>CM033984.1:38004869-47122906 GCA_019706035.1 Raphanus raphanistrum subsp. raphanistrum | reverse complement strand
AAACCCTAAACCCTAAACCCTAAACCCTAAACCCTAAACCCTAAACCCTAAACCCAAACCCTAAACCCTAAACCCTAAACCCTAAACCCTAAACCCTAAACCCTAAACCCTAAACCCTAAACCCTAAACCCTAAACCCTAAACCCTAAACCCTAAACCCTAAACCCTAAACCCTAAACCCTAAACCCTAAACCCTAAACCCTAAACCCTAAACCCTAAACCCTAAACCCTAAACCCTAAACCCTAAACCCTAAACCCTAAACCCTAAACCCTAAACCCTAAACCCTAAACCCTAAACCCTAAACCCTAAACCCTAAACCCTAAACCCTAAACCCTAAACCCTAAACCCTAAACCCTAAACCCTAAACCCTAAACCCTAAACCCTAAACCCTAAACCCTAAACCCCTAAACCCTAAACCCTAAACCCTAAACCCTAAACCCTAAACCCTAAACCCTAAACCCTAAACCCTAAACCCTAAACCCTAAACCCTAAACCCTAAACCCTAAACCCTAAACCCGAAACCCGAAACCCGAAACCCCAAACCCGAAACCCGAAACCCGAAACCCTAGGCTCGGGATACCTAACCCTAAACCCAAACCCTAGGCTCGGGAGACTAACCTTAGGTTCGGGTATCCTAACCTTAGGCTCAGAAATGGGCTTGTGTGACTGAAAATTAAAATTGGGCTTTGATTTATTAAAATAAAATATATGTTTCTTAGTTCAAGTATTTGGGCCTTTTCACACTATATAACCCTAACAATTATTAGAATTTATAATGTAAATGTTCAAATAAAATATTTTTACTTATGCTTATTACAAATACAATAATCCGTATATGCCATGTTATTTTTTTATAATTCGAGTTCATAGAAAGCAAATAATAATATTCGTAGAAACAAAATGGACTCCAATGACCTCAAATGGAGACATACTATATCGACCAAGGAATTGAAATGTTCACCAACATCCCACCATCTGAATTCAGACTGCACCATGTTCCTCAAAAGGTTGAATAACAAAGTTGGGTAGAATAGTGCGGAAAGACACAATAGCTTTAAGCAGACTGCAAGCTTCGAACTCAATTAACCTAAAGCAATACGAGAAAGCACCAAAGAGAGCAAAACATGGAACAAAATAAACTTTTTATAATCAAAATCAAAACTAAAAAGTATGACATTCAATATAAAATCAGAGATATAACACTCGTAAGTTTCCATCTACCACAAGCACTACAAAATAAGAGATTGTTTACTAATAGTGACACACCCCTTGTGGGTAATCAGAAAGAGATGATGCTCGATTAAAATTTAAATGTACAATTTCTATACCTTGTACTAAGGTAGAAAATGATATCTGGAGGCGTGATTATGTGTGTATGGTTCTTCCCACTCTCTCGATTTCTCCAACAACGATGGTGATAGCGTGAATTTCCACTATCATATGGAGAAAGTTCAAACCTGCAAAAACAAGAAACAACACTCGAGTTTTAGCATTCTCAGATTATTCTAAGATACCAAAATTAAACTAAAACAAATAACTGAAGAAGCACGACCAAACTTTGACGGCTTCTTAATTTTTCTTCTACCCCATCACTTTATGTGTGTATAAGCCACATTGCAGCAAGGATTATACTATGATGATAGCTCCACTTATAACTCTACAACCAGGAGATGTTACCAACATGAAAAAGTGACCATTCACAGCTAGAAGATGTCACTGGAGAAGAGCTAAGATGATATATTGTTTTCAACATAATCTAAACTCCTACAGAACAATGATATTCAATGAGAATGAAACTTTGTTCTAGATGAGCTTCGCCTAAAAAATTCCTAGAGGAAAATTATTTAGGGAAAAACTCAAGCAAAAGCGAGAAAGGGAACTTACACTAAGCTATTGTTATCAGGAATGAAAACAGACACAAAAATGGTGTCCCTCAAGTTCCTTGAGTATCACCTTTACCTGCGGGGAAACAAACCAACAGAACAATTAGACACGAAGTGCTGGATCAAACGGTTTAAACTAGTTTTTAGGTTTCACGTAATTATATTTTGCCAAGATAAGATGTTGACGAATTAGAACAAACCTCTCCTTGTGACCGGTCTGGAGCTTTGCCTCCGGATACATGTTCCATCATCCAAGGAGGAGCACATACGAAGAAACAGGCATATCAAGAAACACTTGATGAAGCATGTTAAAACTCCTCTTGCTCTTCATCAGTCGCAAAAAAAAAGTACTTCCTTTTCAGATCTTCTCTGTACTCAGCAAAGATCGTCTCCCTCAAGCAAGCGATGAAACTCGCACATCCTCTCTCTCAGTTTGGCCCATACACCGTTAGTGATCGAAACACGTGTCCTGTCTACGCAAGAACCAGTCCTACGGTCTCGATGGCGGTCGATAAGATTAGGGTTTTGACAGCGTTGGCCTTGCGTGAGATGGAGACGCTGTTGGACGACTCCATCCTCTCGCTCTCTCTCTCTATCTCGCAATCGGCGGAGGATCTTGGCGCTGTGTGTGGATTTGGTCTCGAGTGATGTCTTCAATTAGGATTTGATGGTTTGGATCTCTGCGAAGAAACCAGAGAAGGTTTCTCGATGGAGATCGCCTTTCTCTCGACGTCGTGCTCTGATTCTGTGTCGTTCTTCGCTTGCCACATAACTTGTCGTCGTGTCTGTTCTGTTCTTCGGGAAGAAGAACTGTAACAGAGAGACCAAAGCGAGTTCAACAATGGCGGAATGTATAGAAACCCTAAGAATTATGAGAAAGAAGAAGAAGAAGATGTATTACCCAAATAATGCTTGATTCGCAATGAACGGCTCCTCTCTCGATCAATCAACGTCGCTACTCTCTCTCTCTCTCTCTCTCTCTCTCTCTCTCTCTCTTATAAAGAAGATCTTCAAGAATCCGATTTTCAGAAATCCCTTTTAATCGCGTCTTTAATCGCAACAAAATTAGCTGTTCCTATTTTGATTCTATGTGAAAACGGTGTCGTTTAAGTGAAAAAGTAAAAAACGGTGTCGTTTCTTACTTATTTAAATCAACAAAAGCAATAAGACACAAAGCGACACCGTTCCTGCCAAAGGTAATAGTAATACAAAGCATCAATACAATTAAAACAGCAGCCTTTTTTTTTACATCCCCGTACGTTTTCAAAATATTTACAGGACTGCCACTGTTTTTAATTTAAAATTGTATTTATTATTTATTTAAACTAACAACTAAATTTTCTATAACTACTCCAAACGAAAAAAAATTATTAAAAGAGAATATCTTTTTAGAAATATCTTTGATTTGTTTTCCTTAAGTAACTAAATATCAATATATTATAAATCTTAAATTCCCTAACTAAATAGATGTATATGATTCTTTTATTCTTTGGATGTACGTATGTATCTATTGTATGTCCGAGTAACAATTTTTTTTTCTTTGAACGAAAAATTGTATAATTTACTTATATGTATTTTTAGTTACGTATCAATACTATTATAACATGAGAACTTTTTATCTACTTGCAGTAGTTTGGACCATAAAATTTAGTTAATTTCCTATTATTTCTCTTACTTAGTTGTTATTAAATATATACCATATCTAATCTATTATTTTAATATTTTCAAAATAAGATCTCTAAAAGATATTATTAAGTATCTTAAGATTTCATTTTAATAATTTTTTTTTTTTAATTTAAAATGTAAATATACATTTCTTTTTAATATTTACTTTTAAATATTAAAATTCGTAATTAATATTAACTACAATTATAAAACCAAATATTAATTCATTTTTTACATATAGGATAAGAAATAAAATTTCTATAATTTTTATATAATTTATATTCATAATTAAATTACTCAACCAGTTAATAAATGTAAAGTAACTTAATCCATTTGTTAACTATATTATAAATTATTAAATTAAATAATAACATATATTCATGATTTGTACAACATATATCAACTTATTATGCCGTCAAAAAAAAAATATATCAACTTATTAAAGCTAAATATTAAAGTAAGATATATAAAGTAATCAAAAATTTCATATTATAGTATACACATTTAAATTATATATATATCAAGTATGGGACAGATTGAATGACATATGGAAAATTTATATAATAAAAAAACAAATTTGACCAATATAAATTAATAAATTTGTATTTAAATTGAAGCTTTAAATTATAAGTAAAATTAATATCAGCGGGTTATGTAAATAAATTATCTTATTTTCACAAAAAAATATTTTTATAAAAATACTATGCATAAAATTCATAATTTTAAAATATATATATTTGATAAAATAAAGATTAATAGCTAGCTATTATTAATATGTATTGATATGATGGAACAAGTTATTACATATATTTTTAAAAATGTTATACATAAACATATAAATTAAATTTCATTATTATATGAGAACAAATTATAGAAAATATTTTATATTTACAGAAAAAATTACAAACCAACATTATATCTACGTGTCAAGATCTAGAACAGACACATATGATTACAAAGAAACGGGCATAGGATTACAATACAAAAAACCGAACGTATATCAAGTCAACTATGAAATTGCTATTATTTTATAAAAGTGATTTTGACTAATATTTATACACAGATATGATTACAAAAAAATAAATAAATATGAAAACTGAATTAAAAAAAAAACAAAAATATATCCGCCCTTTTAAAGGGCGGGTCAAATTCTAGTTGACCTTTTATTGATCAGTTTCAGTCAGTATACAGACAATTAAACAAGCGTATTAAAAGTTACAAACAAAGTTGATTAATATACATATATGTATATGACTAGTTCAAGTTCATGAATCATTTTTTTTTGACAAGTATGTGAATATCATTAATCAAAATGAGAGAGTTTGTACTTGTACAAAATTGAAAAAACGAGAAGCAAACCCAAGCCAAAAAAATAATAAAAACAGGGGAGAGCTTAATTTAAACCGATAAGAGTATGTGGTTAGCTTTTACTCATGTCTTAGCCATATCCTCATAAGGTTTTTGAAATTTCTACGATGCCTCCTTGCCAAAATAACGTTCCGGACCTGCCTGTCAATCTCTTTGAAGATTACTTGCGGTGGTGTTGATGATCCATTGTGGAGTCTTTGATTTCTCTCACGCCAGATCCTGTATATGATTGCTTGAACAGTGATTAAGGTTCATGAATCATGATGCTTCTTGTTCTTCTGTATGTTGTTTTTGTTTCTCCGCTTTCTCTGCCTCTAACTTCCTGAGGGAACTTAAACTTATTTTACTTCCACTTTCAGACACTATTTATAAAACATCTATCTGCAACAAAAGCACATCCAATGATAAGGGTTCGATTATTGGTTCTATCAAAATGTATCACAAGGTTAAGACTGATGGATTAAAAAGACGAACCTTGAGTTGAGAAAGACCTCTTTCTGTTAAAGGACAAGCCACCGAAGTCTCTTTGCTGCAGATTATGCTTAGATAGAGAGCTTCTCTAAGCAGCGATGTGAAAAGAAAAATTAATAGAAAGATTAAAGAATGTGGCAACCTGACAACGATAGCTTCCAAGCCATCGACAATGGAAGGACCATACGGATCGGTAATGGGTTTGGTTTGTACAACCAGCTCAGGCTTTATGTATACCACGAGAACATGGAGACAAATAAATAAATTAAATGAAACACTAATCCATCTTTTGTCACTCATTTCACATCAGAAAGGTTCATGTTGTCATGGCAATAAAAAGTTCATTTTGGCTTCACGTTTTGCAGCCAATACAAAATCCTGATTTTGTCCGCTGAACTTATTATAACTAGAAAAGAAGCTTATTTATTTTTTTAGTATTTTTGTGTACTTCTTTGTTGTTCTTGATATTGTTTTTTCTTAAAAATTTATAGTCTATGGGTACACTTAGCAATGTTCTTTACCCAACTTCTCTATGCCCTAAATGATTTGGAAAATTTTACTGTTTTTGTAAAATGAATAACTAGAAAAGAAGCTTATTGGTTATTACAATACCAACTTAGCTTCAAAAAACACCATGTTTCTCTTTTTAATACCTTCGTTCTGTTGCATGTGTGTGTGCAAAGAAGTTATTCCACACACAAGTTCTGGAGAAGAAGTGTATGCAAGAATTTCCCACTTAAGGTGATCTTGAAGGTGGTTTTGGGAAGATCTTGGATAGTAAATCATTCTCGCATGCATAGGGTTTAGGGTTAGGGTTTGCCTCACCATGAAGTGCTGTTTGATTATAACACAGACGTTAGAACAATGGAAGCTTTTGTTTCAGGCAACCAAAGATTTGTTATAGTTTTGAAAACGATGCTTTCTTTATTAATAACTTTATTGGGGATCAATATGGAAATGATAGCATTATTAATGGAGTTACTCAACGATCAACAAAGACTGTGATATGTTACCGTTTGGTGTAGTTGTTTTCTACCATATAGTAGTTGTTTTTCACCTACATCTCGAATTGAGAATCGTTAGTCATATAATAAACCAATGACAAAAGAAAAAACTTGTCAAGAAAAAACTCTTTTTATTTACCTCCTCGAACAAATTTTTGGAAGGGTCTGCTTCTGTATACAAGTTAGCTAGCCTAGTTTCTTGACCAACCAAGTCTCAAACACTTCATCTTTCTAGACTTTGGAGCTAGCAGGATCAACAATGGCTGGTTGAATAATTTCCTTTGTCGAGAAAACTCCCCAAGCAACATCAGAATTAACCATGTTTGATACACAGTTTGCTCCTTTGTTAAGTTATAGATGGCAAAGCTATCTACTTGCTGTTGTTTTTTTAATGTTCACCCACTTGTATTTGGTTTCTACGGTAACCTGAACTACTTATGGGAGAGGACTACAGTACCAAGGTGATATATATACATAACCGTTGAGCTATCTGTAGCTAGGAATAGAGACTTTTTGTAGGTCGTCCTTCAAAACTCTCCAGGCCTACCATAACAATATAGTTCAATATTGTATGTTTCATGCGTTCATATCAGACAATTATTTTCGGTGAATTGATTTGTTGCATTTGGATTTTGTAAACAACCGATTTCACTTTCGTCATTTAGAGTTTTAGTGAAATGAGAGAGAACAAATGTTAAAGAAGAGAAGAGAAGAGAAGAGAAGGTAGTAAGTTCAAGAAGGAGTGACGCCCTGTTTGGCCTTCAGGACAAGCTCCTCGGTGGTGGTCCCTATGATCTCGTTGGCTCGCTTCAGCCCCATGCAGTAGTACCTTCCAATGGTGTCACGGGCAACGATCCCCAACTTCTCTAGCTTCTGGACTGCATCATCCACATCAAAGTTACACCTCTCACCAAACTCTTCCTTTATCAGTTCCTCACATCTCAGATCCAGATCCTATTCCCCCACATTCCCACCAACTCAAGTCAGCACTCGCTAATGATAACAGGCAATAACCAAAAGAGTAAAATTTTGGTATTATGTTACCTCCAAGGTAGCTTTCCCCTGCTCCATTAGTATGTAGAAGGAAATCATCACCTCTTTTACCTGCGCGTGTAACCCAAATTAGGAAGTGTTCCTATTCTAAAGGCATTCACGCCCCCCCCAATATGAATAAAAGACTAGATTCATGCAGGCAGGAACTTTACTTCTTGCTGAATAACGTCATCGCACAAGTGTAATAGCGTTCCCTTCCCGCTGTCTAGTTGTTTATCATACATGGATTGCGTTATCAAGTTCTGGTACGTTGCCATGTTCTGCTGGAAACTGAAGTAAAACAACTTTGCGATAAGTCAAACAAACACACAAAAGAATAAATGAAGGGGAAGGACGAATGGAAAACACTTAACGTGAAGTATGTTTTGGCACAATAACCAACCACTGTGGAGAGAACTGCAAAGATTACCCATGGGTCTGCTTTCGGCATCTCAACTGAAGTAACCACGGCAACCTGTAGAGAAAGTCAAATGATAAACCAATACATGAACCGCAAAAAAAATGAAAAGAAGGAGACCAACCAGACCAACTACGGCAGATATCAGAAATTTGACCCAATCCATTGGAGTCAGTCCAGGATTTCTTTTCTCAGGCTGCAAAAAGACGTAAGTGTTATTGCTACAAAATCTAGAGAAAGAAAGAAAGAAAGGAGAGAAGAGAAAGTTACAAGCACAATCTCCATGTCGGCCATAGGAATGTTTTTGAAATGCTTGACGTAAATTCCTCTTTCCTGATTTGTTTTAGAGCTGGCTCGCCTGCAACAAGTTCCTTCTTCAACCACAAATGCACAAAGCGAAAAAAAGACAGACGAAACAAGAACAGACATTAACCTTACCTATAAACAACAATCATTCTATCAAATGTAGGCTCTTGTATCGTGAGTTTGCTCAAGAAACTCTTAAAGCTGAATTTCATCAAAAGAGAAAAGCCATTTATTATTATTATTATTATTATATATACAGTTTCCAGAATAGCACGAAAAAACAAGGTGGGGGGTAGGTACCTCAATTGTGTATTCTCAAGGCGAATACGCTCCACATACAAGTCCTCATCATCTGCTTCAGGGTTTGTCTCATCATCTTTTTTGGGATCTTTCTTTTGATGTCTGCCTGACCGTTTGCCACGTAGCTTATCTAACCTGTGAACCAATGCGAAGGTTAAGACTCAAAAGCGTAATCAGAAACATCATCTAGGAACTTTAAGAAAGGCTACTACACAGGATACTTGCGCTTACCAAGTGATTTTCAGGAAATATGACCAAATACGTGATATGATCACATCTAATTTCTCCATGAAAAAGAAATCTGTGGTTTTATCCATCCCAATACCACGCCTGAAGATGACATACTACAAAAAAAAATACAATTTATGTATTTGTTAGCACATAAAAAGGCATTTATGAAACACCATGGATCTAACTGGTGACCATCTCGGGAATAGTAGGAACAAAAAGGAAAAGAATTGATGGGAATAAAATTATGGGATTGATGAGGAACGGTTATTCCATATCAAATTTGGTGAGGAATAAATTTGTTCTTTAATTCTCTACAATAAAAGGAATGAGAAGGAATGAAAAAGAATGACTATTCCTAATGAATGATAAAATTTGTTAGGAACATTAAGGAATGCATTATTCCTCTTCATTCCTTGGTCACCAGTTAGACCCTATAATTATCTGTGTTATAAAAATCTACAAAACTGAAGCTGTACATTATCAGAAAAGTCTGGAAGATTTTCATGTGGATGATCCTCAAAATATCTCTTGAGTATCTTCTTGTCAAGCTTCGTATACACCAAAGAAAGAAAACTGGTTAAGAGGAACCCCGGGAGGAGTGAAAAAAATATGTAATGTGGCTAATTGTTCACGGATTAAAAACCTTTGACTCGTCAACTTTGATGGGAAGATTCAGAAGATACTGCCCAGAGCGTGCAACCTCGATCTCATCATCTGTTGTTATTTTAAAGTTGCTCTTGTCCATAACCTTGTGAAAGGCAAAGGAGAATATTCAAGAAGACAAAATATAAGGGACGAAACAAAGCGCTAATTAATACCTGAAACAAGTAAGCGAGGAAATTCTGTTCAAGGACATCAATTTCCTGAGAAGTTAGGTTCTGCTGCTGAAGTTTCTGAGCACCGTGTACAGGATCAAAAAGAGAGTAGAGTTGCTGCAGATATAGCAAAAAAAGCCATGAGAACACAAAATCTAAGAAGAAGATAAGAAAATCAAATAGGAACAGGGTAAACACCATCAAATCTTCAAACTGAAGATTATACCAAGCTCGGACAGTGTATTCAATTCTCTTGCAGAGCTTGAGAAACTCTTGTCTGTCATTGCTATGTTCTGCACACACACACAAAAAAAGGAGAAAAACTAGGCAAATCATTACATTAACTGACGATCGATTAACAAAAAAGAAAAACACGATATGTCTAATCCGACCTAGCCAAAATAAAGAAGAAGAAATTGGAGGGACTGACCAATGAGATTAGCCAAGGTCATGATGAGCTTAGGTTTGAGGATAGGGATGACGGATTCGGGCTCCAGACGAATCGTTTCCTTTTTCCGTTCCGCCGCCATCTCTTTTGGAGATCCGATTTTAGGAAGAGAGGAAATCCTCGATGATTTTTTAAGACAAAGAACAGGATTATAACTGAAGCCCCCTTCTTGTATAAACTACGAATTAATGTCGTTGGGTGGAGTATTAACTCGACCAACGGATCTGCCCCTGCTTTTCTATTTCAGTTTTTTTTTTAATTTTTTAATAATAGTGTAGGTGTAGCCACACTCATCTATTTTCCTCCAATCATTGCATCCCAATTCTGAACCATATAATAATTCAGATGACTATTTCCTTGCCGACATCCCAAAAAGTATACAGTCTACTAATTTCATACCAACTAGATTTTTGATCCGCGCTTCGAAAACGCGGATATTATTTTTCACTTTTATAAAATATATTATTTATTTGTAATTATTGAATTTATTTATTTTAATAAAATTTTCTTTATAATAAATTCGACACATAGAGTGTCTCTGATAAACTATGTATTTCTCTAGTTTTGTTTTATTCGCTCTTCAATCAACATGTTTATCTGGCTTGTTGTTAAAATAAATGATTATAGACTTTGATCTCTGCACCTCCGCGGAGATATATTTTAAAAAATATGATGATATTTGTTTTTTATGTGATTATTAGGGTTTGGCCAAATGAATCCGAGGAACAGAACTGATACCAATCCGTAAATATAGTACCAAACCTGAACATAAATTGATTAAATATTTGAATTATTCAAAATTTTATTAGTTAGAGTACCGAATCGGATCCGAACCGAAGTATTCATGTACCTGAATTTATCTAAAAATAGATTTATATACTTATATATTAATTATTTTTATATTTAACGTATATTAAACATCAAGAATGATACTTTTAAATTGGTTTAAAATACTTGAAAATATATATAGATAGTCAAAAACAAATATCTGAAATAGTTAAAGTATACTCAAATCACCAAAAATACTTAAAATAATTATTGATTTCGTATCCAAAATTTTAAATCAAACCAATTGATATGTTAAGCTTAGGTATTCTGACATATGTTATTTAAATTTATAGGTAATATATTACTTTATTTATAGATTTTGAGTGATTTAAAACTTTAAAAATAATTTAAATAGGTTATCCAAACCCAAACCAAACCCGCAAAGATCCGAATCAAACTCAAACAAAAATTTAGAAACATCCTAATAGGACTGAAATCTTTGACCTCGAAAACCCGAAACGCAAACCGATCAGAACCAAACCCGTATGGATGTCTGAAAACCCATCCTTAGTCATTATTATATATTGTATAATTTCATCGTATAACTAATCGTATTTTATATGTACCATCATATAAGTAATCATATAATTAATAGTATTTAATACGTATCATCATATAAATAATTACATATATTATATTTTAAAAACTTAATATGAAATATAAAAACCATAATTTGAGTTGGTATTTCAAATCGGGCTTTGTATTGTATTTTTCTTATATATATTGACAACATTCTTTTATAATGGACTTAATAACTTAAGTCCATTAATTTTTCTGTTTAATACTACTATCTTTATTTCCAAACAAAATTATTTTTTAAAAAAAAAGATTACAATCCATGTTTCCAAACACACCAAATTTTTTTAAAACTCTTATCCAAGTATCCAAACACACCAAAATTGTAGTTCAGCTTTTTAATAAGATAGATCGACAACCGATGCAAATTACAGATGATAAAAAAAAAAGAAGATGAGGATTGTATGTCTAAAATTATAAGTTAGGCCCGTGAACTTTATTGGGTTTTAACTACACCCCAAATGTCAGATTAAACTATAAGAGGCTCTGGTTGGCCCGTTTGGAACCCTCAGCTTTGTAATGGGCTTCACGCTCTTGCCGTGACCGAAGACGCCTCTTTCCGGTAGATTTTGAGACCTTAATTGTTTTGTTTACGAAAAGTTGGGAATATAATGTAGATGATGAAGCCAGATGCTCATGATAGAGATGTCACAGACTTGTGAGGGAGATCATTCATGATACTAAGCCAAAGGCAAACTTCTCTGAGAGTGAGCTTTCCTTTCTTCTCAAGCTCATTCCTGAGTTGATACAGCACCAAACTCTTGTTGCCTCCACCATTCCTTCTTTGAAACATATACCTGCGAAGTGACCTCAACTTGCATTTGTTGCCTCCTCGTGAAATTTCTAGGTGCAACCTTCAAAATGTACAAGCAGTCTGAAGTCCAAACTCTTTTCAGGCTCTCTGGTATTAAGGAAACAAAAGTCAATATGAAGACTGCTTACATCGAAGTGTCAATATAAAATAATATATGATATAACCAAAAACCTTTGGAGCAGAAAGCTTCTAATACGAGCCAGCAGTAATCACCACAAGAGACAAGGTCCCATCTCTCAGGTCAGGTGATGAAAATATATAAAAAATGTAGATCAAGGGAAACAAAAAAGTTCGATATGCACAGGCCCAAAAGATATTTGAATCCATTGCACCAGAACTTTGAATTATTGTAAGTAGTAGTCATAATCAGAAGGATGAAGCCGCCACACCTTTTCTTTATACTTTATACTTTCCACCAAACTCTTTAATCCGCTAATCTAGCCCATCTCACTTTCTCTTCTTTCTTTCTTTTTCATATCGCTAGCGTCTTCGTTGCCGTCTACGCCTCTCTCACCTTTCACACAGTCAAAGACACGTGACCTGGCTACTAGTCTTTTTTTTTTGGAATTTACAAGTTCAAAAACATTGATTATTTCTTTCTCTCTCTCCACAGAACACGCAGAGGGGAGCAAGAAATGAAGGATAGGTCATGTCAGGTGTTATTTCCATCTTCGTCAGTTGATCATCGCTTGTCTGGTGATCAAACTCAGATCAAAACGTCCTCCTCGTTACAACAGCATAACACGAACGAAGAAAAGAAACACAAGAGCAAGAAGAAAGAGAGAGAAGCCAGGTTTGCTTTCCAGACAAGAAGTCAGGTTGATATTCTCGATGATGGATACAGGTGGAGGAAGTACGGCCAAAAAGCTGTCAAGAACAATCCATTCCCCAGGTACATATATATATATATATATATATATATGCTTCTTCCTTTTTTTTTTATAATTTGGTTGGTGCATGATAAATACTAATTAAATATGTGGGTAGGAGCTATTATAAGTGCACAGAAAAAGGATGCAGAGTGAAGAAGCAAGTGCAGAGGCTATCAGGAGATGAAGGAGTGGTGGTTACCACTTACCAAGGAGTTCATACCCACCCCGTGGATAAACCATCCGATAACTTCCACCACATCTTGACCCAGATGCACATCTTCCCTCCCTTTTAGTTTTCCTTTTTTTTTTTCCTTTTTTCTAATGCATACCGATGTATCTTGGGTGGGTTTGGCTGGCGCAAAAGAATGCTGCTGAAGCAAGCTTTCAGACCAAAGCCCTTTATACTTTATTAAACTGGGCAATCGTGAATTATACACACACACGCACACAGGCACTAGTACTTGTCTTTGGTTTTCCCTGGAATCTATCTCCTTTGATGTGTCTTGGTGGACTCCGCTGCCCTGAAAAAAAGCCATCAAACGCAGTCAACAGAGATGATAGACTGACTGAAGGAATCTCAACTGAACAAATCTATCTCCTTTGGTGTCGTGTCCAGAAATCAACGTCTAATTCCGAAGAGAGAGAGAGAGTCAGAGAAGTAACCTGGAGGCTGAACTGGAGGCGGATTGCTTTACGTGGCCCTTCAATAGGAGCACCACTGTCAGAATGAAATTGGTCAAACCATGAAACTCCTTCAAGCGGGCTTTGCTTGAAAAGCAGCCCATTGTCCTCAATGGGCTCTACTATTTGCTCTTTCTATAAGATCAGCCCAAACAAGCCCAGCTGTAGTAGTAATTCACCATATTGAATTTATCACTTTTTCAAGTGTATCGACGACGATACAAGATCCGGCTATCAAATTCCAACCATTTTATTTTTAGAGATTCGAGTGAGTTACTTTTTTGAGTTTTTCACCTTCTTGAGTTTAGTCTACTTAGTCTCATCCCGGAACAAGTTTAATGGGATCATTAATTTTAATGTAAACCATTTTGTTAAGGAAAAAAATAACTAATCATAAATAAAGACCACATGTCATCTGGAATATTTTAATGTCTACGTAAGCAAATAAAAGAAAAACGCATCGTACTAGAGATAATATACCTTTTGAAGGCCCATGTGATAAAAAAGCAAATACTGTATGTAACAGAATATATCACATTTATATTCTCAAAAGAAGATATCCCAAGTCTTTCTTCTTTTTCTATTCAAGTGTTCTAAGAAAACACTCCTGCTGTTTCATATTGTATACTGTTTTAATCCAATGTACACATATTCAAAATTATTTTTTATCCAATGTACTGTTTTTTCAATTTATTTAATTATAATATTAAATTAAATTATTTAATTATAATTTAAAATCAGTTTATTTAGTTATAATTTAAATTAATTTAATTATTTATAAACATACATTAGAATACAATAAGTCACACAATACATGTAAAACATCATCTAATCTATTGTGTAAATATCTTATATAGCTAGTGAAACAAAAGAATAATAATTAGAACATCATCTAATCTATTGAAGTGGAAGAAGCATTTTTTAATTTAAAAACAGACATACTTAACTGTAAACATAACATCCATTGAGAAAAAGCAATAAAAATGTTGGCTGTGAGCCTGTGCCACCGCCACACAACCGCACAACGATAACGTTATTGCTTGGTTTTGTTTGTAATATCTTTGTCGAATAAATTTGTCCCCCATTCTTTATCAATATAACAGAAAAGCCATCCACATTTTTTTTCAAGTGTATCGACGACACCGATATGGATAAAGTATCTTTTTTCTTTTGATCAAAATGGATAAAGTATCTATATTAGTAAGAATTTAAGAACAAGGTGATCTTTTTACCGCGAGAGAGAAATTTGTATTTATTTTAATCAGTTAAAATCGATGTATCGTCGTGGCCTGTTGAGCATGAAAGTTGGGAGTTATTCATCAAAAAAGTGATGCTTCTGAATGATAATTATTTGAAAGGGGAAGGACCACGCGTCTTCGATACCTCTCTATCTCTATCTCTATCTCTATGCATGTCGTGGCTACAGCATAACGAAAGTTCCCTTTCCCATATATACATAGATGCATACATGTGAAACACCAACAACAGGAGAAAAGAACGAGTACTATACGTAAGTCATTAACTCGATCATGGAGATGAATAGTTCAAGGAGATCAAGAGGGTTCAAGATAGCTAGGCTACTGCCCTTTTGCAAAGCTCTGAAGCCTCCAACTGCCTCCCAAGACCTTTATAATAATGTTCACTACACTTCCTCCACCACAACTTCCTACGCTTCCCAACCTGATTTCAGTAGCTACGTAACTCCTCTTCCACCTAAAGTTAGCTTCCTCCTTCAACCATGTACGTAATTAACTTAAATCTTTTTTTGTATCTCACTATCTTTGCTTCATATATATCATATACAAAATAATCAGTGTTGTGGTGATGTGTTTGGCAGCCGTGGCTCGTGAGGGGGAGGATCTGGAAAAGAAGCTGAACAAGATGAGAGAAAAGCTGGCCGGTAGAGGGATTAATGGTATGGACGATTCCGTTGACGCTAGAGCCGCTTCCTATATATCCTCGGTTCGAGAAAGGTTCAAGCTGGACCATTGTGAGAGAGTGACGACGACTGTTGTTAGCTTAGATCATGAAGATGTTGACCGTTAGGATTTAGGTGGATTTGACCTATAAATCTGTGTCAGAACACGTCAAAACCCACTCAAAACCAAAAAAAAAAAAACACTAGCGACACAAGCTTAAACCCGATACTATCTTTTACTGATTTAAATAAGGAAAATTGAAACTTCTGTTCCTACGAAATATGAAGCAATCATATTATGGTGAGTTATGGTGGGAAAGCAAAAGCAGAACACGTCACTTGTTATTTGCTGATTTTTTTATATTTTTAACACAAACTTATATTAATTAAGAAAACTCTCTCAGAAAGAACAGAAGAAGCATTACATAGGGTAGCCTTTTATTTGCTGAATAAAAATCAATAATAAAAGGAGTTGGTCAAACCACTAATTTGATTGTATTTGCTGACTCATCAATACACTTCAAGGTTCAGCGAACAAAGCTCTTCTTCAACTGCATGGTTTAATCTTATCATTGGTCAAACCACTAATTTGATTGTATTTGCTGACGCATCAATACACTTCAAGGTTCAGCGAACAAAGCTCTTCTTGAACTGCATGGTTTAATCTTATCATCTTATGTAACCTGATATTTCCAACTTTCTATAACATACTTTATCATGAATCGAAAACATGGTCTTTGATTCAGCAGCTGACCATGTTCTGACTCATATATCATCATTGACCCTAGAGCTAAGAGCTTGTATAACGCACTTATTATATTTTTCCTCTGATGTAATTAAGTTGTATCAGCCCATCTGCCCATGCAAATTTAGGTAATACCAAACTAAAGCTAGTAGAGAAATATCCCTCAACCAAAGCTTTCCCTCAAAAGAATCCAACAGCTACAGACACTTTGACGACTTCTACTCCAGCTTTTGAGCCACCTTCTTTTGAAATTTCTCATGTCGTTTAAGACACACAAATGAACCCAAACTTGCAAGTTCAGATGCTCAAATTGATCATCCACTACTTTATTTTTCTAGTGAAATCTCTATGGATTGCTAAGGTACACCACCTACAAGGCACACAACTCACTCTCCTAAAAATTTCATTTGTTGATCCACTTACCACAACACCCCAAGCTTGAGCACTCGAGAGTCTATCGCACCTCACTGTGTTAGGAGTTATGGATGAAGTTGAAACGGAGCCAAAAACCTCCTTCAGCTTGACAAGGGGTGGGAAGGAGACAAAATCTCCTATCAAATATACCAAGATATAGAATGAAAGACTATGCAAGGGAGAGGTAAACATGGTCTGAGAACTCATTAGCTATTTCTTATACAAATTTTTTGTTGGTTCTGCTAGTTTCCTCTTAAGTGTTTTCTTATGTATGAATTCTTACCCATGCAATCTTTTCCTCATAAGGCTGCTTAGTCTTATCTTTGTAAACGCTTATGTTTTATTTAAATTTGAAAGCCTTTTTACAAAAAAGAAAAGAAATAAAATGTAGGTAATACGTGGAGTTTACAAAGTTAACTTTACGGACGAATTCATGGTAAAGGATGAATACATGAAATATCAGTAATCAATAAAATTTCCACAAGGGAATCAGAAATCGAGAAGACGCAGAGATTCAGAAATTGAAGGGACTGGATGAAATGAAGCTGGTTTAATTAATTAGGCCGCGTAGATGTGGATGTTAAGGGCGATGAGGGAGATGGTGATGAAAGCGAAGAAGAGGAGAGTGTGGATGACAATGGAAGGACCGCTTGTTTGAGACCCACCGAACTCAACCGCTTTGCTCTTTCCAGGCAACTGAAACAGAACTCCAGGGCTCAACAGTATGAAAAAAACGACCGACATCAACACCGGTCCCCAGTCCAACCCCATTTCGATCTCTTTGTTTTCCTACGTCTCTCCTTAATTCTCGCTCTCTCTCTCTCTGTTTTTACTTATGTGTTTATATAATAATATAATGCATGTGTGAATTAATGAATCTTGGTGTAACAATTTTTTTTTTGGTGTAACAACTTAGGCCTCGATTGGTACAGCAGATGAAGAAGCAGTAGCAGAATGCTGTAGAAGCAGTATGCTGCAGAAGTTGTATGCTCTTACTAAAATTTTTAATAAAGTGATTGGTAGAGCAGTAGCATTATACAATTTTAAAATTATCATAAAAGTTAGTATATAATATATTTATTTTAAAATAATATATATTAAATTATAATATATATTAATAATATATTTATTATTAAAAATAATGAATCTTATTTAATTTTATAAATTAAATTAATTTTTAAATGTGAAATAGTGTTATTTAAAAAATAAAAAAAATTATTTAAAAATAAAATTTATTTTTGGAAAAAATAATTTTGATAATATTAAATAAAATAAATAAATTTTAAAAATTAATTTATATAAAAATTATCATTATTTATTTATTGGTTGAGAAAATAAATGATCCATATATAATATTATCATAAAAAATAATCTATGACATATAATTTATTTATTTATAAATATAAATGTGTTTATTTTATAATATATAAATATATATTATTTTATGTATTTTATTAAAAATAATGAATGATATGTGTAATTATATAAATTTTATTGTATTTTAAATGTGAAATATTGTTATTTAAAAAAAAATTAATCACAAATTTTAGCTTTTTTTAAATATAAATTTATTTTTGATTATAAGCATATTTTTTAAATTATTAAACACACATAATTTAATTACATATAATTATTTTTGAATATATATAAATTCAAAATGCAAATGCTCTTTCAAAAGCTTCATATGAGAGCATTGAGCAAAGAGCATTTGGAAAGCATTAGCATCTTGTAAATGCTTTTTTAAATGCTTTTATGATCAATGTTGATTGGATAATAAGGAGCATAATGCTAATGCTAATGCTCTGCCAATCAAGCCCTTATTGATGTGGCTTCAGCATAAGTACAAGTGCAAGGAGGGCTAGTTTGGTGGACGAAGGAAAGAACTATTCTCTGACTGGAATTTCAAAACTATATCTATTAACCGTATTAAAAAAAAAAACTAAATATATCTGAATGGTATTGCTTGTTTTGAAACCTAAGCATATGATTCCGCTTGAGGGAATCGTGTCTCGCAAGAAGACAACACCTTTTGCGATTCTGGCTTGGCCATTTTTTTTATAAAAACCATTTTATTGCGAAGGCTTTCACTAGGGGTTTAGTTTCTTTGTGGTGCAGATGTATTTAGCCACTAGTTTAAGCTTACTTTTTGTTAATATACCCGAAAGTTTGATGTTGCTTTAGCTCTTTTCGTACATCATTGCAACCGTCGTCCCTTACAACCAAAAATTCAAACCTAAAACAAATGATTGTCGTCTTGAGGCATTTTCATGCATCCTTTCTGGGATTAGTCCACAAGCCCAAATATAACAAATACTGTGTATGTTGAACTAATCTTAATTCTTTAACATATATAACAAATAATTGTTGCTGATCTATGTTGTATTTAGCGTAAAGCAACTCTATATGACGTACGAAATCGTAAAATTTATAAAAAGGGAATTTGAGAACGTGCGTGAACTCTCTAATAAGTCGGAAAATATATGCAATCACTAGAATAGATCCAAAACCACATTAACACTGATATTTTTAATCATGCACTAAATGCGGTTATACCAATCAAATCAAGTAGTTCTTATGAAATGAGGATAAGACGCAGTAGGAAAGCAAAAGAATCGAAACCAACCCAATATATGCAATCAAGTATATTTCAAGACTTTTAACTTTACATAAAGAAATGTATATTATAGCAATAAAAAAATAAAGAAACCACAGACAAGAAGAAAGGAAGATACCAATCAAGCCTGCACTTTTCTGTCATCTTTAAATAATCACAAATATTACTGAATTTGAGCAACGTACACTTATCCACATACGTTCACAGATATATATATATATATACCAAGTGCATGCAGTGTGTATATGTTATACAATAAATTTTGGCTCTAGTTAATTACTTCTTTGATAGCTGATAAAACGATCGATTAGTTTGGAGCTCCAACGACTTGAGATCGATAGAAATGGGAGGAGCTGACTGGGGTCCGGTGGCGGTAGCGGTGGTGCTGTTCGTAGTGTTATCTCCGGGACTTCTCTTTCAGCTGCCGGCCAGAAGAAGGGTGTTGGAGTGCGGCAACATGACCACGAGTGGCGTATCCATATTGGTTCATGCCATCCTCTTTTTCGCTATTATCACGATTTTGGTCATCGCCATTCAAATTCACATCCACATCTAGTTTGTGTGGGTTTGTTTATTTCTCCTATAATTATAAAAGGTCTATAAGTTAGGCTGTACAAATTCCCCCTCATGTGATCGATGTTAGTGTAAAATCATGGAATGCATTATTCAAGAATCAACAATATAAATTCTCTTTGTTGTTGTATAGATATATTGTTGTAATTGTTGAAAATTGGTTATTTCGATTATTATTTTTTATGGTTTAATCAATACATTGGATTTTAAAAATATTTGTAGATGTAAATTGGAATGAAGCAATGTAAAACAACAAAGAGATCTGATAGTCAAAGTGCCACAAAGATTTCAAGCTCACACAAAACTCTCTCATTATTTTAGTTATTTATTTTTTTGTTTCTCATTATTATTGCTGTATATGTATTTATATGTAATTTCTTTACAATCTAACCAATAAATAATTTTCAATTGTTTAAAAAAAAAAAGATTTGCCCAATGGAAATTGGGCCGTTTGGGATATTTGGGCTGAGACTATTATTTGACAAAGTAACAGAAGCTCTCCTTACTCTGACCACAAAGCAAAGGAAGCAGCTGTCTTGGTGGTGGTTATCTGCAAAAAAAAAAGATGGAGACGGGATTCGCAGACCGTCGAAATACTAGCAGGAACCATCTGGTGACCCATGTCTCAAAGTCAACGCAAAGGCAAGCTCTTCTTTGCTTTGTTACTGATCTGATCTGCTATTTTTATTCATTCAATTCAATTCAATTTGGGGGTGATTGACAGGAGGAGCCCTTCAATGCCTCGCTCTGCCTTACTGTCATCTTATGTCACTTCCAGTATCCATCCTTTCTACAAGCGAAATCATGATCGAAAGGTCCTCTTCTCTTTCTCTCCACTTTTTGTTTCTGTTTTCTTTTGCCAAAGTACAACAATGTTACTCTACATGTCTTCTATCTTTGTATTATTTTAGGCCTTTTTCTCACTTCTTGTATGTGTTGAAATGCAGTGAACCCTCTTAGCCAAGCCACAAATCCTTGGAGAGGTTTGCCTCCTCAGCAGCAAAACTAGTCTCATCTTCAACAAAAAAAGAATGCCATGTCTATCTCAGCAAAAGTGTCATACCAAAAAAGATTTTCCCTGTTCAGAGGTAAAGAATATTTTACCCTCTCTTTCTTCTTTCACTTAGTATTCATTGGTTTTGATGTCTCCCATAGTACCGAGGTCATCGCCAATGCAGGTAAAGCCTCTCAACATTATTCTCAGATAATAAGTGGATTATTGACATTATCTTGTTGAACAGTTGTGGGAATGGGCAGTTGCCGGAAAACGTGGAGTCAGTGTGGAACCTAAACCCACTCAACTTGTGGATCAATGTCCTCTTCTTTGACCTCTTCTCGGTTTCAAAACACAAGACTCTTTAAAAAAGAATGTATCCACCTGTGATTACTCTTTTTGCTTTTCGTCCTAGTTTGGTGCGTTATTTTAACATCCAACCACTGTTTACCGATTTTGATGCATTATTATTGTTATAACAAATGTGCTTGCAATATCATATGGTTGAGCACATTTATCAATAGTGTATGCTCCTTGATTGCTTCGCAGTCCACTTTCCTCCTAATCTTCGTGTGCGCCTCGTCTTATTCGATCCATGCATGTATAACCGCAATTCTGGCGTCAATTTGCAACACAAGGTAAAAAATCGAGCATCTACACAAACCTAAACCACATTATCATTGGATGAAATTAAAATAATTTTAGTTGGGTAGAAGATTGAATAAGCAAAAGGACTATTAAATAATAAGATGATGTCGGGGTAAAAATGAATGGAACTCCACTATAGGTTATACTTATATTAATGGAAAGCAACTACAAATCATTGACAAAAGTATTAGCAATAAACAAAGCATCATAATAATGCAGGGGACTGGGATCCGATTAATTCAGGCTCGTGCGTCAAATCTGCATAGACAAAATATTTGTTGCTTAAAAAAATAAGAAGAAATGGTCACTTGACCCTTTCCTAATTGTCGTATTCTCCATTTTTTTTTCCTAAAAAAAGAAGTTTTGAAGATCATCATCAACACAACAATGGAAGCTTCAACTCTTGTTCTTCTTCCTTTTCTCTTCCTCGTGGTTTTGATGCTCTCTACTGGAAGATCTGTTTGCCTACGTAACTCTATACCAGCGCCGAAAACATACCCGGTTATCGGATGCTTAATTTCCTTCTATACAAACCGGAACCGGTTGCTGGATTGGTATACCGAGCTCTTAACCGAATCCGCAAGTGGGACAGTGATAATAAACCGGTTGGCTGCGCGGAGAACCGTGGTGACAGCCAACCCATCGAACGTCGAGTATATCCTCAAGACAAACTTTGATAACTACCCGAAAGGCAAACCCTTCACGGAGATTCTCGGAGACTTTCTCGGCGACGGTATATTTAACGTTGACGGAAAGCTGTGGTTAAAGCAGCGGAGACTCGCTACTCATGATTTCACGCCAAAGTCGCTGAGATCAGAGTACGTTGACGTTTTGAGGAAGGAGGTAGAGGAGGAGCTTCTGTCCTTCTTGGACGCTGCTGCCCAAGATTTTCAACCCTTGGATCTCCAAGAGCTTCTCCGGAGATTCTCTTTCAATATTGTCTGCATTGTTTTCCTCGGGATCCATCGTTGCAGTTTAAACCCGTCCTCACCCGTTTCTGAGTTCGATCGAGCGTTTCAGACTGCGGCTGCGGTTAGCGCTGGACGTGGTTCCGCACCGCTGTCTTTCGTGTGGAAGCTTAAGAGACTGGTCGGTTTTGGATCTGAGAAAGACCTTAGAAACGCTGTCCGAAAAGTTCATAGCTGCGTCAATGAGATCATTCGAGAGAAGAAGATGATGATGATCAATACCAAGAGCAAGAGCGATGATTTCCTGTCCCGATTGATCGTCGCTGGAGAAAGCGACGAGGCTGTGAGAGATATGGTAATTAGTCTTGTAATGGCTGGGAGGGACACGACCTCCGCGGTCACCACACGCTTGTTTTCGTTAATCTCCTGTCACAAGACAACCGAGTGTGAGCTAGTTAATGAAATCAGATCGGTTATGGATATAACCGGCGGGGGCTTCGATTACCAATCACTCAAGAAACTGAGTCTCTTGAAAGCTTGCTTGTGTGAAGTGATGCGATTGTATCCTCCGGTGCCTTGGGATTCCAAACACGCCTTAACCGATGACTGTTTACCAGACGGTACGGCTGTGCGTGCCGGAGACCGGGTTACGTATTTTCCATATGGGATGGGGAGAATGGAGGAGCTTTGGGGGAAAGATTGGGATGAGTTTAAACCAAACCGATGGTTTGAGTCTTATGATCATAATACCAGAGTTTTGAAGAAAGTCAACCCTTTCAAGTTTCCGGTTTTTCAAGCCGGTCCGAGGGTTTGTCTCGGGGAAGAGATGGCGTACATGCAGATGAAGTACGTTGTGTCTTCCATGCTTAACCGTTTTCATATTGAACCAATCGGTATGGACAAACCGGTTTTTGTGCCAATGCTCACGGCTCACATGGCTGGTGGGATGCAAGTCCGCGTTCACCGGAGAGATGGATCTCGATGAAGAGAACCAGATTTGCATTTTCGGTCATCCGAATAAAGTCAATGATCACTATGGTTTTATTGAATGTAAGTAAAACGTTTCCATGATCGTATTTTCTCCTTTCTTCTTTTGGGTAAACCAACCCACATTTTAGTTTTCCATATTTTCAATAAACATCAGTAAAAACTATTATATTATTATTGTCTGAAAACTAAATTTATGTTGAGAAGCAATTAAGCACTTATCTACATCTTTATTTTTCTAATGAAGTCATACGTATATTAAAAACTGTAGTATTTTTACATCTCAATTAATAATACACTAGATTAAGATATGCACCTTGTAAGGAGTGACCATATTCCACACTATTTTTTTTAAAAAAAACTTGGTTTCATATCAATATTATGAATTCATACAGTTTCGTAATCCTTATATATTTTATATACTTTGTAAATGTAAAAACTGTAACAATTAGTGATATTTTGTGCTGGGAGAACTAAAACTAAGCTTGATTTTCAGCGATGTGAACTGGTTTACCAGCTTTGTTTCTTACTCAAACAGACACACACAGTAATGCCTCTTGAATATTAATTGGGCCTAATCCCGACATGAATGCAATTTGGTTTCTCTTTGCATACAACAAAACGCATTTTAATTATGCTACTGCAATCAGTTCGAAGGACTTTTTTATTTTAAATTCATATTCACCCTGTGTTTAACAAGATGTATATTCTGGTGTTTTTATATATTAAAAAGAATTATAATAAATTCTGATTATAATCATTACTATATATTAACTATTTCAAAAAACTTAAGCTAATAAAAGTTTGATAAACACATTTTTATTGAAATTTACAATTTACCATTATTACATAATAATAAAAGTGCATAGGAAATATATAAATAAATAAATATGTTTTGAAACAATTGTTTTTCTCTAAAACAATGATTTTTCAGAAAGAATAATGAAATTTAACATGTTAGTTCTTAAACACATATTTACGTAAAGTTTCACTAAATAGCTTTCTTTCTTTTTCCCAGCTAACTGAACTGACCCATATGAAAACAAATCGACAGAAGGAAAAATCAAAATCAAATAGCAACGTAGTTTGCTTATTTATTTTAAATTGATTAATATGTGGATCAGAGACAGGAATGAGTGAATGAATACTATTATTCATCAGCGTTCCAAGACTGTTTGACTTTGGGTCCAGTGGGACCCTCTTCTTCAAGGACTTCATGAGGTATTTTGTCAGTGAGCTTACGGAATTTTTTACGCAAAAATCCGGGCAATGTCTTGGCAATACCGTCAATGGTCTTTTGAAGGTCATGTTGGACGGTTGGTCCCCATTTCCTGAAATAGTTTAGCCACGGTGGCTCCACGATTCCTTGTCCAGCGATCACCTCATAACCAGAACCAGTATCAAAGAACTTGTCACTTCTCCCCATGTCGTTCCTTATGCCGTTTCCGTCTTGGCCTTGCAACACCAGCCCGGGTCTTGAGAACATTGCGTGTCCGTGAAGAGACGAGTAAGCCACAGGCTTGTTTCCACCTTGGAACTCTAGATCGCATGCCTCCACTAGACTTCCTCCACTGTGCTCAGAGAAGTAGACTCGCCACAATTCGCCGTTGAAGTTGCTGATCCGCAAGGTAATGTGTTCCCAATCTCCAACATGTTCACCGACATTCCCTAGGGAGACGCTCTTGAGGAATAAAATCTTGAGGTGGGCATTGCCGTTGAAAGGAAAGAACATCCAGACGACAATGTCAGTGAAAGTGCCTCCATACATTGGTTTGATGTGTAGATACACCTTTGTGTTCCCTAAGTCTCCCCTCTTAGCCCTATCCCTTGCACTCTTATCGGCTGGATAATCCAACCAGTATAAGCCATCGTCCGAGCCGCCTTGAGGAAGGTTTGAACCGTTGGGTTGAACCGGGATAGGGTTAGATTCGTTACCTTTTTGGTATAACAAGGCACCGTTGGAGAAAACCCAATCGACAGAGGAAGGAAGGAACTCTTCATTCGGATGAAAATAAATCAAAGGAGAATAGGCTCGAAACAAATCTCTGGTCTGATCTTGGCTTGGCATGCTAGACAAGTCAAATTTTGTATTTTTTAGGCAGGACAAAGACGGGCGAGGAAAATTTGGTTGCTGAAAGCTGAATGTCCCTGTGTACACACCAGCTGCCTCTGTTCCTCTGTTTGCAGGTCTCAAACTAGAAACAGTAATCCCTCCTATCCCCCATACCCATGCAGCATCGGCTTCGCTCATCTGTTCCGTATGATCCGATCTGACACAGCTTATTGATTCTTGTCTTAAAGAGGGCTTCACCGGAGAATTAGTGACTAATACGCCAACCGCTCCATACCCGTTGGGACATAAAGGCTGCCAAAAATATGCTGGCCCATCTTGCTTGACGACGATGGAGGTAGTGTCACCGAGTTCCATGTAGTCAACGGGTGGTCTCAAGCTATTCCCGGATATGTCTTTTGCAACAAGAACCCAACCGAAAAGCATACGGTTGTTGGGTTGTGCATAGAAACCAAGTGTGAAGAAACCAGTAGGAAGATTGATGGGTTCAAAGATGCTGACTCCCATGTTGTCGGGCCCTCCCTCGAATGCTCTCCATACCCTCTGTGACGTTGACTCTGAGATGGAGACTTGGATCACCTCAAGACCTCCAAGATCTATCTTTCCTTTCCCAAAGTTTTTCCCACCACCCGGAGGGATAACAGGCAACGCAGAAGGAAACTTGAAGCTTGTCTCTACAGGTAATGGAGAAGGAATCATGGAGCTTGTCTCTACAGGTAATGGATGCGGAGATATGCTAACTGTGACATTCAAATTGGAGCTGGTTCCATTTCCGTCGCAAAACACATGGTTAACAAATACTATAATCAAAACAAAACTCAAAAGTTTAGAAGTTTTTCCATTACACGATTGCATTCTTCTCTCTTACTCTTGGTCAGTAATAATAATAATAGGCCACAAAATTATACATTTAGGTTTTGTAACCGTTTGACCCCTATTCTCCAAACATTTATATACTAATATAGTGTAAACTATCTTTTTTTGGTCAAAGTGTTATTAATAAAACGTGTATAATTGGTTGACTGTATGCTGTCAGGCATATATTTAGAGATTTTTTACTCTAACTTATCAATTTCTTTTGGAAATATTTTTTTTTTTAAAACATAATTTTAGGATGTAATATCCAATTATAGCATAATATTTTCAAGTTCTTAATGTCACCAATTTTAAATTCCTGATTTCTTGATAAAGGAATCTAGGATTTTAGAGTCAGTCTTCAATTTTTTTATAAAAGACATCTAGTTATTTTCGAAAAACAGTTCAAATATCTTTGTGTTTTCAATTTAGAAAAAAGCTAAATTTATCTTTTGTTAATTAGAAATCTCTACGATAGAAAAAGAGAATTTTCTATCACAGAGTTTAAGTGGATCCATGCATGAACCCTCTAATTAATTTTAGGTGTTCTAAACTTGATACTTAACGTAAAAACAGCTTAAACTCTTAGATATTGTGTACTATTATAGTTTTCTTAAACATGCATGATAACGAGTATCCGATTCTCAATGTTTAAATCTAGATGTTTTCTTGAAATAGATCTTATATATTGTTGTGTACTGAGAGATTCAGTGTTCTGAGCTATTTTCCCAATGTGGGCCACCGTTGAAAAAGCCCAATCCACCACTTGAGCCATTCTAAATATTCATTTACGCAATAACAAGGCAATAATTCTAAGATAAACATTTCGAGTCCGTTAGCTAATAATAAAGTAGTAAGTACTTGTTTGATGATTCTGTCTTTGTTAGATAATTGGAATATATATGGAACTATGGAAGCTACACGTGTTGGTGGTGGTGCGTAGACGGCACAGTATTTAAAATGTTATATCGTGAATCGTTTATTATAGTAGAGATATTGGTTTCAAGAACTGGAGTGGTTATAATTCTCTGAGCACAAGACTATAGTATGCATGTATTTACAGGGACTAGTACATCATGATAAACTGTTTTTAGGATTCTATTTCTTCACTCCATAGTATAGGAATTGGATGATGAGTTTATAGGTAGTATGCAATGTATTCGATCGTTTTGCTATTTGTAGTATTAACTATTTTCTGAATAAAAAAGGTAAAAATCTTACATTGATAAAAAAATGCACACTACTCTTAATTTTGTAGTCACCTGTTTTTTTTTTGGATTCATCTTTTTTATTTTTTAAGGTCAACTTAGGGATTTATTGCAAAATAAACCTAAGAGTGCTTAGCCTTTTTGCTCCTAGATGCTTTTGTCGTCGCTTTGTTTTGCATGTCTTTTCAATTTCTTGATAATGTTTTTGTGTCTTCCTGTTTTTGTTACCTCCCCTGCTATCAATTTCCACATCATTATTCCCCACCAAACTACGTTTTGGATTTTACTCGACCAAACCATTGGATCTTAAAATTTTAGTATATCTTTTATGTATTTAACAGTATTTTTGTATGAGTTGGCTTGAAATCTTTTTGAAACTAGATATGTACTTATGGCATTTTAGAAAGTTTTCTCATTATCCTAATGATATTGGCGCAAGACAATATACTAAAGTCTATTGTCGCTACGCCAAAAGTCCAAACTAGTGTGAACTACAATGGGGCAAGTGTGTGCTTGGGTGAAATACTTATCAGGTTTCAGCCTGTGGTTTCTGTGGTTATTATTTTGCAAGCTTACATACAGTGAGTAGATTATAAATTTTAGGTATGAATCAATTCTCAAAATCTTAGATATCCGAACTCTATAAACTAGTGCACATGCTATTGACCCAAAACTTTATTTTTTTTCTGGTAAAAGAAACATGGAACATGACTCTAGGATGATGATACCCCCAGCAAAATTGAAAACAGTGGGACCGAACACGGCCTAAACCTTGTTCTTAAACAATCGCATGTCTAAACAATATACATATATATAATCTTCCTTGGACAAAGCGAGAGTGTACCATTGAGATTCATTTAGCTTGGACTTCGCACATTTTGTGAATGTTGTTGAGTTTACGAAGAATAAGGTTCCAAGCACAAGAAGATGTCCTTTCTAATTAATAAATTAATTACATAGACTTTACTTGGGATTCATAGCCACCCCTGCTGTCGACAAAAGTCACAAAACTCAGAGGCTCGTTTTGTGCTTTCCAATAAAATATCAAAAACCAATAGAATGGCTTTACGGGTACTTTAAACCTTCGTAATAATTTACTACTAGTATATGTATGTATATATCCAAGTGGAAGTCATGTGTACAAAAAAAAAACTAATTCATCAAATAATTCCTTGCAACAAATCAATGAATTAAAAATGAAAAGTTGTCCCACTTTTCTTTTCGCCAATATATACAGAGACGGTAAAGCGGAAGCTATTCTAAACGTGAACATGGCTGGTTCAGTTAGTAAAGAGTGCATGACAAGTCTTCTAATGTTCTACTTCATCACATGGTCTCTCTGCGCAGCTTCACATGATCTGCTTAGCTGCGACCCAGAAGAATCATCCTCCTCTAGCTACGTTTGCTACTCAGACCTCCAAAAGTGCCGCACATTTGCCATTCTAAGAGCCAATTCTGCCTTAAGGGGGCATCAGTTACAGTTTATCCCGATTGACTGCAGATGTAATGGAAGGTTCTACGAGGCTCATCTCTTCAAAACATGCGTCAAAGGCGACACCTTTCGCTCTGTCGCTGCATCCCTACAAGGCCTGACCACGTGCCTGTGAGCCCCATACTTGAGAGAGAAGATTTTTACAATTTAAAATTAGATTTGGTTCTTTTTAATTTTCATTTTGTGCAGGTCTATAAGAGACAAGAATCCTCAAGTTTCGGAGGACAGCCTGGACGAGAACGTTAAGTTGCGGTTGGCGGTCAAATGTTCTTGTCCAGAAGAAGGCGTTTCAACCGCAGCCAGGTTTCTCGTTACATATCCGGTGAGTGAAGGCGAAAGCGTTTCAAGCTTGGCAGACAAGTTCAAGACAACAGAGGATGCTATTGTCTCTGCAAACAACAATTCTGGAGTGGTTCCACGCACCCCGGCTCTCATACCTCTTGATCATAAACCACATAACGCCACGGCGCTCCTCCAGAAGAAGAAAAAACGGTCGTCAAAGAAGCTGATGATCGCTGTGAGCAGCGCGATTGCGGGAGTTATGGGTCTTATCACTCTCATGGTGTTGGGTTACTTGCACTGGAAGAAAGAGACGCGTCTGCAAAGCTGGATAAGCAATAAAGATCCAGAGACGCGGCAGCTGAGCCTGAGCATCCGAACCACCAGTGACAAGAAAATCTCCTTCGAAGGTTCACAGGACGGTTCCATTTTGGAATCCCACAACACACTTGTTGTTGGCAATGGCACCACTACTCCCCGAAAGCCCGTTCTAGAGATTTACACGTTCGAGGAGCTGGAGAAAGCCACTGAGAATTTCAGCTCAAGCAATCACATCAAAGGTTCCGTTTATTTCGCTTCTCTCAAAGGCAAAGACTTGGCTATCAAGCAAGTGAGCGCTGGTGTCATGAAAAGATTCGATTTTGGGCTTCTCAACGATCAGTCACACTACTACACTCACAATCTGATGAGGGTTCTTGGGACATGTTTCAGAGAATCCGACGATGGTGGTTGTTATCTGGTATTCGAGTATGCAAAGAATGGGTCCCTGTGGGATTGGCTCCAGAACAAATTGGCCATCAAGAATCAATTCATCGAGTCTTGTTACTGTTTCCTGGCATGGAAACAGAGGATCAAGATCTGTCACGATGTCGCCATCGCCTTAAAGTTTATGCATCGGATTAACTATGTTCACGGCAACATCATGAGCAGGAGCATCTTCTTGAACGAAGATCTTCGAGGTAAAGTCGGAAACTTTGGCATGTCGTCAAAGGATGGCAACATTGCTTCTTCTTCTATGTCTCCAGCTACTGACGTTTTCGCTTACGGGATCATCGTAATGGAGGTTATGTCTGGACAAACCCCAGAGATGTTGCTTGGAACGCAAGAAAAAGAACCCGAGTGGAAGAGACTGAGAGGGGTAATCACAGGGGAGATGGAAATGCTGAGGGAAGTGATGGATAGCACGTTGGGGGAGAGCTATTCAGTTGAGTCCGCCTATGAAATGGCAAGACTTGCAACAGACTGTACTGCAGAAGAAGCAGAGTTAAGGCCGAGCGCGGCTGAGATTGTAGAGAGGGTTTCGAGATTGGTGGATGAAGACGACGACGACGCAGTAATAATAGAGAGAGATCATAATAATAATACCTTGATTTCAGAGAGTTCTTACAAGCCTTTGGTAAGGAAAGGTGGCAGTAGTAGTATTATAGATGAATTCTAGTATTATTGCATCATCATGACCCTAAACTCATCAAAACTAATAATTCCATCCCTATTTATATCAAATTGCGAAATCATAACCTCGCATTCTTCAAGGCTTTTAGGCGACTCACCCAACAAACTTAGCATCCTCTTCAAACTTTTAGGTGTAATCCCTTGTAGACTCTCTTCAAACATCATGTTGAAAGCTTGCTTCAAGTCCTTCTCCTTGTCTTCCTCATCTCCTTGTTCCACCAGCTTCACGAATTCTTCGAGTTCCAAGGATTTATCATCGGTCGTGGTCGTCTCTTCTGGTAGGGCCTTTTCCCCGGACTTAATAGCATCCACGCATCTTTCGATGGTGGAAACAGATACCTTCCCTTGTTGGGTCTTGTCAAAGCAACTAAACACCCTTTGATGATACTCTTCACGTTTGTTAACGTTCTTGCTCTTCATAGATAGCATATATACGAGTTTCTATCTTTTTTTCTTTCTTGGAACTTTTTGGCAATAGAAATGTGGAATACTTTATATATATAGAGAGAGAGAAATGGAGGACTTGTTGCTATTATGAGTTCAATAAGCAAGAAGAATAGACGCTTCAGTAAGTTTCCGCAGCTTTTAATTTCTGCGTTGACAAGTCTGTTTCCCATATTTTTTTTTTGTTTTTGTTGTTGTTGTTAATAAAGAAAATTTGCTTTAGGTGATTTCGTAACTAAAAGACGATGAACATTCCGAGATGACTTTTGACTATTCTTCTTCTACCAAAGAAACTTGGTCATGTGAATATAGATGGTTTTTTTCTTTTTAATTTTTGTGGCTAGTGCGGGGTTTCTTGTATGGTTTGACAATTTCGATCGTTGAATATAACTTGGGGCATAACATAAGAGTAAGAAGCAGGCGAATTTGGCGACTTCCCCATAAGTTGACTCTCTGAGATTTCGTTTGATTTTAATGGGCCTGGTTCGGTCCTTATTGGGCCATTTGAATCTATGATCCCCACCAAATTTGAACATTTAAAAACCCAAATCTTTGTAGTGAATTTACAGTAAACAATAAAGGCCCAATGTTTTTGTGTGTTCCTTGGTCAATCTGCTCTAGAAATAGAAAAGGCCCAATATTGTGGTTTAGGCTATCTTAAGACCCAAAACAGAAAGAAAACTTTACTTTACGTTAGAAGCCCATAATTGCAAACGGGCTTGTATATTCGACGGTCGAGATGATCGCAAACCTAGGATGGAGTTTGGACTTGGACACTTTGAGGCTTGAGGCTAGGGAGGGAGGGAAGCTCTGGGCGGGTTTTGTTCTCTCTCTACCTGTTTTGTTCTTTGTTTACTGTCTCTCTCTCTCTCTCTCTATAGGGTTTAAGTTGATGTTATTGTACATTCATCATACTCTAGGGGTTTCGTTTCGTTTCGTTTGGTTTGGGATTGACGAGGCTTCGCCTCGAGTTGGTTAGTGTTTGTTTGCATAATGGAGTGTTTAATTTAATTTAGGGTTACTTGCAACTCTCACTCGGATAATGAGGATTGAATGGTTAGGGTTTAGTTTTGTCTCTCATCTTCCTTGGCGATATGAGAGTGAAGAAAGGTGGAGGAGATTATCACAAAGAGATCGAATGCAAGGGGAATCTGGAGATGATGAGTTAGAGATTGACGACATTAATGATCTCAGCCATCATGCCTTGTTCCAGTTGCGTGCCAGAAGAAATATTCAAATGGTGAGGAGTTAGAGAGGTAATTCATCTTCTATATTTCTCATGCTTAACCACCGTTTGATATGATAACCTGACTGAATCCAGCCAAAATTTCCTTGATGCATGGGCCAGGGCCAGGGCCAGGGAGTTCATTGATGCAACACAATGATGGTTAGCATTCTTTTTTGTTTCTCCTGCTCTATTATTAAATTCTCATTTTCTTCCACTTTACTTGCAGGGAGATGTTGACATTTAGCAACCTCTCTCCTGTCAGGATAAGGCAGTGGGAGGGGAGGGAACTCCAGTCGTGAGTTTTCTTCATCTCATTTGCATTCGTCTATGCAACTTTTGCAGTTGATATTTGATTTGTTGCACTTCTTATTTGTACTTTCACCCTCAGAACCATCTTAATAGTCTCTTGTTGTCAGAAGTTGCTGCCTCTCAGTCACTCTAGAATACTCATATTTCCTCCCCCACTTTAAAAGATAAAAAATAATTGGAGTGTTCTTATTCCAGTGACCTTTTTTTACTTTCAGTTTAGAGCAACTTACACACCTAGTTTGATAACATTCTCTATTTGTATCGCTCCCATATTCCTATTTTCTGTTTTTCTCTAGTGCTCTCATATTATTCCTTGTACTTCTCTAACCTATGGTTTTTGGTTCACATGTAACTACTCAGGCGTGAAGAGTTTGTGCCTGATTATCCTAATACAACAAGAATATATCGAGTTCACTCAAGGTAAATATCAGTATGGATCAAATAATTGATACCTCTGAAAAAGTCTTAGATTCCCTGCCACAGTTTGGATGACCAGAACAGTATGAAAATATAATTGTTGTTGCCATGATTCGCACCCTCCCCTAATATATATTCTTTAACTAAGTCTTAGATTTGATCAGACACCAATTATTCTGATTGGTTGTTTTCTTTTTCCTTTCATCAGCTGATAATACATGGGCCTGCCTCAAAGCGTGGAATTGGAGTTGCCTTTACATGGAGAGACAAGCACTTCCCCAAGGAGAAAACGTGAGCAGATGTCTAATTTTGTTGCAGAAGAGGTTATAAGTTTCTGTTGATACTGATTTTGATTCGCTTATTACCTTTCTAAAAGCAGCAGCTCCAGTCAGCTGGAAGATGCATCAAACGAGAAGCAAACTTGTGTGGAGGGGGTAGATTGTCGTCGAGATGGTAAGCTCATGAGGAGTGTTGCAGAAAAATGTCTGGGGGTGGCATCTTACTCTTGAACCTTTAATAATCTAGGGAATAGTGCTCAGAATAAGAGGCAACTACCTCCAGAAAAGCTTCACAGGGCTGCTCTATTGAAAAATCAATATGCAGATTTAATCTTCAAGGCTCGAGAGACAACTTTTTATCAGTTTAGCTTTGTTTTGTGGAGCCCTGACCTACTACTGCTCTGGTGACCTTTTTAATAACTAACTATAATAAGAAATTAATTCTGTGACCAGAATGAGAAGCGAGACCCAGAGAAAATGAGACGTGAGAGGGAAGAACTCGAATTGCAAAAGAAGAATGGTATAACTTGATTTGCTAGTCGTAAGTATTAGATTGATGATACAGTATACTGTATACGTAAGAGTGTAGAACATTGTGATGTTTTCTGGGGGTATCAGAAAAAGCAGGGTTACAAGCAGAAGCCAAGGAAGCGGAAGAAGCTAGAAGAAAAGCTGAGGTGAAAGCTGCAAGTGAGGCAAAGAGGAAACTGGAACTTGAAAGAGAAGCACCCCGCAAAGCTTTGCTTGAGGTAAATATATATATAAAAAAATCTGCATAGAGGTAGCTATGAATGTTGGGTGTTGTGAAAGATGGAATGAAAATATTAATGATGATAATGGGTGAACAACAAACAGATGGAGAAGTCAGAGTTTTTCAAGGACTTGGAACTGCTGAAAACAACAAGAAGAAGGGAGCAAATGAGAATAGCAAGAGAGGAGGAGGAGGATGGGTTGGGTGTTTTGGGGTTTGGAGGCAGCAATCCTCTACAACATCTGGGTTTATATATGAAACACGAGGATGAGGATGAAGAAGAAATTGCGCCAATGGTTGATTTGCCAGATCATCTTGCGCCGTTGGGTTGTTGTGTTTTAAGTGTGGTGAGTTTGTAACATGTAACATGTATCATGTATGATATTAGTTTGGTAGGTAACAAATTTGGGTCTAAATTTTGGTTTAACTGAATCATAAAACCAAACCTGAAGAGAGAGAGCATAATCTTGTACAATACAAGAACTGAAATTCGTGGAGTCCAACCAAATGAGACATAATCAGTGAAGAGACAGACATGGACAAATGAAATGAAGATAACGTTAGGTGATGGTGCAGTTGGTGTTAGGTAGACTTTTATTTTTGATCTGATGTATTAATTTAGTGAGTCCTCCAATAGGTGCAACGATCATCAGTACAACCCCAAGAATTATGCAACTCTGGAGAACAACATTAATCAAAAAAAATTTAATGGTTTGCTCACATCTTTCCTTCTTGCGCGTTACTATTGTATAAACAGGGGACTAATTTGAGTAAGAGAATGAAACACATACCCAGTTGATACACCATGATAGACTAAATCTCTTTGGTTTCTTCAGGATCAACCATATGATGCAAGGTATCTGAAACATAAACAAAAAAAAACAGATAGTTTTCTGAATCACATCATAACAAGAATATCAAAGTGTTTATTTGTTTTGGGGGGACTTACAAAGTATGTGGTTGGGGCAAACACGAATCCCCCAAAAAATGATAGCAAAGCACTGAAATACGGTAATGCCACTGCAATGCCCATCGTGGCAGCTGCGACCATGATTTAATATATATTTTTAGAGGACCACCACCACCAACGTCCTTATTATCTTGAACAAAACACAAGCGTAAATTATTATTTATTATATGATTGTGTGGAACTTACCCACAAATGTCCATCGGATGCTAAACCTTAGAACCTTTGTTGGCCTGAAGTGCCATTTCCTTATCATTACAGATTCGATCATGTCAAACACGGGCATTGCGTACACCTTTTTTATTTTAAGATAAAGACAGACATAATTAGTTTAATTTTCTGGTCTGTGTTTGGTTTTCTAATTAATAATTATATATACACAACTACACGTACACATACCTGATAGCTTCCGAGGAGGTGTACGACCACAAACATGTTGGCCACAATGATAAGTGCCTTGGGATCACGCAGTGATGTCAGTATGTTTTCTTCGACATTGTTCCCAAAGGTCTTAAAACCTAGAAGAGCCACAGGGAAGTAGCAGAAAGCTACGAAGACATAGGCTACGATGGCTCCCTTCCACATGGGTCGTTTCGATGGATTTTCTGGTGTAGATGGGATCGTTGCTTGAATTTCTAAAACTACGTTATGACCTGCGTACGCAAAAGCCATCTCCCCCAATCCACCCAAAAAGTCTAACGGCACCGAGTTTGTTCTTTCTTTGTAACCGTACTCGACACTCTTTGGGGCCTCCCTTGCCAGTGAAGCTACCCAAGCAATCGTGGAATAGCTGTGCATGCATATGCCAAACATTGATGACTTAATAATATTTGATTACATACTGTTTCTTTTTTTTTCCCAATGAATAAATAAATAATTTCAAAAATAATAATAATAATAATAATCTTCAGCCTTACCTTACAGACATGACGGCAGCTACCAAAGAGACACCGGAAATTGAGTTGAAGTTCTTTAGAAGGGAGAGCACAAACTGTGAAGATGCAAATATCAAAATGAAGTGTTGGATTCTCAGCTTTGTGCACTTGTTATCTCCCACAGAAAGTTGATGAACCTTTTTCAACGATTCACCTCCGGTCACCATATAGATAATGCACGCACTTGTTTCAACAAGAAGCTGTAGGGGCACGATGATGTACAAACCAAGCTTCCTCCCAAAGGCTGCCTGACCCAGCTCGTGGTACCTATCAAACCGTTGCCCTTCAAACATCTCGTGCATCTCAATCATTTGCCAGAGTGTGTACAACGTGATCACCCATGACAGGATCAGCACCGCAACCCCAGGTCCCCTGATAATTTTTTTTTAAGTTTATAATATGATATATATATGCATCTCCAGAGTTTATTAAAACAACAAAAGATGAGAGTTGGTGTGGTAAGAAGAAGATATACCATCCAAGTTCTGACATGGCGTAGGGAAGGCCAAGAACTCCAGCACCAACCATTGCAGTTACGTTGTGGAAAGCTGAATAGTACCAATTTGCATTTCTTGATGCTGTTATTGGAAGCCAATCTTCCAGATCAAATGATTGATGATCCTGCAATTGCAAGATTTATCATTTTCCAACACATCATGCATCAAAAACGAAACTGCTTTCAAGACCAAAAAAAAAAATTAAGGTTTTCTGAATAAATCATATTTTTTTAATCATATAAAGAGAGCTTAGTTACCTCCATATGATCTCGGTTTGATGGACTTGGGGTCATTGCGAACACACAAACTTTAGGAATATTGTTGTGACTTGTGAGGCAATATTTGGGTTTGATTATCTTCTTTCTATGTGGTTCCAAAAGTTTGTATACAAAGAGAGATAGAAGTTGACTTTGACCTATTGGAAGTGCCTTGAATGAACTGCGTTCCTGCCTGATATTTTGTTTGTTTGAAATTACCAGGAAACTTATTTATAGTGTTTGTTCAACTCTTTTATTATTCGTTTTAGAATTGGTCTTTGATTGGGATACATGTCCATAAACAAACTACTCCAATTGGTTACATACTGTAATTGTTTTTAAAGTAATGTCACTATTGGACAGTACTTTCTACAATTCTAAATTATTGTCTTTAGTTACAATATATAATAATAATAATAAGCTAAGACTCTTGGACCACATAGCTATGTTGTCAAATCTGCAGTTCTTCTTGGGGTCAACGGATTCCCCTTGAGGATTCTAACGATTGAAATTAGCTGGAAACATTAGAGGAGTACGAGGGAGGATATGCACTAACTATTTCACATCAATGACTCAACCGGCAAGGAGTTCCCTTGATGCTAGAAACAGAAAAAAACGGCAGGTAGTTTAACTTTAGGAAACACAAAAATTTAGCGATATTAGAAGAAGAAGAAGAAGAAGAAGAAACTAGGTAGAAAGAAAACCGAAACTAGCTACAGATATCAAAAAGATTTTTAACACAAAAACACAGTTCAGATGGAAGCTTAACCAGACACTCCACATAGGTTAAAGACAGAGGATTGGATTGGATCGGTTCAGGTACCAATCAATCAGTGGTAAGCAATCACAAGTAGTTTTGTAAAAGAAAACAAGATGGACAGAGCAACTAACGTAACAAGTAATAAATGAAGAGCAAAAAGGGAGACAATGAAGCAGGCTTTAGGTTTTAAGTTATCTTTTGAAGACAAAAAAAAGAAAGAGAGAGAGTTGGCATTCAAAATAAATATGAGAATAGTAGTAGTGATGCAAAATTAAAGATAAAAGAGTTAGAAGAGCATCAAACACAGTAGTAACTAAGAAGCAACATGTACGGAAGCAAATCAGTTCTTGGCCTTGATGGAGTTGTTCTCCTTGATTTGGAGTCGGGTGTTGAGCTTGACAAAACGTTTGAGATCATCGTTCTCGACGTTCTTCCTACTGAGCTCACTAAGCGCTGGTCGGTTATGGAGAAGACGGCAGAGCCAATCAGGGTAATCAGAGGAGTCCGTAGAGATCTTGGGATCAGATCCATCTTTGAGAATGTTGGCACCGACAACGGTTGTGGATTTGATCTCTTTGCTCAGAGTCAGAGACGATCCTTTAGGACCATCGCCGCCTCCTCCTTTCTTGGCTTTACCAGCTGCTGCAAACGTTCTCCGGACCACATTCTTGGATCCGGTGGCCATCAATCCTTGGATACGGATACGGTGGTGGTGGTTCATTTCTGAATGCAATGCAGCCAAACGAATTACTGACAAAAAAAAGGTTTCAATCGGAAAGCTTACTTACTTACTTGGGCGGCTGAAAGCGAGCGAGCTAGACATATCAACCAAACGCTTGCTCTTGTAATAGAGTAGCCGGGCCCTAATATTTAGGCTTGGGCCCAATACAATATATCTCTTAAGAGGCCTAACTTCACGGCGGCCATCTCCCATCTTTAGCCTTTTTTTCTTAGGATTTGCGACGGATTGCTCATATATCTGACTATATTTGTTTTGCTTTTAAAATTCTGATGAGCATTGTATTTGTATATACTATACGTACAATTAAACCAAAAAAGGTGAGACGTTTTGCTTGATAATCTGCTATTCCCCATCCCCCCCTCTATATGGCTTCTTTGTTTCTTCTTCTTTTTCTCTTTTTTAAGAATTCTAAATTGGTTTGATCAAAAAAAAAAAAGAATTCTAAATTGGTATTCTGTTTTTTTTTTTTCTCTTTTTTTCCAAACATGCAAAGGAACAGTCTCTTAGTTCAAACTCATGAGAGCACCACATTAGGGATGGGCTGTACCAAGGTCCTTTTGACCAAAGATCACAATAGTTTAATTAGTAGCCAAAATGTGCCCTACTTCCATCCCGATAATATCTGTTATAATTCAAATCTAAACATATTGACCTAATAAAAGTGTAATATATAATTGGGCTTCAACTGCCATACACAAAACAAAAATGTGGTTTCAAAACAAATAAAAGTAAGCCAATGTGTCAGAGAACTATTCTTCTTATGCGTCACTGACTCACTGTGTTTGCATGGTGCAGTTTAGAAACTAAACCAAAAAAAGTTCAGAGTTTGTATAGACTATAGTGCAGTTTAGAGGAAAGAAAAACAAAATTAGAAGGGGGCATTCCGAAAATTGAATTCGAGACCTCTTAAGCAAGAATCATACCATAAGACCGAATGCTCATTTTGAAAAAAAAAAAGAATAATCAGATTTTTTTTTTTTGATCAAAAAAGAATAATCAGATTATGATTATGTTTCAAAATTTAAATAAAAGATTAACACACAAAATTAATCAAAAAACATGTATACATAGTAATTAAAACTCCATTTAATATTTTAGGTATAATTGCATGCAGTAGTTAAAGAAGATTTGGCCTCATTCATAAATGTTAAACAAATATGATTCCGTCCTCCCGGTTAAAAAAAAAACTTAGAGAGAAAAGAAGAAGAATCCAACGGCGGCGACAGTGCCGGCGATGGAGAAGCTTCACATTTAGTTACGGCGCCGCTTTGGGGTGACTCAGGCGATGGGTGCGTCAGATGATGGTCCATCGGCGGAGGTGCTTTCGGGGGTAGGAGCCGGTGGGGAGGAGACAGTGGGTCCCTCGGCAGAGTCACTGGGGCTGGTTGCTGAGTAATCATCTTCGGGGGTTGGTTCCTCTGCGACAGGGGACGATGCTTTGGGTGCAGGGGCGGAGGAGGAGGATTTGGGTGCGGAGGCGGGAGCCTTGGTTTGGGTGGTGGGTGCCTTGGTCGGAGAAGCAGTGGGTGCAGCTGAAGGTGCGTCGGCAGCAAATGCGGTGGCCACAGCCAAAGCCAAAAGGGCAAAAACGATAAATTGACGTGCCATTTTTGTATTGATTAATAATGTAATGAGGTGTGTTCCAAAACTAAAGCAGTATCTTATTTATGTTCTTAATACTGCAAAAGCTTTAGATGAAGAAAATAAAAAGACAAAATGAGAGATATTTATATGCTTTTCTGAAGGTGAGATATATTAGGAAAATCTATGGATTTGAGAGAATAATGGAGTTCCAATTGCCTTATTTTAGAAATGTTTCTGTATTTGTAACAAAACTAAATAGATCCTATAATTGGAACACATACCAAAAATTGATTTCTCTAAAGAGACCAAAAAATAGCTGAGAAAATTGAAGGCCCTAATTTGTCGAAAAAGATGTTATTAAATCAATACGCAATAAAACAAAAAAAGAGTTACAAATCAAATATCATTATACTGTATAATGGAATCATCATCTATACGTATTATAATCATATTACTCGGAATCCAAGGGTACTCTCTATCAACACTCTTAATCTCATGGGAATGGTCAACGCTCTTCCTAGTCTTGTCATGGCAGTCAACACTCCTTCTAGAACGACCAAGATGATGATCAAAAGAGATCCTGAGCTTGCTGCTGCTTGTCCTCTTCGACTGACTCTTTGGCGGCGCCTTACACTTTGTGCTCTGCCTGGACTTCTCTCTACTGTCTACACTCTGTTGGTTAATTGGTTTTGGTACCAGAATGGGTGGATAATGAATACTGAATAGTGCACAATATCATTTTTAAAGATTATTTCGACTTTATTCCAAGTCTTTAGGTTACACGAAATCTCTTGGAGTTACACGACCCAGTTCTAATGGTCTCAGCTTCCCTATCTCCTTTATCATCTTGTTTGTGTCTTGGTTAAAAAAAATTGTGATATGCTTAAGCTCTGGCTCTTGCTCAATAATTATGGGTGGTCAGTCGCTGTTTTGGTTCGCAACAAGGACGTTTCTACCGTTTCTTTTGTGAAGATCCATCTGATTTTATTAGTGTTACAATATGGTTGAAGCTGATGTAAGTCCCATATTGATGTTGTGCGTACTTTGAGATTTCACCAAATGGATGCTTTGGTCCTATGGATAGGAAGTTACATCAAGTCCTCAAAACAAACAAGATTCTTGACTTGTTTCTATTTGCAAGTGGAGTTCGGAGCGTCTTTACCTAGTGGTCGCGATCATCAGCATACAAATTTCTCTCATTTCAAGTTGTCATTTGACTTTAGTTTTAGTATTCAATGTCTTTCAACCTGAGTAGTTTTGCTTCTGGCTCCGGAAGGATCGCGATACTTGCCGGCTTGTGGCTCCGGAAAGATTGCAATCCTTGCCGGCTTATGGGTCCGGAAAAAATGTTTTTCTTGCCGGCTTGTGTAAAACTTTCGTTTATAATTTTAATCCATCAGATGACAAAAGAAAAATAACCCAATAAACAAAAAAATAATAAATTAGATGATAAACATAAGAAAGTTAAAATATTAGAAACTCTAAAGAAAGAAATGTAAAGGTTCGTGGGGTCCCAATAAACAAAATGGAATCTAGAAACATTAAAAAGAGGGGAAAGCAAAAAGTTATTTTGAAGTTGAAAAAATGTGTATATAAATTCAGTCAAGAAATAGTGAAATACTTTATTATTGTGAATTATTTAGGAATAAATTAACGAAACATAGTCCACAAAGGACAAACCACACACATGGACAGGCCAGTTCTGTTATACAAACACTGAAATTATTGAAAAAGGGAAATGAGAGAATTTCCAAATTTGGAAGTAAAGAAAAGAACCGCGAAGACGAAGAGAGTATAGTTTTTTTTTTTATTATTATTAAATTTATCTAGAAGTTGTAGTTCTCGTCTTGGTCAAGGAGCTTCTCATCGTGACAACAAGCGAAGCTCATGTACTTCTCCATGGGGCGGTGGCACTCGAAGCAGTTCATCTTCTCTGGAATCCGACCGCTGCGAGCAGTGATGTGGAAATCAAAGTGGGCGCATGGATGTCCGGTTTCCCTGAGAACCTCGTCATGGTGGTGGTCGTACATAGCTTTGGTGTAGCCTTTGGTCGGGACGTGAGTTTTCCAGGTTCGGTCGTAGACGGTCACAGTCCTCTCGATGACACCGTGAGTTATCATCACTATCTCAGCTCCTTTGCTCAGCAGTGCCCATCCTCCAAGCTTGTCGTAGCTCAGTATCTTCTTGATTCCTTGCATCACCTGAAATTTTGACCACACATTTAAAAACCATTCCCAACCCCCTAGCTAGGCTCAGCAGTAGTAGTAGTAGCCTACCTCATCGTGATCATCGGATTTACCGAGTTGAATTTTGGAGTAGAGCATGCTCTCAAGCCTAGCCCAGAAGAACCACATAAGTGCAGGCTCAGCCCAGCTATGACTAAGATTTTCAGCCCTGACGGCTTCACTGATCCGCCTGATCTGTTCCCTGTGGCTGTGGTTACGTTTACCAACATAAGCCATCTCCAGCTTCACGTTGGAATCTTTGGCTGTTGCTTTGGCCGCCATTGTGAACCTTCTTATCCAGTCCAAGTCATCTCCTCCGTACAAGAATATGTAATTTTCCGGGTTTATCTGTAAATCAGACCAATATATCAGGGCGTTATTTAGATCATAGCCAAAAATAGAAAGTCTTCTAGTGGAAAGTTCCCATATATATATACATATATATATCTTTGAAATTTACCCAGTTAAAAATGATAGCGTCGATGCCATCGACGATGAGGTTAAGCGTAAAGGTCTCCCTCCTCCAGAGCTCTTCCTCACGAGCTCTAGTGAAAGGGAAAGCTTCAGTTCCCCAAATCCAGATCATGTGAAGCGCATTGAGACTAGCCTCGTTGCCTTGTGGGTCAAGCACCACAAGTATTGGCTTGTTCATGAAATGCCATCTCTCTCTCATAAACTCCACCACATATCTCTCTACCAGCTTCGGACTGTCCACTGTGTACCATGGCATAGGCGCTCGGAGAGCCTCGAATTTCTTCTGCAGACTCGGTGATCTATCGTAATCTTCGATAGGATCCACTATCGGAACCCACACAACCTCGTAAGGCATATGACTCTTACCATCGGCTCCCAACAAGCTGCTCCTCGATTCTGTGTAGATTTGCTCGAATATCGATAGCTCGTCTTGCAATATGTTGAGGTCAGATATTAGCAACAACACTGTCTTCCTCCTCAACACGTCCAGGTGAACCTATAATTAATATATATTCTTACTAGTTTAGTTTAGATTGATTGAGCAATTTTTTTCTTTATATTACATGAAGGGTCTTTAATTAATTAGAAACCTTTCTCTTGGTTAAACCATCTTGCAATGGCGTGGTGTGGTTTTTCGGATGAATCAAGGCCGTGAGAATCTTCATGTTATCAATGTGTGTGGTGTCGAACAGAGAATGTAACATCTTTAAGGATTCTGAGCTCCTCTGCTTCTCTGTATAATTACACTCTTTATTTGTCAGCCAAGAGAGAGAGACCAGTGTGTTGAATAGAGACTGGCGTACAAACCTATGTGACGGTAGCAAAGCCTCAAGGTCTCAGCAAGATGGTCATGAATGTTCTTGAGCTTGTTAGCTAACATGGATGTTTCCCATGAATCCATTTGAGTGTTCATCATCCTGGTATAGTAAAATTATCGTTATTGAGGCACAACTCAAAACAATAAAAGAAAACTAGATATATATAATAATTAAACAAAATTATCATCGCACTCGTGTCCCATGGCAGTGATCATGTTGATCTGAGAAATGCAAGCCACGATGCTTCTAATGGTCCAATAGACAGCGATTGGAATTGTAGAGATGATTCTCGACAGCTGAGGATCGTCATGTGTAATGTAGCGACCAGGCAACTCACTGAGTTCCACTACACATGCGGTGACACTCTTCATCTCACGGATGAGATCGTTGAGCCCTTGGGATACAGACTCGAGGGTCACTCTGTTCTGAACAGGGACGAGCTTTAGCATAGCTAAGGATTTAGCCAGCTGATTCTTTGAGTAGAACTGGACCAGAAGCCAAAATTCTCCGTAGTTCAAGGCGAACGCGGCTAGAGTCAGGACTAGCTTTCCGTCCCAGTGGAAGTTCGAGAGGTGTTCGAACACTGACATTGTTATTTCATGTGCGTCTGATCCTGTCAGAGACTTGTACGCTATCTACAAGAATAATAATAAAAGACAAGTGCATGCAAATTAAAGTTATCCTTATATTTGCTTGTTTCACAAGTTATTTTGCAAATTAGGTTTTGGTGGCAAAATTTACAGGGTATGATGGCTAAAAATTTTGTTTTCCCATTCAAACCAAGATAATTAAACTAAAGTAAAGCAAAATCTTCTATAAACTGATTAGTTCTATATCATGAACCAAAACAAACCAAACCGATGTCATATATATATACATGTACCGAATGTTTCTATAAATAAAGAAAAATGGAGTTCACCTCGCAGGCGACGCGATCTATAGCATATGAGACGCTATCAAGAACGCTCATCATGCTTGATTGCATCAGCTTATCATCCGTAGGCAATGGGAGCATCTGCGAATTCAAACAAGTGCTTAATATGTTATATCATTCGAATACATTGACTATGAAACGTGTTATATGTACACTAACGGAGGCGTTGGAGTCGTCGGAGTCAAGAGTGGCACGATCAAGAATATCTTCAACGAGAGAGAGAAGGCCACGCACTTGGACTTCACGAGCATCAGGAGAGTGTGTTTGTTGGATCAGCTTCAGCATCATGCTCTCATCCGATGACATCGTTAGTCCCGTCGTCGCCGGTATAATCTCCGTCCCCGGAGTTTTACCACTGTAGCCAGCCTGTTTCTGAGCGTGCTGGGACTTGATCAGTGACTCCATTCTTGGTTTGGTTGCTTGTGAAGAAGAGCTAGCTAGGGAGTTTTGAATTGGTGTGTGTTATGTGAAATCAACTACTAGCCTTTAAATACTCCATTTTCTAAATTGGGAATCAACTACTTTGCTTCGGCAACAATTAAATTAAATTACAAGGATGTAAACCAAGAATACCTTTTTTTCTGTTGCTTTTCTTTTTGGTATCTTACTTTGCAAGAATGATTTTTAGATATAGCACCCGTCCACGTGAATGTCGTTACTATAAAGTAGTATCAACCTAAACAATAAAATGTACGCCATGTATTAGACTTTTTACTACATTTTTTTTTTTTGTTTATAGTAATATTCACGGACTCACGGTTCACCGAAGCTTCAAGGCTTCAAGCTTGAGCGTTTATTGACGAAATAAGGAGGGATTAATCTACACTTAAATATTTACTATTAGAAGATTGATTTTATACATTCACCTTTAATCATTTAGTCCCTATATATTCATTTTGAACATTTTTATTCTGTGTAGTATCACGTTTTACACATGGCCAGAGCCTTTACGTTCATATAGTGATTGATAATAATGATACTACATTGGTTTGTGTTATGTGAAAAGCTATTTTCTGTGTTTCATTGTATCATCAAATATTCCATATTGGTCATAGCTAGTACTCAGTCTTATGTTACATATCCCAAAAAGAATTCAATCTTATATATTATATAACTAATACAACGATGATCATTTGGACACCCATGTAGTTTAATTTCCTAGTTTATATAACTAAAAGAGATCGAGAAAACAAACCTAGAATACATGCAGTTACTCTGCTTTTATTCTTATGTTGCTTCCCTTATGACATATAATTTTGTGGATTCTGTCATTTACTTTTATTTAGTTTATTTTTATAGTACGTATATATACTCGTATATCACAAAATAACATTAAGAGTGACGTGAACAAAAGGTGTGAAGTGATTCTTTGCTCTTTTAGGGGTAAAACTATGGAATTTCTTTAAGTCCATGTGTATAGGATAAGGCTAGAAAAAAAGCAAAACTAGAGTAACCAAGGATATACGAATCAAATGCAATTCCTTTTATAAAAGTGATGTTTTGTTAATTTTTGGTAATATCTAAAAGGAATGTCGGTATTTTTGGAATTAAATCTGCATTTTAATTTGATAGAATGGTTTTTTTAAATAAATGAAATGCATAATTGAACATAACATAATATTTATCAATATATTATGTTCCTATCTAATAGAATAGATTAAGTTTTGTTGTTGACAAAATATAATACTGCAATCGGGGTCTCACGTGTTTTTCTTAATCTTCTATGTATTGATGTTTATCTTTTTCATGTGCTTTCCTAATCTTTTGTGTATTGATGTCTATCTTGAACCCAAATAAGATATGTCTTGTTGGTAATAAGCTTAAATCATATTCAAAAACTATTTCAAGAGTGAATGATTACCGCAAGACTTATATATTGCTCAAAAACTTTTTGCTCAAGCGATATGAGACATTTAATAAACATTTATTAAATGTGAGTGACGATCTAATAAAAATAGTTCAACCCCAACATCTGGCATATACCATAACAAGATAGACGAATCATACATGTTATATTAAAAATTGTTTATGTAGAAAACATATGTTTAACCTAACCATAAGCTTTATATCATTTTAGTATATGTCTAACTGATAATCAAAAGTTAGTAAAAGATTGCCGAATCAATTGTATATTATCCCAAAAGTTAGTACAAGATTGCCAGATCACTTGGACATTTAATAGATGTCAAACTTTATTTGGAGTCTAACCTTAAATATATCTTGAACCCAAATAAGATATGTTGGTAAAAGATTGCCACATCACTTGGACATGTATGTTACATTAATCTTTTTGTTGTCAACATTCATCTATATTTTATATATGTCTGAAAAATGTTCATCTTTTGACTGTTTATTTTATCCTCTGGTTAGTCTACTTTATTAGCTCTAAACTAGTTTAGTTTCAAAAAGATATATGTTCACTTTCTACTAATCAAATTCATAAAGAACGTGGTCTAGTATGCAATTAAAAAGTTGATTACGGACAGAAGAAGAAGCCAGTATTATAGAAGCTTAAGACTCAAGAAATCAACAAATAAGAACAATACTCTATCAGTTTATTAGCTTCGAAATACATAAATCTTTTGTATTTTATTTTTTAAATCATAAATAAACAAATTTTTAGTACAAATATACTGCGTTCATAGACCAGAAATCAGCAGCAGCAACAACAACATGAAGTAGAGAGAAAACACAAGAGGAATTATTTGAAGGAGAAAAGACGCAAACTTTGGTTTTATTAGAATGTTGTAGAAGCTTCCAAATCAATATTGTAGGATCTCACTCAAGGCAGCATTGGTACAAGTAATACTTCTCCATGGTCCTACGGCACTCGGTGCACTCGACCTCATTGGGTATAATCCCAGCAGTCTCAGGAAGCATGAACCTTGTGCAGTGGTGTGGTGGGAGACGCATCAAGAGATGGTCATTGAGTGCTTTCAGAAAACCATGTGTGGGAATGTTGACTTCCCACTGGTTATATTCAGCCAAACCATTGGAAAACAAGTTACCTTTGGCACGAACCATCAAGTCCGAAGATCTACTAACGAGTCCCCAACCATCTCCTTCTCCTCCAAAACCTAACATAGCAACGATTTCTTGCAGAACAAGGTCCTTTTCCTCTTCTTTAAAGCCTTTGGTTCCGTGGGCTTTTAGCATCCGTTGCTTCGACTCCCACATGCTCTCTATCCTCGTCCAGAAGAACCAGATCTGGAACAAGTCCGGGAGTGTGTGGCTGAGGTTTTCGTCTCTGATTGTGTTGATTATCGGCTGGATTCCCTTCTTAGGGTTCCTTTTTCCAACATAAACCATCTCGACTTGAATGTTTGCTGCTTTTGCGACACTACGCCACAGACTAGTGAAGCTTCTGATCCATTGCATGTCTTCTCCTCCATAGAGACATATGTATTTTCCTTCAACAAGCTGATATAAGAAAAAATATTCTTTAGGTTACTTGTAGCACAAGGAATATTATTTTACAAAGAAATACTCTGTTTTTTTTCTTTTTATGAATAAAGGAAAACCTGGTTAAGGGAGTGAGGATCAGTGCCATCAATCAAGAACTCAAGATTCCACTCCTGTTCACCCCAGAGATCACGTTCCCTTGAGGTCGTGAATGGATGGGCGAAGGGTTGCCAGATCCAGACCATGGGGAAAGCGTTAGTGGACATAACTTGACCTTTGGGATCAAGTGCAATGAGAATAGGTCTGTTCTTGAATCCCCACCATTGTCTCACAAACCTGACAGCAGATCTCCTTAACCGCCGAGGCTCTCCAAGAACGTACCACTTCATGTTGGAATGAAGTGACTCGAACTTAGCATCATCGGCTTCTGTCCAGAAATCTTGAACTGGGACCCATAGAATCTCGAATGATTGCTGCCATGCTTCTGTGTAGAGCGATTCCAGGATGTAGAGCTCTTTTTCGATGTTTTCTAGGTCAGATACCAGAAGAAGAACGTGCTTTTGGGTGAGCACATTGATCCCAACCTAATGGTTGAAAACGGATCAGACATAATCAAAAGGAGCGGCAAAGAGAATTTGAAAGAAAAATATTTAGGTTAGATTACGCGTCTCTTGGAAGCACCATCTCCATGGTAAAGAAAGTCAATGGGTCTGAGAAGACGAATCAGAGGAGGAACAACGTCAACGTGAATGATAGTAGTGAACGTCTGAATGAGTTCTTGATACTCGTCTTCCATGATACCATCCTCTGTATTGTATTGTATTTTATACAGAGAGCTCGAGATCAGAGAATCAAAAGCGAGAGAAAATATAATTGAACTCGAATTATGCAATAAATCTCACCAATGGTCAAGTGACTCTTCTTGAGTTGTTCTAGCAGGTAAGCATTGATCTTCCTAAGCCTTTCACTATTCTCGTGTATCTCCGAAACTTCCATAAACGACATGATTTGGCTGCACATCCCAAATATCATTAAAAAGAAAAAAAAACTTTAGAAGTGTTTTCTTGAGTGTCAAGAAATCTTCAAATCAGGATATATTATTTTTGTTTTGTTTTTGTGTACGTACTCCTGCTTGAAACCGCTGGCGCCATTGATATGAGAAGCGCAGATCAGAACACAGCGAACAATCCAGTAAACTGCAGTGGGGACATGATCGGTAAACGCGGCTGTGATATGGTTAGGTGGTAGTTGATGGATATGGATGATGGTAGTGGTGAGATCAACCATGTCTTGCATCAGAATTCGGGTCTTGTCGAGACGCTGGTGTAGCGCGTTCTGCCTAGAGAAGATGCTAGGCAGCTGTTTGATGAGTGCCAGAGATTTAGTGAGCTGATTTGTTGCGTATGTCTCTGCGAGGAGGAGAAAAACGCCGTATTTCACGGCCAAAGCGGCTAGGATAAGGACAAGCTTAGCATCCCAGCGGTATTTGGAGACCATTGACAGAACAGAGAACGTCGCCGTATTGCGACTGTCTAAGTGAAGCCCTGTTGTCTTCATACCGTGAGACTCACCGCCATGAAGACACTTGCACTCGATCTGTGTCAGAGACATTGATATGATACTTTTCTTAAGAAAATGAATCGAATGTTAAAATAAGGAAGCTTCTTATGAGTATGACTGTATGTATATACCTCGCAAGAGATTTGATCGATGAGGTCCGCGAATGTCTCAAAGGAGACATGGTCAGTGTAGTCCTTGAAAACGAGTGACGGCTGCACAATTTTGAATTTGAAAGAAAAATGGAATTAGTCAATAAATATACTGAAATGGGGGGAGGGGATTGATTGCGGAGCAAGAAACAAAACCTTAGGAGCAGAGGAGTCGATGGATGGGACATGAGACTTGAAGATGTCATCAACAACGGAGAGAAGTGATTTGACATCAAAGAAGATCATGTCTGGACTATGAGTCTTCGAGACTCTATCGGCCATCACTCGGTCATCAGAAAGTGAAAACATGGGTCTCCCATTTCTATGGAAAGCTTGTTTCTTTCCCGGTCCAAATCTTCCACCGAGAGAGTTGTCACCCAGTGATCTCGGCACCAAAGAGTGTCGACTATTGGCATCGACGATATCCTCAGATGAATGTGGATGATGTGCGGTCTTAGGGACTACAGAACCGATCTTCGTCTCGGGCTCATGATCCATCACCTTAGTAGGAGGTTCCACAGTGTTTGGAGGAGGAGCAACATGGTGACCATCTGATTGTTCTCCGTCTTCGTGAGTTTTCGCGGCTACGGGACGCCTCTCTCCTAGGTTATCAGTCAGCTTCTGCTCGGCGGATCTTGGGATCAGAGAGACCCTTTTGAGAGGATCGGCTGGTGGGTTAGTACCGAAGGGCTTTGGGTTCAACTGGAAGCGTTTGGCCATACTGGCGATCGAGGAGGAAGGGGTTGAAGAAAAAATATGTGTGAAGGATATGATGTGTTGAGGTGAATGATTGGGTTAGTAGTATACACATGCATGTATATATACACGTAAAAAGGGATTAAGAAAACAAGGGGCAACTTCGAATCAACTTCTTTGCTTCATCTATGGTTCAATATTTGTTTTGTGTCTTTGACACTTCCGTAGATGATTTCTTTGACAAACGTTTAACCAAATTAGTTTTGTTGGTAACTTCTTCATAGCTACTAATTAACATTTACTAATTAACTGTACGTCAGTAGTACTACATGCAATTAACATAATATAACGTATTTTTAGTAATGTTGGCATAGATAAAATCAAAAATCATAATATAAGCAACTCGTGATACTCGTGGAAAGGGACAAAGCTACCTTGCTTGGATATTATTAAAATTGTCCATGAATCTACGAACAAAACGAATCAAACAAACACATGCATGCTATTGATGAAAATTATGTCATACTATATTATAACTTCCACATTGTATGATTTTTTTTTCTTTCAGATAATTCTTTTGTATTGTAGGTTCCTCTAATCCCATTGGTTTCTAAAAATCTAAAATTTTCTTTTTTACTGTTTTTGAATTTGTCATGCAAGTTTCTCCAGCTGGATTTGGTCCTCTAGGTTCAAAGCTTCTTTTACTTTCTTATCTATGTTTCAAACTTGTTATTCAAGATCAACTTCTTTTCTATATACTTTCCATTCGTAGTAATATCAGAAAAAACGTGATAATGCATTTACACTCTTAAATAAATAATAATACACTATTTGTTTGTTTACTCATACAGAGGTTTAAAATTCTTATAAGCAATCACAGCATTAAAAGGGTCCGGCCTAGAAGCTAAACCAATTAAACCCATAAACCAATTCAAAACCGGTTTCTCAGCTCCTCCACCACCATTAGGAGGAGGCTGTTGCCGGATGATCTCGTGCTGAGTAAACCCTTGGACAGACTGAAAGTACTGAACCACCAGCTGTACCCGACCGTACTCGGTTCCATCTCTCCAAACCCTGATTGCTTTCTCATAAAACATCCGATTGCTAAAACTCACTATCAACGCACCTCCCGGTTTTAACACTCTATACACTTCCGCAAACACCTGCGCGTTAATATCCATGTCCGGTTTAGGAAATAGACATATATATATCAAGTTTTACTATTACGCCCCTTCTTTTTTTTTTAACGCACCTTTTCGGGTTGTTGTAGATACTGTACACCGACAGAACATAAAACCGCATCGAAATATTTGTCTTGGAACTCGAGTTTCTGATCCTCGTTAAGATCCTTGATGAAGAAGTAATCGAGTCTAGGGTTTCTGGCAAGCTCCTGTGCGTTAAGACCATGTCCCACTACTTTCTCGAACTTCACCTCTTCTGGTAGATGGCTAACCCATGAGCTCATCATGTCTAATACAATCGAACCGGATCTTAACCGGTTTCTGTAGAGATCCGTTAAGGAGGATATGAAGCCGTCGTCGACGTGGTTTACGAACCGTGGGTACGAATAGAATTCACGGTCAGGACCGGAGTTGAGTTTCGTACGACCTTCATTGTTGAGTACTAAGCGTTGGATCTTACCGGCCGAAGATGTTGGTCGCGGATCGGTTTCTTCGGTTTGGTTCGAAATGCTAGTGATTCTTGGTCGAAAAGTTTTTCTGGGTCTCAGCTGAAAGGGAGATTGGTGAAGGTTGAATCGAAGAGAATCCATAAGCTATATTCTCTCCCTGTTTGGATTATTATATGGCTACAAGCTAAGAATCAATCGTTAGCAGAAGAAGAAGCAAAAAGTGAGCCAACCTTTAGATTTTTTTTTTCTTTTTTGGAAATGTTATAAATGTTTAGAAGTGAGTGGATAATTGATGAGTGGTGAATATTGCTTTAAGCCCATTTCAGTAGTAGGCCTTTATTGGATAAACCATCTACCTTTTTGCTGTTAGAAAAATATTTGAGATGTCTTTATTGGGCTTGTATTCTATATTTCTATGGGAGGGAAAAATCATATATAAAACAGCAAAGCCTTTTTGATGATTAAAATAAGATTTTTGGACAGATGAATAGAAAGTCAAAGCAAAAAGCACTAAAAGGAAGTCTTGAGAAAATTTACCAAGCTTGCACAAAAAAAAAAAAAAAAAAAAAAATTTACCAAGCTAGAAGTTTCGGAAACCAATCAAAGAACAAAAGAACACACACACTTGTTTTCTTATTATAATTTCTTTACAGAGAGAGAGAGAGAGAGAGGTTGGTTGTTAGTAGAGCTTAATTCTGGTCTGGATGGATGCACGACAAATAGGACACACCTTAAGGCCTGGACCGCATTCATAACATGTCTGATGACCGCAACCAAACGCCATGTTTTTAGGATTGCTCAGACATATCGGGCATAGCTGTTGTTGTTCACACAGAAAAACCAAATTTTATAAGAGGAGAGTTTATTATATATTAAAGAAAACATTTCAAACACATTGTACTATATTTTTTTTAACCTGATTATCGTCAACATCCTTGGTTTCCATGGGATAAGTAGGAACACTAGGCTTCAAAATTCGGTATTGGGGAAGCTTTTGAGGGGTTGAAGAATGTTGAACCGCTCTGCACCGGAGGTGGAAGTGGGATTCTCTCTGGGATACTCCCATTTCTTCGCCTGCCACAGGAAGAGAAGAATAAAGTACATTCATAAAAACAATACAAGTTTTTTAGGTGAAGTATTACCCTAAAAGGCCAAGCTCGATGGTAGCTTTGTACTGTGGAGGAATCTCCATGAGAGCAGAGAGTGCGAATTCTGTCTCCTTCCGAGACTGCTCTTTGTTCTTCGACATGATCTCCGTGAAGTTCACAAACTATTTATTAAACAGATAAAAAGAGAGATGGGGTAAATGCAAGAGAGATGGGGTAAATGCAAGAATCAATGTTTCACTTGAAAGAAAAGACAAAAAAGAAGTATGTTATACTTGGAAGTTATCAAAAGCTCGGGAAGGTATGTTATCATCAAATTCCTGCATCATGTCCCATGGTCCATCCCCCACCCCGACTAACACTATTGACAAAGGAAGAGTACTGCATGCAACACCCAACAGAAAAGGAAGGAACTGATATTACATAAAACCGACAAACATGAAAATAAAATTGAAACACAAAAGTAGTAGTAGTAGTAGTAGATATTATTCACACAAACCTTGCTTTCACAATTGCATCAACAGTCCTCTGTTCCTGGGGACTTAACTGCCCATGTTCCGTATCCACACTTCTTGTTACCTGAGATTGATTGATTGAAATCCTTAGACACAACAGAGAGATCAGAGGTATCAACATATCACAGCTTAGGCATCAAAAATATTAACCTGTCCATCGGCTATGATCACTAACACATGATATTGGCCACTACTCTGCTCAACAACTGTCATCGCCATTTCAATGATGGGTGCAAAAGATGTCGGTCCTGAATAATAGAAATACAATTACACACGGGTTTAACTAACTAAGTACTTGAAAGTTTTTGCGTTTGACAATGAGATACAAAGAAAAAAAGAAACCTACCTGCGAGCTTAAGGTGAGGGACAATTTCTCTGTAGCGAGCCAGAACTTGCTCAAATCCATTAGAGGATATACCCTCTGGATAGAAACTAAACACGTCTTGATCATGAGTTGATGCTGCAAAATATAGGTTGATGATATTTACCATGGCATTAAGTATCTGAAATAACAAAAGACACCAAGTAAGCAGTGATATACTTACCGTCACCAAAACCAAAACAAGGAATTAAGTTGTCCTCGTCAAAGGAGGCTAAGGTTCTTCCAATGATAGTGATAGCTTGTTCATAAGGATTGGGAGTATTGCTGATATGGATGCAAGCTTTTCTTATTGAAGGACTTGGCATCCTGCAGCAGCACAGAAACCAAACAATGATGATGATTAGCCCAAGCATGTCCCTAGATGAAGATTTATCATATAAGAAAGAAAAGAAAAAGCTCAAACCAAACCTGTCCACTCATTGCTTTTGGTGAAGTCAATACCGACGATAAGATTAGAGGATTCAAGACCTGCACGCCCTAGAGCCTCTGACACCTGTGGAATCATCGTAGAAACACTATTTATGGCAAAACCAAAACTATTTCTGTATCATTCATTCATCACTTGTTAGAAAGAAAGAATGAAAGAAAGAAGCTCTCTCACCTGATCTAAAGAAGCGTAATTATCAGATATTTTGGAATACCTACGATCAAACTTTTTTCTATCAGAAGAAGAAGCAGCATGAGTAGTCTGCAAAGGCTGTGGCTGTGGCTGTGGGGGAGGATAAGGATAAGCATAGCCCTGCTCTTGACTATAAGAAGGCGGCTGAGGAAGATGATCACCAAAGCTGGGAGCCGCAGGAGATGGAGAAAAAGAGGGTGGAGGAGGGTAGTTGTAGCTGCCTGGTCCAGACTGAGGATAACTCTGATGAGACGCCCATGATGATGATGATGATGAAGATGGCGACTCTTGCCTCCAATCTTCTTTAGAATTTCCTCCTCCCATCAATAAAGAAAAATCTTTATTAAGATTCCAAACTTGAAGTTCAAGATCAATACCCTGAATCAAAAAGAAAAAGATTTAACCCGAACAGAAGATTCAGAATTCTGGAATCTTATCCTAATTACCAAGAACATGCAAGCAAATGTACCAATGGCTATCACAAAACTTTCAGAAGAGAATTCGATTGAACATGCAAAAAAATATACGTATTGTGAGGCAGTTATAGGTGTAGAAGGGTTGGCGAAGCAAAAGAGGCGGCGGTTGTAAATCAATCTTAACACGTATAAGCAAGAAAGACTTGGATTCAATCACGTTTCCTACGATCCACCGACGACTCCCGACTTTCCGTTACCAAATTTTATTATATACAAAAACTCTTTGACGGATCTACCCATTCTTTCTTTTATACTACTATTAGTTTTCCCAGATTTAATATCTTTAAAACACGACAAACACACACAAATATTATTACTTTGCTGTAAGATTTGAACTTTTTCATATGGAGAACTACGATAGACAAATCCCACCTTTTCTATGGCAACAGACAAGAGGACTCCTGAAGATTAGTTCTTCTTCTTCTTCTTCTTCTTCTTCTTCTTTTTAAGAGGTGAATGGATTTTTCTTTCAATCAGTGGCGGATTGAAATCACAACTTGAATATTATAGTACTATTTTATTGTATTTTGCTTTGTTCCAGATAGTTATCTTTCTCTTCTTTATTTTAGTGTTAATCATGAATCAACCTCCCCATTAATGTTTGCTTCTCGTTTTGGATCAAATCATTATCTCCAAATCCAGCACACAAGAGTAAACTTGTAAAAGAATCCATTACTTTATACATTCTTTCAAAACTTGGCCCACCAACATATTCCCTAAGTTTTAAAGTCCATTCCACTTTTTTAAAACCTTTTTTTCTTTACGTATATTAGTTACTTGTTATTCAACCTCCACTTTATGATTTTATCATAAACTATTTAAAATGTTCATATCATTTACTTAACCTTTAAAATTCAAATCAACACCCTCCCCCTTTAATTAAATGATTGTCATTCTTGGCAACAAAAAAAAAAAAAGAAAGAAAAATCATTTTTACAACACTCTCAACTCGGATCCCATCAATCAAAACACAGTCTTTTCAATTTCGGTTTTGTGCTAACTGGTGGTAAACTGGTCTAGTTCTAATAAACAGAATCAAACTACATACTAATCCCACAACAGACAAACAACCCCATAAACAAAAACGTTGCAAAATAACACCTTCTTCCCACGCAAACAACCGTGTCCGACACGACAGATGGCGTCGCATGCTTGTCATAGACAGAACCAGCCATGTACCCGTAGAAGAGCGATCCTATAGGAATGTTCGTGATGAGTATGTTCTGGTTTACACCAACGCTGTTTCTTCCAAAGAGGTCGGAAGTTACTGAAACCGCTGCCGCGAAGACGAACCCTGAACTTAACCCTATTAGTGCGGTCGCAACCTGTAGCAGCGCGGTCTTGGATGAATAGGCGAGGAGGAAGAAGGCCAAAGGTGTTGGAAGTAGCGAAATGGTGAACCAGGCTGTTCTTGTCAAGTAGTCTAATTTCTTGCGTGTGAAGTCAGGTGCAGAGGAGAGCAACCTTCCCAAAAAGGAGAAGGCAGAGAAGAGTGTCACTAAAGATTTTGCATTTGAGCTGCTCTGTCCTAGAGACTGAGAAATCTGACCTAAGTTGTTGCTGTAGACAAGACCAATGGTTCCACCAAAGCAATACGAAAAGTAGTATAGCCAAAACTCGAGGCTACGAACCAGCATTCCAAGAGAGTGTTCATCACCTAGGCGTCCCACTTTATAAGATGATTTAATCTCCTCATGATCTAATCCCACTCTTTTTGGTATATTGGGCTCCTCTATGTTAACCACCGAATAGGCAGAGGTGCGATGGTGGCCGAAACATGAGTGGAGAATATAGTGGAGAAAGGGGACGCAGAGTGGGAAAATGAGAAGACAAATGGCTCCGAGGAAATGCCAACGAGGAGATGAAGCTAAGTAGGTGCCTGAGGAAGGCAAGAGAAGGTAAAAGCAGGTGATTAGTGCTAAGACATTGAAGACGATGAAGATTCGGGTCTCGTCGTCATGGGAGGATCGGGAAGGAGAGGAGTTAGGGTTAGTAAGGACAGGCCAGAGGGCTAAAAGAGAGACAAATAAAGGGATGAGAGAGTTAAGAAGAAGGTAAATTTGAGAGCTAGCAGATGATTTGCCACAGATGACTTCGTGGCCAAGGGTGTACAAGGCTGCACTGATTCCGTTGAAACTGACGACGAGAGACAATGCGAGGGAATGATTCGATTCAAAGTGCCTAACGCAGAGGACGAAACAGACGGTGTTGAACCAGCAGATGCTTAGTCCAGCTAAGGAGCAGCATACCAGAACCAGAGAGTATGGGAGATGGATTACGTCGACGGCTATGGATAACCACTGGACGCCGTAACCGACGAGACCCATCGCAGCAGCGGAGAATAGGACAGCGGAGAGAGGGAAATAGGCAACAGCGTAACCGGAAGACCAGCCCAACGCTTTGCCTAAATCAGAAGCGACAGCCATGTAGTTGAGGCGCGACTGAGATACGCCCATTGACGATTTCATGTCGGAGGAGTAGGCCGAGAAATCGAAGTTAGTGCCCGTGAAGGCTTGGATCCAGATGGCTGCCACCAACACCGTCCATCTACGCCACCATTGGAGCATAGAAGGCGGAGGAGATTGCACCTCCTCCTCCTCCTCCTTCGCCGTACTTGTCCTTTTCTGGTGCTTTCATTTGTCCCTCCGCTCACAATCTTTTGCCTCTCTTATTTTTTCTTCTTTTTTTTTTTGAAAAAGAAACGTTCGATTTGAAATTCTTTTTACTATTTTTAAATTCCATAGATTACTCACAACAGTTAATTACCAATAGGTTAGTTTTTTTTTTTAAAAAAAAAGGGGAAAAATAGATTTTGATAATTACAGCCCCAAGCTAAAAAAAAAAAGCACCAAACGTCATTGTTTCTCTGCATCGATTTTGTAGGACTTGATCATCTTCCTCCCCCATCTCTCTCTCTCATTCTTCTTCTTCCTTTTCAAGATTTCAAAAGCACAGAGAGATTTTGTTTTTATCTGTAAGGTAATAATCAAATTATGTCTGATTGTAGTTCTAAGAAGACAGATAATATCGCACAGGTACTTTTTTTCTCAATTCTTCACAAAGGATATTGATCTTCCATTCTTGAACTAATTGTTTCTTCTTTTACAGAAGGGTTCTCGTGGAGGCAATGCCATGTCACGGCTTCTCGTAGGATATGATTTCAAAAAATTTATATTTCTCTTCACACTCCTCCCTCTCTCCATCTTCTTTATCTATTTGCATGGTCAGAAGTTCACTTATTTCTTGAGACCTCTTTGGCAATCCCCTCCCAAACCCTTTAACATCCTTCCCCATTACTACCACCCCAACACTTCCATGGACTTGCTCTGCACTCTTCACTGGCTGGAATATTCGCCATTCTCCAAGAAGAGTCTTCGACGCTGTCTTGTTCAGCAACTGAGGTCGATATGCTGACTATTCGCTGGAACGAGCTAAATCCTTATATTACGCAGTTTGTGCTTCTCGAATCCAACTCCACTTTCACCGGTCTCTCGAAACCTTTGTCTTTCGCAGAAAACCGCCACAAGACGTTCAAGTTTGTTGAGCCAGAAAGACTGTCTTATGGGCACGTAGGAGGAGGAGGAAGAGCGAAGAAAGGCGAGAACCCGTTTGTGGAAGAATCATTCCAAAGGCTCGCACTTGACCAGCTTATCAAACTCGCGGGTATTAAAGAAGATGATCTTTTGATCATGTCTGATGTTGACGAGATACCGAGTGGTCACACCATCAATCTGCTTAGATGGTGCGACGGATACCCACCGGTTCTTCACCTCCAGCTGAGAAACTACCTCTACTCATATGAGTACTATCTCGACAGCAAAAGCTGGAGAGCTTCTGTTCATCTCTACAAGCCTGGGAAAACAAGGTACGCTCATTTCAGGCAAAGCGACAGTCTTTTGGCGGACTCAGGATGGCATTGCAGCTTCTGTTTCAGATACATCAGAGATTTTGTGTTCAAGATGAAAGCTTATAGCCATACCGACCGTGTTAGATTCTCACATTACCTCAACCCGAAACGAATCCAAGATGTGATCTGCAAAGGAACTGATCTTTTCGATATGTTTCCTGAAGAGCACACTTTCAGAGAGATTATAGGGAAACTAGGTCCGATACCGAGGTCTTACTCAGCTGTTCATCTCCCTACGTATCTGATCCAGAATGCCGATAGTTACAAGTACATGTTACCCGGGAACTGCGTAAGAGAAACTGTTTGATAAATAGTTTCTTTTAAGGTAAGCTGGCTGCCTTTATTTCTCTCCCTCTTGTATATACATACAAATTTACCAGAGCTTGTCTCAAATTCCCATTCTATCTATTACTATTGCATATGTCTTAATTTGGAAAACCAGCCTAGTGTTTATGTAAGAAATTACTCTCTTTTTTTTGTTTTTTACTATGATGATGAAAATGATATGTGCCTGCACAAAACTTATAATAACTCACAAACAAGACATCATTCTATGATGAAAAGAGACTTTGTTCTATATATAGAAAAAAATGATCAAAGATATAAACAAATAACCTAGCATTGATTTCAAATAAAGATGAACTTATAACTCACAAACAAGTATTATATATTGATTACCTTGTTAGAGCATATAGATGAAACCCTAGATGTGTCGAGTTCTAAAGCGGAGTGAGACAAAGAGACGGTGGGGTTAGGACGAATACTCCAATCCAGTATCTCTGCTGAGCATTTTCTTCTTCTTGTGATGTTCATCGCCATGGTCATGTGAATTGGTAAGTATTGTTGTTCATCATCGGCAGAGGAGGCAAGATCCACGATGATCTGCTGCTGCTTTTCCCATAAACTGCGGGCGTAGACAATGAGCCCAACTTCGTGAGCCTAGTTTTGTATTTTCTAAAATTCTAGAGCCCATATTGATCTTTCCAACAGCCCCTCTCTCTCTCTTACATCAAAGAAAATCTCAATAAAAGATGTTAATTCATGTGGAAAATTACGAGAAATTTAGTCAAAAAATAATAATATATATATATATATATACGAGAAACTGTATTTTATCATATTTCATACTCCTTCGGTATTTGAATAAATGACATTTTAGATATTTTTCTTTTCTAAATTAATGTTTTAGATTATAATCAACATAATTATTTTAAGATTAAAATAAATTAAAATATATGTGGTAAAACTTTATTGGTGAAACTAAAAATTTAAAAATATATTTAACTTTTTAAATTTGTGTGAAAATCATAAAACATCAATCTTTCACATACAAATGGAATATATTACTTTCTGTTCTTTTTTTTCTTTCCCAGACCGGTTTTACTTAGATTTTGTTACTGTATGCAATAATTAATTAGCACTTGCTCTATTCATACATATATAGTAATATTTGTGTTAGAATCATTTTGATATAATTAAATCTGAAATTATACAAGGGGGCTTGAAAATAAATTGGATTGGGTTCATTAAAGGTGATGTTTCATAATTCTAATATTGATTTCTTTTAGAAAGAAAAACCTTAGAAAAGGAAGTTTGGTGCATCTATGGCTTAGTAGGAAAATGTGTCGTTTGTGTATTTTGTTGATAGAGATGTCAATTAGGCTGCCCAGGTCCAAATGGGCTGTTCAAATAGACACACCAGTCCAAATGGACATTATTTTTCTAAATCCAAATTGTATCATATCAAATTGTTCAGACTAAATTGGCCCATTCTAAATGGGCATTCCGCAAAATCCAAATACATTTCTGTTTTTACATTCATAAAAATATAAGTTTCATAAGTTTTACACATTAAAATTCATATGTTTTACACATCCAAAATACGATTTCACGAGATTTGGCGAGAAAAAAAAGATTTTATCGTTTTGACGGGAAAACATGATTTTATCGTTTTGACGGGAAAACATGGTTTTGTCGTTTTACTGGGAAAATACAATTTGACGGTTTTGGGCGAAAAACATAATTTCACGATTTTGGCGAAACTCATGTTTTTGCGGTTTTGACGGTAAAACACGATTTCACGATTTTGGCGGGAAAATGCTATTTTACGGTTTTAATGGGAAAACGCGATTTCACGGTTTTGACGGGAAAACGCGATTTCAAGGTTTTGGCGGAAAAATGCGATTTCACGGGTTTGACGGGAAATGCAATTTCACAGTTTTGGCGGGAAAACATGATTTCACGGATTTGGCGGGAAAACAAAATTTTAGCGGGAAAATGCGTTTTTACGGTTTTGGTAAGAAAACACGATTTCGCAGTTTTGACGGGAAAACTGAATTTTTCGATTTTGGCAGATAAACGCAATTATGCAAATTTGATGGAAGAGACATGGGAGAGAGGCGACTTGCGAGTCGAGAGTCGAAAGACGGTAAAAGTGAGACTGATTTTAGATTTCTTATCTCTCCAATACTAACCCTAAATATTTTTAATACATGGACGGTCCATATTCATTTGGTTTTGTCTATTGACTTTGGGCGTATTTAGGTGAAGCCCATTTAGACAGAAAATATTTCGGACGGATTTGGACGTAGTCCATATGGATTTGGACATGGGCCGCCGATAGACAATGTGTCAAATTGACATCCCTATTTGTTGATAGTATAATTGATGACAGCCTATTCATCTCCAATTAAACTCTATTTTGTGGTTACAGATTGATTTTCCTTTTATAGCTAAACGAATCATGGACTCCTAAAATCTAAAATCAGAGCTCGCTACATATTACACATGGTTTATTTTCCATTACCAATATTTATCATTAATTTCTAGGAGATAACCTTTTTATCTTGAAGAATCAATCATCAACCAAGAAAAAACTACGAGTATTAATTATAATTATAGAATGATAGTTCAAAGTTTATATATGGAAATCTACAGGAAAGCTAATTGGTTATATTTTTATCTGTTTTAAAACAAAACTAGATCATGACCCGCTCGACCGAGCGGGAGTCAATTTTTTTTTATTTTTGTTTTTACTAAATGTTATACATGATCGCAATGTGTATTAATATAAAATTTTGATAAATAACAATGTGTACTAATGTGTTTAAATAAGCAATATGTTTAATTACTAAATTTGATTTTTAAATTTTATGATAACATAAAGTAATTTTTTCTATATTATTTTAAATATATAGTGCTATATATTTTGTATTTTCAACATTTATCATATAAAACTTACATTGGGATATTATTTATATGAAAATATGTATAACATAATATATCTATCTTATTAAAATGTATTATATATTATTTAGTTTTATGTAGTATCGAGTTTGTATATTCAATTTTGTGTTTAAAGAACAATATCAAAACTGTCTTTCGTATGTAAAAATAATATTTTGCAATCGCGAGTTGTGTCTTTTTATTGTAACACAAAATTTTATATAAAACTTATGTTTTTCTGTACATTACGAAATTTAATTTTTTAAAAATAATTATTACGTAATTTCAAAATGAATTTGATCTCTGAGGTCTAATATATTTTGTGTGTAATGGTTCAAAGCATTTTTGATATATATTATATTTCAGTTTGGTTTGTTTTTAGTATTACTGTATAAATATAATACTATACAATATTACTATATTCTATACAATATATGAAGCTATGTGTTATTTGTTTTAGAAAGTAGATTAGGCCCAACATAATTATAAGAATAGTCATATCTTTATGTATGTGTCTATGACTTATCTACCTAATGTTATTCGTACTAATAAAATTAATATGGCCAATGAAAGTATACTGATCAATTTAAAATGAATTGTATAGGGTAATTATAGAACGATTAATATTTTTAGTATTCTTAGTATATATCTTATTTAAATCGATATGTAATAAATGTAGAAATCATATATGGAATATGGACAAAAAAAAGAACTGTATTTAAGGAAATACATCAATGCAAAGTTAGAGTATGGTACGTATTATATATAAAGAATGAGACATTTAATTTAAATATATGAGGTCCATCTTTAAAAATCTATCTAGAAGAAGTTGTAATGTTCCTGTTTTAACAAGATAGATGCCAGTTTTATATTCTATTACAATAAGTGAATTGGATCGTGAGCTGACGCATCATTTGAATTTTCAGCCACAAAACTCCACTTACTAAATTTGGCATACATCAAACTGATTCCAATTAATTTCGCCCATAAGCAAACGCTATCACAAGCCCGTTGTATTTTATTTTCTCCAATTTTAAGATATTTTATAAAAGGTAAAATCTAAATCATACACGTAAAAACGTCTTTATCAAGTCAAATATACTAGTAGTTTTTAACATTTTATTAAGAGTGTGCAGCCTACTGCCTACATGATCGAAAATGGGTTAATCGAAATCAGTTTCGAAAAAAAAGAAGACATTCACTGGTTTCAAATTCTAATTAAATATTAGCTAGTATAAATATAGGATTGATAGAGAGTGTTAGGAAGTAGTCGTTATTCAACATAAGTTTTGTGTCATGTTTCTTCTTTCTCACTGTTTACGAATTGTGTGGACGTGAACTAATCCGCCAACATTTTCATTTAACTATTTATTTATTATCGGTAAGCTTTGTAATTAAGTATTACATATTTTCATTAGTATATATCATAAGTTTTCATATAGTGTGTATTTTCCTATAGAAGGAAACAGTTGTTGATCAATCTTCCCGCCTCCGAGTACAAAGATACAAAACAATCTAACTAGAAAGAAGAAGATGGATACGAAGAAGACAGAGATAAGGAAAGAGAGAATACCATCACAGAAAGAAGAAGAAGAAGGAACAGTGAGGAAAGGACCATGGACTATGGAAGAAGATTGGATCCTCTTTAATTACATCCTTAATCATGGTGAAGGTCTTTGGAACTCCGTAGCCAAAGCCTCTGGTAATTAATTAAAACATATTTCTTAATCGTCTTCTTTTGTATATATATGAATTAACTAATGTCTAATTTATTTTCTCTATAAAAATGTATTTTATGTTTTCTTAAAATATCAATTGATTTATGTTTTGTTTAGCATTCACGTTAGCTTAATGATTCATAATAGACCGAGATAATTGTGAATATATAGAAATATATACCCACGTCGTATCTTGTTGGTTATGTTTCTGATATATTTATGTTTTCATGTAATCAGGTCTAAAACGTACGGGAAAAAGTTGTCGGCTCAGGTGGCTGAACTATCTCCGGCCAGATGTGCGGCGAGGGAACATAACAGAAGAAGAACAGCTTTTGATCATTCAGCTTCATGCTAAGCTTGGAAACAGGTGTCTTAGTTATATAATATTGTTTAATGACTGCATGATCATTCAACTTCATTGCAAGTTCGATTTGACAAGAAAACTTACGTACGGTGTTAAAAACATTAACAGGTGGTCAAAGATTGCGAAATATCTTCCAGGGAGAACGGACAACGAGATAAAGAATTTCTGGAGGACAAAGATTCAGAGACACGTGAAATTGTCTTCGTCAGTAAATACGACTAATATTCGTCATTGTTCGGGAAACTCGCAGAGCTCGGTGATAACAGCGACGGACCAAGGCAGCTCCAGCAAAGGCTTCGATATGGCTGAGAGCTTAATTTCTCCGGCGAAGACAACGACATCATTTCATGTGATGGAACAGTCAAACGACAGTTACTGGAACGTTGAAGATCAATGGCCCCTTCAGTTGCTTAATGGTGACCACCCAGTGATTTAATTTTAGTCACATTGATTTAAATGACTATGCATTTGCTAGTCCTACGTATGATACCCGATCCGATTTTTTTGTTTGTTTTTGTATGGTACGTTCTTTGGTTTTCATATTGCTGAAATCTTGTTTCGTTTACCTATCATTTATAATAATTTCGTGCGATCATATCAATTAGTCTTCAAATCATGTGAAGGCGGGTGTGTAAGTTACTCCTGTTCGTTTATAATTAATTTTTATATATTACTCTTTTTTGTTTCAGTTTCGAGCTTGTTGGAGTTAGAACAAAGTTGTGGTAATTAGTAAATGTGAGAAACGGTTATAAGCTTTTGATCGTTCAGATTTATTAATTTGATTATACTAAATGATTAATAAAAATTAAAAGTTTAGTTGCATTATCACTGACAACAGAAACAGACTGATCATATGAAATTATTTGAAATATTATGTTGGATGATATAAACCAAAACATAGCAGACTGCACAGGCACATACACACACACACATACAATTATTATTAATCATAGAGTTGGACACACAAAAGCACACTCTGGGATAAGATGAAAGAAGAGTTTATGATGTAGTTGGTTTAGTCATCAGCAGGATCACTGGGAGTTTCATCGGCATTGCGTTTGATCGTGAGGACTGGACACTCAGCATGCTTCACACAGAACCCACTCACCGTCCCCACAAAGACCCTGCAATCCAAAAGAGTAACCGGGAAAAAGACTCAGAAGTATGATAATTAAAAAAAAACAGAACAGACCAATGTTTTCAAACAACAACACTAGCTAGTTAACTAATTGAGTCTATGATATTCAAGCGCTCAACACTAGCATAGTCCAACATTATATTCTCTTGTTGGGCTCCGCTCATGTCCAATAATCAGATTAGTCTGTCAAAAACTTGTGTCAAAGCGAAAATCCTATCCAACACATCACAGTTAAAAGTATGATCTGATTGGCATGTCGATCTGATCACTCCGCGTCAGATAACTAGAGAGCATGGCATATAATAGTGAGAGTTGAACATACTTTTGGAAGCGGCCTAGACCACGGCTTCCCAAAACAAGAAGATCTGGTCGGACGCGGCTAACTTCTTGGCATATAACGTCCTTTGGATCACCTTTCTTGATCCATGCCTCGCAACTAACCTACACACAAGAAGAAGCATTTAGTTTATTAAAACATCACAGAAGTGCACAAGTTATTATGAAATTGAGGATTATGTAAGAGAGAGAGTTATTTACCCCAATCTCATGACATTTTGTAACGAAAAACTCGAGAAGGTGAAGACCTTTAGACTTGTTAGACTCTCTCATGTCTCTGAAATCATCAGGAGACGCATATATGCTGTCTACCTCATCAAAACCGTCTTCGTCCACAACATGTACATGTAGCAAGAGAATCTTGAAATCGCTAGTGTTGGATCGGACCATTTTCTCCAGAGTCCATTCGAAAGCTCTTTTGCTGCTTATCGAAGGGTGAGGCTTCCCTTTGATCGTCGATTCGTTCACAGCCACCATCACTCGTGTCGGCTCCATCTCCATCTTTCACCACTTTCTTCTTCTTTTTTCTCGAATTCTCTGATACTTGAACAAGTCCTGTTTTAAGACAATGATCTCTGGTCAGAAGATGGACAACTAGGCTCTGCGTCGTGCGCCGTGTGTATAGAAGCGTATTTTTCCCAATAATCTTATACACTTGCTATAGTGCGCTGCTTTTTCTGTTTCGTGGGAGACCGACTACAACTTTTGTGTAGTTATCTTTTCAAAGCTACCCTTTCTTTCATTCACAACAAGCCCAACAATTATGGCCCAAACGAATGGCCCATGTTTAGATCTCTAATAATATTATTACTATCAACTTTTAAAAAAATAAAAATAAAAACTCGGGTGTTTCAACTTTCAAGTAACATAGTGATTGTATTATTTACTATCAGTGTGATCTTGGAGTTTTATTTATTTATTTGCTACACTAAAGAATTTCACAAGACATAAGTACTCACTACTCTTTTGGAAGTTAATAAAGATTTTTTTTTTCTAAAAAAAAATTACTGATGAATACCAGTGAAAGAAACTCTACCGAAACCAAGATGTCCAATCTGATACAATTCCAACCAAACTCTCTCAGCTTCAGCTCTAGCACTGATCCTCGCCTCATCCTCTCCCCAAAACGACGCGGTTTTCTCCTCCTCCTCCTTCGTTAGACTTCCATCTCTCTCCACCACAAACCGGTGGTCATCCAACTCTCCATATCCTCCCCCGCAACATCCACTACTCACGCCTTTCACCGGTTCCGACCTCTGGTTGTGATGAAAACGATCCTCACGCTCCATCTTTTTCTTCCTTTTCTTTCTCCTGCCTATACATTTCCGGCCAATCATCCACGGAACCTTGACGAAAGCAAGTGTGAGGAGGTTCACGACGGCGCAGGGACAACAGCAAAGCGCCACACAGTCTGCTATCACCGCCGCAGCCCACGACGACCGGCACCTTTCCCCGGAGCATTTGTTTCCTGGCGCTGCTTCTTCATCGGCTCCATGACTCCGGCCTTTACGTGAAACCGATCGATGTGGTTTTTGGTTTTCCTCTTCCATTGATTAAATGTTATATTCCTGCAAGCAAAACAAAAACGCTTAAAATAGCTAGCTGGTATAAACTATATATTACCAAACGTTACATACGTGATACACATATACGGATTTTGTTCCATATATGAGTGTGCAGATGTAAATAGGTTGATACGTAAAAGAGAAAATAGTAAAAAGTTGTAGTAAAAAAAAAACTTGTAGTCAAAGATACTCCCCTGCACTTTACCTTATTATTGACTAGACCGTTTCAGGTGGATTGTTAACTATTGCCTTTACTTTGCGATTCCCAAAATATAATATTTGTTTTGGCTAATAAAAACTAAAATTTATTGGTCGGTAACATTTCTATCTTACGAGTAATCATGAGTTGTTTTTTCCTTTTTTTCGAAAAGAAAAGTGTTGACAAAAAAAAAGAAAAAGAAGAGTAATCGTGAGTGTTCAGATACTAGATACGTGATACATCTACTATTTTTTGTCACAGACGTGACACATCTACATATCACATATGCATAATATATACACCAAACCAATCTTAATGAAGCAAGTATTGAGTCCTTAAAAATCATTCGCTTGAAATAAATAATTTAAAAAGATGGTCTAAACAGTTTGACCAAAAAAATGGCCATTCAATTTATTTGTATATACATATATATTTGTATTTTGTTAGTCAGTTTTCGAATATAGATTTATTTTTACTGGTTATTCAATTTTGGTTTGGTTATTTAAACCATCTCAAGCTTTACTAATAAAATAGTTTTTTACGTTAAAGAAAATTGAATTGATATAGTGGAGATCCAATCTCACATGGGTTGCCGGGTCTATGCAGGTCCAGTTATGCGGTCCGTTACAAAACTACAAGTATAACACAGTATAATATTATTACTTGACATGCAATTGTTGTTTTTAATAGAATTGTATTATATTTGTTTGTTTTAGCTAGTTATCGCTATTAGCGTTTAAAAATATATATTAGGTGTAAAATTATTTTAATTGTATATTTTATAAATGAAAATTCATATAAAAAGGAAAATTTCAAATGTACTTTTATAAAACTGCTAACTATATCCAAGTTCTGACTAAAAAGAAAAGAAACTACTTCCTTGTTCGTCTTGTGACAACATTTATAGCCACTTTTCCATTTTAAAATATCTTGATAAACGACTTCAACCAATAAACAATACTCCTTCCATTTCACAAAGTTGTATATTGTACAAAAAAAATTGTTTCAAAAATAATTATTTTTTATATTTTAATGCATATTTTATTAACTAACTGCAAACTCCAATAAAATTAATTGCACTGATTGAAATTTTTGTTGGTTTAAAATTATGGAAAAAAATATTCACAAAAATATGCAAACTTAATGTATTTTATTAAAATGTGTGAAAAGTCTAGAATGTGTAAATTAGAGTATATGTTTAAGAAAAAAAAGGAGTTAACGAAACAACATTCACTATCTTTTTTTAAAGTGGAGAAGCAATAAGGTCAGTAGTGTGAACAAGAATAGAGAGTGATCAAATGAACATACCTTTGGTTCTTTTCGAGTAGTTAGCCTACTCAAGAGCCACTGATCCTTAATAAAACCCTTTCCTGAATGAAGACATCAATAACAACAAAAACTAAGTTTTGTTGTTTTGTTCATGAGTCTGGGAGAGAAAGAGAAGAAGGGGAGGAAGAAAAAGAAAGATGTGATCTGATCTATAAATACACATATATCTTCGATTAGAACTTCTCTTTTTCTATGTTTATTTCTTAAAAAATTCTCTCTCTCACCTGATCTCTTTTGTTTTACTCATCTGTGTAAGGGTCTGGAATATTATAATTTAAATTCATTTAGCCGATAATATATGTATATATAATATCTTCTAAAATCATTAAATGTTTACATAATCATAATCTAACAAATAATAAAATATAATGTATATCATCATTGGTAAAGTAACATTAATTATTAATGAATGTTACATCGAAAATTGAAAATGTCATATAGTTTAAAACAAAAAAGATTATTTGAAACGATTTATATTAAAAAATGGAAGGAGTATTAAATATAAGAGATTCAAAGATGCTATATTTATACATATATATTTGAACTAGTGTCAGCAATACTCAATTGGTTTCAAGTCTCAGCAGTCACATTTTTTTTAGGAAAAGGTTTTAGTCTCAGTCAAATTTGCTTATGGAAAAGGGGCAACCCGATAAGATTCAGTCTAGCAAAGGGTTTTAGCAAAGAGTTAAGTCCATTGTAGAAAGTAAGCTTGTGTTGTTTATTTTAGCTTTGAGGCGACGAGAATCTAGAGATAACATCACGAGCGAGACTGAATTTAGGGTGTAGTTGGTGATGTAACCGGTTAGGTTGTGAGTTTAGTTCACAAGTTGACAAAAAAAAGGGTTGTGGGTTTAGTTGATACGGATTTAGAGGAACTTTGTGTTGTCCCAAAGACAGAAAGAATCAAATTATGGGAACTCGGCCCCCTCACGTGCATTCCTATGCAACTCGTGTCTTTTATTTGTTTATATTTCTTGATTAAAGCGAACTACATTCTAAAATCGAGAACAGCTAATACAGTTTACAGGATCTATTCATGATGGATAGATAGATCACAATTTCGTATAGAATATGGTCTCCCACTTAAAAACATGGTACAAAATCTTCTAGTCAAATACCTTAATCTAATGCATTGTTTTCGATCCCTATTTTAATTATAAGTATCTCGGGGGAAAAAAATGAAGTCCCTGAGAACTTCGATGTTTCAAGTATAATAGTACTAATTTTCATGTACCATATGTCAACGAAATTAACTGGAGTATATTTTATTTCTTAACATTTAACATGATCTCACTGTCAACAAACTATCCTTTTTTCTTTCGGAAAACTATCTTTTTCTCTCGGAAAAACATTTAATATGGATTAAGTACTGTTTCAATTGCGTAAAACTTTAGGCTGACTAAATTAATAGTTGAACTTTTTATATATTTGTTCTTGGTTTTCAAGATAATAAGGAGCGTCGTTGACGCCTTTTTCTCTTTGTTTGCTGTCTCTATAAGCACAATGCTTAACCCATGCACGTGCTATGCTGTGAAGAATCACGTGCGTCGGGTTCTAAACCCGTCAGGGCAGAAACTGAGATGCTCTTTTAATTCTTTATGTAAGAAGTTTTTTCACCGGCAACTGTCAGTCTTCAGTGACACCCACACACCCAACGGTCTCAATTTCCTCTACTCTCAACGCTATTGCGACACGTTAGGTACAGGAAACACAAAAATAATTCTAGAAAGTTAACAGGTCAAAGACGCTACACTTGATGTACAAAAGTTTATTTTCTTTTGAATGAATTTTACATATATTCAAAAAAAAAAAAAAGAAACACAAAAATAATCAAAGCAAACGTCTGTTGAATATGTGTTACAAAAAAAAAAAAACGTCTGTTGAATACTAGTATATCACAACTTCAATGAAATCAACTCGTTATAAGGAAATTAAGGTTATTGAGTGGTTGACATGAGATCTATTTGTCGAGAACAAACACGAATTAACTTTGAAAAAAAGTAAAGAGCAAAAAATATTGAGATAAACACCCGTTTAGGGTTTAAAGTAAAGAGCAAAACATATTAAGGTAAATACTAATTTGTTTATTATATTTTCGGTAAATGTTTTATATGCTAAAGTTTATATTCTTCAATTTTGTTTAAAAATTTCAAACCACATTCGATATTTGAATTAATGTATTCTAAAATATATTTCATGGTATATAAGAATCATTCTAATTTTTTAATATTTAGTTTAGTAAAATTTCATCTACTGCCTAGAATAATAAAATTAACATTATAAAATCTTTACTATCTAGAGAAACGGAGACAACAAAGGTTCTAAACCTCTTTGACCATAATCTTATGTCAGTGCTCTAAGAAAATATACACTAAAACCAGATATTCATATTTTTTAAAAAATTTCAAAATCCGTCGGTTAACCCCTTTAAAATAATGAGTTTTCGGTAAATCTTATATATAATGATGTTTATAATCTTCACATTTGTTTAAAAAATTTCAAACCACATTCTAAATTTGAATTAATGTACTCTAAAGTATCTTTCATGGTATATAGGAATCATTCTAATTTTTTCATATTTTGTTAACTAAAATTTCATATACTGTTTAGATTAGTGGAATTACCATTATCTAGAGAAACGGAGACAACAAATGTTCTAAACCTCTTTGACCATCATCTTATGTCAGTGCTCGATGAAACTATACACTAAAACTAGATTTTCATATTTTTTATTTTTTTTTCAAAAATCCATGGGTTAACCCCTTTTAAAATAATGAATTTTCGGTAAATCCTCTATATACTGAAGTTTATACTCTTCACTTTTGTTTAAAAATTTCAAACCACATTCGAAACTTGAATTAATGTATTCTAAACTATCTTTCATGATATATAGGAAACATTCTAATTTTTTAATTTTTAGTTTACTTAAATTTCATATATTACCTAGAATAGCGGAATTACCACTATAAAATATTTATTATCTAGAGAAACGGAGACAACAAAGGTTCTAAACATCTTTAACCATCATCTTATATTAGTGCTTGATGAAACTATATACTAAAACCAGATTTTCATATTTTGATTTTTTTTTTCAAAATCCGTGGGTTAACAACCCCTTTTAAAATAATGAGTTTTCGGTAAATCCTCTATATACTGAAGTTTATACTCTTCACTTTGGTTTAAAATTTCAAACCACATTCTAAATTTGAATTAATGTATTCTAAACTATATTTTATGGTAATAGGAATCATTCTAATTTGTTAATATTTATTTTACTAAAATTTTATATACTGCTAAATTAGTGGAATTAACATTATAAAATCTTCATTATCTAGAGAAACTGAGACAACAGAGGCTCTAAACTCTTTGAACATCATCTTATGTTAGTGCTCAATGAAACTATACACTAAAACCAGATTTTCATATTTTTGAATATTTTCCAAAATCCGTGGGTGTTACCCTTTTAAAATAATGAGTTTTCGGTAAATCCTCTATATACTGAAGTCTATACTCTTCACTTTTGTTTAAAAATTTCAAACCACATTCGATATTGGAATTAATGTATTCTAAACTATCTTTCATGGTATATAGGAATCATTCTAATTTTATAATATTTATTTTACTAAAATTTCATATACTTTCTAGATTAGTGGAATTAGCATTATAAAATCTTCATTATCTAGAGAAACTCAAAGAACAGAGGCTCTAAGCTCTTTAACCATCATCTTATGTTAGTACTCGATGAAACTATACACTAAAACCAGATTGTCGTAGTTTTGAAAAAAATTCAAAATCCGTGGGTTAACTAACCCCTTTTTAAAATAATGAGTTTTCGGTAAATCCTCTATATACTGAAGTTTATACTCTTCAATTTAGTTTAAAAATATCAAACCACATTCTAATTTGAATTAATGTATTCAAACCTATCTTTGATGGTATATAGGAATTAATCTAATTTTTTAACATTTAGTTTAGTAAAATTTTATATACAGCCTAAATTAGTGGAATTAGCATTATAAGATCTTCATTATCTAGAGAAACGGAGACTACAAAGGTTCTAAACTCTTTGAACATCATCTTATGTCAGTACTCGATGAAACTATACACTAAAACCAGATTTTCATATTTTTGATTTTTTTTTCCAAAATCCGTGGGTTAACCCTTTTAAATAATACGTTTTCGGTAAAAGCTGAAGTTTATACTCTTCACTTTGTTTTAAAAATTTCAAACCACATTCGATATTTGAATTAATGTATTCTAAGCTATCTTTCATGGTATATAGGAATCATTCTAATTTTTTAATATTTATTTTACTAAAATTTCATATACTGCCTAGATTAGTGGAATTAACATTATAAATTTTTTATTATCAAGAGAAACAGAGACAACAGGGACTCTAAACTCTTTTGTTAGTGATCGATGAAACTATACACTAAAACCAGATTTACATTTTTTTTTTTTTTTCAAAATCCGTGGGTTAACCCGTTTTAAAATAATGAATTTTCGGTAAATCCTCTATATACTGATGTTATACTCTTCACTTTAGTTTAAAAATTTCAAACCACATTCGACATTTGAATTAATGTATTCTAAACTATCTTTCATGGTATATAGGAATCATTCTAGTTTTTTAATATTTATTTTATTAAAATTTCTTATACTGCCTAGATTAGTGGAATTAGCATTATAAAATCTTCATTATCTAGAGAAACTCAGACAACAGAGGCTCTAAACTCTTTGATCATCATCTTATGTTAGTGCTCAATGAAACTATACAATAAAACCAGATTTTTCGTATTTTTGAAAAAAATTCAAAATCCGTTAAAATAATGAGTTTTTGCTAAATCCTCTATATACTGAAGTTTATACTCTTCACTTTGGTTTAAAATTTCAAACCATATTCTACATTTGAATTAATGTATTCTAAACTATCTTTCATGGTATATAGGAATCATTCTAATTTTTAATATTTATTTTACTAAAATTTCGTATATTGCCTAGATTAGTGGAATTAGTATTATAAAATCTTCATTATCTAGAGAAACTGAAAAAACAGAGGCTCTAAACTCTTTGACCATTATCTTATGTTAGTACTCGATTGAACTATACACTAAAAACAGAGGCTCTAAACCCCTTTTAAAATAATAAGTTTTCGGTAAATCCTCTACATACTAAGTTTATACTCTTCACTTTAGTTTAAAAATTTCAAACCACATTCTACATTTGAATTAATGAATTCTAAACTATCTTTCATGGTATATAGGAATCGTTATAATTTTTTAATATTTATTTTACTAAAATTTCATATACTGTCTAGATTAGTAAATTTAGCATTATAAAATCTTCATTATCTAGAGAAACTCAGAGAACAGAGGCTCTAAAATCTTTGACCATCATCTTATGTTAGTGCTCGATGAAACTATACATTAAAACTAGATTGTCGTATTTTTGAAAAAAATTCAAAATCCGTGGGTTAACTAACCCCCTTTTAAAATAATGTGTTTTCGGTAAATCCTCTATATACTGAAGTTTATACTCTTCACTTTTGTTTAAAATTTCAAACCACATTCTACATTTGAATTAATGTATTCTAAACTATCTTTCATGTTATATAGGAATCATTCTAATTTTTATTAATATTTATTTTATTAAAATTTCATATACTGCATAGATTAGTGGAATTAACATTACAAAATCTTCATTATCTAGAGAAACTGAGACAACATAGGCTCTAAACTCTTTGACCATCATCTTATGTTAGTGCTCGAAGAAACTATACACTAAAACCTTATTTTTGTATTTTTGAAAAAATTTCAAAATCCGTAGGTTAACCCCTTTTAAAATAATGAGTTTTCGGTAAATCTTCTATATACTGAAGTTTATACTCTTCACTTTGGTTTAAAATTTCAAACCACATTCTACATTTGAATTTATGTATCCTAAACTATATTTAATGGTATATAGGAATCATTCTAATTTTTAATATTTATTTTACTAAAATTTCTTATACTGCCTAGATTACTAAAATCTTCATTATTTAGAGAAACGGAGACAACATAGGCTCTAAACTCTTTGACCATCATCTTATGTTAGTGCTCGATGAAATTATAAACTAAAACAATATTTTTATATTTTTGAAAATTTTCCAAAATCCATGGGTTAACCCCTTTTAAAATAATGAGTTTTCGGTAAATCCTCTATATACTGAAGTTTATACTCTTCACTTTGGTTTAAAATTTCAAACCACATTCTACATTTGAATTAATGTATTCTAAACTATCTTTCATGGTATATAGGAATCATTCTAATTTTTGATATTTATTTTACTAAAATTTCGTATACTGCCTAGATTAGTGGAATTAACATTATAAAATCTTCATTATCTAGAGAAACTGAGAAACAGAGGCTCTAAACTCTTTGTCCATTATCTTATGTTAGTGTACGATGAAACTATACACTAAAACCAGATTTTCATATTTTTGAATTTTTTTTCAAAATCCGTGGAATTAACATTATACACTAAACCTGTTTAAAATAATAAGTTTTCGGTAAATCCTCTATATACTGAAGTTTATACTCTTCACTTTAGTTTAAAAAATTTCAAACCACATTCTACATTTGAGTTAATGTATTCTAAACTATCTTTCATGGTATATAGGAATCATTCTAATTTTTTAATATTTATTTTACTAAAATTTCACATACTGCCTAGATTAGTGGAATTAGCATTATAAAATTTTCATTATCTAGAGAAACTCAGAGAACAGAGGCTCTAAGCTCTTTGACCATCATCTTATGTTAGTGCTCGATGAAACTATACACTAAAACCAGATTGTCGTATTTTTGAAAAAAATTCAAAATCCGTGGGTTAACTAACCCCCTTTTGAAATAATGAGTTTTCGGTAAATCCTCTATATACTGAAGTTTATACTCTTCACTTTGGTTTAAAATTTCAAACCACATTCTACATTTGAATTAATATATTCTAAACTAACTTTCATGGTATATAGGAATCATTCTTATTTTTTAAATTTATTTTACTAAAATTTCATATACTGCCTATATTAGTGGAATTAGCATTATAAAATCTTTATTATCTAGAGAAACTGAGACAACAGAGGCTCTAAACTCTTTCACCATCATCTTATGTTAGTGCTTGATGAAACTATACACTAAAACCAGAGTTTTTGTATTTTTGAAAATTTTCCAAAATCCGTGGGTTAACCCCTTTTATAATAATGAGTTTTCGGTAAATCCTCTATATACTGAAGTTTTTACTCTTCACTTTGGTTTAAAATTTTAAAAATTTGAATTAATGTATTCTAAAGTATCTTTCATGGTATATAGGAATCATTCTAATTTTTAATATTTAGTTTACTTAAATTTCATATATTACCTAGGATAATGGAATTACCATTATAAAATATTTATTACCTAGGATAATGGGTTATAACCCCTTTTAAAATAATGAGTTTTCGGTAAATCCTCTATATACTGAAGTTTATACTCTTCACTTTGGTTTAAAATTTCAAACCACATTCTACATGCGAATTAATGTATTCTAAACTAACTTTCATGGTATATAGGAATCATTCTAATTTTTAATATTTAGTTTACTTAAATTTCATATATTACCTAGATTAGTGGAATTAGCATTATAAAATCTTCATTATCTAGAGAAACTGAGACAACAGAGGCTCTAAACTCTTTAACCATCATATTATGTTAGTGATAGATGAAACTATACACTAAAACCCTATTTTCGTATTTTTGAAAAAATTTCAAAATCCGTGGGTTAACCCCTTTTAAAATAATGAGTTTTCGGTAAATCCTCTATATACTGAAGTTTATACTCTTCTCTTTTGTTTACAATTTTCAAACCACATTCGACATTTGAATTAATGTATTCTAAACTATCTTTCATGCTATATAGGAATCATTCTAATTTTTTAATATTTATTTTACTAAAATTCCATAGATTAGTGGAATTAGCAATATAAATTCTTCATTATCTAGAGAAACTGAGACAACAGAGGCTCTAAACTCTTTGACCATCATATTATGTTAGTGATCGATGAAACTATACAATAAAAACAGATTTTTTTATTTTTGAAAAAAATTCAAAATCCGTGGGTTAACCCCTTTTAAAATAATGAATATTCGGTAAATCCTCTATATACTGAAGTTTATCCTCTTCACTTTTGTTTAAAATTTCAAACCACATTCTACATTTGAATTAATGTATTCTAAACTACCTTTCATGGTATATAGTAATCATTCTAATTTTTTAATATTTATTTTACTAAAATTTCATATACTGCCTAGATTAGTGGAATTAGCATTATAAAATCTTCATTATCTAGAGAAACGGAGACAACAGAGGCTCTAAACTCTTTGACCATCATCTTATGTTAGTGCTCGATGAAACTATACACTAAAACCAGATTTTCATATTTTTGAAAATTTTCCAAAATCCGTGGGTTAACTCTTTTAAAATAATGAGTTTTCGGTAAATCCTCTATATACTGAAGTTTATACTCTTCATTTTTGTTTAATAATTTCAAACCAAATTCGACATTTGAATTAATGTATTCTAAACTATCTTTCATGGTATATAGGAATAATTCTAATTTTTTTATATTTATTTTACAAAAATTTTATATACTGCCTAGATTAGTGGAATTAGCATTATAAAATCATCATTATCTAGAGAAACTGAGACAACATAGGCTCTAAACTCTTTGACCATCATCTTATGTTAGTGATCGATGAAACTATACACAAAAACAGATTTTTGTATTTTTGAAAAAAATTCAAAATCCGTGGGTTAACCCTTTTAAAATAATGAGTTTTCGGTAAATCCTCTATATACTGAAGTTTATACTCTTCACTTTGGTTTAAAATTTCAAACCACATTCTACATTTGAATTAATGTATTCTAAACTATCTTTCAGGGTATATAGTAATCATTCTAAATTTTTAATATTTATTTTACAAAAAATTCATATACTGCCTAGATTAGTGGAATTAGCATTATAAAATCTTCATATCTAGAGAAACGGAGACAACAGAGGCTCTAAAATCTTTGACCATCATCTTATGTTTGTGCTCGATGAAACTATACACTAAAACAAATTTTCATATTGTTGAAAATTTTCCAAAATCCGTGGGTTAACCCCTTTTAAAATAATGAGTTTTCAATCCTCTATATACTGAAGTTTATACTCTTCACTTTTGTTTAAAATTTTCAAAACACATTCGACATTTGAATTAATGTATTCTAAACTATCTTTCATGGTATATAGGAATCATTCTAATTTTTTAATATTTATTTTACTAAAATTCCATCTACTGCCTAGATTAGTGAATTTAGCATTATAAAATCTTCATTATCTAGAAAAACGGAGAAAACAGAGGCTCTAAACTCTTTGACCATCATCTTATGTTAGTGTTAGATGAAACTATACACTAAAACCAGATTTTCATATTTTTGAAAATTTTCCAAAATCCGTGGGTTAACCACTTTTAAAATAATGAGTTTTCGGTAAATCCTCTATTTACTGAAGTTTATACACTTCAGTTTAGTTTAAAAATTCAAACCACATTATACATTTGAATTAATGTATTCTAAACAATATTTCATGGTATATAGGAATCATTTTAATTGTTTAATATTTCTTTTACTAAAATTTCATATATTGTCTCGATTAGTGGAGTTAGCATTATAAGATCTTACTTATCTAGAGAAACGGAGACTAAAAAGGTTCTAAACTCTTTGAACATCATCTTATGTCAGTGCTCGATGAAACAATACAATAAAACCAGATTTTCATATTTTTAAAAAATTTTCAATATCCATGGGTTAAAATAATGAGTTTTCGGTAAATCCTCTATATACTGATGTTTATACTCTTCACTTTGGTTTAAAATTTCAAACCACATTCTACATTTGAATTAATGTATCCTAAACTATCTTTCATAGTATATAGGAATCATTCCAATTTTTTAAAATTTATCTTACTAAAATTTCATATACTGCCTAGATTAGTGGAATTAGCATTATAAGAGCTTCATTATCAAGAGAAAATGAGACAACAGAAGCTCTAAACTCTTTGACCATTATCTTATGTTAGTGATCGATGAAACTATACACTAAAACCAGATTTTCATATTTTTGAAAATTTTCCAAAATCCGTGGATTAACCCCTTTTAAAATAATGATTTTTCGGTAAATCCTCTATATACTGAAGTTTATACTCTTCACTTTTGTTTAATATTTTCAAACCACATTTGACATTTGAATTAATTTATTCTAAACTATATTTCATGGTATATAGGAATCATTCTAATTTTTTAATATTTATTTTACTAAAATTTCATATACTGCCTAGATTAGTAGAATTAGCATTATAAAATCTTCATTATCTAGAGAAACTGAAACAACAGAGGCTTTAAACTCTTTGACCATCATCTTATGTTAGTGATAGATGAAACTATACACAAAAACAGATTTTTGTATTTTTGAAAAAATTTCAAAATCCGTGGGTTAACTCTTTTAAAATAATAAGTTTTTGGTAAATCCTCTATATACTGAAGTTTATACTCTTCACTTTGGTTTAAAATTTCAAACCACATTCTACATTTGAATTAGTGTATTCTAAACTATCTTTCATGGTATATAGTAATCATTCTTATTTTTAATATATATTTTACTAAAATTTCATATACTGCCTAGATTAGTGGAATTCGCATTATAAAATCTTCATTATCTAGAGAAACAGAGACAACAGAGGCTCTAAACTCTTTGACCATCATCTTATGTTTGTGCTCGATGAAACTATACACTAAAACCAGATTTTTCTTATTGTTGAAAATTTTCCAAAATCCGCGGGTTAACCTCTTTTAAAATAATGAGTTTTTGGTAAATCCTCTATATACTGAAGTTTGTTTAAAAATTTCAAACCATATTCGACATTTGAATTAATGTATTCTAAACTATCTTTCATGGTATATAGGAATCATTCTAATTTTTAATATTTATTTTACTAAAATTTCATATACTGCCTAGATTAGTGGAATTAGCATTATAAAATCTTCCTTATCTAGAGAAACTGAGACAACAGAGGCTCTAAAATCTTTGACCATCAACTTATGTTAGTGATCGATGAAACTTTACACAAAAAACAGATTTTTGTATTTTTGAAAAAAATTCAAAATCCTTGGGTTAACCCTTTTTAAAATAATGAGTTTTCGGTAAATCCTCTATATACTGAAGTTTATACTCTTCACTTTAGTTTAAAATTTCAAACCACATTCTACATTTGAATTAATTTATTCTAAACTATCTTTCATGGTATATAGTAATCATTCTAATTTTTTAATATTTATTTTATAAAAATATCATATACTGCTTAGATTAATGGAATTAGCATTATAAAATCTTCATTATCAAGGGAAACGGAGACAACAAAGGCTCTAAACTCTTTGACCATCATCTTATGTTTGTGCTCGATGAAACTATACATTAAAACCAGATTTTCATATTGTTGAGAATTTTCCAAAATCCGTGGGTTAACCCCTTTTAAAATAATGAGTTTTCGGTAAATCCTCTATATACTAAAGTTTATACTCTTCACTTTTTTTAAAAAAATTCAAACCACATTCTACATTTGAATTAATGTATTCTAAATTATCTTTCATGGTATATAGGAATCATTCTAATTTATTAATATTTATTTTACTAAAATTTCATATACTGCCTAGATTAGTGGAATTACCATTATAAAATCTTCATTATCTAGAAAAACAGAGACAACAGAGGCTCTAAACTCTTTGACGATCATCTTATGTTAGTGATCGATGAAACTATACACTAAAACCAGATTTTTCGTATCTTTGAAAAATTTCCAAAATCCGTGGGTTAACCCCTTTTAAAATAATGAGTTTTCGGTAAATCCTCTATATATTGAAGTTTATACTCTTCAGTTTTGTTAAAAAATTCCAAACCACATTCTACATTTGAATTAATGTATTCTAAACTATCTTTCATGGTACATAGGAATCATTCTAATTTTTAATATTTATTTTACTAAAATTCCATCTACTGCCTAGATTAGTGGAATTAACATTATAAAATCTTCATTATCTAGAGAAAACTGAGACAACAGAGGCTCTAAACTCTTTGAACATCATCTTATGTTAGTGATCGATGAAACTATACACTAAAACCGGATTGTCGTATTTTTGAAAAAATTTCAAAATCCGTGGGTTAACTTATTTTAAAATAATGAGTTTTCGGTAAATCCTCTATATACTGAAGTTTATATTCTTCAATTTTGTAAAAATTTCAAACAACATTCGACATTTGAATTAATGTATTCTAAACTATCTTTCATGGTATATATGAATCTTTCTATTTTTTAATATTTAGTTTACTTAAACTTCATATGTTACCTAGATTAGTGGAATTAGCATTATAAAATCTTCATCATCTAGAGAAACATAGACAACAAAGGTTCTAAACCTCTTTAACCATCATCTTATATTAGTGCTCGATGAAACTATACACTAAAACCAGATTTTCATATATTTGAAAATTTTCCAAAATCCGTGGGGTAACCCCTTTTAAAATAATGAGTTTACGGTAAATCCTCTATATACTGAAGTTTATACTCTTCACTTTGGTTTAAAATTTCAAACAACATTCTACATTTGCATTAATGTATTCTAAACTATCTTTCATGGTATATAGTAATCATTCTAATTTGTTAATATTTATTTTACTAAAATTTCATATACTGCCTAGATTAGTGGAATTAGCATTATAAAATCTTCATTATCTAGAGAAACGGAGACAACAGAGGCTCTAAACTCTTTGACCATCATCTTATGTTAGTGCTCGATGAAACTATACACTAAAATCAGATTTTCATATTTTGGAAAATTTTCCGAAATCCGTGGGTTAACCCCTTTTAAAATAATGAATTTTCGGTAAATCCTCTATATACTGAAGTTTATACTTCACTTTTGTTTAAAATTTTCAAACCGCATTCGACATTTGAATTAATGTATTCTAAACTATCTTTCATGGTATATAGGAATCATTCTAATTTTTTAATATTTATTTTACTAAAATTTCATATACTGCCTAGATTAGTGGAATTAGCATTATAAAATCTTCATTATCAAGAGAAACTGAGACAAAAGAGGCTTTAAAATCTTTGACCATCATCTTATGTTAGTGATCGATGAAACTATACACAAAAAACAGATTTTTGTATTTTTGAGAAAATTTCAAATTTCTTGGGTTAACCCCTTTTAAAATAATGAGTTTTCGGTAAATCCTCTATATACTGAAGTTTATACTCTTCACTTTGGTTTAAAATTTCAAACCACATTCTACATTTGAATTAATGTATTCTAAACTATCTTTCATGGTATATAGTAATCATTCTAAATTTTTAATATTTATTTTACAAAAAATTCATATACTGCCTAGATTAGTGGAATTAGCATTATAAAATCTTCATATCTAGAGAAACGGAGACAACAGAGGCTTTAAAATCTTTGACCATCATCTTATGTTTGTGCTCGATGAAACTATACACTAAAACCAGATTTTCATATTGTTGAAAATTTTCCAAAATCCGTGGGTTAACCCCTTTTAAAATAATGAGTTTTCAATCATCTATATACTGAAGTTTATACTCTTCACTTTTGTTTAAAATTTTCAAAACACATTCGATATTTGAATTAATGTATTCTAAACTATCTTTCATGGTATATAGGAATCATTCTAATTTTTTAATATTTATTTTACTAAAATTCCATCTACTGCCTAGATTAGTGAATTTAGCATTATAAAATCTTCATTATCTAGAAAAACGGAGACAAGAGAGGCTCTAAACTCTTTGACCATCATCTTATGTTAGTGTTAGATGAAACTATACACTAAAACCAGATTTTCATATTTTTGAAAATTTTCCAAAATCCGTGGGTTAACCACTTTTAAAATAATGAGTTTTCGGTAAATCCTCTATTTACTGAAGTTTATACACTTTAGTTTAGATTAAAAATTCAAACCACATTATATATTTGAATTAATGTATTCTAAACAATATTTCATGGTATATAGGAATCATTTTAATTTTTTAATATTTCTTTTACTAAAATTTCATATACTGTCTGGATTAGTGGAGTTAGCATTATAAGATCTTACTTATCTAGAGAAACAGAGACTACAAAGGTTTTAAACTCTTTGAACATCATCTTATGTCAGTGCTCGATGAAACTATACAATAAAACCAGATTTTCATATTTTTAAAATTTTTTCAATATCCATGGGTTAAAATAATGAGTTTTCGGTAAATCCTCTATATACTGATGTTTATACTCTTCACTTTGGTTTAAAATTTCAAACCACATTCTACATTTGAATTAATGTATCCTAAACTATCTTTCATAGTATATAGGAATCATTCTAATTTTTAAAAATTTATCTTACTAAAATTTCATATACTGCCTAGATTAGTGGAATTAGCATTATAAGAACTTCATTATCAAGAGAAAATGAGACAACAGAGGCTCTAAACTCTTTGACCATTATCTTATGTTAGTGATCGATGAAACTATACACTAAAACCAGATTTTCATATTTTTGAAAATTTTCCAAAATCCGTGGGTTAACCCCTTTTAAAATAATGAGTTTTCGGTAAATCCTCTATATACTGAAGTTTATACTCTTCACTTTTGTTTAAAATTTTCAAACCACATTCGACATTTGAATTAATGTATTCTAAACTATATTTCATGGTATATAGGAATCATTCTAATTTTTTAATATTTATTTTACTAAAATTTCATATACTGCCTAGATTAGTGGAATTAGCATTATAAAATCTTCATTATCTAGAGAAACTGAGACAACAGAGGCTTTAAACTCTTTGACCATCATCTTATGTTAGTGATAGATGAAACTATACACAAAAACAGATTTTTGTATTTTTGAAAAAATTTCAAAATCCGTGGGTTAACTCTTTTAAAATAATGAGTTTTTGGTAAATCCTCTATATACTGAAGTTTATACTCTTCACTTTGGTTTAAAATTTCAAACCACATTCTACATTTGAATTAGTGTGTTCTAAACTATCTTTCATGGTATAAAGTAATCATTCTAATTTTTAATATATATTTTACTAAAATTTCATATACTGCCTAGATTAGTGGAATTAGCATTATAAAATCTTCATTATCTAGAGAAACAGAGACAACAGAGGCTCTAAACTCTTTGACCATCATCTTATGTTTGTGCTCGATGAAACTATACACTAAAACCAGATTTTTCGTATTGTTGAAAATTTTCCAAAATCCGCGGGTTAACCTCTTTTAAAATAATGAGTTTTTGGTAAATCCTCTATATACTGAAGTTTGTTTAAAAATTTCAAACCATATTCGACATTTGAATTAATGTATTCTAAACTATCTTTCATGGTATATAGGAATCATTCTAATTTTTAATATTTATTTTACTAAAATTTCATATACTGCCTAGATTAGTGGAATTAACATTATAAAATCTTCATTATCTAGAGAAACTGAGACAACAGAGGCTCTAAAATCTTTGACCATCAACTTATGTTAGTGATCGATGAAACTTTACACAAAAAACAGATTTTTGTATTTTTGAAAAAAATTCAAAATCCTTGGGTTAACTCTTTTAAAATAATGAGTTTTTGGTAAATCCTCTATATACTGAAGTTTATACTCTTCACTTTGGTTTAAAATTTCAAACCACATTCTACATTTGAATTAATGTATTCTAAACTATCTTTCATGGTATATAGTAATCATTCTAATTTTTTAATATTTATTTTATAAAAATATCATATACTGTCTAGATTAGTGGAATTAGCATCATAAAATCTTCATTATCAAGGGAAACGGAGACAACAAAGGCTCTAAACTCTTTGACCATCATCTTATGTTTGTGCTCGATGAAACTATACACTAAAACCAGATTTTAATATTGTTGAAAATTTTCCAAAATCCGTGGGTTAACCCCTTTTAAAATAATGAGTTTTCGGTAAATCCTCTATATACCGAAGTTTATACTCTCCACTTTGGTTTAAAATTTCAAACCACATTCGACATTTGAATTAATGTATTCTATACTATCTTTCATGGTATATAGGAATCATTCTAATTTTTTAATATTTATTTTACTAAAATTTCATATACTGCCTAGATTAGTGGAATTAGCAATATAAAATCTTCATTATCTAGAGAAACGGAGACAACAGAGGCTCTAAACTCTTTGACCATCATCTTATGTTATTGCTCGATGAAACTATACACTAAAATCAGATTTTCATATTTTTGAAAATTTTCCAAAATCCGTGGGTTTTTAAAATAATGAGTTTTCGGTAAATCCTATATATACTGAAGTTTATACTCTTCCCTTTTGGTTAAAAATTTCAAACCACATTTTACATTTGAATTAATGTATTCTAAACTATCTTTAATGGTATATAGTAATCATTCTAATTTTTAATATTTATTTTACTAAAATTTCATATATTGCCTAGATTAGTGGAATTAGCATTATAAAATCTTCATTATCTAGAGAAACGGAGACAACAGAGGGTCTAAACTCTTTGACCATCATCTTATGTTAGTGCTCGATGAAACTATACACTAAAATCAGATTTTCATATTTTTGAAAATTTTCCAAAATCCGTGGGTTAACCCCTTTTAAAATAATGAGTTTTCGGTAAATCCTCAATATACTGAAGTTTATACTCTTCACTTTTGTTTAAAAATTTCAAACCACATTCGACATTTGAATTAATGTATTCTAAACTATCTTTCATGATATATAGGAATCATTCTATTTTTTTAATATTTATTATACTAAAATTTCATATACTGCCTAGATTAGTGGAATTAGCATTATAAAATCTTCATTATCTAGAGAAACCGAGACAACAGAGGCACTAAACTCTTTGACCATCATCTTATGTTAGTGATAGATGAAACTATACACAAAAACAGATTTTTGTATTTTTGTATTTTGAAAAAATTCAAAATCCGTGGGTTAACTCTTTTAAAATAATGAGTTTTCGGTAAATCCTCTATATACTGAAGTTTATACTCTTCACTTTGGTTTAAAATTTCAAACCACATTCTACATTTGAATTAATGTATTCTAAACTATCTTTAATGGTATATAGGAATCATTCTAATTTTTTAATATTTATTTTATAAAAATATCATCTACTGTATAGATTAGTGGAATTAGCATCATAAAATCTTCATTATCAAGGGAAACGGAGACAAGAAAGGCTCTAAACTCTTTGACCATCATCTTATGTTTGTGCTCGATGAAACTATACACTAAAACCAGATTTTCATATTGTTGAAAATTTTCCAAAATCCGTGGGTTAATCCCTTTTAAAATAATGAGTTTTCGGTAAATCCTCAATATACTGAAGTTTATACTCTTCACTTTTGTTTAAAAATTTCAAACCACATTCGACATTTGAATTAATGTATTCTAAACTATCTTTCATGGTATATAGTAATCATTCTAATTTTTAATATTTATTTTACTAAAATTTCATATACTGCCTAGATTAGTGGAATTAGCATTATAAAATCTTCATTATCTAGAGAAACGGAGACAACAGAGGCTCTAAACTCTTTGACCATCATCTTATGTTAGTACTCGATGAAACTATACACTAAAATCAGATTTTCATATTTTTGAAAATTTTTCAAAATCCGTGGGTTAACCCCTTTTAAAATAATGAGTTTTCGGTAAATCCTCTATATACTGAAGTTTATACTCTTCCCTTTTGGTTAAAAATTTCAAACCACATTTTACATTTGAATTAATGTATTCTAAACTATCTTTCATGGTATATAGTAATCATTCTAATTTTTTAATATTTATTTTACTAAAATTTCATATACTGCCTAGATTAGTGGAATTAGTATTATAAAATCTTCATTATCTAGAGAAACAGAGACAACAGAGGCTCTAAACTCTTTGACCATCATCTTATGTTAGTGCTCGATAAAACTATACACTAAAATCAGATTTTCATATTTTTGAAAATTTTCCAAAATCCGTGGGTTAACCCCTTTTAAAATAATGAGTTTTCGGTAAATCCTCTATATAGTGAAGTTTATACTCTCCACTTTGGTTTAAAATTTCAAACCACATTCGACATTTGAATTGATGTATTCTATACTATCTTTCATGGTATATAGGAATCATTCTAATTTTTTAATATTTATTTTACTAAAATTTCATATACTGCCTAGATTAGTGGAATTAGCATTGTAAAATCTTCATTATCTAGAGAAACGGGGACAACAGAGGCTCTAAACTCTTTGACCATCATCTTATGTTATTGCTCGATGAAACTATACACTAAAATCAGATTTTCATATTTTTGAAAATTTTCCAAAATCCGTGGGTTTTTAAAATAATGAGTTTTCGGTAAATCCTCTATATACTGAAGTTTATACTCTTCCCTTTTGGTTAAAAATTTCAAACCACATTTTACATTTTATTTAATGTATTCTAAACTATCTTTAATGGTATATAGTAATCATTCTAATTTTTAATATTTATTTTACTAAAATTTCATATATTGGCTAGATTAGTGGAATTAGCATTCTAAAATCTTCATTATCTAGAGAAACGGAGACAACAGAGGCTCTAAACTCTTTGACCATCATCTTATGTTAGTGCTCGATGAAACTATACACTAAAATCAGATTTTCATATTTTTGAAAATTTTCCAAAATCCGTGGGTTAACCCCTTTTAAAATAATGAGTTTTCGGTAAATTCTCTATATACTGAAGTTTATACTCTTCACTTTTGTTTAAAAATTTCAAACCACATTCGACATTTGAATTAATGTATTCTAAACTATCTTTCATGGTATATAGGAATCATTCTATTTTTTTAATATTTATTATACTAAAATTTCATATACTGCCTAGATTAGTGGAATTAGCATTATAAAATCTTCATTATCTAGAGAAACCGAGACAACAGAGGCACTAAACTCTTTGACCATCATCTTATGTTAGTGATAGATGAAACTATACACAAAAACAGATTTTTGTATTTTTGTATTTTTGAAAAAATTTCAAAATCCGTGGGTTAACTCTTTTAAAATAATGAGTTTTCGGTAAATCCTCTATATACTGAAGTTTATACTCTTCACTTTGGTTTAAAATTTCAAACCACATTCTACATTTGAATTAATGTATTCTAAACTATCTTTAATGGTATATAGGAATCATTCTAATTTTTTAATATTTATTTTATAAAAATATCATATACTGTCTAGATTAGTGGAATTAGCATCATAAAATCTTCATTATCAAGGGAAACGGAGACAACAAAGGCTCTAAACTCTTTGACCATCATCTTATGTTTGTGCTCGATGAAACTATACACTAAAACCAGATTTTCATATTGTTGAAAATTTTCCAAAATCCGTGGGTTAACCCCTTTTAAAATAATGAGTTTTCGGTAAATCCTCTATATACTGAAGTTTATACTCTTCACTTTTTTAAAAAAAATTCAAACCACATTCTACATTTGAATTAATGTATTCTAAACTATCTTTCATGGTATATAGTAATCATTCTAATTTTTTAATATTTATTTTTCTAAAATTTCATATACTGCCTAGATTAGTGGAATTAGCATTACAAAATCTTCATTATCTAGAGAAACGGAGACAACAGAGGCTCTAAACTCTTTGACCATCATCTTATGTTAGTGCTCGATGAAACTATACACTAAAATCAGATTTTCATATTTTTGAAATTTTTTCAAAATCCGTGGGTTAACCCCTTTTAAAATAATGAGTTTTCGGTAAATCCTCTATGTACTGAAGTTTATACTCTTCTCTTTTGGTTAAAAATTTCAAACCACATTTTACATTTGAATTAATGTATTCTAAACTATCTTTCATGATATATAGTAATCATTCTAATTTTTTAATATTTATTTTACTAAAATTTCATATACTGCCTAGATTAGTGGAATTAGTATTATAAAATCTTCATTATCTAGAGAAACGGAGACAACAGAGGCTATAAACTCTTTGACCATCATATTATGTTAGTGCTCGATGAAACTATACACTAAAATCAGATTTTCATATTTTTGAAAATTTTCCAAAATCCGTGGGTTAACCCCTTTTAAAATAATGAGTTTTCGGTAAATCCTCTATATACTGAAGTTTATACTCTTCACTTTGGTTTAAAATTTCAAACCACATTCTACATTTGAATTAATGTATTCTAAACTATCTTTCATGGTATATAGGAATCATTCTAATTTTTTAATACTTATTTTACTAAAATTTCATATACTGCCTAGATTAGTGGAATTAGCATTATAAAATCTTCATTATCTAGAGAAACGGAGACAACAGAGGCTCTAAACTCTTTGACCATCATCTTATGTTATTGCTCGATGAAACTATACACTAAAATCAAATTTTAATATTTTTGAAAATTTTCCAAAATCCGTGGGTTTTTAAAATAATGAGTTTTCGGTAAATCCTCTATATACTAAAGTTTATACTCTTCCCTTTTGGTTAAAAATTTCAAACCACATTTTACATTTGAATTAATGTATTCTAAACTATCTTTAATGGTATATAGTAATCATTCTAATTTTTAATATTTATTTTACTAAAATTTCATATATTGCCTAGATTAGTGGAATTAGCATTATAAAATCTTCATTATCTAGAGAAACGGAGACAACAGAGGCTCTAAACTCTTTGACCATCATCTTATGTTAGTGCTCGATGAAACTATACACTAAAACCAGATTTTCATATTTTTGAAAATTTTCCAAAATCCGTGGGTTAACCCCTTTTAAAATAATGAGTTTTCGGTAAATCCTCAATATACTGAAGTTTATACTCTTCACTTTTGTTTAAAAATTTCAAACCACATTCGACATTTGAATTAATGTATTCTAAACTATCTTTCATGGTATATAGGAATCATTCTATTTTTTTAATATTTAGTATACTAAAATTTCATATACTGCCTAGATTAGTAGAATTAGCATTATAAAATCTTCATTATCTAGAGAAACCGAGACAACAGAGGCACTAAACTATTTGACCATCATCTTATGTTAGTGATAGATGAAACTATACACAAAAACAGATTTTTGTATTTTTGTATTTTTGAAAAAATTCAAAATCCGTGGGTTAACCCCTTTTAAAATAATGAGTTTTCGGTAAATCCTCTATATACTGAAGTTTATACTCTTCACTTTGGTTTAAAATTTCAAACCACATTCTACATTTGAATTAATGTATTCTAAACTATCTTTAATGGTATATAGGAATCATTCTAATTTTTTAATATTTATTACTAAAATTTCATATACTGCCTAGATTAGTAGAATTAGCATTATAAAATCTTCATTACCTAGAGAAACGGAGACAACAGAGGCTCTAAACTCTTTGACCATCATCTTATGTTAGTGCTCGATGAAACTATACACTAAAACCAGATTTTCATATTTTTGAAAATTTTCCAAAATCCGTGGGTTAACCCCTTTTAAAATTATGAGTTTTCGGTAAATCCTCTATATACTAAAGATTATACTCTTCACTTTTGTTTAAAATTTTAAAACCACATTCGAGATTTGAATTAGTGTATTCTAAACTAACTTTCATGGTATATAGGAATCATTCTAATTTTTAATATTTATTTTACTAAAATTTCATATACTGCCTAGATTAGTGGAATTAGCATTATAAAATCTTCATTATATAGAGAAACTGAGACAACAAAGGCTCTAAAATCTTTGACCATCATCTTATGTTAGTGATTGATGAAACTATATACTAAACCCAGATTTTCATATTTTTGAAAAAATTTCAAAATCCGTGGGTTAACCCCTTTTAAAATAATGAGTTTTCGGTAAATCATCTATATACTGAAGTTTATACTCTTCACTTTGGTTTAAAATTTCAAACCACATTCTACATTTGAATTAATGTATTCTAAACTATATTTCATGGTATATAGGAATCATTCTAATTTTTTAATATTTATTTTACTAAAATTTCATATACTGTCTAAATTAGTGGAATTAGCATTATAATATCTTCATTATCTAGAGAAACGGAGACAACAGAGGCTCTAAACTCTTTGACCATCATCTTATGTTAGTGCTCGATGAAACAATACACTAAAACCAGATTTTCATATTTTTGAAAAATTTCCAAAATCTGTGGGTTTTTGATAAGGGTTTTCGATACCCTTTTAAAATAATGAGTTTTTGATAAATCCTCTATATACTGAAGTTTATACTCTTCACTTTTTTAAAAAAATTTCAAACCACATTTGACATTTGAATTAATGTATTCTAAACTATCTTTCATGGTATATAGGAATGATTCTAATTTTTTAATATTTAGTTTACTTAAATTTTATATGTTACCTAGAATAGTGGAATTACCATTATAAAATATTTATTATCTAGAGAAACGGAGACAACAAAGGTTCTAAACTTCTTTAGCCATCATATTATGTTAGTGCTCGATGAAACTATACACTAAAACCAGATTTTCATATTTTTGAATTTTTTTTCAAAATTCGTGGGTTAACTCTTTTAAAATAATGAGTTTTCGGTAAATCCTCTATATACTGAAGTTTATACTCTTCACTTTGGTTTAAAATTTCAAACCACATTCTACATTTGAATTAATGTATTCTAAACTATCTTTCATGGTATATAGGAATCATTCTAATTTTTTATATTTAGTTTATTTAAATTTTATATGTTACCCAGAATAGTGGAATTACCATTATAAAATATTTATTATCTAGAGAAACGGAGACAACAAATGTTCTAAACTTCTTTAACCATCATCTTAGGTTAGTGCTCGATGAAACTATACACTAAAACCAGATTTTCATATTTTTGAAAATTTTCCAAAATCCATGGGTTAACCCCTTTTAAAATAATGAGTTTTCGGTAAATCCCTATATTCTGAATTTTATACTCTTCACTTTGGTTTAAAATTTCAAACCACATTCTACATTTGAATTAATGTATTCTAAACTATCTTTAATGGTAGATAGGAATCATTCTAATTTTTTAATATTTATTTTACTAAAATTTCATATACTGCCTAGATTAGTAGAATTAGCATTATAAAATCTTCATTATCTAGAGAAACGGAGACAACAGAGGCTCTAAACTCCTTAACCATCATCGTATGTTAGTGCTCGATGAAACTATACACTAAAACCAGATTTTCATATTTTTGAAAATTTTCCAAAATCCGTGGGTTAACCCCTTTTAAAATTATGAGTTTTCGGTAAATCATCTTTATACTAAAGATTATACTCTTCACTTTTGTTTAAAAATTTAAAACCACATTCGAGATTTGAATTATTGTATTCTAAACTAACTTTCATGGTATATAGGAATCATTCTAATTTTTAATATTTATTTTACTAAAATTTCATATACTGCCTAGATTAGTAGAATTAGCATTATAAAATCTTCATTATCTAGAGAAACGGAGACAACAGAGGCTCTAAACTCTTTGACCATCATCGTATGTTAGTGCTCGATGAAACTATACACTAAAACCAGATTTTCATATTTTTGAAAATTTTCCAAAATCCGTTGGTTAACCCCTTTTAAAATTATGAGTTTTCGGTAAATCCTCTTTATACTAAAGATTATACTCTTCACTTTTGTTTAAAAATTTAAAACCACATTCGAGATTTGAATTAGTGTATTCTAAACTAACTTTCATGGTATATAGGAATCATTCTAATTTTTAATATTTATTTTACTAAAATTTCATATACTGCCTAGATTAGTGGAATTATCATTATAAAATCTTCATTATCTAGAGAAACTGAGACAACAAAGGCTCTAAAATCTTTGACCATCATCTTATGTTAGTGATTGATGAAACTATACACTAAACCCAGATTTTCATATTTTTGAAAAAAATACAAAATCCGTGGGTTAACCCTTTTTAAAATAATGAGTTCTCGGTAAATCATCTATATACTGAGGTTTTTACTCTTCACTTTCGTTTAAAATTTAAAACCACATTCTACATTTGAATTAATATATTCTAAACTATATTTCATGGTATACAGGAATCATTCTAATTTTTTAATATTTAGTTTACTTGAATTTCATATGTTACCTAGAATAGTGATATTACCATTATAAAATATTTATTATCTAGAGAAACGGAGACAACAAATGTTCTAAACTTCTTTAACCATTATCTTATGTTAGTGTTCGATGAAACTATACACTAAAACAAGATTTTCATATTTTTGAATTTTTTTCAAAATCCATGGGTTAACCCCTTTTAGAATAATGAGTTTTCGGTAAATCCTCTATATACTGAAGTTTATACTCTTCACTTTGGTTTAAAATTTCAAACCACATTATACATTTGAATTAATGTATTCTAAATAACTTTCATGGTATATAGGAATGATCATTCTTATTTTTCAATATTTATTTTACTAAAATTTCATATACTGCCAAGATTAGTGGAATTAGCATCATATAATCTTCATTATCTAGAGAATAATGAGTTTTCGGTAAATCCTCTATATACTGAAGTTTATACTCTTCACTTTGGTTTAAAATTTCAAACCACATTATACATTTGAATTAATGTATTCTAAACTAACTTTCATGGTATATAGGAATGATCATTCTTATTTTTCAATATTTATTTTACTAAAATTTCATATACTGCCAAGATTAGTGGAATTAGCATCATATAATCTTCATTATCTAGAGAAACTGAGACAACAGAGGCTCTAAACTCTTTGACCATAATCTTATGTTGATGATTGATGAAACTATACACTAAAACCAGATTTTCATATTTTTGAAAAAATTTCAAAATCCGTGGGTCAACCCCTTTTAAAATAATGAGTTTTCGGTAAATCCTCTATATACTGAAATTTATACTCTTCACTTTGGTTTAAAATTTCAAACCACATTCTACATTTGAATTAATGTATTCTAAACTAACTTTCATGGTATATAGGAATTATTCTTATTTTTAATATTTATTTTACTAAAATTTCATATACTGCCAAAATTAGTGGAATTAGCATTATATAATCTTCATTATCTAGAGAAACTGAGACAACAGAGGCTCTAAACTCTTTGACCATAATATTATATTTCTGATTGATGAAATTATACACTAAAACCAGATTTTCATATTTTTGAAAAACATTCAAAATCCGTGGGTCAACCCCTTTTAAAATAATGAGTTTTCGGTAAATCCTCAATATACTGAAATTTATACTCTTCACTTTGGTTTAAAATTTCAAACCACATTCTACATTTGAATTAATGTATTCTAAACTAACGTTCATGGTATATAGGAATCATTCTTATTTTTTAATATTTATTTTACTAAAATTTCATATACTGCCTAGATTAGTGGAATTAGCATTATAAAATATTTATTATCTAAAGCAACTGAGACAACAGAGACTCTAAACTCTTTAACCATCATATTATGTTAGTGATTGATGAAAATATACACTAAAACCAGATTTTCATATTTTTGAAAAAGGTTTCAAAATCCGTGGGATAACCCCTTTTAAAATAATGAGTTTTCGGTAAATCCTCTATATACTGAAATTTATACTCTTCACTTTGGTTTAAAATTTCAAACCACATTCTACATTTGAATTAATGTATTCTAAACTAATGTTCATGGTATATAGGAATCATTCTTATTTTTTAAGATTTATTTTACTAAAATTTCATTTACTGCCTAGATTAGTGGAATTAGCATTATAAATTTTTTATTATCTAGAGCAACTGAGACAACAGAGACACTAAACTCTTTGACCATCATCTTATGTTAGTGATTGATGAAAATATACACTAAAACAAGATTTTCATATTTTTGAAAAAATTTCAAAATCCGTGGGTTAACCCCTTTTGAAATAATGAGTTTTCGGTAAATCCTCTATATACTGAAATTTATACTCTTCACTTTGGTTTAAAATTCAAAACCACATTCTAAATTTGAATTAATATATTCTAAACTATCTTTCATTGGATGTAGGAATTGCTCTATTTTTAATATTTATTTTACTAAAATTTCATATACTCATGCCTAGATTAGTGGAATTAGGATTATAAAATCTTCATTATCTAGAGAAACGAAGACAACAGAGGCTCTAAACTCTTTGACCATCATCTTATGTTAGTGCTCGATGATACTATACACTAAAACAAGATTTTCATATTTTTGAAAATTTTCCAAAATCCGTGGGTTAACCCCTTCTAAAATTATGAGTTTTCGGTAAATCTTTTATATACTAAAGATTATACTCTTCACTTTGGTTTAAAAATTTAAAACCAAATTCTACATTTGAATTAGTGTATTCTAAACTATTTTTCATGGTAAATAGGAATCATTATAATTTTTAATATTTAATTTAGTAAAATTTCATATACTGCCTAAAATAGTGGAATTAGCATTATAAAATCTTTATTATCTAGAGAAACGGAGACAACAAAGGTTCTAATCCTCTTTGACCATCATCTTATGTCAGTGCTCTAAGAAAATATACACTAAAACAAGATTTTCATATTTTTGATGTTTTTTTCAAAATCTGTGGGTTAACCCCTTCAAAAATATTGAATTTTCTGTAAATACTCTATATACTGAAGTTTATACACTTCGGTTTTGTTTAAACCAGATTTTGAAATTTTTGAGATTTTTTCAAAGTCTTTGGGTTAACCCCTTTTAAAATAATGAGTTTTCGGTAAATCCTCTATATACTGAAGTTTATACTCTTCACTTTGGTTTAAAATTTAAAAACACATTCTATATTTGAATTAATGTATTCTAAACTATCTTTCATAGTATATAGGAATCATTCAAAAAAATTAATATTTATTTTTCTGAAATTTCATATACTGCCTAGATTAGTGGAATTAGCATTATAAAATCTTCATTATCTAGAGAAACTGAGACAACAGAGGCTCTAAACTCTTTGACCATCATTTTATGTTAGTGCTCGATAAAACTATACACTAAAACCAGATTTTCGTATTTTTGAAAAAAAATCAAAATCCGTAGGTTAACCCCTTTTAAAATAATAAGTTTTTGGTAAATCCTCTATATACTCTAGTTATAATCTTCACTTTGATTTAAAATTTCAAACCACATTCTACATTTGAATTAATGTATTCTAAACTATCTTTAATGGTATATAGGAATCATTCTAATTTTTTAATATTTATTTTACTAAAATTTCATATACTGCCTAGATTAGTGGAATTAGCATTATAAAATCTTCATTATCTAGAGAAACTGAGACAACAGAGGCTCTAAACTCTTTGACCATCATCTTATGTTAGTGATTGATGAAACTATACACTAAAACCAGATTTTCATATTTTGAAAAAAAATCAAAATCCATGGGTTAACCCCTTTAAAATAATGAGTTTTCGATAAATCCTCTATATACTGAAGTTTATATTCTTCACTTTGTTTTAAAATTTCAAACCACATTCTACATTTGAATTAATGTATTCTAAACTATCTTTAATGGTATATAGGAATCATTTTAATTTTTTAATATTTATTTTACTAAAATTTCATATCCTGCCTAGATTAGAAGAATTAGCATTATAAAATCTTCATTATCTAGAGAAACGAAGACAACAGAGGCTCTAAACTCTTTGACCATCATCTTATGTTAGTGCTCGATGAAACTATACACTAAAACCAGATTTTCATATCTTTGAAAATTTTCCAAAATCCTTGGGTTAACCACTTTCAAAATTATGAGTTTTTGGTAAATCCTCTATATACTAAAGATTATCCTCTTCACTTTTGTTTAAAAATTTAAAACCACATTCGAGATTTGAATTAGTGTATTATAAACTAACTTTCATGGTATATAGGAATCATTCTAAAATTTCATATACTACCTAGATTAGTGGAATTAGCATTATAAAATTTTCATTATCTAGAGAAACCGAGACAACAGAGGCTCTAAACTCTTTGACCATCATCTTATGTTAGTGATTGATGAAACTATACACTAAAACCAGATTTTCATATTTTTGAAAAAATTTCAAAATCCGTGGGTTAACCTTAACCCATTTTAAAGTAATGAGTTTTCGGTAAATCATCTATAAACTGAAGTTTATACTCTTCACTTTGGTTTAAAATTTCAAACCACATTCTACATTTGAATTAATGTATTCTAAACTATCTTTAAGGGCATATAAGAATCATTCTAATTTTTTAATATTTATTATACTAAAATTTCATATACTGCCTAGATTAATAGAATTAGCATTATAAAATCTTCATTATCTAGAGAAACGGAGATAACAGAGGCTCTAAACTCTTTGACCATCATCGTATGTTAGTGCTCGATGAAACTATACACTAAAACCAGATTTTCATATTTATGAAAATTTTCCAAAATCTGTGGGTTAACCCATGTTAAAATTATGAGTTTTCGGTAAATCCTCTATATACTAAAGATTATACTCTTCAATTTTGTTTAAAAATTTAAAACCACATTCGACATTTGAATTAGTGTATTCTAAACTATCTTTCATGGTAAATAGGAATCATTATAATTTTTAATATTTAGTTTTGTAAAATTTCATATACTGCCTAAAATAGTGGAATTAGCATTATAAAATCTTTATTATCTAGAGAAACGGAGACAACAAAGGTTCCAAACCTCTTTGACCATCATCTTATGTCAGTGCTCTAAGAAAATATACACTAAAACAAGATTTTCATATTTTTGATTTTTTTTTCAAAATCCGTGGGTTAACCCCTTCAAAAATATTGAATTTTCTGTAAATACTCTATATACTGAAGTTTATACTCTTCACTTTTAAAAAAAAAATTCAAACCACATTTGAATTAATGTATTCTAAACTATCTTTCATGGTATATAGGAATCATTCTAAGTTTTTAATATTTAGTTTACTTAAATTTCATATGTTACCTAGAATAGTGGAATTACCATTATAAAATATTTATTATCTAGAGAAACGGAGACAACAAAGGTTCTAAACTTTTTTAACCATCATCTTATTTAGTGCTCGGTGAAACTATACACTAAAACCAGATTTTCATATTTTTGATTTTTTTTCAAAATCCGTGAGTTAACCCTTTTTAAAATAATGAGTTTTCGGTAAATTCTCTATATACTGAAGTTTATACTCTTCACTTTGGTTTAAAATTTCAAACCACATTCTACATTTGAATTAATGTATTCAAAACTACCTTTCATGGTATATAGGAATCATTCTAATTTTTTAATATTTATTTTACTAAAATTTCATATAATGCCTAGATTAGTGGAATTAGCATTATAAAATCTTTATTATCTAGAGAAACTGAGACAACAGAGACTAAACTCTTTTACCATCATCTTATGTTAGTGATTGATGAAACTATACACTAAAACCAGATTTTCATATTTTTGAAAAAAAATTCAAAATCCGTGGGTAACCCCTATTAAAATAATGAGTTTTCGGTAAATCCTCTATATACTGAAGTTTGTATTCTTAACTTTGGTTTAAATTTTCAAACCACATTCTATATTTGAATTAATGTCTCTGTTTCATTATCTAGAGAAACGGAGACAACAGAGGCTCTAAACTCTTTGACCATCATCTTATGTTAGTGCTCGATGAAACTATACACTAAAACCAGATTTTCATATTTTTGAAAATTTTCCAAAATCCGTGGGTTAACCCCTTTTAAAATAATGAGTTTTCGGTAAATCCTCAATATACTGAAGTTTATACTCTTTACTTTTGTTTATAAATTTCAAACCACATTCGACATTTGAATTAATGTATTCTAAACTATGTTTCATGGTATATAAGAATCATTATAATTTTTTCATATTTAGTTTACTTAAATTTCATATATTACCTAGAATAGTGGAATTACCATTATAAAATAATTATTATCTAGAGAAACGAAGACAACAGAGGCTCTAAATTCTTTGACCATCATCTTATGTTAGTGCTAGATGAAACTATACACTAAAACCTGATTTTCATATTTTTGAAGTTTTTTCAAAATCCGTGGGTTAACCCCTTTTAAAACAATGAGTTTTCGGTAAATCCTCTATATACTGAAGTTTATACTCTTCACTTTGGTTTAAAATTTCAAACCACATTCTACATTTGAATTAATGTATTCTAAACTATCTTTCATGGTATATTGGAATCTTTCTAATTTTTTAATATTTATTTTACTAAAATTTCATATACTGCCTAGATTATTGGAATTAGCATTATAAATTCTTCATTATCTAGAGAAATGGAGACAACAGAGGCTCTAAAATCTTTGACCATCATCTTATGTTAGTGCTCGATGAAACTATACACTAAAACCAGATTTTCATATTTTTGAAAATTTTCCAAAATCCGTGGGTTAACCGCTTTTAAAATAATGAGTTTTCGGTAAATCCTCTATATACTGATGTTTATACTCTTCACTTTTGTTTAAAAATTTCAAACCAAATTCGACATTTGAATTAATGTATAATAAACTATCTTTCATGGTATATAAGAATCATTCTAATTTTTTAATATTTAGTTTACCTAAATTTCATATATTACCTAGAATAGTTGAATTGCCATTATAAAATATTTATTATCTAGAGAAATGGAGACATAAAAGGTTCTAAACCTCTTTAACCATCATCTTATGTTAGTGCTCGATGCAACTAAACACTAAAACCAGATTTTTGTATTTTTGAAAAAATTTCAAATTCCGTGGGTTACACCTTTTAAAATAATGGGCTTTTGCTAAATCCTCTATATACTAAAGTTTATATTCTTCACTTTTGTTTAAATTTTTCAAACCACACTCGACATTTGAATTAATGTATTCTTAACTATCTTTCATGGTATATAGGAATCATTCTAATTTTTTAATATTTATTTTACTAAAATTTCATATACTGCCTAGATTAGTTGAATTAGCATTATAAAATCTTCATTATCTAAAGAAACAGAGTCAACAGAGGTTCTAAACTCTTTGGCCATCATCTTCTGTTAGTGCTCGATGAAACTCTACACAAAAACCAGATTTTCGTATTTTTGAAAAAAATTCAAAATCCGTGGGTTAACCAACCATCTTTAAAAATAATGAGTTTTCGGTAAATCCTCTATATACTGAAATTTATACTCTTAACTTTGGTTTAAAATTTCAAACCACATTCTATATTTGAATTAATGTTTTCTAAACTATCTTTCATGGTATATAGGAATCATTCTAATTTTTAATATTTAATTTACTAAAATTTCATATACTGCTTAGATTAGTGGAATTTGCATTATAAAATCTTCATTATCTAGAGAAACGGAGACAACTGAGGCTCTAAACTCTTTGACCATCATCTTATGTTAGTGATCGATGAAACTATACACTAAAACCAGATTGTCGTATTTTTGAAAAAAATTCAAAATCCGTGGGTTAACCCATTTTAAAATAATGAGTTTTCGGTAAATCATCTATATACTGAAGTTTATACTCTTCACTTTGGTTTAAAATTTCAAACCACATTCTATATTTGAATTAATGTATTCTAAACTATCTTTCATGGTATATAGGAATTATTCTAATTTTTTAATATTTATTTTACTAAAATTTCATATACTGCCTAGATTAGTGGAATTAGCATTATAAAATCTTCATTATCAAGAGAAACGGAGACAACAGAGGCTCTAAACTCTTTGACCATCATCGTATGTTAGTGCTCGATGAAACTATACACTAAAACCATATTTTCATATTTTTGAAAATTTTCCAAAATCCGTGGGTTTAACCCTGTTAAAATTATGAGTTTTCGGTAAATCATCTATATACTAAAGATTATACTCTTCAATTTTGTTTAAAAATTTAAATTAGTGTATTCTGAACTATCTTTTATGGTACATAGGAATCATTATAATTTTTAATATTTAGTTTGGTAAAATTTCATATAATGCCTAAAATAGTGGAATTAGCATTATAAAATCTTTATTATCTAGAAAAACGGAGACAACAAAGGTTCCAAACCTCTTTGACCATCATCTTATGTCAGTGCTCTAAGAAAATATACACTAAAACAAGATTTTCATATTTTTGATTTTTTTTCAAAATCTGTGGGTTAACCCCTTCAAAAATATTGAATTTTCTGTAAATACTCTATATACTGAAGTTTATACACTTCACTTTTTTTAAAAAAATCAAACCACATTTTAATTAATGTATTCTAAACTATCTTTCATGGTATATAGGAATCATTATAATTTTTTAATATTTAGTTTACTTAAATTTCATATGTTACCTAAAATAGTGGAATTACCATTATAAAATATTTATTATCTAGAGGAACGGAGACAACAAAGGTTCTAAACTTTTTTAACCATCATCTTATTTAGTGCTCGGTGAAACTATACACTAAAACCAGATTTTCATATTTTTGAATTTTTTTCAAAATCCGTGGATTAACCCTTTTTAAAATAATGAGTTTTCGGTAAATCCTCTATATACTGAAGTTTATACTCTTCACTTTGGTTTAAAATTTCAAACCACATTCTACATTTGAATTAATGTATTCAAAACTACCTTTCATGGTATATAGGAATCATTCTAATTTTTTTAATATTTATTTTACTAAAATTTTATATACTGCCTAGATTAGTGGAATTAGCATTATAAAATCTTTATTATCTAGAGAAACTGAGACAACAGAGACTCTAAACTCTTTGACCATCATCTTATGTTAGTGATTGATGAAACTATACACTAAAACCATATTTTCATATTTTTGAAAAAAAATTCAAAATCCGTGGGTTAACCCCTATTAAAATAATGAGTTTTCGGTAAATCCTCTATATACTGAAGTTTGTATATCTTCATTATCTAGAGAAACTGAGACAACAGAGGCTTTAAACTCTTTGACCATTATCTTATGTTAGTGCTCGATGAAACTATACACAAAAACCAGATTTTCGTATTTTTGAAAAAATTTCAAAATCCGTGGGTTAACCCCCTTTTAAAATAATGAGTTTTCGGTAAATCCTCTATATACTGAAATTTATACTCTTAACTTTGGTTTAAAATTTCAAACCACATTCTATATTTGAATTAATGTATTCTAAACTATTTTTCATGGTATATAGGAATCATTCTAATTTTTAATATTTAATTTACTAAAATTTCATATACTGCCTAGATTAGTGGAATTAGCATTATAAAATCTTCATTATCTAGAGAAACGGAGACAACAGAGGCTCTAAACTCTTTGACCATCATCTTATGTTAGTGATCGATGAAACTATACACTAAAACAAGATTGTCGTATTTTTGAAAAAAAATCAAAATCCGTGGGTTAACCAACCCCCTGTTAAAATTATGAGTTTTCGGTAAATCCTCTATATACTAAAGATTATACTCTTCACTTTTATTTAAAAATTTAAAACCACATTCGACATTTGAATTAGTGTATTCTAAACTATCTTTCATGGTAAATAGGAATCATTATAATTTTTAATATTTAGTTTGGTAAAATTTCATATACTGCCTAAAAGAGTGGAATTAGCATTATAAAATCTTTATTATCTAGAGAAACGGAGACAACAAAGGTTCCAAACCTCTATGACCATCATCTTATGTCAGTGCTCAAAGAAAATATACACTAAAACAAGATTTTCATATTTTTGATTTTTTTCAAAATCCGTGGGTTAACCCCTTCAAAAATATTGAATTTTCTGTAAATACTCTATATACTGAAGTTTATACTCTTCACTTTTTAAAAAAAAAATCAAAACCACATTTGAATTAATGTATTCTAAACTATCTTTCATGGTATATAGGAATCATTCTAATTTTTTAATATTTAGTTTACTTAAATTTCATATGTTACCTAGAATAGTGGAATTACCATTATAAAATATTTATTATCTAGAGAAACGGAGACAACAAAGGTTCTAAACTTTTTTAACCATCATCTTATTTATTGCTCGGTGAAACTATACACTAAAACCAGATTTTCATATTTTTGAATTTTTTTCAAAATCCGTGGGTTAACCCTTTTTAAAATAATGAGTTTTCGGTAAATTCTCTATATACTGAAGTTTATACTCTTCACTTTGGTTTAAAATTTCAAACCACATTCTACATTTGAATTAATGTATTCAAAACTACTTTCCATAGTATATAGGAATCATTCTAATTTTTTAATATTTATTTTACTAAAATTTCATATACTGCCTAGATTAGTGGAATTAGCATTATAAAATCTTTATTATCTAGAGAAACTGAGACAACAGAGACTCTAAACTCTTTGACCATCATCTTATGTTAGTGATTGATGAAACTATACACTAAAACCAGATTTTCATATTTAAAAAAAAAAATCAAAATCCGTGGGTTAACCCCTATTAAAATAATGAGTTTTCGGTAAATCCTCTATATACTGAAGTTTGTATTCTTAACTTTGGTTTAAATTTTCAAACCACATTCTATATTTGAATTAATGTTTGCTAAACTATATTTCATGGTATATAGGAATCATTCTAATTTTTAATATTTATTTTACTAAAATTTCATATACTGCCTATATTAGTGGAATTAGCATTATAAAATCTTCATTATCTAGAGAAACGGAGACAACAGAGGCTCTAAACTTTTTGACCATCATCTTATGTTAGTGCTCGATGAAACTATACACTAAAACCAGATTTTCGTATTTTTGAAAATTTTCCAAAATCCGTGGGTTAACCCCTTTTAAAATAATGAGTTTTCGGTAAATCCTCTATATACTGAAGTTTATACTCTTCACTTTTGTTTATAAATTTCAAACCACATTCGACATTTGAATTAATGTATTCTAAACTATCTTTCATGGTATATAGGAATTATTATAATTTTTTCATATTTATATTACTTAAATTTCATATATCACCTAGAATAGTGGAATTACCATTATAAAATAATTATTATCTAGAGAAACGAAGACAACAGAGGCTCTAAACTCTTTGACCATCATCTTATGTTAGTGCTAGATGAAACTATACACTAAAACCTGATTTTCATATTTTTGAAGTTTTTTCAAAATCCGTGGGTTAACCCCTTTTAAAACAATGAGTTGTCGGTAAATCCTCTATATACTGAAGTTTATACTCTTCACTTTGGTTTAAAATTTCAAACCACATTCTACATTTGAATTAATGTATTCTAAACTATCTTTCATGGTATATAGGAATCTTTCTAATTTTTTAATATTTAGTTTACTAAAATTTCATATACTGCCTAGATTAGTGGAATTAGCATTATAAAATCTTCATTATCTAGAGAAATGGAGACAACAGAGGCTCTAAAATCTTTGACCATCATCTTATGTTAGTGCTCGATGAAACTATACACTAAAACCAGATTTTTATATTTTTGAAAATTTTCCAAAATCCGTGGGTTAACCGCTTTTAAAATAATGAGTTTTCGGTAAATCCTCTATATACTGAAGTTTATACTCTTCACTTTTTTAAAAAAATTTCAAACCACATTCGACATTTGAATTAATGTATAATAAACTATCTTTCATGGTATATAGGAATCATTCTAATTTTTTAATATTTAGTTTACTTAAATTTCATATATTACCTCGAATAAATGAATTACCATTATAAAATATTTATTATCTAGAGAAATGGAGATATAAAAGGTTCTAAACCTCTTTAACCATCATCTTATGTTAGTGCTCGATGCAACTAAACACTAAAACCAGATTTTTGTATTTTTGAAAAAAAATTAAAATCCGTGGGTTACACCTTTTAAAATAATGGGTTTTCGCTAAATCCTCTATATACTAAAGTTTATATTCTTCACTTTTGTTTAAAATTTTCAAACCACACTCGACATTTGAATTAATGTATTCTTAACTATCTTTCATGATATATAGGAATCATTCTAATTTTTTAATATTTATTTTACTAAAATTTCATCTACTGCCTAAATTAGTGGAATTAGCATTATAAAATCTTCATTATCTAGAGAAACTGAGACAACAGAGGCTTTAAACTCTTTGACCATCATCTTATGTTAGTGCTCGATGAAACTATACACAAAAACCAGATTTTCGTATTTTTGAAAAAAATTCAAAATCCGTGGGTTAACCCCTTTTAAAATAATGAGTTTTCGGTAAATCCTCTATATACTGAAATTTATACTCTTAACTTTAGTTTAAAATTTCAAACCACATTATATATTTGAATTAATGTATTCTAAACTATCTTTCATGGTATATAGGAATCATTCTAATTTTTAATATTTAATTTACTAAAATTTCTCGTCAAAAAAAAATTTACTAAAATTTCATATACTGCCTAGATTAGTGGAATTAGCATTATAAAATCTTTATTATCTAGAGAAACGGAGACAACAGAGGCTCTAAACTCTTTGACCATCATCTTATGTTAGTGATCGATGAAACTATACACTAAAACCAGATTGTCGTATTTTTGAAAAAAAATCAAAATCCGTGGGTTGACCCCTATTAAAATAATGAGTTTTCGGTAAATCCTCTATATACTGAAGTTTATACTCTTAACATTGGTTTAATATTTCAAACCACATTCTATATTTGAATTAATGTATTCTAAACTATCTTTCATGGTATATAGGAATCATTCTAATTTTTTAATATTTATTTTACTAAAATTTCATATACTGCATAGATTAGTGGAATTAGCATTATAAAATCTTCATTATCTAGAGAAACGGAGACAACAGAGGCTCTAAACTCTTTGACCATTATCTTATGTTAGTGCTCGATGAAACTATACACTAAAACCAGATTTTCATATTTTTGAAGTTTTTTTCAAAATCCGTGGGTTAACCCCTTTTAAAACAATGAGTTTTCGGTAAATCCTCTATATACTGAAGTTTATACTCTTCACTTTGGTTTATTCTTTAGAGAAACGGAAACAATAAAATTTTAAAACCTCCTTGACCATTATCATATGTTATTTTATGATGCAAATATGTACTAAAAAATATTGTCATATTTTTTTATTTTTCTCAAAATATATGGGTTAACCCCTACGAAAATATTGTGTTTTAGGTTAAATATTCAATATTTATAAGCTTACACTCATTAGTGTTGTTTAAAATTTTCTAATCACTTTATATATTTTTATCAATGTATGATAAACTATCTTTCATGGTACAGGAACATCGTTCTAATTTTTAACAATTAAGTTAGTAAAACTTCATGCTGCATAAATCATTGGACTTCACTATGAAACTTTTATTCTTGAGAGAAACGGAGACAACAAAGGTTTCAAACCTCTTTGAACATCATCATATGTCAATCAATACATGATGCAACTATGCATTTAAAAAAGAATTTTGTATTTATTTAATTTTTTCAGAAATTTGTGGAATTTTATACTTATTAAAGTTGTTTAAAATTTTTTAAATGCATTATAAATTTGTATTAATCTATTATAAATTTCTTTCATGGTACATGGGAATTGTTCTAATTTAAAAAAAAAAAATTTTTATGATAAAACTTTATATGTTGCTTAAGTTAGTGGACTAACCACTATGAAAAATCTCTAATTTTGGATAAAGGAAACAATAAATGTTCCAAACCTCTTTGAACATTATCCTATGTCATTGTACAATGCATATATTTATTAATACAATATTGTCATATTTTGAATTTTTCTCAAATTTTGTAGGTTACTCTACGAAAATATTGAGTTTTTAGGTAAATCCCTATACTGAGTTAATACTCTTTAATTTCTTTTAAAATTCTAACTACATTCTAAATTTTTATTATTATATCATAAATTATCTTTCTAGTACATGGTCATCTTCTTAACCCCTTACAATCGCACAAACTTACCTTTGTTTATTCACATTTGTTATTCTATATTAAACAAATGTCATTTAAGTGACTTTTGGTTACTATGATTATAGGTGAAACTGTACAAATTATTATAATTTGGATGAGATTTTAGATTTGATTTATTTTTATTGATTCTAAAATAAAAATTAATTATAAAATCAACTATCTTCAAATTTTAGATTGAAGTACAAAAATCTTTTTGTAATGATCGATGGTATTATTAATTAAAGAGTTGTAAACAAGCTGAACCACAAAAACTAATAAAATTTATAAATAATTGTTTTTTAATGTTTATAAATATATTTATAATTGTACAAATGTAAATATATAAGGATTTGTAAATCATATAAAAATATGTCACACTTTTATTATATTATTTAGAAAAAATATTTAAAAGATTTTTGGTAACATGTAGTTAATATCTGAAATCTTAAAAATTGTTACAATTTCAATAGTTAATGATTTTAGATTTTATTTGTTTTTATCAGTGCTAAAATTTAGTCCCAAAATGAAAAGTGATTATACAATCAATTATTTGCAGTTTGGGATTTTAATAAATCTAAAATAAAATGTTATTATTTTTAATCATATCCAAAACTTTTGTTTAGACAAATATTTTAAAACACACACATAAAAGAACAATTTAATTTTCGTTATATTTAAAATATATTTAAAATAATCAAACAAATAAATAAAATAAGTAAAACATAAGTAAAGCAAATCAGTAAATTCGATGTCAGAGGTATAAAAGCCTATGATTCTCATCTTAGAGCTACAAAAAAAAAACTATTTTCTTTTTTCTCTGTGAAAATTAGAATATTTACACTTTTCACGAATTAAAATAAAATAAAAATTAATTGTATAATCACTACCTGAACTAATTATAAGTATTGATTTCATGTAAAAGACTTATAGTGACTTAGATTTATTTGTTGAATTATCTTAAATCTCACAACTTTTCTAAAAAATAAATATGAAATTTTTAGTTATCAAACTATAAAATTAAAAGTTAAATTTTAAAAATTCTAACTATTATTTAATAGTTATAATATAGTAAACAAAATGCATATTTTTCATATAATATTACACTCTGCGAAATCGCGGACAAACACCTAGTTTATATTAATATGCGTGTAGCTTTTTAGTACTTCCACGACTAATTGGTTTACGACATTTATCTGAAGAAACTATTACGTCGTTTTTAGGATGCAAATATCAAAAAAGTGATCTCGAGAGTGCTGACAGAGAGAAGGTTCAGGTTGGCAAAAGCAGCTAGGTTAGTTACATTCACAAGCTGTCCAATAAGACTCTGCCCAAAGTAGATTTTTAATTTTTGTTTATTTTTTGACATAAGCTAATAAATATTACTTCAACAAACACCTCTGCCTCTATCCCATGCTCAAGGTATACTTCCTAATGCCTTTGTGAAATTCAGTGCTTTATACTCCAACTCAATAAATAAATGCCACGTTCGACACACTCTATGACAAGAGAATGTTGACATTATGTTGTGTGTGCTTGCATGAAAAATGTCGACATAGTATTGCCATCTCCCCTACATCTACATATAAAGTCTTCAAACCAATCCTAATGCATTTCTCGTCTCTCTTCTCCAGTTTTCCTCTTTAAAATGTGTTAAAAAAAACAGAAAGAAGAGCTTCCCTAATTTTTCTTGTATGATTTTATGGCAGGAAAATCTAAGAGAATTGTCGAGAGTGAAAGAGAGCGAAAGAGCTTCTCTTTATTTTCTGGCTTACCTCTCTTGCTTTTAGTATCTTTTTTTTTAATTCCTATTCGTTATGTTTTTTTTTGCTAAAACCTATTCGTTATGTTCATGCTAAGAGTTTTCACTTGGGTCTCTTGCTTCATATAATGGAATAGTCAATGCATGAGTCTCCTATGTAAAATTTTCCTTCTTTTTCTGTGTGTGTGGTCATGGAGCTCTTTTTTACCTCATCATGATGTGCATCTTCTGGATTTGAGAATACTAGAGTACTCTCTGCCAATTGGAGCGCTTAGACAAGCTAAGGCTCTCCTCATATATTATGCACCACAAACAATGGCGTAGCATCTTAAGTGGGTGGTGTTCAATTAAGATGATAGCCTGAGAGGGTAAGTGAAAGAGGCTGATCCTTGTTTTGGTGATAAGGGATCTTATCCTTTCAACTTTCTGAGACCTTTCCTTTTCTACAATTTAAAATAATAATAATAATAATTATTATTATTATTATTATTATTATTATATTATTATTATTATTATTATTATTATTATTATTATTATTATTATTATTTTGAAAGAACAAGAGCACGTAAAATCTTCAAACACATGTCAAGCTAATATTCCTCATCCACAAAAAGAGAAGAAGTTTGTTATTCACCTCACCCATCGTTTTCATTATCCTCGTTCCCACAACCTCACCATGCTCATGAGACACCCTTCTTTATACGCTCAAAATCGTTCACCATAATTCACTGAAGTAGCCTATATATTACATATACAAAGTCTTATTACTATATTGTAAAATACATCTCACTCTCACTAACTTCTCTTCACCCGAAAATGTCGACCGCTCCTCTCTCCGGCTTCTTCCTCACCTCTCTTTCTCCTTCTCAACCTTCTACTCCAAAAACTCTCTCTTCGTTCCTCTCCCGCCGTTGCTTGCCTTCCCTCATCCTCTTCTTCTTCTTCTTCCTCCTCCCACTCTCGTTCCGTTCCAACACTTATCCGTAACGAGCCCGTTTTTGCCGCTCCTGCTCCTATCATCACCCCTTATTGGGTATACATTTTACATACATCTCTCTTTTCTGAACCTCTACATTCATTGTTATTTTGTTAGTGTGCTGAGTCTCACATCGATAATCTCAAAATTATATAAGTAATATATAATATACACAGAGGCGAATCCACTAAGGATGGAATGGTGTCAAATGACACCACAAAAATTTTATAAAAATTCTGATTTGTACTTATTTTTCATATAAAATCAGTAGTTCAGTGGTTACATCCGCCTGTTGAACCCACAAAACCTAGGTTCGATATCATCTTGACCCCTTTTTTAACATTTATTTTTTTACTTAATAGCAAATTGACCCCACTTAAAATAAAGGCTGGATCCGCCACTGAATATACATGAGCTAATTCACCTATTGCGTTAAGGTTTAGGTTGAAAGCTCATGGTTAACATGATATCAGAGCATGTTTCGATCGTTAGGAACACCCGTGAATGTAGTCCCATAAAAACTTCACGCTTCAGATGGTTACGTCTGAGTGTGAGAAAGGGGTGTTAGTGTGTTGAACCCTACATCGGTAATTTCAAAATTAATCAAGTAATATATAATATGCATGAATCAATTCACCTATTACCTTAAAGTTTTGGCCAATTCACCTATTGCTTAAGGTTTTAGGTTAAAAGCTTATGGTTAATATATTTGCTTATATTAGTTACATTGTCTTTTACGTATAATGAGGAGTTAGGGACAATATCTAGATATATAGAAATGAAACTAAATTATCCTCTGGATTCTCATTAATAATCATAAGAAACAGCCCTACAATTTCACAATTGTCTTGTTAGTTAATTTCACCATCTCATTTGATGACTTCCTTTGGTTTTTATTATTACAAAAAAAAAACTATATGATTTATTCAGTCGAACCAAAATAGAATTGTATTCCAGGACACTTAAAATACTAATATTTTATTAATTTAATTGTTTTATTTTTTTAAGAAAACATTAAATAATCAATTGAGTGACAAATGTACATTGAGTTTCTCAGACCTTTTGAAAGTCTTCCATATAAGATATTTTTACACTTTCTCTCTTCTTTCCTAATTAATCTAATACTAAGAAATATCCATTGACGTGTGTACTCTTATTAGTTAACTCAGAGCAGCATTAGTGGTAAATCTCTCACACTCAAGTCTCTTAGGGGGATGTATTCAACTGAGAGTTTCAGGTGATTTGTATTAAAATGACAAATCCACTGTTATTCAAACATGAATTTTAAAAACTCATTTAAAATCCACTGTTATTGAACTTGACATTTCGTAAAGTACTCTGAAATCCACTGTTATTGAAAATATTTTAAGTTGTGGAATTTTAAAGTTTTGAGGTGATTTTAGGGTGTTTGGATGGAGTTTCTTAGTTAAAATAAATAAAACTCAAATCTCATTGTTTTAGCTGATATTCTAGAGTAGTTTAACAAAAATCACCTAAATCTCTGCAACTTATTAAAATCATCTAAAACTCCATTAAAAATCAAATCACATCAAATGCTAAATTGAATACATCCCCCTTAATGTTTTATATTAATATTTATATATATTTTTACCTAAATGATTAAATTTAAATATCAAAAATGCAACTGTTCACTAAACATAGGCCAAGTGGAGAGCTCATATCTCAAACATTTGTCAACACTTCTTCATAAAGAAGCGTATTAACAAAAATCCTTTTATTATTTTTACTATTATCAGCAGTGTTTTATTTTGATAGTTAAGACTGACATACAGTAGGCTAGTAGCTTTAGTTAAATCACAAGGGAATAGTTCATTTCAGCGATTCAAACTTCATTAGTGTCCTTGTGTAATTTATGAATTTAAGTGTCATTATTTGTTTCGACATTTGTTTCGACAATCTAAATCAAATATTGATTGAATAATGTCTCAAATATTGATTGAATAATGTCATGAGTAAAACGATAATGACCTCCAAATTTTAAAAGCGTTATGGCAACTCTACTCAAAATCGGATATTGTTAAATTGGAAGTTGGGACGTACGTAGGATCCATGTGATAAAAAAAGAACTTACTAGTAGCCTTAACAAAGCGATTTATATGTAACCGAGACGTGTGTGTGTGCATATACGGTATACCATATGTGAGCTTGTGGAACATACTAGTGATCGATGGAGTCGCCACCAATCATTTATTTTTACAACCTACCGATTTCTCTCCTAACCACACTACCGATCTTCTCACCCCAATAGTAAATTATACTACTAAGTACCACACAATCGTTTCTTTGTCGTATTATGTTGTTTTGAATAGTTTGATTTTGACCCAAAAAAGGAATATGTTTTTTTTTTTTTTTTGGTATCTCTGGTGTCTGGGCAGCCACTTTCCCAAATATCCCCCGAAGGGGTCCAGCGCCCCAGCAGTAAGGATGTTAAATCGCTGTGGCCGGGTTTCGAAGCTGGGTGGCGGGCACCTCAGCCGAGGTTCCATTACCACCAGGCTACGAAGCCCGGTTAAAAAAAAAAAAAAAAAAAAAAAAAAAAAAAAAAAAGGAATATGTTGAATTATAGTTTTCTTTTTTTGACGAATGCATAGGTTGATTATAGTTTTTTTTTTTTTTGCTAAAAATAGGTTGATTATAGTTTCGACGTTAAAAGGACTTCTGTGGACATTCTCATTGTATATACTCTTTCATTACCATTTATTGGTCAACAAACTTGCAGAGCGAAGAGATGGGTAGCGAAGCATACGAAGAGGCCATTGAAGCTCTCAAGAAGCTTATTATGTAAATAAATATCGTCCTTATTCCCATAAATATATATAATCTGAATAGTTTTGGTGGATTAAAAACGGCTGTAAATTGGGTGTCATGTATAACAATCTTGTTTAATCAATCGTAAAAATATGTATAAACATGCATGGGCAGCGAGAAGGAGGAGCTAAAGACTGTTGCGGCCGCTAAGGTGGAGCAGGTCACGGCAGCACTTCAGACAGGTACTTCCTCCGACAAGAAAGCTTTCGACCCCGTCGAAAACATTAAGCAAGGCTTCATCACTTTCAAGAAGGAGAAATACGAGTAATTATTTATATTTTGTATTTTCTTAACTTTTATAACACCATTATATAGCTAGATTTTAACAAGTTCATAATTATATGTTAATTTGCAGAACCAACCCTGCTTTGTACGGTGAGCTCGCCAAGGGTCAGAGTCCTAAGGTAAAATATATAGAAAATGATTAAAAAAAAGTATAAAAATAACAGTGTATAAATTAGATATGGAAAAGTAAGTAACATATATGTGCGGATGCTGTGGTGCAGTACATGGTGTTTGCTTGTTCCGACTCGCGTGTGTGTCCATCGCACGTTCTCAACTTTCAGCCAGGAGAGGCCTTCGTTGTCCGTAACATAGCCAACATGGTTCCTCCTTTTGACAAGGTTTCACAACTTTATTGCTTTTGTCTCTTCTAACTAAAACCTTCTGAGGTGCTTGACTTTAGTCGTAAGGAGATGTAACGTTGACCATATTTTGTACTTTTTGCTAAAATTACAGGTCAAATACGGTGGAGTAGGAGCAGCCATCGAATACGCTGTTTTGCACCTTAAGGTGAACCGTTTCCTTTATAACTACAGATTTCCTGCATCATGCACATAAATAATAAATTTTGATATAATACTACTTTATTTTAATAGACAATTTTAGTTTATATTTTGATATTGATATTTTTATGTTTAACTTCATCGTTCGAAAAAAAATCATAGATACAATTATACATATAGTCTTGTTTCTTTCAATTCGATTTAACTAGTTTAATTTAATTTTATTTAAATTTCAGTCAAATATTTTTTGAAGAAATGTACTTTAGTGTGATATAAAATTTATTAGTGTGAAAATCTTACTAAAAGTTTGAATATTTGTAAATAAAACTATACATGTCATAAAAATAATGTCATGCCATATATCTTAAAATCATGTTTTTTTAATAATGAATAGAGTTATGACACATAAATAAATCACTTTTTAAATAGTGTCTAGGAGATCGACCATACAAACTTAATTATATGAGTTTACCCCCCCCCCCCCCCTCCTATATAGCTGTATACTTAAAATGGAGAAATATACATATAACTAACGCTTGATCAGAAAAAATTACAGAACGTCAATTATCTTTGTAAAAATAAAATAAAATAAAATAAATCGTAGAAATAGATAAAACTATAAATGTTAACTTGCAAAATTAACAAGTGTTAGTTTACTTAACATTTTACAAAAAAAAAAACAAGTGTTAGTTTTGATAAAGTCTAAGTAGATGTAACAGAATTTTATTGATGTAGGTGGAGAACATTGTGGTGATAGGACACAGCGCTTGTGGTGGGATCAAGGGACTCATGTCTTTTCCTTTGGATGGAAACAACTCCACGTATAATCTCTTTATATCTTATATATTTTATTTAATATCATATTATGTTAATTGCAGTGAGGTTGACAAAAAAAAAGTTAATCGCAGTGATTTCATAGAGGACTGGGTCAAAATCTGTTTACCAGCCAAGTCAAAAGTCATATCAGAACTTGGGGAGTCAGCCTTTGAGGACCAGTGTGGCCGATGTGAAAGGGTATGTGTGTATATATGTTCATACCTATCTTTGTCCTCCCATACACACACATGAACGAAATTATACTAATATACTGTTTACACTAACGCAGGAGGCAGTGAATGTTTCACTAGCAAACTTGTTGACTTATCCATTCGTGAGAGAAGGACTTGTGAAAGGAACACTTGCTTTGAAGGGAGGCTACTATGATTTTATAAAGGGTGCTTTTGAGCTTTGGGGACTTGAGTTTGGCCTCTCCGAAACTAGCTCAGTATGAACCAATCCACCATCATCATCATGAGCATCCATCATCATCATATATCTCATTTACATATGTAATTTGTAATGTGCTGAGTTGTTTTCCAATCTTCATGGTATTCAACTTTCATATAAATAAAAAAGAAAACTCAGATGATATATAGATCTTTTTTTGAGGGGGAGGGGGGTTAATTATGAATAATTGTGTTTATATTATGTGCATCAAATCGGTTGTATCTACGGTTTGATTTCATTTTCTATGTTGTTTGATAGGTTAAAGATGTGGCCACCATACTACATTGGAAGCTGTAGGAAATCTTTCAAGCTTTTATCCCGTTCACATTTTTAATTCAGGCACACGAACTTGTTGTTTCCATGTAGCTCATCAGAAAACCCTTTGCATTCTATTTAATAATCAAACATGAAGAATGCATACAGATGGTCTTTTGAAAGCTAAATCTTGGAGGGACAAGAATTAAAAAAGAAAAAAAATGAAAGATATAATTGAAGAGATTTCTAGAATAATATTAGAGATATGTCGGGCCGGAAGATGTGTATCTTACGGACCAAGATTGTGAAGCTCGTGAAATCCATGAAGACCCTGAAGACTAAAAGGAGAGACTTGAAGAGCAAGTCAACCTCAATATATTCTTAGCATATTTCCATTACGTGTTTAGGAAAGTTAACATTATCTAATGTCAACATTATGTTAATGTTAGCACTATATATATGCCTCTTGTATTCTCATATTGATCACAACACAATAATATATTCATATTATATTATATTTTACATGGTATCAGAGCAGTCGATTTTTAGGGATCAAAATTAAAGCTTCCGCAAGTTTTAATATCTGATGATGTTCATCATCGTTGGTGTTGGCGATGTTGAAGATGATGATGATACCGATGATGAAGACGGTGTGCAGCCGACCACATGATCACATTCCATAAATTCAATTGGTTTTAGTTTTCTATTTTAAATAGTGGTTTTTGGGTTTTTTATTTGTCTGATTATTTTTATGTTTTTAGTAATGCTAAGGGTGTGAGGTTTTTCATGGGTTAGTTAATTATTTGTAAGATTTATTCTATGGTTTAGAATATCTCAAAGATTGTGTTTTAGTTTTCCATAGTTTGGAGAATTTATTGGTTATAGTTTAACCATTACAGGAGAGTTCTAGTAGAATGTTCAAGTTTTAGGTCAATTTGTTTAGTCCAAGTTACGGACTGTCCGAGATAGGACGATTGTTTTTGGAGCTGCAGTTGCGCTCACGGGATGTATTCCCATTGTCAAGACCAAAGAAGAACTGAAGTTTTCATCCCTCCTTGTCTAAGTTGAAGTTTATTCCCGAAAGAATCTACTGATTTGTTTTCCTCGACATAGTGTCCACGACATATGTGGTCTGCTTTGTGATTGCAGATTTGCGTGTTGCATCCCACGTTTGTCGTGCGGGGAGTATTAGAGATATGTCGGGCCGGAAGATGTGTATCTTACGGACCAAGATTGTGAAGCTCGTGAAACCTATGAAGACCCTGAAGACTAAAAGGAGAGACTTGAAGAGCAAGTCAACCTTAATATATTCTTAGCATATTTCCATTACGTGTTTAGGAAAGTTAATATTATCTAATGTCAACATTATGTTAATGTTAGCACTATATATATGCCTCTTGTATTCTCATATTGATCACAACACAATAATATATTCATATTATATTATATTTTACATATTGATGAGAAACATCCCACATCGGAAATATAAGAATTAATCTACTACTATATAAAGGGTTAAGACCAATCCACTAATTGCCTATTGGTTTTAAGTTGGAAGCCCATAATTAACTTGAATCTAATAGGGTATCAGAGCGATAAGATCCTTTGACCTAATTTACTACAATTACTACTACACCGATGTTGGACCCTCTGTGGATGTTATTTCCACATTGTCCACACTTCAGACCTAGATGTCTGAGCGTGAGGGAGGGTATTGATGAGAAACATCCCACATCGGAAATATAAGAATTAATCTACTACTATATAAAGGGTTAGGACCAATCCACTAGTTGTCTATTGGTTTTAAGTTGGAAGCCCATAATTAACCTGAATCTAATAAATAACATTGTTCTTTTTTTTTTTTAATAACATTGTTCTTTACTTTCAAGAGCATCTTTAAAACGTCTCTTGCTAGACAGACTTCTAACAAATTTTATTGCCAACTACTTCTGAAGCCTATACCAATACCATCATTTGTCCCCTTGGCCTTTCTGAGCTCTATATGTGAAAGCCTTGTCCCTAGTCCATGTTTACTCCACCTTTTTTATTTATTCTTTAATATACATGCAGTAATTATTATTTTTTTGCCTATATGGCTCCAACTAATAAGCAACTTTTTTTGATCAAAAAGCAACTTTTTATATTATATTTAGCATTTAGAAAAATACGTTTACGGTGTTCAAAGAAAAAGACAGGGAAATTTTAATTTCAAGATCTATTTAAATAAGTGAACTATAGTACATCAAGACAGTACATCAAGACAGTTTTTTTTTTCAATTTGTGAACTAGGGTAATATCAAGATTATTTTAAATTTAAGTTACAAAAAAAAAGATTATTTTAAATTTGTGAACTAGAGTATACTAGAGTAGTTAACAGTTGTTGACAAAAAAAAAGAGTAGTTAACAGTTAACAAAATCAACTGCAAGTCTAAAATATAAGAAAGGGGGACAATCTTGTCATAACTCTATAATTTTTAGAGAAATTGGTGAAATTGCTCATATCTAGACCCTTAATTGGTAACATACCTCTTTTCGCATAATCTATTTTTGCTGGACGATTTTATCCCTCTGTCATTCTCTCTTTCTTTTATTTTGTGTCAGGTGGCCAGTTACTTTTCTGTCACTCTCTCTCTCACACTTTTCTGTCACTCTTTTTTTTTCTGTCACTCTTTCTCTCTTCTCTTCTTCCCACGTAAAATCAAGAGACAATTCAAAGTCTCTTTTTTATGTTTATTTCTTATGGTTTTTTGTGTGCTGTGTATTTTATTTTTCTCTTTTTTTTTTCTTCTTTTTCTCTCTTTTCTTATGTTCTAATTCATTGTAAATCGTTATACATGTTTTGGTATCTGACACATAGTTTGATACTGAATAATTCATAACTGTTTAACATGATGTTACATAAGTCCTTACGTTAACTAGTACATGATTTGTTTAGCTGATACTTGGTTTATTAGCTCACAAACAGATTGATACATGTCTGTGAATTAATAAGTTACATGATAAGTTGGTTGTTATCCTTTAACCGATTTGTTACTTGGTACATGTATTGTTAGCTGATAAATTATATGATACCAAATAATTGATAATTGGTTTGTATGATATTACAAGAGACTTGATGTTCATTGATAAATAGTTTGTGTAGATGATAAATAATTGAATAAATAACTTGTGAGTTTGAACATTTTTTATATTTAGTTTGTTAGCTGACAAATGGATTGATACATGGTGTTGATTAATAAGTTGTTAACTGATATATTATTTGTTATCTGATACTATTTTTGTATGATAAATGATTTCTTATATGTTTTGGTATCTGACTCATAGTTTGATACCGAAGAATTTATAGATGTTTTATCTGACACATAGTTTGATACCAAAAAATTCATAACTATCATATTTTTTATCTGATACAAGTTTTATATGATAAACGATTTCTTACATGTTTTAGTATCTGACACATAGTTTGATACCGAATAATTCATAATTGTGTTAACATGATGTTACAAACGTCTTTACGTTAACTGGTACATGATTTGTTTATCTGATACTTGGTTTATTAGCTTACAAACGGATTGATACATGTCTGTGAATTAATAAGTTACATGATAAGTTGGTTGTTATCCGTTAACAGATTTGTTACTTGGTACGTATATTGTTAGCTGATATATTATATGATACCAAATAATTGATAATTTGTTTGTATGATATTACTAGAGACTTGATGTTCATTGATACATACTTTGTGTAGATGATAAATGATTGAATAAATAATTTGTGAGCTTATACATATTTTTATAAATTATTCCATACATGTTAGATGATATATATACTATTATACCTTAAAGGTTATACATTACACTAGTTATAATTTGACGAAAAATTAGTTTTCAGCTAAAATAATGTATACCTGCTAAAATGGCTAAAATAATATTTACTTCTGTAGAACAACAAAGTTAACTGTTAATATATATATTTAATATAGAACACAATATATTAACTGCTATAGAATATTTTATCGATAACGTAATTTTGATTTGATCTTTGCTGCTTTATCCAACATTTCATCGTCTGTCCCGCCGTCTATCTCTGCAGTTTGACACACGCTTTCTATGCAGTCTGACACACAACTTTTCTGCAATCTGACCTGTATTCAATAAAAGAAGGGCAATTTCATCCGCACAGTACCAAAAAGTTATTTTTTTTTTAATTATGTACAATCATGGACATTTCTCTAATATAGGTTTGCTTTAGAGATATTCCACCCAGTCTCCCTAATTTTTAATGGTTATAAAAAAATTCTTTCTCGTAAAAGTTTCGATCTTTTCCTAAAGGCCATCTGCATTGGTAGTCTCTCATGGAGAGATCCTTAGGAAAACAAACAAAAAAATAAAAAAATGTAGAGAGCGACGGAGGCTGAGATACAAACACGTTGTGCACATGTGTTAGGATAGAGTTCATCCTTATCCTTTAACTTGGGCTTGGGCTGAATGTATTTAAGATCTTGAATTGTTTGTAATTACCTTTTGGATTAAGATAATCCAATTTGGGTTGACAAACAAAAACGAAAGTTTCATGTGTTTAAAAAAAAAAAGTAAGGAACTTGTGGCAGCGTGAATTGTGATTTTTTGTCGTGGCGTGAATTGTGGTTGAATGTCACACTTTTTTCTTTTTTTTTCCATCTAGATTGGACAAAACCCAAAAACAAACAAGAAAAGATAAACCAACAACAACAAAGAAGCGACAATGGACACAAACAAGCCGAAGGCCCAACAAACCAAACACAGGCCCACATTCAAAAAAATCAAGAGATGCCACTCGTAACCACACGTCTAAAGTGGCCGGTACACATGTCGAAACCCTCACCTGATAAAGCAACACGCATCACATGGCCGTCTCATCGGAAAATCCAGCCGTCGATTCGCCGGAACACCACCGGAACCAAAACAACCCAACGGCAAAGACCATCCCCGCCAGAGCCCTATCCCTTGGAGAGCACCAATCAACGAGATTGCGATCTCAATCAAATCATACCCGCAAAGGCGAACGTCACAAACACCGGAACCACCCACCAACGGAGAGCTTCAATCATAAAGATCTGAAAACTCATCCGCGGTATCGCTTCATCATATCCTGAGCCACTTATTGTCGAATCAATGAAGTGATAAGAAAACTGAAACCCCGATCATACCCAAAAGCCGGATGATTCCGTCGAGAAGCCCGCGAACCACCGGAGTCCGAATTGGCTACACCGCGTTGAGAAGATCGCCGTGCACCAGAGTCATCGCCGGCTACACCGTGTCGAGAAGAGCACCGTGCACCAGAGTCACTGTCATATATTAATCAAAATATATATTTGGCATTTATGACTCTTCTGGCAGTATGGCCTACACAGCTCTGCCAAGTTTCGAACTTCTAGATTTCACTTTCTCCACTTTTGATGTTTTCAGGAAACCCGTCAGATTTTCTACCTTCTTTCTATACACTAGCAGTTTTAATGCGTCATGCACATAACTAATAATTTTATAAACTCTCGACAAAAATGCTCACCAAAATTAAAAGTATTCATGTGGTCCATTATTTAAGGTGCTCTGCTTCTAGGAAAAAACCTACAGAAAAGGGGAATCATTTCAGATGTAAAATGTCCTAGATGCCAAGAAATAGAGTCTCCAATGCATATCTTTTTTTTTTGCCCTTTCACTAAGCAGGTGTGGCTCAACATCCCCCTCAAATATGTAGTTCACATAGCTACTGATAACACTTTTGATGCAACACTGGTTCGCTTCAGACAACAATCTGCCTTCCACCAAATGGTGTCCCTAATACCATCCTCCCTTGGATATATTGGTCTCTACAGAAAGATCACAACTCTCTCATCTTCAAAGCAAAGACATCACAACCGGAAGAAGTAGCCACAAAGGGCTTAGCTTGGGCGAAGGAATGTAACCAAGCACAATAAAGCAAGACAACTGTGTGGATTACTCATCTACAACTGGATCTATCAGGATGTCGATCAACAGAGAACATGTGTAGTGTTTTCACAATATATATAACCGATGTGGCTTGGAATGCAGCGAAAAGAAGGTTGGACTAGTTTGAGTCTTCTCAAAAAACAACTCCATCCAATAAGAAAGAGGAATGTGTTAATGTCAATAATTGTATAAAAAATGACTAGAACTGGCTGAAAGCACTTACCACTATAAATAAATTGGTCTGACAGAAAAATTCAAACCCTTCCTCTTCCTTTCGCGATAAATTCTCGAGTTTCCAAAAAATGCCTCTCCTTTCAGTCGAGTTGGATCAAGGGAACTCACCCTCAATCGAAACTCTAGGGTATAGGATTTCGTCAACTCACCGCTGGTTGCTGAAGCCCTGGTGATTAGAGAAATCTTGTATCTGGCGGTAGATCAGGAGATCTCACATCTCCGAGTCTAATGTTCATTGGAGCTATTATCAACAAGACACAAAAGAAAATTTTGTTGGGAATCACCGTGGATATTCAAGCTCTCTCCTATGTATTTGTTTTTATTGCGTTTTTTATATCTCCCGTAAATATAATCATGAAGCCGACTTTTTCGCAAAAATGGTCCTTAGAAATTCTCTAGTGTAGTGGGATGTTTTCGGACTGGGCCTAGAACCTAGACCGAAATAATTTCCTTTGATTTTTAATTAAAATTTCCGTGACTAAAAAGGAAAATTTAAATGTTTTGAACTCTAAGTTTGAAATATTTTTTTACTACTATTAGAAGATAACTATGGTCTATTATTAGAATGATCCAAAAAAACTATGGTCTGTTACTAAATTATAAATACAAACTATGGAACGAATTGGAAATCCACTAATTTCATATAAATTAAAATATAATACATTTAAAATTATAAAGAAATTATTAGAAATACCATAAGTTAAATATCGTTTTTTAAATATCATCAACAAAAAAAATATACTAATATTTGGATTTAAACTTTAATGATTATTGTTTAGGGTTTAGTATTAAGAGGTTGGAGTTAGGTTTATAAATGTTTTATAAATATTTAAAAAATTAGTTTAGTGTTGTTTTGTTACAAATTTAGAATATTTGTAAAAATAATTATTCGTTAATGGTAAATTAAAAATGGTATTAAATTTGTAGTAAAATTGAAAATTTCCCAAATCTAATCTATTAATTTAGGGATTATCTACTATTTGAAGTTCTCATTTAAATTTTGGACTCTTTCATAGTTGTTGCTAGAATATATCATGCCTCCTATACAATGCAACTTACCAACTTAAATTAAACCAAATCTTAACCAACATAGATTAGTTAAACCTAACCAGTAACACTTTTATAATATTTTTGGTTAATCTCTTAATTTAATTAGATCATATAAAACTGAACCACTCTTAAATCAACGAGTTCCATATCATTCCAGACATAAGAGAAAAAATATCCGACTCATTTACAACGTAAGCATACAAAGACCGTGTATGCTTATGCTCATTGATCTTCCAGAAACCAAATAATTGTGGCATAGACCAACATAGGCTCATGTTCGTATCACTAACTTTACTTCCATATATTTACTCTTCACCTAGATCATATCACAACATACACAGTTATGCAAGAACATGATTTTTTTTTGTTCAAACAACCAAATAATGGTGGCATATGGTCAGTAGATTTTTTAAATATGTTTTTTTATATATTACATTTTACGAGACTATGTGTATAAGTTTTTTTTTTGAAAAATGGCATAACTATATGTATAAGTTAAAAAGTAAAAGATGTGACAAGGCAAATTATTATACTAAAAATGAAAGAAGGTTAAATACAAACTAATAACAAGTACAACACAAATTATAACACTATTAAATTCTATATATATTTAATAAAATATTATATATATATGTCTAATATGTATATATTATATAAATGTTACACAAAATATATATAATATTATATACACATATTATATATATCATATATTATTAATTGAAATTTGACAAATCAATTTCCGCCCTTTAGGGCGGGTCCTAATCTAGTTTATAATAGTTAATTTTCAACTAGTTTATGCTATATGATGCGTGTATTGCTGACTGCACAGTGCACATACTTTTCAATATTTGGTCACATGAACTGAAGCCGAACAAAGATTTCACGTGCGTATCTATTCGAGCCATGAACTAGTTTTTATTTTATCTTTTTTTTTAGCAAAGTTTTTATTTTATCTTTTGATCCGAAACAACTTGCAGACTGTACGCAATTATGCAATATTGGAAAAAGTGAAATTTAATAAACAAAGCTAGATTTTAATGCTTATGTCCGGTCGTTTTCTTATCCGGTCCTAGCTAAATTGTTTTCTGCTTGTACCTATCTAATCTTGTTTGGTTAAAAACCTAATTAATCTTCTTTCTTTTTTCTGAACAAAGAGAGTTAATTAACATAGGTTATTTTACATTTGATTTTTTTTTGATCAAACGCATACTTGAAATTCATAAAAGTGGTAGCAACAAGAGTTTTTACTCCTCCACAGGCGGAGGGTTAACTAAAGAACGCAGAACTGATTTCGCAAGAGTATCAGCAAGATGATTTCCCACACGCGGGATGAACTGAAAAGAGATAAAGCTAAATGAACTAGATAGAATGTGAATATCAAAGAGTGGCCCTTGAATCCAAATGTTGTTCTTCCTGTTGACCAGGAGATCGACAAGGCTTTTGGAGTCAGAGAACACTCTAAGAGAATCAATGCCACGGTTGACCGCTTCTGTGATCGCGGCCTTTAATGCCAATGCCTCTGCTACAAGGGCGGAGGAAACTGAACGGCGTTTTGAGAAGGTGCTGCCTGCTGGTGAAGACATGCTATCACGAAAGTGCCATCCCATGCCACTGTTCCCAGTGGTGGATTCCCAAGCAGCATCCGAGTAGACACTCCAGGAGGAACCTGCAACATCAGGCAATTGAGGTACATAGGAATTAGGCACATGGCGAGAAAGATCCACATTATGTGGCAATGGGGTGTTCTGTTTTAATGGTGTGCTCTGTTTAGAGTCTTGTGCTCCTTTCCAAGTTCTGGAATCCTGCAAGATTTTCAAGACTGTTTCCTCCACTGTATACTCTTTATTTTCAAAGAAAAGCTTGTTCCTATTGGTCCACAGGGTCCAGAGAACCCAGGGAGAGATAGGCGTTTGTCCTAGTCCTGTTGGAGGCAGAGTGACAACTTGGCTGCAACTGTTGAGAAGTTCTGCTACTGACATCGGTGGTTGTGGAAGCGAAGATGGGGTATGGAGACAGGGAAGGTGGTTCCACACTTGTGTGGCGAAAGGGCAGTGTAGCAGTACATGTATCTATGTTTCCACTGCACCACATCGCACACATTTCTCATCAACAATGATTCCTCTGTTTTGTAGAGCAGCTCCCACCGGTAGAGCTCCCACATTTGCCTTCCACAGCATATGCTTAAGCTTCTGTGACGTGTTGAGAGACCAAATCCGCTTCTTCCAATCGAAAGGCTCTGTTGGATCAGGATCAGTATTGATCTTTGCCAGCGCATAACCCGATTTTGTAGTATAATTACCGGATTTATCATTTAACCACACCATCTCGTCTTTCATGTCGCAATCGCTAGGAATGATGGTCCTAATAGCCTCCTCATACTGAGGCAGATGTTCTCTGATCTTTCGTACATTCCATTCTGTGGAGGAGGGAAGTAGGAGGTCCGCCACATAGAGATTGGCATTCTCTTTGGTTGCAGGCCCTACCGGAGTCATTGGTTTCTCAAGGCTTAGCCAAGGGTCTGACCACACCTTGATATCCTTTCCGTTTCCCACAATCCATCCAAGACCTTGACGAAGTATCTCTCTCCCCTAAGATTCCTCTCCATCCGTGGGAGGATGTCGCAGGTGCCGTGCAGTCCATCCGTGAGGTTATTTTACATTTGATATGATCTAGTTTGTGTGATAAAATGATTAACGTATAGGTACGACATAAGATGATACGAAAGCTTCTTTTTCGAAACAAAAGAAGGAAGGAGCGAACTTTCAAAAAAAAAAAAGAGCGTACTCTGCTTGGATAGTTCTATGTTTTATAGTTTCATATATTTTAAACATTAAAATTTTAAACACTTACAGTTTTTTTTTCCCTCTAGTATTATATTTTATTAAACACTTCATATATTTTTAAGATAATGGTGTGACTGGAAAAAATAAACTGTTTGTTTTATTTGATTATGTAAAAATAATAAGCAAATAAATTATTGATTTGTGTTTGCTAAATAAGGCCGGTATCTAAATGTACATCATAGTAGTCATACTTTACATTATTTAGCAATGAATCGTATAAAAAATATTATGCATCAAATTTTCAAATAAATGTTTATTTTGTTTTTTCATTTGTTTAAGTTCCCACAGAAAAAAAATAATGTTTATTTTCATTAACACTGAGAAATATATGGAAATATTAAAACATATGACTGTCAAAAACATATGTTTATACTTTAATTTTTTAACATTATAAAATGATTCAAATGTTAGGTAACATTTTAATATGTAAAAAGTGTAAGATTCTCATAGTTTATTGATAAAACTCTTCAACCAACATATTACATTTCATTTTAGTTGTTTTCTATTCAAAATAGAAAGAATTATTCGATAAAGGATGAGATACGTTAAATGCCTATAATTAGTTGAGAATTTAAAATGTTGAGGAATTATTTGATGGATTTTCTCTAATTAATAGGTGAAGGTTTTATTAAAAAAATATCTTACTAAATAGATATATTACGTATTTGAAAAGGGCACAATAAAAACACGAAAAAGGCAATGTTCAATGGGAACTGGGAAAGTGGCAAAGTGACCATGAATCACATGATAGTTCATGAACTATATATATATTTGATGTTAGATATTCTTAAATTATATCAGTTTTCAATATATATATATATATTTTTTTTTTTTTTTTAATTGTAAGTATAGCCAGTAGACTTAATGTGTTGAATAAGATTACAGCAGATTAGATTGAAGTAATCAAAGAGTTCTTAGGCTTTTTCACAATGGATATATATTAACTGCAATAAGTTTTTTTTTTTTGGGTCTAAAACTGCTTATAAGTTTTAACATTAGCTTGATGGGAAATCGATCTCTTTAAATCTTTTTCACTTCATGTTATTCCTCGTAGTTTTTAGTTAGAAAAAAAATTGGTTTGATGAGATCGGTCCGGATAAATATAAGTGTTTTTCGGTCAAACAAATACAGTATAAGAGTGCGTTTATCCATTAAAAATAATTGTGAGAAATGGAGCCGACACACGTCGAGCCTTAGCCTTTTGAGACACCCCATGTGGTCACGTGTAAACGTTTGTTTGTCTTAAAAGAAAGCTGAGTATGAAGTATTCAGAGAAGTCTCATCACAGATAAGAAGAGCGAATGCAAGAGAGAGTGATGAGTCTCTTCTTTAGTTGTTTGTTGCAATAAACACAAACACAACTTCCCCGTTTTCTACCTTTTTTGGTTCAACTCCTTACCACTCGGATCATAATTCACAAACCCATGCATCCATGAAATACAATAAAATAATCTAAGCAAAAAAAAATAAAACAATTTTCGAATCTCTTGTAAACTAGGATTTGGTATTGCCGGAGAAAATGAAGGAGAAGGAGGAGAGTGGCGGAGGAGGATACGTGAGAGCGGATCAGATAGATTTAAAGAGTTTGGACGAGCAATTGCATAGACACTTAAGCAGAGCACGGACGATGGAGAAGAGGAAGAGCTTGAGTGATGGTGAAGATAACGCTGATAATTATAAATATAACCAAAACAACTTTGGACATCGTCAGCTTGTGTTTCAGAGACCGCTTCTCGGTGTTGGTGGATATAATAACAACTACAACAACAATCACAAGTTAACCACAGAGGTGGGGAGGTCGAGGAGAGAGTGGGAGATTGATCCTTCGAAGCTTATTGTCAAAAGTGTGATTGCTAGAGGTACTTTCGGTACTGTTCACCGTGGTATCTATGATGGTCAAGATATGGCCGGTACAATCTCTCTCTCTCTCTCTCGATTTATTTATAAATTTTTATTCTATATATATATTTATTTCTCTTTTAGATTTATTAATCAAGCGATTAAGTAAATAAAACATGCACTAGTGTCATTGAAATTAAGCTCTGCAGTTCTTCCCCTCCCTTTTTCTTTATCACACAATTAAAATAGAAAAACAAAGAAATGAACTTATGTGTGAAATTAGAATTAAGCTCTGCAGTTCTTCCCCTCCCTTTTTCTTTATCACACAATTAAAATAGAAAAACAAAGAAATGAACTTATGTGTGAAATTAAATATCGGTAATAAATAAAAATATTATTATTAAATTAAAAAAAACAGTGAAACTACTAGACTGGGGAGAAGAGGGACACAGGTCAGACGCGGAGATAGCTTCGCTAAGAGCTGCTTTCACTCAAGAAGTTGCTGTTTGGCATAAGCTCGACCATCCTAATGTCACCAAGGTACCCACTTACCATCTTATGCCCTATATATGTCTCGTTATAATGGTGGATACTTGAACAAATAATCCAATATCAAAACGGAAACTAATACTGAAACCGGAGCGTAATATCGAGTTGCTAATATATAGTCTTTCAATTTAACCGAATCCAAGTAAATATTCGTTCCAAGCTCCTACACCCACATGCACATCTATATATAAAGTAGGTATACGTTTATGTCTCTGTTTAATACTACAAAGTTACGTCAGCAATGAATTAAATTAAGATAGTAATAATTGGCGTGCGTAATTTGTTTTCTTTGTGTGTGAATGGAAATATGTAACAGTTCATAGGAGCGGCAATGGGGACATCGGAGCTGAGCATTCAGACGGAAAATGGTCACATGGGAATGCCGAGTAATGTTTGTTGCGTCGTCGTAGAGTATTGCCCCGGCGGTGCTCTAAAGTCTTTCCTCATCAGAAGTCGCCGCCGCAAACTCGCCTTCAAAGTCGTTATCCAACTCTCCCTTGATCTAGCTCGAGGGTATATTATATTACTATTACTATTACATAACATAAATTTGGTTTATGATTTTATTGCATAGTTAATATAATTCTCTTAAAATAATTTATTTATTTGATTATTATCACTAGGTTGAGTTACTTGCACTCGCAGAAGATAGTGCATAGGGACGTGAAAACGGAGAACATGCTTTTAGACAAGTCTCGCAAGTTAAAGATTGCAGATTTTGGGGTGGCGCGTCTGGAGGCCTCCAACCCTAATGACATGACCGGTGAGACCGGAACCTTGGGCTACATGGCTCCCGAGGTATAGTTATATTATATCTTCACTTTTTATGCATTTTATGATGTTATATGATAATAATGATGAACTAAATGAATTATTTTTTTAAAAAAAGGTGTTGAATGGGAGTCCATACAACAGAAAGTGCGATGTGTACAGCTTCGGGATATGTCTTTGGGAAATATACTGCTGCGACATGCCTTATCCCGACCTCAGTTTTTCCGAAGTTACCTCCGCCGTCGTCCGCCAGGTCCTTTTTAAATTACTTTTCTACCCTTTCCATAGTTCTTTTATTTTTTCTCAATCATTTTATTACTTATCTAAAAGAATACATTATGTATATTTGAATTTAATTAGAATTTGAGACCGGAGATACCGAGATGTTGTCCGAGTGCGCTGGCGAACGTGATGAAGAGATGTTGGGATGCGAATCCGGATAAGCGGCCGGAGATGGAGGAAGCGGTGGCGATGTTAGAGGCTATCGATACTTCAAAGGGCGGAGGAATGATTCCTCCGGATCAACAACAAGGCTGTTTCTGTTTCCGGCGACACCGAGGCCCATGATATGATATGATATTATCATGTCACACGTCTCACTACTAGTATTAACTTTTCTTATTTTGAAACTAGAGAAATTTTCTTTTAATACAAGTTAGTTATTGGGTAATTTAGTTTATAGTATATGCCATATGGGATTTATTAATTTATATATAGCTAGTAAGCTGTGTGTATTGTTTTATTTCCCCCATTTTGGAGGATGAATGTCGTACATCGAACAATTTCATACGTTACATGCACACATGACACAAAACGTAACTACTAACTTTAATTATACATAGGTAAACTAGTGCTCTTCCTTTGTTTGAAGTATAGTATGAACATATCAATAATTCGAAGCTTAAACGAAAAAGAAAATAGACAAGTTACAATAGTATTCATAGGCGGAAAATACACATTTATAATTTCTCTCTCTCTCTCGCAAAGATAAATAAAAAAAACTCGAACAGATAAAAAGGGAAATTAACGATACAGTTTTGGGGACTTATCCGGCGATTTTGTAACTGGGGTTGATGAGATTGTCTAAACCGGAGACAACTTGAATGGACTCAATGACATCACCGACTTTAAGATCAGCCAGAAAATCTTCATTCTGAGTAACGTAACCGAAGACAGCGTAACGACCGTCCAAGATGTTGGAATTGCTTGGGGTCAGCTCACTCTCTTTCAGCAGCCAAAACACTTGGCTCGATCCCGAGTCATTCTCAAACTCCTGTTTTGCATCACATATGATTAGAATATATATTATTCAAATGTGAAAAAAGGGAAAGAAAGAGAAAGAAGTCTGACTTCTCTAGCCATAGCCATTGTCCCAAATGCGTTGAAAGGAAGCATAACCTGAGCCTTGTACAGACCCAATTCCTGTCCAACCATATGAACAAATGTTAAAATTACTATTATTATGAAATATGAGTATATACATGTTTGGGAGAAGGGTGAGGTACTTCAAGGGTTGAGCCGTAAAAAGGAGACTTCTTGCCAGCCACCATAATCTCAAGAGGAACAGTCCTCACTTTCTCAGTGCTTGGATCTATAAATCCTTCCGCAGGACCCTCTGGATCTCCCGTTTGTACCACAAACCCATCAGCTACCCAAATAAAAATTAAAAAAAAAAAAAAACATACGTTGATCAACAAACATTTCCCGTACATATAAATTGCAAGGCAAGATTGATGTCTTACATCTCTGGATCTCCATGCCATCATAGAAATGGCGCTCCACCAAGTCGACAAAGTTCCCAGCGGTAACAGGGGCATTGTAACCATCGAGGACAATGCGGAAAACACAATCCTGGAGGTTGGGGTTGTCCTTGATCTTGACTTTCATGTCGAGAGTGGCTCTTCCTTTGAGAAGAGGCATGTTGCGGTACTCATCAGGGACTTGGTAAGGGAAGCCATCGACCATATCCTCTTCAATTCTGCAGAAGAGCGCCACAGAAGGACAGGAAGATCTCAGCTGCAGTCAATGAAGAAGGAAGGGTCTAAATGAGAGCATTTGATTTGGCTGGCTTTTTGACTTAAAATTCTCTCACCCGCCAACAAATTGGAGAATCTCTTTCTGTTTAGGAGAAACCGCATCTCTCTTCCGATCTTCAACAATCTGAAGCATATCTTGCATACCAGCTTCCAACTGTTGAATCAGTTGGTTACCGTGATCCTTCTTGGACTCAGCAAAACCAGACACAATCATGCTTTTCCCTTGCTGAAGTGATCTATTTGCTTGCCTCACATTCTACAAAACCCAATGAACAAAAAAAAAATATTAAAAAAAAAACAAACAGAGCACTGATGGGTATGTTTTATGATCATCACCCGTTCAACAGAATCGAGAGCCTTGAGGCCAGAAATCTTGAGGCTGTCAGTGATATCCTCAAGAGGCTTCTGAACTTCTCTGATGGCTTTGTTGTCGATAGGCAATGCATATCTCAACAGAGCTCCTGGGTCTTTGATGGGAGGCCCTGATATCAACACCGACACCTCTGGAATCGCTGGGTTTGCTACGGCGAAGCCATCGAAGGGAGGGGAAGCCATCGAAGGGACTACTCCTCCAGCTATTAGACCCAACGATAAAGCTAATGAAATCGCACTTTCTCTCAATAATCTCCCTCTCTGCGCACCCACCACCACAATTCTATCAGCTCTTTTTTTTTTAATTAGAAGAATGATGCTTATTGAGAAAAGGGAAGAAAGAGAACCTGCTGCTGACTGTCGCCTGAGGAACAACAACGAACAACTCCGATGCGTTTTTTGGAGCCATAAGACTCGATTCTCCTTCTCGACGCATTCACCAAACTAAACGTAGGGAGTGAGGCTAACGACGCCGCCATTTCCAGATTTTTCAAAAAAATCAAAATAAAGGGTTCGAAGAGAGGCAGATAATGATTTTCAGTGACAGCCCTGATGAATCGACATTTGATATTATCAACTTTTTCTTCTCTAGTAGTAGTTAGTAAGTAGTACGTAATGATTTTTTTTTTTGATATAATAAGAGAAGGAAGGAGATGGAAAGAGGATAAGGGGTTTATGACTCTCACTTCTCCGGATAAGATTTCTTCTTTTCTTTCCTTTTCTCAATATGGGCCTTTTGTTCGCCCTTTTTATCTGCTCCCTTATTTATATGGGCCCATTCTTTTCCATTTTCCATACTAAAAGCACATCCATCTTTTTTTTTTTTTTTGCCTCTTATATTTTCACACAAGTTTATAACCTTCATAACCCCAAATCATTAGAAAAAAAAACTGAAGGAAGATATTGCTCTCATATGTTGTGAATGCAAACAAAGTCCCACATTGGAAATTTAAACAAATAATGTCTAATATATAAAGAGATGTGCAACTCTGATTAGTACAAGGCATTTTGGGAAAGAGTCCCAGAAATAAATCCATGCGGGCTTTGTCTTCGGGTCCAAAGTAGACAATATCGTACTAATCGGACAATAGGAAGTTGGACATGGGTTTGGAAAATCCCAACATCATATTTTTAGTTTTCTTTGCAAGTTCATATGGGCTTTGTCTTCAGGCCCAAAGTGGACAATATCGTACTAATCGGACAATAGATAGTTGGACATAGGTTTGGAAAATCCCAACATCATATTTTAGTTTTCTTTGCAAGTTCAGATTCTAAAGCTTTGTGCAACTTATCTATTAAGGGGGACTCTCGACTCTCTGCCTCTCTCCTTGCGTCTGATCATATTAATTAATGAATATCTTTTAATTAGGTCAACCCAACCGAAATTAGTTTCTTTCTATTATCCTACGTCAGGGAACTGATTATGTAGCTACTATATCCCGTCATCCTATAAGGGCATCTCCAACCCTACTCTATTTTCTATTCCAAACATCATTTTGGAGTAAAATCTTCTCCACCTCACTTCATTTTCAACTCCAAAATGGAGTAATAGCTAGGGTTACTCTATTTATGGAGTAATCTTACACATTAATCCATTTTGGAGTTGAACTTTTTTTATTTATAAAATGGTCCTTTAAATCTTTAATGTTCTTATTTCTTACTTAAATAATATTTTAAAATGAAAAAATAACATGAAAAATAAGATATTTTATTATTTAATAATTTGACATAAAATGCATAACATAATTAAACAACATAAATAATATAAAATAAAAATAACATAAAATAAGTGATTTAAATGTCCGGCTTCAAAATTTGCTTGCTCGATTTAGGAATATCAAAAATAAAAAAGCTCATTTTTTAATTACGAAATGTATTAGTTGATCATTTGTGGGAAGAATATTCTAATACTTATTATTGAACCAACTTATATATTATGTTTTATTCTATTTTTATGATTTTTGTACTTTTTAATAATAAATATTTAATTTAAATAAATTATATTTTAAGGCATTTTTGCAAACATAAAATAGTTGGGGTTAATTGGTAAACTTTTATAAGTATAAGATATTACTAACAATTATTAACTATTTTTGAAGTAAAAAATGGAGTAATATATTGGAGTAAAACCTTACTCTATTTTGGAGTTGCATCATTTTGGAGTAAAATTTGGAGTAATACATTGGAGATACTCTAATACGCTATATTTTTATAAGTTGATCATACTCTTTAACTTAGAAGATGCATCATGCATCCTCCGTTCTTCTTCCTTTTCTACTACAAAACCAAACACACATCAGCTTTCCCACTATAATAAAATAAAACAAAGCCCATGCTTAATCATATAATTTGTCATTCTAAAAAATAACTGGTTCTATATCAAACAACAATATATAAACTCCGGTATGGCGGTATCATTATAAAACTAACAACTAATACATGCTCTAGTTATAAAATGTTACGTATCGATCGTACATACATGGATCGTGTTGTCATGTACTCTTGTACTATATGACAATGTATATATTTATTTATACATCTTTCCCTTCTCTTTATAAATATGTGTGTAAACGTGTGTGGCTTGAGATGAAAAGTTGAATTACACACTATTCGCATACAGCGAAATGTGAAAACCCATAACCATAGTTAAGGACCTTCTCAAACGAAAAGACTGAATATACTTGTTTTATATATTTAATATTATATCCTCTCTCTTTCTGAAGATGACATTTTGGCCCTGAAAGAGAAAGCTATAATATGAATATTGAATACCATGAGTGACAGATTGTAACGATTCCGATTAAAGTTTTCTTTTTAATATATCTTTTACTTTATTTGTTATTTGTTTTATCAAGTTTTAATAAGAAGAAAGAAATAGATAGTGGAGGAAACTATTGAAACTAGAATTGTGCTAAAACCTTTATAGATTGATCGTCTTTTCACAGAACCACACACATGGCGATGATCGACAGTAATCCACTACAATACTTCTGTCCTAAAGTCTCAGGTGTTTTGATTCTTTTCTTTTTCTTTTTTTTTTCTCTATAATTAAGACCGTCTTTTCCAAAATAAATTTGTTTTGGTTTTACGCTGAAATAGAAAAATAAATAGTTTCAATTTTCATTGGATATTCTCGAAGAAATGAAAGAAAAAAAGATATTCATAGACGAACCATTACTACAAGAGATCTCTACTACAAAATTGATGTATTGAGTTTTCCTCCAATATATATATTCTTGTTTTGTGGTCTATATAATTTTCTTTTTGAAATAATGGTCTATATAATTTTACTTGGACTATTTATGCTAATCATCTTTTCAGTAAAGCAAACAAAAGGGAGATAAAAGAAAAAGTCCCCTATTTTTGGAAATATAGAAAGGAAAAACTTAGAAGACACTATCCAAAGAAAAAGATGCCAACCCTATTCATGGCCTCTTAACTTAGTTGTGAAGAAAAAATAAAAAGGAAAATCGATCATTATTTGTGTTCTTTTAATAATAATATAATACTTCTATATATGAGTAAAAGAATGTATGAAATCTATATCTCATCTTTGAATCCTTCAATGAAAAATGAACTCTTAGTGTTAAAAGTAGAGTAATAGAATGTATGAAGAATTTACAATAATAGTTTCATGTGACTTTTATAATAGATTGTTTTTAGTTAGCAAAAATGATTTTGGAATCAGAGGAATGCTCTATTTTCCAACTTGTTTAGAAAATTTAAAGATTACACAAAAGTTTCAGCACTTTGAAAATTAAAGGGAAAATTGCCAAAACGGAACAAAAATTCAGCATCGTTGTCCCTATAGTATAAAACTATCATTTAGTTGTCCTTTTAGTATAATTTTTTTCATAATCCCAAAACTAACCCTTGATTAATCTAATTAAACACATTAAACTAATATAATTTAAAACAATAATAATTAAAAACGTTTAAAAAGGGAAATTAAAAAAAAAATTATTTTTTAATAAAAATAAACTTTTAAAACTTAATAAAATAATAATAAAAATAATTTACAATTTTTTAATAAAAAACAGTTTACAAAGTTTTATTTTTTATAAGAAGTTTAAAATGTTTGTAAACTTTTTAATTTTATCAAAATTTTTAATTAAAAAAAAAATTAAAATGTATTTTTCTAAAGTTTGTTTAAACTTTTATTAAAAACTTTTTGTAAAGTTTTATTTTTATTTTTATAAAGTTTACAAATTTTATAAATTTTGTTTAAAGTTTTTATTAAACACAATAAACTAAAAGAATTTTTAAAAAATTTAATTAAAAACGTTTTAAAAAGGGAAAATAAAATAAAACTTTTAATTTTTTTAATAAAAATAAACTTTGTAAAAATAAAAATAATTTACAATTTTTAATAAAACATTAAATAAACTTATTAAAAAACATTTTACAAAGTTTTATTTTTATAAAAAGTTTAAAATGTTTTTAGTGAAACTTTAATTAAATAAAAAATTTAAACTTTATAAAAATAAAAATAAAACCTTACTAATTTTTTTAATAAAAGCTTTAAACTAACTTTATAAAGAAAAATTTACAAAGTTTTATTTTTATAAAAAATTTAAAATGTTTGTAACCTTTTGAATTTTATCGAACTTTTTAATAAAAATAAAAATTTTAAATTTTTTTTAATAAAACTTTAATAAAAATAAAAATTGTAAACTTTATAAAATAAAAATTAAACTTTACAAAAAAATGCACCTAATTTCAAAACACCACATGTTATATAGATATGTATCATAGAGAATAAGAGTTTGTGAAAAAAAATCAAAAGAAAAACTATGGAAAACTCATAGATTAATGAAGAAGACAATGTATAATCATTTTTTAAAATTTTTTGACAAGTAAAATCGAAAATAACACGTCTTAGGAAGTTAGAATATTTTTAGGAGATTTTTAGAATATTTCCTTAACTGAATTTTTCATTAATTTTCGCAAAATCAGGTATCTTATCCGTAGAAGGCGCCTTCTAAAAGTTTAGAACATTGACAAAAATCTAGAACACGCTTTCTACTTTTAGTAGGCGGAAGAGTACATTTTAGAAAACACATTCCGCGAAATTTAGAATACTTAATAAAAGTAGAAAATGCTTCCGGACGAAAAGTAGATAGCTTTAGGATTAGTAGAATGCGCATTCCACTTTCTTAGAAAATTAGTAAATAGTAGAATGTACGTTCTAAAAATAGTAGATGAACGTGTTTATTTTAGAAATCGCTTTCTACTATACCATTTTCCGTAGAAGGCACATTCTACCTTTAGTAGAACGTATTTTCAAATTTTTATTTATCAACTTTTTGAAAAAAATAAAAATACCAGCATGTGTATATAAGTGTTTTATTAATTCTTTATATTTTTAATTTTTTTTTTGATTCACAAAAGTATTTATTTCATTAGTTTTTAGAAATACAAAGGGTAAAAAGGAGAAAAATTGGACAAAAAAGGATTTATACCAAAGGGACAACACCCTTGTTTTTTTGTTCTCTATTGGCAATTTTCCCAAAATTAAACATATATCTGTCTCAAACTCAAAACACAAAAAAAAAAGTTTAACACGAAATGTTTGAAGTCAATCAACCTATTTTCATATAGAGGCATAATTTCTTTTTTAGGTTAGCAAAGTTTTAATCTATTTTTTTATATTGATGAAAAAGTATATATATAAATTATTAATGATTTCTGTATCAAATATACATTCCACATTATTCCATTATTTGTTAGTTGTACCTTTCAAAGATTCTAATATCTAAAAATATTTGGGTAACGTATAATATTATAAGTTTGAATAACTAACAGTATACCGAATACGATTTTGTCCATTATATAGCTTGTTTGATGTGCTGTTGTAAGACTGTTATCTTCTGAAACTGACGAGAAGTGAGAAACCCCATTCTTCTTACATTGGCAAATTCGTTATCCTTTAAAGCTAAGGTTTTTCCCCTCTTTGGGTGATGGAAGATATTTCTTTATCGGTAAGGTCCATGGATTTCCAACTGGCTAACACATGGAACCAGACTATATTGTTAGTGTGTTAGGTCTCACATTGGTAATTCCAGAGTTATTCAAATAATATATAATACGTATGAACCAATTCATCTATTGTCTTGAAATTTTGGGTTGGAAGTAGTATCAGAGCATGTTTCGATCGTTGGAGACACTCCATAGATGTAGTCCCATAAAAACTTCACGTTTCAGATGGTCATGCCTGAGCGTGAAGAGGGAGTGTTAGTGTGTTAGGTCTTACATCGATAATATCAAAATTATTCAAGTAATATATAATACACATAAGCCAATTCACCTATTGCTTTAATATTTTGGATTAAAAACTCATAGCTATCATATATCGTAGCTGATCATATTAATTTTCTCCATCAATATATCTTGAAAATGTAAATATAAATACACATTTGAAGGAGTCAATACGGCTATATATGGAATTTCTAACCATAACAAGAGAAAGCAAATGACATATATTATGAAGCTCATATTACATTAACCTAACTAGCCATTATAAACTTGAAAGGCTTTGTTCTTCATTAGCTATACATGCATGCATATTAAGAAAAGCCATACCCATTTATATATGCAACCATGTATATATTAATAAAGTCGTATAAGCATGTTCATATAGAGAGAGCAATTGCATTTTGGAAAGCTGAAGAGTCAAGAAGAAAATAATGAAAATGAAGGAGGAATATAAGTTTCAGTAGTATATACTTATGTCAAATATAAACCATCACACAGTCTTAGTCAAAAAAAAAAAAACCATCACACAGTACGTTCCATCATTGAAAACAAGACCTCGTAATAGTTTCTTTTTTTTTAACGAGGGAGAATCTTCAAAACGAAAGAAATTATGGAAAACAAAAGAGGGACTCGTGTAGTCGTGTAATACAATAAGCTAAAATGCATTTGTTAAATAAAAGCGAGATCCTATATTTAGTTAAAAATAATGGCATGTGGCCGGCCATAAGCAGTTCCATTGCACCTAGCCTGTTTGTTTCTTTTCCGTAAGGTGTGACATGAAATCGAGAGTCGCCAAAATATTGGCTGTAAATTGCCTACCTTTTCTTTTGCTTCGTAAATTCATTTTGAACCTTAACTTGACTTGACCTTAACTGTAATATAAGTCTCAATATTGAAAAGTAATACACAGAAAAGGTCAGAAAGATTAGAAACAAATTATAAAAAAAAAGAAAAAGGAGTGACGATTAACTACTGAATTTTATAAGGAATGGGATGATACTATGACAAGGCGGTGAAAAAAAAAATGAAAAGACACAGGATGATGAGGAGCGTTAGATGTCTGCGGATGAAGCGCAGATACGACACTGACCCGACCGTGGAGCATGCACCCTATGTAACACACACACACTGGCCGAACCACCAACAGGCCACAGCTGAATATATATATTATTTTAAAAAGGTCTCTCTCTATTCAGATCCAACGGCGAAGATGGGTTGCGGAATCCACTACGCTAAAGAAAGTGGACCCCACAAAAGCTTAGAAAGTCCACTTCAAAATGATAAAAAAAATCCAATGGCATTGAACTACCAGAAATACCCCGCGGTGAATTTGAAAATACAGAGCTTTGGTTCTCAAAGAGGGTACGAGAGTAATTTAACAAGGACGCATATTGTGGTGTATAAAAAGAGCGCGCTTCTTGAAGCTCTGAACTATAGGCTAAGGGGAAAACTCCGTCTCTCTCTCTTTCTATTTCTTAATCTTTCTGCAATTTGAATTGCGTCCTTGGATAAACTAAGATGATGATGATGATCCGATAACTAAAAAAAAATCGAAATAAAGAAAACAAAGTCTTGTCTTGTCTTTTTGGTTGAATAGATCTGTGGTTCCCTCTGGTTGAGGAGGGGGGTATTGCGGTTGATGATGGGATTTTGCATGTGTCAGTTGGAGTGTCCGGCAAGATTAGTGTGGAGTACTAGCTTCTTCCGCCATAAGTTTATCATCTTCTAATATTCCCTTTCTCTTCCATCTTTCTCTTTTACTTTCAACCCCAATCCTCTATCTCTCTGTTTCTTAAGTTTCTTCTTCTTCTTCTGCTGGTAAAATCGAATCGAATGGAATCCAATAAGTTTTTCTTCAATCCGCCCACTTCTCATGGCAACATGTTCTTCCTCACTAATCTCAATCCCGTCGTCCAAGGTTCTTTTTTTTGTTTTTGTTTCTCAATTCTCTGTTTTATGGAACTTTGACTTTTGGTTTTAATCTGGAAGCTAAGAAGTTAGTTAGTTAGTTAGTATTATTAACTTATTGTCTCTGATTGGGAGGGAATGAAGCAGGATCGATGATAAACATGGAGGAGGAATCATCGAAACGAAGACCCTTCTTTTGCTCTCCTGATGATCTTCTCTACGACGACGTTGACTATTACGACGACCAAACACCCGACAAAAAGCGTCGCCTTACTCATGAACAGGTGATTTCTTCACTCTTGTCTTTTTTTATTAGAAATAATTATTATTAATGATTTCTTCGATCAGGTGCATCTGCTGGAGAAAAGCTTCGAGACGGAGAACAAGCTGGAGCCAGAGCGCAAGACTCAGCTTGCTAAGAAGCTTGGTCTTCAGCCTCGTCAAGTTTCTGTCTGGTTTCAAAACCGCCGCGCTCGTTGGAAAACAAAGCAGCTCGAGAGAGACTTCAATCTCCTCAAGTCATCTTACGACCAACTCCTCTCTAACTACGACTCCATCCTCAAGGACAACCATCATCTCAGATCCCAGGTCTTTCTTACCATAATAATCGTGTTAGAATTTATGCTCTTTTGCTGATCAGTGAATCTATATTTATGCCTTATTGGTCCAAAGGAGCAAAAGCATCAAGTGTGAAAAAGGAAATATGCTTTTTCCTCTACTCTAGTTTTTTTTTTTACCTAATACAATCAGAAAGAGCATAATAATAGTATTAACTAAAAAAAGAAACAAGATTGGGAATCAAATCAATCAACAATTTTACTTTTAATATCTTCTTCTTCTTCTTATGGGAGGGTATGGTTTGGTTTGCTTGTGTCGACTGACTGTTGTGATTTTTTTTTTATAAAAAATACTTTGTAAGAGTCTTTTATCTCATATTTCCACAGGTGACTTCCCTCGCCGGCAAGGTCCAAGCCAAAGAAGAGGCAGCTACTGGTCAGGTACCGGAATCAAACCAGCTCGATCCGGTGAACATGAACCCGGCAATCAAAACAGAGGACCGTTTAAGTTCAGGGAGTGCGGTACTAGACGAAGACGCACCTCATCAACTAAGAGACAGCTGCGACTCTTACTTCCCAAGCATTGTACCCATCCACCACCACTCGGGGCAAGACACTAACAACAACAACGGCTGTGGTAATGACACGGGCTGTTTCGCTGACGTCTTTGTGCAAGGTGAATCATTTGGATTATGGGGCTGCTGGACTTGAAACTTCAAAAGCCACAATCCCTATATTTATATAATGTTTTATGTGCGTTTGTTTTATCAAGTACAGTCTATGTTGACGTAACCCTCTGCATAAATTTGTGGACTAATTCCGCAATTCCACACGGTATTTTATCGGTTATATATTTTATGTTTTTATGAACACAGGATTCAGTCTATTTTCTAATTTTATGAAGCAAAAATCATATGGTTGGATAAATTCACTGGCTTCTGTACCCTCTACTGAAACCACTACCAAGAGGAAGATTGAAGCACTCTCACCATTTTATGAAGTCTGAGACTGAGATTTATAAAGAATCCAAGTTTCAGTTCTACCATCTAAGGAGCGGCTTTACTACTAAATTAATTCCATCCACATTAGTCAGTCTTCTATATATATACATCTCTGCGTACACAATTCTCTCCTACTTGTTAAACCGGACTTCTCTTTGATGAACCACCAACCCAGTTCTCAACATCCGGGTAGTTACAGGTCCGCTTAACACTGCCCAAGTATCTCTACACATACCCACGCATTGGCTCCTGCTTAGTTAAAAAAAAAAACACCCCATTCTTTCCATGTTCTTGCCGGCTGAAAGCTTTCCTACTTGTGAAGTAAATTTGTATGATCCCTCTGGTTCTTTCCTCTTTTTTACCAGATCTTCTGTTTGCTCTCTTGTGTATCTGAAACAGCTTGTGACTTTTGCTCCGCTAAGGGCTTTGTCTCATCCATAGGATCTGATTTGAGTTACGGTTTTATCGTACATAACAGCTGCATCCAGGGAGAAGAGACGGACGGATAACCCTGAGAGAGTTGAGATTTTAGCAGCTGCTGAAAGAGAAGACCAGTACCACCATTCGTTTTTTAAGTACTCTGTCTTAACCATGTCTTCTACCACTATTGTTGCCTGAACCAACTGAAACAGAACATCAAAGGCATAGACCATTAGAAATCCCAGCTTATGATGCTGTATTAGATTAGAGAGGTGAAAGAGTTGTATTTGAGAAATAAACCTCGAAAATGCTTTGTGCGGTTTTAACAAATGCACGCCAAGCTCGTCTACGATCTGGATGTGATTTCGATGTTCTTAAAGCTTCTTCAGGCAATGCCACTTCCATATCAAGCAATATGGTTTTAAGGAACCTTAAAACCGGCAAAGCTTTGCCAGTAACACGTTTCAAAGAAGCCTGTGGAACCACACATCAGCCTTTTAACCCACTACCTGAAGTTTTCTTCTTCTTTTGCTCTGAGAAGTCAAAATCCACACCACTCGCTTTATTCGGCGGACCGCCAATATCATTTGTGACAAATCTATCCAAACACATGCTACACTCAGAATTCAAGTCTTCCCCATTGGCTTCAGAACCAGTAAAAATCACCCGACCCCCTGATTTACCACTATCTAGCTTACTGAAAGTGGCAGATATGAGCATTGAGTCGTTAAGATGAGTAGATGGCAACGGAAGAAATGTTGGTATTCCATTTGAACCTATCAGACCAATCTCGTTAATCAAATCTCTGTTAGAATTCTTTGTCACAAACTTAGAACAGATCTCCTCAAAATGGTATGGGGAAATAGATTCTTCTCCCTGATATCTTATCAGCCCAGAATCAAGTTCAGAAACATTGGATGATTCAGCTACTTCTTTGCCAGCGTTAGACTTCAAGCGATGATCAGATTTCAGGCTTTCTTTTGCTTTCGAAGAATCATAAATTGCCTTGCCTTCTTCAGTTGCTAATGAATAAGGAATACACTTATTCTCGGCGTGCTCTTCAAATACATCATCACTTGGAAATGTTGTGTGACATATGAGACAGTGAATCATGGATGGCAAAATGGATTCCAAGCATTCGCATCTACACAGTTTCGCTTGCTCTGCAACCTTAGTCTTCTTCCACCGTTTTTTTTTATGGTTTCGGTCTCAAGTTTGATGCAAGGACCATATCTATTCTCCATTGACATGGCAGCCTTCGTCACAAGATTCCCAGCCAATTTTGGAGAGGACGAATTCTGAGCTTGTTTTATTTCCGTATGCAGATTCCCAAATCGTAAGCTTTTCCAGCACAAAATAGACTCTCTCAGGTCTCTTTCTTTCGGGTCGTCCTCATGAAGCCAAAGGACGAGCTCGCTGATCTCCGCTTCAGTTTCATAGCATATCCAGGGTGAAACCATTAGTCTTCCATGGTCAATGTCATGGAGAAATGGGGAGGAAACTTTTGAACCTGAAGCAACCCCAGTATAAACGACCACTAGCATCACTTCCCAGAAAGTCTCTGTAACAACCCGTCCCGTGGAACACCTGCCCATGGACCCCAGGCTCACAGCGCTGCAGCGCACCGACCCCAACCCCTCTATTATGAGATCTCACTATCTCCATAATTAGGTTGTTGGTGAGACTCGAACCCAGGTCCTCACCCTTTAACAGCATTCCCACAGGACAAGCTGTTACCAATTGATCTGCAGATCAATTGGTGACAGCTTGTCCTGTGGGAGAGTTGTTAAAGGGTGAGGTCGGGGGTTCGAGTCTCACCAACAACCTAATTATGGAGTTAGTGAGAACTCATAATGGAGGGGTTGGGGTCGGTGCGCTGCAGCGCTGTGAGCTTGGGTCTACGGACGGGTGGTTCCGCAGGACAGGTTGTTACAGTCTCTTCGTAGATTGCGTTAGAAATTGGGCTTCTATGCTTCTTATTGATTGCTGCAGATTCTGTATTTCATTGCCAGTGGCATTCAAATCCTGTTGACAAGCCTGCAATTCTTGGGAAGCCAGAGAAGATGCATCATTAGCTGTCTGCAATTCCACTGTATTGGGTTTTAGAGAGTGTGTTTCATCGTTCCTTCCAACTGATGTGCGCAAGGTCTCTGTGGTATCTTCTTTTTCACAAGACATGTTATCTGTTACTTCTCTTGGTAACTCGTGCCTCCCAGGGGACGTAGCTTTTTCTGGGGTGGAAATATTGCTCCCACTCCGGTTTGGGCATCAGTCTCAAGCAGAGCTTTCCCCTGATTGTTAAGAAATGCAGTACGGGAAGTGGCATCATCATGAGTAACCCGGTCTCCAACACCCTCTTGTGGTTGTTGACTACATCCAATGTGGTCTGTAAAGCTACTTGAATTTTGTGGTTCACCCATTTCTTTTAGAATACTAGGTTCAACCTTTGCGAGTTTAGCCCTCAGAAATTCTTGCCGCATTTCCGTGTTTTTCCATTCCGAGGTGAGAGAGCGCAACTTCTGCTGCATTTCAATTATCACTTCGGCACACTGCTCGAGATGTTGATGAACAAGGGAGGAGCTAAGCAGTTCACCGCATAGAAACTTAAGCAGCTGAATTCTCTGCATTAGAGCCCCCAACAATTTAAACCAGATTACCAGCGGCAGCAGGCATTATATGCTTGTACTAATTTTAAGACAGAGAGCTACAAAAAAAAAGTTTTTTTTACGTACTACTCTTTAATCATTTAACTCAATTTAAGCGAAACTCTATAGGGTAGAAAAATAAATATCTAAACACTTGCTTCTTTCGAAGATACCTTAATCCACAGCATGTGAAAGTGTAAATATGATCAATGGCGCAACACACAAGGTAAAGACCACAACATGAAAATATAATCGTGGTCTTCATCTCCAAAATGAAAACGAAAAGGTGACGTTTCGAATGAATGAGCAAAAATGGGAGAAAAGGTTCAAAACTTACCTCCTCAGCACTGAACTCCCAGTAATCTTTTTCTTCCATCACATCTGCCAGGTGAGCCGCCGTTTCCATAGAAGCTCGGGTAAGTTCCCCCTGATACTTTCTACCTTTACGCTGTCTAACTAGTTTGCAAGATTCCAAAGCATCTTGGGCCATGCGCTTGGCAATGACACATGAGGGACAATACCAATTTCCATCAGGAATGAGGTGGATTCAAACAATATGTGTGATACCCCGCAATCGCATGTATCACACAAGAGAACACTGTCATCATCTTTGTCAACGCCACATATTTTACATACCCCCTCATCCCACGGGGCCTTGGGAAGCTTATTTACTGAAACAAATATATCCTTAATTTCCTTTTTCATCTCTGTAGTTAGGCATTCCAATTTTCTGTAGTCCATAAGTTTCTGAACAAGTGGTAGAACCTATACCATCAAACATATAAAGACTTAAAACTTGAGAAAATAATTGCACCCGACACTGCAATTATGTCCATAGAAACAAAAAAAAAGGAGAACATGCTGCATGCATACAACTCCTGAAAAATGAAAGAAACAAAAGGAAAAGCCCTTCTAAAGCATCTAACTTTAATCTCATAGAACTATAACTTTTACAAAAGGTAAGTCTTTAACAAAATTTGTTTGATGTGACTGTCTCGACCATTTGACTTCAAGATGCTACTAACAAGTGAACATATCATGTGCAGAGCTTAGCAGAAAAGGGAGAAAAAGACAAACCTCAGCTTCGTATAACGAGTTAAAACTTTTCAGACAATGTTTCAACCAGTTCTAGCTAGTCGAACTCAACCAATAATCAATTCCTAAACAGACCCTAACGCAAATAGTGGGGAAGGAAAGAGAAGCACGGGTACGTAGGTAAGTACCTGGAATCTGAAGTATCATCGCCTCCGTATCCCTCGGCGGTCATATCAAGGATGAGCTTCGACTTCACCCCCAACGTGGCATGCCGATCTGGGGCAGGAGCAGGGTCGGGATAATCGTGAATGGACCTAACAACTTCAACAACAACAGAGGCTCGTAGACAGAGGTGCAACCAGCAGGGCCGGTAGGGATTTCGTTGAGATCGATGCCGAGAAAGGAGCGATGATGATCTTCCGAGGTCGCTCCGAGTTGGTGGTGTTTCTGTTTCGAAGAAGAATCACTGAGTTCCATTCGAATCGAGCAAGCATTACATTCCTCTCTCGCATTCAACACGAACCAAATAAGCGAGAATGTGAGCCAAGAAGAACAAGAGCTCTCTGCTCTGCTCCCTTTTTCTTTTTTCTTTTTGGTCAACGGTTTTCATTTGATTAAATTAAGGGGTTCAAACAGAATCTTGAGACAATAAAGTAGAGAGAGCATTCTTGGCCAAGCCATCAGCTATCAAGTTTGCTGATCTAGGTATTACAACAAAAGATAAGGTTGAAAAGAGAAAAATGAGGTGACTGATCTCGTGGATTAGTCCCGCTATCTCATTCAAAACCGTCTCTGAACGCAGGGCAGCCACAAAGATACTAGAGTCCGATAGCATCCTGATCTTCGAAAATCCTGCAACTGATGCAGTTTTGAGCGCTTCTCGCATGGCCAGGACCTCTGCTGCCAGAGCCGAACCAACGTGCCGACAAGATGTTGCTCCTTGGAGTTCCATTTCAGCCTGTGTATCTTGCAAGAACCAGCCAAAACCTGCAGATTTAGAGTTAGCATTCCAAATACCATCAACCAAACAGTTCGGAACAGCAGAATCACATAAGACTAGAAGGGTCTTTTTAATCACTACAATTTCAACAGGCTTTTTCTTAGCCGCTTCCCACTCTTTTTGCATCCCTAATAGCTTTTGAGAGTGTCTCCTCAGAAGTATAAATTTTATCTTCAAATACACGTCTGTTCCTTGCTGTTCACAGGTTCCAAAGAATTCAGGGGGACAGGGGAGAACATCTGAGACTTGACGGGGGCAGGTTGATTGTTTTGGGTACTTCAGGCTCTGCTCCCTTTTTCTTAATTAGCTTTTTTTAGAGAGAAAAAGAGAGAGAGAAAAAACGTGAATTTATCTCTGCTTTTAAATTTTCTTTTTGTTTTCTAATGATGGGATTAGATTACGGTTAACTTTATTCTACGGAATCACATGATAGCAAGAATAGTCCTGCATACTCAACTAATAAATACTTCCAATTTTTTTAGTTACCATTCAGTCTTCGTTTTCTATAATCTGAACTAGTCTTGAAGTTAGTTGTTGATATTGAGTATATTTTTACTCAACCTAAGCACTTGAACTATAGTGAAGGCAGCAAAACATAAAGACAATTAATATTACATTTTCATGACCAATGGAAGAGTTATGAACCATGGAATCATCTCTTCTTCAATAGCAATTAAAACGGTGTTTTAGAACCGGAACTGGGGGCCTTTTCACGCCATTCTGATCATAACCTCTTGAAGAATTAACTTTGTATCTTTATAACACGCTTCTGTCTCAGCTAAGTTCTTCCTTTTTGTGGCATCTTCAAGCTGTGTCAGAGAAAATATAAAAATAAAAATAAAAAAGGGGGACTTAATATAAGGAAGAATCAACACCGCTTCTTCGAGCTTGAGTACTGATAAGATACCTTTTCAAAGTTGTCGAAGAGTCTATTGGCCAAATCAGTGAGAGGCTGCTTGTCTTGAGAGGCAGCAACAGAGATGAGGTTGTCGAAATCGTAGAACAAGAAGGTGGACTTAAGCCTCAAGTACTTTTTAACATAGTTTAACGTGTCTGGTCCGATCAAATCCTCCATTGCCAAGAGATCGAATGCATACTTTTTAACTCTGTATGTTCTGCCTTTCGCCCCGATGTCAGCTACATACACTCCTTTCTTCAAGAACGTTCTCGTTCCCGTCTGCTCGTTCACGATGTCTGAGGGGGCCATAAGTAAAACCGGAAATGATGTAAACTGAGCAAGTTGTACTATTGTTTGGGTTATGTAAACACTACAAAAAAAATTACTACTTACTGTTGTAAATAGGAGGAGTTGGAAGAGGACCATCGATCCAAAAACCATTGTTGTCTTGTGCCAGAGAGACATTACTTTGGCCGAAAGCTCCAGTGAGAGATATGGAGACAGCAAATCCCAAAGCCATCCGTCTGGTGAGCTGTTGTTGTTCCTGAACATTGTCGGTTTTCTTGCAAACAAAGCCGCTGGATTTTCCCGTTCTACTTCTATCAAGTAGTTTGGGAATCGAGGGTAAAGTGCAGGTGGTGGTGAGAGTGTTAAGGTCTAGGAAGTGAGCCATTGTAGTTAACAGAGCAAAGTTTTTCAGTATCTGTTCTGTTTTTTTTTTTTAATCCTTTGCTATAACAGAGAAAAACGGCCATCACAAAGATTCTATCTAAAACAAAGGGGGGTGTTTCGTAATCTTCAACATTTTTAACTACGCGCTGTTCTACGATCGTCAAGCTAAAATACACGCCGTTTAACTGCCAATAATCCCTCTGTTTTTTTTCTCCGTCGCCGCCGTCCCGTTCGAGATTGATGGATCAACAGACGCAGAACACTTCGCTGCAGCGACTCCAGAATGTCGAGAGGGTGAGATTTCACGAAACAATCAATCACTTATATATATAAGATTTAATCTCTGGGATAATTTGAATCTGAATCTGTTTTGTAATTTTGGGGAAGGGCAGAGAGTGGTAAGGGTGTTGGATATAGCAGGAGGAGTAATGGAAGAAATGACGAACCCTTCTGGTCCCAGGAATGATTTGGTTAAGTCTCTTTGTGGAGAGTTCATGCAATCCATCAAGGTCTCTCTCTCTCTCTCTATCTCTTCTTCTTCCACTTCGTTTCGTTTTTGCCATTTTCCACCTTTAAAGTCTTGAGCTTTAATGTATTTGTATGATTAGATTGTTATATTAGGGTTCATTACATACTCTGTAGATTGAAGTGAAGGGCTTTTGTTTTTAGAGCTTTGATTCGGAGTTTAGTTTATTGATGGTCTCAGGATTCAAGTTTGATTTGTGTGAAAACATTTTTTTTTTTTTGAATGAATGTTAAATTTTATTCATCAAAAAGCCTATTTACATCAAGTGTTACCTTCTTTCTAGATCATTTCTCTATACATTTTCCTATAGAAATAATCCTCCAAAAACCAAAATCACAATCTGGTACTAAACCAGAACTGTAGTATACCTTCCATCCCCTCTCTTGAATGAATGATTACTGATGATTCAAGTTTGATTTGTGTGAAAACATTTGGTTTTATGCCTCAAAGTCTCTCCTGTTTTTTTTTTTTTTTTTGGCATCCCTCAAAGTCTCTCCCTTTTAATACATATTTTAAGAACATTTTGGGGCTCTCATTTGACACTAGTCTGTCTATAGATTAGAGATCATTACAATCGTGAACCAGTAAACAGGCTTTTCTTTTGGTTCCTGGTTTTGTCTCTAGTTTAGCTGATCAGCTAACATTATAACTTGTCTCACTCATCATCTTTACATATATGCTTTTTACATTTATTGCAGGATATACAAGTGACACTAAGGGAAGAGATCAAAAGCGCCTGCGAGTACCGCCCCTTCGAGAAATCCGATTACAATTCCAGGATAGCTAATGAGATCTGCTTCCACAAGCTCGAATACGTTCTCTCTCAGCTTCATCATCTTCAATATACCCTTCACCGCTATCCTCCTTCTCATGATTGAACTCAGCTCTTATGCAAGTGTAGTTTCTAGAGGTTTTGACAAATATCCTTTATGTTGGTGGTATTGATATTCATAAAAAAGGCTTTTTTGAGGAATTATTCCAAACCATTATGATTTAGTTTCCACCTGTTTTGTGTTTAAGTCGCTCGTGGCACAAGTAATATCTTCTTCCACTTTTGCTGAGAAAAGATCAGGTAGGTTTTGATTACAACATTCAGCTAAATGCTACATAGATTACGACATACACGCGAAGCCGCGGGTTGCAGACTAACCTGCGCCAAATCGGCGGCCTGTATGATAATATATGAATTGCATCGGACAAGAGGGGGAGACCATGGAGAGTCAGATTTGTTGGTCTTTGAAAGCCAAGCACGTTTTTAGTAATACACTAGTTGCCATGTCCATAGATAAAAATACAAGAAGAAAACTTTCAAATTTGGTTCTGGATGACTCATTCCAAATTAATTATATTTGACCATTGACAGCCACATGATTTGGTAGCTTCGATTAATTATAAACAAATCACACGTGGAATATTATATGAGCTGCACTTGAATTCCTTTGGCTTTTAGTAATTGTTTAAATATACTCACTAGCATACCGCCCAAAAATAAGTATAGTTATAATATTTTTCTTAAAAAAATGTTTCATATTGCTATTTTAGAAATTCAAAACCAAATTAGCCTAATTTATGAATGTGCAGAAGTACATTCCTTTCAAATGAGTTTCCACCGCTTTTCACATCTAAAAGGGGAATAGACGGTGAAAATACGGAGAAGATAAACGAATTTTCCAAAGGGATTATTTCAATAAAGAGAGAACTATAACTTTTTTTTTTCTTTTTTTTTTTATAACTCTGGTATCTGGGCAGCCACATTCCCAACTATCCCTTCGAAAGGGGTCCAGCGCCCCAACGGAAGGGATGTTAAATCCGTTGTGGCCAAGACTCGAACCCGGGTGGCGGGCATGCAGTACATATATAGATCGAAGTTACAGAGAACTATAACTTGTAATTGGTATATCATTTTCTTACGTGATCCCGGTCTGTTTACGGGGAAGATTTTCTACACAAAAGACTTGAATTTGTAGTATTTGAATTTTAATAGATAATCCAGCAGTACTCCACCTACTTGATAACAAAAGTTAGAAGCAAGGATAAAACTTTATGCCTCTTGCCATTTGTATTCATATATTATCATTAATCTTAAGAGAAGCTTTATGTACACAAAAGTTAGAAGCAAGGATAAAACTTTATCTTAATTTTCTTAAAGTATGCATTTTTATTACAAAAGCAAAAGTAATTTCTTAGAGCTAATTAATATTTCTGTATAACATCTTAATTAAGATTTTAATTTATTAGATTTAATGTATTAAACTAAATAATAGTTATAATTTGTTTTAAAATGATTTCATCCCTTACTTTTAACAGCTATAAAATAAAATTCTAAAATCAGATTCTTTTTTGTTTTTGTTATTGATGACGTCATTCTAAATAAGAACTCAACAAAACATGCATAGTTCATATTCATTATGATACAAATGATTCACAAACGGAGGCGGCTCTAGATGGGTGACATACAGAGGTGGTGGATCTAGATGGGTCATACCTATAATACTGCCCAATTGCCCATATTTCAAAATGATACGATAAGATTCACAGATAATACTATTTAAAAAAAACAAATATGATTTAAATATGGCTAGTGTTATTTGACCAAAAAAAATATAGGTAGTGTACGTATTCTCTCCGAAATTTAAACAGTCTTCTCTTTTATCATGGTTTTGACCTATAAATAGATAGACAGACACACCAAGGTTTTCCTTACACCATTCACAGAAACTTTAAAAAGATGAAAGTAATAAGTTCTTTAATCTCTTCTGTTTTGTTTAAATTCATCCACAAAGACTTCCATGACATTTACTCAAGAATGTCCGTCTTCGATCGTATCCTACTTCTTGTAAGTAATTAAACTTTAGTGTTACCACGTAGATACATCAGTACGAAAATGAAATTAAAAAAAAAACATTTCACAAAGGAAAACATTTCTTTAACAAAACAGTTTTTATGTTATCAGTCATTAATTAATTGTGTCAGAAAACTCCATGCAAAGTTTGGATAGTCTATAATGTTTGGCTATGCTCATTCATTCGAAAACAGTTATGAACTTATGATGATCGGATAGAACATGGTCTATGCAGATCGTGCATGCAGTGGATAAAATGGTTCCGTGGCACAAGCTTCCGGTATTCTTGGGTTTGGCCTACCTAGGGTTACGCAGACATCTTCACCAAGAATATAATCTCATCAATGTCGGTCAAACTCCGGTTGGGACCCGGTTTAATCCTGCTGATTATCCGTACCGGACTTCTGACGGAAAATTCAATGATCCGTTCAACGAAGGCGTCGGCAGCCAGAATAGCTTCATCGGAAGAAATTGTCCTCCTGAAGACCAGAAGATCAAGGTAAGTTTGCCTTCATATATATGTGTCTCGATAAGTCTTGATTAATACGGCTTCTTATTTGTTTTTGGTTTGGAATTTTTGGATGTGAATTTATTTGTCAGATTGTAAACGTATATAGACTAATTTGTATCACGTTTGGTCGATATTTTATATGGAGGAGGTCGATATAGGATAGAAATATTTCGGACTTTTCTAGTTGAGTCGAACTTTCGAATAAGGAATGACTTACTAATATTACTGATTTGAAACGCTACTATAAAAGTGACATCGTCTCGAGCATTTTCTATATTATTGAAGCATGTTTTCCATTTTCCAACGTTTTGAATAAAGCCATGTTGTTGTTTTTTATGTAAATGACCTTCTGTGTATTTTTTGTAAATGACCATGTTTTTTGGTGCGATTTTTTTTTCTCAAGTTACTGAAGCCAGACCCCATGGTAGTGGCGACGAAACTATTAGCAAGAAGAAATTTGATAGATACGGGAAAGCAATTTAACATGATTGCAGCTTCTTGGATACAATTCATGATTCATGATTGGGTTGATCATCTTGAAGAAACTAAACAGGTTCATTAATTAATCTTACATGCCCTACATTTCCGATGCTAATAACTAAAAAAACGTTGTAGAGGCAAAGAAAATGATAATTTAGTTACTCTTAAGGGTTTCCTATACAAATAGTGAGTTTAAGGTTGAGTTTTTTTTTCTATTAACAGCTTTTTATAAAACAAACATTTGAGTTAGTCGAGTTTACAAAAAAAAAAACATTTGAATTAGTCTATGGTTTAATCTTGTTAAACTTAGATCGAGCTCGTTGCTCCAAAAGAAGTAGCGAACAAGTGTCCCTTAAACTCCTTCAGATTCTTCAAGACAAAGGAAGTTCCTACCGGTTTCTTTGAGATCAAGACCGGTTCCCTAAACTCACGTACACCTTGGTGGTAAGTTATACTATACTATATCCTGTAAAGTATATAACCCGTTATTAATAATGGTAGTTTATTCTAAGCCTAGTTTGTATAAATTATATATATCGTATATACTAACATCTTAGTGTTAAGAAATTGATACTAACATAAACTAAAAACAAAAAACAAAAAACAAATAAAAAAACAAAAACCAAAAACTAGAGAAACCAAAATCTAAAAAATATTAAAACAATCATCACATAAATCTAACGTATACACTTTATTGCGTATACTTTTTCTTTTTTGTTTTCCTTAAACCTTACCTCTTATTTATCTTATCTTACCTCCCCAAAAGGGATATGTTTCAGTACAGACCTTATTGCTAAGTAAGTTTAACATGTACATAAATCAAAAATGAATTATTGTATCTACCTAAGCCACCCCAAAAAAATGTCAGAACAAACATAATCATACGTGTGAGTATTATGAAATTAGGGATTCGAGCGCCATTTATGGAAGCAACTCGAAAGCAATGAACAGAGTGAGAACTTACAAAGACGGTAAACTAAAGATATCGGAGGAGACGGGTCTCTTACTCCAAGACCAAGACGGGTTAGCCATTTCCGGCGACATACGTAACAGTTGGGTCGGTGTCTCCGCCTTGCAAGCTCTTTTCATCAAAGAGCACAACTCCGTATGCGACGCCCTCAAGGTTAACTATCTTTTTTTGTAAATTACGATTTTTTAATATGCATAATTGCATATAGATTGAATGATTGTATAAACTAGCTAGTTCGCTATTATATTTTAATGCATTATATAGAAGGAGTACGATGATTTGGAAGACGAGGATTTGTATCGCCATGCTAGGCTAGTAACGTCAGCAGTGATTGCCAAGATTCATACCATAGATTGGACCGTTGAGCTTCTCAAAACCGACACTTTACTTGCCGGGATGCGAGCAAATTGGTGAATAACTGTACACTTTTGACGATCTATAATCACGTCACACAACTTCTTATAAGTACACATTTAACATATGTGAATGGTTGTAAATGGTGTGTGTTTTAGGTACGGAATTTTAGGAAAGAAGTTTAAAGATTCGTTCGGACATGTAGGAAGTTCCATCTTGGGAGGTGTCGTGGGTATGAAGAAACCACAAAATCATGGAGTCCCATATTCTATAACCGAAGAATTCACCAGCGTCTATCGAATGCACTCGCTCTTACCTGATCAGCTCGAACTACGTGACATTGATGTTGTACCGGGAACTAATAAATCAATACCGTTGATTAAAGAGTATACAACTTCAGCTCTGAATTTTCTATAGTTTTTGAAAAAAATTCCAAACTAAATATTTTGAAAGTTAAGCTTTTTTTCTCTCTTGATTTTTCTTTAATAATAATAATTTGATTGTATGCATGCATTTTAGGGTTTCTTTCGGAAAATTGATTGGTCCTAAGGGAGAACAAACCATGGCTCATATTGGATTCACTAAGCTAATGGTCTCAATGGGTCATCAAGCAAGTGGGGCTCTTGAACTGATGAATTATCCAGTGTGGCTTAGGGATCTTGTTCCCCACGACCCCAATGGCTACGATCGTCCGGACCACATAGACTTAGCTGCTTTAGAGAGTAAGTCAATCCGATCCTAGGTGTTTTGCCCGCACATGCGGCATAAATTTCTTATAAATACTTATTAGTTTATCTCTTATTACTCTAAAACCAGTATAATAAATTATTATTTATGTTTTTAAATAGTTAAATTAAACATCAAAATATTTATATATGTCAAATACTTTTAATCAAAATATATACTTATTATTGTGTTAAGTATTTTTAAAACACTCATATCTTAGAGATAGTTTAGAAAATATATTTATATTTTTTGGTTGACTAATATTTAATAATAAATTGTTTTATATCTTAATTTTTTTGAACTTTTATAATAAAAATATTGTTTTCAGATAGGCACACAAAAAAGAATATATATAAAAGAATTATCTTTTTTTGATAATTCTAAAATATTATTTTGTGATCAATTATTTAATATAGCATATAACATATAAACTTTATATCATTAAAATAAATTAGTGAATAGTTAGAAACTAATAATAAATTAATAACCTATCTAAAAGTCTAAAACCTAATAAAAATATGACAAATGAGAAAAACTAATATAACATATAAATTTAATATTAATAAAATAAAATTTGTTTTTATTTATATAGAATATTCATCAAAGCTATTATTTTAAATTAATGATTTAGTGACTCAGCACAAAACAAATAATACATCAGTGATGACAAATAAGTAAAATTAGCTAAAATCATGGAAAACATGACAAATAAGCAAAATCACTTCATAAATAATAGTATAGATTGTGGTTTGATTGGATAGGTGATCACATTCATGAATTGTGTTCTTTGTCATTTGATATAGTCTATAGGGACAGGGAGAGGAATGTTGCACGGTACAATGAATTTAGGAGATCTATGTTTATGATTCCGATAAAGAAGTGGGAAGACCTAACAGACGATAAAGAAGCAATAGAAGCACTAGATGACGTGTACGGTGGTAATGTGGACGAGCTCGATCTTCTGGTGGGACTTATGGCCGAGAAGAAAATCAAAGGATTCGCTATTAGCGAGACTGCCTTTAACATTTTTCTCCTCATGGCCACAAGGTATGCATGTATATTTACTATTATAAGCATTTTGTTTGTTATATTTTTAATTAAATTTTTCAGGATAAAAGTGGACAGCTGAATTTAAATTTCAAGGATAGATAATAATATTGTTATATAAAACTAAATATATTTCAGGAGACTGGAAGCAGATAGATTCTTCACGAGTGACTTCAATGAAACTACATATACAAAGAAAGGACTTGAATGGGTGAATACTACAGAGAATCTCAAAGACGTTTTTGATCGCCATTATCCTGAAATGACCGATAGATGGATGAACTCTGAAAGTGCATTTTCAGTATGGGATTCACCACCAGTTGCCAAAAATCCAATCCCTCTCTATCTCCGAGTTCCACCATCTTAATCAGAGATCGATTATGTCTATATATGATGCACTTTAAAGGACTTGTATTTTCTTTAATTGGTATTCTTTGTTAATGTGAGCTGTGTGTGTGTTGCTGCGAGCTCTCAATATTATTCATCTAGGACAATTATTTGTAATATTTATAAAAATGCATGATATATGCATGTATCATTTGTTTGTAATTAATCTTTGTTTTGTCATCAAATCTATACTATTAAAGCAGAATACCTAATAGGATTCTGTCATTGATTTTTTAGATAATTACATAGGAATGCCATTATCTTTTATTGCCTTTTAAAAATGAATTTCTACCATTAATTGCACCAATCATAATCAAATATTTTAAACGCAATCCCAATTTAATGTAATTTAGATCCAAACTGATTTAAGCATATTTCGGCAGTTAAAAATAAGTGATTTTCAAGCCCATTTCGATTTTAAACAGCCACTAAGATTTGCCACAAACCATTAGAGAGAAACAAAAGTCTAATACGTGGGCAATTCTATATTATTTCATTAATTGGAGAAAGTATACATTTTTATACTAGAATTAAATAAATATCCATTGATTTCAAAATTCATAAAACTTACATTTAACGGTATTAATTATAAAAACAGTTATTAATTATAAAAAAATGGGAGAATATCATTGGTAGATTGTTGTATAAAATAAGTTTTATTATAAAACCAAAAAATAAGAAAACATTAATTTTGATAGCATTGTATTAGTTTCAACACCAACACATATAAAACACACTATAATTTTCTTCTTAAGTATATACATATATATATATATATGTAATAAATAAATATGTTATAAAATATAATATTTCAAAAGAGACAATTCCGCGCTTTGAAAGCGCGGATCAAAATCTAGTAAATAATTATTGAGGAGTTTTATTCTAAAATGGCAAGCAGTTTGTTCCTAGTGACACCGAATGACACATGGTTTCCAAATCTTAAACCATAATATAGAGAGAGTATTGAGGAAAATCTTCCTTCTTCCAATATATTTGTTAGATCTCTCTTTCGATTCGCGTTGGCTGTTCGGATGCATACCCAGAGGGTCAAATGGAATAGATTGCAGGCGGCTAAAAGAAGAGAATAGTAATATATTTACCTGCATGTTTACATGTTATTGGATCGTGTCTTTTGACAAGCTATGTGTTAACATAAACATGTCCTTTGCTCTCTCTCAAGAACATGTCTATGTTTCTCTTGTTTTCTTCTTATGTCATGATGAAAGTTAATTTTTCCAAGTGAAAGTTAATTTTTTCTCTGAAATAATATGGAATATTATGGAACGAAATGGAATACCCTTTCTATTTTTCAATTTCGACTGACGAACAATTTTTGGAATACACTTGAGTTAATCATGTTAAACTAGATGTGCTTTAAACTTAAAACCAATTGGTGATAAGAGGAGTCGTATATCTATTTTATATATTACTTAAGATCTCTTCCAACTAACGATGTGAGAAATTTGTGTCTAATACGCCCCGTTGAGATTGTGATTCTTTGATTGTTAATTTCGGAATAAAAATCGACGGACCAACTTTGGATCAAATCAATGAGAATGATATTGATTGTTTGGATCGCACTCTGATACCATATTAAGCTAGATAAAATTTCAATATAAAAAACAATTGATCTTAAGTTAAAGCTCATATAGCTTAACAAATCATTCAAGAAGTTTTTTATTTAAAAAAAAAAGAATTCCAGTTGGAGCCAATAATATATAAGTTCAAAAAAAATTTCTCCTTTATTTATTTTTACTAATTAAATAGATATCGGTTGATTAGGAAGATGAATAACTGATATGCTGTAATATCTATTTTGCAATGTCCCCAGCATACTGAAATGAAGCTAGTTTGTATATTATTAATCTGTGAGGCCTTTTTCTTCCATACGTGGGCTCAATCTGAGTAGAAGCCTATCATTTTGAAACGGCCCATTACAAATGGGCTGTCATTACGATAAAACGTGGGCCCACTACTTTTGATACTTATTATGGATCAGATCGGATTGATTGATTAATTGATTTTGATTGTCTCTCTCTCTCTCTCTCTCTCTCTCTCTCTCTCTCTCGGAACAAGCCAAAAGCAAAGGTATGCCTTCTCTCTCTCTCTAATTTGGATGAGATTCAATCGGAAGTCGAAATTGTCGCACCGTGTTCTGTCTACTTATGGGAGGAGTAGGAAGGAATATGAACAGGGGATTCAACTTTGTTAGGACTTAGAATCTTTGCTAGGATGTGTTCGGATAAGATGAGTTATTGTGAATTCTACATTTATTTGGCTTGGTGATACTCAATCCAACCTCATTATAGTATAGATCTATATCTGATTCTGATCCTACAAATGGATTTTTCCCACTTGTTTTGATTCTTCTAGTCATTGGATTTGCTAGATTTCAGCAAGCCTCTACTGCTGCTGCTTATTGAATCATATACTAACTAAAGGAGTGTGTTCTTCCTTAGTTAGAGCTTTGTATTTCTCATGATCCAGTCCAGATATAACGATGATGATGATGATGATGATTTCGCCAAAATAATAGCAAAACAGCTGTTGGGATCATGTGAAGGCTTTTGTTGTTTGTGGCTTATTTTATCCACTACTAGCTTAGCTTGTGTTGTTAAATGCTTTGACCTTACCCGTATTTTATTCTTTTGCTTTCTTGATCCATAAATTTTGATTACTTTGATAATTATCTAACAACACTTGTGTGTTTTGTAGGATAAAAGAGAGATGGAGTCTAGCAGAGGTCAAGGTGGGATCCAGCAGTTGCTTGCTGCTGAACAAGAAGCTCAACACATCGTCAATGCTGCAAGGACCGGTAAGTTGTCTGAACCTTTATACAAAATGATGTTGTCTCTGATCTGGCTAAATAATAGTTGGGTTTCAAACTTGTACTTTTGTCAAATAAAATTGCAGCATTTGGGGGATAATGCACATATATGTGTGTATTGAAGTTGATATGGTAATGTGTGTGATATTGTGGTGCAGCAAAGATGGGAAGGCTGAAGCAAGCAAAGGAAGAGGCTGAGAAGGAGATAGCTGAATACAAAGCGAAAACAGAGCAAGACTTCCAGAGGAAACTTGAGGAGGTAAGTACTAAAAACAGAGAGCAGCAGTACTTTCTTTTCTTGTCTGACAATATATACAAAAACAGTGTCCTGTTTTCTCTTTTCTAATAAACCATATATATATTTATTTGGTACACAAAAAAACAAAAAAAAACAGACAAGTGGAGACTCGGGTGCGAATGTGAAGAGGCTGGAGCAAGAGACTGATGAGAAGATCGAACAGCTCAAAAGCGAAGCAGCCAGGATTTCCAACGATGTTGTGGAGATGCTCCTCAAACATGTCACCACTGTCAAGAACTGAGAGAGAGATTCCTGTAATAATAATAAAAAAATGTCATTTATGAATATTTATGCTCCTCCTATGTTTCTCTTTCTCTCATTCACGCGTGTGGTGTTAGTGTTACTGGACGGGGATCTCAGTGACTCTAATCTCTCATATGAAATGTGTTGCTTGTTTTTCTTTTTGTTGTAATTTATTCTCTACCATCTTCTGTTGTTGTTGTTTGTTGTGGTTGTATTCATCATTTCCCTTTTGAGGATTGTAATAAAAAAAACATTGAAATCTAATAAGATTTACATAAATACCATTATTAATTATTAGATGTGTACTGAGCTGAGCTTGGGCTTTCTTCTTCTTTTTAGTTAGGTATCACAAGAAGATCGGAAACGAGATTTAAGAAAAGTCTTTTTCATTTTGGAGACAAAAAAAAAAAGAGAAACGATGAGGAGCGACGGGATCTTGGGAGTCGTCGGAGGAGGAGGAGGATCGGAGGAGAATAGAGGAAGAGAGGTGGTGGTGGAGAGTAGAAGAAGATGGCTAAAGAGGAGAGAAACATGGCTGGTCCTTCTGGGGGTAGCACTTCACGCAGTATACATGCTCAGTATTTTCGACATTTACTTCAAAACTCCCATAGTCCACGGCATGGATCCTGTGCCTCCCAGATTCTCTCTCCCTCCCGCCAAACGACTCATCCTTCTCATCTGTACCTACCTACCTTGTTCTTTTTTTTCAGTCAATACTCTCTTCTTTTTTTCTGTTTAACTCACTCATCGGTCGGTCAAATGTATCAGCGGATGGATTACGAGCAGACAAGTTCTATGAGCCTGACGTTGACGGCAACTACAGAGCGCCCTTCCTGAGGAATATCATCAAGAATCAGGGTCGTTGGGGTGTCTCTCACGCTCGTCCTCCCACTGAGTCTCGACCTGGCCACGTTGCCATCATTGCTGGCTTCTACGAAGATCCCAGTGCTGTCACCAAAGGATGGAAAGCCAATCCTGTTGAATTTGATTCCGTCTTCAATCAGAGCAGACACACCTTTGCTTATGGCAGTCCCGATATCATTCCTATTTTCTGCAGTGCTCTACCTCACTCCACCTGGAACTCTTATCCCCACGAGTACGAAGACTTCGCTACAGGTTCGTTGATTGTGCTCTCAAATATGAAAACACTATTTCTTAGTCATCTAACTTGCAGTCTTTTTCTTTGCTGTAGATGCCTCCTTTTTGGACGAGTGGTCTTTTGATCAATTTGAGAGCCTTCTCAACAGGTCTCACCATGATCCCAACTTGAAAGCCCTTCTCCACCAGGACAAACTTGTTTTCTTTCTCCACCTTCTTGGTTGCGATTCCAACGGTCATGCTCATCGCCCTTTCTCCTCCATCTATCTCAACAATGTCAAAGTTGTTGATAACATCGCCGAAAGAGTCTACCATCTCTTGGAGGATTACTACCGAGACAACCGCACCTCTTATATCTTTACTGCTGATCATGGCATGAGCGACAAAGGAAGTCATGGAGATGGGCATCCTACTAATACTGATACTCCGTTAGTTGCTTGGGGAGCTGGGATCAAATATCCCAGACCAGCGACTGGACACAGTCACTCTGATTCTGTGGCTAGCTTTGTGGACAAGCACGCTCATGACATGCCCACACCTTATGATTGGGGCCTTAACCGTGTTGAGAGAGTTGATGTCAACCAAGCTGACATAGCACCCCTTATGGTTGGACTCTCCTCTCTTTTGTTATATCATCCCCCTCAATCAAACAACTTCGTTGTTGAATCTGATTTTCGAGTTCTTTAGTCTCACACTTTCTTTTGTTACTATCTCTGTAGTCAACGCTCTTGGGTTTGCCATCCCCAGTTAACTCTGTTGGAAACCTACCACTTGGTTACATGAAGTTGAACGAGGTATGTTTATGTGAACTTTTACTAGTAGTGCATTTCTTTAAGTACCACTTCTTTATGGGTGAGAGGTCGAAACTCACTAGGGAACTGGTTTATATAGGAAGAGGAATATATACACATAGTCCAGAGGCTGAGACTCATTTTTTTAATTTTTTTTTTTGTATATTCAGGCAGAAGAAGTTGAAGCTGTGCTAGCTAATACCAAACAAATCCTTAATCAGCTTCTTCGTAAATCACGTATCCTTTTTTTGCTCATGATAGCTTAAACTCATAGTTCAAATGGCTTTCTTTCATTGTTGGGTTTTGTTTCTGAGCATTGCTTATAGTCTGCCATTTACGTATTGGTTATTGGTCTCCTTGACAAAATCAGTTATAAAAATGTCAAACTCCTTATTTTTCAAGCCATTCAAGCCGTTGGTGGACCATTCCTCATCGCTTAGTCAGATTGATGAGTTAATTTCTGCCAAACATTATGAAGCTGCAATGAAAATGGCTGTAGACCTCAGAAACTTGGCACTAGAGGGCCTTCATTACTTTCAAACGTATGACTGGCTAATGCTGATGACTGTCATTACCCTTGGATACACTGGATGGATGATCGTACTTGCCCTGCATGTCCTGCAATGTTATAGTTCCCTATCAGGAGATTTATCCAAGAAAGGGCAATTATCTGTGCAGAAAAAAGATTCCAGAAAAGTAATGCAAATACTTCACTTTTACAAGCTTATACCTCTTTATTTATTTTTAGCTGTTATATTTTCTTGGTTATAGTTAAATATATGTACTATCTATGTGAAATTTTCACCTTTCTCAGATAGATTGATCATTGTGACGCAGGTTTATCTATCAGGCTGTCTGCTTATGGCAATTCTCACTGTGCTAAATTTGGTGGAGCACTCTCCCCCACTTTACCATGCATACATTGGAATGACAGTATTTCTATGGACACAGATTTTTAGTGAATATCGATTAATAAGAGGACTGTGGATGTATTTGAGGGAAAGGAAGGCTGGCTACTTCATCAAACTTCTATTTGCCGCTGCTGTGTCAATTGTCATTGTGGAATTATTGGTATGTGTAATTGGATCGTTTACTACGTTTTTTTCTGAGGTGGAGACATATATTGTCCTGATCAATTCTTCTTTCAACCTCCTGCAGGTCCATAGCTTCACTGAGAGAAAGCTTTACACTTGGTTTTTCTTGATAGCAGGTTTTGTGTCTTCGATTTTGCTGCACATTTCAATTCCTTGGAGATCTGGGATACCAGTTTTTGTATGTATGTCTTGTTGGTTCCTCTCTGTCTTCACTCTGATGCCAGCGGAAATTCCTGATAATAATAACCTAGTGTAAGTCTCTTTTCTCCGCCTCTGCCTGAGCTTTCCTCTGTTTATGGTATATATGACATGGAAACAGAATTTTTACTTAGCAGATCTGGTGACCTTTGAGGCGAGAATCATCTAGAACAACTATCTAGAACAAAGCTTCACACCCTTTGAATTTGAATATGATTTTTCAGTAGAATTTAAAGAATAGAAATTGTATTGAACACTTTGACAAAAAAGAATATAAATTGTATTGAACACAATATAAGCATCTTTGCTCTCCAGTGTCAACTTTTAGCTGTGAAATGGTCACTGTTTCATGTTAGTATAATCTCTTGGTTGCAGAGTTATAAGTGGAGCTATCATCATAGTAATAAGCCTTGCTGCAAAGTGGTTAGACACACATGCAGAAGGGAACAAATTTTGGCAGAGTATCACTTTTCATGAAAGCAAGAAGCCGATGTGGTCCAAGCTATATTTCATACAGGTATAGATAGATAGACCTTTTCTACTTTTAAAAGGTTAAGATTTTGGTTCTACGTCTAGTAGTTCACTTTTTCATGGTAAACAGATTATTTTGGTTGGAGTCTCGTCGGTGATGGTGTTTCTGTCAACAAAGCACCGAACACAGAATCAAGAACTACATTCGTCACACCAGTTCATAAACTGGTTGGTTGCCGGTAATATCCTCAGACCTATGTTCTGTTTGCATAATTTGTTTTAAGTTATCGTTGGTTTGTGACAGTCTTCTGTCCTTGCAGGTTCTTCGATGGTTCTTCCGTTGTTTTCAGGAAATGGCATCCTTTCACGTTTAAGTTCAATATTTCTTGGTTTCGCTCCTCCATTCCTTCTTCTGTCTATTGGGTTTGTCTCTTTACAAGGCTTGGCTATAGATGAGAGTTCATTGGTTATATGGATCATTGTTCTGTTCTCATGTCTCCGCTATTTGATTGCAGATATGAAGCTGTCTTTTACAGTGCTCTTGCCGTTGTACTAATGGCGTGGATATTATTTGAGAACGCTTCTCATCATTCTAGTAAAGCAAAAGATTCATCTCCATCAGAACAAAACACAGAGGAACATGTCACTATTGGAAGTGAGGAGAGATACTTGCAGCTATCAGATGTGCGGATCCCTTTGATTTTTGTAAGTCATTTTCTCTCTTGCCTTGGTCCTTATTAGAGGTCAAGAGCTCTGTTACATTTGAAAAATATAGCAGGTACATAAATTGGTGTTTGGCTTGTGTATTGTAGATGGTTTTGTTCAATGTGGCTTTCTTTGGAACTGGGAATTTTGCAAGTATAGCAAGTTTTGAGATATCATCTGTCTACCGGTTCATCACAATCTTCAGCGTGAGTGTCTCTGCAACATCTAGAATATATATATATATATATATATATATATATATATATGAAAAAAAAGAAGAATCTCATTGTTGCCTCTTTTTCTTTCAGTTTTTGATTATATATAGTCTAATGTGAATCATTGCATTTCTGGACAGCCCTTTCTGATGGCAGCTCTTCTTATATTCAAGCTCTTCATACCTTTCATGCTTGTCATGTGAGTATTATAAGTGCTGAGCCAAACTCATTAACAATTACTAGGCTATGAAAAACTACACTCTTTTTTTCCTTTAAAAATCTTGCATCTCCTAACTTTCCTTTGACTACTTGTAAACTGGCAGATGTGCGTTCAGTGCAATAACGAAATTAGTGAGAGTGCCGAGACTGGGATGTTACTTCCTTGTGATCTTATTTTCAGACATAATGACGATACATTTCTTCTTCCTGGTAAGCAACACACTTTGTTATGATTTGTGATCTATGTTAAAAAAAACATTTATATATGAGTTTGTGGGTTTAAAGTACTTCTGCACCTGACATTTGAATGCTTTATTATAATGCAGGTGAAAAACACAGGAAGCTGGATGGAAATAGGGAATAGCATAAGCCATTTTGGGATAGTGAGTGCTCAAGTGGTCTTTGTGCTTTTACTCTTTGCGCTCACAAACCTCTACACCAGAACCATCCGAGTCAAGCCCCTCTCGACCTCCCCCTCTCTCAAAACGCTCTGAGATATGTAGCAAGTCAAATCTTAGTTAGAGCTGTTCGATCAGGAGACTAGATTATATCATTTGCGCTATGAATATGAAATTTTGTTTCGATCAACTTCCAGTTTTAGAAGAAAATTATAGGGTTTTTTCTTCATTCAGTGTTTTTGGAGTATTTTGATAAACTCGTCCGGGAATGGTAATCTGATAAAGAGAAAAAATGATAAATTTATTGAGACATGTTTCTCATTTGTGATGGATGAATGATGACTTGTATATATCTCTGACTGATTATATCAGTCATCTGAATTGATTTTTAGCTGAGAAAATAGTCAATATTGTAAAAGTAAAGAGATATTCATAATAGAATAAAAACTTTACTCCAATCCACACTCAAGTCTTATGGCTTCAATGAGGGCAGGAGATACAGGAGGAGGATCACTAACAAGCCTTCTTTGTGAAGAAGATGTTAGATTTATAGAGTTTTTAACATTGCTATTTGGGTAGAAGCTTTTCATTTCTTCTTCTGCTCCCCAACCTCTGTAAAGTATGACTTTACTTGGCTCCTGCGACACCAGAAGAGCTCCTGTTTCTTCCTGCACAATTTCATTCAACACCACCCTTTTTTCAAAACGGATCAAGAAGATGCAGTGTGTACATATATGAATCAGACCTTTAGCTTTGCGATGACTTCTTGCACAGATGTTCCCTTGGCTCTCCCTTTGACATTTACAATTGCTAGAGGGTTCCTCTGAAAATGCGTCTTCAGAGTTTTAGCTAAACCGGTTACAACGTTGCTTCTTCCTAAAATATTGGAATATTTGAAGTGTCATTCTGGTTAATCGTAACTGACTTATCAACCATTGATTTTATAAGGCGTTGAGGTTGTGTAATGAGCTTTATCCAAAAAAAAAAGGAAAAATGACAAAAGTATTGGATTTAAGATACGAATCAGGTGGTTTCTTAGCAGTGAAGAGTATAGTGGAACTGACCTACTGCAAAGGGTGGGCGCTTCTTCATCTTGAGGGCTTGTTTTCTCAGGATGAGTCTTTCTCTATTGGACAGATCTGCGACCGATCCATGATTTTCTCTTTTGCTCTCTGTCAGAGCTGAGATTTCTGAGCCACTTCTAGTTGATGATCCCAGTTCTTGTCCAGTTGGTACATTTCGCTCAGCATTCAGGAAGCTATTGCGCGGCTAAAATCCATTAAAAGGTAAAATTATTTTAGATATATCGCTTCACATATGTGTCAAAGAGGAAAGATAAAAGAGTTCTAGACATTACAATTGATCTATCATGAAATGACGAAGCCTCGGCAAAACCCGGTTCTGTAAGTACAGATATATTTGCAGTACCACCCTCATGTCTCCGAGAGGAGCCAGGCCCATTTTCATCCTTTTGATACGCATGACTGCTCGTAGTAGATTGGTTGACTTCATCTTCGCTGTCATCCTTAGAAAAATATACACCAACACTGTTAGAATCAGATTTTGGTACTCAGAGAATATATTAATATACTCAGATTCACTTGCTGCTATACTTTTGCTAGATGCCAAGTTACCAGACGTATAAAAATATATGCACTGGAGCCATATGCAAGAAATAGGAGCTGAGAATCTTACCTCCCAGCTCTCTTCACTGGAGGAAGGAACAGTTGAGTCAGAAGAATAGCCGAATTCAGTTTCTCCTTTTGATTTCTCAGGTTCAACATTCTGATTTTCTGTTTCTTCTTGGATCTATAACGACATGGAGAAATGAGTCAGTGAAGAATAAAAGTAGCATCAAGCGCTGACGGGAGTCTACAAAACTGTAAATAATTTACCACTCTGTTACTTGGTTCCCCATCTGAACACGTTTCCTTGGTCGTACTGTCCTCAACCTGCCCTCGACCAGTATTTCAAATGTTACCACCATCATCGAGGATTGTTTAAGCAAATCAAGCTGAGCAAAACACATATGACTTACCAACTGACGGTTCAATTCATCAATGTTGTTGGAAAGTTTCAGCACATGCAGCTTTAATGACTGCGTTAGTTAGAGCACAAAAGAAATTAGAAATTCCCGTGAGGAATTCACAAAATCAATTTGAAGTTTCTTAGAGCTTCTTCATGAAAAAATTCTATCAGGTCAAGGATTTGTTATGATTTTTTCTAACCTTTTGACGTTGTGCCTCCACAGATCGCTTCAGAGCCTCTCTCTTACTAAGAAGTGTTTGAGGTCGTAGACATGAAGGCCTCTCATAATTCTTGCCACGATAAACAATAATTGCATAGCCCTTACTTACCATCTCCACGGCAACTAGAATGCCCCCACTTTCTGCTTCCAAGATTTCTGCTACTTCGTGTGCAGCTTCAATGCTCCGTTCATTACAAATAATCTTCACAAGTTCCCTATACTTCCAGTGTAGATGCATATTCTCTATCGTTCCATCAAAGACGCCTCGTCTACCTTGAGAGCACAACAAGATATGTCAGAACGGGATTGGTTTAACATAAGACATCTCAAAGAGATGAGTCCATGCAATTTAATCATTTACCACACATATTTACGTGAAATTCAGGAACAAGCTGCTTTCGAGTGATCGAAGTAGGAAAACAATGACCTACCTAGTAAAAGGAAAGGCTTCATTTTCAAGCCAATTTTCCGTAGCATGTACTTTTCGTCTTCAGTAATACCCTCCTTATCGATATCAGACTGTTGCGGGGTCTCTCTACTATCCAGTTCCGCCAGAATTCTTTCTGCATTTGCTTTCTTTTCTAACGCCTAAAGAGAAACTAATGATTAACATCTAGAAAAAGTGCAGCAAACTCCAATGGATTTAATACAGAACAGCTGTTAGGGCATACCATGGACAGCTTCATACTAGTTCTTTCAAGGATTGCCTCAGGAGATTTCGGCTGTCTTGGTTTCATTTGATGCTCTTTTTTATATTCAGCTTCTAGTTCAGTGTCGTCTGTACCAGCCTGAGGTTTTGTTTCCTCTTCGTTTTCAGTTAGCTTATTACCACCATGCACACTTGATTTCTCCATCATCATTGTTTGTCTCCTTCTCTCTTCTATTGCAGAAGAAACTGCAGATGGTAGGAAATCCTTTCCTCTGTACAAGACAATGAAATCCTTATCCCGGGATATCAGAGTCCCTCCAGTCAACCACTGCAACAGATTATTATATATTTCCGTCTCATCAGTAGATATCTTCAGATATATGGGCTCCAAAATGCATAATTTGCTATTGTAAATTGGCAAACAAAGCAACATAGAGTTTGATACAATAATCATTTAAAGTAAACCAGCAAACCTTTAACTCTTCGGCCATGAGCTCGCTATTAGTGTTCTGCACTCCTCTCTTCACCGCTATCTTGGCAACCTCACATTTCTCCCAGAGCTTGACAATTGCAACAGCTAGTCCCTGCAAATTTCTATTTCTACCTGAAAGTCTCAGAAAAGGTAAGAAAGAATAAGTCAACAAACATCAATGTGTAAAGGAAGATATATTCAGGTTAAAACAAGGTTACCTAAAGCAAAATGACAAGGGAGTGGTCTACCAAGTCTCCTTAAAATGGTCATTTCGTCATCGGTTAGTTTTGGACTCACGCCATACGGGAGAAGACGAAATGGTCTCCTGTACTCAGGAACTATGGCTGGCAGAAGATCACCATCTACTGGAAGGGGATCATATGCCCACCAGTCAGTGAATCTTGGACCCAATCCTTCCAGCAAGCGGTCAGCTTCTTCAACTAGCTGAACTTCCCCAGGTAGTTGAAACCGAACCTTATCCGGAGAACCAACGCCTTGTACTAACAAGGGCTTAACCATTTTATGAGTAGTAACACTAGTGGCAGAAGACTCTTCAGTACTCTGTTTCTCTCTACTATCACTCTCTGAAGCAGATTCCAGAGAAGAACTCCCATCAGACAGAAAATAAGGGTAGTGATAATTGAGCCCTCTATACAACAAAATCTTGCTTCCAGATCTCCAAATGACCAATCCTCCAGTTTTAGTCTGCGACAAGAAAGAAATAATGAACAAGACTATATTAAACACTAGAGCGAGGCACATAAGCTTCCACGAAAACAATAAACAGTAATTAAAAATGTTTATAGAAACAAACCTCCAGAACGTCATGGGTGCGTTTCATGTTCATAGCGGAGATATCCTCGCAGAATATCTTGACAACCTCCCTTGTCCTCCATCTCTCGTGTATCCCATTCACTATCCCTTCCGTTATCCCTGCCTTTCCTATCTTTATCTTCTTCGTCAGCCTTATCCCATCCGACCTCAACCTCCTCAGCTCCCCCGGCGGCAATGTCAACTCCGCCAACGACGGGACCTTCTCCGCGTCCTTCCTCTCAACGGCCTTTTCTTTCTTCCACACTCTCTTCAGCTCATGGTACCTGGAGATGGCGGTACCCGACCCGGGCTTCGGAACCGGGTAACTGGGCGTGCTCCAGCTAGTGTCAATAGTGTGCCCGACCCGGTGTATCGGAAGCTGGTTCGGCAGCGGAACGAATATCTCTCCGGGGGGATTTTGACAAGACGTAGTCGGAGTAGAATCATGAGGATTAGTCTCTTCTTCCGCGAACCCAAGGCTGCGGAGCTTATAAGCGATTCTCTGGATGGCCGATTGGGGAAGAGTCTTTCGGTCGGAGGAAGAACTACGGACGACGGCGAAGCTCGCTCTACGTAGTGAAATAAGGGTTCTGGGAATCAGAAATGGCGGGAAAATTCGATCGGGTGAGGTTTTGGGAGGTAACAGTGGTTGCTGGTGACACACAGGAAGCAACATTTCTCCACACCCGAAGCCAGCACAGAACAGAAATGAACAAGGAAGCATATCCACAGGGCACGTGATTGTCACGTGTGTTTTCTATTATAGTGGCCCGATAACTCATTATGGGGCGGCTAATTGGGTCTCCACAGACATCTCTATAATACAAGGAAGCACACGTGACAATCACAACCTCATAATTAAGACCCAATGGGCTCTTATTGGGTTATTTTGGTTATTCGGGTCGGGTCATTCCGGTGTCCCCGAATCCGATCGAGGTTGAGTTTGTTCGTTCTGTTAAGCGTCAATGGCTGAAGCTTCCAACATTCATTGAAGGAAGTAAACCCTGGTCCGCAGAGATACTGTGAAACTCGGAGAGAGAGAGAAAGAGTTGAATTCATGGGTATATTGAGCTACGCCGTCGCCGGCGGAGGATTTGCAGTAATCGGCGCGTGGGAGTCACTGGACTCATCGAACCTCGATCCGAATTCATCTACCGGTGATGATCCGTCTTCCCCTATGACAGCTCAGATCACTCCTTCTCCACCCAACTCTCTTGGATCTTCCTCCATCCCCGTAGCTTTGCTTTCGTCTCTGTTTATCGCCAACTCGATTTACTCCTTCTTCAGCTCAATCGGATCCAGCGATCGGGTCGGATCGATGCTCCAGTTACAGATCCTGGCCGTCGCAGTTTTATTCCTAGTCTACGCCGTCGTAACCCATCTGGTGGCCAACTCCAAAAACGCAGCCTTTGCAGCTCTTCCCTCTTCGATCACGACTCTGTTGCTTCTCTTCGGCTTCATCGAGGAGTTTCTCATGTTCTACCTCCAGAAGAAGGACACTTCCGGAATCGAGAATCGCTACTACGATCTCATGCTCGTCCCCATCGCCATCTGCGTCTTCTCCACTCTCTTCGACCTTAGATCCGACTCTAACAACACCACGCATCGTCACTTCGCGAAGCTAGGGCGCGGGATCGGTTTGATTCTGCAAGGCACGTGGTTTCTGCAGATGGGTGTATCGTTTTTCACCGGTTTGATCACTAACAACTGCTCCTTTCACGAGAAGACCAGAGGCAACTTCACCATCAAGTGCAGAGGGCACGGTGATTATCACAGGGCCAAAGCTATAGCAACGCTTCAGTTTAACTGCCATTTGGCTCTCATGGTGGTTTTAGCCACTGCGTTGTTCTCTGTCGTTGCGAACAGGAAAGGTTATGTCCGTGAGGAGGATCACTCTAAGTATCGGCCTCTCGGAGCTGAGATGGAAAATTTAAGTAACTTCACTCTCGATTCTGATGAAGAAGACGACGTTCGACAAGATAAGGAAATTGGTGTTAATGGAATCATCAGCTAACACGCTTAAAGGTATCAAAGTTTCAGACTTTTTTTCTAGAAATGTTTGTTGGTCCGTTGGGAGGATTGTTGATGATATGTAATGTAACCAAACACACGAAAATAATAAAGTTAAAATCTTTTGCGTTTATAAGAGAGTTATACTTCTTAAGCTATTACAGTTAGTTCACTCGTGTTGTGGCAAACGGTTAGTTTTTTTTTAAGACTTGAAGAAATCGAAACTGTTCCTTTGGTCTTATTTAGGAGCTTTTTCTTTTTCTTCTTCACTGCCTTGATCACAACTACTACTCTTGAAATACTTGCATAGAACTAGGTAGACCACAAAGCTTATAGTACTTGTAAGCGCAAGCAGCCAGTAGTATTTGTCTAGCCTAGCTTCCGACAAATCATCTGCAAACCAGTTTTGCCCTTCACCTGTTGAGGTTGAATAAGCCTCCACCACTGAGATCAGCCCTGCGCTCACAAACCCTCCTACGCCAAACACACTTGTGTACAGAGCAAATCCCATTGTTCTCATTCTAACCGGAACCTCGGCATAGAAAAACTCTTGCATCCCAACCACTGTGAATATATCCGAGATTCCCAGGAGTATGTACTGAGGCAGCAGCCAGAAGATGCTGAACGGGACGGTTTCTGGATCGTAATCAGGTAATGTCTTCACCTTTTGGCTTATGTCTAGTCTTTTCCTCTCGATTAGCGCTGCGATAACAATGGCGATGATCGATAGGAACATTCCAACTCCCATTCTCTCCATCACAGAGATGCCTTGACCGTTGTTCTTGATTCTTTTGGTGACAGGGATCAAGATCCTCTCGTACAGCGGCATGAGGAGGATTATGGATAGCGTAATGGTGCTTTGCAGGGTCGCAGGAGGGATTTTGAAGCTGGAACCGATGTTTCGCTTCATGGTCATACCTTGTTTAGTGAAGAAGGTCGCTGGTAGCTGGAAGATGACTGCAAACATGAGAAGCATCGTCCATATGGGCAAAAGGCGAAGCACTAACTTGATTGTATCAAGTCCAGAGAAACCCGTTTTCGAACTCTCATCATCCATTTGCTGTGGGGTTGTTGAAGCAGTTTCGATGTCTTCAGCCTCAGCGTCATCATCGCATTTACAGAGAGGCCTCTCTTGTAGCCTACGCACACAAATCAAGAATTGGTCATTATGGTTTAGTCACATTTGAAAAATAAAAAACTTTTTAAGAGTAGTGGAAAAAAACTCACTCTAGCTCCATAGCATCCAAATCTTCCTCATCTGCAAGTGTATATTTGCTTCCCTGCTTCTTCTTCTTTTTCTTCACTACAGCCCCTTTGATGAGCTTAAGGATCTTCTCAAAAGGTGTAGGGGTTGTTTTCGTCTTGGAACCAGCACCAGCACCATAGACATAGATTCCGCAACCCGACAAGAACAGCAGGATCAACAGGAACATGGCTATTCCGGGTATGGCAAAACCTAGGACCCAGCCAAAAGTGTCTTGGATATAAGCCATGACAGTGACACCCAGAAGGCTTCCAGCGCAGACGCCAAAGTACCACCATTGGAAAAACTGAGTCTTTCGGGTAGCTTTAGCGTCTTTTTGATCACCCGAGAGAAGCTCAAATTCCTTATTAAGGTCGTGGTCGAGCTGGTCCGCACCAAAGGCTTGAAGAGAAGGGTTTAAGACGCCTAACCCGATTGAGACAAGACATAGTGATGAGTAGAGAAAGTAGGTTGAGATTGTCTTCGTAGCTGAACGTGACCCAGCAAATGCAGTCCATGTCAATCCCACTAGCCCCTTTACAATAATAATCATTATATAAATAAATATTCGAATTTGTATCAAAAGGGAAAATAAATCGCATTTCCCACTAAGCTGCTTTTTGCCAATAAGATCCGATAAGACCCATTATGAGCACTATCAACAACATTTATAATCGAAATTCCATTGTCAAGCAAATTATAAAAGGGAAACATATATATAAACACCATTAGTGGTTAAAGAAAATTATAATCTGATGGTGACCCCATTGCTATTTAAGATGGTATAAACCATTTTTTCAAACACTACTTAGCACCTATGTTCACTTTCTAATTTTAAGACTGTCTTAAACTATTCGTTCTAATACTACCTAGTGCACATCATGACTTGGATACTGCATGGCTGGTTAAGCATATGCATATGAGACCAAATATTATCAGCATACATCAGTTTATTAACAAAACAGTTTCAATAATAGTAAAATATTTAAATAAATAAGAAACGATAATCGATCATATATAAGAAGGCCAAATATCTAAATCTTACTGAACAGCAATATTCGACGGTGGAAGAGAGTTTGAACATTTATATATTTCATGAGTAATTCAAGATTTACTGACACAAATATGTACATAGATATATTTAATTTAAAAGGTCGTACCACAAAGTAGACAGAAGAAGAAGCAAGGATAGTGAAGAATCTATCCCAGTACGCATCAGCCAAAGGAGCAGAGAAGAGAGGCAGCATGGAAGTGAAACCAGCCCAAGTATTAACTGTTTTGGCTGCTCTTGAATTACTCATCTTCACTACATCTGTTAGATATGTCACTAAGTTTGATGCAACTCCTTTGAACGCATATCTCTCCATTCCAGCAATCACTTTACAATAAAAATATATCTATCTTTAATTTCTCTGAAGTTCTGAATCTTTGAAAGAAACAAAATAGTAGAGAGAGGTGAGTTATTAACCTATGAGAAGGGCACATGACTTGCCAAGTCCTCTTGTCTTCTGTTCTAAATCCATTAGAGGCCGTCTCTATGTGTTTATTGTCTGTGTGGAGAAAGAGAGAGATGTTGATTATTTGTATGTAGAAGAGTGGGGGAAAAGGTTGATGATTAGTGAGATTAATTCCCTATTTATAAGTTTTAAAATCATAGTCTTTTGGGTGTTTGAAAACTTCCGCTAATGGCAGAGATTAATTTCCATACCTGGAAACTTTATATATTTGCTTTCATGCCTACATGTATGTGTGTCTATACGTACACGGGTGAAAGTATGTACTCACATGTGTACATAATTGCATAGAATGATAAATAACTTTTCCTTTATTTTTTCTCTCCTTGCCATACCTTTTCTGTTCTTCAGATCATAAAATATATAAATAGGGAATATATTAATATATATATTATAAAACTAACATTTCTAATACTTCAGTTACTTATATAACTGAGGTTAGCAATCTATTAACTTGAAGCGATATGGGAAAATTCAGAAGAAAATGAAAATCCAACGATGGAGCGTGAGAATTACAAAATTACTAAAAAAAGATAGAGTTTTTTTGTAGAATTCAAGTCTAAGATGTCGACATTGTCGAGCAAAATAATCTGACTGAATATTTAATGGAAATACGTGAAACTGGCAACTTGGTTGAAGTAGATTAGGAAACTCAATATGTACCCTAGTTGATTCATATGTTCATAACCGTTACGCTAACGCTTTTTGTCAACACGAGAACTTTTTATTCTGTTAACAAAACTGAAATTTAGCCAGCATAAGCACAATATATATGTGTCTATAACATAGAAAAAACACCATATATAGTAAAATACAAAACTTAACAGAACAAAATCCCACATTCTGAGAATTACGGGAACGATAAGTATTCTCTAAAAATACTGTGAAAGCATAACATTTATGCTTTTGTTGGAACGTCGTAACAATATACATAAAGGAGTTCGTTAATAAAAGATCTAAACTATTATGAAAATTTTGACCATAATCTCTATTTAAGCCGAGGATCTTGATAACAGCATAACGTAAAACTCCATTTTAAAAAATAGAATCTATTCTATTAATTCTTCAACATGTCCAATTGATATATGTTGTGTCCAATTTAAAATTTCTAACTATACATTCTTAATCTAATCGTCCACTCCTGTCTAACCGTCCGCTCCTATTATAACACTCTTTTCTAACCGTTCACTCTTATCTAACCATTCGTTCCTATTATGTCTATTACACTAATTGACTTTCATGTACATCCCCATATATTTTGGTTAGTGGACGTATATTTTCGTTTGGTTAACTACAATCCCTCTTTTTATTAACAGCTATAATTGTTCTTTAAATACCGTGCTCCTATGACTTTTACATATGTGTCCTATGAATAATCAAACAATTCATTTAATCAATATAATTAATCTGATTGATGTTATTACTATTAAAATTTGATTGATGTTATTAATACTATTAAAACAGGAGCAATATTTATCGACTATTTTTTTACTATAAAAAAAGTCTAGGTTGGTCATATTATTTCTCTTCATATATTTATATATATAGTTTAATTTTCTTTCATATTATTTCTATTCATATATATAATTTAATTGAAATTAAATATACATCATGCCTAAAATTAAAGAACTAACTAACTAATCTATTATTTTTTAAATCAATGACTTTAATTTATATAAATACGAAATTTCAATAAAAATAAATTATATTTTATTTATTAATGTAATAAATAATTATATATGTCTATTAATTCGTATATATACAACTATATATTAATTCAAATGAAAAAAACAATTTCTTCAAAACACTAACTAAATACATAAAATATAATTCTTATTAAATTAGATATACATATACATAAATCTATATATATATGATAAAAATATTAATAGTTCGATACTATTAATATTTAAAACAAGATAAAACATGTCACTTGATTTTTATGAATATATTTTTACGGGTTATTCAAACACAAAAATCAATACTATTAATTTTGGAACATGTCCAATTAATTTTAGTTGAGTCCTATAAAAAAATACTAAACCTAAAATTAAAGCTTATATACGTGTGTATATATATAATTTGATAATCTAAATCATTAAACAATAAGGCAGTTCCATACCCACTATCCTATTTCTAAGGACTGACGCATATAGCAACTAAAATTTCTCGAAAATACTTTTTTGTTTTTTGGCCATTTTTAAGTTTTTAACACAAAATAACATTCAAAAAATAAAATGACCAAAATAAACCTTTTTGTTTTGAAAATTTTAATTTTTTGAAATTTGAAATTCATATCCAAAACCCACCTCTTAACTCTAAACTTTAAGTTTATATTTGTTAACCCAAATGGTATAAATGCATATTTTATCCTTTGATAAAACCTCTTTTGATCATTTTTCCTCTTTTAGTGTTATTTTGTGAAGATAAACTAAAAAAACTATTCTAGAGAATTTCTTTTTTTTTTTCCTTATTCCTTTTTGTTACCTAATACGTAATTATATAGCCTATATCTAATTTCAAAATCACATTATTATTTAACAAACAAAAATATTCCAGGAACCAAATCTATTATACTAATCTCAATTTCAAATTTTGTAAATTTCCATAACCACTTAAACTCCTATTATAAAGGTCTACTAGATTATTACCCGCCTTTCAAAAGACAGGTATATTTTTTACTTTACATTTAAGAAAAGAATAATTTTCATACTTTTTAATCATATTTTTATTTTTTTGTAAAATATTTATCTTAAATCATTAGTAGAAGATTTTAATAATTGTATTAAAATAATTGTATTAAACCTATATCAATAGGTCATTTTCTTATTTTAATATAATAGATATTTTACACAAATATGATTACAAATAAAAATAAAAATATGATAAAAATCACAAATATAAAGTTAAATTTATTTTAAAATATATAACAAAAAATATACCCGCCCTTTGAAGGGCGGGTCAAAATCTAGTATGAGGTTAAAATGTTACAGCTCTAATCTATTTTTCACAAAAAAATGGATTACTCAATTTATAGAATAAACTTTTTTTTTGGTCAAATAGAATAAACTCTATTATGAAATGAGAAATAAAATATGGTTGAAATATTTTATATTTCATATTCTATTTTATTTTATTTTAGAAAATGAAATTGGGTTAAAATGTCTTAATACCACGATTTAAAAAGCAACTTAAAATAGTTGTAATATATTGTTTTTGCTGATTTATTTATAACTAAACACTAGCAAGGTTAAAATGCCTTAATACCACGATTTAAAAAGCAACTTAAAATGGTTGTGATAGATTGTTCTGATTTATTTATAACTAAACACTAGTAAGTACTACTAGGTCTTATCCCTATGTTCCTTTTTTCTTTTCATTTTTGTCGACGACGCCCTTTTAGTTATATAGAGAGTGGATCACGTAAATACCAAAAAACTGTGGATGATTCTTTTTTTTTTCTGGCCATTAGTAATATCGAAATAATGCAACACCATGCGGTATGTAATCACTATAAATGGACCATCTACCATCTACTTTGCTATATCTCATCCTTATATGTTCTGATTAGAAAAAGAAACAACAAAGTTATCTTTCTTCCATTTTTATTAAGCGTATCGGTTTCTTTTTAGTAGATTTTGCGTCTTTTACGTTCTACTTTGTATTTCTTTTATCAAAACTTGTTTCTGTACATTTCATTTTCCAATAAATCGTAGGTTTCTTTTATATTTTTATGTACCTTCTTGTGTGCTAATGTTTCCTTTTCCAAGTTAATATATTATTTACGTGTTTCTAATTTACTATAGTTTTCCTTTCACATATTGTTCGAGTTATATCAGAAACATCAGTAGTGGAAAGTTTTCTGTTAAATTTCAGTTTCGTTAGTATTTTCTTAGTCTAGAGTTTGAAATAATTTATCTTGGGGTTACATAAAATATTAAAAATCAAATAATATAAATTAGTTATTTTAGATAAAAGAAGCCCCAAACAAACTTTGATTTTTGAAACTCCGGTATATCACTAAGAATAACATACAATAAGTGTGTCGTTAGGTAGGTCTCGTGTGGCACGTATAGTGAATAGCGAATACATGAACAAAACACGTGTTCTCTCTATGTGCCAAGTGTCATATATTACAGCGGATGCATCTATGCACTTGTGGCTTCTTAATTCAAGGAATGTTATAAATAAAATAAAGAGTACGTTGTATAATTGTGAAGTTGATTGTAGTATGACGTTAGTATCACTTACGATGTCTTACATGTTCTAAATTACGTCAAAAGGTGTGATAAATTAAAAGTGATCGTGGAAAAAACAAATGTTCTATACTTTGGTACATTTTTATACAACTTTTTAGCTTCATTGACTGACTGGGAATTATATGTCTGTCTTTTCAGATTAAGTTTAATCTACAATATTTGCAGAGATGTAAAGTTGATGGTGATGGCCTGATGGGTCATCGCCAATCGCATGCAGTGTATAATATTATACTGGATGTCTGGATTTCCAGAGCTAGAGGGATTAGATAACAAATGGTTTAAAGAAAACGCATTTTACCAGTCGAGACTTGTTTCAACGCTCGATTATACAGAGATACACATGTTATCCTATTCCTACCTGCAGTGAACCATGATTCGCAATGGATGCAAACATACGCATGGTTTTAGCTTCTATGTACCGGAAGTTTTGGAGACTTTACACTACATTTGTAAGATAAAATTTCAGTTAAGTACGAAGATAATTTTTGCAGATTTTTTGGTTTGTGATAAGTGTTATTTTCGATGATAAATTTCTATTAGATATCAATAATGCGATAATGTTGAAAAAGCAAAAGCTTTACTTGAGAAAAAAGGAAGATAAATCAACTTTAGGGTTTGCCTTTGGAGAAAGGTGGTGTCGTGACTCGTGAGTGCCACAATATGGCGACTCGCACCGAATTGTTAAAGAGCAGCTTCCGTGCATCAAACTTCTCTTCTCTGATGTGTATATTGCCACGTGGATCATATCTTTGTCGACGTGGATCTATCTACCTCACTTCCCGATATTTCCTCTGAATATTTTTAACGAGACGCTGACTGCAGTCTTCAGAATATTCTTATTCATTTTTTTGTTACAAATCATTGATTATTCTTAAGGTTATTGACAAATATTGTTTATACGTAAATGTTTCTTTTAACATGGCCCAATAATATGTTGAAGACGCATAGAAAGGTGAAGATGATTCATAGTCCAATAGTTTTATTTTGTAATTATGTTTTTCAACAAAAATATTTAATTGAAATTCAAAACGTGATTACAAATACATTATAAAGAAACATAGACAAAAAAATATAAATTATGAAAAAAATAGTGAAAACAAATTATTACATCTGCAGAAACATATGCCATATATATTAAAGAAAATTAGCATAAAAAGTGGTTTATGTGGATCATCATAAAATTAACACATAAATGGTCTATACTATTTATATTAGTTATATGTTGCCATGTGGGTTTTCTATCCTTGCCGATACCACAATATTAATTTTTTAGTGGCAAGAATTTGAATCTAGATGAAGGTATTCACATTCGTAAATTTTTTACTACTAGAACTAAAAATCCCGGTTAATATGTGTTAATTAAATAGAGGGCTTTTTATATAACTAAAAATTTATATCAAAATTGTAATGGAAACTATAGGTTCCATTGTTGAGAACCTGGGAGAAACACAAAATCTTTTCTGGACTGCGGATTTTTCTACAACAGGAAGTTGGATTTGGAGATGGTTGATGGACCTGAGAGAACAGGCGCGACCTTACATTCAATGTCAAGTAAATTCGGGTAGAAATGCTTCATTCTGGCATGACAATTGAACACAAAATGGAGATTTACTAACTCTGACAGGTTCTCTTGGCCCTATGGTTTCTGGTATCCCATTGGAAGCCTCTGTATCATCAATCACCTCTAATGGCCATTGGAATATCTCTTCCAGGAGCAGACACCTGATTCTCCGTATTATTCGGGCTGAGCTTCCTCCTCAGGCACCCCAAGCATCTGTCCTAGACGAGGATTCTTATATATGGCGGAATTCTTTGACAGGTCAGGCTTCTGGGTTCTCAGTCTCCCTGTTTTATGCTACTCTCTACCCGAGTCCATCCTCAGTATCTTGGCATAAGGCCGTTTGGTTCAAAAAAAGGACTCCGAGGCATGCTTTTATAACTTGGCTGGTCATGAGAGACAGGATGGTCACTCGGGACAGGCTTATTTCATGGGGATTGGAAGTTTCACCGGCTTATTTGCTTTGTGGTGTTGGTAATGAATCCTCAGCTCATCTATTTTTTGAATGTGAGTACTCCCTCAGCGTTTGGAGAGGCCTTCTGTCAAGATCATCGCTCCAACACCCTCAACGACTCCGGGACATCGTGGCATGGCTCTCTTCTTCTCAGATTAATGGAAAAATGAGGGTCATCTTACATCTTATTTTCCAGGCATCTATTTATCACCTTTGGAAGGAGAGAAACTCAAGGATTCACACAAATACATCCCGACCTTCACACATGGTTGTCAAAGATCTGCAACTGCAGCTGCGCACTAAGTTATACTCACTCGACAGGGGGAAGATTCAGCTGGTCAAAGGTCCTTACATTCAACAAGGAATCGATCTCAGACCTATCTATGCATCTGGTTTGATAGGTTTCAAAGATAAGGCATCAAGAAAAGAAAAGAAAGATTGCTTCAACTGTGTTTCATGATTATGCATTTCTAAAGTTATATCTTGTTGTTTAAATGTTGTAAAAACTCTATTTTCAGAAATGGTATCGGAAATTAAAAGTTAAAAAAAAAAAAAAAAAAAAAAACCTGGGAGAAACACGTGCTTACGTTCGTTGAGCACGTGACTTGAGAAAGCTATTGAGATGTACATTCGTGTTTGAAGTTTATGAAATATGAACGGTTTAAAAGAAATAAATAATTGCAACAGAGTTAAGACTGTTGATGAGAAAACATATATCACTGGTTTGTAGACAACATGATTGCTAACAACTAGAAAATTCATAATAAAGTTATGATGTAGATTATGACAAATACTTGAGGTTGTAATTGGTGACTTACTTACTGCAGATTTCAAAGCGTATTTGGAAAAATAGCTATATATGCTTTCACCATTCATGATATTAATTTGTTTATACTTACTTCAAAAGTGATTTTAGAAAAATAAAAAAGTCAAAACTGCACACATATTCCGAAACATTAAAATACACTACAAATTAAAAAATGCATTTCAGTTTTGCTCCTCATACAAAACCATTCGGTTCAATATAAAAACACTTTTGCACAGTCAAAGTAAATATTTTCTTGAGCATACATGATTACATGTAAATGAATAACAATAATCACTCTTTTCTTTCATTTTTGTCTGTGTATCAAAATTAAAGAAAATTCTTTTTTCTCTTTTACTTATCAATCAACTTAGAGACTTTAACTTTAAAGGAACATACAGATTTTCAAGGTATGATTAGTAGTGTACATAGTTCTTATAATATGTAGTAAACTAGAATAACTAGTGTTAGTAAAATTGGTTAACAATAATGTTAATTAATTATTTTAAACCTAAGCACATTCTCACTAGTAATGAAACTAAATATATTCATCATGTTTACAAATATGAATATATTTATGATAACCAAAAAAGATTAGTGTGACTTTAAATTATATAAATACTAGTTATTAGATGAAACAAATTATAACTATTTTTTATAGATAATTATTTATCATATTTTACTTAATTTTATTTTTATTTCAGATGAATTTTGGTATTTAAAAATTCTAAATAATATTTTACATTAATAACATGAAATAGAACATTTCAATTTTTAGTTATATTAATTATACTGATAAATTTATTTTAAATTATTTAAATTTTCTTCAATTTCTCAATTTTGTAAACTATATTTTCACCAATCAAACACAATTCTGCACCGCTAATTTTATCAAATCCATGTTTATCCTATAAACTCTATATATGAATCACAGTTGGACCGTACTGTATTAATTCTACACCATTTATTTTATCAAAACTGAGGTCATCATTCAGATACTGAATTTATGAGGTCTTAAAGGACTATTTTAGACAATGTATGTATATTTTAATAAGTTTGTATGAACTTAAATTACTATTTACTAGATGATAAATAGACCATCTGAGTATACATTTAGCTTTCGATATTCATATTGTACTTATAACATGAGAAATTGAAAGCAGCGTTGTGACGAAGAATAATTTCAAACAGACGGTGATATAAAATATATTTGAAAGTTGTAAATCATATTATGTATAAATAAAACTTTAACTAAAATTTAAACTATATTTTCAGTAAATAATGTAAGCCACTGATGAATACAAAAATATGAATCGCACTATATGGTGTAGCCTATACCCCACCAATGGTGGTTTAGTGAGATGGATGTCATTTTGGACTACAGGAAGAAGAGGGAGCATATAGCACTGTATCTACATGAGAAAACATCATTTCATGTATTGAAGCTTTACTTCATTAGCGGAGTTGCTAATGACGACAGAATAAAAGCAAATATTCATAACTACAGTCAGAAAGCGATCAAAAACCAGTTGCAAACAAATAACAATAAAAATAACTTTTTTTGTCACTGAAATACTTTAATTGACGACAGAATAAAAGCAAATATTCATAACTACAGTCAGGAAGACTTTTTTTTGTCTTCTTAACGGAGACTAAAAACCCAGATCGAAAAAATCCTAAAGGATCTACAATAATAAAAATAACTAAACCTCAAGAAGTTGCTGACTAAAAATAATAACGTAATCTCTGGGCGCGTTCCTAATCCTTATCTACATTCTACGTTAACTCGCACTTAACGAGCACATGTTTCTTTCACAAGATATAATTAAGGTGACTACACCTCATAAGCACTTACAAATTTGTATTTCTATATATTAATGTGATATAACAGTTATAAGTTTGTCTTGGTTTGGTGCTACAAAATTAACTACAACTGGCATATACAAATGCATAGTTTAATGCTTGTGTTATTCACTAACATTTTAAGATAATATAGAGCTCTTATGGTGCCTGTCTACACAACATTATAGTCTCCAAGTAAGTATTTAAATATGACCAAGACAAATCTATATTATTAAAAGAGAAGTACATTTATAAAATGTCCCTGATTTTTCAATGTTATTTACAATGGTATGCCACTGAACATTTAACTAATTTTCATATATTAAAAGCTTGTCTTTTTCAGTTATTTAATGTGTGTTTTCTAAATATTTTTTGTCTTATTCTGTTTAATTAATGCATTTCTAAAATCCAGTTCTATTTAATGTGTGTTACCTTTTATGATTTTTTGTCTTTTCTATTTAATTAATACATTGCCAAAAATCGTCGAAATAAAAAAAGTTTGGCAACAATAATTATTAAACCTAACTTATATTATTCATTATTTTTTCCTATTTTTTATATATGTGTGTGTGTTTGCAAATAATTAATAAATATAGATTTGAATGTTTAATGAACAATATTATTTATAAATATGTAATTATGTTTTTATTATTTATTAGTAATAACTAAAAATAAAAGTCACATTAACTACTTAAAATTTTCAAAAAAATATATACTTTTCGAAAATTTTGCTAACATGATTTAAAATACTTTCACAGTGCATACACCTTCTCTATTTTGAAAACTATTGATACAACTATACAAACTGAATATTCTTTGGAATAAATTGTCTATAATATTTTTATTTTCTTACAAATGTTATAACTAATAATCAATTTTTAAAACCATACTAACTCATATTTTTATATGTTTTCTACTTTTGATTCAAAAATTATATTTTTAGATATTTTATACATAAATCTAATTATACAAATATTTGATTTGTTTACATGATCTAATTATACAAATGTTTGATTTGTTTATATGATGTTCAATAAATATTGGTCATGTAATTTACTGTAGAACGCAAAAATTATTCGATGTAATTAAGCATATTGTTATTTTTAAGTATATTATATTAGTACACATATTGCAAACCATATATAATATTTAGTATAAACAAAAAAATGAAAATGGATACCCACTCGGTCGAGCGGGTCAAGATCTAGTCCTTTGTTAAAACGTTATACTTTTTGTTTTTTTTTTTTTTTTGACCATATCATATATATGGACGCTTGATTATACTAGTATTATCATATATGTTAATGATTGGTTTCGTCAGACGTTTTCTGCTATATTACTTATATACGACGCCTGTCTCAAGATAAAGTTTATAAGAATACACCAAAAGACCATAGTGTAAACCCAACTTTCTTAGTTATTAACCATATAATTTGGACTTATATATGTCTAAAATGCATTAATGTCGACATTAGAATTAATATATATATATTTAAAAAAAAAGAAAAAAAAATGTCGACATTAGCATATACTAGGTTCTTCTATATATCTAGTTATATAAACTCGAATTGGGTTATATCAGTTTCAGTCGATTAATGAGATCGGAAATCTTCGGGAATCAAGTCTGGACCATACTGCACACTATGTCACATTTAAATGAATATATAGTAATTAGAATTTGATCATAGTATATAGTTATTTTTAACTCTCAAAATGTGTAAAAACTGCAAAAAGGGACAAAGTTCCTGAGACAGAGACACAGACACTACGAAAAACATCAGGCCTAAAACACAGGCTTCGTAAAAGAAAGACTCCCCCCAAGTTTCACCAATTCGTCTCCTCCTAATGCGATCTGGTCCTCGTAATTTGATCATAGTATATAGTTTATGAATATCCCTTAGACATTATTTGCGAAGTGATTTGCCACATGTCTTCTCTACAATCGTTTTCACAAAAAAAATTATGACGTGGCTATTAAAATTGATGACATGTCATATGGTTAAATATGACATGGACAATTACATTTAATAATGTAATTGTCCATGTCATATAAAATTGTATAGTTATCAAAAATTAAAACTAAATAATATTTATATAATTTGTAGATATCTAAAAGAAACTAATGATATTACAATTTTTTTTAAATTCAGAAAATTTAGAAAATTTTAGATGATAAAATTTTTATAATTATAAAAGTAAAATTATATAATATTTCGAAATTTAAAATGTCATATTTGAATATATTTATTTTAGTGATGATTTATGAGTTATTACCATATTTTACAAAGTTTTACCAAAAATATAAATCAATATTAAATGTAATATATGAGTTATTGCCATATTGTAAAAAGATTTCCAAAAATATATACAAATATGACAACTAAACAAATATCTAGACTATATCAAAAAAATATTTCTATTCCTTTTTTCGAGTGATAAAACTTATTCCTTTTTTCAGTGATCGACTAAGGCAAAAGAACTCTAAATGAATCACTTAGACATTATTTGCGAAGTGATTTGTCACATGTCTTCTCTACAATCATTTTCACAAAAAAATTGTGACGTGGCTATTAAGATTGATGACATATCATATAGTTAAATATGACATAGACAATTACATTTAATGCTGATATATATTTTTGGAAATCTTTTTAGAATATGGCAATAACTCATATATTACATTTAATATTGATTTATATTTTTGGTAAACTTTGTAGAATATGGTAATAACTCATAAATCATCACTAAAATAAATATATTCAAATATGACATTTTAAATTTCGAAATATTATATAATTTTACTTTTATAGTTATAAAATTTTTATTATCTAATTTTTTCTAAATTTTCTGAATATTAAAAAAAGAATTGTAATATCATTAGTTTCTTTTAGATATCTACAAATTATATAAATATTATTTAGTTTTAATTTTTGATCACTATACAATTTTATATGATTTTTAGTAATTTTGTTCAAGTTGATTTAATACATTTAACCAAATGAAATAAATAAACTTTTTTATCTAAGATTTTAATTTTTTATATATACATATATATTCTTAAGTATAATTTAAAATAAAAAAAATATTTCTCTTAATTTTATGGTTAATTAATGATATTTATATTAATTATTGGTAAAAATAATAAAATATAATATTAATAAATTACATTTTAAAATATAAAATTTAACTTTTAAAAAATTCATCAGTACACATGGTGCAGAAAAACACATAGATTAATAATTGTGACATGCTACTAAAATTGATGACATGTTTCATAGATTAATATGACATGAAAAATTATATTTAACATTAATTTATATTTTTGGTAAACTTTTTAAAATATGGTAATAACTCATATATTACATTTATTGTCGATTTATATTTTTGGACTTTTTTAAAATAAGGTAATAACTCATAAATCATCATTAAAATAAATATATTAAATTATGGCATTTCAAATTTCGAAATATCATGTAAATTAAAAATATTTCAAAAATATATACATATTTTAGAAAATTATAAAAATAATCATAAAATCAAATTAAATCGTAAAGTCATTAGTTTCTTATATATATCTACAGATTTTATAAATAATGTTTAATTTAAATTTTTCAAAATTATGCAATTTTACATATTTATTTAATATATTTAATTAAAATAAATAGATAAAAATCCACCTAGGATTATAATTTTAAATATATACATGCACATTCTTAAATATAATTGAAAATAAACAAATTTTTTTTATCTTAATTTTAATGTTTAGTTAAATCAAATTTATATTAAAATATTGATAAGAAAAAGAAAATTTATAATATTAATAAAAATTAAATATAATTTATATTTATCTATTAAAAATATTTTAAAATTCTTTTACTGCACATGGTGCAGGAAAACACCTAGTAATCTATTAAAACTGAAGTACAAATATAATTTAGCCATGAATTTTTCATAAAAATTACATAAAATGCCATTGCCATTAAGATTATTCCTTTAGTAAATTATTAAGAAGTTTTTTGTCGCTTAACCAAAGCTCATGACCAGCCCATTCACATACAAATTGATATTACAAATTTATAAGTACATTTAATTAAGAGATAATTTGCAAAATACCCTATTTAGGATTTGAAATTTGAAAACTGCATTTTCTATTTTATTTTTTGAAAAATACACTTCTTTAATTATGAAATGACTTGTTTATCCAAGATATTTCAGTAATTAATATATTAATTCGAAATTAATATAGAAATTCGTAATTAATAAAAAAATATCATTAAAATTATTTTGTTTAAGATAAATATGTGTTGAAATAAATATGTTATTTTATCATTTTAATTTTACAATATGTGAATTATGATTTGTTTTGACTTTATCATGAAGTTTATACATATTTTCCTTTATTTTATTTTTAATCTATATAAACAAGAAAGAGCGAGTTACGTTGTTAAAAATACAAATTAGGTTTACAAATTTTCATCTTCTTTAGAATTGTTATCTATCTGAATTAGGTTTACAAATTAGTTTTCATAAAAACAAATTAGGTTTACAAACTAGTATCTGATTCATGAAGCAACAAACCTCTTGAGAGATAAGAAGAAGAATCTAAGAAAGGAGAAAAAAAATTCAAAGATGGAGAAGAACTAGAAGGAAGGAGACGAGAGTAGAAGACGCCATCTTGTTTTTTTTTTTTTTAAACAGTAAAATATTGAAGTAAAAAAAACAGTAAAATATTTAAAATATATTTTGTAGATTGTGTAATGATTTTATTTTTAAAAAATCAATTTTAAACAATATATCTGAATTAGAGAAATACTAGGAATGGGCAATTATGTAAATTTATATATATATCTAAGTGTATTTTCCAAAATCTTAAATAAAGGTATAATTTTCAAATTATTTTCTTATGGGAGTGTATTTTTCCAAATTTTCCCTTTAATTAACTGATACATTAAGAACAATCATGAACATAATTTTTTTAAACCCAGTCACAAACCACACGTATTTTAATATAATTGAATCACACAAAATCATTGTCTTCAAAACCAGTAGTATACCAAACTGAAATCAATCATTTATAAACAAGACCTTTTAAACACAATTATTTATAATCCATATATATATATATAGTATACCATTAGTACAAAGAAAAAAAATTTAAAGTGAAATCGAATATTTATACGGTCACGAGTCAAGCTCTAGAAATAAACAAAAACAACGCAAGAATATTTTTAACAAATTTATTTTAGTAGAAATTATAGTTCCAAATATGTTTATATATTTTATGTATTTATAATTTTTGTTTTTGTTTTTAAGAGATGGTAAAATTTTGGAATTGAAAAAACTATGATCCACTTCTATATTATTTTAATTAGAAAATTTAAATTTTATATGAAACTATTTTATTAAACTTTTATTATAACTACAGAGACTAATTTTTAATCTAAATTTATATTTAAATATTTCAAATACATCATTTAATTTAAAAAGAAAACTAAAAATATAATATGAATATCTGCCCGGTCGGGCGGGTCAAAATCTAGTTTTAAAATTAAAGATGTGATTACATAAGTAATTTTGCCATGCATGCAATAATAAAGAAAACAAACTATCCAAGGGGAACAATTTAATAAGATAGGCTTTGTAGGATTGAAGGCCCAACAGTATTATGGAAGACGGTGTCGTTGTGAGGTCTTGAGATAAAGGAAAGATGGCGAAGAGAGCAGCTCCTAAAAATCGAGTAAGATACGGTGGTAGTATTGTCATTTCGGAAAGCAAGGGGTAGAATCGGTAATAAGGGAGACAGACAGAAGCTAGCTAGCTAGCTGGCTCCCTTGTTCGATTTACCTTCCGTTTCTTCGTTTCTCGCTGGCTGGCTGGCTCGCTCGTTTCCTTGAGCAGATCTGAGTTTTGGACAAGAAGAAAACTTCCTCGTTTATAAGGTTTATTTCTGTTAAGGTTTTCTCTGATGCTTCTGTTCAGTTTGATCTTCCGTTGATTTTCCTTTTAGGATTCGCCTAAGATTTATATTAGATCCAGTTTGGCTCATGAATGGATTTTACAGTATCGAATTCTCTTTTGTGTCAATTTAATTGGACTCTTATACTGTTTTTAGGAGCTTATACTCCCATTCAATTGATCTCCGACAATAGATCTATTCATGCATTACTGTTCTGTCTATGATTCTTATGAAACATGTCTTGGCTGTAATAATTGGTTCACCTGTTTTGTGTGTGTGTGTGTTTTTTTTTGATCAATCTGTTTTGTGTGTGTTTGTATCATCTGATTGGATCAAAGCTTTGATTGTATTGATTTCTGGAGTGAATCAACTGACTCATGCAAGCGTGTTCTCTATTGATTTGAATTGAATAGTGTTACTTGTAATTGAAACTTAAAAGGCCCATTCTATTCTTGCTCCAGCATATATATATATATGACCGCACTCTGTTTTCTTAACAGGAAAATATGCCTCCACAGAAGATCGAGACTGGTCACAGCGACATTGTCCATGATGTCGTCATGGATTACTATGGAAAGCGTGTAGCTACTGCTTCATCAGACTGCACAATCAAGATAACCGGAGTAAGCAACAGCGGCGGATCCCAGCAGCTAGCTACCTTAACCGGCCACCGAGGTCCCGTCTGGCAAGTCGCCTGGGCCCACCCAAAGTTCGATTCGCTACTAGCTTCGTGCTCCTACGATGGGCAGATCATAATATGGAAAGAAGGAAACAACCAAAACGAATGGACGCAGGCTCACGTCTTCAACGACCACAAAGTATCAGTCAACTCCATCGCTTGGGCTCCTCACGAGCTCGGACTCTCCTTAGCTTGCGGAGCATCCGATGGAAACATTTCTGTTTTCTCAGCGAGAGCAGATGGCGGTTGGGACACAACGAGGATAGACCAAGCGCATCCGGTTGGAGTCACCTCAGTGTCATGGGCACCAGCGACTGAGCCAGGTGCGCTCGTTAGCTCCGGTATGCACGAACCGGTTTATAAATTAGCGTCGGGAGGGTGTGATAGTACGGTGAAGGTGTGGAAATTCGCCAACGGGTCGTGGAAGATGGACTGTTTCCCGGCGCTCCACAAACACAAGGATTGGGTGAGGGACGTGGCATGGGCACCGAACCTGGGTCTGCCTAAGTCGACGATAGCAAGCGGGTCGGAAGATGGGAGTGTGATCATATGGACGGTAGGGAAAGAAGGAGAGCAGTGGGAAGGAAAGGTTTTGAAAGATTTCAAGACGCCGGTGTGGAGGGTGACGTGGTCGTTGACGGGTAATTTACTGGCAGTTTCTGACGGGAACATTAACGTAACGTTGTGGAAAGAGGCTGTGGATGGGGAGTGGGAGCAAGTCACTGTCGTTGAGCCATAGATACTGTTGTTGTTGCTGTGTTTGTTCGATTGTCCTTGTTGTAGTATCAAATGTGGTTGGTTTCTCTATACTTTTTTTTCATTTTCTATAGGCACTTGTTTAATCATTTGATGTTTCTCAGAAAAAAGACCATATATATGTTATGTATTTATTAATCAGAAACCAAAGATTGCAAAAACTAGTCTATTTTTTCTTTAATACTTTTTGTTTGTCAGAAATGAAAATATCTCATAAGGTTACATAATGAAATCAATTAAGATTTACATAAGACTTTTGTTTTTGGGTTTTGGCGCTGGCGCTAAATGTCTAAATGGCTGCAATGCAACCATTTTACAATAAGGTAGGAGGTAGTTACTCTTTTGAAATGATGTGTGTTCTAGAAGTGTTAAAGAAGGAGGAGGGAGGAAGGGGTGTTTTGGTCAATTACAAAGAAAACAGATGGCAAAAGGGCAGCGAAGAAGCGCTCGTTTACATAATTTCGAAATCTCCATTTCCCCCCGCCTGCTTGCTTTCGGTAAACAAAGCTCTGAGGAGAAAGAGAGAGAGAGAGAGAGATCTAGAGATGGAGAAAATGTCATGGATTGTGTCTTCTCAGGATGTGGATGCTCTCGCTCTCCAATCGTATAGCCGCAAGGAGAAATCTCTAGGCGTTCTCGTCTCCAAGTACTGTTTTACATCTCTCTCTCTCTCGATACTTTTCCACCAGTCCAGATTTGGGGTTTCTCTGTAACTTTAAAATTGTCTAATGTGTGTACAATCCACAGTTTCATGAAGCTATATAACAGAGACGATGTTGATTTGTTTGGGATCGATGAGGCCGCTGCCAAATTAGGTAACGAGATTCAGAAATTCTTTGGTAAATATAGCCTTTTTTTTTTTTAATTAAGATTCCAAAAAGAAAACTGAAGAACAAATGGTGGCAGGAGTGGAACGTCGGCGTATATATGATGTGGTCAATATACTGGAGAGCATTGGGGTAACATTCTCACTTTCTTTCTTCTCTAATTATAAAAAAGAAATTAGCTCATTTCACTCTGAGGAGCTGATTCCCTATGTCTGACACTCAGGTTGTGGCTAGAAAAGGGAAGAGTCTTTACTCTTGGAATGGTTTTCTTCACATTCCTCGCTCCCTTCTTCAACTCAAGGTCTAATTCTTCTTCTTCAAATAGCGCTACTCAATTGCTGTTTGCCCCCAGTATCTGATTTTTGAGAGACTGCTTTTTCTTTTTTTTTTTATAACTTTGTTTACAGGAAGAAGGTTTGAGAGAGGGTTTTGGTCTCTCAACTATCTGCAGCAACTCCCACAAGGTATTTAATTTTGATTTTTGGTTTTCAGTTCATCCTATAGGACGTGATTCTGTTTATCATTAACTAACAAGAGGTGATTCTGTTGTTCAAAATACATTTTATCTTTCATAGGTTTCACATGATGGTAGTGATGAAAGTGATGATTCCCTTAGTTTACCACCTCATGATCAACACAAATCCTCCTCGCTCTCTACAATGGGTACATCTTCCTTTTCTTATCACTATATATATATGTACATCTTCTTTCAAGCAGATAAAAACCACATGTCTTGTTATTGCTAATCACTATTGGCATTTGACACAATCTCCGAGGATAAAATTTGTGTTAAGAGCTAACTCCAAACCACTTTATTATCTTCTTATCAGACCACAAGAAGGAGAGATCTCTCTGGCTACTCTCCCAGAACTTTGTTAAGATGTTTCTTTGCTCTCATGTGAGTTCATTTATTTCACTAATACACACCTCTCTCTTATAAAACTACTCACAACACCCTGTCTCCTGCTTTCACTTTAGGATGAGATCATCACACTGGATACTGCTGCCAAAGCCTTGCTCAACGACTCTCAAGATTCAGTGCAAATGAAAAGTAAACTCTCTACTTCCTGCTTTACATCTTTTCTCTTCTCTGATTATCACACTACCATAAACCAACCCCCAATATCTGAAAATGATTTAACAGCTAAAGTTAGACGGCTTTACGACATTGCAAATGTGCTTTCCTCCATGGAGTTAATCGAGAAGGTAAAGAGTCTTTGCTCATTTAACCCTCCAATTACTTATTCCAGTGTTTCATCTTTCTTTCTTTCTTTTTTTTGTTGCTTTGCCCACAGACTCATATACCAGGGACTAGGAAACCAGCTTATAAGTGGTTGGGGTCCAAAAGCTTAATCGAAAAAGGATCAACCTTGTTTAATTCCACCGATGAATCCAAGAAGCGGGTATTTGGGACTGAGATCACCAACTTGAGTACAAAGAGAAACAAAACAGATTGTTCATCAAACTACGTACTACAAACCGGATATAAGAAACATGACGAGGAAACAAAACCAGCTGCAAAGAGCATGCTATATGTTTGGCCCCTTCTCACCAACAGCTGCATCTAAGAAGAAGAAGAACAACAACAATGTTGGAACCATTTATAACGGAAGGTTACAAGATCTCGAGGCCCTTTCTTCTACCTACAAACCTCAGTATTCCAATCAAGGTAACAACCACTGTTAGAGAAGCATGTTAATAGTCCCTGCATTCTTGATTTCATTTGATAAAAATTGTTGTGGTTAAAACAGATGTAACAGGTCTTCTTGGGCATTACACGGGGTCATGGAACAAATGGTTTGCAGAGCTTGATCGCAAATAAAACACTTACGCTCCCCCGAAAGGTAGATTGTTTTCACTGGGTACATGATGAGAGCACATAAACTCACAAAACATCATAGTTTTCTAGGCTTCCTTAATCAAGAGTCAAAGTATTGTTGTTATTTGTTAATAACAGTTGCACCCAACAAAAAAATCCATGTAATCTTTTTGTCCCAGTGACTTTGTCTAGTGGACTAGCTCCTTTCATCCATCTGGATTCGAATTCGTACTCTCCTGAACTTACTATAAGTGTTTATTCCTATCTTTGGTTTGGCATCATTAGATTTTTTCAGGTTCTACAAAGCATTTTTTTTTTTGTTTCTTAACATCTAATATGTATGTGTATGTTTTTCTTTGGCCTTCTGTCACAAGTAAAAACTATGCAAAGGATCGTCTAATGATAGTACATATGACTGTGAGTCACCTAATATTCAATTGTTTCATAGGTCAAAACTTTCTTGACCTATACAGATGTTTGGATGCGTTAGATTGCTAACAGTAGAGAATTGCATAGAGCAGCAGTATACGCAACGTTTCTTGATGCTCACCATCACAGAGTTTTACCTTTTAGTAGCAAATATTTGTTCAATTTATAGTTTCTTCCCAAACAAATACGTAAAACGCGAGTGTATTGATTCCATCACCGAAGATCGAAAGACGTATACCAACACACAAAAGTGAACCTCGAGTTTCCTAGACGATTAACATTATATAGTAGTTTAGACAAGACGTTGTAGCCCAATGGTTAGGACGGGTCCCCGCCTGCACCCAGGTAGGGGGTTCGATCCACGCCGGAGGGAACTACCTTGCAACGCTCTTGTCACCCACACGGATATGGGCCATGTTTTCGGCCCATTTGAAAAACTGGGAGGGGCGTCTATCCGTGGGCATTCCTTCCCCTTGGGGATTAGTCTGGGCCTTCTGGGCCTGGGATACCCCCAGGTTAAACAAAAACATTATATAGTAGACTGTAGGCATTATTAACTTGTGAGAAATATATGAATGGTAACATTGCTATACTGTGACTTACATAGTTTTATATAGTAATAGCTACTAGTTGTTTTGTCCGCAGTTGCGGGTTTAATAATTTTACAAATTACTAAATAAATATATTATTAATTCGAAAACCATTAAAATAAATTATTTTCATGCCTTTGATATATTTAATAATTAATTAAATAATAATTTTATATACAATAAAGTTTATTTTAATAAAATATCTTTTATTATGTTAAAAATTGAAAATATTCATATATTCATAAAATTGTATACATGGATTTATATTTATTTTTAAAATATTTTGATGTAATTTTTTTGGATCACATTATATATAATTTTGTAGATAATGATAAGAATCAAATTAATGTAATTCGTTTTTAATTTGCGAGTAATTCTATATTAACAAATCTAATCTAATTATGTATTAAGGATAATGAAGATTTTAAACGCTCTAATTTTTAATGTGAGAGAAACAAATCGCTTTAAAAATAGTAGTATAAAAAAATGCTCTCTTTTCAGTTATATAAAATGGATAATTTTTCTTGATTAATCATTAGTTATGTGTTTTCGGTTTCTTTTAGTTTCAAATTTATTATTAAAAGATAATTTCAGATAACAACACAATATATATGTATATATATATTATATTATATTTTATTTTTAAAATATATATTAGGTTTCAGATAATTCTTCTTCTTATTATTATTATTATTATTATTATTATTATTATTATTATTATTATTATTATTATTATTATTATTATTATTATTTTAATCATTTATTTAATTAAAATCATTTAAATTTTTATTTATTTTGGAGTTAATTTATATATTTTATTCATTAAGAGTATAAACGATATTAACCACTCTAACTTTTAACGAAAAAATTATTTTCATGCCTTTTATATATTTAATAATTAACTAAATATTAATTTTATATAAAATAAAGTTTATTTTAATAAAATATCATCTATTATGTAAAAAAATGAAAATATTCATATATTCATAAAACTATATACATAGATTTGTATTTATTTTAAAAATATTTTGATGTAAAATATTTTTGGATCACATAATATATAATTTTGTAGATAATGATGAAAACAAATTAATTAAATTCATTTTTAATTTGTGAGTAATTCTATATTAACAAATCTATCTAATTATGTATTAAAGATAATGAAGATTTTAAACGCTCTAATTTTTAACGTGAGAGAAAGAAAATCACTTTGAAAAAAGTAGTATAAACTAAATGGTCTCTTTTCAGTTATATAAAATTGATAATTTTTTTTTATTAATCTTTAGTTATGTGTTTTCTGTTTTTTTAGTTTTAAATTTATTATTAAAGGATAGTTTCAAATAATAACACAATATATATATGTACATGTATATATATTATATTTTATTTTTAAAATATATATTAGGTTTCAGATAATTCTTCTTCTTCTTCTTCTTCTTCTTCTTCTTCTTCTTCTTCTTCTTCTCTTCTTCTTCTTCTTCTTCTTCTTCTTATTATTATTATTTTTAATCATTTATTTAATTAAAATCATTTAAATTCGTTTTTAGTTTGAAGTTAATTTATATATTTTATTCATTAAAGGTATAAATGATATTAACCACTCTAACTTTTAACAAAATACATTATTTTCATGCCTTTGATATATTTAATAATTAATTAAATATTAATTTTATATACAATAAAGTTTATTTTAATAAAATATCTTTTATTATGTAAAAAATTGAAATTATTCATATATTCATAAACTGTATACATGGATTTATATTTATTTTTAAAATACTTTGATGTAAAATATTTTTGGATCACATAATATATAATTTTGTAGATAATGATGAGAATCAAATTAATGAAATTCATTTTTAATTTGTGAGTAATTCTATATTAACAAATATATCTAATTATGTAGTAAGGATAATGCTCTAACTTTTAATGTGAAAGAAAGAAAATCGCTTTAAAAATAAAAATAGTAGTATAAACTAAATGTTCTTTTTAAGTTACATAAAATTGATAATATTTTTTCATTTTTCTTTAGTTATGTATTTTCTGTTTCTTTTATTTTTAAATTTATTATTAAAAGATAATTTAAAACTTTTAAACGCTCTAATTTTTAACGTGAGAGAAAGAAAATCACTTTGAAAATAGTAGTATAAACTAAATGTTTTTTCCAGTTATATAAAATTAATAATTTTTATTGATTAATCTTTGGTTATTTGTTTTCTGCTTTTTTAGTTTTAAATTTATTATTAAAAGACAATTTCAGTTAACAACAGAATATATATGTGTATATATTATTTGTATTTTTAAATATATATTAGGTTTCAGATAATTATTCTTCTTTTTATTATTAACTTTAATCATTTATTTAATTAAAATCATTTAAATTCGTTTTTATTTTGTAGTTAATTTATATATTTTATTCATTAAAGGTACGATATTAACCAACTCTAATTTTTAATGAGAGCTCCGTTGCAAAAAATTATTTCGCAAATAATAGTATATATATGAATCAAATAATATATGAGAAAATCATACAATTACTAAGCAGAATATATGATGGAGTGATTATTGTGATTGAGTAAATCACATGAGTTATGATTGATACTATTTCCTTGATAGGCATTATATTATATATGAATGATATAGAAAAAAAGAATTAGTGGTTTTGTTTTGAATAAAAATGGAGATACGATATTATCTTTTTTTTTGTCAACAGATACGATATTATCTACTTTATTGATTTCTTATTTTGGATGATTTTTATTTCTTCAAAGATGGGATAATATATTATAATATTTGGTCAAACAAAAGTACATAAAACTTTCCAAAAAAGTCAAACTTTCTTCACCCGGCACAACACTCCAATACAAACGATTTTTTCCTATTTATTCACCGAGACGAAGATCACAACTCCACACACAATCCAACCCTTTCAAACAACTTTTTGGTTTTTTGTTTTTTCGAAGAATCTCTTTTTTAAAATGAAACTAAAGCAAACCAACGCGATGTTTATGGTCTTAGCCCTAATCTTGGCATTGGTTTTCCTACAATCAGAAGCTGGTAATTATTGTCCGTTAGAAAATATAAATAGCATACCAGGATGTTTCGATGCGTTGAAAGCAGCATCGGGCAATGATACCAGAAGGCTAACAAGAGATTGTTGCAGAGCAGTCTTTTCAGTAAACTCTGATACTTGCTACTTTCTTCTCTTTCCTGGCAAAGCTTACCCTGTTAAGATGTTCAAAAACATTTGTCTTAATGTTAATTAGTTATGCCCCTGATGGTTCACCTTTCCAATGTTTTCTGTTTCTACCAATGAGTAATAATATATCTAAAGTTAAAATGAATCAAACCTTCCTTTTTGATATTCTCATTTTTATTTCATTAATAATTTCTTTTTTTTTTGATCAACTCATTAATAATTTCTTAGTACCGGAAGAAGTTACATAGTAACATATACACACTATCGTTGATAATATCGAATAATTGATACACAAATCAATTATTTTAGTCACAAACTTTCTTCACACATCTCTGTAAGTCATATATATAAGACAACCAAGTGCACTATCAAATGATTTACATTTCCCGCATTGACAATGAGGCAGTAGACTACTTGGTCAAGAAGGCTCTGCACAACTCTTCTTGCTTCTAGCAAGCCAAAAAAAGAATAAAAAGTCAAGTGCACTACGCACACATCTAATTCTAATGAATACATACTCAGTTATTCTTAGTTAACAATACAAACATCTCATTAGCGTCTACACCTACGGCGTCATATTACGTGGCGAGGATGTTTTTCTGATGCGGTGAGATTAGTGGCGGATAAAGATATCAGATGGCTGCTACCCCCAAAAGATTGTTTACAAAGTAGTGAAAACACTTGCCTCTTGATTGTTAGTGGGCCTTTGCTAAGCCTCCTAAATAACAGCTCTAACCTTTAATAGGCCTTTACTAAAACCCGTTTTAATTTAAAGTTGGGTAGGTTCCTTTTTACATGCATGCTTAATAGAGTTTGGCCTAATGAAAGTCCATATAGGACCGGTAATGCTAGGGTTTCCTCCTTATAACGAAAGTCGCCGTCGCAGGAGACCTTTAAATACGAACCATATCTCCTCTGTTTCATCAACTTATAACAACTCAGTTTAGTGTTCTCCGTTCTGTTCTCTTTTTCTGTCTACAATGTGTTTAGCTCTTAAGTCGATAGTTGGTTTGTATTCTCTCTTTTGAGGTATACAATTTTTTTTAAAAAAAAAATAGATCAAATGATGAGTTTAATACTGCAACAATATGAATTTCATGATTCTTAGTATTTAAGTCTCTGATGATCAAACTTTTTTCAAATTGAGTAGGTTTTCAATTTGATTTTATTCGTTTTCGATATTTGTTGTGGTTTTTTTGATTTGATAAAAGAAAGAGAGATATGATGAGCAACAAATTGGTCCGTGTTTCAGATAAACCGTGACCGAAAACTTTCTTAACCAAACTCTGATCTCTTATCTTTTCCTAGTCAAATTTATTCAATGTTCGATTATCTTCTTGTGATGTTTGTTTCTGCGGTGATGATTTTATGAAAAATTCACATGTCAGACTTCAGAGATTCTTAACGAATCAGTGAGAATGAATTTCATATCTTCTGAGCAGAAGACGATTGTGTTTTGCATCGAAGATTCATAGAGCGATTTCAAACGGTGAATTATTACCAAAGATTCTGGAGAATAACCAAGTGGTAATAGTTAAAAAATGATTATTGCAGCACCAAAGAACTTAACGATAAATTCAAGTCTGAAATACAAATTATATTAAGTCGTGCCCTGATAATCCATGGTTTAAAATATCGATAATCCATGTTTTAAAATAAGTTTCTCGCCGTAAATTATAAATTTGTGTACAAAATAGATAAATTATATTCCAGTTAACCACAATTCCTATTTTTTACCTTTAATAAGAAATCTTACCAAGGGACAATATCAAGCAAAACATTAGTTAAGGAATTAACGTTCGAAGAGGGCTTTTGTGTTAGGACAGTAAGATACGGAAAGATGTAATAATATCTCTGTCTAAGCTTCATTTTACCAACAGATTGTCAAATATCAGACAAAAAAATGGTGTCGAGTATATTTGCCAACGTGGCGAAACATCAACCAAATTTTCTGTTTAGATCCCATTTTGTCCACTAGAGGGAAGAATTCATCCTATGACCGAAGGTTAAGATTATCTTTTTTGTAAAATCGATTCGGGGATGGAGGTATTTCGAAAGGCAGCGATTGTGCGGCTCTATAGCCACAACGGAAAATACTTAACAGCGGACGAAGATCAAGAATCCGTTCATCAAAACCGTCGCGGCACAACTAAAAACACCCGATGGACCGTTGAAATTGTTCCTGGCTCTAATGTCATTCGTCTTCAAAGCTGCTACGGGAAATACCTAACCGCCTCTAATATTCATTTCCTCCTCGGAGCTACCGGTAAAAAGGTATTGTCTTGTTGCCCCAATAAGTTACCTACCTCAAATGAAATTAGGGTTTTAAAAAAAAAGATATCTTGAATGACAAGGCACAAATTGAATGCAAAGATATCAGTGTTAATGTTTTGCTTGCTATAATGCAAAACAAAGCACTTGAAAATTTATCCTTTAAATCATATTATTAGGTATCATCTTGCGTGATTCATAATAACTTGTAAAACAAGGTACTACAAACCTTACCGGCAAAGCTGGACTCGTCCGCCGAGTGGGAACCAATATCGGATAATGGCAAACACGTACGGTTCAAGAGTCGGTATGGCCAATATCTAAGAGCTAACAAAGGTTTGCCGCCTTGGAGAAACTCTATCACACACGATATCCCTAGCCGTACAGTCACACAAGATTGGGTCTTGTGGAGTGTTGATGTTCTCCAAATTCGAGTTGTCAACGATGAAGATGATTCTACCCATAGTTCTTCCACATTTTCACGGATCGAGGTACTATACATAGATAACCAACTTTAGTAGCAGTGATCATTTTAAAATATGATTACTTGTTATTTTTTTTTGTTAAATGTTATATAACACTTGACCAGTCAGGTGAGTCATTTACTGTGAGCTTACCACCAAAATCCGAAGGGAGACTGATATATTACGAGATCAGAGATGATTGTGGGAACATGAATAACGACGACATAGGAGAAAAATCATTGATATTCCACGGAAGCGAGTTGACAGAATTAAAGAAGAAACTAGAGGAAGAAACAGGGATCCAAGATCTTATTGTTTGCTCTAGAAACCCTTTGAATGATGAGAAGCTTTGTCCTCTTCAGTTGCACCTCCCTCCAAATAACGCAACAATGCACGTCATCATCGTTCCTCCTTCACTCGGTACTAAACTTCTCCTTTGATTATACTACGCTTTTCAAATATGTTGTTAAGAGTTATATATATAAAAATTTAGATCTTAGCTAGCTAATATTTTAAGTTTCTTTTACCATATGAGAACAATGTTTATAAGGAAGTTTATGATACATTTGAGACATGAGTGTCCAAAGTTCTTGTTTTCCAAATTTTTGTTTCGAATCTAAAACTGAAAGTTTACTATCCGACACACTTTTTTCTTAAAAGTCTCGTTACGTCTCGGAACATGACAAATCTTCATCATCCCAAGTTTAATGAGTTTCTTTATATCTAATTTTGTTATCAATTTTTGTTTCCTTTTTGTCTTGCAGATATTGACAAACAATAGAGTAATAGTATACTAGATGATAATCCGAGTGCATGTACAAAATGTGTTTTTATATATTAATGTATGTTTATTAAATGACTTTAACATTTTGCAATAATATAATCTTTATCGATTGTAAAATGAAGAATATAAATGTTGATCTTTTAAATGTATCATCTTTGTTGAAAAGCTAATATATTACATATCATTTTAATTATTTTAAAGACTTTATATAAACCAGATAGGCAACATCGATTGTAAAGTTATGAAAGGGGATTAGATTTTCTACTCTCGATTTGTTTACTATTGACTCTCCATAAGTGATTTCATTTTCTACCTCTATAAAATTAGGCTTTCGTTCTCGTTTCTGTTTCACAAATATGAGTTTCTTAAAACTTATTCTGTGAATTTGGTGAATTACATGAAGGTCAATTTAAAAAGATGAACATCTGTAAAAATTAGTTCCTTTTATATACATATCTAATCAAATTTTTGAAGAAAAACACCGGCAAGCTGTATTCACAAGTTAGTGTTCGAATATAAGTGCAGACTCGAAATATAAATGTCTGTTTAGTACATGTTCACTAGTTCGATCTAAAAATTATCTAATTATAAAATAACAAAACAAATTACTTATTTTTTAACCTACACTTTTTGAGGTTTAGTCACTTAAGAGTATCTATATATAATAACAAACCAAAATGTTTTACTTGATGACATCATTTTTTTTATAGGAAAAAATCAATCTAATGGTCATTTTTTTTATTAATGTATGATAAACTCTCTTTCATAGTACATGAGCATCTTTCTAATTTTTTAACAATTAAGTTTGTAAAACTTCATATGCTGTCTAAATAATTGGACTTACCAGTATGAAATCTTTATTCTTGAGAGAAACGAAGACAACAAAGGTTCCAAACCTCTGTGACCATGGTCATCGTTTTAATTTCTTAACAATTTTTAATCAAAATTTAATATACTGCTTAAATTAGTGGATTAACCATTATGAAATCTTTATTCCTTAGAGTAACAGAAACAACAAAGGTTCCAAACCTGATTGACCATTATACTATGTTATTTTATGATGCAAATATGCATTAAAACAATATTGTCATATTTTTGATTTTTTCCCTCAAAATATGTGGGCTAACCTCTACGAAAATATTGAGTTTTATGCTAAATGCTCTGTATTTTAAGCTTATGCTCACTAGTGCTGTTTAAAATTTTCTAATCAATTTATACATTTTATTAATGTATGATAAACTATCTATCATGGTACAGGGGCATCGTTCTAATTTTTAACAACAAGATTGGTAAAACTTCGTATGCTGCCTAAATCATTGGACTTACCACTATAAGTTTTTAATCTTGAGAGAAACAGAGACAACGAAGGTTCTAAACTCTTTGACCATCATCTTATGTTAGTGCTCAATGAAACTATACACTAAAACCAGATTTTCATATTTTTTTATTTTTTTTCCAAAATCGGTGGGTTAACTCCCTGCTAAAATAATGAGTTTTCGGTAAATGCTCTATATACTGAAATTTATACTCTTCACTTTTGTTTAAAATTTCAAAACACATTCTATATTTGAATTAATGTATTCTAAACTATCTTTCATGGTATATAGCAATCATACTAATTTTTTAATATTTAGTTTACTAAAATTTCATCTACTGCCTATTTTAATGGAATTATCATTATAAAATCTTCATTATCTAGAGAATCAGAGACAAAGGTGGTTCTAAACTCTTTAACCATCATCTGATGTTAGTGCTCGATGAAACTATACACTAAAACCAGATTTTCATAGTTTTTGAATTTTTCCAAAATCCATGGATTAATCCCTTCTAAAATAATGAGTTTTCATTTAATGCCCTATTTACTGAAGTTTATACTCTTCACTTTAGTTTTAAAATTTTAAACCACATTCTATATTTGAATTAATGTATTCTAAAATATCTTTCATGGATTGACCAAAAAAAAATATCTTTCATGGTATGTAGGAATCATACTAATTTTTTAATATTTAGTTTACTAAAATTCCATTTACTGCCTAGATTAGTTGAATTAAAATTATAAAATCTTCATTATCTAGAGAAACGGAAACAACAGAGGTTTTAAACTCTTTGACCATCATCTTATGTTAGTGCTCAATGAAAATATACACTAAAACCATATTTTCATATTTTTGAAATTTTTCCAAAATCCGTGGGTTAACCCCTTCTAAAATAATGAGTTTTCGGGAAATGCTCTATATACTGGAGTTTATACTCTTCACTTTTGTGTAAAAATTTCAAACCACATTCGACATTTGAATTAATGTATTCTATACAATCTTTCATGGTATAGGAATCATTCTAATTTTTTAAAAATTTATTTTACTAAAATTTCATTTACTGCCTAGATTAGTGGAACTAAAATTATAAAATATTCATTATCTAGAGAAATGGAGACAACAGAGGTTTTGAACTCTTTAACCATCATCTTATGTTAGTGCTCGATGAAACTATACACTTAAACCAGATTTTCATATTTTTTGAAAATTTTCCTAAATCCGTGGGTTAACCCCTTCTAAAATAATGAGTTTTCGGTAAATGTTCTATATACTGAAGTTTATACTCTTCACTTTTGTTTAAAAATTTCAAACCTCATTTAAAATTTGAATTAATGTATTATAAACTATCTATCATGGTATATAAGAATCATACTAATTTTTTAATATTTAGTTTACTAAAATTTCATCAACTGCCTATTTTAATTGAATTAGCATTATAAAATCTTCATTATGTAGAGAATCGGAGACAACAGAGGTTTTAAAATCTTTGACCATCATCTGATGTTAGTGCTTGATGAAACTATACACTAAAACCAGATTTTCATAGTTTTGAATTTTTTTCAAAATCCGTTGGTTAACCCCTTCTAAAATAATGAGTTTTCTGTAAATGCTCTATATACTGAAGTTTATACTCTTCACTTTTGTTTAAAAATTTAAAACCACATTTGACATATGAATTAATGTATTCTAAACTCTCTTTCATGGTATATAGGAATCATTCTAAAATTTTAATATTTCGTTTACTAAAATTTCATATACTGCCTTTATAAGTGGAATTACCATTATAAAATCTTCATTATCAAGAAAAACATAGACAATAAATGTTCTAAACCTCTTTGACCATCATCTGATGTTAGTGCTCGATGAAACTATACACTAAAAACAAATTTTTATATTTTTGAAATTATTTCAAAATCCGTGGGTTAACCCCTTCTAAAATAATGAATTTTCGGTAAATGTCCTATTTACTAAAGTTTATACTCTTCACTTTAGTTTAAAAAGTTTAAACAACATTCTATATTTGAATTAATGTGTTCTAAACTATATTTCATGGTATATAGAAATCATACTAATTTTTTAATATTCAGTTTACTATATTTTATTTACTGCCTAGATTAGTGGAACTAAATTTATAAAATCTTCATTATCTAGAGAAACGGAGACAACAGAGGTTTTAAACTCTTTGACCATCATCTTATGTTAGTGCTCAATGAAACTATACACTAAAACCAGATTTTTTTTTTGAATTTCTACAAAATCAGTGGGTTAACCCCCTTCTAAAATAATGAGTTTTCGGTAAATGATCTATATACTGAAGTTTATACTCTTCACTTTTGTTTAAAAATTTCAAACCACATTCTATATTTGAATTAATTTATTCTAAACTATTTTTCACGATATATAGGAATCATAATAATTTATTAATATTTAGTTTACTAAAATTTTATTTACTGCCTAGATTATTGGAATTAACATTATAAAATCTTCATTATCAAGAGAAACGGAGACAACAGAGGTTTTAAGCTCTTTGACCATCATCTTATGTTAGTGCTTGATGAAACTATACACTAAAACATGTTTTTCATATTTTTTGAATTTTTTCCAAAATCCGTGGGTTAACCCCTTCTAAAATAATAAGTTTTCTGAAAATGTTCTATATACTCAAGTTTATACCCTTCACTTTTGTTTAAAAATTTCAAACCACATTTGACATTTGAATTAATCTATTTTAAAATCTCTTTCATGGTATATAGGAATCATTCTAAAACTTTAATATTTCGTTTACTAAAATTTCATATATTGCCTTTATAAGTGGAATTACCATTATAAAATCTTCATTATCAAGAGAAACAGAGACAATAAATGTTCTAAACCTCTTTGACCATCATCTTATGTCAGTTCTCGATGAAACTATACACTAAACCAAGATTTTCATATTTTTGATTTTTTTTCAAAATCCATGGGTTAACCCCTTCAAAAATATTTAGTTTTCGGTAAATGCTCTATATACTGAAGTTTATACTCTTCACTTTAGTTTTAAAATTTCAAACTACATTCTGTATTTGAAATAATGTATTCTAAACTTTCTTTCATGGTATATAGAATCATTCTAATTTTTAATATTTAGTTTACTAAAATTTCATTTACTGCCTAGATTAGTGGAATTAGCATTATAAAATCTTCATTATCTAGAGAAACGGAGACAACGAAGGTTTTAAACTCTTTAACCATCATCTTATGTTAGTGCTCGATGAAAATATACACTAAAACCAGATTTTCGTATATTTAAATATTTTCCGAAATCCGTGGGTTAACCCCTTCTAAAATAATGAGTTTTCGGTAAATTCTCTATATACTGAAGTTTATACTCTTCACTTTTGTTTAAAAATTTCAAACCACATACTATATTTTAATTAATGTATTCTAAACTATTTTTCATGGTATATAGGAATCACACTAATTTTTTAATATTTAGTTTACTAAAATCTCATTTACTGCCTAGATTAGTGGAATTAACATTATAAATTCTTCATTATCTAGAGAAACGGAGACAACGGAGGTTTTAAACTCTTTGACCATCATCTTATGTTAGTGCTCGATGAAACTATACACTAAAACCATATTTTCATATTTTAAAATTTTTTCCAAAATCCGTGGGTTAACCCCTTCTAAAATAATGAGTTTTCTGTAAATGCCCTTTTTACTGAAGTTTATACTCTTCACTTTTAGTTTAAAAATTTTAAACCACATTCTATATTTAAATTAATGTATTCTAAACTATATTTCATGGTATATAGGAATCATACTAATTTTTTAATATTTAGTTTACTAAAATTAAATTTACTGCCTAGATTGGAATTTGCATTATAAAATCTTTATTATCTAGAGAAACGGAGACAATGGAGGTTCTAAACTCTTTGACCATCATCTGATGTTAGTTCTCGATAAAACTATACACTAAAACCAGATTTTCATATTTTTAATTTTTTTCCAAAATCCGTGTGTTAACCCCTTCTAAAATAATGAGTTTTCTGTAAATGCCCTATTTACTGAAGTTTATACTCTTCACTTTAGTTTAAAATTTTTAAACCACATTCTATATTTGAATTAATGTATTCTAAACTATATTTCATGGTATATAGGAATCATACTAATTTTTAATATTTAGTTTACTATATTTAATTTATTGCCTAGGTTAATGGAACTAAATTTATAAAATCTTCATTATCTAGAGAAACAGAGACAACAGAGGTTTTAAACACTTTGACCATCATCTTATGTTAGTGCTCAAAGAAACTATACACTAAAACCATATTTTCATATTTTTTGAAAATTTTCCAAAATCCGTGGGTTAACCCCCTTCTAAAATAATTAGTTTTCCGTAAATGCTCTATATACTGAAGTTTAAACTCTTCACTTTTGTTTAAAAATTTCAAACCACATTCTATATTTGAATTAATGTATTCTAAACTATCTTTCATGTTATATAGGAATCATACTATTTTTTTTAATATTTAGTTTACTAAAATTTCATCTACTGCCTATTTTAATGGAATTAACATTATAAAATCTTCATTATCTAGAGAATCGGAGACAACGGAGGTTCTAAACTCTTTGGCCATCATCTGATGTTAGTGCTAGATGAAACTATACACTAAAACCAGATTTTCATATTTTTGAAATTTTTCCAAAATCCGTGGGATAACTCCTTCTAAAATAATGAGTTTTCGCTAAATGCTCTATATACTGAAGTTTATGCTCTTCAATTTTGTTTAAAAATTTCATACCACATTGGACAATTGAATTAATGTATTCTAAACTATCTTTCATGGTATATAGGAATTAATCTAAATTTTTAATATTTAGTTTACTAAAATTAAAATTACTGCCTAGATTAGTGGAATTTGCATTATAAAATCTTTATTATCTAGAGAAACGGAGACAACGGAGGTTCTAAACTCTTTGACCATAATCTGATGTTAGTGCTCGATGAAACTATACACTAAAACCAGATTTTCATATTTTAAATTTTTTTCCAAAATCCGTGGGTTAACCCCTTCTAAAATAATGAGTTTTCTGTAAATGCCCTATTTACTGAAGTTAATACTCTTCAATTTAGTTTAAATTTTTTAAACCACATTATATATTTGAATTAATGTATTCTAAACTATATTTCATGGTATATAGGAATCATACCAATTTTTTAATATTTAGTTTACTATATTTCATTTATTGCCTAGGTTAGTGGAACTAAATTTATAAAATCTTCATTATCTAGAGAAACGGAGACAACGGAGGTTTTAAACTCTTTGACCATCATCTTATGTTAGTGCTCAATGAAACTATACACTAAAACCAGATTTTCATATTTTTTGAAAATTTTCCAAAATCCGTGGTTTAACCCCCTTTCTAAAATTATGAGTTTTTGGTAAATGCTCTATATATTGTAGTTTATACTCTTCACTTTTGTATAAAAATTTCAAACCACATTCGAAATTTGAATTAATGTATTCTAAACTATCTTTCATGGTATATAGGAATCATACTAATTTTTTAATATTTAGTTTACTAAAATTTCATCTACTGCCTATTTTAATGGAATTAGCATTATAAAATCTTCATTATCTAGAGAATCGGAGACAACGGAGGTTCTAAACTCTTTGACCATCATCTGATGTTAGTGCTAGATGAAACTATACACTAAAACCAGATTTTCATATTTTTGAAATTTTTCTAAAATCCGTGGGTTAACCTCTTCTAAAATAATGAGTTTTCGCTAAATGCTATATATACTGAAGTTTATACTCTTCACTTTTGTTTAAAAATTTCATACCACATTCGACAATTGAATTAATGTATTCTAAACTATCTTTCAAGGTATATAGGAATTAATCTAAATTTTTAATATTTAGTTTACTAAAATTAAATTTACTGCCTAGATTAGTGAAATTTGCATTATAAAATCTTTATTATCTAAAAAAACGGAGACAATGGAGGTTCTAAACTCTTTGACCATCATTTGATGTTAGTACTCGTTGAAACTATACACTAAAACCAGATTTTTCATATTTTTAAAAATTTTCCAAAATCTGTGGGTTAACCCCTTCTAAAATAATGAGTTTTCTGTAAATGCCCTATTTACTGAAGTTTATACTCTTCACTTTTGTTTAAAATTTTTAAACCACATTCTATATTTGAATTAATGTATTCTAAACTATATTTCATGGTATATGGGAATCATACTAATTTTTAATATTTAGTTTACTATATTTCGTTTATTGCCTAGGTTAGTGGAACTAAATTTATAAAATCTTCATTATCTAGAGAAACGGAGACAACGGAGGTTTTAAACTCTTTGACCATCATCTTATGTTAGTGCTCAATGAAACTATACTCTAAACCAGATTTTTATATTTTTTGAAATTTTTCAAAAATCCGTGGGTTAACCCCTTCTAAAATAATTAGTTTTCGGTAAATGCTCTATATACTGAAGTTTATACTCTTCACTTTTGTTTAAAATTTCAAACCACATTCTATATTTGAATTAATGTATTCTAAACTATCTTTCATGGTATATAGTAATCATACTAATTTTTTAATATTTAGTTTACTAAATTTTTATTTACTGCTTAGATTAGTGGAATTAACATTATAAAATCTTCATCATCTAGAGAAACATGGACAACGGAGGTTTAATACTCTTTAATCATCATATTATGTTAGTGCTCGATAAAAATATACACTAAAACCAGATTTTCATATTTTTGAAATTTTTTCAAAATCCGTGGGTTAACACCTTCTAAAATAATGAGTTTTCGGTAAATGCTCTATATATTGAAGTTTATACTCTTGACTTTTGTTTACAAATTCCAAACCACATTCGACATTTGAATTAATTTATTCTATACTATCTTTCATCGTATATAGGAGTCATTCTAATTTTTTAATATTTAGTTTACTAAAATTTTATTTGCTGCCTAGATTAGTGGAATTAGCATTATAAAATCTTCATTAACTAGAGAAACCGAGACAACGGAGGTTCTAAACTCTTTGACCATCATCTTATGTTAGTGCTCGATGAAATAATACACTAAAACCAGATATTCATATTTTGGAAAAATTTCCAAAATCCGTGGGTTAACCCCTTCTAAAATAATGAGTTTTCGGTAAATGCTCTATATACTGAAGTTTATACTCTTCACCTTTGTTTAAAAATTTTAAACCACATTCGACATTTGAATTACTGTATTCTAAACTATCTTTCATAGTATATAGGAATCATTCTAATTTTTTAATATCTCGTTTACTAAAATTTCATATACTGCCTTGGTAAGTGGAATTACCATTATAAATCTTCATTATCTAGAGAAACGGAGACAACGAAGGTTCTAAACTCTTTAACCATCATCTTATGTTAGTGCTCGATGAAAATATACACTAAAACCAGATTTTCATATTTTTAAATATTTTTTGAAATCCGTGGGTTAACCCATTTCTAAATATATGAGTTTTCGGTAAATGCTCTATATACTGTTGTTTATACTCTTCACTTTTGTTTAAATATTTCAAACCACATTCGACATTTGAATTACTGTATTATAAACTATCTTTCATAGTATATAGGAATCATTCTTATTTTTTAATATTTCGTTTACTAAAATTTCATATACTGCCTTGGTAAGTGGAATTACCATTATAAATCTTCATTATCAAGAGAAACGGAGACAATAAATATTCTAAACCTTTTTGACCATCATCTTATGTCAGTTCTCGACAATTGAATTAATGTATTCTAAACTATCTTTCATGGTATATAGGAATTAATCTAAATTTTTAATATTTAGTTTACTAAAATTAAATTTACTGCCTAGATTAGTGGGATTTGCATTATAAAATCTTTATTATCTAGAGAAACGGAGACAACGGAGGTTCTAAACTCTTTGACCATCATCTGATGTTATTGCTCGATGAAACTATACACTAAAAACAGATTTTCATATTTTTTAAATTTTTCCAAAATCCGTGGGTTAACTCCTTCTAAAATAATGAGTTTTCTGTAAATGCCCAATTTACTGAAGTTTATACTCTTCAATTTAGTTTAAAAATTTTAAACCACATTCTATATTTGAATTAATGTATTCTAAACTATTTTTCATAGTATATAAAAATCATACTAATTTTTAATATTTAGTTTACTAAAATTTCATTTACTGCCTATTTTAATGGAATTAGCATTATAAAATCTTCATTATCTAGAGAATCGGAGACAAGAGAGGTTCTAAACTCTTTGACCATCATCTGATGTTAGTGCTAGATGAAACTATACACTAAAACCAGATTTTCATATTTTTGAAATTTGTCCAAAATACGTAGGTTACCCCTTCTAAAATAATGAGTTTTCGCTAAATGCTCTATATACTGAAGTTTATACTCTTCACTTTCCTTTAAAAAGTTCATACCACATTCGACAATTGAAATAATTTATTCTAAACTATCTTTCATGGTATATAGGAATTAAGCTAAATTTTTAATATTTAGTTTACTAAAATTAAATTTACTGCCTAGATTAGTGGAATTTCCATTATAAAATCTTTATTATCTAGAGAAACGGAGACAACGGAGGTTCTAAACTCTTTGACCATCATCAGATGTTTGTCCTCGATGAAACTATACACTAAAACCAGATTTTAATATTTTAATTTTTTTTTCCTAAATCCGTGGGTTAACTCCTTCTAAAATAATGAGATTTCTATAAATGCCATTTTTACTGAAGTTTATACTCTTCACTTTGGTTTAAAAATTTTAAACCACACTCTATATTTGAATTAATGTATTCTAAACTATATTTCATGGTATATAAGAATCATACTAATTTTTTAATATTTAGTTTACTAAAATTTCATCTACTGCCTATTTTATTGGAATTAGCATTATAAAATCTTCATTATCTAGAGAATCGGAGACAACAGAGGTTCTAAACTTTTTGACCATCATCTGATGTTAGTGCTAGATGAAACTGTAGACTAAAACCAGATTTTCATATTTTTGAAAATTTTCCAAAAGCCGTGGGTTAACCCCTTCTAAAATAATGAGTTTTCGCTAAATGCTCTATATACTGAAGTTTATACTCTTCACTTTTGTTTAAAAATTTCATACCAAATTCGACAATTGAATTAATGTATTCTAAACTATCTTTCATGGTATATAGGAATTAATCTAAATTTTTAATATTTAGTTTACTAAAATTAAATTTACTGTCTAGATTAGTAGAATTTACATTATAAAATCTTTATTATCTAGAGAAACGGAGAGAGCGGAGGTTATAAACTCTTTGACTATCATCTGATATTAGTGCTCGATGAAACTATACACTAAAACCAGATTTTCATATTTTTAAAATTTTTCCAAAATCCGTGGGTTAACCCCTTCTAAAATAATGAATTTTCTGTAAATGCCCTATTTACTTAAGTTTATACTCTTCACTATAGTTTAAAAATTTAAGCCACATTATATATTTGAATTAATGTATTCTAAACTATATTTCATGGTATATAGGAATCATACTAATTTTTTTAATATTTAGTTTACTAAAATTTCATCTACTGCCTATTTTAATGGAATTATTATAAAATCTTCATTTTCTAGAGAATCAGAGACAACAGAGGTTCTAAATCTTTGACCATCATCTGATGTTAGTGCTAGATGAAACTATACACTAAAACCAGATTTTTATATTTTTGAAAAATTTCCAAAATCTGTGGGTTAACCCCTTTTAAAATAATGAGTTTTCGCTAAATGCTCTATATACTGAAGTTTATATTCTTCACTTTTGCTTAAAAATTTCATACCACATTTGACAATTGAATTAATGTATTCTAAACTATCTTTCATGGTATATAGGAATTAATCTAAATTTTTAATATTTAGTTTACTAAAATTAAATTTACTGCCTAGATTGGTGGAATTTGCATTATAAAATCTTTATTATCTAGAGAAACAGAGACAATGGAGGTTCTAAACTCTTTGACCATCATCTGATGTTAGTGCTTGATGAAACTATACACTAAAACCAGATTTTCATATTTTTAAAAATTTTCCAAAATCCGTGGGTTAACCCCTTCTAAAATAAAGAGTTTTCTGTAAATGCCCTATTTACTGAAGTTTATACTCTTCACTTTAGTTTAAAATTTTTAAACCACATTCTATATTTGAATTAATGTATTCTAAAATATATTTCATGGTATATAGGAATCATACTAATTTTTTAATATTTAGTTTACTAAAATTTCATCTACTGCCTATTTTAATGGAATTAGCATTATAAAATCTTCATTATTTAGAGAATCGGAGACAACGGAGTATCTAAACTCTTTGACCATCATCTGATGTTAGTGCTAGATGAAACTATACACTAAAACCAGATTTTCATATTTTTGAAATTTTTCCAAAATCCGTGGGTTAACCCCTTCTAAAATTATGAGTTTTCGGTAAATGCTCTATATACTAAAGTTTATACTCTTCACTTTTGTATTAAAAATTTCAAACCATATTCTACATTTCAATTGATTTATTCTAAACTATCTTTCATGTTATATAGGAATCATTCTAATTTTTTAATATTTATTTTACTAAAATTTCATTTACTGCCTAGATTAGTGGAATCAAAATTATAAAATCTTCATTATCTACAGTAACAGAGACAACAAACATTTTAAAATCTATGACCATCATCTTATGTTAGTGCTCGATTAAACTATACACTAAAACAAGATTTTCATATTTTTGAAATTTTTCCAAAATCCGTGGGTTAACCCCTTCTATAATGAGTTTTCGGTAAATGCTCTATATACTGAATTTTATACTCTTCACTTTTGTTTAAAAATTTAAAACCACATTCGACATTTGAATTAATGTATTCTAAACTATATTTCATGGTATATAGGAATCATACTGATTTTTTAATATTTAGTTTACTAAAATTTCATCTACTGCCTATTTTAATGGAATTAGCATTATAAAATCTTCATTATCTTGAGAATCGGAGACAACGGAGGTTCTAAACTCTTTGACCATCATCTTTCATGTTATATAAGAATCATTCTAAAATTTTAATATTTCGTTTACTAAAATTTAATATATTGTCTTGATAAGTGGAATTACCATTATAAAATCTTCATTATCAAGAGAAACATAGACAATAAATGTTATAAACCTCTTTGACCATCATCTTAGGTCAGTTCTCGATGAAACTATACACTAAAACCAGATTTTCATATTTTTTGAAATTTTTCCAAAATCTGTGGGTTAACCCCTTCTAAAATAATGAGTTTTTGGTAAATGCTCTATATACTAAAGTTTATACTCTTCACTTCAGTTTAAAATTTTCAAACCACATTCTGTATTTGAATTAATGTACTCTAAACTCTCTTTCATGGTATATAGAAATCATTCTAATTTTTTAATATTTAGTTCACTAAAATTTTATTTATTGCCTAGATTAGTGGAATTAGTATTATAAAATATTCATTATCTAGAGAAACAGAGACAAAGAAGGTTCTAAACTCTTTGACCATCATCTTATGTTAATGCTCGATGAAAATATACACTAAAACCAGATATTCATATTTTTTAGAATTTTCCAAAATCCGTGGGTTAACCCCTTTTAAAATAATGAGTTTTCGCTAAATGCAATATATACTGAAGTTTATACTCCTCACTTCTGTTTTAAAAATTTAAAACCACATTCTACATTTGAATTAATGTATTCTAGACTATTTTTCATGGTATATGGGAATCATTCTAATTTTTAATATTTATTTTACTAAAATTTCATTTATTCCTTGATAAGTGGAATTACCATTATAAATCTTCATTATCAAGAGAAACGGAGACAATAAATGTTCTAAACCTCTTTGACCATCATCTTATTTCAGTTCTTGATGAAACTAATCACTAAAACCAGGTTTTCATGTTTTTGAATTTTTTAAAAAATCAGTGGATTAACCCCTTCAAAAATATTGAGTTTTCGGTAAATGCTCTATATACTGTAGTTTATACTATTCACTTTTGTTTAAAAAATTCAAACCACATTCGACATTTGAATTAATGTATTATAAACTCTCTTTCCTGGTATATATGAATCATTTTAAAATTTTAATATTTCGTTTACTAAAATTTCGTATACTGGCTTGATAAGTGGAATTACCCTTATAAAATCTTCATTATCAAGAGAAACGAAGACAATAAATGTTCTAAACCTTTTTGACCATCAACTTATGTCAGTTCTCGATGAAACTATACACTAAAACAAGATTTTCATATTTTTGAATTTTTTTCAAAATCCGTGGGTTAACCCCTTCAAAAATATCCAGTTTTCTTTAAATACTCTATATACTGAAGTTTATACTCTTCGCTTTAGTTTAAAAATTTCAAACCACATTCTGTATTCAAATTAATGTATTCAAAACTATCTTTCATGGTGTATAGGAATCATTCTAATTTTTTAATATTTAGTTTACTAAAATTTTACTTACTGCCTAGATTATTGGAATTAGCATTATAAAATCTTCATTAACTAGAGAAACGGAGACAACGAAGGTTCTAAACTCTTTGACCATCATCTTATGTTAGTGCTTGATGAAAATATACACTAAAACCAGATTTTCATGTTTTTGAAAATTTTCCAAAATCCGTGGGTTAACACCCCTTCTAAAATAATGAGTTTTCAGTAAATGCTCAATGTACTGAAGTTTATACTCTTCACTTTTCTTTAAAAAAATTCAATCAACATTCGACAATTGAATTAGTGTATTCTACACTATATTTCATGGTATATAGGAATCATTCTAATTTTTTAATATTTAGTTTACGAAAATTTTATTTACTGCCTAAATTAGTGGAATTAGCATTATAAAATCTTCATTATCTAGAAAAACAGAGACAACGAAGGTTCTAAACTCTTTGACCATCATCTTATGTTAGTTCTCGATGAAAATATACACTAAAACCAGATATTCATATTTTTGAAAATTTTCCAAAATCTGTGAGTTAACCTCCTTCTAAAATAATGAGTTTTCGGTAAATGCAATATATACTATAGTTTATACTCTTCACTTCTGTTTTAAAAATTTCAAACCACATTCGACATTTGAATTAATTTATTCTAAACTATTTTTCATGGTATATAGGAATCATTCTAATTTTTTAATATTTATTTTACTAAAATTTCATTTACTGCCTAAATTTGTGGAATTAACATTATAAAATCTTTATTATCTTGAGAAACGGAGACAACGGAGGTTCTAAACTCTTTGACCATCATCTTATCTTAGTGCTCGTTGAAAATATTCACTAAAACCAGATTTTGAAATTTTTCCAAAATCTGTGGGTTAACCCCTTCTAAAATAATGAGTTTTCGGTAAATGCTCTATATACTGAAGTTTATACTCTTTACTTTTGTTTTAAAAATTTCAAACCACATTCTACATTTCAATTAATATATTCTAAACTATCTTTCATGGTATATAGGAATCATTTTAATTTTTTAATATTTATTTTACTAAAATTTCATTTACTGCCTAGATTAGTGGAATTAAAATTATAAAATCTTCAGTATATAGAGAAAGGGAGACAACAGAGGTTTTAAACTCTTTGAACATCATCTTATGTTAGTGCTCGATGAAACTATACACTAAAACCAGATTTTCAAATTTTTTGAAATTTTTCCAAAATCCGTGGGTTAACCCCTTCTAAAATAATGAGTTTTCTGTAAATGCCCTATTTACTGAAGTTTATACTCTTCACTTTAGTTTAAAAATTATAAACCACATTCTATATTTTAATTAATGTATTTAAGCTATCTTTCATGGTATATAGGAATCATACTAATTTTTTCATATTTAGTTTACTGAAATTTCATTTACTGCCTAGATTAGTGGAACTAAAATTATAAAATCTTCATTATCTAGAGAAATGGAGACAACAGAGGTATTAAACTTTTTGACCATCATCTTATGTTAGTGCTCAATGAAAATATATACTAAAACCAGATTTTTATATTTTTTTGAAATTTTTCCAAAATCTGTGGGTTAACCCCTTCTAAAATAATGAGTTTTCGGTAAATGCTATATATGCTGAAGTTTATACTCTTCACTTTTGTTTAAAAATTTCATACCACATTCTATATTTGAATTAATGTATTCTAAACTATCTTTCATGGTATATAGGAATCATACTAATTTTTTAATATTTAGTTTACTAAAATTTTATTTACTGCCTTGATTAGTGGAATTAACATTATAAAATCTTCATTATCTAGAGAAACGGAGACAATAGAGGTTTTAAACTCTTTGACCATCATCTTATGTTAGTGCTCGATGAAACTATACACAAAAATCAGATTTTCATATTTTTAAAATTTTCCCAAAATCCGTGGGTAAATGCTCTAAAATAATGAGTTTTCGGTAAATGCTCTATTTACTGAAGTTTATACTCTTCATTTTTGTTTAAAAAAATTCAAACCATATTCAACATCTGAATTAATGTATTCTAAACTCTCTTTCATGTTATATAGGAAACATTCTAAAATTTTAATATTTCGTTTACTAAAATTTCATATATTGCCTTGATAAGTGGAATTACCATTATAAAATCTTCATTATCAAGAGTAACAGAGACAATAAATTTTCTAAACCTCTTTGACCTTCATCTTATGTCAGTTCTAGATGAAACTAAACACTAAAACCAGATTTCATATTTTTGAATTTTTTCCAAAATCCGTGGGTTAACCCCTCGGTAAATGCTCTATATACCGAAGTTTATACTTTTCACTTTTATTTAAAAATTTCAAACCACATTCGACAATTGAATTAATGTATTATATACTATATTTCATGGTATATATGAATCAATCAAGATTTTTAATATTTAGTTTACTAAAATTAAATTTACTGCCTAGATTAGTGGAATTTGCATTATAAAATCTTTATTATCTAGAGAAACGGAGACAACGGAGATTCTAAACTCTTTGACAATCATCTTATCTTAGTGCTCGTTGAAAATATTCACTAAAACCAGATTTTCATATTTTTGATTTTTTTCCAAAATCCGTGGGTTAACCCCTTCTAAAATAATGAGTTTTCGGTAAATGCCTTATTTACTTAAGTTTATACTCTTCACTTTAGTTTAAAATTTTTTAACCACATTTTATATTTGAATTAATGTATTCTAAATTATCTTTCATGATATATAGGAATAATACTAATTTTTTAATATTTCGTTTACTGAAATTTCATTTACAGCCTAGATTAGTGGACCTAAAATTAAAAATCTCCATTATCTAGAGAAACGGAGACAACAGAGGTTTTAAACTCTTTGACCATCATCTTATGTAAGTGCTCGATGAAACTATACACTAAAACCAGATTTTCATATTTTTTGGATTTTTTCTAAAATCTGTGGGTTAACCCCTTCAAACCATATTCTACATTTCAATTAATTTATTCTAAACTATCTTTCATGTTATATTGGAATCATTCTAATTTTTTAATATTTATTTTACTAAAATTTCATTTACTGCCTAGATTAGTGGAATCAAAATTATAAAATCTTCATTATCTAGAGTAACGGAGACAACATACATTTTAAAATCTTTGACCATCATCTTATGTTAGTGCTCGATTAAACTATACACTAAAATAAGATTTTCATATTTTTGAAAATTTTCCAAAATCCGTGGTTTAACCCCTTCTATAATGAGTTTTCGGTAAATGCTCTATATACTGAATTTTATACTCTTCACTTTTGTTTAAAATTTTAAAACCACATTCGGCATTTGAATTAATGTATTCTAAACTATATTTCATGGTATATAGGAATCATACTGATTTTTTAATATTTAGTTTACTAAAATTTCATCTACTACCTTTTTAATGGAATTAGCATTATAAAATCTTCATTATCTTGAGAATCGGAGACAACCGAGGTTCTAAACTCTTTGACCATCATTTTTCATGTTATATAAGAATCATTCTAAAATTTTAATATTTCGTTTACTAAAATTTAATATATTGCCTTGATAAGTGGAATTACCATTATAAAATCTTCATTATCAAGAGAAACATAGACAATAAATGTTATAAACCTCTCTGACCATCATCTTAGGTCAGTTCTCGATGAAACTATACACTAAAACAAGATTTTCATATTTTTGATTTTTTTTCAAAATCTGTGGGTTAACCTCTTCAAAAATATTCAGTTTTCTTTAAATACTCTATATACCGAAGTTTATACTCTTCGCTTTAGTTTAAAAATTTCAAACCACATTCTGTATTCAAATTAATGTATTCAAAACTATCTTTCATGGTGTATAGGAATCATTCTAATTTTTTAATATTTAGTTTACTAAAATTTTATTTACTGCCTAGATTAGTGGAATTAGCATTATAAAATCTTCATTAACTAGAGAAACGGAGACAACGAAGGTTCTAAACTCTTTGACCATCATCTTATGTTAGTGCTTGATGAAAATATACACTAAAACCAGATTTTCATATTTTTGAAAATTTTCCAAAATCCGTGGGTTAACACCCCTTTTAAAATAATGAGTTTTCGGTAAATGCTCAATGTACTGAAATTTATAATCTTCACTTTTGTTTAAAAAATTCAATCCACATTCGACAATTGAATTAGTGTATTCTACACTATATTTCATGGTATATAGGAATTATTCTAATTTTTTAATATTTAGTTTACGAAAATTTTATTTACTGCCTAGATTAGTGGAATTAGCATTATAAAATCTTCATTATCTAGAGAAACAGAGACAACGAAAGTTCTAAACTCTTTGACAATCATCTTATGTTAGTGCTCGATGAAAATATACACTAAAACCAGATATTCATATTTTTGAAAATTTTCCAAAATCCGTGAGTTAACCCCCTTCTAAAATAATGAGTTTTCGGTAAATGCAATATATACTAAAGTTTATACGCTTCACTTCTGTTTTAAAAATTTCAAACCACATTCTACATTTGAATTAATGTATTCTAAACTATCTTTCATGGTATATAGGAATCATTCTAATTTTTTAATATTTATTTTACTAAAATTTCATTAACTGCCTAGATTTGTGGAATTAGCATTATAAAATCTTTATTATCTTGAGAAACGGAGACAACGGAGGTTCTAAACTCTTTGACCATCATCTTATCTTAGTGGTCGTTGAAAATATTCACTAAAACCAGATTTTGAAATTTTTCCAAAATCTGTGGGTTAACAACCCCTTCTAAAATAATGAGTTTTCGGTAAATGCTCTATATACTGAAGTTTTTACTCTTTACTTTTGTTTTAAAAATTTCAAACCACATTCTACATTTCAATTAATATATTATAAACTATCTTTCATGGTATATAGGAATCATTCTAATTTTTTAATATTTATTTTACTAAAATTTCATTTACTGCCTAAATTAGTGGAATTAAAATTATAAAATCTTCAGTATATAGAGAAAGGGAGACAACATAGGTTTTAAACTCTTTGAACATCATCTTATGTTAGTGCTCGGTGAAACTATACACTAAAACCAGATTTTCATATTTATAAAAAAATTTCCAAAATCCGTGAATTTTCTAAAATAATGAGTTTTCTGTAAATGCCCTATTTACTGAAGTTTATACTCTTCACTTTAGTTTAAAAATTATAAACCACATTCTATATTTTAATTAATGAAATTTTTTCGTATTTAGTTTACTGAAATTTCATTTACTGCCTAGATTAGTGGAACTAAAATTATAAAATCTTCATTATCTAGAGAAACGGAGACAACAGAGGTATTAAACTCTTTGACCATCATCTTATGTTAGTGCTCAATGAAACTAAACACTAAAACCAGATTTTCATATTTTTTTGAAATTTTTCCAAAATCTGTGGGTTAACCCCTTCTAAAATAATGAGTTTTCGGTAAATGCTATATATGCTGAAGTTTATACTCTTCACTTTTGTTTAAAAATTTCATACCACATTCTATATTTGAATTAACGTATTCTAAACTATCTTTCATGGTATATAGGAATCATACTAATTTTTTAATATTTAGTTTACTAAAATTTTATTTACTGCCTTGATTAGTGGAATTAACATTATAAAATCTTCATTATCTAGAGAAACGGAGACAATGGAGGTTTTAAACTCTTTGACCATCATCTTATGTTAGTGTTTGATGAAACTATACACTAAAATCAGATTTTCATATTTTTGAAATTTTCCCAAAATCCGTGGGTAAATGCTCTAAAATAATGAGTTTTCGGTAAATGCTCTATATACTAAAGTTTATACTCTTCATTTTTGTTTAAAAAATTTCAAACCATATTCAACATTTGAATTAATGTATTCTAAACTCTCTTTCATGTTATATAGGAAACATTCTAAAATTTTAATATTTTGTTTACTAAAATTTCATATATTGCCTTGATAAGTGGAATTACCATTATAAAATCTTCATTATCAAGAGTAACAGAGACAATAAATTTTCTAAACTTCTTTGACCTTCATCTTATGTCAGTTCTAGATGAAACTATACACTAAAACCAGATTTTCATATTTTTGAATTTTTTCCAAAATCCGCGGGTTAACCCCTCGGTAAATGCTCTATATACCGAAGTTTATACTTTTCACTTTTATTTAAAAATTTCAAACCACATTCGACAATTGAATTAATGTATTATATACTATATTTCATGGTATATATGAATCAATCTAGATTTTTAATATTTAGTTTACTAAAATTAAATTTACTGCCTAGATTAGTGGAATTTGCATTATAAAATCTTTATTATCTAGAGAAACGGAGACAACGGAGGTTCTAAACTCTTTGACAATCATCTTATCTTAGTGCTCGTTGAAAATATTCACTAAAACCAGATTTTCATATTTTGAATTTTTTTCCAAAATCCGTGGGTTAACCCCTTCTAAAATAATGAGTTTTCGGTAAATGCCCTATTTACTTAAGTTTATACTCTTCACTTCAGTTTAAAAAATTTTAACCACATTTTATATTTGAATTAATGTATTCTAAATTATCATTCATGATATATAGGAATAATACTATTTTTTTAATATTTCGTTTACTGAAATTTCATTTACAGCCTAGATTAGTGGAACTAAAATTAAAAATCTCCATTATCTAGAGAAACGGAGACAACAGAGGTTTTAAACTCTTTGACCATCATCTTATGTAAGTGCTCAATGAAACTATACACTAAAACCATATTTTCATATTTTTTTGATTTTTTCTAAAATATGTGGGTTAACCCCTTCTAAAATAATGAGTTTTCGGTAAATGCTCAATATACTGAAGTTTATACTCTTCACTTTTGTTTAAAAATTTCAAACCACATTCTATATTTGAAATTAATGTATTCTAAACTATCTTTCATGGTATATAGGAATCATACTGATTTTTTAATATTTAGTTTACTAAAATTTCATTTACCGCCTAGATTAGTGGAATTAACATTATAAAATCTTCATTATCTAGAGAAACGGAGACAACAGAGGTTTTAAACTATTTGACCATCATATTATGTTAGTGCTCGACGAATCTATACACTAAAACCAGATTTTCATATTTTTTGAAATTTTTCAAAATCCGTGGGTTAATTCCTTCTAAAATAATGAGTTTTCTGTAAATGCTCTATATACTGAAGTTTATACTCTTCACTTTTGTTTAAAATTTTCAAACCACATTCGACATTTGAATTAATGTATTCTAAACTCTCTTTCATGTTATATAGGAATCATTATAAAATTTTTAATATTTCGTTTACTAAAATTTCATATATTGCCTTGATAAACGGAATTACCATTATAAAATCTTCATTTTCAAAAGAAACAGAGACAATAAATGTTCTAAACCTCTTTAACCATCATCTTATGTCAGTTCTCGATGAAAGTATACAGTAAAACAAGATTTTCATATTTTTGAATTTTTTTCAAAATCCATGGGTTAACCCCTTCAAAAATATTGAATTTTCGGTAAATGCCCTATTTACTTAAGTTTATACTCTTCACTTTAGTTTAAATTTTTTTAACCACATTTTATATTTGAATTAGTGTATTCTAAATTATCTTTCATGATATATAGGAATAATACTAATTTTTTAATATTTCGTTTACTGAAATTTCATTTACAGCCTAGATTAGTGGAACTAAAATTTAAAATCTTCATTATCTAAAGAAACGGAGACAACAGAGGTTTTAAACTCTTTGACCATCATCTTATGTAAGTGCTCAATGAAACTATACACTAAAACCAGATTTTCATATTTTTTGAATTTTTTCTAAAATCAGTGGGTTAACCCCTTTTAAAATAATGAGTTTTCGGTAAATGTTCTATATACTGAAGTTTATACTCTTCACTTTTGTTTAAAAATTTCAATCCACATTCGACAATTGAATTAGTGTATTCTATACTATATTTCATGGTATATAGGAATCATTATAATTTTTCAATATTTAGTTTACGAAAAATTTATTTACTGCCTAGATTAGTGGAATTAACATTATAAAATCTTCATTATCTAGAGAAACGGAGACAACGGAGGTTTTAAACTATTTGAACATCATATTATGTTAGTGCTCGATGAAACTATACACTATAATCAGATTTTCATATTTTTTGAAATTTTCCAAAATCCGTGGGTGTTACCCTTCTAAAATAATGAGTTTTCGGTAAATGCTCTATATACTGAAGTTTATACTCTTCACTTTTGTTTAAAAATTTCAAACCACATTCGACATTTGAATTAATGTATTCTAAACTCTCTTTCATGTTATATAGGAATCATTCTAAATTTTTAATATTTCGTTTACTAAAATTTCATATATTGCCTTGATAAGTGGAATTCCCATTATAAAATCATCTTTATCAAAAGAAACAGAGACAATAAATGGTCTAAACCTCTTTGACCATCATCTTATGTCAGTTCTCGATGAAACTGTACAGTAAAACAAGATTTTCATATTTTTGATTTTTTTTCAAAATCCATGGGTTAACCCCTTCAAAAATATTGAGTTTTCGGTAAATGATCTATATACTGAAGTTTCACTTTAGTTTAAAAATTTCAAACCACATTCTGTATTTGAATTAATCTATTCTAAACTATCTTTCATGGTATATAGGAATCATTCTAATTTTTTAATATTTAGTTTACTAAAATTTTATTTACTGCCTAGATTAGTGGAAATAGCATTACAAAATCTTCATTATCTAGAGAAACGGAGACAACGAAGGTTCTAAACTCTTTGACCATCATCTTATGTTAGTGCTCGATGAAAATATACACTAAAACCAGATATTCATATTTTTGAAATTTTTCCAAAATCCGTGTGTTAACCCCTTCTAAAATAATGAGTTTTCGGTAAATGTTCTATGTACTGAAGTTTATACTCTTCACTTTTGTTTAAAAATTTAAAACTTATTTACATTTGAATTAATGTATTCTAAACAATCTTTCATGGTATATAGGAATCATATTAATTTTTTAATATTTAGTTTACTAAAATTTCATCTACTGCCTGTTTTAATGGAATTAGCATTATAAAATCTTCATTATCTAGAGAATCGGTGACAACGGATGTTCTAAACTCTTTGACCATCATCTGATGTTAGTGCTCGATTAAACTATACACTAAAATCAGATTTTCATATTTTGAAATTTTTCCAAAATCCGTGGGTTAATCCCTTCTAAAATAATGAGTTTTGGGTAAATGTCTTATTTACTGAAGTTTAAACTCTTCACTTTAGTTTAAAAATTTTAAACCACATTCTATATTTGAATTAATGTTTTCTAAACTATCTTTCATGGTATAGAGGAATCATATTAATTTTTTAATATTTAGTTTACTAAAATTTTATTTACTGCCTAGATTAGTGGAACTAAAATTATAAAATCTTCATTATCTAGAGAAACGGAGACAACAGAGGTTTTAAACTCTTTAACCATCATCTTATGTTAATGCTCTATATACTTAAGTCTATACTTTTCACTTTTGTTTTAAAAATTTCAAACCACATTCTACATTTGAATTAATGTATTATAAATTCTCTTTCATGGTATATAGGAATCATTATAATTTTTTAATATTTAGTTTACTAAAATTTCATTTACTGCCTAGATTAGTAGAATTACCATTATAAAATCTTTATCATCAAGAGAAATGGAGGTTCTAAACTCTTTAACCATCATCTTATTTTAGTGCGTTGAAATTATACACGAAAACTAGGTTTTCATATGTTTGAAATTTTTTAAAAATCCGTAGGTTAACCCCTTCAAAAATATTGAGTTTTCGGTAAATGCTCAATATATTGAAGTTTATACTCTTCACTTTTGTTTAAAAAATTCAAACCACATTCGATATTTGAATTAATGTATTCTAAACTCTCTTTCGTGGTATATAGGAATCATTCTAAATTTTTAATATTTTGTTTACTAAAATTTCATATATTGCCTTGATAAGTGGAATTACCATTATAAAATATACTTTATCAAGGGAAACGGAGACAATAAATGTTCTAAACCTTTTTGACTATCATCTTATGTCAGTTTTCGATGAAACTATACACTAAAACAAGATTTTCATATTTTTGAATTTTTTTCAAAATCCATGTGTTAACCCCTTCAAAAATATTCAGTTTTTGGTAAATACTCTATATACTGAAGTTTATACTCTTCACTTTAGTTTAAAAATTTCAAAGCAGATTCTGTATTATAATTAATGTATTCAAAACTATCTTTCATGGTATATATGAATCATTCTAATTTTTAATATTTAGTTTACTAAAATTTCATTTACTGCCTAGATTAGTGGAATTAGCATTCTAAAATCTTCATTATCTAGAGAAACGGAGACAACGAAGGTTCTAAAATCTTTGATCATCATCTTATGTTAGTGCTCGATGAAAATATACACTAAAACCAGATTTTCATATTTTTGAAAATTTTCCAAAATCCGTGGGTTAACCCTTCTAAAATAATGAGTTTTCGGTAAATGCTCTATATACTGAAGTTTATACTTTTCACTTTTGTTTAAAAATTTCAAACCACATTTGACAATTGAATTAATGTATTCTAAACTATCTTTCAAGGTATAAAGGAATCAATCTAAATTTTTAATATTTAGTTTACTAAAATTAAATTTACTATCTAGATTAGTGGAATTTGCATTATAAAATCATTATTATCTAGAGAAACAGAGACAACGGAGGTTCTAAACTCATTGACCATCATCTTATCTTAGTGCTCGTTGAAAGTATACACTAAAACCATATTTTCATATTTTTGAAATTTTTCCAAAATTCGTGGGTTAACCCCCCCTTCAAAAATAATGAGTTTTCGGTAAATGCTCTATATACTTAAGTCTATACTCTTCATTTTTGTTTAAAAAAATTCTAACCACATTCTACATTTGAATTAATGTATTCTAAACTATCTTTCATGGTATATAGGAATAATTATAATTTTTTAATATTTATTTTACTAAAATTTCATTTACTGCCTAGATTAGTGGAATTAAAATTATAAAATCTTCATTATCTAGAGAAACAGAGACAACAGAGGTTTTAAACTCTTTGACTATCATCTTATGTTAGTGCTCGATGAAACTATACACTAAATCCAGATTTTCATATTTTTGAAATTTTTCCAAAATCCGTGGTTTAACCCCTTCTGAAATAATGAGTTTTCGATAAATGATCTATGTACTGAAGTTTATACTCTTCACTTTTGTTTAAAATTTTAAAACCTTATTAGAAATTTGAATTAATGTATTCTAATCAATCTTTCATGGTATATAGGAATCATTTTAATTTTTTAATATTTATTTTACTAAAATTTCATCTACTGCCTATTTTAATGGAATTAGCATTATAAAATCTTCATTATCTAGAGAATCGGAGACAACGGAGGTTCTAAACTCTTTGACCATCATCTGATGTTAGTGCTCGATGAAAATATACACTAAAATCAGATTTTCATATTTTGAAATTTTTCCAAAATCCGTGGGTTAACCCCTTCTAAAAAATGGGTTTTCGGTAAATGCCTTATTTACTGAAGTTTATAATCATCACTTTAGCTTAAAAATTTTAAACCACATTCTATATTTGAATTAATGTTTTCTAAACTATCTTTCATGGTATATAGGAACCATACTAATTTTTTAATATTTAGTTTACTAAATTTTTATTTACTGCCTAGATTAGTGGAACTAAAATTATAAATCTTCATTATCTAGAGAAACGGAGACAACGGACCATCATCTTAAGTTAGTGCTCGATGAAACTATACTCTAAAACCAGATTTTCATATTTTTGAAATTTTTCCAAAATCCGTGGGTTAACCCCTTTTAAAATAATGAGTTTTCGGTATATGCTCTATATACTTATGTCTATACTCTTCGCTTTTGTTTTAAAAATTTCAACCAACATTCTACATTTGAATTAATGTATTCTAAACTCTCTTTCATGGTATATAGGAATCATTCTAAAATTTTAATATTTTGTTTACTAAAATTTCATATACTGTCTTGATAAATGGAATTACCATTATAAAATTTTCATTGTCAAGAGAAACGGAGACAATAATTGTTCTAAACCTTTTTGACAATCATCTTATGACAGTTCTCGATGAAACTATACACTAAAACAAGATTTTCATATTTTTGATTTTTTTTCAAAATCCATGGATTAACCCCTTCAAAAATATTCAGTTTTCGGTAAATACTCTATATACTGAAGTTTATACTCTTCACTTTAGTTTGAAATTTTCAAACCACATTCTGTATTTGAATTAATGTATTCAAAACTATTTTTCATGGTATATAGGAATCATTCTAATATTTTACTATTTAGTTTACAAAAATTTCATTTACTTCCTAGATTAGTCGAATTAGCATTATAAAATCTTCATTATCTAGAGAAACGGTGACAACGAAGGTTCTAAACTCTTTGTCCATCTTCTTATGTTAGTGCTAGATGAAAATATACACTAAAACCAGACTTTCATATTTTGAAAATTTTCCAGAAACCGTGGGTTAACCCCCTTCTAAAATAATGAGTTTTCGGTAAATGCTCTATATACTGTAGTTTATACTCTTCACTTTTGTTTAAAAACTTCAAACCACATTTGACAATTGAATTAATGTATTCTAAACTATATTTCAAGGTATATAGGAATCAATCTAAATTTTTAATATTTAGTTTACTAAAATTAAATTTACTGCCCAGATTAGTGGAATTTGCATTATAAAATCTTTATTATCTAGAGAAACGGAGACAACGGAGGTTCTAAACTCTTTGACCATCATCTTATCTTAGTGCTCGTTGAAAATATACACTAAAACCAGATTTTCATATTTTTGAAATTTTTACAAAATCCGTGGGTTAATCCCTTTTTAAATAATGAGTTTTTGGTAAATGTTCTATATACTTAAGTTTATACTCTTCACTTTTATTTTAAAAATTTCAAACCACATTCTACATTTGAATTAATGTATTCTAAACTATCTTTCATGATATATAGGAATCATTCTAATTTTTTATTTTACTAAAATTTCATTTACTGCTTAGATTAGTGAAATTAAAATTATAAAATCTTCATTATCTAGAGAAACGGAGACAACGGAGGTTTTAAACTTTTTGACCATCATCTTATGTTAGTGCTCGATGAAATTATACACTAAAACCAGATTTTCATATTTTTGAAATTGTTCCAAAATCCGTGGGTTAACCCCCCTTCAAAAATAATGAGTTTTGGGTAAATGCTCTATATACTGAAGTTTATACTCTTCACTTTTGTTTAAAAATTTCAAACCACATTCGACATTTGAATTAATGTATTCTAAACTCTTTTTCATGGTATATAGGAATCATTCTAAAATTTTAATATTTCGTTTACTAAAATTTCATATACTGTCTTGATAAGTGGAATTATCATTATAAAATCTTCATTATCAAGAGAAACAGAGAAAATAAATGTTTTAAACCTCTTTGACCATCATCTTATGTCAGTTCTCGATGAAACTATACACTAAAACAAGATTTTCATATTTTTGAATTTGTTTTAAAAATCCATGAATTAACCCCTTCAAAATATTGAGTTTTCGGTAAATGCTCTATATACTGAAGTTTATACTCTTCACTTTAGTTTAAAATTTTCAAACCACATTCTGTATTTGAATTAATGTATTCTAAACTATATTTCATAGTATATAGGAATCATTCTAATTTTTTAATATTTAGTTTATTAAAATTTCATTTACTGCATAGATTAGTGGAATTAGCATTATAAAATCTTTGTTATCAAGAGAAATGGAGGTTCTAAACTCTTTAACCATCATCTTATGTTAGTGCTCGTTGAAAATATACACTAAAACCAGGTTTCATATTTTTGAAATTTTTAAAAAATCTGTGGGTTAACTGCTTCAAAAGTATTGAGTTTTCGATAAATGCTCAATATACTGAAGTTTATACTCTTCACTTTTGTTTAAAAAATTCAAACCACATTCGACATTTGAATTAATGTATTATAAACTCTCTTTCATGGTATATAGGAATCATTCTAAAATTTTAATATTTTGTTTACTAAAATTTCATATACTGCCTTGATAAGTGAAATTACCATTATAAAATCTTCATTATCTAGAGAAACGGAGACAATAAATTTTCTAAACCTTTTTGACCATCATCTTATGTTAGTTCTAGATGAAACTATACACTAAACAAGATTTTCATATTTTGAATTTTTTTTAAATCCATAGGTTAACCCCTTCAAAAATATTCAGTTTTCGGTAAATATTCTATATACTGAAGTTTATATTATTCACTTTAGTTTAAAATTTTCAAATAACATTATGTATTTGAATTAATGTATTCAAAACTATTTTTTATGGTATATAGGAATTATTCTAATTTTTTAATATTTAGTTTACTAAAATTTCATTTACTGTCTAGATTAGTGGAAGGAAATCATTCTAATTTTATTTACTGTATTCATTTGTATTGGATACGTTGAATAGAAGTATATACTTTCTCTTTCGTCCTACTGAAATTTGTTAATGATTTTGTCTTTGTACACGTTTCAGCTAAATGTAGCTATTTATATTATTCAAGACGATTGTAAATTCTCATTTTTGGGTATACTATATAGTTGTGAAAGGGACTCTTGCAGTTGAGTAGTTTGCCTTAGAATAGTATAATAACATGAAACATAAATGAGTCACTCGTGACGTACTTGCTCTCATTTTCTACTTTGTTATTGTTAATAATCAATAACAATGTGTAACAATTTATGAGTTTTGTTAGGTCAACAATGTTTTATAGTCTCTTAGATTTGTTGGAATTTCAAAACTTGAAACTTATTAAAATACTAATTATACAAAGGTATTATTTAAGAGTGAAACTAATTTTATACGTAATGTTAATCAAATCCCATATGTGTTCTATATTTTTCACTGGTTTACCTTCACAAATATCGAAAAAGTGAAAAATGAAAAGCAATGTGATGGAGCTTATTTTTAAAAGAAGTAGAACATCAAAATAAATAGATGGATATCTCTCTTAAATGTTTATGGATTTTTCTTCTTTTATGTAGGCATAATCTCAAGAGATTAGAATATTAAATGGATTGACCAAAAAAGAGAATAAGTGTGAATTGGAATACAAATTTGAAAAGGTCAAGTAAGTGGATAATTTAATGGTAAACTCAAGGACTTATTCAACAAATGGAAGAATAATGAAAAAGTATTTAGTTATACAAAGGGAAAATTCCTTAAAAATACACAGACTGAATTTCTTTTGCTGAAAAAATACACGAACTTTTTTGGCTTCCCAAAAAATACACAAACTAATTTTGATTGTCCATCAAATACACGAACTTTTGAATTTTGAAGGTTTCACACCTCGATTTTAACGGTGTAAACAGTGACTAACAGAATAGTAAGACGCCGTTAGACGCCGTTAACTCTGATTAAAAAGTTCATGTATTTTATGGAAAACCACAATTAGTTCGTGTATTTTTCGGGAAGCCTAAAAAGTTCGTGTATTTTTTCAGCAAAAGAAATTTAGTATGTGTATTTTTAAGGAATTTTTAAATGGAGTTTGGATATTTCATATAATATTCAGAGGCTAAATATCTGGACCCAATACATATCCAAAATTTTATATTTGTAAACTTTCGGTTTGGTTTTGGACCAGATATTTTCGATCTGAAAAATCCAGATCCGGAAAAAAACGGCCCAAACCCGACCCAAACACCTGAAAAAACATATTCTCTATCACATGATACATGTCCAAAATTTTTATATTTGTAAACTTTCGGTTTGATTTTGGACCGAATATTTCCGGGTCAGTTCTGATTCAAGTTTTTGAATCTGGCTAAAAATTCACAAACAACTCTAAATTTTACATTGAAAGTTTCATATTAATTAAAAAAATTTCTGTTACAAAAACAAAACTAAAAAATATTGCAAAAATAATAACAAAATTGTTAGCAGAAAGATCTTGTCGGATTGAATCTATTCGTGTCAATTTTATTAGGTCCAGGTCTATTCGGATCAGTTCTTTTTGGTTTCAATTCTTTCAAGTAGAAGAGTTTTGGACCCAACAAATATTTTTAAACTTTCGGTTTGATTTTGGACCGAATATTTTCGGGTCAGTTCCAATCCAAGTTTTTGAATCCGGCTAAAATGTCAAGATTAGGTCTACATATTTTAGCCGGATTCAAAAACTTGGATCGAAACTGATCCAAAAATATTCGGTCCAAAACCAAACCGAAAGTTTACAAATATAAAATTTTGGATCTGTATTGGGTCCAAATATTTAGCATCTGAATAGGATATGAAATATCCAAACTCCATTTGAAAATTCCTTAAAAATACACATACTAAATTTCCTTTGCTGAAAAAGTACACGAACTTTTTAGGCTTCCCGAAAAATACACGAACTAATTTTGGTTGTCCATAAAATACATGAACTTTTTATTCAAAGTTAACGGCGTCTAACGGCGTCTTACTATTCTGTTAGTCACTGTTTACACCGTCAAAATCGAGGTGTGAAACCTTCAAAATTCAAAAATTCGTGTATTTTATGGACAATCAAAATTAGTTTGTGTATTTTTTGGGAAGCCAAAAAAATTCGTGTATTTTTTCAGCAAAAGAAATTCAGTCTGTGTATTTTTAAGGAATTTTCCCTTATACAAAATACTCTTTTGATTATAAAACAATGATGAAGTGAAGGAGTTTTTTTTTGTTTGATTATAATACTAGTATTATGGCCCATGCTATGCATGGGCAAAGCGATTGTTTAAATAATTCTGTCCAAAAAAATATTGTTCAAAATATTTCATAGTATTGTTAAGAGAATAGATACATAAACTCAAGATAATAAATACTTAAATTTTGATATTCAAAGGAAAAAGTTTTTTAAAACTTATTGACTAAAAATCTTGCATAATATGCAAGTATACACTTCCTTAATTTTATATAATAAGATACATATTAAATTTATTGGCAAAAACAAAATCAATATTAAAGTCATAGCTTGGTGATAGACCAATCTCAATCGTACGACAATTTCTCCCTCTTGTTTTATACTTTTGTCTATAGAATGAAACATTTTTTTTTGGTGTAACATAATTAAATAATTATGAAACATAATTAAATACACATACTTGATTTTAATTACTTTTTCTATCTACATGTTATTGATATAGTTTGACATGGAGTTTGATAAACTTCTACACAAACATAGAGATATTTTAATGTTTTTAACTCTCATTTAGAAAATAAAATTGTTTAAAAAAATCTAAAAATACGTCTCATTCGAAAATATATGTTTTGAAGTATAATTTAAAAAATTGTATATTTATAAAAACTAAAAATATTTTATTTAGTAGTTTGAGATCTTTTTTTAAAACATACATCAAAGTATAAGTTAAAAAATTAGAGCAACTAAATACATTAATATTATATTTTGCAATTTAGCATATTAACCAAGGAAAGATAACGTTCATATACTAACCCATATTCTTAGTTTTGTTTTTATTGTTATTTTTTTGAAAAAATACCTTTTTATTGTTTCACTTAATTTAATCTTGTTTATCTTATGAAAACTTTTTTAAAATATCAATTCCGAAAGAAATTTAACCAATACAGAATTAGAAAAAGCAACAACTCACCGAGTTGTTAAAAGACGCAAGTAACGTTCATAAACCCATGTTTTAGATGCTATTCCGTTTTTAAGCCAGCCTTCGTTGGTGATTTCTCCTATCGTTAGATGATTCTTTTGCTAGTCCGATCATCCTGAAAAATGTTTACATGTAAGTGTAAACACAACTCGTAAATTAAAGCTTGATTTTGCAAAATGAACTGGAGCAGGAAACTGATAAAAGGTAAAATGAAAACCATATTCCATCCTCATGAGCCGTGTTTCTCTCATTTCCCCACCTGTCAAAATAACTTTAGAATCAGTTATCATTGGTAGATGAATAAAGTTCAAAATAACTTTTTTTGAAAAATAACTTGCTCTTCATTTACGAAAAAAAACTAACTCGCACTTATCTTTTTCGAGGAGAATGAATGTTTTCAAATTCTTTGATTTCAGTTCCTATGGCTTCGTCATCTCCAAACTCACGTTTTGTTTTTACCAGATGGAGTGGTTGTTTAGTGATTATTCTGTGGAAAATATATGATTAGAATAACCAAGAAAATAATAAGGATATCACGAAAGTGGTAAAACGTGGGTATGTAACCGCCGAACAGTTTATTTTGTTATTAATATTTTGAGTAATTAAAAAATGGGAAAATTAATAATTTGTTAATTAAAAATGCTAAAGGACACATGTCATTCGCAGAATCATCAACTGACTTCTGTTTTATAATATAAAAAAGATTTGTGTTTTAAACAAAAAAAATATAAAATATTTGAAGGGGATACGAAAAAAGCGTTTTGTAACTGTTGAGGAGTTAGCAAACAAACACATGCCAAATAGCTCTCTCTCTCTCTCTTGCCCGCTTTGCCCGTTCCTTCGTCTCTCTGGACTCTATCTATCATATCATCTCCAGAGAGAGAGACATCAATTCCCCTTTTTTGACTAAAATTCTCTCTCTGCTTTTCTAATCCAGACCATTGTTTCAAGTGAGATTCTCTCTCTCTCTCTCTACTACTTCACCAAAATCTCTCCTTTTTTCCCCCCCCCCCCCCAGCAACATTTCTCCAGCTCCCAACTATCTAAATCTCGTTTTGGATTTTGAAAGGGTTTTTCTTTCCTTCTCCCTCCCCTGGTCAAGTTCTGTTTTTTTTTTCTTCTTCTGGGGATGAGTTTAAATTCCGTCGAAGTGATGGAGAAATCGAACAAACCTAACGAGAGCGAGAAGAAGAAGAAGAAGAAGAGGAAGAAGCAGAAGAACAATGTCAGGAACAGCGAAGGAGAAGAAGAAGGAAATGGATGTTGGATCAAATTTAGGGTAATGGTTTGTTGCCAACCTTCAACTTCTTCTGACGTTGATGATACCTCTCCCCCCACTCTCTCTACTACCACTCGTACGCCCTTCCTTCCTTCCTGCTCCATCTATGAATTTTCATTTTCCTTTGAGCTAATCAAAAAAAAACTTTCCTTTCCTTTCCTTTAGGCATGAATGAAATCTTCTTTAATTATTTTCTGGAAATTTGGTTTCTCAAATACTCAAAAAAAAAAAGACTTTTATATATATTTCCATCTAACCAAAGATTCTTTCCACATCTGTGTCAATGTGTTTGGTTTACCTAACTTAACTACTTTCATGCTAATCCATATTTCTAATTAGTAAGTGAATTTGGTTTGAACAGTGGGAAGTAGTAAGTCGGGAGCAAGTGTGAAATCATCAAATGAGCAGCAACCAGCTGTCCCTGTTTCTTCTTCTTCTACGACAGCAACTGCAACTAGCAATGCTGAAAGCTCTTTGTCCACTCCTATCATCAGTGAAGAACTTAAGATGTTTTCTCACTTAAAGCACTTTTCTTTCCTTGATCTCAAGTTGGCTACTAGAAACTTCAGACCTGAAAGTCTTCTCGGCGAAGGTGGCTTTGGTTGTGTCTTCAAAGGATGGGTCGAGGAGAACGGTACTGCTCCTGTTAAGCCTGGCACTGGCCTTACTGTCGCCGTCAAAACCTTAAATCTTGATGGCCTCCAGGGTCATAAAGAGTGGCTTGTAACACCCTTTCCTTTTCCTTTTCCACTGTTGAAGCTTAAAACACACAAACTACTTACTAAAGGGGTTTCTGTTTGTAGGCTGAGATAAACTATCTTGGTAACCTTCTCCATCCGAATCTTGTTAAACTGGTGGGTTATTGTATCGAAGACGACCAAAGGCTGCTTGTTTATGAGTTTATGCCTCGAGGCAGTTTGGAGAATCACCTTTTCAGAAGTAAGTGGCAATTTTCTGCACTTACATTGTTTAAAGTTGGAACCTTTCTTAGATGGAACTTGCACTTGTGTGTTGAAGGGTCGTTGCCTCTGCCATGGTCAATTCGGATGAGGATTGCATTAGGTGCTGCAAAGGGTCTCAGTTTCCTTCACGAAGAAGCGCTCAAGCCTGTCATATATCGTGATTTCAAAACCTCCAACATTCTACTCGATGCTGTATTATTGTTTCCCTTTTTTTTTCTTTTTACAGCATCCCCCTCCTTTGCTTGCTTCTAAACTTTGTGGTATACCACAATATCTCAGGACTACAATGCGAAACTATCAGATTTTGGGCTTGCCAAAGATGCTCCTGATGAAGGCAAAACACATGTGTCTACTCGAGTCATGGGCACTTATGGTTACGCTGCTCCTGAGTATGTTATGACTGGTTAGTCCTCTAATTATATTTCCTTTTTTGGCACTTGTGAGAGATTTTATATAACTAAATGTCTGTCTGCTTCTGCTTATAGGTCACTTGACATCGATGAGCGATGTTTACAGCTTCGGTGTGGTTTTACTCGAAATACTGACCGGTAGAAGATCCATGGACAAAAACCGACCAAGCGGTGAACACAACCTGGTAGAATGGGCAAGACCGCATCTCCTTGACAGAAGAAGATTCTACCGGCTACTTGATCCTAGGCTGGAGGGTCATTTCTCCATCAAAGGAGCTCAGAAAGTAACCCATCTTGCAGCTCAATGCCTTAGCCGCGACTTCAAGATGAGACCCAAAATGAGTCAAGTGGTTGAAGTCCTTAAACCACTCCCAATGCTCAAAGACATGGCTAGCTCTTCCTATTACTTCCAGACAATGCAAGCCGAGCGATTGAAAGCTGGCTCTGGCTCAGGCTCAGGTCGTGGCTTGGGGTCAAGAAATGGGCAACCCGTGTTCCGGACTCTGTCTAGTCCTCATGGTCAAGCTGGTTCTTCACCGTATCGTCACCAGCTTCCGTCTCCTAAGCCCAAAGGTGCTACTACTTAAGCTATATCTCACTTCCTTTAGAGGCTCTTTCTTGGGACGCAGGAAAACTGTCCTTTTAACCGATGTAAAACCGATATTTTTAACCGATTTAAAGAAAAGTAAGTTATGGTGTATAAGATTTGATCCAACGTTGTGGATTTACCTCTGTTGTAGCCTCTTGTTACTCTTCTTTCTTCTATTGTATGCTTTTAAGTTTTAACAGTTGTCTTAGTGTTTATTATTGTCATTCACTACTAAGTCGTTTTCGCAATTCTCAGTCGCTTGACCGACCAAGTACGCTACCTAAGCCGAACCTAACCTTTTGGTATAAATGTGGATGACGTTTTAGATTATTCAAATGTTTGAAATTTGGACTTATCCACTTGCTGCGTTAACATGTCGTAATGTCTGCATCATCTCTTTCAAAATTTCATCGTCACCCACCCATATAAATGCATTTGAGAGAGCTATTAGGGCCCGTAAATTCTTTTCACACTTCCCAGTTGCTTCACCAGTACTCAACCTAATATTCAGTATAAAACTACCAACAAAAGGGTATTGGAAAGTGTTGGGTTGAAATTTCTCTTTTTTAGATTTTTGAAATCTTTTCCTCTTTTGAATTTGCTACTCATCCGCCACTTGTTGCTTTAGGTAGATAATCAAATAACTATATCTAAATAAAAGTAAAAAAAAATGTCACATGGTGACACCGTTTCTTACATGAAGTTATTGTTTATTCAATTACTCAAATGCAATTTATCTAATCTTAGTGTTTGTTAACATGCATGCCGCAAGGACCAACCATTTTTTACACAGAGAACTGTAACTTCAAATTGATTACTTATGTTGTAGTTTGATTTATTTTTATTGAAACTTGATCATTGTTTTTAAAATTGAAATTCATGATTTAATTACTAAAATACAAAATTACGAAACATTCAACTATTCAAGAATAGTGGACCTTTCCAAACTTCCAAGTGTTTTAGAAAAATTCGGAAATTCCCTCCACCCTTTTCCAGCAAACATAGGAACATATTTTAAAAACCAGATACGTGTTATATTTTAATTTTGAAACACCTACACATAACAGCTGCAGATTTATCAATATAAATAGAGTCCAGTCAACGTTTTCCCCTGCAAATTTGAAGTTGCGTGTACTGAAACATATAAAATGTATGTAGTTCTTGGTTATAGTCTTCGTCCAATCGACAAGGATATTCTTCTATGCTCTAATAAACAAATATCCAAAATGAGTTCACGCGTAAACAAGACAAGGTTTATCTGGTGGCTAACCCATTTATTGAAATCTTGTCAAATGTTGTTAAAAGAAAAAAGGAATAGAAAAAAGCATATGTCTTTGATCATTTGTTTTTATCTCCAAGAACCAAGATATAATATACCATTCGATTTAGACTTTTCAAAAATGTTACTTTCTAACAAATAAATACGAAAATTCCGAGGAATAGTCACATGACATCTTGACATGATCATCTTCTTCCTGTTATCTATATAATTCATGCGGCTACCCTCTCTTCCACAAACTATATTACAGAGCAATACGGAGAGAACAGACAGAGACATTTATACAAGTCATTCTTGTCCTAATCCTAACAAGACTTAAGTAATGGGAAATCTTTTGTGCTGCGTGCTGGTGAAGCAATCAGATGTGGCAATCAAGGAGAGGTTTGGCAAATTTCAAAAAGTTCTTAATCCAGGTCTCCAGTTTGTGCCCTGGGTCATAGGTGATTATGTCGCCGGTCACCTCACCCTCCGTCTCCAGCAACTTGATGTTCAGTGCGAAACCAAAACAAAGGTAAAGCAACATTCAACACACATATGCATATGTAACATATACACATCTCTTTCTTTCTTCTAACGGATCATTCTGTGTCAGGACAATGTGTTTGTGACAGTGGTTGCATCCATACAATACAGAGTCTTGGTTGACAAGGCAAGTGATGCCTTCTACAGACTTAGCAACCCTACTTCCCAAATCAAAGCCTACGTCTTCGACGGTAACTACTCCATCATCTTTTTAGTTTCCCCAGAGATTATTGCGATCAAAACCTTTGAGAATATTGGTTATGTTTCTCTCAGTGATCAGAGCATGTGTACCAAAGCTGAACTTGGACGATGTGTTCGAGCAGAAGAATGAAATAGCCAAATCCGTGGAAGAAGAGCTAGACAAAGCCATGACTGCTTATGGTTATGAGATCCTTCAAACCCTTATCATCGACATCGAGCCTGACCAACAGGTCAAACGCGCCATGAACGAAATCAACGCCGGTAATTCATAATCATTTCAATATTAGAACCACAAAATACAAGTTATGTCTCTGATCTTGAAAAATGGTTTACAGCGGCGAGGATGAGGGTGGCGGCGAACGAGAAAGCAGAGGCGGAGAAAATCATTCAGATAAAGAGAGCAGAAGGTGAAGCTGAGTCCAAGTACCTATCTGGACTCGGTATCGCTCGTCAGAGACAAGCTATCGTGGACGGTCTGAGAGACAGTGTTCTCGGTTTCGCAGGAAACGTGCCTGGGACGTCAGCGAAGGATGTGTTGGACATGGTGATGATCACTCAATACTTTGACACGATGAGAGATATCGGAGCTAGCTCCAAATCTTCGGCGGTGTTTATCCCTCACGGTCCAGGCGCCGTCGCTGACGTGGCGGCACAGATTCGAAATGGATTACTGCAGGCCCACCACCAGACCAATGCTTAAAGGGCTCAGCCAAGAGTCCACTGTCTGAAAGTCGTCTCCACCCTGTTGTTTTTTGAAAATAGATGCTGATTGTGGTTTGATATTTTTCCTTTTCCGTGTGATAATGTTTTTTTTTTTGGGTCTTTCCTTGTTGTTTTGTATTTATTTTGAGAATTCAGTTTGTATGTGAAAATTTATAACTATCTCTAATTATATGTTTTCAAATTTTTAAGCTGTCATAGGATATAATTTTTGAATAATTGTTTTTATCTTAACTGAAGTTTTGGATAAAATGTGACGACCATTCATGTAGAGTGTCAGACAAATGCTATAAATCGCGTCTACAACACACCAAACATTCTAGACCACATCACGGCATGGTCCAAAACGATAGATAAATTTAACTCTTTTAATTTCCTGTCCGCCCACTTACACAAAGCACAATCGAATATCCAGTTTTCATAATTCTGATACTTTATGTAACAGAGTGGGACAAATACGAAATTAGATGCTGTGTTGAAGAAAAAATCTAAACGTAAAATCAATGCAACGCAGGTATTAACCCCATAGGACCAAAAAAAGATCAAGATAACAAATTGAACGATTTTAGTGTTTCATCAAATCACCAAGACATACGATCAATTTTTCAACCTTATTATGCTCTACAGATCCGACAAGAAACTGAGGAAAAGATTTGAGCAGTAGACATTAAAACCACCAAACCAAGCAGCACAGAACCACATGAGAAAAAAAAAAGTACTTTGAAATGCTTTGCTTGGAAATGCATCAGTTGGCTCTCACTTTCAAGGCTTGAGAGAGAGGGCCAAACCAACCTTAGCATTCTTGTCAATAGCCTTAGTGTCAACTTCTCCAGAGATGGTGAAGAAGGATTTGGGTGTCCACTGGTGCTGAATGAGTGCATTGGCTATCCCTGCACTATTCACACGTGCCTTCACAGTGGTCAAGGGGTCAAGCGAATGCTGCGTTCCCACGGTTATGGTGTTGACATTGGTGGAGAACTTGTGGTTCACTTCAGCTCCAACAGCGGTGTTGAACAGCGGGTTAACAAGGTGGTAGAATGAAGCGTTGACAGTATCTCCTTTGTCGTTCCTAAACAAACAAGATAAGCCAAGATATCTTTTTAATCAAAAACCCATCTTACATCCACAAGTATCTCTCACAAAGGTATTCACACTTACAGGGTAAGGGAGGCAATTAAATCATCCTTGATGAAGTTAACTCCAGCATTGATCTTGGTGAAACTGCCTGATTTGGTGTCGAAGGAAACATCGGTACCAAGGGCCAACACATTGGTACCCATAACACCAGAGAAGTTGACAGTGGGGTTTTGAGTCAAGCCCAAGCTTGTGCTGATACCAGCATATTCATGCAAGTACTGAAGCTCAATCTGTTTGAAAGAGGAAGAAACCACCATTATGAAGTTAGGAAAAGGCAGATCTCATCAAAAAAATATATAACAAAGAAATACAGATGCTTGAGAAAAAAGTGGAATACCTTGCCGGAGTTCTGGTCAGGGGCCCTGAAGCTGAAGATGGACTTCAATCCAGGTGTAGCCTCATCAACCGTAGCAGTGATCAAAACCTGAACCACATAGAGAGGTAATAAGATAATCTGATACAAGAAAGTAGTATAGGGGACGGAGGGAAGGGAGGGAACAGACATACGGTATTGTCAGTGGAAACTCTAAAATCGGTAGTGATGTTTTTTTGCTTGAGTTGAAAAGCAACATCTCCCAAGAGTGAGTCACCTTTCTTGGTTCCAGTTGAAGTGATGGCCTAAGATGGTAACAGGCAAAGAAAGAAAGAAGGAGCTAAGCTTATGTATCACAATGCAATCAATCAATCTCAGAAGTGAGCTAAATCAAAAAAAAAATGGAAACTTACAACACCGGCAGGAGTGGAAGTGGTGATACTAAATTTCTGGTCGCTGTTGTGGTCCTTGTACAGCAGATCTGTCAGCAAAAAAAAAACATTATAGAGATCCCTTTGATATTTCCACATCCTACCTAGCATGAATCAAACAGCTCCTTCCAAATTTTAATACACGCATGCACTCATATCTAGATTTTGAAAGCAGAGTAGTTTCACCTTTGGCTTTTTTGCCGATGTCAGTGTAGAGACCTGGTCCTTTCCCCATTCTTGAGAGATGTTAGTTATCGAGAGGGATTCGAAGAAGACACTACAGAACAAAACCTCTCTGCTTTCTGTGGCGTCTGTCTATAACTAAAACCCTAATTTTTATTCCTTTTTTTTGGTCGAAAGGTTAAATTTTATGAGACGTCGGATCATCACTCGCTCTGTCAGTTTTCCTCATCTACAGCCGTCCATATTTTTCATTCTCCACTAGTCATTTTCTTAGTACTTAACCATTTTTAAGTCCTTCGAATCAGGGAACCGTCTGATGGCATATTCCATCGTTCTTTCTAGTTTGGACCTCAAAATTGTCCTCTTTTTGAGGCCCATTCAGTTGTAGATGATGACGCCCATGTATGATCAAATTATATCCCTATATATTTTATTTTTTTAAACTAAATACAGCAATTTACTAAAGAAAAAAAAAACAGTACTAATTACAAAAAAGTTGTGACGCGACAAATATTTGATATACAGACACGCGACTTTTCTCATTTGAATATCATAAAAGTCAACCTCTAAGTTTTCTTCAACAGCTCAATAATGCGTTTAATCGCAGACATAAACTCTTTCTCCTTCTCTGGAACCACCGAATGATATGCATTCTCCTTCCATTCTCGGTAGAGAAACGATTCTTTCTCCACGAATATGGTAGCTTTGTTTCTGTTGCACGTTCCCTTCTTCAGAGTATCCGACATTTCGTTAAGTAGCGATTCAGATTTCACCAAAGAACTCAACTCCTCTTTCAGATCACCTTTTTTTTCCTTCTTCAACGTTTTCAACTCTCCCAGCAATTTCTTCGCATTCTCAATCTCTGTTGTAAGTTTGTCGTTCAGCAGTTCTCTTTCTTCTTCTACTTTTAATGTTGTCAATGTTTCGGGTTTTACATCTCGGAGTTTCACTAGCTTCACGTCCCTAGCTGCAGCCTCTTCGATGTTCCATCCCAATGCGATTACTAGAGTCACGATAAGACCACCTGCAGGTAGTGTTATATTTTTTCTTGCCATATTATATTGTTTCAAATTGATCAAGGAAAATCTTCTTGTGTCATACTATATACGAGAGGATTGTGACTTATTTTCGGTGGTACGTAGCCTTTACATGGAAAAATGTTTTCTAAAAGTAGAAATTTTTTTTTGACATGTCTAAAAGTAGAAGGTAAATTTTGATATATTGATGTTCTATTCTTAAATGCTAGTATTAAAATAAAATTTTAATTTAAAAATTGCGAAATTTATGGATAACCAACTAAAGATGAGTATAACTGAGTCAATACGATACGTTGACCATCAATTTATGTACATACTAATATTAGTCACAGATCATAGTATAAAATACCTTAAACATAGAAGACAAGAACTCGCATCTCTGCTCACCTCTTTTCCTTTAACAAACTATATATTTGAATATAATTTCAAATTTATTTGTTAAGGGAAAAATTAAACTGAGCTCTAGTCATGGCAAAGATCTCCTTATTGCTTTTCGTCATGGCCCTTGTTGCCTCTCTCCACGCTTATGAAGCTCACCGCATGGGAAAATTCGATGAAGCAATTGAAAAAGACTTGCACAAAGCCGAGGCCCAGATCGAGGAAGACATAAAGGCAGCAAAAACGAGCATTCAAGGTTTGACAACTGAGATGAAAACCTTGAGCAAATCTGAAGAGATGTTAAATCAACTTGGAAAAGATCACAAAACGGATATGGAGGTAGCTCCTTATGGAAAGAAACTCAGAACATTCAGCAGGGCAGCAAAAAAAGTCACGAAAGCACCACCTGCAAAAAACAAGAAACCTGCACCACCTGCAAAAAACAAGAAACCTGCACCACCTGCAAAAAACAAGAAACCTGCATCCGTAATCCAAACGATCTTGCAGGATTTTGGGCTAAACGGAGGGAGGGATTGACAAAACATAATAATCAGGGTCTGATTAGTGTTTTGAGTGAGTTTTAAGGAGTATTGAACTTGTTCATGGAGTTTAGCTTTACAAGTGAGAGGAGCAAATAATTCCCCACATAGTATATAAGTTGCGTTGCTGTCATTTTGTAATTAATAATACAACTAAATGAAATATTATAACTACTTATGATATCATAATATGTTTTTATGCGAAATTTTTTTTTTTTATGACAGCTTTCTATTAGATCAAAACTCAATCAACTGATTTTTTTTTGCATACAACGTTTGAGATATCTGTTTATAAAATACTATAGATGACCAAATTAGTTTACAAAACGGTGAAACGTTTTCTCAAATAGATATAGATAATAGATGTATACTTACAGATAAAAATTATTTAGGGGTTGATATATCCACTAACATAATCATGTGATCTTCAACATTATTTCTAAACTTTTTCGAGTCTTAGGAGATTTTCTACATAAAAGATAATAACTGTAAAATCTATATATTTTTTAAAAAAGATTCACGTTTTACATTGAATGTGTAACTTATATTAGCTAATAATGATAAAATGTAAATTTCAAATAAATAATTATAGTGGTTCAAATACTATTGGTTTAAAATTATGGAAAATAGCTGAATATAAATTAGTATATTTATACAAAACTTCTTACATCTCATAATAAGTTTAAATTGCACTTTTTCTTTTCTAATTTCATTTCATGTATTAATTTGACCATCGTATTTTAGACAATCCGCTAATAAAAAAGACTTTCCCTAATGTTTTATTATTTTTGTTTCATAAAATGTCTTTTTGCATTTTTCGCGCATCTTTTTAAAACAAAGTTCTAATTTATCTTCTCTATTATTTTAGCATATTAACTAGAGATATAAAATTGTGCGATGCATAATAAATACAATAAAATTTCTAATAATTTTCTTAGTATATGTGAGAATAACTTACCATAAACATGTTGACTAATATTTTAGTTCGGAACACTGAATTTTTTATAACAAAGTGCTTATAGCATACTTTTGATGCAATTGCATAAGACTAATATATAATGGTTCTCGTAAACCTTAAATTTGATTACTTCTTTTTTGTATTTAGTGTTGATTTATATTGTTTCGCTTCCCAAATGCTACCCATAAGAATATTTCCAACCCATGTTATATTCATCTCCAAATGTTATAATAGAGTAAAAAGTGCTCTAACCCATTGCTATATCCACTTCTATAATAGAGGAATGCTGTTTTTTTCCTCTATTTATAGAAACATACTCTATTTATAGAGGAAAAAATAACATTCCTCTATTATAGAGACATATTTTTTATTTTCAAAACAGTCTTTTAATTTTAAAATTGTTATAATTATATCAAAACAACTATTTTTATAAGAAAATATAGTTTTTATAAACATAAAATCACACTTTTTATTTACCTAACAATCTTTCTAATGAAAATTTTGTTTAAATAAAATTAGAACTGTATGAAAATCTTATGAAATTAAAATTAAACAGGGTTGATTTGCAACTTTCAAAAACAAAGGGTACTTGTTGTAAAATAAAAATAGAATCTTTTAAAAATATTCATTTTTAGAGGTAAAAATAGAGGAATACATTGGAGAGAAAAATTCTCTATTTTAGAGATCCTCTATTTTAGAGATAAAAATAGAGGAATACATTGGAGATGGTCTAAGCTGAAATTAAATGTTTTCTTAAATAATTTTCTTAGCATAAAACTATTTACATAAGAGCACCATTAACCCTAGTGGTTTAATGGATGCTTATCAATTTTTTGATTAAAAAAAGAAGGAAAGAGAAGGAGAAGAAGAAGAATAGCGCTTAATTAAACGTCCATGTTTGGTCTTTTTGCGGATTTAACTGATACGTGGCAACCCGCGATTGATCTTTTTTTTATTTCTTTTTAATCACACAGAAAAAAAATAATTAAAATTTAAGCACTTTTTTTAGCTCCTCCGTTAATGATGCTCTAAAGTGAGTATGTAATATCTTAATTTACATTTAACCATTATAAAATTTAGTATCTATACTATTAAAAGAGGAACATTCTGAAAAAATCTACTTATAAAAGGTTATTGGACCTATTCATTAGAAACTTAATATGTCTTATGTTATACTTATCTTAACTAATCAATAATTACCAATATTATTAAAAGGAAATAATCCAACTGTTTATCATTTTATCTCCCGATATTTTTGCATCTGCGTATCCTTCCTTTTACACATCTCAATATTTTGAATGCATTATTATTCACTTCGTTAAGGAAAAGTCAAAACAAATTAATTTTCGACCTTATATAAATAACGTAAAGAATCTAACTACTACCGGTCGGTAATCAAATTAATTGATATGCTATTCATGTACCTTTTAAATCTACGTATGAACTTATAACATATGTTCAAGGGTATTATGTATATTTTAATTACAAACCAAACCTCTATATATACCATAAACCATATATTATATATTTATTTGACTTTCACCATTTTTATGTATTTTCTAGAATTTAGGTATTTGCTAGAATACATATTTTCAAGATATTTTTATCATACGTTTGGTATAAATTAAACTCTTTATCCAAACCATATTTCAATAAACTTCTAAGTCATATATCCTAAACCCTAATTCATATATTTCTAAATTAATCTGATTTTATATACATGTAATTCATATGACAAATCAAATAGTTTATTTAGTTTTATGTATTATTATGAAATACATGAGAAGTTTAATAAATATTTTTAAAAATTATTTTCAGATTTTTTGGAGTTTTTACCAGAGCAATTAGTGTCGGTTCATGGGTTTGGGTTTTTGGATTTAAGCCGATTTTTATTTAATAAGTCTTTATTAAATCCAAATTTGTGGAATATATCAGTGGGTAGAAACAAAAGTCAGCCCAAATTATTTATTGGTTTAACGTGGGTCTAGATTGGATATAAAAACATTACTTATATCTTAATTTGTCTGTAAACCACATATGTACCCCCAATAAAAAGACTTAAATAATTTGTAATAATATAATGCTTTCTTCGCACCATTTTAATGTAGATATACTATGAGTCCCAACATTCGATTTCGGTTCGTGTATTTTGTTTTTAGTTTTTCGGTTCTAGAAATTAAGGAACCGTTCATGTATTTACAAAATCTGGTTTGGTTTCACTTAGGTTATTTAAATTTGGTTCGATTTGATAGCAATGTTGGGAACGGGCCACCATCCCAAAAAATCAAGTCCAATTCTGTTCTGGTTTGATTCTGATTTTTTGGCTAATTTCAGATATGTAGATAAAAATATTGGATAATTTGGGGTTTTCAGTTTAAATATCGGGTAATTCATTTTGTTCAAATAAAAATATTGGATAATTTGGATAACTTTAAATATTTTGAATAAAAATACTCAGGTAATTCAACCTTTGAGTAATTTGGTTTACAAATAGTAGTTTTAGCATATTTGGTTATTTAGAAATTAAATGTAATTATTATTTGTAGCTATATAATTTATATTTTGAAATTCAGATATATATTGGTTCTCAATTCGATTTTAGTTTTTTTTTTGGTTTTAGAGATATGAGATATGCTCAATGATTTTTTAAATTCATTTCAAATTTGGTTTTGTGTTTTCAGTTTGATATGATTCGGTTCACGGTTCCACGTAAATATGCATATACCTATACACTGTATTATATAAACATTCATATAAAAGAGTTTATTTAATTTCAAAAATAAACTCGTGCTTTCTAAGCGCGGGTCAAAATCTAGTAATTTTCTTATTTGAGTAGTCTAGGTCGAGATCTATAAAATGGCTCTGATCTATTATCCATACATATTTTTTGAACAAGTATTTATTTTTGTGAGTGATTGTGGTGAGTTATATGTTGGCTCATCACTAAACTTTACACGAAAAAATCAGAGAAATATCCTAGGGTAATCCTAATTTTTTTGTTGTCATAAATGTAATCTCTAAAAATCAAAATGACCAAATATTTTATTAAAGAGGTAAATATACATTTATACCCTATAATTAACTAATATAGATCTTAGAATTTAAAGTTAATGGACAGAGCTTTGGAATTGAAATTTAAAATTTTATAAAATAAAAACTAAAAATTGAAAATAAAATTTGTAAAAATAGTTTCAAACACACATTTTCGAATTTAAAAAAAAAGAAAATTGGAACGAATAAAAAATTCAAAAACAAATTCAAAAAATAAAATTCATAGAAAAAATCGAATTTGAGAACATACAATTTGAAACTATAAAAAACTTTTTTCTTATAGTTATTATTTTTATTTTTTAGTTTTTATTTATTTAATTTTATATATCTAGAGTATAAAAATATTTTAACTATTAAATGAAACATTTTGGTCATTCTTTTTCTTCACAAAAACTTGAAAATTGTCTAAGAGTTGCCCCAAAAATTATATAGGAATCTTATTTACGGAATTTCCATAATATAAGATTAGAACTTCGAAATTGGAAGGATTTGAATAAGATGACTACAAAAAAAAATTGCGACTTTTATGGGTGGCCAAAGAAAACTAATAAACGAAGTCAATACCATTCGCGCTCACCATCAAAACAAGGTTACTATTTTTACGCACAGGTAAAGGCTATAGATTCTTTAAGAAATGAGCGCACTAAAATATAGTTTGATCTAATTAAATCAAATTTACTTCAGGGAAAATTAATCCGTAACATGGAAAAGATCTCCTTTGTACTTTTGGTTGTGGTCCTTATTGCCTTTGTACATGTCTCTGAGGCTCAATCTTCTAAAGAAGGCGAAGAAAAAGTAATTGAAAAAGACCTGCATGAAGCAAAGGACTTGATCGAAGATGACTTGAAGGAAAAGGAAAAGAACATCAAGAGCTTGGAAAGCGAGGTGAATATGTTAACCAAATCTGAGAAGATGTTGAATGACATCGGAGAAGCTTACAAAAATGGTACGAGTCTAGAACCTTACGGGAAAAAGCTCAAGAAATTTAATAGGAAGGTTAAGCAGGCACCAAAGGGAAAGAGATACGGATCCGTAGTTCAAAACATTTTGAAGGATTTGGGATTAAACGGAGGGAGAAACTGAAACAATAACTAGGGTTTGATGGATGTTTTGATGCGTTTTAGGAGGTTTCAAATTGTCTTTACAAATGAGATGAGCACTTTCACATAGTATGTATTTAATTAATTGCATCCACTGAATAATAAATAAATTGTAAGACAATTTAATGTATTACTTATATTATCTATCTTTGTGCTAATTTTGCTAATAATTAGTTATTAATATTTACATTGTAATATTATTACTTATAATTTCTAATCTATCTTTGTGCTAATATTTTATTAAATAGTTATTAATACATTGTAATGGTTAAACTGAAATTTTGATATAGCATATATATACTTTTCAAAAGTTATTTTGTAAAATGATACTTTTTCGTAACAGTGGCTCTTATATCCATTCCGTAAAACAAGAAAGGAGACAGCCTCAGACAGCGATATGTCGAATTAAAAAAAAAAAATCAAGATTCGTCTCATAAGAGAAAGCACCCAAAAGATGAGTGAACAGATCTTTCAGTTCTTGTTTTATTCTGTTTGATGTGTTCTTCTTTGTGTGTTTGGAACGTGTGCTTCAGTAGCCTTCCGTCCTAATCCTATATATCTTCAGTCCTACTTATTATATATTTTTTTGTTGTTGTATGAATAATGTAAATATGTGAAGAAAGTAATGTAAGATCTGTCGGATACCACCATCAGATAGATTTGGCTCAACTATTTTGAACCAGCAAAAAGTAAATGGTATCTGGAGAAGAAGAGGTCATTTTACGTGAGGAGCGCGAACGTGATCATTGGTTCATCATGTATATATTACATGCAACTATTAAGTATGTGATGCCCCTTTTCAAAAAAAAACTATTAAGTATGTGACCCATGGGTTTAATAACGATCTAGATACATGCACGAGTGTTTTCAGTAGTTTTGTAATATTCAGGCAAAATTGTAATTCAGCGAAAGTTCGTTGTTTTAGATTACAAGTTGCAAAAAAGAAGAAAATTACAAAGATAATAAACAAATAAAATTATCTTTACATATAATATAAGTCATGGATCATGTTACATAACTGGCAGAGCTGGAATCCCACTCGAGGTCACATGCATTTGAATCTTTCTCACATGCAGTTATATTTATTATAATTTTCTTGAAGACTTCATGGTTTTAGTCCCACCCACTGGTTAGAGGTAGATTTTTTTTTGGTTGGATTCAAGTGGTTTTGATGTCTAACTTGCGGAACTTGATCCACACACACAACCAGTTGTCATGTTTAGACTACTTCAAAGAGTTTCTTTGTATAAATGAATGAAACGTAGTTTATAAATCTTTGTCAGGTTGGGATAAGACTCTTATCATAAGAGCCATATTCGAATGTATTCGTATTAACCTTTTGTTTAATGGCAATGCGATGCTTCTGATCACTTCGTCCAGTTTTTCCGTAACTAGCAAAAATGTGTGAGATGGTTTTATGATTAACTTCATCAAGTTGTAAACTCATGATCCATATATAAGTTGCTCAAAAAAAAAAAATTAACTTCATTTATTAAATTATAACAACAACAAATTTCCCACTATACACCAACGCTCTACAAACCCAAAACAAACAAAGTAAAAGCCAACTTAAATTAAAAGATTAACAATACTTCCAAATAGTCATATTCAAATAAGTGATGAATTGTTTCTTCTCCTGATGATGATGATGATGATGATGATGATGATAATGACATGGTGGTGGGGCCCTCGAGCTATATATAGGATCATGAATCAGTTGAATTGGTGGTTGTGATTTGGGTCAGACCATCCCCAGTAACCGGCCGACGTCGTTTCATCAATGCCATTAAACATGTTACAGAAGCTCTCTTCTTGGACCATTTCATTATTCTGTTGATGATGGTCATGATTATGTGTAGAAGACGGAATCGATGAAGGGAAAAGGTTTTTGATCGTGTTCACATGTGTTGTAGTGGTCTCTCTAGGAATCTCCAGATTTATGTCTGAGCTATTTTCTGTGCTTCCATTGTTGCTCCATGAAGCTTCTGTTTCCCTCTTTATTATGCTTGCTTCGTTACAATCTTTGTTCTTTAAAGACATTACCTTAAGCATCAAATCAAATGTTGAGTTTTAGAATTTAGACAAAATTAGTTCATTGAGGCACATGTAGATCCAAAATGTGGTATTCATTAGTTACGATTTCATTACTAAGTGACATTTAGCTAAGACCTATTTCAATATATTGTTTGATATATCAGCAAAGTTATTTAGAAAATGACTGAAATATATACTTATAAAGTAAGATATAAAACCTTCTTTCATAATGATTTTTAATTTCTGTAAGGCTACAGAATTTAGATGTTTACTTGAGTTATTTTTTTCTGTAAAAAAGACTTGTAACCATTACCTTTGTAATACTTAAATAGATTCTGTTTTTAACGAGATTTAGTAAAAATCATTCGAAAGCCCCAAAAAGATAGTTAAGTCAACTAGTATGTATTCCCTCCCTTTTCGAATTAATCTTTTTTAAAAAAATTGTTTTAAAATGATGTATTTTTACTTTTTCAATGTAACTTTTAATAGATGATCAATGATAAATTGTATACTTTAAAAAAATTAATTGTAGTTAATAAATTTTGATTGGTTGAAAGTTACGAAAAAATGTTAATCACAAAAAACTATATACTTAAGATTAATTTGAAGTGGAAAGAGTATATAATATTGTTCTCTTATCTGGTTAGCGGTTCCTTCACATGCCAGTACTTGAAAGTCATATGGGAAGGTATTAATTAATACATTGATCACCTAGAACCATTTGTTTAACAAACAAAACACTTACTGTCTTTTGACAAACATCTTATAGTGTTGGATCATGAGCCTAACAATAATCTATTGCATTTCATATATAATTAGCCATGCACATTTAAACTGGACAAAGTCATGAAGCAATCCAAGTAAAAAAAAAGTGGTCAAAATTTGTATTAATTAAACTTAAAACATGTTTTCTCCAAAAGATTTCAAAAAGAAGAGAAATACTTAAAACATGTTTTCTCTTAAACTTATGAGATATCAGATTCATTTTTACTTTATTAATCTGGTAAAACCAAACAACCCAACCAATGTCAAGCTAAAAGTTATAAAAAAACACTTTGTACATATAATTAGATAAATGCATATATGTTATATACCTCAGCAAGGAGTTTCTTGTTGTGGGCAAGAAGAGAATCATTGTCAGACTTAAGAGAATCAAACTGTTTCTTGAGTGCATCATAGTCTCTTTCGAGCTGTCTAGTCTTCCACCTAGCTCTCCTGTTTTGAAACCAGATCGCTATTTGCCTCGGTTGCATCCCCAATGCTTTAGCTAGTTGTATCTTCCTCTCTGGATCAAGCTTGTTACCAAGCTCGAAGCTCTTTTCTAATACCTTAACTTGCTCTAATTGCAGCCTCTTCTTCTTCTCTCCAAGCATCATATGTGACCCATCGTCTGATAAATTCTCCTCATCAACAGATTGATGAGGATCGTCTCGCACGTTCGTTAACGACATAGATCTGTTCATCATGTAGTTTCCTCCTCCTATTTACACCAACAAGACAATAAAAGTTACTTATAAATTTTAATTGTCTATCTATGTAGAGAGAAACTAGTACCATTGAAGGGATGAGGAGGAAGACAAGAAGGGAGCTGATCAGGGGTAATGTCTTCATGAAGTTGTTGGAACATAAAACCATGCTGAGGAAATGCCATCTCCAATCTAAATCCTGCGGCTGCGTCTGTGGTTGGATCAAACACATGCAAATTAACTCAACCTGCAGTGACTGATATATTTGGATTGGGAAGTTATCAGCTAGGAGTGTTCAAATGCTTATATTTTGGAAATGAAGAACAAATGAATCTGGAGTTTCTTGTGGATCTCATCAACCTCTCATATAAGAAGACAAATAGACAGAGGAGAAACGGATCAAGTTAGGGAGGTTTCTAGGACCCATCATTTTTTTTTATAATTGAGTAGGATTATATTTTTATTATTATTCTATACATATTCTACTTCATGTATGTACAAACTCTTTAATCTTCTTAGCAATAAAAAAAGAAAATTATTTCTTCAAAAATTATTTTAACAATTATGTGTAATTTCTCATAGAGATGACACACATGGAATAGCATGACGTACATATTCATCATGATTTCTTCATTTCCAGCTATCTTTTATTTTTTGGTGTCACTTATTCCGAGCTATCTATCTTTATGGGCCATAAATTATGGCTGAACCCGTCATATCAAACGAAGCCCAAAGATGATGTACAAATCGCTTCTCCATCCACCACCCATGTGGGCTGCTGCTGTTGGAGACCGTCCCAAATAAAATCTGAACCATACCGGCACATTAGCAAAGTGTCGAGCAACTAGTCGCTGCCACAAGCCCATAGATGACAAGACCAGAAACAGAGTAAGAAGCTTTGAGAAGGGGGTGGGTGTCCCGAGTTTCGATTTGAACGGCATACATAGATAGATAGATAGACGAGGAGAGTCCACACGATTGAGAAAATCAAAGCAAAGCAACGAAAGAGACGGAGATGAAAGAGCACACGATCCAAAAGTTTCTCATTTTCAAAATGGTGTGTTAAAAAAATCAATTTTAGCGGTAAAAGCGTTTGATAAAGATAGACCGGGACAAAGATAGAAACGTAACCGTCGACGATGAATCCACAAGGCTATCCCGAGCCTGAATCCGAACCTCCTCCTCCTTCGAGCCCTCGGACACCGAAGAAGAAGGTAAGTTCCAAACTGAATCGATGGTCCATGGGCCGAGCTTTACGATCCGGTGCCGTTAAGATCGACCGTCCGACTCATCGTACCGATAACAACAACGACGCACCTTCCCGTCAAGTAACGACGAACGAGGAGGCTGATCGAAAGACGTCTGCGATCGATAGTGATGACGTGGCGGGAAAGTCGATATATATGCTTTCAGACGGGACAGGGTGGACGGCAGAGCACTCCGTTAACGCCGCTTTGGGCCAATTCGAAGATCCTTTGGTCAATCGTGGCTTTCCCGTCAACACCCATCTCTTCTCTTGGGTATTACATAGATTTTTTTTGTTAATTCGCTGAGAATTTTAATTATTGATTTTTATTGGCTGAGAGTTTTAATTATTGATCATAGGAGCAAAAAGACATGATCCTTAAATATGAATTGTATGTTTTTTTTTTTTAATTTCGGGATTGGTCAGGTGGAGGATGAGGAGAAGCTGTTAGAGATTATAAAGCAGGCGGCGAAGCAAAAGGCAATGTGTTTCTACACTTTAGCCAATCCTTCCATGTCCAAATCCGCTAAAGAAGCTTGTGATCAGTTGGGAGTGCTTTCTGTTGACATCTTGGGACCAATCATCCAAGGCATTGCGTCTCACTTGGCTGTTTCACCATCAGGTCTTACCCGTGGAGCTGCCGGTAGGCTCAAGACTCTCAACGACGCCTACTTCAAAAGAATCGAAGCCATTGAGTTTACCATTAAACAAGACGATGGGACTTTGCCCGAGAACTTGGGCAAGGCTGATATCATTCTTGTCGGTGTTTCACGGACGGGAAAGACGCCTCTGTCCACTTATATTGCTCAGAAAGGGTACAAAGTCGCAAATGTACCGTTTGTGATGGGCGTGGAACCGCCCAAGACGCTTTTTGAGGTTGAACCGAGGAGAGTTTTTGGTTTGAAGATTCAACTTGTTATGCTGCAAGCCATCAGGAGAACTAGGGCTAAAACGTTAGGTGTGGATAAGGTAGGAGAGAACAGATACTCTGGCTTCGATCTTGTTCGTAAAGAACTTGATTTCGCGTCAAAGATCTATGCCAAAAACCCTGGATGGGCGGTCATAGGTAATGAAAACACACTCTCACACACACACACACACACACACACACACTTTGAACACCATTCTGTATTTTTTTTTCTTCATTCATCAATATCATAGTTATTCTTTGCGGTTGCAGATGTGACGAATAAAGCGATTGAAGAAACCGCAGCTGTGATTCTGCGGCTTTATCATGACGGTAGCGACAGTAGTACTTCTGTACCATGTATCTCAAAACGCTTTTAAGCTCACAAGAACACAGTTTTTCTGGTACTATTTTAACTAATCAAATCTAGGCGCGCAGCTGTATTTTGTTTACTCAAAATTTGTATTTTCTTGTAACGTTTTCATGGAAACAATCAACTAATGTGAGAGAAAAAGTAAATAATTATGGGTTTACTCTGAATTTCTTTTAGGTTTATATCAAGAAAATTTGGCACATGTGATTTACCGTTTGTAGCAGAATATGCCACTGTTTATGTAAAACAAGGATAAGTATCGTCAGCGATTAGTTGAAAGGTTACATACAACTTGGATATGTTATAGCAAAGTTGACACAAGTTTTTGTATTCCTTCAGAAATTTTTCTAGAGCCTCTGTACGTTGATCTGGTAAACTATTTGTAACGACCCGAATTTAGGTTTCGAAAATTTTTAGCCGGCTAAAGCCCAAGCATTACAAGATGGACATATTTTTGCCTATAAATAATCAACTCCAGCCTTGGTTTCTCCTCCTGCAAAGAAAAAGATAGAAGTTAGAGAGAAAGAGCTAGAGAGAAGTGAGAGAAGAGAAAGTGTGAACCTTTGGAGAAGCTGAGCCACCAGAGCTCGCCGGAGCCACCACACGCCAAGACCAAGCCAAGCTCATCACCACCGTTCGTTGTAGTCGGTAAGCGCCGGAAACCGCCATGCATTTGAGTTTAGTTTCGTGCGTTTAGTAAATCGTCCATAACTTTCTAACCGTTGCGAATCTCGTGCATGCAAACCCACCATCGTGTTCTTCTCGTCGAGACGAATCCATAGCCACCAGAATCGTCGCAATCGAAGCTCGGACGAAGCCGTACGAGCCCTCCAAAGTTTCGCCGGAAATCGCATCCGCCACCGCCGGACCACCGTTATCCGCCGCCGGACCACCGCTTCTCCGACGCCGGTCCGCCGCTTATCCGCCGCCGGACTGTCATCGCCGCCGGTAAGCCTCCGCCGTCGCCGCCGGTGATCGTCGCCGGTGACTCGCCGGTGACTCGGTCAACTCGGCCGAGTCAACTCAGCGAGTCAACTCGGTTGATTCGGTAAACCGGTCGGTTGACTGGTTTGACCCGGTTTAAATTAATTTAGTTCGGTTAGGGTCGGTTAGGAATAAACCGGTCGGTTATGTCAAATTGATTTCTGGTCAAGGGTTGACCAGATTGACCTTTGACCAGCGAGTTGACTTTTCCGTAAACCTTGACCATAACCGTTTTCATCCGTTCGAAAGGCGTTCTGACTCAGAATTTCATCCTGGTTTCAGATTTGGAGTCTATTTTATCAGTGGGAGTTCATAGATACCACTTCTCTTCATTGCTAAGGTGAGGGCTTCTCCGTTAAATCCCGAACTAGTTTAGTACTGCCATTATGAAAAGTTTAGTTTCGAAACATGATCCGTCTCTGTGAATCTAGTCTGTTTGCGAGTCTTGTTTGATTATTATTGATATTGATTGTTAAACCGGAATTAGGTTAATAGAGGATTCAACGGTTGTGTGAATTAATTGATGCTGAGCACGGTTATATATATGTATATACATAGTTATGAGTAGGGACTATGTGATGGGCGTGAGTTCGGAGATGTCCGAGATTCGACGCTACGGTGTGATATGGGCGTGAGTTCAGAGACGTTTGAGCTTCGACGCTACTGTTTGGGGCGTGGTGCAGAGACGTTTGCATTCGACGCTACGGTGGGCGGGGGTACAGAGACAGACTGTACTAGCGACGCTTCGAGTATATATTTATATCCTTATAAGGAAATGCGTGGTGCAGAGATTAGCTGTGTGCTATTAGCGCATTATTTGTTGTTATGTGTGGTGTACTAGACGCCGTGTTTGTTTCATGCTAGAGCTAAGCCTACATAGTTGTAGTGCTATGAACTGAGTCAGTGGTTTGCGGTTTAGCATCCCATACCTCACTGAGCGACTCCCCTGTTGCTCACCCCTCTTTCTTTCCCCTTTCAGGTGAGACCGATGAGCAGGAGTAATCATATCGGACTGGTGCTACTATTTGGGCTCGTGGGCTTTATCGTTTTATCGCTTTATCTTTTATCGTTATTGGGCCTTTAGGCCTTCGGACTTCTATCGTTTACGCTACTTCCTATTTTCAGACCTTCGGACTTATGTTGTTATTTATATTTCGGATGTTTATTTTCGGATTTGACTTTATGGTATTGTATTTGACTTTATGATATGACGTGGATTTTATTATCCGTATTATTTTATTATTATTCGAAAGTGGCGGTCGCCACATTTTGGTATCAGAGCCGTGTTCCGTCCCGGCTCCGACCCGGGATGGCGATCTTTGGAGACTCGGTTTTTATTCGGTTTTAATCGGTTTTCAAATGTTATGGGGATATGGGGATTTTGAAAAAATAAAATAAAATGGCACTTTTCCGTTAGATATCACTCCTTCAATTGTTGGATTTAGTGAGAAGTTAACTCATTTGCCATAATTTTAGATGCCGCCGAGGAGAGTTACCCGTGCTCAGATCGCTAGAGATGCTATAGAGGCTCAGGATGAGCATGTTCAGCCTGCGGTTCCGCAGCCCGTTGCTCCGCAGATTGATCAGGATGCCGTGGGACAAATGATTCAGGAGTTAGTTCAGCAGATTGCCCAAGAGGTAACCAGGCAAGCCGCTCAGGAGGCTGCCCGGGTAGCTGCTCAGGAAGTTGCTCGACAGATGGCTGCAGCTCAGCAGGTTCCGCAGGGTCCTCAGATTCATGTGCAGCAGGGTCCGCAGATTCATATGCAGCAGGTTCCGCCAGATCAGGTTCAGCATGATCATCAGGTTCCAGCTCAGCAGGCCCCAGCGCCACAGTATCCGCAGGTTCCTATTCAGCCAGTTCCAGGTGTCTTTCAGGTTCCACCGCCGCCGCCTGTCATTCCAGTGCATGTACCCGAGGTTGATGAGACATTTATCAGGGTGTTGTCACAGATGAAGTATGTGAACTTGGAGCATTTCAGTGGTACCACGGACCCTACACTTGCTCACGATTGGAGGCACAGTTTGGATAAGTGTTTGAACACTATCTCATGCCCACCAAGGCACAAGCTTAGGATTGCAGAGTTGTATTTACGCGGAGATGCAGCAGTGTGGTGGGATGGAGTGCGAGTGATGCACCACGGTGAGATGACTTATGAGGATTTCCTGTATGCGTTCAACAAGAAGTATTTTCCAAGAGAAGCTTTGGATGAGAAGAAGAACGACTTTGAGAGTTTGAGGCAGGGTGGAAAGACTGTCAGAGAGTATGAGCATGAGTTTTGCCAGCTTCACCGATTTGCGGGTAATGGTATGGATGAGGAGGATCTTATCAGGAGGTTCTTAAAAGGGATGCGAGTAGAACTTCACGGTAGGTGCAGTATGGTCACCTATACCAGTTTGGAAGATCTGGTAGAGAAGGCCGTTGTGCAAGAGAAATGTATTGCAGCGGAGCAGAAGTTCAACAAGGCAGCTCAGCCTAAGACCGAAGGGACTTCCGGGCCGCAGAAGAGGACCTTGGATCAGTCAGTTATCCAGTGCTTTCATTGCGGGAAGTTTGGACATAAGAGTAGGGTTTGTCGAAGTAGGCTAGCCGGTGCCCGTGTTGCACCACCAGTAGCAGTGGCAGCAGCTCCAGCAGTGGCAGTTGGGAACTGCTTTGGCTGTAACCAGCCAGGTCACATGATCAGGGATTGCCCGAGGAGGGGCAATGCAGCGCTTCCACCACCACCGAAGCGTCTAGCCATCGCTCCACGTGTGTTTATAGTTGGAGATCACCAGGGAGCCGAGCTGATAGCGGGTATGTATCCTTATCATACTTGTTTGTGTTAAGTATTTGTTGTGGCCTCGTAATTATCTGTGTAGTTAGCCAAAATCCCGTGTAGTTCGGTTTTGGTTAGAAGTAAGTTAGCTCGCACCTTGTTCGATACGGAAGCTTCCCACAGATTTGTAAGTTCACATGTGGTCAAATCTTAGCATTTTCGGTGTATCTTAAGAAGACAAAGAGGGTTTGAGAGTAATCAGTACTGATCGCGATGTACCAGTTGTCTTTCGAGTATTAAGATGGCGCCGTATGAAGTCCTTTACAACAAGTTTTATTACACACTGCTTTATTGAAGACAAAAGTGGGGGAGCGACGTGAGGCAGAAACCGCAATGGGTCAAGAGATGGTAGAGCAAATGGACGTGCTCAAGTTTGGCCTTGGGAAGGCCATGACCGTGAAAAGAAGTTATGCATGTATGCATCGTAAGGATTTGGAGTTTCAGGCTAGTGAATGAATATACCTAAAATGAAGACATTTTAAGGAGGAGCTAAGACACGGAAGTTGAAGAAGCTTAAACCGAAGTACATGTTATCATATCTTATTTTTGGAGCGGTTTGGAGCAGTTCTTAGAGATTGGATTTATCAGCAGAGCTACCAGAATTTCAAGACGTGTTCAATGTATCTATTTTAAAGAAGTCGTGAGAGAGTCAGAGCTTATTTTCCAGCTGTGCCAGATGACCTCAATGAGATTGTATGCATCTTTCCGGCCAGTGAAGATTACGGATCACCAAGTAAAAGCATTTCAGAGAATAAAATTGTGTTTGTCAGAGTTCGTTGAGAGAGAGACGAAGATCAGGAGAAGACCTCAAAGAGAGCAGATTGGGTATCCGGAGTTTGTTACAATGATATTGGACATGTCAACTCCATATTCAAATTCGGGGACGAATTCCTTGTAAGTGGGGGAGAATTGTAACGACCCGAATTTAGGTTTCGAAAATTTTTAGCCGGCTAAAGCCCAAGCATTACAAGATGGACATATTTTTGCCTATAAATAATCAACTCCAGCCTTGGTTTCTCCTCCTGCAAAGAAAAAGATAGAAGTTAGAGAGAAAGAGCTAGAGAGAAGTGAGAGAAGAGAAAGTGTGAACCTTTGGAGAAGCTGAGCCACCAGAGCTCGCCGGAGCCACCACACGCCAAGACCAAGCCAAGCTCATCACCACCGTTCGTTGTAGTCGGTAAGCGCCGGAAACCGCCATGCATTTGAGTTTAGTTTCGTGCGTTTAGTAAATCGTCCATAACTTTCTAACCGTTGCGAATCTCGTGCATGCAAACCCACCATCGTGTTCTTCTCGTCGAGACGAATCCATAGCCACCAGAATCGTCGCAATCGAAGCTCGGACGAAGCCGTACGAGCCCTCCAAAGTTTCGCCGGAAATCGCATCCGCCACCGCCGGACCACCGTTATCCGCCGCCGGACCACCGCTTCTCCGACGCCGGTCCGCCGCTTATCCGCCGCCGGACTGTCATCGCCGCCGGTAAGCCTCCGCCGTCGCCGCCGGTGATCGTCGCCGGTGACTCGCCGGTGACTCGGTCAACTCGGCCGAGTCAACTCAGCGAGTCAACTCGGTTGATTCGGTAAACCGGTCGGTTGACTGGTTTGACCCGGTTTAAATTAATTTAGTTCGGTTAGGGTCGGTTAGGAATAAACCGGTCGGTTATGTCAAATTGATTTCTGGTCAAGGGTTGACCAGATTGACCTTTGACCAGCGAGTTGACTTTTCCGTAAACCTTGACCATAACCGTTTTCATCCGTTCGAAAGGCGTTCTGACTCAGAATTTCATCCTGGTTTCAGATTTGGAGTCTATTTTATCAGTGGGAGTTCATAGATACCACTTCTCTTCATTGCTAAGGTGAGGGCTTCTCCGTTAAATCCCGAACTAGTTTAGTACTGCCATTATGAAAAGTTTAGTTTCGAAACATGATCCGTCTCTGTGAATCTAGTCTGTTTGCGAGTCTTGTTTGATTATTATTGATATTGATTGTTAAACCGGAATTAGGTTAATAGAGGATTCAACGGTTGTGTGAATTAATTGATGCTGAGCACGGTTATATATATGTATATACATAGTTATGAGTAGGGACTATGTGATGGGCGTGAGTTCGGAGATGTCCGAGATTCGACGCTACGGTGTGATATGGGCGTGAGTTCAGAGACGTTTGAGCTTCGACGCTACTGTTTGGGGCGTGGTGCAGAGACGTTTGCATTCGACGCTACGGTGGGCGGGGGTACAGAGACAGACTGTACTAGCGACGCTTCGAGTATATATTTATATCCTTATAAGGAAATGCGTGGTGCAGAGATTAGCTGTGTGCTATTAGCGCATTATTTGTTGTTATGTGTGGTGTACTAGACGCCGTGTTTGTTTCATGCTAGAGCTAAGCCTACATAGTTGTAGTGCTATGAACTGAGTCAGTGGTTTGCGGTTTAGCATCCCATACCTCACTGAGCGACTCCCCTGTTGCTCACCCCTCTTTCTTTCCCCTTTCAGGTGAGACCGATGAGCAGGAGTAATCATATCGGACTGGTGCTACTATTTGGGCTCGTGGGCTTTATCGTTTTATCGCTTTATCTTTTATCGTTATTGGGCCTTTAGGCCTTCGGACTTCTATCGTTTACGCTACTTCCTATTTTCAGACCTTCGGACTTATGTTGTTATTTATATTTCGGATGTTTATTTTCGGATTTGACTTTATGGTATTGTATTTGACTTTATGATATGACGTGGATTTTATTATCTGTATTATTATTATTTCCGCTGCGCTATTATTTTATCGTTACTTTATCTCGAATTATTTTAACATATTCGAAAGAGACGCGGTCGCGTCACTATTTCTATTTGATTATGGAATTTTATTTATGATTGCTAGTTAATATATTTTCATCCACATGATTAATAGGATATTAATACATGACTCCACCTAACGAAGGTTAAAACGTAGCGGTCAAATGATTGGAGGAACATGCAAATAACATTACGGGGACCTATATAATGCATGGATAATATATGCATGTGGGATCAAATAATTGCTGGCGACATAACGTCTAGGAATTAAACATTTCATTGACAAATATTATACGTGTATAATTAATTGTTTGCGATAACGTCCAAGAATATAGAAGTTCATTAACAAAGATTATAAGTATATTCTTAGTAAGATTAAAATTTAGTTAAATACTTTCAAGTGTCATTACCGTCCCCAGCTAAATAGATTGATTATCCAGTATATGTTTACACTTTACATCGTGCGTCTCCTCGTCGCTAGTTAACATATTACTATTAGTTAGCTAATGAGTTAGACTTAATAAAAAGCTGACATTGTTCTTCTGTAACAATCAACTTGTGTTGATTTACAGTACTATGATAAACATTTTAACAGCCTGTAACTGGTGCAACTGAAGGGAAACTATTGATTTCATAAGTTTTTTTTTTCAATTCTTGGTTTAACAACATACTTTAATTCTAAACTTATATTTTTCAGAAAATCGAATATACATGAGTCGTACTTCTTAAAACTATTTTCTAGCACATCTTATCTGTTTTTATTTAAAATTTTAGAAAAGCTACAACTATATTTTAGCATGCGCATAGCAAACAAATATATATTTTAGCATGCTTTTAATAGAAAGGCATAATACTCCATGTCCTATGGTTCTTATTGCTATGTCTATTTATGTTTACAGATATATTTTCATATTTTCTCTTGTAAGTTGGAAGTTTTCAGTTAGGTATCAGCAAATTATTATTGATCACTATATATTTTCATTCTGTATATTAGACATTATTTTAACTACATTCGAACAATGGCTTACACACGAAATTTAAAATATAGAAACCCAATTTGTGTTTATTGGGATTTTTTTGAAAAAAATTAGGCAGCCATTTGTTTCTGGTGGCGCAGTATACATCAAAGCATACGTAACAGAAACATAAGCAATATATATATGCAAGCATGCATAACAAATATACTAGTATTACACACAACTAAGTTGTCAATTTGCCTTTTATTTCTACAAACAATGATTGATCATAGAACAACAAATATACAACAAGCATTCCACCGCAGACCGGTGATAGTCAACTACATTTTGATGTTAATTAATATCAATGTTCTAACCACAAACTCTTATAGTATTCAAGTTTCAGTTTAGACTGCTTACATAATCGAGTATAAATAACTTCAATCTTCATCAACAATCCATCATCAATCGAGCAAAAAGCAAAAGCTAAGAGTCAATCTAAAAAATGGCTGCATCTAAGCGATCAGTTGTCTCTTGCTTTTTCTTAGTGTTGTTGCTAGCAGAAGCAAATGCACAAGGCTTGAAAGTAGGCTTCTACAGCAAAACTTGCCCACAGGTCGAGGGTATTGTTAAAAAGGTCGTGTTTGCTGCCATGAAGAAAGCGCCTACACTTGGTGCTCCTTTGCTTAGAATGTTCTTCCACGACTGCTTCGTGCGGGTATGTTTCTAAATGGCTCATGAATTTTCTAGTCTCTCACTTTCTTAATTAACAATGTGAGATATCGGGTAGAGTGATCGATCATCTAATGAGTGAATCATAATTATCAATAGGGATGTGACGGATCAATTTTGTTAGACTCATCGAACAATCAAGCCGAGAAGAATGCGGTTCCTAACCTAAGCCTTAGAGGGTTTGGCATCATAGACGATTCCAAGGCGGCTCTAGAAAAAGTGTGCCCTGGCATAGTTTCTTGCTCTGATATCTTAGCCCTTATTGCCAGGGACGCAGTGGTTGCAGTGAGTATAATCTTCGCATTAACCTAAAATATTACACAAAAAGTTATTTGAATTCACTGTATATAAATATCTACGTTGACTTTATAGCTTGAAGGACCAACGTGGGAAGTTGAAACGGGAAGAAGAGATGGTAGGGTTTCTAATATCAATGAGGTCAACTTGCCATCACCTTTTGATAACATCACCAAGCTTATCACCGATTTTAGCACAAAGGGACTCAACGAGAAAGATCTAGTCGTTCTTTCAGGTACGGCCGGACAAGTGCATGATTGTATATATATAGTCTGGCTCAGATTGATCACGAATGAGTTGTACTAGTGAATACATATAATATGATTTGTCTTTTTTTCTATAAAGGTGGACACACTATTGGAATGGGACATTGTCCTCTGATGTCAAACCGTCTTTACAACTTCACCGGAAGAGGAGACAGCGACCCAAGTTTGGACTCGGAGTACGCCACTAACCTCAGGAAGAAATGCAAGCCGACAGACACCACGACGGCTCTAGAGATGGATCCAGGAAGTTTCAAGACATTCGACGTGAGCTACTTCAAGCTAGTGGCAAAGAGAAGAGGGCTATTCCAGTCGGATGCTGCTCTATTGGACAACTCAAAGACTAGGGGTTATGTCTTGCAGCAGGCACGTGGGTCAACCTTCTTCCATGACTTTGGTGTCTCTATGGTGAAAATGGGTCGGAACGGAGTTCTTACGGGTCGTGCCGGGGAGATTCGTAACATGTGTCGTGTTCGTAACTAAGAGTTTTTTTTTGTTGTTTAATTCATATGGTTTGGTTCTTTGCTTATAAACGTAAAATTAATTGCGATTTGTGTTTCTTGGGGATAAGATAAGCCATGTATTTTCCTTCAAAGTCTAAGAAATGGATTAATAATAATTGATTGTTCTGAACAGAAAAATGAATTCATATATCTCAGATATGACGTCATCGTTCCTCCCATGCATATTCGCATTCGTCCACATCTGCCAACCAGACGAATCTTGGTATCAGTAAATTTGGACGGCTCAGATTGCTACGGATACAGAGAAATCTCGAGGAATAAAAAGTATGTGGCGTAGATCAGTTGCCTAATCCAATGCTTTCTGTAATAAAATATAAATAAAATACAAATTTGGGCTCGTGAATCACGCGACGGTATTATTTGAGAGTTTATGGTTATCTCTTCGTGGCCCCCATTTGGGCAAAGATTTTCCATTACACGACTCTGTTTTCTTTTGTTTGATTCTCTCGTCATTTCACTCACAAAGCGCTCTCTGTCAAAATCTTCGGTCTTTCGCACTTCTGGATGAAACCTGTCGGAACTTTTCTGTGATCTGTTTCATCATCATTATTCAAAAATAACCCTTTTCAGTGACGCAATTCGTCGAACGGGTGAATGGCATCAGTTGCTGAGAGCTCTTTCCCTCTGCTGTGTCAAATCAAGAGCCAGCGTCGCGTCACTTCGTCTACGCTTAGGACTTCGAGTCTTGTCCGAGTTTCTTCTCCTGATTTCGCTTCTGGCTCGCTGACATTTCGTCGCCGGAGCTTTGTCTTGGGACGCCGATGGAAGTGCGTGGAAGCTACGGGCTCAGATTCTTCTGGAGCTGCGAGCGGAGGAGATGAGCAGGAGGATGCGCTTCAAGCTACCATCGAGAAGAGCAAGAAGGTTCTTGATATGCAAAGAAACCTTCTTCACCAGGTTCGTAGATCCATCCATCCTTGAGATTACCTCTGACTTTGATCAAAGTCTAATTCTTTTTCATATTTTGGATCCTTTTTGGAAATGATTCAATGTTAGAATAGGCCAATAAATTGCTTTGTTAAGATATAAAAAAAAGTCCCTTGTTTTTGCACTTAGCTATTAGTGAGAGTGTTATGAAAATATGGCGATTGTGCAAGGATCTGAGTGAACTAGCTGCTTAACTCTACTCTGATCTGCTTTGGATGCTGTTCTTGAGTAGTTCTAGGATTAGAAGTATTGAATTGTCTTTGAAATTTTCGTTTAAGATTCACTTAGATCTATTCCTTTTACTTTTTAGATTGCTGAAAGGAGGAAGCTGGTCTCATCTATAAAAGAGAGCACTCCTAACTTGGACGATGGAAAACCTTCTGCTAAAGAAGATGCAAATACTACTGATGCAACTAAGAAAGATAAGATGGATGGAGACGGCAACGGTACTGTTAGCTCAAGCAGCTATGGCAAGTCATCCCTGAAGAAAGAACCAGAAGCTAAGCCGAGCAGCAAACAAAACTCAGCGTCTAAAAAATACTCTTCCCCGGTAACCTCTCCTGAGAAAGAGAAACCATCCGGTGTAGCCAATACTGGGAAACCTTGGTCTAGCGTTGTAGCTTCCAGTGTAGATCCTCCTTATAAACCATCTTCTACTGTAACCTCCTCTAAGAAAACTTCTGATCCTGAAACTTCCTCTGGAAATCCGAGCAAATCTCCGCTGGTGCATTTTGGTCAGACCCACTACCCTCTTACCTGACTAAAACACCTGAAACATCAAGTATTAAGACACAAGAGTACATGGAAACAAAAGAGGAAAAAATACATGAAGAACCCTTTAGTGGTATTAATGAACCTTCCAAGGACGAAGAGCAGCCGCCTCCACTTGCTGGAGCAAATGTCATGAATGTGATATTGGTGGCAGCAGAGTGTGCTCCATTTTCCAAAACAGGTAATTATTGTTGTCTTTGATCAATTTTACGGTTTTGTATGACTCGTCCATAGGTGGGCTTCTCTCGGAGTACACAAGCTGAAGACTATGTGAAATTATATAGGTGGCCTTGGAGATGTAGCAGGCGCTTTGCCAAAGGCTTTGGCTCGGCGTGGACATAGGGTTATGGTAATATTTATCACGGAGTGTGCCTTTCTCTTGTCGTATAAGCTCTCTGGTTGGTTATGGACGTTTTTCGTTGTTCTTTTTGGGTAGGTTGTGGTTCCTAGGTATGCAGAGTATGAGGAAGCCAAGGATGTAGGGGTACGGAAGAGATATAAGGTGGCTGGGCAGGTATAAAAAATTTTCTTTCCTATTGAGGTAGAGAAAATTTCACATGGAGTACACTTAACTGCAGGACATGGAAGTAATGTACTACCATGCATATATTGATGGTGTGGATTTCGTTTTCATTGATAGCCCTGTATTTCGGCATCTGAGTAGTAACATTTACGGTGGGAATCGACTCGTAAGATTATATTATTCTCCCTGTTCTTTACTGAAGAAAATCAATAATCAGCCTACATGTACATGAACTAAGTTTGTTTTTTTTGTGAATCTAGGATATCTTAAAGCGGATGGTTTTGTTTTGCAAGGCCGCTGTTGAGGTAAACCTTTACTCCAGTACCATGAGCGTAAATGGATAGTTTGTTTCCTTCTTGGACCAACCAAGTTCGGATTGTTGGGAATGTTTGCAGGTTCCTTGGTATGTTCCTTGTGGAGGTGTTTGTTATGGAGATGGAAATTTGGCTTTTATAGCAAATGATTGGCACACTGCTTTGCTACCTGTCTACCTGAAAGCCTATTACCGAGATCACGGTCTAATGAAATACACACGCTCTGTTCTTGTAATCCATAACATTGCTCACCAGGTTAGTATGTCTCAAATTAAAATTTATTTGATTCATTCTTGTATGCATAAACCTACTCTGGTTGTAAATTTTAGGGTCGCGGCCCGGTAGATGATTTCTCACACGTGGATTTACCGGGCCATTACTTGGATAGCTTCAAGCTGTACGATCCTGTGGGAGGTGAACACTTCAACATTTTTGCTGCTGGTCTTAAAGCTGCGGATAGAGTTCTCACTGTTAGCCATGGATACTCCTGGGAGGTTAAGACCTTAGAAGGAGGTTGGGGTCTCCATAACATCATAAATGAAAACGACTGGAAATTTAGAGGGATTGTGAACGGTATCGACACAAAAGAATGGAACCCGAAATTTGATATTCACTTGCACTCTGATGACTATACAAACTATTCCTTGGAGACTCTTAACGTTGGTAAACCCCAATGCAAAGCTGCATTACAGAAAGAGCTCGGTTTACCTGTTAGACCTGACGTTCCGCTGATCGGTTTTATTGGAAGATTGGATCACCAGAAAGGTGTTGATTTGATAGCTGAGGCGGTTCCATGGATGATGGGTCAGGATGTTCAGCTGGTTATGTTAGGCACAGGGAGACCGGATCTTGAAGAAGTCCTCAGACAAATGGAGCACCAATACAGGGATAAAGCAAGGGGATGGGTTGGTTTCTCGGTTAAAACAGCTCACAGGATAACAGCTGGTGCAGACATTCTGCTGATGCCTTCGAGATTCGAACCGTGCGGTCTAAACCAGCTTTATGCAATGAACTATGGAACCATTCCGGTGGTCCATGCAGTGGGAGGGTTGAGGGATACGGTTCAACAGTTTGACCCGTACAGTGAAACGGGTCTTGGATGGACGTTTGATAGCGCGGAAGCAGGTAAGCTGATTCATGCTTTAGGAAACTGTTTGTTGACGTATAGAGAGTACAAGGAGAGTTGGGAAGGGCTTCAGAGAAGAGGAATGACACAAGATTTGAGTTGGGATAATGCTGCAGAGAAGTATGAAGAAGTTCTTGTTGCTGCTAAGTATCAGTGGTGAGGTTAATAAAAAGTTGTCTTTGGAATTGTTAAGAAGCATAGTTTTGTAGATTTAGTAAAAATAAATACATTGGAACTTTGCAAATTATCATGCTTTGTAAGCTCAAGCCTTGTGATAAAAGCTCACAAGCCATTGGAGTCTCTTACGCTCTCTCAAAGGTGATTCTAAAGTGATAAGACTTGGCAAAGTAGAACAACAGTTTCAATTGCAATAAAACAACATCAATGACTGACTATTCACATATAGGGCAACAAGAAATTTAGCGCAGAGCAGAGATGAAAAGCAAAATGATCTTTCACTATAACCAGTTTCCCACATAATCCTTACAATGCTTTATCCTCTCATTGTAACTTATTTTATAACATATATAGATTAACACATTTATATAAGTTCTTTGTAAGAAAGAAATTGAGTATGTTTTGTGAGAAACAAAAGAAAAGTATAACAAGGATCGGATCCCCCAATCTCATATCACTTCTTGATCTTACGCTGCTGTTTCTTTGGGCCGGAAACAACTAATCTCCTAACAGAACAACCACACCTGGCTCTGAAAACCAACACGGCGCGGCCATTAGGAGGCGCCATCTTCTTAAGCTCAGCCTCCAACTCGCGGTGATGGACACGAGGCAACTCAAGCCTCCCGCCCTTTTTGCCATAGCCGGAGCTGGTCTTGATGCAATCCTCAGTCTCAATCTGAATATCAAACTCAACAGCTTTCCTAAGCCCTTTGCAATTGGGCTTCCCGCATCGGTGCATAGTGCACAGGAGTATGACGAGCCAAGCGGAGATGGCGGCGCAGAAGACGCTCAGAGCCAAGGATCCGTACACTATAGGGTTCTGCAGGATCTCTGCTTTGACCAAAACGGAGATATCTGAGAAGAGGTGGATGGATGCGAGGGTGATGAGTTTGAGGTAAGGGAAGAAGAGGAAGGCGCAGGATGTGATGACGGCGATTAGGATGAAGACGTCGATGGCTGCGGAGTGAGAGCCTTCGCAAACGGGGAAGCTGGAGGATGTTGGGTGAGGTTTGCGGGTGGGCATAGCTTGGTCGACGGGATTGCAGACCGAGATTGAGCTATGCAAATATACCATCGAAGGAATCTAAAAAGCTTTTGATCTTTCGTCTCACTAGAAACAAACAAAAAGAAGATCCAATCGAACGAGGAGGAATGGATTGGATCAAGGAGTTTAAAATCAGATTCGATCGCCCGATCAAAGTCCTGAAACGGAAGTTATCGAATTTTCAGCAGATTGAATGGAAATAGAGAGAGAGAGAGAGAGAGAGCTCTGTTTGAATCTGATCGAGAAAATGGATTCATATACCTGATTAAACTGGATATGGTAAACCACAGAAACCGATCAAAAAAAGAGAGAAGCTGAATCGAATCGAAAGCGTGTCACCAGAGAAGAGACGGAAGGTTGGTCTGTCCTCAAGCGGGAATCTCAATCGTCGTCGTCATGATTTCAACTTCTTCTTCTTCTGAATGGAATGAAATGGAATCGTATGTGAGAGAGAGAGAGAGAGCAAGTGACACGCGTTTGTTTAGATAACTCTTTTTTTTTTATTATTAAAATGACGTCGTATTGTCTTTTATGTCGTCATTACTCTAATTCATTTTAAAACCCTTTAGGTATATATATATATATATATAGAGACAGAGAGAGGCTCGAGAGTTGTCCAAAAACCCTAAAAAAGAGCAGTGCGCAGCCTCTAAACCCCTACAAAAGAAGAACTCTTTTGATTCAAACCTCCAATCCAACAAATGGGTGGTTCCAAGCGAAAGAAGGGAGACAACGGCGGAGAGGAGATGATTACGGATTCGAGGTTTTCCAAGGCGCACACTGACCCCAGATTCCGAAGCCTTCCCAGGCGTGAATCCAAAGTCACAATTGACTCTCGTTTCAAAGGAGTCCTCACCGACAAGGCTTCTGCTCCGGTCGATAAGCGTGGCAAGCGTAGAAGACGGGGAAGTGCCAAGGATTCTCTCAAAGAGTATTATCGTATCGATGAAGAAGATGAGGAGAAGAATAAGAAGAAGCAAAAGAGGAAGGAAGAAGATGAATCTGATGAGAGCGAGGGTGAAGAAGCATTGATGGCTCTGGAAGCTGAGTCCAGGCGGAGGAAATCGGAGCAAGTATCTGAAGAAGATAGTAAGATTCCTTTCAAATTGGCTTCCTCGGATGAAGAATCTGATGAGAGCGCAGACTCTGAAGACAATGAGGATGTATCTGAAGAAGCAGAGGAGGATACTGACGAGGACGATGATGCTATGTATGATGACGACGAACCAGAAGTTGCTGTAAGTTCATAGCTTTCAGTGTTGATTCCTTATAAACATATATATATATATATATATATATATATATGCATTTTGGCTATTGGAACTATCATTCAAGTTTTGGTTTTTACGGTTTGTAGGAAGAGGAGGTAGCGAGTATCGAGAAAGAAACTCACAGACTCGCTATTGTCAACATGGACTGGAGATATGTCTCTGTAATTGCTTTCTTCTCTATCTTTTTTGTATTATTTCTCTTTTTACTCAAATGTTTTAGCTTTTTCGCTCACTAGGCAAAGCATGTTGTATGTGTTCTTATGGCTGCTATCTTTTTTTTCTTTTGTTACTTAGGCCAAAGACTTGTACGTTGTTTTAAATTCGTTTCTCCCCAACGATGGGCGCCTTTTGTCTGTTGCGGTCTATCCATCAGAGTTTGGACTTGAGCGAATGAAAGAAGAGGAAATCCATGGCCCCGCTATCGGTGGAGACAAGAAGAATGAAGATAACAGTGATGACGAGGATGAAGATGAAGAAGATGAAGACGTCATCAATGAGAGACTACGTGATTACGAAAAAAGTAGATTGAGGTAAGTTATATCAGTCATTTACTCAAGGCTATATGTTGCTTGAATGGAGACTATTACTAAAACTCACACTTATTGTTCTGTTTCAGGTACTATTTTGCTGTTGCGGAATGTGATTCCAGTGCTACTGCTGATCACTTGTACAAACAATGTGATGGTATCGAGTTTGAGAGATCCTCTAACAAGCTCGACTTGAGATTTATTCCTGACTCCATGCAATTCAAACATCCACCTCGTGATACTGCCACCGAGGTGCATTCCTGCTCTACTTTCTATTAAAAGTGTGATGATCTTTTTTATTGCTTCTTATCTCCAAGCCTTATTCCTATCAGTTTTCATGGTGATCTGAAAGTTTTTTCTATAAAAAAAAAATTACAGGCTCCTGCTACTTATCAAGGTGTAGATTTTCATAGCCAAGCACTGCAGATGAGTAGGGTTGATGTTTCCTGGGATGAAGATGAGCCACACCGTGTGAGGACCTTAAAACAGGGATTTAACCCTGATCAGGTCTGTATGCTTATTTCTTTTAATTTTCTTCAAAATCAGGCAGGCTTATTAGAAGCATCTCCTATATATATATATATATAGCTGCAGTCGTTTGTGTTCTGATATATTTTCACAAATCATAGTTGGCAGACCTTGAGCTGAAGGAGTTTTTAGCTTCTGATGAGAGTGAATCTGATGGTAGTGATGATGATGGTGATGATGATGAGGAAAAAAGGAAAGAAAAGTACCTATCTTTAATGGAATCCGGAGATGTTGATTCTGATAAAGACGAGGATGAGGGGAATGACCAGGATATGGTAGTAGAATTCAATACCGGGTTAGAAGATCTGAGTAACAAATTTCGTGAAAAGAAAGAAGAGAAGCCAGAAACGGTCTGGGAGGCACAACTGAGGAAGATGCGGGAGAAGAAGAAAGCTAGGAGGATGCAAAAGAAGGATGATGATGAGGATGATGGTTCTGAGGATGACGACGACTATAACGTTGATCATAAGAAGAAGAAGAAGATGAATAAGAAGGGTTTAGAGGAGAAATTAGCAGCGGACGAGAAAAGCTTGGCGGAGCTGGAGTTGATAGTAGCTGATGAGAATGGTAAAGGTCTAAAAGGATATAACATTAAAGGAAAAGGTAAAAAGAAAGTAAAGAGATGGCAGAAGAGAAGATACCTTCGGCTGATCCTGACGATCAGAGATTCTCAGTGGCATTCACCGATCCTAACTATGCTCTAGACCCTACGAATCCACAGTTTAAAAGGTACGTTGATGCATGGTTGAGCTTTTGGTTGGTGTATTTGAGAATTGTCAAGTTGTTTTTATCTTATGAATATGTTTCGTTTGTTTGATTCTTGGCAGGAGTGCTACTTATGTTAAGCAATTAACTCAGAAGCAAAAGCAAGATCCAAGAAGCCAAGAAGAGCAAGTGAAAGATGTGGAGACAAAGAAGAAGGCGTCGACTACAGATGGCAAGGTGGGATCTTCTAAGAAAAGGAATTTTGCAGAGTCTGCTACTGTCAAGTCGTTGAAGCTCAAGATACAGCAGAAGGGTTCGGAGAAGAAGAAACAAGGGACTGCCGAGTTGGCTCAACGAGTGAAGAATAAAGCCAAAGCTTTGTCAAACAAATAATAATGTCTTTTTATTCAGAATTCAGTGCACGGATGTTTTGAAATGTTAAACAATTTCAGTTTTGATTCGACACTCAAATTGGATAATTTTTATTTTCTTCTGGCGAGTAACAAAATCGGTTTTATTGTTTATCAAGTGTATTATTTCTACAGGTGATCTAAATCATTTGTTGCTTTCAACCTTGTGAAGTTGGAATACTTGTTTAGCTCATCGTCGGACCAGTAGCAGCAGCTAGTTGTAAAATACTTCATTTTCTATTCAACGAAATTCTAATTCTCGCATTACATTTGCAAATAGCACACGAAACACTGGCGCCTGAAGCACGTTTTGATTTTATTACTGTTTTCCCACACTTAAACGTCTGTCTATTAACCAGAGAAAAAACAAGAGCAATCACACACTTTTAAATGAAACATAACAAACTGGTGAAATCTAAGACATAGAAACTCCCAGTTCGGTCTTTGGACTGAGAGTAAATCCGTAATTTATGTAGAAAACAAAAAAATCAATCAACCATAGTAAGGAGGATGACCAGAAGAAGGTGAAGCCCCTGTGGGATCAGCTGATGGGTACATATATGGACTTCCACCATAACCTGCGTATTGAGTTTGCACCTGCCCATTCTGCCAACCACCTGTTGTTGGCGCCGAAGCTTCAGCCACTCCGGGAACTTTTTGGCCCACGAGTAGGCTCAGATCAGGTAGTGTGTAGTCTCTGCTTTTGTCGCTAAATGCCTTCATTCAAGCACCAAGAAAATACAAGAAGGGAATTATTAGTACCAAAAAAAAATAAAAGGAGTTGATTTACAGCTTTCACTGAATTGTTGAAGAGAAAAAAAGGCATACGGTTCTTGCAGGCATCAGTTATTTATCTCTTTCGCACAACTCAAGAAAGTAACCAATCTTATGTACCTTTACATTGAGATCAGTATGACGAGAGTATGATAGTCGAAGCTTACAATAGCCACCGTCATATATGCAGTGTCCTTCCAGTGCTTCTTTCGCTATTGCCGCCGTTGCTATATCTACAGAATGTCATGAAACAAACCATGACTGTCTGTATTCAATTGCTTAGCATACACATAAGCTAATTTATAAAATATCGGAAACGTTCGTAAAGGGGTTTTGGACCAGATCACAATCAAATATCAAAGCAGATCATCAAGGTCGTGTACCAGAGTATTGAATTAAGGCTTGTGTTGAACCATTCTTCTCAAATATAGCAATCTTCTGGACAGTTCCATACGCGGAAAAGACCTATGAAAGCAAATTACATTATTAACTTTGACAGATTTAAGTATGCGGAGAAGCAGATAGGTGCATACTATTTTTGTTCCTCACCGTGTGAAGAACATCCACGGTGACAGCATACTGCATGTTCTCAATCAAAGCAAGCAGGACATTGCTCTGAGTTTCTACCTTCTTCCCATCAGCACCCAAAGCAGGCTGAATGCAGTGATGTCAAAGACAACAAACAGTCAATGTAAGAAAGGTCAAAGGTGGTGGAGAAAGATTAGATAAAAAGGTGGCAAGGGCCTTGGAAGTAATACTTTACCTGCATAGACCCGTCCATTGCGGTATGATTCACTGGAAGGTATGGATTCGTGTAATCCCTGAGTAGTACGTAAAAGATTCAAACACGTGAATAAACTATTTTAACATAACGTTTCCAACATCACTGACAATATAATTCAGAGGCACATTTGTCTTGGCTCAAAACTCCTACCTGCTACGGTGGGACTGAAACTTGATGTTTAGATCAGTATGAGCTGAATAAGACATTCGCAAATTGCAAGAGGCAACATGTTCTGGAAGCAGATATCTGAAATTTGCCAAAAAATGAAGAAATTATCAGCAGAGCTTATATCTTATGGCGGAGGGTTGAAAGCATGCATAAAAAAAATGAGCATATACTTGGGTATACTTCTACCATCTAGCGCACTCCTTGCAGCTGAAGCAGTCTCCACATCAGTAAACTGAACTAGTGCCTGGCAGGTTACGACGGCAGATAATAAGTTGGACATTATTTCATTTTTTTCAATAAGGCAATACCTTGGAAACAAAACTCGATATCTAACCTGGAAACCAGCAGCTTTCTCAAAAGTGGCAATTTTGTGCACGAATCCAAAAGCAGAAAACACCTGAAACAAAAAGTTTGGATATGAGTGATGACCATAAGACAGTGGGGAATAAAAAAAGGGAAACCAAAGAAACTCAGATATTCCCGGACTGGGAGACTGAAAAAAGAGAAAGAGTAAGGCCAGGTAAGTACAGAGTGACACCTGTCCATGAGAATGACGAACACGATACTAGTAATTTTCCAAAGTCTCTCCAGAAAGATTTTAATAAAGAGGCATCAACATCTGTGATTGAAGCATTTTTTTCATTAATGGTTGATATATACCGTAACTGGAATAATATGTTCTAAGTGAAAAGAAATTACTAAAATAAGTTTTGCTTAATACCAAAAGTTGAAAACTACTAAGCACAACACAATGCCTCAACCATGTATAAGCCTCAATCTAAAATTGGTATCAAATATAAACCAACAAGTCCTACAGAGAAGTAGCCACAAAAAAATCAGTGAAGCTCAAAGGAGGCAGTTAGTTACCAGATGGATGACATCGATGCTGACATGCTGAGATTCGACTCCTTCAAAGGTAACCAAGAGGACGTTTCCAGGGACTTCACCAGGACTCTGGTTGTTCACAATCTCATGCCGATTAGAGTACTGTATATAAATAGTTTTCCCACGAATCTGTGCCGGCTCCGAAGATGAAGCATAATACGAAACCATTGATATCGCCTGATTCAACTCAGCCTGTTCAAAGGAACAGCAGCTCAACCATCGATTTCACAATTCACAAAACTTAAACAATCTGATTGATTGAAGAAGAAGATGTTTACGAATTCAACGAAGGCTTGGTTGCGATTGGCGCCGACATTGGTCTTCGTATTGACGATCTTTCCGAATCGTTTGCACAGGTCGATGAGCTCTTCTTCCACGCATTCCCACGGTAGATTCCGCAGGTGCACCACCTTCGACGGCGTCTGCGTGTACCGGAACTGTGAGCTCGACATCTCTAACTCCAACGATCACACGCAGCCCTCGCCTCGATTCCCTCTTCTCTGAGCTTTCCCTTAGTTGTGATCGGAATGGAATCTATACGGAAGCTCAAATCTCAGGCTATTTTTTCAAATCGGTCCTCTAAAACTTCGTTAATTTACGAATCATCCTACAATTTTCTTCTCTACATCCATAAGCCTGTTTAGCTTGTAGTTGAGTCGACACTGTTGATCAAGCCTATTAAGGGCCTGATAATTTTCCACGTAAGTCTCCCCGCGTTGGTCCATAAAAGTAAAATATTCAAAAAATGGAAATAAGAAATTTGGGAAAAATGACAATTCAAGGGAATTAACAATTAAGACTAAAAGTCCATATACTATAAAAATATGTGCATGAAGTTGCATATTGTCCCCTTATTCGATCACAGTGTCTTCTGAAACCAGAATGATGAGCATGGCACTCTCTCTTCAAATCATTACAGCTCTTCTCTTTATTACCGTCGTCACTGTCTCCTCATCACCTCCCGACGGATTCACCATGGACCTAATCCACCGTCGTTCTAATTCATCTTCTACTGGTCGCTCTAACACTTACGATCAACTCCGATCATCTCCTTACGCCGACGTCATCTTTGATACTGCCTCCAAAGGAGGGTATCTTATGAAACTCCAAATCGGTACACCTCCTGTCGAGATCGAAGCAGTCATAGACACGGGAAGCGAAGTCATATGGACACAATGTTTGCCTTGTCTTAACTGCTACCACCAACGCAATCCAATATTCGACCCTTCGAAATCCTCCACCTACAAAGATCTAAGATGCAACAACACACCTGACCATTCTTGTGTTTATGATATTGTCTACGCAGACCAAAGCTATTCCCTAGGAAGCTTTGCTACCGAGACTGTCACGATGAAATCCACTTCTGGCCACTCCTATGTAATGCCTAAAACCATTATTGGATGTTCGCACAACAGCTCAGTGCATAGAAGATCCTATTCGGGCATTGTTGGTCTAAATTTGGGGCCGTTATCACTCGTCTCTCAGATGGGCAAACACATGCAAGGTGCAATTTCTTACTGCTTCTCCCCTGAGGGAAGAACTAGTAAGATCAACTTTGGAAGTAATGCTATTGTGTCAGGAGAAGGGACTGTATCGACCACTATGTTTATTCACAAGGAGAAACCTGCTTTCTATTACCTAAACCTAGACGCGGTCAGCATTGAGGAGACTCGCATTGAAACATTAGGGACACCGTTCCACGCCGTAGACGGGAACATAATCATAGACTCTGGTAGCACTTTCACCACCTTGCCCGCGAGCTACTGCAGCCTAGTGAGGGAGGCAGTGGAAAGGGTTGTTACAGCGGAACGAGTACCATCCCAGCACGATATGCTTTGCTACAAAACGGACACAATGGATATCTTTCCAGTGATCACAATGCATTTCAGCGGAGGTGCGGATCTTGTTTTGGGTAAAAACAATACGTATATGGATATTAATGGAGAAGCCATTTGTCTCATTGTTATATGTGGTAGTACTGAAGAAGAAGCTATTTTTGGTAACAAAGCACAGAACAACTTCTTGGTTGGTTATGATCTTTTTTCACGACTGGTTTCTTTTAAACCCACCGATTGTGGAGTTACACAAGACATACCAATAGACGACGATTCAATTTCTGCAGCATCGCTTTTTCAGTTTAACATTAAGTTTGTTTTATTTATTTTTGTCCTTTCATTAATTAGACTATAGAGAATGAATTTGTGTTATTTATATATTTCCTTACATTAATAACTAGATCTTTTATATACTAAATTTTCTTATTTTAATTTTGTTTTTGTTTATTTTAAATAGTTCTATATAATTTGAAACTAATTAATTGAAAATTTTCTACAATAGTAAAACACGTGAAGATATTTTTGATTGTCTTAAAGTATTGTTATCGTATTGAATTTAATCTTGGTCTTTTTGTACTGCTTCAGACTTAACTTGACTAACAACATATGGAGTATGAAGAAGGTTTCAATATTCGATGTTAGGCTGAGTAATAAATTTCATGCATTGTTTATAAAATTAATTAGTAAGAATCATAAATGGTAATGCATTTTTTTCCTTCACCTTTATTAATTAGTAATTATTTTTATTATTTTTTATATTACCCGCGGGTCCCGCGGGTTACCCGCTAATTTATGCGGGGCGGGGCGGGTCTTACATTTTTTAGATGCGGGTCAAGCGGGTCGAATTTTTGAATCGAAAAAATGAGTCGACCCGCAGCGGGGCGGGGCGGGTCGGGGCGGGTCGACCCGCAAACCCAGCACTAGGGTTGATACTTGTCATCAATATGAATTTGTTTTTTTTTCTACCTTTGATGCTTTGCAATTGTCTTAAATTTCTGCTTGGTCATCCCATAAACAATACACGACCTGATGAGATTTTAAATAAGTTGGACTGATGGCAAGAACGCACGCAAAGGTAATTGCTCTGTTTGCTGCACTATTATTGGCGCACTTTTAAAATATAAATAGACTACTCGATACTTGCTATATTTCAACCTACAAGCAGAGGAAGGTAATTGCTCTGTTTGTGAATTTGAGTAACGACCTTATAAATCTGATGATGGTTATCAGTTGACTTAAAAATCTTTGGCCCCCAAAAAAAAGAAAAAAAAAATCTTTGGCCCCTCTTCTTGGCTCATTGGTAGTTCTTACTTCTCTCAAATTTTGCATGGGAGGTTGAGCTACGTGGATAGATGTGATTTTGGCAGGTCAGGTGGCATCATTATCATCATCTACGGAGCTTAGTTTGAACTGTTTGGACCATAATGAGTAGAAGCTGTCAATATGAATCAGCAAAGACATTTAAAAGAGTTGTCCCCATTGTCCTTTACATCCAATGTGAAATTTTTCGTACTAAGAAAAAAATTCTGTTGCTTTTCTTTTTGTCTTTATTGGTAGAATTCTTGGGCCTATGAGTTTTGTCTTAAGGTTTCTCTGCCCACCTCAATAAATCCTTTCTTTGATGCCATGTAGCACACCATGATACACACTTTCTTTGTTTGGTCTAGTAAAATCTCTTTAATGTCACCGTCACTGCCATTAATCGTCTACCTTTCTTGGCAGCAAAAAGTTTATCTCTGTCAACAAAGGTTGATCACCTGTAAACTATTCAAACCATGTATGATAAAAACAAAACATTAAAGTAAACTGATAAACAGTTGAGAAATAAGATATCAATTCTTAGTTAAATCTAAGATAGTCAGTTGCCAGCTAGATTATGAGATAAGTTAGTCAGTTTCCTGCTAGATTGATGAGAAATGTAGTTGCAGAAATCATACATGATCAACGTATGGTAAATTGCATAGTAAATACTGGTTTTTACATCACCAGTAACTATTTTGGTGGTTATGTTTCTGGATGCTTTTGATCATTCAGTGTCTATTTATGTTTATCTTTGTGAAAAGAAAAGATCTTCTGGTGACTTGACACCAAGAACAGTGTATCAGCTAGTAGGACTTTCATTAAATGGTGAAGGAATCACACAAGGAAAGGTTTTTCATCTCCTTTCTTCTTGCTCCCCTCCACTAAAGTGCTTCCTCTGTTCATTTATAAGGTTAGCAATCTCTTGAATAGTTAAAGTGGCCTGTATACATACGACACTGTAAAAGTTTCAAAATACATTTACTACCATCATCAATCATCTCTGTCTAATTTGCTTTTCCCATTATAGTGCCAGCTTCCTCTTCTTCACCGCCATTTAACAGCATTTACTACTGTGCAGTTTCTAGTAAAAGCTAACTAAAATGTGAAAGGAACAAAAAAACGTTTTTTATATATAAAGAAATATAACTAGGTAACTAGTAACTGTAGCTAGCTAAGAGAGAGAACACGATAGTATCTTTGTAGATGTCAAGAAACCATAGCTCATTAGCATACCTGTAATAAGAAACCTAGAGCATACCCTATCTAGTGTAAAACAAAAGTTTCGAGAAGTAATAATAGCGGATGTAAACATGTAGGGATCAGAGTAAACCTTGACACGAGAGAAAGCTGGTGAAACTAACAAGGATGGTTTACTTAGATGTCAAAGCTTTTCAAGATGTTGACCTGAAAACTTACTCCTGGTTCTGAAATTAACCGTTTTTTACCTTGATGTGGGTACTCTGTTGAGTGTTTAAACGGAAATCAAGGTGTTTGAGCCACAAAGATAATAATTGTAACTAGGTCCCATCTAATTGAATGCCAATCCATGTCAAAGACCGAGAAAAGGGGAGCTTACAGAACCTAAACAGAGACATCTTCTGTTGTGTCCTCTCCCTATTATAAATCAGACCCCAAGCCAAGAGAGCAGATTTTGTGGATCATCATGTTCATGTAGTGACTAGTACTATCTCCTCATTACAGAGAGTGGATCATATTGAAGATATTTTTAATTTTAGTAGGTTTAGCAGCCTAGTTTGTGAACAAATAATGGGAAGATCGCCATGCTGTGATAAGGATGGTTTAAAGAAAGGGCCCTGGACACCAGAAGAGGATCAGAAACTCTTGGCTTACATTGAAGAACATGGCCATGGAAGCTGGCGCTCTTTGCCTGAGAAAGCCGGTAACTTCCAAATTATCTGTTATTTCCAAACATTCAGTTCTTCTTTTTAATCATCATCATCATCTATTGAAACCTTCTTTCGGTTCCATATAATAGGTCTCCAAAGATGTGGAAAGAGTTGCAGACTCAGATGGACTAATTACCTAAGACCTGACATCAAGAGAGGCAAGTTCAGTGTACAAGAAGAACAAACCATCATTCAACTCCACGCTCTCCTCGGAAACAGGTGAGAAGACTCTCAATCACCAAAGAGTAGGTACGTAGGTTGATCTTTTTTGTCATTTCTTGATCTATCCTCTTGATTTTCTCACAGATGGTCAGCGATTGCAACTCACTTACCGAAAAGGACAGACAACGAGATCAAGAACTACTGGAACACACACTTAAAGAAACGTCTGGTCAAAATGGGGATAGATCCAGTGACACACAAGCACAAAAACGAGACTCTCTTGTCTTCCACAGGTCAATCTAATAAGAACTTAGCCACGCTTAGCCACATGGCTCAGTGGGAGAGTGCTCGGCTCGAAGCTGAAGCAAGGCTAGCTAGAGAATCAAAGCTTCTCCATTTACAGCATTACCAAAACAGTAACCTAAACAAAGCAGCAGCAGCAGCTCCTAGTCTTTGCTTGACTCACAAGGCATCAACTAAATTGGACAAAACCAAACGAAGGTAATAAGCAGTAGATATTGTGATCTCCAAAAACTAAAGACTTCTTTATAACATAATAGATACAATGGAAATATTGACAGGAATGGGAGATCATCAACTGCTTGAGTCTCCGACATCGACGGTGACATTCTCCGAGAATCTCCCTCCCATGATCATGCATTTAGGTATCCCTACGGGAAATAGAAACAGCAGAGTCGCCGTCTCTTCCGAACACGACGACTGGATGAGACAAATCAACTGTCCAGAAGAAGGAATCGAAGAGGGATTCACGAGCCTCCTACTCAGTGATTCAGTTGATCGGAGTCTCTCCGCCGTCAATGAGAGTGAATATAGCTACTATAAGGATAACAAGAACTACTGGAATACCATTCTCAACTTGGTGGATTCCTCACCGTCCGACGATGTTCTGATCTAAGAGCATGATTATTGCATAGATCATTAACAAAAGTCTTTAGTACACATATATATGTGTATATGTATATATTATATATGCGTATATAATTGTTTTTTAAGGATTTTACGGAAACCGAAAGTTTCTTAATTAAGGAACTTTCGGTTTCGGTTTCCGCAAAGTCCTTAGCAAACAGTTATATACGCATATATAATATATACATATACATATATATACATATATGTGTATTAAGAACTTTTGTTAAGGATCTATGCAATAATCATGCTCTAAGGGTCCCCACCAGTAATTCCGCCAAAAAATTTAAAAATTCTCATATTGTTGTTATGTTGATAGCTTCCTCAATACTGTTTGTACTTTCTTTACTTTATTTATATGATGATGATTATATCATGGTCTTATGATGAAAAACTTCATGAAAATGACCATTTGGCAATATATGTGGTACTCCTCTCTTTTTTTTTTTGCGTAATTGAATGACAGTAAATCCATTTACAATCTATATGTAATTTTATGCTGTGTATATTAGAAATTTAGAACTAGTAAACAGTTGATGTTTTTTTTTGTTGCTAAAAACAACATTTGATGTTTTATTAAACAATTGATGATTAATAGTACATTTTGATGTTTTAACATAAAATAAAAAATTTATTCTTAAAGGACTACAATTATTATGCTCATAAGCACTCTTCATTTTAATTATTTTATTTTTATGTAAAGAGATGTGAATGTGGGATGTAATAAAAACAACACGTTGACATGTCGAGTAAAAGAAACAAAATTAAATGTATGGTAGTTTCATGTCACTTTCTTTGTAATAAATAGGTTCAATTAAAATATAAATTACACAGTAAATATGAAAATCGTTACACTCATCACTTATGAATACAGAAAAAAAGCATTGTTTCCCTATCTTAATTTGTAGATTTGTTTTATTAAATGAAGATAATTTTTTTTTTTTTAATCTCTGTAAAAAAAAAGAGATAGGGGATAAGTTTAATCTCTGTAAAAAAGAGAAAACTTGGTATATAATTTAATATTTTACCCCAAAAAAAAAAAGTTTTCGTAAACAAGAAAAAAAAATGCGCGTAAAAAGCCCAGTTGTGACTAAGGCCCATAAAAGCCCAGTTGTGACCTTTCCGAGAAGACGGAGACAAAGACAAAAGGGAAACAGTGTTCTGTCTCAATACAATACCTACCACTCCACGCGAATCTGAGATTTTCGGGAGATTCGATCGAATTTGGGGGTTAGGGTTTTTTCGCTGCCGACGAACTGCTTGATCAATGACGCCGCCTCCTGGACTTTACTCCGGTAGCAGCACTCTTGCCCTGGTAACAATTATCTCTTTTCTCTCTGATTTCTCCATCTGTATCCTTCTTTGACTCGTCTTCGACTTGTAGAATCTGCGGTTTTTGAGTCTGTCATCGTCTTTTTTTTTTGTACGGATCAGGTGGCTCGTGCTTCCGCTTTCGGGCTGGGTCTCGTCTACGGCAACATCAAGCTCAAGGCCTTGAAGGTACTTCTCTCTCTCTCTAATCATTTTCCGTGAAATGAGAGAATCTGGGACACATGATCTGTTGTTCTTGATGTATAAAGGTGGTTTTGGATAACAGTCCATTGGAAGATTGTGGCTTTCGAGTTGATGGGAACATGATCGAACAATATTTACAATTATATATATTGTAGCTTGACTCTTTTACGCTCTGAGAGTTTCGAATTTTTGGTTATATAGTTATCTAATTAGAGGCCTGAACTTTGTTTAGGTAAATCTATTTTGCAAGTATCTAAGTCCAATGCTTTAAGCTGCGTCTCTCATATTCCATTGAACGATCATATTCTACTCTATAAACACTGGCAATTTCATATTTTGATTAAACTTTGTTTTTATCTTGCAATGCAACTATTTGTTCATAGCTGTATTTGACCAATGCGTTTATCTTTCTATGGTGTGATTTGTCTACTGAGTGATTTATTAACAAATGCTTTACCATATGTAGATAAAGAAGAACTCACAGATTAAGGCTGAAGCCAAGGCTCATCACTAAACCAAACTTTCTTTCTCTCCCTTCAAAATAAGATGACGAAGAAGCCCAGTGAACGTTCTCCACAAATGTAGCTGTTTCTTCTTGAGCTATATCTCTCCCTTGGTGACATTTTTCTGTTTTTCTATTTCCTTTTTGGTTATCGTTGACAAAGAAGAACAAAAACTTTTGTCTGAAAAAGCAATCATAGTACCATTATGATTTAAACCTAATGCTAGAACACCCATATGTTTATCATTTTAACAAGGTTGCTTATATAACCTATTGCTGTCTTGCTATTCAAAAAATCGATGCATTCATAAATATGCCTTCTTTTACTAGATGGTCTCCTCCAGGTGCTTCCCTAGCTAAGATTACCAATTGGCAATCAGAATTTGTTATTTGATTTCTTTATCCCACTTAATACATAACTTTACCATAAGCGTGGCTTGACTCAGAGACCATATAATACACACACTACTATCATATTCATCAACATTGAGTAAGCACTATAGACTTTAGTGGTGGGCCACGTCGTTTTCGGTTAATTCTAGTGTTGTTGCTTTCTTCATTGGATGGATGATAACTTAAAGAATAATTTTGTATGCTTTTCTAATAAAGTATACTATATCATTTCCAAAACAACTTTTATTGTGGTCCACTGGCTAGCATCAACTAGAGGTGTAAGTGCTGGGGTAGGATAGAGTTCTGGATGGAGATTATTAGAGTAGACACAAATCAAACATCTATTATTTGATGATCTGACCTTATATTTAGATGCACGAAGGAAGTTGAAGGTCTTAAATCTGAAACTTAAAACTCTTAGCAAAGTTTATCTCGTGACAAAAAAAAAAAAAGCAAAGTTTATCATATGAGTTACACTTAATCTAGTAATATAGCATTTGAAGTTTGAAGAACAAAGTAAATTGAAAAGAAGAAAGTGATACAGATAAAGAGCTAGTATCTTGTCTCTTTTTTTTTTGCATTATAAATAGGTACTTGTCTACATGAACATATTTAGCCTTAATTTGTTTTTTTTTTTCAAAGTAAGTTACAAAAAAAAATGTATCCTCATATCCAAGTCAATAATCAAAAACTATCTCTAAGCAGCGCGACCTACCTGATGACTAAACGCACGTTCACAAATTTGAAGTGGCACTCCCGTAAATAAACTTAAGAAAACCTTGTATAAATTATTTCGTAACAAGATCAGTAATGAGGCTCGGGGCTACGAAAGTGATTGATGTCTACTAATCTTTTTCTTCTTCTATTCAAAATACGCACCACCTCTAAGCTTTGTAATGTTATGGTATTCTAGTAAAACTTTGGACGGACCATTATTCCACACATACTAACGGACTTGTCTTCACTTACCCTTTATATTGTTGGTGCAGTTGCTAAACAAGATACAATTAAAAACAACGATTCTATTAGATAAATATCTTTGAACTTTGGTTTCAAGTCATATTGCTGTGTGTTACCATTATGTTTGACATAAATAATGCAAGTACAATGTTTATACTTGGATTAGTTGCATTTTTAACAAATCCTTAACAAAATAGAAGCATATAAGATCAAATTGAGAGGTACTACACGCTTTTCAAAAGAGGTCCACAAGTCAAAAAAACCAAAAAATAGTACTACCAATTTGGGGGTTGCCAGCTAACTGGCCATTCTTGTACTTATCAACTGGAAAAAAATCTAAACAGACATTTTTTTGCTATATTTTGGGGGAAAAAATCTAAACACATTAAAATGAGTTATTTTTTAAAAATAAAATCATGTGTCGGTATAAATATCATATGTATCAATTAAAAGATGCTACAATTTTCAAAAAGAGCGGGATGTTCAAAATATTCACCATGATTAAAATACCCTAAAGATTCTGTATATTTTTGTTTTTGTCAACATGCATTAGTAATATTAACAACTTATTCTCAAATTCCAATAAATATATTTTCATAGTAACTACCACCCTCTTCAAAAAAATAATACAGTAAATGCCAATACTTGCAAGATAAAAAAAGAAATCTATTTTCGAAACGTTGAAAAAATTAGAAAAAATGGTAAAAATATATTAGAAAAAGAAAAGACTTAAAACGGTGGGTTAGTTTGGAAGATGGTTAAGTTAATCTAAACTCAAGGAGGGAGGAGTGGTTAAGTCAGGGGAAACGCAAAACGACAAGCAGTTTCGCTTCTTAAAAACCCGCCCATCCAGCAATCCCTCACGCACCTAACCACAAACCCCCCACAGATAGAGAGAGAAAGAGAGCAGAGAGAGAGAAAATGGCCGTCCTGTCGTTCCAGAGCCCTACAAACTTCTCCCCGACCTCCATTCCCCGTTCATCTCGCGGCCGTTTCAATTCCACCGCCGGTATCTCCTCGTCATTCATCGGAGACGGTCGTATATCCTCGATGATCCTCAGGTTTCCTCCCAATTTCGTCCGCCAGCTGAGCATCAAAGCCCGCAGAAACTGCAGCAACATCGGCGTCGCGCAGATCGTTGCGGCGAAGTGGTCCAACAACCCTTCCTCCGGGTTACCGTCGGCGGCGGCAGCAGCATCGTCTGCTTCCGCCGCCGCCTCGGCCCCTGTGGCTGCCGCTCCTCCCGTCGTGGCGCTGAATGGCGTAGACGAGGAGGTTGTGGTGGCCGAGGGAGCCAGGGAGATAGGGTTGAAGAAGGATTCGAAACCCTCGTTTTTGAGCTCCGATGGGAGCCTCACTGTTCATGCCTGGTACGTCGTCGTATCTGTAGATCCATGTCACTCCTTTTCGTTTCATTTCAATTGATATAATTTGAGATTTGTTGGGGGTTTATGATGATACCGTAGGTGAGAGATTAGGTCGTGGAATAGTCACGGATGCTATCACCACTCCTGTAGTCAACACATCTGCCTACTTCTTCAACAAAACTGCTGACCTTATTGACTTCAAGGTCTGCCTTTTGATCCACTCTCTTCCTTGCTTTTGGTGTGAATAATAGTGTCTCCTTGAATCTTTCTTGACAAAGATCTTTATTTCTTCCAATTATTGTAGGAGAAACGGAGTGTGAGTTTCGAGTATGGTCGTTATGGAAACCCTACGACTATCGTTCTTGAGGAGAAGATAAGGTTATTTATATACTTTTGTCTTAATGCCTCTTCAGAAATCTACACTTTCTTCATTTCTTTTCTCCTGAGGGTTATGTTCTTAATGTTTTTGATGTGTAGTGCACTTGAAGGTTCTGAATCAACCTTGGTTATGGCTTCTGGGATGTGTGCAAGCACTGTTATGCTTTTGGCTTTGGTTCCTGCTGGTGGCCACATTGTCACTACTACTGATTGTTACAGGAAGACTAGAATCTTCATGGAGAATTTTCTTCCCAAGATGGGGATCACTGTAAGAAACCCCCCCAAATTTTTAATTACAGTGTCAATTCTAGTTTCTCTGATTCCTGAAAGATGTAGAATTTCAACTTGAATGATATACATCATCTCTATGTCCAGGTCACTGTGATTGATCCTGCTGACGTCGCGGGGCTTGAAGCTGCTGTGAATAAGTACCAAGTCAGTTCCGTAACACTTGCTCTGCATTCATAGTCTTTCTTAGAGTTGAAAAAAAAAAGAATGTATACCTGACAGCTTTATTCAACTGGTCTAACAGGTTTCTCTGTTCTTCACCGAGTCGCCGACAAACCCATTCCTTAGATGTGTCGACATTGAGCTAGTTTCGGAAATATGCCACAAAAGGGGAACTCTTGTTTGCATCGATGGTACCTTTGCAACACCCCTGAATCAGAAAGCCCTTGCTTTTGGTGCTGATCTTGTCGTGCACTCTCTTACAAAGTACATCGGAGGACACAACGATGTGAGTCCTAACTGTTGCAAAACATTGAAAAAGGCACACTCTCGTTGGCTGTAGACTTTGTTAATCAAAGACGGGTTCTCTCCTTGACTTAGGTTCTTGGTGGATGCATCTGTGGCCCACTGAAGGTGGTTTCAGAAATTCGCAATCTGCATCATGTGTTGGGAGGCACACTTAATCCGGTGAAACACCTGATCCCCCTCTCTATGAATTTCTTTATGATATAGCCTCTATTTTTCAGTTCATGAATCTCATAAGATCCCGTGTGTTAAACAGAACGCTGCGTACCTAATGATCCGAGGCATGAAGACAATGCATCTTCGTGTAAAGCAACAGAATTCTACTGCCTCAAGGATGGCCGAAATTTTAGAGGCACATCCTAAGGTATGAAATATTTGTTTCCGTGTCCTTTACTTATTTTGTATAAATTTTTCTCGACATCTGATCCCCTAAATAAAATGCGTTTGATTTGTGCAGGTGAGTCATGTGTACTATCCAGGCCTTGCAAGTCATCCCGAGCATCACATTGCCAAGCGACAAATGACTGGTTTTGGAGGTGTGGTCAGTTTCGAGGTAACATCGATCAACCACTATCTTTCTACCTAAAATTTAATAAAATGATTCTCTAAATGGAATGTTGAGATATTATCTCTGTTGTATGGGGTAGATTGATGGAGACATTGAAAGAACGATAAAGTTTGTGGATTCACTCAAGATTCCTTACATCGCACCATCTTTTGGTGGCTGCGAAAGCATCGTGGACCAACCGGCCATCATGTCTTACTGGTATTTATATGCTTGACGTCTTTTGACAAAATCGATCATCTTTTTTTTTTTTTTTAGTTTGTGGTTTTTACTAATGTAACTTGGGTGGGGGTGATGATCATACAGGGATCTGACACAGGAGGAGAGGCTGAAGTATGGAATAAAAGACAACTTAGTACGTTTCAGCTTTGGAGTTGAAGACTTTGAAGATGTCAAAGCTGACATTCTTCAAGCTCTCGAAGCCATCTGAAATTCCCAATTATTTCACTCCCCCAAAACACAATGTCGTTTCTGTCATCTTTTGAATTATTGTCTGTTTCCTTTGTCTCTTTTTTTTTTATCGCTCTCTATTTGAACGGTTGGTCATTGTAATAATGTTGTCTTTGAACTATTGTTCGGCGACATTTACCGTTTCGTAATAACGATGAACTATTTATGTTTGTTGGTTTAACAGATACCATTTGATATGTTTGGTGGGAAAAAAAAAAAGAGAGCCTCCGCGATGTTACTATGTTAAATAAAATCACAAGTGAGCGAGCAAAGTGGTAACTTGTAAGAACCCAACATTCGTAATCACACAGACTTGGATCTGAGTATTGGTCATCACACCACAGAATCGTGTGCTTCTTCCAATGCAATGTTTGCTTTGGTTGACATAAGAGGCATTCTCAGATGCTTTTTTTTTTCCCCGTCTCCATTCAATTTAATCCTAGCAACATATTCAATCTTTACTTGCACTCTTTGCCATTTTATCTAAGGCCCGATAATAAAGAGATACCTAACGTAACGTAAAGTAGGATACTTAATTTTAATTTGTAGTTGACATTAGCTCAAAAACTCATGTGGTGTCCAGAGAGAGAGAGAGAGAGAGAGAGAGAGAGTAATCAAAGCAAAGGAGTTCCGGACCCCCATCAAGTAACATTAATCGATTCCTTTTTGAATACCGACGCAACGCAAAATCATCCAATTTGGAGCTTGAAAGTAACAATGGAGAGAGAGCTCCATCATTTGGTATTGGTAAGAGAGGTTCAAAGACCATCACCGCCTTCACTGATTTCATGCTAAAGGTTCCATCTTGGCGTTGTTTTTCTTTTTTTTTTTTGGAATCGAAAAGCTTCAGCCTTTTGGAAGAATCGTCTCTTGCTTTGTATCTGATCCAGATTAGAAAACGTTTTGACCTCAAATCTCTCCATGCTCATGCTCTTCTTCATAGTTATAAAATTCGTTTTTTTTTTTGTATTTGTTGTCAGGCTTCTCTGGGGTCTAGTGCTAGGTTGAACCCAAACGATCCTTGTTTGTTGATTTAGGAAGGCACAACTTCGGAGCTTATGATTCTATCAGCACTTTTAACTTCAGTGGGGATCAATCTTGGCCTCTGCTTCCTGTTTTTCACTTTGTACTCAATACTGAGAAAGCAGCCTGGTAATGTCACCGTCTACGGTCCACGGCTTATCCAAGCTGGCAATTCTCAGCAGACGAATGCCTTTAACCTCGAGAGGCTTTTGCCTACTGCTGGTTGGGTCAAAAGAGCTTTGGAGCCCCACCAACGAAGAGATCCTCTCCAATCTTGGCTTAGATGCTTTGGTCTTCACTCGTGTCTTTGTCTTCAGGTGAGTTTTTTTTTTTTTTTGGATGAATGAATGAATGATGTGAGACTTTCAATGCTTTTTTGATGGGCAGTATACGAGTCTTTAGTTTTGCTTCTGTGGTTGGGATCTTCATCCTTCTTCCAGTTAATTATATGGGTACCGAGTTTGAAGAGTTTTTCGACCTTCCAAATAAGTCTCTTGATTCCTTCAGCATCTCTAACGTCAACGATGGATCAAACAAGTAAGAAATCAAAGCTATATGCCTGAACAGACTCCTAACTTTTTATTATCCTTGACTTATGCTTGCTTGTATGCGTTTACAGGTTGTGGATTCACTTTTGCGCAATTTACATCTTCTCAGCGGTTGTTTGCTATCTGCTCTATTGTGTAAGAAGTTGCTTGTTTTCTCTATTCCATAGTATACTCCTGAATATGAACATATAAAACAAATGTTTACAGGAACACAAGTACATTTCATCAAAGCGGATTGCTCATCTTTATTCATCCAAGCCTCAGCCACAAGAGTTTACGGTTCTGGTCAGCGGCAGTCCCTCTTGTGTCTGGAAACAGTATAAGTGAAACTGTGGAAAGCTTTTTCAGGGAGTACCATTCTTCCACCTATCTTTCTCACGTTGTTGTTCATCGGACTGACAAGTTAAAGGTTCTCATGGTAAAGCTTCTACCAACCAAGGGTTTCCATAGTGTCTTGAATTTTGACATTTCTAGATTCATATAATCCTTAATTCGTGTAGAATGATGCTGAGAAGCTATACAAGAAACTCACTCGAGTCAAATCAGGAAACATATCTCGTCAGAAGTCTAAGCGGGATGGGTTCTTAGGGATGTTTGGGAAGAGAGTTGATGTGGTTGATCATTACGAAAAGAAGCTCGAGAAGTTAGAAGACGACATGAGGTTGAAACAGTCTTTGTTAGCCGGAGAGGTGAGAGATTTGTCTTTGTGTGATTAATTTGCATTCTTCAGCATATTCATTCCTTATTTTTGGGCAAAACCGCTTTTAGGAAATTCCAGCCGCTTTCGTTTCCTTTAGGACAAGACACGGTGCCGCAATAGCATCAAACATTCAGCAAGGAATGGATCCAACACAGTGGCTAACTGAGGCTGCCCCGGAGCCTCAAGATGTTCATTGGCCATTTTTCACCGCATCGTTCGTGAGAAGATGGATCTCCAACGTGGTTGTATTCGTGGCTTTCGTTGCTCTGATCATCCTATACATTGTCCCTGTTGTATTGGTTCAAGGTCTTGCTAATCTTCACCAGTTAGAAACATGGTTCCCTTTCCTTAAAAGCATACTCAATATGTGAGTAACAACACCCTGTTCTTTGTTTCAGTTAAACCAGCTACAAAAAATGTCTCTAATCTTTCTTTTGTTTTATTTGTTTTGCAGGAAAATTGTGAGTCAAGTGATTACGGGATACCTTCCGAGTCTAATTTTCCAGCTTTTCCTAATGATAGTACCACCTGTTATGCTTCTACTTTCCTCAATGCAAGGATTCATTTCTCATAGCCAGATTGAGAAATCTGCATGTATCAAGCTTCTGGTCTTCACCGTGTGGAACAGTTTCTTTGCAAATGTACTGTCCGGATCTGCTCTTTATCGTGTCAATGTGTTCCTTGAACCTAAGAATATTCCCCGTGTGCTTGCTGCAGCTGTCCCAGCACAGGTAATCAAGTTTTATCGGTTTCCACAATCTCTTTTTTTTTTTTTTGAGACAATGAATCATATGTTTAATCTCAATGGTGCAGGCATCTTTCTTTATATCTTATGTTGTGACCACTGGGTGGACTGGTTTATCATCAGAGATCTTCCGTTTGGTTCCTCTTCTCTTGAGTTTTATGACGAAACTCTTTGGTAAGGAAGATGACAAAGAATTTGGGGTCCCTCCCACTCCCTTTTGCCAAGAAATCCCGAGGATTCTCTTTTTTGGACTTCTTGGTACAACTTACTTCTTCCTTTCGCCATTGATACTGCCTTTCTTGTTGGTCTACTTTTGTCTTGGATATGTCATCTACCGCAACCAGGTAACCGAATCAATCTTTAGTTTCTTTTATGTGGAGATATGGTATCCAATAATTGAAAACCTAGAATGATTCCATTTGCATTCTTTTGGAGAATGCTTGAGCATATTCTCCTTTAATGCTCCTCAAAACTCTCTTTAAAGCCATATAGGAATCTACTCTACAACCTATGAATCGTCTACACATCTTTTCTGTTATGGATTCTCACTTTATGTGTAAATCCCTTTCTAAATTCTCGAATAGCATTATATAAAACCGAAAGTAATGTTTCGAGCTCAAGACATGACACTAACGTCACATCAAGAATACATTTTGTTGTCACTTTTTGAATCCATATTTTCATCGCATCTTGGTAATGAAACTTCACTTTTTTTTTTGTGTTGCAGCTCCTAAACGTATATGAGGCCAAGTATGAAACTGGTGGAAAGTTTTGGCCAATAGTACACAGCTCCACTATCTTCTCTTTGGTGCTAATGCACATTATTGCAGTCGGATTATTCGGTCTTAAAAAGCTTCCGTTGGCATCTTCTTTAACGATTCCCCTTCCGGTTCTCACCCTCCTTTTCAGCATCTACTGCCAGAGACGATTCTTGCCCATTTTCAAATCTTATCCTACCGAGGTAAATGCTTTTGAGACCATTGCTTCTTTTCTTTTACATAACTGTTTAGGAAACTAATTTGAATCAAATTCATGATCTCAAAGGATACAAACAGAACAATAGTGCGTAGTCCTTAGGATTTAGCCTTGAACAACAACCTTTTTGCAGTCTCATGTATAAAGAAGGCCTATGGTCTCTGTTGCCACTACAGCTGCTTCTCCTAAACATTCATTATATTTGTCTTAACCTGTGTTGCAGTGTCTGGTAAACAAAGACAAAGCAGACGAGAGAGAAGAGAACATGTCTGAATTCTATTCTGAACTCGTGGTTGCATACCGTGATCCTGCGCTATCGGCATCACGGGACATGTCACCTGAAGATCCTTCGCTTCTACGTTCATATCAATCCTGAGAAGCAAAACAAAAACATTCTTAGACTAGTCTTTTTTTCTTTTGCTTGAGCAGAGCTTTAAACCGATAGAAGAATACAATGTTAGTTACTATGTTAGTTATAAACATGTCACCTGAAGTTTGCTTATGTTGTTGAAACAATGTTAGTTACTATGTCCGGTTTGAGCTCTAAACCGATAGAAGAAAACACTTGTGGCTTGGCTCTTAACCGATAAACAAACCAGTTTATTTTGTTTAGTGTTTACAGTTGTAAAGAAAGAAAAGAGTTTTTAGTCACTAATCACTAGTCACTCCAAATATGTTAAAGACAGTCGGATACCATTTGGAAATTGCTAAACACGTAAACATCTCATTGCTTTCTTAAAATAAAGATAATTAATTTAGTAAGTAACGATTAATCATCACTACAAGTGTCAGCTAAACTCTTTTTTTGGGGGGACAAAACACCTGGTGTGCGTTTAAACCGAGAATAATCTGCGAAAGAAAAGATGACTCCTTGCCACGTCCGTAGGGGTATTCGTTGTAATTAAGCTTGACCTGGAGGGTAATTTAGTTTACGATTAATCCGTTTATGGAAACCGAAAAAAGAAAATTAAATAAATTGTTGTCTATAGAGGCTGGCTAACAAGGAAAGAGAAGAGCGAGAGAGAAAGAGGAGAGGGAATCTCTCAAATTCTGGGTTTAAGCTCATGTGTTGGTTGATCTTCATTCAGTTTCGAATCTCAATTTGTCCTCCTCCTTTATCTAAGGCTCAGTAATTAGGGCATTTTTGTTTTGTTTCCTTGCTGCATTTTGGGCTTCTCTTATATTTTTGGTAAGTTGGATCTCCTTTTCAAATCTTCTATTTTCGGAAACTAATTGCCTCTATCTCTCTCTCTCTCTTTTGATGATGTTAACTTGCAAATCGGGCGTGTTCGATCGCTCTCGGTTAGGAGAGATCCGGCGATTAGATTGTTAGGGTTCTTATTCCGAATTTGAGGGGTGGGGGGGGGGATAGTTGAAGTTGCTATTTTTAAGCTCCGTTAATTGAATAGATAAAGTGTCTTTGTGTAGGGAGATTTGATTTTAGCTCTCTGTGTCTGTTGTTTTTTTTTGCATGTTTTGTGTAGAAGAAGAAAAAATGGAAGGATCAGGTGGTGGGAGAGGTGGTGGTGTGGAATCGATTCTACCAAATTACAAGCTCGGGAGGACTCTCGGTATCGGTTCCTTTGGTAGGGTTAAGATTGCTGAGCACTCTTTGACTGGACACAAGGTTGCTATCAAGATCCTCAATCGTCGCAAAATCAAGAACATGGAGATGGAGGAAAAAGGTTAAACACTTTTTTATTTTATTTCTCTAACTTAATGTTTGTCTTGTGGAATATGCATGGTTTCTTTTCATACTCCTCCTTAAAGTAGAACTCATTCGTTTATGTGTTGTTCTCTTTGATTCAGTGAGGAGAGAGATCAAAATCTTGAGGCTTTTTATGCATCCTCACATCATCCGTCTCTATGAGGTCATTGAGACTCCCACTGATATCTATCTCGTCCTCGAGTATGTCAACTCTGGTGAGCTTTTTGACTATATTGTCGAAAAGGGTCGGTTGCAGGAGGACGAGGCCAGGAACTTTTTTCAGCAGGTTTGTTTTTTTGATTTTGACATTCATTTTTATCAACATATTACTTTAGCAATCCTTCAATTATATCCTGACTTTACTTTGATGTTAGATAATATCGGGAGTGGAGTACTGCCATCGGAATATGGTTGTTCACAGAGACCTTAAGCCTGAAAACTTGCTTTCTGGGCTCCAAATCCAATGTAAAGATTGCTGATTTTGGCCTGAGCAACATTATGCGAGATGGTCACTTTCTCAAGACTAAGCTGTGGTAGTCCAAATTACGCTGCTCCAGAGGTAAGCTCTTCAACCTTCTGGTATATATAGGTGATTGTTTCTAAATATCACGTTGTAATCGAGATCTGTCAATCGTTTCAGGTCATTTCTGGAAAATTATATGCTGGCCCTGAAGTGGACGTCTGGAGCTGTGGTGTGATACTCTATGCTCTTCTTTGTGGGACTCTTCCTTTCGATGATGAGAACATTCCAAACCTTTTTAAGAAGATAAAGGTACTGTCAAAACACGTTTTGTTACTTGATCTCTTTGTTCCCTTTTTTTTGCCTAATCTCCTCGAGTGTTATGTTTTGTTCTCTTCAGGGAGGGATATATACTCTGCCTAGCCATTTATCTGCTGGTGCTAGAGATTTGATCCCGCGGATGCTCGTGGTCGACCCCATGAAACGAGTAACCATCCCTGAGATCAGGCAACACCATTGGTTCCAAGCTCATCTTCCTAGGTATTTAGCTGTCCCTCCTCCAGACACGGCCCAGCAAGCGAAAAAGGTAAAACCTAACGTGTATTTTCATTGGAGATTGTCTCTATCCCTCTTTTTTCAAAAACTCTTAAAAGCGCTTGGCTTCTTTTGTTTGTGTTTTTCTTTTTTAGATTGATGAGGAAATTCTCCAAGAAGTTGTCAGTATGGGATTTGACAGAAACCTCCTCATTGAATCTCTCCGCAACCGGACCCAGAATGATGTATGTGTTTCTCTCAGCCTCTCGTCCATTTGCTCTTTTTTTTTGTTAATAAAAATTCAAAGGTAAACTTTTACATCGTAATATCTAAAATATTGAAATCTTCCAGGGGACTGTGACATACTATCTGATACTGGACAACCGGTTCCGTGTCTCTGCTGGTTATCTCGGGGCCGAGTTTCAAGAGACAATGGTGTGGGTCGGTCTCTCATTGTTCTTTTTTTTTTTACTGTAGCAAAAGATCTTTGAAGTAATACATTGAATATTTTGATTTAATCAGGAAGGTACTCCGAGAATGCATCCAGCAGAAAGCGTAGCTTCACCGGTTGCTAACCGGCTTCCAGGAATGATGGAGTTCCAAGGAGTTGGCTTGAGATCTCAATACCCTGTTGAGAGAAAATGGGCCCTTGGACTTCAGGTCTTAATCCGCCTTTTTCTCTCTCTTATTTTGTATTCTATAAATATGAATTTCAAGCTTTCGTTATCTATCTGTTTAGTCTTTGATTGATAATACAACCATCTGGATGCAAAACAGTCTCGTGCTCATCCCCGGGAGATAATGACAGAAGTCCTGAAAGCGCTGCAAGATCTGAGTGTGTGCTGGAAGAAGATAGGGCCGTACAACATGAAGTGCAGATGGGTTCCTAACAATGGAGATGGAATGCTAAGTAACTCGATGCAGGACAACAACTACTTTGGAGATGATTCCAGCATAATAGAGAACGACTCAGCTGTGAGGTCGCCTAATGTTGTCAAGTTTGAACTTCAGGTTAATCCTCTTTTCTCCACTTCATGATATATTATAACTGAATTTGAGAGTTGTTATTGTTACTGATGTTTGTTGTTGAAACAGTTGTATAAAACTCGAGACGACAAGTATCTGTTGGATCTGCAGAGGGTACAAGGTCCTCAGTTCTTGTTTTTGGATCTCTGTGCTGCCTTCCTTGCTCAGCTCCGAGTCCTTTGAATAATCAATCAAACCGGAACCTCTTCAACAATAATTTCCACTTCTTCCTTCTTTTTTCTTCTTTGGTCTAAGAAAATATTCAGTAAGAAATTAAAAGCGAACTTCTTCTACTATTTCTCTCTTTAGTATTCTATTTTTGGTGCTCTACTAAAACACTTCTATAAACTTAAATGTAAGACCGATGAACTCTCTAGTAAACAAAAAAGATGGAGCAACTTTGTACATAACTTGTAGTGCATTGTGCCACAAGGATTGTTTTTCTTTTTTTTGCTTCTTTTGCAACTCCATATTTATTAAAATCGATAAGCTCACGGAAAGACATCGTTAAAGAAATATATTAAGATCAGTCCTTAGTTTTTGTTCCCGTTTTTGTTTGTAGGGGATTGGAATTACATTTGGTTTTGTTTTACTTCATATGTACAAACTTGTTTTTTTTGACATTGGACTTCCAATTTTTATTGGTGGGATAGGAAAAGCTGTAAAAAAATCGAACGTGCGCATTTAGAACTGCTAATTATCTTCTCAGGCACACAACAACGCATTAAAATGGTGCGACAATATCTCAGGAACCTAAGGAAATGAAGTTGTAAGAAGAGAAACAAAATCATCATTCGAAAAACCTGAGATTAAAGCTTTTCAGACCCCGACATGGTTTGTTTGTGAAAGATTTTTAATTGTTTTATGGACTACAAATGATGCCAAAACAAGGCAAAAAGAATAATGGTGAAAGCTCTTTCCCTTCTCCGTTTTTAACCTCTTTCTATCCGTGGCGGTCTTCGAACAGCGACTCTTGCATCACTTTCTGTTCTCCTTAATATCTCGTTCATCCCATTCGTTTGAAAGATCTTTGGATTCGCCCCACCATTCCTCAAATCCTGAAAAATAAAAATGAAAAAACTCATCATATATACCATCACATCAAATCATGAACAAGCACAACCTCAAAAGAATCTCAATTTAGGTCCGTACCGAACTCATATTATCTTCTTCTTTCTTCTTGTGATGCACGTTAGGGTACAACAAGACATCACCAGAGGAGTCTAGAGAAACGTGTGGCCTAAGAAATGGTCCTGTCTTCGTTTATTGTTAGCCCGAATGTATTCTTAGCAAAAGCCATGCTCATACCACTCACGTGGCTCGCAGATCCTGCAGGCTGATTGTAAGTCAGCGTCGAAGCTGCGTCGTTTTCTTTCCTCTTCTTCGCTCCAGCCCATGCGAACCCACTTGCCGGTGCCGTGGCTTGAGATAGAGCAGTGTACGGAAACTCGCTTCGAGTCGTCGCTTGAGATGTTTCTGATGGCGTCGTCTGGAGAATGACTTCTGTCTCGGCTTCCTTCTTTGTTTCCTGCTAAAACAAAAGAACCAAATTACGAACAAAGAACATAGATTGGTTGGTCACTTCACATGTTAAAAATCCATACCTGTTGGGTTGGTAACTTGCTCAGAGGATCTTTGATTGTTCTACGTGATTTTCCCGTTTGCTTGGGTACCAAGTTATCTCTTTTCTTTATGGTTGCTCTTCTCCTGCAAATCAAATATGTTAAATCTTTCAACACACGTAACTACATAGTGACACACACACATATATAAAAGTTTGTGAAAATCGAACCTTCGTTGAAGTTCTTCTCGGTACTTAGCATCCATTTCTTTGTTAGGAGGGTACTTAGGTAACGTCGATGGATCACAAGCGTAAGGCCTTGTATTAAAGTACTGAAATAACACATACGACCAAGTTGTGTCAGTTTGAAATCTACACATGTGTAATAACGTTCGACTTTGATTAACGTTTTAGGGTTTTTGTTTCTCACCTCTGACATGAGAGCAGAGGAGGCAGTTCCTCGTTTATCTGGATCAACAGAAAATAGATTCTCCAGAAGATTAACTGCTGTTTTTGGAAACTCCTCAAATGTTTCTCTCAGACAACCTTCAGTATTGATGTTGTTGTCCAAACATCTTTGTTTGAGGATGGAGCTTGTTCTTTCTCCAAAGTTCTTCATCTGGTGATCCACATAGTTTATAAATCTTGTGAAGTTGTTCAATCTACAAACAAAAAAAAAAAAAAAACTCATAAAAATGGATATTGAGTGAGTAGTTTATTCCTATCTATCGCTTTGTAGTCCCTTTATCACCTCTGTTCTTCCTTTAAGAGGTGGTCTTCCGGTAAGAATCTCGGCGAAGACACATCCCACGCTCCAAAGGTCGACCGATACGCTATAACTCGTGGAACCCATTAGAAGTTCAGGTGCACGGTACCATAGCGTCACAACCCGACTTGTTAACTGATTCTTGTTTCTTGGTGTTACAATATTGGCTAGCCCAAAATCAGCTAGCTTCAAGACTCCTTTGTTATTCACCAGAATGTTTGCTGCTTTAATGTCTCTGTGCATGATCCCTCGTAGATGACAATGTTCTACTGCCAACAGAAGCTGCTGCATATAGCATTTGATCTGAAAACAAAAAAAACAAGACAGAGTTAGTTAGTTGCACTAGACGTTATGTTTTTTCCTATGTGTCTTTAATTCATTACCTGTGCCTCGGTGAAGTTGATGTCAGGAGATGAACATAAGCCTTCGAGATCGTGTTCCATGTAATCAAACACAAAGTACATGCTGTTTGAGTTCCGTGAGGCGATGATCCCTTCGAGTTTCATGATGTTTGGATGATCTAATCTTCTCAAAATCATGATCTCTCTCGCTATGAATCTTATGTTTTCTGTTTCGAAGTTTTGAACCCTTATTTTCTTTAAAGCCATAACTCGTCCCGTCGATATCTCACAAGCCCGGAACACGTTGCTATACGTTCCTTGTCCAATCTAAAAAGACATTTTGAAAGAAAAAAAAAAGGGGTAAAAATGAGTTGTTGACATCCTAATGAAGTAGGTCTATATATTTCTTGTCTCGCAAGGAATGTTTAGGGGTTTTATTGTTATTTTACCTTCTCTCTTTTCTCGAAATCCTCTGCACGTAATGGGACCAACCCATGAACGGCCTCCGGTGCGGCGGAGGTAAGCCATGATGGCCAACCAGCCGCCACCTGCTCAGGCCTCTACATTACCATGAGACAAACCCGATCTCATGGCTAACTCCGGTCGTCCTCGATCTTGGAGCGTCATCGTCATTGTTGCGATGTTTTTTAGGAGATGAGGTGACGACACGGCGGTGAGATGGCGGGGTGGGAAGAACGTGGGGTTTGTGGCTGTTTTGGGGATGACCTGGGTGGGCGGCGGTGTCTGAACGACGTCGGAGAGGGCGTGGAGGAGCTGCAGGAGAAGAATGCTTGGAGTTGAAGCAACCCATGATGAAACTGATTGTCAGAGGAGAGTTTCCGGGCGGCGTGAGTATCGACCCGGGGCGGGTAAACGGGTCCAACACAGGGAGGACAATCCCTGCATTAGACCATAAAGAAAAGAAAATAAAGGGAGGAGAGGGGCAAAAGAACAGAAAAACTAAAGGAAACAAATATTTGGATGTAAGATAGATAGAAACCGAATCGAGAGATTGAGATAATTACGGAGAATTCTATAATTTTCCTTAAATATTTGGAAGACAATGAGACGAGAAAAACAAAATACTTTTTTACATTTATCTTTGTAATTTGACATATATATATATATATATATATATATATAAAAATTATATATCTATATACACTTAGAACAAAATGAGGAATAAAATATTACCAAATTTTGAAAGCATAGAAGAAAAGAAACAAATCAAAGGAAATTAATGATTAAATACAACAAAGAAAAACACTTCACAATTTAAAGAGGAAAAAGAAAACAAAAACTTATCAGAGATTTTGATTTTCTTTTCTTTGGTCAAGCCATGCACTCACAAGTCACATCATACATGTTACAAGTCAATAAGTAGTTTCCCGGTTCAGTTTCAGTTACCGAGCTGCAAAATCAATCTCTAAATCCTCGGTTTAGAAGTCAATTAATAGTCATTTTCTCTTCTTTCAATCTCAAAAGAACCGGAGATTGGCCTGTATTATCGAAACTCATATGTTGTTGCATATTGTTCCCCGACAACAATCTCTTACGATGGTGATCGGACGTTCCTGCTGTGGCGGTGCCATTTCTAGCGGCAGGGACGTCATGGTTATGTTTACCTTCATAAGTTGTAATGACAGCCTTCACATCTGTTGAAGCTCTCTCTACATGTTTACGTACCGTACAATTCGCCGTTGTACATTTATAATAGCTCCTAATATTACCAAAATAAAAGGATATGTCAACAAAAAATTGAAATAACGTAATACAAAAATTGAAATATCTTCATATGGACTCGGATTTATGAAACTATATGAACTTAATAAGTAAACTTAATATCACCTCGGATGAGGATTTCCTTTGACAACCTTTTGTCCGTACTTGCGCCACCTATAGCCATCGTCGAGGAGGTCGATTTCACTTCTTGTCTGAACGATGATCTTTGGCTCGGTCACGGATCGGTGAGTTGTCGACATACCTCCGTCAATTTTTCTGCGTACAATCCCAATATTTACTTAATTAATCCATTGGATATATCACAAACTGCATCAGACTCAAACTAATAATTTGATTATTAACTCACTAGTCACTACAAATTAATTAACGACATGTTTTGCTTAATATGCATATATTATATATTTTCAATCATAAATCGAGATTATTATCATAAACTGAAAATAAGACTGCATATGAATATACAAATTTTGCAATTGCTATATAAATATTTCATCTTTTTTTATTGTAACTAAATATTAATCATCTTCTTTCTATATATGTGCAACATGTCATGGATATCATCTTATTTGTATGTTCTTTCTAGTATACCTTATCTTTGAAGCTGGAAGATCTTCATTGTCATCATCATTGTCATTGTCATGATGATCGTTAGCATAACCACTATCCTCACTAGACTCCATCTGTCCTACACCACCAATGTAATGAATATCACCAATTTCTCCGGAACCTCTAACTCCACCACCACCGCCACGGCGGTTCTGAGGCTTCTCGTGGTCATGTTGACCTTTGTAAATGATCTGAGTGATCTGTCCATCTGATGACCGTTCAACTTTTTTCTTAACCGGACAATTAACATGTGTGCATCTATAATAACTCCTCGGATATTCACACCCTTTTATCGGCTTTTGGCCATACTTCCTCCAGTTATACCCGTCATCCGCCGGTTTATCAACGTTCACCACGTTATAAGACCGGTTAGTATTGTTGTTATTCGCCGGATTGTTATAATGACTTATAGCTCTATGATCTGCTTGCGAAGCTTCACAAGATTGATGGCCACGCACGACTGTGGATGTAGATGGCGGCATTTGGTTAGGAAATGAGTCTGGTCGTTTCGGTTGCGACTCCGGTTGGAAAACGCCGGTCTGAGTTGGTGACTGCTGCATTACGGTGAAAAAGATAAATTTGTATCAAAAATGTTTGTTTGATAGTATTGATACTACTGCTACTGCTAACAATGCCCAAGTCCAAATTGTTGAGTTTTTAAAGTCTAAAAGTTGAGAATCTTGGGTATTATTAGTAACTATATGAAATTCAACAATTATCAAAATATATAATTTAGCAAAAAAAAAACAATTATCAAAATATAATAGGATTTAGTGTATAATTTATTTGTTAATTAAACATAATAAATAACTAGTCACTTAGCTAAAGAACAAGGTTGATTGATTAATTTACCTGAGGAGGAAAAAACATGGGAGAGGTGAGAAGACTAGAGGGGCTGAAACCAGAAGGGATTGTAAACAAGGGACTTCCTCCGGCGGCAAGCATCCCCGCCGTAGAACGTCCACTTCCGGGAGACCTCGACATAGCTCCGGTGAGAAGCTGAGAAAACGACGTTGTCCTTTGATTATCCGGCGTCAAGACGTCAGGGAAGTTATCAACGAACAAAGACGAGACAAAAGAAAGTGGACCAGGGCTTAGACTAAAACCATCTCCACCTCCGAAAAAGTACGCCGCCGTTTCGATCGCCGGAGGTCTCTGAGGAACTGTGATCGTAGGTCTTGTTGGAGCGACTAACATCGTTGTTCTCATCATCGAAGATACCTCATCCTCTACAGCCATTTCTGATGAAAATCTTGATTTTTAAATCTCTCTAGATACTGATATTACTCTGTCTGTGTGTGTGTATATATAGAGATTAGGGAAATACAAAAAGACAAGAGTCTTCTGTCCAATAGTCGATTTCGTGCAGCCTTGACATTGGTGCTCAAAAGTCTGCGGGATAAAGATAGAATTTCTTTAATTTATAATAGTTATATTACTAGTACTAATTTATTATAGTCCAATCTCTCTATTCCGAATTTCATCATATTTAAGTTTTTTTAATTAGTACTATGGAAAAATAATCCAACTTGCATCTTTTCTTTTGTTTGAAAGCTTGATTGGATTACCATGTTGATGGTGGTTAACTTGTAGAAGTCATCTTATATGCTCTTTGTCAACGTGATGCTATCTGTACTTTTGCATAACATATGGTACTTTTTTTATGGATTAACAAAATTAGAATGTTTACTATACTTTTTCCTGTCTAGCTAGAGTTGTTAATTATCTGAGTAAATGATAACTAATATACTTTAAAATGGCTGAAAGCTGTCTCACTTGGTACATATGTTTAGTATTTCGTTTTTAGATTTGATTATCTTATGAGTCTTGTATAATCCATATTAATATCTCAAATCTAAAACCACAATAATTATGGATCAGAATATATAGAGGCTCGTTTTGATGAGTAATGATAAGTTCTTTTTTTTTTGTGGTAAAACTGGAATGATAAGTTCTTGAAGTGACTTTGTGATTTTACAAGGTTTTATCAACCGCCATTTCAATGTATATGGGTTCTCCGTTGTTTTGCAAATTTAGTGACAAAAAAACGAATTATTTTCATGTTCAAAGATTTTAAATTGCTTGCTCTTTTTTTTTAAAGCTCTATTTTATTTTGTATAAAACTTTTTTCATTTTTAAAATGTACTTCTTCTTTTCTGTTGGTAACATCTTAAAAATTACTTCTGTCAATAGCCATTCAAAAGATCTAATTTACAGCTTAACGAAATATAATAATACCAATATCAGTCACCTAGATGTGTCTCATTTAAATATATATACATAACTGAAAATTATATCTGTCACTATCGATCATAGGAGTTTGCCTCATAAGACCGGCACTGCAAGGCATCCACCAAATCGCGACAAAATACACTTTTTAGGTTAAATGAACGTATACCTGTATAAAGTCCAACATGCACTAATAAACAAGCTGCCCCATTGTGGCCCTATAGTCTACGCAAAGCTACAGTCTCCTAAACAGTCTAATACTTACTCTATGCATCGGAACTTTGGATTTAACACTGAAGATGAAGTAGATATGTGAACCAACCTTTTTAGAATTAGGCAATGTTAAGAATCTTGACAATTTTATTTTGAACGAATCATCTATCGATGTGTTTCCTTGAAATAATGCTCTCTTAAAAATATCCACTTTTCAAATATTGATTCACAGGAAAATATGTTAAATGCTGTCTTTTTGTTAGACTGAAGTGGTATGCATAAAATTAACTTTACGAAGGGAGAGTTGTTTGCCAAGTAAAGTCAATAATTTTACAGGTGAGAGTTGAATGTGATAAACGGAATAGCCAATAAGTATTCACCTTATTCATTTTCTAGCCAAATACACAAGGACCAACTTGCCTACGTTATTTATGTATGTAGAAACATAATCTGCAATTTGCAAATGAATACAAGAGCCGGCAAAAAAATAAAAGTTAAAAATATATATTGATATATGGTAATTTAGAAACATTAAATTTCAACTTGCTAATGTATTGTCATTGTTTATTTCTTGTTTGGGTGGGGGAGTTGGTGGGTGGGGGGGGGGGTGAATCATGTTTTACAGAAACTGTACATGAACTTTAACATATCAAGTAGATTTTTGTTTATGTAACTCCACAGCCTTGCAAACATGTCAAACTCTAAGTTATGATCAATATATATATCATCATAGGATATATAGAGTATATTTTAGAGTTTTTTCACGTTTTCCTAAAAATAGTTTTCTTACGTTTTCCTAAAAATAGTTTTCTTTTTGCTACATGATAGAGAGTTGGATAGGATTAATACTTTGATAGATATTTCCACTAAGATTGGATTTTGAATGGAAATAAATCTAGATGGGATCCCTTTGATTGCCGGATCATAAGGTTGTTATTAACAATAACAGATCAAACTCAATATTTTCCCCACGACTTTGGTCCACTACTTGATACTATATTTTATACCGCGAGGCGCGAGCTCGAATCATTACTGGTATGTATTATTCTATTGTCGGCCAAACTGAAAAAAACTTTAAGCTGAAAACTGTCAAAAGACCCAAAAGATGAAGATATAATATCGCTGATTACACCAGGACCGGCTTTGATTAACACCATCTGATGTGGGAATATTCGTGAACGATTAGAGTTTCTTAAATTATATTTTTTCGGTTTTGTTAAGAAGTGGAACAAAACATAACAACTGTCTGCGTTGCATGTTCTTGAGAGTGTTACTTAAGAGTTATAGAGGAATCAACATAAACTACTTAATTGACATTTGTTTTTGCAATAAGCTAGTACTATTAATTTTTTCTTTCTTTGACACCTAGCGACAGCCTTTTGATATCCCATTAATTATGTAAATTATCGGTATCGTTTTCTTAATCATATAATCTTATATATACTTTGACAATTAGAAGTTTGGGAACAAATAAGGGAGCAATCAAGTAATTAAACTATAATTCATGAAATAAAATTAAACATCATGAAGTCGATCAGAAGCATTAGAAAGGTTTGACAGATTATAGATATACAGTATTTCTTTTTTTTGAAACACAACATATATTAATGCTTAAGAAAGAGTTAGATGCCAGCCATTAAGGCTTCACCCTCCACAAGGCTTTGCTCTGCTAGTCCACTAAATCAAGCAATGTATAAAGTTTTATTAAAACAATTGTTAAAAAAATTAGAACGATGTCCATATACCATGGAAAAAAAATTATAATAAATTAATACAAATTTATAATGCATTTAGAAAATTTTAAATAACTTTAATGAATATTTTTTTTTCAAACTGATTATATTAAAGCAAAGAAAATAAAATGCATTATAAATTTGTATATGGTAATCTTGTGATAAAATGCATTATAATGAGTATAAATTTCAGTATAGAGAGAAATTAACAAAAAATTAAATTTTTGTAGTAGTTAAAACACCCAAAAATTTTGAAAAAATTTAGTAAATATGAAAATCTTGTTTAAATGGATAGTTGCATCCTGTATTGACATAAGATGGTTTAAGAATATATTAATTCAAATATAGGATGCTGTTTGAAATTTTAAAATAAAAGTGAAGAGTATAAACTTCAATATATAGAGAATTTACCGAAAACTAATTCTTTTAAAAGGGGTTAAACCACAGATTTTGGAAAAATTTCAAAAATATGAAAATCTGGTTTTAGTGTATAGTTTCATCGAGCACTGAAATAAGATGAGGGTCAAAGAGTTTAGAACCTTTGTTGTCTCCGTTTCTCTAGATAATGAAGATTTTATAATGTCTATTCCACTAATCTAGGCTTTAAATGAAATTTTAGTAACCTAAATATTAATAAATTAGAATGATTCCTATATAACATGAAATATAGTTTAGAATACATTAATTTAAATGTCGAAAGTGGTTTGAATTTTTTTAAACAAAAGTGAAGAGTATAAACTTCAGTATATAGACTATTTACCGAAAACTCATTATTTTAGAAAGGGTTAACCCACAGATTTCAGAAAAATATAAAAAAAAAACGAAAATCTAGTTTTAGAGTATAGTTTCATCAAGCACTAACATAAGATGATGGTCAAAGAGTTTAGAACCTCTCTGTTGTCTTTGTTTCTCTAGATAATGAAGATTTTATAATGCTAATTCCACTAATCTAGACAGTATATAAAATTTTATTAAACTAAATATTACAAAATCAGAATGATTCATATATACCAAGAAAGATAGTATAGAATACATTAATTCAAATCTCGAAAATGGTTTGAAATATTTTAAACAAAAGTGAAAAGTATAAACTTCCGTATATAGAGAATTTACCGAAAACTCATTATTTTAGGAGGGGTTAAAGCCAAAGATTTTGGAAAATTTTCAAAAATATGAAAATCTGGTTTTAGTGTATATTTTCATCGAGAACTAACATAAGATGATGGTAAAGAGTTTAGAACCTCTGTTGTCTCCGTTTCTCTAGATAATGAAGGTTTTATAATGATAATTCCACTAATCTACGCATTATATGAAATTTTAGTAAACTAAATATTAAAACATTAGAATGATTCCTATATACCATGAAAAATAGTTTAGAATACATTAATTCAAATGCAGAATGTGGTTTTAAATTTTAAAACTAAAAAGTGAAGAGTTTAAACTTAAGTATATAGAGGATTTACAGAAAACTCATTATTTTAAAAGAGGCTAACCCACGGATTTTGAAAAAAAAATCAAAAATATGAAAATCTTGATTTAGTGTATAGTTTCTTAGAGCACTGACATAAGATGATGGTCAAAGAGGTTTAGGACCTTTGTAGTCTCCGTTTCCCTAGATAATGAAGATTTTTATAATGCTAATTTCATTGATCTAGGCAGTATATGAAATTTTACCAAACTAAATATTAAAAAATTAGAATGATTCATGTATACCATGAAATATAGTTTAGAATGAAGAATGTGGTTTTAAATTTTTAAACAAAAGCGAAGAGAATAAACTTCAGTATATAAATCATTTACCGAAAACTCCATATTTTAGAAGGGGTTAACCCACAGATTTCGGAAAAAATTCAAAAATATGAAAATCTCGTTTTAGTGTATAGTTTCATCGAGCACTAACATAAGATGATGGTCAAAGAATTTAGAACCTCTGTTGTCTCCGTTTCTCTTGATAATAAAGATTTTTAAATGCTAATTCCACTAATCTAGACAGTATATGAAATTTTAATAAACTAAATATTAAAAAATTAGAACGATTCCTATATACCATGAAAGATAGTTTAGAATAAATTAATTCAAATGTATAATGTGGTTTGAAATTTTTAAACTAAAGTGAAGAGTATAAACTTCAGTATATAGAGCATTTACCGAAAATTCATTATTTTAGAATGGGTTAACCCACGGATTTTGAAAAAATTTCAAAAATATGAAAATCTGGTTTTATTGTATAGTTTCATCGAGAACTAACATAAGATGATTGTCAAAGAGTTTAAAACCTCTGTTGTCTCCGTTTCTCTAGATAATGGAGATTTTATAATGCTAATTCCACAAATGTAGGCAGTATATGAAATTTTACAAAACTAAATATTAAAAAATTAGAATGATTCCTATATACCATGAAAGATAGTTTAGAATAAATTAATTCAAATGTATAATGTAGTTCGAAATTTTCAAACAAAAGTGAAGAGTATAAACTTCGGTATATAACTAATTATTTTAGAAGGGGTTAACCTACAGATTTTGGAAAAATTTCAAAAATATGAAAATGATCAAGCACTGATATAAGATGATGGTCAAAGAGTTTAAAACCTTTGTAGTCTCGTTTCCCTAGATAATGAAGATTTTGTAATACTAATTCCACTAATCTAGGCAATATATAAAATTTTACTAAACTAAATATTAAAAAATTAGAATTATTCATATATACCATGAAATATAGTTTAGAATAAAATAATTCAAATGTATAATGAAGTTTGAAATTTTCAAACAAAAGTGATGAGTATAAACTTCAGTATATAGAGCATTTACCGAAAACTCATTATTTTAGAAGGGGTTAACCCACATATTTTGGAAAAATATCAAAAATATGAAAATCTGGTTTTGTTGTATAGTTTTATCGAGCACTAATATAAGATGATGGTCAAAGAGTTTAGAACCTCTATTGTCTCCGTTTCTCTAGATAATGAAGATTTTATAATGCTAATTCCACTAATCTAGGCAGTATATGAAATTTTACTAAACTAAATATTAAAAAATTAGAATGATTCTTATATACCATGAAAGATAATTTAGAATACAATAATTCAAATGTATAATGGGGTTTGAAAATTTTGAATAATTCAAATGTATAATGGGGTTTGAAAATTTTGAACAAAAGTGAAGAGTATAAACTTCAGTATATAGAGCATTTACCGTAAACTCATAATTTTAGAAGGGGTGTTAAACCACAGATTTTGGAAAAATTCAAAAATATGAAAATCTGGTTTTAGTGTATAGTTTCATCGAACAGTAAAATAAGATGATGGTCAAAGAGTTTAAAACCTTTGTAGTCTCCGTTTCCCTAGATAATGAAGATTTTATAATGCTAATTTCATTTATCTAGGCAGTATATTAAATTTTACCAAACTAAATATTAAAAATTTAGAATGATTCCTGCATACCATGAAATATAGTTTAGAATACATTAATTCAAATGTAGAATATGGTTTGAATTTTTTTTAAAAAAGTGAAGAGTATAAACTTTAGTATATAGAGTATTTACCGAAAACTCATTATTACCCACGGATTTTGGAAAAATTTCAAAAATAGAAAAAACTAGTTTTATTGTATAGTTTCATCGACCACTAACATAAGATGATGGTGAAAGAATTTAGAACCTCTGTTGTCTTTGTATCTCTAGATAATGAAGATTTTGTAATGCTAATTCCATTAATCTAGGCAGTATATGAAATTTTACCAAACTAAATATTAAAAAATTAGAATGATTCCTGTATACAATCAAATATAGTTTAGAATACATTAAATCAAATGTAGAATGTGGTTTGAAATTTTTAAACAAAAGTGAAAAGTAAAAACTTCAGTATATAGAACATTTACCGAAAACTCATTATTTTAGAAGGGGTTAACCCACGGATTTTGGAAAAATTTCAAAAAGATGAAAATCTTGTTTTAGTGTATAGTTTCATAGAGAACTAACATAAGATGATGGTGAAAGAGTTTAAAACCTTTGTAGTCTCCGTTTCCCTAGATAATGAAGATTTTATAATGCTAATTTCATTGATATAGGCAGTATATGAAATTTTACCAAACTAAATATTAAAAAAATAGAATGATTCCTGTATGCAATGAAATATAGTTTAGAATACATTAATTCAAATGTAGAATGTGGTTTGAAATTTTTAAACAAAAGTGAAGAGTATAAACTTCAGTATATAGAGCAGTTACCGAAAACTCATTATTTTAGAACCCACGGTTTTTGGAAAAATTCAAAAATATGAAAATCTGGTTTTAGTGTATAGTTTCATCGAGCACTTACATAAGATGATGGTTAAAGATTTTAAAACTTCTGTTGTCTCCGTTTCCATAGATAATGAAGATTTTATAATGCTAATTTCATTGATCTAGGCAGTATATGAAATTTTACCAAACTAAATATTCAAAAATTAGAATGATTCCTGTATTTAATCAAATATAGTTTAGAATACATTAATTCAAATGTATAATGTGGTTTGAAATTTTTAAACAAAAGCGAAGACTATAAACTTCAGTATATAGAGCATTTACCGAAAACTCATTATTTTAGAAGGGTTTAACCCACGGATTTTGGAAAAATTTCAAAAATTTGAAAATCTAGTTTTAGTGTATAGTTTCATAGGGCAATAACATAAGATGATGGTCAAAGAGTTTAAAACCTTTGTACTCTCCGTTTCCCTAGATAATGAAGATTTTTTAATGCTAATTTCATTGATCTAGGCAGTATATGAAATTTTATCAAACTAAATATTAAAAAATTAGAATGATTACTGAATACTATCAAATATAGTTTAGAATACATTAATTCAAATGTAGAATGTGGTTTGAAATTTTTAAACTAAAGTGAAGAGTATAAACTTCATTATACAGAATATTTACCGAAAACTCATTATTTTAGAAGGGGTTAACCCACAGATTTTGGAAAAATTTCAAAAATATGAAAATCTTGTTTTAGTGTATAGTTTCATCGAGCACTAAAAATGATGGCCAAAGAGTTTAAAACCTTTGTAGTCTCCGTTTCCCTAGATAATGAAGATTTTATAATGCTAATTTCATTGATCTAGGTAGTATATGAAATTTTACCAAACTAAATATTAAATATTATAATTATTCCTGTATGCAATGAAATATAGTTTAGAATACATTAATTCAAATGTAGAATGTGGTTTGAAAATTTTAAACAAAAGCAAAGAGTATAAACTTCAGTATATAGAGCAGTTACCGAAAACTCATTATTTTAGAAGGGGTTAACCCACGGATTTTGGAAAAATTCAAAAATATGAAAATCTGGTTTTAGTGTATAGTTTCATCAAGCAATTACATAAGATGATGGTCAAAGATTTTAAAACTTCTGTTGTCTCCGTTTCCCTAGATAATGAAGATTTTATAATGCTAATTTCAATAATCTAGGCAGTATATGAAATTTTACCAAACTAAATATTCAAAAATTAGAATGATTCCTGTATACAATCAAATATAGTTTAGAATACATTAATTCAAATGTAGAATGTGGTTTGAAAATTTTAAACAAAAGTGAAGAGTAAAAACTTGAGTATATAGAACATTTACCGAAAACTCATTATTTTAGAAGGGGTCAACCCACGGATTTTGGAAAATTTTCAAAAATATGAAAATCTGGTTCTAGTGTATAGTTTCATCGAGCACTGACAAAAGATGATGGTCAAAGAATTTAGAACCTCTGTTGTCTTCGTTTCTCTAGACAATGAAGATTTTATAAAGCTAATTCCACTAATCTAGATAGTATATGAAATTTTATTAAACTAAATATTAAAAATTTAGAAAGATTCCTATATACCATGAAATATAGTTTAGAATACATTAATTCTAATGTAGAATGTGGTTTGAAATTTTTAAACAAAAGCGAAGAGTATAAACTTCAGTATATAGAGCATTTACGAAAACTAAATATTTTAGAAGGGGTTAACCCACGGAATTTAGAATGATTCCTGTATACAATCAAATATAGTTTAGCATACATTAATTCAAATGTAGAATGTGGTTTGAAAATTGTAAACAAAAGTGAAGAGTAAAAACTTGAGTATATAGACATTTACTGAATCTCATTATTTTAGAAAGGGTTAACCCACAGATTTTGGAAAATTTTCAAAAATATGAAAATCTGATTTTATTATATAGTTTCATCGAGCACTAACATAATATGATGGTGAAAGAGTTTAGAACCTCTGTTGTCTCCGTTTCTCTAGATAATGAAGATTTTATAATGCTAATTCCACTAATCTAGGCAGTAAATGAAATTTTACCAAACTAAATATTAAAAAAATTAGAATGATTCCTGTATACCATGAAATATAGTTTATAATATATTAATTCAAATGTAGAATGTGGTTTGAAATTTTTAAACAAAAGCGAAGAGTATAAAATTCAGTATATAAAGCATTTACCGAAAACTCATTATTTTAGAAGAGTTTAACACACGGATTTTGGAAAAATTTCAAAAATATGAAAATCGGGTTTTAGTATATAGTTTCATCGAGCACTTACATAAGATGATGGTCAAAGATTTTAAAACCTCTGTAGTCTCCGTTTCCCTAGATAATGAAGATTTTATAATGCTAATTTCATTGATCTAGGCAGTATATGAAATTTTACCAAACTAAATATTAAATATTAGAATGATTCTTGTATACAATGAAATATAGTTTAGAATACATTAATTCAAATGTATAATGTGGTTTGAAATTTTTAAACAAAAGGGAAGAGTATAAACTTCAGTATATAGAGCATTTACCGACGGATTTTGGAAAATTTTCAAAAATATGAAATCTGGTTCTAGTGTATAGTTTCATCGAGCACTGACATAAGATGATGGTCAAAGAATTTAGAACCTATGTTGTCTTTGTTTCTCTAGATAATGAAGATTTTATAAAGCTAATTCTACTAATCTAGACAGTATATGAAATTTTATTAAACTATATTTTAAAAATTTAGAAGGATTCTTATATACCATGAAAGATAGTTTAGAATACAATAATTCAAATGTAGAATGTGGTTTGAAATTTTAAAACTAAAATAAAGAGTATAAACTTCAGTATATAGAACATTTACCGAAAACTCATTATTTTCGAAGGGTTTAACCCACAGATTTTGGAAAATTTTCAAAAATATGAAAATCTTGTTTTAGTGTATAGTTTCATCGAGCACTAAAGATGATGGCCAAAGATTTTAAAACCTTTGTAGTCTCTGTTTCCCTAGATAATGAAGATTTTATAATGCTAATTTCATTGATCTAGGCAGTATATGAAATTTTAACAAACTAAATATTAAAAAATTAGAATTATTCCTGTATACAATCAAATATAGTTTAGAATACATTAATTCAAATGTAGAATGTGGTTTGAATTTTTTTTTTTTTAAAGAGAAGAGTCTAAACTTCAGCATATAGAGCATTTACCGAAAACTCATTATTTTAGAAGAGTTTAACCCACGGATTTTGGAAAAATTTCAAAAATATGAAAATCTGGTTTTAGTGTATAGTTTCATAGATAAATAACATTAGATGATTGTCAAAGAGTTTAAAACCTTTGTAGTCTCCGTTTCCCTAGATAATGAAGATTTTATAATGCTAATTTCATTGATCTAGGCAGTATATGAAATTTTACCAAACTAAACTTAAAAAAATTAGAATGATTCCTGTATACAATTAAATATAGTTCAGAATACATTAACTCAAATGTAGAATATGGTTTGAAAATTTTAAACAAAAGTGAAGAGTATAAACTTCAGTATATAGAGCATTTACCGAAAACTCATTATTTTAGAAGGGGGTTATGAACCTACGGATTTTGGATAATTTCAAAAATATGAAAATCTGGTTTTATTGTATTGTTTCATCGAGCACTAACATAAGATGATGGTCAAAGAGTTTAGAACCTCTGCTGTCTCCGTTTCTCTAGATAATGAAGATTTTATAATGCTAATTCCATTAATCTAGGCAGTATATGATATTTTACTAAACTAAATATCAAAAAATTATAATGATTCATATATACCATGAAAGATAGTTTAGAATACAATAATTCAAATGTATAATGTGGTTTGAACTTTTTTTTTAAAAGTGAAGAGTATAAACTTCAGTATATAGAGCATTTACCGAAAACTCATTATTTTAGAAGGGGTTAACCCACGGATTTTGGAAAATTTTCAAAAATATAAAAATCTGGTTTTAGTGTATAGTTTCATCCAGTACTAATATAAGATGATGGTCAAAGAATTTAGAACCTCTGTTGTCTTCGTTTTCTAGATAATGAAGATTTAATAAAGCTAATTCCACTAATCTAGACAATATATGAAATTTTATTAAACTAAACTTTAAAAAATTAAAATGATTCCTATATACCATGAAAGATTGTTTAGAATACAATAATTCAAATGTATAATGTGGTTTGAAATTTTTAAACAAAAGTGAAGAGTATAAACTTCAGTATATAGAGCATTTACTGAAAACTCATTATTTTAGAAGGGATTAACCCACGGATTTTAGAAAAAATTCAAAAATATGAAAATCTGGTTTTAGTGTATAGTTTCATCGAGCACTAACATAAGATGATTGTAAAAGAGTTTAAAACCTTTCCAGTCTCCGTTTCCCTAGATAATGAAGATTTTATAATGTTAATTTCATTGATCTAGGTAGTATATGAATTTTTACCAAACTAAATATTAAAAAATTAGAATGATTCCTGTATATCATGAAATATAGTTTAGAATACATTAATTCAAATGTAGAATGTGGTTTGAAAATTTTAAACAAAAGTGAAGAGTATAAACTTTAGTATATAGGGCATTTACCGAAAACTCATTATTTTAGAAGGGGTTAACCCACAGATTTTGGAAAAATTTCAAAAATATGAAAATCTTGTTTTAGTGTATAGTTTCATCGAGCAATAAAGATGATGGCCAAAGATTTTAAAACCTTTGTAGTCTCCGTTTCCCTAGATAATGAAGATTTTATAATGCTAATTTCATTGATCTAGGTAGTATCTGAAATTTTACAAAACTAAATATTAAAAATTAGAATGATTCTTGTATACCTTGAAATATAGTTTAGAATACATTAACTCAAATTTAGAATGTGTTAGAAATTTTTAAATAAAAGTGAAGAGTATAAACTTTAGTACATATAGCATTTACCGAAAACTCATTATTTTAGAAGGGGGTTAACCCACGGATTTTGGAAAACTTTCAAAAATATGAAAATCAGGTTTTAGTGAGCACTAACATTAAATGATGGTCAAAGAGTTTAAAACCTTTGTAGTCTCCGTTTCCCTAGATAATGAAGATTTTTAATGATAATTCAACTAATCGAGACATAATATGAAATTTTACCAAACTAAATATTAAAAAATTAGAATAATTCCTATATACCATGAAAGATAGTTTGGAACCAATAATTCAAATGTATAATGTGGTTTGAAATTTTTAAACAAAAGTGAAGAGTATAAACTTCAGTATATGGAGCATTTACCGAAAACTCATTATTTTAGAAGGGTTTAACCCACGGATTTTGGAAAAAATTCAAAATCATGAAAATCTGGTTTCATAATATAGTTTTATAGAGCACTAACATAAGATGGTGGTCAAAGAATTTAAAACCTTTTTAGTCTCCGTTTCCCTAGATAATGAAGATTTTATAATGCTAATTTCATTGATTTAGGCAGTATATGAAATTTTACCAAACTAAATATTAAAAAATTAGAATGATTCATGTATACCATGAAATATAGTTTAGAATACATTAATTCAAATGTAGAATGTGGTTTGAAATTTTTAAACAAAAGTGAAGAGTATAAACTTCAGTATATAGAGCATTTACCGAAAACTCATTATTTTAGAAGGGGTTAACCCACGGATTTTGGAAAAATTTCAAAAATATGAAAATATGGTTTTAGTGTGTAGTTTCATCGAGCACTAACATAAGATGGTTGTCAAAGAGTTTAAAACCTTTGTAATCTGCGTTACCCTATATAATGAAGATTTTATAATGCTAATTTCATTGATATAGGTAGTATATGAAATTTTACCAAACTAAATATTAAAAATTTAGAATGATTCCTGTATACCATGAATTATAGTTTAGAATACATTAATTCAAATTTATAATGTTGTTTGAAATTTTTAAATAAAAGTGAAGAGTATAAACTTAAGTATATAGAGCATTTACCGAAAACTCATTATTTTAGAAGGGGTTAACCCACGGATTTAGGAAAAATTTCAAAAATATGAAAATCTGGTTTTAGTGTATAGTTTCATCGAGCACTAACATAAGATGATTGTCAAAGAGTTTAAAACATTTGTAGTCTCCGTTTCCCTAGATAATGAAGATTTTATAATGTTAATTTCATTGATCTAGGCAGTATATGAAATTTTACCAAACTAAATATAAAAAATTAGAATGATTCATGTATACCATGAAATACAGTTTAGAATACATTAATTTAAATGTAGAATGTGGTTAGAAAATTTTAAGTAAAAGTGAAGAGTATAAACTTTAGTATATAGAGCATTTACCGAAAACTCATTATTTTAGAAGGGGTTAACCCACAGATTTTGGAAAAATTTCAAAAATATGAAAATCAGGTTTTAGTGAGCACTAACATTAAATGATGTTCAAAGACTTAAAACCTTTGCAGTCTCCGTTTCCCTAGATAATGAATCCTTTATAATGCTAATTTCATTGATCTAGGCAGTATATGAAAATTTACCAAACTAAATATTAAAAAATTAGAATGATTTCTGTATACCATAAAATATAGTTTAGAATACATTAATTCAAATGTAGAATGTGGTTTGAAATTTTTAAATAAAAGTGAAGAGTATAAACTTTAGTATATAGAGCATTTACCGAAAACTCATTATTTTAGAAGGGGCTAACCCACGGATTTTGGAAAAATTTCAAAAATATGAAAATCTGGTTTTAGTGTATATTTTCATCGAGCACTAACATAAGATGATGGTCAAAGAGTTTAAAACCTTTGTAGTCTCCGTTTCCATAGATAATAAAGATTTTATAATGCTAATTTCATTAATCTAGGCAGTATATGAAATTTTACCCAACTAAATATTTAAAAATTAGAATGATTTCTGTATACCATGAAATATAGTTTAGAATACATTAATTCAAATGTAGAATGTGATTTGAAATTTTTAAACAAAAGTGAAGAGTATAAACTTCAGTATATAAAACATTTACCGAAAACTCCTTATTTTAGAAGGGCTCAACCCACAAATTTCAGAAAAATTTCAAAAATATGAAAATCTCGTTTTAGTGTATAGTTTAATCGAGCACTAACATAAGATGATAGTCTAAGAATTTAGAACCTCTGTTGTCTTCGTTTCTCTATATAATGAAGATTTTATAAAGGTAATTCCACTAATCTAGACAGTATATGAAATTTTATTAAACTAAATTTTAGAAAATTAGAATGATTCCTATATACCATGAAAGATTGTTTAGAATACAATAATTAAAATGTATAATGTGGTTTGAAATTTTTAAACAAAAGTTAACCCACTGATTTTGAAAATTTTCAAAAATATGAAAATCTGGTTTTAGTGTATAGTTTCATCGAGCACTAACATAAGATGATGGTCAAAGAGTTTAAAACCTTTGTAGTCTCCGTTTCCTTATATAATGAAGATTTTATAATGTTAATTTCATTGATCTAGAAAGTATATGAAATTTTACCAAACTAAATATTAAAATAATAGAATGATTCCTGTATACCATGAAATATAGTTTAGAATACAATAATACAAATGTATAGTGTGGTTTGAAATTTTTAAACAAAAAGGAAAAGTATAAACTTCAGTATATAGAGCATTTATCGAAAACTCATTATTATACAAGGGGTTAACCCACGGATTTTGGGAAAATTTTCAAAAATATGAAAATCTGGTTTTATTGTATAGTTTCATCGAGCAATAACATAAGATGATGGTCAAAGAGTTTAGAACCTCTGTTGTATACGTTTCTCTAGATAATGAAGATTTTTTAATGCTAATTCCACTAATCTGGGCAGTATATAAAATTTTACTAAACTAAATATTAAAAAATTAGAATGATTCCTATATACCATAAAAGATAGTTTGGAAACAATAATTCAAATGTATAATGTGGTTTGAAAATTTTAAACAAAAGTAAAGAGTATAAACTTCCGTATATAGAGCATTTACCGAAAACTCATTATTTTAGAAGGGGTTAACCCACGGAATTTGGAAAAAAATCAAAAATATGAAAATCTGGTTTTAGTGTATAGTTTTATCGAGCACTAACATAATGCTAGTTTCATTGATCTAGGCAGTATATGAAATTTTACCAAACTAAATATTGAAAAATTAGAATGATTCCTGTATACCATGAAATATAGTTTAGAATACATTAATTCAAATGTAAAATGTGGTTTGAAATTTTTAAAAATAAAAGTGAAGAGTATAAACTTTAGTATATAGAGCCTTTACCGAAAACTCATTATTTTAGAAGGGGTTAACCCACGGATTTTGGAAAAATTTCAAAAATCTGAAAATCAAGTTTTAGTGAGCACTAGCGTTAAATGATGTTCAAAGACTTAAAACCTTTGTAGTTTCTGTTTTCCTAGATAATGAAGATTTTATAATGCTAATTTCATTGATCTAGGCAATATATGAAATTTTACCAAACTAAATATTAAAAAATTAGAATGATTCATGTATACCATGAAATATAGTTTAGAATACATTAATTCAAATGGAGAATGTGGTTTGAGATTTTTAAATAAAAGTGAAGAGTATAAACTTTAGTATATAGAACCTTTACCGAAAACTCATTATTTTAGAAGGGAACACCCACGGATTTTGGAAAATTTTTTAAAATATGAAAATCTGGTTTTAGTGTATAGTTTCATCAAGCACTGACATAAGATGATTGTCAAAGAGTTTAAAACCTTTGTAGTCTCCGTTTCCCTAGATAATGAAGATTTTATAATGCTAATTTCATTGATCTAGGCAGTATATGAAATTTTACCCAACTAAATATTAAAAAATTAGAATAATTCTTGTATACCATGAAATATAGTTTAGAATACATTAATTCAAATATAGAATGTGGTTTGAAATTTTTAAATAAAAGTGAACTAGTATAAACTTTAGTATATAGAGTCTTTACCGAAAACTCCTTATTTTAGAAGGGGGTTAACCCACGGATTTTGGAAAATTTTCAAAAATATAAAAATCTGGTTTTATTTTATAGTTTCATCGAGCACTAACATAAGATGATGGTCAAAGAGTTTAGAACCTCTGTTGTCTCCGTTACACTAGATAATGAAGATTTTATAATGCTAATTCAACAAATCGAGACAGTATATAAAATTTTACCAAACTAAATATTAAAAAATTAGAATGATTCCTATATACCATAAAAGATAGTCTAGAATACAATAATTCAAATGTATAATATGGTTTGAAATTTTTAAACAAGGGGTTACCCACAAATTTTGAAAAAAAATCAATAAATATGAAAATCTTGCTTAAATGTATAGTTGAATCATGTATTAACATAGGATGACAGTGAAAAGGGTTTGGAACCTTTTTGTCTCTGTTTCTCCCGGGAGCAAAAACAATAGTATACACAGTATATTACGGTATTCTAATGACTCGAAACATCAAGTAAAACTCGAGAAGGGTCAAAAGAATTATAACGAACAAAAATAATGTCTGGTCTTATTAAAAACATCATTAATTTTTTTTTTAAAAAAATTGTGTCTACATAACGTATGTTTTAAATAAAAAAGGCTCGATGCATAGTCCATAGAGTGTATGAAGATTAGAAGAAACGTGGTGAACAGCAAATAGTATGACTAGAAAAACATCGAAGAGCTGTTTGTTTTGTCTTGACTTTGGGACAAGGGTCCATCTATTATTCTAGCAATTTATTCATTATTTTAGTCCCCTTCACCTAGTCGAAAATCCGAAAACCACACGACCAACCATTTAAAACTGATATTGAATTATTATTGTTCTTTTTGGTAAAACTGATATTGAATTTCCTATAAGGGTTTGAACTAAACTTTAAAATCACGTCATTTTCTGTGTGATGAAATAATGATATAAATTAATCTGCCAGCTTTAGTTATACTCAATAAACTAATATAGTTTTGTTGGTTGTTGTTTTTAATGATTATTTACTAGCTATTGATGAGAAATTTATTTAATAAAACAGAGTTAGGGTTTCGATAGTTTTAGGAGACTATTCATGGTCTCCACTCTTCACTGTTTCAGAAGTAGATTAGATTAAACCAAAGTGAAGGATTTAGCTAGTTAGTCGTAATATTTTAATAGGGATTATGACATCAATTGTTTGAAAGAAACATAAATATAATCAAACAGAAATTTTAAATTATTTTCTAAGCTTTTTGCACAATAATCAAAAGGTATCGTTTTACTTCTATATGAAAAAAAATATTCTTCATAAGTTTCCCCACGGTTTCATGATTATACCCTCGTAAGGGACATGACCTATACACTCACAAATCAAAGCCCATGCATGCTATATAACTTACAAATCAGAGCCCAAAATATAGCCTCAATCAAGTTTAGAAGGTTCATCAAAATAAATTAAACTACAATTGTTCTTCAACAATTGATCTCCCACACGTCCAGGGAACAATGATAGAAGAAGATCCACGAAACCAACTTTAAGAAGAAGAAAAAAAGAGAGTAACACTGTCACTACAACAATCTAAAATATGAGGATTCGACGATAACAAATTAACAATTGTTTTTTTTTCTCATTTGAAGAAATCAAGACTACCAAAACAGCAGTACCACATTGTCCCACACTAACCCGATTGCTGCAAATACAGCTACCGGAATAACAAACTGAGGAGCAAAACCTGAGACGGTGAAGGCTCTTCTTGCAATGTTTTTGCTAGGTGCTGGAGCTGGTGAAGGAGGAGGCTTCTCAACTAAAACAGCGAGCTTCATACCGCCGTAACAGCCACCACCGTCACCGCTAATGAGATAGTAATGCCTGGTCACATTGAGATGAACGACATCCCTTCCGGCTCCATGAGTCCAGTTAGCGATGGGGTTATTGGAGTTGCAGCTAATGTAGTTGGTCTCGTTCACTTCTAGAACGTTGTATTGGTTTCTATTGTACACAAAATCTGATAGAAACAAACCAATAAACTAATATATAAATAAAAACTTTCTTGAATGGAGTAGAGACACTGATCTTTAAAAGTACCCACTGATTGTAAGAAAAGGGCCAAAGGATAACCTAGTGATCTTTTTAAGACAAACTATGAACCATTTGTGTTCGACAAGATTTTACAAAGTTGAAAAAGACTCATCTCCTAACAGATCTAAATCATATAATCTAGAGTGTGATAAGAATCAATTGTCGAGAAAGAGAGAATAATATTACAGAGCCAGTCGTCGAGGTAGAAATGTTTGTCCTGAGCCCAAACGGTATAATTGACATTGGGATTCCAGAACTTGTTATCTCCCACAGTCCATTTCTTCGCCGCCACTTCCACCGCAAGAAAAGCAACCACCCCTAGCGCAGCCATCACCGCAGTTCTCGCCATCGATCACTCTAGAAAAAAAATAAACAGTAAGTGCTTTGTGACTCTCTGTCTCTGTCTATCTCACTAGAAACATGAACGGGTTTTTAATTAAAAATAATGACAGACAAATCTTGAAACCTGACATTAATAAATTTCTCTTTTTCAGGAAAAAGATCTGCAAATTCTTCCACCAACCAACCATTCTCGAATTAAAGCTTGTAAGCGTTACACAATTAAGGGAATTACAGCTTGTAAATTGCTGGCATTAATCGTCTTATTACCGTTTCTGGTGATTATATATTTTCTTACCTCTTCTGGCGGGAATTTGTTTCCATTTTCTTTTGACGTCATTACTTTGATTATTGTCCACACGATATTTATTGTAAAAATCCACCTAGGATTACACATATACACCACCACCCATGTCCTTTCTCAAAGCAAAGGACAGAGCTACAAAGCAGAGTCCTTAGCAAATCCTTTTTACATGTTCCATTCCAACTTTTACTACTAAAGTCAATACCATATCTTTAATCTTGCAAGCAGACCGTTTTAATGTCATGAATTCATTAAGCATGAGCTTAAGAGAGCTACAAAGACAAATATAATAAGAATCCTTCCCCCTAAGAAAAGCGGTCATATATATTACGAACCTTAACAAATCAGCTAATGAAAATAAATTGTAAAAATTGGAATTGTAACTTGTCAAAAATTACGAACCAACAAATTTAGAAAGAAAGAAAAAAAAAAACACATGTGGAGCAAATGTAACAGAGTTTGGTGTTGTTGTCTGATCATGACCAAAAAAAAATCCAATTTCTGCTGTGTCAAAAGAATCTCAACAAAAGGGTACCTCTTCTATCTCTACAGAAGAATCAATCTTTACTGCTGCAGAGCTCTGTAACTAGTTTCATCTTCCAGCAAAAATCCAATGTATATCTCCAGAAACCCATCTGCCAAATCTCCACTTCTCTTCTTCAAGATTAACTGAAAGCTTCCCGTTTGTTATTCCAAGATATGACAATTCCTAATGAAATCATTGGAGTAGTTCACATATTTTGTCCAGAACGGCCTCAGATGCTCAAAACCTATCTCCAGCCACGGCTTTGATTGGCCATTGTAGTGGATCACTGCAGCTTTCTTCACATTTTCTATGTTGGTATTGCTCTGGTATCCTAATCCAAGCATATGCCAAGACGAATCTATTGCCTGAACATGACCTTTAAATGCAATCAGAGCTGGAGGCAATGTCCCCAGTTTCCACATTGTTAGATTCGACTTCAGATTCTGCACAACACATCATCAAAGCAAAATACATGGATTAGCCACTTTTTCAAAATCATAAAAGTCAAAAAACAAATACAGGTTTCTCTGATGATGCTTTTTACCGCTTTTAGCCAAGAATGATACGTTTCTCTGATATCTGTCTTCCTCCAAGTCCGTAGATCAAAGATATTCATTCCATAAGCCCAAGCACATTCTTCCGGATCCAAATGCTTTGCAATGAGAGGGTGAGAGAAGTTGAAGTAGTTCCTGAGACGCTTTGACATAACCCATTCGTCTTCTCCTCGACAAGTCTCCACAGCTCCATTTACCTTCCCGTGAAGATCAATATCCCAAAGAGGAGATAGATCTCTCTGAATCACTATATCATCATCTAAGAAAACTACCTTGTCCAAGTTTGGAAACAGCTGTAAACAAAGCTTCACACTCTTATTCTCAAATTCAAATATTTTACCTCAGGAAATGAGAGAGAGGATAAAAATTATTTTACCTCTGGTAGATATATTCTAAGATGGTTGAGCAAAGATATGTATTTGGGACTTCTCGATTGCAACTTGGAAGCGAATTTTCTTGGAGTTGTTTCACTGAGGTTTGCGCCAGCAATATGATTCCCATGGTAATAGTTTCTTATACCGTGATGGGTTTCCACAGCTTCGAGAACAGGAACATTCTCCCTTGTTAGCCAGTCGAACTGATGAACGCTTTTGACTTCAACGATGGCAGGAGCAACGGAGTTGAGCGCAAACCAAGAATGCATCCCCGCATAGGTTTTCTTGTCAGTGATAACATGGAAGACAATCTTCTCGGGTTTCGAAGACGACTGAACAGCGGATGAGACCACAACCGATGCAGCCAAAACGTTGTCTGTAGCTAGGACAAAATGGTGGTAAGAGTTGTCGGAGAGAACGGGGAGACGCTCAGGGGAAGGAAGCTGTCTCCGAGCGTGCGCATTGGACGAGTATTCATCGGTTAGTCTTAAGGAGAGGCAGTGAATTCCTTTAGGAATAGAACTCGCTGCAAAGTGTTTGTTCATCAGCTCCGCAAATTTGGATTCCCTCATATCTCTTTCAAACTTCTCAATCTGTTCAAATCATATTTAAGCATTTAGCGCACATGTTAAACAACAAACTTCCAGATAAATGGAAATGTACCATAGCTCGAAGAACGAGGGAGAATGTTTTGGCATCGTAGTGGTAGTTCTTCATATCGGAAACAAGTTGGCGAAAAGAATTAGGAAGCTTTAAACCATCAGGAATCTCTTGAGTGCTTACTTCGTTTAGAATTTTGTAAAAGTCTCTAACTAGTCTCTGCTGCAACAACAGCAAAATAAAATGGTAAAAAAACAAATGAAGAGGAATCCATCTGAAAAGAAAAGAAGGAATCATCATCAACTCACCTCTGAATCATCTACCCTACCAAGAAGACGTGGTCCTAACCGCCTCCCTAAACAATCTGAAGCCAATAAAACAAAAAAAGATAACATCTTTGGTTCTGATCCATTAATACATAGACACATTTTGCCACTAACAAGTATAATTTGAGCTAAAAGCATCATAATCATTGGATCCAAACAACATAATAACAAGATGCTTGTGACCATCCTTTGATTTAACAACATTATATAGATCCGAGGCAATAAGTGTGAGATCCGAACCAAAACAAACCAAAAGGGTAAGAAGAAAGAGGAAGAGGGGTTAAGTTATACCAATGGAGGAGCACTTGTTGACACCTTCAAGGGTGACAAGGGCGGTGAGGATGAAGACGAAAGGCAAGAGGAAGGCGAGGATCAGGATAGTGTGGAAGAGAGTTCGGTAAGAGATGAGAGGAGGTGCGACTTTGATCTTCATCGAATCAAAAAACTCATTGCTGCTGGAGATCGTGAGGCTTCTCATGCTTGGCGATATGTGAAGTTGCATCCTTTTATCGAACCCGATAAGAATAAAACCCTAATTCCTCCTCCACCCACTCCCCATCCAAACAACATCACCTCCCCGATCCCAATTGCATTTAACGGTTTCACCACCTCCTATGATGATCTCTCTATTTCGATTCGATTCGATGAGAGAAGAAGATAGTTTTTGCTTTGCTCCTCCCACCCCCCAAAAAGTGATTTCGCCGGTGGATGGATCTAAATAAATATTATTAATACACCACCACCACCACCACAAGAGAAACAAGAATGAAGAAAAAAAAAAAAGAATCGTAATTAGTTTAACATCCTAATTTATAAATGGATTAGTTTAGAAGATTTATTTTGCATTTGTTCTATTATAAAACCGTGTTTTGAATTTTGGTGTCTTCACCTTGAGTTTAGGGTTCCTGTATTAAGCTAATTTTAGGTTTCTTCCGTCTTTCATGCCCTAACATTAAACTTGCTTATTAGATCATTCTTCGTCTAAAAATCTATTTTATCAGCACTATTTTATTTTATATTTCGGCTGAAAATACTTTTTGAAGAGAGAAAAAAAACACAAAATTGAAAGAGGATGAGACTTAAATGTCTGAAGACACAAACAGAAAGATATATGAGTGCAAGTCTCAGCAATGATATTGGTAAAAGATTTAACACTAAAAACAACACATTGGTTTCAAAAGTAGTAGAAGAAAAAACTCAAAACACTATTTTGATTCTTCAAACTTCAACCGCAATACGTCCAGCGACTTGGTCCAAATCCCTTTGCCCACTGGAAGTGATTCTTCTTCCTCTGTAAGACATCAAACAAAAACACACTGCAACCATTACCATATTGCCAAAATAAGAGAGAGAGATGGTTTTGATTTTAAAGTTGAGTAATTTTTTACCCTTTGGTGTCAATCTCAACAATGTTCATAGTCTCCAACTGCTGGAGGATGTGACGGGCAATGCCACCGCTGCTTTTGCAGAAATGTGGTGGGCGACTTCCGTTTCTCTTGCTTCCACCATAGATTCTACGGAAAGCACCAACTCCAAGACCTCCCCTCAGGTACACCTTCCTTGCCATAGATGCTGCATCATTAAAATAAAAGAGCATTCTTGTTAAAACTTTATATACAAGTATTGAGAAATAAAGCTGAGACTAACGGAAATAGAGCTTACCAGCTCTGATGTAGTACCAATCTGGATCATATGGGGCAAGCTCCTTCAGCTTCCCAGTCTTCACAATGTCTGTCCATGAGGGAAGCTCGATCTGAAACAAAACAACATACACTACATCAGAAATGGTTATCATCATGTTAAAATAAAAAAGAGTTGATTGAACTTCAATGATTGTGAACAAGACATAATAAGCGAACAAGAGACATCATTAAAACGAACACAGTGTGATATCTATTCAAGGCTTTCTCAGACAGCATAATAGAAGAACACAGAGTGAAACAAACTGAAATGGAGACTTAGGTTGATCTAATTACAGATAAAGGGTTCTGCTTTCAAAATTAAAACAGCTAAAAGATTGATAATTACCCTAAATACACCGAAGAAAAGAAGAGCACGGAAAATCACTAACCTTGCCAGAACGCTTGAGATGGGAAGCGTAAGCCTTCACGAAGTCGTGAGGAGAGACGTCTTTCACAGTCTTACCAGTTGCCATGGCTAAAGGGAAGAGATCTTCGTCTAGAGGGGTTTTGCCGCTGAATCTCTCTCTCAGACCGCAAAGACTAGGGTTTTCAATCTCCAAAAACACTGCAAATATATATGCTCTTTACATTTCACTTAGGGCTTTCTCCAAATCCGGATCTAAAACCCGACCTGTTCTGGGGGTACATACACTACTGGGCCTAAGTTCTTCTTCATACGGCCCTTATTAATGGGCCAGATATCTCATTTCAAACGACGACGTCTTAACGCTGTCGGACAAAACGTCCACGTTTTATCATCGCATAACTACTGGCGACTAGTTCGCATCTCGAGTCTCGTCTCCCTTTTCCTTCAAACCCTAGAGAGAGAGAGAGAGAGTGGCCATCAGCTAATGGCGATGAAGAATCTATTGACCTCAGCTCTCCGATCTCAGAGGCGTCTAGCCTTGAATCGAGCGGTACGAGCTTCCTCCACCCTCTCAGCCCTCGGTTCAGCCTCTCTGACTTCTCCCTCCCCATCGCCGCCGATCGTTATGCCCTACGACCACGCCGCCGAGATCACCAAAGAGAAGCTCAAGAGGCTAGAGCGCCCAGAGCAGCGTTTCCTCAAATACGCATCTCCGATTCCGATCCTCGCCTCACACAACCACATCTTATCAGCCCCGGAGACTCGCGTCACCACCTTGCCCAACGGTCTCCGAGTCGCCACCGAATCCAATCTCTCCGCGAAGACGGCCACCGTCGGAGTATGGATCGACGCCGGATCCAGGTTCGAATCCGACGAGACGAACGGGACGGCTCATTTTCTGGAGCATATGATATTCAAAGGCACGGAGAGGCGTACGGTGAGAGCCTTGGAGGAGGAGATCGAAGACATTGGTGGTCATCTCAATGCGTATACGTCGAGGGAGCAGACCACTTACTACGCCAAGGTGATGGATTCGGATGTGAACCAGGCTTTGGATGTCTTGGCTGATATCTTGCAGAACTCTAAGTTCGAGGAGCAGAGGATTAACCGCGAGCGTGATGTCATCCTCAGGGAAATGCAAGAGGTATCACCACTCCTCTTCTTAAAAATTCAAACCTTTTATGTTCTGTTCTCTATACTTAAAGTCAAATGTTTTGTTTCTTAGATGTCTCTGTTTCTCCATTCAGTTAAAAATTACAACTTTTTGTTCTGTTCTGTTCTCTCTGTTCATAGTTTATGTGTGTGGAGGCCTATTTGTTTCTTAGATACTAAAAGATCACAACTTTTTCCTGTTATTTATTTATGAGCTTAAATCATATGTTGCGTGGTCGTGGAGTAACTATTCAGTTTGCATTTTGCATTCATTTGGTGATATTAGAGTGTGGGACTGCTACGCATTATATGTTTCTTCACTCTGTTGAGCTGTAGTTTTATTGTAATTTGGTTGTTCATTCACTTCTTAAAGCTGTTGTTTTGTTGTTAATTGGTATTAATGTAGGTGGAGGGACAAACCGATGAAGTTGTTCTTGACCATTTACACGCCACTGCTTTCCAATACACACCTCTTGGAAGAACTATTCTAGGACCTGCTCAGAATATCAAGTCTATCACCAGAAATGATCTTCAGAATTACATTAAGACTCATTACACAGCCTCCAGGATGGTATGACATTTCTTATCATTTTCTTCAATCAGTTATTGAATTTTTATGAATTCTTATGTTGGCTCTTCCCAAATTATTTTCAGGTTATTGCTGCGGCAGGAGCTGTTAAGCATGAGGAAGTTGTTGAGCAAGTGAAGAAGCTATTTAACAAGTTGTCATCTGATTCAACTTCTACTACTCAGCTAGTTGCCAAAGAACCTGCTCGTTTTACTGGCTCTGAGGTTAAGACACAACCCCTTATGATTTTGTTGTTCCTAATTTTTTTCCTTTTTCTAAATTTATAGTCCGTTGAAATTATTGTTAGGTTCGAATGATTGATGACGACCTACCCCTTGCACAATTTGCTGTTGCCTTTGAAGGAGCATCTTGGACAGATCCAGATTCCGTTGCTCTTATGGTTATGCAAACCATGTTGGGTTCATGGAACAAAAATGTTGGTGGTGGCAAACACATGGGGTGAGATATTTGCTTTCTGTCACATGGATTCAACGTTAAAGTATCTTTTTGCAATATGTTGATGTTATTAACCTGTCTGTGCGCAGTTCTGCCCTGACCCAGAGGGTTGCCATTAATGAAATAGCAGAAAGCATAATGGCATTCAACACCAACTACAAGGATACTGGCCTTTTCGGCGTGTACGCAGTTGCTAAGGTCAGTCCTAGGGAACAACACATCTAGCTTAAGCTTAGCTTAGCTCTTTACCTCTTTGTTATTTTTCTCTGTAGAAGCAGTTTTCTCTTATTATATCTCTTTTAATATATTGCAAGTTACTCTATGCAGGCTGATTGCTTAGATGATTTATCATATGCTATCATGCGTGAGGTAACCGGGTTGGCCGGCCGAGTTTCAGACGATGATGTGACACGTGCACGGAATCAGGTTTAGTAACACACAACTGTTTATTCCTCTCTTCCCCAAATTTCAGCTTCTTGCTCACTTGTTTATAAAACAATTTTAAATTTTCCCTTACAGCTGAAATCGTCGCTATTGCTTCACATGGATGGAACTAGTCCAATTGCTGAAGATATTGGTCGTCAGGTAATGATATCAACCATCTAAGCATCTTTTATAAGAATGTTATAAAATATGTGCATTGGTCAAAAGATGACTTGTGATATTTGCAGCTGCTGACCTATGGGAGAAGAATCCCAACCGCTGAACTCTTTGCAAGGATCGATGCTGTTGATGCCAACACGGTTAGACGTGTCGCCAACAAGTATATCTGGGACAAGGTAAGTTTATCTCTCGTCCTGTTTATTTAGACGGCCAAAAGAGAGTTCGAACGCAAAAGTAATTAAGGAGACTTTTTGGGGGGATAAATGCGCAGGACTTTGCAATCTCAGCCATTGGTCCAATCCAAGATTTGCCAGACTACAACAAGTTCAGACGCAGAGCTTACATGAACCGTTACTAAGCCTCTGAAATAACCGTCACAGCACCGCAATGTTCGCCCACGGGAGACTCCATAGGCGGAGAGAGAAAGAACAAGGGTGGCTGATCGATTCATTATTTTGAGTTTTCCTTTGCTGTAATCTTATAAATTTCCCATCGGTGGTAAAATAATAAATCTACCATTTGGAAGATGCTAGAGATCCTTTGGTTTTTGCTTCTCTTCATAATTTTGCTATACATACTAATAAGTTGTGGAATGTTGGTTTAAAACCTTAATTTGAATCATTATCCCCTTAGTATTATTTGAGGAGACCACTTATAAAAATAACCTTTTGCCCATGTGTTTATTACATGTGTGCCATTTCCTATGTGGCATCTCCACATTTCATCTCACACTAATTTTTCAAAAGCCCATCTTTGTCTAGAACATTTACATCTCATGCCATTGTAGTGCACATATGTTATAATCAATGTTTTTGATGTGCTATACGTGATAGTTAATGTCCAATGCTATATAGTTAATGTCGAACAGATTTTCTCTTATATTAAATTTTTTTATGTGTATAAATTCTTGCTCGCAGGAAATGTTCTACGTATTATAACTTTTATTTATACTCAATGTTTTTTTATGTATATATATATTATACCCAATAACATATATATATTATACCCAATGCTTTTGTATGTATAAATTTTATGTTAGTATCAGCATTATAACTTCTATCCAAGAACATATATATATATTAAACTTTTGTATGTTTATAAAATATTTGATCCAAGAACATATATATATATATATATATATTTGATCCTAGAACATATATACAAATTTATATTTTTGATCCAAGAACATATATATATAATATAATATAATGCTCATATTTTCATAAACATCCATCATTTCGTGAAAAAAACTAATTTTTATACTTTTGTATTGTTATAATACAATTAAGGCATAATGTAGAGGGATTAAATGATACAATAAATGTCGTTATTGAATATGAACGTTTTGGTTATGATTGATTTATGTTAAGTCCGTAATCAGATCGTACATTATTATTGATTTATGTTTCTTGATTGATATGATAAAGCATGATTGATATGATTAGCAATTTTAATTTTAATGTTTCATATTTGAGGTTACCATATTTATAAAAATAATGTAACATCCATCATCATCATTTTTTATGTATATATATATTTTATGTTAGTATCAGCATTATAACTTCCATCCAAGAACATATATATATTAAACTTTTGTATGTTTATAAAATATTCGTTCCAAGAACATATATATATATATACATTTGATCCTAGAACATATATATTTATATTACATACATATAGATATATATATTTTTGATCCTAGAATATAGATATTGTTAATATAATGCTCATATTTTCATACTCATCCATCATTTCGTGAAAATTAATTTTTTTACTTTTGTATTTTATTATAAGACAATGAATGCATAATTTAGAGAGATTAAATGATACAATAAATGTCATTTTTGATTTTCCTGAATATGAAATCTCGCAAAGCATGATTGATATGATTAGCGATATTTCTTTATGTTTCATTTTTGAGGTTACCATATTTATAAAAAACATTTAACATCCATCATTTCGTCATTAACAATTATTTGATGTTACCATAATTAAAAAAATTCTTTGTTAAATCCCCTTACTATTATTTGAGGAGACCACTAATCAAATTAACCTTTTGCTCATGTGTTTATTACATGTGTGTCATTTCCTATGTGGCATCTCCACATTTCACCTCACACCATTTTTTCAAAAGCCCATCCTTACCTAGAATATTTACCTCTCATCCCATTCTAATGGAAATATGTTATATTGAAAAGGGAATACATGTTATTAATATCCAGCACAACTTATTGCCTAGAATGCTTTGTGTCGAATTGATGTGCTTATTTTTAATGTCCAATGCTTTACGTTCATGCTAAACCATAAACTACATCTTATATGCCTCTTTTATATTTTATGTTTATACAGAAGTTATAATGCTCGCAGGAAATGACACTTTTATACGCCTCTTTTATAGTTTATGTTTATACAGACAATAACATTATGTATACTTCTTTTATATTTTGGTGATGTATTCTTTCTCAACTGAAGTTATAATGCTCATACTAACATAAAATATATTTTTTTTGTTGCAACAAAAGAACATATATATATTTTTGTTCCAAGAACATATATATTTATATATTTATTGTTAATATAATGCTCATACTTATAATAGTGGTAGTTGTCATATTTTCTACATTATTTATATTTTATCCGTTTATCGTAATTTTTATTTTATTATTTTTATATTTTATGTTTATCGTAATTTTTATATTTTTTTATTTTTATGATACAGCCATAATCATATCTAAAAAAAATACCATTATTAAATATGAAATCTCGCAAATCATGAATATAAAATCTCTCAATTTGGTATGCGAGTCAAGGAATAATTATGGTTGTATCCTGATTATGAAATCTCGCAAAGCATGATTGATTTAGGATTCAGTCCCTAATCAGATCGCAATCTTTCCGTATTAACTCAATCACCACCTGATTGTTAGGCTTAATTGATATGATTAGCGATATTTCTTACACTTTTTCATATTTGAGGCATATTCTTAGTTTTAGTTACCATAATTATAAAAACTCTTTGTGACATTTGTTATAAAAGAAAAGCCAAATGTCATAATTCCTGAATCAAATATGAATTGTCAATCACGGGATGAAATAAATTATTGTCAATCAATCACGAAGGTGACGTGATAGGGAAAAGAGGAGATTTCTATATATAGCCTTTCAACGGATATGTTTTCGTTGCTGATTGATACAATATCATCATGAAAAATTTAAAACAAATATGTGTCTATGATTGATTCTTACTCTTAATTGGCGTGACCAGATCTTCAGTAGCATTCCTATTTTACTTTAGCAAACATATCTCCCTGCTATGTGACAAGGCAAGTAATATATTCGCGCCTTAATTTGAATACCGAAATATCGTTTTCGTAATTTATGATATCGTCCAGACCCTAGACCTAGGCGCCTTTCATATATAAACACTAGACATTTTAGTTTACATCTCCTCACCATTGTCTTCTTCTCAAAACATTTTTAGCATTACATTTTAGCATTACATAATGTATACATTTTTCATGTTCTTTTCTATTTTTCTGAAATGTTACATTTATTTTTTGTTGGACAATATTCCAAAACAAGACCATATGCAATAGATATAAACAAAATTTGTATATAGAACTTCTATTATATATGTACGTATTAAATTACATAACTTCTATTTTTTTACAACCAATACATAACTTCTGATATATATATATATATATATAATATTTGTGTGTGTGTGTGTGTGTCTGTGTATGTATTTATATAAAAGATTACAGATTAACTTATATAATGAAATAAAATTCGATAATACTTTTTGTAGGTATATATGTGTGTGTGTGTATGTGTTTCATTAACTTATATAATGAAAGAAAATAAGATAATATTTATATCAGAGATCACAGATCACCGAAATTTTATTAATTCTTATCAACTAAAAATTATTATCGTGTTTTCTTTGATCATCAATTCTTGGTCCAATAATTATTCGTTTAGGTATAAACATTAACCATTTGCGCCGAAATGATTTGAAAGAAAAATAAAAACTTGAATAAGAATATATAATTGGTACGATTTCTTGACTGATTGTACAACACTAAAATTAAATTCCATGTAATCTCTTAACTTAAGCACCAAGAATTTTTAGTTAAAGAATCAACATAAATGGTGATAGACAAATAGTTATTCCATTTAATTTTTTATTTTGGAATCTGGTTAAGTCTATGGTCAAAATACTTTCTATAATTAAGAAAATCCTATATGTCGATTCCTTAATCATAATACTTTCTATAATTTAAAAATCAGAAACTAAAAGTTGAAAATTATTTGGATCTAATTTTGGACATGGAATAATTGTTTGGCTATAATCTTTTGTCGGTCTAAATCCTATCAATTATGACTATATACCTAGGGAAACTAATATCAACGACATCACAGCCTACAGATTTCGAAACCACTACACTACAATGAAATCGAGTGCAATGAAAATATTAGGATATATTTATATTGTGAGATCTCAGGTGATGAGAAGAGAGATCAAATCCAACATGTATTTCACCCAGTAACGAGTTTGTTTTTGTAAGATTTTGTTGTCTACAATAATGGACAATATTTTTGAATTTGATTCGTAATCAGTCCACTTAATTTTGAAGTCATATATTATTTACTTGAAGTTACTTTTATTCGTCTACAATTATTATGTTTTCCAAGCCAGTTAAAATTTAATAAAACTATAAAAATAAATATATAGATTAAATATCTATAGATTAAAACTTATAAATTTTTTTAGTCCATTCACCCTGCACAGGGCGCAGGTCATCACCTAGTTTTCTTTATTCTGCATTCTTCCATTGCAATACCTTTTGTCACGTTCTATTTAGTTTTCTTTTCTTTTAATATTCTCCATTGTATCTAACTTCCGAAACCATTCCACCGTCCAAATGTTAAAAAAACTAACTCAATATCCACACGTCATATTGGTCTTCATCACACGGGATACATAAAAATGGGATGGCTCTTTCCAAAGTTTAATTTCGTTATCTGTCATGTAACATCTAAAGGCTCGATGCCAAAGGGCCGTGTATATCGAGCTTATCTCACCAGAGCTGGTGGTGACCCACAAAACCGGCCCATCGAAAGAGTCTTCTAACTACTTCTTGTTTCTTCACATAATAAGTCTTCTAACTTTTTCTTCACATACTCAATAAGTCTTCTAACTTTTTCTTGTTTCTTCCAAGTAGTTCTTATATATATATATATATATATATCACTTTTTAAGAATCATCTTGTCATACTTTTATTACCATCATCATCATTTTATGAATTTTACATCCAGTTTGTACCACCAAAATCATCACAAACATCATTAGTCTTTGGAACTAACATCTACCTTTGGTTCAGGTTCACCTTTTAACTTGTTCAGTCACTTCTTGTAACAATTTTCATCTAAAGAGTCTTCTCCAAATTTTTTGAAAATTTTCTTCTAAAGATTTCAGTGTAAAGTAAGATGCTAGATCACAACAGCAAGACAACCATACCTATACAACAACATTTTAGATAGTTCAAGTGTAGAAATCAACTTATAAGGATTGTCTCATAACACTTGTGAAAATACAAGTCAGTCTCATTGTTCCAAAGTACAAGTAGTCATATTAAGAAGGACAAACATCAACTGTTTAATAATTGGAGTGTTTAAATTTAATTAACTCAAAATGATGCTTCTGAAATTTCAACTACTAAACTTTATTAAGTAACTTCTGATTTGATCCAGTTGACAAATTTGCTTAGATTCTCATAAGAAATGCCATCTTTCACAACATTTTTCATCACAATCTCTTTAATCTTGATAGCTCGCTTTTTAAACTCTCCATTGTCCCTCATGATCTCATCGATCTTCATCTTCACCTCTAACCTTGAAATGACTCCATGTTCCTCTAGTTCAAACCCTAATCCAATCTTCCACACATCGCATATATATGTCTTGTTGATAAACTGATCTGCAAAATAAGGGATACATAAAAATGGTATGCCGTTTTGGACTCCTTCCAGAGTAGAGTTCCATCCACAATGGCTCACGAAGCATCCAATGGCTCGATGCAAAAGGACCTCACGTTGTGGTGCCCATCTCACCACTATGACCTGATCCGACCCAAGTATGGTTGTTGGTTGATAACCGTAGCTGGTGACCCACAAGACCGGCCTATTGAATCAACATGCAACTCATTAGGTTATATATAAGTAAGACACACATGGGAAGTTAGAAAATTAAACCGGACTATTCTCAAACCATTACAACCTCTTTGTTAGTTCTAGACCAATTGCTAGCTCTTCTAATTGAGCTTTGTCCATAACTCCAAAGCTCCCAAATGCAACATATATCACCGAACCAGGAATCTGCCGGTCCAACCATTCTAGACAATGCCTTTCTTCAGGTAAAAAGCTTCCCAATGACATAGATCCTTCTTCAAGATTATGATGAGCCAAACCAATAGGACCAATTGGTAATATTTTTGGGCTCATTTCAAACGCTGCCGTTTCAAGTTCAAACACAGAGTTACATAACAACCAATCCGTTGATTCGATTGATTTATTGTTTTGAAGCATAAGTTGGAATATGTTCCTCTGAGAATCTTTGTTCTTCAGACATACCCACACAAACTTGTCTGTTTCCATCTGTGGCATCCCTGGAGATAGCTGAATTGCCTTGTTTACCTTTGGAGTCCCTAACAAATAGAATAATAATAGCTATAATTAAAAAGCTGATCTAATGATCAAAAACTTAATTTTAATCTTACCATCATAATCAATGAGACCATCATCGACTAGTTTCTGAATACTAAATCCAAGAACCATAGACGCAGCCGCGGCAGGACAAAACGCTGCTCGTCTGATCCCAAACTTAGCAGCAACTTCAATTGCCCATCCAAGGCTCTGATCCGCCACAACGCAGCTGATGACCGCACCGCTAGTTTCCGAGATCATCCTCTCGATCAGTTCCTCTACTTTGGACGGCATAAAACGCAAAACAGATTCCGACAACTTCCCAGGAATGTTCCTCTGTTCCGGTGAATCCTCTAGACCGTCGGGGACTGAAACAAGCTTTATCCCATCCACAACATAATCGTCGTGGGATGGTTTGGAAAAGGAACTGATGATGCGGTTGTGGTTAAACTCGGTGTTTACGAATGTGATTTCGATTCCTTGTTGCGCAAGGTACCGCGAGAAGCTCATCAGAGGAAGAACATGACCTTGTGCTGGGTAAGGTATGACCATGACATGAGGCCTTCCCATTTTCTATTTTGAATTATTATCCAAATAAGAGTTTTTGATACATTATAAATAATCAAAGGACAACGAATCTTCGTAGGAGTACGAATTGACTTTTGTCGTTTTCCCCTTGGGAATCAAGACTAATTTGATACCAAAGCTTTGACTTGTATAATACGAAAACAACTGATAGTAACACATTAACTCTAAGATTTGATTTAACTAATTCGATCTCATAACTCATAAATCATAAATCATAACCCAAACTTTACATTTAGTTTGTTTTTCTCGCCATAATTTTGATATGTTACATCTCTTGATATGGATTTTTTTTAAGCCTTTGGAAGTGGCTTGCCTCTCAAGAAATACTTGAACAGCTCAAAAGCAGCACGAGGCTTGAACAATGGCACCTCGTGACCTGCTCCTCTGACCGTCACGAACGTTAGTCCCTCGTACACTTCCGTCCACCCTCCGACCTAAGTCCACATATTTGGTTCAAATACTGTATCATTTTTTATTTCTATACCGGAGATAACAAAAAGAAAAAAAAAAAGAATCAGCTGGTTTCTAGTACCTGTTTCTTGACATACCAAGGATACCAAGAGACTTTGGTACTCAAAGAAAGTCTTGCTAATGCGTACCTAGTCGCCGTCACCGGTACAACGGAATCCACATCGCCACTTAACCATAACAAAAGAATACCACGGGTTATAACGAGAATATTTCACGGTGATATTAATATATTATTGAGAAAACAAAAAATCACAGACCTGAAAACCCAAACCCTAATCCCACCAGAAATCATTTCTCGGTATATAGGTAGAACCGATAAATCTGAGTCGTTCCAGTTCCGGTTTAGTACCTCACTGCCAACAAAACCAACTCTAATTAAAACAGAGTTATTAGGCAACTAAACTAACACGATGCAAGTTATGTTATGAACCTGCAAGCTGTCCATTTGTAAGGAATCTTGGTGGTGTTGGCATGAAGAGCTTTCTGAACATCGGGCCGGTTGTAATAGATCTCTGCATATCTCTCGGTACATGGATCATACCCTGATATTTTCCTCAACACCTACCCACAAAAATCGAAGAAAAATATAAAAAAATATTAAAAAAAAAACAAAATATGTAAGTTATATAATGTAACCAACAATTTAAAACAGTAAACTGGATCCAAACCAGAAGATCAACAGAGGAAAGAGGTTCTTACGGAGTGAGGAAGATGAGGGACACGCATACTCCGGCGACCAGATGAACCACTGACTCCACGGCCAACTTCACTTGACTTGTTGCACGGGGGTGCATAGATGTTGTACTGGTCTATGTTACCAAACTCTTTCTCCATCGCGTAAGAGTAAACCGTTTCGCATTGATCTGATTCCGTCTGTCGAGTAAAATCGCACGTGTTTACCAGCTGATGATACGTCCTATCAGAGATCATCGCATGGCTCCACCAATACGTCACCGTTCCAAGATTATCATAGTGATTGTCAGTCACGGCATTTCCAACCATGATTCCTTTGAGATTGATTGGATTCTTAGAGCGTTTGTTGTAATGCATGATTTCTCTAGCGAGCTGAGGGACGTAATGTCCGGCGTAACTCTCTCCGGTGATGTAAACCTCACGGCGGTTGTATCTCGGAAACCGGTGAAGCCATTTGATAAGAAACTGAAGTGAATCTTTGGCTGCAAGACAGAGAAACAGAGTCGTCGGTTTAAGGTAAACCATGAGTAATTTAAAGGGGGTTGGTTATGGTTTAGTTATACCAGTGCGGATGTCGCCAGTATTGAAGAGGTCGGAGGAGCGGTTAGTGTAAGAGAAACCGACGCCGGCGGGAGCTTCGAGGAACAAGAGATTGGCGATTGAGTTCCACGCGAACTTGTTGAGATACAAACCGGACCCACCTCTGCTTATCCTGAATGGTCCTATCTCTTCCGACGCACCGTACGCTACCGACGAACATCCCGGTCCTATTCAATTTTATAACATTTTAAAATTGAAATTTAGACAAAAAAAAATATATTAAAATGAATCTAATTTTTGTAAATTTGATAAATGAAAATTGGGATAGAGGTTGAATTTAAGCCAGGGGGTGTAAAGGAGAGACCGATAGTTAGGTGTGTATTAAATAGTGTCTGATTTCTGGTTTGAAATTTGCATTTAATGATTTTTCAATTTTCAACAGTACAATTTTATCTATTGAATGCATGCATGATAAACTACGCATTACGATATCATGAATATAAATGTATATAAAAATATTCATTTATCATCTTTGTAAATTGTAATGACGAATTGTATAACATACGCAAATCATGATACGTAACATAACTATTTTATTTGAGAAATGTGGGCTCCAATAAATAGTGACTCCCCACTGGTAGTTAGGGCATTATTCGCATGTCTCTAGTAGGTCAAACCCAATATATAATACTTCCTCCGTTTCTTAAAGAATGTCGTTGTGATATTTTTCACACAGATTAAAAAAGTTGTTGAAATATATGTAAGTTGTAATTAATTATATCTCTTTGACCAATAGTATTTTAGATAAATAAAATTATTTATAAAATCAATGCAGTTTGCAATTAATTTTCAGCTGAAAGTTAGTATAATTTACATTGGAATTGTAAAGTGACACTCTTTGTGTAACAAGAAAATGAGCTCAGAATGACACTTATTATGAAACAGAGGGAGTACTAGTATTATGGAAACTAAATAATGTAGATAAATAATCCCAGTTCCATTATAATGTTACGGAGTAAATAAATTGATAACCTAAAACGGCTAAATGACAATTGATAATGTTTATAAATTTTAAAGTAGATAATGTGTAAGAGTTAAATTACCTCCGTTGAGCCAAATCACGAGAGGTTTGGAGAGAGGAAGGTGAGAAGCTTCGGTGAGCCAATAGAAGAGTGATCTTCCTGAGTGTGTATCGACGGTGACATAGCCGGCAAACTGCTCAAACGTGACGTTTGGTTGACCGGGAAGTGATGTAATCCGGTCTGCTTCAGCTTGTTTCTCTCCTTCTCCTGCTTCACTTCCCCCTTGAGATGTCATTACAAGTATGGCCATGAGAGTGGTGAAAAGTATGCATTTTACCATCGCCATGGTCAGAAGGAGGGGAAGAAAAGTTTAGAGTGTGTCGGAGACTTTTCAGATTGGATTCTACAGTTCTACCTTTTGCTTGTCTTAAATAGAGAGAGAGATGAAATGAGGAGAATATTAATGACACTAAGATTATTATAATAATAAATATATAGATATATAGATTGGAAACAATGTAATACTACTCATACTACTACATATTCTCTCTTTCCTGGTCAAAATAAGATCATAGAAACAAATTAACGGTGCCGTCAAAAAAAAAAAAAAACAAATTAACGGTCAGTAGTATTATTTAACTTTTAGCAATAAAAATGGGTACAATAGTTAGGAAAGACATAATCTCAAACAATTCATTAATTTTCAGACGTGATATTTCAGCAATTTAGTTTTTTTTGTAACAATTCAGCAATTTAGTTAATCAATTTCCTTTCAGCATGGTTTTTGTAGTTTGACTTTTAATTATGTTTCGTAGATTCCATTATGTTTCTTATGTTAATTCTATTTTTTGTCAATTTCTTATGTTAATTACTACCGTTATTTTTAGTCATCTCGCCGAATTAAAAAATACTCATTCTATTCTAAAATATTTGATGTTTTTGTTGAATATATAATAATTAAAAATATATTTTTTTAAAATAATATTAAAACTATAAAATAAAACTAACTCAATCAGTCATTAGAAGAATTATAAGATGTCATTGGTCACACCATTTTTAACAAACTAAAATTATAAAAATATCAAAATATTATCTATTTTAAAACATCAAAATCTTCAAAACATTATCTGTTTTGAAATAGAAGGATAATTACTTAACGTAATCTTTAAAACATTATCTGATAATTACTTAACGTTTTGCCAATAAAACCCATTGGACCATTTCTTCTGCAGCTGTTTAAACTCTAAAACGAGTCTATTAAACGAAATTGTAGTTCCTTTTTTGTTTAGGAAAAGCCAGATCTTTATTAATTTTCTTTTGTTGCCTCGTGTGTTCGAGTTTATTCGAGAAAGGATAAACAACAGCCAAAAGAAATGAGTGATTGTAAGAAAAGGCCCACCAATATTGTCAGTGACAGTAACTTTATGAAATATGGAAGAAGATACAATGATGACTTAAATGACACCACCAGCTTATAATAGCCAATACGTTATTTGATATGACAGAGCATTAAATCATTCGTGTGTTCATATGATAATTATATATCTATACCACATCTCCGCATGCATGTACATGCAAAACTTAAATTAATGTCTTTTAAAAGAATTAACTTAAACTAATTCTTTTTTGAGAAAAATTTAAACTTATGTTGGGTACTGCAGTTACTCTAGTCTTATTACAAAAAGTAAGTTTTATACTGCTCTTGATGTTTTATTGTTTCTTTTGTTCTCGGTCGTTTAGTGAATAGATATGTTAAATACATACAAGAAATATATAAAACTGTCTTTTGCAAAAAAAAAATATATATATATGCAAGAATTGATGTATAGGGGAAAAGTATTCTCTCCTTTTCCACTGATGAAATACCTACAACTTTGACCATCATTTCCTAGGTCACCACAACACTTTCTCCATTTTTATTTTGTATTATACTTTAAAATCTTTTTTGTCTTCTCCATGATTTATACTTACATTCAGTCTCGCTTATAGGCGTGGTGAATATTGATATTACTGGTCCTGGAACGATGAATGACTTCTTGATAATCAATGTCTGTGGCTTCTATGTAACTTTATAAATAGTAAATACCCAACAGCAACAAAAACTTAATTTGCTACATAAGCTCGACACATGTGATTAACTGCGTGTTTTATCAAGTTTAGTTCGCGTTTCTGTCCATAAATGTAAACTCTATTTTTGGAAGAATCTGACATTTGCTTTAGAAGATTCTGATCCCGTGCTTAGCAATATACGTATATTTTTTTACTTTCAGATGTCTTATAAAGTATCTCAAACTTTGGAAGAAAAAGGAGAATGATTAAAAGTGACTTAATGGAATTTAAAGAAGCACAGAAGTGGTAGTTGGCATATGAGATAGATATTAAAGTTTCATAGTAATGACGCTTTCGTATCTCTATCTAAATAAATAAGTATATAGAAACTATTCAGTTTTTCTTCTTCTTTTTAAAACGAGTAAATGATGAAATGACAGAGAAACGAGTGAGGTGGAATAGTGTTATTGTCATTTCAAGAAACTGTGCTTACGTATATTTTGTCCTAACATATTCAGAGTTTGTGTCAGTCTCTCTCTTCCTTCTTCCATTTCTCTTTCTGTGACGTTTTTAAGGACATGAAACGGTGAATCTCTGCTAACATCACGTACAATTACAGTCGCTTATGTCACCATCCAATCATACGTCGCAGCTCCTTCAGCAACACCTCATGATTGTTGGACATTTGTATTGGGCTTGGCCCAACTAAAATTATGATTTATCATATCTTTTGAGCTCTGAACTCAGTACATGGCCCATCTCTCTCTCTCTCTCTCTCTCTCTCTCTCTCTCTCTCTCTCTCTCTCTCTCTCTCTCTCTCTCTCTCTCTCTCTCTCTCTCTCTCTCTCTCTCTCTCTCTCTCTCTCTCTCTCTCTCTCTCTCTCTCTCTCTCTCTCTCTCTCTCTCTCTCTCTCTCATGGAGTCAAAACAATCAAATCTTGAATCACCTCTCAAAATCCCAAGTCCTACCTAAATCCGAACCGAAAAATCAAAACCGGATCCGAACAATTATACAAAAATATCCGAGCGGAATTTAAGAGTTTAGTAATTTGAAGTTTGGTTATAATCCGAACTATGATCCAGAGATATCTGAAATTAGTTAAATATGTTGATGTTTTTATATATATTAAGGTGATTTAGATATTTTAGAATATTCAAATTATTTTGTAATTTGTTTTATTTGTTGTTTTGAATAATTTTAGTTAATTTAGATAGTTTAACTAATTATTAAATAGATTTGTAAATAATTTATATATTTTGAAAAACAAATTGTTAATTTTTTAGGCTTAAAATACATTTTTGGACGATTTTAAACATTCATTACAATCTGATCCGAACTGTCCAAAAGGAACCGAATCGAGTCCGACCCGGTAATTTATAAAATCCGAATGAGATTTATGAGCAGAACACCGAAAATTTTGAAAATCAAAATCAACCAAACTGAATCTGACGGCCTCCGAAGGCCCAGGCCTCAAAAAAATCCAATCGGATCATCATGAAATCACAGTTTTCAACTCTGATCACAGAGAGATAACCTTTTTTGTCATCCTTTTCATTTCATTTCATCAAAGAAATTTTATAATGGTCTTTGATCAGAGCCAGGTTACAACATATTCTTGTAACACAGAGAGATAACTTAATTAGATGAAATAACAGGTTTGAACAATCAACCAGACCGATCGATATAATGACATGATATTGTAAATTTGTTGTTACTTCTCAGGTACAGAAGTTCAACAGACACAATGATGTCTCCAGTTACAAAAGATCTTCTCACAAGAAGCAGAAAAGCTTTAGGTGCTCTTATTCCACCCAGTTTCAACTTATCCAAGGTTTTCATCATTACCAAATCGGTTCATTAACTTCCGCAGCTTGCACTTACCGATTGTTGTTTTTTTCCAGATTTAGATCAACGCAAACCGGAATCCGGTCTATCATCTGTCACTTGCTGAACGTTGATGACATTGTGGATTTGTGGGTCGAACCGAATTAAGTTTTTGCATGTTTTAGTTTTGTCCTCGAAAGATTGATTAAACCAACAATCATTTGACAAATGGTAGTGAGCTGGAGTTCTGTTCTCCATGTACTCTCTATCCTCCTAAAATTAGTAAGAAATAAAAATTAATAAACGTTTATACTCCCTCTGTTTTTTAAAGATCCATATTCTAGGAAAAAAATTTGTTTTAAAAAGATACATTTTTTACTTTTTCAATGTATTATTTAATAAAAATCTGTTAACTTCAAGAAAATTAATTGTGTTTATTGGATTTTTATTGGTTAAAGATTATGGAAAATTGTTATTCACAAAAATCAATGCATTTTTAATGTGATTTCTTAATATATGTGAAAAGTCTAGAATATGTATCTTTAAAAAACAGAGGGAGTATTGCACTGGAATTAAATTAAAGTTAAGTATCGTTATAGTTGAAACTAATCCCCTTAGTTTAGTTCTTAAATTGTTCCCGCTTCATTTAACTGACAATCTATAGCTAACTGAAAACGAACAAACAAACAAAAAACTTCATTGATACTTTTTGTTACTCTTGTTTTTCGTATTTGTTTCTTTTTTGGTTACTGCATATAAATAAAGAAAACCCTTGTTAGTTTTATTCTCAACCCTCTTCCTCTCATTTTGTAACTTCTCTCCGGATAATCAATTCCTCTTGTAACTCTTATTTTCTTCAACCACACAAAAATACACAACAATGGAAACGAAAACTGAAAGCATAGATCAACAATGGACGGATTCAATTTCTCAATCTTCATCTTCACGATCATCATCAATCACATCTGATTCTTCTGATGGACACTTTGATATCCGACATTTTCCTCTTCCTAAGCCAACATTGTCTGCAGCCGAGGCACAAAAACAGAGAGAGACACATCAGGCTTATAACTCCTCTGTGAGCTCTTACACCGGTTCGTCATGGTCCTCGGTTCGCCAGAACAACCTTGCTGACTCGCCTGGTTACGATCCAAACCGGATTCCATCTTCGGTTTTCTCTAGCAAACAGTCTAATTCGACAGAATGGAGTATAGCTTCTAATGAATCCTTGTTTAGCATCCACGATGGGAGTTTTGACATTTCAACAAGGGAGGATCATGGAGTACCTTCAGGGTTGAGATTGGGTGAGATACCTAGATTTGAAGAACCGGTTCACGAGATAACCGAAATCAAACCGGTTCCTCTTCCTCTCCCTCCTCCTACCTTTGCTCAGGTTGAGAAACCCACAGAACCTGAGAAAGAAATGATTCCAGAAAAGAAACAAAACGATGAAGAAGAATCAGACTCTGAGATTAACCATGATGATCAAAACGAAGAAAGCGACAACGAACATGTAGAAGAGGAAGAAGAAGATATGTTCCAAGAGAAGGTTGAAAAACAAGAAGAAGTAGAAGATGCGAAGGAGAATAAAACAGAAGATACAAACAGTACAGTTTCATATTCCCCTACCATTTCTTGTCGCTCAGACACCAGCAATAACAGCATTTGCTCTTTCGCGTTCCCAGTGTAAGCCATTTTAGAGAAAAAAAAACATTGTTTATAATTTCTTGTGCAGGAAGAAACCAATGAAAACCCGTAAAATAACTTTTTTTGGTATTCATGCAACAGATTGCAGAATGAAAATGGAGTAGACAAAACGCCGTCTTTGGAAATAAGAGGGAACGCTTCCCACAACACAAGACCCGAATATCTGCTGCCTCAATCGCCGATGCAACCGCCCCAACCTGAACCGCTGCCGCATTCAGAACCGCAATCACAACCCCAGCGGACGGCTTCCAATAGATTAGAGTCCCAAACGCAATCGCCAAAAACTTGGACAAGTGGTTGCTTCTCTTGCTTCCACTGTCCTTTAAGATGCTGGTTTTTCAAGTAGTGAAAACATTTGTTACCGAATGTTGTGTATACTGGTTGCAGGATGATATAACTTTTATGTAATGGTGATGCAGACACAGAAAGACCACATTTTTTTATTACTTTATTTCTTAACGTATTGTATACAGTAGTACCTAAAAGACAGATATAATTCACTACTTAAACCAACTTCATTTTCTATTTATTCGTTTAAAAAGGTTATAATAACTCCTCTTTATATCCTCATTATTGTGGTTAACGTGTTGAATACATGGAAATTTAGTTTAAATTTAAAGAGGAGGGCATAGGCAGGTTGAGGTCCATCTCTCTCACCTCTCTCTCTTGTTTTCACTCTTATTTACTTTTCGTTTACACTAATACGTGCTTGTGATATAACGAGCTGCTTCAATGATGTTTCTAAAACTGATCAGTGTCATGTGTTAGTAAATGTGTCATATATATATTGGCTTGTGCTTAGATTACATGTATATCTATAATTCTGTATAACTGATCAACGATGGAGTCTACTTACATATATTCAGTGCTTAGATTTCATAAAATCATAACCATAAGTATTACTAGATCTTCACCCGTCCGGTTGGGCGGGTATTTATTTTATGTTTTTAGTTTTTTATTTATAAATGATATATTTGTAATATTTAAACATAAATTTAGAATTGAAAATTAACATTTGTAGTTATAATAAAAATTAAAAGTTTAAAAAAATATTTTGATATAAATTTTAAATTCCTAATTAAAATAATATAGAGATGGGTCATACTTTTTTCCAATTCCAAAATCTTAGCATTATTAATAAAATAATTTATAAATAAATAAAATATATAAACATATTTAAAATTAAAATAAATTTGTTAAAAAAAATATTCTTACGCCATTATTGTTTATTTCTATAGTTTGACATGTGGCCGTATAAATATTTGCTTTCACTTCAATTTTTTTCTTTGTTCTAATGATAATATATATATATATATATATGTGTGTGTGTAAATTAATATGTATTACATAATTGTTAGTATATCATTTTAAAACAAAATTTTTATTTATTACTTTAAATAATTTATATTATGTGATTTTAATCGTCTATTATATCACAGTGTATCATATAAAAATCTAATATTTATAACTAATTAGACTTATATTATAAAAGTGTTATACAAACAAATTTATAAATAAAATATTTTATATTTTATTTATATAATATATAAATTGATTTTGATGTGTGATTTTTATTTTATTATTTTTATTAATAAATATTGAAAAAATATTTAATGTTAACAGAAAATCTATAAGGAAATTTATTTTGATTAATGTTCATTCTAGTAAAGAAATCTTTTATTTAAATTAGGAAAAGACATTAAATACTTAAATCTATCATTTAAATAAGGAAAAGACAAAATTCTCTACTATCTTTGTTATCAAACAAAAGTTAATTTTTTTAAAGATTCATATCTCTATTATCAAACAAAAGCTTAAAATATTTCTACTTTAATAAGATAGATGAATAGCTGGAGAGGAGTGGAACAAGGGCGGATCTAAGACTTTATCCATTGGTCTTTACTTCATTAGATTTTGCTCTCTTCGTTTCTTTTGTTGGTCCAAGATTTTGGATCCACGAAAGTACCACACAATCAATAACCATCAATAAAAACATTCACATCTATCTTATTAAAACAGAAACATTACAACTTCTTCTAGGTGGATTTTAAAGTTGGACTTTATGTAATTAATGCTATATTAATTTACTTATTATTAAACATGCCTTTTTATAAATAATTAATATCAAACATTACCATAGTTTTTTACTTCTTACCTTATTATTATATCCACTACGCATGTTTCTTTATATTGCATATATTTTACTATAAGTTAGATATATCCACTAGCATATTATACTATAAGATAGATTATTAATAATACATCTACTAACATATAATACTATATGACAGTTTACTAATAATACAATATATTATTTGTATTCATTAACTTGCATCTATCAATATTAGCAATACTATGAAGACGACTAACTCTATACTTTTAACCTATAAACCATGATATACTAATTTATAACAAAATGATATTACTGTTATAAATTAGTTTTTATAAAAAATATTTATAGAGCAATTTGTTATATAAGATAAATTTAATCAAGACTCAAATCTTTTTTTTTTCCTGTTTAGAAAAAAGAAACCTACGAATATATACCATTAAATTAGCCAAAAATCTTTCGAATAAATAGTAACTCTCACCAACCCAAAAAAATGAATTAAAAATATAACAAAAGATATTATGTTTGAAATTTAGCTCACTAGATCGGTATAAATATGTTCATTTCAAGTATGAGTTTTTCGAATTCTCAATATTTGGATCTAAGTAGGTATTTGGTTTTTTTTTGTCCGGGTCAATTTTTTCTGGTTCCGGATCATTCTAACTTTTTATATTATAAATCTTAAATAATATACAACATGTATATAAAATATGTGAATCAAAAGATAAATCCGCGCAGACGCGCGGGTCATGATCTAGTAGTATGTTTTAATTTCGTAGACGTGAAAAAAGTTCTCGTTGTAAAAGTGAGAACTTGCTTACTCTGTAATGTACATGTGCACACCATTATACACCATTACATAGGTAAAATGTAGCATGACATAAACTCATCTACACAAATAAACATATGTTGCGGATGACAAAAGTAAAATAAAAATACAAATGTTGGGTTACTATCGAGTACGATAACATAGGGATTGGTGTTTGAGATAGGAACAGTGCAGAGACAAAGTTTATTACCCTACGCATTATAAACAGATTCAGTAGTTATGTATCTCTGTCTTTTCACTGATGCCATCTTTTCTTATATAGAATCCGACTATTGTTAATATATACATGCAGCATATGCTTGTCACTCTTCCCCAAAGTAAAATTCAGGATAGCAACAATTACACTGAGCTCAGGCACTATGCTGTACGCATGCCTTTGTACAACAATTTTATATCAAAGTATAAATTAAATTTCAATATTTTGAAATAATTAAATGAGAATAACAGTGAATAGAAATTTTGGAGGGAGGGGGACCGTTGAGTAAATGACTCTCTTTCTTTTTCTTCTGTTTTCTTCAGTTTATCTCTCGAGATGCCCAACCTGGCAACCTCTTCACTCCATCCACCTTTTAGCGAATTATATAACAACGTAGTAAATACAAATTTTAAATATCGTCGTTTTTTAGTCTTTAGTAATTTATTAAGGGTCACTTTATATACTACTATATGTTATAGATTTGTATAAAAAATCCATCATATATACTTGCTAAAACACACAGAAATTTTAACACAATCTACAAGAACTCATACTAGCACATACTCCCTCCGTTTCAATTTATTTATCGTTCTAGACCTCGGCACACAGATTAATAAAACATTTAATTTTGTATATTTACTAGATAAAAATATCATTACCAATACACCTAATTAGATTTCAACCAATAGAAAAATATATTAGATTAAAAAGTCAATAAATTTTGCATTGAAATCATAAAACGACACTTATTTTGAAACGAAAATTTTGCTCCAAAACGACATATAATTCGAAACGGATGGAGTATTTAATTAGCTTTCATAAGCGGACCGTACATCAACGTTTCTGTTAAAAGACCAGTTAATGTTCTCGAATTTTGAGTAAACTATATGATGATAGAATCTCAGAAATGTGGCCTCTATCGATACATGTGTATATATATGGATAACGTGTTTGTATAATTTCAATAGAGACTTCAAACTTCGATTGAGGTGATTAATTTGTATACGTCTCGAAATGGCATGTGTATTGTAAAGAAAATGGCATGTCTGCCGACGGCATTGTGTAGATTTGAACATTTTCTTTTAACGACCGAAGTTACTGAATGGATATTCTATTTATCAAATTCCACGTATACCTCACTTTGTTCATACGTCTTTTTGTGTGTGTGTGTGTGTTGCTATCTTTAGCTTATTATTCATATATAATAACCATCATCATATTTACGAATTATTTCTGGTCGCTAGAATATTTAAAGGAGTTACGGGATGAATAGAAATTACTGTCCAGCTTTGAAAATTTATATAGTTTTATGAATAATTCAGAATTGGACAAGACTTGGATTCACCCTCTATGATGAACCTTTAAATTCACCATCTCCCTAATAACCAATTAAAGTGCCAACTAGATTAATGATAAAATAATTTTAAAAATAAATAATATCATATTTAATAATGCTAATGTCACTATTTAATTCCTAAATTCAAATTCTATACCCTAAATCCAAATTCTAAACTCTAAATTTTAACTTATAAACCCAAACTCTATACCCTAAACCCAAATCATAAACTCTAAACCCAAACCATAAATCATAAACCAAAAAATCTAAACTCTAAACCCAAAATTATACCCTAAACTCAAATCCTAGACCCTAAACCCAAATCTTAGACTCTAAACCAAAATAATAAACCCTAAACCCAAACCGTAGACCCTAAACCCAAACCCTAGACCGTAACCCAAACCATGAACTCTAAATCCAAACTTTAATTCTTAACCTTAAATTTCGAAAGAACAACATCAATATTAATCTAAATATTTAGGATATAAAGTTTGGGTTTTGTATTTACGTTTTGGGTTTAGAGTCTAAGATTTGGGTTTAGGGTATATGTTTGGGTTTAGAGTTCATGTTTTTGGGTTTATAATTTATGGTTTGAGTTTAGGGTTTAAGATTTGAGCTTAGGATATAGAGTTAGGGTTTAAAATTTAGAATTTAGGGTTTAGAATTTTGATTTAGGGTATAGAGTTTGAATTTATTGATTAGATAGTGACATTAGCATTAGTAAAATTGACACTATTTATTTTTTTAATTATTTTGGTTTTTGAAAAAATTATTTAATATTTTCTAATCATTAATCTAGTTGGCACTTTGATTGGTTATCAGGGAGATGGTAAATTTAAAGGTTCACCATATGGAGTGAATCCAAGTCTTGTACTTCAGAATTTATCTCTGTGGTGCATTTATATGACTTAAGTATATGTATTGTTTAGGGCGAGACCCGTTCTCTAGGATATAATTGTCTTTGGTCTATTCTCATGATTGATTATTAATTATTATCACGATACGATATGTATAGAAAATTAAACCTATTAAAATCCGAGTTATTCTTGAGTTTACCCCCTAGGGTGAACCTTTAGGTTCACCAACCAATAGAAACTTGTTATCTTAGATTGAGTATCTTTTAAAAAAAGAAACAAAATAATTATCAAATTGCATTATGTTTTAAAATAAATGTAAAATAAATAAAAATAGTAATTAACAAAAAACGAATTTTTGAAAAATAATTTTAAATCCGCCAGCAAAAAACTATACCCTAAACCCTAATCCTAACCCCTAAACCTTTGGGTAACCCTAAACCCTTGGATAAATCATAAATTCTAATTCATAAATATCAAACTCTAAATCATAAAAACACTGAATTTTTTAATTCTAAATCTTAAACCTTTAGATAAATTCTAAACCTTAAAATTTATATATAGTTTTTTAAAATACATTTATACAATTACTATTACTTTTATTTATTTTTACTTTTTTTTTTATTTTAAAACATAATATAACTTGACAATTATTTTGTTTCCTTTTTCAAAAATACTCAATCTAAAATAACTAATTCCTATTGGTTGGTGAACCTAAAGGTTCACCCTAGGGGGTGAACCCAAGAAAAAGTCTTAAAATCCAATCTTGTTCATGCCACAAACTTTTTTTTTTCACAAACTTTTGGAGTCGGTGAAGTAGACATGACTTAGTGGATTCTTAGTTTGTCCGATTTCTCCTTTTTACTATGTGATGTCCTAAGATATCATGTTCATCATCACCCTTTATTTTTCTCACTACCTCTGTTTTGATTCATAAGGATATGTATTGCTTTCGTCCCTTCTAATTAGGCATGAGACTTAAAATCCGGATCCGCGATCCGATTCAGTATCCATTCGGATTTGGTCCAAAAACAGATATTCAGAGAATCTGAATCCGAATAGTGCTTCTATGAATCCAATGGATTCGGATACGAATTCGGATCGTAAATTTTTTGGTTCGGATATCTGGATCTGGATCCGAACCTATTATATATTTAAAATATAATTATATTTATATATGTATACCATATATAGTTTATATATAAAATAACTAAAATTTTAGTTTTATTATATTTCAATAACTTTTCAATTTTAATTTTTTAAAAATAATTTTAAACAGACTAAATAAATAGTTAATTAGTTAGTTTTTAATTTAGTTTATAAATTATAAATTTATTTTTTTTTAAAAATTGTTCGGATTCGGATATTCACAGGTATTCAGATTTTTAGTCTGGATATCCGAACTCCGAATATTCAGAAGGTCTGAATCTAGATCCGGATAGCAATTTTACGGATCCGGCAGATTCGAATACGAATCCAAATGTCGTAATATACCCGGGATATCCGGTTCGTCCCACCCCTACTTTTAATTTTCCTATTAATATCTTACACTATATAAAGACAATGTACAATTTTGATACAAGTTCAAAGTTAATGCTATCGAATCACGTAAATATTTATACTATCACACATATTTTACTAAATCCTTATATTAAAATAAAAAGAAGAGTATATATAAACAATTAATTTTTTCATTGGAATATACGTTTAAATATCCTCTATATATTAAAGGAAAAGCATTGTAATTTAATGAGTTCATATTACATATGTCTTGTGATAGTTCTACGGCAATCTGAAAATGAATATGCTGACATGTTACGTGCATAGAGTTTCTCAACTAAACTATATAAATGCGTTTATACTATATATACTTTTTTTTTGTCAATCGCGTTTATACTATATACTATTTTACGTTTTTCAATATAAAACGCACATGCATAGTTCTACGGGTTATACAAAGTCTTACATAGAACGACAATTTACCAAAAAAAATATCACTACTGTGTAGGTTTATTTTATTTTATACTTAATTTATTTTAATAAAATATTATCTTTCATGTGCTATTTTGAACAATCTGTCTTTTAATGTTAATTACGGTATTTTATATATTTATCAACCACCTTTATATATTTTTTTATATACACATACATGTAAGAGTGGGCACAAATCAGATATCCGAGATTTTGGAGGTATTCGTGATACAGTCTGTTTCGTCTGAATAATCAATTATCTTATTCGATTTGATTCGTAGCCATTCAGATATACGGTGTCCCAAATATCTAGAAAAAATAGATTTTTAACTGTTTTCGATCTGTAAAAATAATTAAATTAATTAAGAATAAATAAAATCTAAATAATAAATTTTCTTACAAAAATAAAAACTTATCTTTAATATTAGTACCTAATTTAATAAATTTAGTAAATAAAAATATTATAAAACTTATATAGAATATATTATTTATATAACTTATATATAATTCATTAAATATATGTATATATAAGCATATAACAGATCATATCAAATATCCGTTTTTAAAAGTATTAGTATTTGTGAATTAATTCATTTTTTACGGATATTGCATATTAGAATTTTTTATTCGTAGAATTACGGATATCCAGATCTAATTTTTTCCGAATCGAAAAGATTAACGAATCAAATCAAAATTTACGGATATTTTGTCCAATCCTACATACATGTGCACTGACGTGAGCACTTATATAAATAAATATTCACTATAAATGAGGATTCTAATTCTCTTAGAAGCTAGAATATTCTTTTTAATGTTTCCATTCACCATCAACCAAATTATAATGAAATGATTTGTGTTAATATTTTCTTTTCTTTTCTTCAATTATTATCTAAACTTAATTTGACTTTCCATGCATTTAGACATTATAATATGAAACTGTAGGTTTGATATTAGAACCGTCTAAAATTCATATAACATGTAACCAAATAAATAATAATAGTTTTTGGTAATCATTGAAAAAACTAAACTTCTCAAATATTTTAACTGAATAAACAGAATAAATATTGAATTAGAATGGGTGTTATATTTTAATAGATTAAAAAACAAAAAGCTAATTTAAAATTGAATGATATCCAAATTAAACATAACTAATATCTTATTATCTTAAGAAATCATGAAATTAATAATCTTATTACGCGTAAAGTGCATATTATTAACTAGTATTTATATTATTCCATATATATTACTACATCCAAATGTTAAAGCGATTTTCATTTAAATAAAAGAAAAACAGGGTTTAGTGATGTCTAATATGAGTACTTGTGTTAAAAAGGCAGTCATGACTCAATAAGGTACGCGAGGCGTGCTTTGAGTAATCCACAACTTTTTAAAAATTTGTCGATAACAGCATGCCGTATTGCCCTTCCACATATACTATATACTACATTGTATATGTAAGTTGCATTTTATAAATGGTCCCCCATATATAAATATAATCAAGGTCTATAAATTCACTCAAAATATATAATATTTAAAATTCGAATATCCGCAAGATACTCAATTTAAAAGGGTGGATAAAAACTCTTAAGCATAAGCTACATATGCTAAACTGTAAAAGCCTAGCTCTGATGATTTACAAAAACGTTATGTAAGAACATCATCGGTAAGTGATGGTGGTTTTTATATCATTGATGATAAAGTGATGATCGTTTAATCGGTCATAGTATAATTATTAGATCCAGAATCACTTTTACTAGTGACTGCAAATCTGCAATGGCGGCTGTAAAAACGTGTTTATTTATAAATTATAATCTTTTGGTTATTTCATCTAAAGAGCATTAGTTAGATGTTTTATCAAGCTACTATTATGTAACTTTCACGTAAATATATGTTCAATAATTTGCGTTCTTCACGTAAACTTGTTTGGGGTCTTCTTCTTAGCCGTGTACTATAATTGCCATTATTCATATCTCTTTTTTTTTTTTGTCACTGGCCATTCATATCTCATACTGGGATAAAATGATATCCGAATTGTGTTTCTCGTCCGTATATAGATTTGCAGATATGATATGATCCATAATATTAAAGATGAAAATGAATTTGACTGATTAATCAAAGCACTTAGTTTATTTTCCGTTCGAGGATAGCGAAATCTGCCACGTGGCTCTACTACATCCATAGCTTTTTAGCATAAATAGTCGCAATTCTTCCAAATTTTGGAGGCTTGTGATACTGGTAGGGTTCTTCATATTCACTTCCAAAAGCATCTTCCTCTTTCTTTTCTTTTCTTTTTTCTTTTTCTTTTCATATTCTCATTTTATTCATGCTTTTAAAAAGAAAAACGGAATCAAATACTTTTTTTTTCTCTATTTCTCATCCTTCAGTTCAGTCCCTCTTCTTCATCATCATATTTTATATACTCACTTTATAAAATAGCAAAACCCTAGATTTGCTGTTACCGTTCAGACTCAGGAGCTAGCTATCAAGTAAGCAAAAACATCTCTTTTTCTCGTGTCGTCGGAAAAGAAAATCCATATAGAAAAATGATTATTAAACCCTAATTTTCTTCAAATAAGTATATATTTTATGATTTTTTCTTTCGTGAATTTCAATATATTATCGATCACTTGTTTACAAAAAATCGGAAACCTAAAGGATAATATGATATTCTTAGAAATTTTAAACTAATTAAATTGTTTTCTTTAAAGATCTCAACAGTAGTAGCATTATGAATACCGTACCTTGGAGAGATGCAAACGACGATGTTTCAGGCGGGATTAGGACAAGACGTGATGGAGAAGTACAAAAAGATACAGAAGAAGCTGTCGTAGCCACCAGTGGCAAACCCGTAATTAAGAAGCCACCAACCTCGATTTCTTCTTCTTCTTCTTCGTCGTCGTGGATGAAATCGAAGGATCCAAGAATTGTTAGGGTTTCACGCGCCTTTGGAGGCAAAGACCGTCACAGCAAAGTGTGTACGTTGCGTGGTCTACGTGACAGACGCGTGAGATTATCAGTCCCCACGGCTATCCAGCTTTATGATCTTCAAGAACGTCTCGGCCTTGACCAGCCTAGCAAAGCCGTTGACTGGTTGCTCAATGCAGCCAAAGAGGAGATCGATGAGCTTCCTCCCTTGCCCGTCTCGCCGGAAACTTTTAGTCTTTTCAACCATCATCAGTCGTTCTTGAATCTTAGTCAACCACCGGGTCAAGATCCGACCCAACTCGGATTTAAAATCAATGGGTGTGTAGAAGATCAGCCTAATACTACTACTAGCCGTGAAGAAACCAACAGTCATCACACTGGTTCTTATGGAACCTATCAAAACATGGAACAGCATCAACAACAACATACGAGGTTTCAGGCAGATTATCCCCATCATCAACATCAACTACATAGTCTTGTCCCAATTCAATCACAATTCTTGGTATGTCCAGTGACGGCATCATCAACAACTACTACTATACAATCTTTGTTTCCCTCATCATCATCAGCTGGTTCGAGGACTATGGAGACAACAGATCCAAGGCAAATGGTAAGCCATTTTCAAATGCCATTAATGGGTAGTTTTTCATCTTCCCAAAACATTTCGTCTCTCTACTCCTTGTTGCATGGTAGTAGTAACCCGATGCCGTCGGTCCAGTTCGACCGGAAGTAGAAGAACTGAAGGCGTAACAATCTGATGTGAAATTGGATTATGGAAACAATTAATGTTTGATGTGCTCACAAGTGAAGAGACACCAAAAAAAAACATGGTAGTTAATGTTGTACCTTTTTCCTAATATTTGTTCTATACGAGTCAACGTTATATGATTGATTTACTAGTATGCGTGCCTGTGTTTGGAAAATTTCTCATCTACATGTAACTTTTTGTTTTGTTTGAAATTATCATCTACATGTAACTTCTTCATAGGATCTGAGTACACACAAAACACAAACATTGAACATTAAATATTAATTTGCGTTGGTTCTTTCTAGTATAACTGTATTCTGTATTATAAGTAACTGGATTAATGTAAAATAAATTTTGAAAATAACAAGCTAAATAAATTTAGATTCAGGGAGAGACAGCACAATAATGTGAAATGATTGTAATATTTTCTATAATCTATTAAGTGAGCTGGTAATTAATAATGTATTGTGTATGGCATTATGTTTCCTACTTGATGCAATATACAAAACGATGACAATTTATTATGACTAGAGGTTTAACCGCGCTACGCGCGATTTATTTGTCTATGAAATTTATATATTTTATATATATATTAAATATTGTGTAAAGATTAATTTTTATAATAAATTTTTGCATTATATCATTTAATTTTTTCAATATAATATTTGATAAATTAAAGTAAAATACAATAATTTATTATAAACAATTAATTAACGTTTATATATGTTTAGCTCATCTTAACTTGAGCATTGTTTTCAATGAGATACATTATTTAGACAAAATGACATAATTCTCTTATGTTGTATGGATCTTAAATAATGTAGTATCCAAAAACACTTACACAAATCAACTTACGTATTCTATTAGTCTTTTGTTGTCATATTTATCAGAAATATTTCATTTTTTTGTTATAGTTAAGTAGAATCTTTTATTATGTTGACATGTGAAGTTTTTAATAGAAGACATTTGTGTATTTTAGGATGAGTGTATTTATTATTTTAAGTGTATTATTAAAAAATATTAATTATTTTATATGTAAAAAACTTAGTATATGAGTGTATATGCCATCTTATGTTACATTCTTTTGGAATTCAATTTTGAAGTGCATTTCTATGTAACATTTAGGTTTGAGCAAAAAAAATTGAACCCAAAAACTGAATCTGATAAGAAAAAGTAATATCAAAATCGAACCGAAATTTCTTAAATATCTGAACGGATTCAAAGTTTTGATATCTAGAAAACTGAAAATGACCCCGATCTGAATCAAAATATTTTGGATATCCAAATATATCTGGATTATATTTATATATTTAAATATATTAGTTACTTTTATATTTAATATCCAAAAAGTATCGAAAATGTGTAGGATATTTTGAAGTTGTCCATAACTTTTTAAAAATATATAGAAATAGTCAAAAAAAATTCTAAAGTCGCTAAATAGTACCTAGAACACCAAAATACTTAATATATATTGATTCTCTATCCAAATATTCAATCCAAACTAATTTATGTTATAATTAGTTATTCTAGCATACATTATTCAAATTTATATGTTATATATTATTTCTGTTTTTAGATTTTTAGAAATATAAAATATATATTAATTTCAAAAAAAAAAATGGGTTATCCAAACAAAACCAATACCAAAATTTATAACTATCCAAATAGGTTGAAATGTTTTACTTCGAAAACCCAAAACCTGAATAGATCCGAACTAAACCCGAGTAGATACCCGAACGTCCACTCCTATTTATATTAGATACTTTTATGATCGAATCCAAATGATAGAATACAATTAGTTTAAATACTAAAATAATTTGACTAAACAAAAGATATCAAATGGCAAAATTACGACAAATATGTTAAACTAATAAATGAAATAGTTGAATATGAAAATCAATTACGTAAATATTTTTCATATCAATAACTCGTATATATAAATTAATTATTTAGAAATAAATTTTAAAATAATATTTTTCTATTATCGCTATAACACACATAAAACAAAATAAACAATTACTATGTATGTTTCAGAAAAGTCTCCTAAAAATTATAAATATCGTACATGGTAGTTTCATTATGATTTTTTCGCACCTTTAGTTATTTGCTGTTAATGTTTGTTCTCAAGGATTTGTTTTTTTCCCGATCATTCATACTTTGTGACTGTCGAAAATTGGCATGGCTGGTAGTTTTTTTTAAAAAATATTAGCATGTATTTTGTTACTTAAAAATACCATAAATGAGATTTCATCAAATTTTCCTCCAAATTTTCCTTGTAATGGTCTTTATTAAATTAGATAACTTGCATTTATTCATTTATCTCTAATTTTAAATAATATTTTCGAAAATAATCAGTTGCAAAATTTTTAAATAAAGTTATTATTCTTATAAACTTTTTAGATTTTCAGTAATGAATTTTATTTTTATATTTAAATATAAATTAAAATAAATTGTAAAGAAAAACCCAAAACAATAAAAAATATTTATTATATGTGAAAAAACTTGTAACATCAATTTAAATACAGAAAGAGAAAGTAAATATATATATATATATCAATAAAACATGATACTGTTCACCAGAAAAAAACATAATAATTTCACGCAGCTTGTATACTTATCTATTAAATTAAAGAGTACCTTATTTTGTTAGATTGTTCGACAACTTCTATAAGTTCATACATCTGTTGAGAAAGACAAAACCTATCATAAAAAGGTTGCTCACGCATCAGCAAATAAATCAGTCATCAACTTGTGTCTGTAACATGCATATACATGATACATGCGATACATTTGTCACATTGAACAATCACAAAACTCATTGTGAAGATGTGAACTATAATATTTAACATTTTGACCAAAAAAAGGATGTGGACTATTGCCATCTATCCAGATACATCTTGTCGGGATAGAAGTAGATGTAGTGATCACAGCAGACAGATGTAGTGATTCCATTGCAGTTAATTAAGCTGAGGTTGTATAGAACTATAATACTTCTATCTTTTTGGTGATAGAAGTATTGTGTACTTGCACCGAAGAATACAATGTTGCCATTAATGTATCTGTCGTCTCTTTGAGGGTAGTGGTGAACATAACAAATGTCCTTTCCCGACTTAGAAGTTACCACAAAACACATTGCTTCTCTTAGAGTTTTGCAATTGTAGATGTAGTGATCACAGCCGACATTCAAAAGATAAGGCACAATTGATAGAACCCCCGAGACTCGTATCTTCAATTGAATAGCACAGCATGAAATATGAAAGAATCAATAAGTTTGCGAGAGACCATTCATCGAAAAATATACAATCAAGAATTAAGCATAATTATTTACCAACGAATTCATGGCGCCAGCCTTCTTACGATGGTCAAGTCCAGGCCTCACAAGAAGATAAACCAGCCTATGAAGCTCATGGTTTTCTACATCGCAAAGACTGTTGTTTCCAAGTAAGACCTTTTGGAATGAGCAAACATGAAAAATAAGCAGATACGTTTGGGAGTAATCTATACCCATCACACTTATAACAAAACGAAACAGTTGACACCTCTGAGCATCTCACCTAGATCATGACAGGATGATGGGGCCAAGAATTACCATCACACATAGTCCATCAAGTTGCAACTATAAAGCATTGATGTTAACCTTGAATTCTTAAACTCTCTGTGTCAAGGAAAAGAAAATGTAAATTTTGTAATATAAAGTCAGAAACTATAACAAACCTCAATGGTTCTGCGTACAATAATAAAAGAAAGCGAAACCACCAAAATCAGATTTCGTGGTTTTGGTTTTATAATATAAACAGAGTAGTTTTTTAATCACATATATACCAGTTTATTTTGCTCTACTTCTTGGTCATCTTCCTCGTTATCATCCTCGTCCTCATTGCCCGCGTCAACAACTTCATCACATGCCTTTTTCTTTAATGGGTGATCTGCATAAGAAACAGTAGATAGGTTCAAGTCGTGGAACTTAATTACGAAGCAATCAGATTCAGAACTAAAGATGAAATAAATCAGATACTATCGTGGCATCCTGCACAAGTTATTTTAGCCAAGAACAGCCCCAAATAATTAGAATTTCCATCCTGAAAGTTCTTTAGCCTCAAGGTAGAAGACTCATATAAGCAAAGCTTTAAAGGAAGATATATATTGTTACACTTGATGTACCTCTGGAGCTCGGAAGCCTTTGGTTCCTGATTAGATGGAAGAAGAGTTCAGGCTGTCTCCTACACAAACGATTGCTCCCTGCAGTATAGTCCGTGATAACAATTTGTGGAATGTTTTTTTGTGGTTGAACTTAAAAAAATGAATCGGACCATTTGAATATCTGTAGCCCATCAATTATGACCTTGTCTGATCCAAACTTGTAATCTCACCTTATGACGTAGAAAACAAAAACAAAGCTCAATCAGATTTTGGGATTCAAAGCCAAATAAAAAGAAAATTCCGGGCCTTACCAACATCGCATGACCTCAAATACAGCGTCACCGGCCTATAAAGCTTATTATTATCAGAGTTCTTCACAAGGAATCCCTAAAAGTCATCACAAACAAAGAAAAAGATCTAGAATGCTATGTAATCAGATTAATAGAGATAAGAGAAGGAAGATACTGCATTGAACGCTTACTCCAAACAATCCTTAGGCCTAAAGACGAATCATCAAGTTATCGCAATCAGCATCAAAATCTCCCCAAGAAATGAAACCCGAATCTCTTTGCTCAATTGAATAGCCGAAGAAAAAAGCCATGCCGGTTGATTGCTCCGTTCTGGCAGTGGTAGCAATATGCTGCTGTGAATATTTGGTTATGGTGAATTAGGTGAGACCAAGAGTTTCCGAATAGAGGTATATATAAAGTTGAGGTTGAGGGAATCGTAACAGTTGCATGACCATCAATTGTTGCAGTTAATAATGAAGCTTTATGACTCTTGAATATGGGAAGCCGATATCACAGAGGAGTAATGAAGAGACGAAGAGGATTATTTGGCCTCTTTGAACAATTCGGGCCGGTGATTTCGAAGCCCAACTGATCTAAGTGGCGAATCTGACGTGGCGACTTACCTCCAATGCTATTGGTCGATTTAAAAAGTGATGTGGATACTCTAAGGGAGCTTCATATTCTCCTTTTAGTAGTGTAATAGATTAACGATTTTGACATAAGTTCATAAATCCATTACCCAAAATAAAAATACCGAAAGTTATTATATTGTGTCATGTGAATCAGATGTAAAATGTTTGACTCAATGATCAAATAGAAATTCATTGTGTGAACATACAGTTAATCCACATTTAGACTGACGGTGTTGTAAGTTAATAATACGCATGCAATTGCATTAAGATGTTAAGATCACGCTCGGTTAATGCTCTCGTCGGCTATGTATGCTAACTCAAATGCACTTAATAGGCTAAGTATAGATACTATATACGACAAAACATAAAAAGTTTGTAAACATTAAGTTCTTCTTCTGTTAATTAAAGTTTATTTATATTTAAAGGGCCAGGTATGTATATATAGATGCATGAAGGAGTAAGAGGAAATAATTAACTAGGTTGTAGACAAAAGCATGTAAATATGTGTACAATCTTTGAAGTACTTATTGAATAGAGTAAAAAAGGCTACCGATCCAATGCTCTGTGACACTGTCATATCTCGATCATACTTTCTGCAAAAAGCTTCCATGTCGCTCTAGCTATCATGCAGCGTCTATAGTACACATATATACATGTGAAAAAATCTAGAAACGAGTATATATAATAAAGATATTTTATAGATTCTCTGTAGAAGTATAGATTGTTATCACTTATCATCATAGTGATGTCTATAGCAGTGTATAACTCCACTCAGAAACTAGCAAGAACAGTCGACAGAGAAAAAGTAGCAAGAATGAAAACAGTTTTACATTAGTTATTGGGCTGCTCTATAAGGCCCATTGTATTGAGGTTTTGTTTGAGAGCTAGAAAGCCCATGTAGAATTACGTTTTACTTAAACTATAGGAAAATTGTAATTATGTATTTTGTGAAAACAACAAAGGAAAACTGTAATTACGTCTGTATGTGCCAAGTATATTATCGATTCGGGCAGTAATCGTGTACACAACAGAACACAAACAAGCTGTAAATAATTCGATTGGTAATTTATTTTATTTGGCTCGCTGCCGAGGTTAGTTGGGGCGTTTTTCAGTGGAGAAAGTTTCTTCTCCGGTAAGAATTCTACTTTTATCTTTTGTGAGATTGGTTTACTCTTCTCGTAGTTGCGCTCAAATGGATCCAATAAGAGCAGAAATTAAATTTTAATTTTCACTAAAAGAATCTCATCTTATCGTTGGTAGGTTCCAAAGTAAAGAAGCTTTCGTGGGAAATGAATTAGAGAGGGATGCGTGTTGCCTACTTTGGTTTATCGTTCAAGAAATGGTTCTATTGGGTGAAGTTGTAAGAGAGTTTGAATAATGAGCAATGGAGCTGGGGACAGTGGAAAAAGTCAGAGCAGAGAAAAGGGAAAGCATTCTCAAGGAAATGAGAACAGCATTCAGCAAGAACGGCTGTTGCTCAGATATGCAGGAAGCCAAATCGAAGGAGAAGTACAACATTCTTTCAATGGTGGTGGTAGGTCAGAAGAAGAAGTACTCAAATCTCCAAATGAAGTGGAAGGTAATCCGTTTCTTACCGCACCTCTTCGATTTGTGGAGAAGGAAGTGTCACCCGTCTTCCGCCGCCCTCTGGAGCTTAGCATCATCAACCAACCACGTCCCTGATAAGCATATGAGCAACAACCACCGCATCCCAGTTCTTGAGTCATCTACTCCATCAGATGATATCAACAAGAAGAACGAGTTAGCTGAACCTGAGGATGTAGAGAAGAAAGGAGGTGCTAGACCACAACAAAGTTTTTTACGTTTCAAGATTAGAACTCTGAAGAGTCCTTCGTATTTGGCGATAAAGAGGAGCCTCCAGTGGTTTCAAGAATGTGGAGACAAGAGGAAGAAGAAGTTAGGCACCGAAGATAACGGTCAAAGGATTGACCTGGGAATTGTCGATTCAGATGAAAAATAGGTACCATGTCATTTCAGTATTTGTAGACAGAATAGCTTTGCATCCTCAATTTAGTGAACGTTAGCTATTGTATACGTTACTGTTTAGGGTGAAATTTGTTACTAATTCAAAATGTTTGCATTAGCCTTTTAACTCCATTTGCTAATTCAAAAATTGTTCTGACGGACCAATTGATATGCTCTATTAAGTAGACCTGTGTATATATATATATATATATATATGCTTGTTACACAATCAAGTAGGAAGAGAACAGACAATGAAAACACAGAAACCAAAGGTTCTTTTCCTCTAATTAGATTTCTTCATTTACAATTCTGAGTGATACCCATTGAATTAAGAGAAGCAAACTTCACTAACCAAGTCTCTGAAAATCATTCTCTCAATATCTAACACTATCCCTGGATTCTCACCTTCAAACTCCTTCAAATTCATGCCTTGACATTGCAGGTCCTCCCATATGATGTCTTCCTCGTCATCCTCCAAGATACACTTTGATTTGTTCTCTTGTAACCTATCAATCTCCGAACACAGTGTCTGCAGAAGTTGCTCCCCTGTTGATTTTTTCTCCATTGTTGTAGCTGGATTTGCTGTAAACCGTGGTTTGGTGCAGCCTTCTGCAGTGAACCTCTGAGCTAGAATCTCATTAACAGTATCGAAGATGAGTTTTCTCCTGATTGTCTCTGTCAGATTTGTCTGCTGTTGTCTGAATCCTCTGCCTCTGTTGTCTAGTAGAGTCATATTGCTGTCCTTTTTCTCCTCCAGGAAGAAGAACAGTCCAGGGTTGATAGGGAGACGTGCTTGGTTCAGCTGGATGCTTATCTTGCTGTATTCAAGATCTCGTAGAAGCCCTGATGCCGACAATATCTCCGAGATGTACTTGTGATCGCCGCTTTTGAAGTTTGCAATCTTCATCAGGTAAACATTCTAGAAGATCAGAGAATGTCTGCGTTGGAACCTTATTCTCAGGCAATAGTATGGATCTGCAGACGCCGGTAGGCTTATTTATCCACATAGATTCTTTAGAACGTAGAGCATCGTCCTCTGGCAAGAAAAAACAAATAAAAGATAAGCTTCTTGGAGTTGCTATAAGCTAGCTATATGATTCTTTTGAAAAAGTGCCTCACCTTTAAAACTAAGGGATATCTTCCTCACAGGGGACGGTGAGTCGTCTTCGTCGAAGGCTGCATCAAGAACTGAAACAGGGCTTGGTTGTTCAACGGTAACTTTCAGAGGTTTGAGATCTGGTCTGTCTTGTCTGGTTCCAAAGTCTGATGGATTCTGCATTATTAAAAGAAGAGACTCAGCTAATGAATTAAACTGAGAAGTGAAGAGATATAGATCTGTTTCATACCCTTTGTTTTGGGGAGTGCAGCTCTGCGAAGTCCCAGTTTCTCTCCAGCCTATGTTTGCTTGTAACGTTCGATCCCAAGCTTATGTTGCTATCAGATCTTGAACTTCTCAAGTCACTGCTCGCATTGCTTAATCGGTCATCAAGACTACAGCGAGGTTTTCTTCTCGGTGAGACTGACTCCGTTTGCTGTCTGCCTAGCGGCCGCCTTTGGATCTTGCCTGGCTCTGGTTTTGGAGTAGTGGGTCGCGACTGCCTCTCAAACCCGGGCTTTTTGGGCTGCATTCTTGGGCTAACGCTTTGCTGTTGGCTCCTACCTGACTTGGCCGTTGAACAAGAATCTGCCACCAAAGCTTGCCTCGACCTTAATGGCTTTGGGCTAGTGCTCTTAGTCGGATCTTGTTGGCCCTTGCAGCCTGGCCTTGGGGTTAAATCCATTGCTTTCTGCTTCCCCGAGGTGACTTTTCGAGTGTTGCCAACTTTGACATTTGTCAAGGCGGCTTTCTGTTTCGTTACAACGATGGGTGAAGATTTGAAGTTCATGGCTGGACTTGTTGCAGCTGGAACTGGCGTGTGAGTTGTCTGCGTCTTCTCCATAGCCTCAAGTATATGCTTAAGAGCTCTGAGATCTTTTCCCGCCTTTTTGAACTCCAACTGCGTTAGCCTCTTCTGAATCTCTCCATAAACCGTCGGTGCTGCTTTCATTTGCTTCCATGGAGCTGGCTCCATTGGAAACTTAGAAGCAGGTTGTATCTTCTTGATCGAGTCAACGCTTCTGGATCTCTGTAGAGCTGGTTGTTCTACTCGGGACGGTGGCCTTGGAGAGTCGCAAAACAGGTTCCCTTTTCTCTGCTCGGTTTCGAAATTGTCTGCGATGACTTCAAGACCCATCAGTTTAGCAACAACACTCGAACTCGATCTCCTGTGACTCACTGTTGTTACGGGTTCTTGTGGTGGATGACTTGTTCTACTGTCCAAGGACAGCCTAGGTGTCTCTTTCAACTTCGAGCCCGTCTTGTTTCTCATCTCCCTCTCGTCATAAGAAAGCCGGTGACTACTTTCCTTAAACTTACTGCCTTCAGTCCACTCATTAGAACTTGGAGATGGGGAACGTAGTGATGATTCTTTTAGAAGCTGCTGATTAGTGAAGGCTACTGTTTCTTCACGTCTGGTTCTCCTCTCTCTATTAATAGAGCCTTTCACAAGCTCCTTTATATCAAATGGCATCATTGGTCCAGCATGTGGTTGTTCTCTGATCTGTTTCTCACCAGGCTGGTCGAATTGAGAAGCCGTGGTACTACTGACTTCTGCAGAGGAGAAGCTTGAGGAGCGTGGAGAAGACGAAAAGGAAGGCCGTGAAGAAGATTCAGAAGATACTCTATGCTTCTCCTTCACTGCAGACTTCTTCATCTTGGTACTCTTCTCCTGCAATTCCCATAATATTCTCTGTTTTTTTATTAGTCTTTCTTTTTTCTGAATTCTCTCTCACTTCTCAGAGAGGGTTTAGATTCTTACAATTTCTTTATCATTTTCCATGTTAATCTCACCGACAATATCCTTTGTTTCTCCTGCAAAATGAGCCGCTTATTAACCTGTAGTTTTTGGTTGTAATGAAACAACTCTGTTTTTTTCTTTGTGGTCCTAAACACTGAACTGAGATATAGAAAGAGAGAGACTTTAAGCTACCTGTAGGCAGAGACTTTTCTACATCGCTGGAGACTGGTCTCGCCGGATATTGTTGCCGGTGAAACACTTGAAAGATCCCATTCATGCATCCAAACTGTTTATTCAGATTTGGGTTCTCATCTGACAAGTTGTACACAAGTTTTGCAGACATATCTTCTTCTTCCTCTTCTTCTTTACTCTTTACCTCAAAAGTAATAACTAAGTAAACGGACTTTCGTAAACTCTGCTTTTGCACCTGTTTCTTCGTCTTCTTCCTCTGTTCTTGTATTTAACGATTCTTTTGTGTGTTTCACAGGAAGAAGAAACAAAGAAATGGACAAGAAGAAGCCAGTGTTAAGGAGCTTCTTGTGAAGTTATGACCAGACAACAGATTAGGTTCTTCGGTGTTTTGCTTTGGAGGCTACCTTGAAGAAGAAAGACGAAAAGTGAAAAATAAAATGTTCTGTTTTAGTTCTTTGACAAATATACAACTGTAACCGAAAAGCTTTGAAGCATATTATCTAATACAATAAAGTAGAAGAATCTGCCTTCTCAAACTATCCACGACATTTTAGTGAGAGGGGCAAATGGTGACACATGTCGCAACCACACTGGATTGTGGGTCTCACGCGTTCTGCTCACTCTCCGTGTCTTTGTCCTTTTATGTGGAGTGCACGCGATTTGTGGTTTACAAGCCTGCTGAGGCCCACACGGACTTTATATTGCTCTTCTCCTCTGTTGCGTTCCTTTGTCATCAGATAACCTTTGAAGTTCATCAACCTAATACTCATTCGCCTTCTCAATTCCCACAGTTTTTTCTTTGATAAGATCAATTCCCATAGTTCCCAGCAACGATACCAGAACTGATGTGTAACGCTTTTTTCAACCTTGAAACAATGCAATTATGTTTCGACCATTAACTTCCTTTGTCGAACTCCGTCGCTAACCCCTATTTTTTTTAAACGATAAATAGGGATGGAGACCTCTCCAATTCTCACTGATTCACCAGATCCAATCCTATTCATTCTTTTGAAACACAGCCTACAACAATGGTCAGCCGGTCATTGTTCTCAGACGGTGGTGCGACCCGTCTCCTGTGTTTCAGGTAACGACCGATCAGTTCTTTGATTTTGACCATATCTGATTGTTTTCAATAATTACTTTTCACTCACAAAACAAAGATTTCGAAAGTCACTGAGACGTTGATTAAGGAGTTTCCAAAATCCACTCAGAGCAAATCGTATAAGGTCTTCCTTTAAAAAAAATCGTACAAAAATTTGCACTTTGAATGACTTGCCTTTGAATAAGGGTGTTGGATTTATTCGATCAATTGATGAATCAGTTACATCTCCTCCTTTTTACTTCTTTTCCAGTTTCTACCGAGCTTGAAAAAAAAAATTGATTTTGCGAAGAGGAATCACATAATATTAAATATTAAACTCTGAAAAGAGGAATTACATGATACTGTTAATTAAGCAAAGAAGTAGGAAAGAAGTTAGAAAGTGTCAATTAGGCCGATGAAATTTTCTTTCAAAATCCGTAAGCAAATCTATCTTGAAGCTACATAACAGCAGTGTTTTTGTTTTAATTTATAGAGATCTCTTCCTTTATAAGTGATACTGTTTCTATATTTATTTCAGAAATGCCCGAGCAAAAGCTTCTGATTTATAAGCCAAATATCTGAAGGTTTTTGCTACTTTTGTTTGAGGAAGAACTTTACAAAAACATCATCACTCAGCTTCTGGTTCTAGAGAATTTCAGGTAAAGTTGCTTTTTTTTCTTAATCTAAATTCAATTTTCTGAAAGGCATACACTTTAGTGTTAAAGAGTGTGTGTGTGTTAAACATCTCCGCAGGGATGACGAGCAATTGACAAAATATTTCAGCTCGAATTGGCAGTTTGGCAGCACTATCTATATCAAAATCCGAGGGCTAATCCTGAGTTCAACATGTCAGCAAAAGTATCCATCTCCTCTTAACGTATCCTATAAATATTTTATTTCATCGTTAACGTACTTGAGAATTGAAAAAGCTGTTTGTTACAGGTTGTATAAAGTCTTGAAACTCTTAACGTCAACAGCAGGAGGAAAAAATGCCAATGATAGTGCATGATGAAGATGGTCAACTCTAAATACATTGTAAAAGAGCAGATAAGTAAGTGTGACATGTGACTTCGTTAACAAACCTTTAACAAAGTAGACATATCTTCCAATTGAACTTAGTTTATTCCACTTGGTTCTTTTTTTTTTTTTTGAAACTCACTTAGTTCTTTCACCAGTGTCATTTTGAGATTTTCAAGAATTCTAGAAAAACATGCTTGATAATTAGTGCCCCAAATACATGTGAGGTTGGCATATAATACATTGAAATTGTAACTCCAGTTTCTGAATTTTTAAGGGCTGTTATCAGCACGATATATTTTGGAAGAGCAACATCAGAGGGAACTCTCACAATGCCTCCAATAAATTGTTGGTGGGACTCTCACATTCCAGCTCAAGCTTTCTGAGTTCAACTTCTCTTCCAAACATCAGGCCTTTACAGTCTCACTTTTTTAAGACGCCCACAAGCTTCAACCACTACCAAATTTTGCACATCAGGTTAGTTCTATCACAACTTAGAAAAAGTATCTGTGTTTTTAATATGGGCTTCACCTGTAGGTGTGAAATGTTTGATGACGGTGTGGTAATATATGAAAAACTGTATTCATATACTCTTAATGGATATGGCTGCTGCATTATTTTTTTGTCTAATCAGCTCCCTTCTGACTGAGTAGCTGTGTATAATTCTATGGAAGACGTTGATCAATCATGAAGTACTCCATGACTGGTTATTGTTCTTAAGAATAAAACAGTTGTTGAAAGTGTAGACAGTAGGGATTGTTCCAATGCAATGCGTAGATATATTGAAGCTCAGCATGTGACACAAGTGTTCTCTTGACTGGAGCTCAGCATGTCACATAAAATCTCACTAATGACGTCAAGAATAGTGTTTCAGGCAACAAAACCCGATGCTTTTTTGGTCAAAATGTAGAAAGTAACACGTTGACTGTATCTCCGCTACATGGCACACAACGACTGATAACTCTAAAAACAATTTTTGAGATGATGACTTGCTGCAAATTATAAAGATCCAACAGCATTCATCGTTAACTATTCTCTTAGTAATTATGCGGTCCAGTTGATATTATCAGACCTACATCTTATTTGGGCTTTGTCTTTCTTTTGGTTTGTTTTTTTTTACGGCACTTTTGGTTTGTTTTTTACTAAAATTAAGACTTTGGTCTAAACTGTATGCTATATTAGCTTTCAATTTTCAAGTTTACTCACGTCGATATAATCTGGATGGTTACGATCTTCTATATCTTGACTTTAACACTATTCATCGTTTACTATGAAGATTTACAACTTACAAGATCAGACATGTTACTTATACAATTCAGCAACAAAATGGTTTTAATTGGGAAAATGCACCAAATAAAAATATCAATTAAAGTCTAATCTCCACAAAGTTTAAACGCTCAAGATTCGAAAATAAAATTTTATCAAAAATTTGTAATTTTTTAAAACTTAAATTATTAAATGATGAAAATTATATTCTTTTTCACCTATAAATACTAAGAATCTAAAACAGTTCAGTTAACCTTTTCATTTTTTGAATTACCCAGTTCAGTTAACCAAACAAATGGAATATATTGAACTTTATATTAAACTGAACGTGACAAAAAGGTGACACAAGTGTTCTCTTTTAAGGTGCATACGATTAATTATGGCCTTTTAAGAAATAGCAAAACTAGATCGCGAGAATCAAAATTACAATAACCACAACAAAAGCACAAATCAAAAATTTAACAACCACTGATAAGTTTAACGAAAACATAAGTCAAGCCGTATGGGATTGACAAAACGAATGAAAAACATGGAGATCATCCCACAAACAATAGCTACAAACACAAACAACCCTCTCACAAACACTATACGCAAACACTATGACAAGAACATAATGCCAACCGAACAAACCAAAAAAACAATTATCACATGTGTTTACATGTTTTTCTTTTGGAACATCGGTTTTAATTTATATTTTTTAAGTTCAAACTATATTTACTTTGGTGCAACTATTTATTCAATTTTTACTGAATCTATAACTAAAAATCACATTTTTATTTAAACAACTACTCAACTGTCTCTTTAACTATTGTTGTAGCTAACTCACCATATATATATATATTCCATATTATATAAAGAACAACTGGAGTTATTTGATTCAGCACAATATGTTAGTCTCTACAATTAATATTTACAATCTAAAAACAATACAAATCTGGAGTGTTAGAAATTTAATATAAACTTTCAAAGAGTTGTAAGACATAGAATCAAAATTTCATACAAAAATAAGTTGTTCGGTCTGTCGAAAAAGTTATCTATGATACTTGCATCAACTAAAAGTAATAATATAAGAGTTTATTTGGTTCTAATTTTCAATATTGCTTCTGTCATATTCTTTACTTTCGATTTATTTTCCAAAATATTATAACAGATTTATCCTCATTTATATATTTATTTCTTATACTTTATCATTTTAACAATGGCAATAACCAAAAATATATACATTGTAAAACAAAATCCAACGAGTATTCTTACAAACCACCATGCCCTCCCAATAACATTTCAATAGCCAGCTTAACACAAATCATTAGCTAAGAGTTCTGAATTTTTCAAAACATCATGCCCTTCTGGTATACATCAGTTTAGCACGAATTACAAATTTGAACAACCATAACATTTACAGTAAACAACCTAACGTCTGAAACCGGCGCGTAGCGCCGGAAAACCACTAGTATATAATGTAATGAATGTACATGTGTTAACATGTAAGGTTATACATGTAACAAATTTGTATTTATCATATATTCTTCAATTATGTCAGAGCTCTGAAAAATTCTGCTTGGCAAATAATTAGGAATCTGGTCCACCTCTTACGATGCAAGTTATGCACATGAGAGCACAAGGCTAACTTAATATACCAAAGTTAAATGCTTTTTGAAGTTTGAAAAAAAACTGGTTATATTTTGGATGTATTATAAGAAACGTTACATACATGTGTCCTTTCTAACTGATTTAATTTATCTTAATTTGTTGGTGTAATATAATAAATTGATGAATAATTTACTACTAATAATAATAATCCAATACTATAAAAAAGACATTTTTCGAAAGCTATCTCAGCAGTCATTTTATCTTTTTATCGATTAGCAGTTGATAATTCACTATTATCTTATGTATAATTAAAAGCATAATTAAGAAACAATTGGTTTAAGACATAAAAATTGGTAGACGGGGTATATTAACTTTTAAATTTTGATCTCCAAATGCTATTTGGTCATGTCTCATAGTAATAATAATAATAATAATAATAATAATAATAATAATAATAATAATAATAATAATAATAATAATAATAATAATAATAATATGAATATATAGATAAAATAAAACTAACTTTTATGATGAGTTATAATTTTCTTTTTGAACAACTTTTATGATGAGTTATAATTAACTAGGTGTTTTCCTGCACCATGTGCAGTAAAAAAATTTAAAATATTTTCTAACAGATAAATATAAATTATATTTATTTTTTATTAATATTATAAATTTTCTTTTTCTTATTAATATTTTAATTTAAATTGATTTAACTGAACATTAAAATTAAGACAAAAACAATTTTGTTTATTTTGAAATATATTTAAGAATGTGCATGTATATATTTAAAATTATAATTTTAGGTAGATTTTTAAATCTATTTATTTTAATTGAATATGTAAAATTGCATAATTGTCAAAAATTAAAATTAAACAATATTTATAAAATCTGTAGATATATATATAAGAAACTAATGATTTTACGATTTAATTTGATTTTATGATTTAATTTTTATAATTTTCTAAAAATATGTATATATTTTTGAAATATTTTTAATTTAAATGATATTTCAAAATTTGAAATGCCATAATTGAATATATTTATTTTAATGATGATTTATGAGTTATTACCCTATTTTTAAAAAGTCCAAAAATATAAATCGACAATAAATGTAATACATGAGTTATTACCATATTTAAAAAGTTTACCAAAAATATAAATTAACATTAAATATAATTGTCCATATCATATTAATCTATAAGACATGTCATCAATTTTAGTAGCCATGTCATATTATTTTTGTGAAAATGATTGTAGAAGACATGTGGCAAAATCACTTCTCAAATATAGTCTAGGGGATGAAAATTTCATAATTTTCAAAAATTAAAATTAAAAAATATTTATAAAATCTGTTGATATATAAGAAACTAATGATTTTACGATTTAATTTGATTTTATGATTTATTTTTTGTAATTTTCTAAAAATATGTATATATTTTTGAAATATTTTTAATTTAAATGATATTTCGAAATTTGAAATGCCATAATTGAATATATTTATTTTAATGATGATTTATGAGTTATTACCATATTTTTAAAAAGTCCAAAAATATAAATCGAAAATAAATGTCATATATGAGTTATTACCATATTTTAAAAAGTTTACCAAAAATATAAATTAACATTAAGTATAATTGTCCATGTCATATTAATCTATAAGACATGTCATCAATTTTATTAATCATGTCATATTATTTTTGTGAGAATGATTGTAGAGAAGACATGTGGCAAAAATTGTCCATGTCATATTAATCTATAAGACATGTCATCAATTTTATTAGCCATGTCATATTATTTTTGTGAGAATGATTGTAGAGAAGACATGTAGCAAAATCACTTCTCAAATATAGTCTAGGGGATCGGCTAAATTTTCCTTACAGATCCATGTGGACAGAATAATGGAGTTGGATCTTTAGACGTCTTGGTGGCCCTTTACATGAGCATGTGGAGTTTGTCAGAAACACACATAATCTTGGAAAATAAATAAATGAATATTATTTTTGTTACAGAAAATATAATAAAAAAAATAAATAATATTTTTATCTAAAAGAATTTTGTTAGTATTTTAATGGCAGCATAAAATCGAAATCAGTTATTATGACAGAAAGTGGATTTATGAACTGGAAGAAAGCTTGCATGGACTGAGACTGATGGCTCTTACAAAGAATTGTTCAGACACTAACAAAGGCCATTATCTAGTTATAGAAAGTGAAAGTAACTAATTTGTTGCAGTTCAAAAAAAAAAAGTAACTAATTTGTATGGAATACTGTTTTCTAGATGCAGATATTTCAATTGTTTTTTTTTATTTTTTTTTCTTGGCATCCAATTTTTTTTTTTTTGATATTTCAATTGTTACTGATGATTTAAGTTTTGTGGACATGCGACAAGCATTGCCAGAAGATTATTTCTCTCTTTTCAAAGATCGGGAGGATTAAGAACTTTCAATGTAACTTTTTATAAAAACAGCTTCTGAAAATTCTAATCATTGTTATCTGGTTATAAGAAATGGTCGGTTGCGTAGGTATTAAATTGAATTGCTTAAAGATGATGTAATAACTTTTATTGCATGTGAGTTATCATATTTAAATCTAAGGAATCTGGCACGTAAAATAAGTAGAGGATTATTATATAATAAAGTCGTCGTCTTATACTTTTTGTCTTCGTTGATTTGAGGGTTTATGTCCCAAGTCTTTACTAATCACAAAAAGCTTGTGGACATATCACGTGCTTTGTTCCAAAATGTGCTGTGAAGAAGGTGGGGGTTTATAATTGCTTGATCCATTTCAAAATAAATCATATTTTATAATTTTCATATTTTTAATAAAATATATTTTGAATTTAGTTATAAATGCATAGTTTTCTGAAATTTTATACTTTTATATTTTTAAGCTAAGAAAATTTTGCAAAATGCAATTAATGTTTTTGAACTTTCATAATTTTTATTATTAAGTAATAGAAACTACACTAAAAATATAAAAATATAGTTTTCTAAAATAATATTTTTCTAGAATATGCATTTCTTTAACTCAGCATGAAAATAAATGAATTGATTTGACCTTGGGAGTACCAGGGGAATATTACTATTAGGTACAATATCAAGCGCGTCATCTTTAATGTTTTTTCTTATACTTCTCAATCTTTCCGTATAAATGATTTTTCACTATTTTTAATAGTTTATTCCTTAGTAACAATTTATGATTAACGACTGATTATAGGCTTTTTTTTTTCGGTCAATGACTGATTATAGGCTATAGCGTACATAACACTTTTGAAAGTTCATGTGAATGATAGTATTATCGTTACTACACTTCATGCAATGATCAGTATGGTTGATTGTTTTTTTTTTTGTTTTGAAAAAACAGTATGGTTGATTGTTACAAAAAAATGTTAGCACTAGTGGAGATTAACTTTTCTTCTTTTTTTTTTTGTGCTAGGAGAAGATTAACTTTTCTTCTTTTTTGTTTTTATTTATTATTTTGTTTTGCTAGGAGAAGATTAACTTTTTCAGTGTTTTAGGAACGAGAGAGTGTGGTTATGAAGTTAAAGAAGCGCCACCATTTTTGGAAAAAAATGCTTTTGCAAGTTGATATTTCTACGACAGCCACGAACTATACATATCAAATATCTACGTTACATATATCATGCATGTCCCGTACGTGTAATTATTATTTTTGTTTTATTTTTTGAAAAATAATAATTGTTATTATTAACAATCGATACTACGAAAAATGTGATGAAGAATGATGCGTGGATTTGATTAGTGTTTGTTTATATATAAATGGTTCATAATTGCATCAGTACAATTAATTAACAGGTTGAACGAAAAAATCGACAGTGTTTGTGAGGATGTTGAAGTTGAATTCTCAATCAAATTGGTAGAATAAGTTACATAACCAAGTAATATATATATTATTTATATGAAAATTATTTTCTTATATATATATATTATTTATATGAAAAATTATTTTATTAGATTTTTTTTTATAAGTTAAAAAGCCGAGTTAATTAAATACTTTCATGCATCCAGTGGCGGAGCTAGACATCCATTTCATAAGGGTCATAATTAATTTGTTATAACTAAAAGGGTCATATCTGAGTTTTGAACTTGAGACATGGGTGTCAAAAAAGAGAAATTCTGACCAGTTTACCACAGCAAACACAATGTTTTCAAGCCTAATAATCTAATTTTATATATTTCATATGGGTCAATTGACCACCCTCACTACAATGTGGTTCCGCCACTGCATGCATCTGATGTTCGGACGTGACACTTATACAAACTAAACTATTTTGATTAGTCAAACTTGAACTTTTTTTTCCTAAATAAAGAAATTAAATGCATCAAACATACTTCGCCCAATAAGATGGAATATCTATAATAAACGGAAAATAATCGACAAGCGAAAAAAGGAGGAAGGAAACAAAAAGAAAAAGATAAAAAGGGAACAAGGTCACATGAAGCAATTGGGTAAGTGAGACTTGGTGTTGGGGTTGATGGGGAACCATCTAAGCAAAATACATTTTCAACAATATTTTAGAATTAGAATTTTTGAAATAAATTAAAAAGACCAGTGTGTATTCTTTTAAATTAAGTTTCAATGTCTATTGACAAAAAAAGAAGTTTCAATGTCTATTCATCCAGTTCAACTATTGGCACATGATCCCACTTATCACCCACTATTCAACAGTTATTTAACTTCACCATTAATTTCTGTGGGGTTCCTCTCCTTTGATTTTGGCTGCCAACATTACATACACATCTTCGTATGGCTATCTAATTCCTACTTAGAAGTTATTGGAAAATATTTATAAAATATCCAACGAATCACAATTCTACGTGAATCTAGTAGTACTGGATTTATTCTGGCTATATTTAAGCAATCATATTTGACTAGGTCCTATAAATCATTTGGCTTATGGTCATCGATATATTCATGTTATTACTTCCGTGATTTTTAGTATTAACTAATGAAGCAACAGCTAGTATGTTATTTGTAAGAAACAATGAATCGATACATCTCTAAACATCTAGATAGTTAATTAAACAAGGAGAGTTAACTTATTCATTTCTTCATGCTTATAGTTATCTATTACTATAATTCAATGTCACATGAGACGACGGATAGAAAACTAAGGAAAGAAAAAAAAAAAAAAACTAAGGAAATCCAAAAACAAAAAGTTCTGTCTGTCATCTTTTATCGCTGGGTTTAAGACGTTGGTCTTGGTTATTGATTAACATTACAAATGGAACCAAAATAATCTCATTTCATGATCATCTGTATTGTTTGGTCCCTTGGATATAATCACTTTGGTGCATGCGACTCATGTTAAATACAAATGAAGAGTCTTTTTTTGTCTCGTTCATTATACATTAAACATATTACATACTTCAGAACCAACAAGGAAAAACGAGATGCTACAACTCTTAAGAGTTATAGGAATCACATTTTCCCTTATTAATAGAACCATACCGTCCATGAGATCATTTACTTTCAAATAATTTAAGGTCGGTCATATACGAAGATATATTCTTGCACTCTAAAAAAACAAGAATATAATGGCCGGGCGCAAAATGAAAAGTAAAAGAAAGAGATTCAAAGGCAGAGTACGATTGATTTTTCACATGTCGTCATTGCTATCTTTCAGAATCACTTAAAAATCTTTAAAGAAGTCAACGAGGGAATCTCATCCGTAGGTTAATGTCAATGATCATGATGGGATGATCGTACATCTTCTATCATGATGATCATCCTCGAAGTCATGGGTTCACATAATGGATTAGGTTCTTCTTTTCTTTCAGAATTTCCATAGGAATCATTCTAATTTATTATTATTTCGTTTACTTAAATTTTATTTACTGCCTAGATTAGTGGAATTACAATTATAAAATATTTACTATCTAGTGAAACGGAGACAACAGAGGTTCTAAACACTTTCACCATCATCTTATGTTAGTGCTCGACAAAACTATACACTAAAACTAGATTTTCATATTTTTGAAAATTTTCCAAATTTCGTGGGTTAACCCCTTCTAAAATATTGAGTTTTCGGTAAATGTTCTTTATGCTGAAATTTATACTCTTCACTTTAGTTTAAAAATTTCAGACAACATTCTACATTTGAATTAATGTATTCTGAATTATCTTTCATGGTATATATGAATCATTCTAATTTTTTGTATTTAGTTTACTAAAATTACTTTACTATCTAGAATAGTGGAATTAATATTATAAAATATTTATTATCTAGAGAAACAGAGACAACAGAGGTTCTAGGTTCTAAACTCTTTGACCATCATCTTATGTTAGTGGTTGATGAAACTATACACTAAAACCAGATTTTCAAATTTTTGAAATTTTTCCAAAATCCGTGGGTTAACCCCTTCTAAAATAATGAGTTTTCGGTAAATGTTCTATATACTGAAGTTTATACTCTTCAATTTAGTTTAAAAATTTTAAACCACATTCTACATTTGAATTAATGTATTCTAAATTATCTTTCATGGTATATAGGAATCATTATAATTGTTTAGTATTTCGTTTACTTAAATTTCATTTTCTGCCTAGATTATTGGAATTACCATTATAAAATTTTTATTATCTAGTGAAACGGAGACAACAGAGGTTCTAAACTCTTTGACCATCATCTTATGTTAGTGCTCGATGAAACTATACACTAAAACCAGATTTTCATATTTTTGAAATTTTTCCAAAATCTATGGGTTAACCCCTTCTAAAATATTGAGTTTTCTGTAAATGCTCTATATACTGAAGTTTATACTCTTCACTTTAGTTTAAAAATTTCAAACCACATTCTACATTTGAATTAATGTATTCTAAATTATATTTCATGGTATATAGGAATCATTCTAATTTTTTAATATGTAATTTACTAAAATTTCATTTACTATCTAGAATAGTGGAATTAGCATTATAAAACCTTTATTATCTAGAGAAACGGAGACAACAGATGTTCTAAACTCTTTGACCATCATATTATGTTAGTGCTCGATGAAACTATACAATAAAACCAGATTTTCATATTTTTGAAAATTTTCCAAAATCCGTGGGTTAACCCTTTCTAAAATATTAGTTTTTGGTAAATGTTCTATATACTGAAGTTTATACTCTTCATTTTAGTTTAAAATTTTCAAAATACATTCTACATTTGAATTAATGTATTCTAAAGTCTCTTTCATGGTATATAGGAATCATTCTAATTTTTTAGTATTTCGTTTACTTAAATTGTATTTACTGCCTAGATTAGTGGAATTACCATTATAAAATCTTTATTATCTAGTGAAACGGAGACAACGGAGGTTCTAAACTCTTTGATCATCATCTTATGTTAGTGCTCGACAAAATTATACACTAAAACCAGATTTTCATATTTTTGAAAATTTTCCAAAATCTGTGGGTTAACTCCTTCTAAAATATTGAGGTTTCGGTAAATGCTCTTTATACTGAAGTTTATACTCTTCACTTTAGTTTAAAAATTTCAAACCACATTCAACATTTGAATTAATGTATTCTAAATTATCTTTCATGGTATATAGGAATCGTTCTAATTTTTTTAGCATTATAAAATCTTTATTATCTAGAGAAACAGAGACAACAGAGGTTCTAAACTCTTTGACCATCATCTTATGTTAGTGGTTGATGAAACTATACACTAAAACCAAATTTTCATATTTTTAAAAAATTCTAAAATCTGTGGGTTAACACTTTCTAAAATAATGAGTTTTCGATAAATGCTCTATATACTGAAGTTTATAATCTTCACTTTAGTATAAATTTTTTAAACCACATTCTACATTTGAATTAATGTATTCTAAAGTATCTTTCATGGTATATAGGAATCATTCTAATTTTTTAGTATTTCGTTTACTAAAATTTCATTTACTGCCTAGATTAGTGGAATTACCATTATAAAATCTTTATTATCTAGTGAAACGGAGACAACAGAGGTTCTAAACTCTTTGACCATCATCTTATGTTAGTTCTCAATGAAACTATAAACTAAAACCAGATTTTCACATTTTTGAATTTTTTTCCAAAATCTGTGGGTTAACCCTTTCTAAAATATTGAATTTTCGATAAATGCTCTATATACTGAAGTTTATACTCTTCACTTTAGTTTAAAAATTTCAAACCACATTCTACATTTGTATTAATGTATTCTAAATTATCTTTCATGGTATATAGGAATCATTCTAATTTTTTAATATGTACTTTACTAAAATTTCATTTACTATCTAAAATAGTGGAATTAGCATTATAAAATTTTTATCTTCTAGAGAAACGGAGACAACAGAGGTTCTAAACTCTTTGAGCATTATTTTATGTTAGTGCTCGATGAAACTATACAATAAAACCAGATTTTCAAAAAGATTTTCATATTTTTGAAAATTTTCCAAAATCCGTGGGTTAACCCCTTCTAAAATATTGAGTTTTCGGCAAATGTTCTATATACTGAAGTTTATATTCTATTTTAGTTTATAAATTTCAAACCACATTCTACATTTGAATTAAACCAATCTTATTCCCCAGATAGCCTTATAGCCTCAAGAGAGTCAGTAGCAGAACTTGACTAAGCAGCTAATGTATTCTAAATTAAATTTCATGGTATATAGAAATCATTTTATTTTTTTAATATTTAGTTTACTAAAAATTTTATTTACTGTCTAGAATAGTGGAATTAGCATTATAAAATCTTATTATCTTGAGAAACGGAGACAAAAGAGGTTCTAAACTCTTTGACCATCATCTTATGTTAGTGCTCGATGAAACTATAGACTAATACCAGATTTTCATATTTTGAAAATTTTCCAAACTCCATGGGTTAACGCCTTCTTAAATAATGAGTTTTCAGTAAATGCTCTATACACTGAAGTTTGTACTCTTCACTTTAGATTAAAAATTTTAAACCACATTCTACATTTGAATTAATGTATTCTAAAGTCTCTTTCATGGTATATAGGAATCAATCTAATTTTTAGTATTTAGTTTACTAAAATTTTATTTACTGCATAGATTATTGGAATTAGCATTATAAAATCTTCATTATCTAGAGAAACGGAGACAACATAGTTTCTAAACTCTTTAAACATTATATTATGTTACGTGCTCGATGAAACTATACACTAAAACGATATTTTTTATTTTTGAAAATTTTCCAAAATCAGTGGGTTAACCCCCCTTCTAAAATATTGAGTTTTCGGTAAATGTTCTATATACTGAAGCTTATACTCTTCACTTTAGTTTAAAATTTCAAACCACATTCTACATTTGAATTAATGTATTCTAAATTATCTTTCATGGTATATAGGAATCATTCTAATTTTTTAATATGTAGTTTACTAAATTTTCATTTACTATCTAGAATAGTGGAATTAGCATTATAAAATCTTTATTATCTAGAGAAACGGAGACAACAGAGGTTCTAAACTCTTTGACCATCATCTTATGTTAGTGCTCGATGAAACTATACAATAAAACCAGATTTCCACATTTTTGATAATTTTTCAAAATCCGTGGGATAACCCCTTTTAAAATATTGAGTTTTCGGTAAATGCTCTTTATACTGAAGTTTATACTCTTCACTTTAGTTTAAAAATTTCAAACCACATTCTACATTTAAATTAATATATTCTAAAATATATTTCATTGTATATAGGAATCATTCTAATTTTTTTATATTTAGTTTACTAAAATTTCATTTACTATCTAGAATAGTGGAATTAGCATTATAAAACCTTTATTATCTAGAGAAACAGAGACAACAGAGATTCTAAACTCTTTGACCATCATCTTATGTTAGTGCTTGATGAAACTATACACTAAAACCAGATTTTCAATTTTTTGAAATTTTTCCAAAATCCTGTGGGTTAACCCCTGCTAAAATAATGAGTTTTCGGTAAATGCTCTCTATTCTGAAGTTTATACTCTTCACTTTAGTTCAAAAATTTCAAACCACATTCAATTTGAATTAATGTATTCTAAAATATCTTTCATGGTATATAGGAATCATTCTAATTTTTTAATATTTAGTTACTAAAATTTCATTTACTATTTAGAATAGTGGAATTAGCATTATAAAATCTTTATTATCTAGAGAAACGGAGACAACAGATGTTCTAAACTCTTTGACCATCATCTTATGTTAGTGTTAGATAAAACTATACACTAAAACCTGATTTTCATATTTCTGAAAATTTTCCAAAATCCGTGGGTTAACCCCTTCTAAAATAATGAGTTTTTTGTAAATGCTCGATATACTGGAGTTTATACTCTTCACTTTAGTTTAAAAAATTTAAACCACATTCTACATTTGAATTAATGTATTCTAAATTATCTTTCATGGTATATAGGAATCATTATAATTTTTTAGTATTTTGTTTACTTAAATTTCATTTACTGCCTAGATTAGTGGAATTACCATTATAAAAATTTTATTATCTAGTGAAACGGAGACAACAGTGGTTCTATACTCTTTGACCATCATCTTACATTAGTGCTAGATGAAACTATACAATAAAACAAGATTTTCATATTTTTAAAAACTTTCCAAAATCTGTGGGTTAACCTCTTCTAAAATAGTGAGTTTTCGGTAAATGCTCTATATACTGAAGTTTATACTCTTCACTTTAGTTTAAAAATTTTAAACCACATTCTACATTTGAAATTATGTATTCTAATTATCTTTCGTGGTATATAGGAATCATTCTAATTTTTTAATATGTAATTTACTAAAATTTCATTTACTATCTAGAATAGTGGAATTAGCATTATAAAATTTTTATTATCTAGTGAAACAGAGACAACCGAGGTTCTAAACTCTTTGACCATCATCTTATGTTAGTGCTCGATGAAACTATACACTAAGACCAAATTTTCATATTTTTGAAAATTTTCCAAAATCCGTGGGCTAACACCTTCTAAAATATTAAGTTTTCGGCAAATGCTCTATATACTGAAGTTTATACTCTTCATTTTAGTTTAAAAATTTCAAACCACATTCTACATTTGAATTAATGTATTCTAAATTATATTTCATGGTATATAGGAATCATTATAATTTTTTAATATTTAGTTTACTAAAATTTTATTTACTGTCTAAAATAGTGGAATTAGCATTATAAAATCTTATTATCTTGAGAAACGGAGGCAACAGAGGTTCTAAACTCTTTGACCATCATCTTATTTTAGTGCTCGATGAAACTATACACTAAAACCAGATTTTCATATTTTTGAAATTTTTCCCAAATATGTGAGTTTACACCTTCTAAAATAATGAGTTTTCGATAAATGCTCTATATATTGAAGTTTATACTCTTCACTTTAGTTTAAAATTTTTAAACCACATTCTACATTTGAATTAATGTATTCTAAAGTCTCTTTTATTGTATATAGGAATCATTCTAATTTTTAGTATTTAGTTTACTAAAATTTCTATACTGCATAGATTAGTGGAATTAGCATTTTAAAATCTTCATTATCTAGAGAAACGGAGACAACATAGGTTCTAAACTCTTTGATCATCATATTATATTAGTGCTCGATGAAACTATATACTAAAACCATATTTTTATATTTTTGAAAATTTTCCAAAATCCGTGGGTTAACCCCTGCTAAAATATTTACTTTCGGTAAATGCTCTATATACTGAAGTTTATATTCTTCACTTTAGTTTAAAATTTTCGAACCACATTCTACATTTTAATTAATATATTCTAAATTATCTTTCATTGTATATAGGAATCATTCTAGTTTTTTAATATTTAGTTTACTAAAATTTCATTTACTATCTAGAATAGTGGAATTAGCATTATAAAATCTTTATTATCTAGAGAAACAGAGACAACAAAGGTTCTAAACTCTTTGATCATCATCTTATGTTAGTGCTCGATGAAACTATACACTAAAACAAGATTTTCAAATTTTTGAAATTTTTCAAAAATCCGTGGGTTAACCCCTTCTAAAATAATGAGTTTTCGGTAAATGTTTTATATACTGAAGTTTATACTCTTCATTTTAGTTTAAAAATTTCAAACCACATTCTACATTTTAAGTAATGTATTCTAAATTATATTTCATGGTACTATAGGAATCATTCTAGTTTTTTTAAATTTAGTTTACTAAAATTTTATTGACTGTCTAGATTCGTGGAATTAACATTATAAAATCTTCATTATCTATAGAAAGAGAGACAACAAAGGTTCTAAACTATTTGAACATCATCTTATGTTAGTGCTTGATAACACAAATCTTATGTCAGTGCTCTAAGAAACTAAACACCAAAGAGGTTTAGAACATTTGTTGTCTCCTTTTCTCTAGATAATAAAAATTTAAAATAGTAATTCCACTATTATAGTTAGTATATGAAATTTTACCGAACTAAATATTAAAATATTAGAATGATTCAAGATAGTTTAGAATACATTAATTCAAATGTCGAATGTGGTTTGAAATTTTTAAACAAAAGTGAAGAGTATTAAACTTCAGTATATAGAGCATTTACCGAAAAACTCATTATTTTAGAAATGGATTAACCCACGGATTTTGGAAAATTTTCAAAAATATGAAAATCTTGTTTTATTGTATAGTTTCATCTAGCACTAATATAAGATAATTTTCAAAGAGTTTAGAACTGTCTGTTGTCTCCGTTTCTCTAGATAATGTAGATTTAATAATGCTAATTCCACTAATCTATGCGGTATAGGAAATTATAGTAAATTAATTATTAAAAAATTAGAATTAGAATGATTCCTATATACCATTAAAGATTGTTTAGAATACATTATGTGGCTTGAAATTTTTAAACAAAAGTGAAGAGTATAAACTTCAGTATATAGAGCATTTACCGAAAACTCATTATTTTAGAAAGGGTTAACCCACAGATTTTGGAAAAATTTCAAAAATATGAAATTCTGGTTTTAGTGTATAGTTTCATCGAGCACTGACATAAGATGATGGTCAAAGAGTTTAGAACCTCTGTTGTCTCTGTTTCTCTAGATAATGAAGATTTTATAATGATAATTCCACTAATCTATGCAGTATATGAAATTTTACCAAACTAAATATTAAAAAATTAGAATGATTCCTATATACCATGAAAGCGACTTTAGAAAACATTAATTCAAATGTAGAATATGGTTTGAAAATTTTAAAACAAAAGTGAAGAATATAAACTTTAGTACATAAAGGATATACCAAAAACTCATTATTTTAGAAGGGGTTGTTAACCCACGGATTTTGGAAAAATTTCAATAATATAAAAATCTGGTTTTAGGTTATAGTTTGATCGAGCACTAACATAAGATAATGGTAAAAGAGTTTAGAATTTGTGTTGTCTCCGTTTCTCTAGATAATGAAAACTTCATAATGGTAATTCCACCAATCTAAGCAGTATATGAACTTTTATTAAACGAAATATTTAAAAAAAAATTAGAATGATTCATATATACCATGAAAGAGACTTTTAGAATAGATTAATTCAAATATATAATGTGGTTTGAAATTTTTAAAACAAAAGTGAAGAGTATAAATGTTAGTATATAGAGGATTTAATGAAAACTCATTATTTTAAAAAGGGTTAACCCACGGATTTTGAAAAAAAAAATCAAAAATATGAAAATCTGGTTTTGCTGTATAGTTTCTTAGAGCACTGACATAAGATGATGGTTAAATAGGTTTAGAACCTCTCTTGTCTCCGTTTTTCTAGATAATAAAGATTTTATAATGGTAATTCCATTTTTCTAGGCAGTATATGAAATTTTACCAAACTAAATATTAAAATATTAGAATGATTCCTATATACCATGAAAGATAGTTTAGAATACATTAATTCAAATGTCGAATGCGGTTTGAAATTTTTAAACTAAAGTGAAGAGTATACACTTCAGTATATAGAGCATTTACCGAAAACTCAATATTTTGAAGGGGTTAACCCATGGATTTTGAAAAAAAATTCAAAAATATGAAAATCTGGTTTTAGTGTATAGTTTCATCGAGCACTAACATAAGATGATGGTAAAAGAGTTCAGAACCTTTGTTGTCTCCGTTTCTCTAGATAATGAAGATTTTATAATGATAATTCCACTATTGTATGCAGTATATGAAATTTTACAAAACTAAATATTTAAAAAATAGAATAATTTCTATATACCATGAAACAGACTTTAGAATACATTAATTCAAATGAAGAATGTGGTTTGAAATTTTTAAAACAAAAGTGAAGAGTATAAACTTCAGTATATAGAGGATTTACCAAAAACTCATTTTTTAAAAGAGGTTAACCCACGGATTTCGAAAACATTTTCGACAAATATGAAAATCTGGTTTTAGTGTATAGTTTCTTAGAGCACTTGACATAAGATGATGATCATAGAGGTTTAGAATCTTTGTTGTCTCCATTTTCTCAAGAATAAAATTTTCATAGTGGTAAGTCCAATGGTTTAGGCATGTATATGAAGTTTTACTAACCTAATTGTTAAGAATTTAGAACTATGCTCATGTACCATGAAAACGAGTTTATTATACATTAATAAAAATGTGTAAAGTTATCAGAAAATTTTAAACAACACTAATGAGTATAAGTTTAAAAATATAGGGCATTGAACCAAAGAATCAATATTTTCGTAGTGGTTAACCTACATATTTTGAGAAAAAATCAAAAATATGACAATATTGTTTTAATGCATATTTGCATCATAAACTAACATAGGATAATGGTCAATTAGGTTTGAAACATTTGCTGTTTCCATTTCTCTTAAAGAATAGAGATTTTATAGTAGTTAATCCACTAAATTTAAACAGTATATTAAGTTTTATTAAAACAGTTGTTAAGAAATTAAAACGATGACCATTTATCATGAAAGATAATTTATGATACAATAATAAAAAGCTTAGAATTTTTAAGTACTATACAATTATAAATCATTAATAAAAAATTATAAATTATATATTTTATGAATTATTTTTTAGAAATTTTAAAAATCCTTATAAAATTTTCATAAATCCTAATAAGTGGTTCTATAACTCAAGTGAATCAATAATTTATACCATTTCGATGTAGAGTGGTTCTATAATACAACCAATGAATTTAGAAAACCATTACGATGTAAAGTACAATAAGTGAATTTACAATAAAAATAGTTTTAACAATACATATATAATTATCATAACAACACACTTATACGATAATAAATAGATTTAGAAGAATTTACAAATGATTTTATAACACCATGTGCAGAATTTAAAAACTTAGAGTTCTAATAATAATGCATTACATATAAATATAATTCTTTGTATAATAGTACACAACCATTATATTTATTTTTCTATAAAAATTAAAATTGATAAAATAAACAAATTGATGACATATTATATACTCTTTCTATAATTCTACAATTAGTTACCATAAACTATTATTTGTAATACTACATGTGTTAAATAGTAATTTGCATTAATGAGTTCTAGGAATTTTTTTTTGATTTTTAGATCCGAATAAAATAAAGAATTAATAAAAATTATCAATCAAACAAATTATACTTCATCTGCGACCGGACACATAAGTAAAAGTTATTTAAGTGACTTATCGATTAATATATAGGAAGGATTTAAGTTGGAAAAAAAAAGTGAGTTTATACATGAAATGAAAACATAGTCAATTACTAAACGTTCAAAGTCTGAGATCAACAGAAAGCCCATTATGGATAACTTTTTTTTTCTCTGTGAATAATCCACTTTCACATCTGTTTCTTGTCTTCCTTGATTTGCGAGTTGCGACCAACTGGTAAAAGAAAAGAAAAGAGACATTCTACGAACTACAAGTCTACAAAGAGGAAAAGACCAATCCTTTTGATATGTCTTCTTACCTACGTTTCTGTAAATACTCCGTTATAGAGAAGATTTTTTTAAAAAGCATTTTTAGATTTAAAAGAACTTGATATTTTTGGATTTGAAAGCTGATAAGAAAAACCAAAAAAAAATGTGTGTTGGGATGATAATGGGAACAGGAGAGGCCATCTACAAGGTTCGTGCTGATCTCCCAGGTGGACAAAGTGCTGCAGAATCTTGAATGAAATGAATTTGCTTTCCGATTCGTAAAATCATCAAAAGTGAGGCTAAATCATCTTCCATAGTTAAACAGGGTGACTTATTGTGATGGAGGGTAATGTTTGAGTTGTCCCTAGCACATATGTGCATGTAAAAAATTCAAAACAATGTTGCTGTTTTTCTCGGAAATAAAAAAACAATTCAACCTGACGCTCGAAAATTAAAAAAAAAAACAAGCAATGCCAAAAGTTGTTTAAGCCTCTCAGCAAAGGGATTGAACCACAGCATTTCCGGCATCTACCTACTGAATGATATAAGTTTTCAACTTTTCATCATAAACTAGAAGCAGAGTAGAATCAATAACAAAACGCAAGAGAAAGGGTTTTAACTTTTGATTCTCATATTCATGTATTGCGCAAGTCTTTAACCATTAAGAAGGCAAAAAAAAAAAACTAAAACTTTAGGTTTAAAACAACAATAACGAAAATAAATTAGCAGAACTCGAACGAAACAGAGTCATAGCAGCGAACTCGGATGATCTAGAACCCTAGCTTGGTACGGCGCCAGTGCCTACGCTTAGCGTTGTACCTGCGTGAAGAAGAAGCAATGGACTTTAAGAATAAAGACTCCAACTTTTTTTTCTCGAAAATCAAAGGAATACAAAAAAAATCAAACAGATGAAGAACCTGATCTTGTTATCGGTACGGAGACGGATCCAGCCAGGGATAGGCCTGTTTTGCCTCATCTTCTTCCCAAGCTTCTTCTTGATTTTGAAAGTCTTGTGCGACGGCTATAAACAGCGATCGTGAAATCAATCAGGCAAAAGGGAAAAAAAGGTAAACAGAGAGAATTATACATGAAGAAAATGAAAAACCGACACGTACCATCTTGACGATCAGGCGGGGAACACGGCGCGGCTGTAAAAACCCTAACTTGGAGGGAGATTTACAGAGGAAGAGAAAGGTTTTTATAGGGGGAGGGGTTGTGTAAAAAAAAGTAAAGCATCAAACTTGGACCGTTTGATTTTTCTTAGTGGTTAACTAGCCGTCCGATGCTTAAACTTGTGTAGCCTGAATCCCGGTTCGGTTCAGCTTAACCGGGAAAATACAAAGATGTGGATTAATTAGGGCTTCTTTTCTTCCTCTCTCTCTCGCTGCTCGGCTGCTTGAAAGAAGTTTTTATAGTATCGGGTTATTTTTTTGGTTTTTTCATCAGCGCCGCCGAGAGAAGAGAGCCTTAGAGCTAAGAAGCTATGACGACGATTGTTCCCACTTCCGAAGAAGATCCGTTCCTCGCCGTTGTCCAGTTTACTTCCCAGCTCGCCTGGGCTGATGCTGGTCCCGAGGTACCACCTCCCACTCCTTGTTTCGGATGAATGTTAGACTCAGGTTTGATTTATCTTAGCATTGGTGCAATTTGAATAGTTTGTGTAACTTTTCATGATTCTGAGGCATATGACAAATTCAATTAGTCTAATGTGGTTTAAAAGTTTGGAACTTGTTGTCTTGTTTGATTATCAGGCTGCAGAGCCAGAGATCACCAGGCTGTGTAGGGAGGCTGAGGAGTCTATTGTAGCAGGAAAGTGGTTGGAGTTGGCTTCTTTAATGGTTACTTCTGCTGAATTGGTTTCTTCCAAGATGTCTGACAAAGGTTTCTCTCTCTCTCTCTCTCTCTCTACTCTCTCTTTTATATATTAACACAATGCTCAATTATTTCTATGTTTTGTCAGACTTATCACTAGGTTTATCTTTTTGATTCAGATCTTGAGTGTACCTACACCATCATTTGCAGCCTTGTTAAGAACGCCGAATAGCGCTGATGATGTTCTTGAAATGGTGAAAGCTTATCTCTTCTAAGGTTGTTCAACAGCCCAATGACAAAGCTTCTCTTCGTTTGAAGATGTAATGATTCTTTTCCCGCTTTATATGTTTACTGTTGTACTTATAAGTCACATGTGCCTTATTTTGGTTATTTGTTGTCTTTGTATAGCCTCTTCAATCTCTATAACCTTCTGGACCACCCCTATGCTCGTTTCCAAGTCTACATGAAAGTGCTTACGCTGGCTGTTGAAGGGAAGGTTACTGAGTACGTAGTTCCTTCTTTTAAGAAAATTGATAACTTCTTGAAAGAGTGGAACGTTGACACTAAAGATCAGAGGCAACTCTTCCTTGCCATTGCTAATGTTCTGAGAGAGAACAAAAGGTATACTGCAACATAATCTATACTTTACAGTCTCCTTTTAGTTATATACTGATAGGTCCCTTGCCAAGAGATCTCAATGTTGATCGATAGTAAATAGAACACAAGTTGTTTTTGGGTAGAAAGTCTACCTCTTTTTAGTTTTTTCATTAGTTTAAATAGAGAAACGATTACAAGGAAGCAAATAACTGAAACAAGAACTGGAGTCATTAACTCCTACAAAACAGGGATGTGGAAAGTGGACAACTATGTCCTAGAAGCTAGGATGACTAGTTATCTTATTGATGAAACATAAAAACAGAGAAAAGGAAGTCGTGTGACTTCTCACTTTGATTTGGTCTACGTGATGACTTCTTTGTTGCCACCTCATATTTGTCACCGATTCTTCCTGGTCTTGTATCCTATCATATACTCATGAGTTTATCTTTCAAAATTCCAGCTTGGTGAACGAATCCCTTAAGTTCCTGACGAAGTATCTAGCGACTTTCTCAAGTGAGGATGCTAAGGTCCTAGATGAAGCTAAGGAGGAGGCTGTGCGTGCAGTTATTGAATTTGTCAAGGCTTCCAGCATCTTCCAGGTATCATACTTCGTAAAAGCTTGATGATGTGACTAGGATGTGTTGAAAGATCCATCTTTCTTGTCTTAACATAGCTGTCATGTTATATATATTTGAATTCAACAATGATTCTTTTATTGCAGTGTGATTTATTGGACTTGCCAGCCGTAGCACAACTAGAGAAGGATGCTAAGTATGCCCCGGTTTACCAGCTACAAAAGATCTTTCTTACTCAGAGGCTTAATGCTTACACTGACTTCCGAGCTGCAAATTCAGAATGTCTGCAAAGCTATGGTACTAAATTGTATATATATACTTTTACTATTTTTTTCATAGTACGATCTCCTGAAGAATCTTTTATTTCTATGTCTGGTGTTTCTTAGGACTTGTTGATGACGACTGTGTAACGAAAATGAGATTGTTGTCACTAGTTGACTTAGCGTCAGATGAGTCTGGCAAAATACCATACGCCTCAATCAAAGACACTCTACAGGTAAAAAATACTTAGAAAAACATGGAAAAATTGTCACTCTGTTAGTTTCTTACTTTTCTCTGTGCTTTCAGGTAAAGGAAGAAGAGGTTGAACTATGGATCGTGAAGGCAATAACTGCGAAGCTGATCGATTGTAAGATGGATCAGATGAACCAAGTTGTCATCGTCAGGCAAGTTGCATCGATATACACTTTCTACTTAGAGATATGTATATGTATGCACATTCATAATTTGATTGTATGATTCATATCTTTCAGCCGCTGTTCCGAGCGTGAATTCGGGTCAAAGCAATGGCAATCACTTCGAACTAAGCTCGCAACTTGGCGGGTAAATACAGAACTTCGCTTCATTTTAATACAAAAAAAAATCTCCTTGAATCTGATTATTTTGGTTATTTTCGTGTTGTGTTAGGATAACATTGGAAACGTCATAAGTACAATTGAATCGAACAAGGTAACCGAGGAAGGCTCTCAGGCATCATCAGCATCTGCTGCAGCAATTCAAGGGTTGACTGTTCGTTGAAAAGCTATCAAGACAGAAAGAACTTTTTCATCTCCTGAAAATCTCTCAAAATCTGTAACCAACGTTGAATATCTTTTGTTGTCTTAGAAGCTTTCTTTCCTCTCTGTATTTTGTTGCAGAGTTTCTTAATCTTTGAAATTTTTGTCCCTGAAATAATTTGAAAACTTTTGCTATACATTGACATTTCTTGTTTTGAGAATACTTATTATTTGCCACCTTTAGGTCACTATACTGGTTTTTAATAGTTAAGACTGACAAAAAAATTTTTTGAACAACTGGATCATGCTAAAGAACACAATAGTGTCTTTACAACAACACTACATCCTCTCTAATGAGTACTAATACATTCTTACAAGTTTCCATGTAAGAACACAGTCAGTAACAAGGAGATTGATGCTGCTATTGCTGCAAACGAAGAACCAATAGGCATGTGTGAGGCGGTATTGGGCAGCCAAGGGTAAGAATCAGGAGGTGGCATCACACAGTTATCTCCATTGAAATAGATTCTTCTAGGGAACTGCCCAACCTTTCTCAAATGTGAAAGCTGAATGCTTCTTTCTGGAAAAGTAACTCAGATTGTACATTCCCATATGGTCCAGCTTGCATCAACAGATCATTGTAAAACTTTACTCCCCAAAGTAATCCCAGTATCATCTATACAAATTAAAAAAAAAAACAAATCAACATTGTTCCTTTCTATCATTCTATGTAAACAAGAACTTTGCAGGTTATAGAGGGTACTTACTTATGGAAGCATAAGGAAGCAAGGGTTTGTAAGTTGAAGCTGAAATGTCTGAGTGAGATTATCGAAATTTGGATGCTGCACGACCAGATTCCATTGTGAATAGTTCATGTTGTAGTTGAAATTTGTGATGGTGACTTTAACTCTCCAGTAAAGTTTGTAGTTAACCTTCACATGCCAGTGGATTCTCACTGGACACATGTGGTTCGTGCATTGGACCAGAGGCGGTACATACAAGTTCTTCCCTGTATTTGGAACAACCGATGCTATCCGTGGACCTTTTGAGCTGTGAGAAGAATACACCAAAAGATAAAAAGAGAAAGATAAACAGGGTAATATGAGCTTATGAGAAGAACTTACTCTACACAGTTCCCTGGCTGAGAAGTGTTTTGGCATCCACAAGAGCATGTAGTACAAGGGACTATTGTGCTGTTGTAGAACGATGAAAGAGAGACACAGCAAGTAGGTGTCTTCTGAGCTAAGAACTGCGAGTACTGTGCAAGTTACATTCCAAGTCACTGTCACAATCAGAAAACACACAAACTCAGTTTCGCTTCTACTCAGTTTTGTTACACTTCAAGAACAGTATTAACTTACTCATTGCTTGTGTAACTCTTCGTTTGTCAGTACCCATGAATCTAGTGGGTTTCACAATCTTCCCAGGGCCACAAGTATAGCCAGGTCCAGGAGCCTTGAGGGTGAAATTCTTAGGTACCCTGACCGTCTTGTTTGTGGTACCAGCTTGTCCAACGGTGAGCTGGAAAGAGGAAACAGCGGTTGCTGGATCTTGAGCCCACGAGTTTATCACACCACCTCTGCAGCAATTAGCAACCTGCTGATTGTAAGGAGTTCCGGGCAAGAGATCAACAACAGAAGGTGTCTTTTTGCAGCAGTGAGGAATGGTTCCTTTGAATTTAGAAGCAGTCTCCTTGTTCTGTTGTCTGTCCTCCATTCATTCCCCATATAACCTCTCTCTTTGCCCACTGACCATCCAAGAGTCCAGCCTGGTGCTTGAATGTGTCTATATTGCTGGAAATTATACAAGGTTACAGTCGCCTGCACCGTGGGACAAAAAAAGGAAATCGAATATTTATAAAACACAATCAAGATATGTTCAAGTTGATGCTAATGTGTATTACATACCACATAGCCATCACCGGTCCAGGTTATGATGTCCCATTTGATAGTGATATTCCCACTTGGGTCCAAAGGATCATAAGCATCTGAAAAAACCCAAAAGCAAACATCATGAACACATAATCATTGAAACTTTTTGTTTTCATGATTCAAAAGTTTTTCTTTATAGTTTCCATAACAGAGCATTGAATGAAAAGGAAATGACAAAAGGATGAGACTTAATAAAAGCTCCCTGATGAAAACAACTTAACAGCTCTCTTTAATACCTCTTAGCAATTCCAAACTTATTAATCTCAAACAAACTCAAGCCCCTTTCAGTGTCAACTAAAAAGTTAGAGAAAACACATGGGGAAAGTTGCACTCAGGACTCATAAAGTAAAACCCTAGAAAGTAATCTTTAATTCTCTATACTGAACAGTAAAACAGGGAAACAACTTGGATAAAGATGGAATCTTTACGGCTTTACCTGCAGGAGTGTAACCAGAGAAAGAAACTAGAAAGATTATAGAAATTCCGAGCTTGAAGACGATTGAAGAAGAAGAAGAACACAAGAAACCCATCTTTTTTCTTTAAAAGAAAGAGAGAGAAAAACTCTTAGTCTTCTTCTTTAGTCCTTAAGTTTGACAAGTGACAACACAGGGATGAAGAAGAATCTCGATGTAATATAGACTAAAGAAAGAAAAGGCTTAGGAAATAAGGCAAATTGATTAACAGCCATGAAAAAAGATTATAGCTTTCAATTAGAAACAAGTAGTGACCAATTAACTTCGAATTCTCATAAGTGTTCATCGAGAAGAGAGAAGTCCAGCTTTTAGCAGAGAGAGAGACTAATGAAAAGCCAAAAGAAAGTTGCTTTAGTGGGAGATGTGATGGTTATTTTTCGTGCCAAGTGTAATAATGTGCCTTAATGCACAAGCATTAATGCCACTTAGCCTGCTACTAGTATTCTTTTCTAATTTCAAACATTCTCATTCACATTTATTCGTTGTTCAATGAATCCAAGGACTTTTGAGAATCTCCAGACTGTATCATACACGTACGTGGTGTTAAACTGGGCCGATAATTGGAAAATATGAGGCCCGTTTGAAGTTTTCAGCCCAATACATTATAGCCATAAGCAGAGTGAAGTAGTATTAAAACAAGAAGAATAATCAGTTTTGTAAAATCTCACAAGCCTATCAAAATTGACAGAACTACAACCAAAGTTACATTCACTTCTGGAGTTCATCATCATCATCACCACAGTGATCTTCATCTAATTCAGGTTCACTAGCAACATCATCATCATCTTCTTCATCATCCTCAACAACATGGCCATGATCAGGACACACTACCATGACCAACAATCCCGCTAACTTTTCCAGACTTGTTTGCATATTCTTCAAGGGATGTTGATGGAAACACATCACCAACCTTGCTGCTATCGCTCCTTGTTGCTACTGCTTCATCTGATTTCTTCGGGTTGTTATCTTTGTTCATCTATGTCACGCAATAAAAACACACAACATTAAGTCTCACACATTCTTAGAGTAAAGAAGAGATCATTCCTGCTTATTTGGAAACATATATATAGTTAAAGGGGTGAAAGCTTACAGCACGCAAAAGCGTCCTTCTATCTCTTTCCCTAGCATTCTTGATAGTCTGCAACAGATTAACAAAGTTTTCATTTCGAAAACCCAAAAAAAAAACAAGCTTCTCTTGAGCTCCAATAAGAAGGAAATGAGAGTTGTACAAAATAGACAAACCTCATCAAGCAGCTTCTGTTCAGCCTCTACCTCATAAATATCTCTGCAATAAACGCAACAATTGCGATTGAAACCTTAGCTACGAAGCACAAAGAAAGAATTATATATTCAGTAATCAAATATACCTTCCCATGATTTGCTCAGTAGAAGAATAACACTTGGCACACACTTTCTGCTCCTTGGCACAACCTGTTATCAGTAAGTTTCATACTTAAAACACATCGATATAACTACACAAACGAGATAACTAATGCAGTAACATAACAAAAAGGCAGAGAGAAACAGAACACTAACCAGAGCATAACTTGTGATACGCTTGACGAACATTACGCTTCGTACACTTCTGACTGCACCAAAAGAAATAAAATTGATTTTTTTGAATTATTTCACCGACAGAGAAACAATCAAATTCAGCGAACAAAGATAATAAATACCATTTGGCGGGTTCGGTTAGCTTTTTGTATTTTCCGTATTTGCGTTTCCAAGCGATCTGCTCCCGACAGCGAAGGCAAACTCCGGTTATCTCCGAGAGCGGTCTGAATCTCCCGCCCACTTCCTAAAAAAAAAAAAGTCAGAAATTTCCGACACTATGAAATCAATTGTAAAGCTTCAATTGGATTTGGTTAGAAGAAGCAGAGTAAAAATTGTTTACGGTTTCGTTGATCTTCACGCCGGCGTTGGGTACCCATGCGAATTTGTTCTGATGCTTCGGTGGTCCTTGTCGTGAGCCCATCTCTCCTTCTTCTCCTTCTCTGCCAAAATCGGAGCTCGGAAGCGCGCAAGTAAACGAAACAAACAGAGTAAATGATTCAATCAGTAAGACGGCGAGCCAAGGGAAGAAGAAGAAGAAACCATTAGGGTTTTTTTGTTGGCCTTTTTTATTTAAATTTAGTTTTTAGTCCATGGGCCTCTTTGATAGCTATAATGTAATGCATGCATTTCATGATGGGCCAAATGTAAAGCCCATGTATATTAGTGACATTTGAGATGTATTTGTATTTTCTCTCTCTTTTCGGTTTTTACATGCTTTCTATAAACTTTTTTTTTTGTTTTTGCTAAATTGTAAGTGTCATTGCAAAGAATTTGTTACACGTTAATGTAACCCATTCTTTTCAGCCATTTTTAAAGCTTAGAGGTGCAAAAAAGTTTTAAAAACCCCCTTAAACCACTAAGAGATCATGTTCAAACACTGATATGCTTCGGTTATATGGATTTGTCTAGATTACTTGTTTCCTTTTTTATCTTCCAGTTCGATGCTTCAACCTTTTACATTTGTGTAATCATCACATGTTCATGCTCATGTAATGTTTATGGATAAGAAAAGAAAAAGAGTACTATTTTGGATTTTTCACGATGCATGCAATGAGACCATACGCATCGTGCATCGACAAGCGCCCCACGATGTATCCAAATGTATATCGAGATATAAACAAAAGATCAATGATAGCTATTGATAATAGGGAATGTAGTCCGTTAATGCTCTGGAATTCTATAGCATCCAACGTAGAAAACAAAGAATTAGTGAACAGTTATTAGCCGTTTGTATTTTATTATGGACGTGGTTGAAATATTATATATTGTATATACCAACTGTTGACAAAAATATTGTATATACCAACTTCGGCTAAAACCCCAAAGGAATGTCAAAGTTAAAAATAATTTATTTTGTAACCGCACTGTCACAAACTAAAAGTTGATATAATATTTAACATTTTAAAAAGATTAAAAGATAATTTGAATAACTTAAAAAAGGAAAAAAAAAATTTGCCACATGCGAATGTTCCTTCGTTTCATGGTAAAGTGGAATACCGATCTAAATTAATTAATTTTCGTATGAAGCAGTCTATTTTGCATCCTAAATGAACACCTTTATTGATCTTACACTCCGGTCAAAATGTATTAACTATTGTTCGGTTTTATATCTACCATCTTTTAATCCGCACACACCACTTTTCTTGTTTGTTTGTTAAAAACGCTCACATGCCACTGAATGCGTTTAAACATCTATAAACCGAAACTAATTAAATTGTTAGGTTCTTTATAGCGTTAGCCAAACCTACTAACGTATCAACCACGTTAAACTTGTAACATAAGATACCACTAGTTTAACCTAAACCAAAACAAATATGTTTATTATCGTAATCGTAAAAATATAAAATACTACTTTAACATCTAAGAACCGTTTCTTTAATTATTTGTAATGATTATCTCATTTGTTTTGTAATTATTTTTTTTGCTTTGCCAAGAGATGTAATGTTTATCACTAAATTTTATAAATAAAATTTATTTGAATTTTGTTATAACATTTTTGAATCGTTATGATTTTTTAGTAAAAATAATATATACTGGTGAAATGTAAATCCATTGACACAAAAATTCAAATACTAAAGCTCTAATAATTTTTGAAAAATATATATGTATGTATATATATATGTTTATACAAATCGATTCAACAACTGATAAATAACCATTTCAAACAAAAACTGATACATAAGTGGATATTATTCAAAAGCTATAGATATTTTTCAGAACTCTCTGTTAAAAAAACATTGTTCTCTTAGGAGATTAGTATCTAAATATATATCATCTATAATAAGATTCTATTTTTGGAAATTAATTAATTTATAATGTGAATTTAAAAACAAATAAAGACAAGTTAATTCCCCCATAGAATACGGACATTATGCGACAGAATAGAAGTCTTCAGTTTCTCACCAAAACAAGGGTAGATAAAATTCTTTTGACCTGTTAGAACGAGTCTTTATCGACCACGTGTTAACCTTCACACACGTCACCCAATTACCTCTCACGTGCCGGATCTGTTATAAAACTAACAACGGACGCTCTTCTTCGAGTTCTCATCTCAGTTTCAAACAACGCCTCTCTCTCTCTCTCTCTCTTCTCCAATTCTCAATCAATCAATCAATAATGGTTGAACCGGCGAATACCGTTGGAATCCCACTGAACCACACCGCGTTGTTGAAAGATGAGCTCGACATCGTGATCCCGACGATCCGTAACCTCGATTTCCTCGAGATGTGGAGGCCCTTTCTCCAGCCTTACCATCTCATCATCGTCCAGGACGGAGATCCTTCCAAGACCATTGCTGTCCCTGAAGGGTTCGATTACGAGCTCTACAACAGGAACTGACATCAACCGTATCCTCGGTCCCAAAGCTTCTTGCATTTCCTTCAAGGACTCTGCTTGTCGCTGCTTCGGCTACATGGTGTCCAAGAAGAAGTACATCTTCACCTATTGACGACGATTGCTTCGTAAGTTTCCCCACAATTCTCAAGTTCTGCTGTTTTTCCTTTTTTTTGGTCGTTCTGTTTTGTCTGCATCTGTGTAGATCTGCTGCTTTCAGGTTATGTCTTAAGGATTGTTCGGTGTCTGTGCGAGATCTGGTTACATTGTCGGTAGACTTAACAGATCTCAAAATTATGAATTTTGAATTCGAAACTGTTGAATTTTGAAACTAGATCTATACATTTCATATACTTGGATTGTTCTCGATCTGTTTTTCTGAACTGCAATTGTATAGTCTAACTTAGTGATCATGATCTCTAGTGACGCCATTGTTGTTGGACGACCAATCTATCTAATGTCGTAACAGTTTAAGTTCACAAGATTCTTGCATGTCATTGTCCTGAAACAAAATGTGGGACTTGTCCAAGAATTGAGTGTTCTGTTACGACATGAGTGTAGCATTGATGTTGGTGTCATAATGTGTTGGTTTAATCACGCGTAACGGCACATGGTCTTTTATTTTTTTCTTGTTCTAGCTTTAGCTGTATTTGAATAATCTTTTCCTTTGTGTTACAAAAAAAGAATAATCTTTTCCTAATTTTTATAATTTTTTGTCATGTGTTATATAGGTTGCTAAGGATCCATCTGGAAAAGCAGTGAACGCACTTGAGCAACACATCAAGAACCTTCTCTGTCCATCGTCTCCGTTTTTCTTCAACACCTTGTACGACCCATACCGTGAAGGTGCTGACTTCGTCCGTGGATACCCTTTCAGTCTCCGTGAAGGTGTTTCCACTGCTGTTTCTCACGGTCTCTGGCTCAACATCCCTGATTACGATGCTCCAACCCAACTCGTCAAGCCTAAGGAAAGGAACACAAGGTAACTACTTTAACATCTTTTTTTTTTCTACATTTTCTTTTGATATTTTAATTAGCTAACAAATGCTTATATGGCAATCACTGTTGAAAGGTATGTGGATGCTGTCATGACCATCCCAAAGGGAACACTTTTCCCAATGTGTGGCATGAACTTGGCTTTTGACCGTGATCTCATTGGCCCGGCTATGTACTTTGGTCTCATGGGTGATGGTCAGCCTATTGGTCGTTACGACGATATGTGGGCTGGATGGTGTGTCAAGGTACTTTACTTTCCCATTCTCCTACCTAGTTTTAGGACTATAGTTGAATACTTACCTGCTTCTTATTGTTTTCAGGTGATCTGTGACCATTTGGGATTGGGAGTGAAGACAGGTCTTCCCTACATTTACCACAGCAAGGCAAGCAACCCATTTGTGAACCTGAAGAAGGAGTACAAAGGGATTTTCTGGCAGGAGGACATCATCCCTTTCTTCCAGAGCGCAAAGCTCTCAAAAGAAGCTGTGACGGTTCAACAATGCTACTTGGAGCTGTCCAAGTTGGTGAAGGAGAAGCTTAGCCCCATTGATCCTTACTTTGACAAGCTTGCTGATGCTATGGTCACTTGGATTGAAGCTTGGGATGAGCTTAACCCGGCCACTAAAGCTTGAGCAGCGAAAAAAAAAAAAAAAAACCACCACCTCAGTTTTGGTTATTAGCTCAACCTATATCATCTATCTTCCTTACCTTCCTCGTTTTGTTTTATCTCATTTTCCGACGAATTCTTCAGTAAGTCGCCGGAGTTTATTTAAGTAGTGATGGTGTAGTTCTATTTTAAGATCCGAGACAATCTATCCTCTGAGCCTTTTGTCTTTGTTTCAATAATAAAATCTTATATTCCTTTAGTTCTGATGGTGTTTGCTTGCAGTCTTTGTCTTTGTTATCTTTGCTTCCTGGTTCGTTGACATGTTAGTTTGGTTTAAAAACTGGGACGAGAGAGTTTAAAAATGAAATAGATACCAAAACCAAGGCTTAAATTATGCTTGATATTAGTTTGAGCCCAGAGCCGTGGTCTCGAATCTCTATGCGTTTCGCAAGTTCAGCAACATGACTAAAAACAGGCCTATAGTAATGGGCCTCATAAGCATTTGAATTCCTCCATTTGAACGATTCCAGCAGTAACATTTGAACGATTTATAGGTGAAATAAAATAAAAATGTTCCACTAGGCACCCTAAGCTTAGATATTGGATTTCTCATCAATGATTGTCTCTTTTTTACCAATCTTCCAAGTTAAACCCAAATATATCTGCATGTTTTCTTTTTCTTACTATTAAGTGGCATCCACACCAACTGACAAAGCCACAAGGATTGAATCGGAGGACTCGCCCTCGTGTCTCACAAAGAATCTTCGTAAAGATAAAAACTAATAAAGTAGACTTTTGGCTCAAATTTAGCCAAGTATTGTACACACAAAGCATTTTTAGCAAATCCATGGTTAAAATAGATTTTTTTTTTGAACTGAAGTTAAAATAGATTTTTTGGAACTATAAAAAGAGATATTTTAATTATTACTCTCTCTATTTCATATTAAGTGTCATTTTAGATTTTAATGTTTTATTATAATTGTTGTTTTATGTTTTAATGCATAAATTAAACAACTTTCCTATTTGTATCTTTATTTTCAGCTGATTAATTAATAAAATGATATACTCCTAAATAGGGGTAATAAAAAAATTTAATAATTTTTTAATTTACATATAAAAACTTAAATGACAATTATTATAAAACAAACTGAAATATTAAAGTAAACTCCATCGTTAATAAGGGCACTTTAACTCATGAAAACTTCTCCATGCCATGTCTCCTCATTGATTTCTTTAAGAATATTTGTTGTCCTTTCAGTTTATATACTCCATGTCGGTACCGACTTTCTTGATTTACTATTTTAAGTTCTTTATTTTCAATTTTCCCATTCGGAAATAGGGATGTTTGATTAACATAAATTTACACTATTTCACTCTTAACAATAAAAAGGTTATTATCATAAGAAAAGGTTGATATACACAAGTACACAAGTAGTTAAATATTTTTTTTTTCAAGTAGTAGTTTTTTTTTTTTTTTTGATAAAAAAAATTTAAAATGGTTTGACCTATAAATCGTTCAAATGTTACTGCTGGAACATTTTTATTTTATTTCACACTAGCATTAACAATTACCGATGAGGAGTGTGCCTTTTTTTGTCTTGCCTATGGAATTGTCGGAAAAGCCTAGCTTTCACTTTTCCGGTTTAACCAAAAAATAACACGTTACGAATTATTTTAGTAATACAATATAATTTCCTAAGTAAATAAATAATCCATTGTTATTAGTGTTTTTTAGTATTCTTACAAAAGAATCTAAAAATGTGTGAATTTTAATAAATCGAGATTAAATACACAAGTATAGACAGACTACCCTTATAAATGAGCTTCACTCACATGAACTAAAATACTAATCGCTTCCTTAATATTGGCAAAGGCAACGACATGAAGAACACAAATGCAAAGTTAACCACACTCGTTGTAGGGTTTCTCGTTCTCATGATGATAATGATGAATCTTCCTCATGCGCTTCAAGGTCTGTACATTGACAAAGCTCTTAGTTTTCTCCTCTCTTTTTTCTTTCTCATCTTATTAGATCATCCTCATGTGCATGTGTTTACATATATCTTTTAAGTACATATATATATATATATATATATATATATATATATATATATGTTAAATGTGTGTGTGGCGTCCCTTCCTTATGATGCAGGAGATATATGTAGCTAGGTACTCCGTATATATATTTGTGCGTTGTTTCTTAATTCTTATGAAGATGATGATTATTTATTTATATGTGTGTGTGTTGATGTCTACATACATCATACGATGTGGCTGTCTTCTTAATATACCTAAACGTATGAAGGTGTAAACATGTGATGCTGATGTTGTCTTTGAGAACTTACAGGTGGAAACATAGATGTAGTTGGATCCAAATATGAAGATAATTATGGTCTTATGGTGAGCGGAAGTGATGAACCTCCCTTGATGGGACGAAAGGTACACATTAATGCAATATATAGCTACAATATCCTATTGTTAATTGTGAAAATATACATAGTCGTCAAAAATACAAATATGAGTGAGGAAGATTCATATAAGCATATTTAATATTTTTCCTTATATATGTAGTCCTGTATGTTTTGTGGCAGTTAAAAAGTTCAAAAGCTATAGATCAGTCTGCAACAAAGAAAAGAACAGATTCAGCAAAAGAGATCGATAATCTAATGAGAGGCGATTATTCTTCACGTATGAAAGGAAAGAAAAGGAGCCCAATCCATAATTGATGGGTCATTTTAAGTAGTTTAAGAAACTTAATTAGAAGTTCTTTATGTGAGAAGACAATGTTAATCAGGCTTACATATATAATATATATACTTTTTAAATAGTGTTTTGTTACTTTTTTGTAGCTTCAAACTATGTATTCTTACTCTAGGGTAACATATTTGTTCGTAAAATGCACAATGAGAGGATTTCTACATATATGATACTATCTTGATAGCTCTTCAGAAGTCTTTGTACACTAAAAGAACCCTAAATAACTTCTCATGATCTATTTTAAAACCCCATCTTCAAGCTTGATATAGAATGCCAGTATGTCTTCCATCACCCTGAGAAGGATCTCCAGCAGCCAAAGACAGCAATTGCGTGGATCAGTATCACATTGTTTCATCTAGTGAATTGCCACTTATCATTCTCATTGTAAAAGCTGAAGACATTCATAAGGGATTAGCATAGAAGTAGTCTTCTTCTTTAGGTTTACTCGGAATCACAAGCCGCTTCTTGGGACCTCCCATTCTTGTACCGTGAAAGGCCTTCACCTTGGTCGAAAACACTTCCCAGCTTAACAACCCTTGATAGTATTCATCTATTAGATTAACCAAGAACTCCCTGTTTAGCTCAATCGTTTTCTTGAACCCCAAGAACCTGAAGGATGAGGATTAAGTAGTGCCATTAGCCATTGATAAAACAAACATTAATTAATGTTTTCTTTAGATCAGAACAATGATAATGATTCACCTGCGATGACCTTCCACAACTTTGGCCATGTTCCCATAATAAGTAGGAACAAATATATCACTTTCTAGCGAGATGAGGTAATCAAGAGCAGCCATTTGAGAAGAATGGTTCTGACAAAAACTCAAATCAGAGGAATCTAGCAGAGTTTCTTTCCTGACCTGGTTTAATTTCATCAAAGATCCATCAGTTACTGACACTATGAGTGAATCTTTCAGACAATAACCTACTAACCACATTTGGAAAGACGTCTGTTAAAGCCTTTAACCGCCTTCTACCACCGTATATCTCTCCGGCAGCTATAGTAAATCTGCACATTATGGTCAATGCCTAAGGCGGATAGTGTCAGAGCTGTTTCTTCTGGAGTCAGTGGACAAAGACCTTCTTTCCTCTTCAACTCTGAGTTTATTACTTTCTCTTTCCACCATAGATAAGCATATCTAAGCTAATGAAAAGAAAAGATTGATAAACATCAATATCATCATACAGAGAATTAAAAGTACAAGATGGAAGTATTATTTGAACCTCATTCTTCCTCTTCGTAGCGGTTGCAACCATGGGAGCAACCAGAGAATGCCAACATATCTATTTCGTATCTGAGATGCAGAACCAGAAAGGGACCTTTCTCTCCTCAGAATCTTGACTACTCTTCTAACTAAGTTCCTCAATCTTGGGAGTAAACCTAAGCCCATTGAAATTTACTTTGCATCTCAGCTTCTGAACCTCAGCAGGAAGTTCGTTATTCGCAAGCCGAACATCGGTCTTGTTCAGATGTAAGACCTTATGCTTCTTTACCAAGGGAAGAACCTGGTCTTGGTAATAGGACATGTTGGACCAGCTGATAGGAGGCATGGTGTGGTACACGCCGAGCTCGACCCTTCTCTTAAGCCTTGGAGGAACCTTCTTGAGTATACGAACCTCATCTCTTAAAGAAGTTATGAAGTGATCCACATCGAATATGTCTTTGAACTCACTGCCCATATAAGGAAACCCATCAACAACTTCAAAGAGAAGTAAAAGAAGCTCTGAGAGAAAGATGGATGGCAATAATAATAATAACCTTGGATCATTCCAAAAAGAGGTCTTGTCAAGCTCTGGGACAATAAGTGTGACATTCATGTATCTTGCAATAGTAACCATATCACATATCTGAAAACAGAGTCCAAAAGTCATATATAATATATATATATATATATATATATATATATATATATATATATATATATATATATATATATATATATATATATCAGAAATGCATAGGCAATTTGATAAGGATTCTTTGTTCAAAGCAAACAGATTAGTTGAGATCTCTACCGCAGCTCGCATTTGGTTGAGTCCTCCATTGCAAGAAACCATAAGATAGCCATTGTTCTGATATATCCCTGAGAGAAAACAAAGAGCAAAAACAAAGTATAATAACTCTGTTCTTTTCTACCAAAAGAAGGCAATCTAATTAAGAGCCAACGATAGTATATGAACTAAACAGTCCAAAGAGTGTTGCAGTCAGAAAGAAAACAAGCTTACTTACTTTTAGGTGGGAGGGGGAGTTTTCATGGGAAGAGAAGACATTTCTTGTGCAGCCATTGGGAACTCATGGTGAATATTGAAACAACAAGGCCAGCCTTTGAGCAACCTTGGTCCCCACATCCCTCCCAAATACACCAAATGAACAAAACAAGTATGGTGATAAAACGAATCATCCATAGGCTCATACGAGACCTTGAAACCAAGGAGTTCTTGAACTTGCTATCTACTAGAAACTTAACCTTCATCTCTAAGAGCTTCCCCTGTGGTATAGAAACTTCTCTGTTTTACACATTTCTGAATCTCCTCACAGGCTTTTATAAGTCTAAGAAGAAGACTAATCAGATGATCACCAAGTCAAAGGTTAAAGTAGTAATCATCACCACGCAAAACAAGGGCGAAACATTTATTGTCACTCCTCGAAAAAAATCAAAGAATCTCTTTCACTTAAGTCAACCACAATTTCCGGATTAGCACGACCGCATTCTCATAATCTCATGAGTTTAATGAACCGACTAACTTTCAAGCGAATTAACAATCTCAGCCAACCAAAAAAACAGATCTCAAGTTTGATGTGAAAACTCTCCAAATTACAAGGAAACTAATGCAATGGCGACCCGTTGAAGCTAAAAGTAAGTAAAACCGCAATCAAAACTGAAAAAAAAGAGGCGACAGAGTTGGTTGAGAGAGAGAATGTGTATCAGTCATCTGGTCAGTGATCACCGGAAACAGAACCGAAGCTCGTCAGAGAGATTGGGAAGAATAAAGAAGAAGAAGAAGATTGAGACAAGAATGTGGCAAAAGATAATTTGTCTTTTGATCTCTTTTTTTTTGTCGGGAGTCTTTTTTGTTTGTGACCGTTCTGTGTTAACAGTTGAAGCCATTGATCATATAATCTATGAAGGAAACAAAAATCTTCAAGTTACATTCGTTTCTTTTTTAGCCAACTAATTGTACAGATTATGGTAAGTAAACTATCTGTATAAACGATACGATACTTCGTTGATTAGATATTTGTCTTATACGTTCAAGTTTTACTATGATAGTATGATAAGATTAAAATTATAGAAACATGTGTATCATTTCAGTGTCTCTTTCCATTCTAAAATTATTTTGTTTACTTCTGAACAAAAAATCAAAAATTTAATATTGTAATTAGCATTATAATAGTTTTAATTCATTATGCATGAATATATACCAAAACAAATAAAATAGAGTTTCAGAGATGCAGTTACAATCATAAAATTAAACATACTTTGACGGAAAATATTATTTAAAGATGTTTTAAAATCAGCCTGGTGTAATTTTTAAGTTCAAACCATGCGACGATGGACGACCTGAATTCAACTTTACGTGTACGCTGCATGGTTGATACACTGATGATCTGATACTTTTTTTTATTTGTTGCTGATGATCTGATACTTGAAGCTTGTTTTAAAATATCAACTAATTATATTCTAATTACCAAATCCGTTATTTGTATTTTAGTTGTAAGAGTATTTATTAAGGTCTTAAGTAACATTTTTCATGAACCTCATCAACAAGTCTTTGTTATACTAAAACGATTGAAGTATTCTAATTAATGCCAAACTTAACTACATCATTTTCAAAAAGAAAAAAATTAACTACATCTACGTGTAGACGACAAAAAAACTAATATTTGTTCTTTTGTTCTTGATAATCATAATTAAGAATCTATAAATTGTATTGTTGTATATTGATTCGTTATTACTCATGAGCGACGACCACCCAATTACATAATAAACCATATATATTTTGCTTATGTTTTTGCTCAAATTTATGCTTGTCGTCTTTGATGTTGTAGTTAATTAAATATTTCTGAATGTTTTCAAATCCCCAAAGCGTCTGTTCCACGAAATGCCAAGTTGCCAACCTACGTACATTTTCAGTTTTTAGTCTAGTTAAATACCCGAATAGTTTTCCATTGATGCATATATATGGATATTTTTTTTGTTCAACAGACGCTTTTGGGATTTGAAAACATTCAGATATATATATATCCATCCATATATATATATATATATATGGATAAAATTCAGCTAACTCCAGATACAAAAATATTTTATATAGTTTATTTTTATTCACATCAAAGTTTATCTTTAATTTTTATAAATATATTGATGTTATTTTATTATTTTAAACCTAAAAATTTATTTGTATTTATTATGTATCAAATAGTCTAATAAGAATAACACAAAATTTGTATATGTTAAATTTAATCAATACATATACCGTAAAATCAAGTATATATATTGGACTTTAGAGAATGTTCATTCTTATAAATTTGTTCGTTATAGAGTTATTTATAAAATTATTCATAACTTTGTTAATTTTGAGTCTATTTAATCCAGCTGAATTATACTGCAATAGCCCACACTGTACATGCCAGATGCAAAAGGCCATACAAGAAATTAAATAGATTTTAACTGACCCAAGTATTCAGATTGGGCTTCAGAGTCGGAATTACACACTACAATCTTAATTTAACGAAAGTCTATGTCTGCGAGGTTAAACAAAAAGCGTAATACGTGAGTTTTGCATTAATAGCAAAAGAAGAAAACAAGTGTCTCGACGTTTTACAAGAACGAACATTCTCTAAAGTACAACAACTCAATCACACAATATCCCAAACAAGAGAGACAGACACACATTACCAAATAGAAAAACACACATATTAGAGAGCTGTTCGTCGTTCTCGACAAAAACCAAACTATTTTCAGCTTTTCCCATTTCCAGCATCGATCGCTGATCTCACAAACTCATCGCACTGAGTAACTCCTCCGGACAAAACATCAGCAAGAACGCCGACGATATCAAAAGCTTCTTGTAGATCAGTTGCAGAGTTGATGTCGTCAAGCCACGAGATCAATTCTTTTGAGAAACCAACCATATCTTTCACATTCAGCAACTTCTCTTTCATTACAATCTCCCACGGTTCCAGCTCTACCCCACTTGACGTACCTTCTTTCTTGATTGGTTCGACGTGGGCCGGCTTCTTTGGTTTGAAGAACATGTTGAAGCTGTTCTATCATACCGGTGTAGACCAGCATTGGCTTGACGATGGAGAGAAGTTCATCGTTGGTTAAGGATTCTCCGTCTTGGGTTTTGCCTCCTGAACTGGATGATTCCGCAGCACGAGATGCTGCCCGACCGTGAGCGTGTTGCATGAAAAGTATGGTATATCCCGCGCTGGAGAAAGACACGACGGTGTTTGAGCCATGATTCATACGACTTCCGATAGAAGCGAGTTGACCATCATGAACTGAACGGTTTCCTCAGCTCCAGTTGTTGATAGCTGAGATCCAGGAGTTATAGGCCGTGAGTCCGATGACGGAGCTGTTGCTGCAGATGTCGATGATGATATGTAGGATGAAACGGATTTAGCCATGTTGGTGCGTTGCGAGGGACCTCCTTGGTCGAGAAGATGACGGGCCATTTGGAACATGAAAGGCAAGAAACGGGAATTGCTATCTCTTCCTCCGCCTCTGCAATCCGCGCTAAAAGAAGCTCCCGTTGCAAACCGAGCCAACATCTAAACGAGGAAAAACAAATTGTTAGCAAATCACACAGTGACGAACAAAAAGAATTGTTTTAGAATTGATTTTTTTTTAACTTACCAGAACTATGTCATATGTCAATAGGCGGAGTCTGCTTCCGTCGGCTCGACCAAGAGCGTTGAGATTATCCCAGTACTGGTCAACGTAGCGTAGGTACTGAGCTAAAGGAACCAAGGGACCTTTGACAGGGAAGAGAGCGTTACAAAGAGATTCATTGTTACGTAACATAGCTCCTTCCCATTCTTTCTTGGGGTTTTTAAGAGCAGCATCCGCTCTTTTCGCCTCTTGGTGACACTGGAAAATGAATGATGTTGAAGTAGCTCACGGTAGTATAAACGCATTCGCCACGTGCACTTCCAGGAAGTGCCAACACCAAGATTCACCCGTTTGCTGTAAGAGTATACTCCCAATAGATCAGTAGGTCTGAGTTTGTAGCCTTCTCTGCACACCATGCAAGCTAATCCATCACCTTCTTCCTCTACATCCTCAAAACCTTCGAGAATTGGTTGAGAAACCACAATCCTTTCACCACCATCAGAAGATACCTCTTGATGCATTCCAAGGCCCTGTTTGTTTACAAACGAGAAACTATGTCAACATTGTCACAAGACCTCTACAATCTTTTGCTACAGAAATTTACCTTTAGGAGCTCCTGCCTCTTTTTTAGTGCACGCCGTCTCATTTCATTTTTGGTAGCATCTCGTAACGCAAGAACCTTCTCTCCAAGAAATCCATCTCCTTTTCCTTCTTTATCAGCGAGTGTGTCTAACAAATTCTCAGCTCTTGCACCAATCTCGTTTTCTCCAGCGACTCCTTCTAAGGCATGAAGTAAGGGTAGAATTCCTCCCTCGTCTATGCATGTCTGGGTTGGCAAATGCCCCATCGACAATCCTCTTAGCATTGACAAAATAAGAGGCACCGAAGGGAGTTTAAGAGCCGCAAGCCATTCTGGGCTAGATTTGTATCCAGCCTCTCTTGTGACAGAGAATATTTCTTTGACGTGTTTGACAGCAGCAGCTATGATGCCTTTCTCCAAAACAATGTCCTTTAACCTCTCTCCACATGAACTTGTCTTGAGAGATTCTGACACTCTTACAAAATTCTCAACAGTAAATCTCTGCTTCACCGCTTCCTGAGTAATGCCCTCGTCCTTGGGATTCTCCTCATGACGTTGCTCAAGTTGATCAAATTCGGCCCAGTTTTGAAGATAAGGGTTGAAATGCTCTATGAGTGCTTCCATCGCTGCTGGCTCACCGTATGTTAAGTAAGGCAAGATTCTAGCAACCATCTCCGTGTTTCTTTGCTGTTTGTTTGACTTCTTAAGCCCCGAAGGATGGCTTAGCCTTTCTAAGAACATAAGCACTATTTTCTTGGCCTGTTCCCAAGTTCCAGTTTCCTCGTTACTGACAGTCAAAGCATTTTGTGCAGCGCTGATGCTGTCACTTTCGTTTGCTTCAAGAGTCAAACTCTCGACAATTAAGAGAATGCCTTCAGCTGGCTCCATAGCATCCACAGAAAATGCCCTCCTAGCTGTTTCCAGAAGTAAGCTTAAAGCTCCTAGCCTGAGCAAAGCTCGCCTGTTCTCTCTAATCTTGCAGCAGTGGTTTAGGAGATCAAGAACTGCAACCATCTCTTCTTCGTTGGATTTGAAGTCATCTCGTAAACTCTGCAAAGTCAGCAATGTAAATTAAATTAGCCAACTCAACCAGTTTCTATGGATTACACTCTACATGTATCTTCGAAAGCCACTTTTTTATATGAACTATATTCTTGTTTTGAGCACCTCTACCCTGTAACCAAAACTGCACTAAGACAATAAGGTCTACCCAGTGTGTGATTACAGAGCAACGAGAGGAAAAATCTCATTTCCTTTTATAGTAAAAGAGTCTTACCTTGATCATATCAAGTAAAATTTCCAGACCACCATATTCCCGAACTGCACCTGCTATTGCAAACTCAATCTCCGGATCTTGTGATTCTTCTCTATCTTCTTCCAATTCCTTGATCATAGGTTCAGTAGCTTCACCATCTAGCCCCTGTCAATATTTAACCAAACAATCAGAGCAATGAATTTTTCAGTGCTTTCATAGAAAACAGAAACACGGAATCTCTAGATTTTTACGGGGTCTCAACAGTAAGTACAGGCGAGCAAAACCCAAAGCCTAGTTCTTCACAAGAAAAATCACGAACCTGGAGTCTGTATGTAACATTCATGGGAGGACAATCCCTGCTAGGAGCTGCAGTTTGAAGCTAACAGTGCGGAGTTGGTCAGCGAAGTAGAAGACTGATTTGACTTCTTCCAAACCAGCTCATAAACTTGTGCTACGCTCAGGTCTAGTGAAATAATGTTTCCTGCAACAAGCAACTCCATGCCATAGTCATCTTCCAGTAGACCTAACAGGTCCAACTGCTGACAAATCTTGTTTTTAACATCCCGCATCAGTGGGCCAATCTCAGCACTTGAATATGGACTTTTCGTCATTGACCCCCGGATAAACTCCTCTTGCGTGTGTGACTTGTTCAGGATCAGCATATACACAGCCTCGGGCTTCGATGGGCAGATCAAATTACAAAGCTGCTCAAGAATAAACTGCAGATACAATTGAAATGTCAGATAACTGGTCAAAGATATAAGTTAATCATGAAATAAAACTTCGATAACTCCAAGTGATGAATGTGAAGATCAGTTTCTATGAAACGAAAATTTGAAACCATATCAGCTACATAGGCTGCTCAACATACTCCTAAGCCAGACTACGTGTATATAAAAAATACTCTTCCAAAAGTCTAAAAAGAAGAATATAAGATCCCCATATTGTAAAGTAATGAACATCTCCACAAAGAACCATATATTTCGAAAATAATAGTGGTCAGAATAATATTTCTTCTTACCAAACAGGTACGTCCTTTTTTCTCTACCGCATGGGTTTGTAGTCCAGAAACACATGCACGGATGAATTGTCGTTTATTTTCACTGCTTTCAAGCAAAAGACCGTCAAGAAGATCTTTTAGGAGTCCGTTACAGTCATTTATAAGCTTCGTCTTTTGCACTATCAAGCCACGGATTACAATGAGGGCCTCCAGAACATGTGACAGCAAATTGTCTCTCATGAATCTGCCACACTCGTAACATTAGACAGGTAGGCAGTAGTAATGAAAGATCAATAGATTTAAGGATGAGAAAATTACCTGGATCGAATATTTGGAACCTCTAGGAACTTTCCAAGGAGTTCTAAGAGCTTATGGAGGGTAAAACCCTGTGAAATGTCTATCTGAAGACTTCTTTCTAGAGATTCAATGTTCCCTACCTCTTGGGAGATCAGTTTACAGATGGTTGTCAGACAGCCCCGAACAGTTAAGAATAGAAGTGAATCTTGCGTCTCGATCATTTTAAAGAGTAGTTCAAAGTATTCAGCGCTGCTTTCACCAGCTGCAAGCGTAGCGGGAAGCAACCCAATCAGCAAATTGATCAGCCTGTAGCGCCTAGGCGAGCTTTGGGCAGAGAGTAAACTAACCAGCGTGCACATCTCTGACCTAATAGATTGAGAACATGCACTAAGAATTAGCTCTGTGACCCAAGAGCCGAGCTCAAATGCCTGTAAACCACCTTTAGATGCCCTGCTTGGTGCGTCGCTTCCACCTAAGTGCATATTTAAGTGCCAAGAAATCTGATCTGTGGGTTCTAGACTTTTGGCTAGCACCTCTAATTGACTGGGAGGCTTTGTATTGCCTCCTCACAAAGTCGAGATATGATGCCCCTTTCTCCCATTCCAAATAACTCACAAGCTGAATATCTAGCGTCTTCTGAGATACATCCGAGTTATTATCTTCAGGGAGCTTTCTCATCCTTTTCTTGCACTGTGGGAGTAGTTTTTCCTATCATTATTTCTTTCTCTGACGTATCTGGTTTTGGAGGTGTACATGCCACAGAAATGATCTTAAGGCAAGGAAGAATTATGTGCTCTGATATCGCAGGATGTTTAGCACCCAATTTAATGGAAGAAAATAATAGCTGAAAAACAAGGCGCAGTCTTGACTCCCAGAATTCATCAGTGAGAGAGCATACTTCTGAAAGCAACAACATCTCCTCACGAGTGGCGAGCGCAATGTCCATGGAACGATGGTGTTCAAGACAGTACATTATTTTCTTCTGTACCAGAGTGTTTAACTCACTCACTGCATCCAGATCACCTTCCGAGAAAGTTCCTAGAGCTGCCCTAGCTTGAGCACGGGCTGTTTTCGGACCTTGGTGAATATTGTTTTCAAACAACTCAGACAAGATACCAGCTGCGACAAGTTGTTTCCTAGATCTTGGATGCTTCGACAGCATTTGAAGAATCTCAAGACATTGAGTGACAAATGTAGTGGCACAACCGTAACAATTGTTTGGAGTCTTTGAAACCACACATCTTGAAGCACCAGATGAAAAGTTCGAATTTTTCTGATGGAGGTAACTCATCAGAACTCGGCGAAGTCCCTGCAGTGTTTGTACACTTTTGCTGACAGAATCAAAAGCAGCTTTGCACTTCTCACCATATAGAACACCCAAAAGAAGGACTTTGCGGTTTATCTTGCATGAGGGACCAGGCAAAGATGCCATCATCTGCTGAACAGTGTCCTTGTGCTGTGAATCCATTTCAGTTTCACCAATGCTTGATACTATCTTCAGAAGCGGCTTCTTGAAGCCTAAGAGTTGCTGATATCTCCTGTGAGCGTTTTCAGACTCGGACTCTATAGCAGCCAATCCCCTCTTCATATCTTCATCATTTTCCATATTATCAAATATGAAGCTTGGTTTTGCCATGAAGTTGAACTCAAACCTCCCATACTTGCTATAACCACACTCGTTGCACAGGAAAGAATCCAGATTTTCGTAGTTGATGTTGCGGCATTGCCTGCACTGATAAGCATTCTCATGACAGTTGCTGCAGATACCATGTTTATCAGTAACCGGTCGACTGCATCGGGGGCATTGCAATGGTTCAAGAGACAACGCCTGAAGATTCTCATAGAAAGAATCCAACTCGATCATGAAGTTACAAGCAGTAATAGGAATGGGAAACTCCACCTTCAGTTCAGTTTGGTTAAAGGACAGATGGCAACTCTTGGCACGCTTCCACAGTGACCAGTTGTTTTTAAGCTCTGACAAATCCGAGACTGGGCGATTGTTGTAATACAAGTTTAGGACCTTCACCGACTTTGACTTCCGTGCATCATGAACATTCATGGTCACAGACTGTATCGTATAACTCCCAGTACATTTCACAATGATGCGGTTATCGGTAAACTTTGTCTCAGATTTCAAACTTTCGAGCTTCATTTTGCTATATGGCACATCAGGAGAACTGCAGGCAACACAGGGTTCGCTCTCAAGATAATAGCCGTCAAATTCCACAAGATTACTCAGAGTGTTGTATATACGGGAGTTTGGATGATTGGCAATGAGTTCGTTCTGAGAATGCAGCGTCTCAAAAATACACCTTATCACATCAGGGTTCAGGCAACGATCAACAAGCTCGTTTATTGCTTGCTTTGAGTTGCTTTCTGGAGCCTTGCCGAGCAACAAGCAGACAAGTTCTGTGTACTCAACAATATTCTGACCATATACTGGCAAGTCTCTAACCTTCTGCAAAAGAGCTGCTAACAGACTTTCTTTGAACGATTGTCTTCCGTGATGCCACAAGCCATAGATAACAGACTTTGCTTCAGTGCGAACAGAGCTCGAATTCCATTCCAGCAGAAAGAAATCAATAAACTGCTTCAAGACATCTCCGCCCTTGGCACTGAAGATATCTACCACCCCTTCCATATCCACGTAAGATTTGTCCAAACCAGAATCATGCCCATCTTCACCTTTTTTCTTCTTTTTTGAATCCACAGGACTGGGGTCCGGATCGGTTTGAGCCTGTCAACACATCACTTGCTTCAGCTTTCTGCACTGAGCCGCTCACATCTTTTCCTTGATAAAAGGCTAAATTGAGGAGTTTAAGTGTCTGGATAACAGACTCTTCCGCAAAATGGAATACGCCATTCAGTAAGAAAGACAGAAAATCTCCATGCCTGAGGCAGTATTTTTGCCAGTTCCGAGGGCGCGCTAAAGCAACTTCCGCAATTGTAGAAAGCGACTTCACAATCTTTACACTCCTTTCATATGAAACATTGTTTTCAAAACCTCCAGACTTTTCAACATGCTTGTATAGGTTTTTCACTTCATTGGAAAACTGCCATGAATCTCGGACATTGTAGTACTGAGTTTTGCTTCCACAAAGATGCAAAAACAGCCTTCTAGCATATCTCCTAACAAAAGCTGTATGAGGGTTATTGATATAGCTGCACAGAACATCCTGGAAACCGTCCAACTTTAAATCTTTAGAAGAAGCATTCCTGTAAACCCTTTCCTTTTCCCCCTATTTTCTCTTGCTTTTCAGGTCTAACCAAGGTATAAACTAAGCGAAACACATTCTCAAGTAGCAGCCTGTGATAGTCCACAAATAAATCTGCTCGATGGGCTTTTGCATATGAATCCGAAAAGAAGGGGGAATAGTTACCCGCAGGTAAATCTCTTCTGACTGTAAGCATGGCCCCACAACCAGAGCTTGATCCACGTGCTTCAACATTAGGCAGTACGGGACTTAAAAACATGCACTAGCTGCTGAAGAATGTTCATTAGATAATTAACAAACTCTTGGCTCCTGAGGCAACTGCAAGCTCGAAGTAGCTGAGATGCAAAGTCATCTCTCACTTGAACATCTAATGAAGACTGAGAAGTAACTACGGTGGAGCTCTGGACACTTCTCCGATCATGTACATCTATGCTTCCACCTAACCTGGCAGTACTACCATCGCTGCCAGGTTGTTGCCAACTCCGAAGCATCAAGGTGAAAAACATAAACACAAGAATCACAATTTCCCCAAAGGAAGAGCGCGTTGACGCATCGAACGGCTTGCTTAGTTTGATTTCACACAAAAGCCATTTAACTAACTTTTCCAAGCTTATTTCTTCGGGCTTTGAGCTATCCATGAAGGCTCCGCCAATGGCAGATGATAATCTGTAGAACAATTGCATGATAGGTATAGCTTGAACACCAGATGCTGTATCCATCCATCCACTCAACTCTTGAAGTAACTCAGAGAGAATTAACGAATTAACGGCTCGCATGGAAGCTGAGATAGAAACAGGATCGGTCAATGAGGCAGAAAACTCAGCAGATTCACCAGGTTCCAAGACATGGATTGAAGGAGTTGACGCTTGTGGGACGCTACTGGTTATCGTTGGCAACACATCAGTAATACCTTCATCCGCAGAGAACTGAATTTCATTGGTATCAGCACCAAGTGATTCCACATCTATTGGAATTGCTGTCATGGGATGATCTCGAGTATGTGGTGGTGGTAGGCGATCTGCATCTAACACTTCATGGCATGCCTCACATAGATCAAAATCTGGACACACGGTGCAATGCCACCTTCTTCTCAGTATAGGGACAGTGGAGCAGCCATCACAGCAATACTGAACAGATGAAGTTATAGAGTCCTCTTCAATCATGACATGTGTATTTCCACCGGTTGTTCTGCTAGGAACCGGAGGAGTTGTAACATTGTCTACCAATTCATCTGTTGTCAACATCGTTTGCTTTGGGAAAGGAACCTGAAGTAACCTTGATGATATGGCTAAGCTGTAAAAAAAAAATAGTTAGCAGACTGGTGCATATCTAAGAAACAGAACACAATAAACATAAAGAACACACCTGCTGGATGTTTGCACAGACTCATTAGGAGATAATATAAGTGCTTTCAGTAACTGAACAGCAGGAGCTACAGAATGAACCCCTGTATCCTTTCCTTGAGATGCCAAACACTCAGCATAGCTATAGATTAGTTCAACGGCGGACATCACGATATTGTTCATAGTTGGTGTATCAAGTGGCTCCGTATCCAAAATTCCCCATAGCACTTGCATCAAATTATCCACTACTTCAGAACCTACAAAACAAACATATTTCATTTAAACAAAGCGAAATCAAAGGAAGACGAGAATTGTAAGATAAACGTCGCTCCTACTACCTTATACAAGGATAAACGAAACAAAATTGTGTTTGAACTACACATGCAAATAGATAGACAGTAATAGTAACAGAAAGGCATATACCATTCATCTCCAGAAAGACAGAGAAATTGGATTTACGGGTCAAAGCTATTTTAGACACCGCCCGCATCTGAGCACTGAACTCTTCAACAATCGATCCTCCAGTACCAGAAATGCCCAACCTTGAAGAGAGAATAGAGGTGACCTTGACCACTCCTAGAAGTCGCATGGTGTCTTTGACCTATACCAACAGATAAATCAATGTCAAAGACAACAGCCATATATAAGGCATATCTGCACAACTGAACATGCAATGCTGAATTTGGTAGAAGCATTACCTGATAGTATATCTCCTTTTTCGGAAAGATAGACTGCAAAACACGGCAAGCTGCAGTTTGTAACAGAATTTCCGTATCACTTTCGAAAATTGTCTCCAGTAGCTGTTTGCATTTGAGTTCGCTAAGCTCCACTTCTTGCCGTGGCCTACAAACTGAATAATAGATTGATAGGAGTTTGAGACCATCTGCGATAACTTGCTCCTCAATAGAAGCAGACCTAGTCAACGCTCTCTTTTTACTAGAGCCGGGAAGAAGTAGACCATGACCAAGTACACGAGCTTCCATATCTAGCACAGCATCCATTTTCTCTTTCCAGCCAAATTCATCTTTAGCACGACCATATACTTCAAGTGAGTCTATTCTGGGCAATGCAGTCCCACTAGTAGTCGGCCCCACAGAGATTACAACATCTTCATCAGCTAGAAGTGACTCAGCCACTGTAAATGGAATGTCATACCAGCACCTCATGCCCTCATCCATCTTAATCGATCTCTGAAAAATGGTTACTTCTGAAGGTATAGAGCTTGCGGATGTAGTACCCACATGCACCCGGATGCCAACCATAACAATGTCAGGGTTTGGATTGGAGACTGATATCTGAAAAAGAAAAGAAAATTAGCTAACTAAAATGCCTCAAGGGATCCGGTAAAAGTACTCGTAAGAGTAATGGCTAAACATAATACACAGATTAACTTATCATAAAAATAACTTGGGAAATCCAGTTATACCTTAAAGCCCATGGGACTGGGGCTCTCAATAAAACCATCCTCAGATGCCAAGCTTTGCTTCGCTCCCTCGGAATCACCATTTCTAATAGCATCACTACCGAGTCTCACATCTGCTGTAATGCAAAATGCCTTCTCAAAGAAATCCAGGGGAAACTCCAGCTTTTCACCAGCAAAGGTTTTGTTGTTAAGAATCTTAGAACCCAACCTTTTAACTTTTTCAGCTGAGAAATTTGAGTCAGGATCAACTCCACTCCGAACAAGGGAATAAATCTGAAGGCTGCCATCATCATGCAGAACAAGACAGTGAACATTGTCTTTTGACAGAGGTTTGTATGCGGTTATTCCGACCATAGGGGAAGAAGATCCTGTCGGATGACGTAGATTCTGTGCACATACTCCATCACCCCTTAGGGACACAGCCAACGCAGCATTTGATTTCACGGAGGAGAAGCAAATAAATAATCCACTGCCACCCAACAACTCTTTCCAACGATGCAGTCCAGCCACACTCTGTTTACCATCTGAGTCCTCCTCAAATATTGCGGATGTTTCAGTTACGGATGTTGCGTCTGAGCTGAGCCGACCCACAAAAGGAACTTCCATCATGATAAGATATAAAAAGCAAGTCGATATGTCGGAGAGAAATAGACAGATGAACCCTTTCCGGCAACATCCTTTCCTAAAATCTGAACGATTTCCTTAAGTGGTGTTGCGCCTGCATTTCCTCCCAGAGATAGTTCAAACCTGAACAAATTCCCCTGTTCTGAAAGAACAAGAAGAAAAACCCTCCCACGATAAGCAACAAAGAGGGTAGCATCCACAATCATGTCATCTGGCAAGGTGAAGTACTGTGTTGGACTGATGATATCCTGGGATAAATCATAAATCTTCACGAATTTGTTTGTAACGACCATTAACTGAACCTGGGAACCAGGAACCCAGTCTATACGCCTGATGTATGCACCATGCAAGGCAAGCTCAACAGCAAGCCTGTCGATGACTTCACCTCGATGATTCAAAGTAAGTATCTGGCAGTCTTCGAGGCCTGCGACAGCAAGATAATTCTCCACAACTGAGTTGAAAGAAAGATGCACAATCTCAAAACGAACAATATTCCTGGAAAGTGGTTTAACATTAGCCTTGTCTGCATTTATCGGTGCAAGTGTGGCTTGTCCTATTAGCTGCCCAACATCAAATATAGCAACTTTATCACCTTCTCCAACTGCAAGGCGACCCCGCATACTAACACTCAGAAGAGACTTGACAAGGGAGCCACTGGCTAAAAGAGATTTAAGCTCCTTCGAGTTAGCATAGTCAGCCTTTATTTTCAAGTCAAGTGATCCACTTTTATATGCTTTTTTCAACTGCAAAAGATCTGTGTCAAATGAAAGAATCTTGTCTTTCCCGAGACTGACCTGCTTATCTCTCGAAAGACCAGAGTCTCTTTTGCTAGTGATAGACGGAAGCAACGAAGAGAAAAGCTCCAGCACTCTGTCCTCTATGCCGAGCTCTTCTAGTAGCAGTGACATCTTATATTGAGTTTCCTTAGGGATAGATAACACAACGTGATTTTCCTCCTCGAAACTACCTTCGTCCACATCTGAATCGCTTTCTGCAAGCTGATCTACATCCTCAGACAAGGGTAAAAAGGATTGCAAATTATTTGTACCACGAGCTGGAGCGCTACCAATGCCACTGAATTTCCGAGGCTTCAAGCACTGGCAGCTGCTTCCCCTTACACCTCCAGCTCCACAGTCACAGAAAAACCGACTTGATCGTGAATAGACAACACGGTGACCCCGGTGGCAAACTTTTGCGCAAACAGAACAGCAACCTTTGGACACAGTAAGGTCACAGGTGTAACAAAAATACCAATGTTGTTCCATGAAATTGCTGCCACTGGACGTGAAAGTGCAGACTTTTGAGGCAAGGTACCTCTCACTGTTGGCATCTTCTTCATCTTCTTTGTCCAAGCTGGCCACTTCACCATCAGATGTTCCATCATCTTCATCTTCATCAACAGAAGTGACATCACATTCAAGTGAAATTGAGCTTCCTTCCTGATCTAGGGGGAGAGCCAATGTTTCAGATTTTTTTGCTGTTCCTGCAAGTTTTGGGACCAAAGGACCTGTTGCAGTATTCTTATTGCTCGCCAAGGACTTTCCACATGAACTCGTTCCAGGGCTTGGAGAACGGTTACTCAACAAGCTGCCTATCACACCAAAAAGAAACTTTAAACCAGGAAGCAACTTCTCGTCGGCAGCAAGCTTCTCCATTAGCATTATTGTTCTCTTTAAGACCATCTTCATCAGGTTGTCTTCCCTTGCAAGTTGAAGAACAAACTGAAAATATGACATAGCCATGTGGATATCAAATGAGATAAATGCTGTATCAAGGGAGATCAGGATGGCCTCGAATAAATGATTCTGTAACTCTGTCGTCTGTAGATCGTTAGCAGATGACACAAGACAATTCACAAAATTCATTGCTGCCTCTCTGAGAGGAAGAGAATTTCCTTTTGCAGTCTTTTTACCATCATTTTCCTCAACGAAGGAACCCAACAGTCTTCGCTCCAGCCACCCAGACAGAGTTGTTAAATCCATGTCAAGAAACTTGTGCTGTATTCTTCTCCTGATATCAGGGGATATAGCCACAGACAAGAGATCAACAAGGAAGTTGAGTACTTTTACGTTTACCAGTTCCGAGGAACAGTAGTCCAGTGAGTCGATAAAAACAGACAGATCTCCGCGTTGCAACCGATAGAATTCCATGGTATGCTCAGAGACTGCATCCACACCAAGATAAAATTTGAACATATTAGATTTCGAAGAGTCCTTGCTTAGGCTGTCCATAACATCTACAATCTTGGTGATCACCCCTTCAAGAACATTGCTTTTATCTATCTTCTCAGCATTGATATCTCTTACGAACCCCTCCATGTCTTTCATCAGGAACAACTCCGTGAAATCGGGAATCTCAAACATGGCACATATATTTTGATGGATGTCCTCACATTTCTCATGAAAGCTTTGGAATACCTGATCAAACTTAATAGTCATGATCGAGTTAAGTATCTGTTGAAGCACATGAGAATCTACCCCAAAGTTTTCCTTTGACTTTCGCAGCTTGAGCAAACCATCTATTGTCAGCACAATACATCTTATACTTAGAATACATGACAGAAGAATCGCACTAGAAGTTTGAAGACTAGTGGGAAACCCATGTACCATAAATTCCCAAAACACTTTCCATAAAACACCCGAACCTCTTCCATCACCCAGAGCATCCAGTTTTGACAGATAAGAAATGCATTGAAGATGAAGGGAATTGTCACCAATCTTCGCGTATTCAGCTTGGAGACTTTCACCAAATAGAGTATGCTTGAGAAGTAGCAGAGATGGCGAACTGTGGCCATGGTGATTCCAAGTACTGAAAGTTGCAAGGAAAGCTTTCTTATACACTTGTAGATATTTGCTAACCAACGATGAAAGCATTCTCAGCAATTCTGCAACGTCATCAGTTTCCATCAAGCAGGAGAGTACGCCTTCGGCAGTAGCAATATACTTGGCGTCGACAGATGTGCACTCCCTCCAGAAGGGATCGATTTCTGAACATGAGTTTTTCTTGCAATAACCCCAGACGCCACCATTGATGAAATATAACAGAAGAGAGAGCCAAGATCCTTCGCGGATAAAATCCCAACCCAAATCCTCAACCGCCTTCTCAGGTGCAGCATGAAGCTGATCTAAAACACCAATCAGAATGTCTCTAAACTTCATATTCTTACCAACGATGTTGGAGTCGCCTACAAGCAAATGACTGGTGTAGATGATATCCACAGTGCTACATATGTCCACATTCTGGTAATTGATATGCAACGAAGGCTGACTATCCAATGCAGAGTTAACACGAGCAATATCCCAAGAAAGTATGAAAATGTATCTTTCCACTATCAGGTCTTCCACTTTTTCAGCCTTTTTCCCCTTCCACAACCCCAATATCCGGGACAAACTTGCAGACAGATCTCTGTAATCCAAGTTTAGGGTTTTGGCTGCAGATACATCAATCTGAAATGTAGGAGGATGTGGGGAAAAGTCGATCATTTGACTCATCAGATGGTTGACTGACTCATTCTTCAGCCCATGAATCAGTTATTCCCCTTGCTACAAGGGACGCCCAAGAAGACAGATGATCAACGGTTACATGTAAATTACTGCCAGAGCTACGAACTTCCCTCAGTTTAGACCTCAGATCTAGCATTAATGATGTTGGACATGTGTTTGGATGCAACAGCATATGGTGCAACAGCACTAACAACCTAGATATCAGCATCGCCCAAGAGGACAGCTGAGAACCATCACATATTCCTGACGGGGTATCAACTTTATGCAGACACGAGGCAATAAGATTTGAGAAATTGGCCTTTTCTGCTTCATTTGATAAATGGAAAGCCATAAGAAGAATCTCAATATGGAAAGCAGAGGGAAGACACGAGTTCAACTCCTTGACACTCGAACCTTCAGCACATATTACTCTTGCTCTCTCGGCAATAAAACTAACGAAACCACCATAAGCTTTGGCTCTCAACTGTGCCCCAGCCAATCCCGGCCTACAAAGAAGAGTGTGAGCCAAAAGTGCCAGAGTCTTATCATTATACTCGAACCCGCCATTTTCAACAGCAAGAATTTTCTGAAAAAGGTAGGACTCAAGAGAATCAGACAGAGCACGACCTCTTAAGAGATCGAGTAACAGCTCAAAGGCAACATGCCCAGGTTTTCCTTCATCTTGGAGCATGCAACCACCATCAGAGGCCTTGTCTTCAGTACTGCGGCCTACTATATTGAGCAACATATCAATGTGAGAAGTGTCCAGCTTTTTGCATCCATCTTCGTATATGCTAGGAACCCATTCTTTACAGAAAATGCAGACTCTAAGAAAGTTTAACAGTTCCTTTGCAGCTTGCAGTGGTAAATTGCTGCTGACAGCAACGGGTGGGTGATCGTTTGGTTCTATCGAACACTAGAGAACGGCTCTCAGAGAACAAGTTTCCAAACAAGGCTTCATCGTCATGAGAAATTTGGCTTTCAACTTCAGCAAAACTGTTGGATCTTAAACTAGAATATGTTCTCTCCACTTTTGGGCGTAATTTTACTCCTTCAAGGTGAAGGAAGTAAACAAGATGAAACAAGTTGTCAACCCACTGACTTGAGGAAGGAAATATCACTCTCATTATATCCTCGACCGTGAAGCACTTGAGCAACGGGATCTTTTCCTGGCGCAGATGAAAATAAACAGAATCAGCAGAGGAATTGGCATCGTCACAGTTGACTTCTGACTCTAAAACCCTCAGATCTTGGATGTGGTATGGTTGTCTATTCAGATCTTGAACGAGTCTCAACGTGTAGATGACAGACCGAGGGAAGTAAGCAATGGGAGGCATCAAATTACAAGAGGACACATCATATCTCCACACTGAGGTATCTAGATTGTTCACAATAGAAGCTGATACACATGCTTGGACATTTTGAAATAGACTAGTCTTGCCAAAGATGAGTTGGACAAGATTAAGAAATCCTTCCACCAGCGCTAGAGAAAGACTCTCAATATTACCCTCTGTAGAAGTGTGATTAGTGAAGTCGGAGAAAACCCTAAAGAGCTTAGGAAAAGCATCTGTGAATGTAGCTACGGCTTGTAACAATGTCCCCTCGTTCTCTATACTTTGAACATCTTTGGAAAGACTTCCAAGCAGCTTCAGAATTCTTAAGCAGAATGACAATTTATCAAGGAAAGCATGATCGATGGTCTTCTCATCTAACACACTTGGCAGCTTGAACAAGCTCTCTGCAGACCATAATGAGACGACAAACACAGCCAAGGTGAACAACAGCCAGGTGTCGAGTCAAGGGATTCAGATTGCCGTAGTCTTGCTGAAAAGAGGGCTTGCCTACAGAATGAGTCTGGACATCAGATTCAATGCATTCAGACATCAGCGAAATAAGAAGCCGGTCAACTGGCTTCTCTTCATTTGAGCACCTGCCCCCTGCTTGATAGGTCAAAGGGGTATTAAGATCATCAAACAAATTTGAAGTAAGATAATAATAAATTGCTGAGTGGATTGGTAGCAAGAATCAATACCTTGGAAAGTACATTTCACAAGGCTATGTAATTCCATGTGATCATGCTCGGCAGAAAAGGTTGGCCACAGTTGTGCAGCTTCAGCAGGAGAGACAGGTGGCAATATATCATATTGTTTCTCACTTGCATCAAAAGAAGCAATCTCCAAAAGTATTTCCATGTTAATCTGATTCAAAAAGAAAAAAAGCATTTGGAGAGATTAGCTAACGCACTATACCCCTCATGAAAAAGTTAAACGAAGACATGCTGGTGAGTTTGTGTAACTTATTCCTAAGGTGCAATATTGAAACTTAACCACCATGACAAAGGGGAAACCAATATCCAGATTTAACGATGAATCTCTATCACAAGTTGAAGTAGATAGAATAAACAAACAAACAAACCTCCATTTTCAGATCATTTTGTGTGAAGTTGGACTTCTCCAAGAAGCTGAGAGAGAACTCCATCACCTCCTGGATAACACCCAGAACTATAGGCTCGACTTGGTCCACTGAGACACACACACACGAAAAAGACAAACAGTAAGGAAAAATGATTCAAAGCCATCACTGTTTACTTCTTAACATTTCAAAACAATCAGAGATACCAAAGCTCAGAAAGTGGGTAGATAAAAGTGCATAATCAATCAAATCGGCAGGTAAATCTCGATTCAAAGCTTAATTCAATACCTAATAGAGATCGCGATAGTAGAAGGATGGCCTGAGATATGGAAACGAGAGCTTGAAGCTGCGAATCTGACCAGGTCTCAAACCGCAGCTTGCTCCCATCTCCGCCGATCGGAGCGATTCCGGAGCGGAGGAGTAGATAAAAGTAACGGAGACCGCGCTTGATCGAATCATCGGAGCGTATGCGTTGGGAAAAGAGATCTGAAGATGACGTCGACGACGACGACAACGAGGTGAGGCCGGTCTCGTCGAAGAGAAATCGGCAGAGATTCGCCAAGTCATCTGCCATCTCTGGCGAAGGCGAGAGATAGAGTGAGACAATGAGGCAAAAAAAAAAGGTTTCTAGAGAGATAAACAAAAGAGGAAGAAGGAAGGGTTTATAAGTAAAGTATCAAAGGCGGTGAGAGAGAGGACTATGTAGAGAAGAAGACGATGCTCCTCCTTCGTAATCATTTTCCATTTTCTACAAAGAATAATATTTATTAATTATATTATTATTCTTAATTAATACTTCTAGCTAAAATCTGATTCGTTAGATAAGTATAGTTACTATTTTGTTTTAGGGAAATACTTTTAGTTACTTAAGATCTAATTCGTTAAATAAGTATAGTTAGTATTCGTCTTTAGGAAATAAAACCATAAATTTATGATTAATTAATAGTTTTCAGTATATAAGACTTTATACTGGGCCTGTGTAACTAAACCAAGCTTACTTGGGCTTACGTCAGGCCTTTAGAAAACTCTTCGCATGTAACTATTGATCCATATAGGAAGCTAAAAAGGCTTTGGAAACCGAAAATGTCTTAATCCGAAAAGGTCAAATACCAAAGTACAAAGGTTATCTTCATTCTTCAAACTCTTAACACATCATCTGATCATATTATATAGTTTATTATGTCCTTTAATTATCATTACTTTAAACAGAGTGTTATTTAATTAATCAAGTCGTATTTTTAAAGGTCGAATTCTTGTTTTTATAATTGAAGCTCCATTGGCATTCAACAAAGCTCTCTCACCCACTTTCGACAACAACAAACATCATTCATCGCCATCATCTCCAGTGTCTCCCCCTTTTTGAATTTCCTGGTAAATTGCAAAAATATAAAAATTAATGAGTTCTCAATATTTAATTAATTTTTAAAAATTTTAATCTTTTCTTATTGGTTCTCTCTCACTCTCTCTCTTGCGTCGGTTATCAGTTTTCATCGCTCTCTCTCTCTCTCTCTCTACGCTGAGCCCCGATCGGAAGGTTGATTTTAGGGGGCAATTGCTTCTTCTCTCTCCGTCCAGCTCAATTCTCGATCAAAAAGGTTTGATCTTTCTTTTTCAAGTTTTGCGATCATTTCAATATTAGTGGAAATGGGTTTGGTGATAATTCGATTCCGATCGTTTCTGATCTCAATTCTCTGGTCAAATTTCGCTGATTTTTGTATTTGATTCACTCTGTTGTTTTCTCAGTGCAATCAATATTGTTTTTTTTTAAAAACCTTCTCTAGTGTATCTTATCTCAATTGGGTTTTGTCTGTTTCTCCAGTTGTAGTAAAGTTTTTATCTTTTCTCTCTTGGAGATTTACCTAAAAACTAGGGGTTTTATATCAGTTTATGTGCTTGCATTACACTTTAGGTTAAAGTTAGTTCCGTGAGTGTTTCGAACTTCAGATCGAAACTCTCAGTTGCTACTAATCATAAGTTTTTTACTGGAAATGGGTTTAGTAGATGTGCTTGAAGCAGCATTGTGATCACATCATTAAGGAATCAAAACCATTTTATCTTCTTTTCTTTTTTTTTTGATAAAGGGTTTAAAAGCATTTTATCATTGCAGACAACTTAACTTGGAGATATGAAGCAGATTGTTTACCATACGTTTTGAGGAACTAGAGACTTCTTTATATAGAAACTACTTTCAATCTTTTGTTCTGAGGTTAAGAAATCATAGAGAGGAGGAGGAGAAGAAGAAGATGGGATGTGTTTCATCTTGCTTTCGAGTCCAAGACATTGATGAGTACATGAATCCAAATAGCTCTGTCTATAGGAACTGTCCCTGCATAAGATGCCTTGCTCGTAACTTCCTTAACCTGGTACGTTCACTCACTCGCAATTGCCTTTTTTTTTTTAATCAGTATGCTTAATAATCTCACGATCTTTTTCATGTTAAATAATGGCAGTATGTATCCATGTTCGGAAGAGGGGAAACCCGCGCTCTACCATCTTCCGTTCAAGCTAGCACTACTGCATCGATAACTTCCTCTTCTTCGCACGATAACTTTCTATCTGAAGCCTTCCGCTTCTACTCCGAGGCCATCTGCCTTACGATGCTGATCCTAGGCACTTCCGTTCGCTCGTCTCAAGACGGGAGAAGGGTTCAAGTCACTTCCCACTGAGGAAGCTGAAGCCTCTGAGAAGTGATAGCGATGCGGATTCTGAATCTTTCGGATGCAAATGGGCAAATAACAAATCGGTTGTCTCTGACAAAGATCCCAAAGAAGAGTACTCTAGTAAATCAAGTCTTAGGATCTATGAAATCAAAGTCAGCGTCTGGAAACATATGGGATTTTCCTTTGTCTGAAGATGAAGATGCATGTCCAACTTGTCTTGAAGGTTGTTTTTTCTTTCTTTCGTTGTTTCCTTTTTTCTTTGTTGCTTTAGGCGTTAGCATTCATCTGTGTCTTGTTTGGCTTTGGCAGAATATACATCAGAGAACCCAAAGATTGTAACGAAATGTTCTCACCATTTCCACCTTGGTTGCATTTATGAATGGATGGAGAGAAGTGAGAACTGTCCTGTCTGCGGAAAGGTAACCTCTCTCTTCATTCTCAGAACATATATGCTTTTGAAAATTGCATGGTCTATGAGATGAGAAGCTTATGTTCTTTTCATGGTTTTATCTGCCTGGGAAATATGTGGTGATAGATACAGAGAAGTCTCCTTATAAGAAGAGCTCCCATTATTATTTTTCCAATGTCCTTGTGTGCAGGTGATGGAATTCAATGAAACACCATGAACATCAATCATCAATCTATCTGTGTGTCATGTATCTGAACTGAAACCAGGGAAGATGGCAAGGCAATTGCAGAGGGGATGTTTCTGTAAATTTGTCTTGTTGGTTTTTGTGAATATTGTCATTTTACAATGTTAAAATATATGAAGCAGAAAGGGTGAAAATGTACCTCTGCAACATTTTAAGCTTTTTATGATATGCCGCCAAAAAAAATGCAAAACAAGAAGCAATGTTCCCTTTTCTTAAGTGATTCTTCTGAATAACTTGCCTCTGTTGTATTGTTGAATCGTCAATCTCTTACATAATTGTTGGTATATAAGTTACTTTCCATTTTTTTATGTGTTGAATCCAAAGGGGAATCCTGGTCTACAAGTGACTGATATACAAGCCTTATCAAAAAGGGGGAATAGAGAACAACTGAAAGTGTGTGGACTTTTGAGTAAATGTTTCATAAAATGAAGGACTTACTGTGCTAATATACAGAAAATTATACCCGATGTACATGTATCGGAGACAATGAACCTCCGTTTTATTACACACAGAATAACACGGTAGGCATCATCGCCCAAACCGAACACACAAATAGAAGGGTCCAGAAACTTCGATTCTTGTCAAAGTTTCAACATTGATCTTTAGAGGTATGCTCTCCCTTCTGTTAAATAAGTTTCCTTTTGACTTGTTATGAATCGAGTTCTCGTTTGTGTGTTGTGTCATCTTAGTGGTGAAAGATCGTTCCTTTCTTTTTTTTTTTTTTTTTTTTAAAAGTTCATGATTAGCCCTCTCTCTCTCTCTCTAAAAGATGGGTCTTGCTAAAAGTTTACTTGATTTCGTGATAGCTTTTGCTCATTTCTGTTAAAATCTGAGGCATTCACGTTAGTCGCTGGAAACTCCACTCGACTTATTTAAAGCGAAACCTATTAGAGCTGTCTTGTCTTTCCTCACCTGTGATAAGTTTTTTCCAGCATTCTCAAGTTGATTGCTGCAGACGATAACTTTCTTATTCTTTTTTCTTGAGTTCATTTTTGTAGGGATGGACAGGATAAGCAGTTTACCAGATGGTGTGATCAATCACATCTTGTCTTTCTTAACGTTGAAGAAGTCTGCTCAAACTTCGGTTCTTTCAAAGAGATGGCGCATCCTCTTTGCCTTCTCCCCAACTCTTGATTTGTTACCGTACAAAAATCAGATGCGGCGACCAAGATTCTTGAGAATTTGTAGAAAGAGTCTTGTATGTGTCAGGAAACTCCTCCATAAAGAAATTCTCCCTGAGCTGTTGTAGAAAGGGTTATCGCACCAAGCTTTGGTTACGTAATCTGCTGAATCGTGGTGGTCTCTTGGATCTTCATCTCCGTCTGGGCAAATTAAATGATGATGAGGATGAGGATGAGGATGATTATCTTGATCTGCCGTGTGAAATTTTCACTTGCAAGACACTTGTGGAGCTGAGACTAACTCGGTTTTGTATCAAGGAGGTTCCTGAGGATGCTTCTCTCCCTGCTCTTAAGAAGCTTTTCCTGAAATCAGTTCAGTTCCATAGTCTCCCTCATGTTTGTGCCTTTGCAAAACTTCTTTCAGCTTGCCCCGTTCTGGAGGAGTTGGTTTTAGTTGATTTGAGGTGGGATCTGTGGAAATGGTCTCGCTCCCTATCCAGCCCTAGCCTTCGCAAACTTACTATTAGCAAATCTTAGTTGATGTCTTAACTGACCAACAGATCTTTACTTTATAGTGATAAGAGAATCTGCTCTCCAAAAAAGCTCAATTTTCTCATGTTCCTTTTCATGGCTTCTTCTAGATTGGTCTGCCTGAGAAAGAAGATGTGTGATAGATAGAACAAGTGAAACGCATGTTCCTTTGTATGGCAGGTGATGGAATTCAACGAGACACCATATGATCATCGATCATCAACCATCTATCATTTGATCTCTATCCTGTGTCTGAACTGAAACCAGGGAAGATTACAAGGCAATTGCAGAAAAGGATGTTTTGTAAATTTGGCTGTTTGGTTTTATGAATATTCTCGTTTTATCAATGGTAACACCATGGAAAAAATGCAAAAACAAGAACAGTGTGCCTTGCTATGTGAATCGTCAAAAACCCCTACCTACATCATTGTTGGTATATAAATAATTTTCCCTTGCGATGTGCTCAATCCAAAAAATACAAATTTCCAATACATTATTTGACAAATAATTTTACCACATGTCCTTTGTACAATCATTTTCACAAAAAATAATATGACATAACTACTAAAATTGATGACATATCTTATAATTTATAATGACATGGACAATTACATTTAATTTTAATTTATATTTTAACTCATATATTACATTTAATGTCAATTTATATTTTTGGATTTTTTGGAATATGTAATACTCATAAATCATCATTAAAATAAATATATTCAAATATGACATTACAAATTTCGAAATATCATTTAATTATATATTTTAAAAAATTATACAATTTTATTAATAAAATTTTCAAAAATGTATACATTTTAAAAAAAAATTATAAAAATAAAATCGTTAGTTTCTTTTATATCTACAAACTATATAAATATTGTTTAATTTTATTTTTTGATAATTATGCAATTTTTTACAAAATTATTTCATATATTTAATTAAAATAAATAAATAGAAAATCTACCTAAGATTATAATTTTAAATATATACAAGCATATCCTTAAATATAATTTAAAATAAACAAAACTATTTTTATTTTTTATTTTTATGTTTAATTAAAACAAATTTACATTAAAATATTGATAAGAAAACAAAATTTACAATATTAATAAAATTTTGTTTGTAAATATAATTTATATTGAACTGTTAAAAAATATTTTAATTTTTTTTACTGCACATGCAAGAAATCACCTAGTTACTGATATAGTGATATATACAGTATTTGTGAAAATGGGGAAAAGATGCAAAAATTGATAGTTAAGGGACTTTGAGTAAATTTTCCGTAAAGTGAAGAACTAACGGTGCTAATATAGAGAAAGTTCCTCAGAACTTTACCGGACAAATGAACGAACGACCCTCATTGGTTCTCTCCTTCCGTCCGTTTTATAACAAACATCGCACAAACCGAACACACAAAAAAGGTCCAGAAACTTCGATTCTTGTCAAAGTTCCAACATTTGATCTTTAGAGGTATGCTCTCTCTTCTGTTAAATTAGTTTCCTTTTGAATTTGTTGGTGAATCAAGTTTTCTCCTTTTCGTGTTGTGTCATTTTGTGGTGAAAGTTCCTTCCTTTTATTAAAATTCATGATTAATTAGTTCTAAGATGGGTCTTGCTTGATTCGTGATCGCTTCTGCTCATTGATGTAAAATTAGAGTTAAATGCGTTGTTATTTCGAGACTTTATGCAATTTTTGGTGGCAGGATTCTTTGTCTAATCAAAAAAAAAATGGATATTGGAGAAATCATTGGGGAAGTTGCTGCTCCTGTGAGTATCCCAACAAAGAGCGCCATATACGTCTGGGGATACAACCAAAGCGGACAAACCGGTAGGAAAGGACAAGAGAGTCTTTTGCGTATCCCAAAACAGCTTCCTCCTGAGCTCTTTGGTTGCCCTGCTGCTGGTGCCAATTCCCGCTGGCTAGACATCTCCTGTGGCCGGGAACATACGGCCGCTGTAGCATCAGATGGATCTCTCTTCACTTGGGGTCTGTCTCCTCATTTTCACATTTGGGGTTTTATTGATGAAAAGCTCATTTCCATTGTGATCGTGTGGTTGGGCTGAATCTAACATTGTTGAATGTGTACGGTTTCAGGTGCAAATGAATATGGTCAGCTTGGGGATGGAACCGAGGTTGGGAGGAAACATCCAAAGAAGGTGAAGCAGCTGCAGTCAGAGTTTGTGAAATTTGTGTCTTGTGGAGCTTTCTGCACTGCAGCTATTGCCGAAGCTCGTGAGAATGACTGGTACTCTTTCCAAGAGTAGACTCTGGGTTTGGGGACAAAACCAGGTAACTATATAGGAGGTTTATTCCCATTTAATGGTATGTGACTGAACCCAAAGTTGTGGCATTCTCTTATGATTTTCTCAAAACTTTTCATGGTAGGGGTCAAATCTGCCACGCTTATTTTCAGGGGCATTTCCTGCTAACACGGTTGTACTCTCAACTCTCTCATTGAGGAAAAAACAAGTGACTAATAAGCATTGACAGTTGAATTGGTGTATAAACATGTTTTAGGCGATTCGCCAAGTTTCATGTGGGACAGCTCATGTTGTGGCTTTATCAGAGGATGGCCTTCTTCAAGCTTGGGGTAAAGAAACATTGTTATAAACTTGTTTGTGGTAGAATAGAACTATGGTGTTTATGATCCTTAAGTTTTTTTGTGTTCTATGAAAAACTAAGGCTATAATGAAGCAAGGTCAGCTTGGTAGAGGAGTCACTTGTGAAGGACTACAAGCACCTCGTGTGATAACTGCTTATGCGAAGTTCCTTGACGAAGCACCCGAGCTTGTGAAGATTACGCAAGTTTCATGTGGAGAATACCATACTGCTGCTGTCTCTGATATGGGCGAGGTGTAAGTTTCTCTAAAACCCTTTCTCTTTGAAAAAATTTTTGGTTATTAACCAATTCTCTGCAAGGGTTCCTGGGAAAGGAAAGTCTTTCTGATGGAGAATGCTTGAGGAAGCAAATGGATTCCTGACATTTGACTATGCAAGTCTCCCTCCCTTGTGCTTAACATCTTTCAGCTTTCTTACTCAGTGTCCACTCCTTATCTCTTTCGTTGCAGTTACACTTGGGGACTAGGAAGCATGGGCCAACTCGGCCATGTTTCTCTTCAGTCCGGGGACAAGGAGTTAATACCGAGGCGAGTCGCTGGTCTGGATGGTGTGTCCATGAAAGAAGTCGCTTGTGGCGGTGTGCACACTTGTGCTTTATCTGTGGAAGGAGCGCTTTATACTTGGGGTGGTGGCCAAGCAGGACAGCTAGGTCCTTGGTCCGCAATCTGGTTTCTTGTTTTCTATCTCTAATGGAAGCGAAATGCTTCTACGCAATGTTCCGGTTTTGGTCATCCCTACCGATGTCCGGCTTGTCGCTTGTGGACATTCACACACTCTGGTTTATATGAGGGAGGGACGGATCTGTGGATGGGGATACAATAGCTATGGTCAAGCAGCAAATGAGAAATCATCCTATGCTTGGTACCCATCGCCTGTTGACTGGTATTAGCTCAAACAAGTTTGTTTGTTTGTTTTTTTTACTTTATTCAACTGCTATGATACAAACTAAAAGGTTTCTGATGCAGACATTTTGGTATTTTTCGGTTAGATTAAGGGGAAACTTTGGTGTTGTTTTCAGGTGTGTAGGACAAGTGAGGAAGCTAGCAGCAGGAGGTGGTCACTCAGCTGTTTTAACCGATGCATTCTCGTTGAAGGAGCTATGTGAGTTTCAGTTAGCAGATAGTGTGAACCTCTCAAATGCTTCGAAGATTCAAGATGTTGCATTCAGGATGGGTTCTGAAGCCTTAGCCCGCCTCTGTGAAAGACTCAGGTAATAATGTTATTGACCAAACTTCTCTGTTACATATTGGGAAGAATCCAAGTCAAGCAAAGCTAATTACAATGTGAATGGTTTGTGTTTCAGGGAGCAGTTACTTGATGGAGACTTTACTGATGGGGAAGAAGTATATTAAAATGGCACAAACCCGAACTCTAGAACAGTTTAGTACTGTTGGAAGTGATTATATGCTATTTATCATGTATCATTGAACAATTGGAAATATGTAGTAAAACTAGAAAGTCCATTCTTCAGCAGAACTCTCTGTATCATTTTACTTCTCAGGACATAGTACTTTATTATCTGTGCTGTCTGTAACTATCTATTCTGTACACTTAAGACTTGGAAATAAAAGCTGGATCTTGGTGGCATTGTGTGAAGTGTTGTAATCTCATTGTTAATTTGAGAGCTTATTTGCCTCTTTTGCAAGCTGTCTCTGCAGTTACTGTTAGCAATGTTAACATTTCACACATTACAATCCGTAAGCAAGGTTTCAAAAGGCACAAACATCTTCTGCAACAGAAGAGTGGTGTTGAAGGCTATCACGACTATATATAGCCACTTATGTCATTACATAAACACAATTCATTACATTCCGTACTAATATAATCCATATCTCATTTTCATCATCAAGAACCCACCACTTGAACGCTTAAAGATCCAGCTTGTTCTCATCATTAGATTAGAAGCATGCATCACTCAGAGCATCCAGCCAGGGATGTAGCCGTTTCCTGGTTGGATCTGACCTTGAGTCGTTACAGCCATTTGCTCTGAACACACTGGATGGTTGTACCTGTTTTCATCACCACAATAACATAGGTTTAACAATCTAGAACATTGTCTGAAAAACTCAAGGCCTTTAAATCAAAAAGGATTTTTCCATGTTTGAGTTTTGCCTCTTTCAGACATCAAAAGTGCTGAAACATAACACCAAACAATGCGTTTTTTAAACCAAATCTACAGTGCTAAGCTTTATCTTGTTAAAAGAGCAAGAGAAGTTGTTTGGTTTTACCCAATTTGCTAAAGTGGGATCACATTCAAGAGACTGGAACAGTCCCTGAGATTGAGTCTGATGATGTCCATAGGCAACATTTTGCTGATCACCGCCTTCCCATGTCCCTCCTACGTGGTGACTTCTCATGCCTATCATATCTTCCAGCTAAATAAAGCACAACATAAGATTGTGAGACTCAGACTTAAATATAAAGTGGGACTATATATATATATATATATATATATATATATGAAGTTTTGAGCTTCTATTAGAAACTAGAGAGAGAGAAGCATCCTACCTTCATTGACAAAGCTCTATTGGCTTCAAGCAACATATGCTCTTTGCCTTGGAGGTCAGTGAGCTGGTCAAGCATATACTGTGTCTACACGAAACAAGCACTTTTCAGACATTCTCACGCAACTAAACCAATTCAGGTGTGTTCTGTAGATATAAAGTGGAATAATTAAAATCACCTTGATGCAGCGAACTTGCTTCAGAGAGCCGTCTAGTTGACGCTCAAGCTGCTCTAGCTCTTTTGAGTTCAAAGGTCCAAGGTCTTCTCCAAGTAAATTTCTGCATTAACATACACTTACATCAATTCAAACATGTAATATTGATATGCTGTTTAATATGTGAGCATACATGATACATACATACCTCTGCTGAAGTTGCATATTTTCATATCTACCTTTCAGCTTCAAATACTCTCTGTAGCTATTCTGAAAAAAAAAATGCCAAGAAAAGAGACGTTAATGTTGGACTCTTTGACTGAAAGTTTTATCTTCGTTCCAATCTGAGAATCTTTTTGAAGCTCTAGGTTCTTTTCTTAGTTATATCAAATAAAATTAGTTAGTTAAATGATGGTAGAGAGGTGGAGAACTAAACCTCGAGTTCTTTGGCAGGTTTGTTGTTGACTTCAATTGAACCATAACTACACTTCTGATATCTGTCCAGTGTCTTGAGCATGCTGAAAGATCAAACCATAAGTAAATAATTGATGAGAAGAACAAACTGTTAATAAATTATTAATTTAAGGGCTGAATTAGAAACTAGTAAATATATAAAAACTGTTAAGAAGAAGATCTTTTGGGATAATTGAAAAGAGATGTAATTAAATTCCTTTGGTACTTAAATATCTGCATGAAGTTGAGTAAGACTGGTTAATGCATGAATCCACAAATTATTCTACGTTGGATCTTTATATATTTTTATTGAAATCCGTGAATCTTTAGCTACTTTAACAATCTCTAATCAGACATATATATCTGTGTTGAGACCAACATATATTAGTATATCATTTAAGACACTTCTGTAACCTATAGATCTCGAATCTACTCAAAAATGACATGAGAAAGATCAGATCTCAAAATTCATATCAATTCAAAACTGAATTAACCACAGCCTTAGAGATCAAGATACAAAAACTGAAAATCAAGTTCGTCAAAAGTAATCAAGAACCAAAAGCACAACATAATCAAGAAAGATAAACGTCACAAGATTTTTAAAATGTAGGATCTATACACAGATCTAACAAAATTTTAAACATGAACCAGAGAGATAAGAGAGTATATAAGTAAGTACTTGGAGGTGCTGCAGAACTTCATAGAGCTTGCCACGGTTGGAGAAGACGATGAGAGAAACCTCAGCATCGCAGAGAACAGAAAGCTCATAAGCTTTTTTCAGCAAACCGTTCCTACGCTTAGCAAACGTTACTTGTCTGTTAATCTTGTTCTCTATCCTCTTTAGCTCTACTCTTCCCCTTCCCATTTTGATATGTAACCTTATTAGGGGATGTAAATGTTTATCTATATACAGACACACACACACACACACACACACACACAAACACGAGCTGGGTTTTGCTTTTTTTGGATGAAAGACCTTTTCTTTTGGAGAATAAAATCAAACCCTAGTTTCCTCAAGAACAAGAAGAAGAAAGGAGTTAAGAGAAGAAAGTAAAAGAGGAAACTTTTGCTATCTTGTTTGGTTGTGATTTGATTGTATAGTAGAGTTCTTGTTTCTTCTTTAGATTATTTTGAAAGGGTTTGTGTGTGCTTGATGAGATTGTAAATCTGAAGGAAGCTTCTGTAAATCTAGAAATGCTATAAAGATAAGATATTTGTGAGGATGGGAGAAACATTAGGGTTTGGTGATGTATCCGGTGTGTTTCTTTCACATAAAGTTAAAATATTCTCGCACTCTCTTCTCTACCCGCGTGTCACAGAGACGCCATTGTTTGCAATGAATTGCTACTAATCAAGAGAAATGAAGTTTATTTTTCATGTCTATTATTACATAGATAATTAGATATTGTGTGTTTCCACTCTTTTATGTTTTTTTTTTTTATTAATCAGGGGTGATCCAAAGGCTTTCTAGGTCCAAGACTAATTCCCTTGAGGTCGACGACAGCCCACGTATTCTTACGATTTAACGCTAGCTCCGGTGGCCAAGCGGAATCGAACCCATGGCAGAAGCTCCAGCTGAAAATTCTGAAACATCGATACAGCATAACTCTACTATTACATAGAAATTTTGAATTTTTCGAAAGTGTTTTATGTATGTACCTTTCTTCTTATTTAGCTTAGGAAAAAAAAAACTATGGTTCATTACAATAGGCACGTGTGTAATGTAGTTGGGTACTTTGGTATATACATTCCAATAAAATAATATTATTTAAAGTTGTCTAAGTGGTGAGGCGCGTGGGAGTGGGATTAACATTTGGCTTCTACAGTATTAATACGAAAGTAGCTATCATTATTTTCTACTTCAGAAGTAGCTATCATTATTTTATCAATGATATCGCCGGTACTCAAAACAAAGCTGGTTCTTATTATAGATTCTAAAGAGAAACATATTCTAACTTAATGCTTCAAAAGTCAAAACAATAAGTCAATCGAGTCAACGGATTGGTTGTTATGTAACTGAGTGGCCGGCTATAGACTACGCCTCTATTCATCCTTCGTTTTTAACTTGAAACGGCAGCGTTTGAAATGAGCCCAAAAAAATATTACCAATTGGTCCTATTGGTTTGGCTCATCATCATATTCTTGAAGAGGGATCCATGTCATTGGGTAGCTTTGACCGGGATCGTCTAGATTGTTTGGACCGGCAAAGTCTCGCCTTTGGGAGCTTTGTGGTTATGGGCAAAGTTCAATTAGAAGAGCTGGCAGTTGGTCTAGACCTTAACCTAAAAATAAGGATTTGGAAATAACGGTTTGTTATTCCGGTTTACATTACTAACTGTGTGTTTATGTTACCTAATGAGTTATTCGAAACTCTAAAGTTTTTCTCTCTCATCCTCTCCTAGAGAGAGTTTTTTCTCTCTCGTTTCCTCTTCCTCTTGTGAGGTTTGAGATAGTTTTGAGGGTGTGGGAGATCGATGGTTTCTTTTTCTGACTCTGGGGCTGTGACGTCTTTTTCAGACGGTGGTCGCCGGCTTTTGACTTCGGGGGTGGAGGCTTCCTTAGCCAACCTCGCCGACTTTCGGGAACGATTTAGGGTATGATGATGGTTGACGAAGATCATCGTTGTGGTTATTTGGTGGTTTTGGTGCTCTGTGTTTCGGCGTCTGGCTCGTTTTTTATTCGGCGGAGGAGATCTCGACATAGTGTTCGGTGAAGTTCTCCGGCGATGGAGCTACGGCGAAGAAGGAACAAGAGTAAGGGCGTGGTTTATTGTCGCAAGTAGTGGTAGCATGACCTGGATGAGATCTCAAGACAGACTTGATGATGCTCTTTGGGGGAAAAAGGATTGGCGACATCGATGGGTGTGGTGGTTTGTCGACGGCGCTCCGGCGAAAACCTCGACCGTCAGATCACGGAAAGAGATTAGTCGACGCGTGTCTCGAGCAATCGGTGGATGAAGACGCGTGGGCGGGCTTGGTTTAGACTTGGACACGTGGATTTGTTGATGCCGCGTGGTTTTCGAATTGGGCTTCAAGCCCAGTTTATGTGCCCTTATCGGGTAATGTTGTATTCGGGCCGTCAGGGTCTCGTTTTCTTGGTTTGGGTTTGGTCTGTTTGGACCATGTCCTTTAATAAAATTTTCTAGTGGCAAAAAAAAAAAAAAAAATGTTACCTAATGAGTTGCATGTTGATTCAATAGGCCGGTCTTGTGGGTCACCAGCTGCGGTCATCAACCACCAATGAGAGTTGGGTCAGATCAGGTCATTGTAATTAAGTGGGCTCCACAACGTGAGGTCTTTTTGCATCCAGCCATTGGATGCTTCATGTGCCATAGATGGAACTCAACTTTGGAAGGAGTGCAAAATGGCATACCATTTTTATCAAGAGTTGGTTACATAAGAGCATGCCCATTAGTGAATCCCAAGGGGGGGTTCATAGGGATTTTTTTATTGTTTTTATGTGGGTCCGTGAATAGTGACGAACCCGTATTAATTTTGTTCTTCCATTAGTGAACCCGAAAATGGGGTTCATAAGAATAAAATAATATTAATTTTTTTTAAAAAAAATTTAAATTTTTTTTTAATTTAATACAATGGAAATTCAAAAACATACAAAGATTATTCATCTAGATTACCATATTTTGCCATATATTTTCAACTAAATCGGCTTTCAAACGATCATGTTTCTGTTGATCCCGAATTTGAGCTTGAATGCCATGCCTATTAACGAAGTTGGAAGGGGAGTCCGTAGGTTGCGAGATTTCCACCTGTGAACTCCTGCTTGATTCTCCCGACTCGAACTCAGATGTATCAGACAGAATATATGTGTTTCGTTCGTTCTCTACTATCATATTGTGTAGTATGACACAAGTTCTCATAATCTTTCCAATCTTTTCCTTGTCCCATAGTAGAGCAGGATTTTTTACTATTGCAAACCTCGATTGCAAAACTCCGAAAGCACGTTCGACATCTTTTCTGGCGGATTCTTGTTTTTCAGCAAAAAGCTCAGCTTTAAGACCTTGAGGTAGTGGGATGGATTGGATAAATGTTGACCATTTGGGATAGATTCCGTCTGTAAGGTAGTACGCCATACGATAATTGTGGCCGTTGACCGTGAAATTAACTTTAGGAGCTCGACCTTGTATAATGTCAGAAAAAACTTGTGACCGATCGAGAACATTAATATCGTTGAGGGTACCTGGTAAACCGAAAAATGCGTGCCATATCCAAAGATCCTGTGATGCCACAGCCTCTAAGACAATGGTCGGCTTTCCGTGACCTCGTGTGTACTGCCCTCTCCAAGACCTTGGGCAGTTTTTCCACTCCCAATGCATACAGTCGATGCTGCCTATCATTCCCGGAAAACCGCGTACCTCTCCGATATCGAGTAATCGTTGAAGATCAGCTGGTGTAGGTTTTCGTAGATACTCATCTCCATACAATTGTATTATCGCTTCGTTGAACTTCTCCAAACATAGAAGTGCGGTACTCTCACCAAGTCGGAGATATTCGTCATACGTATCTCCCGATTGACCATATGCTAGCATACGTATAGCCGCAGTACACTTTTGAAGTGCAGATAGACCGTACCTTCCGTGAGCATTTCGTCTTTGACAAAAGTATGGAACTTCATTACTCAGGCGATCGACAATGGAAAGGAACAATGGCTTCGTCATTCGAAAACGCCGCCTAAACATTTCTGGTGGGTATGTAGGATTTTCACTGAAATAGTCGTTCCAAAGGTCTTCGTGGCCTTGCTCCCTATGTCTTTCGATATAAGCTCGTCTCTTCGGCTTGTTAATTTGTTGGTCGATAAAATTATCAACATGTTGGTCGATAAAATTATCAACATGTTGGTCAACCGTATCTTCAATTAGTTTATCTGCTGCATCATCTGATGAGAAAGACATCACTTGAACACTTCTTCCTTCATACAAAAACAAAATGGAAAAATATAAATCTTCACAAGTTTAATAAGAAACAATTCTTTTTTGGAAAAAAAATTAAATTCTTCAATAGTTTAATAAGAAACATAAATTTTATTCGGAAAAAAAATTAATTATTCACAAGTTTAATAAGAAACAATTCTTTTTTGGAAAAAAAAATAAATTATTCACAAGTTTAATAAGAAACAATTCTTTTTTGGAAAAAAAATTAAATTCTTCAATAGTTTAATAAGAAACATAAATTTTATTCGGAAAAAAAATTAATTATTCACAAGTTTAATAAGAAACAATTCTTTTTTGGAAAAAAAAAATAAATTATTCACAAGTTTAATAAGAAACAATTCTTTTTTGGAAAAAAAATTAAATTCTTCACAAGTTTAATATAAGAAACAATCCAAAAAATTTTAAATTTTGAGAAAGAGAGATAGAGAGAAGAGTGATAGAGAAAAGAGTATACTTGTTGTTGATTGTGTTGTTGGAGAGAAGAGTGTTGTTGATAAGGTTGTTCGAGAGAGGAGTTGAAATAGAGAGGAGAGAAGAGTGATAGAGAGCAGAGTGGTATTAATTTTGCAAGTTCAAATAGAGAGGAGTGAAGAGTGATAGAGAGCAGAGTGGTATAGCTGATACAAGTTCAAATAGAGAGGAGAGAAGAGTGATAGAGAGCAAATTTATGAAACAAGTTGCCGATATATATAGAGTTGGCAGAGTCAAGACACTACATTGCCGATACAAGTTCAAATCATGTGGTTGCAAAGACAAAAGACACTAAACCCGTGAGCAACCAAACTAGTACAAAGTACAAAGAAACAAGACAAGTTAATTGAAATGAAGTGTAGAAAGAAACAAAATTCTACACTTTCCCGTGAAACACAACAACCATAAAGCTAATAAACATGTGCATTCCCTTCCTGCCATACAACTTCAACTCCAGCCCGTGACCTGCAAGACAAAAGAAAAAAAAATTATATACTGATGAGCACAACAGCAAGCAACCAACATGAACCACAAGATCACCACGAGATCAACCAACCAAAATGAACCACAAGATCAAGCAAACGAATGAACCACGAGATCAAGTAACCAAATGAACCACAAGAAACAGCAATCAAACGAACAACTTAAGCTATCATATTATCGAAATGAACCACAACAGCAATCAAACGAACAACTTAAGTTATCATATTATCCAACTTAAGCTATCATATTATCCAACTTAAGCTATCATATTACCCATCTCAAATCATTTCAGAAATGAGTTTCTCCATGAGGGTGATTTCGCTTGCAGTTAGATGGGTAGGGTCTTTGGCAAGGAGACGCTCAAGGAGTTTCTGTTGCTGTATCTCCTTTTTCACAGCAAGCATGCTATGTATTTCATCATAACCCTGCCTCTTGCGTTTGGCTGCTTGGCAAGCCTTGACACCAGGAGGCCGAACATCCGCTGCTTCCTCCTCAGCCACCACCTCCTTCTTTTTCTCCTTGGGAGCTTCTTTGGGCACAGCGAGTGACTTCCATTTCTGATCGAAGCGTAGTTCTCTCCAACAATGTTCAAGGCTGAACTTGATGCCAAGGTCATTCAAGAAGATGTCATGGGCAGCCTTCATGACATCATTCTCGTTTTGGCCACTCGCTTGCTCCCTCACAGCTGCTTCATAGCAGCCGACAAACTTGCACACCTGCTCGTTGATTCTCCCCCACCTCTGCTTACACTGACTCCACTCTCTAGGGACGGCGCCACTGAGCTGAGGGCTTCCGTTGACGTAGTCGACGATTCTCTTCCAAAATGCTCCGGCCTTCTGGTCAGTACTGACGATGGCATCCTTGCTGGTGTTCAACCAAGCACTGATGAGCACAACGTCTTCTTTGGTTGTCCACTTGCGTCTTTGGTTAACGGGAGAGGCTTGGGGGTTTTGGGCTAAAGGTTCCATTTTGGTTTCGGTTTGGGTTTGATATGTGTGTGTTTTAGAAGTGGCTTTGCTATCTTTTTAAACTACTCTTTGCTACTACATTTATCTCTAACTACCAAACATTGATCACACAACAACTTCATTAAACTCTAACTATCAAATCACTGCAAACATTTTTTAAAAGCTCAGTACAATTCCATATTAATCACACCACAGCAACCAACCAACAAACAGATAGAATTTATGATCGATTTTAACAAGCTTCTACTTGTAGTTTAAGGTTGTAGGTCTAGTTATACTTTAAGCTTCTAGTTGTAGTTCTAGTTATACTTTAAGCTTCTAGTTTATAGTTTATAAACTGAACTACTTGTAGTTCAGTTTATATACGCTTAACATATAAAAAAAAAAGAATAAACAAACACAATTGCAGGAAACGAAGACACACAAACAGTAATCGAGAGTTGAGTCTTACCTTTGCTTTTCAATCGAAGCAGACCATCTCCAGGTCAGCGACTTTCACACTGAGAACATCCACCTGGCCAGAGAGCCTCTTAACCTGTTCCTGGACATGTAAACAACAAAAAGAAAATGAGTTAATACGTTTTCTTCACTAATGAAACACCAAAAGAGATAAGCAATGCAATGAAGAGAGAAGATATTACCTCAAGTGACTCAATCTGTTGACTGAGGATGGGCACCTCCTTGATCACCTTCTCAGCCGCCTGCAGGCAGTTAGTGAGCTTCTCGATCTCCTCCTGGACACCATGAACCCAAGGCTGACGATAATGGAGCCCATCAGCCTTGGTTAAACCATAAAAAAAAACAATTCATCAAAATCAGTATAAGAAAAAGAACATAAATAAACAGAAACATAGATTATTACCTGGTAGTTTATGCATGTGAAGAAGCGCTTCCCAGGAAGAGTGTCTCTCTCCTCCTTCCCCTGAACCTCGTCAATCATTCTCCCACCACAGTAACACCTTGTCGGTATCCCGTACTCCGAATCAGCCACATATTGCAAGCTGTTGTTGTACTCAATGTTCCTCTTCATGTCTCTTCTCTCTGCTGCGGGATCCATCTGTAGCAGACACAAAAAAAAATAAGAAAAGTCATCAAAGTCATCAAAGTCATCAAAGTATATAGAAAAATATGAGATCAACCCGTCATGACGATTAAAAACCCTTAATCGAGACCCATATAATGGATTAAGAACCGTAACCCTTTATCAATTTCGAACCATAACCCTAAATCCCCAAATCAATTTTTAATCCCAGACAAACCAACCATGAGTCGGTTAATACAACCCCGCATGAAGATTAATTGAAAGCCCCAACACGATTTTGAACCCAACTACGAAAACCTTAAATCGATTAAGAATCGCCGACAACCCTTCCCTGCCCAAAACGCTTCAAAATAACCGCGAATCTACTAGATACTAACCTGAGCTCGTGGAGGAAACCGTTCGTCGTCGATTTGATGGTGAAAAGCTCCGGGAATCGGCGTCGCACGAGAATCGCCTCTGAATCGCCTAGACGAGAAAGAAACCCTAGCTTTTGTGGAATAAAAGAAAATGAAAGGTTTCGCGAATTACTCCGCTTCAACTCGAAAACACGGGCCCAATCTCAGCGCGACACGTGCCTTGAACTCGGCTACGGACGGATCACCGCTAAGAGACGGGTCACGCTAATTAGCCCATTTTTCTATTTTTTTTTCTCTTCCGGCCCTATGAACCCGAGCCCATGAACCCCTTAAGAACCACTAATGGGCATGCTCTAATAGGTCACTTTTTGTCTTTTGTTCACACTCTAAGACACATTCTGCTTGTAGCATACTTTTTCTTGTCCTGTAGTATGTGATTGGACAACAATACCCATATTGAAAACTTTTGCAGAAACCGGTTTGGTCTAGTCCTTATTTCCTAGAATGCATTAATATGTTAGGTTTATTAATAAAAATGCTTTAGTGTTTACCGTTGGATGGCGCAGAGATACTTACAATCCAAATGCCAAAATTAAAAGTGGGGGTTGGGAAACTGAGCATATATACGACATCAGTTTTATGTCTTTTCCAAATGTATTTTGGTTTCCCTCAATATATTTTATTTGTTATTATTTTGTATTATGGTAACTAAATTTGATATATAATATATACAGTTAATTATAATTTTTTTTCTTCTATGTTTTGAGATCCATATGTATATATTTATTTTGATACTTTAATTTTTTATAAAATTTAAAATTAGATTATGTGGACACAACATTGTGGACAATGTGTTGTGGACGGTGCAATTTAAAAGAATGTGTTGTGGACTATGCAATTTGAAAGAATGAGTTATGGATGGTGTGTATGTGGAAATGTAAGTTGGTTCGTATAGGTGATAAACATGATCTACTAAAACAACTAACCATTTGTAACAATAACATTGAAAAGAAAGATATACTAATGTTGTTTCTTTAATGTGGACAGTATTTTTGTGGATATGCATATTTTTGTGGATATGCATATTTATATCTTATAGGATTCTGTGGACACCGTTTTATGGACATACATATTTCTATTAGAGCATTTCGTCGAACATCTTGAGTGCATTCTTTTATGTTTCTCCATTTTGATGTTTTTGTCCATATATAACATTCAAAACAATGAACAAAACAGTCGAAGGACCAAAAAAAAAATTTAATCTACAAAAGATGAAGACTTTGTACATAAATGGAGAAACACAATTTTTTTTAAAAAAATAAGAATTACGAATGAAGCACAGACCTCTCCAACGAAAGAAAAGCAACAATTAAGGTAACTATCATCCATCCACAAAAGAAAAACAACAATTCAGTTCTCAACGTTTTCAGCATTTTGATGTTTGTGACCACGAGATTGGTGATGATGATACAAATAATTATAGTGGTGATAAGGAGAGTAAGGAGGCGACCCATTCATCATCTGACGAGGTATTACCATCAGTAAAGGATATCTCATCCCCATCAGTGAGATGGTAGTCTTAAAAGAGAATAGAGATGTTTATGGTCTGTTTTGAAATCAACGAAACTAGAGGTGAAAGAGAGATCTGTGAGATTAAGATTCATAGATTTGGAAAAATAATTTTGAAATTTGTAACGGAGAGAGACGAAGGTTTTTGTTTATTTAGAGCATCTCCATCCCATTGCTATTTTCACCTCTATAATAGCATTTAGAGGTGAAAATGCTCCAACCCATCTCTATTTTTTCCTCTATAATAGAGATTTCTATTTTTTTCTCTATTTATAGAGGAAGAAATAGCATTCCTCTATTTTTTACTCTATAAAATAGAGATTGCTATTTTAAAGAAATACATTGGAGCATATCCCATCTCTATTATAGAGTTCCTCTATTTTAGAGGTGAAAATAGCAAAATACATTGGAGATGGTCTTAGAGTAAAGAAAAGTATCGAGAAGAGACGGAGATTTGGGTTTAGTTAATTTATTCAAAAGGGTAAAAGTGACAAAGCACATGAAAAAAGTGTGTCAAAGGCAAAATGTGACCCATAGTGTTATTACAAAATTATAATGTGTTCTGGAGTGTAAATTTTTCTTCAAAGTTAGAGGTGAAGTCGGAGATCGATGGGATCATGACGGACAATGGAGAGAGTTTAAAATGCGACCCTTAGATTAAAGAGATTGCGATGAAGGATGAAAGATGGCATTTCTTACGAGAATCTAATCAAATTTGTTAGCTAGATCAAAGCAGAGATTAATTATTAAAGTTTGATATAGCTTTGAATGTTTTTCCTTGCTAATTTGAGGATTGAGACATTAAAAGAAGTGGCATAGCAAGTGTAATATTTCTGTAGATAATGATTAAACGCAATAAGAAAGAATTACATTATGTGATGTTACTTTTTCAATAATCATGATATTTAATTGCTTTAGAGAATTAGTGGAAAATTGGTATGTGAAATGATCAAATTAACAAAAAAAAAAAAGAAATAATAAACAAGGTATGAAAAGAACATTATATGATACGATCCAATAGAGAAGATCTACGACCACCAACCCCACCTCTTCTCACCTAACGCAGAGTGGCCAACTTTGACGATACTTTTATTTCTATCTATCTGGTGCGAATCGGACCGTTCATTTGCTATATATCTCTGTTTACAAAATCACCTCTCTCTCGAAATTCTTACGTCTTTTTAGATCTCTTCTCTTTGATCCGTTCTGTAAAAAATCTCAAATCCATTTCGGAAGAAAGCAGGTTTGTTTCTCCGATCACTCTTCTCTTTATAATATTTTGTAGATCGATAGTAATCGGTTCTTAGATCTTGATCGTAAATTGTATTATAGATAGATCTGTAATAATCTTCTTCGTGAGAGGATTGCGACCTAGTTTTGTATAGAGTTTGCATGTATCCTTTGTGCTAGAGATGATCCCTAAGATTTGTTCTATCTTTTCTTAGATTTGTGATTCGTGAGGTGTTTTTATTTTCAGCAGCAGCGGAGAAGAATAACAAATGGCTGTTCCACCAACAAGAATAGGTTTAGCTGGACTGGCCGTGATGGGCCAGAACTTAGCTCTCAACATCGCAGAGAAAGGCTTCCCGATCTCAGTCTACAACAGAACAACCTCCAAAGTCGACGAGACCGTCGAACGAGCCAAGAAAGAAGGGAACCTCCCGTCTACGGCTTCCACGACCCTGAGTCTTTCGTCAACTCCATCCAAAAGCCACGTGTCATAATCATGCTCGTCAAGGCCGGTGCACCAGTCGACCAGACCATCAAGACCCTCTCTGCTTACCTAGAAAAAGGTGATTGCATTGTCGGACGGTGGTAACGAGTGGTACGAGAACACCTGAGAGGAGAGAAAAAGCCGTGTCGGAGAAACGGTTTCCTCTACCTAGGAATGGGAGTCTCCGGTGGTGAAGAAGGCGCTCGTAACGGTCCATCTATGATGCCTGGAGGGTCTTATCGAAGCGTACAAGAACATCGAAGACATTCTTCTCAAGGTTGCAGCTCAGGTTAGGGACAGTGGTCCCTGTGTGACTTACATCGGGAAAGGCGGGTCTGGAAACTTTGTCAAAATGGTACACAACGGGATTGAGTACGGCGACATGCAGCTGATTGCTGAAGCCTATGACGTTCTGAAATCCGTTGGTAAACTGTCTAACGAGGAGCTTCACGGTGTCTTCACCGAGTGGAACAAAGGCGAGCTGGAGAGTTTCTTGGTGGAGATCACGGCGGATATCTTCGGGATCAAGGACGACAAGGGAGATGGGCATTTGGTTGATAAGGTATTAAAGAAATGATTAATCTCTTAATTTCTGATTAAAATGAACTTTTACAATGATCACTCTTCTTATACAGAAGTAAAGAGTGTTAACAAACTATTAAACCAATAACAGAATATTAAACCGGTCACTAAACCCACTAATCTCTTCCTACTCTGTTGCAAGGTTTTGGACAAAACCGGGATGAAAGGAACCGGGAAATGGACTGTCCAGCAAGCTGCTGAGCTCTCTGTTCCTTCTCCCACCATTGAGTCATCTCTCGACGCGAGGTTCCTCAGCGGGTTGAAAGACGAGCGTGTGGAAGCAGCTAAAGTCTTCAAGGAAGGTGGATTTGGAGATGTCTTAACCGACCAAACCGTCGACAAGAAACAGCTCATCGATGACGTGAGGAAGGCGCTTTACGCGTCGAAAATCTGCAGCTACGCGCAAGGGATGAACCTGATCCGCGCCAAGAGCATGGAGAAAGGCTGGGGCCTTAAGCTAGGCGAGCTGGCGAGAATCTGGAAAGGAGGGTGCATCATCAGAGCGATTTTCTTGGACAGGATCAAGCAAGCTTACGACAGGAACGCGGACCTGGCTAACCTCTTGGTGGATCCTGAGTTTGCGAAAGAGATCATCGAGAGACAGTCGGCTTGGAGGAGAGTGGTCTGCTTGAGTATCAACTCGGGTATAAGCACTCCCGGTATGTCTGCGAGTCTGGCCTACTTTGATTCTTACAGGAGAGAGAGGTTGCCAGCGAACCTTGTACAAGCTCAGAGAGATTACTTTGGTGCTCATACTTATGAGAGGACTGATGTTGAAGGTTCTTTCCACACCGAGTGGTTCAAGATCGCAAGACAAACCAAATCCAACATGTGATGATGATGATGATGTTTCTCTCTCTCTCTCTCTTTCTTTCTCTCCTTCAATAAAATATTTTTCACACCGAATGTGTTGTTTCCTCCCTGTGTGAAATTACTGTGGCCGATGTTATGATTTGTATTAAGTTTTCTCAAGTACTTTGGTTCTAATTGTTACTTTTATTTTAATTTGGTCTTTTCTTGATTTTTTTAATTACTGTGTGGCCTATTTGCAAAAGGCCATCTAATTATAAAGGCACTCCCGTTACTCTCCGCCATGGAGACGTAATCAAGCTAGGTGAGTGTACTTCCATCGTAGTGCGGAAGCAAGCAAAGGTAAAAGGGAGTGTGAGCTAATTTGACATGGTTGAATGTGATATTCTGATCAACTGAGCAGTAAAGTTGCCTTAGTTTTGACTCTTTTTGGATCCATATTGTTTAGTTGTCCAGAGTTTAAAACATGTAAACTCTTTTGGCTTTGCTTAGGAAAAGAGAGGCTATATAATTCAATCATATTAACATGTGGGAGTCTTTTTACATATCCAAAGTATATAAATACTTTTAGTAAAATAAATATACAAATCGAAGAAGAAAAAAAAAAACAGAACAGGAACAAGTTACAAGAAACGGATAGTTTTCATTGTTCAAAAAGGGCTGACCTTACCAGCCATTTTCAGCAAAAACTCCGGCACAAGCCGTCTTCTCGGCGGCGCAACCGCATCTTTACCCAAAGCGTTACGGTCATTGGCGTGTATCATAGATACTATATGATCAAACAGCTCGTCTTTACCACCTCTCAAAGGATCCTTAGCAATGAAAAAAAAAAACGTGATTATCCCATTACTTCGTTAATTATTATGTACATAACATTGAGCTAGGCATAGTATTTGTTTACCTGAAGAAATAGATCGGTGTGAGTTTTACCATCGTACACAATTAGGTCTGTTTTAACTTCAACACCTTGAAGAGCTTCTGCGAAAGTTTTGCTACAAAAAAAAAACCCAAACAAACATTTGTCTGTTTTTAAGTAGGAAGTAACAAGCATAATGTCCAGATTTGTAGACGGGAGATCTAACCTTGCTTCACATGGGATGGAGTAGTCTTCAGATCCATGAAAAAGCACAATATGAGTCAAGAGAGATGCAGCTTTTCTTACTCTCGGCTCTTTCAATCGGATTCCAGGAGAGTATTGTTCAAATGACTCTTCTCCTTCCATTATGCTGCAAAGTTTATCAACATATGAACAACCATAAGTAATGTCTTACTTGTTAGTAAGACATATAATTTTGATCATATGGAGGGAGAGTTACCTAAGGAAAATAGAACGATACAGGCCTCGGTTATGGAAGTGTTCGACCATATTGAAGAGATTGTACCTGTCCCACGTTGTGAACAACAGTTAAGCTTCATGGTAATTAAGTAACATTTAAGTCGAGTAATAATAATTTACCCGCCAGATAAACCGAAGTAAGCTTTTATCTGAGAAGCACTCCATGAGATTCTCTCTCCATTTGATTCTTTGATGGCTTGTTCGATGAGAGCACATGAAGAGATATGTGCACCAGCTGATTGCCCCATCAAATAGATTCTACAGAAACAAGCAGACATGGTTCAATCACCAGAGCCTGTGAAATATATAGAGAATCCACCAAGTACCTATTAGGATCGCCTCCAAATGCAGAAATGCTATTGCAGACAAATGAGATTCCTTGTGAAACATCTCTCACCATATCACTAATTGTTCCCTGAGGGAAGTTTCTGGACCAAAGATGTTTGGTTCATTTGTTAATAAAATTTAGATTAAACCGGGTAAGGGTTTGTTTAATATGCTTACCTGTAATCAAGACATGCAACAATGATATCCCTTTCTGCTAGCTGCAGTCCCAAGAGAGAACCCCAAGCTTTGTACCTGAACGATATGACAAGTTTGAAACTACCACCAATTCGACTTTATCTTTAAAAGAAAAAAGTTGTAGCTTCAGGGATCCTACAGTTCTATTTAAAGTTAACCAAGAAGAAAATTTATGCATTTTACATACTAAAACGTATTTAAGTAGAGATCATTGAGAGTGGATTACCCGATAATCCAAGCTCCACCCGTCACGAAAACTACAACAGGCTTAAGGCCGTCACTTGTTGGTGGTGGTAGGTACAAATCCAGCCTGCCAAAAAAAAATTTAACAATCGAGATCACATCAAATCATTTGTGATATGCAAAGTGAAGGGAGCAGGCCTAGATTATGCTGGCTCCACGGCGTAAAATTTACCTATTCCTAGGTTGATCTCCATATACAATACTCCTCCTAACTTGGGGTGAGAAAAAATAATGATATGCAACTACAGAAGCCCAAAAAAAAAAAACAAGCTTGCTTAATTAGTGTACAATTAAATTAACAAACAGCTTATTAATAATTAAATATTCATCAGCAAAGAGGATGGATCACCTTGAAGAAATCCAGGCATAAGGAGGATTGCATAACAAGCAAGAGCAAGTAATCTTGTGATCCACCGATAACCTACCCTGAACCAAAACTTGCAACCATTCAAACACAACCTCTCTGTTTCTTTACATCACATGTGTCACAAGATTACCATAAAACTCAATAGTAAATAAATAAATAAACAAATTCAGGGACTAATTGTAAGCTTTTGCATATTTTTTTTTATTTGTTTCCCTGTGGAGCAAGTTACAATCAGAAGAACAAATTAACGATACCCTGACGCACAAGGTACTCTGACGCAATCTTATATGAATATGGGGGAGGGAAAGTTGAAATAAAGTACCCGAGATATCCAAGGAGGTCGAAGCTAAGACGAGTTATCAAATACGTTTCCGCCGCCGCATGGCCTATGTCTCGAGTTAAAGACTGCTGCCTGCAAATTTGAGGCGCCGATGACTTCCCCAATACTCTACGACGAACCTTTCCTGGTGATTGCATGTCCGTCGTTTAATAAAGATTGGATCTCTCGTGTTTGGTTTCTCCTCTTCGTTCGTCTCTCCTCCTCTTCTTCGCTTTTATTATTGATCAGGTTCTCTGTTTTTTTCTTTTTTAAATACTTTCGAATTTTTGAAAAAGCTATTTAAGCATGTGCGCTCCCTCGTCACAGAGAAGGAAAGATGCAATGCGCTCCAAACTGCGTCGTATCTTCCTAATTGTCTAATTTTAATTGGAATCTCTACTAATTACCTACCTAATTAAGTGAGATATCATTGTTAATTACCTATGCATTTGGGGTTGATGATATTAAACAACTTGTGCTACAATAATTGCTGCGATAAGAATTAATGGATTGAGTTCCACCACATGGCAGCTGCTAACGTAAACGCTATTGGTAATCATTTGTGTTTTGATGTCTCTTAACGCTTGTAGCTTTGGCATAGTTGTGTATGGACGCCACATGGAACCGCGAGATCCACATCTAAGAACGTGATGGGTTAAACTTAGCGGTGGCACGAGCACCAACCATGGAGAAGAATCCAAATCAATGATGCCATCTCTTTTGTTCCTATTATTGGGATTCTTTTTTCTCCTCTGCACGTACAATATTTTAGATTTTCCCTTTTACGAACAGAAGACTAATTTACATACACCCAATCAATTATGAGTACTATTAGTGCCACTTGTATATTTTCTGCAATATCTTTGATTATCCGAACGATAAAATTTAAAATGATATCAAAAATTTTGCACTACAAAATTTCACCAATTTTATAGGGCCAGCTGATATTTAAAATAATAGTGAACACCTATGCAAAGGGGAATTAAGTCGCATATATCTAAATTAGCAACTAGAAGAGAAAGTAAAAATTTTTAGCAACAATAATATTTCAGAACCCAAAACGTAAAAGGAGAAGAATCTACTTTACGCTGAGAGTTGAAATTAAAAATAAAGCTGAAACCTTTTCTTTTGTCTTTAAGGGGTTTCAAAAGTCACCTCCGCATTTTCTGTTGGTTATTCACCTGAACCACCATCTCTGGACGGCAGTGACCGGAGTATTCAAGAAGGGAGCGTACCGTTGGATGATCGGATTCGCCGTCCTCCCGATTCTGCTCCACGTGCTCTGGTGGTATCCTGCTGTTACTGGTGCTTGATACATGAGCTTCAATAGCTACCAAAAACAAAAACAAACTCATATACATTAGCTGCCAACAAAAAAGAAAAAAAACTCATGGAGAGAAAAGTAAAAAGTGTAGCTATAAGCTTTATGTCCATATGTTTTATATTTTCAGTTGATCTAACAGTGAATTCTACTTGGATATGTTGAGCAATAGAGAGATATGATGACTCGAACCAAAAGTAAAGCAAGAAAAACATTTGAATAGACGTACCTGCCAGTACATAAATGTCTGTATAATGTTGCGTTGCCATCTGCAGTAAAATAAAATGATAGCTTTGATCAGATGAGTGAAAACGAGTAAATGCAGTTCGAACAAGAGCAGCAAATATAACTCAAGTTATTTCGAAGGGTTCCACGGAATTTAGTGCCAATAAACTTAGTATACTTACGAGAGCAGAGAGATAATCAGAAGGAAGCCGATAGCTATCTCAGCCTGCGATGAGAGGATGTTAAGAGTAGTTGTGTTTGACTCCACCCATACGCAAGGATCTTCCAAGTACTTTCTGATAATCGTTACAAAACAGGACACAGAGCAAGAGGTAAATATCAGTAAGAATTCACACATGAAAAAAAAATGCTGCTCAGCAGGATGCAAGCTACCTGTAGATAGTGGAACGAGTGAAGTTACGCCTCAAGAACTTGGCTAATTGTTCAAGTGCTCGACACAAGATAGGAATCAAAGCAACTGCAAGAAATCGATAAGGAGACTAATCATTACAATGTACAGTTTGATGAAAATCAGCCAAGAAAAGAAAAACTCAATCAACTCTTACACTTGATACAGAGATGTGAAGTGACAAATGAAAGGCAATATATGAAATAGATGAAATCCTTTGCTCCCATAATTGATTGAAAATAAACTTGCAGCCCTTGCATATTCCATGCACTTGGCCTCTGCAGATAACAAAAATCAGCTTACAAAAAAAGACGACACTGAATGACTGGTCACTAGAGAGTAGAAAAGGGAGATCAGATGGTTTACCCCGTAAAGAGAGTACAAGGAAAAAAGAGATGAGCATGCAGTTCCCATGAAAGATAGACGATAAGCCCTATTAGAGAGGTTCTTTGGTACGAGAGGTAACACTGCCAGCACAGCTATAACGAAAACCTGCAAAAGATGAAATAAATTAAGAGTAGGTGAGGAAAAAAATAGTTAAGTGAAGTAAAGAAAAAAATGCATTAGTCTTGATTAGCTAATATCTGAGTATAACAAGTACATCAAGACATGAGAACAAAAATACAGTGCACCACACAACATCTCATTTAATAATGTCCAAGTAAAGGATTCAACAGCAAAAAGTAAAAGTAATCCCAACTCAGAGAGACCTAATAAGATGCAAAACCTTTAAAAAGAATTAAGTCTAGTAAAAAATTCTACACAGAAGTCTAGAGTTCACTGCATAAGGAGTGATTCTGATCAAATATTTTGAACTAGCACAGAGAACAAGAAACTGCAAAAGGAAAACATAAGAGTACCCAAGCATTGATAGAAAACAGAATAGTCTGCTGATCCCAGCGCCCTGAACTTGGGTTTGCACCAGCAGTAGCAGATGGCCCAGTTGTTCGAGGAACAGATCCTGATGATATACAAGAGTTTAGTCAGTAAACTCATTCATCTCATATTAGTATAAAATTGAAAGTTCATGACTATATCAGAAACAAAACAAAAAGGTCAACCAGAGTTCCGTGAACGAGCTTGTTCATTTGCATTGGTAGTTGCAGTTGGTCTTGCAGATTGCGAAGAAGATGAAGTCGATATTGGCTCCACAACCAGATCAGGATCCTACCAAAAAAAACAAGGACCATCTAAAATTTCAACTCGAGTAACTGCAACAGACGTTAAACCCTAAGATTCGAAGTTCAACAAAACCTATCCAAGTAAGCAGTCACACTCACACTAATAAAACTCGAACTCACAGTACGAAGACTTGAAACGCAAATTCAAGAGTGTGAAAAGAGAGAACTGACCAGGTAACGTTGGTAGAATTTGCGCTTGTAATGCTCGACGACCTCGGGGCGAGTAGCCATGTGAGGAGGGATGAGGATATTGGACCAGTACTCCACCCATCGAGCGTCGTTATCGTACTCGTAAGCTGCCGCCGCTATCTTCTTCAATCGCTGTGGATCATCGCCGCCTTCCCCCATCGATGCGATCGTTATTTTCGCCGGAGAGATTCGTTTCGACCTTTCTGGGTTTTTGCTTCGTCCACTTCTCTTATTATAGAGGGGAATCTTCGTAAAACGACGACGTTTTTATTCAATGCATGTAGTACATGTTTTACATTACGTTCTGGGAACGACGACGTTTTAACCGCATTATGTATCAGACGGACAAAACGCTTTGTAAACAAAGATTTAAAAAACGTACATTTCAACAAAATTCAGATACAAAGAAATTTCTTATCGGTGGATTTGCCCTTCATCAACGTTTTTTCTTGGTTTGGTTTAGCTAAGAGATTGATAACCTAACGGTCCTTGTAAACCGTCTTGATCTGGTCCGTTCCTCCCACCAGCCAAAGATGGCATCCATGGGAACAGCTTGCTCAGCTCATTCCTTAACGTCCTTTGCTTCACTTCCTTATCATTGATCCCATACTTCGCCCTCTCTATCGCTTCCATTATATCTTCCCTTGCCACAGCTTCCCCGCCTGAAAACAATTCATCTCTTTTTTTAACCCAGCAGGAAGCAACAAGATTTTGCTATATATTATATGAAACAAACCTCTACGAGCAGCGAGCAATGCAGCTTCATTGACAATATTGGCGAGATCAGCACCTACGAATCCAGGAGTTAGAGAAGCAACCAGATCACATATGAGAAACGCATCTTCTTCTAAAGGAACGTCTCTCAGATGTACTGCCAAGATTTTCCTACGTCCTTCTTGGTCCGGTTCTGCAACCACAACTTTTCTCGAGAATCGTCCCTGGCCGACAAAGAGCAGGGTCTAACGCCTCTGGTCGGTTAGTTGCTGCGATTACAATCACTTTTATGTCTGACTCGAATCCATCCATCTCAGTAAGCAACTACAAAAAAAGGGAAGAAGCATATCAGCAATGACAGCTAGTTAACTAAAAGGTTTGTAAAGGTTCTTTAACCTGGTTTAGGGTCTGGTCACGTTCATCATTGAAACTTCTACCGCGTTTTCCACCAACCGCATCGAGCTCATCGATGAATATAATGGAAGGCGAGTTCTTCCTTGCCGCACTGAAAAGATCTCTGATTCTCGCAGCGCCTCTTCCGACAAACATTTCAACAAACTCGCTAGCGGAAACAGAGAAGAAGGGAACTCCTGCTTCTCCGGCTACAGCTCGAGCCAACAAGGTTTTACCGGTCCCTGGTGGACCGACTAAAAGCACGCCTCTAGGTAACCTTGCTCCTAGCTTCTTGTAGTTTATACTTCCTTGAAGACATGACACTATCTACACAGTAAAGACACCATACAACATCAAGGCTTTGGATTTAAAAAAAAAAAATAGAAAATTCTACTGAATATTATTACCTCAACGAGCTCGTCTTTAGCAGAATCAACGCCCTCCACATCATCAAATCCAACTGTGGGATTTTTAGAGCGTCGTTTTTTGGCAGGGCTGTTAGATGCTGAGAGTTGCCGATAGAGAAGCCACATAAGCGGAGTTAAAGGAATCCACAGAGAGATGATTGTTATCAAAGTAGTTCTCATCGACACCAACGCGGACTGAGGAGCTGAGCTATAAGTGATCCCTTTCTCCCTCATCAAACTAAGAAGAAACTTCTCGTCATGATCTACTTTCCTCGTCACGTACTTCCACACAGGAGCCAAAGCTCGAACCTTTCCAACGTCTTTCGTAGTAACGGCTGCTACTTCAGTTTCTTCTAAAGCCTCAGACTTGTCAACGCTCTCATCGGTGTTGTAATAGATTCGACGAGAACCTTCTTCGAGCAAAACTTTTGAGACGGAACCACCTCGAAGATTCGTTACGAAGTCGGAGTAAGGAACAACGGAGGGAGAGGGAACAGCGGTTAGCCTCAAGAACAGATAACAGAGTCCAAAGATAACCGCCACGCCAGTAGATAAGATCACTCTCTTGATGTTCTTTCTCAGAAACAACCTGAAATCTTGCAGTGATGCTCTGAGATCGAATCTGCCGAGTCTCATGCTCAGTAAGCGTAATCTAGGTCGAAGCCTAAGAGAAAACCTTCTTCTTCTTCTTCTCGTTCCTTTGCTCGTACCATTTTCACCATAATAATCGCCATTCGCTAGTCGCTTAACCTCGCTATTACAAGAGAACCGACCAAGTCTTTTGCAACTAAACGACAGATTCTTGTTTGTCCGAGCGACACTAACAACATTAAGCTCGCTAATCCTCGGATACACTACTGTTCTGCTAAGTCTCTCCGGAGGATTAGCTCCTTTGAGATGAAACCGATCACTACAGAGAACATTGAAAGTAGTAGCCATTGACTCTCCTTCCTGGGAAACTGAATCATGCGTTGTTGTTCATCGTAATTGGGCGGAACATTGAAATGTAACCAAAAGCTTACGAAAGCCCACCCCAGCGCAAAGATTGAATTGGAAAAAGTTGTCGTCTTGAAGCTGCGGCTGTTCTGTCCGATTGAAAGGATAAGAGCTTGCGCAAAATCTCCAAACAATTTTGACGGAAAAAAATAAATTAGTGAATTGGAGTTTGTGACCATTTAACAAAATATAATGACGACTCCAGCGATTATTGGACTATCCAATACAAGAGGTAAGATACAATAAGCCCATTGGATATAAATGGGCTAATCTGGGGACATGATTAGCTTGATGGATAGTTTTATGACTTTTATCCCATGTATGCGTTTGCAAGAGCTATCCATCCATATGCAGGGATTCGAGTTCTTTACTCATTCTTTATTTTATTTTATTTTTTTGTTGGAATATATTCTTTTTATATCATGTTGGTCAAATTGGGTAGAGGGCGGGGAATTCTTATCAGAAACGCTCTGATTCCTTTTTACCAATATCTTGGTAAAGAAGGTATATGATCCATCCAGCTTTTAGATAGTGACCTGTGTTTGTAGAAAGAAATCTCATTATTAATTTAGAAAGGTAAATCGTTATAGAAAAAGTTTTAATTATGTTTGACGAGAGCAATCTCGTAATTATGTTGATTGGGTTTACTTTTTGACTAGAATAATTAACGCAAAAAGTCATATGTTAATTGGATTTACTTTCTACACAATTATAGATGTTGTACTTTTGTTGACAAATGGGATCATGAGTCATGAGTGAGTCACTGGAGGTGTCGTTTTTGTCATTTAGCGGTGCATGTTGTTGGAACAAAAGGGGCACCCCAATAGTATTGCAGAAAGTAAACCGAGAGACACAACAAAACAAGCAACCACTATGCTTTATTAGAATCTTCTTTAAACAATCTATTACAAGATCTGCTTAATTCAGCTTTTACACGTCTAGTGTTAACACCCTAACACACGCTACTGAAAGATTCCTAAGCTACACCGCTTATATATCTCCTTCGTCAAATACTTCAGCCACTGCTTCAGCACAACTCAGAACACTTCCAAGAGCTTCTCTCTCTCTATAAACTCAGCCTCTGTGTCTCTGTCTCCATACAGACGACTCCATAGCTATTTTATATTATTCTCCACATTCCTGAAACCTAGTTTCCAAGGCAACATGAATATGGACATCTTCCATAACAATAAGTGCAACTTTCCTTTTCTTGGAATGCACTTATTCCTTTTCCTTTAATTCATAAACTTGCTTCTCAAGTTTATTCCTCTTTCCATATCTTCAAGATACTCTCTTGCTCTCCAAGTCTGTTGACTCCAGCTCAGCATCTCGACTCCACATGGTCTTCATCACTCAACAAGACGTCTCCTTCAGCAACTACGTCAGCGACTACTTCAGGGTTGACATTTTACATCAACAATCTCCCCCTTTTAGCTTTGTGTGCCAATCAAGCACAATACCGTTCTGGTTCAACAACCATGTTTCCCACCTGGAAGCTTCCATGCTAATTGTGCTTTTCTCCCCCACGGGATGTGCACCACACCATGCTTTTCTCCCCCATGAGATAAGCACAATCTACATCAGGACGTCATCCACCATACTCTTCTCCCCCACGAGATATGCACTCCTTGTACCAGAACGTCACCATTCTCCCCCTGCTTGATTGCATACTAAGCTAAAACACAGATGCTTAAATGTCAAGCCTTATAGACAAACTCCCCCTGAGTCTATGCTTCAATCTTGTCCACTTCTCGGAAGTACTTCACCAAGTACGTCAGCACCTAACGCACACCAGTGACACCAAGAGCACGTTATCTTCAACGCACCACACGCTCACCACGAGCTCCACACGATGGCTAACTCCACCACACAGAACGTCAACTCCAATGCCATAAAACTAAGTTCACATCGGACTCCATTATGAACTACTTCAAACACTGCTTCGACACCAAGCAGTAACACACACTAAGGAAACCTCTCTCTTTATTCTAAGAGGTTTATCTTTCTCATAAGGCACATATCTTCTTTCCTTTTCCAAGCTCAGGCAATCAACACACGTACTCTAATATAACTCCAGCTTCATGTAACATGTTACGTACTACCTCCTGTAGTACTCCGCGAACTAATACTTATCTCCCCCTTTTTGACTATGTATGTGAACTCATCACCTCTAGATAGAAAACCACGTCTTCATTCTCCCCCTATGAGTCACATCATGGTCAAAAACTAATATGAAGATTTATATCCTCCAAAGTAAGGAGGAAATCTCATTCCGCCATCTCCATAGTGATCAAATCTCCTAGACCACTTATTCCTGAGCCCAAATCCTCCATGATTAGCCCTTTGAACAGACTTGAAACACTCACGTCGAATATGTCCTTGAACTCCACAAGAATAACATATAGGACCATGTCTCCTCATACCATAAGCTTGCACCGTTTGGTTCTTCTCCCTCAATAACTTGTAACACCTTGGCCTAATGTGCCCAATAACACCACAATGATGACAAACAGGCTGAAACTTCCGTTGAGTTGCACTCTTCAATCTAGAAACTCTCTCTGGAGCAGTCACCGTAGCAGTTGCCGTAGCAGTACGTGTAGCAGTCGTGTTCTTCACATCAGTTACAGTCTTCATTGTAGTCTTTCCATTGGATGTCTTCTTTGCAGACACTTTAACCCCTGGTCTTGTAGCAGACGTAGCTAAAACCCCAGTTTTTCCCGCTGATACAAAAATACTTTTAGCTGTAGAACTTTCTCCTTGATATCCAAGGCCACATCGATCACTTTTCCCAATACTAAGAAGATGATCTAGCTGCTTCGTCCCACCATTCAGCATCCTCAAACCCTTCTGAGTCTCTGCAAGTTGAGCACTAATCTGTCGTGCTTCTTCTTCTTTCTCTGAAGCATACTTAAGTGCTTCAGCAACTTGAGCTTCTAGCTTGACCTTCTCCTTTGTCAACTCTGAATTCGCCTCAACCTGTTTGAGCCAATTCTCATACAGTTTTCTAGAATTCTCAGCAAGATCAAAATCCCCATCATCATCATCATCACTTCCACATGAAGCCCCTGTCACAGATGCTGATGCAGATCCCGCCGCAGATTTCGTCTTAGAACCAGACTCAAAAGTTGTAAACGCCACCAAGTTCTTCAACTCTTCACTATCATCTGAATCAATATCAGATTCATTCTTGACGTCACTGTTATTCTTTTGCTTCAGTAAATTGTCACATTTCTTCTGAGCATTACCAAATTCATTACCCTCAAAGCTTTTGAATCTTAGTCTCTTGAAAGTTGGACACTCCCTTTTGAAGTGCCCATATCCTCTGCATTTGTAACATTGCACCTCTGTGTTGACACATTGCTCGCCAGCTTCATGTCTTCGCTTTCTCAAACCAACTTTCTCATGTCCTTGCCACTTTATCATTTCCTGTAATACTTGGTGAAGCACGCGAATCATCTTGATCACCTCATCTTCATTCTCTGATTTTTGACTTGTTGTTTCATCAACTGCCAAATTCACTTCAGTATGATTCCCCACGTCATCAAGCTCCATCTCATGAGCTTTTAACATCCCTACAACTTCATGAAAGCTGAATTTATCTATGTCAAGAGACACAAACATTGCTGCCTTATAAGCTGTGAATCTTTCTGGTAGACACCTTAAAAACTTCTTCACCAGTTTCTTGTCCTTGTATTCCATGCCCAGAACACGAGCCTCTTGTGCTAACCCACTGAGTTGAGAACTAAAATCTGATACAGATTCATGTTCTTTCATCTTCAAGTTCTCAAATTTTGTTTTGAGAAAATCCATCCTTAAGCTCTTAACTTTCTCAGTTCCTTCAAAGTGTAATTGCAGAATATCCCACGCCTCTTTTGCATTCTTGCATCCTTGAATAAGATCTAGTTGTTTCTTTGTGACTGATGTAAAAATACCAAATAAAGCTTTTGCATTGTGCCTTGACATATCCTTCTCACGCTTTGTCCATTTAGCCAATGGTTTGTTGACCACAACACCATCTTTATCTACTGTCTTGGGAACTTCATAGCCATCTTCTACTGATGCCCAAACATCCATATCAATACTTTGTAAGCTTGCCTTCATCTTTGCTTTCCAATGCCCATATTGTTCTGGATCTAGCATAAACTCAACCACCATGCTTTCTGCTGTACTTTATCTTCCCTTCTTTCCTCTTGCCTTCGGGATCCTCACCAGTAACTTAGGTGACCCGCTCTGATACCACTTGTTGGAACAAAAGGGGCACCCCAATAGTATTGCAGAAAGTAAACCGAGAGACACAACAAAACAAGCAACCACTATGCTTTATTAGAATCTTCTTTAAACAATCTATTACAAGATCTGCTTAATTCAGCTTTTACACGTCTAGTGTTAACACCCTAACACACGCTACTGAAAGATTCCTAAGCTACACCGCTTATATATCTCCTTCGTCAAATACTTCAGCCACTGCTTCAGCACAACTCAGAACACTTCCAAGAGCTTCTCTCTCTCTATAAACTCAGCCTCTGTGTCTCTGTCTCCATACAGACGACTCCATAGCTATTTTATATTATTCTCCACATTCCTGAAACCTAGTTTCCAAGGCAACATGAATATGGACATCTTCCATAACAATAAGTGCAACTTTCCTTTTCTTGGAATGCACTTATTCCTTTTCCTTTAAGTCATAAACTTGCTTCTCAAGTTTATTCCTCTTTCCATATCTTCAAGATACTATCTTGCTTTCCAAGTCTGTTGACTCCAGCTCAGCATCTCGACTCCACATGGTCTTCATCACTCAACAAGACGTCTCCTTCAGCAACTACGTCAGCGACTACTTCAGGATTGACATTTTACATCAACACATGTGAGAGAGAGAGAGTAGGCCTCTGAGAGGAAAAATTAAATAGAATTTGATACTCTCGGCCCAATTTACGTGACAGACAGCTCACCTCGAGTTATCCGCCCAAGCGATACACGTAACTTCTTTACTCGGCCGAAAGATAATTGTCCAAAAATATAGTGCATGTTCAAAAAGAATGCTAAGGAATTAAACAATTTTCCTTAGTGGTGGCAGGAAAAACAAATTTAAACAAATAAGTAGTCACGCACCTACCATTTCTTTCCACATTACTAAATTTTAGTAAATCGTTCGATAACAAAACAAAAATGAACGGTTCAAGGAGAGGTTAACGCGAAAACCTTTCTTATTAAGTTTTTAAGGGCAAAATCGTAAATCTTAGGCGCGTAACTTTAGGACTGGGCTTATATAAAGGACGATCTCTGTCCTCCTTTTCTCCTCAGAAAACGCTTCTTCATTTGCCTCATTATTACCAAATCATTCATAAGCGTTTCTCTCAAATTTAGGGTTTTCTTTTATCTCTTCGAATTTGTCTCAAGAACTTTTATCATTCAAAAGTCTTTCGTTTTCCTGAATCATCTTTTATCTGGTGAGCTTTTGCTCTCTGTTTGATATATATATAGATCTATCTTCTCATTAATTTTCCATTCGTAAGATCTGATTGTTCGTTTGGTGGAATTGTTTTGATTTTCAGGTTTGAAGGTTTTCGTTTTGATATCTGGAAAGGAGGGATTTTTCAGTCTGTGGTCTACATCTAAATTCATATATTATATGTAAGTATACCTAACGTCTGATCTACGTTTTTGATTGATATATACAAATTATCATATGATTTTGTATAATTAAGAGATTCGTAATTCTGATCGAGATTGATAATTTGATATTCATTATGTCTTGATCTAAATTCATAGTTTTGTGTTAATGATTAGCCGTTATCTTAGAGGTTCATCATAGTTTTAGATCTAATGAAACATTTTTTCAATCACGTGCCATCTGATTAATCAATATGCTTATCTGTGATAAAAAAAAAATCTCAACTTTGAACATTGAATCTCTTTGTTCCTCTTTATCTGACCACATATGGTTTTGGTCTTGTAATAACAGAAATGCTCAATGTTATCCTGTAATAACGTTTAATTCGAGATCTGTAATAAGAATTTTCAAACTTTGAACATTGAATCTCTTGGTTCCTCCTTACCTAACTAACACCTATGTGTTTGTTCTTTGTAATAACAGAACGCGTGAATGAGATTGTGATGGAATCGAAAGGTGGTAAAAAGAAGTCCAGCAGTAGTAGTAGTAGTTCCTTATTTTACGAAGCTCCCCTCGGTTACAGCATTGAAGACGTTCGTCCAAACGGTGGAATCAAGAAATTCAAATCTTCTGTCTACTCCAACGTAACCTTTTCTTCCCAATCATTTTATTACTACTCTCTCCCTTCATGACATGTTTATCTTTAACAATGTTTTTTTTTCACCTTCTTTGCAGTGCGCTAAGAGGCCATCCTGAGTTGTAGCGTGCACCGAGAGTCTCCTAATATAGTTATCGCTTTCTTTACTTCCTTATAAGCTCCGTTTCTGCTTGGTTCCCCCAATCCAATCGTTCTCTCCTCCTCCTACAACAAACATGGCCTTATCTGCAATCGGTTTCGAAGGCTACGAGAAGCGCCTCGAGGTCTCTTTCTTCGAGCCAAGCTTCTTCCAAGACTCCAAGGGCCTGGGTCTCCGTGCTCTGACCAGGTCCCAGCTTGACGAAATACTCACTCCTGCTGCTTGCGAGATCGTTTCTTCTCTCTCCAACGATCACTTGGACTCCTACGTCCTCTCTGAGTCCAGCTTCTTTGTCTACCCTTACAAAGTCATCATCAAGACTTGCGGCACCACAAAGCTCCTCCTCTCTATCCCGCCGCTTCTTAAGCTGGCCGGCGAGCTCTCTCTGAGTGTAAAGTCTGTTAAATACACTCGTGGCTCTTTCCTCTGTCCTGGGGGTCAGCCTTTTCCTCACCGGAGCTTCTCTGAAGAAGTCTCTGTTCTTGATGGTCACTTTTGCAGCTGGGTTTGAACAGCGTTGCCTACTTGATGGGAAATGATGACGAGACTAAGAAATGGCACGTCTATGCTGCCTCCTCTGCCCAGTCCCCAAGCAACAACAATGTCTACACGCTTGAGATGTGCATGACTGGTCTAGACAGGGAGAAAGCATCTGTCTTCTTCAAGAATGGCGAGACAGGATCAATGACTGACAACTCTGGAATCAGAAAGATCCTCCCAAACTCCCAGATCTGCGACTTTGAGTTCGAGCCCTGTGGCTACTCTATGAACTCCATCGAAGGAGATGCGATCTCCACTATCCATGTGACCCCCTGAGGATGGGTTTAGCTACGCTAGCTTCGAAGCTGTTGGTTATGACTTCAACACCATGGACCTGAGCCAGCTGGTGACTAGAGTCCTGTCTTGCTTTGAGCCGAAGCAATTCTCTGTAGCAGTGCATTCGAGCGTTGGGGTGAACGCATACAAGCCGGAGATCAGTGTGGACTTGGAAGATTATGGATGCAGAGAGAGGACATTTGAGTCTTTGGGAGAAGAGAGTGGAACAGTGATGTATCAGACGTTTGAGAAGCTAGGCAAGTACTGTGGGTCGCCTAGATCTACATTGAAGTGTCAGTGGAGCAGCAGCAGTAGTAGCTGCAGCAGCGAGGACGAGAAGGACGAGGGAATCTAGCAGAACTTTATTATCTAAAACTACTTTTGAGCTTTTTTTTTATGCTTCTTAATAATGAATAATGTCTTGAGAAGTTGAGGTACTCTCCTTGTCAAGCAAGTGTGTTGTGTTATATCGTGCTTTGTATGAATTTGGTTTTTATAATATATGGGAGACTATTATTATGTTTTTATGGCGTTTTACATGTCTCTGCCTCTTTGTTCTTATCGTTTAGAGGTGAAACCATTGTAACTAGAGAAGCATGACTTACACGGGAACAAGAGTTTCAGATCATGAACCAATTATCAGATGTTACGAGAACTTGTTACAATAAGCCAGCCATGAGAAGGTGGGATATAGGTACATGACAAGCATATATATTTTCAGTGTCAACGACGCTCTTCGCCATCCTTGGACAATTACATAATTTTGGCGAGGCAAATAAATGGAACAGGGTCATAATATAAGAGAAAAGAAAAGAGAATCCACACCAAGCATTCACCACGAATGTAAACTAGTTCACGAGTTAACTGAGCCAAAGGTGGAATAATCCCAAAGACTATCAATTTCCTGACCAAAAACATTACTCCTCTAGAGGCGCAAGTTACAGAAAATGTATTACTTAAAGATTATATTTTGTGCAGATATCTTCGACAGATGATAGTTCACTATTTTCGATCAGAGAACAATGATCCCAGATCTTCTCGGATCGATCAAAGTATTCAATGTATTCATATCATACTTCCTCTGGCTCTGAAACACACAACAAGATGGTCAAATATGAATACTAGCTATCAACAGTGGGTCACATAATGTTAATGATTATGCTATATTATATAGTTTTTAAATTTATAAAATGCTTTAAAAAAAAAACAGAACTATGAATCGATCAAAAGGATTATCAATGGAATACAAGGACGCTGAGATATGGTTATTCGTAGTTGATCAGTAATTTTGCAAGAGTTAAAACTGAGATTTGGTTTTATTTCGTTTGAAAGCTCGCTCTGCGTGTGTTATACAAGCTTTGGGTATGTGATATCTTTTGTATTGGGCTTTATTAAGCCCACTACCTATCACTACATAATTTCTTTTTTTGTTAGTGCTGCTAATATATTTTTTTTTGCTTCTGATTTTCCTTTTTTCTTTTTCTATAATAGTTACCACTTGCTTAAGACATAGATTTACTTTTTCTCAGTAATAGTAAATTACGGTGGTGGGTGGAGGTCTCTGGTGAGTGACTGACCAGCCGATCGTAGAAGAAGAAGAAGGAAGATAGGTGGAGGACTTAGAAGTTTGCGAATCAATTAATAGAGGTAGCCTGGCTCTGTTTTTCTAAATTTGAAAGCTTTGCCACGCAGTTTTTATTTTAGGGTTTCTCTCGAATTCAGTTTCGTCACTGTAGACTAGATACACCTTTTGAACTCAAAAAGGAAGCAGCTTAAAGTGTTATCTCTCTCTATTCTTGTTTCTTTTTGTGTGTTACAGTGCGCAATTAATGGAGAATCATTCAGACAGTGAGAGAACAGAGATTTGGAGCGACGATGGGGATTCTCCTCCTCCTTCTCCTCCTGCTCCTGCGGTGGAAGGCACTAGAAAGGAGAGAGGTTCCACGTCTTGTAAATTACTGTGCGCGCAAACAATGGAGGATCATTTAGACACTGAGAGTACAGAGATTTTGGGCGATTGGGATTCTCCTCCTCCTGCTACGGTGGAAGGCACTAGAAAGGAGACAGGAGGTTCCACGTCTTGTGCTGCTAGAGTAGGAGGCAGGGTGCTGCCACCGTGGGCTGACCCATCGTTCGAATGGGGTGGTGGGAAATGGAAAGTGGACGGAAGAAAAATCAGAAAGAAGAAAGGGAAAGAGACAGCGAAAGAGAAAGAGAAAGAGAAAGAGAAAGAGAAAGACAAAGACAAAGACAAAGACAAAGAGAAAGAGAAAGAGAAAGAAAAAGAGAGCCTGAGGAGCCTTGAGGATCTCATGAATGAGTATTCTTCTCTACCTCCTCAAATCGCTGAATGGTATTGGTGTATCGAATATGTTGCCAAATTCCACAAGGACCTTCCCTGCATACTCGGTACTAGTTAATCTTTTTATTATTTGTTATTTTTTCTTGTCTATATTAAAAATCTCTTCTTTTTTTATTTTGTTTACAGATTTGATGAACATGGGTTATCCCTCCACAAATGACTATGGTAGCAGGATTAACGAGATCTTGTCTCTTAGAATCTTGGAGTTCTTGTTTGATCCTACCAAGAACATTGATTCCCCTGCTACTGTCGGGCCAAGAATTGAGTTTGATTTCTCCTTGACCAACACCCATGTCCTCCATGCCATTCTCAAACATGTAAGATACTGTAAAAAAAAATAATTTTGACTCAATCATAGGAGATATATATCTAAATCTTTGTTCTCAATTTGTTTTGTTAGATGAACATGCCGGAGCTGCCAAATTTGTTCTCAATTTGCACTGTAGTATCGGAATTACGACCGGGCATGCTGGAGCTGTCAAACTTCAATCTTCTTCCTTTTATTGCTCACAAGAACATGTCTTTGCCACTATGTGCACTTGAGAAGGTAAAAAAATGATTACTTCATCACTCACTCTTCTTCCCCCATCTGCTTCTATGTTTTATTCCCAAGTCTGATTGAAATACAATTCAAAATTCTTTTTAGCTGAGAGATGTTATCGCAATGGAGAATAATCGTACAAGTGCTGCAGCTCCTCCTCCTACTGTGGACCCTGTTTATTATAGAGATGATCATCAACCAGAGCAGCAAGCGCATACTGGTTTAGAGCAAACCAATCAGGATGAAGTGGTTGTAATGGACGACGAGGATCATCAAACAGAGCAGCAAGCGCATACTGGTTTAGAGCAAACCAATCAGGATGAAGTGGTTGTAATGGACGACGAGGATCATCAAACAGAGCAGCAAGCGCATACTGGTTTAGAGCTAACCAATCAGGATGAAGTAGTTGTCATGGACGACGATGATCATCAATCAGAGCAACAAGCGCATACTGGTTTAGAGCAAACCAATAAGGATGAAGTAGTTGTCATGGACGACGATGATCATCAACATCATCAACCAGAGCAGCACGTGCATACTGGTTTAGAGCAAACCAATAAGTATGAAGTGCAAACTACTGAGGGAGATGAAGTAATTGTGACCGATGGCAATCACACTAGTGCTCAACAACAACCACCCATTAGCAACAACTGTAGGGAAACCTCCTCTTCTCCAAGCTCGGGTGTGTGTGTAAAATGTACAAAAGATGGAGCCTGGTTAATCTGTGGGAGCGATGGCGACTCAGATACAGACTTGGTCAACAACATTCCACCGAGACCGGAGAACGACTTATGCTGGAAATGTAAAAGACAAGGAGGATCCTCGTTGTTGTTGACGTGCAGCAGAAGCGAGTGTGCAACAAAAGTTCATAAAGAATGCTTGGATGGTGAGGTTCACTTTGACGAACACGACAACCTTTCTCTGCCCTTTTTGCTGCTATGATCGAATGGCCATGGAGTACAATGAATGTCGGAAGTTGTTGCGTTGTGCAAAGAAAAGACTACTGAAGTTTTTACCGTTGCTTTCTAGAGCAAGCAAGAGACTGAAAGATGATGGAAAGTCTTGTTAATTATTAAATATGTGGGTAATTAGATAACAGGGCAAATGTTTGTATGCTGATGCAAATCTTTTGGTATTAATTAATGTATTTTGGATCTATTAAACTTAATCAGACATAATTTTATGTTTGCTAGTACTGTACTACTATTAGTATTTTTCTGATTTTCCATTTTCTATAATAGTTAGGTACGTTGACATATCTTAAGATAAAATTTTACTTTTTGTTAGTTAAACCTTTTATACGAACTTCACATTTGGTTGTCAATATTGTCATTTTTCCTATATAGATTGGTCATACTTTTGTGATTGTCTACTTCCAAGTACTGTAGTACACGTTATTTGCAATACATTTTTTTTTTTTTTTTGTAAACTGGCATTCATATTTAAAATAAAAGGAAAAGAAAAAACCTTACAAGCCTAGTAGACTTAAGTTTAAGGTGGGCTAAGCCCAAGGTTTTGCATAAAAAATAAGCACATATCATTAGAACTATAGGCCCAGATGATTAGAAGAGGTTGGAAGTTATCGAGAGGTCAGTTGTCATCGTTAACTCCGCTCCAAGTTATGATCGCCATAGCCAAAGCTGCATCATCGTTGAAGAGGCTGTAGCGTTGGAGAATCGGAAGCTTTGCAGACGGTTCCTAATTTGCTTATCAATCAGCGAGAGGAGAGTATCAGTTGATCTGAAGTTTTGGCGATGAAGCCTGGCGTTTCGTTCATGCCATATCCAATAGACAGTAGCTTGGACAGCGAGAAGGGTCAACCGTCTAGAGTCCCTGTCCGATGAGAGTGATAGTAGCTGGTCTAGAGTAGCGGCCCAAGTCATGTGTGGTTGCAATCGGCAACGATCTGCAATCTCTCCCCAAAGCACAGCACTATAAAAACACTCAAAAAAGAGGTGATTTCTACTCTCAGGCATAGTATTACACAGTAAGCAGTGAGGATCAACTTCCAAACCCCATCTGATCAATCTATCTCTTGTAGGGCATCGATCTTGGAGCACAAGCCACATCAGGAAGGAATGGCGCGGGATTCCGTACGAGAACCAAACAACCGATGTCCAAGGTAGCACAGTCTGCGGACCTTTTAAATAAGTGTACATCACCCCCGAGTTGTATTTGTTTCTGAGTTTGCCTTCTATTACCCATTGATATTGATCCTCTGCTTGCGTTAACGTCTGTGTAGTCATGAAGATGTGCAGTGCTAAAAGCTCGTCAGTTCTCGCAGGAGGTAAATTCCATTGCCCGTTGACATGGAGAGATGCAAGAGTTGCTGATCTTGGAATGCCCAGACGAGAGGTATTGGCGCTCAAGTAGACATCAAGGCTACCAAAAGGTGACCAATTGTCATACCAGAAACTGGTTGTTTCTCCATTACCAATACATCGCTTCAACAACGGGTAAATAAAACTTCTCGACTTGATCAGCTTATTTACCAACCAAGAGTATGTTGTGCTTGTGCTCATTGACCAATAGTTACTGACATCTCCTTTCAATATAACTTCTTTGAACCAGCATACCCACACAGAGTCAGGACGGAAGAAGAGCATCCAGATGAGCTTAAGTATACATGCCAGATTCCAGGTATGGAGATCCTTCACTCCCAATCCTCCCTGTTTCTTCGTGAGAATAACTGTCTCCCAACTGACTTTTGCAGAGTGATGGCCTTCAGTACTTCCATTCCACAAGAATATGCCACATAACGAGTTGATACGGTTGATGCAGGCTTTTGGGAGTATGAATGTGGAGCACCAAAATGTCGAGATGCCCGTTATGACTGTTTTGATCAAGAGAAGTCTACCAGCAAAAGAGAGAGATTTGGCAGACCAGGAGGACAACCGCTTCTTTATTTGCTGTAGGAGTGGCTCACAGTTCTGAAGATTTAGCTTCTTTGTACATAGTGGCACTCCAAGATAGCGCATAGGGAGAGAGCCACACGGCATACCAGTTGATGCTTGGATTGCCGAGATTTCCTGATCAGTGAGACCCGAAGCAAAGAAGCTTGATTTCTGCAGACTCACAGCTAGGCCAGACCTCTTCTCGAAGACATGTAGGATTTGAAGAACTCTCTGTACAGATTCTATCGAGCCATCAATAAAAATCAGGAGGTCGTCCGCAAAGGATAAGTGGGTGAGTTTCGTCTTGTGGCAATGCTGATGATAAGAGATGTTCCCATTCCTCGCTTCTTTATCCAGCAGCATAGAGAGATAGTTCATAGCGATGACAAATAGGTAAGGTGAGAGGGGATCACCCTGCCTCAGGCCTCTCTTTCCTTTAAAAAATCCATTGACTGTGCCATTATAACCTACCATAAATGTTGTTGTACAGATGCATGCTCGTAGGAGGCGTACAAACGGAGCAGGCAAATCAAGACTCTCCAGCGCCGAGAAGAGGAAATCCCACGAAAGAGTGTCGAAGGCTTTTGCGATATCAACTTTCATGGTAATTCTCTTTGACCCTCTGCTTCGATGATACCCATTAACAAGTTCACTGGCAAGCGCTGTGTTTTCAACTAGTAATCGACCCTCAACAAAAGCAGTTTGGTTAGGCAAGATGAGATCCTTGAGAATAGGCTTTAGGCGTCGCACCAGTAGTCTCGAAATCAACTTGTAGATAGTGTTTAGACAGGATATTGGCCTATACTCTGTGATTCTAGACGCACCCGTGAATTTAGGGACAAGCGTGAGTATGGTTGAATTTGTTGTTTTGGGCAGGAAACCAGAGTTGAAGAAATCCTGGACAGCATTGATGCATTCTGTTCCGAGAAATGACCAGGAGGCTTTAAAGAAAGCAGACGTGAGGCCATCAGGTCCAGGAGCTTTGTTGGGGTTGAGGGAAAACATCAGTTTAGTTATTTCAACTGTTGTCGGCATCAAGAGAATGGTTTGCTGCTGCTGGTGAGTGCACAGGAAGTTTTGACATATAGGTATCAGATTAAAATCCTTTTAGATGAGTTTTCTTTGTTAGTTTACTTTATTTTATATCGGTAATTTTCAAATAAACCAATTTAGAAGTTTTGACATTGTTGCTAAGTAGCTTTATATTTTGTCCACTGTCTGAGGTGAACTACATTAAACATTTGTACTCCTATTTCCGACATATCTTCGCTAACGCAACATTCTACTAACACGCAAGATCAACATTTTTCTTCATGAAGTTCGTCCTATTATTACATTTTATTACAAACATGCCTTCACTAACCCAACATTCTCTATTTTATATCACTTTTTTATCTTATAATCCAAGTTCTCTCCCGTAGATCCAGCTGAAGGCAACAGAAGGCCTCCGCCCAAGTTTGACTCTATCGTTAGCCCTCTCCTCTAACCTCCTGATCCTCTGCGGCAAGGTGCACAGATACTCCTGTGCTCTCCTTCCTTCGCCTGACAAACCCACTCCTAAGCTCTCCACCTTCCACCGCCTCAGCAAAAACTCCAATATCCCGGCGTAATCCATCGCCGTATAAACTCCGATTCGCTGCGCCACCGCACCGTAGTGATCGAACAGATCGTCGTCGCGACCGTCGTGCATCAGATGAGCAGGCATCGTGATCCGCTTCCTCATCATACTCGCCAGAGCCTGCACGGTCCCATCGGGATCGATCTCGAAGAGCTTCTCGACGATACGTGTGTAGGCTGTCTCGTGCCGCTTCTCGTCGGCGGCGATCGTGCCGCAGATTTTCGCCAGAGTGGTGTCGCCGTAGGTAGTGGCTAGCTTCGCCGTGTTGCCGTGGGAGATGAAAGTCGCTCTCTCTTGGAAAGACGTGTAAATGAAGCCATTGTATGGGTTGTTTTCAAATTTGGAGTCCTGAGAAAAAACAATCATATAATTATCAAAGTTTGACCTCAACAAATTATAAGTTCCACGTTTCACCCAAAAGTTTACAACATTACACAATTCGACTATACCAAACCGAACTCTAGAGAACGGTAAGGACCTGCCCTAACGGTAAACGAGTTAAAAAGAAATTCAATAATTTAAAAACCTTATTTTTTTTTTTACAAATTTGGATACTTGTGTCCATATAAAATTTTTTAAAGATGTAAACGAATATTTCATTAGGCTTGGTCCAAGGTCGACCTTGATAATAAAACTTCTCTCTAATAATCCGAAAACGGTTTAAACTTAACAATTATGAACATCATCTTTTAATAAACCGATCTAAACCGAGATTACAACCTGGCTAGAAAAAAAAAACGCATGCACATATATAGAATGAGATCAAAACGTACCATGCCAGATCCGATCAGATATTGAATAGTTTTTTCAACCTGCTGCATATCAACACGACCAGATAGATAGAGATACTTGTTCAACAAATCACCGTGTCGGTTTTCCTCTGCCGTCCACGCTCTAACCCAGACCGCCCACGGCGTTAAACTCCCCCCGGTCTCATCCTTGACACCGTCGAGTGTGTTCAAAGTCGTTTGATAAGTTGGCAATGCTTCTTCGGTGATCATATCTCCTACAAGAACCACAAAGTAATCGTCGGGGATCTCTCTTGTTCGATCTCTTAGCTCTTTCACTTGTTCGTAGAATCGGTCTTCGTCATTGGTTTGAGGCAAAAGGTCTTGTGGTTGCCATGAACTTTCGACAGGTTTGAGGTATGATAGTAAGTTTTCTTGTGCCCAATTCTCCATCGATTTGAAGATCTCAAGCTTCTCTTGTGTTATCGTGTGGGTTATTTGGTTTGGTACTTCTTTGATGGGTCGAAACGTCTTCTTCTGTGTTTGTTCACTTGTTTTTCTATAAACATTTTAATCGTTACAACATTGTTACATTCTGATCAGGCCTTGTGTCCTATATATTACAGCTCATATAATTGTTTGCAAGCATTTAATATCAAATCATGAAAAATACAACCCCGGCTTACCAAACTGCATGCATGCGATTTCTCGGAATACAATGACTTCACCAAACTACATGCATGCTATTTCTCGGTAAGATTTCTAATGCATGTAAAGAGGGTTTACTGAATTTAAAATATCACAACGTGAGTTGTTGAAATTTTGTTTATTTAATTAGACAATATATATACATTCCATTCATTGAATTACTAAGCATCGATCTTTCATCACATTTTTTTTTTTGAAAAAAATCAAATGAGTCAAACATATACCACAAAATTAACCATTGAATAAAAGCAGTGAAGATCTGAAAAACACACCTGGGGTTTGTGGCAACGCACGAAACACGAAGATGACGCGGAAAACTCGGACACAAGGAAAGATACGACGAAGAAGATACCGCCACCACAGGATTCTGATTCATTGGCGTCTTCATCGTCGAATTCAAGGGCAGAGTCATAGTCATCTCTCTCTCTCTAGATCTCTCTACTCTTTTTCTTTCTCTTGTGCATGTGTGTGATACGAGGAGAGAGACTATCTTTTAAATAAATATAGAGAGCTGACAAAAGATGGAGTGTTAAACATGGCATCCTTAGATATAATAGTACTGTATTATCTAATAATAATGACAATTATGTCACTAATTATTTGCTTAATAATATACAACAATGAGACATACCACGAGTCTTTTTAAATTAAAGAATTATGAATATGTGATGTCTAAATAAATATATCTATATATAAAACGGTAACCGACAATTTATTTTGTTTGTAATCGGAATTCTGATAAAAAAGTTATTTTTTGGGTATTAGACGATTATTCTATTACTTAAATTTCAGATATACTCAATAACAACCCAACAATCAATAAAACAAAGATTTCTGTGAAATGAATAAGTAACAATTCTGATAAGAAGTTTAGCAGTACCATATTGCCGCTGTAAATAATGTAAACTAAGTAGTAAGATCAACATTAGTGATATGATCGATTTCTTGCACTTTTCAAAATAAAAAATTACTATTAGAGCAACATAACCAATATGAATTTCTCAAAAGTCAAACTATTCCTTTTAATAAAGTTTAGATAACCAATTAATTTTAATTTTTCTTTCTTAAAACAAACCAATAAAAGAACCAGATGGAGCAAAAGGTCTCTGAAAGAGTTTTAAACTATCTTAGAGCACTAATATCCCGGTTTTTCTTGGGAGTTTTTAAGAGAAAAAATGCATGTGGACTCCACACAATATCAACAAACTCATCGCAAAAAAAAAATTGGTTTCTCTTACTGTTTACGGGCTCTACGATACGTAGTAGCAGCCCGCAATTAGTACATTTTTAATTTTTTTTAATTCGGACAAAAAAAGATCGGAAAAAAAAAATTAGAAATCCAAGTTGGGTTTTTGCAATAACGATGCTCTTAAATGAAAACTTGGTTTTCATTTTTCATTTTTCTATTTTTTTTTAATATGTTTAATTATAAGAAATTGCGTTAGAACCTCTCGTTGAAGCTGTTTTCATTATTCTTTTAAGTTATTAAGGTCTCTATTGATATTTCAAAATCAAATAGAGCATTTACCGTTGACTTGGTCGATGACTATAGAAAAGCTATGTAATATTACACTGCTAAATGAGTAAAAACTGGAATGCCAAGATAAAAACAAACCACGTGAAATATCATTTATTCCCGCTTGCATTCACGTTTAAATGTTTCATTTAGTATTACTTTCGTACAATCAATCATATAGTTAATCATAATTAAATGTAATTAGTCATATACATACTATATTTAAATGCAATTAAGCACAATAATTTATTGTTACAGTAAGCAAAAACAGCACATGGATTGTGATTGGGTTAAGACTTAAGATACTCTTTTTTTTAACGCTGATTTATTATGATATTACAACTATTAGGAATATTATATAGACGATTCGACAACCGACAATACTACCTGTCTTATGAAGATCTACGCCTAACTGAATCATCTGAGCCGTACTATGAAGATCCACGCCTGACCAGATTTACTTGCACCATGTTGAAAATCTCTTGTAATCCTTCCTTCCATAATCGCATAGTTGCCTGTAATCTTTCATTCCATAATCTGCATAGTTGTCTAATAAACCGCGCTCTCTCCGAGACTTGAAACCTGTATTTGAGAAATTCTGCAATAAATTGGCATAGTCTGGGAGTTGAACCCCAGACCTGGGTGTAGAAACCTTTAGATCTTAACTATTAGGCTAAGGTGCTTCCACCACTTAAGATACTATTAACCTGGTCGTTTCAGGCATAAATAAAGTTTTTGTAACGCATGCATGCCGTGCGTTTATAAACAAACAAATCGGCTTGATTGAAAAAGTTGGCTTATTCATGTTTACTTGCCACGAAGTGTTGAATATATACATGGCAATAACTGAAAATCAAACGTTACAAAACTAATTGCAAGGATGTTCTTTTTTTTGACATCAATTGCAAGGATGTTCTGAAAAGAGAAAAGAACATATGCAATATAATATTCAATATAAGAAAGATTTCTTATTAATAAGAAATATTTATTTAAAATTATCATAAATAACTACGTTTAATTTTTTGTTGTGTTTTATTTTTGTATTAATAAAACATCATTTCGATGTATATATAGCGTTTGTATGAAGAAAAAGTTTAGAAGATATACTATAGACTAAAACCAGATTTTTATATTTTTGAAAATTTTCTAAAATCCGTGGGTTAACCCCTTATAAAATAATGAGTTTTCAGTAAATGCTCTATATACTGAAGTTTATACTCTTCACTTTAGTTTAAAAAATGCAACCATCATTCTACATTTGAATTAATGTATTTTAAAATATCTTTCATGATATATATGAATCATTCTATTTTTTAATATTTAGTTTACTAAAATTTCATATACTGCATATATTAGTGTAATTAGCATTATAAAATCTTCAGTATCAAGAGAAACATAGACAACAGAGGTTCTAAACCTCTTTGACCATAATCTTATGTCAGTTCTCGATGAAACTATACACTAAAACCAGATTTTCATAAAATCTTCAGTATCAAGAAAAACAGAGACAACAGAGGTTCTAAACCTCTTTGACCATAATCTTATGTCAGTTCTCGATGAAACTATACACTAAAACCAGATTTTCACATATTTGATTTTTTTTTTCAAAATCCGTGGGTTAGCCTCTTCTAAAATAATGAGTTTTCGGTAAATGCTCTATATACTGAAGTTTATACTCTTTACTTTAGTTTAAAAATTTCAAACCACATTCAACATTTTAATTAATGTATTCTAAACTATCTTTTCATGGTATATAGAAATCATTCTAATTTTTTAATATTTAGATTACTAAAATTTCAAATACTGCCTCGATTAGTGGAATTAGCATTATAAAATCTTCATTATCTAAAGAAACAGAGACAACAGATGTTCTAAACTCTTTGACCATCATCTTATGTTAGTGCTCGATGAAACTATACACTAAAACCAGATTATATTTTATGAATTATTACTCATAAATTTAAAAATCCTTATAAATAGTTTCGTAAATCCTAATAAGTGGTTTTATAACTCAAGTGATTCAATAATTTATACCATTTTGATGTAAAGTGGTTCTATAACATAACCAACGAATTTAGAAAACTATTTAGATGTAACGTACAATAATTGAATTTAAAATAAAATAGTTTTAACAATACATATATAATTATCATAACTACACATTTATACTGTAATAACTAGATTTAGAAGAATTTACAAATGATTTTTTATCATGTTATATGTATTATAAATGAATTTATAAACTTTTATAGCGATTAAATAAAAGTCATATAAATGATATGTGAACTCTAATAAAATGACTTTGTAAGCTAGAATGAAAAATGATTTTAAATAATTTCAAAATATATATAAACGATTTATAAACCATGTGCAGAACTTAAAAACATTAAACAGTTATATTAATAATGCATTACATAGAAATATAATTATTTGTATAAAAGTACACAACCATTATATTTATTTAATAAAAATTATACTAGTATTTTATATAATTAAAAATAAAAATTGATAAAATAAACAAATTGATGACATATTGTATATTCTTTCTATAATTCTACAATTAGTTACCATAAACCATTATTTGTAATATTACATGTATTATATGGTAATTTTTATTAATAAATTTTAGAATTTCTATTTATTTTTAGATCTGAATAAAATAAATAATTAATAAAAATTTCTAATAATAATGCATTACATAGAAAAACAATTCTTCGTGTAGAAGTCTTTTTGGTCCAGTGGTTTGATCAAGGGTTCATTAATGCTTTTACACCAGGAAATCTGAGTTTCGAATCCCAGTGAAAACGAAATTATGCGGAGAAAAAGCTTATAAGAGATTCTGCAGCATGGCGCAAGGAGTACCGTCACGCATGGATCCGATAGGGTGGTTCAGGTGAAGTAATGCAGTCAATGATGGGTAGAATTGTCGGCTGTAAAATCCTCTATAATATTTTCATAGTTTGTAATAGCATACCAGAGTTGAAAAAAAAAAAAACAATTCTTCATTTATAAGCGACAGCAAAAGTCATTAATTATGGTTCAAAGTTGATAAAAAAACCTATGGATCGATTAGTCCCAACTGAACAAGTGAAAATCAATAAAACTTTATTTAATAGACCTGGGTCTAACCAGTTAAACCAAACCAAACAAAGAATCTACCGAACCAGCTTCAGTGTTTCTTTCATATCTCAGCTTCTACCAGCCTCAACATCTTCTCTCCTCATACTCGGATTATCCACCAAATGTAAACCCATAAACCCTCCGTCTTCCTCTTCACCGTTACCTCCCGGAGCCGCTCCATTCTCTGCTGCTTGCGCTTGTGCTCGTGCACGTGCCGCCTCCAACACTTGGAAGTAAGCATATGGCCCCCAAGCTTCAAAAATTATCAAAAAAAACATTTATCATAAATTCACAACAAAACTTTTCAGCGTCCTGTAAATGTAATCCGAGATTCTTTTTTTTTTTTGTTTTACCTTCGGTGTGATATGGTGGCGGAAAGAATTGAAGATAACAGAACGTAGAGACCACAAGACCTGTAGAAGATGATATCAGTTTGAATGATGTTTGAAATGGGAAACAAGAGAGCAAACCTAGCAAGCCTCCAGCAAACACGTCTTGCCAGTGATGCCAATAGTCATCTACACGGGATATACCAACAAGAGCAGCAACTAGCAGAGGGAGTATGACAATGCATAGCTTCGCAACGTGGCCTTTACCGTCGAATACTTGAATCTTCCCTGATAAATACAGCGACAAGAATCCTAGACCCGCAAAAGACCCTGTAAAAAGCAAAAAAAACAAATTATCTTTTGTAAAATGGTCAAGAAAAATAATAAACAACACTAGGCTTTGTCTTACAAGAGGTGTGTCCGCTTGGGAAGCTTTTGTGCCCTTCCCTTATGACACTTTTATCACCATGGCATATCACATCTCCGAGGCTATCAAATACCTGAGAAGTAAAACAACGGAACTCAAGAGACAGAACAGGAATAGTAAAAAAAAAACTCATGAGGGGGGACATCTACAGCTTTGCCATCAGGAAAACAACGCCAGAAGAAGTCAGGGCGTGGTCTACCAACAGCATTCTTTATTGAATCTGTAAGTACTGCAGTCACCAGAACAGAGTATAACAGACCTGCACATCCGAAAAGGCCAGCTTATTATATACATTTTGATGAATGCATCAATCTTTTTTTTTATAAAAATTCTGACCTAGCACCGCATGATGAAGGTCGTATACATCTCTTCTACGGAAGTAAATAGATATGAAGATTACCAATGGCAACAACACCGCATAGATCTGTCATTTAAAGGAAAGGAATGGTTTTTAAATTGTGAAAAACGTCTGCAGACAATGTGGGAACTTGAGACTTCATGGAAGCTTTACTCACCGGGACAGACCAGATTGGTACGGTGTTACTCTTTAGAGGGTAACTCAGATCAGTCATCATATCTTTCCCGACAAAGCGATAAAACGGGTGGATGATAAGGAGTATGCACTCGAGTATAACGAGTAGTACGAGTATGATCCAGTCATGCATGTGAGTCCTTGCAAGTGTCATTCCATGGGACCTCACAGTGTGAGCGCCTAGCTGTGCTTCTCTCATCTTGTGCTGCTCGGAGACATAAAACAATGACATCATCAGTTAAATACTTCTTTCCTTTTTCTCTTTACGTTTAGAAGCGGTCATAGAGATGGAGAAACAAAAACAATCTAAGCAAGAAAGGTGGTACGTGCACCCGTGTGAAAAATAGCAACATAGACTCAAATAGAAAATCTACTGATAGAGCATGAAATCTAGCGCTCTACCTCTTCTTTACTATAAGGATCTATGAGTGGAATGTCAGATGGTGAGACCCAATTATCAGCAGTCCCTGAAACCTCAGGTCCCCGGTTTGTGACAGCCTAAGATCATCCCAAGAATCACAAACTCTTCCGGGTAACAAGTTTTTTTTTTTGAAGGGAAAGACAAGAAACCACCCCAAAATAAATATTCAAGAAACAATATTTTAAGACAAGTAAATCATTTCCTAAACTTTCCTGAGCATGTGCACTTTTAACTCAACTGAAACAAAAACAAAAAAAAATATCGACTTGCTAATGCTTATAGAAGAGGACTTGGTTTGAGAGTCAGTTTATATTGTTAACTGGTACTCAATAACTGTGATGATTGTCATGAATCAACCTAACTCATCACCAAACCAGCCTGCATAAATTGCCAAGTCAGTCGCTGCCATAACTAATTGGTTTTCTTCTAATCTAAAAAAAATATCCTTCTTTTACGTTAACCACTTACTATAGTACTACAATAACCATTCCCATGTTCAAGCTGGAAACTAAAGTTATCCACCAAATGATATCACTTATCTACAAACAAGTCTAAAAACAGAACCACAAGAGAAAAGATGAGAGAGGAATCATTATAAGTTGAGGCAAAAAAAAAAAAAAGATTAAACAAGACCATGATTAAGTAGATTGTTGTCATCAACAAAACGAATCTGGAACCAAGGTTCACTGACTTGATAGTACTAATGCAAATTAGAAAGTTCAATTGAGACGCTTGCAGGATTCGACAAAAAGGCTAACTTACCCACCAATTTGAAAACTTTTCCCAAAAATCATTAGCAAGAAATAACAAACCTGAAAAAGCCCCCCAAAATTCAGAAAAGGCATAGTAAGCAGTTAAAAGCACCCTAGCTGAAGAAGAGGAACAACAATAAAGAGAGAAGATCTAGCTGGGCTGAAAAAAGTAGACAAGAGAGGAACAAGACAGAAACTGACAGGAACACACACCCTCTTAAAATTATTAATAAGTAGTAGTAGATGAAAACCCAATTCAACATCACACAGTAACAGCTGAAGGAGCGATAGGCTCTGTGGGGACAACCTAATCTACACAAGTTGGAGGAGCACTGTCAAATATTAGTGTTTTATATGTCTTACACAATAAACAAACAAAAACACATGTGAAAGGAACAACCTTTATTCCTCCACTGATATTCAAAAGAAGTTTTTTTTTTTAAAACTGAAACTAGAGAACGAAATTTACCGACTCTGTTCGTCGTGTGTTAGGAAAAAACAGAGTAAAGGAGAAGTTTTTTTACCTGACGCTGATGGATTCGCCTTATGGGTTTTGTTTTGATGATTTAGGAAGAAAACTTGGTTTAGTTAAAAGAGAGAGAGGGTACGCGTCTTGATGCATTGATGATGATTACAATGTGATCTGCTGTTTCGGTCTTTGATTGTGTTCCAGTTATAGCAATTTTAGGCCTTATTTTCTTCGGTTGTTATGTTTTTTTTTTTTTTTTGAATTTTTGACTGTTTTCCTTTTATTCTCTTTTTTTTGGTGCCTTACTTGTTTTTTGCGATTTTTACACTGAACAAAAATATCTTCCTTGTATGTTCAGCAACCTTACCTAACTCTACCTCTGAATGTTATCTAGACAGCAAAATTGCAGATGCCATAAAAAAAAAAAAAAGGACAGCAAAATTGCAGTCAACATCTCTGAACAAAAAATAACTGGAACGGTTTGACAGAGAAACATAAAAAGGTTGCAACTTTGAACAAGAAAAGGAAAACACAAAAGGGGCATTCTCACTCTGTTTTATAATCTTCTTCTTGTAAGAGAGGGTCTCTAAGGGAGCCAAACATCCAATCCATCCATATGGTGTAATGTCCATAGTTATGCTTGTAAGTGGTGTGGTGTATCGTATGGTACCCTGCACCCATCACAGGCCATATGTTACCGTGGATGCAGTCGTGGATGTTCGCTGTCCATATCGCTTCCATGAACAAGAGACCTAGATGGGTTGTGAAATGAATTGGCACTATGAACAGAGCTACCACATGCGGAACTGCTTGAAGTATCCCGTCTAGTGGGTGGAACGCAAGCCCTGAGGAAAAAAAAAAACCAAAACCCTGCTGAATGCTACCAATCTTTGAAATGACTTAAGAGATTAAAATATACTTACCGGCGAAGGGAGAGAGTGTGTTCTGCTTGTTGTAGATATGATGGGTGGCATGGAGATATTTGTAAAGAGGCTTAATGTCATGGAGCTCTCTGTGCATCCAATAAATACCAAACTCGACTAAAACAAGATAGACAGCGATGGAAACAAAGTAGAGTATCCAGCTGACTTCGCCTATCTTAGAGTAACATTTGGTCCAGCCACTTTCGATCATATACTCGGAGACAGTTGGAAGCAGAGTGTACCAAGGCATCGCCTTCATTGCCACAGATATTTGCAAAAGCATAGCCTTTCTTGTAGGAATGGCATCTGATGACAAAGTTAATTAAAAAAAAAAAAAGATTATAAACTAAAACAAAGCACTAACCGTTCTAGAAGATTGAAAGTGATAACTACATATTTTATTACAGGAATTTTTCTAAAAAAAAACTTCATAGAACAAGCAGAACACATCTCTTTTCCTAATATCAAATGAAGTCAAGATTCAAAGTAAACAATCACTGCAACTACCAGTGTATTTGGAGGTAGTTGTAACCAAGCAAAACGTATATAACGCAAGCACAAAGAGTCTCCTCTGTCATAAACTACATCTAGAGAAATAATCAGAATTAAAGAAGTATGGTACACATAGTTCATCAGTTTTTAAGGTAATTATTACAAATGAGTTCTAACATCATCCAGATATTTACCAAGAAAAAGACAAACTAAAAAAATTAACTATTGAGGTTGTTATCATGACTAAGAATTTGAACTACCAAACCAAAGCATGACATTCATCATTCAGATGCGACAGTCCAATTGAAGTAACAGTGTGATAATAAAAAACATTCTTTATTATTTTTGAAAATTGACAAGAACCAATTAGAAGATGGCAGCATTGAACCGATCACTAAAACTTCAAGATCGAGATCACCACAGGAAACTAATTAAAGAATTAAAAAATCACCTCTGGGGAGATAAACGTTAAGTTTGAGGTAATAGATGTAGAAGCACCAGAGAAAGCCTGAGATGAAGTAGAGCAAGGTTCCGGCGAGATAGTTCCGGAGCCATGTCTGGAGAAAATGCGGTAAAGGATCCCATAGATTCGATGGCAAGAGGTGACTCAGAACAATGCGATTGTAAAACGATGTTTCTTCCACAAACTGCATCAGATACACACTGTCCACCGCCATTTTAATCTACCGTCCGGTAAACTGGCGATCTACGCCGATGTTCGGTGCCGGAAAACGAGAGAATATTCGCCGGGGAAGTGTTTTTTTTTTTTTTTTGGTGCTTAACCTTTGTCCGGAAGTGGAACAAGTCAATGGATGCCAACACCTTTCACACTCGGTTGCGCTGTAATGTGTTGGCCCACTTTGATTTTTATATTCTTCCCAAACGTTTATTATTTTTCAAATCGAACCTTGTACTTCTATATAGAGTCCGTAAACCCACCACGTGCGGTCCGAACGAATTAATAGGCCTGTGACTCTATTTATATTCTATTGGGCTATAATTAACTGATAAAGCCCAAATCGTCTCAATGCAACCAAACAAAATTGTGTTGTACATACTTCTCCTTCAATATTTAACTTTTAACTTTAAAGCTACAAGCATAGAAACATACGATTTAAAAAAAAAATACAATTAATTTTAATTAGCTAGTTGTCATACGGAGATTTAAATCTATGTGATTTTTTTTCTTTTTGCTGGTGAAACTCTTCTTTAACAATTACCACGTATATAATATTGGGCAAAAATGAAGATTTATTAGCTTAAATAGAAGCTTTTTAATATACTAAAGAGGGCGGCTAGATCTTTTTCCCTTTGTTGATTCTATTTTGTCTATATTTTATTGATATGTAAAGACATAATTTGGAATTATCGAACGTTTTTATAATTTATTTTAGTTAAATTTTGTCGGTTTATTACACAAAGACTTACAAAAACGTGGAGAGAGTGAGTCATCGTGCAGTCCACGTGGACAGCTAGCAACCGGCCCACAAACCACGGACGACGTTCAATCCGTCGGCAAAACACGTGATTCCTATAAAACATCTGTCACTTTCCCACCTTCTCAAGCTAAACATCCCACCCCCACATTTATAAATAATTCCCCTTTCGGACCCCATACTTTTAAAAATTGCAATCATACCATCCTCTGTTTATAAATTTTTTAAAAAATCCACGATTCAGGAACGAACTCTGAGTCTTCTTCCATGGCCATTGGCGCTTAAGCTTATATACTCGAGAATAAACTTATCTCCGGGGAATTCGATTCGTGAAATGGAGATCGCTACTGTTCTCAAGGCAAATGGCGGTTGCGAAGCGGATCGACGACGGCTCCGCCGATTGAGATGCTCCGTCAAGGATTACGCTTGGGGCAAAATCGGGTCGGATTCGCTCGTCTACAGAGTCCACGCGGCGAATTCCGATCGAGAGATCGATCCGACCCGTCCTTACGCGGAGCTATGGATGGGGACTCACGAGTCCGGTCCGAGTTACTTGGAGGATGACGATGGCTCCGATGGCGTGACGCTTAGATCGTGGATTGCTGAAAACCCTGAGTCTCTCGGAGATAGGGTTTTGGAGAAATGGGGTTGCGATCTCCCCTTTCTCTTCAAGGTACATTGTTGTTTAAAGATCTCTCTGCTTTTTTTTAAAGGATTTTGCAGAGTTGAATCTCTCTCTACTGTTGTTAAATTGTGAGTTTTGGACATTGTGAAATGTGATTAGGTGTTGTCGGTGGGAAGGGCCTTGTCGATTCAATCACATCCGGATAAGAATTTGGCTAAGAAATTGCATAAAGCTCATCCCAATCTTTACAAAGACGACAATCACAAACCTGAGATGGCATTGGCCTATACTCAGTTCGATGCTCTTTGTGGGTTTATACCTCTACAGGTAGCATTGCTATCACTATTTTTATCGTTCTCAAAGTATTTTGTCTTTTTAATGTAAGAGAAGTATAACACATGCTGTTTGATGTGTCCAGTCTCATTTTCATGATAAGAATCGTTTACATTAGTTATGGTTAAAGACTGTAGCGTGTCCTCCTCTACTGCCCACTTAGATCCCCTCTTTAGACAAGCATATCACATGTTGTTTGGTTCTGTGCTTCTGATATTCATGATAAGAATCGCTTACATGAGTTATGGTTCTGTAGCGTCTTCTCCTCTACCGCTCTAACTAGGAGCTTAGAGTGTCAGTTGGTTTGTTCATGGTGCTGCACATGATTTGTATGGCACTTTCCTCCTTTTGTTTGGTTATATCTCAGAATACATGATCATGTTGCCTAGATTTTGGAGCCAAATTGATTTTGGATTGTAGCTCTGTGAATCTAAGTTTTTCAGTTTCCAGAACTCCAGGAGTGGTAGCTTATTTTTCAGAACTGAAGGATTTAAGTTTGTTCTTGTGAAAAAATTGCAGGAGCTTAAGAGTGTTATTCGTGCTGTTCCGGAGATTGAAGAGCTTGTTGGAAGTGAAGAAGTAAACCAAGTCTTCTGCATCAGTGAACATGATGAGGAGAAAGTTAAATCTGCTGTCCGAACTATCTTCACCTTGCTAATGTCTGCAGGTCCCGACACAACAAAGCAAATTGTATCCAAACTAAAACACCGTCTGCATATGGAGAGTCAGGTCAACCATCTAACTTCCTTATTACCGTCTATTTTTTTCAAACTGTTTGACTTTTCTTTCTTTTGTTATTGATTCCTCCTCCTCTTGCAAATTGTCTTGTAAAGTGCCATTGGCTAAATGATTCCCGTGTGTTAAATGCAGGAACGCCATCTGACAGACAAGGAACGGCTAGTTTTGAAGCTAGAGAAGCAGTATCCAGATGATATTGGAGTTATCTCTGCATTCTTCTTCAACTATGTGAAGCTCAATCCTGGTGAAGCCTTGTACCTTGGTGCAAACGAGCCATCATGCGTACTTATTCGGTGAGTGCATTGAGGTCATGGCGACTTCAGACAACGTAGTACGAGCTGGGCCTTACTCCCAAACCTCTGGATATTCAAACACTTTGTTCCATGCTCTCTTATAAACTGGTAAACCTTTTAACTTAATAACCAAACTCAAGGTCTTTTATAGCAGAGTCACTGAGTTCTCATTTCTGGGTTTCAGGGCTTTCCTGAAATCCTAAAGGGAACAAGGATTCGACCATACATCACAAGATACCTCCCGCCTTTCGAGGAGTTTGAAGTTGATCTCTGTGATCTTCCCTGTGGAGCCTCGACGGTGTTTCCCTCTGTTCCAGGCCCTTCTCTTCTGCTTGTACTCCAAGGTGAAGGAAGAATGTCTACAGACGCATCAGCAGATGAGATTTCAATGGGAGATGTTCTGTTTGTACCTGCAGATACTGAGATTCACTTGAAGTCTTCATCTGACTTGAAGCTGTACAGAGCAGGAATTAACAGTAGGTTTTTGGATTCTCCATAGTTGAACTACACAAAAGCTACTGTGTTATCAGTGAAGCTTTTCCTCAGTTAATGTATTATTACTATACAAACTGTGTCATTACACTTTTGTGACCAGAAATTCAATTCGTTTGTGAGATTCTTTATGATAAATGTTTCCCAAATTTTAATAATCGAAGAACAGAAGAAGGGTATTGTTAACCAGAATTTTGACGAAGACAGGAAGTAACTTGTACTCGGAAACAAACCAGAATCAAAAGCTCTCTAGTCGACAAAAAAAAAAACAAAGAATAGAATAATCATTCATCTCTTCAAGCTTCTGTGACTGGGTACTCGAAAACTACATCTCTCCCTGTAAGTTTCCTGTACACACCGACCATTGTCTCAAGCTTGTACTCAGTGTTATTCCTCTCCTTAGGCTCCAAAAACACCTGCCAAAAATAGAAACATGTTTAACTACGTGCTTAGCATAATGAAGGATCAAGCAAAATGTGCTTAGGCTTTTTTTACCTTCATGATCTTGGTACCATCAACACGGTATCTGGTACGCTTTCCGACAATCTCAGCAGGGTAAGCAACATCCTCAAGCATAGCTTCATGGACGGAAGTGAGAGTCCTGTTGCGTGGTCTCTGAACAGCAGAGCCTTTCTTCGGTGGACGCATGATTCTTCTAGGTGGCAACAAAGATAACATCTTTGCCACTGAACTTCTTCTCGAGCTCTCTGACAAGACGAGGATGGATCTTGCGGAAATGCTTTCCTCAATCTGAATGGAACGTAGATCACAATAGCCTTGCGGTTGCCAGAAACATCCATCTGACTGGTCAGAAAAGGGAAAAAAATGAATAGATAATTCAGACAAAGTTAAAGATCATAACAGCCTCTAAAAACAAACACTTACACAGCTTGGTTAATGTAGAGATCTTTCAAGTCACTTTTCAACTCCTGATTGGTGTTTTCAAAGTCAAAGAAAGCCTGCGAGTAACGAAAATCAATGAGCAAACCAAGAAAAAAAACAACAACAAGCCGCATTCACAAGATTAAAGAATGAAGCGAGAACCTGAGCAACTTCCTGTTCGAAATCAGTTGGTGCAACACCCTTATCCTTGTGGATCTTGTTCTGAGCAGAGAACATCTTGACAAGATACTAAAACAGAACACAGAAATAAAATTAATACAATCAACATTTTGATTGCAAAAGAAACAAACGCTAAAGGAAGTTGTTAGCTCACTAGTGAGTAGTGACAATGACCCTACTACATTTCTCAATTGATTACAAAAGCTAACACCTTTTAAGCAGATCACTCTACTTGTAACCCTAACCAAACCCTAAATGGCTTACAGCTCTCACTAAACCTAACATCTTTTTATCCAAACAGAGTGAGAAAACAACGATTAGCCTCCAAAAAGCAGACCTAGCCCCCAACGATTCGTAGAGTAATAATACACTGAAGCGTACCAGATAAACACGTCGAAAAACCCTAGAAGGTGGTGGTGGAAAGGTTTACGGCTTGCTTTCAGAGCTTCGTGTTCAAGAGGCGACACAAATCTGGTGGAAGCAAAGGTTTAAATATCAAGGGTTTCCTATGCTAATGGCTGATGTTATCAACCTAAATGGGCCGTTGATAATCAATGGGCCTTATATACAATATATTAGTTTTAAGAGGTAGCCCAGTTTATAGCTCTTGTACCTTGGTGCAAACATTTTGGGCCTATCTCCTCTTCCCCTGTATGACAATGCGACGTCGTTTTATAGATCTACGAGATTCATCTCGAGTTTCATTTCGCAACTTCACTAAAATTTCAAAGAAGAAACAAAAGAGAAAATCTCAGAAGCTCCCAGAAAAGAAAAGCCAAGCCCTAAATCTCGTTCGACGAATTCGATCTCTAATCATCGAAAATGTCTGTGCGTGTACTGAATCCTAACGCGGAGGTGCTCAACAAAACGGCGGCGCTTCATATGACCATCAACGCCGCTAAAGGTTTACAGGATGTGCTCAAATCCAATCTCGGTCCCAAGGGAACCATCAAGATGTAAGTCTGCTTCTTAGATCTCTATGTATTATTATAATCTCGGTGTGTGCCTTCGCTGCTTTTCGTATCCGATATACTCAAATTGATTTAACGCGAGTGTGTATCTATCAGGCTTGTTGGTGGTTCAGGGGATATCAAGCTTACCAAGGACGGTAACACGCTTTTGAAGGAAATGGTGAGCTCATTAAAACTAGATCTATTTTTTTTCTTACTAGTGAAGTGTGTTGAGAATCTTGTTACTAATTTCAAAAATATTGTAACGTGACTGACCTAGTGACCTGCTCTAATGGATAGCTATTTAATATTGGGATTAATTAGTTTGATAATGCTTACAGAGTTCTTCTGACTTGCTTATCTTTTGCAGCAAATTCAAAATCCCACAGCCATAATGATTGCGAGGACTGCTGTTGCGCAGGATGATATTAGTGGTGATGGTACTACTTCCACTGTCATCTTCATTGGTGAGCTCATGAAACAGTCCGAGCGTTGCATCGATGAAGGTTTGCTCAATTTACCTTGTTTCTGATTTGTACTTTAATTTATTGATGATTTTTTTTTTATCCTTCTCTGTATCTGTTTTAAAATACAATTATTTCTTCTTTAGCTAACTTGTCATGTTTTGTTTAACCTCGGTGAGAAATGGTCCTAAATGAGAAGTCTTTAATGTGTCTCAGGAATGCATCCACGTGTCTTAGTTGATGGTTTCGAGATTGCAAAGAGAGCTACTCTTCAATTTCTCGACACTTTTAAGACACCTGTCGTTATGGGTGACGAGCCTGATAAAGAGATCCTGAAAATGGTTGCCAGGACCACGCTTAGAACAAAGGTATTCTTCTTTTGATGATTTCTATATATCATTTCGTTACAACTTGAGTTTTCTCTTCTAACTGCGGCTTTTCTATTCTTGCTGTATTAGTTGTATGAAGGCTTAGCTGATCAACTCACTGATATTGTTGTTAATTCGGTAAGTTTACTGGTAGTCCTCATTTAATATCATCATGCTTTTTTACATAATTATACTAATCTATGAATTAGTTTTGGTTGTCAAGATTGTTTGTCTTATTCTTAGCTTTTCTCTCATTACAGGTTCTCTGCATTCGGAAGCCTGAGGAACCTATTGATCTGTTTATGGTTGAGATAATGCACATGCGCCATAAATTTGATGTTGACACAAGATTGGTATGCTTGATTTATTGGAATTTAAGTAGAATAGCTTGCATATTGGAGTAAATCCTTTTGCTGATCGTGAATCATATATGTCAATGCATCCGCTGCTAGATCACATGGATTGTTTCTCTTGTATTAGGTTGAGGGGCTTGTTCTGGATCATGGTTCAAGACACCCTGACATGAAGCGACGTGCAGAGAACTGTCACATCCTTACTTGCAATGTGTCTCTGGAGTATGAGAAGAGGTGTGTAACAGAAACCTTTGATTGGTTGTGAAAGATTAGTAGTGAGAGAAACATTCCGTGTATCATTGATTTCTTAGCCTAACTTTGTATATCTCAGTGAAATTAATGCAGGGTTTTTCTACTCGAATGCGGAACAAAGGGAAGCCATGGTTACTGCAGAGCGACGTTCTGTTGATGAAAGAGTCAAGAAAATTATTGAGCTAAAAAATAAGGTGGGCTGAAACTACTACATCTAAGCCATATGCTGTAACGTTTCAGATATTTTACATGGTCTGTTTTCCCTGCAGGTTTGTGCTGGTAATGATAACAGTTTTGTTATCATTAATCAGAAGGGTATTGATCCCCCTTCATTGGATCTGCTTGCTAGAGAAGGGGTAAGCTATGACTAATCTTGTATCAATTTCCGCATCCATAATTGTGAAATCAAGTTAAGTGAAATGTTAAGACAAAATGAGTTGAAACAAACGGAGAAAAGGTTTTCCACTAAGAGTGCTCACCTAAAAGCTTTTAGATGCATGGATCTTTCACTTAGCTTGTCTCTCATCGTACTCGTGTGTCGTGTCTATAAGTTGTTACAGTCCATTTATCTTTTATGTTTCTTTACGTTTATTTGTTTCTCCAGATAATTGCCCTTAGAAGAGCGAAGAGGAGGAACATGGAACGTTTGGTTCTGGCATGTGGGGGAGAAGCTGTGAACTCCGTTGATGACTTGACCCCGGACTCTCTTGGCTGGGCTGGACTTGTCTATGAGCACGTTCTCGGGGAAGAGAAGTACACATTTGTGGAGCAAGTGAAGAATCCTCATTCATGTACTATCCTCATTAAAGGTACAATGGCTTAAACTTCTATCTCTTGACGGGTAAGTTTTGAAGGTCGGTTTTTCTTTTGACTTGCCTTGTCATTGATCATCCATGAATTACTTGGTTTTTGTAGGGCCTAACGACCACACCATTGCTCAAATTAAGGACGCTGTCCGTGATGGTTTAAGATCAGTTAAGAATACATTGGAAGATGAGTGTGTTGTATTAGTAAGTACCTTCTTCCTCAAAAAGATCAAAGACAAGTCCTTTTCGGTGTGATTGTTGCTTCTGTATTCTTATTGTTTGTCATGTTTGCCTATTCTGGCAGGGAGCTGGAGCTTTTGAAGTTGCAGCAAGACAGCACTTGATCAATGAAGTCAAGAAAACCGTTAAAGGAGTAAGTATTAAGTAATATCCCACTGCTCCAATACCAACTCTTGAATTTTTCGGTTGCTAATGTGAATTGGGCTAATCGCAGCGAGCTCAGCTCGGTGTTGAAGCTTTTGCTAACGCTCTTCTGGTGGTTCCGAAGACACTAGCTGAAAATGCTGGGCTTGATACACAAGACGTTATCATTTCACTTACGGTATATTAGACCTTTATTTCCCTCTTCGGTTATCAAATAATAATTGCTCCAAGAGGACAACAAATATAAAAGTGTTATTGTGGGGTTTATCTAATGAATCTGTATTGTGTAAACAGAGTGAGCATGACAAAGGAAACGTGGTGGGACTAAACCTGGTGGATGGAGAACCCATCGACCCTCAGCTTGCTGGTATATTCGACAATTACTCGGTGAAACGCCAACTTATCAATTCAGGGTACGTACAAAACCAAAACGCAAACGCTAGAATTAGAGTTTGAATAATGATTAGAAGCCTGAATTGGTAATCGTGTTGCAGGCCGGTGATAGCTTCGCAGTTGCTATTAGTGGATGAAGTGATTCGTGCTGGAAGGAATATGAGGAAGCCTACTTAATAAAACTACATATGGATTGTTTGTTTTCACTTTATGCTTTTGTTTCCTCTTCTTCTTTCTAGGTTTTTGAGTGTTGCCATATGGAAATTATGTTTTTGAGCTTTCTTTCTTTTTTCCCATGTACCTTCTGTTTGTCATAGGTATCTTGAATCTCTGTTTTTTTAGTGAGTGAAAACATTATGAAATCTACTCTAGTTAATTTGTTTTTCTTTTGTGGTTCTACTCCTTTCTTGTTTTTTTTGCTCTATTCTTTCTTTATGTTCTTGTGAATTAGGAAAGATACCAAACTTTCATGGAAATGGGAGCAAACGATTATTTTCAAAATAATAAAGTTCAATTTTCCGACAATGCACGGTAATACTTTAAGATTCAATCACATAAAACGGGATATCTGGGCCCATAAAGTTTTTAATTAATATTTCCCGGTCTTTGACGGGTCAACGACGATAGACACTTGTCATACTCTAATTGGGCCTTTTCCCATGTACTTTCTCAGACAATCAAAGCCCATCCTTTCCTTTCCTTTTCTCCCCCTTTATTTCTTCTCACAGTCCTTCATCATTTTGCGTCTCAAGACTTCGAACTCGACAATCCCTAATTCCCAAAACTCCCCTCTCGGTAAGCTCCTCCAGATCTACCCTCTCTTTGCTCTTACTTCGACGAATAGTTTCCTCTGTTGCTAGTTATCGATGTTATCGTTTCGTTTTGTGGACTTTAAAACTTCCGTTTGCTATGTTTGTTTTTTCTCTTGCCTATTGCTCGTTGTTATAATCTTAGATCTGAGCATATTCACGATCGTTACTTGTGTTTCCTTCGCCAGATCTTTGTTATGAGTATATCTTTTGACTTCGAGTGTTAGATTTATTTGTATCGTTGACTGATCTGTACGATATGGTAGTTACAGTGATGTTCACGAAGTTTGAAACTATAATTTTTTTTTTGAAAACAGGATCTCCAACAAGAGTGTGATTACGAAACGATGTCGTCTACAAGGGAAGAGAACGTGTACTTAGCCAAGTTAGCGGAGCAAGCCGAGCGTTACGAGGAGATGGTTGAGTTCATGGAGAAAGTCGCCAAGACCGTTGACTCCGAGGAGCTCACCGTGGAAGAGAGGAACCTCTTGTCCGTCGCTTACAAGAACGTGATCGGTGCTAGGAGAGCTTCCTGGAGGATCATCTCTTCCATCGAGCAGAAGGAAGAGAGCAGAGGGAACGAAGACCACGTGTCCATCATCAAGGACTACAGAGGGAAGATCGAGACCGAGCTCAGCAAGATCTGCGATGGGATCTTGAACCTTCTTGATTCTCACCTTGTCCCCGCTGCGTCTTTGGCTGAGTCTAAAGTGTTTTATCTTAAGATGAAGGGAGATTACCATAGGTACCTTGCTGAGTTTAAGACTGGTGCTGAGAGGAAGGATGCTGCTGAGAACACTCTCGTTGCTTACAAGTCTGCTCAGGTAAAGTCTTTTTTAAGTTCTGATGTTTGAGACTTGAGAATGGTCGCTTATGTTAATGTTTTTTTTGTTCTTGTGGTGTAGGATATTGCCCTTGCTGATTTACCTCCAACTCATCCGATTAGATTGGGACTTGCTCTTAACTTCTCTGTCTTCTACTATGAGATTCTCAACTCACCTGATCGTGCTTGCAATCTTGCCAAACAGGTTTGTGTTTTTTTTTTTTTTTTTTGCTTTGTGGGATGTCATTTATGCTATCAGACTTTGTGCAAGTTTACAGGTTTTGTGTTGTTTTCACAGGCTTTTGATGAAGCAATCTCTGAGCTGGACACATTAGGAGAAGAATCATACAAGGACAGCACGCTCATAATGCAACTTCTCCGTGACAATCTGACCCTCTGGACTTCTGACATCAATGTATATACCCTTTTGTCTCCCTCCCTAACATCAACTCCTATCTATATACAATATAAAGCATAACTACATGTGTTTAGGAAGTTCGTTCATGTACTGAGCGTATAATTTCAATTTTGCTCATTTTACAGGACGAGGCGGGTGGTGATGAGATCAAGGAGGCGTCAAAAGACGAGCCTGAAGAAGGGAAACAAGCTTAAAACCTTGAAATGACCAAAGCGAGCGAGGGCATTACTTATGGGATTTGGCTGTAGTTTCTTAAAAACATATGATATGGGGTTTGTTGTTTGTAGAAGCAGCAGAGAGAAGATCATCATTTGATTTTCTCCTTTGCAAACTCTGAAACTCTGTTTGGTCTTTCTTGTTTGGTTTTTTCTTCTAGTGTTTTTGAGTCTTTGGTTTTACTCCGTCGCTTGTTATTATTTTGATTTCTTAGGAAGCGAAGAAACAAAACTTTCAATTATTGCTTTGGATTCAACTCTTTTTTTATATTGCCGCCAATTAACCTTTCAAGTTAAACCTCTTTAGAGCTTAGGTGTGGAGTAAGCAGACCTGGAATCAAGTAGTGTCCACAAGAGCAGAGATCGCAAATAGGGAACCAAGAATTTACACTATTATCAAAACTGACAGTTTTATTACAACAAAAATTATGAAACGCCAGAGAACGTTTTAATATAATCTGAAACAGAGTAAAGTCTAAGCTGAAACCATAACTGCAAAACACAAAACAAGCTGTTTCTTCTTATATGTTACACTCTCACATTGAAAGAAAAAGAAACACAAAACAAGCTGTTTCTTCTTATATGTTACACTCTCACATTGAAAGAAAAAGAAAGACTGTTCAAGATCTTGTTTTGCTTCTAAAAGTTTAAGATCAAGTTTCCAAAGGAACCATCTACTACAAAGCCTCATTAGCTTCGACGAAGCTCGATGGATCATCAACGTCGGAAAATCTCTAGACAAAGCCTCATACCAAACATTTTCATCCTATTTGGCAATTTGGGGTTAACTTACAGTTACAGGGAATGTGGAAGTCTTTAATAGGTTTTGATAGTTTGTTTAGTTTAACAATGTATACAAGAGTGGACGTGCCGGAGTGGTTATCGGGCATGACTAGAAATCATGTGGGCTTTGCCCGCGCAGGTTCGAATCCTGCCGTTCACGGTTTTTTATTTGTTTTAAGACCACTTTTTAAATTGTAAAATTTTCCACTCGTCCCTAAACGTCGCCGTTTACAGATTTCTCCAGAATGTCATTTCACTCCATATTGTAACACGACGCACTTTCAAGCAGAATCGCTCTCTCTCTCTCTCTCTCTTCTAGCTGGAAATGGCGAACTCAAGAACTGTGCTGATCTTATGCGGTGACTACATGGAAGACTATGAGGTCCTCTGCTACCTCTGCTATTTTTTTTCCTTTCTTAAGATCTCTTTGTTTCGTTGTTCTTATATATATATACTCCCTCGCTATGTATCTTGTATCAGGTGATGGTCCCGTGCCAGGCGTTGCAAGCTTTCGGAGTCTCAGTCCATACCGTCTGCCCCGGCAAAAAGGCTGGTGACTCTTGCCCCACCGCTGTTCACGACTTCTGTGGCCACCAGGTCTCTCTCTCTCTTGATCTCGATCTCCATTGTGATCTATTGATACACTTCGTTTTCAACAGAGCTACGAATTATATTATAAATCGTACCGATTCAAGTCGTAGGAGAAACTGTGTTCACTCAATTGTCAAAGTTCTTACTAAATTTTTCTGATTGAGATCTCTCTTAGAGCACTTGCAGACCTATTCTGAGTCGCGAGGTCACAATTTCACTCTCAATGCAACGTTTGACGAAGTTGACCTCAGCAAGTACGATGGATTGGTTATACCAGGAGGACGTGCTCCTGAATACCTCTCCATGAACGCATCTGTTGTTGAGCTGGTTAAACATTTCTCAACCTCCGGAAAGCCCATTGCCTCTATTTGCCACGGCCAGTTGATATTAGCAGCTGCAGACGCAGTTAACGGTCGAAGCTGCACAGGTTACGCAACTGTTGGACCTGCCCTTATAGCTGCAGGAGCCAAGTGGGTGGAACCAACAACACCTGATGTCTGTGTCGTTGATGGTAGTTTGATTACTGCAGCTACTTATGAGGGGACATCCTGAGTTTATCCAGCTCTTTCTCAAGGCCCTTGGCGGTAGAAGTAACTGGAGCAGATAAAAGAATCTTGTTTCTTTGTGGGGTAAGGCGACGTTACTACTTTGTTTGCTTTAGATTGGACTTCATATGTCAGAGCCTCAGGGGCTGTTGACTGATATTGTTGACCTTGTGCAGGATTATATGGAGGACTATGAAGTCAAAGTCCCGTTTCAGTCCCTTCAAGCTTTGGGGTGTCAAGTTGACGCGGTTTGTCCAGAGAAAAAGGCTGGTGATCGCTGCCCAACTGCAATTCATGACTTTGAGGGTGACCAGACTTACAGTGAAAAGCCAGGGCATACTTTTGCTTTAACTGCTACTTTTGATGGAGTAGATTCCTCCGGTTATGATGCTCTGGTCATTCCAGGAGGCAGAGCTCCAGAATATCTGGCCTTGAACCAACAAGTTCTTAACCTGGTTAAAGAGTTTATGAGTTCTGGGAAACCAGTTGCATCTATCTGCCACGGACAACAGATCTTAGCTGCTGCCGGTGTCCTCAAGGTCTGTTTTGTTCTTTCATGTGTCTGCTGCCACCACAATATATGTATTATGAATTTGTTTTTAGAAAATTGCAAATATCTGATTTCATGTTGATACAGGGAAGGAAATGCACTGCTTATCCAGCAGTGAAACTGAATGTGGAACTTGGAGGAGGAACTTGGTTAGAACCAGATCCAATCCACCGATGCTTCACCGACGGGAATCTGGTTACTGGCGCAGCATGGCCAGGACACCCAGAGTTTGTGTCACAGCTTATGGTTTTGTTGGGCGTTCAGATTTCATTCTAGTTATGTAAACCTTCCCTTTCATGCGGAGTCAACTTGTCTGCTATGTAGTAATATGTGTAAAACTTGTGGCTCATGTCATTAGCAGTCTGTCATGTTGAGGTTTGTGTCTTTGATGTTTGTCTAAACTGAAAACTTTGTTTGAATTGGCAATAAAAAGTTTCTGAGAATTTCGTTCTTTTCAACGTTTAGGCAAACATACATTGAGAGTAATCTTGGAATATAGTAATGAAAGATTGAGAATGATTAAATTATTGGTAATGTAAACAGTCTATCTTGCAAAAGTATCGAACAGTTTCTTGTGTAGTATCCTTCACGAGGAATGGGAACTTGCAACGAACTTGACAACTGCTGCATAAAGGTCGAGTAGCACCATTGTTGGCAAGTACTTCACGATCAGGGATTAAGTGTCCTATCTTGAGATAATAAAAGTCTCCAAGCACACAATCAATATCGAGACTGACTCCACACTCATCACAAGTATAGTAACACTCACTCCCAAACACCTTGCACTCGCAAACATCACACCACAAGTCACCGCTCGCGTTTCCGGCACCTTGGCTCATGTGACAAAAGATGATCATCGCACCTGTGTTTCACCTTTCTTGGTAAAGTAGCGCACCTCATGCATAAAGCGTAATCATCACAAACCGTACAGCTTAGAGGATTCTTGGTTTCGCTGTCGCAAGCTCGACATTCTTTGGAACCTTCCAAGGTCCAGTACAAGGGATGCGGATGCAGATCATGGTGAAACGGTTCTGATACGGAGCTACACCGAACATCGAACACGAACTTATCTTTGCAGCCCTTCTTCGCACTTAGTACCTGAAACCGTTCGAATTGGTTTTGCAAGCTCTACACTGAAAAGCAACCTCGTCAACCTGGAGAGTGAGCTTATGGTTGTGCAACAAATGTCGTTTCTTCCGAGGAAGACTAGCACACGCTTTGTGTAGGATGAAATCACATTCCACACATCTGTAGCATGCATCTCCATTGAAGGGTAGAACGCACCCGTCGCAGCGCATATCCGTGACACAGTTCTCATCCAAACGTAGAATATGATTCTCGTGACTAAAATGAATGATATCTTGTTCATTAACTACCTTGTATGGTTCTTCGATTTCTTCTTCCTCCTCAGGAACATCTTCGAGTTCTATCCCGTCCCACACTTCACTTCTCGTCGCACATTTTGAATGAACTGCATAGCTAGGACAACGATAGCATTTGAAAGCTCCGTAGACCCAGTCAATCATTTTCCTACAAACACCACACTCCCAATCTCCTTGACCAAGATGAAAAGTATGAGAGATGCGATGATCATGACGGTTGATGCTAATGACTCTCGGTAGATCAACGCAATCTCTGTGGAGCATCTGGTTGCATTCAAGACACACGTAAGGATTACGGTCGCCTTCCAGACCACAATGCGTTACAAGTAAAGATGACCAGTCTCGACAATAGGGTCAGACTATGCTTGTGGTGCTTCGGTTGATAAACAGTGAGCGGTGGTGGATTTTTCAAACAGTCTAGATCCATGCTCGTGTTGCATATCGTGCAACGAGCGTACAAAGAAGAAAGATTCTTACGACAAAAATGACAATGCGGATTCTCGGATTTAAATGGTGAACCTGTGAAGAACTTGAGAAAGTGATTGCACTGGAACGGGTTGTTGAGGAAAGGCTCGACGCATTCCTTGTGCGTCACGAGTTCGCACTCCATGCAAATATAGACCATCCCGCGCTTTTCGTCTGATGAGCACATATAGCATAACCAAGATTGGTCGTCGTCGACTATATACAATGGATGACCATGAAAGGGCAGCATGTGCTTAGAGTTAGACAGATCCTCTGTTTCCGGTTTTGTTAAGGAAGAAAAAAAAAACACAGAAGTGGAAAGTTTCAAGTTTTATCTTGGGATGGCTCCTCTTGATTTGATCATATAGACTACATTTCAATGGAACTCGCTCTCTTCGCTGTACGATGAATTGTTTATATTATCATCAATGGTGATTGGCCGGCCGACACTGCCAGCAACTCATCAAGAAATTGATTATATGTTATCTTTAATCTATAAAAATAAATCAGTGCAATATATTAGCACGGACTATTAAATGGATCTATACTAGTTTAATAAGGGTAGGTTTGAAGATGAATACAATTATTGAAGTCCAAGTAAATGTAACAGCTGTGAGCCTGTGATAATAATGACACGCTGACTAATTAGTAATACTACTAAAATATAATCCATAAACTTGCCAGACAGAGGCAATCTGACCGGTTTCATGTCCTAGCCTCGTGTGCTATAAAATCTCCAAGTACACATTTTATATGGAGACTCACCCCACACTGATCACAAGTAGTCAAGTATAGTAACATACACTCTCGGATCTGTCTTTGTCTCACATATATCGCACCACAGCTCCACAAAGTCACTTCTCGAGTTTCCAGCGCCTTGACATAACGATAGAAAATGATTATCATCACACGTATGTTTTACCTTTCAAGCATGACATTTCAAGGTCCAGTATAAGGGATGCGGATGCAGATCATGGTGAAACTGTTCATAACACATCAACTTAATTTTGTATTTTACCATTTTAATACATAAAACTCTTTTCATTTCCAATAGAATAAGAGCAGCAGAGTTTACTACATTTTACAACCCAAGTAAGGTAAAGTCTTTACATGAGGATTTGGTTCATCCTGAAGAACCAGCAGCAGACCTGGCTGTTTCAATTGCTTCAACCAGATTATCATACTTGGCACCGGTAACTTCCTTGACGACTTTATTATCCTTAAAGATTTTGAAAGTTGGAACCACTCTTAATCCTAGCTCCTTTACTAATGGCTGCACCAAACAAAAGAAAAGAGTTCCAAAGTTATTAATTATAGCTAAAGCAAAAAGAAAAACAAGAGCAAGACAAAGGTGTGGAGAAATGAGATTATAAAGACAAACCCTGTTTTCAGGGTTGCAGTCAAGCTTTAGAAACACAACGTCCTCGTACTTCTCTGATAAATCTTTGTACTTAGGTGCAATCACTTTACATGGACCACACCTGCATTAAATTAATTAGGACATCTATATTATTACATGGAACATCATTGATTTCAAGTCTTTTTGTGACAATGGAAGTATCATCACCATTGATCTGAATATGATGATTAATAGCTAATCTAAAAGTGGATAATAACGTTGCCATACCATTGAGTGTACATGTCAAGTACCACAATCTTATCACCGGCGGCTTTAACGGTGGGCCAGAAGGTGTCCTTATCCACTTCCGTCACTTGACCAACACTTACATTCACTGTCTCTAAGCTACACCTCACCACATAGGAATCTACCCTTTTCCCATAATCCAATGAGCAGAGACCAATCCTCGTGGTGGCGACGCCGGAGTAAGGGATGCGGCACTGCTTCTTCTTCAGGGGACCACCAAGTCCACCGTTGGTTGAAGCTAAAGCGGTAGGAGATGGTGCGAGACGGAGAGAGAGAGGCATTGCTTGGGGAAGTTTTTGAGTTCAAGAAGAGTGAAGCAGACGAAGACGATGAAGTTTGGAGTTTCGAGAAAAGTTGATGAGCTTGGCTTGTGTGTGCGGTCTGGTCTCAACGGTGTATTGGACGGTAGAGTTAAAAAGACGATTGTAGCCTCATGATTCTGCGGATGAAAGGGGATATTCGGGGGATATATATGTCACATCGTGATAGATGAACGGGAGGTGTAGAATTCTCCGAGGGAATTACGATTGATAATGATATTTATGTTTTTCTAATAAATGACGTTTCGATCCCTCAAAATATTGAATTGAAAAAAGAAAATATCGAAGATCCTAATCTTATCTTTAAAATATATGAATGAATTATTATATTGCTTAGCATTTCACTATTTTAAACTAAAAGATAAATCGTAACAACTAGAGATAGCAACAGTTTTAGAATTAACAAATAAATACATGTTTTTCTTCTTTTGGCAAACAAGTTCAGTTGCAACGAAGAATAATTAAAATGTAATTTTGAATACTTTTTTTTGTGACACGTAATTTTGAATACAAAGAATTAATTTTACTGACATGATGTTGGTAGAGAAGGGAATTCAATATATACCCAAAAACAAATACTAAGGGGGATGTATTGAATCATGGATTTTAAAAGTTTAGTGGATTTGGAAAAATATTGGAGTTTGAAGAGATTTGAACTAAATCTCATTTATATGGGTGAGATTTAAAAGGAGAAAAAAAGAACTAAATCTCATTTATATGGGTGAGATTTAAAAGGAGAAAAAAAGATTTGGGTGAGATTTTCTTTTAAATTTCAGAGTACTTATTAGCAAAAAAAAAACATTTCAGAATACTCTAGATCATTTGATATTAATCTATGTTGTTTCATTATTTTTTGAACAAATGACACATCGTTACAAGACACGAGTTTGCTCTCGTATCGTAACTCTCGCAAAGGAAAAACGAAGCAAGACAATGTGGTTCATCAGATCATTGATAATGGAAGTAACTGAATTTGCTCCTTATGAGAGAAAACCATTGAGGCTTCTCAAAATTGGTAAAGACAAGAGGACTCTTAAGGTTTCTAAGAGGAAGTGGGTATTCCACAAAAGAGCAAAGAGGAAGAGGGAGGATATGTCTAGTGTTCATGAGGTCTGGTGGAGGTGTTACTACCGAGAAGAAGAACTTCTGAACAAGTTACGGTTACACAGCCCCCACAACTGATTCATCTCATACCGAAACTCCTTCTCCCCAAGTTTACACTCACTCAAGTGCTTCACTGCAAGTGCTGAGCCATCAGGAAAAATCAGCTTATATGTTGTTCCTGTTTTAGTTGTAACGATAATGTCCTCGTAGACATCTTATGTCGTATTCATCCGTAGCCATGGCGGGAGAAAAGCAGAGGAAGAAGAAGATGAACAGAGTAGCAATAATTGATAAATGAAGAAGCTTTATGGGGTTTGAGATGATCTCCATGGATGAAGTAATCAGAGGTCATCTGGGTTTGGATTGAAATTAAAGTTTTGTATCTGCCAATGAAGTTGCAGAGAGACAAGCCTGCCATCAGTTGTCTTTTGTAAATATTTTATTGTTCCTCTTTTGATAGATGTCGTGTATTTTTATTTAGAAGTCTCTCCAAATAACACATGTAGAAGTAGGAGTTTCACAGCTACATTTTTTTAACTAAAATGAATGCAAAGTATCCCCAAATCCCATTCATAGCTTTTTTTAACAAAATAATGTTTACCTTTCAATAACAGTGGATTTGATATAAGTTTTGTAAATGGTTAATTGAATAACAGGAGATTTGTAAGTGTTTCTAATGATTTTACACAAGTTTCATGTTCAATAACAGGTGATTTGAAAATAATTTTTAAAATCCTTAGTTGAATAATAGGGGATTTTAAAATAACTCTAAAACCTTTTAAAATCATAGTTTCAATACACCCCCTAAAACTTTTGACTCTCAAGGACAAGAGAAGGTAAATAACTGCCGCCAAACTGAAACCAAACGGTTTGTTCAGATTCACAAATATCTGAAATTTTTATTTCCTAATTTGAGAAAAAAAAGAAGTAAAAGTATAATTGTTTAGTCAGAGATTCAAAGGTGTTTCAAGAATTTGTTATAGTAATTTTATAACTATATATATTTTTATTACAAAGTTTCTTTGCTTCTTCTTACATCTCTTTGTCCTAAACCTCACGCCACCGCCAAAGCTAACACCTTTTTCTCTCTTTTTTTTTCTCTTTCTTTTTCTTTGTTTACTCGATTAATTAAGTTTGGAATATTAGTCTTTGACGGAGGATGGATCTCACGCGGAGACACTGGTCTTTGTCGGCGATTTTCCTGTCGGCGGCGGTCGTGACTTTGCTGATTGAGCCGCAGTTATCATCAGGCGGCGACGGAGAACGTGGCATTCGAAGTCCGAAGCAAGTTCGCCGGGAAAAGAGAAAAAGATCTCGGAGCCCTCAAAGCTCACGATTCTCACCGTCACTCCAGACTCCTCTCCGCCATCGATCTTCCTCTCGGCGGCGATAGCCAGCCTGAGTCTACTGGGTACGAACCGCCATTACTAAAACCTCTAATTTTTAGAGTTTTTTTTTTGTTTCCTTCCTTCCAAGTTTGAAATAAAGTTTGGGAATTTAAACAGAAAGCCTGAATATTTATGCATATAAATGTGGAATCTGAAAGATACCCTTTTTATCTTTTGATCTTTTGAGAGATTCTCTCCACTGTTTGTTTGGTCATTGTTGACTCTTTGCTTTCATTGATTCTAAAGCTATGATCTTTCTTCTAGTGTACTGCTATTGTGAAGATGTTGACTCTCTGTTCTTGGGTTTGGCTTCTTTAATTTTCAGCTTATACTTCACAAAAATCGGACTAGGAACTCCATCAAGAGACTACCATGTCCAGGTCGATACAGGAAGTGATATCTTATGGGTGAACTGTGCCGGATGCATCAGATGTCCTAGGAAAAGTGATTTGGTAAGGGCTCAAAAGCACAGAAGTTGAAGCTTGCATATATATTATAATGGTTTTATTACTATCTTTTCAGGTAGAGCTAACACCTTATGATTCGGGTGCATTCCTCCACTGCAAAGTCTATCTCTTGTGATGACAGCTTTTGCTCTTACGTTAACCAAATATCCGAGTGTCACTCAGGCTCCAATTGCAAATACATTATCCAATACGGAGACCTAAGCTCCACTAGTGGATACTTGGTCAGAGACGTTATGCATTTGGATTTAGTTACTGGGAACCGTCAAACCGGTTCTACCAACGGAACCATCATCTTCGGGTCAGTTTAAAAGATTAGCTTCTGTCTTCTTTTGAGTTGTGCCATTTTCAATCGATATTGACGTCTGTATATTACAGGTGTGGAGATAAACAGTCTGGTCAGCTAGGTGAATCCGTATCTGCAGTTGATGGGATAATGGGATTTGGACAGTCCAATTCATCGTTTATATCTCAGCTAGCTTCACAAGGGAAAGGTGAAAAGGTCTTTTGCACATTGCTTGGATAACAAGAACGGAGGTGGTATCTTCGCCATTGGAGAAGTCGTGTCACCGAAAGTGAAGACTACTCCTATGCTCTCTAAATCGTAAGTGAATATGCCTTTTGTCTTCTTAAGCTCTTCTTCTTTTTGTTTTAGTTACTTACACTGTTTGTGACCACCCTTTTACAGATCTCACTATAGTATTAGCCTCAATTCGATTGAAGTTGGTAACTCAGTTTTGCAACTTTCGTCAGGAGCCTTTGATTCAGGAGATGACAAAGGAGTCATTGTCGACAGTGGTACTACTTTGGTCTATCTTCCCGGCTCTGTTTATAAGCCGTTAATCAGTGAGGTCAATTACAAATTATTTTCCTTCTGTATTGTGGGGAAAAATATGTTTATTTTACTATAAAGTTTCTGAACACTTTTGTTTTTTTTTTTTGGGGGGCAGATCTTGGCTTCACATCCAGAGCTTACCTTGCACAAGGTTCAAGATTCCTTTACTTGTTTCCGTTATTATGACAGGTAAGAATAATCTAACACATTGTTTCCACTCGAGTTGTTTGAAAATGATATTGACCCTTTTGAATATGTACTCTGACAAACTCACAGCTTAGATCGGTTCCCGCCTGTCACATTTCAGTTCGACAAGTCTGCTTCCTTGACGGTGTCTCCTCGGGAGTATCTATTCCAAATTTCAGTACGTTTTAGTTCTTGTCTCCTGACTCTTGATCTTGTTTGAGTTTTTCATGTTCTGCCATTAAAAAAAATAAACCGACTCTTGTTTAGGGAGACACATGGTGTTTAGGCTGGCAAACCGGTGGATTGCAGACTAAAGATGGAGGTGAATTGACAATACTTGGAGGTAACATCTCTCTCTCTTCAAAAAATGTCTTCACATTGATTCCAGTGACCAAATAATTGAAGGTCTTGGACTTGTTTTTGGCTTGCGCAGATATGGCGCTTTCTAACAAGTTAGTTGTCTATGATATCGAGAACCAAGTGATTGGATGGACCAATCACAACTGTAAGCATCACATATTCCTATCTTTTTTGCTTAACTTTATGAGAGTTGAAGCTTTAAGCGTTTGAATGTGACGAATAGTGAATCACACAGGCTCAGGAGGTATACAAGTGAAGGATGAACAAACTGGAGCAGTCTACACAGTTGGTGCTCACAATCTCTCATGGTCTTCTTCTTTAGCTGTTTCCAAACTTCTTACAATTCTTTCTCTCTTAGTTCTTTTCTTCTTTAACATTGCTTTATAGCCTTGGTAAGAAGGACAAGTTTGTTCCTTTGTGTCTGTTATTATCAGTAAAGGATCTGATTCCCATTTGTTTAAACAATTGAGTTTTAAGAGAAAGGAGATTGAAGCAATCTACAGTTTATTTACACAAAAAGACAGAAACAGGAAACATTCTCCCAGGCAAACAAAATTAAGCCTTGAGGGGGTTTTCATGGTACGACAGACATAAGCAAACATTATTACATCATGTGATAGTGTTTTCACTTTCTTTACTGACAAAACCAAAAAACATTAACAAGAAAGAAAGACACAAATTTTGAAAAGAAAAACAAATTATGTTCCAAAACCAATCCTGGGTGACTTATTAATGTTTTGTCGTCACCACTCAACACCTTCACTTACACTCTTATTTATCTTTTCACTTACCAGGCACAAATCTTGGTAAGGTTAAAAGTGTATTAACTCTTGCAACACCTTCTAGTGCAGAGTACTCTGTTCCATGCTCTGCATCCGAGTTATCCTCTTCTCTAATCAGCCTTTCAGCTTCACTTTCGTCAAGAGCAATCTCTTTCCCCCGTCTTGACAGTACTCGAACGACCTGATGCATCATCATTCTCGTTTTTTAGTTCTTTTACGTCTTCATCTTCAAGTTTGGAGATGGAAGAAGCTGACGATATGACGTTTGTGTTGTTGGAGTCTAGATACAAGCAAACCGCAGCGCAGTCATCGACTTTGAAAGTAGGGAACGTGATGGTGCTGAAGCCACAAACACAATCGCCACTACCTCTTCATTTGAGAGAACAACCCATATCTATCACACACAAAACATATTATTACACATGCGAGCAAAAGAAAATGCATAGAGAAAGGAAAGTTTGTATGTTTGGGAGATAGACAGAGAGATTACCCCATCTGAAGCCAACACTATTTCTTGTTCGGTTAATCGCCGGAATGAAACATCAGGGACAGAGATTAGACCAAAATATTTAAGGCAAAAGTCTCCGAAAGCACGAGCCATGGCAAGTCCAGGTGAGTCACAGTTTGGCAGCCAAACTCTACAAACCTTAGGTTCATCTCTAAGCGCAAACGCACGTCCACGACACTTTTTTATCCTCTCTGCTTCAGCTGTAAAATCAATGGGGAGCAATTAGCACACTTGAATAATGAGATCCATCGTGCGTCCACATAAAAGAATCATAAGGAATAGTTATTCAACCTGGGAGATTTGGCTTGAGATCCACAGTTAATTGAACAGCAACAAGAACAATATTCTAAATCATTTACTGGTTATGGTAATAGAACCTATAAGAACAATAAGAGAAACAAAAGACTTGACGTTTCTCACTAACCACCCAAACTACCATGTCATTTAAATTAGGCCCTTTCTTGCCTTGTTGAGTGAAGATACAAGCAGCCTCACTTGATCCATTCAAGAACATCCTGCCTGGAACACGATGCAAAGGATCATCTCTCCTGTGATCAAAGGAGGAGTTCCTGGAACCAAGTCTCTTCTTAGAGTTCTTCCTCTTCCTAACACCAAAAACCAGGAGAGCAAGAAAATCCCGGTCTAGGACTCATGCTCTCTGCAGATAAACAGAACCCCATTCTCAGGGCCCTGAGTATATTAAGAAGGCAATGATGATTCAGCTATGGGAAGAGAGATCTGCAAAAACAAAACTAAAACCTCCTTTTTTTATATAATGACTCAGACAGTAAGAAGAAACAAACATCTATTATTGTTCCAGCAACGTTCTTCAAGAACACATGTTTCCTCAGCTGACAATAGTACACCACGTTGATTCTTAAAACCCAAAATCGCCAAAGTTGAATGAACAAAGGAAACACCTGCAAAGTTCTTGTTTCCATAGAAAGGAACACTGTTGATTTGTTTTTTCTCTTTTGATTTGTATAGATGATACTGGGATTCTGTGGGGAGTAAAGTTCTACAATGATCTGTTGATGCAAGCTGGACCATATGGGAATGTACAATCTGAGTTACTTTACCAGAAAGAAGCATCAGCTTTCACATTTGAGAAAAAGGTTGGGTATTCCCTAAAAGAATCTATTTCAATAGAGATTATAACTGTGTGATGCCACCTCCTGATTCTTACACTTGGCTCCCCAAAATAACGCCTCACACAAGCCTATCGGTTCTCGCTTTACAAGATTCGCCTCAGGTTACGATGTCTAAACTAATACTGCTAAGTTTGGGGCTAATGTAACAAAAAGCGCAAACAATGATCCGTAAAAAAATGCATGTATCATAAAGACAAACACGGGAACAAAATAATAGCACAGTTTGGAACATGTTCCTTTTCTTTCAAGTGTAAATCAATAACAAGTAGAGATTTCTTTCCAAGTTCCATGCATTAATTTTAAGGCTATTATTTCTCTTATTTTATCACACATTGACAAGAATGAGAGTAACACAAGTTTGATACATACATACATTATAACACCTCCTTTGGCCATTATTATTCTTTTTGTTGCTGCGACTCCACAAAACCTTAACCCATCTTCTACATCTGCGAGAACAAGTCGTGTTTTTGCAAAAATATTCTGGGAAAAAAAATGTGTAAATATTATGAACTCCTCAACAAAGAAAGATGCATTATTACCTTTTGAGTGATTATGGAACTTGTGGCTATTTCACTTCCTGAGCGCATCTGAATGTGAGAAATCCCATCTGTTCAGTAAGATGGTTCATTTGTTGAGTGTTGCTCAACACATTCCTCAGGTTGGATTGTAATTCCTAACTGCTCCATTATCAACCCATTGTCCACTGACCCTGAGAGTAGCTCCTCTGTGTCGCCAATCACTGGCCTCTCACCGAAGAACTGTTCCCACAATGGATCTTGGACTCCAGGAAGCAAGCTCATTTACTGCATTGGATTCTAAGTGCCATTGAGCCGGCCAGAACAGCCATTATTGGATCCAAACACTCTCCAGTATCTGTCTCGCATCCAACTACTACCAGAACTTGAGCTCCCATAAGCTGCAGGGCTGCTCCTCCTTGGTTCGGAAGCTAAGATATCAACTTGAGAATACGGCAAATTGCCCTCCAGGATTTGGTTTGCTTCACAAGGGACGTGATACGTCATTGCAGGATTGGAAGAAACATCTGCCTAATGTAACTCCAGATGCTCCAGTTTGTGGAGCTCCCATTGTCTGAAATGTTTGGAACATCGCCCAAAAGAAAGCTACCATCATGATTGCTGGAGAGGGGCTCCTGGCTGCTATGTGGGTTTCTCATATTGTGTATCTGTTCGAGCATAGTGTCTGCTGCTTCGTTCATCGATGACTGGTACCTAACAATCTGGCGGCTAAGACCATTAGCCCCGTAACTGCCACCAGAGTACTTATGCCCCTCCTCAACAGGTAGCCTCCTCTTTTTGTTGCTCTCGGAAATGTGTTGGTTCTCCTCATTACTCTGCTGCGAAAACTGGTTCAAGAACCCTGGACTCTGGACAGCCTTTGCTAGAAACGACATCATCTGCTGCTGCCTCTGCTCCATCACATGAACTTTCTGCCCCACGTTTTGCAGATGATGTTCAGTAACTTGCTGTTGCTGCCTTAACCTCACAAGCTCTTGCGTAAGGACGTTCTTATCACGCTGGAGTCTTTCCACTTCTCCTTCGAGTCCAAACCTTCCCTACTTCGACGCAGGCACCAACAGATGAGTGCTGAACTTGAGGTTGTTGTGGAGGCTGCACCTGAGAAGGCTTTCGCCGGACAATACTCTTCAGCAATTGCTTTTGGCCTCTTAGGAATCCCTCATTTGCAAATTCCCAGCGATCTGGATCAACTTTTCTGAAACCCTGAAAAATTGATGCATTGAAGAATGGTACAGTCATAAACCAGAACAAGTTAACTGGACTACTTTAAAATAGGAAGCCATCATAGAACAATAGTAATAAACATAAAGACCACTAACGTAGCTCAATAACAAGTAATCCACTGTGTCTAAGTAACAAGAGCACCAAACTAATATGGCTCAACAAAAACTAATAGTTACTTCAGTGTATCGGCATGTACCTGGACGGACAATTACAAAGGAAGGGAAAGCTAAGGTGAGACAAGTGATAGAAATTTATTTTGTTTTGTGCTTAGAGCAGAAATGGAACTTCCAAATCTTGAGACACATATGAGCACATGTCCAAATAAGCCTGCAAAGTTCGTGGAACCCATTTTGGTAAGTAAGTAAGAACAGCAAAGAAGAAAGCTATGTAAAGAGTATTCACTTCATGGTTTTTGTTTGACCTAAAGAAAAGTTCATTTGGAAAATGGGATGACAATATTCCATTCCAGCCTCACAGACACAACAGAGTTGCAGCTCCGAGACTTAGAAAACAAAAATAAGAATATGCCTAAACTCCACGCAAGTATACATGTATAAGATATACCTGCAAAAACAAAGGTCAAACCATGTATGCAAAGTGATCACACTGTTTAAACAAAGAAACAATTAATGAACATCACAAAACCAACTAAAAAACGTGCATAGTTCAGTTCTACAAACGTCGAAAACTCTTTAGGAACATCAATCATTTGTTATCCTAAACATTCAAAAGAGTTGACTTTTCAAAATTCTATCCTTGCACTCTCTCATCCCAAATCCTTGTCAAGTGGTGATTCTTAAGAATCCATGTTTACTTCTTCCTGCTCTGAAGAAAGCTAAGAATAACATTTGCTTACACTTCCTACTAGAGACAAGACTACAATCTATGAAACCCTTATTGTTTTAACGCAAGAACATTTATAATCACTGGTTCACATACCAATAAAATAAAAAACTTCAGAGTAAAACAAGTGATAAAGTAAAGCAAGATTTCTCCAAATGAAAACATGGATTATAAACTAATCAATGATATAATTAAAATTAAGAAAGAGGATGGATGGATGGATGCTCACATAAGTATTGAGCTGCCTAACAAAGCTGGAGAAATTGTTATGCTTGAAGTACTTTGGTAGAAACAGTCTGGCGAACTCAGGCACGTTCCACACGACGAAGCTCTTGTTCCCACTGCTCCAAGACACCACCTCGTCCGTCAATGGATCGTCAACCATATCGTATGTCTTGCTCAGAAACGGAGGAATCGAGCTCACCACGGTCGTCGCTACTACAGATTCGCAGTTCGATCCCATAACTCTTTTGATCAAGACAAACAACTTCTTCTTCTTCTATCTCTGCTCTGTCTCTGCTTCTTTTATTTATACTGGAAATATCTTAATCCAGAAAAGCAGTTGAGTTACTTGTATATATCGTGTCTCGCTTTCTACCGTCGATCTTATTTCCTCTTAGCCGTCCGATTTTTATTTTTTCTAATTTACTTTTTAGATAAGAAATACCACGTGGGCCACTGACGAGACGTACTTGGGCCTTTTTTTTGTTTATTCATTAACGTACCTGGTCTTTTCCCCTAACTTGCGAATCTGGCCCTACGCTTTTTGCTTACGTGGCGTCTCTGCACTCTCGCTGAATTATTGGAATCCGATCGCAGCTATTATTAACGTTTTTCTTCTTCTGCGTTTCGCGTTTTGTCGAATGTTTCTTGTTTTTCTCATTACAGAACATGAGGCACGTGTTGTCTGTGGCAGAAGCACGTGAACCAAGATGCTTTTGTTTTCAATCGAGAAGGAAAGACTCCCAAGTGGAAGAGGAGAGGGCAAAGCAAGGACCTTTTTGTCTTCCCATTGCTTTTCGAAACTCGCTCCTTCTGATTCCTTCTCGCAGATCCAAGACTTGGGCTAAGATCTACCCGGATCCGAATCATGCCAACGGGTCGGATCCAGTGATCTGGCATTTTATAATTGAAGTGTGTATTTGTTCGACGTAAAGTTTTTCCTTGAGGATTTATCAGTGCAATGGAAGAACCAGGAATCTCTCGTCGTCCGAGTATTTACTACAGACCAATAAACCCTAATGATCTTGATCGTTTGGAGCAGATACACCGAGATATCTTCCCCATCAAGTAAGCAACTACTTCCTTTTTTTTTTCTTTCTATTTTTCTGTCTTGAGAAAAGAATAAAGCTTTGGTTTTTTTTTTGAATCAGGTATGAGTCTGAGTTTTTTCAGAGTGTTGTGAACGGAGTTGGTATCGTCTCATGGGCTGCTGTTGATCGTAGCCGGCCTGATGGTCACTGTGATGAGCTCATCGGTTTCGTTACTGCCAAGTTCGTGCTTGCCAAAGAAAGCGAGGTCACTTTTCCTTCTTCTATGAACCAACCACTGTTTATGGTTTTAGCTTGGTTTTGTGTTCTGTAAGCTTTTTTGGATTTATAAACAGAAATGTTGCGGTAACAAGCAATGACCTTGCAAGTGGTTGTCCTGTAAAGTCTAGATCTTGAACGTTGTAATGATTTATAATGCTAATGGTTGTAGGTTAATTCGTGATCCCTTGTTCACCAAATGGGTCTTTGTTCTGTAGTAAGCCTTTGGGTTGTTTGTTGTGCAGGAATAGTACATAGGCATTAGTTCTTTGTATTGTGTTAGATTTTGACCCTTGATCATAAGGTTTATGGTTTTTAACTTGGTTCGTTATCTTGTTCAGTAAATGTGCTTATTTGCCAAGTGGTTCCCTTGTGAGAATCTTTAGAACTGGATCAGCTTGTTACTATTATTGTTTGATTCTTGGGTTTTTGGGTGCGAATTTTTTTATCTTCTCATTATATATCTTTCATCAGCTGGCAGATGGTTTCCGTGTCTTGCACAGATAGATGATCTAATATGTTACGATTCCTCTCAAGGAGAGGAGACTTTGATCTACATCTTGACACTCGGCGTTGTCGAATCTTACAGAAACCATGGAATAGGTATATATATTAATCAAATCTCAAACTGTTTTTTGCTAATAATCCCTTGGTCTAATACATTCTAAAGTTCTGCAAATGTTTTTTTATTTGTTTTGGTCAGCAATGTCACTCATTAGTGGGGTGATTAGTTATGCTTCTGGTTTATCTTTATGCCGAGGAGTTTACCTTCACGTGATTGCATACAACGATCCTGCCATCCGTTTGTATAACAGATTGATGTTCAGATGCGTGCGGAGGTTAAACGGATTCTATCTTATCAACCAACAGCATTTTGATGCCTTCTTGTTTGTTCTACTTCGTCAACGGTTCTCGATCTCCTTGCTCCCCCTTGTAAGTTACACACAACAACACACAAGTAAAGCATTTTGATGAGAGTAGTGATCATATTTAAATAATAGAAGAAACAATTTGGGAAATGGTTTTTGCAGAGAGGTTGCAATGTTTGTTGTGAATTATATGAAGAATGGAATCAAGTCGGTGGCGTCTAAGCTAACGAGGAAAGAGGAGAAAGGCTTGGAATGGCTGGTTCCCAAAGACACGGATTGCGTCTTACCCACGCAAACCGAACCTAACCTCGGATCATCATCTTCCGGGTACGGATTCATTTAATTCGAATTTATACTGTATGTTCGATTCATTTGCTTTCTGTGTAATAAAATGTACAACGTCCTAAACTTGTATATCCATCCATCATCATCATTATATATTAATAGAGTGTTTTTGGAAGTTCTTAAAATTTTCACCGCCCGTTTTAAAATAGTCAGCTTTGTTTGAAAATAGCTCAAGTTGCTTCATTGGCGATTATCCAGATGAAGAACAAAACCACCTTTCGATGTCAAAAAATAGCTTAGACAATAAAACTTAGGCCTAAAAAGAACTCATCCAAGGCCAAACGTAAAATAAATAATAAAAATAAAATCTTAACGCTGTGGCAATGGCGTCTTCTTCCTCCTCCTCATTATCCGTCATTACCTTCCTCCTCTTGACGCCTCTCTGCCTTTGTAGTGAGCCACCACCTTCGCAAATACCAAACGGAACATTAGATCTCTCTTTACTCTGGTACGGACAATTCACGCCGGTCCAGAAAGAGAGGGTTCGAGATTTCATAGAATCGCTTAACTTCGACGCCAAGGAAGGTCTTGACCCCAAGGTATCAGCCTGGTGGAAAGTGGTGGAGAGTTATCTAGAGAGGTATGAGGTCAAGGAGATTTACCGACAGAATAAGAAGAGTAACAGAACCGTAGCTCCCAGGATTAAGGTGAAGATTATCCGGAGCTATGTGGATGAAAAGATGAAGTACGGTAAAGAATTAACAATCGAAAATGGTGAGAAACTGGTCGAGACAGCCATCGAAAACATGTCAAACGTGGTTCCTGTGGTTTTACTTTCGGCACAAGTTAGGTCTCATGGCCTAGGGTTTTGTAACAAAACTTGCCAACGCTACGCCCTTACCGTCAATGATATTAAAGGTTTTATTTCCTCCTCGTTAATTACGTTATGATGGAAAATTAGGAGATAATAATAATAATAAAAAATAATTTGTTGCGTGGATGCCAAGGTAAAGAAAAACCACAACCATACGTAATGGTGAGCGACCCGGAGGTGCAGTGTCCCGGAGAGTGCGCTTGGCCTTTCCACGTTGCTAATAGAGGTCCACATGGCATGACCTATCAACCACCGAGTGGTGAAATAGGAGCCGATGCATTGGTTATTCAGCTAGCCACCGGTTTAGCAGACGTCGCCACTAATCCAGCTTTAACTGAGACCTTGTTCAAATCTGAGCCACCGTACATCACCAACGTAAACCACAGGTCTTCGGATTATATAGAGGACCCTGCAACCAAGTGCACTCGCGTTTTTGGATCCGGAGCCTTGCCGGGTTTTACTGGAAGAATACGGGTTGATCCGATAACTGGTGGAGCCTTTAACTCGCACGGAATCAACCACTTGAAGTTCTTGATTCCTTCTATTTGGGACCCTAAGACCAAATCTTGCTGGACTCCTATGTAACCACTGTTATTATTACATGTATTGATCAGCTTTTACCCTTTTTGGTAAAATTGAATTTTGTAAGGTTGGTTTTTATGAAGGTTATATATTTGATATTAATGGAGTACAATGGGAGTTTGAACGATCTTCTATATAAATTTATTAGGCATATCTAAAACTCCTAACGATTCATGATTTTAGAATATCCAACTAATGAAGAATGTCTTTAATCGTACACAGTAAAGAAAATCGTTACAAAACTAGTCGTCTCTTTGTCATCATATAATTAAATCATACTAGTGACTACAATTATATATATGATTCCTTGTAACTGAGTAGGATCAGCCAAACACAGTAACAAATTATTTTGTGTATGTTACAAAATAATCTAAGTAATCGTAAAACTTCCCTGCTAATCTTGTATATATATAGCCTCACGTTGTTCAACTTCTTCATTGCACTTGTGGTAGGTACAAAGGAGTAACATTGATATGGGAAAGGTATGTGTCCTTTGCTGGTGATTTATGCATTTATCTCATGTTAAGCAAATTAACTTATATCTATTTCATTGGCTCTCAAGAACAAGCAACAAGGAGAAGGAGACAACAAGTCCAAGAATCAGAAAAATGGAGATTCCAACAAGTCTGATACGAAGAATCAGAAAAATGGAGAATCTGACAAGTCTGATAAGAAGAATCAATGTAAAGAAATTATTCTGAAGGTTTACATGCACTGTGAAGGTTGCGCTTCACAAGTTTCCCATTGTTTGAGGGGATATGATGGTAATCTCAAAACATAACTTAAACCATTAATCACAGTTTTTAATATATTTCTCTTTGATTAACATATTGTTTCCTACTAATTTTAATTTATTTTAATCGATATTTGAATTCTGTTTTCTTTGGCTAATTTCAGGGTTTTATGAATGTAGATAAATGAAATATTGAGAAATTATCTCTTTACCTTTCATAATAGTGGCATAAGCAAATAGTACAGTATTTCCTAAATCTAGTTCTTAAAATATCATTAAAAATAAGATTTTACCGTTTTTTCTTATTTAAAGTGATTCTAACTGATGATCATATTGCTGTTAAGGGGTTGAGCAAATTAAGACAGAGGTTGGAGACAATAAAGTTGTTGTGTCTGGGAAATTTGATGATCCACTTAAGATATTACACAGGGTGCAAAAGAAATTCAGTAAAAATGCCGAGTTAATTTCCCCAAAGCCTAACCCTAATCAAGATCAGAAGAAGGAGCAACAACAAAAGAAAGAAGTAAATTTCTATATCTTTGTATATTTTTTTCATAATATAAATACTGATCTCGATTTTACACACATATCAAACTTAGATATATCATTTAAATTGTTTTGCTAAATACCAACCTTCAGGCATCACTAATTATTTGCTTTTGTGTGTTGACTTCAGAGTGCTCCGCAGATCAAAACTGCAACTTTAAAAATGAACATTCACTGTGAAGGATGCGTTAATGAAATTAAAAGAGGCATTGAGAAAATAAAAGGTAAATTTAGTGTCCCAAGTAACTATCTATGTATATGCTAACGATTTTTTCCACATCGGTTAGAATCAGAAACCAACCAATATGTATGACTTGCTGTATTGAGATCCAATTTGTAGTTGAAAATCAAATAATAAGTGTGTTTGTATATTTGACAAATTAAAAGGTATTCAAACGGCGGAACCAGACCGGTCAAAGTCGATGGTGGTGGTACGAGGAGTCATGGATCCTCCAAAACTCGTGGAGGAAATTAAGAAAAAACTTAAGAGACATGCAGAGCTTGTAAGTCAAAACACAGAGAAAGGCAAAGGTAATAACGACAAAGACAACAATAACAATAACAAGGGCAACAAGAAGAACGAAGACAGTGATGGAAACACAATCTTTAGTTACCCTCCTCAATATTCAGCCCAACATAACTATCCCTCTCAGATTTTTAGCGACGAGAATGTGCATTCTTGTTCGATCATGTGATTTTTGACTCGTAAACTGGGAGTTCACATTCTCGTTCGATCATGTGATTTTTGACTCGTAAACTGGGAGTCTTTAAGTTATGTACTATGTTCCACATTTTTATATCTCAGAAGACTTCATTTCATTTCAGTTTTGAGTGACACTATGAATTTGTCTCCACAAATGACTAGAAACATTTTCATTGGAAGATTTAGCAAAAAAAAAAAACTTTTATTGGAAGTTCTAAATGGGACATCTCAACAAATAATTAATTTAAAATAATATTTTAAAAGTTTTAATATTGTTGGGTGTACATTCTAATCTCAGCCCAATATTTAAGAACCACCAGCTCGGAAAAACCAGTCTCTTCCTTCTCCGCTATATGTTCCAGGAAACTGTGCACACTCTTTGAAAAGAACACAACTGCATGAACCATGGAGAGACACCAAACTCAGCAGCAATAGTGGACATGATCACAAGAAATTGTATCTCCTCCATCCAGAGTATGAGACATCAGACATCACTCATAGTCTCATAGGATTCGTATGGAGCCATGAGCGCTTGGTTTGAGACAAGATAAAAGTCTAAAATAGATTTCCTATAGAACATTGCTTAGAAAAATTAAATCTCTAAGAACTAAAGTCTCTCATTCATTTGCAAAAAGGATCTGTTTTGTTTGAATGAATTTAACATTCTTTTCTAAAAAAATATATAAAAATAAGCACAGTTCGACTACAAATGTGCATTGTAAAATGATAAGGCCAGGCTGTGCCCAAAAGTATAAAATGAGACGAATGATATTTCAGGCCCGATAAAAAAAACAATTCTGTAAAGGAAACTTCTAAAGTATTAAATGGGCCAAAAGGCATGGGCACCTTTACTCTACTCACTTGGGCCAGGCTTGAATCTGGGCGTTATAGTGTTAAAAAAAGGACTAATTTGAAATAAATATAAGTTGACAGTACTTTATTTTTTTTGCATTTATCCCCCCCCAAAAGAGAGAGAGAGACAGTGAGGGAGAAGAAATTAACTCTCGATTTAGGGTTCATCAGCATCTGATTTCCACTGTAGGAAGGGCCCCGTTTCGATTGCAGAAGACGGATCAATTCAAGTAAGTAAATAGTTTATCTTCTCCGGTTCGATTGCTTGGATCGTAATAGTGTTCATGTAATCCAATTAGGTTTAGAATATCCAATTAGGATTCGAATTGAGAGATATGTCAGTGAAAGCAAGGAGGCTCTCCGGTAGATTAGAGACTGTAGCAGCCAAACCAACCTACGCATTCGACCCCGTCGACGATGACAAGATCATAAAAAACCGTCTCCTCACCCGAACCACCACCACGCGTGGCGAGCCTCCGCTAAAGAAGCTCCAGAAGAAGTTCACATCCTTCGTCCTCGAAGTCGACAAGGACGAGGACAATTACAGCGAGTGCGGCCGCCTCGCGAAGGCCTTCTTGCAGGAGCTCGCCACTTTCGAGATCCCGCTGCTCAAGAGCCAGGCGGTGGTGGAGGCCAACCTGAGGGAGAAGGAGAGCTTCGAGGAGGTGAAGGAGGAGACGGAGAGGCAGATCACGCAGGCGAGAGGCGAGATCGAGGAGCTGAAGAAGCAGCTCGAGGAGAGTAAGATCGAGAGGCAGCATAAGGAGGAGTGCGAGACGATTAGGAAGCTGATCTACGCGCAGCCGCCGAGGTCGGAGACTGAGAAGGTGATTTGTGAGTTGAAGAGGGAGATTGCTGAGCTTGAAGCTGAGAGCACTGCCAGCTGGAGGTTGCTTGAGCTTAGGAAGAAGCAGTTTGCTCTCTTGTTGCATGTGGTAATGATGTCTTTAAAGTCCGAGACTTTTTTTTTTGTTTGTTTACGTGTTTGATGTGTTTTGTGTAACATTGTGGTTTGGGCATACAGGTGGATGAGTTGCAGAACACAATGGAAGATGAGCAGAAGAGTCTAGTTGATGAGATTCGGACAGCCGTGGAAGATCAGAGGAACATAGCCGACCCAATGTCTGTGGATTAACTCTTGGATACTTTGTAAGAAGTCTGCTCTTTGTCAGATGTAGTCTACTTTCGTTTGGTGCGGTTTCTATTTTTGTTGTCGAGAATTTTTCTTTAAAGTGTGACTGCACGTTTCATCTTTTCTGCAAAATCATTATCCACAAGTAATACTTTAGTGTTAAATTAATTATTATAAGGAAGAAAAATGCGACGAGTAGCCGAATAAGCTTTCTATTTTCTTGAGAATATGTGAGCAGCATTAGTGTTCGTATATATTAATACACGTTTCTCCGTTATTTACTTAGTTATGTATATCCTGTCAAAATTTTAACACTTGAAATGAACATTTGCGTGTTTGATTTGAACTATGTTATTCTAATGTCATCTTTTTGCTTTGACTGTAAAGTTTTTACTTAAATTAAACATTTGGTCTGACAAATATACGATTTGTGGCCAAGAGATAAGGTGTACAATGATTTTAAAGGCTACCATCTATTTGATTATACTTATACATCTCTATTGTCTCCTCTTAAAGTCAAATAAAAATAAGATTTTGTCACTTTCGAGACTGTGTTTGTGCACTTCTTCTTAACCATGCCCAACTAAATTTGAATATTTAAGAGAAACAATAAAAAATCTCCATAATTAAACGAAGAAATATTAACTTAACAACCATTTGAGTAACGAGTTAATATATCTGATTTAATAAAGAGCTGTAAGCTCTTATGCGTGAAAACTACTATTGAAAAGATACATGTCCAAAAAAAAAAATCAGAAAAAATAATACAAATGTATGATAATCAGTTTATTACAGTATCAATGTTTTGTTTACGTGGTCCAAAAAATAAGAAAATTTAAAACACAAACTGTATGAAAGTTAATTGACAATATTCATGTGTGTATAAATCCACAGAAAAAAATAATGCTCATATTGTGTTGCTTTCGTCTCTATTCACGAAACGGCCAAGGCTCCGAACAAGTTTGCCTGCGAAAAGGAAAAACAAACTAATGTTAAGAACTCGTCCACATTCAGATATTAACCATATCTGTGAAAATGTTTAGGTCCTCTAACTCACTCTATGATATCTTTCCAATAACAATCACTTGCTTCGTCATCAATTATGTCACACCAAGGCTGATGGTCTTGTGCGAACGTTGAGGTCGAGGAAGGGTTTGAAGTATGCTCATTATGCTTCAAAATCTCCTTGTTCTTGATCATCATTTGGGTTTGTTTAGACTCATCAGGAGAGGCCGTGATCAATGGAGGAATGATATCTTGATGAGAAAATACTCTAAACGGGCTAGAAAACGAATCCATAGGCTGATGATCAATGTGAGAGAGGCTTTGGGTTGGATCATAGAGATTTTCCCTAATATTTGGTTGGTTCTCTATGAAAGAAGATTGGCCAAAGATATAATTGTTGGTGTTATGAATGTCAATGGAAGAAGAAGATGTGTTGTTGTTGTTGTTGTTGAGGACTTGCATCATACTATGTAACCATTGGGCTTTAGCAATACTTGTTGCATCCGGTTGTATATTTTGATTTAGAGTCAACAGGTTATTAAAATTTGCCGCAGCTAGAAGCTGCGGTAAAGCGGCTAGAACGTTTAGATGGTCAGTTCTCGGCCTGTGGGTCACTGGATCGATCCCCATCTGAATAAGTTTCTTTCTAATATGCGTGTTCCAGTAGTTTTTTATTTCGTTGTCCGTTCTTCCTGGAAGATGACCAGCTATAGACGACCACCTTCAAAACATATGAAAATAATTAGTTAAATTAATATAATTATATGGTGGGATTAGTTACGACTTCTACGTATTATATCAAAATTGCAAGCTATATTAAGTAATTAGTTATTCAATCCAAAAAACAAGTAACTATTATAAACTTCAAAATCTTGATCGTTGACGAGTACGTATGCATGCACCTACTATCCAGTGTGGTAGGTTTACATATAACATATGTATACATCAACTAACCAAGACTATATACTAGCATATATACATATATACATACATATATAAAAATTACGCTTTTAGATGTGACAATTGGATTGTAGTTTTAGAATAATTGAGATATTAAATTTAATTAATTATGTATTAAAATGTTAAATTTAATTAGTATAATCATATATTAACGAAAGAGATGTTACAAAAACATATCACACACTACTATATTGTTGTTGTTTTTTCTCAGTTAATTTATTTTTCATCTGAAGTGTTTTAAAAAAACAAATAGTTTTACCAAAAGAATAAAAAGTCATCGCTTAAAAACAACAAGATTAACGTTTAAACATTAACCACACATTTTTCTCAAACAAAAAAACATAACACAATAACGATTAATTTAATAATTTTTAAAAATTCGTACTAGTATTCTTTTTTTTTCGCTCATGATATCAAATATAATAATTAAATCAAATCAAATAATCAACTGAAAAAAATAAAAATAATAATAATAATTACTTGTTTCCAAGAAGAGAATGAAGGTTTATGATGGTTTGTTCTTCCTCGGCAGTGAAGTTTCCTCTTTTTATGTCTGGCCTCAAGTAATTAGTCCATCTCAATCTGCAACTTTTCCCACACCTATTTAGACCGGCTTGCTTTGGAAGAGCTCTCCAGCTTCCATGGCCGTGTTTTTGTATGTGATTTATCAGTTTCTGATCTTCTTCAGGCGTCCATGGCCCTTTCTTTAGCCCATTCTCATCGCAACACGGTGATCTTCCCATTATAGCATGTAATATGTGAATCTGTAAGTTGAAAAAACATCTTGACATAAATTAGATAACCACTGAATATATAGACTTGTGACAAACTGAAATGTTGTGAATGAATAATACTGCCTTCAAAAATAATAGTCACAAAAACAATAATAATACCCTTAATATTATAACAAATTAGTAAATGTACTTTTGGAAAGAAAATCGGGGGTTTGTGTCGAAATTGTTAAGTATTTTATGTTTATATGTATGTGTAAGTGATATACCTGCAGGAAGAGAGAAAAGAGATGGAGAAGAATTGTGAAGCCAAAATCTTAGTTAATGAGGGTAAGTGTTGTGTTCTTTGGTTTATATATAGAAACATGGAAGAGGCTTTCGTCTGTGTTGTGACTTGTCGGAACAAGGAGATCTTAGTTAGCTTTTGTGACGTCTCCTTTTGACGTTAATCCTATCAAATAATGATATGACGAAAATGTCCTTAGCGAGTGGTGGAGGAAAAAAAACGAGGAGGAGATGTTCAAGTTTGTGAAGCAATGTCTGGAAGAAAAGTTGCTGCAACTAATTCATGTTGACAATGTAATGCTTCTCACACTTAAAAAAATAGACTAAAAGTTACTTACTTATAAAGTTATATTCGTTTAAATATCTAAAGAAAGAATGGAACATAATATATATTCGTTTAAAATTAAACCAGATCTATTAAAGAAGATATAAAATTTTAATTGATCTATATATGTAAACTTATTTTGGACAGGGTTAGGATACTGTATCCAGCGGAACGTTAGGGTTTCTGGTGACGATATATTTTCTCATGTTGATGAGTAGTCTCCACTCTTATCATATATATTCATTCTATTATTTTCTTACTATAAGAATTTATATCATCCTTTGAATTTCCGTGGAACTCATCAAGAACCAATATCTCGATCAAGCAATCTTGGACAATTATTTTGATGAGCTGTCACTAAACTAAAAAAAGAGAGAAGAGAAAGAACTGGGAATGGGCGCCTGGTTGCTTGCTTACCAAGCCATCCTGGCAAGTCCGCAGTGCAAGGGGTAAACTCGGACTCAGGATGGGATAGGATTGTGCGTTCCGGCCCTTGGGGTTTCATATTTTGGCTGAGTTTACTGTACCCCCGCCCTTATCAAAATAGGTTTATATAGAAAAAAGGTTTATATAGAAAAAAGGTTTCCCCGCGAAAACATGTCCTAAATCATATTATTTTTGCCATCGAATAAATTATGCTGAGAAACACATTTTTTTATGAGAAACACATTACATGTATGAATAATGTATGTTTAGGGACTAGTATAATAATTATTCCAAAATATATTTATAATGTTACGATGACCCAACTCTCAAAAAAACATGCATAAGATACGGATAGTGTCTCTAACTCTCTATAATAGTATGGATTACTGATCTCTGGTTAACTAATGACACATTTCAACCATACACACATCAAATCAACATAAAATCAAATTATTCAATTATATGTGAAGATATCGTTTTTTCTGTTTCAAAAACATTACATGCTGTATATTATATTTTGGTAATTTAAAATAAATTTAATTGTGTCGATATGGTAGTTCATTATTGGTGTAAATATAGTTTTAAGTACATTAAGACACGCCAACTGTTTTGTCTGAGATCATACAAGCCCATGGGACCCCAAAACCCTAACCTTTTCCATCTACTAAAAATTTTCTTGATCCTTGTAAGTAAATCTTTGACGTGTCATTTATACAGTCTGCATTTATATATGTTGCTGACATCAATTTTGAATTTTAAGAGGCCTAATACAAACATTATACTTTATACATATATACACCGCATTCTAAATTTTAATCAAATGTTTAGACATCCAAAAAGTAAATAATTAAAAATATAGTTTAAATTTTAGTTACAAGAGAAAAATCTAGCACTTTATTGATGGTTCAAACCTATCTTATTATGTTCTTAGTGATTCAATTTTCAAAATTATATATTAATATACGCATATATATACATATACGTGACGGAGTATCTATAATTAATTGTAACAATTCTTGATTGATGACAGTTTTAATTAAAATAAGAAAAAAAAATTTCGTGCATCAGAAGATTCCAACTAACCTGAACGCGACAACATTAGACATGGGTTTTTTATCCGAGATCCCGATTCGATTCAAAATATAATTTGGATCCGCTCTAAAATTCGGATATCCGGAGGAATTGAATCCAGATCTGAATAGTAATATGTCAGATTCATCAAAATTGGATCCGTATACAGATATCTTGGTTTTTAGTACAAATATCTGAATTCGTAATTTTATTGATAATTATTTTAAAATAGTAATATCTATATAAATACTAATTTTATTTATTATATTCATTTACATAATAGTATATATAATTTTTATAATATTATACATAAAATGATTAAAAAATTATATACATTTTTATTTTTAAATTGTTTCTAATATTTTATATATATATATATATTAATATTGTTTTTATTTATTTTAAAGATTCAAATTCGGATCCAAATACCCGTTGAATATTACAATTTTTAGAAGAAAATTCGACACTCGAATATCTATAAACCCCAAATTTAGATAAAAATAATAAAATCATGGATTTATCGGATAAGAATCCGGATCTGGAAACTTTAAAATGCTCCAGATATCCGATCCATCCGAGGCTAGACAGCATTCTCACAGTTGATTTTTCTATAACCACTAACATATTTTATAGTTCGTCTATGGACCTACGGTCCTAGCTTAGGATATGATCTTAAGTGCATTATGGTGTTTTCAAAATTTTTAAATACTTTGATGGATGCTAGTGTGAGAGAGTAAAATATATTTGCCTCCGGAAGCGTGTTTCATGCGTTAAAATTTCTTGCTTGATTAAATGTAAATAATAAATTTTTATTTGTTATTTAAAATGTATCTACTAACTATAAAAATACTATTCACTTCTAAGAAAATTAGATCTCATTGATGAAGTATTGATTAGTGATTCGACTGACTACGTATGACTAATCAATCGAATGGAGATTAATCTTCCTCGTAAACCCGCATGCTCAACTAGTCTATTAATAGGCTAATATATCTGGTTTATTCGAAATTATTGGAATAATTTTTGTTTACAAAATTTATGGAAAACAAAAATGATTAAATCAATTCGTGAGTTTTATCATGGAGGGTAGTCTAGCTTTCACCATATGAGCCAGTTACAGGTGAACTATTTGCATACGTTGAAACTAGTAAGGTTTAAAGCTCTACTCCCTCTGTACTATATTAAGTGATGTTTAAGCATTTTTATTTTGTTCCAGTATAAATGATGTTCTCACATTTCTAGATAAAATTTAATGTCAATTGAAACTTTCAACCAATTACAAAATACTACATATTTTTTTATTGGTTAGACTGATTTTATTTAATGCAATTTTATGTAACCAAGATAAATTGCATAGAAATTTATATTTTTTTAATCTTTTGCGTAGAAACCTTAAATACCATTTAAAATGGTACAGAGAGAATATAAACTAACGCGGTGTTGGCCACTGGCTTCCTTGCGTTTAATCTGCCTTGGAAGAGAATTAAGCAATTGGCTCTTGTTTCTGACTTTCGGGATAGTCGAGGTTTTGCGACTCGGATCGGATGACCTGAATCATCAGAAAAAAAAAAAGAATGCTCTTTGTAATTCTCAATGAAAAAAGTTTCCAAAGAACTAGTGGTAAAACTCAAATCTCCTGAAATTACTAAAAGGACAAGCCTAAACTTATTTTAATCCATATCGTAATTGTCTCCTTAAACCAATGCCGTAAAATTATAAATACGCGCGGACGTTAATCCTTTTTTGTGCTTTAAAATACGTAAATGTACACGGCACATACATTATACATAGAATCAAGTGTAATTTGTGTATTATAATATACGTACACATATGATTAAACCGTCAATGTTTGCTAAAGGACAAATTAAAATAAATTATACCCTCACGCAAAATTTAAAACCTGATTCATTTTGCTACAATGCTCGTAGTTACCAAAGCATAACACAACATAACTTAAATAGTAACTAATTCACTTAATTATCATAAAAATGTTCAATTATCTCTTACAATCCATGCAATGTAACGTCACGTTAGGATCTAGAGAACTTTTTCTTTTCATGCACTGTCACTAGTGGACGAAACAAGACTGATAGTATGACGTTTATATGTTTTTATTTTGAGAAAAAAAATTATGACGCTTATATATATGTTTGGTCACTGATTCAAACAGAAATTCATAAGCAATAGATTCATAAACCATCCTATGAATTCATTTAACCCACAATAATAAATTTAAATCAATATTAATTTGGCTCAAAATCCCTAATGTTATCTCTAATCTCCATAAGAAAAGATTAACGTAGTAGGTTTAAAAAATTATACGCAGGAATGCAATGCAAGATTTGGTAGATGATTTGGCTCAATACGCATAAGACTTTATCTGGTTCATTATCTAAAGGAGTTTGATAGATAATACTCCCTCCGTTTCATTTTATTTGTCGTTCTAGGTTTATGCACACGTATTAATAAAACATATGATTTTGTATATTCCCAAAATAAAAACACAATTACCTATACAACTAACCATATTTCAACCAATAGAAAAATAAATTGGAGAATTTTATTAATAAATTTTGCATTGAAATCATAAAACGACACTTATTTTGAAACGAAAATTTTGCTCCAGAACGATATTTAAATCGAAACGGAGGGAGTAACAAATTTAAGAAAAAAGTATATACATATTATATAATTAACCTACTTCTGAATAAACATACACTTCTAGTTTTTCGTTCAAATAAGTATCTATGTAACACGAAAATAAGTTGACATATAAAGCTACTTTTCCTATACGGCTATACGTAGATTCAACGCTTCAAAGATGAATGGAATAGATGAACAATCATATCTCTTTTACCCTCTAAGTATATTGTGTACTTCAGTAAGTAAGCAAAGTTTTCGTTAAACTAGATAACTTGCTTATTTGAAACAACGATTTTACCTTTCTCGGCTTTGCTATCAGTTCGTAAGTCGCAGACTACGAAACCAGCACAACTTTGACTTCTTTTTTTTGCAATGTTTATAGGTAGCTCAGGGTTAGGACGGTATAAAAGGTAAATAAATTTTTTTTACCGTCAGAAACTTGTAAGTTACTCAACTTCAGGAACTTGCGTTGCAAGTCACCAACCAGTTTTCGAAGAACCAAACGATAGTTGAAAGGTCTTTGTAATTAAGCTCTTCACAGTCAAGAAACAGGGAGTCTTAAGGAGCAAGAACAAGATCACAAACCTTTACATAAACAGAGATGTTGTTCTGAGTTTGTTGATTACATAAGAACAAAGAACACAAATAGGTTAAAAAAAATCCAAAGAAGAGAAGAATCAGAACCAAAAAAAAAAAACCTATTTTCAGAAGCCATAAACACAAAAGAAAAATATAAGAACACATAGGAATAAGTCAAAGATGATATGAAGAGAGATGTGTGTAATCTGCATCATGTAATAAGAAATACCACACAAAAAAAAACTGTAGTAAAAAATCAAAGAGATAGTTTTCATTTTATCTCTGATTCACAGGTCCTTTCTTCTTTAGAAGATTCCCAACTTTACCAAACAGAGTCTTCTTCTTAATCTTCTTCTCCTTCTCCTCATTCACCACCTGATCTTCTCTGCTTTCTTTCATGTTTTCAGGTGATGTTTTCTCGCTTTGGTCTATCATGTCTGAGTCTTCTTTGGAGCCTCTTGCTCTGGTTTCTCCTTGTGGAAAGCTTCTTTCTTCTCAATCTCACAACTTTCCCACATTTTAAATTCAACTTCAACTCTATTATCATCTTTCTCTTCTCTGTCCTTCTCTTCTACACTTCTATGACCATTCTTCTCACAGAACTCAAGCAAATCATAGTCTTCTCGCTCTCACTGACCTCAACTCCATTATCATGTTTCTCAGCCAATGCTTCCTCTAGTAGCTTCGTTAACTCATCGATCTTCTTCAGAGACTCATCCTGCTTCACTCTGAGCACATCATTCTCATGAACAACGCTCTGAAACTCTGTCTCTTTATCCAACATTTTCTCATTCAGTTTAAAACTCTCAGCTCTCGCTTCCCTGAGAGTCTCCTGAAGATAAATCACCTCATCCTCCACTTCTTTCAAACCATCTCTCATCTCAGCTTCCTTCTTCCACGCCGCGTCAGCTTCTTCCTTAGTCCTTTTCACCAGACCACCCAACCTGTTCATCTCTTTACTCATCGAAGAAACCTCCTCATCGAATCTCTTCACGTGGCTGACCAAACCCGCTTCCCTCATCTCCCAGTCCACCACCGAGCTCTCGAACTCTCTCTTGGTCTGCTCCACAGCGTTGACGAGAACATCTATCTCATGCCTCGCCTCCTCAAGCATCTTCTCGTACTTATCGCTCGTTGCCTTGACCACAAGCTTCAGATCTTCCACTTGTCGTTCAGACTCTTTCAACTCGCGTGCTTCGCTAGACACTTCGTGCAACGCAGAAGCTAAACTCTCCATAGCTTTCTTGCTCTTCTCCTCTTCCTCTTTCCATCTCTCCAGCTCTGATAAGATCTTGTTTCTCTCTTCCATAGCATCTCGCTCCTTCTTTAACGCCTCCTCCTTCACAGTTTCAAGCTCTCTCTCGGCCTTAGATAACTCTTTTTCCGCAACACTCAACCGCTCTTCACACTCCTCGAGATCTTCCTCTTTCCTAGCGACCACCGTCTCCAACAACCTGATCTTCTCCTTGAGATCAGTAACTTCAGACTCCATACCCTCCAATCTACCGTTGCTTTCTTCCAGCTGCTTCCTCACAGTTACAAGAGAAACCAATGCAGATCTCTTGAGTTCATCAGCTTCCTCTAACTCTTCTGCTCTGTTTCTCCACTCTTCAGCACAACCTTGCGCAGCTTCCAACTCGTCCTTAAGCTTCTCCACGACCCTCTCCACCTCCTTAACCTCTGCTTCAAAACCTCTCGCCTTCTCAAGCTCTCTTCTCAGAACATCTATCTCCCCTCCTAGCTTCGAAGCAATCTCCTTGTTGGAGATTGTTTCCTTCTCCCTGGTGGAATCAAGCAAAGCCTTCAACCGTATCAGCTCAGAGGATAAGATCTCCACTTTCTCCTCGTGGATAGCAGCCATCTTGGTTGCCTCATCTGCTTCACTCTGAACCTTGCTCTTGGCCTCGTTAGCTGCCACCAGCTCTCGCCTCACTCTCTCCAGCTCCCGTAGAGCAGCCGAAGCTTCGGAAGCGTGGTTGCTCTTGAGTCTCTCGATTTCTTTCTTCATCTCTTCTTCTTTTCTCTGTACTGCCTCTATCCCTGCCTCCACAGCTTCGAATTTCTTGATTTCGAAACTCTCCTCTGCCTCTCTCTGAGCTTTCAAGGCCTCTTCAACCTTCTCTGAAGCCTCTTCAGCGTCTTTCCTTCGCTTTGAGCAGCTCATCAAGTGCTTTAGCCTTTTCATCCTCGAGTGATGCTATCATCTCATTAGCTTTTCTCAGATCTTCCTTCATCTGGACCAACCGAGGCTGAGGAGACTCCGATCCTCTCACAGCTCGTGTTTGATTTTTCTGCAAATAACACAACAACAAAAATTGATATCTAACAGTTTAAAAGCAGAGTGTTAGTTAGTTAACACACACTTACCTCTGGTGGAGTTGGAACTTTAGGAGACCTCTTTTCAGAAGGAGGCTTTGAGTTAGCAGAAGAGCGGTCAAGCCGTGAGTGTTGTTGAGTTGGCGAAGGAGTATTAGGTTCAGATCTAGTCGTAATGCGAGTCAGTTTAGGCACTCTCAAAGATCCTGGAGATGATTTGCTCAGAGTGGTTTCGGATGCACCAGTTCTGCTTCAGAAAAACAACCCAAAAAGTCTTATCATCAGGCAAGCAAAAGGATATTTAACTACCACTTGACAACAAAACCATGAATTTTTTTTCCAATGCACACATTGATAGAAACTTCAATAATCAATGCATCAGACAGAGCCAGTGATTCTCTACTATGAACTATATACTGCATAGAGATCTCAGTTTTTTTGGGGTCCACTGATAAAAAAAACTTACTAAAGCTTGGCAAGGCAATATGATCCAGCTTTCATATAATTAAAACAACACATTTATGAAAATCCCATCTCACATGAAACCATATCACAGTAAATATTACAAGAAGCATATCATGAATTTAACCAAATGCTTGTAGCTTAAAAAAATAGAATATTTACCGCTTCTGATTCAAAGATAAAACCAAATAAAACAGTCTTATTTAAACCACACTGATTAAATAGAATAAAGAAACAAGACTCCCTCAGGATACAAGAACAAAACAGAAATCAAATAAACAAATCAAGATAAAGACAAGAGCTAAGAACTCTAAATAAAAAACATATAAGTGAATCAGCTTAATAGGATTTAAATAAAAAAACTACAATCAGACGAGTAAACAATGATCATGTACTAAAAATAGATTCTTTTTTTAAAAACGAGATTAAACCATAAACCCCAAACCTATCAGATCTACTCGATCATAAAGCCTCAAAAGAAACTATGTATCAGATCGGAATTTGAATCGACGAAAACATCCACCAACGTAAAAAAAAAGACGTAACTTTGAAGAGAGATTGGAGAAGCTTACTTAATCTTAGAAGCCATTGCCAAATTTTGAATCAGTGAAGGGATGACACAGATAACAACAGTATTAAAACTTTTGAATCTTTGGGGAGCTTTGCAAGAAAAGAAAATCAAATTTTGCTCATCAAAAATCAAATTGCCATGTTTGAGTAGAGATCAAGAGAGAGAGAGAGAGAAAGAGGGAGAGACATAATGATTTCAGTTCATCAGATTAAGGAAACGATTTGATGAACGAACCAACAGAGAGAATGATAGAAGTTGGTGGGGTTTTGTCTCCAGAGTGGCCACTCTCCCTCACTCACTCTTCCTATTACTAAAAGCGAAAATTAAAGCATATATATAATTACTAGGGGTTGGCCCGCCCGTAGGTGAGTTTACATTAAAACTATCTTATTAAATTATTTTAATTCAATAAAATTTTAATTTATACTAAGAACAAATGTAATTTATTTTAATTCTAAATTATATTGTTAATTTTATTAAAATTTTGTTAATTTGAGTTGAAAATACCACCAACAGTTTTTTCTTAGAGAACACAAAATTATTAAATTAAAAAATTAATGAAAAATTAATGATTTATATTTTTCTATTTGGTTTATATTTCAATTTCATATAGTTGAAGAAAATCTCAAGTATGAATAACTAATATTATTTCTATGAGTACCAGATTCTAAGATTATTACAATACCTAATTTTCATGATAACAAATTAACACATCCACCCCCAAATTAAATCGAGTGAAAATCAAATGTAATGTGATAAAATTATAAAAAGGTTATGTAATTTTATTTTTGGGAACGCCCGAAGTTTATAGTAATAGTGTTTAAGAATTTGTTGTTTTGTAAGATTCCGACTAAGTGGGGGGTTTTGTTTGAAACTTCAACAGAGTCTGTGTGCGTTTGGTTGAGGAAAATAGACTGATCTTGTTTGACTTCATGTATGTGATAATTTTTTTTGAAACTTAAAGTATGTGGTACAAAGGTCTTTTTATTATTGCGGGCTTTTGGTTTGTTACAAACATGATGTGAACACTGCTTCCATCATTGTATTGGAGGGGTGAATCAAATCAACATTAAGTATAAGAGTGAGGGAGTAAGAGACTTGTTCATCACTAAAGGTAATATATTATGTTCGTATTTGATCCCGCCTCTTCTCACTGCTTCCATCATTGTATTGATGTCCCATAGTACATGTACAATTGAATAATGTCATAACAGGTCGTTTGTTTATGCTGCTGGTTGCTTTTAAGAATAAGATAAGATGGAAGGGTAAGATGGATTATTTACGGTAATTTTTAATAGTAACTAGATTTTGACCCGCGCTTCGAAAGCGCGGGTATTATTTTTCACTTTTATGAAGTATATTATTTGTTTGTAATTATTGAATTTATTTATTTTAATAAAATTTTCTTTAAATAAATTCGACACATAGAGTGTCTCTGGTAAACTATGTATTTCTCTAGTTTTGTTTTATTCGCTCTTCAATCAACATATTTATTTGGCTTGTTATTAAAATAAATGATTATAGACTTTGATCTCTGCACCTCTGCTGATGTATATTTTAAAAAATATGATGATATTTGTTTTTCATATGATTATTAGGGTTTGGCAAAATGAATCTGAGGAACAGAACTGATACCAATCCGTAAATATAGTACCAAACCTGAACATATATTGATTAAATATTCGAATTATTCAAAATTTTGTTAGTTAGAGAACCGAATCGGATCGGAACCGAAGTATTCGTGTACCTGAATTTATCTAAAATAGATTTATATACTTATATATTAATTATTTTATATTTAACGTATATAAAACATCAAGAATGATACTTTTTAATTGGTTTAATATACTTGAAAATATATATAGATAATCAAAAACAAATATCTGAAATAGTTAAAGTATACTCAAATCACCAAAAATACTTAAAATAATTATTGATTTTGTATCCAAAAATTTAAATCAAACCAATTGATATGTTAAGCTTAGGTATTCTGATATATGTTATTTAAATAGGTTATCCAAACCAAACCCGCAAAGATCCGAATCAAACTCAAACAAAAATTTAGAAACATCCTAATAGGACTTAAATCTTTGATCTCGAAAACCCTAAACGCAAACCGATCAGAACCAAACCCGTATGGATGTCTGAAAATCCATCCTTAGTCATTATTATATATCGTATAATTTCATCATATAATTAATCGTATTTTATATGTACCATCATATAAGTAATCATATAATTAATAATATTTAATATATGTCATCATATAAATAATTATAATTATATATATTATATTTTAAAAACTTAATATGAAATATAAAAACCATAATTTGAGTTGTTATTTCAAATTGAGCTTTGTATTGTATTTTTCTTATATATATTGACAACATTCTTTTATAATGGACTTAATAACTTAAGCCCATTACTTTTTCTGTTTAATACTACTATCTTTGTTTTCAAACAAAATTAATTTTGTTAAAAAGACTACAATCCATGTTTCCAAACACACCGAATTTTTTTGATATTCTTATCCAAGTATCCAAACACACCGAAATTGTACTTCAGCTTTAATAAGATAGATAATTGATATTTAAAATTGCCAAATCATTAACTTAGTAAACATGTGCAGATGTGAGACAAAAGCTTTAAAACACCATAGTGGAGAAACATCAAAGTGCTTAGAAAGTTATCTAAAAGCAAATTGCATTCCACATAGCTAGAGAATTAAGATAAAGCATGGGTGTAACCAAAAGAACAATATATTTATAGTGCTTCATTCAGGAACTAATTTATCATACTCATCTTGGTTCTGAATGAATGTCAAGACACTACTAATTTAATTGCTCAGAAAGCAAGTCTGACTATAGTTGATGATTAATAAACGTTAATGACACAAACCATGGAATTAGTTACCTATGCGGCTTTGGACATTTGTTAGCTTGGTCATAGCTTCATCAAAGGCGACATAGACGGCCGAGTCAACTCCATCTGACACCAACATCTCCACTCGGTACCTTAAATGTAGTTTACATTTATAATGGTTGAAAAAGGGTCAGCACAATAACTCAAGTGTGACTGGTATATAGCCGGTGGAGAAAGTTAAGTAAATTGTGGACTATCTTACAATGCCAACCGCTCTTGCGTCAAAACATGTGCTGCATGTAAAGAGGAGACTCCACACTTCAGCTTTTTAGAACAATCTGAACAGGAGATGTAGCATATCTCATTTGTTGTTTTGATAGAAGTTAACTCTAACTGTGCATAAAACTCAGTACTCTGTGATGCAATTGGGTAAGGGATGTTTATAATATACCGATTATGAGGACATAAGAAAAGGCAAAAATCGGAGAATGTACCTGTGGGGACGTGTGCATTCATTTCTTCTACTGTAACGTCTCAAGTTTTCTGCCACCGCCTTATGCGTTCAACTTTTGGGGCTACTGACGGCAGCAGAACCTAACCTGTTGTTTGAAATATATGTGAAGCATCAGTAATTTATTTATGCAGATGTTGTGTTAAGCATAAAAATTCAGGGCTTTCCTCATCATCTAAGCTCTGGCTTGCTACTGACTCCTTGTCACAATAGAAGTGTGTCCCAGAAGTTGTATTCAAGAAGAGGCGACTTGCATAAGATAACAGCTTAAGAGTGAGGGCATATGGGGGACTCCAGAATGACATCGACTTTATACAGAGTAGAAAAAACTTGTATCTATAGAAAATAGATTAAATAATTTAGATAAGGATTAATATCAATTTTACAGCAAGATAAGATAGCAAGAAAGAAAAAGATGAGAGTGAGAAACGGAAGGGAAGCTTAAGTGACTGTACTAAGGATGTGAGCAGAATAATCTTTACCCAATTCCTACAACTCCGCTACCACACATCTACAAAGCTCCAACGAAGGCACCATAAAAACTGATTAGAAATAGTGAGGAAAGATGCATAACAGAGAGAGGGAGAGAAAAAGGTGGAACATGATTGATTAGGGGTGGTTCGTCGAATGTTATATGTGAGACAGTAAGCCTTGTTATCAAGCAGCATTATCTTAGAGAAGTATACATGATCTAAGAAGTATATGGTGTATGCTAGACTCACAGCTTGAAGGCCTTCTTCTTCTTATCTTTAATTGCTGGAGAGCCAAACCCAACTTCATTGGATCATCATCTGTCGTTGGCTTAAAGTTTCACATATCCTTTTCCATGTTTTTGTCTGCAGGTAACCCATGGAACTTTTAAATATTATTAAAAATCATCCTTTTTAACAATGGAAACAACATCCCAAGACTTCAGTCTATATCAAAAATAAATCACAGCTGACCAAAAATTGAGGAATAGAACAATGAGAATGATAATAAAGAGAGAGAGCTCGTACCATCAACTTATCAAAAAATTTGATTGACGTTTCCTTCTTTTAACTGGAATTTCTGCTGCAATCTGCATGTAGGCATTCATATAGCAAGCATACTTGTAAAAAAATCTGGAGTCAGTAACGTTTAGATCACTGAAACCAGTTCTTAAACACTTGAACCTAACCAAACATTAGATCTTTTTTTACTTTGCTTTGTAGAAGTGTTTTATCAGGTGGCGACATTGATTCTGTATTACTCTTTAACAGTTTACTGCAAAGAAAATAAGCTACCATCATAATCACTCTATAAATCACTCACAAAAATACTTATCTCTCATGTTATGATCAGCAATATGCGCCACCTTCGCAATCATCTTTGTCCGCTACTTCATCACTGCCAGCTACCTTCCACTCTTTCCAGCGTCCTCTTTACCACCTTCCTTCAATCTCCGGAAAATCCTCAGCCTCAAGATTAGTCGCCATCGTAGTTAAAAAATCCTCTAAGATGATTATTCGGGATCTGAAAAACCAAATCCTTCAACCCTTACGATAAATTCTAAATACTGAATCGAATACTAAATTAAAAAGGAGAGTAAATGATTAATCAATGGATGGTGTTTAAAAAAAAATCAATGGATGAAGTGGGTGAGTCTTTGATTTGTAACCGGTGATTTGGTGACTATCAAGTTTCGCAGTGGAGAGGAAAATCAAAACGTAAAGTAGGATTTGCACAGATCGATAGAAAAGAGTTCTCGTGAAAGTTTAAGAGGATTAAAGAGAAGATGACACGTGGCGCGAAATGCCCACTTCTCCAGAGGCGACGTGGCTGTAGGAGATGCCAGAAAAGTCTACTTTATATATATAGATCTGAAAAACCAAATCCTTCAACCCTTACGATAAATTCTAAATACTGAATCGAATACTAAATTAAAAAGGAGAGTAAATGATTAATCAATGGATGGTGTTTAAAAAAAAATCAATGGATGAAGTGGGTGAGTCTTTGATTTGTAACCGGTGATTTGGTGACTATCAAGTTTCGCAGTGGAGAGGAAAATCAAAACGTAAAGTAGGATTTGCACAGATCGATAGAAAAGAGTTCTCGTGAAAGTTTAAGAGGATTAAAGAGAAGATGACACGTGGCGCGAAATGCCCACTTCTCCAGAGGCGACGTGGCTGTAGGAGATGCCAGAAAAGTCTACTTTATATATATAGATCTGAAAAACCAAATCCTTCAACCCTTACGATAAATTCTAAATACTGAATCGAATACTAAATTAAAAAGGAGAGTAAATGATTAATCAATGGATGGTGTTTAAAAAAAAATCAATGGATGAAGTGGGTGAGTCTTTGATTTGTAACCGGTGATTTGGTGACTATCAAGTTTCGCAGTGGAGAGGAAAATCAAAACGTAAAGTAGGATTTGCACAGATCGATAGAAAAGAGTTCTCGTGAAAGTTTAAGAGGATTAAAGAGAAGATGACACGTGGCGCGAAATGCCCACTTCTCCAGAGGCGACGTGGCTGTAGGAGATGCCAGAAAAGTCTACTTTATATATATAGATATAAAATAAAATAAAAAATTTAAACAACTAATGTTCCGATTCGCATTCCGATCCTACGAGATAAACGCAAACGATTATGACTAAAATACATAACGTATAAATAATTTTATTGATCATTAACTTAAACGTGCGATTAGGGGTGAAGAAGACTAGCCTTTATTGTAAAATGAAAATCCTTAAATTAAACTAGAAACCTCTACTATTAATGATAGTTAATGTGGAAGAGAAAATATCGTTAGTCCGATCCAAGTGCGGTTTTTAAATGAACATTTATTAAAATTAAAACCTCTACTATTACAGATAGTTAATGTGAAAGATAAAATGTGGTTACCGATCCAAAATTATTTTTTTGTTTGATTAGATTCAAAATAAAGCAACGACCAAAATTAATGAATTGAGAAATACTAGTAATTAGATTGACAATATATATATTTTGTATTAATGATTATCAATAATGTGTTTACTGTTAATTTGTTGCAAACGAATAACTCTTTGTGATTAGTAACCACCAAAATAATTAACATGTAACCACGGTTGGTAACTCGAGTCGTTTCCATAATCATTTCATCCAACACTATCTAACCAATTGCTTTATTTTCTTGTTAAAACTTTGAAACCGTACTTTCATTAGATAGGATAAAATGATAAATGGTGGGTTTTTTCTTTTGTGCAACATAAATAAATGGTGGGTTTAAGTTTTAAATTAAAGGTGTAAATGGTATTTAAAATGGCCTTGCTATTCAATCTGTATTCTCCTCAACTGGGCCTTTTCATTCTAAACGAAAAAGGCCGACAGAAAAACAAAAGCTTTTGAAAACAACAAAAAACTCTCTCGCTTAGAAAATGTTCAAACCCATTACGCATTGCATGTCAATCTCTGGATCTAAAAAAAAAAAAGCCTTTTGTATAGGCCCGACGCTACACCAACCTATGGCTTTAAGACTATCCGTTGTCATAGGGGCAGTAACTGGGTCGGTCCGGATTTAACGTCCCGAACTGAGCCGAATTTTGAGCTGGGTGTTTATTTATAGTAGTTATTACTCATTAGTTAAACAGTTGGAACCTCTTTTTTTTTTGTGCAACAAACAGTTGGAACCTAAACTACAATTACCTGTACCCAGCACACACACACCATTGAATGAAAGACTTTTTTTTTTTTTTTTTTTGACAACAATGAATTACTCTAACGTGATTCCACCGATTCGAAAAGCCAAACTGGAGGTATCGAATCGACATATAACATAGCTGAAGGTGAACTCCTTGCCCCATGAGCAAGCTTGTCCGCCAATGTATTTTGCGTCCTTGGAATATGTATGATCTTGAAATTAGGGAAGAAAGTCTTACTTCGGCGAAATTCCTCCATGTGCGTAGTAAATGCTGGCCATTCTTCGGGTGAGGACACCATCGTCACCAATTGAGAACAATCCGTAGCAAAAACCACATCTGAGAACTGCAGGATCTTCATACACTCCATTGCCCAAATCAGCGCTTCACATTCTGCATGTAAAGGAGATAGGCTACGTCGGAGATTCATTGCCCCCATCATCTTGTCTTCTGAGTTTATTTGTCGGCAGTACCATCCCTGTCCAGTAAACACATCTTGTTCCTTCCAAGATCCATCGACAAAACATACCCTGGTTGATCCCAAAGTTTGCCAATCGGTGGGAGGCTGAACATTTCCAGTAGGAGGCGGTACCAATAATTGTGCCTCTGTCCATAGGGTTTCCTCAAGATCCGCTATCCGCAGTATCTTCTGGGGATTCCCATTCCTATTTGTATAGATCTTGTTATTTCTGTTCTTCCAAATATACCACATAATCCAAGGAAAATAGTTTGAATCTACTTCTTTCGGTAGCTTCCAAAATAAGTAATCCAGACTTGTAAAAACTGATGTTGAGGGAAAAACTCCCGGGGGAGACGGGATCCGTGATAAGGCCCATGTTTGTAAGGCTGGTGGGCACTCAAAAAGTACATGATGCACTGTTTCTTCCTCAGCTCCACAAATGTTGCATCTAAGATCACATTCAATACCACGTGTCTTTAAATTTTTGAACACTGGTAATGTTCCGGATAGTACTTGCCAAATGAAATGCCGCAATTTTGGCGAGCAATTTAGTTTCCAGGAGAAAGCCAGTAAAAGTTTTATATTTGGTCCGAAAGGTGTTATCTTTGGTTCCCTATCTGGGTATATAGTTTCCGTTCGAAATCCTGATTTCACCCGAATATTTTCCAGATTCTGTAAACGCCCATCCATATGTGTCAGGCCGTTGATTTCGGCTAAGTGCCATACCTCTGATGATTTTAACATCGTCCGGGTGTATGTATGCATTGAGCAGGTTTTCATTCCAAGACCTGTCAATTGGATTTGATGAGATCCGCCACCGTTAAAGATGGATTTAAAAATTGAACAAGATTTTTTTGTTGTGCTGATCTCGGGCGAGGAGCAGGAATCCAGGGGTCATTCCAAACGGAAATCGATTGCCCGGTTCCAACTCTTTTGATTAGCCCTTTTTTAATCAGAGATCTAGCTGAACAGATACTTCTCCACCCATAAGATGAAGAATAAGATCTGTGTTCATCCAATGGATGAGAATTTCGGAAATACCGTCCTTTAAACACCTTCGAAAATAAACAATCTGGCTTATCTATTAGTCGCCATAATTGTTTTGCCAATAAAGCCGTATTGACATCTTGTAGATCTCTGAAGCTCAAACCACCCTCTTCTTTATGTGTACACATTTTGTCCCATAAAAACCAATGTATACCTTTTTTGTTGCCGCTTCCCCCCCCACCAGAAGTGTGCTGTGGTGCTCGTTAGTTTTTTTGTAACCCCCTTTGGGAGTCTGAAGCAGGACATAACATGTGTTTGCATAGCCGAAGACACTGATTTAATTAAAACCTCTTTACCACCTCGTGTAAGGAACCGAACAGTCCAACTATTAACCTTCTTATTGACATTTTCATTTAAAAAAAACCAAATATCTGAATTTTGGACCCGCCGAGATTCTCGGGGATGCCCAGATAATTCCCCATACCCCCTAAAGTGGAGATTCCTAACAATTCATGAATAACTACTCTGGCCTCTTCTGTAACCTTATGACCAAACTGGATTGATGATTTCAAAAAATTAATTTGTTGACCTGATGCCTTCTCATATTCTTTAAGTAGCTTAAGAATTACTCCACACTCCTGCGCTGTAGCCTTACAAAAAAATAAACTATCGTCCGCAAAAAGTAGATGGGAAATTGCTGGGCTAGCCCTGGCTACCTTTAAACCTGTTAACCGCTTTTCCCTCTCTTCCTTTTTTATGTTCGCAATCAGAGCTTCAGTACATAAAATAAATAAGTACGGTGATAAAGGATTCCCTTGGCGTAATCCTCGTTTTGGGATTATATGCCCCTTAGGCTTTCCATTAAGTAAAACCTTGTAATTGACTGATGAAATACATTGCATCATCAGCGCAACCCATTCTGCCGAGAACCCCATTTTTAATAGTATTTGTTGGAGGAAGCTCCACTCAACTCGATAATAAGCCTTACTCATATCCGTCTTGAATGAAAGACTTTTAATTAATAGAAAAACGAATATGATTAAGTAGCATTCGGGGTTAACAATACTATGCGTTACATCCTGAACTAGTCTCCTGCTTGCTACACATGTCAACTGGAGTTGGTGAGGTGTTTAGAAAAGGACTAACCGGCTGTATAAGTATTAGTAAAAGTTTTGTCAAACAAAAATGTTAAATTTATTTTCTCCTTTTAGTGACATGGGCAAGGCTGGTTGTTTCTTGACAATGTGAATTATTTGGAGTATGTTATGTTTCAGTTCATATAAAATGCAAATGGCAGTATTAAAAGATAAAATAATTGGTCTCAAACAAAAATTATTAACCCGGAATAGTTTGGTAACATGACAGATTAATTTAAGTTGGTTTTCCCGAGCTTGATTAGTGAATGACAACAAAATCAACATCACATAGAGCAGAGATTAGTTCAATCTATAATCCAATAGACCTTAAAAAGTTGTTGTCAGATAAACAAAATAATTTGAATTTTGGTTTGCATGAATTATATAATAACTTATGCTTTATAATAGGAAAAAAAAACAAAGATTGGATACGGATAAGAGACATAAAAAAGAACCTGAAGTAAAGACACCGACTGACCGAAGCTTATGATATTAAAGACAGCGAGCGATCGAAGACGGAGAGATTGATTATATTATGTTACCACTTAACACTTAACAGTTAACATCCAAGTAACAATCACAGAACCTCTAATCAAATTGCTACCAACAACCGTCGTACGGAGACAACTAACCGGTGGGGTCCCACTGGTGAATGAAACTAGTGGTTTGCGTTTGTACTTTCTTATTTCATTTCCCGAGAAAAGGTTTAAAAAAGGCGGTGAGAGATAGAGAGAGAGAGACCAAGGAAAATAAAAAAATCAATCACATGGAGAAGAAACAAAAATACGGATATGGTCCAAGAAGGTAAGATGCTGCGGTCGATCCTTACGCTTCACGTATCCACGCGCTTCGTTCTCCGTGTACGCGCCGAACGACCTCCCACTACTCCTTCTCCCACAGCTTCTCATCGTAGCTCTTGTGCGCATAATACGCCTCCACCACGCACGACTCTAGATCTCCTCCTCCTTGTTTCTCAGCAGCGAGGCGGATTGGCTGCCTCACGTAATGTCCCCGAGTGATCCCTTCCAGCTCGTCGAGACGCGAGAGACCGCGAGGAGAAACGGCGTAAAGCTCTCCCGTGACGCGATGGCCCTGATCCAGGCTTGTTGAGGAGGAAAGGGACTCTGTACGGTCCGCAGACGAGGGGGTATTTGTCTAGGGTTTGGTAGACTCCTTTGAAAGATGAGTCGCCTGATCGGATCAGATCTTGCATCAGGACGTGGTTCGAGAATCCTCTCTTCAGGGTTCCGTACGTGAAGATGAGCGTCGTCTTGGCGGGGATGGTGGTGGTGGTCGGTGGTGTCGCCATTGTTCCGTGTCCCATGGCATGAGAAAATTGGAGGATGGTTGGTGAAAAAAATAGAATCAGAATCGTATTAAGAGAGAGAGAGAGAAGAGTATGAAAACTGGAATCTCTGATTTTTAAGGTCGTGATGTTTGGTGAAGCCAATGACGCCTTTATATAATAGTAGATTCTATTTTTTTTTGTTCTCCTCTACCTTAAATCAAATTATAATAACTAATAACCATAATTTTATTCATTTAAAGATGCTGTATATTTTCATGTGGTTGAAGTTATAATATATTCCAAAATATGGATCTTAATTACTTCAAAAAGAAATAGTAACAAAGTTGGGTGGTTACTATGTAGTTAAAACAAATTGTATTTACCATATGTGTATGATAAAATTGTGATGATCCAAGCTAAAAAATTACTAGTTGTGTATCCTTGTTGCATTTTAGAATCAGCCAAACGATATATATCAGAATATAAAATAATCGGCGAAGGACCACTCGGCTCACTAAATGGACAAGAGAGTACAGCAAACGTCGTATCATATACATCATACAACATATAAAATGATAAGGTTGACAAATATAACATTTAACTTTTTCACATAATATTTTTGGCATATAAACCCAAAAATCTAACAATAATTGGCGTGACAAGTAGGCATGTTTGTGATTACGTGTAGAAGCAAAATGTTGCAGTGCCACACATTACAGCCAAGTTGCCATTCTTCTTTTTCTTCGTTATTTTATCTTTTATTATTTGGAAATTACTCAACCAAGACAACTTTTTATAAAGTTCGTTAGCCAAATCAACCTTTTCAATGTCTACTATATTCACGAATAAACAATTCGAAGCAAATTTAACTATCAGTAGTATAAAAAGTAACTAATATCAGTAGTATGATTCATATGGTGGATAGCTCACTCAAACACATTTATTTGTTTGTTCATTTCATCGTGTTTTGTATCTTTCACTCATTGAAAGACTTAATGAAAAGGCCAAAGGCACGCACGTACTTTGGTCGACAAATCGAAGACGAAGAGATGAATGATGAAGATGATAAGACAGTGACTAAACACAACAAAGGTTAAAGGTGATTTGTTTTGTTCCCTTTGGATCTCTCTTCCGTGGATGTAGTACAATTGCACCGTACTTCTTTTTAACTTAAATATTCTGTTTAACTTTATATCTACTTTAAAAGGAGTAAAAGTAAAAAGTACTATCAAAAAGTACTTTTCCTAACACAGCTCAGCCTGGTGGATTAGACTAATCTGACAGAAATATCTAATCTGATTACGATTTATCATCTTTCAAACCTCTATAAATTAATAATGTTGAGAGTACATCAAAACTATAATTTTTTATTAATTTATAAAAATTATTAATTTATCGAGATACTAATTGAACCAAAAACTCAATTTGGACTATAAAATTATATTAATTTATAATTTATAGATTATTAATTTAAACTAATTGAACCAAAAACTCAATTTGGACTATAAAATTATATTAATTTATAATTTATAGATTATTAATTTAAAGAAGTTATATTGTATTTTTCAATCTTTCATATCAAATTCAGAAAGCATATTATTCGGTGAGGTGTTTATATGGTCAGACTGGTTTACAAAGTCTACTTAGTCCAGACTATTGTGTGGTTTTACATAGATTTTTTTTTAATGAATGTGAAATTGTATTCAATCAAAACCTTGTTACATCAAGTGCTACTGTTTTGATATGTACAAGAATCGAAAAAAAAAATTAACTAAATAAAATAGCTAATCTTCTCATCTTCAAGGTATTCTTGTACCAAACCAAACTCTCAGCCCTTCTTCTATGTATCTCATACCTCTCCTTTTCACTGGCAGTAGCTTCAGTCGTATCACTTTATCAACCAACTTCATTAGAGTCTTCTCATCCTTTGGTTGTTCCCCATACATGGAATTTCTATGATTGAAGAAATGTCTTTTTGAAAGATTACATTTTGAGAATTTTCCAAATAATAAAAGATTTAGCACATTCAGTGGTGGACACAAATTATGACTCATCGAAACTTTTGAGCACATTCAATGAATGAAGTGACGATGAAAACAAAAAGTTTCTTTAGAAACCTTTATATTTTCATTCAGGGATTACATCATTTCATCGTGCTTTTATTTTCTGTCAAACTATAATACTATGATATACTCTTTCCATTTTGTGACTAATGTTGTTTCACAGAGCAGATTTTAATTTGTATTAGTTTAATTGATTAACCAGAAAAAAAAATGTAACAATAATAATGTGAAAGCAGAGCCAAACCGAATGTATATGTGTGAATCTACCGGTTAGCTCATACTTAAAAACGGAAAACATGGGTCCATTATATTATCACTGCAAGAGTAGGAGAAGGAAGCAAATTACAAGAAGAAATCAATGTACTAACAACTAACCTGGAATATTACATAAGAGAAAAGTCTACTTTATCATAAGTTCAAGCTTAAGATTTAGGAAATGTATATTTTTTTATTGTATATGTTTTGACTCTCAAAGCAACTTTAATCCATTCAACAAGTGATTCATACTTGTTAATCTACTTGGATATAAAATCAAACTTGAAAAAGGGTTGCCCCTTTTATCAAGGTCTTCTATAAATCTTTTGAATCCACAATCTTCCATTTACACAGAGCTTAAAAATTTGAATAAAAAAGAAAGCTTAATTAAAAATAGAGCTTCCTTCTTCAATCATTCATGCAGTAGCTTCTGCTTTAGGGTCAGTTTCGACGGGGACAGACCGCGAAGCACTGTTGTTGCTGTTGCTGCCGCTTCCACGGCCTCTAAGACGCGCCGAAACATTATCAATGGCTGAACTAAGCTGGCTGATTTGCTCATTCAATATCTCTCTTCTCTCCTGATATCAACACACCAAACCCAAACGATAAGCCCATACGTAGTCCAATTATTTATTTGGCCACCCAAGATTATGAGAATTTAAAATGTTATGAAGAAGAATTGGACTGCGCACCTTGACTACTTCTAATAAGTAGATTACCAACACAACTACTTAATTATTTCTGTTCAGAATTAGTCCCTATAGTAATATATTTTTTCAATGCTTCAAGTCTTGATTTGTACTCGGCACGGCCTTGCTTGAGACCATATTCATTTTCGTTCAGCAACAATCTTAGGATCTGAATCAGAAACAAAACATGGCAGCATATAGAAAGTAAGAGATGTTCGAGCACAAGGAGAATTGGATGTTGCTGATTTCAACTGAAAAAAAGAAGCTCACACTGAAGGATATATAGAGAGATCTTAGCCAGAGGAAATAGAGTTTAATCTATAAAAGCATCTCCAATAGCACTCTATATTTGGAGTAAAATAATGGTTTTACTCTATTTTTTCCACAAAAATAGAATAATTCTATTATAGAGTAAATCATTGGAACAAAAAGTACTTTATAATAGAGTTATTCTATTTTTATGGGAATTATAAAGGAGAAAATATAGTACTATTGGAGATGTTCTAAGGGACGTCCATGAGATATTGGAGGCCACAAACATTTTAGTAAAATTTTACAAAAAAAAAATCTTAAACAAATTTGAAGACTTTTTTCACTGAATTTTTTTTAAAAAAAATTGAAAGCTTAATCCAATGTTTCACTTCATTATGATCAAGACCACCTTACTTTAAAGTTTTATTTTGAAAATCTATGTCTAGTTTCATGTTATTGTTTCTTAAGATACCCCCTATAGAGTTACTATATTTCTTAACACAACCCTTCCCTTTATCCCGTCTCACTTCCAATATGAAACGATTACAAAGATAACAACATTTCTTCTCATCTGTTCTTTTTTCCTGGTAAGAGTTGTTGTGTTTATTTGGCAGGTATGATAAACAATAGGACCAATTGGTTTAATTATATATGTATATTGATCATGAAGACTGGCCCAACAACTCTTAAGTCTTGTTGTGGGAATCATGATTTCAATTCATCAATTCTGCAGATTTTTTCAAACCAAACGAAACTGCAATGATTCAATGAATGAATCCCCCTCTTTGGTGATAATGCTAAAATGTTATTTTTCCTTGTGGTGAACGGTTAGTGGTTGCCAACTTCTCATGGATAATAAAACTCATAATTAAATGGGAACGTGAACTATTTGTCAGTCAATCGTGAATATGATTCAAGACCACTTTGTCATTTTTATTACAAAATTTATGTCAAGTCGGCAATGTTTTTTATTCATAAACAAAAAATAAAATCTTTAGCTAAACTTTTCGGACGGCGATGAAAAACAATATCGCTGACTTTATTGTTCCGGCAAATCATTGACTTGAATTGTATGATACGATGTTAAAAGAACAAAACGAACTAAGTTATTCACACACAACCAATAATATAATATTATACAAAAAATTAGCAGAGACAATATTTGTTTATAAACATTTTCAGAAATTTCGAATTTAGAAGAATAGAAAGATAAAGAACTTCAAAGTTTCATCTCAATTTGAGGCTCAAGAATTAACGAACAAACTAGGGGCACAAACAAAGAAGTAGAAAAAAAGGGCGGGGAAGACGTAAAAAGCTATTTCAACCCCAAACAATTTTTGAAAATCGATCAATTAAGACCCCCAACAGAAACACTCAGTCAGATACCGGATTTGGGGAGCCTGATGATGAATGCGAAACCTCCTCGATGAGTCTGGTGACATCGGCCATGGTGGGACGACTATCAGGGTACTGAGCCGTACAGCTCATACCAATCTTCAAGAGCCGGATAATGTTCTCATTGCCCTCGGTTTGGTACCTTGTGAGCTCTGGATCAAACACAACAGCCGGTGATTGTTGATCGGTAATAGATTGGACCCATCTTGGCAAATCCACACCTTCTTCGTTCAGTTGCTGATGTGTTGGTGACTTCCCTGTAAATGCAATGTTACCAATGTTAAAGCCTCCTAAAACACAGTTATGAAAAAAAAAACTCTGTTTTTTTCTGTTTGTTTTACCTGTGAGGAGTTCAAGGATTAGGACACCGAAGCTGTAAACATCAGCTTTTTGAGAGATTTTGCGAGCATCGGTGACTTCAGGGGCACGGTAGCCATCGATACGGTTAGGCGCAGATGTGGAGCTAATGATAGGCGCTAGACCGTAGTCAGAAACCTTAGCTTCATATGAATTAGACAAGAGTATGTTTGAAGACTTGATGTTTCCATGAGAAGTTGTCGAATCACGCGAATGTAGATAACTAATCGCTCTTGCAGCTCCCAATGCTATACCGGCTCTCGTTTCCCAGTTCAACGGAGTCCTCCCGTTCCCTTTGTTCCCTGAGCCAAATCAAAAAACATAAACCAATCCCATCAAGATCATGAACTACATACAACTAACTGAACCAACAAGCCCATCAAAAATCACAACTTAGCATTTAGCTAGACTAAGAAAGCAGTGAACGTACCGTGCAATAGCGCAGACAAGCTTCCTCTAGGCATGTACTCAGAGACAAGAAGCTTCTCGTCTCGGCTGAAGTAGTAAGCGATCAGAGTCACGAGACTGGGATGACTCATCGACCCCAGACTCTGCAGCCTCTCTCTGAAATCTTTCTCAGGCACCACAACGTCTCGTAACCGTTTCACAGCAACCACCAATCCATGCTCAAAGCTCGCCTTATACGAAGACCCAACCGTCCCCTTCCCGAGAACCTCAGCCGAAGCCTTGAGCAACCCATCCAAATCGAACTCCCCGAACGACTTCACGAAAAAGGTCAAGTCTTTACTCACCGCCCCGCTCTCCGCCGGAGGGACGTTTCTCGCCGTCGATTCCTTCGGTACAGCGGCGGCGGAGGTCGTCGCTGCGGCGGCGGCGGAGACGGGAGCTTCGACGTTTCTCGACGGACCGTTCTCTTCTTTCTTCTTCCTCTTGCAGAGACAGAACAGAAGCAGGAGAAGCAGCAACAGACCCGCAACGCATCCGATCACAATCCCGGCGATAGCTCCGGCGGATACCTTGTCGCTATCTTTCTTCCCAGACGACGACGGAGAAACGGGCGGAGGAGAAACGGGGCTTCCGGCGTCGCCTTGGCAAGGGTTTAAGGGCTTCCCACAGAGATCGTTCCCTTCGAAAGCGGTTATAGGAAAACCCGACAGAGAATCCGGAACCGACCCGTTTAACCGATTGGAGGAAACATTGAACTGCTGAAGAGTGATGTTGATCTCAGGGATCGGACCGGTGAGCTGGTTCCTCTCCAAGTAGAGCGTAACCAACCGGGTCGCGTTATTCACGTCACCCGGGATCCGACCCGAGAAACCATTCTCCCCGAGATTGATCCTGATGATTCCGGGGAGCGCGAATAGAAACGGCGGAATCTCGCCGGAAAAGGCGTTACCTTGGAGATACAAGTAACGGAGGCGGAGGAGGTTGGAGAAATCGGGAGGGATTGGACCGGAGAGGGAGTTGAATCGGAGAGAGAGGGTTTGGAGCTCGGTCAGATTGCCGATTCCTCCGACCGGTAACGACCCGAATAAACCCGCTCCGGGTAATCGGAGGGCGGTGACCCGACCCGAGTCGCAGTGGACTCCGTGCCAGGTGCAGGGAGAGGAGGCGCTCGTGTCCCACAGTAGAGGACGGCCGCGGACGCCGCTGCGGAGGAGGAGTAGCGCTCGCCGGTCGGAGTCTAGATCTGAAGTCGCCGCAGCGAGGAAGAGGATGAAGACGAAGAGAGAGTACTTCATCGTCTCCTGAGTAGTGTTTGAAGAGAGAGAGAGAGAGATATGGGTTTGAATTGATAAGAGAGACGTTTTACATTGAGGTTTAGAGCTCTCCCTCTCTCTCTTTCTCTAAGGCCGGCTAACGAAAGAGAAAGAGAAAGAGAAAGAGACCATAATTGCAGAAGAAGAACGGGAAATTAAATAAAAAAGTTAGTGCTTGGGGTTTTTATTTATTTTTCCTTTTTGACAAAAAGTTAAGAGAATCTTATGTAATAAAAACATGACAGCTATGTGACAAAAAATAAAAAGTTAATGAATAGGTGTAACGATTAAATTAAACCATGTTCTACTTGGTGTCCGCGCATTATTACATTAATGATGATGATAAAAATACCGTTACCATGTTCACTGTTACTGTTTGCAGTAAAGTTTTGTAGGCGTTAAAGTTAAAAGACAATAGATTAGCTCAAATAAAAAATGTTTTCTTTTGTTCCTTATGGATTTTTTTTGTTTGTTTCTTCAGGTTGAGTGTCATCATCAACAAACTAGTCTTGTGCAATATGTCTAACCCAACCGTTGACAAATAGTGCCTGACTGAGACATTGTTTTAAATCAGTTTATGTATTTTCTCATCTAATTCTTTGAAAAAAACTACTCCTGACATTGACATATGATTAAGTTTTAAATGTAGTTGCATAACTGTCATAGGAAATAGAAATGGTCATCACAAAGCTAATCAGAGTTGTCTATAATATGCTGGAGTTTGTGACTGGTTCAAATTCTTGTTTGTCCATATGTTTGATACCATTTTCTAAATACATATGCATGTTTTTAAAATTTTGAGTTAAACCGAATAAATTTCAGTCTAAAATTAAATAAAATCTTCACGAACCGAAACCTAACCGATATTAACCAACAAACTTTTAAAGTTCGATACAAGCCAGATGATTATTATAAATGCTGACCTCTCCAACACATTCTATAACTCGGTCTTAACCTCATCTTCATGGCTATCATGACCATGTTTATCCAAATAAGAGACCGCCATGGCTGCGTGAAGAGCTGCGCCAAGAGGAAGAGCTTCTTCATCAACAAAGAAGTAAGGAGAATGAAGCGGCTTACCAGCTCCTAGCGTCTCATTATTTATCCCCAGCACGAAGATAGCAGCCTTAGTCCTCTGAGTGAAGAAGCTGAAAGTCCTCTGCTCCCATCGTCACCGGAAAATCATGGAAGTTGTTCTTTCCGATCATCGCTTCCGCTACTTCTTTTCCGTGCTCGTACAACCCCTCGTCGTTCTTCATCACCGGGTGAAGCGACGGCTCTTTCTCTCCGAAATCTACTTCTGCTTTGCATTGGTACACCGAGGCTTGTGCCTCTGAGATCTACATCATCGTCATCATCATTATCAACAACAAGACTATTAAAGAACAGCGTGTAGACTAATCTCATTACCTCTTTGATTCTTCTTTGGATAAATAGAAGCCCATCGTTGCTTAGGCTTCTGAAAGTTCCTCCAAATTTCGCAGACTGCGGTATAACATTTTGAGCATGGCCTCCTTGAATGTATCCAACTGTAACCACCTGAAAAATAAAAACATTCAAAGCTGTGTTGATTCTGATTTTATCAAACAAACTTACACCAGCTTCGAGAGGATCCATTTCCCGCGAAACAATCTGTTGCAAGGCGACAACGGCGGAAGAAGCTGCGAGAACAGGGTCTTTAGACAAGTGCGGTGTAGCTGCGTGGCTACCTTGACCGCGAACGGTGACTGTGAACAGCCCTGCACCTGCAAGAACGGTTCCGGGCCTAGCGCCTATACCACCAGATGGGATCGTTGGAAAGACATGCACGCTGAGAATCCCATCTAAGTCGTCTAGAATGTCGTCTTTTAGCATTTCAATTGCACCTCCGTAGCCTTCTTCGCCTGGTTGAAACACAAGTTTCACTGTCCCCTTTTACCAAAGAAAAAAAACAAGTTTCATTCCAAGGTTCACCAGATGAGAACCTGACCCAGATCAAATTACACATCTTGATTTCTGAGCACAAACTAAAATCCATAAAACTTATTACTATTGTGTGCATGTGTCTACACAGTATTGTTTCAATCATTTAGAATCCAGAAAAAAAGAAAAAGGACAACCAAATAAAATCTGAGAATTTTCACATTTGGTTTGGTGGGCTAACAGTAAATCAATCATAACATATCACTATTGTTTTTACACATTGAACTATTGTTTCATTCGTAACATATCAATGTTGTCTGGCCCATTTATATAAAGTTGACATTTTGATTGGTTCAGAATCACTAACTCTAATTAAGAAATTAATCAAAGCAAGAGAGAGAGAGAGAGAGAGAGAGAGAGACCTTGATGAGGTGTTTTCTAGACTGAAGAAGCTTAGCAGCACCAAGAAGCATAGCAACATGAGTATCATGACCACAAGCATGCATCTTTCCATCCACTTTACTCTTCGATTCCCACTCCACCAATTCCTTTTTCTCCATCAAATATTTCATACTAATTAGTCAAAGTAATTTTTCAAAAAAATCAAAACAGTGAGATATATCTTTAAAAAAAAACATAACAACAAAACCTGTAACGGAAGTGCGTCCATGTCGGCTCTGAGTCCAAAAACGGGTGTGGAGCCTGATCCAACCCAAGCCACCACGCCAGTCTTCGCCACAGGCCATTTATACTTCACTCCGAGTAAGTCGAGCTCGTCTCGAATGAGTTGACTCGTTTCGAACTCCTGGAACCCAGTCTCCGGGTTCTCGTGGATCATCCTCCTGATTCCTCTCATCCATTCGAAGAACTCTGGTTCCTTCGCTGCATCGAGCATCCCACGAGCTAGTGACTTGAGATCCGATCCTGAACAATAGCTCACAGCTGGAGACAGAAGAAAGAAGAAGAGAAAGAAGACCCCTGAAAAATTCATGATTTCCAGAAGTTTCAACTGGAAGAAAGGTGAGGACTCTGTTCTAACTAGATTTTCAACTAGCTTTAAGCACGAGTTTATATAAATAGATTAGTTTCATTTTTATACTTATTTTAAGATAACAAAGTATAACTGGTTTATACGTATTTTCATATGTAATTTTATTCAAATTATGCTACAAAATTATACCATTTAAATAACTATCATTGAGATATCCTTTGTTTGTGTATGTAAATGTTTAAGTGTATTTATAAACTTGTTTATATTGTTTATTGATCTTATTTAAGAAAAATATATCCACTGTTCTATGCATTAACTATTAGTATATTGCTATAAATATTTTTGTTACAACTTCATATATCTTTCTATTTGAATGACATAAAATTTTAATACATATACACAATATTTAGCTTTACTTTGTATTTACCAAACTTTTACAAGGAAAGTATAATTATTATGTATTTATTTTGTGCATATATGTATTTGAAATTCTTATATTTAATTCTTTTAAATTAATATCTGAGAGTGTTATTAGGTTTAATCATAATAAATATTTTGATGAAATTAAAATAGTAGTAAACATTATTTTTAGATATAAAAGGGGAAATAAAGATATACAACTTTAAAATATTGTTAATCAATATTTTATTTATTTAAATAAACATATGTAAATCTAAAATATTAGATATAACTTCAATTTGATCGACTTACAATAATAATTAAGGGTGGTATTATGTCGTTTTATTAGTTCACATCATATATCATAAACTTAGATAATACAGTTTTCAATTAACAAATGTACAATGTTCCAGAAAATATCAATATTATTTGTAAAAGTTATTAGAACCTTCAGTTAATTTATTTTGTAACCAACTTTAGATTTTTTTTATGTTTTCGTATCTTTCAATAACATTTTTTTCTATCTTTTTGTGGTTAAATTCATCTGAGATCATTTTTAATCTTATATGTTATGTCAATTGCTTTAATAAAGTTTGATAAGCATAGATCATATAACTTTTATAGGTGAATTACTAAAGACTTATGAAAGTAATCTTGTACTTTGCCTAATTCTTAATGACCATATTTTTTTAAAAAACTTGTAGATTATAAACTATTTAGGTTTGTTTCATAAAAACATATTTGAATAGTTCAGTGAATATTTTGATTATGATGTTAAAAATGTATGTCAAAATTTATTAAAATTTTAATTGTTGATGAATAAATTACTATGTTAATTCATTTGATTGATAAAAGGCAGTTTGAAAACACAGTGATACACTAACATGTTAACAATATATGTCATGCATAAGTGAATTATTATTACCATTACTTATGCTTAATAAAGTTTTGTAAGTTATTGTAGGATAAATAATTAATGGGTTCGATAAAAAAACCACAATCAAAATCAGTTAATTACACAACAGATATCCAGGACATATATACTGGAATTCAAGTAATAAGAAGAGAGAAAATGATAGCAAATTAATCAAAGGTGAATAACCTTACGTGTGTTCAGGAAAAAAAAAAAGAATAACCTTACTTTTAGAATGTGGAGATGAGTCATTTGAATACAATGTATATAGATAAAGTCACTAGAATATTTACTTTGAATGGTAGGAACGTATTAGTATATCTCCAACTTTAGTCTATTTTTTCATTATAAAATAGAATTTAGAGTAATTTTTTTTAATAATACTCTATTTTTACTTTATTATAGAGTGAAAATATGTATACTCTAAATATAGAGTAATTTATTATTTTTGTTCATCGTTCTATTTTTATTCTAAAATAGAATATCATTGAAGTAAATTTTGATTCCATAGAGTTAACTATTTTATTTTAGAATAAAAAATAAAATCAACCATTGAAGATGGTTTTAGAACAGCAGGATATTACCACAAATGTTCTAACACACTTTAACAATAAAGATCGGACCAAGTAGCAGTTTGTGATAGCTGGTTGCTCAGAAGTTACATCTTTCACTAGTTCCAAAAGAAAACAAGGCTCAATTTCCATACGTTACGCATCTTTACTTACGATTACGATTTGATGATTTCAATGAAATTTAGACGAAGACAATGTAATAGTCAATCTCAATCGTCCTGGTGGTTAGATGTCTAATAGAAAATTAATATTTAATCGGATACGCTTATACCGTTTTCTTTAAAAAAATTGGATTGGAAAAATCATTTTGCTAAAATCTGATTTGTCGACTAAGAGTCGTTTACACCGATCTCTAGAACACGGGTCAATCTAGAATAAGTAAATGTATACCCAAAAATTGTTGTTCCTGTATTGTAGTGAGTTAGGGGCTGACTGGTTTTCCCGTTACCATCCGCAAACGCTGTTTTTGTGGTTCATAGCGGTTGTTGGCGTTTCGAAACAATCACAGAAAACGCTATAAATCGCTTCAAACCGCTCCGAACCTCTTAAAATCAAAAGCTGGTTCCAGCTAGCGTTTGCGGATGCGGGCGGTTGCGGGAGGGTAAATTTTTTTTCTTTAAAAACAGAATTTATAAAAATAATACTAAAAATATTCAATAAAAATTTTAAATTGAAATAATAGAAATTGTAAAATATATTCATATTATATTTCAATTTATATTATAAAAATTTAAAACTAAAATATTTTCTATAAACTTTTAAAATTTAATAATATGATTTTATAAATATAAATTTTATATTCATCATATTATTATGATTTTTAATATTTTTATAATTACATAAAATGTAAATATTGTTAAATTATTATTTACCAGATGTTGCGTTTGGTAGTTTACCAGTCATAAGAATCCTGCAAACGCAACAATTTCTAACAGTTGTACCAGTCGTACAAATCTCTAGAAAACGCTTAAAACCGCAACCATCCGCACCCGCAAACTTCCGCAACCGCAACCGCAACCGCTGCGGTTACACCAGTCAGGCCCTTAGTATCTGCCGCGTTGCGAGCACTCTCATAAATAAGTTATACTTTTTTTGGTTAAATACTCTATATTTTAAGCTTATATTTATTAGTTTTGTCTAAAACTTTCTAATAACTTTATACATTTTTATTAACGTATAATAAATTCTTTTTTTTCGTGGTATATGGATATCGTTCTAATTTTTTAGCAATTAATTTATTAAAATTTCATATGCTACCTAAATAATTGGACTTACCACTATGAAATCTTTATTTTTGAGAGAAACATATACAACAAAAATTCCAAAACTCTTTGACCATCATCTTATGTCAATATAGGATGCAACTATGCATTTAAACAAAATTTTCATATTTATTGATTTTTTTCAAAATTTGTGGTTTAACCTCTACGAAAATAAAAAAAATTCGTTAATTTTTCTATATACTAAAGTTTATAGTTAATTTCCCTATATACTGAATTTTATAATCATTAAAGTTGTTTAAAATTTTCTAACTGCATTATAAATTTGTATTAATCTATTATAAACTGGAAGATTCTTCCAGGTACATAGACATCATTCTAATTCTTAAACAATTTTTTAAATAAAACTTTATATGTTGCTTAAATTAGGGGACTAACCACTATTCTTTAAATAAATGGAAATAATAAAGGTTTCAAAATTCTTTGAACATTATCATATGTCAGTGTACAATGCATATATTTATTAAAACAATATTGTAATATTTTTATTTTTTTTTGTCAAATTTTGTAGGTTACATTACAAAATATTGAGTTTTAAAGTAAACTTTGTAGGTTACATTAATTTTTTGTCAAATTTTTATAGGTTACCATTATAAAATCTTTATTTTCTAGAGTAACGAAGACAACAAATGATCTAAACCTATTTGACCATCATCTTATGTCAGTAAATGCTATATATACTGAAGTTTATACTCTTCACTTTAGTTTAAAAAATTGAAACCACATTGTTGTCAAAAAAAAAAATTGAAACCACATTCTACATTTGAATTAATGTATTCTAAACTATCTTTCATGGTATATATATGATTCATTCTAATTTTTAATATTTAGTTTACTAAAATTTCATATACTGCCCAGATTAGTGGAATTAGCAATATAAAATCTTCATTATCTAGAGAAATGGAGACAATAGAGGTTCTAAACTCTTTGACCGTCATCTTACGTTAGTACTCGATGAGACTATACAATAAAACGAGATTTTCATATTTTTGAAAATTATCCAAAATCCGTGGGTTAACCCCTTATAAAATAATGAGTTTTCGGTAAATGCTCTATATACTGAATTTATACTCTTCACTTTTGTTTAAAATTTTCAAACCACATTTTACATTTGATTTAATGTATTCTAAACTATCTTTCACTGTACATAGGAATCATTCTAATTTTTTAATATTTAGTTTACTAAAATTTCATATACTCATAGATTAGTGGAATTAGCATTATAAAATCTACATTATCTAGAGATACAGAGACAACAAAGATTCTAAACTCTTTGACCATCATCTTATGTTAGTGATCTATGAAACAATACACTAAAAACAGATTTTCATATTTTTGAAAATTTTCCAAAATCCGTGGGTGGGTTCCTTTCTAAAAAATGAGTTTTCGGTAAATTCTCTAAATACTGAAGTTTATACTCTTCACTTTAGTTTAAAAATTTCAAACCACATTCTACATTTGAATTAATGTATTCTAAACTATCTTTCATGGTGTATAGAAATCATTCTAATTTTCTAATATTTATTTTACTAAAATTTCATATACTGACCAAACTAGTGGAATTACAATTATAAAATCTTCATTATCTTGAGAAACGAAGACAACAGAGGTTCTAAACTCTTTGACCATCATCTTATGTTAGTGCTCGGTGAAAGTATACAATAAAACGAGATTTTCATATTTTTAAATTTTTTCCAATATCCGTGGGTTAACCCCTTCTGAAATAATTAGTTTTCGGTAAATGCTCAATATACTAAAGTTTATAATTTTCACTTTTGTTTAAAATTTTCAAAACACAATCAACAATTGAATTAATTTATACTAAATTATCTTTCTTTGTATATTGAATTATTTTTAATTTTCTAATATTTAGTTTACTAAAAATTCATATACTCACGAGATTAGTGGAATTACGATTATAAAATCTTCATTATCTTAAGAAACGAAGACAACAGAAGTTCTAAGCTCTTTGACCATCATCTTATGTTAGTGCTTAATGAAATTATACAATAAAACCAGATTTTCATATTTTTGAAAATTTTCCAATACTGAAGTTTATACTCTTCACTTTGGTTTAAAAATTTCAATCCACATTCTACATTTGAATTAATGTATTCTAAACTATATTTCATGGTATATAGGAATCATTTTAATTTTTTAAAATTTAGTTTACTAAAATTTCATATACTGACTAGATTAGTGGAATTCCCATTATAAAATATTCATTATCTAGAAAAACGAAGACAACAGAGGTTCTAAACTCTTTGACCATCATCTTATGTTAGTGCTCGATGAAACTATATAATAAAACCAGATTTTTATATTTTTGCAATTTTTCCAAAATCCGTGGGTTAACCCCTTCTAAAATAATGAGTTTTCGGTAAATTCTCTAAATACTGAAGTTTATAATCTTCACTTTTGTTTAAAAATTTCAAACCACATTCTACATTTGAATTAATGTATTCTGAAAAATATTTCATGGTATATAGGAATCATTTTTATTTTTTTAAATTTACTTTACTATAATTTCATAAACTGACAAGATTAGTGGAATTACAATTATAAAATCTTCATTATCTTGAGAAACGAAGACAACAGAGGTTCTAAACTCTTTGACAATCATCTTATGTTAGTGCTCGATGAAACTATACAATAAAACCAGATTTTCATATTTTTGAAGTTTTTCCAAAATCCGTGGGTTAACCCCTTCTAAAATAATGAGTTTTAGGTAAGTTCTCTAAATACTGAAGTTTATACTCTTCACTTTAGTTTAAAAATTTCAAACCACATTCTACATTTGAATTAATGTATTCGAAACTATATTTCATGGTATATAGGAATCATTTTAATTTTTTAAAATTTAGTTTACTAAAATTTCATATACTGACTAGATTAGTGGAATTACCATTATAAAATATTCATTATTTAGAGAAACGAAGACAACAAAGGTTCTAAACTCTTTGACCATCATCTTATGTTAGTGATCGATGAAACTATACAGTAAAATCAGATTTTTATATTTTTGCAATTTTTCCAAAATTCGTGGGTTAACCCCTTCTAAAGTAATGAGTTTTCGGTAAATTCTCTAAATACTGAAGTTTATACTCTTCACTTTAGTTTAAAAATTTCAAACCACATTCTACATTTGAATTAATGTATTCTAAACTATATTTCATGGTATATAGGAATCATTTCAATTTTTTAGAATTTAGTTTACTAAAATTTCATATAATGACTATATTAGTGGAATTACCCTTATAAAATATTCATTATCTAGAGAAACGAATACAACTGAAGTTCTAAACTCTTTGACCATCATCTTATGTTAGTGCTCGATGAAACTATATAATAAAAACAGATTTTTATATTTTTGCAATTTTTCCAAAATCCGTGGGTTCTGAAGTTTATAATCTTCACTTCTAAAATAATGAGTTTTCGGTAAATTCTCTAAATACTGAAGTTTATAATCTTCACTTTTGTTTAAAAATTTCAAACCTCATTCTACATTTGAATTAATGTGTTCTGAACAATATTTCATGGTATATAGGAATCATTTTTATTTTTTAAAATTTAGTTTACTATAATTTCATAAACTGACAAGATTAGTGGAATTACAATTATAAAATCTTCATTATCTTGAGAAACAAAGACAACAGAGGTTCTAAACTCTTTGACAATCATCTTATGTTAGTGCTCGATGAAACTATACAATAAAACCAGATTTTCATATTTTTGAATTTTTTCCAAAATCCGCGGGTTAATCCCTTCTAAAATAATGAGTTTTCGGTAAATTCTCTTAATACTGACGTTTATACTCTTCACTTTAGTTTAAAATTTTCAAACCACATTCTACATTTGAATTAATGTATTCTAAACTATATTTCATGGTATATAGGAATCATTTTAATTTTTTAAAATTTAGTTTACAAAACTTTCATATACTGTCTAGATTAGTGGAATTACCATTATAAAATATTCATTATCTAGAGAAACGAAGAAAACAGAGGTTCTAAACTCTTTGACCATCATTTTATGTTAGTGCTCAATGAAACTATACAATAAAACCAGATTTTAATATTTTTGCAATTTTTCCAAAATCCGTGGGTTCCCTTCTAAAATAAGTAGTTTTCGGTAAATGCTCTATATACTGAAGTTTATACTTTTCACTTTTGTTTAAAATTTTCAAACCACAATCGACAATTGAATTAATGTATTCTAAACTATCTTTCATGATATATAGAAATCATTCTAATTTTCTAATATTTAGTTTACTAAAATTTCATATACTGACCATATTAGTGGAATTACAATTATAAAATCTTCATTATCTTGAGAAACGAAGACAACAGATGTTCTAAACACTTTGACCATCATCTTATGTTAGTGCTCGATGAAACAATACAATAAAACCAAATTTTCATATTTTTGAAAACTTTCCAAAATCCGTGGGTTAACACTTTCTAAAATAATGTGTTTTCGGTAAATTCTCTAAATACTGAAGTTTATACTCTGCACTTTAGTTAAAAAATTTCAAACCACATTCTACATTTGAATTAATGTATTCTAAACTACCTTTCATTTTTTATTGAAATCATTTTAATTTTTTAATATTTAGTTTACGAAAGTTTCATATACTGACTAGATTAGGGGAATTACCATTATAAAATCTTCATTATCTAGAGAAACGAAGACAACAAACGTTTAAAAATTTCAAAACACAATCGACAATTGAATTAATGTATTCTAAAAAATCTTTCATGGTATATAGGAATCATTCTAATTTTCTAATATTTAGTTTACTAAAATTTCATATACTGACCAGATTAGTGGAATTACAATTATAAAATCTTCATTATCTTGAGAAACGAAGACAACATATGTTCTAAACTCTTTGACCATCATCTTATGTTAGTGCTCGATGAAACTATACAATAAAACGAGATTTTCATATTTTTGAAAATTTTCCAAAATTCATGGGTTAACCCCTTCTAAAATAATGAGTTTTCGGTAAATTCTTTAAATACTGAAGTTTATACTCTTCACTTTAGTTTAAAAATTTCAAACCACATTCTACATTTGAACTAATGTATTCTAAACTATCCTTCATGGTATATAGAAATCATTCTAATTTTCTAATATTTAGTTTACTAAAATTTCATATACTGACCAAATTAGTGGAATTACAATTATAAAATCTTCATTATCTTGAGAAACGAAGACAACAGAGGTTCAAAACTCTTTATCCATCATCTTATGTTAGTGCTCGATGAAACTATACAATAAAACGAGATTTTCATATTTTTGAAAATTTTCCAAAATCTGTGGGTTAACCCCTTCTAAAATAATTAGTTTTCGGTAAATGCTCAATATAGTGAAGTTTATACTTTTCACTTTTGTTTAAAATTTTCAAAACACAATCGACAATTGAATTAATTTATTCTGAACTATTATTAAAGGTATATAAAAATATTTCTAATTTTCTAATATTTAGTTTACTAAAATTTCATATATTGACCAGATTATTGGAATTACAATTATAAAATCTTCATTATCTTGAGAAACTAAGAAAACGGAGGTTCTAAACTCTTTGACCATCATCTTATGTTAGTGCTCGATGAAACTATACAATAAAACCAGATTTTCATATTTTTAAATTTTTTCCAAAATCCGTGGATTAATCCCTTCTAAAATAATGAGTATTCGGTAAATTCTCTAAAGACTAAATTTTATTCTCTGCACTTTAGTTCAAAAATTTCAAACCACATTCTACATTTGAATTAATGTATTCTAAACAACCTTTCATTGTTTTTAGGAATCATTTTAATTTTTTAATATTTAGTTTACTAAAATTTCATATACTAACTAGATTAGGAGAATTACCATTATAAAATATTCATTATCTAGAGAAACGAAGACAACAGAGGTTCTAAACTCTTTTTTGACCATCATCTTATGTTAGTGTTCGATGAAACTATATAATAAAACCAGATTTTTATATTTTTGCAATTTTTCCAAAATCCGTGGGTTAACCCCTTCTAAAATAATGAGTTTTCGGTAAATTCTCTAAATACAGAAGTTTTTAATCTTCACTTTTGTTTAAAAATTTCAAACCACATTCTACATTTGAATTAATGTATTCTGAACAATATTTCATGGTATATAGGAATCATTTTTATTTTTTTTTAAATTTAGTTTACTATAATTTCATAAACTGACAAGATTAGTGGAATTACAATTATAAAATCTTCATTATCTTGAGAAACGAAGACAACAGAGGTTCTAAACTCTTTGACAATCATCTTATGGTAGTGCTCAATGAAACTATACAATAAAACCAGATTTTCATATTTTTGAAGTTTTTCCAAAATCCGTGGGTTAACCCCTTTTAAAATAATGAGTTTTCGGTAAATTCTCTAAATACTGAAGTTTATACTCTTCATTTTAGTTTAAAATTTTCAAACCACATTCTACATTTGAATTAATGTATTCTAAACTATATTTCTTGGTATATAGGAATCATTTTAATTTTTTAAAATTTAGTTTACTAAAATTTTATATCTTGACTAGATTAGTGGAATTACCATTATAAAATATTTATTATCTAGAGAAACGAAGACAACAGACGTTCTAAACTCTTTGACCATCATCTTATGTTAGTGCTCGATGAAACTATACAGTAAAACCAGATTTTTATATTTTTGCAATTTTTCCAAAATTCGTGGGTTAACCCCTTCTAAAATAATGAGTTTTCGATAAATTCTCTAAATACTGAAGTTTATACTCTTCACTTTAGTTTAAAAATTTCAAACCACATTATACATTTGAATTAATGTATTCTAAACTATATTTCATGATATATAGGAATCATTTTAATTTTTTAAAATTTAGTTTACAAAACTTTCATATACTGACTAGATTAGTGAAATTATCATTATAAAATATTCATTATCTAGAGAAACGAAGACAACAGAGGTTCTAAACTCTTTGACCATCATCTTATGTTAGTGCTCAATGAAACTATACAATAAAACCATATTTTAATATTTTTGCAATTTTTCCAAAATCCGTGGGTTCCCTTCTAAAATAATGAGTTTTCGGTAAATGCTCTATATACTGAAGTTTATACTTTTCACTTTTGTTTAAAAATTTCAAACCACAATCGACAATTGAATTAATGTATTCTAAACTATCTTTCATGATATATAGAAATCATTCTAATTTTCTAATATTTAGTTTACTAAAATTTCATATACTGACCATATTAGTGGAATTACAATTATAAAATCTTCATTATCTTGAGAAACGAAGACAACAGATGTTATAAACTCTTTGACCATCATCTTATGTTAGTGCTCGATGAAACTATACAATAAAACCAAATTTTCATATTTTTGAAAACTTTCCAAAATCCGTGGGTTAACACTTTTTAAAATAATGTGTTTTCGGTAAATTCTCTAAATACTGAAGTTTATACTCTGCACTTTAGTTCAAAAATTTCAAACCACATTCTACATTTGAATTAATGTATTCTAAACTATCTTTCATTTTTTTAGGAATCATTTTAATTTTTTAATATTTATTTTACTAAAATTTCATATACTGACCATATTAGTGGAATTACAATTATAAAATCTTCATTATCTTGAGAAACAAAGACAACAGAGGTTCTAAACTCTTTTTTGACCATCATCTTATGTTAGTGCTCGATGAAACTATATAATAAAACCAGATTTTTATATTTTTGCAATTTTTCCAAAATCCGTGGGTTAACCCCTTCTAAAATAATGAGTTTTCGGTAAATTCTCTAAATACTGAAGTTTATAATCTTCACTTTTGTTTAAAAATTTCAAACCACATTCTACATTTGAATTAATGTATTCTGAACAATATTTCATGGTATACAGGAATCATTTTTATTTTTTTAAATTTAGTTTACTATAATTTCATAAACTGACAAGATTAGTGGAATTACAATTATAAAATCTTCATTATCTTGAGAAACGAAGACAACAGAGGTTCTAAACTCTTTGACAATCATCTTATGTTAGTGCTCAATGAAACTATACAATAAAACCAGATTTTCATATTTCTGAAGTTTTTCCAAAATCCGTGGGTTAACCCCTTCTAAAATAATGAGTTTTCGGTAAATTCTCTAAATACTGAAGTTTATACTCTTCATTTTAGTTTAAAATTTTCAAACCACATTCTACATTTGAATTAATGTATTCTAAACTATATTTCATGGTATATAGGAATCATTTTAATTTTTTAAAATTTAGTTTACTAAAATTTTATATCTTGACTAGATTAGTGGAATTACCATTATAAAATATTTATTATCTAGAGAAACGAAGACAACAGAGGTTCTAAACTCTTTGACCATCATCTTATGTTAGTGCTCGATGAAACTATACAGTAAAACCATATTTTTATATTTTTGTAATTTTTCCAAAATTTGTGGGTTAACCCCTTCTAAAATAATGAGTTTTCGGTAAATTCTCTAAATACTGAAGTTTATACTCTTCACTTTAGTTTAAAAATTTCAAACCACATTCTACATTTGAATTAATGTATTCTAAACTATATTTCATGGTATATAGGAATCATTTTAATTTTTTAAAATTTAGTTTACAAAACTTTCATATACTGACTAGATTAGTGGAATTATCATTATAAAATATTCATTATCTAGAGAAACGAAGACAACAGAGGTTCTAAACTCTTTGACCATAATCTTATGTTAGTGCTCAATGAAACTATACAATAAAACCAGATTTTAATATTTTTGCAATTTTTCCAAAATCCGTGGGTTCCCTTCTAAAATAATGAGTTTTCGGTAAATGCTCTATATACTGTAGTTTATACTTTTCACTTTTGTTTAAAAATTTCAAACCACAATCGACAATTGAATTAATGTATTCTAAACTATCTTTCATGATATATAGAAATCATTCTAATTTTCTAATATTTAGTTTACTAAAATTTCATATACTGACCATATTAGTGGAATTACAATTATAAAATCTTCATTATCTTGAGAAACGAAGACAACAGATGTTATAAACTCTTTGACCATCATCTTATGTTAGTGCTTGATGAAACTATACAATAAAACCAAATTTTCATATTTTTGAAAACTTTCCAAAATCCGTGGGTTAACACTTTCTAAAATAATGTGTTTTCAGTAAATTCTCTAAATACTGAAGTTTATACTCTGCACTTTAGTTCAAAAATTTCAAACCACATTCTACATTTGAATTAATGTATTCTAAACTATCTTTCATTTTTTTAGGAATCATTTTAATTTTTTAATATTTATTTTACTAAAATTTCATATACTGAACAGATTAGTGGAATTACAATTATAAAAGTTTCATTATCTTGAAAAACTAAGACAACAAAGGTTCTAAACTCTTTGACCATCATCTTGTGTTAGTGCTCGATGAAACTATATAATAAAACGAGATTTTCATATTTTTGAAAGTTTTCCAAAATCCGTGGGTTAACCCCCTTTTAAAATAATTAGTTTTCGGTAAATACTCAATATACTGAAGTTTATACTTTTCACTTTTTTAAAAAAAAATTTCAAAACCCAATCGACAATTGAATTAATTTATACTAAACTATCTTTCATGGTATATAGAAATATTTCTAACTTTCTAATATTTAGTTTATACTCTTCACTTTAGTTTAAAATTTTCAAAGCCCCTTCTACACTCTACATTTGGATTTTTCCAAACTCCATGGGTTAACCCCTTCTAAAATAATGAGTTTTCGGTAAATTCTCTAAATACTGAAGTTTATACTCTGCACTTTAGTTCAAAAATTTCAAACCACATTCTACATTTGAATTAATGTATACTAACTTTCATTGTTTATATGAATCATTTTAATTTTTTAATATTTAGTTTACTAAAATTTCATATACTGTCTAGATTATTGGAATTACCATTATAAAATCTTCTTTATCTAGAGAAACGAAGACAACAAAGGTTCTAAACTCTTTGACCATCATCTTATATTAGTGTTCGATGAAACTATACAGTAAAACAAGATTTCATATTTTTTAAAAATTTTCAAAATCTGTGGGTTAACCCCTTCTAAAATAATGAGTTTTCGGTTAATGCTCTATATACTGAAGTTTATACTTTTCACTTTTATTTAAAAATTTCAAACCACAATTGACAATTGAATTAATTTATTTTAAACTATCTTTCATGGTATATATAAATATTTAGTTTACAAAAATTTCATATACAAACCAGATTTGGAACTACAATTATAAAATCTTCCTTATCTTGAGAAACGAAGACAACAGAGGTTCTAAATTCTTTGAACATCATCTTATGTTAGTGCTCAAGGAAACTATACAATAAAACCAGATTTTCATATTTTTGAAATTTTTCCAAAATCCGTGGGTTTAACCCCTTCTAAAATAATGAGTTTTCCGTAAATTTTCTAAATACTGAAGTTTATACACTTAACTTTAGTTTAAAAATTTCAAACCACATTCTACATTTGAATTAATGTATTCTAAACTATCTTTCATGGTATATAGAAATCATTCTAATTTTCTAATATTTAGTTTACTAAAATTTCATATACTGACTAAATTAGTGGAATTACAATTATAAAATCTTCATTATCTTGAGAAACGAAGACAACAGAGGTTCTAAACTCTTTGACCATCATCTTATGTTAGTGCTCGATGAAACTATACAATAAAATGAGATTTTCATATTTTTGAAAATTTTCCAAAATCCGTGGGTTAACCCCTTCTAAAATAATTAGTTTTCTGTAAATGCTCAATATACTGAAGTTTATACTTTTCACTTTTGTTTAAAATTTTCAAAACACAATCGACAATTGAATTAATATATTCTAATCTATCTTTCATGATATATAGAAATCATTCTAATTTTCTAATATTTAGTTTACTAAAATTTCATATACTGACCATATTAGTGGAATTACAATTATAAAATCTTCATTATCTTGAGAAACGAAGACAACAGATGTTCTAAACTCTTTGACCATCATCTTATGTTAGTGCTCGATGAAACTATACATTAAAACCAAATTTTCATATTTTTGAAAATTTTCCAAAATCCGTGGGTTAACACTTTCTAAAATAATGAGTTTTCGGTAAATTCTCTAAATAGTGAAGTTTATACTCTACACTTTAGTTAAAAAATTTCAAACCACATTCTACATTTGAATTAACGTATTCTAAACTACCTTTCATTTTTTATAGAAATCATTTTAATTTTTAATATTTAGTTTACTAAAGTTTCATATACTGACTAGATTAGGAGAATTACCATTATAAAATCTTCATTATCTAGAGAAACGAAGACAACAAAGGTTTAAAAATTTTAAAACACAATCGACAGTTGAATTAATGCATTCTAAAAAATCTTTCATGGTATATAGGAATCATTCTAATTTTCTAAATACTGAAGTTTATACACTTCACTTTAGTTTAAAAATTTCAAACCACATTCTACATTTGAATTAATGTATTCTAAACTATCTTTCATGGTATATAGAAATCATTCTAATTTTTTAATATTTAGTTTACTAAAATTTCATATATTGACTAAATTAGTGGAATTACAATTATAAAATCTTCATTATCTTGAGAAACGAAGACAACAGAGGTTCTAAACTCTTTGACCATCATATTATGTTAGTGCTCGATGAAACTATACAATAAAACCAGATTTTCATATTTTGAAATTTTTCCAAAATCAGTGGGTTAACCAACCCCCTTCTAAAATAATGAGTTTTCGGTAAATTCTCTAAATACTGAAGTTTATACTCCACTTTAGTTTAAAAATTTCAATCCACATTCTACATTTGAATTAATGTATTCTAAACTATATTTCATGGTATATAGGAATCATTTTAATTTTTTAAAATTTAGTTTACTAAAATTTCATATACTGACTAGATTAGTTGAATTCCCATTATAAAATATTCATTATCTAGAGAAACGAAGACAACAGAAGTTCTAAACTCTTTGACCATCATCTTATGTTAGTGCTCGATGAAACTATTCAATAAAACAAGATTTTTATATTTTTGCAATTTTTCCAAAATTCGTGGGTTAACCCCTTTTAAAATAATGAGTTTTCGGTAAATTCTCTAAATACTGAAGTTTATAATCTTCACTTTTGTTTAAAAATTTCAAACCACATTCTACATTTGAATTAATGTATTCTGAACAATGTTTCATGGTATATAGGAATCATTTTTTTTAAAAAAATTTAGTTTACTATAATTTCATAAACTGACAAGATTAGTGGAATTACAATTATAAAATCTTCATTATCTTGAGAAACGAAGACAACAGAGGTTCTAAACTCTTTGACAATCATCTTATGTTAGTGCTCGATGAAACTATACAATAAAACCAGATTTTCATATTTTTGTAATTTTTCCAAAATCCGTGGGTTAACCCCTTCTAAAATAATGAGTTTTCGGTAAATTCTCTAAATACTGAAGTTTATACTCTTCACTTTAGTTTAAAATTTACAAACCACATTCTACATTTGAATTAATGTATTCTAAACTATATTTCATGGTATATAGGAATCATTTTAATTTTTTAAAATTTAGTTTACAAAACTTTCATATACTGACTAGATTAGTGGAATTACCATTATAAAATATTCATTATCTAGAGAAACGAAGACAACAAAGGTTCTAAACTCTTTGACCATCATCTTATGTTAGTGCTCAATGAAACTATACAATAAAACCAGATTTTAATATTTTTGCAATTTTTCCAAAATCCGTGGGTTCCCTTCTAAAATAATGAGTTTTCGGTAAATGCTCTATATACTGAAGTTTATACTTTTCACTTTTGTTTAAAAATTTCAAACCACAATCGACAATTGAATTAATGTATTCTAAACTATCTTTCATGATATATAGAAATCATTCTAATTCTCTAATATTTAGTTTACTAAAATTTCATATACTGACCATATTAGTGGAATTACAATTATAAAATTTTCATTATCTTGAGAAACGAAAACAAGAGATGTTCTAAACTCTTTGACCATCATCTTATGTTAGTGCTCGATGAAACTATACATTAAAACCAAATTTTCATATTTTTGAAAATTTTCTAAAATCCGTGGGTTAACACTTTCTAAAATAATGTGTTTTCGGTAAATTCTCTAAATACTGAAGTTTATACTCTGCACTTTAGTTCAAAAATTTCAAACCACATTCTACATTTGAATTAATATATTCTAAGCTATCTTTCATTGTTTATAGGAATCATTTTAATTTTTTTAATATTTAGTTTACTTAAATTTCATATACTGACTAGATTAGTGGAATTACCATTATTAAATATTAATTATATTGAGAAACGAAGACAACAGAGGTTCTAAACTCTTTGACCATCATCTTATGTTAGTGCTCGATGAAACTATACTATAAAACCAGATTTTCATACTTTTGTAATTTTTCCAAAATCCATGGGTTAACACCTTCTAAAATAATGAGTTTTCGGTAAATTCTCTAAATAGTGAATTTTATACTCTGCACTTTACTTCAAAAATTTCAAACCACATTCTACATTTGAATTAATGTATTCTAAACTATCTTTCATTTTTTTAGGAATCATTTTAATTTTTTAATATTTATTTTACTAAAATTTCATATACTGAACAGATTAGTGGAATTACAATTATAAAAGTTTCATTATCTTGAAAAACTAAGACAACAAAGGTTCTAAACTATTTGACCATCATCTTATGTTAGTGCTCGATGAAACTATATAATAAAACGAGATTTTCATATTTATGAAATTTTTCCAAAATCCGTGGGTTAACCCCTTCTAAAATAATTAGTTTTCGGTAAATACTCAATATACTGAAGTTTATACTTTTCACTTTTTTAAAAAAAAATTTCAAAACCCAATCGACAATTGAATTAATTTATACTAAACTATTTTTCATGGTATATAGAAATATTTCTACTTTCTAATATTTAGTTTATACTCTTCACTTTAGTTTAAAAATTTCAAACCACCTTCTACATTTGGATTTTTCCAAAATCCATGGGTTAGCCCCTTCTAAAATAATGAGTTTTCGGTAAATTCTCTAAATACTGAAGTTTATACTCTGCACTTTAGTTCAAAAATTTCAAACCACATTCTACATTTGAATTAATGTATTCTAACCTAACTTTCATTGTTAATAGGAATCATTTTAATTTTTTAATATTTAGTTTAATAAAATTTCATATACTGTCTAGATTATTGGAATTACCATTATAAAATCTTCATTATCTAGAGAAACGAAGACAACAAATGTTCTAAACTCCTTGACCATCATCTTATATTAGTGTTCGATGAAACTATACAATAAAACAAGATTTTCATATTTTTGAAAATTTTCCAAAATCTGTGGGTTAACCCCTTCTAAAATAATGAGTTTTCGGTTAATGCTCTATATACTGAAGTTTATACTTTTCACTTTTATTTAAAAATTTCAAACCACAATTGACAATTGAATTAATTTATTTTAAACTATATTTCATGGTATATAGAAATATTTAGTTTACAAAAATTTCATATACTAACCAGATTTGGAATTACAATTATAAAATCTTTCATATCTTGAGAAACGAAGACAACAGAGGTTCTAAATTCTTTGAACATCATCTTATGTTAGTGCTCAATGAAACTATACAATAAATCAGATTTTCATATTTTTGAAATTTTTCCAAAATCCGTGGGTTAACCCCTTCTAAAATAATGAGTTTTCCGTAAATTATCTAAATACTGAAGTTTATACACTTCACTTTAGTTTAAAAATTTCAAACCACATTCTACATTTGAATTAATGTATTCTAAACTATCTTTCATGGTATATAGAAATCATTCTAATTTTCTAATATTTAGTTTACTAAAATTTCATATACTGACTAAATTAGTGGAATTACAATTATAAAATCTTCATTATCTTGAGAAACGAAGACAACAGAGGTTCTAAACTCTTTGACCATCATCTTATGTTAGTGCTCGATGAAACTATACAATAAAACCAGATTTTCATATTTTTGAAATTTTTCCAAAATCCGTGGGTTAACCCTTTCTAAAATAATGAGTTTCGGTAAATTCTCTAAATACTGAAGTTTATACTCTTCACTTTAGTTTAAAAATTTCAATCCACATTCTACATTTGAATTAATGTATTCTAATCTATATTTCATGGTATATAGGAATCATTTTAATTTTTTAAAATTTAGTTTACTAAAATTTCATATACTGACTAGATTAGTGGAATTCCCATTATAAAATATTCATTATCTAGAGAAACAAAGACAACAGAAGTTCTAAACTCTTTGACAATCATCTTATGTTATTGCTCGATGAAACTATACAATAAAACCAGATTTTGCAATTTTTCCAAAATCCGTGGGTTAACCCCTTTTAAAATAATGAGTTTCCGGTTAATTCTCTAAATACTGAAGTTTATAATCTTCACATTTGTTTAAAAATTTCAAACCACATTCTACATTTGAATTAATGTATTCTGAACAATGTTTCATGGTATATAGGAATCATTTTTTTTTAAAAAAAAATAGTTTACTATAATTTCATAAACTGACAAGATTAGTGGAATTACAATTATAAAATCTTCATTATCTTGAGAAACGAAGACAACAGAGGTTCTAAACTCTTTGACAATCATCTTATGTTAGTGCTCGATGAAATTATACAATAAAACCAGATTTTCATATTTTTGAAATTTTTCCAAAATACGTGGGTTAACACCTTCTAAAATAATGAGTTTTCGGTAAATTCTCTAAATACTGAAGTTTATACTCTTCACTTTAGTTTAAAAATTTCAAACCACATTCTACATTTGAATTAATGTATTCTAAACTATATTTCATGGTATATAGGAATCATTTTAATTTTTTAAAATTTAGTTTACAAAACTTTCATATACTGACTAGATTAGTGGAATTACCATTATAAAATATTCATTATCTAGAGAAACGAAGACAACAGAGGTCCTAAACTCTTTGACCATCATCTTATGTTAGTGCTCAATGAAACTATACAATAAAACCAGATTTTAATATTTTTGCAATTTTTCCAAAATCTGTGGGTTCCCTTCTAAAATAATGTGTTTTCGGTAAATGCTCTATATACTGAAGTTTATACTTTTCACTTTTGTTTAAAAATTTCAAACCACAATCGACAATTGAATTAATGTATTCTAAACTATCTTTCATGATATATAGAAATCATTCTAATTCTCTAATATTTAGTTTACTAAAATTTCATATACTGACCATATTAGTGGAATTACAATTATAAAATCTTCATTATCTTGAGAAACGAAGACAACAGATGTTCTAAACTCTTTGACCATTATCTTATGTTAGTGCTCGATGAAACTATACATTAAAACCAAATTTTCATAGTTTTGAAATTTTTCCAAAATCCATGGGTTAACACCTTCTAAAATAATGAGTTTTCGGTAAATTCTCTAAATAGTGAATTTTATACTCTGCACTTTACTTCAAAAATTTCAAACCACATTCTACATTTGAATTAATATATTCTAAGCTATCTTTCATTGTTTATAGGAATCATTTTAATTTTTTAATATTTAGTTTACTTAAATTTAATATACTGACTAGATTAATGGAATTACCATGATAAAATATTAATTATCTTGAGAAACAAAGACAACAGAGGTTCTAAACTCTTTGACCATCATCTTATGTTAGTGCTCGATGAAACTATACTATAAAACCTCAGATTTTCATACTTTTGAAATTTTTCCAAAATCCATGGGTTAACACCTTCTAAAATAATGAGTTTTCGGTAAATTCTCTAAATAGTGAATTTTATACTCTGCACTTTACTTCAAAAATTTCAAACCACATTCTACATTTGAATTAATGTATTCTAAACTATCTTTCATTTTTTTAGGAATCATTTTAATTTTTTAATATTTATTTTACTAAAATTTCATATACTGAACAAATTAGTGGAATTACAATTATAAAATTTTCATTATCTTGAAAAACTAAGACAACAATGGTTCTAAACTCTTTGACCATCATCTTATGTTAGTGCTCGATGAAACTATATAATAAAACGAGATTTTCATATTTTTGAAATTTTTCCAAAATCCGTGGGTTAACCCCTTCTAAAATAATTAGTTTTCGGTAAATACTCAATATACTGAAGTTTATACTTTTCACTTTTTAAAAAAAAATTTCAAAACCCAATCGACAATTGAATTAATTTATACTAAACTATCTTTCATGGTATATGGAAATATTTCTAACTTTCTAATATTTAGTTTATACTCTTCACTTTAGTTTAAAAATTTCAAACCCCCTTCTACACTCAACATTTGGATTTTTCCAAACTCCATGGGTTAACCCCTTCTAAAATAATGAGTTTTCGGTAAATTCTCTAAATACTGAAGTTTCTACTGTGCACTTTAGTTCAAAAATTTCAAACCACATTCTACATTTGAATTAATTTATTCTAAACTAACTTTCATTGTTTATAGGAATCATTTTAATTTTTTTAATATTTAGTTTACTAAAATTTCATATACTGTCTAGATTATTGGAAGTACCATTATAAAATCTTCATTATCTAGAGAAACGAAGACAACAAAGGTTCTAAACTCTTTGACCATCATCTTATATTAGTGTTCGATGAAACTATACAATAAAACAAGATTTTCATATTTTTGAAAATTTTCCAAAATCTGTGGGTTAACCCCTTCTTAAATAATTAGTTTTCGGTAAATGCTCAATATACTGAAGTTTATACTTTTCACTTTTGTTTAAAATTTTCAAAACATAATCGACAATTGAATTAATTTATTCTGAACTATCTTTCATGGTATATAGATATATTTCTAATTTTCTAATATTTATTTTACTAAAATTTCAAATACTGACCAGATTATAGGAATTACAATTATAAAATCTTCATTATCTTGAGAAACGAAGAAAACAGAGGTTCTAAACTCTTTGACCATCATCTTATGTTAGTGCTCGATGAAACTATACATTAAAACAAGATTTTTATATTTTTTAAATTTTTCCAAAATCCGTGGGTTAACCCCCTTTTAAAATAATAAGTTTTCGGTAAATTCTCTAAGTACTGAAGTTTATTCTCTGCACTTTAGTTCAAAAAATTCAAATCACATTCTACATTTGAATTAATGTATTCTAAACAACCTTTCATTGTTTATAGGAATCATTTTAATTTTTTAATATTTAATTTACTAAAATTTTATATACTGACTAGATTAGGGGAATTACCATTATAAAATATTCATTATCTAGAGAAACGAAGACAACAAAGGTTCTAAACTCTTTGACCATCATCTTATGTTAGTGCTCGATGAAACTATACAATAAAACCAGATTTTCATATTTTGAAATTTTTCCAAAATCCGTGGGTTAACCCCTTATAAAATAATGAGTTTTCGGTAAATTCTCTAAATACTGAAGTTTATACTCTTCACTTTAGTTTAAAAAATTTCAAACCACATTCTACATTTGAATTAATGTATTCTAAATTATCTTTCATGGTATATAAAAATCATTCTAATTTTCTAATATTTAGTTTACTAAAATTTCATATACTGGCCAGTTTAGTGGAATTACAATTATAAAATCTTCATTATCTTGAGAAACAAAGACAACAGATGTTCTAAACTCTTTGACCATCATCTTATGTTAGTGCTAGATGAAACTATACAATAAAACCAGATTTTCATATTTTTGAAATTTTTCCAAAATCCGTGGGTTAACCCCTTCTAAAATAATGAGTTTTCGGTAAATGCTTTATATACTGAAGTTTATACTTTTCACTTTTGTTTAAAAATTTCAAAACACAATCCACAATTAAATTAATTTATTCTAAACTATCTTTCATGGTATATAGAAATCGTTCTAATTTTCTAATATTTAGTTTACTAAAATTTCATATACTGACCAGATTAGTGGAATTACAATTATAAAATCATCATTATCTTGAGAAACGAAGACAACAGAGGTTCTAAACTCTTTGAACATCATCTTATGTTAGTTCTCGATGAAAATATACAATAAAACCAGATTTCATATTTTTGAAATTTTTCCGAAATCCGTGGGTTAACCCCTTCTAAAATAATGAGTTTTCGGTAAATTCTCTAAATACTGAAGTTTATACTCTGCACTTTAGTTCAAAATTTTCAAATCACATTCTACATTTGAATTAATATATTCTAAACTATCTTACATTTTTTATAGGAATTGTTTTAATTTTTTAATATTTAGTTTACTAAAATTTCATATACTAACCAGATTAGTGGAATTACAATTATAAAATCTTCATTATCTTGAGAAACGAAGACAACAGAGGTTCTAAACTCTTTGACCATCATCTTATGCTAGTGCTCGATGAAACTATACAATAAAACGAGATTTTCATATTTTTGAAATTTTTCCAAAATCCATGGGTTAACCCCTTCTAAAATAATTAGTTTTCCGTAAATGCTCAATATACTGAAGTTTATACTTTTCACTTTTGTTTAAAATTTTCAAAACACAATCGAAAATTGAATTAATGTATTCTAAAATATCTTTCATGGTATATAGGAATCATTTTAATTTTTTAAAATTTAGTTTACTAAAATTTCATATACTGACTAGATTAGTGGTATTACCATTATAAAATCTTCATTATCTAGAGAAACAAAGACAACAGAGGTTCTAAACTCTTTAATCATCATCTTATGTTAGTGCTCTATGAAACTATACAATAAAACCAAATTCTCATATTTTTGAAATTTTTCCAAAATCCGTGGGTTAACCCCTTTCAAAATAATGAGTTTTCAGTAAATGCTCTATATACTGCAGTTTATACTTTTCACTTTTGTTTAAAAATTTCAAACCACAATCGAAAATTGAATTAATTTATTCTAAACTATCTTTCATGGTATATAGAAATCATTCTAATTTTCTAATATTTAGTTTACTATAATTTCATATACTGACAAGATTAGTGGAATTACAATTATAAAATCTTCATTATCTTGAGAAATGAAGACAACAGAGGTTCTAAACTCTTTGACAATCATCTTATGTTAGTGCTCGATGAAACTATATAATAAAACCAGATTATCATATTTTTGAAATTTTTCCAAAATACGTGGGTTAACCCCTTCTAAAATTATGAGTTTTCGGTAAATTCTCTAAATACTAAAGTTTATATTCTTCACTTTAGTTTAAAAATTTCAAACCATATTCTACATTTGAATTATTTTATTCTAAACTATCTTTCATGGTATATAGGAATCATTTTAATTTTTAAAATTTTAGTTTACTAAAATTTCATTTACTGACTAGATTAGTGGTATTACCATTATAAAATCTTCATTATCTAGAGAAACGAAGACAACAGAGGTTCTAAACTCTTTGACCATCATCTTATGTTAGTGCTTTATGAAACTATACAATAAAACCAAATTTTCATATTTTTGAAATTTTTCCAAAATCCGTGGGTTAACTAACCCCTCTAAAATAATAAGTTTTCGGTAAATTCTCTAAATACTAATGTTTATACTCTTCACTTTAGTTTAAAAATTTCAAACCATATTATACATTTGAATTAATGTATTATAAATTATATTTCATTGTTTAAAGGAATCATTTTAATTTTTTAATATTTAGTTTACTAAAATTTCATATACTGACTAGATTAGTGGTATTACCATTATAAAATCTTCATTATCCAGAGAAACAAAGACAACAGATGTTCTAAACTCTTTGACCATCATCTAATATTAGTGTGCTTGACGAAACTATACAATAAAACTAGGTTTTCATATTTTTAAAAAAAATTTCAAAATCCGTGGGTTAACCCCCTTCTAAAATAATGAGTTTTTGGTAAATGCTCTATATACTGAAGTTTATACTTTTCACTTCTGTTTAAAATTTCAAACCACAATCGAAAATTGAATTAATTTATTCTAAACTATCTTTCATGGTATATAGAAATCATTCTAATTTTCTAATATTTAGTTTACTATAATTTTATATACTGACAAGATTAGTGGAATTACAATAATAAAATCTTCATTATCTTGAGAAATGAAGACAACAGAGGTTCTAAACTCTTTGACAATCATCTTATGTTATTGCTCGATGAAACTATACAATAAAACCAGATTTTCATATTTTTGATATTTTTTCCAAAATACGTGGGTTAACCCCTTCTAAAATTATGAGTTTTCGGTAAATTCTCTAAATACTGAAGTTTATATTCTTCACTTTAGTTTAACATTTTCAAACCACATTCTACATTAATGTATTCTAAACTATATTTCATGGTATATAGGAATCATTTTAATTTTTTCAAATTTAGTTTTCTAAAATTTCATATACTGACCAGATTAGTGGAATTACAATTATAAAATATTCATTATCTAGAGAAACGAAGACAACAGAGGTTCTAAACTCTTTAACCATCATCTTATGTTAGTGCTCGATGAAACTATACAATAAAACCAGATTTTCATATTTTTGAAATCTTTCCATAATCTGTGGGTTAACCCCTTCCAAAATTATGAGTTTTGGGTAAATTCTCTAAATACTGAAGTTTATACTATTCAATTTAGTTTAAAATTTTCAAATCACATTCTACATTTTAATTAATGTATTCTAAACTATATTTCATGGTATATAGGAATCATTTTAATTTTTAAAATTTAGTTTACTAAAATTTCATATACTGTGTAGATTAGTGGAATTACCATTATAAAATATTCATTATCTAGAGAAACGAAGACAACAGAGGTTCTGAACTCTTTGACCATCATCTTATGTTAGTGCTCGATGAAACTATACAGTAAAACCAGATTTTCATATTTTTGATATTTTTCCAAAATACGTGGGTTAACCCCTTCTAAAATTATGAGTTTTCGGTAAATTCTCTAAATACTGAAGTTTATATTCTTCACTTTAGTTTAAAATTTTCAAACCACAATCGACAATTGAATTAATTTATTCTAAACTATATTTCATGGTATATAGAAATTATTCTAATTTTTTAATATTTAGTTTACTAAAATTTAATATACTGACCAAATTAGTGGAATTACAATTATAAAATCTTCATTATCTTGAGAAATGAAGACAACAGAGGTTCTAAACTCTTTGAACATCATCGTATGTTAGTTCTCGATGAAACTATACAATAAAACCAGATTTTCATATTTTTGAAATTTTTTCAAAATTTGTGGGTTAACCCCTTCTAAAATTATGAGTTTTGGGTAAATTCTCTAAATACTGAAGTTTATACTCTTCATTTAGTTTAAAAATTTCAAACCACATTCTACATTTGAATTAATGTATTCTAAACTATATTTAATGGTATATAGGAATCATTTTAATTTTTTAAAATTTAGTTTACTAAAATTTCATATACTGTGTAGATTAGTGGAATTACCGTTATAAATATTCATTATCTAGAGAAACGAAGACAACAGAGGTTCTAAACTCTTTGATCATCATCTTATGTTAGTGCTAGATGAAACTATACTATAAAACCAGATTTTCATATTTTTGAAAGTTTTCCAAAATCCGTGGGTTAACCCCTTCTAAAATAATGAGTTTTCCGTAAATTTTCTAAATAAGTTTATACTCTGCACTTTAGTTCAAAAATTTCAAACCACATTCTACATTTGAATTAATGTATTCTAAACTTTCTTTCATGGTATATAGGAATCATTTTAATTTTTTAAAAATTTAGTTTACTAAAATTTTATATACTGACTAGATTAGTGGTTTTACCGTTATAAAATCTTCATTATCTAATGAAATGAAGACAACAGAGGTTCTAAACTCGTTGATCATCATCTTATGTTAGTGCTCGATGAAACTATACACTAAAACCAGATTTTCATATTTTTGAAAATTTTCCAAAATCCATGGGTTAACCCCTTATAAAATAATGAGTTTTTGGTAAATGCTCTATATACTGAAGTTTATACTCTTCACTTTAGTTTACAATTTTCAAACCACAATCGACAATTGAATTAATGTATTTTAAACTATCTTTCATGGTATATAGGAATCATTCTAATTTTTTAATATTTAGTTTACTAAAATTTCATATACTGACCAGATTGGTGGAATTACCATTATAAATATTCATTATCTAGAGAAACGAAGACAACAGAGGTTCTAAACTCTTTTACCATCATCTTATGTTAGTGCTCGGTGAAACTATACAATAAAACCAGATATTTTTGAAATTTTTCCAAAATCCGTAGGTTACCCCTTCTAAAATAATGAGATTTCGTTAAATTCTCTATATACTGAAGTTTATACTTTTCACTTTAGTTTAAAATTTTCAAACCACATTCTATATTTGAATTAATGTATTCTAAAGAATCTTTCATGGTATATAGGAATCATTCTAATTTTTAAATATTTAGTTTACTAAAATTTCATATACTGACCAGATTATTGGAATAACCATTATAAAATCTTCATTATCAAGAGAAACGAAGACAACAGAGATTCTAAACTATTTACCATCATCTTATGTTAGTTCTGGATGAAACTATACAATAAACCTGAATTTCATTTTTTTGAATTTTTTTTCAAAATTCGTGGGTTAACCCCTTCTAAAATAATGAGTTTTCGGTAAATGCTCTATATACTGAAGTTTATACTCTTCACTTTAGTTTAAAATATTCAAACCACAGTAGACAATTGAATTAATGTATTCTAAACTATCTTTCATGGTATATAGGAATCATTTTAATTTTTTAATATTTCGGTTACTAAAATTTCATATACTGCCTAGATTAGTGGAATTAACATTATAAAATATTAATTATCTAGAGAAAAGGAGACAACAAATGTTCTAAACCTCTTTGACCATCATCTTATGTAAGTTCTCGATGAAACTATACACTAAAACAATATTTTCATATTTTTGAAATTTTTCCAAAATCTGTGGGTTAACCCTTTCAAAAATATTGTGTTTTCGGTAAATGCTCTATATACTGAAGTTTATACTCTTCACTTTAGTTTAAAATTTTCAAACCACATTCTGCATTTGAAATAATGTATTCTAAACTATCTTTCATGGTATATAGGAATCATTTTAATATTTTAATATTTAGTTTACTAAATTTTCATATACTTACCAGATTAGTGGAATTACCATTATAAAATCTTCATTATCTAGAGAAACGAAGACAACATAGGTTCTAAACTCTTTTACCATCATCTTATGTTAGTGTCAATGAAACTATACAATAAAACCAGATTTTGATATTTTTTGAATTTTTTTTCCTAAATCCGTGGGTTGACCACTTCTAAAATAATGAGTTTTCGGTAAATCCTCTATATACTGAAGTTTATACTCATCACTTTTGTTTTAAAAATTTCAAACCACATTATACATTTTATTTAATGTATTATAAAGTCTCTTTCATGGTATATTTGAATCATTCTAATTTTTTAATATTTCGTGTACTAAAATTTCATATACTGCCTAGATTAGTGGAATTACCATTATAAAATATTAATTATCTAGAGAAACGGAGACAATAAATGTTCTAAACCTCTTTGACCATCATCTTATGTATGTTCTCGATGAAGCTATACACTAAAACAAGATTTTCATATTTTTGAAAATTTTCCAAAATCTGTGGGTTAACCCTTTTAAAAATATTGTGTTTTCGGTAAATGCTTTATATACTGAAGTTTATCCTCTTCACTTTAGTTTAAAATTTTCAAACCACATTCTACATTTGAGATAATATATTTTAAACTATCTTTCATGTTATATAGGAATCATTCTATTTTTTGATATTAAGTTTATTAAAATTTCAAATACTGACTAGATTAGTGGAATTAGCATTATAAAATCTCTATTATCTAGAGAAACGAAGATCACATAGGTTCTAAACTCTTTTACCATCATCTTATGTTAGTGCTCGATGAAACTATACAATAAAACTAGATTTTCATATTTTGGAAAATTTTCCAAAATCCATGGGTTAACCCCTTTTAAAATAATGAGTTTTCGGTAAATTCTCTATATATTGAAGTTTATACTCTTCACTTTAGTTTAAAAATTTCAGACCATATTCTACATTTATATGAGTATATTCTAAACTTTCTTTCATGGTAGAAATGCATAGATTCTAATTTACTAACAATTACTTTAATAAATTTTCATTTATCGCCTAATCAGTGGACTAACAACAATGAAATCTATATTTTCTAGAGAAACAGAAAACATAAAGGTTCCAAATATCTTTGACCATCATCCTATGTCAGTGCAAGATGCAACTATTCATTAAAACAACATTGTCATATTTTTGTTTTTTTTCAAAATATGCGGTTTAACTACTATGAAAATATTGAGTTATTCAATATATTCTCTATATCCTGAAGTTAATACTCTTTCAATTTATTCAAAATTTTCTAACTACATTCAAATTTTGTATTAGTGTATCCTAAACTATATTTCATGGTAATTGGGCATCGTTTTATAAACAACATAAATTATTGGACTAACCACTATGAAATCTCTTTTCTTTTGAGAAACAGAGAAAACAAAGGTTCAAAAACTCCTTTACCATTTTTGTATGTCAGTGTACAATGCATCTATGCATTAAAACAATATTGTCATATTTTGTTTTTTTCTTAAAATATGTGGACTAAAATATTGAGTTTTTGGTTAAGTGCTTTATATATTGAAGCTTATACTCATTAGTGTTGTTTAAAAAATTCTAACCACTTTATACATTTAATTAATGTATAATAAATTCTCTTTTATGATAAATGGATATCGTTCTAATTTTAACAATTAAGTTAGTGAAACTTCATATACTGCATAATGCATATATATATTAGTGGACTTACCACTATGAAATTTATATTCTTGAGAGAAACAGAGACAACAAGGTTTCAAATATCTTTGACCATCATCCTATGTCAGTAAAGGATTCAACTATGCATTTAAACTAGATTGTCATCTTTTGATTTTTTTTTCTCAAAATTTGTGGGTTAGTGCCTATGAAAATATTTAGTTTTCGTTAAATTTTCTATATATTGAAATTTATATTCTTTAAATTTATTTGAAATTTTTTAACTACATTTTAAATTTTTATTAATGCATCATAAACTCTCTTCCATGGCACATGAGCATTGTACTTAGTTTTTAACATTTTTTCAATAAAACTTTATATACTCTTTATATTAGTGGACTCACCACTATAAAAACTATATTCGTTAGAGAAATGAAACTAAGTTCCAAAACTCTTTGATCATTATCCTACGTCAGTGTAGGATGCATCTATGCATTAAAAAAAAATTTATTTTTTATTTTTTCTCAAAATATGTTGGTTAACCCCTACAAAATATATAAATTTTTCATTTATTTTTATATATTGTTATTTATACTCATTAAAGTTTTTTAAAATTTTCTAACTGCATTATAAATTTGTATTTATATATTATAAACTTTCTTCTATAGTACATGGGCATCGTTCTAATTTTTTTAACAATTGTTTTAATAAAACTTTATATGTTGCTTTAATTAGTGGAATAACCACTATGAAATCTATATTCTTTAGATAAACGGAAACAATAAAGGTTCCAAACCTCTTTGAACATTATATTATGTCAGTGTAAAATGCATATATTTATTAAAACAATATTATCATGTTTTTGAATTTTTCTCAAAATTTGTAGGTTACACTACGAAAATATTGAGTTTCCCGGTAAATTCCCTATACACGAGTTAATACACTTTAATTTTTTTAAAAAATCTAACTACATTCTAATTTTTTTGTTATTGTATCATAAATTATCTTTCATGGTACATGATCATCTTTTTAATTTCTTAACAATTGTTTTAGTAAAACTTAATATATTGCTTTGGATTGACCACTATGAAATCTCTATTCTTTAGAGAAATGGAAGCAACAAAGGTTCAAAAACTCTTTGACCATTATCGTACGATATTTTATGATGCAAATATGCACAAAAAAAATATTGTCATATTTTTGATTTTTTATCACAATATGTGGGTTAACCCCTACGAAAATATTGAATTTTAGGTTAAATGCTCTATATTTTTAAGCTTATATTCATTAGTGTTTTTTTTAATTTTCTAATCACTTTATAAATTTTTATTAATGTATTTTAAACTCTTTTACATGGTACATTGGCATCTTTTAAATTTTTTAACAATTAAGTTAGTAAAACTTTATATGCTGCCTAAATCATTGGATTTACCACTATGAATTTTTTTATTTTTGAGAAAATGGAGAGATCAAAGGTTCAAATCCTCTTTGACTATTATACTATGTCAATACAGGATACAACTATGCATTTAAACAATATTTTCATATTTATTGAAATTTTTCAAACTTTGAGGGTTAACCCCTACAAAAATATAAATTTTTCGTTTATTTTTCTTATATTGATGTTATACTCATTAAAAATGTTAAAAAAATTCTAACTGCATTATAAATTTGTATTTATCTATTATAAAATTTCTTCCATAGTACATGGGCATCGTTCTAATTTTTTAACAATTGTTTTAATAAAACTTTATATGTTACTTAAATTAGTGGAATAACCACTATGAAATCTATATTTTTTAGATACACAGAAACAATAAAGGTTCCAAACCTCTTTGAACATTATCATATGTCAGTATACAATGCATATATTTATTAAAACAATATTATCATGTTTTTTAATTTTCTCAAATTTTGTAGGTTACACTATGAAAATATTGAGTTTTCCGGTAAATTCCCAATACACGAGTTAATACACTTTAAATTTTTTTTAAACAAAATTCTAACTACATTCTCAATTTTTTTTATTGTATCATAGATTATCTTTCATTTTACATGATCATCTTTTTAATTTCTTAACAACTGTTTTTATAAAACTTGATATATTGCTTAAATTAGTGGATTAACCACTATGAAATCTCTATTCTTTAGAGAAATGGAAGCAATAAAAGTTCCAAACCTCTTTGACCATTATCATATGGTAGTTTATGATGAAAATATGCACTAAAACAATATTGTCATATTTTTTATTTTTTATCAAAAATATGTGGGTTAAATCCCTACAAAAATATTGAGTTTTAGGTTAAATTCTCTATATTTTTAAGCTTATATTCACTAGTGTTCTTTAAAATTTTCTGATCACTTTATACATTTTTATTAATGTATGATAAACTCTTTTTCATGGTACATGGATATATTTCTAATTTGTTTAACAATTAAGTTAGTAAAACTTTCTATGCTGCCTATATAATTGGATTTACCATAATAAAATTTTTATTCTTGAGAGAATGGAGAGAACAAATGTTTCAATCCTCTTTGACTATGATCCTATGTCAATAGTGGATGAAACTATGCATTTAAACAATATTTTCATATTTATTGAAATTTTTTAAACTTTGTGGGTTAACGCCTACGAAAATATAAAATTTTCGTTTATTTTTCTATATATTGATGTTTATACTCATTAAAATTGTTTAAAATTTTCTAACTGCATTATAAATTTATATTAATCTATTATAAACTTTCTTCCATAGTACATGAGCATCGTTCTAACTTTTTAACAATTTTTTAAATAAAACTTTATATATTGCTTAAATTAGTAGAATAACCACTATGAAATATTTATTCTTTAGATAAACGGAAACAATAAAGTTTCCAAACCTCTTTGAACATTATCCTATGTCAGTGTACAATACATATATTTATTGAAACAATAATATCATATTTTGAATTTTTCTTAAATTTTGTAGGTTACACTACAAAAATATTGAGTTTTCAGGTATATTCCCTATACACGAGTTAATACTTTTTAATTTAAAAAAAAATTAACTACATTCTAAATTTCTGTTATTGTATCATAAATTATCTTTCATGGTACTTGGTCATCGTTTTATTTTCTTAACAATTTGTTTTAATAAAACTTAATATACTGTTTAAATTAGTGAATTAACCACTATGAAATCTCTATTCTTTAGAGAAATGGAAACAACAAAGGTTCCAAACCTCCTGGCCATTATCCGATGATGGCTTATGATGCAAATATGCACTAAAAAAATATTTTCATATTTTTGATTTTTTATCAAAATATGTGGGTTAAGCCCCCTATGAATATATTGAGTTTTAGTTTAAATGCTCTTTATATTTTTAAGTTTATACTCATTAGTATTGCTTAAAATTTTCTAGTTACTTTATACATTTTTATTAGTGTATGATAAACTCTTTTTAATGGTACATGGGCATTTTTCTAATTTTGTTTAACAATTAAATTAGTAAAACTTTATATGCTGCCTAAATCATTGGATATACCACAATGAAATTTTTTATTCTTGAGATAAATGGAGAGAACAAAGGTTCTAATCCTCTTTGACCATTATCCTATGTCAGTACAGGATGAAACTATGCATTTAAACAATATTTTCATATTTATTGAAATTTTTCAAACTTAGTGGGTTAATCCCTACAAAAATATATCATTTATTTTCTATATATATTGATATTTATACTCATTAAAGTTGTTTAAAATTTTCTAACTACATTATAAATTTGTATTTATCTATTATAAACTTTCTTCCATAGTACATGGGCATCTTTCTAAAATTTTAACAAATTTTTATTAAAACTTTATATGTTACTTAAATTGGTGGAATAACCATTATGAAATCTCTATTCTTTAGATAAATGGAAACAATAAAGGTTCTAAACCTTTTTGAACATTATCATATGTCAGTGTACAATGCATATATTTATTAAACCAATATTATCATATTTTTGATTTTTTCTAAAATTTTGTAGGTTACACTACGAAAATATTGAGTTTTGAGGTAAATTCCCTATACACGAGTTAAAACCCTTTAATTTTTTAATAAAAATTCTTACTACATTCTATTATTTTTTATTTTCTCGTATATTATTTTTCATGGTACATGATCATCTTTTTAATTTTTTAACAATTTTTTTACTAAAACTTAATATACTGTTTAAATTAGTGGATTAACCACTAGAAATCTTTATTCTTTAAAGAAAACTTCATTGACCATTATCCTATATTAGTTTATCATACAAATACAAATATGTATTTAAACAATATTATCATATTTTTTATTTTTTCTTAAAATACGTAGATTAAATCCTACGAAAATATTAAGTTTTATTTAAAGTTATATTTTTAAGCTTATACTCAGATTTCAGGATGGACCAAAAGAAGTATAACGTAATCAAATTTTATTTTGACTGTAAATCAATCCGCTAATACAAATATAGTGAGTCACAGGCCCAAAGGCCACTCGAATTGGCCCGACAAGGAAAAGATAAAAAAAAGTGATTCGGATCGTGGAGAGGAGGAACCAATGGAGGGAGGATCAAATCTTTCGCATTTCCAATTCTGATTATTGGGTGGGAGTAATCGCATTTCCACAGATTCGAGTCTCTCTATAATGTGAAAGAACAAAACTTTTTATGGAAAAGCTTGGTTAAGGATTAGATTCCCCGAATATTCGCTCTGTGGGCAACCACAAAAACCGCTACTAACATTTTTCTCGTGTCTTCTCAGAATCACCCAGAAACACACAAAGCGTTATTCTTCTCGCACGCCTCCTCCTCCAATCACATCGAAAATGGCTGAAAATGGTGAAAAGACACTTTCACTCTCTTCGCTTAACTGCTTTTCTTTGATTTTTTTTCTCCTTCTTACATTTGTTGTTGTTGTTGTTGTGAAGGTTCTCTAGATCAGTTCTTGTCTGCTGCCATTGATGCCGCTCAGAAAGCTGGACAGGTCTTTTTTTCTCTTTGTCTCTCCCTTAAGTGGGTGATCATATATATGTTAAATCTGGATCTTTCATTGTGCAGGTCATTCGTAAAGGCTTTTACGAGACCAAACATGTTGAACACAAAGGCCAGGTTTTTTGTTTTGTACCATTACTGGTCTCTTTAAAACAAGTTGTCGTGTGTCTACAGCTAGACTGAATTTGCTTTTTGGTTTAGGTGGATCTGGTGACAGAGACTGATAAAGGATGTGAAGAACTCGTGTTTAACCATCTCAAGCACCTTTTTCCCAATCACAAGGTCTTTGTTTGTATATCTTTTGTTAGCTTCTTCCTTTGCCTTGCCTTGCCTTGCCTTGCTGTTTATTGATCGTTTAGCATTTTGTAATGATGAATTAAGTTCATTGGAGAAGAGACAACAGCTGCAAATGGTGTGACTGAATTAACAGACGAACCTACTTGGATCGTTGATCCTCTTGATGGAACTACTAATTTCGTTCACGGGTGTGTGTTTTTTCCTCGATTCCCACTTTGAATTTACTGTTTATTTCCTTGTGTGTATTATCAAAAACAAAACCAAAAATGTTTGTTTCTGCAGGTTCCCTTTTGTCTGTGTTTCCATTGGCCTTACCATTGGGAAAGTCCCTGTCGTTGGCGTTGTCTATAATCCTATTATGGATGAGGTAAAAGACTACCCTCCTCTACTTTAACTGTATTTGTATTGTAAATAGATTCCTTAATTGATGATGCTGTGGACATGGATATAGTCTCTCAATCGTTTTTACATAAATATCTAATGGTAAAAACAGCTATTCACTGGTGTCCAAGGGAAAGGAGCTTTCTTGAATGGAAAACCAATCAAAGGTAGGTTTGAACTTTATATACACACTTCTTTCACACACCTTACAGAGTCTTAAGAGATTTTGTTTGTCAATTATATGTTCTCTTTTTTTTTTTGCAGTGTCAACTCAGAGTGAGCTTGTTACCGCTTTGCTCCTAGCAGAGGTAAAATCTCTCTCTCCTTTATTGTGTCACACTCACACTAGACTGTTATGAAGCCTCCTCGCTCATTACTTATTTGAACACAGGCGGGCACTAAGCGAGATAAAGCTACCTTAGACGATGCAACTAACAGGATCAACAGTTTATTAACCAAGGTGAATATTCATTTGAGAGAAAACTCCACTATTTTAGATCCAACCTCTGCCAAAAAAAATAAAAAATCATTTACTCTTGTCTTCCGTTTGATTCATCAGGTTAGGTCTCTGAGGATGGGTGGCTCGTGCGCACTGGACCTCTGCGGTGTTGCTTGTGGAAGGGGTGACATCTTCTATGAAATCGGTTTCGGTGGTCCATGGTAAAATTTCTTTTTTTTTTCTTTTTTCTTGCTTAGAAGAATAATACACAAACAAGACTTGATCTAAAAATGGCATATTATATATCAATTGACAGGGACATTGCGGCTGGAATTGTGATCGTCAGAGAAGCTGGTGGACATATCTTTGATCCGTAAGATTTTTATTTTTCAAAGATAAAAAGCTAATACCGACAATGCAACAACGGACCAAGCTTTTAATTGTTTTTTTTGTTTGTATGTTGTGTAATGGTCAGATCGGGTAAAGAGTTGGACATCACATCGCAGAGAATTGCGGCGTCAAACGCTTCACTCAAGGAGTTGTTCGTGGAGGCGTTGCGGCTTACAAATGTGTGAAAAGTTATTCTATTCTTTGCTTATGGTCACACCTTATGAACCATATATGATTCATGTGACAAATTAAAGCATTTCTTTTTTCTTTTGAACTATGTCCACAACCAACTGATTTTCTTGAGTTTATATTTCTCATATACATTTCGGTTTTCTTAATTACTATTATTTTAAGATAGTACAAAACTTGTAATAGGTTGTCTTCACAAAAATCTATTCTTTTAAAATACCAGCATGGTGACCATTAATAAATGTTTGGTCTAATTATTTACAATCTATTTTCTAATAATTAATTAATAGTATCTAAAATTTATACATGATCTAGATTGACTTTTGGACTATACTTGAAATAAAAAATGAAAATTTTCAAAAAAATTCAAAACAAAAAATATATCTAGTTCATGCCCATGTTTAATTCTGAGTAGTACTAAATACTAATATATATATAAGTTGTGATTAAGCGGACAAGTTTAAGGCCTCTTATTGTCAATAATAGTCCATACTTAAAGTACCTGAGAGAAGAGATAACGAACCGGGCCCAGAATCAGTTCGAAAGGCCCATGTCCAAACCCTGTCGGATCGTCATCCCGATCCGTAAAAAGAGAATTGATTTGTTGTTGCGGAGAGGGACGGAAGGAGAGTAATTCTGATTCTCACGGACGTTCTAGGTTTTGGTGAAATCTTTCTACTGGTTTGTCTCTGCGATTCAGCAGGTGATGGATGCTCAGGCAAAGAAGAAGGCGCTGTTCCGATCTAAGCTCAACGCCAAGAAGAAAGACTCCCGCATCGATTCTCCTCTCGTTAGGTAAACCCTTCATTTACTTCTGAGTTCCTGCAAAAACAAACCTCCAAATCGAACAAATAGTATATTTGAGCTGCTGGAGTTAGGGCTCGAGCTTGTAGTTGTGTAGCGATTACAAATATTAAGACAAGTCCTTTTTTTTAATGGGGAATTGGATTTGCAGGTACAACGAATCAGATCAGCCAGTGTGTCGAGTGTGCAATATTGTGTTGAAGTCCGAATCACTCTGGGATGTACACCAAGCTTCTCGTAAGCATCACGAGGTAATCCGAATCACTCTGGGATGTTAATTAGTTAACACTTCATGCTCTTATTATTATATGGATTGCTGCTGAAGCAGTGGTGTGTGACTTTGTAACTTATTAGTCGTTAGCCTTTAGAGAGTCTCTGTTTAATGTTTTTTTTTTTTTTTTGCAACTCAAAATGTTGTTGGGACAGGCAATCGATAATTTAAAGGCTAGTGCAGCAGCTGGAACTCAACGCGGGAGCAAACCTGCTGAAACTAAGCCAACCAACCCTGCTATATCATCCAAATCTCAGACATCATCATCTGCTTCTGGTCTCCCTCCAAATTTCTTCGAGTCTTCTATTAAACATCCTGGTAATAAGGCTAATAAAAGTTATATGGAATGCATCTCTTAGTAGATAAGACTAATCTGTGTTAAAGTTGTTATTTTATCTCCATGGCATTGCTAAAATGTGGAAAGCTTATGTTTTTGAAGTATACCTTATTGTCTATCGTGGGCAATAGCTTATTATTATGTGTTCATAATTTGCAGAAGTGGAATCTTCAAAACATAAGAACGTAGTACAGCAACCAAAGCAGGCTATAAGTTCAGAAATAAATAAGACAAAAGGACCTCTTCCAGAAGGGTTCTTCGATAATCAGAATATTGATGATTCTTCGGATAACAAAACTACCAGTGAGCCTAAACAGAGTCAGACACAGACCACGGGTACTGTGGTGAAAGGAGCTCTTCCCACTGGTTTTTTCGATAATAAGGAAGCTGACCTACTTGCCCGTGGAATTAAGCTCGTCAAACCAGATATTACGTGAGTTTCTTATGTGCTTGTCCTCCTTTGTTATCTAAAATCAAGTGTTGGAACCTCAGTGTTGTGTTTTTTCGGTTACTCTTTACATTCTCAGCTTGAGATCCAGTGGGGTCATGATCTCTCTATGTGCTTGTCCTCCTTTGTTATCTAAAAAATCTTGAGTAAAGCGTTCTCTTGGTGAACTTATATAAACATGGATTTGTTTTTGCAGGGACGAATATAAAGAATTTGAGAAGTTGATACAAGAAGATCTGCAAGTAGTGGATAGTCGCATGGAAGAAGAAGAGGTCTGATAACTCTCATGTCAACACAATTGTTTTGACCTCATCATTTAAGCTCTGTTTATTAGCTTAAATATTGCTTCTTACTCTTATTTTCAGGTTGATGCTGCGGAAACTATAGAAGAGGAAGAACAACGAGAGCAGAGGTAAAGTTGAGACACAAGTTTGTTGTAGCATGAATACGAATGAAGTTAAAATAACTTGTTTAAGATTTAAGTAAATACTTGGCCTTCTCTGTTTTATCTTCTTCTGCAGATCATATAAAGAGAAAGTGGAGATTCTGAAGAAGAGGAAGATGGAACTGAAAGCAGCTAGGTTAGCTAAGCGCAGCAAAACCTCTGAGGGGTCAGTTAAAAAGCCGAAGAAGACTGAAGAAGAATCGCCCAGCGATGATGAGGATGACGAGGAATCTGCTGTTGATTGGAGAGCTCAACATGTTTGAAACTAGACACTGTTCCTCTCATAAACATTCAGTCTTGTCTTAGAAATACTAAGGGACAAACGAAGCAATTTCTCTTGTCATATGCAATCAATTGTTAGTTGGTTACAGTTATCAAGTTTGCGGTTACAATTTCATCACTGGAGCTCTAAAGGGTGTGGCGCAACGGGAATGAAAATATATTTCAGTTTAGAGTCTATCTATCGTAACACTTATATTGCTCCGCGGCTTTATAAAACCTTTTATGAACAGATGAGCGAAATGTAACTGCAATTTGCCAATTATCACGAAACTTTAATGCCATGTTGTAGCATTTAATGACTTGGTTATCTATCTATAACTTGTGGTTGGTCATAAATAAAACTTTGGTCATCTCACTTTCACGTGCTCTTCACGCAATCAAAGGCTATTTATTTGTACACACACTACATCATCACTATCTTTTTATTTTGGCCAATATGCTATAAGGTAGATAATTAAGTTTTGTAACTAAACCCACATACGTTTTAGAAGATTAATTAATAAACGTAAAAAAATGTCTATAAATTCCGTCGCTTAAATGTTTTTGCTCATCAAAAAATAACTCGAGTTGCTATTTTTTTCCACCATCTCACCAAAATTCAAAAGTTGAAAACTCAGCCGCCAAATTTAGACGTAACTGAATATTCATTTTTATTTTAAAAAAAAAGAAGAAATTAAAAGGAAATAAGAAAAGAGAAAGGTTATCTTCTTCTTCTTCTTCAAATCTCCGATTAATATCTGGTTAAACCGGTGATTCAGACGTAATGGGAGGTAGCAGCGGCGGCGGAGTTTCGTACCGGAGCGACGTAGACTCGGACGTGGAAGAGTTGGAGGAGGATTACGAGGTGGATGATGAGTTCGGAGAAGAAGGGATTGTGGAATCGCGTGGTAACAGATTCAACCCCCTCACCAATTTCTTAGGTTTAGATTTCACCGGCGGTAACGGCGGAAAGTTCACCGTCATTAACGGAATCAGAGACATCTCCACAGGTTCCGTTGTTCATCCTGATAACCGGTAAAACAAATCATATCCGTATGTTTTGTCCAAAAAAAATTCCAGTCATATATTTTTGTATATTTAGTTTCAAGTCCCTATTGAGTTTATTATTTAATTAATTAGTCCCTACATTTTAATTTTCTTTTATTTAGCCCACTTACTTCGATTAGAATTGATTAGACTAGTATTTGTATAACAATCGTTTGGGGTCAATTATAGTGAAAACAAAAAGCTTAGGGGCATGAGTGTAATTTACTCTTATTCATCCATTTTCCCGCTACTTAATGACACGTAATCAGCTTCTCAATGGTCACAAATAACCGTTGGGCTAACCACTCCTAACCGAAGAATACTCTGTTTTGCTGGAGCATATCATTCAAAGATTTGATCATTAGATTTTTTAATCGATATTTGCAGATGCTACAAGGCGTGGACCGTGTTCATAGTGATATGGGCACTTTACTCTTCCTTCTTCACTCCCTTGGAGTTCGGATTCTTCAGGGGATTACCAGGGAATCTGTTCATCCTCGACATCCTTGGCCAAATCGCTTTCTTAGTCGATATCGTGCTAACATTCTTCGTGGCTTACAGAGATAGCAGAACTTACAGAATGGTCTATAGACGCAGCTCCATAGCTTTACGGTACTATATTAACTTCTCTCTTCCTCTGTTTTTATGCTCTGTATTGAAAGGAATGGCTTTTAACTATTCATGGTGTACACCGTTTTTGTTTTTTTTTTGCAGCTACTTAAAATCAACTTTTATTATTGATTTTCTGTCATGCATGCCATGGGATATCATCTACAAGGTAAACTTTTTTTATTATTATTATTTTATTTCGCTTCCAAACTCAAATGGAAAAATTATGAAACTGTAAATATTTGAAAACAGGCTACAGGTGGGAAAGAAGAAGTGAGATACCTATTGTTGATAAGGCTATATCGAGTTCGAAGAGTCATCCTCTTTTTCCACAAGATGGAGAAAGACATAAGAATCAATTACCTTTTCACACGAATCGTCAAGCTTATATTCGTCGAGCTCTACTGCACTCACACCGCTGCTTGTATCTTCTATTACTTGGCCACCACGCTTCCCGCTTCTCAAGAAGGGTACACTTGGATCGGTAGCTTGAAGCTGGGAGACTACAGTTACGCTAAGTTCAGAGAGATCGATCTCTGGACCCGTTACACCACTTCCATGTACTTCGCTGTTGTCACTATGGCAACTGTTGGTAAAGTTCTGAAAAAAAAGAAAAAAAAAACTAGGTCAATCATGTTGTTTCTGATGTTTCTTGTGATGCAGGTTATGGAGATATACACGCGGTTAATATGCGGGAAATGATATTCGCGATGGCCTACATTTCATTCGACATGATTCTAGGCGCCTACTTGATCGGTAACATGACAGCTTTGATAGTAAAAGGCTCAAAAACAGAGAGATTCAGGGACAAGATGGCGGATATTATGAGGTATATGAACCGAAACAAACTCGGTAGAAACATCCGTGGTCAGATCACTGGACATTTGAGGCTGCAGTACGAAAGTAGCTACACCGAAGCAGCTGTTCTTCAAGACATACCTGTCTCTATCCGCGCTAAGGTAATGCAAAGATCAGATATTCAGATGCTTGCTTTTAAAAATTACACATTCAAATGTATTAAACTTATGGTTTTTTTTTAACTGCAGATTGCACAAACTCTATACTTGCCGTATATTGAGAAGGTTCCTCTCTTCCGTGGTTGTTCATCTGAATTCATTAACCAGATTGTTATAAGACTTCATGAGGAGTTTTTCCTTCCTGGAGAAGTAATAATGGAGCAAGGAAGTGTTGTTGATCAACTCTACTTCGTTTGTCATGGTGTATTGGTAAAAACATATCTCAAATCAAACCCTTTATTAATGTCTCAAGATTTAAAGTTAGTTAACATTATTTTTTTTTTGACCAAGTAATTAAAACTCAGGAGGAAATAGGTACAGCTAAGGATGGATCTGAAGAGATAGTATCACTACTTCAACCAGATAACTCCTTTGGAGAGATTTCAATCCTCTGCAACATTCCTCAGCCTTACACAGTTCGTGTTTCCGAGCTGTGTCGGATTCTAAGGCTAGACTAAGCAATCTTTCATGAACATCCTCGAGATATATTTCCACGATGGACGGAGGATACTCAACAATCTGCTCGAAGGGAAAGAATCTAATGGCCGGATTAAGCAGCTGGAATCAGATATAACCTTTCATATCAGTAAACAAGAGGCAGAGCTGGCTTTGAAGCTGAACAGCGCTGCTTTCTACGGTGATCTTTACCAGCTTAAGAGCTTGATTCGAGCTGGAGCTGACCCTAACAAGACAGATTATGATGGAAGATCGCCTTTGGTACGCTTTTTAAATAAAAAGCCTCTCTGTTTCTTGAAACATATCTAATATGTATTTTTTGGTTTCTTTAAACAGCATCTTGCAGCCTCTAGAGGATACGAAGACATTACACTGTATCTTATTCAAGAATCGGTAGATGTAAACATCAAAGACAAACTGGGGAACACGCCGTTACTAGAAGCGATCAAGAACGGGAACGACCGTGTCGCGGCGTTGCTTGTGAAAGAAGGTGCAACGCTGAGCATAGAGAACGCAGGGACTTTCCTTTGCACGGTGGTTGCTAAAGGAGACAGCGATTTCTTGAAACGGCTTCTAAGCAACGGCATTGATCCAAACTCTAAAGATTATGATCAGAGGACGCCTCTTCACGTTGCTGCCTCTGAAGGATTGTATCTCTTGGCAAAGGCAGTTGGTAGAAGCTGGTGCTAATGTTCTTAAAAAAGACAGGTAATACATACATATATATATATATTATATTTTTTACCAAATAAGTAGCGGTTTATTAACTGTTATGTTTGTATTTGAATCAGGTGGGGAAACACTCCTTTAGATGAAGCCCTAGTTTGTGGAAACAAGATGTTGATAAAACTAATCGAAGACGCTAAGGTTTCTCAGATGTCTTCGTTTCTGAGTAGCTCCAAAGAGCACAAAGGTAGTTTTAATATTGAACTAACTACTAATGTTTCTCTATTGAATGTTTTTAAGACATTACATAAAGAGATGTTTTTGAATGATCTATCCCCCAGATAAAGTCTATAAGAAGAAATGCACAGTGTATTCTTCACATCCGAATGAATCTAAAGAGAAAAGAAGACGAGGGATTGTACTGTGGGTGCCTCGAAGCATCGAGGAGCTTGTAAGAACAGCAGCGGAACAGCTGAATGTGTCTGAAGCTAATTGTGTTTTGTCTGAAGATGAAGGTAAAATTATTGATGTAGAGTTGATAAGTGATGGACAAAAACTGTATCTAACTGTTGAAACATAATATGATTTTCAAAAAAAAAAAAAAACAGAGTAAATACAAAAAGAATTGTTTGTTTTAATTTTAAAATGATTTCTTGACGTTCTTCAAATGCATAGAAGAGTCGATACAGTTTGTGTTACCGATCTCGTTTCTACATCGGTTTAAGTTCCGCAACAGCTCGCTTGCTCTCTCCTTCGTCTTCTCCTCGCACCCGACTTGCAAAACAACCAAGAGTTTCTCGAACGCGCCGACTTGAAGAGCTTCGACCAACACATCTTCTCCGTTCTTTCTCCACAGCTTCCAAAGAACGGAGACCGAGCATTGCGTTGCGAGATCCGAGACGCGTAGAATCTTCTTCACTAAAAGAGGAACGATCAAAGCGTTTCTGAGAACGTCTTCTCTGCTCTGCTCGTCGTCGCATACGGCGTTTAGAACAACTAGACATCTCTCGCAAACGCTTTTTTCCGCGTTGTTGTTGTTGTTCACGATCATCTCTGCGATCAATGCGACCAAACCCAACTCCGCGAACTTTGCAGTGGTCTTGCCGTCGCATGAGATCACTCTGTAGATAGCCATCAGAGATGCTTTGGTTGAGCTAGTGGAAACAGAGTCTCGGATGATCTTTATTAATCCTTCGCAAGCTCCTTCGATGTCTGTTAACGCGTAGACGTACCTCTTGTCTGTTGCGATCACCTCTCTGATGCATAACACAGCGTTTGCCCTCGTTTTAGCGTCCGAAGCGTTCAAGAACCGCACGAGAGTGTTGAGGGAAGCCGTTGATCCCATCTTGGAGGAGAAACTCTCTGTTCGACTCAGAGGCAACCAAGATGAGAGAAGAGACAGGACTTCCACCGATAAACACTCGTGATGTTCCTCCTCTCGCGTCGACGCGAATCTTTGGAAGCAAGAAGCTAACGCCGAAACGACGCCGTTTTGGAGTAAACACTTCTTGTTTGTGTCTCCATTGTCTCTTACCAAGTTCTTGATTTTACTAACAATCTCCGAACACTCTGCATTTTCCTCGCGAGCCGTCGCGTTTTCGAGTCTCCGACATATATCGGCCGCATCACGCGGTGACAACAGCACGCGCGGTGACTGAACCAGCTCGATATCTGATGATCGGAGTTGAGTCGGGAAGACTTTTGTTTCCACGACGGAGGTATCGCCGGAAGTCAATTGTTTATGTCGTCTCTCTGCTCTTCTGCCTCCTCTTGATCTCCATGGTAACACCATAATCTCTGCTTCTTTCTTTGTTTGGTTTCCTCTTTAGAATAGCTGAAATGTTAGATAGGATTTTGTATGAATAAGAATGTATCTTGACGTGTTTATAACTTTATATACATGCATGTATGTGGTTTGGTAGATTTATATATACATAATACATAGTAGGACGTGGTCAAAGGTTGTCTAAGCTTGAAAGATGAAAAGGTATGAAACGGAAAACTTTGATTAATCTTTGTGAACTCAATTGGAATGTTGACCGTTGAAATCTTTACATTTAGTATTCTAGGTCCTGATTTGTGACTTAAAAGTTTTTCAGCTGTTTTTTTAATTACTATACTATTTTCATATTCATAAAAAACTAAGAAAGCTTATTAGTAATTAGATCATACCAAGAACCCGTACAGTATTATGATTATAACACCTATAGATCACGCGTGTTTTGCCTTACCTAATTGTATACTTTATGTTTTTAATACATTAGTTGTCAATACTCATAATTAGCTCGAGGTATTTGGAATAGTTACGTTAATGAGTATTATAGCACAAAATAACAATTACAAAAGTGCCTAGTATTTGAAATGGACTGGGAAATATTGGACTCGACTGGATAACGTACGTGGGACTCATTTGTGTGAATAAGAAATAGTCATTATTGAAATAAAAATCGATTAGATTGGAGTTTTTTAGACCGTCATGTAAAAAGCCGAGTAAACGAAAGACTTTGGACCAAGGCGTGTGCGACTCGGGCTGGGTCGCATTTCTGTCTCTGGGGGTCCGTGTTTTGTTTACTTTTCCCCGCGTCATGGTTTTCTCCAATCATGTTTTAATATACATATTTAATACAACGTAACGTTCTAATTCAAAGAAAATATGTGCACGTACTACGTAGTAAGAGCATGACCATTAGTGAACCCTAAGGGAGGGTTCATAGAGATTCTTTTATTGTTTTTTGTGGGTCCGGGAATAGTGACGAACCCGTATTAATTTTGTTCTTCCATTAGTGAATCCGAAAATAGGATTCATAAGAATAAAATAATATTTTTTTAATTTTTTTTAAAAAAAATTTTATTTAATACAATGGAAATTAAAAAACATACAAAGATTATTCATCTAGATTACCAAATTTGTACCATATATTTTAAACTAAATCGGTTTTCAAACGATCATGTTTTTGTTGATCCCGAATTTGAGTTTGAATGTCATGCCTATTAACGAAGTTGGAAGGAGAGTCCGTAGATTGCGAGATTTCCACCTGTGAACTCCTGCTTGATTCTCCCGACTCGAACTCAGATGTATCAGACAGAATATATGTATATAACAGGTATATTCGATTTGACCCAATCAAAACAAATTTTAAAATGATTTTAACGATTAAATTTAAAATTATTCGGAGCCCAATGAATCTACATAAAACAAAATAGGTAATGTAATCTGGACTCCAGCAATATATATAAAAAGCAATGTGGGCCGAATAAGAAAACACAGTAGAGATCTACCTATATGGGCCTTTAGTTTAAATTGGCATCTTATTGGGTGTTTAATGGATTCTAAGTATTTATTGAAATAGCAATGCTTCGATACATCTTTTATTTATTTCTAAAAGTCTATGATGTGATTGTGTGGTCAAATGATTCGTAAACAGTTTCGTTTTAATCAAATGTTTGGTAAATGAAAATGAAACTTCTGGTTAACTATTGCGAAACTGAAATGAAGCAAATTTATGTCCCGATTCATTACTCAGTTTATGGTTGATGTTTAGGCTTTGTAGGATCAACATATTATATAGTGATAATAAGCTTCAAATCTTTTCTTACTGCTATGTATCGATGGTTTGACTTTACAAAGTTGCTGCTTAATGTACAAAAACAGGCTTTCTGCTGAAATAATTATCTCAGCAAGACAATTGGAAAAAAAAATTAAAAAATTTCACACCGCCAGCACATACAAAATATAAGGTTATTAATTTGAACCTCCATAAATCAACTCCATGGAATAGAAGATTTCCACGAAGAAAATTTGTCACAAAGGTTCAGATTCAATATTGTCATCTTCCGACACAAATTCGGTACAGAGATATAACCTATTTGCTTTATAGATGACTTTAAACTTAGATTCTCCGACATAGAATAGCACAAAAACATATGAAAAAAAAAACAAAATTTGATAAAATGTAATAGTGTTTCCTCCGTAGAACTAGTTCATGGAAGGGGAAGACTTCCATGAAGATAATGTCATGGAGGTTGAATAAACTGATATTGTCATCTTCCGACACAAAATTGATACAAAATTATAGCCTATCTTGCTTTGTAGATGACCTAATACACAAAGAGATTCTATAAGAAAAACATCCTAAAAATCAACGAAACTTTCAGACACAACCAGAAACTCTAAATCATAGAAACTGAGATTGAAGGAAAGAGTGGCGAAAACATGAGTTATATACACATGGCCGTTTAGGGCAAACCCATTGAGTAAAATAAAACGATGCCGCATAATAATATATTGGGGTTTATGTGTTCAATATTTAGTATGGGCTGAACTTTTTCCTACTGGGCCATATAGCCTCACAAGACAACAAAACCGACGACGACGGTGATCTGGAATTACTTTTCACTCGAACTGATTCAGCATCGACGATTTCATTACCAACGCTTAGTTTGTTGTACTTGTACTGGAGCTATTGGATTCATGCTCCTTTTTGACAAAATTACACCGAACACGAGGATTGTTAAAAGACTTTAGAAATTTGACAAAAGTAATATATAAAAATTCATAATAATTTGATAAATATTGTACCGGTAATAAGAAGATTCTAAACCAGATGATCTTAACCGGTAATACAATACATTTACCTTATTATTTCCTCCAAAGTCAAATTTGAGGAAATTACTTTTATTCAGCTGATTCGCCAAATGAAATATTACAACAATGGCGATCAGATCAGATATTAGTTTGTATAATTCACCTCCTCTATACATTATTAATATAAATGCTTCAGATTAAACGAGAAAAGAGTGAAAATTTACAGATTTCTCTCTGAAAAATCAAAGCTTTTTAAAGCTCTTTTCTTCACTCACTGCTGTGTATCAGTTGGTAGTGTCTTCACCAGAGGTAGTAGTTGTTGCTTGTCTTGTTTCAGACACTGAGACTCTTCTGGAATGTCCACTTGATGTTTCCACAACCTCATCTGTCTCCGAAGCTGTGTTGTCGTATGCGAATACTTCCATTGGGTGATGAAATTTACAGCTTGGACCAAACTTGCAGATCCCATAGCGACTATAGAACACACACAACGGTTCTCCCTATCCAACAACAAAAGAAAACAATTAGAACCGAGTTCTAATGTAATTAAAAGATGCGTTTCTTCTAAAGTTGTTGAGCAGCTTACAGGGCGTAAAGGGAGGCCAATGGGACTTAAGAGACAATCAGGAGGAGGAGCTTGTCTATCTCTAGGATGATGAAACTTGCAAACTGTGCCAAATTTGCAGTCTCCTGTCTTCATGTAGAATTGGCATTCTGGTTGTCCTGGTCTCTCCGGGAAAACGTTTTCACTCGGCAATGCATAGAACCCTCCTAATGGAACAGAGGAGCCCGGATTGAGACCCGAGAATGAACCTTGAGACTGAGACCCCCCTGACTCTTTGATCTCGCTCTGCTGCAAGTTTCTGTAGTTGTTGTGCTCATTTCCGGTACCTGAAGGAGAAACTGCGCCGAGCTGACCCTGAAGAATATATCAATAATAAAAAGATTAAAAAGTAAGTCTGACTAGCTGAGGGTTAAGCAGTGTTGTTGTTTTTTTTTTTTGACACGACTTACGCTGTAAGGGTTCCATCCTTGAACTGGTACAACTCCTTGAGGCATAATCAATGAGGTGCAGCCGGAGGGATCTTGCCATCGAGGGCTGGGAATAAAAGAGGCTCTTGACCAAGGATAAGACTGTTGTTGGCCTGAAGTAGGAACCATGAGGTTGGTTGTTGGTTGAGGCTGAGGATGGTTGAATTTACAAGTGGCACCAAATTTACAGTGTCCGGTTCTTAGAAAATAAGCACAATCAACCTCGTTCTGCATTGTTTAACAACAGATAAATCACTAAGAGGGATGGAATAAATGGCAAATGTGATTATGAAATTTAAAAAAAAAAGTGAGTCAAAACATACGGAGCGTAGAGGATAGCCTAACATATTGAGTGAGACTCTTCCAGCAATCCCAGCTTTGTTCCTAGGATGATGAAACTTACATGTTACTCCAAACTTGCATGTTCCTGTCTTCAAATAGTACTACACAACCCCCCAAACACACAGCATACAATGTAAGTTGGTCTGTGCAGGAAGATGTGCACAGTGGATACTAAAGCTTGAGAAAATGCTAATCAACAGTGGAAACAAAACAGAGAGAAGAGTATGCAATAACCTCGCATTCAGGCTGACCAATCCTTTCAGGGTATTCTCCTCTCATCCTAGCAGTGGCTATAACCTAAAGGAAACATCAAAACACACTAAAAAAAAGCTTCCAACTTTGGATCCGACCAAACAGATCAGCCTAAACTCCAAAACTGGAACATAGAAACAAAAAAAAAAAACATATGGTACCATTTCACGATCAGGAGGATGATTGAAGCGACAAGTGGAACCAAATCTACAAAGACCAGTTCTGATGTAATAAGAACAATTGGGCTCTCCGGGCCGTTCAGGGTAAGAACCTGTTTCCATTGTTTCATCTGGATTCAAATTCATTTGCCACATTGCCTCTGATGACCACACCCACCCGACAATAGAAACAGAACTCGAGATTAAACCCAATCCATTAAAAAAAATTAAACAATTTCTGATCAAAGCTAAGATAAAGATAGGAAGAATAAAAAAAGATGGACCTTGATTGATCATCAGAGGAGAAAGAGAGGACATAGGAACTCCGGCGTTAAAATCCATAGAGGTGAAGAGGAATGTCTCCAACGATGATGATGAGCATAAGACATTATACAGTCATCACTCTACAATGATTCGCCTGTAACCAAATCGTAGTTGCTCTTACAAGAAAACGAGAGTAGTGACAATGGACATAAGATGAAGAAGACGAATCGAGTGAACAGAGAGACAGAGGCGAGAGGAAATGTAGAGAGAGACGAAAAGCTAAAAAGCGTTCTCGTCTCACCTCCACACAAAAGATACAAGAAATTCAGTGAAATTTTTATTAATTAATTAATTAAAAAGTTGATGCAAGTAGGAAGACGAAACTACCCCCTACCGATGTTTTTCGCTGCCACTTTTATTTTATCTTCTCCACCTAAATTGGACGGTAGAGAACAAGTCACACTATTTTTTTTTTCTCATTATCTTTGCCCTCCTCTGTAAGGTTTATTCATGCAATATACTTCTAAGAAAACCAAACCAAACCAAACCAAACCAAAAGTCTTACACATTCACTGGTTTACAATACATCAACTATAACAATCAAAACACCAAAATCTCAATTGAACATCAGGGCAATGAAGCTAAAAGCTAATCTTGATTTGGTTCTAACCTTGCTTTGGCTCTTTCGAGTGCTTTGAGCCTATTAGCTTCCATTCGTAGTCTCTGTTCTTCGGAAATGTTCTGTGCTCTCTCCATTGCCTTCAATCTATTAGCTTCCATACGTGCTCTTTGCTCTTCTGTCAGTTCACTGCTTTTATCAATGTTCTGTTCATCGCTTGGTAACTTTGGAGTAGGTCTCGAATCGGTTGCATTATCAAATATCTCATCCAACATACTGTCTTGAAAGGCATCAGCATTTGTATCAGCATCAACATCAGCATCTACGCTCTTCTTTGATGGTATGTTCTCCTCGTCATAACTTGGCTGATCCATATCTACATCTACGTCACCTGCAAAAAAAAGAGTTTTCATCACAAACAAAACAAGATTGTAATGGAGTGAACTTAAGTTGAAACGCACACAAGAAGCCTTTCTATTATTTTTTTCAGATTCGAAGGGGGAAAAGCTGATATGTGTTGCAACATACCTTGATCATCAGAAAGAAGAGCATTATCCTCCTGCTTTTCGTATAACTTATTTGGATCAACTCCGCTAGCGACCCTTTCCCTCAGTTCGTTTATACAAATCTGAAAGGATACCAACGTTACACAAAGTTACAACATACTCATTGCCTGAACATATAGTTTTTTAGTGACTAGCAGAAACTAAAGGATGTTAAGGAACTAAAGATTAAGGGTAGGAGCACAAATGATCATCATATCACCAGGAAAGAGCCTAATGCATTCTCAGATTCTATTACTTGAAACTATCAAATCAACACGTGATTGGACTGACTGACTCATCACTGAATTTAAAAAAAAAAACGAGCAATGTTTATGTAACTCTGGTTTCAGTAATGTTGAGACAATAAATCAAAACCGGATTCATAACTGCCACGAGGAAACTTCACAAGAACAATTACAACATCAGAAGTAAGTGAGAATGATTGTACCTTGACACGCTTAGTAGCAGCGACTTGTTGAACTTTATGCACAAACTGATCAAAGGAATAGTAAGGCAGCAGATGAGAGTGCCACTCACTGTACATCCTTATCAAATTCCCCAAATCGCTAACCTAAACAACACATATCTCATCAAATCTGAGCATAAGAAGAGTTTCTAGATCTGATAATGATTATTAGGTTAGGTTAGGGGCAGCGATTCTACTACCTCTTTCCCTCGGCCACGATACTTGAAGGATCTAGGGAAATGGCGAAGAACGTAGCCGAGACCATCCTCCGAGAGCAGCATCTCAGGCGTTAGTTTAGGCCTTTGAACTCTCGCCTTCGTCGCTTTGGGAACTGGTCCCCCGGCGACGGCGGGGTTTCCGCTTTTGGGGAAAGATCTCTGCGAGACGTTGTTAGGGGTTTGAGAGGAAGAAGGAGCGGGGTTTCCGGCGGCGAAAGGAGCCGAGGAAGGGCAATCGCGAGACCAGTGACCGGGACGGCCGCATTTGAAGCATCCCGTCGGAGCTGATTCCATCTTTTTCGCCTTTCGATCTTCTACCGCCTCTCTCCCTCTCTCTCTCTTAGGTCTTTATCAGATTCAATTTGCGAACATCATTTTGGCGGTTTAATTTTTTTGTGGCGGGAAAAAAGTAAATGGGATGAACCGGATGGTTTTAATCAAACCGGTTTCCCTTACTATAATTTTTTTTTAACAAATCCACATGCTCATGTATGATTTTTGCTAAAACATACAACATCTGTTGTTTACAGAAATTATTCCTTTATTCAACACTAGATTTATAGGATAAACGATATATTTTCACACCAGAAACATTATATAGCAACAGTTCTATACGATATTTCATTTTCTTTTTAATTATACACATATTAAGTATATGAATTTATCTATCCATATTTTTAAAGATTGAAATCCGAAACCACGTAGACAAAGATTTAGTTTAGTTTTTACTAGTTTAGAGTCTAAACCGATATTAAAACAGCTAAACCGATCAAACAGTTAGTATTAAACTGAAATTAGAACCTAATCCAATCTGATATTCAAATAGTACTCGACCCAACTTTTTAGTAGGATGTTGGATCATGTTCTATTTGGATATCAGGTCGGGGCAGATTTTAATTTTAGTTCGATACCAACTAGTTTGATATTGGTTTAATTAGTTTGATAAATCAAGCTAAATCTTTATCTGTATCGAATTTTGAAAATGAGCATAAATAGTTTTATACATTTAAAATATGAGCAATTAAATTCATATACTTAAAATATACTCCATCCGTTCCTAAAAATAGGATTTTCTGGATTTTATTTTTGTTCCACAAAGAAAGATTTTCTATATTTTTAAGCTACTTTTGTATACTTTTGAGGTACTTTTGTATACTTTTGAGTATCATTAATTATGAATATTTGAATTGATTAAATTTTATTGGTTGATAGTTATTGGAAATTGTATAAAACATAAATAGTAAATTAAAGTTGGAAAATATTTATTGTAGTCTTAATAAACGTGAAAACTCTAGAAAATCTTACTTTCAGGAACGGAGGGAGTATGTAACTAGGACGAACATGAAAGATTATGCAGAACTGTTATTGGTGTGGAAATAAGTCTGTTACCCAGATTTATATGTATGATTTGGAAAGTAAGCATCAGTACCACTATTACGTTTTTAGCGTGATAACCTATCAAAATTAACAAATTAAATCCATTAATCTTTATTTGGGAGTGTAACTATTATTTTACAAAGTTCAAATATTTTCAATTCTCCCAAAGTTCAAATATTTTTAATTTTTTTTTAAACTACTATTTTACAAATAGAGAGTTAGAAGGATGGTTCTCCATGCTTTTGGGAGAGGTAGACATCTTCCTCAGAGAAGAAATTCTTCTTCATCAATTCCAATGGCTTGGATTTGTCTCTTTTGTTTTTTCTTGTGTTTCTTCTTCTTTTGCGTGGATCCTTCAATTTCCATGAAGGATGATCCAACCCATTGCTAAATCCTAGACAAAACAAAAAATGTTTATTTCTCTTAATCAGCTTCTTAACCCTTCTAATTACTTAGGTTAAATTTTTAGAACACCATGCATTGTTTCCCGTGTTTCTCTACGCCAAAGAGTAAAAAATCTCCATCTACGAATGAGACTAACGACAATGAAACCAGACCACATGCACACGGTATGAATGTCCCAAACGTTTGCCATCTTTTTAAGTGTTAAAGATTTATAAAACCATCTCTTTGTCTTTGATTCGATCATTAATAATATTAATCACTTTCTTATGTTGTTTTTAAAGAGAATAAACATGCAGATGAAGCAGAGCACATGGAAGAAACAACGCTGAAGACATTCACTTTCCGAGAACTAGCAACGGCGACAAAGAATTTCCGGCAAGAATGTTTATTAGGAGAAGGTGGATTCGGTAGGGTTTACAAAGGAACCATTCAGTCTACTGGCCAGGTGTGAGTTATATATATATATTTCAATGATTCATTATCACCAGAATAAGTAAGAACTTGACTTTTCCTTTTTTTTGGAGAACGGTGTAGGTGGTGGCTATAAAGCAACTAGACAAGCATGGATTACACGGGAACAAGGAGTTTCAAGCCGAGGTCTTGTCGTTAGGCCGACTCGATCATGTCAATCTTGTCAAGCTTGTAGGCTATTGTGCTGATGGAGATCAAAGGCTCTTGGTTTATGATTATGTAACTGGAGGTTCTCTCCAACACTATCTTCATGGTATATATATAGATGGAGAGAGATTACTTGTCCAACACGTCTTGAACTTTTTTAAGAGAAAACAGCTGAGATTTTTGGATGGATGTTTGGTTTTGCAGAGCCAAAATCAGACCGTGAACCAATGGACTGGACGACGAGGATGCAGATAGCGTATGGTGCAGCGCAAGGGCTTGACTACTTGCACGATAAAGTGAATCCACCTGTGATATACCGTGACTTGAAAGCTTCAAACGTTTTGTTGGACGATACTTTTTGTCCTAAGCTTTCTGACTTTGGCCTGCATAAGCTAGGACCAGGGACAGGTGATAAGATGGTGGCTTTAAATTCTCGAGTAATGGGAACTTATGGTTACTCCGCTCCCGAGTACACACGAGGAGGAAACCTCACCATGAAATCAGATGTCTATAGCTTTGGAGTTGTGTTGCTTGAGCTCATCACTGGTCGAAGAGCTCTTGATACCACTAGACCTAATGATGAACAAAACTTAGTTTCTTGGGTAAGTAAACAAACCATTAAGCTGTTTTAAAAAAAAATCATAAAATGTTTGTTTCTTAATCATAAAATGTTTCTTTTTAAAAACAACCCCCCCCCCCCCCATTTCTTTGTAGGCACAACCATTGTTTGGAGATCCGAAGAGATATCCTGATATGGCAGATCCAGTTCTTGAGAAAAAAATTTCAGAGAGAGGGCTAAACCAAGCAGTGGCGATAGCTTCCATGTGTGTGCAAGAGGAAGCAACAACTCGTCCTCTGATAAGCGATGTAATGGTCGCACTCAGCTTCCTTTCCATGTCAACAGAAGACGGTGTTCCCACCACTGTTCCTATCTTATCCTTCAGGGACAAGAGCATGTCTATAGCCTTGAGCCGACATGATTCAGATCTTGCATCTCCTAAACTAGCAGTAGAAGATGAAAAGTCTAGCTCGAGCGAATCTGATGATGGGTCTGGTTCTAACTCACATGAAGAGGATCGAAGCAGTATATCATCAAAGCCTATTGACGAGAAGAACCAGGCACAAAGCTTGAAGATAAACTATAGATATAGCTGGGAAGAAGTGGACGTTAGTGATGAGAAACTAAGCAGTAAAAGCAGCCATAAATCAAATGATGGAAGCGTTTCTTCGTTCTATGATATCGACGGAGACCATGATGATTCACTTAGGAATAAGGAGAAAAAGGAAGAAGATCACGGCTCAAAAACTGATGATGATCAAAGTGTTTACTTTGATGATGAGTCAGGAGATGACAATGGAATATCTTTTCACCGGATAAAATCAGGGGTTAAAAGTGTCTCTACAGAAGATTGAATCTTTCTTCATAGTTATTTTTTTGTATCATCCATCAAAGCTAAAGAGACAAAAGAATTTGAATCTTTGTGGGGGTTTGTTTTTTTGAAAAACATTCTCAGTTAGGAATATAATACACACTTTGAAGTTTTTTTCTTTATAAATTTACAACCATTTCTCTTTGTATATGATGAAGATGTTTCGAATTGATAGATTACGTACCAAATGTACTAATCGGATGATCTGATTGAACAAAAAAACATAGTCAGAAATTGTGACTCTTTTATTATTAAACGCAAGGTTGAATAAAACATTAATGAAACGCATTAAAGTGTCAGTCTTATTTGACCCAAAAAAAAGTTTCAGTCTTCTTAAAGATATGGTATTTTAAACAAAAAAAACATGCATCAATTCTAGCTATGACTATGATGACTAAGATTAGATTTTCCGGATGGAAGAAGAAAGAATTAGATTCAAAATTCAGTTCTAGTAAATAAGATACTAAATTGATAGAAATAATCAAACTATTCCATTATGGATTACACCAGTCTTTGGGTTTTTCCGAGGTTCATTTTTTCTTGTCAACAAATATTCAATACTATCAGTCTATACTCTAAAGAAATACAAAAAATTCAAACGAGACAACTCGAGTCTTTACGTTTTGTGTGAATCCGACCACTAGTTTCTTTCTTTATTCAAGTTAGACCACATTTTATTTGGTCAGTTAAAAAAATGTGAGATGTAATAAAAAGCAAAAGATGTAATAGAAAGTGTCAAGATCCTAGATAATGAATGCCAAATGAATCCAAAAAGGGCTCCACACGCTAAATCCCTTACAATGGGTTTAAAACTTTTAAACCCCATAGAAAGAAATAATCGTTACCGTAAAATCTGAGTCCGCGCGTTCTCAAAAGCTGTTTCCTTTTCGTATTAGAAACTTCACTTGATCCCTCCTATATAAACCACCTTTCTTTCTTCTCTCAAATCAACACCAACCATCACTTCTTTCTCTGGCTTTGACTGCTCTGCCTCTCTGTTCTTTCTGATTCTTTAATTACAAGTTACTGGGAGATGTGTTTGATCACGGAAGCTGATGATCACGACGGTTGTGCGTTAGTTGCCCCTCAGAATTTCTCGATGGTTGAAGTTGGAATCTACCGATCTGCGTTTCCTAAACCCGAGCATTTCGATTTCCTCACAGCCCTTAGTCTTCGTTCCATAATGTAAAGACCGTTTTTGTTTTCTATTTTCCCTCCAATTCCTCTGTTTTTTTTACTTATCTATTTAATAAAAAAATGTTTCCTTTGGTTTTTCGTTGTTGATTCACCGAGCAGTTATCTTTGTCCTGAACCATACCCTGAGGAGAGTTTGAAGTTTTACGAGGCCAACAACATCAAGCTTTTCCAATTTGCAATCGAAAGCCTAAAGGTGGTGTTGTCTCTCTGTTTTGATCACCTATCTTTCTTGTTTTTTTAATTGAATATTAAATTTAATTCAAAGAAAAAGACCTTGTTACATCAAGTGCTTCCTATGCATAGTTTTAATCAAAAAAAAAGATCTTTCTTGTTGGTTTCTTATATAACTGGATCCTTTATGATTTTGTAGGATCCTCCAAATCCAATACCAGAAGATACAGTTTTGGCTGCTCTGAAAGTCTTAGTTGGTAAGGAATCCAAACACTCTGGAACGGTCTTTTGGGACGTCTACGCTCTCTTCCTTACCCCATGAGTCTTACTAGTAAACTGTGTGTTTTGTTCTCTCTTGTAGATGTAAGAAACCATCCGATCCTCATTCACTGCAAAGCCGGAAAGGTTTTATAATATACTACATCAACCTTTATTTTTTCCCACTTCTTCTATCTTATACTAGTTGTTATTAAAGGGCATTCTTTTTACGAGGTTACCTATTTACAAGACACTAACGGTTTTGTTGAAAATAAATGCGGTGAATGCAGCATAGGACAGGTTGTTTGGTGGGATTCTTAAGAAAAGTTCAGGACTGGTGTTGGTCATCGGTGCTAGAGGAATACCAGAAGTATGCGGGTCCGAAGTGCAGACAGAGGGACTTGAAGTGTATTGAGAGATTTGATACCGTGAGATTGAGGCAGTGTCTCTTGAGCATTATGTATCGTTATCTCGGTTACGGCCCTAATAGGAAAAGGTTGCTCTACGAAGAGGAAAACGTCCAGGCACCGAAACTGAAAGCTAAAGTTTTTGAAAACGAGATCAACCAAGTGGGCCCGGCCCATACATAAATGCTTAAGTTGCTTTATCATTTTTCTTAATAAAATGTCAAGTCTTAAAGTGTGGGTTTAGTAGGCTAGTAGCCATTATCATTGTTAAATTTACAATCAATTACTAAAATATGAGAGAATAATATAATAATTTTTAGTAAACATTATTACACAATGTGACATTAATTTCCAATCTGTACCATGTGCGGTGGAGGACAAGGTTTCTGACAATATACACCACATGAATGTATTAAGAGCAAAGATCTCTTTATTAAAGATGTCTTTATAAGACAATCAAAGAATTCCACCAATTTGTATTAGCATTCTTGAACTAGAAGAGGCCATATTCTGTTTAGCTGACTTTACACCCAATTTTAACACGTAAATAGAAAGAAGGAAGAAAAGTGAAAAAAAAAGAACGTAACACACAAGCCACTCAAACCAAACGTGCTGTACACTTAATCTAAGGCCAAAACATATAAACAGAGAGTTTGAAACCACAACGCTAGCCTAAACCAAATGACACTCAAGACGAGTTCTTTGCAAAGTAAGAACATTTGCAAATCAACCAGAGTTCAAAGATCAGTTTATTCATATAACATCCCCCTCCTTTTGATAAAACAGCAGATAACAAGTATGAGATCATTAAAAAAAAGGCAGAATGCCATAAGCATCCCCCTGATTCAACATGATAGATTAGGGGGTAGAGTAGCAAATCATCGTCTTAAACAAACATAAAAGATAGATAAATTTTCAGGAAAGTTACTTCTTTAAGCTCCCCCTGATTCCAGGTTTAGGTTTGGACTCGGCTACAGGAGCTAAAACAGCATGGAGATTCACGAGCTTGGATTCTTCATAAGGGATCTTCGGATGCTTCGACTCGTGATGGATCTGCATGGTCTTGAGATCCGGAGCTGTGATTTTGCAGTGAGGACACTCGAACTTAGCGTGACCACCTTTCTCTTTCCCGGTCCGATCGGCTATTCCCGCCTTTCCTCCGCCTCTGTTGGTCAACGCAGCATCGATCTTGGCTTGAATCTCCTTAGCTGTATGCTTCTTTGGCTTCGCCTTACCAGTCATCTTCGGTGGTGGTGGCGGCGGCGACTAAGGGAGAAGCCCTAGCCCTAACCTTAGTTGTGTTCCACTTCTGACCAAGACAACAACTTGGAAAATTATCAGAGGGCCAGTATAAATATAAACTTTTTTGAGAAAATTTCAAATAGACCTCTCAAAATAACAAAATTTGCAAGGAAACCCTTTTAATCTTATCTACTTTTGTCGGAAAGGGTTTATGAAGTGTGGAGAGGTACATGGTAAAGGTCGTGGACATAAAATAAAAATGCAACGCATGGAGCACATCAGTCAGCAACTACATACACATCAACGTCTACGCAAAGACAATTCCGCTCTGTTTATTCTATCAAAAATCACGCTTGTACCGCATATACGGTATGAATCACGATTGTACCGTACTGAATTTTAATTTTGCACCGTTTATATTATGAAAACTGTGGTTACCAACCAACGCGTGTTGGCATAGTGTGGTAAAGGAACTCCAGCTAGAATACCCGCCCTGGGTTCGATCCGCGTTGGCCACGAGAGTTTTCACATGGGCTTCTCTCGCCTTCCAGACCACTTCGCGTAATCAGGAGCCCTTAAGTGGAGGCTTAAAAATCCTGTAATGGCATGGACTTAGGCCCGGTGGACTAGTCGATCACGCTTAGTGGTCGGATACTGGATTATCAAAAAAAAAAAAAAAAACTGTGGTTACCTGGTTAATTCGGATCCTAAATATAAACTTTAATTAGTTAGATCAAAAATAAAAATAAGCTTTATGAAAAATTGCAAATAAACCCCTCAAATAATAAAATTTGGAAGGAAACCCTTGTAATCTTATTCGCTTTTGTCGGAAAAAGGTTTTATAAAGTGCGGAGAGGTCGATTCAGTTATGTTTTGGTGGTGTTCAAGTGCTTCCAGTTTCCTTCTTTGCTCTTCTTAATCTGTATTAATTGTTGGTGAGTTCTCGGTAGTTCTATATGTGGCGTTGGAGCGGATTTCTCGGATGGAAGCGCTCGTGGATATTATCTAGCAACTCAACTTATTAGGTGTGCATTGCTCTCTCTCGTATCCAGTCAGCTTCACCAGTGTTGCAGTCTCATCTATCTCCACCATCCTCCTCATCTTTGTTTTCAATTTTAGTCTAGTTTCTGGTTTCAGTGTTAGTATCAATCTGTGTTTCTGGATGGTGTCCATCACCACCAGCTTATGGCTCCAGAAAGGTTTGATCACCTTTGCTGGCTTTGTGTACTTCCATTTTCAAGATTAATATAAATCCATCAGATGACAAAAAAAAAAAAAAAAAAAGTGCGGAGAGGTACATTTCGTGGACATAAAATAAAATAAAATAAAACGGAGAAAGCAGGGGGAGCGCATCATCAGACTAGTCCACCAACCACATACACGTCAATGTCTGCTTCTTCTTGTTTATTTAATCTCCCTTTGATTCCCTTCAGATCTCTCTCCCTTCCTCCATCCTCTTCCCGGTTTCTCCGTCTTCCTCCTCCATCATCGCTCCGATCCTTTTCGGTTCCAATATCGCCGAGAAAGTTTCGACCTTTCTCCGGTACCACCGCAATGGCAACAGATGCTAAAGATGCTGGAATGGATGCTGTCCAGAGACGCCTCATGTTTGAGGACGAGTAAGTCTTTGATTCACCTTAAGGGTTTTGCAAAAATTGTACCTTTTTTTCTTCAAATCAGTTAGTTTGCTCAGAAAAAAAAAACATTAATTAGAAGAAAAATTGACGAAATTTGGTTCTGGCAATTAAAAATAAATCCGATTAGCAGTTGATTCAGGAACATATGTCTATTTGATTTGTTGACTTCGATTGTAATGATAATTGGTTTCTGAATTTAGTAGCTGTTATTAGAATCAAATGGGCTCAAATGTCAACATTTTAGTGTCTTATGTGACAGTATTGGGAGGAACATAGTCAGGTTAACCTTTGCTTTGATATAATTGTGTCTTCTTGATGTGCAGAATCTATATGGTCTCTACACTTCGATTAAACGATTTGTTTATTCATTGTCTGTCTTGCTTGCAGATGCATTCTTGTTGACGAAACTGATCGCGTTGTAGGGCATGACAGCAAATATAATTGTAAGTGAAAATCCATTTAAATTCATGTGCTACTTAGTTGCATCAAATGATTGTGTCAGAACATACTATTTCTGGTGGAAAGTAGTGAGTTCTGTCTGGTTCAATATATAAAAATAGGGGTTATAATATGGTTCTGCTGCTGGATAATTATTGAAAAAAAAAAAAACAATCTGAAGTGATAGAGGAATGTCTGTTTTGCTTTCTTATCTGTGTCTTCTATGTCACTAGTCAAGTTACTGATACCTCATAAAAATCTGCAGGCCATCTGATGGAAAATATTGAAGCTAAGAATTTACTTCACAGGGCCTTCAGTGTATTTTTATTCAACTCGAACTATGAGCTGCTTCTCCAGGTATTTTCTCAGTAACAACTCGAACTATAAACTGTTACTGAAACTCCTTTGTTTAATTTTGAACAGCAAAGGTCGAAAGCAAAGGTGACCTTCCCTCTAGTGTGGACAAACACTTGTTGCAGCCATCCTCTTTACCGTGAATCAGAGCTTATCGAGGAAAATGCACTCGGTTGGTATCTTCCGGACAAACAATTCAATACTTGTTTACTGACTATGCAGCAAGTCTGACCTCACTGTTTTGTATCATGCTCATTCTTAAGGTGTGAGGAATGCTGCACAGAGAAAGCTTCTTGACGAGCTCGGTATCGTAGCTGAAGATGTACCAGTGGATGAGTTCACTCCCCTGGGGCGTATGCTTTACAAGGCTCCTTCTGATGGCAAATGGGGAGAGCACGAACGTAAAACACCAATCCCCTGAGACTCGTGTTGTTGACCTTTCTCTCGAATACACACTTATGAATGTTCTTTTTTTTTTTTTGGGGGCAGTGGACTACTTGCTGTTCATTGTGAGGGATGTGAAGGTGGAACCAAACCCTGACGAAGTGGCGGAGATAAAGTATGTGAGCAGGGAAGGACTAAAGGAGCTGGTGAAGAAAGCAGATGCAGGGGAGGAAGGTTTGAAGTTGTCACCGTGGTTCAGACTGGTGGTGGACAATTTCTTGATGAAGTGGTGGGATCATGTTGAGAAAGGAACTCTTGATGAAGCTGTTGACATGAAAACTATCCACAAACTCTGAAACCACTTTCTTCCTCAAAGTTTTTGTGACGATCTTTTTTATTTTAATAATCTCTTTTTGATATTTGTGATTGATAATAATTGGGAGATGTTCCAAGAAAAACCATTCAATAAAGTTTGATTTTATTTTTAAAAGTATGGTAATCTTTTTCCATGATCTAAGCTTGAATTTCACATTCTGAGATTGTGTCAAAAACTCATATAAAAGAGTCGAGAAAATGATCAGAAGGTGAGAAGGACATAAGATGGCGTTTGTGACAACTGCTGAAGTGTGTGACGCGAATCAAGAGCTGATCCGTTATACATCCTAGTTACTCAACGACTAAACTGGTCATAGTCACTAAATAGCATCTACTAATAGATTGCTATAAAAGCTAAGAAACCTTTTATAACTCCGGAGTCCTGATTGTTAACGTAATCTATGATTTTATCCAAAAAAAATGAGTTGGATTATTTGATTGAGACAGGACTAGGCAAGCGAACAAAGGAAGAGAAGACAAGACTGAAAAGTCATTTTGGATTTCATAAGAGACATAGAGAGAGGAGAAACTAAAATTCAAAGAGGTTGTCTTCTTCAGAATGATGATCTGCAGATCTTTGCTGCATGAGAGGAGAAGTTGATACGTGTTGGAACCTGTGTCAGTGTGCCTCGTGGCCGACATGTGGCTTTAGTTTCTGTACTCTCAATGTTTTGTAGTACTATTCTTCTGGGTTCCACTGTTCTGTATCACCACTCAGGCTTCTACAAATAATACAAGGAAATCACCTCTCAACGGTTACCATTTATTATGCTATTTAACCAGAAAAGACTGATCACATTTATTAAAATACCTTTACTGTAGATCAAGTTTTATACGTTTTAATGTGCGTTTTTTACTTTTTTTTTTAATCTTGTTAATTTTTTTTATAATATCTCCCATTAATAACAACCACGTAACCCTAGATAAAAATAAAATCAAATGAGATTATTAACTAAACGGATTATGAACATGATCTTTTTTTGTTTCTATTGGACAAACAAAGTGAACATGATTAAGCTGACCAAATGAGAAGTTTAGTTGGATTAATATGGGATGATGACCGATTGAGACACCTTATATTAATTAAAGATTTTGATACTTTTTGCATGGATATTTATAAAAATGAGAAAAATAATATTGGTTGGATGTCAGGAAATTATTGTGTAAGAAACGTCTTATCCAACCGCCCCCATGTTAATAGTGCCAGCCTGAAAAATACGCAAAATATTTAAATTAAAAAAAAACTCCCATCATCTCAAGGAAAAAGAAAAAAAAAACATGATAAAATCTCTTTTAACACATTTATATTTAGAGTGTGACGACGGACCAATCTCCATTACTGTTTCTTTCTATCTCTATAATACACATTGATCGAAGGAGAAAGAACGGGTTTGTAGTTGGTTCGTTGGCGTTTCTTTCTCCTTCATTCTCTTTCCTCTCTCAGTTACTCTGTTTCTATTTTACGCGCCTCAACAGAATCTTCCCCTCTCCCTTTGTTTTCTTCGTCTGATTCTCAGATCCTCCTCCTACCTTTTTGATCTGATCTCTCTCTCCTGGTGAGTCTCATTTCAGCTCGAATTCGATTAAAAGTTTGATACTTTCTGGCTCTGCTAATTTTTCTTTTTGATTATTTTCAGACAAAAGAGATAAGAGATTGATGATTTCTCGTGTTTGTAGTCTCTTTAACAATCACACTGTGTGATGGGTTTTGATGTATTAAAATAGATCACTCTCTCTTCCTTTTTCCTCTTTAAGGCTTTAAATTATATTAAAAAAAAACACGTATTTTCTTTTTCTTTGAGTCTCAAAAAGGGGTAGACCCAGAAGTCCTACCTTTAACCTTTTCTTGGTCAGCTTTGAAAGGCTTGATCTTTTTTTATATATATATATATTTGTTGCTTTGTTCATTCAATCTTGGCGATGTGGGTTTAGGAACTACCACTGCTCTGTATTGTCAGCTGAGGATTTATTACATTCATCATTAGTATTCTTTGCATCAAGTAGCTGGAACTATTACAGAGGTATATATATGTTTCTTCTTCCTGTCTGAATCATCATTTGATCTAAAAAGGTTTTTTTCTATTCTCTTTCCCACAGCTAAAATCATCATTGCTCTTTGTGTTGTGATAATTTGGATCTAAAGCCTCAAATCTTTACTCGCTGGAGGAGCGTGGGTGTGATTGTACAACAGTTGGTCTGGAGTGCCTTGTTAATATAATCAGGGCCCTTAGAATGGGGTCCTGTTTATCTGCAGAGAGCAGGAGTCCTACTACACCGGGCTCTCCTTGCTCTCCTGGCTTTGGTGTTAGGAAGAGGAAGAACTCTAAGAAGAGACTTGGTGGCGGCTCCAGGAACTCCTCCTTTGATTCAAGGAGAGATGATCCGTTGCATCGTGTTCCGGGTCGGATGTTCTTGAATGGATCGAGTGAGGCTGCTTGTATCTTCACTCAACAGGGCAAGAAAGGCCCTAATCAAGATGCAATGGTTGTGTGGGAGGTTAGTTAGTTAGTTAGATACAATTTTTAAGTCTTCTTTGTTATGGTTCTTATAGGTTCTAATTGTTTCCCCACTGCCAGAACTTTGGTTCGAGGACAGATACAGTCTTCTGTGGAGTGTTTGATGGGCATGGTCCATATGGTCATATGGTTGCCAAGAGAGTCAGAGACAATCTTCCTCTCAAATTAAGTACTTATTGGGAAGCTAAAGTACCAGCTGAAGGTGCTCTAAAGACGATCACCACCGTTAATAGTGCCAGCAACATCAACAACTCTGAAGATGCTGCTGCTGCTTCTTTTGTATCTGCTGAAGAAGAACCTAGGCCATCCGTTGATATGGAGGAGGAGGAGGAGAGCACAGAAGAGTCCCAACCCGAACTGTTTCGAACTCTGAAAGAGGCGTTTCTTAAGGCTTTCAAAGTTATGGACAGAGAACTTAAATTCCATAGAAGTGTTGACTGTTTCTGTAGTGGTACAACGGCTGTTACTTTGATCAAGCAGGTGTGGTGTCACGTCTTTGTGTGTTTTAAAGTTTTAGTTCAGTGTAACTGCGTCTTTATTATTTAAACAATCCTCTCCATTATATCGTAGGGTGAGTATCTCGTTGTTGGAAACATTGGGGACTCCAGAGCTGTGATGGGCACAAGAAACGGTGAAAATGCGCTTGTTCCTGTTCAACTTACTGTTGATCTCAAGCCAAATCTCCCAGGTTTTTGAATAATTACTCCTTTATGATAATGTCGTGTGGGTGATGATGCATGATGGATCTAATTGCTCTCCTTTTGATTTTTCAGCTGAGGCAGAGAGAATAAAAAAGTGTCGTGGACGTGTGTTTGCCCTTAGAGATGAACCTGAAGTATGTAGAGTTTGGCTGCCAAACTGTGACTCACCTGGACTCGCCATGGCACGTGCTTTCGGAGACTTTTGTCTTAAAGATTTTGGTCTGATCTCTGTGCCTGATGTTTCATTCCGCCGGTTAACCGAAAAAGATGAGTTTATAGTGTTGGCTTCAGATGGGGTAATCTCTCAAACATATACACTTTCCTTTTCTCTGCTCATTTTATTGCTCACATTAGTCTAATGGTATGTTTGTGTGATAGATATGGGATGTGCTCTCAAATGAAGAGGTAGTGGCGATTGTGGCTTCAGCGCCATCACGTTCCTCTGCAGCAAGAGCTTTAGTGGAGTCTGCGGTTAGAGCTTGGAGATACAAATACCCTACCTCCAAAGTCGATGACTGCGCTGCTGTTTGCTTGTATCTAGACTCCAACAACACAAACGTCATATCATCAGCTTCTTCCATCTCCAAACTTGAAGATGAAGACGTAGAAGAACTAAAAATGGAGAATGATGATGCATCAGGTCGTTCGAGTACTGTCATGACCGGGAAAGAGATTGCTCTTGACGAAAGCGAAGCTGAAAGGCTGATTAGAGAAGAGGATCACTCGGATGCAGAGCCTGGAACAGAGTACTCTGCACTAGAAGGTGTTGCAAGAGTTAATACACTTTTAACCTTACCAAGATTCGTGCCTGGTAGGCATGTTAAAACGGGCTTTTAACAAACGGACGGAAACGGGCTGTGTGTAAAAAGATTGTCCGTTAGAAGCCCGTTTATATGGTAAAACTAAACGGACGTGGTCGGGTCTGTCCGCTAATGTCCATTTAGTTAACGGGTTTATACAAAATTAAACGGACCGTCCGTGTAGCCCGTTTATATTTTTTTTTTAATTTGTAATTCAGAAAGCGACGACGTTCTCATCTTCATCTCTCTCGCTTTCTTTCTGAGCCGACAAAGCCCTAAAGCTTCATCTCATCTTCATCTCTCTCTCTCCCTCCCTCTCTCTCACTCATGGTGTGTCTCTGATGTAGGCCGTGCATTTGGGTTCCTCTCCGCAGATCCGCCGTATTCCTCACCGCAGATCCGCCGTATTCCTCTCCGCAGCTCCGCCGTATTCCTCTCCAGCTGCCCCCGTGTTTCGATCTGTTCATAGCAGAACCCTTTTGGGTTTCCTGGGTTTGTGATTTGCTCTTGATAAGTGTTGTTTTGTTTGCTCTTGGCTATAAAGAAATAGAAGAAACAGTGATAAGTTAGTGGCTATAAAGAATTTTGTTGTGCTTAATGTTGGATGAGTACTAGGTATAGTGTTTGGAGTCTTCCATAGTCTAATGTGGAATTATTAAGGAACTAAAAAATGGTTCTGTCTAGCGTTCTTCATGTATTGATTATTATATTTATAAACTTAATTTTCCTTTTAATGGAGATCCATTTGTTCATGTCTTCGTTATCAAAACATTTTTCCATAAGCTTATGTTTTCTTAAAAGAATTGGACGATGGTTATTGTTTTATCTGTTGATTATGTTCCACTCTATTCGTAAATTCATTATCAAGCTGTTAATCCAAACATTCAGTTTACGTGGGATCTATTTGTTTATCTCTTGACTATCATAAAATCTTTCCTGCAGTTTTTTTAATATATAGCTGATGATGAAATTGGCGATCTTTATGTTTTCAAACATTATTTTGAGGAGTTAGAAGAAGAGTCTCCCAAAGGATAGCTTTTCTTTAGAATAGTTGAATGAATCATTGGATTAGGAATATAGCTTCAGCTTGCATAGTCTAAAGTGAAGTTAAGGAATTAGAAAAATCATTGTTTTGTTTCAGGTACTAACTTAGTGCTTTAGCTTAGCTTGGCTCGTGCTTTGATCTGTTTGTATTTTGTCTTTTACTTGAAGAAAGTGGTTTGATGTGATATATAGATTTTGTATAATGGCGACGTTACGGCTGTTTTGAACTTTATTTGTTAATTATATACTCGGTTTTGGATTTGAGATGGACTTGTTCTTTATAATTTTTTTTCTTTTTTTTTTATAATGATCTTGTTCCTGTGGGTTTTGTTTCTTTTTTCTTCGCAGACATGGACTCTGAATCTTTGCGAACAATGGCATTTCTTGAAGCTCGAAGTGAATACAATGAAATGAATGAGGAGGATGTTGAATTTGATGTAGAAGAGGAGTTGACAGAAACAGAAGCTGAGATTCAAACAGAAGCAGAGGTTCAAACAGAAACACAAGCAACTGCATCAACACAAGCAGCAAAACCTCAACGTAAGCGTCGAAAAACCTCTACTGTTTGGGAAGATTTTGTATTAGTGAGGATAGAAGATGGAACAGAAAAGGCTAAGTGCAATCACTGTGGTTCAGAATTAGTTTATAATAGTAAAACCCATGGTACAAATCAGTTGAAGCGACACTTAGAGAGTTGTTCTAAGATGCCTAAGAAGGTAGATAGACCTGTGTATGATCATTTGGTAGATCGTGCGATGGTTACTGAGGCTATCATTTACCATGATCTACCATTTCGATATGTGGAGTTTGAGAAGGTTAGAGAAAGAGATAAGTATTTAAATCCCGAGTGTAAACCCATCTGTAGACAGACTGCTGCTCTTGATGTCTATAGGAGATATGAAGTAGAGAAGGAGAAGTTGAAGGGGCTGTTGGAGAAGCATCGTGGCAGGGTCTGTCTGACTGCTGATTTATGGGTATCTAAGCCTCAGAATACGGGCTATATCTGCTTAACGGTCCATTACATTGATGATGACTGGAGATTGGACAATAAGATCTTAGAATTTTGTGAGATGAAGTCTCCACACACAGGTGATCTGATTGCCACTAAGATCTTCGAGTCATTGAAGGAATGGGGTTTAGAGAAGAAGATTTTCTCAATTACTCTAGACAATGCCACAAACAACAACAGCATGGTGAGAATTCTTGCGGGCAAGCTTCAGATGACAAGTGGAAGTGGTGGAGGTCTGTTGTGTGATGGTAAGTACATACATGTGAGATGCTGTGCTCACATTTTGAACCTCATAGTTAAAAATGGCCTGGAGTTAGCAAATAGTCTTCTTCATAACATTCGAGAGAGTGTCAGATATGTGAAAGCATCGCCACAAAGGAAAGAAGCATTTGCAGCATGTGTAGAGAGAGTAGGAAAAAGAAGGGGTGGAGCTGGATTGTCACTTGATGTTTCTACTCGCTGGAACTCTACATACGATATGCTGGTTAGAGCTCTCAAGTTCAAGGAGGCATTTGCTAGCATGGAGTCTTATGATCCGAACTATAAGACTAATCCTTCAGTGGCTGAGTGGAACCGTGGGGAAAAGATCTGTGAATTGTTGAAGCCATTCAGTGTCATAACAACAGATTTTTCAGGTTCAAAGTATCCCACTTCTAATATCTATTTCACACAAGTATGGAATATACAATTGTTATTGGAGAAATATTCCACTTGTGATGATCTTGGGGTGAGAGAAATGGCCAGAGACATGCAAGTGAAGTTTGATAAATACTGGAAGGAGTATAGTCTGATCTTGGCTATGGGAGCAGTTCTAGATCCAAGAATAAAGATTGAGATGCTTGAAGCTTCTTATAAAGAATTGGATCCTTCTACTGCCAGCTTAAAGACTGAAAAACTCAAAGAAAGTTTGAGTGATCTCTATAAAGAGTATCAGAAACTGTCTCAAACAAGTTCTTCAGGGTTTTCACTTACACCACATGAGATTGTCACAGAATCTCCCCTTGAAGATGATTATGATAATGTAAGTGACTTATAATAATTTTAAATAGTCTGAGTCATTTATTATCTTGAAATTGATACTTTTGGTATAAATGTTCATAATGAAGGACTTTTTTGAGTTGGAAAAGAGCATTGGTGGTGGAGCTGGTGATCCAAAGACACATTTAGATATCTACTTGGAAGAGCCAAGGCTAAATAGGAGGGCCAATATAAATTTGGATGTCTTGACTTATTGGAGAGACAACCAACATCGATTTGGAGATTTAGCATCTATGGCACGTGAGATCCTCAGCATTCCGATCACCACGGTAGCTTCTGAGTCTGCCTTCAGTGCTGGATCTCGGGTTTTAACTCCTTACCGAAACCGCCTCTTACCTAAAAATGTCCAAGCTCTTCTTTGCACTAGGAATTGGCTGCGTGGTTTTGCTGAATACCAAGGTAAAAAAGCTTTAAAATACCATTTATGACTATTTTTTGTTACTGATTCATATTATATTTTGTAGGTACAATTGAAGACCTCTTTGATGAAAATGAAAATGTTCAAAAAAAAACAAGTAGTTCAGGAGCTGAGTCTTTAACATCAAAAGATTGAAGTGTTTGATCGAATTATGGAAGTGATAAGATGTAAGTCTTTACTCCTTACTAAACCTGCAGTTTTAATGTTCATTTTGGTGATAAGATTGAAGTGTTTGATCGTTTACTTTGTACACACAGGTGTTTAAAATTGAAGTGGAGAAAATGGCGTTTCATCTCTTGTCTCTTTTCTTACATTTTCTTCATCTCATCTCTCTTGTCTCTCTTTACTAGCAAACAGACTATCAAATTGTTATGTTTTTGTAATGTAAACTCTGAACATCTTGTAAACTCATGAGATGTCTTGTAAACTTATGAGAATATCTTTTTGATGCATCATCAATACAAGTTTGCAATACAGGTTTGTTTATAATCACTACTAAACAGCAAATTTCTTGAAATTTTTTTTATCTAAACGGGCCTTAAACGGGTATTTTAACGGACGGACAGTAATCGGGCTTTTAACGGACGGACAATAATCGGGCTGTTAGTGTAAACGGGCTCTAGCGGACGGAATGTTAAACGGACGGACATTAGCGGACACGGACACAAACGGGCCGGACCTGTCCGATATAACATCCCTAGTGCCTGGTAAGTGAAACGAGTAAAAGAAGAGTTTGAAGAAGTTGAGAGAGGCCACAAAACATAATCAAATAAATTAAGCAGGAGGGCAGGAGAGGTACTGTTTCTTTTTCTTTTTTTTCCACCTTTCTACATTGGTCTCTTATTTTTTTCTTCGAGACATTCATTGGTTTTGGAACATAAACTTTATGTCAGTTTTGTTTTCTGTTTATGTTTTTCTTTCTGTCTTGTTAATGTTTTTTGGTTTTGTCAGTAAAGAAAGTGAAAACACACTATCAAATGATGTAATAATGGCTTTGTGTCTGTGATACCGTGATAACCCCTCAGGCTTAATTTTGTTTGTCTGAAGGGTATTTCCTGTTTTTTTTTTGTATTTTTTATAAAAGCTCCGGTTACATCAACTGCAGATTTGCTTCAATCTCCGTCTCTTTCAAAACTTATATCGTTTCAGCAAATAGGGATCAGATCCTCTACTGATAACAACAAACACAATGCTACAGAGGAAAGTAACTAAGAGAGAAACAATTGTTGAGAAGTCTAGAAACAGCTAAAGAAGAAGAAGACCATGAGCACCCTTGTCCAGATTGCTCCACTTTGTTCATCCTTGACTTGTATTCCTCCTGAGCCTGTGTGGGATGTGATGCTTACAGTTGTGTTTGATCCATATCTTTCACGCTCAGGAAGTGAAATAACCACAAGGTCCATAATCACTCGAGAGGTAAATTCATCTTTCTTTGTTGACGAATTTATAATATTAATACACTTTTTCATAATCTTTGTGCAGAAAAGCGACTTGTTCTCGCAGATGTAGAAGATGGGTTAAGGTTTTGTGGAGTCGCAGCAACAAAAAGGATAATGGCCAAAAGAGGTGTTATGTATGTATGTAATGTATGTTGCATGTAACATACATACATGTAGGTAAGTATGTATGTATGTATCAATCTGTGTTACACTTAGGGTCTAACTGGTGACCGTCTCGGGAATAGTAGGAACAAAAAGGAAAAGAATTGATGGGAATAAAATTATGGAAATGATGAGGAACGGTTATTCCATATCAAATTTAGTGAGGAATAAATTTGTTCTTTAATTCTCTACAATAAAAGGAATGATAAGGAATGAAAAGGAATGACTATTCCTAATGAATGGTAAAATTTGTTAGGAACATTAAGCAATGCATTATTCCTCTTCATTCCTTGGTCACCAGTTAGACCCTTATTCTTGTCAATGTGTATTAAAATAGCACAAATAATCTCCTTAAGCTTTTTGCTTGAAACTTGGAAAGAACTTTTTTTTCTTCTTTTGAACACCAAACACTTATATATTAATTGAGAAACATTACAACATTTGAGTGTATCTACATGTCATCACTAAAAAGATTTTTAGAATCTTAAAAAAAATATGTTGGTTCATCTAAATATATACTATATTTTTATTAAACTAATTATAAAATTAATTAAAAGTGTACAATTACTATTTTTCTTTATTTCTTTAAATAAATACTACAAAATTACCAAATATGACTAACATATGTGTATGACAATTAATGATCTAATAATAAAATTTTGATAACAATTTGTGTCTACAACATCATTTTTTGTTTAATATTATATATTTAAAATAAATTAATCAATCAAATTAAATATAAAATTAAAATTTAGATTTTTTCGTGTATATTATATTTTGATTTTTTAAAAAAATTTATAAATTACTAAAACTGTTAAAATTCTAATGTTAACAAATTTATGATCAATGGTTTAACATTTTTATTTAACAAGATACACATGATCTTAGAATTATATGAGTAAAAAGTCTCATAATATATATATATATATATATATATATATATATATATATATATATATAAACTATATAACATATAAGAATACATAAATATTTTAATTTCAAAATTTGCAATGAATTTTTAAGACTGTTTTTCTTTAGACTCTTAATTTAATACTAGATGATAACCCATAATGATATTATCGTGAGAAAAAATAGAATGAAGTTACTCAAAATTAGGATCAGTGAAAATATTTTTAAATTAATTGTTTTAAAAAAATATAAATATTTCTACATGTCAAATTTTGATTTGTTAGATGACTTATGCTTTAGTATATAAATGATAACATGAAGTGAAAAGTACTGTATTTTCGATAGATTGGTGGACATATCAACCTCAATTCTTCAATGGGGTTCGACCAATTTTTTTTAAGTTTAATTGTTTTCAATACTCCAATTGTAACTAGTCTTAGTACAAAATGAAAGTTAACAAAAGTAAGTTAAAAAAAAAAGAAAAAACACAAGCAAAACACAAGAAAAATATAGATAAAAATGTCTAACAATGCTACAAAAGATAAGTAAATAAAGGCATTTTACCAAAAAGGGATAAATAACTATTGAAGCAAAACACTATAATGTTGAAACCAGTGCCGACACTGACACCAAGCGATGGAAGCTTGAAAATCCGATCGACAAAAAAAATATAATTTATCGGCCTTTGATTTATATTAGTTCTCTGTAGCATAATGGTAATGATGTTGGATTGTAGCTTAGAAGTAGCGGCTTCGAACCCTCGTCATCAAATTTATTAGAACTTTTTCCAATTGCAAGAGATTTTTTACTTTCTGGTGGACTTACGGCCTTCATATTCATAGGACCGGTACTGGTTGAAACAATATAAAAACACAATAATGTCGAAACAATAAAACACTTATATATTATAGATATACATGTAACAATATATTTTTTACAAAAAAAAATATAATATAGATATACAAGTTCAACGAATACGAACCAAGTAAGAAAAGATAAAGGTTGCAATTAGATTATCTATTTTTGGAATGAAATGATCAATTCCATAATTCAATAAAAAAATAACGATCATTTAATGTAAATGGAATGAAATGCTCATTCCATCAATTTCAAAATTTCAAAATAAAATACAAAATAAAACATTCAATAACAATATTGATTAATAATAAATGAATGAATCTGTTTTATGTTCTATTACATTTCATTCATTTTATTCTATTTTTTTAATTTATCATTACTGATGAACCCGTATTTGATCAATCACCTAATTCCCACCATCAATCTCCTCTTTCTATGAAATTATTCCTTTCTCGAAATCGATCAGCGAATCCATATATCTCTATTTCTTTCTGTCAATAATTCATTTTACTAGATCAAGTGATAGTCAAAATTAAGCTGTTTCGAAAAAATCTAGTTCCGACCAGGTATGATATTCATGGAAAAAGATGATACTATATATTGTTTTTCTGCCTTTTGGAAAGATAGTCTATTTGTATGCGTAATTCTAAATCTAGATATATCAGAAATATTACAACCCAAAACATATGTTGGATACAAAGATCGGCCAATCCATATATTTTCAGTTTATTTATCGGTTTATTTAGAATAACCGATATTTATGTGATTTTACTGTTTAGTAGTTTGTGCTTTTTTTCAAAAATTTATTATATTATTTTGATTTATGCTTTTAAATTGCAGAATTATGACTTGATCTAATTGTCAAAGAAAAAAAATGACTTGATCCCTATACCAAATGCGTGATTGATGGATTCTCTACCTTGTCAAAAAAAAAAAAATAATTTTGATCTATGCTTTCTTTTTTTTTTCTTTCCTTTTCTTCTTTTAAACATTTTATATTTCCATCGAACGCGTTACTTATAATAAAAATATAATAAATAAATAATTGATTCTCTTAGTTATCTACCTTGTCCGAAAACCTCAAGTCAAAGAGAATAATACCACAAGGTGAAAAGAAGAAAACACTAATCTCCGCCGGTTTCTTCTCTCGCCGGCGTTTACACAGTTCGTCGTCACTGTTACCGCAGTTAAAAAGAGTAGAGATCTCCGATCGTTCTAATTTCTCATCTAGAATCCATTTATTTTATTTATATATATAATAATTTCTGTAAGATCTGTGAATAAAAAAATGAAGGCGCTATCGTTTGCCAGCGTAACGTGAATTAGTAACGCAAGGGAGTAGTGGTAGTGCAGATGTATTTGGTCACGACTATCTCCCCCTTCCTCCTCTCTTCTTCTTATTCTCCTCTCTCTCTCTCAAATGTCCATTAACAAGTTTGGCCAACATTTGATCTCCTCAGCAAAGATTTGCTAAATTGAGAATAACCGTTTGGTCAAAAAATCACATTTAATCTGCGGGAAAGATCTGAAACCTCAACCTTCCTCTGCTTACAGACTTCCCCCCCTCAGGTAAAACATCACATCCTCGATTCATTTGTTATCAGATTCTCTCTGTCTTCGTAATGCGAAGTGATTAACTTTGAGCTTAGTGAGTTAGAGATTTACTTCTTTTAGCTGCTTCAGATTCAAGCTTCTCCGTGGGGTTATGAAACAATGATCATTGTCTTTTTTTATGTCTGATAATATTATGATAAAATCTTGTTCTTGTTTTAACTCTAGATCTGTTTTATTTCTTGATTATGACTGTGAAGATTTGACTTTTATTATTACCTTTTTGTCTCTCTCTCTCTCAGGGATCTATCTGCCGGCTACTACAATAGTCCGGTGGATTATTTACTTATTAGACAATGGCGTCTAATAATAATAATCATTTCACAAACAGCCGATCCAATCTCTCCACAAACTCTGACGCTGCTGAAGCCGGGAGGAGCCAGCAGCAGCAGCAGCCTGTGCCTCCCTCCGTGACATTTGCTCGGAGAACATCCTCTGGTCGCTACGTCAACTACTCCAGAGATGATCTCGACAGCGAGCTCGGAAGCGTCGATTTCACTAACTACACGGTCCACATCCCGCCCACTCCTGATAACCAGCCCATGGACCCTTCCATCTCTCAGAAGGTGGAGGAGCAGTACGTGTCAAGCTCCCTGTTCACCGGAGGTTTCAACAGCGTGACACGAGCTCATCTCATGGACAAAGTGATCGACTCAGAGACCAGCCACCCGCAGATGGCGGGCGCGAAAGGCTCCTCCTGCGCGGTTCCTGGATGTGACGTGAAGGTGATGAGTGATGGGAGAGGTCAAGATCTTCTCCCTTGCGAGTGTGACTTCAAAATCTGCAGGGACTGCTTTGTTGACGCTGTGAAAGCGGGAGGTGGGATGTGTCCGGGGTGTAAGGAGCCTTACAGGAACACTGATCTGACTGATATGGCTGATGACAACAGTGGGCAGCAGAAGCAGCAGAGGGCTATGCTTCCTCCACCTTCTGGTGGTGGGTCGAAGATGGAGAGGAGACTGTCGTTGATGAAGTCAACTAAGTCTGGTTTGATGAGGAGTCAAACGGGTGATTTTGATCACAACAGGTGGTTGTTTGAGACGAGTGGGACTTATGGTTACGGTAATGCTTTCTGGACAAAAGATGGGAACTTCGGTAGTGACAAGGATGGGAATGGCGGAGGACAAGGTATGGGGCCACAAGATCTGATGAGCAGACCGTGGAGACCGCTTACTAGGAAACTCCAGATTCCTGCAGCTGTTATAAGTCCTTACAGGTTTTGAAATTTTTTTTTGTTTCTTATGAATTCAGTATATCATTATTTATAGTTTCAAAACGTTTTAAAATCGGTCTAGCCAGCTCCTAGTCGGAAAAATCGGACCTAAAAACAAACTGTTTTTTTTGTGCAGGCTTTTGATATTTATCCGTGTAGTTGTTCTTGCATTGTTCTTGATGTGGAGGATTAAGCATAAAAACCAAGACGCAATATGGCTGTGGGGGATGTCTGTGGTTTGCGAGCTTTGGTTCGCCTTTTCTTGGCTTCTTGACCAGCTTCCAAAGCTCTGTCCCATTAACAGAGCTACTGATCTCAACGTTCTTAAAGAGAAATTCGAAACGCCTACACCGAGCAACCCGACAGGAAAATCTGATCTCCCTGGACTAGATATGTTTGTGTCAACGGCAGATCCGGAGAAAGAGCCACCTCTCGTCACTTCCAACACCATTCTATCCATCCTCGCTGCCGACTACCCTGTGGAAAAGCTCGCTTGCTATGTCTCAGACGATGGAGGAGCGCTTCTGACGTTCGAAGCCATGGCTGAGGCAGCTAGTTTCGCAAACATATGGGTCCCTTTCTGCCGTAAACACGACATCGAGCCGAGGAATCCGGATTCGTATTTTAATCTTAAGAGAGATCCTTACAAGAACAAGGTGAAGGCTGACTTCGTCAAGGATAGGAGGAAGGTGAAGCGTGAGTATGATGAGTATAAAGTTCGGATCAACGGCTTGCCTGACTCTATCAGGAGACGTTCTGATGCTTATCACGCGAGGGAAGAGATTAAGGCAATGAAGCAGCAGAGACAGAACAGAGAGGATGAGATTGTGGAGCCGGTCAAGATTCCTAAAGCTACTTGGATGGCTGATGGTACTCACTGGCCTGGAACTTGGTTAAACTCTGCTCCTGATCATTCCCGTAGTGACCATGCTGGTATCATTCAGGTACAACACTTAGCTTCAGTTCATTTTACTTATTAATATATGTGTATTACTAACTAAGAACTATAATAACAAATTATTATTTATGTTTTTATTTGAATTTTTTATGTATTATAAATTTTAGAACGTTTTTTTGTATACTATATTCATCATTAGTAAATAAATCATAGAAATCACTCAATGCTAACTTTTTTGGTTTTTGTATTAGTTCAGTTTCTATGTCATATCTAAGATCAATTTTTTTTCTTCAATTTTTTTTTTATAAATGCAGGTGATGTTGAAGCCTCCTAGTGATGAGCCATTGCATGGAGTATCTGAAGGGTTCTTAGATCTTACAGATGTGGACATTCGTCTCCCTCTTCTAGTGTACGTCTCACGTGAGAAACGACCAGGTTACGACCACAACAAGAAAGCAGGAGCAATGAACGCTCTCGTCCGAGCTTCTGCAATCATGTCCAACGGTCCGTTCATATTGAATCTCGACTGTGATCATTACATATACAACTCCCAGGCCTTGAGAGAAGGGATGTGCTTCATGATGGACCGAGGCGGTGACCGTCTCTGCTACGTTCAGTTCCCGCAAAGGTTCGAAGGCATCGACCCATCTGATCGTTACGCGAATCACAACACTGTCTTCTTTGACGTCAACATGAGAGCTCTCGATGGTTTGATGGGTCCGGTCTACGTCGGAACGGGTTGTCTCTTTAGAAGAATCGCCTTGTACGGGTTCGATCCGCCTCGGTCTAAAGAACACAATCCCGGGTGTTGCAGTTGCTGCTTCTCCCGCAAGAAGAAGAAGAGCCGTGTCCCTGAAGAGAACAGATCCTTGAGAATGGGTGGTGACTCTGATGATGATGAAGAGATGAATCTTTCTTTGGTTCCCAAGAAGTTCGGAAACTCCACGTTCCTTATAGATTCGATCCCTGTCGCCGAGTTCCAAGGCCGTCCTCTCGCTGATCACCCTGCCGTGCAAAACGGACGGCCTCCTGGAGCTCTCACCATCCCTCGTGAGCTTCTCGATGCGTCAACGGTTGCAGAAGCTATAGCTGTCATCTCGTGTTGGTACGAGGACAAAACCGAGTGGGGAACTAGGATCGGTTGGATTTACGGATCCGTCACTGAGGACGTTGTCACCGGTTACAGAATGCATAACCGTGGGTGGAAGTCGGTTTACTGCGTGACGAAACGTGATGCCTTCCGCGGCACGGCGCCTATTAACTTGACGGATAGGCTACACCAGGTTCTGAGATGGGCTACTGGCTCGGTTGAGATCTTCTTCTCGAGAAACAACGCGTTTTTAGCTAGCCCGAGGATGAAGATCCTCCAGAGAATCGCTTACCTGAACGTTGGTATCTACCCTTTCACATCGATCTTCCTCATCGTCTACTGCTTCCTCCCTGCGCTCTCGCTCTTCTCGGGACAGTTCATAGTCCAAACACTTAACGTTACATTCCTCATCTACCTTTTGATCATCTCCATCACGCTCTGCTTGCTCGCTCTCCTCGAGATCAAATGGTCAGGAATCTCATTGGAAGAATGGTGGAGGAATGAGCAGTTCTGGCTCATTGGAGGAACAAGCGCTCATTTAGCCGCGGTTATCCAAGGACTGCTCAAAGTGGTGGCTGGAATCGAGATCTCTTTCACGCTGACGTCTAAATCAGGAGGAGATGACGTGGACGACGAGTTTGCGGATCTCTACATAGTGAAATGGACTTCCCTCATGCTCCCACCGATCACTATCATGATGGTGAATCTTATAGCTATTGCTGTTGGGTTCAGCAGGACTATATATAGTGTGATTCCGCAGTGGAGTAAGTTGATAGGAGGAGTGTTTTTCAGTTTCTGGGTGTTGGCTCATCTTTATCCGTTTGCTAAAGGGCTTATGGGAAGAAGAGGGAGGACTCCGACCATTGTTTATGTTTGGTCGGGACTTATTGCCATCACCATATCTCTGCTTTGGGTGGCTATCAATCCACCTGCTGGTTCTACTCAAATTGGAGGATCTTTCACTTTTCCATGATTAATTAATAGGTTTGGTTTCTCTATCCATTCCTTTCTACATCAAAACTCAAAGTCTCTTTTACATTTCTTCTGTCCAAAGATGAGAGTCTTGTAAGAGACTGATAGGGGGTTTTAAAAGCCTGGAGACAAGAGATTGGCCTAGAACGCAAGAGTATTAGTTTGAGCCAAAAACACATAGAGCAAGTGAACTTCTCTCATTGTCTTTTTGACAATTTTTCTTTTCTCTTTGATTTTTGTTGGAAAGGACAATTTTCTTTTATAATTTGTCTTTCTATATCTTTGATCTCTGTTGATGGAGTTATTTATGCTTGGCTACTTACTGTTAATCCACTATGATTTTTTTCTTAAGAGATTTCTTGATTCATTTAGGCTTGTTTGATAAACCAAAAAAATGAAGAAATTTCATTAAAAAAATGAATAAATTAAAAATAAGAATTCTTATTCGTTTTTTTTTTCCATATGGAAATTGAAGAGAATTTTTTTCTTCACAACAAAAAATCGTATAAAATTTTAAGAACAAGAAATTCACCTTTCAAAAATCTAGTCAGCAATAAAAAAAGCTTAAGAAAATTCAGATGAATGGGATTATTATAAACGGGCCGGGTAAGCGGGTGGTCCATAAAATAAATCCGGAATCTAAACCCTACCAAAACCTTGAGATTTGAGAGAACCTTTTCTCGACGAGTTGTGTCGCAGCTTACGAATTTCGTCTTCTCCAAGCCAAATCTCTTCTTCTACATAAATTTCTTCTCTAATCGAGAAGAACCCCAAAGCCTCGTCGTCTTCATGGCTCAGAAATGTGCGATTGGTTTTATTTCAGCTATAGCAGCTGCTTCGGCTTCTCTTACGCAATCGAGAGTCGCTGCTGCAGATGGTCCTCCTCCTCCTCCACAGCAGCAGCAGCAGCAGCAGCCTGCTTCTTCTTCTGATCCTCCGCGATCTAGGAATGATAATCCGAGGACGAGTTCCGGTGGTTTCGATCCGGAGGCGCTGGAGCGAGGAGCTAAGGCCTTGAAGGAGATTAACAGCTCCTCTTACGCCAAAATCGTACTTGATTCTCTTTAAACCAATACAATCATGCTTAGGTTTTAGGTTTCTTATCAATTGTGATTCGACTCATGTTTGGTGTGTGTATGTTTCTTTCTTTCTTTCTTTCTTTCAGACTTTTGAAAGTATTAAGCAGCAAGAAGAGACGAAGCAAACTGAGTTTGCAGCCAAGGCGGAAGAGTATAAAGCTATGCAAGCCCAAGCTGAAACTGTGAGACTTCTACTACTAACTTCTAACTCCATCATCCATTCCGATCTACTATCTTAGTAAAGTCGAATATAGTTTCCTGTGAAAACATGCTTCCAGTTCCACTGTTACAGTGATTAGTGATCACTATGACACACTTTCTCTGCACCATTTCATTATTCATTCGGCTTACATGATGTTTCTTGGTAGGAGTGTTGTGTGCCTGACATTTTTTTTTCCAAATTTTACAGGAGAGGCAAAAGGTGATATATGATGAGCAGAAAAAACTTGCTCAGCACCAAGCGCAGACTAAATCTCAGATGGCTCGTTATGAAGATGATTTGGCTAGAAAGAGGATGCAGGCATGCAACTTTTCAATTACTGTTTCACAACACCCACAGTTTCTTTTCTTTTCTTTTATTCTAATAGTTCTTTTGCTGTGTATGTGGTTTTTACAGGCTGAGAATGAGTTTCACAGAACAAGAAATCAAGAGCTTGTGAAAATGCAAGAAGATTCGGCAGTCAGGCAGGAACAAGCTAGACGAGCTACTGAGGAACAGATCCAGGCACAGAGGCGACAAACTGAGAGGGAGAAGGCTGAGATTGAGCGTGAGACCATCAGGGTCAAATCCATAGCAGAAGCGGAAGGAAGAGCCCATGAAGCAAGGCTTGCTGAAGATGTAAACAGGAGAATGCTTGTTGATCGTGCAAATGCAGAAAGAGAGAAATGGGTTGCTGCCATTAACACTACATTCGACCATATTGGAGGTGTGAGATTCGATTCCATACATTGTATCTGTCTCTGTTTTGTTAGACATTAAATCCCTTTGCTTAGCTTGATGCAACCCATTTTCAATCAAAGTCATAACGCTGGTGTGACATGAGTTAGTGGTTAGAATAGTTGTGTGGCCTTATAATCTGCATTAACATATGTAGATTCTAATTGTATTAACAGGTGTTTGACATTTTACTTCTTTTTCCTAGGCGGGTTGCGTGCAATTCTTACAGATCAAAACAAACTGATTGTTGCTGTTGGGGGAGCCACCGCTCTCGCAGCTGGAATCTACACAACTAGGTAAAGACAAGATATTTTGTCCCTAGGTTGAGGAAGTAACTATGGAAATTTCTCGTTTTACATTACTTGATTATTGTTTCTTAGTTTGTTGTCAGACGGTTATTCTGCAGTATTGAATTTAATCTTTTCGGATTGTTTAATTGCTTGTTGCAGAGAAGGTGCAAGGGTCATCTGGAGCTATGTGGACAGAATATTAGGACAACCATCCTTAATCCGAGAATCGTCAAGGGGCAAGTACCCTTGGTCTGGTTCGGTTTCTCGTGCATTGTCCACACTGCGCGGAAAGGGGTCGGCTATCAAAAATGGAAAAGGGTTTGGTGATGTTATCTTGCATCCTTCCCTACAGAAGAGAATTGAACACCTGGCTAAGGCAACCGCCAACACAAAATCTCACCAAGCTCCATTCCGAAACATGCTTTTCTATGGTCCTCCAGGAACAGGGAAAACAATGGTCGCCAGAGAGCTCGCTCGTAAATCTGTATGTATTCTCTTTTATATTTGTTTTAAGTTATTGCAGAACTGTTATTGAAGACACTCAAATGAACAGTGGAGTCTCTAGTATGAAGGATGATTGTTGCTAATTTCCATGATTGCATATGAAAGTTGAAGCTTGGCTCTTAGTTCTATGTTGTTCATGCTATTCTCTGGTTTTGTTATTTTAACGTTTATGATTCGTGTAGGGTTTGGATTATGCACTGATGACTGGTGGAGATGTTGCTCCCCTTGGATCTCAGGCTGTTACAAAGATTCACCAGTTGTTTGATTGGGGGAAGAAGTCTAAGAGAGGCTTGTTGCTCTTCATCGATGAAGCCGATGCATTTTTGTGCGAGTAAGTGTTATTAGCCTGTAATATGATATGAGGAACAACACTTTGTTCATGGTTTTAATTTGCTTGTCACTATTACACAGGAGGAACAAAACATACATGAGTGAAGCCCAGAGGAGTGCACTAAATGCTCTTCTCTTCCGTACGGGTGATCAGTCCAAAGACATAGTCTTAGCACTTGCCACAAATCGACCAGGTGACCTAGACTCAGCAGTGGCTGACCGTGTGGATGAGGTTCTCGAGTTCCCTTTGCCCGGAGAAGAAGAGCGTTCCAAGCTTCTAAGCCTCTATCTAGAAAGGTACATAGCTCAAGCTGGTCCAAAGAAGCCAGGTTTGTTTGACCGCCTCTTCAAGAAAGAGCAGCAGAAGATCGAGATAAAGGGTGTCACTGAGGAGCTCCTAAAAGAAGCGGCAGCCAAAACGGAAGGGTTTTCAGGGAGAGAGATTGCGAAACTGATGGCGAGTGTTCAGGCAGCTGTTTATGGAAGTGAAGACTGTGTGTTGGACTCTGTGCTGTTCAGAGAGGTAGTGGATTACAAAGTTGCAGAGCATCAGCAGAGAAGAAAACTGGCTGGAACAGACTCAAAGTGAGATTTGATAATTAGCTGATCAATTGGTCTCAACGTCACAACATTTGATTAGGAGTTGGTTGGAGGGAAGTTTTGAATCCTAATACTCCTTTTTTGGGTCAAAGGAGAGGTTTTGTACTTTTGTGTTACTGATTTAAAATTATTTGCTTTTAGCAAAGCCAGAATAAAAACGAGATTCTTGAAGGCAAAAAGACCATTTACTCGACACTTATTATATAGCAAACCCCAAAGCCTTAGCTGAGCTCATTGGCATGGAAAAGGGTATCAAATATAGGATGTTACAAGCTGACAAGTGCGACCAAACAAAGTCGCACTTGCACTAATGTGATCGAATATCCTTTATTAAGAAATGATATATCAAGATGTCGGAGCATCATAGAAGCGATACACAAACTTGACAATGCAATAAAAAAAAGCGGAGGGCACTTGCGGAAATGTTGCGTTTAGTGATGATGATCTTGAACATAACGAAGGCCACAGTACTTGCAGATGGCAGGCTCGTGTAGGTCGAGGCAAATGAACTCAATTGGATGACCGAGTGCTGGATTGGTGTCTGCACGTTATATATATATATATATATATAAATCTCCAGTTAGGTAAAAAATCACAAAGTCAAAAGCGTATCTTAAAACCACTGATGAGGTCAGCGATAAAAAAAAAAAGAAAAAAACATTGATGAGGAGAGGAAGACAAACCTCCTTCACAAGCAGCAGTCCTTCCAACAACCTTGATAGGTGGAACCTCATTGATCAGTTCCATTGGTGACTTCTTGCTTCTATCCTGTTGTTACAGTTTAAGTTCCACACCCACACTGTGTTTATAAACATAGAGCTAACTGCAAACCTAACATGTTTTCTACCTCACATACATTCATCATGCCTCTGTGAATGAATTCTATTAACAACGAAAAGATTCATCTTCAATTTAAACAGCACACTAAGTTTCACGAACCCAGAAAACCGTGAAGAAATTTCATCAAAACCGAGTACCATACCGGATGAGCAAATCCTAAACATTGTCAAATCGAGATCTAACTATAAGGGAGATCATCATCGACAATTAAATTTAGACGGGGTTCGGTTGAGAAAGAAGATCTAAAGTTGTTACCTGCATCCATTTGGCCGTGTGGTTTCCGACTAAATCGTCTATTGGAATGCCGAGCTGAGTGTTAGCCGCCGCCGCCACACTAAAGTTCCTCCTCGAAGATGGAAGAATCTGCGATCGGATGAGAGCTTTCACGAGATTCGACGCCATTTTTGCTCCTTCAACACCACCCAACAAACAAAAAAAAAAATCCTGAAGAGAGAGAAAAATAGCGAGCATGGCGGAAACAGCTTATAACTTGGGTTTTAATTTTTAATGATGGCCCATATTGTTTACAATGGCCCGTTTGTTATTTCACCAGGCCCATAAGTTAGTATAATTTAATAAATTATATGATCAAATGTGCCTACTTCGCAAGGGTTTATGCTCTTGTATCAGTGGTACTCAGTTAAAAATTTTAATTTCATTCGGATATTTATAAATTTCGGTTTAGATTCACTGCGGATCTTTGCAGATTTGATTCAGGTCGAGTTAGGTTTTCTATATCAAAATTTTGAACCTATTTGAATCTTCAACAAGTTTTAGTTCAGATTCAGTACTATTTTTTTCGGATCAGATTCACTTGGGTTTTCCAAATTCTAGTTTTTTGATCAGTACTAGTTACCAGGTTGGTTATTTTGGCTGATTAGTAGTCAAATCAATATAACAAAAGTTTCAAGTTCAATATAGGCTAATACAACAAACAAACGGGTTAATTTATTACATAACGAAAGTGAAGTACTTAAGGCGAAACTTAAACTTCCAAAACAAAAGCGTAATTAACCCATCTCCAGCTGATAACCAAACTCAAAACGTCTCTCAATCATCACTCACGAGACACCACAATGAGCTGTTTGCCGACGTTCTTACCATGGAAGAGTCCAATCAAAGCAGAAGGCCCCTGCTCCAGTCCTTGGGCTACATCCTCAACGTAAGTGATCTTCCCTTCTCTAATATAGGGAAGCACAAACTCCAGAAACTTGGAGTATTTATCATAGAAATCAGAGACTACAAAGCCTTGAAGCTTAACCCGCTTGTAAATGACGGTCGCTAGGTTGCGTACACCTTCCTGCTCCTCCAGGTTGTACTGTGAGATCATTCCGCATACCGCGATACGGCCTTTTAGGTTCATGTTTAGGAGCACTGCGTCTAGCATCTTGCCTCCTACGTTCTCAAAGTATATGTCTATGCCTTCCGGGAAACACCTCTTCAGAGCAGCATTAAGGTCTTTCTCTTCTTTGTAATTGAATGCTTCATCAAACCCAAACTTATTCTTGAGAAGATCAACCTACAACAGAAGAAAAACAAAGAAGGTGACAGTAACAAGTCAGTCTATGTGTTAGCATTGGATCAACAGCAAGAGTATACAAGTGAAGTGTGATTACCTTTTCATTACTGCCGGCACTTCCAACGACATAACATCCCATAATCTTTGCGAGCTGTCCCACGAGCTGACCAACAGCACCAGATGCAGCTGACACGAAGACAGTCTCTCCTTTCTTAGGAGAACAGATTTCATAAAACCCTGAATAAGCAGTCATCCCAGCCATACCTGCCAGAAACAGAGCAATGCTTCTAAGCCCACTAGCAAACTATTGAAACTCGTAAAGTTTTGAACAATATTATTCAACATGACTGGGATATTGTATCATAGAGAGAAGCACATCAAACTAGCATTGTCTAGCATAGGATTTTTCACTATCAAGTTCACCTTTCTCTATGAAATTATTACCAAGTGAAAACTGCATGTATGATCAGAAAAACATACCGAGAAGTCCAGTGTAGTAGGACAAGGGAACATCAGTGTGTAGGATCTTAAAATGTGAGTAAGTAGTTGGAGTAATAACACTGTACTCCTCCCATCCAACAATACCCCAAAGCAGGTCTCCCTTTGTGTAATCAGGGTGCCCTGAATCTACCACTTTTGACACTCCATACCCATAGATTTGCTGCAAAACAACACAGTGAACCATTACAATGAGCACAAACAAAACTGGTCATTACTGAATATTAGCAAAACTTAAACTTAACATGAATTATTTTGAATACATCATTACTAGTCACAGAATAAAATAATATTATTTTGAGTTTCAAAGTAACTATTCAAATCTATCAATGCTTCAACAGGGAAATTGCTAAGAGACACTAGTTAAACGTATTCACTAATCACTACTAATCGTGATTAATCCAAAATCTCAAAAGACTTGTACCTGGCCAGGGGTGTAGGGTAGAGCGAGGGCTGCAGCGGAGGGATCAGGCTTGCCCATGCGAATGCGCATGTAAGGATCACAAGACAAGTAGAGATTCTTCACCAGAACCTTGTTAGATCCAGCCGGAACACTTAGATCCACGGTGGCATCGTTGAAGACGAGGTCTGATTCCTTGGGGAAGCCGGTGACGTAGTCTCCCAATATGACTTGCTTGTTGTTCACGGTCGACGCTTCGCCTGTGGGTGCCATTCTATATCTTCTGCTTTAGGTTTTGGTGACAAATGACAAATGTATGTATGTGGTTTCTCGTTTCTTCTTCTTTTTTGTTTGTTGTAACGTCGAGGACGCGCGTCTGCATTTATAGGGGATTTGCGTAACGTGTGATCGTAGCCACAACTTCTGTAAGTAGATAAAAAGAGAAGGTTCTCGTATTATTCATTTTCTTGTTTATGACGTTATATTATGTTTTTGTGTGATAATCAGTGACGTCACAGTTGTTTCATACACTTTTATTTTCACACTACTTTCACATTGTTTTGAGCTACCTTTTTGTTGTATTTTGCAATAATTAAGTGTTCCTTTCACATAGTGAACGAACACACAAAAAAAAAAGTTTCCTTTCACATTTCATAACTTTTATTAATTAATAATAGTACATTGTATTTTTTAAAAAATAATTACGTTTATTGAATTTTGATTAGGTAAAAGTTATTGATAATAGCTAATTAGAAAATAATGTTTTATAGTCAAAATTTAATATATATTTTTAATATGTGAATGAAGACTCAAAATATACATCATTTAAAATATTAATATATATTTTTAATATGTGAATGAAGACTCAAAATATACATCATTTTAAATAGAGGAAGTACAATTTTATTTTCACATTTGTTTGAACTACTTTTCTTTTTGCAATAATTAAGTTTCCTTTCACATTTCATATATTTTTTGTCGGCAGGTATTTATTTGAAAATCAATAAAACATAACAAAAATACTTATTACAAATTATATTTACTGAAATAATATAAAAAGAGCTCGAAAATGAAATCAAAATATTTTTCTGAACGAGTGATTTTTTTTACATTTTTGAAAACATATTAAGAAAACATTCAAAAGTTGACCAAGTTTTTCCCGCGAGCTTCTTTGTGACCGACCAGTAAAATTCCGCGGTAAATGGCAAGACCACCTCTGGTTACTGCATTTGCCATCCATAGCCTCAAGCAGTGAAGATGGAAGCTAAGAAGATGAGTTCCCACCTTTCTAGACATTTGGCTTCAATTTCTTCAAGGTAAGACCCCTTGTCTCAGGCACAATGAAGTATATGAAGAAGAGAGACACTATACATATCACTCCAAATCCACAGAACAATACTCCAGCTCCTAAAAACTCCTGCAGAAAAAATACCAAGTGAGCTAACATCTCTAAAACTCGATAGCTCGTGAAAAAATAACAAGAATTGGAACCAACAAGATATATGATCACTGTAATTAGCATAATGGATTGTAGCTCAGTGAGAAAAAAATCTTAAGAGTTGGTTAGCTGAGAGCTAAATGGGGAACCTCTACTTGAGTTTCTTGATTGTGAATCTTTTACCTTTAAAGGTGAGAAAGCGAATGTCACAAGCGCGTTTGCGCCGAAATTCACAAGCACTGCTATGCTGATTCCTCTACCTCTTAGTTTTAAATGGAATATCTCTGAAATCATCAGCCAACCAATAGGTCCAAAGGATAACTGTCCAAGATTCATGGCAAACCTTTTTTGAGATCACAAAGTTATAAAATCAAAAAATCTGTGAAAAAAGTTTAACTTGATAGCAGCCCACATAAAGTAGCAATGCAACTACCGCAACAGCTGGTACAGTATTATAAAAGATGTAGTAGGACCCCAGGAGGAACAGTGAGATCATCTGTTACACAAGAGGCAAAACAATTCTTAATCATTTATCTTTTCCGTCTCGTGAAGCAAAAAAACAAAGAAAGAGAAGAGACTTTGAGGACAGACCATGCCACTAACACCACCAAGAAGTAAAGGCCTCCTCCCAAGTCTGTCAATCACTATAACATCAACTCCAGTCATTACCAACTGCAACAACAGTAAAGTACCACGTTGCACAATAGTTATGCCGCAGAAAAAAATTAGTTAACAAGGATAAGACAGTTTAAAACGTGCTAAACATTCATATTACTTTTAATACTGTCACCAGAGACTTTACTATTACTCCTGTAATATTTCTTTTTTTTTGAATGAATACTCCTGTAATATTCCATAGCTAACAGGATCTGATACGTCAAACAAGATGGAAGAAAATGAATACCTTCAAATAGACCGAGAAGAATTGAGATCCGAGTTGCATCAGTTGCAGCAGAGAAGCCTCTAGTAGTTATAGCGATCCAAAGAAAGAAGTTAGGATTCTCTCAGCTTCCTCATGGTGAAACAAAAGCCAACTTAACTAGAGATGAGAAGAAAAACCTGTAGTATTGATGGTGCATAAAATTGGGTTTCAAAAATAAGCCATTTTTCCGATATTTGGCTAACTATTAGTCAAATCAAAATAACAAAAATTCAAAGCAAGATATACTAATACAGTAAAAATACTACAACACAAAAGGGTTTTATTATTGGAATGAAAGTGAAGTACAGTCTTTAAAGCGAAACTTAAAACTTACAAAACAACTACAACAAAGCGTAATTAACTCATCTCCAGCTGATAACCAACTCTAAAACGTCTCTCAATCATCACTCACGAGACACCACAATGAGCTGTTTGCCGACGTTCTTACCATGGAAGAGCCCAATCAAAGCAGAAGGTCCCTTCTCCAGACCTTCGGAGACATCCTCTACGTAAGTGATCTTCCCTTCTCTAATATAGGGAAGCACAAACTCCAAAAACTTGGAGTACTTGTGATAGTAATCAAAGACCACGAAACCTTGAAGCCGAATCCGCTTGTAAATGACACTCGACAGGTTGCGCACGCCTTCCTGCTCCTCCAGGTTGTACTGTGAGATCATTCCACATACCGCGATACGCCCGTTTAGCTTCATGTTTAGGAGCACTGCGTCTAGCATCTTGCCTCCTACGTTCTCAAAGTATATGTCTATGCCTTCCGGGAAACACCTCTTCAGGGCAGCGTTAAGGTCTTTCTCTTCTTTGTAATTGAAAGCTTCATCAAACCCAAACTTATTCTTGAGAAGATCAACCTATAACAAAACAAACAAAGAAAGGGGACAACAAGTCAATCTATGTGTTAAGAATTTGAACCAATAGCAAGAGTACAAGTGAAGTGTGATTACCTTTTCATTACTGCCGGCACTTCCAACGACATAACATCCCATAATCTTTGCGAGTTGTCCGACGAGCTGACCAACAGCACCAGATGCAGCTGAGACGAAGACGGTCTCTCCTTTCTTAGGAGAACAGATTTCATAAAACCCAGAATAGGCAGTCATCCCGGTCATACCTGTCAGAAACAGAGCAATGACCAATAGTAAACTACTGAACAATGTCAATTCAACATGTCAATAACCCAAGGCCACACCACAATAAACCAATGTATCATGCTAATAATCATAGAGAGAGAGAAGCACATCAAGCTTTGTGGCATTGTATATCACACAGCTTTCACTATCAAGTTCACATTTATCTACGAAATTACCAAGTGAAAACTGCATGCATGATCAAAAAACATACCGAGAAGACCAGTGTAGTAGGACAAGGGAACATCAGTGTGTAGGATCTTAAAATGTGAGTAAGGAGTTATAGTAATAACACTGTACTCCTCCCATCCAACAATACCCCAAAGCAAGTCTCCCTTTGTGTAATCAGGGTGCCCTGATTCTACCACTTTTGACACTCCATACCCATAGATTGGCTGCAAAACAACAACACGGTGAACCATTTACCAATAGGAGCACAAAAGATTGGCTGCAAAACAACAACAACACGGTGAACCATTTACCAATAGGGGCACAAAACTGGTAAGACAATAAAATTAACATAGGGGTTAATAAAATAACAATATTTTGAATTTTTAATATTAAGTCCCACATCTGCCAAAGAGAGTGGCGATGGGATCCTTTTCTAACAAATATAATATGAGTGAATGGGAATAATATATAAGTGTGCGGATAATTCTTCGCTTTGAGTTAGTTTTTGGGTGTGAGTTAGATCCATCATTAATATTTAAAAAATATTTTATTCAAATCTATCACTGCTATATGCATGACTGGTGGTTACACGTATTCACTTTAAAATTCCACCATAGATACTTCATAAATTGTACCTGGCCAGGGGTGTAGGGTAGAGCGAGAGCGGCAGTGGAGGGATCAGGCTTGCTCATACGAATGCGCATGTAAGGATCGCAAGACAGGAAGAGATTCTTCACCAAGACCTTGTTAGATCCCGCAGCAACCTTTAGATCGACGGTGGCATCGTTGAAGATGAGGTCTGACTCCTTGGGGAAACCGGTGACGTAGTCTCGCAATATGACTTGCTTGTTGGTGGTCGCCATTGTTATCTTCTAATGGTATATGCGATGATTTTCTCGTTTTTATGTAGGAACGTTGAGGACGCGCGTCTGCATTTATAAGTGATTTGTGTAACGTGTGACGTAGCCACAACTTCTGTAAACTAGATAAAAAGAAGAGAGAAGGTTCTCGTATTATTTATTTTTCTGTTTAATGACGTTACATTATGTTTTTGTTGTGTGATAATCAATGACGTCACGGTGTTTCATAGGAAACATTTAACACTTTTTTTGGTGTTGTTATATAAAAGAGTGTTTCATTTCTGTGACAAATTTTTTTTATTTTAGAATTTCAATACAATTTATATTTATTTTAAGATTAATATTAACTATAAAATGTATAATTTTTTAAATAATTTTATTTATCATAAATATTATTAATTAAATAAGTGTAATTAATAGAATAGCTATATTTCAGTGATTTTTTAGACATGCAAAAATGTCTGATACTAAATCACTTGCGGCGGCGAAAGACGAAAAAGTAAGAACAAGTTAGGGTTTGGCTGTTAACACGGAGAAGACAGGGACATGAGGCGGAAGATTCTACGGCGGTGAAACCTTCTCGGCGACCGAATGGGTTGGTGATCGCATGAAGACCACGTGTTAATACACGTGTCATAAGCAAACCATCTTGATCCTGCGTGAAACATCAACCACCGTCTCAAAATTAGGCTTCAGTATTTAATTTCTTTTGTTTCATCTCTGTTAGGCCTTGTTAATAATCCTTTAACTTGTAATGTTGACCTTTGGATTTTAGTTCAGTGAAATGAACACAGTTGACAAAGAAAAATACTTTTTGTGAAATGGAAGAAGTACAATTTATTTTCACATTGTTTTGAGCTACTTTTTTTTTGTTTGTTTGCAATAATTAAGTTTCATTTCACATTTCATAGTTTTTTGTCGGCAAGTATTCTTTTGAAAATCAATATTACATAACAAAATATACTTATATTGCAAATAATATTTACTGAAATAATATATAAAAAGCTCGAAAATGATATAGAAATATTTTTTTCTCAAAATAGTGATTTTTCTTACATTTGAGAAAACATATAAGTAAACTTTCGAAATTTAAAAGTTGAACCAAGTTTTTGCCGCGAGCTTCTTTTGTTACCGACCAATGAAATTCCGCGGTAAATGGCGGCGACACCACCTCTGGTTACTGCCTTTCCCATCCATAGCCTCAAGCAATGAAGCAGCAGTGAAGATGGAAGCTAAGAAGATGAGTTCCCACCTTTCTAGAGACATTTGGCTTCAATTTCTTCAAGAGTAAGACCCTTTGTCTCAGGCACAATGAAGTATATGAAGAAGATAGACACTACACATATCACTCCAAATCCACAGAACAGTACTCCAGCTCCTAGGAGCTCCTTCAGAAAAAAAGATACCAGGTGAGCTAAAACCTCCAAAACTCAGACGATAATCTAGAGAAAAATAAACAGATTAAGATATGCAACCAACAAGATATATGGATGACTGTAGATCAGTCAGAAACAGTCTTTAAGTTGGTTAGAGCCTCTAACTTAGAGGTGAGAGCTAAATAGGGAACCTCTAGTTAATCGTGTTCTTCCAAAGTTATAGCTACATTCTCTTGGTTCTGGAATCTTTTACCTTTAGAGGTGAGAAAGCGAATGTCACAAGCGCGTTTGTGCCGAAATTCACAAGCACTGCTATGCTGATTCCTCTTCCTCTTGACTTCAAGGGGAATATCTCTGAAATCATCAGCCAACCAATAGGTCCAAAGGATAACTGTGCAAGATTCATGGCAAACCTTTTTTTTTGAGATCGTATCAAGAAAATTATAAGATATTATTGCCAAGAGTGGAACCTTAATTAGAAAAATCTGTAAGAAAGGTTAACCTGATAGCAGCTCACATACAGTAGCAATGCAACTACAGCAACAGCTGGTACAGTGTTATAAAAGATGTAGTAGGACCCCATGAGGAACAGTGAGATCATCTGTTACACAAGAGGCAAAACAATTCTTAAATCATTTATTTTTTCTGTCTCGTGAAGCAAAAAACAAAGAAAGAGAAAAGACTAAAGAAGTAATGAGGACAGACCATGCCACTAACACCACAAACAAGTAAAGGCCTCCTTCCAAGTCTGTCAATCACTATAACAGCAACTCCAGTCATAACCAACTGCAACAGTAAAATACCATGTTAAAAGTCTTCAAAAGGAAACATACAAAATATCTTTGCTGCAAAAAAGAAAAATTAGTTCACAAGGATAAGACGGTTTAAAATGTGCTACACATTCATATTAATTTTAATACTGGTACCAGAGACTTTACTACAAAGCATATTACTCCTGTAATATTTCATAGCTAACAGGATCTGATATGCCTAACAAGATGGAAGAAAATGAATACCTTCAATAGACCGAGCAGAATTGAGATCCGAGTTGCATCAGTTGCAGCAGAGAAACCGGCAGTCTAATAGGGCATTGTTAGCGGTCCAAAGAAAGAAGTTGAGATTCTCTCAAGAGCTTTGTCATAGTGAAAAAACAAGCCAACTTAATAAGAGATGAGAAGAAAAACCTGTAATATTGATGGTGCATAATAAAGCACACTTGGTTGCCCTGTTATCTGTAACCATTTGGAAAAAATATATTTAGCTATTTTTCTTTCTCCTAAAGGACATTTGATGAAATTGAATGCACCAACCTGTTGTAACAAGACTAAACCTCCTGCTATAGTGAGAGCTTTCAAGCACTTGCCTTGAAACAACTCACCAAGTGTAGCTTCTTTGTCCTCCTGACCCACAGAGGAAAGCTCAGCCAAGATCTCGTTTACTTGTTCAACGGACGAGTCAACTACCACAGACCCTCTAAGGCGGCGAAGAGACTTGATTGCGGCCTGTTGTAGGCTCTCCACGTTCCCTTTTCCCTGGAGAGAGCGCAGTAACAGCCACCTAGGGGATGCTGGTAGCCAGCACATTCCAATCCCCATGATAACCGGCAGAGGGATGATTGTTGCGTACATGTAACGCCAACCAGAAGTAACCGTAACCCAAAGGCTACCTATTCCATAACCTCCCTTCACAAAAAACAAAATTATATGTGTCAGTTTAAGCGACTCTGTAACTTCCAAACTGAGCAATAAAAATTCTGAAATCCACTTACAACCATCCCAAGAACGGTAAAGAACTCCTTTAGTGAGATCATCCGTCCACGTATCTGACTAGGAGCAGTCTCAGCAATGTACATTGGAGCCGCGTGCATTGTCTACACATAGTGGGAACATATCAGCTTTAAACGTTAAGAAGAATGCAAAAGAAATCGTGTGCAAGATCGATCTTTACCAGTCCAACACCGATGCCATACATAAGCCGTCCAGTAATCAGGACAGAAAAGACAGGTGCTGCTGCAGTCACAATGGCTCCAACAAGATATAAGAAGGCAGCCAAAATCAGCTCCTTTCTTCTTCCTTGAAAACAAATCAAAATCAAATCCAAAAACAATTCAGTTTCTTTCAGATAGAGACGCTGCTATGTAAAACAAGATAAAGAAACCAACCTATAATGTCTGCAACACTAAATGCCACAATGGATCCAATTAAGGCACCGTATAGTGAGCCACTAGTCTGCACCAAAATTTAAAAATATTTAAGCAAAATAATTTTCTTTTCACAAGAGAGACCGCAGGTCCTATAGGGAGAAAACACAATGACAAATAAACTATGCAAATAAACAACATGTAGAAGAACCAAGAAAGGTGAAAGATAGACTCACAATTATACCAACATCCACTGAAGACAAGTTGTACCATGAAATTCCACTAAGCGTAGGCGACTGTACACATACAGGAAGGCAAAAACAGCTTAGAACTTGAGTTACCTACCTACCTAATCTAAGCACAGTTTTAAGGCAATTTACCTTAATAGAAATGGTTGCACAAGATGTGGCACCAATCTCGTAACCAAAAAGCAAAGCTCCAAGAGCTGGAAATAGAAACCTGCAAATAAATGACTTCTTAGTATTGCTTTTAAGACAAGTCTCTATCATGTGCAAAACCAAAAATGGTTGCCCACTTGTTTTTTCTTTTAGCAATTAACTGTGAGTAGCAATCAAAATCTTTTTGGGACCGCAGTTTGTATTAATGACAACCAAACAATAAAAGGAAAACGACAAACACAAAAACAACTCACGGGGGAATGGCAGCAAGAACAGAGTAGTTTTCTGGGCTGTGGTGGTTCTCCTCCTTGATCAGAGGTTCGTTCACCAAGCTTATCCCACCCGAAGATGAATCACCAACCTGCACAGGAACATAATTTCACATACAAAGTAATAATAATAAAATAATTTCCAAAATCAAGCGAAACCCTAAGCTATATAATAACTCTCTCTCAAGCCCCTTTAATTTGACCGGACAAGAAGTCAAGAACCAAACAAACAAAGTACATTTTTTTGACTGCGGCCCAAAAAAACGAAGGGAGAAAATATAGAAAGACGATGTGCAAAAGAGAAGCGCGAAACCTGTCCAAGAGAAACAGACGATGGCTTCTCGGGATCAAACCCCATGGCTACGGAAGCTTGTTCAAGGAGAAGGAGATGGACTATTTATGACAAGCTTTACGATTTGACTTGTCTGATTTTTTTGAGCTAAACGAGTTTTTGAATTCGCAGAGGAGAGAAATGAGAGGAAGAGAGACGGACTATTTATGACAGGCTGACATAAACGGTCATCGGACTTTTCAAATTACTGTTTTTTAGTTGGTCAAACATTAACTACTGTTGTTTTTTTCAACTTTCATTATTTTTTCTCTTTTTTTCTCAACTAATCTCATTAGATTTCCTGTAAAACATGTTTTATGTGCTATTAATATTTATCATAAAGCAATCTGTCTCAACCGTCTTATAGTCCTATAAACAACTTACTAATAAAAAACAACCAACTTGTTTTGTAAAGTCGCAATGCCTACCATTTATTTTATGATGGAATGATCTTTGATGAAATAATATTTTTCTTTGTTTTGATTCGAATCAGAAATTCTATATTTGGGTTTTATCATAATTTTATAAGAAAACTCTTACTTATCCTACGCAAAATAATGTTTATAATCCTGTAGTGTAAATGTGTAATAATCTCCTCGCCAGAGGAGAAAGAAGCAATATGATTAAACAGCATCAATTACACAATTCAATAAACCCAATTGTTCAGCTTTAGAGATCCAAAACAGCTTTGCTTTTATTCAAAAGAGACTGAAACAAAACAATAAATCACTCACTCAGAGAGCATTAACCAAAAAGCTCTCACATTCTTACTTGGTCTTGGTGGGTACCCATGGTTGGTACCGAGTCCAGTTCTTTTGCCCCGGGTTCAAGGTATGCCCTTTAGAATGGTAAATGTATGCATCACCTTCTCCAGAGAAAGTTCTCCTTATGCTCAATCCCATACCTTTCTGGTTTCTGACTCAACAGCTTCAAACAGAAACAGAGAGAGATTGGATTATCTGCAACATATTATTAAACTATAGCGTATTTGAAAACAGTTTTATTTATTACCTCATCTCCAGGTGTGATCAGTGATGAAATGAAGCCATCCGTGCCATTCGGCTGGTACTTGAGATGCGTTGTAACGATCCTTGGATGCGTACTCTACCCACCTGTGTCTACCTGTTAGCAAGTGACTCAATGTTTCAATGTAAAGAAAGCGAAGTGGCTAAACATTTTATAGAGATACACACACTCCTTTACCAAATAAAATTATTCAATCTAGCAGATAAAAGATATTGGTTCGATAAATAGTTCAACTAACAAGAGACATTTGAAGTATATTATATAAAGTTTATTGGACGAGAAGAGATAAAATAGATAGTAAAAATGTTGTTATATAATTCCTACAGTGATCTTCCAATAATCAACACATCTATAGTTACTAAAGAGAAGAGCGTACCGCACTGAGTATCGCCCAGCTTCTGGTAGTATTTGTTACCGAACTTGTCGACACCGATAAGCGTTGCTCCTATGTTGTGTATTTTGGTTTGCCTTTCGAATTGATCAAATAGAGACATAAGAATGTTTGTTCACAGACCAAAGGACACACATATAATAAAAACTACAACGAGCTTTGGCCTACAGTCACAGATGCTTTCAACAAACAAAATTGAAATGTTATGTATACTTACAAGAGGTTTCCATCTGGCAGGCATCTCCTATAATCACGGGGAATTTAAACCAAATTAGAGAGAATGGCAATGCATTTCGAATTGCTAGGTTATAAGGGGATCTAACGAATCGAATCGAATCGAAGGAGATCCCAAGAGTTAAGCTAAAGCTACGAAACGAAGAGGACGAGATGAAGAAATACTAACAGGAAGCCTTCTTCTCGGATCATCCTGAGGAAGCCTCCGAGACCTTTCTCTCTAATCGCCTCCAACGCACTCTTCGCCACCGTCAATGCCATCGCTGTCCTCTTTGTCTCTCTCGATCGATGTCGGAAACTCGAAACTAACAACAAGGAACAGATACGATACGATCGACATTTTTCGAGACGCACCGTTTCGTTCTCTGTGTTTCATGGGCCCATTATTCGTATGGATCCATGTTTCATGGGCTAGACTATACTTGCTCGCTGCTTCCTGAATCATGCTCTGGGTGATAGTAAATATTAAACTGAAACATTTTATTGTTGGGCCCAAACTAAATAAAATATCTGAAGCATTTTGTACCAATCATTTTGTTGGTCAATAATACAATATTCAAATCTAATATAAATGGTATTGGAATCCAAAATTTATGGAAATTATATTCTGAGAAACATATAATTTGACTAATACAATGTTTTTGAATCATATCAAAGTATTCAAATCTAATATAAATGGTATTGGAATCCACATCTATGGAAATTATATTCTGAGAAACATATAGTTGGACCACTACAATGTTTTTAAATCATACCAAAGAGGGATGTCAAAAAAAAATCAAATCATACCAAAGAGGGATGTCAAGAAAATAAAATCATACCAAAGAGAGATGTATTTATCCAAGGGTGAGAAGATGTATATGCACCTACTTTTCAAACCAATTATTGACAATTTTTGTTAATTTTAAGCACTAATCATATTTATGCATCCATTATATTTTGAGGTTGTGCCCCTCAATATTTTAGTTGATTCAATCAATTAATTAAAAATAGATAAACAAAACGTGTAAATGAAAAAAATAATATAACAAAAAATTTAAAACAATCAAAGTTAAAATTTACTTTATGTTATGGTTTTTCACTGAAAACTCACAACGTGACAACAAATATCATAGTATACATATTTAAAAAATACTAGTTTAATATGAAGAAAAAATACTATAACTAATAACATTGTTTATTATATACAAAAAACTATGAATGAATACCATATAATGTTTAAATAGTCTAAATCATTTAATATAACCTTTTATCAAATATTAAAGAATATAAATAAATATATTTTTGCTATTTTGCCAGCTAAGATGTAGAAATAATGTAAGTATATAGGGTAATATTTATTGAGTTATTTAGTTGTTTTACATGAATGCATTGTATTTTATTATAAATTTCTTAACATATATATTTTTTAAAACAAATAGTATAAAATAATAGAAAACAAAAAATAATCTAGAAATAATTATCCGTAGGATACCATTTATTGACCTATTTAGTTATTTTACATGAATGCATTTTATTTTATCATAAAGAATCCTTATAATTCCACGTAAATCTTTTGAATGCCATATATATATGAAAATATAACAAAAATAATAGGAAGACAAAAACTAATCTATAAAATCTGTTTTCCTTCACATTCTCCCCTCCCCTCGCTTATAAGCATTTTCTGCACGTCTCTCGGTCTCCATATTCAGTTTCGTGTGGAGTCTCTCTTTTGTTTTGTTTTGTTTTGCGCATCTTCCCAACCATGGCTGCTGAGAAGTTAAGGGACTTGAGTAAGCCTATGGACGTCGCTTTACTCGATGCCACTGTTAAGGCCTTTTACGCTACAGGATCCAAGGAAGAAGTAAGTCGAATGTCTATGACTCTCCATCGAAACTGTTATGCGTCTTGTCTTCTCGTTGCTTTCTTGTTTTGTTACAACTGCTTGTAACTTGTGCTTAGATAAAACAACAATGTTTCTGACAATCATTTGATGCTTTTGTGTAGTGTACCTTGTCTTTCCTTTACTTTGGTCTAAAATCCAAGTGGTTGCATCAGTGTGTTAGTTTTCCATTAAAAAAAAGTTAATGAATCAAACATATTTCAGAGAGCTGCTGCGGATAATATCTTACGAGATTTGAAAGACAACCCTGATACTTGGCTTCAAGTGTCTCACATTCTGCAGAACACTAGGAGTATGCATACCAAGTATTTTGCTCTTCAGGTAAGTTAGTTTGCTTATATATTATCCAACTTTCGAATAATTGTTGTTTTCTTTTTTGAGGGGCTTGCTTGCTAGTTGCTACAAAGAAGGAAAAGTTCTTATAGATTCCACTTTCAGGTGCTAGAAGGTGTTATCAAATATAGGTGGAATGCATTACCAGTTGAACAACATGATGGAATGAAAAATTTCATCTCTGAAGTCATTGTGCAGGTACATATATATGTAAAATTGCATTAGTTTTTTTCTTCTGTTATAATATAATATGCTATAGACTAAGTAACTGAGTTGTTTTACCATGTAGCTTTCAAGTAATGAAGCATCTTTCAGATCGGAAAGGCTTTATGTCAACAAGTTAAATCTCATCTTGGTTCAGGTATCTTCAGGGTTTCTTGCTAACATATAGTTGTGTTTTTTTTTTTTTTTTTTTTTTTTTTTTTTTTTTTAAACACATATATATATAGTTGTGTTACTTGGTTATTTGCCTTACTATATCTATTTCTGATGCCTACATACAGATCTTGAAACATGAATGGCCGGCGAACTGGAGAAACTTTATCCCTGACCTAGTTAGTGCTGCTAAAACCAGCGAAACTGTCTGTGAGAATTGCATGGCTATTTTGAAAGTAAGTATACATTGTCTAGTTAGTGCATTTTTCATTAGTGCATTTTGCATTAGTTACGTTTGTTGTGTACTTAATAACATTCCTTTTTTTTTCTTTAGCTCTTAAGTGAAGAGATCTTTAATTTTTCCAGAGGAGAAATGATTCAGAGAAAGATAAACGATCTGAAATTGTCTCTAAACAGGCAAGTTTATTTGAACCATGTTTAAATATTTTGCCATAATTTGCAAAATGGTGATATTGACCATACTTTACTGAGTAATTCTACTTTCTTATGTGCAGCGAGTTTCAACTCATTCACGGGTTATGCCTATATGCTCTCTCAGCTTCCCTAAGACCAGAACTTATACGTGCAACGTTATCTGCATTGCATGTCCTATCTTTCGTGGATGCCGATCAAATATATTTTTGAGTCACCTTTGGTAATATATTTGGAATATAAGTGGAATAAGAAAGGTTTAAAAAGTCTCACAGACTTTGATAATTAGTTACTGAACTCATTACTCGCAGCTGGAAACCCTCCTTAAGTTCTTCCCTGTCCCGGAGTATAGGAATCTCACTCTTCAATGCCTGACAAAGGTATGCCGGTTTATAGGCCGTTCCAGGTTTTGTTGGTGTCTTTACTTTGCTGTCATATCTAATGAGTTATGTTCTTGTGGCAGATTGCAGCTCTTAATTATGATAGGTTCTACAGAAACCAATATGTCCAAATGTACATGATTTTCATGGAACACTTGCAGGTAGTGTTAAGTTTGTGTTTTGTTAGTTTAATCATTGATGGTTCAACTATATAGTTTCAATTTTAGCTTGATAATTGTAGTCTCTGGTCGTTTATGTGTTCATCAGATTGACTTTCATTTTACCTTTGCTTCTTGTAATGATGTCCTTACTTGTTTTCATGTCTGCAGGGAATGCTTCCTTTTAATGTTACTATCCCAGGGGCATATTCATCTGGAAGTGACGAAGAACAGGCAAGTTTTTTTACGTGCAAATATATTATATTTTTACGGTAGTGCATGACTGTATATCTTCTTTACCTCTAGGCTTTTATCCAGAACTTGGCACTGTTTTTCACTTCGTTTTTTAAGGTAATTTTTCTTTTTTTGAAACCAGAGGAGGGTTTTTCATTTGATTTTTTAGTCTGCTTTGCTTTCATATAAAAAATTTCTTGGTGTTGCAGTTACATATAAAAATCCTCGAATCTACACCCGAAACTATTCCCTTCCTACTTTCTGGTCTTGAATATCTCATTAGCATATCATATGTTGATGACACTGAAGTGTTCAAGGTATGTGGGACTTCCCCTTGTTAATACTTCTTGCCGGTGATGCATTTTTAGGTCTCAGCTTTTGTTTGCTTATGAGTGAACAGGTTTGTTTGGACTGCTGGCATTCACTAGTTTCGGAGTTGTTTACGTCAGGTCAACGAGTAGGTCACCCCTGCACTAACTCAAAGCCTCTTTGGAATATTGCAAATATGTCTTCTTTATATTCTCTAAGGGTTGTATATTGTGCTGTTTATAAGTTTTGTCTTGATTTTGTTTATTGTCAGATGGTTTATTTTCCTCCTACGGTTGATCGCATCGAACCTGAAGTCACAACAACAAAAATACTTTACTCTGATCAAATATCAAAATTGAGGGGGCTCATGATTGCTCGCATGGCTAAGCCTGAAGAAGTGCTAATTGTTGAAGATGAAAATGGGAACATTGTCCGTGAAACTATGAAGGATAGCGATGTTCTTTTCCAGTATAGGGTACCAACTTTATATAGCTACTATCTTCTGTTATATAATATATTAAGTATATATCAAATTTATACTAAATAAACTCGATTTAACAGTGGACTTGTTTCATTTTTACATTGTTGTCAGATAATGCGGGAGACATTGATCTGCCTCACTACGCTTTGATCGTGATGATACCGAAAGACAGGTACTTACTACATATGAGAGGGTGTAAGATTGTCCTTATTCTTTGGATTGATTTGAAGGCTTAGCTGGACTTGTTGTATTGATGCCAACTTTTTGTTGTCCTTGCAAAGATGTTTCGTAAGCTAAGCCAACAGATAAACAGAGAAGAGTGGACATGGAATAATCTGAACACTTTGTGCTGGGCTATTGGGTCTATTTCTGGTTCCATGGATGTAAAACATGTAAGATCTTCTCTCTTAGTATCTACTTGCATCTTCAATAAACAACAGCTGAGGATTTTGTTTGTAATCCTAATCCAATAGCAAATACCTTGTTTCGCTCTAGTTATTTGGTAGCATCTTTCTAACGTCCCTAGCCTTCCATTCATTTATTTATTTATTTTTTTCTTTTTTTCCGTTTATTTTTACTTATGGTCTTGTTATTATGTTTCCACAAAAGTTTTGCTTCATTCTATCAAAATTATTGAATCAGTTTGAACTCTGTGCCTTTATTACAGGAAGAAGAGTTTGTAATGAGGGTTATTCGTGCTTTATTAAGTTTCTGTGAAATCATGACGGGAAATGACAATAAAGCTGTTATCGCGAGCAACGTCATGTGAGTTTGTCTCTACAGTCTAAACTATAAATGCTAATATTGAAACCTATCAGATGACTACTGGCAAGTAACTTAGTATGAGATTTTCTTACTATAAATGGATAGCTTGTTCCCTGATACGTACCATGATAAACTTGAACTTGTTTCTTGCATGATTCGTTTTGAGTATTTTGATGTTTGTCTTCTTCTACATTCTTTTCAGGTATGTTTTTGGACAGTATTCAAGATTCTTAAAGGGAAATTGGGAGTATTTGGTAGTGGTTGTTAAGAAGTTGTTTGACTTCATGCATTCGACTCATCCAGGTGTTAAGGTAATTCTTCCCTTTTTCAAGTTGGATCATCTAGAATTCATGTGGGAAATACAGTTTCTTGGATGAATCTTTCATTATGAAATAGGACTGATTTGGAACTTTGATTTAATTACCTTCCATGTACCAAAAATGATTACATGTTTTTTACTGAAATTTTACATGTTATTAAGATACTTACATATTCCTTTCAGGACATGGCTTGTGATACACTCTTAAAGATTGTTCGGAAATGCAAACACATATTCCTTGTTGTTCAGGTACCCACAAGTTAGTTTAATACAACATGTTTAACTCTTTACTTTATCATCTACAGTGAGGTCATGTGTGTTCATTTAGGTTCGAGATCATGACGAGGAGCCATTTATATCTGATATTCTAGCAAGCCTTAAAACAATTATTCGAGATCTTGAGCCAAATCAGATGCACACTTTTTATGAATCTGTATGCATTTTTCAGTCCTTTCTCGGCAATGGTGATATGAATCTATTTCTTGCCGTGATCTCACTCTCTGTCTGTCTATCTTCAGCTTGCTTGTATAATCCAGGCTGAATCAGATCCTCATAAGATGGGTGAATACATTCAGAGGTTGATGGCTCTCCCTAATCAGGTTTGTTAATAAGCAATTAAGTCACTGCTCAGCTTTTGTTGTCCATAGCTCTTTAAAAGCATTAATTGTTTCCCTTACAATGTAGAGATGGGTAGAGATTATACGAGAAGCATGTCGGAATGCAGATTTCCTCAAAGACCCTGATGTGATACGGGATGTGCTTACTATCCTCGAGACAAATACGAGAGTTGCAACTTCACTAGGAACACACTTCTTTTCTCAAATGTCATTGATCTTCTTGGATATGCTGAATATTTACAAGTAAGTTTTTTTAATACTTATACAAACTGTTACATTCTTCTTATAACTTAGTGATATTTGACTTTACTCTTCCTCTTCTGCACCAGAATGTACAGTGAACTCGTATCAATCTACATTGGTGATAGTGTTATGTATGCTTCCAAGATATCTGTTGTTAGGCTTCTAAGGTAGGACAGGCTTTTTATACCAAATAAAAAAAATCACAGGTCTTGATGCCCTAATATTATATTACAAACTTGAATAATGCTTAATTTTTATGCTGCTTGTGACAGATCTGTTACGAGAGAAATCCTGAAGCTGATAAAAACGTTAATAGACAAAGATGAAACCGAGTCACAAATTGGCAAAAAGTTTGTTCCATTAATGATGGATGTCGTACTTGGTGGCTATGCAAGAAATGTTCCTGATGCAAGGGAATCAGAAGTTTTATCACTCTTTGCGACAATAATAAAGCAGTATGTTTTCTTGTCTCTGCTGATGCGTAATTATCAAAAGAGAAGTTGTAAGACAAAATGTCACATGGAAATGTGTTTGTGTAGGTACAAGGTTGCAATGCAAAATGATGTCCCTCACATTTTTGAATCTGTTTTCCATTGCACTTTGGAGGTAACAGATTCTATGGTCCATGGGAATATTATTTTCTACTATTTATGGAACTAGAGATGGAGTAGAATATATAAAGAGTGTCAATTTTTTTTTCATCTTTTATGCAGATGATCACTAAGAACTTTGAAGATTATCCAGAACACCGGCTCAAGTTTTTCTCGTTACTTCGTGCCATTGCTGCATATTGTTTCCATACCTTGCTACAGTTGTCAAGTGAGGTTGGTGATTCTGGTCTTGCATATAGTTGACTTGACATCTCTCGCTATACTAATTGGTTATTACTTATAAGTGATTATTGAGCTTCTCTTGTGTTTGTATCTTCTCTTAGGAACTGAAGCTATTGATGGATTCAGTTATCTGGGCGTTTAGGCATACAGAAAAAAACATTGCTGGAACCGGGCTTAAACTCTTACTGGTGTTAATGAAAAAGTTTCAGGTTTTGAAACCTAACTGTTTCAATTTTATCCCTCATTTATTCTGGCATTATATGCATGATCTTATAACATGTTTTCTCTCTGGTTGTGACAGAAATCTGACTTCTCTAACCAATTCTACCGGACATACTTTATGCAAATTGAGCAAGAAATTATTGCCGTGTTGACCGATACCTTTCACAAGCCAGAGTTTGAGTTACATGTGTTGGTGCTACAGCATCTATTTTCACTGGTAAAAAAAAAATATATATATATATATATATATATATATATACACACTTAAAAATCTACCATTTGCTAGTTTCTGAGGATATTGAGGGAGATCAACATTTCAGGTAGAGAGCGGTTCTTTAACAGAACCTTTATGGGATGCTTCCACTGCACCTTATCAGTATCCAAATAATGCCGCCTTTGTTTGTGAATACACCATCAAGCTTCTAAGCTCATCATTCCCCAACATAAGTGTATCAGAGGTGACACAATCTGCGAAAGAACTTTATCGGTTGAGAAGTCACCCTGATATATTTAAGAATCACTTACGAGACTTCCTTATACGGTCCAAAGAATTTTCTGCATAGGTACATATATACTAGTTTAACTACATAGATTGGTGTCTCTTCTACATAAACAACATTTCATTCAAACTCAGTTGAATGTATTTTTTTTTTCTCTTCTTCAGGATAAAAAAAAGACTTATATGCTGAAGAAGCTGCTGCTAAGTTGGAGAGGGAGATACAAAGAGTTCTTGATGCTTCTGGTTCCTGGACTTCTTGCTCCCAAAGAGATTCTAGACGAGTGACTGATGCATAAAATTATTTCTTTCCATAGCAATGTCTTCAAACAGTGTTTCTTTGTAGAGATTCGTAATACACAGAGAAGTGTGGGATTTATTTCTTTTGTTAGCTTGGATGATTTGGTTTAATTACTAGCATCAGTGAAATCTTTTCAGGAGCTAACCATAATCAAAATTTCCTAATAAATATTTTTTTTGTTTAAAACTAATAAATAAAAATCATCTACCTTTTTTGTTATAGATAAAGCTATATAGGTTAAGTATGTACATGTAATATGTTGTTATGAATACACTAATTAGAAAGCTTCACATTCTTCACATGTAATATCTTTAGGTTAATCGTCTAGGTCAAATCAACATTGCTAAATGTTCTCTTACTCGGATTGAAAACCGGTCTCAGTCTCTTGATTATTATAAACCGAATTACAACTTATTTCGAGAAAGTAAACTAATACAAATCTAAGGTTTTAATTGGTAAACTAGTTTTTGACCCGCACGCCTGTGTGGGTGTTTGTTTTAATTTCTATATTAAAAAAAAAATTATATGAAGAGTTATATATTTTTTTTTCATATTTACCTATATAATATTTTAAAACACAATAATTTTAAAGTTGATATGAGGTAATTTGTTTAATATAACATCTTTTGTTCCTCAAAAATACTTCAACCTTTCATATTAAGTATGTATGTAGTTCTTATTTTATATTGTACCAAGGTTAAAAAAATTTGGTATAAAGAATGATCATTTCATCTCTTTTGTCATGAACCCAAGAATTGTAAATAGTTTCTCCCAGTTGAAATCAAATTGAGATGGCGGTAATTCGAGTCAAAATCTTTGGACCAACGCGTCATGATCTAAGGTAAAAGTTTGTTAGAATGAAATTTTAAATTTATGAGGTTAATATGTTAAGTTGTTTAATTTGATAAGTGTACTGAGGATTCATTTCTATAATAATATGGTAGTTAAAAGTAAAGACTGGAATTGAGAAATTCATATCTTTTTGGTTATGCGGTTTCTAAAAATTAGGCATACATTAAGATAAATTACTTAAAATATCAAAAAATTAAAAATATTTTCTTGAGATAATGAAAATTGTTGGTGTCGAAAACGGTACGTTATTTTTATAGGTACAATGGTTCTTAAAATGTTCCGTTGATGCATTTTTTAGTACCATGTTCTGTCCCCAAAATATTATGATAATATATGTATTCACTAACCATAAAATATTCGGAAACGTAGACTTTATATTACTATATACCTTTTCTCAATTTATTATACCGTGATTCCAATACAGTATAATATAATATTAGTCATAGGTTTGGTTTATATAAAGAAAAAAATATAATTTTAGGTAGATACAAATAATATAATCCCTAGTGGCAGTTGTAAAAGAAAAAAAATAAACCCTAATGTCAATACGACATGAAGGTATGAAATGTATGAACAAAAATCCTTAAAATCTGTTTTTATCATAACTCAAGATAGGAAAATAATAAATAACTTACAAAACTGGCTTCTAAATTACATATATACTATCTTAAGATGAAACCACAAAAAAATACATCGGTTAGTTAACATTCAGTAAATGGCATATCCAATAATAATTAGTAAATATATAGAGATAATGTTAGTGGCACAAGATGTAAATATTATGATGAAGTAACGGTAAGAGCGATTCCCAAATGTACTTCGATTTTAATATGTTAGATATTGTTTAACCGAATAATAGTGAAAATATAATTAAGATGTATGAAAAAAAAACTAAAATGCTAAGAGTTATAATATGTGGAATGAAAACTGTTGAATAATTTTTTAAAAAATTGGATAAATTTTTGGGATGGTGAAATAAATATTAGATTGATTAAAATGTTCTTATAGTATTTAATTTATTATAAGAAAAAATATATCAATAATTAAACTGATTACTACAAAATGTGAAAATAACTAAAATTTGTTATAAATGTTATATAGTATTGAGTTTTATAATGTTACCATATAAATTCTAGTATAATTTAATTGATAATATAACTATTTACATTTAAAAATTACTATCAATGTTTATAAACATAATGTTACATATGTTAGTGAATACGCCATCAAGCTTGTTGAATAATTTTAGGCCTGAGCATTTTACCCGGATCCGAAGACCCGACCCGAAACCGACCCGAAAAAACCCGGTCTGGGTAGGAACCGATCCGATCAAATTACCCTATCGGGTCTTGTTGTAGAGGACCCGCGGATCTTAGACCCGACCCGACCCGAACCCGAAACCCGACGGGTACCCGAGTTAATAATATAAATTAAATAAAATGAATCAATAGGGAGTCGAAGACAGGTTATTTGTCTACATAGCAAAGGGGTCAGCCACTAGGAGACAACCAACTATTGTTCTATCTCGCATAGTTTAGTATATATACACATTTTAATATAATAAAAACACAAATTTTAAATAAAATGTCAAATATTTTCGGATATATTAATATTTTCAGATTTTTTTTTGTATTTTTAGGTATTTTTTAGGTTGAACCCGAACCGAACCCGACCCGGACCCGACCCAGAACCGAACCGATAAATTCTAGTTACCCGAATGAGTCCAACTATATAAGACCCGACCCGACCCGGACCCGGTACAACCCGAACCGACCCGGAACCGAAAATTTGAAATTACCCTATCGGATCCTAAACTCCTAGACCCGAAAGACCCGGATCCGAAAGGACCCGACCCGACGACCCGGATGCCCAGGCCTAAATAATTTATTAAACTATTGAATCTATACAATTGAGGTTGAAAAACCTAAAACAAATACGTGGATTTGTTTGGTTGAATAAATTCAACTAGTTGAAAGTTGAAAAAATGGAATCCACAAATGATAATTTCTCTATTTTTTATACATCCTAATTTTTACATATCAAATATTTTCTGGAAAATAAGTTTTTTTTTTAATAAAAATATTTATCGCAAATTCATCACTTTCATAATCTATAAATAGAGACTTGCTTTATCTGATTTAAATATTAAAAAATAATTTTTATTAAATAATTATGTGGAAAATAAGAAAATGATGTTGAATAATAAATATGTAAAAGGAAAGTGTTGAATAAAAAAACCATTGTACATGGTCTAAGCTCATCATTCACCAAAATGAGTGTATCAGTGGTGACACAATTTGTGAAAGAACTTTGTGAGTTGAGAAGGTACCTTGTTAATTTAAGAAAAAACATACAAATTTTTTTGTACAGTCCAAAATATTTATGCTCATGTATATATACTAGTTTAACCACAAGTATTGGTGTCTCTTCTATTTAACAACATTTCATCCAAGCTCAGTTGAATATGTTTTTCTCTCTTCTTTAAGATAACAAAGATCTATATGTTAAAGTATCTGTTGCTAAATTTGAGGGAGGAGAGACAACGAATTCTTTTGGTTCCTGGAGGCATTATCATAGCAAAGTTTTCAAACAGTGTCTCTTTGTAGAGCTTCTTAATATAGAGAAAGAAATGTGTGCTTTATTTCTTTTGTTAGCTTGGATGATTTGGTTTAATAGTATCAATGAAATCTTTACATGAGCTCAAACCATAATCAAATGCCATAACAAATAAAAGTTCAGAGGAATTTATTTAACTACTAATTTAATATTACTTTCAAATTTATCACTAAATGATGATAATTTAATAAATACGATAACTTTATGATTAAAATGACTAACCTAACACTCTTAAATCTTTTATAAATATTTAATAATCATTTATAAAAAATTATAAGTTCAACTTCACTCCTTAATACTAAATACTAAACATTAATCACTAAATCCTATACTCGAATGTTAAAATATTTTTGGTTTAATGTATTTTTAAAAATGATAGTCAACTTATAATATTTCAATTAGTTTCTCTTAAAGTTTTTTACTTTATTTGTTATAGATAAAGTTGTATAGGTTAGTACATACAAGTAATATATTGTTATGAACACATTAGAAAGCTTCACATTGACCATGTCTGCTTTCACATTGCAATCATGCTAAATACCTTAAGAACAAAATTGTTACTCCAAATTCCTTTTCACATGATAAATTTTAGGATTCAAATAGTTAGCCAAAAATATTTAACTTCTATATTTACAGCAATCAACTAATTAATAATACAATCATTTATATTTATTTGTTTTAATCTGTTTTACATCATATTTTAATGATATTTTAAATGCATTTATCATATTTATTATACTTTGATAATTTTTTTATTTTTCTATATTTTATAAAATATTTCATTAATATTAAGGAAATTTCACTTTTACCAAGTACCACTAGTTATGTTTATCTTCATTAAAGGTACATTTTCAAAAATATATTCTTTATTAAAAAAGATAAAATATAGATATATAAATATAAATAATTATTTAAAATAAAAAAGTAAAAAAAAATTATATAGTTTTTGAATTATAACTCTTCAAATTTTTTTTTTTGGAAATTTTCTTTTGGAAACTCGAAAATTCTTTTTGAATAGTTTTTGTACAGTTAGGTATTTATTTATATATTTATTAAAATCGTAAACTCCATATTTCAAAACGACATACTATAATAAAGAGAAAAAGACAAAAAGACAAAAATAGCACCAAATCAAGTTTTTGTCACAAAAATAGCATCATAAGGAAGAAAATAACCAAAATAAGATAAACCATATGCCTAAATTAGTTAACTATAAAGTTATAAGTGTTTATTTACCGGGAAAATTTTAATTTTACCACAAGTTTGATACTATTTTTCAAATTTATCATCAATTAATGAATATTTTCACAAATATCCTAAATTTATGATAAAATAATACTAAGCTAATTTTTTAAAATATTTATAGAATATTTATAAACTCAATCCAACCATTATTATTAAACTCTAAACAATAATCACTAAAACATAAACTCAAATGTTAATATATGTTTTATTGAAGGTATTTTTAAAAATTGATACTTAACTTATGGTATTTTTAACAATTTTCTTATTTACCTATAAAAATAAGGGTAAACATAGTTAAAATAAACATAAAATAGTATTACAAATGTGGTAGTTTTGGCGATTTTTCATTAAAATTTTCATATTTTATATTAATTATATTATTTTATTACTTATAAACTTAAATCTACATTATATATATTCAAAATAACATGAAACTATTCACAATCTTTTATATAATTTTATATTAAATTTTATCAATTAGGATTTTATCTCTTCGTTAAATTAATTAATAAATAGAAAAAATTGGATATTTTTTATTGATATATTAATTACATTCTAATAAATATTTTAATAGTAAAATTTTAACAAGTTTGTCTTAAAACTTATAAAATAGTGGGTTTACATCACTGCTTCATTATTTTAGGCTAATAGCTTATTAGGTTCAAATCAACATAATCCTAATAATGTAACTCGGATTGAAAACCGGTGTGAGAGACAGTCGGTATGATTTTTGTAAACCGAGTTACATTCAAACCAAGCCGAATCTAAAAGACAGACAAACTGGAATCATCATCCCTCGTAACGAAAACGCTACCTTCTCTTCTCTTCTCTCTTCCCTTTTTCTTTCTCGGAAGAAAGATCTTCGTCGTGTTTCCTGGAAATCAATCAATCGTCTTCGTTTAATTGTCTCTATTATTAATAGAAAGTACAATAGAGGGATCAGGGAGCTTTTGGGGGCGTTGACATGGGTCAAACTTTTCGCAAGCTTTTCGATACTTTCTTTGGCAATCAGGAAATGAGGGTAACTCCCCTTCCTTCTCTTAATCTTCTAATTGAATTTTTGATTCTCGTCTTATGATCGTTTACTAGGTTCCTTTTTTTTAATGGAATCGCGTTCGTTAACCTATTGTGATGTATAACGATCATTCTTAGTTTTAAACCGCTTTTGCTTTGCTCACTGATCGATTCTGGGATGTATTTTAGAGATGTTCGAAGGAGTTACTTAGTTGTTTCATTTGCCCTCAATTGACTCAGATTCACTGTATGGAATCTATTGATATAGAAGTGAACGAGTGATTGAATGCTATCACAAATTGCTATTAGCTAAGAGTATTCAATAGCAATATACTAAGTTGTTTTACTTCTGCCATCAGATAATGTTTAAAAGTTAAAATAGTGTTCATTTGCAGTTGTTTAGCTATATATGAATCGAATTTGGAAAAAAATAGAAAGTTCTCTTGCTACAGAATTTCCCTTCAGAGTACCTGCACATTTGAGAATCTTGATGTAACCAATTCCACTTGTATACACAGAGAAAGATATGATCTTTTGTTTTCTTTGTATCATTAATGGTCTTGCTTATACACCCAGCCAGCTTGTTAGTCACCACCAGTGCAATACTTTTAACTGATCTGTGCTGCTAAGATTCTGGTGGTGTTACTTCTTGATTTGTTGTTGTGCTTTTTTGATTGGAGACTCCAGGTCGTTATGCTGGGTCTGGATGCGGCCGGCAAAACAACTATACTCTACAAGCTCCACATAGGAGAAGTTCTGTCCACTGTTCCCACAATCGGTGAGTTTAGAAGATTGCTTCAAGCAGCATCTTGATTGGTGGTCTCTTTGCGATTTTTTTTTCTTTTATCTCACCACTCTTAGTCTGTCAGTGTACTGCAGTTTATGATGGCGGATATGTTACTGGTTTGCTGAGGATTTTGAACTTTTTTCTTAACACAGGTTTCAATGTGGAGAAAGTCCAGTACAAGAATGTGATGTTCACAGTTTGGGATGTTGGTGGCCAAGAAAAGCTCAGGCCCTTGTGGAGGCATTACTTCAATAATACCGATGGACTTGTATGTCTACACTTATCTCGCCTATGTGTGTAGTCAGATAGTTTTTCCATAAGAGTCTTTTCTCATCTACTTGCTCTGATTCTTCAAATGAGAATTTTCAGACAGATGATCTCCTCATCTTGTTTCTCTGATTTTTTGTCTACGCCTTGCAGATATACGTGGTAGATTCCTTGGACCGTGAGAGAATTGGTAAAGCTAAGCAAGAGTTTCAGGTTATACTACTCTACCTTTAGATATTGCTGCACAAGGCCCTTGTTAAAATTTAGTCTCTGCAGAGTTTCTAACCTCTGCCAACTGTTTTTTTTTTATGCAGGAGATCATAAAAGACCCATTCATGCTTAATAGCGTCATTCTAGTGTTTGCAAACAAACAAGACATGGTAAAAAAATAATTCAAAGCCTTAGTTTTCCATAATTGACTTTTTTTCTTATTTCTTTGTCATTTACCAATATTCATCCTAACTCTGTGTGAACCTCAGAGAGGAGCCATGTCTCCCCGAGAAGTATGTGAAGGGCTTGGCTTATTAGATCTCAAGAACAGGAAATGGCATATACAAGGCACATGTTCTCTTCAAGGAGATGGCCTCTATGAAGGCTTAGACTGGTTATCCTCTACGCTCAAAGAGGTTAGAGCAGCTGGTTTCTCATCCGCTGGCCCCTTGTTTTAACCTACTTTTGTCTGCAAAAACCCACATACGACCAAATCAAGCTCATGGTGTCTATCAAGTCTCTCCACCATTATATACTTTTGTTCCATAACCAAAGTCTTCTTCTTGGCCTCTGAAGACTTTTTGTGAAATCCAATGTTATTATCAAACTATGCTCACTGTTTGCATGATACTGACGCTTGGGCTTCATTGTATACACTGATGAAAAAAATGTTTAATATGCAAAATTATCGTTAATTGTCCCCTTTGAAGCTACATGAAGTAGGTGTAATGATGGGATATCCTTTTACCTCGATAAATTATTGAATACCTTGATTAATTAATGAATAGAGCTCTTGCAAAAAAAAAAAGTTTTGAATAGAGCTCAGTCGAGATTTTAAAAAGTTGAAAAAATTTACAAATAAAGAAAAAAAAAGGAATGTGGTGGGCCTAAAAATATGAAACCTAAAGCTTACGTTAATGGGCCTTTAATTCAGTAACGTAGCACGCGCTTTTCGGGAGCGCGTGTTAATTATAGAAACGGCGCGGCTCGCAATAACCATCCGGAGGAGAGAGAGAGACGGAGAGGAGCGAGAGACTAGAGGACGCGGAGGTTTCAGAGAGAGAGAGAGACTAACTGATATAGGTTTATATAGAGAGACGGTGGAAAGCAGAGAAAGAGGTTTAAAACCTAACCTGCGGAAGAGAGAGAGAGAGAGAGAGCGTAGGGTTGTTATTATGGGAGTTTTCCAAATCTGAATGGAAAGCTTAGTCCTCGCCGTATTCACTTGGTCCTCGATCCGCCGCGAGTCGTCTGTATCACCGCCGGCTGAGCTTCTTTTCAGGTAGATCATTGACATCACCGTAGAAGGAACTTGTATTCGTCTAGAGAATGGTAGACTTTTGAGACCTGTTTCCCCTGAGTAGTGACTTAGAAGAAAACTCGTAGAGAAAGTGTGATCTTGAGTGTAGAGAGGGAAAGAGAGAAAGGATGGGGAGTCCAGGATCAGGTGCGGCGGATTGCACGGTTGGTTCGATTGTGTGGGTGAGGAGGAGGAACGGCTCGTGGTGGCCTGGGAAGATACTAGGACAGGATGATCTTGACTCTACGCATATCACCTCTCCACGATCTGGAACTCCGGTGAAGCTTCTGGGGAGAGAGGATGCAAGTGTGTAAGTCTCTCTTTCCTTTTATCTGTATGAGATAAACTCTTCCATTGGCGTTTGGATTTGATTTACTGAGAGCATTTTTTTGTGTTCATGTTTTTAGGGATTGGTACAACTTAGAGAAATCCAAGCGGGTGAAGCCGTTCGGTGCGGCGATTTTGATGACTGCATTGAGAAGGTAGAGACTTCGCAGGGGTTGACGATAAGAAAGAGAGAGAAGTATGCTCGTAGAGAAGATGCGATTCTCCATGCTCTTGAGCTTCGAGAAGGAGATTCTGAAGAAGGAAGTGAAACTAGAAACTGTTGGCTAGGCCAAGGGCTAGGGCTAGGGGTGACTCTCCTGATGCAGCCAAGGAGAGAATGGTTGTGTCTAGGGGGGTTCGTGATATCTCTAACTGGGACACGAGAAGTCCGCTGGTGGTTTAGGGCGTAACCATGTTGGTGATGTTATGCATTTGCGCAAAGATAAAGAGGAAGACCAGACGAGATTTGAGGAAGAGGCACAGCCGCGAATGAGAGGCTTGCAGGACTTTCGGGCTGAGAACCGCCTCTTCAAAGCGAAAGTTTTCGTCATCCAATGGTCCTGATACTTCCTTCAAGTCTCTGGCCAGAAGCAACTCTTCAGCTTCTTCTAGTGGAGATCATAGCATGGAGAGACCCAGTTTTACCCTCGGTAAGATGATTTGCAAAAGTGTGCTAGATTGTTGGACACCAAAGACTTCTGGCTCTTGACATAAATTATCATGCAATCAATTTTGACTCTGTTGCAGGAAAGGAGAAGACTAGGAATTCGATGGAGGCTAAAAGGACTAAATACATGTTTGCACCAAATGAATCTAATGATGTTTTAGGTCTTCATGAGAGTTTGCTAAGCCACAGGCAGGCAATGCATTCCTCCTTTGCTGGTGACCATTCTCGTTACTTCGCTTTCAGAGTATGACCCTCCTGATTTCTTGGAAGATATTGAATCTGTTTCTTCTGAATCCGAAACTGATTCTTCTGATATGGAGGAGGATACTGATGATGATATTCCCTTGCTATCAGGTGAATAAAAGCTAGTTTCATTTTCACATTAATATTTTCTACTTTTGCAGAACTTAGTTTTCAGTTATGTTCAACGATACTCACTTCTGATTCTTCTTTGTCTGCCATTGGTGTCAAGCCTCTTGACTTTAGAAACCAGTTAACCGTTTTGATTGCTTGGACAAAAGTTATCTATGTGTGCATAATTTTTAGCTATTCCCTAACTAGAGTTTGAATTTTTTTTTTCTCTTCCAGGAGCTGGGCGTCATTCAGAGCAACGCAATACTTTTAGTAGACATATGTCAGCAGAAGATGAAAGCACCAGCAGTGAGGAAGACTGTTATGAGTCATCCATTTCTGGCGACTCTTCTCACCTTTATTCCCAAGATCCTGATAATGAAGATGGTACAGTTTCCAAGTGGCAGCTCAAGGGCAAAAGAAACATGCGCAATCTTCCAAGAACGGTCTGCGCGTAAGAGGGAAATGCACCGCAATCGTCTGGAAGATGGAAGATATTCTGAATATAAGAGAAGGGCGTTTGGCTATGGATTAGATTCTAGTGGGACAAATGACATGTGAGCGATGGAACTGATGATACTGATCCCAGCGAAAGACAGTTCAGGGACAGAATGATTGGACCAGGTGATGATGAGTATCGGCTCTCAACTATGGTTGCATCCGGATTTAAGAACATCTACAGCCATGACATGCTGGACTGGGATGATGATCCTTGGGAAGGCCAGATTGGTAAAAAGAAGCGATGGGAGGAAAAATTTGAAGGTTCAGGTCAGGAGTTCCATGCTTCTCATCGACATTCTAGAAGAACTATGTATTCTCCATTGATGGATGTGGAATTAGAAGTACGAGGAAGCTATCAGAAAGGGCCTGTCCCAATTGTCTCCCTGATGAGTAAGTTAAACAGCAGAGCGATAATTGGACATCCAGTTGAAGTGGAAGTCTTAGCAGATGGTTCCTCTGAGTCATATATACAGAGAACTGAGTACTTCGGTAATGAAACAACATACCATGACAAACCCTTTCTACTACCCCAGGCTTGGAAGACTGCAAGAAGGAGTAGCTCACGCGTTCCACGGCTGCAATCCATTATCACCATCACTTCGAAGCCGATACTGGTGATCATTCTCCGTTAGGTCAGGGAAGAAAACCTTTTTTTAAGAAACTTGGTTCGGGAAACTTTAAGTAATGATGACAACTCGCTGAGGAGAAGCAACTTAATGCACATTCCACGACCACCTGGAGAGAGAAAACAACAGCAAAAGAAGCTGCTGAAGAACACAAACGCAACCCCTAGTCAGAAGACCAGGGCACTGTCATCATTCGGCAGTGAACAAGCACACAACGGGACAAAGGCGCTGGGGGATGGGACTCGCGAGCTATCTAACAGACGTGTATTACCTGGACCGCCGACCGTGGCCTGCATACCAGTCAAACTAAGTTTTTAGCAGATTACTGGAGAAAATAAATAGACCGCTATCAAAGCCACAGTGAAAGCCTTTTATAAGAGGAGGAGAAATCAATAACAAGAGCTCTGTACTCTAAGCCTAAAGGAGATTTACAGGTACAAAACATATAACCATGTCTTGTGTCTGGTTTTCGTAGAATGGGAGTCACGTTAGGGCATCAAAATTCTGGGGTGATGGGTCTTTTTGAGTAACCATCAGGCTTGTATTATGTACTCTGTGAGGAAAAGTTAGTCGTAGGGAGAACAATTTACGTAGAGACTCTGGTTACTTATTGGTACAGATGAGGTGAAGAGTTAGAACAATGATACAACTGGTTCGTTTTGTATATTTATTTATCACTCTTGAGAAAGCTGTCTCTTTGATTTAGTTCCAGCTTTAGATTTGTTAAGTTTTTTTCTGTGTTTTCATTTGCTGAATCTTCTACTGGCTAATTGATTTACTCAATAATCAATTATCATCGACTCGATTTGGTTCGTTTTGAATTATATAATAAAACCCTTAGACATATTAGACAGGGAAAACAAAAGGACCCTTCAGACATAACAGACTTTGGAAGGGTTTTTAGGATACTAATACTAGACAATGCAGTTTGTCTACTTAGAAACTTATTACAACATTAAACCATCAGAAGAAAACGGCAGGAGAAAGACAGACTTAAACATGGTGAGTCTTGTCCGAGTCCTCCAGACTTATGGGACGAAACCAAGCAGTCTCCTCCAACACCGCCGAGTCTTGGCGAGCAGCCTCCGCTGCTGCACTCTGATCAGTCGTGGAAGGACCAAAGACTCCGGTTTGAGGATGAGGAGACCAGTATTTATCAGAATCTGGCTTTATGACGTCATCAGGAACTGCAGTTGCCTGCAATTCATCCTCCACGTTCTTGTCATAAGCTGAGGAATGCCCACTCCTGTTAAAATAAAATGTTAAATTTAAATGATCTGATTAAAATTTCCAAGGAAAATAAATAAAAACTATTTTTCCTGTTGGGTGGGAGATAGTTGAGAGGTAGGTGAGACATTACCAGTTTACCACCACGAAATACCCACAACAAGAAATGAACAATTCTTATAAATTCTCTGGTCTTTGTATATTTATTAAAGATAGTTTTGTTTTCTGAAAGGTGAACCGAAAAAGTCTTTAAATAAAATATAAATCAAGTAATGTCAAATATGTCATGGTCAGCTTGCTATCAATTTACACATCTACAAAGCTGTCGGTCCAGTTCTTATCGTAATCTCAAGGTATAAAATAATCAGCCACGTAACGTCTACTACTCACCCAAAATAATGTGTTCTTTAAAAAATTATGTACTACAGCAAATAACTGACAAATATGTTCCTGATTTTAAAATTTTGAAAATTGAAAACCCAGTTGCTGGTTAGAGTTTTAACATTTGAGAGAGAAGTAAACTACAAAAGTCAATGTGGATGTCAATTCGTTGAATGGCACGTGTCGAATCCTGAATCGGATTAGCTTTGGTATTATCCATTTAAGCCAAATGGCATATGCCATTTATCGTGCACTGTACAACACTTGTGCTTTCTGTACGAATATTTGCAAAATAGAAAAGATTCATTTTAAATAAAGAGTTTGGAGATTTTTTTAGTTCACTTGTACCAAAAACCACAGATTCTTTTTCTTTTAATCTATTTCATTTTAATTAAACAAATATGATTGGAAAAGAAGAAAAGAGCAAATCTATGACATTGAAAACATACAAATATGTAATATTTTAATTGATCTGAATCCGTAAGCTCCTAAAAAGATAGATATATGAACTTATTGGATCTAGGATACTCGAATAGTACCTTAAACCAAGTGGAAAATAGAAGTGTTTGGACTATCAAGCCAGTGGTAATACACAGAACGAATCAAAAAATTAAATCTCTGATCTAATATGTTTTCTGACGTAGAAAAAAAAGTTTATCAGTTTCACCATAATCAAAACATTATATTATTATACACAGGACTACACTGTTTTGGAAAAAATTAGTAGTTTCTTTCACATTTTTGTCATCAATTTATATATATTTGGCTTAAATTCCTAGAAAAAAATATAGAGAGAGAGAGTGTTTGATACCGTGAAGTGAAGAGAGCAGTGTAGGTGGCGCGTGAGGAAGCGCGTGGGATGACAGCGAGCTTCCTTAGGCCGGCGATCAATTGAAAGCTCTTCGATCTGGTTGCCATACAATACAACTCAGTTTCTTCGTCAGAGAGTAGCAGAGAAGAGAGATTTTCTTTCTTTCTTTACTTCTTTGGTTGTTGTAATAGCGAGTACGGTGGTTTAAGACAGTTTATCATGTGCTATATATGCTTTTTGAAAGAGATGGCATTAGGAGACAGAGCCCAATCAAATCCACGTCTCTCACCTACGAAACGCTGCCGTTTCGCCTTCCTCTAACGCCGTTAACGAATGGACGGTGCGTGAATCGAGGCCTTCTCAGGCTTTAAAGATACGGCCCGTTAAAGTCTCAGTTCTATTATCTTAAAAAAAAATCGATTATTTGTGCTAAAGGGCTGAAATCTAAGCCTGGCCCATTTAGTCCTCATACACGTGGACGGTTGCCACGTTCTTCACGTTTCTTAACATCGTCCCCTTTCACTTCACCGAGAAGAAAATATCGAAATTTCAAAACTGCGAAGAAATCAATTCAGATCTAGATCCGTGAGAATGGCTCTCGAATGGGTTGTGCTAGGCTACGCCGCGGCGGCGGAAGCGATCATGATCGTGCTCCTGACGATGCCGGGGCTCGACGGACTCCGCAAGGGACTGGTCGCCGTCACGCGCAACCTCCTGAAACCGTTTCTCTCGATCGTCCCGTTCTGCCTCTTCCTCCTGATGGACATCTACTGGAAGTACGAGACGATGCCTTCGTGCGACGGGGAGTCGTGCACGCCGTCGGAGCACCTCCGCCACCAGAAATCGATGATGAAGTCACAGAGGAACGCGATCCTCATCGCGGCCGCGCTCGTGTTCTACTGGATCCTCTTCTCCGTCACTCATCTTGTGGTCAAGATCGAGCAGCTTAACCAGCGCGTCGAGAGGCTCAAGAACAAGGATTGATCGAGAGTCAGGTTCTCAATTCAGTGCAAGTCCTCTTTGGTTTTTGGAGTTTTTTTTCATTGTGTTTTGTTGTTTCAATGCTTATGATCTGTGGATTGAAGGACTTTTGATTATTCTACTTTTATATGCTTGTTGGCTTTACAAGATTGAGATGGAATATTGATTCCTCATAATATTTTCGGTGATTCATTGAAATCAGCTTTGGTTGATTCTACGTCACACATTGTAAGTTAGTGTAGTTTTCACCAGTGTACAAATTTTATGATGCATCTAGAATCATAAGTAGTAGTATGTGATGATTGCTAGACGCCATGTTTATGACTCATCCATTTCTTTAGTGATGGTAACTCGGCACAGAACTATGCTAGACTTGAATAGTAATGCACACACAATTTCATTTTTTATTCTTCTTAGTTTATAGATAGAAGTTCAACTATAGCTGATTTTTTTGCTAATTTATCGAACATCGAAGATGATTGATTATATGTTTGTGTTATAATTTGAGAGGATGATTGATTAAAGATGTAAAGAGTCTAATGATAGTGATTTGTATACGACTAACGTTAAATTTTAGCTTGTAGTAGTTTTTAATACATAACCCCCAAGTGCATATGTTAATTGACACTTGAGCTCATAAATTCGTTATATCTTCTCATGTGCTTAGTGGCCCCCGTACATAAATGCTTAAAATAAAGTTTGCTTATCAATCATGGCCCCAAAAGCCAATGAATCTGTGTCAAACATAGTTCGACACGTATAGTTAGGTTCGTCGTATAGAGATTCTCGATGACCTCGTTGTTTCCGCCATCTGTTTCCACCCACCACGAACATGCATCCATTCTCCGTCCATTACTACGTGTCACGATCAAGAAGTATCTTATACCGACCAGGAAACTTTATTATATAACGGCCGCAAAGCCAGAACCCATGCTAATGGGCGTGAGCATGCTCATAATTGTCGATTAATTTTAATTACTGGCTTACTAGACATACACGTTCATCATCATAATAGTGAATTGTTTTGTATAAAAAGCCACTGTTTCTGCTCTCAAGTCTTGAAGCGGCTTTCAAGAATAAGAAAATATGCACTATCAAGAACAGATGGAGTCTCTTATGTTAGGTGAAGAACGTAAACGTGGAAATTGCGTTAGGGACGCAGACGCGGAAGCAGATGAAGGTTTTAACTCTCCTGACGATTCGGACCGTCGCAGTTCATCTTCTTTAAGGTAAGAAGAATCAAGAATCTTTCGTTTTTTCTGCTCCTTAGGGTAAGATCTTGTTAAAATAAACCTTGTTGTTTTTCACAACAGAAGAGGGTTGTCGAAACATTACAAGGGTAAGTCACAGTCATTCACGTCCTTGTCGGAAGCTTTAACAGTAGAGGATCTCGCAAAACCCGAGAATCCTTTAAACATAAAACTGAAGCAGCGACGGGGGAACACTCACTGTCGACGGCTCTCCGGATGTGGAGGTGCATCGGAGCAAAGCTTAGGCGGGCACGACGCGTGCCACTCCGGAAACGGTAGGCCGCCGCGACTTTCCGGTAACAGACCGCCTCCGAGAGCCCAGACGCTCTCGGCTGCTCATATATCAGCTTTACTCACTCGAACCTAAACCTGAAAGTTTTTAGCTTTGTTCTTTCTCTAAACCGGAACAGAACCGGGTTTCGTTTGGGACGATGTTTTCTTAATTGTGTGAATGTAAAAGTTATTAAGTACGTTAACTCCTTTAATCATTTTGTAAATTACAGTTAATTTAAATAACTCAGGCCGTAGTAACCGTACATTATACACAAGAGATTCTGAATTCTTTTGTAAATATTATTCGTATTTTAGTAAACAACAAAACACATTTGAAAAACAAGAATTTTAATAAAAAAACACGTTGCATTTCTCACCTACTCACCGGTCCAGCGGATTTTGAAAAAAAAAAAGATAAAAGACTGACCCAAGCCATTGAGTCTTTGGAGTTTGATATACTCTTATCCTTGCTAAAATATTTGTATTTGTAGAAACCATATTGGTTCTACAAATCATATTAACAATTACATATAGACTTTCTGTATAATCATAATATGGTAGTCAAACTATATGGGCAGATAAAAGCAGGTAATCCACAAAGAGTATTGCTCTGTTTTCTTGAAAAGGGCATCGAGTTTGAAGTTATCCATGTGGATCTCGATAAATTTGAGCAGAAAAAACCAGAGTATCTTCTTCGTCAGGTAATAAATTTTTTAATTCATTATCAAAGAAAACAAATTTGATTATATAGTTTACTTGCGTAGCTCTTATGTTGTATACTTGTGTTAGCCGTTTGGTCAAGTTCCAGCTATTGAAGATGGAGATCTTAAGCTTTTTGGTAAGATAATCTCCTCCCCAAATTTATTAAAACTCAATGTGGATTTATTTCTTGACTAATCAAAAGTTACTGAATGAAAAATACTTAAATATGTTCGATATTTGGTTTAAAAAAAAAAAAGAATCACGAGCCATAGCGAGGTATTACGCGACCAAGTATGCGGACCAAGGAACGGACCTATTGGGCAAGACCTTGGAGCAACGAGCCATCGTGGAGCAGTGGATGGAAGTTGAGGCTAACTACTTCAACGTTGTGGTTCTACCTTTAGTTATAAACATCGTGTTTACGCCCAAGTTCGACGTTGCTTTGGTGGAAGAGCTAAAGGTCAAGTTCGATAAGGTCCTGGATGTATATGAGAACCAGTTAGCTACGAACCGGTACTTAGCCGGTGCTGAGTTCACATTGGCTGACTTGACTCATATGCCCGGTATGAGGTATATAATGAATGAAGCCGGTTTGGGGAGCATGGTTACGTCTCGGGAGAATGTTAACCGGTGGTGGAATGAGATTTCGGCTAGACCGGCTTGGAAAAAACTTATGGAAATGGCTGCATCTTCCTATATTAATTGAGAAGTAATTTAAGTAACTTTTATTTATGTATCGCTCATATGTGAAATTTCAAAAAATTGTTAAAATTTGATTAGTTGATAATTTTTATTAATTATTTCTTTTATTTGAATCTAAAAATAAAAAGAAATTTTAGAACTCATTAATACAAGTTACCATAAAATACATGTAATATTACAAATAATGGTTTATGCTAACTAATTGTAGAATTATAGAAAGAATATATAATATATCATCAATTTGTTTATTTTATCATTTTATCTACAATTAGATAAATTACTAGTATAACTTTTATAAAAAGAATAAATATAATGGCTGTGTACTTTTATACAAAGAATTCTATTTCTACTTGATGCATTGTTATTATACCTTTGTATGTTTTAAAATTCTGCACATGATTTATAAATCGTTTATATATATTATTTAAGATCATTTTTCATTCTAGCTTACAAAGTCATTTTATTAGAGTTCACATATCATTTATAAGACTTTTATTTAATCGTTATAAAGGTTTATAAATTCATTTATAATACTTATAAAATTTTATAAAATCATTTGTAAATTCTTCTAAATCTATCAATTATTGTATAAATGTGTAGTTATGATAATTATATGTATTGTTAAAACTATTTTTATTAAAAATTATTATTGCACGTTACATAAAAATAGTTTTCTAAATTCATTGGTTGTGTTATAGAACCACTTTACATCGAAGTGGTATAAATTATTGAATCACTTGAGTTATAGAACCCCCTATTAGGATTTATAAAACTATTTATAAGGATTTTTAAATTTCTGAGAAATAGTTCATAAAATATATAATTTATAAATATTTGATTAATTATTTATAATTGTTTAGTAATTTTAAAAAAAAATCAAACTACATTCTAAAATTTTATTATTTTATCATAAATTATCTTTTATGGTACATGTTCATCATTTTAACTTCTTACTCTTCACTTTAGTTTAAAAATTTCAAACCACATTTTACATTTGAATTAATGTATTCTAAAATATCTTTCATGGTATATATGAATCATTCTAATTTTTTAATATTTAGTTTACTAAAATTTCATATACTAACAAGATTAGTGGAACTAGCATCATAAAATCGTCATTATCTTGAGAAACGAAGACAACAGAGGTTCTAAACTCTTTGACCATCATATTACGTTAGTGCTGGATAAAAATATACACTAAAAACAGATTTTCAAATTTTTGATTTTTTTTCAAAATCCGTGGGTTAACCCCCTTCTAAAATAATGAGTTTTCGGTAAATGCTCTATATACTGAAGTTTATACTCTTCACTTTAGTTTAAAACTTTTCATCATTCTACATTTGAATTAATGTATTCTAAAATATATTTCATGGTATACATGAATCATTCTAATTTTTAATATTTAGTTTACTAAAATTTCATATACTGACTAGATTAGTGGAATTAACATCATAAAATCTTCAATATCTTGAGAAACGGAAACAACATAGGTTCTAAAATCTTTGACCATCATATTATGTTAACCAGATTTTCAAATTTTTGATTTTTTTCCAAACTCCGTGGGTTAACCCATTCTAAAATAATGAGTTTTCGGTAAATGCTCTATATACTGAAGTTTATACTCTTCACTTTAGTTTAAAAATTTCAAACCACATTCTAAATTTGAATTAATGTATTCTAAAATATCTTTCATGGTATATAGGAATCATTCTAATTTTTTAATATTTAGTTTATTAAAATTTCATATACTGATTAGATTAGTGGAATTAGCATTATAAAATCTTCATTATCTTGAGAAACGAAGACAACAGAAGTTCTAAACTCTTTGAACATCATGTTATGTTAGTGCTCGATGAAAATATACACTAAAACCAGATTTTAAATTTTTGAAATTTTTCCAAAATCCGTGGGTTAACCCATTCTAAAATAATGAGTTTTCGGTAAATGCTCTATATACTAAAGTTTATACTCTTCACTTTAGTTTAAAAATTTCAAACCATATTCTACATTTGAATTAATGTATGCTAAAATATATTTCATGGTATATAGGAATCATTCTAATTTTTTTATATTTAGTTTACTAAAATTTCATATACTGACTAGATTAGTGGAATTACCATTATAAAATCTTAATATCTTGAGAAATGAAGACAACAGAGGTTCTAAACTCTTTGACCATCATATTATGTTAGTGCTCGATGAAACTATACACTAAGACCAGATTTTCAAAATTTTGATATATTTCCAAATCCGTGGGTACCCCTTCTAAAATAATGAGTTTTCGGTAAATACTCCATATACTGAAGTTTATACTCTTCACTTTAGTTTAAAATTTTCAAACCACATTATAAATTTGAATTAATGTATTCTAAAATATATTTCATGGTATATAGGAATCATTCTAATTTTTTAATATTTAGTTTACTAAAATTTCATATACTGACTAAATTAGTGAAATTAGCATCATAAAATCTTCATTATCATGAGAAACGAAAACAACAGAGGTTCTAAACTCTTTGACCATCATATTATGTTAGTGCTCGATGAAACAATACACTAAAACCAGATTTTAAATTTTTGAAATTTTTCCAAAATCCGTGGGTTAACCCCTTATAAAATAATGAGTTTTCGGTAAATGCTCTATATACTGCAGTTTATACTCTTCACTTTAGTTTAAAATTTTTAAACCACATTATACATTTGAATTAATGTATTCTAAAATATATTTCATCGTATATATGAATCATTTTAATTTTTTAATATTTAGTTTACTAAAATTTCATATACTGACTAGATTAGTGGAATTAGCATCATAAAATCTTCATTATCTTGAGAAACGAAGACAATAGAGGTTCTAACCTCTTTGTCCATCATGTTATGTTAGTGCTCGATGAAAATATAGACTAAAACCAGATTTTCAAATTTTTGAAAATTTTCCAAAATCCGTGGGTTAACCCATTATAAAATAATGCGTTTTCGGTAAATGCTCTATATACTGATGTTTATACTCTTCACTTTAGTTTGTAATTTTCAAACCACATTATACATTTGAATTAATGTATTCTAAAATATATTTCATTGTATATAGGAATCATTCTAATTTTTTATATTTAGTTTACTAAAATTTCATATACTGACTAGATTAGTGGAATTATCATTATAAAATCTTCATTATCTTGAGAAACGAAGACAACAGAGGTTCTAAAGTCTTTGTCCATCATATTATGTTAGTGCTCGATGAAACTATACACTAATACCAGATTTTCAAATTTTTGAAAATTTTCCAAATCCGTGGGTTAACCCCTTCTAAAATAATGAGTTTTCGGTAAATGCTCTATGTACTGAAGTTTATACTCTTCACTTTAGTTTAAAATTTCAAACCACACTATACATTTGAATTAATGTATTCTAAAATATATTTCATTGTATATAGGAATCATTCTAATTTTTTAATATTTAGTTTACTAAAATTTCATATACTGACTAGATTAGTGGAATTAGCATTATAAAATCTTCATTATTTTGAGAAACGAAGACAACAGAGGTTCTAAACTCTTTGACCATCATATTATGTTAGTGCTCGATGAAACTATACACTAAAACCATATTTTACAATTTTTTAAATTTTTGCAAAATCCTCTTCTAAAATAATGAGTTTTCGGTAAATGCTCTATATACTGAAGTTTATACTATTCACTGCAGTTAAAAAAATTCAAACCACATTATACATTTGAATTAATGTATTCTAAAATATATTTCATGGTATATATGAATCATTCTAATTTTTAAATATTTAGTTTACTAAAATTTAATATACTGACTAGATTAGTGGAATTAGCATCATAAAATCTTTATTATTTTGAGAAACGAAGACAACAGAGGTTCTAAACTCTTTGACCATCATCTTATGTCAGTGCTCGATGAAAATATAGACTAAAACCAGATTTTCAAATTTTTAAAATTTTCCAAAATCCGTGAGTTAACCCCTTCTAAAGTAATGAGTTTTCGGTAAATGCTCTATATACCGAAGTATATACTCTTCACTTTAGTTTAAAATTTTCAAACCACATTATACATTTGAATTAATGTATTCTAAAATATATTTCATTGTATATAGAAATCATACTAATTTTTTAATATTTAGTTTACTAAAATTTCATATACTGACTTAATTAGTGGAATTAACATTATAAAATCTTCATTATCTTGAGAAACGAAGACAACAGAGGTTCTAAACTCTTTGACAATCATATTATGTTAGTGCTCGATGAAACTATACACTAAAACCAGATTTTCAAATTTTTGAAATTTTTCCAAATCCATGGGTTAACCCCTTCTAAAATAATGAGATTTCGGTAAATGCTCTATGTACTGAAGTTTATTCTCTTCAATTTAGTTTAAAAATTTCAAACCACATTATACATTTGAATTAATGTATTCTAAAATATATTTCATTGTATATAAGAATCATTCTAATTTTTTAATATTTAGGTAACTAAAATTTCATATACTGACTAGATTAGTGAATTAGCATTATAAAATCTTCATTATCTTGAGAAACAAAGACAACAGAGGTTCTAAACTCTTTGACCATCATATTATGTTAGTGCTTGATGAAACTATACACTAAAACCAGATTTTCAAATTTTTGAAATTTTTCCAAATCCGTGAGTTTTCGGTAAATGCTCTATATACTGAAGTTTATACTCTTCACTTAAGTTTAAAAATTTTCAACATTCTACATTTGAATTAATGTATTCTAAATTATATTTCATGGTATACATGAATCATTCTAATTTTTAATATTTAGTTTACTAAAATTTCATATACTGACTAGATTAGTGGAATTAACATCATAAAATCTTCAATATCTTGAGAAACGGAAACAACAGAGGTTCTAAAATCTTTGACCATCATATTATGTTAACCAGATTTTCAAATTTTCAAGTTTTCAAATTTTTTTCCAAAATCCGTGGGTTAACCCCTTCTAAAATAATGAGTTTTCAGTAAATGCTCTATATACTGAAGTTTATACTCTTCACTTTAGTTTAAAAATTTCAAACCACATTCTAAATTTGAATTAGTGTATTCTAAAATATCTTTCATGGTATATAGGAATAATTCTAATTTTTTAATATTTAGTTTATTAAAATTTCATATACTGATTAGATTAGTGAAATTAGCATTATAAAATTTTCATTATCTTGAGAAACGAAGACAACAGAAGTTCTAAACTCTTTGACCATCATATTATGTTAGTGCTCGATGAAAATATACACTAAAACCAGATTTTCAAATTTTTGAAATTTTTGCAAAATCCGTGGGTTAACCCCTCTTCTAAAATAATGAGTTTTCGGTAAATGCCATATATACTGAAGTTCATACTATTCACTTCAGTTTAAAAATTTCAAACCACATTATACATTTGAATTAATGTATTCTAAAATATATTTCATGGTATATAGGAATCATTCTAATTTTTAATATTTAGTTTACTAAAATTTCATATACTGACTAGATTAGTGGAATTAGCTATCATAAAATCTTCATTATCTTGAGAAACGAAGACAACAGAGGTTCTAAACTCTTTGACCATCATATTATTTTAGTGCTCGATGAAACTATACACTAAAACCATATTTTCAAATTTTTGAAATTTTTCCAAATCCGTTGGTTAACCCCTTCTAAAATAATGAGTTTTCGGTAAATGCTCTATGTACTGAAGTTTATACTCTTCGACTTTAGTTTAAAATTTTCAAACCACACTTATACATTTGAATTAGTGTATTCTAAAATATATTTCATTGTATATAGGAATCATTCTAATTTTTTAATATTTAGTTTACTAAAATATTCATATACTGACTAGATTAGTGGAATTAGCATCATAAAATCTTCATTATCTTGAGAAACAAAGACAACAGAGGTTCTAAACTCTTTGAACATCATCTTATGTTAGTGCTCGATGAAAATATAGACTAAAACCAGATTTTCAAGTTTTTAAAAATTTCCAAAATCCGTTGGTTAACCCCATTCTAAAATAATGAGTTTTGTAAATGCTCTATATACTGAAGTTTATACTCTTCACTTTAGTTTAAACTTTTCAAACCACATTATACATTTGAATTAATGTATTCTAAAATATATTTCATTGTATATAGGAATCATTCTAATTTTTTAATATTTAGTTTACTAAAATTTCATATACTGACTAGATTAGTGGAATTAGCATCATAAAATCTTCATTATCTTGAGAAAAGAAGACAACAGAGGTTCTAAACTCTTTGACCATCATATTATGTTAGTGATCGATGAAACTATCAACTAAAACCATATTTTCAAATTTTTGAAATTTTTCCAAATCCGTGGGTTAACCCCTTCTAAAATAATGAGTTTTCGGTAAATGCTCTATGTACTGAAGTTTATACTCTTCGACTTTAGTTAAAAATTTCAAACCACATTATACATTTGAATTAATGTATTCTAAAATATATTTCATTGTATATAGGAATCATTCTACTTTTTTAATATTTAGTTTACTAAAATTTCATATACTGACTAGATTAGTGGAATTAGCATCATAAAATCTTCATTATCTTGAGAAACGAAGACAACAGAGGTTCTAAACTATTTGACCATCATATTATGTTAGTGCTCGATGAAACTATACACTAAAACCAGATTTTCAAAATTTTGAATTTTTTTCAAATCCGTGGGTTAACCCCTTCTAAAATAATGAGTTTTCGGTAAATGCTCTATGTACTGAAGTTTATACTCTTCGATTTAGTTTAAAAATTTCAAACCATATTATACATTTGTATTAATGTATTCTAAAATATATTTCATTGTATATAGAAATCATTCTAATTTTTTAATATTTAGTTTACTAAATTTTCATATACTAACTAGATTAGTAGAATTAGCATCATAAAATCTTTATTATCTTGAGAAAGGAAGACAACCGAGGTTCTAAACTCTTTGACCATCATATTATGTTAGTGCTCGATGAAAATATAGACTAAAACTAGATTTTAAAATTTTTGAAATTTTTCCAAAATCCGTGGGTTAACTCCTTCTAAAATAATGAGTTTTCGGTAAATGATCTATATACTGAAGTTTATACTCTTCACTTTAGTTTAAAATTTTCAAATCACATTATACATTTAAATTAATGTATTCTAAAATATATTTCATTGTATATAGGAATCATTCTAATTTTTTAATATTTAGTTTACAAAAATTTCATATACTGACAAGATTAGTGGAATTAGCATCATAAAATCTTCATTATCTTGAAAAACGAAGAAAACAGAGGTTCTAAACTCTTTGATTATCATATTATGTTAGTGCTCGATGAACCTATACACTAAAACCAGATTTTCAAATTTTTGAAATTTTTACAAATCCGTGGGTTAGCCCTTTCTAAAATAATGAGTTTTCGGTAAATGCTCTATATACTGAAGTTTATACTATTCACTTCAGTTAAAAAATTTCAAACCACATTATACATTTGAATTAGTGTATTCTAAAATATATTTCATTGTATATAGAAATCATTCTAATTTTTTAATATTTAGTTTACTAAAATTACATATACTGACTAAATTAGTGGAATTAGCATTATAAAATCTTCATTATCTTGAGAAACGAAGACAACAGAGGTTCTAAACTCTTTGACCATCATATTATGTTAGTGCTCGATGAAACTATACACTTAAACCATATTTTCAAATTTTTGAAATTTTTCTAAAATCCGTGGGTTAACCCCTTATAAAATAATGAGTTTTCGGTAAATGCTCTATATACTGAAGTTTTTACTATTCACTTCAGTTAAAAAAATTCAAACCACATTATACATTTGAATTAATGTATTCTAAAATATATTTCATTGTATATAGGAATCATTCTAATTTTTTTAATATTTAGTTTACTAAAATTTCATATACTGACTAGATTAGTGGAATTAGCATCATAAAATCTTCATTATCTTGAGAAACGAAGACAACAGAGGTTCTAAACTCTTTGACCATCATATTATGTTAGTGATCGATGAAACTATTCAATAAAACCATATTTTCAAATTTTTGAAATTTTTCCAAATCCGTGGGTTAACCCCTTCTAAAATAATGAGTTTTCGGTAAATGCTCTATGTACTGAAGTTTATACTCTTCGATTTAGTTTAAAAATTTCAAACCACATTATACATTTGAATTAATGTATTCTAAAATATATTTCATTGTATATAGGAATCATTCTACTTTTTTATTATTTAGTTTACTAAAATTTCATATACTGACTAGATTAGTGGAATTAGCATCATAAAATCTTCATTATCTTGAGAAACGAAGACAACAGAGGTTCTAAACTCTTTGACCATCATATTATTTTAGTGCTCGATGAAACTATACACTAAAACCAGATTTTCAAATTTTTGAAATTTTTCCAAATCCGTTGGTTAACCCCTTCTAAAATAATGAGTTTTCGGTAAATGCCCTATGTACTGAAGTTTATACTCTTCACTCTTGTTTAAAATTTTCAAACCACATTATATATTTGAATTAATGTATTCTAAAATATATTTCATTGTATATAGGAATCATTCTAATTTTTTGATATTTAGTTTACTAAAATTTCATATACTGACTAGATTAGTGGAATTAGAATCATAAAATCTTCATTATCTTGAGAAACAAAGACAACAGAGGTTCTAAACTCTTTGACCATCATCTTATGTTAGTGCTCGATGAAAATATAGACTAAAACCAGATTTTCAAGTTTTTGAAATTTTCCAAAATCCGTGGGTTAACCCCATTCTAAAATAATGAGTTTTCGGTAAATGCTCTATATACTGAAGTTTATACTCTTCACTTTAGTTTAAAATTTTCAAACCACATTATACATTTGAATTAATGTATTCTACAATATAATTCATTGTATATAGTAACCATTCTAATTTTTTATATTTAGTTTACTAAAATTTTATATACTGACTAGATTAGTGGAATTACCATTATAAAATCTTCATTATCTTGAGAAACGGAGACAACAGAGGTTCTAAACTCTTTGACCATCATATTACGTTAGTGCTCGATGAAACTATACACTAAAACCATATTTTCAAATTTTTGAAATTTTTCCAAATCCGTGGGTTAACCCCTTCTAAAATAATGAGTTTTCGGTAAATGCTCTATGTACTGAAGTTTATACTCTTCGATTTAGTTTAAAAATTTCAAACCACATTATACATTTGAATTAATGTATTCTAAAATATATTTCATTGTATATAGGAATCATTCTACTTTTTTATTATTTAGTTTACTAAAATTTCATATACCGACTAGATTAGTGGAATTAGCACTATAAAATCTTCATTATCTTGAGAAACGAAGACAACAGAGGTTCTAAACTATTTGACCATCATATTATGTTAGTGGTCGATGAAACTATACACTAAAACCAGATTTTCAAATTTTTGAAATTTTTTCAAATCCGTGGGTTAACCCCTTCTAAAATAATGAGTTTTCGTTAAATGCTCTATGTACTGAAGTTTATACTCTTCGATTTAGTTAAAAAATTTCAAACCACATTATACATTTGAATTAATGTATTCTAAAATATATTTCATTGTATATAAGAATCATTCTAATTTTTTATTATTTAGTTTACTAAAATTTCATATATTGACTAGATTAGTGGAATTACCATTATAAAATCTTCTTATCTTGAGAAACGAAGACAACAGAGGTTCTAAACTCTTTGATCATCATATTATGTTAGTGCTCGATGAAACTATAAACTAAAACCAGATTTTCAAATTTTTGAAAATTTTCCAAATCCGTGGGTTAGCCCCTTCTAAAATAATGAGTTTTCGGTAAATGCTCTATATACTGAAGTTTATACTATTCACTTCAGTTTAAAAATTTCAAACCACATTATACATTTGAATTAATGTATTCTAAAATATATTTCATTGTATATAGGAATCATTCTAATTTTTTAATATTTAGTTTACTAAAATTTCTTATACTGACTATATTAGTGGAATTAGCATTATAAAATTTTCATTATCTTGAGAAACGAAGACAACAGAGGTTCTAAACTCTTTGACCATCATATTATGTTAGTGCTCGATGAAACTATACACTTAAACCATATTTTCAAATTTTTGAAATTTTTACAAAATCCGTGGGTTAACCCCTTCTAAAATAATGAGTTTTCGGTAAATGCTCTATATACTGAAGTTTTTACTATTCACTTCAGTTAAAAAAATTCAAACCACATTATACATTTGAATTAATGTATTCTAAAATATATTTCATTGTATATAGGAATCATTCTAATTTTTTTAATATTTAGTTTACTAAAATTTCATATACTGACTAGATTAGTGGAATTAGCATTATAAAATCTTTATTATCTTGAGAAAATAAGACAACAGAGGTTCTAAACTCTTTGACCATCATATTATGTTAGTGCTCGATGAAACAATACACTAAAACCAGATTTTCAAATTTTTGAATTTTTTCAAAATCCGTGGGTCCCCTTCTAAAATAATGAGTTTTCGGTAAATGCTCTATATACTGAAGTTTTTACTATTCACTTCAGTTAAAAAAAGTCAACCCACATTATACATTTGAATTAATGTATTCTAAAATATATTTCATTGTATATAGGAATCATTCTAATTTTTTAATATTTAGTTTACTAAAATTTCATATACTGACTAGATTAGTGGAATTAGCATTATAAAATCTTCATTATCTTGAGAAAAGAAGACAACAGAGGTTCTAAACTCTTTGACCATCATATTATGTTAGTGATCGATGAAACTATTCAATAAAACCATATTTTCAAATTTTTGAAATTTTTCCAAATCCGTGGGTTAACCCCTTCTAAAATAATGAGTTTTCGGTAAATGCTCTATGTATTGAAGTTTATACTCTTCGATTTAGTTTAAAAATTTCAAACCACATTATACATTTGAATTAATGTATTCTAAAATATATTTCATTGTATATAGGAATCATTCTACTTTTTTATTATTTAGTTTACTAAAATTTCATATACTGACTAGATTAGTGGAATTAGCATTATAAAATCTTCATTATCTTGAGAAACGAAGACAACAGAGGTTCTAAACTATTTGATCATCATATTATGTTAGTGCTTGATGAAACTATACACTAAAACCAGATTTTCAAAATTTTGAATTTTTTTCAAATCCGTGGGTTAACCCCTTCTAAAATAATGAGTTTTCGGTAAATGCTCTATGTACTGAAGTTTATACTCTTCGATTTAGTTTAAAAATTTCAAACCATATTATACATTTGAATTAATGTATTCTAAAATATATTTCATTGTATATAGGAATCATTCTAATTTTTTAATATTTAGTTTACAAAATTTTCATATACTAACTAGATCAGTGGAATTAGCATCATAAAATATTCATTATCTTGAGAAACGAAGACAACAGAGGTTCTAAACTCTTTGACCATCATATTATGTTAGTGCTCGATGAAAATATAGACTAAAACTAGATTTTAAAATTTTTGAAATTTTTTCAAAATCCGTGGGTTAACTCCTTCTAAAATAATGAGTTTTCGGTAAATGATCTATATACTGAAGGTTATACTCTTCACTTTAGTTTAAAATTTTCAAACCACATTATACATTTAAATTAATGTATTCTAAAATATATTTCATTGTATATAGGAATCATTCTAATTTTTTAATATTTAGTTTACAAAAATTTCATATACTGACAAGATTAGTGGAATTAGCATCATAAAATCTTCATTATCTTGAGAAACGAAGAAAACAGAGGTTCTAAACTCCTTGATTATCATATTATGTTAGTGCTCGATGAACCTATACACTAAAACCAGATTTTCAAATTTTTGAAATTTTTACAAATCCGTGGGTTAGCCCCTTCTAAAATAATGAGTTTTCGGTAAATGCTCTATATACTGAAGTTTATACTATTCACTTCAGCTTAAAAATTTCAAACCACATTATACATTTGATTTAGTGTATTCTAAAATATATTTCATTGTATATAGGAATCATTCTAATTTTTTAATATTTAGTTTACTAAAATTTCATATACTGACTAGATTAGTGGAATTAGCATTATAAAATCTTTACTATCTTGAGAAACGAAGACAACAGAGGTTCTAAACTCTTTGACCATCATATTATGTTAGTGCTCGATGAAACTATACACATAAACCATATTTTCAAATATTTGAAATTTTTCTAAAATCCGTGGGTTAACCCCTTATAAAATAATGAGTTTTCGGTAAATGCTCTATATACTGAAGTTTTTACTATTCACTTCAGTTAAAAAATTCAAACCACATTATACATTTGAATTAATGTATTCTAAAATATATTTCATTGTATATAGGAATCATTCTAATTTTTTAATATTTAGTTTACTAAAATTTCATATACTGACTAGATTAGTGGAATTAGCATCATAAAATCTTCATTATCTTGAGAAACGAAGACAACAGAGGTTCTAAACTCTTTGACCATCATATTATGTTAGTGCTCGATGATACAATAAACTAAAACCAGATTTTAAAATTTTTGAAATTTTTCCAAAATCCGTGGGTCCCTTCTAAAATAATGAGTTTTCGGTAAATTCTCTATATACTAAAGTTTATACTCTTCACTTTAGTTAAAAATTTTCAAACCACATTATACATTTGAATTAATGTATTCTAAAATATATTTCATGGTATATAGGAATCATTCTAATTTTTAAATATTTAGTTTACTAAAATTTCATATACTGACTAGATTAGTGGAATTAGCATCATAAAATCTTCATTATCTTGAGAAACGAAGACAACAGAGGTTCTAAACTCTTTGACCATCATAATATTTTAGTGCTCGATGAAACTATACACTAAAACCAGATTTTCAAATTTTTGAAATTTTTCCAAATCCGTTGGTTAACCCCTTCTAAAATAATGAGTTTTCGGTAAATGCTCCTATAGTACTGAAGTTTATACTCTTCACTCTTAGTTTAAAATTTTCAAACCACATTATATATTTGAATTAATGTATTCTAAAATATATTTCATTGTATATAGGAATCATTATAATTTTTTGATATTTAGTTTACTAAAATTTCATATACTGACTAGATTAGTGGAATTAGAATTATAAAATCTTCATTATCTTGAGAAACAAAGACAACAGAGGTTCTAAACTCTTTGACCATCATCTTATGTTAGTGCTCGATGAAAATATAGACTAAAACCAGATTTTCAAGTTTTTAAAATTTTCCAAAATCCGTGAGTTAACCCCATTCTAAAATAATGAGTTTTCGGTAAATGCTCTATATACTGAAGTTTATACTCTTCACTTTAGTTTAAAATTTTCAAACCACATTATACATTTGAATTAATGTATTCTACAATATAATTCATTGTATATAGTAACCATTCTAATTTTTTATATTTAGTTTACTAAAGTTTTATATACTGACTAGATTAGTGGAATTACCATTATAAAATCTTCATTATCTTGAGAAACGGAGACAACAGAGGTTCTAAACTCTTTGACCATCATATTACTGTTAGTGCTCGATGAAACTATACACTAAAACCATATTTTCAAATTTTTGAAATTTTTCCAAATCCGTGGGTTAACCCCTTCTAAAATAATGAGTTTTCGGTAAATGCTCTATATACTGAAGTTTATACTCTTCGACTTTAGTTTAAATTTTTCAAACCACATTATACATTTGAATTAATGTATTCTAAAATATATTTCATTGTATATAGGAATCATTCTACTTTTTTATTATTTAGTTTACTAAAATTTCATATACCGACTAGATTAGTGGAATTAGCACTATAAAATCTTCATTATCTTGAGAAACGAAGACAACAGATGTTCTAAACTATTTGAACATCATATTATGTTAGTGGTCGATGAAACTATACACTAAAACCAGATTTTCAAATTTTTGAAATTTTTTCAAATCCGTGGGTTAACCCCTTCTAAAATAATGAGTTTTCGGTAAATGCTCTATGTACTGAAGTTTATACTCTTCGATTTAGTTAAAAAATTTCAAACCACTTTATACATTTGAATTAATGTATTCTAAAATATATTTCATAGTATATAGGAATCATTCTAATTTTTTATTATTTAGTTTACTAAAATTTCATATTTTGACTAGATTAGTGGAATTACCATTATAAAATCTTCTTATCTTGAGAAACGAAGACAACAGAGGTTCTAAACTCTTTGATCATCATATTATGTTAGTGCTCGATGAAACTATAAACTAAAACCAGATTTTCAAATTTTTGAAATTTTTCCAAATCCGTGGGTTAGCCCCTTCTAAAATAATGAGTTTTCGGTAAATGCTCTATATACTGAAGTTTATACTATTCACTTCAGTTTAAAAATTTTCAAACCACATTATACATTTGAATTAATGTATTCTAAAATATATTTCATTGTATATAGGAATCATTCTAATTTTTTAATATTTAGTTTACTAAAATTTCATATACTGACTAGATTAGTGGAATTAGCATTATAAAATCTTCATTATCTTGAGAAACGAAGACAACAGAGGTTCTAAACTCTTTGACCATCATATTATGTTAGTGCTCGATGAAACTATACACTTAAACCATATTTTCAAATTTTTGAAATTTTTACAAAATCCGTGGGTTAACCCCTTCTAAAATAATGAGTTTTCGGTAAATGCTCTATATACTGAAGTTTATACTATTCACTTTCAGTTAAAAAATTTCAAACCACATTATACATTTGAATTAATGTATTCTAAAATATATTTCATTGTATATAGGAATCATTCTAATTTTTTTAATATTTAGTTTACTAAAATTTCATATACTGACTAGATTAGTGGAATTAGCATTATAAAATCTTCATTATCTTGAGAAACTAAGACAACAGAGGTTCTAAACTCTTTGACCATCATATTATGTTAGTGCTCGATGAAACAATACACTAAAACCAGATTTTCAAGTTTTTGAATTTTTCCAAAATCCGTGGGTTAACCCCTTCTAAAATAATGAGTTTTCGGTAAATGCTCTATATACTGAAGTTTATACTCTTCACTTTAGTTAAAAAATTTCAAACCACATTATACATTTGAATTAATGTATTCTAAAATATATTTCATTGTATATAGGAATCATTCTAATTTTTTAATATTTAGTTTACTAAAATTTCATATACTGACTAGATTAGTGGAATTAGCATTATAAAATCTTCATTATCTTGAGAAACGAAGACAACAGAGGTTCTAAACTCTTTGACCATCATATTATGTTAGTGCTCGATGAAACTATTCAACTAAAACCATATTTTCAAATTTTTGAAAATTTTCCAAAATCCGTGGGTTAACCCCTTCTAAAATAATGAGTTTTCGGTAAATGCTCTATATACTGAAGTTTATACTCTTCGACTTTAGTTTAAAAATTTCAAACCACATTATACATTTGAATTAATGTATTCTAAAATATATTTCATTGTATATAGGAATCATTCTACTTTTTTAATTATTTAGTTTACTAAAATTTCATATACTGACTAGATTAGTGGAATTAGCATTATAAAATCTTCATTATCTTGAGAAACGAAGACAACAGAGGTTCTAAACTATTTGACCATCATATTATGTTAGTGCTTGATGAAACTATACACTAAAACCAGATTTTCAAAATTTTTGAAATTTTTTTCAAATCCGTGGGTTAACCCCTTCTAAAATAATGAGTTTTCGGTAAATGCTCTATGTACTGAAGTTTATACTCTTCGATTTAGTTTAAAAATTTCAAACCAAATTATACATTTGAATTAATGTATTCTAAAATATATTTCATGGTATATATGAATCATTCTAATTTTTTAATATTTAGTTTACTAAAATTTCATATACTGACTAGATTAGTGGAATTAGCATCATAAAATCTTCATTATCTTGAGAAACGAAGACAACAGAGGTTCTAAACTCTTTGACCATCATATTATATTAGTGCTCGATGAAAATATAGACTAAAACCAGATTTTAAAATTTTTGAAATTTTTCCAAAATCCGTGGGTTAACCCCTTTTAAAATAATGAGTTTTCGGTAAATGCTCTATATACTGAAGTTTATACTCTTCACTTTAGTTTAAAATTTTCAAACCACATTATACATTTGAGTTAATGTATTCTAAAATATATTTCATTGTATATAGAAATCATTCTAATTTTTAAATATTTAGTTTACTAAAATTTCATATACTGACTAGATTAGTGTGAATTAGCATCATAAAATCTTCATTATCTTGAGAAACAAAGACAACAGAGGTTCTAAACTCTTTGACCATCATATTATGTTAGTGCTCGATGAAAATATAGACTAACACCAGATTTTACAATTTTTGAAATTTTTCCAAAATCAGTGGGTTAAACCCTTCTAAAATAATGAGTTTTCGGTAAATGCTCTATATACTGAAGTTTATACTCTTCACTTTAGTTTAAAATTTTCAAACCACATTATATATTTGAATAAATGTATTCTAAAATATATTTCATTGTATATAGGAATCATTCTAATTTTTTAATATTTAGTTTACTAAAATTTCATATACTGACTATATTAGTGGAATTAGCATTATAAAATCTTCATTATCTTGAGAAACGAAGACAACAGAGGTTCTAAACTCTTTGACCATCATATTATGTTAGTGCTCGATGAAACTATACACTTAAACCATATTTTCAAATTTTTGAAATTTTTCTAAAATCCGTGGGTTAACCCCTTCTAAAATAATGAGTTTTCGGTAAATGCTCTATATACTGAAGTTTATACTCTTCACTTTAGTTTAAAAAATTTCAAACCACATTATACATTTGAATTAATGTATTCTAAAATATATTTCATTGTATATAGGAATCATTCTAATTTTTTTAATATTTAGTTTACTAAAATTTCATATACTGACTAGATTAGTGGAATTAGCATCATAAAATCTTCATTATCTTGAGAAACGAAGACAACAGAGGTTCTAAACTCTTTGACCATCATATTATGTTAGTGCTCGATGAAACAATACACTAAAACCAGATTTTAAAATTTTTGAAAATTTTCCAAAATCCGTGGGTTACCCCTTCTAAAATAATGAGTTTTCGGTAAATGCTCTATATACTGAAGTTTATACTCTTCACTTTAGTTAAAAAATTTCAAACCACATTATACATTTGAATTAATGTATTCTAAAATATATTTCATGGTATATAGGAATCATTCTAATTTTTAATATTTTGTTTACTAAAATTTCATATACTGACTAGATTAGTGGAATTAGCATCATAAAATCTTCATTATCTTGAGAAACAAAGACAACAGAGGTTCTAAACTCTTTGACCATCATATTATGTTAGTGCTCGATGAAACTATACACTAAAACCAGATTTTCAAATTTTTGAAATTTTTCCAAATACGTGGTTAACCCCTTCTAAAATAATGAGTTTTCGGTAAATGCTCTATATACTGAAGTTTATACTCTTCACTCTTAGTTTAAAATTTTCAAACCACATTATACATTTGAATTAATGTATTCTACAATATAATTCATTGTATATAGGAATCATTCTAATTTTTTAATATTTAGTTTACTAAAATTTCATATACTGACTAGATTAGTGGAATTAGCATTATAAAATCTTCATTATCTTGAGAAACGAAGACAACAGAGGTTCTAAACTCTTTGACCATCATATTACGTTAGTGCTCGATGAAACTATACACTAAAACCATATTTTCAAAATTTTTGAAATTTTTCCAAATCCGTGGGTTAACCCCTTCTAAAATAATGAGTTTTCGGTAAATGCTCTATATACTGAAGTTTATACTCTTCGACTTTAGTTTAAAAATTTTCAAACCACATTATACATTTGAATTAATGTATTCTAAAATATATTTCATTGTATATAGGAATCATTCTACTTTTTTAATTATTTAGTTTACTAAAATTTCATATACCGACTAGATTAGTGGAATTAGCATCTATAAAATCTTCATTATCTTGAGAAACGAAGACAACAGAGGTTCTAAACTCTTTGACCATCATATTATGTTAGTGCTCGATGAAACTATACACTAAAACCAGATTTTCAAATTTTTGAAATTTTTTCAAAATCCGTGGGTTAACCCCTTCTAAAATAATGAGTTTTCGGTAAATGCTCTATATACTGAAGTTTATACTCTTCGACTTTAGTTAAAAATTTCAAACCACATTATACATTTGAATTAATGTATTCTAAAATATATTTCATTGTATATAGGAATCATTCTAATTTTTTAATATTTAGTTTACTAAAATTTCATATACTGACTAGATTAGTGGAATTAGCATCATAAAATCTTCATTATCTTGAGAAACGAAGACAACTAGAGGTTCTAAACTCTTTGATCATCATATTATGTTAGTGCTCGATGAAACTATAAACTAAAACCAGATTTTCAAATTTTTGAAATTTTTCCAAATCCGTGGGTTAGCCCCTTCGAAAATAATGAGTTTTCGGTAAATGCTCTATATACTGAAGTTTATACTATTCACTTCAGTTTAAAAATTTCAAACCACATTATACATTTGAATTAATGTATTCTAAAATATATTTCATTGTATATAGGAATCATTCTAATTTTTTAATATTTAGTTTACTAAAATTTCATATACTGACTAGATTAGTGGAATTAGCATTATAAAATTTTCATTATCTTGAGAAACGAAGACAACAGAGGTTCTAAACTCTTTGACCATCATATTATGTTAGTGCTAGATGAAACTATACACTTAAACCATATTTTCAAATTTTTGAAAATTTTACAAAATCCGTGGGTTAACCCCTTCTAAAATAATGAGTTTTCGGTAAATGCTCTATATACTGAAGTTTTTCTTATTCACTTCAGTTAAAAAAATTCAAACCACATTATACATTTGAATTAATGTATTCTAAAATATATTTCATTGTATATAGGAATCATTCTAATTTTTTAATATTTAGTTTACTAAAATTTCATATACTGACTAGATTAGTGGAATTAGCATTATAAAATCTTCATTATCTTGAGAAAATAAGACAACAGAGGTTCTAAACTCTTTGACCATCATATTATGTTAGTGCTCGATGAAACAATACACTAAAACCAGATTTTCAAATTTTTGAATTTTTCCAAAATCCGTGGGTTAACCCCTTCTAAAATAATGAGTTTTCGGTAAATGCTCTATATACTGAAGTTTATACTCTTCACTTCAGTTAAAAATTTCAAACCACATTATACATTTGAATTAATGTATTCTAAAATATATTTCATTGTATATAGGAATCATTCTAATTTTTTAATATTTAGTTTACTAAAATTTAATATACTGACTAGATTAGTGGAATTAGAATCATAAAATCTTCATTATCTTGAGAAACGAAGACAACAGAGGTTCTAAACTCTTTGACCATCATATTATGTTAGTGCTCGATGAAACTATACATTAAAACCATATTTTCAAATTTTTGAAATTTTTCTAAAATCCGTGGGTTAACCCCTTCTAAAATAATGAGTTTTCGGTAAATGCTCTATATACAGAAGTTTATACTCTTCACTTTAGTTAAAAAATTTCAAACCACATTATAAATTTGAATTAATGTATTCTAAAATATATTTCATGGTATATAGGAATCATTCTAATTTTTTAATATTTAGTTTACTAAAATTTCATATACTGACTAGATTAGTGGAATTAGCATCATAAAATCTTCATTATCTTGAGAAACGAAGACAACAGAGGTTCTAAACTCTTTGACCATCATATTATGTTAGTGCTCGATGAAAATATAGACTAAAACCAGATTTTAAAATTTTTGAAATTTTTCCAAAATCCGTGGGTTAACCCCTTCTAAAATAATGAGTTTTCGGTAAATGCTCTATATACTGAAGTTTATACTCTTCACTTTAGTTTAAAATTTTCAAACCACATTATACATTTGAATTAATGTATTCTAAAATATATTTCATTGTATATAGGAATCATTCTAATTTTTTAATATTTAGTTTACAAAAATTTCATATACTGACTAAGATTAGTGGAATTAGCATCATAAAATCTTCATTATCTTGAGAAACGAAGACAACAGAGGTTCTAAACTCTTTGACCATCATATTATGTTAGTGCTCGATGAAAATATAGACTAAAACCATATTTTAAATTTTTTGAAATTTTTCCAAAATCCGTGGGTTAACCCCCTTCTAAAATAATGAGTTTTCGGTAAATGCTCTATATACTGAAGTTTATACTCTTCACTTTAGTTTAAAATTTTCAAACCACATTATACATTTGAATTAATGTATTCTAAAATATATTTCATTGTATATAGGAATCATTCTAATTTTTTAATATTTAGTTTACTAAAATTTCATATACTGACTAGATTAGTGGAATTAGCATCATAAAATCTTCATTATCTTGAGAAACGAAGACAACAGAGGTTCTAAACTCTTTGACCATCATATTATGTTAGTGCTCGATGAAAATATAGACTAAAACCAGATTTTAAAATTTTGAATCCAAAATCCGTGGGTTAACCCCTTCTAAAATAATGAGTTTTCGGTAAATGCTCTATATACTGAAGTTTATACTCTTCACTTTAGTTTAAAATTTTCAAACCACATTATACATTTGAATTAATGTATTCTAAAATATATTTCATTGTATATAGGAATCATTTTAATTTTTTAATATTTAGTTTACAAAAATTTCATATACTGACTAGATTAGTGGAATTAGCATCATAAAATCTTCATTATCTTGAGAAACGAAGACAACAGAGGTTCTAAACTCTTTGACCATCATATTATGTTAGTGCTCGATGAAAATATAGACTAAAACCAGATTTTAAATTTTTTGAAAATTTTCCAAAATCCGTGGGTTAACCCCTTCTAAAATAATGAGTTTTCGGTAAATGCTCTATATACTGAAGTTTATACTCTTCACTTTAGTTTAAAATTTTCAAACCACATTATACATTTGAATTAATGTATTCTAAAATATATTTCATTGTATATAGGAATCATTCTAATTTTTTAATATTTAGTTTACAAAAATTTCATATACTGACAAGATTAGTGGAATTAGCATCATAAAATCTTCATTATCTTGAGAAACGAAGACAACAGAGGTTCTAAACTCTTTGACCATCATATTATGTTAGTGCTCGATGAAAATATAGACTAAAACCAGATTTTAAAATTTTTGAAATTTTTCCAAAATCCGTGGGTTAACCCCTTCTAAAATAATGAGTTTTCGGTAAATGCTCTATATACTGAAGTTTATACTCTTCACTTTAGTTTAAAATTTTCAAACCACATTATACATTTGAATTAATGTATTCTAAAATATATTTCATTGTATATAGGAATCATTCTAATTTTTTAATATTTAGTTTACTAAAATTTCATATACTGACTAAGATTAGTGGAATTAGCATCATAAAATCTTCATTATCTTGAGAAACGAAGACAACAGAGGTTCTAAACTCTTTGACCATCATATTATGTTAGTGCTCGATGAAAATATAGACTAAAACCATATTTTAAATTTTTGAAATTTTTCCAAAATCCGTGGGTTAACCCCTTCTAAAATAATGAGTTTTCGGTAAATGCTCTATATACTGAAGTTTATACTCTTCACTTTAGTTTAAAATTTTCAAACCACATTATACATTTGAATTAATGTATTCTAAAATATATTTCATTGTATATAGGAATCATTCTAATTTTTTAATATTTAGTTTACTAAAATTTCATATACTAACTAGATTAGTGGAATTAGCATCATAAAATCTTCATTATCTTGAGAAACGAAGACAACAGAGGTTCTAAACTCTTTGACCATCATATTATGTTAGTGCTCGATGAAAATATAGACTAAAACCAGATTTTAAAATTTTTGAAATTTTCCAAAATCCGTGGGTTAACCCCTTCTAAAATAATGAGTTTTTCGGTAAATGCTCTATATACTGAAGTTTATACTCTTCACTTTAGTTTAAAATTTTCAAACCACATTATACATTTGAATTAATGTATTCTAAAATATATTTCATTGTATATAGGAATCATTCTAATTTTTTAATATTTAGTTTACAAAAATTTCATATACTGACTAAGATTAGTGGAATTAGCATCATAAAATCTTCATTATCTTGAGAAACGAAGACAATAGAGGTTCTAAACTCTTTGACCATCATATTATGTTAGTGCTCGATGAAAATATAGACTAAAACCAAGATTTTAAATTTTTTGAAAATTTTTCCAAAATCAGTGGGTTAACCCCTTCTAAAATAATGAGTTTTCGGTAAATGCTCTATATACTGAAGTTTATACTCTTCACTTTAGTTTAAAATTTTCAAACCACATTATACATTTGAATTAATGTATTCTAAAATATATTTCATTGTATATAGAATCATTCTAATTTTTTAATATTTAGTTTACTAAAAATTTCATATACTGACTAGATTAGTGGAATTAGCATCATAAAATCTTCATTATCTTGAGAAACGAAGACAACAGAGGTTCTAAACTCTTTGACCATCATATTATGTTAGTGCTCGATGAAAACTATACACTAAAACCATATTTTCAAATTTTTAGAAATTTTTCCAAAATCCGTGGGTTAACCCCTTCTAAAATAATGAGTTTTCGGTAAATGCTCTATATACTGAAGTTTATACTCTTCACTTTAGTTTAAAATTTTCAAACCACATTATAAATTTGAATTAATGTATTCTAAAATATATTTCATGGTATATAGGAATCATTCTAATTTTTTAATATTTAGTTTACTAAAATTTCATATACTGACAAGATTAGTGGAATTAGCATCATAAAATCTTCATTATCTTGAGAAACGAAGACAACAGAGGTTCTAAACTCTTTGACCATCATATTATGTTAGTGCTCGATGAAAATATAGACTAAAACCAGATTTTAAAATTTTTGAAATTTTTCCAAAATCCGTGGGTTAACCCCTTCTAAAATAATGAGTTTTCGGTAAATGCTCTATATACTGAAGTTTATACTCTTCACTTTAGTTTAAAATTTTCAAACCACATTATACATTTGAATTAATGTATTCTAAAATATATTTCATTGTATATAGGAATCATTCTAATTTTTTAATATTTAGTTTACTAAAAATTTCATATACTGACTAGATTAGTGGAATTAGCATCATAAAATCTTCATTATCTTGAGAAACGAAGACAACAGAGGTTCTAAACTCTTTGACCATCATATTATGTTAGTGCTCGATGAAAATATAGACTAAAACCAGATTTTAAAATTTTTGAATTTTCCAAAATCCGTGGGTTAACCCCTTCTAAAATAATGAGTTTTCGGTAAATGCTCTATATACTGAAGTTTATACTCTTCACTTTAGTTAAAAAATTTCAAACCACATTATAAATTTGAATTAATGTATTCTAAAATATATTTCATGGTATATAGGAATCATTCTAATTTTTTAATATTTAGTTTACTAAAATTTCATATACTTACTAGATTAGTGGAATTAGCATCATAAAATCTTCATTATCTTGAGAAACGAAGACAACAGAGGTTCTAAACTCTTTGACCATCATATTATGTTAGTGCTCGATGAAACTATACACTAAAACCATATTTTAAAATTTTTGAAATTTTTTTCAAAATCCGTGGGTTAACCCCTTCTAAAATAATGAGTTTTCGGTAAATGCTCTATATACTGAAGTTTATACTCTTCACTTTAGTTAAAAATTTTCAAACCACATTATAAATTTGAATTAATGTATTCTAAAATATATTTCATGGTATATAGGAATCATTCTAATTTTTTAATATTTAGTTTACTAAAATTTCATATACTAACTAGATTAGTGGAATTAGCATCATAAAATCTTCATTATCTTGAGAAACGAAGACAACAGAGGTTCTAAACTCTTTGACCATCATATTATGTTAGTGCTCGATAAAACTATACACTAAAACCATATTTTCAAATTTTAGAAAATTTTCCAAAATCCATGGGTTTTCGGTAAATGCTCTATATACTGAAGTTTATAGTCTTCACTTTAGTTTAATATTTTCAAACCACATTATACATTTGAATTAATGTATTCTAAAATATATTTCATTGTATATAGGAATCATTCTAATTTTTTAATATTTAGTTTACTAAATTTTCATATACTAACTAGATTAGTGGAATTAGCATCATAAAATCTTCATTAACTTGAGAAACGAAGACAACAGAGGTTCTAAACTCTTCGACCATCATATTATGTTAGTGCTCGATGAAAATATAGACTAAAACCAGATTTTAAATTTTTTTTTAAATGAGTTTCCTAAAAAATAGGCATTCCTTATTTTGCATTGCTCCTAATATTCATGTACGTATTTTATTATGGCCAAAATGAGAATAGGTGCACATATCATAACGTTAGCCTAATAAACCATTTATAAATCATCTATGGCCAAAGTCATAATTTTTAAAAATCACCCGGCCCAAGTTATCATTTTCATATTTGTTTTTATTGTTTTTACTATTTTCTCAAGATAATGATTTAAGAATCTATTTTTACAAATCGTTTAAAACCTTTTTTCAAAAAATTCTGAAGGAAAATAAATTTCACTTTAGTAATATAGATTTTTCTTCATAAATTATAAGTATAATTCTTTCATAATATAAGTCCAATTAGTTATAAATATTAGATTCGTTTATATGATGCATTGTGATATAATAGACAACTAAAATCACAAAGTATAATTATTTAAAGTAATAAATAAAATTGCTATGTTTTAAAATGTTATATCAAAAATTATGTAATACAGTCACCGGTCAAGCTATAGAAATAAACAACAATAACGCAAGATTATTTTTCTTTAACAAATTTATTTAATATAAATTATATTTCCAAATATGTTTATATATTTTATGGATTTATAAATTTATTTTATTTGTTTTAAGGGATGCTAAGATTTTGGAATTGGAAAAAATGACCCACTCCTACGTTATTTTTGTTTGGAAACTTAAAATTTTGTATCATAATATTTTATTGAACTTATAATTTTAATTTTAGTTTTTATTATAAATGTAAAAGATTAATTATCAATTTAAATTTGTATTTAAATATTACAAATAGATAATCTAACATAAATAAAAAGGTAAAAACATAAAATAAATACCCGCCCGGTCGGGCGGGTCAAGATCTAGTCTTCATTATCTTGAGAAACGAAGACAACAGAGGTTCTAAACTCTTTGACCATCATATTATGTTAGTGCTCGATAAAACTATACACTAAAACCATATTTTCAAATTTTAGAAATTTTTCCAAAATCCGTGGGTTAACCCCTTCTAAAATAATGAATTTCAGTAAATGCTCTATATACTGAAGTTTATACTCTTCACTTTAGTTTAAAAATTTCAAACCACATTATAAATTTGAATTAATGTATTCTAAAATATATTTCAAGGTATATAGGAATCATTCTAATTTTTTAATATTTAGTTTACTAAAATTTCATATACTGACTAGATTAGTGGAATTAGCATCATAAAATCTTCATTATCTTGAGAAACAAAGACAACAGAGGTTCTAAACTCTTTGACCATCATATTATGTTAGTGCTCGATGAAAATATAGACTAAAACCAGATTTTAAAATTTTTGAAAATTTTCCAAAATCCTTGGGTTAACCCCTTCTAAAATAATGAGTTTTCGGTAAATGCTCTATATACTGAAGTTTATACTCTTCACTTTAGTTTAAAATTTTCAAACCACATTATACATTTGAATTAATGTATTCTAAAATATATTTCATTGTATATAGAAATCATTCTAATTTTTTAATATTTAGTTTACAAAAATTTCATATACTGACTAGATTAGTGGAATTAGCATCATAAAATCTTCATTATCTTGAGAAACGAAGACAACAGAGGTTCTAAACTCTTTGACCATCATATTATGTTAGTGCTCGATGAAAATATAGACTAAAACCAGATTTTAAAATTTATGAATCCAAAATCCGTGGGTTAACCCTTTCTAAAATAATGAGTTTTCGGTAAATGCTCTATATACTGAAGTTTATACTCTTCACTTTAGTTAAAAAATTTCAAACCAAATTATAAATTTGAATTAATGTATTCTAAAATATATTTCATGGTATATAGGAATCATTCTAATTTTTTAATATTTAGTTTACTAAAATTTCATATATTTACTAGATTAGTGGAATTAGCATCATAAAATCTTCATTATCTTGAGAAACGAAGACAACAGAGGTTCTAAACTCTTTGACCATCATATTATGTTAGTGCTCGATGAAACTATACACTAAAACCATATTTTAAAATTTTTGAATTTTTTTCAAAATCCGTGGGTTAACCCCTTCTAAAATAATGAGTTTTCGGTAAATGCTCTATATACTGAAGTTTATACTCTTCACTTTAGTTAAAAATTTTCAAACCACATTATAAATTTGAATTAATGTATTCTAAAATATATTTCATGGTATATAGGAATCATTCTAATTTTTTAATATTTAGTTTACTAAAATTTCATATACTAACTAGATTAGTGGAATTAGCATCATAAAATCTTCATTATCTTGAGAAACGAAGACAGCAGAGGTTCTAAACTCTTTGACCATCATATTATGTTAGTGCTCGATAAAACTATACACTAAAACCATATTTTCAAATTTTAGAAAATTTTCCAAAATCGGGGTACCCATGGGTTTTCGGTAAATGCTCTATATACTGAAGTTTATAGTCTTCACTTTAGTTTAATATTTTCAAACCACATTATACATTTGAATTAATGTATTCTAAAATATATTTCATTGTATATAGGAATCATTCTAATTTTTTAATATTTAGTTTACTAAATTTTCATATACTAACTAGATTAGTGGAATTAGCATCATAAAATCTTCATTAACTTGAGAAACGAAGACAACAGAGGTTCTAAACTCTTCGACCATCATATTATGTTAGTGCTCGATGAAAATATAGACTAAAACCAGATTTTAAATTTTTTTTTAAATGAGTTTCCTAAAAAATAGGCATTCCTTATTTTGCATTGCTCCTAATATTCATGTACGTATTTTATTATGGCCAAAATGAGAATAGGTGCACATATCATAACGTTAGCCTAATAAACCATTTATAAATCATCTATGGCCAAAGTCATAATTTTTAAAAATCACCCGGCCCAAGTTATCATTTTCATATTTGTTTTTATTGTTTTTACTATTTTCTCAAGATAATGATTTAAGAATCTATTTTTACAAATCGTTTAAAACCTTTTTTCAAAAAATTCTGAAGGAAAATAAATTTCACTTTAGTAATATAGATTTTTCTTCATAAATTATAAGTATAATTCTTTCATAATATAAGTCCAATTAGTTATAAATATTAGATTCGTTTATATGATGCATTGTGATATAATAGACAACTAAAATCACAAAGTATAATTATTTAAAGTAATAAATAAAATTGCTATGTTTTAAAATGTTATATCAAAAATTATGTAATACAGTCACCGGTCAAGCTATAGAAATAAACAACAATAACGCAAGATTATTTTTCTTTAACAAATTTATTTAATATAAATTATATTTCCAAATATGTTTATATATTTTATGGATTTATAAATTTATTTTATTTGTTTTAAGGGATGCTAAGATTTTGGAATTGGAAAAAATGACCCACTCCTACGTTATTTTTGTTTGGAAACTTAAAATTTTGTATCATAATATTTTATTGAACTTATAATTTTAATTTTAGTTTTTATTATAAATTTAAAAGATTAATTATCAATTTAAATTTTTATTTAAATATTACAAATACATAATCTAACATAAATAAAAAGGTAAAAACATAAAATAAATACCCGACCGGTCGGGCGGGTCAAGATCTAGTCTTCATTATCTTGAGAAACGAAGACAACAGAGGTTCTAAACTCTTTGACCATCATATTATGTTAGTGCTCGATTAAACTATACACTAAAACCATATTTTCAAATTTTAGAAATTTTTCCAAAATCCGTGGGTTAACCCCTTCTAAAATAATGAGTTTTCGGTAAATGCTCTATATACTGTAGTTTATACTCTTCACTTTAGTTTAAAAATTTCAAACCACATTATAAATTTGAATTAATGTATTCTAAAATATATTTCAAGGTATATAGGAATCATTCTAATTTTTTAATATTTAGTTTACTAAAATTTCATATACTGACTAGATTAGTGGAATTAGCATCATAAAATCTTCATTATCTTGAGAAACAAAGACAACAGAGGTTCTAAACTCTTTGACCATCATATTATGTTAGTGCTCGATGAAAATATAGACTAAAACCAGATTTTAAAATTTTTGAAAATTTTCCAAAATCCTTGGGTTAACCCCTTCTAAAATAATGAGTTTTCGGTAAATGCTCTATATACTGAAGTTTATACTCTTCACTTTAGTTTAAAATTTTCAAACCACATTATACATTTGAATTAATGTATTCTAAAATATATTTCATTGTATATAGGAATCATTCTAATTTTTTAATATTTAGTTTACAAAAATTTCATATACTGACTAGATTAGTGGAATTAGCATCATAAAATCTTCATTATCTTGAGAAACGAAGACAACAGAGGTTCTAAACTCTTTGACCATCATATTATGTTAGTGCTCGATGAAAATATAGACTAAAACCAGATTTTAAAATTTTTGAATCCAAAATCCGTAGGTTAACCCTTTTTAAAATAATGAGTTTTCGGTAAATGCTCTATATACTGAAGTTTATACTCTTCACTTTAGTTAAAAATTTTCAAACCACATTATAAATTTGAATTAATGTATTCTAAAATATATTTCATGGTATATAGGAATCATTCTAATTTTTTAATATTTAGTTTACTAAAATTTCATATACTTTACTAGATTAGTGGAATTAGCATCATAAAATCTTCATTATCTTGAGAAACGAAGACAACAGAGGTTCTAAACTCTTTGACCATCATATTATGTTAGTGCTCGATGAAAATATAGACTAAAACCAGATTTTAAATTTTTGAAATTTTTCCAAAATCCATGGGTTATCCCCTTCTAAAATAATGAGTTTTCGGTAAATGCTCTATATACTGAAGTTTATACTCTTCACTTTAGTTAAAATTTTCAAACCACATTATAAATTTGAATTAATGTATTCTAAAATATATTTCATGGTATATAGGAATCATTCTAATTTTTTAATATTTAGTTTACTAAAATTTCATATACTGACTAGATTAGTGGAATTAGCATTATAAAATCTTCATTATCTTGAGAACCGAAGACAACAGAGGTTCTAAACTCTTTGACCATCATATTATGTTAGTGCTCGAAGAAACTATACACTAAAACCATATTTTAAAATTTTTGAATTTTTTTTCAAAATCCGTGGGTTAACATCTTCTAAAATAATGAGTTTTTGGTAAATGCTCTATATACTGAAATTTATACTCTTCACTTTAGTTTAAAATTTTCAAACCACATTATACATTTGAATTAATGTATTCTAAAATATATTTCATTGTATATAGGAATCATTCTAATTTTTTAATAATTAGTTTACAAAAATTTCATATACTGACTAGATTAGTGGAATTAGCATCATAAAATCTTCATTATCTTGAGAAACGAAGACAACAGAGGTTCTAAACTCTTTGACCATCATATTATGTTAGTGCTCGATAAAAATATAGACTAAAACCAGATTTTAAAATTTTTGAATTTTTTCCAAAATCCGTGGGTTAACCCTTTCTAAAATAATGAGTTTTCGTTAAATGCTCTATATACTGAAGTTTATACTCTTCACTTTAGTTAAAAAATTTCAAACCAAATTATAAATTTGAATTAATGTATTCTAAAATATATTTCATGGTATATAGGAATCATTCTAATTTTTTAATATTTAGTTTACTAAAATTTCATATACTTACTAGATTAGTGGAATTAGCATCATAAAATCTTCATTATCTTGAGAAACGAAGACAACAGAGGTTCTAAACTCTTTGACCATCATATTATGTTAGTGCTCGATGAAAATATAGACTAAAACCAAATTTTAAAATTTTTGAAATTTTTCCAAAATCCGTGGGTTAACCCCTTCTAAAATAATGAGTTTTCGGTAAATGCTCTATATACTGAAGTTTATACTCTTCACTTTAGTTTAAAATTTTCAAACCACATTATACATTTGAATTAATGTATTCTAAAATATATTTCATGGTATATAGGAATCATTCTAATTTTTTAATATTTAGTTTACTAAAATTTCATATACTAACTAGATTAGTGGAATTAGCATCATAAAATCTTCATTATCTTGAGAAACGAAGACAACAGAGGTTCTAAACTCTTTGACCATCATATTATGTTAGTGCTCGATGAAACTATACACTAAAACCAGATTTTCAAATTTTTGAAATTTTTCCAAAATCAGTGGGTTAACCCCTTCTAAAATAATGAGTTTTCGGTAAATGCTCTATATACTGAAGTTTATACTCTTCACTTTAGTTAAAAAATTTCAAACCACATTATAAATTTGAATTAATGTATTCTAAAATATATTTTCATGGTATATAGGAATCATTCTAATTTTTTAATATTTAGTTTACTAAAATTTCATATACTGACTAGATTAGTGGAATTAGCATCATAAAATCTTCATTATCTTGAGAAACGAAGACAACAGAGGTTCTAAACTCTTTGACCATCATATTATGTTAGTGCTCGATGAAAATATAGACTAAAACCAGATTTTAAATTTTTTGAAATTTTTCCAAAATCCGTGGGTTAACCCCTTCTAAAATAATGAGTTTTCGGTAAATGCTCTATATACTGAAGTTTATACTCTTCACTTTAGTTTAAAATTTTCAAACCACATTATACATTTGAATTAATGTATTCTAAAATATATTTCATTGTATATAGGAATCATTCTAATTTTTTAATATTTAGTTTACAAAAATTTCATATACTGACTAAGATTAGTGGAATTAGCATCATAAAATCTTCATTATCTTGAGAAACGAAGACAACAGAGGTTCTAAACTCTTTGACCATCATATTATGTTAGTGCTCGATGAAAATATAGACTAAAACCAGATTTTAAATTTTTGAAAATTTTCCAAAATCCGTGGGTTAACCCCTTCTAAAATAATGAGTTTTCGGTAAATGCTCTATATACTGAAGTTTATACTCTTCACTTTAGTTTAAAAATTTCAAACCACATTATACATTTGAATTAATGTATTCTAAAATATATTTCATTGTATATAGGAATCATTCTAATTTTTTAATATTTAGTTTACTAAAATTTCATATACTGACTAGATTAGTGGAATTAGCATTATAAAATCTTCATTATCTTGAGAACCGAAGACAACAGAGGTTCTAAACTCTTTGACCATCATATTATGTTAGTGCTCGATGAAACTATACACTAAAACCATATTTTAAAATTTTTGAATTTTTTTCAAAATCCGTGGGTTAACCCCTTCTAAAATAATGAGTTTTCGGTAAATGCTCTATATACTGAAGTTTATACTCTTCACTTTGGTTAAAAATTTCAAACCACATTATAAATTTGAATTAATGTATTCTAAAATATATTTCATGGTATATAGGAATCATTCTAATTTTTTAATATTTAGTTTACTAAAATTTCATATACTAACTAGATTAGTGGAATTAGCATCATAAAATCTTCATTATCTTGAGAAACGAAGACAACAGAGGTTCTAAACTCTTTGACCATCATATTATGTTAGTGCTCGATGAAACTATACACTAAAACCATATTTTCAAATTTTTGAAATTTTTCCAAAATCCGTGGGTTAACCCCTTCTAAAATAATGAGTTTTCGGTAAATGCTCTATATACTGAAGTTTATACTCTTCACTTTAGTTTAAAATTTTCAAACCACATTATAAATTTGAATTAATGTATTCTAAAATATATTTCATGGTATATAGGAATCATTCTAATTTTTTAATATTTAGTTTACTAAAATTTCATATACTGACTAGATTAGTGGAATTAGCATCATAAAATCTTCATTATCTTGAGAAACGAAGACAACAGAGGTTCTAAACTCTTTGACCATCATATTATGTTAGTGCTCGATGAAAATATAGACTAAAACCAGATTTTAAAATTTTTGAAATTTTTCCAAAACCCTTGGGTTAACCCCTTCTAAAATAATGAGTTTTCGGTAAATGCTCTATATACTGAAGTTTATACTCTTCACTTTAGTTAAAAATTTTCAAACCACATTATAAATTTGAATTAATGTATTCTAAAATATATTTCATGGTATATAGGAATTATTCTAATTTTTTAATATTTAGTTTACTAAAATTTCATATACTGACAAGATTAGTGGAATTAGCATCATAAAATCTTCATTATCTTGAGAAACTAAGACAACAGAGGTTCTAAACTCTTTGACCATCATATTATGTTAGTGCTCGATGAAACTATACACTAAAACCATATTTTCAAATTTTTGAAATTTTTCCAAAATCCGTGGGTTAACCCCTTCTAAAATAATGAGTTTTCGGTAAATGCTCTATATACTGAAGTTTATACTCTTCACTTTAGTTAAAAATTTTCAAACCACATTATAAATTTGAATTAATGTATTCTAAAATATATTTCATGGTATATAGGAATCATTCTAATTTTTTAATATTTAGTTTACTAAAATTTCATATACTGACTAGATTAGTGGAATTAGCATCATAAAATCTTCATTATCTTGAGAAACTAAGACAACAGAGGTTCTAAACTCTTTGACCATCATATTATGTTAGTGCTCGATGAAAATATAGACTAAAACCAGATTTTAAAATTTTTGAAATTTTTCCAAAATCCGTGGGTTAACCCCTTCTAAAATAATGAGTTTTCGGTAAATGCTCTATATACTGAAGTTTATACTCTTCACTTTAGTTTAAAATTTTCAAACCACATTATACATTTGAATTAATGTATTCTAAAATATATTTCATTGTATATAGGAATCATTCTAATTTTTTAATATTTTGTTTACTAAAATTTCATATACTGACTAGATTAGTGGAATTAGCATCATAAAATTTCATTATCTTGAGAAACGAAGACAACAGAGGTTCTAAACTCTTTGACCATCATATTATGTTAGTGCTCGATGAAAATACAGACTAAAACCAGATTTTAAAATTTTCAAAATTTTTCCAAAATCCGTCGGTTAACCCCTTCTAAAATAATGAGTTTTCGGTAAATGCTCTATATACTGTAGTTTATACTCTTCACTTTAGTTTAAAATTTTCAAACCACATTATACATTTGAATTAATGTATTCTAAAATATATTTCATTGTATATAGGAATCATTCTAATTTTTTAATATTTAGTTTACTAAAATTTCATATACTGACTAGATTAGTGGAATTAGCATCATAAAATCTTCATTATCTTGAGAAACGAAGACAACAGAGGTTCTAAACTCTTTGACCATCATATTATGTTAGTGCTCGATGAAACTATACACTAAAACCATATTTTCAAATTTTTGAAATTTTTCCAAAATCCGTGGGTTAACCCCTTCTAAAATAATGAGTTTTCGGTAAATGCTCTATATACTGAAGTTTATACTCTTCACTTTAGTTAAAAATTTTCAAACCACATTATAAATTTGAATTAATGTATTCTAAAATATATTTCATGGTATATAGGAATCATTCTAATTTTTTAATATTTAGTTTACTAAAATTTCATATACTAACTAGATTAGTGGAATTAGCATCATAAAATCTTCATTATCTTGAGAAACGAAGACAACAGAGGTTCTAAACTCTTTGACCATCATATTATGTTAGTGCTCGATGAAAATATAGACTAAAACCAGATTTTAAAATTTTTGAAATTTTTCCAAAATCCGTGGGTTAACCCTTCTAAAATAATGAGTTTTCGGTAAATGCTCTATATACTGAAGTTTATACTCTTCACTTTAGTTTAAAATTTTCAAACCACATTATACATTTGAATTAATGTATTCTAAAATATATTTCATTGTATATAGGAATCATTCTAATTTTTTAATATTTAGTTTACTAAAATTTCATATACTGACTAGATTAGTGGAATTAGCATCATAAAATCTTCATTATCTTGAGAAACGAAGACAACAGAGGTTCTAAACTCTTTGACCATCATATTATGTTAGTGCTCGATGAAAATATAGACTAAAACCAGATTTTAAAATTTTTGAAATTTTTCCAAAATCCGTGGGTTAACCCCTTCTAAAATAATGAGTTTTCGGTAAATGCTCTATATACTGAAGTTTATACTCTTCACTTTAGTTTAAAATTTTCAAACCACATTATACATTTGAATTAATGTATTCTAAAATATATTTCATTGTATATAGGAATCATTCTAATTTTTTAATATTTAGTTTACTAAAATTTCATATACTGACTAGATTAGTGTAATTAGCATTATAAAATCTTCATTATCTTGAGAAACGAAGACAACAGAGGTTCTAAACTCTTTGACCATCATATTATGTTAGTGCTCGATAAAACTATACACTAAAACCATATTTTCAAATTTTTGAAATTTTGTCAAAATCCGTGGGTTAACCCCTTCTAAAATAATGAGTTTTCGGTAAATGCTCTATATACTGAAGTTTATACTCTTCACTTTAGTTAAAAAAATTCAAACCACATTATAAATTTGAATTAATGTATTCTAAAATATATTTTATGGTATATAGGAATCATTCTAATTTTTTAATATTTAGTTTACTAAAATTTCATATACTGACTAGATTAGTGGAATTAGCATCATAAAATCTTCATTATCTTGAGAAACGAAGACAACAGAGGTTCTAAACTCTTTGACCATCATATTATGTTAGTGCTCGATGAAAATATAGACTAAAACCAGATTTTAAAATTTTTGAAATTTTTCCAAAATCCGTGGGTTAACCCTTTCTAAAATAATGAGTTTTCTGTAAATGCTCTATATACTGAAGTTTATACTCTTCACTTTAGTTTAAAATTTTCAAACCACATTATACATTTGAATTAATGTATTCTAAAATATATTTCATTGTATATAGGAATCATTTCTAATTTTTTAATATTTAGTTTACTAAAATTTCATATACTGACAAGATTAGTGGAATTAGCATCATAAAATCTTCATTATCTTGAGAAACGAAGACAACAGAGGTTCTAAACTCTTTGACCATCATATTATGTTAGTGCTCGATGAAAATACAGACTAAAACCAGATTTTAAAATTTTCGAAATTTTTCCAAAATCCGTCGGTTAACCTCTTCTAAAATAATGAGTTTTCGGTAAATGCTCTATATACTGTAAGTTTATACTCTTCACTTTAGTTTAAAATTTTCAAACCACATTATACATTTGAATTAATGTATTCTAAAATATATTTCATTGTATATAGGAATCATTCTAATTTTTTAATATTTAGTTTACTAAAATTTCATATACTGACTAGATTAGTGTAATTAGCATTATAAAATCTTCATTATCTTGAGAAACGAAGACAACAGAGGTTCTAAACTCTTTGACCATCATATTATGTTAGTGCTCGATAAAACTATACACTAAAACCATATTTTCAAATTTTTGAAATTTTGTCAAAATCCGTGGGTTAACCCCTTCTAAAATAATGAGTTTTCGGTAAATGCTCTATATACTGAAGTTTATACTCTTCACTTTAGTTAAAAAATTTCAAACCACATTATAAATTTGAATTAATGTATTCTAAAATATATTTCATGGTATATAGGAATCATTCTAATTTTTTAATATTTAGTTTACTAAAATTTCATATACTAACTAGATTAGTGGAATTAGCATCATAAAATCTTCATTATCTTGAGAAACGAAGACAACAGAGGTTCTAAACTCTTTGACCATCATATTATGTTAGTGCTCGATGAAAATATAGACTAAAACCAGATTTTAAAATTTTTGAAATTTTTCCAAAATCCGTGGGTTAACCCCTTCTAAAATAATGAGTTTTCGGTAAATGCTCTATATACTGAAGTTTATACTCTTCACTTTAGTTTAAAATTTTCAAACCACATTATAAATTTGAATTAATGTATTCTAAAATATATTTCATTGTATATAGGAATCATTCTAATTTTTTAATATTTAGTTTACTAAAATTTCATATACTGACTAGATTAGTGGAATTAGCATTCATAAAATCTTCATTATCTTGAGAAACGAAGACAACAGAGGTTCTAAACTCTTTGACCATCATATTATGTTAGTGCTCGATGAAAACTATACACTAAAACCATATTTTCAAATTTTTGAAATTTTTCCAAAATCCGTGGGTTAACCCCTTCTAAAATAATGAGTTTTCGGTAAATGCTCTATATACTGAAGTTTATACTCTTCACTTTAGTTAAAAAATTTCAAACCACATTATAAATTTGAATTAATGTATTCTAAAATATATTTCATGGTATATAGGAATCATTCTAATTTTTTAATATTTAGTTTACTAAAATTTCATATACTACTAGATTAGTGGAATTAGCATCATAAAATCTTCATTATCTTGAGAAACGAAGACAACAGAGGTTCTAAACTCTTTGACCATCATATTATGTTAGTGCTCGATGAAAATATAGACTAAAACCAGATTTTAATTTTTTGAAATTTTTCCAAAATCCGTCGGTTAACCCCTTCTAAAATAATGAGTTTTCGGTAAATGGTCTATATACTGAAGTTTATACTCTTCACTTTAGTTTAAAATTTTCAAACCACATTATACATTTGAATTAATGTATTCTAAAATATATTTCATTGTATATAGGAATCATTCTAATTTTTTAATATTTAGTTTACAAAAATTTCATATACTGACTAGATTAGTGGAATTAGCATCATAAAATCTTCATTATCTTGAGAAACAAAGACAACAGAGGTTCTAAACTCTTTGATCATCATATTATGTTAGTGCTCGATGTAAATATAGACTAAAACCAGATTTTAAAATTTTTGAAATTTTTCCAAAATCCGTGGGTTAACCCCTTCTAAAATAATGAGTTTTCGGTAAATGCTCTATATACTGAAGTTTATACTCTTCACTTTAGTTTAAAATTTTCAAACCACATTATACATTTGAATTAATGTATTCTAAAATATATTTCATTGTATATAGGAATCATTCTAATTTTTTAATATTTAGTTTACAAAAATTTCATATACTGACTAGATTAGTGGAATTAGCATCATAAAATCTTCATTATCTTGAGAAACGAAGACAACAGAGGTTCTAAACTCTTTGACCATCATATTATGTTAGTGCTCGATGAAAATATAGACTAAAACCAGATTTTAAAATTTTTGAAATTTTTCCAAAATCCGTGGGTTAACCCTTCTAAAATAATTAGTTTTCGGTAAATGCTCTATATACTGAAGTTTATACTCTTCACTTTAGTTTAAAATTTTCAAACCACATTATACATTTGAATTAATGTATTCTAAAATATATTTCATTGTATATGTGAATGATTCTAATGTTTTAATATTTAGTTTACTAAAATTTCATATACTGACTAGATTAGTGGAATTAGCATTATAAAATCTTCATTATCTTGAGAAACGAAGATAACAGATGTTCTAAACTCTTTGACCATCATATTATGTTAGTGCTCGATGAAACTATACACTAAAACCATATTTTCAAATTTTTGAAATTTTTCAAAAATCCGTGGGTTAACTCCTTCTAAAATAATGAGTTTTCGGTAAATGCTCTATATACTGAAGTTTTTACTATTCACTTCAGTTAAAAAAATTCAAACCACATTATACATTTGAATTAATGTATTCTAAAATATATTTCATGGTGCATAGGAATCATTCTAATTTTTTAATATTTAGTTTACTAAAATTTCATATACTGACTAGATTAGTGGAATTAGCATCATAAAATCTTCATTATCTTGAGAAACGAAGACAACAGAGGTTCTAAACTCTTCGACCATCATATTATGTTAGTGCTCAATGAAAAGATAGACTAAAACCAGATTTTAAAATTTTTGAAATTTTTCCAAAATCCGTGGGTTAACCCCCTTCTAAAATAATGAGTTTTCGGTAAATGGTCTATATACTGAAGTTTATACTCTTCACTATAGTTTAAAATTTTCAAACCACATTATACATTTGAATTAATGTATTCTAAAATATATTTCATTGTATATAGCAATCATTCTAATTTTTTAATATTTAGTTTACAAAAATTTCATATACTGACTAGATTAGTGGAATTAGCATCATAAAATATTCATTATCTTTAGAAACGAAGACAACAGAGGTTCTAAACTCTTTGACCATCATATTATGTTAGTGCTCGATGTGAATATAGACTAAAACCAGATTTTGAAATTTTTCCAAAATCCGTCGGTTAACCCCTTCTAAAATAATGAGTTTTCGGTAAATGCTCTATATACTGAAGTTTATACTCTTCACTTTTCTTTAATAATTTCAAACCACATTCGAAATTTGAATTAATGTATTCTAAACTATCTTTCCTGGTATATAGGAATCATTCTAAATTTTTAATATTTAGTTTACTAAAATTTTATATACAGACTAGATTAGTGGAATTAGCATTGTAAAATCTTCATTATCTAGAGAAACGAAGACAACAGAGGTTCTAAACTCTTGGACCATCATATTATGTTAGTGCTCGATGAAACTATACACTAAACCCAGATTTTGAAATTTTTGAAATTTTTCCAAAATCCGTGGGTTAATCCCTTCTAAAATAATGAGTTTTTTTGGTAAATACTATATATACTGAAGTTTATACTCTTCACTTTAGTTTAAAAATTTTCAACCACATTCTACATTTGAATTAATGTATTCTAAACTATATTTCCTAATATATAGGAATCATTCTAATTTTTTAATATTTAGTTTACTAAAATTTCATATACTTCCTATATAGGTGGAATCAGCATTATAAAATCTTCATTATCTAGAGAAACAGAGACAACAGAGGTTCTAAACTCTTTGACCACCATATTATGTTATTGCTCGATGAAAATATACACTAAACAAGATTTTAAAATTTTTGAAATTTTTCCAAAATCTGTGGGTTAACCCCTTCTAAAATAATGAGTTTTCGGTAAATGCTCTATATACTGAAGTTTATACTCTTCACTTTAGTTTAAAAACTTCAAACCACATTCTATATTAGAATTAATTTATTCTAAAATATCTTTCATGGTATATAGGAATCATCCTAATTTTTTAATATTTATTTTACTAAAATTTCATATACTGACTAGATTAGTGAAATTAGCATTATAAAATCTTCATTATCTTCAGAAACGGAGACAACAGAGATTCTAAACTCTTTGACCATCATCTTATGTTAGTGCTCGATGAAACTATACACTAAAACCAGAATTTTCATATTTTTGAAATTTTTCCAAAATCTGTGGGTTACCCCTTCTAAAATAATGAGTTTTTGGAAAAATGATCTATATACTAAAGTTTATACTCTTCACTTTAGCTTAAAAACTTAAAACCACATTCTACATTTGAATTAATGTATTCTAAACTATCTTTCATGGTATATAAGAATCATTCTATTTTTTTAATATTTAGTTTACTAAAATTCCATATACTGCCTATATTAGTGGAATTAGCATTATAAAATCTTCATTATGTTGATAAACGGAGAAAATAGAGGTTATAAACTATTTGACCATCATATTATGTTAGTGCTCGATGAAACTATACACTAAAACCAGATTCTTATATTTTTGAAAATTCTCCAAAATCCGTGGGTAACCCCTTCTAAAATAATGAGTTTCCGGTAAATTATATATATACAGAAGTTTATACTCTTCATTTTAGATTAAAATTTTCACACCACATTCTACATTTGAATTACTGTATTCTAAACTATCTTTCATTGTATATAGGAATCATTCTAATTTTTTAATATTTAGTTTACTAAAATTTCATATACTTCTTAGATTAGTGGAATTAACATCATAAAATCTTCATTATCTTGAGAAACGAAGACAATAAAGGTTCTAAACTCTTTGACCATCATATTATGTTATTGTTCGAATAAACTATACACTAAAACCAGATTTTCAAAATTTTGAATTTTTTTCTAAAATCCGTGGGTTTACTCCTTCTAACATAATGAGTTTTCAGTAAATGCTCTATAAACTGAAGTTTATACTCTTCACTTTAGTTTAAAAACTTAAAACCACATTCTACATTTGAATTAATGTATTCTGAAATATATTTCATTGTATATAGGAATCATTCTAATTTTTCAATATTTAGTTTACTAAAATTCCATATACTACCTAGATTTGTGGAATTAGCATTATAAAATCTTCATTATCTTGATAAACGGAGAAAATAGAGGTTATAAACTATTTGACCATCATCTTATGTTAGTGCTCGATGAAACTATACACTAAAACCAGATTCTTAAATTTTTGAAAATTCTCAAAAATCCGTGGGTTAACCCCTTCTAAAAAATGTTTTCGTTAAATGATCTATATACTGAAGTTTATACTCTTCATTTTAGTTTAAAATTTTCAAACCCCATTCTACATTTGAATTACTGTATTATAAACTATCTTTCATGGTATATAGGAATCATTCTAATTTTTTAATTTTTAGTTTATTAAAATTTCATATACTAACTAGATTAGTGGAATTAGCATTAAAAATCTTCATTATCTTGAGAAACGAAGACAACAGAGGTTCTAAACTCTTTAAACATCATATTATGTTAGTGCTCGATGAAACTATACACTAAAACAAGATTTTAAAATTTTTGAATTTTTTCCAAAATCCGTGGGTTAACTAACCCCTTCTAAAATAATGAGTTTTCGGTAAATGCTTTATATACTGAAGTTTATACTTTTCACTCTAGTTTAAAAATTTCAAACCATATTATACATTTGAATTAATGTATTCTAAAATATATTTCATGGTTTTGGAATATACATTAATTCATTATACATTTGAAAATCTAAACCCCCCTTCTAAAATAATGAGTTTTCGAAAAATGCTATATATACTGAAGTTTATACTCTTCACTTTATTTTAAAAATTTCAAACCACATTCGAAATATGGTTTCAAAGTATTCTAAAATATATTTCATAGTATATCGGTATCATTCTAATTTTCTAATATTTAGTTTACTAAAATTTCATATATACTTCCTAGTTTAGTGGAATTAACATTATAAAATCTTCATTATCTAATGAAACGGAGACAACAGAGGTTCTAAACTCTTTGACCATCATATTATGTTAGTGATCGATGAAACAATACACTAAAATCAGATTTTCATATTTTTGAAATTTTTCCAAAATCAGTGGGTTAACCCCTTCTAAAATAATGAGTTTTTGGTAAGTGCTTTATATACTGAAGTTTATACTCATCACTTTCGTTAAAAAATTTCAAACCATATTCTACATTTGAATCAATGTATTCTAAACTATCTTTCATGGTATATAGGAATCATTCTAATTTTTTAATATTTAGTTTACTAAAATTTCATATACTGCTTAGATTAGTGGAATTAGCATTATAAAATCTTCATTATCTAGAGAAACAGAGACAACAGAGGTTCTAAAATCTTTTACCATCATATTATGTTAGTGCTCAATGAAACAATACACTAAAACCAGATTTTCATATTTTTGAAATTTTTCCAAAATCCGTGGGTTAACTCCTTATAAAATAATGAGTTTTCGGTAAATGTTCTATATACTGAAGTTTATACTCTTCGCTTTTGTTTTAAAAATTTAAGCCACATTCTACATTTAAATTAATGTATTCTAAACTATCTTTCATGGTATATATGAATCATTCTAATTTTAAACTAATATCATTAACTATTGAAACTTTAAAAAAAATTATGATTTCAGTTATTAACTACATGTAACCAGATTTTGGTTACATCTAGTTAAAACTGAAATCTTAAAAAAAATTACAATTTCAATAGTTAGTGATTTTAGATTTTTATTTGTTTTTATCGGTGCTAAAATGAAATTCCAAAATGAAAAGTGATTCTACAATCAATTAATTTCAGTATTGAATTTTATTTAATCTAAAATAAAATGTTATTATTTTTAATCATATCTAAAACTTTTGTTTTCGTTAAATAATTTAAAAACACACATTAAAGAACAATTAAATTTTCATTAAATTTAAAATATATATATAATAATCAAATAAAAAAACGTAAGTAAAACAAATTAGCAAATTCGATGTGAGAGTTATAAAAACCTATGATCTTCAACTTGGAGCTACAAATAAAAAAAAACTACTTTCTTCTTTTCTCTTTGAAAATATTTTATTTACACTTTTCACGAATTAAAATAAAATAAAATTTAATTGTTCAATCAATTACTTGAACCAATTATGATATTGATTTCATGTAAAAAAAAGTTATAGTGACTTTGATTTATATTGTTGAATTATCTTAAATCTCACAGTTCTTCTAAAAATAAATATGAAATTTTTTATTATCAAACTATAAAGTTAAAGTTAAATTTTAATAATTATAATTATTATTTAATAATTATAATATCATAAACAAAATACATATTTCTTCATATAATATTACTTTCCGTGAGGGCAAACACCTCGTATTAAATTTAGTTCTAGTGCATCATTGTTGGTGAGGACTGATGATGATGATGCATGTGGTATTTGGATCAAAATAAAGTTTTTTAAGCATTTTCTGTCTTTTCCCCTAAATAAAGTTAATCTCATGTGAGAACTGGTAAACTGGTGGTGGGATATTGTGAAAAAAAAGGAAAAAAGAAAATATAGAGAGAGAAAAAGCTCTGTTCCATTTCTAAAACTCACCGATTAGTTTGCGCTTCCGGCCGACGGGTTGGCTTCCTTAGCCACTGTCGGTCCGGTTCTCCTTTGTTTATTTTTATTATGCATGTGGTTCTCAGCGGGGAAGGGTCACTCGAGGCCCTCTCTCTTTGTTTTTCTTCTTCGGCTTCGGCATCGCATCTCCCGCTTGATGGATGGCCGGCGATTGACTCTGGGGCCTAACCGTTTCCTTTGCGGTGGTGGTCGCCGGCTTTGTCTCTTTGGAAGTGCTCGCACTGTAAGAAGGGTCTGCTCTTGTGTGTGGTGGCCGAGTTCGGAGGAAGGTCTCGATTCAGGGAATCGATGGAGGCTCTCTGGAGATCTGGAGCTCTGGCGCGAGTGTCGTAGAAACCGAATCCCTAGCCTTCTAACGTTTGATGTTGGAAGTGGGGTTCGGTGGTCGTGGAGAATTTCCCGGTGGTGTTTCCGGGGGTCTAATGTCTCGATTGGTTCAGTGGCGACTCTCACTTGGAGGTGAAAATGGTGACTAGTGTTCTGATGGGAAACGGCAACAGGTTCTGGCAGTGATTTCCGGTCGGCGGAGATGAAGAACATGCAACCACCGACACACGTTTTTCCTTGGATCCACGTTACAACACGTGGAGCGGCGCTTGGTGGGCCGGTTTTTTATGTTCTTGGGCTTGGATATTGTAAGCGGCCTGATGGGCTCGCAGTGTTTTTCTTTGTTTGGGCTCGCGTCCTGTTTGGGACCGGATTTGTACTTGTTTTTCAATAGTTTTTTGGGCCTTAATATAATAATATAAGACGGCAAAAAAAAAAGTTAATCTCATGTGTTATTGTCTTTACCAAATAATGTTATAGTTTGGACGTTTTTGATAATCATAGAAATTAATTAAGATTATATTATTACTTAATTAATGGTTTCTTTTGAGAGTCCATAGAAGAAAAAAGGAGCACAACCACTAGGATACTTCTCGAGTGATCTCTACGCATATTTAGTAATTAATATGACCAACTTCTGAAAAAAAAAAATTAACTGAAGAAACTTTGTGGAAATTTTAAGCTCATATCCATTAGTACTCGATTAGATGATATGATTTTCTGTTGGGCATTTACATGTCTACACTTAAGTTGTTGAATGGTCCAATTTTATAACTAAAATACAACGTAACTCCAATAAATAAATAACAAGAATGAGATGTATACATGTACATGTTTTTTTTTTTGAACTTATAAAAAAAAAAAAAAACATATACATGTATACATCTCATTCTTGTTATTTATTTATTTATTTATTGGAGTTATGTTAGTGTACAATATATATAAGCACTCTCTTTTCAGGGCGTATATAAAAATCAGTAACTGTAAGAAATCAGAAAAAAATCGTAAGATATTTGTAATATTGCTGAGCTATCAAACTAATCATAGTTAGTTTTATCTTCGTGGTCTTCTCGGCTCTTTGTACCCAAGAATCTTTATATTCTTCAATGAACAATATTTTCTCTTCCACATTGTGATTAATGTGAACTTTCAATGTGTGAGATGGTACGACTTGGTGATATAGAATCTTGGTCGTTTGATATGTCGAGATGAGCATTCGATTGTTAACCCTAATTTCTTCTTCAACCACCTCAAATCCCGATGAATCTACGGCTTCATTTATATTCACGTCTTCTTCGTTACCCTCTACTCGATTTACGTTTTCGTCGTTATACATATCAAACGACAAGAATTCATCAATATGTATGTTGATATTGGTATTGTCTCCTGTAAATTAAGCGAGTTGTAGTTATCGTTAGATAAGAAAAATACCTAAACATCCTTGAATGCGAAACAAAATTTTATATCATACTCACCCTGAAATCCATGATCTTGGTTATTATCATCCAAAGTCGATATGATCTTCTGCTCTTCGATATAAACCTGTTCAGTTTTCATGCAAAAAAGTTTATGTGAGGCTAAAATATAAATAACTTATGCCCTTTTTAAAAATATATATATATATATATATATATATATATATATATATATATAACGTGAAAGACTATATTTAAATACTTTGATTTATAAAAATACCTGGTTCATATAATTATTTGACGTTATTAATGGTTCATCATAGTTGCCTATATGGATCACTTGATCACCAACGGTATTATTATAATAGTTGGAGTTACTTGCAGCGAAAGTAAAGTCCTCTAAAACGCCATGATTATTGTTGTGAGTCGTACTCGTATTATAGAAATTGTTATTGCTGACTGCAGAGTTATCTATACGCAACGGTGGTAGAGATATATTGTGTTGTAACATTGAGCATTCGATCTCATTATTAACCTACACGAACATATACAAACTGCTATTTAAATCCATTATTAAAAATTGTTGTATACCTTTAATCATTATATTTTAATATGGGTTTATAAAAGTTTGATATATTACCTTATATGGAGTAGGGATGGGTGGATAAGAAGAACCATAGTATTGTGACCAGTTTTCGTTACTGGGGTTTGAATTAAAGCGTCTGTTTCCAAATTGAGGTTGGAATGCGTTTTGAACTTGATGAGTACTTAAACTGATCTCTAGATCTGAACAAGGGTCAAAACTCGAAGTTCCACTCACATTTGACATAGCGTGGATGTAAGACCGATGCTGATCTCTTGTTTTAGCTTCAATCACAATCTTTTTAAACACACGACAAAGTGCATATGCGTCCTGAAAAAAGTGATAAATGTATTAGACTATATCCTCTACTATTATATGTATACGATGAAAGAAGTCGAATCAATTAGCTAGTCGACGCGACAAACCTGCATGCCGTATGCAGAAGGCTCGCATTCATTTTCATCGAGCCGATATTCATGCATGACCCAACCGGTTCTAATACCTTGTGGCGCGCGTCCACGGTAGTAAACTAATGTCTTTTTGGTTCCGATGGCTCGGTCTCTCCAGCTGACCCGGCGGTCTTTACCCGTGGCCTTCCAATACCCGCTTTTAGTTGCTCGGTTTGTCCTGGAACCGTTAGGATACTTCCGGTCTCGTGGGCTGAAGAAGTACCATTCTTGGTCTTTGCTCGGAAGCAAGGACTTCCCTATAATTCAATTTATTATTAATCATTTATTTTATACATCGTGTATTTATATCTAATAAGAATTTGCCAAGATGTAATTAACCCAAAATTTAAGAATATCCAATTAAATCAATGGCGTGTTTACAATCAAAACTTATCTTATTAAAAGCTGATAACGAATGAATAAAACAATTCTATTGAAAACTAACGTTTACGAGCACTATTTTCGGCTAAACCCAAAATTACGATTTATTTCTAAATATTTACCTGAAATTATAACAAATGAATATTGTAATTATGCAAAGAACATACATGTCTATTCTCCGGAAGAAATTAAAGTATATATAGGGTTTCTTCATCATTGTTATATTCTTATTCTTTTCTTCAGCCTCTCTTGCTTCTATTGGTTATAGACACAAAAATAATTATTCTTTTACAAATGTTGTGAACTTAATCCAAATAAGATTTGTAGAAATTCAAAATAATAGTATAACGGAGTAACGTATTTTCTTTAACAAAAAATATCACATTTTGTAAAACAGATTTAATCTTATAGTAGTAAATCATGAATACATGCACAGAAGAAATACAAATATTACCTGGTAAGTCCCATGGCTCGCACTTGTAGAGATCAACTTCAGCGATAACCTCAAGTTCGATTTCTAGACCGTTAATTTTTCTTTTCAGGTAATAAGTAATTAGCTCCTCATCCGTTGGATGAAATCTGAAACCTGGAGGTAACGAGACAGGAGACATATAATCTTTCAAGTTATTCTCGGGGTTATTTTTCTTGGATCAGCTTAGAGAGAGAGACTGGACACAAAGAAGAAGTTATTAGAGAACTCAATGTTTCGTATTCGTTGAGCGTTTGGAGATGAAGGTCATATATAAAGAGGGGAGAAGACAGAAGAAATGAAAAAGGGAAGTAAAAGAGAATAAAAGGGAAGGTTCCTATCCCAAAGCAACAAATATTATTAAGAAGTATTTGAATATTTAAATTTATAGAAATATTTGTTATATTTATGTCTGACACATAAATAATGTGCTAATTCTAAGTTTTCTATTTTTAATACTTTTTGAACACACCTCTAAGTTTTCTATTATAGATTTATTATATACACAACAAAAGAGGTTCTCACTTCTGAGGTTTTTGTTCACATATGTACAAGGGCATAATTATCCCAGTTTATTAGAGGGTTTTTACAATTAAAGAGGTAGTGGCCCCACAAATTTGTTAATAGTCGGTCACAAAAAGCGTGAGTTAAGAACCGATTTTAGTCTGTTTTTTGAGCTGTTTGCGGATTCCACCGATAAGTGGCGGTCCGCGATTGGTTCCATTTTAATTTTTGTTAAATCAGTCAAAACTGGGAAAAAAATTTTAAAAAAGTTTCACCGATAATGATGGTCTAATACTTAGAACACATTTCTTGTAACGTGTATTTGCTGTATTGTTAAGAGTGGTAGAAATTCTGTTTATATATTTTTTTTTGGAAGCTTTTAGATTTTCTTGTTTTAGCAACACATTGTAAAATGATGCATAAAAGTATTTAAGCCAAAAAAAACGATGCATAAATTTATGTTACAAAGAACACATCATCAATTTAAGCAAAAGAAAATACATATCATCAACCGAATAGTTAATTAACATGACCACGAGGGGATTATATGTAGGGGTGGGCAAAAAACCGAACCGAACCGAGTTGAATCGAACCGACCGAACCGAAACCGATTCGAACCAAACCAAAGTCACTATCCATTCTTTCGGTTGAAGATTTTCCCAACCCGAACGGTTCAGTTCGGTTCGGTTTTAAACCAAACCGAACCGATAAACCGAAATATTTTTATAATTGTTTAAATTAAAAATATTAGTAATATACTAATATCAAGTTATTTAAATCCTAAGATTAAGCCCACGTAATTTTTTTTTCTAATAGCGTATATTTTTATAAGGAAAATGCAAAATTCTGAATATTTTTCATTGTGGCTAGCTAAACCAAAGTTAAAGGCTAAAACTAAAACCTAAACCAAGTTTTTTCTGCGTCTCCTACTCTCCTGCTAAAACCTCCACGGCATCTCTTTGCTGCTTCTCCTACTCTCTTTTTTTTTTGATCGTCTGAAGTGTTGAACCACAATACAAAATAACCTCCAAAGAGGGTAATGCCGTCTGCAACAAGGCAAGGCAATAAGGCAAAAAGCAACAACATTCTAAATAAGAATCAAACGTTGCTTCTCTGATTTTCTCTCAAGATGCGGTCGTGCAACCAGGAAGGGCCTCCCAATGCCAAGTAGGATTGATATCTTCCATCCCGCAGCACACTCTTAGCAATATCTCTGGCTATTCCATTTGAAGACGCCTTAACACATTCAAACGTTAAGCTTTCAAACTCACCTTTAAGCTTCTCCACCTGTTCCAAGAGATTACGGAACCGTGGCCATTTCTGAGGAGAGATTATAGCTTCCATCACTTCCTGATAGTCAAGTGCAATGGTTACCTTAGTCATCTGCAAATCGCGCAGACTTCTCATAGCCCACAACACGCATTGGAGCTCTGCTACCATTCGATTTGGCATGTGGCATAGTGCATCTCTTGAGTGATGCGAAACATTACCTTCATGATCCCTTGTTATCCAAGCAACCCCGCTATGCAAGAAAGCATTCCTCCAGTTGGCGTGTATATTGCATTTTAGTACTCCAATCTCGGGCGGTTGCCATTTATCATCCTCTGCTACTCCGGTTCGTGAACTGTCAACTCCTGCTGTCGTTGAGTTTAAAAAGAACCATTGGTCCACTTCCTCCTTCATGTCTTGAAGCATCCTTGAAGTGGAATCCTGCGTATCAGCATATAGAATCGAGTTTCTGTTCTTCCATATCAACCACATCACCCATGGGATAGCTCGATTCAGACCTTGTGCATTCCTATCCGCCTCTATCAATGAGAACATAAAGCCTACGTTTTCTTCCAAGGACTGATGCAGAACACTATTAGGAATAGCGTAGCCCGCTTCTGCCCATATGTGAGTAGCCTCTGAGCATTTAAATAACACATGGTTGATTGTTTCTGGTCCTCCATTGCATATTTTGCAGTTTATCTCTACTTCCAGACCTCTCGAATTCAATCTCTCAGCTACCGCCAAGGCTTCTGACAGTAACCTCCATAGGAACAAGCGAATCTTTGGCAGTGTAGGGATTTTCCATACTCTTTTCTTCAGGTTTCTGAGCACTTGTTCTTGCGGAGTACTCTGACGCTCTGTCGCCGTTTTAGCCTTCTCCAGAAGCTCATATCCAGTCTTTACTGTGTAAGCGCCATGTTTGGAATATGCCCAGATAAACCTATCCTCTGCTTCTCCCGGTTGTATAGCTCGAATCCTTATAACTTCATTTGGAAGGAAAGAGGTTAACTAGCAAGTCTTCTCGCCAGAGTGATCAATGAGCGTGGAGACTTTGAGGTTTATATCATATAGCAGTTGCCTATTGACTGGTCGTCTAGGCACCTCATCCATAATCCATTTTTCACCCCAGACTGATGTAGAGCTACCATTCCCAATGGATTTAATCAGACCTTTCTCCAGCAACTTCCTCCCAAACAATATGCTTCGCCATGCTTCTCCTACTCTCTTGCATATTTTTCTTTTAGGTGGTGTCAATTCTAAAAACTTCAGGTGAGATTTATAGTTATACAGGTAATAATCTTTCTTAAATATAATAACATTTATATGGTTTCATGCTTTTGTGTAACTATTATTGTAATTCTCTCAAAGACGTGTTCTGTTTTCAATTTTAGTTAGAGAAAGGAACAATAATGGAATCATAGGTATAGAGTTATAGTAAAAATATAAGTAAATACTCGTATAGTTTATACTCGTATATTAATTATTGATTTGTTGCAGGTTTTTTTGATGATATCACAAGGAAGATGATTCATTGCAGGAAGACAACGATGATGATTTTTTTCTCTTATCTAGATAATTTTGGTTTTATTGAGTTCTTATAAAGTTATAAACTATATTTGTGACTTTAATTTTTTTATTATGACCAACGCTATTATTTCATGACAACCATACATTTATGTAAAGCCTTTTTCAAAAAAAAAAACCCATACATTTATGTATTACAACATGATTTTACAAATAAATTTATAAAAATTTGATTAAACCGAACCGAATAAACCGAACCGAAACCAATCCAAACCGAACTAACTATGGTTTATTTCAACTGGAAAAATTCTAGAACCGACAAAATTTGATTAAACCGAACTAAATACAAAACGGTGTTTCTTTCATCAAGTTGCTTCCTCAATTATCCCATGCTTCTCAAAAAAAAATGGTTTATCCCATGCTTCTCCAAGAGTTGTCGGTCTGGAATATATATTTACACGTGTCAGAACTCTATTGGCTGCATGTAGATCGAATATTGGATTACCCCAAAACTGTCGCAATCAATCTTTCTTTCTTTGGTCTTTGGCGGCACTTCTAACTGAAATAACTCTCTTTTCCTTCTCATTGCCACCGATCTACTATCGTAGACCTTATTTTAGAACTAGATAGTGTTTAAATGTTATTTGAGTTCTTACTTTTTCATTTTCTCATTTATAAAGTACATATCAGTGTTGAACATTAAAAAAAAAAGTACATATCAGTTTCATCTTCTATATAATTAGCTCATCAGCTTCATATATACATTTTTTTGACGCAATTCATATATACATCATAGTTTATACATGGCTCGCACTAAAACGAAGGAAGTAAAATTTATTGGTCGATCCACCATTAATCTATCTAGATTTGACATATGATGAGATTCAAGTTATAGATAAATAAAACGAAGAAGACTAAACAGCGTGTATGAAATATGATCATGTGGGTCCATCAGTTGTGAACACGTGAATAAATCCTTGGAAGCTATTGATGGGCCAACCAAGGAGAATAACTTCTCGTCCTTTCTTATCATCGTCATAATCTTTTTCTTTCCTTATTCCAATTCCAATTCCATATTGTCTTTCTATGTTTGACCAAAAAAAAAAATTGTCTTTCTATGTGTCGTCATATATACATGTACATACGCATGTATCTTAAATCTATACATAGTAACATATATTAAAATATACAAATATAATGTGTACACATACCCCTCTTGACAATTTTCCCTTCCATGAATCCACTTTTAGGTTCTTTACTTCTTTCTTCATGGCGTTCACACACATCTCTATAAAACCATATTATTAGAAATATATTCGTTCTAGCCCTCTAATCGATTTGTAACACAACAGAACGAGAAAAATCATAAAATGAAATAACGTAAAAGGGATTGAAAAACTATTATGAGATTTACGATATCTCTTAGACTTGTAAGAACAAAAAGTAGTGAAAGGTGTTATGGACAGATATTAATTGTGTATATGTATAAGCTAAAAAGCAAACATAAAACCATAGTAAGAGCATCATTAACCCTATAATCCCTTATGGATTTCTTAAATTTTCTTTTCTTTTTGTCTGGTTAAAAAAATTAATTAAAAAGCGTTGGTGTAGTCCGCAAATATTGCAAAAATCTCTTTACAATCGATCCTTATTTTGTTGTTTTTGTCACTAGTTTTTATAATTTTGGTGGGATCCATACAAACAGTGCAAAAATCTCTCCACAATCGATTCTTAAGAAACCCTGTTAAAAACCGCGATAATCATGGCTTAAGAAACTCAATTGGTGTATTAGGCAAGTAACTCAACCACTGTTGATCTAATGACCCAATGACTCTGAAGATCATCCGGTTCAATGTCCGGGAGAGATTTAAAAACATTGTCTTTTTTACATTCCAACTTGCTGACTTAACATATACTCATATATAACGTTTTTAAAAATATTGAAAAAAAAAGGAGAGTTTTCAAAATATATTGATAATCAGATAATCACATGGGCTAGCATTATTTTCACCAAATTTGTTTAAACTTTAGGACTCTTTAAGCTTACAAAATAGGCCCAACGATTGCAATGCACAAATCTACCAAATACATGTCAAAAAACATTTTGGGCTAGTGCAGCAAAGGCCCCGAAGCTTATTAAGAGATCTAATAATTTTATACCAATTAGGCTCAGGGGCTCTATCGTCATTTCAAAACGTTATAAAGCGATCACGTGAGATCCAGCGCATTGCTCACGTTAGATTCATCTTTAATCTCACGGCTAAGATGAGCTGAACAATGTCCGAGATCTTACAAAAATGGAAACTTAAAAGCAAAAAAAAAAAAAAAAAAAGAAAGAAGAAACCTACGGTTGTTCTGTTCCTTTCAATTTCACCAAGCTTTCATCTTTGCCTTCAATTCTATTTTCAATTTCTGATTGAATCTCTCCACCAAACCTAAACTCGTAGCCCCCCCTATCACCCTTTTTTAATCACGGAAAAAAAAATTCGAAAAAAAATCTATATTTGTGATGATCTAAAAGATCTAATCTCAGATGTGTCTGAAACCTCCTTCGATCGAAGAAGAAGAAGAAGACAGATGCTAGGAGCGATTCACTTCGGAGTATTAGCAGCCTGTTTCGTCCTCTTCGTCCCCATGGCTATGGCCGGCTGGCACCTAAGCAGACACAAGATGCTCTTCTTCAGCGGCGCTCTCTTCATCTCCCTCGCCGTCTGCGTCCACCTCACCCCTTACTTCCCTTCCGTCTCCGACATCGTTGCCTCCGTCTCCTCCGTCGTCGTCTACGACCACCGCGTCTCGTGCATCAACGAGGTGAACCAGATCGTCTGGGACGTCAAGCCGAGACCTAAGAACAGCAGCAGCAGCAGCAGCAACGGCTCGAGCTCGAACTTGGGTTGGGATTGGGTGAAATCGAGGAAGGTTCTGAGCTGCGAGTTTCAGAAGCTTGATAAGTTCGATGTCTCTGAGTTGCTGAACGGATCTTGGGTGGTTGTGGCTGGGGACTCGCAGGCGAGGTTCGTGGCGTTGTCTTTGTTGAATCTTGTTTTAGGTTCGGGCTCCGAAGCTATGGGTTCGGTTAGAGAGGAGCTTTTCAAGAGGCATAGCGATTACAGCGTCGTGGTTAAGGAGATTGGGATGAAGCTGGACTTCGTGTGGGCTCCTTACGAGAAAGATCTCGACGATCTCGTCGTGTCGTACAAGAAGAGGAGCAAGTTCCCTGACGTGGTGATCATGGGAAGCGGGTTGTGGCATATGCTCCACGTCAACAACGCTTCTGATTTCGGGTTTAGGTTGAAGGAGTTGAGGAGTCACGTTGAGTCTTTAGTGCCAGTGACGACGAAAGGCGGGTCGGTTTCGGGGAGGTCTATGCATATGTTCTGGATAGGGATGCCGGTTTTGATTAATGGTATGTTGAATAGTGAGGAGAAGAAGGAGAAGATGAGCGATACGGTGTGGCATGAGTATGATAGGACGTTAGGGGAGAGTAAGATCTTGCGACAGATGGGAGGTCCGCTTATATTGCTTGATGTGCAGTCTTTTACTTGGAACTGTGGACCGCAGTGTACGCTCGATGGGATGCATTATGACTCTGCGGTGTATGATGCTGCTGTTCATGTCATGCTCAATGCGTTGCTTATCGAATCTCATCAAACCTTATGAGAGAGAGGTCTATGATGATGATACAGGTTTTTTTTTCTTTTCTTTTTCTTTCAAATTGTTTGGAGTTTTCTTTGTAGGGAGAAATGGGATGTGTTCATAGGAGTTTTTTTTTTACAACACACGATGATCCTTTTTGGTCTAAATGATCTAAGTGAACTTTTTACATTCTTGGCTATAGTTTTTTTTTTATATAATGCATTCTTTTTATGGTTTTTTTTGGTAACCATTGGTTTTAAGCATTTGAGAGTAATAATGTAAACAACAAAATAGATACAATAGTGATGTTTGTGTGATCACTACTCTTCTTAGACCATCAAAAATATTCTCACCAGTAACAAAAAAGAATCACGAGACATCTCTGTGTCTCTTATGGAGTCTCGAATTGTTTACCTTCGAAGGTTTGTCCGTAATCCCAGTTTCTAGGAGCGACGTTGTAAGCTGTGACGGTTGATCTGTCGCTTGAAGTCACTTCAAACGAGAGAGCTTGGTTCTTGAGATCAGCGTTGATATGCCAGTTCTGTCCCCAGTTACGACCCATTGGTAACCACCCGGTTCTCGACCCTTTGATCTTCACAGCGGATATATCGCCGGATCCCGCAACATTGGTGATCAGAACCGAAACGAAAATGCCTCCACCATCTACTGTAAACCTGATGCTCCCTTCCCTTCTACAGTTTATCCTGTTTTGGCAAAAACCAGCCACAATGGTTACATGATCTGTAAACTCTTAGCAGTCACAAAACACTCCACAAACCAATGAATCATAATAATTAACCGGAAAATTAGTGATTGCCTGGTTTCTATAAGCAATCAGTTTCATTCTATCATTGATTCCCATTCTTCTTCCTAGCAATTTAAATGTGAGCAGGCCTATCACACTACACATGACATGCAGATGCTCTACAGCTTTGTTACAATATACAACTAATCCAAACCACATTTATATATCATATTTGAATCTTCTTACACACTAGTCTACTCTGTTTAATTGAGCTAGAAACGATCAACGGTCAGGGATAATACAGTAATTTTGCTAGTTCAAGACAGCATGTAGGGCAAACTCAGCTCATATAAAGCACAGAGATGTCGAAGAAAAAGGCAAACGCATCTCATCATTGCTTGAATGAATTGTTTAAAAAAAAATTCAAATTAAAAAGAGGCCAAAAAGACAGAACTGCGTTCCCACTACCGCAAACGCATTTCTAATTAGAAACGCGAATGACGTTGAGATTTCGATGAAACGCACCTTCGATACTGGACGGGCATGTCGCCAGCTTTCCAAATAGCGATCTTCTCAAACGCTTCGATGGGCAAAACGAAGTGTTTGTTCGGAGGGTTACAGTGACCACCACCGTCGGGATCAAACCCGTAATTAGGAGCGCAGAAGTTCGTGGCGGTGAGGATGATCGAAGTCCCAGGGATACACCAACGGAGATCATCGACACATCTGAGCTCGAAACAGGCGCCGCAGATCTGACCGCGCTCGAACAGAGTCTCGCTCAGACCAACCGTGGCCATACCGTATCCAGATTTGACGAGATCTCCGTATCCGCACGCACCTCCCACCTCGTCTCTAGGATTCGTGGCGGCGTAGTAGGTGGCTCGCGCGGGACGCCATTCTGAGGCGGAGGAAGGAGAAGAAGATGGAGATGAGGTTGAGGATGAGTAGTGGGAAGTCGCTTGTGGAGATAGTGCGGTGAGGAGAAGGAGGAGAAAGAGTTGCATCTCCGGCGAGAGTTTAGATAGAAAGTGTCGGAGTGCGAAGTGAGTTTGGTTCTCTGTTTTTCTGTTGTCTTTACTCGTTTAGTGGAAAACGTTTTGCTTTTACCCGTTTGTCGGTTTGTTGAAATGACCGTATTACCCTCAATCGAGAGAAGGTTAAACTCAAATCACATCCAGATGTAGACATGTTTGATGTTAATAGTTTATCGGTCAACTAGATCTTTCAAGTTGTGTCAGAACAAAAACTTTTCTGTTTTTCAATTTTCTAATAATTTAATATTATTATATGAGCCATTTTTTTCAGTTCGAATTGCGTAAAGTTAGTTATTACATGAACAAAATTATACATACATGAACTTTAGGATTACATTTTTACTATATATTCATAACATACCAACTTTGTCCAGTTTTGTTATTTTCTTTGCATATTCGTCATTGACTACAAGCAGCTTTGATAATAGCTTCGAAGTCTCGTTTCTCATAGATAATATAATGTCCGCCATTGGGAACCTCATGGAACTTTATCCATGGCAGCTTATCACGTATATAGAGTAAAACATCTCGTGAAATTTGTCTATCTTCGAGTCCACACCATAGATGAACACTGACCCTTTGTTATTATCCGAGAACGGATCGCTCAGTTTGGTTGGATCACCCATAGCCTGCGATGATGTCTCGTTGTGTGCTCACATATTCACCTTGCCGTAAAGCAGACTCCTATATAAATATAGCTTTCATGAGTGCTTTTTTTTCTTTCAAAAATAGGTTGATCATGACTTTGAAATTAGCAATGAGTACCTTAGATGATTAGACAAATTTCACGAAACATTGAACTGACCCTTTGTTATCGAGTCCACACCAGTTCGCGAACCAAAAGAAGCAAGATAAACAATACAAACAGAAAGAAAAACAACGTGATGACTGAAACTGAAAGAAGATAATACTTTAGATTTACCTCTAAAAAATACGAAAAGTTAACAGGAGAGGTCCGAGAGGGAAAGAAAACCAACGTGATGACTAGGAGATGGCAAGTTAATGTGGCAATAACGTGAAGCAGTAGAATCTCTTGCCCAAACAACAACATAAATAGTACTTTAGAATTTTTTTTCTTTTGCTGGCAAGCTGACCTCTTTTGATAAACATGTATTTCACTCTTTTCTCTTAGTTAACAAATGTCTTTTGTTACACGCGTATCTCATTCTTTTCTCTTTTGTTACCTACACATGTATGTCACGTATCCACATTTTCAGTTTTCAATTTATTATTACGGATTTTGGATTAATAAAAGAGTGAATTGATAGCTACTAAAAAGATTTACATTATCCTTCTGAAATTTGATTTAGAAAATGAAAAACATTAATTCATATCGCATCTTTAGTTTTGTATTCATTACTAACAAAATAGCTATTCTCTCAACAAAAAGTGTTATTTTGATATTTTACACATATTAAAAATAATTGAAATATGTTTATGTTTTTTTAAATTACACTTAATTAAATAATAATAACTGAAATAAATAAAATTATTTATAAGATCAAAATATTTTTTAATTGTATTAAGCTTAAAATATATATAAATTGTATTGAAATTATAAAATGATATTATTTTTGAAACATATGAAATACTAATTAAGAAGAAAAACAGTAGCTGAATTTGGGTGGACAAGCCTAATGTTTTTTCGCTTGGATTGTTACTTATGTAGTATGAGATCTTCACTAGAAGTAGATCAGTTCACTTTTATTTAACAAAAGTATACATGTCATATCAAACATACTGGATATTTTATCAAATCGATATAAGAAAAACTATAGAGGTTTTTCTTTTTCATTCAACTACAAGCGGTTTTGATAATATCTTCAAAATGCTGCTTCTCATGGATAATAAGATGTCCAGCTTCTGCTACTTGATGAAGCTTTATCCATGGCAGCTTATCACATATATAGAGCAAAGCTTCACGCAAAATCTGTTTGTCTTCGAGTGCACACCAAATGTGAACCGACCCTTCGTTACCATCTGAAAACGGATTGAGCAATTCGGTTGGATCAAACTCCCAATTTTCGAAAGACGCAATGATGTCTCGTTGCATGCTCACGTGTTCGCCTTGTCGTAGAGCGGATTCCTGGAACACATAGATACATAATGAATATAAAACTACACCTTAAACAAATTAGTCGATACATGCTTACCTTGATATAAGAGTGTTTTGTGTGCTTATCCGCGAGTTCTATGTCGCGTTCGGTCATCGTTGTTAGGGGATTCTGACTAAACGGTGAAAACCATTTCTGCGTCAACCACCAATATAGCAACCACGGAAGGTAGTGTGCAACTCTAAATGTCCATTGGTTCTCAATTGGTAATTTCTTGAGCGCTGCAGTCAATAGGCTTTGAGGCATACGACTCCACCAAAAATTCAGTAATGGAGCCACCAACGTTGCTCCACTTAATCTAGTGTTATAGAAATTCACATTAGTAGATATCGTATAATTCTCGAGTGTCTAATTTTATAAATTCAGCATATTCTAGTCATGTCTTATAACTAATACAAAAAATAATTATGGCCGTTAGTATTTATGTAAACCATATATATAAGATAACAGTATAGTTTTACTTTCGATAAATATAGTTTTAGATATTACTTTTAAGAGACTGATGATATATAATGTACGATATACATACCTATGAGGAATGTATTTGAGACAGCCGTAAACTGGATAAGCCCCGAGTGACATTCCTAAGACATGGAACTTTGGACCAATTTGCAATTTGTCGGCGAGTTCTTCGAGGTCGTATGTATCCGTTTTTATTGTTCGTGATGGATGAGCATCGCTTTCTCCATATCCAGCTCTATCGAAGAGCAAGAAGTATATCTCGAATTCATCAATCATTTCCTAAGGCCATATGAGAATTGTTATTATGATATAAGAAAATCATCAAAAACATACAATTTTTTTTATAACGTCCTGATCTCCTTATTTGAATATGTAATCACTAATTTATTCTTTAGTATTACAAATACCTGCGTGATTTTTAAATCTACTAACTTGGAACTTCCATAACCATGGACGATGATTATTTTATTTTTGGCTTTATCTTTTGGAAATCCTAATTCTCTGTAGGCTAAATATCTCCCATCATTGAGCTTGACTCTTGGACATATCTCAGAAACATTCTCCGGCAGCGGAATTGGTGGCGGAGGTTTAATGGACTTGTAGACATGATAGCCTATTAAACCGACAACCATAACTAGAAGCAACATCGTTTGACCTGTAGATATGATTTGAAGAAACATTGCAATGAGTACCTTAGATGCTTAGAACACAATATGATAGCCTATTAAACTGCAAAAAATATTAGAGTTTCTTTAAAAATATAAAACTAAGTGGATACTTAGACTTTTTAGGAGAAGCCCGAGAGGGAGAGAAATCCGAACTGATGAGATGGCAAGTTAATGTGAAGTGGTGGAATCTTTTGCCCAAACAAGTTAAATAATACTATTATAATTTTCTTTTTTTTTTGCTGGAAAGCTGACCTCTTTTGTTACGCATGTATTTCACTCTTTTCTCTTTGTTACAAATGTCTATATTTGCGTAACTCTCCCTCAACTATGTTGCGTATACACAATTATAGTTTTGAATTTATTACAGATTTTGGATGGATAAAAGAGTGAACTAATAGCTACTAAAAAGATTTAACATTATCCTTCTTAAATTTTGCTTTAGAAAATGAAAAACATTAATTGGATATTACATCTTTAGTTTTGTTTTTATTACTAATAAAATAGCTAATACTCCCTCAGTTTCAACTTAGTTGGTATTTAAAGGTTTTACACATATCAACAATTGTTAACTTTTACACATTTTTCATTTTTTTCGTTACCTAAAGTTAATTTAACAAAGAAAAATCATCTAATAAAATATAAGTGGTCAAAACACCAAATAACATTAAAGTTTTTCATATAAATCTTAAAACATCATTTAAATTGAAACAAAATAAAACTTTAAAACATCATTTAAATTGAAATAAAAATAAAACTTTAAAACATCAATTAAAATGAAACATATAGAGTAATTAAGAAGGAAAATAGTAAGTCATTCTTAAATTTTACTGTTTAAAATAAAAACATTGATCGCTTATCTACTTGTTTAGTTTTGATTTAATAAACAACTACTAATTAAAGAGAAAATCATTATCCTTTTTTTAAAAAATTACTATTGAAAATGAAATACATTGGGTTATTTGTTTAAAGGTTGTGCAGAAGAAACCTCTTTGCAAAGTGTCATAATATTTTTTGATGGTAAATTTAACGTAGAAGCTCTTAAACGTAGTTTACATTAGCTACCAGTGGATTTGGCTGTCTTTTCGCATTTACTTTTTCATCAATTGGGCAGCTCCGATCATTAATTTGCTTTACTTTTCATATCTTGTTTTTTCATCAGTTGTGCAACTCCCGTCATAAAGCATTGATATTTTTTTTGTCAATCCATGCATTACTTAGGTTCATAAGATAGAGACTACGAGCATCTCTAAGAGTTCATTCTATTTTAGAGTAGAAAATAGAGTGATGAACAAAAAAAAACAATTTATTCTATATTTAGAGTAAACTTATTTTTCACTCTATTATAGAATGAGAAATAGAATACTATTAAAACATTTTTTTATTCTAAACTCTATTTTACAATGAAAAATAGAGTGGAGTTAGAGATGTCCTAAAAAGCTACACCTCGTGGAGAGGAGAGTGTTGGAGTTCATACATACTAAAGCATTGATATACTTACAAAAAGGTTTGTATAACTTCCTTCTGCTTTTTCCTATCCTCTTTTCAGTAAAAGTTTTTCCTATCATCTTTTGTATATCGAAGACGGTTTTAATATTTCTTCTGGCTCACATATAAAACTTCTGTTATCAGTACTTTTATTGGCCTCTCATTGACTTGTGATCGATTTATGTCAGATTGGCTTCACCAGCGTTTTGCAAACTTTGTGTTGTTTAAATAGCTGAATTCGGTTGGACAAGCTTAATGTTTTTGGCTTGAATTGTTAGTACTTATGTAGTATAAGAGCTTCACTAGAAATGCACCAATTCACTTTTATTTAATAAAAATATATGGCATATCAAACATACTGGATATTTTGTCTGATCGATTCATGATAAACTATTGAGGGTTTTACCATTCAAATACAAGCGGTTTTGATAATATCTTCAAAATGCTGCTTCTCATGGATCATAAGATGTCCAGCTTCTGGGACTTGATGAAGCTTTATCCATGGCAGCTTATCACATATATAGATTAAAGCCTCACGCCAAATTTGTTTGTCTTCGAGTGCACACCACATGTGAACCGACCCTTCGTTACCATCTGAAAACGGATTTAGCAATTCGGTTGGATCAAACTCCCAATTCTCGAAAGACGCAATGATGTCTCGGTGCGTGCTCACATATTCGCCTTGTCGTAGAGCCGATTCCTGGAACACATAAAAGTGATAGCTACATATGATGAATCTACAACTACACAAACTTATAATATAATTTAGTAATCAATCTATACATGCTTACCTTAATATAAGAGTTTTTTGTGTCCTTGTCCGCGAGTTCTATGTCGCGCTCGGTCATAGTTTCTCTGGGATTTGGACTAAGCGGTGAAAACCATGTCTGTGTCAACCACCAATATAGCAACCACGGAAGGTAGTGTGCAACTCGAAATGTCCATTGGTTCTGAATTGGTAATTTCTTGAGCGCTGCACTCAATAGGTTTTGAGGCATACGACTCCACCAAAAATTCAGTAACGGAACCACCAACGTTGCTCCACTTAACCTATTGTTAGAGAAATTCACATTAGTATAAATTATATAATCTCGAGTGTCTACGTTTTTAAGTTTATGAATGCAACATATTCTAGATTTCTAGTCATGTCTTATAATTAATACAAAATAAATAATTATGGCGGTTAGTATTTATTTAAACTCACATATATATAACATAGGTACGTAGTTTTACTTTCGATAAATATAGTTTTAGATATTACTTTTAAGAGACTGATGATATATAATGTACGATATACATACCTATGAGGAATGTATTTGAGGCAGCCGTAAACTGGATAAGCCCCGAGTGACATTCCTAAGACATGGAACTTTGGACCAATTTGCAATTTGTCGGCGAGTTCTTCGATGTCGTATGTATCCGTTTTTACTGTTCGTGATGGATGAGCATCGCTTTCTCCATATCCAGCTCTATCGAAGAGCAAGAAGTATACCTCGAATTCCTCAATCATTTCCTAGAAGCCATTATGACCCATATGAGGATTGTATTATGATATAAGAAAATCATCAAAAACACACAATTTTTATATCATCATGATCTCCTTATTTGAATATGTAAATCACTAATTTATTCTCTGGTATAAGTACATACCTGGGTGATTTTTAAATCTACTAACTTGGAACGCCCAAAGCCATGGACGATGATTATTTTATTTTTGGCTTTATTTTTGGGAAACCCTAATTCTCTGTAGGCTAAATATCTCCCATCATTGAGCTTAACTCTTGGACATATGTCAGAAACATTCTCCGGCAGCGGAATTGGTGGCGGTGGTTTTATGGATTTGTAGACATGATAGCATATTAAACCGACAACGAGAACTAGAAGCAACATTGCTTTACCTGTGTTACAAAAGAAAGGAAGATTAGAATACTTTAATTAGATGCTTAGAACATAATATTGATACACTGATAGTTTCATTTTTAGAACATCATATGGCACTAGCATGGTGATCAATCTTCATCATATTGTAAGTTCCCAAAAAATTAATAAAAGTTCTTCAGGGAAATGAAGGAAAACTTAAAAATGATATATGCGTGACCTGTTGATTTGAGAGATGCCTATATAATATGAAATCGTCAGTGACGATATCTCTGGCCAAAGCTTCTTACCGATACTTATATATGCTGACAATGAGTCAAAGGCAACAAATTAAACAAATTCTAAGGAACGCTTTTAGATTTGAACAGAAAGGAAAGAATATTATCTTTATCAAAAAAAAAATAATAAGATTTATCTTCATAAATAATGATCAAATATTATTTAGCATAAATATATTAATCAGCATGATACATAGCTAATATCTAACTAAGCGCATGCACTTAGGTCATAGAAAAGTATCAAAAGAATTTCTCAGAAAAAGAATATTTAAGAAACAAAAAAGCAATTAATTATTATTAAATGTAATTTATGTGTGTTTGTTACATTACAACTTAGACTATATAGAATGTAGATGTTGAATAAAAGATTCAACAGTTGAACAAAAGATTCAACAGTTGAATAAAAGATTAACAGTTGAATGAATCAAGCGCTCAGTTGAATGAATCATTATAATAGAGGTACTGAAAACTAAAATTTGATGATGTGTATTAATTGGTGTTGAAAAGTTTTAATATGTTGAATAAAAAGAAAGTGAAGACCACCGACGACACATTACATTTTAATTTTTTGATATTTTCATATTCTCTTAGTTATTTAAAGCCAATCATTTTATTATAAATTAAATAATTTATTTTTATTTTTTATACGAAAGTTTATCATTTTTAATTCTTTATAAATAGAAACTAAGTTTATCTAATTTGGAGATAGAAAAAAATAATTATTAATTAGTAAAATCATTGCAGTGAATATGAGTTGAATATATGTTTAGTGACGAGTTGGAAAAAAATGATATAAAATGTTAAAAGATGAAGTGGAAAGTGTTGAATAACCATTGTACATGGTCTAAGAACGGGTATTGAATGTATGTGTATGGATACAATTGGTGTTCCTTTTGCCGACAATATAATTGATATTATCTAAAACTTTGTACTGTATATGCCTGAAAAAACAGAATTTGACATATCAAAGGACTCTTTGACCAGTAGCCTACTAGACCAAAAAAAAAAGAGGATTTGTTTCTAAATGTCATAAGATATGTATGAGGTTTAAGGATGTAAATTTTAAATTTCTGTATACATTTGCATTCATGACGCGCATATTACATACTTGACTGATTATTTTGAATTATATAAAATGTTACAAAGAGTTCATCATGACATTCTATTCTTATTACACAAAGAATATTATTTTTAAGATTTCAATGTAATTTATATCTATTTAGTGTTAATATTAATTGTAAAATATTTTAATTTAATAAATAATTTATTTATCTCACTATTGGTTAAGCAAATGTAATTTTTTAAAACATTAAATTTTAATCACTTTTTAATTCAATCAAGAGCATGAGTGTGGAATTAAATAGTTATAAGCAGAATCAGAAAGAAAACAAAAATGACTTGTAGAAAGAGCCAGAATACACTCAAACTTGATTGTAATTATGTTCGGGAGAATTTAAAAAGTAGAAGTAATGAAAGTCCATGGTGGAAAAGACTTTGCTAAACTGCAAAAAGCATTTATTATTCTTTCACAAACGATCTGGTTGACTCTTTATACCGAAGAACAAGATGTGGCTTCCATGAGAAAGGGAAGAAGACTTCGGATTCTTCTTATTCAGAGGTCCTCCGGACCATTGATGTCCTGCAAAAGAACAATCAAACCGAAAATAAATTTTGGTGATTCAGTTTCACTTATTTCTAAATCTAATCAAAGACTAGTAAGTACTCCAGAACTGAAACCAAAATATTCGGTTCCCTATAGGCTAAATATCACCAACCAAACAATTAAAAACCAATCTCGGAACCGGATTAAACACTAATATAACATTTAACAATAGTCAGTTCGTTAGGTTACCTTGTTCTCGATCACAGCACCATTGGGGATTTCCACCTTTGTCCCAGATTTTGCGGTTACAGTCACCTTGCCCTTCAATAACCAAAAGGAACCAATTTTAGTATATTTTTGTTAAGCAGCAGATGAGAGGAGCGATTATGTTATGGATTGTAGACTGATTTTTACAATTATATATATATACCTTGAGAACAACGGAAGAGCCAAAATAGACATCACCAGACACCTTAAGGCTGTCGAGCTCGACAATACTAGGGATGGACTTGAACCGGCTCAAGAAATTAGCCACCTGTTTAAAAAAGATTTTAAATACACTACGTGAGGCTTTATGAGACAGTTAATGTTTACAGAAACAAACAGGACTCGCCAAGAGAATAATTGTGTTTCCTTTTACCTTCTTGAATTCGGGTCCCAATTCAACTGATGGGTTTGAGGGGTTAGTTCTAGCAGGGTTTCGGGTGACAAAGCCATCAACTAGGGTGTAGAGATCAGACTGCAGAAGAATGAAAAACTTTGGTCATTACTCAACTGTTTCAGAAGGTGTCTCTGTTACCCTGTTTGACTTTAAAATGTGGTATAAAAGTGTTTACCTGGACGAGCAGCAAGTCTGAAGTTGCCTTCACTGGCAAGAACCGTGAGCGAGGTACATTAACACCGATAGCATTGTCAAAGAACTGTTTCAAGACATAAGAAAATATCACAACAAAAAAAGAGTTATAACAATATAAAAATATTTCAAATTTGTGCAACCGGGACATGCGTATTAGTATTACCCTTATTGCAGCACCAGCTGCAGTTTCCAGCTGAAGAACTTTCACTCCATCGACTTCCTGAATAGAATATCAGTATTTTTCTCAGTTATACAATCATGAAAATTGAAAAAAATAGAAACTACGAAATAGGCCATGCATGCACCTTTGGGTTAGGAATGATCTCCATTTTAAGTGCATCAGCTTCCACGAGCTTCTTGATGGCCTTCAAGTTAACCCATCTGTAAATTTACAGAGTTAAAGTCTGCAAAGAAGTTACTGGAAGTTTAAGGACATGATTTACTTACAAGTTGTTTGTGTTGAATATCTTGAACTTCTCAATTGATTTGAACTCATTGACCTACCACAAGGATCAAACACAGTAACTCTTTTAAACAGGTGATATAAGTGGATGCAAGCACAAAGAATGCACCAATAGCAGTCTAAAGTTCCCTTTCATAAGAACAATCTAATGGAGAGAGGGAGAAAGGGTTTTAAAGAGTTTCGGACACATTATTTTGAAAAGTAAGCTCGTTTTACTGATTTTTCCCACATCTCTAATGAATATGCTACAAGAGTTCCTACAAGTCTTTTCAAAAACTGAAATCCGAAGGGAGACAGGAAGGAAAACCAAAAAAAAAGAAGTATGGACTTACATGTTCATCAGGAACCTGAGCAATCTCCAAAAGCTGAGATAAAACAGGAAAAACAAAAGTTAGAGGTCAAGAAAACCAGTTACTGTAGTTCTTTACAATAGTTCTTTAGTAGCACAAGAAAATTTTAGCAGTAAGATCATGAGATGCAACGAGGGTTGCTACACTTTTATAAACTAGAAGACATGCATATCAACATACAATTTTGAAGTAATCTACAGAATCAAAAAAATCAACAACAGGTAAAAGGCGAATCTGATTAGAAGTTTAAGGATGCATAAGAAAAGGTACATGATACATCCTAAACAAGAAATGAAACAACTAAGAACTTACCTGAACTTTGCCTTCATAAGAGATGAGAGTTCCTCCCTTTACATCAGCTAATGTTTTGGGGGTAACCTCCATACAGTACTCATTCTTGTTCTGGATCAAGTGCTTCAATATTTCTACAGCAATTTTGACCAAGTACGAGGCAAGCAAGACAGTTAGTATGGGACTTTCTGATTAACTAATATAAAACAATGTGTAAACAAGAACGAACAAACTACAAAATATGACGTACTTAAGTCAACGATGGCACCCAAGTTGTCTGAATTGGCAACAAACACATATTCTTTACCCTGCGAGAGCCAGAAAACCAAACTTTCAATAAAGATCTACACCAATCTTAAATGCTGGGGAAAACAGTAGTCGACTGTATCAAAGAATGAACCTGCGATAAGAAAGCATCGAGCTTTCCACTGTTCATGAGGGATGGGAATACATCACCATGACCGGGAGGATACCTTTACAAAGACAAATCATTAGTAGGCGATCTGAAACCTATTATAAAATTCACAATTTATTGTGCTCTGCAATAATGGATGATCTCAGAGAGCACAAGGCATGATGATTTCAGTAATCAAACAGTTCCAGCTAGCATAAGACTAAGACGATCGAATGTGATCTGATATGTGATACGTTTTAATACTTTTAACGCGATTGAAAAACTTGACTGATAATGAAGCACAAGAAGGCCAACCAAAGAAACTGATATGAAATGGATACAAGTATAACAAAATGAAATCATACCAGCCATCCTTGTCGGTCTTTCCCTTGCTGGGCCATGGCACAAACTCATCAGCAACAACACGGGGATATTTGCTCTAGAAAATCCAAGTAAGCGTCATTAGTTGCAGATCCGATGTCAGTTTTATTAATACAGACAATTTTATGTGCTAACTATATATGCATATCCACACCACAAACCTGGTTAAAAGTGTGGATGTCAACATTAGAGTTGGTGTACTTCTCCACAATCTGAATACAGACGAAAACAGTCAGCCCTAATAAATTTAGAAAGTGAAAGAATGTGACTCAGAGTGAAATAAGAAGTACCTTTTGTGTGTCATCATGTGTATTAAACGAGTTCATGAGAACCAACGGGACCTTGCAGCCATACTTGTTGTTGAGATTCTGTGCGTAAGCATACATTAAGGTTAGGAAACATGAACGAAGTACCAGAACAGAGTGATAAAGAAAATGACGAACCTCAATCTGGATAACAATCAGATCTAGGAATGTCAAACCATCACGAACTTCGATAACCGACCTGGACAGAAAGAAAAAAAAAAGCAAAATTTAATTAATTACTTCAGACTAATATGCCAAAATTTCACAAGAGATTGTTAACTAGCTTCAATATGAGTGTTACATCCACTAGCAATGACTTATACTGTTAAAACATGAGAACAGACAACCAGAGAGTTTAATAAGCAGAGAACAGCATGGCCAATAGATCTCTAAAGCACAAAAAAAAAAGTCATATTCAACAGATATTCAACAGTGATTGAAATCTAAAAGAAACAAGAGCAACAACGCAAGTAAATAAAAACGCGAATGAAGCTGAGCTTACTTAGGGCCAGTGCATCCCATGGTTGTCCCAAGACCTCCATTAAGCTTCAAGACAACAAGTTTGTCCAACAGATTCTTGGTCTCGGAAACATCTACATCATTTGTAAAACATAAACATCGTTTTACAAAAGCACGAAAAAAAAAAAAAGCTTCTAAAACAGATCAGTATCAGTGAAGACGAATGGTATATATATATACCTTCGGAGACGGGAGTCATTTTCTCGTAAGGAACAACGATTTCATCAGTAGGTGTCTGGATCTTACTCCACTCAATGTGCTGTGCCTCACCACTTCCAAATAAAAGTCACAGAGAAACTAATTAGTCTACTCGTCTACAAGTTAACACATATATCTAAAATCAAGATCCGATCGGATTTTCAAATCCAGAAACTAAAGCCGATAAGATCCGAACTAGCTAATGTTTTCGATCATCATCACACATCCACAATCGCAAAGTTTTGAAAGACAAACCTGAGGTAGCGCGAAACGAGGTTGATGAATCCACTCCTCTCGTTCTCACTAAAACAGATCAATCGTAAATAATCACCGAAACGTCAGATCTACGATTTTCAGAAGCTATAATAAATAAAAAAAAATCAAATCTGAAGGCGAACCTCATTTCAGTAAGGCCATCGACGGCGGATTTGAGCTGGGGGAAATTCTCGGTGGTGGCAGCCATCGTCGATTATCGATTTGAGCTTGAGAAGATTGTAGATGATGATGATGATGGAGATTGAAACGCAGAGATTGAGTGTGTATATATGCGAATTGGGAGTTTGGGAGGAGTAGTGGTGATGAAGTGACGATGCGTGTCATTACCGCAAATATATATATACACATTTTCTTCTCTTGACCAATTACAAATTTACACGTGTTTATTTGCATGTCCCTCCGGTTTCTACGTTTTTTTTCTCTACCGTCAACTTTATTTCCATTTCTCTAGCTTTTTCACTAGTTTTTTTAGATGTTTTTTTTTGTTTTACTAATGTAACAAATATTATTCTTGCTTTTTTTTAGACTTTCATATTACTCCAAAAAAAATTCTTCTATTATTTTGACTAAACAGAGAATTTTACAAAATTACTGAGTTTTAAAAATTGAGTTAACTGTACAAAAAATGTTTTATTTCTGAGTTTTAAACATTTTATGGAAAAATTATTATAACCAACCAAAAGGCCCAAACAATAAAAAAATACTTAAAAATCCATAAAAATCATGTCCTTGAAAAATTTCATAAGCAATAGAAATCATCCAAAATCCACCATTAAATAAAAATATCTCAGACAAAAGCATAAATAAAACAAAAGAGTATATTCTCTCAAAACCAAAAGAAAAAAAAAGAACAAAAAAGAATCCTCTAGAGAATATTCTCTCACTCACTCAGGAGGACAATTGAACAAGCTCTTGATGCGTTGAACAGTTTTGCTGATCAATCTACTCACACTGTCCACTGAATTCTCCGTCACATTTTTGATCTTACTGTTTTTATCAGTAATAAGGATCTGAAAAGCCAACGTGAGTACAGTTCCACCGTTCTCACTCGCCATGGATCCTCCGCTGTTGTCGCTTGAGATGGTGAAGCCAGAAGGAAGGATTGGAATTTTCAAAGGGTCGACTTTCCCAGAGGCAGCGATGCTCATTAGAGCCATGTCGAGAGGAGCGTACACTATCATACCTCCTAATGCGTCCATGTAACACTCTTGCAGCAGCATCATCTTCTTGTCTGGTTCTTGTTCCATACTTTTTCCAATATCCCCGGCTAGTGTATGCTGGTATTGAATATAATCAAATACAAGTCAAGATTATTAGATGAGTTATGTATATAACAACCAAAGATTAATTTATTTATATATTAAGAGACAGTTCAGGAATTGTATGTACATGGAGTAGGTTGATGTAGTTTGTTTCACTTGATCCGGTGGCAATGTGAGCGGTCTCAGTGATTACGTTTTCATGGCAAAGAGCGTCCCACTGTTTGCATGCAAACGTGGTTTGTTGTATTAAGACGTGACTCAAGACAAACATGTGAGTTAGAATTAAACCTTCAGTATCTATGTTTATTTTTGGGATAATAGCATATAATACTAATCTACTAGATATTACGTTGACTAATGGTCCATCCTCGTACTCGTATATACTATATATGTATCGATATAACGCATGAGGGTAAAGGAAAGAAAACCTTGTGACGGATGCTGTTGCTTCTCAGGCAGTTGAAGACTTGCAAAGGAGTGCGAGAGATTGAGAGACAAGATGCAGCACTGGCAACTAAACCGGGAGGTTGACCAGCTTCCATGTTCATCCGGATCGAAATTCTGACTCCACATTTTGATTGCTGCGGGAACTCAACTTTCCCGGACATGATCAGCATTTCGTTGAAGATCTTCAACATTCTTTCCCCTATTTTCATCACACTCTTTCTTCCTTCCACTGTCGGTATAGCTGCCAAAACATTATATATTTATCGCTAAGAACTAATGTCACTAAATATTTAAGTTTTTTTGACTAAAGGTCCAGTTACTGTCTTTATCATTCATCTTTTAGCGAATAACATATTTATTAAAGAGATTAAGTATATATGCTACAACCAAACTTAAATGACTAATGCAAGAATTTAGGTATGCAACCTCCTGACCTATTACCTCATGTAAGCATATAGTTTCAGACAGTACAGCTGCATTTCCTAGCTAGGATTATAATGTAGAGAGAAATTAAAATTGTTTAAAAAAAAAAGAGGAATTAAAATACTACAAATTATCTACATTATAATGTTAAGTCAAAATTTCTTTGAAAAAAAATGTTAGATTTTTTTCCAGTATCACAAATATTGATTATATATAAGGAAGAAAATATATATATATATATATTAGTAAATTTAAGAATACATGAAACATACTTTCACTCCAGTCAGTAGGCGGCATGATTGGGATGGATGAGAGAGCCATTCTCTCACACATTCTCTCAAGGGTGACGATCCAACGCCTAGCTCCATAGCCTGAACTGCCACTTGCAAGCTCTCGATACATCCGATGTGTATCGGGTGTATGGTCCACTTCCACATGCTCTATCCACGTTACCTGAATATTTTAATAACATCAAATAAGATATATAATGTATACATTTATACGGATTGCATGTTGAGATCGATCGAGGCAATTGACACCTGGGTCTTAGCATTGGACAAGGCTCGGATGAGACAACCAGAAGGACGTTTATAACAAGATGGACTGACTCGGTCAGAGTTAACGATGTTGTGTGACACATCAGCAATAATCCAGAGCCCGTCACTGATTTGTTGGCAGCATCTAACGATCATAAACTCCCTTGGTGGCACTAATGGCGACAATATGTGTAGCTGCTCCGATATCTATAAGCATCCAGAAAAATATATCACATATATTAAGATCCAATCAGATTTTACAGTAGGACAATGTTAGATAACATAACTAATTTGATTGATAACGTTTTTAAGTTCCACAGTGAAAATACTTCTTACCACTTGCAAGACATTGCAGTTTTCTTTTGTCGAAAGCTCGGATCCGAGCGTACGAATCGTCGTGGCGTTGTTCACGATCGTTGGAAAAAGCATTTTCCATTTATCCTACAATAAAAATGTCCAAATCACAGTTGTCTATAATACGTCCAGCACTAGGGAGAAACATTTTTTTTCCAAAACATATTTAAACTATGTGAAAATTGCAGAAAAAAAAAAGAAATGTCCGGTTAAAATGGTCTTCTAATTGATATAGACAAATATGTACAATTAAAGTTTGAGAAGTCATATTGAAAACAGATATGATATGCAAATGCGGCAGTTAATTTTCAACTAATTAATATAATCCTAGTATTTATTTTGCATAATTGAATACATACCGTATCTAAGAACATTTCAATCAAGCGTGTTGCCTCTATAGGAACCACTGTGACATCTTTAGAAGACTCGACGCGAGCACTCAAGTTCCTGAAATGTTTGATTGACTGAGAGAACTTCTCATAGCTCTCTTGATCAATCACATATGTTCCATCGATAGACGACATAACCCAAAGAGCATCATCTGTAAATAACTGCTTAAGCTCTTCAACCGCAATCGCCGCAGTTTCAGACAGTTGCGGTATATCCATTTGGGATAGTAGTTGTGGTTGGATGGTTTGAGATTCTGAGGAGCTAGGTTGCTTGAAGGGATTGTATGGATTCATTCCGTATGAGGTCAGAGTTTCAAAGGTTTGCTGCCTTTGAACAGAAGTGAGCGAGTCCAACATGATTTGTTGATAATTGTTCACGGCTACCTTCATGTTGTCACACTAATTTTTTAAAAATATATATGTATTAGTACGAATTATCAGTTAGAAACAAAAAATGGCATTTTCATGATATATTACTTCAATTTCTTTAACTATTATAATAGTCTACTTTGTTTTATGAAAATACATTTTCTCGCTAATAAGTAGAATTTAGAAAATCATTATATTGAACAATCGTTGATACATAAATAAATATATACATCATATAACCAATAGTTTAATTACTACTAATCTAATACGTGTAATCATATTCAACATACCAGTATCTAATTTTTAAGTTATGTTATCATCATTTTCGAATAGAGATAGACACCATTTTATTTCATAAATCAGCATGAATAATATGATTGATGGATCAAACAAAAATATCACAAAATTCTGATATTGATATATGTGTTGGTTTAGAGAAATGAAATCGAATGATTACCTCCGCTTTGAGGAGAACCTTCTCTGAACGCAGCTTATGGACATTATGTTCGCGTTCATCACTACCAAAAAGAGGACCACCACAAGGCGGACAAGTCACATTTTTTAAAGCCTCCTTCATCGCAGCATTCTCACATCGGATCCTTTCATTTTCAGCACGAAGACATATGTTTGAATTTCTCTCATCTTGAGCCTATAGCCAATTGAAAATGTATTAATAAAAAAAATAGTTTAAGATCGAATATAAAGAATTTGCTAAGATGGTTTACTTTGCTTTGAGTTCTTTTGTTCTGGAACCAAAATTTGACTTGGTCTATCTCGAGGTTCAACTCATTGCATAACTTTTGTCTTTGTGATTCGTTTGGATGAGGACATTCTTCGAAATAACTTCATTCAAAAAAAAAAAAAAAAATCAGTGATTAAAAAGTCAAAAAAGTTTCAAAACTAATAAAGATTGATAAGTAGATTTACGCTTCTAGTTTCTGAATCTGTTGAGGAGAGTGACGATGATAAATCTTTTTCTCTTTTGACATGGGGTTCATTGAAGTATACTGTTCCTTGTCTGGACTTCCATCACCATCATAATCCATTTTTTTCTTCACAAAGGAGAAGTGGATTTGCGTCCGTAACAATGCTGTGTTTTTTTTTTGGTTAACTAGAGAGCATTTATATGGAAAAGGTAGTCCAACGCTTATGAAAAATATACATGAAGTACATAACATGGAAATAAAGGGGAAATATAGATATTAATATTAGAGTGGATACTAAAAAGGTATTTCTTAAATTTCTTCAATTCAAATATGTCTTACTATTAGAATGGGTACTAAAAAAGGTATTTTTAAAATTTCTTATATTCAGATATGTATTAGAGATATATACTATAGTGTTTTTCTTGTGTACAATGTTCCGAGGTGAACAATATATATATATGGAAGCATTCAAAAATCCAGATTTTTGTCTGTATTTGTTATCCAATATGTTTCATCCGAACAATCAATTATTCAATCTGATATGATTCGTAATTACGAGATATTTGGTATTCGGATATCCGAAATTCTTACATTTTAAATTGGACATTCAATCCGTACAATTTAAAAATTAAATGAAAAGTTAAAAATATGAAATAACAATATCGTATTATAAAATGTTTATTTTAAAAAACAAATCTAACAAATCAATTTAATAAATAAAATATTTTTTAAACTTACATAAAATACAATAGTTATATAATTCACATATATAATTTTTTAAATATATGTATATAGCGGATGAGACTGAATATATGTTATATTGTTATTTATTATTTTCTTTCTTTTTATGGATATTGCATATTAATATTTTTTTTGTATTGTAAAATTAAAGATATCTATTTTTATTTGAAATAAACGAATAACGAATCATATAAAAATTTACAAATATTTTTCTTATTCTGAACCCAAACTAATTAGTGGTTCGCTATTTGTGTAAGTAAAATATATACGAAAATCATTTCATAAATATTATTAACATAGGAGCTTTTTATTAAAATTCAAAATAATTTCGTGATAGGAAAAAAATATATTGAATTAAAATAAAAATATGTAATTATATTATAAATTTTTATTACTAATACATTTTAAATAATATAATTTTGTATTATTTAATTTTGTATTTGTTTACTTAAAATAAAATACAAAAACAAATTTTGTATTATTTAATTTTTGTATAATTTAATTTATACTGAATTAAAATCAAAGAAAAAAATTACTAGCTATATTATTTAATTTTGTATTTTGTATTTGTCGATTAAATTTGAAGGTTTATTAGCTATATGTGTTATTATATTTAAGTTAAAAAGCTTATGCTAATCATTAATTCATCATCGCACTAGATTACTATTGAGATCTATTCTGATTCGGTCCACGATATAACTTGAGATGTTTAAGGTTGAAATCTTGTATTTCTTTTTGCGTATATCCAAACTATCAATCCATATTTGGATTAGTCAAGATCAAACACACATTATTCGAATATTCGTCGAATATTCGATTTCTTTATAAAAATTGACTTAATGGATTTTCCCATATTCAAATATTACACATCTTGACCATCAGATATATTTTTAGATTGAATTCATCACAATCATGTTTGGACCATCAAATTAATATTTGTTTCGATATAGTTTGTTTACATCCAATATTACAACGTTTTACTTTTTTTTATTTAGCCAACGTCAAATTCCATCGAGCGATTTGGTCAGATGGTTAAACCTTATTGAACCATAAAATTACATATGTTTTAAAAAGTTTTCTAAAAAACAATTTAATGAATGTCAAACCAGAATCAGTTATGTATACCATCATAGGTTTCGAATTTATCAATTAATAGACTAATTTACCTACATGTTAGTGGTCGGGCGATAGCATAGCGTTCCAGTATTGTTAAGCAAACTGAATTCGAATACGTCTACACTCAGATACCTCTAACACGTGGCTACCAATAATTTAACATTCCCTCATTAGAGAACAGTTTGCCGTTTTTTTTAATGGACCAATTTTTAGGAGTAATAAAGACAATTTACATGATAACACCCTAAAACAAAGCTTTTGAAATGGATGGTTAGAAAATAAATAATTTTAATTTATTAAACCAACCGTTTATAGTTCCGTAACCGCTCCGCCAGACCGGCTTTATTGACTGGTGGCACGTACAGCGTGTAGAATGTGTGGACGGCCCATTGTGTTCTCCATTTGCATGTTGGGTTTCCTACTAATTTCGCTAATCAAAAATTTATTATGTGCTGCTTTTCATGTTTTTCATAAAACAAAAGTGACAATTGATAACTACAGATTTCATTTAACTTTAGTTTATTGAAAGACTAATGTATGGATACAACATACAAGTCGAAACCAGTACACACATTCCACACGCTGGTTCCAAATTTTAAAGAACAATAGACTTTAATTGGCTTTAACAACCGTGACTGGACATGTTGCATTTGTCACCACATGGTTGCTCACACTACCCAGCAACATCCTACACAAAAAAAAACATGAAAAGGTACTCATTACTCATTAGCCAGTACCGAATCCTTGTTTTCTGTAGTAAATAATTATGTGCGAATACGAACCTCTTTCGTGTATTCATGTATGGATATAAAGATATGCTCGATCATTTTAGTCCGGTTAATAAAATCAAAGAGTGCTAAACCAAATGAAAACAAAACCAAAACCACTAAAAATTGATCAATGAAAGTTGGTTTTTTCACCCCTCTTCCAAATCCTTTCAATTAGCATATCAATGTCTATTTCAACTATCTCAAGCTCCTTGAAGCTAAAGTTTCAGAGACACAAGTGAACTTTATCTACGGGTTCATTTACTTCGAGCACGTCTCTCTCTTTAACATTTTTATCTTATGTTTAATGAATTTCTTTTTGTTTCTTTTACCGTCTTCGGTTATAATCACTTAAACTTTTCTAGGATTTTAATATAATCAGTATTACCTAAAAAGAGCCAGCAGACACCAAGGAAAACAAAAACACAAAAGTTTCACAAAAACATATATTCTGAAAAAAAAAACAGTAAAGGAAGTAACTATTAATTAAAATATAAATCAAATCAACTACACCAGAAAAAAAGCAGATTCAGTTCTTAGTTTATAGGTTTCTACTTCCTCTATATAATGAAAATCGGAAACCAATTCAAGCTACAAGAAGAAGAATGGATTACCTTTTGAGAGGACCCAAGCCTCGACTGCCAAGAACAATGGAATCGAGTTTTAGATTTTCGACGGCATCGCAAAGTTTCTCTCTTGGATCTCCCCAATACACTTTTGCCACCACCTTCACCTTTAAATAAGAAAAAAAACATTTAAAGAAACAAACACAAAAAAACTGAAACGACAACCAAAAAAATAGTAGTTGTAATATTAAAATACCTTCTTTGCCCTAGAGAGAGTATCAAGAACATCAAGAACCTCCGGATCATAAGCAAGTCCATACTGTTTAGAGAAATTAACCTCTCTAAATTCCTCCAGAGGAATCAACGCTGCAGTAATTAGATAATAATTATTTTAAGTGATCACAAGTAAACTAGGATTTTTTTTCTCTAAAAATATGAAAATATAGTAATTATATACATACGTGAACCGGTTTCCTCAAAGAGGATTTTGCGGGTGTGCTCAGCGTTTTGGGGTTGAACATGAATCAAGATGATGGTGTCTCCATCGTCAAGGAGATTCCCCGCAGTCCACCGAAGAGCCGATTTGCTCGTCGGAGAATAGTCCATTCCCACACCCACGGTACGTGCCTTCACCATTTATCTCTCTATCTTTCTTTCTCTTTCTCGATGATATCTAAAGTGAGATATTAAGAAAGCTAGCTAGTTTGATTTATAGTATAACCGGTTTGATGGTTTGGAGAATAATTGGCGCACACAGAATTCTAGATATTTAATGATTGCTTTTTCTTTTGGCTGTTTTCAGATTATGATGGGGGAGATTCTTGAAGCTTCTAGGTGATCTGTATTTGCTTACTTTTCCTAAAACACTACAAATAGTCATTAGGACCCATAATTATTCTTTCTTTGTTTTTCTTTCTTCGTTACAATATTAAGTTGTCATTAAGTTTGTATGTGTACACTTTGCACAACACTGAATTTTCACTAACATCTCATTTCATTTATGAAAAGAAATACGAATATACAAGTTGATACAATTCATTCTTTTTTTTTTGGTTCAAAGATGACAATTCATTCAGATCTATATATATTTTACAGTAATGTGAGCAGATGCATTGTTTTTCTTTTTAACTATATATGTAATATTTTTTTTTGTCTTTTTTGTCACAGAGCATATATGTAATGTAACTATGTTAATCAAATTATTAAATTGGCTTCTAGGCCTGGTGGCCAAACAAATGTGTGTGTCACTGAAGACCCATAGAAGATAAGTATTTTGATATATGGTGTGTTAAAGTGAAGTTATCTTTATATCACTTGCTGTCCAAGAAACTAATATTCTTTATCAACTTTTAGCAAAGACAATTATATATTCTTCAACTTTTCTTCCTTTATAAGCTTTTATTTACTCATTATTTATTGTTCGATGGAACTAGATACCAACCTATGAAAGCAACCCTTTTACAAGAAAAAAAACTTTCATGCTCGGGTAAAATAAAATATTTAGAAATGTTGTGAAACTAAGTGGGGAAACGTGTTTCTATTATTAATCTCGACCAGAGGTCTTACATATATATATACATCAGGTCGTGTTTATCCTAAGTGGATAAGTACAACAGTCGATAAGCATTATCTCCTGCGGTCGGTACGGTCATGGTCGGTCCGGTTATGTCGATCACAATCTGGTACATAACACTCCCCCTTGATCGACACATCCGGTACTGGTTCGTTGCATGCTTAATGTTGCCTCATTAAAACCTCTCCTGGAAAACCCCAAAACCAATGTGGCAAAATGGGAAACCATGGACAGGAAAAAGAGTACAACACATGAACTCCCCCTGATGAATGCATCACTGTAGTAGACGCATTCCATCTGGTATCCGAGTCTTCCTGAACGTTGAAGCTGCATGTGACTTGGTGAAGATGATCAACTGGATTCTCCTTGAATGAACTAGTGAATGTTGGACGTCTTCATGTCTTTGGAACTCCATAAAGATGTGGTCAGGATGTACATCTTTGCTGCTGATCACTCCATGTCATGGTCGGACTGATGGCGCTTCGAACGATGCTCGGATGGACTTTATAGTTTGCAATAAAACTTTACTTGCAGGTCCTTTTCATGTCCAACGGATATACTTTGGTTACATGGCTTTATCAAAACGTGGACATTCAATATATATTGAGTCTTCTGACCCAAACACATACGAACCACTTCTCTTTATATCTTTTGCCCATTTGGACTTATTTCTCTTCGTATGTGCCAATTGTTTTATCCATTGTAGCCAGTCTTTCTTTATTTCCTTTTGTTGATCAATGTTATGTTATAGACCTTGTCTATACACGTCCATTACCATGAGTGTCTAAGGTAAAACCATAAATAATTATTTGCTGCAATGGAACTCATCAAACTATGAATTCGCAGTCAAATGCACTCATGTCTTTTATACATAGCTATCGATCTTTTCTTGCCTTTAGCAATACTATACTTATTAAGCCACGACCAGGTATGCTTCTGGTCACTATCTTAGATTATGGTTCTCACTTTAGGCGTGCTGACTTAATCATTTACACACTCACACGGCTATGATTTTTCTGCAGTTTTACCATATGTAAGACATAGCCTGTTTAATCAATTGATAACTTGTATCATTGAAATCATTGAACCTCTCTTTAGGTTGGTTTGTTATAAACATAACACAAGGAATTATAATATCCTCTATAGGGATATATGGACTGGTTGTACTAATTATTTTCTTAGTCTATCATTCGCAGCTGCCTTGTTTCAGTCCATGAATAGCTTAGGAACAAAACTATTCTATGAGGATTTCTTCTCATCTTTTTGATACTTTTATCATTTCTTTATCCAGTGATCAATATGCTACTTACTACATTTCTTTCTACTTATATCCAGACATTTTCGAATTTGTAGTAGCATCCACCACATAGGAGTATATCTCCTTATAATCTGTTCTTTTGGTCTCTGTGAGTATCCTTGTGTAATCAAGCCATTCCTTGAATACTTTAAATAGGAATATGAACACCTTAGTCCATGTCTCACGATTTCTTTTCCTTTCCCACACAAGACCTATTTTCACTGGTTTTATCTTATCAGATGGTGTTTCTATATATGGCCAATACACCCATCTCTTTTATAGATTCTTTGAATCTTTCTTTGAACCCCCACGGTTTCCTTTAGTCTATGAATGCATTCTTGTATTCTCGTGGGTTCTGATCCTCGCTTATATCTTTTAAACTCAAGTGCTATTTCCTTATGCATCTTTATCTTTTATGTGTCGACACTTCTTTTATAGTGTTCCATTGTGTTCCAGACATGAACTAATCGATTAGAGATTTCACTCTTACTAAGAACCTTCATTTACCTTGCAGTTTGGCGTCCCAAACTACATGGTCTGGTATCTTAGATGTTTAGCTGCGCAGCCTTATCTCAATGTCTGGTCTGGTTTCTCTTATGACCTCAGATATGTCATTTCTATGCACCTTTCTTTTCATTTCTGAGGTTCCTTATCTTATGGAACATATTGGTCTATCTTTAGACTCTATAGCAACTTGATTATGTCTCTTCTAGGACATTAATTTCGTGGTGCTTAAGCTGGTATGACTTAGTCATTCTTTTTCTTTTTTTTCGGGTCTAATCTGTCTGGCATTCTTTTAGCTAGCTTTGTATGATCTTTCTTTGGACGTCTTAAATCATATTCTCTGGTCCGAGGATCTTGCCAAGACAAGGATGGTTAATATCATTCCATTTCTTTATACTTGTACCAGCTTATTTCTTTCTCCCCTTGATGTTGGATAGTCGGATTTAATCATACAATCCGTGAACCTTGCCTTAATCTGATCACCCATATTTGGCTCAAGGTTTCTAATAAAATCGTGGGAGAAAGCTTTCTCATATCCAACATATATTCCCAATCTTATCTCATCTTCTTATGAGGTTCCATCCTAGACGGCACATATTATTGTGGTGGTCTAAACATAATCTCTTAGGATGGTCTATGTCTGGATCATGACCCTTTATCATCTTTAGATGGGAATATCTATGCTCACTTTATATGGCTTGATGCATATTATCATTACATGTAAATCTATGTGTTCCGAAGCATTAGCTAGTGATCTTTGTATCACAAAGAATTCGGCCAAGTTCTATCATGGTCATAGACCATGTCACTCGGATTTTTAGTGTTGTTCATAGACCACGGGAGTGTCATTTCTCCCCCTCATGAACATGCTATAAATCTTTTAGATGCTTGGAACATTATAGCCTATTGAGTTTCCCTTCTGTACATGTTACACAACGTGAGATTCTATGGGATAACTCTTTTGTGCATTTTCTCGATATCAATCTTTGCATCAATTTTAAAGACCTGGATGGCTAGTCCAGTCATGCCATAAAGTGTATAAAATTTCGTGGTCAACCTATCTGGTTACCTAGGCCTTTTGCCTTTATCATACTGATATTTTAGCATAGTTTAGATCAGTTGGGAGTACAGTCTCGACCATTTTTATGCCTTGGGCAATTTTTACTTTCTTTATAATCTTAAGGAACTTATATTTCCTTTGCCCATTGGTTCAATGTGGAAACCATTCTCTTTTCAAAATTTTATAACTCAAATGGGACTTTTATTTGGGTGAATAATTCATGCCCCTTTTAGGCAATGCCTTTGGTCGGATGATTTTTAATTACTATACTCATTTTCTAAATTTTCATTTGTCATTTATCAATCAAGGGATTATCAAGCCAATCAAGCAAGATAATATAAGACCAGAATCAACTTTTATTATTGCTATAAATTTTATAAATGACAAGCAAATCAAATCAAAACATAAAACATGAAATCAGAATGTCTGAATCTTTGATTCTTTAATCAATGTGTAAGCCAACCTCACAATTTATATTTTCCATACGGCTTCCTCAGATTTTTCTTATATATCATTTTCATCCTCAATGTTTTCAGGAGGTTTCATATCATTGTCTTGTTTCTCAATGTATGTTTACTAAATTTTATCAATCAGTTGATGGTATCTCGAATTTTCTGCTTTCTTTGCTCGGCTGCCAATAGGCATGATAATAAGTCTTTATAGGTCGTGAAACCTTTTAGACTTATGTGATAACAACATATCCTTTGAATGAAATGTGGAATAGTTCATATAAAATAAGTCCTCTTCTGTTACCACTTCAGCACATAGTTTAAAAACTATAGGTGATTCTCATTTGAGCAGAATGATATTTGTCCACGGATTCAAAATCTTAGAACCTGAGAATCTTTCATTCATCTATGGCCTTTTGCCATAATACCATTGAGAATCTGAAGTTTTGTTTTGACCAGAGGTCATAAGGATCCCTAGTATTTTCATACTGCTCTCTCAGATCCTTAGTGAGATGATAGCACATAATTGTTATGGCTTTATTTTTTTTTTCACTTTCAGTTACATAATTACCTTGATTAATACACTGTCTGAGTCCTCTTGACATCAGGACTACTGAAGTGTTCATTTGCCATTTTCAATCAATTATCTCCATAAAGATTTTAGGGTAGTATAATCTGAAGTTTCGAAATTCGACATCTGAAATCACATTATCCAAAACAGGTCTTAATTTATGTTAAGTAATCTTTTTAGAAAATTTTATTATTCATATCAATACTTCTTATCACACGCACCAAAGAAAGAAAACTTTTTTTTTTTAATAAGTATTGATGCAAGCAAAATAATCGAAGTTATGATGCAATCTTAGAAAACATTTCTATATGATCAATGAATCAGAGAAGTTTCCCATAAAATTCTATAAAAAACAAATTTCAGAAAAAGAAATTTCTATAAAAGGAAACTTTCTAAAAATGGAAACTTTATATTTTCGAAACTTTCTATAAATGGAAACTTTCTATTTTCGAAACTTTCTATAAATAGAAATTTTATATTTTCGAAATTTTCTATCAAACAATCAAGTAGACAATCGAATTTCAAGTTAATCAAAAAATAGGGGTTTTTTTTTTTTTTTTTTTTTTTTTGATGAAATCGATCAGATTTAGATTTTAAAGGGGATTGATCGATTTCTAGGTTTTATCGATTTGATCATTAAGATCAAAGAGGTTTTGAGATTCAGAAACCATTGTGGTTTTGATTTTAATTGTTAAACAATCTCATATCGAACTTTTGGTTTAAGAGTTTCGATTTACTCATGGAAGGGTTTGGACCTATTAAACTTTGCTAGGGTTTGATTTGGGGTTTTGCAAAATTTTAATGGTCATTCCTTTATCAATCAACCATGTTCGATTATGAGTTCTTTTAGGTTTCAAAGTTTACCTTTAGAACTTTGAAGTGTAGATTTGGACCACCGAGAGCTGGAACAAGTCGGATCGCGAACTGCATGACCGGAACGGATCAGGAGCTGGTCGCGTGTCTTAGGTTGAGCAAAAACCTCTTGTATCTTTAGAAACCTTAATCAAAAATGAATCAAAATAAGTTAGTATAGATAGATGAAGTAAATCGCAGAAAATAACAAAGTATAAAGAGAGGCTGCGGTTTAGGCTTTTAATTAGGGTTTTAGGGTAGTTGACGGCGCGGGTTGGAAGGGAGCTTGAGGGCGCGTTTGATATCGGATTGATACGAGGTTTGAGGCGATGGATTCTTCACGTCAAGAGCTTCAATTTGATATATTACACGTCGTCTGGATCCTTACGGTTTGAGAGAACGAACGGTTTGAAGTCGTCGAATGAGTTTTAGAATTTCAGGGTTTTAGGTCACTTGACGGCGCGTCTTAGAATAGCGCGTGAGGGCGCGTCCGGAGTCAGATAGAGGCGAGGCCGACGGCGTTAGATTCGCCTCGTCAAGAGCTTTAATTTGATATATTACTCGTCGTCTGGTTCCTCATGGTTGAAGAGATCGATCGATTTGAAGTTGTGCCGAAATTAGGGTTTTTAGGGTTACTGGCGGCGCGTATTGAAACAGAGCGTGAGGGAGCGTCTGAGATCAGATTGACACGAGGTCTACGGCGTTGGTTTGGTTTCGTCGAGAGCTTCGATTTGATATGTGGCTCGTTGTCTGGATCCTTACGGTTGGAGAGATAGAGCGATTTTAAGATGCGCCGTTTTTAGGGTTTTTGGGTAGCTCGGGTTTTAGATAACGTATCGTGCTGATAACGTGTTGTGAAACTAAGTGGGGAAACGTGTTTCTATTATTAATCTCGACCAGAGGTCTTACATATATATATACATCAGGTCGTGTTTATCCTAAGTGGATAAGTACAACAGTCGATAAGCATTATCTCCTGCGGTCGGTACGGTCATGGTCGGTCCGGTTATGTCGATCACAATCTGGTACATAACAAGAAAGAAGTTATGTAGTTTTTGAAGTTAATCACAATATCTAAAAGAATGTTTTTTTCATTAACGAAATTATTATATTTAGTGATAGCTTCAAAATATTTGTTTTGTTTTGGAACTATATAATCAGAAGTCGTGGGCCAACAGTTAATTAGTTAGAATTTGTTTAACTATTCATTGGGCTTAATTACGACAGAATAGTGTTGGGCTATAGTTATAAACTTATTGTACATTTAGTCATTTACGGTTTAATATAAATATATCCTTAGTTCTTTTGCTTTCCTTTCTTTCTTTTCTCTAAGACCATCAGCAACGCATTTTTTTAAGGGGTGGTTTAGAAGAGGGGGTTCACCAAAATGAGAGGACAGAAGGAGAAAGTCGCAGGAAGAAAAACCGATGGCATTCCGTTTCTTATACTTTTTTGAAGACTCCACGATACGTGATGGCTCTCGATTGGTTCTGTTTTTAATTTTTTTAATCGGACAAAACAAAAAGAATTTTAAAAAAAATTTAAGAAACCCAAAATAGGTTTCATCCGTTAATGATGCTCTAATGCTCTAATGTTCTTCACTATCTCAAGACCTAATTATCGTTTGTACAAAACATGGAAGTAAATCATAAAAATAAACTTGAAAAATACAACTAAATATCAAGATTGATATCAACTGTTGTCTGTTGATGTAAGAGCAGAATTGCTAAACAATTTGTAAACGGCCTGTGTACCGTCTTCATCGATCTAAGGAATGGTCTTGCAACATGCCGGTCCTATTGTAATTGTCATATATAGTTGTTATTGCTAGTCAAACAAATGTGAACTAGTGATTGTGGTTTTGATTCTTGGATCTTAAGTTAAGCCTTAAAATGTGTTTTAGGGTTCTGTACGTATAAGAGAGAAAGGACTACAAAATCTTAGATAGGAAGATCTTTTGGTTACACTAACCTTGAAAGTGGTCTATAGCGTTTAGTTCTAATTGGTAGTTTTGAACTAGATTACATAATTAACATTAGTTAATAATTACGATCATTTCTAAAAATTGAACAACAGACACATATGCAATATGATTCTGTAAACCAAAATGTCACAACAACTATATAGAAAACGAACGGAATCTTACTATACGGTTTACTTATAACATGTTTTCAACTTTATGTAAGAAATGAGATTATCAATCAATGTATTACCGCGGATAACAGTGTTGATTAGTTATATAAGCAAAAGGTTAGGCCTAGACGTTCGTCGTGGTTCGTGGATAATGGAAACGTCGCTCATCGAAGTCAAAGGTTTCTCAATAGATCAACCGAAAGTACGGAGGTTCGAGGAACTGGCCGTCCGTCCCACGCGTTGCTTAGTTTCTTTTACATTAGTTTTTTTTTTTTTTGATATCTCTGGTGTCTGGGCAGCCACTTTCCCAAATATCCCCGAAGGGGTCCAGCGCCCCAGCAGTAAGGATGTTAAATCGCTGTGGCCGGGTTTCGAAGCTGGGTGGCGGGCACCTCAGCCGAGGTTCCATTACCACCAGGCTACGAAGCCCGGTTGTCTTTTACATTAGTTAACTTATAATTATTGATTGTTATTAATAAAAAAAAACTTATATCTTAATCATATCGTATGATTATAAAATTTTGGAATAACAACTGGAAGTGAGCAATACCATAAGATTTGCGACCTTCCTTCCACACTTGCCTCTAATTATTTTCTGTTGACATATTATATTTATTATTATTGTCACCGTCTCTCCTCCGCATTTCGCGCGATGAATAATATAGTAGCTACGTTGACTCAAAGCATTATTTGTTTTTCTAGTCTTTTAAAAATGTTGAGCCTTTTGACTATTGCACGTATTACCATTCAAATTATTATCTTTAAAAAAAAAATGAATTATTATCTTTTGTGTAGTCTGTCAAATAAAAGAAAACTCTTTGTATAAAGTTACATAACATAAGAAGCAAAACGTTTAAGTTCCAACCCTAGTAAGTATTTAGGGTTTGATATTTCATAAACTTAGATACTTCAATTCTGCTGAGTTGATATACCATCAGAAATTCTAGAGTACTACAACTGTATAGATAACTTTGTTATGTCTAATTATTTGTTTAAAAAAATCGACTTGATAAGACTTGGTTAGCTTTTTACGCGGAGTAAACATAGGCTTTTTTTTTGTCACACTTAATTCATTCATTATATAAAATATGTTTTTTTATGTAATGAAGACGCGGGTTTCAATTATCTAAATGTCAAACCTGTCCCATCTTCACCTTATAATTCATACTAATCCTCATACATTTTTAATTTAATAATGTATAATCATTCTCCCGTCTTTAGATTTTTTATATAAGCTCCCGTACGTTGTCTTCTACGATCGTCACAAAATCAAAATATTGAATCTTACACACATAATCTCTATAGATCTCTTGATCAACAAAAAACTCAACTATGGGCAACTACGTTTCATGCGCTCTAAGTAAAACGACTTCGTCTAATTCATCATCATCATCACCGGCGGCCAAAGTGATTCTACCGGACGGTGGAGTGCGTGACATCAACGTTCAGACAAAAGCGGCTGAGCTCATGATGGAGATGCCAAGCCATTTCCTCGTTGACGCCAAGTCCTTAAAAATAGGTCGTAAACTCATCCCTCTCTCCGCAGACGATGACCTCGACGTTGGAGGCTGCCACGTATACATCGCGTTCCCCATGACGCGTGTGGCTTCCGCAGCCAACGCATCCGACATGGCTCGGCTCTTCATGGCCGGCAAGAAACGCTTGAGAAGCTGTGATAATAGGAAAGTGTCTCCAGAGGAGGAGGAGGAGGAGGAGGAGGAGGACGTCAGGTTGATAACGGGGACAAAGCTGAATCTTGAAGATATAGAAGATTTCTCGGCGGTGGAGTTTATGCATCGTATCTCTGTTTCCAAATCTAAGAAGCCAGATTTGGAGACAATTGTCGAAGAAAACGTGTCGTTGTAATACAACCAAACCGATCCATTTTTATTTATTTGTTTTATTTACTAGTGCCTCTTTTTTTGTGGTATATTAATGTAACAAAAGGAGACATTAAGTCGAGATAGTATTAGTTTTTGTTTTTTCTGCTAAAGTATTAGTTTTGTTTCCCTTATGTAAATGCTTGATTGGGGTTAATTAGTGATGTTTGTGGATTGTGGAATCATTGGTAAAGAATACAAAATTATACTTTGACGTAAAACGTAATGTATAAGATCATACATCTGATTTCAAATGAACAAACGTTAACCTTTTCTCTTTATCAAAATTGAGAGTATTTTTGTCATTCAACTTTACAAGTTACAAAATAGCCAATGTAAAGAACTCCAGACCTAATACAAGAATATCAACAAATGATCCAAAATGCTAAAATACAAACTAGTCAATATAAAGAACTCATGGCCTATACACTTTAAACTTTCCATAAAAATGTATTTTTCTCCTTTTATACTATATCTTATGTAATTAATGGATTGTTAGGAAAGATAAATGTGCGTTATAGTTTTCTTTTCATATGAACGAAAAAAGCAAATGCTTTTCTTGAACAATGTGTGTGTTCGAGAGTAGTTTTCTCCACGCTTACAGTAACTACAAAGTAGCCGTTTTATAGATATGATAAATCATCTCTTGGGAAAGATAAATGTGCGTTAGTTTTCCTTTCATATGAATGAAAAAGCAAATGTACGTTCTTGAACAATGTGTGTGTTCGAGAGTAATTTTCTCCACACCTACATTAACTACAAAGTAACCGTTATATAAATAGTAATGTAACAGAAGGAGATATTCGTTTTGTTGCCCTTATGTAAATGCTTTCTTTGGGGTTAGTTAGTAGTTACTGATCTGTGGATTAATGTGTAATCATCGGTAAAGAATACAAAACTATGTTTTACTTAAAAAATGTAATCTATAAGAATCACATATGATTTCATATGAACACATACACAGATCCGGTCCTGAGTTTGTGAAAATTTGTGGGGGCCCTAATTGAAACTATAAAAAAATATTCAATTTTAAAAAGAAAATATGAATTTCTAAAACAAAATATTAGTATAATGTTTTTCTTTATAGAAAAATCAAAGTTATAAATTTTAATAACATAAAATATATGTTCAAATTTTAATTATGCTTTTAAATTTATTTATTTATATTACAACAACAAAAATATTGTATATTTAATACTTATATATGTATATATAAACATATTAATATGTACATAACTACATATAAAAAATCAATTGTTTAAATGTGGGGGCCCTACAAAGTAGGGGACCCCATTCAAATGTTTCGTAACCCTCCCCTCAGATCCGGCTCTGCACATACAACCCTTGCATTCCTTAATTACAAGTTTACAAAGTAGCTAATAACCAATATAAATAACTCCTGACGTAATACAACAATGTCAACAAATGATCCAAGTTACTAAAATCTTTTATTTTTTCATCTTCATCAAAAATGTTTTCTTTTCAGAGCTTTTCAACATAATGTTTCTCTGTTCTGGTATGTAGGTAATGGATTATCTGATAAATGTGCATTTATTTTCATTTTTATGTGAACGAAAAAGCAAATGTGTTTTCTTGAACAATGTGTGTGTGTTCGAGAGTAATTTTCTCCACGCCTACATTAACTACAAAGTAGTAACCGTTACATGGATATTGATGAATCATCTCTTGGATAAACTCACTCGTCTCTTGATGAAAAGCTTCCACGAATCTTTGGAAGTTGGAAGTGATTTAACACTTTCATTAAATGAAACTTGGCCTTGAAACCATACTTCGGGAAACCCTAGTTTTGAGATCTTTGCTTGTTACTAAGTACTAACGGCTCAAAATGCTCTCCCTATAAATAGCACCATTACGAATAGTTTTCCTCCTCATTCACAAAACCTCGAAGCTAAAACCTATATACTCTAAAACAATGGCTGAGTCATATACAATACCAAATGGTGATTTCTCTTCCATGGAAACAATCTCTACTCTGTCTATCACCTCTAGGAATCTTCATCTCCCATTACAGATCGGTGCAGTTGAATACTTACCAGAGCATCAGAAGCTGAAGATCCCAGCTGCACTGGGAATGTCATGGACTCCAACCAACCCGACGCTCTGCCAAACGCACCCCACTCTCTACTCTAGGTTCTGGAAGGTCGCCTCGATGTCCTGCACCGATTTAAAGTCACTCCTGAAGACTATAAACACGACCTCTGTTCTGAAGATCCGTGAAGTAGTCGACGGTCTCGAGATGATCATGGCGCCTTCTTCCGAGAGACCTACCACGCTGTGGGAGACGATAGAAGAAGTTTCAGATGAAACGTTTGGTTTTCTAAGCAGGGTCTTACAGTTTAACTGTGACATTCGAGACTTCGGTTATCTCCTCACTGAGAATGCCATTGTTACTGATTCTGCATGGTGCAGTAACGTTGAGAACGTTACTTCAGCTCGTTTACACAACAAGCTGAAGCCATATACTCTCCATATGATTGCTGCTCTTAACCTTGGCTCTGTTGGGGATTATCCTCTTGGAGCTTGGGTTCGTGCTTATGGTTTAGGCGTTGGGGTCTATCCTGCTCGAGGAAGCGCTTTCAAGACTGAAGCAGTTTCTACTACTAAGCTGCCTTCTATGGAGGACGAAGCTGATGTTCTAGCGTTTCAACAGAGCTACGAGGAGGTTCTTGAGAATTTATGTCTCAATATCTTGGCTGTTTTTGGGTTGTTGCACTTGAGCAAGGACAAGACTTACGTTAGAGGAGACGAGTACATGAGTCGCATTTGTAACTCTTACTTGGAGACACTCAAAACTCCTGATACTGCTGATGTTTTGATGACAAATCACAAGGAGTGTCTTCTACGTGTTGCTCCTCATCCTTTTGGTATTGCGCAAACGTATTGGCTTGCAAAGGTTATGTACAAGCATCAGCTTATAATGCCTTCGCATGCTCTTCGTTACAACCTCCCAACTCCACCTCCGGTTCAGAAGATAATTGTGATTCTTGAAGCTGCTAGAGAGTGGGAGAATCTACCAGCAGCGAGAGACGTGTTGGAAATGTTTAGCGATAATCTTTCTCGTTTGAAGACACAAGAGGTTGCCATTAAGGAAGCTCCTCCGAGGTACTCAGATTTTTGTGGGTTTTACGGTTGTGGAGAGAAGAAGATTGAGATGTCAAGTCAGGTTTTGGCTGATGTGATCGCTTTGATGCCGGCTACTTACGGTTTTGCAATGGTTGCACATGTTAGTAAGAACGGGAAGAAGAAGGAAGGTATAGCTCTTGCTCGCTGTCTGAAGAGTGTGGAACGTGATATGAAATTTGTTGGTAATTTCTGGAAGAAGATGTGGAGAGACAAGTTGCAATAGATGCTAAAACTCTCTGAGAGATTTAAGTATTAAGTAATGTAATCATGTTTTGCATTATTCAGATCTTGAATCCAATAAAAAGCTATGTTGCACCGAGACCGAAACAAGAACTGGAATAAGGCAAAACTAAAAATTTATAGACGTCAACTATATAAAAAAGCATAAAATTATTATAACTATAACTTTCAACATCTATCTTATTAAAACAGAAACATTTTGTTGGACTTAACATTTATTTTGTAAGTTTTTAAATTAAATACACTTTTATACTTTATAGTTAAACATACATTAAATCACTAATGTTCCTTTTTTTATACTACTATCCATGTTTCCAAACAATATACTTATTTCTTTATACTACTATCAACGTTTCCAAACAATATACTTATTTCTTTATACTACTATCAATGTTTCCAAACAATATATTTTTTATATTACTATCAATGTTTCCAAATAATACAATAATTAATCTTAATTATTTTATATCTATCATTTTCTTTTTAAAATTTTGTAGAAACGTCATAATTTCATAAATTGCAAAATAGTAAACTTTAAAATTTCGATTATAAGATTACAAATTATGAAACTATTACAATTTAAATCCAATTAGATTACATATCGGTCATCTATCAGTTCAATCGGTTAGTCTCGGGTTTTAGTGATTTTTTAATATGAATATTTTAAAAACATAAATTGAATTGTCAGATCTCCGGATTAACCGATATAATCACAATCGGGTTGAATTTAAAAATACTGATTTAAATGCAAAAATATTTTAAATACACATTCTTTAAAAATTACCAAAATATTTGTTAAATTATTAGTGAAATTTTTCATGTTAAAATATCTCGCGCTTCAAAAACGCGGGTCAAAATCTAGTAAAACATTACAATACAAACACTAAACCATGAACGGCAAAAAATGTTTCATTACAACTCATGTGTTCTGTCCTTAGCTTCGGACTAATATATTTAGTGGTACGCACGTCCTAGGAACTCTTTGTTCTTTTGTTCTCTTGCACGTATGTTTTTTTTATACTGACTAATAATAACAAAGATCAATGTATTGTTGTTGGAATCAAGATTCGTAGAAAAAAAAAGATGGCTAGATCGCTCAAGAAATCAGTAAAGTTGAGTTTAAGACATGTACGGATCCGTTCTTCAACATCTAGTTTCAAACCGGGTTCTCGTTCCATAGAGAGGGACCAAAGAATCGAGTTTCTTGGAAGAGGAGAAAATGGCGTTAGAGAAGAGGAAAACGATGGTGACAGTAGTAGCGAGTATGAAGAATTTGAAGAGGAAGATGTGGTAGAAGGAGAAGGAGAAATAGAAGAAGAGAAGGAACAAGATGATGGAAAAAGCGTTGTAAGCGGTGGCAACAAAACAGAACGCGAAGAAGAGATAGAAGAAGAGGAAACGGTGGAAGCGGCGGCAGAGGAGATCACTGAGGCAGGGAATAGAGTGATGGTGGTGGTTGATAAAGTGGTTGCTTCAACTGGTGCTCTTGAATGGGCTTTAAAGCACACATTACAATCACATGACTATCTTTTCCTCTTATATTTCTCAAAACCCTTTAGAAAAGGTAATATCTCTTTTCACTTTTAAGGTAAAATGTTTAAATATTATTTGGCTTTTTAAAGATCTTGAACTTGTTATAAAGGCAAGAAGAAGAACCGGAAACGTGAAGTTAAGACCGACGAACTCGTCCACACTCTAAAGAAACTCTGCCAAACAAAGCGACCTGGGGTGAGTCCAACTTCTAACAAGAGCGTTTGCAGCGTTTCAAAAACGCTAAAATGTGATCATTGTGTATATATGATTAACAGATAGAGGTAGAGATAAGAAGACTAGAAGGAAAAGAGAGAGAGAAAGGAGAGAAGATAGTGGAGGAAGCTAAAGAACAACAAGTGACCCTCTTAGTGGTCGGAGAAGAGAAGAAACCGCCGGTTTGGAGAGTAGTGAAGCGATGGGGATGGAAGAAACGGCGTGGCCGAGCCGGAGTTCTCAAGTATTGCCTTGAGAAGGCTTCATGTATGACCATTGCGGTTAAACCAAAGAACCGTAAGCTTGGTGGTTACTTGATCACTACCAAACGTCACAAGAACTTTTGGCTCTTGGCTTGAATCACTTAAGCCCCTCCTCTCTCTGTATCTTGTTATGTTTTTTTTTGGATTATAGAGATTGATTTCAGTTTTGTCTTGTTCTTGTTTTATTAACAGAGTTTTTCTTGAACCAAGTAGCTAGACCAATTGTGTTTGTAATAATTACAGATATTATGATGATATTAGACAATATTAGTGAACTATAAAGCAAGAATCAAATCTATAGTCACAAGAATTATTTTAAGAAATTTATAATAAGAAATTATGAATCCTTTTCTGTTAAATCATTTGCAATCTATTTGAATACTCGCAAACATTTTTTTTTGGTCAAGAATATTCACAAACTTCAAATCATGTAGTTAAAGCAAATTCATAGAAGAGCTATTTGGTAGAACAAATTACTAGTTACGATTACATTAAGAATACAAATAAAAATTAATAACATAGATAAAATAATTAAACAAAATACTACTCTTTTTTGAATCATAAACTTTTCACTAACTTGACTTAGGTGGAAGCAATAAAGTATCCTCAACAACTAAACATGCTTTGCTAAAATATCAGCAGCTGTATTAAACAAAATACTAATTATCTCAATAATCTATTATGTCTAATAGAGTTTCTATTCCAACTCTGATTCCACAAGAATGAGAAACTTAAGAGTCAAGGCTCTTCTTAAGTAAGTTCAAGACTTCTTTGTAAGCCAATTTCTTGGCCATTTTCTTATCAGATGCCTTTGATGTGTGAGCAAAACTCATTTCCTTGGCTTTCACCTCAACCTTGAAGTAAGCTTCACCCTTCTCGTAACCTTTAGCTTTACTCAACTCGAACTGAGCTTTCTGGCAATACTCTGTCAACTCTCTAACAGGATGCAACTTGACAGTCTCTGGAGTTATCATACAGCCCAGAAGAGGTTTTATACTCGCAAACACTACTTCCTTGTTGTAACCCGAGTCAACATGTATCGCACCAGCTAAAGATTCTATCACATCCCCAAGAACCTGACAATGGCAAAGCCACCATGACATTTAAGGACCTGTGTTCAGACTAGGGAAATAAATAAAAAAAGTGTGTTTACCTTTGGGAAAGCTATTTCGGATTCCCATCCAAAACTGGATTGCACAGACGACAAATGTTCAAACTCACTGACTGTTCTGGAGATGTGCTTGTGGAGATCATGAGAGGCATGGAGAACGTGTTTGTGCAGGTTTGATTTCACCGCTACTTGAGCATAACATTCATTGTTCACAGAAGCAGAGCGCATGTCGGTTAGTAGTCCAGGAGAAAGATTAGGATATTCGCCGTACAAGTGCTTGGTTATGAGATAATCCAACACAGAGTCGCCGAGGAACTCCAACCGCTGCAAGCAGAGTCAAATTAGTAAACTAACTGAAACACCAACAGAATCAAAAGTATATGATTTGGCTTTCATGGATAAACGACAGAACCTGATAGCATCTTGGAATTTCAGGAATCATGTACGAGCCATGAGTCAATGCCTCCACTAGAAGAGACTTATCCTTGAATTTATAGTTCAAAAGAGACTCCATGTAGCTTATATTCACAAGCTTCTCAGCTTGTATTGATGGCTCTCTGTGGATCACCGTAGTCGTGAAATCGACTTTTATACCGACCCAGTTCATGAACGCAAACGCAGCTAGTTCACCTCCCTCGCTAAGATATGCACCAATTAGTGATTCTACAACATCAGCCACAGTCTTGCGTTTCAAATTCCTCCTCCTAGCAATGTACATGTTTCCAGATCCGGATAGAGAATCATTAACAAGAGCATAAGCTGCAGATGATTGACCAGGAACCATCCACCCTTTAGGTTCAAAACACTCATTTCGAATAAATCCCTGTAATCAAAAGAATAAAGAGTTTGATAAACATTCTTCTAGAACCACAAGTGATGGAGCCGTTTTAGACTACTACTAAAGAATGTTTTACCTGAAGTTTCTGGTTACATCCAAATTTGCAGAGCGTGACATTCGAAATCATTCCATCTTTTATCGTGCTGAGAAGACCCTCGTGATGACTATGATAACTTTGGAAAAGATGCTGACAAACAGCATATTTCAGAAAAGAGTCACCAAGTGTTTCTAGTGATTCCAAGTGGAACTGATCTTGGCACTTCTTCGTTGTGATAGCTTCCAGAACCTGTGTAGTCATCAAGTGAGTAAAAAAAAAAATCAAAATGAAAGTGCCCTGCATGAGTAGTATCAAATTACAAAAAAAAAAATGTCTGAAAGTTGTACCTTGATGGTTGGAATATTGACTTTTGGGATGTTCTTCTTAAGGTTGAATGCTATAAGCAAAGATTCAATCCGTTGCATAACAGATGGCATGAATTTATAGGAATAGATCATATCCACTGATATTGGAGACAATAGGACATGACATAGTTCAGGAGGTAGTTCAACGAACTCTCTGTCATGCTCTGCAGCAAAATGAAAATAAAAATTTAAGGGATAAAAAATCCAAGAATAACTCACAATGCGGTTAAACATTAAGAACCTTTCTCCTTTTTCTTCCTCGTCATGTGAAGGTGATTATGCAGCGTGAAAATGTGTCTCCCGTTCAAAAGAGGTTCATCCACAAAATTTAAACGAATCTCATGCCTGCAATAAAATCACACACCTTAGCTTCGGAACGATGGATATATCAACTCAATCCTTATAATTGTCTAAATTTTCTATGTAAAATATATGTACCGTTTCTCATAGTACTCCATGTAAGACTCATCGCCAGACTTTCTCTTCGTCAATATCGAATTTGCGTTTAAATTGCTGAGAATACCTCTGGTGCAGTAGACGTATCCGTTATGTGGTGTGTAAACCAGAGCATTCTGTAAGACACAGGTGCAGAACAACCCGTCTTTTGTGAGTAGAAGGCAAGAAGCATCCTTGGCAGAACAATCCACATGCCTTTCCCAAGGTTTATGACTAGTTAATGTTCACGGATCTTATCACCTCCCAATCAATGAGAGATGCTTTTTGCTCATGAGTGGATGGAACTAGTAGATAATCAAGTGCTACACCGTCTCTGAGATGCAACCCATCCAACGCCGCCACCAAATTTTCCACACTATGATCCAAAAGAACTCTGAAAAGAGTTATCTGAAACTTTCTACACAAGAGGACCTGAACACAAGAAAAACAGAGAGTCTGATCGAATCGGATTTTAACTTAGATACAAATGAGATGTACCTGATATAGAAAAATGAGCAAAAATACCTCATCTTGTGTAAGGTCAAACGATCCCACATAACTCAGTCTCACAGCTATTGAGCCAAGATGATCTTCTAAGCGGAAGCATGTGTTCCCAATGTCAGCTTCAAGCTCAACCCTCGTGCCCAGTAAAATATCGTTAAAATGAAGACTTCTTGGAAATTCTGACTTCATCCTTATTGAGTAGAAGTGGTATGTTGTCTGCGGCAGTGCTGAAAACTGGGAGACTAGCTCTGGAGGAAAGTAACTTGGCTGTTCAGGGTCGTAATGGATTTTCCCTGCAAACTCAAACGTCGTAGATGAATGGTTTATCCTACAGCATAAATTTCAAAGAATGAAGAAGCAGAAGTTACCTAGTTTTTGTTGGACAGTTTCCTTCAAAACCATGTCAGGGACAAGATGATTCAGTGAGAGCACCAGCTTGGTGCAGCTGAATGCAAGCTTCAAGACATGCAGATTGTTTTAACACACTTTTATTTGCTTGGACTCTAACTTCTTTGACTTGACAGCTCTTGGGAAGGTAAAGGGTGCAAATCCCCCGATCCTCGTCTATATCAAATCTAGGAGCTGGTTTGAAGTATCTTTTCCAGCAAACAAACACAAAAAAAAACAGAAATCAGAGAGAATATAAAGAAGAAAAGTTCGAATAAACAAAAAACTAACTGATAAAGCTGCTTATGTATTAGACTAACTCATCTGAAGGAAGCCTTGAGCAGTAGAAATATATTAAGCTGACGCTTGATCTAATAGTTACAATTGCTCCTGTGCTGTTGACGCGGAAGAAATCCTCGGAATGAATCATTTGGAAGAGGTTGACAGGGAACATGAGAATGACTCAAAGAATCTTCACGCATTCTTTTCCCACCAGAAATATATTTCATCAACCGAGATTGTGTGGGCATATCTCCGCTGCAAGTGGCAACATAATGAAAAAGAAATTAGATCTTGTTTAAGCATGGAGCTAATGTTTTTACAATCAAATCGCAAGATATATGGAGACGAAGACAAATAAGTAACAGACCTTTTCACCATCATCAGATAATCTGAGTTAGGCATTCTAGCACGCCCTTGAGATTGTATGAAACTGCAAATGTTGGATGCAGGGTCAAATCCGACAACCAGATTGCAACTTTGAACATCTAGACCTTCCTCTAGAATAGATGTTGAGACGATGATGTTCACCTAAGAACAAAAAGAGATTACTCAGAATTTTAAAAAATTGCTAGAAGCAGACGCCTCCAACAATTCAGGGGGAATTTGACCATACCAAGCCTTTTCGGAAGTCCTCCACAGTTTCAAACTGCTTCTTCCGGGATTGACTTTGCAGGCCAGAGTTATTTCCTGCAACGTACTCAGTCTTCCAGCTATTATAGGTTGGAAGAATTTCATTCAAAAATGATTCCAAAACCATAGCTGCTATCACCCTTTGCACAAATATGATGCACCGTATCTTCTCCAAGGAGCTGTATTAATTAAATTCAGAGGATCAGATTTGAAACAATGTGTCTAGATCTATCAGTGTAATAAGCAGAAAAGAAAGTGTGCCCATACCTATAATCAAGAAGAGATTCAACAAGGCAGACTATTTTCGACGTTATGAGACCTGCCTCCACATTTCTCTTTATGTTAGCAACACTCCAGGTAGGACCTATATGTGCAGAATGAACCAAAAAAAAAGATCAGAGGTAAAGAAAAAAATGAAAGAATCTGCAGTTATATAAAAATTATCTTAGGATAAATGTACCATCAGGTATGTAAGCTAAAATGGTCTGTGAAGCAGTACTACAGAATTTTTTTATAGAGGTTTCGCTAAACTTCTCTAGTTGACCCCACAAGACAAAGTCGTTCTGACTGGTTGAGAATAACTGAGCAGCCTGTTGTGGAGAAAAAAAAAGAAAAATATTTTATTTTCCTCTGTAACCTAAAACCTTGGAACAGCACTTAAAACAAAAAAAAAGTACCTTCTGCGCCATAAAAATTCCAAGTTCATCCAAACAATAAGTTATAGATGAACATATCTTTGACAGTCTCTTCTTTATAGAATTAACAGTGGATGACTTGAGATCCAGTGTTTCAAGGGCTGATAGATGCTGTATTGTAATTATAACATTGTCATCATTAGTGTGAAGATATAAAAGATATAAACCAATCTATTTGAAATTCAAGCCTTAGAATATTACCTCTGTGGCTAGCTTTTCAAGTTCCGCTACCAAGCCTGCGCGTTTAGAGCTTGGTATTCCCATGTGCTGGTAGTACTTGAAACTCGGAGTAGAAAAGGGGACATACCGAGCCAGCACCGACTCACTTTCACATGTGTACACCTTAATAAAAACAGCACAAGAAAGATATCATTATCATCTAACCAAAAAAGTTCCCACTACAAAGAGGAAAGAGAATACCAAAAAAACTCAAGATGAGAAAAGAGCAACCTTTGAATTCATTAGAGTTTCGAGTTCACTGATCTTTTTCCAGTAGCTATCCAAGTTTTCACCTGAGGTGAGAGAAGAAAGAAGGAATAAAAACAAACCCAATCAAGGATAGAATGAGAAATGCGTTAAATCTTATACCCTTTGTTTTCACAGGGGATGCAGTCATCCCAAATATTCGAGGAACGAATGAAGTTGCAGAATTTAACTCCTTATGATAGAACTCCTGCCACGAAAAAGGTTTATATTAGTCAAAAGTGCAAAAGATAGGCTTATAATATGATATTTCATTCAGGTCAGTAATCAGTATATATTACGCTCACCTTCAAGATACAAGCGTACGCGTGATTACCCCGCGCATGATGACATTCATCAAATATTAGAACCTTGATCATGTTCAACGTCAGAAAACTATGTCTTAATGCATTGAGCAAAATGGCAGGTGTCATCACAAGAACCTGCATTTGTGAGAGAGCAAAGAAAAAAATAGAGTAAACAACTAAAAATCTCCAAACAGTCGGTATATGAAAGATTGAGATGCAGGTTAGCAAGAGTGTCTGAACCGCAGAGACATGAAATGGACGAGTAGTGAATCTACTAAACACTCCAATCACTTGAGCAGGAAAAAAAAAACAGAAAGTACATATGTAATTAGTCAAAAAAAAAAAAGAGGAAAGGAAACCTCATATTTATCGACTTCTTGTTTCCATGTAGAAGCATCCCAATAGTCAACCCCCATGGATCCCCAATACATGCCCACTTTCAGATCCGTATGCCTCTTCAGCGCGTCAGCTTGCTGCGTTAAACACACAACAAAGGACGAAGTAAGACACATCAATCAGTACACCACTTACAGAAGAAAGTAACACTAATGTCTCTAAAACTTGGTCCACTTTCTACAATGAGAGACCAATTCTACATAACATTCATTAAAACAAGGACAAGTCACATTGTGCATAAACTAAACAACAACAACAACAACAACAAAAGAAAGGATCATACTTGAGTGACAAGAACAACTTGAGGAACCAAGAAGACGGTGAAGCAAGGAGAAGGCTTGCGGAAAAGGTAAGCGTAGCTACGGAGAAGCATAATAGGCGATAAGAGTCTTGCCGGAACCAGTCTCCAAGTAAACAATCGTGTTCTGCTTCATTGCTTTCTCAAGCGCCTCCACTTGGTAACTGCATTTTTCAAAATCAAACAAAACGTAAGAAAATAAACAAAGCTAAATAAAAAATTACAAAAGGATCATCATCACTACCTTCTCGCGAATGGTAGAGGAGAAGAAGCAGAGACTTGATCGGCGATATCAGTCTCCATATCATCAGTACACATCATCATCATCATCTAAAAAACAATAATGATATTAGAAGCTTACGAGAGAAGATAAACCAATTTATATACAAAGACAAAAGAGTAAAAAGTAAAAAATAGTACTGCACATACACAGACTTAACAGCGAAGCAAATCATCAACTATTGGTTACTTTCCAGTAAAAATCCACACAAACAAAAAGACAAAAGATACAAATCTAGCAAACGTTCTGCAGTTTTTTTTTCTAGCAAACGTTCTGCCGTTTTCCCCCAAATGATGAGATCGAAAGTGACGTACCAGCGAGAATGAAGGATAGAGAGAGAACGAAACTTCGGAAAGGGTTTTTTACGATGATCGAACGAACGAACGAACGATCAAGCTATATTGGCTCTGCGTATTTTATTAATTAAAATTAGAAATAAATATTCAGCCGTTCTCGAGAAAAAAAAAGACAAAACTTTGAAAATTGTTTGAAGAAGAGTGACTGTTTTTTCTGACTTCTCTCTCGGTAACGAGGAAAGATGATATATCGGGAAATTACTGATTCATCTGTTGTTGACAGTGAAAATATCCTTGCCCTGGTTAAGACGCCATTATAATGGGGTTATAGTGTTATATACCTTCGAGCTTTAAGAAAGCCCAACCTAAAGGCCCATACTTTATTTCATACATCTTAAAAACGTATTACTAAATTTTGATTGTAAATACATCAGTTTTGTAATTAAATATTCTTTTGTTGAGACGTTTATTTTGTGATTAAATATTTTTTATAACATTTAATTAATACAAACTGAATAAACATTAATTAGTTTTAAAAATTACCAATGTATCATTATTTAACTAATAACTAATAAAAATGTAAAAAAGTATTTTTGAACCGAATATTTTTTTTGAATGTAAATAACTATCATTATTTAGGCTATTGTGCCACAGAGTAAAAAAAAAAAATCGAATGTTTTTTCTATAAAACAAATTGATATTTTTGAAAGGGAGGGAGTAATTGTTTAAAGCAGTTATTATAGCTAATGTTAGAGACAATTCCAAATATTTATATGGATACTTGAAGATAACCTGCAATTTGGATGCTAAACAAAACAATTAGTTGCTCTTTTTTCAATAAGATAAGTGAGGAAAACTGTCAAAAGATTGTTTGTTGTTTCTCTCATGGAGCTCTATGAGTTTTGCAAATAACATAAAGTAGCAGCAAAGGAACCACAAGACTGTAACCTGGAAAATGAACCACATTCATCTCATAAGCTCTAGCTAGACTCCAGCAATTCTGTCAAAGCAACCAAAACAAAGAATGCTTCACAAAGTGAACACTGGGGATACAAGAAGCCGTCAAGAGTTTTTTTAAAGAAGTGAATATTAGTTATATCACCTTGAAATGCTTCCAGTACAGAGCCAATGAAGCTAACAAAAGCGTCTTCCGAACCAGTCTCCTCTTAGAGAACAACACAGATCGCCGTTGCCATCTCTTCTTCCTTCCCCTGTCATGGTCATCTTCCTTCTTACCAGAAACAGCTCTAACGTGCTCTTTATAGAGTTCTCTCTCAGCAACTAAACAACACACGATCAACAAACTCGGGATGACAACGAAAACCAGATGCGGAATCACCAGAACCATGACATCAGGCTCTCCAACGTACTCATGTTTCCTATCTGAGCCTCGTGACCACCCACCCCATAATAGTCATGTACGTTCTCTTCCCAGAATCAGTAAACACTTCACCGGAGAACCAAGGGAAGAATACGAGATAAAACAAATACGCCACGTAACCGAACCAAACCACAGGGAGTCTGCATAGGTCCTGGAGAATCCACAGCACAAGCGTGACTAATCCTTTCTTGGCGATGAACTTCTTGAGAGTGTACTGCTTCTTGAAAACAACGATGATGCATTTAGGGACGAGCAAAGCCATCAACAAACAGCACAGCACAGACCATAGAATGGGGAAATACAACGCCGCCCACTGGCATCCCATGACACGAAACTCGTTCCACGTCCACGAGACTTCAGAGCTCAGACCGTTGATCGAAAACGGCCTCATCTCTGACAAAGTCGATCTTCCTTTGATGTCAGTTGCCTTCTATCTGAAGCCAAAACCTATCAGGCAAAGGATCTTCAAAGGCTCTGTAATTCCACGGGAGGGAATAAAACGACGCTCCTCCCAGAAGAAGAATCGTCTCCGTGTTTTCTCATCGGAGCTTCCATGACGAGATTGTCAAATCCAGGGCTCGAGTCATAGACTCTAGCCACAACGTCAACAACTATAGAACGAGAAAACACAATGGCTCTGATAGCGTCGTAGGATGAGGAGATCATGTGCTGGCATTCGTATCTGTGCCGTGCCAAGGACGTTGACATGAAACGTGAATCTAACGGGAAGGTCGGTAATATAATAGTCTTGTGTGCATCATTTGACTTCAAGTTGAGATCAAGGTACGAGACATGACCTCTATCAACGGCCACGATCCGAACCGCTCTGTTTTTTCCTCCAGTCACCCATCTCCCACTCCCAGAACTCCGCAGCCGGGGAGGCTCCGAAGGAGCAGTTCGTATCGCTCTCGTCACCGCCGCTGCTCCGCCTCATGTTCAGCTGAAAAAGGTCGTTATCCGAGAAACCGACACCACCACGGGAGTGGAGTCTTTTGAGGTTCTTGCCGAACCTCGAGTGAAGATGTCCGCAGAGATAAGCAGAGACGGAGTGTTTCAAGAAAACATCTCTAAGGCTCTTTTTAGAACGGGACAAAGCTGAGAAGGATAAAGGGAAATGCCCGAACGATATCTTTGTCACAGGCTTTGCTGGCTTCTCTCGTCGTCTTCGTCCCATTGCGATAAGTGTGAGTCAAGCGAGGTTAGAAGCTCATCGGTTGGGTGGCCGAAGAGATTAGTTGGGCCTCGTAGTCCAATACCCATCGTGGTGTCAACACCAACGAACAGATGTTTACGTTCACTAGTCTGTTAGTAACAAAAACACACAGAGAACTATTAGAGGCAAACTCAAAGATGTTAACAAATAGACTTAAACCAACTGTGTTTAAAATAAACTCTAGTTCTCATTAATTCAACTACAATGTACAAGTGATACTCTCTATACAACTCCATTACATGTATACAATACAATATAAGCTGTACAATTACATAGTATAGGGGCAATACCAACCTCGAGAGTGATGGTGTTGATATTTCTCTTTCCTTCCCAACTGTGCATTGATGCTATACTTTGAGAAGAAATCAACGGATGAAGCAAGAGAAGGAACACCAAAGTTGTCGTGGTTACCCCTAAGATCATAGAAGATGGTCTTGTTCAACCCACTTGTCTTGACAACATCTTGCATCACACTCGAGTACTCTAACCACTCTTCTTCGTTTTGCTTCATTGTCAACAAGTCTTCACTCTTCCCATCTGATATAATAAACCCCAAATAATAAGACAACGAGCTGAGTATGTCTTGTAATGAAACCAAAACTATAGATTCAGACAAAAAAGAAGAAAAAGTCGATAGCTTTCCGATGAATTATTAACCTGTGAGGTCGCCGGTGATGAGGACGAGAGAAGGGTTGATGAGAGAGAGAGCAGGGGCAACTGTGTCTCTGAAATCGATAGCTCTCTCAGGATGATGGACGCTGAAATGGAGATCTGAGAGCTGAACCACCCAGACCAAGTCTTGCCCGCTTCTTGCTTCGATCACTCTTCTTCTTCCAGATTCGTCTACAGAAGCAGAGACACTCGTCGTGCACAAAGAGATTAACAGAAGAATAAGAATCTTAATTCTTCTCCGCTGTAAAGTTGTCTTCTTTCGTAGCTGCTCATCGTCGTCGCCGTTCGCTTCCATCACCTCTCTTTCTCTCGCGACTCACATGGAATCTTCTCTCTCTCAGATTGTATTTACAGAAAAGGAAAGTCTAGATTTTTATTAGTTCTTTATTAACAAACAAATCCCCAAGCTTGCTGCTTTTGTACTAACAATTACATTACACATACATTGTCACACTTTACAATAATAAACTAAAAAATGATCACATCACAAGGAGTTCTTTGTTTTAATTTATTCATACAAGTTTTTTTTTTTAAGTTTAGGCTTTGGATTTTAACCAGAATCAGCAACTTTGCGAGTCCTTGAGTGCTTTCGTTTAGTCTTCTTAGGCTCAACTCCTAGCCATTGCTGGATGAGCTCAAACACTCTTTTATCATGGAGGAGTCCTCTATGGGTTCCGGACACTCCTACACTCGCTACTGATTTGAACTGAGCAGCCTGTGAAGATAAAGTAGAACCGTGGTTGAAGGTCCAGAGAAGTGACAAGAGAAGCAATCTATATTCAAGCTTTTTCTTTATAGATTTGCTTCAAGAGAAAACAGACAAGTCAAGTCAGGATGAACAAGAGAGAGTAAGTAGCTTACTGCTGCTGATTCAGCTGGTACAGTTCCATCTCCATCTACATATGTATACTCAGGCTGAAACAAGATACATACTTTTTAGATTCAAAATTTTAAAAGCATCTCAAGAAGACTCAGTTCACTCACCATAGTTTGGCATATTTCAGACAAATCCTCAATTGGAGAAGTCTCTGTGCCATAACTGCAACATAGAAGAAGAATTAAAAAACAGTTTTGTGTGCTTTTGCTTAGATTGCAAAACAGTATGAATCAACCAGGAAACTTTGTTTGGTTGGGACAAGAGTGGTAGGTAATGAATGCATACCAAACATCAAAAGGCGTATCCTGTGCCACTCCATAAATGTTATAGAAGGAAACTCCATCAGGAAGTTTCGCTTTGTTGAGAATCTCTCTCGTCTTACTCGCCCACTCAAGGATAGAAAAGTTAAACGGTAACGCTATTTTATTCCCACCATAGCTTAGCTACAATAAACACATAGTCAGATGAGAGAACATCTCAAGCAAGCCAATGCAAAAAAGCTTTAGTGTGCACCTCGTTATTCTTCAATGCATCGTTGAATAGATCAGTACTCTCAGTCAATCCAAATGTTTCCAGTTCCACAGAAGTGTCATCGTTCGTCCTTTTCAGTTTTCTTACGCCACACTCGAATCTCAGGTTGTTTCTTCCACTTAAAATCTGGATTTGCCATCATCTCATATATAGATGGGCACTCTACCAACTAAAACCAAAATTTTTTAAAACACATTCATCAATCAGAGAGCTCAAACAGTTGAGAGAATTTTATGTACCAGTTGGTGCATGGTCCATCGTGATACGAAAAAGAAGCTTTCTAAGCCTTCCACAAACTGCACTCCAGTCAAGAGTGAATCATTGATGCACCCTGGAGCTCCTGTTTAAACCAAATCCAAAGTCATTTCCAGTTTAAAAAAAAACGGTATGTACAGCTTTCACAAAGAGATTATTATTTGTATAAACACCTTGGAAAGGTGTTGCAATTGTAATCCATTTACCAACATACTTGGAGAAAACCTGCCAAATGGTGGTTAAAACAGGTTACTAATCTTGCTTTGGATGTGGTAATAATGTGGAGGAAGAAGATCATTATAGTACCTCCGGATAGAGAAACATGAAACAGGAAACCATGACTCCTCCCATTGAGTGGGAGATGATACTGACTTTCCTCTCCCCTGAAGTTTTATAAGCAGTCTCCAGCTTCTTTTTGAGACCGACCATGAGTTGATCAGATCCTGCAAGAATGAAAGAAATAAAGTAATAAACTATAATCTCTGGTAGTAATAAATAACAGAGGGATTTTAAATGCAAAATTTGACCTATTGCTTTGTCTGAAATCGTAACCGTATCCAAATAATGTAGTCCCCTTCTTGTAACCACATCCAACCAGCATTTCTATCATATCGTGAAAGTGATACACCTCCGTCAAGTGACAAAGCTTTACAAACTGAAAAAAAATCAGAGTTGTACAATATCAAAACATATATAACAGGAAAAAGAACTAACTCTCAAGCTATATCAAGTATACAACCATAAGTAAGGCTACTCAAATCAGAAAATTAACAAACACAAATTCCAGAAAGAGAAAAGGTATTATTATTTCTTTACCCAGGATGGATCAAGAATGTCAATTGAATAGAGTCCATGGTCATCATCAGGGACCGAAATTTCAATATCTTCATCCAATGGTTCTGTATAACCTGCCAAAAGAAAAGACATTCAAGATTACACGTGCTTCAAAACTTGGTGAGCTGTCAGTTCGTTCATAGTCACGGGTTAGTAATCTAACGGCACAAGAATCATGACATTACAATTTCAACAAACCACTGATAACAGACCCAAAAAACAACTAACATAAAGAAGGTAAACTACAAAGAGTCCTTTCAAACGTACACTTAAGATAAGAAACATACACTTTCGCCTCCATTCCATACTCTTGAGTCATTAGAATTTAACCCGTAAAATCAGTCAAAAATCCAAAAGATGTCAAATTTTCAAATTATAATATTTTCGTAAACAAGACTCAATCCAGAAAATGATATGTTTATAAAATCACAAAAAGTTAAAAGTAACCACTTGCAATACGCAATCACAAACAAAGTTAGCCGACGAAACTTTAGACTGATAAAGATCAAAAGCACCTTCATTTACACAAAGATATATATATATAAAAAGGAGTCAAATTTTAAAAAAGGAAGAATCGATTACAGAAGTAAAGCTTTGTCTGAATGTCTTAGTTTTACTTCCGTTGATAAAGGTTCAAACTTTGAAAAGTACAGCAACTTGTTTCATGGCTTGGGAGATGACTTGGTTAATGTATGTACTTAATGAAAAAAAGGAACTGGTTCTTATCTACTTATTGGATCAGGAAAAAGTTTTGGAAATTTGATAAAAAGATGTCTTCTTTTGTCAGATGTTGAAGAAGGTAAACTTTGAGCTTCATATCCAGGAGCCTTATTTCACACAGTTGAAAGGTAACCGACGTCTCTGTTAACTCTTGATTCCAAGTTTGTTTGGTCGATCTTATTTTTTATTCTCTGTGTGCCACTCTCATTCACCAGATGGTCTGAAAACTACCGAAGGAAGATGTGCAGTAGGAGACTACATGAGGTCGTCTGCTTCTTTAAACCTTTGTTGATAAATCTGCAACTATTTATATTTAAAAACAATACAGTTACACTATTTAAATTCAGAATAATAATACAAATTACATTAGATTATCTTATTGACTTCGTAATTGGTTTAGTCTATATACTTAACTATGTTAGTTTTGCGTGTCCTCCTCTCTCAGGATTGGTTCAGGAGATTTTATTTTGTTTAATAAATGCTTGCTGCTTCAAGTTCAGGTAGTTACTGATCGTTGTGTCTCTCTGAATTCTTCATTGTGAGGTTTTAAGCATTTTTTATTCATCTTCTTATCAACATATTTTTTGGGGGATGGCAGGACGTTTGCTATTATACTTCATTCTCAGAAATGCTGAGAGTAGAGGGTCTTGCAAAAGTTCTTCCTGGAGTGGAGACTATAGAAGAAGGTTTGAAGATCTTTACCAAGTTACTTACACACAACATGGAACATCTTAGAAAGAATCTCTCTTTTGCTATGTGGGTGGACTTGGGTCTAACATGGCACGCTGTTTATATCTTGCAGGTGTTGGAGTTTACCGAAACTTTTACACCGAAGAGAAGGAAAGAATGAACGGTGTTGTCGCAATTCGTGTTGTGAAACCAGTTGAGCAGCCGTATGCAGCTTTGGCAGGAGTATTGTCTGTGAGTTTCTGACAAAGCAAGTGAAACGTCAAAAGCCTTCACTAGTTTTCACCATCACAACATGAAGTTTCTTTTTTTATGGTGTTCTTTTGTAGGAACTCAAGTCCACTGGGATCAAAGGTTTGTTGGATGACTATACAGGACGAGTTACATCTGAACATCTTTGAGAGCAGATAGTTTACTAAGTGTTGCTAAGTAAAATGAGTTGCGTTTCTAAGATCAATCTTTTTATTTTTTTAACTCTGATAGTGTCAAATAATTTTCGATGTTATGTTGCTCAAAGCAGAGTAATGAAGAACTCTTTTACCAACTCAACAGCAAGTTTTGATAGTTAGTTTCTTCATGACACTGGTAAGATTTTCAGGAAGTAACAGTTGTTATATTTCACTAAACATCACAGTGAACTACGGAAGCAGAGTTCATTCAACAACAGATAACAAACTGAAAATCTAGTGATTTTCAAACAAATGAAATATCCATAAAAAAAACTAAGAAACCGGAAACACCAACGAAATAGAAAAGCATGTCAAATGTTGCCCCCAAGAACACATCAACCCTCAAAATTAGATGTAAAGGCAGTGGTAAGAGTGCTGCCTACTTTCTTCTCCAGAGTTTGGATAAGCACACCTAAATCCACATCCTCTCCTTCCACCGTAAGCTTACCTTGACCTTTCTCACACTGCACGGACACAACTCCTGAAAACGTATGATTCTTTTTCATTAGGCTAGCTTTTGTTTTTTCTTTTTTTTTTGTGATGTTGTTTTGTTTGGTTGTTTAAATTTACCTTTTGTTCCTCCTACAATCTCCATCGCTTTGGTCCTGTCTTTTTCAGATCTCACGCTCACTTCCAGCACAAAGGTTTGCTGATCACATGGCCAAAAACTCATCTTAGAAAATCAAGTGATGCATGATTTGATCAAAAATGGGAATACAAAAAAGAAAAAGAAATGAACTAGCTTGTACCTTGATTGGTGGCGCCATGTCTTGTAGCGCTCTAATAACAGAAACTTGAAAAGGTGCTTTTGCTTTCTGAGAAAAGAAAAGGCTCTTGAAAGTTTTCAGAACAAAGCAAAGGAGAGGGTGTTTGTTTAGCTTTTATAAAAAGATGATGAAACTAATTTGATGTTTAATGCCAATATTTAAAGAGGAGAGATTTCATGTTGCTATTTTGACTACTATATGGTAATAATATCTTCTGTGAATCATACAAGATTTGAAGAAGAAGACATATCTTCCTCCTTAAGTTTTCCACTGATAAGTAAAACCATCCCTATCTCTTCTTACAAACAAAACAGGCAGATAATTTTTTGTTTCCTTCTTAGTTTCGCGGTCAAAAAGGAATTGTATATTGCACAGATAAGGATGTGTGAACTGGATAATAATTTTTGTTTCCTTCTCAGTTCCATGGAAACAAAAGATGAAATAGCTCAAAGTCTCGACCTTGAACTGCCTCGAGATCTCTGCCTCCATCTCCTGGAGGAGGAGGAAGATATAGATCCAACAGGTAAAGTTATCACATCATGCTTTGTCTATCTAATATAGGTGTCAAATGGACGGGTCGTCCGTTGGTCGTCCACGTCCATATTTAAATGGATTTAATATGGACACACCCAGTTTATCCATGGATTATGAATGGACAAAATATGGATGACCATTTAAAAAGTGGTCTTTACGGGTTTTGGGCTTCATGGATATGGATTGTCCAATGGACAAAAAAATCTAGGGTTTCAAAAAAAAATTGAGTTTTTCCATCAAAACCGATAAATCGGGTTTTCTCGCCAAAACTGGAAAATCGAATTTTCTCTGTCAAAACCGTAAAATCGCAAAAACTGTAAAATCGGGGTTTCCCGCGAAAATTGAGAAATCGGGGTTTCCACCAAAACAGAGAAATCGGAATTTTCCGCCAAAACCGGGAAATTGAGTTTTCCCGCCAAAATCAGAAAATCGAGATTTCCGCTAAAACCGTAAAATCGGATTTTTCCGCCGAAACCGAGAAATCGAGTTTTCCCGCCAAAACCGAAAAATCGGATTTTTCCGCCAAAACCGGAAATCGAGTTTTCTCACCAAACAGGAAATCGAGTTTTCTGTTAAAACTGTAAAATCGAGTTTTCCCGCCGAAACCGAAAAATCGAGTTTCCCGCCAAAACCGAGAAATCGAGTTTTCCCGCCAAAACCGGGAAATCGAGTTTTCCCGCCAAAATCGGGAAATTGAGTTTTCTGCTAAAACCGTAAAATTGCCAAAACCGTAAAATTAGGGTTTCCTCCAAAATCGGAAAATCGAGTTTTCTGCTAAAACCGTAAAATCGCCAAAACCGTAAAATTGGGTTTTCCAACCAAAATTGAGAAATCGGGTTTTCCCGCCAAAACCGGGAAATCAAGTTTTCGCGCCAAAATAGTAAAATCGAGTTTTCCCGCTAAAACTTGTAAATCAAGTTTTCCCGCCAAAACCGTGAAATTGAATTTTCTCGCCAAAACTGAGAAAATTATGCTATGTTATGGTATTTTGAACTTATATATTGTTGTACTTGTGGATTTATGAATGAATTTTAATATTAATAATTTGTATTTGTATTTATAAGTTTTTAGCTTGAAATTAAAAAAAATTCATAAATGGTCACTAATGGATCCCATGGCTGTCCATATAAATATGGGTTCTGATGGACATGGTCTTTAATGGAATGATCCTTAATGGACATGGTCACTCTCTGTCCACAAACTATAAATGGACAAATGGATATGGGCTAATGGACGTGGAGTTTCCCATTTGACAGCTCTACTATCTAAGGATCTTAGAGCTAAGGGTTATCTGAACTTTCTTAGAAATGCTCTGTTTTCACAGAGAAACCTGCGAGGTACAAGATTCTAGCAAGGGCTTTGTCTGAATGTCTTAGTTTTACTTCCGTTGATAAAGGTTCAAACTTTGAAAAGTACAGCAACTTGTTTCATGGCTTGGGAGATGACTTGGTTAATGTATGTACTTAATGAAAAAAAGGAACTGGTTCTTATCTACTTATTGGATCAGGAAAAAGTTTTGGAAATTTGATAAAAAGATGTCTTCTTTTGTCAGATGTTGAAGAAGGTAAACTTTGAGCTTCATATCCAGGAGCCTTATTTCACTCAGTTGAAAGGTAACCGACGTCTCTGTTAACTCTTGATTCCAAGTTTGTTTGGTCGATCTTATTTTTTATTCTCTGGTGCCACTCTCATTCACCAGATGGTCTGAAAACTACCGAAGGAAGATGTGCAGTAGGAGACTACATGAGGTCGTCTGCTTCTTTAAACCTTTGTTGATAAATCTGCAACTATTTATATTTAAAAACAATACAGTTACACTATTTAAATTCGGAATAATAATACAAATTACATTAGATGATTATTTATTGACTTCGTAATTGGTTTAGTTTATACTTACTATGTTTTCATTGTGTGTCCTCTCTCAGGATTAGTTCAGGAGCTTTTATTTTGTTCAATAAATGCTTGCTGCTTGAAGTTCAGGTAGTCACTGATCATTGTATCTCTTTTGAGTTCTTCATTGTGACTTGAGAGATTCAAGCAATTTTCATTTTCTTATCAACATTTTGTTGGGGATGGCAGGACGTTTGCTATTATACTTCATTCTCAGAAATGCTGAGAGGTGAAGGTCTTGCTAAAGTTCTTCCTGGAGTTGAGACTATAGAAGAAGGTTTGAAGATCTTTACCAAGTTACTTACACACAACATTTAGAAAACATCTCTCTTTTGCTATGTGTACGTTGGTTCTAACCTGGTTAGCTCTTCTAGCTGCAGGTGTTGGAGTTTACCGAAACTTTTACCCTGAAGAGAAGGAAAAAATGAACGGTGTTGTCGCAATTCGTGTTGTAAAACCAGTTGATCAGCCGTATGCAGCTCTGGCAGTAGTATTGTCTGTGAGTTTCTGACGTCAAATGCCTTGCACTAGTTTTTCATTACCGGCCACCACATGAAGTTTCTTTTTTTTATGGTGTTCTTTTGTAGGAACTCAAGTTCACTGGTATCAAAGGTTTGTTGGATGACTATACAGGACGAGTTACATCTGAACATCTTTGAGAGCAGATAATCTTACTATGTGCTAAGTAAAATGAGTGTGTTTCTAAGATCTCTTTTTAAACTCTGACAGTGTCAGATAAATTTTGAGACTGAAGAAGATACATTGTTGAAACAGAGACATTGTATAAAAAACTCCAGAAAGAAAGAAAGCTTGTTTATTTATTTTTATGAAAAGAATCTATTAGGTCCCTGTGATCTTCTTCTTCAAGGAACCAATATCCTCAGCCAACTCCTTTCTGCTTGACTGAAAGAACAAGAAACATAGACATTTTCAATTCATGTCAGATCATTGATGCTTCTATAGATTAGGATAAGTTAGTTACCTTGAAGAGAAGGTATCTGTAGACAAACCATCCTGTAAACCCTAGACCAACAAGCTCTAAAACTTTCGGAAGCTACACACTCATAACAAACAAACATCATTCAAGTCAAACCATTCCACTTCTCTCTGATATCAAAAAGGTTTTTTTCTTAATCTTATAAGATTGTTACCAGAGGAACAGAGTTGATGGCACCAACAAGAATGGAAGATAACCAAACAAGAATGGAAGATAAACAAACAGCAACAATGGCTCCTCCTCCATATATAATCACAGTCGTCTTGATCTCAAGACCGTTCCACTGCACCATAACCGGACATCAAGACAAAGACAAAAAGACCATACAACTCTGTTCAAGCAATTACTTCTTACCTTTTCCTTCAATTCTGTAAAGAGTTCGTTAGTGTCAATGTACGTTGAGGTCGAACAAGCTCTCGTCTTCATGATATGATAATAATGGGAAAGAAATAACAGGACTTCTCATATCAGTAACTTATGAAGAAGATAGAATATATAATAAATAAAGTACCTTGTCCATGAGCCAGAAGCCAATGAAAGGCATGTACTGCACTAGATACATCACGAGCAGTACTGGCTGATAAAAGACCACAAATAAACCTTATAAACATTATATCAGACGTGTGAACTGAGTGGAACATAATGCGAGATTTTGAAGGGTACCTGATATGAAATCCAAGCTTCATTTAAGTTATGAGATGCAGCGATTATGATCAGTTCTGCACATCGTTCAGATGACACACGCTTCTGCATGGCAAGAGAAAAGCAGAGATTCAAAGAAAGACAGAGAAGAGAATTCAATGTGTGTCTACAAGCCTAGTCAAAGATTAAAAGCAACGTTAATTTAATGAACAGATCATAATCAATCAGTTAACCAACCTCAGGAGACTTCTTGTCTTCCGAAGTTGATGTTCCTGTACCCTTTGAGGTTTCTATTGGACTGGGACAAACAACAGTAACCTTGATTCCCTTCTGAAAGAACTGATTACATGCGCACATGATGGTTGAACAAACCGTTAGATTTACTGCCAATAATATTTGCGAGCAATGCAACTTTCTTTACTTAAAACATTCATACCTCAGAACGTAAGGTGTGGAAGTAGCCATGCAGAGCATGTTTTGAAGCAGCATATATAGCATGTCCAGGTGATGGTACCTTCCCCGCAGCACTGCTAATCTGATCATAGATTTAAACTTTCAATTATTAAATCATGAGACTTGATGGACAATCAAAATAGCGACAAAACCTTAAATTTAGCATAATTCTAGTCACCATTCAGTAGTGCAGCGCCAACGTTTCTCTAACAAACAAACTTACAAAAACGTATTTATTTATCCATATGCAAAATTCAGATGTGATTTGTGAAGCTTCACAAAATTAAGCGCACTAGACATATTGATGTTAACAAAAAAAAGTATATCAACTGGTCATTAGTCTCCACGTACCACAACAAAATGACCGCCTCCTCGTTTCAGCATATGAGGAATTACCAGCTTTGTGAGAGATATTGTCTCAAATACATTAACCTTGAATACTGTCTGCACCCAAAAAATCATTGATTAACCATATGTCAATAAATCTATAAAAGCAACACAAAGCAACTATCGTGCCTACAGGTTTTACCCAACTAAAGTAATACCTTAATATTTTCCTCACTCGCATCCACTGCGTTTAATTTCTGCAAAAACAAAAAAAAAAGAGTATGGTGTTGACACAAAAAAGTAATAGCTTTGAACTAAAAGACTCTCAATTGAGTAGATAACAAAACTTATGCAAAGAAGTTACTAACGGGAAGCTCATAGGCAGCGTTGTGGATCAAATAATCAACACCATCCCCAGGGAAAAGAGACACTGCTTCCGCTACAACACGTTTGAGCAACGCTTCGTAGCTGCCTAAATCAAAACGCAAAACCTTGACATGTTCTGGTGCATATTTACCTAGAGGAACACTGCTTAGTCAATCACAGTAATTAAACAGAAAGATTATAGTTCAAAACTGGAGACTTGTGCATCAAGTCAGTACCTTTGAGCTCACTCTTAAGACGAACCAGCTCAGCTTCATTACTATCAGAAAGAATAAGCTTGGCACCTAAACTTGCAAACTGTTTAGCAAGAGCCTTCCCTATAAACGAAGACATAACACATGAGCTGCTGCAGCCACAATAAACAAAAAAATTGGAGACTTTTCTTCACGGATAATCATTAAAACTCGACGTTACCAATCCCACGGTTAGCCCCTATGATCCAAACCACCTGAGAGCAAATATCAAATCAGTCAGAAATCTGAAAAAAATTGCTTAGAAACTGACATGACGAAAATTACAGATTCAATCAACCAATCTAGTACTTTTCCTTCTATGGCTTCTTGCTTCACATGCTTCTTTGAAATCAGAGTTATATCCCCTACAGGAGGAGGCAGAGAACAAATCAGTTCTACAGAATAAACCATCACAACCACACAAATGAGCAGAAGTTAACATTGAATTCAAAACTCTTAAGGAGTTATTACCGTCGGCATGTGCAAGTCTGAAGAGAAGGCCAAGAAGAAGGAGGATTCCGAGAGAGAAGAAGAAGAGTAGAATCAGCATTTTTTTCGGGTTGAGCAACGGCTAGAAGAAAGTGAGGACAACTTTTAGAGATTTTTACAAACTAGGGGGGAAATCTATCTATCTTTTTAGTATATTTTGGTCAAATTTGGTCAAACGGAGTAAAATCAATCTATCTATATATATAGATATCTATCTATATATACAAAGTAGAGTTTCCTCACATATAAGATCACCACATCATCAATTCAATAGTTCTGGACTCTGACATATGTCTTTTTCTTAATACGTTGTGGCTTTGTTTTATAGGCTTCACAAAATAAACTAAAATATAAAATGTATATATTTTTATTTATAATTTTTCTATTTAAAAAATTTAGTTTAAAATTTTAAAATATTTTTTAAAATAATTTTATATTTATTTATCCAGCCGCATATATAGATAGTTGAAACCATTTATATTGTCTTTTGTGATTGTCGCAAATCACCAACATTCTATGGCGGTGCCAGACGGCCTCTAAGTGCTAAGTAAAATGACTTGTGTTTCTAAGATCAACGTTTTCAGTCTCCTTTCTTAACTCTGATACTGGCAAATAAATTACGATGTTATGTTTGCTCAAGGCAGAGTATTTTGAACTCTTTTACCACTCAACAGTAAGTTTTGATAGTTAGTTTCTTCATGACACTGGTAAGATTCAGGAAGTAACAGTTCTTATATCTCACTGAACATCACAGTAAACTACGAAAGAACTCATACAACCAATGCCTAGAAAATCCAACTTATCCTGCTGGTAATTAACAAGGCAACAAACTGTCTTGCTGAGCACAAACACGAACCACAACTACTGACAAGACTTCAGAACTCATTATTATCAAAAGACACTTTCTAGATGATCAGTTTCAGTTTGTTTTAGTCTTCTTCTGGAAGAGTAAATTCCATGAGTATGTGTTGCCTTTCTTCTCAGCAACTTCCACACGTTTCCCTCCAACCTGCAAAACCCATTCCATTTCTCAAATTAAAACAAATGGCTCCTATAACCAAAAAAAATCTTGAAATTTTCTTGGTCAAATGTTTCTGTCACGTGATATGATAATAATGGGAGATAACAGGCTTCTCATATCAGTAACTTATGAAGAAGATGGAACATATATAAAATAAAGTACCTTGTCCATGAGCCAGAAGCCAAGGAAAGGCATGTATTGCACTAGATACATCACGAGCAGCACTGGCTGGTAAAAGACCACAAATAAACATTACATCAGACGTCTGAACTGAGTGGAACATAATGCGATGTTAACAAAGTGGTAAGATACCTGATATGAAATCCAAGCTTCTTTTAAGTTATGAGATGCAGCGATTATGGTCAGTTCTGCACATCGTTCAGACGACACACGCTTCTGCATGGCAAGAGAAAAGTATGCTTGAGAAAGAAAAAAAACAAAAGAGAAACAGTTTTCAATGTGTGTCTACAAGCCTAGTCAAAGATTAAAAGCAACGGCAACTTAATGAACAAATCACAATCAGTCAACAGACCTCAGGAGACTTCTTGTCTTCCGAAGTTGATGTTCCTGTACCATTTGAGGTCTCTATTGGACCGGGACAAACAACAGTAACCTTGATCCCCTTCTGAAAGAACTGATTCCATGCGCAAATGATGGTTGAACAAACTGTTTGAATTATTGCCAATAATATTTGCGAGTAATGCAACTTTCTTTACTTCAAACAAACATACCTCAGAACGTAAGCTGTGAAAGTAGCCTTGCAGTGCATGTTTTGAAGCAGCATATATAGCCTGTCCAGGTGATGGTACCTTCCCTGCTGCACTGCTAATCTGATTATAGATTTAATTTTCAACTATTAAATCATGAGACTTAACCAAATCAAATGGAAAAGATTAGAGATATTGTCCAAAAGTATATGCATAGGTCATTAGTCTCCATCCACGTACCACAACAAAATGACCGCCTCCTTGTTTCAGCATATGAGGAGTTACCAACTTTGTGAGAGATATGGTCCCAAATACATTAACCTCGAATGTAGTCTGCACCCAAAAGTTTCATTTTGATTAACCAATATGTCAATAAACCCATACATGAGGCTAGTGAATCTCTTGGCTGTAGAAACACAAAGCAAGTACAGTGCCCACAGATTTTCACCCACAAATCAATTCAATACCTTAAGATTTTCCTCAGTGGCATCCACTGCATTTGATTTCTGCAAGAAAAGGAGTATCACAAGCCCTTAAACAACAACAACAAAAACTAATAGCTTTGAACTAAAAGACTCTGTATATATAGTAAGGAAGTAACTAACCGGACGCTCATAGGCAGCGTTGTGAACCAAATAATCAACACCAGCCCCAGGGAAAAGAGACACCGCTTGCTCTACGACATGTTTGAGCCCCTTTTCGCCGCTAGCTAGATCTAAAGGCAAAACCTTGACATCTTCTGGTGCATACTTACCTAAAGAGTAGTAACACAGCTTAATCAATCACTAAACCGAAACAGAAAGATTTTATACAGTAGTTCAAAAAATGGAGACTTTTTGCATAAAGTTACTACCTTTGAGCTCACTCTTAACACGAACCAACTCAGCTTCGTTCCTGGCAGAGAGAATAAGCTTGGCGCCTAAACTTGCAAACTGTTTAGCAAGAACTTCCCCTACAAATTCAATCATAACACATCAGCTTGCTGCACCACCCAGAACACAATCAAATCAAAAGCCGGAGACTTTACCAATTCCACGGCTAGCCCCTGTGATCCAAACCACCTGAGAGCAAAGATCAAATCAATCACAAATCTGAAAAAGAAAAAAAAAGATATTTTTTATTCCTATCTATCTATCAATCCAGTACCTTGCCTTCTATGGCTTCTCGCTTCTAGAGATGTCAATTGGGCGGGCCGGGCGGGTTTGGGCGTGTCCGAATGGGCTTTAATTTTTTGCTGGACATTTTTGGTCGAAGCCCAAATAGAACCATGTCCAAATGAGACCATAACCAAATAAGACCATGATTTGTTGGACTGTCCATGGGACCCATACGTCCATTTAATGTAAACAACATAATTTCAGTTCTTTTGAATTTTTTTGGGAAATTGTGTTTTTCGGTTTTCGCCAGAAATTACGTTTTCCAGTTTTCGCGAGAAATTGCATTTTCCGGTTTTGGCGGAAAATTGTGTGTTTTCAGAAAATTGCGTTTTTTTAGTTTGGACGAGAAATTACGTTTTTCCGGTTTTGGTGGGAAATTGTGTTTTCCGGTTTTGACGAGAAATTACGTTTTCGGTTTTGGCAGGAAATTGGGTTTTCCGGTTTTGGCAGAAATTGCATTTTTCGGTTTTGGCGGAAAATTACGTTTTTCGGTTTTGGTGGGAAATTATGTGTTTTCCGGTTTTGACGAAAATTTGCGTTTTCAGTTTTGACGGGAAATTGGATTTTTCGGTTTTGGCAGAAATTGCATTTTTCGGGTTTTGGCGGGAAATTACGTTTTCCAATTTTGGTGGGAAATTGTGTGTTTTCCGGTTTTGACGAGAAATTGCGTTTTTCCGGTTTTGACGAGAAATTGCATTTTCGGTTTTGGCGGGAAATTGGGTTTTTTCGGTTTTGGCAGAAATTACATTTTTCGGTTTTGGCGGAAAATTACGTTTTTCCGGTTTTGGCGGTAACTATATTTTTTCGGTTTTGACAGAAAATTACGTTTTTCGATTTTGACGGGAAATTGTGTTTAAGATTGTGTTTTTCAAATTTGCTAAACCTAGGTATTTAAGATTTTTGGGCCGCCCATTGTCCAATTGGTTAAACCCAATATTGTCCATAATATAATTGGGTTCGTCCATATGGACAAAAATTTAGTTACGGATCAAAATGGGCCTGTCCATTTCAGACCATATCAATTTGGACACGGGCCGCCCATTTATAATCCGCCCATTTGACATCTCTACTCGCTTCACATGCTTCTTCGAGATCAGAGTTAAATCCCCTACAGGAGGAGGCAGAGAACAAATCAGTTCTATTACAGAATCTATTCATCACGACCACATATGAGCAGAAGTTAACATTGAATTCAGAACTCTTATTACCGTCTGCAAATGCGAATTTGAGGAGAAGACCAAGAAGAAGGAGGAGTCCGAGAGAGGAGAAGAGTAGAGTCAGCATTTTCTTTCTCGGTTTGGAGAGCAATGGGGGAAGAAGAAAGAGAGGACACGTTTTGGAAACTAGAGGGCAAATATGTTAATGAATACTCATCCGTTTCTCTTCTAAAAGTGAGTGTTTTGGAAAAGAATAAAAGTGTTTCATTTCAAACAGATACATTTTTTAAAAAAAAATTCACATTTCAATAAAATATATTAAATTTAATTATAAATACATAATTTTTTATAATTTTATATTTTAAATCAAAAAATAAAAATAAAATAAATATTTATGAACTTCATAGCTTTCCGACAAAAATGATATTGTAAATATAAAAAATGTATATTTAAAAAAACAAAATTCTTTATAATATGCAACTTTTGAAATCGAAAGAATATTTATAAAAATGTAAAATATATTTTAAAAATCTTATATGTACATTGTTAGCTCACAATTATGAATTATAAATTACAAAAAATTGATTAATTAAATTATTATCGGTTTAATATAATCACAAAAACTGCGTAATTAAATTTTGATTATGTCTTATGTGTGAAAAGTTGCAACAAATCTATAAATATGAAAAATAAAAGAGTACAAGTTAGGGGGAAAAAGTACAAGTTAGGTAGAATTTCAAACCACAAAATTCGTTAGAATCATTTCAACCAACTGATATCGAACGAAGATTTATTAGCATTTTGCGAATATTAGAGTACAACAACCGAAGGCATTAAGCCTTTTTTCAAAAAAAAAAAACAACCGAAGGCATTACAGTTTGTAGAAAAGAAAAGGAAAACGAAAACGCATAACATTTCTTTGACAAACATAACAGATGCATAGAAAACATCTAATATAGTAGTAAGATTACTCGAGTCCTCGAGAACGTGGTCTTCAAATCATATGGGAATGGAACGGGTGACTTTGGGATACACGTGGGTAGCCGGATGACCCATAATACGTCTACCTTTGGCGTGTTTGAAGATATAAACCAATGCTCCCACAGGCCATTCCACTACTGCGGCTGCTGCAAACGCCACAAGCCCTAACGTTGGTCCTACCACTTTGCATCTACATGGGTTTCCTCCCGTTCCGCACTGCACGCATATAGGAATCATCCTTGTGGTGAACTTCGAATGTACAAACCGTAAGTTATCAAAGAGGTAAAAATGTTTGTTGCTGTAATAGAGATGTGCAGATGTATGAAATATGAGTAGAGAATATGGTGTTGGTTTGTGATGATTATATAGGGACTCTCAAGCGAATCATTTGACGAGTTTTTTTTAGTATTCTTCTTTTTTATTTAATACTTATTGTATAGGGAATACTATATTTGATCTTTAAGTTTATAAGTATAACTCGGTCCATGTAGGATTTATTTTCTTATCTATCTTTTTCTTCCCTTTGACGCGTGTTGTGTTGGAGAGTTGTGAATGTGGTCTGAGGAGTGAGGAGTATACGTGTTTTCTTCCCTCTGTCTCAGTCATCATCTCACGAGATCATTGGTGGATGAGTTGTTGATGAGATCGTCGCTTTGGGTCTCAAAATCTTGTATAATATATTGGACCTAAAAATAAGTTATATGACATTTTGGGATCTTCACCAAATTCATAAATTATCAAGACCAAATCAATATGCCTCCAATAGGCCGGCCTCAGAATCAACCGGGCCAGTCCATCATAGTAAACATACTAATACATAGTATCATTTTGTGCTAAGTGATTTTATAATGTGAATTTTCTATATATTAAAACATGAAAATCATCAACACTTTTAAAAGATATTCCCATTTACGAATCTAAATATTATCAAACATAATTAGTGGGGAAAAATGTCTTTCTCACTAAATCAAAATAGTTCTAACCTTGAAGTGAGCGAAAAAGATAATTTAGCAAAGTTCCATAAACTCCAAAGTTCTATTTAATTAAAAACAAAGACTTTGGTGTTGACTTTTGTATAATTGACATTAGAAATGCAAATTACAAATTAATAAGTCATATAAGCTATGTTTAAGTTTCTAATCTATTCATTTTTTCGTAGAAACAAAGTCTAAATATAACAATTAGATATTTGAATGTTAGCATGCTAATTGGTTAAAAATTGAAGGAAAGCATAAATATATCATTTAAATTTTATATAAGAAATATAGAACTGTCATAAGCAAACGCGACAATTTTTTACCGTTGTATCAGTCATGCAAATCTCTTAAAAACGTTTAAAACACAACCATATACATCTACAAACGTCCACAACCACTGCAGTTACATCAGTCAGATCCTAAATAGGTTTCGGTGATGCCAGTAAATCTAATATAATAGTTTGAGACTGAAGAAGACTTTTTTTTGAGCAACAGACTGAAGAAGATACATTGTTATGAAAAGAATCTATTCGGTCCCTGTGATCTTCTTCTTCAAGGAACCAATATCCTCAGCCAACTCCTTTCTGCTTGACTGAAAGAACAAGAAACATAGACATTTTCATTCATGTCAGATCATTGATGCTTCTATAGATTAGGATAAGTTAGTTACCTTGAAGAGAAGGTATCTGTAGACAAACCATCCTGTAAACCCGAGACCAACAAGCTCCAAAACTTTCGGAAGCTACACACTCATAACAAACAAACAAACAAACATCATTCAAGTCAAAACCATTCTACTTCTCTCTGATATCAAAAAGGTTTTTTTTTTAATCTTCTAAGATTGTTACCATAGGAACAGAGTTGATGGCACCAACAAGAATGGAAGATAACCAAACAAGAATGGAAGATAAACAAACAGCAACAATGGCTCCTCTTCCATATATAATCACAGTCGCCTTGATCCCAAGACCATCCCACTGCACCATAACCGGACATCAAGACAAGACAAAAAAACATACAACTCTGTTCAAGCAATTACTTCTTACCTTTTCCTTCAATTCTGTAAAGAGTTCGTTAGTGTCAATGTACGTTGAGGTCGAACAAGCTCTCGTCTTCATGATATGATAACAATGGGAAAGAAATAACAGGAATTCTCATACCAGTAACTTATCAAAAAGATGGAGCATATAATAAATAAAGTACCTTGTCCATGAGCCAGAAGCCAATGAAAGGCATGTACTGCACTAGATACATCATGAGCAGTACTGGCTGATAAAAGACCACAAAGAAACATTATATCAGACGTCTGAACTGAGTGGAACATAATGCGAGATTTTGAAGGGTACCTGATATGAAATCCAAGCTTCATTTAAGTTATGAGATGCAGCGATTATGATCAGTTCTGCACATCGTTCAGATGACACACGCTTCTGCATGGCAAGAGAAAAGCAGAGATTCAAAGAAAGACAGAGAAGAGAATTCAATGTGTGTCTACAAGCCTAGTCAAAGATTAAAAGCAACGTTAATTTAATGAACAGATCATAATCAATCAGTTAACCAACCTCAGGAAACTTCTTGTCTTTCGAAGTTGATGTTCCTGTACCCTTTGAGGTTTCTATTGGACCTGGGACAAACAACAGTAACCTTGATTCCCTTCTGAAAGAACTGATTCCATGCGCACATGATGGTTGAACAAACTGTTAGATTTACTGCCAATAACATTTGCGAGCAATGCAACTTTCTTTACTTCAAACATACCTCAGAACGTAAGGTGTGGAAGTAGCCATGCAGAGCATGTTTTGAAGCAGCACATATAGCCTGTCCAGGTGATGGTACCTTCCCTGCGGCACTGCTAATCTGATTATAGATTTAACTTTCAGTTATTAAATCATGAGACTTGATGGACAATCAAAATAGCGACAAAACCTTAAATTTAGCATAATTCTAGTCACCATTCAGTAGTGCAGCGCCAACGTTTCTCTAACAAACAAACTTACAAAAACGTATTTATTTATCCATATGCAAAATTCAGATGTGATTTGTGAAGCTTCACAAAATTAAGCGCACTAGACATATTGATGTTAACAAAAAAAGTATCTCAATTGGTCATTAGTCTCCACGTACCACAACAAAATGACCGCCTCCTCGTTTCAGCATATGAGGAACTACCAACTTTGTGAGAGATATTGTCTCAAATACATTAACCTTGAATACAGTCTGCACCCAAAAAAATCATTGATTAACCATATGTCAATAAAACTATAAAAAGCAACATAAAGCAACACAAAGCAACTATCGTGCCTACAGATTTTACCCAACTAAAGTAATACCTTAATATTTTCCTCACTCGCATCCACTGCGTTTAATTTCTTGAAAGAAAAAAAAAAGAGTATGGTGATGACACGGCCTTGAACAACAAAAATAATAGCTTTGAACTAGAAGACTCTCAATTGAGTAGATAACAAAACTTATAGCAAGGAAATTACTAACCGGAAGCTCAAAAGCAACGTTGTGGATCAAATAATCAACACCATCCCCAGGGAAAAGAGACACTGCTTCCGTTACAACACGTTTGAGCAACGCTTCGTAGCTGCCTAAATCAAAACGCAAAACCTTGACATGTTCTGGTGCATATTTACCTAGAGGAACACTGCTTAGTCAATCACGATAAACAGAAATATTATAGTTCAAAACTGGAGACTTGTGCATCAAGTCAGTACCTTTGAGCTCACTCTTAAGACGAACCAGCTCAGCTTCATTACTGTCAGAAAGAATAAGCTTGGCACCTAAACTTGCAAACTGTTTAGCAAGAGCTTTCCCTATAAACGAAGACATAACACATGAGCTGCTGCAGCCACAATAAATAAAAAAAATTGGAGACTTTTCTTCACGGGTAATCATTAAAACTCGACGTTACCAATCCCACGGTTAGCCCCTATGATCCAGACCACCTGAGAGCAAATACCAAATCAATCAGAAATCTGAAAAAATTGCTTAGAAACTGACATGACGAAAATTACAGATTCAATCAACCAATCTAGTACCTTTCCTTCTATGGCTTCTTGCTTCACATGCTTCTTTGAAATCAGAGTTAAATCCCCTACAGGAGGCAGAGAACAAATCAGTTATACAGAATGAACCATCACAACCACACAAATGAGCAGAAGTTAACATTGAATTCAAAACTCTTAAGGAGTTATTACCGTCGGCATGTGCGAATTTGAAGAGAAGACCAACAAGAAGGAGGAGTCCAAGAGAGAAGAAGAAGAGTAGAGTCAGCATTTTTTCTCGGTTTGAGCAACGGCTAGGAAAAAGTGAGGACAAGTTTTATAAACTAGGGGCAAAGTCTATCTATCTTTTTAATATATTTTTTTGGTCAAACTGAGTAAAATCAATCTATCTATATATATAGATATCTATCTATCTATATATACGAAGTAGAGTTTCCTCACACATAAGATCACCACATCATCAATTCCATAATTCTGGACGCTGACATATGTCTTTCTCTTAATATGCTGTGGTTTTATTTTATAGGATTCGCAAAAATAAAGTGAATTTTTAAACTAAAATATAAAATGTATATATTTTTATTTATAATATTTCCATTTAAAAATTTTTAATTTAAAAATTTTAAATATTTTAAAAAATAATTTTATATCTATTTATCCAACTACAACCATTTCACTAAATTCAATGCAGTTTGAAACCATTTATATCGTCTTTTGTGATTGTCGCAAATCACCAATATTTTGTTAGCAGATGGTTGCGGTGCCAGACGGCCTCTAAGTGCTAAGTAAAATGAGTTGTGTTTCTAAGATCAACGTTTTCAGTCTCCTCTGTGATACTGAAAAAAATTCCGATGTTATGTTTGCTCAAGACAAGAGTATTGAACTCTTTTACCACTCAACAGCAAGTTCTGATAGTTAGTTTCTTCATGAAGAATTCCACTCAGGAAGTAACAGTTCTTATATCTCACTAAACATAACAGTAAACTACGAAACAACTCTTACAACCAATGCCTAGAAAATCCAACTTATCCTGCTGGTAATTAACAAGGCAACAAACTGTCTTGCTGAGCACAAACACGAACAACAACTACTGACAAGACTTCAGAACTCATTATTATCAAAAGACACTTTCTAGATGATCAGCTTCTAGTTTGTTTTAGTCTTCTTCTGGAAGAGCAAATTCCATGAGTATGTGTTGCCTTTCTTCTCAGCAACTTCCACACGTTTCCCTCCAACCTGCAAAACCCATTCCATTTCTTAAATTAAACAAATGGCTCCTATAACCAAAAAAATCTTGAAATTTTCTTGGTCAAATGTTTTTTTCACGTGATATGATAGTAATGGGAAATAACAGGCTTCTCACATCAGTAACTTATGAAGAAGATGGAATATATTATATATAATAAATAAAGTACCTTGTCCATGAGCCAGAAGCCAAGGAAAGGCATGTACTGCACTAGATACATCACGAGCAGTACTGGCTGATAAAAGACCACAAATAAACATTATATGAGAAGTCTGAACAGAGTGGAACATAATGCGAGATTTTGAAGGGTACCTGATATGAAATCCAAGCTTCTTTTAAGTTATGAGATGCAGCGATTATGGTCAGTTCTGCACATCGTTCAGATGACACACGCTTCTGCATGGCAAGAGAAAAGTATGCTTGAGAAAAAGAAAAAAAGAGAAACAGTTTTCAATGTGTGTCTACAAGCCTAGTCAAAGATTAAAAGCAACGGCAATAGAACAGATCATAATCAATCAGTTAACCAACCTCAGGAGACTTCTTGTCTTCCGAAGTTGATGTTCCTGTACCATTTGAGGTCTCTATTGGACCGGGACAAACAACAGTAACCTTGATTCCTTTCTGAAAGAACTGATTCCATGCGCAGATGATGGTTGAACAAACTGTTAGATTTATTGCCAATAATATTTGCGAGCAATGCAACTTTCTTTACTTCAAACAAACATACCTCAGAACGTAAGCTGTGAAAGTAGCCTTGCAGAGCATGTTTTGAAGCAGCATATATAGCCTGTCCAGGTGATGGTACCTTCCCTGCTGCACTGCTAATCTGAGTATATATTTAAATTTCAATTATTAAATCATGAGACTTAACCTCCTCAAATGGAAAAAAAAATAGAGATATTGCGCCAAAAGTATATGCATTGTGTCATTAGTCTCCACGTACCACAACAAAATGACCGCCTCCTTGTTTCAGCATATGAGGAGTTACCAACTTTGTGAGAGATATGGTCCCAAATACATTAACCTCGAATGTAGTCTGCACCCAAAAAAAAATCATTTTGATTAACCAATATGTCAATTAACCCATACATGAGGCTAGTGAATCTCTTGGCTGTAGAAACACAAAGCAAGTACAGTGCCCACAGATTTTACCCACAAATCAAATTCAATACCTTAAGATTTTCCTCGCTGGCATCCACTGCATTTGATTTCTGCAAGAAAAGGAGTATGGTGATCACACGCCCTTGAACAACAAATAATAGCTTTGAACTAAAAGACTCTGTATATATAGTAAGGAAGTTACTAACCGGACGCTCATAGGCAGCGTTGTGAACCAAATAATCAACACCAGCCCCAGGGAAAAGCGATACCGCTTGCTCTACAACATGTTTGAGCCCATCTTCGCCGCTAGCTAGATCTAAAGGCAAAACCTTGACATCTTCTGGTGCATACTTACCTAAAGAGTAGTAACACAGCTTAACCAATCAATAAACCGAAACAGAAATATTTATAGTTTCAAAAAATTGGAGACTTTTTGCATAAAGTTACTACCTTTGAGCTCACTCTTAACACGAAACAACTCAGCTTCGTTCCTGGCAGAGAGAATAAGCTTGGCGCCTAAACTTGCAAACTGTTTAGCAAGAACTTCCCCTACAAATTCAATCATAACACATGAGCTTGCTGCACCACCCAGAACACAATCAAATCAAAAGCCGGAGACTTTACCAATTCCACGGCTAGCCCCTGTGATCCAAACCACCTGAGAGCAAAGACCAAATCAATCAAAAATCTGAAAAAGGAAAAAAAAGATATTTTTTATTCCTATCTATCTATCAATCCAGTACCTTGCCTTCTATGGCTTCTCGCTTCACATGCTTCTTCGAGATCAGAGTTAAATCCCCTACATGAGGCAGAGAACAAATCAGTTCTACAGAATCTATTCATCACAACCACAGATGAGAAGGTAAGCGTAAGGTAGTTAACATTGAATTCAAAACTCTTAAGGTTGTTATTACCGTCGGCCAATGCGAATTTGAGGAGAAGACCAAGAAGAAGGAGGAGTCCTAGAGAGGAGAAGAGTAGAGTCAGCATTTTTTTCTCGGTTCGGAGAGCAATGTGGAAGAAGAAAGAGAGGACAAGTTTTAGAGATTTTATAAACTGGATGGCGAATTTGTTAATAAAAATAGAAGGAAAAAAATACTCATCCGTTTCTTAAAAAAAAGGTTTAAAATATATATTTATAAAAATGTAAAATATATTTTAAAAATCTTATATGTACTTTGTTAGCTCACAAGTCACAATTATGAATTGTAAATTACAAAAAAAAAATGAATTAATCAAATTATTACCGGTTTAAGATAATCACAAAAACTGCGTAATCAAAATTTAACTGTTCTATATATATGAGACATACAAAGTACAAGCTGGGGTAGAATTTCAAATCATAAATTCGTTAGAATTATTTCAACCAACTGATAACGAACGAAGATTTATTAGCATTTTGCGAATATTAGAGTACAGCAACCGAAGGCATTACAGTTTGTAGAAAAAAAAGGAAAACGAAAACGCATGACATTTTCTTTGACAAATATAACAGATGCATAGAAAACATCTAATATAGTAGTAAGATTACTCGAGTCCTCAAGAACGTGATCTTGAAATCATATGGGAATGGAACGTGTGACTTTGGGATACACGTGGGTGGCCGGATGACCCATAATACGTCGACCTTTGGCGTGTTTGAAGATATAAACCAATGCTCCCACCGGCCATTCCACTACTGCGGCTGCTGCAAACGCCACAAGTCCTAACGTTGGTCCTACCACTTTGCATCTACATGGGTTTCCTCCCGTTCCGCACTGCACGCATATAGGAATCATCCTTGTGGTGAACTTCGAATGTACAACCCGTAAGTTATCAAAGAGGTAAAAATGTTTGTTGATGTAATAGAGATGTGAAGATGTATGAATATGAGTAGAGAATATGGTGTTGGTTTGTGATGATTATATAGGGAGACTCAAGCGAATCATTTGAGTTTTTTTTTATTCTTCATTTTTTTATCTAATACTATATTTGATCTTTAAGTTTATACGTATAAGAGCATGTTTATCCATGTATCTTATATGGAGTTTCAAGCACTATTAGGATTAAAAGAAAAGAAAAAATAGCAATTAACAGAATATACGTATGCTAAAGAGGAGACGGATGAACCGTATCTTGGGACACGTGTTAACATTTAATAAGAAGGAAAACAAAACTAATCACTTTCTTCTCTTTCTCTCGTGCTCTGTCTCTCTCTCTCTCTTCATAAACATTATTGACACGTATTAATAAGAGACTTTCGAGGAGTTTTTGGGTTGATCATGCTCATAAGTCGGTCCATGTAGGATTTATTTTCTTATATATTTCTTTATTCACTTTTGACGCGTGTTGTGTTGGAGAGTTGTGCATGTGGCCTGAGGAGTATACGTGTTTTCTTCTCTCTATCTCAGTCATCGTCTCACGAGATCATTGGTGGATGAGTGGTTGATGAGATCGTCGCTTTGGGTCTCAAAATCTTGTATAATATATTGGACCTAAAATAAGTTATATGACATTTTGGGATCTTCACCAAATTCATAAATTATCAAGACCAAATCAATATGCCTCCAATAGGCCGGCCTCAGAATCAACCGGGCCAGTCCATCATACTAAACATACTAATACATAGTATTATTTTGTGCTAAAGTGATTTTATAATGTGAATTTTCTATATATTAAAACATGAAAATCATCAACACCTTTTAAAAAATATTCCCATTTACGAATCTAAATATTATCAAACATAATTAGTGGGGAAAAATGTCTTTCTCACTAAATCAAAATAGTTCTAACCTTTAAGTGAGCGAAAAAGATAATTTAGAAAAGTTCCATAAACTCCAAAGTTTTATTTAATTAAAAACAAAGACTTTGGTGTTGACTTTTGTATAATTGACATTAGAAATGCAAATTACAAATTAATAAGTCATATAAGCTATGTTTAAGTTTCTAATCTATTCATTTTCTCGTAGAAACAAAGTCCAAATATAACAATTAGATATTTGAATGTTAGCATGCTAATTGGTTAAAAATTAAAGGAAAACATAAATATATCATTTAAATTTTATGTAAGAAATATAGAACTGTCATGAAAAGCAAGATTATCATCATAAGATTTGATTTCCTCCGACTTTTTGACATTTTTTAGAAGAAAAGATAAAATCAAACTTAGTAGTAACAAAATTGAAGTTTTGTTTAACCAAATCAAACTATGATCAACCAGCTTTACCAAGATGTTTTAATACCATCTCAAACTTACCATATCGATCATATTAACGGACATCATGTATCTAATAAAAAACTATTATATAATCAAATGAAATATAAATTTAAGCCTTACTATATAATCAAATAAAATTTAAGTTTATAGTAAAACCTTATTTTATAATTTTATCATTATAGACTTAAATAAAACAAACATAATAATAACAAGATAAAGAAACTTTTATATGAAGTGCATGTTGTGAACTACTTACATACTTACATTAGATTGTTGCTTTTTTATTTTTTTATCTTTCTTATGTTTTACTCATTTTTAACTTGTATTTTCCTTATATTGTTTGTTCATAATATTAAATTGAAATAAAATCAATGTTATACTAAAATTAAGTAATATAACTTTGAATTTAATTTATATATAATTTTGAGTATATAAAGTTTTTTTCAATCAACATTTTAGTTTTAAATACGTTTTGCTAAATTTAATCTGGTTAAATAAAACCTCACTGTTTGTTATGAGTAATCTTTATCAAAATAGTTTTTAAGTGAGTAAAAAAAGAGAATTCAGCAAAGTTCCATAAACTCCAAACTCCAAAGACTTATTTAATAAAAAAACAAAGACTTTGGTATTGACTTTTGTATAATTGACATTAGATATGCAAATTCTCCACTACCAAATTAACAATTCATATAAACTATGTTGAAGTACCTAATCTTTTCATTTTCTTATAGAAACAAGTCCATTTCTTATAGAAACAAAGTCCAATTATAAGTCCTTGTTCGGGAACGCGCGCTAGGCGCTAGTCGGACGATTGGGTTGAACCTAACGCCTAGAAAGAAAATCAGAGATCAATCGAAAATTATTCGGACAGAATTTTTAAATTGTTTACTATGTTATAAAACATGTTAAGATTAAATTATGTACTCCCATTAATATTTTTATGTTTAGGACTGTATAAAACACACAAATAAAACATAAACTTAATATAGTGTAATTTTCATCAAAATCATAAATATAAATGATATTTATCAAATTTTAGATCAAATAAAACATAAATTAGTATTAAAATAAAATAAAAATAGAAAAAAAAAATTAGGTGGCCAATGGACGGTTAGACGGCTGTCTAGACGGCTAGGCAATCATTTAGACGGTCTAGAAAGAGTAAAATCGGACATACGATTTTTTAGACCGATTTGGCCTAAATCAGGAAGAAAAGAGTGGCGTCTAGCGTCCAGGCGGCTAATCGTCCGATTTTTAGAACAGCGATTATAACAATTAGAGAAATATAATAAACATTTAACTCTTACGCTGATTGGTTAAAAATTGAAAACAATAAATATATAATTTAAACTTTTATGTGTAAGAAATATAAAAATGTCACGAAAGGGAAGATTATCAACAACAGATTTCATTTCCTCCGACTCTCCCATCCTTTAGAGAGAAGAGACCGGATCCAAAACCCTAAACCCATTCCCGCGCAGCTAACACGGAGCCCAAATGGGAGATCCGTTGGATAGGATTGGATCCGAGGCATCAATGGCGACGGAAACCGGCATCAAATCCGACCTGTGTCTAGAGATCGATCCTCCGCCGAGCGAAACCGTCGCCACCGCCGAAGACTGGCGTCGTGCTCTCGACAGAGTGGTTCCCGCCGTCGTCGTGCTCCGCACGACTGCCTGCCGCGCTTTCGACACCGAATCGGCAGGTGCTAGCTACGCCACTGGGTTTATCGTCGATAAGAGGCGTGGGATCATCCTCACCAATCGCCACGTGGTTAAACCTGGTAAAGCTCTTAACTATATACAAAAGAGATTTAATCTAATTATTATGTGAATATTTAATCGAAATATAGTTTAGTAGATATCAGATTCCTCATATGATGTTTATGTAATTGAACCGTCGAAGATTTGTATTGGCTAGATCGTTGCTTACGAAGACAATGTTCTGATTCGATATTCTAGGTCAATCCTTCTGTGTTGACGTATACTGAGAATCTAATTAATATTCAGAGATTCAACTTTAATATTCTTCTTCTTGTTCAGGCCCTGTAGTGGCTGAGGCAACGTTTGTAAACCGAGAAGAGATCCCGATCTATCCTGTATACAGGGATCCGGTAAGTGATTCACATTCTAATCCCTAGATTAGATTTCAGTTTTTTTTCCTTTTTAAGTATGGTGCAAATTGGTTTCTGTTACGAGCTGACGTTCTTCTGTATTCTTTTTTTCAGGTCCATGACTTTGGCTTCTTTTCTTATGATCCGAGTGCGGTACAGTTTCTGAGTTATGAAGAAATCCCCCTTGCTCCAGAGGCGGCTTCTGTTGGACTCGAGATTAGGGTTGTTGGCAATGATAGTGGAGAAAAGGTAACATCAATAGGTTGTCATTTAAAGAAAAAGAGCTTCTGTAGTGTTTTTGTTTCATTATTTGGACGGAGAAGTAAGCCTTCTGGTTAATGGTGTGGATTTGCAGGTTTCAATACTGGCTGGTACTATTGCTCGGTTGGATAGGGATGCTCCACATTATAAAAAGTATTTATCTGTTTCACCGTCATGCTTTTATAGTTCTGCTTATTGCTTAACATAAGTGTTAAGGGTACTTGTTCTCTAAAAATTATTTGGTTTTGTTGGTGCAGAGATGGTTATAACGACTTCAACACGTTTTACATGCAAGTAAGTGATTATTCATCTTTAGTAGTTGTTACTTGTATTTTCATCACCAACTTATTGGAACATCAGTGCATGATATCTCTCCTATGTCAAACTTTGTTTTCATTTTGTCTAATCGTGTGTGGTGCTTATGGTTATTTCCCATTTCCATTAAAATGCACTCATATTTTCATTTATACACACATACTAGGGTTTAAACTTCCTCTTTGTAGCTTATCATGCAATGCTCAACTATTTAATGCTACTGTTATTCTCTGGTAATATGTTCTCTTATCTGTTTATAGGCAGCGTCAGGTACTAAAGGTGGATCAAGTGGTTCTCCAGTCATTGATTGGCAAGGCAGGGCGGTCGCCTTGAATGCTGGCAGCAAGACCTCAAGTGCATCAGCCTTCTTCCTACCACTTCAACGAGTAAGCAATCTCTTTTTCATACTCATATTCATTGTTCGGCTAAGACTAGAACCTCTATCAAAAGGTTGTTCAGTGTGCTTGTTCTTCTGGAAATGGTTCATATTAGTCAATACAATGTTACAAATAAACTACACGTATATTTGAGATCTCTTATTTTCATGTATGGGCCCCTGATTATCCAGTCGGAGACAATGAGAGAGTTGGACATGGTTCCTGATTTCATGTTTAGCGTTGCTTCATATCATTTCATAACTTTTAATCAAGTATGGTTGTTTTTTTTTTGGAAGGTTGTCAGGGCGTTGAGTTTCCTCCAGAAAAGGATCGACTTGGGCACAAATAAGCCAGAAGCAGTTCATATTCCTCGTGGTACGCTTCAGGTTTGTTTTCCGCCTGTCAGATTTTGAGTTCATCTTGTCCGAAAAACTATCCATACTAATTGAATGTATATGTGATTCCAAAGAGCTGACTGATCTGATGTGCCTGGGGAACATTTAGACTACAGTTTTAGTTTGGTTCTGATCATCATAATTGTGTATAATCAGATTTCAAGCATTGTTTGTGCTCAAATCATAGAGCGAACTGTGTTCCTTTAAATCATATAAGGATTTCTGTCATACTAGATATATGAATGGAATTTTGATCTGGACTACCATGACTGACACTTGAAACGTTATCCTTGGGATCTGATTGAGTAGTGGTTTTATTAGGAATACTTCTCCTGTTAAATTTCCATCCATTTTCCCACGACTACCAGATTCAGAGGAAGCTTAATCTCTATAGTCCGATGTGAGCTCTGGGGTTGCTAATGTAAGGTTTCATCTGTTTGCTTTTGTATTTAGATGACATTCATTCACAAAGGTTTCGACGAGATACGGCGACTTGGTCTCAGGGCCGAAACTGAACAGGTACATGATTTTTCTTCTTACCATCCTGGAGGGCTCAGCCGTTCTTGTTGTACACATTGACACCTAAACTTGCTATATCTTGGCCATGTAGGTGGTTCGGCATGCATCTCCACCTGGGGAAACCGGAATGCTTGTTGTCGACTCTGTTGTGAGTGCTTTGGTTCATTATTAACATACAGTACAATAACTATTTTTAAAGAAAATTGATACTGTTTAAGCGGTGCCTAAACTTGAAATTTTCATCTTATATGAAATGTCTTCACTTGTGGTAGGTGCCAAGTGGCCCCGCTGATAAACATTTAGAGTCAGGAGATGTTCTTGTTCGTGTGAATGGCACAGTAAGTCATCTCGATTACATCATTTTAGTGGAGTTTTTCTTGGTTTGCGATGTTTTCGTTGCCACGTTAGTATGAAACACACTTTTTAAAGATATACTCCCCCCGTTTCTTTCTGTATCTTTTTGTACGATGTTTTAGAGAATATTTTTATTCAATTTATATGATGTTTTGAAACTTTCTATACAAAACTATTAAATCAATTGATTAAAATATTAAAAGTCGATGTGTAGTTTTTTTGTCTTATTTGTTTAGAATAGTTTAGGATAGCAATGATTAACTATTTTTGATTACTGTTTTGTTGTAATCAAATGTTTTTTAGCAAAAGTAATCTTTTTCTTAATTTGTGTGCTTATGCTAAAATATCATATAAAAAGAAACAGAGAGTGTAGTTATTCATGACCATATAACCTATTAATCAGTGCACTTGCAGTGTCTAGTTATTTTTGTTCCCCGTTTTGCTAAATCTCTCTATACATTTCATTATTATCACAGGTGCTTACGCAATTTCTAAACTTGGAGAATCTGATTGATGACGGTGTTGGCCAGATAGTTGAATTGGAAATTGAAAGGGGTGGACAGCCACTAACTGTTAATGTGTCGGTGAGTTCCATTCTATTTCTAACTTCGATCTCTGTATGCGAGCGGTAGTCTTCTAGGAACTTTTTTTTACCAGCCAAAAAAGTAGTAGAGTAGTCATAAGATGCACATGTAACCGTCTATTCTCTTTTCTGTTGGACGTTAAATTCGTTGTTGCTGATCTTTTCCTTTTCCCTGAGAAAAGTCCTGGATAAACTAGATGTAGGATTTCATTATCTGTTTAAATGTGATTGATACTTACTATCTTTCTTAAATATCTAAATCCTTGTGTTTATGTATTTCCTGACACAGATTCAGGATCTACACTTCGATCACTCCAGATCATTTCCTGGAAGTAAGTGGTGCTGTAATTCATCCCGTTGTCTTATCAGCAGGTAACTATGACGAAAAGATATATCTGATTTTTTTTTTTTGCTTCTCTGTGCCTGTATGCTAGATACTCTTGTTTCCTATAGGTCAGTTGTTGTCTTTATGGGTTAGTTTTTGGGGTTAGTGCCTACATGTTATGAATTTGCGTACTGAACTACCAAAATTGATGATTTGAAGCACTTTCCTACTTTGCAAAGTAAGATGTTAAGCTGAAATGTTAGTTGGTTCATAATATATATCTTCAGAGGGGATGCTCTTTGTGAATACAGTAATCCTAACTGTATGATCGTGGAACTTGTTAATGTACTATCAGTTGGATTCCAATATGATACTTATTCTATTCGTAACATGTGTTATACTTACTGACTCTCTCATGGGCAGTAAGCTGATCTTAAAGTTTTTTTACTAACAGGCTCGTAATTTTCGTTTTCCTTGTGGCTTGGCGTACGTTGCGGACCCTGGGTAAGCCGCTCAAGTTCCTTCATTAAAAATTTCACACTTTCTTGATCCATGTGCAAGTTAGCTAAGTAGAGTGAGTCTAACAGAAAAAACATCTTCCCTTACATGTTCCTTTAAGTTCTAAAATTTATTTATCTGCATACTCGGTACGAAGTGGTCAGCTGTAACTTCTTCTTAGACCCCATTTAATGTTGAAATTGACACTTTTCATCTCTTCGTGAGAGATCTAAAGATAGTTCACGTTTCAGCTTCTAGTCTCTCTGTTGACTTACATAATTTTTTATGACTTATGTGCCAATATTTTTACATGTGAGTATTGTGAATGCAAAGCTCTTCCATTTTCAGAAATTATATATACTGGATATTTCGAGTCTCTGTATATCTGGATTTACTTGGATGAGCTATTTCATATGCAGATACATGCTGTTTAGAGCTGGGGTCCCACGACATGCTATCATAAAGAAGGTTGCTAACGAGGATATTTCATGTCTGGCGGATTTAGTATCCGTTCTTTCAAAGCTCTCTAGGGGTGCTCGTGTTCCCTTGGAATATATGTCTCACACCGATCGTCATCGCAAGAAGGTGATATACGTTGTTTAAAAATTATTCTTGTTACACGTCCTAACTCACTATAATTTTATGCTTGTTTAGCATTTATATATGATATTTTGTTAGTCTACTCTTGTTCGGCATCTGAATTCTTCCATGCAATCTGTTGATTCTGTGACAATATTACCTCTCTTCTTTATTTTTTGGCTATTTGATGCTGATAGATCACTATGATCACTGTCTATAGAAAATATATATCTCTTGAAGTTATGATTCCGTAATGGATCGTTTTGACTTAACAGCGTTCTTGTCACTAGCATGGTTATTTATGTTTCTTATTGAACTTTATAATATTTACTCAAATGAGAAAGTACTTATTTTCGGGTTCCATTTCCTGCAGTCTGTGTTAGTCACAATTGACCGTCATGAATGGTACGCTCCTCCACAGTTGTATACCCGTAATGACAGTTCTGGTTTATGGGATGTGAGACCTGCAATCGAACCTGCTGCTGTTTCACCATCTATTGATATTAATGGTTTGCCTATAAGCCAAAATATTCCCCTCTGCCATCACGATACAGAGCCCATGCATGAAGTTCGTGGGGTTACTGATACTGCGGCTACTATGGGAGCCTCTAGTGGAGATAGTTCCCAGAATGATTTTGGCTCAGAAGCAAAGAAACAAAGACTGGAAGATGATTCTTCAGATGGAACTGTTGCAAACGCTTCCTTATATGGGAGTGAATTAAAATCTGATGATGCAATGGCAACAGATAATACGGTTTTAAGAGACTTCGAAGGTGCAACAGCATTTGCTGCTAATGCTTCATTGGCTGAACGTGCTATTGAGCCTGCTCTTGTCATGTTTGAGGTAAATATTAAGAATTTTCTCAAATTTGGGTGTCGCAGTGGATTTTGGCTTTGTGGCTGAACTTGAATGAAATAATATACAAAACTGAATTCAAGGTTCAGAGTTCCTACTCGCCAAAGCTATGAAGTTTTACTTTAAATTATGTCACCAGAACATGTTAGATTTGGTAACAATTTCTTCAAGTCTGAAAAATGATAATCTATGGATGCTTATAAGAAAACCATTGAAGTACGACCTTGTGATTGAAATTACTGTGTTAGCTGAATATGTTTCTGGTATTTGTGATGTTAGTTCTTATTGTGATTAAAGGCAATTTGCATCTTCTGAAACCTATGTTCTCTTATATAGGTTCATGTGCCACCATCGTGCAGTCTTGATGGTGTACATTCACAACATTTCTTTGGGACCGGCATCATTATTTATCATTCTTCGAGCATGGGACTTGCTGTGGTGGACAAAAACACCGTTGCCATTTCTGCATCTGATGTTATGTTGTCGTTTGCCGCTTTTCCAGTCGAGATTCCTGGAGAGGTTAGATTTCCCTGAGAATCTTATAGCTCATGGAAGGTAGCTTAATATTGATCTTTCTTAACCGAAATGCAGGTGGTTTTTCTTCATCCTGTTCACAACTATGCTCTGATTGCCTATAATCCTTCAGCAATGGGTCCTGCCGCTGCTTCAGTCATTCGTGCAGCTGAGCTACTACCTGGTATGTCAATAAAAAGTCTGTTGAAAAGCACCTTTGGTTTCCAATTATATGCTGGTTGGATGATAGAGAGGTGGGATTGGGCTACTGCTTTGTTTTTGTTAAACCATTTGAAAGTTCCACCGTTACTCTGTTTGGAAATCACTATCTATAGTGCTTCTGCAATGTGGCTTGTTAGATTTATGTATTTTCGTATGGCTTTCAATTGCATGTCGTTTAACCTTTTCTTTTTCTAGTCAAATTAATGGAACGAGTTTATGTTGCAATGTGTTTTCTAAACAGAACCTGCACTGCAACGTGGAGATTCAGTTTATCTTGTTGGATTGAGTAGGAACCTTCAAGCCACGTCAAGAAAGTCTATTGTAACCAATCCATGTGCAGCGTTAAACATTGGGTCTGCTGATTCTCCTCGCTATAGAGCAACCAATATGGAAGTAATCGAGCTTGATACAGGTAAGGAATTCAGAGCCTCTAGTATTAAAAATAGTTACTTAGATCTGTTCAGATACCACTTTATTTGCAGATTTTGGTAGCTCATTTTCTGGAGCCCTGACTGATGAGCAGGGGAGGATTCGGGCCATTTGGGGAAGCTTTTCCACTCAGGTTCATCTTCCCACTTCGCAATTTACACAACTTCTGTGTTTTGTTTTTTCTCTTTTCTAACATGATGTTTTCATGTGAATTGTTCACACAGATTAAATATAGTTCCACTTCGTCAGAAGACCATCAGTTTGTCAGAGGTATCCCGGTATATGCGATCAGCCAAGTCCTTGAGAAAATCATAACCGGTGGAAATGGACCAGCTCTTCTCATAAATGGTATCAAAAGACCAATGCCACTCGTTCGAATTTTGGAAGTTGAGCTGTATCCTACGTTGCTCTCAAAAGCACGGAGTTTTGGTCTGAGTGATGAATGGATCCAAGTAAGCCTTTTCTTGTTTACATATTTCGTGATATTTTCTACTCGAGTTCTTTGTCATATCGATACTCGTGTCTTTCCGCCCATGTAGAATTTATACCTTAAGTGGAACTCTTTATGCATAGCCAGTAAAGTACACCGTATCTTTGATAGAATGGTACTATACTAAAAGTAGGTATTCTCAATATACTCTATTGATTGTTCTTACAGATCCTAGTCAAGAAGGATCCTGTTAGACGACAAGTTCTACGTGTTAAAGGTTGCCTGGCAGGATCAAAAGCTGAAAATCTTCTAGAACAAGGCGACATGGTTCTGGCAGTCGAGAAGATGCCAGTTACATGCTTCAACGACATTGAAGCCGCTTGCCTGACATTGGATAAGGGTAGCCACAGCGATGAGAATCTCAATCTAACAATCCTTCGACAGGTGACACCATTAACTCCTGCCTCTTGAGACTTCTCACTATACAATTGTTTCTCCGTTATAATCCTAGTCCTTGTGTCTATTGATCACACTACCTGTGACAATAGTTCCTATTATTTTCTTGAGTTTATAGACGTAGTAATCTAAGTGAAGAAAAAAGGTTCACTAGTTAATAATACTCAAGACTCTTGGTTGTTTGTCAGGGCCGAGAAATGGAGCTCGTAGTTGGAACTGATAAAAGAGATGGAAATGGAACAACAAGAGTGATAAACTGGTGCGGCTGTGTTGTTCAAGATCCTCATCCCGCGGTTCGCTCTCTTGGATTTCTTCCTGAGGAAGGTCATGGTGTCTATGTGACAAGGTACCGCTTCTGACCTTTATATGGAATCTCAATTTGGTTTAACAAATAACCTTGTTCTTCTCAACGGATCATAAATCATTGCATCAGTTGCTTGGATTTGATCTCTGACAAAACTTGTTCTCAGATGGTGTCACGGGAGTCCCGCAAACAGATATGGCCTCTATGCACTTCAATGGATCGTGGAAGTTAACGGGAAGAAGACTCCTGATCTCAACGCATTCGCAGATGCCACCAAGGTTTTGACCAGTTCCTTACAGAACTCACACTTCTAATTTTTACTATGGCCCTGAAGAAGAGTGATTATGTCAATCAAAGTTCAATCTTAGATTGTTTTTTTTGCGATTTTGGTTGCAACAGGAGCTAGAGCACGGGCAATTTGTGCGTATTAGGACCGTTCATCTTAACGGCAAGCCACGAGTGTTGACTCTAAAACAAGATCTCCATTATTGGCCAACTTGGGAGCTGAGGTTCGACCCAGAGACTGCTCTTTGGCGGAGAAACATATTGAAAGCCTTGAAATAAGAAGCCTTTTAGGTGCATATTTGCATGATCCAACTGTGTTGTATTTCTATCGATATTTAAACTCAAAATATTCATTATAACATTACTCGAAGAACTGTCACTACAATTTACAGGGAGAAAAAAAACTAAGAAGGATTTTACATCCAGTAAAAATTGATCAAATTGAAAGAAAAAAAAAGATCGTTTCATAATTTATGTTTATGATTTTACTTCATTTTTGTTTTGCAATCAAAAAGTTATTAATGTTTAGTCTTTTATTAATGTTTAGTTAATGTTTTAGTGTGAAAGATTGAATAATTAGGCTTCAATGTCCCCATATATGGCTTTATAAATAATTAGGTTTCAAAGATTGAATAAATCAGGATGAAGAATCTCTTTCCATATTTTCTACATATATCTATAATGCATATATACTAACAATTTTTTTGATGAGAAACTCATAATTATTTGGGTATTACAACTTGAAAACATATACACAATATTCAGCTAAAAGTACGATTCAGTTGTTCACTGTATTGTATTTGGATCAGCACCCTCTTAAATTTTAAACCGGATCATGCCCGGTCTGATACGGTAGTTCTGCAAACCGAATCAAATAAAACTACTGTCGACAGTAGTATCCCGTTTAACTGCGCAGTGACTGATGCTAATGTAATTTACACATATACCCTCCGTCTCCTTTCTTCTCCGTCTGACCATCGTATGATTCGTATCATAAGCCGCCACGAACCTCCCGCCTCGAGAACTCTACCGCCGATTAAGCAGAAATGGAAGATGCAGCCTCTCCTAACTCAGGTTCCGATCTGAACCTCGGAGGGAATCGCGGTAGATCTATCGAAGAATGCCAGGACATGATTCAGCGAAGTTTCCGAAGTATATATCATATCCACATTGTTGTGTCAGCTTCTCAATTCTTAGATCCATTGGCTGTTTTGATTAGGAACCTAGGGTTTAGGGTTTTAGAATCATCTATTGAAACTAGTTTCTTCGTTTTGTTTGATTGATTTGATTTTAGACCCGATTGTGAAGTTTCTGATGGAGCAGATGGAGAAATCAGGGTGCAGAGTTGGTGATAACTTCGTCAAGGCGGTTGTGTGTACTGGTCCTGTTGCTGGTGGCTACACTAAAGGAAGAGGGGTAAATACACACTTTCTTTGATGTATGTTTCTTGTAATGTTTTTTTGATGCTTAGTTTCTTTTGTTATCTATAGATCACTGTGTGCAGTAACTATCTGACCATTCAAGATGAAGTGAACCAAGTGGTTATACATGAGTTAATCCATGCTTATGACGAGTGCCGTGCCAAGAATCTGGATTGGACTAATTGCGCTCATCATGCCTGCAGCGAGGTTCATTACATTGTTAGCTAAAAGTTTTTTAAAACATGTACTTTGTGTTTGAGATTCTTAATGTGTAATATTCTTTAAAAACAGATACGTGCAGGTCATCTAAGTGGAGACTGTCATTTCAAGAGAGAGCTTTTGAGGGGTTTCATTAAATTAAGAGGCCATGAACAAGTAAGTCTCTATAACATCATGGATGGTTCTTGTTAAAATTGATCTGATTCTTGAATTTTTTTTTTTTTTTTGAAAAAGGAATGTATAAAAAGAAGAGTGTTGAAATCGCTTCGTGGCAACCCGTATTGCTCTGAAGTAGCAGCTAAAGACGCCATGGAAGCAGTGTGGGATACTTGTTACAATGACACTAAACCTTTTGATAGAGCTCCTTGAAGGTAATACTTTGGCTTCTATGACTTCATCTTTAAAGATGGAGATATAGCCAAAAAAAAACTGTGGATCAGCCATTGATTTTTGGTTTGTTTTTTTCCGTATTTATTTCTCACTATGGATGAATAGTTTGTTATGAATCTAACGTTACGAAATAAAGCTTCAAAATGACAGAAGATTGATCAATGTGCTTCCTTGTCTAAATTGTTATGTTCTCAACACAACAAAACTATTTTGTAATGACCGTTAATGAAAGACCGAGTCACATTCTAATTTTAGTAACTTTAGTTTCCTCCTTAGACTTGCCTAGTTTAAAGCATAGCCTCAGCTTCTTCTCGTTCAAATCTCTTTATATTAACTCTTACGGCTCTCGTCCAAGTCCTATCAAAAGAAGAAAACTGATAAACAATGGCTGACGCAACCGAGAAAGCTGAGCACGACCGTGTTTTCAAGAAGTTTGATGCCAACGGAGATGGAAAAATCTCTGCCACCGAGCTTGGAGATGCTCTCAAGAACCTTGGCTCGGCCACACACGATGACATTAAGCGTATGATGGCTGAGATTGACACCGACGGTGATGGATACATATCGTACCAAGAGTTTTCTGATTTCGCAAGTGCCAACCGTGGTCTCATGAAAGATGTTGCCAAGATTTTCTAAGAGGAGTTTCAAAATCTCTATAATTCACATGAAAATGATTTGAGATCTAATCATGTTTAATTCTTTTTTTTAATGACATATCATTTGATTAAGTATGTATTTTTGGTTGTAAAAGTAAAAGAATTATAGTTAACTCAGTGATATCTTAATAATACTTTCTCTCTTTTCAAAATATAAATGTTGCTTTTAATATTTCAAAAAGATAAATTTAAGTTCTTATATGTTTTCATTATTTAATGATGATAAATTGTAAACACTAGAAAGGTAGTTGAATGTATCGATTTATTATTGATTTTGAAAATAATTAATCATTGAAAATGATGTATTCAATTATTTATAATCAAATTTTAAGTTTTCTTTTTAATGTGAAAATCTGAATATGTATATATATATATATATATATATATATATATATATTGGAAACAGAAATATTAGTTATCAACTGTGCTAAACGGATGATGTAAGTTTAAATATCCTCATATATTCTTTCTTTTTTTCAAAAAGTGCTATAAAACCATTCAAATATAAATGAGGCTCCCCTACTTTATATACTTTTCAACCTTTAGCCCAAATATGTCTATGCATAAGATAAAGACAATGTAACAAAGAATGGTTGCCAACTGATCTTAATATTGAGGACCAAACATATATACTTTATTCAAAACATATATAGAATAAAATCTCACAGTTAGCTTTGGCCCATAAACTTCATTGTTCAAAAATATCTTCTCTTCTTTCTTTATTTTTTTTTAGAAATTTGGAATTTAAACTAAACTAAAAGAAACACACAAAAAAGACTTAGGGAAAATAGTAGCCATCCCCTAAAAGTCTTTCTCTATGATTTGGAATTTAATGCTTCCTTATATTAAAAACATATTTAATTAGCGAAATAAAATATTTGACTATTTGCACAAATTAAATAAAAACATATTTGACTATATATTTTTTTTTGGTTTGCATACATATTGGCTTTGGTATAGTATATATATAGACACGTACTATGTAACCGTTGGGCAACGCACTTACTCATACTACGTCTCTCTCTCAGTCTCACCAACAGATCTTTCCGCCTCTCTCTCTCTCTCTCTCTCAAAATGGACCTCCTCGGAGAAACCACAAGCCTCGCCATCCACCGTCGCTTCTTCTTCTCCTTCCTCCTCAGTATCATCAACCGCTACAAGCCACCACGATTGCGACTCGCCACGTGGCGGAGATGTAGACCACGAGTTGCTCCGCACCACGTCCGTTTCCGTCTCCGTTTCCTCGTCTTCTGCCTCAATCCAGCGAGTCCTGAGCCTAATCAGATCGGAGGATCCCGAATCGAGGCTGTTCGCGGCTAGAGAGATCCGTCGGCTGACGAAGACGTCGCATAGATGCCGCCGACACTTTTCTCAGGCCGTCGAACCGCTCGTTTCGATGCTCCGATTCGAATCGCCGGAGTCGCACCACGAGGCAGCTCTCCTCGCTCTCCTTAACCTCGCCGTCAAAGACGAGAAGTACGTTCTTCTTCTTCTTCTTCCTTAGTTAGGGCTGTGATGATCTGATTAGTGTCTTCTATATGCTTAGTTAGAATCAATCAAAATTCGAAAATATTAGATAATTGTGTGAGATTCCATTAAGAAACTAAAAAGTCGTAGAAAATTGAGCTTATCATAGCTTCATGATTGGATCATTGCATAATCTCTAGATCTTAGCGAACCCCCTGCTTTCTTCTTTAGGCAATTTCTTTCATCAGATTGGGTGGTGGATCTATCAACTTTACTGCCTCTTATCCAAATGCTTTTTGTTATTGTTTGTTTGCTTGGAGTGTACTCCATCTTTCCTCCTTTTAAGCTCTTTGTGTCTGTCTGTGTTTCGTTTCATCATTATCTTAGGGCTCATCCATTTTTTTTTGGGAAACAGGATATTTCCTCACGCTACTGCAAGGATACTCTTCTTTATTCCTTCCCTCGTTTTTTAAACTGTTCTGTGGTAAAAAAATAAAAAATGTTCTGTGGTTTATGCGGTTTCTGGAGAATTCTGACTATTCTTTTTTTTTGTCGTTAAATCGTCGTGAGGTTTGATTGGTTTCTAGTTGCGGATGATATTTTGATTGATCTTTCACAAAAAGCGCTAGAGTCATGTTTACCTCCTTAGCTTTTTTTACTTTCTTTCTTTTTCCCCCTTAGTTTTGACATTCCATAAGAAAGCAACGAATCAAGTTGCTAGATAAGACCAAAACACACAAGAATCTTTTTATCCTTTCTAGAACACACATAGAGAGAGAATCATGACACTAGTTATTCCGCCGCAAATTCCCTCTCCTTTTAGTTACATCAGAAAGAGAGGATAATAACAACAGTCTAATATCGAGAATCTCTTGATCTGTTAATTAAGGCTTTTTAGCTTTTGGGGTTTGTAGGACAAACCAAGAAGAAACAGAGGATTGTTTTAAGTCAAGTAGTAGTTTAGATGGGAAAATCAACTGAAAGCTAACTAACTCTTTGCTTTAGGGGGCAGGTATGAATATGTTTCTCCAACTTAATTTTGATTTGTACATCTGTAGGGCCTTGCTCTACCAGACTTAAGTATTTTATGTATTTTTCACTTGCTTGCTGAATCTTTCCTTCATTTGTACGCAAACGACCTTGTAGTCAATTTTCTTCTTTGGTCTATATTATATCATCACTTTTCTTTTATTAATGTGTAGTGGAGAAAAGAGGAGCAAGCAAAGTAGAGAAGCTATAAACCTCAAACCCTTTCTTTTATCCTCACTTTTTTCCTCTCCTACATAAATATCTTTCCCTACTTTAATTTTTGTGTCCATTAAAACATTATTTAATACAATCCGTACCTTTAGGTCGGCTTGGTTTTCCTAAGAGGTTAGGTAGATGGAATTCAACTCTATTCATATGACTGAGAAGCTGAATGCATTAAAGTCTATTTGCTAAGATGCCATTATTGTCTTTAAGAAGATCCCTTCTGAGTTTTGCTGTTGATTTTTTCAATCTTCAGGAATAAAGTGAGCATCATTGAAGCCGGTGCTTTAGAGCCAATCATCAACTTCTTGCAATCTAATAGCACAACACTTCAAGAATACGCCTCTGCGTCTTTGCTCACTCTCTCCGCCTCCGCTACCAACAAACCCATCATTGGAGCTAATGGAGTGATTCCTCTATTAGTCAAAGTCGTTAAACATGGAAGCCCACAAGCTAAAGTTGATGCAGTCATGGCACTTTCCAACCTCTCTACGCTCTCCGCTAACCTGAGCATGATCCTAGCGACCAATCCACTCTTGCCGATACTGAGTCTTCTCAAATCAAGCAAAAAATCATCGAAAACATCTGAGAAATGCTGTTCCCTCATAGAGTCCTTGATGGTATCTGGCGAGGAGGCGAGAACGGGTTTAGTTTCAGATGAAGGAGGTGTGTTTGCGGTGGTGGAGGTTCTTGAAAACGGGTCACTACAAGCTCGGGAACACGCGGTCGGCGTGCTCTTAACACTGTGCCAGAGCGATAGAAGTAAATACAGAGAGCCAATTCTCAGAGAAGGTGTAATACCGGGACTGCTTGAGCTCACGGTTCAAGGCACATCAAAGTCCCGCACTAAAGCACAGAGACTCCTCTCTTTACTAAGGAACTCAAGAAGCCCGAGACCAGAGGTGCAACCCGATACAATAGAGAACATAGTGTCGAGCTTGATCTCTCACATAGACGGAGATGATCAGTCGGGTAAGGCGAAGAAGATGCTAGCTGAAATGGTGCAAGTTAGCATGGAAAAGAGCTTGAGACATCTACAAGAACGTGCTTCCACTCTTGTCCGTCCCTAAAACCGCCCGAGGTCTCTTGCAAGTAAAAGAAAAGAAAAAAAAAAAAAAACAGATTCTGCATAAAGGGTGATGAAGATTGATGGATATATCATAATACGTGTGCCAGTCCAGTGCCGGCCTTCTGGTTCTCAGTGACTGGTTTCTTTTATTAAGGTTCTTGCGAGCTAAAAAGGTCTTTGGTGTGTACATATACATTTCTATAGAAACGTTTTTTTACTTTTAAATAAAAGTTCCAATCATATTGTTGTGGCATTGGAGTTTATACATCAACGTCAAGCCTTCAATACTAGTAGATATTTCTCCTTACAATAACATTTTTATTCAAGATCACATGCATCACGTTTAAAAATGATAATCATCCAACTTTAGATCCAACCAGTCTTATGTAGAAAAAGCCCACTGAATTTGAGGCTTATGATGATCACATTTTCTCACCCCATGTTCTTTTAAAACTTGACTACGTACGTGAATATCAATTTGCATCTATATTACCTCATCAACCCCATACTACAGAGAGAGAAAAGAACAATCTGTTTGTTCTTTTAATGTTTGAAAACAAAACTGTACCAAAAAAATAAAAATATTCTGATAAGAAAATCTTGTAACAAAAGGCTGACATCAGTCCTCGAAACTGAAAGTACGTTTTGGATCCGCCTTTTCAGAAACTCTCACGTTCACCCACCACCACCCCCGTGTTATGATTGTTATCAAACGAAACAGTCCAAAATACTGAAAATATCACACAAATGATTTAAATATAAACATATACTACTCGTATACATTGGGTGAAATTATAAACTTATAGAAAAAACGTTATCCTTCCATTTATTGAAAGCTTTGAAAAGAAGAACTACTAGCTCGAGCTACGATACAAGGGTTTTTTACTCGGTTCTCTCCTTCCCTTTCTACGATACATACGCACAGGGTCCAACAAGATAAAGAAGTAAACATTTAGGCTAAAATTTAAAACACACAAAAAGTTTGGGTTAAAACAGTAAAAACACAGCTAAAAGTTACGGTCCCCTATTTTTAAACATTTATTTTCTCTTTTCACTTTTTCCCGGTTCCAACCGTGTGTCATCTCTACGCTCCGGCGAGTTTCCACGCCGAGGTGGTAATAAGTGGTCGTGTCTGCCACCCTAGCATCAAACAGCCGTCGTTCTCCTCGACTCTGTATCCATCCCCGCCGGCGAAAACCGATAAGAGCATGCTCGCTTGCTTAAACGCGCTGGATCCGAGAGGCACCGGGTCAAACCCGACGGATCCCATCCGGACTTTCCACTGCACCAGCGTCTCGTGCCTCTCGACCCGATCGGTTCCCTCCGCCGCCACCACGTTGACTATCTGTCTACCTAAGTACACCTCCGACATGACTCGGTCTTGACTCAGTAAGCCGTAGCTGTCTTCCAGCGAGTCGAACAGGCTCGAGTAGTAGTGAAGCGCTTCGTTAAACCTGTCGAGAAAAACGACGCCGTTGTGGTTCGCTTCCTGCTCCACCATAGTAACGATACTCGGCTTAACGGCCTTTACCGTGGTTAGAAGCTTCTCGATCGAACCGGACCGGTTTAGAAGCCTGTGGAGCTCGAAAACCGAGTTAACCACTAACGTTTCCGATTCGGGCCGGGTCTGGAACATCTCCGGTTCGAGATCCGATAGACTCTCCGCCGCTAAGCCTTTGAACTCGAACTCGACGCCGATCGCCTGAGCGAACTGAGCCAGCTTCCAGCCGAGCTCCTGAAGCGAGTCCGAGCTCCCCGTCTGCGGCGGTCCGACTCCGGTGAGGCGAAACGACGGAGGTCCGCCGGGTCTAACCGCTAACGCTTGCATCAACGCCGGCCATTGCACCCCTTGGTTTAGCCCGAGGTCGATCACGTGGACTCTACGCGCCGTCGTCACGGCTTCGAGGATGGCTTGGTTCGCCGTGAAGTGAGCGAACTTTAGGTAAGGGCAAGACTCGTAGAAGTGCATCTGCAAGGCCTCTTCGAAAGAGGGGCCCACGAGGGACCCGCCAGAGATGAGGTCTGACGTGTAAATCCGACGCGCCAAGCCTTGGGCGAAATAGGTGGCGACTTTCCCCATGGCTCCGGCTTGAGAAGCCGCGAGTGTCCCCACGCTCTTCACTAGCGCGTCGGCTAAGTTGAGATCCTGTTGCTGAATCGCCTCCGCGCAGGCCACCAGCGCGTGGACTAGTCTGACTCCGGTCTCCTGAGAGTCAACGACCACCACAGGGCGAGGGCGAGTGGAATCTCCCGCCGGGTCGCCCCAGGATCCGACTGATTCGAGTCGGATCCTTTTGCTGCTAGCTTCCTCGTCAGCGCCTTCTTCCGCCTTGGGAAACGCCGAGAGACCAGGAATGGCGCTCAGACCGTACTCCGAAATCCGGGTCGGGTCGAGATCCGAGGATTCCGGGTTGTTAAGCTCGGAGAGCATGGTCTCGACCCAGTTTGAGAGATCAGACGGGTTGTAGTGAACGGTGTCGTTTAAGACGTTAGAACCAACGTCATCATTAGACAGAACCATCTCAAGCTGCTCGAGCTTCTGCGCTACTTCGGCCATTTCGGAAGACCGAACCTTGTAGCCAAGAACTTCAAGAAGCTCGTCCATGTTGCTGTCATCCGCCATCTTATCCACCATTGAAGGACCTTCACAGGAACCAGACGGTGGTTGGGATTGTGGTTGTGGGTCCCACGTTTTTCCATGTCCTCTCTTCATCTTTTTCCTTCTTTGGTGATGAGAGACTGATGAAAGTTTATGAGTTTTGTGGATATAAGAAAGGAGGGGTTACTTTACTTCATGGGTAGGTAAGGTTTTTAATGAGGTTTTTATAAAGAAAATAATTAAGGGATTGGTCTTTTATGTGAAGATGGTTACAGACAATTTGTGGAAACAAAGGGAGATTCTGAGAAGAACAATATAAAATAAAACACGAGAGTGTGAGAGAAAGAGGTCCGGTCCGGTCCAATGAGAGAAGTGAATACTGTAAGTCTGTGTTTAAGAGATAAGGAGAGAGCAGAGGAGATGCCACTATAGTTTGGCACCTGTTTCCCTCTTACTTCATGTTCCTAACTCCGAGAGTTTTACTCTTTTCACTTCCATCAAGATATTTATATTTCTTGTAATATAATAATGGATTTAAACTAAACTAAAATGTTTAAACGTGTTTGCTAGAGAGTCTCATGATTAAAATCATTTAAAAATTTTGACAGTTGAACAATAAGTAGTTTGACTTGGTGAATTACATGAGTAGTAAGGCTAGTAACTACTAGTAACATTTTAGCTTCTGAAATCTGAATCATGTGGTTTACGTATTTAGCTGACTGTTATTTTGGGTAAAAAATTGTTTGGTTGTTTTACCAATCACAACTCTTTAAGTTTTAGGTTATGGTGTGCTTTCGTAAGATTTGTTGGTATGATTTTCAAAGTTGTGTAGTGTAAAAGTATCTTTAATGGACTGTCATAGTCTTATACACAATTACGACTTAATCTATCTTATTAAAACAGAAACATTCTCTTGGACCTAACATTTATTTTGTAAGTTTTTAAATTAAATACACATTTATACTTTATAGTTAAACTTACATTAAATCACTAATGTTTCTTTCTTTATACTACTATCCATGTTTCCAAACAATATATTTATTTCTTTATACTACTATCAATGTTTCTAAACAATATATTTTTTTACTACTATCAATGTTTCCAAACAATACAATAATTAATCTTAGTTATTTTATATCTATCATTTTCTCTTTAAAATTTTGTAGAAACGTTAAAATTTCATAAATTGCAAAATAATGAACTTTAAAATTTGGATTATAAGACTACAAAATATGAAACTATTACAATTTAGTTAGATTACATATCGGTCATCCATCAGTTCAATCGATTAGTCTCGGGTTTTAGTGATTTTTTAATATGAATATTTTAAAAACCTAAATTGAATTGTCAGATCTCCGGATTAACCGGTATAATCACAATCGGGTTGAATTTAAAAACACTGATTTAAATGAAAAAATATTTTAAATACACACTCTTTAAAAATTACCAAAATATTTGTTAAGTTATTAGTGAATTTTTTCATCGTAAAATATTCCGCGCTTCCAAAGCGCGGGTCAAAATCTAGTTGTTCTTAAAAGGCATTGAATACTGTCATATTCTTGCATACGACCTCCTTATTCCTAATCCGAGACGGCACCAAATGCGTGTTAAGAATATGGCTTTAGTTAATGACCTTTTTTAATTATAACAACTCAAAACCAAAAGTTTAATTGACACATGCTATTATATTTTGCTACTAACAAATAATAATAATTTTATCCATTTTCCTATATATAGATGTATATATGATTCCAATTCCTACTCATTCCCTGATCTTAATCGTCAAATTGAATATCTTAATCAATGATCAAATATAAAACTATATATATCAAATCGTAAAATCATCTGAGGTTATGATCTACACACTGCGAGTCAGTAAAGCTCTAAATTCGTAGCCAACATGATGGTGTCATTAAGTTCCACTATACACTGAAGTAAGAATCCTATGTTTTTTGGATTTAAAGAAAACATCCATAGTAATTAGAAAAAGAAAAGAGAAAACGAGTTTCTGTTTTCAGCAGGTTTCATGTCATAACACAGATTTTTAATGATCTAACAAAGCTCATATTTCAGTAGATAATCATTTATAAACCGGTCTATAAGACGAGTACAAGTCCGAAAGATGGTATCCTCCCATCTTTTATGACGATGTGAATCTTTATTCGAATCATAATGACAAGATATATTTGTTTTCTGTATTAGTTAGTTCATTGAGATAAAACTACAGCTTGTGAGGTGGACACATGAGCAACATGTTATGTGCCACGTAGAGGAAAACAGCCTACGAGACGTGGACAACATAAGGGTTACTTTCACTGATTAGATTCATATTATTTTCTTTGATCAAAAAAAAAAAGATTCATATTATTTTCTTTCTGCAGTTTATATACATATGTAATGTAGACACATCAGCAGACAGCATGCATAATTAATAAAGGATTTTTTTTTTTGGGATAGTGGTATCGTTTTTGAAACCGAAAAGATCCTTTTGGAATATAAGAAGAGAAAAGGGTGTTGGGCATTGTTGTATGGTCCCAGTCGCAGCTTGATAGAAAATGATATTCGCTGATGCGTTTGAAGTCACATGGCGCATGCTTTTCCATTTTAAGGCGTTTGATGTAACTTAGTATCTAAAGTGGTTGGTTTTGGTTTGTGGTTTATAATATTTTGTTAATTTGATTTTGAATTAAAATTTGCAAGAGAACTGATGAAACTCAACTAGTGTTGATTTGACTTGTAATTTGCAAGATATAATACTAACACTCGATTATCTTCCAATCATCCTCAAGAAGTTGAGATTTTAGGGTTCATGTTTTGTTGAAGAGAATAGAGAAAAAGAACGAGCAAAGCTTTGATTTAATGTCCAAGTTAAAAACGATGTGTTAAGAGACAAAACAACTTAGTTTGACTTAACAAATCAAACCTTATTTCCCATTGTATTATTTTTTATATGCTTACTTATCTCGATTTACCGGTTGATTATAGTCAAAATAGTTTATCATGTTACAAAAACGAATTCAGATAGAAAATGGGAATTATAACTAGACGCAGTTAAAACAGATCAATTGCCTGGATCGTAAAACACAACATGAATTGATTGGGTTATAATAAACCTTTTTCCCAAATGAGAGTCACAGAGTATTATTATTGATGAGCATGTGTATTATTTATATCAAAGATGATAAACAACCAAACTGGGACGTCTATATAGAAGATAACTTTTTGAGTGTGTCATGGACTCACGATCCTGTCCCACGGGGTTAAAACTAACTGGAGCCGGTATGAATAATGTCTTGCCCACATACTAAATGATTGATAATGGGAAAATATTGGTGAATTCATTAAGAGAAGCGTTACAAAAGACAATAAAATTTGATTGATCCAAAGCAATTACTTTGTTAGATATGCGACAAGAAAATATACATAAAATTTGATGTGCCAATTTTATTATGCATGGCATACTAATGTTAACATCACTGAATGTATATCAACTTATCAGTTCTCTATGCAGAGTCATAAAGACGATAAACTTACGTATGCTTCCGCACATGTTAACACACCCATAACCGAGCCCAACCATTAAAACCTAGGACTCTTATTTGATTTTTATAATTCAAGGGCCATTTCACTATTATTTCTTTAAAATTTAGAATTCAAGACAATCGTCTTTTTGAACTTAGCAGAGGATCCGGCCATGAACACACCGTTGAGCTCTTCTACGAACTTCTCCATCGCTAGCGCCGGTAAGCTAATTGCCACAACGGTTCCAATCTCACCTTTTTTATTCTTAAAAGGCACGTAGAAGCTCACTCCTGGAAACGTGGCGATACCGGCCTTAGCGGTTCCACCGTACACGGGTTCACCCCAAGGCCCGAAATCAACTTTGCCTATATCAAAACGTCTCAAATCCGACACTATGTAGTTTTCAGCTGTCACAAACTTAGGTCCGTCTTTGGTTGCCATCAGTGCCGCAACTGACCGTATGTAGTCCTCTGTCACGCTAGACTTCGCCTCTTGTATCAACCTCAGAGGAAACTCGAGCGGTTTCTCCATCAGATCTTTTGCGGTGGCTATTGCCAAAGGAATGGCAAAAACGTTTCCATAGTAACCCGACGGTATCGGTGGGTTTCTAAGTTTGGAACGAGCATTGATGATGCATGTCATTCGCATCTCGGTGTTGGGGTCAAAACTCATTGCAACCGTCCTACAACGCCACAAAAACGATGTCAGCGCATCAAAAGTGGTGCTGTGGAGACCGTGCGGGAGGAGTCTCCTTATAGCGGCTATCTCGTCCGGACCAAAAAAGAAAGACTTTGTAACTAAAACGTCTCCGACAGCCACCAGTTCAGGTTCCACGTTATCTTCGTCATACTCGCGGTGAGTATGTGTCACATGGGGATATGCACTCGCAATCAGCAACTGTCGTTCCCACACTGGTGGAACCGAAAGCGCGTGTAACCCACACGCCAACTCGCAGAGTGATTTCAGAAAGAGGGACAGACCGCTCCGTCGGTCATGGTGTGGTTGACACGGAGGGCAGAGATGAATCCACCGCACTTGAGCCGCATGACCTGCACGGAAGCAAACATTTTTTGTAATTAAATATTTAAATAATCAAAATATTATTATTAAAGAATTAAAAATATTATTTTAAAATTAACATTACAACTCTGAATGTTAGTATATATTCAAATCTTCTCCAATTCTTGATCTAATAGGTCCCTCTTAGTTACTTGTGAAAACAATAATAATTGAAACGACAAAAAAATATCATCACGTTTGATGTACCTGAGCGAGAAGCAACGAAGTGTTAAGCAAAGCACTCGAACCTTCCACGTCAAAGAGAAGCTCTTCTAAGCAAGGGAAAGGAGGAGGAAGAGCATCAGCTTCCTCCAACTCAGCAAACGTAACGTCAGCGTCAGCTTCAATGAACAAAACGCCTTCTCCGGTACAGTCCACCGAAAGTTTCCGGTTAGGACCTTCCTGGAGCCTACCAGCGAACGGGTAGTAAACCAGCGTCTGTCCGAGAGCTGTCCGGATCACTTGGACCTGATCAAGAGTACATGTAAGGTTAGGTCTATAGAAAAAGATAAAGGGAATTTGAAATCTCAGTCCTTGTTGGTCGTCTATGTCGGAGAGAGGCTTGAGCTCTCTTGGTGTTGGCTTAGCCGGAGTAACCAGCTCAGGCTTCCGGCGATGCACCTTGAACGAGAGACATGTGGTGGTGGATAGTGGCAAAGACAATTGATAGTCCATGGTTTGTTTGAGACTTTTTGAGGATAGACTTAACATAAGACATTGTTTTAACCACGTTACTAGATTTTGACCCGCTTTTTCAAATAGGCGGGTATATTTTTTGTTTTAAAATGTGTTTTAGAAATTTATCTTTCATATTTGTATTGTTTTTTAATCATATTTATGTTTTTATAATCATATTTGTGTATTTATTCTATTAAAATAAAATCATGTCCAATTGGTAAATTTTCAATCCAATAATGTATTTTATTTATTAAGAAATTATTATATCAATTAAATTAAATATCAATACTATTTAAATATGTTTGTTAAGATCAAAAATAATTTATAAACTTGTATGACCCAATAATTTGCAAACTAATAATATTTCTCGTCTATGAAATTAGCCCATTAGCTACATTCATAACATTGGTTTGTTCTATTATCCGATGGTGGTATGATTTAAATATATCATCAGTTATTTTATTAAATAGCGTCTATATAATATTACATGTAACTTTCTAGAAAATGTCCAATTTTAAATCACAACTTTTAACCGTAGATAAAACTCTATTTTAATAGATTAGATATACAAATGCGCAAACATAATATTTTAAACGTATGTTAATTAGAGTTTTTTGTATTTTTTTTATTTTTTATTGGTTGGCGATATATATGTTTACCGATAGGCATTAATGTCTCGGCTTAGAAAGATAGTTGATTGGCTTTCTTGTAAAAACGTGTTTTGTGTTTGAAATAACTGTATTCTTTTTTGGTCGAAAAAACTGTATTCATTCATTTAATACATTAGATGAACCGATACTTTGTGTTGTGTGGGGGAACTGATTTGTGGTTGGCTGTCAACACCAAAAGCACAATGATACTTGTTTGTGTGGCTGAAATTGTGAATAACATAAAGAAGTCCGTGAAGCTATTTGGTTCCTTGATTACATCACAGTCATTTTACCTCGATTTGGTGAGGACTCGAGCATGTATGGACTATGGAGGAGACATGTTGGTACCTTTTTTGTGCAATAGACATGTTGGAACTATAACATGAAACATTAGTTCTTCACTAAGAACATGATTAATGGGGATTTTAGGATGGAGTTTTTATCGGAATATAAGAAACCGTCTCTTAATTTATTAAGGGTCGGTTCTTAATTTTTTTAGTTAAAAATTAAAAGATGATTTTTTATATTCCGCTAAAAACTTTATCCTAGAACCATCGATACTGGTGAAGTCTCTCTCTCACAGTTCTCTATGCATTTATATATATATTTTAACATAATATTAACTAAAAAAATAGTTACAGTGATACATGTGGAACTGATCTATTTTTGTTTGTTCAATGTATCTTCCCCACATCAGTTTCTCTGCTTTTTCTTCCCTCTCTTTTTATCATTTTTTCATTATTTTTATTCTTAGAGATTTGGTAAGATACCATCCGCAGTGATGCTCTAAGAACTCCCTTAATCATTTTTTATTTACAAATCGCTGGGCCCACTAGAGATAACTGTTTAAAGTTATGAAAAGGTCCATTGGGCTTACTAATCATCTGTATACTAACTACTTGTCTCATGTCTGTTAAATCAAGTTGGATCTTTACCGGGCGTTTTTTAAATATCAGTAAAAGTGGGCTGGACTGCATATAATTCGGATCACTAGAAACGAGGTCGGCTCGGCGGGAATGTGTCCAAAGGGAGAAGAAGATTGAGAAGGAGAAAGCGATGATGAGTTGATGATCACCATTTCGCTTTCAAATTAATTAGGGGTGGGCAAAAAACCCAAACCGAACCGAACCAACCAAACCGAAATTAAACTAAACCAAACCAAACCCTATTCTTTATGTAACTCAATTGATTCATGTTTTACTTAACCCGAACGGTTTGGTTTGATTTGGTTTGTGTTTAAACCGAACCAAACCGATAATCCAATATATATATATAGTAAAAATATATATGATAGATATACATATATATATATATATATATATGTATTAACATATTGTAAATTTTAGTTAAAGTTTCGTTTTTATTTTTTTCATAACTTCCATATCTTTTAAAAAAAATTATACGTACGATTCAGATAATACTATTATATATAAAATCATGTAGCATAAGTTTTTATATTCTCACTCTATCGTTTATGAGTTGATTATTTTTTAATAAAAGTATAAAACGAATGCATTCATATTTTATAACTAATCTGAACTACACCGAACCAAACTATACCATAATAATGTAAACCAAACTAAATCTAAACGAAACCGAACTGAACCGAACCGAATTAGACCCAAACCGAACCCAAACCAAAACTACTTTGGTTTTAATTGGTTTGAATTTTATAAAACCCAAATTACCCAAACCAAACCGAACCCGAAACTAAATTGAAATGCCCACCCCCAAAATTAATGATTGAGAAGGGAAATAGTAAAGATATTTCTTTCTTTTTTTCTAAATATGCATAGATATTCGTTTCGATATGTTTTACATGTGGCTGAAATTTCATGAACGTTAGAAACACGTACTCCTTTCTTTCCCTTCTCCTGTGAGCCTATCTTGAATTTGAAGTCGTGTGTAAGGGAAATTGTTTCAAATTTTCTTTTTAAAAAAAAAATTTCTAGACGGTTAACTAAATGAGGACCGCATGATTCAATGTGTTGTCACTTTATCATTTGGTAGAGTGGGATAATCGAAAAACATTAAAACGGGCAAAACAAGAAAATACATATACATGTGTTTTTGGTATTTGTTCATGCATATGACATGCAAATTTAGCAAATAACTTCACGTTTTCTTACTCAAAGTTTTGTTTATACTCAAGAATATACTTATCTGGAGCCAACAATAAAGGTTTATTACTTGTTTTAATATTCTCATACTGACTAATTACATGAAAGATGAATAAGTTCTGTAATTTAAAAAAATAAAAATAAATAGAAAACCCTCAACTTTGTGAGCTTTTGAACTCTGTCCTGAATGAAGTATATCTTATTCTGTGACTGTATATTCTAAAGTGCAATCAAGTATAAACTAGTATTGACCTTTCGTTTGACAACAACAACAACAACTATTCGAATAGAAGTGGAAGGAAATTGGACAAGTGGCCTCGAATAACGTGAACACTTCTGCTTATGGTCTTTTGTTCTTTGGAATCTACCTGTAACGATTCCAGAGTTTTAGCAGTTCATTTAGCTGGCTTGCCTTTTTCATTAAATTATTTTCCATTTATATTTATCATATATATTAATCGTTGAAAATAATGTTTCAAACATTGGTGTAGATAGGCCAACAAGTGGATAGACCCACAAAGTCGGATAGTTTGTCATGAGCATATTTATTATTTAGATCCAAGACAGTTTTAAGAGAAACGTTACAATGAGAATATCACGGACTCACTATTCTATCCCCCTGAGTTCAGAACCAATAGGAGCCACTATGTATAATGTTTTGCCAATATACCAAAATAATTGATAACTTGTGATTGTGACAACTTCCTTACGTTATGTTAATCCCCTCAATTGTTGGGCTGCTCGAGCTTAGGACTTAGGATATACTCTCCAATAGAATAAACAGATAATCGAAGAATGATACTACTAAATATTCCAAGGTAGGGAAAGAACACGGAGTCTACGTTGCCTATATATAGGGCTAATGATGTGACAATTTTACTATATATGCATGGCAATATGGCATGATAATAAATACAAGCCTATATATAGGGCTAATGATGTGACAATTTTACTATATATGCATGGCAATATGGCATGATAATAAATACATAACTGATAATGTATATCAAATGGCTCTAAGAGCGAAGACATAACGATAATTTACTTAATTTCGAACGCATGTTTTTTTTTACAAGCGTCCGTTAAGACACTTGTATAACACACCGTCAAGCTCTTCTACAAACTTCTCCATCGCTGGCACCTGGCAAGCTAATTGCCACAACGGTTCCGCTCACACCTTTTCTATTCTTAAACGGCACGTAGAAGCTCACTCCTGGAAACACTGCGATACCAGCCTTAGCGGTACCACCGTACACAGGTTTACCCCACGGCCCGAAATCAACTTTTCCCAAATCAAAATGTCTCAAATCCGACACTATATAGTTCCTCAGCTGCCACAAACATAGGCCTCCCTCTGGTTGCCATTAATGCCGTCATCGACCGTATGTAGTCCTCTGTCACGCTCTTCTTTGCCTCTTTTATCAACCTCAGAGGAAACTCAAGCGGCTTCTCCATCAGATCTTTTGCGGTAGCTATCGGCCACTGGAATGGCAAAAACGTTACCGTAGTAACCGGATGGTATAGGCGGGTTGCTAAGTTTGGAACGTGAATTGACGATGCATGTCATTCTCATCTCGGTGTTGGGGTCGGGACTCAGTGCAACCGTCCGACAACGCCACAAAAACGATGTCATCGCTTCAAAAGTGGTGTTGTGGAGATCGGTCGGGAGGAGTCTCCTTATAGCGGCGATCTCGTCAGGACCAAAAAAGAAAGATCCTACTAACTAAAAAGTCTCCGACAACTACCGCTTCAGGTTCCACCTTATCGTCATATTCGCGGTGCGTATGTGTCACAAGCGCAGAGGTACTCGCAATCAGCGACTCTCGTTCCCACACTGGTGGAACCGACGGCGCGTGTAACCCACATGCCAACTCGCATAGTGATTTCAGAAAGAGGGACAGACCGGCTCCATCGGTCATGGTGTGGTTGAAACGGAGGGCAAAGATGAATCCACCGCACTTAAGCCGCGTGACCTACACGCATGAGGAGGCTTTTAGAGTCAGCTTACTTTTTTTTTGTAACACAGCTTACTTGTGAAAACAATAAGACATTTGCATTAAGATTCTATGAACGCGAATCTGTCATCAATCGATACTAAAATAGATTTTTTCACTATAGTAATAAAACATACTATATAAATTTCATATACAAATGCATTTTTTTTCTGTAGTTGTTTTTTTTTCTTATAATTTTAAAACATTTTTTCGTAAGTTTATAAATTTCTTCTTTTCTTGTAACACAAAGTTTATAATTATTCATAAAATACATTGAAAATATCAAAGAGAAATGTATTTTTAACAAAAAAAATTTTCTAAAACATGTAACATCATGAATGAATGGAGAGAATATTAGTATTGAATTATTTGAGAGTTTCTAATAAAAAAATTAACATTCATATGACTTTTCACATAGGTGAAAATTTCCCTTTTGCGGAAAGTCTGATTAAGGACTCTAGAAAAAATATATTCATCATGTTTTATATACCTGAACGAGAAGCAACGGAGTGTTAAGTAACTCACTGGACCCTTCTACGTCAAAGAGAAGCTCTTCTAAGCAAGGGAAAGGAGGAAGAAGAGCATCAGCTTCCTCCAACTCAGCAAACGTAACGTCAGCGTCGGCTTCGATGAACAAAACGCCTTCTCCGGTACAGTCCACCGAAAGTTTTCGGTTAGGACCTTCCCGGAGCCTACCAGCGAACGGGTAATAGTAAACCAGCGTCTGCGCGAGAGCTGCTCCTGATCACTTGGACCGGGATCAAGATTACTTGTAAGGTTAGGTCTATAGAAGAAGATAACAGGAATTTGAAATCTTAGTCCTTGTTGGTCGTCTATGTCAGGAAAGAGGCTTGATCTCTCGTAGCGTTGGCTTAGCCGGAGTGACAAGCTCAGGCTGCCGGCGGATGCACCTTAAAGGAGAGACATGTGGTGGTGGATGGTGGCAAAGACACGTGATAGTCCATGGTTTGAGACTTTTCTGAGGATAGACTTAAACACAAAACAGTGTATTAACCACATAATATATAAACACACATAAACAAAATAATGCACATTTTAAAATATGTTGGTTTGGTACTTTTTTGTTGGCTGCTGTATTAGGTTAGGTACTGGTATTATGTTACCAGGTAATGTTAGTTGATTGCCTTTTTAGAAAATGTGTTTTCTATCTATTTATTTCCCAGTTGGGAAAGAATTATTTATTTTTATCTTTCTAGCATGTTTTGTGCTATTTTATAGTCATAAACACACAAAACTACAAAAGTAAGTGATAATTTCTATTCAAATGAAAACAATATCACTGTTCAACTACGTTTTAACATCTAAACGTAATATATGCACATGATTGACTGTATTCATTCATTCATCTATAAAAGGATAATGGGTACCGGTACTTGTTTGTTTGGGTGAATCTGCAAATCATAAAGAGGTTCTTCAAAGCTAATTGGTTACATGATTACATCACAATACATTAAACATTGGTTCTTCATTTCTTTTAAAGGTCAGAAAGATCTCATTGACAAATTTGACAAATGATTTGCCTCTCTAAAGTACAACGTGTCATGGTGAAACTATAAAGCATGATAAAAAGAAAAAGAAAAAAACTGATCAAGAAAAGTACTCTTAATAAGAAGTTATCGCATATTTAACCAGAAATATCGCTAAGGAATAAAACAACTTACTAGGAGTTGACGTTTTTCACTGAGAAAAATCCCACAATATCATAACAATACTTCCTACATATCAGCACGAACCATACTTTTCTTCTAACGTCTCTTTTTCTTCTTTCTTTTATAGCTTTTGACTTAATCTTCAGTACTGAAGAACGCTTTTCTCTTCCTGTTCTCTATTTTTTTCTCCATGGTTACATAACCCGTGAGCAACAAGCTTCTGTTCCTTCGACGACAAGTTACAGTCACACTCCAGTATTTGCAAACATTAACAATCTCTTAGCCTCTACGAAAATGTCAAATAAGAACCCATCATTGACCCGGTAAAACTCTTATTCTCTTTATTCAGATTAGTTTTACAATTAACTCTAGCAAAAATATTATTAGCTCTAATGTTCATCATCTGTAGAAACTCTAAGCCACCAGATCTTGAACTCTACTTGAAAGGAGTCCCGTTTCATCTTCACAAAGTAAGCTTTCTGCACTCGTTTTCCCAGAGGGTTTTCTTTTTATTTATAGGGTTTTTTAATGTTTGTTTAGGAAACTTTGGGTAGGAAGTCTGCTAAAGTGACAGCATTACTCGAGTGTAACAAGATCGATGAACTGCGCTGGATCCTCAGAGACATCGGCGTGGACCCGACAGCCTTCTTCCTCGTGGTTAGCTTCTGTTATGGATACAAGATCCATTTATCATCTGAAAACATAGTCTCTGTTCTCTGCACTGCTTATTCCCTAGAGATGAACGATGATCACAGCTCTAATAACTTGTTGAACAAGGCAGCAACGTTCTTGGAACAACGAGTTCTTATAAGCTGGAAAGAGACTGTGAAAGCTCTTGCTGTCTGCAGCGACAAGATTCTTGACAAGATAGCTGATGTTGGACTCACTGAAGTCTTCTTAGATTCTCTTCTCGAAAAGGCTCTCAAAGATCCTATATTGCTTGAAGATTTGACCACGTTACCTCTTAGGTTATATGAACCCTTGATCCAGGAATGTAGTAAGCACAATGTCTCTGTAGAAAACCTAGTGGCATCGGTCTGCAACTACGCGAAAAGATACGTTTTCGAGAGAGACTCTGGAGATGAAAGCGTTGCAAGAAAGAAGAGGCAAGTTCTTGAAGCTGTCGAGAGGCTTTTGCCTCACCAAAGAGGAGCTATCTCCTGTGGATTCTTGTTCAAATCTCTTAAACAATCGATGTTTTTCGATGCTTCCTCTGATTGTCGAAAAGGGTTTGAAGATAGGATAAGCAGACAGCTCGACATGGCTACATCAAAAGATCTTCTGGTTCTATTACCAAGCAAAGTGGGAATGGGAGCATATGACATCAACCTCTTGAAAACCATTCTCAAGAGCTTTTACAGTAACTACAGCGTCTCTGACGTTTCAAGGTTCGTGAGTGTAGCGAGAATGCTTGAAGAGTTTCTATTGGAGGCTGCAGCGAGTGACGCTAGTTTAAGTGTAGAAACGTTCAAGGCGTTAGGAGAAATAACGGTTGCTGCGTCTTGCGATGTTTTGAGATACTCAGACGAAATCTACAGAGCGGTTGATGTGTTCTTGGAGAGGCATAGAGATCTGACTGAAACTGAGAAGATGGAAGCTTGTAGAGTTCTTGACTGTAAGAAACTTTCACCAGAGGCTAGTGAACATGCTTCGAAGAATGAGAAGCTTCCGTTGAGGATCGTTGTGAAAGTTTTGTTCTTTGCTCAGAAGCAGATTCAGGATAAGGTGGCTAGAGACATGAAAAGTGTAGAGGAGAAAGATGATGCTGACATTGAGGATATGAATACGAAGTTGCTGAGGCTTGACATTGAATCTGATTACAAGAAGGACAGAGAGATTGAGAATCTTGAATGTGTTGTTCATTGCGTGAAGAACAAGCTGGAAGATAAGAAGATAAGTGTGTGGAGGGAAGTGAAGAGGAAGTTTGGTTGTATGACTTCTTTGACAGTTGATGCTTGCAATTGCCACATCAAGAAGAGGAAGAAGACTTATCATCACTACAAATAACAACCTCACTCTCTGTTCGTGTTCTGTTATAATTTCGATTTTGTTCTGTTTCTTTCTCTGTTTTGGCAAATCCTCTGTCTCTGACTTTTGCTCTATTTAAAACTTTTTTCCAGTCTTGACTGTCTCTGTAAAATCGAACCAATTACAACTTTGACCAAATAAAAAAGTAGTTTGGATTTGATAAATATCATACAAACCTAATAAATATTATTTTTAAAGATCCGTAATACATGAATACGGTTTGGTATATAAATCGAAATCTAGTAGTATATAAACCAATCCGATATGATCATTGGTAGTTTACTCTCTTATAAACCAAAATACCTAAAATCAAAAAAAAAAAAGAACCGAAACCGAATGAAATCCGGATTGAACAACCTTAGATGAAACCAAGTTAGAATACATGAACAGAAAAATATCGAATAGACAAACACACATGACACATTTGTAAAAAAAAAACTAAAAACAATAGTTCATACGGTCCTCACATCAAATCCAGAAAATTAAAACACCACACAAGTCTCGGAAGAATATAGTAACGCTTGGTTCAATTATCACAAATCAAGCAAGAGAAAAACTTCTGAATAAAAGATTTTGGACTCGAGTGACGAGTAGTTCCATGAGAAAGATCGACAATCTCATGTTCATCACGACCTACCTCTTTAGCCTTCTTGGACTCACCATGGAACTTAGTGAAAGCTTCTTCTACGTATTTAGCCGCATCTGAAACTTTCATGTTGTCCACTAGTTTCAACGGGTAAATGTCTTTGATATGATCACCTCTTATAACAGCCGCTGCTTGAATCAACTCGATTTGAAAATCAGTGAGATCTTCATCTTCTTCTTGTGTTCCAATGGCTCTTGCCCTTGGAAGTTCCGGTAATGTAACTGAAAAAAATAAAAAAAAAGTGTTACATAATGAACATATGGACCATGATGACTAGTAACATATAGTTTACCAGGGCAGTCGGTTCTTGGGCTGGTTCGGTTGATGACAGCATCAAATGTTCCAGCCCATTCGTCACGCTTTGTAAGAAAGCTCTTGAGGTTAAATATCTTTTTCAGTGTAGCTGGAATCGATGAATGCTCAAACTGTGACGTTGGCTCTGGTCCGTTTGGCTCGTGCAACACTACAAAATGTGGGGTTATAAAACCGTACCAAAATCAATAACCGGTTTGGACCAACATGACAACAATACAGCTAAGATAACATAAGGCGGTTCCAATTAAAAATCATACGTACCGGTTCCAGGTTCGATCCAAGGTGAGATCAGCAATGCAGGAACTCTAACACCGAGCCGGTCAAATTTAAAGTTAAAAGGCGGAACTCCAACAAGACCATCAGGATTTGGAACACCATGTGACTGGAGTAGGGACATGGTCATAGTAACCACCATGCTCATCATAAACAACAACGAAGAGAATCTCGTTCCACTGAGGGCTAGCTCTCAAGGCTTCGTAGATCTCCTTGACTAGGTTTTGGCCCTCAGCAACGTCGTTTTTGGGGTGATCATCGTTGGCCGGAGCAGACAGAATTTTGAAGTATCTCGGTTCGATCACCACATAGTTTGGAAGCTTCCCTTCTTTGCAGTGTCTCTTGAAGCTTAAGTGGTATTGATGGAAGTTGTCCACGTACTTCAGCTTCCTCATGTTCCTAATTGAATTAATTTAGATTAGTGGATTCTTATTTTTACATGACTAAGTATTTTTAGTGAGTATTAAAAACTATCAAATGGACCCAAGAAACAACTTATTCCTTGGACACATGCAAAACTCAATGATTTATTATTTTCACAAAAATCGAATCTCTGATGCAGTGATCCGATAAGTTTGAAAAATCTAAGATTTGTGATCCGTCTTAATCAAATTATTTCTAGAAACAGTACGAAAATGTGAATTATTATTTTAGACTGTTGAATGTTGTTTTTGGAGTTTTGTAATATATTCTAAAATATAATTAGTAAGCAACTCCATTTTATATAGACTTACAAATCGAAAAATTCCAAACATGTTGCCTTTTCTTAAAGCACATAGTGGTTAGTACTTTGATCATTATATTAAACATTTACTTTTTGAAAAGAATAATTCAATCATCAAGAATTTGAATTCTTTTTTACAGTATTATATTTCAAGTAGATATATTGCAATCTAGGTGTCAGTACTATGCATCGGTTCATCATTATCATTTTTGTCTTCTTCTTTTATAATACTATTTATCCTACAATCATAGCTCGTAGCTTTGACTTTTACGTCTATATTTTTTTAAAACAGTGGAATATATCTTACCTGTAAAAGAGGCAATTAGGAAAAGATTGGTAGTAAATCCCAAACGTGAATCCACTCTCTTCAAGTGATTCGAACACTGTCTTCTGAGGGAACCCACGTACAAGTGTGTTGGTATCGTTGCTAAACGCACCGTTTGATGTCGCCGAGTGGACGTAGAGACGGTTAGGCTGCGTCGACGACGGCAACGACGAGAACCACCGATCGCATACGGCGAATTCTTGAACTAGCTCCTTGAACACGGGAAGCCTCTCAGGCGGAAACCCCTGCATGACTACTTTCTCCGACATACCTGGTGTGATGGCCTCTGCGTTTTGTACGAACCCGTTCATTTTCGGAACCGGGTATGGGCTCTCGTCACTAAAAGGTTTCCCGAAAACCTGCTCGTAGATCGCCTGAAAAGTTCCAAGAAAATATGAATCAATAATGACCGGTTTAGTAAACCAAAATGAACCAAAATAAACCGATAAATAAAAAGCCATTACGAAATTATTTAGTCAAAGTGAGAGAGATTAAACCACAGATCGACATAAAACCGAACCTTATACCGGTTTAAATAATATAATTTCTCTGACCAAGGACTTTAAATCTAAACCGGAGGTATACCTGGAAGGAGTGACCAGGGTCAGGATCAATGTTTTGAGATTCTTTGCCGAAGAAGACTTGAGCAGAGTTCGGGTCTGACGTGGACACCGGGTTGGATCTTGGTTCAGATTCCGATACTCCATCAATTTCCGGGTTCAGCTCCTTGAACCAACCTAACATGTGATCGAAAGACCTGTTCTCCTGTACCAAAACTACGATGGTTTTGATCGGAGAAGCCGATGAGCCACCGCCTGAGCTGGTCTCCTCCACCATTATCTTTTATTTCTTGATGGACAATATGATTGTTTTCTCTCTCTTTTCGAATTAACGGTGTCCGTCGAAATGATGGCTTATTTTATAGGGTGATATTAAGGGAACACGAGGTCCAATTCATTTTATTTTTATATGGTAAGTAAATCACATAAGATCTCATTACATTTTTGTTCAAAAAAAAAGATCTCATTACATAAATGGCTTTGTAGTGTTATTATTTTTATTCTTTACTATGTATAAAGAAAAAAATCTGGCAACGTCAAATTTGTCACGATCGGCAAAGCAAGGTGGCAGAAGAAAAACGTTTTGAATTTTTTTAATTTTGAAGTTTTTCCTCGAAGTTGCTTGTTAAAATATCAAATAATATATTATATATGTGAACATCTGCGTAGTGTATTATTACAATTTTACTTTCAAATATGTGAATTGTGTAATTATCAAGAAATTATGAATTGTGAATAAATTATTTATCGTGTTGTTAACATATTAGCAGCGTGGATTACCTATAGATGGTCGGTTTTCACATAAATAGTTAGTGTGAATTTGGTATGGAGACTGGAAAAAATTGGATAAGGAGATTGGAGAAGGTAGATAAGAGATATGCTTCCAAATTTTATCTTACAATTACTGTCAAAAGAAAATTTAGTAAGCTGGTTTATCATTGGCTCTGCATCAATTATAAGTCGTGTATATCATTTAAATAAGCCTAGTAGATGAATTAGGTGTTGACCGATGAAAATAAAATTAGGTATTGACTAATTATTGGATACACTGTAGTGTATAGCACGTTTTTGCATGAATCATTTTTGTAATAGAAAACTACAAAGTTTTTTTCTGACTAATAGAAAACTACGAAGTTAAGTTTTTACTTTGAAATATGTTAACTAAAAGTCACGATATATCTTTTTCAATATTTCATATAACAGGTAGAAAATCGGAATAATACTTATTGTATATATTATGATTTGTGATAAGACGTTGCAAATGCATTCATGTTAAAATTAATTAAGAAATGTTATATTCTGTACGTAATCATTACAATAACAAATTTACAACTAAAGTTTAGGACCCACTTGTATTGTGTTTACTCTTTAAGATGACCTACTCATCAATCGAATAACTAAAGTATATGAATATGAAAATAAGTAAGTTCTTGATTAAAGTAAAAGCATGATGGTAGAAGCTATTAGAGCTTTAATTTCTTAAATAAAACATCACAACATTCTACACGTTGTCGGATTATCCCCTCACACACAATCAAGAACTTTTACATTTTATTGTATACTTTACTAATCATGACGCAGAAAGCAAGAGAATAACTTAGTAAATAAATACGTTTGAGTTTGCAGCATGTGGTACTTCTGATTGTAATGCCATTATCCATGCAATTATCTTTCTCATCACATCCTCTTTCAATTGAAATCGTGTTCGTTCTGTGAATTACTTAATCGAGACCATTGTAAAGTTTATTTAGTGATGCATGACCCTCTTGTGAGTTTAACCCTCTCATGCAGGTACTAATCATAATGATTTAAACACTGTCCTTATTCAATGTTGAACCCATTTGATTCGCTCTCTCTCTCAGATATGACAGGGAAAACAACAAAGGAGTAGTGAAAGGGTACTTCCGTTGTTGATGTTTGGTTACGGACTTGGACTATTCTTAACATACTTGGGACTATATACATTATGAACGGACACGGTCAACCTCCACTGCTCTATCTAGTGCCTTGCACTGTTTCAGGTAACCAAAGAACTATTAAAGGGTGAAAGAACTAAATGACTAAAAGGAGAGGCTAATCTTATATTAACAATCCGAGATAACTCAGGTTTTAATTGAAGGACAACTTTTTTCTACTCCAATATTTTTAGACTTTAGTAACATCATAAGCTTTTTAAAATCGAAGTTTTGTTATAGATTTTAATGTGAAACGTAAATACAAGTAGGATAAAGTGGAAGGTGAAATGTTTTTTTTTGACTAAAAGGAAGGTGAAATGTTTCAACATGTTTACAGTGAGTAAATATAATAAATTACTTCGGTCCACTAAAAGTAAATTCAATAAAAATAATATGGTTTATGTTAGCGCAACGGCTAGTATTATTTGGGTTGTGGGAAGCAACGGCATTGTGTTGGGAGTGTTGCAAAAATGGACATTGGGAATGGTGCATAAAAGGAAACTGGGGTCTATTTATATTTGTTATCAGAGAGGACGAATCAATTATTTCATTTCTCTTCCTTCTTCAGATTATTTCTCCAATTACTTGCGGCAAAGAAAAGATTTAGCCGGAGATGGAGTGCTTCAGTTTCTAGAGAAGAGTTCGTACGGCTCAATGTTGTATATACAGCAGTGAAAACTAACTCCAGTCGTCGGGATTAAAGAGTTGCTTGAAAAGGAGACGATTTTCATGGAAACAGAGTCTACAAGGACGGGTACGTTTCTCTTTTCTTGAACTTTTTTAAATACAAACAAATTTTTTTTTACTAACCATGAACTGATTTGTAAAGTTTGTTTTCACTGCAATTTTTTTTTTTAAAACGCTTTCAAACTTGGGGGAAAATTTATATATTATTTGGTTGGTAATGGAAACTTAATGTGTAATTTGTGAAAAGTATTAGGAGTTACATCCGGTCAGTGATAGTTAGAGATTGTATATTTCTAACATCCGGTTAGTGATTGTATATTTCTTTTGTCTTGGCACTTATGAGCATTTAGTTCTTCGTAATCAATCTCATAATGAAGCAATTTTCCCTCTTGTTTTGTGCGTAGATTCTTTCTTACTTGCTTTTATGTTTTTGTTTCCTTTGATCCTTTTGCTTGTTTTAACTTTCTTCTTGTGTTTGTTTCTTTTATCGGCTAAGAGACAGATCTGCTAGTGAGAAGGCGAACGATGTTAATAATGCAAAGAAGGTCAAAGCTTATATGGACAAAGTCTACACGGATACGTACGCTCCTCCTTTCTTAAACTTTTTTAAATAAGCATATACTGATTTTGTAAAGTTGTTTTCACTACAATGTCTAAAAAAAAACTTTCAAACTTGGGGGAAAATTTCTATATTATTTGGTTGATAATGAAAACTTAATGTGTAATTTGTGAAAAGTATTAGGAGTTACATCCGGTCAGTGAGTTAGAGATTGTATATTTCTAACATCCGGTTAGTGATTGTATATTTCTTTTGTCTTGGCACTTATGAGCATCTAGTTCTTCGTAATCAATCTCCTAATTAAGCAATTTTCCCTCTTGTTTTTTTTTCTAAAACCAACATCACATTTGCTTTCTTGTTTTGTGTTTCTTACGTGCTTTTATTATGTTTTTGTTTCATTTGATCCTTTTGCTTGTTTTAACTTTCTTCTTGTGTTTGTTGCTTTTATTGGATAAGAGACAAATCTACTAGTGGAAAAGCGAATGAAGTTAATAATATAAAGAGGATCAAAGCTTATATGGACAAGGTTGAGCTAGAGAGCATTTTAACATATGTGTTGATAGTCTGTGTTGGATGAGCATCTCTCATCCCCTCTGCTTCCGAGACCATCAACCATCTTCTTTAGCAAGACGTAAGCTATAACAATGCTCACTTAAAGATTACTTGCATGTTCTATCTATACATATAGAGAGTCTTTATTGAATATTCTCTGTTCTATCTATACTTATCAGTTTTTTCCTTTACAGATTGTCACTACTGCTGCTGAGCCTAAACTTCCTCCTACACATCCTATCAGATTGGGGTTGGCCTTGAACTTCTCTGTCCTCTCTACTACGAGATCATGAGCTCACCTGAAAGGTTTTAGAGATTGTTTAGTTACTAAAAAAACCTTAGAAGACTCCATATATTATCTGACCTTGCGGTGGGTGAATAAATAGTGAAGTGTAGAATGTAGAGTTCCTCTGTAAAAGTATCATTATTGTGTATGTTGTACTCTGTCTGCTTTGACCGTTTGTGTGTTTTGCATCATCCTGATGCATGTCTCAGACACTGTTTTTCTTGTTTGTAATTTGAAACTCATTACTGTCTTCTCCACCCAATTGCTCTACTTTCATAATATCTGTTATAGATCCAAATATAAAGTGATAATCAAGTTTGCATTTCTTGAAATCTTCTGAAAATTTTACTCATTTAGCGATGTAACCGAAGCAAGCAGAGTCGTTTACTCCAAAAGAACATGTAAAAGAAAAAAATATGAATAATTTGTTGAATGATGATGATTATGGTGAAGGACTTTTATATTTAAGCAAATGATGATGATATGAGAGGAAGTGGTTTCAAAGATTATAAGCATTTACAGATTAGACAAGGAATTATTAAGTTTTGAGTCTCCAATACACGTTTGCTTAAATAAAGTTCCTGCTACTGCTACGAAAAAGGCTGCCTCCTTTACACACTCCTCATCTTATTTTCAACAGCTTTTAGTCTTGTATATATAACTCCTCCAAAAATATTGAATTTTCGGTAAATGTTCTATATACTGAAGTTTGTACTCTTCATTTTAATTTAAATTTTTCAAACCACATTCTACATTTGAATTAATGTACTCTAAACTACCTTTCATGGTATATAGAAATCATTCTAATTTTTTAATATTTAGTTTACTAAAATTTTATATACTACCTAAATTAGTGGAATTAGCATTATAAAATCTTCATTATCTAGGGAACGAAGACAACAGAGGTTCTAAACTCATTGACCATCATCTTATGTCAGTGCTCGATGAAACTATACACTAAATCATAATTTTCATATTTTTGAATTTTTTTCAAAATCCGTGGGTTAACCCTTTCAAAAATATTAAGTTTTCAGTAAATTCTCTATATACTGAAGTTTATAATCTTCACTTTAGTTTAAAAATTTCAAACCACATTCTACATTTGAATTAATGTATTCTAAACTATCTTTCATGATATATAGGAATCATTCTAATTTTTTAATATTCCGTTTACTAAAAATTAATATACTGCCTAGATTATTGGAATTAACATTATCAAATCTTGAGTATCTAGAGAAACGGAGACAAAAAATGTTCTAAACCTCTTTGACTATCATCTTATATCGGTTCTCGATGAAAATATACACTAAAACAAGATTTTCATATTTTAGATTTTTTTTTCAAAATCGTGGGTTAACCCATTCAAAATATTGAATTTTTGGTAAATGCTCTATATACTAAAGTTTATACTCTTCACTTTAGTTTAAAAATTTCAAACCACATTCAACATTTGAATTAATGTATTATAAACTATCTATCATGGTATATAAGAATCATTCTAATTTTTCAATATTTAGTTTACTTAAATTTCATATACTGCCTAGATTTATGGAATTAACACTATAAAGTCTTCATTATCTAGAGAAACGGAGACAGCAGATGTTCTAAACCTTTTGACCATCATCTTATGTTAGTGCTCGATGAATTTATACACTAAAACCATATTTTTATATTTGAAATTTTTTCAAAATCCGTGGGTTAACCTTTTGTAAAATAATGAGTTTTCGGTAAATCCTCTATATACTGAAGTTTATACTCTTCAATTTTGTTTAAAAATTTCAAACCACATTCTACATTTGAATTAATGTATTCTAAATTATCTTTCATGGTATATATGAATCATTCTAATTTTTTAATATTTAGTTTAGTAAAATTTCATATACTAGGCAGATCAATGAAATTTACATTATAAATTTTTCATTAACTAGAGAAAGGGAGACTACAAATGTTCTAAACTCTTTGACCAACATCTTATGTCAGTGCTCGATGAAACTATACACTTAAACCAGATTTTCATATTTTTGAACTTTTTTCAAAATCCGTGGGTTAACCCCTTCAAAAATATTGAGTTTTCGGTAAATGCTCTATATACTGAAGTTTATACTCTTCACTTTTATTTTAAAAATTTAAAACCCCATTCTACATTGAATTAATGTATTCTAAACTATCTTTCATGGTAAATAGGAATCATTCTAATTTCTAATATTTAGTTCACTAAAATTTCATATACTGCCTAGATTAGTGGAATTAGCATTATAAAATCTTTATAATCTAGAGAAACGAAGACAACAGAGGTTCTAAACTCTTTGAACATCATCTTATGATAGTGCTTGATGAAACTATACACTAAAACCAAATTTTCATATTTTTGAATTTTTTTCAAAATCCGTGGGTTAACCCCTTCTAAAATAATGAGTTTTCGGTAAATGCTCTATATACTAAAGTTTATACTCTTCACTTTTGTTTTAAAAATTTCAAACCACATTCTACATTTGAAATTAATGTATTCTAAGCTATCTTTCATGGTAAATAGGAATCATACTAATTTTTTAATATTTAGTCACTAAAATTTCATATACTGCCAAGATTAGTGGAATTAGCATTATAAAAATCTTTATTATCTAGAGAAACGGAGACAACAGAGGTTCTAAACTTTTTGACCATCATCTTATGATAGTGCTTGATGAAACTATACACTAAAACCAAATTTTCATATTTTTGAAAATTTTCCAAAATCCGTGGGTTAACTCCTTCTAAAATAATGAGTTTTCGGTAAATGCTCTATATACTGAAGTTTATACTATTCACTTTTGTTTTAAAAATTTCAAAACACATTCTATATTTGAATTAATGTATTCTAAACTATCATTCATGGTAAATATAAATCATTCTAATTTTTTAATATTTAGTCAATAAAATTTCACATATGCCTAGACTAGTGGAATTAGCATTATAAAATCTTTATTATCTGGAGAAAAAGAGACAACAGAGGTTCTAAATTCTTTGACCATCATCTTATGATAGTGCTTGATAAAACTATACGCTAAAACCAAATTTTCATATTTTTGATTTTTTTCCAAAATCCGTGGGTAAATGCTCTATATACTGAAGTTTATACTCTTTACTTTTGTTTTAAAAATTTCAAACAACATTCTACATTTTAATTAATGTATTCTAAACTATCTTTCATGGTAAATATGAATCATTCTATTTTTCTAATATTTAGTTCACTAAAATTTCATATAATGCCTTTATTAGTGGAATTAGCATTATAAAATCTTCATTATCTAGAGAAACATAGACAAAAGAGGTTCTAAACTCTTTGACCATCATCTTATGATAGTTTTTTGATGAAACTATAAACTAAAACCAAATTTTAGTATTTTTGAATTTTTTTCAAAATCTGTGGGTTAACCCCCCTTCCAAAATAATGAGTTTTCGATAAATGCTCTATATACTGAAGTTTATATTCTTCACTTTTGTTTTAAAAATTTCAAACCACATTCTACATTTAAATTAATGTATTCCAAACTATCTTTCATAGTAAATAGGAATCATTCTATTTTTTTTTAAATATTTAGTTCACTAAAATTTCATATACTGCCTAGATTAGTGGAATTAACATTATAAAATCTTCATTATCTAGAGAAACGGAGACAACAGAGGTTCTAAACTCTTTGAACATCATTTATGATAGTGCTCGATGAAACTATACACTAAAACCAAATTTTCATATTTTTGATTTTTTTTCAAAATCCGTGGGTTAACCCCTTCTAAAATAATGAGTTTTCGGTAAATGCTCTATATACTGAAGTTTATACTCTTCACTTTTGTTTTAAAAATTTCAAACCACATTCGACATTTGAATTAATGTATTATAAGCTATCTTTCATGGTAAATAGGAATCATTCTAATTTTTTAATATTTAGTCACTAAAATTTTATATACTGCCAAGATTTGTGGAATTAGCATTATAAAAATCTTTATTATCTGGAGAAACGGAGACAACAGAGGTTCTAAACTTTTTGACCATCATCTTATGATAGTTCTTGATGAAACTATACACTAAACCAAATTTTCATATTTTTGAAAATTTTCCAAAATCCGTGGGTTAACTCCTTCTAAAATAATGAGTTTTCGGTAAATGCTCTATATACTGAAGTTTATACTCTTCAGTTTTGTTTTAAAATTTCAAACCACATTCTACATTTGAATTAATTTATTCTAAACTATCTTTCATTGTAAATAGGAATCATTCTAATTTTTTAATATTTAGTTCACTAAAATTTCATATATTGCCTAGATTAGTGGAATTAGCATTATAAAATCTCCATTATCTAGAGAAACGGAGACAACAGAGGTTCTAAACTCTTTGACCATCATCTTATGATAGTGCTTGATGAAACTATACACTAAAACCAAATTTTCATATTTTTGAATTTTTTCCAAAATCCGTGGGTTAACCCCTTCTAAAATAATGAGTTTTCGGTAAATGCTCTATATACTGAAGTTTATACTCTTCACTTTTGTTTTAAAAATTTCAAACCACATTCTACATTTGAATTAATGTATTCTAAACTATCATTCATGGTAACTATGAATCATTCTAATTTTTTAATATTTAGTTCACTAAAAATTCATATACTGCCTATATTAGTGGAATTAGCATTATAAAATCTTCATTATCTAGAGAAACGGAGACAACAGAGGTTCTAAACTTTTTGACCATCATCTTATGATTGTGCTTGATGAAACTATACACTAAAACCAAATTTTCATATTTTAAAAAAATTTCAAAAATCTGTGGGTTAACCCCTTCTAAAATAATGAGTTTTCGGTAAATGCTCTATATACTGAAGTTTATACTCTTCACTTTTGTTTAAAAAATTTCAAACCACATTCTACATGTGAATTAATGTATTTTAAACTATGTTTCATGGCAAATAGAAATCATTCTAATTTTTTAATATTTAGTTCACTAAAATTTCATATACTGCCTAGATTAGTGGAATTAGCATTATAAAATCTCCATCATCTAGAGAAACGGAGACAACAAAGGTTCTAAACTCTTTGACCATCATCTTATGATAGTGCTTGATGAAACTATACACTAAAACCAAATTTTCATATTTTTGAATTTTTTTCAAAATCCGTGGGTTAACCCCTTCTAAAATAATGAGTTTTCGGTAAATGCTCTATATACTGAAGTTTATACTCTTCACTTTTCTTTTAAAAATTTGAAACCACATTCTATATTTGAATTAATGTATTCTAAACTATCATTCATGGTAAATAGGAATCATTCTAATTTTTTAATTTTTAGTTCACTAAAATTTCATTATCTAGAGAAAGAGAGACAACAGAGGTTATAAACTCTTTGACCATCATCTTATGATTGTTCTTAATGAAACTATACACTAAAACCAAATTTTCATATTTTTGAAAATTTTCCAAAATCAATGGGTTAATTCCTTCTAAAAAAATGAGTTTTCGATAAATGCTCTATATACAGAAGTTTATACTCTTCACTTTTGCTTTAAAAATTTCAAACCACATTCTACATTACAATTAATGTATTCTAAACTATCTTTCATGGTAAATAGGAATCATTCTAATTTTTTAATATTTAGTTCACTAAAATTTCATATACTACCTAGATTAGTGGAATTAGCATTATAAAATCTTCATTATCTAGAGAAAAGGAGACAACAAAGGTTCTAAACTCTTTGACCATCATCTTATGATAGAGCTTGATGAAACTATACACCAAAACGAAATTTTGATAATTTTGAAAAATTTCCAAAATCCGTGGGTTACCCCCCTCCTAAAATAATGATTTTTTGGTAAATGCTCTATATACTGAAGTTTTATACTCTTCACTTTTGTTTTAAAAATTTCAAACCACATTCTAAATTTGAATTAATGTATTCTAAACTATCTTTCATGGTAAATATGAATCATTCTATTCTTTAATATTTAGTTCACTAAAATTTCATATATTCCCTAAATTAGTGGAATTAGCATTATAAAATCTTCATTATCTAGAGAAAAGGAGACAACAGAGGTTCTATACTCTTTGACCATCATCTTATGATAGTTCTTGATGAAGCTATACACTAAAACCAAATTTTCATATTTTTGAAAATTTTCCAAAATCCGTGGGTTAACCCCTTCTAAAATAATGAATTTTCGGTAAATGCTCTATATACTGAAGTTTATACTCTTCACTTCTGTTTTGAAAATTTCAAACCACATTCTACATTATAATTAATGTATTCTAAACTATCTTTCATGGTAAATAGGAATCATTCTAATTTTTTAATATTTAGTTCACTAAAATTTCATATACTGCCTAGATTAGTGGAATTAGCATTATAAAATCTTCATTATCTAGAGAAACAGAGACAACAGAGGTTCTAAACTCTTTGACCATCATCTTACGATAGTTCTTGATGAAACTATACACTAAAACCAAATTTTCATATTTTTGAAATTTTTTCAAAATCCGTGGGTTAAGCCCTTCTAAAATAATGAGTTTTCGATAACTGCTCTATATACTGAAGTTTATACTCTTCACTTTTGTTTTAAAAATTTCAAACCACATTCTGCATTTGAATTAATGTATTCTAAACTATCTTTCATTGGAAATAGGAATCATTCTAATTTTTGAATATTTAGTTCACTAAAATTTCATATACTGCCTAGATTAGTGGAATTAGCATTATAAAATCTCCATTATCTAGAGAAACAAAGACAACAAAGGTTCTAAACTCTTTGACCATCATCTTATGATAGTGCTTGATGAAACTATACACTAAAACCTAATTTTCATATTTTTGAATTTTTTTCAAAAAATCCGTGGGTTAACCCTTCTAAAATAATTAGTTTTCGGTAAATGCTCTATATACTGAAGTTTATACTCTTTACTTTTGTTTTAAAAATTTCAAACCACATTCTACATTTGAATTAATGTATTCTAAACTATCATTCATGGTAAATAGGAATCATTCTATTTTTTTAATTTTTAGTTCACTAAAATTTCATATACCGCCTAGATTAGTAGAATTAGCATTATAAAATCTTCATTATCTAGAGAAACAGAGACAATAGAGGTTCTAAACTCTTTGACCATCATCTTATGATAGTTCTTAATGAAACAATACACTAAAACCAAATTTTCATATTTTTGAAAATTTTCTAAAATCAATGGGTTAACCCCTTCTAAAATAATGAGTTTTCGGTAAATGCTTTATATACAGAAGTTTATACTCTTCACTTTTGTTTTAAAAATTTCAAACCACATTCTACACTAGAATTAATGTATTCTAAACTATCTTTCATGGTAAATAGGAATTATTCTAATTTTTAATATTTAGTTCACTAAAATTTCATATACTGCCTAGATTAGTGGAATTAGCATAATAAAATCTTCATTATCTAGAGAAAAGGAGACAACAGAGGTTCTAAACTCTTTGACCATCATCTTATGATAGTTCTTGATGAAACTATACACCAAAACCAATTTTTGATAATTTTGAAAATTTTCAAAAATCCGTGGGTTAACCCCTTCTAAAATAATGAGTTTTCGGTAAATTATCTATATACTGAAGTTTATACTCTTCACTTTTGTTTTAAAAATTTCAAAACATGTTCTAAATTTGAATTAATTAATTCTAATTTATATTTCATGGTAAATATGAATCATTTTAATTTTTTAATATTTAGTCACTAAAATTTCATATACTGCCTATATTAGTGGAATTAGCATTATAAAATATTCATTATCTATAGAAACGGAGAGAACAGAGGTTCTAAACTCTTTGACCATCATCTTATGATAGTGCTTGATGAAAATATACACTAAAACCAAATTTTCATATTTTGAATATTTTCCAAAATCCGTGGGTTAAACCTTTCTAAAATATTGTGTTTTCATTAAATGCTCTATATACTGAAGTTAATACTCTTCACTTTTGTTTTATGAACTTCAAACCACATTCTACATTTAAATTAATGTATTCTAAACTATCTTTCATGGTAAATAGGAATCATTCTAATTTTTAAATATTTAGTTCACTAAAATTTCATATACTGCTTAGATTAGTGGAATTAGCATTATAAAATCTTCATTATCTAGAGAAACGGAGACAACAGAGGTTCTAAACTCTGTGGCCATCATCTTATGATAGTTCTTGATGAAACTATACACTAAAACAAAATTTTCATATTTTTGATAATTTTCCAAAATCCGTGGGTTAACCCCTTCTAAAATAATGAGTTTTCGGTAAATGCTCTATATACTGAAGTTTATACTCTTCACTTTTGTTTTAAAAATTTCAAACCACATTCTACATTTGAATTAATGTATTCTAAACTATCATTCATGGTAAATAGGAATCATTCTATTTTTTTTTAAATATTTAGTTCACTAAAATTTCATATACTGTCTAGATTAGTGGAATTAGCATTATAAAATCTTCATTATCTAGAGAAACAGAGACAACAGAGGTTTTAAACTCTTTGACCATCATCTTATGAAAGTTCTTGATGAAACTATACACTAAAACCGAATTTTCATATTTTTAAAAAATTTTCAAAATCCGTGGGTTAACAACCCCTTCTAAAATAATGAGTTTTCGGTAAATACTCTATATACTGAAGTTTATACTCTTCAATTTTGTTTTAAAAATTTCAAACCACATTCTGCATTTGAATTAATGTATTCTAAACTATCTTTCATGCTAAATAGGAATCATTTTAATTTTTTAATATTTAGTTCACTAAAATTTCATATACTGCCTAGATTAGTGGAATTAGCATTATAAAATCTCCATTATCTAGAGAAACGGAGACAACAAATGTTCTAAACTCTTTGACCATCATCTTATGGTAGTGCTTGATGAAATTATACACTAAAACCAAATTTTCATATTTTTGAAATTTTTTCAAAATCCGTGGGTTAACCCCTTCTAAAATAATGAGTTTTCGATAAATGCTCTATATACTGAAGTTTATACTCTTCTCTTTTTTAAAAAAATAAATTCAAACCACATTGTACATTTGAATTAATGTATTTTAAACTAACTTTCATGGTAAATAGAATCATTCTAACTTTTTTAATATATACTGCCTAGATTAGTGGAATTAGCATTATAAAATCTTCATTATCTAGAGAAACAGAGACAACAGAGGTTCTAAATTCTTTGACCATCATCTTATGATAATTCTTGATGAAACTATACACTAATACCAAATTTTCATATTTTTGAAAATTCTCCAAAATCCATGGGTTAACCCCTTCTAAAATAATGAGTTTTCGGTAAATGCTCTATATACTGAAGTTTATATTCTTCACTTTTGTTTTAAAAATTTCAAACAACATTCTACATTAGAATTAATGTATTCTAAACTATCTTTCATGGTAAATAGGAATCATTCTAATTTTTTAATATTTAGTTCACTAAAATTTCATATACTGCCTAGATTAGTGAAATTAGCATTATAAAATCTTCATTATCTAGAGAAAATGAGACAACAGAGGTTCTAAACTCTTTGACCATCATCTTATGATAGTGCTTGATGAAACTATACACCAAAACCAATTTTTGATAATTTTGAAAATTTTCCAAAATCCGTGGGTTAACCCCTTCTAAAATAATGAGTTTTCGGTAAATTATCTATATACTGAAGTTTATACTCTTCACTTTTGTTTTAAAAATTTCAAAACATATTCTAAATTTGAATTAATTTATTCTAATTTATATTTCATGGTAAATATGAATCATTCTAAATTTTTAACATTTAGTCACTAAAATTTCATATACTGCCTATATTAGTGGAATTAGCATTATAAAATATTCATTATCTATAGAAACGGAGACAACAGAGGTTCTAAACTGAAGTTAATACTCTTCACTTTTGTTTTATAAATTTCAAACCACATTCTACATTTAAATTAATGTATTCTAAACTATCTTTCATGGTAAATAGGAATCATTCTAATTTTTAAATATTTAGTCCACTAAAATTTCATATACTGCTTAGATTAGTGGAATTAGCATTATAAAATCTTCATTATCTAGAGAAACAGAGATAACAGAGGTTCTAAACTCTTTGGCCATCATCTTATGATAGTTCTTGATGAAACTATACACTAAAACAAAATTTTCATATTTTTGATAATTTTCCGAAATCCGTGGGTTAACCCCTTCTAAATTAATGAGTTTTCGGTAAATGCTCTATATACTGAAGTTTATACTCTTCTCTTTTTTTTTAAAAAAAATTCAAACCACATTCTACCTTTGAATTAATGTATCTTAAACTATCTTTCATGGTAAATACAATCATTCTAATTTTTTAATATTTATTCACTAAAATTTCATATACTGCCTAGATTAGTGGAATTAGCATTATAAAATCTTCATTATCTAGAGAAACAGAGAAAACATAGGTTTTAAACTCTTTGACCATCATCTTATGAAAGTTCTTGATGAAACTATACACTAAAACCAAATTTTCATATTTTTAAAAAAATTTCAAAATCCGTGGGTTAACAACCCCTTCTAAAATAATGAGTTTTCGGTAAATACTCTATATACTGAAGTTTATACTCTTCAATTTTGTTTTAAAAATTTCAAACCACATTCTGCATTTGAATTAATGTATTCTAAACTATCTTTCATGGTAAATAGGAATCATTCTAATTTTTTAATATTTAGTTCACTAAAATTTCATATACTGCCTAGATTAGTGGAATTAGCATTATAAAATCTCCATTATCTAGAGAAACGGAGACAACTAATGTTCTAAACTCTTTGACCATCATCTTATGATAGTGCTTGATGAAACTATACACTAAAACCAAATTTTCATATTTTTAAATTTTTTTCAAAATCCGTGGATTAACCCATTCTAAAATAATGAGTTTTCGATAAATGCTCTATATACTGAAGTTTATACTCTTCTCTTTTAAAAAAAAAAATAAATTCAAACCACATTGTACATTTGAATTAATGTATTTTAAACTATCTTTCATGGTAAATAGAATCATTCTAACTTTTTTAATATATACTGCCTAGATTAGTGGAATTAGCATTATAAAATCTTCATTATCTAGAGAAACATAGACAACAGAGGTTCTAAACTCTTTGACCATCATCTTATGATAATTCTTGATGAAACTATACACTAATACCAAATTTTCATATTTTTGAAAATTTTCCAAAATCCATGGGTTAACCCCCTTCTAAAATAATGAGTTTTCGGTAAATGCTCTATATACTGAAGTTTATATTCTTCACTTTTTTTAAAAAAATTTCAAACAACATTCTACATTAGAATTAATGTATTCTAAACTATCTTTCATGGTAAATAGGAACCATTCTAATTTTTTAATATTTAGTTCACTAAAATTTCATATACTGCCTAGATTAGTAGAATTCGCATTATAAAATCTTCATTATCTAGAGAAAATGAGACAACAGAGGTTCTAAACTCTTTGACCATTATCTTATGATAGTGCTTGATGAAACTATACACCAAAACAAAATTTTGATATTTTTGAAAATTTTCCAAAATCCGTGGCTTATCCCCTTCTAAAATAATGAGTTTTCGGTAAATGCTCTATATACTGAAGTTTATACTCTTCACTTTTGTTTTAAAATTTTCAAACCACATTCTAAATTTGAATTCATTTATTCTCAACTATCTTTCATGGTAAATATGAATCATTCTAATCTTTTAATATTTAGTTCACTAAAATTTCATATACTGCCTAGATTAGTGGAATTAGTATTATTAAATCTTCATTATCTAGAGAAAAGGAGACAACAGAGGTTCTAAACTCTTTGACCATCATATTATGATAATTCTTGATGAAACTATACACCAAAACTAAATTTTGATAATTTTGAAAATTTTCCAAAATCCGTGGGTTAACCCCTTATAAAATAATGAGTTTTCGGTAAATGCTCTATATACTTAAGTTTATACTCTTCACTTTTGTTTTAAAAATTTCAAACCACATTCTAAATTTGAATTAATGAATTCTAAACTATCTTTTATGGTAAATATGAATCATTCTATTTTTTAATATTTAGTTCACTAAAATTTCATATATTGCCTAGATTAGTAGAATTAGCATTATAAAATATTCATTATCTAGAGAATCGGAGACAACAGAGGTTGTAAACTCTTTGAGCATCATCTTATGATAGTTCTTAATGAAACTATACACTAAAACAAAATTTTCATATTTTTGCAATTTTTTTCAAAATCCGTGGGTTATCCCCTTCTAAAATAATGAGTTTTCGGTAAATGCTCTATATACTGAAGTTTATACTCTTCACTTTTGTTTTAAAAATTTCAAACCACATTCTACATTTGAATTAATGTATTCTAAACTATCTTTCATGGTAAATATGAATCATTCTAATTTTTTAATATCTAGTTCACTAAAATTTCATATACTGCCTAGATAAGTGGAATTAGCATTATGAAATCTTCATTATCCAGAGAAACAGAGACAACAGAGGTTCTAAACTCTTTGACCATCATCTTATGATAGTTCTTGATGAAACTATACACTAAAACCAAATTTTCATATTTTAACAATTTTTTCAAAATCCGTGGGTTAACCCCTTCTAAAATAATGAGTTTTCGGTATATGCTCTATATACTGAAGTTTATACTCTTCACTTTTGTTTTAAAAATTTCAAACCACATTCTACATTAGAATTAATGTATTTTAAAATATCTCATGGTAATTATGAATCATTCTAATTTTTTAATATTTAGTTCACTAAAATTTCATATACTGCCTAGATTAGTGGAATTAGCATTATAAAATCTTCATTATCTAGACAAACGGAGACAACAGAAGTTCTAAACTCTTTGATCATCATCTTATGATAGTTATTGATGAAACTATACACTAAAATTTTTTTTTCATATTTTTGATAATTTTCCAAAATCCATGGGTTAACCCCTCCTAAATTAATGAGTTTTCGGTAAATGCTCTATATACTGAAGTTTATACTCTTCTCTTTTTTTAAAAAAACAAAAATTCAAACCACATTCTACCTTTGAATTAATGTATCTTAAACTATCTTTCATGGTAAATACAATCATTCTAATTTTTTAATATTTAGTTCACTAAAATTTCATATACTGCCTAGATTAGTGGAATTAGCATTATAAAATCTTCATTATCTAGAGAAACAGAGACAACAGAAGTTTTAAACTCTTTGACCATCATCTTATGAAAGTTCTTGATGAAACTATACACTAAAACCAAATTTTCATATTTTTAAAAAATTTTCAAAATCCGTGGGTTAACAACCCCTTCTAAAATAATGAGTTTTCGGTAAATACTCTATATACTGAAGTTTATACTCTTCAATTTTGTTTTAAAAATTTCAAACCACATTCTGCATTTTAATTAATGTATTCTAAACTATCTTTCATGGTAAATAGGAATCATTCTAATTTTTTAATATTTAGTTCACTAAAATTTCATATACTGCCTAGATTAGTGGAATTAGCATTATAAAATCTCCATTATCTAGAGAAACGGAGGCAAAAAATGTTCTAAACTCTTTGACCATCATCTTATGATAGTGCTTGATGAAACTATACACTAAAACCAAATTTTCATATTGTTGAAATTTTTTCAAAATCTGTGGGTTAACCCCTTCTAAAATAATGAGTTTTCGATAAATGCTCTATATACTGAAGTTTATACTCTTCTCTTTTAAAAAAAAAAAAAAATTCAAACCACATTGTACATTTGAATTAATGTATTTCAAACTATCTTTCATGGTAAATAGAATCATTCTAACTTTTTTAATATATACTGCCTAGATTAGTGGAATTAGCATTATAAAATCTTCATTATCTAGAGAAACAGAGACAACAAAGGTTCTAAACTCTTTGACCATCATCTTATGATAATTCTTGATGAAACTATACCCTAATACCAAATTTTCATATTTATGAAAATTTTCCAAAATCCATGGGTTAACCCCTTCTAAAATAATGAGTTTTCGGTAAATGCTCTATATACTGAAGTTTATATTCTTTACTTTTGTTTTAAAAATTTCAAACAACATTCTACATTAAAATTAATGTATTCTAAACTATCTTTCATGGTAAATAGGAATCATTCTAATTTTTTAATATTTAGTTCACTAAAATTTCATATACTGCCTAGATAAGTGGAATTAGCATTATAAAATCTTCATTATCTAGAGAAAAGGAGACAACAGAGGTTCTAAATTCTTTGACCATCATCTTATGATAGTGCTTGATGAAACTATACACCAAAATCAATTTTTGATAATTTTGAAAATTTTCCAAAATCCGTGGGTTAACCCCTTCTAAACTAATGAGTTTTCGGTAAATTATCTATATACTGAAGTTTATACTCTTCACTTTTGTTTTAAAAATTTCAAAACATATTCTAAATTTGAATTAATTTATTCTTATTTATATTTCATGGTAAATATGAATCATTCTAATTTTTTAATATTTAGTCACTAAAATTTCATATACTGCCTATATTAGTGGAATTAGCATTATAAAATATTCATTATCTATAGAAACGGAGACAACAGAGGTTCTAAACTCTTTGACCATCATCTTATGATAGTGCTTGATGAAAATATACACTAAAACCAAATTTTCATATTTTGAAAATTTTCCAAAATCCGTGGGTTAACCATTGTGTTTTCATTAAATGCTCTATATACTGAAGTTAATACTCTTCACTTTTGTTTTATAAATTTCAAACCACATTCTACATTTAAATTAATGTATTCTAAACTATCTTTCATGGTAAATAGGAATCATTCTAATTTTTAAATATTTAGTCCCCTAAAATTTCATATACTGCTTAGATTAGTGGAATTAGCATTATAAAATCTTCATTATCTAGAGAAACAGAGACAACAGAGGTTCTAAACTCTTTGAGCATCATCTTATGATAGTTCTTAATGAAACTATACACTAAAACAAAATTTTCATATTTTTGCAATTTTTTTCAAAATCCGTGGGTTATCCCCTTCTAAAATAATGAGTTTTCGGTAAATGCTCTATATACTGAAGTTTATACTCTTCACTTTTGTTTTAAAAATTTCAAACCACATTCTACATTTGAATTAATGTATTCTAAACTATCTTTCATGGTAAATATGAATCATTCTAATTTTTTAATATCTAGTTCACTAAAATTCCATATACTGCCTAGATAAGTGGAATTAGCATTATGAAATCTTCATTATCCAGAGAAACGGAGACAACAGAGGTTCTAAACTCTTTGACCATCATCTTATGATAGTTCTTGATGAAACTATACACTAAAACCAAATTTTCATATTTTAACAATTTTTTCAAAATCCGTGGGTTAACCCCTTCTAAAATAATGAGTTTTCGGTATATGCTCTATATACTGAAGTTTATACTCTTCACTTTTGTTTTAAAAATTTCAAACCACATTCTACATTAGAATTAATGTATTTTAAAATATCTCATGGTAATTATGAATCATTCTAATTTTTTAATATTTAGTTCACTAAAATTTCATATACTGCCTAGATTAGTGGAATTAGCATTATAAAATCTTCATTATCTAGACAAACGGAGACAACAGAAGTTCTAAACTCTTTGATCATCATCTTATGATAGTTATTGATGAAACTATACACTAAAATTTTTTTTTCATATTTTTGATAATTTTCCAAAATCCATGGGTTAACCCCTCCTAAATTAATGAGTTTTCGGTAAATGCTCTATATACTGAAGTTTATACTCTTCTCTTTTTTTAAAAAAACAAAAATTCAAACCACATTCTACCTTTGAATTAATGTATCTTAAACTATCTTTCATGGTAAATACAATCATTCTAATTTTTTAATATTTAGTTCACTAAAATTTCATATACTGCCTAGATTAGTGGAATTAGCATTATAAAATCTTCATTATCTAGAGAAACAGAGACAACAGAAGTTTTAAACTCTTTGACCATCATCTTATGAAAGTTCTTGATGAAACTATACACTAAAACCAAATTTTCATATTTTTAAAAAATTTTCAAAATCCGTGGGTTAACAACCCCTTCTAAAATAATGAGTTTTCGGTAAATACTCTATATACTGAAGTTTATACTCTTCAATTTTGTTTTAAAAATTTCAAACCACATTCTGCATTTTAATTAATGTATTCTAAACTATCTTTCATGGTAAATAGGAATCATTCTAATTTTTTAATATTTAGTTCACTAAAATTTCATATACTGCCTAGATTAGTGGAATTAGCATTATAAAATCTCCATTATCTAGAGAAACGGAGGCAAAAAATGTTCTAAACTCTTTGACCATCATCTTATGATAGTGCTTGATGAAACTATACACTAAAACCAAATTTTCATATTGTTGAAATTTTTTCAAAATCTGTGGGTTAACCCCTTCTAAAATAATGAGTTTTCGATAAATGCTCTATATACTGAAGTTTATACTCTTCTCTTTTAAAAAAAAAAAAAAATTCAAACCACATTGTACATTTGAATTAATGTATTTCAAACTATCTTTCATGGTAAATAGAATCATTCTAACTTTTTTAATATATACTGCCTAGATTAGTGGAATTAGCATTATAAAATCTTCATTATCTAGAGAAACAGAGACAACAAAGGTTCTAAACTCTTTGACCATCATCTTATGATAATTCTTGATGAAACTATACCCTAATACCAAATTTTCATATTTATGAAAATTTTCCAAAATCCATGGGTTAACCCCTTCTAAAATAATGAGTTTTCGGTAAATGCTCTATATACTGAAGTTTATATTCTTTACTTTTGTTTTAAAAATTTCAAACAACATTCTACATTAAAATTAATGTATTCTAAACTATCTTTCATGGTAAATAGGAATCATTCTAATTTTTTAATATTTAGTTCACTAAAATTTCATATACTGCCTAGATAAGTGGAATTAGCATTATAAAATCTTCATTATCTAGAGAAAAGGAGACAACAGAGGTTCTAAATTCTTTGACCATCATCTTATGATAGTGCTTGATGAAACTATACACCAAAATCAATTTTTGATAATTTTGAAAATTTTCCAAAATCCGTGGGTTAACCCCTTCTAAACTAATGAGTTTTCGGTAAATTATCTATATACTGAAGTTTATACTCTTCACTTTTGTTTTAAAAATTTCAAAACATATTCTAAATTTGAATTAATTTATTCTTATTTATATTTCATGGTAAATATGAATCATTCTAATTTTTTAATATTTAGTCACTAAAATTTCATATACTGCCTATATTAGTGGAATTAGCATTATAAAATATTCATTATCTATAGAAACGGAGACAACAGAGGTTCTAAACTCTTTGACCATCATCTTATGATAGTGCTTGATGAAAATATACACTAAAACCAAATTTTCATATTTTGAAAATTTTCCAAAATCCGTGGGTTAACCATTGTGTTTTCATTAAATGCTCTATATACTGAAGTTAATACTCTTCACTTTTGTTTTATAAATTTCAAACCACATTCTACATTTAAATTAATGTATTCTAAACTATCTTTCATGGTAAATAGGAATCATTCTAATTTTTAAATATTTAGTCCCCTAAAATTTCATATACTGCTTAGATTAGTGGAATTAGCATTATAAAATCTTCATTATCTAGAGAAACAGAGACAACAGAGGTTCTAAACTCTTTGGCCATCATCTTATGATAGTTCTTGATGAAACTATACACTAAAACAAAATTTTCATATTTTTGATAATTTTCCAAAATCCGTAGGTTAACCCCTTCTAAATTAATGAGTTTTCGGTAAATGCTCTATATACTGAAGTTTATACTCTTCTCTTTTTAAAAAAAAAAAATTCAAACCACATTCTACCTTTGAATTAATGTATCTTAAACTATCTTTCATGGTAAATACAATCATTCTAATTTTTTAATATTTAGTTCACTAAAATTTCATATACTGCCTAGATTAGTGGAATTAGCATTATAAAATCTTCATTATCTAGAGAAACAGAGAAAACAGAGGTTCTAAACTCTTTGACCATCATCTTATGATAGTGCTTGATGAAAATATACACTAAAACCAAATTTTCATATTTTGAAAATTTTCCAAAATCCGTGGGTTAACCCTTTCTAAAATATTGTGTTTTCATTAAATGCTCTATATACTGAAGTTAATACTCTTCACTTTTGTTTTATAAATTTTAAACCACATTCTACATTTAAATAAATGTATTCTAAACTATCTTTCATGGTAAATAGGAATCATTCTAATTTTTAAATATTTAGTCCACTAAAATTTCATATACTGCTTAGATTAGTGGAATTAGCATTATAAAATCTTCATTATCTAGAGAAACGGAGATAACAGAGGTTCTAAACTCTTTGGCCATCATCTTATGATAGTTCTTGATGAAACTATACACTAAAACAAAATTTTCATATTTTTGATAATTTTCCAAAATCCGTGGGTTAACCCCTTCTAAATTAATGAGTTTTCGGTAAATGCTCTATATACTGAAGTTTATACTCTTCTCTTTTTAAAAAAAAAAAATTCAAACCACATTCTACCTTTGAATTAATGTATCTTAAACTATCTTTCATGGTAAATACAATCATTCTAATTTTTTAATATTTAGTTCACTAAAATTTCATATACTGCCTAGATTAGTGGAATTAGCATTATAAAATCTTCATTATCTAGAGAAAAAGAGAAAACAGAGGTTTTAAACTCTTTGACCATCATCTTATGAAAGTTCTTGATGAAACTATACACTAAAACCAAATTTTCATATTTTTAAAAAAATTTCAAAATCCGTGGGTTAACAACCCCTTCTAAAATAATGAGTTTTCGGTAAATACTCTATATACTGAAGTTTATACTCTTCAATTTTGTTTTAAAAATTTCAAACCACATTCTGCATTTGAATTAATGTATTCTAAACTATCTTTCATGGTAAATAGGAATCATTCTAATTTTTTAATATTTAGTTCACTAAAATTTCATATACTGCCTAGATTAGTGGAATTAGCATTATAAAATCTCCATTATCTAGAGAAACGGAGACAACTAATGTTCTTAACTCTTTGACCATCATCTTATGATAGTGCTTGATGAAACTATACACTAAAACCAAATTTTCATATTTTAAATTTTTTTTCAAAATCCGTGGGTTAACCCATTCTAAAATAATGAGTTTTCGATAAATGCTCTATATACTGAAGTTTATACTCTTCTCTTTTAAAAAAAAAAATAAATTCAAACCACATTGTACATTTGAATTAATGTATTTTAAACTATCTTTCATGGTAAATAGAATCATTCTAACTTTTTTAATATATACTGCCTAGATTAGTGGAATTAGCATTATAAAATCTTCATTATCTAGAGAAACAAAGACAACAGAGGTTCTAAACTCTTTGACCATCATCTTATGATAATTCTTGATGAAACTATACACTAATACCAAATTTTCATATTTTTGAAAATTTTCCAAAATCCATGGGTTAACCCCCTTCTAAAATAATGAGTTTTCGGTAAATGCTCTATATACTGAAGTTTATATTCTTCACTTTTGTTTTAAAAATTTCAAACAACATTCTACATTAGAATTAATGTATTCTAAACTATCTTTCATGGTAAATAGGAATCATTCTAATTTTTTAATATTTAATTCACTAAAATTTCATATACTGCCTAGATTAGTAGAATTAGCATTATAAAATCTTCATTATCTAGAGAAAATGAGACAACAGAGGTTCTAAACTCTTTGACCATTATCTTATGATAGTGCTTGATGAAACTATACACCAAAACAAAATTTTGATATTTTTGAAAATTTTCCAAAATCCGTGGCTTATCCCCTTCTAAAATAATGAGTTTTCGGTAAATGCTCTATATACTGAAGTTTATACTCTTCACTTTTGTTTTAAAATTTTCAAACCACATTCTAAATTTGAATTCATTTATTCTCAACTATCTTTCATGGTAAATATGAATCATTCTAATCTTTTAATATTTAGTTCACTAAAATTTCATATACTGCCTAGATTAGTGGAATTAGTATTATTAAATCTTCATTATCTAGAGAAAAGGAGACAACAGAGGTTCTAAACTCTTTGACCATCATATTATGATAATTCTTGATGAAACTATACACCAAAACTAAATTTTGATAATTTTGAAAATTTTCCAAAATCCGTGGGTTAACCCCTTATAAAATAATGAGTTTTCGGTAAATGCTCTATATACTTAAGTTTATACTCTTCACTTTTGTTTTAAAAATTTCAAACCACATTCTACATTTGAATTAATGTATTCTAAACTATCTTTCATGGTAAATATGAATCATTCTAATTTTTTAATATTTAGTTCACTAAAATTTCATATACTGACTAGATTAGTGAAATTAGCATTATGAAATCTTCATTATCCAGAGAAACGGAGACAACAGAGGTTCTAAACTCTTTGACCATCATCTTATGATAGTTCTTGATGAAACTATACACTAAAACCAAATTTTCATATTTTAACAATTTTTTCAAAATCCGTGGGTTAACCCCTTCTAAAATAATGAGTTTTCGGTATATGCTCTATATACTGAAGTTTATACTCTTCACTTTTATTTTAAAAATTTCAAACCACATTCTACATTAGAATTAATGTATTTTAAAATATCTCATGGTAATTATGAATCATTCTAATTTTTTAATATTTAGTTCACTAAAATTTCATATACTGCCTAGATTAGTGGAATTAGCATTATAAAATCTTCATTATCTAGACAAACGGAGACAACAGAGGTTCTAAACTCTTTGACCATCATCTTATGATAGTTATTGATGAAACTATACACTAAAAAGTTTTTTTCATATTTTTGATAATTTTCCAAAATCCATGGGTTAACCCCTTCTAAATTAATGAGTTTTCGGTAAATGCTCTATATACTGAAGTTTATACTCTTCTCTTTTTAAAAAAAAAAAAATTCAAACCACATTCTACCTTTGAATTAATGTATCTTAAACTATCTTTCATGGTAAATACAATCATTCTAATTTTTTAATATTTAGTTCACTAAAATTTCATATACTGCCTAGATTAGTGCAATTAGCATTATAAAATCTTCATTATCTAGAGAAACAGAGACAACAGAGGTTTTAAACTCTTTGACCATCATCTTATAAAAGTTCTTGATGAAACTATACACTAAAACCAAATTTTCATATTTTTAAAAAATTTTCAAAATCCGTGGGTTAACAACCCCTTCTAAAATAATGATTTTTCGGTAAATACTCTATATACTGAAGTTTATACTCTTCAATTTTGTTTTAAAAATTTCAAACCACATTCTGCATTTTAATTAATGTATTCTAAACTATCTTTCATGGTAAATAGGAATCATTCTAATTTTTTAATATTTAGTTCACTAAAATTTCATATACTGCCTAGATTAGTGGAATTAGCATTATAAAATCTCCATTATCTAGAGAAACGGAGGCAAAAAATGTTCTAAACTCTTTGACCATCATCTTATGATAGTGCTTGATGAAACTATACACTAAAACCAAATTTTCATATTTTTGAAATTTTTTCAAAATCCGTGGGTTAACCCCTTCTAAAATAATGAGTTTTCGATAAATGCTCTATATACTGAAGTTTATACTCTTCTCTTTTAAAAAAAAATAAATTCAAACCACATTGTACATTTGAATTAATGTATTTCAAACTATCTTTCATGGTAAATAGAATCATTCTAACTTTTTTAATATATACTGCCTAGATTAGTGGAATTAGCATTATAAAATCTTCATTATCTAGAGAAACAGAGACAACAAAGGTTCTAAACTCTTTGACCATCATCTTATGATAATTCTTGATGAAACTATACCCTAATACCAAATTTTCATATTTATGAAAATTTTCCAAAATCCATGGGTTAACCCCTTCTAAAATAATGAGTTTTCGGTAAATGCTCTATATACTGAAGTTTATACTCTTCATTTTGGTTTTAAAAATTTCAAACCACATTCTACATTTGAAATAATGTATTCTAAACTATCTTTCATGGTAAATAGGAATCATTCTAATTTTTAAATATTTAGTCCACTAAAATTTCATATACTGCTTAGATTAGTGGAATTAGCATTATAAAATCTTCATTATCTAGAGAAACGGAGATAACAGAGGTTCTAAACTCTTTGGCCATCATCTTATGATAGTTCTTGATGAAACTATACACTAAAACAAAATTTTCATATTTTTGATAATTTTCCAAAATCCGTGGGTTAACCCCTTCTAAATTAATGAGTTTTCGGTAAATGCTCTATATACTGAAGTTTATACTCTTCTCTTTTTTAAAAAAAAAAATTCAAACCACATTCTACCTTTGAATTAATGTATCTTAAACTATCTTTCATGGTAAATACAATCATTCTAATTTTTTAATATTTAGTTCACTAAAATTTCATATACTGCCTAGATTAGTGGAATTAGCATTATAAAATCTTCATTATCTAGAGAAACAGAGAAAACAGAGGTTTTAAACTCTTTGACCATCATCTTATGAAAGTTCTTGATGAAACTATACACTAAAACCAAATTTTCATATTTTTAAAAAAAATTCAAAATCCGTGGGTTAACAACCCCTTCTAAAATAATGAGTTTTCGGTAAATACTCTATATACTGAAGTTTATACTCTTCAATTTTGTTTTAAAAATTTCAAACCACATTCTGCATTTGAATTAATGTATTCTAAACTATCTTTCATGTTAAATAGGAATCATTCTAATTTTTTAATATTTAGTTCACTAAAATTTCATATACTGCCTAGATTAGTAGAATTAGCATTATAAAATCTTCATTATCTAGAGAAAATGAGACAACAGAGGTTCTAAACTCTTTGACCATTATCTTATGATAGTGCTTGATGAAACTATACACCAAAACAAAATTTTGATATTTTTGAAAATTTTCCAAAATCCGTGGCTTATCCCCTTCTAAAATAATGAGTTTTCGGTAAATGCTCTATATACTGAAGTTTATACTCTTCACTTTTGTTTTAAAATTTTCAAACCACATTCTAAATTTTAATTCATTTATTCTCAACTATCTTTCATGGTAAATATGAATCATTCTAATCTTTTAATATTTAGTTCACTAAAATTTCATATACTGCCTAGATTAGTGGAATTAGTATTATTAAGTCTTCATTATCTAGAGAAAAGGAGACAACAGAGGTTCTAAACTCTTTGACCATCATATTATGATAATTCTTGATGAAACTATACACCAAAACTAAATTTTGATAATTTTGAAAATTTTCCAAAATCCGTGGGTTAACCCCTTATAAAATAATGAGTTTTCGGTAAATGCTCTATATACTTAAGTTTATACTCTTCACTTTTGTTTTAAAAATTTCAAACCACATTCTAAATTTGAATTAATGAATTCTAAACTATCTTTTATGGTAAATATGAATCATTCTATTTTTTAATATTTAGTTCACTAAAATTTCATATATTGCCTTGATTAGTAGAATTAGCATTATAAAATCTTCATTATCTAGAGAATCGGAGACAACAGAGGTTGTAAACTCTTTGAGCATCATCTTATGATAGTTCTTAATGAAACTATACACTAAAACAAAATTTTCATATTTTTGCAATTTTTTTCAAAATCCGTGGGTTAGCTAGCCCCTTCTAAAATAATGAGTTTTTGGTAAATGCTCTATATACTGAAGTTTATACTCTTCACTTTTGTTTTAAAAATTTCAAACCACATTCTACATTTGAATTAATGTATTCTAAACTATCTTTCATGGTAAATATGAATCATTCTAATTTTTTAATATTTAGTTCACTAAAATTTCATATACTGACTAGATTAGTGAAATTAGCATTATGAAATCTTCATTATCCAGAGAAACGGAGACAACAGAGGTTCTAAACTCTTTGACCATCATCTTATGATAGTTCTTGATGAAACTATACACTAAAACCAAATTTTCATATTTTAACAATTTTTTCAAAATCCGTGGGTTTAACCCCTTCTAAAATAATGAGTTTTCGGTAAATGCTCTATATACTGAAGTTTATACTCTTCACTTTTGTTTTAAAAATTTCAAACCACATTCTACATTAGAATTAATGTATTTTAAAATATCTCATGGTAATTATGAATCATTCTAATTTTTTTAATATTTAGTTCACTAAAATTTCATATACTGCCTAGATTAGTGGAATTAGCATTATAAAATCTTCATTATCTAGACAAACGGAGACAACAGAGGTTTTAAACTCTTTGACCATCATCTTATGATAGTTATTGATGAAACTATACACTAAAAATTTTTTTTCATATTTTTGATAATTTTCCAAAATCCATGGGTTAACCCCTTCTAAATTAATGAGTTTTCGGTAAATGCTCTATATACTGAAGTTTATACTCTTCTCTTTTAAAAAAAAAAAATTCAAACCACATTCTACCTTTGAATTAATGTATCTTAAACTATGTTTCATGGTAAATACAATCATTCTAATTTTTTAATATTTAGTTCACTAAAATTTCATATACTGCCTAGATTAGTGGAATTAGCATTATAAAAGCTTCATTATCTAGAGAAACAGAGACAACAGAGGTTTTAAACTCTTTGACCATCATCTTATGAAAGTTCTTGATGAAACTATACACTAAAACCAAATTTTCATATTTTTAAAAAATTTTCAAAATCCGTGGGTTAACAACCCCTTCTAAAATAATGAGTTTTCGGTAAATACTCTATATACTGAAGTTTATACTCTTCAATTTTGTTTTAAAAATTTCAAACCACATTCTGCATTTTAATTAATGTATTCTAAACTATCTTTCATGGTAAATAGGAATCATTCTAATTTTTTAATATTTAGTCACTAAAATTTCATATACTGCCTAGATTAGTGGAATTAGCATTATAAAATCTCCATTATCTAGAGAAACGTAGGCAAAAAATGTTCTAAACTCTTTGACCATCATCTTATTATAGTGCTTGATGAAACTATACACTAAAAGCAAATTTTCATATTTTTGAAATTTTTTCAAAATCCGTGGGTTAACCCCTTCTAAAATAATGAGTTTTCGATAAATGCTCTATATACTGAAGTTTATACTCTTCTCTTTTAAAAAAAAAATAAATTCAAACCACATTGTACATTTGAATTAATGTATTTCAAACTATCTTTCATGGTAAATAGAATCATTCTAACTTTTTTAATATATACTGCCTAGATTAGTGGAATTAGAATTATAAAATCTTCATTATCTAGAGAAACAGAGACAACAAAGGTTCTAAACTCTTTGACCATCATCTTATGATAATTCTTGATGAAACTATACCCTAATACCAAATTTTCATATTTATGAAAATTTTCCAAAATCCATGGGTTAACCCCTTCTAAAATAATGAGTTTTCGGTAAATGCTCTATATACGGAAGTTTATATTCTTCACTTTTGTTTTAAAAATTTCAAACAACATTCTACATTAGAATTAATGTATTCTAAACTATCTTTCATGGTAAATAGGAATCATTCTAATTTTTTAATATTTAGTTCACTAAAATTTCATATACTGCCTAGATAAGTGGAATTAGCATTATAAAATCTTCATTATCTAGAGAAAAGGAGACAACAGAGGTTCTAAATTCTTTGACCATCATCTTATGATAGTGCTTGATGAAACTATACACCAAAACCAATTTTTGATAATTTTGAAAATTTTCCAAAATCCGTGGGTTAACCCCTTATAAACTAATGAGTTTTCGGTAAATTATCTATATACTGAAGTTTATACTCTTCACTTTTGTTTTAAAAATTTCAAAACATATTCTAAATTTGAATTAATTTATTCTTATTTATATTTCATGGTAAATATGAATCATTCTAATTTTTTAATATTTAGTCACTAAAATTTCATATACTGCCTATATTAGTGGAATTAGCATTATAAAATATTCATTATCTATAGAAACGGAGACAACAGAGGTTCTAAACTCTTTGACCATCATGTTATGATAGTGCTTGATGAAAATATACACTAAAACCAAATTTTCATATTTTGAAAATTTTCCAAAATCCGTGGGTTAACCATTGTGTTTTCATTAAATGCTCTATATACTGAAGTTAATACTCTTCACTTTTGTTTTATAAATTTCAAACCACATTCTACATTTAAATTAATGTATTCTAAACTATCTTTCATGGTAAATAGGAATCATTCTAATTTTTAAATATTTAGTCCCCTAAAATTTCATATACTGCTTAGATTAGTGGAATTAGCATTATAAAATCTTCATTATCTAGAGAAACGGAGACAACAGAGGTTCTAAAAGTCTTTGGCCATCATCTTATGATAGTTCTTGATGAAACTATACACTAAAACAAAATTTTCATATTTTTGATAATTTTCCAAAATCCGTAGGTTAACCCCTTCTAAATTAATGAGTTTTCGGTAAATGCTCTATATACTGAAGTTTATACTCTTCTCTTTTAAAAAAAAAAAATTCAAACCACATTCTACCTTTGAATTAATGTATCTTAAACTATCTTTCATGGTAAATACAATCATTCTAATTTTTTAATATTTAGTTCACTAAAATTTCATATACTGCCTAGATTAGTGGAATTAGCATTATAAAATCTTTATTATCTAGAGAAACAGAGAAAACAGAGGTTTTAAACTCTTTGACCATCATCTTATGAAAGTTCTTGATGAAACTATACACTAAAACCAAATTTTCATATTTTAAAAAAAAATTCAAAATCCGTGGGTTAACAACCCCTTCTAAAATAATGAGTTTTCGGTAAATACTCTATATACTGAAGTTTATACTCTTCAATTTTGTTTTAAGATTTTCAAACCACATTCTGCATTTGAATTAATGTATTCTAAACTATCTTTCATGGTAAATAGGAATCATTCTAATTTTTTAATATTTAGTTCACTAAAATTTTATATACTGCCTAGATTAGTGGAATTAGCATTATAAAATCTCCATTATCTAGAGAAACGGAGACAACAAATGTTCTAAACTCTTTGACCATCATCTTATGATAGTGCTTGATGAAACTATACACTAAAACCAAATTTTCATATTTTTAAAATTTTTTCAAAATCCGTGGGTTAACCCATTCTAAAATAATGAGTTTTCGATAAATGCTCTATATACTCAAGTTTATACTCTTCTCTTTTAAAAAAAAAATAAATTCAAACCACATTGTACATTTGAATTAATGTATTTTAAACTATCTTTCATGGTAAATAGAATCATTCTAACTTTTTTAATATATACTGCCTAGATTAGTGGAATTAGCATTATAAAATCTTCATTATCTAGAGAAACAAAGACAACAGAGGTTCTAAACTCTTTGACCATCATCTTATGATAATTCTTGATGAAACTATACACTATACCAAATTTTCATATTTTTGAAAATTTTCCAAAATCCATGGGTTAACCCCTTCTAAAATAATGAGTTTTCGGTAAATGCTCTATATACTAAAGTTTATACTCTTCACTTTTGTTTTAAAAATTTCAAACCACATTCTAAATTTGAATTAATGAATTCTAAACTATCTTTTATTGTAAATATGAATCATTCTATTTTTTAATATTTAGTTCACTAAAATTTCATATATTGCATAGATTAGTATAATTAGCATTATAAAATCTTCATTATCTAGAGAATCAGAGACAAGAGAGGTTGTAAACTCTTTGAGCATCATCTTATGATAGTTCTTAATGAAACTATACACTAAAACAAAATTTTCATATTTTTGCAATTTTTTTCAAAATCCGTGGGTTAGCCCCTTCTAAAATAATGAGTTTTCGGTAAATGCTCTATATACTGAAGTTTATACTCTTCACTTTTGATTTAAAAATTTCAAACCACATTCTACATTTGAATTAATGTATTCTAAACTATCTTTCATGGTAAATATGAATCATTCTAATTTTTTAATATTTAGTTCACTAAAATTTCATGTACTGACTAGATTAGTGGAATTAGCATTATGAAATCTTCATTATCTAGTGAAACGAAGACAACAGAGGTTCTAAACTCTTTGACCATCATCTTATGATAGTTCTTGATGAAACTATACACTAAAACCAAATTTTCATATTTTTACAATTTTTTCAAAATCCGTGGGTTAACCCCTCTTCTAAAATAATGAGTTTTCGGTAAATGCTCTATATACTGAAGTTTATACTCTTCACTTTTGTTTTTAAAAATTTCAAACCACATTCTACATTTGAATTAATGTATTTTAAACTATCTTTCATGGTAAATAGAAATCATTTTAATTTTTTAATATTTAGTTCACTAAAATCTCATATACTGCCTAGATAAGTGGAATTAGCATTATAAAATCTTCATTATCTAGAGAAACGGAGACAACAGAGGTTCTAAACTCTTTGACCATCATCTTATGATAGTTCTTGATGAAACTATACACTAAAACCAAATTTTCATATTTTTGAAAAAATTTCAAAATCTGTGGGTTAACCCCTTCTAAAATAATGAGTTTTCAGCAAATGCTCTATATACTGAAGTTTATACTCTTCTCTTTTAAAAAAAAAATAAATTCAAACCACATTGTACATCTGAATTAATGTATTTTAAACTATCTTTCATGGTAAATAGAGTCATTCTAACTTTTTCAATAAATAGTTCACTAAACTTCCATATACTGCCTAGATTAGTGGAATTAGCATTATAAAATCTTCATTATCTAGAGAAACAGAGACAAGAGAGGTTCTAAACTCTTTGACCATCATCTTATGATAGTTCTTGATGAAACTATACACTAATACCAAATTTTCATATTTTCGAAAATTTTCCAAAATCCATGGGTTAACCCCTTCTAAAATAATAAGTTTTCGGTAAATGCTCTATATACTGAAGTTTATATTCTTCACTTTTGTTTTAAAAATTTCAAAACCACATTCTACATTTGAATTAATGTATTCTAAACTATCTTTCATGGTAAATAGGAATCATTCTAATTTTTTAATATTTAGTTCACTAAAATTTCATATACTGCCTAGATTAGTGGAATTAGCATTATAAAATCTTCCTTATCTAGAGAAAATGAGACAACAGAGGTTCTAAACTCTTTGACCATTATCTTATGATAGTGCTTGATGAAACTATACACCAAAACAAAATTTTGATATTTTTGAAAATTTTCCAAAATCCGTGGCTTATCCCCTTCTAAAATAATGAGTTTTCGGTAAATGCTCTATATACTGAAGTTTATACTCTTCACTTTTGTTTTAAAAATTTCAAACAACACATTCTAAATTTAAATTCATTTATTCTTAACTATCTTTCATGGTAAATACGAATCATTCTAATCTTTTAATATTTAGTTCACTAAAATTTCATATACTGCCTAGATTAGTGGAATTAGCATTATTAAATCTTCATTATCTAGAGAAAAGTAGACAACAGAGGTTCTAAACTCTTTGACCATCATATTATGATAATTCTTGATGAAACTATACACCAAAACCAAATTTTGATAATTTTGAAAATTTTCCAAAATCCGTGGGTTAACCCCTTCTAAAATAATGAGTTTTCGGTAAATGCTCTATATACTGAAGTTTATACTCTTCACTTTTGTTTTAAAAATTTAAAACCACATTCTAAATTTGAATTAATGAATTCTAAACTATCTTTAATGGTAAATATGAATCATTCTATTTTTTAATATTTAGTTCACTAAAATTTCATATGTTGCCTAGATTAGTAGAATTAGCATTATAAAATCTTCATTATCTAGAGAATCGGAAACAACAGAGGTTGTAAACTCTTTGAGCATCATCTTATGATAGTTCTTAATGAAACTATACTCTAAAAAAAAAATTCATATTTTTGCAATTTTTTCAAAATCCGTGGGTTAGCAGCCCCTTCTAAAATAATGAGTTTTCGGTAAATGCTCTATATACTGAAGTTTATACTCTTCACTTTTGTTTTAAAAATTTCAAACCACATTCTACATTTGAATTAATGTATTCTAAACTATCTTTCATGGTAAATATGAATCATTCTAATTTTTTAATATTTAGTTCACTAAAAATTCATATACTGACTAGATTAGTGGAATTAACATTATGAAATCTTCATTATCTAGAGAAACGGAGACAACAGAGGTTCTAAACTCTTTGACCATCATCTTATGATAGTTCTTGATGAAACTATACACTAAAACCAAATTTTCATATTTTTACAATTTTTTCAAAATCCGTGGGTTAACCCCTTCTAAAATAATTAGTTTTCGGTAAATGCTCTATATACTGAAGTTTATACTCTTCACTTTTGTTTTAAAAATTTCAAACCACATTGTACATTTGAATTAATGTATTCTAAACTATCATTCATGGTAAATATGAATCATTCTAATTTTTTAATATTTAGTTCACTAAAATTTCATATACTTACTAGATTATTGGAATTAGCATTATGATTTATTATATAGAGAAACGGAGACAACAGAGGTTCTAAACTCTTTGACCATCATCTTATGATAGTTCTTGATAAACTATACACTAAAATCAAATTTTCATATTTTTGGAAATTTTCCAAAATCCATGTAATAACCCCTTCTAAAATAATGAGTTTTCGGTAAATGCTCTATATACTGAAGTTAATACTTTTCACTTTTGTTTTAAAAATTTCAAACCACATTCTAAATTAGAATTAATGTATTCTAAACTATCTTTCATGGTAAATAGGAATAATTCTAATTTTTTAATATTTAGTTCACTAAAATTTCATATACTGCCTAGATTAGTGGAATTGGCATTATAAAATCTTCATTATCTAGAGAAAAAGAGGCAACAGAGGTTCTAAACTCTTTGACCATCATCTTATGATAGTTCTTGATGAAACTATACAGTAAAACCAAATTTTCATATTTTTGAAAATTTTCCAAAATCCGTGGGTAATAATAATAAGTTTTCAGTAAATGCTCTATATACTGAAGTTTGTACTCTTCACTTTTGTTTTAAAAATTTCAAACCACATTCTACATTAGAATTGTATTCTAAACTATCTTTCATGGTAAATAGGAATCATTATAATTTTTTAATATTTAGCTCACTAAAATTTCATATACTGCCTAGATTAGTGGAATTATCATTATAAAATCTTCATTATCTAGAGAAACGGAGACAACAGAGGTTCTAAACTCTCTGACCATCATCTTATGATAGTTCTTGATGAAACTATACACTAAAACCAAATTTTCATATTTTTACAATTTTTTCAAAATCTGTGGGTTAACCCCTTCTAAAATAATAAGTTTTCGGTAAATGCTCTATATTCTGAAGTTTATACTCTTCACTTTTGTTTTAAAAATTTCAAACCACATTCTACATTAGAATTAATGTATTTTAAAATATCTCATGGTAAATATGAATCGTTCTAATTTTTTAATATTTAGTTTACTAAAATTTCATATACTGCCTAGATTAGTGGAATTAGAATTATAAAATCTTCATTATCTAGAGAAAAGGAGACAACAGAGGTTCTAAACTTTTTGACCATCATCTTATGATAGTTCTTGATGAAACTATACAGTTAAACCAAATTTTGATATTTTTGAAAATTTTCCAAAATCTGTGGGTTAACCCCTTCTAAAATAATGAGTTTTCGGTAAATGCTCTATATACTGAAGTTTATTCTCTTCACTTTTGTTTTAAAAATTTCAAACCACATTATACATTTGAATTAATGTATTTTAAACTATCTTTCATGGTAAATAGGAATCATTTTAATTTTTTTAATATTTAGTTCACTAAAATTTCATATACTGCCTAGATAAGTGGAATTAGCATTATAAAATCTTCATTATCTAGAGAAACGGAGACAACAGAGGTTCTAAACTCTTTGACCATCATCTTATGATAGTTCTTGATGAAACTATATACTAAAACCAAATTTTCATATTTTTGAAAATTTTCCAAAATCCGTGGGTTAACCCCTTCTAAAATAATAAGTTTTCGGTACATGCTCTATATACTGAAGTTTATACTCTTCACTTTTGTTTTAAAAATTTCAAACCACATTCTTCATTGGAATTAATGTATTTTAAACTATCTCATGGTAATTATGAATAACTCTAATTTTTTAATATTTAGTCACTAAAATTTCATATACTACCTAGATTAATGAAATTAGCATTATAAAATCTTCATTATCTAGAGAATCGGAGACAACAAAGATTCTAAACTCTTTGACCATCATCTTATGATAGTGCTTGATGAAACTATACACTAAAACGAAATTTTCATATTTTTGCAATTTTATCAAAATCCGTGGGTTAACCCCTTCTAAAATAATGAGTTTTCAGTAAATACTCTATATACTGAAGTTTATACTCTTCACTTTTGTTTTAAAGTTTTCAAACCACATTCTACATTTGAATTAATTGATTCTAAACTATCTTTCATGGTAAATAGGAATCATTCTAATTTTTTAATATTTAGTTCACTAAAATTTCATATACTGCCTAGATTAGTGGAATTAGCATTATAAAATCTTCATTATCTAGAGAAACGGAGACAACAGAGGTTCTAAACTCTTTGACCATCATCTTATGATAGTTCTTGATGAAAATATACACTAAAACCAAATTTTCATATTTTTGAAAAAATTTCAAAATCCGTGGGTTAACCCCTTAAAATAATGAGTTTTCGGTAAATGTTCTATATACTGAAGTTTATACTCTTCACTTTTGTTTTGAAAATTTCAAACCACATTGTACATTTGAATTAATGTATTCTAAACTAGCATTCATGGTAAATATGAATCATTCTAATTTTTTAATATTTAGTTCACTAAAATTTCATATACTGACTAGATTATTGGAATTAGCATTATGATTTATTATATAGAGAAACGGAGACAACAGAGGTTCTAAACTCTTTGACCATCATCTTATGATAGTTCTTGATAAACCATACACTAAAATCAAATTTTCATATTTTTGGAAATTTTCCAAAATCCATGTGTTAACCCCTTCTAAAATAATGAGTTTTAGGTAAATGCTCTATATACTGAAGTTTATACTTTTCACTTTTTTTAAAAAAATTTCAAACCACATTCTAAATTAGAATTAATGTATTCTAAACTATCTTTCATGGTAAATAGGAATAATTCTAATTTTTTAATATTTAGTTCACTAAAATTTCATATACTGCCTAGATTAGTGGAATTAGCATTATAAAATCTTCATTATCTAGAGAAAAGGAGGCAACAGAGGTTTTAAACTCTTTGACCATCATCTTATGATAGTTCTTCATGAAACTATACAGTAAAACCAAATTTTCACATTTTTGAAAATTTTCCAAAATCCGTGGGTAATAATAATAAGTTTTCAGTAAATGCTCTATATACTGAAGTTTATACTCTTCACTTTTGTTTTAAAAATTTCAAACCACATTCTACATTAGAATTAATGTATTCTAAACTATATTTCATGGTAAATAGGAATCAGTCTAATTTTGTAATATTTAGCTCACTAAAATTTCATATACTGCCTAGATTAGTGGAATTAGCATTATAAAATCTTCATTATCTAGAGAAACGGAGACAACAGAGGTTCTAAACTCTTTGACCATCATCTTATGATAGTTCTTGATAAAACTATACACTAAAACCAAATTTTCATATTTTTGAAAATTTTCAAAAATCCGTGGGTTAACCCCTTTTAAAATAATAAATTTTCAGTAAATGCTCTATATACTGAAGTTTATACTCTTCACTTTTGTTTTAAAAATTTCAAACCACATTCTAAATTTGAATTAATGTATTCTAAACTATCTTTCATGGTAAATATGAATCATTCTAATTTTTTAATATTTAGTTCACTAAAATTTCATATACTGCCTAGATTAGTGGCATTAGCATTATAAATTTTTCATTATCTAGAGAAAAGGAGTCAACAGAGGTTCTAAACTCTTTGACCATCATCTTATGATAGTTCTTGATGAAACTAAACACTAAAACCAAATTTTCATATTTTTGAAAATTTTCCAAAATCCGTGGGTTAACCCCTTCTAAAATAATGAGTTTTCGATAAATGATCTATATACTGAAGTTTATACTCTTCACTTTTGTTTTAAAAATTTCAAACCACATTCTAAATTTGAATTAATGTATTCTAAACTATATTTAATGGTAAATATGAATCATTCTAATTTTTTAATATTTACTTCACTAAAATTTCATATACTGCCTAGATTAGTGGAATTAGCATTATAAAATTTTCATTATCTAGAGAAAAGGAGACAACAGAGGTTCTAAACTCTCTGACCATCATATTATGATAGTTCTTGATGAAACTATACACTAAAACCAAATTTTCATATTTTTGAAAATTTTCCAAAATCTTTGAGTTAACCCCTTCTAAAATAATGAGTTTTCGGTAAATGTTCTATATATTGAAGTTTATACTCTTCACTTTTTTTCTAAAAATTTCAAACCACATTCTACATTTGAATTAATGAATTCTAAACTATCTTTCATGGTAAAAATGAATCATTCTAATTTTTTAATATTTAGTCACTAAAATTTCATATACTGCCTAGATTAATGGAATTAGCATTATAAAATCTTCATTATCTAGAGAAACGGAGACAAAAGAGGTTCTAAACTCTTTGACCATCATCTTATGATAGTTCTTGATGAAACTATACACTAAAACCAAATTTTCATATTTTTAAAAATTTTCCAAAATCCGTGGGTTAACCCCTTCTAAAATAATTAGTTTTCGGTAAATGCTCTATATACTGAAGTTTATACTCTTCACTTTTGTTTTAAAAATTTCAAACCACATTCTACATTTGAATTAATAAATTCTAAACTATCTTTCATGGTAAATAGGAATCATTCTATTTTTTTAATATTTAGTTCACTAAAATTTCATATACTGCCTAGATTAGTGGAATTAGCATTATAAATTCATTATCTTGAGAAACAGAGACAACAGAGGTTCTAAACTTTTTGACCATCATCTTATGATAGTTCTTGATGAAACTATACACTAAAACCAAATTTTCATATTTTAAAATTTTTTCCAAAATCCGTGGGTTAACAACCCCTTCTAAAATAATGAGTTTTCGGTAAATGCTCCATATACTGAAGTTTATACTCTTCACTTTTTTCTAAAAATTTCAAACCACATTCTACATTTGAATTAATGAATTTTAAACTATCTCATGGTAATTATGAATCATTCTAATTTTTTAATATTTAGTTCACCAAAATTTCATATACTGCCTAGATTAGTGGCATTAGCATTATAAAATCTTCATTATCTAGACAAACGGAGACAACAGAGGTTCTAAACTCTTTGACCATCATCTTATGATAGTGCTTGATGAAACTATACACCAAAACCAAATTTTGATATTTTTGAAAATTTTCCAAAATCCGTGGGTTAACCCCTTCTAAAATAATGAGTTTTCGGTAAAAGCTCTATATACTGAAGCTTATACTCTTCACTTTTGTTTTAAAAATTTCAAACCACATTCTAAATTTGAATTAATGTATTCTAAACTATATTTAATGGTAAATATGAATCATTCTAATTTTTTAATATTTACTTCACTAAAATTTCATATACTGCCTAGATTAGTGGAATTAGCATTATAAAATTTTCATTATCTAGAGAAAAGGAGACAACAGAGGTTCTAAACTCTCTGACCATCATCTTATGATAGTTCTTGATGAAACTATACACTAAAACCAAATTTTCATATTTTTGAAAATTTTCCAAAATCTTTGAGTTAACCCCTTCTAAAATAATGAGTTTTCGGTAAATGTTCTATATATTGAAGTTTATACTCTTCACTTTTTTTCTAAAAATTTCAAACCACATTCTACATTTGAATTAATGAATTCTAAACTATCTTTCATGGTAAAAATGAATCATTCTAATTTTTTAATATTTAGTCACTAAAATTTCATATACTGCCTAGATTAATGGAATTAGCATTATTAAATCTTCATTATCTAGAGAAACGGAGACAAAAGAGGTTCTAAACTCTTTGACCATCATCTTATGATAGTTCTTGATGAAACTATACACTAAAACAAAATTTTCATATTTTTAAAAATTTTCCAAAATCCGTGGGTTAACCCCTTCTAAAATAATGAGTTTTCGGTAAATGCTCTATATACTGAAGTTTATACTCTTCACTTTTGTTTTAAAAATTTCAAACCACATTCTACATTTGAATTAATAAATTCTAAACTATCTTTCATGGTAAATAGGAATCATTCTATTTTTTAATATTTAGTTCACTAAAATTTCATATACTGCCTAGATTAGTGGAATTAGCATTATAAATTCATTATCTTGAGAAACAGAGACAACAGAGGTTCTAAACTTTTTGACCATCATCTTATGATAGTTCTTGATGAAACTATACACTAAAACCAAATTTTCATATTTTTAAAATTTTTCCAAAATCCGTGGGTTAACAACCCCTTCTAAAATAATGAGTTTTCGGTAAATGCTCCATATACTGAAGTTTATACTCTTCACTTTTTCCTAAAAAATTCAAACCACATTCTACATTTGAATTAATGAATTTTAAACTATCTCATGGTAATTATGAATCATTCTAATTTTTTAATATTTAGTTCACCAAAATTTCATATACTGCCTAGATTAGTGGAATTAGCATTATAAAATCTTCATTATCTAGACAAACGGTGACAACAGAGGTTCTAAACTCTTTGACCATCATCTTATGATAGTGCTTGATGAAACTATACACCAAAACCAAATTTTGATATTTTTGAAAATTTTCCAAAATCCGTGGGTTAACCCCTTCTAAAATAATGAGTTTTCGGTAAAAGCTCTATATACTGAAGTTTATACTCTTCACTTTTGTTTTAAAATTTTCAAACCACATTCTAAATTTGAATTAATGTATTCTAAACAATCTTTAATGGAAATATGAATCATTCTAATTTTTTAATATTTACTTCACTAAAATTTCATATACTGCCTAGAGTAGTGGAATTTACATTATAAAATCTTCATTATCTAGAGAAAAGGAGACAACAGAGGTTCTAAACTCTTTGACCATCATCTTATGATAGTTCTTGATGAAACTATACACTAAAACAAAATTTTCATATTTTTGAAAATTTTCCAAAATCCGTGGGTTAACCCCTTCTAAAATAATGTGTTTTCGGTAAATGCTCTATATACTGAAGTTTATACTCTTAACTTTTTTCTTAAAATTTCAAACCACATTCTACATTTGAATTAATGAATCTAAACTATATTTCACGGTAAAAATGAATAATTCTAATTTTTTAATATTTAGTCACTAAAATTTCATATACTGCCTAGATTAGTGGAATTAGCATTATAAAATCTTCATTATCTAGACAAACGGAGACAACAGAGGTTCTAAACTCTTTGACCATCATCTTATGATAGTGCTTGATGAAACTATACACCAAAACAAAATTTTGATATTTTTGAAAAATTTTCAAAATCCGTGGGTTACCCCCTTCTAAAATAATGAGTTTTCGGTAAAAGCTCTATATACTGAAGTTTATACTCTTCACTTTTGTTTTAAAAATTTCAAACCACATTCTAAATTTGAATTAATGTATTCTAAACTATCTTTCATGGTAAATATGAATCATTCTAATTTTTTAATATTTAGTTTACTAAAATTTCATATACTGCCTAGATTAGTGGAATTAGCATTATAAAATTTTCATTATCTATAGAAAAGGAGACAACAGAGGTTCTAAACTCTTTGACCATCATCTTATGATAGTTCTTGATGAAAATATACACTAAAACCAAATTTTCATATTTTTGAAAATTTTCCAAAATCCGTGGGTTAACCCCTTCTAAAATAATGAGTTTTCGGTAAATGCTCTATATACTGAAGTTATACTCTTCACTTTTGTTTTAAAAATTTCAAACCACATTCTACATTTGAATTGATGTATTCTAAACTATCTTTCATGGTAAATAGGAATCATTCTAATTTTTTAATATTTAGTTCACTAAAATTTCATATACTGCCTAGATTAGTGGAATTAGCATTATAAAATCTTCATTATCTAGAGAAACGGAGACAACAGAGGTACTAAACTCTTTGACCATCATCTTATGATAGTTCTTGATGAAACTATAAACTAAAACCAAATTTTCATATTTTTGAAAAAATTTCAAAATCTGTGGGTTAACCCCTTCTAAAATAATGAGTTTTCGGTAAATGCTCTATCTACTGAAGTTTATACTCTTCACTTTTTTAAAAAAAATTTCAAACCACATTCTACATTTGAATCAATGTATTCTAAACTATCTTTCATGGTAAATATGAATCATTCTAATTTTTTAATATTTAGTTCACTAAAATTTCATATACTGCCTAGATTAGTGGAATTAGCATTATAAAATCTTCATTATCTAGAGAAACGGAGACAACAGAGGTTCTAAACTTTTTGACAATCATCTTATGATAGTTCTTGATGAAACTATACACTAAAACCAAAGTTTCATATTTTAAAAAATTTTCCAAAATCCGTGGGTTAACAACCCCTTCTAAAATAATGAGTTTTCGGTAAATGCTCTATATTGTGAAGTTTATACTCTTCACTTTTGTATTAAAAATTTCAAACCACATTCTAAATTTGAATTAATGTATTCTAAACTATCTTTCATGGTAAATATGAATCTATCTAATTTTTTAATATTTAGTTCACTAAAATTTCATATACTGCCAAGATTAGTGGAATTAGCATTATAAAATCTTCAATATCTAGAGAAAAGTAGACAACAGAGGTTATAAACTCTTTGACCATCATCTTATGATAGTTCTTGATGAAACTATACACTAAAACCAAATTTTCATATTTTTGAAAATTTTCCAAAATCTGTGGGTTATAACTATAGAATACCTCCGTTTCGTGAATTACGGCATTTATTCGAGTTATCCATAAACGACGAAAATATCTTTTTCTTTTACCCCTATCCCGACGAGCCGAAACTAAAGCTCTTATTCTCTGTTGAGTCATAGTTCGTGTAAGTCGTGAATGAGCCCCTTGAAAGCTTGATGCAAATAAACGAAGTTTTGTTCTACGCCTCCGAGCTATATATCCGCGTTTAATTCTAGTCATTGAATAAATCAAACTTTGATGAATAACTAATTCTTTTTTAGTTATTCTTTTCCCCTTTACTAGTCATTAATAACCAAACTAATTATTCCAATGTATAAAAAAAAATTCCAATGGCTTTTGCTACTCTAACCTTCCCCACCACTATTTTTGGCTAGGTATTTTCCTTTGCTTTGAAAGGATAAATTGCCTTAACCCCCTTCTAAAATAATGAGTTTTCGGTACATGCTCTATATACTGAAGTTTATACTCTTCACTTTTGTTTTAAAAATTTCAAACCACATTCTACATTAGAATTAATATATTTTAAACTATCTCATGGTAATTATGAATAATTCTAATTTTTTAATATTTAGTCACTAAAATTTCATATACTGCCTAGATTAATGGAATTAGCATTATAAAATCTTCATTATCTAGAGAATCGGAGACAACAGAGGTTCTAAACTCTTTGACCATCATCTTATGATAGTGCTTGATGAAACTATACACTAAAACGAAATTTTCATATATTTGCAATTTTTTCAAAATCCGTGGGTTAACCCCTTCTAAAATAATGAGTTTTCGGTAAATGCTCTATATACTGAAGTTTATACTCTTCACTTTTGTTTTAGAAATTTCAAACCACATTATACATTTGAATTAATGTATTTTAAACTATCTTTCATGGTAAATAGAAATTATTTTAATTTTTAATATTTAGTTCACTAAAATCTCATATACTGCCTAGATAAGTGGAATTAGCATTATAAAATCTTCATTATCTAGAGAAACGGAGACAACAGAGGTTCTAAACTCTTTGACCATCATCTTATGATAGTTCTTGATGAAAATATACACTGAAACCAAATTTTCATATTTTTGAAAAAAATTCAAAATCCGTGGGTTAACCCCTTCTAAAATTATGAGTTTTCGGTAAATGCTCTATATATTGAAGTTTATACTCTTCACTTTTGTTTTAAAATTTTCAAACCACATTCTACATTTGAATTAATGTATTCTAAACTATCTTTCATGGTAAATATGAATCATTCTAATTTTTTAATATTTAGTTCACTAAAATTTCATATACTGCCTAGATTAGTGGAATTAGCATTATAAAATCTTCATTATCTAGAGAAACGGAGACAACAGAGGTTCTAAACTTTTAGACCATCATCTTATGATAGTTCTTTATGAAACTATACACTAAAACCAAATTTTCATATTTTTAAAATTTTTCCAAAATCCGTGGGTTAACAACCCCTTCTACAATAATGAGTTTTCGGTAAATGCTCTATATACTGAAGTTTATACTCTTCAATTTTGTTTTAAAAATTTCAAACCACATTCTAAATTTGAATTGATGTTTTCTAAACTATCTTTCATGGTAAATATGAATCATTCTAATTTTTTAATATTTAGTTCACTAAAATTTCATATACTGCTAAGATTAGTGAAATTAACATTATAAAATCTTCAATATCTAGAGAAAAGTAGACAACAGAGGTTATAAACTCTTTGACCATCATCTTATGATAGTTCTTAATGAAACTATACACTAAAACCAAATTTTCATATTTTTGAAAATTTTCCAAAATCCGTGGGTTAACCCCTTCTAAAATAATGAGTTTTCCGTACATGCTCTATATACTGAAGTTTATACTCTTCACTTTTGTTTTAAAAATTTCAAACCACATTCTACATTAGAATTAATGTATTTTAAACTATCTCATGGTAATTATTAATAATTCTAATTTTTTAATATTTAGTCACTAAAATTTCATATACTGCCTAGATTAATGGAATTAGCATTATAAAATCTTCATTATCTAGAGAATCGGAGACAACAGAGGTTATAAACTCTTTGACCATCATCTTATGATAGTGCTTGATGAAACTATACACTAAAACGAAATTTTCATATTTTTGCAATTTTTTCAAAATCCGTGGGTTAACCCTTTCTAAAATAATGAGTTTTCGGTAAATGCTCTATATACTGAAATTTATACTCTTCACTTTTGTTTTAAAGTTTTCAAACCACATTCTACATTTGAATTAATATATTCTAAACTATCTTTCATGGTAAATAGGAATCATTCTAATTTTTTAATATTTAGTTCACTAAAATTTCATAGTAGAATTAGTGGAATTAGCATTATAAAATCTTCATTATCTAGAGAATCGGAGACAACAGAGGTTCTAAACTCTTTGACCATCATCTTATGATAGTTCTTGATGAAAATATACACTAAAACCAAATTTTCATATTTTTGAAAAAATTTCAAAATCCATGGGTTAACCCCTTCTAAAATAATGAGTTTTCGGTAAATGATCTATATACTGAAGTTTATACTCTTCATTTTTGTTTTAAAAATTTCAAACCACATTCTACATTTGAATTAATGTATTCTAAACTATCTTTCATGGTAAATATGAATCATTCTAATTTTTTAATATTTAGTTCACTAAAATTTCATATACTACCTAGATTAGTGGAATTAGCATTATAAAATCTTCATTATCTAGAGAAACGGAGACAACAGAGGTTCTAAACTTTTAGACCATCATCTTATGATAGTTCTTGATGAAACTATACACTAAAACCAAATTTTCATATTTTAAAAAATTTTCCAAAATCCGTGGGTTAACAACCCCTTCTAAAATAATGAGTTTTCGGTAAATGCTCTATATACTGAAGTTTATACTCTTCAATTTTGTTTTAAAAATTTCAAACCACATTCTAAATTTGAATTAATGTATTCTAAACTATCTTTCATGGTAAATATGAATCATTCTAATTTTTTAATATTTAGTTCACTAAAATTTCATATACTGCCTAGATTAGTGGAATTAGCATTATAAAATCTTCAATATCTAGAGAAAAGTAGACAACAGAGGTTATAAACTCTTTGACCATCATCTTATGATAGTTCTTGATGAACTTATACACTAAAACCAAATTTTCATATTTTTGAAAATTTTCTAAACTCCGTAGGTTAACCCCTTCTAAAATAATGAGTTTTCGGTACATGCTCTATATACTGAAGTTTATACTGTTCACTTTTGTTTTAAAAATTTCAAACCACATTCTACATTAGAATTAATGTATTTTAAACTATCTCATGGTAATTATGAATAATTCTAATTTTTTAATATTTAGTCACTAAAATTTCATGTACTGTCTAGATTAGTGGAATTAGCATTATAAAATCTTCATTATCTAGAGAATCGGAGACAACAGAGGTTCTAAACTCTTTGACCATCATCTTATGATAGTGCTTGATGAAACTATACACTAAAACCAAATTTTCATATTTTTGAAAAAAATTCAAAATCCGTGGTTTAACCCCTTCTAAAATAATGAGTTTTCGGTAAATGCTCTATATACTGAAGTTTATACTCTTCATTTTGGTTTTAAAAATTTCAAACCACATTCTACATTTGAAATAATGTATTCTAAACTATCTTTCATGGTAAATAGGAATCATTATAATTTTTTAATATTTAGTTCACTAAAATTTCATATACTGCCTAGATTAGTGGAATTAGCATTATAAAATCTAGATATCTAGAGAAAAGGAGACAACAGAGGTTATAAACTCTTTGACCATCCTCTTATGATAGTTCTTGATGAAACTATACACTAAAACCAAATTTTCATATTTTTGAAAAAATTTCAAAATCCGTGGGTTAACCCTTTCTAAAATAATGAGTTTTTGGTAAATGCTCTATATACTGAAGTTTATACTCTTCACTTTTGTTTTAAAAATTTCAAACCACATTCTACATTAGAATTAATGTACTCTAAACAATCTTTCATGGTAAACAGGAATCATTCTAATTTTTTAATATTTAGTTCACTAAAATTTCATATACTGCCTAGATTAGTGAAATTAGCATTATAAAATCTTCATTATCTAGAGAAAATGAGACAATAGAGGTTCTAAACTCTTTGACCATCATCTTATGATAGTGCTTGATGAAACTATACACCAAAACCAAATTTTGATATTTTTGAAAATTTTCCAAAATCTGTGGGTTAACTTCTTCTAAAATAATGAGTTTTCGGTAAATGTTCTATATACTGAAGTTTATACTCTTCACTTTTGTTTTAAAAATTTCAAACCACATTCTAAATTTGAATTAATGTATTCTAAACTATCTTTAATGGTAAATATGAATCATTCTAATTTTTTAATATTTAGTTCACTAAAATTTCATATACTGCCTAGATTAGTGGAATTTGCATTATAAAATCTTCATTATCTAGAGAAAAGGAGGCAACAGAGGTTCTAAACTCTTTTACCATCATCTTATGATAGTTCTTGATGAAACTATACACTAAAATCAAATTTTCATATTTTTAAAAATTTCCAAAATCCATGGGTTAACCCTTCTAAAATAATGAGTTTTCGGTAAATGCTCTATATACTGAAGTTTATACTCTTCACTTTTGTTTTAAAATTTTCAAACCACATTCTACATTTGAATTAATGTATTCTAAACTATCTTTCATGGTAAATAGGAATCATTCTAATTTTTTAACATTTAGATCACTAAAATTTCATATACTGCCTAGATTAGTGGAATTAGCATTATAAAATCTTCATTATATAGAGAAACGGAGACAACAGAGGTTCTAAACTCTTTGACCATCATCTTATGATAGTTCTTGATGAAACTATACACTAAAACCAAATTTTCATATTTTTGAAAAAATTTCCAAAATCCATGGGTTAACCCTTCTAAAATAATGAGTTTTCGGTAAATGCTCTATATACTGAAGTTTATACTCTTCACTTTTGTTTTAAAAATTTCAAACCACATTCTACATTTGAATTAATGTATTCTAAACTATCTTTCATGGTAAATAGGAATCATTCTAATTTTTTAATATTTAGTTCACTAAAATTTCATATACTGCATAGATTAGTGGAATTAGCATTATAAAATCTTCATTATCTAGAGAAACGGAGACAACAGAAATTCTAAACTTTTTGACTATCATCTTATGATAGTTCTTGATGAAACTATACACTAAAACCAAATTTTCATATTTAAAAAAATATTCCAAAATCCGTGGGTTAACCCCTTCTAAAATAATGAGTTTTCGGTAAATGCTAGGGCTGTTCAATATGACAAAACCGAACCGTACCGAACCGAACCGAAATAGACAATATGGTTTGGATTTGGTATATACCATACAAACCGAATGGATGTGATTTTCTAAAAACCGTAGGATTTGGATATGGTTTGGTATATAACCCATAAAACCGAATAAACCGAATAAAACCGATCAAAAATATAAACATGTAACGACGTATGAAAATCATAAGTTAATTTGTTTGCTAATAACTATTACCATATTTTTTACAGTAATCAAGAAGTCATGATTTGTAAAACATTTGAAGTATAATTGAATAACAATTCATCGCAACCGATGCTTCTTATTTTTTAGTCTTCTTTTTGATCTTTTTGCTTTATTTTAGCATTGACTAAATTGAAATAAAGATTATAAATTTGATGGACAACAATTAGTAGAAATTCTTCACAACTTTTTTTAATCTATAAATGAACAGAGATTCGTGTTCAATCGAAGAAACATGAATTTGATGAACGCTAAATATGGAAGAGTAGAAAATTTTTCTTTAGTGTTTCGTGTTTCTGTTTTGTTTTTAGTTTATTTTTATTCAAAATTTTGAGCTTTGATTTTAATTCTAAATTTGATTATTTTATTAGATGGTATAAGCGTTTTTTATTTTTTGTTCTTTTATTTAAACATATAATATTTTTTAATAAATGACTCTATTGACAACATGACTCTAAAATTCATATAATATGATCACAAAATAAAGAATTATGTTTTTTGGTATAAAACCGAATAAACCGAAAACCGACAGTATATAAACCGAACCGAACCGATGTAAATATGGATTTAGAATGGTAGTTGTATTTTACTAACCGAAATACCGAAAAACCGAAAAAACCGAACCGAAATGGAACCGATATCCGGATTGAACATCCCTAGTAAATGCTCTATATACTGAAGTTTATACTCTTCACTTTTGTTTTAAAAATTTCAAACCACATTCTACATTTGAATTAATGTATTCTAAACTATCTTTCATGGTAACTAAGAATCATTCTAGTTTTTTAATATTTAGTTCATTAAAATTTCATATACTGCCTAGATTAATGAAATTAGCATTATAAAATCTTCATTATCTAGAGAAACGGAGACAACAGAGGTTCTAAACTTTTTGACCAAGATGTTCTTGATGAAACTATACACTAAACCAAATTTTCATATTTTAAAAAGATTTTCCAAAATCTCTGGGAAAATTCAAATTTTAGAAACCTTAGCTTTTTGTGATCATTGGACCGACTGCATCCGCATAGTCCAAATTTACTAACGCCATTATCCATTGGTCTTGTGATTCTTGCCATTTTAATCCGCTTGTCCATTTATAATTCGCATAGAAAAATGTGTGTCATCAAAATAGACCTATTTATTTTTGGATATGGGCAACCAGTGGTCAGCCCGCCCATTTTACTGCTATAGCAATGAGAGAAGATCTTTTCAAGTGTAAGGGATTAAGAAGATTCTCTGAAGTCCGACTCATCACAACTCTGTTTCATTCATCAATTCAGGCGATCCACGCCCTGAAATATATGGAATCATCTCTGATGTTATTGATCTTTCGTTTCATATTGATGTAATCTCTTTCATGTGGATCTCAAGAGAGAGAAACAAGGCTGCTGATAATGTTAGCTAAACTTTGTCTGGTTGGGGTAGAGGCCTTTATGGCTGCACCTAACTAAACTGCTTTGCATTAATATAAGCTGTGTTTCAAAAAAAAAAAAAAGAGAATACAATGCCACAAAGAAATATTGTTTCCTTTTGCTCAAAATAATCAGCTGAGAAAGTACTTTATAAGATTTCTAGTAACAAAGTTTTTGGTGCAAAAACATATGATTGATTTGACTCTGATGTATCTTCATTTGAAAACGCTATTGCTTATGTTATCCTTTGTTTATAGACTGATTCTACATTTAATATCCAACGGAAACTCTCCATCTGTAAAAAGAACTATTCACCACCGATCATTGCAGCTACAAGTCCCGTCTTTGAAGAGATGGAACCGATTAGCATCCCTAACTAATATCTCACGTCCTACAATCTTCGATATCAGCTTCGTGACTTCATGACAGTCACCACAGACACGAAGGTTCTTCATCACTTGCAGTGGAGTCCCTGGTTCTGTGTTCAACAGTCCAAACGCAATCGCTAGCCTCTCACTGTGACCACATACTAAACGTCTCTTCTCTTCCTCTTCCTCTAGATTCTGCGACACTCCCCGTGGATCAGGAACATACCCTTCTTTAGCCATCAGACTGTAAAGCATCTCCAATGACTCGTGTATGGCTTCGAACTGAGGAGCTGAAACATCTCCTGCACTGAACACATGAACTTTTTTACTCACTTCAATCCAGCTATATCCAGGGTTCTTCTTTCTTTCTTTATCTTTAAGGGATTTTCGGATTAGGCTCACTTTGTCCCACTTTCTCAACGCTGCATACGCATTTGATGCTAGAATCGAGTAGCCTGGATCATCCGGCTTCAGTTCAACGATCTTCTTAGACACTCTTTCCGCAGTCTCCATGTCCCCGCTTGTTCTACAAGCTCTTAGCAGAGATGCCCATACACTAGCATCAGGTTTTACCGGCATCGCTTGAATAAACTCCTCGGCTTTCGAAATCTTCTGAGACCTTGACAACAAATCCACCACACAAGCGTAGTGTTCCATCACCGGTTCGATCTTGTACTGAGTTTTCATTTTCTCGAAGCAAGCCAACCCTTCTTCCACCAAACCAGAGTGGCTGCAAGCGTAGATGATGGCAATGAAGGCAACATCATCCGGAACAACACCGGCTTTTTCCATATCCGCGAAAGCTGCAAGAGCATTCTCGCCTTCGCCGTACATTCCGTATGCGTAGATCATCCCTGTCCATGTCACAACATCTCTTCTACTCATATGTTCGAAGACTTTAAATGAACTCTTTAAACAACCACATTTTGAGTACATTTCAATCAGTGCATTCCCTATTGGCAACTCCGACTCATACCCAAACCTTAACAGACAACAGTGGATCTCCTTGCCTAGTCGTTTAGCAGCAAGTGAAGCACACATTGGCAATATAACTAAGAAAGTAGCCATATCAGGCACCACTCCACTGTTCCTCATCTGTGTAATTACCTGCAAACCAGCTTCGAAATCTCCAGAACGAACACACGCTGAAATAACCATGTTCCATGTTACTGTATCTCGAGTTTCCATGCTATTGAATATCTGCAGAGAATCTCCCTCTTCCCCGCACTTGGCATACATATCAATCAGAGCATTACTAACAGAAACATCTGAACAAATACTAGATTTTGTCGCGTTGGAGTGTAGCCCTCTGCCAAATTTCAAGTCTGCTAAACGAGTGGAGACGGAAACAAGCATCAAGTAAGTGACATGATCCGCTTGCTCGTCCATCATCATCATCATCTTAAAGATTCTCATAGCTTCCAAAAGATCTCCGCTTTGTATATACCCATTGATTATCGAGTTCCACGAAACAGTATCCTTACATTCCATGCTCTTGAACACATCTCTTGCCGCCATCAAATCACCACACTTTGCATACACATCGATCAGAATGTTACCCACAGTAGTTCCAACCACAAATCCACCTCTCATCATGTATTCATGAACGTTCTTAGCTAGGCTTAAGTCTCCCAAGTGTCCACAGGCACGGAGAATAGAACTAACCGTTAAGATATCCGCCTTGAACTGATCCAAATCCTCCGAAAACATCCGCACAGATTCTTCATACATCTCTAAGTTGAAGTACCCACAGATCATAGTATTGTAACTGACGGAATCTCGCACAACCATCCCATCAAAAACTCGTCTCGCATCCTTTGGTCTGCTTAGTTTCAAGTACATCGAGAGCAGCCCATTGTTAACCACCACGACAGAACCAACACCAGACTTCACAACAAAACCATGAAGCCCCTGTCCTTCTTTGACAACCCGCAGATTCCCAAACGCAGACAGAACACTAGTCACCGTGAACGAATCCGGCGCAATCGAATAACTTCTCAGCTCACGATAGAGCTCTACAGCTTCCTCGTAGTAACCATGAGAGCTAAACCCGGAGATCAAACTGTTCCACGAAACGACATCTCTCACAGGCATTTCGTCGAACACCTTCCGCGCTCTGCCCAACAACCCCATCCTCGAGTACATATCAACAACCGCATTGCCAACATACAAATCGGATCCAAAACCCAATTCGATTATCTTTTCGTAAACCGAATCTCCCATCTCCTTATCGAACAGCCCCGCGCAGGCTCTGACGACGGGAGGGAACGTGTACTTATCAGGCGAAACCTCGGATTCGCGGAGCTTCCCGTAAAAGTCGAGAGCTTTGGAGAACAAACCGTTCCGAGAAATCGCTCTGATGATCGAGTTCCAGAGGTAGACATTCTTCGCCGGAGAAAGTCTTTTGAAGACGGAGAGGGAGGAGTGGGGCTCCCGGAGGTGGGAGTACTTGTCGATGAGCTTGCCGGAGAAGAAGTCCGAGCGTTCGAGGCCTAGAGAGATGACGAGGGCGTGGATTCGGCGAAGGTCTTTGAGGTTGGATGATGATGATGAAAGAGCTTTCGAGATGGCAGCTGACACCATTGAGCTTATGTTTGCGCGTTATTCTTCTTTTTATTATATAGTTTCCGTTAAAAATTCAAATTTTTAAAATTTATAACAGAAAAAATAGAGTTTTATTTATGCCTAAGATTTAAGGATTTTGTGAAAAATCCGCTTTAATTACTGGTCATTTCCAAAAAAAAAAGAAAATCAGAAAGACTAATTATTACATATAACATATTAATATAATTTTTTTTAGTTGCCCAAAAAAAATATAATTTTTGTTTTAAAAATTAATCCAGTGTTTGTAATGATTTTTATAATTTGTAATCGAATATTAAATGAAATGTTAATGAAAAGTAAGTAATTGCTGATTACTTGATTAACATTAATAGTCTGCAAATTTGATGCCAAAACAAAACACTACAAGTTAAACCATGTTTGCGATCTTTTTTTTTAACAGACACTAAAGAGTTAAATAGATTATTTGACAACGTTACTTAACAACGAGAACAAGAGCTTCTTCCATCATGTTGAGCTGATAAGTCAAGCAGTCTTCACGAAGTGAGTGGACAAGAGCTTTGTGACCTCCAGAAACCCGACCTTGTCTTTCCCTTCGAAGATTTGCTTCAGCTTCTCGTCGCAGAAGATCTCCCTCTTGTCAGCAGGATTCTGTTAACAAACCAACATTTCACCACCTGTGATTAATCGGTGATCACTGATCCATACATCAATCAAGCTTCTCTACCAACTTCATCACGGATATAATTGAATGCATCAAGTTCGATTTCACATTTACCCCTAAAAGATTGCTTTCCTTGCTATTTTTAGGTTTCATAAACCTAAGAAAGACAAAGGCTTTGATGACTTCAACCATCTCTCCCAGACAGGTAATAACAATGGAGTTGTAGCAAAGACACATAAACCTAACTGAGAGCGAGCAAATTAGACAGAACTCCTAAAGACTCTAACTTTGCGACATTAGTAGATAAGAGACACGAGAAATAAACTACTTTTTCTTTTCAGCAGAACAACAAGACCAAATCAAACTTTGCTACGAACTCTATCAAGCAAAATGTACCAACGAAACCCTAATTTTTCCTCGACATGCAAGATCCAAACTTTACACACACAAACTGCAGAGAATAGGGGATTAAGAGTAAACCTGAAGGTCGTGGGACTTAACATAGGTCCAGACCTCTTTGACGGCGTCGGTGCGTGTGGTTTCACCAGTACCGAGGAACTGAGCGAGAGCTGGAGAGACAGGGGTGGCCTTGAAGATTCTGGTAGTCCTCGGCGTCTTCTTCTTCGCCGGAGAGTCTGGTTTCGACTTTGGCTTAGGTTTCGCCGCCGACTTCTTGGTGCCTCCGGCGGTGATAGTGGTTAAGCTCCTCGAAGAAGAGAGCACGGAAGAGGTGGCGATGGCTCGAGATGCAGGAGCTAGAAGCGATCTGCATCCCCTGAAAACCCTAGCTGCAACGGAAGACATCTCTCGCTATTTTCTTAGGGTTTCTCTCTGCTTTCTCTCTTTAGTACAGAACAGTGTGTGTGTGTGTGTGTGTGTGTGTGTCTGATTTTGGAGAATTTATTTAAGAAGGTATTTGGGGAAAAAGGTTTGACCTTTGACTCTTCCACGTGTCGCTTTCTAAAGTAATGAAACTTGCTTCCTTGGTACCAAAGATTTAAACTTTCAAATCTATCAGGGGAAAGTTTTGAACTTCCTCTCGAGTCATCATCTCTCATGTCTCATTGATTGGAATGAGTACCTCTATGGGTCTGATGTCAATGGATCTTGGAAGAGGCAATGGGTGGTGTTGAGAAAATCTATGGTTGCTATATACTGATGTACAACCATCTCTTATGTACAATTCAAGCTCACTGCTTTATAGACAGTGTCAAGGAATATGGAACATATATGGTAAAATAGTGTCTACATGAGACGAGTCTTATCCTAAGCAATAAGCAACTCCAGGTACACTGTCTAACACAGGCTAGACATTACTTAGCTACAAACTTCATAGACCAATCCTAACATGTTTCTTACAAATAATCCATATAGCATTCCAAGAAATGAACAACCTTACAGCAAACCATCCAAATGTGCAAAAATAACACTCAGAACTTCAAATTCGGAAGAACAATTATTCCATAACTATAAAAAAGTTTCAAACTTTGTTACCAAACACCAAATCATTCAGCCAAGTCCTTGACCACATCATCCATACTCCCATCATTAATCCCCATCTTCATCTGCTCCGCCACAAAGCACTTAGTGATCACATTACAAAACAAATACACAAACTTCACCGAGTCACGTGCCGGCACAGGATACGTAATCTTCTCAAAAAACTCCAACGGCACATTCGGATCCACGATCGCCACCACCGGAATCTGAAGCTTCGCCGCCTCCAGTATCACCGAGCTCTTCCTCTCACTATCAAACACAACCACACAATCAGGCATCGTCGTCGGCCCAAAGCAAAGCTTCTTGTGCCTGGACCGGAACTTCTTGGGGCTGTAGCTGTTGGTCAGGAACCCTCCCATCTTCCAGAGGTTCGTCGAGCGGTTGTGGTTGTACGCGTCGCCCTGGATGCGGCGCGAGGTGAGCTCGACGATCTCGTCGAAGAGCGGGTTCGTGTTGACGAAGAAGATGTTCCCTTTCATGTGAGCGAGGTTGGCGACGAAGTTAGCGGCGCTGCGGAGGCAGATCAGGGTTTTGTCGGAGTCGATGATGGTCATCCCGTTGCGTGTCCCGTAGGCGTATTGCTTGAAATGGTGCTCGGCGGCGCGGCGGCCGAGGTGGGAGCCCGTGTTGAGAAGCTTCTGGATTACCGCCGCGTGGAGCGTCATCGATTTTGATCGGAGAAGGTTACCGGAGGTGGCTTGTAGGGTTTACTTTACGGATTGGATTTTAGATCTGGTGGAGAGTGAGTGAGAGGTGGTGGAAAATGGATGGATATGGGCCAAATCAGGTCTCGTTGGGCCGGGCCAGGTAGATTAATAAATATTAGCCCATTAAGGTATACCGATAATTAAACCGGGTCCTTAACCGGACCAACTAAAGAAATTAGAAATCCTGGAAACTCTGACGTTGCCGGCGACTGTTTCTTTTGGGTATTGTTGAGCTATATTCCTACCTTTCTCTCCAAGGAAGCTCTCAGCTTTCACTTGAGACCACGTTCCCTGTAAGCTAACCTATCAAACCCAATTTTCCAGATTTGTATATTGTTCTTATTTCAATCTTATCTTAGATTCCTACGGATTTTGGATAAAGCTTCCTGATTTGAGATTAAAAGGTCGAATTTGAATTTGGGTTTCTCTGTTATATTTCGGCATCTCTGTTGTTGATTGAAAATTAGGGTTTGTGACAGGAGCTCTGTTTTTGATGTTTTGAGTTTTGTAAACGATTCAATGGTTGGTGATTTTTGAGCAGTTGCATCGGTGTGTAGTTTGCTTGATCGGAAAGGTCCTTGTTGAATTAGTCTCACGTGTTTTGGTTCCCGTTTGAAGCTTGTTAGGGTTCGTTTTCTCTGATTGGTCTCTGTTTTGCACGGTTCTGTTCTGTGTCTTGTCTTTATAGATTGTTAGGGTCTAGTGTGTAACAAATTGAAAGGCTTTTTTGTTCTTTCTGCTGCATGTTTGGTTCCTTATAAAGACAGAGTCTCAAATTTTCATGTTTTTTTTCTGCTGTTGTTGTTTGCTTGGTCTGATATATGATATTATGCAGGGGCTGATTCGCTTCTGTGTGTTGCTTTACAAGATGGCATCTGCGACTCTTAGGAGACGGCTTCATCACGGGGATGTAGATGGGAGAAAGTATGAACGTTATGATGCAACAGACTCCGAAACTCTAAGCGAGCCCTTGTTGGGAAGTAGTAGCGATAGTAAAGATGCCTACAATGAGTGTTTCTTTTTCTTTCCAAATAGAGATGAGAGGAACCCTTTTTGTCATTATTATCATCTGTGATGCGTCTCTTAGGAGCATACTCTGGAGGATATCTGGGAAGAAGAACGGAAGAGACAGCAAGTTCACTGGACGTTAATCTTTTCTCAGTTTATTGCACAATGGGCTCAGTGGATAGGTTTGCTGTGGCTGTCTTGTTGGCTATTATTACTCGTTGATTGTTTAAAAGAGGCACTATCACATATCAACTTGGTTTTGCAGCGAAAATTGTCTTTGGATCTGGCTCGCTTTTTGGGAGGTTCCTTTCTCTGTCTCATATAGGTTCTGGTGGAAGGCTTCTACCTCCGCCTCTTAGTATGTTGCAGGTATATTTAAAGCATTGCGGTCACCATATATCAAATGGTACTTTTAAGAGAAGTATAATTGCTTATCATGTAACATATATGTTATCTCTACAAAGATCACATTCTGTATTTGATTACCTCTTTATAGGAAGAAAGGCTGAGAAACATTAAGAGAAGAATAGAAATACCCTTTGATGGATCTCGAATGGAGCATCAAGTAAGTTGTTTTCATTGACTCTCTCTGTTTGCAATATTAATTCCGAATTTCCAAAGTTTTGTCAAGATTTATTTAATTTGCATGATCTATAGGATGCACTTAGACAACTGTGGAGGTTAGCGTATCCACAAAGAGAACTACCACCTCTTAAATCCGAACTCTGGAAGGAGATGGGATGGCAAGGAACAGACCCTTCAACAGATTTTCGGTACACAATAGAGTATACCTTGCTCCTTTGAATTTTTGTCATCACTAGTCATTTTTACTGATGATGGGTTTCATCAACGGTTTTGTAGAGGTGGAGGTTATATATCACTGGAGAATCTAATCTTCTTTGCAAAGACCTATCCGGTTTGTGATGGTTCCCTCATTCTCATATATATCTTTGAATTTATCATGCCTCTCTGAAAGGAAATGCCAAAATTACTGACTTCACACAGTTATTAATATAGAGCTTGTATTCTGATTCGGTATGATTCTAACAAGAGTGTCTTTTTCATCATGATAGGAAGCATTCCATAGACTGTTACATAAACAAGATGGAACGAGAGCGGAATGGGAATATCCTTTTGCAGTCGCCGGTATCAATATCTCATTCATGCTTGCACAAATGTTAGATCTTCAATCAGGTAAATTGCTCAAGAAAACCAAAGTAAAAACTAGTATCAGCCGTATATCCACTGATCTTCAGACCAGGTAAAATGTTGAGATGTGTTTGTGCTTCTGTTAAGGTAAACCATCAACGATAGCTGGGATAAGGTTCTTGGAGTTTCTGGAGGAAGACGAAATGGCGTTCGATAATCTTTACTGTGTAGCTTTCCAAATGATGGATGCACAATGGCTTGCAAAACGAGCTTCTTACATGGAGTTCAATGTAAATATATCTTTGAACCAAACATTTTTACAATTTTGCAATTTTGATTTGGTCATGCGTTAACCGGTTTATCTTTCTTCGACAGGACGTTCTGAAATCAACGAGAGCACAGTTGGAGCATGAGCTGACGCTGGAGGATGTATCGAGCATCAAAGATTTGCCTTCTTTCAGACTATTGTACAAATAATATTTTTCTCCTTTGTATTTACTTTTTTCCTGTAATTTCTATCTTTGTTTATACAATAATTTGACAAATTCAGCGCAATGAATAGTCAGTTTATGCTGAAATTGCTTGGCAAATTATGATTTTTTTCTACTCGATAGAAAGAAAAATGTAAAGCTACATGACCTTGCGCTATAGCAACGAGAGTTGCATTATTAGCCTCCAAAAATATTTACATATTACATTGAAAAAGGGAAGGAACAACGTTATACAACACTTCTCACTTCCTCTCAACATCTATTATAGGATTCGAATCTTCATGAGATGGCTTCAGGCTCCACGCTTTCATACGTTCGCTTGTTCTTTTAACCTATAAAACAAAATATTTCAAGAATTTTCATATAATTCATGTCTCCATTTTGAAAAAGACTAACAAATCTAATAGCTTACTTCTAACTCCCAGTCAGTTCTGTAAATGATATAACACAGTATTGCCGTTTGGATAGCAATACCAGCCAACATTCCAGACCATAGTCCCTACATATCAGACAATGAAGTGTCATTGGACACTCAATAACAACCCTACATTTTAATTTGTACTAAGCAACATTAAGAAAGGAAGAAGTTACCTTAACACCGAGATCGAAAACATAAGTAAGGATGAGACCCAGAGGTATACCAACTGCATAGTATGAAACTAAGTTCACAACTGCTACTATACTCTGCATCCCCGCTCCTACTGCCACACCTGTTTTTTCAACATTTCAAATATATCTAGTAGTCAGTTACTAAGACATGCAAAGAGAATCAAATCTATAGTTTAAGTAAATTTATTGTGACCTGAGAGTATAGGTTGAATGCTGTTGAGTAAGATTGACACGGCAAGGATCATCGATAGATCATCCACTGCTGCCGAAACCTCTTTGCTATTGGTGAACAAATACGATATCTGACCGCTAAATGCTAAAAACAGAACAGAGAATATCACTCCCATGATTGTTGATACTGTGAGTATTACTCTGATAGAGAATCTCACTGCAGATGCATCTCCTTTCCCCAACTCAGTTAGCCACTCGGACGCTACAGTATCATTAGTTACATATGCGTATAAGAAAACTATTACCTATCATTTAATATAAACTATGAAGATTATGAGATTATCCATTTTATAAACTTGTGAGCATTACCAAGCCGCACCCAAGAAGCCTAGGCATATGTTGAGTTCCCAAGTATATATGTATTGGCTGCAATTTTTCAAGATTATTTAGCTCAGATATGAATAAAATTCAGATAAAAATGGTAGGAAGATTTTGAATTTACCATATTGAGAAAGCAGAGATTGCAGTATTAGCATCTTTTGTATAACCAGCCATTAAGACAAGGATGCTCAGGTACCAATACTCTAAGCTGTTGAAAAATAAAAGAAAACAAATGATTAGAAGCATTAACATTTCCATAACATTTGTATTATATAAAAAAGTAATTAAGTTGCTCATATATATATACACACATTAAAATCTTAGTAACTACCAGATCATGAGTCCCTGAAGAAATGGAGAGCTTGAGCATAGGAACCTAGGTCAACAAAAGCCGCAGTGCTAAACCCAGTCCAAGTGAACGGACACCACCCACCAAAAACGTACACAAACTCAGCTAGAACCAAAGTCCACGAGCTCACATTAAGCCCGAGGAGCGCACCACCAATCCCCATCCCCATGAAACTCACACACCACCACGTGACCAGGATGTCAAGCGCCAAGGACAAGGTCGAGAGAACGCCTACAATAGCGTTCTTCATTTGCGCTTGAAGGTACATTTGCATAGGTCATAGTGAAGATCAAGCTGTAGACATAAGGGATCATCCAAGGATATATCTCATCAATGGTCCTAGTGATCGCAACATTCTGGCCTAGTAGACGGAGAATGGGACCCGCGAATATGATAAACGGTAGGAACAGAGTGGTCACGGCTATGTCAACAATCCATGAACGTTGTAGATATATCCCCATAGTTTGGTATTGTTCTGCACCAGTATGCTTGCCCGCATAAAGTCTCCGTAGCACTTGACATACCGCCCTATATATTAACACCATAAAGGACTACTTCCATAATCAAAATGTAGATTAAAAACTGAGACTGGTGGCAGTTTCTATATACCGTTAAACCGTAGAGAAAGCGGATGAATGTGCTTTGGAGGAGAGCGTAAGCAGCTAGACCCAACTTAGAGGAGTGACCGATGAAGGCTTGAGCCACAATGATGCTACCAAATGAAGTCATGCGGAACAAAGAGGAAGGTAGTGCTATTCTCCACATTTTGCATACTTCGTTCCAAACCTTTGCTCTCAAATAGAGGCTCTCTATACTGTTGCTTTGACCCTTAGCGTCCTGATCCTACACGAAGTAGCCTCTCCTCCATTTCTCCTTCGAGTGCTCATTTTTTCTTGTTCCTTCTTTGGATCTTTAATCTGAAATAATCAATACAAAAACAGTTACTTGGTTTACACAAAAGAAAACAATTACCATAATCTATCGAAAATGTTTAAAGAATACACCAGAAGTTTGTGGAGTGTAAACTGCAATCCTAGAGTATAAATTCAATAATATAAAACGAGCAAACAAAGGTTTCTCCAAACTCATCTCTTGCTCTAAGATTCACTGTATACACACAAACTTATGTTGTATATATCTAACGAATCTATGAAGTGTCTAGCGAGAAATTACCTTATTTCAAGAGAGAATACGGAAAAGTCAAGAAAAATATAGAAGCCAGCGAAACAGAGCTCGGTGAAATGATCAACGAAACAAAATAATCACAGAAAAGTAATGAAGAAATGAAAACAAATTAGAGACTGATATTTACCTTTTTCTTTCTTTTTAGGAGAATATGCCAGAATAGAACTGAAACTTCTAGGGATCTATACGTATAGACATATAGAGATAGAAACGAGTATCCTTGGCTTATGCATCTGTTTACATATACTCGTATATGAACAAGAGTAAAGACCGACTTTGTCAACCTGTCGGTGTTTAATAGATATACACAATTTTTTAGTTTTCTTCTAGTTTGAACATATGCATAGTTCTTAGTTATTATAACGCGGTTGACAAAAAAAAAGTTATTATTAACGCAATGCCAATTCTTCTTAATCCTCTAAGAAATTTCCATTTAATATGAAATTAACATCCAACATATGCATAGTGATTAGTTACTATCACATAATACCAAAACTAATAACCCTCTAAAAGGATTTTCACATTAATCTGAAAATGTCATACTATATTTTTGGAAATTAGATAATATTAACCAGTTTTAAAATTAAATTAAATTTTCTTATTTTAACAGAAAGAAATAGAAAAGAGTTTTAGATCATCTTCAATGATTTATTCTATTTTTCGTTTAAAATATAATCACTTTATAACAGAATTGAGTTATATTCAGATAGTTTATTTTTTAAAAGGAAAAGCAAAATGATAAGCAATAAATAAAAAAAAAAGTACTCTGTTTTTATAGTAAACTCATATTTACTCTAAACTTTATTTTAGATTTTCTGCCATCAGAAAGTCTGACTCCTGTCAAACAATTCCAACATTCAGTATCGATCGCTAGATATTATCTTCTTCTGCTGTTACCATGTACTAATACGCCGATATGGTTTGATCGCTAGATATTATCTTCTTCTGCTGTTACCATGTACTAATACTTTTTTTGTTTTATGCTAAAACAACCAAATAATATAACATTTAGATAAGTGAAACGTATTAATATAATAAATTAAGTGATTCCTAACCAAGCGTTCGTAGCTTGGTGGTAAAGGAGGTACAGCTGTACTGTCCGCCACCCGGGTTCGAGTCTTGGTCACAACGGATTTAACATTCTTTTCGGGAAATAATTAGAAATGTGGTTGTCCAAATACCAAAATTATCAAAAAAAAAAAAAAAAAAAAAACCAAGTGATCCCGTAGTGAAGCTGTTGAGTTGAAGTGGTGAATAATTTACCATGTAGATCGGATACTACCAATAATGTTCCCTTAAGTCACTACATATAGTTTTGATAGCAAACAAATATTCGTTTGTTATGTTAAAAATATTTGCATCTCTACGTCTCTATTTACTTAGTGAACAAGTATAGACTTTTTTTTTGGTAAACAACAAGTATAGACTTTGCATGTTGTTTTCTACGATTCGACCTAAACGGATAAAATGGTGGGACCTAGGGAGACTCCACGTTATGCAAGTGTGGAGACAGACGCATGCACAACCCATGCAGTGATCTTCCATGTGTGATCTCTTGTCCCGTTGAAAATGCACTCGTGTCTCCCTCCTTCTTGAAGGAACCAAAATAAATTGTTAGTATTATTGTTAGCTAATAATATGACTCGTGTCTCCTCCTTCCTAAAGGAATCAAAATCATTTATATCCCTTATATATTAAAAAAAATTAATATAATATTTTTTGTAATCACGTGTCATCACCACAATTATTCTTAAAATTTTTTTTTAAAAAATTGATCTATAAATATATAATAAATTTTTATTAAATTAACTATAAATCAAATATGACCTAAATATATATAATAACTAATGATTTAAATAAAGATTTGATAAAAATAGTATATTATCTATCATTTCTTATTAAAATAAATTAAACAACCATATAAACTATATAATAAAAATTTAATTTTTCTTTATATGCTATATCTTGAATTTTAAAGAATAACTAAAATTGTTGAAAATTGAAGATCTTATTTAATAAATTATATACCATATAAATTCATAATTATTTTAATTTTGAACTTTGCTTTGATTTTTTGAGAAAATTTTTGAACAAAATATTGATAACTTAATATTTATATTTTAAATTTTGCATTGAATGTTTTTAAAACTATCAATTATTGAAACTATTAAAAATTCCACAAATTTTTTGTTGTTATCAATAATTTTAATTTTTGTTATAAAACATAAAAATGATCAAAAATAAAATAAAAATATTTATTTGGATTAATAAAATTTATTTGTATTTACACCAATTTAGTTATATATGTAGCAGTTATTAATTTTTTATTATTTGTTATGTATCATTATTTTATAATATATAAAAATATAATACATAAAATTAATTTATATATAATATTTATTCCGTGCAAAAGGTTTTAACCTAATAAATTGTTAAATCTAATCTATTAATTTAGAGTGCTATTTAAATCTACTGTGGCATCTTTTTCTTTGAACCTATTGGACATGTTGTGACTGACTTAATATGAACCTAGATACATATGTTATTATCTTTTTTTTACTACTTAATATTGTTACATAACATAAGGAACGTGTATTCACGTAACATAGTCTATGGCACTTATGATTTATAATTATCAATGATATCTAACTTAATAATATATTTCCAAAAATACATTTAAACATAGACGTAAAAGCACATATACTTAAAAAACTCCACTTATATATACTAATATTATAATAAATAAATTATCATATATTATATATATGACTTTACATAAAATACATACTAGAGAATCTTATACCATAAAAATTGTATAATAAGTTTTGTAATGGGCAGTTTTTATAGATTTAGTCATTTATAACATAGTCCAACACGTTTAAGTAATTTTCTAATACAATTATCTAATCTATTAATTTAGAGTGCTATTTAAATCTACTGTGGCATCTTTTTCTTTGAACCTATTGGACATGTTGTGACTGACTTAATATGAACCTAGATACATATGTTATTATCTTTTTTTTACTACTTAATATTGTTACATAACATAAGGAACGCGTATTCACGTAACATAGTCTATGGCACTTATGATTTATAATTATCAATGATATCTAACTTAATAATATATTTCCAAAAATACATTTAAACATAGACGTAAAAGCACATATACTTAAAAAAACTCCACTTATATATACTAATATTATAATAAATAAATTATCATATATTATATATATGACTTTACATAAAATACATACTAGAGAATCTTATACCATAAAAATTGTATAATAAGTTTTGTAATGGGCAGTTTTTATAGATTTAGTCATTTATAACATAGTCCAACACGTTTAAGTAATTTTCTAATACAATTAGATTTTTAATTTTCAGTAATTTACCATTACATAATAAATTATAATTTTAAAAAGATTTGAACGCAGATACTGTGTTTATTGTTACACAGAATATTATTTGTACCACGATTTTAGTAAATAGTTAAACTACTAATTAAAACTGTGTATATCTTCTTAACTAATTTATTTAAAATCTATACTTTTAAAATGAAATAATTTTACAATTTTATTTTTAAAAGTTGTTAGATCTATCTAAAATAAATAAATAATTATATCCTATTCATTTAGAGTCTTTTTTTTTAATTTACCTTGGTGCTTTTAGTTCTATTGAATATTGTGACTTAACCAAACAAAAAAACAATTAAACCCAAACCAAATCCAGATTAATAACTAACCGAACGGTTGTTATATATCTTGAACTGAAAATTTAAATATATTATCGAATCGGAATCAAACCAAAATAATACAATGTGGAAGTAAATTGAAAACCAGACGCACATATTTGAATAGATCAGCAAACAAAAAAAAATATAAATAAATTTATCAACAAAATTTAATTCTGCGCTTTTTAAAGCGCGCGGGTTGTATCCTAGTTGGTATTATTATTTTTAGCTAATAGTATGACTCGGCTTATATATCTAGAGTTGGGCTGCATATGCCTGTATTGAACTTTTGTTTATTTAGTTTTTCGGTCTTATGCATGCGAATCCATGTTTTATTCTATTTGAGATAAATGGACGTGAGAACCCAGTGAAACAATGAAAAAAAAATCACCAGTTCACAAGTCCTCACCCTATTTCACTGTTTGTTTCTTAAGGTAGTATATATAGCTCATCTCAAGGCATAAAGCAGTCTGGTGAGTTTTTTTCGCAGTTTCCAAAAAGACTGCGTCTTCTTCTCCTCTACATCTCTTGTTGATGGGTTTTGTGACAAAACGATTGCTTTGTTTTATTTTTTGGTCAAAGCTTGTATGTTGTTTTTGTAGCGAGGACAAGGTTAATGTTAAATGTTACTTTGTGTAGACGCTTATTGATGTACTAAAGTGGGAAGATGGATACAAGACGAGGTCTGGACTCTACTATGATTATGCACACAATCTGGAAAGGCACAAGAAAAAATCTGCCAAGTGAATTTAGCAAAAGAAAAAGCAATCTGCCAAGTGGCTCCCAAAGCTCCTTGAGAAAGTCCCGATTCAGTCTAAGGTAGATTTGGAATCAATGAATGAGTTATAAATGATGAGCCAAGAAAATGAAACACCCTTTCCACGGCTCTTTTATGTAATAGTTAAGTAACTTATGGGTTATGTCACAAGTTAGGTCTAAACAAGAACACGTTGCTTAGCTGAAAGTGATGTGAGCAAACATGAGAAGATTTTTAGAATGATAATTGATAGAAGAGTGTACCACTGGTGCTAGGTTAACACGCTCCACAATGGTTGAACTGAAACTATATTTCATGATACTTCTACACTAAATCAAAAAAGGCCTTGTGAACCTCTGAAACCTATGAACCTTCATCTTCACCAAAGGAGCTTTCCTCGCCACAGCTTTCCAAATCATCTGAACTCCATAGTCTCCATCATCATCCTTCCCCGGAAAACGGAAATCAAAGTACCTCTCAACCTCCTTCAACCTCCTCCACATCTTGTTCCACTCTTCTCTCCCAATACTCCTCACAAGACCCAACAGAAACCCTTTCTTCAAAGCATCTGATGCTCGGACGAAGATGCAGAACTCGTTGTAGTTGAGAACATCCTCGTAAGGCAACTCAATGTCATCGCTGATGATCACGGGAATACAATGGCTAGCTATGGCGTCAAAGAGACGGTTCGAAGAGGGAGTATCTCCGGCGATGTTGAGGCAGAACTTAGACGATCTCATTCCTTCTCCCGCTTTGCTTATGCCGTGGTTTTGCACACTTCCGAAGGAGAAGTGAACGTCTTTTTCTTCTTTCAGAAGGTAATATAACTCTTGTCTCACAAATCCACCCTACAGGATTGTTACTTAAGGTTAGTCTAGGTTTTGAATAAATAGTACTTGTGCAGCAAGCGAGCACTCACAGCTTTATTGTTACTTAGGGTTAGTCTAGGTTTTGAATAGATATTACTTGTGTAGCAAGCGAGCACTCACAGCTTTACGGTAGATGGCTCCTTGGAAGTAGAGCAAGACGGGACGTGCATCAAAGCCTGATGTGTCATTAACGTACGATGGTACAAGGTGTTTGTACGGAGCCACAGTGTCTTTATCAACATTAGCTACACGTGGCGAGTATCTACCGAAGTCAGCGACCACAAACATAGCTGGATATAGCTTATGCCTCGCCGTGGACATGCTGTTAGGATGGTGCGCCATTATTACATGATCCTTCCCTCCTGAGTGCTTCCACTCCTTCTGTGCCGTCACGAACTTCACCACCTTGTCCTGTCGGAACAAAGCCATCAGGTTTTTTAACAAAAATGGACAAAAATGTTTTGCTTAGCTAACCTGTAGTTCTCTGTCTCGGCTCTGCTTCTGCTTTTGGTTAACCTTAGAGAATCTGTTGTAGCTCAATGAGGAGAAGAATGGCACGAAGACGACATCAGCTTCTGTATAGTTCTTGACACGTATCGCGGCACGAGAGGTTCTAGTATCTTCAGGAAGCTCGGAGAATAGAAGATCTAGTGTTAGCCAATACTCAACACTGTGCTGCAAGTTAAGCCCACCTGGATGGTGAGGAACATTGATTCTGATGTCAGGCCATACGACGCCGTTTCTCTCAGGCTTCCAACCTAATAACCCAAAGTGAAACTCTGGACTCATATCATACATGTAGACTTTCAACGGCCTTGGAGAAGGAGGAGAGACCTTCTGGATGCATTGGAGGGTTTCTTTGACTTTCTCTGTTTTTCCCTCTCCTCTGTTTTTAGGGTGTGGAGATTCCGCGTCAGGAGAATTGTTTGAGATCCTGATGATTGTGAGAGGGGAATCAGCAGGTTCTGAGACTGAGATGTGATCAAGAACTCGGTTAGGGTTTGTGGAAGAGAGGATCAAGAACCAGGAGAGGACGGAGAGGATCGATATTAACAAGAAGATCATTGATATTCTGGTGATGAACATCCTCCCGTGATACCGTGTGTTTGATCTCTCAAACATCTCTGGTAAACTAAAACAAGAGACTGGAGATACAGACTTTTTCATAGAAACTAACAAGGAGAAGAATCATATATCAAGAATCTGAAAAAAAAAAAGTAAGATAGAACAGATTCGTAGAAAAGGAAGAAAGATTGTGTACATCCAAAACCCAGGAGAGAAAATCTCTGTAAAGAAGTGATGAGAAGTTTTTTTTTTTTTTTGAGGTAGATGAGAAACGATGATAACGCCGAAGAGACAGTATACAACACGCTCTTTGTTCTCTCTCTCTCTCTTTCGCTCGCTTGTGTAGGAAGAAACTGAGTCGTCGACCTTGATCTTTAGACGCGGGGCAATTAAAACCATATTACAATTTAATTACCACCAATAGAAAATCATGTAACTTTCATAGAAATCTAATCCAATGAAGATATGAACTCCATTAAAATTTGATGTTATTCACACAAAAAAAAAATCCTTCTAATAGACCCTTAAAAAATCCTTATATTCAAAAGATTTTTTAATCATATTATATGGGACTAATCATTTTTAAAGAAACAAATCTTCAAAAAATAGTATAAATTCTACAGTTAATGGTAGTCAGAGTTATAGTAAATGGTCAAATGTTATGAGTGATTCAATTTGACTGAAGATAAAAAACGTAATGATCATAGATGGATTTTTTTTCACCAAAGTATATACTCACAAATTTCAACCTTTGTTTAAGTAAATTCTGAATATGAAATAAAATAGTATTAAAATATATCTCCTTTGGTATTCAACTATTCATTTAAACGTAACGTTGATGGCCACTTATGAGTAATTAATCTCTAAATTGATATTTGACTCAAAATACATACTTATATATCTGATTAAGCGTACACTAAATTAAATGTGAAAATCATACCGTCGGTTGGTCTGTCAAGGTTTACGTGGGATGAATGAAACCTGACAGCTCTTTCTGAATTTGATTTTTAACTACGTTGCGTGTGGCCTAATCAAATCGATATTAATTTCCAAACTTTAACTACTAAAAATATCAAAATTAGCACGCAGTTTTTGAGATCCGAAGACTTGGGAGTCGTGGAAATTCTTCAACAAATACCTAAATATAAAATATTAAACCGAACCTTGAATTGACAAAATCTAAACGACGATCTAATTTTGAATCAGATAAAATAATGATTAGATGACTGGCTACGTTTATCCAAAACGAAGAACAAGCCAACGTATACCGAAGCCTACAATAATTGGGCTACATTATTCTGGCCCAATATCAAAAGCCCAGATACGATATCTGACATTACAAAATTAACTTGGGCTACGCGTTACGTCTGGTTGCCACTGGGGTTGATTTAGGTTTCATGTTTGTAAGCTTAGCATGAGTTCGTTTACGCAACTAGTAAACCTGTAGCTGAGTCGAATATACCAGATTTTGAAAGAAGCAGAGAAACCTCAAAGATTACACCGGTGAGATGCATATAAAACTTTAGGTTTGTGCAAGATTAATAAGATGCACCTATTATAAATGGTTTGGGGGAGTTGTGAGTTCAGGGAAGTCGATGAGGTCATGAGGTAGACATAATGGTCACCGGTGAAGGCGATGATAGGCATAGGATATGTGGGAACTGGGAAGCTTCGAATGCAAAAGGTAGTGTTTCCTGAATAGTATAATATAGTAGTAGCAAAAAAGAAAAAAGGGTCGGTAAAAGTAAGGTTAATTAATAATCCACATGGTAGCCAATAGGAAACTGTGAGTGAGTGAGTTTGAATAGATCCATAAGGTAAGTCTCAAATACATATGCTTTTGAGTTCAAAATTCAAGAATTAACCAAACATGCGTCTTCTACTCACTGGCTACAGTGGTCGGTCTTGTCGCCTAGTGGCTTTATTTTATTTTTGCATTGTTCGACTGTTAACATATATAAATAATCGTATTCTCTCGTTATACGGAATACTTTTATAAGGTTGAAGACAATTTTTTATTCAGTTTTCTAGCTTTGTTTATGTTTGATATCTCTTCTAACCAAATTAGTTCTAACTACCCAATTGTATATTTTTGTTACCGATTAAAATGTGTTTATATAAATAGTAGTATTTTTTTAAAAAAAACTGATCTGATAATTAAAAATGTAAAATAATAAAATTGGACTAAATATAGTTTATAAAACAGAAAGTTAATATGACTTCTTTGTGAAATAGCCAAGAGAAAAAAAAAGAAAATGGTTTTGGAGAGAGAGGAGAGAGGGAGATAGGACAAGAAAAGACGTGAGAAAGTGTTATTTTGGTTAGTAAATGAATTTTGTTTTTTTTTTTGGTGTTATACCACCCAATTTTCCAAGTTAATAAAAGTTCTTCAATTTGTTTATCTAGAATTTCGTTTTCTGGATATGTATAGGTTTTGTCCTCGAAATATTGAGTGAATATTCAATACTTGTAAACTTTCACTTGATGTTTACAAGGTTAGATCTAGTGGCAGAATTTGGATTTACAAAAAAAAAAAAGATTTTTGTCTTCACTATTGGTTATATTAAGATCTTGCTTCAAGTTGTTAACTAAGGTTTGTGTTCCGGAGAGCAGGAATCGACAAGAATAGATTTTCTGACGAACCCAGCTGTGTTATGCTCTTCCATTTTTTTTTCTTTATATAAAAAAGTATAATGTATTGACAATGCCAATTCTGAATTCCGTTTACAATTAAAACACACTAATTAAAGCGTTGTGTTAATTCCTTTACGACCAACGATAATCTTATACCAATTATTTGCATAGCCCATGTTCATTAGAAGATATATGTGAGCCATCTTGTTAAGATATTTTTTTTCAATTTGTATATTTTTATTTTATATGGTTGTGTAGGTTGATATGCATTAATTACTTGTTTTGCTGAGAATTTGCTATTAGTTTTAACGTGTGGCTTACAGTGTTAAAGTTTCATAGTAGAAATGAGATTCACATATAGTATAAAATATAAAATTCATTAATTTTATACCAGATTGTATTATGGCTTAGAATTTGTATAATCAGTTTTTTTGAGAAACTGTAATCCGTATTAGTTTCTAATTATCTAATCTATTAAAAGTGAAGTACAAATTTAAAATAACCCAGATTTTTCTTAAAGAATTACAAGTGAATGCCATTTTCTTTTTTACTCTTAATCATAAATAATTTTAATAAATAAAATTACAAAATACATAATAGATATTGTTTCTTTAAAATATCATATGTGTTACACCAGGTTACCTAATATTTAACTAACATAAAAGATTGAAATCTTTCATTTCCTAAACAAATATAAATCATAAAAACAAAAATCTCCAACAAAATTATGTTGTAGGATATGTTTTCCAAGATTTTAATGTTTGGTAAATAATACTTACTTTAATTTTGGGGTGATTTTTCTGATTTTTATAATATGAGTCGGTTTGAAATGTATATTTTTCAAAATATTGATTCGAATACGAATTAAAAATGTTAAATATTTATCAAAGTATTTAGAAGTGTGTCTTTAATATTTTCATTCAACTACAGTAATAAACAAACGTGTTATTATTAAAAAAAGTTGAAAAAAAATATTTTCAATTCATATGGAATATAGAGATTAAAAAAATGAAAACATGAAATATGAACAAATATTTAGAAACAACATTGTGATACATCTTTCTTCTATGGTTTTGGTATTTATGATATTTTATCTAAAATTCTTTTCTTTTCGATTGAGTAGTTTAAATATGTAAATATAACAAAAGAATTTTGAAATTAAATTTAAAAATAGTAGTATCAGTAAGAGATATAAAATAGATATCTTAAAATGAGAAACTCTAATGTGATATTGATCAATAAACACCAATTTTCTGTTTTTGAAGTTAATAAAAGGAGAACAAAACATAAAAAATTAGATTGTACAATTAATATTCGACATTTTTTAAAATAAGACGTATCAGTTGATGTAAAATGTATCGTTTAGAGAGGTGCTTGATGTATCACTAATGGGTATCGTTCACCAGCGAACTAGAGGAGTTTGAATCTGTTTTGAAATAAGGTTAAGTATAAATCAATAAGTTTTGAAATAAGGAGAACTAGCTGCGATGGACTAATCAAGACATCATTGCCATGGCTCGACTCGTTGATAAAACACACAAAGAGTATAAATATCGACAACAAGTACACCGTACTTAACAAATGGTACACTCTTATTTTAGTGATAGCTCAAGCCAAAAGATCTACTTAGTAGATGCAATCTTGTAGAACATTAATTAAATGTATTAACTGGAAAGTGTTCAACGCAACTAATAGACTTCGATTGTTTTTCTACTTCCAATAAAATTCATTACTCTGCACACGAACTAGCTTGATGATCCCTAGACACAAAATTTATTGTAAAAGAATTACTTATTTTCCATCTAAATCACAAAAAACTGATACAAATCCTAAATCTCTTCGTTTCAGAAGAGCTTTTGACTTCATTTAGTATTTTATTTAATTAAATTACAAAACTAAGAGACAACAGAAGAAACTTTTATTACACGCTAGATTCATAAAGAAAAGGAAAAAAATGGATGGACCGCAGCCATAGAGACTAAGGTAGAATAACAAGGCATCTGTTGAATCACCACATAACACAAGAGTAAAGCCAGTTCATGTCGGTCTTGGAACCTGTCGATAACAAAATCAAAACAACAAATAACAAAAATAAGACGATCTTTTAAAAAGGAAAAATATAAAAGCAGATTAATTGATGTAAGATCTCTTTAGGATTCCAAGAAATTCGAATTATTTCAAGGAAAGAAAGAGAGAAACAGATGAACCCTAATGCCAAATCAGCTTTTCAGACTTCAGAGAACCATGAGAAGATAGAGAGTGTATGTGTGAGAGAGGAATAGATTTCCCATTTGCCAATGAACTCAATAAAATAATTCAAATCGCCATTATATACTGTTAAAGTTTACCCCAAGACAAGTAATTGTACTTTTAGAAGAAAACAACAAATTAATAATGAAGTTTGGATTTAGAAAGGGACTTAAAACAACAATATATATGAGACATATGTCACTCAACTCACAACAATCCTTTTCAAGTGACAAATACATGAAATTTAACAATATAGGATATTTAATTTCATAAACAGTTGTACACATAATTAAATATTAACTGTAGATTTCATTTCCTTTTTTATTTAGCAGAAATAGTGAACATACACACATTTGACATTATAAGTGCTGCGAAAACAAAAATAATTCTCCTTCTATTCTGAAAAGATATATGTTTAGAAAAAGTTGCTTCAAATAGATATTTTTTTACATTTTCATTACATTAATTAATAGTATATTATAAACTTCAAAATAGATTCATGTTTATTAAAATTTATTGGTTAAAAGTTATGGATAATAGTTAATTACGAAAAATTATATATTGGAAACTAAAATTTATATTTTTTAATAAATGTGAAAAATCTAAAATATACATATTTACTGAAACCACATTTTATAAAATAGTGATTCTTTTACATGGTTATGCAAATATATCATCTCATTTTTTCAGTCAAATGTGAACAAAAGATTCATTAATAAAAAAAACTCATTAACTTTTTTTAATTCAATGTGAAAAACCTCGTCACAAATATTCAGTTACATAAACTGTCTTAAAGAAAGATATCATTTACTGTACAAACCGACACTCAACAAATATCATTATACTGTATTATGTTTCTATCTTACGAAATAATTTATATTACTTTGTTATGATGATTAGAATATATTGTAGAAGACAATTTAAGACTTTACCCCAATTGGGCTCCATCTCATGTCCTATTTTCAACATATCTATCTATCTATCTATATATATATGTCGAGAGAGAGAGAGAGAGAGAGAGAGAGAGAGAGAGAGAGAGAGAGAGAGAGAGAGAGAGAGAGAGAGAGAGAGAGAGAGAGAGAGAGAGAGAGAGAGAGAGAGAGAGAGCTCAAAATAATATATATGAGATTTGAACCATTACCAGGAAATAAGCTTCACCATGTTGTAAGCTATGCATCAAAAACCCAAACTGATCAGTAGGAAGAGGAACACCTGAGGAATTCACCAAAACCAAATCTTCTCCAAATGTTGCTTTCATATCAATACCTCCGCTCGTCACTTCTGTTGGAACTCCGTTTATAAACACCATTATAGACCCTGAATTTCAAAATATATCTAATAATATGTAAAACATCAGCTTATTGCCTATCAAGATCGAGATTAGGCAATATTGGAGGAGCAATTAACCTAATAGTCCAAGAAGGCGGTTCTTTGGGTGAAACTCATCTGAAATTTGATTCCCTCCCCCTCTTTAAAATAGCTTTTATAGTAAAATTATGAGATCTAGAGAGTTTTTTGCTATCTAGAAGAACAGAAAATAACTTCAGGTATATAAGAAAAAAAAATAGACAATAGAACTTGCTCCCAAATACAAAATGTTAGGTAGTATCGGAAATATAATTAACAAAAGCTACTTATCAATTAAATTACCACATAAAAATCGGTTATTTGGTTGAAACCCACCCAGAATTGTTTTCTCCTACGTTTAAAACAGCTTTACAATTTTAAAATGTTACTTTAATAGTCTTTCTGGGGAAAGAAAGAGGGTTTAGAGGAGAAAGCACTTCAGTTTACAAAGAAAAAAAAGAGGCATGCAAATTATTCATTTTGTTTACCTTGTTGGTAGTGATAATTGGAGCTTTGATCAGATGGGCACAAAATCGATTCGACATTTGAGCTATGATAATTATAGTGATGCTGATTAGCTTCATGGTAACCCATTTGACCAGACATTGTTAAGAGATTCTCCATGCCATTATTGCTATGATCATCACATCCAGCGCCATAAGAAGAGCTAGCTGAAGAAGTGGAAGAGGAGCTTTAACAGGAAGGAGGATATAAGAAGAAAGAAATACAAAGAAAGAAGGAAGGAACTTGAAATGACCCACCAAATAAGTAATTAGAAGTGCTACAACCTCCAAACCCCAAATCACTTCCACTATGTTCTGGCAAGTTGTTGCTCACCATCATGGTCTGGTCACAAGTGTTGGTGACTGTGGCCGCTTCTGCTGCTGCAGCCTGGAGTTGCCGCTGCCTTCGGCGAGATCTTGACCGCCGGTTTTGAAACCAGTAGAAGACATTTGCATCTCCCACCTTTCCGAATTTCTCCAGCATCTTTCGTATCCTTACCGTCTCTTCTTTGGGAGGGTTAACCATACCACTGTTGAAGATTGACTCAAGTATGAGTATTTGTTCCGGCTTAGGTGACCATCGTGAGCGAACTGTTTCGTTTGAGGTGGAACCGGAAGCGGAGGAAGAAGGAGAGTGGCTATGGCCGGTTGTGCTATGTGGTTTTTGTTCTTTGTCCATTGTTTTCAAAAAAAAATTGAAATTGTTTAGTTGATTCTTTTTTTTTGTTGCTTATGCGTAATAAAAGAGAGGAAAATGTTTTTGTATGTTTATGACTTTGTGAGGTGTTGACTATGTGTAAACCCATGAATTTATAGGAGGAAGATTTCTAAAATAATAGTATATTTTTTTCCTTGTTTACTAAGTTACATGTGGTTTTATCTTTATCTTTTAGAGGTTTTTGTTAGAATATACTTGAAATGTGTTTTTAACATATATTATGTTTTGCTATTCCGCTAGGTGTACAAATATTAGACTATAAGTGTTAACGCGTACTTGGAGTAGAATCTGCTTTGCAGGTGAAGATATAGCAAATATGCAAATCACATTTGAGCTTGGTCAGTATGGATAGTCGTAGAATGTGTACAAAAGGTTTACAGTATTCCGTTTCCGTGTTGATTTGCATGGGCAATTAAATTCACTATATGCATGTTCCAAGCTCAAAAATATCAAATTTGCGGTAATGGTACCTTAAAAGGTTAGCTATGGATTATCAGTTTTAATCTAGTCTAACAAACAACAACAAAGATGCACTTGCAAACAAGTTCAGTCTAGTTATTTGAATGCAGTTGTGTCAGACGGGTTAGGCCGGTTCTGCTCAATCGGAATCCAGCTCCATGTGAAATTTAATAGTCGGTTGATGCAAATCTTTAGTGATTTAATACTTTAACTAGATTTTGACCCGCGCTTTCAAAAGCGCGGGTTTATTTTCTTTTATTTTTTTTTTAAATTGACAAATATTTAGTAAATGTCATATTTTTATATATTTGTTTTTTATAAAAGACTTAATTTTTTATTTTTCTTTATCGTATTTCATTTTAAAAGAGTATAGGCCAGAGCACAATATCCGGACCCGAAGAACCAACCTGAAACCAACCCGAAAATCAGGGTCTCGAACCCGATCAGACCCGGAGTAAATATTCGAATGAGTTCTAAATTGCTATATCCGAAGAACCGGTCCCGAATCCAACCCGAACCGAGAACCAAACGAGTACCCGAAGATATCCGAAATATATCTAAAAATATATGTTATAATTATATTTATAATTATTTTAATTTTTAAATTAATATTATAAGTTAACTATAGTAGTTATTTTCGGTACTTTTGAGTATTTTTGGATAAAATATGATAGTTTGGATAAAAGTTTACCAAAAAAACTGTATAAAATGTATATTTTGGTTTCTTTTGAATAATTTGGATACAAAAATTTGAACCGAATCAGATACTTTGGTTATTTTGAGTACAAATAACCGAACCCGTTAGATACTTTGGTTATTTGGTTATTTTGCAGGTTCTTATGCATGAGAACCGAACCGAACTCACCTGGACCCAGAAATATCCGACTCGAATCCGACCCGAAATTTTATAATACCCGAATGAGGTTTATTTTCAAAACCCGAATGGGGTTTAATTTCAAAACCCGAAAAACTCGATATCCGAAAGAACCGATCTGTACCTGAATGGGTATCCGAACGTCTATGTCTAATGTGTATTTATGTTTAGAAAATTAAACTTTATTTTTAATGAATTAAGTTGGTATAACTATGATATATTAATTTTATTATGTGGTTAATTTTTTAATAAAAAATTATATACTTTTAATAAAGATTTATACTTTTCAATGAAAAAATTCAAATTTTTTATGAATGCTTAAATTATATTAAAAAAACATAATAATTAAGTTATTAATTTTTGTTCACTACACAAAATATTAAGAATTGTTATAAATAAATTATATGAATTTGGAGAAAAAATAAGAATTGGATCTGATTTCTTAATCGGCCCAAATGGTCCAAGAGAGATGATGTGGGCAGTGGGCTGGATCCAAAAAAATGACCCAATAAAAATGTGTTATTAATATTACTTGATTGCCCTTAATGAAATAAGCAATGTTAGTTAAAGAAAGGGCATGTTTAGGTAAAAAGCACAATAGGATCCTGCTTTAATAGTATAGACTAGATTTTGACCCGCGCTTTCAAAGCGCGGGTTTATTTTCCTTTATTTTTTTTTTAAATTGACAAATATTTAGTAAATGTCATATTTTTATATATTTGTTTTTTTTATAAAAGACTTAAGTTTTTTTATTTTTCTTTATCGTATTTCATTTTAAAAGAGTATAGGCCAAAACACAATATTCGGACCCGAAGAACCAATCCGAAACCGACCCAAAAATCAGGGTCCCGAACCCGATCAGACCCGGGGTAAATATCCGAATGAGTTCTAAATTGCTATATCTGAAGAACCGGTCCCGAATCCGACCCGAACCGAGAACCAAATGAGTACCCGAAGATATCCGAAATATATCTAAAAATATATGTTATAATTATATTTATAATTATTTTAATTTTTAATTAATTTTATAAGTTAACTATAGTAGTTATTTTCGGTAATTTACCCAAAAAATTGTATAAAATGTATATTTTTGGTTACTATTGAATAATTTGGATACAAAAATTTGAACCGAATCAGATATTTTGGTTACTTTAAGTACAAATAACCGAACCCGTTAGATACTTTGGTTATTTGGTTATTTTGCAGGTTCTTATGCATGAGAACCGAACCCACCCGGACCCGGAAAGACCCGACTCGAACCCAACCCGAAATTTTATAATACCCGAATGATGTTTAGTTTCAAAACCCGAATGGGGTTTAATTTTAAAACCCGAAAAACTCGATATCCGAAAGAACCAATCCGTACCAGAATGGGTATCCGAACGTCCAGGTCTAATGAGTATTTATGTTTAGAAAATTAAACTTTATTTTTAATGAATTAAGTTGGTATAACTCTGATATATTAATTTTATTATGTGGTTAATTTTTTAATAAAAAAATATATACTTTTAATAAAGATTTATACTTTTCAATGAAAAAAATCAAATTTTTTATGAATGCTTAAATTATATTAAAAATAAAAAACATAATAATTAAGTTATTAATTTTTGTTCACTACACAAAATATTAAGAATGGTTGAAAATAAATTATTTGAATTAAGAAAAAAATAAAAATTGGATCTGATTTCTTAATCAGCCCAAATGGCCCAAGAGAGATGATGTGGGGAGTGGGCTGGATCCAAAAAAAAATGATCCAATAAAAATGTATTATTAATATTACTTGATTGCCCTTAATGAAATAAGCAATGTGAATTAAAGAAAGGGCATGTTTAATAAAAAATCCAAATGTGCTTGTGCTTTAATAGTATAGATGTCGGCTAAGTCCGTCCTAAAATCGGAGGTTTTATAAATATGGACTTAACTAACACAAATATACTAACTAATTACAGTTTTCCCTACAGTAATAATAACTGGCGACAATAAAAATGGATACCAGACTACATGATAAGTCTAGACTCTAAATATATTAGTATTACATTAATGGATTTCCGATGAACCTCTCATTATTATATTTTTATTTCGGAAAGGTAGGAAAAGATTAAATAAGAAATTATGAAACGTTTGTGAGAAACTTATATAACATGTATCTGTATATAATAGTTTGAACTTTTAAATATGAAATTTTAGTTATATATTTTGTAACATTCCGGTTTGTGGTATATGAAAAATGCTTACGAAAATTGATTTGGTATTACGTCACCAAAATTGATTTACATTTTCTGTCATACATCTTTGAGCTAGAATTAGTGGAAGAAGAATGATCTATTAGGAAATGATTCACGATGCTATGCAAATAAGTTCAAAGTACGGAGGAAGACGGGGGAAGAAAAAGGCAATGTAATGATTTAAAAATCAGTAAACAAAGATTTGGAGTCTTCGAAAAAACTTACGGATCAATCATCGGATGGAATAGAACCCACAGACCGAGAAAGTGGGTGTGGTGGTCCATTAGGCGTGGTGGCCCATTAGTCGTAGGCGGTCGGGGAATTACAAGTGGTATCAAAATTGGTTAGCCATCTCAGTTTTGACTCGAAAGACGTCTTGAAATTTGTCGTGGGGTGCAAAGAGAACATTGCATTCTTTGAGAGGGAGTGAATTGTAACATCCCGATTTGTGGTATATGAAAAGGCTTAAGAGAATTGATTTGGCTACCTATATGTCACCAAAGTTGACTTACCTTTTTCGTCACATATCTATTTATAATTCCGGATCAGTTAAGCGTCTTTGAAATGAAGTAGTGAAATGATAGATGACCTATCAGAAAGTGATTCGCTATACTATAGGCCGAAACACGGAAAAAGGTCGGGTAGTGATTGTAAGGTCAGTAAAAAATAATTTTGAATCTTTAAAAGAATTAGCAAACTGATCTTTAGATGGGATAGAGTCCATGAACCGAAAAAGACGTTAATGGCCCATTAGCCGTGAACAGCCGAGACGTTACATATTTATCAGTAAATATACTATTATGTTAATATAGCGATTTCAAACACACACACGTTACATATTTATATATATATATATATATATTACATAAAGATAATAGTTTGAAGATATTTATTTGTTTCAAAAGATAATAGTTTTGTGCGTTAAATACAATTTTAGTTTTCATTTATTTTATCCGTATAAATTAAGACAATTACTACTTATAATAACTTGTTTTGTAATTTATGTATTAGAATAAAGTCTTTTGGTATTATAATTTTATCATTAAAGTCATGAAAACTTTAAACTTATAATTTTTCTGAAGACGGAGGGAGAGTTTGTAATGTGGAAATATGGAGATACAAATTAATTGAACTGTCCACCTGAAAATAATTAATCAAGGATGCCCTCGGTTATGATTGTCCCTCTTTCGGCAGTATAAATCATCAGAGATATAAATATTAAGCTAATATTCTTTGTTTTTGTGAAGCAATAATTCGGATAGCTTAATAATCGGGTTCTATGAATACATAATCCCGACATATGTTTGTACAATGGTTTCGGGTCAAAATTAAAAAAAAAAAACATTCAATTTTATAATAACGTCTCCCAAACATGTACCTCGCAAAATTGAAATATGCTGCTTCTTTAGTAAAATCGTTTGAATCCTGATAAAAGTATTGGAATTCTTAAATTTCTTTAATTAGCATTGTAGATATTTCCTCAGAACCAACCACTTCCATATCATTTACCTAGTTCACTAGTTTGTATTTTCTTCGTGAATTAGACTATTTTGGCGTCATGCAACAGAGACGTCTAAAAAGTTTTTTTGCCACTTCCACGAAAGAAATCAAAACGTTTTTCTTTGTCACTAAGATTTCAAAACTTTTGAGTTTTGAAAATGAGTAAATTCTTTGTAGGGATAGTTTCCTAAGAAGAGTTTTTTTTAACGTTTGTAATTCAAAAAGTTCTTACAACATTTAGCCAAACTGGCTAGTAATAAAATGAATATTTTAAGTTACATAATAAGTAAGTCATAAATTTGATTTTTCGTCAACTTGATAAAATTAAATATTGAAAAACCAGCTGAGACCGTAGTCCTGATAATAATATTTAAAAATAATAATTATAAAACTTTTATGATGATGGTATACTATTCTCTTAGATTATTTTGAATATTGTTTATAGCATGATATCTAAATTTCTCTACATACATAAAGTGTAGTATATTAACTGAACTAAAATATTCTATTTAGTACTGTGTCAGAAAAATAGATGTATTTAGTCAGAATTTTATAGCATCTTTATCAAAAGTATTTCAATTGTATTTAACCTATTTTATTTCAATATTGACTGAACTAATTATTTAACAAAGAAGAATATACGTACTAATTAAGAAGGACGATCCAAACCGAAGGTCAAGAAGGAACCGTGCAATTATTTATCACACGCATGACATTAGGGAAACATGGCTTACAGTGGGTAGCCACTCAATTTTATTTTGTACGTGCAAATTAAGACTTTAATTTCTAATGGGCACTCCATACTTTCTATTAGATTTGACAGTTAACATGTGATTGTGCTATTCCTGTAATTTATATTTTATTATCATGTTTTTTTCTTTTTGCTTAAATTTGGTGCAATTTTTTCTTTTATTTTATGGTTATGTTGGTTTTATTCCTATGATAGCCCTGGATTGTCATTTTATTTTGGTGCACGGATAATATGTTTTTGGAAATATCAGACTTTGGTCAAGATTCATGACTCCAGCAAAAAATATTAATAAATATTTAATCCATTTCTAAATAAAAATTTATTGTTTTGTTTCGCAAATATTGAGAAAATATATTAAATATTGATTATGTCATTTTGTGTTTAGCTATTTTCATAAGTTTAAAGCAAGAATATTTGAATAATTAAAATTATTTTGGATTTACAATATACAGTTATTAATTACTAAAAATTCCATAAAAGTATAAAGTAACACGTTTAAAACTTAATTTCATTTTAAAACATTTATATTTTAGAGAGATAGAAAGTATATGTTTGTCATAGTTGATCGAAGATGTATAATGATATAAAATGATGAGAAATAGATATTTAGTTTCTCAAGGTCGCCTTGGTTTTGTGACAGATTTTTGATCAAGTCTCTAAATATAAAAATGAGAGAATTTAATACTAATTTCATTTTCTTCTTCACAGAGTCGAGGCATTAAGAGCAATCCAATAAAGAATTCTCATAAAAAGTTTTAAAAGGGAAGATAAAAGGAAAGTGGAAAAGGTGGATAAAAGAAAGATTTAAAGAAAAAAAAGTGTATTTCTCTTACAGAACTTAGAGCATCTCCAAAAATACTCTCTATTTTAGAGTTTACAAAACTTTAAATTTGAAGTTTTAATGTGTTCTTCTCCAAAAGAAAAACTTCAAACCTAACTTCAAAATTATTTATATTTTATACTATGATCCCTATATTTGTTATAATTAATATAAATCCATAAAACTTATAAATAACTAGCACATATATAAAAATATCACATTAATATTAATTAATAAAATGTTACAGTAAATATATAAATTATAAATATAAATATATAACTAAATATTAAACTACAAGAAAAACACTATATTTTGAAGCTTGAAAAACTTCATATTTGAAGTTTAAAAATGTTTTTAAACTTCATATTTGAAGTCTACAGATGTTTTTAAACCTTAAAACTTTTTATTTTAAATTTTATATGTAGTTTTATGTGTAAAACTAAAATTTATAAAAAAAATATGAAATATTATATGATATGATTTTTTAAAGATTAAAGTGATAAACAACAAAATATCTAAAAATCATAAAATGTAATATGTAATTGTAATTAAGGACCAAAATGCAAATAAAAATGTGAAACTTCAAATTTGAAGTTTTGAGTAGTGACACTCTATATTTGAAGTTTCACTACTAAAAACTTCAAATTTGAAGTTTTGAAATTTTTTTTTGGAGAACAAAAAACTTTAAATATGAAGTTATAGAGTGTCTTTTGGAGATGCTCTTAGAGTGAAACTGTTCGTGTGTTTTTCTCTTTTGATACGGAGATTAGCCGAAAAGATCAAAAAATATTAGTTAACTTGAATGGTTAAGTTTTGGCTGAATTTAAAGTAAATTTAAATGCTGAGTAAATATTTACTCTATCTATGCTATACCGTCAAAAATCAAAATAAAATATTTTAATCAAATATTCTTTAGGATTCTTAGAATTAATGACAAATTTTTCTAAAAATGTTTCTAAAATATTTTAAATTATGATAATTTTTTCTAACCACCATTTTGATTTTACATAATTTTAAAAGAAAAAGTATAGGATAAGCATTACGGATATTTTAAAGATATGATTGTATGACAGTTTTGGCGCAATTTATAGGCTGAAAACATTTTTACTCTTGTTCTCTGACAAGTAGCCAATCAAGTGAAATTGATTTTTTTTTTCATTTGCTCTCTGCACTGTTTAAACAGAAGAAAATATATAGACAATATTACTCTATGTTCAGCTAGATTAAAATTATTTTCTCCTTTTACCTCTTTTTCTCACTTTTATGTTTTCTTCTCATTTACTTTTATTTTGTTCTGAGTTACTCTACTATTAACCAATCAAATCCTAAAACAATTTGTAGCCAAATAAAGGAACAAGTCATTTGTTCGACCCATCAGTTCAGTCTAATTTTTTTTTTTTTTTTTTGTAAACTTAGTTCAGTCTAATTTTCAAAAAGAAAATGTAACTAATATGTTACATAATAATGTAATACATATAACTTTGAAAGCAAATACGATATCTGAATAGCAGAAAATCGAACTTGAAACGTATCTGTGTTTCAGACCCGTTTAGTACCATTTGACCGTTAGGCCATTCTGCATATCTATATTTTTATAGTTCAAAAAATACGATATTTGAGTAATAAAGTAATAATATATTAAAACTATATAATAACAATAATAAACGAAAAGAAAAACGCACATTGATGCTCGTCCCGCACCATAATTCTAAGATTTTTACTGTATGTGCGGTTTTGTAAAAAGAAGAAGAAACCAAAAAAAAAGTTTTTTGTTCTTTTAGACAAGTGCGTTATGATGTCAAAAAGACAAGTGCTATATTTTTTCAGTTATGTTTTGTTAATCTGAATTTTCTTGAACGGTGACAAATACGTTATTTCTCTCTCCTAAACATAAAAACGCCTCGCTTTATGGTTACCATTCTCAACCTCAGTGTACAATGGTGTCTTAGAAATCAAAATAGTATTTTCTTTCTTTTTTTTAGGAAGAATGTATGCAACTTAAAACGGCAATAAAAATAGCCTGTACATAGGTGAGTGTGCAAATGAATACGTATGCAAAAGGCAGAGTGTAGAAAGACACAGTAGGAGACAACTTGCTTCTTTCGGATGCCCTCTGTTTTTGCCTGTATTTGTAGAGATGTTCTGTTTTTACACACCATAGATAATTACGTAAAAAATGAAAAGTCGGTTTCTTTTTTTCAAAGAAAAGTGCAGTCTATGGATGAAATTGCTATAAGGATATACAAAAAGACATTACCCATATTCATGTAGATATTCAAAAATATGACTTGATTTTCCCTAGTATGTGGATCAAAACCTAACACATTTTCAACCATGCATTACTTAATTTATTATTATATACCTAACAAAAATTTCTCTTATATTATAGAATTCAATTTAATATATTTTAACCAAAAGAAATAGATGAAAATACTTACAAGATTATTATTTAGATATAAACATATATATATACATATATATATATATATATATTATTAAATATAAATTTAAGTAAAAAAATTATTTATCTTAATTTTAAATATAATTAAACTAATATAATAAATCTTAAAATTAACAAACAATTAATTTTAATATAATTTAGATTTAAATTTTTTATTTCTGCACATGTACATGAAAACATATAATAATAATAATAATAATAATAATAATAATAATAATAATAATAATAATAATAATAATAATAACAATAATAATAATAATAATAATAATAATAATAATAATAGGAAAAGAATTAGGATCTATACCTAAAATGAAAGCATGTGGGGCCGTATATAGGAATGTGTAATTGTGTGTACAATATCTCTGAATGAATAAAAGCTTGTCAGGAACTCGACCAAAAACCTCTAAAAGTGTCAGGAACTCGGAAAAGGCATAAAAGTGTTTTTCGAAAAAAATGGCAGAGAACTGGGTGTTGAAGACATGCAATGCGCAGTTAAATCAAATCAATCTGATCAGGCAGATGAAAACTTTCAGGTGCAAAATCCCCACTCCTTAAATCAATACAAATAAACAGAACATTTTTACTCGAAAGGGAAATAACACAACCTGCATAACTTCTTATGAAAACAAACCTGTATAATAAATTAAGGAAAATCGTTTTCGACGGCATTAAAAATTAATCAATCATTTTGACAGAAAAAAATGATTATGAGTTTCTGATGGGTATACGTGGATAAAAATAGGATAAAAAATAGTTGAAATAATCGATTTTAAGAGCATATTATGAGTTTAGGATATATATATCTTTTATGTTTATAATTCATCACCTATTAAATAGTATGTCATCAAAGTCTGTCTACAGTGTATTGAAAATACGTTCACTTCAGACCTCCCAATTAGTATAATTTTATCTACAATCTCAAATTTTTTTAAAAAACTTCTTTCACAAGAGTTTAATGTTAATTACGGTATCTGTATATATTTATCAACCACCTTTATATATTTTTACATACACGTAAAAGTGGGCATGAACCTGATATTCGAGATTTTGGAGGTATTCGTGATATAATCCATTTCGTCCGAATAATCAATTATCTGATTCAATTCGATTCGTAACCAGATTTACGGTATCTCAGATATCCAGAAAATTAGATTTTAACTGGTTTCGATCCGTAAAATAAATAAAAATATAAATATAAAATATTATAAAAGAATAAAAAATTACAAAAATAAAAGACTTATTTACTTTTTTGAATACTAATACCTAATTTAATAAATTTAGTAAATAAAATATTGTAAAACTTATATAGAATATATTATTTATATAACTTACATATATAATTCATTAAATATATGTATATATATAAGCATATAACAGATCAGATCGAATATCCATTTTTTAATAATATTACTATTTGTGATTTACTTCGTTTTTACGAATATTGCATATTAGTATTTGCTTTTCTTCGTAGAGTTACATAATTTTTTGTTCGAATCGAAAAGGGTAACAAATCAAATCAAAATTTACAGATATTTTGTTCAGTCCTACATACATGTGCATATTGACGTGATCACCTATATAACTAAATATTCATTACAAGTAAGGATTATATTTCTTTTGGAAGACGAAATATTCTTTTTTTAATATTTCCATTCACAATCGACCAAATTGTAATAAAATGATTTGTCCTAATAATTTTCTTTCCTTTTTTCTTAAATTATTATCTTAACTTGATTTGATTTCCATGCATTTAGAAATTATAACATTGGTTTGACATCGTAACTATCTAAAATTCATATTACATGAAATCAAACAAATAATTATAGTTTTTGGTTATTATTGAAAAATCTAAAAATCTCAAGCATTTTAATCTAATAAACAGAATTATTATTGGTTTAGAATGATTATTATATTTTAATAGATTAAAAACAAAAAAAAAACTAATCTTAAACCGAAACGATATCCAAATTAAACATACCTAATATCTTTTTATCTTATATAATAAAATTAATATACCTGTTTTTCTTATATAATATAACTATAGCATATTTTCGTAATAAACTTATTTTTTTACAGTTTTAGATTTTGGTATCTGATAAAAACGATATATCATATTTGAAAACTGTTTTAGTTATAGTTGTAAATAATTTTCTTTTTAAAATTTGCCTTAAGCCCCAAAAATCCTTTGCACAGCACTGTATGTCATCGGAAAAATAGCATATTTCAAACCCAATTTTATAGGTTGTGTCTATTCCATCATGAATTTTAATATAGCGTTTATTCGATCATGAACTTAATAAAATTATCTACACAAACTATCACAAACATGCATATATATACATCAACTATAACAATGGTTAGTCAACCATTTATTCGGATGACTAGATAGCTGACATGATATTTTCATCAAAACGGCATCGTTGTAAATATCACAAAACTATAATTTTGAGTCATACAGACTTTGAATCCATGTTTTGCGGATAAAGCTCACTTCAAATCTATATTTTGGCGGTTAAATAGAATTTTTTTATTCGCCATGATGTGAATTCGAAGTCTGTATATATGAATTCGAAGTCTGTAAAACTCAATTTTTTTATTTTTTAATGTTTATGAACTATACTGTTTTAACGAAAATGCTATGTCAAATATTTAGCATTCGAGTAAACGGTTGATTTATGTGTACGTTATATAAATGCTGTTTGGCATCTTCTATCAAGTTGATACTGAAAACATCTGTTTTAATTTTTTCTTTAATATCCATTTTAGTTTTTCTCTTACGAAAAAGTTTTCAACTATAAATTTATTATATGAATATATTTCGGATTCAGGGGGACACCGACCAACATGTGGTTATGCTTTTAGGGCACAAGTGTGGATCTCTTTTGTTTGTTTATCAACGTGTGAATACTAATAATTTGTGTTTCACCCGCCCACATAAAATTCACTTTTCTGGTTAATGCCCACGCACAAAAAAAAACTCTGTTTCTAAAGTGAAAGAAGGGTCTATAGATGCTTAATCTTTTGGAAACATGAAATTATTACTACTGGATTTTAATATTATACTTTAATAGGTTTAATTACCCTGTTTATATGTTTCTTTATTTCGGTATTGTTCCAGTTTTATTGGATATCTCTGGAGAGACTGTTATTAATCTAACGATATTATTGTTTCAATTTTTATTTTTATCCTTTACCAACTTTTGGACATTTTGATGTACTGTGTATGTTAAATATGCAATCCAGACCACACATTCAAGTTATATTATCGGATGCTATATATATGATTGCCATGTCCTGGGCGCAACTGTATATGTAAGACTATCGCACATCCACTCTCCTCTACCTGTGAATCTTTTTATATGACAATCAGGGGCGTCTCTATGCATGTGCTAGAGGTGCAGTTGATCAGCGTCCAATTTTAATCTTGTGTTTTTCTTTGCATTTTTAGTTAATAAAAAGTCCAAAATATTTTTATGTTTCTCTTTTCTTAAATCCAAAAGAGTCAAAAAAATTATGTACTAAACTTATAATGAAGAATTTTTTTTTAAAAAAACTAAACTCACATAAATAAATAATAATTTATAATGGAGTTCCTCTATTTTGTGAAAATATTGAAAATTGGTATTTTTATCTTTAAATATAGAGACAAAAAGTAGAATTTTTCTATATTTTTCTATAAAATAAAGAAAATATATTATAGAAGTATATATTAGAGAAAATCTACTTTTATAATAGAAATCTATATTTTAGAAAAAAATATAAAGAATAATATTGGAAATATTCTGAGACGCGCCTGATGACAATATAGTGCGCGAATCTTTTTACCAAATTCCAAATACTGCATGTCAATTGGCGTTACACATCACTATTAATATATTTTTGTATTCACTAGATAGTATGTTATTGAAAATCAGTTCCATGTAATTAAGTTATCTATTATACAAATTGCTCGACGTCAACCACGTTTAATTGGGTTATTTAAGAATATTTCATCCAGAAGATATAGATGCATATTTTTGTGATATAGGGTAGGTAGTTGTTTTAAGATTACCCACATGAATCATGTTTTTATATTTTGAAGAAAACGGGAAACTGATGAACATCTGAGAATATATAAAAATTGATAACGCATATAGTGTTAATTAGCAACAAAAACAAAGATAACAGCGTATAGTGTGCACCAAGAGGTTTGAAAATGAAAACAGTGACCATAGCTATATGTATATATCTTTTTTTCTGTAAATTAATATGTATATATATTTTCAAATTAATATGTATAGGTGTTTTGCATAATCTTCTTACGAATACCTATATTTATATCTTATTAAATTAAAAAATCAGCATAATAAGTTATTATTTATGTTTTTAAACATTAAATTATTTATATATGACAAAGTTTTTTATCTATCAATATATGTTTATTATCGTATTGAAATTTTAAAAACATTTACATATTAAAAATATATTAGAAAATATATCTATACATATTTTTGCTTGATTTGTATTTAGTTGTAAAATATTTTTATCTTATTATTTTTAATTTTATAATAGAAAATATTACTTCCAGATAATAACATAATATATATATATATATATATAACAATTATCTTACTTTTAAAAATATTTTTTTTGTCAATTAATTATATTAAGTTATACTCATTTAATATATAATGGGTAAACGAAGATACCTTAGGTCATATGTAATCTGATCGTTACGGTAACTTTTATAATAAACTATAGAAAAAAAAATATACATATATATATATGAAATGGACGAGGCTTCACAAAAAAGAGAAGAAGAAACCTGTATCTGCTGCACTTTTTCGAAAAAAAAACAGGAGAGGAGAAGCCCTAGTTGTTAACTTTTTTTTTTTTGAAAAACCCTAGTCTATAGCATATAGTTCTGTGTGGTCCTGAAATACCCAAATCTTGTAAGGCTTCTAAATTTGTTCATCCAGAAACCATAGATGTCATGTGGTCCTCTCTGTGACATGTACGGACTATATACTTACAAGTTACAAGTATATAATGTTCAGTAGTGTAAGAGATGATAGATTCAGATGATGACGTAATTAATAATATCACTATCTATATACATTGTTTTTAGGGTTATAGCCTGTTAAAAAAAAAAGAAGCCTGATCAGAGTTATGTATTCTCTAGGTCCAACAGAAACACTTTAGAGTCTATTGTCATATGTAATCTGATCGTTCAAAGTAACTTTTATAATATATAGTAAGGGGTCTCACCACCACACATTTATTATGAAATCATTTATATGTTAACAAGAAAATTTCAAGAAATCTCGTTCGTAGGGCTTATCCAGCAATAAGATAAAACTGATATACAATTAACATAGGGGGGTCTCTTGGGGTTGACAACGTCGACTTAACTTTCCAATTCCATTAACAAGAACGGTATATGGGTTTGGTGCTGACAAAAAACATACCAAAGATACGGCGGAACTGATTTTAAAAACAAATTTCTTTCGATTTTTTTATAAAGAAAATATTCCTTCAGCTGTCCAAGTGACTCTGATGTGTCCCGCACATGAACGCTTCGCCATCACAAAAGAGCCAAAAGACTAAAGCTCTATACTTTTCATTTTTATTTATTTAAACTAATAAAAATATATGTAGTGATCAGATAATAGCTTGGCAGATTCATGCATATATGTTAAGTTAATTCTAAATATAAATTTACGTACTAAAGATAAATTAATCATCATTCGCCGGCACTATGTTTGGCATTTGTTAAGACAAATGGCAATGTTGTTGTGAAAAGGACATGTGAACTAAACAAAGACAACATCTTTCCTAATGTCACACACGAGCACAAAACATCACCATCCAATTTTTCAATTATTACTATCATTGTGACAAGGTTATAAATAAACTCTAGTTAGTTATGACAATTTTTTCTACTTATGTACGCGTGTGATTGTCTATTAAAGGGGATGTTAGAGATACTTTACAGCAATTTATCTCTCTCTAATTATGCACTGCGCCCGTGAAAGGGGAGTGTCGAATTTGAAGTCCTACTTATATATTAATAAATAAACCTTTTGTATTATGGCCTAGGGCCCTTGGCAAGACTTTTTTTTTGTTTTGTTTTTTTTGGCAGCAGTGAGACTTAACTTATTATGTTCTTTAATCAAGGACTTAGTTGTTTATATACTCGTGTTGAACCTGCAGTTTGTGTTTAATTAGGGGTTTTATATTTAACTGCAATCGTTTGACCATGCAACAACAAAAATTGTTAATCACGTAAGAAAGTCTACATATATCCATCTCAACAAAAGAATCCAAAATTTTAGAAGTTTCTTTCTCAATTGGTAAAACTAGAAAAACTCAAAAAAAGTAATGAAAATGTTCAAAACAAACAAGAAAAGGTAGGAAAATGCGATTCAACCTTCACTACATGGACCAATTAAATACGCAGTAGTAAAAATATAGTGAAACTCACATTGCTTATCTGAAGCCTCAAGCCCGCTCGTTTAGAATAATGGGCTAGGCCTAGATAAAATATTTTTACCGGACTGACCCAATCCAATTAAGTCAGACCTGATTGACATGAAAAACCTAACAAATTGTATTTAACACTTTCTTTCAGTGAAAGCCCATAAGAAAAATAAACAAAGAAAAATATTTTTTTCTACAAAATTAATACTCATTATCAATTTCTTTAACACTGATATCTGTTAACTCATTTTCAAATTTGAAAGTGTATTAAAACATGTATATTTACAATATGATAACAACCACAAGACCATTCACACATTAAAAGTAACTATATCAAATAAACAGTAAACCAGTTGTACTTTTTGGTGTATAAGTTTATAGTTCATACTATGTAATCTAGTTATCTAGGTACTATATATATTGGTACTATATATAAGGTAAATAAAAGAAATCCACTCGTAATTGTTTTCAAGTGAGGATGTTTGAGTTGGTAATTATAACGAATTCCACTTTACCTAATTTGTCTATTTGGTTTAGGTATTGAGTTGTATGTTTTCTAGGATAGTAAGCAATCCATCTGGACTAACCTCACCATCAACGATGATATATCTTCTCTAATAATTAATCAAAATTTAATTTAATTTATTTATTTATACTTGTCTTGTCAATTCATATAAAGCATGGTAAACAAAAGGCATAAAGGAAAAAACATAAAGTAGCTAGAAGTTGAACTGAACAAACGTATTTGTTACGCATTTCTTTTGTCTACTCGTTAAGTCGTTTTCTTACGTGAAAACAATAAAATTTCATCTATTGCTACGCATTACGTAAAACTCTCCCATTATATTCATGATTCCATATGTATAATAAGCTAAAACAGGGACAAATTTTAGCAAATAATAAAACAGGGATAATCGTTTTTTCAAATTTTATTATTTTCCACAAAAAATAATTTTAATATTATTTCATGTCGACATCTCATCATACATAAATAAATAAATCAGATTGTAATTTCACGAGAAAATGTTTTTACAATACCGAGCAAAGGTTACACATCTATTTTGCCTGTCATCATACACATCGTCAAAACTAGACTTGGATTGGATTCAAGAAAGTCGACAGTTGACAGAGACAATACTGTAGACTGGAATTTTAGAGCGTATATTATATAGTACTATCAGTGCCGTGCGTAGAGTATTTGGGGCCTAAGGCAAAAAATAATTCATTTTATTTTAAATAATAACAAAATAGTAATATTAGCTTATTCAAAAAATAGTAATATTAGCGTAATAATAACTTTTAATATAAAAGGTAAATAAAAATAATTTCTATATATTAATTTTGGATTTTCAAACTATTATATGAAAGAAAAACTATACAAACTTCTAATGGCAAAAGAGGTTATATTTGTTTAGTGAGAAATTTTACATATGTGTATTTAAATCCTATACAGAGAAGAAGTTTTCAACATTAAAAAAGATGGTAAGTGTCCACAATAATAAATAAAAATAGAGATGAATGTTAGAAAATTAATTATTAAAAGACTACATTGTTTTTTAGGTAATTATCTTGACATTTTGTTTATGAATATCTGTAAATTTGAGGCCCCAAAAATGATAAATATGAGAGGGGCCTGAGGCCAATGCCTCAAAACTTACACCTTAGGCACGGCTCTGAGTACTATATATCTATACTTTAAAGTATATATTAACTTTAGAATACGTAGCTTTGTTACAATTTATGAGTAGGTAGCCAAGATGAACCTACATGTATCAGTTCTACCAAGATATATACCTAACAAATGAAGTTTCTATAGCGTATTGCCATAATTTGTGGAGTACGAAGACCAGATGAAAGATTTTGTTTTCAATTTTTATAATGATAAAATCAGGAATTGAGGACACTTCAAAAGTTTTAAAGTAAAACGTCAAGAAAACAATAACTGTAGATTACTTTAAAGGTGGAGTAAGTCAATGTAATTAGATAAAGTATGTGTATTAAGTATTCTAAATCAATTTGATAAAATATAAATAAAGTGTTGACTGAGATGTATGTATATATATTTATACAAAGAGAATGATGATTGATGAAGATGGTTAAGTAAAACTTGGGTTCCAAGGAACTTTCTGGCTAATACAGCGCAGCTATGCCAACACCAGCAAGGAACAACCATGCCTCTAGCGTGCAAATTCAAGCACCAAGAACAAGATCTCCTCTTCATCCTCCTTCTCCAATCGCCTTCAAGGTCTCTCTCTACTTTCTATTTCTCTTGAATCAAGAACCAGTTAACTCTTTTCTTGATCTCTGTATCTTCTCTGCTTCTGTTTGTCCCTCTCTATCATTTAACTTCATCTTTTTGTATCTTTTTGCTCTCTGTTTCTCTCCTCTCTCGTTGACTTTGACTCAAGAACAAAACTTACACTCATCTGCTGTTTTATCTCTTCTTGTTTCTCTATGGTGATTTTTTTGCATAAAATTCACATTTATTACCTTCAAACACACATTAATGACATACCAAACTGTGTTTTTTTTTTTTTTTTGCAGGAACAACAAGGTAGACCACCTCCCACCACACAACAAACAATAGCAGGAAAACTATTTAGAAACCTCTTCAAGGGTCTCCTCTTCTCACAACTGACCTTAATCTCACTCTTGGTGATAGTCCTCACCATTCGCGGTCTCATCTTAGCAAGTTCACACCATTTCCACCCCAAGAAATGGTATCCTCCTTTGCTAGCATCAGTAGCTGTCTCGGGAGCTGCATCTTTAGCCTGGCAATGTATCTTTATCTACACTCCACCAAGAGCGGTCAGAGCAACGTTCTGGTTTACCCCTATACTCACATGCTCGGTCGGTATCTTGCTTGTTCTCATTGGCTCCGCGGTAGATGCAGGGGTCGGTGCTGTATTTGTACTCTTCGCCATTACTCAGTCTCTGTACGGTTGCTGGATCACTCCAAGGCTTGAATACACCGACAAGATATTATCACTCTCCACAGCTTTTCCACCTGCAAGAACCAGAGAAGTAGCCACTTTATCAATCTTCACAAGTGTGGTTTACTCTTGTTTCTTGGTGACTGGCATTGGAGGAGCAACTTCCACTAGAACAAGTCTAGATCTCTTGTTCATATCCGTAATCTTGATAAGCTTAGCATGGACCATGCAAGCTCTCAAGAATGCACAACAAGTTGCTATTTCGCGTGCGAGATACGTAAACTTTGCACACGGAGAGGATATGGATGCTTGGAGTGCGTTACACGTCACAGTGAAACACTTGATAGGGAGCATCTGCATTGGCTCGACGCTTGTTCCGATCATCGGACTCATCAGAGGATCCATCAGAAGCGTTAATCTAATGTCAGGGAGCAGCGACGAGGTCATGTATTCAGGTGCTGATTGCTTCTCCACCCTCGCCAACAAGCTGGTTACATGTGGAAACAGATGGGGCTTTGTACACGTGGGAACCTACGACAAGGGATTCGTGGAGGCTTCGAGTGATACATGGAAGAAGTTCAGAAGTAACAATGGGTTAGAGAAAGTGATTGATTCGGATCTCACTAGCTCCTTGTGCTTCCTAAGTGCTGTTTCTGTTGGAGCAGTCTCTTCGTTGACCGCAGGGATATGGATGTTGCTGATCCACAAGGACTATGCCTTTGAAGTGACGCTCTACGCTTTCGTTATTGGATATTTTGTGGTAAGACGAAATATAAAAGAATCAAAATGACTTTGATTAGACAATGTAGCTTTATGTTGTGTCTTCAGTTTTATTTTTCAGGGAAGGGTAGGTTTGGCGTGGCTACAAGCGTGTGTGTTGGCTTACTATGTAGCTTACTCTGAAGATCCTCAGACCATGCGGTTCGACAATACAATTCCGCAACATATTCAGCGTCTTCAAATGTTAAGGGCTCACCGAGATAACAGGGAGCAGCATGAGGTGGGGAGGGAGAGACAAGAGAGTGATGAGTCTCCATAAGATTCGTTACAAACATGTAAAGGAAAAAAATTAGTACTTATTTTTTCTTCAAGACTATAGATTCGATTGATAGGAAAGTTAGATTCAACATGTTCATATGCCAAAAAAACTCCGGTTAAAGAATGAATGTGGATAATATCTATTATTTTCATGATTTCTAAAACCAAAAACCCGAAATCAGTGTTTTTAAAACCGGATCGGAAGCTGAATTTTTTTTTTTTTGGACCACGGTTCAATATAGTTTGACCGGGTCAAAACTAGTTCAATTATCTGGTTTAATATATTTTTAGTATATAAATTTAAAAGTAACATTAGTAAATATGATACATAATTAATATATAAATAAATTTTAAACATAGAACATTATAAATATAAACTAGTTTTATGTTCAAATGAATGATTTATATAGATTTTTGATAGTTTTAAAGATTTTTATCGGTTTAATAACTTTAAAATCAATCTGGCTATATCACTGGTTCAGTGTGTTACTTGACCGCATCTGCAAGTTGCAACAATAAGTGACCACAAAAAACAACTTGCCTGTTCCAGCACAAACTGCTAAGGGCATCTCCAACCCTACTTCATTTTCTACTCCAAACATCATTTTGGAGTAAAATCTTCTCTAACCCCACTCCATTTCCAATTCCAAAATGGAATAATGGCTAGGGTTACTCCATTTATGGAACACATTACTCCATTTTGGAGTTGAACTTTTTTTATTTATGAAATGGTCCTTTAAATATTTAATGTTCTTATTTTTATTTAAATAATATTTTAAAATGATACAACAACATAAGTTATTTCATTATTTAATAATTTGACATAAAATACATAACATAATTAAATAACAAAAATAATATAAAATAAATGATTTAAATATCCGATTTAAAAAAATACTCGATTTAAGAATATCAAAGATAAAAAAACTCATTTTTCATTACGAAATGCATTAATCGATCATTTGTGGAGAAATATTATAAGGGTCAATTTGCTTAATATTCATAGTAGCACCATATATGAAGAATATAGCCATGCATGAAAAGCTGTGTCAATTTGGTACAAAACTAGACAACGCTCTCCTTTCCAGCGAGTGAAAAAATAATTAACCCAACGATAGATATCATACTATACTATATTTGTCTAATATATAGTACAAAACAATTATTTTATAACACCAACCATTATGAAGATGATGAAAAAAATAAAAAGGTTGAAAAAGATGAAGGGTTTGTAGAGAGTACACTATACTCTAAACCTAAAATATATACCCTAAACCAAAAACCGAAACCCAAACCATATACACTAAACCCTAAACTCAAACCATATACCCTAAACTCAAATCCTAAACCCAAACCATATACCCAAATACTAAACCCTAAACCCAAACCATATACCCTAAACCCAAATCCTAAACCCTGAACCCAAACCCTAAACCCAAATCATATACCCTAAACCCAAACCTTAAACCATAAACCATAAACCATAAACCCAAACTCTGAACCCTAAACCCAAACCATATACCCTAAACCCAAACCATATACCTTACACCCAAATCCTAATCCTAAACCCTGAACCCTAAACCCAAACTTTTATCCATTTCGTGACTATGCTATACATATTATGGTATGGAATAGTCGACACTCTCACAAACTTTGTATATATGAAATTCTCTAAATTTTTTTTAGAGAGAGATGATGAGTGGCGACAGTGTTGGAGAACAAAACAGTGTAACTGATCAAGTAATGAGTAAGAAGAATCAGAAGGCAAAGAAGGAGATATAAATTACAAAAGAAGGAAAAAAAAATTATCAGACTATACTGTAATTTAAAATAGTTTGGTTTAAAATTGCGATTATGAAATATTATATAATTTATAAAATATATGTTTGTTTTGAAATTTTTAAAACATATTATGTGTAGAAAAAAAGACTTGTTTTTATTATGTAAACAACAAAATTGTACAATTATTTTTATAGAAATTGAAACCAATTAAAAATTGAAAGGGAAACCATATTTATAAAAAAAAGAAAAAAAGAAAACTTCATTCAAGGGCAATATAGCAAATATTTCACAAATATCATAGCCTTTGCTTTGCTATGTACATATGCTTCATTTAAATCCTACAATGTATATGTGATCAAATTTCCCATATTATAATGCTTATTATTGAACCAACTTATACATTATGTTTTATTCTATTTTTATATTTTTTGTACCTTTTAATAATAAATGTTTAATTTAAATAAATTATATTTTTAAGTATTTTTGCAAACATAAAATAGTTGGGGTTAATTAGTAAACTTTTATAAGTATAAGATACTACTAAAAATTATTAACTATTTTTGGAGTAAAAAATGGAGTAAAACATTGGAGTAAAACATTATTCTATCTTGGAATTGCACCATTTTGAAGTAAAATTTGGAGTAATACATTAGAGATGTTCTAAGGAAACTCTAATAGGGCATTTACACCGGACCGTATAAACCCGGTCAACATTAATTTGAAAATCAATTTGGTACATAGACCGGTTTGGTGTAAAATCCCCGACACGAGACTCGCTAATCGCCACGACAACAGTAACAGAGACAGCTCCCGCGTCTGCAAAAGAACGGATAAAGTCTCTCTCTCTCTCTCTCTCTCTCTCTCTCTCTCTCTCATTCTTCTCTCTAAATCGTTCGGCTCGAAGAATAAGATGCTGACGAGTCCAAGTAACGCGCTTCACAGTACTCCACACCTCTGGCCTATTCGCCGGAGCAAGCTTTGCCGTTACCGGAATTTCCACTCCGGCGGAGGAAAACTCTGCTCGCTCTCTCTCCTCTCCGCGAGAACTGGGGCGAGTAGATTCAGCGTCAGAGCTCTAGTTAGGCCAGATGTTTCCGAGGACGGTGACTCTGGAGGAGCTCTGTCTTTTCCTAACCACATTTCTGTCAAAATCCCTTTCGGAAATAGAGAGGTAAACTTCAAAAAGCTGTAACCTTTTGATTCAGAGAGGATTGGTTTATGTAAAGATATAGACTTTATAGTGTTTGAGACCCTTAAAGGTCGATGCTTTTGATGTATGCGTTGAACTTTGTTACTTTCTTTCCCATAGTGAAGCCTAAAGCTCTTCTTTTTTTCTTTACTGCGTAGATTTTAGTTGAGACTGGTCTGATGGGGAGACAAGCAAGTTCTTCAGTTACAGTGACAGATGGAGAAACTGTAAGTCTGCTTCATTTAAATCCCAAAGACTTTAAAACTCTTTTCACTATTTTTCGTCCATTTTACAATATTCTTGTCACTGTATGTAGATTGTCTGCACATCAGTTTGTGTAGCTGATGTCCCTAGTGAGCCCTCAGATTTTCTTCCCCTTTATGTTCACTATCAGGAACGCTTCTCAGCTGTTGGTCGAACTAGGTAACGCCTTTTTTCAATCAATTCTTTGTAATCTTTGAGTCTCTTCTTACTACAAGAAAACCAAAGATCCATAGACTAAAGGGAGCTTCTTCTTATGTGTACAGTGGTGGATTCTTTAAGCGAGAAGGGAAAACCAAAGATCACGAGGTATTCCATTAACTAATGCTAAATATTGGTTAGTTTCTTATATCTTTTTTTTTTATCCTTGTTACCATGTTTTTACATTTTGTGTTTTATGCAGGTTCTGATTTGTAGGTTGATTGATAGACCTCTACGCCCCACTATGCCCAAAGGTTTCTACAACGAAACTCAGATATTATCCTGGGTATGCTTATTCACTTTGTTTACTTTTGTCTCTGTATGATGGTTTCTCCTGTTTTGTGATTCTTCCTGAAAATGACTTGCTTTTTTTCTTATTACTACTTAACCATATAGGAAGATGAATACATTCATTTCATTGAATTGTGTCTCGTTACTTGTTTGTGGTTTTAGGTTTTGAGCTACGATGGGTTACACGCACCTGATGCATTGGCTGTTACATCTGCTGGAATAGCTGTGTATGTATGGTCATCTCGTTTCCGTTTTTTATATGAGTCAAGTGTTTTTTTTTTTGTTGTTGGCGACATTGACATGGCTTTGTAATGTGTTCATATACCACAGAGCTCTTTCAGAAGTACCGAACGCAAAGGCAATTGCAGGAGTTAGAGTCGGTCTTATTGGGGGCGAGTTTATCGTCAATCCAACCGTGAAGGAGATGGAAGAATCACAGCTAGATTTGTTTCTAGCTGGAACAGATACTGCAATATTAACTATAGAGGTCAAAGTTCAATCCATACCTGAGTTTGCACATTTGTCTCCTGTTCTGTTTTTATCTTGACTCAGCCCTTGCTCACTGCAAATACATGGGAACTGCAGGGATATAGTAATTTTCTTCCTGAGGAAATGCTGCTCCAAGCTGTTAAAGTTGGACAGGTATTTCATTTTCCAATTAAGATTATTTCAGTTTTCTAAAATCTGGATTAGTACTTAATCTGAGGCTTTTATATTTATATACCAGGATGCAGTACAAGCTACCTGCAATGCTATTGAAGCTTTGGCAAAGAAACATGGAAAGGCCAAAATGGTTGACGCTATAAGATTACCACCTCCTGACCTATACAAGCATGTGAAAGTATGTTGTTTCTGTTTCTGTTTTGCAAGAATGGGGTTTGCAGTGTTCAAGTGTTCAAAAACAATTGTTTTCTGTACACAGGAACTTGCTGGTGAGGAACTGAGCAAAGCGCTACAGATTAAGGGAAAAATACCGAGAAGGAAAGCAATATCGTCCCTGGAAGAAAAGGTCTTGACAGTAATGACTGAGAAGGGGTATGTCGTTGATGAGGTAGCGTTTGGAACCACAGAAGCGCAACCGGAGTTATTGGAGGATGAAGACGAGGATGAGGAAGTTGTTCCTGAAGGTGAGGTTGACCAAGGTGATGTTCACATAAGGCCCATCCCTAGGAAGCCTATTCCTTTAGTGAGTCTCTTTAACCTTTTTCGATATGGTAGCTTGAAACTGAGCTTTTATCTTATTCATTTTTTTTTTGGTTGCATGCTAACAAACAAGTGAATTGCCCTTGTGTAGCTATTTTCAGAAGTAGACGTGAAGCTGGTCTTCAAAGAAGTATCGTCAAAGCTCCTGCGTAGACGAATTGTTGAGGTATATATGTTTGATAGGAGTCTTCCTTACTAACATTGTACACTGCAGTAACGAATCACTTTTTTTTTGGAAACTTGTTTTGTTGATTCCATTTTACATCTTTCTCCATCCACAGGGAGGTAAAAGAAGTGATGGTCGAACTCCGGATGGGATTAGGCCAATTGACTCTAGATGTGGCCTGCTTCCAAGGGCACATGGCAGCTCTCTTTTCACACGTGGTGAAACACAGGTAAAAGAGGGATGTTGTCTTCAGGGGACTTCCTGTGTGGCTATTTCATATTTTGATTTTTTTTGTCTCATTGCCTATAATGTATGTCAAGGAAGTTAGTTGGTAAGGAACATTTTTGTATATGATTATTTCAGGCACTGGCAGTTGTTACTCTTGGTGATAAACAAATGGCGCAAAGAATTGACAACCTTGAGGGTTCTGATGAATACAAGAGGTTTTATCTTCAGGTCTCTTCAACATTCGATCTTCTTTTCACTCTGGTTATTATTAATTACAGATTACTTTTAAGGTTTTTTGACACAATCTATAACATCTAACAGAAACATTTTTTGGGAATTTTCAATGCTTAGTCTCCTAATCCTTTCAGTTTCTTGTTGCGCTAAAAGAGATTTTCTAAGATACTCCCTTTGATGTCTCAGTACACTTTCCCTCCATCGTCTGTTGGTGAAGTTGGACGAATTGGAGCACCCAGTAGAAGAGAAATAGGTCATGGGACACTAGCAGAGCGAGCATTGGAGACCATATTACCAAGTGATGATGATTTTCCTTACACAATACGTGTTGAGAGTACAATACTTGAAAGCAATGGTTCTTCAAGGTCAGCTTGTTTTTTGTTCTTTCTCTGGCTGTAGTTTGTCTGAATAATTGATTCGTTTACTTGCTACTTATATCGATCTGAAATTATAACAGCATGGCATCTGTTTGTGGCGGTTGCTTGGCTTTGCAAGACGCTGGTGTTCCAGTCAAATGCTCTGTTGCTGGCATAGCAATGGGAATGGTTTGGGATACAGAAGAATTTGGCGGTGATGGATCTCCTCTTATCCTTTCTGACATCACTGGAGCTGAAGATGCATCCGGTGATATGGACTTCAAGGTCAGAAAATATTAGGATTCTCTTCAAAGTCCTTGGCATTGACTTGAATGCTAAAGTTTTGATTTATTAGGTTGCTGGGAACGAAGATGGTGTTACTGCGTTTCAGATGGACATTAAGGTTATTATCCGTTTCTCAATCTAGACTGATAAAATAGCTTTTAATCGGCTCCTGTTGGTAACATCTTGTGTTTTTCTTTTCTTTAATCATGGACTAGGTAGGAGGAATCACTTTACAGATAATGGAAAAAGCTCTGATACAGGCAAAAGCTGGACGTCGCCATATTCTTGGTAAGGAGTTTATCCCGGAAAAATGTATGCCATTTAAGATGTAATTTACCAATTTTTATTCTGTCTGTGTAGCTGAAATGGCCAAGTGCTCACCGCCTCCTACGTTGAGTCTCTCAAAATATGCTCCTTTGATACATGTCATGAAGGTTTGTGGCTTCCCAAGAATTACTCAGTCTAACGCCTTATTGCCCCCTGAACTAAAGATTTTTAGCTTTTCATGAGCTGCAGGTCCATCCAAGCAAAGTATACTCCCTTATTGGTTCTGGTGGGAAGAAAGTAAAGAGTATCATTGAAGAATCCGGAGTTGAAGCCATTGATATGCAAGATGATGGAATTGTGAGATCTACATGACTTTGCTTTTCATTGTTTTTGTACATTAAGGTTGTTTTCACCATCACAGCTTTTTAAACATTTTTCTTTGTCAAGGTGAAAATAATGGCAAACAATGTGGCGAGTCTGGAGAGGGCGAAAGCCATTATCAGTGGCTTGACAATGGTTCCAGCTGTTGGTGATATTTACAGGTAAGTCTTTCTATCAAATACTTGTCTTCACCTATCATGGATTTGGATCTGACCTTTCTTTTTATCAGGAATTGTGAAATCAAATCAATGGCGCCTTATGGTGCCTTTGTAGAGATTGCACCTGGCAGAGAAGGACTTTGCCATATCAGTGAGCTGAGTGCTGAATGGCTAGCGAAACCAGAGGATGTGAGCGTAACCCATTACTTTTTATCTTGAAGTTTCATCTTCTATTTAGGCTTTGACTTGCACTCATCCCCCATTATTCTTGTCCTCTCAGGCCTATAAAATAGGAGACCACATTGATGTCAAACTAATAGAGGTCAGCGAGTTCTTTACGTTTCTTTAACTCATAGAGACAGTATAACTAATTGGATGAGTTGTTTGAACAAAAGAAACATTTGATAACAATGCAGGTGAACGAAAAAGGCCAGCTTCGGCTTAGTGTACGAGCTTTACTTCCGGAATCAGAGACAGGCAAAGACGGTCAGAAACCACCACCTCCGACGAGTGATTCTACCAAGGACAAGGGTTCACCAAGGAAATATGTAAATACTTCATCCAAGGACCGTGGAGCATCATCAAAAGTTGCATCTGGTGACATACCAAAGAAAAGTAACGACGAAGACAGAGGCAGCTTAGTCAATGGTGAAGCTACAATCAGCTAGTAAATGCAACCAGGATCAGTGTTCATATCTGTTTCTCGGGAAGAAGACTCATAAGGTAAGGAGGAGAGTTTCTTCCAACAGGTGAGACTTGATTAATCTTGATTCTTATTTTTGTTTGGGAGCTGGAAAGATGTGAGACAATTAGTAACAGATAGCTGCTTTTCTCAATGTTTTACATATATATGTTACCAAGTCTGATATGGAGGAGGATTAACATTTTGAAGACAACATATGTTGGGAGATTCTTAGTCATTACATCCTTTCTTTTTGTTGTCTTCTCTTGCAAACTCATTCATTATACAGCTGCTAGTTAACGCTATCTTATATTTTAATGTTATTGACTCGTAACATATTTACATCCTTTCTTTTTGTTGTCTAATCTTACGCACTTGTCTGCACTTTTCAATGATGTTAACCTGGTTTGTTTAGTTAGAAGAGCTTTTTGGGTAAAATACATGGTAAAGGTATGTGTCAAGTTCAAAATATGTTAGAATGTAAATGGAAAAAGAAAAAGTATGTGAGAGTGTAATTTTTTTTTATATTTAGGAAGGTCTTTCTAAACTAAAATCCATGAATATTTAATACATATTTAGGAAAATCTTCTTAAACTCATAAAGATATCATTAATATTAAGAAAAGGATTCTTAAAAAAATGCAAAAAAGAATATTTTAAAATTTTTAAAAAAATAAAGAGTTGATTTTTTTTTTTAAAAAGGAAAAGAAAAAAATTCAAAAATATTCGAAAAGAATTTCGAGAAAACAAAAAAGGTAAAAGAATTCTATTTTTATTTAAATATTTGTTTATTTTCACTTTACCTATAAAATGTGGGTACAATAATCAGTTACCACTTAATAAAACCTATTTTAATGTTTTTTTTCTTCTTGTGTGCTATTTTATGATAAAATATTAAGTTGTCGTATTTTTGCTTAATGATTATTTTGAGATGTTCTTTATATTTGCTGGTAAACTTCATTGGTACAAAGATATTTTAGTCTTTTTGATACTTTTTAATATAATTTAACTGTCATTTATCATCAACTAGGGTCGGCCCGCCCTACGGGGGGGATGTGAACTATAAAATAATTTCAACGGCTAATATACAAATTAAAAACATTAAGATCTGGATACTGAAATTTTAGGCATGTATATCCGGATCCGGACCAGTTATATATTTTTTAAATATTTAAACATAATTATATCTATATATATTTAGTTTAAAATGTCTATTTTTATTTTGTTTAACATTTAATATATACTTATTTTAATGTGATGTGTTTTAATTTTTATTTGATGTATATGTTGTGAGACCATACTATTATAATTATTATTTATATTTTTTGTTGTGGGTTTTTAGTTTGATGAAAACATAATTTTATTACAATTGACCAATTTTCCTATACAGTATAGTTTTATTTTAGAAATGAGAATATCCAAATATGTTTTATTTGTTTATTTATATTTGATCTAACTTGTATTGTCAATGTTTTTCCCTTTTATATCATCTATATCATTCACAATGTGTAATTATAAAGATTTATACATCATATAAGTTTTTTTATTCTACTTCATCTATTCCTATTCTTAGAAGAAATAAGATTAATCTTCTATGTCATTTGATTGGATTTTGTAAGTTATTCTATAACAGTGATTTATATTTATATTAAAGTTTATTAATATTTTTAAAAGCATTAATACATATAGAACTTATAGAAATTTCATTTGTGAAAACATAGTTAAAATATAATATATATTTTTAAATTACTTTTGTTTGTATTTATAATCATACATTTGCAAGTTAAACTATAACCATAAAATAAATAATTATATTCCACGAACGGATTATGAGCCTCACAAAATTTAGAGTATTTTAAAGCTGGAAAAGAAAAAGAAAAATTGGAGTATCTTATATGTTTGATAATATATCCAAGGTTTGAGAATACCCATAAGCGTATGGACATTGTATAGTCAGAAAGCTTGAAATTGTGGTTGCTCCGGGTAATGCCAATGGTCGCTGACCTCACCTGCTCGCCGACGAATAGCTTGCTAACCCCACAAGACGCTGCCTTTTTCAGAGAGATGAAGAGATCGCGATCTCCGGAAGATTATAGATTTTGCCGGAAACGACGCATCGAAGGTTTATATATATAAGGATCTAGCAGACGAAGAGCGCAGTAGGTTGATTCGTAGTGGGATGGAGAATAAAGACGATTTAAAATTAAACCACAAACACCGTTACAGAATCTAGAAAGTCTCAGCGCCAAATGAAAACAGACGAAGAACACGAAGGAGAACATATGTTTAGGGATTCCGTAGAACAGTGTCGATGGGCCTAGTGCCGAAGAGCATTTCATTTGCGCTGGACGAAGCCCACTGCGAAGCCTATTTCGAGAGAACAAAGTTTAAGTGATACGGTGCGTATCTGATGTGTCAACTCGTGAGACTTCTAATTTCTGACGTGGACGCTGATGTGTCAGCAGGAGAGATTCAACTCTCTTTTATATATATAGACTAGGAAAGATGGTAATTATGAACATAGATTGTGGGTCTGACCCGTAAATGACTGTCGCGAAACGGTATTGGACGAAGTTTTCTAGACCCCAGATTTACGGGCTTTTTAGAATGGGTCTTTGCGAGACTGGATCTTTTGCGGGATGGACCGAAACGGATCGTGCGGGATTACAAGACCCATAGTTTTTTCTTCATTTCTTGTTTTACTTCAAAAAACAAGAAAAATAGTGAGAAGAAGTCGATTTGTGTGACTTATCTCGAGAAAACGTAAGGAGTTCTGACGTTGATGATTCGAGCTTTGGTGATGATGATTCAAACTCTGTCAATGACGACTCCATTTCCGGCTATGACTGTTCGAGCTTTGGCGGTGTTTTGATTTGGTTTTCTCTTTTTATTTAATTTGGGATTAGTAGTTTTGATTTGGTATTTGATTTTATTTAATTTTTGGATTCAACAAACTAAAGCGTTTATGAGTTACAAGCTAATAAATACCTTATGTAATTATCTTTATTGGATATGTTAAAAGCCATGTTCGAAATTTCGCTAGGCGTGAGTCGGGCGGTCGGCATGCGCCTAGCGAGTTAACAACAAATCGGAGATAAATCGGAGAGTAATCGGGGATTAATTTTGAGCACTGTTTGAAGTTTGGGATACATATATATCTATATTTATTAACTTTTGTATACAATAACAGCTTGGTTACGTTGGTCTAGTGGTAAGTAGTAGAACTATCAAACATTCCAACCTGAGTTCGAGGAACTTTAAGGTGATTTTTATCTTTTTAAATGATTTCTTTAATGAATGGTATTATTGTAATTACATCTTTTTCTTCCTCCCGATAGATTAGGTTTCTCTGCAATTTTTTTTTGCGGCCGTCAACCATGGATTCACCAAATCCTCTAAATTTATGAACTTTTCTGGGTTTCTATACACCATACATAGATCTGTTCTTCATTCTTCGATCTAAAACACTAAAAACTCCAAAACAAATTTTTTTTTTAATAAATCCGATTTTTTGGCCGATCATAGTAAATTCGCTACGGTGGAGCTCCGGTTAGCGTTGCAGCGCCCGATTAAACAGTTCCGCGGCCGCGTTTTCGAAAACGGAACTTAAAAGTAACTACAACTATTGTTTTGAATAAAAAAAAACAAATCAATGGCTGATGACTCATATCTAGTTAAATCGACAATTTGAATCATAATGCGAAGTGGCCTGAAATGTTTTGGAGTGGCTTGAAGCTTCTGCTGCGTGTATTATCATATGTCCCGTAGACCGACGCAAAGGCTTATTATACATATAGCAGAACGGGTTTGGACAGCCATTTTGGAAACGGCAGTCCGTGCGGACATGACCTACTGTGACCCGATTGAAGAAAATCCTGCTGCGATCCGGGACGGAATGGGACGAGACAATCTGTTTGCCATCTCTATCATCTATTATAATAAAAGTCATACATTTTAGAAAATTTTATGCTGTATTTCAAACACAATAGTCCTACGACAAAAAAAAAAAGAGATGGGATCCGATCCCATTCCGAGTAATATGAGTAAATGGGCCTAGTACAGGCATAAACTAAAATGAGGACCCAACGAGAATGATAGTTATGGCCCAAAAAGGTCGAGAGAGAGTCTCTATAAAGACCAAAAATTTCGAAAAAACCTAGCGCAGCAGTGGCGATGGACGAATCCACGAACAAAGTAATTCCTCTTCTTCGCTTTCTCTCAATGAAATTGTTAATTCTTCTTCTTCTTCGTAGGATTGTTTCTGATTAAGATCGATTGTAACAACAACGTAGGGTGGTCTGGAATCGAAGGGTAGTAGTGATGCAGAGATTCCAAAACGCAGGAGGTTCGTTTCTCTTTTTTCTGAGATTTTGTATCTGTAATTATTAGATAAGATAGATTGATAGATCATAAATGACCGGTGATTAATTATTTAAAATTCTTTTTGCAACAGCTTTGGTGTAAGGCCCGGGGGATATCGGTCCAGGATGTACAAAGTAATTATTCTTATCAATCGCTTCGAAATTAGTTGTTTCTTGATACCTCTGATTACATCTTCTTATTTACTTTTAGGTTCCGGAATTGAACGATAGTTACGCAGGGAGCAGGTTCGTCTCTTTTCCTCCTAGATTATTTGTATTATTATCTAATTATATAGAGAGAGATCATTCGGTAATTAATTAATTAATATCCTTTTTGCAATATATATATATATAGCATTATTAAGAGGATGGTGGTCAAGGGATACGACACGTCCCCTCCTACTCATAGGGTGGATGTGGAAGAGGCTCTGAGGAAACACTTCGCATCACGTGGAATAAAGTTAATACATGCTTATGTTCCCGTAGACTACGAAACTCTTACCCTCTGCAGGTAAGGTTATTCGATCACTATGCTGCTGCTGCTTAGTCTATAATAATCTCTCTTTTTTTTTTTTTACAGTTACGGCTTTATCTATGTTTATGAAGAATATGAAGCAGAGGCGTTGAAGCTTGGGGGAAGTGACATGGGAGGAGGACGTATTTTAGAAATTAAGTCTTACCCTTTTGAAGACAATCACCTTGACCATGTCTTTCCTCCTACCAATCCCTCAGACGATATCCAACAGCGCACGTAAATTGATTCTTTTTTTTTCAATGGAGAATTAATTGTAACCGTGTTTGATAATATGATCTCTCTCTCTCTCTCTCTCTCTCTCTCCTGCTATAGGTTGAAAATTACAGGAGTTGATACTTCCCTTGATAAGGATGATATCGAGAAGATGCTAGTTGAGTTTATCCCTGACCCTGAATCCGGTATTATCACTGTCTCTAACGGGTGAGTGTTTTCTTCCTCCCACCAAGTTTGCTGGTTAATTTTTTATCACTTGCTAACTAAAGCCACCCCTTGTTTGAGTTTTTTTTTTTGCAGCTCAGTTCTCCTTGCTATCTCTGGACTAGATACTATGGACAAGGCTCTGAAACTTAGCGGAAGTTCTGTACGCGGCTCTAAAATTGCAGTCACTAAGGTCCTCCCAGAAAAATTGGCGAGGTGTGGCTTATCTAGCGCAGGTACGTTGCCTTTTATTCTTTTCTTTTTTTTCTTTGAGAAACAAAAGTGTAAAGAACCTTTCATTCATTGCATTGCGTCTCTTTGTTTGTTTGTTTCAGCTAGGTTCGCTTTGGGTAAGAAAGCTGCTTAAACCTGTTCTATGTGAGGAGAAATCAGAAGATGATCAAGACTACGGATTAGAAATGCTCTCTCTCTCTTTCTCTCTAAAAAATGCTCTCTCTCTCTCCCGTGTTACTAACTACTTGTCATGCAATGCCTCGCTCTTCGAAATGCTATGTTTTGTCTGGATTTTAAATGTTATGTTTATATTCTTGTGTGCTGAGTTTTATGATAAAACATTGTTGAAATAGAATGTAAAGCTTGTGTATATTGATGTACATCTTAAGGTATTTATACAAGGAAGTAATTCCTAATTACAAGGAAATTAGCGTATCTAGATAACTACAAAGTATATGTTATCATTATCCTAATATGTATATCTTTATCTTTGGGTCAATCTTCTAGATCTCCCATACCCTCCCGCAAGCTCATACGTGATAACACGTGTGAGATTGGACAAAACTTCAAAATATGGTAGTAGAAGTAATTCCTGGAAGTAGGAGAATTGAAGGCTCCTGATTTGTAACATCGAGCTCTTCTTGACAGTAGTAGATGTAGAAAATCACTTGCTTGGGGTCATCAAATACATAGCATGACAGTAGTGGTAGTTGAACTACATATGCCCGTATACCATCATGATCTCATGCTTCTTGTAATGGAGGGTATAAACCAAGTACAAGCGTGTGCACCACAAAAAGTTCGATGGTGTTAAAGTTGCAGCGATGTGTTTGGTGGCAGTAGTAGTTGTTGCAGCTTGATGAATCGCTTGTAGTAGATTAAATAGTTGGAGCAGCTTGATGATGCAGCGGAAGTAGATTGAGTATGTTAAGCAGCTTGATGAAGCAACAATGGTAGAAGTAATAACTTGAAGAGCAAGCAACAATGGCATGGTTGTTCAAGTTTGGAAGCTACAACAGCTTGTTCAGCGGCGTTGGCTTGAGTAGTAAAGTAGTACGGAAGTGGCGGCTTTGTTATCATGAACAGAAACAAAAGCAGCTTTGATATGAATAGTAGAAGCAAAGTATATTATCATGAACCAAAAAATCCATGTCATGATGTACGTGAAGTAAAGACGCCATTCAGTGATAATATAATGGATATCTTGACTCTTTTTTTTTTTTTTTTTTTGAGGAAGAAGAGATCGTGTAACTCTTTTTTTTTTTTTTTTGGAAGCTAGGTAAAAAGAGTTTTGCTAGAAGTAGTAGTAGAATTAGTAGAGGTATTCGCCATGATGTGAAGAACACACGATCATCGTAGACGAGAAGAGAAAAATAAAATATTCAGAACATAAAGTTTTTTTTAGGTTTTAAGGATCTTTCTGCTCTGATACCATGAAATAGAATGTAAAGCTTGTGTATATTGATGTACATCTTAAGGTATTTATACAAGGAAGTAATTCCTAATTACAAGGAAATTAGCGTATCTAGATAACTACAAAGTATATGTTATCATTATCCTAATATGTATATCTTTATCTTTGGGTCAATCTTCTAGATCTCCCATAATTGTAAAAACAATATGAAAAACTTGGTTGTCCAATCAAGCTAAAACAGGGACAAATTTTAGCAAATAATAAAACCGGGATAATCGTTTATTCAAATGTTATTATTTTCCGCAAAAAATAATATTAATATTTTTCATGTCTACATCTCCTCATACATAAATAAATAAACCAAATTGTAATTTCACGAGAAAATGTTTTACAATACCGAGCAAAGGTTACACATCTATTTTGCCTGTCATCATACACATCGTCAAAACTAGACTTGGATTGGATTCAAGAAAGTCGACACTTGACAGAGTAAGAAGAAAGATGTAAGAAGAGCATCCGCTGGTGACATGCCAATGAAAAGCAATAGCAGTAGCAACGAAGACGATAGAAAAATAGTGAGAAGAAGGCGATATGTGTGACTTATCCCGAGAAAAACGTAAGGAATTCCGGCGTTGATGATTCGAGCTTCGGTGATGATGATTCAAACTCCGTCAACGACGACTCCACTTACGGCTATGACGGTTCGAGCTTTGGCGGTGTTTTGATTTGGTTTTATCTTTTCATTTAATTTGGGATAGCAGCTTTGATTTGGTATTTGATTTTATTTAATTTTTGGATTCAACAAACTAAAGCATTGGTTATGAGTTATGAGTTATAAGCTAATAAATACCTTCTGTAGTTATCTTTATTTGATATGTTAATATGTTTTGGACATGACAAAAGTAACTACAACTATTGTTTTGAATAAAAAAAACAAATCAATGGCTGATGACTCATATCTAGTTTTTTTTTTTTTTGATCAAAACTCATATCTAGTTAAATCTGACAATTTGAATCATAATGCAAAGTGGCCTGAAATGTTTTGGAGTGGGTTGAAGCGTTCTGCTGCTACACATGTCCCGTGGACCGACCGCAAAAGCTTATTATACATATAGCAGGACGGGTTTGTGTCATTTTGAAAACGGCAGTCCGTGCGGACCTAACCCGCTGTGATCCGATTGAAGAAAATCCTGCTGCGGTCCGGGACGAGACAATCTATTTGCCATCTCTATCAACTAGTCTTCTATTATAATAAAATAGAGTCATACATTTTATGCCGTATTTCAAACAGAATAGTCCTACGACCAAAAAAAAAAAAATAGATGGGATCCCATCCCCATCTTTTGCAAAAAGAATATGCTAGAGAAAGAGGAATATGAGTAAATGGGCCTAGTACAGGCCTAAACTAAAATGAAGACCCAACGAGAAGGATAGTTACGGCCCAAAAAAGGTCGAGAGAGAGTCTCTATAAAGACCAAAAATTTCGAAAAAACCTAGGGCAGCAGTGGCCATGGACGAATCCACGAACAAAGTAATTCCTCTTCTTCGCTTTCTCAATGAAATGGTTAATTCTTCTTCTTCTTCTTCTTCGTAGGATTGTTTCTGATTAAGATCGACTGTAACAACAACGTAGGGTGGTCTGGAATCGAAGGGTAGTGATGCAGAGATTCCAAAACAACGCAGGAAGTTCGTTTCTCTTTTCTGAGATTTTTGTATCTGTAAATTAGATAAGTTCAATAAATGGTGGTGATTAATTATTTAAATTCTTTTGCAACAGCATTCATGAGATAAGGCTCGGGGGATATTGGTCCAAGATGAAAGTGATTATTCTTATCAATCGCTTTCGAAATTAGTTGTTTCTTGATACCTGATTACATGTTATTTACTTTTTAGTTTCCGAAATTGGGCGACGATAGTTACGCAGGGAGCAGGTTCGTCTCTTTTCCTCCTAGATTATTTGTATATCTAATTAGATAGATAGAGAGATCATTAATTCGGTTATTAATTGATTAATATCCTTTGCAATATATATAGCATTATTAAGAGGATGGTGGTCAAGGGATACGACACGTCCCCTCCTAGGGAGGATGTGGAAGAGGCTCTGAGAAAACACTTCGCATCACGTGGAATAAAGTTAATACATGCTGATGTTCCCGTAGACTTCGACACTCGCGCCCTCTGCAGGTAGGTTATTTGTCTGATCACTATGCTGCTGCTGCTGCTGCTGCTGCTTAGTCTATAACAATCTCTTTTTTTTTTTTTTTTTTTTTTACAGTTACGCCTTTATCTATGTTTATGAAGAATATGAAGCAGAAGCGTTGAAGCTTGAGGGAAGTGACATGGGAGAAGGACGTATTTTAGAAATTACGTCTTACCCTTTTGAAGACCATCACCTTGACCATGTCTTTCCTCCTACCAATCCCTCAGACGATATGCTACAGCGCACGTAAATTGGATTCTTTTTTTTCTTATTTATTAATGGAGAATTAATTGTATCCGTGTGTGTCATAATATGATCTCTCTCTCTCTCTCTCTCTCTCTCTCTCTCTCTCTCTCTCTCTCTCTCTCTCTCTCTCTCTCTCTCTCTCTCTCTCTCTCTCTCTCTCTCTCCCCTGCTATATAGGTTGAAAATTACAGGATTTGATCCTTCCCTTGATGACGATGATGTCGATGAGATGCTACTTGAGTTCTTACCTGACTCCGGTGTTATGACTTCCTCTAACGGGTGAGTGTTTTCTTCCTCCCACCAAGTTTGCTGGTTAATTTTTATCACTTGCTAACTACAGCCACCCCTTGTTTGAGTTTTCGCAGCACAGCTCTCGTTGTTATCTTTGGACTAGATAATATGGTCAAGGCTCTGAAACTTAGCGGAACTTCTGTACGAGGTTCTAAAATTTCAGTCAAAACGGTCCTCCCAATAAAATTGGTGAGGTGTGGCTTATCTAGCGCTGGTACGTTACCTTTTATTCGTTTCTTTTTTTTCTTTCTTTGAGAAACAAAAGATTCATTGCGTCTCTTTGTTTGTTTGTTTGTTTCAGCTAGGTTCGCTTTGGGTAAGAAAGAAGCTTAAACCTGTTCTATGTGAGGAAAATCAGAAGATGATCAAGACTACGGATTAGAAATGCTCCCTCTCTCTCAAAAATAAATGCTCTCTCTCTCTCTCTCTCCCGTGTTATTAACTACTTGTCATGTTATGTTTTGTCTGGATTTTATATGTTATGTTTATTTTCTTGTGTGCTGAGTTTTATGATAAAACATTGTAAAAACAATATGACAAACTTGGTTGTCCAATCAAGTTTTTAGTAACTTAAAAAGACTTAAGCTTAATATCTATGTTTCCACAAAATGCAATATTGATCCAAGGCCTCAGTTCCCCCTTGTCCACCGTAACCGTTGATCATGGTTTTGTTTTCCAGATTATCAAGTCTCTTTTCCAAATCTATGTATAGCTCTATTGGCAAACGCAGCTTCCAACAATTAAGTTGCACTTTCACAATTCGTTTTGTAATGTTTTTGAAGGTTTCTAAAGTCCTTGAGAGGCTTTGCTCTTCAATGGTCTATATGTTGTTCTTACAACCCCCACATCTGCATCTAATTATAAGAAGAAAAAAAACATTAGCGCTCTAGGCTAGCAATGCTTGCCATGTTGATCTTTGACTTTGAGGCCAGGCAGGGGAAAACGACCAGTAGCATGTTATCTTTTCTTATGAATATATGTTGCCAAGACTGGTGTGGAGGAGGATTATCATTTGAAGACAACATATGTCGAGAGATTCTTAGTCATTACATCCTTTCTTTTTCTTGTATTCACTTGCAAACTTATACAGCTCGTTTAGGTTATCTTATATTTTAATGTTTTTGACTAAAACATCTTCAGATTACTTTTGTCAAAATGTTTAATGTGCATGTCTAAATCTTCCACACTTAAATCTCCACTTCTCCCAATTTTCACTGATGTTTCAAGCAAGTTGCTGGACTAGGCATAAAAAGAGATGTACATTTAGAATGACTAAACAATGTACATGAAAATCTTTGTATATATTGGCATGTGTTTACTCTTGTGCAATATGTGCAAACTCTTTTTAAATGCCATTTTAACTCTCTTTAAATGCTTACTTCAGCAACAACTAAAGCTTGAGCTGAAGCCCCCATCAGCTTTGCTATGAATCACCAAACTCAAGGAAGATGATCTGTTGTTTTCTCTGTACAAGTTGTTGGAACATATCCTGCACTGTTCAGTAAACTGTGAGACCGGCCATAGAAGAGATAGATCATGCTTCCAACAAGCAGCCATATCAAGACCCTGATCCATGTCCCAACTCTGCCATTACAAAAATACCAACAGTGTTTTTTTAGAAAGATCCAATTTGGATTGGATTCATACATATTCATGATGGTCAATGTCAAACTCACTCACCCAATGTTGATGATCAAGTAGGTGTTGATCAAAACGCAGAGAACAGGAAGATATGGAACCAATGGGCAGAGAAACCCTGAAATTGAATAAAATAGAGTTGAGCACGCAGCAACTCTAAAGAGTTATCAAAAGGCATAAGCCTCAGATCTTACCTCCTTGGTGTCCAAAGTTGTGCCTTTCATCATCCTCATCGATGCAACCAAGAGTAATCAAACTGCCAAGTAAGATGGCTGCACTGACACCACACATTGTGAACCGAGGAAAACTGTCAAGGTTAAGAAGAAAACTCATCAGAGGATATAAACCAGACAACAACACTGTTAAAAGTGTTTCACAAAGAGGGATGGATTTATCTAGTTGAGTTTTGACACGCAAGTAGCAGGGATATAGTTCAAGCGATCCACCTCAACAATGAAGACTCAGCTAGACAGACACATGTATACAGACATAAGGTATCAGATGATGAACCAACCTTGGAAGACGCTCAGCAGAAGCTGCTGAAGAAAGGCCTAAGACACCTATGCACACAAGAACTATACTCCATGCAGCAATTTTTCTTCTCTTTCCAAAGTACTTTTCATCTGTTCAATGAAAAAAATTAACAAATGCAGATGAAAGACAGTAAAGATTGAGCACATTTTATTAGAGTCTCATCTTAATAACAACATATTCAAAAAGGTAACCACATGGATTAGCGCATACTAGTACCTCGAGCTGTTTCAACGCCGAGTAGAGGAGAATCAGATGATTCTATAGCATCCACAAGAAAACGTTCAGTTTGCAGCCTACTTTCATCGGTGGATGGTAGGGGAACACCAGATGGTGGTACATATCTGAGAACTAGCACACAGACTGCTACAGCAGTGAAAGCCATCAGCGTACCTACACTAACCTGATGAATGAATACCGATGTGAGTTACAAAGAGAAAGATCTTTTATCATAATAAAAGTGAATTTCAACTCAAAATCAATACTCTACTATTCATTAAATAGAACTAAGTCCTCAAAATCAAACACTATACTAATCAATGAGACATCTACTTTCAATTTGCCACTAGTTGTAGGTAAGAATCCTTCCACAGTGAGACATGTAATATAGGCAAAGATCAGCTTACCATCTCAGACAACTGTGAAACATCCATGAAAAATGCCAGGGAAGCGGCCAGCACACCAATGACTATTGTGTTTTTCACCGGTACTTGAGTCCGTGGGTCAATTTCAGCAAAGAAAGCTGGCAGCAATCCGTCCCTAGCCATCGCCATGAAGATCCTCGGCTGATAAAAGAAATCACAAAGCACTATCAAAATTACATGTGTGCATTACCATGAACCACATGAATCCTAGCATTGGCAAAGTTTGAACTTGGACTTCTTAGAGCAATAAGAATTGGTTAGTACCTGAGCCAGAAGCGAACCCAACAAACTAGCGCACAGAGCAGTTATTGCACCAGTAGTTAAGATGTACCTGAAACATATAAGAATAACAAGACTCAGGAGAAAAAAAACAGAGTAGTATGTATGTTATATTCTCTCTCATGAAGTTGAGAGATTGGAGTCTACTGAGATGTATCATGCTTACGCTGCCCATTGCATCCCACTGTCTCCAAATGCAGAGGAGATAGGAGTATCAGGGTCCAAAGTATAGTAAGGGACCAATCCAACAATAACCACTGATAAAAGCATATATAAAATGCAGCATATCAGTAATGCAATCCCAATGCCCAATGGAAGATCCCTCTGAGGATTTTTAACCTGTTGTGGCAATTACCAAAAAATTTAAGAGCTTAACCAAGACCAAACACTCTTATTACACAACTAGTGAGTTCTATACATAATCTTTAAAATGAGATCTATTATTCAATAGACTGTATACCTCTTCAGCTGTGCTAGTAACTGTATCAAATCCAATGTATGAGAAGAATACTACAGCAGCTCCGGCGAGTATCCCATTTAATCCAAAAGGAAAATACCTTTGAAGAAAAGAACCAAAAAATATTAACTCTTTAAAATAATTATTTGACACAAAAACTAAAGCTCAATGGAAGAATAAGAAGAATAGGCTAAGCATTACCCACTGGAAAGATCATATCCAACCCAACCAGTCTTGAAAGCTGTATATCCACCAACTACTATGATGAAAACCAATGTGCAAACATTCACTGATGTTACAATTGCTTGTACTAATGAGCTCTGTCAAGACCAACAAAAATAAACCAGCACCAATACTGTTAAAACGATCTAATAGTCCTGAAATGAATTTCATTACAAAGTTTTGAGATGAAGGTACCTACCTCCTTTATCCCAAAGCATAGTAGGATTGTAACAACCATAATCAACAGTGCTGCACATGGATCAACCACAATACCAAGTCCGGGTATGGTTTGCCGAGCTAAGAACACAGGAAGTTTGTCTAACCCTCCAAAAAAAGATGCCTAAAGCAAAAAACATCAATCAGAATTAAATCCACAAGAAAACATTTAACTCAAAGGGAATTACCAAATTTGGAGATATGCCACGTGCAATAGCCGATCCACCAATAGTGTAATCCAACACCAGTGCCCAACCAACCAACCAAGCAATCCTATGAAACAACAACAACAACAAGAGAGTCTCAGCTTTAAGCATATTGTTCTACCATAAGAATCAATTCCATACCCTTCTCCAAGGCATATGTATGCATAGTGATAAGCACTCCCAGCAGAAGGACAACGAGAAGCAAGCTCAGCATAACAACAAGCGGAGAGAGCAGCTGCTACACCAGCGATGAAGAAGGAAACAGCAAGAGCAGGTCCTGTGTGTTCCCTAGCTACTGTCCCCACGAGAATATACACTCCTGCTCCTATTGTTGTTCCAACTCCTTTTGAAATAAAAAAAATTAAGGAAACACAATCAAACAAACACAAATGCAAGTTGGTTCAACAAAGTAAGGATCTGTGCCTCATACCAATAGCTACAAGATCAACGGCTGTTAGTTTCTTGGCAAGCTGATGATGTACATGGTCGTTTTTGGGATGAACAGAATCAACTTGTTTTCTTCTTACAAGACTATTGAAACCCCATGAACACTTGCTTGAACCACCGTTCTCGTTCATGTCAGCACAAAAAGGAATTGAATTTCTAAAAAAAGTTAAAACCTTTGCCTCCTTGAAAATGTATCAATCCAAATTAGCCGGAGATAACTTCGAGAGGCGTGCACGATTCTAACTTTTGAGACAAAGGTTAATAAAAAAACAAAGATTCCTGATGATGTCAGGTTTTGTGATTTTTCTAATGATTTTAATCTAAAGATATTTTCTTCTTGTCTGGATCTCTTTGTTTTTTTTGTCAAAACAAAAATTCTTTGTTTGATTGAATCTTAACCTAACTAGGATGATGAGCCATTTGTTAGTAACTAATCTAGGAGGATATCTGCTATATATAGATAGCAAGTTTTGTGAATGTTATTTTTTCTTTAGAATTAGATTTTTTTTAAAAAATCTTTAGATTGCTTTTGTAGATTTTGAGTTAAATATAAACTAAATACAGCCATATTTGATTCCTAACTCAGGATTTTTTATTGATGATGAGTGTTTGCGTCGGTGGCAATGGCATGTCCGAAATTAATCGCCTTTTTCGAATAAAAAATTCTCAAGACAGATGCTTCTGATGAGAGTTTGAACGGTCGTGTAATAAAGTCACCAACTTTAAACAATTGTCCTGACAGAAAAAAAAACTTTCTTTTTCTCATTGGGCTTTTAGAGAATGGAGAAACAGTCGCTCCCCAAGAAGCCTCGTCATCTCGGAGAATCTCAGTTCACTGTTCCTCCGGTCACCGATAATCACTTTCTCCGATGCGCCGACTTGATCCTCCCGTGGCTAAACCCTCGAGAGCTCGCCTCCGTCTCCCAAACCTGCAAAGCCCTATCCTTTATCTCCAGATCCATCACTCTCCTTCGATCCCTCGACGCCGCACGTTCCCTCGAGCCCCTCCCCATCCCCTTTCTCAACGCCGTCGACTCCAAACGCTACGCCGACTTCCTCTACACGCCTTTCCAGATCCCCGCAGCCTCTCCTCCTCCTCCGCGCCAGTGGTGGGGAGGAGCTAGCGATGCTCAGATTAGGTCAGTTTCAGATTCTGTCTCGGTGAGTGATGATAGCTCATCAAAGTCGAGAACTTGTATTGATTCAGTGAATGGACGGTTTGGTGTGAGTAGTCTAGTGGATGATGATAGTATGTATGGATGCGAGTGCGAGAGATGCGAGGAAGGATACTGCGAGTGCTTAGCAGGCACTGAGGAGATAGCTAACGAATGTGGATCGGGTTGTGGATGCGGGTTGGATTGTCCAAACCGGGTGACTCAAAAAGGTATCTCGGTTCGTCTGAAGGTTGTAAGAGATGAGAAGAAAGGTTGGTGCTTGTGCTCTGACCAGCTCATCAAGAAAGGCCAGTTCATCTGCGAATACGCAGGTGAGCTGTTGACAACAGCTGAAGCACGTAGACGTCAAACCATCTACGACAAACTCAGGTCGTCAACGGAGCGATCCTTCTCTTCGGCTCTTCTAGTCATACGCGAGCACCTACCTTCAGGGCAAGCTTGCTTGAGATTAAACATCGACGCCACGAGTATAGGGAACGTTGCTAGGTTCATTAACCATTCTTGCGACGGAGGGAACCTTTCGACTGTATTGCTGAGAAGCGCGGGGGCTTTGCTTCCTCGCCTCTGTTTCTTTGCAGCGAGGGATGTTGTTGAAGGTGAGGAGTTGAGTTTCAGTTACGGAGATGTACGTCTCGCTCCCGCTCCCGGGAAGAGCGCAGGGAACAACAACGAGTTGAGTTGCTCTTGTGGTAGTTCATGCTGTTTTGGAACATTGCCTTCTGAGAACACCTGATCTTATTATCATCATCACCTTCTGTCTTTATCTATGCTTATGTTTAAATACTAATGTAGTATTAACAGCTTTGATCATTGGCAACAAGAACAGAGTAATTTTTTGAAAACAAGAAACTATGATTGATTTGTCTAATAGATATTAGATGGGAGTTAGGTTCCTCTACATAGGGTATTGAAGAAGAACTCACAACGGACCAACAACACAAAAACTCATTGTCTCCTCTACCTCTCATGCTCTTCATATCCTGCAATTTACAGCCACACACACAAAACACAATAAGAATCTCAGATCAAGAAACTCATTTAGTCTCAACTCTCGTATTTATAACTATTACCTGAATCTCGTGGTGATTCGAGTGTTGTTATGTGTAAACGAGAGGAAGCTGCAGGAGAAGGCGAGGCGCGGATGCTAGGGGGATTGCTGTTTTGTAGCCAACCTTCTTGGACTTGAGAAGCAAACTGAAGATTCCACAGGACATCTTCAATGGAAGGACGTTCTAGAGGGTCTTTGTGGAGACATCTTACACATATCTCCATCACTGTCTTCAGTGACTGGTCTGAACATGTTCTGTGTACCGTTGGATCCACCATGCTCCTACGCGCTCCGTCATCCGCTGAGATGCTTGCTTGTAACTAATGGGGAAAACAATAACAGTTTTTTTTTTGAAGTAGATGATTACAATTTAAGTTTCTAGCTATCTATATATACAATGGCGTTACCTGCTCTTTTAGAACATCGACTTGTCCCTTTCCTCTCAATGGTCTTCCCACTATAAGTTCAAGCAAGATCACTCCAAAGTCATAGATATCTACTTTATCTTCGTCTTTGTTGCTGATAAGAAGACACAGAGTATTAAACCATGCAAGTTAGTTCAAAATCAAAAATCAAAAAGACAAGAAGATTTTGCACACCTTGGAGTGCCTTTTCTTGATATAACTTGCCCCACCTTAAAAAGGAAACCAAAACAGATTCAACAAAAGGACTCAAGAAACAAACAAGATTTAGACTCTTAGAGCATCATTTACCTTTCCAAGACCTTCCACAAGTAGTGGAAGGTTATAGCTACTGATTTTTGCAGCGAGGTTATTGTCAAGCAAAACGTCTGTTATCTTCAAGTTGTTGTCATAAACACCAGGGACGATACCAGTATGCAAGAACTGGTTCCCTTTTGCTACACCAATCGCTACGCTTATGCGTTGTTCCCAAGTAAGCAATCTTCCCATATGCCCATCTAAACACAGAACAGTGAAGTTAGAAAAAAACATATAATAATTGATCATGTTGTTAAGACATCATTCTTTAATATCAATACCAGAGATCCAGCTCCTGAGTTCACCATTTGGGACATACTCAAAGACGAAGAACATTCTGCTGACTGTTGAATCATCTAAGTAGCACTCAAAACAGTGCCCTAGCACACTGACCAAATGACGGTGCCTCAGCTTAGCAATGAGCTCAATGTGATGCATCAGGTTTTGAGTGCTGCAGCTTTTCTTCATTTTCAAACATCTAATTGCCACAAATGATCCATCCTTCAACCTCCCTCTATAAATCTGAACATAAAAAGCCAAAGATGAGAAAACCACACTTTCAGAACTTGGAAACAGAAGACAACTTGAAGCTTTTTAACCTGTCCTTGAGAACCTTCACCCATGAAAGCAGAGGATTCAAAGTTGTTTGTCGCATACTCAAGCTCTTCCAATGAGAATGTCCTGTAAGCTGGAAGACCAAGCGCTCCTAGCTTCATTGTTTGAGAGATATACCCTTTCACAAGTAATCAATAAAACTCAATATGTGAAGATGTGTGACAAATAATATGAAATTATATTTTTTCTTACTTGCATCTGAGAGTAGTTTTGATGTGTATCCCATTGAAGCATTCTCTTTGATCAATCTTGGTGAAGCTTTTGTTTCTATCCTCTTAGCATTAATCCTCCTACGAACTACAAACACTGCACCAGCGAGGAGAATCAACCCTAGTATGCCCGCGGTTACACCCAAAGCAATACCTAACTTTGAAGCTGATCTGTTCCTCCTCTGGGGTAAGATCCCAACAGCAAGAGCTTCATTGCTACAGAATGGAACTGGACGCTGGTCTTCATTTTCAGTAGCCAAACAGTTTCCTGCGTAGACAACATCTCTGCTAGCTCTGGAGCTCGGTTTAAGACAATCAGGCAAGCTTCCTGTAAGGAGATTAGATGAGAGATCAACAGACATCAGCTGTGAGTTGCAAGAGAGATTCGTCGAAAGCCGCCCGGTGAGTTTGTTGTGTGAAATGTTCAAGTAGGTTATGGCAGGGAGAGACATCAAGGAAGTAGGAAAGGGACCAACGAATGTGTTGAATGATAGATCCAAATGCTGAAGCTGATACAAAGAACTCACTTCTTGAGATGATACTGCAGACCTAAACATGTTCTTGCTGAGTATAAGAGTAACCAGCTTGTGACTTAACCGAGGAAACATCGGTCCAAAGGAGTTTGATTCAAGATCAAGCACTTGAAGGTTTGTCAAATGGCTTAGATCAGGTAAACCTCCACTAAACCGGTTATTAGCTAGAGAAAGAACTCTAAGACCTGACAAGGTACTCAGTGAAGAAGGCAATGAGCCGTTGAAAGCATTATTTCTCAAGCTCAACACAGCTAAACTCGGTAAAGAACCAATCCAATCCGGTACAAGACCAGAAAACATGTTCTCATCGAGTATAAGCGTCTGAAGGCTAGCGAGCGAGGAGAGTTCATGTGGTACAGGTCCAAAGAGGAAGTTAGAACTCACATTGAGAATCTCTAATGAGTATAAACGGTTGATTTTCTCAGGTAACCGACCCCATAAACCGAGGGACACAAGGGTGAGGACTTTGACATCAGGGAGCTTAGCAAGAGTAGTGACAAACGAGTCTATTGAGAAACTCTTTGGTAACATATGACCTCTTCTGTCTCCTGTGATGTGAAGCTGCGTTACGCTATCTTCGTAGCAGACAACGGTTAGGGAGGAGTTTGGCTCGGAGTTGCAGAAATCTGTGAAGTTGTTCCAGCTGGTTAAGACTTTGGGGTAGTAGAGAAGCTGCTGCAGCCTCAAGAGGGTTTGAGATTGAGATGATTGAAGCTGTGTTGATCCATCAATGGAGGCTAAAAGCAGAACCAGAAGCAGTAATGGCAAGCCACAAATGTGTTTCTCCATAGCCACACACAAGACCATAATACTTGAGGAAAGATAATCACATAGGCATCATCATTATCAACACCTGCATAGAGAGAAACATTAACTTCATGAACCACATTTATAGAAAAAAGTAATGAAAATCAGAGAAAAAGTTATATAGTTTTTGCATGTAAAATCCGGAGAAACAGGAAGAGAACTCACCACCTGGTTTAGAGATTCTTCTCCTCCTCAAGACACCTAGCAGAAATAAGAAATGCTGGAAAATTTTGAGCCCTAAGAGTTTAGTTTTGGAAGTTATTTTTTTTTTCAGTTTTATCAAAAAGTAAAAGGTGAATGAATGAGAGATGAGAGAACAGATGGTTTACTTTGAGATGAAGAAATACCTCTGCAAACTTATCAAGGAACTGCAAAACGAATATTGATTTTTTTTACTTTTTTATAAGAGAAAAGTAGCAACTTAGATTTATAGGAGAGATTGTGAAAAGTTCCCAAGAAAATTCCTCAAGGAGCTTTAAAAATAATCAGGATTCCTTCACGAGTGATTCTAGTTCTTTTAAGGATAAAACAGAGTATACTATGAGAACAAAATTAACCCAACAAAAATATTATAAAGACAGCAAAAAGTTTTGCAAAATCAATGTGAAGAAAACATTTTAGCAACCATAAAATTAAGTAAACTGTCACTAGTTGACAACAGAGAGTCTGGTCCTCCTCTCTATCGCGAGAAGAAGACAACTAGAAGAATATTAAATGATTATTAAGAGGAAATGAAATTTTAGTAAAAATATTACTCAGAAAGAAAAAAACAAAAGTTCTTGAAAATGTTCACATGCGTTACTAGAACAGGGAATCCCACCGGCTCTGTCCGACATTTTGTTGTATCTATTTATATAAAATAGACTTTCAATCACTCCTAGGCTATCCACATAGGATGCCATGTCACTAACTGGAGCATTCTCGTGTCGACACGTCAGATTAATGATACTCGGCGTTTTGAACTTTTCCTTTTGACTTTACTTCGTATGGGCTTTCTTCTGCGGCCCAGAAACCTCTCCATCCAACCTTAATCACTCTTCACTTCTTCCCCTTCGCTTCCTCTCTACCTCTCCGGCGGCGATATGTCGATTGTGCTTCTGTAACGTTTGTGATTACTGCGTAATTACTCCCAGCGTTTTGATTCGTCGTCTGTGTGTATAAAAAGGTTTGTGTCTCATTCGATTCCCATTTTCGCGATTTCTCAACTCTCTGTGTATTTGACTCTTACTCTTCGTCTCTCTCTATGGCTAGCTCCAAGTTGTTCTTCTCTAACCTGAGAACCGGCAGGTGCTCCTCCGTTGTTGAGGCGAGACTGCTGCGGTTCTGGGAGGCCAAGAATGTCAAGCGTGGTGGGGAGCTCATGTGGGCAGATCTGCTATTCGTGGACGTCAACGTGAGTGTCTCTAGCCGATTTGATGTTCTACAGATCGATTGTTTTGAGTTCATTGGTTTCTCTGTTTTTTTTTTTAATCTTTTATTTGTCTTTGTGTTAACTCACGTGTTTCCTTCGCCATGATATGAGTTCTGTTATTGTCCTTTCCTGAATATCATTCTATTTAGTTGTTTTCGATTGGTGTTTATAAAAGTGTAGATTTTGTTTGCCTTTTTGTTTTTCGCTTTCCTCTCCCCAAGATCGTTTGATAAACACTTTGGATCGATTGTTGATAGTTTTTGTCAGATCTACAGTTGGCTCAACACAAGCCACATGGGGTGGAAGATCTTTGCTGCCTCCGTTCAGTGTGAAACGGGCTTTGTCTAAAGGCTATGGCGAAGATTCTCTGTGAGGAGATGAGTTGAGTTGAAGATGAGAGTTCTTACTTCTCTTCGGGAAATTGATAAACAGTTCAAGAAAATTACTCAATTAGCGCCGTTGAACCTCTGGAAAGAGCTTTCGTGGTGTTTTGTTTGTTAGCCGGCGGCGTTGAGGAAGTTCAATTCTCTGGCACTGTTTTAATGGAAACACCGAATCATCACTTCATCTTCATCTATTTGGGACGACATCGCCGCCATGGTAACATGCTTTCTTATTGTCAGTGTGGTAACCTCAGCCTTTCTGCATATTCAAACGGATCTTATTGACAATCAAATTTTGATGCAGGCTTTCAATATACAGAGCTTCCATTTACGTTCATGGAACACTTGATATCTGTTCTCAACCGTAGTTCTTTATTTTGAGGCTATCACATAAGGGAGATAATACGAGCTCTTCCTTCTGAAACACATGTTGACGATGATATTCTTCAAACTGTTACCTACCATCCAGTCAAGTAGATTTTGGAAAAGGAGAAAAAGTTGGGTTTTCTGTGCGTTGAACCAGTGAAGCTCTGTAAAGTAAAATATGCTTATGGTGGGATTATTTGGTAGGAGCGAGTCGCTGCCGAGGATGAAGGTGAATATCCTCCAGCTCTATATGGAAGTTCTGTTGCACGAGCTTTAAACATGTAGGATTTCACGTACGCACGGTACTTACTGCTGTCTTTGTTTTCATAACAGAGTCTAAGGCTCAGACAAGTATAACCGTTGTTTTTGGTTTTGAATTAGATGTGCGCGAGCGTCTCGGCAGGGTCGGTAAGAATGGAAGAGCTTCAAGAATGGAACCATCACTATGGGGAAGGTGGATCTAAAAATAAGACACCACCACCCAGCTACTTCATGTAGGATTGAAATCTACTCATTTTTTTTGTCTTTGGCAGAGCTCTCCGTCGTATGTAGTTTTAGTATAGAAAAAGCAGAGAAAAAATGAAGTCAGTCTGTAACATTCATTTCAAAGTTTTTTTTCCTTCTACATTTACTTAAAGAGGGTGAAAACCCAGATTATCTTACAAGAAACAACAAGGACTTAACAAAACAAAAGCAACAACAACGCACAGGCTCCCAACGAACAGGACCCCGAACGCAACAAACACAGCCAACTAACAACACCAGGGCTGAGATCAGAGGGACATGCTTTCATTAACAAAAAACTCAAATAATATTCATTTCAAAAGTTCTAATAAATTATTTGATAACATGTTTAACTTTATATTCATAGTAAGTGTATATACATAGATACATAAATACTTATAAATATCTAATAACAAACTAAATAATTTTATTTAATAATAAAACAATCAATATATAATATACTTTAATTATTTATAATAAAATTATTGTAAGAATTATATTTTATACGTTAGCCAGTAATATTAATTTTAAAAATTTAATCAGTTATTTGGATAACATGAGTAATTTCATTTTCATATATAGTATAAAATATTCTAAGAAAAAATGTTTAAGTATAAATAGTAAAGATCGTTTTATATTATCAATTTATTTGTCTCAAAATAGTTTAAGTTATACTCCCTCTGTTTTTTAAAGATAGATGTTTTAGAAAAATAAATTGTTTCACAAAGATGTATTTTTTATGTTTCCTATACAAAAATTGCAAATTCCAATAAAATTGATTGAATTTATTGAAAGACTATTGATTAAAATACATTGGAATTTGATAATTTCTAAAAATGATGTATAGTTAATGTGTTTTCTTAATATGTGTGAAAACACCAAAACATACATCTTTAAAAAACAGAGGGAGTAATGAATAAGTTATTTCTTTATTTCGTGTAAATCATTAGTTTTGAAAGAAAACATGTAAAAAAAAGTTGAATACATGAAATAAATATATAATTAAAAGAGAAAATAACTTTAGCCTACTTACTCTAATTGTAAATTTAAAAATCTATGTAACTTATTGGTATAGTCAAAAATAAAAGAAAACATTAAGTGAAAATTTAATTTTTATTATAACTTAGACAAGTTTTTTTGACATCAAAATTAGACAAGTATATAATTTCTAAAGGTAAAACACACCGATTAAAGTGCTCTAAAACAATTATAAACCTTAATGCTATTTAAGTTAAAAGTAAATCTAATATTTAAAATAGGTTGTTATATTTAAATAATAAAGACTCTTAATTTCTACACAGCAAATAATACCAACAATTCACAGACAAGACTGAAGTGATGAAATCATTATTACTCTTTCATGACTCTATTCCTCCTACCAGATTTCTGTTTAGGAAGAAAAACATAAAAGACGAGGTAATATATATTCATCAACTTTTCAAAAAAAAAAAAATATATATATATATATATATATATATACATATGAAATATGAAACGGTTATTATTTAAGTATATTAATATCAAAAACAATTATACATGACCAAAAAAAAACATGTCCATCGCTTCAATTAATATTATACAGAAACAAAAAAAATTAACATATCGAACAAACACAGACAATTCACAACACCATCACAATCAAAACATTATTTTATCGATACATTAATTTTAAAATGTGCCAAGAGTTCCAGAATTTTACATGCAGTATAACTATCACCTACTTATCAAATTCCAAATTGAATCAAATGACAGCTCAAGAAACAAATGTAAAAAAAATAACACAAAAACTGTTTGTTAAGCATATATATTCCAACTGTTGAAATTATTTTTAAAATCACATCCCGCCCGTAGGGCGGGCCGACCCTAGTTCTCTTATATTTTTGGGTTGAATCGCTATCAACATTATTTTCACAGTATTAAATATGTTCATATTATATCATCACACTTTCAAGAAAAACAGGGACCAACGAGAAAACCCACTCGGGCCAAAGCTGTATATCCATTAATGGCTATGCTAAGTAGCTTAACAAGAATGACTATAACAGAGAGCAAAACCCTGTAACGATCATAATGATGAATTGAACTTTTTTTATAAGATTTTAAATCGTGTACATATGCTTCTTTTTATCGGAAGCAGGTCTTACAAGTTTTAATCAAATCGAAATCATATCCATGCAGAACTTCTTTTTTTTTCCCCTCGAAACGATTGTATTGATTCAACCAAAATATTACACAAGTTTTTTTTTTTTGACAACCCACAAGATCTTAACCTAAGAAGCCATGCAGAACTTAAATCTGGAAGAGTAATTTATTAAGGTGAAAATAAAAAGTGAAGTTATGGCACAGACTGTTATGTAGTCTTTGGCACGGTGGCATCTTCATCAAAAAGATCACATCAGACTTTATAAAGTGACACATGTGGATCCCATGCTGCTACTTTTACAAAATTTGTTTGAAAAGAAAAAGGTAATACGATAACAAAATTGGATCACATGTTATTGTTTATTCGCTAACTGCGTCTACTTTTTAAACAAATAAATTCACTAACAGTTCACAACCACATATTACACATTATGCAGACATCGGACACAGGATGGCTTAATCTCTCTTGGCTATTCACAAGCCAAAACCGGTTTCACGTACATTATATTTTATTGTTTTAGCAGACGTTTCCAAACTCTTTTTTTTTATCTTGTAGTTTTTACGATTTATATTTTGAGGTAAACCAAATGCTTACAAACATGTGAAAACAAAAATTCTTGAAATTTTATTCCACCTAGCTACTAGCTAGGTTTATGCGTGTACATCTTGTATCAGACTTTTTCCCTATGCTTAATTTTGGAATAAATTAATACTTGAATTTAGTTCTATTAAATTTTGCTTCAACTTTTTAAATATTTTGTTGGTTGGTCAATTAGTTTTTATTTTCTTGTTCGAATAACTTAGCATTCAAATTCTCAGTCTCAAAATTCCTTTCATTTTTTTTGTATTTTGTTTGTTGGTTTAGTTTTTTTTGTTTCTGTTGGTTACGTATCAGTAACGTCGTATTAAATCATATGGTTTAGAAAGAGAAAAAGAAGGTTAAACGGCTGATGCAACGTAGAATCGACTGGCCAACTTCAGAGTACACGAAATTAAATGCGACTGTTTCCAGTCTCCATAAATGAAAAATTACCCTTTGGTACACGAGAAGAAACTAATACTACTAACCATCCATAAAAAAAAGTCATAACCATCCATATATCATATATCACTACAACCTGTATCGGAAAATGGAGTAGTATGAGTTTATTTCATAGAAACATTATGTTATATATACACATTAGATGCGTGATGATGCTGTTAAGTAAGACGTACGTTAGAGGTGAGTGTCATTTTCGCATCGCGGTGTAATAAATTAGGTTAGATGGTTTGTTCAACTAGATTCATTTATTTATTTTCGGTTAGGTGTGTCGTAATTGTAACGTGATCATCTACTAAGTTATTAACCGCATCCATTACTTGTGGCTTACTATAATCCAAAATGTTATTATAACACTAAAACACGAGATGTCTAAATCTGTAATCACGGTCTTGTGTGCAAGTGTTGAAAATATCATGCATGTGTCATTATTGATTATGATTTGTTACAAATTATGACAGATGTCTTGTCTGTAAAACTCTCTGTTTCTTGTCATTTAATAGCTTTAGAAAATTAGTTTTTTTTAACACAACTTTAGAAAATTAGTTTAGTTAGAGAAACTGGCATAAAAAATTATACTTGTTGAATTATCCTTGAGATCATATGGAAACAATTTGAAATTCAATGACATTAAAATGAAACAAAAGGAAGAAAGTTATTTGCCTTTTGGATATATCCGAAGAGCCCAGCCCATTTGTCAATTTGTGGGCCACGAGACCCGAGAGGTATATGAAAATACTATTTCCTTTTTGGAAAAATCCGTGATATCTCCATAAGATAAGGGGAAATCGACCAAAAAAACACTAAACTTTGCAGGAATTACCAAAAGAAACCTGGACATATGAGCTGGTCAAACAAAACACAAACTTTTCATTGACTTTAGAATTAATTAACAATGTTTTCGTTGACTTGCCAATTTAGCACGCCGTCAGCAAATTTAACAGAAAAAAATGACATCGTTAAATGTTGGTGTTAGGTGAAACGACGTCGTTTTGAAATAAGATGAAACGACGTCGTTTTACATGATTTCAAAATAACATCAAGTCGACCGTTGGGTTTGAACCCAGGTTGTTTGGACCAAATGACAAGGTACTTTACCATTAGGCTAGTGGCTCAATCAATGAAACTATTAACACATTTAATTATATATGATACTGATGAATATAAAAAAAATTATCTAAAAACTTAAAAAGATCTTTAAAATTTCTAAAACTGAAAAATTAATTCCAAAAAAGAAATATTTCATTTTTCGGATTACAAAAAAAATTGAAAAAAAATCGAAAAAAATTCCAAAAAGTTAAAATATTTCAAATCGGAAAACATATAATCAGAAACTATAAAAAAATAATTTTTATTATTATTATTATTTACTTTTTATAGTTTCTTATTATATGTTTTCAGATTTGAAAATTTTTATCACTTTTTTTTGAATTTGTTTTCGAATTATTTTATTTTTTAAAATTTTCTTTTAATAATTTGAAAAATGAAAATTTTCTTTTTGGCATTTTTATAAAAAAAAATTATTTTTTATAGATTCTGATTATTTTAAGATTCAAATTTCTTTATAATTTTTTTTGTTATTTTTCGATTTTTTTATTTATTTTCAATTTTTTAATCTTAAAACTAAATTTTCTTTTTTTGGAATTTGTTTTTAAAAATGTAAAATTTGGAAGATTTTTGATTTTTAAAAGTAAAAATAAAATTTTATTTTTAATTTCAATTTCAAAATTAATTTTATAAAAAAATTCTTTATTTTTCAAAATTTTGGAATTTTAAAGACCTTTTAAATTTTTAGAGAATTTTTTATATTCAAAATCAATACCAAATAAAAGTAAACGTGTTTGTTCATACGTCGAATGTGCCACTAGCATAGTGGTAAAATACCTTGCCATTTGATCCAAACACCCTGGGTTCGAACCTCGGAGTCTACCTTTTTTATTTTCAAATCAAATAAAACGAAACGACGTCGTTTCACTTAACGTCAACAGTTAACGTTGGGTTAACGCTGTTTTAACCCTCGTTTAACGGTGTGCTAATTTGGCCAGTCAATCGTAACTTTCTTAATAATCTGAATGAGTCAACAAAAGTTCAGGTTTTTATTGGCCATACAAGTATATCAAAAATCACAATACAACAGTAACAACACCAGCCTAAAGTAAAATTGATTAGATTACTCTAAAATTTAAATTCTTATCCTAAACTCCACACTCTGCATACTAACTTCTAATCACTAAATTCAAATCTGAGAAATATAAAATATTTTTAAAACTTAACTAATACTTCCTCCGTCCCACTTTAAGTGATGTTTTAGAATTTTTATTTTGTTCCATTTTAAGTGATGTTCTCAATAATCTAGGTAGAATTTAATATGATTTGAATTTTATGACCAATTATAAAATATTGTAATTTTTTAGTATTGGTTAAATTAGTTTTATTTAATGTATTTTTATGTTACCAAGATAAACTACATAAGAATATGTGTTTTTATCTAAGATTTTAACTTTATATATATACATATATATTCTTAAATATAATTTTAAATAAAAAATAATTTCTCTTTATTTTATGCTTAATTAATGATATTTATATTAATTATTGGTAAAAATAATAAAATATATAATATTAATAAATTAAATTTTAAAATATAAAAATTTAACTTTAAAAAAATTCACCACTACACATGGTGCAAGAAAACACATAAATTAATAATTGTGACATGGCTACTAAAATTGATGACATGTTTTAAAGATTAATATGACATGGAAAATTATATTTAATGTTAATTTATATTTTTCGTAAACTTTTTAAAATATGGTAATAACTCATATATTACATTTATTATCGATTTATATTTTTGGACTTTTTAAAAATATGGTAATAACTCATAAATCATCATTAAAATAAATATATTCAATTATAGAATTTCAAACTTCGAGATATCATTTAAATTAAAAATATTTCATAAATATATACATATTTTTAGAAAATTATAAAAAATTAAATCATAAAATCAAATTAAATCGTAAAATCATTAGTTTCTTATATATATCTACAGATTTTATAAATATTTTTAATTTTAATTTTTGAAAATTATGCAAGTTTACATATTTATTTAATATATTTAATTAAAATAAATAGATATAAAAATCTACCTAAGATTATAATTTTAAATATATACATGCACATTCTTAAATATAATTCCAAATAAACAAAATTTTATCTTAATTTTAATGTTCAGTTAAATCAAATTTGTAAAATACTGATAAGAAAAAGAAAATTTATAATATTAATAAAATAACTTAGACGTTTTTCTATAAGATAATAATATTTCTAGAATATAAGAGATTGATTATACATAAACGAAATTTATTTGTATTTTTATTCATATTTTTCCAAAAACATAAAAAAACAGAAAATATCTATCAAATAAAATATAGACTTATATATTTTATCAAAAACATATATAAATTATACATAAATATATTTATGAACCTAAGGTAAACTAAAAAATGTAATTAGCAAAATCGTTTTATTTTAGTCTAATTATAACCAAAACATTATGATTAAAAAATGATATAGCCCAATATACCAAATGCAAGTAATGAAATCAATCAAAATATGAACAATTAAATCAACCAATTATTATGACGTATCTATTTTGCATATATTCATATACGTGAATAAATTTTCAATATTTTACAAGTTATGTTTATTAATGAATATCTGATTTACTTTTTTCTATTTTTCTAAAATAAGATATATCAAATTATACAAAATTTTATGAAATATATTTACAAATATAAGAGGATAAACTGAATTACCTACTAATACGATAATTTTAACCTAATGAGAAAAATCATCATTAATTTAACCGTCTATGTACAACTCAAAAAAAAAAGTTGAAATAATACAAAATATCATATTTAAAACATAAAGATATTTAATACAATTTTTTATACATACAAATAAAAAATTACTTAAAACATATAAACAAACAAAGTAAAGTACTTATTTGTAAATATTTATTCCCGTGCATGAGCACGGAAGAATCACCTAGTGCATAAGTATATATGTATTATATTGTTAACACTATCAACATAATCATCTTAAAAAAAAAATACTATCAACATAATTTTGATATCAGTTAAAGTGTACCGGACTTGTAACAACTTAGAACGAAAGAGTTTCTAAATTGAAAGAAGAGTTGTTAAACTTTATAATGGCTGCTTACAAAATGTTTGTTATCAATGGCAGTGGGCGATATGCTTGGCAAAGTCTTCTGGCATATGTGTTTGCGTAATACTACTTTTGTATCATGGTCAAGGGGTTCTTCTGAAGCACCTGAGTTTCTGCGTGATGAGTGTCATCTTCTCCGTGGTGCAATTGGATAAGACATGTGTTTCTTTATGGTTTCTCAATAATTTTCTTTAAGTTTGGAATTGTTTAATGACTTATGTGTTGTTATAGTTTTCATAAGTTTTTCTTGTAACCTCGGAGTGTTCGGTCGACTGAAGAAAGCAAAAATGTGAGGACTGATGAGACCATTGTGCTTTAGTTTAGACCAAAAGTTTTAGTGGCATCATTTTACTCTGAACCCTTTTTTGTTATGATTGATCTTACATGTATTTGATCAGATATTCAAGATCTTGAAAAAGCAAGAAGCAACTAGCTAACACATCAACAACCAACCACCCAACTTTGTTTCGGAAGCTGAAGTAAAGGCAATGATTGCGAAGTGAAGCAGAGTGGTGTAAGATGATCCGGTTTGTTTTGTACCTGACTAAACAAAAGACTTAGTTCCTGCTGCAGTCATGGTATCAGGTCTGTTTTCTAGGTTTGGTCACTGGTCATGTCTGGACTCTACTTACTATATTCAAATCGTAGGATATTCGTCCAAAAGAGGATGGAATATTCTTTACTCACATAGTTTTATCATTTTATAGTCAGACTTCTTTGCATACACTAATACACGTTTTACTAATCCTCATCATCAAAGCATGAAGACATATGTTTAAATAAAAATATACATAGTCAACCAGTAATATATCTGAAGAAGCATACATACAAGGGAAGGGGACGTGAAATATATCATAATCCTTCACCTACTACTTTTGTTTACCAAACAAAATCGCTCCAATTGGTTCGTGAGGCAGTTTGGTTGTACAAGACGTTGTCAATCTCACTAACCCCCCATTGTGGGATCTTACCTCTACCCACCAATCCTGCTTCCTCCTTTATCCGCATGTAGAAACACTCACACACACACATACCAACTCTCCTCCCACATTCACGTTTTAATTCCGTAATTAACCTAATATACGTTATCTTACCCTTTAGAATTATGTTCAAGTTTTACTTTAAAATAAACAGCTTAGAAATGTAGTGCCATGCCGCCAATACATTTGTTTTAACTAATAGCCGGTCGCTATAATACATGTATACTTGTCAAAACTCAAAAGTTGTACAAACTTGACCACGCCCTTAATTTAAAAGAGTTTCAAACTACAAAACTAGACCAGAGTTAAAACTTGTTGGATACATGAACATAGGTTCCATTGATATTATAATACACTAGTATACAAGTGTATGAAAATAATAAATTTGATAGAAAATAATCAACCACTACAGGGAGAGTGTACAGTATAATTATGGCTATAAATAAGGTAACAGAGAGGCACTCTCCATCGTCGCTCTCATCCCATCCCTTCTCCGGTTCAAACTCCGTAAGTAACGCTTCTCCTCCCAGTTTACGCATGACCTACTCCTCTCTCATTCTCTTCTTTATCTATAGCTCTCCTCCTCGCTTTTCATTTCGTTTTGCTCGTTGTATTAGCGTTCAGAATCTCCTTTCCTCGCCTTGTGTGTTTTCTAATAACTTATATACAATCTGGTGAGTGAGTTTTTATCGAATAACAGACGTGGGGACATTTGATATTTTTCAGATTTTTTTTTTGATGTTTTTCAGATTTGTCCTTGCATATCTCTGTTTAAAGTAGTTACGGTTCTGTTATGTTCTGTTCTCTCATCGACTCTGCTTTTTATGTTGGACTTATCTCTTTCTATGATATAAAGACTCTGCTTTGAACCTGATTTCAAATTTTTTATTTTTTGGTTATAGTTTTAAAAAAGGAAAATCAAAATGGCATCTCACATTGTTGGATACCCTCGTATGGGACCTAAGAGAGAGCTCAAGTTCGCTTTGGAATCTTTCTGGGACGGCAAGTCCACCGCAGAGGATTTGAAGAAGGTCTCAGCGGATCTCAGGTCAGACATCTGGAAACAGATGTCTTCAGCTGGGATTAAGTACATCCCAAGCAACACTTTTGCTTACTATGATCAAGTGCTAGACACCACCGCTATGCTCGGTGCTGTTCCTCCCAGATATGGATGGAACAGTGGCGAGATAGGTTTTGACGTTTACTTCTCCATGGCCAGAGGTAACGCCTCTGTTCCAGCTATGGAAATGACCAAGTGGTTTGACACCAACTAGTGAGTTTCTCTACTCCCTCTTCTCTTGTCTGACACATTGATATTGAATTTTTTTTTTTGTGCAATTGTGTGGTTAACATACCTTTCCTCTGTTTTTTTGTTTGTTGCAGCCATTACATTGTTCCTGAGTTGGGTCCTGAAGTTAAATTCTCTTACGGATCTCACAAGGCTGTCAATGAGTACAAGGAGGCCAAAGCTGTATGTACCATTCATTACTCACTTATATCCCATTTGAACATAGTTTTTTTTTTTGGTTATTATACTGAGAGTACTTGTTTTTATGCTAGCTTGGTATTGAGACAGTCCCTGTACTTGTTGGCCCTGTCTCTTACTTGCTTCTTTCCAAGCTTGCAAAGGGTGTTGACAAGTCTTTTGATCTTCTCTCCCTTCTCCCCAAAATCCTCCCAGTCTACAAGTAAGTAATTACTCTCTACTTCAACCGATATGCCATTAGATACGGCCATACATAATATAGAAATCAAATTTGGAAAGGGTGGACAATTAGCTAGAGTAGCGGGAATCAAATTATATCTAGATTTATAAATCTCCTTGTTATTTGTAACAGTTCTATATTTAGGCGGTTTACAACTTTTATCAAATGCTTTATTTGATGCTATGAAATGTGTTTCTGACAATGCCTTTGTTGCTCAGGGAAGTCATTGAGGAGCTTAAGGGAGCTGGTGCCACCTGGATTCAGTTTGATGAGCCACTCTTTGTAATGGATCTAGAGGGTCACAAACTCCAGGCCTTTAGCGGCGCCTATGCTGAGCTTGAATCAACTCTCTCTGGTATCAATGTGCTTGTGGAGACTTACTTCGCTGATGTCCCTGCTGAAGCATACAAGACCCTTACTTCCTTGAAGGGTGTGACCGCCTTTGGATTTGATTTGATCCGTGGAACCAAGACCGTTGACTTGATCAAGTCTGGTTTCCCTCAGGGCAAGTACCTCTTTGCTGGTGTTGTTGACGGAAGGAACATATGGGCCAATGACCTCGCTGCCTCTCTCATCACCTTGCAGTCACTTGAGGGTGTTGTTGGTAAAGGTATTAATCATCCTACTTGTGGAATATTATTATCTTTAAGTCATTGGTTATATCTATTGTGGCAATCCTTGGTGCAGATAAGCTTGTGGTCTCAACCTCTTGCTCTCTTCTCCACACGGCTGTTGACCTTGTTAACGAGACTAAGCTGGATGCTGAAATCAAGTCGTGGTTAGCTTTTGCCGCGCAGAAGGTTGTTGAAGTTGACGCTTTAGCCAAGGCTTTGGCTGGTCAGACTAATCAGGTATTGCAAAAAAACAAACATGTTTCTCTAGTGAACCCTAAAACACGACAAACTCTCGAATATTTAACTCTTTCAGAGCTTCTTCTCTGCCAACGCAGAGGCTTTGTCTTCGAGGAGGACTTCCCCAAGAGTCACCAACGAGTCTGTCCAGAAGGCTGTAAGTTCATGCGTCAAACTCAAGCCTTCTTACAATGGTTCTGAACTGATATTTGATGATTATCTTAGGCTGCTGCTTTGAAAGGATCAGACCACCGCCGTGCAACTGAAGTTAGCGCAAGGCTACATGCTCAGCAGAAGAAGTTGAACCTTCCCATCCTCCCAACCACAACCATTGGATCCTTCCCACAGACCGTTGAACTCAGGAGGGTTCGCCGCGAATACAAGGCCAAGAAGTGAGTCTCTTAAACTAAACCGTTGAAGCATTGTTCATTTAACTAGTTTGCTAACTGCCTCTCTTTCACTAGATCTCTGAAGAGGACTATGTTAAGGCCATCAAGGAAGAGATCAAGAAGGTTGTTGACATCCAAGAAGATCTTGACATCGATGTTCTTGTCCACGGAGAGCCTGAAGTGAGTTTATGAAGCCTATAAACTAATCAGGATGTTCTGTTTCTGACTCATGTTTTACCTTAACAACAATTGTAGAGAAACGACATGGTTGAGTACTTTGGAGAGCAGTTATCAGGTTTCGCATTCACAGCTAACGGATGGGTACAATCCTATGGATCACGTTGCGTGAAGCCACCGATCATCTACGGTGACGTGAGCCGTCCAAAGCCGATGACAGTCTTCTGGTCCTCAACAGCTCAGAGCATGACCAAACGTCCCATGAAGGGTATGCTCACAGGACCGGTCACGATTCTTAACTGGTCTTTTGTCAGAAACGACCAGCCTAGGCACGAGACTTGTTACCAGATCGCTTTGGCTATCAAAGACGAAGTGGAAGACCTAGAGAAAGGTGGTATTGGAGTCATTCAGATAGATGAAGCAGCGCTTAGAGAAGGGTTGCCTCTTAGGAAAGCAGAACACTCTTTCTACTTGGACTGGGCTGTTCACTCTTTCAGAATCACTAACTGTGGCGTCCAAGACAGCACTCAGGTAAACATACTTATAAGCAATGTTGGAAAAATAGCTAGGCCATAACTAGTAACTAGGTGCTTTATATAAAAGACTAGACGGATTATTCGGAGCTTACAAATTAAGGAATATTGACATATATTAAATTTTGTATTAGATATTTTAGGTTTTCTATAGTTATAAAATTATTTTGATGAATTAAAAATTTTAGATACCAAAAGAAAGTACACAAATTTATGGATTTGCACTATATTGATTAATAAACAGATTTAGACTAATTTAATCGATTTAAATAAATTTCAACTAATTTATAACGGTTTAAAAGTAGATCTAAATTGTATAAATCGAATTTGAAAAAAAAAACTATTTCAGTTATAACTGATTTGCCGCCTAGAAACCGATTTTGGAACATTGCTTATAAGATTTCATATAGTGTTGAATGTTTCTGTAACGAACTTTTTTTTGAACTACATGTTTCTGTAACTAACTTCTTATCTGTTCTTCTGTCTTTCCTCAGATTCACACACACATGTGCTACTCAAACTTCAACGACATTATCCACTCCATCATCGACATGGATGCTGATGTTATCACCATTGAGAACTCGCGTTCAGACGAGAAGCTTCTCTCGGTGTTCCGCGAGGGAGTGAAGTACGGTGCAGGTATCGGTCCTGGTGTTTATGACATCCACTCACCGAGAATACCATCCACAGATGAAATTGCAGACAGGATCAACAAGATGCTTGCGGTTCTTGAGCAGAACATCTTGTGGGTTAACCCTGACTGTGGTCTGAAGACAAGAAAGTACACTGAGGTGAAGCCGGCACTTAAGAACATGGTTGATGCGGCAAAGCTTATCCGCTCCCAGCTCGCTAGTGCCAAGTGAAGAAGCTTGAAGATTTAATTTTTTTTTTTTGACTGCTAGGATATATTATTTCCGGAGTTTTTCTCCATGGTTTGTGTTTGTTTGATTTGAATAACTTTTCTTCCAAGAAAATAGCCAAAATTAGGTTTTGATGAAATGTCTCTCTCTTTTGAAGAGGGTCATCTTTTGCAATGTTACATGTATGTATCTTTGTTTTCTCTGGCCAGTTGAATGAGAATGTCGATTTATATCCTAAACAGAGCAAACCAACAGTAAAAAAAAAATGAAGGAAAGAATGTCAAAAAGCACCAGTGCTGTACAGTTAAAAAATCTATGGGCTTATTGGCGAAATAGCCATGTTTGAAAGTAAAATTAAGAAAATAACAATGATTTTGACGTAATTTATTATCTGTCTTTTTGGCTTTTTTTATCCGGTTATGTCCCTTCCCGCAACAGGTTACCGGTTTTATATTATGAAGTAAGCGACGTGGTGGTTTTGTGTGGCATAGTAAAAATCACATAACTTACGGATCGTGTGGCGTATATGTATTCAACACATATGATGTAAGAATATGCATCGAGCGGAGTGGATAACAGTTGTAAGTGTACAAAAAACTATATTAACCTAATGGCGAATTACCGATGATGATGACATGTATATTCTATACATATTGTACTAGTTTCCATACTATTTAGGCTACGTAAAATAGTATCATCATAAATGTAATTTCATGTGAAAGAGCATCTACGTAAAATAGTATATCATCATAAATATAAATTCTCATCTATTGGCATTGTTAACTTATGAGAAGCGTTCTATTTTATATAAACCGTACTATTTAAAATGATATTTTAGATAGAGTAGATCCATGATTGAGTTACATGAAATACAAATTTAATGGGGATGGATAATAGAACACTTGACACTAAACACTAAGCCCAAATTAGGGAAATATAAACCCTAATCCATTGGCAATGCTAACTCACGAGAAGCATTCCATTCTATATAAACGTACTATTTTATATGATACTATATGCATAATCCAACCATGATTGAGTTACATGAAATACAAAGATAATGAAGATGGGTGAGAGAACTGTTGACACCAAATATTAAACCCAAATTAGAGAAATATAAACTCTAATCCATTGGCAATTTTAACTCACGAGAAGCATTCCATTCCATATAAACCATAATATTTTTATGATACTATATGCATAATACAACCATAAGAGAACACTTGACAACATACACTAAACCCAAACCAGATAAATATAAACCCTCATCCATTGACATTGTTAACTTATGAGAAGTGTTCTCTTTTATATAAACCATACTATTTTAAACGATAATATGAACATAATACATTCATAATTGAGTTACATGAAATACAAATCTAGTGGGATTAGTAATAGAACACTTGGCACTAAACACTAAACCCAAGTTAGGGAAATATAAACCCTAATCCATTGGCAATGTTAACTCACGAGAAGCATTCTATTCTATACGAACTGTACTGTTTATATGATACTATATACATAGTACAACCATGATGTAGTTACATAAAATACAAAGATAATGGGGATCGATGGAAGAACAATTGAACCAAACACTAAACCCGACGAAGAGCCACCAGAGTTCGAAATTCTTCTCAGTTACCAGCTGGCGAGATAGAAGATAATGAATAAACATTACAAAGAAGGTATGGTCCCCCATCTGCAACATTTTACCAAACTGTGAAGCAGTCAACATCGCCAAGTCCTCATCTTCTAATGCATTTTTGAGAACCTCAATCCAATGAAGGTTGAAGTAGTTGTTAACCCTTTTCTTCTTAGTGGGTTCAAAATCATGACTCGAACAATCTACATGGAATGCCTAAATCGTCAATGTCAAGTCTGCACAACGAATTTAAGAGTATAACAAGGTTAGGACACAATAAGCTATTTTATTTTCTATATGAAGAAGTGAATATAATTCACATATTATAAAGAGTGATAAGTATGGTACGTCATACGAGATAAAGGACTGAAACACATTAAGCTGAAGATAAAGAATGGTATGGATCTTAGATAGAATAACATAAAAACAAACGAAGTCGACAATTCCATTTCGCACAGAATGGAGCATGTAGATATCATGCTACGTATAAGCGCAAACAAAGTGTAATGAAATGCTATGCCAGACAAAAAATAAAATTTGTAAACTGTGTAATACATATATCAGAAACAACCCAAGTTAGGAAAATATATGAAAAACTGAACAAAATTATCAAACTATATACAATACTATTCGAATGGAATAGAAAATGAAATTCAAATGAAAGCGTATCCAAGCCAAGTAGAGTTGCAAGTTATACTATCTCAAATGGAATAGTGCAGTTAAATATAATACTATTTCATATCAGATCGAATGGATATTGGAAATATCATACTATGCCTACCCGCAGAGCAATCAAAAGCAATGGATTCCACACAAAAACCTAAATTACCGTACTACATCCTTTGTATCTCCGTTATAAACACAATTCAAATTGAAGGAATCCTCAGAACACCCGGGCAAACCTCAAACCCCAAACCGTGAATCAAATTGCCAAATTCTAATCAAGGGCCCTAATTCCGTAATGGGAACGATGGTATGAAACATGAACGCTGATACAGAGTTAACAATTATTTGTACCCTAATTCCAAGAAAAACCCTAAAATATAAAGAAATAAGCATAGAAGAAGAAAAGATGAAGACAATTGAAGGAAAAAACACCAAGAACTTACATTAGTTCGAAAGATCTGAGAAAAATCAATTTGGTAAAGTTGGAGATGAAGGTGACGTTACTAATTGCAACTTTAACACCGTACGACGTTGAAAGATTGCAGAAGCGGAGAATTCTACACAATTGAATGAGAGCACGAACGAGATGGCGAAGCTTTCGAAATCAGGCGGAGGTGACGCTGTGGAGAAATCGGTGTCGGAGACCATTCGTCTTCGAGAAAATTACATAGAGAAGTAAAAAGAAGAAGATGTGAAGTAGAATAAGCCACGATTTTGTTTTGTTTGCAGGTAGCGCCGGTTGAAAAAAGGGGTATTACAGTATTATTATGTATTTGTAACGGCGTCTATGTGTCTGTTAGGTAAAATAGCTACTACGTGAATTAAGCTTTTTTTCATGGCTATACGACCTAATTTCCCAAAAATCTAATAGTAGTATGTATGGTAAGGACTGATATGATACCATGAAAAGTTGAAAGCCAAAGGTGCATGTTTTTATACTTTAATTTCGATTCGAGCATATTATATATAATGGTGTTATGTGGAGACTTGACGTGTTATATGCTTATGTACTAGGTGATTTTCCCGTGCTCATGCACGGATACAAATATTTATAAATTAAATATGTTATAATAGTTGATTGTTATTTAATTTTAATTTTGAATTAATTTATAATTTGTATGCATAATTTATACTAATAATATTATATTATTTTAATCAGACATATGATTTTAAATAAGTTATCATTTGGGTATATTGGATTGCATCAATCAATTTCTCTAAATTCAACTAATATTTTTTATTTTAAATAGATGAAAATTATGATTATTTGCTTTTACTTTGGTTGTTATCTTAGATATGTAAATATATTTGAGGAAGATTATGTATAACTTAAGATATATTTTGCTTAGAATGAAGTAAAAATAAACTAAATATTTGATTCCAAATTACAAAAATTAAACTATATGTTGATTTTTAAAATAAAATATTAGAAAAAGTAAAACAATAATCAATTGGAAGTTACTTACATAAGTAATTAATACTTTTTGGAAGCTCATGAACACATATCAATATTTACAATAACTAAAATATTTATAAATTCTAAATAATTTTATGTCTTATATATATTAAATGGTAAACTTAAATTTATGCAAATAATCCTAAAAGTGAGAATTCAGATTTGCGTTGGTATTTTGATTATGGTTATATTAACTTTGACAAACATAAAACATAAAATTTAATATTAAAAAACATTTTTTAATAATGATAATATATAATATATCTACCTTGTTAAATTATATAGTGTTATGTTAATTTAAAATATTTTAATTATTTGATCAAAAGTTAATTTTACTTTATTTTTAATATCTCTTTAAAATAAAGAGTTTAATTTTTTGTGATTGTATTTTAGAAATCATATTATATAAGTAAAATATAATTTATATATTAAGAAATCACATTATATACAAATATATATTTTCATCTAAGAAAATGTAGATATAAATACATATTTTATTACTTCAAAAGTATATTTTATGTTATTTAAAATAGTCTTAAATAGAATATTTCTATTTTGTGAAATTTCCTTTTTTAATGAAATCATATTATATAAACATATATTTTCGTTTTTAATTTTTTAAAAAAACTTTATAAATGTTTCCATTTTATTATATATGTTATTTGGAAATTTTTAAAAGAAACTAAATAAAAATTTCAATAATAGTATTTAAATGTAAAATTTTTAATTTATTAAGGGTATCAGCGTAATCAATCATCATGAGAGTTAATGTGAGCGCGACACATATGAAACTGACTTCTCAAATATAATATTATAGAGATACTAGAGAAGTAAAAGTATTTCCTGTTTTGCATGGTATATAGGCTTTGTTCTAACGCATTAATAATACAAATGATTCAATGAATGACTTAAATATAATTTTTTTTAATCTCTATGATAATCTAAGATGTGATGGATTATCCATGATGGATGACAAATAGGAGGGAGGGGGATCACTAATCAGTGGATGGAATGAAGCTATTATCTTCATGAGAAATGCAAAATTATTTTGAATTTGCTTAATATTATTTACAATGTTTTCTTCTTAGGCCAGGAACTTCTTTTTCAGTTAGCAGGTTACTCTCAGCTTCATGACGTGGACATATGGATGGCACAGAGAAGACGTGAGGTCCAATAACAGAGATCCACGTCATCTACTTTTGTCACGATAGCTGACGCGTCACGTTATACCTTTGATTTAGCCTTTCCTATGATTTAGCATCTGTAGAATTACTCTTTTACAATTTTATCCCTCAGAATTTTCAGAAAAAAAAAAAGAGGTGGAAAGAACTCTCGATCGTCGGGTTCGGACACTTTTTATGACTGTGCGTACGACTGCTTCTCACTCAGACATGTCGCACGTGTCGCCAGATGTCGTCACAAAGAGCCTTTCTCTCCGGAGCAAAACTGTTTAGGTGGCTGGGAAGAGACGAGACATGGACTTCTCTATCAACTGTAAGGGCTTTATCGTCATTTGGTCTAGATTAAATTACCGAGTTACCCTCTCACCTCTTTCCCCTTTCCTCTACGCTTCATTCATTCAGAAACTCTTGTATTTACGGCCTCTGCTTGGTCTAGGAAGAGGGAGGGTATATTCTGTGTTTGATTCGCTTCTTACACATTGAATTTTTCACACAAGATTCCATTTGTGCTCATTGATCCTCTCTTCTCTGTCATAATAAATACATCTCTTTGTTGATCGATTCTCCTCTGTCTTGTTAAAAAAAAAACACCGGGAGTTCGATTTCAGGTAAACAGAAATTAGTTCTCTTCCTCTTCTGTCTGATTAGTTTAAACTCAATGTCAGTTTATAAATTACAATAAAACAGCATCAAAATCGTTTTTTCATTCAAATCTTTGTCTGATGACTGATTGAAAAATGGGGAGAATATTTTTTTGTTTTAATTTAAAGTCTTGATTTTGAGTGGTGGGTTATTTCAAAGATGGTAATTTTATGTTCTGGGAAGAATTGAGTTTTTTTTTTCTGAAGATGATTTGCGTTTGATCGAGTCTATATCTGTTCTGGCATTCTCGATTTGTGTACTTTTTGTAAGTTTTATCTATGAATTAATAATGAGTTCCTCACCAAATGCTATCACTTTAACAATGATAAGAGATCTAAGCTCAGTGTTCGTTGGATCTTTGTATTGTGTCCTACTCTAGATTGTGTCTCATTCCTCTACTGTTTTTTTTTCTTTATTGTCACCAATTTCTCTTTTAAGATTTACACGTTTCTCTAGTGTTGTTTGAGTATCACTAAGCTGAGATTCTTTGCTTTGTGGTTGGTGGAAGTATTTAGTCACTTGAAGCTGTGCTTAGATATGCTTATTCCTGTTTTCTTTTTCATTCAGAAAAGCAGCTATGCTTTCCGTAACTCTTTTTAACTTGTTTATTCTTTGTTGTCTATATTTCCCATAGAAGCTAAGCTATATGAATGTTGTAAATCCAATATTATTTAACATTCTTCTTGTTTTTATGATCATTTAGGACTTTTCTGCGCTCTTATGAAGTGATTGCGAAGATTTGAGCTCTGAGAGGGCGAATACAGATCCTTTTGATTCTCCTTTTTGTTTAAGTTATTGAAAGAGTCATACTCTCTGAAGGGTACTTGGCCTGACATAACATTCTTACCGCCTAGAGATAATGGAAGTCTCAGTCTCTCCTCAATCCCATAAGACGAAGTTGCAAACTCCTCGTAAAAGCTCACTTTCAGGAGCTAAGAAAGATCTGTGGGTTGCTATACGGGAAGGGTCACTGGTTGATGTCGAATCAGCACTGAACATACTGAAGAAGAGCGGTGGCATTCTGAATTTAAGGAATTCATGTGGTCTGACTCCTCTGCATATTGCAGTCTGGAGAAACCACATTCCTATTATTAGGAGACTGCTTGCTGCTGGCGCTGATCCTGATGCTAGGGTTCGTCGCCTACTCTCTGCTTGTTGTGTCTTTGAATTCTAGAAGTGCCATCACTTACTCCTTTCTATTTACTTCAGGATGGAGAATCTGGTTGGAGTAGTCTTCACAGAGCTTTGCATTTTGGCCATCTCGCGGTGGCTAGTGTACTAATTGACTCTGGTGCTTCTTTTACTCTAGAAGACATAAAGTCGAGAACACCGGTTGACTTGGTCTCAGGCCCAGTGGCTCAGGTCATTGGTGAGAAGCATAATTCAGGTTACTAATCTCTTCTCAATCTTCACATTTATGGGAATAAAGTAAATCTTTTCGTCACTCTTTTTCTTTGTTCTTCCTTGTCAGTGGCTACAGAGGTGTTCAGCTGGGGTAATGGTGCAAACTACCAACTTGGAACTGGGAATCAAGATGTTCAGAAGCTACCCGGCAGAGTTGATTCACTTCACGGTTGTTTTATTAAGTCTGTCTCTGCTGCAAAGTTCCATAGTGTTGCCATTAGTTCCCATGGAGAAGTCTACACTTGGGGTTTTGGAAGGGGAGGCCGCCTTGGACATCCTGAGTTTGACATTCACAGGTAATTAATTGATGCTAATTATCTTATATGGTGGCTTGACAAGGACTTTATTTACTTTCATTCCTACAAATTGAATTTTTGTTATGTTAACCGCAACTGAGTTTTATTTTCTGTTTTTATTTATTTCAGTGGTCAAGCTGCAGTTATCACTCCCCGGAAGGTGATATCTGGTTTAGGAACTCGCAGAGTGAAGGCTGTTGCAGCAGCTAAGCACCATACTGTTATTGCTACTGAAACGGGAGACGTGTTAACTTGGGGTTCCAATAGAGGTAAAGCATTTATTAAATAAACTTCTTATTTTCAGTAAATGGTGTCTCTTAACTCAAGTTCTAGTCTTTTATCCTAGAGTCTGATGTTGTTTGTTGATGCTCATTGTAGAGGGCCAGCTTGGTTATACATCTGTGGATACTCAGGCAACACCCCGCAAAGTGACTTCATTGAAGGCGAAGATTGTAGCAGTTTCTGCAGCAAACAAACATACGGCCGTAGTTTCTGATTGCGGTGAAGTTTTCACTTGGGGTTGCAACAAGGAAGGTCAGCTTGGTTATGGAACCTCCAACTCAGCATCTAACTATTTTCCCAGATTGGTTGATTACTTGAAAGGCAAAGTTTTCACCGCTATTTCATCTGCAAAATACCACACTCTCGTGTTGCGAGAAGACGGAGAGGTAACGTTTCTGATTACTTGATGTTTAAGTCAAATGTTTGAAGTTCATTGAATGTATATGATCTTTTGGATTAAACTGGATACAGCATTTATGTTTCTTTAGTATTTCTCTCTTTCTTCTGTAACCAGGTGTACACCTGGGGTCATCGGCTGGTGACTCCGAGACGTGTTGTTGTTTCCCGGAATCTAAAGAAAGCTGGGAACACGCTATTGAATTTTCATCGAAGGAGACCCCTTCGAGTGACTGCAATAGCTGCAGGAATGGTACACAGCATGGCTCTAGCAGAAGATGGTGCTTTGTTTTATTGGGTTTCTTCTAACTCCAGTCTTAAAAGCCAACAGGTTGGTATCAACCTTGTCTTTTAATTCTTCAAAACTAAATGCTAATCTAAAAAATATTACCCTGCAGTTGCATAGTCTGCAAGGGAAAACAGTTGTGAGCATTTCAGCTGGTAAATACTGGGCGTCTGCTGCTACTAGTACAGGTGAAGTTTACATGTGGGATGGGAAGACAGGTAAAGATGTGCCACCGTCTCCTTCTCGCATCCACAACTTGAAAAGAGCAACCACAGTTGCTGTTGGCGAAACACATCTTATGGTTGTGGCTTCTCTGTATCACCCTGCCTATGCTCCTGCCGCGCTTACCAATTATCTCACTGTGCAAGCGGATGAAACTAGGAGAGAACAACATGAAGAACTTGACGAGGGTTTTATGTTTGATGATGTGGAATCCGTTAGCGTCTTACCATCCGCGCAACATGATAATCCCAAGGAGCGGACAGCACCTAGTTTGAAAAGTTTATGCGAGAAGGTGGCAGCGGAGTGTATAGTAGAGCCTCGAAATGCTATTCAACTGCTTGAAATTGCTGATTCACTTGGAGCTCATGACCTCAAGAAGTACTGTGAGGTAATGCTAACCTCCCTTTGTCAATAAACAAAGAGAAGTTTTGTTTTGTCTGATGATTACTTTACACTGTGTTCTTCCTGCAGGACCTTGTAATCCGAAACCTTGACTTTATTTTGACCGTTTCTCCCCAAACAATTGCAAACACATCACCTGATGTTCTTGCCAATCTTGAGAAACTACTAGATGACAGATCATCTGAAGCATGGAGCTCACGACCACTTCCGACACCAACGGCCACATTCCCTGTTGTTATAGATAGCGAAGAGGAGGAAAGCGAGAGCGACATCTTACGAACTCGTGACAACCATGTGAAACACTTCTCCTGCATCACTGAGGGAGCCTCTTCCTTCTTGCAACCAGAGGATGAGCTGGCTCAACGTAATACCAAAGAAGTCCGGGCGTTGAGGAAAAAATTGCAACAGATTGAGATCCTTGAAGCAAAGCTAACAAGAGGACAAGTTCTTGATGGTCAGCAAATAGCGAAACTTCAGAAGAAACTAGATATCGAAATATCACTTGTAGAACTTGGCATTTCTGTTGAAGAGTCACCATCGTCAGCTTCGCCACTAGATGGAAAGCCTAACAAGAAGGCTGATGGGTTAAGGAAAAAGAAGAAAAAGGGAAAACAGAGGTTTGCACAAGTTGAGATACTCCCTGAGTTCGGTGAAATTAAAGTGGAAATAGATACAATGCTCAATAAAGAAACCGAGGAAACCTCTGAAAGTATCAAGCCAGAGGTTAGTTTCATTATTGTTAATGATTAAAATGTTTGTTCCATCTGCATCTGTTGAATAATCATTGTTTTGCTACTTCTAAATAGGACGGCGACGCAATGTTGGATGTGACGATAGTTAGTGAGTTCACCAAAGAGTCAGACTTGAAGAAAGATAATCCACCTGATTCACCGAAAAGCAAGAAAGTTGCAACGAAAGCAAACAAGAAGAAGAACAGAAAAGGAGGACTGTCCATGTTCTTGACTGGTGCTCTTGATGATAACCCTAAACCTGTTGTTGCTCCTCCTCCACCAAAGCCCAAGAACGAAGGTCCTGCATGGGGCGGTGCTGCTAAGGTGGTTTCAAAGGGGTACTCTTCTCTCCGAGATATTCAAGACGAACAAAGCAAGACTCCTCAGCCTCATGAGCCTGTTAGGACTGCTAAACATCAGTTATGGGATGAGTCTTGTGGTAAAACCGAAGGAAAGATACTGCTGAGTTCTTTCTTGACTTCGAAGCCCATTCCTGTGGAATCAACCAGGAGTTTGCAGCAATCTGATGTGGAAAGAGGAACTCCTCCTTGGGCTTCTTCTGCGACTCCTCCTCACGTTTCTCGACCTTCCCTCAGAGATATCCAGATGCAGCAGGTACGTTAATCCTCTGTTTTGGCAAGATCTCAAAAGAGACGAACAAGATTGTTTTGTTACTTATTTGTTTTTGTTTGGGGGGTCTAATGTTTTTAGGTGAAGAAGCAACAGTCTCTGTCCCACAGTCCAAAGACAAAAACAGCAGGCTTCACCGTTGCAACAGGGCAAGGATCTCCATCAGATTCGCCTGGAGCTAACCGCTGGTTCAAACCAGAGGTCGATGCTCCATCATCAATCCGTTCTATCCAGGTCGAAGAGAAAGCCATGAAGGATTTGCGCCGCTTCTACAGCAGTGTGAAGGTAGTCAGGAACCAGAACTGACTTGAGTGATGACTGTATGAGACATCATTACCTTTCTCAAACAGGTCTCATTCTCAAAAGTGTTGTAGTTGTAGTTGTACTTGTACAGATGCTGTCTCGACTGTTACATTGGGGTTTCCCTAAAGTCGTCAGCCATTTTCTCTTTTCTTTTTTCTTTCAAGCTGTTAGCCGTGAGAGTGATGCTCATGTTCATGTACATCACTGGTGTACCTGAAGCTCTTTATTAGTCTTCATAAACCATTTTAGATGTACTCTCGAAATAACAATAAAAAGCTTTGATAAATCATTCTTTATAGAAGTGTGGTATTTTGCTTGATATGATCCTTTTTTTCCTTTTCCGTCAAGGCTTTGATATGATCTATGAACTTGCGCCATTGCTAAACATGTGAATTTAGGTTGCCTTGCGTGGCAAGAAAGGTGTGAGAGCAGAAACAGACATTCTCTGTGTTTGATTTAATTCTTCTTCACGTAAGAAAGATAGAGTCCCAAAATAAGAGTTTGACTAATTATTTTAGTGATCTGTCATCTCAACAAGATTTACCAATTTTTTTTTGTTGTTAAAAAAACAACACTACATAAAATATCAAAAGAGATCTTTAACCATTGACCCTAACCTTACGTTTCTAACTATCTCATTTTGGGCTCTGCTTTATAGGCTTATCTCTTCTTCTCTTCAGGTTATCTATCTTATCAATTGTCTAGATCATCAAAGGAAACACAAAAAGAAAGAGAGCCTGGGGGATCTGGGTTTATATGATAAAACCAGGTTTGTTTTTTTTCTAATTAAATTCTAATTGTGGCCATTTCTTGAACTTTATCTGGAATTTTGGTTGATTGTTCAACAAGTTTCTTTCTCCTATCTTATAGATCTCTAACCGAAGTTCTCCGACAATGAACGACCTCTTAAAGGTTTGTCTTTATCTTTTTCCTTCTCAACTTTTCTTCGTTTCCCTTTGGACATTACCGTGTTTCCCATGTAATTACTTTTCACTGAAACCAAAAGTGAAAAATGTTTTGATTATCACCTCTAACTTCGTTTTAGGGAAATAGATACTCGTAGGGCTTATTACTTGTGTCACAAGATTTGTCACGATATGACGTCTCTTTTGCTCGACAATCTTGATATTTATGTCGGATTTTAACGGAAGATATGTGACGAGTGCTTTTTTATTGGACAGGGTTCTTCAGAGTTCTCGAGAGATCGATCTAGTAGAAGCGATATTGAGTCAGGACATGGCCCCAATAACTCTGGAGATCTCGGCCTCGCTGGTTTCTTCAATAAGGTAACCTTCTTATACCTCTTCTCTGTCTGTGTCAAATGTTTATATGTGCATTGAGATCATATCAACTTTTTCAGGTTCAAGAAATCGAGAAGCAATATGAGAAGCTCGAGAAGCATCTCAAGAAGCTTCAGGGGGCACACGAGGAGAGTAAAGCCGTCACTAAGGCTCCTGCAATGAAATGTAATCCAAAACCAGTTCGAGTTTCTTAGACTTACAAAAAAAAGTTCTTGATTCAAGATGAAATGAAATTTGGTTTCTATATGTTTTTTTCTTTTCTTGTAGCAATCAAACAGAGGATGGAGAGAGATGTGGATGAAGTGGGAAGAATCTCTCGTTTCATCAAAGGAAAGATTGAAGAACTGGATAGGGAGGTTAGGCTTAGAGATGATTCATTATTGCCTCTCTTTCTATGATCAGTTCTTCTTTGTTTAAGACCAGACTTGATTTCTACAGAATCTGGAGAACCGGAGTAAACCAGGTTGTGGTAAAGGAACTGGAGTAGACAGAACAAGAACAGCTACAACTATGTGAGTTTTGCTTCCCCTTCAAGCTTCTCTCTCTATATCTTATCTTCCTAATTAGTTTTCTTTAACCCCAGTGCGGTTAAAAAGAAGTTCAAGGACAAGATATCTGAATTCCAAGTAAGCTGGTTTCTGCAAATTCTCAAAAGCATAAGCTCTCTTGAGAAAGTAAGTTGTCATAACTTTTAATTTTATTCTCTGCAGACACTAAGACAAAATATTCACCAAGAATACAGAGAAGTTGTAGAGAGGCGTGTGTTTACAGGTTTTAAATTGAGAATCCCTGTCTTAAGATTCAACTGTTTTATTAATGATCTTCTCCTAGCTAATTCTTTTTTTTTTTGATTCTTGAACAATGGTAGTGACTGGCCAACAAGCTGATGAAGAGGCAAGGACTTAATAGTTTTAGATTTCAACTTAATCTCTATTAAATTCATGATAATTTGTTTTCGGATGTGTAGACGGTTGATCGATTGATTGAAACCGGAGACAGTGAGCAGATTTTCCAGAAAGCAATCATGGAGCAAGGACGAGGTCAGGTTGGTAACTATGACTACCTATGCAACAAGTCAACAGTTACTTGTATCTCAAGTTAGGTTATTTCCTGTCTCCGTGCATGCAGATAATGGACACACTGGCTGAGATTCAGGAACGCCATGACGCTGTCAGAGATCTAGAGAAGAAACTCCTTGACCTACAACAGGTAGACCTTGATCCGGTTTACCAAAATTTCTCAAAATGATTCACCTCTTTGGTTGGTTGGTAGGTGTTTCTTGATATGGCCGTGCTGGTGGATGCACAGGGAGAGATGCTAGACAACATAGAGAACATGGTAAAACATTCTCTTACATTATCTTTTGATGAAACCCTGAGTTTAGATTTTCTTCAAAACCCTTCTTGCTCCTGTTTCTGCTCTGACAGGTCTCAAGCGCTGTGGATCATGTCCAATCCGGGAACAACCAGCTAACAAAGGCAATAAAGAAACAGAAAAGTTCGAGGAAATGGATGTGCATTGCCATCCTCATCCTTCTAATCATCATCATCATTACCCTTCTCTCTGTTCTCAAACCATGGACACAGAAACATGGTGGTGCTTAGGGTTCCCTTCTCCCTGCCCTGCTTCTGAAGCTTTTGTATAAAACAGTTTAACATACACATACATGTATCAATGCATCAAACAACATCCTTCCACTGTCACTATCAAAATGATGTATTCTTTGGACTGATTCAATGAATGAATTAACTATTTAACAACTGCCAGAGGCTAAACATCATAGTCTTAAACGAATATGAATATAGAGGGAATCAGGAGACGGTAAGTGAATAATAAAACTCTGTTGAAATTTACTTTTATCTTTCATATCTGTAGTGTATGTCACAACAAATCCAGAAAAAAAAAAAACTATCCGAGGAAAAGAGACACAAGAATCTGAATGAACCTTTATCAGATTTACAATGATGAGAAAAAGATACCCCCAGCTTCACATTTGCTTCATGGGAAGACCTTAGAGAAGGATGAAGCATAACGGTCATCCTTCGCAGCATCAGTCAGTCATCCTTCGCTGCATCTTTTTTTCTTAAAATGAACTCACACTGTAACTAACCGGCTCCGATTTCGGTTTACGATTCTCGGTTTAAGCTACATACCAATACCCCAATCATATCATTGATATTTTGTTTTCGGTTCAGGACTTCGGTTCTATACAACCGATAGATCACAAACCTCGCGTCCAAGCCCAATTTGTTTTGCCGGTTCAATTAGTTTTGTCCATATATACCGGATGTTACTTTGATAAATCCACATGAGGTGGTGGTTTAGGTATAGCCCCGGTTTCGGTATTTATTTGATCATGACTCTCTGTTTCAGTTGAAAAAAAATCTTCTGGATTTTTCTTTATTTATAACTGTTAATAATCTTAAGAGGACAAATATCTTTCTTCCAGATTTTGGCTTATAAGTTTTTATATTAAATGTGTTAAATAATCTATCAGTATTTATGTATATCTACATCAGATAATACATTATCTTATAGATTTTATTTCCACATAATTTGATAAGAAAATTATCTATATCAATACCATTTTCAATCTATAAAATGGTTCCCACAACACTGATCAGAAACCATTATTTTCATCTCAAACGATGGAAAAGATATCAATGAAATTTGCTCTTGTTGTTTTCTTAGTTGTTGCATCCGGTAAATTTTCATAATAAAATTTGCGTTTAAATCTTTTATCTTACATATTAGTCAAAAAAAATTATTAACAACAATAATAGTACTGTTTTGGTTTTGTAGTGGTGAGTATTGAGGCAACACGGTTATTAACCGAAGAAGCTCGTGAAACTGTTTTGCATGGTGAATCTTTGCCGCATGTTGATGGTCTTCGATGCAAGAAAGGCTGTTATCTGGAATGTACTCCAATTCCTTTTATTGTAAGATGTTCTTGTGTGTGCAAAGAATCTGATCCTTTTTAATCGAATCCTCAAATAATAAGAACATGCGTTAATATTAGTGAAAAACTGGGCCAGTTATGTTCAATCATGTTACTGGCGAATCTATGAGATTTATGTCATGGGTTACTTATGGGCCTAAATCGGTCATAAAATAAACTCGGTCCTTCTTCTGGTATCAGTGTTGTTTGATACCAAAGTATTAGTAACGTATTTCTATGCAATACGTAAATATCAAAATTAACCTAAGCCATCAAATAACTACATAAGGCTGCGTTGGTTTCCGAAACAGACTGTTATGGGAGCCTGCACAGCGCAAAGTTTTAGTCGAGATTTGCGAACTACTGACTGATGATGCAGCCATAGGTTCTTACAATATTTCTTCCTAGCTATCAAGTTCATTTGATGCTAAATATCTTTACTAGTGCTTTTTGTTCCGTTTTGTGTCAGGGTAGTCGAAGTATCATAGGCATAAAATCTTGACTTTTATTGGATCAAAGACAAATTAAATATAAGTGAGAAAGTCTGTAAAGGAATCTCTAATCTCCATCCCAATTCATTCTATACGGATCTATAATATCCTCTATTTCTGCTTGTCCTCAACCACCATTTTAGTCAAAAGTGAAATCACCAAAGTATCCATAATGTACCTTCCAAAATCACCAAAGGTGTATATACCATTTTTTTTCTCAGCATCTAAAACAATGGAAATGAAGTTTGCTCTTGTTATCTTCTTAGTTGCTACATCCGGTAAGTTTCGTATTTCATATTTAAGATAAAAGTTAAAACACGCATTTTTTTTACTTATACCAACATCAACATACTTGTGTTCGGTTTTGTAGTGATGACAATTGAAGCAACAAGATTGTTTTCTGAAGAAACTCGTGAAATTGTGTTGCATGGTGGTGAATCTTTGCCGCATGAATCGATTATGATCAGGCATATGAACACATGAGGTCTTCTGAAACCGTCATACACACATTGTCTCCTCATGTTATGATTTGGAATTACACGAAATTTAAAAAGGAATCTTGTGTTTGTGTTTTTCGGATGAAGAATCAAATTATGTATTTCAGTTTGCACACAAAATTTTAGTGGAGTACACACGTCTGCTTCTCCATCCAATCAACTTAGGATCAAGTTATCTACAGAGAGAGATAAAGAGAGAAGAGAGAGTATGGTATTTCTGAAATCCTGCCAAAAAACTAGATGAAAAATAAGTATTTGTTTTACATTTGATTTAAATATAAAAGTCCTTTTTATCGAAAAATAGAAAAGTCAGTTAAAATCCAAAATAACTGAATTCTAACAAAATCAGTTGAACATTGAATAACATTGGATTTTAGTTCACTTTTACAAATACACAATTGAATAGCACTGGATTTGGTTTTGGAACTAAAGTCTAATAAAGTACCATTTTTAAATTACCATTAGTGTTTTTCTTTCCATGCTTTTGATAAGAAAATTGACTAAATCAGTACTATTTTCATTCTATAGAATGGTTCCTACAACACTGATCATATACCATTATTTTTTCTTAACATCTAAAACAATGGAAATGAAGTTTGCTTTTGTTATCGTCTTAGTTATTGCATCTGGTAAGTTTTGAATTTCATATCTAAGATAAATGTTTAACGCACAAATATTTATCTATAGCAAGATACTGGTTTGGTTTTGTAGTAATGAGTACTGAGGCAACAAGGTTATTACCCAAAGAAACTCATGAACTTGTGTTGCATGGTGGTGAATCTTTTCCGCATGGTGAATCTTGGCTGCATGATGTGAAAGAAGTACGAGTTTCTGACTGCGAGAATGGGTGTCGTAAGCTATGTATTGATCCATTGGTTCCATTTGTCGTAGCATGTTGTGTATGCAATTGATCTTCTTAAAAATCGAAGAAATAAGAGTATATGCATGTTAAGCTGTTTTATCAAAATATATAATTACGGTCATTATGGGGATGACTGGTTTTCCAGCTACCATCCGCAAACGCAGCTTTTGCGGTTTATAGCGGTTGTTGGCGTTTCGAAACAATCACAGAAAACGCTACAAATCGTTTCAAATCGCTCCGAACCTCTTGAAATCAAAAGCTGGTTCCAGCTAACGTTTGCGGTTGCGGGTGGTTGCGGGAGGATAATTTTTTTTCCTTAAAAACAGAATAAATAAAAATACTACTAAAAATATCCAATAAAAATTTTCAATTGAAATAATAGAAATTGTAAAATGTATTCATATTATATTTCAATTTATATTATAAAAATTCAAAACTAAAATATTTTCTATAAATTTTTAAAATTGAATAATATGATTTTATAAATATAAATTTTATATTTATCATATTATTATGATTTTAATATTTTTTATAATTACACAAAATGTAAATATTATTAAATTATTATTTAACAGATGTAGCATTTGGTAGTTTACCAGTCATAAGAGTCCCGCAAACGCAACAATTTCTAACAGTTGTACCAGTCCTACAAATATCTAGAAAACGCTTAAAACCGCAACCATCCGCACCCGCAAACTCCCGCAACCGCAACCGCAACCGCTGCGATTACACCAGTCAGGCCCTATATCATTCAAAACATCCTCAAAATAATATTCTAGGAGTTACTGTGAGGAAAGCTTGTGTGGTAGACTGTATTATTCTTACAAGTGCAAAGATCACGCGATCATTTTCTTTTAACAAAGGCGTGACTTTTCTTTGCTTTGGGTTGATCGGCGATCGGTAACATTCAAATTTCCAAAGGTAGATACAAGTAACAAATATCAGTATATGTATGGGTACATTTTTCATCCGGATCCGTGGCGCAATGGTAGCGCGTCTGACTCCAGATCAGAAGGTTGCGTGTTCGATTCACGTCGGGTTCAAAATCCCCGAAACTAATTCCGGAATTTTTTTTGCTATGCCCAGTTTCGAGATGACTAATCTCTTCTTCATTCCTCCTATCTGTATAGGCCTTCCATTGTTTTTTTCAGCTCGTCTTCTTCAACCTTTCAGTTCCCTGTGAATAATGATGGACACGTTTTGGGCTGACAAAGGGCTTTGGTACTCTCAAAGGCCCATGTATTTCTTAAACTCTACTACTAGTTTAGTTAAGGACCGGACCCCTTGGTTAATACCCAAAAGCCTTTTTTCTTTAAATTTTTCACAACTAAAAGACTTGGAAAAACAAGAACCACCGTGAATTTCATCATCTTTTGACTTCTTGATTGCAAGAAAAACTAATCCACTTACTAAATATCGTTTAGATTGAAGTACTAATTATGTTAAACTTTAATGTTCGACTTAACATTTTACCAGAAAATAAATTAATGTCCGTAAATGGACAATATCAAAGAAAAGAAAAATATTATCCGCTTGCAGTAAAAGATAATGTTAAACAAGTAAAAATATCTGGAGAAAAATAAAATAAAATGCAATTTTTCTTTTGGGCAATGCAGAGAAAACAAAAATTAAGATCGGTTAATTAAATCCAACATCAGAAACAAAAAAAAAAAGGCAAAGAAACATATGGGAGGAGACTGGAATAGCATTTTGTAAAAACAATCAAGAGTTTGGCGTTTCTTCGATCTTTTGTTTTCTCTTGTCCAAAAGGTAGAAAATTTGTGGGATCTGAATTTCGCCCTAATCGTATTGTCTGATTCTTCTTCTTCTTCTTCTTCAGACATCAATTAGGTTTTGTGCTTTTGCTTCTTGTAATAATAATTCGGGTTCGAATTTTGCGATATATTTCCATCCTTTTGATTTTCCCTAAAATCTTTGGCACAAAATGGATTTACGTGTTCGGATTCCCTTATTGTTATTATTGTGTGCGATATGCGTTCCCTCCTCTGGGTTTGCTTCATCATCGCCGGTGAACATTTCCGTCTGCAATCACGAGTTCGAGCTCTTCCGGTTCGATCTACGCTCCAAATGTCCTCCTTCTATGCATCCACCTCCTCCTCCTATCCAGGTACCCTTTGTTTCTGTTATAAAAGATTTGAGGCTTTTTGCTTTGTGAAACGAATAGCTTTATTTGTTAACACTATTATCTGTCTCAATTTCAGGTAGATGGAGACTCACTGGACAGGTTAATGATGTCTTTGAACCGTGGTGGGAATGCTGCTTATATGTCTCTACTCTTTTATGCTTCCTGGTGCCCTTTCTCACGTCCTCTCCGCCCTAAGTTTGACATTTTGAGTTCCATGTTCCCTCAGATACACCACCTTGCTCTCGACCATTCTCAAGCACTCCCATCGTACTCTTTCTTGAAACCACTACATATCTTTATTGACTCTGTTCCCAATATTACTTACAAGGAAGTGGATTGAATGACTCATTTAATTCATAGTTTACTAATTGATTTTGCAGTGTCTTTTCAAGGTACGGCATCCATAGCTTACCTTCAATCCTGATTGTGAATCAAACTTCAAAGGCGCGTTACCATGGTCGAAAAGATGATCTTACATCCCTGATTGAGTTTTATGAGGAATCTACAGGTGAGATTCACCAGTCTCTCTTATCACAATTTGAGAGTTCTCAATCAGTAATAACTTATTATGATGATTCTTTTGGTTTTGCAAGGTCTTAAACCTGTCCAGTATGTGGCCGAAGCTGAACCAACAACAAGCTTAGACGCTACCGATGGTAACCTGATCACATGGCTACGCAATGGGACATCTATCAGTGAAATATTCAGACGAGATCCATTCTTGGTACTCTCTCTGCTATTTATCTGTTTACAAATGGCGATCCTCGTCTTCCCCATAGCAGAATCACGCATGAAAGCGTTGTGGGCTTCTTACGTTTCCAGTCTCAACCTGGAGAGATTTGGAGAGATTAGCCAACTGTTCAGCCGTGCTCTTCACATGGTGGATGTGAGGAGGCTGTGGTTGAAACTGGGACTCGTCAAAACAAGGAACTTTCATGAGAGAGCAATGAACGCTCAAGCCTGGGCTTCATCGCTTGCATCTGTCTCTCTAGGCCAAACTTCATCAGACCAGTCTTGATCTCTTAAAGGCTACTTCTAGTATCTTGTCAGCATTGGAAAGAGATAAGGTTTAAGTGTGTTCTTGAACTCTGAGAGTTCCATTCCATTGACTTCTGAGTTAATTTGTCTGCATCAAAGATGTAAATCCAGGAACAGCTTTGCTTCTGTCTGTGAATATGTTTCTCTCTCTTTTTTGTTTTACAACTCTGAGATGTATGTTTTGACCTCATTTCTCTTACTGAATAATTTTATTGAGTCAGCTAAAAACTATCTCTGAATCTTCAGAGCAACTTTCTTTTGTAATGTTTGTACGAGTTCGGCTGTCTCTACGATAGTCACATGGTATGGTATGCCATTATCATATGCATGCTTGCATTATCACATAGCATTTTTTTGTTTCAAGGCTCACTATAGCCTTGGACCATTTGTACAGATAGTATTGAGATTGAAAGATTACAATACAAAGTTGCAATAATATCAAGACTGAGATGAGATGAGATGAAAACACGTCAAAGACGAGTTATTCCCAAAACTACTAAAGTCAAACATAATTTAATCTGATCAATAGGTAGTGTGTTCACATCAAACTATGCAAAATTCTCCATTCTTTTATTACTACTAGTGGCATGTAACACACAAGATTCTTCGTAATCCCCTTATAGCCTTATTACAAACATGATATCATCAACAAAACTAAACCTTATCCAAAACTAATTAACCTTTTTTTTTAGCTAAGAGTTGAAAACATACTAATATTACACAAACTGTTATTAAGAAAGTAACAAATGGGTATCAAAATCAGTTGGAGAAATAAGAAAGGATAAAAAAAAGATTTGTAGTCATGTGTATTAGTGAAACTATGTTCTAGTTTTACTGTTATTAACAGGAAAAACTAGAAAAATTATTGACTGATTGACCTAGTAATAATAATTTGATGCGCGAACTGAAAATCCGAAGGATAGTTTGAATTTTAACAAAACATTAAAATAGTGGAGAAGACTTGAACATTGAGGAAGAACTAAAGGAGCTTGTCAAAGAAGGACAATCAATAGTTCTTGAAACAGGTCCCAAGTGGACCACTTGTTCCTTTGTCATCACTTCATTGCGTTAGATAAGTTCCAATTCACTTCGTCACCCACATCTCCAAGATAATACATTCAAAAAATAAATTCATTTACATGTCTTGTATATGTAATGTCAACTTCAACTAATATCAATCCATGTCTATATACATGATTATTTTCCCCCATAATTAAGAGGTTACTGATAATACTGTCATACGCGTTTTCAATAAGCTTTTTCAAATCATTTTGTGTGTATTTATAAAACATCTTAGATATGTGTTACTTGGAAGAGAGAAAAAATTAAAGAAGAGTCTCAAATCTTAATTTTCTATTGAATATATTTCTCAATTATTAATATTATAAATTATGTATCCAAACATTCTCAAATCTATTAAAGGATCTTGAAACCACTTCACAAGGGAAGAATACCTAAGCCCCACTTGGCTCCAATAATTCAAAGATCTCATTTTCTCAGACTAATGTCAAACAAATAAAATCTTCTCTTTTTCTCTCTAGAACTTCTGGAAGCCCTGATGGAAGAAGCTTCAATGAGATCATCTCAAGGAGACATGGATCTTGAGGAGTGGGAGCTACTCCCTAAAAATTGCTTCAAGGATCTTGATCTTGATCACAACGAGGATGATCACCATGGAGCCATGATCATGGATTGCTTCCTCTCCCCATCTACTCAAGATCCTCTCCACACGACTAGAGTCACCTCCAAGCTCCAGAGTTATCCCCACAAAGCTCCTCCAAGTTCCCATAGCTTGGGAGCCCGTGTTGGATCACGACAACAAGAAGATACCCGATCTTGATCCGGATCCAAAACAGAGCCCTTTTGATGGAGCTCTGCTTCCGTCACCAAGAGTATCCTTCAAGAAAACGAAGGAAACTGAATTTGCCGACATGAAAACTGACCCACCAGCGAGGATCACGAGTCCTGTGCCTTTGATAGATGCTGCGAAGCCCTCCGATTGCGAAGGAAAGCGATGACTTGCAAGTGAAGAAAGAAAAGTGATGATGTGACTAGTGAACATGGTGGTGAGAAACTGAACTTCTGGAAGATTGGTCTTAATGGGATCGGAGCTGTTTGCTCTTTTGGCGTTGCAGCAGCAGCCGCTACAGTATGTGTCTTATTCCTCGGACACAACAACATCAAAGTCTGTAAGGAACAAGAACCACAAGCTTAGGTTTCAGATTTACTCTGATGATCATAAGGTAACTTAATTTTTTACGAAAATTATATTAATTAATAAATTAAATGGAGTTTTGTATATTAATATGGTAATTCCACAAGCTTAGGTTCCAGATTTGTAACTTGATTAATTATTACAGATGCGAAAGCTAAGGGAGTGGTTTGGATAAAGCCTATAATTATTTTTGTGATGTTAGTGATATATGAGGATTATAGTTGGTAAATGTCTGCTTGTTATGATTGGGTAATTGTTATTCTAGAAACTTTGATTAGATTAGATGATTGTTAACTTTTTGATTAAACTATAGAAATAGGTTTTTAGATATTTTAATCCAAGTAAATGAATATTGATAAGGTGAAGCTTACGTGTTTTAAGTGAACAATCTCTGTAGTTGAAAAAGACTGATTCTTGTTTCTAGCTTTATACGTTTCGTAAACCGATTGTTTCTAACTTTATAGCTTGTGCCAAACGTCAAAGTTTACGTTCAAGAAGAAATTTTCTTTGTTTATTAAATATACTAACAACAACAATCCCTAAGCCTATAACACGTATCAAACTTATTATTTTTTAATGAAACACGTATCAAACTTACTGATTAGAAATGTTTTACTTATTTAATGGTGGTTGGTTGTAGAGGATGAATGAAGCTGTGAATCATGCAACAAAGGTTAACGAAGCAATCTTTGCAATGAAAGGTGTTTCTGTCGTGAGAGCTCAGATATCTTTTGGAGGTTACTACGATGGACTTTGAATTTCAACCGTCCATAATTCTCTATGGAATCAAATGGATCAGATCTAGTCTATCCTCATACCAGCTTTCATAAGTTCAATAGTTTCTAGCGTGCATGCATGGTCCTTGTCATTACATTTTGTAAATTTTGCTAAAATCCGATATATTGATAGATATAGATCATTGTAAAATTTCATGTAATATTTTTAATTGTTGTGAAATAACTTAAATATCTTTCTGTGATTTGTTTAATTTTAGTAGTTCAATTCACGTAGTTTTCTTTCTCCAAAAACAAAAGCATTTCATTTCATTACTAGATGAGAAAGTTTGCTATAATGTCTGAGTTATATGTGCCATATGGTTTGCTAGACGGGCTAAAACTTTGTTTAAGAAAATTCTGAAAATTAGGGAGGGTCGTTCTCAAAGGAGGCCCAACCTTGTTTACCAATCATTACAATCAAACAAACATAAGAAGAAAAAAAAAAGTTAGCAGTGAAAAAAATTCATTGCCATTTTGCCCACTGGTCGGGAAAAAGGACAGGAAGGTAATTTTCAGACTGGTAAAAAAATCGGACCGTCGATTTTTATAATCTAACGGTTCATAAATATTCCTCCATTGACAGCATAGAGATGAAATATAAAGAGATGCCCTAAACCACCTTTGCCCTCCACAATACAGAACAGAGCCGTGAAGTCAGAGAGACAGAGAGAGAGAGAGAGACACACACACACAAAGAGAATTTCGCCGGAGAAATTTGCGGTTACGGTGGTCTTACTCAGTAACAAAACAAGACATCAGAATCTCCAGTCCCTTCTTCACAAAAAAAAATCATCGATCTCTGTAAGTAAATTTGTTACGGGGATTCTCCTCTTCTCAAGTTAATTGAATCTTCCCAACCCTAAATCAATTTTCTCTTTTTGGATTTTTAAACTTCTTAATAATTTTTTTTTAAAATCTCTTTTTTTTTAACACTAATAAACTCTGTTTCGGACAGATTATTCAATCGGAGAAAGAAGCTCTAGAAATGTCGTCGTTAGAACAAGAAATGTTCTTACAGTGGGGAAACAAGAAGAGAATGAGACGTCTAAGAGCCGCCAACAAGGACAAACACATCTCACGCCGCGAATCTAATTCTTCAGCTCCTCAAGAGACCTTCCTCTTTCACTCCTCGAGGTTCTCCAGGTACTATAACATTCACAAAGATTATCTCTTTTTTTTTCTTTCCCCAAGAGTTAATTTTTTTTTAATGGGGTTTCTTGGTAGAGGATCAGAAGGGGCAATTCTCAGATCTGGAGGACTACCAGAGAAGAAAGAGAAAGAGGAGAGGTATTACACTACGAGAGGCGTAGTTGATACAATTGGGAAAGCTTGCTTATTAGATGGAGAAGACAGCAATAGCAAGGGAGAGGAGAGTAATATGTGGCCAAAGCTGTTTGTGACTCTGTCAAGCAAAGAGAAGGAAGAAGATTTCATGGCTATGAAAGGTTGCAAACCTTCCCATAGGCCTAAGAAGAGAGCCAAACTCATCCAAAAAAGCTTACTTGTGAGTTTTTTTTTTTCAAAGTTCAATCCTTTTTTTCTGTTTTTGTTCTTTCAAAAAGTGTTTTGAGAGTTCAATTATCGTTTGTTTTACAGTTGGGGAGTCCTGGAACATGGTTGGCTGATATGTGTCCCGATAGATATGATGTCCGGGTCAAGAAGAGCTCCAAGAAGGTACTATAGCTTTGTAATACGTTTTTTTTTTATATTCCATTCAGAAATTTTGAGATCTTGTCGAGGCATTAGCATTGATGATGTGTTTTTGTGTTGCAGAGGCGAGCAAGAGGATTAAAAGCAATGGGGAATGCTGAGAGCGATTCAGATTAAGGAGGAGCTTGAACATTATCTAGAAAATCTTTGCGTATTGACTTTTTAGATTAACTTTTGCTTTGTGGTGTTCACTTGAGCAATCTTATAAAAGTAGTTTCTTTCAGTTGATCATTTTGAACTACAAAGGAAACATTTATTTCTTTGTGGGCAATGTATGCGCTTGTGGCCCCTTGTTGTAACTTGCACACAATCTTGTTGTAACTTACTGTTTCAAATAATGGATTTTTGGTCCCATCTTCTGACATAATTTTTCTTTATTTTACGTGGGAACATTGACATTAAGTATGAGGTTGTTTGTACTGTATTAGGATTAAAGTAAGCCAAGTTCTACTCTACTGGTACCATAATCATATGATGAATTGAAAAGCATACATGAGAACTAGAGTTGTTCAGAACAACATGAGATGAGAGGGCAGGAAAACTCCAAGACATGGATTGACGCTACTGGTTGCATCGCTGGCAACACACCTCCATTCCACATCAATTGGAATTGCTGTCATGGGAGTATGTGGTGGATCTGCATCTAACCTTTGTTGGGCACAAGTAAGTAATGTGCGGGAAAGACAGATTGACACCACTCGTGATGTTGGAAGCTGTTCCATATTCATCGCCAAGCACCTTTGATCTTCATCATTTAGATCAAGAGGTAGGCATGATCAAGAGAGAGAGAGAGATCATACTCGTTCCTCTACCAACACTGCATCACCATGTAGGGTGATACTCAAACCGGTCCGGTCCTCTGGGTCTCTAGCAACCAGTAGTGACCATTTTGGATTAGCTAGCAGATCCTGCAATCAGAGATGAATCTTATAAAACTGAGTCACGATGGGTTTTATTTTCTTTGACCCGTTAGTTTACTAATACCACCACATTGTCAGTATGTAACTACGGCTCAAACAGTGTTACCTCTAGTACCAAAGAACCTCTCTAATAGGACTATAGCGTCTATCTTTCATGATAACTGCGTGCTCTTCCTTGTCCTCTCTCGTTTCCATGTGATTATATCCGCTTTCTACCCTCTAGAAATCATACTATGTCGAATCTAAGTTGATTTTTGTTATCTGCAGAGGCCAAGGCCATGGAATAGGCAAGGACTGCAAGTTTATTTTCAGTCAAATGTGGGAGCAAAAGATTTCATCTACTGCCTTACAAACCCATGCGGTAGAGAAGATCTGTTTTGACGCTCATCTGCAGTGAAAATAAACGACAATTCAATTCATACGTGCTTGTGTTTCTGGACTACAAACCCATGCGGTAGAGAAGAAAGGACGTTACCTTTTTTGGTAAGAAGAAATATTATTCGGGAGGGATATTGTAAACAAAAAGTGTCTGTTTTCTCAAGGATACTTCCAAAGCAAGATCATGAGCTCCATCAAATCCTTCCTCCACTACATCATCTTCTTCGATCATCCACTCTAGTAAGTTTAAACTGGAACAGGCCAAGAAAAGGGTGCTTATGTTCTTACCATCCATCGGGGCTTAAGAAGTCAAAACAAACAGCAAAGAAACACGGAGTGGGTTGCTAGAATCTTGGCCTTACTTAACATACGGTGAAACGGCAGCGATGGAAGCACTCATACAGCATTTCAAGACGAGTTCTGTTGTGACTTTTGTGTCGGAATCTTAGATTACACTTGGAGTATGTGTGTTTGCTGCAAAATATGAGTTTAACTTGCTCGTATTTGAGTCTCGTGATATTTCACATGAGCACTTAGATTGTGCAACCAGATTTTATGATTACATAATCTATTTAACGTATATGTTTGTAACTATAAGTTAGTACAGTAGACTTTTTTTTTTAATTGTAGCATGTGCTTAGATCATATAAGACTAGGCTCCACTAATAAACTAATCTAAATGTTCTACCACTAGTCTTTTTCGCTTTGACTACCCACCAAAACATCACAAGTTAATCATATTTTAACAAAGATTCATCGACACAATAAACCTAAGAATGTATCATAAGTTAAAAACACCAAATAGCTTCTTGCATTGTATCATAAGTTTAAAACACCAGATAGCTTCTTCATCTTCTTCCATCAGTCATCATCAGAGAAGGTTTTCTTCTTACCGCAGAATAATTCGGTTACCTCCCGTCTCTCCAGATAATCTTCTTCTGTCCGAAGGCTTTCTTGTCGAAGGTACTCTTCGTTCCTGGAAATATTGACAAATAGTTATCTCTCCACGCATAACAGTGAAAAAGCTTTAACCCAATGTGCTGAAGAAACTCATAAGGCAAATGATAATAAAATCTCTTACCAGAGCTTCTCTGCACGCATGTACCTAAATCAACAACAAGACAAGACTAATAGTATTAGTAACGACCTTAAAGAAAGCTGTATAACAAACACAAATTAGAGAAACAATATTTACTTGGGTCGGATAGGGTATGGAGCCATCTCAACCACGTCGGAGAGAATTTGCAGAGCTCTACTACTCCTCTGGTAGAAGAGCAACGCTGTCATTGCTTCCTCAGCAGAAGCAAACTCAACAAAGCCACAGCCCACATGATCACCCTCGCGGTTCACAACAAGTCGAACACGACAAACATGTCCAACATTTTTGTAGTAATCAAAGCTGTAAATGTGGAGGGCAAAATATCAGTCATGATTCAAGAGGAAATTAAAAGTGCTACTACTTACAGATTATATGTTCGTATTCCGGGAGGGATATTGTAAACGAAGAGTGTCTTTTTTCTTATGGCTACTTCCTCAGCAAAATCATGAGTTTCATCAAATCCTTCCTCCACTACATCATCATCTTCGATCAGACGGTTTTCTCGTCCAAGGTAGTCTTCGTACCTGGATGATCAAAAATCAGTGTGATCTCAATAGGTATACAAAGAACATCACTATAAATTACAAATAGTTAAATCTCTTACCAAACTTTGTGATCGATGCAATACCTAATTAACAAAAGAATAATATAATATTAATGTTAGGGCTTCTTTAATGGCGTAAAAAAAAATTAAGCAACAAGTTACAAAGAGTGTTGATTTACTTGGGATGCCGAGGGTCTGGAAATCCCTCAGACGATAAAAGAGAAATTCCTTGACCGTGCAAAAACTTCTTTTTTAACGCCTACAGTATAAAAAGACTTGATCAGCAACGGTGGTATTTTAAATTACTGCTTGAACAATTTACATCATTACTCTCTCACCTTCTCTGCTTCTTCAGCAGAAGCGAACTCAACATCGCCATCGCCAATTTGATTCCCCTCACAGTCTATAAGAAGTCGAACTTGAACAACTTTTCCAACATCTTTTAATAAATCGATGCTGTCAAAAAGGATGAGAGTAATATTAGTCATGAAAAACAAACTTGCTCCAAGAACCGAAGAAGAAGAAGTTAGAGGCGCTACTTACAGATCTTGAATTTTAGTTGGGCGAGGGAGATTGCTGACAAAGATCGTCTTATTTCTTACAGCAACTGCCTGAAATTTAACAGCCAAGTGTGTTAGCATGACCTTAAGGAGAAAACACGTAAAAAGTTGTGTTTCTTGGGAATTTCATCAAAAGTCCTACCTCTTGATAAAGTCTTTCTTCTGTCTCATTTTCTTCTGTCTTATCTTCGTCTCTCACAAGGATCCCTCGGCGAAGATAGTCTTCGTAACTGAAATTTCGAGAAACCAAAGTGATCTCTCCATGTATACAAAGAAGAAAAAAAAAACTTCACCAAAAAAATAGTTAAATCCCCTTACCAGAGCTTCTCTGCAAAGTTGTACCTAATTAACAAAAAAAAAAAAAAATCATTTAGTCTTGTGCTGTAATGATGTTAACACTCAAGCAAATAAATTTACTTGGAAAAGAAATTTACTCGGGTAGGAGACGGTAGGGAGGCAGCTTAGCTACGTCAATAAAAATCTTGTGATCCAGCAAATATTCACCATTCATTTTTTCCAGCGCCTTATGTGCTTGGTAAGCAGAACCAAGCTCCACAAAGCCATAGCCTACATGCTTGCCCTCGGGATTTACAACAAGTCGAACACTAACAACTTGTCCAAGAGGACTGAAGTAATCGATGCTGTGTAAAAGGCGGAGCTTAAGTAATCCAAAATATCAGGCAATGGAAGCGGAAAACTAAAGGTTTTTGTACTCTTACATATGAAATAATTTAGTCTGAGGAGAGAGGTTGGAAACAAAGAGAACGTTCTGCAATTAACAGGCAAGAGTGTTACGGGCCGACTCTTAAGTAGAAAATGTCAGAAGATTCATCCCCCAAAATAAAGGGTCAATTGTGGCATATTTTGAAGATAACAGGAAGAGGTACCTCAACAAAATTAGGAAGAGGTTTCTCATCTTCTACTCGCAGAATGAAATCTTTGTTCCTGAAATATGGAAAACTCCCTGTAATCTCTCCATGTAACCCTCGGAAGAGTAAATGATCAAGAATGTAATCTTCTTACCAGACTTTGTGATCTTTGCAATACCTTATAAAAAAAAACAATAGTGTTAGTTGTGTAATAGCATCCAACAAAACTATAGCAATCAGGTTAAAATATTAACATTGAAAATGAACTTACTTGGGTATGATGTACTGATGAGGGGAAATCTGAGCAAAATTCTGAGAACCGTGCAAATATTTAATCTTTTGGAGAGCCTACAATATTAAAAAAAAAAAGAATTTAAATCAGAAATCTTGGTTAAATAATTGTTTAATACAACTAGTAGTCTACTCTTCTCTCACCTTGTCTGCTTCGTTAGAAGAAGCAAACTCGACAAAGCCACATCGCCTAGTCCTCCTGAACCCGTGGTGTACAACAAGCTGAATACGAACAACTTGTCCAACATCTTTGAAGAAATCGATGATATCTGCTACCCCAGCGACCTTAGAGAGACGGCGAACCAAGATGGTTTTCTTTTTTACGACAGCCTCCTCCTGAATGAAGAATTCAAGTGTGTGTGTTGTTAGCAGCGACTCGAAAGTAGAACAAAAAAATCAAATATTCATACGCATCTTAGCTTACCTTACGTTTCTTTTCTTCAGAATCATAGGTTTGGTCACCAAATCATCTTTCAGCTTACGCTTCACTATACAAAACAAACAAAGTTCCTCTTCAGAGTTAGATTTGTTATTGGTAAAAATGTAGATGAAGTATCCGCTTACCAAATAAATTAGCTGGCTCCGAATCAGATCCCGACTTCATTCGTTTGCCTGTAAAATCAAAAAACCTCGTCTTCAGAGAGACTAGGTTTGCTAAAATCGGAGTAGTTGAGAAACCAATCGTAAGAGACTGTTTTGTTACCCGATGATTTAGCTTCTGCGGCCGATTTCTTCGAACAAGTAGCCATGGAGAGCAGCTAAAACAAGGAATCCTAGTGAGTGGTCTTCGAACGAACGAGCTTTTTATAACATAAATCATTTTTATGGGCTTGGGCTTTCACTTTTTTGGGTTTATATGTCCACCATCACTATCTACGGCTCACTTTTGGACATTTCGGTTATCTATCTAACCTGAACCGAGAACATTGATGATTTTGACGTCAACGTGAATAAAATCAACCTTCACAGTTTTAGAAGAAAAGGTTCGGTTCACTTGACTTGTTGAGAGATTGTCATTGTACATTTGTCTTCTTCCAAATTCGTTTTTAGTTAACCAGACCCGCGTTCTGCCCATGATTTATATATCTAAAATTTAAAACATATAATATTGACAAATTAAATATTTATATGTGATGGATTTTTTTATACCTATACAACAATGTTTTTTATATAATCATGTATACGTTGAAGTAACAGTAATTTTGGGCAAAAAACCATTGAATTTATCACGGATCCAATCGATATGGACTTAAATATTTTACACGAATCTCAAAATTTCACAATTTTACATAAGATAGGAAATAAAAAATAGTGAAAAGACCACTACAAATTTGGTAATTCTACTAAGAATGTTTTGAAAATCGAATCGGACATTGATTCAGTATTATAGTTGGGCCAATGGTCGGGTTGATGGTCGGACTGATCCAACCAGTTCAATCAAAAGTAACTATATACTAGATCTCGTGTGCGGGTTTTATTTTCAATTTTATATGTATATATATTTATTTAGATCATTAGTAGTGTACATTTTTAATTTTAATCATATACTTAAATATTTAAAGCTATTTCAAATACAATAATGTATAGTTTCCATGTTGTAAATAATCAATTGTTTAAACTGTCGTACGTATTTGTTGCTTCTTATTATATATTTATCTTATTGTATCTACATTTAGTTATTAAACATATTAATATGTGCATGAAAAAACATATTTGACAATTATTTTTTATTTAATTGATGTTAAATGTTTACCCGTCTTTCATAACTGTATTTTTAGCATTATTTTTTATGTTTATTCATTTTACACAATATATTATTATCTCTACAAAAGTGAAAGATATGTTAATTTTTATACATGTAGAATATAGTCTTCTAATGTTAAGCCGTTTTGTCATATTATATTTTTAACATAAATATTTTATAATTTAATTCAATATGATTTTATCATATTAAACTCAATATAAAATTAAAATGATTGATTGTGATTATATAATAGATAAAAATAAGATATAGTCTTTTATTTTTTATTTTATAAAAACCAACTGAATATATTAATGTATAATAATATTTCAAAAAAATTACGGAATTAGTTAAAATATTTACATATAATTTTGAAAACTAAGATCTTGTTAAGCTCTTTCTAATAGATTTTTCGAAATTAAAAAAAAACAAATATATATATATATATATATATATAAATGAAAAGATATTAAAAGATATCCTTTATTTAATATGAAGATTAATAATGACTAAAAATATAGTGTGACCAAGTCTAGTAGATAGTCCATTTTTTAAAAAATCACACATGAATTAGAAGTCATGACTTCTATTTTAATATAATAGATTTGTATAACTATAAAATTATTTATTAAACTTTATATCATTGTTAGATATAATGAAAACTATTTTATTTAGATATATATTAGAAAACAATATGAAATTTTTATGAAACATTTTCAGAATTTGTAACTTTTTTTATTCTTGTAAACTGAATTTAAGAAAAACGTGTTTTATATTAAATTGGATCACCTGGTTTTAGCGAGTTTTGATCGGGTTTTGATCGGGTTTAATTTAAATATGATTTTAGCATAATTCGGAACCGGCTAAATTTGATTTGCTGAAGAAAATTCAACAAACAATTGATCAGCCACTAGCACAACTACAAACACTATTAACTCAAGCTTGATGGAGCTTGACTTTTTCATTTTCTTATTTGACAATTCTGTATGAAAAAGCCTTTAGCAAATTGTTTGTCAATGGCAAGACTTTTACCGATAAATCTTCTCACGTAGAAAACGTTTTCTTTGGATTAATGACTGCGTGCGTCTTCACAAGCTGGCCACAACCCTTGTAAATCCATTTGGTTGAATTTCAATAATCTACTTACTTGATTTTGAAACCTATATGAAATCCACTTATTTGATTTCAAAATCAGTGGATTTATCAAAGATTTTCCAATTATAATTTTTTTTTCTAAATCCAGTAAAGTACCAGAACCAATAACCCCCACTCAATGTATCAAGTTTTGTTCTAGTCTTCTTAAAGATATTTACAAGACTGAAGAGTGTGCAAAGAAACGTATGTTTTTCGTAATAGTATCAGGAGCTTTAGAAGACAGAGGAAGCTTTTCCATCTTTTGTTTCAGAAAAAAACTAATTGGAAACAGACTTAGCAGCTTGAAGCATTTCCACTATCAGTGTCTTCACATCCCTGAAAACACCACCACCATTCCAAAGAGTTAGTCAGTCCACCAGTTTTGGATCTCTCTGATAGTAAAAGGGATCAGTAGTTTTAACTCGGTACAGAAACCGGTTACAAAAGTGTAACATAGAATGTCTTACTTTCTGTCTTGTGCGCGTCTTGGGAACGGTACTCGGATCTTGAAGGTGTTCCCTTGAAGAGTAGCCTGTCGACGATGAAGAAAACATATGTGTTTTATAAACTGAAAGATAAAAAAAAAAAAGGATGAGAAAAGGGGGTGGTGGTGGTTTGGTGTTTAGAAAACACAAACCTTAACGTTGAAACCAAGGCTGTCCAAATCAAGCATCAAGGCACTCTCCACCTGACAAATAAGGAGGTTTTGATTTGTGATTTGTGTATAAACAGCCCCAGGCTCTCAACATGATGACATAGAACTAAATGAACACTACCGTTACCTATGGTTATGTTGACTAAAGGTTAAGATAGTAGTGAGTTACTTACAGGTATGGATGTTGTATGGTGTACAATAGCTTTGGTATCCTCTTCATGGTCTTTGTTCATGTGTGACTGCCAAAATGAAAAAAAAAGGAGTTGTTAGTATGCACCCACTGATATATGTTGATGAGAAATTAAAAAAGAGTTATATGATTCGACATATACCGTTACAGGCTTTGCAAACTGAGCTATAGGATCGACTTTGGCTCCTTGGTACTCCTCTTTGCTGAATTCTACAAAGGTAGGATTCAGAGAAAAAGCAAATAAAAAACGAGTGGGATCATATAAACTAGATTGCATAAGAGAGTATATAAAGAAGATGAAGCACCTCCAGATCCTAGAAAAGCAGTTGCAACCCCTGAAACAAATCTCACAACTTTTGGTTCAATTCGCATAAAGCTGAAGTCTCCAAAATCAACCTTCACAGTTTTTAACAAGAAAAGATTCATTTAGACTTATTGAGATGTCCTTATTTACCATCGTCTTTCAATTTCTAGACATTACAAGAAAGGATGCTTACCCAGAAAGCACTGGGATGCTTGGCTAAATAGGCAGATCGAACAGCCGCTTGATCTTTATCAGAAACCTAGATAATGCATACAAACAAACCCTGAAGCTTAAATGTAAAATGTGTATAAAACTATAAAGCAACAAAGGAGAAACACATACCAACACTGCATCACCATGTAGGGTGATCCTCAAACCGGTCCTATCTTCTGGCTCTCTAGCAACCAGTAGTGAGCATTTTGGATTAGCTAACAGATCCTGCAATCAAAGATGAATATTATAAAAATTGAGTCACGATTGGTCTGCTTCTCTTTTCTCGAGTCGTTAGCTCGCTAATCCACACATTCTCTTTGTAAAACTATTACTCCAAAATGCAGAAAAAAAGAAACAACAGAGATGAATGATGTGATATGGTTAAAATAAGCAACACCTTTGTATGAACAGCCAAGCTACTGACTGCAAGAATCGGAGAACCATCAGCATCACATGCAAAATCAACCATTGAGCCGGAAGGATAACCCTCATACTTCTGCACCAGATCCAAAACACAAGGAGGATTACACATTAACTACATAATTTTGCATTAATAATTAGAATCCTGGAATCTAATTATATCACTCTTAATATGCTCACCTGAGAGAAAGTGGAAAGCATACCACAAACACTACCGTTAAGCACAGTTCGTATTTCCTCAACAGGAGAAAGACGAGCAGCCTTCGCCTGCTAAACGAGAACGAGACAAACCGCTTATCAACTTGTTATAACAACACATTCACACAGAGAACATGAATGGTTATCATCAAATCATAGGGATAGTCAGATAGATATGTTGAGCCAAGCATGATCACAAAATGTGCGCATTAGTGTTGTTACCTCATGAGCTTGAATCAATTTGAAAACATCTTGATCACTGCTGACATTCCCTGGTGATACAGCCTGATTTGTTTTACAAGTACATATGAGACAAAGTTTACAACTTTTTCAATCTATTGAGCTCAAGCTATACCAAATACACGACATCATCCGACAAAACTGAAATCTAAAAATTCAAACTTTTCCTCCCCTACTGACAGAAAATAAGCAAGATTCATCTTGAGGCAGTAATCACCGATCAAAAGTAAACAAAACAAAAATCAGAGTAAAGATCCATCATTTGAAAACCACTAAACTTATAGTTCTCATGTACCTGAGAAGAAGACTGAGCTGCTGAGGCCATCACGGTAAGAGAAGACGACTTTCGACTGCGGAGGGCGGAGAGAGCGACGGTGGAGATCGATTGTGGATGAATAAGACATGTAGTAGTAGGGAATAATCTAGCCGTGATTAAAGGCGTTGAGAAATGAGCAACTACCGACTTCATCTTCCTGCTTCCTCACGAAACCTTCGATGGTTCGTTTGGTTTACACGTCTTCTCTACTGTGCCGATGAGACAACAACAACAAAAACCGCTTACAGTCAGGTTTGGTTTAAATCTGTTTTCGAAATTTCCGGTTTATTCTGGTATTCAAATTTTTTTAACAATTTTTCGTTTCGGTTTACACAACAAACAAAATTACACAACTGAAAAACAAATCTCACAGTCTTCTCTACTGTGGAAGATGAGACAACAACAAACAACCTCCTACAATCCGGTTTGGTTTTAATCTGTTTCGAAAGTTCCGGTTTATTCTGGTATTCAAATTTTTTAACAATGTTTACTTTCGGTTTACAAACAGACAAAAAAAAACAATTAATCAAAGGAGCAAATTTGAACGATCCGCGGCCATGGAAGTTAATCGGAGTGAGTATAGCGATCGGAATCGAAGCAGAGGTAGGAGCCGAGAGAGGAAGCGAGGCGGCGGAGCTGGAGGAGAGGGATGCAGAAGATGAAACGGAGGACGGTGGCGCGTGGAAGTCTCTCGGGGTTACAAGCTACGTATTGCCATAGATCCGTCGATATGTTCACTGTTGTCTCCACCAACCTACTGTTTAATACCATCTCTCTATCTCTCTGACTCTATCTTAAAAGTTGATCGAGTTCGGTGTTTTGTTTTGTTATTTTTTTTTGGGTTTAATTACCGAACTCGCGGTCTGAAAAACAGGGGGAAAATAACAAATAGATCCTCTATTTTTGTGAAGGATTGAAATAAATCCTTATAAAAATAAAATATTGTTCTGAAACCCATTTGTTCACTAAAACTAAAAGTATAGCATCAGTTTTCAGAGATTGTATCCTTCACACGTACTCTTGATTAAAAGGATTTGGTACTGCATTAAGAAGATTTCGTGGAGTAACTCAAGAGAATGTTGAATGACTTGTTTGCTTTTATTATTCTTTTTTTTATAAGAAAACAAGAAAAAGTAAGTTGCAAAGGAAGAAAGCTACAACATGTCTTTCATAGTTCAAACTTCTTTATGATATGCATTATTTCAGGAGAGTGAAAGAAACATAAATAAAATCAAATCAAATGTGACTTTGTTGGATTCATGGTGGTGGAGGGGTTACTACTACTGGTTTTGAAGGAAGCCTTTGTCTTCTAAATAAGCGATGACTTCCTCTGCCATTGCTACAGGTGAAGGACACTCTCCTTCCTTCTCTTTCAGCTCTATCTATTATCAAAACATCACACACAAGTTACTACTTACTTGAAGAATAATCATATATATATTCACATGGTTCATACCTCACAATTCAAGGGAGATTCATATGGATCATCAATCCCTGTGAAGCCTGCACAAAAAGCCTTTTGTTAAGGATTCAAATGATATGGAAGCAACGTGCTATCTTCTGTTACTCTATGGAAGTCTATGTTATCTTACCTTTGATCTTTCCTGCACGTGCAAGCTTGTATAAGCCTTTAGGGTCTCTTGCTTCACATAGTTGTAGAGACATGTTCATGTAAACCTAAAGAGTTTACGCCACACAACATCAAACAAGATGTTTGTAAGCTGAAAAATATATATGAATGTGAATGGCTTGCCTCGATAAAAGATGAACCCTGCATCATTTCCCTACATGCATCACGGTCTTTCCTGTAAGGCGATATGAGGCTGGCAATGCAGATCAAACCAGCATCAGCAAAGAGTTTGGCTACTTCTCCTGCATTTAATACACAAAATGGTTTGGTTTACTAATACTTGCATTTGTGCTCATAAGTCATAACCTTCTTAGGATTCAGACTTTTCATAAAACCTAACTCAAATGATAATATGCAACTATTTGTACTTACCGACTCTGCGTATGTTTTCCACTCTATCCTCTGCCTTGAAACCAAGATCTTTGTTCAAACCATGACGAAGATTATCCCCATCGAGAATGTATGATAGCTTTCCCCGGGTGTACAACTCTCTGCTTAGCGAGCAAGCCAACGTGCTTTTTCCTGCACAAGTCTCCAGGCTTAGAATTTCATATTCAGACAAGAGACTTATGTATCATAAGAAGAACTTTAGACATTCACAAAGCGTCTTAGGTTATTCAGAGATAAGATTGTTGTTTAAGGAGATTGACCTGAGCCACTGAGCCCTGTGATCCACACCACACAACCCTTCTGGTTTATCAGCTTCTGCCTCTCAGTTTTCCCAATGGGTGATTCTTGCCAAAATATGTTTGTCGACATTCTCAAAAAAAATAAAACCTTTCCCTGATGATCTGATCTGATCTGATCTAACACTAGAAACTGCTATTAATCGGCAAACACACGTTCAAAAACAATTAACATGACCAGTCTTCTTGAAATTTCCCAAAGAATAAGTTGGTTCCTTTGTTTACCTTTTGCTTTGTTCCTTGTCCTCTATTTTTCGGGGTCATTGTGAGTGGGAAAACGAGAACCGACATTAACGGGAGTGGCAGACAGTTGGAGAGAACAATGGGACACATGGCAATAACAAAGACTCGGTTCCTCAAGACTTGTTTATCAGCTTATTGGGCCCATTATTTGGAAAAATAATAGGCTAAAGCCCATTCAAGGACGCAGTCAAGTTTCCTAAATTTGTTATGGTCATTTGTCAATGTTCTTACCATATTTAATATCTTCTTTTGGAAAGAAAATCTTGGTGGAAATCTACGTAAAATTCATTTAATTAGTGGAAGCATAAATAATGGGGGAATCTCTTTTCGAAAAGATTCTTTGATGGTGGAATCTTGTAATTCTTGACGTTTCTTGATTTTTTGCATCCTTTCGTGTATTCATCTAATTTTCTAAAGATTCTGATTCGATTATTCAGAAAGAATTTATATATAGGAAGAATATTTACAATCAAAACTGAATATTATATGTGTAAGAAAGGTATACGTTTTTTTCTTTCTTGTTTGCTACTAGCTCACTAAGTGTATACGTTTATTTTGCAATTGCTTACAGAAGTGTATACGTTATTTATATGTGTAGAATGTAGGGGACTAATCTCCTATATACTAAAGCACAAATCAGATAATTTTTTGTGGTGTCATACAAATTATATGTATACTCTATTTATATATTTTAGCTATTTGGAATATGGTGTCATACAAATTATATGTATTCGACTTAAAACAAAAAAAAACTGATTTTTTAGGTAGGTATCTCATTTATATTACCCATTGTTTTAATATATTATATTTTTGTATCACACGATTAATATTTAGCAACAAACTCTTTTTTATACAAAGCTAAAATTATGATAATAATATTTATAAATTAATGGTCAATCACTTGCTTCCTTCCTCTCTTGCTGGATAAGCTGAAAGAGCTGACTTTCATGGGAGTTGCAATGACCAGAGGCGCTTCAGGAGAACCAGAGACTGCAAAGTTGTCGTTCATGAAACGGCTGTCCACAATAGATTCATTTCGAAGGACTATCTTGTAGCAATAGCATTTCTTCAGCCCTTCCTGCTCATGGTAGCATTCGTGAGATCCATCCTTCACTTGCTGAAAGTTCCATATCACACTGAATTTGCCAACAGTTGCCACAACATGACGCTCTTGTTTCCCATCCTCCGTGACCTAATGTAAATATCGAATTTTACCACCAAAGGATAAACTTAAGATGGACCAAAAAAAAAAACAGAAACACCAGGCAACAGAGAAACACTAAATTTGAAAACTGTGAGACAAACTGAAAAAGACAAGACAAATGTTGGGAAACTATACTTCAACTAAGTAATAAACTTGCTCAACAGTTAATTTAGACAGAAACACTTGCATAGTCACAACAGAGAAGCATTCCAGAACATAAGACACCTACTGTTTCAAGTGAAAAGAGGCAAAAATCACATAGACAGAGCTGTGGTTTTAGTAAAGACTTGCACTTAACTATGAACAAGACATGCAAAGCAAGAAAGTGAGCAGGAACTAGAGTTTTGCTTACCCATGAAAACTGAGCATTGCGGAACTTGTTGTTGGATCCAGCTAAATGGGCGTGGAGAGGTGTTAGCTTCAGCAACCTTGGTGCAGACATGTTATTTCTCATGGGACCCTCAAAGCCAGTCGTTGTCTTACCAGCCTTATCAGTGAAAAGGGTAGAGATAACAATGAGATATGTATCAGTTGTACCAACAATCCATTTCCCATCGTAAGTAGCGTCCACATGAGTTACAGGGGCACCAAGTCCAGGGAAAGCCGTCTTAGCCTTATTCAAATTGTCCCTTGAGTAGAGTCTAATCTGGCCATCAAAAGAACCAATAACAATTGAGCCATCACCAGTAGTTGCAAAGCAACTGAACCCAGTCCCTCTAGAAAACTGATGCCCCTGAGCCCAAGTCAAGACAGTGGGGGTAGCAAGATCCTGAACCATCCCAACTGGGTCACGCATATCCCATCTGCAAAGCCTATTGGTGTCCAAACCGAGAAAGGTAGATCCAGATGGGTCGAGTTGAGCAGCTTTAGCATCATTAGTAATGTCAGTCATAGAGATATCGACTCCGTCTTTCTCAAACTTCCATTCGGAAATAACCTTGCCAGTTTCAATATCAAGCTGATGGATTCCTGGGTTTTGACTCATGAGCAACATGTTGGTCTCAGCTCTCATAAGAAGAGCCTTCTTCTTCTTGTTTGGTGGTGAGGCATAAGCAGCGGCGTCAAAGTCAACAAAAACACCAGTCCCCTGGACCCCTTGCCTCATGTTCTTGAAAACTTGAATACCAGAATCACCCACAAGAAAGCTATTATCCAAAGCACCTAGAGCTAAGCTATGTATGCCCTCCTCACTCGTAGCTTCCTCAAAAGCCTCAGTAAGGAGGTCCCGTGGGGGGGTCTTAAGCAAAATATCATCAGCTTCTTCCCACATGGAATCATCAGGATTGAAATCTTTGTCAAAGATGTTAGCTTCATTCAAGTCAACACCATGATTGTTCTCAAACAAGCAATTGTTGAAGCTGCTTACAAAGGCGGTTAGGAGGTCTTCTCCTCCGCTGGTGAAGCTCAACGCCCAATATCCACCTTTAGGAGCAACGAACTCAACTCTTTGATCTTCTTTATACGCCTTCAATCGCATTTCATCAGAGACCTTCTCTCGGATCTTACTCCCGACCTTGAGAGCCCACACTTCCTCCTCCGAATCGGAATCGAGGGATGATGTCGTCTTGAGGAAGCAGTAAGAGGTGAGTTTCTCAGCTGCGACCCATTTGGCTTTGGGAGTGTTTCCATTGATGTAGCGCAAAAGCTCAACCGAGTTAGGAGGTGCTTCTTGCTCCTCCGTTGATGTGTATTTCAGCTTCAAAGCTCTGAGCTTTGTTTCAACTTCGTCTAGTACTGATGAAGGAGATTTTAGACGACGACGATCCATGAAGGAGATTCAAATGTAGGTTAGGTAGGTGGAGAAGAGCGCAAGTTCGAAATTTGAAAACTAGGCTTTCTTTAGACCAGGTGTTCACTAACTAACTGGCAACAGCCGGTATATTAAGGTTGGTAGTATAATTAAACACCGGTGATAGCCAGTTCAAATGGATTATTTTATTATCTACTTTATTAAAATATAAGTACACATATAGAAATATCCTTAATTTTCCCTATTATTTACAATCAAATGCCTAGGAATTTAATTAAACTAACTAATTTAATGGTTGTCTTTTTGTCTTTTTTGGATGGATTAATACTGTCCTAAAATAGATTTAACAACCTCGACTAATTGAAACAATATCGCAAGTACACGACTAATACCATAAAATCCCAAAAGGTATCGTATGTTGTTTTGCCTTGGCTTGAGTTATGCCTCACTTCATTTTAACTTCACTTCTATATTAAATCAAAACTTTTACTTAATCCTTCTTTAAATCATATTGAGCTGTTCGTATAAATCTTTGGGCCACGAAGAATTGAAGACGTACCTCTCCAAAAATCATTGCACGTCACTAATATAAACATCTACATAAATACTTTTATGTATAAACTTTGAACCAACTTCACAATCTTCAAATCAGACCTAAGCTTTCCCAAATCAATTTTTATTTAAAATTAAAAGAAATTAACTTTAATGGTCTTTCCTAATCTATAAACGAATGTTAACTGTAAATATAGTCGCATAAATATCGCAAACTATCACATTTAAGTACATAATATATTCAAATTTTGACAAGAATAAAATCTTAATTACCAAATTTATGGAATACTCAACATTAAATGGAAGATTCTTACGAATAGCTCTATGTGATTGAACTAATAGTTCTATGTTACAAAATAAAATTCACTTCATCTATATAAAATCACATTGAAATATTACTGTATAAGACATAAAGATATACCTTAAAAAAATCTATGGAGGTCATTAGTATAAAAAATACCACATTTTAAAAAATTATAAACTTCAAATCAAACTACAAAATCAATAAGACAATAACCAAATACAAAATCCACCTAAGTTTTGTCAACAAACCAAATCACAAGCGAATCTTCTTTATTTTTCCAAACAAAAAATCAGTGTCGATTTTAGTTACCTAAAATATATCGCCATGATTAACTCTACCTATCTAAATTTAAGTACATTAAAATTAAATAAATTTCGTTACTAAGAAAATCTTGGGTTGATATTAGGGACACGAGTTATTCTTAAAAATAACTCAGAGCATTATGTATGTTAGCTAATATTATAAATGTAAATATGCTAATCCAATAGATTTTTTTTTAGATTCACAACTATTTTTCCAATAACTGTAATTTTACAAATTTTTCATAGTGTATTAATATTTGTAATATAAAAAAAAATTAATTTATCAACTTTGTATACCTTACTAACTAATACTCTCTTTCATATTGTCAAATTGAAAAATATAAAATTATACATAGGATAAACATGACTCTAATTATATATATATATATATATATATATATATATATATATATATATATTGGATTGTTTATGATACTAAATATCAGTTACATGTTAAATTGATGACACAAAACAAATAATAAATAATAAATGTACTATAATCATTTTTTCAAACTTCATCTAATAAGTGTTTTTAAACAAATATAAGAACATGTGCGGTCGCGAAAACCAGAAACGCAAATAGATTTGAACCAAATCCGAGTGAGTATCAAATATCCATTCCTAACTTAATCAATGTAAAACGGTCAAATATTATTTAGTATAAAAAACTAAAATAGATAATTAATATTCGTGTGGTTGCACGGATCAAGGGCTAGTTTATTATTTTAAGAGCCAAAACATACAAGCCCTAGCTAGTATGAACCAACGACAATGAACCACCCTAAGATAAATACATGAACCGAAATAAAAACCAGAAATGCGACAATGAAGACCATAAGATACATATATAAACCGAAATTGAAAACACAACCATATGATCAAGTGAGCAGGAGAGTATCAATCAGCATGATCAAGGTAGGTCTCAACATCTCCATTTGAACCACCCTCTATCTTAAGCTTCCTCAGGTGTTGAGTGTCTGCGTTGTAGTAGAGCAGATAGTGCGATCCGTCACTCTGAACCGATTGCGTTGCTCAAAGAAGTTTGTAATGATAAATAATCTAATGAAAGAGTTGTGATTCTTCATGCATTTATATATTGCTGAATCGGATCGGATATCTGCTTTCCAAAATTTTAATATTTGTGATTTGCTTCGATTTTGACGGCTATTGATTTTTAGTATTTAATTTGTTTCGAAAGCTTACGGATATCCAGAATTTTTGAATCGAATCGAAACGAATAACGAATCAAATCAAATTTAACGGATAAAATGCTCATTCTTACCATATGTAATGTCTTCTTCTGAAAAATGAAAGGGAAATAAATCTTGGTGGAAATCTACGTAACATTCAATTAATTAGTGGAATCATAAATTATTGAGGAATCTTTTTTTCAAAAAGATTCTTCACAATTAAAAAAAAAATTACTTTAACTTTATATAATTTTTACTTATATTTTATTAATTTTTACTTATATTTTTATTAAAACTTATATGCAAACATAATTTATATTTATTTAATAATAATAATGATATTTATAAAAATATTAAGGGAAAATTTGGAAAAATACATTTAGATGAGATTATATTTTGAAACCTACATCTTCTTTTATTTTCTTTTGAAAACTACACTTATTCATAAGTAAAATGACTAAATTGTCCAAACTTATTTATATTATCTAATATCTAACTTGATACTTTATTTTAAAACATAAAATACGGTATTTAAAAAATTAAAACAAATTTATCAACGATCATACTTTTTAATACTCTTAATATAAAATAGATTATTAGCTCCAGTAACCACATCCTTATTCATAGAACAGATCATCAACCTTTAAAACACACACAAAATTTGTTGATTACTTTACCAAATCAATAAATGATCTCTTATTCTAACCTGGTGACTTTTTTTGTTTTCATACACGACACATACATGAAACAACCCAAACAAATTGCTATTCTTTTATTTAATACCAAAAAACAATTCAGAAAAATTTGTTTTAGAATCAAAGAGTGTGTGAATGTATTTCTCCTCTCTCTATTACATTTTTTTCCTGAATTGAAAAATTCTGCTAAAATAAAATATATTCTGGTAATTTTTTCGCATAGAACACATAAGGAATTTTACACATAATTTTATGTATTTTGTCGTTCATAAATTCTTTGAATTATCTATTGTTGTTGTGTGACAAAGGATGTACTGTTTAACTAAAGAGATTCAATTTTTTTTCAATCGCAAAAACACAAAATGATAACAACTTCGTCAAGAAATAACAACAAAGATCACAAGTAATTCTTACAAGAGAATAATTATGGAAAGTACTAATCAAAGTTTGAAAAGTAATTATTATAATTTATAATTTCTAATCAAATCAGGATCTTTCTATGACTCCTCTTAACTAAAGTAGTAGTTAAAATAGGAAAGTAAAAATCGGGTCATAGTAAAAAGTCTTCTTTCTTTCTTTCAATTCAATGTACTCAGAAAATGTATTTTTCAAAAAAATAAAAAACTAGATGTATTTTTCAAAATTTAAATCATAAATAGGGTATATTTCAAATTGTCCCAAATATTAATTGTGTTTATATATAATTTTTATTAATAAATATGTTACACAAATAAGAAGAAACAACTAAACAAATTAAGCAATCATTTTAGGGTGGTTCACCTGATTCTTCTCTGTACAGGAAGAGCAAGCAACGTCTTGCCTTGGATTGGCGCAGGTACTGTTCTTTGAAAGCTTTCATCACGTATTGATGTTCTCTATTTCTTGCAAACACGTAGGCATTCAACCAAGGATTCAAACGAAACCCTAAGCATTATGGCATGAAGCACGTCTTGATGAAGTTGATTTATCTCCATATAGTCATTTTTAATCAGTTGGTGAGTAGCTAGCTTGCTTGTTGAGAGTAACTACTTTGATTAAAGATAGTGATGGTTTACTACTATCAGTAGAAAAACTTAAGGAGGAGGAATATATTACCATCTAGTGAACATTTGATGCATAAGATCTGGTCTTGTCTTCTTTCTGAAGCATGAAAATATCACTTCTCAGCATTGTAGTAACTAATAATCACACCTCACTTTACAGCAATCTTATAAAACTAAGCCAGCCAAGTTGTAATGAACTTATTAATAAATGTTTTGTCTTCTATTGATATCATAATCATGAGGAATGGAGCATGCATGAGCTCCATCATCACCGTCTAGACTTATACATGGCTTTTACTACAACGTTAACACTTTGTAGTCGTGTCACAGTCTGTTGTCCAGGATTGTCTTATTAATAAGTACTCAAAGAAGAAGAAAAATGATATTCAAATAATTAGAGCTGTTTAGATAAGTTACAAAAGAAAACACAGAGACAATACATCAAATGACTTAAACCCCTATCAAGATAGATATACAGGATTTTGTTTATACTTAATTCAAAGCCAAGAAGAAGAATAACAGAAGCACAAAGTTTGAGAGAGATAAAATACAGCATAGATGTATTGTCTCTGTGTTTATAACATTCATTTACGTTTTAACTACAGAGTACAATACGATGCATGATTCTTTCGAAATTATACAACCAAATAAGAATTATATCACATTCAAAAGCATACTTTGAGCATTATAATATCACCTTCATAAGCTACTTATGTGCCAAGCTAAATGGGCTTGAACCCGAAACATTAAACTCGCACGAGGGAACTATGCATAATAATGTTGGTATTTATAACACATAGTAAATGCAACGCTCTAATAAGCAGCGTATACATTGGCTCCTGGTTTACCTTAGGATTGTACTGAAACCAAAGCTTCACGTTGTGAGGTTTATAGGTAAAACAATCCCTAGGAGGCTATAGCGAGCGAGAGTGAGAGAAGTTAAGACATTATACTCTAGCGTTTACTCAGCAAACGGTCCGACCATAGCATATTGATGCAATGTACAGATTTTTCGCCCATTTGTCCTAAAGCCACAAGTGAAAGATTCAAGTCAGTACATAGAGCAAACCAAGAAACCAGCGTTAGTTTTTATGGTGTGTTTTGTTTATTGCACCCAGTTATATGGCTGAGAACAAACCTTGACATGGGTGCTTGGGAAAGCAGAAGTGCGAAGAGTCTCTTGGGTTTCATCGGTTATTTTTCGTTTAGGTATACTCAATATGAGAGCTGCTTGATCTGCCGTTGCAGCCATTGATGTTATCCTGAATCCACTCTCCCACCTTCTATGGATTCCTTCACTTGGGTACAAAAAGTCCAGCTCCACCACCTTAACATATATACATAACATAAAATCATTAATACATTATACCGCCGCAGAAAAAAAAAGAATGAAGTGCCTCAGGGGTTATAAAGAGACTGGAACCTGCTCGGAATAGCCTGAGTTTCTGGACATTACTATACCCCAACGACTCCCAGCAGTGGTCATGGAGGTTACATGAAACCCTTCTTTCCACTTTTTATTTATCCATTTGAATGGGAATGAGTCGCTGACTTTGTAAGATTGCTGGGTATAAGGAGTTCCTATCATACATATCACATGAAGTTAGAATAAGTAAAACGGCTCCATGCCACACCTAAGATTCACTAAGTAAGACATGAGGAGAGTTATGAATACCACCAACCTTTCGACATAACGACCAACGAGCTTCCGTTATCAGCCCCAGCTATGGAACTGATATAGTAGTTCTTTTCCCATTGTTCCATGATCCAGTCCTGCGAAGAATCAAGGAACAAAACAGTCAGGTGCGGGGAGTCGATCGAGCATAGGTCTGATAGATATAGAATGCTTCAGCTGAATAATGTACCTTGTGCAAGAAGACTGTGGACAATTCATAGACTTGAGAGCTGAACCCAGTCCCAGCATCCATGATGAGGGCCCAGAGATTAGCTGCTGATGCTACACAGCTGATGTAAAGGCCATCCTCGTTACCTTTCTCTACATGCTGTGCCAGCCTTGTCTCCGCAACATTGTAATGATATCTACAAAGAGCAACAAAGATGGACCCAGTTACGCAAAGGAAAGCCATCCAGAAATGAGTGATGAGCAATCATTCAAATGTGTATGAATTACCTCTGTTTCATAGGACGACGTGCATTATAGACTGAAGATCCACTGGGTAGCAGGACTTCCGATTCTGATTTTCTTCCTCGGCTGTTCATCCTCTTCCAAATTGATAACCAATCTTCCTCGTTTTTGGCCAGCCTATTCATGCAAAAGCAAAATATCAGCACTTGATAAAATACTTAACAATAGTGATATAACAAAAAGACAAGCCCACCTTCAGAGCACCAGTCAATTCTAATCGGTCTAGATATAGCACATGGCTCGATGAGAGTATCAAAAACCGAGATAAGCTTGGCATAGTTGGGCTCCTCGTCAAACTTCATGTTAGTAACTGCCTTCGAGGAAAAGTTTGAACGGGGGAGGACAGAAACAGCACATCAATTCAGGAGAGGTTGACATCTTTTTCTTGCAAACAAGAAAGCTCTTGTTGTCACCCTGCCGTACAAAGACCATATATATCACTGAGCAGAACCGAAACTTTAAAAAGATATTTTGGTTGTGAATACAGCGACATAAAAACTCACCTGATAACCTTGCCATGGCAACTTCCCCCGCATCAGAAATATTAACGTGTAAGCCAGTGACTCTAGATCATCTCTCCGACTTCCAGTACGACCAAGATGTGCATGACAAGCTTGCATACCGTATCGTTCCCCTGCATATGAAAAGCAAAATATAGATGTAAGCAAATATATATATATATGTCTTATACAAAAAAAAAAAAGTAGGAGGTAACAAGCAGCAACCAACAATACCTGAATACATCTGGTTTTTGATCATACTCAACATGCTGGCCAGAGTGCGAATCTTTCCATCTCGATGCTGAAATAAATGATCATCTATGTTAATAACTATTACAAAGATTTCACAAAACTTTGCAGAGACACAATAAAAATTAGTTCGAGAAACACAACATATCAAGATGTTTGTAAACATATTACAGAAACTCACCTAGACCAAGATCAATAAGGTATAGTTTCTTCTCGTCTGCTGTTCCAGGCTGACCAAGTAAGAAGTTTTCTGGTTTCACATCTCCATGCACAAACCTGGTTTGATGTAGGGATTGAACATGGCATGACAGTCAGCTCAATGATATGGAATTTGGCTGTAAATGTATTTTTTGTTCATTTGCTAAGAAGTTGGAAACTACAAAAAATAGCACTAACCCCTTTATATGCAGTTTCTCAAGAATAGATATGGCCTCCACTGCAATGCACGCTACCATGTTTGGAGACATCCTACACATATGACAATAAATTTAGAATATATGGACGAGCATGTATGATAATGAACATAAATAATGATCAAAGTACTTACGATTGAGCTAAAGAATTCCAAACATCCCAAGAGGCTAGGACCAAGCATGTCCATAACCTGAAATTATTACAAAATGGTTCTTCATGAAAGATTCCTTCTTAATCTCAACTTGTAATCAGACTCTCGTACTTAAAGCTTACCAGGATGTAAAAATCTCCTTGACGACCCTTATGATGCACAGCAGGAATTCCATAACAGCTATTGAGCGTACTTTACAGCAGATAAAAAGGAAGAAAGAACAGATAAGTAGTGACATACAAGGAGACGAGAAAATTTAGAGAATGTAAGTCTCACTTGTACACTTGCCACTCGTAAGGTGGGCCAAAATTGCATCCTTTACTATTTCGGTGTTCAAGTTTCAGAGCAACCTGAACAGGAAAAGAAAAAAAAATGTATTTAAAATATCACACTCTTGGTCACTACTAAACCCCATGATCTTAAACAGGCTTTTTTTTCTAGTATACCTCAATTGCATCTGCTCCAATCCTGTCACTTCCACCACTCACTCTTCTGCCAACATAAACTTGACCAAAGCCACCCTTACCGAGTTTCCTCTCCGTCTTATAAACAGGAGAGTTTCCAACTTGTACCTATACAAAAAAAAAAATGAAGGTATAGTAAATCTCTCAAATGAAATGAAAAGCTGACACAATGCTCAACATAATTAGCATAGCTAGAAAACCACATACGAATAAAAGATCTAAAGAGTTCCAAGATGATGAATGAAGGTAAAAAAATAATATGATGAACTCAAGAAATATCCTTGCAGAACTCCAGTGACTGATGTTATAAAGAAGTTACCCTTTCAGGGACTGGATCCATGGTGGAGTCTTCTTCCATGCCGCCTTCCGCAGCAAGATCCTTATCAGCAGCCGCTCCAACTCGATTTAAAGCAACTTCAGCGGCCCCTAAAACACCAGCAGCAGCTGGACGAACCTCCTCACAAGGTTCAGGCTCTAAGTCAGTCAACCTGATAATACCCCTGCCCCTACCGGCAGCAGTTGTTGGTCTAGGAGGTACCGCGCCTTTAGCTAAAGCAGCAGCATTACCCCTTCCTCTACCACCACCTCTTCTCCGTGTTGCAGTTTGAGGAGGAGGAAGTAGGATATTATCTGCTTGCTGGACAACTAGCTGAGGGTTAGGCTGGATCTTCAATGCGTCTCGATCTCCTAGCTCCACTTCTTAACTCTCGCATTCTTTACTCCATGTAAGATGTAAAAAGTCTCTTCTCTATTTTTGTTTCAGTCACCTCTGTTCTGTGTCACCAAAAGAGAAGAGTTGTGTAACTGATCATCTGACATTATATACAAATCCAAAGCAATGAGTAACAACTAACAACACAGAGATTCGGAGAAAAAGCTATTAGCTGTAATCATTCATCAGTATCATAAAAATAAGCTCAAATCATCTCATCTTCCAAAAGTCACCATCTTTTGCTTAGCTATACAAAATCACAACAAGAACCACCACAGGAATCGAATCCAATCCAATCCAATCAGAGATGTCAAAAGTCTATTTTACCAGAAGATCGAGATTGTTATCTGTAGATAATATACTTGGATTAATAACGACGATCGGACAGTGAATAGGATCGATCCAGAACAAACAAACGAGAAAAAAAACTTTCAGATCTCTCGAGTTCCAGAAAAAAAATGAGAGAAACCGATTAGCTTCCTATTTCGAATGTGAGAAAACTTCTGAGCTGTGAAGTTGAGACACGTTGAAATATTACACAGGTAGAGAGAGAAAGGTAGTTGCTTGCCGCTAGATTTAGTTAGGGTAATAATAATGAAGAAGAAGACGACGATTGATGAATTTTTTTTGAGAGTTAAGAAGAAAAACATTAATTTTGCGAGTTTTTTTTTATTTATTTAAAAATAGTTTTGCAACGTTAACTTTTTTTTTTTTATGTAATGATGTTTCGTGAGGGTGCAGTGCACCCAGTGGTTGATCCCGAATGGTTTGCGCTTTTATTGGTTATCGCTTTGGGTCCTCCCGCGTGAATTTTCTTTTCTGTGCCTGACTTTTTTTATTAATTTTATTTTAAATATTTGTTTTTATTTTTTTACGTCTGAAATATTCTTATATATTGGTTAAAAAATTATGAAGACAGCTTAATAGCGACAATTTAAATAAAACGAGCGTAAATTTGTGATTTTTTGTAATAATTTATAACATGTTGTCTGTAACAAATATATTATCTCCTTGGGAATATAATTTTTAATATTTTTTGTTTGATAAAAATGAACATTTGTATTTTAATACATTTTTTACTTTTTATATTTTTAATCTATTACTATTAAAATAAACATTTCATTATTTTGATATTTGTTAAAAATATCTAAAGTATAAAAACGGAAAGACTATCATTTTAAAATATTGTACCTACAAACTGTGTATGTAGAATGAATGTATGAGGAGCCACAACTCACAAATCCTTACCCGGCTTGAGCTATTTTGACTTCATTAACCAAAAACGATACAAGTGATATACAATTGGTGGGAAGAGTACGTAAAACGATGCAACCAAGGATATGTGTGTTCAGGTTAAAAGCTAGTGTTGAGAGAAGTGAATCCATGGTTTGTTTAGCTATTGCAATGCTTTAAAAGAAAATGAGAAATAAAAAGATGATGAGAATTTTTTTTTGTCAAGAACGTTCAATGGAATAGAAGCCGGGTCCAATCCTAAAGCGAGAAGCATGTGTAATGTGTTACAAACTTACAAAGATCATCAAGATCAATACATCCAAATAAAGGTATCGCATTTGAGCAAAACACATGTGGGATACTCATAAGTTTGTATGTACTTGTTTTAAGGAAAGAAAAACATAGGATCCATTAGCTACCACTGTGCCACACACAATTTGTTACTTTGCATTGTTGTCAAAAAAAAAAGGAAAAAAAAAACATAATCCCATAAGTTTATTGCTTTACTCTTTAGTTTGTTTTTTAGTTATTACAAAAGGTCCTTCTAACAAAAAAAAGCAGAGCAACGTCAGGTTTCGAAATCTAGTGTTTGGTAAAATTGCCATTAAGGGGAATAGCCTTATCTCTATGGTTTGGTTTGGTCTTTTGTCGATTTATGTTCAAAGTAGAAGACGAAGAATCCAAAAGAAAAAAAAAAGAAGTGAACTTTATAAACCCACAAGTCCACAACTACAAGGCTCTTCTGGGGTTTTCGAGGTTGCGTTTTGCTTTCAATTGCGGACGATAGCTCTCCTCTCAGACGGTTTCTCTAGGGTTTTACTGCTTTAAAGCTTTTGCCTTTCTGTTTGATACTATCGATATGGATGGAGCCTCTTCTTCGTCTGATCGTCTCTTCACTAGCTTCCCTCTTATGGGTATGTTCATTTTCACTCAAAAGATAACTCCTTTTTGGTATTGGAAGTCATTATAGAACCCTTGTCTTAAAGCTATTTGATTATGTATCCTTGGATTGATGATGCGGATTGTATTGTCATCAGCAGATTGGATTGATTAGTGTCCACTGATGATAAAGAAAATATATATGTTTTTTTTCTCCTTAATTTGAAATACTGAGTTGGCTTCTTGTATCTAATAATCGGTGCAGAAACAGCAGATTGGTTCCAGGAGTTGTCTTTAGGTTCAGATGCAACAAGTGAAGTAGTCCCTAGGAAGTACCATGATAAGGTGGGGTACTTTGCTTCCTGCTGTTTTGATGCTGATGATTTAATGCAATACTTGTTTATAATGGGTGAGCTTTTTTTTTTCTTTTTTTTGGAAACTGACTTGACTCTGTTTTGTGTGAAGGGTTCTCTTCAGAACCAGTATGGACATGTACCTTCTGGTGCATATACTGCTCCATCTTCTCATGGAATCGAAAGAAGGCCAAATATGAACGTGCTTAATGGTGGAGACCCGTGGGGTTACTACTTCCCACCAAACCATCTTTCTGGTGGCTACCAGGACCAGACGTTTGGTTATGGCCACAACAGCAACTCAGATACCTTTTCACATCTCATGGTATGTTGGTTCTGTAACTTTGCTTCATCACACACCATACAATCTTTTTTCTATGAATTGTAGAATGTGTGTGTTGTTCTCTTCTTTTTAGGCTGAGGCAATCTCCCCTTTTTTTTTAACAGAATCCACATAGTTCACAAGAAGCAATGAGTTATGATGACAAGTTTGGATACAATGATCATTTGTATTCAAACCAAGGACTGTATGGAGTATACGGGAACGTAATCGACTCTGGTCATGCTTACGGAACATTTGGTTATGACTCCTGGAAGCTCGGGAGAGGATGGTATCCAGTTGTTGATGGTTATAGAAAGACCAGAAGCTTCAACTACGGCCGTAGTTACAGCGAAGAGAAAGCAGATAGGCTTAACGAGCTTTGTCGAGGACCAAGGAGCAATGATGTTAAAAATCCATCTACAATGCTAGAGAAGATGAAGCAAGACGCTCCAGTGGTAGCAGATCTCCAGCGCTACAACGGAGAAAGTCTCCCTGAAACATTTGCGAAAGCGAAGTTCTTTGTGATCAAGTCATACAGCGAAGATGATGTTCACAACAGTATAAAGTATGGCGTGTGGTCGAGCACACCAACTGGTAACAAGAAGTTGAAAGCTGCATATTATTACGAGAGTTCTTCTCAAGAATGTCCTGTGTATCTTCTGTTCTCGGTCAGTACGAGGAGACCTTGATGCAACTGTTCTCGTGGATTTTCTGTTGAATCTATTTTTTTTTTTTAATCTTTGCAGGTGAATGCAAGTGGGCAATTTGTTGGTATTGCAGAGATGATAGGTCCTGTTGATTTCAACAAGACGGTGGAGTATTGGCAACAAGATAAATGGATTGGTTGCTTCCCTGTGAAGTGGCATATCATCAAAGACGTACCAAACAGTCTCTTGAGACACATAACGCTTGCTAATAACGAGAACAAGCCTGTCACTAATAGCAGAGACACTCAAGAGGTTCGTTATACTTGCCTTTTAAACCCTTGTTGAATTCTTATCAAAACATAACGGTCATGGTTTGGTTTGCAGGTGAATGTGGAAGATGGAACCAGAATCATAAAGATATACAAGGAGTATATGAGCAAGACATGTATACTTGATGATTTCGAGTTTTATGAGACCAGACAAAAGATGATCAGAGATAAGAAGATCAAGCAAAAGAAACAGGCAGGCACAGGCACACACACTTCTTTTTAAACCTTGCTTCATTTAAAAACCTTTCAACATTAACCTGATGATGTTGTTGATTCTTTTTTTTTTGTTTTAAGCAGGTCCTTGATGGAGCTTCTGTTGAAACGATTCACTAAAAGACTTAATTTAGTTAAAGAACACTTAGTTTGGATTGTGTTTATTTTCTTCAGGCTCTGGTTTCCTGAGAACCTTAATATATATAGCTTCTCTATGCTTTTTCCAAACTTATTAACATTGTGTGTTTTGTTCCTTTGTATAAAGGACGCACCATCTGATAAAAACCAAAACTCAACTCATGATTTGTTCTTCCTTCAGAGTTCATATCAGAACATTGATAAAAGATTATTTTTTGGTCAAAAAAAAATCTGTGCCTAATTAAATTTCTCTCTGGTCCCTAGACTTTTATGTATATCTAATTTCAGCCCTCCAAATTAAAAGATTGTAGCATTGACCCCAATTGGCTAAAACGTGTCGAATGCCGTAGAAGCTGTGAAACGACGGCGTTTAAGAGTACAAAACAAAAGTACCAATGAGTCACTTTAAATATTTCAAAACCTCTCTCTAGGTTACTTACTCTCGTCTCTCTTCCCCCTCCTGCAAACTATAACAACAGTGACGGCAAGAGCTAGGTAGGCGTACAGATCTTAACCGGAGAACATACGATGCAGTCTTATGGAATGCCGTTGCTCAAGGAAGATCACAGACATATCTCTGGTCTACAGGAAGCTGTCGTAAAAAACATCGAAGCTTGCAAAGAGCTCTCCAACATCACCCGCACCTCTCTCGGCCCCAATGGTAATCTTTCTTGGATCTAATAGTCTCTCTCAGATTAAAATGATCTTTAGTTTAAAACAAACACTTGTTTCAGTTCTGTCGGAATCTGATGTCTTCTCTGTTTCATTTCTGTCGGATTCTGAAGTCTGTCCTTGTTTGTTTTTTTTTTTTTTTTTGATGTTTTAGGAATGAACAAGATGGTTATTAACCATTTAGACAAGCTCTTTGTCACAAACGACGCTGGGACTATTGTGAACGAGCTGGAGATACAGCACCCGGCTGCGAAGATCCTTGTCTTAGCAGCCAAGGCACAGCAAGAAGAGATCGGAGACGGAGCTAATCTGACAATCTCTTTTGCTGGTGAGCTTTTGCATAATGCTGGATTGCTTATCAAGGAGCAACTGCCTCTGAGTAATATCATTACTGGATACAACAAAGCAATCACTAAGGTTGGTGAATTTCAAATTTTGTTTTTTTTTTCTCTTTCTTGGTTGTGTAAAAGTGAGATTGGTGCTGACGAATGCTATTGGTTTACTTATGTTCAGGCTGTTGAGATTCTTGAACAACTGGTTGAGACTGGTTCTGAGACCATGGATGTGCGTAACAAAGATGAAGTCGTGTCTAGGATGAGAGCTGCTGTTGCGAGCAAGCAGTTTGGTCAAGAAGAGATTATATGCTCTCTCGTTGCTGATGTGAGTGGTTAATTGTTTTTGATTATGCTCACAGTTACTCAGGGAGATTTAGTCTTTTTGTCTGATGGAATAACTTGTTTTTTATTACAGGCTTGCATTCAAGTCTGCCCAAAAAATCCAACAAACTTCAATGTGGACAACGTCCGTGTTGCCAAGCTGTTGGGAGGAGGGTTGCACAACTCTTGCATAGTCCGTGGAATGGTCTTGAAAAGCGACGCTGTGGGTAGCATCAAGCGAGTGGAGAAGGCAAAGGTAGATCACTTTCTTTTTTGTTTATGCTTTTTGTACAAGTTTGTTGGGCTGATTTGATTTAATTCATGCCCCTTGAGTGCTTATGTCTTTCCTTGTTTTCGATAGCTCATAACACTTTTTTTTTTAAATACTTTCTTCAATTTGCGGTGTTTGCTGGGGGAGTTGATGCAACTGCAACAGAGACCAAAGGAACTGTGTTGATCCATAGTGCTGAGCAAGTTAGTTTATTTCATCCTGCGCTAGCTTTCAATGTGATAGGGTTAGAAAAGGCTGACCGCTGACGTTTACTAATATGTTTTTTTTTTTTGGAAGAATTGTTGTATTTTAACACATTTTTTTTCTTGGTATTAATAGCTAGAGAAGTACGCAAAAACAGAGGAAGCTAAAGTTGAGGAGCTGATTAAAGCTGTAGCTGACTCAGGAGCCAAAGTGATTGTTAGTGGAGGATCAGTTGGAGAAATAGCATTGCATTTCTGTGAGCGCTACAAGTATGTGTAGATTCTAATATCTTCTTATTCGCTTGTAGCTGCTGCTTATGATAATACTAATATGAACTTTTTTTTTTTGATTGGCAGGATAATGGTTTTGAAAATCAGCTCAAAGTTTGAACTGAGGCGTTTCTGCCGCACAGCTGGGGCGGTTGCTCATGTAAGTGTTTCTCATCCACATTCTATATGAGATTATCTATTGGTGTTTTTTTTAATACTTTGATATGTTATCGAACAGTTGAAACTAAGCAGGCCAAGTCCTGATGATTTGGGATACGTTGATTCCATAGCAGTGGAGGAAATTGGTAGTGTGACAGTAAGTACTCCTTTTTGAAATCAGTTTTTTTCTTTCTTTCTTTCTTTTTGGTTAATTTACATTTGCCTTTCATTATGCAATTCTCTCGGTCGTATTATAGGTCACCATTGCAAGAAATGAGCAAGGTGGTAACTCGATATCCACAGTGGTTCTGCGTGGAAGCACAGATAGCATTTTGGATGACCTTGAAAGAGCTGTTGACGATGGTGTTAATACATACAAGGTTAATCTTTTCCTGAACTACTTACTACATGTCTATTTTCCTTTTGTTCTTAATATTTTTTTCAACTTTGTAACTCTTCTTCTCAGGCCATGTGCAGGGATAGCCGTATCGTTCCTGGAGCTGCAGCTACCGAAATAGAACTGGCTCAGAGGTTGAAGGAATACGCCAATGCAGAAACAGGGTAACTTTCTGATTATATCAATTTTGAATCGTATATGTGAACTATCATCATTGTACAGAAACTGCATATGGTTTTTGGTGGCTAAAGCTTTGGTTTTACTTCAGGTTGGACAAATTAGCGATTTACAAATACGCAGAGAGCTTCGAGCTTGTACCCAAAACCCTTGCTGACAACGCTGGGCTCAGTGAGATGGAAATCAAAGCATCTCTGTACACTGGACACGGATCTGGAAACACAAAGCTAGGCATTGACTTGGAGGAAGGTGCTTGTAAAGATGTCTCAGAGACAAAAGTGTGGGATCTTTTTGCCACCAAGTAAGGGCACTAAGTCGTCTCGTGTGCAGGTTATTTGCTCTTAAGTACGCTACTGATGCTGCATGCACGGTGCTTCGCGTTGACCAGGTAATGCACAAACTGACATCATTTAATACTCTACTGAATAGTTATATCACTACATGTTGCTCCAGCACATAAAAAATTTAAAGAAAGTGTTACACGTAGCCTCCTCTATTAGATGTTTGATTTGAACATTCATTTTCCATTGCATCGACCTCAGTGAGTAGAGTAAAGCCTGCATATATTTATACTATTGTCTGGTGTATGTAAAAAATGTGCAGATTATAATGGCGAAACAAGCAGGTGGACCAAGGAGAGACGCTGCAGCAGCCGCAGGTGCAGGCGCAGAGGAAGACTAATCTGTACAGAACAAAAGAATATATATCTCATAGTGAAACTGTTTCTTCTGTAACCTTTAATCGTTTTGATTCCTGAATTTCTTTTGGTATATTGTCATAGTAAAGATTTGTGGTCTTTGTGTACACTCACTACCAACTCAAGGTTTTGTCATATTTGGTCTTCTATTCTTTTTATTAGTTGGTGTTAAGACTTTGATCCTTTTGTCCAGACTGTTATGACATGACATTTGGTTTGTAATTTGCATCAGATTTTATAAGAAATGTGACAAACTTTTGATTAGAAAAAAAAAACAAACGAGTATTTGAACATGATCCATCACACAGTAAACAAAAGAACACAAGAGAACGTACAATCTAAAAAACCTAAGCTCTATGTTCTAAGCTGCTTTTTACGTTCATCCCTTAAGTCTTCAAGTAGGAACAAGGTGAGGAGGTATCACCATATCATCTTGCAGATGCACCCACATAGCAAACCCTGCAACTGCAACAGAGAAGAAACTCAGTCCCCATCTTAAAACACGCTTGCACCTGTCCCCTCTTGACTCTACTTTGGCCTCAGAACCCAAATCTGACTTCGGTTTCTCACAGATGTCTTCAGTTGGAGTAGTAGCAGTAGTAGTACCACCAGATGTATCATATATTGATGATGACGAATAGCTTTCACTGTACTGTTGCTGCATCTGCTGTCTGTTCTCCACTAGCTCAGTGAATGGGTCTTGTGCGAAACCGTGCCTGTGATGATGCTTTGAACAGATGTCTCCTGATTGTCTCTTCTTTGGCTTTCCTCTTGAACTTCTTGACCGATTGGTCCACGAGCAGACGGATTCGTTGAACTCAGAGCTTCTGTTCCTCTGATGGAACATAACTGACTCCATGTTGTCATCTTCAAAACCTGGAAAACTGAAACTGAAACCAAAGTAGCAGATTAATAAAACTTCTGTAAAAAGAACACAAAAGAGAAATAGCGTTTTGTTACCTGATCTCCATTTCTTGGACTCTCAAGCATAGAACCGGTTTCTTGGTTATAGACAGCATAGTTCACCAAAGGAGAGCCTGAGACGACAGTTCTTCCACTGGCTATACCGGAAAACAAAACATCTTCCTCTTCTTGATCATTAACATAACTCATGCTATGTGCTCTCAGACTTGGTGTAGACTTCACTGATCCACTTAATGAGACTCGAGTCTTGGAGTTCTCTGCACCAAACATTGGATCTTCTGACTCTCCTATCAATCTCCCTGCTGTACTCATGGTTTCATAAGCTGCCATCCTAACAAAATACATCTCATCTGTCAAGTGTTTCTCCATCTCTTTGTATATAAGCTCAAGCTCAGAGCAAATACTCTTGGGGTTCAGATACTTCATCAGAAAGTTAAGCATCTGCACAGCTAAGAGCCGTTTCTGAGAATCACCCTCAACAACGCCCAAATCCAGAATCCTCAGACCAGACTTCACCAAAAGCCTAGCATACGCCTCAACGATAAAAGGATTATGCTTAGCAAGAGCTATGACAAGCGCCATGTGAGACTTTGCTTCACTCGAAGTGGCTTCAAGAGCAACAGCTAAGCTCTGACAAACACTGTTAACCACTTCACTAGAAGCAAACCGCCAGTTGTCGCAATCCACAAGCGACTTCAAGCAAAGAGCAGACCCCAAAGCAAGATGCTGCTGATGCTGCGTATCCAAAAGAGAGTCCGAGAGCGGCTTACAGAGAGAATGAATCACATTCCTTCTCTTATCTTCAGGCGTTGCAGGATCAATCCCGTATCTAGCAATAGCAGCCACCGCCTTTGAGCAAGCCTGCTGAACACCTAAGGAACCGTCACAAGAGCTCAACGTCCTTATGATAACCGGCATGATCATTTCCACATGAGGAGCAACTTTTACTCCATGAGCACGTGCAAGGTCTTCGAAAGAGTGACACAGTGTAGCCACCGGACTCAGAACCAATCTCTTTGGTTTCAGAAACTTGAGCAACAAACACATGTATCACTTTTGCGTTCAAATCTTTCACAATAGTTCTCAAATTGCTCATTGCAGTCTTGTTGGTATCTGGATCTTTGTCAAGGTTAGCCAACTCTTGTCTAAACGCTGAGCCGAGGTTTCTCCCCATTACTGTTTCCTCCTGGTCCCTCTGTCGAAACAAAAGCCACAACGAAGTCAACAACAAGGCATCTTATCTTATGTGACAAGAAGTGTAATGTATACAAAAACTTTGAGATGTACAATCATTTGAATATAAGATAAGATTCGTTTATCATAACCACATTACCAAAATGAACATATTCAATGATTCTAAACCATATCCTTATTACCAAAACCAAAACTCAATTCCCCCAAAAGAAAAAAAGTTATGAACTTTCTTTGCTAAACCGAACGAAAAGTATCATTTCAATTCATAAATTTCGAATTCCCGCTAATTTTTAGAGTAAATCGATTACTAAAAAAGTCTTAAAGGTTCGATCTTTATACTACAATAAACATCTTGATCTGTGAACGTGAATATCATCGAAAGGAAAATGATATCGATTTATGAATTCACGAAAAGGGTTTTCTGGGTTAGCATCGAAAACGTAAATAAACGAATAGAAGAAGAGAACCAGTAAAAAGCTAATCGTATGATAGATATAGTGAAGAACAGAGTTTTGTATTTTTCTGCAAAAAGTAAAATTGATGAATGAAGAGCGAAGAATACCAGTGTCTGATATAGCGAAGATTGAAACCGAGGAATTTGAAAGTCTTCAGATTCCAGAGAGAGAGAGAGAGATGGCACTTTCTTCTCTTCTTTACGATACGACGCGAAGAAAAGGATTCAACTTCTTCTTTTTTGAACGTTGAGAGTTTGGTGAGATGGGCGGGTTTATGGTAACTCTCCGTAATTTTTGGGTCTTAACCAAATCTACCCCCTTTATTTTTATGTTTTTTACTTATATACCACCAACCTTTTAGATTTATCATTGTAAGCCGATGCGATTCGCTTAATTTCATTAATGTCAATTATCTAAAATGATCTGAGATTTTGATTTATTTTAAGTGAAAAAGATGGTTTTTAGTAGTTTAAATTATTAATGATGGTTATTAATATTGGAGGTATATGAGCCTGTTGAAACTAATTAATCTAAAAGTGTGTTCCTTTGGAGATTTAATCCCAAATGGAATTGATAATGTTATGCGTTTGTTTTAGGTTATTTTTGTATAGTCTTGTAAAGTTGTGGGTTTAGAGTTATTTTTAAAATTGTCTTTATACTTTCTTAAAAAAATATATTTAATTTTATAAAATCTCGTTTAATTAGATTTCCTACTTTATGGGGTATTGTCCAGATAAATTTTGAATATTTTTATGGAAATGTTGGTCAATTTGCATTAATTTTGTAAAATTATTACTATCAGTTGATTTATATTTCCTTAGTTCATTCCCTGATTTTTGGTCCAAATACAATGTCTGGTTTAATTAGGCAATAAGATTTTGACTAAAATAAATAATTTAAAATACAATAAATTGGCAAAATCTTAAAATTTGTTGGCCAGAAAAAGAGAAAAATGGTCAGAAATAAAATAAATGTAAATGACGTAAACTTGAAATTATTAAAGTTAAATTATAGTCTTGTGGTGTCGAACATGGTAAACACTGTAAAACGAAAATTCACTGTGGCACAATAGCTTGTAGCTTCTCTCGTATGATCATGCTGTAAGATTAAGACCATTTCGGTTCGTTGGCACAATAGCTTGTTTGACTCAGGAAACTAAAATAAGAAAACATTAGATGCTGATCCTAGTCTACACCTTGCTTGCACTCTCGCTCCTTCTTGCTTAGGTTTGCACCTGAGATGCAAAGAGAAATAAATCTGAAGCTAAGAGAGAAGGTTAAAACTAGATTACAAGGCTGAGCAACATAGAAGAAAAAACCAACCAAAAGTAGTATTAAGCGTGCCACTTAATTACTTGGTTCTTTTATAAGCAAGTATCAACCACTAACTAGTAATCATTAATCATATATGTTTTTATAATCTCTCACGAGCTCCACTAACCAATCATATTATTAACTTTTATAATCTCCATCAGGTCTCCCCTCTGTATAAGAACGCCCACACGCACACAAGTGTTTAGTTCTAGATTAATCATGTTCATTAGTTAAACATAAAAGACACTTATCTCAGACAAGCCTTTTTACTCAAAATAGAGAGCTCGTCACAGGACTTTGACGAATTGAATTACAAATATTTTAAAAGTTAACTACATTCCCAAAAACATGATTTGTAATTTGCAGACTAATTATGATCTATGATATGAATGGAGTCTAACTTGGTTGGAATATATGTTTCTAATACTTTTCCACGTGTAAGTGATTTTACAAAAAAAAACGGAACAAAAACCTAAATTATCCAATTGATCTACTCAATGTCTTCAATCTTATTATCATTATCTTAATGAAAGTTAGGAAAACAGTTGTATGCTCTATATTATTCCTGTCATCACCATCCAATCTATGGATAGACATTGCTTAATGAAAACACAAATTACAGAATAACATGGCTGAGAATATCTAAAGTACAATACCTAAAAGTCTAATAACAATAATCCTCAAGCATCTTATATAATTTTTTAACAAAAATATCAAAGTACAGTAGGAGGAATAATCAACGCAAACTCTCTTGTGTCCAGAAGTTTTGTTCAAAAAGCATAAATGATATTAAATGCAGTGGAAAAGAAAAAAGAAAGATAATAACATATTCATATCACACACACCAGCCCAACTAAAACTTTTATATAAACAGTACCTCCCTTTCTTTCTCCACCATTCAAACAAAACCCAAAGAAGAAGAAATGAGCCAACACAACATACTCGAAGCTCTTAACGTCCGGGTCGTGGGCACGGGCGACCAAGATCCTAGTCCTAGCCCACGGGTTCGGCACAGGACCAATCCGCCTGGCACCTGATCCTCCCTTACTTCACTCAAACCTACAGAGTCGTCCTCTACGACCTAGTCTGCGCCGGCAGCGTCAACCCCGACTACTTCGACTTCAACCGCTTACACCGACCCTCGACCCCTACGTCGACGACCTCCTCAGCATCATCGACTCCCTCGGGATCCAGACCTGCGCCTACGTTGGCCACTCCGTCTCCGCCATGATCGGGATCATCGCCTCGATCCGCCGCCCGGAGCTTTTCTCCAAGCTCATCCTCATCGGAGCCTCCCCGAGGTTCCTCAACGACGAGGACTACCACGGCGGGTTCGAGGAAGGCGAGATCGAGAAGGTGTTCTCGGCCATGGAGGCTAACTACGAGGCTTGGGTTCAGGGATACGCTCCTTTAGCCGTCGGGGCGGACTGTCCCCGAGGCGGTTAGAGAGTTTAGCCGGACGCTGTTCAACATGCGTCCGGACATCTCTCTGTTCGTGTCGAGGACGGTGTTCAATAGTGATCTGAGAGGCGTTCTTGGGCTTGGTGAGAGTGCCTTCTTGCGTGATTCAGACGGCGAAGGACGTCTCTGTTCCGGCTTCGGTGGCGGAGTATCTACGTGCTCATCTAGGTGGGGATACGACGGTGGAGACGTTGAAAACCGAGGGGCATTTGCCGCATCTCAGTGCTCCGGCGCAGCTCGCTCAGTTTCTCCGGCGTGCACTTCCTCGGTGACTTTTTGTTTTCTTTTTCCTTTTAATAGTAAAAGATAATTCGAAGAATATGGTTTTGTGGGGTCCACGTGGGTAACGGAGGGCCTCTATTGGTGGAGGACAGTATGGTATCGTCAAATCTAGAGATAAGATTGTTCACTTGACACGTGTTGAAACGCATCATTGCTTTACTTTTTTGAGTGTTTTGAATTTTTGATTAGTTAGTTAATCACGAGTTTAAATATAATAATACCGCTAATTGTTAGTGGATTTCGCAGAATCACTAACTAAAAGAAAATTTCAAACGTAATCTTATCTTTAATTTTACGCTTGACATCTTCCACCCATATTGTTTGTACTATAAGGTTTGGTCGTTGGAAGTGATAAAAAAATCTTCTTAGCCTCAACAGTTTGGAATGTGAAACATGCATGTTTTTAGTCTGATGTGTGTACGTGATGGAGACAGAACATAAAACGACAACTAGGAAAAATCAGTACTAGAAAACTCTTAAAGCAATGTGCATACGAATTGACAAGCTCGACAAATCGCAACACTCAATTTCAGGGACATACAAGATAAGGTTTATTAAACTTTCAAAAATATCATCAGAATTATTTAGGGAGTAAAAGTATTATTGGCATGGCTGCATCGTCGTCAGTTTCTTCGCCAGCGCTTTGTCTCGCTGGTCGAGTCGCTATAGTCACGGGATCATCCCGAGGAATAGGCCGTGGCATAGCCATCCACCTTGCGGAGCTTGGAGCTAGGATCGTTATTAATTACTCCACTAACTCTGCTGAGGCCGATCAAGGTTGCGGCGGCTATTACCACAAACTGTCCAGATAACGATGCAGCAGAACAAGCTTACCGGAAAACATCCACGTGTCATCGTCGTCAAAGCCGATATCTCGGAGCCTAACCAGGTGAAGTCGCTTTTCGATGAGGCGGAACGAGCTTTTCGGATTGCCGGTTCATATCCTGGTTAACTCTGCTGCTATTGCTGATCCCAATCACTTCGAGTATTTCAAACACATCAGAAGAACTCTTTGATCCGCATTTTCAGGTTAGATATAGTTTTTGTTTTATTTTTTTATAACCATTTAATTATGTCAATAGTTAGAGAAGTTACGTTTGTTTAATTTCACACTTTTATAAGCGCATGTTTAATTAAAGATAGTGTGATTTGGATATGCTGTATGTTTTGTTTTTGATGATAGTGTGAACACAAGAGGTGCGTTTTTGTGCGCCAGAGAAGCAGCCAACAGGCTAAAACGTGGAGGGGGTGGCCGGATCATCCTCCTCTCATCTTCCCTTGTTCAATCCTTGAAACCATCCTATGGCTCATACACGGCTTCAAAGGCAGCCATAGAAGCCATGTCCAAAATTCTTGCAAAAGAGCTCAAAGGAACGCAGATCACAGTGAACTGTGTTTCTCCTGGACCAGTCGCCACAGAGATGTTTTTTGCAGGACTGAGCAATGAGATTGTGGAGAAAGTAAAGGCACAGAACCTATTTGGTAGGCTTGGTGAGACCAAAGACATTGCAAATGTTGTTGGATTCTTAGCCAGCGACGCTAGCGAATGGATCAATGGACAAGTCATCATTGCTAATGGTGGCTCTATCTTGTAAATAAAAAAAGGTTGTGCCATGAGAGTCACCAAGAACCCGACCAAACGATTGAACATAATTATTCATAGTGCTCTGGAGTTGGTTTTCTAATCTGACTAGGAAAAATCACATTATCCTTGACAAATATGAAAAGAAATCAATGTAACCATTGTAAACACCTTTGGGGAGATCCCTGGATCGTCTCATGGAGTTTCACTTGATGGACCAGCAAATTTATTCAGCTTATGAGATATATCATTGGCTATTTGTTCGATCATGGCCGCTTCATTATCCCTAAAAAGCAATAAAATGGCTACAACTCATTATAAACTAAGGACAGTTCATTAAAAACATGAGAGAAACCAATCATGACATAAATATTCGACTTATCCACAAGTATCAAGATTATCAAGAACTCGATTATATATTAAAAAGTGATAAATTAAAAGAACTAACCAGTTTTTTGAATGATAACCAGCTATTGTTGCCACTTTAGCTAAAGCTTGTCTCCATCTGACAATGTCATCCTTAATTTTTCCTGCACAAGTTTTCATAAAGACCCTTCCGAAATGTCCGGTCAGCTTTTTAACCTCAGATGGATCAACTTCATAGAAGATAACCATCACTACTACACCCAACTTTTTCCTACTAACTCATGATCTCCGCCAATTCGTTCAGACACCATGTGGAAGAAGCATAGTTTTTAGAGAGCAGGACAATAGCGATTTTCGATCCCCTGATAGATTTTATGAATCTAGGACCAATTGATTTTCCCCTCTCGATGTTGTTATCAACAAACGTGTCGATCGCTTCTCTTTTGAACTCTTTTAGAAGATGGCTAAGGAAGCCTCTTCGGACATCTGCACCGTGGAAGCTTGGAAAGACATCGTACGTGCAGTTGAGATGGAATGATGAAGTAGTTAAACCGAAAGCAGAATGATCTGATATTGAATAATATTGACGTAATTTGAAATTACTATAGGCCATGAATAGCATTGTACCAAAAAGCGTGAAGAGGACTCTATCTAGAATGTATTTTTTTAGTGAAGTTGAAGCCATTAGACTACAGATGGAGGAGTGGATGATAAAGATCACACAAAGGTTTCCAAAATGCAACTTGCAGAATGAAACGGAAAGGACTTAATTTGGTCAACTCATGGAAAGGGATCTTTTAGTTAATCATGCAAGGTTAACTCTCTAATCCTTGATTAAAAAAGACTGATGAATGTCAAAGTTGGTTTATTAGCCAAAAGTCAAACAAAAAAAAACAGTGTATTATTTTGTATTTTATCCAATGGAATAAGACATCAGATGATTGATGAACAAAGAATCAGTCATATACACCACCATAGACATCTGTATAATCTCATTATGTCATGAGAAGAAACATCAAGCCACTCATCACCAAACAGAACCTAAAACTGTAACTATAATCATAATGTCCAGACGATGGCTTTCCAATCTGAATCGGAAAAACGCATTGTCCTTGAGAAATATTCCGCGTAACGATCGTTGCAAGCCCTTCGAAATCACACGCTTGAGCTTCTTGGTTTTGCACTTGGAAATACATATTAAACGCGTAAGAAGCGTTTCCATTAGCATCAAGATTGCCACATGACGACCCATAACCCAAAGCAGTACAATCCGAGAGCGAACACGCGTAGTTTATGTTATCACCAAGCCTACTGATATTACCACGACCGTTCGGATTAAACATACACCACTGGTTTAGCAAGTACTGAACGTTTTGAGCTCCGGTCAAGAACTTTTTCTGACCTTGTCCTTGTAAATCAACCGGGAATTTCGGCTGTCCGTCGTACTTGAATATCCCCCAAGTGACGTTCGAAGTTACCAGGTGCAACGCTTTTAGCATCTTCATCGATAAATCCGAAAAGATAAACCTCGATGTAACCTTTACGCATAGGGTGTACCAATATTGTTAGCTAACCGGGGAAGCAAACCGGAATAAAACCGTTCCGCGTTTGCAACGTTTGCGTTCTTATCTCCATCCGTAGGCCAACCAACTTCTCCAACGATCACCTCCATATCACCGTGGTTCAACGCGTTTAAGAGACGCTAAAAGAGTGTCGAAACTAGCGTCGAAGACGTTTGTGTAGATAACGCCGTTATCGTTAACGGTGTTTTGGCCGTCGAAGAAGGCGTACTCCTAAAGGGAAGTCGCTGCTTAGGTAGAGACTCAAGAAAGGATAGATGTTGACGGTGAAAGGAGCTTTGTTCTGTGCGAGGAAGTTGACGATGTCTGTCATTTCTTGGAGGATGTCGGAACGGAATCTTCCCGCGGATGGGACTTGGTTGTCCGGGGGAGAGTTGTAAACGTCGGCGTTTAGAGGAACGGTGGCTTTGATGTAGTCTCCGATTCCGGCTTCGTTTAGAAGCGGTTTGGATGTTGACGAGTGCTGGATACGTTAGGTTTATGAATGATCCGTTGTATGATGTCAAGAATGGCTCGTTCCCTACGGCAACATATCTGCATTTAGAACAAATATAAAAACAAAGGTTTTTATTTATGTAGCTTTGAAAGTTTTTTGTTCCACACTTGTAATATCACTATGTGAACAAATCTACTTACTTATATGTAATTTTTCACACAAACAAATATATGCATCACGTATTTCTCAGTTTACAAACTAAAACATACTTTTTGAAGAAAAAGTAATAGTTTTTATAACGTAAACACGGTTGCTAATTTATCAATTACCAAGAAAATGCCTTTTAAGTTTTATTTCATTGATTCATGATATTTTGTGGTAAATAAATTATTATTATGGTATGTGTTTTAAAAAAAAAATTGTTATTATTATGGTATATGTCTTTTTCTTGACGTTGGTACGATGAAATGTCGTGTGATCTTTTACATGGTATCATGTATTTGCATCTTTTGCAATAAAGAGCGATTAAAAAGAGTTTCAGACTTTTTTTTCCAGAAAAAGCTTTGATCATGTGCAATAAATACATTACACACATGACGTCCGGTCCATGCATCTTTGGATAAACCAAACACAAATAATTCGTTTCATAAGCATGCATATTATATTGTGTTATTTTAACTTTCAATTTTTATTGTGTTTTTTAATAAGGTATATAGATATATAGATAAATGAATGACGTGGTGCTCAACCAACTACATAATATTAGGGACATAACATCTGGTATTGAAATGGATCTTTAGTAATATATAAAATAGATGAATCATTCTACTAATCACCAATCTATCTTATTAAAGTTGAAGTACCCATTGAAATTGTTTGGAAACAAGAATACAAATTTAAATAGAGATTGTTTGGACATAAGAATAGCAGTTCAAAATTAACAATATTAACGGTCCATTCCAAACTCATCAAAGCCCAATCTATCTTATTAATATGGTCGTAAATTTTGAACAACAAAAGCCCATAAATATAATCGAATGTAGTAATAACTATATATCCGAAAATCTAGCAAATATGTTAACAATAGTTTCCTGTCAACTATTTTTGCGTGATTGACAATGGGAATATCTTCTGCATTTAAAGTTAATAGTTATTACTCAAAGTAATTACGCATATCTCGCAGCCATCAATGCTATATCACCATTTAAATCCCATACGTGCTCAAGAAGTATCGAACAGAATATGCGATCAAGAAGTAATAAAAGGAAAAAGTACCAAAAATTAAATACAGTATCGAACAGAATATGTCAATCAAGAAGTACTAAAAGGAATATTCTAACTTATACCAGTCCGAAAATCTAGCAAAATATAAGATTGAAATATCTCACATATCTTATTTCTATAACTCATCTTCTGTATTGACTTATAAATAACGTCCATCCTACCACGCAAAACAACACATTCACATTGATCTCCACATTTAGGCGTCATCTCTTTCCTCTGGAGAGGTTTGTTATTATTCTAAAAATATTTGAAACTGGATATTTCATATGTGCATCGTTAACTTATGTATACTAATTGAAATTTCTGTGTTTGTATGTTTTCTACAAGGTTATGTTATTGAACTCAAACTCTCAAAACGACTCTGAAGGATTTCAACTCCTACCGTAAAGCGCTAGGAAGAAAGAATCCGATCTGAAAGACATCACATCTACCAGTAAGAAGTTGTGTACGAAGTCAGTGAAGTTGGAGAAGACAAAGTTACTAGAGACTACATGACTTATTCAGTTGTGTTATGATTTCTGCTGTTTCCGTTCTATTATTTTATTTTCTGTTTCTGCTGGTGTTTTTTCTTATTGGTTTTTTATATTATAATCCCATGTTTTAGCATGGGATAAGACAGTTTGTTTCTTTAAAATAATTATGCAGTTTATTTCAGATCATTTCTTTTTATTTATTTTATTGACTATATATTTTATTAGTGGTTAAAAAATCTATTAGACTAATATATTATGCAGCTATTAGAGTAAACAAACAAAAACTATAACTGTTTGAATCCAAAGCACCCTAATCTAGACGTACTCATATTTCACCTCTAATAGGAACATGTTCTTATTAATAGTCGAGAATCTATACTATTAAAGAAGATAACTGTTTATGAATCTGCTCCTGAAATTTCTAAATAATTACAAAATTGGCTATATTCCCAGTACTATTTGCAATCAATCAAAAGTTCTTATTTTTCAATTACATTAAAGAGTATTTAACATAATTCAGTTCTTGGCCTTTTTGAAAATTTTATTTTCTAAATATTTACACCATATCTTTCCAAAAAATCTTTCACATTATTAATTATTTGAAAGCATTTATTAAATGAAACCTCAAAATAAAATGAAGTTAAAATAACAAATGGTTAAATCAACGAAATCATAATATGGGTCTGAATTATCTCAACTCTTTAAAAATAGTTTTATTTAAAATAAAAACTAAATCACATAAATTTAATTTAATAAAATTATTGAAAATATTTTGAAACGCACAAATGAATTTCTCAATACAAGAATGTTGAAGGTATAATATTTTATTTAAATTAAAAAATCAGTGTAAAATAAGTTTAACTTTGGTTTAAATAAATAAAATCATATTACGGATTAGAATTATTTAGAGTCTTCTAAAATTTAGTCATATTGAAAATAACAAAAATAAGTCATATAAGTAAATTTAAGATAAATTTCATTAAAAGTTAAAATATATAATTTATCAAAAATCAAGATTTTTATTACGTAAAATAATTTCCAAAAAAAATATACCCGCCCTTTCTAAGGGCGGGTCAAAATCTAGTTGGTTTTAAGTGTGAAGTCCATCTAGTTTAACATGGTATCAGAGCCCAGTCCGAACAATCCAACCCGATCCATTATCGATCAAGCCAAAATTGGCCCATCGATCTTTACCCAAACATTCTGAGATTGACGCTCAAAGAGCCGAGAGGGCGTATTATGGACATAAGTCCCACATCGGGTATAATCACCAATTAGTTTTAAGTGTGAATCTCATCTAGCTTAACACATAACAAGTTAGCAACTAATATAATAGAGAAGTCATTTGTTAGCAACATAACATGCATCTTAAAAAAAACTAATATAATAGAGAAGTCCTTTGTTAAAAAAAACTAATTTCTTATACTAAATTTGCGAAGTGATTTTGCCACATGTCTTCTCTACCATCAATTTCACAAAACAAATATGATATGGTTACTAAAATTGATGACATGGTTTCTGGGAAAATATAACATGGATAATTTCATTTAATGTTGATTTATATTTTGGCAAACTTATTAGAATATAGTAATAATTCATATATTACATTTAATATTGATATTTCTTTTTGGTAAACTTTTTTAAAATATGGTAATAGCTCATACATCATCTATAAAATAAATATATTCATATATAACATTTCAAATTTTAAAATATTATTATTTTTGTATAATTATACAATTTTTATAAATATTGTTTAGGCTAAATGTTTTATAATTATACAATTTTATATCATTTTTATTAGTTTTATACAAATTGATTTAATATATATCAAATATATATTAAATATTAGTAAGAAAATAGTAAAAATCTATAATATTTAATAAAATTCATTTTTAAATATAAGTTAAATTAAAAAAATTTCTTACTGCACATAGTGCAGGAAAACACATTAGCAACATAACATGCATCTTAAAAAAAACTAATATAATAGAGAAGTCCTCAGTTAAAAAACTAATATAATAGAGAACATTTCAAATAATTCACTAATAAATGATCGACCAATAATGGTATTTTACAGATAAGTGAAGAGAATAATAGCTTTTTTGGATTATCCAACTAGTCAACACTCAAAACCAACGTGTAAAGGATTGGAGCTCATCTCAGTTTGTATAATCCATCATCATTGTCAACATTTTCTTGTCTTTTTCTTCATTTTACCCTTTTTGGTTAAACGTTAAACTTTAAAACTACGCATAATAGTTAGATTTTCAAATGAACAAAACTTACTTGATCTTAACGCCGTCGTTGAAGTTGAACCTAGAGACGTTTCGTTGGACCCAATCTTTAGCTCTTTGATAGGTACCCATGGCTTTGAGCAGATCATTTGGGATAGCCACCATTACTTCGAACGCCTGAAGCCGGCGAGAGCTCCCATCGTGTCTGTGTCGGCATCGAACAGCTTCACTTTTTTTATGTTGTTGTCTACAAGCATCCGCACCACCGTCTTTGGTGGAAGCTGATGACTCGCCATTGTTCCCCAGTTTACTCCCAGAGCAGAGACGCCTCCGGATGAAAAGCAGACGGTGGAGATAATGATTAAAAGAACGGCAGAAGATAGTCATGGGACTCTGTTTCTCTCGATGATACATTTTTTTTAATTCTCAAAAAAGAAGAATCTGCTGGGTTTCTATTCGTTTCCTGTGTGATGATAACTGGTGGGAAAGTATGAGAAATAAATAAGACTTCGTGTGGGCTTTCTGTTCTATTGTAATGATTTGAATAAATAATGAAAAGATATATTAATTAAGATGATAGAGAGATCTGAGTGAGCGACGAAAGAAGGAAGAAGAAATCAAATAGAATAGGTATGAGAGACTCTCTATAGAAGGAAGAAGAAAGAAATAAAGTCAAAAACCGGCCTTTGAAACAAACAACCGAGTAGCCGACCATAAAATAATATTCTCATAATAAACTATAACATAAAAAAAAACGTTACTTAGATGTCCTACGCAGCTGGACTAGAGAAGTATTAAAATGGCAGGTTAATATCGTTATCGTAGTTATATGATGACAAATCGAATCGTCTTAGTTAGGTCTATTCGATCGACATGAACAAAGTTATAGTTTACAAAAATAATATAGGCCCTGTTCGTTTGCAGGTCGCTAGCGTCAGCGACCAGTTCCAGCGTTTAAACGTTGTTCGTTTGGTGGTCGCTGGTTCTGCGACCGATCGCTGCGACCAGACGCTAGCGTTCGGCATTTAAAAATTTCGGTCGCCGCAAATTTTAGCGTTGCGATAGAGACCAGCGATCAAAAAAATAAAATAGTGTAAAAAGACAAAAGTATCCTCTGTTTATTTTCAAAATCACGACAGATTGCCCTCAACCCTAAAAACTTTTTCTTTGTTATCTTCTTCTCCTCAGATCTCTCCTTCTCTCACTACTGCAAACGGCGATTGGAAAGGTCACTTCTCTCTCTCTCTCTCTCGCAAAGATCAGTTCTTCTTTTGTCTAACTTGTGTTCTGGTTTTTGTTTTTGTCAGTAGAAACACAAGGTTTCGATTCTGGGTTTCTTCAACTCCTTCCAGAAAACGAGAAGAGATTACGTAAGCTCGTCTGCTTCATACCATCCTTGTGTATCTTATTTGAGTCTGTGACGTTTGTTTTATAGAGGTCTTGTGTATCTTATCTCAATAACTTAGCTTGTGAAGTCTGTGTGCTAGTTTGACTAATGTTTTTTTATTGGGAGGTAACCATGGGAATGTGTGTTCTGAATCAACGGTATCATTGGGTCAAATTTTAATTCATATAAAACTATGACCAGAGTTTCTTGCTTGTTTCAGTAAAAAAAAGAGTTTGCATTCTTTTTTTCTGGATTGGGTTTAGTAATTAATAAAAAAAAGAGGCAACTTTCTGGTAGCTTTCTTTGTCGATTAAAGGCTGTTTTTTTTCAGAAAAATATGTCTTGTGGTTGAAGTGGTAATTGTAGCTTTATGTTAACATTTTGCTTTTTATTTTAGCTCGTCACCCTTGTTCACTTAGGTTTGTATTTTTTTTTCAGGTTTGGACATAAATACAAGACAAGAAGAATGGCTGATGACGTAAGTGTTTTAGGCAGTTCTAGTTTCTTAGATGTTTTGTGATTGTTTTTTCTGCTAGTTTCTTAGCTTGTTTGTCTATTGATCAGTGATTGAGCGGACATTTGGAGTGTGGAAAGCAAAATGGAGAATTCTTGACCATGGGCATCCTAAATATGGTTTGGTCAAATGGATGAAGCTAGTAACAGCAATAATGGCTCTACACAACTTCATACGTGATTCACATCGAGAAGATAATAATTTTGTGCATTGGCAGACAAGAGAAGAATATCATACTCATGGTGATAATGAAATGGAAGATGAAGAAGAAGAAGAAGAAGATGGTGATGGTTATGATAGACATATTCCATATAATCCGACTGGTGACAGAGCCATGGAAGATTTACGTGATCATATTACTAGTGAGTTGAGTAGAGGATATCGATTACCTTATTAGTTTATTTGATTTGAGTTTGTACTGATGTTTATTATTGATCTTAAAATATTTGACTTTTGTTTTTAAACATTTATTTATGTTTAGTTTGTTGATATAGTTTTTTTACAAGATATGAATAAGTTGAAAATAAAAATCTTAAAATTATATTTTTGTAAAAATAATCGCATTTAATAAGTTAAATGTAAAAGTGTGGTCGCTAGCGATGTCAAAACGAACAATGCAGCGACAACCGCTGCGATCAACTTCGCGACTTACAAACGAACAACTGAGCGACAACCGCTACGATCAGTCGTGCGACCTGAAAACGAACAACATACAGCGACTCAAGTCGCTGACGCTGGTCGCTGACTCTGGTCGCTGACGCTAGCGACCTCGAAACGAACAGGGCCATAGTCTCTTTAAATGTGTGTAGATATACCAAATGACAAATAAAATACTCGCATAGGATAATTTTTAGTGCTGAGAGTGAGAGTTGCTTTGAAAATATCGTGAGCATCAAAGCCATAATCACGCCAAACACAAAGATGGGAACTGAAATTTATACTCAGTAAACATATGTGTTGGAGAGGTTTCAATTTTTCTTTGATTTGGTTCGTTCATTGGCACCCACTTCTTTGGTGTTTGATTACGACGAATGAGAAGGAAAAAAAAAGACAAGTGGTTTCAAATTTGATTAGCTTATATCTTTTAGCCAAAAAATAAAGAAAATTGGTTAGCTGCGTCGACAGAACTCCAAGACATTATACGATAAAAATGTACAAAAGATATTAACATAAAAATTAACAATACAAGTCTCATATACCAGATATGGTGTATATATTGGCTTACGTGGTGATTAGAAAATGTTTATATTCTAACTTTCAGAGTCGTCTGGTATGTACAAAATGAACTTACGAGAAGAAATCCCGATGATGTATGCAAATTAAAACTCCAATTAAATACCAGAAACATCCAAATATTAGACCACCTGCAACGGTGGATTTTGGGAGTCTTTAGCACATAAACCTAGATAAATTAGAATATAATAATATTATTTAGCTTAAGTATTGTAAGGATTGATCCTTGGATAAGGATTTTTAGGACATGATTCTTAGAGCACGTGGCGGTAGGAGATTGGGTTTCGTTTCGTAAAAAAAAATCATTCTCTCTCCTCCGGAAGATTGAGTCTGCGAGAGTCTCCCCTCTCCGATGAACCTTTCTTCCAATCTGTTGATAAGCTTCTTCGTAGGGGGTGTTTGATGGTGAGTAGTGATGAGCGAAACAGTAAGGCGATTGATGCCTCCGTTGGAGGTTTGGTTTGGGTCCGACGCCGTAACGAGTCCTGGTGGCCGGGTCGGATCATGGCTCATCACGAGGTTCCTGACGATACCATCGTTTCTCCCAAATCCGGCACACCTATTAAGCTTCTAGGTCGTGACGATGCTGGCTTGTGAGTAAAACCTCTCTTTGATTCATTGATTCAGTTTCTCCTTAGTCTCTTTTGTCATTGCTTTTAATCTTTACTGCAGGGATTGGTATAATCTTGAAAGTCCAAGAGGGTGAAGGCGTTTCGTTCTGGGGAGTATGATGCTTGTATTGAGACTGCTAAGGCTACTGCATCTGTTCATCAAGGTTTGTTTCTCGAATCGTTTTTTTTTTTGATTCATGATCATGGAAATACTAGTTTCATTTAACTCGTCCATGGAAATCTTTCTGTGGCTGTGTTATAAGCTGTTGATATCTGTGTAACCTAGTTTATACATGAGCGTTGAAGTTAGAATCATTGCATTTTATGGTGGAAGATACTTCACAGAGACTTTCATGACTTACTTTATTGGTGGTTCTTGCCCTTATTGCATTTGCAGGTTACCTTTTCTTTAGGACTAAGAAGAAGGACATAGAAGAGCCTGCAAGTGAAGATATTGCTGCTAAATCAGATTCAGTCGCAGCTCCTGTTACCATTGAAGAGCCTGCAAGTGAAGAGATTGCTTAACTTGAATCTGAAAACGTCTGCAAACACTCCCTTGAAGTCTCACACTGTTGATGAGATTAGAGAGGTCTGTCTGTCTGTTTCCACTAATCTTTTTCGTTTTAGCTTTGTGTATGATGTCATGTCTTACTCTTACTCTTACTGGTGGTTGTGTGGCTGAACCATTTAGTGGTTTCGCTCCATCAACTGTGCATCTAGTGGAGACACTTCTCGCTATAGATCCTGATGATCGTGGAACTTCTACCTCGGCTTTAAACAGTGAAGTGAGAATCATCTTAGCGTGTGATCCATCAAGTCTACCAAAATATCCACCTTCCAAAGAACTGAATATAAAGCTAAAAGGGACCAAGAGGCACGAAGGTACATCTTCTTCTATGCGTTTTCTTGATGCTATTTGATTAGTAACTGATCTTTGGCTGCATTTGTTTATTTTTTCTAGGCAAAAGAATATTACTAGAAAAGCTAGTGGTGTTGAAGGAGCTAGAAGATTAAGGTTACGTGGGCACCGAACCAGGCGAGCTTTTCCAGCGCCAGAAGCTACTGCCGAGATTCAAGCCAACTTAGATGTGCGCCACACAATGCTATGTCTATATATTTCTAAGAACTCCTAATTAAATAACACCATTGCACACACTTTCTTTATTAAAATCCTTAACTATTCAAAAAAAGAAAAAATTACCTTTTTAATCTTAAGAACTCTAACCACGAGTCCACCATTGCACATGCTCTTAGGCATGATGATAGAGATTCTTGATTTGGTAGCCCATTATTATAAAATAATGAAGAAACACACCTATTGATTGAAGCATAAACTAGTAACGGTTGGTCCATAAAAGCATATTTTCATGAAAAATTGTACTGTAAATTGTGAGATAAGTTAGTATATGATTTTAAATGTATTTTCGTATTAGATACCATGTTTTAAATTGCTTGCATACCAAATATTTACGCTGATTGTAAGCCTTAAGATTATAGAGCAAATATTTGAACATTTCGAAAGATTATAAATAAAATTACTAGATTTTGATCCGCACTTCAAAAGCGCAGGTTTCTTTGGATTATAAACAACGTTTGATATGAATTAGTTTTGGGATTTTATATATTATCATGTTATTAAAGTTGGATTTTTCGGGTATTTTGTGTTTTGGATTTTTTCATGTTTTCTAGTACTTTGAGTTTCTTTTTGTCCTAAATACTTGAATCGACCAAGATCCATTACATATCCAAATTACATGTATTTTGCAGGTATTTAAATTATGGATTGGAACCAGTTCGGATCCAAAAGAAAACGATCTAAATCCAAACTGTTTTTTTTTTCAAAGCACCTAGTTGGATCCAAATGCCAGGACCCGAAGAAATCAGATCTTAAAGGAACCAATCGGTATCCGATCCAAAGATCTGAAGGTCCAAACATACTCTTACATTATATTTGTATGCATTTTATAAGAATTACATTTGTTAAGTTAGTGAGACTTTAAAATTTACTTGAGAGAATTTTGGGTAATTTAATAGTATAGATTTGTAGGTTTTTCATTTGTTGAACAAAAAAGTTTATGGTGAATTTTTTTTTATAAAAATTAATTTAACATAACATATATATAGTTCTGTTTTCAGAGATGGTTTACTAAAGTGTTTTTATCAAATTTGGGTTTGTAAATATTTTGAATTATATAATTTGATATGGTATAAATGTTGTATGATATATGCCAACTCATTTTCGTAATTAATATGTAAATGTTGTAGGTCAATATTGAGCATAAAATATGATATATAACATTATTGCATAACAATCATAAGAACTAAAGAATTTTGAAGTATTAATAGTCAGAGAACTAAAAAATACAGGAAGATATTAATTCACTGGACTAATTAATATATAAGTAAAGCATTAAGTGTTTCTTAGTATATATATTGTCGGTAATAAATATGGAGTGGATTTCATTCGAATGTCAGAATGTGTTCTATAACTAAAACCCTGGACTAAAACCGAGAGACTGGGTATATTTTTAATTTTATTACCAAACCTAAGTGTAACCGCATTTGGTACCAAAAAAGGAAGATGGAATAGTCACATCATAAGATATCGTATTTTAAATCTAAAAAGTAGGTCCCGCACCGTTTCATTTTATTTAGTTGAAGCATATTATGGATATAGGATCGGTTTATTAGAATAATATGTAAGATCATTAACTAAATTACTATTATGCTATTAATGAAGGTGTAACAATTTTGTACAGGTAGATTTTTCAAAAATATTTTATTTTTAATAGTATAGATAATCAAAATATTTAGTCAAAAAAACTTTTAATTAAAACAAAAACAACCCCTAAATAAGAAGTTGACATGACTGTTGGTTCTATTCTTAGTCATCCAGAACGCTAAAAAAAAGTGAATTTTGTGGATTTTGTGGTAATTAGTGTTTGGATCTGAAAAACTTTTGAGAACCACGGTTATAAAAGACAGTTCATGATTATTCAATAATTTTGGGTAATTATATGATCATGCTGACTTTTGACTTCTTATTTTTTTTATTTTTAACAACGACTTTTGACTTCTTATTATTTGTCAAACGAAATAGTAGTGTGTTGAATATCCCCTTGTCAAAAGTAAGCTCGACGCGCTAAGTCAGCGCGTCATGACTATTCAATAGCTTTGGGCCTAAATTTATGGGCCATAAATGTGGTTTCTTACAAGCATTTATAAGCCCATGGAGCTATTCCAACAAAACCTCTAACACAGTGATTTGTAGAAGCGATCAAAGAGGCATTCCGTCGAACAGTTGGTGAGCAACGCAAAAATGAAAGGAAGCAAGGCGAATCTCTCTACACTAGCGGAGAAATGCAAAGTCAGTTCCCCTCACCTCTCTCTCTATTGCTTTGTATATCGATTCTGAAAACTGCTGCTTGATTTCTTCTCTTCTCTTCTCTTCTCTCTGATTGTGCAGACTATAATCGTTTCGAACTGGAAAGGGTATCTCAATACCATCAAACCCGAAGATAAAGCTAGGTCCTTTCCTACTTCTTCTGAGTCTTCATCTTAGTTTCAGCATCTTTTTATTCAACATCGATCATGGGTTTCTGCTAAAATTGTATTTTTTGGATGTTCAGTATAATACATACTTCAAAGGTTAAGTACGTGATGAGACGAGGAAAGCCTTATCTCTGGGTTCCTGAATCTGAACCCCACAATGTCGTAAGCTTTCCTTCTTTTAACTGTTACATCATGGTTAATACGTGGCAGGGTTTAACATGTGTTTGAAATTCATAATTCTCCTTCTTTTCTGACAGAACATAATGTTTGATGAACGTGGATCCTTTTTCCGTTGCTCATCCCTATCCTGGTCCCCTTGCCGCTTTGTTGAAATCAGTAGGAAAGGTTTGTTGTGTGTGTGTCCATTTTTTCTCACCATTCACTGTATTCTTTGCGTTACAGCTTCTTGAATCTTTGTCTTTGCAGGTTCCAAACCGGGTTGCTCTTACCGGAGAAATCATCCCTGTCAAGGAGAAAAGGGTAAGACTTTTATCTATGGAACTTCCAATTTAAAGACTTGAAACCTTTTTATCTATGGAACTTCCAATTTAAAGACTTGAAACCTTTCTTTATTCATCAAATGCTTGTGTCTTTTTGATATAAGATTGAGGCGGTGAATAAATATGTGGAGGAAGCTATACAATCAGAGATGAGAGCCATTAGCGACTCCCCATATTCGGTACGCAGTATCTTGAGCTCTTCCGATCACATGTATGCCTCTCGGTGCGAGAGTCTTAAAGACCTTGTTGATGGTGGCAATGAAAAATACGTTATCTACAAGTTTGTTCCCAGGTAACAAAACACATTATTAGAGTAGTAGGTTTTAATGAAAGATAGTCTCTCTGTTTATTGAATCTTGCTTCGTGTAATTGTCTTTGAGAGGTAGAACCGATCACTAAGATGTCTTATGATTGCAAAAGATGATGAATTTATCTTTATCTTGTTTCCTTCTCAGCTCATGTATGTTTATCGACGCAAATGGTTCTAATAGAGAAATAGACATGAAGGTCTTGGAGCTCTCAAAAGCAGACCCATTAGGTAATTAACTAGAGACTATTGATTTCAAAATATGGATTGTTTGCTTCCTCTTAAGTTATCTGCATTGGATTTCATTCAATTCACAGGGGCTTGGTCTACAAACATTGTGGATGGAATCAATAAGGACGAATCTAGAAGACGGGCTTTGATTCTTTTCTGTTTATACTATCTCGACATCAACGCAAGGGTAAAAAGTTTATATTTGGTGTTCTTGGATCTCTCTAATAGTATATGTTCATATTTGGTTGTTTACTGTTTCTTTTCTTGGCGATTAGGATGCTTACATGGTATCTGTGGATACGAAAGGATTCGACTTACTGGGGAAGGTACCGAGTGAGGAAGAAGCTGGAGATGAGTATCAGTGGAGAGAGTTCAGGTTCCAGTTTGAAGAAGAGGTGAAAGACGTTGAAGCTTTCTGCCACCAGCTTATGGAAATGGAACAAGAGGTTGTGAACAAGTTCACTGACCATACCGGTTTGTGATTTCAGTTATTTTTTTTAGAATTCACGAGCCGAACCGGTTTACACTTTTAGTTAAATGACAGCGTGTATTACTATTATTAATGTTTGCACCGGTTTGATACGGTTTAGTTTCGATCTTGTGACGCGTTAACCAATATAAATCCGGTTCGATCGTATTCATGAAAATTTTATGATTCTTGAATGTTTCTATATTGAAGTTAGGACACTTCTCTTGTATATATATATATGAGCTAATAACAATGAATAGTCCTGGTGGTACATTATCCTCAAGAATCTTGATTCAAGATGTATCTTTAACCCTTTGGTTAAATCCTTTTTCAGTTCCAGCTAAAACCATTCAAGTCGAACTGTTTCGGCCGCGTTGTACAGTAGTTCTCGACATGTGTGTTGAGATCTAGCTCTGTCTTTGTGCTCTGAGTTTCAAGCTTAAGTTCCTCACTCTTATCAGTGAATCTTTCTTCTTTATACTCATTAACGTTGCCTTGTTGATGACCTCTGTGTCCGTGCATCCCTACTCCCATTGTCAGTGTAGCTGGACTCCTCTCTGAATATGAGATTCTTTGTTCAGCGCCACTAACCATTGACGTTGAAAGATATGGATTCCCTCTCAGACCTTCCGTCCACGTGAGCTCCATCCTTTGGGACAATGGTTCTTCCATAACCTCTTTCTGCTCGGATGTGGAATCACCAAGATATGTTCTTAGTCCTAACCTGTTGTTCTCTAGCATTTTAGGGTTTTTCTGGGCTCCCTCGCTAGAGGTCAAGCAACTTTGGAGGGAACAATCAGGTGGATAAGTTGTTTGTGTGCATAGGTTTTGAAACTCTTTTGGTTCGATCTGGAAGCTAGTGTTTGGGTACTCTGCTGATACTTTGGATACTAACTCCGAGAGCTGAACTTTGGCAGCTTCGATCCCAGCTGGACTCAGGTTCTGTCTTCCAAGAGTCTCTTGTGCCTTCTCCAGAACTGATTGCAAGTACTTCCCTTGAGCCTCTATCCTGAGCTGCAAATGTCGCTGTACCTGACTCAGTTTTAAATACGATTTTAAAAAACTGAAATGCTTTTATCTTTCTAGACGCTAGGAACTTATCCTACACAATCATGATGTTCACTTGGTATGAATATGAGAAAAGCAAACTCCAACAAACACTTAACAGCTATTTCTAGGTGTTTCTTGGATTGCAAGGAATTTTAATGTTTTAGATTGGAGTAAAAAAATGTTGTATGAATAATGATACCTCAAGTTGCTCATGAAGTCTTCTTTGGACCTCTATTTGCATTTGCAGTGCTTCACCTATAGGTGAGTTCCTGGTTGCAGATGGATTAAAGTCATTTAGTGATTAAACTAATAATTTAGAAGCAATATAAGACAAAACGTTTAGTATTGCGTACTTGTTTGGCTGTGGTCCAATGCTTAAACTCTCACTTTGAATTTCGTCTGCTTCAGAAGGGCTCTTTTCTTCCATCATGGTCATCATACCTATAAGAGTAGTGTTAGGTTTAGATCTTTAATTGACGATCTAAAGTTTGTTTATATCTTCTCCTGTCTGCTCATATCATTAATAAAAATAAAATTTTACCTATTTTGTTTAAGCCGCTGTTAGCTTGTCCGTTGAGATTCTTGCTCAGCCTGTATTTCTGGTAGCCAAATTTCATAAAGTTAACAACTCTTGTGAATCCAAAAAAAAAAAGATGAACCAAGCATATATATATGTATGTATCAAGTGTTGATGGCTAACCTGAAGATGACTTTTGAGATGGTATAACGTAAGCCCTGGAATACCCATGACTTTCATGATTGTTTTAGGAGTTGCTTCTGCAACAAGTTAACCAAACAATATTTATATCTTAAAGCCTGCTAGCTATAGCCAAATTAAAGAATTAATAATCTTGTTTATGATATAACTCACTGTCTGCTCCACCAAGCTGATTAACTGCTTCGATGAATCTCTCATGAAGATCAGGAGTCCATTTTAAGCGTGGCTTTGCATCGGTTGAAAGGATGAGACCAGAATCTCCTGGACTGTTCCCTCCTCTAAGGAATGGATGCCTTTCAGAAGCTAAGTGCATTCTTGAAGAAGAGAGGATGCTCTTTCCTTGGTGCTGGTTTTGGTAATACATAAAGTCTGTACACAAAAACGTGAAATGCAAGTTTAGTTATCACCACCTTGAGATTGCATTAAACAATGATTTTGTCATGATTCACGTTTTTTTTTACCTGACACGATCTGAACTCTTCTCTCGGAATTTCCAATGGGTGTAAACTCCAACAACTAAGGAAGATGTTTATATTGCAAAGTCTTACTTGTTCTTTATATTTTATCAGGTTGCTTTGGTGCAACTTTGCTTTATATAGGAAGAAGTTGAATGGAGAGAAAGGAGGGCAAATTAGAGAAACGATGATTAAGGTTATGGAATATGAATAACTGGTCCAATCGATGCTTTGTTAGTTGTGTCCTTATCGTTTGAAGTGTTAATTATGCTTTTGTTTCTAGATGATTTTTTCTTTCTTTCATGTATTGATTGATTCCTATGGACTTCAACTTTTCAACCCCAATTAGATACCAGAATTGATCCACAATTAATGCATCATATGCGCATTCTCTAGCCATTCTGGCAGAGGGAAGTATCTTATTCCCTATTTTTTTTTCCCTAACTTTTATTTTACTTGGGCTGTGGAATCGACTATTTTCTTATTCCTTGATATTTTCATAGTCACAGCTCTAACCTCTCTCTCTCAGAATATTCTCAATGCTTTTCATTCGTCTGGATTGTTTTTGTTCCTTGTTCATAGAGTCATTTTCTTTCTCTAGGTACATTATGATGAGTCTAATGATTTTATCAGGACTTTTAGTCACATGTTACTGATGTTAAAAGAGCTTATCTGGCTAATGTTAAATACTCTTTTTTTTACTCAGTCCAGTAAAGAATCATTTGTTTAAGATAGCAAACAAATGAAAGTTTTAGTTGGAAAATTTGTTTTGCTTTAAAAGATGATAAGGAATATTTTCATATTGTCTCCTTCAACAAGTTTAGTACCATATTCTCTCCATAGAGTATAAAAATTACTGGAGGGTCCCATTTTCTTAACATTCTTTGATTAGCACAAACCATTTGGCCCCTCCATGCCTGTGTATTATTATGTTTGTATTTTTACATGTCTAGTCTGATCTAATAACTACAACATTCTCTCCGGTGCATGTGTGTTTGCTTGCATTAATATGTTCATACATATTTTAGAAGTGAACATATCTATTTCTATTTCTTGGTTTTTTTCTTATTTGCTTACTTTCCCTCAACTAACAATGATTTTTAGCCGTCTTGAGTTTTCAAAAAGTTTATGCGTGCATATATATTACCACCAAGACTTTGCATCTTCAACAGAAAAAGGCCATAGAAAAAGATAAATAGAGATTGTGATTGACAAATGTTATAGTTGTGTAGGCTACTACTACTCTATCTGCAATTAAGAATATATCCAGTTTTGAGTCCCACATTAGCTAAATGAGTGCTTTGATATGGTCTATATTATTCATAAGGGAAAAGGTCGAAAAAACAAATATTATGTTCCTTGGAATGATATCTTTGCATTTATTTTATACCGAACCAAACTTTATAGGCGATATCTCATGGTTGTGATTACTCAATACACTTTATTCGGTTTTTGGGGGAAGGAAGAACCTATCATAACCTTCAGTAAAAAGCATTTGAGCATATTACCAAAATAGTTGATCCCCATGTGGGTGAGAATATGCTTTTCATGTTGTGAGTTGCAAGTCTCTAAAAGTCTACTTGAATGAATCTCATAAAACTCTCTCCTCTCATATTGTGATTTCTTTTTCTTTTTACCTAAATTTCTGTTTAATTACAGTTCTTTTTGTAAAAGGTTATAAAGTGAATTAGTTCCTAATCCAACCAAGACTTTCAGAAAATGCATGTAAAACGATATTCTTGATATTCACTTTTATTCACTGCAGGTCATACTTTTTGAGTTCACAGCAAGGTTTTGCTCATGAAAGGTTTTAAGATTTTGTAGACAATTCTTGTTAATAGTTTTTTTTTGAGATAATTCTTGTTGATAGTTATACACTCTCTTTTACCCATTTGAAAAGGCATTGTATATAGCGAACAGAAAGAGAGAGGGAGAGTGGGTGATAGAGACTAAATGTTCTTCCTTGTACGTTCATTTAAATAGATTCTTGTTCTAGTTTACGACTAAACTTTAATTCTTATTGATGCTTTGAAGCTCTCGCGTAGGGAGCATACTTGTACACGTGGGCAACATTCGCCTGGAAAATAAATAAATACCCACGGAATTATATTCTTTTGCTTATGAAAACAAAATAAATAAATTAAAGAAAATAGAAAGTGGGTTCTCTTGCTGAGATTCTGCAGAATGAGAATCAGAAACTCCGAAGAAAAAAAGGTTATAAAGGTGAGTCGCACTCTCAAGTCAAGAATCTTTGTTATTCATCTTAACCCTATAGTAATAAAAAATAGAAAACGAAAAGAGAATAGTTATTCTAGGTTCGTTTTCTTGCCACTTATAGCTAGTCTTGTTTCATTACTTGTTAACATCACTGACTAGAAGAAGATTAGGCTTCATCTCAATTCTTTTTTTGTTATTGCAATGTTTGTTCATCGTGACATATTGTACCAAGTTCATAAATCACTGCACTGAACCTCTCCCATTAACCGCATCCATTCATTTTTTATCCAAATTGAATTTTTAACCAGTACATTTAAATAAACATATTTTAACATCCCTCGTGGTCTTAACCTTAAAGTTTGAATCTCTGGCTGCAAGCTTGCGAATGTTGTAGTTACTAGTACTATTTATTTACTAGTATATAATCTCTTTGGTACGATTACTTCGTTTACTTTATTTATTTTAGCTCTCTGGGGAAGAAAGATTCCAAAGATAACCTGGTTAAGCAAAGACTTTGAGCTTTTTGCAAATTGTGTGTTATAAACTTTGGCATCGCATCAGTTTTCACCTGAATGTTGGGGCTTTCAATCTAACCTTTGTTTAAAAGAAAATTTTGGTTAGTTAAAATATTGACAAACGAACCTGACCGGATATTGCTCACAAACGGCTGGACCGGACCGGTATGTAAGGAACGACATTGAAAACGGGACAGTTTAGTGATTTGGATGTCTATAAAATGAAACTAGACTAAGCCGCAGATGATCTGAGGAATGTGCTTTGTGTCGGACACAATGACGGATTCAGGACATAACTGTTGCAAACTGCAGAAAATTGAAAAAACAAGTGGACACCGATTCCTTATGGAACTCGTTCAATACTCAAAACACAACTTGTTTTATTAAGAATCTCTTAGACAATCACACTTGACTTGTCTAATTCGAATTACACAACGTTCAACTGAACTTGATACGAACCAATTCCTAATCTACCCAAGGACAGGTCGAGCTACTCTCCCCCTGTCACAATGATCCTATGCGCGCTGCTGAACACTTTCAAGCACACGCTTTCTAAACTCTAAAACCTGTAACGAGGCCAACTGCCTCTCACTTCCTTATATACCTTAGATGCGATCTTCTCATCCTCATCTCTAGCAACAGAAGATCCTCCAAGACTTATCCTCAAGTCACGATCTTGCTGTTACAGAATCTTCAAGAAGCTTATCTCTCAAGCTTCACTCAACAATGCGTCATGCTTATCCAACTTAACTTGAACCGGTGTGTCACACATCGAACCGGCTGCGTAACACATCTCTCCGGTATATCACACACCGAACCGACTGCGTAACACTTCTTTGCTTCACTCGTGAACAGCTCCACTCCTGGAACTAACATTCTCCCCCTTTTTATCTCAATGTGACTTCCCTGCTACCTGCAACAGAAACACACTAGAACACACATTCTGACAGGCAACACGATTATGATAGTCAGCAAATCAAGGAGAACACCCCAAGAGATTATCCTTAAATTTCATCATGAAAACTAGGATATTACAGCCGATAGAAAAAGAGTTCACAGGTTCATGATAATTCAAATAAACACCGAAACAAGGATTAAACATCTGAGCAGCAACACATTCATTAGTCGTTGTCTTGGTTTGCCGAGGCTGAGGTGCCACCGATGTCTCCATAATCTCCCCCTGCAGTGAAGCACAATGAGATAAAAAACGAAAAGAAGTTAGCAAGATCAAGTGTTACCAAGAAACCTCCCCAGAGAAACCTTACTCTTGAGCCGAATGTGAATGGCTTTGAGTTCTGCAATTGCATGAAGCACGTCTTCCTCAAGGTTAGGAGGACGCGAGACAATGCCGTCTCCTTTTCCAGCCTTCTTGTCTTTGACCACAGCTCTTGGACACTCGATCAGGTCTTCATCACTGGAGTCAGGAGGTATGGAGCGTTGGGCAAGCAGGATCTGTTGGATCAGAGTAGGAAACAAGATCCGACGAGTCGTCTCAGTCTTCGTGTTTTCAGACATGGAGATGATCTGATTGTAGACAAGCTCCCCGAAATCAAACCGATTGTGGTGATGAAGCATGTAGACAAAACGAAGACGCTCAGTGTTCATAGCTGTGTAGCTGGTAGTGGGGATCCAGTTAGTGCACACGAGTTTGTAGAGCACCTGATTTTGAAGAGTTAGGTACTTAGAGCTCATGTCCTCCCAGCGTCGAACCCGACCATCAGAGAGAAAGCCGCAGACTTCGTCAATGTTCTCATCCATCCAGCTTGGTTTCTCGTCAACGCCAGTAGTGCAGAAAACCGCGTTGATTAAGCTGGGAGAGAAGTCAACAAGAGATCCTCTAATGTACACCGCCACACCGTCATCACGTTTCTCAGCGTCTGCCAGGTTTGCGATGAATTCTCTAACGAGACTTGGTTGAAATGGATCGACATCGGTTACAGTGTAGATCAACCCTGACCGGAGTACTACTTCCTTGACGTCGTCAAGATTCTTATCAGTGAGAGGCAAGCTCAGTTGTTCAAGGAAGATCCGCTGCTGCAGGGAGTGATAGCGTTCAGTCGCAGCAAACGAGGAGAAAAGACGATTGTAAGGTCGTTTGAGAGGTTTGAGGAGCTCCGGATTCTGTTCAACCCTAGCCTGAAATGCAGCACGGACCGTTGCATGTCGGATTTCCTTTGAGATCAGCTCAAGAGGGACCTCGTCGTCATTGAGATCCTCGGGAATCTGAGTCCCCACATGCTCCGGAATGACATCGGAGGCATCTCCGTCTGATTCAGAGGCGATGTCGTCTGGTTCGGACTGATCCGGTGGGAGAGTGCTTTGTTTCTGACGGCGGAGTCGCTTCCGGGAGTACTTGCGAGCACAGGATGAAGAGGGAGCTGCCGGCGTTGAGGAGGTGTTTGGCGTGTGAGTGGACTGAGAGTCACCAGATGCTTGGAGGCGAGCACTTCGTCTTGGGGATTGCATGTTTGAGAGAGAGAGTAAGAGAGAGCACTGCGGCGGTGAAGATGATAGAGTGTGACATATGAGTGAAGCCCTATCACACTTAAAGACCTTGAGAGTATCAAAAGCCCACTTCGCTGGGCCCAGTTGCCACAATCAAGGCTGAAAACAAAATTAGGCTCATTGACATATTTGATTTCCACAGAGCCCAACCCGCACACTGCAAAGCACAGACAGAGGTAGAGAAGATGGTTGAAGCAGAAGCTCGAGTAGATGGAACACACTTAGTAGTGAAACAGCACTGGTGCAGTCAAGCGTTTATGACCACACTTAGTGGTGACTAGAGGTGTAAGACATGGAGGTTTTACGATCAGATAGAGTCGAGGTGATGGGGAGTCTAAAATGAGTCAGTGTTTCAGCCCTGACATGTAGCTATTTCTCAGCCGAGTAGCTGTCACACATTAGATTATCAGGAGCAGGTTCCAAGATCATCGCAGAGAGTCTTCATAGTTGGGGAAGTACTTTACCTTTGAGGGTTGTTGAGATGTCACTCCTTCTACATCAGTGTCACTCTGTTTTGTCAACCCCGCGTGAGAAGATTTTGACGATTATAGTTCTACAAAGTCAGAGACATGTTCAGCCACCTAGCATCACCAGGAGCAAAGTGTGGTAGCACCCTGACCCACGACGAGTGGTTAAACATGTGTGACTTTGCCTTATCCGAGCAGTGATCATCACCAGGACGAGAGTGTTTTTTGCACCCTGACCCACGATGAGTACTCATCACGCAAGGCCTTCTGAGGAGTAACACACATCAGTTTGTGTGTGACACATGATAACTTGCAGTTTTTGTTTCTTTCCTGTCCGGACAGTGATCGATGCTTAGAATCAAAATGTGGTGACATCCAGTTCCAAGACGAGTGTCCATCATGTAGGAGTGTCCTCAGCTAAGATGACTCTCAAGATGTCTCGGATCCTGTACCTGATAATTTGCTGAAACAAGGTTTTCGAAAATTGATGGAGCTATGTATTGACTCTATCCGAATGCAAAGTGTCTGTTCCTCTAGTCATGGTCAATCAAGCCGAGATATCAACGATTCCCAGGGCTTTTCTGAGGCCTAGGAATGCATTGTAGTCTAACGGCTTTGTAAAGATGTCAGCTAGCTGTTTTTCAGATGAGACGTGTTCCACTACCACAAGCTTAAGTTCTACTAACTCTCTAACGAAGTGATGTCTCAGATCAACATGCTTAGTTCGTGAGTGTTGGATGGGGTTTTTGGTCAAATTGATTGCACTCATGTTGTCGCAGTGGACTAGCATCGAGTCAGTGGTGTATCCGTAGTCAACCAGCATTTGTCTCATCCATAGTAGTTGAGTGCAGCAGCTCCCCAGAGCTATGTATTCGGCTTCAGCCGTGGACAAGGAAACGCAGTTCTGTTTCTTACTATGCCATGATATCATGTTATTGCCGAGGAAGAAACAGCCACCAGATGTACTTCTTCGATCATCAACACAGCCTGCCCAGTCTGCGTCGCAGTATCCAGCGAGATTTACATTTGTCTCAAACGAGTAATGGAGTCCAAAGTCTAGAGTACCTTTGACATACTTGATAATCCTGTTTCACTGCGTTTAGATGAGATTCCCTTGGGGATGCTTGGTATCGTGCACAGATACCTACACTCAAGCATAGATCAGGTCTGCTTGCAGTGAGGTAAAGAAGACTTCCAATCATAGCTCTGTAGAGTTTCTCATCCACTTTCTTTCCTTCTTCATCACGAGACAGCTTAGTTGTCGTGCTCATAGGAGTTCGAGCAGTCTTGCTAGTTTGTAGTCCGAATCTCTTCACCAGATTCTTAGCGTATGTGCTTTGAGTAATGTAGATCCCATCATTCATCTGTTTGATCTGCAGACCCAAGAAGTAAGTAAGCTCGCCTACCATGCTCATCTCGAATTCCTTGGTCATTGTTTTCACGAATTCGTTGACCAGCTGCTTGGATGTACTGCCAAATATGATGTCATCGACATACACTTGAATCACCAGAATGTGTGAGTCAATGTCGTGAATGAATAGAGTCTTGTCAACGCCTCCTCTTTTAAATCCAGCAGCCATTAGAAACTGAGTCAGTCGTTCGTACCAAGCTCTAGGAGCCTGCTTCAGTCCATACAGAGCCTTTCTCAGTTTGTAAACATGATCAGGGTAGTGAGGATCCTCGAAACCTTTAGGTTGTGACACATAGACTTCTTCCTGGAGTAGTCCGTTCAGAAAGGCGCTCTTAACATCCATTTGATAGAGTTTTATTCTGAGCTTACATGCAATCCCGAATAGCAAACGAATTGATTCAAGACGGGCAACTGGTGCAAAGGTCTCATCAAAGTCTTCACCTTCTATCTGAGCATACCCTTGAGCTACAAGGCGCGATTTGTTCCTGGTAGGATTCCCATATTCATCTGTTTTATTCTTGTGCAACCATTTAGTACCAATTATGTTTGCATCATCTGGTCTAGGAACTAAGTCCCACACATGCAGTCTCTCAAACTGATCCATCTCTTCATGCATTGAAGCAGTCCAGAATTCATCCTCCAAGGCTTCTTGAATGTTTTTGGGAATTATCTGTGAGATATAACAGTCTTCTTTGGCCATTTCCACCAGAAAGCTGGCTAGTTTGACCATCTCCTTGAAGTCTATCTGTTTCTTGCGCGTGACTCTTCCATCAAGAACTCCTCCAATAATGTCATCTGCAGAGTGGTTCTTATGCACGTTGGTTGTTTTCGGTAGGATCTGTTCCTCAACGTCGGAGACTTCATCGTCGTCTTGTTTGAGAGGAGCCTCAGTCTTGACTGAGGGATCAGCGGCTTCAGATTCATGTGTGACACCAGTGATAGGCAGTGTGACATTCCTCTGGTAGTAGCCTACCTGGTCATCAAAGACAACGTTCACTTTGTCATCAATTCGTTTAGTTCTAGAATTGTAGACTCGGAATGCAGAGCTGTTTGTAGAATAACCAAGGAACATGCCCACATCGCTTTTGGCATCGAATTTTCCCAAGTTGTCCTTGTCGTTCAGTATGTAACACAAGCAACCGAATACGTGACAGTAACTCAGGTTTGGAGTTTTTCCAGTGTAAACTTCGTACGGTGTGGTCCTGGTTTTTGGCTTGATGTAGACCCTGTTGATGATGTAACATGCAGTGTTTACTGCTTCAGCCCAAAATCCAGACGGGACCTGATTACCAGCGAGCATTGCTCTTGCCATTTCTTGCAAGGTTCTGTTCTTGCGTTCAACAATTCCGTTTTGTTGAGGTGTACGTGGTGCAGCGTACTGATGTTGTATTCCTTGATCCTGACAAAACTTGTCGAAGTGTTGGTTCTGAAATTCACCTCCATGGTCACTTCTTATCTGACAGATTCCTCCTTTCTTCTGTTTAAGTTGCAGAGCCAGTATTCGAAAGCTATCAATCGCATCTGATTTGTTCTTCAGAAATCTGACCCATGTGAATCTTGAAAAGTCATCCACAAGAACAAAGATGTATTGTTTCCCAGCTACACTGCTTGGAGTGATTGGTCCCATGAGGTCCATGTGTACCAGCTCAAGAATTTGTTTAGAGTTGGTTTGGGAGACTTGCTTGTGCTGTACCTTGATTTGCTTGCCTTGACAACAGGCACCACACACACCATCCGTTCGATCTTCAAGAGGAGGAACTCCTCGGATTGCTTCAGCTCGTACAAGTTTTGATAGTCCGAGAGTGTTCATATGTCCCAGTTTCTTGTGCCATAATTCAAGCTGGGATCCTTTAGCTGTCATACACTGGTTTGAAGGTTTCCACATATAGCAGTTATTGGCAGATCTGTAACCATAGAGAACGATGTTGTTCTTCTCATCAAGAGCTTGGCATTCTTTTTTATCAAAGATAACTCGCAGACCTTCATCGCAAAGCTGGCTTACACTGATAAGGTTAGCCTTTAGACCGTCAACTAAGTACACGTTAATGAGTCTCGGAAGATCTGATCTCACAGTATCGCCAATAGCGCTGATCTTGCCCTGACCTCCATCTCCAAATGTAACCTTCCCACCAGTAATCTCTTGAACTTTAACTAAGTAGTCTGAAGTTCCGGTCATGTGCCTTGAGCAGCCGCTGTCAAAGTACCAGGGAGTTTCTTCCTGACTTGAGCTTTCTGAAGAGGTGTAAGCAACGTTGCTTAGGATCTGGGTGAAGTCGTTCTCAAATAGATCCTCTTCATCTGATTCATCAGTATGTGACACAAGGCTGTCAGAGTGTAACACACTTTTGTCTGTTTCAAGCTTGCAAACTCGAGTACATGCTAGGTTGCACACAATTTCCTTACCAGGTCTCTGAACTGAAAGAAGTGAAGTTGCCAACATTGGTGTTTCTTTTGACTTGGTTGGTTCTCGGTTCCTGAAGTTAGGATAGAGATCTGTTTTAGCAATCCACACACATCCGAATTTTCCTGGTTCAAAGAAGCATCGGTTTCTCCTCCATGCTTCCTGGTACTGCGTTCTCCTGAAGTAGCAATTAGAGACTCTATGACCAGGTTTGCAGCAAAACAGACATCCGTTTCTTCTCTTGGTTGAGGGTTTCTGAGTAAGCGGTTGAGAGGCTTGATTTGCTGGCTCACTCTTATCAGGTTCGGAGCTCTTGGTTATGTTAGAGCTTTTGATAAATGCTATCCCTTCGTTGGAGTCACCAAGCTTTGAGGGTTGTCCTTGAAATCCTAAACCCCAGTTGGTCTTTGGAGGTTGTCCCAAAGATAAGATGTGATCAAGAGTATCTGACCCAGTGTTAAGCATTCTGAGTTTTTTGTAGTTCTCAGTTAATTCTCGTTGCAGCAGGCGACTCTTATCAAGTTCCTCACTTAGTAGTTGTTTAGTTTGTCCGAAGCTTGCTTCTAGGATTTTTAAGGAGTAGGCCTGATCTGAGATGGTTTTCCTGAGTTCATTGAGGTCTTCCTTATCAGCCCCTGTTATGATGATCTTTTCTGTGTCAGAAGTGGTTTCTGTCTGTTCCAACTCCAGTATGTTTACTTGAGCTTTGAGCATAGCTCGGTCTTTGATCAGCTGCAAGTTCTCAAGACTTAGCTCAGTAAACTTGTCAAAGAGGCTTTGGTACTCCTCTCTCAGTTCAGTACCTTCTTTCTCAGGATCAGCTTCAGTATCTGAGTCAGACTCGGAGCTAGATGAAGACTTAGTAGACTCATCATCTTTTGTAACACGTGCTACAAGGCTTAGGAGGTGTTCTTGAAACTTTTCATCACACTCGGGTTCAGAGTCAGTGTGACATATCAAAGGCTCATGTGGCTTATCAGCTGGATTGACATGTGCAAAGAAGTTCAGAAGGAGATCTTCACTCTCACTATCATCATCAGATTCTGATTCGCTGAAGCATATCAGTGATTTATCCTTCTTAAGGTTGTTCGGACACTCACTCCTTGTGTGGCCATATCCTTTGCATTCTATGCACTTCAGTTCCTTTCTCTTGGTGAGAGGACACTCATTTCGATAGTGACCAAAGCCTTCACATTCATGGCATTGTAGTTCCTTCCGACGATTGCTTTGACTAGAGTCATTCCTGTTGCTCTGAGAAGGGCGATCTCTGTCTCTGCCTTGGTATCTCTGAGTAGAGCGACTGTGACCTTTCTCAACTCTTTTCAGCATTTTATTGAAGTTTTTCGCCATAAGTACCATGTTTTCTTCAATTTTCTTTACTCGATCAGCTTCTTTGAATTCGGCAGAGAAAGCAACTCCTTTCTGATCTTTGGTTGATTCGTCGACACGTTCTAAGTCGTGTACCTTCAGAATACCAGCTAGTTGATCAAACTTCATTTCATCCGTATTGACAGCAATTTTTAATACAGCTTTGTAAGCTTCAAAGCGCGGAGGAAGGCATCTGAGAAGTTTCTTAACCAGTTTTTTCTCATTGTATTTCTTACCAAGGACCGAAGCTTCATTTGCAATCGAGCTGAGCTTTGATATAAAGCTTCCAATAGACTCATCTTCTTCCATGCGTAAATTCTCAAACTTAGAAGCCAAGTGATCAATCCTGGTACGTCTTACGCTGGTGTTACCTTCGAAGTGATTGATGAGGGTATCCCAAGCTTCTTTAGCTGATTCACAACCTTGTATGATCTTAAATTGGTCGAGATCTACAGCGGAAAAGATTGTGGTGAGTGCTTTGGAATTGAATTTAGACGCAGCTTTATCAGCATCAGACCATCTGTCCTTCGGTGTTGGTCCTTCAGATTTGTCTTCCATAATCATTGTTGGAGGTTTCCATCCTTGTTCAACTGCAGTCCATGCATCTTCATCAATTCCTCTTATAATATGACGCATCCGTGCTTTCCAGTGACCGAAGTTTCCTTCGTCAAGCATGATAGGTTTTTGAAACGTCATGAGTTCCTTCATGGTATCCATGGGTGTCCTAGGATCTCAACCTGTGAGTAGACTCTGTGAGTCCACAGAGGTGACCCGCTCTGATACCAAATGAAAAACCAAGTGGACACCGATTCCTTATGGAACTCGTTCAATACTCAAAACACAACTTGTTTTATTAAGAATCTCTTAGACAATCACACTTGACTTGTCTAATTCGAATTACACAACGTTCAACTGAACTTGATACGAACCAATTCCTAATCTACCCAAGGACAGGTCGAGCTACTCTCCCCCTGTCACAATGATCCTATGCGCGCTGCTGAACACTTTCAAGCACACGCTTTCTAAACTCTAAAACCCGTGACGAGGCCAACTGCCTCTCACTTCCTTATATACCTTAGATGCGATCTTCTCATCCTCATCTCTAGCAACAGAAGATCCTCCAAGACTTATCCTCAAGTCACGATCTTGCTGTTACAGAATCTTCAAGAAGCTTATCTCTCAAGCTTCACTCAACAATGCGTCATGCTTATCCAACTTAACTTGAACCGGTGTGTCACACATCGAACCGGCTGCGTAACACATCTCTCCGGTATATCACACACCGAACCGACTGCGTAACACTTCTTTGCTTCACTCGTGAACAGCTCCACTCCTGGAACTAACAAAAATTGCAGGTTTTCTTCATGTTTCTTTTGTTCTGTTTTTGATCTTGTTGAAAGAAAAGAAAAACAGAGAAGTGTTTTGTGTTTAGAACGTATGAGAGAGACAGTAGTAGCAGAGAGAGAAAGATGAAGTAGAGAAATGATATTTTTCTTGCCTATTACACAATACTGGCTATTACATATATTTATACAGAGAACAGAACACTCTAGATCTTTCTCCATACATCCTTATTATTGACTTAGACTTATGAGTCTTTGACTTTTACATAACTAAACAACAGCTTGACGTGTTACTCTTATTTTCACACGTTTATGTTTTGTGGTTTGAGAACAAATAGGCATCAATTAACACTCCCTCTTGCCTTTTTGTTCCTCAAACCAAGTTGAGCACGAAACCTTTCAAAAGTCTGTCCTCCCAATGCCTTAGTTAATGTATCGGCCAGCTGCTCTTCACTCTTACAATATTCCAGCTTGATGTCTCCATTTCTTACAGATTCTCTAACAAAGTGATACTTGATTTGAATGTGCTTTGTTCTTCTATGCTGGACAGGATTCTGTCCAAGTGCAATGGCTGATTGACTGTCACAGTAGATAGGAACTCCCTCTTGAGTGTTGAACTTCAAATCTTCAAGCAAACGCCTTAGCCATATTGCTTGATTTGTTGCTGCACACAAAGCCATGTATTCTGCCTCAGCGGTGGATTGAGTGATAGTGTCTTGTTTGCTGGTTTTCCATGAGAATATTGCAGACCCAATGCTAAAGCAGTATCCAGTTGTTGATTTCAGATCTTCTTTGCATCCTCCCCAATCACTATCTGAATATCCAACAAGCTTTGGCTCCTTGACAGCAGAATACATCAACCCTATATCAGTTGTCCCTTTGATGTATCTGAGAACTCTTTTTGCCTCCTTGAAATGCTTGGCTTTAGGTTCCTTCAGATACCTAGACAAATAAGATGCAGAGAACATCAGATCAGGCCTAGTAGCTGTTAGATACAGCAGACCTCCCACAAGGCTCCTATAAGTTTTAGAATCAGCAAGTTCTTCTTCTTCATCTTGAATCTTGCCTTGAGGTGCCAATGGTGTTCTCATGATCTTGCATTCTTTCATGTTGAACTTCTCCAGCAGCTTCTTTGCATAGCATTCTTGAGAAAGAAAAATTCCTTTTTCTTTCTGCACAATCTCCATCCCCAAAAAATAGTTCAACAGTCCTAGATCAGACATCTCAAATTCATTCTTCATTGCCATCTTGAAATCCTTCACCATGTTCTTGTCATCTCCAGTGACAATAAGATCGTCCACATAGATGCACACCACCAAAATCTTCCCATGAGCTTCTTTTGTGTATAAGGCATGATCATTGTCACTTCTCTTGAATTTTTCTCTCAAGAAAAACTCATCAATTCTGCTGTACCATGCTCTAGGTGCCTGTTTTAAGCCATAAAGGGCTTTGTGTAGACGAAGAACATAGTCTTCCTTTCCTTCTTCTTCAAATCCAGGTGGTTGCTCAGCATATATCTCTTCTTCTAGCTTTCCGTTTAGAAAAGCAGACTTGACATCAAGTTGAAATAACTCCCATTTTCTTTGAGCAGCAACAGCAAGAAGTAATCTGATAGTTTCATGTCTTGATACTGGCGCAAAAGTCTCCAAATAATCAACTCCATGCTGCTGAGTAAACCCTTTAGCCACCAACCTTGCTTTGTGCTTCACAACATCTCGTTTTGCATTTGTTTTGAGCCTGAATATCCACTTGACTTCCACCACATTTTTGTCAGCAGGTTTTTTAACCAATTGCCATGTCTTGTTCTTCTCGATCATGTGTATTTCTTCTTCCATAGCCTGTCTCCATTCTGTATGCTTTACAGCTTCTTCGAATGTTGCTGGTTCTTCAAAGCTTATGTAACAACCTTCACATACTTCAGCAGACTCAACATCAACGTGTGGAGCAGTAAGTAAGATATCACTCATTGATCTGGTTCGTCTATTTGGCTGGCTTGAACTGCTTTCTGGACTGTCAAGATCCAGATTAAAGGGCACTGGCTGAATGCTTCTTCTCCCTCTAGATTCATCATCGCCAGAACTTGAATCACCAACCCTTATATTTTCTTGTCTACAATCTGGTTCCAGAGATACAACAGATTGTTTGTTCACCCCTTTTTGCTTCCAATCCCACTTGCTTCCTTCATCAAATATCACATCTCTTGAAATGTCTATTTTTTCTTCCTCCAGCAAATAGACTCGGTAGCCTTTAGTTTGAGAACTGTAGCCAACAAAGATTGCTTTCTTGGACTTGTCATCCCACTTCTTTCTCTTTTCATCTGGTATGTGTACGTAACATACACACCCAAAAACCTTTAAATGATTCATTGATGGCTTAGTTCCATTCCAAGCTTCAAGCGGCGTCTTGTTCTCAAGTGCTTTGGTTGGAATTCTGTTCTGAATGTAAGTTGCTGTATGGACAGCTTCTGCCCAGAACTTCATTGGTAAGTCTTTGGCTTTGATCATAGCCCTTGCCATCTCCACTAGACTTCTGTTTCTTCTTTCCGAGACACCATTTTGTTGTGGAGAATATGCTGCTGTTAACTGCCTTTCGATGCCATGATCTTCCAAAAACTTTGTGAATTCTCCAGAGAGATATTCAGATCCTCTGTCTGATCTAATCTTCTTTATCTTGCAGCTAGCTTAATTTTCGACAAGGTTTTTGAACTTCTTGAAGGTTTGAAAGACTTCTGATTTTGACTTCAAGAAATAAACCCAGACCATCCTTGTTGCATCATCAATGAACGTAAGGAAATATCGGCTCCCAATGATTGATAAACTCTGCATTGGTCCACAGACATCACTGTGAATTAACTCAAGTTTTTTTAGTTGCTCTTGTCTCTGATTCTTTTGGGAATGAATCACGACTATGTTTGCTTAAAATACAGCTCTCGCAGCCTTCTTTCTCCACCACGAACTTGGGAAGATCCAGAACCATATTCATTGACTGCAAGATCTTCAGATTTGAGTAACCAGTGTGCCCAAGCCTTTGATGCCATAATTCTGCAACTTTATTTTTTGCCACCATTGCTGTTTCAGTGCTTGAGGACCACTTGATGGGAAAGCTCTTGTTTACCATCTCTACTTCAGCTACCTTTCTTCCAGCACCATCATGTATGATGCAACATCTTTCTTTAAAGGTGACTTGATATCCATTTTCAATCATTTGAGGGACACTTAACAGATTCTTTGCAAGCGCTGGTACAAGAAAAACATCTCGGATGATTCTCTTGCCTTTTTTTTGTCATGACTTCAACATCTCCTTTTCCTTTGGTCATCAACACAGCTCCATTACCAACTCTTATTGGAACTTTGATGTTTGTGTTGATTCTGGAAAACACCTTTTCGTTTGGAGTCATGTGATTAGTGCACCCACTATCAATGAGCCATAAGTTCTCTTCAAATGACTCTTGATCATCTTGTCTTGCGGTGAACAAGTGATTCTCTTCTGCTTCTTCTTGTTCATGGGACACTTGTGCTTGTTCTGGTTTCTTGCTTCTACATTCTCTTGAAAAATGACCAGGCTTTCCACAGTTGTAACATTCACTTCTACCCTTGTTTTTGTTGAAGTCTGGCTTCTTTCTTCCACTCTTTAAATAGCAGACATCTTCATTGTGGTTGTCTTTCTTGCAGAAGCCACACCACTTCTTTCCTTTTCCTTTGTAACTTGTCTTCCATGAGCTTGTCTTGCCATGGTCTCTGATTTTCAGGCTTCTAAAACGTGCATGGAATGCACCTTCACCATTTTCTTCATCTTCAGGGAAGAATTTCTTCTCATGAGCTTCCAAAGATCCCACCAACTCAGCAAAAGTCACTGTCTTGAGATCTTTAGTTTCTTCCATCAGTGATGACAGTGGAGCATAGCTCTTGGGCATAGAGGCTAGAATTTTAACCACCAAATCAAAGTTTGATCTCCCTTCACCTAGAGCTCTCATTTGATTAGCTACAGCCTGGATTCTTTCAGAATAGGGCTTCACCTTTTCTCCTTCCTTCATTTTTAGATTCTCAAAATCTCTTCTCAAGGCTTGTAGTCTAACCATCTTTACTTTTTCATTACCTTGATAGGAATGTTCAAGCAGCTCCCATGCTTGCTTCGCTGAAGTTGCAGACAGAATTTTGTCAAAGACAACATCAGCTACAGCAAGTTGAATGAGTTGTAGAGCTGATGTGTCTTTCGCCTTACGGGATCGCCAATCACCTACTTCTTTTGCATAGTCCGCTCCAAACATGTCCGGTGATCTAGATGGTGGTTCAGGGAGTCCTTCTTCAACGATTTCCCAAAGCTCTTTGTTCATCAGAGTTGTCTTCATCCTAGCCGCCCAGAATTCATAATTATGTCCATCAAAGACAGACACCAATTGTGAAAATTGCAGGTTCGACGCCATGTGTGTTTCTCCTTCTTGTTCCTCTTCTTTCCTTCTTGTTCTTTTGATTTTCTGGTTCTGTCTTGTTCTTTTCTTGTTCAGACTTATTCAAGCTTCTTCAGTCTCGTTCAGCAGGGCTCCAAAGATCAGCAGGAGCTCTGATACCATGTTGCAAACTGCAGAAAATTGCAGGTTTTCTTCATGTTTCTTTTGTTCTGTTTTTGATCTTGTTCAAAGAAAAGAAAAACAGAGAAGTGTTTTGTGTTTAGAACGTATGAGAGAGACAGTAGTAGCAGAGAGAGAAAGATGAAGTAGAGAAATGATATTTTTCTTGCCTATTACACAATACTGGCTATTACATATATTTATACAGAGAACAGAACACTCTAGATCTTTCTCCATACATCCTTATTATTGACTTAGACTTATGAGTCTTTGACTTTTACATAACTAAACAACAGCTTGACGTGTTACTCTTATTTTCACACGTTTATGTTTTGTGGTTTGAGAACAAATAGGCATCATTCAACAATAACATCACAACCAGATGGCATCACCGTGCTGATCCTTTTAAGAAAAACCTGGTATTTATTTCAGCTTATCACAGAAATTTTATTGGTTACTGAGTTTTTTTTTGCAGAAAACTAATGAATCGTAATGAATCAACTCTGGCTCCGTTCATCAGGGATAGCTTCTCCATGGTAAGACGAGTTTCTTCTATAGCTACACAAATTCATTCCTAGTTACATGGTGTTTCCAAAAATAAAATACTTCTTTCAATATATAATTAATATCTTAATGACATATATGTTTGCCTCGCAAGAAATTGACAGAAATTTATTGCTGCGAACTTAGAAACTGTACTAGTCTATGAGATTTACTGATTTATTGTGCGTATTTAATAAAAATACTTAATAGTAGGTTCTCGAGTTTTCACCTGATTTATCTAAGTTTACTCTTATTGACGGTTTAATATTTTCATTCTTGAGATACAAGAACATCATTAAATGTACAGAACGACAGTTTCCTTTTGAAAGCAAAATAGAAAATTCTTATTTCCAAAACCATGAAGTTTTACTTTTTATATGTAGACAACTTTTTTTTTTGGTATAATTGTCCTTACTTGAAACACAAGAATTCAATAAATGATTTTCCTTTTTCTTCAGTTTTGATTTAATGTTGCACGTTAATTACCAAATTAACACCATACATAAATGAAATTGTTTTTTTTTTCATATTTTCCTTTTCCTGATGTGAAAAAGGAAACTATTTCTCTCCAAGTTCTAAACGGATTCCTATATAAACAAACATAGATGCAAGGCTCTAATCACAAATCATAATATTTCACAAGTTATTAATCTTACATTCTCAAAACTCTTAAATTTAGTGTTTTCTTCAAAAAGTTCTTTGACAATGGAGAAGATACTTGATGGAAGAACTAATGGAACACTCAAGAAGACCAAGATCGTGTGTACTCTTGGACCACAGTCCAGATCTGTTGAGATGATTGAGAAGCTTCTCAAAGCTGGTATGAACGTAGCCCGTTTCAACTTCTCACATGGTACTCACGAGTACCACCAAGGAACTCTCGATAACCTCAGAACCGCCATGAAGAACACTGGTATTCTCTGTGCCGTCATGCTTGACACGAAGGTAACCTAATTCACTAACTTTTCTGCGACCTAATAATAATAATATTCGATTTATGGATTTTAATTTAACTCGGTTTAATTTGTTTCTTTTAGGGTCCTGAGATTCGAACCGGATTTCTCAAAGGAGGCAAACCAATTCAGCTAACTCAGGGTCAAGAGATCACAATCTCAACTGATTACACTTTGCAAGGAGATTCAAACACAATCTCGATGAGCTACAAGAAACTCGCAGAGGATCTCAAATCAGGGGGCAGGATTCTCTGTTCCGACGGCACAATCTGTCTGACCGTCTTGTCGTGCGACAAGGTTAACGGTCTAGTCCGTTGCCTTTGCGAGAACTCAGCAACCCTAGGAGAGAAAAAGAACGTTAATCTCCCAGGAGTTGTGGTTGATCTCCCAACGCTCACAGAGAAAGATCAAGAAGATATTCTCAAGTGGGGAGTTCCAAACAAGATCGATATCATTGCTCTTTCCTTTGTCCGTAAAGGATCTGACCTAGATCAGGTCAGGAACTTGCTTGGGAATCACGCAAAGCGAATCATGCTTATGTCAAAGGTATATTTAATTATTTTTGAAACATTCATATTTTTTTTATTTTTTTATTTGGTCAATAACACACATGTTTTTATTAGTTTTAATACTTACGTGGTGATGTAATAATGTCTTTGCCAGGTTGAGAATCAAGAAGGAGTGAAGAACTTTGACGACATTCTTAAAAACTCTGATGCATTCATGGTGGCTAGAGGCGACCTAGGGATGGAGATTCCGATCGAGAGGATATTCCAAGCTCAGAAGATGATGATCGAGAGAGCCAACGCTGCCGGGAAACCAGTCGTGACAGCAACGCAGATGCTCGAGTCTATGATCAAATCTCCTCTTCCGACAAGAGCCGAGGCCACAGACGTGGCCAACGCCGTCCTAGACGGCACGGACTGCGTCATGCTCAGCGGTGAGACCGCGGCGGGAGCCCACCCCGAAGCCGCCGTGAATATCATGGCGAGGATCTGTAAGGTGGCGGAGGACACGCTCGACTACGACGCCGTGCACAAGAAGATTCAAGAAGCTGCTCCGTTGCCTTTGTCCACGGTCGAGGACTTGGCAGCTTCTGCGGTGTCCAAGGCGATGAAGCAGAGCGCCAAGGCGATTGTGGTGCTCACCAAGGGGGGATACACGGCGGCGCTTGTGGCGAAACACAGGCCTAGCGTTCCGATTCTTTCGGTGACTGTCTCGGATGATGGAGAGTCGAGGTGCTGTGAGTCTGTGGCGAAACGTGGCTTGATTTACCGTGGGATCGTTCCGGTGGTGGCAAGCAGTGGTTCGGCAGAGGAGGCGACTAAGTTTGCGATCGAGTTTGCAAAGGAGAAGGGGATCTGTAAGGGTGGAGATTCGATTGTGTTGGTGCAGTACATCGATGGTTCCTCTGTTCTCAAGATCATGCAAGTGGAGTAGAGTGTTTTATTTCTCGGACATGGGGTCAGTTTTTGAAGTTTTCAACATTTGTGGGGTCAAATTTAGAGTCTGAGAGAAATAATTTTGGCCGCAATATTTTTTAAGTTTGACATTTTACGAATCGATTATATTATTTTTAGTTTGCTCAGGTTTCAAATTCGTGTATTCCAATCAACTCAAATCGAACCTTTTTCAAACGTGTTACTTTTTTTTTGAAACCTTTTTCATATTAAATGCAGGAGAAAGAGATAAATACAGGCCAAAGCCTAAGTTAGTTTGTGCCCAACCCAGTTTTTGCTTTGGTTCAAACGTGTTACTTCAAACGACGCAAGTATGTGCATGGATTATTTAAACTCTAACGCTCTGGCCTTCTTGATATTTTACATGGGCTCCTTTCCCAAATTTAAAATATTGTTTCCTAAACAGTGATTATAACTAAGTTCTTAGCATAAAAATATTAATATAGTATAATACAATTTGTGCTTTTAATTAAAATTTATTTACTTATAAATGCTTAATTCAATAAAAACATGACACGTGTCCCATTAATTTTTTTTGTCACACAAACAACATGTCCTATTAATTAGTGCAAGAGTTTTTTGCAGTCTATGCAGAAATCTTTTCACTTCTACTTTCTTTAATTTTCTATTTTTTTCTTTTTCTTAATTAATGAGATACTAAAGAAGAAGTCATTAATGGACTTGCTCTAATAATGTCTTAACAGAAAATCAAGGAGTGAGGAACTTCGACGAACTAGGGGTGGGCGTTCGGATACCCGTTCGGGTTCGGATCGGGTATTTCGGATTTTCGGGTATTTCGGTATAGGAGTATAAAACCCGTTCGGGTATTTCTATACTTCGGGTCGGATTCGGGTATTTTTAATTCGGGTTCGGTTATTTCGGGTCGGGTTTTCGGATATTTAGATTTTGCGAAAAAAATTAACTTCTTCATTTCTCAAGTTTTTTTCTATTTAAAAATATAATTTTTACTTAACTGATATTTTATTTTTAATACATTGAATGATTTGAAGATAAAATCTTAAAAATAAAAGATACTAATTTGATTATTGTTTTAAAATTTTAACTGTAGCTTTTGTTAATGCATGAAACAAAAATTTAGACATGCATTTTAAGCATTTTAAGTGAGTAAAAAATCATTTTTCTTGCAATTATATGTATATTATCTAATTTTGAACCATGTGTATAATTAATATAAATATTTTGAATAAAATTAGAGAAGTAAACTATGAATATATGGTTAATGGTACATAAGTTCGGTTATCTTCGGATATCCATTCGGGTTCGGGTATTACCCGTTCGGGTTCGGATATCCGATCTCTCATAATTCAATACCCGTTCGGGTATTTTGCTACTTCGGTTCGGATTTCGGTTCGGGTTTTTCGGGTCGGGTTCGGGTGCCACTTCGGGTATCGGGTAAAGTGCCCACCCCTACGACGAACTATGCTTAATCATCTACAAGAAACAGGAAAACACTTAGTATTAACAAAACATAACCTGACTCATTCCCTTCAAGCCTGTCTCATGAGTCGTTAATCAAACGGTAGCAGTACTAGTCTAGCATACACAAATTTGTAAGACTTGGGTACTTTAAGCACCGCACCCAACCAACCACTCTACCTTTCCCCAGACCTCTTCACTTCTGCGCATCACTAGTCAATTTAACACTGAGAGATCTTCAGATATACAATTCAGGATCACGATAAGGCCTATATTAATCATACAAAAACAGAACTTATAATAAAATACAAGTGAGGCCAATGCCGAACCAAACTGATGAATCTAAAACAAGAACATGTAGCTTCAGCAGCATCTAAGGCTATACACGCAGGCAAAAACCAAAACCTAGGCAATGCAATCGATCGGATGAGATACCATCGAGCTGATTTCAGTGTGTGGGCTCAAGTTGAGGAATTATTTTTAAAATATACTCCATATGTTTCATAATATATGATGTTTTAGCTTAGTGCACAAAGATTAAGAAACTTACTACCTTCTATAAAGTACTTTTATATATATAATTTTAAAATCATTCGACCAATTATGAAAAAGACAGTAATATCTAATTGATCGAACAATAACCAATAAAGATAAAATTAACAGATACACTTGAATTACAATGCAACTAAGGAATATATACAGAACCATCAAGTACTTAACAAAAGAAGTTGACCCTAACCACTAACCAGTACCCTGTTGGACTACTAGTTCCTGTCATATTTGCAGCATACTAATTTATGGTTAGGCCTCAGCTACGGTGTCTTTAGTTCCTTGCAAATTTGTTGAGAGTCACATTTCAATAGCTTTCAAAACTCAATAAAAAATATGGGAAAAGGACTCTAAATTATTTATATGAGTTCATCATTTGACACGCCAGTTAAGGAATTTCCAGATAATAGCTATTTTCTATCATAAGACATACCTCAAGAAAGTTTCAGCCCACTTATGAGCAGTGTGAGTTTCCACATAATGAAAGTTATGCCGATGTATTTTCGCTCTTTATTCATATGACATCTTCAGAGCTTGCTCAATGGAGGCAGCAACTTCCGTGATGTTCCAAGGATTCACAAGAATAGGTTCAATACCCAAAGACTCTGCAGCCACTGTGCAAACTGTAAAAAAATGCAACTTATGACAACATATCATATATTTCCTCCGTTTCTAATTAATCCAAGTTTAAAAAAAAATGTTTCAAAAAGATGTATTTTTTACTTTCTCAATGTAATTTTCAATAGAAAATAATGATAAATTGTTGATTTCAAGAAAATTAATTGTATTTACTAAATTTTGATTGGTTGAAAGTTATGGAAAAATGTTAATCACAAAAAAACTATACATTTAATACTATGATTTAATATATTTTATTAATAAATGTGCAAAACCCAAAACATATATTAATTTAAAACAGAGAGAATATCAAATATGAAATTTGAAGCGCATAAAACTAAAAATCATGTCCCCAGGTAATGTCACTTCAAAATTAAAAGCATTGTTAAGCTGCAAAGAACGAGTTCTTACTTTACTGAGAATGAGAACACCCATTTTGTCCTCTTGGCAAGCAAAAAATTCGTAACTGACAAGATTCATCACAACTATCAAAGGTGTGACAAGTGAAAAATATCATACTATCAAACTTGCTGGCCAAGCATGTACAGAGAGAAACAGACAAAGAACTGTATTGAATAAGTAGTCTTTGTCAGTGTCCCAAAACGTCGTTCAACATTCTTATGAACTTGGCCTTTGAGTTTTTCATCTCTAAGAGAAGAAATATAACGAGTTTCAGATTATTGATTTCTGATGGTCTGACAAAAGATTAGTTTGCTAGTTCATCTATCATAGCCTACCATGGTTTTATTGACATGATTCTTTTGTAGTATGATGATCAAAAAGTTTATAACCTATGTTCTCTCCGTTTCTCTAGATAATGAAGATTTATAATGCTAATTCCAGTAATCTAGGCAGTATATGAAATTTTAATAAACTAAATATTAAAAAATTAGAATGATTACTATATACCATAAAATATAGTTTAGAATTCATTAATTCAAATGTTGAATGTGGTTTGAAAATTTTAAACCAAAGTGAAGAGTATAAACTTCAGTATATAGAGCATTCACCGAAAACTCATTATTTTAGAAGGGAGTTAACCCACGGATTTTGGAAAAAATTCAAAAATATGAAAATCTGGTTCTAGTGTATAGTTTCATCGAGCACTAACATAATATGATGGTCAAAGAGTTTAGAACCTATGTTGTCTTCGCTTCTCTAGATAATGAATATTTTATAATGCTAATTACACTAATCTAGGCAGTATATAAAATTTTAGTAAACTAAAAATTAAAAAAATAGAATGATTCCTATATACCATGAAAGATAGTTTAGAATACATTAATTCTAATGTATAATGTGGTTTGAAAATTTTAAACTAAACTAAAGAGTATAAACCTCAGTATATAGAGCATTCACCAAAAACTCATTATTTTAGAAGGTGTTACCCCACTGATTTTGGAAAATTTTTAAAAATATAAAAATCTGATTTTAGTGTATATTTTTATCGAGCACTAACATAATATGATGGTCAAAGAGTTTAGAACCTATGTTATCTTCGCTTCTCTAGATAATGAAGATTTTATAATGCTAATTACACTAATCTAGGCAGTATATGAAATTTTAGTAAACTAAAAATTAAAAAAATAGAATGATTCCTATATACCATGAAAGATAGTTTAGAATACATTATTCTAATGTAGAATGTGGTTTGAAAATTTTAAACTAAAGTGAAGCGTATAAACTTCAGTATATAGAGCATTCACCGAAAACTCATTATTTTAGAAGGGGTTAACCCACGGATTTTGGAAAAAAATTCAAAAATATGAAAATCTGGTTCTAGTGTATAGTGTCATCGAACACTAACATAAGATGATGATCAAAGAGTTTATAACCTCTGTTCTATTTACTTCTCTAGATAATGAAGATTTTATAATGCTAATTCCACTAATCTAGGAAGTATATGAAATTTTAGTAAACTAAATATTAAAAAATTAGAATGATTCCTATACCATGAAATATAGCTTAGAATTCATTAATTAAAATGTGAATGTGGTTTGAAAATTTTAAACCAAAGTGAAGAGTATAAACTTCAGTATATAGAGCATTCACCGAAAACTCATTATTTTAGAAGGGGTTAACCCACGGATTCAAAAATATGAAAATCAGGTTCTAGTGTATAGTTTCATCGAGCACTAACATAATATGATGGTCAAAGAGTTTAGAACCTATGTTGTCTTCGCTTCTCTAGATAATGAAGATTTTATAATGCTCATTACACTAATCTAGGCAATATATGAAATTTTAGTAAACTAAAAAAATAAAAAAATAGAATGATTCCTATATACCATAAAAGATAGTTTATAATACATTCATTCTAATGTAGAATGTGGTTTTAAAATTTTAAACTAAAGTGAAGAGTGTAAATTTCATTATATAGAGCATTCGCCAAAAACTCATTATTTTAGAAGGGGTATAACCCACGGATTTTGAAAAAAATTCAAAAATATGAAAATCTGGATTAAGTGTATGGTTTCATCGAGCACTAACATAAGATGATGATCATAGAGTTTATAACCTCTATTGTCTCCGTTTCTCTAGATAATGAAAATTTTATAATGCTAATTCCACTAATCTAGGCAGTATATGAAATTTTAGTAAACTAAATATTAAAAAATTAGAATGATTCCTCTATACCATGAAATATAGTTTAGAATTCATTAATTCAAATGTTGAATGTGGTTTGAAAATTTTAAACTAAAGTGAAGAGTATAAACTTCAGTATATAGAGCATTCACCGAAAATTCATTATTTTAAGAGGGGTTAACCCACGAATTTTGGAAAAAATTCAAAAATATGAAAATCGGGTTCTAGTGTATAGTTTCATCGAGAACTAACATAATATGATGGTCAAAGAGTTTAGAACCTATGTTGTCATAGCTTCTCTAGATAATGAAGATTTTATAATGCTAATTACACTAATCTATGCAGTATATGAAATTTTAGTAAACTAAAAATTTAAAAATAGAATGATTCCTATATACCATGAAATATAGTTTAGAATACATTAATTCTAATGTAGAATGTGGTTTGAAAATTGTAAACTAAAGTGAAGCGTATAAACTTCAGTATATAGAGCATTCACCGAAAACTCATTATTTTAAAAGGGGTTAACCCACGCATTTTGGAAAAATATCAAAAATATGAAAATCTGGTTTTAGTGTATAGTTTCATTGAGCGCTAACATAAGATGATGATCAAAGAATTTATAACCACTGTTGTCTCCGTTTCTCTAGATAATGAAGATTTTATAATGCGAATTCCACTAATCTAGGCAGTATATGAAAATTTAGTAAATTAAATTTTTAAAAATTAGAATGATTCATATATACCATGAAAGACTATTTAGAATACATTAATTCAAATGTAGAATGTGGTTTGAAAATTTTAAACTAAAGTGAAGAGTATAAACTTCAGTATATAGAGCATTCACCGAAAACTCATTATTTTAGAAGGGGTGTTAACCCCCGGATTTTGGAAAAATTTCAAAAATATGAAAATCTTGTTCTAGTGTATAGTTTTATCGAGCACTAACATAATATGATGGTCAAAGAGTTTTAAACCTATATTGTCTTCGCTTTTCTAGATAATGAAGATTTTATAATGCTAAGTACACTAATCTAGGAAGTATATGAAATTTTAGTAAACTAAAAATTAAAAAAATTAGAATGATCCCTATATACCATGAAAGATAGTTTAGAATACATTAATTCTAATGTAGAATGTGGTTTGAAAATTTTAAACTAAAGTGAAGATTATAAACTTCAGTATATAGAGCATTCACCGAAAACTCATTATTTTAGAAGGGGGTTAACCCACAGATTTTGGAAAAATTTCAAAAATATGAAAATCTGGTTTTAGTGTATAGTTTCATCGAGCACTAACATAAGATGATGATCATAGAGTTTATAACTTCTGCTGTCTCCGTTTCGCTAGATAATGAATAATTTATAATGCTAATTCCACAAATCTAGGCAGTATATGAAATTTTAGAAAATTAAATATTAAAAAATTAGAATGATTCCTATTTACCATGAAATATAGTTTAGAATTCATTAATTCAAATGTTGAATGTGGTTTGAAAATTTTAAACTAAAGTGAAGAGTATAAATTTCAGTATAGAGTGCATTCACCGAAAACTCAATATTTTAGAAGGGGTTAACCCAAGGATTTTGGAAAAAAATCAAACATATGAAAATCTGGTTCTAGTTTATAGTTTCATCGAGCACTAACATAAGATGATGATGAAAGAGTTTATAACCTATGTTCTCTCCGTTTCTCTAGATAATGAAGATTTTATAATGCGAATTCCACTAATCTATGCAGTATATGAAATTTTAGTAAACTAAATATTAAAAAATTAGAATGATTCCTATATACCATGAAAGATAGTTTAGATTACATTAATTCAAATGTAGAATGTGGTTTGAAAATTTTAACCTAAAGTGAAGAGTATAAACTTCAGTATATAGAGAGCATTCACCGAAAACTAATTATTTTAGAAGGGTTAACCCATGAATTTTGGAAAAAAATCAAAAATATGAAAATATGGTTCTAGTGTATAGTTTCATCGAGCACTAACTTAATATGTTGGTCAAAGATTTAGAACCTATGTTGTCATCGCTTCTCTAGATAATGAAGATTTTATAATGCTAATTGCACTAATCTAGGCAGTATATGAAATTTTAGTAAACTAAAATTTTAAAAATAGAATGATTCCTATAACCCATGAAAGATAGTTTAGACTACATTAATTCTAATGTAGAATGTGGTCTGAAAATTTTAAACTAAAGTGAAGCGTATAAACTTCAATATGTAGAGCATCCACAGAAAACTCATTATTTTAGAAGGGGTTAACCCACGGATTTTGGAAAAATATCAAAAATATGAAAATCTGGCTTTAGTGTATAGTTTCTTCCAGCACTAACATAAGATAATGATCAAAGAGTTTATAACCTCTGTTGTCTCCGTTTCTCTAGATATTGAAGATTTTATAATGCGAATTCCACTAATCTAGGCAGTATATGAAATATTAGTAAATTAAAATTTAAAAAATTAGAATTATTCCTATATACCATGAAAGACTGTTTAGAATACATTAATTCAAATGTATAATGTGGTTTGAAAATTTTAAACTAAAGTGAAGAGTATAAACTTCAGTATATAGAGCATTCACCGAAAACTCATTATTTTAGAAGGGGTTCCCACGGATTTTAGAAAAATCTCAAAAATATGAAAATCTGGTTATAGTGTATAGTTTCATCGAACACTAATATAATATGATGGTCAAAGAGTTTAGAACCTATGTTGTCTTCGCTTCTCTAGATAATGAAGATTTTATAATGCTAATTACACTAATCTAGGCAGTATATGAAATTTTACTAACTAAATATTAAAAAATTATAATGATCCCTATATACCATGAAAGATAGTATAGAATACATTAATTCTAATGTAGAATGTGGTTTGAAATTTTTTAACTAAAGTGAAGAGTATAAACTTCAGTATATAGAGCATTCACCGAAAACTCATTATTTTAGAAGGGGTTAACCCACGGATTTTGGAAAAATTTCAAAAATATGAAAATCTGGTTTTAGTGTATAGTTTCATCCAGCACTAACATAAGATGATGATCAAAGAGTTTATAACCTATGTTTTCTCCGTTTCTCTAGATAATGAAGATTTTATAATGCGAATTCCACTAATCTAGGCAGTATATGAAATTTTAGTAAACTAAATATTAAAAAATTAGAATGATTCATATATACCATGAAAGATATTTTAGAAGGGGTTAACCCATTAATTTTGGCATATAGAGAGCATTCACCGAAAACTTATTACTTTAGAAGGGGTTAACCCATTAATTTTGGAAAAAATTCAAAAATATGAAAATCAGGTTCTAGTGTATAGTTTCATCGAGCACTAACATAATATGATGGTCAAAGATTGTAGAACCTTTGTAGTCTTCGTTTCTCTAGATAATGAAGATTTTATAATGCTAATTACACTAATCTAGGCAGTATATGAAATTTTAGTAAACTAAAAATTAGAAAAATAGAATGATTCCTATATAACATGAAAGATAGTTTAAAATACATTAATTCTAATGTAGAATGTGGTTTGAAAATTATAAACTAAAGTGAAGAGTATAAACTTCAGTATAAAGAGCATTCACCCAAAACTCATTATTTTAGAAGGGGTTACTCCACGGATTTTGGAAATTTTTTCAAAAATATTTAAATCTGGTTTTAGTGTATAGTTTCATCGAGCACTAACATAAGATGATGATCATAGAGTTTATAACCTCTGTTGTCTCCGTTTCTCTAGATAATGAAGAATTTATAATGCTAATTTCACTAATCTTGGCATTATATGAAATTTTAGTAAACTAAATATTAAAAAATTAGAATGATTCCTATATACCATGAAATATAGTTTAGAATTAATTAATTCAAATGTTAAATGGGGTTTTAAAATTTTAAACTAAAGTGAAGCGTATAAACTTCAGTATATAGAGCATTCACCGAAAACTCATTATTTTAGAAGGGGTTAACCTACGGATTTTGGAAAAGTTTCAAAAATATGAAAATCTAGTTCTAGTGTATAGTTTCATCGAGCACTAACATAATAAGTTGGTCAAAGAGTTTAGAACCTATGTTGTCATCGCTTCTCTAGATAATGAAGATTTTATAATGCTAATTACACTAATTTAGGTAGTATATGAAATTTTAGTAAACTAAAATTTAAAAAATAGAATGATTCCTATATACCATGAAAGATAGTTTAGAATACATTAATTCTAATGTAGAATGTGGTTTGAAAATTTTAAACTAAAGTGAAGAGTATAAACTTCAGTATATAGAGCATTCACCGAAAATTTATTATTTTAAAAGGGGTTAAACCACGGATTTTAGAAAAATTTCAAAAATATGAAAATCTGTTTTTAGTGTATAGTTTCATCGAGCACTAACATAAGATGATGATCAAAGAGTGTATAACCTCTGTTGTCTCCGTTTCTCTAGATAATGAAGATTTTATAATGTGAATTCCACTAATCTAGGCAGTATATGAAATTTTAGTAAACTAAATATTAAAAAATTAGAATGATTCCTATATACCATGAAATATAGTTTAGAATTCATTAACTCAAATGTAGAATGTGGTTTGAAAATTTTAAACTAAAGTGAAGAGTTTAAACTTAAGTATATAGAGCATTCACCAAAAACTCATTATTTTAAAAGGGGGCTAAACCCACGGATTTTGAAAAAAAATCAAAAATATGAAAATCAGGTTTTAGTGTATAGTTTCATCGAGCAATAACATAAGATGATGATCAAAGAGTTTATCACCTCTGTTGTCTCCGTTTCTCTAGATAATGAAGATTTTATTGTGCGAATTCCACTAATCTAGGCAGTATAAAAAAAATTTTGTAAACTAAATATTAAAAAAATAGAATGATCCCTATATACCATGAAAGATTGTTTAGAATACATTAATTCAAATGTAGAATGTGGTTTGAAAATTTTAAACTAAAGTGAAGAGTATAAACTTCAGTATATAGAGCATTCACCGAAAACTCATTATATTAGAAGGGGTTAAACCACGGATTTTGGAAAAATTTCAAAAATTTGAAAATAAGATTTTAGTGTATAGCTTCATCAAGAACTAACATAAGATGATGGTCAAAGAGTTTAAAACCTCTGTTGTTTCAGTTTCTCTAAATAATGAAGATTTTATCATGTTAATTTCCCTATTCTAGTTGTATATGAAATTTTAGTAAACTAAACATTAAAAAATTAGAATGATTCCTATATACCATGAAAGATAGTTTAGAATACATTAATTCAAATGTAGAATGTGGTTTGAAAATTTTAAACTAAAGTGAAGAGTATAAACTTCAGTATATAGAGCATTCACCGAAAACTCAATATTTTAGAAGGGGTTAACCCATGGATTTTGGAAAAATTTCAAAAATATGAAATCAGGTTTTAGTGTATAGTTTCATCGAGCACTAACATAAGATGATGATCATAGAGTTTATAACCTCTGTTGTCTCCGTTTCTCTAGATAATGAAGATTTTATAATGCTAATTCCATTAATCTAGGCAGTATATGAAATTTTAGCAAACTAAATATTAAAAAATTAGAATGATTCCTATATACCATGAAAAATAGTTTAGAATTCATTAATTCAAATGTAGAATGTGATTTGAAAATTTTAAACTAAAGTGAACGGTATAAACTTCAGTATATAGAGCATTCACCGAAAACTCATTATTTTAGAAGGGGTTAACCCACGGATTTTGGAAAAATATCAAAAATATGAAAATCTGGCTTTAGTGTATAGTTTCTTCCAGCACTAACATAAGATAATGATCAAAGAGATTATAACCTCTGTTGTCTCCGTTTCTCTAGATATTGAAGATTTTATAATGCGAATTCCACTAATCTAGGCAGTATATTAAATTTTAGTTAACTAAATGTTAAAAAATTAGAATGATTCCTATATACCATGAAAAACTGTTTTAGAATACATTAATTCAAATGTAGAATTTGGTTTGAAAATTTTAAACTAAAGTGAAGAGTATAAACTTCATTATATAGAGCATTCACAGAAAACTCAATATTTTAGAAGGGGTTAACCCATGGATTTTGGAAAAATTTCAAAAATATGAAATCAGGTTTTAGTGTATAGTTTCATCGAGCGCTAACATAAGTTGATGATTATAGAGTTTATAACCTCTGTTGTCTTCGTTTCTCTAGATAATGATAATTTTATAATGCTAATTCCATTAATCTAGGCAGTATATGAAATTTTAGCAAACTAAATATTAAAAAATTAGAATGATTCCTATATACCATGAAAAATAGTTTAGAATTCATTAATTCAAATGTTGAATGTGGTTTGAAATTTTAAACTAATGTGAAGAGTATAAACTTCAGTATATAGAGCATTCACCTAAAACTCATTATTTTAGAAGGGTTAACCCACGGATTTTGGAAAAATTTCAAAAATATGAAAATCTGGTTTTAGTGTATAGTTTCATCGGGCACTAACATAAGATGATGATCATAGAGTTTATAACCTCTGTTGTCTCCGTTTCTCTAGATAATGAAGATTTAATAAATGTGAATTCCACTAATCTAGGCAGTATATGAAATTTTAGTAAACTAAATATTAAAAAGTAGAATGATCGCTATATACCAAAAAATATTGTTTAGAATATATTAATTCATATTTAGAATGTGTTTTGAAAATTTTAAACTAAAGTGAAGAGTATAAACTTCATTATATAGAGCATTCACCGAAAACTCATTATTTTAGAAGGGGTTAACCCACGGATTTTGGAAAAAATTCAAAAATATGAAAATCTGGTTCTAGTGTATAGTTTCATCGAGCACTAACATAAGATGATGATCAAAGAGTTTATAACCTCTGTTGTCTCTGTTTCTCTAGATAATGAAGATTTTATAATGCGAATTCCACTAATCTAGGCAGTATATGAAATTTTAGTAAACTAAATATGAAAAAATTAGAATGATTCCTATATACCAAGAAAGATTGTTTAGGATACATTAATTCATATGTAGAATGTGGTTCGAAAATTTTAAATTAAAGTGAAGAGTATAAACTTCAGTATATAGAGCATTCACCGAAAACTCATTATTTTAGAAGGGGTTAACCCACGGATTTTGGAAAATTTTCAAAAATATGAAAATCTGGTTTTAGTGTATAGTTTCTTCGAGCACTAACATAAAATGATGATCATAGAGTTTATAACCTCTGGTTTTTCCGTTTCTCTAGATAATGAAGATTTTATAATGCTAATTCCACTAATCTAGGCAGTATATGAAATTTTAGTAAACTAAATATTGAAAATTAGAATGATTCCTATATACCATGAAATATAATTTAGAATTCATTAATTCAAATGTTGAATGTTGTTTGAAAATTTTAAACTAAAGTGAAGATTATAAACTTCAGTATATAGAGCATTCACCGAACACCCACTGATTTTGGAAAAATTTCAAAAATATGATAATCTGGTTTTAGTGTATAGTTTCATAGAGCACTAATATAAGATGATGGTCAAAGAGTTTAGAACCTATGTTGTCTTTGCTTCTCTAGATAATGAAGATTTTATAATGCTAATTACACTAATCTAGGCAATATATGAAATTTTAGTAAACTAAAAATTAAAAAATAGAATGATTCCTATATACCATGAAAGATAATTTAGAATACATTAATTCTAATGCAGAATGTGGTTTGAAAATTTAAACTGAAGTGAAGAGTATAAACTTCAGTATATAGAGCATTCACCGAAAACTCATTATTTTAGAAAGTGTGTTAACCCACGGATTTTGGAAAAATTTCAAAAATATGAAAATCTGGTTTTAGTGTATAGTTTCATTGAGCACTAACATAAGATGACGATCATAGAGTTTATAACCTCTGTTGTCTCCGTTTCTCTAGATAATGAAGATTTTATAATGCTAATTCCACTAACCTAGGCAGTATATGAAATTTTAGTAAACTAAATATTAAAAAATTAGAATGATTCCTATATACCATGAAATATAGTTTAGAATACATTAATTCTAATGTAGAATGTGGTTTGAAAATTTTAAACTAAAGTGAAGAGTATAAACTTCAGTATATAGAGCATTCACCGAAAACTCATTATTTTAGAAGGGTAACCCACAGATTTTGGAAAAATTTCAAAAATATGAAAATCTGGTTTTAGTGTATAGTTTCATCGATCAATAACATAAGATGATGATCATAGAGTTTATAACATCTATTGTCTCTGTTTCTCCAGATTATGAAGATTTTATAATGCTAATTCCACTAATCTAGGCAGTATATGAAATTTTAGTAAACTAAATATTAAAAAATTGGAATGATTCCTATATACCATGAAAAATAGTTTAGAATTTATTAATTCAAATGTTGAATGTGAGTTGAAAATTTTAAACTAAAGTGAAGAGTGTAAACTTTAGTATGTAGAGCATTTACCGAAAACTCATTATTTTAGAAGGGGTTAACCCACGGATTTTGGAAAAAAAAATCAAAAATATGAAAATCTGGTTCTAGTGTATAGTTTCATCAAGCACTAACATAATATGATGGTCAAAGAGTTTAGAACCTATGTTGTCTTCGCTTCTCTAGATAATGAAGATTTTATAATGCTAATTCCCATAATCTAGGTAATATTTGAAAATTTTGTACACTAAAAATTAAAAAAATAGAATGATTCCTATATACCATGAAAGATAATTTAGAATAAATTAATTCAAATGTAGAATGTGGTTTGAAAATTTAAACTAAAGTGAAGAGTATAAACTTCAGTATATAAAGCATTCACCGAAAACTCATTATTTTAGAAGGGGTTAACCCACGGATTTTGGAAAAAATTTTAAAATATGAAAATCTGGTTTTAGTGTATAGTTTCATTGAGCACTAACATAAGATGATGATCATAGAGTTTATAACCTCTGTTGTCTTCGTTTCTCTAGATAATGAAGATTTTATAATGCTAATTCCATTAATCTAGGCAGTATATGAAATTTTAGTAAACTAAATATTAAAAAATTAGAATGATTCCTATATACCATTAAATATAGTTTAGAATCAATTAATTCTAATGTAGAATGTGGTTTGAAAATTTTAAACTAAAGTGAAGAGTATAAAACTTCAGTATATAGAGCATTCACCGAAAACTCATTATTTTAGAAGGGGTTAACCCACAGATTTTGGAAAGATTTCAAAAATATGAAAATCTGGTTTTAGTGTATAGTTTCATCGAGCACTAACATAAGATGATGATCATAGAGTTTATAACCTCTGTTGTCTCCATTTCTCTAGATAATGAATATTTTATAATGCTAATTCCACTAATCTAGGCATTATATGAAATTTTAGTAAACTAAATATTAAAAAATTAGAATGATACCTATATACCTTGAAATATAGTTTAGAATTCATTAATTCAAATGTTGAATATGGTTTGAAATTTTTAAACTAAAGTGAAGAGTATAAACTTCAGTATATAGAGCATTCACCGAAAACTCATTATTTTAGAAGGGGTAACCACAGATTTTGGAAAAAATTCAAAAATATGAAAATCTTGTTCTAGTGTTTAGTTTCATCTAGCACTAACATAAGATAATGATCAAAGAGTTTAGAACCTATGTTGTCTTCACTTCTCTAGATAATGAAGATTTTATAATGCTAATTACACTAATCTAGGCAGTATATGAAATTTTAGTAAACTAAAAATTAGAAAAATAGAATGATTCTTATATACCATGAAAGATATTTTAGAATACATTAAGGGGAGTGTATTCAACCGAGAGTTTTAGGTGATTTGTATTAAAATGACAAATCCACTGTTATTCAAACATGAATTTTAAAAACTCATTTAAAATCCACTGTTATTGAACTTGACATTTCGTAAAGTACTCTGAAATCCAGTGTTATTGAAAATATTTTAAGTTGTGAGATTTTAGGGGGATGTATTCAATTTAGCATTTGATGTGATTTGATTTTTAATGGAGTTTTAGATGATTTTAATAAGTTGCAGAGATTTAGGTGATTTTTGTTAAACTACTCTAGAATATCACCTAAAACAATGAGATTTGAGTTTTATTTATTTTAACTAAGAAACTCCACCCAAACACCCTAAAATCACCTCAAAACTTTAAAATCCCACAACTTAAAATATTTTCAATAACAGTGGATTTCAGAGTATTTTACGACATGTCAAGTTCAATAACAGTGGATTTTAAATGAGTTTTTAAAATTCATGTTTGAATAACAGTGGATTTGTCATTTTAATACAAATCACCTGAAACTCTCACTTGAATACATCCCCCTTAAAGTTTTGAGGTGATTTTAGGGTGTTTGAGTGGAGTTTCTTAGTTAAAAAAATTAAAACTCAAATCCCATTATTTTAGGTGATATTCTAGAGTAGTTTAACAAAACCCACCTAAATTTCTGCAACTTATTAAAATCATCTAAGGGGGGGTTATTGGGAGATAAATTTGCTTAGAGTTTGTGAATTTTAAGAATTGATAGATTTTAAAAATTATGTGGATTGTGAAAATTGTATATACATTGACTTATAAAATTTGATCATAACTTTCCTTATATTGATATAGATTTTCATCAATTTGGTTTACCAAAAGAGTTTTCATTAAAGAGATGTACTTGGCTTATATATATATATACAAAGAGTAATAAAGAAATAATAAAATTAATAATTTTTAAAAAAATTGAATTATATGTTTTAAATTCGAAATTACTATAAAAGTTAGATTTTTTTTTCATTTAAAAAATCTTTTTGCAATTTGAAAATAATTTTCAAACTATTTTCAAATTTTTTATTTTCAGATTTTTAATATTTATAGATTTAATTATATATTCAAAAATGATAAAACAACATAATAATTATTATATGTTGAAACTATAAAGGTATAGTTTCGAAATATATGTTTTTAAATATGAACTTTTTATATAATTTTTTTTCATTTTTCAATTTCTTTATTTTTTTGAAATTCGAAAAATATTTTAAAAAGTTTTTAACTTTTATTACATTTTTATAATATATATATTAAAATTGCTTTGTATTATTTCATTATTCTATTTTGTGTGTTTTTGTATGTGAGTGTATTTTTTTGCATAGATTTCAAAAATCTTATGGGTATAGTTGATATTCTCAAAGTTGAGTCTTATGAGTAAAAACAAAGAAAATTTTCATCCCAATAACAATAGATTTCAATAGAATGTTAAAATCAATAAAAACTAAACTTTTCCAATAACCAAAGATTTTGAGTGGAATTTAAAAATCATCACCCCAATAACAATGGATTCTATTCAGATTTTAAAAATTCATAAACCAATAACAATAGAATCTCAAAATTTAATAACTCTTCTTAAATTCTTCTACCAATAACCCCCCTAAAACTCTATTAAAAATCAATTCACATCAAATGTTAAATTGAATACATCCCCCTAATTCTAATGTAGAATGTGGTTTGAAAATTTTAAACTAAAGTGAAGAGTATAAACTTCACTATATAGAGCATTCAGTATATAGAGAGCATTCACCGAAAACTCATTATTTAAGAAGGGGTTAACCCACGGATTTTGGAAAAAATATTAAAAATATGAAAATCTGGTTTTAGTGTATAGTTTCATTGAGCACTAATATAAAATGATGATCAAATAGTTTATAACCTCTGTAGTCTCCATTTCTCGAGATAATAAAGATTTTATAATGCGAATTCCACTAATCTAGGCAGTATATGAAATTTTGTAAACTAAATATTAAAAAAAATAGAATGATCCCTATATACCATGAAAGATTGTTTAGAATACATTAATTCAAATGTAGAATGTGGTTTGAAAATTTTAAACTAAAGTGAAGAGTATAAACTTTAGTATATAGAGCATTCACCGAAAACTCATTATTTTAGAAGGAGTTAACCCACGGATTTTGGAAAATTTTCAAAATTTTGAAAATCTGGTTTTAGTGTATAGCTTCATAAAGAACTAACATAAGATGATGGTCAAAGAGTTTATAACCTCTGTTCTCTCCGTTTCTCCAGATAATGAAGATTTTATAATGCTAATTCCAATAATCTAGGCAGTATATGAAATTTTAGTAAACTAAGTATTAAAAAATTATAATGATTCCTCTATTCCATGAAAGATAGTTTAGAATACAGTAATTCAAATGTAGAATGTGGTTTTAAATTTTTAAACTAAAGTGAAGAGTATAAACTTCAGTATATAGAGCATTCACCGAAAATTCATTATTTTAGAAGGGGTTAACCCACGGATTTTGGAAAAATTTCAAAAATATGAAAATCTGATTTTAGTGTATAGTTTCTTCTAGCACTAACATAAGATGATGATCATAGAGTTTATAACCTCTGTTGTCTTGGTTTCTCTAGATAATGAAGATTTTATAATGCTAATTCCACTAATGTAGGCAGTATATGAAATTTTAGTAAAATAAATATCAAAAAATTAGAATGATTCCTATATACCATGAAATATAGTTTAGAATTCATTAATTGAAATTTTGAATGTGGTTTGAAAATTTTAAACTGAAGTGAAGAGTATAAACTTCAGTATATAGAGCATTCACCAAAAACTCGTTATATTAGAAGGGGTTAACCCACTGATTTTGAAAAAAACTCAAAAATATGAAAATCTGGTTTTAGTGTATAGTTTCATCCAGCACTATATACTGAAGATTTTATAATGCTAATTCCACAAATCAAGGTAGTATATGAAATTTTAGTAAACTAAATATTAAAAATTAGAATGATTCCTATATACCATGAAATATAGTTTAGAATTAATTATTTCAAATGTTGAATGTATTTTGAAAATTTTAAACTAAAGTGAAGAGTATAAACTTCAGTATATAGAGCATTCACCGAAAACTCATTATTTTAGAATAGGTTAACCCACGGATTTTTGAAAAATATCAAAAATATGAAAATCTGGTTTTAGTGTATAGTTTCATTGAGCACTAATATAAGATGATGATCAAAGAGTTTATAACCTCTGTTGTCTCCGTTTCTCTAGATAATGAAGATTTTATAATGCGAATTCACTAATCTAGGCAGTATATGAAATTTTAGTAAACTAAATATTAAAAAATTAGAATGATCCCTATATACCAAAAAATATTGTTTAGAATACATTAATTCATATGTAGAATGTGTTTTGAAAATTTTAAACTAAAGTGAAGAGTATAAACTTCAGTATATAGAGCATTCACCGAAAACTCATTATTTTAGAAGAGGTTAACCCACGGATTTTGGAAAAAAATTGAAAAATATGAAAATCTTGTTCTAGTGTATAGTTTCTTCGAGCACTAACATAAAATGATGATCATAGAGTTTATAACCTCTGGTTTTCCGTTTCTCTAGATAATGAAGATATTATAATGCTAATTCCACTAATCTAGGCATTATATGAAATTTTAGTAAACTAAATATTAAAAAATTAGAATGATTCCTATATACCATGAAAAATAATTTAGAATTCATTAATTCAAATGTTGAATGTGGTTTGAAAATTTTAAACTAAAGTGAAGAATATAAACTTCAGTATATAGAGCATTCACCGAACACTCATTATTTTAGAAGGGGTTACACACGGATTTTGGAAAAAATATCAAAAATATGAAATCTGGTTTTAGTGTATAGTTTCATTGAGCACTAATATAAGATGATGATCAAAGAGTTTATAACCTCTGTTGTCTCCGTTTCTCTAGATAATGAAGATTTTATAATGCGAATTTCACTAATCTAGGAAGTATATGAAATTTTAGTAAACTAAATATTAAAAAATTAGAATGATTCCTATATATTATGAAAAATAGTTTAGAATTCATTATTTCAAATGTTGAATGTGAGTTGAAAATTTTAAACTAAAGTGAAGAGTATAAACTTCAGTATGTAGAGCATTCACCGAAAACTCACTATTTTAGAAGGGGTTAACCCACGGATTTTGGAAATTTTTCAAAAATATGAAAATCTTAATTTAGTGTATATTTTAATCAAGCACTAACATAATATGATGGTCAAAGAGTTTAGAACCTATGTTGTCTTCGCTTCTTTAGATAATGAAGATTTTATAATGCTAATTCCACTAATCTAGGTAATATTTGAAAATTTTGTAAACTAAATGTTAAAAAATTAGAATGATTCCTATATACGATGAAATATAGTTTAGAATTCATTAATTCAAATGTTGAATGTGGTTTGAAAATTTTAATCTAAAGTGAAGAGTATAAACTTCAGTATATATAGAGCATTCACCGAAAATTCATTATTTTAGAAGGGGTTAACCCACTGATTTTGGAAAAAAATCAAAATATGAAAATCTGGTTCTAGTGTATAGTTTCATCGAGCACTAACATAATATGATGGTCAAAGAGTTTAGAACCTATGTTGTCTTCGTTTCTCTAGATAATGAAGATTTTATAATGCTAATTACACTAATCTAGGCAATCTACGAAATTTTAGTATACTAAAAATAAAAAAAAATAGAATGATTCCTATATACCATGAAAGATAATTTATAATACATTAATTCTAATGTAGAATGTGGTTTGAAAATTTAAACTAAAGTGAAGAGTATAAACTTCAGTATATAGAGCATTCACCGAAAACTCATTATTTTAGAAGGGGTTAACCCACGGATTTTGGAAAATTTTCAAAAATATGAAAATCTAGTTTTAGTCTATAGTTTCATTGAGCACTAACATAAGATGACGATCATAGAGTTTATAACCTCTGTTGTCTCTGTTTCTCTAGATAATGAAGATTTTATAATGATAATTCCACTAATTTAGGCAGTATATGAAATTTTAGTAAACTAAATATTAAAAAAATAGAATGATTCCTATATACCATGAAACATAATTTAGAATACATTAATTCTAATGTAGAATGTGGTTTGAAAATTTTAAACTATACTTCAGTATATAGATCATTCACCGAAAATCATTATTTTAGAAGGGGTTAACCCACAGATTTTGGAAAAATTTCAAAAATATGAAAATCTGGTTCTAGTGTATAGTTTCATCGAGCACTAACATTTGATGATGATCAAATAGTTTATAACCTCTGTTGTCTCCGTTTCTCTAGATAATGAAGATTTTATAATGCTAATTCCATTAATCTAGGCAGTATATGAAATTTTAGCTGACTAAATATTAAAAAATTAGAATGATTCCTATATACCATGAAAAATAGCTTAGAATTCATTAATTCAAATGTAGAATGTGGTTTGAAAATTTTAAACTAAAGTGAAGAGTATAAACTTCAGTATATAGAGCATTCACCGAAAACTCATTATTTTAGAAGGGGTTAACCCACGGATTTTGGAAAAATATTAAAAATTTGAAAATCTGGTTTTAGTGTATAGTTTCATTGAGCACTAACATAAGATGATGATCAAAGAGTTTATAACCTCTGTTGTCTCCGATCCTCTAGATAATGAAGATTTTATAATGTGAATTCCACTAATCTAGGCAGTATATTAAATTTTAGTTAACTAAATATTAAAAAATTAGAATGATTCCTATATACCATGAAAAACTGTTTAGAATACATTAATTCATATGTAGAATGTGGTTTGAAAATTTTAAACTAAAGTGAAGAGTATAAACTTCAGTATATTGAGCATTCACTGAAAACTCATTATTTTAGAAGGGGTTAACCCACGGATTTTGGAAAAATATCAAAAATATAAAAATCTGGTTTTAGTGTATAGTTTCATTGAGCACTAATATAAGATGATGATCATAGATTTTATAACCTCTGTTGTCTCCATTTCTCTAGATAATGAAGATTTTATAATGCGAAATCCACTAATCTAGGCAGTATATGAAATTTTTGTAAACTAAATATTAAAAAAAATAGAATGTTCCCTGTATACCATGAAAGATTGTTTAGAATACATTAATTCAAATGTAGAATATGGTTTGAAAATTTTAAACTAAAGTGAAGAGTATAAACTTCAGTATATAGAGCATTCATCGAAAACTCATTATTTTAGAAGGGGTTAACCCACAGATTTTGGAAAAATTTCAAAAATATGAAAATCTGGTTTTGGTGTATAGTTTCTTCTACCACTAACATAAGATGATGATCATAGAGTTTATAACCTCTGTTGTCTCCGTTTCTCTAGATAAAGAAGATTTTATAATGCTAATTCCACTAATCTAGGCAGTATATGAAATTTTAGTAAAATAAATATTAAAAAATTAAAATGATTCCTATATACCATGAAATATAGTTTAGTTCATTAATTCAAATGTGGAATGTGGTTTGAAAATTTTAAACTAAAGTGAAGAGTATAAACTTCAGTATATAGAGCATTCATCGAAAACTCATTATTTTAGATGTATAGTTTCTTCGAGCACTAACATAAAATGATGATCATAGAGTTTATAACCTCTGGTTTCTTCGTTTCTCTAGATAATGAAGATTTTATAATGCTAATTCCACTAATCTAGCCAGTATATGAAATTTTAGTAAACTAAATATTAAAAAATTAGAATGATTCCTATATACCATGAAATATAGTTTAGAATTCATTAATTCAAATGTTGAATGTGCTTTGAAAATTTTAAACTAAAGTGAAGAGTATAAACTTCAGTATATAGAGCATTCACCGAAAACTCACTATTTTAGAAGCGGTTAACCCACTGATTTTGGAAAAATTTCAAAAATACGAAAATCTGGTTTTACTGTATAGTTTCATCGAGCACTAATATAAGATGATGATCAAAGAGTTTATAACATCTATTGTCTCTGTTTCTCTAGATAATGAAGATTTTATAATGATAATTCCACTAATCTAGGCAGTATAAGAAATTTTAGTAAACTAAATATTAAAAAAATTAGAATGATATCTATATACCATGAAAAATAGTTTAGAATTCATTAATTCAAATGTTGAATGTGAGTTGAAAATTTTAAACTAAAGTGAAGAGTATAAACTTCAGTATGTAGATCATTCACCGAAAACTCATTATTTTAAAAGGGGGGGTTAACCCACGGATTTTGGAAAATTTTCAAAAATATGAAAATCTTGTTTTAGTGTATATTTTAATCAAGCACTAACTTAATATGATGGTCAAAGAGTTTAGAACCTATGTTGTCTTCGCTTCTCTAGATAATGAAGATTTTATAATGCTAATTCCACTAATATAGGCAATATTTGAAAATTTTGTAAACTAAATATTAAAAAATTAGAATGATTCCTATATACCATGAAATATAGTTTAGAATTCATTAATTCAAATGTTGAATGTGGTTTGAAAATTTTAATCTAAAGTGAAGAGTATAAACTTCAGTATATAGAGAGCATTCACCGAAAACTCATTATTTAAGAAGGGGTTAACCCACGGATTTTGGAAAAAAATCAAATATATAAAAATCTGGTTCTAGTGTATAGTTTCATCGAGCACTAACATAATATGATGATCAAAGAGTTTAGAACCTATGTTGTCTTTGCTTCTCTAGATAATGAAGATTTTATAATGCTAATTACACTAATCTAGGCAATATATTAAATTTTAGTAAACTAAAAATTAAAAAAATAGAATGATTCCTATATACCATGAGAGATAGTTTATAATACATTAATTCTAATGTAGAATGTGGTTTGAAAATTTAACTAAAGTGAAGAGTATAAACTTCAGTATATAGAGCATTCACCGAAAACTCATTATTTTAGAAGGGGTTAACCCACAGATTTTGGAAAAATTTCAAAAATATGAAAATCTTGTTTTAGTGTATAGTTTCTTCGAGCACTAACATAAGATGATGATCATAGAGTTTATAACCTATGTTGTCTCCGTTTCTCTAGATAATGAAGATTTTATAATGCTAATTCCACTAATCTAGGGAGTATATGAAAGTTTAGTAAACTAAATATTAAAAAACTAGAATGATTCCTATATACCATGAAATATAGTTTAGAATTCATTAATTCAAATGTTGAATGTGGTTTTAAATTTTTAAACTAAACTTCGGTTTATAGAGCATTCACCGAAAACTCATTATTTTATAAGGGGGTTAACCCACGGATTTTGGAAAAAATATTAAAAATATGAAAATCTGGTTTTAGTGTATAGTTTCATTGAGCACTAATATAAAATGATGATCAAATAGTTTATAACCTCTGTTGTCTCCGTTTCTCTAGATAATGAAGATTTTATAATGCGAATTCCACTAATCTATGCAGTATATGAAATTTTAGAAAACTAAATATTAAAAAATTAGAATGATCCCTATATACCAAGATAAATTGTTTAGAATACATTAATTCATATGTAGAATGTGGTTTGAAAATTTTAAACTAAAGTGAAGATTATAAACTTCAGTATATAGAGCATTCACCAAAACTCATTATTTTAGAAGGGGTTAACCCACGGATTTTGGTAAAAATTTAAAAATATGAAAATCTGGTTCTAGTGTATAGTTTCATCGAGCACTAACATAAGATGATGATCAAAGAGTTTATAACCTCTGTTCTCTCTGTTTCTCTAAATAATGAAGATTTTAAAATGCTAATTCCACTAATCTAGGCAGTATATGAAAATTTTAGTAAACTAAATATTAAAAAAATTAGAATGATTCCTATATACCATGAAAGATATTTTAGAATACATTAATTCAAATGTAGAATATGATTTGAAGATTTTAAACTAAAGTGAAGAGTATAAACTTCAGTATATAGAGCATTCACCGAAAACTCATTATTTTAAAAGGGGTTAACCCACGGATTTTGGAAAAAAATCAAAAATATGAAAATCTGGTTCTAGTGTATAGTTACATCGACCACTAACATAAGATGATGGTCAAAGCGTTTATAACCTCTTTTCTCTCCGTTTCTCTAAATAATGAAAATTTTATAATGCTAATTCCACTAATCTTGGCAGTATATGAAATTTTAGTAAACTAAATATTAAAAATTAGAATGATTCCTAAATACCATGAAATATAGTTTAGAATTCATTAACTCAAATGTTGAATGTGGTTTGAAAATTTTAAACTAAAGTGAAGGGTATAAACTTCAATATATAGAGCATTCACCGAAAACTTATTATTTTAGAAGGGGTTAACCCACGGATTTTGGAAAAAATTCAAAAAATATGAAAATCTGGTCTTAGTGTATAGTTTCATCGATCACTAACATAAAATGATGATCAAAGAGTTTATAATCTCTTTTGTCTCTGTTTCTCTAGATAATGAAGATTTTATAATGCTAATTCCACTAATCTAGGCAGTATATGAAATTTTAGTAAACTAAATATTAAAAAATTAGAATGATTCCTATATACCATGAAATATAGTTTAGAATTCATTAATTCAAATGTTGAATGTGGTTTGAAAATTTTAAACTAAAGTGAAGGGTATAAACTTCAGTATATAGAGCATTCACCGAAAACTCATTATTTTAGAAGGGGTTAACCCACGGATTTTGGAAAAATTTCAAAAATATGAAAATCTGGTTTTAGTGTATAGTTTCATCGAGCACTAACATAAGATGATGATCAAAGAGTTTATAATCTCTTTTGTCTCCGTTTCTCTAGATAATGAAGATTTTATAATGCTAATTCCACTAATCTAGGCAGTATATGAAATTTTAGTAAACTAAATATTAAAAAATTAGAATGATTCCTATATACCATGAAATATAGTTTAGAATTCATTAATTCAAATGTAGAATGTGGTTTGAAAATTTTAAACTAAAGTGAAGAGTTTAAACTTCAGTATATAGAGCATTCACCGAAAACTCAATATTGTAGAAGGGATTAACCCACAGATTTTGTAAAAATTTCCAAAATATGAAAATATTGTTTTAGTGTATATTTTAATCAAGCACTAACATAATATTTTATGATGCAAATATGCATTCTCTTAAAACTATATTATCATTTTTTCATTTTTTCTCAAAATATGTGGGTTATCCTTACGAAAATATTGATTTTTAGGTTAAATACTCTATATATATAGCCTTATACTCATTTGTGTTGTTTAAAATTTTCTAATCACTTTATACATTTTTATAAATGTATGATAAACTCTCTTTCATGATACAGGGGCATCGTTCTAACTTTTTTAACAATTAAGTTAGTAAAACTTCAGGATGCTGCCAAAATCATTAGACTTACCACTATGAAATTTTTATTCTTTAGAGAAACGGAGACAACAAAAGTTTTAAACCTCTTCGACCATCATCATATATGTCAATACAGGATGAAACTATGCATTTAAACAAGATTTTCATATTTATTGAATTTGTTTCCGAATTTGTGGGTTAACCCTTACGAAAATATATTTTTTCATTAGTTTCTCTATATACTGAAGTTTATACTCATTAAAGTTGTTTAAAAATTTTCAAATGCATCATAATTTTTTATTAATATATTATAAAATTTCTTCCATGGTACATGTGTTCTAATTTTTTAACAATTTTTTTTAATAAAACTTTATATGTTGCTTAAATTAGTGGACCACTATGAAATCTATATTCTTTTGGATAAATAGAAACTATAAAGGTTTCAAATCTCTTTTGAACATTATCCTACGTCAGTGTATAATTCATATAGTTATTAAAACAATATTGTCATATTTTTTAATTTTTCTCAAATTTTGTAGGTTACAATACGAAAATATTGAGTTTTTAGGTAAATTTTCTATATACTGAGTTAATACTCTTTAATTTTTTTTTAAAAACTAATTACATTCTAAATTTTTATTATTTTATCATAAAATATTAGCTTTCATGATACATGTACATCGTTTTAATTTCTTAACAATTTTTTAATCAAAACTTAATATACTACTTAAATTGGTGGATTAACCACTATGAAATTTCTATTTTTTAGAGAAACGGAAACAACAAAAATTTCAAACCTCCTAGACTATTATCATATCTTAGTTTATGATGCAAATATACATTAAAAAAATATTTTCATATTTTTCTTAAAATATGTGGGTTAACCCAACGAAAAAATTGAGTTTTAGACTAAATGATCTATATTTTTAAGCTTATACTCATTAATGTTGTTCCAAGCTTAATGTTCATCATATATTATTAATTAATTATAGATTTAATAATATTCACCCAATTATTTGAACCAAAAAGAAAAATAAAAAGAATTCAGACTTTAACAAAAAAGGACCGTTAACAAAAAGAAAAGGAAGAAACTATGCAGCTCTTTCCATGTTCTGTCGTGATGCATTGTAAACGTTTTGAAGTATGTATATAGTATAGCAGAAGAATGCTGTGTCCAGTGGCCAGAGATTCAAAAATAACTTTTTGGTCATATATATAGTGTGACTAATTTGAAAAGTTTTTTTAATTAAACTCACAAATATGACCAAAAATTATTTTTTTGTATCTGTGGCCAAAAGTATGACATCATATCTTTTAGCTTTTCAATTGGTCATGATCTGTTGGTCATGATCTGTTTTCACATTATGTCTATTTAGTTTTTCAATTGATTTTCGATTATTTTTCCATATTTTTTTCTAAAAGCTTTTGATTAAAAACGTTTTTTTAAGTTTTTGTATGATTGGATTACATAAGCATAATCATATAATGTGAAGAAACTAACTAACCATAATATCATGTCATGTATCTCATTGTTAGAGATATTATATTTCTTTTGTTTTCATATTATGTGTATTTAGCTTTCAAATTGATCTTCAAATCTTTTTCCAAGTTTTTTCCTTCTAAAAGTTTTTGATTAGAAGTATTTTTTTGTAAAAGATGGTTGCATGATTGATTATAGAAGCATGGCATAGTATGAAACTAAATGAACATAGTATCCTGCCATATTTTAAATTTCACATTTTTTTGTCACAAATCACATTTGTTTTGTTGTATTCAATTTTTGTGGACAAACCTGTCCTAGTCATAAGACACATATACCTCAAGCTTTATGCCACATCATCTTTTTTTAGGGATACAAAATATAATTTGTGCATATTAGCTTAATGATCATAAATAATTATTTTAATATATTGCTTACACGAGTTTATAACTTATAGCCATATTTATTTCATTCTTGATGACTATCAATTATTATCGACTAAATTATTATTATTAAATATAATCATATTCTTATATTTCAAACAAAAAGCAATGTATTTTCTTATATTTGTATGATTTCTTTGGTTCTTTTATTACTTATAAAATAATTTAAAAATAAATTCACAACTAAACTAAAAGTTTTGTTTTTCAAGATAACATAAATCGAGTTTTAATGCACTACATTTCCCTATACAAAAAGATACTCTCTACGTTTCTATATAAGTGTTACTTTGATATTTTTCACATATATTAAAAAGTGACGGAAATATATGTAAATTGTTATTAATTACACATTTCTAATCAATAGTATTTGAGATAAATAAATTATTTATAAAATCAATATAATTTATAATTAATTTTTGGCTGAAAATAAGTATAATTTGTATTTGAATTGTAAAATAACACTTTTTATGTAACAAAAACATATGTAAGAAAATATGTTAGAATAACACTTATTATGAAACAGATTGAATATATTCACTTTAAATTATATAGCAATGATAAAACAAAATTTAAAATTTATGAAAATGTTTCTAGGCCACATTTCTGACGTTGCTTTAGGCTACTGAATATTTAGGGTCGGCACTGCTTGTGGATCCACGTTTGCTTTTTTTTAATTCAACACTTTCGTTACATTGGTTCAACATGTTCATTGTTAATTGTTTTACAACAAACGATTTGTGAAAAATCTATTTAGTTTATTTGTGCTCTCATCCGAGTTTACTTGAAGTTGAAGATTAACTGAGTTTCCAACACGACAATAGTATTATCTGTTGAAAAATATTGCTTCAAAGTTCAAATTAAATAAGATAGATTGTTTATACCAAATGTGAAGACATAATATAGAACTAGATTTTGACCCGCACGCTCGTGTGAGTGTATATTTTTATAAAATATGTTGTTTTTCATGTTAATATTAGAGTTTGGAAAAAAAATCCGAATCTAAAAAATCAAACCGATCCCGATCCAAAAGAAGTACAAAACCCGAATCGAAGTTGATTAAGTATCAAAATTTTGGTATTTAGAAAATTGAAACTGAATACATTCTGAACCGAAGTATTTCAGATACCTGAATGTATTCAAAATAGATTTATATACTTATATATATATATATGTATATTGTGACTTAATGTATATAAAACATACAGAATATATATGGTACTTATAAGTTGGTTTAAATATTTGAAAATATATATAAATATCTAAAATAGTTAAAGTATACTCAAATCACTAAAAATACTTAACATAACTATTGATTCTCTATCCAAATATTTAAATCAAACCAATTTATATATTAAGTTCAGGTATTCAAATATATAAGTACTATATTATTTTGTTTATATATTTTGAGAAATTTAAAGTATATAATGAATTTAAGTGGGTTATCCGAATCTGAATAAACCCGCAAAGATGCGAATTCACATCCGAACCAAAATTTAGAAATATCCGAATGAGACTGAAATCTTTGATCCCAAAAATCCGAAACCCAAATAGATCTAAACCAAACCCGAATGGAAAATATTTTAGTAAAAATATTTTTTTGAATATGTGTATATTTTAAATCAATTTTTGATATAAATCAACTTTAAATCAATTTTAGCAAAATAATTTTCCATATTTTAGTTTTTGTCAGATATTTATCTACTGAGATTTTGTTTTGAAATTTAAGGTAACTAACATTTAAAAAGATATTCCATTAATTATATTTAATTTTCGATTTTATTAAAGAATATTTAGTATCAATGACACAAGTTGGTAAATAGAATATTTAGTATCAATGGCACAAGTTGGTAAATACTAAGAAGAATTAAGGGTGAATTTTTATTTGTACTTTACTTTTAATATAATAGATGTACAAGCAAGAATGTCTCTGGTAGGTGGACAAGAACAGAAAACGAGTACCACATGAGGGCACAGATACTCTAAAAAGCTCATAAAAGGTTATTGAAATCTAGAAAACAATACATATATACACAAATTAATTACATGATTAAAATCACTAACAAAGTAATCAATGGCACTCTCACAGATTCACAAATGATAATAACCTTCAAATTAGTTTGTAGTCGTCCCAAAAGATCCCCAAGTCATCATCATCATTCGACATATCGTTACATATCTCTGGTGAAGTGGTTGTGTTCATGTCGGAACTTAAACCGGTTTCTTGAGACACACTCATAAGAGAATGCTCGAACTTGATACCGTTGTTATTATTACCTGAACCCGTCCCGTAACCGAAACCGGATCCGCAATTTGGGTCCGAGTGGTAAGTGTAGTTGACGGTTTTGGCAGGGAAGTATGTGCTATTGATCGCTACGGTTGTAGAGTGATGGAGGATGGGGTTGAGGTTGTTTTGCTGGCCGGCAACTGAGAAGCTTGGACCGGGTTGAACCAAGAAACCTGGATCGATGAGAGGCGGGAGAGCTGAGAAGTCTAAGAGATGATCAATGTTGTCAAGAGATTCACTCCCTATGAGTTGATTAGAAGTAGTTGTAGTAGTATTAATAGGAGGAGCGTTCTTGTGGAAAACCCTACACACCACCCATTCATCCTATATATATTAATCATTACAAAAATAAAAGGTTAGTTAGGTAAAGATTTATGATTAATTAAGTTATTAATTATATATTATATTTAAAATTAATTTTGTACTAATTTATATGTAAGATCAATTATATGATACGTCCACACCAAACACAATATAAGATAATTAACATTAGAGCATCTCCATTGAAAGTTCAATGGAGAGGTTCACACGCTTTTCGAAAAAAAAAAATATTAAAATATTACAAAAATCTGAACCTGACTCTTGGAAATTCACTGCAGTGAACCCGCCTTTTCTCTGTAGCGCGGGCCCCACGATACGTGGCGGCCCGCGATTGGTCCGAATTTTTTTTTTTTTTTTTTTTTAAAAAATATAAAAGTCAAACGAAAAAAAAAAAATTAAAATAATGAAAAAAAAGTGGGGTTCATAGAGTATCACTGATGGAGATGCTCTTAGTACACCACCATTGCGTGTCTTTTTTTTGAATATTTCCACCATTGCATATCTTTCTCACAAAGTTCTAATTATAACTAACAATATTGAAAAAGTAGTTAACAACTTTGGCATACCCTTGCGGATCTAGGGAGATTCTGATAAGAATATTTGCCATCAAGACGATACTCATGCATTACCCAATTGGTCTTTTCACCTTTTGGAGCTCTTCCTCTATAGAACACAAGTGTTTTCTTCATCCCAACAATACAACCTTTGCCTCTAAAGATCTCCTTGTCCTTCCCGGTCGCCTTCCAGTAACCGGACAGGGTTGCACGGTTCGTCCTCATGCCGGTTGGGTACTTCCTATCCCTCTGGCAAAAGAAGTAAAACTCCTTCTCCCCCATCTTTGCAATTTCTGCACCCCCACACAAAATATCAAGAATCAGAATGTTGATGTATGATAAATTTTGAAACGGTCAAAATGAAAGTAAAAAAATTGTTGAATTTAAGTAACTTACTTGGTAGATCCCAAGGCTCGTTCTTGTTAAGGTCGACTTGACCAATTGCAGCCGCGGCGAACTGGACGTTGAAGACTTTCTCTTTAAGGTAATGAGTTATGATCTCTTCATCAGTTGGATGAAACCGAAACCCCGGAGGCAAATCTACCGCCTCATGATCTCCTCCTTGGTTCACAACTACACCTACTTCTTCCACCATCTCTGTATTTGTATGTCTAACCAAGAACGATAAAGATGAGGAAATTTTTGAAAGTTTAACAAAGCAGTAAACGTTCTGAGGAAAAGGAGATCGATGGAGGAATATATATGTTTATTGCAGACACACGTCCACGTTGAAGAAGAAGGAAAGAGGTTGAAGAAAGATGGAAGAAGAAGCAAAGGTTGGAGAATTTTGAGGAGCTAAACCGTTACATGAAAAATATAAACTGAGAAAAAGTAGAAAGTCTTGGCTTATTTATACAGAAGAAATATAAGAGTTATGAAATTAAATAATTAAAACAAAGAATTGTTTATTTTCTAAATTTTCCTTCTTTTTTGGTGTTGTAGTAAAGACACGTAAGCTCTACGCAACTTTATTCAGTTAAGAGAGAAAAAAAGAAGGCAGCAGCGGCAGAGAAGACAAAAAAAAAAGCCACCTCTTCTATGAAGAGAGATAATTCTATCCGAAAAGGAAGATAAATTATGTGAAACAATAAATTGACTTCCTTTATTATGAGCTTAAGATTGAACATAACATTTCCTTCAGATTAGTGACTGTCAATATTAAGGACTGAAAGTAAATTCAAAACGGGTGACTGTCGATCATAAACTGCCGCTGTAGATTTTCTATGACTTCTTGTAGCATGACAAGAGCTAGTCCTTACCTAAGCAACTAAACATATCAATGTGAAAATATAAATGGAACAACTTATTGACAAAACTATCATATGATATGATGAGCGAAACTAGTTGACATCAAAAGAAAATGCTAGTAGGTTTTTGTGGATATGATGCGAAAATACTAATTAATTTTTTTCCCAACAAAGCTAGTTGGTTCTTAATAACAATTCTTTCTTGAATTGTTCTTTGGGTGCTTTTTAAAAAAGTTTCAACGATAGGGTACCTAATCTCCCAACTAACTTAACTGTCTAATTGTCTCTTTTCAGATGAGAAGAGACAATTGTATCGTCCGAATATTACATGCTAAAATATTATAGACGAAAACAATATTCCTAAGATTCGCAATAGATTCATGATATTCATATGTACGCTGTTTCCTATTTGTAGTGTTTTCATTTAAAATTCGGATATACCTAAACCAACGCAGATGATTTTTTTTTCAATATATGTAAAATTTATTCAAAGAAAACTAAATTGTACATCAAGTCCAGATGAAATTTTCGATAAACCAAACAAACTAAATCCAGGCTATTCTGTTTGAACAACATTGATGGAAGTATGAAACCAATGTCAACAGAAAAATTATCGCACGTAAAACCAAGAAACAGAGGTACTCAAGAAAATATTGATAAGAAAATATTAGAAATATTAATAGTGACATTTCTCAAGAAAAATTCAACACTTATTTCACACAACCACTTAATAAAACATTATAAAATGGTGAGACAATTATTTATAAGAATCTATCAAGTAATTATACCTTAGATCCTCAGTTATTCCCACCTTTATTATTGTAATATTGTATATGCACAATTAGATGAATGAGAATGTCAACCCGAAAATATCTGATATTTTATTGACCAGAAGCTATGTAATAAAGTTTAGGTTATAAATGATAATAAACAAGTACTGTTGTTTAGAAAAAAAAGTACTTTTGTAATATTTTCTATGTATGTATTCTAAATTTTTTATGTATTCAAATTTTCTCTTTTATATAAATACATCAATACTTGTATAAATTCTCGTATTATATGTTTTGGCGCGTGAACCCTTAACAGGAGTAGGTTGTAAAATGAAGAAACTCTAAAATGAATGCAGGCGTAGCTTTAAGCAGATTGACTTTTTCTGCCAGAGGTAAGGACTTTAAAGCAAAGGAGCCGCATCATTTGGTGACAGCAGCTGACGTAAATTATGAAATCACCACCTCTCCATATTGGGTCATGTGGACCCAGCCCAGGCCTTTTAAATATCGATACAGACTCACTGTTCTCATTGACGTATAGTTGATCAATTATGGAAAATACAGTACCACGAATTCTTCGAAAAAAACATGAAACATGATGAATCAATCCGTTGTGTGCAAGTAACCATGGAGATGATCTTTCAAGGGCTAAGAAAGAAGGAAATAATAATTTGGATTTCATATCCACGTGGATGTACGAGACACCGCAAATATATGTGTATATTATCAACCATGGACGAGGAACCCTTTTAATACCACTTGTGAAAACGATTTTAAAGATATATTCATATATATATATATATATATATATATATATATATATATATATATATATATATATATATATATACTTCTCGGAAAAGGTTTTAAAGAAATTAGCTATTTTCATTCTCAACATGCGTGTCCATATACGTGAACTATATAAAATTAGCTCATAACTGAACTGCTAAAAACATTATTTTCAATATATATAAGCTTCTATATGATATGATCCCCTACATGACTGAAAATTACATATTATAACAATTCCTACGTTCAACCACATATCAAATGGTCCCCAATTCGGGTAATTATGTTTTGAAAACAATATCCTAGCCTTGATATGGAAGGCGAGGACTCATTAAGAGTTCGTGATTCAGAAAACTAGATTGTTGAACCATACTATGATCCAAATGATCTATGCTATTATTGTAACTAAAGTTGTTGATCATCTTCTTGGAAGTGTTCGTCGTTTCTTCTGCATAATCCATTCTTTCTCTTTTGTTTCCGATAAAGCTGGTCTCAGAACTAGGAGGGCTCAACCGAGGTAACTTTTGATCCAAGTAAGGGTTTCCGTAGATATTAGGGTTTGAGAAATTTTCAAACATGAAAGAAAACTCTGGCTGAGTATGATTTTCCGGAGTTTCGTTTAGAAAGTTTGTGAGGAAAGTCAAATCTGTAGCGTCTAATAAGTTCGAGAAAGAAGACTTCTGGCGTTTAAGGGTTTGATTGTTTTCCAAATTTGGCAAGAGGGTCTGGCTGACTAGGAATGGTTCTTTGTCATTTTCCTCATATTCTTCGTTGCTTGTAGCCGAAGCAACATCTGGTGATGACAATGAAGTATGTGATTTCTTGTAAATCCGGCAAAGAACCCAATCATCCAGCTGCAAGAGAACAAGGAATATAAAAATCGTAAGAAATGGGGCTAAATAAAGAAATTTTATATAAAAAGGTTTATTGAAATATCAGGTATATAAATATATATATATATATATATTAAGCCGAATAAAAAATAAAATAGTTGGTTTCGAACTTTAAAATCAGTTTTCTTTTTAATTGAATCAAAATCACCGTTATTAATAATCTTTTTTCTTTTCTTTTCAATTATTTGCAAATACTTACCCTCATAGAGTCTTCTTTAGATTTCAAACCCCTATCTTCAAAATTAGCGGCTTGCCTATCGCTCCTAGAACTTCCCGCTCGTTTGGGCGATAGGGTTTCGGTAAGTCGATATTCATGCATGATCCAATTGGTTTTAATACCTTTTGGAGGCTTTCCTCTATAGAACACTAGAGCTTTTTTTACACCAATGTTTTCATGAACTCCTTCACAGTTTGGTACCGCGATTAATTTATCTGTTCCTGTGGCTTTCCAATATCCAGACGCAGCTGCTCGGTTTGGTCTTGCTCCATTTGGATATTTCCTATCTCTCGGACTAAAAAAATACCATTCTTTCTCTCCAAACGGAGCCTTGTCTGATATATATAAATGAAACATGTTATAACACTTAAAAATGTCAATAAAATGCATACACAAGTTAATATAACTGAATAATATTGGTTAATTACCTGGTAAATCCCATGGATCAGATTTATAGATATCGACATCTGCGATGACCGAAAGCGGGACTGGTAAAGAGGAAACTTTCTTCCTTAGGTAATGGAGAATGAGCTCTTCATCAGTTGGATGAAATCGAAACCCTGGTGGCAAACTTGATCTTGGATCCTTGCTTATCATTGTTTCTTAGTATGATCTTAAGAATCTTATATATATAGAATCTTGAAGAAACGAGAAGAGAGAGAGACTGTTTTGATTCTGGTGAGGAGCAAAGAGCCAACTAGGCAAAGAAGAAGCGAGCCAAAGGTTGAAATTTTTTGTAGAGCAGGTTGCTAAGCAATTTATGGTGCGTGGAGTTTTGTCTTTTAGTACTATTATTGAATGTATATATATTTTTATTCAAAATATTAGGAATTTAAAACAAAAGAAAATACAGATATTATTTTATGTAAAGTTAGAAAAGTCCAAAAACAAATTTTAAAGTAGTCGATTAAAAGAAACAGACCAGTTCAAATTATTTTCCAACCAAATAAATAATTTCTTTTTTAGTTATTAGAACTTTATGACGAGAAGCTAACAAATATCGTCATCAAACTCAAGCATGTGTTATGAACAGAAACTGGAATAAATAATATATATATATATATATATAGTCAAATTTGCGGTGTTTTGTGCATGTTGTCTATCTATTCTCATAATATAATATTTATCATTTAAGTCTAATTAGACTGTTTATGTAAGGAAATGGTTTCTTATTGGTGCACCATGTAATGAAATAGCTATTTGTATGTACATTATAAAGATTGTCAATCAGGAAGTTCGTACTATTTGGACTTCAAATTTTTTTAAATACGTAATTCAACATAATTAAACTTTGTAGTTGTAAATCATATATGTTGGGATTTTTCCATTTTAGCTATTGAATCCAAAAATCGTACATAAAATTTCTGAGAAATAGTCTTTCAGTCTCTTTCTAAAGGAAATAATATAAAAACATATATAGGGATCAAAGTATGAAAACAAATGTTCCGTTTTCAAATATTTAAATAGCCATATAATAACTTATTTGTGTCGTGGTATCGAGTATTAATAATTGAAGAGTTTTATTGGAGAAGTGGACCCTAACGAGCAGCTGTGCCCTCCGAGATCTCATCTTATTGGTTAATTTTACTTTTGTCCTAACAATCTCCACGTAAGCCCAGATGCGGCTGCTGACGCAAACATCATATACTACTCTCTATTATTTCCTCTGTTCCACTTTAAGCGAAATTTTAAAATTTTTATTTTGGTTCATAATATATGATATTCTCACTATTCTAGGTAAAATTAAATGTCATTCAAATTTTATGATCAATTACAAAATCATGTACTATTTTGTTATTGGTTAAACTTGTTTTATTTAATATGATTTTTATATAACTAAGATAAAGTGAATAAAAATTTGTATTTTCTTAATAATTGTATAAAAACCTTAAACATCACTTAAAATGGTACAATATTAAAACTTAATAATTTAAGAAGAAAAAAACATTGAATGATTTGTTGCAGTACACGTGTTTGTATAGATTTGTATACAAGGAGATTATTTTTCTCGCTCTTTTTGTATAATAAGGATAAGAATATTATGAGACCCGTAACTAGTTCATTTTGTTTGGCTTTATATTGTTGAGAAGATCTTGAATTTAAATTCGGTAAAACATTGAAATATTGTCGTATTCTTTGAAATCCAACGGCTGCGGCTTTATATGATTTATGAATTTTCCCTATTTTCCATATATATATAACAATTATCTTCATTGATAATGAAATAAATTATATATGTCTATATATATATATTCAGTAATAGAAATGTTAAAAGACAATTGTTTTCTGCATAAGCTTATTTCTCTAATATATTATCGTGGGCTTGTCCAATTGTGTACTAGATGATAATGTATATGTGATATATATATATATATATCGTTATCAGTTACAAAAAAGAAAAATATATATATATATACGAGCATAGACCTAAGAATGATTGATGTCAGAAAAAAAGACTTAAAAATGAATAGAAAATATTTTATTTTTCTCATTGGACCCAAGTTATATATTATCTCTTGATATTTTATATTTGCGTATATAATTTTTAATAAATATTTGATATAAATTTATATATATATATATATATGATTGTTAAATTAAGGAGAGTGTCTACTATCAAAACTGTTTGATAATTTGTTTTATGTAAAAAACTTCGGTGTTCACGCGAACGGCGGATTCGAATTTGGTTCTATTAAAGATCTACGGAACGTTTTGTGCCACCCAATCGTAGACGTTTGGTTAATCTGTTTCATGTAGTTATCGACCAAGTCATAATCAGGGCCGTGCCTCAATAGAGACTGATCAAGCATTAGCTTGAAGACCGGTCAAGTTAAGAATAATTTAGGGGCCAATTTAGTAAAGAATGTATTAGCTTAGATGGTAAAACGTGTTCGGTAAAGTTTTCAAGGTGTAGGGTTCGAACTTTAACTTCGGTGTATCATTATATTTTTGTGTGTTTTTCCAAAAAGAAATTGTTTATAGGGCCAAAAAAAATTCCTGCTTTTAATCTTACACTAGATGATAATCCGCGCCATGCACGGGGTGAGTTTTTTAAAATATGTTATATTGAAATATTACAATTAGAATGCATTTTGTTATCAAGATTTTTTTTACATTTGATTTGGGGTGGACATTCGGATACCATTTGGTTCAGTTTAGTTTGGTTCGGTTCAGTTATATTTCGATTTTTTGTGAGTTCGATCCGGTTCGGATCTGCGGGTTCGGTTTGGATTTGGACTCAGATAACTCATTTTATTTTAAAAAAAAAATCGTATATACTTTAAATTTCTCAAAATATAAAAATAAAAAAATTATTTATAACATATAAATGTGTATAATGCAAGCTAAAATACTTAAACTTAACATAAATTTGGTTAGCTTCAATATTCGGATAAGAAATCAATAGATATTTGAAGTATTAGTATTTTGAATATCATTTAACTATTTTAATCATGTATTTTTAACTATTTGTAAATATTTTCAAGTATTTTGGACAACTTAATAACATTTTATATATTTTTAATATTCCTTTAGATATTAAATTCTAAAAAAAAATAATATATTTAAGTATATAAATCTGGTTTTGATATATTCGATATCCGAAATATTTCGTTTCGGATCATGTTCTGTTCTAAAAAATATCATCTTAATAACATCTTACAATTTTTGGTAATTTATAGACGTTTTAAGAAATTCAAAATATAACATATATGAAAAATCTATTTTTTAAAATATGTTTAAGTGATTTTTTTTTGATAATATTAATTAAAATAAAATGTAGAGGATACACATTTTTTTATCAAATATTTTTGATTTGTAATCATTAATTATCATATATACATTAATCATATTAGGTAATTTCGTAGCTTTTATTTAAGGAAATAAACTTACGTAGCTTTTATTTAAGGAAAGAATTTAAGACTATTAATTAGTATGATAATTAGTTTAATAAAAAGTATAATATATATTTATATGGACCAACATATTTTTCTAAGGATTTCTGAGAATCATTCTAGTGATGACACGTGGCTACAAAACATGTTGTAATGTTCCAGGATTAATATATAGGGGATATGTCAGGCACCGCTCTGGTCGTAATGATAACAAAACCATCTGTTGGTTGGATAGGATCACATAGTTACAAAAAAAAAAAAAAAAAAACTATCACAAAACTATGAATAAAATAAAAGTAACCTTCGAACCACTGCCGTTGTCCAAAAAGAAAAAGACCTTCGACCACTGCCTCTTGAACGTGTGTGACTAAAGGACAAGTTTGTTGACAAAATATCAATAATTATGGCTTAATGCTGAATATAACTAATTACTTGTTTTGTCTAATGAAGCAAGTATTAAACTAATCTTAGTTTGATGTGTTTCTTGGTGGGATGCAAACCAAATTAAACATTTGAATATTCCCGAAAAGAAAACGCGGAATCATAAACAGCCACATGATCTTTTTAACCTTTACTTAAAAAAACGTAATGTAATAAGCTTAAATACACAATCTTCAAAAAAAAAAAGCTTAACTACATTAGATTAATATATTAACTCATATATTAAACATACATAATCCAGATAAAAAAATTTCTAAATGATAATGACATGCCACGGCGGCATTCACACACACACATGCAAACCACACGCTAAGCCAATTTCCACCAAAAAGTACTTTTGATCATTTTGATTCTTTCCCCTAAAATTATATGTACGCATCAGTTGTTTATTTCTAGCCATTCATGCATAATGGTGCGATAAAGTAAACCAATAATTGAACCTTAGTTTACCGAAAGGTATGACATGACTGTCAATTATAAGTTACAGAAATAATTAAGTGAAGAATTTTCAAATGTACCACTTTGCAAATGAAAAAATCTCACATATAAAACAATATTACGCCAATAAAACGTTGCAGCGTATTACAGTGACCTGATACATCATCAGTGCCGGTCCTGGTATATAATGGGCTGGAAGCAAAACAACAATATTGGGTCGGTATTACATAAGTTTAATAAAAAAATTAAAACTACTAAAAACCGCATTGAAGAAGTGTTGAACTCATCACCTTATTATGACATGGGAAGAGCTGTTTTCAACAGACCTAGAGTATATTTTTGTAAATTGGACGGCCGAAATTATTCATAAATATTTTATGGCCGGAAGCTGATGCTTCCTCCGCTTCCTATCAGGGCCGTCACTGTACATCATCTACTTATTTTGCAAGTTTTTCAACATATTAGTTGATAGTTGATTGATATTTTTCTAACGTCAGTTGATAGTTGATTGATATAAGGTATTTTACATCGTAACAATATGAAAGGGATGAATTAATCTGCTCCGTTCTTGAGTTATTATTCGTTATTGCTATAATATACTCTCTACAACACTTTATGAATCTACTGAAGTTCCAGTAGTGTGATTATAGCCAATTGGTAATGAATTAAGTTCCACCTTGTTTTCAACGTGAAAAACTCTTAGTTATTAGTATTAGAAATAAAGGCCTCACAAGTAACAAACCTAACCAAGACCACTCTCATATTGCGAAATTCGTGGACGAGAATTCGACAACTACGCTATACATTTATGATCTCCTTATTTTCATGTTTTTGTAGTGTCATTTCATTAGTCAAACAATGTGACATCAACTTTAGAAAACCTACTGATTGTGAATATTATACATGCACGTACGCATAACGAAAGATAAGCAAGCAATCGTAAGGAAAACTAACTACCAAAAAAGTGGTTGTATGAAAGTGTTTTTAATAATTCAAAAATACTTCGCAGGGAATATATCAAACGTGACTTTTGTTTCATTTGTTGAAAATGGAGTTTGCCACATGCCAGTAGGCATTAAACTACACAAAGTTTTGAATTTACTAAAATCTAAGTCTCCCTCAAATAAACATGGAAAGTTAAATATTCAACAAGCCAGCAACCACACGTGCGACTTACGGTTCCTCTATCAAGCGTCAACATTTTGCGCCTAGCTAGGGTTATTAGGTGAACATATTAAAAGTTACTGTACGGATAGTTTGAATAATTTAAAATAACTAGAATAAACGGTACAGCTACAATGACGAATAGAGTAGATTTGAAAAAGTAAACCATTACAGACGAGACGAAATTTTTGAATACAGACCAGTGAATAATTGTTCTTTAATATTTCATCACATATACATGGACCATTGTAAGTTTGAGAACGATTTACATGGAACATCTATTATTTAAGAAAATATAATACATATAATTATGGTTGTGGAACTGTGGATATCCTTCTTAAGAAAATATCTAACAAGATTACATTGTCGATTATCTCAATGTGTGTCTAGTGTGGTGTATAATGAAAGCTTACTTGTTCTACTGGAATTTGAACACTTTTTTGTCAAGTTGCCAACTACTCACATATCAGCATCTTATACTTTTGTATTCTCTCGAAGTTTAAAAAATTATTTTACCGTATGTCTTATCATCATATTTATAAAATGATTTTGTAGCATCGTTATTATAAATACAAAATGTATCGCCGACAATGAGTATTGATAATCTTACCTTCAATATACAAGCTATACAAGGCTACTCAATCTATAATATAATGAAACCTCTAACTACAAATTTGGAAATTATTAGTCATAAGACGTGTGTTTGAAGCAACCAGTAATACATTGATAAGGAACCAGATCGACTTTAAACCTTATATAGTCTATATATTCCTTTACCTGATTTGAGTTTTTCATGGGACTTTCATGGCTCATTACAATTTACAACTTTACAATTATCAATATAACAATGGTATTACTTTGGTCGGTCTTCAAAGTCAAGTTGAAGTTCGTGACATGAGATTAGGTTTGAATGGGTGGGCGTGTAAATGGTCATAAATCAAAGTAGTTCAGTTTATTTACACATCTAACGTGTAAGTTCCAAACTATGATACCTTTGAATTGTCAAACGCTCATCTCCATTTCTTTTGGCACACACTTATCTAAAAATCTTTTGAATATTCCTTCGCTCCAAAGATACTTTAAAACAGAGAGAATTCAAAGGAAAAAATAACTTTCATGGGTATCTATTGGGATTTGGATATGAACTACATATCTGTATTTTGTTGCCCCAAAAAAGGATATGAACTACATATGGAGAAATATACTGAATTATCAAATATTAAAATAAATCAATCCATCCCCAATGATTGTAGGTTTCACAAAAAGAAAAGAGAACTCAACATGGACAAAACTACAAGATGAAATTCTCAACAGTCAAGAAAAAAACATTCAAAAAGTGAATCATTTATACGAAACCGACGACACGTTTGCAGTTTAGTTTACAAAAAAAAATAGTAAGCCAAAGTATATTAATACGAATCGATAGTAAGCAATTAGGGATTATGATGGTTAACAAAATTTTGAAGTAGAAGAAAAGATTGGGGGAGATTCTGGGAGAAATCCAAAATAATATGGGTTTTGTGCAAATTCCCAAAACTTGGCACTATACTCATGGTGAGGATACGGCCTCAATGGCGCTTCCTAGTGGCCACGCAGCTTCCACGGCGTGTTCTCCGTACTTCACTTTCTTCACTAACGTTATTGTCTGTGATGGCTTCAATCCTGCTCACAACAAAGAATAAAAATTAAATTAAAAGATAAAACACATGTCAATTAAACTATGGATGCAACTGTGGGAAGTTAAATACATTTTGAACAGTGCAAGGTTTTGGTTAGGAAAAGGTCAAATTTAGGGGGACGGGAAGTCAAAAAGGTCCAAAGAACCAAACCGAGGTTGGAAAAATCAATTTGGTTTTCATTTCATCACCAAAAAAATTGGGACCAACCGGAACCGGACCACTGATGATAAAAACAAAACTATGTGCATTTCACTCAATTTCAGAAATCTAACACATTCCAATTACTATGTGCATGCCTATCATATATACTAACCATTGTCATTATCATGTTAGGCGCAAGTGTAAATTGAATATTTGTTTTGGTCTGAGAAGTTAAAAGAGTAACTTACCGAATCCATCAACGAGGAGAGTATATTGGTATACGAGATCCAAGCACAAGTAAGGAAGATTGTCTTCCTCCACAAGTGGGAACTTCGTTTTCCCATCTCCCATTTTCATGGTACAAGCTTGGCTGGCTGCTTTCTCAAAGTCGGCTGGATGAACCGTAGCCACAGGTTGTGTCCGGTCAACAAAACCAGCCTGCCATCACCCCACCATTGGTGTCACTTAAGTGCTTAATGAAAAATCTAAAGGGCGAACGAATGTATTTACCTCTGCGGCTCTATCAAAGAAAAATGATGCAACAAACATATTATTTTGGCCACCACCGCCTCCACCGTTCCAATACTCCACCGAATGTGCATTTCAAGTGTGTACACAGTGAATCATTGACTTTGAGTGAGTTAAGAGCTACTCGCCTGCATTCGTCTAGACTTGCACCAGATGGAGAAGCTGCGGCTTTGAACTCTTTTCCACCATACTTGTAAGTACCTGAAATGAATCATATGTTCCATAACTAAAGCTGCCATCATCAAGAAGTGAAATAGTAGTTAAGGGCAGGAGATGCAAAGAGGATACGGTACTGATTACTTGGTATATTAGAAAAACAAAACTAAATGGAAAAGAAGGTGTAAGGCGATGAGGATAGGATGCAGAGAGTTCTAGTTCTAAAGAGAGTGTTCCTCGATAAATTAATAATGCCTCTCACTCACCATCATAGCCGGTCACAATGCAGGGGTTGTTAGATCCCTCAGAAACTTTCAGAATTTCCGCTCGGGCAGCCAATAACCCGTAGTGTAGGTAGCTGCAATCAACAAGCCAAATAAGATATTGCATGAAAGGCTACATATAAACTAGTTTCATGTCTCCAGCTGTAAGGAAATAGCAAATTATCAAATGGGTACAAAAGAAATGACAGCTGACAAACCTGTGAACATATAGGAAATACTTCCGTCCCTTGAGATACATTTCTCTGACATAAGAATCCTCACCTTGTAGTGGTTTTGGTGCAGTTGCAGCATCTTCCTCCGATATAGCATATGCCATTTGAACAGAGCCCCCACCAAGATCAACCACTCCAACTGTTTCTGAGTAAGGCTTTCCCAAAGTCTTTAGCAAGTAGTTGATGGTCACCTTAAGAATCGACAATTCAGGAAAACAAAAAAAAATTGGTAACTTGTTACTTGACTTCAGGCTGTTTTAAAATTAAAAATAAAAATATTAGGGGAAATCAGTCCTCAAATTACTACTCAGATTGGGAAAATAAAATATTTAGAGGCAACCATTACAGAGACACAACAAATACAAGCACCCCCAGTCTTCAATAGTACATAGAATGATGAGAATAAAACTGGATTTAACATGCGTGTTACACTAACTAGATAAAAAGAAACAGACAACATACCCACTGGTAAGAACCTTCCTGAGTACCATCAAGAACAGTAACTGCATTTTCCTCAGTCTTTAACCTGCTTCTATCTTTCAGGAGCTCCCTAACCTTAAAACCAAAATTACATTTTCAAGTATAAAAAGCTAGACAAAGCAAAGAAAATATCTGTAGACATCATATGAACAAAAAAGTTACCGCTTGCAAAATGTTTTCAGAAGCTTTAGTGACCCAAAGCCCTCAAACCAGCAGTTGCCTGGACAAAGATACAACACAAAACAGAGTAAATGATAAAACATAACAACTGAACTGACCTCCAATTAATCATTACGTGCAAGAAAAACTCGTTTCCATACCCCAACTCTAACAGGAGTCTTGGGACGCAACTCATGTGGAACAGAGGCCTCTGCTTTGTCAAGAAGAGATACCAAAGAGTTTGCTGATTGCCTAGGATCATTAGGATACGCACTCAGCCCTGGTTTTAGCTGAAAACCATATCAAAACAATAGTTCAGACTCAAAAAAACTCCAACCAACTGCTTAATAAACATCGTGCTCTAAAAATTGTTCTAAAAACCGGCCTAGACGCCCCTAAACGCACGCCTAGTCAGCAAATCGGACATAAACAAAATAATTATTCGGAACAATATTTTTTTAAAAAAATACTCGAAATCAGTTCAGGCGCCCATATAATCAATAATCTCATATAAATAGCAGCCTAGCGATTTCTTAAACATTACATCGGAGTAGACACTTGACGAAAGACAAATTGTATTATTGATCACAAACTAGAATACGAATCAAACATCCTTTTAACGAATAAGATACGATTATGAAATACCTGAAGGAAGAGCTCGAGCTCATTCTCCAAAGGAACGAGATCCAAATTCCGATCAAAACAGTAAACATGCACGCGGCTTCCGGAGCTCCCCGCGTCGAAAATCACAGCGTACTTCCTCGAATCCGAGCCTCCTCCCCCCTCGCTGTTCTTCAGCGCGTACTCCTCGACGACTGACGTCGACGCCCCCGGCATCAGCACAACCACGAGAGTGATCAGCACGGCGGGGATCGAGATCAGGAGCAGGATACCGCGGTGTCTATGGATCTTATCGGAGAGCGACTCGTGCCTCCCGATCGCTCGCTTCGCCGTCATTTTCCCGCCGTCGATGGAGAGAAGGCTCTGGTGAGAGTCGGAGGTAGGGGAAGTGGCGAGTCCAGACTCGAGTAGCTCGGAGGCGGAAGGGGAGCGGTAGCGGATCTTGTTTGCGGTGGCGGAGGACGCCGATGTCTGCGGCGGATCCTTTGACGGATCCAGATCGGCGATGGATAGGATTGCGAGTGCGGTTTCGAATTCAAGTTGTGCTTAACAGATCTGTTACGTTGATGATTCAACGGTTGCGTTTAAGGAAGAGAGTTGGTTAACATTCACGGAAAGCTAATTGCATTTGTGTAAGTGTAAAGTTACTTAGACAAAAAAACATAATTAAAAATATAACTAATTCATTAGGGGGATTTGGTTTGAAAGAATGACCCGAACCAAATTGAAGTCAACAAAGCCAAATAAATTCCAACTAAACCGAAATATGAGAGTCTTAACGGTTTAAAAGAATTAGTCAGGATTATAGGTCTGTCTATTTTAATAGATTTTTAAATTCAAATGAAATAGTGATATTCGTTTTATAATTTTTTCATGATAATAAATTATTATTTGAATATGCGTTATTAGTTAAATAAATTTGATTTTTTACAAATTTGAATGAATTTATAAAGATGTTTCGATTAAAAATACAAAAAACTCAATCTGAAAAAAAAACATCTTCAATTTTATAAATACAAATTAAAATCTACATTTTATATTTGTAATCACTAATCAGTAAATTTTAACTGGATTAACTAAAATACATAAATATATAACTTATTACTACTCGAAACCACTCAACAGAATCAATCTAAACCAGTCATTGGTAATCTTATGCTACTAAACCAGAAGAGAGTGAATAGTTACCGTCCGCACAAATTCATAATATAAAGCGTGAATTTAAACAATGATATAAGGTTTCCTCCTTATTTTAGAATGGAAAAACCTTCTGAATCTTTCTATATCCCAAACCGGTAAAGAATTGAACCGGTGTTGTCTGTATCCTCTCAGGCTTTCTTCTGTTTCTTCTTCTGGGGTTTAGGTGGCGGGAAGATAGTACGGAAGACCAATGCAGCAGATAAAGCTCCAGCGAAAGAACTGATCCAGTACACGTAGAAATGGTCCCAAGTGTTGTGAGAGCTGTACATGTATGCCCACCCGAACGCCTGCATTGCAAACACACAAGACCGATTTAGAGAGATCATCCCTCTTTTAAGGACATGTGAACCAATGGATACTTACAATGGCGGGATTCATGGCTGGTCCGGTGTATTTAGAGCCAGCGACAACGAAGCAAATGGTCGCAAGAGCGAGCAAGAAGGTCTTGGCGAGTAATCTTCGTGGACCCCTGATGATAATAAGCAAAGCCGCAAAGGTGATACCGAAACTTAAGATGGTTTCAGCAATAGCTCCAGTGTGCACATCAACCTGAAGGGAAGGTCCCGAAATCATATGCTTGTACTTCTCTGGTATGAACTCCATGATGGCCAATGCACCTCCTGCCGCACCAGCTGCCTGGTTGAATCACAAAAATATTCTCACATTTTCATTTTTCAGGAATAAGAAAATTTTATTGTTTCTAAAGCAATAGGGTGTAAGAAGCAAGAACTGAGTAAAAATCAAGAATATTTGATCCTACCAAGAGGCACTAAAGTGTTTTATACTCGATTTAACTCTCCTAATGAGTACAAATTACTCCTTGCTAAATAAGTTTTACTCAGATTAACAGTCTTTCTATCTCTTTATGGTATACAAAGAAACACATAGACAAAGCAACAAACTTCAGAAAATTAAAGAAAAAAGAGCTAAAGAACAAATAAAGAAAGATGCAAGAAAAAAAAAAGTTTTTCTTCAGCTTTAATAAAGTGGCTAACACATGAATCAACCCAAACAATTAAAAAAAGAATCTGATTCTGTGTTCTTCTTGTACACATCAAAAACCCCACTACAGTGACCAGATCAAACCGAGAATATACTTTGACTATCAAAATGATGCGTGGTGAAGTTTTGAAAGAAAAGGTAGAATTTTGACTCCAATCAACTTAGATGGGTCAAACCAGTTGGGGCGGGGGGCAAATCTAACAAAAATTTATATTTTATAGATTTGAGATTCAGACACAACTAGATTCAGACAAAACACAAGCCTAATGTAAGGACAACACAGATCAGATCACAGAACTAAATATGTAGTAAAACAGAGTGTGAATTCAGACTTCAGACACATAATCCAGAAACTCCGAAAAAGTTGGGATCTTTAGATCAGAAGTATTACCTGAGCAGGCAACCTGATCGCCAAGGTGAAAAGAGTATCTCCGGGGATACCGGCGGCATAAAAGGCGGCGTTTCCGGTGGGATTAAAGCTAGCGCTACCGAAGACGACGGTGAATATCGAGACGTAGACGAAAATCAGAAACGTGGTGATGGCCAGCGGAGCCCAAGCGATCCCCTGAAACCCAGCGGCGGAGATGATCTCCGTCGTCTGTAAACCGAAGGTCGCGGAGAGGACAACCCACGAGAAGGTCATAAGCATATCCCCAATCGCTGACTTCACAACACCCATTTCTTTCTTCTTCTTCTTCAGTTCTTCTTCCTCCTGTTTGCGCGTGAGTATCGAGAAGTCTTGTGTGTTTCGGGATCTGGGTAGTTGACCTGTATGGCTTTCAGAAGATTTGTCCTCAAATAGATTTTTTATTTATTTTTATAGTGACAGTGAAGATATATCTTCTTTGTATGATTCACCTAACCAATCGTCTTGCAGTTGTTACAAGAATACAAAAGTAGTACGGTTTATTTATTTATTGAAATGTTTTTTTTAAATTATATGTGGTTTGATATTTTTTATAATATTTTTTCATCAAAATTCATGGGTCCTATATTAGTTCATTTACTACACTAAACTTCAATAGGGTCATCAGAACATATTGAACATTGTGATCCTAAGGCAACCGATGTTTTGTAAAATTAGATATGTAACTTTTTTTGTTGTGGATTTATGTTCATTATGTATGTTTCGGATTTTGATTCATCGTTATGTTTCTTCTTCTTGAGTCAAATATTGTTTCGAATTTCAGGCACATAATTAATTCTGGCATATACTATTCACTGTGCCAATTGAGTTACCATATGGTAGTTTGTTGACTTTGCTGTGCAATGAGTAAATGATTTCTGAAAATAATAAAGTGTTTGCCAAGTTATTAGTCAAATTCGCAAACTAGTCAAATATACACTATTTATTGTCCTCTGTTTTTCGAACATTAGTTGTCTTCAAACAAACTAACATATATTCTTCCATTTATCTTTCTCTTGATTTTTCTATAAATAGTCGTGTATGGTTTTATGAAGACACAAAACTAAAACATATACTACTAGAAAGCAAAACATTTCGTCTCCTAAAAAAACGTGACAATGAGACTTACAAAGGGAAAGCAAAAGATCGAGATGAAGAAGGTTGAAGCGTATGCTGACCGAATGATTACGTTCTCGAAACGTAAATCAGGAATCTCCAAGAAGATCAACGAGATCGTTTCACTATGCAATGTAGAAACGATTTTTTTGGTTTTCTCTGAATCTGGAAAGCCTTACACATTCGCATATCCGTCTTTGAAGGAAGCATTAGGCGGGTTCGAAAACCCTTTGAGCCATGAACCGTTCGCAAGTATCAATATGGGACCACTAGTGGAAGCTTATAAGAGACAGAAGATCCAGGTCCTCATGCAAAGGTACGTTGATCTAGTTGAGGAGCTTGAAATACAAAACGAGAAGGAAAAGATTTTGAAAAAAATCTGAAAAGGAAAATAAGGAGAAAATGTGGTGGATTACTCCTACGGAAGGCTTGAGCGTGAAAGAGAAGATGTGTAGGCGCCAAACATTTGTGGATTTACATGTTAGCCTGAGCGATATGGACGGTGAGGGCTTATCTTCTAGCCAAGAGAGTTGTGGTGGTGATGGCGAAACCCTATGCATGAACAAACTTGATTTGCTGTTTTTATTTGAATTGCTGCTTTTATTTGTCCTGTTGTATTGATAGACTATTAGTGATAAGCATTGGTGATGATGAAACTGTTCATCAACGTCGCTCTATTTCTATAGTCAATCGTTGTATTCATTGCGAACCAAATTTTATGCATGTTACTTTAGATACTTAACATTATAAATTTTTTTCCTAATCTTGATGCAAATCTTATATTAGTAGTCTAATTATCTGTTCTATTAAAAAATGATCATGCCCAACTGATAAATGTTTGGTTCAATAATATATTTCACTAATTTAAAGGACTATCATATCAAATTAAATTAATATTTAACTTAAATATAAACACATAAAATAAAATATAGAAATTAAAATTTTCAAAAAAATTAAACAAAAAATATAACCACCCTTTAAAAGGGTAGGTCATAATCTAGTTTTAAAGTTAATTCTATAAACCAAATAAGCTACATTGAAAACATGCAACTTCAAATATATAAATCTTTTCTTTATGTATCAAAATCTTATATCAACTTTTGAACTTCTGTAGATATGTCTTTATTCTGAATAATTATATTACACTGCTTATAGTTAATTTTTATTTCCTATTATGAATTTCTATATTTTTAGTATACACCATTTTATCTGCAAGTTTCAAAAGCTATCAGCCCCAATCCAGCATAACTTGCTTTGGCACCTAAGTTCAAGTAATTTTGGCACTACATAAAAGAGTGTCTATGGTGTAGTGGTTAAATTTGATATTGTGGTTTTTTTTTGACATAGTTTTTAACGCTCATTAATTATCTAAGCATGGATTTTATGAGCTTTAGCCCATGGCTAATCTGAAAACTATCATGAAAATCAATTTGAACATTTTACAAATCAATTAGAAAACAAAATGTCATTTTACAAATTAATTAGAAAACAAAATGTCAACTGTGTTAAAAATATATTAATCTAGAAGAATTCATATGAAAGAAGCAACTAACACAAAATTTATATATTTTGTGATATCTATTAGTTGGGGTGTTACCTTCCAGAAATTTGAAATTGTCCACTAAAATGGGCCTCTCACGAACACTTGTCAACCACAATGCCGGTCCTGAGTAGAACAGCACTCACAAATACGTTGCGTTTCATGCCGACTCGACTTGACCCGGCCCACGTTATGGTTTTAAAAGAATCTTCTAGTTCATCACGTGAGATGCAGACGCCAATACGCCACAATTATTTTCCTAATCGCGAGTCAGGGGTGACGACATTTTACTCGAGCAGAAGTGGCTAACAACGGTAAACAAGGGAAGTAACGAAGGGCTATTCGGTCATTCACTCAACCACGAGATATTTCCGACCCCTTCTCCACGTTCTCCTCTCTTTTAAATACACCTGTCTCTCGCATCTCATCTCACTCACTCACCATCCTCACTGTAATTTTTCTCTCTAAATCTCTCTTTCTCGCGTATTTGATTCGTAATGGGTGAGTATCTCTCTCTCTGTTGATTTCGTTTGGTTTATCTAATCTGTTGATCGTGTTATTTATTCTGATCTGTTTGTTTTTGGATTTTTTTTTTGTTTTTTGTAGCTGGCGGTAAGATCAAGATCGGAATCAACGGTGAGTCTCTGATTAATTAGGTTTGTTAGATTTCGTATATGTAGTAGCAGATCTATTAGAATATGACGTTTTGGTTTGTGTAATCCTCTAGGATTCGGAAGAATCGGTCGTTTGGTAGCTAGAGTTGTTCTCCAGAGGGACGATGTTGAGCTCGTCGCCGTCAACGATCCTTTCATCACCACTGAGTACATGGTTTGTTTGTTTCCTTTCTTCCTCATTCCTTCGACGTCGTTTTGATCATTGACTGGTTAATATGTTTCGATCTGTTGATTTATATGATTCAGTAATCGTCACGTTTATGCATGTGTGTTATTAGTGAATGTTTTTAGATCCAGAAACTGGTTTAGTTGGTTGAATCTCATGTTGATTAGCTGATTAGATCGTTTATTTGAGCTGATGGTTGTATGAATTGATTACTCTCTGTGTTTAATGGATGCAGACGTACATGTTCAAGTACGACAGTGTTCACGGTCAATGGAAACACCATGAACTCAAGGTTAAGGATGAGAAGACTCTTCTCTTCGGTGAGAAGCCAGTCACTGTCTTCGGCATCAGGTATATATATATCTACTCGGTTGATTATCTTTTCTCACTCTGCTTTTGACAACTTCGATCTCACAAAAGTGATTTGTATTTTGTGAAGGAACCCTGAGGATATCCCATGGGCTGAGGCTGGAGCTGACTTCGTTGTTGAGTCTACCGGTGTTTTCACTGACAAGGACAAAGCTGCTGCTCACTTGAAGGTTTGTTTTTATCTGCTTTGGGATGTTATACACCGTTATATGTTTATCCCTTGTATGAGTTGCGTATGTTTCAACTGAATGATTTGGTGAATTGTTTGTTACAGGGTGGTGCCAAGAAGGTTGTCATCTCTGCCCCTAGCAAGGACGCTCCCATGTTTGTCGTTGGTGTCAACGAGCACGAGTACAAGTCCGACCTTGACATTGTCTCCAACGCTAGTTGCACTACTAACTGCCTTGCTCCCCTTGCCAAGGTAATTTATCTCATCGCCTATTACAGATCAGTTTGATAATGTTGTTTCGAGCTTTGTACCAATCTTAGGTTTCTTCGTGTAGGTTATCAACGACAGGTTCGGCATTGTTGAGGGTCTTATGACCACCGTCCACTCCATCACTGGTAAAAGTCTTTGAGTCTTCAATAAACTTAATACCATAATGATTGCATGTAAGAGGAAACTAACGAGGGTTTGCTTTTATGATATCAGCTACTCAGAAGACTGTTGATGGACCATCAATGAAGGACTGGAGAGGTGGAAGAGCTGCTTCGTTCAACATCATTCCCAGCAGCACCGGAGCTGCCAAGGCTGTCGGAAAGGTGCTTCCTCAGCTCAATGGAAAGTTGACCGGCATGTCCTTCCGTGTTCCCACCGTTGATGTCTCAGTTGTTGACCTCACGGTTAGACTCCAGAAAGCTGCAACCTACGACGAGATCAAGAAGGCTATCAAGTAAGCTTTTGTTTCCAGTTAATGCTTAGTTTAATCATATCTCAATAAGATACAAATTTAACTTACCGAATTGTTGACAATACGCTCAGGGAGGAATCTGAAGGCAAGCTAAAGGGAATCCTTGGATACACCGAGGATGATGTTGTCTCAACTGACTTCGTTGGTGACAGCAGGTCGAGCATTTTCGATGCCAAGGCTGGAATCGCATTGAGTGACAACTTCGTGAAGCTGGTGTCGTGGTATGACAACGAATGGGGTTACAGTACCCGTGTGGTCGACTTGATCGTCCACATGTCAAAGTGCTAAATCTGAGAAGATGATCTGGAATGATGTTTGGAGGAAGTTTGAATCTGTTGTTTTTGAATAAATTTTCTTGGGGGCTTTAAAACTCTTTGTTGGGTCTTGGCTAATCTCCCTCACTTGAACTCTGACTCTCTAGCCTGGGTGTTTTACTGAGAAGCCCTTTACGTTTGGCTTTTTGATATATTGAGTACAATATTTGAGTTATGGTTTTTATCAGATTTAACTCCCTCTCTTCTTTACGATTGAGACATAAAGTGAAAGTAGAATTCTGAAATCTGGTCAAAAATTAGCAGATCTAACACTCATTTAAAAATCCAAATGTAAATATTATCTCATCCGTTCAATGCATTAATTATATCCTCTTGATAATGTAAAACCAAGACATAAGTTGAACACAATCAAAACGCAATGGTGTAAAAACATAAGTTGAACCCTGCTCGCTCAAACTCACAAACCATAGGGACACATACGTTTCATGTCATTCCATAGCCTAAGGTATTTCTTCCTCCTGAAGAGAGTAGACCAAGCTTGCAAAATTACATTTTCAAAACGACTTGCATTCCATCTATCATGGTAATAGGACACCTCTTTCTTTTCTCTCTACGGTCTACGGACTAATGAAAAACCAATACAAACAGGATGAAATTGGAACATCCTTTAGTTCAATCGGCCAGCAACTAATAAATTCAGCCCATTTAAAAACAAATAAAATTCAGGCTTTTAAATGGGCCATAGCATCGGTCCATTTAAGTCTCAACTGACCGATTATTACTCCATAGTCAAAATCTTTCCGGCAAGACAGCCGTCGTCTATTTTCACGATTACCTTTTCGCTTAAGGTTTCAGGTACGAATTCAATCCTTGTCTTTGTTCCGACACTTATCTGTTCTCACTGTTACTACCCGAAACTGAGACAACACTTCATAACCTACTGTTTTGTAGATTTTCCGATGTTTCGGATCGTCCAAAACCGCATTAGAAACACCTTGTTACGCTTCAAACCTCAACCTTCAACCTCTCTCTCCTCTACCCTCTTCAAGAATCTCTCTACATATCCAGAACAATCACCCGAACCACCACTCGACGAATCTTCACAATCATCGGAGATATGGAACGTCATCGTAGGCAGAGCAGGCGACAGAGGAGTCGCCAGCGAAGAAGAAGTCTTCCACCGCCTCTCAAACGATCCCCTCTGCAACAGAGTAAACCTCTCCGACGCTTTACTCCACAAGCTCCTCCACAGGTTCAGAGACGACTGGAGATCAGCTCTCGGCGTCTTGAAATGGGCCGAGTCTCGCAATGGCCACAACAAACACTCAAACGAGGCTTACGACACGGCCGTGGATATCCTCGGTAAAGCCAAGAAGTGGGACCGTATGAAGGAGCTCGTCGAGAAGATGAAGGGAGATAGAAGTTGTAACTATAAATACAGTTGCAAAGATCATGAGGAGGTTCGCTGGTGGAGGGGAATGCGAAGAAGCTGTTAGGGTGTTCGATAGGTTAAATGATTTTGGATTAGAGAAGAACACCGAGTCTATGAACTTACTTCTTGATACTCTCTGTAAAGAGAAGAGAGCTGAGCAAGCTAGAGCTGTTTTATTAGAGCTAAAGTCGCATATCAAGCCGAATGCGAATACGTTTAACATATTTATTCATGGTTGGTGTAAGGCTAATAGAGTAGAGGAAGCTCTCTGGACTATACAAGAGATGAAAGGTTATGGTTTCCGTCCTTGTGTGATTAGCTACACGACGGTTATTAGGATGCTACTGTTTGCAGTGTAACTTTATTAAAGTCTATGAGATGTTGAGTGAGATGGAAGCTAACTGGGTGTCCACCGAACTCTGTGACTTACACGACGATTATGTCTTGTCTCAACGCGCAGAAAGAGTTTGAGGAGTCTTTAAGGGTGGCTACTAGGATGAAGAGGTCAGGTTGCGAGGCGGATACTCTTTTCTACAACTGTTTGATTCACACGCTCGCTAGAGCTGGGAGGTTAGAGGAAGCTGAGCGTGTTTTCAGAGATGAGATGCGATCCGTTAATACATCTACTTATAACTCGATGATTGCTATGTATTGTCACCAAGGTGAGGAAGACAAGGCGGTTGAGCTTCTCAGGGAGATGGAGAGTTTAAAAGTTTGTGAGCCTGATGTCCACACGTATCATCCGTTGCTGAGGTCTTGCTTTAAGAGAGGAGATGTGGTTGAGGTTGGGAGGTTGTTGAAAGAAATGGTGACTAAGCATCATCTCAGCTTGGATGAGTCGACTTATACTTTTCTGATACAGAGGTTTTGTAGAGCTGATATGTGTGAGTGGGCGTATTGCTTATTTGAAGAGATGATGAGCCAGGATATCGCGCCGAGGCATAGGACTTGTTTGTTGCTTTTGGATGAGGTCAAGAAGAAGAGTATGCATGAAGCCTGTTGAGAGGATCGAGCATGTCATGAAGACTGTTAAACTTACTGCCCCTGTAAAGTGAGGTTATTAATAGTTACTAAGGTCAGAAAGTAGACAAGACCAGATCATATGCTCATTGTTCTGTTTGTTCAACCAGATTGTAGTGTAGATTTCAAGTTCTTTGGTCATGGATAAGACTTGCTGAGATTTGTAACTTAATGGAGTTCAATGATTCAGACACAGTTTAGGCAAGTTTTGTTTGTTGTCTGCTTTGACTCGGATCATTGTAAGACCGTCTCACGATCCAGAGTTTTGCCAGGATTCATTCACATCTACAGATTATGGGAGTGGGATCCAAGGCAATTAAGCATTGAGTTTAGGGACACATAACATGTGCAGTTGGATGCGTCCACACTCCACAGTTACCACACCGACAGAGAGGTAGATCTACAATACACACAGAACAAGATATACATTTTGTTTGGACTTTTTTTTTTCTTTTTTTCCTATTAAAATATAAAGACTGAATAGTCTTCTTCAAACTTATAATGATGGTTAAGCTTTAACTACAAGTCATAATGCACATTTATTGAATTATTGATTATTAGGGCCCTTAAGTTTAAAGCCACCACAAGTGGGACACATTTTCTTGTTTTTATCAAAATTTAGAATAGTTTAGAACTACCACACACATCACATGTCGTTTATTGTGCATTTGTGCATGAATTATAAACCTCAACGTATGGTCTCAACCAAACTAGCGACGTGCCTAATTAGATGAAACATCATTCCATTATTGTCTCCTTTTTACATACTCCCTCAGTTTCTAAAAGATCCATGTTCTAGAAAAAAATTTTGTTTCAAAAAGATACATTTTTCATATTTCCAATGCAATATTTGTCAACTAATAATAAAAAATTGTGAAGTTCAAAAATATTAATTACATTTTGTGAAGTTTTATTGGTTTAAAAATATAAGAAACATAAAATTACAAAAATCTATGCATTTATTACTAAGTTTTACTCCCTCTGTTTCATAATAAGTGTCACTCTGAGCTCATTTTCTTGTTGCACAAAGAGTGTCACTTTACAATTCCAATGCAAATTATACTAATTTTCAGCTGAAAATTAATTGCAAACTGCATTGATTTTATAAATAATTTTATTTATCTAAAATACTATTGGTCAAAAAGGTATAATTAATTACAACTTACATATATTTCAACAACTTTCTTAATCTGTGTGAAAAATGTTACAACGACACTCTTTAAGAAACGGAGGGAGTAATATATTTTATTAAAAAGTGTGAAAATCCTAGAACATATATCTTTTAAAAACAGAGGGAGTAGTTCTTATCCGATTTTCTTACAAAAGCTCAACAAAAGATTAAATGACTTACAATGGACGTTTCTGATATGTCGTAAAATGTAAAACGAAAAATTCCTGCATCAGTTTAAAATTCTTTCACGTAATTCTTTTTTCTTCTTCTGGAAAATCAACAGCTTTTACAGAAGATTTGGAATATACTGTACTAACTACTAACCTTTTCATGATGGTATTAGTATATACTGATATATATAAAAGATAAAACACGTAAGGATATGGTCCACTCACGGGAATGGAATCTATATATTTTCGATGCCGATCACCAAAATAAACTTTTTTCAATAATTCTTCTTTCTTTTTTTTCTGGTGAAAACATACAAAAGTGTCTGTCTTCGCCACAACAACACAATCCTCAAGGCTTCTCCTTTTTGTTGTCTTCTGCTTAATATTTTATGTTCTGTAGTAGAAAGTCTCCGTTCATTTCAAACCATTCATATTGATCTTTCCTAATCTACTTCCTTCCTCTGTTTCTTGAAGTTTCCTATACATACATATGCTCTGTTCTCATTGAACTCCCATTGGTTTCGGTTTACAGAACCGGTTCATAATCTAAACCGGGAGAAACGGCCATGCCACCGCCGATATTTCCTCTCCGCTGGGAGAGCACGGGAGACCAGTGGTGGTACGCTTCACCGATCGACTGCGCCGCGGCTAACGGTCTATACGACGTCGTCATCGAGCTGCTTCACCACGACACAAACCTTCTCGTGAAACTCACCTCCCTCCGCCGCATCCGCCGCCTCGAAACCGTTTGGGACGACGGAGACGGCGGAGATAACTCCTCCTCTCAGGTGGCGCTGAACCGCTCCCGCGTCGCGAGGAGGCTGCTGGAGGAGTGCGAGATCAGGTAACGGAGATAACTCGCTCATCAGAGCTGGTTACGGAGGCTGGCTGCTATACACCGCCGCCTCCGCCGGAGATTTGGGGTTCGTCAAGAAGCTTCTCGAGAGAGATCCGCTTCTCGTGTTCGGAGAGGGAGAGTACAGCGTGACGGATATTCTCTACGCGGCGGCGAGAGGTAGAAACGACGACGTTTTTCGCCTCGTTCTTGATTTCGCTTTGCTGCCGGCTGATATCGCCGGCGTCGAAGAAACGGACGGCGGGAAACTGACGGAGAGGCAGTTAATAGTAAAGGAAGAGATGGTTAAAAGAGGGGTCCACAGTGCTGCGAGAGGCTGGACACGTGGCGATTCTCTGAGGAGTTTTTACTCTCGGGAAGATACGACGCCGTTTCGGGACTACAGAGATGCTCACGGCGCTTCCCTGTTGCACTCTGCTTCTTGCAGAGGTCAAATCAATGTAAGAACAACAAAATCAAATAAATTATTAATTCTCGTATGTATGTATTAAACTTTTGATATAATGTAGGTGGTGAAATATCTTATATCGAAGTATGATTCGAATAATGGCGGATTAAAGACTAGCCATGGAAACACAGCTTTACATATAGCTGCTTACAAGGGTCACTTAGCTGTGATGGAAGCTCTGATAAACGAATCTCCCCAGTTGATCTCAGCTGTTAACAACGAAGGTGACACGTGTCTTCACATGGTCGTGTCTGGTTTCGCAGCGTCCGGGTTTAAGCGGTTAGACCGGCAGATGGAGCTTCTTAAGAAGTTAATCTCAGGAGGAGAATCTTGTCCGTTGACTTCTCCGGGATAGTCAACGTTAGAAACGGTAACGGAAGAACTGTGGTTCATTTAGCCGTGATGGACTGTTCTCAACACCGTTAGACATGACGTCGTTGAGATTCTGCTGAGAGTTCCCGGCGTTCGATCTCAACGTTGTTGATATAGATGGGATGACTCCCGTTGATTTGCTCGAACGGCCAAACGCCGAGAACCGCGGTTTCTGATTTATTGATCAAACGGCTTAAATCCGCGGGTGGACGAACTAACGGCTGCGGTGAGAAGGTTATACCGTTTAGAGAAGAGCGTTACGGATTCTGCGGCAGTCCAGGAACTGCGTTTGAGATATCTGATTCCGAGATTTTTCTCTTCACTGCGGCGAGAACGGATCATCATACCGCCTCAAACGCTGAAATGAGTCCAGACAGAGAAAGTTTAGACGGGATAAGTGAGTGCTCTACCGAAATGTACAACGCATTCGAAACGCAAACGCCGCGGTGGGGGTACAGGAGCGCGTCTCAAGCTTCTGTTACGGTGGGCTAAGAAGGAAGAAACAGAGGAGAATCGCCGTTTACTCCGGAGACGGTAACAACAACAACCGTCGTGTGCCTCTCAGAGAGATGTACTTCGAGATCAAGGTCGCCGTCTGAGATTGGAAACAGAGGAAGAGCGTTTCCGATGAGAACAGAGAGCGGCGATCCTCCCGAGCTTATCGGTGAGGTTGAAGTTCACAGAAGGGTTAATGAAAGGAGTGGTGGTTCAGGAGTCTCCGAGGTTTGTGTTCTCGCCTCCGGTGGTTTCTGATTACTCTGGAGCTCCGTCGTCTGCTTGTACGTCGCCGTTTCAGACGGTTTCTTCTGAATTGGAGAGGAAGACACCTGCCATGAAGAAACAGAGGTCTTTTGTGAACAGGTACTTGTGTTTTCAGTGGTAAAGGATTAGCAATTGACTGGCTCTTCTGAGATGGGTAATGGCTCTGGTACTCGTCTTCGTCCCCGGAGTTTCAAAAGAGTCATGTCTTTGGTTTCTTAGATACATACTTTCCTTTCTTGTGTCACACGTGACCTAATGCTCATGTATTTCCATAAAACGACAACAACTGAATACAAAGAAAGTATTGTTTTAAATGTAAAAAAAAAAACATGGTAAAGGATACAAAAGAGGATACTGCCGATGCTCTGCGTAAACTTTTACTGCAGGATTGTCTCAAACTCAGACAGACCAACCTTCTTTTAACTTCAATCTCTTTCTAATGGATTGTATCTGTCTTCAAACGAGTTTTAATATCCGTTGGATACTCGCTATCTGCATGATATCTGCATGATTCTCTCCTTTCCTATGCTTGTAGGTTCTCGGTGATGCATCTGTTAATGTTGTTGATACAAAATTGTATCCGGAGTCGCTTTCTTTCTGATCCTTGCCTGTAAAAGACGAGGATTGTAATGGCATTCCCTTCTCAAAACATCCAATACCTCCTGCTAGCTTAACCTCCTCTGTTAATTCTTCTATCATATCCCTCAACACCTACAAGACAAAAGATGGAGTTAATTAATGAATGTCTTATCGTCGCAAATGAAAGTAGATTATAGACAGTCTAAAATGCCTCAACAGGACATGGTAGAGCCTAAACATTTCTACACTTTCTTTTAAGAAAATCCAATGAGATATATGCATTATTGACCATTCTGCAGCAAAACATTCACAGCACTAAGAATTGTGATCATCATAGGCACAGAAAAGGAAGAGATTTCATACCTGTCGTGGCATTCGTTTCACCTTCTTACCACGGTATGACATTCTTCGACGCTTGTAATCTCTCTCTTCAGCTAAAAGCTCTTCTCTTGTCTTCATTTTATTCATATCCTACACATTATATACAATACAATATATATGATATCTCGGTTACTTCAGCAAAAAAATCCATATCTCGGTTACTTCAGCAATTAACGATCCTCTTATAGCTTCTGTGAGCTCAGGACCAATCAACTTGGTCCTCTCTATGTCATTGTCTATGAAGACGTCGATTCCTTTCTCTTTGAACTCCTTCAGTAAGTAGCAGAGAAAGCCTCTACGGACATCTGGCCCGTGAAAGCTAGGAAGACATGGTGTTTACAATGGCGAGACAAAGCAGAAAGAGCCATTAGATTAGCAGATCTGAAAATGTATTCAGAAAAACCAATCTGCGGAATGAAAGAAATATATTTGTATGAACACAAGGTTATTATCAGCGTAGTAACCACTTATAGAAGGAATATATAATACCTCGCCATCAAGTCTTTCATTACCATCCGGAAGATTCATAGAATTTCCGTAGACTAAGACAGCTGGGGAATCAAAGTCAACAAATGGTGACTGATTCTAAGATGAAAACGCAAAAAGCTGACGAAGAAAAGTTGATATCCTAGTCATGTTTACTTGTTTAGGCCCTACCATCGTTTGCAAGTTTCTCAGAAGTCAAGAACCTTTATTATCATGAGAGTAGGCCACTTATTATCTTCACAGACACACTGACATACATGTAGTTTCAATAAAAATGTCTCTTAACACTCGACTGAGCAATTGGGTGATGAATTGAAACATTATTTGGTTCCATATAAGTTCCATACATCTTAGTTTCTATAAGACTATGAAACTTCTTCAATGGATAGAGAAAAAAACAAAAATGCTCTGTTTGCAGGAGAAAAAAAATTCAGAAGTAATAAAATATTGTGGTACTCTATTTCTAAAAGGAGGCAGCAAGCGAAGACAAACAAATTACAAGGAAGTAAGTAAGTAATCAAACCAAAGTCTCCATCACTTTCTCCAATGATATTCAATTACAAAACTGAGAAATAGAGAATGATATAGAGAAAAACTCAACGAAACAATGTTGCAGCAAGATGATAAACACTCAGAGCAATAGTTATTTTTTATTTTAAACACAGGCGGAATCTAACGAATACTAACCAGTCGTGTGCCTCTCAGAAAGATGTATTCGAGATCAAGGTCGCCGTCTGAAATGGGAAACAGAGGAAGAGCGTTTCCGCTGAGAACAGAGAGCGGCGATCTCCCAAGCTTATCAGTGAGACTTATCAGTGAGACTGAAGTTCACAGGAATCTCCGAGGTTTGTTTTCTCGCCTCTGGTGGGTTTCTGATTACTCTCGAGCTCCGTCGCCAGGTTGTTCGTCGACGGTTTCTTCCGAATTGGAAAGGAAAACACCGGCCATGAAGAAACAGAGATAATGGCTCTGGTGTTTTAGCAGTGCAGGGTTAGCCATTGACGGCTCTTCTGAGATGAGTAATGGCTCTGGTCATCGTCTAAGTCGTCTTCGTCACAGACTCAAAAGAGTTTCAGAAGAGTCATGTCTTTGGTTTTTTAGGTACATACTTTCCTTTCTTGTTTCACACCTGACATAATGCTCATGTAGTTCCATAAAAGATCAAGAACTGAATACAAACAAAGCATTGTTTTTAATTTAAAAGGTATGGTAAAGGATACAAAAGAGGATACTGCCGATGCTTCGTGTAAACTTTTACTCCAAGATTGTCTCAAAGTCAGATCAACCTTTTTTTAACTTCAATCTCTTTCTAATGGATTGTATCTATCTTCAAACGAGTTTTGTTTCCTAGGTTCCCTACTGCGGCGGCTGTCATAACGATCATCCCTTTTGGTCTTGTAATCTGAAGAACTCTTTTCACGAGACGATCTGTGGTTTTGATGATAAGATTCCCTTTCGTGGCTACGTCGTTTGGTCCTTGTGAATTCATCATCTCTTCGATCACTGCGCTTGTATGATCTGTGACTCTGTTGTCTCTCCGTGCTGCCTGAATCATATTCCTCATACCGGTTTCTCTTATCTGTATTGGTTCTAATATCCGTTGGATACTCGCTATCTGCATGATTCTCTCCTTTCCATTGCTTATAGTATCTTGGTGATGCGTCTGTTAATGTTGTTGATACAGAATTGTATTCAGAGTCACATTCTTTCTGATCCTTGCCTGTAGAAGACGAGGCGTGTAATGGCATTCCCTTCTCAAAACATCCAATACCTCCTGCTAGCTTAACTTCCTCTGTAAATTCTTCTATCATATCACTCAACACCTACATGACAAAAGATGGAGTTCAATTAATGAATGTCTTATGGTCGTAAACGAAAGTATGATTATAGGAACGTCCAGTTTAAAATGCCTCAACAGGAGATGGTAGGGCCTAAACATTCTACACTTTCTTTCAAAAAAATCAATGAGAAATATGCAGTATTGACCCTCTTCTGTAGCAAAACAATCACAACACTAATAACTGTGACCATCAAAGGCACGGGAAGGGAAGAGATTTCATACCTGTCGTGGCGTTCGCTTCACCTTCTTACCACGGTATGACATTCTTCGACGCTTGTAATCTCTCTCTTCAGCTAAAAGCTCTTCTCTTGTCTTCATTTTATTCATATCCTACAACGTTATAGACAATACAATTTATATCTCGGTTACTTCAGCAAAAATTTCATAGAGTAGTATTTGTTTCATTAATATAACAGTTAGTACTTAGTTTTGTATTAACCTGATTTGATAAGCGTTGTCTGGGTAGACCATCGTGATCAATAATAGGTCGGTAGCTAGGACGTCCTTTCCGTTCCTCAACAGCTTTAGCTGTCATAACACCAAGCTCAGCCACCCTACAGAGTGATGTAGATATCATGAGGAATCAAACTCAGATTCAAACATGATATGAAACTTAAACACTATAGAGAGATAGGACAAAGATTTCAAACCAACCGCTGATATCTATTTAGTGGTTGTGCATATCGGATTGCTCTTATTTTTCTTTCAAGGATGGATCTTTCATACAACGCTGCAACTGCTGCTGCTACACGAGACACAAATATCACCTGAGCACTGTCCAAAGTTTTCCCAATCTTCACATCCTCATTACCGAACTTTGCATCATCCAAATCCTTGAGAACACCAGAGGACTCAGGTGACCGAAACAACATAACTTGAGAGGCAGATACTTCAATGCACTGTTTCAACATGTCTAGAGCAAAAAACTTCCCATTTTCTTCCCCATACAACACGCCAAGCTGAGAGGCTAACCAAGACAACACTCGAAACAAAACTGGACACTCAAACATTCTGCCTTTGCAGCTCTGCTCACCAGCGGCATTAGCATCAGACTCGAACATAAACCCATAAGCTTCCTTAACAATAGCTTTCATAGACAACCTAAACAGCAATAGAACATGATCCCTCATGTATGTATCGATTATGACACCGTATCTCGTCGAATTCACCAGAATCCACGTCCTCAACTCACTCATTTCAATCACTTTTGAACTCAGAATCGAACAAAGAACACTGTAAGAATACGAAGTTGGATAATCTCTCCATCCTCCAATCTCACTTTTCATCGCGCAAACATCAGACGGTAAGAGCCCTAACGATTTCTCCAACACAGGAGAACCTACAAACTCGCTGCATTCCACGGATAGAACACTAGGAAGTGTAAAACGTCGCGTTTTACCATCAAGCTCAGAGAAGTTAACAGCTCCAGGGCAATCGTCGTAGAAGAAGTTGTTCCCGAAATCTGTGACGTCATCTAAGCAGAAACAGAGGTCACCGTCGCCGTTATTCGACTCCGGTTCACACGGTAATTCGAGCGTGTTCCGGTAGCTACTAAACGATCCAAGGAGGTGAGTGAGATCGAGAGGCTTTGGGCAACGAAGTGAATGGAGGAAGAGAGCTTCTGGTGGCATGAGGTGATTAGAATCAAAAGGGCACCGAACTAAACAGTCCTTGTGGAGAAGAGAAGAGTGTTTAAAAGCTAGATTATCCGAGAGAGAATCTAAGGTGCGTCGACATTCCGATAATAGAGACTGTAGAGAGGAGAGTGTACTGGAGAGCTCACGAATCGGTGGCGGTGGCGGTGGCGGAGACGGAGCGTTGGAGTAAGTGTTGGGAGTTTGCAGAGGAGGAGGAGGAGCTCGGTGGAAGAAGTTTGGATTAGAATTTAGAGGAGGAGGAGGAGGTCGGTGGAAGAAATTTGGATTAGGGTTTTGGTAGTTAGGAAACGACGGTGGTCGATCCATCCGGCGACGGCGAAGTTTACAGGCAGAAGCTGATTTGATGCGAAGACGAGACGTTTGCTCTTGTACATGTCGGATGTTAAGCCCATTTAATTAGGCCAGGCCCATATTCTTAGGGACATAAAAAGAATATTTTCGGATCAATGTACAAGAAACTCGCAAGAAATATGAATCCAGATCAGACAAGTGCAGCCATCCTACATTCTTGTTCCAAGTGAACAATGCTATAACATGTCAATTTAACCAATGTTTTTAAAGTAGATGCTTGGAAATAGAAACAAACAACTGATATATCACATAATTCGAAAAACAAAATCATCAAATCTCAGTTTCAGGAACATGCCCTCTTGATTAGAGAGGTACGCAGATCTTGGTGACTGATTGTTGTAGTCCAAGAGAGCCAGACCAGCTCGCTGATAGGTAGATTCTAATGCCACTGATCAAAAGACATGTACCTATACGCCGAAGATACGCTACAAGGACACAAGCACCCAACTCTGCTCTCTGTACTATTCAACCATTGAATTACAGAAACCTGAATTGGTTATAGCACAAACATTGTTTAGAATCCAAATTAATATTAGTTACTGAAAGATAAAACAATGAAGCTCAAACTCATGTGGGATTTGCTGAAACCGTGCTGTTATCCCAATTATTATCATCAAATCCATAAATTGCTTCTTTCGAGAAAGCTTACCTCTTAAATTGTTTCTTCTTCACATTGCTCCTGCATATAAATTTTCTCTATCTTGATGTCTGCAGTTTCTTTGTACTCAGCTTCGTTGTGAGTATCTTCACAGTATCCGTGGTCATCATCAACATCAGGGTCTTCCAAGAGCTGTACAGCAAAGTCTTTTACATCCCAGTATTTACCAGTGATCTTGAACTCCAAACGAAGCTCGCTGAAATTCACATCTGTTTCAGGAAGGTTTAATGAAATGGAAGATTCCAAGAAATACAGATGCTCCTTAGATCCAAGTATTGCGGGTAGCTGGTACCTGCATGATCCATGTCCAACATAGACGCCATTCTGAACGTACAATATGTCACAGAAAAGCCTATTGGCACCCATCCATTCCTCGTCCTTATCATACCAAATGGCATCATTGTCCTTTATATAGTGGCCATGTAGCAGCAAAATGCAAGCTTTAAATCTGACGAATAAAGGAAGAGGGCTCTGACACAAACTGACAGTTAGTAAACCCTCTCTTGATCGGTGATCAAAGTCTGCAGGCAGTTTTCCACCAGGTAACAGCGCAAACTTGCAATCTGATACCTCGATGAGTTCTTTCGCTGCTTCACTCAGCTTGAAACAATTAGCAAAGCTGAGACATCTCTCCGGATTGCTAACTAAGCCATCTATTCTCTCCAGCGAATCACAGTTAGATGCATCAAGGGCTGAGACAAAATACGGAATGTGGGGCAATGACACGAGATTCTTGCACCCTTTGAGGTTTATACGTAAGGGTAGAACAGTCTCCAAATCACCACCTAAGAAATCTGTTCCCGTATCGCTCAAGTCCGAGTCCAACTCTTCGATGTTGTCAGGAAAACTATGGAACACCCGAAGGCTGCGGCAATCTTCCAAGTTCAATTCAAGAAGATGAGACCAAGACCATATGGATGAAGGGACTTCTTCTATAGCAGTATCGCTCAGATTCAGATATCTAATGCTTGTAGATATCTCTGGAAACGTTCTCAATTGTGTGCAGGAACTGAGATCAAGTGAAGAGAGAGATTGCAGGTTGACGTTGGTTGGAAGTACCTTTAGCTTCTTGCAGCGAGGCATGCTTAGTTGAGTGAGACGTGAGAGATTCTGAATCGATGGAGGAATTTCTTCTATTCCCGCATTGAGCAATAGTAACACTTCGATGGTGTCAGGAACATCTGGAAACACCCTGAGGCTATCGGCACGCATTGTTGAGAGTTTACGAAGACACGAAAAAGCCATGATTGATGAAGGAAATTCTTCTATGGCTGTGTTACTCATATCAAATTCTGCAATGTTTCCGGAAATATCAGGAAAGCTTCTCAACGGTGACCCCAAATGGTTTAGCTTTGGGCATCCTGCAATTAACAGTTTCTTTAACTTCTTAAGGCTCCAAATAGAGGAGGGGAGTTCAACCAGACCCTGGCACACCTGGACATTCAACGTAGTGAGATTAATAGCATTGCCAATTGAAGAGGGGATCTCAATCAACTCAAAGCAACCAGCGAGATGCAACTCCTCGAGACTAGTGGACTTCCCAATAGAAGAGATCTCCGACAGACTTGAGCAAAAACCAGCACTCAGTACCTTGAGATTAGTGGCATTAGACAGATCCGGAAGTTCTTTGAGGTAGTCGGAACTAGACAGCTCTATCAACTTCAGACATGGGAGAGGCTGCACATAGTATAAATAAAGCCAGAACTGCGTTTATACAATGAAAAGCAAAGAAATTAAATGGTAAAATCACATAAAAACTACTCACAATAGGTACTTCCCACAGCTTCTCAAGCCTGCTTTCCTCCATCATAAGTTTGACAAGACGTCGCGGTTGAAACTCACGAGGAAAACATGTCAGCGGAAACTGATCCCATTGAAGAAATATAAGTTTACTAGCTCTGAATTTCAGACCCTGGGGCAGGAGAAGTTTGGTGTTGCTATACAAACCCCGTTTCTTGAATCTTAAGAATTGGAGCCTAGACATCCCTTCAAAGGCTCGCTCGTCAATGATTAATTCTCCCCTGTCCTCCGATAAGTCAAAATCTATTCCTCTAATAGTTTCAGTGCCCTGAAAGAACTTTAATTAGCTACAAATGATCGAAACTAGTAGCACGAAAAGACTGGATACAGTTTATCTAAAAACTTACAGCATTTTCCTCGAGTACCTCACAAATGTCCTGAGCATCCACCAAGAACTGACGTTTTCCAGGATCATCAGACTGCTTACGGACAATATCTTTAGCCAATTGCTCCAGCAAATTATGAACCACCAACCGTCGTCCCCATTTGCGTATAGATATGAAACATTTATCGAACAACACTTGGAGCCCGTGGTTGACGTTCAAACGACTCTCCGCAAGACACTCCACCACATCATTAATCCACTCACCTTTGAGAAAACATGCTATATGAAGAAACAATTCTTGATCTTCCTCACATAAAGCATCATAGCTGAACCTTAATACTTTCCCAATCTCCCCATCAAGACTCGTCCTAAGTCTAGGCAATGCATGTATCCATTGATCTCTAGACAGTCCTCGCAGATATGCGCCAAAAACACGTAGACCCAAAGGAAGATGACCGGCGAGCCATGTAACTTCTATTGCCATGTCCCCAAACCCAAGTGACGGTGACTTATGACGAAAAGCAGACAGGCAGAGAATTTCAAGAGCTTCAGATGTAGATGGAAAACCCACATGGTAAATATGGTTGATCTCATGTGCTACCAAAAGCTTTTTATCCTTTGTCGTGATGATAATCCTACTTTGAGGCCCAAACCAGCAAGTTTGGTCAGTCATGGCTTCTAGCTGCTTTAACTCATCCACATCATCAAGAACGACAAGCACCTTCTTGTCCTTCAGTCTTGATTTTGCCACACCCAGATGACCTATTTTCAGATCTTTCTGATTTAAGGTCTTAGACAAAAGTTGTTCTTGTAAATGCAACATGAACGTGTGCTCGTCTCGATAGTTTTGCTCAAACTTTCCTTTGATACTCTCAATAAAAGCAGTATGTGTAAACTTACTAGAGAGCTCTGTAAATAAAGCTCTGGCGATAGTCGTCTTACCAATTCCAGAAGGACCCCAGACGCCAACCATCCGGACTTCATCGGATTCTAAGGACAACAATGATGATATCTCCCTGATATGGGTTCCAATCCCAACTAAGCTGTCGGAATCATTTGATGTTGTAGAATCATTGAACTTGTTGGAAACATCGGTAACAATTGTTTCAATCATGGCCGCATCATCATCACTAAAAGAGAAAAAAATTAATACAGTCAGGAAATAAATGACGCATACATCAAAAATATATCAACAGTGTAATGAAAATTCACGTGATAATGCCCCATTTCCATCATCTTCTCCAGCTCTAAACAAACTTAACTCACAAAGTATACTTAATGATCCTATCTCACTCCCTCGCTATAGTGTTTACCAGATATACACTCAGATGTGTTAAGAAGATTAGGACCAATCTATCAAGTGGAGATCGAAAGGACTTACAAGTTAGTTGTATGGTAACCAGCGAGTTGAGCCACGTTCTGCAAAGCTTTTCTCCATCTCTCAACTTCATCCGTTGATTTCTCTGCACAAGTTTTCTTAAAGCCATCTCCGAAGTCTCCCTTCTGCTTTTTCACGTCAGATGGATCCACTTCATAGAAAATCACCTCCACCATCTGCTCATCTTCATCTCTGCACTTCATAATCTCCACCAACTCGTTCAGACACCATGTTGATGAAGCGTAGTTCCTCGAGATCAAGACAATTGCAATTAACGATCCTCTTATAGCTTCTGTAAGCTTGGGACCAATCAACTTGCTCCTCTCAATGTCATTGTCTATGAAGACATCGATTCCTTTCTCTTTGAACTTCTTCAGTAAGCAGCTGAGAAAGCCTCTACGCACATCTTTCCCGTGGAAGCTAGGAAAGATATGGTGTTCACAACGGCGAGGCAAAGCAGAAAGAACCATCAGAAGAGCAGAGATGAAAAATGTACGTCACAAAAAAAACAATTTGCGGAATGAAAAAGAAAAAGATTTGTATGGACACAACAAATGTATTATCAGCGTAGTAAGCACTTATAGAAGGAAAGCATGAGAAATTGAGAAGTCCATCCAAGTCTTTCATTACCATCAGGAAGATTCATGGAAGAAGCTGTAGACTAAGACAACTGGGGAAACAAAGTCCGTGATGCTACTTATTGTAGAATGAGAAGTTCAAATTTTTGACTGAAGAAAACTCCCAGTCTAGTACTCCACCATCGTTTGTAAGTTTCTAAAGAAGTCAAGATCTTTCACTTTCTTTACTGACACACATACACGCAGTTTCAATAGAATTTGTCATTTAACTCTCAAGTTGAGTAAAATATGGGTCGATGACTTCATTTCAAACATATAATGTTCAGAAGAAGTAACAATAACTCGAAATCCGTATTGTAGTTACTCTATTTCAAGAAGGAAGCAGTTAGGCAAGTAATCAAATCAAAGTCTCCATCAAAATATAACTTCAAAGATACGCAGTTTCATGGCAAAGAGATCAATACCTCATAACAGAAGTTGCGAAAGTGATGACTGAACAATCTCCGAAGATGCTACTTTGATTTTTTCTTCAAGAGAGAGATAGGACCTTAAAGAGGACATGTGAGTAACAAAATCAACATTTACGGCAATCCAATCAGTTTTAGTCATGGCAAATTGGCAATACATACAAGTTTTCTCAATCTTGTGCACTATATACACCATGAAACACTACAAAAATCTATTATTCCCCAATGATATTCAAATACAAAAAAAAAAGGATATAAAGAAAAAAAAACCTACGAAAATTGAAAGAAACAAACTCGACTATAGTTTAGTATTAACCTGATTTGATAAGCGTTGTGGGGGAAGACCGTCATGATCAATAATAGGTCGGTAACTAGGACATCCCTTCTCCGTTCTTCATCAGCTTTAGCTGTCATAACACCAATATAGAAGAACCTTCAAACTCGCTGCATTCCACAGTTAGAAGAACACTAGCAAGTGTAAAACGTCGCGTTTTACCATCGAGCTCAGAGAAGTTAACAGCTCCTGGGCAATCGTTGTAGAAGAAGTTGTTCCCGAAATCTGTGACGTCATCTAACGAGAAACAGAGGTCGCCGTTGTTCAGCTCTGGTTCAATCGGCAACTCGAGGGTGTTTCGGTAGCTACTGAACGATCCAAGGAGGTGAGTGAGATCGAGAGTGTTTGGGCAGCGAAGTGAATGGAGGAAGAGAGCTTCCGGTGGCATGAGGTGATTGTGATCAAAAGGGCACCGAACAAAACAGTCCTTTTGAAGAGGAGGAGAAGAGTGTTCTAGAGATAGATTTCGCGAGAGTGAATCTAAGGTGCGCTGACATTCTGATAACAGAGACTGTAGAGAGGAGAGTGTGCCGGAGAGGTCGCGGATCGCTGACGGAGATGGGGCTATGGTGGAGTGAGTGTTGGGAGTTTGCAGAGGAGGAGGAGGTCGCTGGAAGAAACTGGGAGAGTTTAGAGGAGGATGATGGTGGAAGAAATTGGGTTTAGGGTTTCGGTAGTGAGGAAACGACGGCGGTTGATCCATCCGGCGACGGCGAAGTTAACAGGCGAAAGGAGATTTTGATGCAAAGACGAGAGACGTTTCCTCTTGTACATTTAATTAGGCCCATTTATCTTTACGCCAGGCCCATATTCTTAGGGACAAGTAGTTGCAAGAAAATAACGAGTTCGGATCAATGGGCAAGTGAACAATGCTATAACATGTCTATTTAACCAATCTTCTCTATCAATATTATTAAGCCCATTAATCTTTACGCCAGGCCCATTTTCTCATTTAAAGAAGAAAAAAAATATTGACTTCGGATCAATGTACACAACAACACACTCTTAAGAGATATGATTTTGGATCAGCCAAGTGCTGCCATCTTACATACTTGTTCCCAATTGAATAATGCTCCAGTTTATCCAGTGTTATTTAAAGTAGATGCTTCAAAATAGAAACAAACAACTGATATATCACATAATTCGAAAACACAAAATCATCAAATCCCAGTTTCAGGAAACATAATGTGCCCTCTTAAGACTTGATTAGAGAGGTACGCAGATTATGATGACTGATTGTTGTAGTCCAAGAGAGCCAAACCAGCCCACTGATATGTAGATGCTAATGCCACAGATCAAAAGAATGTACATATACGCAAAGACAGGCTACAAGGACAGAAGCACCCCAACTCTTTTCTGCACTCCCTCTACTCTTCATCCATGACGTACCGAAACCTGATTTGGTTTTTGTCTCAAACATTGTCAGAAACCAAATTAATATTGGTTACTGCAGGAGAAAACGATAAAGCTCAAACTCATGTGGGAGTGTTGAAACCGTGCTGTTATCCCAGATATTATCAGTAAATCAATAAGTTGCTTTGACCCCAAAAAAAAAAAAAATCAATAAGTTGTTTCTTTCGAGAAAACTTACCTCTTAAACTGTTTCTTTTTCACATTGTTCCTGCATATAAATTTTCTCTATCTTGATGTCTGCAATTTCTTTGCATTCAGCTTCGTTGTGAGTATCTTCCAAGAGGTTTACAGCGAAGTCTTTTATATCCCAGTATTTACCCGTGATCCTGAACTCAAAATGAAGCTCGCTGCCATTCACATCTGTTTCAGGAAGGTTTACTGAAATGGAAGATTTCAAGAAATACAGATGCTCCTTAGATCCAAGTACTGCTGGTAGCTGGTACTTGCAGGATCCATGTCCAACATCGACGCCATTCTGAACGCACCAGATGTCACAGGAAAGCCTCTTGCCACCCATCCATTCATCGTCCTTATCATTCTTACTAGCATCCTTGTCCTCTATATAGTCGCCATCAAGCAGCAGAAGGCAAGCTTTAAATCTGAAGAATAAAGGAAGAGGGATCTGATACAAATTGACAGTCAGTAAACCCTCCCTTGCTCGGTGATCAAAGTCTGCAGGCAGTTCTCCACCAGGTAAGAGCGCAAACTTGCAATCCAATACCTTGATGAGTTCTCTCGCTGCTTCGTTCAGCAAACAATTAGCAAAGCTGAGACATCCCTCTGGATTGTTAGATAACCCATCTATTATCTTCAGCGACTCACAGTTAGATGCATCAAGGAGTGAGACGAAATGCGGAATGTGAGGCAATGACACAAGACTCTTGCACCCTTTGAGGTTTATACGTAAGGGTAGATCAGTCTCCGAACTACCATCTGAGAAATCTGTTCCCATATTGCTCGAGTCCAAGCCCAACTCTTCGATGTTGTCAGGAAAACTATGGAACACACGAAGGCTGCGGCAATCTTCCAAGTTCAATTCAAGAAGATGGGACCAAGACCATATGGATGAAGGGACTTCTTCTATAGCAGTATCTCTCAGATTAAGATGTCTAATGCTTGTAGATATCTCTGGAAACGTTCTCAATTGTGTGCAGAAACTGAGATCAAGTGAAGAGAGAGATTGCAGGTTGACGTTGGTTGGAAGGACCTTTAGCTTCTTGCAGCGAGGCATGCTTAGTTCAGTGAGACGTGTGAGATTATGAATCGATGGAGGAATTTCTTCTAGTCCCGCATACTGCAATTGTAACACTTCAATGGTGTCAGGAACATCTGGAAACACCTTGAGGCTTTCGGAAAACCATGTTGAGAGTTTACGAAGACACGAAAAGGCCGTGATTGATGAAGGAAACTCTTCTACCGCTGTATTACTCATATCGAATTTTGTAATGTTTCCGGAAATATCACGAAAGCTTCTAAACTGTCTCCCCAAATGGTTCAGTTTTTCGCATCCTGCAATTAACAGCTTTTTTAACTTCTTGAGGTTCCAAATTGAGGAGGGGAGTTGAACCAGACCTCGGCACATTTGTACATTCAACGTCTTGAGATTAATGGCATTCCCAATGGAAGAGGGGATCACAATCAACTTGAAGCAACCAGCGAGATGCAACTCCTGGAGACTAGTGGACTTCCCAATAGAGGAGATCTCTGACAGATTTGAGCAAAAACCAGCAATCAATACCTTGAGATTAGTGGCATTAGACAGATCCGGAAGTTCTTTGAGGTAGTCGGAACTAGACAGCTCCATCAGATTCAGACATGGGAGCGGCTGCACGTATTATAAATGAAGGCAGAAGACAAAACTGCGTTGATACATTGAAATGCAAAGAACTTAATACAACTGTAAAGCACACATAAAACTACTTACAATAGGTCCTTCCCAAAGCTTCTCAAGCTTGCTGTGCTCCATCTTAAGTTTGACAAGACCGTGGTTGAAATTCTCGAGGAAAACATGTCAGCGGAAACTGATCCCATTCAAGAAATTCTAAGTTTACTAGCTCTAAACTTCAGGCCCTCGGGTAAGAGAAGATTTGGTGTTTTCATACAAACCCCGTTCTCCGGAATCTTAAGAACTGGAGCCTAGACATCCCTTCAAAGGCTCGCTCGTCAATAACTAATTCTCCCCTGTCCTCCGATAAGTCGAAATCTATTCCTCTAATAGTTTCAGTGCCCTGAAAGAACTTAAATTAGCTACAAATGATCACAAAATAGTAGCAAGAAAAGACTGGATACAGTTTATCTCAAAACTTACAGCATTGTACTCGAGCACATCACAAATGTCCTGAGCATCCACCAAGAACTGACGCTTCCCAGGATCAGAAACCGACTGTTTACGAACAATATCTTTAGCCAATTGCTCAAGCAAAGTATGCACCACCAACCATCCCCATTTGTGTATAGATACGAAACATTTATCGAACAACACTTGGAGCCCGTGTTTGACGTTCAAACGACTCTCCGCAAGACACTCCACCATGTCACTAATGCACCCACCTTTGAAAAAACATGCTATATGCAGAAATAATTCTTGATCTTCCTCGCATAAAGCATCATAGCTGAACCTTAATACTTTCCCAATCTCCCCATTAAGACTCGTCCTTAGTCTAGGCAATGCATTTATCCACTGATCTTTTGACATTCCTCGTAGATATGCGCCAAAAACACTTAGACCCAAAGGAAGGTTACCAGCGAGCTCTGTTACTTCTCTGGCCATGTCCTCAAACCCAAGTGACGGTGAACTTTGACGAAAAGCAGACAGACAGAGAATTTCAAGAGCTGCAGATGTAGATGGAAACTTCACATGGTAAATATGGTTGATCCCATGTGCTACCAAAAGCTTTTTATCCTCTGTCGTGATGATAATCCTACTTTGAGGCCCAAACCAGCAAGTTTGGTCAGTCATGGCTTCTAGCTGCTTTAACTCCTCCACATCATCAAGAACGACGAGCACTTTCTTGTTCTCTAGTCTTGCTTTTGCCACTCCCAGATGGTCTACTTTTAGATCTTTCATGATTTAAGGTCTTACACAAAAGTTGTTCTTGTAAATGCAACTTGAAGGCGTGCGCGTCTCCGATAGTTTTGCTCAAACTTTCCTTTGATACTTTCAATAAAAACAGCATGTGCAAACTTACTAGAGAGCTCTCCAGTATAAAGCTCTGGCGATGGTCGTCTTACCGATTCCAGCAGGACCCTCAGATACCAACCATCCGGACTTCATCGGATTTTAAGGACAACAATCTCTCTATCTCCCGGATATGAGTTTCAATCCCAACTAAGCTGTCGGAATCATTTGATGTTGTAGAACCATTTAACTTGTTCGAAACATCGGTAACAATTTTTTCAATCATGGCTGCATCATCATCACTAAAAGAGAAAAAGATGAATACATCTGTTCAAATAGTCAGGAAATAAATTATACATACATGAAAAAGATATCAATAGTATACTAAAATTTCACATGATAATGCCCCATTTCTATCTCTTCCCTAGATCTAAACAAACTTAACTCGCAAAGTACAATTAATGGTCCTATCTCACTCCCTTGGTATAGTGTTTACCAGATAAATATACACAGAGATGCATTAAAAAGATTAGGACCAATCAATCAGGTGGAAATCGAAAGGACTTACAAGTTACTTGTATGGTAACCAGCGAGCTGAGCCACAATCTGCAAAGCTTTTCTCCATCTCTCAACTTCCTCTGTTGGTTTCTCAGAACAAGTTTTATCAAATACAGCTCCGAAGTCTCCCTTCTGCTTTTTCACGTCAGATGGATCCACTTCATAGAAAATCACCTCCACGGTCTGCTTAGCTACATCCCTGCACTTCATGATCTCCACCAACTCGTTCAGACACCACGTTGATGAAGCGTAGTTCCTCGAGATCAAGACAATTGCAATTAACGATCCTCTTATAGCTTCTGTGAGCTCGGGACCAATCAACTTGCTCCTCTCTATGTCATTGTCTATGAAGACGTCTATTCCTTTCTCTCTTAACTCCTTCAGCAAGTAGCTGAGAAAGCTTCTACGGACATCTGGACCGTGGAAGCTAGGAAAGACACGGTGTTTACAAGTGCGAGACAAAGCAGAAAGAACCATCAGACGAGCAGAGATGAAATATGTCTTTCAGAAAAACCAATCTGCGGTATGGAAAAAAAAAGATTTTATGGACACAAATATATTATCTGCAGTAGTAACCCACTTATAGAAGTAAATTGTGAACTCCATCAAAGTCTTTCATTACAATCAGGAAAATGCATGGAAGGAACTGTAGGACAAAGACAACTGGGGAAACAAAGTCCATAAATGATGACTTTATTGTAGGATGAGAAAGCCAAAACGTTGACTGAAAAAATTGATGTCCCTATCATGTTTTGGGATCCACCATCGTTTGTAAGTTTCTAAGAAGCCAAGAACTTTTATTATCTTGAGACTGGGCCATTCTACTTAACTTTACAGACTCACATACATGAAGTTTCAGTTAAAATGTCTTTTAACATAACTTGGCTCCATATGATTTCCATTCATCTTAGTTTATGTAAGACTACAAAAAATTTCTTCAATGGATAATAAAAGAAAAGCTCTATTTGCAGAAAAACAAAACCAAAAAAATTAAAGAAGTAATAACCCGAAATCCATATTGTCGTTAATCAATTACAAGAAGGAAGCAGAAAGGAAAAAGACAAGAAAATTACACGGGACCAAGTAATCAAATCAGAAGTCTCCATCAAAATCTAACTTCACAGAAATGCAGTTTCACGGCAAAGAGAACAATGCCTCATAATTGAAGTTGCAAAAAGTCATATGACTGAACAATCTCCGAAGATGCTACTTTTGTTTTTTCTTCAAGAGAGAGAGAGAGAGAGATAGGAATTTAAAGAGGACACGTGACTTGACTAACAAAATAAACATTTACCGCAATCCGATCAGTTTTAGTCGATGGCAATACATACAAGCTTTCATCAAAACTAAATTCACACCCAGCTGAAAATCGTTGTGCACTATATACACCATGAATACTACACAAATCTATTATTCTCCAATGATATTCAATTACAAAAAAAAAAAGGATATAAGGAAAAAATCTACGAAAGAGTGTTTTGCAGTAAGACCAAAAGGTACGAAAACTGAAAGCAACAAACTCGACTATAGTTTAGTATTAACCTGATTTGATGAGCGTTGTCTGGGAAGACCATCATGATCAATAATTGATCGGTGGCTAGGAACTCTATACAAACAAACTGATAGATCACACATTCGACAAGGACGCATGCACCCAACTCTGTTATGCTCTCTGTGCTCTTCGACCATTGACTTACAGAAACCTGAAGCAATTATAGCACACACATTGTCAGAAACCAAATTAATATTAGTTACTGTAGGAGAAAACGATAAAGCTCAAACTCATGTGGAAGTGTTGAAACCGTGCTGTTATCCCAATTATTATCATTAAATCCATAAGTTGCTTCTTTCCAGAATGCTTACACTTTTACACTTTAAATTGTTTCTTCGTCGGATTGTTCCTGCGTGTAAATTTTCCTATCTTGATATCTGCAATTGCTTTGTACTCAGCTTCTTTGTTAGTATCTTCACAGCATCCGTGCTCACCATGAACATCAGGGTCTTCCAAGAGTTGTACAACAAAGTCTTTTACATCCTTACCATAGATCTTGAACTCAAAACGAAGCTCGCTGAAATTCACATCTATTTCAGGAAGGTTTAGTGATATGGAAGATTGCAAGAAACACAGATGCTCCGTAGATCCAAGTATTATTGGTAAACAGTACTCGCATGATCCATGTTCAACATCGACTCCATTCTGAACGCACCAGATGTCACAGCAAATGCCCTTGGCACTCATCCATTCATACCACCCATAATCCTCATTGGCATCCTCGTCCGCAGAATCCTCATTGGCATCCTCGTCCTCAGAATCCTCATTGGCATCCTCGTCCTCAGAATCCTTACTTTCATCCTCGTCGTCTCCATAATGCAGCAAAAGACAAGCTTTAAATCTGAAGAATAAAGGAAGAGGGATCTGACACAAATTGATAGTTAGTAAACCCTCCTTTGCTCGGTAATCAAAGTCTGCAGGCAGTCCTCCACCAGGAAAGAGCGCAAACCCTTCTTTGCTCGGTAAACCCACCTCGATGTGTTCTCTCGCTGCTTCGCTCAGCTTGAAACAATTAGCAAAGCTGAGATATCTCTCTGGATTGATAAAGAAGCCATCTATGTTCTCCAGCGACTCACAGTTAGATGCATCAAGGAGTAAGACAAAATACGGAATGTGGGGCAATGACACAAAACTCTTGCACCCTTTGAGGTTTATAACTAATGGTAGACGAGTCTTCGAATCGCCAGATTCACCACCTGAGAAATCTGTTCCCGTATTGATCAAGTCCGAGTCCAACGCATCAATGTTTACAGGAAAACTATGGAACACCCGAAGGCTGCGGCAGTCTTCCAAGTTCAATTCAAGAAGATGGGACCAAGACCATATGGATGAAGGGACTTCTTCTATAGCAGTATCGCTCAGATTAAGATGTCTAATGCTTGTAGATATCTCTGGAAACGTTCTCAATTGTGTGCAGGAACTGAGATCAAGTCGAGTAAGAGATTGCAGGTTGACGTTGGTTGGAAGGACCTTTAGCTTGTAGCAGCGACGCATGGTTAGTTCAGTGAGACGTGTGAGATTATGAATCGATGGAGGAATTTCTTCTATTCCCGCATACTGCAATTGTAACACTTCAATGGTGTCAGGAACATCTGGAAACACCTTGAGGCTTGCGCAAAACCATGTTGAGAGTTTACGAAGACGCGAAAAAGCCGTGATTGATGAAGGAAACTCTTCTATCGCTGTATTACTCATATCGAACCGAGTAATGTTACCGGAAATATCAGGAAAGCTTCTCAACTGTGACCCCAAATGGTTTAGATTTTCGCATCCTATAATTCCCAGCGTCTTTAACTTACTGAGGCTCCAAATAGAGGAAGGAAGTTCAACCAGACCCTTGCATGCCTGGACATGCAACGTCTTGAGATTAATGGCATTCCCAATGGAAGAGGGGATCTTGGTCAACTTTGGGCAACTTTCGAGATGCAACTTCTGGAGACTAGTGCACTTCCCAATGGAAGAGATCTCCGACAGACTTGAGCAAAAAGAAGCATTCAGTACCTTAAGATTAGTGAGATTAGACAGATCCGGAAGTTCTTTGAGGTAGTCGGAACTAGACAGCTCCATCAGTTTCAGACATGGGAGCGGCTGCACATATTATAAATTAAGGCAGAAGACAAAACCGCGTTGATACACTGAGATGCAAAAAAAACAACTTAATTCAATTGTAAAGCACGCATAAAACTACTTACAATAGGTCTTTCCCACAGCTTCTCAAGCTTGCTGTGCTCCATCATAAGTTTGACAAGGCACCGCGGTTGAAACTCACGAGGAAAACGAGTCAGCGGAAACTGATCCCATTCAAGAAATCTAAGTTTACCAGCTTTAAACTTCAGATCCTGCGGTAGGAGAAGTTTGGTGTTGTAATACAAACCACGTTTCTGGAATCTTAAGAATTGGAGCCTAGACATCCCTTCAAAGGCTCGCTCGTCAATAATTAATTCTCCCCTGTCCTCCGATAAGTCAAAATCTATTCCTTGAATAGTCTCAGTGCCCTGAAAAAAACTGTAATTAGTTACAAATGGTCGAGAAAATAGTAGCAAGAAAAGAGTGGATACAGTTTATATCAAAACTTACAGCATTTTCCTCGAGTACATCACAAATGTCCTGAGCATCCACCAAGAACTGACGTTTCCCAGGATCAGAAACAGACTGTTTACGAACAATTTCTTTAGCCAATTTCTCCAGCAAATTGTGAACCACCAACTGTCCCCATTTCTGTGTAGATATGAAACATTTATCGAGCAACACTTGGAGCCCGTGGTTGACATTCAAACGACTCTCCGGAAGACACTCCACCACGTCATCAGTGCACCAACCTTGGAAAAAACATGCTATATGAAGAAACAGTTCTTGATCCTCCTCGCATAAAGCATCATAGCTGAACCTTAATACTTTCTCAATCTCCCCATCAAGACTCGCCCTAAGTCTAGGCAATGCATTTATCCACTGATCTCTGGACATTCCTCGCAGATATGCGCCAAAAACACAGTAGACCCAAAGGAAGGTTACCGGCTAGCCGTGTAACTTCTATGGCCATGTCCTCAAACCCAGATGACGGTGACTTGTGACGAAAAGCAGACTAGACAGAGAATTTCAAGAGCTGCAGATGTAGATGGAAAATCCACATGGTAAATATGGTTGATCTCATGTGCTATCCAAAAGCTTTTTATCCTTTGTCGTGATGATAATCCTACTTTGAGGCCCAAACCAGCAAGTTTGGTCAGTCATGGCTTCTAGCTGCTTTAACTCATCCACATCATCAAGAACGACAAGCACTTTCTTGTTCTTCAGCCTTGCTTTTGCCACACCCAGATGATCTACTTTTAGATCTTTCTGATTTAAGGTCTTAGACAAAAGCTTGTTTTTGTAAATGCAACATGAACGCGTGCTCGTCTCGATAGTTTTGCTCAAACTTTCCATTGATACTTTCAATAAAAGCAGCATGTGTAAACTTAGCTAGAGAGCTCTCTATAATAAAGCTCTTGCGAATGGTCGTCTTACCAATTCCAGCAGGACCCCAGATACCAACCATCCGGACTTCATCGGATTCTAAGGACAACAATGACTCTATCTTCCTTGATATGAGTTTTCAATCCCAACCAAGCTGTTGGAATCATTTGGTGTAGTAGAATCATTGAACTTGTTCGAAACATCGGTAACAACTTTTGCAATCATGACTGCACCATCATCACTAGAAGAAAAAGAAAAAGATGAATACATCTGTTAATTAGTCAGGAAATAAATGACACATACATCAGAAAATTTCACATGATAATACCCCATATAAATCTCTTCCCCAGATCTAAACAAACATAACTCGGAAATGTATAATTAATGATCCTATCTCACTACCTCGCTTTAGTTTTTACCAGATATATATAGACTCAGATGTTTAAGAAGATTAGGACCAATCTATCAAGTAGGAGATCGAAAGGACTTACAAGTTACTTGTATGGTAACCAGCGATTTGAGCCACAATATGCAAAGCTTTTCTCCATCTCTCAACGTCATCCGTTGATTTCTCTGCACAAGTTTTATCAAAGACAGCTCCGAAGTCTCCCTTCTGCTTTTTCACGTCAGATGGATCCACTTCATAGAAAATCACCTCCACGGTCTGCTTATCTTCTTCCCAACACTTCATGATCTCCACCAACTCGTTCAGACACCATGTTGATGAAGCGTAGTTCCTCGAGATCAAGACAATTGCAATTAACGATCCTCTTATAGCTTCTGTGAGCTCGGGACCAATCAACTTGCTCCTCTCTATGTCATTGTCTATGAAGACGTCGATTCGCTTTCTCTTTGAACTCCTTCAGTAAGTAGCTGAGAAAGCCTCTACGGACATCTGGCCCGTGGAAGCTAGGAAAGACATGGTGTTTACAAAGGCGAGAAAGAGCCATCAGACGAGCAGATCTGAAAATGTATTTCAGAAAAAACAATCTGCGGAATGAACGAAAAAGATTTGTTCAAATGTATTATCAGCGTAGTAACCACTTAAAGAAGGAATATATAACAACTCGCCATCAAATCTTTCAGTTACCATCAGGAAGATTCATGGAATTTTAATAGACTAAGACAACTGGGGAAACAAAGTCAACAAATGGTGACTCATTCTAAGGATGAAAAGGCCAAAAGCTTGACGACAAAAGTTGATATCCCTAGTCATGTCTAGGCCCTACCATCGTTTGTAAATTTTAATTTTCTAAGAAGTCAAGAATCTTTATTATACTAAGACTAGGCCACTTATTATCTTCACAGATACGCACACATACATATAGTTTCAATAAAAATGTCACTAACACTCGACTGAGAAATATGGGTCGATGAATTGAAACATTACTTGGTTCCATATACGTTCCATACATTTTAGTTTCTATAAGACTATGTAACTTCTTCAATCGATAGAGATAGAAGAAAATTGCTCTGTTTACAGGGGAAAAAAAAACAAACTTTCAGATTAATAAAATATTGTGGTAACTGTATTTCAAAAAAGGAGGCAGCAAGGAAAAAGACCAGCAAATTACAAGGAAGCAACAGAAGTAATAAAATATTTTCAAGAAGGAGGCAGCAAGAAAAAAGACACGCAAATTACAAGGAAAAAGCAAGTAATCAAAACCAAAGTCTCCATCACTATCTAATTTCACATATATGCAGCTTCATGGCAAAGAGAATCAATACCTCAAAACTGTAGTTGCAAAAGTCATGACTACTGAACAATCTCCGAAGATGCTAATTCTGTTTTTTTCTTCTCTAAAGAGATATAATAAGGAAATGTAATTAGATCGTTTCTCATCCAATTTCAAAGGCTCAGAGACGGATACAGTGAAGCTATTGATCCAACATGATAGACACTTTTCATCAAAGAGTATTCTGTCTATTTCCTAAAACACACCTGAAAAATCTTGTGCACTATTATTATTATACACTCTGAGATAATAATATACAAATGTGGCATTCTTCCAATGATATTCAGTTACAAAAAAAAACTGAGAAATAAGGAATGATTATAGAGAGAAACTCAACGAAGCAATGTTGCAACAGTAGTAATTAAAAACGCAGGCGGAATCTAACGAATACTCACCAGTCACCAATTTGCTTTGCAGAGATTCCTTCGACGGCCAATCTCTGGAGTGTTCCGGTACCTACGACAGTACGACGGCATCAATGCAGCGGATCGACGAGAGAGGGGAGGTATTTTCGGAGCTGAAACTGAAGGCGAATGCTCAGACGGTAGAGTTGGATCCAAAACGTGAAGTGTGGCCATTTCTGTATTCAGCTCTAGATGCTCACTGAAAGTCCAAAGTTGAACGCTCAGACGCTAACGTTTAAAAACGTTTAGGAAATTTTGACAGCATCGTCGTAGCTAATCGCTTTCTGGGTAAAATGATGTTTAATGGGCCAATTGGGTAATACAATGTTTAAATTAATGGGCCAATTGGGCCTGCTTTAGCTAAGTCTTCTATTATTACTGCTAAACCCGATATATATGTAACAGAGACAATATTGTATTTGGTTATGGATAAATCAATCAAACAATCGTGTTTCTCGATGGCTCCGATTGGTAGTCATCGCTTAATCGCGGAATAGTGAAAAAAATAGTTAAACTACGAAAAAATTTAAAACTTGCAAAATGATAGAATAAATGTTTAGTTGATTAAAATACTTTAAAATATATACACCTTTTATAAGAAAAATAAATATTAATAATGAAAATAATTACATAATATGAAAATAACTAAAATTTATTAAAATTACTTTAGCTCTTATATAAATATTAACTTATCTTTTAATATAATTTAATAACAGATTGACATTTAATAATATTATAAAACAAATTATTATATAACTTTACTTTTAACATAACTATTTATTATAAAAAAAATTTAGGAACATGGGAGTGTTAAAATTTATAAAAAAATTTCCAACATAATCTACTAAAACTCACTTTTCCACTTAATGAAAATTCTCTTTATATTTCTGTCAGCAAAAACGCAAACCTGCGTTTTCGCGTTTATCATTTCATTCCGCAATTTTTCTTGATTGGTAAAATATTTACGGAATCGCGTTGGAGAAGGAGAAATCGACATAAGATATGTAAGAGGCTTATCAGATGACTGAAATTGCTTTCAAATTCGTTTGAAGAAGCAGATTTTCAACAGTTGGAGAAGGAGAAATCGACATAAGATATACATACCGTTCCATATACACATTCTCATTTCCAAAAAAACTGCGAATACTACTTACTATCCAAGTTTCAGTAATTTTTTTTCGTTTCAAATCATAAAGCACATGTTCCATGAATGAAACTCTACAATACAAACAAACCAATAAACATGTTGGCCTAAACATAATTGGCTGAATTCTTCCTACATCTCACGAACAACTTAATCATTTAACAACTACTTGTCTGAACACTATAGGTCTATAGCAGAGTGATTCAATGTCTCATCAACCTTAACCTTCACGAAAAGATCCTCGATTACTTGATCAACTATAACTCCTATGTCTCATCAACCTAAGCGTTCACGAGAAGATCCTCGATTACTTGATCAACTATAACTCCTAGCCAGATCATTTCACCAATACCCAATAGTTTCAGCGACCTAATCAATTAATAAAGTAAAGCAAGACATTAAACGAGCAGACATTGTAGAAACATAAGTACTTTAACGAAGCAACCATTATCCAACAACAATTAAAAAGAAAACGCAAATGAGAATATAACGTCTCACAATTCCAACAACTCATTTCCGGTTGAGAAAAGAGCAAACCAGAGATTTGATTAACGGTAACTCTTCTGGAAACGAGAACGAGCACCACGCCCACCAAACTTCTTCGGCTCGCACCTCCTCGGATCCGCCACAAGCAAAGTCCTATCGTACCTTATCATGATATCCTTGATCTCCTTCTTCGACTGCTCGTCAACATACTTCTGGTAAAATGCAACGAGCGCCTTGGCGATGCTCTGACGAATCGCGTACACCTGTGAAGTGTGACCACCGCCGTTGACGCGGATCCTCATGTCAACGCCAGCGAAACGGTGCTTCCCGAGGAGGAGGACCGGCTCGAAGATCTTGAACCTGAGGATCTCTGGGTTGAATAGCTCGATCGGGGCACCGTTGAGCTTGATCAGACCGCAGCCGCGCTTGCAGTGGGTGACGGCGACGGCCGTCTTCTTCCTTCCGAAGCATTGCACGGATGCTTTAGCTTGTTGAGTCGCCATGGCTAGGGTTTAGAGGTGCAGCCGAAGTGGAGTATGAGTAGAGGAAACCCTAGTGAAAGGGTCTGCGAGACGAGCGCTATGCTTTTTATACTAGGGAGATGTGATAATGGGCTAAATTAGGTTTACTATACTGATTTTCTAGGCCCATTATATATAAGTTAACTATGGGCTTTTATGATTTAGGGCCTAGGTGAGATGAACCGGGTGGTGGCTATTATATGATTTTGGGTTCATGCAGCAGTGCAATACCGTTAAAGATTGTACTTAAGTTTGGAATTGAAGTTAGGTTATGTCTGAGGTTTATCACATTGAGAGGACAACATATATTATATAATCATAACAATGTTTAATACAATGGGCAGATTTAATTGTATAGTGCTCAATCATAATGATGAGTTTTGGACCTCTAATGTTTTATCAATCTTTCTGCTACTAATTCTCTTCGGTTTCTTTCTAGTTTACTAGGTTGACCTTTTTGGCCAAGTGCGTTCTAATCTATCGAATATACTAACATTCCTTGTTAACCTCTAAGGCTACAAGGCTTAAACCAATCCTATAACATTCGACACTCGCGTTTTTATATGCTTAAATGCTGTTTAGTTGCTGTTTTCTTCAACAACAAATATTAGCTACCACTCAAATTAATGTAGCGAATATATCACAAATTAATATAGAGAAACTGAAAAATATGTATGGCATCAGTCAAAGGCTTTTATCTATTCATTGTATATGTATAAATACATATTTAAAATATGTTCTTAAAATATATGTTGTTGAATCTTTTTGTATACTGTATTATATAGATTATAGTATTTGGTTTCTAGTGAAAATAAAAAAAAATGGATAAATATATAGTCACGCGTCATTGTCCTTCGTCTTTTAGCTGCTCGATGAAGAAGTAGATATTCTCAAATGTTATGGGCTTGGGCAAGCAGTGGTCAGCACCAGCTTCCACAAATGCACTATTCTCGTCCTCATGTGACGTCAACCCCACGATCTTTGACGTCACCCCCATGTCTCTTAGCTCCTTGGTTGCCTAACAAACGAGAAGAAGAAAAAACTAAACCATACTAGTGAATAATCAAGCCGGCCATTATGGAACCTTCTAGAAACCCTACTAAACTATTGCACAACATTATACGTAACACAGGGAGTTTGAACTGACTTTCAAATTCCATAAACACATTAGAACAAATGTTTAAAAATCGTTACACTATAATTAAGCGTTTTATAAAGAATTAATGTTTAGGTGAACTTATAAGCGTTATTTAGACTAATCTTTTTTTTTGTCTCGTTGATTATGTTATTACAAATCATGAGAAACATTACATACAATATTACATGTCTTGTGAAGATTCACATCTGACTGCATCACCCTGAGTCGTTCTATAAGATCCATTCCTGACTGTATTTTTGCGCCATGTTGAAGATCTTTTGTAAGCATTTTCTCTAATTTTCCTCCACAATCCGCCTTCTCCGGAAATTGAAACCCAGACTAATCTTTAAAAAATATATACAATTGATCACCGTTTATATCAAATTTTAGAATACATATTTTGACTGCGGCAATTCATTTGAATTTGGTTATTGTTGGTTGTTTGTTAACTAAAATTGATTATGACGGTACGTACCGAAACTCCATCCATCGTAGGCATTTCATTATCCATGAGGATAAGGTCGAAAGATTGCCCCTCGCGGTAGAGGTTCACTGCCTCCTCGCCATTTCCCGCCATGTAAGGAAATCCTCCACGCATTTGGATGAATCCCATGTACAATGAATGGCATGATCGATCATCATCAACGACCAAAACACATATTTTCTTAAATGTCTTCTTGACGACTTGTGTTTTTGGTACTTCTTGTTCTTCTTCCTCCTTTGATTTACTACTGAAACAGCACTTCACAACAATAACCAACAAAATTTTTAAAAAACTGGCAATATTTGTTTTGATATGTTATGTTTGCATTGTATTAATTATATAGAGATTGTATGAAGTTGATAACAGTTACAAAAAAAAATTGATACATTTTTATCTTTGTTCTTTTATTGCATAAAAATATTGAGTAGTTTAATTATCTTATCTTAAAAATAGTTATAAACTTTAATAATTAATATTTAAGAAAATAAAAATAAAAAGTTTTTTGAAACACAGAAACTGGAAGGAATTCTACCCACATGTTTCTTCTCAGATATGCTTTTCAAAGCTCTATCCATTCCATATGGCGAGAGAGGAATGGTAGAAAACATGGAGAGACGCATCAGACATCTGCTTCTCTGCTGAAGTTTGTTGATAAAGGAGTGCGCAATCGCATATCTTCACTTCGAATGGGAGGGAGTCCAAGATTTTCAAGTGCTCTAACGGTTTGGTTTGCCACAAGAAGCTAGTGAGAGATTAAGTGGTTTTTCTTCTTAGTTTTCTTCTTCTTTCTTAAACTCTAAAACAAAGTTACACATGATTGTAAAAAAGTTTTTTTGTTTGAATAAATTTAACATTCTTTCAAAAAAAAAAAAAAATCTTGTTGTGTAATTGATATTTTGTTAGTTAGTTTAGTTATCTATAGTTTCTTCTCTATTATAATGTGTATGTACATTATTAATATTTCAACGATTCGTTCCTGACAACCAAAAATGCACGCATGATTTTTGTGTGTGCTTTAAATACGTATTATACATAAAATGATACGACTAGACCACAACGTCTAGACTCTTAGTTTGAACTGATGATGGACAACCTATCAAAATGACAATGTATGATCAAGATGCACAGGAAGAAGACCGAGAAAATATGTACATGTAAACATTTACCGAAGAGATTTTGCCAGGACGTAATACACACTAGAATACATCGTTTGACTTGTAGATAATTTTTTAATCAAATGTACGTACTTACAACCATTTGAAGGTATGCTACGGCGCCAAATCTCTATGATATATAGTTAAGTAAATAATATACGAGAGAAGTATGAATATGAAAGTCATGAACATAGTGTATATATATACTGTGGAAATATAATAAACTCATCTAGATTATATATAATCTTTATTCTATTTTTCCATTGTATGAGGAAAAGAATCTAAAAGTTTTTTTTGGTCAAACAAGAATCTAAAAGTTATTATCAACTATTCAAGGGATAAAATCACCCAAGAGTGATATCTTTTATTTTGACATTTCATATATTATCAAACAATTATTAATATATAATATAAAAGTATTAGTAAGATACATATATATATATATAGACCAAATGATATATATCTACTGTTATTGTAATTTTCCATTTTTTGATACTAATAAATGTTATATTTAAATTTCATTTTTACTAGTCCTACTTTAAAAGTTTAAATTCTTGCCATTCCTTTATAAAAAAAACAAAGACCTCGTTATTGCATGTATTATACTAGCTTTTCTACAACACACAACTTTTTTTCTTTTACAATACACAACTTCAGTCATTTTGTTTATCTGAAATTAAAATCTGACAAGATATGGTAAATGTTCGGACGATCTGATCGACAACCTAAAGTACGTATAGGAAACAGAATGCCTACTCAACAGTTAGATCCTTTTTTTTTGGGTTCAAAAGATCTCGAGCAAATCAAGCATTGCTGAATCAAACCAATACACACGAAAACGTCAAATAAAATATTGGTTAGCCTAAAACAGCAAATTTGAACTTTCCAGAGATATATTAGATGCTTTGAAAAGTGAATATATATTAAATTAAACACAAAATAACTCAACAAAGGTGGAATATAATCCACTTTAAACACTGACATAACCAAAGCTTTTTAGGTTTCGACTCGAGAGTTTTAGCTGCAAAAGGATATAAGTACATTTCGGAGAACAGCGAGAAAAGAAAAGAATCTTGTAAATCCATTCTACTGTTTAAAAAGCTAGAAATGTCAAATGCAAAAAGAAAGAGGGAGGGAGGGAGAGAGAGAGAGAGATTTAAGTTATCTGATGATATCCGAACAGCCGTCAAAATAATTATTACAGATCCAATGGAATGACTACCATCCAATGCGTAATCAAATCTAAGCTAAGATGATATAAGCCGCTGAAATCAGAATTTACTCGTTTCTGCATAAACTTATCAATTTCAAAGCAAGATTTGCTGTATCTTCTTTATGACATATAATGTTGGACAAAATAATATGAAGTACGCGCGCATAACAAAAATAATTATATCTAATAACGTTTACGTGTCTCGTATATGTAATTAGGACTGAAGGATATGAAATATATAGGTCATTTATCTATTTAAATATAACAACAATATAAAATCTAAGCTAAAGACAGAGTAGAAAATAACATCATTCAAAACTGAGAAAAGTTAAACACTTAACCATTTAAAAAATAATAAAGTTAAACACTTCTGGAAAATAATATAAAAGGAAACATAAATATACAACCAGCTAGATTCGCGATATATCATTTTCTAAAACATATGCCAGACATTAATATGTAGTTTTTTCTCACTAATATATAGTTCAATTAACGTTATAATTATATATTCAACTTATGTTATCAGCTGCACTACATACATCATCTCTGTTTATTAGAAATCATAGTTATTTAAATTAAAGTGGACCTTTTAACATTTAGACCAAAAAATAAAGTGGACCAGCTATATATATGTGTGTGTGTATTCAGTTAAATGGTCGAAGTATCTATTTATTTAATAACATGGAAATTGTATATTTACTTTTTCTTTCTGATAGAGGAACCCCTTATTTTTATATTTTATAAGCTTAAAGCAACAACTTACATGATTATATATATAACGGACGATAAAGAACCCTAAATTCTAAAACACACACATGCAAATATCTATGCATACATACACACTTAGACGCTATTATGTGTGTTTCCATAATATTAAATATATATCCATCAGGCATCCATGAGTTGGTTAATGAGAGGGAGGATCTTGGCCTTGGTTAAGGGTTTTGCCAAGCAATGATTAAGTCCAGCTTCCATGAAAGCCCTACGCTCCTCTTCATTGTCAGCCAGCGACGTCACCCCAACAATCATTGACTTCACTTCCATTTCTCTTAGCTTCTTAGTTGTCTAGACAAAATCAACAAAATAACATTAAAAGGTAAAAAGTATTTTCACGAGGAGGTTAAATGATCTGTTTATTTTCTTCATAAATTGAGATTATTAATTGTACCGAAACTCCATCCCTCTCGGGCATTTCTTTATCCATTAGGATAAGGTCAAAAGATGAGCCGCCGTCACGGTGGATGATTACTGCCTCCTCACCGTTATTCGCTGTCTGCGAAATACCCCCAATCGCTTTGATGATCTTCTCATGAATTTGCAGGTTTAGTGGATCATCATCGACGATCAACACGTTTATTTTCTTCTTTGTTTTCTCGATATCTACCATGGATTTTGTTGCCATCTTCGATTTTAAATTTGTCTTCGAACAATCTTCACACAAAAGAAGCTAATTAAAAAAATTAAACATGCAGTATGGAAATTAACTACAAAAAAAGAAAATTGTAACTAAAAAAAAATTGTAACTATCTTCTTGCATGCATGGTTCCGTGTTCAGTTACAAATTACAAAAAAAAATGCATGGTTCCGTGTTTCTTTTTGCTAAAATTCATGGTTCCGTGTTTTTTTTTGTTGCTGAAATGCATGATTCCGTGTTTGTATATAATTTTCTGTATATATGCATACGTTTTTCTTTTTTTGAGAAAAAATATGCATACGTATATTTTTTTTTGAAAAAATATGCATACGTATTACATATGTAATCTAAAAAAGATTAGAAGTGGCTTACGATTTGGATTCTAAAGAAGATTGTGAATTGTGTTCTAAGAACTTAGACATTGATCCAAATTTATAGTTGAAAAAAGTGCAAAAGCATATTGTCATGTCACTAAGAAAAGCATCTTTTTACATGAATTTTGCTGGAATGTAATCTGCATTTTTGCAACTGAGTTGTTTGAACAAATTAATATTGAGAACAATAAAATTAAAATGCGGAACAAATATTAAGAATACTTGAGAAAACAAACGTGAAAATATCTTTAATTAATTTATCTAGATCATAACCAGATTTTATATGTGTTTTTGTACGTATTATTTTTTTCTTGTTCATAAAGAAACTAAAATAAGAATTTTATTTGAACTTTTCGGCATAAGAACTGTAATAAAGATTATATACTTTCATTATTTTGTTTGTTGGGTTAAAGGTCTTGCTGAACGGTGAACAAGATCTTTATCAAATCTTCCAGGATATAAAAGTAAAGATTCTCATGTAGCATTGAAGGTGTGCTTAAGCAGATTAAGTATAGAACTTAATGTGTCAACATCAGTGTTCATGGACTGAGTTCGTAATGGCTTCTTAGGAGTAATATTTTGCTATTAATTTTTTATGAAATTTTTATACGCACAATCGTGGAAAATAAAAATAAAAATAGAGGAATTAATTTATAATTAAAATTGTCTTGTACAATCGTGGAAGATGAAAAATGTAAATCATACTTGAAGATATTTTAAAAACTTATGCATCCTGTTATTAGCTGTCCATTATAACATTGGTGCGTTTGTTTTAAAACAAGTCTACCCTTTTTGCTTTTGTGAATGCTTACATTTTTTTTGACTGAGCGGATAAATTTTGTTTTAAATTGATGCTTACATATTTAGAAGGTACTTTTAGTCTTTTACCCCAAAAAATAAAAGTTCGAAAAAAATCGATGAGATATGGTATTCAATATTTGTTTGTTTTATATAATGCAAAACTGGACTTCTACTCACGTTATACACGAAATCAACGAAGCCAATACTTTCTTCTAAATAAAAATATGGGAAATTCCTTTTGGAATTTTCGTATATTTTGACGATGGTCGATATGTATAACACTATAGCATGATTAACCCGATCTCTTAGTTGAGATTCTTATTTCATGATTTGACACTTTTTTTTTACATTTTTTATTAGAAAATGGTTTTTACATTTTTTATTTAAGAGACGGTTCTTAGTTTTTCTTAATAAATAACTAAAAAAAACTAAAAACCGTCTCTTAACCGAATCTAAGAACTTCAGTTAAGAAACCGTGATTAATCTCGGTTAATCATGGTCTTAATAAATTCAACGTCAAGCCCTGTTATTATGGCTCTTATACACTGACTTCACCCCATTAGTTATCTCCGGTTTAGCGTTTTTTTTTCTTTGAACGACCTCCAGTTTAGTGTTCAAGCATAGATTATACAGGAAAAAGCAAAATTATCTTACACAAATATGTTTTGACCCAAAAAAAAAAATCTTACAAAATATGCTTTCATTACTTCCATCTCGACCAAAACCCGATCGAAGCAATGATTATATCATATAATTTGTTTGTATGTGTCAACTCTAAACCGTGTTGAGCCTTGAATACAATCGATCCATTGTGATATATACATTGTAATAGAGATTTCGATTGACATATGTCAGTGAATTTTATTATCTGCTGTGGCAACAATAGCTCCAAGATCCGACCAAGTTCCATTCAGCGTACAAGTGTTTATAGCTTACAATTATCAACTACTATAACTATTGGCTTTTTTCCTTCAACGCTTGTAATATTCTTTGCATTCATTTTCTTATTATTGTTTTTTTTCCTACCAATGATCTGTGGAAGAGAAATATGCTAATGAAGAATGTGAAGTCTTTTTTTGTAATATTATTTTCTCAAGTGCTTGACAATTTATTTATTATTGAAGTAGGATATAAGTCAAATAAGTTTGGCAAGTGTTGCATTCTATTTTACCAAAATAGTGTTGCATTCTATATACTCTCTCCATTTCTTAATATACAATGTTTTGGTCGAATGCACAAAGATTAAAAAAATATACTTTTTTAAAAGATATTTTTAAAGATATAATTTAAAAGTCATTCAACCAATTATTAAAAAATTATAAAATCTTATTGGTTGAATATCCAATAGAATTAAAGTTAACATTAAAACATCTTAAACAACATAAATCTTCTAAAACATCATAAAACTGAGGGAGCATTTTATAAGATAATAAAGTGTGTATTGGTTCTGTAATGATTTAAAACAATGTGGCATATGTTAAAATTCTAAAGTATTCTCAAAGAAAATTTATCAGATTGTGATGAATGTTTAAATGAGTATAATAATACATGGATCTGAATTAAATAAAAGTAAGAATTTCAGAATTGTTAAAGTAAAGCTATTTACAAAAATCACGGTAAATTTTTTTACCATTACAATTTGGATAAATGCACCTTAGCACGATAATTCTAATCCTAACCATTCATAAGATATCCCAAATGACTCATTAGAAGTATATAAGATGGCAGCCTCAGTTATAGGTGTCAAATGGTCGGGTCGTCCACGTCCATATTTAAATGGGCATAATATGGACAAACCATATCTTCCATGAGTTATAAATAGACAAAATTCGGATGACCATTTAAGAAGTGGTTTATATGGTTTTGGACATTATGAGACATGGGCTGTCCAATGAACTCCAAAACTAAGGTTTCAAAAATTGAGTTTTTCTGTCAAAATAATAAGATTTTTAAAAATTGAGTTTTCATACCAGAACCAGAAAATCGAATTTTCCCGCCAAAACCTCAGACTGAGACCCTCGGTTACAAAAATGGAGACTCACTAGATAAACAAAATTCGACCTATTTGTAGAAATAACAATCGATAACCAGAGGCCCATTGGGCCCACTACGAACAAGGCCTATATAACAGATGTACTTGCATACAAGTTTGTGGAAGTTTGTTATTGTTATGAAAGAGAAATGTAAATTCTAAAATTTGGCATCTGAGATAATTGATAAGGGTGGTCCATCAGAATTCAATAGTGAAAGAAGATAAAAATATAATTTATAATATATAATGGACATAAAAATTTCACCCACTTCACCAACTAGAAATCAATTTCTTTATTATTATCCACATTTCAGTGTCTGCAAAATGCCTCAATAAACTCCTTTAGTACTCTTCCCCTCCTTCACGTATTAATGATTCATTACCACAGTAATATATGGCGACAAGAATTTTGCCGAAAAGTACATAATGATTCATTACCACAGTAATATATGGCGACAAGAATTTTGCCGAAAAGTACATAGACACATATCATCAATCGTAGCATGCATGCATGCATACAAGTATATACATTAATAGTTCATGGATTTATAACTCGGCGCATCTCGTAGTTGAATCAATAATCTCGAGTAAAACAGAAAACCATATAACAATGACTCCAAATATTACATGATAGTTGGCACACATACATGAAAAAAATGACTAAACTAAGCTAATCATCAAGGTACAACAAGCAGAAACATCAAACCACATCACCAACACGAAAAGTTTTTTAATTATGCTGATCAAAGTTATTAATCAACAATGCACACTACAAAAGGAGGCAATGCCTTGACATTTAACTGAAATAAAAGATTAGATTCTAGAAGAATCCAAGAGCATGACGGTACTGAGGTTCATAGGGTGCATATACTTGGAGGAACCAGTGAGGATCTGATTAACAATGATCCTATTAGCTTTCTCTGTCGGATGAAACGCATCCCAAAACGCATATAAATCTCTGTTTGGACATAAGTTCGAGATTGGTGTGCATAGTCCTATGCCATTGTACGGTCCTTGTCCACAACATGCCACCTTTGATGTCACAAACCCTACACACATATATTCATGGGTATAACGATTCAGATCAAAGGGTATTTATTAGAATATGTGTTTATGTAGAGTACTTATTTGTTGTATAGGATAAATGCTTTCAACTACCACCAACATTTTTGTATCTATGGTTTTATAATACTTCAGGGTTAGATTGTAGGGGAAATCACTTTTCAAATAGAACTATTTAAAGACCAGACAGTTACTGTTATTAAAGATTCTAATAAAATGACTCTGTTATGGATACAAACCGACATATGCGTATTGAATACTTCGATCTATATTGTATCTTTTTATTTGAAAGTGTGAAGTGAAATCAATTTTTTGCATAAATGTAACAACATGTATGGAAAAGATGGTCCTACAATAGTTGTCACTGGTCATGCTCATTTATTTATTTTCACGTATCATTCAATCAGACATAACTATCACTGCTACCCCAAAAGTACTCCCTAATTATGTGCTTATATCATTAAATCTTTGACAAGCTTAGTCAACCTCACTAGTCAAATTTTTGATTGAGTTGTTACCTTTTTCATAAATTCGAAACTCAACAACTAAAACCTTTTGAAATAGTATAATATCTACTAGTATTACTATTATTAATCGTTTAGCTATTATTAACTACTACTAAAAAGTTAATGAGAAATGAGTTATAATTACCGAATTGCTCTGGATTAGTTAGATAATCCATGTTCATTTGATAGGCATTGGCTGCTACAAAAACGTCCTGACCGATCTCAGCATTGACTGATGCGATCAAATTAACTAATTGCGGATTGAACAAAGCGGCTGCTGTTTGTAGAGCACCATAGCATTCGCCATTTCGACTATGCTGAGCCAGTTCCGCAGGTGCACATCCCATCGCACCAGTTCCGGTTACTAGAACCCGTCTTGCACCCAACTCATAGAGTTTCTTTATCAATAAAGACAAAAGCAGAAAGAAAATTATAATCATGTACTATGAAAAGAGTAGATTTTTATCACCCACACACACACATAGATTTTAAATAACAGAAATTAAATCTTCCCCTTCGTTTTGAAAAGAAGTTATGTCCCCTCTTTTCCAGAGAATAGTGTCATTAATACCATGGTGATATAGTGAAATAAATTATTGAGGGGTCACTTATTAAAGGCAATGTTCTGTACTGAGACAACAATTCAATAAGCTAATTTTTAATGCAAGAATCAAGATTCCAAGATCTTATAACGTGCAAGTCACCAGTTTATTACTATATGACAGCACGTACGTCACACTTAGACAATTCAGTATTATCACGTGAAAATAAAGTGGAGAAGAGCTGATCAAGTTTATGCCATGTTTTAGTTGTCCTTACCCTAAGGATCTTTCCGTATTCGGAAATGAGATAAACAACGTAGTTCGGTAACGTGAACTGGCGAGAGCGGGCAGAGAAAGGAATGAGATAATAGTTGTTAACGAAATCATTTCCACCGAGTGTGATTAAGACAAGAGCTTGGTTAACTAGCTGTTGTGTAGCTTCTGGTCCGATCAATGCGCTCACTCGTTGCTGGTACTGTTGGAAGTATTCGAACTGCTTAGATATTCTAATTATGTTTACCTGGCAAACAAGAAAAACATAATCTGAGAACAAGTTTAACGATATCAAATTGACAAGAGTTCTGGACATAATAAGATGAAGCATCTCCAATTTTTGTCAGAGTAAATATACATAAACTTTTATGGCCTATGACTCTTAAATTACGAAACCAAATTTTTTTTCTTTTTTTTTTTGAAACCAAATTTTTTTATTATAGTATTATTTACTAAAATTGTCTAGAGTCAACAAAATATCGGGACCAGTCCTGCCTGAACCGAACATACTAATTTAAAAAAATATTTATGGTTAGAGATCAAATTTAAGAATTCTCGAAGTTGCTTACAAATTGAATTCCAGTGTCGTTGAGGATTCCAATTCCGGCGGAGGCGAAGTTAGCTCCTACGAGAAGATTTTCTCCTGTGAGCTGCGGGCTAAGGTACGGCAGAGTCGACGGCATGCCTATAGCCTCACCTAGTAGAGATACACATTAAACCATGGTTAAAGATATATAACAGTTATCTTTTTCTTTTGAAACACTTATAAAAGTTATCTTATAATCTTTTTTGAACATTATTATCTAATAATCACTCTCGAACTAAATATGCTTACTGATAATGTCGGGGATGTTGAGACCATTTGAGAAACGTCCGGTGGGTCGACGGGTCGGGTAATCGATACCATATGGGTAGTTGTCGGCACGAGCAGTGGTGACTAAGTAATCGTTGTTTCCATTGTCGACGAGAGAGTCACCAAATACGTAGAAAGCCCTAGATTTGACTTGTGGTGCAAGAAAAGTAACAACGATGAAGAGTGAAATTAGAAACCCTAATGGAGAATAATTAGTTTCCATAGTTGTGGGAAGAGATGAGGTTTGGATAACGAATGGGGAGAAAGAATTTTAAGTTGGCGAATAATATGAGAGCATATGGAGTGTGTTATATATAGACACACTGACAATGTATATGTAGATTCAATCGGTAACGTATATATATATATATATATATATATACATATATGTGTGTGTGTGTTTCAATTTGTTTTTCTTTTGGTTGTGAGTTTTAAGAACGAGACAGACATTAATAGAGGCTGCCAACTGATGCACTATGATCTTGTTTGTTGTTTGGATATAATAAATGTTGAAATGGAATCATTTTTAAACCCTTCAAATTTGATTGAATGTTTATACTGAATCACATGTATTGTCTACAACCAATGAGTAAATTTTGAAATGACTTAGTATCTGCATCTAATGAACAACGGTAAAGTTGTGGATTTCCACAACAGATATGTGAGAAACTACCATGTCACGAATTATGGAATTCTTTTAAATTTTCTGTTGTTCATGGTCTCCAATTCCCATGTTGTGTGGTGTGGTGTGTTTACCCTAATCTCAACTCAGGGTGTTAAGCCAACCATGGGTCCATGTCCAACTACTCGGTTAGTTAAAATGTGATAAATATCAGTATCCTCTCGCTTTTTTCGTGTCATGGGTTATTCATGATTCTTTAAAAATTTAAATTAATATTTAGAAAACTGAAAACTGCGCTCATGATGGCTGGATAACATCTAAAACACTACAGTGAGATAAACAGATCCTCATGTCAAACTCATTCCATCTATAAGCTCAAAAATGGAAAGTTAATATTGGTAGATATTTGCAATTTAGATAACAAAAAGCTTTACAATGACATGATGTTTTTTTTTTTTTTGCTTTTGGTAAACAACATGATGTGAATTTCTCCAACCGGATGCATCTTCTTCATTAATTAGTACTGTTAAATATATATATATATATATATATATATATGAATAAAGTATTCTCGAAAAAGTGTACACAAAGATTAAGCCATCAATGTGAATGGAATGGGTCGTGTTCGATCCCATGCTTACAAAAATTGTGTATTTTCAAATATAGTTATAGTTTGTGTGTTTACTTTTCTTGAAACGATGCTTACATGCTTGGCAAGTCGACTAATATCATAAAACCATTTGATGTCTGCATTAAGTTAGTAAAAGAACGAATCTCACATTACACTACCTATGTTAATTAATCCATATATTTACACCTTGCGTTTGTCTCACGTTTGTTAGTGCAGAAAATGAAAGAATTGGGTTAAGAAATAATCCATACGTAATGAGAAAATTTACAGCTTCTGTACATACATCATTCAAAAATAAAACGTTGGTTTTGTCTTGTTTTTTTAAAATGTACTTCTCATAGTAAAAAAATAATAATTGGAGAGAGATGTGTAAGTGGAATTAAAAGATCTACCAACTCGACCAGCTCACACATCTTAAATTAAGATGATGAATCTACCCTCTCCAACTGCATCATGTTGTATGATTTGATTTCTGAACTGAAAAGGTCATCTCAAACCAACTTTTTCCTGCTATTTATTACTTCTTTATTTACCCTAAAGTTAAAAGAAATATTCAATGAATTCATTTGAAATACAGTAAAAGAAAATTAAACGATATCCCATATTTCAGATATTAATTCTCTTGAAAATAGAAAAATAAAGAAATAAAGCTAAAATACAATCCAGCCCACGGCAATTTTTTAGACAAGCCCATTAGTCGAATGGTTTAAACCCAACGTTCGTGATCGTGGACTCAGTGGTACCTTCTACGTGGACCTGATATTTCATGTTCTTGATTCTGCAAAGCACTGAGCTTATTTGAAAGAACTGCCTCATCAACTTTCAAAAGTACCTAAAAGACACGACAATCCCGATGTACAAGCTTCCAAGTTAGTTATTAATATCGACATTTGTGTTATGTTTCTAGCTTGAATCTTAGCAAACACCAAGTCTCTCTGTAAATACTACTTAAGAGATTAAAAGAGGCTACAAGTAACCAGAACAAAGGTGAATGACCAGGACCAAACAAAAGCAGGACACTATTATTAGGGTGTTCACGTGGAGATCTTGTTTTTCATCATGAATCTAACTTCCACTCTTTATCCAGATGTTCATATTGCTCTCGTCAGAAAGTAATTAAAAATTGCAAATGCTAGCATGCAAAGGGTATGAATCTCTCAAAACATGTGAATATACGCATATAAAATATAGTAAGAAGTATACAAACTGAAGTACTAATCCGCACATGCATGCAATGACATAATATAACAAAACAAACAGAGCCAGTTGTGGAAGCAGCCAAAGTAGAGGTGGGCTACACATATCATCAATGTCCCCATTAATCACGTATCTTCTTCCACTGAAGAATGGGTCAAACTTTCTCGAAACTAAATAAATAAAACCATATTATAATGTTTCCAAAGATATGAATAACAGTCTTCATATAAGAATCATCTATGAACAACAGTGTTTCATACAAGAATCATTTATGACTTGTTGTTAAGCAGAGATCTCATGCCTACACATGGTGACTACATTGTCCGGAGACTATCTAGACTCTTGAGTCTCAGCATAGAAGACTGGGTTACTCGTAAAAACGTGAATAAACAAAGCATAAAAGGAGGTAAGGACAAAACAGAAGGGGGTCCATGTGGTTGGAGACTTGGTCTTCACTTTTGTAATATTAAATACTTCTAGAATGACTATCTTAAAAAACGAAGCTGAATGGATGTATCCATTGACTTTGTTTTGTATCCATTCTGGGTCAAAGTGCTTCTTTAAAGATTCCTCTTTGCTATTATCCCTTTCAATAGAATGGCAAAAAGAAGAAGCCACTTTATTCATACCTGTTTATATATACACACATGCAGACCAACTACTCTGTCCTTCACCTTATTCCTATCTTCCTTTTATCTCTATTCTGTCTAAATAGCACTCTGAAACATCGTCAGGTTCACCTTATATCCTCTTTCAGAATGGATATCGTGATCGAACACAACCCTTCAAGCATAAAGTTATCTGAACTTGGAGTCATGTCATGGCCTAAGTAAGTATCAAACAAGCACATACTCTGTTTCAATCCCTCATGTTACTGGTTAATAACATGATGAATTTATATAGATGGTCTTGTCAGCCGGGGAGATATGCATTGGTGTTTGAAGAAAGAGAGACATGCTATTTGGTGAAGGGAAAGGTGAAGGTGTATCCAAAAGGTTCATCAGAGTTTGTAGAGTTTGGTGCAGGAGACCTTGTCACCATCCCCAAGGGACTTAGCTGCACTTGGGAAGTATCTCTTTTCGTCGACAAACACTACAAGTTCGATCCTCCTACTTAATTTTTCCTTACTTACGATCTAGGTTTGGGTTAGTCTTTATCACCAGGAAGCATATAAGATTCTGTATTCAGACTAATAAAGTATAGAAGACAATGCTTAGGATATGTACAAAAGCTCCTCCTAGAGTTATGTTTCTTTGTTTGCCAGAACTATAATCTCAAGAGTATAAGCCCTCTAGCTAGTTCAAAGAGACTAAGGTAAAGGGGGTTTTAGCTCATGGGAGTAACTGTATTCCTAAGCATCTGGAAATTCGTCTGAAGTATCACAGATAAGAGTTCCAGATTCGTGCTAATGAAAAGTTGCTAATGCTAACTTGAGGATTCCCAAATAAACTGATATTGTTCTTTATTCGTAAACGATCATTATCAAAAGATTCTTATCATGAGGCCATTGGTTATTATCACTAACAAACACATCGAAAGAAAGCATTTGAATGATATTAATATAACATGGGAAAGCATATATTCTAGCAGTATTGCTCCCTGACTAGATAAAGTAGAGAAGAGGATGCACTCTCAAATCTAACATACTAAATTTCAGTAGCAAGCATCTGGTACTCCATTATCAATTATTAGTGCCTGATTAAAAAGAAAATTAAGATGATACTTAGGCTGTACAAATAAGAACCATCACACTTTTTGTATTTATAGAAACTCAAATCTCTGACAGGCATATGCTCAACTTACAGAATTATCCTTTAAACTCTTAAGTTACAAGATGAATGAAAGCTAACCTTTAGGATTCCAGGAAGATTGATTTCATCTGAAAGCTATAAAGGGCTCAAAATAACAGTTTGGTCCATGAACTCAAAAAGGGGAAAGCACCAAAACTAGCATCCTCAAGAGCAATGGCTTCTCCTTAGCTCTCCACCGCGGACTAGCATATCTTCTCTTGAACTGTTGCTTTGGACGAACATTCTCGCTTGAAGGAACCTCATTCGCCATTGTTAAGTGATTAGCTTAACATCATTTTTATGCTTATGTTAAGCATATACTGCAACGACCAAGTTAAGGTTACGTTTAAACCGTAATCTTCCAAACGACATCGTCCAGACGACCAGAATTACTTGGAAGCAGTGATGAATATATTGTACAGACATGTAGCAGTAAGAACAATAAGAGACATGTCCCAAGAAAAATAAGAGATCAGGACAAGAATTCAGTTTTAAAAATGAATCCTCAAGTCTCAAGCTTGGTAGACTAAACTAGTCTCAAGTGACAAATCTGGTGAACAAAAGAACAAAATTTGCAATCTGCAGGAAATTTTACTCTGTCATCAAACTCTATGTTCTCCATGGGTCTCTAGGTTTGTGTACTAAGAAGCACGGTTTCTGAAGAATCTCCGGCATCAAGAAAACTCCTTGACAATGGCTACAACAGGAACAAATCAAACCATACAAGAGATATGAATAGAGAGAAGATAGCATTTTTTTTTATCAAGGCCATGTAACTTTGTGATCTATGGTGCAAGGTTTTCAAACTTTTAATTCAGGTTAAGTGCTTAGTTTTGAATTTGTCGATAACGATATGGAGTGATGGTAGTGATACTTGCCTCGTTGTAATTGGTTCCAGAGAGAAAGAAAGGTTCCTTCTCCCGAACCCCACCATTCTCATGAACAAGTCTTTCTAGATCCTGCAAAACAAGCGAAGAAACCAAAAATGTTTAAGATTTGTTTATGGAGAGGTGTCTGGAACATCCTTCACTCTAATACTCAATTGCACAATGGTTCCAACATCGTGAAGATTTTTACCTTTCGGGTCAATATCTCAAATTCGAGCAGCTCCTCAGTGATTTTCTCAAGGACACGGCGGTTTTTGAGGAGCATTCCCTTTGCCTTTTCGTACGCTAAGTCATAAATCTGAAGAGCAAATAAGATGACGTTAGAGTAATTCCACAGTTAGCCTTGGATAATGCTTTAACCAACTGAAACGCCAAGCTGGAAGAAAACTGTTAAAGGCTAGAGACATGGCAACTAGAGAGTAAAACAAACCTTTTCAACTTTACTAGCCATTTCGTATTCGTGATGGTTTCCCATACTCAAAGCTGATACCTGCTCCATTGAATCGAATTTCATCAAAGAGGATCAAAAAGAGTATAAAGTCAATCAGGTGTCAGATGAGTCATCAGAATGAACGGAAAATGAATGCAAGTTTTATTTAGGCATCTTGGTTCAGTGGTTTCAGACAACTAATCTTTCGAAAGGAATACTAATGTCGAATATAAGAAAGACGTTTACCGCGTTAGTGGCATAGTAAACTGCAGGACTGTCATCGGGTCCCCAGCCATACTGAAGTACCATCCGTGTTGCAATCTGTGTACATGCCGCAAATTATAATCATATTGGCGACGGCATATTTAGTATTTAGACAACAGGTTGGTGCAAAAAGAGTAGAGAGAGTTTACCTCTTGCGCTTGTGTTATCTCTGCGGACGAAAGAAAATTTTCTTCTCCAGGAGGAAGAAGCATTTGGGATGCAATGTGAGATCCAAAGCAGAAAACAAGCTTCTTTTCAAGATATGATCTTGATTCCGTATTCCCACTTGCAGAGCCACCACTTGTGACCTTGGTGATCTTTGTGCACCCAATTCCTTCCCATGAACTAGGCTCAAGCCACAGATTGTCTACGACATCGAAGTTTGGTATTAGAAGTGCGATCAGAGCACGACCAGCAGCCCAGACAGCATGTGGGAACTTTGTCTCCCTCGTCCAATCAACAGGAGGATTCAAAAGTTCTATTCCATTGCTTATTTGTCCATAAGGTTCCATCAGATCAACCACATTCTCCAAATCTTCTTTGGTTAAGTTGAGTCCAAGATGATTAACAAGCATCTTGCCCATTTTATTGGCAACTTTAGTCTTCCGCAACCATGAGGGCACTACTACGGCTAAACGTCTGTCAGAAAAGAAAAAGGAATCACCTGATGAGACCAAGCTCAGGAATGATCAAAAATGGTTTGACAAAAGTCTAAGATGGTGAAAGATTGTTTACCGCAAACCAGCTAACGTAACTCAGAAGTTCATCTGCATCCAGAAACTTGCTCCTGAAGGCACTACTTTCAAGAGCCATTGGAACAAGTTTCAGTTCTATCGGTCGTAATATAGATGTCTTCTCAGAAACCTGAAACCATGAGCTGTTAACTAACCAAGATAGTGAAGAGATATAGGAAAGAGCAAAATATAAACAAATTTGCACAGCTTTAGATCACCTTACGCCAATCCACCAGATCAATGAGATCTCTGTCCATGGTTTCTTCTGCAGCAGTGTGTAAAATCATCTCCCTTTCCGTTTCAGTTGGACTTTGAAGATGAAATATTCTATCCATACGACCTGGCCTTCTTAACGCTTCATCAATCTGCTTATGATTTCGGGTAGTAGCCATCAAAACTACTCCATCCTGCTTCTCGAAACTGCATAATCGTAAATTATAACGTCAACTAGAGAAAGGAGAAGCTACATGGGTTTCTAATGCTACCAATTCTTATTGTGTTAAAGGCGACACTTTGAGAAGCCGCTATGAATACTACAAATATGTTCTTAAGTTTCAATCAACAGAGAAATTGGCTCTTACCCATCAAGTTCAACAAGAAGCTGATTGATGAAAGATTCATGATCTTGCTGTTTTGTATGTATGAACTTCCCGCGAACACCAGCAAAGAGGTCAAAATCCTCCACAAATATGATAACAGGTGCCTAGTAATAACAACACAAACATCAGAACATAAGACGGCATGAAACTGATGTTACATAAGACTCGGAACCTGATTATCATGAGATAAAATTAATATCTATGAAAAATAATAAAACAACAAAACAACATGGGGCTAAGCAGCTAACCATGTCTCTTGCAGTTTGAAAGAGTTCCCTGACATTCGCTGCACTTTGGCCAACCCATAGTCCAGCTTCCAACTCCTGAGCTTCAACATTAACAACAGGTACTCTTGCTTCGGCTGCTATAGCCAGCGCCAGCGACGTTTTTCCCGTTCCTCTTTCACCAACAATAAGAACTCCCTGCAATGTACAATCGCACTTCCTATGAACTAATGCTGTTTAAAATTGGACACTGTCTTACACAACCATAAAGCAACATACCCGTGGTGCACGGGCACCCATCTCCTGAAATGCCTTCGGATTCTGTAAAAACGCCACAACCTCGTTGATTTCTTCTCTCATAGACTCAATGCTAGCAAAGTTTTTTAACGGGATTGGTGGATTTTTCACTCTCTTCATTCTGTCGAATGCAGTTTTTATAGGGTCGACTCCAGCCTTTCTCTTTTGCTTGATTCTCCTTTTTCTAAAAGTAAAATATGATTTCTGCAAAACAAAAAAAAAAGGTTTTGGTAATTAATTGTTACTTAGTGGTAAGGAACCTGAATGACAACAAGAATGATTGGTTTAATACTACTCCTCACTAAAACTAGAGCGTTGGGAAGAGAAGTATGCGGAAAAGGGATAGTTACATACCACTCTCCAAAATTTCCGCACATTTGGATCTCGACGGAATGGTCCATAGCCAAGAACTCTCGGAATCTTTCTTTTTAGAAAGCGGAAAACATGATACACAACATACCCGTACACAAAAGTTCGAATTAGAAACCAGGCGAACCACTTAAAATCTTCTGTATTGCGGGACCTGAAGTTCATTTCTGCCTCAGACTGCCATTGTAAGTACCATGTCGTGCCAACAGGACTGCTCTATTTCTTCCGGCCAAGCCATTCCAAGACGCAGCCTTAGCTGTGTCAAAAAAGTAAAAATTTTAAGAGGAACAACTAGTCTCATGGAAACAGGAAACTAAAATATTCGAGAGAGAGAGTAAAGTAATACCTGGTAAGGAATGATAAATTCAAGAACTGGAAAACCGACCGCCATCATAAAGTCATCGTTTATATTTCTTATTCTCTCTAATAAAATGTCCTTTGCCTGTGATACAAGAGGAGTCTTCCTCAATCCGTTAAAGGCTCGAGAAACCACCCTTGTAAACAACAGAAACTGTTGATGGATACTTAGCTCTGACATGGGTATCCACATCAGATGAACAGTAGTTGGAATTCCAGAAGCAAGCATTTTGAGGTACAGAGCATCAAACCCTCCAAATTTCTCAAATTGCATCTCATATTCCTACAACCATAGAAAAGAGTTAGAAAGCATACAATTAAGAAATTCATCGAATAAATTAGAGACTTTAATTTGTCTACCTTGAGGTCAACAGTAGTACTCCTTGTCATCTCCTTTCAGTGCAACATACATTACACCATAATCATGCCTAATCCTGGCACTGTCAATCAGCTTCCTTGAAACTGCATATGGAACAGCCATATGGTCCATCTCCCACCTATCTTTGTCTTCATTATACCAAGTCTTTGAAACAACTCTATCTCGATCCAGGAGAACTTGTTCCTTCAGAGACAAAGCAAAACATATCAGTAACTAATTGGTGAGTGATCAATACATGTCCAAATAAATTCTACAAAACACAAAGATGTACACACACTTTACAACAAGGTACTACTACAAACTGTCTCATCAGACAGTAGAAAGATTCAATCAATGGTGTAAACCAGAAAAAAGTGCTTCTTGCTTGGCCAAGTAAGCTGATTTACCTGATAGCTTGTTAATAAGATAACAGATAAACTTGCTGTATTCAATAAAGAGCCTACAGAATCTACCAAAACCAAGGCAATTCTTGAGGTCTCCATCACCAAAAGATACAAATCTATTGGTTCGACATGCTAACTCACAAAACTGGGATCGTGATTTATCTACCATGAAAAAGATACATACTGTATTTGTTGTCTAGTGAATTTTCATACCATAAGCCAAAATATACCTGTCTCTGCGCAATATATTGTTTACCAAAATCAACATCTTCTAAAAGTCTCTGTTTCAAATCTGCCTTTGCTTCGTCCTGCCACTTTTTCCAACCATGGCGTAGATGGAGCTGGATAGCTTTTGGAACAACCACCTCCTTCTCCCCAAACATCCACTTCACCTCAGCTTCAGGAAAACCCTTGACAACTTCACCTTCTGGAGTTTTTTGAACAAAAAGCTTTTCTTCACCGAACTTTTTCATACGTCCTCTGATACGATTCCTGAAGATCTTTCTGCAGCTTTTTCGATTCCTCAAGGCGTCTTTTGATGCGTAGAGAAAAATCCAATGAATCACGATCGAACAAGGGATCAACCTCCTCTAGTTCCAAAACATCAGGCAGTATCACTTGTTCCAAATGCTTTCTTTGAGCGTTCAGTAGCTCCTGCTTAATCTCATCTCTTGGGAGTTTCGTAACGGGGCTCTCAGGAACACTGCAAACAGAAAACCAATTGATAGTGTAAGTGTAACCTGAAAGCATTTCTGTCAGAGGGAAAAACAAAAAAAGTATATATACAACAAAGACATATAGAAAAGCCAACAAAAGATGTACCTAAACTAGGCATACGAGCATAAACAAGATAAAATGGTAATCTAGAACTGCCTTTTACCATCACCATCAGAAGTTAGGAATATATATCATCAAAGGGTGACCAAATCTCAGTTAAAGGTAAGGCAGAAGTAAGTATTATCTCCACACAAAATCATAGCTAGACATATCATTACCTCTCAGTACTTTTTTTCTTCATCTCTCTGTTAAAGCTCTTAACCAACTCCACTACACTCTCTTTCAATGGACATAAGCTCCCTAACCCCAAAACTCAAAGTCGTAGTCTCTCTCTTTAAAACTGCATCATCAATCTCATCTATTCTCTCCCATATCTTGTTGTACTCGCTCTTCCACTACATCCACACTCTCCACTCTCTCCCTATCTTCCACAATCCCATCTGCTCGCTCCATCAACACTTCCCTCTCTTTCTTAAACCGACTCAAATCACTATACAACCCACTCATTATCTCATTCTCAAGCTTCTCCTTCTCCGCCTTCACCGCCTCCAAAGCCTTCCCCACCTCAGCAACATCTCCGTCTCCCTTTCTCACCTTCTCAACACTCTTGAGCAGAACCGAAACCGTCTCCAACAGTCTCCGAGTAGTAACCGGAGAACTCATGATCAATCGATTTCAAGACAACCTCTTTCTCAATCAAAGTCTCTTTCTTTTTCTTCCTTATCACATCACTGAGGAAAGGCACAGCTAAAGCCGGAGCTTGAAAAGACTGAACCGGTGCAAAACCGATTGCAATACAGAACAAGGCGTAAACTAAAGGCTTGGATACGAACTGTATCACGCTCTCTCTCGTAGACGATGAAACGAACTTTGCTTCCTGTCTTTAGAGTGGTTCGAGCTCGCGAAACTCCCGTGTACTCCGGGAAGACCATAACAGCCTCTAACGGGCACGATTTTCCTAGAGTTCTTGGATTCTCTAGACCCGTAATCCCCGGTGTTTGACCCGATACTTGAGATTTAACGATACTAGACCTGGGCTGAGAGATAGCGGAGACAGCTGTGTGAAAACGGGCGAAGAAGTAGCGGAAATGAAATCCATCGAAGTGAGATATTCAACGATAGAATGAAGACATTGATTGATGATTCCTCTGGTGCTCGCCGCCGGATTTTGAATTGAAACTGACGACGAGAGTGAAGCAGTGAGAAGAGAGAGAGAGAGAGAGCGAGAGAGAGAGAGAGGTTTATCAGAAGGAAGAGAGTAGATAGAGAGAAGAACGGTTCTGGTTTATAAAACAGTATTTAACCGGATAATTTAAACCGGATAATTTAATACCGTACCAAACATAATCATAACAATAAACCAGCGGTAGAGAACGGTTAAGGGTTTCTGATTTCTGGTGTAAGGGAAACCGATCATCTTCTTCTTTCTCGTTGATTAGTTAAGCTCACTCTTTTATTCCGGGAAAAGTACAAAAAAATCAAACTCAGACCTCTCTACTTCTTCGATTCACTCCATGTATCGACGATTCACACAACATTTGGTGCCTTTGGTCATTGTTTATTTTTCGGGAAGATGCAATTAGACGGACGCAGTTTTGTGATTTACTCGAAATGGGAAGTGCACACAAGCCTGCTCGACAGAAGTCACCAATGGATGGTATCAAGAGAAGAGTTATTTCAAAAGACGCCACGTGGTTCCCTGCTGGTTCGTCTCTATTGTCACGTGGACCTCACGTGATAAAGATCCCAAGAGAGGTTCAACCTTTTTGCTGTTATATTGTTTTCCCTCGCGAAGAAAGTTACCTTCTACCTGAAGCAAAAAAAAAAACCTAAGAAACCTTGAGAGAGAGAGAGAATCGTTTCCTGCTGACTCTCTTCTTCTCCACCATGGATTCTTCCTTCCTCCAAATCGCTGAGGAGGATGAGCGGCTCCACAACATCGCAAAAGATCACTTCGCTAAAGGAAACCACACGAAGGCCCTGGAGGTACTCGAAGATGCGTACTCAAGGCGTGGGAAAGATTACAGTCCAGGAATGTTCCATTACCTTCAAGGTTCCATCTTGTACCATCTAGCGAAGAGAGAAGAGGACAGTGACATGAAGTTCACGTTTTTCTTGGGTTGTGTTGAACCTTTCAATCAAGATTTGGGGATGCACGACTTCGCTGCTAGTTCACTGTTCGAGATCGCCAAACAGCTTGATTCGGCATTGTATTACAAGAAGGCTGCGAAAGAAGCAGAAGTAACTTTATCTCTTTTTGAACCTTGTGATGAAATGGACTCGGCCGATCTAAAAACAAAAGCTACGCTTGAGACTATACTCAAGAAGGCAGAGTTAAGGATCCTCCATGGTTGTACTGGAAAAAGCTCCGAGCCAGCACTTGGGGGGTCGAAAGAAGTTCAAGACACGATGAGGAATGTCTCCACTACCTCTGCAGATCAAAGATTGAGGTCGCATTGGGCGAGTATGAGTGTTGAGGCTAAAAAGAACTTTATGAAAGTAAGCATTTCGAAGCTTAGAGGTTACTGTTGAGAGGATATATGGCGAAGAGGGGAAAGACGCTTTGGAGGAAGTTCTGGTTTCTGCAAGTACGAACAAGAAATGGAGATTCTGGATGTGTCGAACTTGCTCACAGAGATTCTTTTATGTTAAGAAGTTCAGGAATCATCTTGAACAAGAGCATGGTGCAAAATTTAAACCTGCTATGACAAAGCATATGCCTCAGCTGGTAGATGAAGTGTGGGCTGGTATGATACTCGTTGGAGGTTGGGAACCAGTGGATGCAGTAGCTGCCACTGAAATGATCAAGAATCGGCTAGAGTTTGTGAAGGGGTTTGTATATGAGGAAGGATGGTCTAAGGACTGGCCTTTAGCTGCAGATGAAAAGCGCAGTAAGTTACTCAAAGGAAATCAAATTGCTTCTTGTGTTACTTTGGGAGCGTAAGGTTCTTTCTTTTACCACTCTAGAATGGTTGATGGAGTTTCCGACTCTTGCACAATTTGAAGTTTCCGAGTCTCTTATAACCGAGTGTGGCCTAGTGAAAACACCTCAGCGTATCTGCTTTTGGGACTGTCATGAACTCAAACGAGTTGTAGATCTTCTCAAACTCATCAAGTTTGAAAGGGATGATGGCACAGATCTGGTTTGCAGAGCAGTGGAGAGATTATGTGGTCGTACTAGAGTACAAGAAAAGATCGAGTTTGACGATCAGTTTTCTTCTATGCTTCTGGATAGAAGACTGCTGAAAGGCAAGATTGCTCCATTCGATGATGAAGGGACAGTAGATGTTTGTAAGAATGACTACTACGCCAAGACACAACCTCAGGGCGACGATATCATAACCTGGTTACTTGACCATCCTTTGACAGATGGGAGCTTTGAGTTTCCCAGGTCTGTCAGGGCACACAATCTTGATATGTGTGTGGCGATTCTGAGAGCCATTCACTACACCTGTAGGGATTGGGGAACCAAATATGTAATGAAGTTGGAGTACTTGTGTTATTATAAACTTCTTACTGACGCCAAAAACTTGTGTACGAGCGAAGATGAAAGGAGAAGGATTGCTCCGGAAGGTGAAGGGGACGTCGCATATGCATCTCTTCTAGGTGACAGGTGTGAAGAGTTAAAAACAGACAAAGGAGAGGCTCCCAACGGAGTACAATTCGTGTTTGCAGTACGAGATATTCTCGAAGGAGCATCGCAGCCCACATTCGATTTCGACGATCTACAAGCTTCCCTGGATCTTATACACGGGCTTCGAGATCTCAGTGATAATAAGGTGTTAAAGTCCATAGACCGTCTGATATTTGTGGTCACCAACAAGGTTCACTTCCTGATCTGAGCTTTCATTAACCATAGAATAACATACGTAAACTGTTATCCATTGATTTGCAGGTTCAACTTAGCCGATTCAAAGATTTTACTGATTGAAAATTCAAGGATTAGTTTGCTAAACGGACTCACCAGACTTTCTGCTTTTGACTACCGGTCTTATATCCGTAACCTGCTCAAACGGTTCATGGGGGTTGGTGGTTTGAAATTTTGGTTTTATAGAAAGAGTTTTCATATTCGCTCTGACTTTTTTCTTTGTATGTACCTTATATTGTTGTTTATGTTTCTTCTTCTAGGAAGAGTTAAATGAAATGATAAAAATGGACGCCATAGCCAAGGTAGCTGCAGCAGAAGCAGATCTTTTGTCCAGTGAAAAACAAGAGAAGGAGAAGAAATCAGGGTCAAAGAAGAAGAAACGTAAAAACATCAAGGTTGTTGAAGATTTATATTATGTATTTACTTGTCTAACTTTTTCGGTTACTCAGTTGTAAGAATGAAATTGGTCTTCATGGCGTAACAGAAAACTTCAACGAGCACGTCTACTGATATCGAGCAGAATGTAGAACCGTAAGTGCCTCTTCTCTAGATGAAAAATTTGGATTCGCAAGTTGATAAATTGTAATGTTTTCGCTGAGTACATCGTGTTTCTTACCAATGTTTAGTGAATCCTCTCCACCACTAAAACCCGTGGGAGAAGACTGTGTGGAACCAGAAGATACCCTTTCAGGTGAACGGGGTCGATTGGATATTTCAGTCAACGCTGACAATCAAGAGGAAGCTGCTGAAGGTGACCCTGGTTGTAAAAAAAAAAAAGCTTCTCAATTGATGAATCTTCTAAACTACTTTGTTCTGAGATGTATAATTTTTAGTCTCCTTAACTTGCCTGTCTTCTAAATATGCAAGATGTGCCTGGAGAAGATTTACTGTCGAAACAGATGGCAGTCACCACATGTTGCAGCTGCAACCAGATGCAATTTAGCTCTTGACATGACACTGAAGGTAAAGCAGGCACCAACAAACATAACACTCAAAATCTGAACTTGTTCTCTATTTTGGTTTGTTCTCTTCACTTCCTTATTCTTCTATATATTGTTCTGCTTCTGCAGGCCCTTTGTAAAATTAAGGTTCTTAAGGAGTATCTGGTGCGCAATCGGCATCAATTTGCTGACATCCAGGAAGGACAAGTTCCTTATGCATTACGAGATTTCTTCACCGCTTTTGCCTCGAAGATGATAGAAGAAGGAATGTACAGCTACCTCCTGCGAAACGTACTTGCTTCCCTAGAAGAAGTTCATTCAATGGTTTGTGCAGATAAACTATAAGCTTATAAGTTTATTGACTGTTGTGCTAAATATTCATTCTGATTCTCTTACTCATTTCAGTCAAGGGATGCAGCTGAGCTACTCGTATCCATCCTTGAGTTCTGGCCTTGCTGGAAAACTCCAGATATAGAAAGCTGCGTAACTCATATTTTTACACTGGAAGAATATGAAAGAATGAGTTGTTGCAAATGCAGAAAAAATCCAAATTATCCAGAGCAAAGTTCTTATGGCGTTGTTATGGCTGCAGATTCAATCAGAGACCTGAAGGTATTGTTTCATTTTTTTTACCTCTTTGTATTTCCTACAGAAACTGGTAGTATCTTTTAGAAAATTGTTCTGTGGTTCTATGTATACAGTGTGCTTTTGGGAAGATGAAGCTTGAGGACATCCTTAAGTTGATCCGCATGGAAGATAAAATGCTATGTGACGCTAAGACAGAAGGTTGTGGAAAGGCAAACTTTGTTCATCACGTTATAAGTAGATGCCCGCCTATCTTCATAATCGGTAAGTTGTGACCATGACTAGATATGATCTTATCTATCAACTCATTTCATGTATTATGACGCTGTGATAAAACAATGTTGTGGTGTTTTGTGGGCTTGCAACATTAGTGTTGATATGGGAGAAGAACGAAACTGCAAATGAAATTCACAAGACAACAAAGGCTTTGGACTGGGAGATAGATATCAGCAGGCTATACGAAGGCTTGGAACCAGACACAAAGTACCGGCTCGTGTCAATGGTAAAATCAGAAAAACAAGGTCACAAATGTTTGTCTTATTGTTTCTTGGTTACAGTCTAAGAATGTGAAATGCAGGTTGGTTGCGGTGAAGAAGAAGAATACATCTGCCTATCTTTTAAAAAGAACCGGTGGGTCAGTTACAGACATGAAGCTTTAGCTAAAAAGGTAAGAAGAAACAATTTGAAGTTGTCTTTCTCGAGTTGAAATTTGAACTTAAGAGAGTACTGAAAATGTGTGGTGATGCAACAGGTTGTTGGTGGCTGGAAGAATGTGGTCAGATTCTGTGAAGAAATGAAGATTCGGCCAGAGATTCTGTTCTACGAAGCTGCTGGAAATCAAATAGGACTGTGAAGGAAATTTTATTCATACGTTTTCAAACCAAACGTTTACACACACCAAAAAGGAAAAGAAAATTATACACTTTTTTTTTGTGTTCTCAAGTCGCAGAATGACTAAACGTTTCGTCTACAGCACTAAGGTTGACTACTTTATTGTTATTATATTTCTTCTTCGTGCTGTCTTCTTCTCCGCCGCTTCCACCGTTGCAAGTAACCGAAATCTCGCATCCAAACACGTTTACAAAACACGATAACCTTTCTTACCTTCGTCGTTGCTCCTCCTTCTCCTCCTCCTACTCTGCTTCCTTTCCCGCCAAAATCAAAATTCAAATCAGACCATTCTACTTCCTCGATTCGCTCCATGTTTCAACGATTTACACAACATGTAGACTTTTTTTTTGTTCATATTTATTCGGGAAGATGCAAATAAACCGATGCAGTGTCCGTGATTTTACTCGAAATGGGGAATGAACACAAGGTGCTCGACAGAAGTCCTCAATGGATATATCGAGAAAAGAGTTGTTCGAGAAGACGCCACGTGGTTACCATGCTGGTTCCGTCTCTATTTTCACGTGGATCTCACGTGATGATAAAGAAAGAAAGGTTCAACCTTTTGCCGTTATATTGTTTTCCCTCGCCAAGAAAGTTACCTTCTACCTGAAGCAAAAAAAAAAGCCCTAGAATCGCAAGAAACCTTGAGAGAGAGAGAATCGTTTCCGCTACTCTCTTCTCCACCCACCATGGATCAATCCTTCCTCCAAACCGCTGAGGAGGATGAGCGGCTCCACAACATCGCACGAGATCACTTCGCTCAAGGAAACCACACGAAGGCCCTGGAGGTACTCGAAGATGCGTATTCAAGGCGCAGGAAAGATGAAGTTCCAGGAATGTTCCCTTTCCTTCAAGGTACCATCTTGTACCATCTAGCGAGGACAGCAGAGAACAGTGACATCAAGTTCGCATTTTTGTTGGGTTGTGTTGAACCTTTTACTCAAGATTTAGATATACACACCTTCGCCGCGGATTCACTGTTCGAGATGGCTCAACAGCTTGACTCGGCATTGTTTTACAAGAAAGCCGCGAAACTCGCGAGAGAGAGTGTATCTGTTTTGGAATCTTTTGGTGAATTGGACTCGGCCTATCTAGAAACAAAAGGATGCGCTTGAGAAAATACGCAAGAAGTCAGAGTTAAGGATCATCCTTAGTCGTGCTGGAAAAATCTCCGAGCCACCACTTGAGGAGTCGAAAGAAGCTCGAGACACTACGATTAGGAGTGTCTCCAACGACGCATGCTGATAAAAGATTTAGGTCGCATTGGGCGAGTATGAGTGTTGAGGCTAAAAAGAACTTTATGAAAGTAAGCATTTCGAAGCTTAGAAGCTACGTCGAGAGGATTTATGGCGAAAAGGGGAAAGAAGCTTTGGAGGAAGTTCTGGATTCTACAAAGACAAACAAGAAATGGAGATTCTGGATGTGTCGATCTTGCTCACAGAAATTCTTTTATGTGAAGAAGTTCAGGAATCATCTTGAACAGGAACATTGTGCAAAATTTAAACCTTCTAATGGAAAGCATATTCCTCAGAGTTTAAATGAAGTGTGGGCTGGTATGATATTGGCTGGAGGTTGGGAACCAGTGGATGCAGTAGCTGCCGCTGAAATGATCAAGACTAGGCTCGAGTTTGTGAAGGAGTTTGTATATGAGGAAGGATGGTCTATGGACTGGCCTTTAGCTGCAGATGGAAAGCGCAGTAAGTTACTCAAGGAAATCAAATTTCGTCTTGTGTCACTTTGGGAGCATAAGGTTCTTCCTTTTACCACTCTAGAATGGATGATGGAGTTTCCGATTCTTGCACAGTTTGAAGTTACCGAGTCTCTTGCAATCGAGTGTGGCCTAGTGGAAACACCTCAGCGTATCTGCTTTTGGGACTGTCATGAACTCAAACGAATTGTAGATCTTTTCAAACTCATCAAGTTTGAAAGGGATGATGGTACAAATTTGGTTTGCAGAGCAGTGGAGGGGTTATGTGGTCGTACGAGAGTTAAAGAAAAGATCGAGTTTGACGGTCAGTTTTCTTCTATGCTTCTGGATAAAAGACTGCTGACAGGCGAGATTTCTCCATTCGATGATGAAGGGTCAATAGATGTTTGCAAGCATGACTACTACGCCAAGACACATCCTCAGGGTGATGATATCATAACCTGGTTACTTGATCATCCTATGAGAGATGGGAGCTTTGAATTTCCCAGGTCTGTCAGGGCACACAATCTTGATATGTGCGTGGCTATTCTGAGAGCCATTCACTTCACGTGTAGGGATTTGGCAACCAAATATGTAAAGAAGATGGAGAGATTGGGTTACTATAGAGCTCTTATTGACGCCAAAAACTTGTGTACGAGCGAAGATGAAAAGAGAAGGATTGCTCCGGAAGGTGAAGGGGACGTCGTATATGCGTCTCTTCTAGGTGACATGTGTGAAGAGTCCAACGGGATACTATTCGTGTGTGCAGTACGGGATATTCTCGAAGAAGCATCGCAACCCACATTTGATTTCGACGATCTAGAAGCTTGCCTGGATCTTATACACGGGCATCAAGATCTTAGTGATGATCTAGTGTTAAATTCCATAGAACGTCTGAAAGTTGTGGTCAACAACAAGGTTCTTTCCTGACCTGAGCTTTCTTTAACCATAGAATAACTTAAATTGTTATCCATTGACTTGCAGCTTCTACTAGCCGATTCAAAGATTTTACTGATTGAAAATTCAAGGATTAGTTTGCTAAACCAGCTCACCAGGCTTTCTGTTTTTGACTACCGGTCTTATATCCGTAACCTGCTCAAACGGTTCATGAGGGTTGGTGGTTTGAAATTTTGGTTTTATAGATAGAGTTTTCATCTTTGCTCTGGTTTTCTCTTTGTATGTACCTTATATTGTGGTTTATGTCTCTTCTTTTAGGAAGAGTTAAATGAAATGATAAAAATGGACGCCAAAGCCAAGGTAGCTGCAGCAGAAGAAGATCTTTTGTCCAGGGAAAAACAAGAGAAGCAGAAGAAATCAGGGTCAAAGAAGAAGAAACGTGGAGTCATCAAGGTTATTTCTTCGCTGACTTTTTGATTACTCAGTTGTAAGAATTAAAATAGTCTTCATGGCATCACAGAAAACTTCAACGAGCACGTCTACTGATATCGAGCAGAATGTCAAACCGTAAGTGCCTCTTCTCTAGATGAAAAATTTGGTCTCGCAAGTTGATAAGTTGTTTGAAAGTTTTCGCTGAGTACAATGTGTTTCTTACCAATGTTTAGTGAATCTTCTCCACCACTTAAAACCGTGGAAGAAGACTGTGTGGAACCAGCAGATACCCTTTCAGGTGAACTGGATCGACTGGATATTTCAGCCAACACTGAGAATCAAGAGGAAGCTGCTAAAGGTGACTTTAATTGTATAAACGCTTCTCATCTGACGAATCTTCTAAACTACTTTGTTTTGAGATGTATAATTTTTATTTCTTTCACTTCCCATCTTCTTAGATATGCAAAATACGCCTGGAGAAGATTTACTGTCGAAACATATGGAGTCAACTCATGTTGCAGCGGCAACCAGATGCAATTTAGCTCTTGGCATGACACTGAAGGTAAAGCATGCACCAACAATTTAGCTCTTGACATAACATTCTAAATTTTGTTTGTTCTCTTCACTTCCTTATTCTTCTATATACTGTTCTGCTTCTGCAGGCCCTTTGTAAAATTAAAGTTCTTAAAGAGTATTTGGTGCGCAATCGGCTTCAATTTGCTGAAAACCAGGAAGGACAAGTTCCTTATGCATTACGAGAATTCTTTACCGCTTTTGCCTCGAAGGTGATAAAAGAAGGAATGTACAGTTACCTCCTGGGAAACTTACGTGCTTCCCTAGGAGTTCATTCAATGGTTTGTGCAGATAAACGATAAGCTGATAAATTTATTGACTGTTGTGTTAAATATTCATTCTGATTTCTTTTTTCCATTTCAGTCAAGGGATGCAGCTGAGCTACTCGTATCCATCCTTGAGTTTTGGCCTTGCTGGAAAACTCCAGATATAGAAAGCTGCGTAACTCATATTTTTACACTGGAAGAATATGAAAGAATGAGTTGTAGCAAATGCAGAAAGAATCCAAATTATCCAGAGCAGACTTCTTATGGCGTTGTTGTGGCTGCAGATTCAATCAGAGACCTGAAGGTATGTTTCATTATTTTACCTCTTTGTATTTCCTACAGGAACTGGTAGTACCCTTAGAAAATTGTTCTCTGGTTCTATATATACAGTGTGTTTTTGGGAAGATGAAGCTTGAGGACATTCTTAAGTTGATCCGCATGGAAGATAAAATGCTATGCGACGCTAAAACAGAAGGCTGTGGAGAGGCAAACTTTGTTCATCACGTTATAAGTAGATGTCCGCCTATCTTCACAATCGGTAAGTTTTGACCATGATCTATGATCTTCTCAACTCATTTTATTTGTTATAACAAGATATGATAAAACAATGTTGGGTGTTTTGTGGGGTTTGCAACATAAGTGTTGATATGGGAGAAGAACGAAACTGCAAATGAAATTCACGAGACAACAAAGGCTTTGGACTGGGAGATAGATATCAGTAAGCTATACGAAGGCTTGGAACCAAACACAAAGTACCGGCTTGTGTCAATGGTAAAATCAGAAAAACAAAGTCACAAATGTTTGTCTTATTGTTTCTTGGTTACAGTCTCAGAATATGTAAATGCAGGTTGGTTGTGGTGAAGAAGAAGAATACCTCTGCCTAGCTTTTAAAAAGAACCGGTGGGTCAGTTACAGACATGAAGCTTTAGCCAAAAAGGTAAGACATAAACATTTTGAAATGTGGACTTAAGACAATATTGATATGTGTGTGTGGTGATGATATGCAACAGGTTGTTGGTGGCTGGAAGAATATGGTCAGATTCTGTGAAGAAAGGAAGGTTCGGCCAGAGATTTTATTCTATGAAGCTGTTGAATCACCTAACAAGTGACGAAAGTTGAATCAAATAGGAATGTGAAGGAAGTTTTATTCATACGTTTATCAACTCATTTACCTTTTCAAACTTTTTAAACCAAACGTTTACACCACCAAAAGGGAAAAAGAAAATTATACACAACTCTTTTTTTTTGTTTGTTTCTCAAGTCGCAGAATGACTAAACGTTTCGTCTACAGCACTAAGATTCACTACTTTATTGCTGTTATACTTCTTCTTCGTGCTGTCTCCTTCTCCGCCGCTCCCACCGCCGCAAGTAATCGAAATCTCACACCCAAACACGTTACCAAAACACGAGAACAACCCTTTTTTACCTTCACCGTTTCTCCTCCGTTGCTTCTCCTTTCTCCGTCTCCTCCTCCTCCTCTGCCTCCTCCCTCCCCCTCCTTTACCGCTAGAATCATCGCTCGATCCAGCCGCTTCAACGGCTCTACCTGCGCTACTTTTCTCCGCTCTCCACCTCTCAACTCTATGCTCAATCCCTTCCGTCTTCCCTTCGAGTATCGAACTCGCGTCCTCCTTCCCCGCAACCGCTTTAACCGTTGTTTTCTGTCTGTTATAAAGCCCCTGAGCAATCGCAGGCCGCTACCACAGACGCAGACGGTCCAATATCAGAGCTACAAAGCGAACCATTCACCATACTATCCACACCACCACCACCACCTCCTCCACCACTACCACCACCTCCTCCTCCTCCACTAACAACCCCTGTTTTCACCCCGTAATCATTCGTCGACGTAGTTAAATCCGTCTGATCGCTATTCGTACGACGATGCACCATCTTTGCACCGTCCTGATGATCTCTCTTGTTATCTCTCCGGCTTCCATCGAAAACTTCAATAGACAACGGCATGCTCCTTTGACCACCGTCGAGAAGCGCAACGCCTAACCGCAAAAAGCCTTGGAGCCTCCCCGAAGGACGGCGAATCTGAAGCGTCACGAGCCTCATGTTGTTGTTCCCGCCCCCGCCGTCGTCGCCGTCGCCGAAACCGGACCAGGGAGCGAAGAGATCGCTTAAAAGAACGTTCACGGTTCCGACGAGCGCGTCTTTGGCCCAAGCCGCCGCGTAGATCTCGATGACGATGGACGACGCGTCGACGTCGAGGATCTTGTCGTCGACGCGGAACACGAACTTCTCGTTCCAGATAGGGTTTGCTCGGTTTGCTTGGTCGACACGCGTCGTGAGTTTTCTCATGGGGTCGGTGTTGATCCACGCGACGGAGTACTGTTTTCATGTTTCTCGAGATCGGGGCGAGGTCTTGCGCCGAGATTAAGTTGATTTCGAGAACAGGACATGCGAATTTGAGCCGAACCATGTTTTTATTATTTGTTGTGTTCTAAAAACCTAAATGGATTCGTTTAATCTTTTCGCGAGAAGCGTGGGATGCAAGAAAGGGTTAGCTTTCTTGTGTGTTTCACTTGTCTCTCGTGAAATGATTATACGATCAAGTTGGGAAGAGATTGAGAAGGAGAATAAAAAGGAAGGAACGAAGAAGCGTGAGATTAGGGAGAAGCTGGTGGTTTTTAGACATGATAAGAACTCGACCGTTGGTTTTTTTTCTTTTAAACGTATTGTTTTTCAACGGAAGATTGGTTATAAAAAAGCTGGAGATTCTAAGGACTCTTTGAGATTGTTTTAAGAGTTTTTGACTTTTTGTTGTAATGAAAAACAGAAGATCTTTCTTACAAAAGAGAAGAAGTTTCTGTCATAACGAATTAACGAAAGAATAGGGTTCTGTTATCTTCAGGCTCTTTATATTTTCTTTTGTAATTTTAGTTTTTTTTATAATGAAGAAATTCTAGGGTTTTTTTTTTGTATACATATCTTTGCTTGCCTCTTTTATTAGCTTTGGGTTCAAGTTTCGGCTTGAATATTGTGACTGAGTCGTGTGTTTATTTGCCGTCTATTGATCCCGAATCCTTTTTTCTAGATTCACTCTAGGCCTTTTTCTTTATTTTACGTAATTTCATGTTCATGAAAAGTCAAATAACTTTTTAAATGGTGTTGTTGATAACAAGCTAGGTAATTTTAACTAAAAATAAGAAAAATATAAACTAATACTAATAAGTAAATTTTAACTAAGTTAATTAGTTAATAAGTAAAATTTGACTAATAAGTAAAATTTAAAAATTTAACTTTTATTAGTAACGATGAGTTAAAGTTATTAATTAACTTTTATTATGAATTTTACTAATTAGTTAACTAACAAAAGTTAAATTTTCAAAGCCTTGACTAATACGTAAAATTTAACTTAAAACTAATCGGAAACGGAAAAAGTAAACATTTTCCCTTTTCGTAAACCTAATTTCCCCATCCTCGTATATAAGCAAACAAACCCACGCCTCTCTCTCTCTCTCTCGTCTTGTGATTGATATGTTTGTGTTTTCTTATTTGGGACCAAGAACTACAAGCTCTTCCATCACACGCATCTTCAAACCCGAGACTCCTCCTCCTATCTCTGACCACTTCCATTGACATAACTGCAAAGATGGCGCTGGAGAATATTAACATTGGTGCTTCCAACCGTAAAGATGCCTATTACAGGTACAAGATGCCTATGATGGTTACCAAGACTGAAGGCAAAGGTAACGGCATCAAGACCAACATTGTCAACAACGTCGAAATTGCAAAGGCCTTGGGGAGACACTGCTTCTTACACTACCAAGTACTTTGGTTATCAGCTTGGTGCTCAGTCCAAGTTTGACGAGAAGACCGAGACTTCGCTTGTGAATGGATCTCACAGCACGTCTAGCTCTTGCTTGTATTCTGGAGGCTTTTATTAAGAGGTATGTTCAGTGTTATAGGTGTGGGAACCCTGAGACTGAGATTATTATTACAAAGAGTCAGATGGTGAATCTCAAGTGTGCTGCTTGTGGGTATATCTCTGTGTGTGACGTAAGGGATAAAATGACTACGTTCATTCTGAAAAACCCACCGAAGGAGGCGAAGAAGGATAAGAAAGCTTTGATGAGGAGAGCTGAGAAGGAGAGGCTTAAAGAAGGTGAAGCAGCTGATGAGGCCCAGAAAAAGCTTAAGAAGAAAGAACCTTCTAACGGGAAGGAGGTGGATGATGATGATGCTGATGATGGTGATGATGATGATGGTATTGAGTGGCAAACGGATACTTCTAGAGAAGCTGCTGAGGAAAGAATGAAGGAACAGTTGAGTGCTGCTGCTGCTGAGATGGTGATGCTCTCTGTGAAAAAAGAAGAGGAGAAGAGTACTCTCGTGGAGGAGATGAAAGAGTATCTGAAGAAAGGTTTACCTATAAGCCAGCTCAAAACGTTCATCTCCTCTCTCTCTCAGCCTCCTCAAGATGTCATGGACGCACTTTTCAGCGCTCTCTTTGATGGTACTGCGGGCAAAGAATTTCTCAAACGAGTTATGAAGAAGAAGAAGTACTTAGTGGCTGCAACGCAAGGGGAAGAAGGATCACAGATGCATCTGCTCAACTCTATAGAATCATTCTGTGGAAAGAGTGGAAACGAAGAGGCGGCTAAAGAGGTGACTCCGGTTCTTGTGGCATTGTACGACGAAGACATTGTTGAGGAAGACTTTGTGCTGGAATGGTACCAAAGGGGTTCGAGCGGAGTGGACAAGAACTCTCCTCTTTGGGAGAATGTTAAGCCTTTTGTGGTGTGGCTACAGAGCGCTGAGTTCGAGTCCGAAGGGGAGGATTGAGAGTTTCTTTTGCACTTTGACTGTTTTTTTTATTTATGTTATTTCGGTTTTCAGTATTCTCAAATTCTTTTGACTAATCTAAAAGCATTGTCTGACTTTTATTATTATATAATTTTGCAAGTGGGTTGTTGGAACTATTTTTTTTTTTGTTTCTTCTTGCTTTGTTTGGTTCTTGCATTGTTGGTACTTGGTTCTAATGATTATGGTGTTAATTGTGTGTTTGTGGGATTTGGTATTGGTCTAGGGAGGGGGTCTTAGACTCTTAGTGCAATCTCGATGCAGAGATCTTTGCTAAACAATCAATACTAACTTTAAGCTCAAACATTAATAGATACTATAACATTTTCAACAGAGCTCACAGAAGACCTCTGGTTTTCTATGCTTCCAGCCATCGGCGTGGGGTTTGGGTCGGATATGTCGGATTTTCGGGTATTTTTGTGTTGGAGTCTAGTTATAAGTAACAAAGATTGTGCCATTATGATATAAACCATGTACAGGTTATACATTTTACAATATATATAACATGTTATTATTGGTCTAAATACTGATTAAAACTTACAAGATGTCCCCTAGTAGTAAACGTGTATAGGTTTACCATCTTGGTAGGTCAGTTTTAGTTGAGCGGGAATATGTTACTTGCAAGTGTAGACTGTACAAGTTATTACTTCGTTCAGACCGATGAGCAGTTTATTAGATAGGAGTTAGGGTAGAAAATAAAACAGTATTGTCCTATCTACAACTATTGACATTTGTAGACGAATTTCATTTTAGATAAGTCGAAATTCAAAACCTGGTAACAATAATTTAATAATATAGTACGTCTATATATGATCATGAAACGTTTGAGTGTTTTTCAGTCTCACGTGTACTTGACCTCACAAGTCACAACCAAATGATACAAATAAATAGTCAAGTAGACATATATGTCGGTTTTAATTTTAAGTCAGGGATACGTAGACAATATCTAAACTACCACAATCCATCTCCATTAATTCACCAATATATAACTTATAATCTTTCCCTCTGTATAATGTCTCAAATATGGTTGTTCACTTGATCTCTCCTAGTACTCGCACGAACCCTAGCCCTAATCGTTATCTTTCTTCCCTCTCTCATTAACACATCCCAATTGGATTACGACGCTCTAGTGTTCAGTCAATGTGATTCATCAGACACAAATATCCTCCAAAAGACAACAACCACAAAAGATCCAAATTACTCGAATCATGATCTCTTTCTTCGTGCACAAGCTCTTTATTACTTTCTTACGCAAACTCGAGTCAGAATCCTCTCGAAGCGAAGTTCTTTAAGACTCTAGCATGGTAACGACGAACATGCGGTCTCGGGATGGTTCCAATGCAGAGAAGATTATCCGAGTGAGATATGTCATAGATGTGTTCAGTGAGCTTCGTGATATTTCGTCTAGATTGTGTGGAAATGCTACGTCAGCTCGTATTCATCTCCGAGGATGTCACATGGTGTACGAAATCGAACTCGTTGATGCCCCTACTGCTCGTAAGTATTACTTTGTATGTTTTATAACTTTATTTGTAAAAATTAAATTAAAGAGCTAAATGATAAACTAATGTGCAAATCTCATAAATAGTACTTTCTAGTTTCTTTCATCAAAAATAACATCTAAAAAAAAATCCCTAAATTATATTTATTAATCAATAAAAACACTAAATCCTACATTCTAAACCGAAGTTTAATCATAAACCATAAACTCAAGTATATAAACATATGTTTTATCTAAATAAGACAAATCTATTGTTATTCAAACGTAGATTTTAAAAAATATTTTAAAATCCAGTGTTATTGAACTTGACATTTTATAAAACACTCTGAAATCCATTGTTATTGAACAAAATTTAAGTTGGAGATTTTAGAGTACTTTAAGTGTTTCTAGAGTGTTTGAGGGGAGTTCTTTAGTTATAAAAATAAAAATCTAAATCCCACTATTTTAGATGAGATTTTAGAGTATTTTAACAAAAATCACATCAAATTTTCTAATTCTCCTGCAATCATCTCAAAACTCATTAAAAATCAAATCACTTCAAATTTCAGATTCAATACACTCCCCTTAATCTATATTAATTGCGAATTTGCTAAGAAATAGACCAATCGCAAAGATTTATGCTATATATACACCCCAAATTTGTTTAGAGATACTTTTCCCCAGCACGATTTAATTCACTTTTTCGTTTCATTTTTGGAGAAGCTAATAATCATCATAACTACAAGTTACTGGAAACACCGGAACGCGGTCTCATCCACAAGATATGTGACGGAGCTACGGCGGAGACGTTCGCCGGATTCGAAGAGATGAGAACGGAGGCACTCACTGCTGCCGAAACAGGAGTCGTTGACGGGCACGGGTTCTACGAGGAAAGCTACAAGCTCCTCCACGTTGTGGCTCAGTGCGACGGCCTACGTTGAAGCCTGTGATTGCGGCGAGTGCGTCAGTGCGGCCGCGGAAGCAGCGGCAGAAGAGTGTCCGTGGTCTATCGCCGGCCAAATATACTTGGAAGGGTGCTACGTTGGGTATACGTATTACCCGCATGAACATCCCGGTGGATCATACCACGGTACGTATGCATGCGTTTACGAATGCAAATACGTCTCGACACATCTTCACCTATTTAAATATAAATGTTTACCAAAAACGATTTTTTTTATTTATAAACTGATTAGTAAATTTATAATCAAACAAATAAAAAGTATACTCAAACTTTAGTATAACCAAACCGAGTCAACAAAGACTATGTGCCATATAGAGTCAATAAACATTCATTATATATTTGTAATAGCTGTTTTCAAGTCAAACCGAACGTGAGCTTAGATAATTAAACAAATACAAGTTGGTAAGAAACTAATTAGTTTTTGGCAGAGGAAGTGGGAAAAGCAAGCACGGGGAAGTCGTTGGCGATAGTTGTAGGAGGAGTCGCGGCTTTGGTCTTTGTTGCTATTTTCTTCTTGTTCCTCAAGAGCTTGCGTAGAAAAGGAGATGGTACGTTTAATCTTATTACTTTTCTTTTAATTCAAGTTTATCTAATATAGAGATTTACTAGAAGTTTAACAATATGTATAAAGTTGATTCAATATGCCCAAAAGAAAAGTAAATGATGACTGCTATGAATTAGCTAGTTACCTATAGCAAGAGATAAATGAGTCGAGTAATTAAAATAATATAAAGCAGTATTCAAATTTGCATTGCAGATTGTTGAAGGAGAAGATCTACATCGAAGAGAAGTTGGGAAAATTTTGTGCTCCTTGTATTTGTTACAGCAGCTTAATAAAAATTGGTTGTACCATTTACTTCACAATGAAAGATGTCAAATTTGGTTGGGAATATAACAACAGCGTGAATAGTGAGATAGCATAATAATGTAAAATATTTTGTATTTGAATATTAGATTAATATTTGCGATACATTTTTTTACATATATATCATCTTATATATAATCTTAAGACACTTAAAGAGAGCATTACAAATTCTGATAAACATGCTACATGTGCAAAGATTATGGCATCGACTGGGAAAATGGCTTATTCCCCTACGAACTAGTTGTTCCCGGTTTTTTTACACACAAACTTTTAAGCCATGCCAAAAACCACACGAACAACGGAAATATTGCTTATTCCCTTATGAACTAATTATTTACAGCTTTTTCACACACAAATTTTTAAATTTTGCCAAAAACCACATGAACTACGCTATTTTTTTAATTACATACACAAACTATCAATTTTAAGCTAATTCTCCTAAAATCGTAAATTGTGCTATTTAAACATTAACTTAGTTTATTATAGGTGGATAGCCGGTTTAATTTGGGTTGATAAAAAAGAATAATACATCGTTTTGTTATTTTGTTTTCTTTTTGTCAACTGCTCTTTTTTTTCAAAAATCGTTTTACTCTTCATCATCAATTGGGAATAAAATTTATTATTTTGTAGAAGATTAAATGTTTTACATGATGCATAAAAAAAAGAGCAGCAACTACTAGTTTACCAATCCGCTATGTTTATGCTCTTCTTTCTTTATGTATCATGTAAAACATTTAATCTTTTACAAAATAATAAATTTTATTTCCAATTGATGATGAAGATTAAAACGATTTTTGAAGAAGAAGAGCAGTTGACAAAAAGAAAAGAAAAAGAACAAAACGATGTATTATCTTTTTTTATCAACCCAAATTAAATCGGCTATCCACCTATTGTAAACTAAGTTAATGTTTAAATAACACAATTTACGATTTTAGGGGAATTAGTTTAAAATTGATAGTTTGTGTGTGTAATTCAAAAAATAGCATAGTTCATGTGGTTTTTGGCAAAGTTTAAAAATTTGTGTGTGAAAAAGCTGGAAATAATTAGTTCATAACGGAATAAGCAATATTTCCATTGTTCGTGTGGTTTTTGGCATGGCTTAAAAGTTCGTGTGTTAAAAAGCCGTGAACAACTACTTCGTAGGGGAATAAACCATTTTCCCGGCATCGACTTGTTACTATCCTATCGGAAGTGCATAGACGTGAGATAGTAATAAATTGTTTAGAAAACGTAGGAGAATATGCATTGTGGTCAACTGAGAAATGGAGCTTGTGGTCAATTGAACTATATATAAATCCAAATTAACTGGAAACTCGAGTCTAATGTGACCTTAACCGATGTTAAAGAGTGTTGGGTAGGTTACAGTCTGGCTGAATCCAAATTTGAGCGTAATACGTCAACGTTTGTACATAAAAAGAAAAAGAGTTATTATACGCGTTTTTGGGCCCCTATAGTCAATGGGCCTACAAACATAATAAAGACAGTCTCTCTCTCTTTCAGTAAGAAAAACAAAAGAAGAAAAAATCTAAACAAACAATGTACTCCGCCGTGAATCGGATTCTCTGACTCTGTGAATAGATCCTATTTACTTTTTTAGTAATTTTGAAATATATATATTTTTTTCCTTGGTCTCAGATAATAAGATTCGATATCATCTCTGCAAGTGCATGCAATTCAATCTGCTTCCTCAATTGTGTGAAGCTTCCGCTTGAATAGTGACTCTCCCCGCTAACCACCGAGGTCTTTCTTTTTTCTCTTCGTTTCTGCAAGCTTCTTACTCGTTTTTGCTCAGTGTGATCTCTTTACTCCGCGAACTCTCCGATTACTTTAGGCCTCTCTGTATTAGTTTCGAGATTCGGCGATTTTTTTTAGGATTTGTTTAGGCTTCAAACTCCAAAGAAATTGGAAACTCTTATCCTCGTTGATCTGATGATTCTGCATTCGCCGATTGAGATTTGTTTCGTGTTTTTTTTCTTTTGTAATTAGTGAGAGTTTGCTTTGATTACTGATGAGTTTTGAATTGATGAGTTTTGAATTTCACATTTTAATGATTTGATTTGTTTTTTTTTGTGTGTAAATTTTTTGCAGTTTCCTGTGGAAGTGATAATCGATATGCTCACCGACGACGAGAGAGTACGCAAAGCTTGTGAGATAACAAGGGAACTGAAGATCCCAGACTGAGAAGACACTCCCAGTGCTTAGGAAGCTACTCCAAGAGAACGGCGAGAATTGGAATCTCATAAAACTGGATAACTACACCGCGTTGATCGATGCTATCTACTCTCTTGATGAAGAAGAAGAAGAGGATAAGAAGAAGAAGAAGCAAACAGGAAACTTCATCTAACGGCAGTAGAGAGGGAAGAGTCATGTGATCAATGTCTTTGACTCTCCTCCTCCTAGTGCTTCTCTGAAGAAGCAAAGCCAATGTTCGTTTAATAGAGGGAAGAGTGTTGACTCTCCGCTACTCTTAAGAGAAAATACGAAACCCGTTCTGCGAAATCAGGCTCGTCCAGTGAGGAAGGAGGGCACAAGCAACAGCCGCTTTCTAGCGATTCTGTTCGCAAGAAGAGATATAAAGCCATTATTCGTGACATAACTAAAGGTTCAGGAGAGCGTTGAGATATCTCTGGTTGATGAGGTTGGGAGTGAGCAGGTGCCCAAGTTTACTTACATCCCTCACAACATTGTGTATCCAAAATGCTTACTTGCATGTGTCTCTTGCACGGATTTCTGATGATGATTGCTTGCGCGAGCTGCAAGGGGGACTGTCTTTCGGCCGATTTTCCGTGTGCTTGTGCTCGTGAAACCAGCGGGGAATATGCGTATACTAAAGAAGGGTTGGTTAGGGAAGGAGTTTTTGGACACTTGTATTAAGATGAAGAAGGCACCTGATACGTTCAGTAAGTTTTACTGCCAGGTCTGCCCTTTAGAGAGAGATAATGGAAAGTGTGAAGGACACTTGATCAGGAAGTTTATTAAGGAGTGCTGGAGAAAGTGTGGATGTGATATGATGTGTGGAAACCGAGTAGTGCAGAGAGGGATAAGGTGCCAACTGCAGGTAACATTTATGTGAGATGCTACTTTAGTTCCTATATGCCGACCATTGCTTCAGTATTGATGTTTGGTTGACAAGAAAAATCTATGTTCAGGTTTACTTTACCCAAGAAGGGAAAGGATGGGGTATTAGAACACTGCAAGACTTGCCGAAAGGAACCTTTGTCTTTGAATACATTGGTGAAATACTGACCAATACGGAGTTGTACGAGCGGAACATAAGATCTACTAGTGAACGGCATACAGTATCCTGTAACTCTGGATGCAGACTGGGGTTCTGAAAAGGATTTGAAAGATGAAGAAGCTCTCTGCTTGGATGCCACAATCTGTGGAAATGTCGCTAGGTTTGTCAATCACAGGTAGTACCAATCAACTCTCCTTGTGCTATGTTATTTTTTATGCGTGCTTCCCTTGAGAGTTTATCGTTCTTCTGAACTTTATTGTTGATGCAGATGTGAGGATGCAAACTTGATTGATATTCCGGTACAAATAGAGACTCCTGACAGACATTATTATCATGTAAGCATATGACTTCCTCACTCTAACCTGATCTTCCTCAAAACACCAATTGTTAGAGTAATTTTTTTCCAGCGAGCTCAAGGATTATGCTGTGTTTGGCCATGTGCAGATTGCCTTCTTTACCATTCGAGACGTGAAGGCCATGGATGAACTGACATGGGTAAGCACCATGACTAAGCTACCTGGCTAGGAAGTTTAGCGCAACGGTGGAGAATTATATATCCTAAAAATTAAACATGTTGATTTTTGCCATTATATAGTGTTTATAAATGACTCAACGAATTGAGATGGATCAAACACGTCTTCTATGTTCCTGGAATGTTATTCTCTATTGAGTTGTACACATACTCCGTTCAAATAACCCGTGTTTTTTGAATTGGCAGGATTACTTGATAGATTTCCATGATGAAAGTCATCCCGTGAAGGCGTTTAGATGTTGCTGCGGAAGCGAATTATGCAGAGACAAAAAGCCAAAAGGTCAGTTATCTTTACACATTGCCTTCCTTATTCAAATCTTTTTTGACAGAGCATTGGCTTGCATCCTTAGTAGTGCACACAGATTCTAAGTTAGGCACTTGTTTTTGTTCGGTAAGAGATACCGATCATTTCGTAGAATTACATTGGTTAAGAGGCAAAACTGAGTTTTCTTGGCTAATTATGCATTTATGGTGGGATGTATGTCAGGATCTGGAGGCAAGTCGGGAGAAAGAAGAAAGGTTGTTCCTGCTAAAAAACAAGCAGGTGAGAAAATTGTCCTAGTCTTCAGGCAAGATAGTAGGCATAAGTTGTCCCCGATCAAATAGTTTGTCCTTTTTAAAGCTTTTGATACCATTATGATTAGTGAATGATTCATTAAGTCGTTGTGGGTTTACTAACACCACCGCAATCTTGTAACGCAGGTTCCAAAGCGGTGGCAGTAAAGCGCAAATGAGGGGTGATCATATTAGAGTTGTTCGTTCCGTTTAGAAAACATAACACACCTACACTTTGATCCCATTCTGAGCTCAGCTTAATATACAGTGAAGTGTGTCATGGTCGCAACATCTCTTCTTTGGTAAAATGATCTGAACTGAGTAGATTCTTCACAGTAAGCTGACAGAGATTGTTTACAGCGAAATAAGAGTTATGTTGGGTAACCAAATAAACTCATTTGTTAATGATTGTTCTAGAGATTTCATTGTCAATGTCAAATATATATTGACATTAAGGTCTTTTTTAAAGAAATATATTGGTTATGGTTCCTTTTCAAGGGTTCTAGAGTGTAAAAAAGAATGTGATGGAAAAATTCGAAGTAAGTGAATTAATTCTATAATGGTTAATCTGAAGAAGAACGCATTATAATGATGCATTGTTACAATCAACTTTCAAACATGCCAAATGGTATTGCATTTGAAAAGAGTGTGAAGAAGATAATTGTGAGCAAAGAAAAACCAAATGGTATAATTGGTATTGCATTAATGGGCTTACTGGTGAGCTTTTGAAGCCCAAATAATAAAGCCAGGTCAGCAGAAAATAGTTATAAGAAAACCCTAGTATAACAACATAAATACCCGTCTTCTCACTTCCGTCGAACTCTTCCCAACGAGAGAGCCTGTTACTCTGCAACCATGTCGAAGCGAGGTAAACAATCTATTCCTTATGTCAATTCTTATGCTTCGCATATTGAAGATCTAGGGTTTATCAGCTTTAATTCTATACACTTGTAAGATTCATGTTTGGTAGTCATTTACGAAGCTGAATCTGCGTTTCCATCAACTTGTATTAGTCTCAAGGATTACGTATATAACTTTGTCATGAATCATATGTTTAGATGTTGATTTATAGTGTTACTCATCTGTGATGTTTTGTTTCGTATATTGATTGTTAATAGGAAGAGGAGGAACCTCTGGAAACAAGTTCAGGATGTCACTGGGTCTTCCAGTGGCAGCCACCGTGAACTGTGCTGACAACACCGGGAGCCAAGAATCCTTTACATCATCTCCGTCAAAGGTATCAAGGGTCGTCTTAACCGTCTACCATCCGCTTGTGTCGGTGACATGGTTATGGCTACCGTGAAGAAAGGAAAACCTGATCTCCGTAAGAAGGTTATGCCAGCTGTCATTGTTAGGCAGAGGAAGCCTTGGCGCCGAAAGGACTGGTGTCTTCATGTACTTCGAAGGTAAACCATTTCTATCACGTCTTCATCTGTCTTTTGTTTGCTGAAAGTCTAATCAATTGGTGGTTGTTAATTGCAGATAATGCTGGTGTCATTGTCAATCCCAAGGGTGAAATGAAAGGTAAGAACATCATTATTATTTTTTTTGCATATAGAAATGTTAAATCAGTTATGTTGGTAGCTGATGAATCTATGCTTCTGTTTGTTGTGATTTCATGTGTATAGGATCTGCTATCACCGGACCAATCGGAAAGGAGTGTGCTGACCTGTGGCCGAGGATCGCTAGTGCTGCTAACGCCATCGTTTAAGATCTATCTCTCTTTTTGTGTTTGTTGAACGTTTTATCAGACCTCTGTTGAGGATGCTTTGTTTTCGTCTTAGACTGTGTTATGTCTTAATCTTGATTCTAGTTATCTATATTATGGTTTTGTTCAACGTTTAATTTTGCCAGTGAGATTTTTGTTTGTGTCAAATCAAACAATAGGATACGTGGACTGGTTCTTCCTCTGGTTTAGTTAGGTTAAAATCTTGATAGTTCTTATTCTGGTTTAGTTCGGGTTTGATTCTCTAATTTTTATAGGGTTTTAGAAAACGTATCAGTATTTTGAACAAAAAAAAAACGTATCAGTATCGATATAGGCTCATTTTGGCCCAAAAGAAACATGTAATTCTCGAGGAAATGAGAAATGAGACTGACAAGCCCAATAAGCCCGATACGCTGCCGAATGATAATCTATTACTACATTATGTGTATTATATTCTTAGCTGTATGGAACCTGTGAAATGGGCTTAAATATATGCTTAATCTCGTGTACCGACATGATTAGGTACTGTTCGAAGAAAATGTTGTAAAATAATTTTCCTTCCATCACTTTCAATGGATAATATAGATCATAATTTTTTAAAATTTTATTTTAGTAGAAAATCAATTAAATCAAGCAAATTTTAAACTACAACTAGGTTAGGTCAAACATTATGAAAATGCCTAAAAATGAATTTGGAGTAGTGCCTTGACGTAATAAGCACCGAGCTAACACTGGACCAATCAAAATATAAGCAAACATCAGATGGACCCCACAACGCTTCATTTTTATAACACGGCCTTTCGATTTCTTCCACGGCAGAGAAACAACTATTGACCCTGCTCTCTACATGAATCATGATTCTCCTTTTATAGTCTTCTCAAATATTTCAGGAGAGAATAACAAGTTTTTTTTCGTTAAGTTCAATCACTCAAGGATAAAAAGTTTGGTTTTTGATTTGGTATTGGATTCTGTGTTGCTCTGCTCTGCTCTGCTCTTAGTGCTCGGTCGAGTAAGAAGATTCTGTCTTTTTCTTCTTTCCTTTTTTTTGAGTGTGAGAAGATGATCCCATGGCCATAATCCATTTACTTACTGTCGGCAGCTTCTTAGGATTGTTAGATTAAATTTTCCTTTATGATTGTGGAAGCGATGAATACTCATTAGTTGACCGTTTAATCTGTTATAAAAGTCATTAGCTTTGCCACTTGACTCACCCTATGTTCTGTTTTTTTTTTTTTTTTGAAAATTTTAAAGCAAAAGGTATATGATTTTTTCATGGAGGATAAGAAGGTTCAATCTTAAGATTGTGACTTGTTATGTCTAAGAATCATTTCTATTCACTGGTCAAGCTATTTTTTATCCGATTTAGTTGTCTGTAAGATTCTTTGTTCCTTGAGGAGGTGTCAATTTTGATAAGGGGTTTGATTGAATGATAAAATGTGCTGATAGTGAACACGTCTCTGTGGTTTACCAAAAGCCATATTACATTTTTTTCTTTCTTTTCCCCAAATGAGACGTTCCCATCTGCTTGCATTTGATTCCAATATCTTAATTTTGTGGTCCCTTCCTTATTTGTGATTTTGATGCATCTGTCTTCTCCATGATAGCTTCCTCTTTGGTTCATGGCTGAAAACAAGTTTTGTTTTGGATAAGAATATAATCTTTTTCTTCTTGTTCCCTTTTTTTAATCTTTCCTCTTGCGTTAAGTACTTTTTTTTTTTTCAAGTAAAGCCAAAAAAGTGAAGAATATTATGGCAATGAATGTGTTCAAGAAGCGAAGAATCTTCTTTGAGAGTTCTTTTGTTAAAAGAAGTAAATATAGGAATTTTATAAACAGTTCATGTCCTTTAGATTCATCTTCTATATAAGTTACTGATAGTGAGTCTCATGTCATTTGCTAAAGCCAATACACACTTCTTTATTAATATTTCTAAGCTAATCTTTCTTCTATGACACTTAACGGCGGTTTCGGTTTTCCAACTGCTATGTCTTCCTTTTTCCCTCTTCTTCCTACAACTCTAGATGAGAGATACAACCACCATAAGTTTCCTAACTCTTTGTGGGTTTCATCGTCAGGACCGGAGCTGATGAACAACCCTGTACCCTGTCAAGTGTTTCCTCTGGTCTCTGGTGGTGGTAGTTCTTCTGGATACTGCAATAGCGTGTACGTTTCAGCAAATGAAAGAAGCTCCTCACAGACCAGACAATTAGTTCCTCATGTCTCAGTGGAAACACAATCCTTGCCTGTGATTGATCAAACTCAAGAGCAGAAAGATATGAGCTGGCCTGAAGACCAGCTTCAGGGCTTCTTTGACTTTCCTGTTCCAGGATCCACAAGCAGAGAGCAGCAGCAGCAGAGCTAAAACCGAATGGCCAGGACTGGGCTAATCAGATGATCTCTGTTGATGATGATGGTCTAGAACCTAACTGGTCGGAGCTTCTAGGTGATCCTAATGTCCTCAACCAAGATTCAAAGGTTTGTTTCTCTATATCTATCTACTGACCTTTAGATTCTAATTAAGAAAAGTTCTCATGATGTGTTAGCAGATACCAGCACCCTCTTGTGATATAGCTAGGCAAGAGGTAGTAGTAGTCAGTACTCATCAGCATCAGGTGGATTCATCGAGCGCCAAAAGCCCACAGGGCTAGTTCAATGACATCTAAGCAACGAATGCGTTGGACACCTGAACTTCATGAAGCGTTTGTCGATGCTATCAATCAGCTAGGCGGTAGTGAACGTGCGTGAGCTCCCTTTTTTTCTTTTCTTTTTCTTCTCATGCCTGCAAAATTTTTAGCTCAACAACTTATTATTGCAAAACAATAGGAGCCACACCTAAGGCTGTACTGAAGCTCATCAATAGCCCGGGGCTGACCATTTACCATGTCAAAAGCCATTTACAGGTTCTTTTTTATCTCTGTTTTTTTTTTTTTGGTTTGTATGCTTTTTAGCTAATCTCATTTTCCCATCTGAGCTGTCTTTGTATTGTTGACTTCTCTCCAGAAATACAGAACGGCAAGGTATAAACCGGAGCTTTCAGTAGATACAGGTACTCTAATAGCCTTTGGTAATGCTACTATGGAAATAGCTTTGATGCCCATCTAAGAGATCTTGTGTGTGAGGAAACGAGTCTTTATACTGAATATTTTTTTACTTGTTTGAACAGAAAAGCCTCCACTGAAGACGTTGAAGACCATTGAAGATATCAAATCTATTGACTTGAAGACGTAAGCTTAAACTTTACCTCTTCCTTGTGTGAACAAAACACAAGGAAGTTTGTACTTAATACTGACGATTTTATACTTTGTGTGTTTTCTTCTTCTTCAGGAGCATTGAAATCACTGAAGCTCTACGGTTACAGATGGAAGTTCAGAAAAAACTCCACGAGCAACTTGAGGTATGATTCAAAAACTGTGCCCTTTACTCTTTTACTTTCTTTTGCAGATTCCTAATGTTTTGGTTTTTGTCTGATGATGTTGGTCTTAATGCAATGCAGGTCCAAAGAACACTGCAGTTACAAATTGAGGAACAAGGTCGGTATCTCCAGATGATGATTGAGAAACAACAACAGAAGATGCAAGAGAAGAAAATAGGCTCTTCTTCTGGCTCATCATCAATGCCAGAAGCCGACAACACTTCAGCTCCATCAACAAACCTTTCGCAGAAACTGCAGAGTGGTTCTAGCACACTGGATCAGAGCGGATCTCCCTCTGGGGCTACTAAGAAACGAGTTAGAGAAGATTAAAGACATATCCTGATATGCACAAGTTGGAAGTTATGATACTGATTACTGACACAGTGACTTGAGCTTGAAGTTTCTTTTTGTATAGGAGACATGTTTCTCTTGGAACTAAAGTTAGGGTTTTGTACAAAACGTGTTCGTTACTCTTCCTCTTTCTTGCTTTTATGTGAATCTCTCACACCAGAACCAACTAATCAACTTTTAAAATGGTGATGAGATGACGTGGACAAACCATTGTCTAGTTGGACTATTGTCGGCAGATGAGTCAGCTATTGTAATGTTGCTGACGTGGCTTTACGACGTAATAATATACTCTTCTCTCCAATTTTTTTTTCTGCTTCGTTTCACAAAGCTCTGTAGAAGCAAAGATTCCAGTAAAGAAGTTCTAACATTCCGGTTTAGAGAAACGTCAGAGGATCCTCTCTGTTGTGTTTCTGGTACTGTCTCAGTCCAAGCTTGTGCCTTTTAAGCTTGGTTCTGCTTTCTGATAAGTACCATTTTTTTGGGAGAGTTTATGGGGAGCAGAGGATCAAGGGTTTGACGAAGCTGACTTCTGCACTGGAGAGGAACCAGTTGTTCCAAGAGGGGATAGTGGGAATCAGGAGCTTTCTGTTCGAGTACAGGTAGCTACTAAGATTAAGAAGTTTGTAGCTGTGTGCTATCCTTGGATACATGCATCAAGTGAAGGTAATTTTCAGATTTATGTGGAGCACGGTCTTTATAATAGTTAGGAGTTGTTCTTTCATCATGCAACAGAGTTCATTCAACAACAGATTTAAAAAAAAGTGAAATATCCATAAAAACTAGAAACTGGAAACACCAACGCAAATAGAAAGCATGTCAAATGTTGCCCCCAAGAACACATCACCACCAAAAAAGGGATTAGATTTGAGAAAACGATAAGATCTCAGTTTTGCCTACTTTCTTCTTCAGAGTTTCGCCAAGCGTAGCTATATCCATATCCTCACCTTGCAACGTAAGGGTCTCTTGGCCTTTCCCAAACTGCAAGCTCGTAAGTCCTGAAAACGTATTGATTAATTCTTTTTCATTAGGCTTTGTGTTTTTTTTTTTTCTATTTTTTTTTGTGTGATGTTGTTTTGTTTGGTTGATTAAACTTACCGGGTAATGCTCCTGCAATCTCCATCACTTTGGTCCTGTCTGTATCAGAGCTCAGAGTCACCTTCAGCACCACGATTTGCTGATCACATGGCCAAAAAACTCATCTTAAAAATCAAGTGATGCATGATTTGATTAAATGGGAATGAAAAAAAAAGAAAAAGAAATGAACTTTGTACCTTTGTCCCCATATCTTGTAGCTGCGGAGAGAAACTTAGAAAGATGCTTTTGCTTTCTGAGAAAAGCAAAGGAGAGGGTGTTTCTTTAGCTTATAAAAGATGATGAAACTAATGTGATGTTAATGCCGATATTTAAAGAGGAGAGTTTTCATGTTGCTATTTTGACTATATGGTAATAATATCTTCCTCCTTGAGTTTTCCACTGATAGTAAAAGCATCACTATCTCTTACAAACAAAACAGGCAGATAATTTTTTGTTTCCTTCTTAGTTTAGCCATCAAAAGGAATTGTATATTGCACAGATAGGGATGAATGATAATAGTGAACTGGATAATTTTTTGTTTCCTTCTTAGTTCCATTGCTTCTGGGCTGGGCACAAGGCGAGTACCCGCTATTTTATGTATACTTGATATTTGATTTGACTTGTACGAGTAATAAAATTTTCGACTTGTATTTGATTTGTTAAAAACGAGTACTTGCTATCTCGAGTACTTGATCAAACATGAATTATTTGCAAATTGCTTGCTACGTTTTATACTTGATACTTACGAGTACTTATAAATTATTGACGAGTATTTTTTAATATTGAAGAATTACTTACTGAACAATATTCTATCAGAGATGGACGTGAAAGTTAGCTTATTTATTCTACTAAAAATATGAAATTACTTTGAATTTTTTTTTACATATTATAAAGAAGCGAGTTTAAGCCGTATTGATTGTCTTATTTATTAAACTAATACTAGATTTTGATCTACGCAACCGCGCGGATATTTATTTTTCGCTTTTATGTATATAAATTTTTTGTTTATACCATTACTCACATATATTTTTTACATTAACCATATTTTCAAATGTTTATATAACATTTCAAACAGAGTAATGTGAATTTTTATATGTTTGATCCAATTAATAATCGTCATATGTATTTTTACCTTTTATCATATATTTATTTCATTAAATTTGCATTTGATTATTAAGCAGACTATATATATATATATGCAAAGTTCACTCTAAAATAATGAGTTTTTGGTAAATGCTCTATATACTGAAGTTTATACTCTTCACTCTAGTTTAAAAGTTTCAAACCACATTCTACATTTGAATTAATGTATTCTAAACTATCTTTCATGGTATATATGAATCATTCGAATTTTTTAATATTTAGTTTACTAAAATTTCATATATCGACTAGATTAGTGGAATTCGCATTATAAAATCTACTTTATCTAGAGAAACGAAGACAATAGAGGTTCTAAATTCTTTGCCATCATCTTATGTTATTGCTCGATAAAAATATACACTAAAACCGGATTTTTATTTTTTTGAAATTGTTTCAAAATCCGTGGGTTAACCCCTTCTTAAATAATGAGTTTTCGGTAAATGCTCTATATACTGAAGTTTATACTCTTCACTTTTGTTTAAAAATTTCAAACCACATTCGACGATTGAATTAATGTATTCTAAACCATCTTTCATAGTATATAGGAATTATTCTAATTTTTTAATATTTAGTTTACTAAAATTTCATACACTAACTAGATTAGTGAAATTAACATTATAAAATCTTCATTATCTAGAGAAACGAAGAATACATAGGTTCTAAACTCTTTGACCATCATCTTATGTTAGTGCTCGATGAAAATATACACTAAACCCAGATTTTCATATTTTTGAAATTTTTCTAAAATCCGTGGGTTAACCCCTTCTAAAATAATGAGTTTTCGGTAAATGCTCTATATACTGAAGTTTATACTCTTCACTCTAGTTTAAAAATTTCAAACCACATTATACATTTGAATTAATGTATTCTAAAGTCTCTTTCATAGTATATAGGAATCATTCTAATTTTTTAATATTTCGTTTACTAAAATTTTATACACTGACTAGATTAGTGTAATTAGCATTATAAAATCTTCATTATCTATGGAAACGAAGACAACAGAGGTTATAAACTATTTGACCATCATCTTATGTTAGTGCTCGATGAAACTATACACTAAAACCAAATTTTCATATTTTTGAAAATTATCCAAATCCGTGGGTTAACCCTTTCTAAAATAATGAGTTTTCGATAAATACTCTATATACTGAAGTTTATACTCTTCACTTTTTTTAAAAAAATTTCAAACCACATTCGACAACTGAATTAATGTATTCAAAACTGTCTTTCATGGTATATAGGAATCATTCTAATTTTTTAGTATTTAATTTACTAAAATTTTATATACTGCCTAGATTAGTGGAATTAACATGATAAAATCTTCATTATCTAAAGAAAAAGAGTCAACAGAGGGTCTAAACTCTCTAACCATCATTTTATGTTAGTTCTCGATGAAACTATACACTAAAACCATTGTCGAGTTGGACTATTGTCGAGTTGGACTATTGTCGGCTAATGAGTCAGCTACTGTAATGTTGCTGACGTGGCTTTACGACGTAATAATATACTCTTCTCTCCAATTTTTTTTTCTGCTTCGTTTCACAAAGCTCTGTAGAAGCAAAGATTCCAGTAAAGAAGTTCTAACATTCCGGTTTAGAGAAACGTCAGAGGATCCTCTCTGTTGTGTTTCTGGTACTGTCTCAGTCCAAGCTTGTGCCTTTTAAGCTTGGTTCTGCTTTCTGATAAGTACCATTTTTTTGGGAGAGTTTATGGGAGCAGAGGATCAAGGGTTTGACGAAGCTGACTTCTGCACTGGAGAGGAACCAGTTGTTCCAAGAGGGGATAGTGGGAATCAGGAGCTTTCTGTTCGAGTACAGGTAGCTACTAAGATTAAGAAGTTTGTAGCTGTGTGCTATCCTTGGATACATGCATCAAGTGAAGGTAATTTTCAGATTTATGTAGAGCACGGTCTTTATAATAGTTAGGAGTTGTTCTTTCATCATGCAACAGAGTTCATTCAACAACAGATTTAAAAAAAAGTGAAATATCCATAAAAACTAGAAACTGGAAACACCAACGCAAATAGAAAGCATGTCAAATGTTGCCCCCAAGAACACATCACCACCAAAAAAGGGATTAGATTTGAGAAAACGATAAGATCTCAGTTTTGCCTACTTTCTTCTTCAGAGTTTCGCCAAGCGTAGCTATATCCATATCCTCTCCTTGCAACGTAAGGGTCTCTTGGCCTTTCCCAAACTGCAAGCTCGTAAGTCCTGAAAACGTATTGATTAATTCTTTTTCATTAGGCTTTGTGTTTTTTTTTTTTTCTATTTTTTTTTGTGTGATGTTGTTTTGTTTGGTTGATTTAAACTTACCGGGTAATGCTCCTGCAATCTCCATCACTTTGGTCCTGTCTGTATCAGAGCTCAGAGTCACCTTCAGCACCACGATTTGCTGATCACATGGCCAAAAAACTCATCTTAAAAATCAAGTGATGCATGATTTGATTAAATGGGAATGAAAAAAAAAGAAAAAGAAATGAACTTTGTACCTTTGTCCCCATATCTTGTAGCTGCGGAGAGAAACTTAGAAAGATGCTTTTGCTTTCTGAGAAAAGCAAAGGAGAGGGTGTTTCTTTAGCTTATAAAAGATGATGAAACTAATGTGATGTTAATGCCGATATTTAAAGAGGAGAGTTTTCATGTTGCTATTTTGACTATATGGTAATAATATCTTCCTCCTTGAGTTTTCCACTGATAGTAAAAGCATCACTATCTCTTACAAACAAAACAGGCAGATAATTTTTTGTTTCCTTCTTAGTTTAGCCGTCAAAAGGAATTGTATATTGCACAGATAGGGATGAATGATAATAGTGAACTGGATAATTTTTTGTTTCCTTCTTAGTTCCATTGCTTCTGGGCTGGGCACAAGGCTGATTACCCGCTATTTTATGTATACTTGATATTTGATTTGACTTGTACGAGTAATAAAATTTTCGGCTTGTATTTGATTTGTTAAAAACGAGTACTTGCTATCTCGAGTACTTGATCAAACATGAATTATTTGCAAATTGCTTGCTACGTTTTATACTTGATACTTACGAGTACTTATAAATTATTGACGAGTATTTTTTAATATTGAGGAATTACTTACTGAACAATATTCTATCAGAGATGGACGTGAAAGTTAGCTTATTTATTCTACTAAAAATATGAAATTACTTTGATTTTTTTTTTACATATTATAAAGAAGCGAGTTTAAGCCGTATTGATTGTCTTATTTATTAAACTAATACTAGATTTTGATCTACGCAACCGCGCGGATATTTATTTTTCGCTTTTATGTATATAAATTTTTTGTTTATACCATTACTCACATATATTTTTTACATTAACCATATTTTCAAATGTTTATATAACATTTCAAACAGAGTAATGTGAATTTTTATATGTTTGATCCAATTAATAATCGTCATATGTATTTTTACCTTTTATCATATATTTATTTCATTAAATTTGCATTTGATTATTAAGCAGACTATATATATATATATATGCAAAGTTCACTCTAAAATAATGAGTTTTTGGTAAATGCTCTATATACTGAAGTTTATACTCTTCACTCTAGTTTAAAAGTTTCAAACCACATTCTACATTTGAATTAATGTATTCTAAACTATCTTTCATGGTATATATGAATCATTCGAATTTTTTAATATTTAGTTTACTAAAATTTCATATATTGACTAGATTAGTGGAATTCGCATTATAAAATCTACTTTATCTAGAGAAACGAAGACAACAGAGGTTCTAAACTCTTTGCCATCATCTTATGTTATTGCTCGATAAAACTATACACTAAAACCGGATTTTTATTTTTTTGAAATTGTTTCAAAATCCGTGGGTTAACCCCTTCTTAAATAATGAGTTTTCGGTAAATGCTCTATATACTGAAGTTTATACTCTTCACTTTTGTTTAAAAATTTCAAACCACATTCGACGATTGAATTAATGTATTCTAAACCATCTTTCATAGTATGTAGGAATTATTCTAATTTTTTAATATTTAGTTTACTAAAATTTCATACACTAACTAGATTAGTGAAATTAACATTATAAAATCTTCATTATCTAGAGAAACGAAGAATACATAGGTTCTAAACTCTTTGACCATCATCTTATGTTAGTGCTCGATGAAAATATACACTAAACCCAGATTTTCATATTTTTGAAATTTTTCTAAAATCCGTGGGTTAACCCCTTCTAAAATAATGAGTTTTCGGTAAATGCTCTATATACTGAAGTTTCTACTCTTCACTCTAGTTTAAAAATTTCAAACCACATTATACATTTGAATTAATGTATTATAAAGTCTCTTTCATAGTATATAGGAATCATTCTAATTTTTTAATATTTCGTTTACTAAAATTTTATACACTGACTAGATTAGTGTAATTAGCATTATAAAATCTTCATTATCTATGGAAACGAAGACAACAGAGGTTATAAACTATTTGACCATCATCTTATGTTAGTGCTCGATGAAACTATACACTAAAACCAAATTTTCATATTTTTGAAAATTATCCAAATCCGTGGGTTAACCCTTTCTAAAATAATGAGTTTTCGATAAATACTCTATATACTGAAGTTTATACTCTTCACTTTTTAAAAAAAAATTTCAAACCACATTCGAAAACTGAATTAATGTATTCGAAACTGTCTTTCATGGTATATAGGAATCATTCTAATTTTTTAGTATTTAATTTACTAAAATTTTATATACTGCCTAGATTAGTGGAATTAACATGATAAAATCTTCATTATCTAAAGAAAAAGAGTCAACAGAGGGTCTAAACTCTTTAACCATCATTTTATGTTAGTTCTCGATGAAACTATACACTAAAACCATTGTCGAGTTAGACTATTGTCGAGTTGGATTATTGTCGGCTAATGAGTCAGCTACTGTAATGTTGCTGACGTGGCTTTACGACGTAATAATATACTCTTCTCTCCAATTTTTTTTTCTGCTTCGTTTCACAAAGCTCTGTAGAAGCAAAGATTCCAGTAAAGAAGTTCTAACATTCCGGTTTAGAGAAACGTCAGAGGATCCTCTCTGTTGTGTTTCTGGTACTGTCTCAGTCCAAGCTTGTGCCTTTTAAGCTTGGTTCTGCTTTCTGATAAGTACCATTTTTTTGGGAGAGTTTATGGGGAGCAGAGGATCAAGGGTTTGACGAAGCTGACTTCTGCACTGGAGAGGAACCAGTTGTTCCAAGAGGGGATAGTGGGAATCAGGAGCTTTCTGTTCGAGTACAGGTAGCTACTAAGATTAAGAAGTTTGTAGCTGTGTGCTATCCTTGGATACATGCATCAAGTGAAGGTAATTTTCAGATTTATGTAGAGCACGGTCTTTATAATAGTTAGGAGTTGTTCTTTCATCATGCAACAGAGTTCATTCAACAACAGATTTAAAAAAAAGTGAAATATCCATAAAAACTAGAAACTGGAAACACCAACGCAAATAGAAAGCATGTCAACTGTTGCCCCCAAGAACACATCACCACCAAAAAAGGGATTAGATTTGAGAAAACGATAAGATCTCAGTTTTGCCTACTTTCTTCTTCAGAGTTTCGCCAAGCGTAGCTATATCCATATCCTCTCCTTGCAACGTAAGGGTCTCTTGGCCTTTCCCAAACTGCAAGCTCGTAAGTCCTGAAAACGTATTGATTAATTCTTTTTCATTAGGCTTTGTGTTTTTTTTTTTTCTATTTTTTTTTGTGTGATGTTGTTTTGTTTGGTTGTTTAAACTTACCGGGTAATGCTCCTGCAATCTCCATCACTTTGGTCCTGTCTGTATCAGAGCTCAGAGTCACCTTCAGCACCACGATTTGCTGATCACATGGCCAAAAAACTCATCTTAAAAATCAAGTGATGCATGATTTGATTAAATGGGAATGAAAAAAAAAGAAAAAGAAATGAACTTTGTACCTTTGTCCCCATATCTTGTAGCTGCGGAGAGAAACTTAGAAAGATGCTTTTGCTTTCTGAGAAAAGCAAAGGAGAGGGTGTTTCTTTAGCTTATAAAAGATGATGAAACTAATGTGATGTTAATGCCGATATTTAAAGAGGAGAGTTTTCATGTTGCTATTTTGACTATATGGTAATAATATCTTCCTCCTTGAGTTTTCCACTGATAGTAAAAGCATCACTATCTCTTACAAACAAAACAGGCAGATAATTTTTTGTTTCCTTCTTAGTTTAGCCGTCAAAAGGAATTGTATATTGCACAGATAGGGATGAATGATAATAGTGAACTGGATAATTTTTTGTTTCCTTCTTAGTTCCATTGCTTCTGGGCTGGGCACAAGGCGAGTACCCGCTATTTTATGTATACTTGATATTTGATTTGACTTGTACGAGTAATAAAATTTTCGACTTGTATTTGATTTGTTAAAAACGAGTACTTGCTATCTCGAGTACTTGATCAAACATGAATTATTTGCAAATTGCTTGCTACGTTTTATACTTGATACTTACGAGTACTTATAAATTATTGACGAGTATTTTTTAATATTGAAGAATTACTTACTGAACAATATTCTATCAGAGATGGACGTGAAAGTTAGCTTATTTATTCTACTAAAAATATGAAATTACTTTGAATTTTTTTTTTACATATTATAAAGAAGCGAGTTTAAGCCTGTATTGATTGTCTTATTTATTAAACTAATACTAGATTTTGATCTACGCAACCGCGCGGATATTTATTTTTCGCTTTTATGTATATAAATTTTATGTTTATACCATTACTCACATATATTTTTTACATTAACCATATTTTCAAATGTTTATATAACATTTCAAACAGAGTAATGTGAATTTTTATATGTTTGATCCAATTAATAATCGTCATATGTATTTTTACCTTTTATCATATATTTATTTCATTAAATTTGCATTTGATTATTAAGCAGACTATATATATATATATATATATATATATATATATGCAAAGTTCACTCTAAAATAATGAGTTTTTGGTAAATGCTCTATATACTGAAGTTTATACTCTTCACTCTAGTTTAAAAGTTTCAAACCACATTCTACATTTGAATTAATGTATTCTAAACTATCTTTCATGGTATATATGAATCATTCGAATTTTTTAATATTTAGTTTACTAAAATTTCATATATTGACTAGATTAGTGGAATTCGCATTATAAAATCTACTTTATCTAGAGAAACGAAGACAACAGAGGTTCTAAACTTTTTGCCATCATCTTATGTTTTTGCTCGATAAAACTATACACTAAAACCGGATTTTTATTTTTTTGAAATTGTTTCAAAATCCGTGGGTTAACCCCTTCTAAAATAATGAGTTTTCGGTAAATGCTCTATATACTGAAGTTTATACTCTTCACTTTTGTTTAAAAATTTCAAACCACATTCGACGATTGAATTAATGTATTCTAAACCATCTCTCATAGTATATAGGAATTATTCTAATTTTTTAATATTTAGTTTACTAAAATTTCATACACTAACTAGATTAGTGAAATTAACATTATAAAATCTTCATTATCTAGAGAAACGAAGAATACATAGGTTCTAAACTCTTTGACCATCATCTTATGAGTGCTCGATGAAAATATACACTAAACCCAGATTTTCATATTTTTGAAATTTTTCTAAAATCCGTGGGTTAACCCCTTCTAAAATAATGAGTTTTCGGTAAATACTCTATATACTGAAGTTTATACTCTTCACTCTAGTTTAAAAATTTCAAACCACATTATACATTTGAATTAATGTATTCTAAAGTCTCTTTCATAGTATATAGGAATCATTCTAATTTTTTAATATTTCGTTTACTAAAATTTTATACACTGACTAGATTAGTGTAATTAGCATTATAAAATCTTCATTATCTATGGAAACGAAGACAACAGAGGTTATAAACTATTTGACCATCATCTTATGTTAGTGCTCGATGAAAATATACACTAAAACCAAATTTTCATATTTTTGAAAATTATCCAAATCCGTGGGTTAACTCTTTCTAAAATAATGAGTTTTCGATAAATACTCTATATACTGAAGTTTATACTCTTCACTTTTTTAAAAAAAATTTCAAACCACATTCGAAAACTGAATTAATGTATTCGAAACTGTCTTTCATGGTATATAGGAATCATTCTAATTTTTTAGTATTTAATTTACTAAAATTTTATATACTGCCTAGATTAGTGGAATTAACATGATAAAATCTTCATTATCTAAAGAAAAAGAGCCAACAGAGGGTCTAAACTCTTTAACCATCATTTTATGTTAGTTCTCGATGAAACTATACACTAAAACCAGTGTCGAGTTGGACTATTGTCGAGTTGGACTATTGTCGGCTAATGAGTCAGCTACTGTAATGTTGCTGACGTGGCTTTACTGACGTAATAATATACTCTTCTCTCCAATTTTTTTTTCTGCTTCGTTTCACAAAGCTCTGTAGAAGCAAAGATTCCAGTAAAGAAGTTCTAACATTCCGGTTTAGAGAAACGTCAGAGGATCCTCTCTGTTGTGTTTCTGGTACTGTCTCAGTCCAAGCTTGTGCCTTTTAAGCTTGGTTCTGCTTTCTGATAAGTACCATTTTTTTGGGAGAGTTTATGGGGAGCAGAGGATCAAGGGTTTGACGAAGCTGACTTCTGCACTGGAGAGGAACCAGTTGTTCCAAGAGGGGATAGTGGGAATCAGGAGCTTTCTGTTCGAGTACAGGTAGCTACTAAGATTAAGAAGTTTGTAGCTAGTGTGCTATCCTTGGATACATGCATCAAGTGAAGGTAATTTTCAGATTTATGTAGAGCACGGTCTTTATAATAGTTAGGAGTTGTTCTTTCATCATGCAACAGAGTTCATTCAACAACAGATTTTAAAAAAGTGAAATATCCATAAAAACTAGAAACTGGAAACACCAACGCAAATAGAAAGCATGTCAAATGTTGCCCCCAAGAACACATCACCACCAAAAAAGGGATTAGATTTGAGAAAACGATAAGATCTCAGTTTTGCCTACTTTCTTCTTCAGAGTTTCGCCAAGCGTAGCTATATCCATATCCTCTCCTTGCAACGTAAGGGTCTCTTGGCCTTTCCCAAACTGCAAGCTCGTAAGTCCTGAAAACGTATTGATTAATTCTTTTTCATTAGGCTTTGTGTTTTTTTTTTTCTATTTTTTTTTGTGTGATGTTGTTTTGTTTGGTTGTTTAAACTTACCGGGTAATGCTCCTGCAATCTCCATCACTTTGGTCCTGTCTGTATCAGAGCTCAGAGTCACCTTCAGCACCACGATTTGCTGATCACATGGCCAAAAAACTCATCTTAAAAATCAAGTGATGCATGATTTGATTAAATGGGAATGAAAAAAAAAGAAAAAGAAATGAACTTTGTACCTTTGTCCCCATATCTTGTAGCTGCGGAGAGAAACTTAGAAAGATGCTTTTGCTTTCTGAGAAAAGCAAAGGAGAGGGTGTTTCTTTAGCTTATAAAAGATGATGAAACTAATGTGATGTTAATGCCGATATTTAAAGAGGAGAGTTTTCATGTTGCTATTTTGACTATATGGTAATAATATCTTCCTCCTTGAGTTTTCCACTGATAGTAAAAGCATCACTATCTCTTACAAACAAAACAGGCAGATAATTTTTTGTTTCCTTCTTAGTTTAGCCGTCAAAAGGAATTGTATATTGCACAGATAGGGATGAATGATAATAGTGAACTGGATAATTTTTTGTTTCCTTCTTAGTTCCATTGCTTCTGGGCTGGGCACAAGGCGAGTACCCGCTATTTTATGTATACTTGATATTTGATTTGACTTGTACGAGTAATAAAATTTTCGACTTGTATTTGATTTGTTAAAAACGAGTACTTGCTATCTCGAGTACTTGATCAAACATGAATTATTTGCAAATTGCTTGCTACGTTTTATACTTGATACTTACGAGTACTTATAAATTATTGACGAGTATTTTTTAATATTGAAGAATTACTTACTGAACAATATTCTATCAGAGATGGACGTGAAAGTTAGCATATTTATTCTACTAAAAATATGAAATTACTTTGAATTTTTTTTTTACATATTATAAAGAAGCGAGTTTAAGCCGTATTGATTGTCTTATTTATTAAACTAATACTAGATTTTGATCTACGCAACCGCGCGGATATTTATTTTTCGCTTTTATGTATATAAATTTTTTGTTTATACCATTACTCACATATATTTTTTACATTAACCATATTTTCAAATGTTTATATAACATTTCAAACATAGTAATGTGAATTTTTATATGTTTGATCCAATTAATAATCGTCATATGTATTTTTACCTTTTATCATATATTTATTTCATTAAATTTGCTATTTGATTATTAAGCAGACTATATATATATATATGCAAAGTTCACTCTAAAATAATGAGTTTTTGGTAAATGCTCTATATACTGAAGTTTATACTCTTCACTCTAGTTTAAAAGTTTCAAACCACATTCTACATTTGAATTAATGTATTCTAAACTATCTTTCATGGTATATATGAATCATTCGAATTTTTTAATATTTAGTTTACTAAAATTTCATATATTGACTAGATTAGTGGAATTCGCATTATAAAATCTACTTTATCTAGAGAAACGAAGACAACAGAGGTTCTAAACTCTTTTCCATCATCTTATGTTATTGCTCGATAAAACTATACACTAAAACCGGATTTTTATTTTTTTGAAATTGTTTCAAAATCCGTGGGTTAACCCCTTCTTAAATAATGAGTTTTCGGTAAATGCTCTATATACTGAAGTTTTTACTCTTCACTTTTGTTTAAAAATTTCAAACCACATTCGACGATTGAATTAATGTATTCTAAACCATCTTTCATAGTATATAGGAATTATTCTAATTATTTAATATTTAGTTTACTAAAATTTCATACACTAACTAGATTAGTGAAATTAACATTATAAAATCTTCATTATCTAGAGAAACGAAGAATACATAGGTTCTAAACTCTTTGACCATCATCTTATGTTAGTTCTCGATGAAAATATACACTAAACCCAGATTTTCATATTTTTGAAATTTTTCTAAAATCCGTGGGTTAACCCCTTCTAAAATAATGAGTTTTCGGTAAATGCTCTATATACTGAAGTTTATACTCTTCACTCTAGTTTAAAAATTTCAAACCACATTATACATTTGAATTAATGTATTCTAAAGTCTCTCTCATAGTATATAGGAATCATTCTAATTTTTTAATATTTCGTTTACTAAAATTTTATACACTGACTAGATTAGTGTAGTTAGCATTATAAAATCTTCATTATCTATGGAAACGAAGACAACAGAGGTTATAAACTATTTGACTATCATCTTATGTTAGTGCTCGATGAAACTATACACTAAAACCAAATTTTCATATTTTTGAAAATTATCCAAATCCGTGGGTTAACCTCTTTCTAAAATAATGAGTTTTCGATAAATACTCTATATACTGAAGTTTATACTCTTCACTTTTTTAAAAAAAATTTCAAACCACATTCGACAAACTGAATTAATGTATTCGAAACTGTCTTTCATGGTATATAGGAATCATTCTAATTTTTTAGTATTTAATTTACTAAAATTTTATATACTGCCTAGATTAGTGGAATTAACATGATAAAATCTTCATTATCTAAAGAAAAAGAGTCAACAGAGGGTCTAAACTCTTTAACCATCATTTTATGTTAGTTCTCGATGAAACTATACACTAAAACAATTGTCGAGTTGGACTATTGTCGAGTTGGACTATTGTCGGCTAATGAGTCAGCTACTGTAATGTTGCTGACGTGGCTTTACTGACGTAATAATATACTCTTCTCTCCAATTTTTTTTTCTGCTTCGTTTCACAAAGCTCTGTAGAAGCAAAGATTCCAGTAAAGAAGTTCTAACATTCCGGTTTAGAGAAACGTCAGAGGATCCTCTCTGTTGTGTTTCTGGTACTGTCTCAGTCCAAGCTTGTGCCTTTTAAGCTTGGTTCTGCTTTCTGATAAGTACCATTTTTTTGGGAGAGTTTATGGGGAGCAGAGGATCAAGGGTTTGACGAAGCTGACTTCTGCACTGGAGAGGAACCAGTTGTTCCAAGAGGGGATAGTGGGAATCAGGAGCTTTCTGTTCGAGTACAGGTAGCTACTAAGATTAAGAAGTTTGTAGCTAGTGTGCTATCCTTGGATACATGCATCAAGTGAAGGTAATTTTCAGATTTATGTAGAGCACGGTCTTTATAATAGTTAGGAGTTGTTCTTTCATCATGCAACAGAGTTCATTCAACAACAGATTTTTTAAAAAGTGAAATATCCATAAAAACTAGAAACTGGAAACACCAACGCAAATAGAAAGCATGTCAAATGTTGCCCCCAAGAACACATCTCCACCAAAAAAGGGATTAGATTTGAGAAAACGATAGGATCTCAGTTTTGCCTACTTTCTTCTTCAGAGTTTCGCCAAGCGTAGCTATATCCATATCCTCTCCTTGCAACGTAAGGGTCTCTTGGCCTTTCCCAAACTGCAAGCTCGTAAGTCCTGAAAACGTATTGATTAATTCTTTTTCATTAGGCTTTGTGTTTTTTTTTTTCTATTTTTTTTTGTGTGATGTTGTTTTGTTTGGTTGTTTAAACTTACCGGGTAATGCTCCTGCAATCTCCATCACTTTGGTCCTGTCTGTATCAGAGCTCAGAGTCACCTTCAGCACCACGATTTGCTGATCACATGGCCAAAAAACTCATCTTAAAAATCAAGTGATGCATGATTTGATTAAATGGGAATGAAAAAAAAAGAAAAAGAAATGAACTTTGTACCTTTGTCCCCATATCTTGTAGCTGCGGAGAGAAACTTAGAAAGATGCTTTTGCTTTCTGAGAAAAGCAAAGGAGAGGGTGTTTCTTTAGCTTATAAAAGATGATGAAACTAATGTGATGTTAATGCCGATATTTAAAGAGGAGAGTTTTCATGTTGCTATTTTGACTATATGGTAATAATATCTTCCTCCTTGAGTTTTCCACTGATAGTAAAAGCATCACTATCTCTTACAAACAAAACAGGCAGATAATTTTTTGTTTCCTTCTTAGTTTAGCCGTCAAAAGGAATTGTATATTGCACAGATAGGGATGAATGATAATAGTGAACTGGATAATTTTTTGTTTCCTTCTTAGTTCCATTGCTTCTGGGCTGGGCACAAGGCGAGTACCCGCTATTTTATGTATACTTGATATTTGATTTGACTTGTACGAGTAATAAAATTTTCGACTTGTATTTGATTTGTTAAAAACGAGTACTTGCTATCTCGAGTACTTGATCAAACATGAATTATTTGCAAATTGCTTGCTACGTTTTATACTTGATACTTACGAGTACTTATAAATTATTGACGAGTATTTTCTAATATTGAAGAATTACTTACTGAACAATATTCTATCAGAGATGGACGTGAAAGTTAGCTTATTTATTCTACTAAAAATATGAAATTACTTTGAATATTTTTTTTACATATTATAAAGAAGCGAGTTTAAGCCGTATTGATTGTCTTATTTATTAAACTAATACTAGATTTTGATCTACGCAACCGCGCGGATATTTATTTTTCGCTTTTATGTATATAAATTTTTTGTTTATACCATTACTCACATATATTTTTTACATTAACCATATTTTCAAATGTTTATATAACATTTCAAACAGAGTAATGTGAATTTTTATATGTTTGATCCAATTAATAATCGTCATATGTATTTTTACCTTTTATCATATATTTATTTCATTAAATTTGCTATTTGATTATTAAGCAGACTATATATATATATATATATATATGCAAAGTTCACTCTAAAATAATGAGTTTTTGGTAAATGCTCTATATACTGAAGTTTATACTCTTCACTCTAGTTTAAAAGTTTCAAACCACATTCTACATTTGAATTAATGTATTCTAAACTATCTTTCATGGTATATATGAATCATTCGAATTTTTTGATATTTAGTTTACTAAAATTTCATATATTGACTAGATTATGGAATTCACATTATAAAATCTACTTTATCTAGAGAAACGAAGACAACAGAGGTTCTAAACTCTTTGCCATCATCTTATGTTATTGCTCGATAAAACTATACACTAAAACCGGATTTTCATTTTTTTGAAATTGTTTCAAAATCCGTGGGTTAACCCCTTCTTAAATAATGAGTTTTCGGTAAATGCTCTATATACTGAAGTTTATACTCTTCACTTTTGTTTAAAAATTTCAAACCACATTCGACGATTGAATTAATGTATTCTAAACCATCTTTCATAGTATATAGGAATTATTCTAATTTTTTAATATTTAGTTTACTAAAATTTCATACACTAACTAGATTAGTGAAATTAACATTATAAAATCTTCATTATCTAGAGAAACGAAGAATACATAGGTTCTAAACTCTTTGACCATCATCTTATGTTAGTTCTCGATGAAAATATACACTAAACCCAGATTTTTATATTTTTGAAATTTTTCTAAAATCCGTGGGTTAACCCCTTCTAAAATAATGAGTTTTCGGTAAATGCTCTATATACTGAAGTTTATACACTTCACTCTAGTTTAAAATTTCAAACCACATTATACATTTGAATTAATGTATTCTAAAGTCTCTCTCATAGTATATAGGAATCATTCTAATTTTTTAATATTTCGTTTACTAAAATTTTATACACTGATTAGATTAGTGGAATTAGCATTATAAAATCTTCATTATCTATGGAAACGAAGACAACAGAGGTTATAAACTATTTGACCATCATCTTATGTTAGTGCTCGATGAAACTATACATTAAAACCAAATTTTCATATTTTTGAAAATTATCCAAATCCGTGGGTTAACCCTTTCTAAAATAATGAGTTTTCGATAAATACTCTATATACTGAAGTTTATACTCTTCACTTTTTTTTAAAAAAAAAACACATTCGACAACTGAATTAATGTATTCAAAACTCTCTTTCATGGTATATAGGAATCATTCTAATTTTTTAGTATTTAATTTATTAAAATTTTATATACTGCCTAGATTAGTGGAATTAGCATGATAAAATCTTCATTATCTAAAGAAAAAGAGTCAACAGAGGGTCTAAACTCTTTAACCATCATTTTATGTTAGTTCTCGAAGAAACTATACACTAAAACCAGATTTTCATTTTTTTAAATATTTTCCAAAATCCGTAGGTTAACCCCTTCTAGATCCATAAATCATGTGTTTTTTGAGTGCCCACCAGCGCGTCAGGTATGGGCTCTTTCAAAGATCCCTTCCAGTCCAGCTATTTTCCCTTATCAAGGTCTTTTTACAAATATGGATTATTTATTTTGGAGAATTGATCCGAAAATGGAAGCTCATCAGTATGCTTGGATTCTATGGTACATTTGGAAAGGAAGGAACAACAAGGTTTTCAGTAATTTAGATGTGGATCCGAGAGATACTTTGAAATTGGCAGAGACAGAATCAGCACTATGGATGGATGCACAAAACGCAGATACACAGAAGTTGGTGCGACAAGTTGAGGAAGCATCACAGACGGTAATACCAGGACGTTGGTGTTTCATAGATGGTTCGTGGAAAGACAAAGACAGTTTCTCCGGCCAAGGTTGGTGATAGAACCAAAATACGGATCACTCTTTCGGCAAGGTTGATATGGACTCAGATCCGGAAGGATTGAGAACTGGTGGGATGAACGGTGACACAACGGGTTGCGGAAGGCCCGATGATACTACCAGACTTCAAATGTTGCCGGATGTGACGCACCGGTCCAACAAGGAAGGATCGAAACTTGGAGATAACCTCACCAAGAAACTAGAAATGTTCTTGACAAAGAACAGAGAGTAAAAACTCATAAAAAGAAGGAAAATTCGTTTATGATGTTGCAATGAAATGGGACTACATTATATAGAGTTTTGAGTCAAAGAGAAATAAAGAAAAGTGCAGAAAACAAGACATAGAAAACATAAATTTGACTAAGACTAGTCAAAGTGTGGAAAACAAGGAAGACTAGTCAAAGTATGGATTCTGATGTTGACTAGTCCACATTCAGAAAGATGTCCAGGTTCATGCTGGTCGTGCACACCATGCTGGGAAGGATACGGACACACGCGGGACGATCCACACATGTCTGAATTCGCGAGAACTGAACATCACCTGATTTGTACTTGGCATAACTCCCTCATCTGAACTCTGTTTGATCTGATTCTTCTTCGAGGAGTTCCATAATTGAGTTGAGCACATTCTCCAAGTGGTTTCACGCCAAGAAACATCATGGTTTAGAAGATATGCTTCGAACAATGAACGTATGTCTGTGTTGCTTCTCGGGTGGTTTGATGGTCGAACCAGCTCGGAAGATCGAACCAACTTGCTCAGCTCGTCCGGGTGAGTGTTAGTCCAGCTCAGCTCGTCCATGATAGTGTCAGTCCAGCTCACTTGAGTATTCAGCTCATCCAAGATTGCATAATCTGATGAGAAAACCTCGGGTAGGTCTGGCTGGTCGAAAAGGTCACCATCTTGGGCCGCGTCCATGAACCAAGCAGGAAGGTGCTGGATTTTGGGTGCATCAGTTGGTATAGTACTTTAGAAGGTTTCGATAGTTTGATGGGAGCCCGAAACGTCAGAGCGAGTCTTTCTCCCCTCCATTCGGAGATAGAAGCTCTGATATGGGCAATGGAGAGTATGAGAAATTTGCGTCAGTTCAGGGTTACGTTTGCGACGGATTGTTCCCAATTGGTAAAGATGGTTTCGGAACCAGAGGAATGGCCAGCTTTTGCAAATTATTTGGAAGATATAAAGACCCTTAAAGACGGATTCATCAACTCAGAGATTATTCATGTACCAAGACAGCAAAATATGCAGGCGGATCGACTAGCACGTAGTGCCAGGACACAGCCGTCTTTTGTTGTTCACATGGATGCAGAGTTGCCGGCATGGTTTTCAGGGACCGGATGAGAGTGTGTGTTTTCTGCTGATGACAAAAAAAAAAAACCCCTTCTAGAATAATGAGTTTTCGGTAAATGCTCTATATACTGAAGTTTATACTCTTCACTCTAGTTTAAAAATTTAAAACCACATTATACATTTGAATTAATGTATTCTAAATTATCTTTCATGGTATATAGGAATCATTCTAATTTTTTAATATTTAGTTTAGTAAAATTTTATGAACTAACTATATTAGTGGAATTAGCATTATAAAATCTTCATTATCTAGAGAAACGAAGACAACAGAGGTTCTAAACTCTTTGAACATCATCTTATGTTAGTGCTCAATGAAACTATACACTAAAACCAGATTTTCATATTTTTGAAATTTTTGCAAAATCCGTGGGTTACCCCTTCTAAAATAATGAGTTTTCGGTAAATGCTCTATATACTGAAAGTTTATACTCTTCACGTTTAGTTAAAAATTTCAAACCACATTCTACAATTGAATTAATGTATTCAAAACTATCTTTCATGGTATATAGGAATCATTCTAATTTTTTAATATGTAGTTTACAAAAATTTCATATACTCACTAGATTAGTGAAATTCGCATTATAAAATCGTTTTTTATCTAGAGAAACGAAGACAACAAGAGGTTATAAACTCTGTTGATCATCATCTTATGTTAGTGCTCAATAAAACTATACACTAAAACCAGATTTTTATTTTTTTGAAAATTTTCTAAAATCCGTGGGTTAACCCCCCCTTCTAAAATAATGAGTTTTCGGTAAATGCTCTATATACTGAATTTTCTACTCTTCAGTTTTGTTTAAAATTTTTAAACCACATTATACATTTGAATTAATATATTCTAAACTATCTTTCATGGTATATATGAATCATTCAAAATTTTTAATATTTAGTTTACTTAAATTTCTTATACTGCCTAGATTAGTGGAATTAGCTTTATTAAATCTTCATTATCTACAGAAACGGAGTCAACTGAGGATCTAAACTCTTTGACCATTATCTTATGTTAGTCTCGATGAAACTATAAACTAAAACCAAATTTTCATATTTTTGATTTTTTTCCAAAATCCGTGGGTTAACCCCTTCTAAAATAATAAGTTTTCGGTAAATGCTCTATATTCTGAGGTTTATACTCTTCAATTTTTTTTTAAAAAAACTTCAAACCACATTCGACAATTGAATTAATGTATTTAAAACTATCTTTCATGGTATATATGTATCATTCAAATTTTTAATATTTAGTTTACTAAAATTTCATATACTGTCTAAATTAGGAGAATTAGCATTATAAAATCTTCATTATCTAAAGAAACGGAGTCAACAGAGGTTCTAAACTCTTTGACCATCATCTTATGTTATTTCTCGATGAAACTATACATTAAAACCAAATTTTCATATTTTTGAATTTTTTCCAAAATCCGTGGGTTAACCGCTTCTAAAATAATGAGTTTTCGGTAAATGCTCTATATACTTAAGTTTATAATCTTCACTTTTGTTAAAAAATTTCAAACCACATTCGACAATTGATTTAATGTATTTGAAACTATCTTACATGGTATCTAGGAATCATTCAAATTTTTTAATTTTTAGTTTACTAAAATTTCATATACTGACTAGATTAGTAGAATTCACATTATAAAATCTTCTTTATCTAGAGAAACGAAGACAACAGAGGTTCTAAAATCTTTGACCATCAGTGTATGTTAGTTCTCGATAAAAATATAAAATAAAACCGGATTTTTATTTTTTTGAAATTTTTCCAAAATCCGTGGATTAACCTCTTCTAAAATAATGAGTTTTCGGTAAATGCTCTAAATACTGAAGTTTATACTCTTCACTTTTGTTTAAAAATTTCAAACCACATTCGACAATTGAATTAATGTATTTAAAAATATCTTTCATTGTATATAGGAATCATTCTAATCTGTTAATATTTCGTTTACTAAAATTTCATACACTAACTAGATTAGTGATATTAGCATTATAAAATCTTCATTATCTAGAGAAACGAAGACAACAGAGGTTCTAAACTCTTTGAACATCATCTTATGTTAGTGCCCAATGAAACTATACACTAAAACTCGATTTTCATATTTTTGAAATTTTTGCAAAATCCGTGGGTTAACCCCTTCTAAATAATTAGTTTTCGGTAAATGCTCTATATAATAAAGTTTATACTCTTCATTTTTGTTTAATAATTTCAAACCACATTCGCCAATTGAATTAATGTATTGAAAACTATCTTTCATGGTATATAGGAATCATTCTAATTTTTTAATATTTGGTTTGCTAAAATTTCATATACTGCCTAGATTGGTGGAATTAGCATTATAAAATCTTTTTTATCTATACAATAAAAAACCAGATTTTTATATTTTTGAACTTTTTCAAAAATCTGTGGGTTAACACCTTCGAAAATAATGAGTTTTCGATAAATGCTCAATATACTGAATTTTATACTCTCACTCTAGTTTAAAAATTTCAAACCACATTCTACATTTGAATTAATATATTCTAAACTATCTTTCATGGTATATAGAAATCATTCTAATTTTATAGTATTTAGTTTTTTTTTAAATTTCATATACTGCCTACATTTGTGGAATTAGCATTATAAAATATTCATTATCTAGAGAAACGATAACAGACAGAGGTTTTAAACTCTTTTAACATCATCTTATGTTAGTGCTCGATGAAACTATAAACCAAAACCAAAACCAGATTTTCATATTTTTAATTTTCCAAAATCCGTAGGTTAACCCCTTCTAAAATAATGAGTTTTCGGTAAATGCTCTATATTCTGAAGTTTATACTCTTTACTTTTGTTTAAAAATTCCGAACCACATTCGAGAATTGAATTAATGTATTAAAAACTATCTTTCATGGTATATAGGAATCATTCTAATTTTTTAACATCTAGGTTTCTAAAATTTCATATACTGCCTAAATTAGTGAAATTAGCATTATAAAATCTTCATTATCTAGAGAAACGATAACAACAGAGGTTCTAAACTCTTTGAATATCATCTTATGTTAGTGCTCGATGAAACTTTACCTTAAAACCAGATTTTCATATTTTTGAAAATTTTCCGAAATCCGTGGGTTAACCCCTTCTAAAATAATGAGTGTTCGGTAAATGCTCTATATACTGAAGTTAATACTCTTCACTCAAGTTTAAAAATTTCAAACAACATTCTACATTTGAATTAATGTATTCTAAAATATCTTTCATGGTATATAGGAATCATTCTAATTTTTTAATATTTAGTTTACTAAAATTTCATATACTGCCTAGATTAGTGGAATTAACATTATAAAATCTTCATTATCTTAAGAAACGGAATCAACAGATGTTCTAAACTCTTTGACCATCATCTTATGTTAGTTCTTGATGAAACTTTACACTAAAACCAGATTTTCATATTTTTAAATCTTTTCCAAAATCCGTGGGTTAACCCCTTCTAAAATAATGAGTTTTCGGTAAATGCTCTATATACTGAAGTTTATACTCTTCACTTTTGTTTAAAAAATTCAAACCACATTCAACAATTGAATTAATGTATTCAAAACTATCTTTCATTGTATAAAGGAATCATTCTAATTTTTTTTAATATTTAGTTTACTAAAATTTCATATACTGACCTGATTAGTGGAATTCGCATTATAAAATCTTTTTTATCATCTAGATAAACGAAGACAACAGAGTTTCTAAATCCGTGGGTTAACCCCTTCTAAAATAATGTGTGTTCTGTAAATGCTCTATATACTGAAGTTAATACTCTTCACTCAAGTTTAAAAATTTCAAACCACATTCTACATTTGAATTAATGTATTCTAAAATATCTTTCATGGTATATAGGAATCATTCTAATTTTTTAATATTTAGTTTACTAAAATTTAATATACTGCCTAGATTAGTGGAATTAGCATTATAAAATCTTCATAATCTTTAGAAACGGAATCAACAAAGGTTCTAAACTCTTTGACCATCATCTTATGTTACTGCTCGATAAAACTATAAAACAAAACCGGATTTGTATTTTTTTAATTTTTTTCCAGATTCCATGGGTTAAGCCCTTCTAAAATAATGAGTTTTCGGTAAATGCTCTATATACTGAATTTTATACTCTTCACTCTTGCTTAAAAATTTCGAAACATATTCTACATTTGAATTAGTATTCTAAACTATCTTTCATGATATATAGGAATCATTCTAATTTTTTAATATTTAGTTTACTAAAATTTCATATACTGACTATTTTAGTGGAATTCGCATTATAAAATCTTCTTTATCTAGAGAAACAAAGACAACAGAGGTTCTAAATTCTTTGACCATCATCTTATGTTAGTGCTCGATGAAACTATACACTAAAATCAGATTGTCATATTTTTGAAATTTTTCTAAAATCCGTGTGTTAACCCCTTTGAAAATAATGAGTTTTCGGTAAATGCTCTATATATTGAAGTTTATACTCTTCACTTTTGTTTAAAAAATTCAAACCACATTCAACAATTGAATTAATGTATTCAAAACTATCTTTCATGGTATATAGGAATCATTCTAATTTTTTAATATTTAGTTTACTATAATTTCATACACTGACTAGATTAGGCGAATTCGCATTATAAAATCTTTTTATCTAGATAAACGAAAACAACAGAGGTTCTAAACGAAGACTAACAGAGGTTCTAGACTCTTTGACCATCATCTTATGTTAGTGCTTGATAAAACTATAAATAAAACCGGATTTTTATTTTTTTGAAATTTTTCCAAATTCCATGGGTTAAACCCTTCTAAAATAATGAGTTTTATACTGAAATTTATACTCTTCACTCTAGCTTAAAAATTTCAAAATATATTCTACATTTGAATTAGTGTATTCTAAACTATCTTTCATGGTATATAGGAATCATTCTAATTTTTTTAATATTTAGTTTGCTAAAATTTCATATACTGACTAGATTAGATGGAATTCGCATTATAAAATCTTCTTTATCTAGAGAAACGAAGACAACAGAGGTTCTAAACTCTTTGACCATCATCTTATGTTAAAATAATGAGTTTTCGGTAAATTCTCTATATACTGAAGTTTATACTCTTCACTCTTGTTTAAAAATTTCAAACCACATTCTACATTTGAATTAATGTATTCTAAACGTATTTTTCATGGTACAGTGAGACCTCTATAAATTAATAATGTTGGGACTACACCAAAACAGTAATCTTTTTATTAATTTATAGAGATTATTAATTTATCGATATACTAATTGAACCAAACTCAATTTGGGACTATAAAATTATATTAATTTATAGAGATTTTAGTGTATATTAATTTATCGAGTATTAATTTAAAGAGGTTATAATATATATAGGAATCATTCTAATTTTTTAATATTTAGTTTACCAAAATTTGATATAATGCCTAGATTAGTGGAATTAGCATTATAAAATATTCATTATCTAAAGAAACGGAGTCAACAGAGGTTCTAAACTCTTTGACTATCATCTTATGTTAGTGCTCAATGAAACTATATACTAAAACCAAATTATCATATTTTTGAAATTTTTCCAAAATCCTTGGGTTAAGTAAGCCCCTTCTAAAATAATGAGTTTTTGGTAAATTCTCTATATTCTGAAGTTTGTAATCTTCACTTTTGTTTAAAAATTTCAAACCACATTTGACAATTGAATTAATGTATTCAAAACTATCTTTCATGGTATATAGGAATCAATCTAATTTTTTATATTTAGTTTACTAAAATTTCATATACTGCCTAAATTAATGGAATTGACATTATAAAGTCTTCATTATCTAAAGAAACGGAGTCAACAGAGTTTCTAAACTATTTGACCATCATCTTATGTTAGTGCTTGATGAAACTATACGCTAAAAGCCAGATTTTCATATTTTTTAAATTTTTCCAAAATCCGTGGGTTAACCTAACCCCCTTCTAAAATAATGAGTTTTCGGTAAAAACTCTATATACTGAGGTTTATACTCTTCACTTTAGTTTAAAATTTCAAACCACATTATACATTTGAATTAATGTATTCTAAAGTTTCTTTCATGGTATATAGGAATCATTCTAATTTTTGTAAAATTTTGTTTACTAAAATTTCATATACTGCCTAAATTAGTGGAATTGGCATTATAAAATCTTCATTATCTAAAGAAACGTAGTCAACAGAATTTCTAAACTATATGACCATCATTTTATGTTAGTGCTCGATGAAAATATACACTAGAACCAGATTTTCATATTTTTGAAATTTTTCCAAAATCAGTGGGTTAACCCCTTCTAAAATAATGAGTTTTCGGTAAATGCTCTATATACTGAGGTTTATAATCTTCACTTTAGTTTATAATTTCAAACCAAATTCTACATTTGTATTAAGTGTATTCTAAAGTCTCTATTATGGTATATAGGAATCATTCTAATTTTTTAATATTTAGTTTACTAAAATTTCATATACTGCCTAAATTAGTGGAATTGACATTATAAAATCTTCATTATCTAAAGAAACGGAGTCAACAGAGTCTCTAAACTATATGACCATCATTTTATGTTAGTGCTCGATGAAAATATACACTAAAACCAGATTTTCATATTTTTGAAATTTTTCCAAAATCTGTGGGTTAACCCCACCTTCTAAAATAATGAGTTTTCGTTAAATGCTTTATATACTTAGGTTTATACTCTTCACTTTAGTTTAAAATTTCAAACCACATTCGACACTTGAATTAATGTATTCTAAAGTATCTATCATGGTATATAGGAATCATTCTTACTTTTTAAAATTTCGTTTACTAAAATTTCATACACTAACTAGATTAGTGGAATTAGCATTATAAAATATTCATTATCTAAAGAAACAAAGTCAACAGAGGTTCTAAACTCATTGACCATCATATTATGTTAGTTCTCGATGAAACTATACTCTAAAACCGGATTTTCATTTTTTTGAAATTTTTCCAAAATCCGTGGGTTAACACCTTCTAAAATAATAAGTTATCGGTAAATGCTCTATATACTGAATTTTATACTCATCAATCTAGTTTAACAATTTCAAACCACATTCTACATTTGAATTAATGTATTCTAAACTATCTTTCATGGTATATATGAATCCTATTTCATTTTTATAATTTTTTTTTATTTAGATAAACGAAGACAACAGAGGTTCTAAACGAAGAAAACAGAGGTTCTAAACTCTTTGACCATCATCTTATGTTCATGCTTGATAAAACTATAAAATAAAAATGGATTTTAATCTTTTTGAAATTTTTCCAAATTCCGTGGGTTAACCTATTCTAAAATAATGAGTTTTCTGTAAATGCTGTATATACTGAAGTTTATACTCTTCACTCTAGTTTAAAAATTTCAAACCATATTCTACATTTGAGTTAATGTATTCTAAACTATCTTTCATGGTATATAGTAATCATTATAATTTTTTAATATTTAGTTTACTAATATTTGATATACTGCCTAGATTAGTGGAACTAGCATTATAAAATCTTGATAATCTAAAGAAACGGAGTCACCTAGAGGTTCTAAACTCTTTGACCATCATATTATGTTAGTGCTCGATGAAACTATACACTAAAACCGGATTTTCATTTTTTTGAAATTTTTCCAAAATCCGTGGGTTAACCCCTTCTAAAATAATGAGTTATCGGTAAATGCTCTATATACTGAATTTTATACTCATCAATCTAGTTTAACAATTTCAAACCACATTCTACATTTGAATTAATGTATTCTAAACTATCTTTCATGGTATATATGAATCCTATTCATTTTTTAATATTTAGTTTACTAAAATTTCATATACTGCCTAGATTAGTGGAATTTGCATTATAAAATCTTTTTTATCTAGAGAAACGAAAGACAACAGAGGTTCTAAACTCTTTGATCATCATCTTATGTTAGTGCTTGATGAAACTATACACTAAAACCAGATTTTCATATTTTTTGAAATTTTTGCAAAATCCGTGGGTACCCCTTCTAAAATAATGAGTTTTCGGTGAATGCTCTATATACTGAAGTTTATACCCTTCAGTTTAGTTTAAAATTTTCAAACCACATTCTACATTTGAATTAATGAATTCTAAACTATATTTCATGGTATATAGGAATCATTCTAATTTTTTAATATTTAGTTTAGTAAAATTTCATATACTGCCTAGATTAGTGGAATTATCATTATAAAATTTTTCATTATCTAGAGAAACGGAGACAACAGAGGTTATAAACTCTGTGATCATCATCTTATGTTAGTGCTCGATGAAACTATACACTAAAACCAGATTTTCATATTTTTGAATTTTTTCCAAAATCCGTAGGGTTAACCCCTTCTAAAATAATGAGTTTTCTGGTAAATGCTCTATATACTGAAGTTTATACTCTTCACTTTTGTTTAAAAATTTCTAAACTCTTTGATCATCATCTTATGTTAGTGCTCGATGAAACTATACACTAAAACCAGATTTTCATATTTTTCAAATTTTTTGAAAATCCGTGGGTTAAAACCTTTCTAAAATAATGAGTTTTCGGTAAATGATCTACATACTGAAGTTTATACTCTTCACACTAGTTAAAAATTTTCAAACCACATTCTGCCTTTGAATTAATGTAATCTAAACTATCTTTCATGGTCTATAGGAATCATTCTATTTTTTTAAAAATTTAGTTTACTAAAATTTCATATATTGCCTAGATTAGTGGAATTAGCATTATAAAATCTTAATTATCTAAAGAAACGGAGTCAACAGAGGTTCTAAACTCTTTGACCATCATCTTATGTTAGTGCTCGATGAAACTATACACTAAAAGTCTAAAACTAGATTTTCATTTTTTTGAAAATTTTCCAAAATCCGTGGGTTAACCCTTTCTAAAATAATGAGTTTTCGGTAAATGCTCTATATACTGAAGTTTATACTCTTCACTTTTGTTTGAAATTTTCAAACCACATTCTACATTTGAATTAATGTAATATAAACTATCTTTCATGGTATATAGGAATCATTCTAATTTTTTTAATATTTAGTTTACTAAAATTTCATATATTGCCTAGATTAGTGGAATTAGCATTATAAAATCTTAATTATCTAAAGAAACGGAGTCAACAGAGGTTCTAAACTCTTTGACCATCATCTTATGTTAGTGCTCGATGAAACTATACACTAAAAGTCTAAAACCAGATTTTCATTTTTTTGAAAATTTTCCAAAATCCGTGGGTTAACTAACCCTTTCTAAAATAATGAGTTTTCGGTAAATGCTCTATATACTGAAGTTTATACTCTTCACTTTTGTTTGAAATTTTTAAACCACATTCTACATTTGAATTAGTGTATTCTAAACTATCTTTCATGGTATATAGTAATCTTTCTAATTTTTTAATAGTTAGTTTACTAACATTTTTATATACTGCCTAGATTAGTGGAATTAGCATTATAAAATCTTCATTATCTAAAGAAATGGAGTCAACAGAGGTTCTAAACTCTTTGACCATAATCTTATGTTAGTACTCGATGAAACTATACACTAAAACCAGATTATCATATTTTTGAAATTTTTGCAAAATGCGTGGGTTAACCCCTTCTAAAATAATGAGTTTTCTGTAAATGCTCTATATACTAAAGTTTATACTCTTCACTTTTGTTTAAAAGTTTCAAACCATATTCAACAATTGAATTAATGTATTCAAAACTATCTTTCATAGTATTTAGGAATCATTCTAATTTTGAAATATTTCGTTTACTAAAATTCATACACTAACTAGATTAGTGGAATTAGCGTTATAGAATCTTCATTATCTAGAGAAACGAATACAACAGAGGTTCTAAACTCTTTGAACATCATCTTATATTAGTGCTTGATGAAACTGTACACTAAAACCAGATTTTCATATTTTAGATTTTTTTCCAAAATCTGTGGGTTAACCCATCTAAAATAATGAGTTTTCGGTAAATGCTCTATATACTGAAGTTAACTATCTTCACTACAGTTTAAAAATTTAAAACCACATTCTACAATTGAATTAATGTTTTCTAAACTATCTTTCATGGTATATAGGAATCATTTTAAGTTTTTTAATATTTAGTTTACTAAAATTTCGATACTCACTAGATTAGTGGAATTCACATTATAAAATCTTCTTTTATCTAGAGAAAAGAAGAGAAAAGATGTTCTAAACTATTTGACCATCATCTTATGTTAGTGCTCGATGAAACTATACACTAAAACCAGATTTTCATTTTTTGAAAATTTTCCAAAATCCGTTGGTTAACCCCTTCTAAAATAATGAGTTTTCGGTAAATGCTATATATACTGAAGTTTATAATCTTCACTTTTGTTTAAAAATTTCAAACCACATTCTACATTTGAATTAATGTGTTCTAAACTATCTTTCATGGTATTTAGGAATCATTCTAATTTTGTAATATTTCGTTTACTAAAATTAATACACTAACTAGATTAGTCAAATTTGCATCATAAAATCTTCATTATCTAGAGAAACGAAGACAACAGAGGTTCTAAACTCTTTGAACATCATCTTATGTTAGTGCTCCATGAACTTATACACTAAAACCAGATTTTCATATTTTTGAAATTTTTGCAAAATCGTGGGTTAACCCCTTCTAAAATAATGAGTTTTGGGTAAATGCTCTGTATAATGAAGTTTATACTCTTCACTTTAGTTTAAAAATTTCAAACCACATTCTACATATGAATTAATGTATTCTAAACTATCTTTCATGGTATATAGGAATCATTCTAATATTTAGTTTACTAAAATTTCATATACTGCCTAGATTATTCGAATTAACATTATAAAATCTTCATTATTTAAAGAAACGGAGTCAACAGAGGTTCTAACCTCTTTGACCATCATCTTATGTTAGTGCTCGATGAAACTATACACTAAAACCAGATTTTCATATTTTTATTTTTTTCCAAAATCCGTGGGTTAACCCCCTTCTAAAATAATGAGTTTTCGGTAAATGCTCTATATACCGAAGTTAACACTCTTCACTGTAGTTTAAAATTTTCAAACCATATTCTACATTTGAATTAATGTATTCTAAACTATCTTTCATGCTATATAGGAATCATTTTATTTTTTAATATTTAGTTTACTAAAATTTCATATACTGGCTAGATTAGTGGAATTCACATTATAAAATCTTTTTTAATTTAGAGAAACGAAGACAAAAAAGGTTCTAAACAATTTGAACATCATCTTATGTTAGTGCTCGATGAAACTGTACACTAAAACCAGATTTTCATTTTTTAAAAAATTTTCCAAAATCCGTGGGTTAACCCCTTCTAAAATAATGAGTTTTCGGTAAATGCTCTATATACTGAAGTTTATACTCTTCACTCTAATTTAAAAATTTCAAACCACATTCTACATTTGAATTAATGTATTCTAAACTCTCTTTCATGGTATATAGGAATCATTCTAATTTTTTAATATTTAGTTTACTAAAATTTCATATACTGCCTAGATTACTGGAATTAGCATTATAAAATCTTCATTATCTAAAGAAACGGAGTCAACAGAGGTTCTAAACTCTTTGAACATCATCTTATGTTAGTGCTCAATGAAAATATACACTAAAACCATATTTTCATATTTTTGAATTTTTTTCAAAATCTGTGGGTTAACCCCTTTTAAAATAATGAGTTTTCGGTAAATGTTCTATATACTGAAGTTTATACTCTTCACTCTAGTTTAAAAATTTCAAACCACATTCTACATTTGAATTAATGTATTCTAAACTATTGTTCATGGTATATAGGAATTATTATAATTTGTTTAATATTTAGTTTACTAAAATTTCATATACTGCCTAGATTAGTGGAATTAGCATTATAAAATCTTCATTATCTAAAGAAACGGAGTCAACAGAGGTTCTAAACTCTTTGACCATCATCTTATGTTAGTGCTCTATGAAACTATACACTAAAACCAGATTTTCATATTTTTGAATTGTTTCCAAAATCCGTGGGTTTAACCCCTTCTAAAACAATGAGTTTTCGGTAAATGCTCTATATACTGAAGTTAACACTCTTCAATCTAGTTTAAAAGTTTCAAACCACATTCAACATTTGAATTAATTTATTCTAAACTATCTTTCATGGTATATATGAATCATTTTAATTTTTAATATTTAGTTTATTAAAATTTCATATACTGCCTAGATTAGTGAAATTAGTATTATAAAATCTTCATTATCTAAAGAAACAGGGTCAACAGAGATTCTAAACTCTTTGACCATCGTCTTATGTTAGTGCTCGATGAAACTATACACTAAAAAAAGATTTTAATATTTTTGAAATTTTTGCAAAATCCGTGGGTTAACCCCTTCTAAAATAATGAGTTTTCCTTAAATGCTATATATACTGAAGTTTATACTGTTCACTCTAGTTTAAAAATTCCAAACCACATCCTAAATTTGAATTAATGTATTATAAACTCTCTTTAATGGTATATAGGAATCATTCTAATTTTTTAATATTTAGTTTACTAAAATTTCATATACAGCCTAGATTACTGGAATTAGCATTATTAAATCTTCATTATCTAAAGAAACAGAGTCAACAGAGATTCTAAACTCTTTGAACATCATCTTATGTTAGTTTTCAATAAAAATATACACTAAAACCATATTTTCATATTTTGAAATTTTTTCAAAATCCGTGGGTTAACCCCTTTTAAAATAATGAGTTTTCGGTAAATGTTCTATATACTGAAGTTAACACCCTTCAATCTAGTTTAAAATTTTCAAACCACGTTCAACATTTGAATTAATTTATTCTAAACTATCTTTCATGGTATATAGGAATCATTTTAATTTTTAATATTTAGTTTACTAAAATTTCATATACTGCCTAGATTAGTGAAATTAGTATTATAAAATCTTCATTATCTAAAGAAACAAGGTCAACAGAGATTCTAAACTCTTTGACCATCATCTTATGTTAGTGCTCGATGAAACTATACACTGATACCAGATTTTCATATTTTTGAAAATTTTCCAAAATCCGTGGGTCCCTTCTAAAATAATGAGTTTTCGGTAAATGTACTATATACTGAAGTTTATACTCTTCAGTCTAGTTTAAAAATTTCAAACCACATTCTACATTTGAATTAATGTATTCTAAACTATCTTTCATGGTATATAGGAATTATTATAATTTTTTTAATATTTAGTTTACTATAATTTAATATACTGCCTAAATTAGTGGAATTAGCATTATAAAATCTTCATTATCTAAAGAAACGGAGTCAGCAGAGGTTCTAAACTCTTTTACCATCATCTTATGTTAGTGCTCGATGAAATTATACACGAAAACCAGATTTTCATATTTTGATTTTTTTCCAAAATCCGTGGGTTAACCCCTTCTAAAACAATGAGTTTTCGGTAAATGCTCTATATACTGAAGTTAACACTCTTCACTTTAGTTTAAAATTTTCAAACCACATTCAACATTTGAATTAATTTATTCTAAACTATATTTCATGGTATATAGGAATCATTTTAATTTTTAATATTTAGTTTACTAAAATTTCATATACTGCCGAGATTAGTGTAATTAGCATTATAAAATCTTCATTATCTAAATAAACAGGGTCAACAGAGATTCTAAACTCTTTGACCATCATCTTATGTTAGTGCTCGATGAAACTATACACTAAAACCAGATTTCCATATTTTTGAAATTTTTCCAAAATCCGTGGGTAATAGTGAGTTTTCGGTAAATGCTCTATATCATGAAGTTTATACTCTTCACTCTAGGTTAAAAATTTCAAACCACATTCGACAATTGAATTAATGTATTAAAAACTATCATTCATGGTATATAGGAATCATTCTAAATTTTAAATATTTCTTTTTCTAAAATTTCATACACTAACTAGATTTGTGGAATTAGAATTATAAAATCTTCATTATCTAGAGAAACAAAGACAACATAGGTTCTAAACTCTTTGAACATCATCTTATCTTAGTGCTCAATGAAACTATACACTAAAACAAGATTTTAATATTTTTGAAATTTTTGCAAAAACCATGGGTTAACCCCTTCTAAAATAATGAGTTTTCGGTAAATGCTCTATATACTGAAGTTTATACTCTTCACTCTAGTTTAAAAATTTCAAACCACATCTACATTTGAATTAATGTATTCTAAACTCTCTTTCATGGTATATAGGAATCATTCTAATTTTTTAATATTTAATTTACTAAAATTTCATATACTGTCTAGATTAGTGTAATTAGCATTATAAAATCTTTATTATCTAAAGAAACGGAGTCAACAGAGGTTCTAAACTCTTTGAACATCATCTTATGTTAGTGCTCAATGAAAATATACACTAAAACCATATTTTCATATTTTGAATTTTTTTTCAAAATATCTAAAATAATGAGTTTTCGGTAAATGTTTTATATACTGAAATTTATACTCTTCACTCTAGTTTAAAAATTTCAAACCACATTCTACATTTGAATTAAGTTATTTTAAACTATATTTCATGGTATATAGGAATTATTATATTTTTTAATATTTAGTTTACTAAAATTTCATATACAGCCTAGATTAGTGGAATAAGCATTATAAAATCTTCATTATCTAAAGAAACAGGGTCAACAGAGATTTTAAACTCTTTGACCATCATCTTATGTTAGTGCTCGATGAAACTATACACCAAAACCAGATTTTCATGTTTTTGAAATTTTTCCAAAATATGTGGGTTAACCCCTTCTAAAATAATGAATTTTCGGTAAATGCTCTATATACTGAAGTTTATACTCTTCACTCTAGTTTAAAATTTTCAAACCACATTCGAAAATTGAATTAATGTATTCAAAACTATCATTCATGGTATATAGGAATCAATCTAATTTTTAAATATTTCGTTTACTAAAATTTCATACACTAACTAGATTAGTGGAATTAGCATTATAAATTCTTCATTATCTAGAGAAACGAATACAACATAGGTTCTAAACTCTTTGAACATCAACTTATCTTAGTGCTCAATGAAATTATACACTAAAACCAGATTTTAATATTTTAAAAATTTATGCAAAATCCGTAGGTTAACCCCCTTTTAAAATAATGAGTTTTCGGTAAATGCTCTATATACTGAAGTTTTTACTCTTCATTCTAGTTTAAAAATTTCAAACCACATTCTACATTTGAATTAATGTATTCTAAACTCTCATTCATGGATATATAGGAATCATTCTAATTTTTTTATTATTTAGTTTACTAAAATTTCATATACTGCCTAGATTAGTGGAATAAGCATTATAAAATCTTCATTATCTAAAGAAACGGAGTCAACATAGGTTCTAAACTATTTGAACATCATCTTATGTTAGTGCTCAATGAAAATATACACTAAAACCATATTTTCATATTTTTGAATTTTTTTCAAAATCCGTGGGTTAACCCCTTCTAAAATAATGACTTTTCGTTAAATGCTCTATATACTGAAGTTTATACTCTTCACTCTAGTTTAAAAATTTCAAACCACATCCTAAATTTGAATTAATGTATTCCAAACTATCTTTCATGGTATATAGGAATTATTCTAATTTTTTAATATTTAGTTTACTAAAATTTCATATACTGCCTAGATTAGTGGAATAAGCAATATAAAATCTTCATTATCTAAAGAAATAGGGTCAACAGAGATTCTAAACTCTTTGAACATCATCTTATTTTAGTGATCAATTAAAATATACACTAAAACCATATTTTCATATTTTTGAATTTTTTTCAAAATCCGTGGGTTAACCCCTTCTAAAATAATGAGTTTTCGGTAAATGCTCCATATACTGAACTTTATTCTCTTCACTCTAGTTTAAAAATTTCAAACCACATTCGACAATTGAATTAATGTATTCTAAACTATCTTTCATGGTATATAGGAATTATTCTATTTTTTTTTAATATTTAGTTTACTTAAATTTCATATATTTCCTAGTTTAGTGGAATAAGCATTATAAAATCTTCATTATCTAAAGAAACGGAGTCAACAGAGGTTCTAAACTCTTTGACCATCATCTTATGTTAGTGCTCGATGAAACTATACACTAAAACGAGATTTTCATATTTTTTTTTTTTTTTCCAAAATCCGTGGGTTAACCCCTTTTAAAATAATGAGTTTTCGATAAATTTTCTATATACTGAAGTTTATACTCTTCACTCTAGTTTAAAAATTTCAAACCACATTCTACATTTAAATTAATGTATTCTAAACTATCTTTCATGGTATGTAGGAATTATTATATTTTATTAATATTTAGTTTACTAAAATTTCATATACTGCCTAGATTAGTGGAATAAGCATTATAAAATCTTCATTATCTAAAGAAACGGAGTCAACAGAGGTTCTAAACTATTTGAACCATCATCTTATGTTAGTGCTCGATGAAACTATACACTAAAACCAGATTTTCATATTTTTGATTTTTTTCCAAAATCCTGTGGGTTAACCCCTTGTAAAATAATGAGTTTTAGGTAAATGCTCTATATACTGAAGTTTATACTCTTCACTTTTGTTTAAAATTTCAAACCACATTCGACAATTGAATTAATGTATTCAAAACTATCTTTCATGGTATATAGGAATCATTCTAATTTTTTAATATTTAGTTTACAAAAAATTACATATACTGACTAGATTAGTGAAATTAGCATTATAAAATCTTCATTATCTAAAGAAACAGAGTCAATAGAGGTTCTAAACTCTTTGACCAACATCTTATGTTAGTGCTCAATTAAACTATACACTAAAACCGTATTTTCATATTTTTGATTTTTTTCCAAAATCCGTGGGTTAACCCCTTATAAAATAATGATTTTTAGGTAAATGTTCTATATACAGAAGTTTATACTCTTTACTCTGGTTTAAAATTTTTCAAACCACATTCTACATTTGAATTAATTTATTCTAAACTATCTTTCATGGTATATAGGAATCATTTTAAATTTTTAATATTTAGTTTACTAAAATTTCATGTACTGCCTAGATTAGTGCAATTAGCATTATAAAATCTTCATTATCTAAAGAAACAGGGTCAACAGAGTTTCTAAACTTTTTGACCATCATCTTATGTTAGTGCTCGATGAAACTATACACTAAAACCACATTTTCATATTTTTGAAATTTTTCCAAAATCCGTGGGTTAACCCCTTATAAAATAATGAGTTTTAGGTAAATACTCTATATACTAAAGTTTATACTCTTCACTTTTGTTTAAAATTTCAAACCACATTCCGACAATTGAATTAATGTATTCAAAACTATCTTTCATGGTATATAGGAATCATTCTAATTTTTTTAATATTTAGTTTACATAAAATTTCATATACTGCCTAGATTAGTGGAATTAGCATTATTAAATCTTCATTATCTAAAGAAACGGAGTCAACAGAGGTTCTAAACTCTTTGAACATCATCTTATGTTAGTGCTCAATGAAAATGTACACTAAAACCATATTTTCATTTTTTTGAATTTTATTCAAAATCCGTGGGTTAACCCCTTCTAAAATAATGAGTTTTCGGTAAATGCTCTATGTACCTGAAGTTATCACTCTTTACTCTAGTTTAAAATTTTCAAACGACATTCAACATTTGAATTATGTTATTCTAAACTATCTTTCATGATATATATGAATCATTTTAATTTTTAATATTTAGTTTACTAAAATTTCATATACTGCCTAGATTAGTGAAATTAGCATTATAAAATCTTCATTACCTAAAGAAACAGGGTCAACGGAGATTCTAAACTCTTTGAACATCATAGTATGTTAGTGCTCGATGGAAATATACACTAAAACCATATTTTCATTTTTTTGAATTTTTTTTCAAAATCCGTGGGTTACCCTTCTAAAATAATGAGTTTTCGGTAATGCTCTATATACTGAAGTTTATACTCTTCACACTAGTTTAAAAATGTCAAACCACATTTGACAATTGAATTAATGTATTCTAAACTATCTTTCATGGTATTTAGGAATTATTCTAATTTTTTAATATTTAGTTTACTAAAATTTCATATATTGCCTAGATTAGTGGAAGAAGCATTATAAAATCTTCATTATCTAAAGAAACGGAGTCAACAGAGGTTCTAAACTCTTTGACCATCATCTTATTTTAGTGCTCGATGAAACTATACACTAAAACCAGATTTTCATATTTTTGATTTTTTTTCCAAAATCTGTGGGTTAACCCCTTCTAAAACAATGAGTTTTCGGTAAATGATCTATATACTGAAGTTAACACTCTTCACTCTAGTTTAAAGTTTTGAAACCACACTCTACATTTGAGTTAATTTATTCTAAACTATCTTTCATGGTATATAGGAATCATTTTAATTTTTAATATTTAGTTTACTAAAATTTCATATACTGACTAGATAAGTGAAATTAGCATTATAAAATCTTCATTATCTAAAGAAACAGGGTCAACAGAGATTCTAAACTCTTTGACCATCATCTTATGTTAGTGCTCGATGAAACTATACACTAAGACCAGATTTTCATATTTTTGAAATTTTTCCAAAATCCGTGGGTTAACCCCTTCTAAAATAATGAGTTTTCGGTAAATGTTCTATATACTGAAGTTTATACTCTTCACTCTAGTTTAAAAATTTTCAAACCACATTCTATATTTGAATTAATGTATTCTAAACTATATTTCATGGTATATAGTAATTAATATAATTTTTTAATATTTAGTTTACTAAAATTTCATATATTGCCTAGATTATTGGAATAAGCATTATGAAATCTTCATTATCTAAAGAAACGGAGTCAACAGAGGTTCTAAACTCTTTGACCATCATCTTATGTCGATAAAACTATACACTAAAACCAGATTTTCATATTTTGATTTTTTTTCCAAAATCCGTGGGTTAAACCCTTATAAAATAATGAGTTTTAGGTAAATGTACCTATATACTGAAGTTTATACTCTTCACTTTTGTTTAAAATCTTCAAATCACATTCAACTATTGAATTAATGTATTCAAAACTATCTTTCATGGTATATAGGAATCATTCTAATTTTTTAATATTTAGTTTACAAAAAAAAGTCATACTAATAGATTAGTGAATTAGCATTATAAAATCTTCATTATCTAAAGAAACAGAGTCAACAAAGGTTCTAAACTCTTTGACCATCATCTTATGAAAGTGCTCGATGAAACTATACACTAAAACCATATTTTCATATTTTTGATTTTTTTCCAAAATCCGTGTGTTAACCCCTTATAAAATAATGAATTAATGTATTCTAAATTATCTTTCATGGTATATAAGAATCATTCTAATTTTATTATATTTAGTTTATTAAAATTTCATATACTGCCTAAATTAATGAAATTAACATTATAAAGTCTTCATTATCTAAAGAAACAGGGTCAATAGAGGTTCTAAACTATTTGACCATCATCTTATGTTAGTGCTCGTTGAAACTATACACTAAAACCAGATTTTCATTTTTTTGAAATTTTTCCAAAATCCGTGGGTTAACCCCTTCTAAAATAGTGAGTTTTCGGTAAATGCTCTATATACTGAAGTTAACACTATTCACTCTAGTTTAAAATTTTCAAACCACATTCTACATTTGAATTAATTTATTCTAAAATATCTGTCATGGTATATATATAGGAATCATTTTATTTTTTAATATTTAGTTTACTAAAATTTCATATACTGCCTAGATTAGTGAAATTAGCATTATAAAATTTTCATTATCTAAAAAACAGGGTCAACAGAGATTCTAAACTCTTTGACCATCATCTTATGTTAGTGCTCAATTAAACTATACACTAAAACCAGATTTTCATATTTATGAAATTTTTCCAAAATCTGTGGGTTAACACCTTTTAAAATAATGAGTTTTCGGTAAATGTTCTATATACTGAAGTTTATACTCTTCACTCTAGTTTAAAAATTTCAAACCACATTCTACATTTGAATTAATGTATTCTAAACTATCTTTTATGGTATATAGGAATTATTCTAATTTTTTAATATTTAGTTTACTAAAATTTCATATACTGCCTGGATTAGTGGAATTAGCATTATAAAATCTTCATTATCTAAAGAAACGTAGTCAACAGAGGTTGTAAACTCTTTGATCATCATCTTATGTTAGTGCTCGATGAAACTATATACTAAAACCAAATTTTCATATTTTTGATTTTTTTCCAAAATCTGTGGGTTAACCCCTTCTAAAACAATGAGTTTTCGGTAAATGCTCTATATACTGAAATTAACACTCTTCACTCTAGTTTAAAATTTTCAAACAACATTCTACATTTGAATTAATTTATTCTAAACTATCTTTCATTGTATATAAGAATTATTCTTATTTTAAAAAAAAAATAGTTTGCTAAAATTTCATATACTGCCTAGATTAGTGGAATTAGCATTATAAAATCTTCATTATCTAAAGAAATGGAGTCAACAGAGGTTCTAAACTCTTTGACCATCATCTTATGTTAGTGCTCGATGAAACTATATACTAAAACTGGATTTTCATATTTTTGAATTTTTTCCAAAATCCTTGGGTTAACTTCAGTATATAGAGTCAAAGAGTCAAATTTAACTTTATATTGTTGATTTTTTTCCAAAATCCGTGGGATAACCCCTTATAAAATAATGAGTTTTAGGTAAATGCTCTATATACTGAAGTTTAGACTCTTCACTTCTGTTTAAAATTTCAAACCACATTCTACAATTGAATTAATGTATTCAAAACTATCTTTCTTGGTATATAGGAATCATTCTAATTTTTTAATATTTAGGAATCATTCTAATTTTTAATATTTAGTTTACAAAAAATTTCATATACTGACTAGATTAGTGGAATTCGCATTATAAAATCTTCTTTATCTAGAGAAACGAAGACAATAGAGCTTCTAACCTCTTTGACCATCATCTTATGTTAATGCTCAATAAAACTATAAAATAAAACCGGATTTTTATTTTTTGAAATTTTTCAAAAATCCTTGGGTTAACCGCTTCTAAAATAATGAGTTTTCGGTAAATGCTTTATATACTGAATTTTATACTCTTCACTCGAGTTTAAAAATTTCAAACCACATTCTACATTTGAATTAATGTATTCTAAACTATCTTTCATGATATATAGGAATCATTCTAATTTTTTAATATTTAATTTATAAAAATTTCATATACTGACTAGATTAGTGGAATTCTCATTATAAAATATTTTTTATCTAGAGAAACGAAGACAACAGAGGGTTCTAAACTATTTGACCATCATCTTATGTTAGTGCTCGATGAAACTATACACTAAAACCTAGATTTTCATTTTTTTGAAAATTTTCCAAAATCTGTGGGTTAACCCTTCTAAAATAATGAGTTTTCGGTAAATGATCTATATACTGAAGTTAACACTCTTCACTCTAGTTTAAAAAATTTCAAACCACATTCTACATTTGAATTAATTTATTCTAAACTATCTTTCATGGTATATAGGAATCTTTTTAATTTTTTAATATTTAGTTTACTAAAATTTCATATACTGCATAGATTAGTGCAATTAGCATTATAAAATCTTCATTATCTAAAGAAACAGGGTCAACAGAGGTTTTAAACTCTTTGACCATCATCTCATGTTAGTGCTCGATGAAACTATACACTAAAACCAGATTTTCATATTTTTGAATTTTTCCATGGGTTAATCCCTTCTTAAATAATGAGTTATTGGTAAATATTCTATATACTGAAGTTTATACTCTTCACTCTAGTTTAAAAATTCAAACCACATTCTGAATACCCGTAGGATACCCGGATCCAAATGTTTTTTTAAATAAAAAATAAAATTACATTAAAATTAACTAATTAACTATTTATTTAGTTTATTTAAAATTATTTTTAAAAATTAAAATTAAAAAAATATTGAAATTTAATAAAACTAAAATTTTAGTTATTTTATATATAAACTATAAATGGTATATATAAAAATATAATTATATTTTAAATATATAATATGTCTGGATATCCATATCCGGACTTAAAATTTCACTACCCAGATCCGTATCCGGATTCCCCAGATATCCGGTTTTTCGAACCGGATCGGATACCGGATCAGATCGCGGATCCGGATTTTAAGTCTCAGGCCTAGTCACAACATTTTTTTCAAAATAATGCTATCACAACAACATTTTTTTATGTAAAGTTTAACAACCATTGCTATGGAAATGTTCATAAATCTGCAACTTTCATCATGCAACAGAGTTCATCCAACAACAGATAGCAAACTGAAATCTAGTGATTTTAAAACAAGTAAAATATCCATAAAAACTAGAAACCGGAAACACACCAACGCAATAGAAAGCATGTCAAATGTTGCCCCCAAGAACACATGATCACCACTTTTAGAATTACATATAAAGGGTAGTGGTGTGTAAAAAGGGATTAGACTGGATTAACTTTAAAGATGGCAGTTTTGCCTACTTTCTTCGACAGAGTTTGGGCAAGCGCAGCTATATCCACATCCTCTCCTTCCAACATAAGGTTCTCTTGGTCTTTCTCAAACTGCACGAACGTAACTCCTGAAAACGTATGATTCTTTTTCATTAGGCTTTGTGTTTTTTTTTGGTGATGTTGTTTTGTTTGGTTGTTTAAACTTACTGGATGCTGCTGCTGCAATCTTCATCGCTTTGGTCCTGTCTTTATCAGAGCTTACAGTCACTTTCAGCACCACGGTTTGCTGATCACATAGCCAAAAAAAACTCATCTTAAAAATAAAGTGATGCATGATTTGATCAAATGGGAATGAAAAAGAAAAAGAAAATGAGCAATTTACCTTTATCGCCATATCTTGTATCTGTGGAGAGAAACTTAAAAAGGTGCTTTTGCTTTCTGAGAAAAAGAAGGCTCTTGAAAGTTTTCAGAACAAAGCAAAGGAGAGGGTGTTTGTTTAGCTTATAAAAAGATGATTGAAACTAATGTGATGTTAATGCCAATATTTAGAGAGGAGAGTTTTCATGTTGCTATTTTGACTATATTGTAATAATATAATATCTTCCCCCTTAAGTTTTCCACTGATAGTAAAACCATCACTATCTCTTACAAACAAAACAAGCAGATAATTTTTTGTTTCCTTCTTAGTTTAGAAGTCAAAAAGGAATCGTATATTGCATAGAATAATAATAGTGAACTCGATAATTTTTTGTTTCCTTTTTATTGAAATCATTTGCTCCTTAACCGAAACATGTGATTATAAGGAATTTCAGAAATAAGGTAAAACACTACAAGAGCAATAGACAATAACACTATCAACCATGGCTTGTGGCCTGGTAGTGATTAATATGAGGGTAAAAATTCAATAAAGTGAAGCCATCAGAGTTAGAGTCCCTGCTACTGAGGAGCCAGGACTACTTCTGTGAGGTTTGGATATCATGTATAATTAAAAAAAAGAATAACACAACCGAAAGCGTTTTCACAAGGCCTCAATGATGGACAAGCTTTGAGAGGATGGGTTCTCCATAAAATCTTAAGACTGAGAAGGTCAAAGTTCTTTGCTGCTGCTTAGATGCTTATCCTTGCAATTCCATAAGCTTCACATCCTCCACATGGTTCAGATAGGTGTAAATAGAATACCCCATCCCACCACTCCTTAACGCTCCCACTCCTTGGATTACAACTCTTGTCACAGTTTCTTTGTCGAAATTGCAGTAGTAAACCTGGAAAGGGTCAGCTGAATATTCGGACGACATAACAAATTCATTAGGACCAGTCACTCCAACAATCACTAACCACTCCTGTGGAACTACATCTTTCCACATAGGGGGCAATCTGTAAACACGTTTGGACCATTCATGTCTTTCAGGGTCTTCTAGAACCCACATCTTAACAGTTTCACTATTGAAAGAATAACTTTTGCCAATTGGTACTAAAGCCAATTTACCGTTGCAGTCTAGCAGCTTATGAAACAATTTCCTTTTTGGGTGCTTAACAAAGCTGTACTTCTCAGATCTAACATCGAAGCAAATTATCTTATGATCACCACTCCCATCTCTAGCAGCCTCAATGTAATAGAAAACACCACTAATGTATATATTCTGTCTACCCTCAGGACAAGGACATGGTACTCCACATTCAGCCATTCTCCATGTTGTCCCTTTCTCAGTGCCTCCTCCCAATGTCAATACTTGATGCTCCATAGTTCTGCCGCACTGAATCCAAGTCATTCCCAAAACCTTGTGAAGTTTCTCAACGGGATCATACCCGAGAAAGCGTACTATCCCAATCCTCTTCCTTGTCTTCATTCTGGGTACAGTAAGTGACTGTCCCGTGCTGGGGTTACATATCACCGACTCCTCCACCTTGAGTCTCCTTCCATTTACGAACCGATGACCACCGATACGGACACAGACAAGGCCATGGACACTTGCAGATATATCTTTGACAGGATGATCAAAGGAGAAACTCATGTGATGATCGGCGGCAACAGACATCTCATCAGGACTCTGAGGCTGAGGTGAAGAGAGGAAGAAGAGCTTGTTACCTTCCCAAAAGGCGAACTAGTAGACGCGGGCGAGCCTGAGACCTTGTCAACCGCAGATCCTTGAAATCAGAACGGCCAAGCACCGAGGCCCAGGGCTTGGATACGCAACGGCAGATGGCGATGGACTTGAGGGACAACCTTGAGAAGATGTCGATCATGAGATCGACTTGGGAGCGGCAGTGATGAATGTTGTTGGTCAGTCTCAACAAGACTGCTGGTTTTACGATCCTTGCGCTGCCGCCGTGATTTCATGGTCCCTGGAGGATTAGCAACTCAAGCTATAGAAGAAGTTCCAATTTGTGCCTAACAGATAGATGATACAAACACATAATGTTTAACCAAACACGCATGATGAAAGCAAGTCCCTAAGCCTTTGTTGAACCTAAAATCAAAGGTTTATAGAATCATACAAGTACAGATTCAAAACTTTACTACCTTCTTTCTTTCTATTGTGGTTGTTGATATATAGACAGAAGCAGAGGCGGAGAGGATGTACGTACGTACCTATACGGAGACGACCTAGAAAAGAGTCTTGCGACCAAAGCAGCAAGGAGCGGAAGCAAATGACAAGGTTCAATAACCTTGTTGGAAGAACAGAGTCTTCGTTCGGTTCATCTCAGGATACGTTGACTTTGAAGAGGAAGACACAGGAATGTGTTTGGTACTTTTCAAAGCCACAACGTGTTGAGAGTGTTGTACTCATTTTTTTCAAAAAAAAGAAAGAATCAACGTTAAAAATATATAAAACTTCATGTTACATAGCTTCTGTTGAATGATTTGCTCATTAGCCGAAACATGTGGTGATAAAAGTAAAACTTCAAATTTAAGTAACTTCCCACTAATAATCAGAAAGAAGGTGGCATTACAAGAAAATAAACAAGAACATCACCAAAGCCTTTTCACAAGGCCTCAGTGATGGCTCAAAAAGTGAACATCTTTGAGTCCAATCAAAGCCAATAATGCAACCTGTGCAGTTTTGCACTTAACCATATCAAACAAAACAAACATCGTGTGGTTTTTTCATTGTAAACAAAACACAACTACAATTATTTGTTCTTACGATAATGAAACGAGAATTCCAGAGTAAAATATATTGCCAGCCCAAAAAATTGTGCCATTCAAGTGGCTAACGGCAGGTAAGGCACTTGATCACTGGAAACCCATTGAAGAGGAGAGTCTGCTTAAAGATGATAAAAGTAAAGCTTTGTGTTTCTTGTGAAGATAAGGAAAGTTACGACCTTAGGGAAAATAGTTCACATGTGATTATGTTGTCGAGTGAAGCAGAAGTGTTTCCAGCACCAAGGACAGGGACAAGATTGAATATAGGTTCTTTTGAGTCGCCAACTCTACCTTCATGGCTCATCCCGTTAAGCTCTTTGAATGCAGTTTCAAACATGTCGGATAATACCTTTACGGACACACCAAGACTTGTAGAGAAGTGTATTCTCAAGCTCTGCATCAACAAAAAGAAGATATAAGCAACGCTTTAGATGAAATAGTGACATTGTGAAACTCATTCTCACCGTGGTGTCTTGCCAAGTGAATGAATTTTCAGACAAGGTTTTGTTAAGAAGATATAGACAGAATCTCGTTACTCTCTCCAGTTGCTGTTCTTCTTCTCCAGAAGGGCCATGAAGCTTCTTCTTCATCACTTCAGCCGAGATGGAGAGAACAGTCACGCATATTTTCCCATCAACAACTCGTTTCTGCACACAGTCCTGGTGCCATTTCTCTGGCTTATACCCCCAACAGCTGTAGTCTCCTTCACCCAGCTGTTCTTGTTTGGTTTCATCGTCAGTCTCTGAATCTTCTTGGACGTATAAGACAGGTTTTACTTCAACAAGTGCCCTGCAGAACAAAAGTTCAAAGTTCAAAAATTCACAGACCAGTAATATTAGATTCTCTTCCGTTGTTTAATACCTTTTGGGAAGATCAGGGACAAGGATGTAAAGGAAGATAGGATCAAGCACATTCGACTCCCTCCTCCGAGAAGACTTTGCCAAATCCAAGAATGAAACAAACGTCTCATGAAGTTGGTTCCTCTGTGATTCCTCTATGCGTGCTGAACAGAACACCACAAAGAGAACAGCTGATGAAGAGATTGAGCATCTAAAAGCCTCTGCTATTGCCTCACTGTTCGTTAATGCTTGATTCAGCTCAGCTATCGCGCCTTCGTTTCGAAGATTCATGGTGGGAGGGTCAAGCCCTAGCTGACCAGCCATGTGAAGAACACCCTTGTGCAAAGTAGCCTGAAGAAAACTATTACAGTTAAAGACTTTAACTGAGTTTGCTGATAATAAAACTTAAAAACTTTATTTTTTTCACCTGACTATAAGGTCCGATGCAGCTAGGTGCCCAGGACGAGATACTTTGCACATGGAGAACCCTTTTGCTTTGGTCATTTGCTACTAAAACCTCGACGTAAGCTTTTCCAAGACCAGCTTGTACCAAAGGAAGCTCTATCGTACTACGTGAAGGAACACCAAAAGGGCACTTCTCATGTGTGATAAACTTCACATATGTCTCATTGGCCACAGCAAATTCACTCATATCAGAGATGTAAAGATGAATGTACAAGACGTTCTGCCAGTTGAATCCTTGTTTCAGAAGCTGCGACTCGATTTCTGTTAGAACAGTCTCAAGATCTTCTTTCAGACCTGTTCAAAGAGTATAGAAGCAAATATCAAGTACATGTGTGAAGACATCTTGAAGATTTAGTCTGTTTTTGGTGTTACCTGTTGATGATTCACTACAATCTTCCAGCCAGCAGCAAATGGAGAATGTGTTTTCTTTCCCCGTCTTTGATAAGCTAACTCTGTTTCTTGTATGTTCAGCTAGATCAACGGTTCCATTATCTTGTTGGCGAGTAGATTCTGGTCTGTTATGACCATCTCCTTGTACCTCAAACACTAAAACTGGCTCCTTCTCCTCAAGAGAATCAGAGTCTGGATTCCCCTTCTTTTCGAGATGGAAGATCGTTGGATGAAGAACTCCAACAGGTGCAATAGAATCTGGAGAGTGTAGCACAACTTGAAATTCATCAAGCACGATTCTCGCATTCTAAACAAAACATAAATTGTCAAGCTGCAAATAAACGTGATGAAACAATGAACACAACATTGTTAAGAAGACATACAGTGAAAAGCGGGCAATCGAGAGTCAAAGTCTCATATTCTCCTCCTTCACCGCAAACATTACTTCCATACAACCTACGTAAAGAGACATTCAGAAGCCACATAACCAATGTAACACAACTATATTATAAACACTCTTAGTGAAGTGTTATAAGAGAACTGTTGCATACTCTTTTAACTTCAAAAGATATGGCTCCATGAAGGCTAAGTCTTTGCCTAAATGCTTCGAAGGATCCAACCCTATTGCAGCCACCTGTTAACATAATTATAAGAAGATTTTGATGTTAACAGAAGCAGAAGATTATAACAGCCACGTTTATTACCTTGACTAGAATAGCTTTTATCCCATTTGCTATCTGCAAGGCAAACGAGAAAAACGAATTGAAGAAGACAAATTCATAAGAGAAAAGATTTGAGATTGAAAGGCTTGCAACTTGGGTTTACCATTTCCTGAAGAAGCAAAGTCTGATCTTGTTTCCACAAAAACGCCAAAGAAACAAGACCTAACCGTGAACAAATACTTTCCACACGCAGACGTTGGTAGTCTGACGCAATGGCACCAGAAGATACTGCAGTAATGGAAGGTATCTGTCTCTTCACTTCACTTAGCAACACAAACAGATCTTCCACTTCATCGTCTGCTGTCATTTGGTAGCTAAGTTTCTGATGCCTGCAAACATAATATCCTCAGAATGATATAATCCATTACAACGAAATCTCTCCAACTAAACCAAAAAAGAAAAAATGGATTAGAATCTCAAAGCAAAAGCTTAACCTGGAAGAACCTCTGATTCTCCTTCTGAAACAATGGCACATTCATGCACTCTGCATAGCTCACAATAATCTGGTGACCTACCTGAAGAAGTGGCATTCAAATCAAAGAATAAAATTCAGATTCCAAATTTCATAAAGCCTGCTCCTGAAAACAACTCAGATTTTACAAATCATGGTCTGAAATAAGAAAAATCCAATCTTTCTTACAACCCTTGTTTCAAATTCTCAATTCAAGAATCCGCTCACAATCATGAACAATATATATCGGAACCATTAAAGACAAAAGAAAAAGCAGACACAGTCTTACGGTTTGATACATGTAGCTGTCCAATTCATCGACAGAATCATCAACCGGTAACAAGTTCGCCAATGCCACGATCTGTTGGAAGCACAAAGAAGCAAACCCTAGGTGAGATTTTAAAGTTCATATTAGCACCAAAAGACCCTTTGATGAAATTTCAGTGAAACTCTAAAGAACAACAAGTAAGAGAGAAGAAGAAGAAGAGGTAACCTCGTGACCATACTGGATACACTTCATCATGACATAACAGCTATCTTTGCCACCACTTACTAAAGCCACCACCTTCATCTCTTTCTTTCTCTCTCTCTGTAGTTGGAGTCCTTGAGGTTCTTCTCTGTGTGTGTAGTCGAGAGAGTCAAAAGACAATAGAGTTTGAGGGCGACTTTAAGAAAAAAAGAAGAATTGAATTATATATTTTTTACGAATCTGGCATGACTTTTCTCCTTTGTTATTCGATTGGACCCTTTAGTTTTATTATTTGTCAATTTCTATCGGAATTCTATAAATTAAAGTTTTGGAATCTAGTTTAGGTCTTAATCCAACTGCTAAATCCATATGATGAAACTGTAATTGAACCTCCAATCAGAGACTACAAATTGCTATTGGTTCAAACTTAGTTTTATACAAGTGTGTGTTAAATGGGATTAAATTGTATTGGGCCATGTGTTTCTTCTATTGGGCCATATGTTTCTTCTATTGGGCCATATAGTAAATCAATTCTTAAAGCCCACGACGCACACGGCCCCTTGTAAAAACATCGATTCCATCTCCCCCGGTTCTCTCGCCATCATCGATCCCTTTCTCCGCCATTCACTCTGTCCTCAACGCCGCCGCCACTTTCCTTCTCCGATCGAATTTTCCTCTTATACTCCGATGTTTAATGGAAGCGTCGGAGGTGGAGCTGAGGATTTGCCTCAGCTACAATCCACCATGCGCGCGATTGAACTTGCTTGCTCTTACATTCAGGTCTCCCTTCTTCCTTTATACTTACGCATCAACCTTCGATACCTCTCGTTGATCTGTTTGGATTCCTAATACATATGAGGAAGCTCTAGATGTGATTTAGTGTGTGTGCTTGCATTTATGAGCTTTTTTCTCGCTATTTGTTTGGCTTCAGATTGAAGTAACAGAAAGTTGTTTATGAGTTTTTTTGAATTGATTGCGTAACCGAGACGAGTACTTGACGTTCTCACTTTGCTTCTTATCAGATAAATACTAATCCAGCTGCTGCTGAAGCTACCATATTGTCACTTCACCAGTCCCCTCAGCCATACAAGGCCTGTAGATTCATTCTTGGTAAAATTCGGGAATCCGAATCCCTCAGTGAAGTTGAAGTTACAGCTGTTTGACTGAGAGTGTGTGTGTGTGTTGTACTTGCAGAAAATTCTCAGGTGGCGGCTGCTAGGTTTCAAGCTGCTGCAGCTATTAAGGAAGCAGCTATCAGGGAGTGGAGTTTTCTTTCCACTGAGGATAAAGGGGGTTTGATTAGGTTACTTCTCTTCTTTTTATGTTATTTATTTTATTGATGAATGTTTAAGCTTCCACTTTAGTTGAGCGTTTTTTTTAATTGCTTTGCGAATGAACTGGGGGCATTCATGCTTCGCAATATAGTAATTGTAGGTTACTGCAACTATTACTTCTGGACTGTGAAACCTGCTGCTTATTGACTGTAATGTTTTGTGTTTGGTATGGACACACATCATTTGCCGTGATAATCATGGTGACTGTCATTAATAAATTAGAGGTTTTCTTATGAGTTTGTTGGCTCATTGAAAGAAAATTAAGTTCTGAATTATGGGTATTTCCTTCTGCAGCTTCTGTCTTGGCTACGTCATACAGCATGCTAATTCATCAGATGCCTACGTGTTTTCAAAAGTATCTTCTGTGGCTGCGCAGCTGATGAAAAGAGGCTGGTAAGCTGGGCTCTTTCTGGTATTCAGAAATCCGAATAATATGGCATGCTTTGTAGATACTGGAAGTTAGCTGTCACTTCTATGCATATGAGAGGATTCATGAAAATTAGTTGTTGTTCACACACGATTATGACTGACAGCTTCTGGAAAAATAGAGTGGTGCAAAGAAATCTAGACAAATTACTTCTTTTTTTTCTTTTTGCGTGCTTATTTCATCTTTAAAAACTTCTAATCTGAGTGAATAACTCTTATAGGCTTGAGTTTACTCCAGCCGAGAAAGAAGTCTTTTTCTACCAGGTATCTACATTGTATTGCAATTTTTGGGACTCTTTTTAAAAATTTTGTATCTAACATTATGATTAGAATTCTCCGCACGTATGGTTCAATTCGTTATCCTGCATTTTATACACGATAGCTTATTTGATATAAAAATTTGCATACTTACCTGGTACTTCAAAACCTTGTTAACTGTGCCAACCTTAAAAGATATGGACGGGGAAGGATTTAGAGTGACTGAGTAGGTTGACTAGTCATCCATCCATAGTTCAGCTAGATATGTCTTTCAATGCTCCACGCCTTAATAATAGATATTGGGGCTTACCAATAGTTTGTTGCTCTTCATGGTATACCTTGAAAATTGCTGAAGAGCGGCTATCTATTCTAAAAAATACAACGGAATTGTCTGATATTAATTTTTGTTAAAAGGATCATGGTATTGATTTGCTTTTGGCTTTTCACAATTGCTTTTTACAGATCAACCAGGCCATTCTTGGTTCTCGAGGCTTAGATGTGCAGTTCATCGGTATTCATTTTCTTGAATCCTTGGTAATGTTCTGTTTATAATTTTTTTTTTCTGGGGTTATATGTATACCATATGTGGGCTCATAGTTTCAGTATCTCAGGTATCTGAATTCTCACCCTCTACTTCAAGTGCCATGAGTCTCCCGAGGGAATTTCATGAAAATTGCCGCAAGTCACTAGAACAAAACTATTTGAAGGTACTCTTAAGATTTATTTGCTTTCAGATATTGTGACACCCATCAACCTTTCGTCTTTGGAAGAATGATAGTCTGTACCAAGGGTTCTGTTACTAAAACTGTATTGTTTACTTCCGATGTTCTCAATTGCAGACTTTTTATAGCTGGGCACAGGATGCTGCTTTAAGTGTTACAAATAAGATTGTGGAATCAAATTCTGATGTCCCTGAGGTTAAGGTTTGCAATGCTGCGTTGCGACTAATGCATCAGATACTGAACTGGGAGTTTCGTTACAGCAAAGGTGGCACAAAGGGCAGCATTAATGTTTTCTCTGATGGAATCAGATCTGATACGGCATCATCACGAAAGACAGAAGCTGTAATAGTTCAGGTAGTTAGTGGTGATTGGTTGGTTATATTTAAGACATATTACATGTGCTTCAACCTCATTAACTTGTCGAAATTCAGAGATTGTAAGGGATGATACTAGCATGTCAGAGTTTATACTTTATATCGACTCTTCATAAATCTCTCCTTTAATGGTTCTGATTGCAGCCTGGTGCTTCGTGGTGTGATGTTTTGGTTTCAAGTTCACATGTTGGATGGCTGATAAATCTATATTCGTCGCTGAGGCAGAAGTTTGCTCTTGAAGGCTATTGGCTAGATTGTCCTGTAGCAGTCTCTGCTCGGAAACTTATTGTACAGTTGTGCTCCTTAGCAGGAGAAGTATTTCCATCCAGTGAGTATTCTATGCTTCTGTAACTTTACTAGTTACTCTTCTGTTGAAAACGTTGTATAAACATTAAATTCACCCAGCATCTAGTTTGTTTCGCCAATTAAGGAACGATGGATGTCCATCATGTCTTCCTTATCAAGATATATTTCTCTGTTAGTGACTTGTTCAATAATCTAGACAATGCACAGATGCGAGAGCAGCATCTGCTCCTCCTTCTGTCAGGAGTGTTACCCTGGATTGATCCTCCTGATGTCATTTCAAAAGAGATTGAAGAAGGAAGGAGTGGAAGGTCAGCTGTTCAACACTCTAACCTTGCTTGTTTTCTATGTCTTGTATTCCAACTTTAACGTTGTGTCCTCAACTTCGTATTTCAGTGAAATGATTGATGGTTGTCGCGCATTGTTGTCTATCGCGACAGTTACTACTCCTGATGTCTTTGATCGACTCTTGCGATCAATAAGGTCTTTGACAATTGACATATTACCTTTTCTGCTGTTATTAGCCATTTAGCGATTGTTATTCATAAATAGTTGGTTCTTACCTGTTTCTTCAGGCCCTTCGGTACTCTTACACTCTTATCTCTGTTAATGGGTGAAGTTGTCAAAGTATTATTGGCGAATAGTAATGATGAAGAGACTTGGAGCTATGAGGCGCGCGATATCTTGCTAGATACCTGGACAACTCTACTTACTGTGAGTACGGTTAAGATTATTTTAGAAAAAAACAGTTACATATATCTATAACATTATGCATGGTTGTTTTAATGAAACTCTGTGGCCATATCTGGTTCTTTTTGGCTTACTTTGTGATTGTCAGTGTATTTATTAATACTTGTCATCGTCTCAGCCAACAATTTTATTTTTTGAGAATCTAGAGGAACGATGCAATTTAAAAGTTAATTTCGTCTTATGATTGTGATGATTCCTGTTAGTGGGCAATGTTTGACTAATGATTGTGATGATTCCTGTTAGTCAATGGATGGTTCTGGAGGTAATGCGTGGTTGCCACCTGAGGGGATGCATGCTGCAGCTAGTCTCTTTTCATTGATTGCGGAATCTGAACTAAAATGTAACGATTTCCGGATTGTTGCCAGTGCCACTACCTTGCCATTTTTTGTCGTTTGGTACTATTTTCGTTTTCAAATCTATTTACCAGCTGCAATTTTACTCCTATAGTGGCATCTGCCTCAGCTACAACGGATGAAGATGATGCTGACTGTCTGGCTTCTGTGTCTGGTGAGCAAAAGAAATGCAATTTTTCCTCTTGATCTAGATTTTGCAGCCAGTCTTAGAAGGCAGATGTGCTGCTATTCTTTGCTCAAACTTTGAATATCGTGTTCTGGCAGCCATGGATGAAAGGCTAGGCTCTTATGCTCTAATTGCGAGGGCAGCAGTGGATGCTACAGTTCCGTTTTTAACAAAACTTTTCTCTGATCGTGTTGCACGCCTCCATCAGGTGCTCTTGATCGACCTTCCTTTAGGATATAGCGAAATCAACATTTCTTCATCTACTTAACACACTTCTTGGCCTATTTTCTCTTAGCCATGACTTTTAGTAGCTAACATATCAATATACACCTGCATCAAAGCTTTTTTTTCTATTGATCCAAAATTTCAGCTATGTCTGAATTACAGTATTCTTACATATTTTAAATTTATGGACGAGTTTTCTAATTTGTCCTGAGGGATTGCTTTTGCTTATCTTAATCTATCTGTTTTAGGGCAGGGGCACTGTTGATCCGACCGAAACTTTGGAAGAGGTCTATTCTTTACTGCTGATAATCGGTCATGTACTTGCAGATGAAGGAGAAGGGGAGACGGCCTTGGTAATTCTTTATTTTCATGCTTCTATTTTGTTATCAGTTATCACAAAAAGAAAGACGCTGACAAGCTTTCCTTACATTTGTTTTTATCTGTCTAAAATGATAGATTGGGTTTCAATTCATATTTTCTTTCATGTTACTGATATAAGTTATCTGGCAAACAATAGTCACACACTCACGCTCCTTTCCTATGGAAAAAAATAAGAAACGTTTTACCACATTAATTTCAAACTAATGGGTCTTGCAACTACCTTTCTTAATATACGTAATGGAAGTCCTTGGAGAATCAGTCTTATAAGTATTTTCTTGAGGGCCGTTATAGCTTTGTTTACTTATCAATTCTTTCCAAGAGTAATTACGAGATGGTGTTATTAACAACCAGGTACCTGATGCCTTGCAATCTCATTTCGTGGATGTTGTAGAGGCAGGCAACCACCCTGTTGTGTTACTCTCAAGGTAAGCTTCAGTTTTGTTGTGATTCTTAAATAATAAGATAGTCTTGTACTTTACTCGAGATTCTAGTAGCATACTAATATAAAATTACATACTTTTCACTGAACAGTTGGATACTTTTGGTTGTCTTTTTTTTTTGACGTAGCTCAATTGTGAAATTCGCCGAGCAATGTTTGGATGCAAATATGAGATCATCGATCTTTAGTCCTCGGCTAATGGAGGTACATTTTTACTAACTCCGTAATTGGGTAAATTTTGACCTTCGAATTCTCAGACTAAATGCATGCAAGATATCATGGTAACTAAACATTAATTAAAAAAGAATTTATTGCAGTCTGGTATCTTATTTCTATTTATTGATTGGAGAACATACTAGGCAGTCATATGGTTCCTTGCAAGATGGTCTTTCACATATCTTATGCTCGTTGAAAATTGCAATTTGGGTAGCAACCAGCTTCAGTCTCTACCTTCCAGAGCATGTTTATTCACGTTTTTCAACGAACATAATCAAGGGAAGTTTGTCCTTGATATAATTGTCCGGATCTCCTTGACATCGCTCATGTCTTACCCTGGTGAAAAAGATTTGCAGGTAATAATCTTCTGTCTTCTATAAACGTTGTTGATTCTGAAACCCCTTGTACTGTGGTACAAATTCTATTTTTGGTATGTTGGTGGGATATATCTTTCAGAGTCGTTTGTGAGGGGGGTCTAAACGGATGCAATAAATCTCGAACTTCGTTTGATTTTACATATTTTAATAGTTAGAGGACTTTAGGCCAATGAATCCAATTAGATACAGCCAAATTTTTTTTAGGGCTTAATTTGAATTTTGTTATAAGCGATGGTTATAACTTTAGGTTACTTCCGTTTCATGGTATACTTCTAATCTTTTTTATCCGCACTCTGCAGGAGTTAACATGTCATCAGTTACTGCATGCACTTGTTCGACGAAGAAATATTTGTTTTCACCTTCTGTCACTGGTGAGTTCAGAAACTCACCAGCCATACGTTGGATGGGGCAGTCTTTGTATTTTTCTTTGTTCCCAATAGAAATGACATTTTTAACTTGTATTTTAGAATCCACAATCATCTCTCATTGCATGGTATGGCTGATAGAAAAACTGTTATACTGGGAATCGGTCTGCTTAATTCATTTTTATCTTTTGAAAAAAAGCCTGTTCATTAATAAATAATTTCTTGAAGATGAACTTATTCCTGTCGTTTTTAGTAACTTACTCTTTGTGCAAAATGTTCAGGACTCTTGGCGCAACCTAGCAAATGCTTTTGCTAATGACAAAAGTTTGTTCTTGCTAAATGGTGTTAGTCAGGTATAGTTTCCTAAAGCTTTCATTGTGATTAATTTTGTTCACACGTAATCTGTTTCTTGAAATGATGTTACTTCTTTTCAGCGTTCATTAGCTCAAACGCTTGTTCTTTCTGCGTATGGAATGCGAAGTTCAGATGCATCAAATCAGTGAGTTTCCAAATTCTGCCCACTTCACTAACAGCTTAACTTTAAATTTGGCCTGGCCAGTAACCTTCTTTTTATTTTCCAAAAGATATGTGAAGGATCTCATGGCTCATATGACGTCATCTTTAGTGGATTTGGCCAATAACAGTGACCTTAAAAATTTGGCTCAGCAACCTGAAATCATTATGCTGGTGAGGAAGAACACTTGAAAACTTCAGATTTAGTGATTTCGAAATCCTTACAAACAAAAGTTTTCTTTCGTCTTTTTTGTGTTAGGTGAGTTGTGTGTTAGAGCGGCTTCGAGGAGCGGCAAGTGCCACTGAACCCCGGACACAGAGAGCAATATATGAGATGGGATTGTCTGTTATGAATCCTGTGCTCCGTCTTCTCGAAGGTTTACAAACACGAGGTATTGTTCATAGCCTGTATACTTTAACAGTTTACTACATGTGCACGTCACTCAGTCCTGTCTTCAAAATCCATGTGTTTTATTGCTCAGTCTGCAGTAATTTATCTACTACTTAAGTTTGTGGTGGATTGGGTGGATGGGCAAATATCCTACCTAGAGGCTCATGAAACAACTGGGGTTGTTAATTTCTGCATGAGTCTTCTACAAATATATTCGTCACACAATATTGGGAAGGTAAGTGTGTTCCCCTAGACCTTCCTTACTTTTCTCTCTTCAGACTGAGCGTCACTACTTGAAAACAGAGATGAACACGATGTTTGTATTACCTCACTCACATACACTTCCCGTATTCCACTTCAGATATCATTGTCTCTCTCTAGTACATTGCTTAATGAAGCGAAAACGGAAAAGTACAAGGATTTACGCGCTCTGCTTCAGCTACTTTCTCATCTATGCTCAAAAGATATGGTAAACGTTCTTTTCTTGTTGAAACCTTAACACAGTCGCTAGTATTTATTATCATTCTAAAAGGTGGTACTACCTTTTGCAGGTTGATTTTTCATCTGACAGTATTGAGACACAAAGCACAAACATATCCCAGGTAAAAAAAGCATAGTTAATTAAGATGAAATTCTACAAGAATGGTAATGTGTAATTCTTTGAACTTACAGGTGGTGTTCTTTGGTCTCCATATAATCACTCCACTCATAACTTTGGAACTCCTCAAATACCCCAAACTTTGTTTCGACGTAAGTCCTTGAATCTACCATATTGACTAATCCTATCGTAGTAGTTTTACTGTTATAAACTTTCACCAACGCCATACAAAATTCTGCAGTATTTCTCGCTCATATCACACATGCTCGAGGTTTACCCGGAGACGCTCGCACAACTCAACAGTGATGCATTTAACCATGTGCTTACAACAGTTGACTTTGGTCTTCATCAGCAGGTGAAGTGATAATCTTCTTTAAATAGACCCCTTTTGTTCTTAATTTAGAATGATGTTAAAGTAATGGATATTTATGCTCAGCAGGATGTCGATATAGTCACGATGTGCCTGAGAGCTCTAAAGGCACTTGCTTCATATCACTACAAAGAGACAAAAGATGGCAACACGGGTTTGGGTTCACACGCTGCTGGACACACAGATCCAAATGGAGTATTCCGCGAAGGAATCCTGAGTCCGATTCCTTCGGACACTACTTCAGTTTCTTCTTTTTGAGGATTACAGGTACCGTCACTCTATTCAACCCAAATCACTTAATAAGCTATAAGTTTTAAGGTTTACTCAAAAGTGTGTTTACCGGTTTCTTGTTACAGTACCGACCTAGTCAGTACAGCAGCAGATGCCTTGTTCCCTCTTATTCTCTGCGAACCAAACCTTTACCAGGTCAGTCTTTAGGTTTCTCTATTTAAAACATAAACTGGATTTTCATGTCTGAAACCGTTGTAACTTTAGTAGTTTTGGGTTATTACCTCTAGGGATTAGGCAACGAACTGATTGAGAAGCAGGGGAATCCCAACTTCAAAACGAGGCTAGCGAACGCTCTTCAGGTGCTCACGACATCGAACCAGCTATCGTCATCCTTGGACCGTCTCAACTACCAAAGATTCAGAAAGAACCTCAACAACTTCCTCATTGAAGTTCGTGGGTTTCTCAAGACAAAATGAGCAAGTTCCAGATATAAAATTGGATTTTTACTTTTGTTTCCTTTCGATAATAACACTAATGAATTAATGTGACTATTTTTACATCTATCAAAATATTCTTAAAATGCGACTATTTTCTTTTTACTGTTGATTCAGCAGAGTTCCTATTTTACATATCATACTAACTACTGTACATTCATTTTCTGAAAAGAAAATACTGAAGACATCCATCTCGGTTTTTAATACTGAAACTAGATTTTGACCCGCCCTTAAAAGGGCGGGTATATTCTTTTATTTTAAATTTATTTTTTTTTATATTATTTTTTCTGATTATATTTGTATTTTTGTAATCATATTTGTGTATAAATTTAGATCAAATATATTGTAATTTAAAAATTGATCCGATATACACACGGTTAAAGCTGAGTTGTGGGTCGAACTCACCCTGCTGACCCGTCAACTCACAGATTTTCAACTTTGTTTTGGTTAAAAATATGACCCGCACAACCTGCAAACAAATAATATTGTACATGCATCCGCTCTGCTTAATTTTGTGGTTATCCGTGGGTTATATATATATTTTTAAAAATCATTATTTAATTTAATTACTATAAAAGTATATTTATAATAAAAAAATTATACATGACTTAAATTTTAAATTATTATTTTTAAATTCTTGTATTTAAAAAAAGTATTTACTTTTTTAATTTTTATTTTTTTAAAAATAATTTGCGGATCGACGGGTAGTCGCGATCCAAAATCCACCAACTCATACTAAGTCCGCATAAAAAAAACTCATAACCCGCATCCGTAAATCAATTTTTCAAATAGTTGGACGAAAAATAATTAGTTAGTGAAAGGATTCAACAATTTTTTCAGTAAATTTTTTGATAGTGATTCCCTTTTAATAGTATAGATGAGGTACAATGTTGTTTTAAATTAATTGTACTCTGAATTTACCTTGTCATGAGTTTGCGATGTGCATTGGAATGGTTTCATAAAACAGGATAGGAACCAGTTTAGCATTTTTTTGGTTTTGTTTTTTTCTGTTAATAGGTGCTAGTCTCATGAGTTTTTTCGAGAGTTCTGTTTATATAAGATGTTAAGTTGAGTTGATATTAGGGTTGTGGTTTAGAATTAGGTTGTGGTTTATTTTATTAATTTATTTTGGTTAGGCTGGTCGATTTAAGGTTGGGGGTTAAAAATCGGATTTATATGGGGGGTTAAATTATGTTACGTTTTCTGTTATAATAGGGTGGGTTGTACCAAAAATATTTAAAAGGAAAGAGTCCAAAATGACTTGTATAGGTAGATTTCTTTAGACTCCTTCTCTTTTAATAAAATAGATTGAAAATAAATCCATTTTATATTAACTTATATGCCATAAAATCTTGAATTTAACTTGTTATACTAAAATTTGCGATTAATTCTCTTTTGTTATTTCATAAGTGTCAAAAGTCTTGTCACTCAGCTAATATTACTATTAGAAATAAAGCCTATCAAAAACTTTGATTTGTAAAAATGTATAGGAAAACAAAATTATGTCACCATTCTAAACAAAAACATTTTGCCGACAAGAAAAAACACATTTTATTATAAAATTTGGTTCTTCATTAATATAACTGAGATAATCAGTTAAACCAGTCAACTAGATTTTGGCATATACAAATAACTAGTATATAAAATTTAAAAATATACAATAAACCACTAATCTTGACTAAAAATATGAAATTACATATAGAAATTGTTAATTAACATGAATCTGGCATTTTTTACTATATAAATTTTGATTAATCAAAATAATAATTAACATAGCCATGTTAAGTAATATTAAAATATTTGACCAAATTTACAACTTGTCAGATCTAGTTAACTTTGATTTGTGAAATCTCTATATATTTATTGACAATGAGACAAAATAAATATTTTTTTGTGGATATGGAACCACACTATTTAATAGGACTGATTAAATTTTGTTTTAGATTATTATTAAAATACAATAGTTATCTCTGATAAGTAATAATCTACATATTTTTATCGGTAGCTATCACTAAAAATCAATATTCAAACAATAAATAAAAATATTTCCTTTAAAATAATGTTTGAATTTCCAAGTAACTTATAGTCAAATAAAATTGAATCAGGCAACTTTGATCTTTTCAAAGACCACAATAGTTATGTATTATATATATGTGTGTGTATTTCTTTGAGATCTAAAATATTAGCATCATCTTTTATTCTTAACAGTGACAAAATACAAACCAAATTATGAATTTCACAAATAAAGTTATGATCTTTTTTCTCTTAGCTATATTAACAATTTTTTTGTCCAAGAACATAGTTTCTGCCTCAGGTATAATTTATTTTTTGTTTTGTTATATGGTTATTCAAAAGCAATGAATGAAAACTGGTGATGATGCATATGTATAATGATATGTATTCAAAACCTTCGACAAAAAGCCATCATTTTCTATATATATGATTTTGTATTTGTTTTAATATTTTTGTTGTTTTGGGTAGGTGGAGAGATGAAAATCATATATCCATATTGTTCTCATACACAGTGTGCGGACGGTGTATACACACCGTATATGTGTTTTGTTGACTGCAATTCAAAGGGGTATGTAGATGGAGATTGTGTAAAAATAGATCCCAAAGGGCCTGTTCGTTGTTGTTGTTACAACAGGTAGGGTGACATATGATTCAAGGGTTGCATTTCTATATTTTGTATACATTTCAATTTGTAGTGAATGCAACAGATATATAATAAAATAATATTTATTTAAAGCAAATATTGAAAGAACAGTAACTAGCATAATTTTTTTTTTGCAAATGTTGGGATTTCTATGAGTTTTCTATTTTTTCTTCTAATAACAAGCTACTGATAAAATTTATGGTGTAATCGATCGTTCTCAAAAAAAAGGTAAAAAATATATTACTTACGAATATTCTTTATTCTCAGATACTAACTATATTTTAAACTTTAGATTACATGAAAATCATCTAATGAGCTAAAATATAGCCAATCATCAATAATAACTATGAGAAAACATGTAGAAATTCATTTTCTAACCTTCCATATATTAATGGTAATCGCAAATTGGGCGCCTCCAGGAGTGGATGTACGCGTGATAGCCGCCTCTAAGGCTATAGTACTGCTAGTCTGTACAAAACCAACACAGCGGTTGCTGTAACACCCTGTTAGATTGTATGCATCTCTCTGCAAAAATATTGTATTACTTGTTAACTTTTATTCCATAATATTGTTATTATGATATAAATAATATTTTTGATTGAAAATATAAAACTGATAGGATGATGAGTTACCATCCAAAACGTGAATAGTCTAGGCTGATGGTCATGATATATCTTCGGGAAAATCTGATTGTAAAACAAAGTAGTTTTAAACATTAGCTAATGCATTATATTATTATTTCGAAGACACTATAATTAAGCCAGTACATGCCAGCCCGCTTCAATCGTATTGACGAAGTTTCGTATGATCCCGAAGCTAGCCAAATCTGGGCTAGGCTAAAGTCATCAGGCGACTCAACTATCGGGTTCCACACATTAAGCATACCTCTTGTCCCATATATTTTTTGTTCATATTCTTTATACGCAACCGCATACTGTAATATGTGATTTGATTAGGCATGTTGAAAATAAATGAAGATAGTAATAATTAGACTTATTTAAAGAAAACATAATAATAAAAACAAGAAAGAGAAACTTTTATATCAAGTGTTATGTATCACAATTTCCTAACTTACATTAAATTGTTCCTTTTTATTTATATTTTTTTATACTTTGCTCATTTTTTACTTTTATTATGCTTATATTTTTTTGTGTATAACATTAAAATTGACTTCAAATCCATGTTATATAAAATTATGCAACAAATCTTGCAATTAATTTGTATGTAAGTTTTAGATATCTAAAGTTTCTTTTTATATCTAAAGTTGCACAATTTATATAACTTACAATAAATTGTTCCTTTTTATTTATATAGTTTTTATACTTTGCTCATATTTTACTTTTATTATGTTTATATTTTTGTTTATAATACTAAAATTAAATTCAAATCTATTATGCGATAAAATCTTGGTAAAATTTAACTTTTATATACAATTTGGTTTACATATGATCGGAAGTTTTTTTCTGCCTGGTTTATATTAGCTTATCTAGTATATTATTATAAAAAGATTATGTATACTTAATTCTTTCTTCGTGTTCTTCTTCGATGATTCTGTATTGGAATTATCCTTTCAGAATATTGTGTATATTAGCATCCCAAAATTGCCAACTAATATCATCTTTTGTTTTTATCATATCTAAAAGATTTTTTGGTGTCCGTCCCATAGTATATTGTTTAAAAAAGATTACTAGTATTTTAGACTATATGTTAGCGAATTATTTTCAAAAATAAATAAAAACATAATATTTAAACAAACATAAATAAATAAGTTTGTAGCCAACATTAAAATAAATAACTTAAAGCTTTAAATGTATTATGAATTGAGGTGGAGCTAAGTATACTTAAATTTCATGATTCTGGAGAAATTTTTATTATTAAAAGAGAAGTACATTTTAAAATTAACTCTTATACATACAAAATATTTACAACTTAATGCCACTGATGTACTTAAATAAATCTATTTTTAAGTAATCTTTGTGTTTTCCTAATTTAATTTAAAACTAACTATAATCTGATAATGCAAACCAAAAAAAAGATTACAGCATCAATTATGTCTAAAAACCTGTGATTTACATACCTGATTAGGGTCGAAAAGACATCATACTCCCTCTGTTTTATAAAAATCCATATTCTAAAAAGAATGTTTTAAAAATACAATTTTTTCTTTTTTAATGTATTATTTAATGAATAATTACAGATTTTAAAAAAAAAATAACAGTGTTTATTGGATTTTTATTGGCTATAAGTTATGAAAACTTACTATTCACATAAATAATGCATTTACAATCAAATTTTACGATGCTTTCTTAATATATATGAAAAATCTAAAATATATATCTTTTTGAAAAGGAGGGAATATAATTTTTTTTTGTCTGGTAGGAGAGAATATAATTTAGCTAACTAATAAATTGATTTCTATAAATGAAATCATCTATCATTCATTTATGAGATAAAATTGTTTTCTTATCGATTGACACCTTTGATATTTCTTCATATAACCGAAATAAACTACATATACCTTCTCTATTATGAAATATATAAACCATTAATCTATATGAAGTATATCTTGAATTCAATAATCGTGATAATAATGTAGTAAAAACACACACATTTATTTATAATATAGTAAATAAAATATAAAATAGCTTATTAATATATTACTGGCAGAATATCTATATTATTAAAACAGAAACATTCATGTTTTTCCTTTAGTAAAATGTCAAATTTTCTAAAAATAACTTTCAATTTACAAAAAAAAAAAAAAAAATTGTTAGTGACTATTTGTTTTTGACTTTTGGGCTTAAAACTCCACATACCCATTTATTTAATTTATTGCATTCATGATCCAGTAAAAAATCTATTCCAACAATCTAAACAAAAGAATAAATTATCTATATGTTATTGTATTTAAAAATATAATAACATTAATCTAGAATCGTAACTAAGTATATACTTTGAATACAAACATTTTTTCCACTAACAAACAAATTATTTATTTATACAAAAGTTATGTTTAATATTATATTTAATTCAGTTATACTCAATTTAATAATAATTTTAATACCAAAACTCACAAATTTTACCTTAAAATAATCATTACAAAACCTATAAATTAAAATGCATAACATAAATACAATAAATACCATATCTAACAAATAAAATAGTTTATATAATATTATAAAGTATATGAGAGGGTTTCATCAATTTTTTTGAAAAATATTATCACATATCTGGATTTTCTGAATATCATTTGTATTAAATACATAATTCTCACCTTGCAAATTAAGTTAATCGAGATATCTCCTCTACACTAGGTTTTTATATCACGTATTATATATGCATTAGGAAGTATTATAATTTATATAGTAAGACTAATTATTCATAAATGTTGAATTTGTTTATATGATACCTAGTATTGGTAATTCAACAAATGGTTGAAACTTAAAAACACAAAATATAAAGATTTAATGTAATAAGCAAGCAATTTTATATTTTAAAATTTCATATTAACAATTATATAATAAATTTATATATATATATATATATATATATATATATGTAGTATCATTTAGTGAAAACAAAATTTTAAAAAGAAAACAAATACCCGCACAACTCTTTTTTTTAACACTGAATTATATTATTAAACTTTCTAGGCAAAGAGTTCTAAACAATGAGAACTATCAAAACAAAAATAGAAAAGGGATACATCAGTAGGGATCCAAAGTAAACTAACACACATCTTGCATATGAATGACTAAAAATTTTCATATAAAAACTCCATATTTGCTTTTAGAATAGATGAATCTCAAGGGAAATAATCTTCGTATTAATCCAAAAACACTGCGCTTCGGACTGAATTAAGAACGACTATCACTCTGTTTTTAATACTCCAGTAGGAGTCACTGAGACAAAACAACTCTTTATATTGCTCTATTGATAATAATAGAATCAAAATGATTACCGTTTCATAAAAGTTGATGCTGCTTTTTGAAGTAACCATAGTTTGCAGAAATAGAACTCCATCACCATTACATGAGGAACCATCAACGATTGAAGCCGGTAACCCATCGCCATTATCCGCAGTACATCTGTCAATTACCTTTCTAAACGGTTCAATTGAACCGAAACTTTTGTCTTACCAAATCCATTGGAAGAAGCATATAGAAGAACAATAACAAAATTTGTTAGATTTGAAATAAATTGGCAACCAAACAAACTAAGTAATCAGAAATAAATCAGACCAAAAGAAAAAGAAACATAACAAAACAATTAAATAGATGACAGAGCTATAAAAACTTCTGACCATCGGCTTGAAAATATAAAAAAATTTCACTTTTTCTCTCTTCACGATTAGGGTTTCTGATTATTTCCTTTGAAAACCGCACAACTCTAATAGATGATTAAAGTAGATGCAAACTATGATGTCTCCATCGAGATTCTATTTATCAATGAAAATAAGCAGACACAAATTTTAAGATGTGGGTGTATGGCTGTTAGCAGACTATAAACGATTATGCTACTGGTCATCGCAATGAGTGCTAAGACATCTTGTAAGAATGTGTCCTCTTCATAATTTTGGTTTTACTTTGTTATTCTTCATATATTTTAGCAAGAGGACACATTCTTGTTGCTCTTCTTCTTCACTGTCTTTTGCTTCTTTTTCTTTATAGTAATGGAAATTAAATTTAATCAATGTTATATCAAAATTATGTAATACGATCTCAAATTTAACTTATATATAACTTTTGAACATCTAAAGTTTTTCAATCAACATTTTAATTTTAAATACGCTTTGCTAAATTTGGTTTGGTTGAACAAAACCTCACTTTTGTTAATTCATGTTGTTAACTCATGATCATTAATTCATTATAGAACAGACCAGAAATAACAGTAGCTCAAAGATCTACAACATACAAATACTCAAATAACTAAAGAAATAAATTCAAGTTCGATTAATTTTATTTCTGATAGTCTGAATTCCAACTCAATTGGTTAAAATATGAAAGACAAAGTCAAACACTCTGTTTTTTTTTTCTTGGCATGTAAGCCTTCAGAATGCGATTTGATTGTTCACTTGTGGAGTACGCTCTTCTTCTTCACTGTCTTTTGCTTCTTATTGCTGTGATGCTGCATTTAACATAGAAAAAGAGAACTATCATGTTTAAAAATCAAGAATCAATTTGCTCATAAAAAAATCGTTTGCCAGTTTATCAAGAGACTTACCTTTTGTCTTTCTGCAGCTTCCTGATCTGTTCTCTCTTTCCAGCTGCTCTTTCTTAATTTTATTGGACGGTTCCCAACATACTTGCCTGTGTATTCACAGGAAAGTCAATTGACTTCAGTAAAATTTTCCAGTAGCAGTGATTACTAAACAGAATCATATAACAAGAAAAAAAAACAGTGAAACAAGATATTAAGATGAAAGCAAGACATCAAACAGATACTAAAACCTAGATGCTTACCATTCATTTCTTTTAGGGCTGCAGCAAGATCCGCAGGATTTAAGAAACTCACAAACCCATAACCCTTGGTTTTACCAGTCCGCTTATCTCTGATGACCTGTCATGGTAGATAAGATTCTTATGTTCTGTAAAAGCTTTTAACCACATAAAAACACTCGCACTGAATACTTCTCTTTGTGAATTAAGTAATCATGATCCCTATATCTAAGGTCTATTAGGTTCTGTACAAATCACAAATGCATCACAGTTGACATTCTTAGCAGTCCAACCAACTAGAGGAAATAAAAACTACTGCTATCAACTGACTTCTTCTCAACATATATTTATACGAAATCAAAGAAGAGTCATCACAGACAACAGAAAAGCAAGCGAGAGATAATAATACACTTGCCTTGGCCATATTGAAGGTGGGGAACCGAGCAAATGCCTTGGAAAGAACATCATCATTTACTTCATTCCCAAGATCACCACAAAACAAGCGATAGTCATCTGGCAAATGAGGAACACAGAGAGTAGTAAGAAATCAATTCTAACAAAAAAGAGTAAAGAACACCCAAAACCTATCTCTAAACAACTCTGATCCAATCTTCAAACTAAAAGAACAATCAAGAGAAGAGAACTGCTTACTTTCAGGCCACTCTGCAAGAGTAGGATCCTCCCAAGACTGTCCCAGCAGCTTTACGAGGAATAGCTCTCTTCTTAGTTTCCGCCTTGTGTTCGGTTTCGCTACTAGCCAAAGCAGCTTTTACATTCTCAAGCGCTTCTGGTGTGATGGTCTGTGCATCTCTCTGGAACAACTGATGCGCCTGCCAATACACACACACAACACAACCAAACCAAACAACCTTAAGCATGAATTTTACAAATCAAACCAAAACCAAAGATCAAAGCTTTAACTGTAGATTCGTACATCAAGAGCCAAGCTTTCGTAACAAGCATCACACAATCATTAAAGGGAGCTGCTATCTCAAACAAAAATAACAACCAAACTAAAGTCAAATCAGATGGAATTCAAAAAAAAACCCTAATTCGAATCTCAAAACGCTAGCAATCGTGCGAATTTCGAAATCCCTACTAACCTGGTACTGAGGGTAAGAGTATACGGCGGGAACGGGACCAATAGGCTGAGGATAGACCGTCGCTCCGGGAATGGTAGCAACCGGAGGCGGTGGTGGAGCAGGCGACGGCGCCACGAAGGGCTGTGGAGGCTGGTAGGGAGCGGAATAGTACGAATTTGAAGTGTATGTGTACTGAGAGGCTGAAGATGATGATGATGAAGAAGCTGAAGACCGTGGGATTGACATCGGAGAGATCGTCGAGGGTAGAGAAAACGCCGATGAATCGCAGCAACGGAAACGTTTTCAGACGAAGAGAGGATCGACGAAAGTTTGTTTTTTCTAAAGTTCTCTTTCCACATATTATAATGCTTCCAATTAGAAAATTCTGTAGATGGGCTTAAATATATGGGCCGAGCCCTATTAGTTTCTTCACAAATCCAAGACCATTAGTGTAAGTAAATAAACCGGTTTAAACCTGGTTCTGTTGAGTTCTATGATCTATATATGCTTTATATAGCTTGTGGTTTCTAATAGTCTTCCATAATTTTGAAAAAAAAAATGAAAAGGTGAAAAAGGAAAACAAGAGATTCTCTTGGTTGAGTATGGAATAACATGAGAAACTCTTAAAGAAGGAGACATTATAATTGGTTTAATATTATTTTATTTGTTCTATGATTTAATTCTTTTAATATTATATGGCTAAGAGACTTGCACAAAAATAACTCCTCGTGCAAGTCCTTAAAATGAGTATATTAGCTTTATAATAATATTACTTTAATATGTATTTACTGAATTATAATTATGTTTTTTTCTTTTTAAAATCTAAACCACTAAAAAACTGACAACTAGCTAATATGTTTAATAATTCGGTTCTTGCGGTACTAATTTAACAACTCGTTCCTTTGTTTCTCTTTTCTTTTATATTTGTTTAATATTTTTTTCTGACACAAACTCAAAGAGAACCCCAACGATGGAGGTGGTCTAATGCTCTTAGGATGCATAACATTGTTTATCAATACCATTTTTACCAATATAAGCCATATTCATCAATGTTAATTTCAAATTCGATTTTTTACCAATCATGTTTCTTTTTGGTTTTTTTAACCACAAATTCGGAAAAGACCACCAGAGAAAATATGGTCAACAATCCAAAATCGTAGTGGCATTTAATTGAAGTACTATATATAGTATTTATTTATATACGGACTGATTCTGTACACATGTGCAAGACACTGAATTTTTTTTTTAAAAGTGCAAGTTATAGTAAAAAAAAATGCAAGTGGATCTAGAACACTATTAAGTCGTGGCCCCTCCATGGAAAAATCCACAGGTTTTGCCAAATAAAGCAAAAATAATAATTTTCATTCAATGCTATTTGCTTACTCTACAAACCCTACCTCGTACGGAAGCATAAATTTCATTCGTCCATGTGGTTTCGATAGCTATATAGACAATCTCGCGTAAACGAGTCTATAAATATAACTCTGATGGCTCGACTATTCTACGAAGCTTTTACTAATGTCAGAGATACACACGTGACGCAAACAGGTTATACCTTCTCTCACCCTTTTGGTCTTGACCGTTCGATTGAATGTTAAGAGTGAAAGAAAACATGATAAGACAACGTGTTTGGTAATTAATTCAATTTATAAATATTGTCTCGTAATTTTCCAGTTCGTTGTTGTCGTTGCAGTTTGCAAGTTCAAAGCCGAATTCGGAAATTCAAATACAATTACAATTTAACTAGTAGCATTTCTAAATATTTGATAATGCTTGAGCAGAAACTATAATTTCCCTATACATTTCATTAATTAGATGCTCGACTAAAGACGGTTTGAGCCGTGTTTGTTTTCAGATCACTAGTGCAATATGAGCGATTCAACCATATAAGACTAGCTATTATTTTCACAAATACGCAGTTAGCAAACAATATTTTTAAAAATAAATGAAAATTTTCGAAATGGTCACATATCACCAAAAGGAATTATAGAACAACAATTTTTTTTACGAATTGGCTTTTAAAGAAATATGTCAATGAGGAAAAATATTAAAAAGAATCTGATATTAATAAAATTGGGCATAGTAACACGAATTATTATAATTTTAGCAGAAACACTCATGAACTATTAGGAATATAGTTTTCAAAAATATTCTAAAAGTGTCAAATCCAAGGTCGGCTAATAAGAATTTTTTGTCACAAGATTAGCTGTCTTCAATAATTGACAATATGATCTTATTTTGTCTTTTTGTAATAATAGATCGTCTTTAGGTTTCCTTTAAAACCTATATTTTGTGCAACATTCTCTCATACACTCATGTTAAGTGAATTTAAAATCAAACAAAAAGGTAACAGAATGCACATATGAGTACGTAAAATTGTTTGGAACCATTTATATATTTATATATATGTATATAATGGCCACGAAAAGGCTAAGAACTGAAACATCCATTCTATATTTTTCGTATAAAATTGTTATCAAGTTATATCTACACGTACTGTATATCCAACTCGGTAGTTCTCTATACTTGCATCAGAGTTCTAGAACAGGTTTTTTTTTCTTTTTTTTTATAACCGTGGGGGTTCCTAGGCGGTAAGCTCAGACTAATTCCCACTAAATCTTCCATTCGGGCACGTACGGTTATAGACGGGAAAGTGGCCAACAAGGCGACTCGAACCCAGAGCAGGCACTCCAGCTGGAGTTCTATTACCACTAGGCCAAGAGCTCTCGATTAGTTCTATAGAATAGGTTCAAACGCCAATGAGTGTATGTATGTTAGCCTAAATTATTTATCTCGTTAATTAGTCGTATACGATAATATACGATAATATGTAATAAGTATAAGTCCTCAGTAAATGGATACTAGACCGCAGTATAAAAGAACAGAAAGTTTTTATTGTAATTTATATGAACAGATAGATGACTGACTGTGAGACGTGAGTACCATATAACAAAGGTAAAATAAGGCCTCATGATTCATGTTTAAGTTTTAGAAGTTAAATAAGACCCGTAAGTAGTTTAGGTAATATATATTAGCATTAAAATGAAAAGTAGCCCGTTTCCTACTTCTTCATACAACATTTGGTGCAGTTTTTCGTTATCAGGAAAATAACGGTACATTCAACTTTACGTTTAAGAGATAGAAATCGAATCTTATGCGTATGTTCATGCATAGTATAAATTAAACTCTAAGAGTCTATGACTACTATTTATAAAAAAAAATTATCAAAACGTGCAGTATAGTTATCGTTGTAATATATATATATATGACCTAACCAAAGTCGTCATTTGATATCACTTTCTTTTTATATCACTTCATCCCCTTAAATCGAAAAAAAAAACAACAGCTAAGGGGTCTAGACTCTTAGTATATAAAAATAACGTATCAAAATCATTCTCAAGCTAGCTTTGGATCATTCTCACGAAGATGTCTTTAATGAAAATACTCATAAGCTAAGTTTAAACGATACAAGACCAAATACAAATTGTTTCAAAAAAGTGTTTCAAAAAAAAAACAAGACGAAATACAATACAATCCAATTTGGTTCCATTTATTAGAAAAAGGACTAAACACTAGTCCAAGAAACAGTGGAAGACGGTGGATGGAGTAAAGTTGGGATATATCATTACGCAAATACAAAGGTTGGTAGATATAAATAGATAGATACGAGCATACGTACATCTACCAAAGCTGTACGGTATCCTCAAGTTGCACCGTGATGGTAATTAGCCATCACAGATTGACCTTGCTGGTTTTGTTGGGGCTGCGGCGGTAGAGGCGGCTGCGAAGGCGATTGAGTTATTTGTTTGTTGTTGACCCTTTTCCTCTTCTTCTCGTAGCTAACGCCACGTGATTTAGCCTGAAAATCTCTAACCTCCCGGAGGAAAACCCTGACTGAACGTGAGCCAAAAGGGCTAGTCTCAGGGTCTCCACCGTTCTCCTCGTAGGCGGCACGGAGACGACCGATAAGAGCGTCAAGTGAGCCCCACGCTTGTCGGAGAGGACAAGGACATGGAGCCGGGGGGTTTGGGAGCCCAAAGAAGGCGCAGTTTTGGTGGTGGACTTTGGTTTTCCCGAACTGGTCAAGGTAACGCAAAAACTCGAGAACATGTGCGCCGCTGCAAGACGGTGGAGAGAGCGGTGGACGATGGTTTCTTAGGTATTGACAGAAAGTGTTCCAATCACGGCGTTTTTGGTTCTCGTAACGGCTAGGGGAAGGTGGAGAAGAAGCATGTTGTGTCGTGAGAGTTGTGTTAGGGTTTTGAGAGATCAAATCCATAGCTTTAAAAGAAAATATTACTAGGGTTGGAGAGATTTAATTTTTTTTTCTGGATTTTGAAAAATTTAGAGAATCAGAAATTAGGTTTTTAGTATTTCCTAATTAATATGAGTGGATGGATCTAACCTCTTAGTTCACTAATTACAAAATAATAATTAAAAAAGGAGAAGAGAGAGGACTTGGATACCTCCTTGTACTAGTGAGGTAGATGGTGCAAATGATGGTGATAGTGGATGTTGTGCAGAAATGGTGAGGCAAAGAGGAGCAACCTAATGAAGAGATATTTATCTTTCTTCTTTTGAAGATGAGAGATAAGTGGAAAAGAGAGAGAAAAAGCTTTTTTTCTTTTCCTTGTTTATTCTTTTTCTACTATTGTTTTAGGTTTTTTTTTGCTCTTTTCTACCATACAGAGAGAAGATGAATAGCAAAATGCATTCACATTTGTCTATATATAGGGATTGGGAGTTTGGATATCCGTTCGGGTTCGGTATTTCAGATTTATGGGTATTTCGATATAGAGGTATAGAACTCATTCGGTATATATTTCTGTACTTTAGATCGGGTTCGAATATCTTTTGCTTTGTGTTTGGTTATTCCGGATCGGGATTTGAATATTTAGATTTTGAAAGAAAAAAAAATATTTATTTTTTTAAGTTTTTTGTATTTGAAGATTTAGCTTTCTATTAACCTGATTTTGTTTAATTTTTAATCGATTGAATGATTAATAGATTTGGAGCTAACTATTTCAAAATAAATAGACATCAATTTGGCTATTGTTTTTAGAATTTGGATGTAACTTTTATTAGTACACGAAATAAAAAGATAACATGCATTTTAAGTGAGTATCAAATCATTTTCTCTATAATTATATGTATATTATATGATTTTAAAATATAGCGTAATATCAAAATAAATATTTAAATAAGATGAGATATGTAAACTAAAAATATAAGGGATAAGTATATATATGTCCGGTTATTTTCGGAACGGTTTCGGATATTACCGTTCCGGGTTCGGATATCAAATCTCTCTTAAATGAATATTCATTCGGATATTTTACTGTTTCGGTTCAGATTTTGATTTGGCTTTTTCGAGTCGAGTTCGGGTCAGGTTCGGGACATCGGTAAAGTGCCCATCCCCTATCCATATATATAAATTGCATAAACATCACTGGCTCATTTATAGAGAGAGAGAAATAGACGTAAGTCGGGAGACTGGTCATCACTCATCAGAGATCATAAATTTTCCATTCAAGACACAAAAGGAAGAGAAATAAGAGACGAGGACTTTAAGTGTTACAAAAAAAAAAGAGAGGATGACTTTTTCAGTTCAAATAAATAAGCGAAGAGGACCTAGTGTTACACAGTGTGTAAAAAGATAACTCGACAGGTAAGAGAGAGAAGGAAACCAATGGGTCGGTCAACTGAAGAAGAGAGACACAAATCTTTTCTTGATTTTCTTATGTCCATATTTTCAATACTTTTTATTAATTGATTCCGGACCAAAGTTCACATGTGGAATAATTGTTTATATTTCTTATCTAACTTTCACATTTATTTCTGAAATGAAAAAATTACACTTTTCTACAACAATTAATTTAGTGGTTAATACAACTAACTTTATATATTTACATTACTTCTATAGTCCTATTCTTTTGCATGCTTTATTTGATTGGTAATTAATTTTACACATATGAGCATATTAAAACACTCGAAATATATAGTTTCACAAAGGTACCTGCTTACTCGGTCTATGGATTACATCCGATCTGACGGTCGATTTATTATTTTTTTATATATTTGGAAACATTATTTACTGATTCTACAATAATCACATGGATTTTTTCCGTGTTTTGGTTTCACTCGCACAGTATCGTGAATCCATTTTTTTACCTATTTTTTCACTATTTCAGTCTAAACACGTTTAGTTACTGAGGTTTTAAACGGATTTATAGACAGAAAAAATAAATAAAATTTGATAATATAGATAGTCAAATCAATTCTATTAAATCTTTCCATATATCATAATTCGGGATATTACAATTCACCCCTTTCAAAGAACACAACGTCTTCATTACACCTCACAACAAGCCTCAAACAACTCTCAAATCAGAATCAAATCAGAATCAAGATGACTAACTAGCTCTGATATCACTTATAACGCTCCACCACCTACACCTAATTAGCTTTGATATCACATATATAGTCAAATCAATTATATTAATCTTTTCTATATATCACATTTCGGTCTCGGGATGTTACAGTTACTAAACATATAATTCAGCTTAACAAGTATATATATACCGAACCTATAATTGTTTACTTATTCTATACACATTTTTAGAAAAGACTGGTTTAATAACTTATTTTCAATCATGAAATCATGGTTACTATTTTCATTCAACCAGAAAATGAAACGCAAATGACTATTACCAACGTGTTAACTAATAGTAAAATGTTTTTGCATTAATCTTTTTGTATAGAAGCTACAGAAATCGAAGAACGTACTTCTGAAAATGACATAACAAAAGCATTAATAGATGATGATATGATTCACTTACTTGACTGAATTTCCCAATAACTTTCTATTTCAATTGAGGTACCAGAAAACAAAAAATTTGGCTACATATTATAGAACTATATATATATATATATATATATATATTCAATTATCAAAACAAAACTATTAGTGTCTAGCTATTTGTCATGGATAGGCCATCTCTTAAATTCTACTCAACCAAGTTTTTAACGAGGCTCCATAATTTTTTGGACTGGAAAGTTCAGTTTCATCATCGCCAGTCAATTGTTGGTGCATTGATCATGGAGGATCGCTTTCAATCATACATTACAAAAGGTTTCCCATCATGGTTAAGACATATTTTGGTTACGTCTTTCCTTTTGTATATATGATTTGAATTGTCTATTCCTCTGTAATTCTGTTTTGATCCCCTGTGCTTTGGTCACTATTAATCAATGAAGTTTTTTTTTCTTTTTTTTTGTAACCACAATGAAGTTTTTTTTTTCTTTTCAAAAACTCCTCGTTCTTGTCTGCATATTGAAAAAATTAAATTATAGGAAATTAAAGATAAATACACATATATTAGGGTTGGCTTACTAGCAAAATCTAGTAGAAGAATGATTTGATATTGACATCACGTTTTTTGTAAAGAAAACCTTTTCATTCTTTGTTTTCTAATCAAAAACTTGTTTTTACAACAAGGAAAGAAAATGTATTTAATTTATCCAATTTAATTATTTGTCTGTAATAACTATTTTATCTAGAAGATGTTTCCGGAGATGCTCGTGAAGACATGGTGGACCAATTAATATAAAGTGACAACTTTTTGTTCTTGTTGTTACTTGTTAATGACATAATTCAGTATTTCATCATCAATCTTAACATTTCGAATTTATTAGAGAACGAGGTAAAAGTAGTTTACTTCATAAATTGTTCAATAACTTGGATTATAATAAAGATAGTTTTCTATTGCTTGACCAAACTATTTCAATTTGTAAAGCAAGAAAATAGATTCAAGTACTATGACATAGTCCAACACGTGAATAACTTCAAATCAAACCTTCTCTTCTGGCACCGAGCTAAACAGTTTCTGGAAAAAAAATGGATTAGAAGCAATTAGTCAGAGAATTACAAAGCGTGGCATAGAAATGAAATATATCGAAACATAACAGAAATTTGAAAACAAACTACCTCAAAACAAGAGAGCGCATATTCCAAGTCGCTATCTGAGATTTGGTGGTGCAGAACAATCCTGATTCTGTATATATACACACAGAACATAAACTCAAAGTTATTCACCATTTCTTAGCAAAAAAATGTTATTTTACACATTGCTTTTTTGAACAGAGAATTGAAATATAAACAGACTCAGACAAACCAAAACAATAGTCGAACCAACAAGTAGATACAAATTATAATTGTGTACCTGAATGTAGTTTGAGGTATGACAAGCACACCTAGAACTTCCAAACTCTTACATGCGTCTTCAGCTCCAAACTTGGGATCTTTTGGTAGATCTACGTATATCTGCCAATAAAGCTTTGTATTATAACGAGCACGCAAAAAAAAACTTAAAACATTCGGCTTCAAATTTAAATTACAATGAATACATTCTATGTTCATTTGTAACTTGTAAGTCTGGTGTATAAATGATATACATGCCTAGTTTCGAAAATAACGCAGAATAAAACTAATCAATTTACTATGCAACTAGTTATACTTACATAAACCTATATGTCTTGGTATTATTCCGAATCGTGAATTAATTTTCCATTCATTTTGTACACTTACGATGTTGGTTTCCACTGCCGCGACGTTCACTCTTAACCGTTCAATCCGGTTCAGTCCTTCTGGTAACGTAGGAAACCAAAAAAAATTCGGTTAATACTCTCTCACATTAAATTTTGAGAATTAATAAAACCGAAAATCAGGTCAATGATCACCTGCCAAGATCTTGGCTTTCTTGTGGTCATCGTCGAGCTTAGGGACGTTATCACGGAGAGCCACCAATGCGGCGGCACAGAGCACACCTATCTGTCTCATTCCTCCACCCAAGGTTTTCCTTAACCACCTTGCCTGCATGCAGTTAAACAAGTTAGTACTTAAACCGGATTTACAATTTAACCATGCATCTCAATCTCATCAGCTACAACTTACTTTGGTGATGAAACTTTTGCTTCCCACGATTACCGAACCGACAGGTGCACCTATGCCTTTCGACAAACAAATCTAGCCGCACCAAAGTGACCGGTTTAGAGCTCAACAGTATTTTCAATACATTTTTTACAAAGACTACAAGATCATGTGTTGAGAAGAAGAAAAAATCCATAAAGTTACATACCGATACAGAGTCAGCGGCTTGAACAATCCTCTTCACTGGTACTCCGAGTGCCTAATAAATATTGAATTTGGTAACTCGTAAACTTCAAAACGTTGGCACAGGCATTTGAGTGAAAAAGTCAAGAAAAATACATATATTTAACGAATTATATATTGAAATGATTGTATACTAACAACAGAAGCGTTGAAGATACGAGCTCCATCAATGTGAAGCTTCAATCCATGTTTCTTGGCTAACTCTCCAACCTTGTCTATATATTCTATAGGCAAGCATTTACCTCCACAACTGCATCAACAAATTCCGGTTCTATCAAACCATAATGTCTAAATTCCAGTTAAATACCGATCCACAGTCTAATCATGACCGCAATAACCAACAAAATCTCCTAAAATGAAACCAAAACTAATCCTTTACACCTATATTATGTAGTTTTTTTTTTGAACAACTGCTACAAATAGTTCATATCACTTAAACACACACAAAACATTAAACTAGGTTTTGTGTTCTTTAATTAATAATACTAAGAAAAACTTACTTTGCTTGAGTGTTCTCAAGACATATAAGCTTAGTAACCGGATAATGGAGATCTCCTTTGGGACTCCTCATAGCAGCTTCAATAGAACTAATCTCCATCGTCCCATCCTCTTCATTCTTCACTGTTCTTGGGTGCACTCCACCGAGGCTAGAAACGCCACCGTTTTCATAAATATGAATGTGAGAATCATCTCCAAGAATCACTTCGCTCCCTCTCTCATCACAATGGACTAAAACGCTTATCAGATTCCCCATTGTCCCTGACGGAACAAACATGGCCGCTTCTTTTCCTGCGAGCTCAGCCACCTCTCTTTCCAAAAGCACTGCCGTTGGATCGCTCCCCAAAACGTCGTCGTCTACTTCCGCGTTCGCCATAGCTGAACGCATTGACTCAGTTGGCTTGGTCACCGTGTCGGACCGGAGATCAACGGTTCTTATAACTGGCGTTACCATCTTGATGCCTGAAAACAAAAATTAGACTCAAATAAATAACAGTAACAATAAATATTTTGTGATGTTAGCCTATATACTTTTTGTTCTTGATGAAGAGATGATAAGGTAAATGCATGTGTTTTCGAGCTAGTGGCTCAAGTTGGAGAGTGAGTGAGTGATCTAATCGACTACGGAATGAAGACAGGGAATCTGGGACAAAGAAGATCGGTCCAACCAAAACACATGCTGGATGCATAATGACAAACTGGTAAAGTAAAGTTAGTAACATTTCTGCCTAATCTTTTATCTTATTGCGTACTACTTTTTTGTTGTGGCCTCTCTGTTTAATATTTAACATAAAAGTTGGATACTTTTTTCGGTACTTACGTCACGGATATATAGAATTTTGTAACTTTCCAATTTTTAACAACAGTGTGATGCTATTATTAATGTGTAACTTAGTTTTCAAACCAACAATCATATTAGGTTTGTAAAAGAAGTCATGGTATTCGTTATTATTATTTTAGATTCTTGTTTTTAGTCATATGTTAATTCAATACATTTTCTATTTAAAACTTATTTGGAAAAATACATTAAAGAACAAGTAACAAATATGTGGTTATTATGTATGCATGGAATAAACATAACAGTCAAAGTTTTATCTTATTATTTATTGAACTACTCGGTTTAAAAAAAATATAGAATCATTAACTTATCAGCATATACAATTTTTTTTTCTTTATGCACGAAAATTTCATTCAAAGCCCAAAAGTGACCTTATTACTAATCAATTACAGAGAAATCAGATGAAATGGTTCTCTTGGCCAGTTTGTCCATTTCTTTTCGAGAGATATGAGAAAAAGATATTAGCAAAGGCAGAAGAGATCACGTGGATATCATCAACGATTCTAATAATTTCTTTGTTCTGATGGTTGCTGGTGATTGTTCTAATAAGTATCATGTTGTCAGAGAAAACTTTGATGAAAGGGAACCCAAACATCACTGTCCAACAAATGACTGAAAGAATCGTGAGTGCTTCAGCAATCAAAGGTGAACTTACAAAGTGCTGGATTGCCGGATACTGTGGATTTGTGCTTAGGCGCTGAAATCGGTGATCCCGTGAAACTCCAAGCCAAATCCAACATCTTTCGATCTTTATTCCAGGCGGCATTTGCTTTGCATGTAGTTGATCCCCAGACCCAGCCCGCAATGGAAGCACTCCCAAGCCTTCATCCAATTTTTAGTGCCAAATTTATCATTGGTTTTTTTTTATAATAAAGCCAAGTCTTGAGTGGGGCGGCCTTCACCATAACTGGACCGGCGCTGCCGATCTATTATACAGTATAATCTTTTTAAATTAATAATTTATAAATTAATATCTTTATAAATTAATATAATTTTATAGTCCAAATTGAGTTTCGGGTTCAATTAGTATCTCGATAAATTAATAATCTCTATAAATTAATAAAAATTTATAGTTTTTGTGTAGTCCCAACATTATTAATTTATAAAGGTTTCACTGTATCTGGTGTGACATATTGGTTGATACGGTGTTGTTACTGTTTAGAGCAGGTATTATCTATTTTAATATGTTAATGTAAGATGTTTTCTAGGTTATATATTAAAAAAAACATATCATTATTCTAATAGTATGTATAAGCAGTTCGAGGCCCATCGCGAACGGTTTTGGTCACTAAAATTGAATGCGTCAGCTGTTTTGGAAAATTTGATGGCGGCACGCCGGCATCCATATCCTCCAGATCAATCTCATATTATATCAAGATGATTGCATAACTAGTTACTAATTAGAGCAAGACAAGTGTTGTTTTTAGCACGAGATCAACATCATATAGTGTTTACATACGTCACCCAATTATCAAATCAAGTGTATTAGTAATCTCTTTTGTTTATCAATCAAGTGTATTAGTGATGCTATGACGGCATTATTATTTTTAATATTTCATATCGGAATGATTTTGAATGAAGGATAGATGTACCGGAATAACAAAAACAAATGCAAAATGAATATTCTTTCGAGTTATCAAAAGAGACTACAGTTGCACTATTAACTCTATCAACTTATTTAATTGAGGCATATCATTGTTTTAGTTAGGTATAACTTGACCATGTATTACAATAGAAAAAATTACATAATACATTCGTTCGTTTAACTGACTAGTCAACTATTTTTAATTGAAAAGTCAACTATCTTGATCATGGTATAAAATGTTATGTTCACAAAAATAATACTGTTATGTGTTAAAAAAAACAAAAATAGTACGGTTTAGATAGTCATTCTGATTAAATAATAAAAGCCAAATAGGCAATAGGAAAATGATTTATATGTGTGTGTGTGCTCTCGATAATGTTGTTTCACATCCATCATCTCTACTAGTACATTGTTAAATAATCGGCCTAACAAATATTTATACAACATCTAGATATATTATTACTAAAATGTGGACAAACCTATATGCTTAAAGAAATCGTGAAGACGACACAAATCACACCACCACAAAGAAGAAGTAATCAAACTCTACTAAACCAGGAATCTTACCAACCTTTTGAAGATGGACCAATAATGCGTTAAACAAATAACGATTTACTCAATCAAATAACACAACTATTAGCTACAGTCCTAAAGACATGCCACATGCACATTCTATAATGGATCGACATTTAATTATTATTGAGCTTATCATAAATTTTATCTGAAAACTACTCGAGGTCTTAACTTCTATATTCGCATAATCACATCAGGAATACGACTTCTGTTTATTTTTTTCGATGGTTCTTTATATAATAAGGACATGATGATCATGATTTTCTGCGTTCTAGCTACTCATGTAATTTGACTCGTCGAGTTATCATTTTATATAGATTCCATAAACAAATATTTGATACAAATCACACTCATTAGAGGTTTTAACTTCATCTTTTCTCCAATAAATAATTTGATACGTGGAGGTGTTTAACGCCGCCGTTAGTTAACTACAGTCTGTTATTTACTCTGCTTGCTTTTCTCTAGAAGCTTGACTTTTGACTCTTAACGTTTAAAACAGAATGCAGTTTAACCTCCGTAAACAGAATATACTCCATTTAGTATTCAGATTCTCTTCCTCTATATAAACAACCCTCTCCTCTCTCGCGAAACCAGCAGAGATACGAAGAGAATCACCAAAAAAAAGAATATTCCGATGACCGGAGAATTCGAACTCAGAAACAGTTACCAGATCTGCGACGAGATCGGCCGAGGCCGATTCGGAACGATCACTCGCTGTTTCTCTCCCGCCACGAAACAATTCTACGCGTGCAAAACGATCGACAAGCGCGTGCTCGTCGACGCCCTCGACCGCGAGTGCATAACGACGGAGCCGAGGATCATGGCGATGCTGCCACCGCATCCGAACATCGTCAGGATCCACGACCTCTTCGAGACGGAGGACGCTCTCGCGATCGTCATGGAGCTCGTCGATCCGCCGACGACGATCTACGATCGGCTGATCTCTGCCGCCGGAGGGAGGCTATCGGAGCCGGAAGCCGCCTCGTACGCGAGGAAGATCCTCCGCGCGGTGGCTCACTGCCACCGCCGCGGCGTGGTTCACCGCGACGTGAAGCCTGACAACGTGCTGGTCGACCTCGGGAGCGGCGGAGTTAAGCTCTGCGATTTCGGATCGGCGGTGTGGCTCGGCGGAGAGAAAACGGAGACGGCGGAGGGGGTGGTGGGGACGCCGTACTATTTAGCGCCGGAGGTTGTGATGGGGAGGAGGTACGGCGAGAAGGTGGACGTGTGGAGCGTTGGCGTTGTGATATACACTATGTTGGCTGGAGAGCCGCCGTTTAAGGGAGAGACGGCGGAGGAGATATTCGAGACGATACTGAGAGGGAATCTTAGGTTTCCACGGAAGGTGTTTGGATCTGTATCGGTAGAAGCTAAGGATCTGTTGAGGAGAATGATTTGTCGCGATGTTTCCCGGAGATTTTCAGCAGAAGATGCTCTTCGTAAGTTCGTTTTTTTTTGTTGCTCTGTTTTCAAAATTTCATAATATTTAAAATTATTTAAAATAATATTTTGGAAATTGTAGGCCATGCATGGATCATGAACGTGGGAAACATACAAAGCAATTAATTAATCTCTCTGGTTTCGATATGAATAGATCTTTAATTTGATTAGAGTTAAGAGTATATATGTGCTCTCCGTTTCGAGTAGTCAAACGTACGTAGCTGTGTTTTAGGGCCTGACTGGTTCAAACGCAGCGGTTGCGGTTGCGGGTGCGGGAGTTTGCGGGTGCGGGTGGTTACGGTTTCAAGCGTTACATGGCGTTTTGTATGACTGGAGTAACGTTTAAAAATTGTTGCGTTTGCGGGATGTTTGTGACTGGTTGATTATGAGATATTGTAGCGGTTTAATAATAAATTATCAATATAAACATATTACAACATTATAAAAATATAAAAAATATAATATTGTGATAAAATATAATAATTGTTAATATAATATATTAATAATAATAGTAAGTTTATTTTTTAAATTTTTAAGTAGTTGAAAGTTATATTTTTAATATATTTTTATGAAGATTTATATTAAAACTTTTAAAGAATATTTTATTTCTTTTTTATATGTGTATATCTTTATATATGTATGTATATTAACTTTTTAAAATTATGATGAATAGCTACGTTTAAAGTTTTTATAAAAAATACTATATTGTTTGTGAATTTAAATTAATATATAAAATGTGTATATGTTTTTATTTATAATATTTACCTTTTTAATTTTAAATATTAAATTTTAAAATATTTAGAAAAAAATAGTTTAATATTTTTTTTATCCAACCGCAACCGCCCGCAACCGCAAACGCTAGCTGGAACCAGCTTTTGATTTTAAGAGGTTCGGAGCGGTTTAAAGCGATTTGTAGCGGTTTGTATGATTGTTTTGAAACGCTGTCAACCGCTACCAACCGCAAAAGCTGCGTTTGCGGGTGGTAGCGGGAAAACCAGTCAACCCCTTAATAATCCTACGGTTTGGCTTCGGCATTAGAGAGAGACTGTGTAGCTTGAGAATATTTTGTAACGATTTCGGAATAAAATGACTTTTGAGAGATCCATGCATGATTGATGACGAGGGTTATATTTGGCTCATTATGGATAAAAGATGGATTTTTAGATTGGCCCATGTAAGATGACTTTACGTAAACATTTTGTAAGCATCGGGATTACACAAAGTAGCATGCAAATATTTTGTTACGACAAGTTCAAAAAAAATATTTTGTTACGATTCGGAATAAAAATGATTTTGAGGAAATCAAGATCATGGATGGTGTCATTTACGTCGAAATTTGAGGGATCATTCAAGATTATTGTTATCCCGTTCTGGATAAAAATTGATTTTTGTTGGGCCCATTTAAGAGACTTAAAATCTATGGGCTAGCTGTATCAAATGTAAGGCCCGTTTTTCATGCTAAAATATGTTTGGTTTACAAAATGACGTAACTATAGTTAATATAAATTTGTCACCCATAAATTTGAAATTGGAAAATTTTCCAAGAGAGACTTACATAAAGAGACACAATGTGAGTTTGTTTCTCGCTCACAGACACAATGCGAGTTTGACACACATTCTTCCGCCAGCTGTCTTTTTATGGCCAAAACTATCCCTGCCTCTTGTAAAGAGAGTGTTTGCTTTTTAGTACATATTATTTCCTTTGTAACTAGTTTACGGTTCAGTTATAATAAATGTTAAAGTGTATAAGTACGAAAGTTGGTATATTGGATATAAGAAATCGCTTTTCTGTGGGAGGATCAAAAGAACAATATTTGAATTTTTTAAATGAAAAAAATCCAACGGCTTTGGATATTATAGTGCTGGTTATTTTAACAAATGAAAACATTAATTCTGTGGACGATCTACTAGTAGATATATGTTTTGGTAGACAAAAGTCATGTGGTTATGTTTACGGTGGACAAATTTCCATGGATGAGAAAATCATTTTCAAGTTCAAATTTAATATGGATACATTATCATGGACATCATATACATTAACTACAATACATCTGGTAAAACAGAAATACAATCACTTAAGCAAAAATAATGAACATTGCTAGAAAAACACTTACACAATAAAGAACATCATATACATCCACCACCACCTCTTTATCTTCATGTCTTCCATCTCCGTATCCACATCTACCACCATAGTATTTACCACCACCTCCTATTCCTCACGTCTTCAACCCCTGTATCTACATCCACCCACCACAACATCCACAACCATGGCATCCATGACCACCTCTTTCACCTTTGTATCCACATCACCGCCAAAACATCCACGACCACGACATCCACCACCACTTCTTCTTTTCACGTTTTCCATATCCGAATCCACATCCACCACTAAATCATCCACCACCATCCACAACCACGACATCCACCACCACCTCTTCTTCTTCACGTCTTCCATATTCGAATCCGCATCCACCACCACATCATCCACCACCTACCTCCTTCTCTTCACTTCTTCCACCTCCGTATCCACATCCACCACCACAGCATCCACCACCACCATAACAGAAAAAAGAAGCGGATCTTCCATATCGGAAATTTGAAGTGAACCATAGCACCGACCAATTCTAATAGCTTTGATTCCGCAAGTGAGATTCTCCAAACTGGTGGTTTTGCATAATGGAAAATTGTAAGATGTTTTTGAAATCAAAATCAAAATCAAAACCCAACATTCCATGTCAGAGATTTCTTTGAAACCAAGCGGTGGAAGAGAACGTAATAAGAGTTTGATGGATGTGGAGTTTGTTTGTGAATTAAAGGAGAGAGAAAGAACAGAGAACGAGATTCTAATATTGAGAAACAGAGATCAAGAATCATAGATGAATAAACATGAATCAAGAAGATGTCCAAAGTGAGAAAGGAAATTAAGGTTTAATTTTGCTTTTCGATTTCTGGATCTAGAAGATGTTGTTGGAGGAGAAAGAAATAATGATTTATTAATAGATTTTGAATGGATAGGGGGAAAGATAAGGTTACGAGGTTATTAGAAATATTAATTGTTTTATTGATTTTGTGGTTGATCAGTTTGATTTGGTTAGTAGTTATCTAGTTAGGGTCATGTTAGTTCATTTCGCATGGAAAAAGTGTGTGAAGAAGTCAAAGTGCCTGTGTGTGTAATTGAGAACTTGTAATGTGTCTGTGGGGGTAATATTCTCATTTTCCAATCTTCAACTAAACAAGCAAACTAAGGATTGTTATGGTTGAGGTTGAGGGCTTGGATCCTATGTAAAACTTCACTCACCAGCTCATATTGGCAATACTTCAACTTCAGGCTTCAGCAATGCGAAGCCAACTTTGAACACGATTTGAACTCCCCTGAAAAAACAATGACCAAAAAGCAAATGAAAGAATGAGATTTCAATTACAAACGAAAAGAATTGAAAGAGTTTTTGAAGATGTGGATTAGTTTTACCTAACACACCCCATATCTGCAGGAGCCAAAGGGAAAGGAAATGAATAAGAGAAGATAGGTGATGAACCATTTGACATATATGGATTGATCATCTCTTGAGTAAAAATGTTCTCCAAGCTTTGGAATTAGCAACCTTACCGAGCCTTCTAACTGAAACATGTATTGCTGTACAAGAGGAAGGTCTGCCTACATTGCATCACACAATTCACAAGCAACAATGCTCTTAGGAATACCATTTTTTGGCAACATTGAATACCATATATTCTAACATATGCATGGTGTTCTTTTAAGTCAATGACACATTCTATTTTCGAATTCAGAATAAAAAACAAGTAAGATCAATCAAATAATTGCATTTTATATTGGATAATCTTATTCATAATAAATGATGGTAAGCTCTCACCAGAATCGTTACACTCATAATGATGGTCACAAACTCTAATTCACGAATTTAAAAAAAAAAATTGAAATTGGAAAGTAAATAAAATAGGAAATTGGAAATAGGAAAAAAAAAGGAAATAGATCCGTTAGCAATTAAATCTCATAGAGCCGTTAGCAATAAAATCTCATAATAGATCCGTTAGAAATCAATTCTCATAATAGATCCGTTAGAAATCAAATCTCGCTCTCTATATATTGGATCCTCCTCTGCACACAAGGAAAACAAATCTCATAGATCCTTTAGAAACCAAATCTCTCTCTCCCTCTCTCTATAGATATCCTATCCTTTAGAAACAAAATATCTTACGCCATCAAAATAAGCAGCAGCGTCTTCATCATGTTTCCAGTCCCAACTCGATCTCCTCCTCCAATACCGTAAATCAGGTTTCCAGTTCCTTTTCTCAGTCCAACCTTGTTTTCACGTAGAAACAGATTTTCAAATGTTTTTCTTTTTTTGGTCGAAGCGGTTTTGGGGGAAAGATTCTGTTACTTGATTTGATGATGCGAAGCTTATTTTGTAACTTGCTACATAGTGTGAAAACAAAATAGAACAGAGTCCGGTCGTGAGATTGTTAGAGATCTTTATGTTCCATTTTACCCATTTTCACACTTTTGTGAGTTATATATATGAGTTTCTCTGAATCAGTTCCGGCAACAGCTTCTTTCCCCTCTCTCCGTTTTCTCAAAATCTCTTAAAACATTTTATGTGCTTTGTTTGTGTGTTTGGTATGAATATAACCTGACGACATTTACTATATTGTTTCAGGTTGTGTCATGTAGGAACAAGGAAGGTTATGTTCCGATGGTGTACACCTGGCTATCTTCTTATTGGAAACACAGGAATGGAGAATGGGGCTGTTATAATTGTAGTTTGGTGTTTGGATGTTTCATTGAAATGAGACATTGTTAGTTACCTATTCTTGCAGAAGTCTATCATTGATGCCTACAAATCTTCAGTAAAGAGTGTTTTTTTTCCAGTTATGATAATAATATGTGTGTTGGCTTTTGGATCAGTTATATACTATGTTTAAACCTCTTCGCTGAGGTTACAATAATACATTTCATATATGATATGATCAATGTTGAATCAAAAAAGTGACAAACTATCAGCTTTTCTTCTTAAAAAAGTGATAGAACCCCAGTCATAAACCAAAAAAACCTTTGGTCTCTCTCCATCGGCTTAATGATCTCTCAGCTTAAATTCGTTGGAAAATAAACAGAGCAAGGAAGGGAGAAACCAGTGGGGTCTTACAAGAAGATCATCAGTTTCCATTATCAAACCACATCCGAATATCTCAACTCTCAAGTAACCTCTAAAGAATCAGAATCAACGATAAGGAAAGAAGATACATGAAAAAGTTATAAATGTAGATTTGTGACGCATATTATTGAACGCTGAATTTGACACTGTAGCTTCTCAAGCTCTCTGCTATGAACGCTTTTCATTGCCTCGTCATAGTTGTCTGATTTATCTTTGCAGGCCTTTGACTAGTTCATATAATCCTTCTGTAAAGTAACTTCATGTTGTTTCTTAAAGATACCAACTTGCTTAATTAAATTGGTTTCAGGCATTGACTCTGCAAACATGTAGCTTTAGCTAAATCTCTATTTTTAGTCTATGCAGCAGGTCTTGACTGGTTCATGTGTTTTTAATGGCTTAGTTGGCTTTCTTCATCCAGGACATAAAATGATTACAGAAAGTACTGGTTGCTGCATATACATATTGTTTACTGCACAAGTACTGGTTGTAGGATCTTGACGTGCTGACTTGTTACCTAACTACTGAACGTTTGTGCATTTATCAACTTAAAACAACCTAGACCAAATGTTCACATATCCATCATAAGCCATTGTTCGGGGAGTAGTAGAGTTCCACTTTCTGCATTGATGTAGCAGACATGGTAGAAGTTGGAAATTGCAGTTTTTGAACTTGAACAATCACACCACAATCTGGTTTTCAGTTCCCAGCCGAGAGAGAAGCAATCAAAAATACTTTCTCCCTGTTACAGCTCACCAAAACAATTCTGATACTCTCAACACCTTGTGGCTTTTGAAAGGACCAAACACATTCCTGCTACAGCCCAGTCTCTGTTTCTTCCTCAAAACAGCAGCATATATGCTCATGTTGTCAAAATCACACAAGACATGATCATGCAATTTTTTTTGGATAAAGGTTGAAAGTTTTTGTATCAAGACACAATCGGAAGGAAACAGAGCAAATATCTGCTTTCTACTACTTCTGTCTTAGTGTAAAAATCATACAAATTACACTTTTGTTTTTGGTAACATGTTTTTATCAACCAAGCCATTGTTGTGCACGGCGTTCACCGTTGGCTCCAACAGATCGCCGGATGCTCATCTTCTCGTTGGCGTATTTATCCTGAAGACTTTCGAAAGCAGTCACGTCGAGTTTCCCCGTCACTGATTTGCCTTGCTTCCTACGGAGATGTTGTTCTCTAACAGAAGCCCATAGTTTCTCCACTGCTTGTCTCTGCTGTGATGTGAACCTCGTCACGTTCTCAAACGCATGCTTCACCAGTATGTCTATAACAGTCTGGCACCTGAAATAAAATAAAAGAATCCTAATCATTCCTCAAAGTTCGACACAATATAACAAAGTTCAAAAAGTAAAAGCATTCTTGGTTTACCATGGAACTCTGTAACGGCGTGCAGCGATCTCCAGGCATGTAATCAAAGCTTCTCTTTTCGACCTGAGAAATTTCTTGTTCTCCAAGGCATCTGTATCTTCTTTCGTCATCTTTGTTTTACCATTTTTCTTCACACCACTGGAGATCCATGCATCCAGCCCAAAGGGATCAGACTCGGCATCCTCTTGACCTCCAGCTGAAGCAGCTTCATCCACGTCCTGTGCTGTCTGCTCTTCTCCACTGTCCTTCACAGCCTCTTGTTCAAGAGCAGCTGCTTCTTCTGCATCATCTTCCTCAGTTGCCACTGGAAGATCAGATATAGCCTCCTTTATTTGAGTACCAGTCTTGGAAAACTAAAACAGAAAAAAACAATAATATACACATTAAGGTCATAACACAGTGACGAGGTGATCTATTGAAAGAAGATATATAGAGTCTTTACCATAAAGCTGTCATCAGTAAAGAGGTCATTAGCCACAACTGCTTTAATAGTCCATACAGTCAGCAGATTCTTCTGGCTTTTATCAAGGCACTACATGATAACAAAAAGATAGGAACAATATGCATCAATATCTTCACCTTATACTATAAGCTAAACAGCTTAGTTTAACACCTTTTAAGTATGAGTTTTCAAAATATGGTTGGTTACCTCGGCGACATCCTGAGCTGCTGAGAACAAAGCATGATAATCTGCTCTAACCAATCGATCTGTACAAGGAGTTTTCGACGACATTGCAGCTTCGAGCATCGCAATGAAGTAACTGCTCGTCTCAGGCTTCACGCTTCCAGCTTGGATCAGGCGTATCGCAAGCTTGGAGGCTTTGGAGAACTTGGAAGGGTTCTTGATGTGGGATGTTATCTTCTGCATCGCTTCTATCACTTGTTCTTCTGATGCATCTGTCGATGTCTTGAACTGTAGACGCTTCTTAGGAGCTGCAACTCAAACATCAAAGAAGATGGGATAACCAAACACCATACAACTTAATGGTTCAGTACCAAATCTACATTGAAACATGAAGTACCTTCCGGTTCAGGATCCGGAGTAGATTCTGCTGGTTTTGAACGCTTTAGAGCGCTCTTGAGAACAGGAGGAGCTGTAGGATTTGAGCATTTAGTCGGATCAGTCACAACAACAACACCAAAGTTTTGATTTTTAAGTTCAAAGGTGTAAGCTTTAAGGTTATAAGACAGAGTAAAGTTTCGATACGGTTACAAAACTGAATCGAATTGAGATAGTAGTGATCAGAAAGTGGAGAGCTTTATCGAGAGTTGAGATTTACCTGAGACATGGGGTGCAGATTCTGCCGGTTTAGATCGCTTCAGGGAACTCTTGAGAACCAGAGTCGGAGGAGCTGTGGAGGGACTTTCTTCTTTCGGCTCGTCTGGATTTGAAGATTTAGGAAGCACTTGCTGTTGAGAAGACGGAGGAGGTAGACCTTCGAAGATATTGTCCGTCATCTCTCAATCTCTCTCTCTTGTCTCTCTCTTGGCTTCGTCGACGGAGAAGAAGACGGTCGCGTGTGTGGAAGCCAAAGTCGACACCGGAATTTAATTGTGTTCGCCTTATGGGCCTTTTAAAACTATGGTCACACATTCTCGGCCCATATTATTTGGGCTTTTAATGAATAATTTGTTTAAATTAGATATATTTACGTAATTCATGAGATTGCAATCTTGTTAATTTTCTGGTAAGCCTTATATATGCATGTAGGAACGAAAGTAAAAAGTATGGTTTGAAATGGATAATGCAGTATACGACAGTTTCCTATCTTTTCTGATAAAAAAAATCATTAATTGTTGGACTATATCTTCCTGTGGAATAACAAAATCCATATTCAATGTTTTGTAGTCTCTTGTAATTAAACTTGATACTGCATTATAGACCTTTCAAATCAAAAGAGACGACTTTCTTTTTTGTCAGCCAAAAGAGTGACAACAAGTGTTAACTAAAGTACTCAATTATTCGTTCTGTATGTTAATGGGCGAAAGAGTTAAGACTCAAAGTTTATAAATAAAAAACACACACACACACATCATACTCCAATTGTTGCAGTTTATATTTTACACATCCAATGCTTTCTTTTCTTATTTCAATATTGTGTACGTAGTCCCGAGGAGTTCAACTACCCTTTGGCTTTTTGTCTAACCTCAATTAGACTAATCAATAAATAGAATTTTAGTTATGTTTTTATATAAAATTATAAATATTGTTTTAGTTGAGAGTTGTTGAGTATAACAAAAAGAACAGTAGAATAGACTAAATAAACGACTTTTTGAGTTTATAAAATTACTTATGTGTTTTTTTTTGACGACGTTATGTGTTTTCTTTTGGATGTAATATAACTGATCATATGTATTAAGAAATAAAGTTTTAAATTACAAGGCGATTAACCATTACATTAGACAATGGATAATATGATAAGGAGCTTGCCGGGTAGATATACTGTTTAATTTTGCCATCTTGCGTCATAGAAATATAGACACATAACTTCTAACTAATATGGCTACCTGCCTACAACTAGTAAGAAGTAATATTCAGTTGGTAAGCTTTGATTAATTTATAATTAAGCTGCGTGCGTGAATATGTATATAAAAATTACACTCTATCAAATATAAAAGCTAACGATTATTCAACGAGTTGAACGACTAATTATTCTTATTATATAATTAATATGATTGAAACATTTAAAAACTATATTCAAGTTCCCCTTCAAAAAGTCTATTCAAATTCTAAAGTCTACGTTATTCACTCTTGAATTTGAAAGAACTATAAAATGTATATATTGTTATAGTAAATGTATAAGTCTTAACAAAAAAGTATATGTAGTCTTTTAAAGTGATCTTATTAAGGTGTTTTGGGAAATCAGTAAATGACGTATACTACACATTCAGCAAGTGAACTTTCTAAATTCAATCTCTTTAACTATCCACCTTTTTTTTGCGACAAGCGTATCCTGTTATTTAAATAGTTAGCAAATGTTTATAAATTTCTTCTGTGTCATTGTTTAAATATTCGGTGTACAGGTTTGAGTAGCTAAACTATTTTTTATTTCGATCCAATGAATACAGATTAGGGTATATTATACTACTGTTTTATATTCGAGAAAACCTTCTGATTCAACATTTCAACTTTCGAAATAAAAAATTTGTAGTGGAAAACGATCGTGCGCCCCATTTGTTCAACCTCGGCGCTCGACCCCACACTTCAATTATAACGCTAAATAAAAAGACAATATATAAAATTGCAGGTTTAAAGAAAATTATCTTAACCAATTAAATATTTAATGTCTGTATACGGTGGTAACTGATTTAAAACGTATATGTGTTAACGATCTACTACGGTTTAGGTTGCATTTTCATGACGATCGATATGTTAAAACTCTGGTGACAAGTGGTATTTTGACAAAACTTTACTGTCAAAGTGTCAAGTAACAAAATTCTCAAAAAAGTGTCAAGTGATAATAATCTTATTAAACAAACTCTTAAACAAATATGATACTAAAAAGCTTGTAAGAACATCTTCAACTCCACTCCAAAACTGACTCTAAAGTCCATTTTACTGTAAAATCATCTCTAGTCCTACTCCAAAACCCATTGTAAAATAGAGTAATAGGCATGATTGTTTCAAATATAGAGTAAACCAACTAATTATTTCAAAATAAAGTTCAAATTTTTTTATTTATAAAATAATTATCTACATTTAAATATATTTTTGTTTTTAATAAAATATTATTATAAATAAGTATACTAATACTATTTTACAATATATTTTATAAAATTTTACTGTTAATATTCCTTAATTATATAAATAGCCATCTAATGAACTATTTTATGCAACAAAAATATATAATATAAAACATAAAAGATCATACATATAAAAATTAAAAGATAAGCACCTTAAAAAGAAATAACATAAAATAAATTTACAACAAAAATAATTGTTTAATAATCCAGTAAATCACCTTTGGATCCATTAAAATTATTAAAGTATTGTCTAAACGATGTAGATAAAGGAGGAACTTGATGAGCTTATTGTTGAAGACTTCAATTATGTATTGTAATAGATTTTTCTTCTTTAAACCTTGTGAGTAATTTTAATTATATAAAAAGATTAATTGTGGTTAATATTGTATGTAATAGAAATATTATAATCTGAAAATGAACTGTTTTGTAAATAGTATAAATGAAATGTGATATTTCTAATTTTTAAATAATATAAAACATTTTGTGACAAAAAAATATAAAACATAATATATTAAAAATATTCTATTATAGAGTAGAAAAATAGGGTAATACATTGGATCAAAAATTAATTTTATTTTATTCTATTCTAGAGTAGAAAATGAAGTAATATATTGAAATAAAACTCACCTCTATTTTAGAGTTATTCTATTTTGGAGTAGAAAATGAAGTAATATATTAGATATGCTCTAATACAACCTAGAAATCATATTGTACCCTTTTGTAATAATTCACGCTCTCGAGCCTTGGGTTGGATGATTTTAGTTTTGTTTAATCGATTATATATACGTATATTATACTAATTAATATCTACATATGCTTCCACTTATTTGATAAGTTGGCTTATATTACATCTTTTCTCTTTCTTGCTTAGCATCATTCTTTGTCGTGTTCCTTCAATTAACCTTACTTTGTGTCTTGTGTCTCTCACGACACAAAAACTTGTAGAAGGGTTTTAAAACCAAGATCTAGAAAATATATCTCCTCTTCTAGAATTGCTCATCTTCTCTTGATCTAAAAGATCACTTATATTTTCACAGGGCTTCACTTTTGGAATATATAATATCAGATATTACCTCTTTAGGGTTTTAATGGCGAATCCATGGTGGACAGGACAAGTGAACCTCTCTGGCCTCGAAACGACGCCGCCTAGTTCATCTCAGTTAAAGAAACCAGATCTCCACATCTCCATGAACATGGCCATGGACTCTGGTCATAACAACCACCATCATCATCACCAAGAAGACACCAACAACAACAACAACAACAACGAGGACGACAGAGACAACTTGAGCGGCGACGACCACGAGCCACGTGAAGGAGCCGTGGAAGCACCCACACGCCGTCCACGTGGACGTCCAGCTGGTTCCAAGAACAAACCAAAGCCACCGATCTTCGTCACGCGCGATTCCCCAAACGCTCTCAAGAGCCATGTCATGGAGATCGCTAGTGGGACTGACGTCATCGAAACCCTAGCTACTTTCGCTAGGCGGCGCCAACGTGGCATATGCATCTTGAGCGGTAACGGCACGGTGGCTAACGTTACACTCCGACAACCCTCAGCAGCTACCGTTGCAGGGCCCTCTGGTGGTGCTGCTGTTTTGGCGTTACAAGGGAGGTTTGAGATTCTTTCTTTAACCGGTTCTTTCTTGCCTGGACCGGCTCCACCTGGATCCACCGGTTTAACGATTTACTTAGCCGGTGGTCAAGGTCAGATTGTTGGAGGAAGCGTGGTGGGACCATTGATGGCAGCTGGTCCGGTGATGCTAATTGCTGCCACGTTTTCTAATGCGACTTATGAGAGATTGCCTTTGGATGAGGAAGACGCGGCTGAGGGAGGCGGCGGAGTGGTTCCAGGGCAGCTTGGGGGCGTAGGTTCCCCGCTGAGTAGCGGTGGCGGTCGAGGGGATGGAAACCAAGGACTTCCGGTGTACAATATGCCAGAAAATCTTGTTTCTAGTGGCGGTGGAAGTGGAGGAGGAGGGCAGATGAGCGGTCAAGAAGGTTACGGTTGGGCTCAAGCTAGGTCAGGATTTTAACGTCTTTTTTATTTAAAAAGTTAACAATAAGAATGATGATGATGTTTATTATGATAATGATGATCAAAGCTAGTCAGTTGCTAATAGTGAGAAATGTAGTGTGTGCGTACATTATATTATGCTCTCTCTTGACTACGATTATTATTTGCTAAATTTCACCTGTGTGTTTCTGATCTTTTATTAAAAAATTTCTATTCTCTTCGTCAGATTCTTCATTTTTTATAATGAGGTATGTCTGCATACGTATATGATTGATCCTCACTAAATTTGAACTCTTTAGTTAGGGTTGACAATTTTTCCTTATATATGAGTAGCCTTATACATGATATATATATAAGGCTATACTTGGGATTAGTTACCAGCCTCGCTCACCTGCTCTCATTAGCAGTAAGTTAAGTTTGCTACAATCTATGTAGAAAATGATTAATCAGTTCACATCTTAATCAATACCATAATATGCATATGTCAACCTCTGAACAAAACATCGAATTTTAAATCGAGTAAAAGCAAGGATCACGTAAAATAGAAGTATTGTTTAAACTAAGCACATCAGGCGAAATGCATTTATATATCATATTTGTAAAAGAAAATTAAAGAACTACCAACGATCAATTAACTCCGGTTTCAGGAGTTGGATTTGAATCCACATGCATATAAAATTATCTTATTCTACTTTGGTTATGGTCTTTCAGGTGCAGTCATTCATTTGATGGTAGACACATATAATATAGTTTCCGAAGAACATGTTCATATCAATATCATGATTAGTCGGATGCTAGGGTCAAATGATCTTTACCAAAAATACTACTATTAGATAAATATAGTTAACAAGTACAAATTCATATTAATATATAATGTATATCATCTTACCAAGCTATGTTCATTAAATTATGCTTTGTTAAGGCACACTACACAGTCTACGCTGCAAGTTCGATGCAACTATTTAATATGCGTAACCAGGGGGAAAGGAGTGAAATGCATGATATTCTTTTTTTTTTTGAAACTAAATGCATGATGCATAATGCATGATATTCTTGGGGGAAAGGAGTGAAATGCAACTATACATTATACCGTTTTTCTTAATTTTTTTTTGATCAAATCCGTTTTTCTTAATTTAATACAAGTAAGTGTGGGGGTATGTGTATTAATAACCCACACTGCTGCTGTCAGCTTATAAGTGTCGTCATTTAACCAAAATTTTAGGCTTTCTTGACCATCTTTTGATTAAAAATCATAAAGAAAGTATGAGAGTAGAGGAGCCTATTCACATGGCACCACATGCCGTCCTCTTGCAAAACGTAAAATCCTAATGGAACCTGTCTTTTATATATTCACATCCGTACTTTCTCGAGCATAAATACATAATACTAAAAATGATTAATTAAAGGGGTTTTGAATTTTGAATTATTCATATTAGTTCCCTTTAGTTTTTTTTTTGAAACACTATTAGTTCCCTTTAGTTATATATTATTAGCATAGCGATTTGTGCACACAAAAAAAGCCAAGCGATTTATCAACAAGTAGTCCAGCACATAAACAATATAACAGAAAAAACAATTACAAGCTCACAACAAATTAAAGCAAAACGACCCATACATACAGTAGTCACCATCTTCAGCTCTTATATTTATAACCTAAAACTAGTGTTAGATATTGATCTGTGACAAATTTACTCAATAGAAATAAATGAAAGCTCAGGCATATCCAAAGCCTTTTATTTTTCTTTCTCTTCTTCAAAAATAAAATATAATACATAAAGCCTTATTCGTGTTTAACTCCAACAAATTCACAGTCCTTTTCTCTCTGAATGATTGAAACATCGTATTAAGATAAATAATTTACACTTGAAGAGAAGTTTCACTAGTTCAGAGCACGTGCATATACCACGAACACAAAATAAAAAGGCGGACAGCTTAGCACGTAGTGCAAGGAAACAATCGTCTTTTGTCGTTCACATGGATGCGGAGTTCCCAGTTCGGTTTAAAGAGTCTATATGAGTCTGCATCTTGTTGACAAAAAAAAAATAATAAATAAATAAATAATTTACACAAATGTTTGTTATCAACCCGAACTATTAGTTTACCCAAATTTTATGATATATATATTTTTTCAAATCATAAGTTTTTGTGGTACTTTATCAAAAAGGGAAGCCCTAAACCGCACTGAAAAGGCAATAATAGTTAACCAGAAAAGTCTAAAACCAAAGCAATTAACAACTAATACTTTCAAAAGGAATCCATAAACGAGCATTATTAAAAGTATAACAAAGACCACAAGATAAAGCATAGCTCAGGTACTGCTTCATTGAAATTAATGTATTTCTAACACTAAGATAATGCGCAAGCCGTGAACCTTTCCGTGATATATTTAATGTTATACATCATGAGCAGCTTTTTTTTTTTTCAATTTGGAAATCGTTTTAAATCTTATAATAATAGTATATTGTAAGTTTTTAGGATAACAGTGGAGAGCATAACTTAACTATTTCTTTTATTGTCTAAATATATTATATTCTAATGTTCTTCGAATTATATGAGTTGATGTTTTATCATCTATAATTTCACTAGAATATTTTCACGGAGATTAAGAAAATTATATAATAGATTAATGTATTCATATTTAATTTATGATTAATTAATGAGAATAATATAAGTAAAATTCTATTGGTTATTCAAAAAAATGAAAAGTAAAATTTACGTATAAAATTACATTGAAAATATAAAATAACATTTATTTTGAAACAAAATAAAAAATTTAAGGTAATGCTTATTATAAAAATAGAAGAAGTAATATTCGTACTTTACTGTTTCGACTTTTGTTTTTGTCGTTGTTAATTCTCTTGTTTGAGAGAAACAAGATTTAAATTTCCAAAAGAAAGTTGGAATGGGGACTTTTTTTGTCGTAATGGATTGTTTATAATGTATATTTCAACCCAAAATCCAAATAGTAAACCTTCTGTTTCATAATAAATATCATTCTAATTTTCTTTTTGCTACACAAAAATGTTACTTTACAATTTTAATGTAAATTATATTTATTTTCAGTTAAAAATTAACTGCAAGTTACACTGATTTTATTAACAATTTTATTAGGACAAGACTTGTGTTCACCACATATGGTGAATCTTTAAATTCACCACCTCCCTAATAACCAACCAAAGTGCCAACTAGATTAATGATTAAAAAATATTAAAAAACTTTTTCAAAAACCAAAATAATTAAAAAAATAAATAATGTTAATTTTAATAATGCTAATGTCACTATCTAATCCATAAACTCAAACTCTATACCCTAAATCCAAATTATAAACTCTAAATTCTAAATTATAGACCCAAACTCTATACCCTAAACCCAAACCATAAATCATAAAACTAAAAACATGAACTCTAAACTCAAACTTATACCCTAAACCCAAATTCTAGACTCTAAACCCAAAACGTAAATACAAAATCCAAACCCTATACCTTAAATATTTAGATTAATATTGATGTTGTTCTTTTGAAATTTAAGGTTAATAATTAAAGTTTGGATTTAAAATTCATGGTTTGGGTTACGGTCTAGGGTTTGGGTTTAAGGTCTACGGTTTGGGTTTAGGGTTTATGGTTTGGGTTTAGAGTCTAAGATTTGGGTTTAGGATTTAGGGTTTGAGTTTAGGGTATAGTTTTGGGTTTAGAGTTTAGATTTTTTGGTTTGGGTTTATGGTTTAAGATTTGAGTTTAGAGTATAGAGTTTGGGTTTATAAGTTAAAATTTAGAGTTTAGAATTTGAATTTAGGATATAGAGTTTGAGTTTAGAGATTAAATAGTGATATTAATATTATTAAATATGATATTATTTACTTTTTAAATTATTTTATCATTAATCTAGTTGACAATTTAATTGATTATTAGGGAGGTGGTGAATTTAAAGGTTCACCATAGGAGGTGAACCCAAGTCTTGTCCATTTTATTATTACTATTGATCAAAAATATGCAATTACAAAAATTTACAGTTTTGTCATTTTTTAATCTGTGTGAAAATATCAAAATGACATCTGTAGAAATGGAGGGAGTAATATTTAAAAATCGGACATCATATCTGTCGGATATAATTTATAGCGTTACGTGATGTTTCTTGTTTAGCCTACACAAAGCATTAAATAACACTAACTTTGGTAACGTATTTCTGTAACAATCAAACACTTGGTGTGGTGGTGGTCTAAGGCGGTTGAGCTGGGAGTGTAAAATGTGAACATCTAAACTATCAAAGGGGAAGTACAAATAGTACTTATCCCTGAATTTTGCACAAAATTACGATTCTATGCTACTGGACTTAAACATCGTTGTTTTGTCAACCGTAAAATTTAGGGAAAATTGCCAATAGAACAAAAAAGTAAAGGTGTTATTCCTTTGGTATAAATTAATTTTTGTCCAATTTTTCTCTTTTTTACCCTTTATATTTCTGAAAACTAATGAAATAAATATTTTTGTGAATAAAAAAAAATATTAAAAATATAAACAATTAATAAAACACCTATATACACATGGTGGTATTTTTTTCTTTTCAAAAAGTTAATAAATAAGAATTTGAGAATACGTTCTATTAAAGGTAGAATGTGCATTCTACGGAAAATGGTGTAGTAGAAAGCGATTTCTAAAATAAACACGTTCATCTACTATTTTTAGAACGTACATTCTACTATTTACTAATTTTCTAAAAAAGTGGAATGCACATTCTACTAATCCTAAAGCTATCTACTTTTTGTCCGGAAGCATCTTCTACTTTTATTAAGTATTCTAAATTTCGCGGAATGTATTTTCTAAAATTTACTCTTCCGTCTACTAAAAGTAGAAAGCGTATTCTGGACTTTTGTCAATGTTCTAAACTTTTAGAAGACGCCTTCTACGGATAAGATTACCTGATTTTTGCGAAAATTAATAAAAATTTCAGTTAAGGAAATATTCTAAAAATCTCCTAAAAATATTTTAACTTCCTAAAACGTGTTATTTTCGAATTTGCTTGTCAAAACTTTTTAAAAAATGATTCTCCTTTGTCTTATTCATTAATCTATGGTTTTTTCATAGTTTTTCTTTTAATTTTTTTTCACAAACTCTTGTTCTCTAGGATACATATCTATACAACATGTGGTGTTTTGAAATTAGGTGCAATTTTTTGTAAAGTTTTATTTTTATTTTTATAAAGTTTACAAATTTTATTTTTATTAAAATTTTTATTTAAAACATTTTTAAAATTTATATTTTTATTAAAAAGTTTGATAAGATTAAAATGGTTACAAATATTTTAAACTTTTTATAAAAATAAAACTTTGTAAAATGCTTTTTATAAAGTTAGTTTAAAGTTTTTATTAATTTTTTTTGTAAATATTTATTTTTATTTTTTTTAATTTTAAATTTTTTTATTTAATTACAATTTTATTAAAAACGTTCTAAAATTTTTATAAAAATAAAGCTTTGTAAAATGTTTTTAATAAGTTTATTTAACGTTTTTAATAAAAAATTTTGTAAATTATTTTTTTTACAAAGTTTATTTTTATTAAATAAAATTTTAAAAGTTTTATTTTATTTTCCCTTTTTAAAACGTTTTTAATTAATTTTTAAAAAAAAAATCTTTTAGTTTAATGTGTTTAATAAAAACTTTAAAAAACTATATAAAATTTGTAAACTTTATAAAAATAAAATAAAACTTTACAAAAAGTTTTTAATAAAAAGTTTAAACACACTTTACAAAAATAAATTTAATTTTTTTTTATTAAAAATTTTGATAAAATTAAAAAGTTTATATACATTTTAAACTTTTTATAAAAATTAAAACTTTGTTAACTGTTTTTTATTAGGTTGATTTAACGTTTTTTATTTAAAAAATTTTGTAATTTTTTTTTAATTTTTATTAAGTTTTACAAAGTTTATTTTTATTAAAAAATTAAAAGTTTTTATTTTTATTTTCCCTTTTTAAACATTTTAATTATTTTTTTTTTTAAATTCTATTAGTTTAATGTGCTTAATTAGATTAATCAAGGGTTAATTTTAGGATTATTAAAGAAATTATACTAAAATGACAACTAAATGATGGTTTTATACTATAGGGACAACCATGCTGAATTTTTGTTCCGTTTTGGCAATTTTCCCTAAGATTTACCATCTGATTTTTCTTTTTCATTTTTTTCGTGTTCTTCAGGTGGCTCTATCTCCAAATTTTTATTCCTGTTTCCTCTCTATGCCACACTGTACGACAAATACATCACCCTCAAGGTTTGATTTCTGATTTTAAATTCTAGGGATTTCGATTTTACAAAACTTGCATTTCGATTTTGTTTCTCCAGAAGATGTTTTCGAAATTGGATGGGGTTAATAGAGAACAAGAAGAGAAGTTCCTTACCTTTGTTTCAGATACCATTTGAGAAAGTCTCTTTCTTTTTCATCCCTGCTTCAACTTTCACTCTCGATACTTGCTTTTCTGTCATTAGGTTAGATTTCTGATTTGTCTGACAGTAGAGCATCAATGCCATTCTGAATCCCTAACCTGTCTTGCAAACATTTGGAGTTCTATAAAAACCCAGTTTCTTTATTTTTATGTTGTTTATTACCTGCAGAAACTCAAGTGTTTTGAAAGTATGTTCTTAGCATGTCCTTCTCTCTTTTGCTTTTGTAGCCTCAGAGGCGTTGACACAGAATTTAAAAAGTGAAAACCAGAATTTGAACGAGAATACGGAGAGATGGAGGAAAGAGATAGCTGAAACTCTTTGAACATCATCTTATGTCATTGGTCGATGAAACTATACACTAAAACCAGATTTTCATATTTTTGAAAATTTTCCAAAATCCGTGGGTTAACCCCTTCTAAAATAATGAGTTTCCGGTAAATCCTTTATATACTAAAGTTTATACTCTTCACTTTTGTTTAAAAATTTCAAACCACATTCTACATTTGAATTAATGTATTCTAAACTATCTTTCATGGTATATAGGAATCATTCTAATTTTTTTAATATTTAGTTTAGTAAAATTTACTATACTGCCTAAATCAATGAATTTAACATTATAAAATCTTCACTATCTAGAGAAACGGAGACAACAGATGTTCTAAACTCTTTGATCATCATCTTATGTCTGTGCTCGATGAAAATATACATTAAAACTAAATTTTCATATTTTTGAATTTTTTTCAAAAACCGTCGGTTAACCCCTTTTAAAATAATGAATTTTCGGTAAATCCTCTATATACTAAAGTTTATAATTTTTGCTTTTGTTTAAAAATGTCAAACCACATTCTACATTTGAATTAATGTATTCTAAACTATCTTTCATGGTATATAGGAATCATTCTAATTTTTTAATATTCGGTTTAGTAAAATTTCATATACTGCCTAAATTAGTGGAATTAGCATTATAAAATCTTCATTATCTAGAGAAACGGAGACAACAGAGGTTCTAAACTCTTTGACCATCATCTTATGTCAGTGCTCGATGAAACTATACAGTAAAACCAGATTTTCATATTTTTGATTTTTTTTTCAAAAAACCGTGGGTTAACCCCTTTAAAAATAATGAGTTTTCGGTAAATCATCTATATTCTGAAGTTTATACTTTTCGCTTTTATTTAAAAATTTCAAACCACATTCTACATTTGAATTAATGTATTCTAAACTATCTTTCATGGTATATAGAAATCATTCTAATTTTTTAATATTTAGTTTAGTAAAATTTCATATACTGCCTAAATCAATGAAATTAACATTATAAAATCTTCAATCTAGAGAAACGGAGACAACAGATGTTCTAAACTCTTTAAACATCATCTTATGTCAGTGCTCGATGAAACTATACACTAAAACCAGATTTTCATATTTTTGAAAATTTTCCAAAATCCGTGGGTTAACCCTTTCTAAAATAATGAGTTTTCGGTAAATCATTTATATACTAAAGTTTAAACTCTTCACTTTATTTTTTAAAAATTTCAAACCACATTCTACATTTGAATTAATGTATTCTAAACTATCTTTCATGGTATATAGGAATCATTCTTATTTTTTAATATTTGGTTTAGTAAAATTTCATATACTGCCTCGATTAGTGGAATTAGCATTATAAAATCTTCATTATCTAGACAAATGGAGACAACAGGTGTTCTAAACTCTTTGACCATCATATTATGTCAGTACTTGATGAAACTATACACTAAAACCAGATTTTCATATTTTTGAAAATTTTCCAAAATCTGTGGGTTAACCCCTTTTAAAATAATGAGTTTTCGTTAAATCCTCTATATACTAAAGTTATACATTTGATTTTGTTTAAAATTTTCAAATCACATTCTACATTTGAATTAATGTATTCTAAACTATCTTTCATGGTATATAGGAATCATTCTAATTTTTTAATATTTGGTTTAGAAAAATTTCATATACTGCCTAGATTAGTGGAATTAGAATTATAAAATCTTCATTATCTAGAGAAACGGAGACAACATAGGTTCTAAACTCTTTGACCATCATCTTATGTCAGTGCTCGATGAAACTATACACTAAATTCAGTTTTTCGTATATTTTGAATTTTTTCCAAAATCTGTGGGTTAACCCCTTATAAAATAATGAGTTTTCGGTAAATCATCTATATACTGAAGTTTTACTTTTCGCTTTTGTTTGAAAATTTCAAACCACATTGTACATTTGAATTAATATATTCTAAACTATCTTTCATGGTATATAGGAATCATTCTAACTTTTTAATAGTTGGTTTAGTAAAATTTCATATACTGCCTAGATTAGTGAAAATTAGCATTATAAAATCTTCATTATCTAGAGAAACGAGGACAACAGAGGTTCTAAACTCTTTGACCATCTTCATATGTTAGTGCTCGATGAAACTATACACTAAAACCAGATTTTCATATTTTTGGAATTTTTCCAAAATCCTTGGGTTAACCCCTTCTAAAATTGTGAGTTTTCGGTAAATCCTTTATATACTAAAGTTTATACTCTGCAATTTTGTTTTTCAAATTTCAAACCACATTCTACATTTGAATTATTGTATTAAAAAATATCTTTCATGGTATATAGAAATCATTCTATTTTTTAATATTTGGTTTAGTAAAATTTCATATACTTCCTAAATTAGTGGAATTAGCATTATAAAATCTTCATTATCTAGAGAAACGGAGACAACATAGGTTCTAAACTCTTTGACCATCATTTATGTCAGTGCTCGATGAAACTATACACTAAAACCAGATTTTCATATTTTGAATTTTTTTCAAAAACCCCTTTTAAAATGATGAGTAAATTTTAAATCCTCGATATACTGAAGTTTATACTTTTTGCTTTTGCTTAAAAATTTCAAACCACATTCTACATTTGAATTAATGTATTCTAAACTATCTTTCATGGTATATAGGAAAGATTCTAATTTTTTAATATTTAGTTTACCAAAAATTTCGTATACTGCCTAGATCAATGAAATTAGCATTATAAATCTTTATTATCTAGAGAAACGGAGACTACACAGGTTCTAAACTCTTTGAACATCATCTTATGACAGTGCTCGATGAAACTATACACTAAAACCAGATTTTCATATTTTAAATTTTTTTCCAAAATCCATGGGTTAACCCCTTCAAAAATAATGAGTTTTGGGTAAATCCTTTATATACTAAAGTTTATACCCTTCACTTTTGTTTTAAATTTTCAAACCACATTCTACATTTGAATTATTGTTTTATAAACTATCTTTCATGATATATATGAATTATTCTAATTTTTTAAATATTTAGCTTAGTAAGATTTCATATACTGCCTAAATCAATGGAATTAACATTATAAAATCTTCATTATCTAAAGAAACGGAGACAACAAAGGTTCTAAACTCTTTGACCATCATTTATGTCAGTGCTCGATGAAACTATACACTAAAACCAGATTTTCATATTTTGATTTTTTTCAAAAACCGTGGGGTTAACCCTTTTAAAATAATGACTTTTTGGTAAATCCTCTATATACTGAAGTTTATACTTTTTGCGTTTACTTAAAGTTTTCAAACCACATTCTACATTTGAATTAATGTATTCTAAACTATCTTTCATGGTATATATGAATCATTCTAATTATTTAATATTTAGTTTAGGAAAATTTCATATACTGCCTATATCAATGACATTAGCATTATAAAATTTTTATTATCTAGACAAATGGAGACTACAGAGGTTCTAAACTCTTGGAACATCATTTTATGTCAGTGCTCGATGAAACTATACACTAAAACCAGCTTTTCATATTTTTGAAATTTTTTCAAAAACCGTGGGTTAACCCCTTTTAAAATAATTAGTTTTCGGTAAATCCTCTATATACTGAAGTTTTACTTTTAGCTTTTGTTTAAAAATTTCAAACCACATTGTACATTTGAAGTAATTTATTCTAAACTATCTCTGATGGTATATATGAATCATTCTAACTTTTTAATATTTGGTTTAGTAAAATTTCATATACTGCCTATATTAGTGGAATTAGCATTATAAAATCTTAATTATCTAGAGAAACGGAGACAACAGAGGTTCTAAACTCTTTGACCATCATCATATGTTAGTGCTAGATGAAACTATACACTAAAACCAGATTTTTCTATTTTTCAAAATTTTCAAAAATCCATGGGTTACCCCCTTCTAAAATAATGAGTTTTCGGGAAATCTTTTATATACTAAAGTTTATACTCTGCAATTTTGTTTAAAAATTTCAAACCACATTCTATATTTGAATTAATGTATTCTAAACTATATTTCATGGTACATAGGAATCATTCTAATTTTTTAATATTTGGTTTAGTAAAATTTCATATACTGCCTAGATTAGTGGAATTAGCATTATAAAATCTTCATTATCTAGAGAAACGAAGGCAACAGAGATTCTAAACTCTTTGACCATCATCTTATGTTAGTGCTCGATGAAACTATACACTAAAACAAGATTTTCATATTTTTGAAAATTTTCCCAAATCCGTGGGTTAACCCCTTCTAAAATAATGAGTTTTCGGTAAAGCCGTTATATACTAAAGTTTATACTCTTCAGTTTTATTTTAAAATTTCAAAGCACATTATACATTTGAATTAATGTATTCTAAATTATATTTCATGGTATAGGAATCATTCTAATTTTTTAATATTTAGTTTATTAAAATTTCATATACTGCCTAGATCAATGACATTAACATTATAAAATATTTATTATCTACAGAAACGGAGACTACAAATGTTCTAAACTCTTTGAACATCATCTTATGTCATAGCTCGATGAAACTATACACTAAAACCAGATTTTCATATTTTTGAATTTTTTCCAAAATCTGTGGGTTAACCCCCCTTCTAAAATAATGATTTTTCTGTAAATGCCATATATACTGAAGTTTATACTCTTTAATTTTGTTTAAAATATTTCAAACCACATTATAAATTTGAAATAATGTATTCTAAATTATCTTTCATGTTATATAGGAATCATTCTATTTTTTTAATATTTAGTTTGGTAAAATTTCACATACTGCCTAAATTAGTGGAATTACTATAATAAAATCTTTATTATCTAGGAAAACGGAGACAACAAAGGTTCTAAACCTCTTTGGCCATCATCTTATGTCAGTGCTCTAAAACTATACACTAAAACTATATTTTCATATTTTTGAACCGTGGGTTAACCCTTTTTAAAATAATGAGTTTTCTATAAATCCTCTATATATTGAGGTTTATACTCTTCACTTTCGTTTAAAAATTTCAAACCACATTCTACATTTGAATTAATTTATTCTAAACTATCATTCATGGTATATAGGAATCATTTAATTTTTTAATATTTAGTTTAGTAAAATTTCTTATACTGCCTAGATCAATGGAATTGACATTATAAAATCTTCATTGTCTACAGAAACGGAGACAACGGAGGTTCTAAACTCTTTGACCATCATTTTATGTCAGTGCTCTATGAATACAATACACTAAAACCATGTTTTAATATTTTTGAATTTTTTCAAAATCTGTGGGTTAACCCCTTTTAAAATAATGAGTTTTTGGTAAATCTTCAATATACCGAAGTTTATACTCTTCGCTTTTTAAAAAAAATTCCAAACCACATTATACATTTGAATTAGTGTATTCTAAACTATATTTCATGGTATATAGGAATGATTCTAATTTTTTTAATATTTAGTTTAGGAAAATTTCATATACTGTCTAGATCAATGACATTAGTATTATAAAATCTTTATTTTCTAGAGAAACAAAGACTACAAAGGTCATAAACTCTTTGAACATCATCTTATGTCAGTGCTCGATGAAACTATACAGTAAAACCATATTTTCATATTTGTGAAAATTTTCCAAAATCCATGGGTTTATTAACCCCTTCTAAAATAATGAGTTTTCGGTAAATCCTTTATATACTAAAGTTTATACTCTTCACTTTTGTTTTAAAATTTCAAACCACATTCTACATTTGAATTATTGTATTCTAAACTATCTTTCATGGTATATAGGAATCATTATAATTTTTTAATATTTAGTTTAGTAAAATTTCATATACTGCCTAAATCAATGGGATTAGCATTATAAAATCTTCATTATCTAGAGAAACGGAGACAACAAAGGTTCTAAACTTTTTGACCATCATCCTATGTCAGTGCTCGATGAAACTATACACTAAAACCAAACTTTCATATTTTTGAAATTTTTCCAAAATCCGTGGGTTAACTCCTTTTAAAATAATGAATTTTCGGTAAATCCTCTATATACTGAATTTTATATTTTTTGTTTTTTTTTTAGAAATGTCAAATCACATTCAACATATGAATTAATGTATTCTAAACTATCTTTCATGATATATAGGAATAATTCTAATTTTTTAATAGTTGGTTTAGTAAAATTTCATATACTACCAAGATTAGTGGAATTGTGATTATAAAATCTTCATTATCTAGAGATACGGAGACAACAGAGGTTCTAAACTTTTTGACCATCATATTATGTCAGTGCTTGATGAAACTATACACTAAAATCAGATTTTCGTATATTTTGAAATTTTTCCAAAATCTGTGGGTTAACCCCTAATAAAATAATGAGTTTTCGGTAAATCATCTATATACTGAAGTTTTACTTTTCGCTTTTGTTTAAAAATTTCAAAATACATTGTACATTTGAATTAAAGTATTCATAACTATCTTTCATGGTTTATAGGAATCATTCTAATTTTTTAATATTTGGTTTACTAAAATTTCATAGACTGCCTAGATTAGTGAACTTATCATTATAAAATCTTCATTATCTAGAGAAACGGAGACAACAGAGGTTGTAAACTCTTTGACCATAATCTTAGGTCAGTGCTCGATGAAAATATACATTAAAACTAAATTTTCATATATTTGAAATTTTTCCAAAAACTGTGGGTAACCCCTTTAAAAATAATGACTTTTCGGTAAATCCTCTATATACTAAAGTTTGCATTCTTCACTTTTTTAAAAAAAATTCAAACCACATTCTACATTTGAATTGATATATTCTAAACTATCTTTCATGGTATATATGAATCATTCTAATTTTTTAATATTTAGTTTAGTAAAATTTATATACTGCTTAGATCAATGCAATTAGCATTATAAAATCTTTATTATCTAGAGAAACGAAAACTACAAAGGTTCTAAACTCTTTGAACATCATCTTATGTCATTACTCGATGAAACTATACACTAAAACCAGATTTTCATATTTTTGAAAATTTTCCAAAATCCGTGGGTTAACCCGTTCTAAAATAATGAGTTTTCGGTAAATCATTTATATACTAAAGTTTAAACTCTTCACTTTCTTTTTTTAAAATTTCAAACCACATTCTACATTTGAATTAATGTATTCTAAACTATCTTTCATGGTATATAGGAATCATTCTTATTTTTTAATATTTGGTTTAATAAAATTTCATATACTGTCTCGATTAGTGGAATTAGCATTATAAAATCTTCATTATCTAGAGAAATGGAGACGACAAGTGTTCTAAACTCTTTGACCATCATATTATGTCAGTGCTTGATGAAACTATACACTAAAACCAGATTTTCATATTTTTGAAAATTTTCCAAAATCTGTGGGTTAACCCCTTTTAAAATAATGAGTTTTCGGTAAATCCTCTATATACTGAAGTTTATACATTTGATTTTGTTTAAAATTTTCAAATCACATTCTACATTTGAATTAATGTATTCTAAACTAACTTTCATGGTATATAAAAATCATTCTAATTTTTTAGTATTTGGTTTAGTAAAATTTCATATACTGCTTATATTAGTGGAATTAGAATTATAAAATCTTTATTATCTAGAGAAACGGAGACAACAGAGATTCTCAAACTCTTTGACCATCATCTTATGTCAGTGCTCGATGAAACTATACACTAAAATCAGATTTTCGTATATTTTGAAAATTTTCCAAAATCTGTGGGTTAACCCCTAATAAAATAATGAGTTTTCGGTAAATCATCTATATACTGAAGTTTTACTTTTCGCTTTTGTTTAAAAATTTCAAACCACATTGTACATTTGAATTAATGTATTCTAAACTATCTTTCATGGTATATAGGAATCATTCTAACTTTTTAATATTTGGTTTAGTAAAATTCTATATACTGCCTAGATTAGTGGAATTAACATTATAAAATCTTCATTATCTAGAGAAACGAGGACAACAGAGGTCTTCAACTCTTTGACCATCTTCATATGTTAGTTCTCGATGAAACTATACACTAAAACTATATTTTTGGAATTTTTCCGAAATTCGTGGGTTAACTCCTTCTAAAATAGTGAGTTTTCGGTAAATCCTTTATATACTAAAGTTTATACTCTGCAATTTTGTTTTAAAATTTCAAACCACATTCTACATTTGAATTATTGTATTAAAAACTATCTTTCATGGTATATATAAATCATTCTATTTTTTAATATTTGGTCTAGTAAAATTTCATATACTGCCTAGATTAGTGGAATTAGAATTATAAAATCTTCATTATCTAGAGAAACGGAGACAACAGAGCTTCTAAACTCTTTGACCATCATCTTATGTCAGTGCTCGATGAAAATATACACTAAAACCAGATTTTCATATTTTTGAAATTTTTCCAAAATCCGTGGGTTAATCCCTTTTAAAGTAATGAGTTTTCGGTAAATCCTTTATATATTAAAGTTTATACTCTTCACTTTTTAAAAAACAAAATTCAAACCACATTCTATATTTGAATTAATGTATTCTAAACTATCTTTCATGGTATATAGGAACCATTCTAATTTTTTAATATTTAGTTTAGTAAAATTTAATATACTGCCTAAATCAATGAAATTAACATTATAAAATCTGTATTTTCTAGAGAAACGGAGACAATAGAGGTTCTAAACTCTTTGATCATTATCTTATGTCAGTGCTCGATGAAACTATACATTAAAACCAAATTTTAATATTTTTGAATTTTTTCAAAAACCGTGGGTTAACCTTTTTTTGAAATAATGAATTTTTGGTAAATCCTCTATATACTAAAGTTTATACTTTTTGCTTTTGTTTAAAAATTTCAAACCAAATTCTACATTTGAATTAATGTATTCTAAACAATCTTTCATGGTATATAGGAATCATTCTAAATTTTTAATATTTGGTTTAGAAAAATTTCATATACTGCCTAGATTAGTGGAATTAGCATTATAAAATCTTCATAATATAGAGAAACGGAGACAACAGAGGTTCTAAACTCTTTGACCATCTTCATATGTTAGTGCTCGATGAAACTATACACTAAAACCATATTTTCATATTTTTGAAATTTTTCTATTCATATGTTAGTGCTCGATGAAACTATACACTAAAACCATATTTTCATATTTTTGAAATTTTTCTAAAATAATGAGTTTTCGGTAAATGCTCTATATACTTAAGTTTATACTTTTCGCTTTTGTTTAAAAATTTAAACCACATTCTACATTTGAATTAATGAATTCTAAACTATCTTTCATGGTAAATAGGAATCATTCTAATTTTTTAATATTTGGTTTAGTAAAATTTCATATACTGCCTAGATTAGTGGAATTGGCATTAAAAATCTTCATTATCTAGAGAAACATAGACAATAGAGGTTCTAAATTCTTTGACCATCATCATATGTTAGTGCTCGATGAAACTATACACTAAAATCAGATTTTCATATTTTTTGAAATTTTTCCAAAATCTGTGGGTTAACAACCCATAATAAAATAATGAGTTTTCGGTAAATCATCTATATACTGAAGTTTTACTTTTCGCTTTTGTTTATAAATTTCAAACCACATTGTATATTTGAATTAATGTATTCTAAACTATCTTTCATGGTATATAGGAATCATTCTAACTTTTTAATATTTGGTTTAGTAAAATTTCATATACTGCCTAGATTAGTGGAATTAGCATTATAAAATCTTCATTATCTAGAGAAACGAGGACAACAGAGGTTCTAAACTCTTTGACCATCTTCATATGTTAGTGCTCGATGAAACTATATACTAAAACCAGATTTTCATATTTTTGGAATTTTTCCAAAATCCGTGGGTTTACCCCTTCTAAAATAGTGAGTTTTCGGTAAATCCTTTATATACTAAAGTTTATACTCTACAATTTTGTTTTAAAATTTCAAACCACATTCTACATTTGAATTATTGTATTAAAAAATATCTTTCATGGTATATAGAAATCATTATATTTTTTAATATTTGGCTTAGTAAAATTTCATATACTTCCTAGATTAGTGGAATTAGCATTATAAAATCTTCATTATCTAGAGAAACAGAGACAACAGAGGTTCTAAACTATTTGACCATCATTTATGTCAGTGCTCGATGAAACTATACACTAAAACCAGATTTTCATATTTTGAATTTTTTTCAAAAACTGTGGGTTAACCCCTTTTAAAATGATGAGTAAATTTTAAATCCTATATATACTGAAGTTTATACTTTTTGCTTTTGCTTTTGCTTAAAAATTTCAAACCACATTCTACATTTGAATTAATGTATTCTAAACTATCTTTCATGGTATATAGGAAGGATTCTAATTTTTTAATATTTAGTTTACGAAAATTCCGTATACTGCCTAGATCAATGAAATTAGCACTATAAATCTTTATTATCTAGAGAAACGGAGACTACACATGTTCTAAACTCTTTGAACATCATCTTATGTCTGTCCTCGATGAAACTATACACTAAAACCAGATTTTTATATTTTAAAAAATTTTCCAAAATCCATGGGTTAGCCCCTTCAAAAATAATGAGTTTTCGGTAAATCCTTTATATACTAAAGTTTATACTCTTCACTTTTGTTTTAAATTTTCAAACCACATTCTACATTTGAATTATTGTTTTATAAACTATCTTTCATGGTATATATGAATTATTCTAATTTTTTAAATATTTACCTTAGTAAGATTTCATATACTGCCTAAATCAATGGAATTAACATTATAAAATCTTCATTATCTAGAGAAACGGAGACAACAGAGGTTCTAAACTCTTTGACCATCATTTATGTCAGTGCTCGATGAAACTACACACTAAAACCAGATTTTCATATTTTGATTTTTTTTCAAAAACCGTGGGGTTAACCCTTTTAAAATAATGACTTTTTGGTAAATCCTCTATATACAGAAGTTTGTACTTTTTGTTTTTGCTTAAAAATTTCAAACCACATTCTACATTTGAATTAATGTATTCTAAACTATCTTTCATGGTATATATGAATCATTCTAATTATTTAATATTTAGTTTAGGAAAATTTCATATAATGTCTATATCAATGACATTAGCATTATAAATTTTTTATTATCTAGACAAATGGAGACTACAGAGGTTCTAAACTCTTGGAACATCATTTTATGTCAGTGCTCGATGAAACTATACACTAAAATCAGTTTTCATATTTTTGAATTTTTTTCAAAAATCGTGGGTTAACTCCTTTTAAAATAATTAGTTTTTGGTAAATCCTCTATATACTGAAGTTTTACTTTTCGCTTTTGTTTAAAAACTTCAAACCACATTGTACATTTGAATTAATTTATTCTAAACTATCTTTGATGGTATATAGGAATCATTCTAATTTTTTAATATTTGGTTTAGTAAAATTTCATATACTGCCTAGATTAGTGGAATTAGCATTATAAAATCTTAATTATCTAGAGAAACGGAGACAACAGAGGTTCTAAACTCTTTGACCATCATCATATGTTAGTGCTTGATGAAACTATACACTAAAACCAGATTTTCATATTTTTGAAAATTTTCAAAAATCCGTGGGTTAACCCCTTCTAAAATAATGAGTTTTCGGTAAAGCCGTTATATACTAAAGTTTATACTCTTCACTTTTGTTTTAAAATTTCAAAGCACATTATACATTTGAATTAATGTATTCTAAACTATCTTTCATGGTATATATGAATCATTCTAATTTTTTAATATTTAGTTTATTAAAATTTCATATACTGCCTAGATCAATGACATTAGCATTATAAAATATTTATTATCTACAGAAACGGAGACTACAAAGGTTCTAAACTCTTTGAACATCATCTTATGTCATATCTCGATGAAACTATACACTAAAACCAGATTTTCATATTTTTGAAAATTTTCCAAAATCTGTGGGTTAACCCCTTCTAAAATAATGATTTTTCGGTAAATGCCATATATACTGAAGTTTATACTCTTTAATTTTGTTTAAAATATTTCAAACCACATTATAAATTTGAAATAATGTATTCTAAATTATATTTCATGTTATATAGGAATCATTCTATTTTTTTAATATTTAGTTTGGTAAAATTTCACATACTGCCTAAATTAGTGGAATTACTATTATAAAATCTTTATTATCTAGGAAAACGGAGACAACAAAGGTTCTAAACCTCTTTGGCCATCATCTAATGTCAGTGCTCTAAAACTATACATTAAAACCATATTTTCATATTTTTGAACCGTGGGTTAACCCTTTTTAAAATAATGAGTTTTCGATAAATCCCCTATATATTGAGGTTTATACTCTTCATTTTCGTTTAAAAATTTCAAACCACATTCTACATTTGAATTAATGTATTCTAAACTATCTTTTATGGTATATAGGTATCATTTAATTTTTTAATATTTAGTTTAGTAAAATTTCTTATACTGCCTAGATCAATGAAATTGACATTATAAAATCTTCATTGACTAGAGAAACGGAGACAACGGAGGTTCTAAACTCTTTGACCATCATTTTATGTCAGTGCTCTATGAAACAATACACTAAAACCAGGTTTTAATATTTTTGAATTTTTTCAAAATCTGTGGGTTAACCCCTTTTAAAATAATGAGTTTTTGGTAAATCCTCTATATACTGAAGTTTATACTCTTCGCTTTTGTTTTAAAATTCCAAACCACATTATACATTTGAATTAGTGTATTCTAAACTATATTTCATGGTATATAGGAGTCATTCTAATTTTTTAATATTTAATTTAGTAAAATTTCATTTACTGCCTAGATCAATGGAATTAGCACTATAAAATCTTTATTATCTAGAGAAACGGAGACTACAAAGGTTTTAAACTCTTTGACCATCATCTTATGTCACTGTTAGATGAAACTATACACTTAAACCAGATTTTCATACTATTGAAATTTTTTCAAAATCTGTGGGTTAACAACCCCTTCAAAAATATTGAGTTTTCGGTAAATGCTCTATATACTGAAGTTTATACTCTTCACTTTAGTATAAAAATTTCAAACCACATTCTACATTTGAATTAATGTATTCTAAACTATCTTGCATGGTATATAGAAATCATTCTAATTTTTAATATTTAGTTTACTAAAATTTCATATACTACCTAGATTAGTGGAATTAACATTATAATATCTTTATTATCTAGAGAAACGGAGACAACAGAAGTTCTAAACTCTTTGATCATCATCTTATGTTAGAGCTCGATGAAACTACACTAAAATCAGATTTTCATATTTTTAAAAAATTTCCAAAATCTGTGGATTAACCTCTGCTAAAATAATGAGTTTTCGGTAAAATGCTATATATACTCAAGTTTATACTCTTTACTTTTGTTTAAAAATTTCAAACCACATTCGACATTTGAATTAATGTATTCTAAACTATATTTCATGGTATATAGGAATCATTCTAATTATTTAATATTTAGTTTACTAAAATTTCATATACCGACTAGCATTATAAAATATTCATTATCTAGAGAAACGAACACAACAGAGGTTCTAAACTCTTTGACCATCATCTTATGTTAGTGCTCGATAAAACTATACACTAAAAGAAGATTTTCATATTTTAAAAAAAAATCTAAAAGCGTGGGTCAACCTTTTTTAAAATAATGAGTAGATGTGTTCATGAGAGTAAATACATCCGCAGAAACTGGAGTTATTTTGGTTTTATTTTGTTTATTTTGACAAATCATATACAATAATAATAATCAAATGGCGGAGTGGATGTGTTCATGGCCGTGAGACCTCTCCCAAGCATGTTCGAGTTACTCGATTAGAACACACTTTTTGGCTGCTCTACTGCAACTCACATCACAGACTTTAAACTGTTCAGTTTTATTTGATAGGAATGTTGCAGAATTTACAATCAGTCGTATGGTCGGGAGAAACTAAAAGTTATGTTGTGAAAGTAAAGAAGTTGAAAACAAATATAACTTTCGTTTTGATAACAACCACCGATCATTCTTTATACCAGCCCATGAAATTCAGCACCCGAGAAGCTGGATAAACATGAAATGGAGCAGATATATCCATTCTTCTGTTCATCATCCTCTTTTAAGATGTGGGGGACCTTGCATCTATCGCGGCATTGTCTGCAAAATGGCCGAGTATTGTGGTTGTTAAGGACCACCTTATACTTTTTTCTCTTGATGGTAATGCACCCATTTGGCTTGAGATGTGAGAAATCTCCCATTACACATTGAACATGCAAAGTCACTCTACAATCAGAGCATATAAAGAACCATTTATCTGGATCTAACTCCATCTCACAAACTTCGCACCACCTTTTTCTGTGGACCCTGCCATAATATAAAGTGATACGGTCCTTATAATATAAAGTGAGAGGGTGCTCATCGCTCGTATGCCATATCTTCCCTGGCAAATTAGCACAATACAAACACAAGTGAAAGTTACAACAATCACAAGTTAGCATGTTGTCATCTAGAACTCTATAACATCCGTAGCAACACTGCCCTTTTGTTCTACCAAAATACAGGGGATGCATATGCCCATCGTGGTTGAACGGCTCAGAGATGGAACCACAGTGTACATCCACATATTGATATTTCCTGTCTAATCCTTGCAACTTGAAGACAAAACCACTAGATAATATACGGCACAAGAGACAGTATAAAGATCTACCAACATATTCCAACTTGTATGTTGTAGGGTGAAATACAAGTTTTTTCTTTATAGGAAGATTAGCACATTTTTCATGTAGATAGAAAGGACATTCCTGGCATTTGTAGAATGGACCAAACCCGATCGGACAGACACATGCATCGCATGTTAACCACTCGTAGTATTCACGAACCATGGCATAATCCTCCAAGAGCAGTAAATTATGGTTTCCATGGATGAAATGACGTATCAAATTATCACCCACCACCTTAAATGGAGAAATATCTTCGCTAGTCTCAGGTACCCCTTCCAGTTCCACACCATTCCATACAGTTGAATCAACTGCGCATCTTACATGAACTGCATAGTTAGTGCAAATCGAGCAAGAATAAGCTCCGTAGGACTGCGTTAAAATTATCCTACATACTCCACAAAATGCATGCTCAGGGCCAAGATAATGCGTGAAAGAGATACGATGATCATGACGATTGATGTTTATGACTTGGGGCAAGCCAACACAATTTTTATGTACAAGGAGACCACACTCAAGACATACATAAAGTGCAGTATCGAAGTCTTCAACTTGACAAAGATTGCATGTAAACGTAATTTTACTTAGTAAGAACCTAAGCGGATGCTTGTGAGTCTTGGTATGATTGACAACCAGAGGTGGTGGACGTTTAGTACAACCAAGGCACACATGAAGATTGCAAATATAACAATGATAATGCTTTCCTGATCTAGTGGAGGAACATAAAGCACAATAATATCGTTCCAAATCAAAACCTGACTCAGCTGTGATGATCGTGAGATGATGAGTTGAGTGACAAGGATGATGTACCTTTTTTGAGAGATGCACGCAATCCAAGTGAAAATATACATTATTGCATTCAAGACATGAATAAAAAGGTCCACCAACAGATTCATTGCATACTTCACAAGGGACTTCTTTTTCCTCTTGTTTCTTAAAAAAAACGAGTGGATGGTCATGACTCACTGGGTGTTCGATAACAGATGGCGAAGGTTTAATCCCACATATTAAATCCACTTTGTATTCACATGTGGGACAAGTATAACATGGGGGCAAAATCTTTTGCCCACAAGAATCACATGGAGTATCACCTCTTGCTGGAGAGTCAATAGTAAGTAGGAGAGGATGCTCTGGATGGTAAGGGTGATGATTGATCTCTAGTGGGGCTTCCGCACACTCTTTATGGAACCAACGATTACATTGAGCCTCATTGCAAAAGTAGCCGCCGTACAAAGTTTCTGTTACATGGCAGCCACCACATTCAGCAATAAAAAACCGAGCTGAAAGTAAAAGAGGATGCTCGTGAATGGGCAGTTTATGTGTGGATGTTGTTGTATCCATGTTGTATGTGAGCCAAAGAGGTTTTGTTTGTATCATATATATATATAAACAATAACAATTAAGAGAAGCAAAGAATAAAGTGCTTCTTACATCAAAACACGACAACGGGTCTTTCATATTCTTTATCTGAATTTCAAAACAAACATAGATACAAAGCTTGTAGCTTTATATAATTCTTTCCCTATACAATAAGTCCACGGACGGAAAAAAGAGAACAACATCTTACGGACGAAGGTTGGAATCGATAGTTTATGAAAACTTCATCGATAATTTTCATTGTACATAGTATTATTTAAGATTCAGTAACAATATAGGAAGGTAACAAGCAAACTTGAGTTTGTAAAACTTGAAATTTATTCACAAGGCATTGGTGTTATTAACCATATTATCTGCTTTACTGGTTGAAATTAATAAAAGAGTAAAGACGATAATGAAAGGTAAACGAATGGAAAACAAGCAAATGAAAATTGATTCATCAGGAATAATCATATAACGTTCTCAGTCCAGCTCCCAGCTAGTAAAAACATCCTAAGGAAACTTACCAAGTGGTTCCTTCATCAGTGACCGTAGCCTGAGCGGTTGCGTCTTTTATTCTTTAAAAACCTAAACAGGCCTGTGATATGCTAACCAGTAACCAAAATGGGCCTGATGTTATTTTATAACTGGATTATCGAGTGTGAATGATTTGGTTACACACTTACATTCATTCTTGTTTGACGTTAGTGAACATGCATAGTGCCTTTGTTTATTATAGTCCTCCAACATCACTGGTAACGAGGTGGTCCATATCCACAATGCGCAGACCAATCTCGTTGGTGGTTAGCATTTTCGTAGGCAAAATCTTATTCGGGACCAATCTGTTGGTCCAACCGACCGATTTGTCTTTTGTTTTATATTTTCCCAGTATGAATTTTGCCGCCAAAGGATAATCTGATTTTGAGTTGCGACATGGGTCCTACGTTTTTCCGATGCAACGTGGGTCCTGCGTCATTCAAATGAATAATTAATATACCAACATCAAGTTCATCTACTAAACTATCAAACAGTTAAATAATCTCTAGTCTGTATATGTATATTTTGTAGAGTATTTTGTTATTATGAGCATTGAAATAACTGAAATTAAGAACGGTGTGAATTTAAAACAGTATAATAACGGTGTGCGCCGCCATACTATATTCAAAAATAACAGTTTAATAGAGCTGCAAATTTTAAACAGACTAACGAGGGAAAGAATGAATTACAAAAGTTTGAGCTCCAAAAAGCAGTAGGCATTTTTATAGCTTTCTTTTTACGTCACAGAGTTAAAAATTTGAAAAAAATTCAATTCAAACACGCAGTGATAGTACATAGTCGTATATCACGTTGGTCGAGAGGTAATCAGTTATTGTCACATTGGTGTATTTATGGTTATTATTAAATGAGGTATTTGTCACATTGGTTGATTTTCGTTCCGTTCGCTAGAAAAGGAACAAATCAAGATGCATGACTAGTTCGAAACTGAATATCATTTTCATTTTGTTGTTAAAGGTTCCTACTAGTGGATCTGATTCCTAAAGAACTACACATCCAGATTTTTTTTTTTTTTTTGTCGACGCCCATGTAATAAGATCCTACACATCCAGATTTAAGCTAATACATCTAGACAAAGACAATCATTTGGATTTAGTAACAATACATCATTTCTTTTGCTAAGTGATTACAGCTTTATCAGAGAGACCCTAAGAAGAAAATCAAACTTAAGGAATTAAAGAAATAATAGTGTAAGTTTTATCTGAAAATGAGTATTGGCTATAGAGAATGTGTATACTACTAAGTACTAACTATACAACTTATTTTTTTAAATGAAAATAATCAACTGAGTAAGGTTCTCTATTTATTACAGTAAACTATTTTTAAGATGAAAACCCCATCTACATTTACTAGGAGATATTCAATATTTAGGGTGAATATAAATCTTCAAATATTGGCATAAAAATGAATGAATCTTACGGTAGTATATAGAAGCAAATTATCCAAGTGATGTAAAACGCCAAAAATCATTTTTTTATAAAATAAATATTTTTTTGAACCAATAAATAACCAAACAGCTTAACAAATCAAACACATCTCCAAAATAGTCACCGCCCAAAAAGAATCCCTTTTTTTTTTCTTGAGAGAGGGAGACAAGTTTGGTCTGGATAAAGACATTCATTTCAAATTTTGTCTGCAAAATCCTCACGGGGCATTCGGAGAGAGGAGACAGAGGTGGCGCACAAGAATCCTTCTTCCCACACAAGACTTGTAAGAAACAATCTCTCTCTCAATCATTATCCTCTGTTTTTAGGTACATGTTCTTCCTTGAAAGTCTGATTCTTTCCTATAATGTTGTTCTCAAAATCTTAAGAATCAATCTCCTCTATCGTTTCTCCTCTAGAATTTATCACATTTTGTTTGTTTTTTGGGAAATTTGACTATTTCTCCATCTGGGTTTGTTGATGCGTGTTGGGTTTCCACTTTTGAATTGTTCTTCTCTATCTCTTTGAACCAATCCTTGTCCCTTACCACATCTAACTTTGACAAAGCTGTGAACATTATAAAGATTGAGATCTTATAATGATTTAATTGGGTCTTTGAGAGACACTTTTGTTTTTTTTGTGTTGCGTGGATGATAAAAAGCCTATAAGCAGTGGAATGGGAAGAGAAGCTGTTGTTGAGGTGCTTATGGACCGAAACGCCGACGTTTCAAGCGGCAGGGTTCACGTTGCTCCTAAGATAGCTGCAGCTCCGGAGTCCGAGACTGAGGAAGAGATCGAAGTCAAGGAATGCACCAAAGAGGATATACCAAAAGTCGAAACTGCCGAGATAAACTCGCCAAAAACCCCTAAAGTTTCAAAGGTAAAAAACTATTTGGTTCTCTAAATAGTTTGAGAGGTGTGTAAATCATGTGACTTTACCTGTTTGTTCAATGTTTCTGTCTGCACTGCAGCGTGATGTTCCTCTTCTTGCTGCGAGGAAACCATTGCAACCAGAGAACAAGAAGCATGTAGAAGAAGACGATGATAATTGCTCCATTGCTTCTTCGTATCCTTTTTCTTTCCTCCTTATGTATGTATGTATGTAAATACTTAATATTCCTTAACGATATCAGCATGGCATCTTCTTTGAGGAGAGCCAAGTCCGGAGTGACTCATGGAAGCGCTCCAACATTTAGGAGTGCTCAGCGTGCTGAGCAACGCAAAGAGGTAAACAAAATCTTCCACCTCTCTATTAACAGACAAAGTAGACTACACACAGTAGATCTCGAGCAACGCTACATAAAAAAAATCTTCTTTGTTCTGTTTAGTATTACCAAAAGCTTGAGGAGAAAAACCAAGCGCTTGAAGCGGAAAGGAACGAGCTTGAACAAAGGCAAAAGGTAATTAAAAAAGTCCAGTTGATTCAGTCTTTTCTGATTCTAAAATGGTAAAAAATTCAATGTTTTTTTTTTGCAGGAAGAACAAGAAGCAGCCTTGAAAAAACTTAGAAAAAATCTCAAGTTCAAGGCTAAACCAGTCCCTAACTTCTACTACGAGGCGCCTCCTGCCAAACCTGAGCTCAAGAAGGTATATACTTAAGAACCAAAAAAACTCGCATCTCTCTGTTCTTGTGACAATGTAGCTTTAATGTTTATGTATTCTTTTTCTAGCTTCCTTTAACCCGTCCCAAGTCGCCAAAACTCATCCTTTCTCGGAGAAAAAGCTGCAGCGACGCAGTCAGCTCGTCTTCGTCGTCTCGTGAAGAGGTTCCGAAGACAGCATCTAACCGGAACCACCGACACAGCACCGGAACAGTTCAGAACAAGAACACCAATGATGTGCTGCACGACGACAGCCCTCGTTGCAGATCAGGCAAGGGTAAAAGTGGGCTTAAACCAGTCAGCGAGTCCTTGGAAGAAGCTTCTGAGGCTTGAAATGATGACATGCCTTTGTGTTGTTGGTCTGTGTTTTTTCACTCTCTTATCTAACTTTGATCTCACCGGAGAAAATTTAAAATTCAAAACAAAGACTCTTTGTTTTTTCTGTTCGGTTATATCCGGTATATGTGGTTGGTTCACTATGTAAACCGTCTTTCTCGGTTTCTTTTTTTACTTGTAACGTGAAACTTTGATGTTTGATTGTTGAAGAAAACCTCCTAATGTTGAAAATTTATATAATTTTGAGTGTTTTTACGATTTTAATCAAATAAAATTTACATTCGATTGTTGATGCATTTATTTTCCGGTCTAACTTCTTCAATCGATGATTTATATATTTTATGATAACAGAATCCTAACAAACTTATATATCCAAAGAGCAAACCAGTGGAAAGCAAAACCGGCACCAAACATTTAACCTAAACCGGCGATCGAAATAAGAAAACCCTAAGAAGCCAAAACCAAACCGAGTAAAGCCGATAAACCAAACCAAACGCTAGCACTTTCCCGACCGCTGCTTGAATGATTATGATGGCGACGGTGGTGGGAAGCAGCAGCAGCACCAGCAGCACCTCCGACGAGCGGAATCACTCCTCTTCCACCTTTTCCGCCTCCACCTCCACCACCGCCTCTGCCGCCTCCGCCGAAACTGCGACCACCTCCACCGAAACTGCGACCACCTCCGCCACCGCCTCCGCCGCCCTTCTTAACAACGATAGATAAAGGCTCCGATTCGTGGCTCGGAGCAGCGGAGATCGCATGAGAAGAGTGGTGGTTGTGGAGATGGATTAAAAATAGAAAGTATAGAAGCAAAGATGCTTTCCTAAAACCCATAATTGCTGTCTCTTTGCTTTTTTTTCTTCCGCTTCCGTGTTTCTTCTTAATTTATACAGATTGTAACGAAAAGGGTATAATAGTAATCTCACAAATTTTGTTTTTTAACACATAGCATGTAAACTTCTGTGAATACATCAGATTAGTACTTTCTACTTAATCAAAGATTCAAGAAGCAAAACACGTCGATGCATATTCGGTTTGTAAAAGCTTACAGTGCCCACTTACAGTTTCAGCCTTCTTCCTCTTTGTTAGCGGCTAAATCAGTACCGGTTTGATATGCTCAATCTGTCTATGTATGAAAGTTTAGTCTAGGCTCAATAGTCCATTGTTAAGATAGCCAAGAGTATATATTGTTGGAGGCTAAACCATCACTGATCTAAGAAGAGCTATCATCAACCTATATATATTGTTGCACACCATCTTATATAAGAAAAAGTTAAGGCTGAAGCCAAATTGTTAAATGCTTGTTGGTACTGTCACAGAATCCGAGAGTTTCACAAAATGATATTAAACGCATATATGTCAAGTAAAATATACAAATTGCGAATCACAGCTACACTTACAAAGACCAGTTTCTTGAATCCAAATCATTCTTCTTCAAATCCAAGAGTAGACAGCAAAAAAGGACAGGTAGTGACTAACTCTCTTTCATCATGTGTGAGCTGATTGTGAAGACAGTATTCTTGAATGGTTATGCTCACCTTCGTAAGTCACAATTAACATGGAAGTTTCATCTATACATCGCTCCACATGCTTCCTCGCTGGACAACCTCTCACACTGCTGCACTTGTAGTATCCCCTGCAAAATGAATCAAATGAGTTATATAGAGGCAACTTCCACCAAAACAATGTATATATATACCGTGGATGTGGTGAGCCCTTTATCGGTTTCTGACCATACTTCCTCCATGTGTACTCATCTGGAGGAATATCTGCAATCTTGTTGCTGATTGCAGGTACCTTGATTGATCTTTTCACCCTAAGTTTCCTGTAAATCAAACTCTAAAACCTTTACAAAACGGTTAACATGTCACATTGCCAACATAGAAAGAAACGAACCTTTTCTTGGAACAATGGCATTTGCTTCGACTTCCGCATTTCAAACTACCAGAGCACATCTTCCTGGATAATCCAGTTAACTGGAACGAGTTTCCATCGTAGTCCACCACACTAGTATCCATACTAAGAGATGATATAAACGATCTTGATCCATTTGATGCACTCGGGGTATAGAAACTACTACCAGAACCATCAAACTTCAAATTTACACCACCGCTATTGCTCCTAGAGTATGCTATTAACTGATAAGGAGCTAGAAAGGGCGGTGGCTTTAACTCCAGGAACGGCTTCTCAGCACACATTTTGTGGCTAAGTGGGTGACTCAGTTGGTGTCTTGGGTCAATCTCATCATAAGAAGCAACAGAAGCTGGAACCATCTGAAGAGGCTCTGGTGCAAGAACTTGAGTGTAATCAGTATCATTACAACAGCAAACAGGGCTCTCCAAGAAGATATGTTGAGGAAAAGATGGCTTAAACTTGTTGTTGATTCTTCTGAACTTCCCATGACCTGACGACCTCTTGGTTAAAAGAGAGGCTACTCTCTTGAACTTGGAAACTGCTTCTGCTGTTTCAACCATGAGAGATTTGGAATCACAACTGGTTTGCTGTTGTGAGAAGAGACTCAAGACTCCATGGCAGCTTTCTATAGCTAGTTTGCTAGCAGCTTCAACTTCCTCCATTTTTTTTTAGTTCCTTCCAACCCAAGCTAGTTTTAACACCAATATCTAACTAGAGATCCAAGAGAATCATATGTCAAACAATGTAAACAGACAAGACCTAAAAACAATGTAGCATTTAAGGATAATTAGACCAGATCAAGAACTCAACACCTAAACATACTATGATAAAAACCAATCACACATAAGTTCCTTCCTCAACTGGTTGAATCTTTCCAAATCACTTCACAGGAAGAGCACTGAGTAAAATAGAAACTAAACTCAATTCACGGAGCAAAAAAGATGAGATCTATTGTTTATATAAGCTTAGCTCTAAGAAGGAAAACTAAACAAAAAACTCCATGACAAAGAAAACAAGAACCTTTTGGGACACCCTCAAGATAAACTTAGAAGAAATGACCCAGGTGAGATTAATTAGGATAAAACAAAAGAGAAAGATTGTTCCTGAGTTTTTGTTGGTTTGTGAGAGAGATAGATAGATAGAGATGGGTTGAGAAAAAGTGTCAAAGGTTATGACTTTTGCTTTCTCCACTTTGTGGGTGGGGTAGAGTTAAGACTTTTCTTTTTTGCTTAAAAAACTCCCCCACCACCACACCCATTACACATTTTAAAATACAAAAAAAAAAATTCATAATCTTCAAACAGACAAAAGCTAATTTCAAAGCTAAAGCTGTGTAAACAATGTTATATAAATTACAGTAAAGACATTAGAGCAGAGAGGTGGTCGTTGCAGTCTCAGAGGAGAGAAAAAGAAACAGAGCCCTCTGTACAGGGTCCACACCTGCTTTATCCATTTTAAATTAAAAATTGAGGTTAAGTAACGGTACAGAAAGACGTCTCTATTATTATGTTTTGTTTCTTCTTGTTCTTGTTTTGTGATCATCACAATGATAAGTCTAGTGAATATACTTAGTCAAATGCTTAGGAGTTTCTGTATTTAATGTGTAACGGTATAGATTTCAATACTTCTCTATTCTTATATTATCATTTTTTTACTGTTTTTTATTGTTCTTGTTTTGTGATCATCACAGTGATAAGTCTAGTAAATACTTTTAGTCAAATGATTATGTGTAGGTGATTCACATATGAAAGAGAAGCAGAAGTAGTAAGAGCATACATGGAGGAGAAGATTACTTGAACAACTATGTTTAGCATATGGTTAGAGATATTAAAAAAGACTATACAACATGAATTCATTTATCTAAAAAATATAAAATAATATACCATATTGTTTCAAAATTGTAAAAAAAAAATTTGAAATGTTGACTTGATCGAGATAGACTAAATAATGTCTATAAAAACTATTTTCTTGGTATGTGGTCATTGATCTAAACAAAGAAGACTCTAAATTAAAACAACGGAGGAAAATAGCTTTTGGACTCTATCCATTACATAGATCAATGGTGGAAACTAACTTGCTATCCTCCATTAAAGCACCTCGAGTCTTCTCAAAGTTTATCTGGTCGGGTTGGGCAAAACCTAACAAGAAAAGGGCATAAAAACAAAGACATATCTGATCAACCCGACCCACTTTAACCTCTTTGTTGGCCGCGTAACTTGTTCGCACGCGGCCATCTCACAAAGAACATACACTAAGAAAAAACCACAAGAACCAAGAAAGAAGAACCCTAGATTGCAGACACAAGGCACATCTTCATAACACATTAGCTTTATACACACGGCAAGTGATATATATGCAAAATGGTGAGGATAAGAGAAAACCTTACATGGTCAGTCTCAACGCCTGCACTTCGAGAGGTCAGAACGACAGCAACAACGCCGGTGGCTTCACAAAAACCAAAACAACGGTTAGCAAAACAACTATCTATGTGTGAGTCACCACGAGACATTGCTTGGGAAAGAAGAAAACGTCAGATGATAATGATTCAAGAGAAGAAGATGCGCGTTTCAGAAAATCTTAGTGAACAGAAGAAACTAACCGATGAGGATTTGAACGAGCTTAAAGGATCCATTGAGCTAGGTTTCGGTTTTAAAGAAGAAGCAGGACAAAATCTCTGTAATACATTACCAGCTCTTGATCTTTACTTTGCAGTGAATCGTCAGCTGTCTCCTCTCCCTTCTCCTAGCAGCAGCCGTAGCAGCAGCGCATATGCATCAGCTTTCTCGATGAGTATACCTTGTAGCCCTAAGAAAACTGATTCAGATTCATTGAAGATCGTGTGTCCAGGTAAAAAAGAAAGCTATACATTATGATCAAAAGTCATGAAACTGAGTGTTGATTTTGTTGATGTTTTTGGCAGGGGACAATCCTCAACAAGTGAAGGAGAGATTGAGACATTGGGCACAAGCAGTTGCATGCTCTGTGATGCAGACATATTGATAAGTGTATAAGATTTTCTTTTGAAGGATAGGAAGTAAAAGAATCCTTTTATGGCTGTGTATATATACTTTGTGTAAAGGGAACAAAAAGATAAGAAACAATAAAGCTTTTCTTGTTTTAAACTGTATATACCAAAAGTTTCGGTATAGTCTTGGATTGTATAATCATAAAATGAGAAATTCTTTTGATCTTTTGAGCCAATCTGCATCTAACGTGTTGAATGTGTTCAGAGTTGAGAGGAAACGAAAGTTCAGGAAACGTCTTTTTATGAATATTTTGACAACGACCGAGAACAACAGAAAACATATATCACTCAATACAGAGGCCTTTTATTATATTATGTGTGGACCGATTTTGACCTCTAAAACGATTACATAAGTTTTTTTTATGTCACAACGATTACATAAATATCAAACATGCTGCATGGCGGAAACTATTAAACATTAATTGTCCTACATCAGTAATTAGAAAGGATCATAAACAATATATCACATGGACCACTTCTCTTGTTACCAATTAGTTTTAAACGTGAAACAATGAATTCATACAGTCAACAAATTGGTACAACGAAAAGGCCTTGTTTATAGCCAAGACCATCGGTATCCAGTTTATTGAACATTGCAAAGTCCAAAACCAATCCTCCTGTGCTGAACCCGTCCACCATTCTCACCATTACTTCTGCATTCGTCGATGTGTTCCTCACCTGCACCGTTTAGAACCAAAAGTTCATCACACGTTTTTAATGACTAATTCTGGCAGTTGTTGTCCGGTGAACAGTACGCTGTGGTGCCGCAATAGCCATGATGGCTGCAGCAGATGCTACCTGGACAAGTCTTACCACTGCGTTGGCGACCGCATCGTTGTTGTCCGGCCACCGTAGCTACTCTATACAAGAACAGTATGATTGTTATTGTGTTAAGTCCGATCTTTCATGATCGAACAGTTTTTTTTGTATTCTCGGTGGTCTAATGCATGTAACTATATACATATATATATGTAATAACCTTATCTATAGTTTTGTAGAACAATTCATTAAATTATTTGTAACTCTGGTCCAGATCTGCATGTTTAGAGGTAATTAAATAAAACATACTCCGCGTTTTCGTGCAATGGCTTAAACTATGATATTGGGTGTATATTAAAAGATTGTGTCTGTATTTCTATACATATCCAATTCATAATTTGACCTAATCTTTTTTTTTTCTTTCAAATGAAAGGCCATGTGACGGGGCTTGCCTTGCTTGGTATCGTCATATGAATATGAACAATCTATCACATAGGTTTACGTATGTACACTGTATTGATCCCAGTTCACACACTATGAACTGTCCAAGTTTAGTTATTGTATAATTACAAAGTTTTATAGTTCAAAAAAAATTACAAAGTTTAAAGTTAGTGGTATTAGCTAAAAGATTTTTTGTTTAAAGTGAATCTGATGGTATAAACTCTTTGTGGATCGAAAGTTTGCCAAAATTTCATCATTAACCTTAATTACATTTACTTTTGTAGCAAAACATTGGTTTATTCTATTCCGTTTGTCTAACGTTCATCTCTTCATCTATTAAAAGCAATCTTCTAACCTAATTCGCCTTCACGTTACTTTTTCTGAAACTAATTCTCTTGTTAATTAATCTCAGCTTTATTTTGTAAGCAACTATTTTTAGACTGCTCCCTGGGCAAACTTTACAAATAAATAAATATATGTACTTACTTTACAACGAAGTTACTATTTGTTCTTGGTGTATTAATCTAGCTATAGTAATATAAAATTATCAAGAAATTAGATAAATAGATAAAGGAAAATTTTTTTAAAAAAAAAAGATTAAAGAAAATATTATTGTTGTCACCTACTATTGTTTATTGAGGCGATGGATGACAGCGTACAACAATAATAGAGCATGCATATTGAAGACAATTTTTATTTGTAATTCATTAAAATACTGTCCCCCAACAACTCTACATTATTGGGTGATCCACATGCTCTTGCCGCGTCCACTATCACACATTACCTTGATCAGTTTAAAGATTTTCATATATTGTTCAACGAAAAATACCAAGAATGATAAATGTAATTTTCTAGAACATCAATAAATTGTAACTTAGGTGAATACAGAAACCAAACACTCATTGAAACTTAGTCCAAATAAACATAAATTTAAGACATAAAGGTATTGCTGGATGAAATTAGTAGTACTAAAATAAATATCTTACATGAGATTTTTTTTTCATGTCATTTAACGATCCGCTTAATAGAATCAAATAAGAAAGGGAGTAAAAAGATGGTCCAAAATAAATTAATAATGAGTTTACAGTCGAAAAACAAATACACTAAACGTGAATTATAGTTTATCACATCAAAAGTAACACATTAAGATGTCTTAGGGATATACCTTATAGACAATACAATAATGCGTAAAAACAAAAGTTGTTCAAAGCGGAAATATATAGATGCCACCGAATAAAATATACATACATATATATGTATATTATATAATACATATAGCAAAAAGGGTTTAAATTTATAAATGTAGTACATCACAATATTATTATTACTATTTATGAATATTATACGCAAACTCCCTGCTCGTAACAGTAGTTTCGAGCCGGTTTGGCTTTTCTCGGTTTGAGATATCCAACCGGATCGAACCGGTCTTTTCCTTAGAGCTCTCAGCTTCTGTTCTTGCACTTTTCTAACGCCCTTGGAGCTGCAATCAATCGATCATAGTATTAACAAAAAGTGCATATAATCTTATAGTTCATTTTTGGATTAAAAACACTAACCAAGTCCGATTGCTTCTGATCCCTTCATTATTCTTATGCGTTTGCATGAATCAACAAACATCCTACAAAAACAATCCAAACGAAAGTAATAAATATTTGTGTCTAGTTGCAGCAAAATATTAAACTATATAAAGATATAAAAAAAATCATTTAGATATTTTTATAGATAATACTCACTCCCACGGTACGTCTCCTACAAGCATCCAGTCTCCATCTTTATCTTCATAAGTTGGAACGTAATCTGATCCATTCAAAAGATCGATCAATTTACTCTCGTTCATAAAATCTTTCATTCCTTGTGGTCCATAGCTGCCTGAACAAGATTACGATGTATTAAATAAAGAGTTTTTTCTTTAATATATATTTTGTATATAGTCTTATCTTATCTTTACCTATGGTGAAAGAGCTGAACATTTTGCTTAATGCGTCGGAGAGATCTTTGTAAGTTTTGTAGAGTTTCAAATCAATTTTTCTTAGGTACGGTGCACCGTCCATGCTAACCTTCACGTAAGCTGCGGTAGCACCAATGGAGGCAGATGAGGTGGCTCCGTTGCTGTCGGAAGTCTTTTCAGTTCCTTCAACGGCATCTATGGTGGTTGGCTTTTGGCCAGACATGACGTTCTTCCGGAAAGATCGTACCGGCGGCCATCCCACAACTTGTGCCCTGAAATTCCGTAATTATATTTAGTTGTTAATTTCAAATATATTAATTAGGGTATTTAGTAAAAAGTATGTAAAATAATCTATTTACTTAACACGTGTCGGATGTTAGGTGGATGTAGTTGTCCAAATATTAATTTAGTTTATGTAGATAAAGTAAAGATTCCCTATGTTTTGTATTTTTCTTAATTCTTCCCGACCAAACCTTCAAACAGAACACTCATCAACCTAGCTATATATATATATATATATATTTTTTTTTAATTACATATAAATAATCTTGTGTAAAACTGTTGAAAGTAAAACTGAAAAAAAAATCACAGATCTCTGGAGAATTATTTGCATAGCTGCTCTAGTAGCGTAATCATTCATCGCGTCAAAAAGCCTATCCATCTCTTAGCTAAGCCATAACCGGTTCGTATTATTGCTTACTTAGAAAGAATCGTTAATACAAGTATTAATAAGAATATAGATTAAAGTTTCTTACTTGGCTGGTGGTTTAACGACCTTCTCCTTCATAGTATTCAAATCAACTCCGGAATCTGAATCCATAGCTGTTGATGAAAGATTCAGCTTGAGATCAACGGTCTCAGAAAATCCTCTTTTCCCATTATTTTTCATGGCCATGTCTCCTCCGTGATTGTCACCAGGCAGCCCTAACCTCAGCTCCGTCGCCTCAAAATTGATCATCTTGCTTGATAAATGATCAGCAACAAGTAATAAATTAGATGATCAGGAACGAGTATGAGAACAAAGATTTTCTTGTTTCTAGGGTTTTTTAGTTCTTTTGATTTATTCTTTCAAAAACTAAAACGTTTGAAGAGAGAGATAGAAGGATGTGAAATGTGTTTGAAACAAAGGGCTAAATATTGGATCGTGTGTGGTATAAAATATGGAAAATATATATCGTTTGTCGATTATTGTTTGAACGGGTGGGATGTTGCCACGTGAATGCTGGGATTGGTTGGACCATAACGAGTGTTGTCGAGAGATAGTGGTGTCATGAATGGCGTCACATTCCCAGAATAATTGCGGCCAAGCCAGTGTACAGAGGCCAAGTTGGCGCAGTTTTTCTTCTTTCTGTTCCATGTTTTTAGGTCTTTATTTTATTTTGTACGTATTTCTCTCTTTTTAATGCTTCAGTTGATCCGTTTAAGTTATACAATTACTTCTAAAATGCAATCAATCTTGTTAAACAATACAGAATAAACCAATAATATTAACAAAAGAGTGTTTTGTCGGAAATTATTTTTACTATTTGAATTAAATGTAGAATAAAATGACAGCTAAGACAGTGTGGGACCCATTGATGGGAAAGTTGTCAGCTTCAAACATGTGTTTTGATTCCATGGATTCGTTGTCCTTCATATGGGCCCCACCATTCACAAGCGATATCTCGCCTTATTTTAATTTAAATTAATAATTTTTGATATAATAATGCCGAGAAAAATAATTGAAATATAAAATTTTAAGAAATTTAATCAAACTAAAGTCTTGGTCTGCCATATCGTTTTCGTAGTATGGTTCCTCCATGTGCTTCTGTCTTGTTTGTAAACTATTATGAAGTCAAAAGAAAACTACAGATTAAGGTACATTTATTCATGTAAATGTGAATATTCATTTACCATTGTCAGATGACTAGCACTATATATATGTAATAAGCAAACATTCCCTTCTTATCGATGCTTAGGAGTATGATATAATGTTGGGATTAATGCAGTGCTATATTAGACATGAGTAACTCAAACAGTACAATAGGTTAGATAGTTGATCTTTTATGAAAATAACATAACTAAGACGTAGCAAATTGACGGCAATTGATATTAGAAATCTCTGTTTCTACTAGTCGAAATGTCTGTGAACCGATTTGTTGGTTTAGTGAACGAAAGCTAGACACAATATCTTTAGAGCATTTGATTACAATTTTGTAGGGAAACATATATAATCCCTCTAAACTTCACTGTTTTGGTGATTAGTCGATAAAATGCATCAGTTTCTCGTCAGACATCAATCGATATTCTGTCGCAAAATATTTAAATACGGTAATATGATAGAGGTATTAGATATAGTTTCTTTACAATGTTTAGATTTAAAAGGTTTTGAAATGTGCACATCACATTTAAATCTCGATATACGTTAACACAAATATGTACTCGTGTAAATTCAAAACAAAATGTACTCGTGTTTTACTACACCCGATTACGAAAACAGGAAAACACCTTCAAAATCACATATAAATTCCAAAATTATTTTTGCTATATATATATATTATTATTTTTAAATGGTCAACCATGTGATATGACGAAAACATGTCAAACACCCATGCCGTCAATGTTTTTTTTGGGGGGGGGGTGGTTAAAATATGTTTATTAACATATTCAAGAAGGGGCGAAATAATATTAGCTTGATTATAAAACAATTTCTCATTAAAAAAAAAACAATTTCTCATTCAAATCATAAAAGCATAATGATCATCAACATCGTTTATTGCTAAACATCATCATGCCCATATGCATGATTAGGATTGAAGAATCTGACCTAAAAATTGAAAGTCAAGTTGACAATGACTTCATCTTGATCTAGAGGGAAAGTACTTCATACATATATACCTGGTTATATGTAACAAGTAAAATTTATTAAACAAACAAATACTCACAACGTAGCATTTCTTAGTAAAAATATTAAAATATTTATACCACACGTTATACTTCAATAATTTATATCGTTCAAATATTCTGGTTATTAAGTTTGTTTATAAATAAATTTAGAATTGACATTTAGTTTGTTAATGACACGGAAAGATTTGAATTAATCCAGATAGTGACTCGTTATATGTAATGATCTTTTTAATTAACATATGATGTTAATTTAGTTACATTACACTCTATAATAAAATGAAATATGTAAGAAAACCAGGATAAATAAAACGTTCGTTTATGATATACATTTTTTATGAGAAAACTGATGCATATATATAGTATACTGAAAACCATGTTAATTTAGAAAAGCTAATATTATTGCATAACTAGCACAATAGTATTTTAGTGACAATGAGTCATAAATTACAAAATACTAATGATGTGTTCGAAAAACACTGGAAAACATAGTTTCAAAAAAAAACACTGGAAAACATTCCAAAAATAAAACTCCACATTCGTGCTTTAATTTGTCAATTGATAAGCTAAATTTCAATTGGCTAGTTGATTCAAATTGATAATCGCAAAAAGAAAAAAACGTTACTGTTTATATATCCCTCCCTCGTATAAATTATTTTTTTTTGGTAAAATCTCGTATAAATTCTTGTAGAGTAGAGGTGTGGTCGAGGAAATAAACGGGTCCATGTTGGCCGAAAACACCAATCCTAGATAAAAAGAGACAGAGATGTACCCTCGTGTGGGATGGACCCAGTGAGAAATCTTGTTCGGTGTTTCACCCGTGTGTCTTCTATAGTATTAAATGCGTGAACTATTGGATGATGTGGATAGTGAGTGCCTTTGATCGCCTTGAAGCCGCAACATCTTCCCATCCTAACCGTGAATTCTTTCCTTTTTAACAAGAACTAAATAAAGTAGTCAATTAATCAAGGTTATGTTCTAGCCTAGATTGTGAAGATAAGTACTTTGTCTAGATTATAAAGCTTTAGTTTAAAGTTCTAGGATCTGGTTCTTGAATTACGTTCGCTGAACTCTTTTAGATGACTAAATTTGATTTGATGAAAGAAAAATAAAAGTGGCAAGAAGAATAATGTCCACGGTTTTATAATTTGCGCTTTAACTACTTCTTCTAATGTTGAATCAAATGAATGCGCGATGTTTGATAACACTGGTCCTAATTAAATCCAATAGTCCTAAGTCCGGACGGACTGACTAACAAGATTACAAATAAAGAGTGGTATGAGAATAATTACGCCTTATCGTGTTTATGTTATGCTTGCCAAGCCATTCGTTATATTACCAGCTGTTAGTATGAGAATAAGTATGCTTTATCGTATTTCTGTTATGCTCACCATTTGTTCAATTGCCAATTGTTAGTGTTTTTACTCTTACAAATGTGTAAATTTTCCATTATATAACTCCTTATTTATATACAAAAAGTAACACGACTTTCTGACGTCCATATCCGTGGATTTCATGTTCCAACTCTTTTTCAGACGACGTTTGGTATTTGATTCAACTTCCATACAACATAATCATATATATAATGCCACATTTTTCTTTCCAATTAGTCTATCCACACCAGCATCTCTCATTTATGTGGGATCCACAGAAATAAACTTGTTGGCTAATAATCACGTTTTGTGTCTTTTTCTCATTCTTTTGTTTATTAAATTTTGGTCTTATAACTTATTTCAACAGCCAAATAGCAAACCCAGTTTATACATCATACGTGAAGTGAGACTGAAGCCCGTTTAAAGCTTTCGTCAACCCAACATAAATATGTGTCTATTTTTCGTCTTCCTCGGTACCTAGCTACACTCAATATCCATGGAACTCTTTACAACACCCAATCTTTTCGATCTCCCCTTCTTTACTCATATCATCAAAAGTCAAAACCCCAAGCGTTTTATTTAATTAGATTATCTAACACACACTCGGCCTTAAGCATGTAACATGTATCTGAACTCCACACTGGCCACCAAAATTTAACTTGACACCGCCGTTTCTTCCATCAAAGTGTTCACAAGCAGGTCCATAGCAATTCTCATACAAAACCAGTTAACTCTCTCATAAATGTGTGAATACTATTATGTGACTTAAAAATTGTCCCACCTAATGTGTACTATGTTATCTCCGTAAAGTCCTAGGAAGCTGATTTTCTCTAGCAAAATGGTGATCTTACGTCTCTTGCACTGGTGGCATTAGGAAGTTGGACAAATCCGGTGGTACTTTTCTCCGGTGCAGTAGATGTGTTTCACCAAACGTCACCGGGGTGATCAGGTACAAAATAGTGATACTATATCATAGCTTAAGCAATACAAAATAGTGATACTATATTATAGCTTAAGCAGTACTAGGTTCTGTTGACGATGGCCAAGAAATGAATAAGAGTAATCAACTTACCAAGAAAGATGCAGCCATACTGGCTCTTGAGGAGGTTAGCTTCCACCCCAGCTCTCCCTTCATCTTAAGTTTTTAAATGTCCATGGTTACAATAATTGGCACACGAAGCTTTAACCAATTACATGTTACTGGCGGGGAAGGATCTGAGCTACCCAGAGGCCTAGAAAAACTAGCTGACAAGCAATGCGTCTTTCAAATTCGGGTCACACCATACAATTTCACCCCCAACCACCGTACTTTCACCGTCTCTTCAATCACTAAAGATGGTTCCTCAACACTCTGTCAGAGGTGGTCAACAAATTTTTTATTTGATTTTCCTATGTGTTGCTCTAAAATAACATACATGTCAACTATCTTCGGATTTTTCCTTTTTGAATTTATCTGCAAACTATCTTCGGATCTCCTCCCCCTATGAGATACATTTACTTTGATTAAAAAAGAAATGTTGATGGGTATTTGCATATTTGGAAAACAAACCTCTGCTTTACTTCATACATGAATACATTATACATATTCACATAATTACACGGCGTCGGTGTATACTTAAAACAATGCATCACCTTCTAAAATTATGATAATCTGATGTGGAGTCATAAAACATGGCGGTTATAACCCGGCTCGAAGCATTGCCTCAAGACATGCTAGGAGAAATCACTAGAGTAAACATCATCACTTCATGCAAGGAACTACATATCTCCTCTGATGACTATCGTGTCTCCAAGCAACTAAACCTATCACCAAGGAAAGGACACCCATGTTGACATCGCTTCAATCAAAGTAATGAAGTCAGTGATTTTTGTATAAGAGTCAGGCAGTGTCAACAACATAATAAAAACCACATACATATTCTTAACGGAATTCACAGGGAGAAACAGACAATATGACACTGATAGCTTGGAACAAGTAGAAACAGCGGGTCCTCTTTAGTTACCTTTTCCATGGGGCATGGGTTGCGTCCTTATGTGCCAACTGCCAAGCGCTTAAGCTTTTAACTTTCATTTTCCATACTTTATTGATAGCTTGGTCTTCTAAACTTACGACCCAGAGCCACTAACTTTTTATCTTGCTAAAAAGGCTTATCAATATAGACACACGAACAAAAAAGAAAACAATGGCACTAACTAATCAAATGCAACATAAGACCACAATCCCAGCAAAAAAACCATATATTCCATTGACATACACTCCTCAGCACAGAACAACCACAAACATTTAATAAACCACTAGACTTTAACCCGCGCATCCGCGCGGATGTATTTTTCAAAAATATATTGCTATTTGTTTTCATGTCAATATTAGAGCTGGACAAAAGATCCAAATCCGAAGAATCAAACCGAACCCGATCCAAAAAAGTAGTATTCAACCCGAACCGAAATTGATCAAATATGTGAATTATTCAAAATTCTGGTATTTAGAGAACCAAAACCGAATCGAAGTATTTTGAGTACCCAAATTTATTTGATCAATTTATATAAAAAATCCATAATATATATAGAATTAATTTATATAAAAAATCCATAATATATATGATATTTTTAATTTGGTTTTAATACTTGAAAATATACACAAATAGTAAAAAGTAAAAAAATCTAAAATAGTTAAAATATACTCAAAACACCAAAATACTTAAAAAATTATTTATTTTCTATCCAAATATTTAAACCAAACCATTTTATATGTTAATTTAGGTATTCTTACATATGTTATTCAAATTATATGTAAAATATTATTTTATCGCGAAAATTAAAGTATATAATGAATTTTAAAAATTTAAAAAATAATTTAAATTGATTATCCTAACCTAAACTGAACCTACAAAGATCAAAATCGAACTCGAATCAAAATTTAGAAATATTCGAATAGGACTGAAATCTTTGACCCAGAAAACCTAAAACCCAAACAGACCCTAATCGAACCTGAATTGGTACTCGAACGTCCATCCTTAGTCACTATTATATATCATATATGTGTCATCATATAATTAATTATATTTTAGATGTACAGTCATATAAGTAATCATAGATTAAATAGTATTTTATACGTACCATCATATAAATAATCACATATATTATATTTTTAAAACTTAATGTGAAATATATAAAAACCGCAATTTAAGTTGTTATATTAAATTGGGTTTTGTATTGTATTTTTTCTTATATATATTGAAAACGATTTTTTAATAATTATTAGTGGAAAATATTTTAGTAAAAATCAAGTTGATCCATTTTCGTATATTTTAAAACGGGTTCAAAAAGATATGTATATAAAGTTTAAATTTTGTTTTATGATTATTTTAGAAAAAAATAAGTAATTAAATTGATCAATTTTCGTATATTTTAAAACGGATTCAGATAGATATTTTCTGATAATATAATGAACTTTCAATTTTTCTTAGTAGCATAAACTAATTACTTTTTTATAATATACTACTATCCAAAATAAAATATTTATGTAAATTAATACGTTATCCTTTTAAAATATTAGACATGTCTCTAAGTTTTATAATATTGACAATAAATTCCATTTCTATATTTATTTTGAATTGTTGGTTGTATTCTTATAATTCAAAATAACTTTATACGTTTTAATAAAGGGAAAATTTGGAAAAATACCTTCATATGAGTTTATATTTTGAAAATTACACTACTTTTTATTGTTTTTTGATAACTACACTTATTTACAGATAAAATGACTAATATACCCAATTTAAATGTTTATATGTATTTTAATATTTAGTTTTAAAATGTTTAAAAAATAAATCCAACAACAACCAGGTTTTATATTTTTCTTTTCTAAATAATAATTTAAATATCTATATAACCGAATTTTGAACTTAAAGAAAAGAAATCAATTTCCAAAAATTGAAAAGCATCAAAAGCTCGACTATCTCCATTGTTGCTTCCCCAGAAAAATGCTTTTAACTCATCACTATTATTCAATATATTGTTGTTCTTATGATCTTTTCAGAAACAAAAGCCAATCAATCAACAATACAAATTTTTTTAGAAAATACCAATGATCCCTTGAAGATTTTTTTGTCTTGATATAAGATCAGACACTCATGAACACAATCTAGGATATATATAAGACAAACGGTGCATTGATGTATCTCTTTTCTTTTTGTTTCAGTTTATTAATTACTGTAACTTTGTACTTTGATTAGCATGATTACAGGGAAAATAGTATGTTTATGAACTCTGTGCATATGGGCACATAAAAATTCGTGGAGTTGCAGTTAATTCTGTGACATATTTTCACAGTTTTTAAGCATGTAGTTTGCCTATTTTTAATGGCGGATGATGAACTTAAAAACAATTCAATCTATTTCGTGAAAAACTGAACCCCAACAACATTATGTATTTATCTTAAACATAATTTTTCACCACATAAATAATAATAATATTTTTATATTTACATTTTAGTTATTTAATGTATAAGAAATATAAGAATCAGGATAAATATGTCTTATCATATATGAGAAAGTGTAGTTTTCAAAAAGCAAAAAGATAAATGTATTTTTCAAATTTTAAATGATAAACAGTGTATATTTCAAATTATCCCTTTAATAAAACATGTATATATATATATCATTTAAAGATTGTACTTTCATTTTAATAAATTTAAATAGAAAGGTTAGATTAGCTGTGAATCATAATTATAAAATCTTCATTTTGTTAGATATATAGAGATTTTAGGAATATGTTAGAACTGTTAGGGAATATTTGTTTCTTTTTATAAATCAAATCAATAGCAATATTCAAAACCTTTATAAAAAGAAAGTTTATAATAAATGTATCTCGTTAATCGTAAAAGTTTGAATAATGACAGATACATTTTTATTTAATACAGATAGATACATATATAAACCAATCGGTTTAGTATTACTGTGAAGGTTTGTAGCTACATACATTATAACTTTGGTTTGTAATTTACATCAAGATTTATTATTATTGTGAAAGTTTATATAATTTTAGACACTGGTGTAAATCAATCGGTTTATTATCTCGAGGTTTGGAAAAAATACACATGACATGACGTTCTTTTTTTTTTTGGTAAGTGAATAATATGACTATTTTGGTATAAATGTGTTAATTGATTTTTGGTTAATTAATAGTTATTAGTGCAGTGGCATTCAGTGATAAATATTTAGAAGAAGTAAGGGTTATTTCCCATTTGTACTTCACTTTTAATAGGATAGATATATACCATTGACTTTCAGAGGCCATATAAATTAAAAATACCAAACCCGCTTGCGCAAAATATCCCCCCTAGTGCATACTAAGATATATACCGTTCACGGGATAAAATTATATATACAAATTATTTTAACATATATTATTTACTTTGTATTCATTTACATAGTACGGAATAATAAATATATTTAATAATTGAGAATTGAGTAGGTATTATGTATATGATTAAATTAGAGTCAGCACATAAAACAAAACAATTATTTTTGTTTATTTATAATAATTTTTATTGGTAACTAAATCAAAATAATCATTTTTATTTATTTATATAGTATAAAATAAAATTTAAATGTTATTGACACATATACCTACACCAAAAAATTAAACCATTAACCAAAAATATTCAAGTTAAGATTTTTAATAGTTATAATAATTTATAATAATTTTAAAATTTAATGGAAATTTTGAAATTTAAAATATTAAGACCTCAATACTTTTTCTATGAAAATTTCTAAATTAACATATTTATGTTTTTATATGGTATATAGTTTAATTTAAGGATGATATAGAAATATTTATTCATATGATATTATGATAATTTGTATCTTGATATAACAAAAATGTTAAATCATTGTTCACAAAGTTTTTAATGTGAAATTTTTAAAATTTAGTAATTTATAGTCATTTTAAAAAAAATTCAAAATATAAGATATACTATTAATTCCAGGGCGTTGGTGTTTTACATATGGTTTTTGGAAAGATAATGATTTTTTTTTCCAGGACAATGGTGATATAGTATTCTAGAAGGCTTTTCTGGTTTAATAAGAACAATAAATGTCAGGGTTAGTCTTTCTCCTCTTCACTTAGAGATGAAAGCGTTACTTTGGACAATTGAATTTAAGAGAAATTTGCGTCAGTTTTGAGTTACGTTTGTAACAGATTATTCACAATTGGTGAAGATGGTTTCAGAACCAGAAGAATGACCTACTTTTAGAAGTTATTTGGAAGATATCAAGATCTTGCAAGAAAGTTTTCTCACCTCAAAGATCATTCATGTATCACAAATGCAGAATTTGAAGACGGATAGTCTAGCATAAAGTGTCAGGAAACAACATACCTTTATCGGAATGCAGAACTACTAATATGGTTTTCATAGTCAATATGAATATGTATGAGTCGATGACAAAAAAAAAGATATAAGAAAAAATCTAATATTTTTATCTGGTTAATGTATTGTTTAAAATTTTAATAGTATAAAAATTAAATAAAAATGATGAAAGATACAAAATTGTTATCAAATATTTATTATTTAAAATCATTAATTACCATATATGTGTTAATCATATTAGGTAATTCCGTATTTTTTATTTAAAAAGAATGAAAAATATTTTTATACACTACTAATCAATTTGATAATTAGTTTAATAAAAAATATAATATAGGTTTATATATATCAATCTATTTTCTAAAGATTCTAAGAATTATCCTAGTGATGATCTCAAATGTTATAATATTTCTAAAAATTAATATATCATAGATATTATGCAGATAATTATCAATGTTACATTTGTGACTCATTGGAAAAATGTATCACCTAACTTTTTTATAGAAGTAAAAGATTAGTATTATCACAATATATGGAATGTATCTTCCAGTGACATAAGTATTAGCTGTGATATTTATCTATATGTATCTTTCAAAAAATTTAAGCACTATAAACACCCTCTTCATACCAATTAGCACACCACACCATTAGTTATTCTTTACACATTTAACTTCCACACAAATCATGAGCAATCTAAAAGGAACAAGCAGGATTATGGTAGTTGCAATACTCATGGCAGCATGTGTGTTTATGAACAGCAGCATAGCGGCTGGAAGATTTATTGGATATCCACCAATACATCGTGGCGATAGTCCTCCTGGCTGTGATCCTAAATATCCTGGCACATGTAAACCACCACAACCGGTAAATCCGTACAAACCAGGATGTGGGGGAAGATGTAGACGCCCGCCACTTCCTCGAACAATCAATATCTAATTGTATTAGATGATTGTATCTCTAAATCTACAAAACAAAAACACATCGATAGATTCGTGTAACTGGGTCAATCAATAAAACTAATCTTATATCAATGGTTTTTGTTGTTTATTATTTCAGTCTATACATATGTCTATCATTGATAAAAATGAACTTAACTGATGATAAATTTTTATCTTCATCGTCATATAGTTTGCATAAACTATACTGATTTTTTTTTCAGTTTTTCTTAATAAGCAACCTAGAATAATATATGGCTTGACTTATTGGTCCCAAAAGAATGTTGAAGAAATCATTAGATGGTTATTTAGACATTTAATATGGATTTTTGATTAGGTGGACATCTAATTTGATTTTCTAAAATCCTTTCAGACCGATAAATTTAAGAATTATAAATTTGATTTGCGGATTAAAAATACGTGTCGCGTAAACCGATTTTTAGAACAAGAAAATTAAACATTAGTCTAAAAGTTAAAACTAAACCTTCTTTATAAAAAGTTGGTGGTGAAAATAGTAGTAATTTTAATATACTGATATCCTAATTAAATCCAATGGTATTTTAAGTCTGGACGGACTAACTAATTAACAAAATTACGAAAATAATGGTATAAGAATAATTATGCTTTATCGTATTTTTTTATGCTTTCATTTGTTATATTGCCAATTTTAGTGTTGTTACTCTTACAAACATGTAAAATTTCCATTATATAACTCCTTAACTATATACAAAAGTAACGTTTTTGATGTCTATTTCCGTGGGTTCCATAATCCAACTCTATGCAGACGAAGGGTTTGGTATGTATTCACTTCATACAGCCGAATGTATATTGATAGCTAATATCATGCAGATAACTATTAATGTTTGATTTGTGACTCATCATGGGAAAGGTGCATGTATCACTCAATATAGAAGTAAAAGATTAGTATTATCACAGTATATGGATTGTATCTTCCAATGACACAAGTATAAGCTGTAATATTTACCTACATGTATCTTTCAAAAAATTTAAGCACTATTAGCACACCACCATTAGCTATTATTTATACATTTAATTTCCACACAAATCGCGAGCAATCTAAAAGGAACGAGTATGGTTATGGTCGTTGTAACATTCATAGCAGCATGTGTGTCTATGATCAGCAATATAGCGGCTGGAAAATTTATTGGATATCCACCAATACGTCGTGGCATATTCCTCCTGGCTGTGATCCTATATTCTCTGGCTCATGTCCACCCCCGCAGCCAGTAAATCCATACAAACTGTAATGTAGTAGCGAGGCAAGATGTAAACGTGTCTTGCTTGTCCGTCCAATAATCGATATGTAGTTTGTATTGGACATACAATCTACAAAAACAAAATACACATCAAATTAATGTAACTGCATCGATCAATGAAATAAAATTTATAATCGATGGTTTTGCCTGTTTGTTACTTCAGTATATACATGACAATAAAAATGAATTAACTGATGATAAATGTTGATCTTCATTGCCACATAGATTGCATAAATAGTTTGACTTATTGGTCTCGAACAATGTTCAAGAAATATTAAACATTAGTTTATAGAGTTAATTATGTCAAAAACCTGAAACAATATGGAAATTGGGAAAGTACCTAAAACAATACAAATACAAGAGGTCGAATACTCTAATATCTAGGAGTTAATGTGTATATTACTATTTATGGGATATTATTTGGATAAGAGGTACAAATTATCTAGTTTACATGGCGTCTAAACTGATTTTTAGAGAATTGGCCTTTCGAATTCTAAGAATATATAGTCAAGGGAAATTAGGTCAAATAGCTTAAAAAAACAAAATTAAAAATCTAACCAAAATCCCTCTCTCTCTCTCTACTCTCTCTCCCAAAATCTAATTTATCCTTTTTTGGTTATTTAGCAAAAAAATCTTATAATCAAACAATAGTTTAATATAATAACTAAACCGTTTTTTTTTTAAAATTGGTGGTGAAAAGATTACCAAAAAAAAAAAATTGGTGGCGAAAATAGTAGTTTTTTTTCTGAGCAACCGTAGTGATTTTAGGTGCTGACTGGTTTTCCCGCTACCACCCGCAAACGCAGCTTTTGCGGTTCATAGCGGTTGTTGGCGTTTCGAAACAATCACAGAAAACGCTACAAATCGCTTCAAACCGCTCCGAACCTCTTAAAATCAAAAGCTGGTTCCAGCTAGCGTTTGCGGTTGCGGGCGGTTGCGGGAGGGTAAATTTTTTTCTTTAAAAACAGAATAAATAAAAATAATACTAAAAATATCCAATAAAAATTTTCAATTGAAATAATAGAAATTGTAAAATGTATTCATATTATATTTCAATTTATATTATAAAAATTCAAAACTAAAATATTTTCTATAAATTTTTAAAATTGAATAATATGATTTTATAAATATAAATTTTATATTTATCATATTATTATGATTTTTAATATTTTTATAATTACATAAAATGTAAATATTGTTAAATTATTATTTAACAGATGTTGCGTTTGGTAGTTTACCAGTCATAAGAGTCCCGCAAACGCAACAATTTCTAACAGTTGTACCAGTCGTACAAATCTCTAAAAAACGCTTAAAACCGCAACCATCCGCACCCGCAAACTCCCGCAACCGCAACCGCAACCGCTGCGGTTACACCAGTCAGGCCCTTACTATATTGCGACTTCCACATCCTGCTGACGTGGAATAAGTAGGACCCATACGGAAAATATATTTTCTAGTTTGCTTAAATTCCACAAAAAAAAAATCGTTATTTTTTTCTTTTCATCTTCTTCTTCAATCTACACCCTCTCTCTCTCTCTCTCTCTCTCTCTCTCTCTCTCTCTTCTCTTGTCCGAATCAAATCCGGTTGCTGGAAAAGGTAAAAACTTTGAGCGAGATTCGTCGAGGAGCACCGAAGGGTGAAAAACCCTGATTCTCGAAATCGCGAATCACCCAAGGCGGTGGGAGATTTCGTCTTCTCTGTCCGCGATGGCGGAATTAGGGCAACAGACGGTGGATTTCTCCGCTCTCGTTGGCCGAGCAGCGGAGGAGTCGTTCCTCTCCCTCGCGGAGCTCGTTGAAAAGGCCAAGTCGACGGAGCTTTCCGATACTGATAAGAAGCTTAGCCTCCTCAAGTACGTCGTCAAGACTCAGCAGCGGATGCTTCGGCTCAATGCGCTCGCCAAGTGGTGTAAACAGGTTTTGTCTTTTCTCCTCCTGCCTTGTTAAAGTTTGTTTCTTTTACTGTTTTTGAAAGTGAAAGTTCGAAGCTTTCTTGAATTGGGATTAGATACTGTGCTACATGGTTATAGGGTATTGCTTAGTCTGTTTCCAAGATCTTTGAGTTTTTGAATTTGTGTTGATTTGATGGGGTTTTGTTGTTAACAAGTTATTTATGGGGCAGGCAAGTCCATTGATGTCTCTCAGACATATGTGTTTCTTCTCATTGCAACTGTATAAAGTTATGTCTTTTTGATTACTCTAGCGTATTAAGTAGCTTAAGTGTTTGCTAAAATTTTCAGCTTTTTCTTACTTCTCGGTACCACTAAAATAAAACTCCTCAAACATATATGTCTTTCTTCTCATTGCAACTGTATGAAGTTATGTATTTTGATTACTCTAGCGTATTAAGCAGCCTAAGTGTTTGCTAAAGTTTTCAGCTTTTTCTTACTTCTCGGTACCACTAAAATAAAAGATAATCAGACTTTTGGATGTTGTGGTTCGTCTAATGTGGATGTATAGTGTTACTTTCCTTTTTAACTTCTTACATAGTGTAGAAAAAACTGAGCAGTATGCCTCGGTTGAGTTCAGTTTTTGGATAATCACCATCACTGGTCTGTTTAGGATACGGATTAGTACATTAGAACCGGGTCATTTGTTATCGTTCGGGAATCTGGTTAGGAAATGTTAAGACTTTCTTTAATTAATGTAGTCTCTACTTTTAAGTTTGTGAGTGAAAAGTTCCATGGAACTTAAGATTTGATTCTAGTGTCTTTGTGAAATTCCTAAGCATCTACTTTAGATCAACGTTCCATTAATACTTCGTATGATTATTGATTGCTTGTTTGTGTTTACTATTTATAAGGAGTAAGTAACCAGAATTTTACTAAACCGCTTATTCACCTTTTTTCATACCTCTTTGGCTGCAGGTTCCTCTAATAAACCGCTTGCAAGACGTCGGGAGCACACTATCATCTCACGATATATGCTTTACACAAGCTGCGGATTCACTCTTCTTTATGCACGAAGGTCTACAGCAAGCTCGCGCTCCCGTCTACGATGTCCCCTCTGCTATCGAGGTTCTCCTGACGGGTTCTTATCAGCGCCTGCCAAAGTGCATAGACGATGTGGGGATGCAGTGCTCTCTGGATGAGGTTCAACAGAAGCCAGCACTGAGAAAGCTTGAGGTACTCGTACGTTCCAAGCTTCTTGAGATCACACTTCCAAAGGAAATAACAGAGGTGAAAGTCTCTAAAGGCACAGTCACCTTATCCGTGGAGGGGGAGTTTAAGGTTCTCGTTACTCTTGGTTACAGAGGACACCTGTCCATGTGGAGGATACTGCATTTGGATCTGCTCGTTGGTGAAAGAAGCGGTCCGATTAAGCTCGAAGTGACGAGACGGCATATCCTTGGTGATGATTTAGAGCGTAGAATGTCAGTGGCAGACAATCCATTCACGATATTATACGCGGTGCTCCATGAGCTCTGCGTTGCCATTGTCATGGACACGGTCATAAGGCAGGTCCGGACTCTTCTTCATGGGAGATGGAAAGACGCGATTCGCTTCGACTTAATCTCGGACACTGGCACCACCGCACCAGCAAACCAAGAAGGAGAGGCAGATTCCGTTAGTCTCAAAACACCGGGAGTGAAGCTAATGTACTGGCTAGATTCTGATAAAACTGCTGGCCCGTTCGTTAAAATCGAACCAGGGTCGGATCTCCAGATTAAGTGTTCTCACAGCACGTTTGTGATCGACCCGCTAACCGGCAAGGAAGCTGAGTTTTCTCTGGATCAGAGCTGCATCGACGTGGAGAAGCTCCTGCTTAAAGCTATATGCTGTAACAGATATACCCGTCTTCTTGAGATTCAGAAAGAGCTTTTGAGGAATGACCGTATCTGTCGAGCTCCCAGTGATGTCACCCTGCAGGCCTTCCTGGATGAGCCTGGTAGCGAGGTAAGAATTATAAGAGTTGGTTTTACCATAATCTTGGATATTACCATAATATTTATTTTAATTGGATCATTATTCTTTGCTCTTTCTTTTAGGGAGGTAACATTGTAGATTCTTCTAAGGAACAAATAGAGCCAGAGGTATTACGTGTCCGAGCCTATGGATCATCATTCTTCACACTCGGGATCAATATAAGGTATATAATACTTGCATATATATATTGAGAGAGAGAGAGAGAGAGAGAGATATTACCATACCCTGGCATTTCTCATTTTATATATTAATGATTGCAGGACCGGTAGGTTTCTTCTTCAGTCATCCAAGAGTGTCTTGACCCCTTCCATCTTGGTGGAATTTGAAGATGCGTTAAATCAAGGAAGTATATCTGCAGTTGATGCATTTATCAACTTGAGAAGCAAAAGCATTTTGCATTTTTTCGCCGCCATTGGCAAATTTTTGGGTCTTGAGGTTAGTAATAGCGTGCCTCTCAGCTTGTTGTTCAAGTTTCAGTTTTGGAGCTGGGAGTGTTTGACTTTTTCTCCTGTTTTGTTTAATGCAGGTCTACGAACATGGTTTTGGTGTAAACAAAGCCCCCAAGAACCTCTCTGATGGGTCAAGCATTCTGGCTTTGGGATTCCCTGACTGCGAAAGCTCTCACCTCTTGCTCATGGAGCTCGAAAAGGACTTCACGCCATTGTTTAAACTAGTGGAAACTCAAACGGATGGTTCGGGAAAACCTCAGTTTTTAAGTGATCTGAGCAATGTTCTGCGGGTTAAGAAAATTGATATTGGGCAGATACGGATTCTTGAAGATGATCTTAACTTGATTACATCCGATGTATCTAGATTCGTGTCTTCGTTCTCAGATACTGAGAGCTTAAATCAAGCATCTGGCCACCACCGTCATCCTCCTGGATTAGTTGACGAATCTTTGGAAGAAACGAGTGGAGGAGGCCAGTTGAGTTTCTCTAGCATCGTAGATGAAGTGTTTGGACATCAGAAAATGACATCCGCTCTTGTTTCAAGTGATGGCCTCGGAAAAGCTCCGTTGTTGACTAGCTATCAATCGGATTCCTTCTACAGTATGCATGCCCCTTCTTTACAACCTAGCTCTTTTAATTTGTTGCCGTCTCCCCCTGGGAAGGGTCCAGCTACGAAGAAGATAGCTAGTAGCTCTAACTCTAACAAGGAGTTGTCCATGATATTGTCTCCGTCATCCCTAACTGGTGGGAACGGAGTCACTGAGTCAGGCAGTAGAATGGCCAGTGAATCCTCGTTGTCACCTCTTCCAGCTGATCTTGCAATTACCTCTGATGGTCCTTTACTGAGAAAAGACCAGAAGTCCCGGAAACGCTCAGCTTCAGATTTGCTAAGATTCATCCCATCTCTCCAGGGAGTGGAATGTGTTGTTACTCATCCGAATAAGAGAAGTAAAACCTCTGAGTTGGTGCAGAGTGAATTAGTGAAGAGTTGGAGCCCTGCATCACAAGCCGTGGTAACATCAACAAAAACTATTGGATGCAGCTATGGGGATCTCATAGCTGAAGCAAACAAGGGTAATGCACCTTCAAGCGTTTTTGTCTATGCTCTTCTCCATGTGGTCAGGCATTCTACGTTGTCCATAAAGCATGCCAAACTAACTAGTCAGATGGAGGCACTGGATATCCAATACGTGGAGGAAATGGGACTCAGAGATTCGTTTTCAGATATATGGTTCCGGCTTCCGTTTGCTCAAAACGATTCCTGGCAACATATATGCTTGCAGCTCGGTAGACCTGGGAGCATGTGTTGGGATGTGAAAATAAACGACCAGCATTTCAGGGATCTCTGGGAACTTCAGAAGGGAAGTAAATCAACACCGTGGGGATCTGGAGTTCACATTGCGAACTCATCTGATGTTGATTCCCATATCCGTTATGACCCTGAAGGCGTTGTTCTGACCTATCAATCCGTGGAAGCAGATAGTATCAAGAAGCTTGTGGCCGATATACAGAGGCTTTCGAATGCTAGAAGGTTCTCCCTTGGCATGCGGAAACTACTTGGCATAAAGGCAGATGAAAAGACAGAAGACGCTGGTGTTAATGCCATTGTTAAAGGACCTGCTGGAGGGAAAGGCAGTGGTGAGACGGTTGATAGATGGAGGGCTTTCAAGATTGAGGCAGTAGGATTAACGAGCCTGTGGTTTAGCTTTGGTTCAGGCATTTTGGCTCGTTTTGTTGTCGAGTGGGAATCAGGTAAAGATGAATGCACCATGCACGTCTCTCCTGACCAACACTGGCCACATACTAAGGTGAGTTGTTATTTTTACTCTTAAGATGTATATATGAATTTTCCTCATTATGAGTTCTTCTTGTACAGTTCTTGGAGGATTTCATAAATGGTGCTGAGGTAGAATCTCTTCTGGATTGCATTCGCCTCACTGCTGGGCCTTTGACTGCGTTAGCTGCCGCTACTCGCCCTGCCCGAGCTAGTACAGCCACTGGCGTGCCTGTGGTACCTGCTACAGCGACTCCAAGACAATCAAATCAGATGCAACAAACTCAAGGAAGCATTGCCGCTTCAACACTAGCAGCTCCTAGTGCTGTTGGCCAGTCTGCCTCAGCAGCTTCAGGGAATGCTGTTGCTTCTCCTGCTCCAAGTCCACTTGGAGTTGCAATGCTAGCAGCAGCCGCAGGGAGAAGCGGACCTGGAATCGTTCCAAGCTCTCTCTTACCCATTGATGTCTCTGTAGTACTCCGTGGACCCTACTGGATAAGGATCATATACCGCAAACGTTTTGCGGTGGACATGAGATGCTTTGCTGGAGATCAAGTCTGGTTGCAACCAGCAACTCCACCCAAGGGCGGTGCTTCTATTGGAGGCTCCTTGCCATGTCCCCAGTTCAGACCTTTCATCATGGAGCATGTCGCTCAAGAACTAAACGGTTTAGAACCGAATTTGACAGGAGGTAGCCAAGGAGCAACAAATCCAAACAGTGCAAACCCAAGTGGTAGCAGAGTTAACTTCTCCCCTTCTAGTGCAATGTCAAGAGCCGCGATGAGTCGTGTAACCAGTGTTGCTTCAGGATCTTTAGTGGTTGGCTCAGGGTTGTCTGTACGTAGACCACCAGGCGGTGGTGTGCCAGCACATGTAAGAGGCGAATTAAACACAGCAATTATCGGTTTAGGTGATGATGGTGGCTATGGTGGAGGATGGGTTCCTCTTGTGGCTCTTAAAAAAGTTTTGCGTGGTATCCTTAAATATCTTGGAGTACTGTGGCTGTTTGCTCAGCTACCAGATCTCTTAAGAGAAATCTTAGGTTCAATCTTGAAGGAGAACGAAGGCGCTCTCTTGAATCTAGACCAAGAACAACCAGCGTTACGCTTCTTTGTCGGGTATAATAATCTAAACCAAGAACTTAGACGAATCATACCATGTGTTTATACATCAATCTGTTTATGCTATAACCTTTAGTTGTTCTTTTCTTTTGTAGTGGCTATGTATTTGCGGTGAGTGTCCATAGAGTTCAGCTTCTTCTTCAAGTCCTTAGCGTGAGGAGATTCCATCACGGGCAGCCACAGCAGCAAAACGGTTCATCAGCTCAAGAGGAATTAACCCAAACTGAAATTGGAGAAATCTGTGACTATTTCAGCAGACGCGTTGCGTCAGAGCCTTACGATGCTTCAAGAGTTGCCTCGTTCATAACACTCCTCACAGTACCCATTCATGTGCTAAGAGAGTTTCTAAAACTGATAGCTTGGAAGAAAGGCTTATCGCAATCACAGCAAGCTGGAGAAGTTACTCCTGCGCAGAGACCTCGAATCGAGCTATGTCTAGAGAACCATTCCGGTGCAACAGATGTAGAAAACAGCTGTGCGGCTAAAAGCAACATCCATTTCGACCGGCCTCAGAACACGGTCGACTTTGCTTTGACCGTGGTTCTTGATCCTGCGCACATACCTCACATAAACGCAGCTGGAGGAGCGGCGTGGCTGCCTTACTGTGTATCGGTTAGGTTAAGGTACACCTTTGGGGAAAACCCTAGCGTGACGTTTCTTGGGATGGAAGGAAGCCATGGAGGTCGGGCTTGTTGGCAGCGTGTTGATGATTGGGAGAAGTGTAAACAGAGAGTGAGCCGTACGGTTGAAGTCAACGGTTCTGCTGCAGGAGATGTGACTCAAGGGAAGCTCAAGTTGGTTGCTGATAGTGTCCAGAGAACATTGCATCTGTGTCTTCAAGGTCTCAGAGAAGGCAGTAGTAACAACACTCTTCAAAAGGAGTTTACCATATAGGGGAGATGAACTTTCGTCAGTTTGTTGGTTTAATGTGTACATACAATCCTTTTGGTTGTGAAATTTTGGTTAAATTTAGACAATACCATAATGAAAAAATTGCTTCAGAAAGACTATTGCATCCTCAATTAAGTATTTGCTAATTAATCTCTGTTCCTAACAAGTCCAAATTTGAACTCATTTCGTCACACAGATGATGCAATATTCCTCTAATCTCAAGCCATCTTGGATGGTTCTGCTTCTCTGTAGCCACAAAGCTATTTATTCCCTCTACTCCTACTACACTACTGTATCCTGCAACCTTCTTTACTCCACAACTCTCCATTACTTCTCTCGTCTTGTCTGAATATCCGAATCTTCCAGCGGCTGCATAGATGTTGGACAGCAACACGTATCCACCTTCCTTTTCAGGCTCCAACCTAAGCAATTCCTTTAAAGCCATCTCTGCGGTTTCAATATCTTCTCCTCCGCGGCAAGCGCTTAAGATTGATCCCCACATTGACTGACTTGGTCTCATTGGCATCTTCCTTTGCACTATCTCTTTTGCTTCTTCTACTCTCCCTGCTCTACACAACAGATCCACAAGGCTTCCGTAATGCTCGGTTTCAGGGTCAAAGCCGAATGCCTCCTTCATGTGGTTGAAAACGTGTAGCCCTTCCTCCACTAGACCGCTATGGCTGCAAGCTGTTAGGACAGCGAGGAGAGTGACTTTGTTTGGCGTCACGCCTTGTTCTTGCATTTCTTCGAATAGTTGCAGAGATTGCTTGCCATCTCCATGGAAGGCAGTCCCAGTTATCATCGTTGTCCATAGCGTGACGTCTTTTTCAGCAACTGTCTTGAAAACCATAAACGCTCTCTCGATGCTACCACATTTGCAGTACATATCTACCAGAGCCGAACCAAGAAAGGCGTCAACATGCAACCCCAGGCGGATCATCAACCCGTGTACCCATCTTCCTCGGCTAAGCTCTCCGTTGTTCGCTGCACCACTTACCAAACTCACAAAAGTAACCCGGTCTGGAACAACCTTCTCCACTATCAACATCTCATAGACCAACTCTCTAACAACTCTCTGATCACACCCCTTCTTGGAGTAACCAAGAAGCAGTGAATTCCAAGAGACGAGATCTCTTCTAGGCATCCGATCAAAAACCTCCCGAGCAGCTTCCATGTCCCCAAGCTTAACAAACCCACCAACCATAGTATTCCAAGAACAAGTATCCTTCTTCCCCATCATATCAAACACTCTTTTGGCAAGACCAGAGTCTCTGCATTTGAAATACATGTCTAAAAGAGCATTCCACAGTATCAAATTCGACGAAGAACCAGGCTTCCTCCTCTCAATCCAACCATGAACTCCTTTCCCAAGCCTAACATCAGATAATCTACCACAACACACCAGAAGACCCAGCACCGCGTACTCGTCAGGCTCAATACCATCACCAACCATCTTATAATACAGCTTCATCGCCTCTAAACAATACCCCTTCTTAGCATAACCAACGATCATAGTGTTAAAAGAACTAACATCTGGTTCAGGCATTTCGTCGAACAACTTCTCCGCAAAACCCAAATCCCCCAACTCAATATACAATTTCGCCAGAGAGTTCCACAGGTAATTATTATCCCCTTCAGACAAAACGCCAGAAACAGTGACATGGCAATGAATCTGCTTCACTTCCGACAGAAAGTTCGTTACTTTCATCAAGTACAGAAACGTCTGCCTGTCGGGACAAACACCGTGTCTAATCATAGACCCATACAGAGCAAAACATTCCTTCTTCGAGCTCGAAACAGCAGAAGAAGAAGAGATCATTGTGTTGTAAACGAAAACGTTCGGGTTCGGTGTGAAGTTACGAAACAGAAGCTTAGCGAAGTCGATGTTGTCTGGATACGTGATCGCTGAGAACAAGATGAGACGGCTCATGGGAAACGTATCGCATATGAGGTTGACAGCGCATGATGTTCGCTAAGATCTGCTTGAATTGATTCCTTGAGTTGCATTTCTCGAGCAGAACAAGAGATGGGTGGTTAAGGTCGAGGGAGCGAAGTGGATCCCATGTTGTCGTCTTGCGTTTACATTCAGTTGCAAACAACCGAACTCCTCCTCGACGCACGAACATGGACCAGAAACGAAGCAGAAAGCTCTTGCCTTTGTTGGAATATTTGTCTGATCTCTAAGTAAGATTAATATCTGTTCCATTAGGCGGTAAATAGGTCTCATCTGAAACAAAACAATGTTATTAAAATCCGATTTTTATAACTCAAATCGTTTAGAAAAACTATTCTAAATTGGTTTAAACCATTTTAAATTAGTTTTAGAAAATTTAATATAATTTAAAATACTAGTATAAATTCACAAATCTATCTAATTCCATGTAAATTTAGTTTGATAATTTTATTTAAATAAATTTTATATCTAAGTCGAAAAACTAAAAAAAATAATTTTATAATATTCACTAATTTTCTACAAAACGCCTACTTACAGTCTAACAACCTTTTGAACATTGTCTGAAATTAACGGCATAGTTATGGTTTGCTGTCATAAGGACAAACATGAGATGTCTCATGTTCGTAGGTTGTTACAGTTTGTTTCTGATTCATCTGAACTGTAAAATCGATAACATAATGTGTTGTTTATCTTAGTGACCAAACGTCTGGGAAGATCTCTGTAAAACATTAAGCAAAGGGAAAGTCCTATGCAATCTCTTGAACGAAAACTCAGAGATCGCGTCTATTCGAACCAGATCATTAGCCAACTCCATAGCTTCAGCTCTATATCCAGCGAATCCAATCCCTTCAATAAGCATTGTATAAGTAGTTTCATTAGGCCTACACCCATTCTCCACCATTGATTCAAGAACATCTATGGCGTCTTCGATCCTATGAGCTTTACAGTATCCCAAGAGAACAATGTTGTACGTAACAACCGACGGATGAAACTCACAGCTTCTCATGTCAACCAACAGCTCAAAAGCTTCGTCAACCATTCCTTCTCTGCATAGACACGAGATCATCGAGTTATAAGTGATCTCATCGGGGTCGATCCCATGATTCAACATCTCTGATATCATTTGTAACGCCCTGATCTTATCTCCGCTGCTCCACAGCGCGCTGAACATCGTGTTGTAAGAGCTAGAGTTCGGCGAGCAGCCGACCTCGCCTAGTTTCCCGAAGATCTCCAACGCTTGATCCGCTTTTCCCGTTCTTGCACAGCGTAGCCAACACGGTGTTGTAGTTCACCACGTCCGGTAAACATCCGTCGGAGATCATAGTTTCCAAGAACTTGATAGCTAAATCTAACCTACCTTCTCTACAAAACGCGGCGATCAAAGGGTCGTAGCTATAAGCATCAGGCGTCAGCCCTCTCTCCTTCATAAGCCTAAGCAGATTCAACGCTTCATCGATCTTTCCATCGCGGCACAGAGTAGTAATAAGAATGCTGTAAGTCACAACATTAGGCTCACACTTCTCAGAGAACATCTTACTCATCAGCCTCTCTCCTTCTTCCCACTTCCCTTGGTTCAAAAGAGCTCTCAGCAAGATGTTGTAAGAGATCACATCAGGCTCACAGCCTTTCAGCTCCAAGCTCCGAATCATCTCAAACGCGCGCTCCACCATCCCTTCTTTACACATCCCTCTGATGATCGTGTTGTAAGTAAACATATCAGGTCTCAACCCTCTAGACAGCATCTCATCCAGCAGCTTCAAGGCCTCATCGACGCCGCCTTCAATCATCGTCGCTTCGATCAAAATCGTGTAAGTAATCACAGTAGGCTGGCAGTTATCACTCAGCAACTGATCCAAAACCTTCAAGGCAAGATCAAGCTTCCCTCTACCACACAAACTACCAATCATTATATTGTAAGTCACGGTATCAGGACTAAACCCTTTGCTCCTCATCCTATCGAGAACCTTCGTGGAATCATCGATACGGTTCATCTTACAAAACCCGTTAATCAAGGCGTTATAAGCAAAGACATCAGGCTGTCCGAACTTCTCGAGAATCTCCATAACCCTAACGGCTTTGGGGACGTTACGGAGGTTGAAAAAGCCTTTGATGAGCTTGGTGCAGAGGATCACGTCAGGGTTGTAGCCTTTGCGCACCATGCTCTCGAGGAGATGCAGAGCTTCGACGTAGCTACCAGCACGGCACGAGCGGTGGAAGATTTTGAGCATCTGGGTGTCTCTAAACCCTAGAGACTGTGAATGTGAATGTGAATGGGTTTGTGACGTTTGTTGTTGTCTTGCGTCTGTTGTGGAGGATTGGAGATTGGTTGAGAAAGGTTTGACATTGACGTGGTTGAGGTTAGAGTTAGAGAAGGTTAAGAAGGTTCGGTAGGTGTTTGTGGGTTTTGGAGTAGAAAGGGATGGTGAAACCGACGAGCTCAGAGGAAAGTGGCGTCATTTTTCATGGAAGTGGGCGAAAAAACAGAGTAAATTGTAAAGTGAAAGGAACCAACTTTCTGGGGGATTCAGGGGAGAGAAGAGAAACCCAGAAGTGGAATTGCGATCAGATGAGAGATAATGCAAGAGGAGAGGGGAAAGGTTAGGACTTTGGAGGATAGAGAAGGAGGGGAAACAGGGGAACAGAGGACGACCACTCGTTTTGTAATCTCAAAAATGCAATCCTTAAAATGTAATAATAATTTTCTTAGATTTATTATTATCTTTAACGGAGCGAGAGAGGAACCGAATCATACAGGGGATTCAGGATAGGATTACAAGATAGAATCCCGCTACTTCAGTGACGTTTGTCTTGAGTCTTTTGACAAACAGAGAGAGTTGAAAGCATTTGAGCAATACGACGACGTTCTATCTCAACTAACAATTCTTCTAGCTTAACATTCATGATGAATATGATAATAACATTGATAGGAGGATTAACACATCAATGCAAATGCTAATATGTTTGAGAAATCAAACAAACAGAGAGAGATATATGGTAAAAATGGGTCCAATAGGAGATTTTCGCAGTGATTAAGAAAGTTACCGAGTGTAAAAAATGAAGTTAAAAATTAAAATGACCTGTTAAATTTCTCTGTATGGTTACACTTACACGAGACCCTCTCTCTGAATGAGAAGGATCATAAGGAGTACTAAATACTTTTCCCACATGTCTCCTTTCTTCTTCTTCATGCTAAGTCATTAGCAGGTGAAACTACCAGCATGACCTAGTCTCTCTCTCTAAGCTATCATCATATAATCTTATAAGAATAAGAAAAATTATATACTTTCTTAGCTTAATTATATATGAATCTTAAGAGAGGAAGACAAGATCATGCTGGCAGCTTAACTGCTACTGGTGCATGGTATACATACATGAATACAAGCATGCACATGGATTTGTGTATCTTGTGTGTGTGAGCTTCTTGTTTCATGTGGGTAATGAGATGGAGAAGAAGGTTATAAATAGTCTCGAGAAGCTAGAGGGTGTGATTTGTGAATGAACCATTGATCATTATTTGAACATTATCATATTATTATTTTTTTGTTGAACTTTAGTTGTGTTTGAAGAGTCGGTCTGATACAACTTTAAAGCTTTTAATGATGATTTAATTAACAATTTATGTGTTTGGTTCTACAGAACATTAACATGCAATTAGTAATAAACACGTGTCGGTAATCTGATTTTCCATCAATTAAATAAATTAAGTAGTAAATATACATACATATTAAGATATGTCATAGAGAAGGACATAGATGATATTGATGTATTAAGGAAAAGAGAGAAAGCTTAATTGGTCATGATTTCACATTTACATATGTTAGGTTGTTAACCAATACAACGAAACTCATCTTACTTTTGTATTATATTATCTCTACTAGAGATGTCTTTTCAGTTTTTTTTCACACATAGTAATAAGATAAAGTAAAATCATTTCACATACAATGAAACAAGACCACATTCGCAACCCAAATACATTGTGAAATTTGAAATTTCTGATGGTACCTTTATTTTATCTATATTTCGTGTAGTGAAATAGATAGAGAACTTTAGTATGAAATTTAAACTGAAGATATCAAATAATATTACGGTTTCAAGCGATATGTTGTAAATAATAAGTATTTTGTTTTGTATGGTAAACTAAGAAAGCATTTGGGGAGTTGAAAAAGTGATGAGAACATGAACTTGTGGTCCCGTTTTGAATTACAGATAAAATAAGATGCAAATTGAATATTGTCACGCCTAAAGACAACGCATGCTGACACATATAACACCATCTTCCAAACATACAGAAGGTTAAAAAACTAAAGCCGTCAAGAAAATAAAAAGATAAAAAAAATAGAAAGAACATTTACTATTTTGCATACAATGTTACATCCAAGAACCATGTTCATAAAGGATCCTTTCTTCTTAAGTTGCAAGTGACATGCAGAACAAAGAAAACACAATTCTCATACAAAACAGGCAAGCAAGCTTCAACTGTTAGTAACTTTTGTGCTGATATAAAATCACTTGTTGGCATAGTATTAATTATGGGCAGTCATATCGTAGTATGCATCATGCATGCCAACATTATATAAAATAAAATTAGACTAGCTAGTTGATCTATTAGAATGGTTTTAGCATGTGAATTATGAACTGGAAAGACGCAAAAGGATGATGATGAGAGGCATATGTTTTGTTCAAATCTTTTGGTTAGAGATCTGGTGACACATCTAAATATTTAATCGCGAGGGCATACCGTTTCACTTTCGGCTAACAAAATTAGAATTTAAAAAAATATTCCATTTTTCGGTTATTATAATGTTGTCATTTGCTAAGCCAACCAAGCCTCTATTACCCAATCACATGAAACCCATATGTGAATGTAAAGTGAATTGATATTGTATTCGAGAAAAGCGAATGATTAAATTATCGTAATTATATACACGAAATATATTTTAGTAGCTCGACGGCACTTACCTTCTTGTCCATCTTCAGAGGAAAAAGAATGTTTCCTTTTAAATGTTGTAAAAATAGAAAACATTACTAAGAAAGGTTGAGAAGCCCAACAAAAGCCCATAAGTGAATCCCTCCGATTGATGATATAACTAAAGGTCACCAATCGCCAGAATGTTAAAAAGAAAAAGGGGCGGGCGCATCCACGACAAGGAGGAGATATGTCGACCTTCGAAAAACCGTCTGTTGATTCTTATAGCAAGCAGAGGGATAAATGGCATCAAGTGAATGATGTACTTATTGTTTTACAGAATTTAATTTATACTATATGATGATGTTCTTAGAATCGATCGAACTTTCTAGGTTGTTTATGGAGTTGATTATTTGCTGATTGATCTTCGCTTCTAGATTGTTTATGACAGATTATTTGCTAGCTGATGAGTCTTAACTTAGGTTTCAATATTTAAGCTAAATCGATGGTTGTTTATGGACTGATTATTTTTCTGTCTGGTCGCTTAGTGCTTTGATCTCGAGGATGGTGCTGGAGTGATCAGTCGACGGATGACCTACGATTGTGTACGTTGTGAGACTTATCCTTATCCTGTAATGGTCAAGCTTTATGCTAAGGTGGGGCTTCATCTTTACAATATGTTTAAGGTAAATTAAAAAAAAAAAAAAAAACTTGATATTGTTCCCTTATACCACATTTATTCACTTTAAACTTTTTTTTTTTTTATTTCATCTGCTAGGAGACAAACTACCAGCTTGATTCCCTAGTGCAATTCAACATGTTACATAATTATTTGTCCTCTTTCTGCATAACTTTGCTTGCACACGATCCAGCTCTTGACCCATTGGAGAAAACCTTCCAGGTGCAAGTTGTTGAGGAAAAAGTAATCTGTTTGGATATTACGTGCACCATTGCCAGACTTAAAGATGAAGGTGACTTGTTTTTCATTTTTGTTTTTCTTTTTTTTTTGGGTATAAAAATCTCACATCTCTTTTATAATTAATCATGTTGTTGCATAGTGATCCCCAGGAACAGGAAGCCCTTTATACCAAACTTTCATGATGCAGCAAATGAGGAGTTGCTTGCAGATAGTTTCCTCAAAGGTGAATTGCCTGATTGGCCGTCAGATGATGCTTTGAATGATGGAAAACTGTTTTACTTGGTACGATTTTCACTATTAACTTTTTCTTATCTCATGATCAGTTACAAGTAGTGATCATATGTTTTTCTTTTGGCTTTTGCAGGTGAAGGAATCAGAGTGGCAAGCCAATGATTGGATTCTTCTGTATCTGGAACTTGTAATTTGTGCAGATGCTAGGCAGGTCCTGAAGGTAAAAATTTTACATACTGTATATCAATTAATCACATATCATGATTGACACGAACAAATGGTAATAATAACAATGTTGTTGTTGACTCTGCTACAGATGCATGTTGTTTCCCAATTGGAGATTCTGGAAGTGGCCATAGAAACTGGTATTGAAGATGTGGAGCCGCCGAATGCGAGACTCAAGGCGACACGTGCAAATGTCTACATAAAGTTTAAGGGCCTGGCAGATGTTCAAACCCCTAGAATGATTTTTGAGAGCGGTGAGCATGTGGAACGTAGAGCTGTAGTCAGAAGAGTCCTCGATTGGAATGGATGCCTGACTATTTCAGGTAAGTTTTGTGGTGGTCGAAGTACTCAAAAGCAGCCTTCTGTGGCTCTCCAAAGTGGAAAGAAAATCCAGAGTTGTAAAAAGCGACCTCGCTCAGACTAGTACAACTCATGGAGTAAGGCCCTCATAGAGTTGAGTGGCCTGCCGGCCCTGACCTCAAGAACTCACTTGTTGTTAAGGTCTGATCATATTGAGTCCTAGCTTCTGGTCTCAATCGAATATGAACCAATGTGACTGGAATCTTATGAAATAAGCTTGTAATCGCAAGTTCTAGTCTAGTTCAATATTTAAAATAAAAAAAAACTTTTAAAAGTGAAAAGAAAAGAAACCAACAACAGAATAGTAGAAATCAAAGTGATCATATGATTATAACTTTTTTGTTTGCTGCTCAGTGATCTTCAATCTTCTTCAACCCCTTCATATCAGTAGTCTCAACCCTGTAAATTGCACATTGCAGTTTTTCACAAAAGTATACCAAAAGGAGATAATACGACCAACATTATCTTTAGGATTGCAAGTCTAGTAAAAAAACATTTCTGAGAAACTTACGTTGAGCCGTAAAGAGCGATCTTCTGAACCTTTGTGAGCTCAGAACCCGATTGGTTGTCTTCAATGAAGATCGTCAAGCTTGAAGCAAATACACAAATGTTAGGTCGAGCTAGTGATTTCGCTAAGCAAGTTATAAATATAACACAGAATATATGGTAAAAGCCTTTCTTACCTACGAACATTCTGAAACTTAACATATTTAAGGACCACCGGTTTTCCCTGTAAAATTGATTTCAACAGAGAGGTCTCAACACAGATGTCCAGACGATGTCACTAAATGAAACAAAAGTTAGGTTTTAAAAAAAAAAACGTCTTACCTTAAGGTTTTCTTCAGTTAGTTCAGCGGTGTCACTTGGAGGAAAATCATTGACATTGCTGTATTAAATAGCTTTTGAGTTTAGTAACACGATTATCACCGAGCTGATAGGGGATTAGAGAATATTCTTCATATTACCTGAAGCACATGTGCTCTTTGTTTGAGAAAAACTTCACAGTTTTAGGACCTGAGATGTTGTTATAAAAGTAAGCAAAAAAACATTAGTAACAAGTAACAAAACCATGGCTAACACTAAAAAAAAAACACAAACAAATGTTGTCTTAATTTACCATCCTCTTCAGGGCCTTTGATAGCAAAAGAATGCAGTTTGACAACTTGGTTAAAAGGAATATAGATTAGTAGCTGTTCATCAGCATCACTCTCTAGGTTTAACCCCGTATCTTCTCTATACCCCTAGCGTTTCACAAATCACAAACAAGCAAATCAATCATAGGTCATGAAACATCAATCAAACAACAAGAAGGCTATAGTTTCATATTCATATTAAATATAAATCCAGAAAAAAAAAACTCAGTTTCTAACAAAAACGGGTACATAGTGAGAGAAGTACATTGAATTAAACTAGTAATAACACCTGCTTGAGAGCATTGGGTAAAGAGTGACTCGAGCTTTGGTTAAGGCATTCAACACCAGACCAGTCAATGAAATCTAGCAAATCAACCTGAAAAAGACCAAACACAACAATCACAACTTAATCAAATAACATATGACAAGACTCAAAAAGATTACAGAACACAACCCTTGTTATTCTTCCCAACCAAAACAAAATTAAAATAAAAAAAAAACTGAAATTCCAATCAGACGCTTACAAAATAATAAAATACAAAAGAAAAAGAATACGATTAAATCACCTGTCCCTTAGGAATATCGCTGGCTGATTCGGCGGACATCGTAGAAGAAGCTTTTTTCGTTTCGTTCTTACAAAGAAATCTGAGGAATCTAGAAACAAGGAAGAAAGTAATCAGACTATGTAGACAAAACAAAACGACGCCGCATCATAAACCCTCTAACTGAACCAGCAGACTACAGACTTCACCAACCCAAACTGATTTTACACTTATACCCCTATACCAACTACAAAACTATTAAAACAGCTCTCACCTTCTTCCTCTTCCACTCAAATCTCAAAAAAAACCCAACCTTTAACTATTTTGTTTCTTCCTCACTCCAACCAAACACTTCTCCTCTTCTCTCCAATGGCTTCCTTATCCTTCGTCTCATCCTCTCACCTCACTCTACGCCGCGCTCCTTCTCCCAACCTACGCTCTTCCTCCTCCTCCTCTCCCCGCTCATTCTCCGTCAAGGCCCAATCCGTCGCCCTCTCCCAAGACGACCTAAAGAAACTCGCCGCTGAAAAAGCCGTCGAATCCATCAAACCAGGAATGGTCCTCGGCCTCGGAACCGGCTCCACCGCCGCCTTCGCCGTCGACCAAATCGGAAAACTCCTCTCCTCCGGCCAACTCCACGACATCGTCGGCATCCCGACCTCAAAGCGAACCGAAGACCAAGCCCGATCCCTCGGCATCCCCCTCGTCGCGCTCGACACGCACCCGAGAATCGACCTCGCCATCGACGGCGCCGACGAGGTGGATCCCAATCTCGACCTGGTCAAAGGCCGCGGCGGCGCGCTGCTCAGGGAGAAGATGGTGGAGGCCGTCGCGGAGAGGTTTATAGTCGTGGCTGACGACACGAAGCTCGTGACGGGGCTCGGAGGGAGCGGGCTGGCGATGCCAGTGGAGGTTGTTCAGTTCTGTTGGAAGTTTAATTTGATTAGGTTGAGAGATCTGTTTAAGGAGTTTGGGTGCGATGCGAAGCTGAGAGTTGACGGAGATGGGAAGGCTTATGTTACGGATAATAGTAATTATATTATTGATTTGTATTTTAAGGAGCCGTTGAAGGATGGGTTTGCTGCGGGGAGGGAGATCGGGAAGTTTGAAGGTGTGGTGGAGCATGGTTTGTTTCTTGGTATGGCTACGAGTGTGATTATCGCCGGGAAGAATGGTGTTGAAGTTATGAACAAGTGAGGAAGTTGTTTGAAAGCTTTTTTTTTTCTCCTTTGTAAAATTTCAAAATAAAACTCCTTTTTAATTTCGATTCAGACATCATTCGGAACATATTTCGATCTCAATTTGAGAAGAGGAAGAGAATTCAGCAGGATCATTTTAGTTCCAGTAACACTGAGCTACTGAAAATTTCTAAATTATCCAAAGCCCAGATACATGAATGATGGGTTTTATAATCAACCTTTTCAGGCCCAATGATGTGTTAAGGCATGTTATGTAACTTATTTAGGCCTGCTCTGTTTTTAGTGCTTGTGGGTTTTTAATGGACTCTCAAATTTCAAAAGCAAGATCAATCAGCTTATTAAAACATTTATCAAAATCATATATTATTGATTTAGTTTTTTAAACTAATTTTAAGTGTTTTTTTGCACAAAGAGAAAACTAATACTAAGTGTTATTGACTATAAAATTTTTTTTTTTGTTAACCAATATAAAGAATTTACACATGGCTTTTGATTGGTCATAGATTTAAAATGATGGATTTATTGATAATTTAGGTTATGATTATACATCAATGTAATCCCTAAAGTTGGAACTAGCTATATTCCAATTCGGTAAGAAAAATAATCTAACACAACTTTGATTTATTCCCATGAATTTGCAATTTGATTTTTTTAAACTATATATTATACAGTACAATCATGATGAAAAGGACAAGAGGATATAGCTACAGTCTGACTCGATGGAACAATGAACTTCCCTGCAATTTGATAGAACAACTCTAGAGTACAAAGCAAAATACGGGAGTTACATCCATGTAACCTGGTAACCTTTTAAAAAGAAAAATAGATCTCCCGTTGACGTGATTATTAAAATTCAGTATGCTCACGGCTCACGCGGTTTTGCCTTTGCTCTAAACTACTTTTTTTTGTCAAAGCTCTAAACTACTAAAGGTCTAATAAATAGTTTCATGGAGAAGGAAAGGAAGATATAAGTGGGTGTGAAGTAAGACGCAATAAGCTTTGCAAAAACTTATAAAATGAATAAAAACAACTAAAGATGTTCGCATAATGAATCATTTTTCTTCCAGCCAGAAAGTTTGAGGGACAAAAATATTTGTGTTGGTTGGGTGCCACTATGTTAATGCATTGATCGTTTAATTTATTACTCTACACCACCAGTGATGTCATTTTGTACACTGTATAGTAAAAAAAATGTCCATATTTGTAGACCCATTTTCATATCTAGGTACGAACATATGAAAACGTATGTATTAGCGTTTTGTTTCAATTGTACTAATGTTCAGGGACCAGGGTCATCTGGTTGTAAAAAAAACCGAAATTGTAATGGAAAACTAAGTAAGCATACACTGAAGCAAATTGGAGATGGTATTAATGTAGTTTACAAATAGTATTCTCTAAAAACATCTGTGAAGATGCGCACCATAATACTAATATAACAATGGAAAATTCAAAACTTAATCTATTAGTATTGGGGGCTGTAATTAGATTGTGTATTTATAAAGAGAGATCAATTTTGATTTTACAATGATTTTAGCTTTATTCAGTTAAGACTTTTCAAAACAATGTTATTTTTGTCAACATAATAATGTTATCTATAACAAAGACATATGAACAAACAAATATAACGTGGCAGCAATTAAATGACAGAAAACAAAAGACAAGAAATACTTTTGTGATTTTATCAAAAAAGAAAAGAAATACTTACTCAAAAGCTATGTCTCTATAGGAAAAGAAGCTACGTCTATGTAAATATAGCAAAACAAAATTCACTAACTTTTAAAATACAATTTTCTTTGTAACTCGACCTAATCAAATTATTGATCAAATAATATTAATAAATCGTTTTGCACGAACTACAACAAATAATAAATATTATCTCAAGACGAATTTGTCATTTTATGCTTTATATACTCAAAACAATAAATAAAGTAAGGTCAAATCATATTGGATAAAAGGATGAAATCATATACTATTGTACTGTGTGTTACAAAGAAAATATTATTGTACTGTAAACACTAAATTAATATCAAAGTATACTGTTGTCTGAAATTTTATATAAAGTAAATTACAAAGTTCTGTTAGCTTCCATCGAGCAAAATCTGTCGTTTTTATCTCTCAAGAGAGCAGGTCTCATGGCGAACCAGTTTCTTCACCACCTTGTATAATGTCTGCTCTTAGTCACTACCGTTGCTCCTTCTCCGGAAACGATACCGTTTTATAGGCCGTAGCTTCATCCATGTAATGCAGACACTTCTGCCGATTGAATCTCACAACGACGCCGTTTTCAGGTTTGTTCTCTCTCTCTCTTCTCACCAAAGTAACCGTTTTCAAAGTTTCCTTTTTAGCAACAATGCTGTGTTCTTCGTTGTGTTATAGACTGTAAAAAGGCTGTGAATGCGAGGATAGAGATCTGTAATTCCAATTTTCTCAGAACAGTAAAACGTTAGAAACTTCTTAATTACTTGCAATGTTATACGACGAAAAGATACGATTTTTATGACTGGGTTCGTGTCAAAATTTACTTTTTTTAAAATTTGGTGGGTTCGGCACGGCAAAACTTTTTTAGAAGATTCGAAGAAAAGAAAGTTTCACTCTTTCCGTTTTCGTTTAGTGCTTTTGCTCATTTAAGGTACAAAAGGTAACGGTTCGTGTTGCTTAACAAGAAACATGATCAAGATGTGTCTTTAAATCTTCATTTCACGTCAGATTCTGTAGAAGAAATTAAAGACAAAAGGAGGTGCATCCCAGAGTTTTTTTTGTTCAAATGGAGCATTACGAGGTACTTGAGCAAATCGGAAAAGGGTCTTTCGGGTCTGCTCATCTTGTGAGACATAGGCATGAGAAGAAACTGTAAGTACTTCACCTAAAATTGCGTGGTGTTGTCTGAAAATTTATCTGTATAATGTTTATGTTCCTTTTGCATGTTTAAAGGTATGTTCTGAAGAAAATCAGGCTTGCTACGGCAGAGTGGTAGGACAAGAAGATCTGCTCATCAAGAGGTTGATTTTTTTATCTCTCTTCTCTGTTCTGAAAACATTCACATATAACTATGCTTTCTGTAAAGTAACAAATCTCATGTTATCTCCGTTGTAGATGGAGTTGATTAGAAAGATAAACAATCCATTCATTGTAGAATATAAAGATTCTTGGGTTGAAAAGGTATTATCATCTTTACATTATCTTTTCGTTTCTTAAAAATATAAAATTTGAAAAATGTAAACCAGCTTTATGGTCTATGGATGTGTGCTTGTAGGGGTGCTATGTGTGCATTATCATAGGCTACTGCAAAGGAGGAGACATGTAAGCTTATTCCTACTGACTAGAGAAGAGTCTCTTTTGACACAGTTACTGACTTTTTCTGCCTTAACAGGGCGGAAGCGATAAAGAAAATGAATGGTGCACACTTCTCTGAAGAGGTTTGTGTGATGTGAAGACAAGTTGTCAAATGATTCCGGCCCATTGACACGATTTCTGAATCTCTCCTTTTTTATTTGTTGTTGTTATCAGAAACTCTGCAAATGGATTGTTCAGATCTTGTTAGCTCTTGAGTACTTGCATGCCAATCACATTCTCCATCGTGATGTCAAGGTTGGTAATACGATGTTCTGTCCCAGGACCAAACACAATTTGTAGAAAATAATCTACAGAACTAACTTATTTTATCCAATCCAGTGTTCAAACATCTTCTTGACAAAGGATCAAGATATTCGTCTAGGTAAAAGATGCTTATCAAAATTTGTTACATTATAATCATTTTGCGTAACTAGCCTTGTGACAAAATCAACTCAATGATATTACTCGCAGGCGATTTTGGACTAGCCAAGGTCTTAACATCAGAGGACCTCGCATCTTCAGTGAGTAATAGTTTCTTTTTAATTTTTTTCACACTTTGATTTGTTCCGGAACTTAGGTTTGATTCTTCAAAACCAGGTGGTTGGAACGCCAAGCTACATGTGCCCTGAGCTACTAGCTGATATACCCTATGGATCCAAGTCGGATATTTGGTCGCTTGGCAAGTTTTTTTATCATCATCATCATCCCATGGCTAGAGATTCTTTACCTTTTTAGCTCTATGTGAATATTCCTTCTTTTCTTTTCAGGTTGTTGTATGTATGAGATGACAGCAATGAAGCCTGCATTCAAAGCTTTTGTAAGCTCTTAAACATTGCATTATATGTTCCTCTCCTCCGAGTAACGTTCTCATCACAAGGTTCCTGTTTTGATTGTTGCAGGACATGCAAGGACTAATAAACAGGATTCACAGATCAATTGTTCCTCCACTTCCTGCTCAATACTCTGCTGCCTTGTAAGTGTGTAGGATCTTGTTTTTTTTTGTCTCAATGTGAGATCTTTTACTGATCTCTAGATTTTTCTGCAGCCGGTGTCTGGTTAAAAGCATGCTTCGGAAAAATCCAGAAGCCAGACCAAGCGTACGTCGTAACGTTTTTATCATTGTCCTTTTTTTGTGAAAGTGAACAAACTTGATTAGTTAACATCATCTATCTCTCTTCTTCTTCTTCTTCTGTATATAGGCTGCTGAGCTTCTCAGACAACCGTTGCTTCAGCCGTATATCCAGAAGATTCATCTGAAGATGAATGATCCAGTAAATAATAATAATGTGTTGCCACCAGAACATGAATCCGCCAGGAGAAACAGCTTTCCTGATGAGCAGAGAAGACGTGCTCCACGCAAAAGCCATAGCTTTGGTCCAAGCAGGTTCAGGGGTAAAGAGGAAGAAGCAGATTCTGTTTCTTCCGTTAAAAAACCTGTGCCCGCATCAAGACAGCCAAAGAGTGACCTTGGTCAAGTAAGTGTTCTAACCTTAATGCTCTTCTTACTTGTTTTTCCTGATGGGTTTTGTCAGAATAAAGAACGCTTGTCTCTATACTGTTGCAGCTTCCTGTTTCATCACATCACACAAACCGAAGATCAGCAGCGTTGACTCGCAGAGCCTCCATGCCTGGCACAAGAAAACCTGTAAAACCAATCAAAGACTCTCTCCACCACCAGATAAAGTCTCCTAACGTGTCCATGAACGCACCAAGAATCGACAAGATTGAGTTTCCATTAGCATCATACAAGGAAGAGCCGTTTCCTCAGAAGAAAGCATCGTCTCGTGGTTCATACAGCCCACCTCCAGAGCCACCACTACTAGACTGCTCAGTCACTAAAGACAAATTCACCCTCGAACGAGGCCAAAACTTAGAAGATGCATACCAAGAAAACAGGAGCAGCGAGTCATCTGATCAGAATGCAACCGCAGGAGCATCAACAAGCAGGGCTTCGTCTGGTATCATAAGAAGACAAAGATTCGATCCTAGCTCTTATCGGCAACGGGCCGAGGCACTGGAGGGTTTGCTTGAGTTCAGCGCGAGGTTGCTTCAAGACGAGAGGTACGATGAGCTGAATGTCTTGCTGAGACCTTTTGGTCCAGGCAAAGTTTCACCAAGAGAGACAGCGATCTGGTTGTCCAAGAGCTTCAAGGAAACTACCAAGTTCGAAGATTTAACTGATTCATTTTAAAAAATCTAACCTGTTGTGACGTGAAATGAAAGCTTCTTCCACTTTTGACAGTTAGGCTGTGTTTGTATTTGTAATGAGTAGCTAACGTATCTGCTTATTTCTTTAAACGCACCGTTTCGAACTCGATCGACTTAAGCCGGCTATTAAACCAAACCGGATCAATTAAAGGTGATGTTCGTATCTCAGATCCGGTATTGTTAACCAGATCGGTACGAAAATATAACCTAACCGGGATCAATCAAAGGCGACTTTCGTGATGGAGCTGAGCTTCCCACTAACAAAACAACAAACAAACAGATCCACAAAAATTTAGAGGCAACACACACAACAGAGCAAATCTAGAGAGAGAGATGGTGACGAAGACGGAGGAGAGAGAGCTAAACGAACTCGAGAACCAAGTGGAGAACGGAGGCGGAGGCGTTTGGGAATATCTCTGCCTCGTTCGTAAGCTCAAGGTTCGCCGATCAGAGATGGTGCTCAAGCACGGTCTCTCGATCCTGAACGATCCCGGGAAGCGATCCGCTCTTGGTCCAGATGGTATATATACGTTGAATTACTATTATAGTGTGTGTGTGTGTGTGTGTGTGTGTGTGTGTGTGTGTGTTGATGTGGTTTCTCATTGAAGATTTGTTGATTTGCTTCTCAATCTAATATTATTTGATGTAATTTATCTGTAGAATGGACGCTATATGAGCAAGTAGCAAGTTGCAGCTATGGATTGTCAATCTCTTGCTGTTGCACAGGTGCGCGTTGCCTTTGAGAAATGAGAATGATCCTATTTTAAGATCATTTTAGCTCAGTGTTGTATGTGTATGTGTGGTATCTATATGTGGCTTAAGGATATAGAATCTTGTAAAAAGTCATGGTTGTATTTTTTAAGATAGAGGATTTGGTGAAAAAAATATAATTTGAATTCATGGATGCACTTTGTATTTTTTTTTTCCTTGGCAGAATTGCATCAAGGTTCTCCAGAAGAAGTTTCCGGAGAGCAAACGTGTGGGTGAGTACATGTCAATCTTTAAGAAACTGAGTAGTTTTCCTCACTCTTGTTGACTTCATTGTTTGCTCGAATCCCACTCTCCTAGGCTAGCTGCTAGGTTAAACCATTAACCATCTAGGAATCTATAACCTTTTTCTCGCATTTGCTTCCCAAAAGTAAGAAGGATTTATCAGTTTCAAGTATACCATCTGAGACAAGTTGAATTCATATGGTCTAATATGTGTAAGCTTTGTTTATATTCACTAGTCCTTACAGGTTTTTGACTTTTTTGGAGTATGCTTTAGTATGCATATCTGCACTGATGAAATTTGGTCTTTGCAAGGCGTCTAGTTTCTTAGTTTACCTTTGATCCTAATATGAGCTGCAACTTGGTATTATATTTCAGGAAAGCTGGAAGCCTTGCTTATAGAAGCTAAAGGAATGTGGGAGGAGGCTGAAAAGGCCTATTCAATCCTTTTGGAGGATAATCCACTCGATCAAGTAAGTTACTACATCTTTGCTTCATGAAACTATACCCACAAGCTGCGTCATGATGTTCAAGTGTTGTAAATGAAACTTGATGTCTAGGTGATACACAAAAGAAAGGTGGCTATGGCCAAGGCACAGGGCAAACCTTCCCTAGCCATTGAACATCTTAACAAATATCTTGAAGTGTGAGTACTTAATAACACCCCAAGCTGGATAGTATGATACCACTGCTGATCACTTTTTTATGCGCTTCTCGTCTTTCTGTAGATTCATGGCTGATCATGATGCGTGGAGAGAACTTGCAGAAATATATGTTTCCTTGCAAATGTGCGCCTCTCTATCCTCAGTCCTCGACTCTTTTTGACAAACAATTCACTAAGCAGCAACATTTAACAATCTGTAACAGGTACAAACAAGCAGCTTTCTGCTACGAGGAGCTCATTTTATCTCAGCCTACTCTTCCATTGTACCACTTAGCATACGCTGATGTAAGTCTATCTTTGATTTCCTCTGCTAATTTCAGTGCAAAACTTGGAATCTAAACTGAAAGTTCTGTTGGTCATGTATGGTTCTGGTATTGTCTTATTAAAGCATATTTTTTTTGGTAATCCCCAAAATCAGGTTCTCTATACGATTGGTGGACTTGAAAACCTCATCGCAGCAAGAAAGTACTATTCAGCAACCATAGACTTAACAGGTGGTAAAAGCACAAGAGCCCTCCTCGGAATATGCTTGGTAAGATCTCCTTTCTTCTTCTCACACCAGTTTAATCCACCTCGGTATCCAAAGTGACACCAAGCTGAACTGTTTCATCTATGCGAAATCAGTGTGGATCAGCAATCGCACAGCTCTCAAGAGGCAGGAACAAAGAGGACAAGGACATGGCTGCACCAGAGCTTCAGTCTCTAGCTGCAACTGCTTTGGAGAAAGAGTACAAGCAAAAATCTCCGGCCAAACTCAACCTCCTCACGTCTGCGTTAAGAAGCTTGAAAATGTCTTAAGCTCATCAGAGACCACAAGAGTAAAGTCAATGCAGGCTCACATTTCTTGGTTTGAAGTTTTGTTGTCTTTGTTCGATCTCAGTATCTCACTATAATGTTCTTCACTTTAGCTCTTGGTTTATTATACACATCGACTCACAGCTACACGGTTTACTAGAGGTGTTCAATCAAAGCTAATTTACATTTTACTCAAGCCTAACAAAAGAAACAAAACCAAAAAAAAACACAGCAAAGAATAAGAAATGTTTGTAATCATCTATTTAGTCTACAAAATTATATATTAAGAGCTATATTTATTCACAAGTTACTTTTAGTTGTTTCTGAATCATTTTATAAGGTTTTTTCTTATTATTTTCTTCACATTCACCCTTTTGTATCCAAAGTTTGAATTTTTCAAAATTAATTTGGGCTTCTTACATTGAGTGACACTGAATGGGCCATTTTATGCAAGTAAATATAGAAGTTTGGGCTTCTACAAGCTATCAATATAGTAATTTGCCTACTATTAAAAGCCCAAACTGTTTGATCTCATCTTGTCCGAAAAAAAAGAAACTCAAAACCCTAATATGTGGGTTTAAAACGCAACAAGCGCCGTAGAACTTCTTCTTCTCTTAGCTTTCATCGTCGACCTAATTATCCACAGCCATGGCCGTCGGGAAGAACAAGCGAATCTCTAAGGGAAGAAAGGGAGGGAAGAAGAAGATGTAAGTATTTAATACATCATCTTTGAGCTCTTGAGTTAATTTTGGGTCTTAGTAATTTGATTTGTTGTTTTTGTAATTGAATGATGGCAGTGTTGATCCTTTCTCCAAGAAGGATTGGTATGACATCAAGGCTCCCTCTAGCTTCACTAACAGAAATGTCGGAAAGACACTTGTTTCCAGGACTCAGGGTACCAAGGTTAACATGTTTCACTGTCTCTCTCATTTCACTTTTACAAAGCTCGTTGATGATCGCTTTTAGCTGCTAGATTCTTTGTGAGATTTGTCGGAATTAGTGGTGTTCTTAGATCGGTTGCGGACAGTTTGTTTCTCTCATGTTCTGTAGTAATTGCAAAATTCATAGCTTTGATGTTGTAGTGTGTTGTGAAATGAATGATCCTTATGTGTCTTTTTTTGCAAACATACCAGATTGCATCAGAGGGTCTGAAACACAGAATCTTCGAGGTGTCTCTTGCTGATCTTAATAAAGACGAGGACCAGGCTTACAGGAAGATCCGTCTCAGAGCTGAAGATGTCCAGGGCAGGAATGTCTTGACCCAGTTCTGGGTAAGTGGCACTAGGTCCTTCTTTTTCTAACTGGTTTCTCCTTCTCTTGTGTTTTTTTTAACTCTCTTTCTTTTATTTTTTTTCAAACCTTAGGGCATGGACTTCACCACCGACAAACTCAGGTCCTTGGTTAAAAAGTGGCAGACTTTGATCGAGTCTCATGTTGATGTCAAGACAACTGACAACTACACGTTGAGGCTTTTCTGCATTGCCTTCACCAAGAGACGTGCTAACCAAGTCAAGAGAACTTGCTATGCTCAATCCAGCCAGATCCGTCAGGTATATATATATTCATTACTGGAACTAGTATCAAAGTCTTTACTTAGGTTTGTTTATCTCTCTTAACCAATTAATCTTCTCTGTCCTCAGATCCGCAGTAAGATGAGGGAGATCATGATCAAGGAAGCTTCGTCTTGTGACCTCAAGGAGCTTGTTGCCAAGTTTATTCCCGAATCTATTGGGAAGGACATTGAGAAGGCAACTCAGGGCATCTACCCTCTTCAGAACGTCTTCATCCGTAAAGTCAAGATCCTTAAGGCTCCCAAATTCGACCTTGGAAAGCTCATGGAGGTGAAGAGAAACTACCCTGACAACGTTTTTTCTTATATATTTGAGATGAATCTTATCACTTCTATTTATACTAATCATATTCTTGTGTGACTAAAATCCGTGTAGGTTCACGGAGACTACACAGCGGAGGATGTCGGTGTGAAGGTTGACAGGCCGGCCGATGAGACTGCTGTGGAAGAACCTACTGAGATCATTGGAGCTTAAGAGATGTTTTCGAAATAAATGTTGAATTTGAGCTATCTTTTTCTTCTTCTAAAACGTTAGTTTCTTTAATGCTTTGTGCCTTTTTTGACACTCGTTTTGGACCCTCAGCTTCTTTCTTTTGTTTGGTGTAAACTTGAGTTTTGGAATGCTACATCTTTTTTTCTCAAAGACAGTCTCTATTCTCCTGCTTGTGCACCCAATGCTTCTTCTATATTTAGGAGTCATCATCATCCGCATCACTAAACCAATGATTCTTTTACAAGATAAACTTAAAGTTTATAGACTTAATAAATCCAGTAGTAAAGTGAAGTAAACGTAGGGTAGGGTCCAGATAGCATGGTATAGGAAACTGATGGTCATGGCATTATTATAACAGAAGCTAGACAGAAAGGCAAACATGTGATGATTCCACAAACACCCAAAAGAAACTTTGTTAAAGCAATAGGAAGCAATTGTAAAAGGACACATCTATGTCTCTCTCTCTTCTCTAACTTAAAACTTTTCAAGATTCCCCCACAGACAAAAAGAGCCAAAAAAAAGAGAGAGAGAGATTGTGATCAAATCTAAACGGCAAGCTGTTTCGGAGGCTATCTGTAAAACTGTATTCAGTTTTACAGAAAGGGTCCCTCCACCCATTGAGATGTGCAAATCTAAAAGTTTGAATTGACGTATATGACTAAAGTAACTTTTGTTCAGGAAAAAAATTTTGTTCAAAAAAATAAAAAGACTAAAGTAACTTGGCTTGTTCTAAAAGATCTCTCTCTGACTTGACAATCCAAGACAACTTTGATGTTCTTTCAAGCAAGAGTGCAAAGCTGTACACTTTTTTTTGGGTGGATCTACAATCATAAGATTATGCAAAAAGACTCATGTCACGGGTCAATGTTAACAATAAATAGTTCCAGTGTCAGGGTTCTAAACAACATTTCGTCAAAGACAACTTTCCAGTGGTTTAATGTTGAGCACTGTACTGGAAACTATTTAAAACAAACATTATTCAGATAGTTTTCTTAGATGCATGAACCACCACTTTGAAGAGTTTTGTTTTTGTTGAACCAAGTGGGAACCTGTATCAAAACCATGTACAAACAAGATGATGGCATTAAAACTCTGAAACTTTTCAGCAGGCTTTGATGGATGGGCTAGAGAAGCGTCCAAAACAAGGGAAATAATTGAAATGTGAAAACATTAGGAAACCAATGACTTGCTGGTTCACAAATTTTCAGGAATCTTCAAGTACAAAACCATCTCTATCTACAGTCCTTGATAGTGGCATTGGACTTCTATACCTGCATAAACCGTGATAGGCTGGATAATGGCATTGGACTTTGCTAAGTTCTTCTATATAGAATGTCTGAAAAAAAGTATGGCGAGACACAAAAACCAAAGGCATGATATGTCTTTAAGGAGGATCAACTGCTTAATACAATTGAATCAAAAAACAATATGCAACACATAGGATTTTTGATAATCATCTTAGGAGTAAACCACTAGCTTTCAGTAATGTAGCTATAGTGTAGTCAACACCATCCATTCCAGTAAGTAACATTATGTTTGTTGCCTGTAGAACAAAACAGAGTATCTGGACAGTTAACATTGAGTCTTTTACAAGTGTCATGTAGAAGCTATGACATATGAAACTGATTATATACGAAGATCAAGTTCTTCTGAAGATCTTACTGAAACTGATCATATGATTAAATAAATTGACAAGAATCAACAGTTCCATTTTTTTAAAATCTTTTGTTAGCACTCAAGAGAAACACAAAGAGAACTCTCAAAACTTCTTCTTCTCTACTCGTTCTTCCAAGCGTACAGAACCAACGAGAACCCAACACTCTGAGACTTTAGAGCTCGTTGGGACCTGCGCCAACGACCAGGTCTTTTCAACAGGCTGACAATGTCCTAAACATAAACACTGCATGTCCTGGTGACTGATGAATGGCAAGCCAAAGAACCAACTATGAACATCCCAGAGAACTTCCACAGAGATCCTATCGTCCGACAACCATCGTATCAGTTACCACGGAACTTCCAGTGAATCCGCTTCACTTGCATCAGCGTCTTCCCATCAACACGAACAACGAGGCAAGGATCAGATACTCCTACACTCGTGTCACACTCGATCACAAGATCAGTGTGTTCTGCCTTCATTCGAGAACTGAGCTTTCGTTGCAAACGTTCTCTTACCAAAGACATGCTCTCTCTTAGCAACAATCACAGCCCCACCGAGAGACGACGGAGAAGAAGCATTAGTCTTTTTGAAAGCTTCTTTCCTCATATCACCGAGAAGAAGAGCCATCTCTTTGTCCACAACCACGCACACGTAGAACCCTCCTAAAGGCTCAGGGCTGGATCCGAATCTAGCAGAGGAGAGATCCCAGAAGACATACGCCGCCTCGAGGTTCTTGGAGCCTTTTCGTCTGGTGAATAGCCAGGGCTTGATCTCGACTTTACAGAGACTTGTGTTGCAAGAATCATTGACTTGGATGGTTACACACTGACCCATCAGACTTTTAGTCCATGTGACGGTGATCAAGCAAGTCTTGCCTCCTCGGATGCGGCAACGGTAGATGCTAAACGACGAGATTTTGAGGTGTTTTGCCGGCGTTGGAGGATGAAGAAGAATCTGCAGTCTGAACGCCGTTTTCGCCGGAGCAAGATGGAAAGTCTCTCATTTTTTCTCACAGAACTTCAACTAATGGGAACCGTGAGATGAATAGTTTAACCGGAGGTGATGAGCTTCATCAGAAAAAGAAAGAGAGTGAGACGCAGTGTTAAAAAAAAAGTGCATAGAAATGAGGAAAAAAGTGAAGAGATTTGAAATGGGTTTTCTCAAATGGATACAGTTTCTCCAAGAAAGTTCATTGAACAAAGGAGGAATTAAAGAGAAGAGAAAGCCTCAGACTTCGGGGGAGAGAGAGAGAGAGAGAGAGAGAGAGAGAGAGAGAGAGAGAGAGAGAGAGAGGAGGAGGGAGAATGAATGTGTGATTAGAGTCAATCAGACAGTAAGAGACAAAAAGGAGACTTTGTGTTTCACTGTCGATTGATTACTTTATACGTTAAGTAGTTAACGAACTTGCATTTATATTAGTACTAAATAGGAATTAGTTCCGCGAAAAAGATGTTTTGTCTATTCATATATTTAACTAAAAATGTTTATGCAAATTGACAAAATTATTTGACTTGTATTTAAAGCTATTTGTGCAAATATATAATCAGAATTTAAGATCAACGCAGATATTCCAATGGAAAAAAATGTTGAAATTTGTTTTTTAACGAAAAAATGTTTATCTTTTAGCAAAAACAAATGTTTTTGTTTTTTAAATTATCACTTACGTTTGTCTAACATGACATGATTTTTAATTTTTTAATGCCAATTAAAAGTAGGTTTGCGGTTCCAATGACTAGTTGTAATGCATTTAATGCCCAAACTGAGCCCATACATTTCTGCTCCATTGGGCTTTTACTAGTTACATTTTATAGGTATTCAAAGTTTAAATATAGTTGACGGATACGTTTACCAGAATCGATGGTTTTGGATTGGCTATTTCCGGTATGACTGCCCTATTACTAATAGGCTATTAGTCGGTTCGATTATTTTTTGAACAAAAAGAGAAAAAAGAGTTTATCCCACTGGCCACAGTTAGGCCACAGAGTCTATGCGGAGAGAAAGGAAAGCACATCATCATCTTCACGACAAAGTTTGTTCTATCTCTCGTCACTCCCTTTACTTCTTCCTTCTTCCTTCTTCATCTAAAGCTTTTTAACCGAATAAAAAAAATAATTGCTGTTATCCTCAGAGTTGATTGATTCTCTATGGCTTCATCGATCGTTTTCGCTGCAACTCCAGCTACTGCTGGGTTCCTCTCCTCTGTTCCTCCTTGGAAGGCGCCTCGGAGATTTCATGTTAGGTCTTCACTTGATGCAGACGTTTCCGACATGAGTGTTAACGGTAATAATAAAAATTGAACCTTTACTGTCTCCTCTGCAGTAAAGTTAATTCCTTTGGATGTTTTGGATTCTGGGTTAGTTGGATTGGATTATTTTTCTCTTGAAACAATCCGAAAGTTTGGATTTTTATGCGAATTTTTAGGAATTGCCATGTATCTAGGTTAATAGGCTTTACCTTCCTTTCACAAACAGTCGATCAAATTGATGAGAGATATGTTTATATGTTGATTCGTTTAGCGTCATTTTAGTTTATTCATTGCAAGTAGTATCCGTTGAGGAAGCCAATCTCATCTCGCAACTCACTGAAACTCAAGTTTTTGATGTTTCAATGCTTAAGGATTGAGTTTCTTTGTGCGGTTATGATATTGAGTATCAGTGATTGATTTCTCAGTCTTTCTGACAGTTTTAAACGTTCTGGTTATGAAAATGCAGCTCCAAAGGGGCTGTTTCCTCCAGAGCCTGTACCTTACAAGGGACCGAAGCTGAAAGTAGCTATCATAGGAGCTGGACTTGCTGGCATGTCAACTGCTGTTGAGCTTCTCGATCAGGGTCACGAGGTGTGTGTTTTGAAAATCGTTGCTTTTTTTTCTTAGCTTTGACTTGGTTAACACAAATGTGTGAGAAGACTGTGTTATTTTGTTTCAGGTGGATATATATGATTCGAGGACTTTCATTGGTGGCAAAGTTGGCTCGTTTGTCGATAGACGAGGGAACCATATCGAAATGGGTCTACATGTCTTCTTCGGATGCTATAATAATCTCTTCCGCTTGATGAAAAAGGTTCTCTTTTCTTTTTTTACCAAATGAGTTTTGCTTTTGATGATTTGAGAACTCAATACTCATTATATGAAGTTTTCTTTATGCAGGTTGGAGCTGATAAGAACCTTCTTGTCAAAGACCACACTCATACATTTATAAACAAAGGCAGCGAAATTGGAGGTTTGTATCTCATCTCATTGTTCTTCTCTCCTCTGTGATTTCACCATTACTGAGATGTGCTTTAACACATGTAGAGCTTGATTTTCGGTTTCCTGTTGGAGCTCCAATTCACGGTATCCGTGCCTTTTTAGTCACAAATCAACTCAAGGTATAATAAGTTAACACTTCTCAGTTCATTCTGTTCATAGCTAACTCTCGCCTTCTTCTTGTTTTGGCCGACCAGCCATATGACAAGCTGAGGAACTCACTAGCTCTTGCATTGAGCCCTGTCGTTAAAGCTCTTGTTAACCCTGATGGAGCAATGCAAGACATTCGCAACCTAGACAGCGTAAAATAATGATTAGATATAGCCTCTGTTTATTTCTCATTTCTAGTATTATTTTCATTTCTCTAAACTTTATGAGATACCTTCTTTTGCAGATAAGTTTCTCGGATTGGTTCCTCTCAAAAGGTGGGACGAGGGTGAGTATCCAGAGAATGTGGGATCCTGTTGCGTATGCACTCGGTTTCATAGACTGTGATAACATGAGTGCAAGATGCATGCTTACCATATTCTCGTTATTCGCCACCAAAACAGAAGCTTCTTTGTTGCGTATGCTCAAGGGCTCCCCTGATGTTTACTTGAGTGGTCCTATCAAACAATACATCACAGATAGAGGTGGCAGGTATGTGTGTTGTTACCTATAACAGTGGATTCATCTCATAAGCTTATCCTGTATTTTTCTATCTTGTCTACAAAAACAGAATCCATCTAAGGTGGGGTTGCAGGGAGATACTTTATGATAAAACATCAGATGGAGAAACATATGTCACAGGACTAGCAGTTTCTAAGGTGAGAAACTTTGCTCCTGACATCGGATATTAAGAGTCTGCGAAGATGTCTGAATACAAGCTTTTTGTATACTTTCAGGCTACGGACAAGAAGGTTGTGAAAGCTGATGTGTATGTTGCAGCATGTGATGTACCGGGAATCAAAAGGTTACTTCCCAAAGAATGGCGAGAATCTCGTTTCTTCAACGATATATACGAACTAGAGGGAGTACCGGTCTGCACGGTGCAGCTCAGATACAATGGCTGGGTCACTGAGTTACACGACATTGAACTTTCCAGGTTCCATTCCTCAAAAAGTCTTATATGTTAGTTTTGATTGGTTCTTGAAGTTTTTTTTCTTTTTACTTACCAGAGAGTTTTGTCTTTTGTGTTGTTGTTTATAGGCAGTTGAAACGAGCGGTTGGTTTAGATAACCTTCTCTACACTCCTGATGCTGATTTCTCATGCTTTGCGGATCTTGCGCTCGCTTCGCCTGCTGATTATTACATTGAAGGAGAAGGCTCTCTGCTTCAGTAAGAAACAATAATCCCTTCTTTCTACAAAAAAAAAAGCTACCAGGTTTCATGGTTAATTAAACCTGAACTCTGTTTCTACAGATGCGTTTTAACTCCAGGTGATCCCTACATGCGATTACCGAATGAGAAGATCATAGAGAAAGTAGCAATGCAGGTATAAAGATCATGGTTACAGGGTGGTTTTGCCAAATTGAATGCTTGTTGATTAGTCAAAACTTCTGTTCAGGTCACAGAGCTGTTTCCATCGTCGCGTGGTCTAGAAATCACATGGTCATCAGTTGTCAAAATAGCTCAGTCTCTGTACCGTGAAGCACCAGGCAAAGATCCATTCAGACCTGATCAGAAGACTCCTGTAAAGAACTTCTTCCTCGCTGGTTCCTACACAAAGCAGGTAACTTCTTTTTACACTTAGAACATACTGTTCAGGCAGATCAACAACAAACGAAGTCAATAAGTTATATGTTTCTGGACTACTACTTTGCAGGATTACATAGATAGTATGGAAGGAGCGACGTTGTCAGGGAGACAAGCTTCGTCGTACATCTGTGACGCCGGTGAAGAACTAGCTGAGCTAAACAAGAAGCTTTCTCCTTCAGATGAGCTAAGTCTTGTCTAATGATTTGAATATTGTCATCGTACAACAATGTGTAGAGAGAACTCTTATAGTGTTCACAAGAAAAAGACATTTTGTATTATCATCACAACAACACTCTCTTGAAATTCAAAGATTATTACTTTATAACATTCAAAGAAGACACACAAAGGTTCAAGAAGCTTCTTCTTCGATAGCTTTCTTTGCAGTCTCGAGATCTTCGTCAAGGAAGATATCCCAACGACCATCCCAAACAATGAAGAACTCAGTGTCTTCATGATACTTGACTCTATGAACGTCACCAGCCGGAGTGAACAGATAATCTCCCTCAACGAGATCAGCTCTCTCCTTCTTACTCACATTCCACACACTCTTCTTCCCTTTAATAACCACAAGACCATGACCAAACGTGTGGTGGTGCGCAGGCTCCACACTCCCCGCTTTAAACCTCACGATCGCCGACGTCGCCGGAGTCTCCCTCACGATCTTCATCGATCCTCCAGGCATGATCTCCACCGGAGCGAACTCTCTGTCCTTCGCCAAGCAGCAGATCGCACAAGAAGATGATTCCTGATCGCCGGCGGTTGGTTTTCCGATCTGAGCCATCTCGGAGAGGGAGCTGTCGAGGAAGGAGGAGATCTCGGGGCTCCACGGCTCCGATCCGGAAGCGGGGCAGGGGGATTTGAACGGAGTTCCGATCCACGCGTCGAAGATCTCCGCGGCGGTCTCCGGCGAGGTTTTCGCGCCGGAGAGCGCGAGGACGTTGCAGTCGCTGATCGATCGGGCGTTCGCGGCGTCTTCGACGGTTAGACACGTGGCGGCGTAGACTCCGGGGAACTTGTTGGCGAACATCGCGACTCCGACGCCGGTCCCGCAGCAGACCAGGCCGCGGGTTTCGGAGGAGGCGGAGGAGACGCGGCGGCCGACTTCGGATCCGGCGGAGTAGTAGGACGAGACGCTGGTGTCTTCGACGGCTATGCCTAGGGAGCGGATGTGGGACACCATCGCGTCCTTGAGACTCGCTCCGAACGCATCAGCTCCGGTTATGATTTTTAACGGTTAGATCGGTGGCGGTGGAAGTAGCTCCGGCCATACCTCTGCTGAGAGCTTTGACGGTTACAGACTAGAGAGACTGAGCTTATCCACATTTAACTCCTGAAGTTATTTATTCAAAAATGAGTGACATATTATATAATTTTATCAACATTTCACCCCTGAATTTATTTATAATCGATACAAGACCCCCAAATCGTAGTGGAAAAAAAGGTACTTCAAACTAATAATAATAAAAGTTAAGGGTACGTTTTGTAGTATCCAAAACCTTTGGGGTGTTTTTTTGGAAACATTTTAATACAAATATATGCGGTGGAGAACTAGCGGTGTGTAGATAACTGCTGACGACGACCGTTATTATTAGAGAAAGAAAATGGCGGGAGTGGCTTCCCAGATATCTGTCGGCTCATCTTCGTCGACCCTGAGGGTTTAGTGGGTTGAGTTGATTCCGTTTATCATCTACAAGATTTTACGATTCATTAGCTATGTTTGATTTGCAGAGAGTTGGTTATCGGCCGGCGAAATGCTTCGCTGGATCGCCGGAGAAGAGAACGCCGGCTATCTTGAAGTGGGCTGTTGGGGGAGTCACTGAAGTGCTACGGCTGTTCTCCGTAGCTTCGTCTCCTTCTTCTTCCTCCATTCTTACAAATAAGGATACGTAAGTTCGAGAGCTTTCAATTAAGGTTTCTCTTTATTACCCTCTGTTCGTGTTTGGTCTGAAAATATCGATTGGAACTGGCTACAGATCAGTTTCCGAGGTTACTGCCCGAGATGTTGATGACGTGATGGAGGTTTTGAGATCAGATTATGGAAATGCCTATTTCGTTACAGGTATGTGTGATTGATTGATTCTCTGTTAATTAAGCTCAGACACTAACTGGTGAAACTCATGTCTGAAATAATGGTAAACAGGAATCTTCACTACTGAAATTTACTCGGATGATTGCATCTTCGAGGATCCGACGATCAGCTTCCAGGGTGAGGAAATAACAGGACCCTCTTCATGTTCTGTCTCTCTTCAATGTCAGTTAAATGATAAATTGTATCTGCTTGAACAAATGTAAGAGAAATAAAAGTGGTCTCTTTTTGGGTTTTTTGGGTTTTGTAGGTACAGAGTTGTACGAACGCAACTTGAGATTACTGGTTCCGTTCCTCGAAGATTCATCAATTGAACTGCAAAATATGGACAAGGTATATAGCCTTTTGTTAGATCTTAGTCCCAATGTGTTGTATATAATACTCTCAATGTTCTTGAAATCGATTTAACACATTACAGAGTGAGTTGTCCCAAGGAAACTATATACGGGCGACGTGGAAGCTAAGGTATGCTGATTAAATAGAACTTGTGAATTGCGATTTGTATTAATAGTGTTAATGTCTCTTGGAACTATGTTTCAGAACTTACTTGAAACTTCCATGGAGACCATTGATATCGATCAAGGGAAGTACGGTCTATGAGCTTGATAGAGACTTCAAAGTAAGAAAATATCCAAAACTTTTACAACCTTCCAATCTATCATAAGATTCTTTTCTCTGAACATTGGTTTTTGTGTTCAAGATTGTGAAACATGTCGAGAGCTGGAAGTGTCTCAGCGGTTGAAGCAATCAGGCAGATATTCACCTTCAACTCTTTTACTTCGTAGCTGAGAGAGTCCAAACACTAGAGATTCATGTATTTGCTTATGGTCAGATAATGACTACTATATCTTACTATATTTGTAAATATAAATTCACCAAATTTTACATTCGTGTAAAGTTGTGCGATGCTAAAATCTCTAGTGTCATGTGTGATACAAGTATGTAGTTTCCAATTAAGATTCAATGGCTGATACACACTTATGGAAGACATGATACTTTCTGATTTTCTTGAAATTTATATAGAGATCTATCTACATTACTATTAGTTCCTACAGGAACATGGTGCAGATATTCATTCACTGCCAATGAAACCATGCGATAGATAATGATGTTTGCGATAGGCTTTGTATTAAACAAAACACATACGGTTGGCTTGATACTCGTGGCGCATGCACTGATTTTCCCAGCGTCAAGGATTGTTACTGTTTCCATACATGTTAATTTTCTTTCCACGCTCATGCATCAACAATATGTTATAGCTTTTTAATTGTTTACTTTCTACGGTAAGACAAAAATTAGAATGTAACACTTCAGATTTGTTGTTATCAACACATATCATCCTCTCTATGTTTTGGCCAACTCCACTTTTTTTTGAGACATATTTCGTTCAAATCAACACTTAGCTTTAGTTAATTTTATAACACAACTATAAGTTTTATTTTCTTAGAAAAAACTAAATAATTCCTTAATTTTGTTCAAAGATTCTTTTCATGACCATTGAGTATATTAATTTACATGACTTTTAGAATATACAATGAAATAGAGAGTTTGATTTGAGTCCATGCTTCTAATGTTCTATTTTTATATTGGATATATTATTCTTTTGTTTTCACACTTGAGACTTGATTATTAGATTTTTATTATGTGAAGTTTTGCGTTTTCTAGTTTTAAGAGTTTATAAGATATATCACCAAATATACAGAAAAAATACATTTAGAGGAAAACACGCGCATAACTGGTTGAGTGGTGGAAATCCCCTTGGTCCAGTGGTTTGACTAAGGGTTCATTAGTGCTTTTACACCAGAAGGTTTGGGTTTCGAGTTCCAGTGAAAACGGAATTATACAAATTAAGGGAGAAAAGGCTTGGCGCAAGAAGTACCGTCAGGCATAGATACGATAGGGTGGTTCAGGTGAGGTGATGCAGTTAGTGATGAGTAAAATTGTCGACTGTAAAATCATCTGTAACATTTTCGTAGTTTTGTAATAGTATAATTATCCAGAATTAAAAAAAAAAACTGGTTGAGTGAGAAAAAACACACAAGGAAAGAAATCAAATTTAAAATAAGTATCCGTAACCAGCTGATGATAAGAAAATCAATCATAATTTTCATGGTTATTATATATTAGTTGTACGTTAAATCAGCTAATCTATTATTTTATCTCACAGTTTATAAAGAGTATCAATGATGTATATACTACGGAGATTAGACGAATAATTGGGTCCATATGCATAGTTAGTTTAATGTTAAGTGAAAACGAGGCAGATACTGTCAGCCTCTTACAAAAACAATTTTGTTGTATTAATTAGTAACTAATTCAGGTTAGGCGTTGTGAACTTGTGATTGCTTTTGGGATTACCTTACTAGTTATTTCCGTACGGACACACATGGAATCACCAGCCAGGTTAAGTAATCAAACAAGGTCCAACTAATCATTAATATTTATATTAGCTACTCCCAATAAAGGTAATAACATTATTTTTATCGGTTATTATATTCTAATAGAAATTAGTAATTGATATTTGCAATCAACAAAGAAAAGTCGATCTGTATAATTCTTAAAAGATTAATAGCAATCACAAACTAAACTTTATGATAAAGTCTAATGCTGTGAGGAAAAGGCCAAATGGATAAGACTTGTGGTTGGTCTAATTCATTATCACAACCAAGCCTTATTTGCTTTTCTTTCTTTTTTCATTTTAAAAGGCTCTGATGATCGTGCATGTCTTTGTATTCACCCACATGCACATGTGTGTTCTTCATCTAAAATTATAGATAGCCAGGCCCCCCGATCGATATTTTTTGGTTTATTAAATAGATACTGTGGTTTTTGGTGGAAGGATGTAAAAACAATGATCAAAGGCATGCTTTATGATTCGACGTTCAAAATATGATATATAGACTGTTCATTCATGTTTTGAGTGATATTGCTGTGATATAGTTGATGGCGTGTTTGCTGATATGACTATATTTCTTTAACACGATTTATACCGTTTATTTCTAATTTTCTAGCCATGATAGATAATATGTATATGGTCAGCATATTATCACTAATTTATTTTTTAGTTGCCAAAAATTAATCACTAATATATTAAGTTCAAAATACTACAAATATAATCTAATTTAAATTTTGGACAGAACTATAAATAAGTCTGAATTTAGTTTCATGATTATTGCTCATGTACTATTTATATATGAATTGATGTATGGTCAAGGATAGTGCGTGATAACGCAAGCAACTAAACACGTGGCCAAACTAGCCTTTGTTACCTCCTCTGGAACATCCAGTGGACATGCTAATGTATTATCTCGCTGTCTCCAATCCCATTTTAGGTTTTAGTTTGATCTTCTTTTTTTCTAAGCTTCTTTATGGTGCATTAGTAGTTGTATGGCACCGTTGTTTGATATAACACTATGTTTGTCTCAATTTACTTTTTTTTTCTTAATACAAGTGTTAGAACTTAGAACCACTGCATGTAAAGTAAGGGATACTTAAAGTATGGATGGTGGATCTGGTTCAGATATATTACGTTACAGTCTTAAAATGGAATCCGATTCAAACTTGACCCAAACACTCATCACCGTTCTGAAATATTTAAAATTCGTAAAATATAAGCGTTACGTAAACCTAAAATAATACATAAAATTAATTCATGTATTCCAGTTTCCGAATTAAGAACGCAAAACAAATTAGCAAAAACAATATAAAACTAATTCACTTGATATACTATATGTATTTGGGATACCATTCCCCCACCACCGAACGTTGTAATCAGACAACAATTATCATTTCAATTATATTTAATAAGTATAGTTGAAATTGATGACATATAACTATATAAGCCATACATAAACAATACAATTTCAATCCGTGTGTAGTAACAATTTTCTTTTGTTCGTAGATAAAATTTTAAAGTCAGCTAGATTTAAACTTTACAAAAAGTAAGTAAAATACCCCTGATTAGTTTTTTAATTATCCACAGTACCCAAAATATAGAATGGTCAGCTAGATCTCTCTCCTACGTACTACAAATGACCGTATAAACCGTCGATAGTTGCTACTGTTGCGACTTCAATAACAGTTGACAAAAGTAAAAAAAAAATATATTCTATAACAAAAAATAAAACTGTTGATATTTTGTAGTGTATTAGTTTAACCCCCTTTGGACCACCGTTCCCGCAAGAAACGCCCACACCGTCTTTTGTCTTTCTCTCTCACGAGGTGCTCGCATTCCTCTGTAATAACCCACCAAAAAAAAGAAAAAAAATCTTCCATTGAACTATTGAAGAAAGCTTGGCCTGTCTGTCTGTCTTCTAAACTCAAATCCCTTTCTCTCACTATAGAGTATTTATTGTAATAATGAGAGTAAATACAGAAACTGTTCTTATCTACATGAGTTTCACATCTTCTCTGTTCAACTCTTTTTGTCTGAAGAACAAGATGATTGTGACCAAAGTTCTATAAGAATAAACTCAAACCCACCCATATATTATTGGTAGATCTATTCATTTATAAACTTTGGGGATTTTTTTTTTCTTCTTCTTCTTTCTTATTTCTGATTGGGAGATAAGAGAGATGAACAATCTGATGAGTTATCTAGAACCAGATTACTCTGAGTTTGTTGAAGTTGATCCTACTGGAAGATATGGAAGAGTAAGCTTAGTTTTCCTCTCAATCAACCATATCTCAGTTAGTTTTATTTCTATCTTTGTTGTTGACTTTAATGTTTATTGTTTTTGCAGTATAATGAAGTTCTTGGTAAAGGAGCTTCTAAGACTGTGTAAGTTAATCAATTCTCTCTTCTCTCTTTTTTTTTCCTGACAAATGTTTTCTGGATCTGGTGATGGATTTATTAACCATCTGCTGTTGTTCATTGGTCAGACCAATTAAGTGATCCACAAAAGGAAACTTTCCTATTGTGGGAAATAGCTTTGTTTGATCAATAAACACATAACAGGTTAAATGTTTTTCTCTTCTTTTTGATTTTGTAGTTATAGAGCATTTGATGAATACGAAGGCATCGAAGTAGCATGGAACCAAGTCAAGCTCTACGACTTCTTACAAAGCCCTGAAGACCTCGAGAGGCTTTACTGCGAGATCCACCTCCTCAAGACTCTTAAACACAAGAACATCATGAAGTTCTACACCTCTTGGGTCGATACCTCTAACCGTAACATCAATTTCGTCACTGAATTGTTTACTTCCGGCACCTTAAGACAGTAAGCTTCTTCTTCTCTCTATCTCTCTCTATCTTTTTTCATTGGCTCTTGCATGATTTACTGAGAGGTTTTGGTAATGGATCCCAGGTATAGACTGAGGCATAAGAGAGTGAACATAAGAGCGGTGAAGAATTGGTGCAGACAAATCTTGAGAGGGCTGCATTATCTACACAACCATGACCCTCCTATAATCCACAGGGATCTCAAATGTGACAACATTTTTGTCAATGGCAATCAAGGAGAGGTCAAGATTGGTGATCTTGGCCTCGCCGCCATTTTAAGAAAGTCCCACGCTGCTCATTGCGTAGGTAATATATACACATCAAAACATCCCATACATACTTTTTTCGGCTGAGTTGTTTCACTTTCTGATTGTGTATGTTTTACTAGGGACACCTGAGTTCATGGCTCCTGAAGTCTACGAAGAAGCCTACAACGAACTAGTTGATATATACTCTTTTGGTATGTGCATTCTAGAAATGGTTACGTTTGATTACCCTTACAGCGAATGCACTCACCCTGCTCAGATCTACAAGAAAGTTATGTCGGTAAGTGAGACTTTCCAACAAATCTTTCATCTCCTTTCTGCTTCCAAAAAGAGAATGTTTGTAGCTAAAAGAAAATGTTTGGTTTCAGGGGAAGAAGCCAGACGCATTGTACATGGTGAAAGACCCTGAGGTTAAGTACTTCATAGAGAAATGCTTGGCCACTGTTTCTCTTAGAGTCTCTGCTCGTGAGTTGCTAGATGATCCTTTCTTTCGAATAGACGATGGTGAGTTTGACTTAAGATCAGTTGATATGGATTATCCGGTGGCGCCGCTACTTAGACAGCCTCATCATCTTGCTGACTACTACAACTACCCGTCGAATAGTAGCTCTTTGAATCGTCAGTATTCAAATGGTTACCACGAGTATCAGAACAGATGGGGGTATAATAATCCTGGTGAAACAGAGGAGACTCATGGAATCGAGCTCTTTGAGTGTAGAAATGAAGAAGACAAGAGCTCTGGTAATGTTGATATCAGTATCAAAGGGAAGAGAAGAGATGATGGTGGCTTGTTCTTGCGTTTTAGAATCACCGACAAAGAAGGTAACAACATTCACTTTACCAAGAGGTCATTAGTTCAATGGCCATTGTGTCAGAAGTCCTTAGTTCAAAGTGAACGCTGGGACGAAACTAATATTAGATAATGAGACGAAACTAATATTACATACTCCCTCTGTTTATTTTCAAAAGTATGACTAAAATATAAATTTAAAATTAATTAACCAATTACAAAAAACATTATAGTTTTTGATAAAATAAAAGGTTACATTGAAAGATGAAAATATCATCTATTTTGAAACATCAAAACTTCCTAAAAATTTATCTATTGTGAAACGGAGGGAGTACTATAGTAGGACGTCGGACTCCAAACCTCTTTGTATTAGAAAAAACAGCCACAATGTTGCAAAACCTAATGAACAAGAGTGTAAAGAAAGGTTTTATTTGTTTGCAGGACGTGTCCGGAACATTTACTTTCCATTTGACATCGAGACGGACACGGCACTGAGCGTTGCAACGGAGATGGTAGCCGAACTCGATATGGACGATCACGGAGTCACAAAGATAGCCAACATGATTGACGGTGAGATATCTAGGCTTGTACCTAGTTGGAGACCAGGCCCGGAGTTTGAAGAATCTCTTGCGGCCGCCGCTGCGGCTGCGGCGGCTGCAAATGCGAACATTTGCAGCAACTGCGTGTCGAACCGGACTTCGATGGGTTCGGTGATGGATTTCTTGAGGACAAACCCTGGAGCAAACGTTGCGCAGTGTTGTAGAAACGGGTGCGGGGAGACTCATGGACGGTTTGAAGAGATTACGATAAGAGAAACCGAGATTAGGCTTCGAGAGATATGGAAGCTGCAGCAACAGCAGGAGAGTCGAGAGCTTAGCTCGATAGACTCGGGGCAAAACCATTCAGAAGAGGAAGAGGAGGATGAAGAAGTGTACGAGGACCCTGAAATCACGTTTTCTTGCGAGGCAAGTAACGCGATAAACCATCTAACCGGTTCTGGTTCGTTCTCGTTTTTACCGTCTCTGTACTGTGACGAGGTAGAGAAAAGCGAAAGTCAGGTCCAACAAGAGTTAAGATGGCTTAAAGCTAAGTGTCATATGGATATTAGAGAGATGCAGGATGATCAGTTAAAGTCCCGTTGGTTTGAATCAGGAGAAGAGGGTCTGTATTTGAAAGATGGACTCTCCGGTTCGGTTTCGAGGTTGGGAAGAGGAGATGAAGATGAGGTGAAAGAGAAGGTGTTTGGAGGAAGATTAGTACCAAAGTGTCTTAAAAGTTAAAAGGACAACTTCTCTTACTGTTGATGCCATTGAAGAAGCTTGATGGTTTCTTCATGTGTATGTATACATATTGTTTGGTATTCTTTTGGGGTTAATATTCTTACAATAACACCATTCCAGAATTTAGTCTGTGAATGCATGAAAATGCAATATGATTTTTAGAACTATGTAAATCTGTTATCAAATCACAAAATTTGCTATTTTCTTGGAAACTCAATAATAGTGTTGTAATGATTTAGTCCCTCAACATTTTGTTTGCAAGTTTCCATTTATAATGCATGTGGGGAAAAAGTCTTATCTTTTTTCGCTCCCAGGCACATTACCCTAGAAGGTCTTTGTCATCTGACTCTTTCCAAAATCCATCCTATTATCCGAAGGTTTATTGACTGAATATTTCAAATCCTTCCCTCTTTGGGAAAGACCGCTGGACAATAACGCCACCTGCACGTTTCCACACCGGGTTCTTCCCCCGACCCGTGGTCGGAGGGACCGCTCAGCCTCCTGCACTCGCCGGCGATGAAGACTTCTGTCCTACTTCCAGCTTCAACTCCACCGAGAGTCAAGAACCTTATTTTAGAGAAAGTGTTGATAACTTAAGAAAGAAGAACTCTCCTCTCTGAAACCCTTGGTACCGCTAAGAAACTTATTACTCTCTCTACTGAACCTGAAAGTCCCAAACCTTAGCTTGAGCTCCAGCGTCAGGAAGAGAAGATTATCTGTAGCTGCTAGACATCATGCACCGAAGATTATCCTACGCTGAAAAAGGCAAAGGACTGGCGGATCCAGCCATCCCACCTCGCACAGCCAGAGTTCGAGTCCCTGCTTTCGACTCCTCTGAGCTTATCAGGAAACATGCTCTCACTGTGGTAGGAAGGCTGACAAACCCCAAGACACAACGGATCTGGTCCCTTATCCCGTTCCTATCTGACCATTGGAATTGCGAAACACGTCCAGTGGGTGCAGATCTGGGTAATGGCTGCTTCCAGTTTCAGTTTGCGTCTGAAACGGACCTCCTTCAAGTCCTGGAGAACCAACCCTATCACTTCGCGCAGTGGATGATAATACTGCAGCGATGGGAGCCGACACTCTCACCAACTTTCCCAAACCAAATCCCTTTTTGGATTCAGGTCCAAGGGATTCCCCTCCATCTATGGTCGCCTCGAACTCTGGAGATAATAGCTGAAGACATTGGAGTTTTTGACAAAGCAGAGATAACTAACACTTCGGCGAAAATGAGGGTGTTTGTCAACGGTTTGCAACCTCTGATTCGCAAAACGACCCTGGAGTTTGATGGGGGTTTTGAAATCGAAGCTACACTGGTGTACGACAAGATCCGCAACCACTGCACTGAATGCTTCAGCCTCTGTCATGATAAGGACGAGTGCCCAAATAAGTTAGTTCCAGCTCAAGCCCCTGCGATTAGCCACCCCAGAGAGAGCTATATAAACGAAGATCATTCGCAGATAAAAAGCTCCTATAAAGAAGGCCCAATCAGATCGAACTCTTACCAGCAGAGACACAACAGAACTCCTTACTCGAGACAGCTGCCAAAGGAGCTACGCCACAATGAAGCTGTAAGGAACTACAATAGAAACGATGAGCGATCAGACTCCATCCAATACAAAAATCCTCCCTCAACGGAGAGAACCATCACTGCTAGAAACCATTACGGTACCTATACTAGGGACTATACTAGAAGAGAAAATAGTCGCCAATCTTACCGCTCCCAAGAGTATAGACGGTATGATCCACAAGCTAACCGTAATGGATCCCAACAAAGAAACCCTACTAGATCACTGTGGAAGGAGAAACACACTCAACAATCAGCCCTCCCTCAATTACAGCTGGAACGCTCAGAATCTTCGAGATCGGGGACGCAAGGGAATCCCAAGATAGATAGCAATTTGGATGCTAATAGCCTCCCGGTGGAAGCGATGAATGTGGCTAGAGAAGAGATCCGTGATGTAATGACACAATATGCTAATTGCAATGATCCCACGGAGAGTGCAGCCCGAAAGGAAAGAGTGAGACAAGCTGAGGAACTTGGTGAGCTAGAGGAGGCTGCAGCACTGCTGGTTCGAAATGAGATGGGATCACTGAGGCTAGAGGTTCCAGAACCACATGAGGAAATAACGCCATCAAGGATCCCAGTGGCAAACAGATTGGGCCCAGTTAACGAATCAGTTTCAGCTCTACAAAGGCTGGGTCCAATGGGACCGTCAGGAAGAGATGAGCCAAAATCCCATTCCCTGCAGTCAGATATACAACGAAACACCATTAGAAATGTATCTACACGCAAGGCTAACTTGACTACGTCTAGTACGGGGATCAGAAAGAGACGCACTCTGAAAGCTTCTCTCCCACCGATACGTAGAACACCCAGAGGATCCAGAACCATCCCTCGTAATGAGGAGAACATATCAGAAACAGTCCCTCGTAATGAGGAGAACAGTACAACAAATATACCAAAAAGAACAGGCCTGCTGAGGAAAACATCGAGGAAAGCTCCCTCTTCTTCAGGGCCCTCGAGAAGAGCAACTGGGAAGGATTTTCGCATTCCTCCCTCTCCTCTTCCTTAAAATTTGTAGCATGGAACTGCCAAGGGCTGGGGAACCCTTGGACAGTTCAGAGACTCGGAGAAATCTGCAAAAAATACGACCCGGATGTTATATTTCTCTCCGAAACAAAAAATCCCCACTCTGTGGTGCAAAAGAAGCTAGACAACCTAGGCTATACTAACCTAAAAACGATAGCACCACAAGGAGTTGCAGGCGGAGGTTTGGCAATACTGTGGAAAGAGTGGCTCCAATTAGATGTCATATCCTCGTGTAAAAACTATATTGATGCGAGAATCACCTACGAAGGAAACCTTTCTTATGCGACCTTTGTCTATGGAAATCCAGATAAGAGAAGACGTAAGGAAACATGGGACTATCTAACCTCTCTGGCTCTTATCAGAGACTCCGCATGGCTGGTGACAGGTGATTTCAACGACATCACAGGAAATATGGAGAAGCAGGGAGGCACGGAGAGATCAGAAGCCTCCTTCTCGGATTTCAGAACCTTCCTCTCAGAGGGTGACCTCTACGATCTTCAGCATAGTGGGGAATGCCTGTCATGGAAAGGAAAAAGAGGTACACACGAAGTTAAGTGCAGACTAGACAGATCTCTAGCGAACAGCTCATGGTCAGAACTCTACCCATCAGGCCGTTGTGAGTATCTTCGCTTCGACAGTTCGGATCACAGACCGGTAGTCACCTATTTTGAACCACTGCGGAGAAAGAAAAAGGGTATCTTCAGATACGACAGGAGGCTGAGCAAGAACCCAGAGGTTACAAAAATAGTGAAAGAAACGTGGGCTCAAAGCAACCAACTCAAAGTAAAACAGAAAGTGGATAGATGCAGAACGGCAATCATTAAGTGGTCCAAACAACAGAGAGAGAAAAACTTAGCTCAGTTGGAGAAGCTCAAGAAGTCGATAGAAGAGGAAACAATTGCGCTGGCCCCAAATGTGGAGTTACTGGATAAGATGAAGCTCGAACTCCTTGAGGCATACAAAACGGAGGAAAGCTACTGGAAGCAGCGTAGTAGACAGCTCTGGCTGCACTTGGGAGACAAGAATACAGGGTTTTTTCACGCATCTACAAAAAAAAGAAAAGCCATCAATAAGTTTGCTGTGATTGAAAACGAAGAAGGGGTAGAAGTTTATAAGGAAGAAGACATAGCTGACACAATTGAGAGATACTTCTATAAATTATTCACCCCTATGGAGAGCAACCTGGAGCAGATGCAAGGTATCATATCAGAAGCAATCAAGCCCAGGGTAACAAATGAGCAGAATGAGAAGTTGATCATGATACCTCCCCCTGAAGAAATTAAGGAAGCTCTATTCTCCATTAACGCAGAGAAAGCCCCAGGCCCAGATGGGTTCTCGGCATGTTTCTTCCAATCAAACTGGAACATAGTAGGCGCTGACATCATCGAGGAAGTGCAAGAATTCTTCAAATCCGGCATCATGCCGAGAACCATCAACGAGACCCATGTGAGGCTAATTCCTAAGGGAAGAGGAGCTAAGACCACGGCGGATTATAGGCCGATTGCCTTGTGCAATGTCTATTATAAGACAATCTCCAAACTTCTATCGAGACGCCTCCAAGCAATCCTCCAACTCCTAATCTCAGAGACACAGTCTGCATTTGTTCCAAAAAGGGCAATATCAGATAATGTCCTAATCACACACGAAGTTCTACACTACCTAAAGAGCTCAAAGGCAGAAAAGAGGTTCTCAATGGCGATCAAAACTGATATGAGCAAAGCCTATGATAGGCTAGAATGGGGATTTATCCGTATGGTGTTAGAGAGAATGGGTTTTCATCCTATCCTAATCAACTGGCTAATGGAATGCATTACTACGGTATCCTACACTTTCATCATTAACGGAGCTTCTAGGGGATATGTGAAACCAGGAAGAGGGATTAGGCAGGGTGATCCGCTTTCACCATACCTGTTCATCCTGTGTACGGAGGTACTGACAGGACTATGCATTAAAGCTCAGGAAGAGGGACTCATGAAAGGAGTTGCTGTCGCCTCCCACAGCCCCACCATTAACCACCTTCTGTTTGCTGACGACACCATGTTCTTCTGCAAGGCAAACAAGAAAAATGCAGAAACATTAAAAGGCCTCCTTTCAACTTATGAATCAGTCTCAGGTCAGTTGATCAACAAACAAAAATCCTCCATATTTTTCTCGAAGAAAACCCCTCCGACAGTGCGCACAGATATGAAATCGATCCTTGGAATAGAAAAAGAAGGAGGGGTTGGGAAGTACCTGGGTCTTCCTGAGCTGTTTGGCAGAAAGAAGAAAGATTTGTTTGCCTCTGTGGTAGACAGGATCCAGCAGAGAGCAGCTAGCTGGTCCACCAAATTTCTATCCAATGCGGGTAAAATGATCATGACAAAGAGTGTCCTGGCTCCCATGTCGTCTTATACCATGTCATGCTTTAAAATCCCACAATCTCTCAGCGCCAACATACAGTCAACACTCACCAGATTTTGGTGGGACTCAGAACCTGGAAAAAGAAAGATTGCATGGATTGCATGGGATAAGATGGCCAGACCAAAGAAAAGAGGAGGCCTGGGTTTTAAAAAGGTTACCTGCTTCAATGATGCACTGCTAGCAAAGGTGGGATGGCGTATACTCAAGAACCCAAACTGTCTTCTGGCAAGATGCCTCTTTGGTAAATATTGCCAATCGGAGCCCTTCCTAAAGTGTAAAGCTCCAGGCTCATCCTCACATGGTTGGAGAAGCGTCTTAATTGGCAGAGACTTGCTGATAAAGCAACTAGGATGGATGGTAGGGACAGGAGAGGAGATTAGTATGTGGGAAGACCCGTGGCTGTCGCACTCTGAACAGAAGCGACCAATAGGTCCACCTCCAGAGAACCTGCAATTTTTGAAAGTCTCAGAGTTATTGATATCTGCTACAACTGAGTGGGATGTGGAGAAAATAGAACAGGTGATACCTTTCTATAAGGATCAAATCCTCAGTATAAGACCAAGCAAGTTGGGAGTCGCAGATGAACTGGTCTGGCTAAAGAACCCCTCTGGTGAATACTCCACACGTTCTGGTTACCTCGTTGCCACGGAATACGACATCGAAGCTAACCCCACAGACGCGACAATGGAGATAGACTGGCTCGCCAATGTCTGGAATATAAAAGCAGCAGAAAAAATCAAAGTTTTTATCTGGAAATCCCTACACAGTGCTCTGCCAGTAGGAGAACAATTCGCGATCAGGAACATTCCGATCAGCCCTCTCTGTAAAAGATGCAATACAGAAGAAACAATAGCTCACCTCCTGTTTCAATGCCCGTTTGCGGTGACAGTATGGAGCTTGGCCCCTTTAGCAGGAGATTTCGATCCTCAGCAGGTAGACTCCTTCAGAGGGGGTTGGGAGAGAGTACGCAGACTTCCTTCCCTCCCACCGGTGGGAATCGGACCAGGAACCCTAGCAGCTTGGGTCGTCTGGTCTCTATGGAGAGCAAGAAATCTTCTCCTCTTCGAGAAGCGCTCACTAACTCCAGAAGAAACGATCCTCAAAGCGATCTCGGAAGCAAGGGAATGGATAATGGCTCAGCCTGCCCCTCCCTCCAAATCACCGAAGCCTATGATCAGAATTGAACCGAATCCTAGAACCTTGGGAACCCCCGTGGCCTTCACTGACGCGGCTTGGAACCCATCAACAGGTAACGCAGGATTGGGTTGGATTATTGATGATCTGGTCTCGAAATCACAACATGCAGCGACTCAGACTCATGTCTCCTCGCCCCTTTTAGCAGAAACTTTGGCTGTACTTCACGCCATGACCTTTGCCCTCACCAACGGTATCGATACTCTCTTGATTCACTCCGATTCCCAAATCTTAATCAACACTATCAACAAGAAGGAGAAGAAGTTAGAGATCTATGGAGCGTTGAGTGATATCTACCTTTTGTCGTTTTCTTTTAAGTCTATTCAATTTCTTTACATTCCAAGATCAGCAAATGTTTGGGCTGATTCAGTTGCAAAGGAAGCCCTATGGGCCCTGAACAATGTCTAATTTTTAATTGAAGCTTTTAGTTTGAACAAAAAAAAAAAAAAATGCATGTGGGGAAGATAATAGGTTGGATACGAATTAATGCCGAAACAATAATGGAAGAGAACTATTAAGAAATGTAATAAACTTACTAAGTTAAGTAACTTTTCATAAGACTTTCGGATAATGTAAAGTGAAATCGATGGGGAAAATAGTAAACTACAGGTGCAAACCCCACGGCAGCACATGGCCATGTTCTAGTGCCGACCAATCTACTAGAAATGTGGGTTCATTCACATGCGTTGGTATTTTACACTTCAATAAAATTTAAATTATACATATAATATGATTGTAGTGTGATATAAATGGTTGAACGTTTTCAATAAGACTGTTTTTGTCAATATCTACACTAGAATACGATTCTCCAAATTAAGTTCTACGTCTGGTTTGAACTTTCAGTAGTAACTCCCAAGCTCTAGACAAAAATATTATAATCAATCAATTTTTATAGATATCCCGTAGATACAAATAAATTTAAAAGGAAAAATAGAACAACACACGCATCAATTATTTTACAATCGCATATGACACTCATGTGGTAAGCTCCATACCATAAGTCTCTTCTACTAAAAAATATGAACCTCATCAGACCATACATATCTTGCAGATCTAAGATATAGGTAGACGATGAATCCTTCTATGATATATTAGGTGATCATTGTATAATTATTGTTCAATTATTTTACGTAAGTTGGTGGTTTCTTATTACTTTACTATGCAATCACAACTCACAAGATACACAATGACCATTTTGATACAAAGCTCATAGTTAGCTTTATTAGTAAAGGAACAATAATATTTTTGATTAGTTATTTAGATCAACAAAAAAACACATTTCAAACATGAAAATGATGCCTTGTCCAAATTCAAAGTATGAAATTTTAAATTTAGTTTTATAAAATTCAATGGGGTGGAACAAAAGACTATGAAAAATGGTAGGGACATGATATGAAGAATCGAATTAGGTTGACCCTATCAATTGAAGATAGTAATAATTGATCTTAAAAGGAACCTTACGAAGCAAAATCTTAAATTATCGTTTATTGATGGCATGTGGTATTTGAATATGTACAGATCAAACGTACTCTTTTCGTACCCAACCCACTTCAGTGCCAACCATTCTTCTCGTATCTTCCTCTTCCACTTATCTCTGTCGGTCCTTAAATTTAAATTTGTGGTCGATTTATCTTTTGCGGTGTAACGCCAACTCATCTAAACATTCCTGCGTGTGTGTGTGGCTAATAAATCGAACAAAATTAGTTATTAGTTCTTATCTTTATAAATAGTTAATTACTATTTTTACCAAATGTCTTTTAAGAAGTTATAGCATCTCCAATAGAGAATTCTACTCTTGAAAATCACAAAATACATAAATTCGGTTAGTTTTTTATACTACTATTAATATATATATATATATATATAGATATATGATTCAAAAGAAAAAAAATTATATAGGATATTCCCTTTTTTTTGTAAAAGAAAGAATTAAACTCAGATCTACAAATCTATAACGGATCTTTTTGGGGTATTTATGCAGATGTAACTTCACAGTCGTGTGATCAATTGAAATTGAACCCAAAATTTACCGTATTGTAGATAGTATGTAACTCTACAGCCGTGTAGCCAACTGAAATCGAACCAGTTTATTGGACATTCTTTATAAATAATTGCTTTAGTTCCTCGGCTTAACTGAATCAAAGTAAACAAAAATCAGATTGTTATAGATTTTTTTCAACTCAACTAATTTGTTTCATAACGAGCTTCAGAATCTGCAAATAAAATATTTGTTTTTATTTTATTGTATTGATTTCTATACTTACACTTTGCAAATAAAATATGCCATGAGGTTTTGTCCAAAAAGATAATCAAAATAAACCAGGGCGTTAAATAGTTAAGCCCATTAAGAAAAAAAAGATAAGCCCCACTGGACTTTTCCTTACTTCCATGTTTTGCTTTGTAAATCAAACCTCAACCAAATTCAAATATGGGCTTCAGATTGTAAACTCAATAAAGTTAAGGCCCATTAAAAATGTCCGAAAGAAAAAAACCCTAATTAAGAAGCATCACTATAAAAAACGCTACAGCTTGTGTAGCGCGTCTTCTCTTTCTTTCACCCGAGCCGACGGAGGAACGAATCGAACTCAAAAGCTTTGCAGAGAGAGAGATCTTCGTTTTGATCCCGTGGAAGAATCGCGACAATGGCGGAAAAGGCAGTGACCATCAGAACCCGAAAATTCATGACTAACAGACTTCTCTCAAGGAAGCAGTTCGTGAGTTCATTTCGCCTTAGTATTTGATTGCTACTAGCCTACTAGTATATAGTATGATATTTGATTACGGGGAATTTAATGAATAGTGTCTGAATCTGTGTAACTTGATGCGCATAGCTTAGTCTTAAAACTCGTAGTAGTGTTTTTTATTTGGCTAGCTTTTTGGATTTGAGTTTAGTAAGAAAATGGTTGATTTTTGTGAATTGTGTAGGTTATTGATGTTCTTCACCCTGGAAGAGCCAATGTTTCAAAGGTATGCTCTTTACAGCCCACAATGCCTTTAGTTTCGAGTCCTCATTATATAGGCTAGATTTAATGTTTTAAGGGTTTTTTATGTGAGAGTTTATTTTTACTTTTTAACTTGAAAGGCTGAGCTGAAGGAGAAGCTAGCAAGGATGTACGAGGTCAAGGACCCAAACGCAATCTTTGTTTTTAAATTCAGAACCCATTTTGGAGGTGGTAAATCATCCGGGTTTGGTTTGATCTATGACAATGTCGAGAGCGCTAAGAAGTTCGAACCCAAGTACAGACTTATCAGGGTAAGTAAATTGCTCTCTCCTCTCTTATTTTCATGAAATGCTTTTTTTAGTCTAGCGCTGGTTATTAGTATTAATATTGTCATTGCTCTTGTTGATCACTATAGTTAGTCTGGCTTCTTCTATAAACATTAAAGATATATATATGATGTCTCAGTATACTTAAAGACTGGCTGCATGTGTGATTTGCAGAATGGTCTTGACACCAAGATCGAGAAATCAAGGAAACAAATTAAGGAAAGGAAGAACCGTGCTAAGAAGATCCGTGGTGTTAAGAAGGTGAGACCTACTGTTTACTAATGACAATCTTTACATACAATTGTTATACACTATAATTCTGTTTACTCATTTTCTTTGCCTTTATTAACATCGCAGACCAAGGCTGGTGACCCCAAGAAGAAGTGAGAGATTACAAGCTAGTATCAACCATATTCTGTTCTTTATAATCAAACTTTTATGTTTTCTTTTGTTTGCAATTAGATTTTCTCTGCAACTAGACATCTATAAACGTAATCAAAGTTTTTTGTTCAATACTTTCTTAAGCTCTTCTCCATCGTTTTCCAGTTTCCACTTTTTGTAAAATATAAAAAAACTAAACCGCCTTAAACCATAATTCGTTAATCCAATTCTTAACCGGGTAACCTAATACGAGGAGAAGTATGTTACGAATCTGATTCTGTCTTGTTTTCTTTTAGCTAAGCAAAAATGCGATGCTAGCTTCAACCATTAGATTCTAAGGTGGTAAATTCAATCAACAAAAGCACTTTCATGTGCCTACACACTCATACTTTTGGCGATTTGATAGTTGTTAAAAGTTAATTTTCACACATTTTTATTGAATGTAAGAATATATGAATTTGCGTTTCAATTTCTGAGACTAGGAAAAAGAGAAGGAACGTTACATGGGAGATCTACGACAGAGTCACGTTTACCTAACGCTCTTTAAATTTCAAAGGACTTTTCGTTGGGACCGAGAGACGTCAGGACACAAGAGACCGCAATAATAAGCAAGTGCGTGTAGGAGTGGGTGACCACTTACTTATGCCTTGTTCGTAAACGTTTTTCCAAAAAGCTATGAAACACCGAAACTACCCCTGGTTGGGCCGAAGAATCCCATGCCCCTACCACCCACCACCCAATCACAAGCGCGTAACCAACCAATCCTCGTGAACCCCACTCTTCTCTCTCTCTCCCAACCGCATCTGGTTCTCTTTTGGTCTTAACCCGATCGCAAGAGCTGAAGCCAGATCTGTTTTCCTTTCCCTTCTCCGAAACATGACATCTGATCAACGCGACGCCGTTTTCTCCATCGAATCGCCGGATCTAGAGGAAGGAGGCGCAGGAGACGGAGGAGGAGGAGACTCCGACACCGACGAGGATCTCCACGACGCCGCGATCCCCGAGACCAACGAAGATCCCGAAGACGACGATCCCGACGAGGAAGATCCAACCACCGCCGCCGTCGTCGCCTCCTCCTCCACAGACGCCGTAACCGTCGCGCTTCCCGCCGGATCCGCCGTCCCCGTCTCCGTGATCCCCGTCGACTCCGATCCGAAATGGCACCGCACGACGGAGATCGTCCACCACCACCACCACAACAGCCAGAGGATGCTTCCTCCGCCGATCGACGACTCCAGACGCCTCTTCCAGAGGCTCTGGACCGACGAGGACGAGATCGAGCTCCTCCGCGGGTTCCTCGACTACGTGACGTCACACAGGGGGAGCAACAGCTCCCACCCGCCCGACACGGCGCCGTTTTACGAGCTGATCAAGTCCAAGCTCCAGCTGGAGTTCAACAAGAACCAGCTCGTGGAGAAGCTGAGGCGTCTCAAGAAGAAGTACCGTAACGTGATGAGCAAGATTAGCTCCGGGAAAGAGGTGTTCTTCAAGAGCCCTCACGATCAGTCCACTTTCGAGATCTCTAGGAAGATTTGGAACCAGACTGGGAAGATCATCGGGTTTGAGGACAACAATGTGATGGATTTCGAGGAGACCAACGCTAACACCACCAACGGTAACTACTTTAACAGCCCTGGTGGTTCGAACCCTATTGAGGTTGATTCTGAGAACGGAGTTGAGAGGAGGTTGACTATGAGTAGCGGAGGAGGATCGAGGAAACGGTCGAGATCGAGGATAGGGAAGATTGAAGAAGACAGCAAACCTGTCATTGATGGGAACATACCAAACACAGCAGCAGCTAGCAATGTTAACCTCAACGAACCTGCGACAGCTGTTATCGGAGGGAACATTGGTGTTTTGATTGAAGAGACTGTGAAGAGCTGTGTCTCTCCTCTGATCAAGGAGATGATGAACGGGACGACGAGTATGATGATGGCTGCAATGGGAGGAGGAGGTGGTATTGGTGGTGGTGGTGGTGGTCATGGCTTTGGCTCGTTAAGCCCCATGTTTACACGGCCGTTAGGTTATGGTGTGGAAGGAGGAGGTGGGAACAAGGCGGTGAATGATGAGCGGTGGAGGAAGCAACAGATACTGGAGCTGGAAGTGTATTCGAGGAGATTAGAGCTGGTTCAAGAGCAGATTAGAGCTACATTGCATGAGTTAAAGACGATGCCGAGTGGTGTATGATGATGATGAAACAAGAAGAAGAAGAGGAATAAGACAATAACCAGTTAGGTTGATATTTGATTATGAGTTTAACCTTCTGGAAATGTGTGTGGTGAGTATTAGTAGTATGAGAGATTTGAATATTTTTCCAGTTATAAATTTGCTTAAGGTATTATTGTGATATTATTCTAGGTTTTATTTTTGTTTTCCTTCTTTAAATTATTTGTCAATAGGGATGAATCATCATAGTGGGGGTTTGTGTATAACCTTTGTATTAGATTTTTATAGTTTTCTCGTATAACCTTTGTTTCATGATGCAGTTACTGAAGTGTATGATTATTATTCTATATTTGACACATGACTTGAAGTAATTAATATTTTCTTAAGCAAATCTTGTTTCTCAAATTCTTTTGGGGTGAAACGCAATACGACAACTGACACGAGATTATCAGAAAAGTCCAGGTTAAAGTAATAAATTACAAGAAAGCAGAAAATTAGTTATAACTTATACAAACACGTGAAGAGGTGAAGATTGGTGCGGTGGATTTTGTATGTTTTGCACGTGGTTGGTTTGTTATGTACTTATTACTAATAAGTTATTAGTGCTAAAGTGTACTATATGGTATTATACGCAATCGTTGATCTACTTTATAGTCAGTAAGTACATCGCTCTCACTATTAACACTTCTCTCTCTCTCTCTATCTCTTTTGTGGACAATCTTTCTTCTCTCGAGCTTGGTTAGTTCATTACGTTTCTTTTTGAACTCTTCATCTGTTTGCGGACATCTTGAATCAGTTAGCCTCTCCATGTTCCATTTCAGCTCAAGAACAAGAACTTGTTTGCTCTGTGCATCATTCACTCATTTGTTTCATCATCGTTTTTAATCATCATTCATTGTCATGTTAATTAAACTCCTAAATCTTGAAATTAGTTTGAGAAGGTTATGCTGTCTTGCTGTCTTGTAGAGCCTCTTTGTGATCTTCAGTACCCAAATCTGGGAAGTTAATTTTGCAGGAATTTCAAAGATCTTTGTAGCATGGAGTACTCAGTCAAGGATGATGTAACTCAAGTAAATCCATATATTTCTAGTATTTTCTTTTTGTTTTTTTATAATCAATGTTTCATTAGTCTCAAAAACTTTTGTCTTAAGTTCCTTTGTTCAAGTGATGTGATTAGTTCCATGTATCTTGCATATGCTGTGACAGCTGATAGGTAACACTCCAATGGTGTACCTGAACAGCATTGTAGATGGTTGTGTTGCACGTATCGCGGCTAAGCTTGAGATGATGCAGCCTTGCTCTAGTGTCAAGGACAGGTATATATATATCTAACTTATCTTGTCTGCTCTAAAACATGCATTTGTTCTTTTTTTTCCTTTCCATTTTCTGTCTTGTTTGCCTCTAAATTTGTTCAATAAAATGATATTTTCTGCTTGTTAGGATTGCTTATGGTATGATTAAAGATGCAGAAGACAAGGGTTTGATTACTCCCGGAAAGGTATAACCATTAAATCATACAATCTCATTAAATATTATAATCAAAATCGTAGGTTAAATCTTTGTGATTTTACTTACTACATTCAGAGCATATTGATTGAGCCAACATCTGGTAACACCGGGATTGGTATAGCAATGGTTGGAGCAGCTAGAGGTTACAAAGTTGTGATTACACTGCCTGCATCAGTCAGCATTGAGAGAAGAATCATTCTTCTAGCATTAGGTGCAGAGGTTCACCTCACAGATCCTAAAAAAGGCGTTATGGGAGTAATTGTCAAAGCCGAAGAGTTATTAAGCAAAACACCAGATGGTCACATACTAGAGCAATTCAGAAACCCTTCAAACCCACAAGTATGCATATATATATATATAGGGACTGTGTTTTCACATTTCTACATATTCTTTTTTAGTTTGATAAAAAATTTGGATTCTTTGCAGTCTCATTACGAGGCCACTGGTCCAGAGATATGGAGAGACTCTGCAGAGAAAGTAGATATATTGGTTGTGGGTGTTGGGACTGGTGGAACGATCTCTGGAGTAGGGAAGTTCCTCAAGGATAAGAATCAAGACGTTAAGGTACAAACTGATATATATGACAGAACATTTGTTAGATACTAAGGCTTCTTCTCAGAGCATTTGTTTTATCATCAGGTTTATGGAGTTGAACCTGCAGAGAGTGCAGTACTCAGTGGAGGGCAACCTGGTGAGTTTGTTTCTCTTTTTGGCACTCAAGCTTACAGCTCTTGCTCTTGAGCATTCAACTCTAATATTTAAAACAAACAATCTTATTAACATTAGAATCAAAATTAATATTAGAAGGCCACCTGGTGAGTTAGAGTTAGTCTCTCTTTTTGGCACTCAAGCTTTTAAATTTTGGGTCTAACACACATATTGTAATGAAACATAACATTCATTGATAACACGGTTTTCTAGGTCCACATGGGATCCAAGGTATAGGAGCTGGACTCATCCCAGACAATTTGGATTTCAGCGTTCTTGATGAAGTCATTCAAGTAATGTTGTAGCTAAGACTTTATCTGTATGTTTTTGTGTGTGTGTGTGTTCTTGAACTCCAAGAGAAGACTGAGAACTTTGCAATCTCCATTTTTCAGGTGACAAGTGTGGAAGCTATTGAAACAGCCAAACTTCTTGCCCTGAAAGAAGGATTACTGGTCGGTTTATTGATTCTTTTTTTTTTTTTGGCAATTCTCTTTTTTTTTTTTGGTTTAAACTATAAAAACCAAGTTTATGATAAGTGTTATTGTCTGTCAGGTTGGAATATCATCCGGAGCTGCTGCAGCCGCTGCGATAAAGGTTGCAAAACGACCAGAAAACGCAGGGAAGCTCATAGTTGTAAGTGAAACAGAGTTATAAACCAATCTTTAAATCGAAATCAAACCGGATTTTAAAATTAATCTATCGGTTATCGTCCTGGTATTCAGGTGGTTTTCCCGAGTGGCGGGGAACGGTACTTGTCGACTCCGATGTTCGACTCGATCAGAAGTGAAGCGGAGAATTTGGCAATTGAATGAGAGAGACTTATCCACTGCTACTACTACGTAACTCGGTTCGGTTATGTAATAAAGTACCAAGATACCGGTTTTGTCATTTTGACATACATTGAAAGTGTTGTTTGACTTGAAATGACATGACGTAATATTGTTTTCAAAATTAAGAAAACTATAGACATGCATGCATGTAACGTATGTCGTTTAAAAATTTCTACCAAGAACAAATAAATAAAACAAAAACGAGATCCTCGCCGATTTGGTCAGAGCAGTATATTAAGTGTTAGGAACGAAAGTTTGGTAAGAGTTAGGAAATTATAACATATTAAATGTATAAGTTTATGCGCTGTTTAAGGCAAGTAATCCTGCTTTTTCCTTTGTTTAAAACTTAACGCAATCTAATTACTCTATGTAGTCTATACCAGTGTTCAATAAACTAAAGTTGTCAACATGAGGTGGCAAAATGTTATGAATAAAATACAATCTATATGTTGTGACGGCGTGAGAAGGAATGGACAGAGAGACAAATGGATAAAACGATGTAACTACGATAAAGCAATGTAATTACGACACGGATACTTAACATGGTTCATCTTATAACTATGTCCATGGGTAAAAAAAGATTTTGTTATTATAGGTGGTACTGAAACTTACAGGACGTAAGTTTAGGGTTATTTCGAATCCCCTAGTCTATATCTGAGAAGTGATTTCGCCACATGTTCTCTCTACAATCAGTTTCACAAAAAAAAATGACATGACTAATAAAATTGATGACATGACTTCCGATAAATATGACGTGGATTATTTCATTTAATGTTGATTTATATTTTTGATAAACTTTTTTAGAATATGATAATAACGGGAAGACGTGTTATTTCCCCATGAGAAGTATCGTATCCTCCCATTTGTCTCCCAAACTATGACCTCGTCCTATATCTCCCTGAGTTGAAACTTCGAAATCAATTTTCCCATGAAACTCAATCCGATATTGGTTAAGACAATTCTCGGTATAATCGCAAAACCAAACCGAAAAAACCCCGAACCATAACCGAAACCGTTTCAAAAAAAAAAAAACCCAGATTTGACCCGACCCATAGCCCCACTCTCTTAAAAATCCCAAATCGTAATCTCCCCGTAGCTCGACGAACCCTAAAAACCCCAATCAACTTTTATTCTCTTCTCCCCCGAATTCCCAACTGTGAGAGTAAGAGTGATGTCTGGGTCTTCAAATGTCGTGTCTGGAGCTTCCTCTGGATCATCGAATGGGCGTCGAAGAGGTAGACGATTTGCAGGTGTCCCGAAGAAATGTTGGTGTGGTGAATCCATCATTCCATTGATGTCAAAATCGACTCCCAATCCCTACAGGAGATACTTTCGATGTCTGTATGCTGCAACACAGAGGGTAATTTTTGTTATTAGTCTCATTTCAGAAAGTTGTTAAGATCATTTTTAGCTAGAGAATGATGATTGAGTAATGCTTTGTTGTGTATGTCTATGTATAATGAATTGTTTAGCTGGAGAATGATGAGCATATATTCAAGTGGATAGATGAGGCAATATTGGAAGATTTAGAATCACTTGAATCCAAAAATGCAAGTATTGAGCAACATGTGAAAGAGATTGCAAGAGAGAGATTGTCCCTTGAGCAGGAAGTACTTGATCGAGTTGAGGAAGTGCTGGCTGAAGAGAAAACAAAGATGAAAAAGATGATGGCAGTCATATTCAGTGGTTGTGCGATTTGTGTTGTGTCAATGGTGCTTCTCGTCAAGAAATGGTGAAGCATGATGAAGAATGTGTCTGTGATCAATGGGTTTCGGTTCTGTTTCTGTGTTGAATCTCGTGTATGAACTTGATGTTAGTTTCTGTTTTGGTATGAACCTAAATATCTATGATGTTGTAAGAACTTGAATCTCTGTTGTTTTTTTAGTTATGTAAGAGGATGATCTTTTAAAAAATTATGTCTTGTTCTAGAGATTTGTTATGCATTGAAAAGAGATAACAAGAAAGGAATAAAAAAAAAAACAGTAAAGCCAACATAAACATAGCAAGATAATGTTTTAATAGATACCACCATTCCTAAAGACACATCGGTTTGAACAAAAGACAATTTTTAAAAGAGCTTGAGAGACAACTTGACACACCAAAACCCACATATTCCGAGTCTTTAAAAACCACAAAAGCTAAGAGACAAAACAACACCAAATCCGAGAAGCTAAAAGCCACAAAAGTCGACACCACCAGTCAACACATATCTTGAGAAGGAGCTGGAGAGGGAGCTCGAGAAGGAGCTGGAGAGGGAGCTTGAGATGCAGCTGGAGAAGCAACATTAGAAGGACCAGCTCCAGTTGGCTACCAAAAACAGAACAAAACTAGTGAATCTTTGTTTGAGCTTGCATTGAAAACAGAACAATGGTGAATCAGAAACAGAACAAACCTTTTTTTTTTATGAAACCTTGAGTTGTGATCAGGTTGGCCGCATACTCCGCAGTGCATAGTTCTCTTTTTATGTTTTGGTTGCTTCTTGGTTGGAGACTCATTAGCAGGTTTTTTTCTTTTCTTCTCAGCCTTAGTCATCTTCTTCCTCCCCGTTTGGTCTGGATCAGGTGGAATATGGACGTCCGGCGCACCCGTTTCAGGCCAAAACCGAGCACCTCTCACCGGAATAAGGCCGTCAGTGTAGTTTCTTCTCCACATAGATGTTCTGAACCACTTACAAACGAAGTCCTCAGCCTTAAGCTTCTTATGGAGAATGACTCCATAGGCATGCTCGCATGGAATACCACAAATCTCAAACTTCATACACGTGCAAGTCCATCTCTCCAAGCTGACACGGTAAGTACATCCACTCAACTTTGCTTCATACATTCCATTGGTGCTTCTTCTAACTATGCATTCACTAGCATTCTTTTTCTCTGCTTCAAGAAACTCAGTCGCATATGGTGTACAAATCCCTGAAAAATAATCACATTAGAGTATCAGAGACATGAGAGAGTGAACCCTGAAAATTAAAAATAAAAAGCACAAAATTTTATACCTTTGTGAGTATGAGAGGTTACTGATCGTTTTGCAATCCGAACCATGGCAAGTCTTCTTATTGTCTCTAACATAGGGACAAATGAAGTTCCCTTGCCTTTCCTATGGTGTTATTGAAAGACTCTGTGGAATTGTTTTCCACATCTTCGCAGTATGGCCCTAACCTGTGGTATGCTCTACACCATGACTCCGGTTTTGTCTTCAGAACATCCTCATACACACCAACATCGTAATTGAAAATCCTATCCAGTCGTTCCTTATATTCTGCTTCGTTGTAACTCCATGCTAAGCTCCATATAAAACTCTTCATGTCGCTTTTACTTCCATGTTTCTTCTTCAGATTCTCATAGATGTGTCTCACACACTTCCTATGCTCAACCTTAGGCAATTCTTCCTTAACTGCAGCTATCAAACCCTACACCAAATAGACAAAATAACAACCATATAAGCTTACTCAATTAGTTCCATTTAAAAAAAAAAGAAGGTTAAAGACACTAACCTTTTGGCGATCAGACACAAGAACAAACCCCTCGCCATCCTCAAGTCCTAAGTCTTCCTTTACCATTCTCACAAACCATGACCAATTCTCTGTATTTTCAACTTGAACTACACCCCATGCCACTGGATAAATGGCATTATCTGCGTCTCTTCCTAATGCCACCAACACTTGTCCTTTGACCTTGTGTTTAACAAAGCATCCATCAATTCCAAGCAAAGGTCTACATGTCTCCTTCCATGTCCTTCCTTATGTTTTCAAAGCAAACGTAGAACCTGTTGAACTCATCTTTTCCTTCTGCATTTTTCAGAGTCTCAATCACCACAGTGGAGTCTGCGTTTGATTCAAGTATCTCAGCCGCATAATCTCGAAGACGAGCGAACTGGTGATCATACTCAAACTCAAGCCACTTCAGCGCCTTAGTTCTAGCAGCTTGACACTGAGGCCTTGATGCCGTGATCCCCCATTTCTCTAGAATCAGTTCTTCAATCTTCATAGGCATGTAATAATCAGGTTCTTCTCTGATTTTATCAATAAACAACCTAGCTATTTGTGGAACCCTCAGCATCGAACACTGTCCGTTAGGCACACAGGAATGAGTCTCAACAAACACTCTCACTTTCCACACATTATCACTTGGCAGAACTGAAGCATAGATTTTCCACTCACAAGTTCCTTCTTCATTAGAACCCAAACACCTAAAGCCAATTTTATCCTTATCGTACCTGTACTGCTGGATATTGCGGCCCGTTCTAAGAGCATAGTCAAGCACACAATCTTTGAAACCAACGCCGTTTACGAATGTCTGCTTCTGGTATAACCTTCCATCACCGCGCTTGATGTGAGTTACATCTGCTGGTTTCTTTTTGCAGCCTTTCTCTTGCTCGTCATCACTCTCAGGAATCTGATCGTGGCGAATCGAAGGCTCGTCGACGAACTCCCTAAGCAACTGCTCGATTTCACCTTGATCTCTCTCTTCTGCTTCTTCATCGAAGGTTTCGCCCCCATCGACATCATCAACTGAAGCCATCTCTCTGCTTTCTTCTTCTCCCCACGATTTCTCTGTTCTTTCTGTTCTCTCTGCTTTCTTCTTCTCCCGACGTTTTCTCTGTTTCTATTTCTAGGGTTTTTTTTTCTGTTGAAATCGGGTATAAGTGAAAGGGGTAATGGGGTTTTCGGATCTTAATCTCAGTTTTCTGGTTTGGTTATTGTAATCGGATCTTAATCGGGTATAAATCGAGTCATTATTGGTCTAAAGTTGGTTTAGTTAACAATAACGATTTTAGTTTATCTGACAAAACCGAGTAATTTAATTTCATGGGGTTAAGGCTTTCGAACTTTAATCTCGGGGAGTTATAAGAGTTTTGATATAGTTCCATGGGGAAATTGATTTCGAAGTTTCAATTCGGAGAGATATAGGGCGAGGTCATAGTTTGGGAGACATATGGAAGGATACGATACTTCTCGTGGGGAAATAGCACGTTTTCCCGATAATAACTCATACTTTTCTTTTAATATTGATTTTTAGTTTTGGTAAACTTCTTTAAATATGGTAATATCGCATACATCATCTATAAAATAAATATATTCATATATAACATTAAAATTCCGAAATTATATTTTATTTTATTTTCTATAATTATAAAATTTGTATTACTAAATCTTTAAAGAATTGCTACAATTTTTTAAAAAATTTGATTTCTAATCATAAAATCATTAGATTCTTATATATCTACAGATTCTATAAATACTGTTAGTTCAAATTTTTGATAATTATACAATATATTTTTAAATAAAAATCATTTTATCTTAATTTAATATTTAAATAAATAAAATCTATATTTAAATATCGGTAAAAAATAATAAAATCTATAATATTTAATAAATATTATTTTAAATATAAATTAAATTTTGAAAACAATTTTACTACACATGCGTGCAGGAAAACACCTAATACAAAGTATATATAGTAACATCTCATATTTAAAACTTAGACTATATGGACTCATGGGTCTAAAAGACTGCAATCAGATGTAATATCTATTATAACTTGATGCAACGCTCTCGATATAACTGAATGTAGCGTCAAGATTCAAGGCACATCAACAATATAAATGTATAAAATTCTCGTCACGTGTTTCATGCGCGGTGTTAATTAGTATATATTATAATGCATAGCAATTATTGATGTGTGCAGTGTACTTTACTGATGCCTTTATATCATTGCTCTCGAGTCTTGACTTTCTTAAACTCCGATAGGATCTCGTCGCACGTACAAACTTGGGTAAACATCTTTTAAATGTTCTTCTATTTTCCCTCTAAATTTTCCAACTTGAATAGTTTTTTTTTTTGAAAAGAACTTGAATAGTTTCTCCTCTTCATATTTGAGTTTTAAAAGACACATTGTCTAGTTTTCACTCCTTTGATTCGGATCTGAAGTAGTTTTAAAGCTGACAGTGTCTTGTTGCTTACACTGTTACACAGTCGCACACATTGTGTCTTTTAACTCTTTTGATTTTTCTTTTGAATCTTGCAGGAATTATAGCATATTTAGCATGGAGTGCTCGATCAAAGATGACGTGACTCAAGTAGTTTCGAAATCATTCAACCTTTTTTCCATCAGTTGCTTTAATATGGAATGGTCAAGTTCTAAGTTACTTTGTTCTGGTCATGTACTTATAGTTCCATGGTATTTCTTCTGTGCGTTATGCAACAGTTGATAGGTAACACTCCAATGGTGTATCTGAACAACGTCGTAGATGGTTGTGTTGCTCGTATCGCGGCTAAGCTTGAGATGATGGAACCTTGCTCTAGTGTCAAGGAGCGGTATATATCACTTCACAATCTCTTGTTTCCTCCAAGACATAATACTTGATAACTTTAATTTCCTTCTGAGAAAATCTCCTTTTTAAAGAAAAATCGAATTTTATCTTCTGTTTGCTAGAATCGCTTATGGTATGATCAAAGATGCAGAAGACAAGGGGCTGATTACTCCCGGAAAGGTACAACGATTTGATACTACAATCCGTATTTTAAAAATTTACGTCAGTATGATCAAACATTTTAGCTTTACATCATGGTGATGTTACTACTATAGAGCACATTGATTGAGCCAACTTCTGGTAACACCGGGATTGGTTTAGCCTTTGTCGGGGCAGCAAGAGGTTACAAGGTTGTGCTCACACTGCCTCAAACAATGAGCCTCGAGAGAAAGACAGTTCTGTTAGCATTAGGTGCAGAGGTTCATCTCACAGACCCGAGGAGAGGCGTCAAAGGATTATACGAAAAAGCCAACGAGATATTAAGCAAAACTCCAGATGGTATCATACTGCATCAGTTCAAGAATCCTGCAAACCCACAAGTATATATTATGGACTCTCCTTATACCTCTCTCTCTCTCTCTCTTTTTATACCTTTTTCTTTTGTTGTTTATCTAAATTTTTGATGCAGACTCATTACCGAACCACGGGTCCAGAGATATGGAGAGACTCTGCAGGGGAAGTAGATATATTGGTGGGCGGTGTTGGGACCGGTGGAACGATCTCTGGAGCAGGTAAGTTCCTCAAGGAGAAGAAAAAAGACTTAAAGGTATAAAACTTTTTAAAAACACTTATATTTACAAGTCCAAAATCATAACATGAGAAACATTTTTTTCTTTTTTTTTAAAAAAAGGAACATTAATTTTGTTTTACGGGCACTTGTTTGATACACAGGTATACGCGGTGGAACCTAAAGAAAGTGCTGTACTCAGTGGATGTAAACCGCGTAAGAGTTGCTTCTTGAGTCTTAATACCTAGATAAAACCAACATTAATCCGTGGATTTTCTTGCTGCCAAATCTATTTCTTGATCAACAAGGTTTTTGGCTTTCTTTAGGTCTACATTTGATCCAAGGAATTGGTGCTGGAATCATCCCAGACAATTTGGATTTCAGCATTGTTGATGAAATCATTCAAGTAATGTGTAGCTGATATTTTTTTTATCTGTTCGTAAAAGCATGCAATGAGATGTCAGAGTCTGAGATATCTTTGTAATGTTAAAGGTGCCAGGCGTGGAAGCAATTGAAACAGCCAGACTTATTGCCCTGAAAGAAGGATTACTGGTACAGTCTGTCGGTTTAATCGGTATGATAAACCATAAAGCCAACGTTTCTGATCAAATTTTATCGTCTAGCAGGTTGGAATATCTTCTGGAGCTGCTGCATCCGCTGCCATTAAGGTGGCAAAACGTCCAGAAAACGCTGGGAAGCTCATAGTTGTAAGTGAATCTGAGTTATTACTTTACATTAAAAAATTTCCTTCCCTGGCCAAAAGTCAGACCGGATCTTTAAGAAAATGAAATCGGTTAATTTTAGGTGGTTTTCCCTAGCGGTGGGGAGCGTTACATATCGACTGAATTATTCGACTCCGTGAGACATGAAGCAGAGAGTATGACATTTGAATGAAGCAGACTGTGCGATATTCTATTTGATATTTTTCACTTTCTCAAATCTGAAAAATATAAATATAAAAATCATTTTAAAAGTTATTAAGTTTACAAGTATTCTGTGTGAATTGCTGTGTAATAAAATCGGTAATAGTGTTAAATAAAATTTGGTAATAACAATATTATGCTCTCTCTGTGTTTGGATTTGGCTTAAAATTTGATATTTCATACGATTATTGCTAATCAAATTCTATTTTCGAGATAATACGTCGAATTATTACACTAGACAATTTAGATTAAACAATAGACAAACACATCATAGATTTTTTTTTTTTTTTTTTTTTTTTTGGTAACCGTGGGGGTTCCCAGGCGGTAAGCCCAGACTAATCCCACGAGGCCTTCCATCCGGGCACGCACGGTTATAGGCGGGAAGGTGGCCAAGGCGACTCGAACCCAGGACGGGCACTCCAGCTGGAATTCCATTACCACTAGGCCAAGAGCTTTTGGTTAACACATGATAGATTTCACCTTTGAGATAAGTTGTTTTCTTTGAAGCACATAAACTGACAAAAGGTATACAGATGATTAATATAGAAGAAGCATTATTTGTTGTATATATAGAGATATTTGCAATGATAATGGCTCAACTCATGACTCATCACACCTTCCAATTCCTTTGTATTCATCCTTGGACATTCCTCTGCATTGCTCTTCTCCTTTACACGTCCACCATTCATAAATCCCCTGCTTCTCCTACAATTTTTTTGTTTCCTATATATAATATAATCATTACAAAATAGAACAAAAACAAACAGTAAAGTTTGTAATTTTATCTTTGTAGGAAAATTTTCTAAGCAAATAATAAAACTTTACAGAAAGAAGAAATGATGAAAACGACCATAAATACGAAGAGGATAGAAGAAAAAATAGATCTTCATTTTTTAAAATATTTTCTTTCGGTTTGAGATGATTTAAGATAATAGGCTTTAACTGATGATCTACCTTTAGGATACGTTAGAATTTATAGGTAAACATCAAAACTAATATGTAACTAAGTGTTTGCCCGCGATTTCTCGGAGATTAATATTATATGAATAAATATGTATGTTGTTTACAAATATTATTGAATAGTAATTAGAATTATTAAAATTTAACTTTTAACTTCATAGTTTGATAATAAAAAGTTTCATATTTATTTTTTAGAAGAGCTATAAGATTTAAGATAATTCAACAATATATATCTAAGTCACTATAAATTTTTACATAAAAAAATATTATAATTGGTTCAGGTAATTGATTGTATAGAGATCCTAAACTTTTTGACCATCATATTATTTCAGTGCTCGATGAAACTATACATTAAAACCACATTTTCATATTTTTGAAATTTTTCCAAAATCCTTGGGTTAACCCCTTCTAGAATAATGAGTTTTCGGTAAATGCTCTATATATACTGAAGTTTATACTCTTCACTTTTGTTTAAAAATTTCAAACCACGTTCTACATTTTAATTTATTTATTTTAAAATATCTTTTATGGTATATAGGAATAATTCTAATTTTTTAATATTTAGCTTACTAAAATTTCATATACTGCATAGATCAGTGGAATCTTCATTATAAAATCTTCATTATCTAGAGATACGGAGACAACATATGTTCTAAACTTTTTTACCATCATATTATGTCAGTGCTCGATGAAACTATACACTAAAACCAGATTTTCAAATTTTTAAATTTTTTCCAAAATCCGTGGGTTAACCCCCTTCTAAAATAATGAGTTCTCGGTAAATGCTCTATATACTGAAATTTATACTCTTCACTTTTGTTTAAAAATTTCAAACCACATTCTACATTTGAATTAATGTATTCTAAATTATCTTTCATCGTATATAGGAGTCATTCTAATTTTTTAATATTTAGTTTACTTAAATTTCATATACTGCCTAGATTAGTAGAATTAGCATTATAAAATCTTCGTTATCTAGAGATACGAAGACAACATAGGTTCTAAATTCTTTTACCATAATCTTATGTCAGTCCTCGATGAAACTATACACTAAAACCAGATTTTCATTTTTTAAAAAAACTTTCCAAAATCCGTGGGTAACCCCTTCTACAATAACTAGATCCGATGTCCGCGCTACGCGCGGAAAATGGTTGATGTTCAATTGATACTATTGAATTTTATTTTATTTTATGTGAACATTGTGTACTAAATGATGGGATCGGTTTGGATCAAATACTTTTTAAAAATAATATAACGATAAAGCTTTTTGAAATCTAAATAAATCCAAGTATGAAGTTCTGTGAGAATGAAAAACCAATTTGATGAATATCAGGTTTTGGTAATTGTTTAGAAATAAAAATAATAGTCTAAGGAGTCATAAATGATGCAAGAAAGAGACCAAGTATCTAAAGAACAGAAGCTATAGTGGAGACAATGAGAAACAAATACCCTGAAATTGGAAAAGATTAAGTTAGTTAAGTTAAATTTAAGTATATATTAAGCAATGGTTATTTGTATAAAAAGATGCATACCTCTAATTGTTACCAGCATGTGGTTGTGACACTGGGCATTGTAAATCAGTGATTAAAAGAACTTATCAGTAAATATTTAGAAAAGATGGAAATGAAAAATTAGAATTGTTGATAAAATCACCTCTGTGGAGAAGAAGACCTTTGAAAATTTCTTTGTAAACTATGTTCTTTACTTTTAGATGGTGGATTTCGCTTTTGATGATCGTTAAGCCTGATTTGCTTGTGACACGTGAGAGTGCCATATAAAGTTGACTATGAGCGAAGATTGGTTTAGACAGATGTAGGATGATTTTTTTTAAGTTTTGGTCTTGGCTTTTGTTGATTGTTATAGCATAACACAATTTGATAGGGAATTGGCGCCGACGCAATGTGAATGGTAGCTTTGTTTCATCATGCAAAAGTACAATTCTTGGGATCAAGACTTCTTTTCCAATGTATGAGCCAGTGATAGTTTCTGCCTTGAGGATGCGGTCGCCTATGTAGATTAGGATCATACAGATACCATTGCATAATCCTTTTCTTTGATTTATGTTCCGCAAAAGTATAATCGAGCACCAACTTTGAGAGTGAATTTGTGTGACAACAACCCTGGAAATTCCAAAGAATTCAGATACTCAACGGTGTATAATGTATAGTTTTGATCTGATTGAGTATCCGATATTTCAAAGCTGTCAAAAATATTTGCAGGATAAACTCCTAGAATATCCTTTATTCTATTAGTTTAAATTATTATATGTTTTTTTTGTCTAACGCATACATACTTCATAATTTCTTATAAAACAAAAAAAAACTACTAATATGTAACACTTACTAATTTTATGATGTCCAAAACTTTTAATAATATAACATGTATACATAAGAGTTAGACTTGTATGAGCAACTGGACTTCTAATACCAAATTAAAAATAATCTAACAGAAAATACTCTTTTACATGGGTGGATACATATATTATATTTTCTAGCTTTGGTTAATTATGTTATAGAAATATTTTATAAATGATTTAACATCTGATAATTTTACATTATTTATGAAAATTCATGCTTATAAATGTTCGATGTAACTCATTTTTCTTTCATCAATAGTGAATCTTTTTTTTTTCATCAATAGTGAATCTATTATGTAACTTTTATGTTGGACTTGTATTGAATGAAAGCCTATATGAAACGAAAACATTGTTGCATATATAAATTACATAATTAAATGGAATAAAATGTGTTAGCTTTATATTACATACCCCAAAAAGATCCAGTACAAAGCAAAATGTATAAAATAATTTTTTTAATATAAAATAACCTATGCACTCCAAATATCGATCTCTTTTCAGTAATTTCATCTACTTTAGGAGCGACATATTAAAACTTCTTACTATATCAGTAATTCTTTCATGTATGCATATGAAGACAAAATAATTCACTTTAGGCTCCGAACCGTAGCTTTCCAATTTCTTATGAAATGCAAAAGCTAGGCCATAGAACAGAGTAACACTCACCCATTCACATCCATGTAAAGTATCAATGAAAATGAAATTCTTGGAGAATACGATTTCATACAAAGTTGTAAGAAATTACAAACACCGAATTTTAAACTGTTGAGGCTACCTTTTTAGAAGTAGAGTCAGCATTACACGTTGTGTCCTCTATGTACCGTTGTTGATTGTGCTCTTGATTGCAATGACCTAGTCAAGAATATCTTGAAAATTTTAAAGAAGAGAGAAATTATAAAGCAAAAGATTTTATAATGAAGTTTAAAAGACCCAACTTTTTGAGAAAGTTACTACTCGCTCCACACTTGTTTCATGCAATGTCGAGAACACTTAGCTCATACACAGAGCGTTTCTTGCACGACATGCTTGAAAGTGTTAAGACGGTGGATGTTGACTGAACCTTGGATAAGCGTAGTCTGTGACATGAAAGGGTGAATCATAAAAAAACAAATTGTGATTCTCATATTCTGTTTTAAGAAGGTAAAAAAGTCATGGTGGTACCTTCGAATCAATAAGGACCGTACCAAATTCTGATCCTCATAGCTTCTTTTTGATGCAAAGCCGATTTAGACTTGACTAAGCCATGCATATCCCTCAGGACTAAACTTTGGGCCTCTCTGACTCCATTTTTGCAACTCATGATCCATACCAACCTTCTCATCTCTCGCCTTCTCTATTTTCCCATTGATTCTTTTAGTTGTTCCCTTTGCAAAGATGTTTATCTATTCACTTCGTGAAAGCAAAAAGATGTAAAGAGAAGACCCTTGAACCGCACTTAACTACATAACAAAGATACTGAAGAGTACATGATCAAAGATGAAGAAGCTGAGGACATAAACGAATAATTTCAGGCTAAAGTGATCTTTATTCCACAGTGGTCTACGCCAAGGAAAAAGCTTTTTTGTTAAGAAGAAGCATATAAGTAACTTCACCAGTTTGGTAGAAAATTAAGTGAAACTTGGGAGCATAGACCTATAGATAGATTGAATCTAAAGACTTCCACATGTATCAATGATCTACATACATTTTCTTTGTTTTGATTTTCATATGTAAGTGAAAAACTGACAAAAATCTTGAATATTTGTGCTCCATCGAGTTTGTGGTGTCCAAACCGGTGGGTTTGACGGTAGTTGAGAAGTTAAGAGTGGTCGCTTGCCCCGCCGTTCTCTCCATAGCTCCGGTGATGGTCGACAGTGTTTTAAATGAAACCAAGATCATATGCCAAAAAAACAAAATATTTCATTCACACGAGGGGAATGGATTTCATGGCCGTTGTTGTCTTCTTCAGTGATAATTAGGGTTGATTGAAGATCAGATGGAACGCTTTATAAAGAAGGGGAAGAGGGGAGGTGAAACGAAACCATTTAACAAGACTTGAAGATTATGAATCATAATGGTTACGGTTACTGCGAAGCGTAGATAATTCGATCGATGATGACGTTCGGGGAAGAACAAAACTGTAAGCCTTTACACTTAAGCGATCTCTACGGATTCAATTGGGCCGTTTTATAATGTATAGAGAGCCCAAAACAAAAGACCAATTTCGACGATGTCATGGCAAGTTATGGCTTAATAATTGGCTGATTTTTCTATACGACGTGGCATAGGTGAGAGGGCTTCCTCAGTCCCTTTTAGTATAGTAAGATGAGTTTTCAGTAAATGCTCTATATACTAAAGTTTATACTCTTCACTTTTGTTTAAAAATTCAAACCACATTCTACATTTGAATTTATTTATTCTAAACTATCTTTCATGGTATATAGAAATCATTCTAATTTTTTAATATTTAGTTTACTAAAATTTCATATACTGCATAGATTAGTGGAATTAGCATCATAAAATTTTCATTATCTAGATATACGGAGACAACAGAGGTTCTAAACTCTTTTACCATCATCTTATGTCAGTGCTCGATGAAACTATACACTAAAACAATATTTTCAAATTTTAGTAATTTTTCCAAAATCCGTGGGTTAACCCCTTCTATAATAATGAGTTTTCGGTAAATGCTCTATATACTGAAGTTTATACTCTTCACTTTTGTTTAAAAATTTCAAACCACATTCTATATTTGAATTAATGTATTATAAACTATATTTCATGATATATAGGAATCAATCTATTTTTTAATATTTAATTTACTAAAATTTCATATACTGCCAAGATTAGAGGAATTAGCAATATAAAATCTTCATTATCTAGAGATACGGGGACAATGGAGGTTCTAAACTCTTTGACCATCATCTTATGTCAGTGCTCGATGAAACTATACACTAAAACCAGATTTTCATAATTTTGAAATTTTTCCAAAATCTGTGGGTTAACCCCTTCTAAAATAATTAGTTTTCGGTAAATGCTGTATATACTGAAGTTTATAAGCTTCACTTTTTTAAAAAATTTCAAACCACATTCTACATTTGAATGTATTAATTTTAAAATATATTTCATGATATATAGGAATCATTCTAATTTTAAAATATTTAGTTTACTAAAATTTTATATACTGCCTAAACTAGTGAAATTAGCATTATAAAATCTTCATTATCTAGAGATACGGAGACAACAGAGGTTCTAAACTCTTTGACCATCATCTTATGTCAGTGCTCGATGAAACTATACACTAAAACAAAATTTTCAAATTTTTGAAAAATTTCCAAAATCCGTGGGTTAACCCCCCCTTCTAAAATAATGAGTTTTCGGTAAATGCTCTATATACTGAAGTTTATACTCTTCACTTTTGTTTAAAAATTTCAAACCACATTCTAAATTTGAATTAATGTATTTTAAAATATATTTCATGGTATATAGGAATCATTCTATTTTTTTAATATTTAGTTTACTAAAAATTCATATACTGCCTAAATTAGTGGAATTAACATTATAAAACCTTCATTATGTAGAGATACAGGGACAATAGAGGTTCTAAACTCTTTGACCATCATCTTATGTCAGTGCTCGATGAAACTATACACTAAAACCAGATTTTCAGAATTTTGAAATTTTTCCAAAATCCGTGGGGTAACCCCATCTAAAATAATGAGTTTTCGGTTAATGCTCTATATACTGAAGTTTATACTCTTCACTTTTGTTTAAAATTTTCAAACCACATTCTACAATTGAATTTATTTATTTTAAAATATATTTCATGGTATATAGGAATCATTCTAATTTTTTTAATATTTAGTTTACTAAAATTTTATATACTGCATATATTAGTGGAATTAGCATTATAAAATCTTCATAATCTAGAGATAAGGAGACAACAGAAGTTCTAAACTCTTTGACCATCATCTTATGTCAGTGCTCGATGAAACTATACACTAAAACCAGATTTTCAAATTTCTGAAAATTTTCCAAAATCAGTGGGTTAACCAACCCCCTTCTAAAATAATGAGTTTTCGGTAAATGCTCTATATACTGAAATTTATACTCTTCACTTTTGTTTAAAAATTTTAAACCACATACTAAATTTGAATTAATGTAGTCTAAGCTATCTTTCATGGTATATATGAATCATTCAAATTTTTTAATATTTAGTTTACTAAAATTTCATATACTGCCTAAATTATTGGAATTAGCGTTATAAAATCTTCATTATCTAGAGATACGGAGACAACAGAGGTTCTAAACTCTTTGACCATCATATTATGTCAGTGCTCGATGAAAGTATACACTAAAAACAGATTTTCAAAATTTTGAATTTTTTTCAAAATCCATGGGTTAACCCCTTCTAAAATAATGAGTGTTCGGTAAATGCTCTATATACTGAAGTTTATACTCTTCACTTTTTTAAAAAAAATTCAAACCACATTCAACATTTGAATTAATGTATTCTAAATTATCTTTCATCGTATATAGGAGTCATTCTAATTTTTTAATATTTAGTTTATCAAAATTTCATATACTGCCTAGATTAGTAGAATTAGCATTATAAAATTTTAATTATCTAGAGATACGGAGACAACAGAGGTTCTAAACTCTTTGACCATCATATTATGTCAGTGCTCAATTAAAGTATACACTAAAACTAAAATTTTAAATTTTAGTAATTTTTCCAAAATCTGTGGGTTAACCCCTTCTATAATAATGAGTTTTCGTTAAACGCTTTATATACTAAAGTTTATACTCTTCACTTTTGTTTAAAAATTTCAAACCACATTCTACATTTGAATTTATTTATTCTAAACTATCTTTCATGGTATATAGGGATCATTCTATTTTTTTTTAATATTTAGTTTACTAAAATTTCATATACTGCCTAGATTAGTGGAATTAGCATTATAAAATCTTTATTTTCTAGGAATACGGAGACAACAGAGGTTCTAAACTCTTTGACCATCATCTTATGTCAGCGCTCGATGAAACTATACACTAAAACCAGATTTTCATAATTTTGAAATTTTTCCAAAATCTGTGGGTTAACCCTAAAATAATTAGTTTTCGGTAAATGCTGTATATACTGAAGTTTATAAGCTTCACTTTTTTAAAAAATTTCAAACCACATTCTACGTTTGAATGTATTAATTTTAAAATATCTTTCCTGATATATAGGAAACATTCTAATTTTTAAATATTTAGTTTACTAAAATTTTATATACTGCCTAGACTAGTGAAATTAGCATTATAAAATCTTCATTATCTAGAGATACGGAGACAACAGAGGTTCTAAACTCTTTGACCATCATCTTATGTCAGTGCTCGATGAAACTATACACTAAAACAAAATTTTCAAATTTTTGAAAAATTTCCAAAATCCGTGGGTTAACCCCTTCTAAAATAATGAGTTTTCGGTAAATGCTCTATATACTGAAGTTTATACTCTTCACTTTTGTTTAAAAATTTCAAACCACATTCTAAATTTGAATTAATGTATTTTAAAATATATTTCATGGTATATTGGAATCATTCTATATTTTTAATATTTAGTTTACTAAAATTTCATATACTGCCTAAATTAGTGGAATTAACATTATAAAACCTTCATTATGTAGAGATACAGGGACAATAGAGGTTCTAAACTCTTTGACCATCATCTTATGTCAGTGCTCGATGAAACTATACACTAAAACCAGATTTTCAGAATTTTGAAATTTTTTCAAAATCCGTGGCTTAACCTCATCTAAAATAATGAGTTTTCGGTTAATGCTCTATATACTGAAGTTTATACTCTTCACTTTTGTTTAAAATTTTCAAACCACATTCTACAATTGATTTTATTTATTTTAAAATATATTTCATGATATATAGGAATCATTCTAATTTTTTTAATATTTAATTTACTAAAATTTTATATACTGCATATATTAGTGGAATTAGCATTATAAAATCTTCATAATCTAGAGATAAGGAGACAACAGAAGTTCTAAACTCTTTGACCATCATCTTATGTCAGTGCTCGATGAAACTATTCACTAAAACCAGATTTTCAAATTTTTGAAAATTTTCCAAAATCAGTGGGTTAACCCCTTCTAAAATAATGAATTTTCGGTAAATGCTCTATATACTGAAGTTTATACTCTTCACTTTTGTTTAAAAATTTTAAACCACATACTAAATTTGAATTAATGTATTCTAAGCTATCTTTCATGGTATATATGAATCATTCAAATTTTTTAATATTTAGTTTACTAAAATTTCATATACTGCCTAAATTAGTGGAATTAGCGTTATAAAATCTTCATTATCTAGAGATACGGAGACAACAGAGGTTCTAAACTCTTTGACCATCATATTATGTCAGTGCTCGATCAAAGTATACACTAAAAACAGATTTTCAAAATTTTGAAATTTTTTCAAAATCCGTGGGTTAACCCCTTCTAAAATAATGAGTGTTCGGTAAATGCTCTATATACTGAAGTTTATACTCTTCACTTTTAAAAGAAAATTCAAACCACATTCTACATTTGAATTAATGTATTCTAAATTATCTTTCATCGTATATAGTAGTCATTCTAATTTTTTAATATTTAGTTTATCAAAATTTCATATACTGCATAGATTAGTAGAATTAGCATTATAAAATTTTCATTATCTAGAGATACGGAGACAACAGAGGTTCTAAACTCTTTGACCATCATATTATGTCAGTGCTCGATTAAAGTATACACTAAAACCAAAATTTTAAATTTTAGTAATTTTTCCAAAATCTTTGGGTTAACCCCTTCTATAATAATGAGTTTTCGTTAAACGCTCTATATACTAAAGTTTATACTCTTCACTTTTGTTTAAAAATGTCAAACCACATTCTACATTTGAATTTATTTATTCTAAACTATCTTTCATGGTATATAGGAATCATTCTATTTTTTTTAATATTTAGTTTACTAAAATTTCATATACTGCCTAGATTAGTGGAATTAGCATTATAAAATCTTTATTTTCTAGGAATACGGAGACAACAGAGGTTCTAAACTCTTTGACCATCATCTTATGTCAGTGCTCGATGAAACTATACACTAAAACAAAATTTTCAATTTTTTGAAAAATTTCCAAAATCCGTGGGTTAACCCCTTCTAAAATAATGAGTTTTCGGTAAATGCTCTATATACTGAAGTTTATACTCTTCACTTTTGTTTAAAAATTTCAAACCACATTCTAAATTTGAATTAATGTATTTTAAAATATATTTCATGGTATATAGGAATCATTCTATTTTTTTAATATTTAGTTTACTAAAATTTCATATACTGCCTAAATTAGTGGAATTAACATTATAAAACCTTCATTATGTAGAGATACAGGGACAATAGAGGTTCTAAACTCTTTGACCATCTTATGTCAGTGCTCGATGAAACTATACACTAAAACCAGATTTTCAGAATTTTGAAAATTTTCCAAAATCCGTGGGTTAACCCCATCTAAAATAATGAGTTTCCGGTTAATGCTCTATATACTGAAGTTTATACTCTTCACTTTTGTTTAAAATTTTCAAAACACATTCTACAATTGAATTTATTTATTTTAAAATATATTTCATGGTATATAGGAATCATTCTAATTTTTTTAATATTTAGTTTACTAAAATTTTATATACTGCATATATTAGTGGAATTAGCATTATAAAATCTTCATAATCTAGAGATAAGGAGACAACAGAAGTTCTAAACTCTTTGACCATCATCTTATGTCAGTGCTCGATGAAACTATTCACTAAAACCAGATTTTCAAATTTTTGAAAATTTTCCAAAATCAGTGGGTTAACCCCTTCTAAAATAATGAGTTTTCGGTAAATGCTCTATATACTGAAGTTTATACTCTTCTCTTTTGTTTAAAAATTTTAAACCACATACTAAATTTGAATTAATGTATTCTAAGCTATCTTTCATGGTATATATGAATCATTCAAATTTTTTAATATTTAGTTTACTAAAATTTCATATACTGCCTAAATTAGTGGAATTAGCGTTATAAAATCTTCATTATCTAGAGATACGGAGACAACAGAGTTTCTATACTCTTTGACCATCATATTATGTCAGTGCTCGATGAAAGTATACACTAAAAATAGATTTTCAAAATTTTGAATTTTTTTCAAAATCCGTGGGTTAACCCCTTCTAAAATAATGAGTTTTCGGTAAATGCTCTATATACTGAAGTTTATACTCTTCACTTTTTAAAAAAATTTCAAACCACATTCTACATTTGAATTTATTTATTTTAAAATATCTTTCATGGTATATAGGAATCATTCTAATTTTTTAATATTTAGTTTATTAAAATTTCATATACTGCCTAGATTAGTGAAATTAGCATTATAAAATCTTCATTATCTAGAGATACGGAGACAACAGAGGTTCCAAACTCTTTGACCATCATCTTATGTCACTACTCGATGAAATTATACACTAAAACAAAATTTTCAAATTTTTGAAAAATTTCCAAAATCCGTGGGTTTTCGGTAAATTCTCTATATACTGAAGTTTATACTCTTCACTTTTGTTTAAAAATTTCAAAACACATTCTAAATTTGAATTAATGTATTCTAAACTATCTTTCACAATATATAGGAATCATTCAAAATTTTTAATATTTAGTTTACTAAAATTTCATATACTGCCTAGATTAGTGGAATTAGCATTATAAAATCTTTATTTTCTAGGAATACGGAGACAACAGAGGTTCTAAACTCTTTAACCATCATCTTATGTCAGTGCTCAATGAAACTATACACTAAAACCAGATTTTCATAATTTTGAAAATTTTCCAAAATCTGTGGGTTAACCCCTTCTAAAATAATGAGTTTTTCGGTAAATGCTCTATATACTGAAGTTTATACTCTTCACTTTTTAAAAAAAAATTCAAACCACATTCTACATTTGAATTTATTTATTTTAAAATATCTTTCATGATATATAGGAATCATTCTAATTTTTAAATATTTAGTTTACTAAAATTTTATATACTGCCTAGATTAGTGGAATTAACCTTATAAAATCTTCATTATCTAGAGATACGGAGACAACAGAGGTTCTAAACTCTTTGACCATCATCTTATGTCAGTGATTGATGAAACTATACACTAAAACCAGATTTTCAAATTTTTGAAAATTTTTCAAAATTTGTGGGTTAACCCTTTCCAAAATAATGAGTTTTCGGTAAATGGTCTATATACTGAAGTTTATACTCCTCACTTTTTTTAAAAAAATTCAAACCACATTCTACCTAAGAATTTATTTATTTTAAAATATCTTTCATGGTATATAGGAATCATTCTAAATTTTTAATATTTAGTTTACTAAAGTTTTATATACTGCCTAGATTAGTGGAATTAGCATTATAAAATCTTCATTATCTAGAGATAGAGAGACAACAGAGGTTCTAAACTCTTTGACCATCATCTTATGTCAGTGCTCGATGAAACTATACACTAAAACAAAATTTTCGAATTTTTGAAAATTTTCCAAAATCCGTGGGTTAACCCCTTCCAAAATAATGAGTTTTCGGTAAATTCTCTATATACTGAAGCTTATACTCTTCACTTTTGTTTAAAAATTTCAAACCACATTCTAAATTTGAATTAATGTATTCTAAACTATCTTTCATGGTATATAGGAATCATTCAAATTTTTTAATATTTAGTTTACTAAAATTTCATATACTGCCTAAATTAGTGGAATTAGCGTTATAAAATCTTCATTATCTATAGATACGGAGACAACAGAGGTTCTAAACTCTTTGATCATCATCTTATGTCAGTACTCGATGAAACTATACACTAAAACGAGATTTTCATATTTTTGAATTTTTTCCAAAATCGTGGATTAACCCCTTCTATAATAATGAGTTTTTGGTAAATGCTCTATATACTAAAGTTTATACTCTTCACTTTTGTTTAAAAATTTCAAACCACATTCTACATTTGAATTTATTTATTCTAAACTATCTTTCATGGTATATAGGAATCATTCTATTTTTTTAATATTTAGTTTACTAAAATTTCATATACTGCCTAGATTAGTGGAATTAGCATTATAAAATCTTCATTTTCTAGAGATACGGAGACAACAGAGGTTCTAAACTCTTTGACCATCATCTTATGTCAGTGCTCGATGAAACTATACACTAAAACCAGAATTTCATAATTTTTGAAATTTTTCAAAATCTGTGGGTTAACCCCTTCTAAAATAATGAGTTTTCGGTAAATGCTCTATATACTGAAGTTTATACTCTTCACTTTTTTAAAAAATTTCAAACCACATTCTACATTTGAATTTATTTATTTTAAAATATCTTTCATGGTATATAGGAATCATTATAATTTTTTAATATTTAGTTTACTAAAATTTTATATACTGCCTAGATTAGTGAATTAGCATTATAAAATCTTCATTATCTAGAGATACAGAGACAACAGAGGTTCTAAACTCTTTGACCATCATCTTATGTCAGTGCTCGATGAAACTATACACTAAAACTAAATTTTCAAATTTTTGAAAAATTTCCAAAATCCGTGGATTTACCCCTTCCAAAATAATGAGTTTTCGGTAAATTCTCTATATACTGAAGCTTATACTCTTCACTTTTGTTTAAAAATTTCAAACCACATTCTAAATTTGAATTAATGTATTCTAAACTATCTTTCATAATATATAGGAATCATTCAAATTTTTTAATATTTAGTTTACTAAAATTTCATATACTGCCTAAATTAGTGGAATTAGCGTTATAAAATCTTCATTATCTATAGATACGGAGACAACAGAGGTTCTAAACTCTTTGATCATCATCTTATGTCAGTACTCGATGAAACTATACACTAAAACGAGATTTTCATATTTTTGAATTTTTTCCAAAATCGTGGATTAACCCCTTCTATAATAATGAGTTTTTGGTAAATGCTCTATATACTAAAGTTTATACTCTTCACTTTTGTTTAAAAATTTCAAACCACATTCTACATTTGAATTTATTTATTCTAAACTATCTTTCATGGTATATAGGAATCATTCTATTTTTTTATATTTAGTTTACTAAAATTTCATATACTGCCTAGATTAGTGGAATTAGCATTATAAAATCTTCATTTTCTAGAGATACGGAGACAACAGAGGTTATAAACTCTTTGACCATCATCTTATGTCAGTGCTCGATGAAACTATACACTAAAACCAGAATTTCATAATTTTGAAATTTTTCAAAAATCTGTGGGTTAACCCCTTCTAAAATAATGAGTTTTCGGTAAATGCTCTATATACTGAAGTTTATACTCTTCACTTTTTTAAAAAATTTCAAACCACATTCTACATTTGAATTTATTTATTTTAAAATATCTTTCATGGTATATAGGAATCATTATAATTTTTTAATATTTAGTTTACTAAAATTTTATATACTGCCTAGATTAGCGAAATTAGCATTATAAAATCTTCATTATCTAGAGATACAGAGACAACAGAGGTTCTAAACTCTTTGACCATCATCTTATGTCAGTGCTCGATGAAACTATACACTAAAACTAAATTTTCAAATTTTTGAAAAATTTCCAAAATCCGTGGATTTACCCCTTCCAAAATAATGAAGTTTTCGGTAAATTCTCTATATACTGAAGCTTATACTCTTCACTTTTGTTTAAAAATTTCAAACCACATTCTAAATTTGAATTAATGTATTCTAAACTATCTTTCATAATATATAGGAATCATTCAAATTTTTTAATATTTAGTTTACTAAAATTTCATATACTGCCTAAATTAGTGGAATTAGCGTTATAAAATCTTCATTATCTAGAGATACGGAGACAACAGAGGTTCTAAACTCTTTAACCATCATCTTATGTCAGTGCTCAATGAAACTATACACTAAAACCAGATTTTCATAATTTTGAAATTTTTCCAAAATCTGTGGGTTAACCCCTTCTAAAATAATGAGTTTTCGGTAAATGCTCTATATACTGAAGTTTATACTCTTCACTTTTTAAAAAAAAATTCAAACCACATTCTACATTTGAATTTATTTATTTTAAAATATCTTTCATGGTATATAGGATTCATTCTAAATTTTTAAGATTTAGTTTACTAAAATTTTATATACTTCCTAGATTAGTGGAATTAACCTTATAAAATCTTCATTATCTAGAGATACAGAGACAACAGAGGTTCTAAACTCTTTGACCATCATCTTATGTCAGTGCTTGATGAAACTATACACTAAAACCAGATTTTAAAATTTTTGAAAATTTTTCAAAATCCGTGGGTTAACCCCTTCCAAAATAATGAGTTTTCGGTAAATGGTCTATATACTGAAGTTTATACTCTTCACTTTTAAAAAAAAAATTCAAACCACATTCTACCTAAGAATTTATTTATTTTAAAATATCTTTCATGGTATATAGGAATCATTCTAATTTTTTAATATTTAGTTTACTAAAGTTTTATATACTGCATAGATTAATGGAATTAGCATTATAAAATCTTCATTATCTAGAGATAGAGAGACAACAGAGGTTCTAAACTCTTTGACCATCATTTTATGTCAGTGCTCGATGAAACTATACACTAAAACAAAATTTTCAAATTTTTGAAAAATTTCCAAAATCCGTGGGTTAACCCCTTCCAAAATAATGAGATTTCGGTAAATTCTCTATATACTGAAGCTTATACTCTTCACTTTTGTTTAAAAATTTCAAACCACATTCTAAATTTGAATTAATGTATTCTAAACTATCTTTCATGGTATATAGGAATCATTCAAATTTTTTAATATTTAGTTTACTAAAATTTCATATACTGCCTAAATTAGTGGAATTAGCGTTATAAAATCTTCATTATCTAGAGATACGGAGACTACATAGGTTCTAAACTCTTTGATCATCATCTTATGTCAGAGCTCGATGAAACTATACACTAAAACGAGATTTTCATATTTTTGAAATTTTTCCAAAATCGTGGGTTAACCCCTTCTATAATAATGAGTTTTCGGTAAATGCTCTATATACTAAAGTTTATACTCTTCACTTTTGTTTAAAAATTTCAAACCACATTCTACATTTGAATTTATTTATTCTAAACTATCTTTCATGGTATATAGGAATCATTCTATTTTTTTATATTTAGTTTACTAAAATTTCATATACTGCCTAGATTAGTGGAATTAGCATTATAAAATCTTCATTTTCTAGAGATACGGAGACAACAGAGGTTCTAAGCCCTTTGACCATCATCTTATGTCAGTGCTCGATGAAACTATACACTAAAACCAGAATTTCATAATTTTGAAATTTTTCCAGAATCTGTGGGTTAACCCCTTCTAAAATAATGAGTTTTCGGTAAATGCTCTATATACTGAAGTTTACACTCTTCACTTTTTTAAAAAATTTCAAACCACATTCTACATTTGAATTTATTTATTTTAAAATATCTTTCATGGTATATAGGAATCATTATAATTTTTTAATATTTAGTTTACTAAATTTTTATATACTGCCTAGATTAGTGGAATTAGCATTATAAAATCTTCATTATCTAGAGATACGGAGACAACAGAGGTTCTAAACTCTTTGACCATCATCTTATGTAAGTGCTCGATGAAACTATACACTAAAACAAAATTTTCAAATTTTCAAAAAATTTCCAAAATCCGTGGATTAAAGAGTTTTCGGTAAATTCTATATATACTGAAGCTTATAATCTTCACTTTTGTTTAAAAATTTCAAACCATATTCTAAATTTGAATTAATGTATTCTAAACTATCTTTCATAATTTCTTATACTCTTCACTTTTGTTTAAAATTTTCAAACCACATTCTAAATTTGAATTAATGTATTCTAAACTATCTTTCATAATATATAGGAATCATTCAAAAATTTTAATATTTAGTTTACTAAAATTTCATATACTGCCTAAATTAGTGGAATTAGCGTTATAAAATCTTCATTATCTAGAGATGCGGAGACAACAGAGGTTCTAAACTCTTTGACCATCATCTTATGTCAGTGCTTGATGAAACTATACACTAAAACAAGATTTTCAAACTTTTGAAAATTTTCCAAAATCTAAAATAATGAGTTTTTGGTAAATGCTCTATATACTAAAGTTTATACTCTTCACTTTTGTTTAAAAATTTCAAACCACATTCTAAACTTGAATTAATGTGTTTTAAACTATCTTTCATTGTATATAGGAATCATTCAAAATTTTTAATATTTAGTTTGCTAAAATTTCATATACTGCCTAAATTAGTGAAATTAGCGTTATAAAATCTTCATTATCTAGAGATACGGAGACAACAGAGGTTCTAAACTCTTGGACCATCATATTATGTCAATACTCGATGAAAGTATACACTAAAACCAGATTTTCAAATTTTAGTAATTTTTCCAAAATCTGTGGGTTAAGCCCTTCTATAATAATGAGTTTTCGGTAAATATTTTATATATTAAAGTTTATACTCTTCACTTTTGTTTAAAAATTTCAAACCACATTCTACATTTGAATTTATTTATTCTAAACAATCTTTCATGGTATATAGGAATCATTCTATTTTTTTAATATTTAGTTTACTAAAATTTCATATACTTCCTAGATTAGTGGAATTAGCATAATAAAATCTTCATTTTTCTAGAGATACGGAGACAACAGAGGTTCTAAACTCTTTAACCATCATCTTATGTCAGTGCTCGATGAAACTATACATTAAAACCAGATTTTCATAATTTTGAAGTTTTTCCAAAATCTGTGGGTTAACCCCTTCTAAAATAATGAGTTTTCGGTAAATGCTCTATATACTGAAGTTTATACTCATCACTTTTTAAAAAAAAATTTCAAACCACATTCTACATTTGAATTTATTTATTTTAAAATATCTTTCATGGTATATAGGAATCATTCTAATTTTTTAAGATTTAGTTTACTAAAATTTTATATACTGCTTATATTAGTGGAATTAACATTATAAAATCTTCATTATCTAGAGATACAGAGACAACAGAGGTTCTAAACTCTTTGACCATCATCTTATGTCAGTGCTCAATGAAACTACACACTAAAAACAGATTTCAAATTTTTGAAATTTTTTTAAAATCCGTGGGTTAACCCCTTCCAAAATAATGAGTTTTCGGTAAATGGTCTATATATTGAAGTTTATATTCTTCACTTTTTAAAAAAAAATTCAAACCACATTCTACCTTTGAATTTATTTATTTTAAAATATCTTTCATGGTATATAGGAATCATTCTAATTTTTTAATATTTAGTTTACTGAAGTTTTATATACTGTTTAGATTAGTGGAATTAGCATTATAAAATCTTCATTATCTAGAGATAGAGAGACAACAGAGGTTCTAAAATCTTTGACCATCATCTTATGTCAGTGCTCGATGAAACTAAACGCTAAAACAAAATTTTCAAATTTTTGAAAAATTTCCAAATTCCGTGGGTTAACTCCTTCCAAAATAATGAGTTTTCGGTAAATTCTCTATATACTGAAGCTTATACTCTTCACTTTTGTTTAAAAATTTCAAACCACATTCTAAATTTGAATTAATGTATTCTAAACTATCTTTCATGGTATATAGGAATCATTCAAATTTTTTAATATTTAGTTTACTAAAATTTCATATACTGCCTAAACTAGGGGAATTAGCGTTATAAAATCTTCATTATCTAGAGATACGGAGACAACAGAGGTTCTAAACTCTTTAACCATCATCTTATGTCAGTGCTCAATGAAACTATACACTAAAACCAGATTTTCATAATTTTGAAATTTTTCCAAAATCTGTGGGTTAACCCCTTCTAAAATAATGAGTTTTCGGTAAATGCTCTATATACTGAAGTTTATACTCTTCACTTTTAAAAAAAAAAATTCAAACCACATTCTACATTTGAATTTATTTATTTTAAAATATCTTTCATGGTATATAGGAATCATTCTAATTTTTTAAGATTTAGTTTACTAAAATTTCATATACTGCCTAGATTAGTGGGATTAGCCGTTATAAAATCTTCATTATCTAGAGGTACAGAGACAACAGAGGTTCTAAACTCTTTGACCATCATCTTTTGTCAGTGCTTGATGAAACTATACACTAAAACCAGATTTTCAAATTTTTGAATTTTTTTCAAAATCCGTGGGTTAACCCCTTCCAAAATAATGAGTTTTCGGTAAATGGTCTATATACTGAAGTTTATACTCTTCACTTTTTAAATAAAAATTCAAACCACATTCTACCTTAGAATTTATTTATTTTAAAATATCTTTCATGGTATATAGGAATCATTCTAATTTTTTAATATTTAGTTTACTAAAGTTTTATATACTGCCTAGATTAATGGAATTAGCATTATAAAATCTTCATTATCTAGAGATAGAGAGACAACAGAGGTTCTAAACTCTTTGACCATCATTTTATGTCAGTGCTCGATGAAACTATACACTAAAACAAAATTTTCAAATTTTTGAAAAATTTCCAAAATCCGTGGGTTAACCCCTTTCAAAATAATGAGTTTTCGGTAAATTCTCTATATACTGAAGCTTATACTCTTCACTTTTGTTTAATAATTTCAAACCACATTCTAAATTTGAATTAATGTATTCTAAACTATCTTTCATGGTATATAGGAATCATTCAATTTTTTTAATATTTAGTTTACTAAAATTTCATATACTGCCTAAATTAGTGGAATTAGCGTTATAAAATCTTCATTATCTAGAGATACGGAGACAACATAGGTTCTAAACTCTTTGATCATCATCTTATGTCAGAGCTCGATGAAACTATACACTAAAACGAGATTTTCATATTTTTGAAATTTTTCCAAAATCGTGGATTAACCCCTTCTATAATAATGAGTTTTCGGTAAATGCTCTATATACTAAAGTTTATACTCTTCACTTTTGTTTAAAAATTTCAAACCACATTCTACATTTGAATTTATTTATTCTAAACTATCTTTCATGGTATATAGGAATCATTCTATTTTTTTATATTTAGTTTACTATAATTTCATATACTACCTAGATTAGTGGAATTAGCATTATAAAATCTTCATTTTCTAGAGATACGGAGACAACAAAGGTTCTAAACTCTTTGACCATCATCTTATGTCAGTGCTCGATGAAACTATACACTAAAACCAGAATTTCATAATTTTGAAATTTTTCCAAAATCTGTGGGTTAACCCCTTCTAAAATAATGAGTTTTCGGTAAATGCTCTATATACTGAAGTTTATACTCTTCACTTTTTTAAAAAATTTCAAACCACATTCTACATTTGAATTTATTTATTTTAAAATATCTTTCATGGTATATAGGAATCATTATAATTTTTTAATATTTAGTTTACTAAAATTTTATATACTGCCTAGATTAGTGAAATTAGCATTATAAAATCTTCATTATCTAGAGATACGGAGACAACAGAGGTTCTAAACTCTTTGACCATCATCTTATGTCAGTGCTCGATGAAACTATACACTAAAACAAAATTTTCAAATTTTTGAAAAATTTCCAAAATCCGTGGGTTTAACCCTTCCAAAATAATGAGTTTTCGGTAAATTCTCTATATACTGAAGCTTATACTCTTCACTTTTGTTTAAAAATTTCAAACCACATTCTAAATTTGAATTAATGTATTCTAAACTATCTTTCATAATATATAGGAATCATTCAAAATTTTTAATATTTAGTTTACTAAAATTTCATATACTGCCTAAATTAGTGGAATTAGCGTTATAAAATCTTCATTATCTAGAGATACGGAGACAACAGAGGTTCTAAACTCTTTAACCATCATCTTATGTCAGTGCTCAATGAAACTATACACTAAAACCAGATTTTCATAATTTTGAAAATTTTCCAAAATCTGTGGGTTAACCCCTTCTAAAATAATGAGTTTTCGGTAAATGCTCAATATACTGAACTTTATACTCTTCACTTTTAAAAAAAAAAATTCAAACCACATTCTACATTTGAATTTATTTATTTTAAAATATCTTTCATGGTATATAGGAATCATTCTAATTTTTTAAGATTTAGTTTACTAAAATTTTATATACTGCCTAGATTAGTGGAATTAACCTTATAAAATCTTCATTATCTAGAGATACAAAGACAACAGAGGTTCTAAACTCTTTGACCATCATCTTATGTCAGTGATTGATGAAACTATACACTAAAACCAGATTTTCAAATTTTTGAAATTTTTCAAAATCCGTGGGTTAACCCCTTCAAAAATAATGAGTTTTCGGTAAATGGTCTATATACTGAAGTTTATACTCTTCACTTTTTAAAACAAAATTCAAACCACATTCTACCTAAGAATTTATTTATTTTAAAATATCTTTCATGGTATATAGGAATCATTCTAAATTTTTAATATTTAGTTTACTAAAGTTTTATATACTGCCTAGATTAGTGGAATTAGCATTATAAAATCTTCATTATCTAGAGATAGAGAGACAACAGAGGTTCTAAACTCTTTGACCATCATCTTATGTCAGTGCTCGATGAAACTATACACTAAAACAAAATTTCCGAATTTTTGAAAAATTTCCAAAATCCGTGGGTTTACCCCTTCCAAAATAATGAGTTTTCGGTAAATTCTCTATATACTGAAGCTTATACTCTTCACTTTTGTTTAAAAATTTCAAACCACATTCTAAATTTGAATTAATGTATTCTAAACTATATTTCATGGTATATAGGAATCATTCAAATTTTTTAATATTTAGTTTACTAAAATTTCATATACTGCCTAAATTAGTGGAATTAGCGTTATAAAATCTTCATTATCTAGAGATACGGAGACTACATAGGTTCTAAACTCTTTGATCATCATCTTATGTCAGAGCTCGATGAAACTATACACTAAAACGAGATTTTCATATTTTTGAAATTTTTCCAAAATCGTGGGTTAACCCCTTCTATAATAATGAATTTTTGGTAAATGCTCTATATACTAAAGTTTATACTCTTCACTTTTGTTTAAAAATTTCAAACCACATTCTACATTTGAATTTATTTATTCTAAACTATCTTTCATGGTATATAGGAATCATTCTATTTTTTAATATTTAGTTTACTAAAATTTCATATACTGCCTAGATTAGTGGAATTAGCATTATAAAATCTTCATTTTCTAGAGATACGGAGACAACAGAGGTTCTAAGCTCTTTGACCATCATCTTATGTCAGTGCTCGATGAAACTATACACTAAAACCAGATTTTCATAATTTTGAAATTTTCCAGAATCTGTGGGTTAACCCCTTCTAAAATAATGAGTTTTCGGTTAATGCTCTATATACTGAAGTTTACACTCTTCACTTTTTTAAAAAATTTCAAACCACATTCTACATTTGAATTTATTTATTTTGAAATATCTTTCATGGTATATAGGAATCATTATAATTTTTTAATATTTAGTTTACTAAAATTTTATATACTGCCTAGATTAGCGAAATTAGCATTATAAAATCTTCATTATCTAGAGATACGGAGACAACAGAGGTTCTAAACTCTTTGACCATCATCTTATGTCAGTGCTCGATGAAACTATACACTAAAACCAGAATTTTCAAATTTTTGAAAAATTTCCAAAATCCGTGGGTTTACCCCTTCCAAAATAATGAGTTTTCGGTAAATTCTCTATATACTCAAGCTTATACTCTTCACTTTTGTTTAAAAATTTCAAACCACATTCTAAATTTGAATTAATGTATTCTAAACTATCTTTCATAATATATAGGAATCATTCAAATTTTTTAATATTTAGTTTACTAAAATTTCATATACTGCCTAAATTAGTGGAATTAGCGTTATAAAATCTTCATTATCTAGAGATACGGAGACAACAGAGGTTCTAAACTCTTTAACCATCATCTTATCTCAGTGCTCAATGAAACTATACACTAAAACCAGATTTTCATAATTTTGAAATTTTTCCAAAATCTGTGGGTTAACCCCTTCTAAAATAATGAGTTTTCGGTAAATGCTCTATATACTGAAGTTTATACTCTTCACTTTATAAAAAAAAATTCAAACCACATTCTACATTTGAATTTATTTATTTTAAAATATCTTTCATGGTATATAGGAATCATTCTAATTTTTTAAGATTTAGTTTACTAAAATTTTATATACTGCCTAGATTAGTGGAATTAACTTTATAAAATCTTCATTATCTAGAGATACAGAGACAACAGAGGTTCTAAACTCTTTGACCATCATCTTATGTCAGTGCTTGATGAAACTATACACTAAAACCAGATTTTCAAATTTTTGAAAATTTTTCAAAATCCGTGGGTTAACCCCCTTCCAAAATAATGAGTTTTCGGTAATGGTCTATATACTGAAGTTTATACTCTTCACTTTTTTTAAAAAAATTCAAACCACATTCTACCTAAGAATTTATTTATTTTAAAATATCTTTCATGGTATATAGGAATCATTCTAATTTTTTAATATTTAGTTTACTAAAGTTTTATATACTGCATAGATTAATGGAATTAGCATTATAAAATCTTCATTATCTAGAGATACAGAGACAACAGAGGTTCTAAGCTCTTTGACCATCATCTTATGTCAGTGCTCGATGAAACTATACACTAAAACCAGATTTTCATAATTTTAAAATTTTCCAGAATCTGTGGGTTAACCCCTTCTAAAATAATGAGTTTTCGGTAAATGCTCTATATACTGAAGTTTACACTCTTCACTTTTTTAAAAAATTTCAAACCACATCCTACATTTGAATTTATTTATTTTGAAATATCTTTCATGGTATATAGGAATCATTCTAATTTTTTAATATTTAGTTTACTAAATTTTTATATACTGCCAAGATTAGTTGAATTAGCATTATAAAATCTTCATTATCTAGAGATACGGAGACAACAGAGGTTCTAAACTTTTTGACCATCATCTTATGTCAGTGCTCGATGAAACTATACACTAAAACAAAATTTTCAAATTTTCAAAAAATTTCCAAAATCCGTGGGTTAACCCCTTCCAAAATAATGAGTGTTCGGTAAATTCTCTATATACTGAAGCTTATAGTCTTCACTTTTGTTTAAAAATTTCAAACCATATTCTAAATTTGAATTAATTTATTCTAAACTATCTTTCATAATTTCTTATACTCTTCACTTTTGTTTAAAATTTTCAAACCACATTCTAAATTTGAATTAATGTATTCTAAACTATCTTTCATAATATATAGGAATCATTCAAAAAATTTAATATTTAGTTTACTAAAATTTCATATACTGCCTAAATTAGTGGAATTAGCATTATAAAATCTTCATTATCTAGAGATACAGAGACAACAGAGGTTCTAAACTCTTTGACCATCATCTTATGTCAGTGCTTGATGAAACTATACACTAAAACCAGATTTTCAAATTTTTGAAAATTTTTCAAAACCCGTGGGTTAACCCCCCTTCCAAAATAATGACTTTTCGGTAAATGGTCTATATACTGAAGTTTATACTCTTCACTTTTTAAAAAAAATTCAAACCACATTCTACATTTGAATTTATTTATTTTAAAATATCTTTCATGGTATATAGGAATCATTCTAATTTTTTAAGATTTAGTTTACTAAAATTTCATATACTGCCTAGATTAGTGGGATTAGCCTTATAAAATCTTCATTATCTAGAGATACAGAGACAACAGAGGTTCTAAACTCTTTGACCATCATCTTTTGTCAGTGCTTGATGAAACTATACACTAAAACCAGATTTTAAAATTTTTGAAAATTTTTCAAAATCTGTGGGTTAACCCCTTCCAAAATAATGAGTTTTCGGTAAATGGTCTATATACTGAAGTTTATACTCTTCACTTTTTAAAAAAAAATTCAAACCACATTCTACCTTAGAATTTATTTATTTTAAAATATCTTTCATGGTATATAGGAATCATTCTAATTTTTTAATATTTAGTTTACTAAATTTTTATATACTGCCTAGATTAATGGAATTAGCATTATAAAATCTTCATTATCTAGAGATAGAGAGACAACAGAGGTTCTAAACTCTTTGACCATCATTTTATGTCAGTGCTCGATGAAACTATACACTAAAACAAAATTTTCAAATTTTTGAAAAATTTCCAAAATCCGTGGGTTAACCCCTTCCAAAATAATGAGTTTTCGGTAAATTCTCTATATACTGAAGCTTATACTCTTCACTTTTGTTTAAAAATTTCAAACCACATTCTAAATTTGAATTAATGTATTCTAAACTATCTTTCATGGTATATAGGAATCATTCAAATTTTTTAATATTTAGTTTCCTAAAATTTCATATACTGCCTAAATTAGTGGAATTAGCGTTATAAAATCTTCATTATCTAGAGATACGGAGACAACATAGGTTCTAAACTCTTTGATCATCATCTTATGTCAGAGCTCGATGAAACTATACACTAAAACGAGATTTTCATATTTTTGAAATTTTTCCAAAATCGTGGGTTAACCCCTTCTATAATAATGAGTTTTCGGTAAATGCTCTATACACTAAAGCTTATACTCTTCACTTTTGTTTAAAATTTTCAAACCACATTCTACATTTGAATTTATTTATTCTAAACTATCTTTCATGGTATATAGGAATCATTCTATTTTTTAATATTTAGTTTACTAAAATTTCATATACTGCCTAGATTAGTGGAATTAGCATTATAAAATCTTCATTTTCTGGAGATACAGAGACAACAGAGGTTCTAAACTCTTTGACCATCATCTTATGTCAGTGCTCGATGAAACTATACACTAAAACCAGATTTTCATAATTTTGAAATTTTCCAGAATCTGTGGGTTAACCCCTTCTAAAATAATGAGTTTTCGGTTAATGCTCTATATACTGAAGTTTACACTCTTCACTTTTTAAAAAATTTCAAACCACATTCTACATTTGAATTTATTTATTTTGAAATATCTTTCATGGTATATAGGAATCATTCTAATTTTTTAATATTTAGTTTACTAAAATTTTATATACTGCCTAGATTATTGGAATTAGCATTATAAAATCTTCATTATCTAGAGATACGGAGACAACAGAGGTTCTAAACTCTTTGACCATCATCTTATGTCAGTGCTCGATGAAACTATACACTAAAACAAAATTTTCAAATTTTTGAAAAATTTCCAAAATCCGTGGGTTAACCCCTTCCAAAATAATGAGTTTTCGGTAAATTCTCTATATACTGAAGCTTATAGTCTTCACTTTTGTTTAAAAATTTCAAACCATATTCTAAATTTGAATTAATGTATTCTAAACTATCTTTCATAATTTCTTATACTCTTCACTTTTGTTTAAAAATTTCAAACCACATTCTGAATTTGAATTAATGTATTCTAAACTATCTTTCATAATATATAGGAATCATTCAAAAATTTTAATATTTAGTTTACTAAAATTTCATATACTGCCTAAATTAGTGGAATTAGTGTTATAAAACCTTCATTATCTAGAGATGCGGAGACAACAGAGGTTCTAAACTCTTTGACCATCATCTTATGTCAGTGCTCGATGAAACTATACACTAAAACAAGATTTTCAAACTTTTGAAAATTTTTCCAAAATCCGTGGGTTAACCCCTTCTAAAATAATGAGATTTTCGGTAAATGCTCTATATACTAAAGTTTATACTCTTCACTTTTGTTTAAAATTTTCAAACCACATTCTAAACTTGAATTAATGTGTTTTAAACTATCTTTCATGGTATATAGGAATCATTCAAATTTTTTAAAATTTAGTTTGCTAAAATTTCATATACTGCCTAAATTAGTGGAATTAGCGTTATAAAATCTTCATTATCTAGAGATACGGAGACAATAGAGGTTCTAAACTCTTGGACCATCATATTATGTCAATACTCGGTGAAAGTATACACTAAAATCAGATTTTCAAATTTTAGTAATTTTTCCAAAATCTGTGGGTTAAGCCCTTCTATAATAATGAGTTTTCGGTAAATATTTTATATATTAAAGTTTATACTCTTCACTTTTGTTTAAAAGTTTCAAACAACATTCTACATTTGAATTTATTTATTCTAAACAATCTTTCATGGTATATAGGAATCATTCTATTTTTTTAATATTTAGTTTACTAAAATTTCATATACTGCCTAGATTAGTGGAATTAGCATAATAAAATCTTCATTTTTTCTAGAGATACGGAGACAGTAGAGGTTCTAAACTCTTTAACCATCATCTTATGTCAGTGCTCGATGAAACTATACATTAAAACCAGATTTTCATAATTTTGAAATTTTTCCAAAATCTGTGGGTTAACCCCTTCCAAAATAATGAGTTTTCGGTAAATGGTCTATATACTGAAGTTTATACTCTTCACTTTTTTTAAAAAAATTCAAACCACATTCTACCTTTGAATTTATTTATTTTAAAATATCTTTCATGGTATATAGGAACCATTCTAATTTTTTAATATTTAGTTTACTGAAGTTTTATATACTGCTTAGATTAGTGGAATTAGCATTATAAAATCTTCATTATCTAGAGATACAGAGACAACAGAGGTTCTAAACTCTTTGACCATCATCTTATGTCAGTGCTCGATGAAACTATACGCTAAAACAAAATTTTCAAATTTTTGAAAAATTTTCAAATTCCGTGGGTTAACTCCTTCAAAAATAATGAGTTTTCGGTAAATTCTCTATATACTGAAGCTTATACTCTTCACTTTTGTTTAAAAATTTCAAACCACATTCTAAATTTGAATTAATGTATGCTAAACTATCTTTCATGGTATATAGGAATCATTCAAATTTTTTAATATTTAGTTTACTAAAATTTCATATACTGCTTAAATTAGTGGAATTAGCGTTATAAAATCTTCATTATCTAGAGATACGGAGACAACAGAGGTTCTAAACTCTTTGATCATCATCTTATGTCAGTGCTCGATGAAACTATACACTAAAACGAGATTTTCATATTTTTGAAATTTTTCCAAAATCGTGGGTTAACCCCTTCTATAATAATGAGTTTTCGGTAAATGCTCTATATACTGAAGTTTATACTCTTCACTTTTTAAAAAAATTTCAAACCACATTCTACATTTGAATTTATTTATTTTAAAATATCTTTCATGGTATATAGGAATCATTCTAATTTTTTAATATTTAGTTTACTAAAATTTTATATACTGCCTAGATTAGTGTAATTAGCATTATAAAATCTTCATTATCTAGAGATACGTAGACAACAGAGGTTCTAAACTCTTTGACCATCATCTTATGTCAGTGCTCGATGAAACTATACACTAAAACAAAATTTTCAAATTTTTGAAAAAATTCTAAAATCCGTGGGTTAACCCCTTCCAAAATAATGAGTTTTCGGTAATTCTCTATATACTGAAGCTTTAACTCTTCACTTTTGTTTAAAAATTTCAAACCACATTCTAAATTTGAATTAATGTATTATAAACTATCTTTCATAATATATAGGAATCATTCAAATTTTTTAATATTTAGTTTACTAAAATTTCATTTATTGCCTAAATTAGTGGAATTAGCGTTATAAAATCTTCATTATCTAGAGATACAGAGACAACAGAGGTTCTAAACTCTTTAAGCATCATCTTATGTCAGTGCTCGATGAAACTATACACTAAAACCAGATTTTCATAATTTCGAAATTTTTCCAAAATCTATGGGTTAACCCCTTCTAAAATAATGAGTTTTCGGTAAATGCTCTATATACTGAAGTTTATACTCTTCACTTTTTAAAAAAAAAATTAAAACCACATTCTACATTTGAATTTATTTATTTTAAAATATCTTTCATGGTATATAGGAATCATTCTAATTTTTTAAGATTTAGTTTACTAAAATTTTATATACTGCCTAGATTAGTTGAATTAACATTATAAAATCTTCATTATCTAGAGATACAGAGACAACAGAGGTTCTAAACTCTTTGACCATCATCTTATGTCATTGCTCGATGAAACTATACACTTAAACCAGATTTTCAAATTTTTGAAAAACTTTTAAAATCCGTGGGTTAACCCCTTCCAAAATAATGAGTTTTCGGTAAATGGTCTATATACTGAAGTTTATACTCTTCACTTTTTTAAAAAAAATTCAAACCACATTCTACCTTTGAATTTATTTATTTTAAAATATCTTTCATGGTATATAGGAATCATTCTAAATTTTTAATATTTAGTTTACTAAAGTTTTATATACTGCCTAGATTAGTAGAATTAGCATTATAAAATCTTCATTATCTAGAGATAGAGAGACAACAGAGGTTCTAAACTCTTTGACCATCATCTTATGTCAGTAGCTCGATGAAACTATACACTAAAACAAAATTTTCAAATTTTTGAAAAATTTCCAAAATCCGTGGGTTAACCCCTTCCAAAATAATGAGTTTTCGGTAAATTCTCTATATACTGAAGCTTATACTCTTCACTTTTGTTTAAAAATTTCAAACCACATTCTAAATTTGAATTAATGTATTCTAAACTATCTTTCATGGTATATAGGAATCATTCAATTTTTTAAATATTTAGTTTACTAAAATTTCATATACTGCCTAAATTAGTGGAATTAGCGTTATAAAATCTTCATTATCTAGAGATACGGAGACAACAGAGGTTTTAAACTCTTTGATCATCATCTTATGTCAGTACTCGGTGAAACTATACACTAAAACGAGATTTTCATATTTTTGAAAATTTTCCAAAATCATGGGTTAACCCCTTCTATAATAATGAGTTTTCGGTAAATGCTCTATATACTAAAATTTATACTCTTCACTTTTGTTTAAAAATTTCAAACCACATTCTACATTTGAATTTATTTATTCTAAACTATCTTTCATGGTATATAGGAATCATTTTGAATTTTTAATATTTAGTTTACTAAAATTTAATATACTGCCTAGATTAGTGGAATTATCATTATTAAATCTTCATTTTCTAGAGATACAGAGACAACAGAGGTTCTAAACTCTTTGACAACCATCTTATGTCAGTGCTCGATGAAACTATACACTAAAACCAGATTTTAAAATTTTTGAAATTTTTCCAAAATCCGTGGGTTAGCTACTCCCTTCTAAAATAATGAGTTTTCGGTAAATGCTCTATATACTAAAGTTTATACACTTCACTTTTGTTTAAAAATTTCAAACCACATTCTACATTTGAATTAATGTATTCTAAACTATCTTTCATGGTATATAGGAATCATTCTAATTTTTAAATATTTAGCTTACTAAAATTTCATATACTATCTAGATTAGTGGAATTATCATTATAAAATCTTCACTATCTAGAGATACGGAGACAACAGAGGTTATAAATCTTTTACAATCATCTTATGTCAGTGCTCGATAAAATTATACACTAAAACCAGATTTTCAGATTTTTGAAAAATTTCCAAAACATGTGGGTGAACACCTTCTATAATAATGAGTTTTTTTGTAAATGCTCAATATTCTGAAGTTTATACTCTTCACCATTGTTTAAATAATTCAAACCACATTCAACATTTGAACTAATGTATTATAAACTATCTTTCATGGTATATAGGAATCATTTTATTTTTAATATTTAGTTTACTAAAATTTCATATAATGCCCAGATTAGTGGAATTAGCAATTTAAAATCTTCATTATCTAGAGATACGGAGACAACAGAGGTTCTTATCTCTTTGACAATCATCTTATGTCAGTGCTCCATGAAACTATACACTAAAACCAGATTTTCATATTTTTTGAACTATACACTAAAACTATAATGAGTTTTCGGTAAATGCTCTATATACTGAAGTTTATACTCTTCACTTTTGTTTAAAAATTTCAAACCACATTCTACATTTGAATTAATATATTATAAACTATCTTTCATGGTATATAATAATCATTCTACTTTTAATATTTAGTTTACTGAAATTTCATATACTGCCTAGATTAGTGGAATTAGCACTATAAAATCTTTATCATTTTGAGATACAGAGACAACAGAGGTTCTAAACTCTTTGACCATCATCTTATGTCAGTGCTCGATGAAACTATACACTAAAACCATATTTTCATATTTTTGAAATTTTTCCAAAATCCGTGGGTTAACCCCTTCTAAGATACCGAGTTTTCGGTAAATGCTCTATATACTGAAGTTTATACTCTTCACTTTTGTTTAAAAATTTCAAACCACATTCTGCATTTGAATTAATGTATTCTAAACTATCTTTCATGGTATAAAGGAATCATTCTAATTTTTGAATATTTAGCTTACTAAAATTTCATATACTGTCTAGATTAGTGGAATTAGCATTATAAAATCTTCATTATCTAGAGATACGGAGACAACGGAGGTTATAAACTCTTTGATCATCATCTTATGTCAGTGCTCGATTAAACTATACACTAAAACCAGATTTTCATATTTTTCAAAATTTTCCAAAATCCGTGGGTTAAGCCCTTCTATAATAATGAGTTTTCGGTAAATGCTCTATATATTGAAGTTTATAGTGTTCACTTTAGTTTAAAAATTTAAAACCACATTCTACATTTGAATTAATGTATTATAAACTATCTTTCATGGTATATAGGAATCACTTTAATTTTTGAATATTTGAACATTTGTTGTTTCCGTTTCTCTAAAGAATAGAGATGTCATAGTGGTTAATCCACTAATTTAAGCACTATATTATGTTTTATTAAAACAATTGTTATGAAATTAAAACGATGACCATGTACCATGAAAGATAATTTATGATACAATAATAAAATTTAGAATGTAGTTAGAATTTTTTTTTTAAAAAAAAGTGAAAGACTATTAAATCAGTATATAGGGAATTTACATAAAAACTCAATATTTTCGTAGTGTAACTTACAAAATTTGAGAAAAAAAAAATCAAAAATATGAAAATATTTTTTAATTAATATATGCATTGTACACTGACATGGAATAATGTTCAAAGAGGCTTGGAACATTTATTGATTACGTTTATACAAAAGAATAGAGATTTCATAGTGGCTAGTCCACTAATTTAAGCAACATTTAAAGTTATATTAAAAAAATTGTTAAAAAAATTAGAACGATGCCCATGTACCATGGAAAAAATTTTATAATAGATTAATAAAAATTTATAATGCAATTAGAGATTTTAAACAGCTTTAATGAGTATAAATTTCAGTATATAGAGAAATTTATGAAAATTTTATATTTTCATAGGAGTGTTAACCCACAAACTTGAAAAAGTCAATAAATATGATAATCTTGTTTAAATGCATAGTTGCATCATGTATTGACATAGGATGATGGTCAAAGAGGTTTTGAACTTTTGTTGTCTACGTTTTCTTCAGGAATAAATATTTCATAGTGGTAAGTCTAATGATTTAGGTAAGATATGAAGTTTTACTAACTTAATTGTTAAAAAGTTAGAACGATGCCCATGTACAGAAAGAGAGTTTATCATACATTAATAAAAAATGTATAGTGATTAAAAAATTTAAACAACACTAATGAGTATAAGCTTACCAACATAGATCATTTAACCTAAACTTAATATTTTCGTAGGGTTGTAAACCTACATATTTTGAGAAAAATTCAAAATTATGACAATATTGTTTTAATGCATATTTTCATCATAAACTAGCATAGGATAATGGTCAAAAAGGTTTGGAACATTTGTTGTTTTTATTTCTCTAAAGAATAGAGATATCATAGTGGTTAATCCACTAATTCAAGCAGTATATTATGTTTTATTAAAACAATTGTTAAGAAATTAAAACAATGACCATGTACCATGAAAGATAATTTATGATAAAATAATAAAAATTTAGAATGTAGTTAGAATTTTTTTTAAAGAATTAAAAAGTATTAACTCAGTATATAGGGAATTTACTTAAAAACTCAATATTATTGTAGTGTAACCTACAAAATTTGAGAAAAAAACAAAAATATGACAATATTTATTAATAAATATATGCATTTTACACTGACATAGGTTAATGTTCAATGAGGTTTGGAACCTTTACTGTTATCGTTTATCCAGGAGATTTCATAGTGGTTAGTCCATTAATTTAAGCAACATATAAAGTTTTATTAAAACAAATGTTAAAAAAAATTAGAACGATGCTCATTTACCATAGAAGAAAGTTTATAATAGATTAGTATAATTCCAAATAACTGTGTAATGTTTCTGATTACAGATTAAATATATTCATTGATGAAATTACTATCTTAATTTCTAGTAAAAGTAAATATACATATATGTTTGTGTATGTCTCGCTATCTCTCTCTTTCTCTGTCTCTCTCTCTCTATCTCGTTATCTCTCTTTCTCTGTCTCTATTGAATCTATTTTTTTTTGTTTCTGGTAGGTCGTGAGCAGAGATGCTGGTCCGTGGTTGCGAGCAGCGCGGTCGTTAGCAGCCCTTGAGCAGAGTCGCCGGAAGTGGACCAATGACGAATCAGAGACTCCACCGGTGAGGATCAGAAGAATAAGAATCAGTGCTTCTTTTGTTCTTAGTAGATACAGGTGGTGAAGGAAGATGAAGAAGATTCAGGTGGTGAAGGAAGATGAAGAAGCTTAATGGAGGCGGCTGGAGTTTTCTTTTTTTTTTAGGTTTAGTGTTTTTGTTTTTGTTTAGGGTTTTCCGGTTTAGTGTAAACCGAATTGGATAAACCGTTGTGGTTTACTTTATTTTTATTTTTTCTGGTTTAGTTTTGTAAACCGAAATTTATTTATCAATAAATTTAATATTATTTTTAATTATAAAAAATTGGGTTTAATTTTAATTATTTTAATTTAGTTTTTTTTTAATTTTAGAATGACCTATCATGGCACGAAATATGAACCATTATTTAATTTAATAATAACATTCAAATATTGCTACTGTATATCTATTTTTTGTAGCGTTACGAAAATGCTATCGTAGAAGGGGTACCTATGATTGCTGCCACATACATAGCATTTGGTAAAATGCTATCAAACCCCTAACATAGCATAAAATTCGCGCTAACAATGGACATATTTCTTCTAGTGATATATAGTCTAGTAGGTTGGAATATTTTCTGGAGCTGCTGCAGCAGCTGCCATTAAGGTGGCAAAAAGTTCAAAAAACACAAGTAAGCTCATAGTTGTAAATGAATCAAAGTAAGGTGGCAAAAAGTCTAGAAACACAAGTACGCTCATAGTTGTAAATGAATCAAAGTTATTACTTTGCAACTCCAGTTATAGAAGTATTTATTTCCTTAATCAAAAGCTAGACCGGGTTTTAGAGAAAAAAATCCATCGGGCTGTTGCCCGGTTTTCATGTGGTTTTCCCTAGCAGTAGAGGACGTTACATACCGATGCAACTATTCGACGAAACAAACTGACAAAATAATGTATAAAATAAAAATTATTTGACTACAAATTTTATGTGTGAATTGATTTCTAATAAAATCGTAGTAACAATATTATTTTACTCTGCCTTGCTTTAGCTTCAAAACTTGATACTTAATACGATTATTGCTCAATCAAATTAATTTGATTTTTCAGATAATACGTTGAACTTGAAATATTACATTATTATTAACAGTTTAGATTGAAGATTGTGGAAGATAAAATAGATTAAAGGATAAGAGATTATAGACAAACATCATATATTTCACCTTTGAGATATGTTTTTTCCTTTTTTAAACACACATAAAATAACAGATAAAACGGCTACAAATTACTAATATAGAAGAAGCATTATTTGTTGTACATATAGACATATTAGCAAGGACAATAGCAATTACACTTGGGAGGAACTATAGGAGTAAAGATATCACACCTTCCAATCCCTTTGTTGTGACAACCCGTCCCGTGGAACACCCGTCCGTAAACTCAAGCTCACAGCGCTGCAGCGCACCGATCCCAACTCCTCCATTATGAGATCTCACTATCTCCATAATTAGATTGTTGGTGAGACTCGAACCCAGATCCTCACCCTTTAACAGCATTCCCACAGGACAAGCTGTCACCAATTGATTTCAATTGGTGACAGCTTGTCATGTGGGAATGCTGTTAAAGGGTGAGGTCGGGGGTTCGAACCTCACCAACAACCTAATTATGGAGATAGTGAGATCTCATAATGGAGGGGTTGGGATCAACTTTTTTGTGACAACCCGTCCCGTGGAACACCTGCCCATGGATCCCTGCAGATCAATTGGTGACAGCTTGTCCTGTGGGAATGCTGTTAAAGGGTGAGGTCGGGGGTTCGAACCTCACCAACAACCTAATTATGGAGATAGTGAGATCTCATAATGGAGGGGTTGGGTCGGTGTGCTGCAGCGCTGTGAGCCTGGGATCCATGAACAGGTGTTCCACGGAACGGGTTGTCACATTTGTATTCAGCCGTGCACTTATCGCTGCATTTTTTTTCTCCTTCACACGTCCACGTTTGAAAACAAACTTTCGCTTCTCCTACCATTTTCTTGTCTTCTATTAATTATTACCATAACAAAATAGAACAAAAAAACAAAATTTTACAGTTATATTAACAAAATTTTCAGTTAATTTAAGCATATAACAAAGTTTTTGTTTGTAGAGAAATTTTCTAAGCAATAATAAAACTTTACTAGAAGAAATGATGAAAACAATCAAGAACACAAAGAGAACAAAAGAGGAAAAGATCTTCATTTTTTATATATTTTCTTTAAGTTTGAGATGATTTAAAAGAATATATTTTAACTGATGATCTATCTTTCGGATTACATTATATTTATAGGCAAATATAAAGCAAATGTGAACTTTTAGTTAATATTTTAATTAATTCCTAGGCAAATAAATATGTAAGTCCTGGTAAAAGTAAATGCATATATATTTTATATTAATGTATTATTTCGTGGTACCAAATTAAATGAATTATCTTGAATATTTTGTTAGAAATATTAAATAAAACTCATTGATGGCATTCCAATCTTTATGATATATATTCTTATCTTGACTCCTAGTTAAAGTAAATATACATATGATGTTTTGCCTATTTGAGTACTTTCTTATTTCTTAATACCACATAATACTTTAAATGAAAATTTTTGTCTAAAAACATTGAAAACACGCGTAAATTAAATTTCAATATTTATTTTTATTTTATGTTATAGACTTTTAGCGATATCTAAATTCACTCAGTTTTTCATTCTAAAAAAATATGTTATTTTTTTATTACTATATATTGAAAAACAAAGTATTACCTATAAGGCTATAACAATAATTCTCGTGAACAAATTTATCTAGAAACATTGAAATAAACACGCATAGATGAAATTTCAATCTTTATTGCTGTTTTTTTGTAATATTACGATTATTGCTCAATCAAAATTTGATTTTTTTCAGATAATACGTTGAAACATTACATTATTATTAACAGTTTTGATTGAATATTGTGGAAGAGGAAACAAATAAAATGACAAGACTATAAACAAACACATCATAGATTTCACCTTTGAGATAAGTTTATTCTTTGATCATGTAAAATAACATAATACGGTTACAAATTACTATATAGAAGAAGCATTATTTGTTGTACATATAGAGATATTAGCAAGGATAATAGCAATTACACTGGGGAGGAACATAAGGAGAAACAATATCATCACACCTTCCAATTCCTTTGTATTCAGCCGTGCACTTATCTCTGCATTTTTTGTCTCCTTCGCATGTCCACGTTTGAAAACAATTTTTTGCTTCTCCTACCATTTTCTTGTCTCCTATTAATTATTATCGTAACAAAACAGAACAAAAAAATTGCAGTTATGTTTACAAAATTCTCAGTTAATTTAAGTATACAATGAAGTTTTTGTTTGTAGATACATTTTCTAGGCAAATAATAAAACTTTACCTGAAGAAGAAATGATGAAAACAATCATGAATACAAAGAGAACAGAAGAGAAAGAAATCTTCATTTTTATATATTTTCTTTAAGTTTGAAATGATTGAAGAGAATAGATTTTAACTGATGATCTATCTTTCGAATTACATTATATTTATAAGCAAATGTGAATTTTTAGAAAAAGTAATTTTTAATTCATAGGCAAATAAATATGTAAGTCCTAGTCAAAGTCAATGCATATATATATTTTTCTATTAATGTCTTACTTAATTAGTAATTCTTTATTTATTTCTTGGTACCAAATTAAATGATTTATGTCTTGAATATTTTTGTTAGAAGTATATATTCTTATATTAATTCAAAGTTAAAGTAATATACATATGATGTTTCGCCAATTTGAGTACTTTCTTATTTCTTAATACCACATAATATTTTAAATGAACAATTTTGTCCATCCCCTCTACATTATTTGCCAAATGATTTGTACATGTGCCGTTATTACAACCATTCTCTCTAAGAAAAGATGATATGACACTAAAGAAGATGACATGTATTTAGAAAAAAGTGATATAGAATCATTTTAATTGTTACATGTAAAATTTCATTATAAAATTTTATATTTTCTTGCAAGAAATTTAAATATGCAATGACTAATAACTCATATATCATCATTAATGTCAATTTTCCATATAAATATTTACTTTTGGTAAAACTATTAAAATGTATTAATAACTCATATATCACTACTAAAATTCTTTTTTGTCACCAACTTATACAAACTTAAAGTGAATCTGTAAGAAATATATATATATCTCACATTAATAAAAATAAGCTAAATAAGATTACAAATATAAAATCTTACATCAACTTATATATATGTATATCATATTTTTATAAATATAATTGTAAATGTGCATCTAAAATATAAAACTAAAGTAACACTAATCCAAAACATAATAGTTAAATGTTTAAAAATTTATTTAAATTTATCAGTTCATCTTCGCCATGTTAATTAACCAATTTATTTCTCAGTTTAACATATTTTAACTAATACAAAATCTCAAATTTATTGGCATTTATATTTTTATAAATATATATACATGTTTTGTTCAAAAAAAATATATATACATGTATATATTTAAAACTAGATAATAAGATATATATTTAAAATAAATAATCATTAAATATAATATAGTATAATTAAAACTAATATGATAAAATGTAATTTATTTTTATTAAAATTTAAATAAAAGTTAATTGAAATAGTCATACCAAATCAAAAGATATAAGATTACAAAAATACGTTTATGATTTTTCAAAAACTACTGAAACTAAAATATAAAATAATAATATTGAAATATAAATCAATTTTTTTTAAATGAAAAATATTATATTTAAAATTATTGTTTCTATGTATAGCACGTGAAAACACCTAGTAAACATTAAAAGCACGCCTTTGCGGGTATGCTCAGTAGACTTTCCATCATATGTGTGGACAAGTATCACAGCTGCGAGGAAACTGCTCCTGCTGGGAATTAGAAACAAAGTACACTCAGGTTATGAGATCAAAGTATGGCAGGATCCTTGGATTCCAACAGTTCCAGCAAGACCGGCTCGACCGAGTGCCCCAGTGGTACATCCAGGAATGTTAGTAAGCAATCTCATTAATCCTCAGACCAAAGAGTGGGATCTACGTATGCTAGAGCAGTATGTTAATCATGAGGATATACCAAGGATACAGAGTATGGCCATAAGCCCAACTCATCGACCAGATACGTTCTGCTGGAGCTATACCAAAAATGGGCAATACACAGGTAAAATCTGGATACTGGGTAGCTTCAAACATCCTCAAGGAAGATGATGAAAACCAAGTTTTGGAACCCAGCATTACTAAACTCCAAGCCTTTATTTGGAAAGTCAATGCCCCACAAAAGATTCGACGTCTCTTATGGCAACTGATCACCGGACAGGTAGAGGTAATAAGGAATTTAGTACGGAGAAACATGAGATGTGATAACTACTGTCCAAGATGCGGAGAGCCAGAGGAAACTGCCACTCATGCGATATTTGAATGCCCGCCAGCTCTTCAGACATGGTCATTATCATCAACACTGTCAAGTCCTCAAATTTTTCCTTCCACGAGCATATATAATAACATGGATTATTTATTTTGGAGGAAAAGCAGCATTCATGAGCCGGAAAATGATAGGGATCCATATCCATGGATTATCTGGTACATATGGAAAGCTCGCAATGATAAGCTGTTTAGGGGGATAGACAGAGATCCACGGGAGCTAGTCAGGCACGCAGAAAGTGAATGCCAAGCATGGCATAATGCTAGAGAGAACGTGACTTGTGCCTCAAGTTATTCAGGAACCTCAAGCCCTAAGCTTAGGCGCTATATGCATGATACATAGTTCATGGACCTCTACGGATCAGTTTAGTGGTATTGGATGGGTATAGAAAGATAGGAGGAGGATTCAGTTAATGGGGACGAGAAACTTGAGGAAAAGAGAATCAGCCCTACATTCGGAACTGGAAGCGCTGAAATGAGCGATGGAAACTATGTTGCAACATTCGGATTGTCAAAGATTTGGCACAGACTGCAAAGACCTAATTGCGATGCTGACAGAACCGCAAGCGTGGCCAAGCTTCTCAACCGAACTGGAGATGATTCAGACGCTCAAGATATGTTATTCAGACTTCAAGATCTATTACGTGCCAAGAACTGAAAATGTGTTAGCTGATTCATTAGCTAGGACTGCTCGTATCTTTCATAGATCGCTTTGCTACTTTGGTTGTTTTATTCCGGTCTGGTTACCCAGACCGCCTAAAGTTTGAGTAATAGATCAGTCTTTTGATGTCAAAAAAAAAAAAACATTAAAAGCACGCATAAATTAGATTTCAATCTTTATTTTTAATTTTTTTATGTTATAGGCAGATTTTTTAGCGATAACTAAATTCATTCTGTTTTTTCATTCGAAAAATGTATGTTAACTTTTTTACTACTATATATTGAAAAACAAATTATTACCCATAACAATAATTTTCATGAACAAATTTCTCTAGAAACATTAAAATAAACATGCATAGGTGAAATTTCAATCTTAATTGCTGGTTTTCTTTTGTAAGATTATCTAAATAATTATTTATAAATATTTTTTAATTAAAATATGAAGATTTAATCTCAGTGAATTGTAAATCCAATCGAACGGCTATGACCTAAATTACGTATAACAGTGTCAGTCAACAAGTAAAAAAAATCACAAAAGCAACCTGACGTCATTCTGCTGTATTCACAATCCAACGGCTCATGTCTCATAAACTGATTCAACGGCCATTAATAAAAGAAACGTTGCACAAAATTAGAATGGTCTCTCTCTTCTCCCTCCCATTTACAGCAAAGAAAGTGTCTTCTCTTCAGTAAAGCTAAGAAATTCATTTTACAAAAAAAGGAAAGCTTTTCTCTCCTCAGACCTTATCTCTTCTTCCTCCTCCTCCTTTGTTAAAACCCTAAAGTTTTGATCTTTTAGCTTTTTGTCTGAAGCCAAGACCCTTAAAGCTTTGATCTTTCTGATTTTGTATGAAGTTAAGACCCTTAAAGCTTTGATCTTTCTGCTTCTGTCTGAAGTCAAGACCCTTAAAGCTTTGATCTTTCTGCTTTTGTCTGAAACCAAGAGACCCTTAAAGCTTTGATCTTTCTGCTTTTGTCTGAAGCCAAGAGACCCTTAAAGCTTTGATCTTTCTACTTTTGTCTGAAGTCAAGACCTTTAAAGCTTTGATCTTTCTGCTTTTGTCTGAAGTTAAGACCCTTAAAGCTTTGATCTTTTTGGCTTTTATCATAAGTTAAGACTCTTGAGAACGAAGTTCGTACATCAACCATGGAACCCGAGTCGTCGTCACCACCAAGAGTTCCGCCGGAGCCGGATCCAGCGAAGTTACTAGGTCTTGAACATCAGTAAGTTTCTAACTTTGTAGGGGACATAGAGGAACGTGTAACGTGTTAGTGTTTGGGTCTCTCCCATGATTTTACTTACTTAGCTCGTTTCTGTTTGTTGCTTGCGTTGATGGGTTTCAACTTTAGGGTTCCGATGATCGATCAAGGTTCGATAGAGCGGTTCATCGCTCAGGCTAGAGAGCAGGCTTTAGGGGTTATGGATATCAAGCGTCAGTGGAAAGAGTACGAGGAGGCGTTTGCAAGGATGGAGAAAACTGTAAGGGAACGTGGTAGAGAGGCTAAGATGAAAGAAGAGGAGTCTGAGATTAAGCAGTCTCTGGAAGCGTATGTGATTAGATTGGTTCTTGAGATGCAGATGGAAGAAGTGGTTGGTGAGGTTAATGAATCGATGGCGGAGAAAGGTGAAGAGATGAAGAAAGAGGTTCAAGCGAAGAAAGAGGAGCTTGAAGCAAAGGAGAAGGAGCTTGGCTTGACCATCACGGAGAAGTTTAATGAGATAAAGAAGAAGGAAGAGGAGTTTGAGCTGAAACGAGATGAAGAAGCAAGAGATATTGAAGTGAAGCGGCAGACTCTAGAGGTCAAAGAGAAGAGTTGTGAAGAGCTGATGAGAGAGCTTGAACTGAAAAAAGATGAACTTGAAGAGAGGCATAAAGATCTTAGCTTGTTTGGTGACACCATCACAGAAAAGTCTAATGAGCTAAAGAAGAAAGACGAAGAGTTTCAAGTGAAGCAACTTGCTGAAGCTAGCGAAATTGAAGAGAAAAGCAAGTCTCTAGAGGTGAAGGAGAAGAACTTGGAAGAGCTGATGAGAGAGCTTGAAGTGAGAAAGCAAGAGCTTGAAGAGAGGGAGAAGGAGCTGAGGTTGAATGATGAAAGCATCAAAGAGAAAGCTAGTGAGGTGGAGAAGAGGAAACAGGAAGCTGAAGCCAAGGAGATGGAAGTGAAGATGAACTCTCTAAAGGTCAAGGAGAAGAGCTTTGAAGAGATGATGAGAGAGTTTGACTTTGAGGTGAGAAAGCAAGAGCTTGAAGCGAGGCATAAAGAGCTGAGCTTGTTTGGTGCCACCATCACTGAGAAGTCTAATGAGATAAAGAAGAAGGAAGAGGAGTTTGAGCTGAAACGAGATGCAGAGGCAAGAGACATTGATGTGAAGCGCCAGTCTCTAGAGGTCAAAGAGAAGAGGTCTGAAGAGCTGATGAGAGAGCTTCAAGTGAGAAAACAGGAACTTGAAGAGAGGCACAAGGAGCTTAGCTTGACTATCACAGAGAAGTCTAATGAGCTAAAGAAGAAAGAAGAAGAGTTTCAAGTGAAACAACATGCTGAAGCTAGCGAAATTGAAGAGAAGCGCAAGTCTCTAGAGGTGAAGGAGAAGAACTTGGAAGAGCTGATGAGAGAGCTTGAAGTAAGAAAGCAAGAGCTAAGCTTTCTTGATGAAACCATCAAAGGGAAAGCTAGTGAGATGGAGAAGAGGAAAGAGAAACAAGAAGCTGAAGCCAAGGAGATTGAAGAGAAGAGCAAGTCTCTGGAGGTCAAGGAGAAGAGTTTTGAAGAGCTAATGAGAGAGCTTGAAGTGAGAAAGGAAGAGCTTGAAGCAAGGACAGAAAGAGCATGATGAATCAATCAAAGGGAAAGTTACTGAGCTGGAGAAGAAGACACTGAAACAAGAAGCTGAAGCCAAGGAGAAGACCAACTCTCTACAGCTCAAGGACAAGCAACTTGAAGAAAGAGAGAGACTGCTTCTACTGAAGGAGAGAGAATGGGATAACCAATCAAAGAGTAGAAAGAGATGCAGAGATGAATTTGAGCCTTCATTTCTGGCTGATCCTGCATCTGCATCTGCATCTACAAGTAGAGCAAAGCGAAGAGAAACTCACAAACTTGCCTGCATTGATGATGGAACTGATGAGGATCCCGGGCCATACTGTTGTCCTGATGCAGACTTCAACAATTTCAACACCACCATGAGCTCTTTCGCTGTGGGGCAGATATGGGCTCTCTATGATCCTCTGGATCACATGCCTCGTTACTACTGCTCGGATCAGGAAAATCCTGGGACCTAAGCTGAGAATTGGAGTGAGATGGCTCGAGCCAAAGCAAACCGCAGCATGAACAAGAAACCAGCTCCCATCGCTTGTGGTGAATTCAAATACGGAGAGAAAACCATAAGCAAACCACCTGATGTTCTCTCACGAGATGCATCACGTCAGAACCAGGAAGAAGAAGAAGAAGAAGAGCATCACCATAAACCCGAGGAAAGGGGAGACATGGGCTCTATTCAGTGGCTGGAGCCGTGAAAACAGGAAGCAGCAAAAGCCTCCCTACGAATACGACTTCGTCCGAGTCGTGTCCGATGATTTGGACAGCGATGATGGCATTGGAGTTGCTTACCTAGCGAGAGTGGAAGGGTACACATCAGTGTACAAGCTCGGTGAGCAACATGGAGTCTTGCAGATGATCATAAGCTCTGATGAGATGCTTAGGTTTTCTCATAGGGTCCCTTCTTTTGAGTTGACTGGAGACGAGAGGAAAGGTGTCCCTGCTGGCTCTTTCGAGCTTGACCCTGCTGCTATCCCTAAAGATTGTCTAAAAGTGTTGAAGGTTAAACAAGAGGGAGTTTAACTTTCACTGCAAGTCTTTTTAAAGTATTTATCTTATGTTAGAAGATGCAAAATGAACTTGAGTTTATGCTCTGTTATGTAAGAAGGAAAATATTGCTATTGTATGTACCCTTTTATTTTCAAATGAGCCCCTAACGAATCTCTATTTGATGTTGTGATTCATACTTGCTCTTAAGAGGATCTTGAGTGGTTTAGCTCGTGAATAGTAACTGGAATCTGAATGCTTTACCAAAGTGACAAACTTAATACTCCATACTTGTTTTTGTAGATCATATACATAGCCATTATCAAATCAGTGTACCTTTTGATTGCAAAGTCTTCCTTCATCTATATTATTGGCCATGTTCATTCACAAGTAAGAGCCATTTGCTTCTTTACCTTTTTGTAAAAGAAGTTCAAGTCCATAGTTTATATGTTGAATCTTTGTATTTTATGATTGTAGGTACACGAGCTTTATGGATGTTGTTGTTATGCGTGTCATACTTCTTATACTCGTTTAGCTTCTTAGCCTATAACCTCCTTTGTATGCGGCAATTTTGCATGGCCTCTATCTTTTTAGATTGAAAAACATTTCTTAGTGCTGTTGAGATTGTGCATGAACTCTCTTATAACACCATTTCAATCAAGAACAAACTTTTATGTTTTGCATGATTGGTTTGGTTTAATCATTAGTCCCTTAGTTTTACATAAAGATTTTCAAACTTTAAATAATTTTCTTAAATGTGAAATTTAAACTACCAGTTAGATAATACAATAATCCCAATACTGTAAAAACTATAAACACACTCCAACGGTTAGAATCAACAAAAAAAAATACGTACAACATTGACAGTCAAAAGCAATTCTTACGTCATCATGTTTGTATTCACAATCCAACGGACGAGATCTTTTAGTTTTGATCCAACGGTCTTAAACTGAAAATTGCACGAAATAAGAAAGGTCTGTGCTTTCTTCCTCCCTCCCATTTCAAGTAAAGAAGCTCAAAGACTCTGCCTTTCTCTCTTCTTCTCTCTCAGTAATTGCTAAAAGGAATCTCTTTTTTCTCTCATCAGACCTTATCTCTTCTTCTCTTCTTCCTTGGCCACACTCTTAAAGTTTCCATCTTTTTCTAGTTTCAACAGAGAACAACTCAAGTATATAACTAGATCACCATGGAAACTAGTGCCTTTGCTAACCGAAGATCCTGATGTTCAGTAAGTCTCTTACTTTTAGGACAATAAATGTGTTTGGTCGTCTCTCTCTCTCTTGATGTCTTAGTTCCTTGTCGTTTTTGTTGTTTTTGATGGGGGGACTTACTAAACTTAGGTGGGATGAGGAATTAGTGGAAGGGTTCTTGAGTCAGGTCACAGAGACATCTACTGGGATACTATATCTCTCGAATCAGGTGAAAGAACTCAAGGAGATGATGGAGGAATCTGTGAGGAAACAAACCCTGGAGGTGCAGGAGAAAGAAAAGGATTCTGATTTTAAACAGTCTTTGGAAGCACAGTTGCTGATACTGGTTATTGAGATGCAGACCGAGGAAGTGGTTGCTCAGCTTAAGGAGCAGCAGAGACTGAGCAAGGACTCGATGGATAAGAGAAACGAGGAGATAAAGAGAGAGGTTCGAGTCAGGACGGAGAGACTTGAAGAGAGGGAGACGGTGCTTAGCTTGCTTGATGAGAATGTTCAAGAGAGATGTAATGAGATGGAGAAGAGGGAAGAGGAGTTTCGAGTGATACGAGATGCAGAAGCCAAAGATGTTGAAGTGAAGAGGAAGGAACTTGAAGCAAGGGAGAAGGAGAGGGAAGAAGAGTTTAAACTGAAACAAGACTCAGAGGCCAAAGAGATTGAAGTCAAGATGAGATCTCTTGAGCTCAAGGAGAAGGAGCTTGAAGAAAGAGAGGAACTGCTTAAAGGAAAGGAGAAAGAGTTTGAGGAGCGATCAAAACAAGATGAGAATAGGAAGAGATGGAGGGATGAATCCGAGTCATCATTGTTTGCTGAGAATGATAGAGATGAAGATCATCCTCTCATTCACACTGCCAAAAGGCACAAACCCATTAGAGGGAGGGAAACAGATTTGGACTGTGGGATGTATGGGAAGACAAGTTATGATATTGCATCTGCATCTGCAAGTGAAGCAAATGGAAGAGAGGTTTATGAAGTTGTTGAATGCATAGATGATGGAGAAGATGAGGATCCTGAGCCATACAACTGCCTTGACGCAGACTTCAACAACTTCAACAACACAATGACCTCTTTCTCCGTGGGTCAAGTATGGGCTCTCTATGATCCTCTAGACCACATGCCTCGATTCTACGCTCTGATCAGGAGAATTCTGGAACGTCAGCTGAGAGTGGCAGTGACATGGCTTGAACCAACACAAACCGCAGAAAGCCATAAACCAGTTCCTATTGCTTGTGGGGAATTCAAATATGGAGACAAAACCACAAAAAGCCCACTTGGTGTTCTCTCATCTGATGCTGGATCATCACATCAGAACAAGAGGCAAGAAGAAGAAGAGCATCACCATAAACCCGAGGAAAGGTGAGACATGGGCTCTCTTCAGAGACTGGAACCGTGACAAGCAGCAAAAGCGTCCGTATAGCTACGACTTCGTCAAAGTTGTGTCTGAGTTGGACAGTGTTCATGGCATTGGAGTGGCTTACCTAGGGAGAGTGGAAGGGTTCACATCAGTGTACTACTTCGCCGAGAAGGATAAAGTTCTCCAAAAGATGATACCATCCGATGAGATGCTTAGTTTATCGCATAGAGTCCCGTCTTTTGAGTTGAATGGAGATGAGGAGGAAGGTGTCCCATGGTGGCTCTTTTGAGCTAGATCCCGCTGCTATTCCCAGGGATTATATTGAAGGCTTTGAAGGTTAAAGAAGAGGAGGAGGAGGGCATAGGCCGTAGTCTCGTAGTCTTGGTTTGAGTTTAGTGCAAAGTCTGATGTTATGTATAACTCATGTACATGTTATCATGAGTTTTTATCAAGTTCATGCTCTTGTGTTGCTAAAACCATATGCTTTTAAGTATGTTTGTTGCTCTCATGTAACTAGTAGAATGTTTTGCCATATAACTACATAAGTATTGCATATTTGCGTTTATAACCTTGTAGTTTATCTAATTTCCAAATCAGCCCCTAATATTCTGAAACTGTATGTATATGAATGAGAGAGTGAGAGAGAGAGAGAGAGAGAGAGAGAGAGAGTTGGACTTTCAGACGATCGGAGGATCCTCTCAGAGACGACAATGGCGGTACAGTGGCTATTGGTAGTTCACGGAGTCATGATGTTAACGGTGATCATCTCTTTCCTCTGTGGTCAATGGCCAATCTTCAAAGGCACACCTTTTCAATGGATTCACTACTTCATCACTCGCGGAGCCTACGCTTACTTACTGTAGTAACTCTTCTCTTCTACTCACCCTCATTGAAACATTCTTCCTTCACTCCAAAAGTTTGATCTTTGTTTTGAATTTAGAGTTGCTCTGTTTTGGGCTGGGTTGGTTTGTTTGCAGGAGGTTTGTGGGAATGGTGTTTGGTTCCAAGGGTACGGACGCTGTCTTAACGGTTGAGCAGTTCTGTTGCCACCGTCCTAATCCCATACTGCAAGTTTGTATCTTTCCTTCCTCGTTTATTACTGTTTAATAGGAGCAGATGAATCTGTAGCTATTTGATACTTGATGTTAAAGAGAGATCTTGAGTGGGTTTTAGCTAGTGAATCACAAAGTGACAAACTTTAATACTCAGTTTTTTGTTTTGTTTTGTAGATCATATACATAGGCATTATTGGATCTGTATACTTTGTGATTGCAAAGTCTTCCTTCATCTATATACCTGGATACTATATTGGCCATGTTCACAAGTAAGAACCATTCCTTCTTGAATTTTTTTTAAAGTCCAGAGTTTTAGATAATGAATCCGCTTTTAATCCTCTCTCAAGATCATTTGTATTTTTTTTGTATCCTTTGTATGTATGTAGGTACACGAGCTTTCTGGCTGTTGTTATGGGTGTCATACTTTTCTTATTAACGAGCTTTTCTGATCCAGGTACCGTGAACGCTGCCAATGTTTCACAGTACATTTCTGCTTACCCTTATGATGATATCATTTACTCTGAGAAAGAATGTTCGACTTGTAGAATCCCAAAGTGAGTGCATTGACATCCCTTGGTAAGCTAATTAAAAAACATATGTGGTTTGTGGTATAAGCTTTTACTCTCTTTTGTTTCAGGCCTGCTAGATCCAAGCATTGCAGCATATGCAACCGCTGTGTAGCTCGTTTTGACCATCACTGTGGCTGGATGGTTTGTACTTGTTGTACCATCATCTCTTTTATATCCTCTACAATTTCATTATCAACATTACGTCTCTACCGGTTTTCTCAGAATAACTGCATTGGAGAAAGGAATACTAGATATTTCATAGCTTTCCTCTTTTGGTGAGCTTTTCATTCTTTGAATATTATTACCTGGAAGATTCCATCTTGTCTCCTCTTAGTTTCTTTGTTATTGTTATGTTAAACTAAAGTGGTTATTTAGTGATTTTTTGTAGGCATTTCCTTCTTTGCTTGTACGGAGCAATAGCCATTGGCTTTATTCTTGCTGGGCGAAGTGAAAGAACTCCGTGTTGTACATATCTTAACAGGTACACACACTCAAACATGCTCTTTCTTGTGTAGACAATCACATCTTCCTATATAAAAATTCATATTGTTGTTAGTCTCTTTTGATTCCTACTCTGATCTTTTCTGCAGTCTATTACGGTGTAGAGAATTCTTTCCGCAACTTAGCTCCTCGAGTTTTACAGGCTAGTTAGAAACTCTCAATCTTTTTGCTCATAACATGCGAAACTCTAATAGTGTGTATCAAAATTTTGCAACATCTTGGAAGCAGTGGCTGGTTGGTACATACAACACCCAAATACTTGTGATGGTGTTTCTCGCCGTTGTTTCTCTCCTCCTCGCTGGCTTCTTTGCTTACCACTTAAACCTCTGCTTAACCAACACAACAACTAATGAGGTTTTGTAACGTTTTCAGCTTTTCTCCCAGTTATTATATCATTCTTTCTCCCACTAAAATTAACAGTTTTGTGGGTTTGTTTGCTTTTCGATTCAGACATTTAAATGGAGAGAATACATAAGGTGGAGGAAGAAGCTCAGTGAATCAAAGGCAAGTGCTGGGGCTCGAACGCAATACTGTGAAGAGAAGAGATGCTTTGGGCTTTGTGGAAGATCCTCTGCCCATGACCATGATGATGAAGCAGAGGAAGCTTTAGTGAAACGGAATATGTATGATAGAGGAGGTTTCCAGAACGTTTCTGAGATTGTTTTCCCTTTATCGTCAAGACCACACACTTCTTGCATACCAAAACCCAAGTCGGAATAGTTAAGGTTTAGTTAACTACTTTCAAGCTTTGGTTGCTTTAGTCAGTGATTGTCTTTAATTCTACATGTTTGAAAAACTTAATAGAAAGAGCAAGGTAACAGATCAGTTATAATCGTTTATAAACAGTCAATTCTGCTAAACTGATAGATTATCTGCTGCACAGAGAAACAGATGAGACAATACTAGCAGAGAAACAGAGTCTGCAAAACAAGTCATTACTCATAAGCTATCTCCCCAACAAAAGGCAGTACTATAATCTGATACTCTTCTTGACAATCACCAAACGTTAACCTTCACTTACTGAAATAACACTTCCTACACATAATATTTGATATAAGAAACCGAATGCATACTTGCTGAACAGTTTGTCAGTCTATGACTATGGTGGTGCGAGGTGGAATTGCTGCAGGGTCAAGCTCCCAGTATCCTCCTTCAGCTACCCGCGTTGCTCTCTTCTCCTGTTTGACAGCCGGAATCTGATGAGAAAACCTACTCATTTCCGCCTTTGGAATCTCTAACGAACACACATGTGACGACCCATGCTTCCTTATGTATACAGAACTGAAGCCTTTAGTACTAGTCAAAGCCATCACCTTTATGTTCTTCCCTTCACAGTAACCTTCCACCACTTCTACAATATCATGCTCTTCGGTGTTATCAGCAGTTCCTACGGAGAGCCCAGATGTCACCTTTCCTTGGGTATACTTTGACTATCCTTCTTCTTACTGTCAAAAGGTTTGACCCGATGTGAGAAGCTGGTCCAGAGGAAGGATTTTGGGTTTTTCAGTTTCCGGCTTGAACTCCCCGCATGACACGGGGTGGGTTACGGGTTCGGTAGATAGGTGGACAACACGGCTCCATATGGACCACGTGTAACACGAGTTCAGGCTTGGTTTCCACTTTCTTGATCTTCACGTAATCTGTGGGCACTCCCTTGTCATTGCTGTAAATAGCCCATATCTGACCTAGCTTTGAATTTGTCTTCGGATCTTCTCGTTCTTGAAGTCGAAGGCATTTCTTTGCGGCGTTTTGCAACTTGATGACGCAGGAGTTGACTCAAGGGGCTTGTTAGTAGAACCATCCAACTGAGCTGGCAAATCATTCTGCTTGGATTCACCATCGCGTCCTCTTTTCTTAGAGCCTTCTCCTACCTGACTTTCTACCTGTTGTTGTATGTCTCTGGACGAATTTGTTTGTTCCCGCAGAATCTGTCACGAGGACCCTCATCAGTTGTCTTTGGGGTATTCATCTTATCGCCTTGTTTAGCAGTTTTCTTCTCCTCTCTTTGTTGGCTTGGAGTTGTTTGAAGACGAGGAGATTTTCGCAGCTTGAAGGCATCAGACGCCTCCCCACTCTTTGTAGACCCGGTTCGGTGTGCTCTTTTTATTGGTTCTGCTGGCTTCGTCTTCCCCAATGGACACAGATGTTGAACAGACCTTATCACAGTTACTGCATCCGCCATCATCGCCAGATTTTTGACGTTTCCTTGGAGATGGAACGATCTCTGGAACAGGATTGGCATTCATTCCAACCTCCGGAGCTTCAGTACAAAGGCTATCAGCTTTCCTTTTCATTGTCTCACTATCCATCTCCATACTAACCGCTTCAACCTGAAATATATCTTTTGGCAATGCAGTCGGGTCCAGTTCATATGAGCCAGCTGGAACACCTTCTTTCTCCATCCCAGTCATTTTGAAGGCTGGAACTTTGTGAGAAAACCGAAGCATCTGTTCTGGAGTAAACTGAATCTGACACACTTTATTCTTCGCCTCCCGCTGAAAAAGGGAGACAAACCCTTTAACTTTTCCCAAATAGGCCACTCCAATACCAAGCTCTTCCTTAAACTGGTTCACAATTTCCACGAAGTCAAACTTATATGGCAATTCATGAGTTTCTGGAGTGTTCGATTCCTCATCCCAATCCCTGAACATAGCCCAAATTTCTCCTTTCCTTGGATATATAGAAACAACTTTGTTGCAAACCGAGTTAAGCATCTGACCTGAAAAAATGGAGCGGTCCTCAACATCCTTTTTTTCTCCATTACTGAACTTTCCCCATGCAACTGGAATACTTTCATCATTATTTTCCTGAACAGGCTTTAGGTAGGTAACACGCAGCTTGAAATCGGAAGCCAGGACTTTCTTTACCCGAGCATACCTCCGTGGCATACCATCTCTAGAATCACAGGTAGACCACACTTGATTGACAGCAAAATTTTCTGGTCTCCGTTCATCTTCGAAACACATTAAATTCTAGGATCAGGTATATCCAGCGTATTACCATTTTCATCAGCTCTGTGTCCATTTTCAGCTTCACCCAACTTGCTCGACAAAGCTGAGTCTTCTCCACTGCGATCACAACCTTCACTCTCTTGAGTTTTAGATGACAAGATATCTTTCTTTCCAGAATTTTCACTTTCCTTGGCCTTTCCTTTATCAGCAAGTTCCGGTAACGTATTATCCTCATCCGTTTGCTTTGTATTAACATCAGACTCAACTTCACAACCTGATTTTGTCTTTTTTGTCGGAGGGATGACAGAATCACCATTGCCTCTCTTCTCTGCAAAAGAAACCTGCGCCTTCCTCCTTGAGAACTTCCTCTTATTACATTCATCCGAATCTGTTTTATCCACAGCAGCATCAGAGCCATCAGCTTCAAAACTCATAGAGGATTCCTCAACAGCTATTCTCCTCTTTTTGGTTGTCTGATCCATCTTTGGAGCTGATAAATCAGGTATTAACTCTCCACCACTAGTCCTGCGGTTCTTTTTCTTCAGGGCTGAGGCTTCAGTATATCAGGTTTAGGTATTTCAGCACCTTTCTGGCATCCTGCTCCTTCAAGGTCTTTCTCTGTACGACCCTCGTCTTTCTCGGGTTTCCTGTCACCAGCACCTTGTTTCTGATTTTCCTGCTCCTTTGTTGAGTTTCCCTCCGACTGTCCCATTATTATTCATCTCAGCTAGCTGCACTAGTCTCAGGTTCTTTTGCTTCAGGCTGCGGCTTCAATACATCAGGTTTAGGTACTTCCACAGAATTATTTTTAACCGACTCAGCTTTCTGGGGTCTTACTCCTTCAGCGTCATTCTCTGTACAACCCTCATCTTTCTTGGGTTTCTTGTTACCAGACCCTCTTTTCTGTTTTTTCCGATCCCTCTTGTTGAGTTTCCCTCCGACTGTCCCATTCTTATCCATCCTCAGCTGCTGAACTAGTCTCAGGTTCTTTTACTTCAGGCTGCGGCTTCAATACATCAGGTTTAGGCACTTCCACTGAATTATTTGCAACTGTACTCAGCCTTTCTGGGGTCTTCCTCCTTCAGCTTCACTCTCTGTACAACCCTCATCTTTCTTTGGTTTCTTGTCACCAGCCGTCTCTTTTCTGTTTTTTCTGACTCCTCTTGTTGAGTTTCTTTCCGGCTGTCCCATTCTTAGCCTTCGCAGCTGATGAACTTCCTGATTCTGCTCCTGTAGAAGGATGCTGCCGAGATGTATTATTCATCCTCTTGATTTGCATCAGCGGTTGAACTACTAAATGGCACCTCATCAAACCCGATGTTGCAGGCAGTGTAAGATTTCCTGGCAAGAGGAACAGTGCATGACGTTGATTCATATAAACTCTCAAGTATTTATACCTGTGGCCACAGTTTCTGCAACACGTCCAAAACGTTAATCCACTTGCAACATTCATTGCAGCAGCATCTGCAGATGAAGAGTTGCAACGAGAGCTTGCATTCAACTGCCTGCTGGCAACGAGTGAATGATGATCTGTATCTGATATCATACTGAGACCGTTTGATCTGATCAGAGAGCCATCTGTTTGCTTCCGCAACAAACTTGAAAGCAGCCTCAGCACCAGGAAACTTGTTCTTGTCCGGATGGAGAAGCAGGCAAAGCTTTCTATATTGCTTCTTGATTGTGTCGGAATCAGCAGAAGGCTGAACCTGAAGGATACCATACCAATCGTCAAGCCCCTTGATTTTCTTATCAGCAGAGGAATGAACATCACACACGGTTATCATCTTCTGTATGTCTTCCAGTTCGGGGAAGAGTCTCTGAGCCTTCATGATCAGCTTTATGAGCTCCAACGAAATCACTAGCCCTCATCTTTTGCCTCAGCTAAAATTTTCGCCCTTGTAGCCTCTTCTTTGTTGCAATCCATTGCAGCGATAAACCTCTCAAAATCCAGCTAATTCTAGAGTCCCTGCATACACAAATACAGTTGAACATACATTGTTATAAACCTATCAGGTTCCTACTCACTCTAGAAGTCAATAGTGTAAGCAAGACTTTACTCAGTGCTTACCAATTCAGTGACCAGAACTGTGAAGGATGCACACATCTTTCATCGCATATATGACTTCAAACAGGGTTGAAGGTGTGGCACTGAGAGGATCTAAGCCTGCAAAAAACTCGAAAACATAGAGATAACTTAAATGAGATTTCATCAAAAGCAAGTCCAAATCAATTAATCACTCTAAAACCCAGTAGTGTAAGCAAGACTTTTTTACTCAGTGCTTACCACTTCAGAGACAAGAATTGTAAACAATGCACACATCCTTCTTCATCGCATATGTGATTTCAAAAACAGGGCCTGAAAGTGTTGTTGGACTGAGAGGATTTAAGCCTGCAACAGAACAAGAGAGATAACTAAGATGAGATTCATCAAACCAAGAGTCCCATTCAAAAGCAAAAACAATCGAAAAAATCAAACCTAATAATGATAAATCTTAAGAGTGGATATGCAATTGATCGAATGAACACTCAACACTAAGAATAAAACGAAATCGGTACGGACGATCGATTGGTCTACCCAGAAACAGCGAAATCACTCTTTACGGTCAGAAAACACTAACATCTCCTGAGAGAAACTAGCTATGTAACTTTTTCAGCGAATTGACAGGAGAGATCAAATGCATGTGTGATTTCCGATCAGAACGAGGCGAGCATACGGGGAGAAAGAAATTATAAACCCTAAGAAAAGAAAAACTCAGAATCCGTCGACATACATTCATACCCAGGGCTCCGAGTGCTTGAGGAGACGAAACGACGAAATTTAGTTCAAAGGAACAGATAAAAATTCAGAACCCTAAAATTCGAAAGGCGTTGAAGCAAAAAATAATGGGACGGAGAGGGAAATGAAAAAAAAAATTAAATGGAGGGAAATTACTTTATTTTATTTTATTTCTCTGTTTTTTTTTCAAAGGTAAACCATAGAGCCTACTTGCAAGACCTTGAAAATTAAAAGCCTTTACAGACGAATGTTTAGCAAAAATGACAAATTTAATTTTGTCATCAACTAATGACGAAAAATTGTTTATTATCCAGATTTGTACCCCTAAACCATATTTTCACACATTTATTCACGACAATGATTAATTAGTAGTACAAATTTAATTATAAGCCGTCATCTATTATTAACGACTATTATATTCCTGTCTTACAATAGACATTTTCCTCGAATTTTTACAACATTAAAATATTTCTTCTTTTACCTTTGACAGTATGGGAATTTTGCAGTGCTATTTGTATTACTTTTTTTGCTTAAGAAATTGGTCAGTCTTAAAAAGCTTACGTTTACCATAATACCTGATGATATACATAAACTAAGGTTCAAGCCAGAGATAACAACTGAGACACCGGTTAGAAATCTAATCAGTGCCAAAAGACATACCAAGAAGACTCTGTTAAGTTTCCACTAGTTAGCCTTACAGACCATATCATTAAGACTTACAAGATGCAAATTAGTTTTGTTTTAACATCATACACACAGTCATATAAACTACGGCTATTCTAACACTTAATTAGCTTGAGTGTAAACCTTTTCTTCAGTTCCTTCTCCTCTGATATGTGTGGATGATTGGAGGAGGATGCTTGGGGTTAGATGTTTCCTTGTTGGGATTAACATCAGCTTGTCAAAGCTGTACCTGAAACTCCAATAACAAACCATTACATAAACCTATAAACAGAACCACAAAGTTTGTCTTTTCAAACAAAGAAGGGGGAAAAGAGAGATAGGTAACCAAGCTTACCTAGAGTCTCTCCATCCACACCATTATGCTTCACAAGCACTGTTTTCCACTTGTCCCAACTGTTTCTTCTGCAACTCAGCTTGTGAGACTGATGAGGAGGTGTCATGCTCGACAGAGAAACTAACTAGAGGGACTGACCTTTCTCCTTCAACCATGAGCTTGGCGACGAGGTCCCCTGGAAGATCTATTTCAAGCTTATAATCCGCCACGAGTTCAAGTATCGCTCTCAGTCTTCCACCATCTCTCTCTTTCGCCTAAAAGGAAACACCAAGCAAAGATTTGATTATATCTAAATCAAATCAGTGACTAATCAAGTTACAAGAGCAGGTGAGTGACTAAACCTGGGAGGAGGATTCACTGGATCTGTTTTCCAGTGCAGAACTTCTGAAACTGATGATCTCTTTCTTTAAGAGCTCTGAGGGTAGAGAAGGATTACCTCTTTGCCAAGTGTAAACAAACAATATAAGCTTGACTGCAGAAATATATTCGCTTTTCTTTATTAGCTCTTCAACAACCTCTGCAAAAGATTAAAAATAGTTAAATCTCACATCATTAGTCTAATTCTTTAACTCTTTATATCACGACTAGGAGAAAACTAACCTCGGATGATAAGGTTGATACTCAGATACTCAAAGAGTATAGGAGCCTGTTCGTACTCGAGCAATAGACCAAGCAAGCAAAGCAGTTTCTTCTTCGTTGATCAGTGTCTTTAAATTAAATGCCATGATGAACAGAAGAAAGGCCAAGGCCTCGAGAGATGATTTTGGAGCTTTCTTCTATGGTTATCTTTTCTTTCCACAGAGTTGCCACTTCTGTGGCTTGGAGCTAGCAGCAGCAGCTGAGACTTGTCTACCTCATCCAAGTTGTTGAACTTTGAGTTAGCTCCTCAAAAATAAGAACCAATGTCTCCAAGAACGTGTCCTGAAAACTTGACCCTTGTCTAATTTCGTCCTGCACTCGTTCCAGAACGAAATTCTGCTGGATTAGGTGTATCTCTAAGAAGGCTGGAGATTTCATGGCGCAGAAGAGAATGCTGAGATTCCTTGAAGCGTGAAAGTATCTATCGGTTCATCTTCTTCTTCTGCATTTTGTTGTTGCCGCTGCTGTCACTGATTGGCTCCTTCTCACACTTAACAAACACAGTGTTCATTTCTCTCAAGTGTCTCTTCAACTTGAGCTCTCTTTCAATCTCCTTCCAACTCTTTGTATTTCAGATCAAGTTGCTCATTCACAGACGCAAGCTGCTGGACAGATTCGTCAGTCTTGGAAAGAGTCAGCTCCAAATCTTCTTCCTTAAATCTGTGACCTCCTTCGTTTCTCTCTTAAGCTGAGCGAGTTTCTTCTCCTCTGACTCTATCTGATTCCTTAAGCAGATCCTAGCTCCTTTTCTTTATCTTCAATCTCCTGCCTAAACCTTTCAGACCTTACATAAAAACCACTTGCTTCAGTCTCTGCCGCTTTAATCTCTTTAACCCATTTTTCCATCTCAGAGGAGCTTCTGCAGATAGCCTCCAACATCCCCTTGTGTCTCTTCTCCACACCAACAAGCTCACTGGTTTGTCGCTCAATCCGCTTCTGGATTTCCCCAGATTCTCTGGACTTGGAGTCAATATTTAGAGCACAAACCTGTTATTTCCTTGTTTAGAGCCTTCAGCCATCTTCTTTTTCAGCTCAAGCTCAGAATCTGAAAGCTCAATACACTCTCTCACAACTCCCAACTCCTTCTCTTTAGGAAACTAACTCCACTGTCTTCATCTCAAGCTCCTTCTCAGATTCTTTAATCTTCTCAAGAACAAACGCCCACTCGTCCTTCTTTTTATCCGTCTCCTCGCTGCAAAGCCTTTGAAGCCCAGCCAAACTGCTCCCACCGTTCCTCCTTCCGCCGCCAGCTCATTTCTCTTCACCTTCACCTCTTCCACCAGCTTCTTCAAGTCACCAGCTTCAGCCTTCTCCTTTTCGAACATTTCAACTCTTTTATCAAGGTCAGAGCTCAGTTTCTGCAGCTCTCGAGACCTACTCTGATTCTTGGCTTCGACCATCATATTATGATTCAGTACACCTCTCAGATAAGTAACGCAGGACAGTATTCCGGAGGCACCACCTCTAAGTTCCTCTATTGATTTGCAAACCTTCTCTGCTTCTTCATCCATTGATGGAAAATTCAATCTGCAAACACGAGTCAAAAACGAGATGGTTTTAACAGAATCCAGGTAGTCAAATCAACGGTAGGTATAAGCAAGAGAATAACATAGCCTAAGTATGTACATAAAGAGTTAAAACCAACTCACCTAGGAAGAGAATGGGGGAAAGAAAAAAAAAAAGTACAGTGAGAAAGGGTGATGCAGGATGAGAGGCTGAATAGAGAAAATTCAGGAACTAAATTGTTTGCCTGTGAACTAAAGGTTGAATGAGGTCTGATGGTGTTTTGTTCAAGGGAGGAAGAAGCAGACACAAGAGGATAGATGGGAGGGAGATTTGCCAATTCAAAAAGAAAATAGGAGGGAACATTAAGGTAGATGGGCTTATTCAGAGGAGAAAGAGGCCTATTGGGCTTTCTCCGATATATATTTTTCCTGATTCAACGTCGCAGATCAATTTCTAAAAGAATTTCACACTTGCAAGCAAATCGATAAAAGACAAAAACTATACCAAAGTCGGAGTTCAAAGTCGTGCGTGACTAAGAATGGAAAAGCTTACTTAACAGGCTTTTTAGGACGAGATAGGCCCCATAAGCATTCAAATATTGTTTTACAGGAGGGAATTCAAAGTTGTGAGAATTGGAAGAAGCCGCAGCAAACAGAAGCCTTGGGGAAGGGCTTTTAGTTAAATCTCTTAGGACTCAAAGACTCTTATCTTCCTTGAAAGTTGCAAACCATAAAGCCGAGCTGGAATCTGAAAATGAGAGGACTCCCAAGCTAATGCCAGAATCAAGCCTTGACCCGAATCACGAAGGAGCCTGTGAGGAGGACACATAAGAAGAATAGTCACCAAACCGCACTCACTTAACGTGACCAAACTCAAGTCATTCAACAAATGCCAAGAGTTTAAGATACTTTTGGTACTAAACCAAGAATCAGCTAAAACCTTCCTAATCTTTCTCCAGTTTTGTGATTCCGTGACTGTATGAGAAGTGAGACAAAAATAAAAAGGATAAAGGAAGGTGTGAGAACTCACAAGTGGGAAGGCTGGATATGTCTGCAGAGACAGCACAAGGTATCCCCAAGTTGGAGAGGACACCTCTTATGATTCCACATGGGAAATACAGGTACATGCTCACCGCTTGTGCTGCTTTGCTTTCCCCTGGAGTAGACGGATCTTCGGTTTCCTTCTCAGACGAAGGGTCAATTGAGACACGAGATAGCCATCTGAACTTGTTGTCTTGCAATACAAAAGTACCCTGAAGAAACATTTGTCAGAAAGAACACACACACACAAGAAGATTTTTCCCTCTTTTTTTTTTTATTTTCAGAGGAAAATCATTACCCGGTGATTAGTCTTGAGATTATCAATCTGCTTCTTGAAGACCTCAGACCAGAAGTCTTTACAGATAAACTTGATTGCCTCTAGATGGTCGCTGAACCTTGGTCTTTCCATAGTGTACCTAGTGACAAGAAAAAAAAAGAAGAGAGTTATGCACAATCAGCAAGTAGGATGCACTATATGCTATTTCTCAGCACTGTAAAACAGCCTTATAACTTAAGGCATCAAAAGCTGCTGCTTCCACATAGCCTTAAAGGTAACAAAGAGACTTTTATACAGGTAAAACATTGCAAAAGTTAAAGATCGATTAAGTCACTAAAACAGTAAGAAACTAAGCTGAGTTTCTTGGTTAGTAAAACCTCCACTCTATTCTCAGTGTAGGTGGTGATCTCAAATTCAAACTCCTATCAACAAGAACAAGTTGAAGTTCCAAATTACTTGATTTTCTGATAATTTCTAGGTCACAAGAACACCACAAAGCGCAATACCTTCGTTTCAGTACTAAATTGATCTCAAATCCCTAAAAAATTTCACATTTCCTAAACCCCAAATACTCTCAATGAAATGAACAATTCAAAATTAGCGCGATTTGATCTTCCCAATCTATCACCTTCTCAGGCATTCATGGCCAATTACAGACGAGAAACGATAAAATCCAAAACCAGCGAATCAGCTCAACAATAATACAAACTCCTCCAGATCTAGAATCAATACTTAATCTCGGTAGGAAGGATGAACTATATCGAGATCAGAAGAGCGATCAAGTTAAAGGAACAGACCTCTCGGAGAGCTGGTGGCCGACCTGATAACCGATGGCCTCGATCCTCCGAGCGGCGAGTTCCGGCTTGTTGGCGTAGAATCGGCCGCTGTACATCGCCACCATCTCCATCAACATAGTGTCTACACAGCTCTCCGCCACTTCTCTCACCATTTTCTCGTCTCTCTCACTCTCTCTCTCTCTCTCTCTCTTTCGACGACGACGACGAGCACACGATGCAGCACGAAGCTCACCGATCTATTACCTTGCGAGAATATTTGCACATTTACGTCCTTCGTACTTTCTGTTATTTCTTATCTGTGATTTAAGTTTCGAAAGAGTCATAGATAACCTTAAATTTCCCTCGCTCGGTAATATATTAAACCGTTTTATTTTGGTCCACTTCTTCATCTCATGGCCGGTTTACGCCTGTATTTTCCGGTTTAGGGTGTATAAAATTAAGAATTAGTCAATGGCTACTAAGCAATGGTCAAAGACTAGGAACCAATTAAGTATCTATCTTATTAAAATAGAATTACACATATAGAAATACCCTTAGTTTTCAAATTTAATTACATTTCTATGCTACTGAAAATTAAATTGAGTTTCCTATTTTAATGCTTCTCTTTTTCAGTTAGATTAATGTCTTTTCCAAAAGTAAATTCGAAGTAAATACATAATTAAATAATACTTCCTCTTATAATGCTTTGTCTTTTCCACTTAGATTAATGTTCCAAAATTAAATTTGAATTAAGTGCACTCCATTAACTTCTCCATTAAATCAATATCAAATTCAAAAAGAAAAATATTTTTATTAGACAAACAATTCATAGAAATTATAATATCAACTCTTCATTTAAAAAAATCAGAACGAAAAAATATTAGCAAATTGAATCGAAATTAGATAATATTCAAACGGATTTACCATTTTGGTATCTAAAGAACCATAACCAAACCTTATCCGAACAAAATATTTCGGATATTCGAATGTATTTAAATCATATTTATACACTTCAATATGTTAGCTATTTTTCGAGTTAATATCCAAGATATAAACTATTTTAAGTTGTTTAAAATATTTGAAATATAAAAAATAATCAAAAGTGAACATCTAAAGTAGATAAATAATAGTCAAAACACCACAAATACTTAAAATATATATTTATTCTTCATCCAAATATTCAAGTTACTTTTGCTTACATTACTTAAATTTACATGTTATATTATTTTTATTTTTAGATTTAGGGAAATTTAAAGATATATAAATTTTGAAATTTTGAAATAGTTTAAACGGGTTATCAAACCCGCAAAGATCCGAATCAAACTGAAACCAAAGTTTATAAATACCCGAATAGAGCTAGAATCTGTAAACTCGAAAATCTCGAACCCGAATAGATTTTAACGGAATTTGAGTGGATACTCAAATACTCACCCCTAGCTTAATCAGTATAAAACGATCAAATATTATAAATATACTATTTAGTATAAATAAATAAAAACTAAAACTAAAAATTAATACCCGTGCGGTCGCACGGGTCAAGATCTAGTTCTCATTAGCACAATAACACACTAAAATTGTAAAGCACTCCACATTAGTTTAGCTAACTTCAGAAGAAAATACATTGTAGCAGTGAAAATATATCAGATACACAATTTAGTCATCATTGTATATAAATAAATTCTCTAAAATTCACAAATCCAATAACACTCTCCTAAGACCAAATGAGAGGTTATAGTGAGAAAGATGATTTTGATGTCATAGTTGTGGTGTGTGTAAAAAAAAGGAGAAGGATCAAAAAGAAAGTTCAAGATGAGCAGAAGGGTTGGATTCATGGTCAAGACCTTTTCTTGATTTTTGCCAAAGCTGTGACTCTATGTTCAGCTTCCTCAAGCTCCATTAGTCCTCTTTCAACTGCATTTCACCACCCGTTACATAAAAAAACACACGGTTTCATAATGAAGAAAGAAAGAAAGGAGTGTGAGTAAGAGAACTGTACCATCAACAGCGTCCTTGGGACGTGGCAGATCGAGTCCCTTGGTTTATCCAATACTGGAGACGCTCATCCGCGAGATCAGCTTCGATATCATGGTTCTTAGCTCGTCTCCAAAAATATGAAAGCCAAGCCTGTGTGTGTATGTAAAGCCACAATGAGAACGTCACATGACAACTCCCACGTAAAACATTAACGAAGAGAGAACTGAATGTGTTTCCTTTTTTATTGTACCTGTTTAAAACTCACATCTTCAACTTCATCATCACTTAACTCTGCAAAGGGCCATTTAAGGGACAAATCATAAGTTCTTTAATTAAAAAAAAAAACATATTATGAATGATACTTGATTAGGGGTCTGATCACATCAATGCCTTAGTGTACAAGAACAGATCATCTTGTAAAAAGTTACCTGACTTACCAAAGGCTTCAAACTGTCCATCCATTGGTCAGTTTCACTTCATCTATAATTGTTTTGAAAGCAAAAAATATGGATCAGGAAAACATGTGAAACATTGTATTCAAGTTAAGCTTAGATGGTTTGGTTATAACCTGAAACAAAAGTCTTGGATGATGTGTTTCGTCTATTTTGAGCCATGACATATGCAACTGCCTCCTGAACCTTTAGACAAACCAAAAAAATATGTCGCTTGAGACTTGAATCATCATCTAATACAAGAAGAGTTCTCTCATGTTCAGTGTTTTTCTTTAAACCTTTAGTGCAGCCAGTTCTCTCAAACCTTTCTCAACCCATACCATGCTTTCAACATTTCCTTCACCAGAAGTTTCTTGCAGATGTTGAAATGATTTTTCTCTTTCTCCAAGAGTGCTGTTAGCTGCTTGGTGTTTAAGACAAGATGATAAGTAACAAACGAGATCAGAATTATGTTAAAAAAACAGCGGTTAAGTTAGTGCAGGGTTGGTAATATTACAACTGTGTAACTATGTCTCTAGCTCTTTGTCCTGCGGAAAGAACAATCTCTAGAGGAAGAGGTGCAAAGGATGACCAGTACTCGTGCTTTGCTCTTGCAATATCTGCTTGTATCCCTGCCATAACAACAGTAGAATCACTATGAACAATCTGTTTTGTGTATCTTATAAGTTAAGAGATTTATTATAGGTTATATGTGCAAGAGCAAGGTAACTACCATGTCTAACGCATAAGCCCCAATAACGTGAAAGCCAGCACCTCTTGAGAACAACCTCTTCCTAAGATTAAAGAGCTATAGATGAGAGAACCTATCAACTTAAAATATATAATATGAACCTTTTTTAACAATAAGCTTACCATCTCCTCCTGCGTCAATATCAATCTCTTGGTCATGGTTTTAAGAGAGTTAAGCTCTGATTCAACTTCGTGAAGCTGCTCTAGAGAAGATGCTGCTTCCTCCCTAGCAATCTAAAATCCAGTTCCAAGATATAAAAAACGTTAGTAAGTATAACTTCAGATAATCAGTATGAGAACAACAAAAAGAAGTTAAAGTACCTCAGCTTCTGTATGAAGAGCTGAAACATCTTCCCTCTTTCCTCCACGAGTTTGTGATGCGACTTTCAAAGCAGCCTGGAAAGAGATCGGATCTCTCGGTTATGTCAAGAACTAAACTATAAATATAAACAGCACTGACCTCTCTCTGTTGCAGAGCTGCCTCCTTCCTGGAGGAAGAAACACCATTCATAGAATTAGAAATTTGTCATTAGGTGTCATCTAGAAGTTGGATAGAACTGATAACTTGCCTGCTTAAAAGACGTGCGTCCATTGTAACACCTTCTCCAAGGATCTCAACCTAACGAAAAAGAATATTAAAGCTCTGAGACAGAAACATACAGCATGCAAGAAAGGACTTACTTCTATGAATCACATGCTTACCTGTTTCTCAAGTTGCTTAGCTCTTGCATCTGCTTCTTCACATTTATCTTCTGCAAGTCGAAGCTGGGGATGCACAAATTAGGATGGGATGCAAATATTATCTTAACTTCACAAAGAATCTACCAAACTGATAGACTAACTAATGCATGCATACTAACACCAACTGTGAAAATCTACTGGCATCACCTTGTCTAACAAGCTTTCATTTTCTTCCTGTAACATATCAACCTGCAATAAAACAAAAACTCTTTCAATTAAAAATTGTTTAAAAATGAAGGCTCTAGTTATAAACCAATCATTAGTTTCATGAAAATATCTTATCAGCTACTGAAGAAGCAAAACCTCATCTTGCAAAGCTGAAGTAGACCGTTGACTTCCTAACTCTCTTAAATTGCCTGAGCTTCCCAAATCCATGGAGAATCTACTATAAACAGAAACACACTGAACTAAGACCACACTGAAAAATATGTAGAACGATGTCTCAGCGAGTGTCTTCGGATAAGCGATCCTTTAGTTACCTTTTGTCTTTTCTGGTTGGTGTATCAGATTGAAATGCAGGAGTGACTGGTTTAAGTGATATAGGAACCGAAGATGGCATTAGAGGTACTGTCCTTATGGGACGACCACTGAAAGATGAACGCGCTGAGGGAGGTTGATCCATAGCATTGAGAGACTGAGTTGATTTGTTAGAGAAGCCAGAACGTGCAGATGGAGATTGGTGATCCACTTGGTTTGTGGTTGGCTGAGGTAATGTGGAATCCTCACCGAATGAGGATCGGCTACCTGAAGTTGGAACTCCGGTCTGAGATTGTTCCTTTGTACGAATTGACTAATGCAAAAAGTCAAACCAAGTTTCAGATTTAAAGCACTAAACCATAAACAAAGTTAACTACGCACACAACTTTTCTGGTTAATGGCAGTGTTACATAGATTCTTGATTCATAAAATCATTTCAGTAAAACACAACGACGTTCATGATTTATTTTTATATTTATAAGTATTATAACCATGTTTAAATAAGACAAGAGTAGCTAACGAACTAGATTTTACCAAAGGAGTGCGAGGTTTCATCGACCGTCCACCAGCAAGTCCTATGCTAGGCATGACACTAGTATAAGGCTCATCATAATCAGCATCACCGTCTCCACTAGATGGTGGCTGAGCTAGTGCCTGTGGATGCCTCAGTGGAGGGTTCTTGGTCTGTAGTACACAGAAAATGATATGTCAAGTTTCACGAGCAAACAAAAACTAGAAACACATTAAAAAAAAAAGAGTATTGATACCAGTGGAGAACGTGGCCGCGCAGCCCTTCCACCAGCAAGTCCAACACTTGGAACGCCAGCATATGGAGTCTCATCATCTTCGTTTTCCTCATCATTAGGTTGACTAACTGCCATCACCGGACGTCCTTGTGGTTGGACTTTGTTCTGCGCTTACCAGCTAAACATTCAGCTCAAGTTGATATTAAAAAAAATAAAAATAAGACACGACATGAATATTTCAAGTTATTCAGACAATACCATAGAAGCTTGTGGCCGCATTGCCCTCCCACTTCCAAGCCCAATACTTGGTCTACCTATTGTATAATCCACTGAAACAACATCATCACCATCATCGTCATCATCATTCTTTCTATCTTCATTGACTGGTTGTGCACGTCTCGGAGGTGCAATTTTAGTCTGCGCCGAAATGAAATAAACATATAAGCTTAAAGATACATTTAGCTGGATAAGCACTTGCAAAAAAAAAAAAAAAAAAAAAACTTGCAATAAGCTAACCACCACAGGAGACTTAGGTCTTATTCCTCTCCCACCAGGAAGGCCAATACTAGGTCTGCTGGTAGATACATCCACTGAAAAATCATCATCTTCATTGTCATCATCAGCTAACTGTGGAGTTCCCATCTGCGGTCGCCTTGCTACAGGTTTCTTGATCTGTCATTCAATTAAAAAAAAACATTATCACATTCACATACATCTTTTTTTTTCTTTTTGAATATCAGGAAGTTCAGGGAATAAATCCGAAATCAATTGCGTGTAATATTAGTTTGGTCTTAACAGTCACTCGAGTTGAGTTGAGTTAATAACCTTTTGTCACATACAATCCTTACACAAATAAAAATGAGTTTTTTTTATTACCATTGGGGACCGAGAAGGATGAGATCTTCCAGCAGCGAGTCCGATACTTCCGACAGCATTATAGTCAAAAGAAAGGTCATCATCACTGTCTTCATCGTCCCCCGTTTGGTTTGACATCACAGCCGCGAGTCTCTGAGCGGCTGCTTTCGTCTGAGCTTTCTTGGCGTTAGATCCTGGCCCAGCGTTGGATCCTGACCGTGCGTGACGATTCATCAGAGGAGACGTCATCATCGGAGAAGATGGATCCGTGGTTTGGTTCCTCACGTGAACAGGCCTCGTGTTCCTCATCTTCGATAGATTCAAACTGAAATGTTTCTCAAAAAAAAAAAATCAATCGAGAAACAGAAGAGGAAACTTTCTATTTATAGCAGCGATAATAACGCGCGAACGATCCGGTCGTTACGCCAGAGATTGCGAGTGGGTTTCAACGGTCGGATTAGAAAGAAAAAAGGTTTCTTTTATATTTTTTTCGGTTTTCACCCCAATATTATTACTATATTCACTAATCGCACCTTTTTTTCTTTTGTTTGTTTTATTCTTTTTCAGTTTTGCTCTGTTTTCGTGTTCTGTTTCAAGTTTTACTCTGTTTTAAGCTGTAATGGTTTAATTGATTATGTGAAGATGCTACGTTTAGTCGTTTACTCGTTCTTAGTTACTTACTTTCAGATGAGATGTCTTGTGTCTAGAGGTTACTCCATCTTCGTTTTGAATTTTACTTTTAATCTTATGTTTTTGGCTTGGGAATGCAATCCTGGGAGAGAAGTAGTGTGGAATCTATTGACTCTGTTAACAACATCTGGAATGTTGTTTCCGGAAGTAAGCTTGGTAGCCTTTCTGTTCCAAGGAAACTACGCGAATGGTTGTGAAGCATTGACACGGACTTTCCTCATATTGGGGCTTTTGTTATAGGTCTAGATTTGCATCTCAAGGTACCATTGTGTTCATAACTATGAGATGTTACTTTCAGATAGTTTGATGAGATATATGTGAACTTGTACTATTCATTTCAACTTTTAAGGCAGTTTATCTCTTTGGATTTGGGGTACAATTGGAGAATGTCTACTATTCAGAGATGAAAGATGTTGGATTCTTTGACAATGTGAATAGGATTGTTTATTAATGAAGCTATTGTCAATCTTTGACTTGTGTATGTGTTAACACAAGACTCTCTCTATAAGTGTGTGTAAACCAACAGTTTAGCCTAACCTCTCTGCATTTGGCATTTGGATTTAAGAAAGAAAAAGAAACAAGTTTTCGTTCATGTGTAACCAAAAGTTTTCAGTCGACAAATAGAGATGATATCCATGGCATACAGATACTAATTAAACCAACAGAGTCGCATGACACATTCAAAAAGAAAAATGACAGAAAGATTATGGAAACAACAAACCCAGCAAAGACTTTGGTTCTCTCTTAATACTAAAATTACTTATTGGCTTCCACGAGCTCTTCAATGAGCTCAGCAGCTTGCTCCACAGTTGCAATCTTCTGTGCTTTCTCTTCAGCCATTTCGATGCCAAACTCTTCCTCCAAACCCATCACTATCTCAACCTGCAAAAAAGGAAACACAGTAAATAATCAGCTATTTAAAAAAAAAGACCTCTTTGTTCACACAAGAGAGAGTGATGGGGGTGAAATACAGTGTCGAGAGAATCAGCTCCGAGATCAGCAAATTTGGTTTCTGCAACGACCTTTTGATCGTCTTTGAGTGAGAGTTGCTTCTTGACGATCTTAGACACTTTCTCTACTGTCTCTGGTTTGGCCTAATAATAAAAACCAAAATAGACAAAAATATTTATTACTAGCAATCTTGGAAAAAAATGCTGACAGTGGTGTACAACAGAACATACCGCGCAAGAGATTGAGATCCTAGTGGGGATCGAACGGCGTAGGCTGAAGGAGAGATTAGTCCTTGAAACCAAAGCAGCTGGCTTCTGGAATGTTGCCTGTTTGTTCATAAATACAACAAAACATGTTCATTTAAAACACTACTACTAATACTCAGTGAGACTATTGTTTCTGTTGTTTAAATAACCAAAAGTACATATCCATTCCCATAACAAATCATAGCTTTGCAAGTTGTGTTTCAAATGAGCACAGATCGAAATCTATACAGCCTTTAAACGCAAATAGAATGTTAAATCCAATTGAAATGAGATTTAATCAGGAATAAACATTAAAAAAAATAGAGATTCGTAAAGCTAACATCTTTTTAATCCTTCACATAATCAAGATGTGTCGAAGTTTTAACAGAGGCAAAGTGATCTAAAAAGCGTATATATATTTGATCAGAGCGATCTGGAAAAAAAGAGGAACAAGAACAAGGAGATGAGATTACCAGAGAAGTAGCTTGCATGGAGACAGAAGAGCTGAAAGTGGTCGACATTGTCGATATTCACGAGAGAGATCTGCTCGAGAGGGAGATTGAAAGAGAGAGAGAGATGGCGGAGTGTACAAAGAGCGTGATTCCCCGAGGTAGATGGTTCCATTTATAAGCTTAGTGCACTCTAAAACGATGCCGTTACGTAATAAGATGGGCCTTTTTAGGCCTGTTACGTCTATGCATGTATTCAGCCCATTATTACTAATTTACGTGTGAGCGTAACATATCACGTGCCAGATTAGCCGAAGTCTAGTGAATTTAGAATAATTGAACTGGTCTTAACCGAGACACACCAGCAAAATTAAAATTCATGGGCCACAGTGACGCAAATAGTCAACACATATATAACCATTCTGTACCCATATCTTACCAATCAGAAGATCTGATCAGAAAGAGACAAGCCAAGTTCCTAACCGACAACAACAAACCGCTCGAGCCAATTAAAAGCAAGTATACACAAAAAAAAGTGTTGTTTGGTTCCAAAGAAACATAGGTTAATTATACATGTTAAACCAGTCCTAACCAAACCATACCGGCCGAATTAAAACCCATAAGCCACGTTGAAGAAGACACTTTCTATACCATCTTCTCCACAGCCTGAGGCAAAAACTTGTTACTACTCTACCGATTCATGTTCCTCCATTTATCCTTCAAATCCACCTACCAAGTTACAACCTATTAATTATACAAATTGGCATATAAACATAATTTCAGATGAGTGTACACAAAAAAGGATATGCTCTCTCACCTCCGTCCTCTCTGCGAATACTAAAGGGTTTAAACTCTTTATATATTTCCATGATGTACCATGCCTGCACAACGAAATCAACAATAATAAAATGACAATACAATAAACATATGAAGTGTGAGCCAAGCTCAGAGTCAGAATGTTACATACTTTTTTACTCCTTCCCTAAGAGCTTCCACTTCTTCAAGCCTCCAAAAATTCTTTTTCCTTCTGGGTAAAGGACTTGCCTTCTTCTTCTTATTCAACGGGGATACATTCAGAGGTACGGGGGTAGGTAGACGAGGTCTAACTCTACTCGAACTTCTCTCACTTGCATTATCCTGTTGCTACACAAATTAAACCACAACTTCATGAACCGAACCGAACCATAGAAGGAGAATTTTTAGAGATCATCTTGAAAGAAAAATTCACTCACTTGACCGCTTGTTCCAGTCCTATTAACCCTTGAAGGCCTGAGGAGTGTTAGGTTCCTGGTCCTTGCCTAGTGGAGGAGGAAGGGTCGATTTGTCGTTGAATCTCTAACAAATAATCCTTGAGGTCTCGAGCAGCCACTTTGTCCCCTTTACCAAGACTTGGTTCATCTTCTTGTGTCCTCTCCACCTCCTCTGCTCCATGTTGTTCATCATTCTCCACTCCGTGAACATCTCTATCGTCCCCACCACCACCACCATCGCCCTTATCACCCGGCTTAAGGAGCAGCAGCCTTTGAGCAACAGATTCAAGAGAGGAACTCCCAAGCACAGCCCACTGCTCTTCGAGAAGCCGATTCAAAAAACAGACGGCAGTATACCTAACGTTACTCTCACGAATCCTCCTATACACCTCAGCATCCTCCACAGCCTTCCTCAGATCATCCTCCCATCTCAACAACTCCCCGCTCACCAAACCACTCCTACTCCCCTTCAAAACCCTAATCCTCTTCGTCCATATCCTCTCGAGAGCGTCCTCGTACAAACCCTCCGAAGCAGACAACGGCCACATGAACATAGCTGCTGCACTCAACAGCCGTCCAGCAGTAAGCAGACTTGTGAGACTCCGTGAGCACCGAACCTTCTCCTTGAAGAAGAAGCTTCTCGAGAGTCTCGAGTAGGTCGAGCGTTCCCTCGTCGACGTCGCCGCGGATCAACGAATCGGAGATTTGCCGCAGAACAGAGGCCTTCTTGAGATTTAGGTTTGAGCAGTCGTCGGGGGAGTCTCCTAGTTTCAGCGTCGAGAGAAGGTTGGTTGGAGAAACCCTAGGGTTGGTTTTACGGCGGATGAAAAACTCGGCTACCCATTTGTCGATAGGCCTCCATGTCTACCATCAAAACTGCACCTTTTTTTTTGTTTGGTTTCCCAAAGATGATTTTGTGCCGGGGAAGACGAATCGCTCCGGACAGCGGTTTTAGATTATGTATAAGTGGGCCTTAAGATGGGCCTCAAGTCAAATAAGAATTAAAATGTACTATCTCAAACCCGAATTGAATCCATAAAGCCTAGCCACATTGACTCCTTATATTTGTCGTAACTACCAATCTATACTATTATATTGGCCTAGTTGATCAAAAAAATATATATATATATATTGGCCTTTTCAGTTGTCAAGACTGAACCAAACAGTACACGTACCTTACCAATCAGATCTTAATGGAAAGAGACAAAGTCAGGTGAAGTAACTAACCACCAACAACAACCCCATGAGCCAAGGTAAACACAAAGTGTTGTTGACTAAATATACATAGAAGGAAGCTTCATCTTCATCCACCAATAATGATAGTTGTAATAATAGTGAAATAAATTTACACAAAAGTTATAAATTTGAAGTAACAAAAAGGAGAAAGAAAACCTTTACATCACCAGTAGTGAGTGGACTATATAAGAAGGAAGATGAAGTTCTTTTGGGTTTTCTGAGAAGTTTCTATAAATCTTTTCTCAAGGTTTACTGAGATCATGGGTGCTTCTATCGATCGGAGAACCAGGGACAAAGGGAACAAAACCGCGACCACCAAACACAGGACGCATGAATGCATCATCAAACTGTCTCCAGTAGTGGTGCACAGTGCGTGCTGGACGCATCAGGAAACCCCTAAGGCTGTCTGGTCGTGGCACGTCATGGTGGCTCCCAGAGAACTCCACGAATGAATCCTGCTGCTCGCCATCGAGGAGCGGCATGTGCATAGACTTCGGAGTGTTGTCGTCCGATAACATACTGGTGGTCGTACTTTGATGTGGCATCAGGTGTATAATGAGCGGTTTGGTCAGTATACCAAACACCTGGAAACAAAAACAAACATCAATACGGAAAATGGATCATATAGTATTCTATAAGTACCTGACAAGTACAAAAATATCTTACCATGGTGCTAAAAAGACAAACGGTTATAGTACTGGTAATCATGATTGCGTTCCCGCGCAGTTCAGTGTGTCCTGATCTTGTAAACTGCATTAGAAAACAAGTTAAGAGGATATATTCACCTAATCATCATTGTGGCTGTTTGCTAAATTTCACTAAGGTTTTTCAGTTTTACCTTATTGTAGGCAAGAGCCATAGATACAGCACCTCTCATTAGACCAGCCCACCAAATCACAACCTATAGACGAAGGCAAAGAATACAGATTAATAAGCATTCAACATTTTCTGTGGAAATGTAATTCAAATAGACAAAAGTAGATTGTTAGTACTTGCTGCTTGATATCGATCTTCTCACTCTGATTTTTCTTGGATAAGTTTGATATGAAGGAAAGAGGAAACACAAATGCTGCTCTTCCAAGCATCACTAGACCCATCAGAATTGAGCTCACTGCAACCGATGTCCCCGGGCTGTTCAAAAACCAAAACAATGGAAACATTCAGAGAACAAATATATAGCAACAAGGAACAAGGAAACATGAAAAGAGAAAGAGAGCTTATCGTTCTCTGTTCACTAGAGGATTACTGTACCTGTCACTCACGAATCTCCACTTCTCGATGTCCAATGCATCCATTCCGACGTACAGGAAAATAAAAGTCTCGGCTAGAAACGACAAGGTGGCAAAGGCATGCCTGTATCAAAGTAAACGCACAGAGAGTACGTATTGTTTATGGAAAACGTTTGAAACCATGACTGACTTCAAGCAAAAGATGGAGATTATATTACTTGGTAGTTACTCTCGAGCTCTCGGTTACGTTGTGCCAGGTGTAGTGTGACATCACAATACCACAGAAGAATACAGTGAGAATACCACTCAAGGCGAATAGCTGCAACCCCAAACAAAATAACATTATTAAACTGATTCTTTCAAATGAGACTGAATGTTCCATTCCTAAAAACTTGATTCGAAAAAAAGTGATAAAAAGTTTTCACGGAATCCAACCTCAGCAAGCATGTATGAAAGATATGCCATAAGCATCATGAGGGCAACCTCTCGATCAGTCGAGTGCCTGAGACATCCAGTTTAGATCACATCACATACAAGCTTACAGAAAGTCACATATGACGAAGCTAAAGTCAATTACCTACCTTCCAAAATAAAGCTTCTTGATGACATAAGCACTTATAAGACCAGTCTGAAAGATGAATAACAAAAACAATTGTATTTGAAGATGGTTTCTAACAGAAAAGCGTGTAAGTATTAGCCAGAAAAGTAAATTCCAATAGATGAGAAAATAAACTAGGACTTACTGCTACACCAAGCACGGTGCTCAAGAGAAACAGATACAAGAAGTTTCCCAAAAAATGAAAAGCTGCTTCATGGTTGAGGTGGGTGAGGTCAAAGCTCTGAATTGCATTGAAGAGCACAACTGACGTGGCATCATTCACAACGCCCTCTCCAAATACGAGACTGTAAAGCAAAGGCGTCTCATCTTGATTGAGAACCTGCATCACCAAAGAAACAAGAGCTTTTAAGTAGTAGCTTCGATTCTGGTCCTAGGAAGGTACTTCTGCTACTTAGAGAAACGCATTACCTGCAGTGTGCAAACAGAGTCGGTTGCAGCAAATATGGCGCCGATTGCTGAGAAATAAACACCAAATAAATCAAGTCTTGTAGATAGAAAAAAGAAGAAGTCAATAGGAACAAATAGTTGGTGCATTACCAAGAATATCGCCCAAGTCAAAGGTCGCAATGTCTAATTTCTTAAAGAACTGCATTGCACCTATTACAAACACCAGAAGAATACCAACGAATCACATCACAGTTACTAATCCGAACTAAGCTTTTCAACAGATTCAGTTACAAGGAGTGTGAAGTAAGGTAAGGTACCGAAAGATATTACAGTGCAAGAGATTATAGTCCCAATAGGCGCCAAAAGCCATAATAGTTACAAAATTGCGGAAAAACTGCTTCTTTTTAACCTGGAACCTAAAAAACAACGACAGTAAAACTATTGAGTCAGAGAAAGATCTGAAAACAGTATCAACAATAAAAGAATGCTGAACCTCATATGCATTAACGACAAAGACATAGCAGGACCATCTATATTTACAGGTAGATAAATCAAACTAAAATTGACCTAGAAACACTATACCCTCGTGCTATCTAACAGTCACAATCGCGAGTACTTCCAAAGCTGATATATGAAAGCATATTCATAGAATCAGCAATAATGCATATTTTAAAAAACTAACGTCTTTTCAGTAAGATTTCTGATGATTAAACGAATATTTTATTTTTCTATATTGTGCATGTTCCCCATTACAACCAAACCAAACCCATTAACTACACCAAAAAAAATCTATCAAGTAAAGTTTTAAGACCACAAATAAGCAAACTATCGCCAAAGATTAGAAGTACTTACCCTGCGTTGAATATAATGGGTGGAAGAAGATATATAAAGAAAAGATCTTCACTAAAGACCAAGAGATGTGAGTTCTTCCCTCTACTAATCAACAAAATGACCACTCCAGTGCCAAGCCCCTGCAAGCCAAGATTTGATATAATCAAAATCCAAAAAAGGAAAAAAAACACACATCTAGCTACCATTCTACTACCCCCCACAAAAGAATGAAACTTACAATCAATAAAGCAGTGATGGACTCGTTGATCCATCGATGCTCCTCCAAAAGATGGCCAATGACAATACAAGCACAGAGAAGTGCAACAAAGAGATTCAACTGAAACAACAGAAGCGTGATCAGAGGTGGAAACCGACAGCATTTTAGAGGATAAAGAGCTGAAAAGAGAAGCCAGCATTGTCATCTTCTTCTTCTTCTTTTTCCACTATTTTTTTCTTTTATTGACAGCAAACTATTTAAAAGACCACACGAAGAGCGAATTAAATATCTCTTATCTTTCCGGACCCTCCATTCAAACAACTCCTGTTATCACAAGCACCAAACAAAATAAAAATCTCAGAATCATAAAAACTAGTAAATTAAATTAAAAAAAAATTAGCATTACTATTATTTTTAAAATCTACAAGTGGAAAACCTTTAAATGCTAATTAACATTAACATCATCATACACCCCAATTCTCTTTTCTAAGATACCTATCAGAGCATTGGTTAATCAAATTAGGTCAAACTTTCTCCAGTTCCCACGCAATCAACCACAAACTTAACAAACAAACAAAACTACACACACAAAAAAATTAAAAAAAAAATTGAATCTCCTCAATCACTAACCTGAAGCGATTACGGGTGATAAAACTTTTCTCCGATTTGAAGCAGCGAATACAAAAAAAAAATCCGAGGAAGGAATGCACAGAGGAGGGCTGAATTTGCAGAAGCTCCGAAGCTAAAACACGCGCGCTTGGAAACGAGGCACCCGAGGAGAAAAGCTTAAAAGGGAGATTTCTCGATTCTCCAGGGTATGGGGATGGAAACAAGAGAAGGGAATAATGGTTCACGGCGACGGGAGAGATTAAACGGAAATAGAAAGTTACACGTGTACGGTTCACAGCGTTGAGATGGGGGAGATACAGAGAGGATTCGTAACGTAAGGTTGTTTTTTTTTTGTTCGCGAGAAGAAGGTAAATCGATTTGGCGCCTTTATAGTCGTTATTTTAGATCACTCTAGATGTTTCACCGAAGTTACGGTGGACCTCGTCGTAGACAATTAATCTCCTGACAAACAATTGACAGATTTGTATTTTTCTTTTACTACAGTTAAATTATTTTATTTTACTATTATTAATCTCCCAGATTCAGAACTTGGCAGACAAGTTGATAAGTCAGGACGATTATCTGTTGGCGCCAAAAAAAAATATGTTTGGTTGTCATTGCATATTTCAATACAGTACTGGTGTTGTCTGTCTACATATGTATTTAATTTGAAGAAATACTGACTGACCGTAACTATACATGTATGAAACACATGACTGGTAAGCAATCGTAATCATTTATAAAGAAAGACATTGATTTAAATAATTGATACCTGATGGTGGACCTGCATGCACCTAGAAGAAGGTGACAAAGTTCATGGATCTGTGTTCAACAGAGATCTCATGATTTTTCACCTTTACTTTATTTTCTTATGCGTTGTCACCACTTTTGTATCTATACCTTTTGCTTTTGTATTTTCTTTGAATTTTTTCTTTTCATTTTGTATGACACTGATATTTTTAGTATGAATTTCAGTATAGGTTTACGTGTAGGAGTAGGACTTCCTCAAAATTTCTAAGAGTTTGTATAGTATAGCTGCCAGCAATGGTACACCATAAAAATTAGGCATAAACAAACGGATACATTTACACTAGCTTTTCAAGGTCTTTAGAAAAGGTGTATATATAAATCAAACCAGTGATATGAAAGTTTGTTTGCACATGTTTAGTCGGTACTATATATTCTCCGATTTTAGGATCCAATTTAACTAAATACATAATCAGCAGATCTAGACGTCTCTCCACGTTATAGAGATTATTTTAAAATAGAAAGCCGACAAAAGTACTAATCTAAAATAATCTGTTTAGTTTTCAAACATTGTCCTTAATCAAAAAAGCTTTGGGGAGAGGTTCCCTTGTCCATGTATGTATTGTGCACTTACTATTTCTATCTTATGGATTCGACAAGTAATGTGATTAAGGAAGTAATGACATGAACATAAACATGGCTTCTTTATATTATTACCTCCCAAGAAACTCTGTTTATGTTCATGTTATGTACAATCCTCACTCATATCATCCTATGGTCTTATATCACAAACCCCAGGCTAATCCTACTGGGTCACCTTCATTTTCTCTAGTTTCTGACGTGCTTGGTACCCGCGATCTTTCTGAAGACAAAAGGAAGTTATTAGATAAGCTAATGTTTTTTTAGACATCATTAACTATTAAGAGAAGCTGCCTTACCAGTGACACTGGTGATATCAGACTCTTTTGAGCAGCAAGTGCTTTTAAGTTGTTACCAGTACCTAACATCAACAAGCTCCCCATAAGCTGCTTTTGTTTATTAGGACTAGGATGCTTCGCCGCAGCTTCTTCGAAAGCATGCAGGTCGCTGGGAGTGAGACAAGGGAGCGAAAGCAAAACCTGACATATGAAGCGATCAAAAACAAGGCAAATAAAGTAGTAAGATGGCAAAAGGATGAAAAGCTTCTGATTAAAACTCACCTGACGAGGAGCTGGGTCTCTATCACAGAGATTGATGAATATTTCACGGCACAGGTTGACTAAATCAGGGCTTTTAATGGCATTGGACTCCATGCCTAAGCCCCGGATGACTGCAGAGAATAAATCTTTGGCAACAAACTCTCGGAGCTCCACGTTATTTGTTAGTATAGCTAGAAGAAGAACAACACCACAGAAGCTACAGACTCTGTTGGTTGCTTCTGCCTCTGTCCAGGTAAAAACTTCTAAACAGATTTGCAGTGCTGGTAGAGCCACACTTTTGTGTGTCAGGAGGAAACTGCAAAACCAATTAATGTTTGTTATCATCTATCCTAAAGATAATGTGAGTAATAATAATATACTTACCCCACTATAGAGTTGGATTTGAAAGAATGCAAATCTGTCAGAGTAGACATGTTCACACGACCAACATGGCTTGAATATTCCGGACTAGGAACTCCTGTGTTTAAACTAGGAGAAGCCATTGTCAAAATGAGGGTCGCAATCTCCCGAGTCAAATCTCTTAACAAATTCTCCTCCATGACTTCGAGTTTCATGTCCGATCCGCTTTGTACGCCTAACGAGTCTGGAACCTTTGCTCTGCCCTCACGCAGAAGACCGGTCCAAGAGGAACTGAGAGCTTGCTGACAGTGAATAAACAAAGGGTGCAAGAGCATTCTAAGCCATGGCTCCCACATATCCTTCGGACAAGACTTCACCGCAGGAGTTAAAAAGGAATGAATAAACAGCCGTAGGTGCCTGAAGTCCATCCACTGCAAGTTCTCCATGAGCGCCATCACGACATAGTTGGCGTCTAAGCGTGTAAAGAATGTTCTTTCGATGGTTGTTGATAGACCCAACACGTTGTATCTACATGTGTAAACAAAAAAAATGAATTTAGATAAATGAGAAGAAAATCATATTCAAATTCCCTATCCAAGGCTTAGGGAGCATCTTCAAACTCACTTCATATTTTACTCTAAAATAGAAATGAATAAAAAAGTAAAAACTTAATTGAGTAATTCTTTTAATTTTTGTTTATTATTCTTATTTTCCATTTGATTTTGGAGTAGAAAATGGAGTGAGGTTGAAAATACTCTCGAAGGAGGATTCTACAAACTTACCCACTTTCTCGGATACCTTTCAACCAGTTTCGTATTTCCTCGGCTTTTCCCTCTTGAGTTCCATCCAACGGTCCATCAGCAGAAGCAGACGCACCTTTTGATGATTTAGTCTTTCGTTCTCCAAGTAGGCTGTTCCGCTCACCATCAGTCATTGTCATCGCTGCCCTCACTTCTGGGGGTAATGTTTGACGTACAGAGGGAGACCAAAGGGCGTGAACAACACGGAGTAGCTGTTGATATAGAAAAAAAAGTGAACGTTGTCAGGCAGAAACAAAAACTTAACGTGGTCTATACGCATCCAGATGTTAACAGTTTCTGGGGCATACTTTTATGAGAGGTGGCAGCATCCAAGAAAGATGATTGTCCATAGGATGTGAAGCTGGAATTGCCACAGAGGTCGTGTTCAAATTGCTTTTTCTGTATCCACTTCTCTTCAGTGCCTTCTCAAAGAAGGTAACCGTGTGGTATATAGACCACATGAAAGATGTGTTGGAGCATAAACGAACAAGACCCGTCGGGTCTGATAAATAATTGTTCTGCCACTCTGATTGGATCCACTGTTGACTCAATGGTTCCAATAACCAAGAAAGAACTTCTTGCTGCTGTTGAGCTCTGCACCAGGTTTAGATTATATATATATATATATATATAAGAATCTGAAGCTTGATAAATGCAACAAATTAAAATTCATTACCCTGCCGAGGAAGCCATAACAAGAAATGCTTCACCCAGGATGTTATGCTCCCCACGCAGTAAAGTTCCTTCTTTTGCCATGTAACTCATTGTATCAGCAATAGCCTGTGCAAAATTATGAATGTAAAGATGCTGGTTGGTGGTTATAATTACCAGATGCAGATAAAAGGTATTTTCCAGAGAGAAGGGACATATAATGACAAATATCATGATACACCCGAGCTTAAAGAGAGTAACATTAGTTAGTTTCTAGCTAGCCAAAAATGTTCCAACAAGCAAGGAAAATAATCCAATGAAATGATGTTTCAAACCAACCAACAGCAGGTGACAAGATACGTTGCTTTATTTTAACAAGAGACACTAATTAACCAGACACCTCTGACTATATAAATTCCTAAGAAAAATAGTTTTCTTTTGTATATCAATATATCACATGTACCAGCTTATCATGTCACAAAATTCTGAAAACAATTTTATCAGCGTTTACGTATGTGAGTTCCTAAAGGAAATTAGTGACAGATGAAAGCTACCTTCATGTGAGGGAGAACGCCTTTTTCTGCAGCTTTGGCAATTCTTATGAAACAAGTACAAATCTGCAATCTTACAGCTCTAGATGTACTAGTAGCTGGATCCTGCCAAAGAATCAAGCTAATAAGGAACTCATCCACACCTTGACTTGTGCACTATAAAAATGTTGTAAATGTCTTATATGTCTGCATGAGCGCATGTATATAAAATAAATAAACTAACCTTCACAACGTGTGGAAGAGATGTGAGAAGTTCAAATAATTTATTGATGACATCTCCAACTGCGTCTGGAAAGTACTTGAGAAAGGGACTCACTGCTTCCAGATAGTGCACATGCACTTTTATAAGTTCTGGTTCATTCCACTTCAGAGAGAGAAGCTGCTGAAGCAAACCTGTGTCATCAACAACACAGAAAAATGAGTTTTTGACAAAGCCGAGAAAAACTAGTGGATATGACATATGCATCTATATACCCTGAAAATTTCCACATAATGCATAATGAGCTTCAGAACTTCCGCCAGCTAACTCATTCGATCCATCAAAAACCGTTGCCACAACACAGTCAAGTGCTAATGACTGGCTTTCCATCACTGCTACATCCTGAATATATTTTTTTGTATTCATGAGCTCAATGAAGAGGAACTCAACAGAAGAAAAAATAAGTGTTAGTGACAAAACCTGAAGAGGTGCTGGAGAAGCCAATAGATTATTAATGAGTGTAATAACCCTTTCGGATAATTTGGTACTAGAAACGAGAGGCCTATGAGAAGCAATATGCTTGATCAATTCTAACTGCAGGAAAAGAAAGAAGTGTTGCGTTAATATTTTTCTGGAAATACAAAACACCAATGCATTTGATCAAGGAACATACGAGCTTGGATCGGTACTGAGCAAAGTTTCCCTTTCCTTCATTTTCATATTCATCACTCCAGAGTTCTAGAGGCCCAAGGGAAAGAGCCATTCCAGAAGGAACTTTTTCTTTCTTAAGCATCCGCTGGAAGGATACATCCAGTAGAGCGCCAGAGATGTCATCGTTAATAAGACTTAAAGTCTTTTTCTTCTCACAGTCAACCTGGCTTGAACTATCCACACAGCCAGCTGATGATACCTCACTAGGCTTCGGAAGTAAATACCGCATCAATGACTGAAACTCAAAAGGAATAGACGCTGAAGTTAGCAAACAAATAATCTGTTGAATTTAAAATTTCCCTATGAAGGCGGTTGGATTAGGGAAGACCACATACCAGCCAACAAAGAAGTGCCTCGAAGTGAAGGCCGAACTTGAAGTGTTGGAAAAAACCAAGCATCTATACAAAAAATTAAAACGAATAAAGGCAACATATTCCACAGCATTATTTTTGAGAAAACAAATATCTGAACAAACCAAATTATTAATGCTACCATGAATAGAAAACAACATCAGGTAACAAAAAAAAAAAAAAACAATTCAGCAATACGAGATCGATATCGTACCTGCTGAAGATAAGCGGCCATAACGCCATTATCAGAAGAGATACATTGCAAGCTCGTTGAGCCTAAAGAGGCCATACTCTCACACAGGCATTCAGCAAAATCATAATCATTTTCACCAATAACGCTAGAACTTGCGGAGAATCTAGTTAAGAATTCTCTGGAGACATTCGTCAAGGTCTGAAACAAATTGCTAACTGCAGAATCAAACTCTGCAGTAGAAGCATCATTGGGTCTTTTTCTGCAGACAAGAACAGCTAAAAAAATTACAAAGATGCTCATTATGTAAGTACATTAGATCCAACATCCAGTTGCTTTACCTTAAGCAGACGAGTTTGAAAACCTCACAAGCACGCAGACGGAAGTCAGGAGATGAAAGTAAGAAGCTGCACCTATTATGAGTTGGAGAGCACGTCATCAGCAAGAAACAAAGCACGACTAATACCAATATAACAAGCTCTGCAAAGGTATTAATCAAACCGTACCCACTAAGAATTCCAAATCTGGCAAGATCTGGAACAGGAGCCCACGCAGCGTATGCGATGATGGCATTCAAACAAGCTATAACCACATCCGCATGCTGTTTTGCCGATTCAGTGTGCTGCCTACCAGCTTCATTCATAGCAGCACCAAAGTGTCTCTCAAGAAGCTACATTTTACTTTCTATTCAGAAAAACAGCACTGCAGCAAACAAATTTATTGAGAGGAGAAGTCTGTGGCACACATTATACAATAAAGGCAAAATCTCAGGCAAAGATTGAGCAAGTCCGCGCAACAATAGCCGACGCCTACTACCTGAATAGAAGTCCAATTGAGAAGTTAGAAAGCAGAGTTCACCAGATCGAATTGCCACTTTTGAATTAAGTGTCACTGAACTGAGCTTAATGTGAGCATAAAGAATTACAAAACAAACATATGTGAGCATGCTTGTCTTTCCTAACATGATTAAGTTTAGATTAATTCAAACTTCTAATAGTATAAAATACCTCACTCTGGCAACAGATTAACGTGAGAAACTTTTATTTATGTATAATTCTCTTACATACCTTCCAAGTCCTCATTGTGAACTGTAATATCTTCAGGGAGCCATCTCAACGTCATCAAGGCCAATTCAGCCTAATGTTTAAGACAAAAAAAAAGAAGAAATAGTTTATTGCCTGCCTCAACAAAATGAGAGAATCATCGAGTAAAATAAATGAATGAGCATTCTACTTGTATGGGACCCTGTGCAGACAAGGAAGCTAGTAAAGTAAATATCTCTTGCCAATGATCAGGACCATATCGTCTAACTATCTGCAACAAGAAAAAGATATTAGTCTGAGAAAAGTGAGAGGAAGAAAATAGCAATTATGACAGCAAGTGAATACTCAAAGCAATTTTGAACTCCTACCTCAGCTACAAGAGAAGCTGACTGACTCTTGAGAGGCCAACTCTCACACGCATTAGCAACCTCTGACAATAGTTCAATAGAAACCTTAACAAGATCACTGCACTCCAGAGGAGTTAATTCGTCCCACCGTAGCCTAACCAAGTGCTGCAAAAAAGAGATATCTTCATCATAACGTTTATTTGCTAAAAAAAATATGAGAATCATGTACATCAAGCAACATAATGCATTGAGATAATGCATAGCATCGAGATTTTATCAAATTACAAAAAGGGACATGTGTACCTATGTCAGGAGATTAAATAAACATTTAGAACTAGTTGACTTGCCGTTCAAACAGTCTCTACAAATCTCTCTAGTACTTCTCATTGTAAAAATATGAATTTTTTATACACATGTTGAATTAACCATCAAGATTCATAGTTTCAAACTTTCAAATAGTTAAGGACGAACATCGGTCCGCGTCTGAAAAAAAATTCTGATGATATCATATACTAACTATACAGGCCTATATATATATCTCCTTTGGCTTAAGCATCTTCTGTACACCAGTTTCTAATAACAGCAGAAGCAGGGAAAATTACAGAATATATTTGCACAACAAACCTGTAGCATCTTAAAAGCATGCAAACGAATTTCTGAAGACCACTCTTTCTTCACAAGAAGCAAAGAAGTATTTGCCAAAACCCTGACATCTCCCGATTTTATCTGCAATACGTTTCCAAACAAAAAAAATAAGAAAGACCATTAGGTTACTCAAATCAGAGTAAAATCAAAAGTGTTCATAATGTGAGATCAATCAGGAACCCTAAAACTGGAAAGCCCAAGGCAAAGAGACTAATGCTCATCTAAACATCGCGAACGACACACAACATATGCAAATATAAACACGCGAATCGATGATGGACACAGCAAAACGTTTTTTTTAAAAAAAGGAGTATTACAGATTCCAGGAACTCGACCGCCGATTTGCGAGTGACAGGGGTGGAGCTGTAATCGAGGACGGCGAGAATCGCTCCAGCTACATTACTCGCCGTGGAGCTGCTAACGTCCATTATTACAATTTCTCGTCTGTAACCGAAGGGTGAAGATAGATTCTCACAAGTTTCTTCTTCGCCTCGCAGAATCAGCGACGTCTGGGGTTTAGCTTTTGGTGGTGAAGGTTTATGAAACCGACGGTTCTTCTTAAATACACTTCGTACTTTTTTTTTTTATTAATTAGTTTTAATTACGGAAAAACATCCTACGCCAACTATTACAATAAATTACATAAGACTTTATATACTATAGTATTCCTTTGTTGTCAGCTGGTGACTATAATATACTGAACACAAATGTTTGATATTTTAAATGTTTTTACACATATTAAAAATAATAAATAGACTATTTTATTTATTATTTTTAGTTTTATCAATAAAGTTTTACTAACTCATATTTTTAAATTTTATTTCATGTTTTAGTTTTAAAGACAAATGCATTTATACTCTATAAAATTAATCTTTCAAATACAATAAAAAAATCTTAAAAATCAATTTTTCAAAATACGAAAAGAAAAATTTTGTAGGAAAAAGTAGAAATGTGTGCTTGGTGTTGTCAAATTTGTTTTCATCAGTTTCGATATGATGGGAGTTATTAAATCTTTATTTAGAACTAAATGTAATAATTTAAATTAAATTTAGTCCATACTGTTTTAAAAGAATCATCATATGGCACAATATTTGAAAAAATAAATCACTAAATTTGAAAGAACAGGTTCTTCTAATTTAAAAATATACAAAATAACTCAACTGTTCCACTTATCCTAAGTTGTCAACTTTACATAAGAACATAATGCGAATATTTATTTCTTCATCCGGAGTTTTCTTTTCTATATACATTTAAAATCAATAAAAGCAAAAATAAATATCTTTACATAGAACATCATAGAATGTAATTCCCTCATTTAAATGTTTTTTTTTTGTCAGATCTCTTGTACAACAATGCACAAATCAAATAAATAAGAAGCATATAATCCTCCAAAAAAGTAATAAAAAAAAATCTTTTTTTTTTCTCATATCAAAAAGGAAGAACCTTATGAAACTTGGAGGTGAAGATAATAATAACAAATCTCATCAAATCAAACAACGATTCTTTTCCCTTTAAGCTTAGCAGCCCTTCTTCTCTCCTTGTTAATATCTTTCATCCTCCTTCCTGTCGAGTCAGGCGCATCAGTGGGAGCCAAAGGACCTGACCAAGTCTGGAACGGCTCTTTGGAGTAAGTTGCAGTGAACGAGTTTGAGCTAAACGGTATCTCTGATGGATCAAGTCTCCGTGAAGATCCCAACTTGAAAACCAAGCGAACCGTCTTGATGCTGGTGGAGGAAACTTCTCACTCTTGCTCTTTGCATTAGCGTGTGTGATCAAACGCATCCTCTGTTTTTTTTTTTTTTTGAAAAAGAGATTCAGACACGAACTGAGAAGTAAACTATGAATGTTGTGTTGTTGCAGGAAAAGACTTACATCGATGTTAGATTGATTCTCAGCATTGGCTTCAGGAGCAGGCATTGCTCTTGGTGGTGCTCGTTCTCTAGGTCTGATTCTTCTTCCGCTCTCTCCATGAACCTTACGTGCATCCCTTTGTCTGCACACATGAATATATTGGTTTGGTAACGACTTGAGCAATGAACAAAGCCTACAAGCTATAAAAGGAAATCTTTACCTCCTATACTCTTCGTCTCGTTTCTTGGCATCAATCTCTTTAGTTGGAGGGATACTTGGGGAGCTCAGAAGGCTCGCATGCAAGCGGCTCCGTCATGAAGAACTGCACAGCAAAAACAAATCAGCCATTGCAGTCTAGATCATAATCAAATCACACGTCCAAAGATTCAGAGTTTCTAAGGTCTTACTCTTAATCATCTCAACCAAACTGTGATCTGTTTCAAAAAGTCTCAAACTTTTCATTGTGAATTCTTAGGGCTGGGATTTTAAACCGAACCAAACCAAATTTTTTGTTAGTTCAATTAGGAGTTCGGTTTGGTTTGATAGGATAAATTTTTTTAAAAAATAGTTCGCTTTCGGTTTGGCAATCGGTTACTTCGGTTTTCTCTAGAAAAAGAAAATATAACCAAACTATACAAAAACCCAAACCGAACTAACTAATCTTCAAACTGAACTACGCGAAATAACCAAATTAACCGAACTTATCCAAAATTTTAACAAAACTAAACCAAAATATAACCGAAATCAAGAACTTTGGTAGGATTTTCGAAAACCTAACTAACCAAAAACCGAACCGGACTTTATTTTGGGTTAATTTGGTAAGGTTTATGTTGAACCGAACCTGAAGGACTAGTGAAAACACTTACATCACTCATCAACTGCATCTGTAGCTGTGAGACGGTCAAGGGGATCAAGAGCAAGAAGCCTATCAACTTAGAGAAAGCGCCTCAGGAGAGAAAGCTTTGTATTCCTCTCTTACTTTTCTTTTAACCTGCGGTTTAGGCATGTTATTAGCATGCTTGAGATTAGAAGGAAGCCTTATCTTCCTCCAATACTCTTCTGAAGGCGTCCCACATAACCTATGTATCCTATGCAACTGATCAACCTGCACACGTCACGTTTTCCACATTATGAAACAAAACCAAACCTGAAAATCTAAATATCAATCCTTTTGAGAACTAACCTCGTTACGACCTGGCATGATCGGTCTACCGGATAACAACTCGGCTAGAATGCAACCAGCGCTCCATAAATCAATGCCAACACCGTACTCAACAGCACCGTAAAGCAGCTCTGGTGCTCTGTACCATAAAGTAACAACACGTGTCGTCATCTTCTCCCTTTGACCCGCTTCGAAGAACGGTCGCGAGACCAAAATCTCCTATTCTGAGAACTCCATCGTCGTCTATAAGAAGGTTTGATCCTTTGATATCACGGTGAAGAACTCCTTGGCTGTGGCAGTGCTCTAGCCCCGAGAGTATTTGCTTCATATAGCACTTCACCTGAATGCACACACATTAGACATTTATCAAGCACACATAAGACATTCTTCAAAAGGCTTCTTCTGACCTGTTGTTCGGTGAATGTTATGTCAGGGCTTGCAGCGAGACCAGCTAGATCGTGGTGCATATAACGGAACACCAAGTATAAACTAGTTGACATCCTCGAAGTAACCAAACCTTCTAGCTTGATGACATTGGGATGATTCAATCTCCTCAGAATCAGAATCTCTCTAGCCATGAACTTTCAAGTTCTCCTGCTCCCTAGTGTCGCACCGCACTTTCTTTAACGCCACGATAGCTCCTGTCAACGAGTCTCTCGCTTTGTAGACATTACTATACGTTCCTGATCCAATCTACACCTCAGACACAGAAACCAAACAGACTTTTTCAAATACATTGCAAAGAACAAAAAACACAAAGAAGAAACAGAGTTTGTTTCTCTCTTAACTAACCTTCTCAATCTTCTCAAAGGAATCAGCTTTTCGTGGAAGCCATCCGTTTAGAGCTTCCCCGCAGACTTCAGTCAGCCACGGTGGCCATCCGGCGGCTACTTGCTCGCCTAGCAAGTTCTTTGGTGGGTTGCTCAGTCTCGGATCAGGCTTAGCAGACCTTTTTGGTTTCCTCTCTTTGGTATCATCTCCGTTCTCTTCCTTGTGATCCGCAATAGCTTCACCATTCCTAACCTCTTCACCACCAGTAGAAGCAACAACAGCAACAACACTAGTGGTGCGCTCTGTGTCGGTTTTAGTCACGACGGACACATTGTTTACTTCTTTGCGATTGGACTCGATCCTTGTACTAACTTCATCTCTAGACTCAGAAACTAATCCTGATGATCCGGGTCGACTCAGTACACAACCCATCTCATCAAAAACTAAACCTTCATCTGCTCAACATGTTTCTAAAAAAAGAAGATCTCTTTTGCCCCCCAGATCAACTTCAACTGCAACGCAACACACAGTTGGGAAAAGTCAAATCCTTTTTAACTAAATAAGGAAAGAAAGAAACTGATGATTACAACAACTCCAAACCCAGAGAATCAGATTTGACTTAAAAAAAACAAATGGTTTTTTGGAGAAAGTTGCTTACTTTATGATCGGAGAGGAGAGAAATTGACGACCCAGATGGTCAAATCTGAAACTTTGAACAGACAAAGAGCAGCTGCAAGAGATTCAAATCCTAGTTTTGTAAGACAGGATGATGTCAGGAGGAGACAAGTCAAAGATCTGAAAACTTGTTTAGAGAGACACAAAGCTGACTCAAAACTCAAGAGAAAGAGAGCCAAACAGAAAAAAAAGAAAGGAAAATGAGAGTCCACAAGTTTTTAAAAATCAAACCTTTAAATCACCAAAAGAAAATAAAATCAATTAGGGCTTTAGAAAAAGGCAAAGTGATACATACACAATGACACTACAAGTCTACAAGAAGGAAAGAGACCAACTTTGAGTAAATATCGTGATTTGGTAGAACTGCTTCTCTTTTTTTATTTTGTTCTTGTTTTGGGTTTGAATCAGACAAGAAAAACGAATAAATAGAAACAAACGAAGATCTGTTTGGCTGTTTTATGATGTGTAATTGTTTTTTGGTAAGACGCAACAGGTCAAAGCAAGGCTCAAAGTTACTACTCTTCAGCCCCCACCAAAACTAAAACCTCAGAGACGCCATTTGATATTTTAGTTGTCCTCTCTTTTTGAACTTTTAGACCATAAAGTTTGTGTAGAGAGAATTAAAGTTGTTTTCTTTTGAAATTTCTGAATTTTTATTTCCTTTTCAAAACACATTTTCTTATAAAACATTGCTGTCTTAAAAGCATTTCTGGATTATTTCGGTTTTTTTTAGTGTAATGGTGCTACAGAAGTGGATTGTTTTGTTTCTATGACAATGATCAAGTATATGGAAAAACAAGTAGTTTGATATATAAATATATAGTTGGTCAAACAACATTAAGAAAACAATATTTGGTATACATCCACCTAATGCTGGAATATTATGTCACTAGAAAAATACCATGACTTTTTAAATATTAAAATATGAATTGGAAGAAGAAAAATCATTATGATATATAATTATAGTTTTTTGGTAAGCATATATAATTATAGTCTCCTTATCTCTCCAATCAAAGAAGCTCCTTAATCAAGACTCAATTGTAAACTAAACAAGGAACAAAAGCTAAGGAACTAGTGATTACTCCTGTCCTTTAGAATAAACTATTTTCCTCTTTCTCTTATGTAATTTATTTTTAATAAGAGCAGCATGTATTGCAGAGGTAGTTGTTTTATAAGACATATCAAAATTGTGCCAGACTATAACCAAAATAAATATACGCCTAATAATACTACCTCATAGCCAATAAAGAAAAATGCACAAGTTAATTCATAAAAAAAAAAAGATACGAATCCTTAGAAAAAACATTTTATTCGGTGGAGGTATAGACACGTTTTGTAGCACATATATATTTGATTTCATCAGATTTTTGTTACAGTCAAAAGATTTAGAACCCAAATTTTATTTAATTTAATATTTAGCTAGAATTCTAGTCCTAATCTGTAAAGTTAATTATTAAGCTAGGCCCAAGATGTTGATTTAGCTTGGCCCAATGTAATCGATTAGCTTGGCCCATTTGAGTCTTCTCTTTTATAGTTTTTCTTTGCTGCAATTGGCTTCTGTGTGTTACACAGATTCTTTCCCCGGAAAAAGAAAAATTCAGAGCTCGGAGCTTCGAGGTACCGTCGCAACTTCTCACTCACTGATTTTCCCTAGTTTTCTCGGTAGAGAGCTATTCGTTTCCTCAGTTTCACTTGGATTCGATAGGTTTACCTGTGATTTCGCTAGAATTTCAGCTGATTCGTGTGTCGATTTAGGGTTTTTGTGATGTGTGTTTGGTTTGTATTGTACTTGAATGTTTAAAAGTGGATAAAACCTAATTTACGCAGGAAGTAATATCAATGGGTGGCGAAGATGAATCGATAGAGCAGAAGTCAGCTGCTCGCAAAGAGGCGCTTAGAGCTTTAAGGGCAGCTCGGGAACTTACTGAGAGCAAAGAAGAGGGAGAAGGTGATGCTGCTGCTGCTGTTGAAGAAGAGTGAGTTTGCTTTGTTCTTTGCTTTTTTAGTTAATCTATAGATCTATCTACAGTCATGATTCAAAGAAAAAAAACAAGATATTTAGGGAAGGAACGATTTGACTAGCATATGATTGATGATAACTCTTCGTGTTGTGTGCTGACTAAAGCAAAACTAGGCGCTTCCCTAAGTGATTGGTTTCATTTGCTAAATTGCGATTTTTTCATGTTCTTACTGCTTATGTATTTCTCTTGGATGTGACAGTGGTCCAGCCATGAAGTTTAGAAATTATGTTCCCCAAGCTGAGGAGCTTCAGAACAGTAAAGTTGCACCACCAGAGCTGCCCAAATTCGAAGATCCAATCGCTGCACTTCCACCTGCTGTGGAGAAGAAAGAGGTGTGTGGATGATTGCTTTTCTTTTCTTAATCTTTAAATGGAGTTATTGGAATCGTTGCTTGTTTTTTTTTACTTGTGACGTTTAGCTTACACCTGAATTTATCAATGTTAGGACCCATTTGTCAACATTGCTCCAAAGAAACCGAACTGGGACCTCCGAAGAGATGTCCAGAAGAAGCTTGACAAGCTCGAAAGGCGGACTCAAAAGGCAATGTATAAACTCATGGGTAAGTGGCTAACTTCATCTACACGATTAATCTCATTCAGGAAAGCTGTACTTTAAGTGAAAATGAATGGTTCATGGTACTAAGTATATGTAAATATGGCTCATGTAGTCATGAGTAGTAGTACTAGGAACATTCAGTTCGTTGACATTGTAGTCTGTTGAAGGCGATCAAATACCAAGTGATTGAAGTGCAAAATAGAGCGATCTTGTTGGTGTTTAGAATTTTATCTATATTGAACTCCATCAGAATTTTAATAACTGTTATTATGGGACTAACATTCATGTTCTCATTGCAGAGGAGCGTGAGAAAGAACGTGAGACGGCCGAAGCTGCTGAAAACGCAATAGAAAGTTAAAGACCACGATGATATGACTTGAAAGAAGCCACAGAACACTCTATTCAGTTTTTTTTTTGTATTACTGCTCTGTCCGAAGAGAGTAGCTCTTAGTGCCTTATTTCTACTCTTCTTCGGTGTTTGATTGAACTTCAGTTTATAACCGGTTTGATCGTAAAACGTAATGCAATTTCAGTTCAGATCAATTCACTTTAGTCAAGTTTTGGTTTATGTTGACCTATATTCCTCTTCGTCTGAGCCAAGGCTAGTTCGTTTTAGTTTTACATCGAATCAGAGCAGAGAATTTGCCTGAAGCTTATGAATGTTGGGATTTTATTTTAGATACAGAGCATTAAGAAAAGTTTTTGTTTTCTACCCAAAGCTCAAACCTAATGTACAAAAGATTAGTAAAAGTTTTCGACACCATCTCATCTAAGGATCTTGGACCTTTTATCGATTAGCGCACCTGCATCCCCACTTCCCATGAGTCCCCAACTCTTTAGAGCAGACTTATTCTCCACAGCGTGAAGCTGAGTAAACTAAACCAAATGCTTTCGGAATGAACAAACATTGAAAAGCTATAAACAGACTTCCAAGCGTTTAAATGAGACCAGTAGATTCCAATTTGGACGACACTCAGAAACTTGCCCGGTGACAAATCTGTAATGCAATAAAGGATACGGTGATATTCATTCTCAACCATAAAAGTATGTTCCAAAATGTAACAAAAAAAGGTGCAATCTACAAAGGGCCTTCGGTATCACAGGACACATGAAAAATTCTAACCAAGGCTTTTTTAAAAAAAGATCAGTTCTCTATGACAAATAACCTAAAAAAAATGAAATCATCTCTCAAGTTAACAAAACCATCACGTAGATGGAACCACAAATTTTCACCTTCTTCGAGTAAAATTACCTCAAAAAGTTCATCTAGCTATAGCCACCCTGTAGTTGAGGATTAGATCCTCAGGTTTCTTCCATATATATACCCGCACAGTTGCCAGACTCATCTCTGGAGCTAAGACCTAATAATAATCACAGAAACAAACAACCTTGTTCAGCCACAAACGAAAATAAACTTTAGACCAGTGAACCAAATTTTGCTTTTATTTTATTTTTTTGTGTTGGAAAACATAAAATTATTGTTTGGTTCTCTTCGAAGCTTGACTTGCCTGGTTATTGCATAAGATCTCAATGGAAGGTTTGAGTTTCTGCCAAGGCTTTGATCCAGAGGGTAGCAGTCCATTTCCTGCAAACAGAGGCTGTGGTCCTCCATCAAGAGGTAAACTATCCAACGGACTGTCAAGAACCATCTTTTCCACAACGTAATTGGTAACCTACACATTCACATGTTGCCCCAAAAAAAAAGCCATTGAATAACAGAAAGTGCAAGAAGCATAAGGTTTTAATTTTACGGAGAGAACTGCACCTTGTGAACTCTTAAGATCCGGGGTGCACTAAGTTTCCCTAGTGTGACCACCTGCACATTCGAGCCTTCACATGGATGCAGGAAGAAGCTTAATCTGAAAAATTTAAACACCTTTCAAAGTTAAGATACTAACAGCAAAGAAGGTGTAACTATTTTTTTATTAAAGAACAAGGTTGTGGCATGTACTTTGTATTTTCTCTAGGTGGAAGGCGATTGTTCAAGACGGCATCCAGGCACCACAAGGGGAAGTCCTTATCATCTTCAGTTCCGGTAAACTCAGTTATCTTCTTCCTCCAAGGACCTCCTTGGGAGCCCTCGGTGATGATGGACGGAGGAGAGACAGAAGGAAACTCAAAGGGAGGATACACCGGGTCATTTGCAGCACTGATGTCTTCACTTTTGGACGCAGTCAGATTCTTTTTGGTATCTTTTGCGGATAGAATGTCTCCAGAGGTAGAAGCTTGGGGTTTTGGTTTGTGCTTCTTCTTTGCCAGCCAGTGACCCATCAGGCCTTTCAGTGTTTCACGGGCTAGATTAATCTACAAATTACACAATCCAATGACAAAACATCAGCTTACTTTTGACTAGCATAGAGCCTATAAGAGTCTAGGTTGTTCAATTATGATAAAAAGATTTATATGTACTTGCATGCAGTCCATATGTTATAGGAATATAAAAGCTCCCGGTTAACTTCAACATAAGTAAAGATCTCTACAGGCATTTAATCTTTACCTTATCATCTTCAGGTCGCCCGGAAACTTTGAGGTCTGCTGAATACATCTCAGCAGAGAAGCATTGTGGAGTCTCAAGATGTACGGATAAGCATCCAAGTCGTGTGTCCACAGTAAACCATGATGGAATGCTTACCTGAAAAACGCAGAGATGAACAAATATATCATGGAAGGTGGCACACAAATCTTTTAAAATAAATCAAGAGACTTACCATTTCGAATAGTTCTTCTTTCTTCTCTTCAAATGATACCTGCAAACATGGAAACATATAATTTCAAGATTACAGCAGCGTGTAAATACAAAAGTATCAGAAACTAAAAAAAAAAAGCCTAAAAGCACCAAAGAGACCTTCCCGTAGTCTTCTACCACAACACCCTTAGTTATATTCCATAGTTTCACTGAGTCAGCTGCGTCCTGCAAAAAGAGAAACCCCACACAGATGTAATCGACCTTTTCATTAGTCTATCTACAGTGGTCTCTCCCCGAGCATTCAAAGAGAAGTTTATTATTTCACCTTGGTTAAAATTTGCCTTTTATTATTCAGAATCTCATGCTGCACAATCGGGTGGCTTCCTGGAATAGTCATTGACGGCTCCTTGTAGGCAGGGGGCTGTAGAAGAAGCCAACAATCAGACACACTTGACTCAAAAAAAGGGTTAAAAACAGAAATCATTTTACAGGAGAAAGAGATTATTTTTCTTTACCGGATTTAGTCCTTCCAATGAAACTCTCGCCCTGTTAAAAGACAAGTTCCCAGCCAAGAAAGAGCCACCTCGTTGAAAGACCTTCTGAGGACTCTGTACTTCGGCTGGCCATCTCTCTACAGAGGAGTCCGTTGTTGCAACCCATATACTTTCGTCTTGCAAAGCTAACTGCTGAATCGGATGTTCCTTGGTGCACAGCAAAACGCTCTCTCTTGTTCCCAAGTCTGTCAAGTATAACTGATGGAAACAAAACCACATCAACGGAATTGAAAAAAAGGAAGCTATACTATTGAGGGAACCAGAGGAAGAGACAAGTTTGCAGTCAACTCACAGATTGGTCTCTTCCACCGCTATAAACATGATTAAATGATGGAGTGCATGCAAGCGCCCACACAGAATCTGTATGCACCGCATAGGTATGAAGACATCGCTGCTGACCTAGATCCCAAAGTCTAAAAATGAAAATGTAGAACCAGTTAGAAGAACTGAAATGATAACTGCAGTACAGCCACAGGGCTCATAGTTAGGAAGTAATTGAGAAAAGATAGAGACCTTATCATAGAATCAGATGACCCGGACAAGCAAAACCTGCAATCTCAAGATGAGAAACACGAGGAGCATTAACAAGACATAGAAGAGAATATGCACCAAAGTACCAAAAATAAACTATTGCCAGAGTAATTAAATAAAAAAAAAACAGGAAAACACAACCTGCCAGTTAGAGTCCAGAAGCAGCACTCTGACATTATCTGTATGCCCCCTCAGCTTCATACTTTTTGAACCAGTTCTAGGGTCCCATACACGTAAAACCTGCAATAAACAAAAAAACCCAAACATGGTCTGTGTTTTGTTCTCAAGGTATATTCTCATAAGCCTAAATTGTATTGAATACCTTCTCTGTTCCACCAGAGACGAGCGTCGTCCCTGTATCATTCATCGCCAGAGCATAGACGGACTCCTTATGGCCTTTGGCAACTGTTGGTGCGTACCCATGGGAGGGTGATGACTGCACAGAGATGTTGTTGCTTGAACCAACGTTTCTTAAACTTGCAACGGGCTGGGAGTTACCAATACCGTTTGAGGAACTATCTTCCATTGAATCACTAGCTTTCGTAACTGGCGATAAAGCGGCTTCAATATCCCATATAAAAACCTCCCCACCAAGGCCACCGGATGCAACAACATTGCTCTAACAGTTTAACATCAGAGATAGTATCATAATGTGGTAATGAAGAGCTCAAAATATCATACCAAAAAATATGGAAGAGTGACAAAAAATTACATTTTGTGCAGCAACTGCCAAACAAGTAACATAGTCAGAGTGTTGACGGAGAGTTCTCGTACAAACTCCATCTGATAAGCTGTCCCAAGTCTAGAGTGGGTGACAGAAAAAAAAATTAAGCCGCATTTAGAGCCTGAAATATACTTGTAGGAACTGTGAAAAAATTCACAAACCTTGACCGTAGTGTCTGAAGAACAAGAAACGAGAGTGGTATCACCAGCCAAAGCAGCGTCATTAACCTGACCAATCATCAATTCGGGTTTTAGAAAATTATCAAAAGCACAAGGTTGGTTCACCTCAGGATCCTAATTACTAATGATTTCCTATAGAGTTCAAATTTTGAGTTTGTCAGAGGGAAAAAAATAAAAAAAAAATCCATACCCAATCAACATGAGACTTCGAAGGTAGCAGAGCAAAAGGGCTTGTGCTCCTCATCAAATGCCCACCTCTTGAGTGTACCATCACGACTTCCGGTGAAAAGGTAAGTTTGATCAGTGGAAACAGAGGGCTTCAACACATCCAAACAATTTACGCCAGCACAGTGCTGCAGAATTACATAAGCTTGAGTTGAGAAGGAGATAAAACTATTGTCTCGTTAAAGAAAAAATAGAAAACACTAGATAAGAGATATTAGTGTGTAAAAAAAATAATGGAGACCTGAGTGTCGTTGGCATCGTTTAAGACATAGGTAAGTTTCTTCTCTTTGCGAGCGCGGACAGAACCGCCATTACTCCCGGAACTTGCAACCCGGTGCATCTCTCCTGAAAATTCAGGATAGATCAGAAAAAACATAAGTAACTAAACAACAACATCCTCTTCAAACAAAGACTACTAGTGTTATCATAATATATCCAGAACGAAGCCTAAATAATACTAATCCATATAAGAAACGGCTTCTGTAAAATCGATAATCAGCTAAAATTGAAATGGTTAAAAAGATCAAAAAGATCAAAAATCATCACTTTACGACTCTCTCTCCATATACTCTAAATTTCACACCTTTTATTACGGATAAAGTCGTAAATGAAACAATCTGGATACCTTTTTATCTGAACTTCTGTGATTGCAATCGATGATGATTTACTAACGAGATTTCAACACACTTTTCAAAGAGAGAGAGAGAGAAGAAGAAAACCCTAGAAACGATCTTTCGCGCGGGGGAGGGAATCAGATTTGATCTAATCGAAACTCGAATATGGGATCAGCACGAATTTGGAACACATGAGAAACCTTATTGATCAGAGTCAAGAGAGCAGCCTTTTTCTCAAGGCCGTGAGATAGATGGAGAATAGGATGATGAAGAACAAAGAAAAAAAGGTTGTTTTTTTTTTTAATTGGAAAAGAAAAAGAAAAAAAGGAACACAAACTCTTTTTTTTTTCCGGCAGGAACACAAACTCTTTCAAGGCTTCGACTTGGTAAAACCAGCCCAATTGAATTAAGGATAAGATTATATCGTTATTATTTTCCTATTGGTTGATTGCTTAGTTAGTTACTATACTTCTGGTTTTTAAACTTAAAACCATACACCGGTTGGTCATTAGTTACAACACGACAGGATAAAATAAAATAAACAGACAGGTAATTAGTAATCACAAAATTATGTATAAATTAGATTTTGATGTAATATAAATATATTTTATTTATGAGAAAAGATTCTTACAAATGATGTTTACCAAATAATTAGAGCACTTTACTTACAGTTAATCCAGGAGAAGATCATCTTTCAAATTCAGTAATTACGATCTCAATCAAAGATTAATTAATACTAATTTTGGTATGTTTCTCTAGTCACCAATCACTCATATTCCACTGCTCTCTGTCTCTCTCTCTACGCCAATTCGCATAGTCTAATGGTGTAAAAGGACCTTAGCGTTAGATCGTCTCAGTAGCAAAAACAAAATCATTTTTTACCGTCCGATTCCATCTCCTTCCGTTGTTAACAGAACCCACATATATACATGTCACGTTTTGTTTTGCTCAAAAAAAAATAAAAAAATACATGTCACGTTTTGTATACATGGACCCGTTAAGGCCCATTTATGTAATAAAAGTAAAAAAGCTCAGTTATAAGGCCCAGTTCTTTTAAGAAAGGAGCTCATAACATAAACACATTCTCCTCCCGGTCTCCTTCCTAAAAGCGCGAGAAAATCGAGTGATGGTTTGTTGGTTTTCCAGAGATTAAAAGCTTTGGTTTGTGGGAGAGGGTTTTGAATCGTTATCAGAGTATTGAACCTTGTCATTTGCTTCTGCTCCTTGCTGCTTTCGTCGCAGACTCTTTTATAGGTCATCTCCGTACATCCTCGCCGCCTGTGTTCTCTCTATTATAATATATCAACCACAATAGAAAGAAAGAAGGTCGTAAGTTTGATTCGATCCCGTGAGTTTCAATATATCGCTAGGGATTTTGCTTTGGTTAACAACTTTAACATTATGTGTTGTATCATCTGCTTAATAGGTAAAAGTTGGAACCATGAAGTTACGTCAGCGAAAGGATCGTAATCCACACTCATCACTGCCGCCGCTCCCAATCGAACTCGTGATCGACATCTTCTCCAGGTTATCCCTCAAGTCCATCGCCATCTGCCGTTGCGTATCCAAGCCCTGGGCCTCGGTGCTTGGCCGTTCTGATTTCAGGGATCTGCGCTTGACAAGGTCTCAGGCTACACCGCGTCTACTGTTCGCCTTTTGGGAAGGTAACGAGCTCTTCTTCCTCTCCTCACCTCAGCCTCAGAGTCCTGCTGATGACATGTCTGTTGAAGCCGCTGATCATCACATGAGTTTCTCCTTTGATCATCCTGTCAAAGCGATATCTGCAAATGTCAATGGCTTTGTCTGTGTCCGTATTAAGGGTCATCGGTTCGTAAAAGGGAAGAGATACAAGGTGGATGAGTCCGTGATGTGTAACCCTAGCACGGGACAGTCATTTACTATACCAAGAATGAAGACGAGGACTAGGGTGGTTGGGATAGTACGGTTTCTCGGGTATGATCCCGTTGAGAAACTTCACAAGGTTTTGGGAATGGTCCGTCGTCACCGCAGCAGAACTATGGATCATCAAGTCCTGACATTAGGAGGAGGAACTGAGAAAGCGACAACATGGAGAATGACTGAATGTATCCCGTGTGTTTCTTCTAAGCTTAGAGAGAATGTATGCATTAATGGGGTTCTCTATTATATTGAGGCTGATCCAGACTGGAGTGGTGATCATATGATAATTTGCTTCCATGTTAGATCTGAGAAGTACAGCTTTGTTAAGCCCCCAAAAAGGGAATTGCATCATAAGCTGCTAGACTGCAACGGTAAATTGGCTTTAGTACCAATTGGCAAAAGTTATTCTTACAACAGTGAAACTGTTAAGATGTGGGTTCTAGAAGACCCCGAAAGACATGAATGGTCCAAACGTGTTTCCATATTTCCCCCTATGTGGAAAGATGTAGTTGACCGACGGAGGTCGTTGGAGATTGTTGGAGTGACCGGTCCGAATGAATTTGTTATGTCGTCCACATATTCATCGGACCCTTTCCAGGTTTACTACTGCAATTTCGACAAGGAGACTGTAACACGAGTTGTGATCCAAGGAGTGGGAGCGTTAAGGGATGGGAGGGGCTATTCTATTCACACCTGTCTAAACCATGTGGAGGATGTGAAGCTTATGGAACTATAAGGATATAAGCATCAGAGCAGCAAAGAACTCTTAAGATTTTACAGAGAAACGATCGTCTCAAAAACGCTCGTGCTAAGATCATTGAGGTCTTGTGAAAACTCTTTCGGTAGTGTTCTTGTTTATTGCTCTTGTAATATTGCATGTTTCGGTTAAGTAGCAAACGATTTCAATAGTAAAAGTTTTATTTTATTCTATCTGGTTCACTATTGTCATCCCTATTAAGAGGAAACTCAGAAGCATGAACCGGCAAGAAGGGAAGAAAATGATAGTCAGTGGCTGAGGAGTCTATATATTTAGGAGCTTAAAAGTGGCTTCTTGAATGGTAAATTGGATTGGTATCTTTCACTTTCATATGCCTTGATAAAAAAAAATCGTGTGGATTGGACTTGAAAAGGCTAGTGGAGAAGTTAAAAGGCTTACGATGGGAGGATAATATCAAGTTTACAAATATCAAGTTTCCTTTGTTCGCGATTAGGAGGAAACGAGTAAGCTATCAAGTTTGGGACTTGAGTAGTAGTAGCTTGGTAAACAACACACATGATAGCTTTACCCCTGTTTAATCTCAAAAGCTGTCAAGTACAACTGAAGTTTCTTCATCAGATTACTACAAAAAGACAAGTTTCTTTCTCATTTTATGACTTGACATGACAAAGAATTAACAATGAACAAACAAAGACATGTCCAAAAGTATCCAAGTTCCGTGTTCTGCAACAAGAAGCCATTCATTTAAGACATACAACTACAAGAACCAAGGACACTCAAGACTCACAAAATGAAGACCAAACTTCCCTTTCTACCCAACGGAGAGAGAGAGTGATCAAGCGTAACTCTCGTTGCGTTTCCTCTAGTTTGTGATCACGAGTTCAAAGACCGATATATGATCCTTAACAACATAAATCTCAATAACAATATTCCACCAAAAAAAAAAAACTACACCTGGTAAAAGATATTAACATTCAATACACAAAGGCTTGTCCAAAAGATCATATCACAGTTCCATTTCTCTATAGAAAAAAATAAAACTAGCCTCAGCAAAATAAAAAGACCAAACTCAAACCAGGCTCAGATCTCATAATCTATATCCGTTGCATTCTGTGAATCAGACTGCTTCACCAACTGTTCCTGTTCGTCATACCGATCAAGATTCTCACAAGGAGCCGGGAAGATGGTGCCAATCACACGCCCCTGCACATACGCACACTGGAATATGTGCTTCTTCTTGTACGTTATCCCCACCGACATGTCCCTGAACGTTACGTTTTTAACCGGAATCTCTTTGCTCCCCTGCATACGCACCGGTACACGCACTCCTTGACCGTATATCCCCGTGTAGTTTATGTTCTCCAGCACCGGGAAGGCTTGCGGGTTGAATCCACCGTCCGGATGCTCGTTGTAGTCGGTTTTGACCACAATGCCAACTCTCAGCTCATCCAACGTGACGTTCCTGAACGTTATGTCACGAACGTAGCCGCCTCTTCCCGGCGCGGTTTTGATCCTGACTCCACGCCGTGAGCTCCATATCAGAATGTTTTCAACCGTGATGTTTGAGACGCCACCAGACATCTCGCTTCCTATTGATATACCAGCGCTGTTTTTGAACAGAGGAACAAGATGATTATTAAGATCAAGATTAATGAGGGAAGAAGGTGATCTTTCTTTTACTTTACCTAACCATGGAGCGGATGATGAGGTTGCGGATGAGTATGTTCTTCGAAGGACGTCCATAGTTAGTTCCATACTGGTCCCAACCGCTCTTTATCGCGATTCCATCGTCACCAACGCTAATGTAAGAGTTCTCTATTAACATGTCCTCGCACGAATCTGATGCACAGCAAGAATAAAGAGATATTAGCCACCATCAAAACCAGTATACACTGGTGAAGATACTTACCAGGATCGATACCATCAGTGTTTGGAGCTTCGAAGACAGGTGCTAGAATGGTCATGTTTGTGATTGTGACGTTTTTGCAGTCATACGGGTGAAGTGTCCAAAAGGGAGAATCACGGAGAGTGATATTGGCGAAAACAACGTCAGTTGACCACATGATCTGCACCAGTGGTCCTCTTGTGTGGTTTAGAAGCTTTGCGCGATACTTCTTCCACCAATAAACTCCCTGCCCGTTGATGCTTCCGTTATTTCCTGTTTATCCATCATCATATATTATAGTTATAAACACCAAACGATCTGGTTGAGCTTAAACAGCAGAGCTGTGGATTTACTCTTAGATTAGCCTAAAAAGTATAAACCCATTCTCCAGACAATGATCGGATCAAGAAAAAGTTAATGCAATCCATAGGAAGAGCCACATTTGACACTCAGTTTTACAGATCAAATTAACTGACCAGTGACGACGACATCTTTGAGATTCTGTCCATGAATAAAACTTCCATAACGAGGTCCATAATGCTCTCTTCCATAACCGTACGAAGGTAAAGGAGGAAGCAGAGGCCATAACGTCTCATCCTAGGAACGTTAACATAAAAGGAGAAAAAACCACAAAAATGTTGATGAAACACAAGTAAATAGAAGACATAAGACACCTCAAACTCAAACTATGCTACTTTTGCATCTAAATCTATAAAGACCTATTCATCATCAATTTAAGACAAAAAAAAAACAAAAACTTTCAGGGTTTAATACAAACAAGTAATATAGAAAAACAGAGTGTTGAATCCTGATATAATACAAGTATATAGAAAACCTTCTAAATCCATAAAAGACCAATTCAACATCAACCAAAAAAAAAAAAGATAAAAAACTTTAAACAACAAACCTGGACAGCAAGGATCTCAGCGTCTTCAGCGAGGAACAGAGTCATGTAGCTAGTGAGATTAAAGGGAGCGGTGAGCCACCTACCAGGAGGCACATTAAGCTGCCCACCTCCTTTCTTCGAAACCTTCGAGATTGCATAGACAGCTCTCTCGAAGGCCTCGGTGTTGACGGTGACGCCATCCCCCACCGCTCCGAAGTCCGTCAGATTGAAGGCAAATGGTCTAAGCCGAGGGAAGTCGCCGGCGGCGGAAGTTGTTGGTAGTGTCGTCGTCGTCCACCAGAAAACAGAGGAGAGACCACCATTAACGCGATAGAGAGAGGAGGAACCTCCTCTGCCGCGGGATTGCCAGATGAACAAGGAAGCGAAAGCTGCGATCCAGAAGACGGTGACGAGGGATCTGTGGGATGAGAGGAATCGCCTCCTGGTGATCGGAAGTGGTTCCACCATTCTCTTGTTTTGGGGGAGATCAGAAGAAGAACATTGGAGAAAGTTTCGATCTTTGAATAAAGTTTAGATCTTTGAGAGATTAGGTGAGATGTTACTACAAGTCAGCAACTACTGGGAAAGATATTATATTTGTTGTTGTTGTGTGTTTTGCGCGAGAGTGAATCCAAAGGAAATGGAGGAACATTCAATGTGTGTGTTCGTTTGTTTGTTGGTTTGTTTGTTGAAGCTTTACCGATTCGATTTGTGTGTGAGAAGTTTGTATTCGATGATCACTGCAACTCTAAGCAAAGTATGCATCACTAAACTCGATGGTTTCGTTAAGGATATGAATAAGCCCATTAACTTTTAATTAAATAACAATAAGGCTCATTTACATTTGTTTCTTCCCGTCAGGCCCAACAGATGTTCACTCGAAATGCACATACTGTGAAGCCTACACATTTTAACCGGGACCGAAAACTCGATCTTGAACCGATCCGAAAATGTTAAAACTAGAACTGATTCGAAAATTTATAAGTATTTATTGGGTCTAAAATTTTTCTATCCAAAAAAATCGGAACCAAATAGACTCAGATCCGAAGAGACTCAAACCCGATAAAAACTAATTCATATCCGAATTAAAAACATAAATATTCAAAATTATGTTTTGTTGTATTCTATTTTCTATATTTTATTGTATGATTTAGTTGAAATATTTTTTGGTTAACAATATTTTTTTTTGTCGTCGACTATTACAAACTCATATAGACTTTGTAATCTATTTTTTGGTTAACAATCTTTATTATTATTTTTAACATTTTCAAGTAATATGAAATTTTAAATGTAAAATTAATTTAGAATTTAAAAATATTTTATTTAATTTTTAATTGTTTATTTTAACTTATTTTATAAAATTTTAGATATATGATATATTTTGATCAAATTTGATGGAATTTACGTTATTTTTTATTTTTTAGATTCTAAATACCGGAATCTGATCCGGATCAGATATGGATCCACACAATTATAGTAATTTACAAGTATTTTAATTATAGATCCGAACTGATCCGAATCCGACAAGAACCGACCCCAACTCGAACCGAAAGTTTAGAAGTACCCATTAGATCTAAATATCTTAGACCAACCCGAACGCCCAGGCCTACTGTGAAGTGCAAAGATGTAAACATGGTTCTTAGAGATTGTTTTTTTGGGATAAAACTAGATCATCTCTGCAAAAAAAAAATAGCTGTGGAGTGCAAAGATCTCTCTGTATCGGATTACTAGTACTTTAATCTGTGGAGAAAACGTCCGCTAAAAACTGTAAAGTCCTCTTTATCAGATTACTACTTCTTTAACGTTTATGGTCAGAGAGATGCATGTACTGTTCATTTGATTAGCCTAATGATATAAGAGATGAGTCTAGATTCATTTATCTGTAACCAAAAGCATACTATTTTCATATCTTTAAGAGTTGTTACTGCTTGTTTGTTTGCCACTACTTTGACGCAGAGTTTTGCCAAAAACTTATTACAATAGCTAACACCAGACTCAAAAGGATCTCTCCTGCAACAAAAGCCAACTTCCTGATAATCATAGCTACTTCTACTTGCAAGAACTTAAACATCAGACTCCTGAACACACAAACTTTCAATCTACGATAATTAGAGGGACATCTTCTGCAAAACCAACATGAACCACATCATCAGGTTCCTTCTCCCCAAGGAGTATGTAACTCGGGATGGCAGCAGGGTCAAGCTCAAAAGAACCAGCAGGAACTCCCTCTCTCTCTTCTCCACTCAGTCTAACAGATGGAACCCTGTGGGAGAATCTCTGCATTTCCTTTGGTGAGATCACCTCTTTAAACATTCCATGCTGCGCAGCAGCGTGTTTGAATACGGATACAAACCCTTCCACCTTCCCTAGGTACGTCACTCCAACGCCTTGATGATCCTTGAAGACTTCCACCACTTCCACCAAGTCGTATCTATAAGGAGGCTTGTGCTGTATTGGATCATTGCCCCAGCTTTGGCTCCAGTCTCTGAAAACAGCCCATGTTTCACCTTCTTTGGGGTTCACAGAGATGTTCCTGCCAAGTACGATTGGTTTTACCTCGTGAGAAAACGCCAAGTGGCTCACCGTTTCTGTTCTCCCGTATGTGAACCACCCGCAAGCAACCGGAACTGATTTATCATCTTTAGGCTCAAGCCATGTCAGCTTAAGACTCAACAGGGACTTGTTAACTCTCTTGATCTTAGCGTACAACCTAGGCATCTCGTCTTGAGGATCATAAAGAGCCCATACTTTGCCAACCACGAAAGAGGTCATTGGCTTCTTGAAGTTATGAAACTCTGAGTCATCAATCTTCATTTCCTCAGGTTGCTCTTCAGTCTCTTCTTCACACGCTTTGTCTCTTTGTTGTGGAGAAGATGCAGAAGCTGAAGCTACTAAACAAGCCGAGTCTGTTTCCTTCTCCTTCTCTTTAAGCTTGTCCATGACTTGTTCTAGCTCTCTCTGCTTCAACTCAAGCTCTTTTTCTCTTTCTTCAAGTTGATTTTCCTTAACCTTCATCGCCTCAGTTTTTGCTTTCAGTTCCGTTTCAAAGAACTTCTCTTTCCTCTCCACTTCAGCCAACTTCTCTCTGCACTTCAGTTCTGTTTCCTCAGCTTTTGCTTTCTGTTCAGCTTCAAAGATCTCCTCTTTCTTCTCCAGTTCATTCACCTTCTCTTTGATTGCTTCATCAAGTAACATAAGATCCTTCTCCCTAGCTTCAAGCTGCTTAAGCTTCAAGTCAAACTCTTTCACAGCCTTGTCTAACTCACGTGACCTGTCATCGTTACACTTTGAGAGCCGCTCAATCTCTTTTCCCTTCTCTTCAAGCACGTTCGCTGCTTCACAGTCCATGATAGAACCGTATTTTATAAACTACGGATTACTGAATATTGTAAATAATAAAATTGATAAAATTATACCAAAGAGTAAGAAAAGGATGATACAACTGCAGAGGCGAGATATTATCTCTTTCCTTAACTCAAAATACGTCCCGTAGTGCGACGGTTCGATAACGTAATGAGTCCCAGGATACAACTGCAAACAATCTTCTGAATTTGCGTCACTCTATCAGAAGCCTGGCGAAACTCATTTTGTGTTGTACTCTCAGACACAAACTAAAATAAAAAATAAAAGACATCACTATTCAACATGGGAGAATTATTTTTACTATACTTTGTTTGTATGTAAATCTCTATCAAATGAGTTAACACAAGTGCTCCTTTTATACAGAAAATTGAAGACACGTTATGTCATTATAGAGTCAACCAAACGTACTAATTAAGTGCCATAATGAAATTTGAATTCCATAATTCATGACTCTTGTACGTTTTTCTTTTCAAGTCATAAAGATGTTTTGAGCAAATCAAAAACCATCAATATACTTTTGGGTTTATATTTTTATATTTAAACAAATATAAAAGATAACATGAATATGATTTAAACCATAAGTTATTAGACATAAGTCTATCTAACATATTTAAATCCAAATTTAAACCCAATATCCAATGTTTACATTTAAGTCACATATTTTATTACTCCATTTCTCATTCAAATGAACTCTATTTTTGACATATAAATACACTACTTCATAGTGTTTGTCAAACAATCAGTTATCCGGCGAACGTCTTCGCCCGGAAAAATTACCGAAAATAGTCTAAAACCATTTCGTCAAAAAACGAGTTCCAACAATCCCCCACATGAATAGAAATGCTTCTAAACACTAGACGACTCGACGGACTTGACTTCCTAAACAAGACTCGACAAGACTCAACAAGACTCAACTAAGGACTTTTGAGAGTACAAACGAGAAATTCACTGCATGATGAGTTGGTAGCAATTTTTCAGCCTTGAACCAGTCATTGTTAATAGCTATCGGATTTACTCGGCCAGGAGGTGGCCATGATGTCTTGAACCTCCCGGGCTTTGGTGTAAACCTAGACAATAGCCAAAACACAGTTTCATTCTCTCACAAAACCAATTTCTCTATTGTGTTCATTTTGGCCGTGAACATTCTTGGTAATCATGAGTGAACTTTAGAGAATATAGCCATTTTATTCTCCTAGAAACGGCCCCATTTCACACCCACAAGGTGATTTGCCATTAGTTTTGTTTAGAGGAGTATCATGTACTACTCCATTCGTATCTCAAAACAATTGGCACAAATCATTAAAAGCAAATGCTTATCCTCTATTCCTTACATGTAGCACTGTTTAATCATCCTGGGAACTGGGTATAGACCGAAGTCTTACAGTGCTTTGGGCAGATTTAGTTTGACTTAGTTGTCTCCTTGAACCTATTTCTTGGGATCTCCAATCTGATAAGTAGAGTTACCGCCAAACCTCATCTTAGTTCATAGGCTAAACCCATTCCTCTTGATGATATTACAATTTGATCTCATGACACACCTTTAATAACAGGATCCTAGGTTGTCATCACATTGAACATAATCTATTGAGATTAGTCGAGATCAATTGTCTAATGATTTTTGTCATCTTTTTTTTTTTTTCTCAAGATACAATTAACCATTATACTCAAAACTTAGTGTATGAAACTAGTTTTTTTTTTTAAATCATAGTTTGATAACTATCACTAAGTTCATTTGGCCTCTTGCCAATGACTTTATTTGGTAAGCAAAGCTTCCCCCACATTTCTTGAGATAGCTCAAAAATATGCATATTTATTTACATTTAACATCTCTTAAGAGTTTAGAAATTTAATCTACAACCTCTTTTGATTTAAATGAATAAATAAAAAACAATTTCAAAATTGTTACAATTTTCTTTAGAATGTAATTCATTCTCGGAAAATCACATTTTGAATACAACTATTTTCATAGTTCTCTCAAGTTGATTTAATAATCCAACTTGTATATATTTTGATTTATTTTTTCAAAATATATTTTTGCTTTATAGAAAATATACATATCATTATATGATATTATTTGTACCATCAAAACCACCATTTTCTATGATTATTCTCAAACATATTGACTTTAGAAACTACAATACACATGTCAGTTTCAGTCATATTTGTCTGAACATTCTTATTGGTTTTGCATGGTCAACCTTTTTAAAAGGTGCATTAAAGCATTCACTGAAATACAAATGTTTTGAACAATATCAACAAACATTTTATTTCTTATGGAAAATGATTTATATGTGGCAGACCTCTCCCAAATTTTATTTGGGGCGTCGACTCACGAAATCTATTTCCATCCATACAACTTGATCTCAAAAGATCAAAAAATGTTGTTTATAAATATGTTTTCACCATATTTTTTTAAACTTGATTCTTTTTTTTTCCTCATGGTCATCCAAGTTTAATAATTAAATTAAGTTGCACCATAAAGAGAAAATCTGTCACAATAAAACAAAAACCGTTAGGCATTCTTGATAATTAAAGCAAATAAATTGTCTTTAACCAAGTCAAAGAGATTAATAACGCTTTAAACCCAAAGATCCATGCGCATAACCGATCTTAAAAGATCATAACTCTTTTATTTTCCATCACCAAGAATTGGAATTCCTGTTTCTTTTGACAAAAAAAAAACACTTCACAAAATAATCAGCTTTTTGTTAGTATAATAATACAAACAAAAATTTAAAGAATTAGGATTGAAGAATGATTATTTTTAAATAATTCTATAGATCTGATTCCGGCATCTTTTCTCGAGAATCGATCAACCTGTTCTTACAAAAATACTTTTTACAATAATCAGTCCGGTTAGTGCAAAGCAATAAACGGATATTTTGAGTTAAGACTGATAGAACCGTATTTTATAAACTACGGATTACTGAATATTGTAAATAATAAAATTGATAAAATTATACCAAAGAGTAAGAAAAGGATGATACAACTGCAGAGGCGAGATATTATCTCTTTCCTTAACTCAAAATACGTCCCGTAGTGCGACGGTTCGATAACGTAATGAGTCCCAGGATACAACTGCAAACAATCTTCTGAATTTGCGTCACTCTATCAGAAGCCTGGCGAAACTGATTTTGTGTTGTACTCTCAGACACAAACTAAAATAAAAAATAAGAGACATCACTATTCAACATGGGAGAATTATTTTTACTATACTTTGTTTGTATGTAAATCTCTATCAAATGAGTTAACACAAGTGCTCCTTTTATACAGAAAATTGAAGACACGTTATGTCATTATAGAGTCAACCAAACGTACTAATTAAGTGCCATAATGAAATTTGAATTCCATAATTCATGACTCTTGTACGTTTTTCTTTTCAAGTCATAAAGATGTTTTGAGCAAATCAAAAACCATCAATATACTTTTGGGTTTATATTTTTATATTTAAACGAATATAAAAGATAACATGAATATGATTTAAACCATAAGTTATTAGACATAAGTCTATCTAACATATTTAAATCCAAATTTAAACCCAATATCCAATGTGTACATTTAAGTCACATATTTTATTACTCCATTTCTCATTCAAATGAACTCTATTTTTGACATATAAATACACTACTTCATAGTGTTTGTCAAACAATCAGTTATCCGGCGAACGTCTTCGCCCGGAAAAATTACCGAAAATAGTCTAAAACCATTTCGTCAAAAAACGAGTTCCAACAGTCCATTCTCGTGAGAAGTGATGATACCAGAAACTGCTTCACTTCATTCTCCTTTTCTTTCTCCTCTAATCTCAAAGCCACAGACTTTTCAAGCAAATCAACCTTCCTCTCCCTCTCATCAACCTCCTTTTGCTTCAGATCTAGTTCCATGGCTCGTTTCTTAAGCAGACTTTGCAAGCTAGCATACTCCTCGTGGATCTCTCTCCACTTCTCTGTAAACTGAAGAACCGGTGAAGCTATTAGCACAATCTGATCTAGAACTTGATGTATCCCCGAATGCCCACTCTCCCTTACCATCAAATCAGAGCCACGAATCCTAAGCCATAGTTCAAAAATAAACCACTACATCAAAACAAAGCAGAGAGAGAGAAATTGAACAAAACCGATGAAAAAAGGTTATACCTTTCACTACTCTGATGTTCATTTCGCTCCGTCGCCGGTGCCGGATCCTGCTCCGGCGTGACTCCTCGGGAAGAATCTGATTCCATTACTGTTTGTCCTCCTTTCTACAGCTGAAAGATCGGATTTTTAAGAACTTGTCTCTAAGAGGATGAAGAAAACAAGCAAATGTATCCCTCTCTCTCTCTCTCTCTTCAGTTAGACTCAGAATTTTTGAAAACAGAGTGATAGATGATTTACCCAAATGGGAGGGAGAAGCAGAAAAGCTGGCTTACATATTTTGGGAATCATTTGTTTACAGCCGTTAGATTAAACATTTTTAAGCCGTAGGATTAACTTACATCAGCTCGTCTTTGGCAGTTTGACCAAGAGGATTTTGGACCATCTAAAACGCTTAAAAGGCTTAAAGATGTATAAGCCCATAGACTTTTACTGAAAGAACTAGCAGGCCCAATAAGCACTATTTTTTTTGGGTAGCCCAATAGTTATTACTAATACAGAGACTTCATAATGTAAAGTTTTTTTTTTTTTTTTTTCATAATGTAAAGTTGTTAACACTCTTTTCTGTTATGATGATATAAGTTTTGTTTCTTACTATTCCTATATGTTTTTTGGTCTAAATAACTATTTATAAATGTTTCGGTGAGTATTAAGTAAAAGGGTATAACTACATAGTTTATACTAGGATATTATACTGGACCAATTCTGTCTAATTGATTCTCGTGGGGTTGTGTTCATATGATAATTAGTTCAAGAGTTAGTTTATACTAGGATATTATACTGGACCTGTCTAATTGATTCTCGTGGAGTTGTGTTCATATGATAATTAGTTCAAGATGAGACTCTTATTTTTGAGGATTAATTATTTGATCTTGTGGATTAGTCTATGTATACCGTGTTACAAAACATGTTGCTTAACAGGAACCGCATAAGCAACTATAAGGTCTATATGCACTAGGACATCCGAGAGAATACAGAGACGAGGCCCATGAGTGTGATAACGATAAATAGATAGTCGTCGTAATTAATAAGTGCTGCATCCATGATCCATCTACTTTTGTTATGTACTTCATCTATAGAAACAAAAGTTAATTATTAAATAAGATGTAGTGATAAATGAATAAAACAGATTTGAGGGGGAAGAACGATGAAAAAAGAGATAAAAGGCTAGAGGAAGTGACAAAGAATAATAAAGAAGAAAGGGACAGGTGAGATGGTGAAATTGAAACCCTAATAATACGACAAACGCAATAAAGAAAAGAACATTTTTAAAATGTTATAAAATTGAGAGAATGAAAATATAAAAGTAGGAAACAAGCTGTTGTCCATAAGATATTGACCGCCAAACGCTAATGCTTCCAAAAGACATTCATGGTTTTGCTATAAACCATTAGTATTTTACAAGCCACACGTCACTTCCTAGCTTTTTGTTACCTATATCTAATTCGGAACTTAGTTAGACTCTAACTACTTCCCTTTCTTTTTACATTGTCTTTTTTTTTTTTTTTTAACAGGAGGTTCGAAGGCAGACGCGATGGCACCTACGCCACGCTTAACTCAACCGACTAATCCCCCGGCCCGGAACCAGCCGGCGCCAATACCCATTACCCAAGAGACGCGATGACACCAACGCCACGCTTAACTCAACTTGGAGAGGGCGTAAAGCATTCCGTGGCCACAGGGGTATTTGAACCCGGGTTCTTATTGGCGTTGTAGCTGCCTCAAGACCACTGGGCCACCACCCTGTGGTTAACAGAATAGTTAAATACAATACATTATACATATATACATCTTTAGAAATTGAAATATTGTAAACCAAGTGTTTTCTATTTGCTTGAAAAAGTTATCTGCTCTCTATCTGCTGATGTTTGCACGTCAAAATGCGGCGACCTTTGAAGCTTACATAGAGATACATGTTTGGAATATAGATAGTGACAAAGGAAAGAATCAAAACTAAATTCGTCAGAGAGGAAATATGTCGGCTTCGTTGGTTCGTTCATTTTGGTGCTGACTAACATACTAATAAGTATGCATGAATACTAAGGAGAGGGTACGGACAGTTTATAGATTATTGATTAGTTTCGTATACAACTCTTTCATTTGCGTACTTAGCAAAGTATCATATATAAACCTATGATTAGGCATTGTAGTTTTCTCTGTAAATCCAGAAGATGGGAGTTCTTAAAAATAGTCGTATGGTTAGTCGGCAAGAATTATTTTGCTAATTTTCCTTTTGTCGTTATTTGGTAAGAGCTATCAACAATGACATATACAAATCCATATGAAAAGTTAATTCCATGAATATATTAATTACATGATTTGCCAGTATACCCAGCTGTCTTAATTAACTAATCATTAATGAAGATGTTGTGGAACATTTTTTAAATTCTATTTTCCAAAACGAATAATATAATAAGCACAAGATGTTATGAAACATACTTTTATTCTATTGATGCTATAGTATTGATGCTATGCTATAGTATTGATGCTATATATAGGACATGAATGAAAATATACTAAAATTTTTATATATCAAATTCTCCTTTTCACAGATTTCTCTAGAAATATTCTAACTCTTTTGTGTCTGTGAGACTTGAAAGAAATATCAATTCTGGAAATGTTCTCTCTTTTGTGTTTGTGACACTTGAAAAAATAATATATCAATTATAGGAAAAATAAATCTAAATTAAAAGACTTCAAAAAAAAAATAAAGCTAAGAGCATCCTTAACGCGGTTGTTTAAGCCGTCGCTTAGGGTTATTAGAATTAAAAAAAAAAAAAGAAAAATAGCAATTACCTTAAACAACGGCGCTTGATTAAGCGACAGAAGCAACGTCGCTTGTTTCCCTTCCAATCTTATTCGGCGACAAGAGAATCGGAGAAGAAGCGACCGGAGAAGCTGTTGACGAAGTCATCTTTCTCAGCCATCACACCGCTGTTTCAGGTAACGTCTAACAGAAAAAGTTTGATTCTTTTCTGGGATTTGATCAAAGGGTTTCATATTCCTAGATTTGATTTCTCAAAAGTTTGTGTCTTTGCAGATGACAGCACTGAGATGAAGAGATTACAAAACCCAGAATCTAACGCAGTGATGACGGAGGTATCAATGGCTGCATCTATAGCTTCTTCAACCACTCTCATCTCCTCCACTCGAGTTTCTCCAGCCAAGTATTCGCTTCCATCTCCCTCCTCACTCTCTTTCCTTGGAACTATATCCTCCACTCTCTGCTCTGGCTTTGCTCTCCGCTCTTCCCTCAGCTGCAACTCTCTCGCCGGACCTTCGCTGTCAAAGCTCAGGCCGTAAGTTATTACTTCAATGTCGATACTTCTTTTTGCTTTAGTCTTCTCTGTATTTTTGACAAAGCAGAGATTCTCTCTGGTTGATTTAGATATGTTGCTCATTAGATTTGATGTTTTTAACGATTTATACTTTCTTTTGTGTGTGTTGAGAGGATGATCTTCCATTGGTTGGAAACAAGGCGTCTGATTTTGAGGCTGAGGCTGTCTTTGATCAGGAATTCATCAAGGTTTGAAGAAGCTATAGACGCAGCCATTGATAACACTCTGTGTGTGACTACTCTCTCTCCGTTGAGACTTGGTCACTTGAGACACACACAGAGAGATAAGTCATATACAAGCAATGCAGGTCCGTGTGCCATTGGTTCTGACATGTGGTCTTGTTTTCTTCTTGCTGTCTTGTTTTCTTTTTGTTGTCTTGCTTTCTTGTATCACAGACCTAGAGATTATCATGTTTTCTTGTGGTCTTGTTTTGCAGGTCAAGAAGAGTGAAGATGTCCAGTTTCATCTCTTTGTTTCAAGATAGGTACATGTTCTGATTCTAGCTCATTTAAGCATCCTTAAATAAGCAACTACCATTGGAGGACATTTAATTAGAGGTTGCTTAAGATAATTGCTTAACACTTTTTTATTGTTAAAAAATGATTAAGCACTCCCATTAGAGTTGTTGGGTTAATGATGCTCTAAGAGAGCCTAAGGCTATATTTATTTATAATATCTTTGAGGCCCACCAAACAGTCCTCATTCCTCACACACTACTCTCTCTCCTACTACTCTACATGGACGCGTCCGACTTAAACGCGCACGTTACACCACGTGACTGTATCCACACTAAAGTACGCAGATATTTTTCTTATCTTCCACCTCTTGGCGCAGTATAAATATTTTCCTGTCAAGCCTTTTTGTTTAATACTTTAAGCTACTAAACCCATTTGATCTGAAGTTTTTAACTTTCACAAACCAAGCAACGAGTTCTCGCTTCTCGACTTGAAAAGTCTCGTCCTTTCGATCTCAATTCGCGTCTCTGTGGTGTTTTTGAACAAAAACGAGTTTCTGGTCTAATGGCTGCGAGCGACGAAGTTAATCTAATTGATAGCAAGGTATAAGTTTTTTTTTTTGGATCAACAGGTATAAGTTTGTTTTGAAAAAAAGTTTCTAAATTGAGTGAAAACAATCCTCGATTTTGGCATGGGGTCTCTTTTCTATTTCCGGTTTAGTTAAGGTTCTTGATGTTCTTACTGCTCTGCTCTTTGTGTCTGCGCTTTATTTAGATTTATACTTTCTTTTATGGTGTTTAAATAAAATAAAGAAAATCCAAAAGCTTAGGACTTTAACTCTGTTAAGTTGATGAAACGATGTCGTTTGTTTGATAGTCTCAAGATTGTGTGTAGTTAGTTATTATCTGTTGATGTTTGCTGATTGGAGTCTAATTATGTTTTGTTTTTTTAAATGCAGACAGTGGTTCCTCTCAATACATGGGTTTTAATCTCCACCTTCAAACTATCCTACAACCTCCTGCGTCGATCAGACGGTACATTCAACCGACACTTGGCCGAGTATCTTGACCGTAAAGTCACTGCAAACGCCAACCCTGAAGACGGTAGTGTTCTCCGTTCGACGTGGTGATGGACCGAAGCATCGGTCTACTAAGCAGAGTCTACAGGCCAGCTTACGCAGACCAAGAGGGAAGAAGCCTGTTAGATCTCGAGAAGCCTGTTGATGGAGAGGTTGTCCCCGTTGTATTGTTCTTCCACTGGAGGTAGCTTCGCTCATTCGTCCGCCAACAGCAAGATCTACGACACTCTCTGCCGCAGGCTCGTTGGTGCGTGTAAAAACTGTGTTGTTGTCTCTGTGAATTACCGGCGTGCGCCTGAGAACCCTTACCCTTGCGCTTACGATGATGGCTGGACGGCTCTCAACTGGGTCAACTCGAGGTCTTGGCTCAAGTCCAAGAAAGACTCGAAGGTTCGTATCTTCTTGGCGGGAGATAGCTCGGGGGGGAACATAGTGCACAACGTGGCGTTGAAGGCATGTGAAGCGGGGATCGAATGTTTTGGGGAACGTGCTGCTTAACCCTATGTTCGGTGGGGAGGAGAGGACCTGAGTCTGAGAAGCGTTTGGATGGGAAGTACTTCGTGACGGTTAGGGACCGTGATTGGTACTGGAAAGCGTTTTTGCCTGAAGGGGAAGATAGAGAGCATCCTGCTTGCAACCCGTTTAGCTCCAGAGCGAGGAGCTTGCGAGGGGTGAGGTTTCCGAAGAGCCTTGTGGTTGTTGCGGGTTTGGATTGATTCAAGATTGGCAGCTAGCTTACGCGGAAGGGCTGGAGAAAGCAGGTCAAGAGGTTAAGCTTGTTCATTTGGAGAAGGCTACTATTGGTTTCTACCTGTTGCCGAATAATAGTTACTTCCATAGTGTTATGGATGAGATTGCTGCGTTTGTGAACGCGGAAAGTTGAGGTTGTTTTTTAGCAGAGACCTATAACTCTTTGGACTAACAAACAGGTGAATGTATTGCCTGTGGATTCTCTCGGTTAGTTTGTGTGGTGTTTTAAACGCTGGTCTCTTAAAGCCTAAAGCCAGTAGAAGAACAGCGAAGTGCGTTCAGTGACTTGGAAAGGAACAAAGTAGTAGTAGTAATATCCTTTTGGTTCTTTATAGTGTTTAGTCTTCACTTAACTAATAGCTGATTCTTCAGCATTGGAGTGATAGGTATACTTCAAGAATGTAATGTAGGTATTAGGAGGTATCTTGTGTTGTATTTTTGCTCCTCTTTTTCATTGCATTCTCTTTTTTTTTTTTTGATCAAACTTTCATTGTACTCTCTAATGTATGTAAAATATAAAGATTGAACTTGCCATTACCATGAGAGTATTTTGGATCTTTCTCATTGATTTAACATTTATCACAACGACAGAACAAAGACTAGATTGATCTTTAATATTCTGTCGTTCAAAAAGCCAAAAAGTCTTAAAAAAGGGTTTTTGTTTTGACATGTGAGGAATCTTCTTGGTACAATGATGAAGAAATGGTAATGACCAAGAGTCTGTAAAATCTTTCCAGTGAAAAGATGTGGCTTTCACACCAAACACAAACATATGACATATGTTTAAGACAGCTTGTGAGACCTGAAAGATCAAATGCCTGATCAACAAGTGCAGACACTGGACTAAGAAAAATCAATTAGATACACACATACTGATCTCAGGAGAAAGATTATTATATTATATATCATATTAGAGTCGTTAGTCTTGCTGCAGACACCTAAACAACAAACATTATTTGAAAGGCAAAACGTAAACAGCTCTTAGTAGAGATGCTATAACCAAAGGGGTGTGTTGAGGTGTGCTTTTAACGAGTCCTAGAGGCATAGGCAAAGGATGCAGCAGCAAAAATGGTTGTTACAGAGGAAACAACTGTCCAGAAGCTCTTCTTCTTGTTGCCTCTTCTGTTGATTGCTTCATTGACTTCGGCTTCTTTCTTCATCTCCTCGATTATGTTCTCTTTGTTTTTGAACGCTTTCCCTATTGATTCTAGCTCCAAGGCATATGATTCTGTTGCAGTTTCTTGCTCGCTATCTGATTGTGACACTACGGATGCGGCACTCTTTAGCATTCATCACCAAGCTGCGTTCTGCATCCATTCCAGCGGACTCTACTTCCTTTTTCAGAGCATCGATAGCCTTTGTGCGCTTCTAGAAGCTCCTTTTCGAGGATAGCCTTTTCGCTTCTCAATGATTTAGATTGTTTCTCCAAATCATCCCTCGCTGTAGATAACCTTTCCCGCTCAGTCCTAACTTTCTCAAGATCTTCTAGAGTTGTCTCAATCATCTTCTCTGATTTTGAAACAGTCCAGCCTTGAGATCCTCTCCACGTCTCTTCTCCTCATCAAGTGCCTTATCAGCTCTTTCTCTCTCAAGCTCAACCTGCTCAAGTGCATCCCTTCATCTCTCCTAACTTTGCAGCTAAGCTTCTCAGTTGGTCTCGGTACTGATCCTTTTGCAGCGCAGCAACGGCACGCTCTAGCTCATCAACCTCTTTATTCAACTCAACACGCTTTGCCTCCCCACTAAAGACACGCTCCTCAAGCTCAACCTTCTCCCGAGACAACTTGTCAATCAACTTCTCCTTATCCGAGCACTGCTCATTGACTATCTCCATCTGCTTCTCAACTGAACTCTTCTTCTCCATTAACCTCTCAAGCTCAGATTCCTTGACAGTTTTCTCTTTCCCTAATGCATCAATCTGCAACATCATTCCCTTCTCTTTCTCCACATACTCATCAAGATCCTTCTCCAACTCAACAACCACACCCCTCAAAACCTTCTCTTGCTTCCTCAAACTGTCCACACCATCATTCATCTTCTCTAACTTTCTCTCTAAATCCTCAATTTCCCTTCTTTGATCAATCTTTACAATCTCCATCTCATTCTTAACACCCAAAAGCACTTCAATCTCCTTCTCCAGAATAACCTTCTCCTTGTTCACAATCTCTTCTCTCATCCTCCTCTCCTCTTTCTCACCTTTCAACCCCTCAATCACCATCACCATCACAGCCACACTCTCCTCCAACCTCCTCACCTCCCTCACACGCTCCCTATCCCTATCCCCTTTCAAAACCCTAATCTCGTCATCCCTCTCCCTCACTCCAACCCCCATCTCCCTAAACCGACACCCGACGAAATCCATAACAATCCCCAGCTCCATCCTCAACCCCAGATTCTCGTCGCCGACCTGATCCAGCTCCCTCCGCAGCTCTCCTCTCTCCGATCCGCCGCGAGCCAGCTCGGTCTCCAGCTCGGTCTTCGCCTGGGCCAGCCAGTCGATCTGCTGTCGCTTCTCCACCGTCTGTTTGAGGAGCATCGCGTTGAGAGACTTCAGGTGCCCCACCTTCTCCTCCTCCGAATGGTCTTCTTCCATGGAAGACTGCCGGCTAAGTTTCGTAGCTTTCTCGTCGTGGTTACGTGGAGTATCGTTAACGTTAATGTTGTTAACGTTGACGGTGGCGTTACTGTTACGCGTTGCTTTCTTCTTGGCCATTGTTTTTGAGGTTTCTCGAAGCTGCGGAAAGTGGCGGCGGCGGAGGATTAGGGTTTCGTGTTTTTGCGGATTTCGATGTGTTTTATCGTTTTTATGCAGTGTTGCAGATATAGAGGGAGGTTGGGAAGATAAAGAGACCAGACTGACTTCGTTTTTTGGGGGGGGGGGGGGGGGGTAAATTTTAAAATTCGAAAGTTGGGGTCCCAGAATTGAAGGGTGGGATATCTTATCCGTCTTTTCTACCAGTTACGAGGGTATTTTCGTAAATCACACTGCAAGTGGGTGGGTGTCACGTGATTTTAAGTTTAGTCTACCAGTCAGTGTTATCAGTCTTTTCGGTTTAGTCATAAGCTCTGTTCGTATTGACAACGCAGTACGGCAGTATCAGCGTCAGCGACCAAAAATAATAAGCGGAAGAGAAAAATTTCAGTGGAGTTGCCGCCGACGAAGTCGCGTGCCTTCTTTTCTGTTTTTTGGTCGCCGCTGTTTAAACAGCTTTCCCAAATTGTCGCCAGCGGCGAATTCCAACCCTCCAGTGGCTATTCTCAAACTTCCTTTTTTATTGATTGTTGAGCTGACATTAAATTTTCTTTTATAATTATAGACGCTGACGCTGCCGCACTGCGTAGTCAATAAGAATAGGGCTATAGTATTTCTTATCCGGTTCGATTGTTTCTCACTACACTGAAATTGTAGTGAAAATTTCATTAGTCAAGTAGAGTTTGATTACATTTTCGTTAATGTTTTAAATCCTAGAAAATGAAAATTATAATGTAGATTTATTCAAAATAAAATCATAAAGAAACTGAAAATTATGTAAATAAAACAGTTTAACATAAATATTCTATGCATAAATAGTGTAATATCAACAGATGTGTTATACATGAATTTTCATAAAATATATAGAATTGTCACAATATTTATTATATAAAATATTTTAATAGTATAAAATTAAACCTAAAATGTGTGAAACAGGTTTACTATTTTTAGACTTGAATTTCATATTTACATTCTCCAAAAGAAAAAGTAATCAAATACTTATTTAACATGATATTGTTTTTGTTTTAATTTCAAGAAGCTAAAGCAACCTCTCGAATGTGATCGAGATCTCCCAAGTACTTAGTTGAGTTATATTCTATACTATCTAACAATCCTTCAGAATAAGTTCGTTGCAACATCGTTCTCTTGGCTTCTCTTAGAGACATATCAACATCTTCTTGGCCTAATAATAGTTCCACAACCTGAATACGTACATTGAAAAATAATATAACCGACGTCAATTCCGAACTAAACCGCTAGATAATTACACAAAGAACAACTAGACTTCCTGTAACGTATAAATAAACTTAAGAATCAGAAAAGATATAGAGCTCAAACTGAATAACACTATACATGTATGGACCAAAACCAAACCGGATGAGTTATATTCTTGTACCTGGCTCATCCGGGGTCGTAGAAGAGAAGACTGCTCGATGCATAAAGAAGCTGTGGAAGTTAACCGGGTAAGCTCTTCTATGTTATACTCATCTCCAAGAGACGGATCCACCAACTGCGTTATCTCTTTCTTATCTAGTAACGGCTTGGCCTGTTACCATAAATAAAATGACACATTACTTGTAACATGTATAAGGAACGTCCCATTGACAATGAACCGGTTACACTACAAGAAAACACGTCATTTGCAAGGGAAAAATGCATTACAATTCCGTTGCAAATCGTCATTTGCGAGCTATTTGCGAGGAAACGCATTCCCTCGCAAATCCTTAGTCGCAAATTGAATTCGCTTGCAAAACGCTCGCAAATTTGCAACGGAATGTCTTTCGTTGCAAATTTGCAACGAAAAAATAATCGTCGCACTTTGCAACGGAAACGAGATCGCTTGCAAAACACGCGCAAATTTGCGAGGAAATGTTTCCATTGCAGATTTGCGACGGAACTTTTTGCTCGCTAATTTGCGAGCGTTTTGTTTTCCTCGCAAATTTGCAAGCAATATTTTCGTTGCTAGTTTGCAACGGTTTTCTTTTCCTCGCAAATGTGCAAGCGATATTTTCGTTGCAATTTTGCAACGGTATTTTGTTCCTTGCAAATTTGCGTATTCTTTTCTGTTGCAATTTTGCAAGCGTTTTGCAAGTATTTGTTTTTTCTAGCAAAATCTAAAACAATTTTTTTTTAGAAAAATTCTAAAAGAAATTATTAAATTATCGAAAATATTACTGAAATAGAAAAAATTCGAGATTAGATACAAAAATATTTAAAATACGAACACACAAAGTTTTAACATTCATAACAAAGATAGCAACAAACTAAATAGCATCAGATTCATCATCTCTAGAGTCCTGAGACATGGCCTCGGAGTTGTGGGAAGGCACATCTTCGGACTGAAGAATGTTCGCCAAGGTAGAATCTTTGGTAGCTAGATAACGAACAGCAGCACTCAGCCTCCCGATTTCATTTCCCTGACTCTGAATCACAAGAGCTTGTTCCTTGATGATCTTCTTCAAAGACTGGTCCTCAGAACTGCTAGAAGAAGGAAAAGATGCAGAAACGGATCCTACAGATTGATTTAGAGAACCCACTCCATAAATTCGTCCCTTTTTGCGGGGAGCAAGCTACATAATAAAATCAGAGATTCAATATCAAAGAAGACTTAAAAAAAAATGAGATTGAGAGCAATAAAAAATTACCTCACAATAAATCTTGTTCTTTTCTGCTGGAGTGAGACCAACAGAACCGGTGCTCTCGGGATCATCACTAGCAGCCTGAGATAACTCCTGAAATTTAGATGTCACGTCGTTGTAGAGCTGCTCAGATTTGCCGTCAACGAAAGACCCATCCGGCTTTCGTTTAGTGATCTCGAGAACCCCAAGCAAATCAGGAATAGACTCTCCTGTTTCTTCAGCCTAAAATTAAAAAGATTAAGTCAAATCATTAAAAATTGAGATCACAACTTAGATAAAATAGGGAACTTCAGATCGCAACTTAAATGAAACAAGATAAAAAAAGAGAGAACTTACAATAATTCGCGCACGGGCCTTGAAAGAAGTCTGACCTGAACGATGCTTAGACGGCCCATGTCCATCGGGGTCAGAGTAACGGGCTGCCCGACTGTTGCAACTCCGGACTTCAGTGCCTGGATCTAGCCAATAAGTGACGAGACCAGCCCAAACATTTGGGTCAAACCACACAGGCATAGCTGCATCACCTTTTGCCCGCCACAAATTCTTCCACCGACAAACTTGGCGATTCATTTGGACTTTCAATTTGGCCTCGAATGAATCGCGAACCAGGCTAGTGAAACCAGAATCCCAATGATACATTTGCTGACATAAAAAAAATTAATAGACATTAGTAGTGAACATAAAAAGATTATTTTACAGAATTTTAAAATTTGAAAAAATTAAATGAATTACCGCAAAGGATTCAAACCAACGTCTCACGACATCCCCAGGGGTTTGCTTCCAACTAGCATGCGGTTCTTTGAAATCTCTTTCAAAGATTTGACGAACCGATGCAGCAACACTCCCATCTTCATCAAACCTATCACAGAAAATTAAAGGCAATTGAGAGAATTAAATTATAAAAGGGAAAATATTATAATTAATTACAATGAAATATAATTAAAAAAAAACTTACCAAACCGTATTTGGGGGGCGATTTGGATGAAGGTGAGGAAGAAGATGATGTCCAGGACTAGCCAAAATCATATTGATTGCCGCTAAATCTTCCAACGTCATTCCGGCAGCATTGGGAGCTGGAGGTGGAGGAGCTTGAGCGGGAGCGGGAGCTGGAGGAGCTTGAGAGGGAGCGGGAGCTGGAGGAGCTTGAGCAGGAGCGGGAGCTGGAGGAGCTTGAGCAGGAGCAGGAGGGGAAGCTTGAGCGGGAGCTGGAGGGGAAGGTTGTGTCTGGCTGTTAGGTACAGCCGAGCTCTCAGCCATCTGAGAATTAGAAGAACTTCCCGGATTGCTACGACGGGATGAACTCTTCTTACTGCCATAACTCTTCCTACTACCAGCAGATAGATATCGGGTATAATCATTTCCTGACATCTGCAAAGAAATAAATAGAAAGATTAATACAATAATTTAAAATTTTTACTAACTGTAATTAATCAAAAATAAATAAATTCTAAGGACAGAATGAAAACAAAAAAACAATAACCTAAAGTGATAACCAAAAACCACAAAAATACTTAGCATAACACTAAATAATCAAACCCTAACCACAGAATCATAATGTAAATAATTCAAACCCTAACCACAGAATCATAACCTAAAAATTTGAAAACCCTAACCACATAATCATCATCACAAATCCATAACCTAAACTTATAATTAAAACCTAAGCAAATAATAATGAAGGCAGATGGAGCAACCTTGAGGAGAGAGATCCGGCAAGGATGAGGCGAAGATCCGGCGAGGCAGCGGCGAGAAGGAGAGGCGGAGAGAGAGAATACACGGCGAGGGAGAGGCGGAGGAGAGAGGGCACGGCAAGGGAGAGGCGGGGAGGAGAGACCACGGGGAGATGGAGAGGCGGGGAGAGGCGGGGAGAGGCGGAGGAGAGAGGGCACGGCGAGGGAGAAGAGGGGAGGAGAGAGGACACGGCAAGGGAGAGGCGGAGATGAGAGGCGGGGAGAGGCGGAGATGAGAGGCGGAGAGACCACAGGGAGAAAGAGAGGAGAGGCGGGAGACAGAGAGGAGAGGAGATCAGAGAGGTTTTCGTTTTTTTTTTCTTTTGACGGCAGAGTGAAATGGAGAGGAAAGGTTAAGTGTGTTTATATATTAACCTAATTTCCGTCACAAAATCCTTGCAATTTGCAAGCGAATTGCAACGGTTATCCCTTGCAAAATTGCAAGTGTTTTGCGAGAGACTTATCGTGTTTCATCGCAAATTCGTTGCAAAATCTAATTTTTAATGTCTTTGGGTTTCGTTTGAGGTTTAGACAGGGGTTTGGAAGTGTTCTGGCAAGTTCCTTGCAATATTGCGAGGCTTTTGCGATGAAACCCTTGCAAATCCCTTGCAAAAAGTTTAATTTAGTGGGTTTTAGGGATTCATTTAGGGTTTGGCAAGTATTCCGGAGAGTTTAACGCATATTCTATATTCTGATATTGAAAAGTGTTAACGGAAATACTATATCTAATTTTTTTTGTATCAGATATTGTTAACGTATTTCTTAAGTTTAGTTTCGATATTAAGTGTTTCAAATGTTAATGGTATATGTTTTCCATAATATTGGTTCAAATCTCCGAAATTGAGATTTTATATACTTTCTCGAGTAAATCTATAAAATTATTTTTCGTACTACATTTGAAATGTCTAATGTTTCTATTAAGAATGTTATCATCAACAATGACTTCTACTTCTTGGTTGTTTGGATCGATGTGCATGATATTCTCTGTTGATTCAGTTGGGACGGACATTTCAACAACTCTTTCGGCCTGCATTGCGACATCTTCAATTTCTCCGACAAATATACGTCCACGCGGATTCACTCTAATCACTGATAACCACATTTCACGTCTTTCTCTAATCCTAGGATATTGAAGAAAACACACTTGATCTGCTTGTGATGCAAGGCAATAGGGTTCGAATTTTGCATAGCTTCTATTTGCATTGACATCGATCACCCCAAGGTTATTTGTTCGGACTCCTCGGCCATTCGCTGGATCATACCAATCACACTTAAATAATACGCATTTTAAGTTGATGGTTCCCGGATAAGTGATTTCTATGATCTGTTGCAATACACCGTAGAAGTCAGTTTCACCTTGGACTTGGATTCCAAAATTTGCCGTTGATCTCTTCGAGCCGTGTGTGAAAGTATGAAAAGTGTATCCACGAGTAAAGTACATTGGAGCAGTAGTGATCTTAGCAACCGGTTCGTCAACAAATTCATACAACCATCGTGGAATTGGTTTGTCATGACATCCATTTTTCACCTGCTCAAAATATATAAATAATTTTAAATAATTTATCTTAATATTTAAAAGACTAAAGGTTGTACGTACATAGTATTGTAACCACCCAGGATAATCTCGTTCGTTCAACTGCTCATAATCCTTTTCTTCTAAATCAGGATAGTGTTCTCGAATTTGTAAGTTGAATATGCTGCAAATAAGAATGGTTATTTTTTAGGCGTATATGTAAATATAGAACCAAAGTAACCAACAACACACATATATATATATATATATATATATATATATATATATATATATGTTCGATTTGTATAAGTACCTTTCAAACTCATGCAAGTAGTCAATGTTTCGCATAATATAAACATGAGCCGCACGAGCATGTGCATGATCTTCCCACCAAACTTCTTTCATTTTGCCACCAAGTCTTCCAATCTGACAAAATATGTCAGGAATGTCTTGTGTTTGATATATAATTTTTCAAACTGACAAAATATGTCGTGAAATCCATGCAACACACTAGGTTTCGTGGCGTACAAGCAATGTTTGATATATAATTTTTCTAAAGTTTAAACCACAAGGACACGATATAACAGAGGAAACAGAGAACAAAGGAAGCATAGTAGTAGAAGAAGAATGAGATGTTACCGTGAGATGAAGCAGAATTTGTGAGCAAAGCATTGGTTCTTTTGTGTTTTGTAGTATGATTCAAGTCGTTTGAATCTTCTTCAGTGGCATAGCTTGAATATTTTGGGCTGTACCTGAAAGAGTATCAGGAAAGAAGCTTTAGGCATCCATGTCATGTCAACAACATGACTTAATTAAGAACGAGAAATAAAAAAAAACCATAGGAATGAGTAAACAGTTACATTGGAAGAGCACAGCACAAGGGAGAAGCTTCACTGATTTTGTCTACCACCATTAAAATCACTTTTAACGTTTTGTCTTAGAACCCTAAGAGATTAAAAGACAGAGGATCATTAAAAGAAATAAGAAATTTGAACTTAGTGCTTGTCTCGAGACACCCGAAAGAAAAGGTTTTGTCTTTGTGTTTTGAATTTGATTGCTAATTTAATTGTTTTTTTCGTTGACCAGTGAATATATTAGTATTAGTTTTCTTGCTAAACTATTAATTAGACTCTAATCCTATAAATGGGAATGCTTTTGATTTTCTCTATTTGAATTGAATGGATACTTCTCTTAAGCTTCATATATTGAAAGAATCCGGAGAAGTCGTCTCTTTATCCAAAGTCATATCCTAATTTAGTGTCTTTTTAGGACAAAAGTGTAGATTCTTTTCAGTTAAGGGGTTTATATTAAGAAACCTCTTAAAGATTTAGTTTTAAAATTAGACGTAAGTAAATCTATATTTAAACTTTACTAAGTTAGTTCCTAGTTAAAAAATGTTAATTCCTAGTTTACATTCTTGTAGTGTTTCGAACATGATACTTAGCTTATATGTTTATCCCGGTTATCTATTTTTAAAAAGTAATTATGTAAATTTTCGACATAGAATTTAGATTGATATTATAAAAAAAGAATCACATCAAAAAAATATAAATATTTACATTCACAATATTTACATTCACAATATAAAAACAAATTTGATATTTATATTATACCTTTGTATTTACTAGCATAACTTTTCACTTAATCCTTACAACATCAGTACAGCCCAAAATATCATCAGTTAAATTAGTTTTGTTTTTGTTTAATTAGATTTCTATTTCCCTCTCTCCTGCTTAAAATTTGTTCGGGCCTAGTGGGCTCCCTTAAAGTTGTTTTAGGAATGTATTGTTAATTGGCAGATTGGGTCAAGACAACAGCACTCATGCTACCCCCTCTCTTCTGTTTAAAATTCGTGAGTCTAACGGGCTTAAGTTAATAAGCCAAAAAACGGGCTTAAGTTAATACATACTTTTCACTTTTTTTTCACATTTAATAAAACAAACATTCATCCAATTTAAAATAAGAAAACTAAGCAAAACATTTTTCTTTAGGTCAAAAAGAAGAAGCTGTTTTGCTCCTATTTTAAACAAAAACAAAGAGTATAAACTTCAGTAGTATTTATCGAAAACTCATTCTTTTAGAAAGGGTTAACCCACGGATTTTGAAATTTTTCAAAATTTATGAAAATCTGGTTTTAGTGTATACTTCATCGAGAACTAACATAATATGATGGTCAAAGAGTTTAGAACCTCTGTTGTCTCCGTTTCTCTAGATAATGGAGATTTTATAATGATAATTCCACTAATCTAGGTAGTATATGAAATTTTAGTAAACTAAATATTAAAAATTAGAATGATTCCTATATACCATGAAAGATAGTTTAGAATACATTAATTAAAATGTAGAATGTGATTTGAAATTTTTAAACTAAAGTGAAGAGTATAAACTTCAGTATATAGAGTATTTACCGAAAACTCAATATTTTTGAAGGGGTTAACTCACGGATTTTGAAAAAAAATCAAAAATATGAAAATCTGGTTTTAGTGTATAGTTTCATCGAGAACTGACATAAGATGATGGCCAAAGAGTTTAGAACTTTAGTAATCTCAATTTCTCTAGATAATGAATATTTTATAATGATAATTCCATTGATCTAAGCAGTATATGAAATTTTACTAAACTAAATATTAAAAAACTAGAATGATTCCTATATATATCATGAAAGATAGTTTAAAATATATTAATTCAAATTTAGAATGTGGTTTGAAAATTTTAAACAAAAGTTATGAATATAAACTTTAGTATATAGAGCATTTACCGAAAACTCAGTATATGAAATTTTAGTAAACTAAATATTGAAAAGTTAGAATGATTCCTATATACCATGAAAGATAGTTTAGAATACATTAATTCAAATGCAGAATGTGGTTTCACTTTTTTAAACTAAAGTGAAGAGTATAAACTTAAGTATATAGAGCATTTACCGAAAACTCAATATTTTTGAATGGGTTAACCCACAGAATTTGAAAAAATTTCAAAACTATGAAAATCTGGTTTTAGTGTATAGTTTCATTGATCACTAAACATAAGATGATGGTCAAAGAGTTTAGAACATCTGTTGTCTCCGTTTCTCTAAATAATGAAGATTTTATAATGCTAATTCCACTAAGCTAGACAGTATATTAAATTTTAGTAAACGAAATATTGAAAAATTAGAATGATTCCTATATACCATGAAAGAGACTTTAGAATACATTAGTTCAAATGTAGAATGTGGTTTAAAAATCTTAAAACAAAGTAGAAGAGTATAAACTTCAGTATATAGAGCATTTACCGAAAACTCATTAGTTTGAAGGGGTAAACCCACGGATTTTGAAAAAATTTCAAAAAAATGAAAATATGATTTTAGTGTTTAGTTTCATCGAGCATTAACATAAGATGATTGTCAAAGAGTTTAGAACCTCCGTTGACTCCGTTTCTCTAGATAATGAAAATCTTATAATGCTAATTCCACTAATCTAGACAATATATGAAATTTTACTAAACTAAATGTTAAAAAATTAGAATGATTCCTATGTACCATGAAAAAGACTTTAGAATACATTATTTCAAATGTAGAATGTGGTTTGAAATTTTAAACTAAAGTGAAGATTATAAACTTCAGTATATAGAGCATTTACCCATGGATTTTGGAAAAATTTCAAAAAAAATAATTTCTGATTTTAGTGTATAGTTTCATCGAGCACTAACATAAGATGATGGTCAAAAAGTTTAGAACCTCTGTTGTCTCCGTTTCTCTAGATAATGAAAATTTTATAATGCTAATTCTACTAATCTATGCAGTATATATGAAATTTTAGTAAACTAAATATTGAAAAATTAGAATGATTCCTATATACCATGAAAGATAGTTTAGAATACACTAATTCAAATGTAGAATGTGGTTTGAAAAAAATTTAAACTAAAGTGAAGAGTATAAGCTCCAGTATATAGAACATTTATCGAAAACTAAATATTTTTGAAGAGATTAACTCACGGATTTTGGAAAAATTTCAAAGAAATAAAAATCTGATTTTAGTGTATAGTTTCATCGAGCACTAACATAAGCTGATGGTCAAAGATTTTAGAACCTCAGTTGTCTCCGTTTCTCTAGATAATGAAGATTTTATAATGCTAACTCCACTAAACTAGGCAGTATATGAAATTTCAGTGAACTAAATATTAAAAAAAATTGAATGATTCCTATTTACCATGAAAGATAGTTTAGAATACATTAATTCAAATGTAGAATGTGGTTTGAAAATTTTAAGCTAAAGTGAAGAGTATAAACTTTAGTATATAAGGGATTTACAGAAAACTCATTATTTTAGAATGGGGTTAATCCACAGATTTTGGAAAATTTTCAAAAAAATAAAAATCTAGTTTTATTGTATAGTTTCATCGATCACTAACATAAGATGATGGTCAAAGAGTTTAGAACCTTTGTTGTCTCCGTTTCTCTAGATAATAAAGATTTTATAATGTTAATTCCACTAATCTAGACAGTATATATGAAATTTTTAGTAAACTAAATATTGAGAAATTAGAATGATTCCTTTATACAATGAAAAATAGTTTATAATACATTAATTAAAATTTAGATTTGTGTTTCAAAAATTTAAACTAAAGTGAAGAGTATAAACTTCAGTATATAGAGCATTTATCGAAAACTCAATATTTTTGAAAGGGTTAACCCACGGATTTTGGAAAATTTTCAAAAACTGAAAATCTGGTTTTAGTGTATAATTTCATCGACCATAACATAGGATGATGGTCAAAGAGTTTAGAACCTCTGGTGTCTCCGTTTCTCTAAATAATGAAGATTTTATAATGCTAATTCCACTAATCTAGACAATATATGAAATTTTACTAAAATAAATATTAAAAATTAGAATGATTTCTATATACCATGAAAGAGACTTTAGAATACATTAATTCAAATGTAGAATGTGGTTTAAAATTTTTAAACAAAAGTGAAGAGTATAAACTTAAGTATATAGAGCATTTACCGAAAACTCAATATTTTTGAAGGGGTTAACCCACGAATCTTGAAAAAAATTCAAAAATATGAAAATCCGGTTTTAGTGTATAGTTTCACCGACCACTAACATAAGATGATGTTCAAAGAGTTTAGAACCTTTGTTGTCTCCATTTCTCTAGATAATGAAGATTTTATAATGCTAATTCCACTAATCTAGGCAATATATATGAAATTTTAGTAAACTAAATATTGAAATATTAGAATGACTCCTATATACCATGAAAGATAGTTTATAATACATTAATTCAAATGTAGAATTGGGTTTCAAAAATTTAAACTAATGTGAAGAGTATAAACTTCAGTATATAGAGCATTTATCGAAAACTCAATATTTTTGAAAGGGTTAACCCACGGATTTTGGAAAAATTTCAAAAAATGAAAATCTGATTTTAGTGTATAGTTTCAATGAGCACTAACATAAGATGATGATCAAAGAGTTTAGCACCTCCGTTGTCTCTGTTTCTCTAGATATTCTAGATTTTATAATGCTAACTACACTAATCTAGAAAATATATGACATTTTACTAAACTAAATATTAAAAAATTAGATATTTATATTATACCTTTGTATTTACTAGCATAACTTTTCACTTAATCCTTACAACATCAGTACAGCCCAAAATATCATCAGTTAGGCTTTGTTTTGTCACCAAGTTCAATTAGTTTTGTTTTTGTTTAATTAGATTTCTATTTCCCTCTCTCCTGCTTAAAATTTGTTCATGCCTAGTGGGCTCCCTTAAAGTTGTTTTAGGAATGTATTGTTAATTGGCAGATTGGGTCAAGACAAGAGCACTCATGCTACCCCCTCTCTTCTGTTTAAAATTCGTGAGTCTAACGGGCTTAAGTTAATAAGCCAAAAAACGGGCTTAAGTTAATACATACTTTTCACTTTTTTCACATTTAATAAAACAAACATTCATCCAATTTAAAATAAGAAAACTAAGCAAAACATTTTTCTTTAGGTCAAAAAGAAGAAGCTGTTTTGCTCCTATTTTAAACAAAAACAAAGAGTATAAACTTCAGTAGTATTTATCGAAAACTCATTCTTTTAGAAAGGGTTAACCCACGGATTTTGAAATTTTTCAAAATTTATGAAAATCTGGTTTTAGTGTATACTTCATCGAGAACTAACATAATATGATGGTCAAAGAGTTTAGAACCTCTGTTGTCTCCGTTTCTCTAGATAATGGAGATTTTATAATGATAATTCCACTAATCTAGGTAGTATATGAAATTTTAGTAAACTAAATATTAAAAATTAGAATGATTCCTATATACCATGAAAGATAGTTTAGAATACATTAATTAAAATGTAGAATGTGATTTGAAATTTTTAAACTAAAGTGAAGAGTATAAACTTCAGTATATAGAGTATTTACCGAAAACTCAATATTTATGAAGGGGTTAACTCACGGATTTTGAAAAAAAATCAAAAATATGAAAATCTGGTTTTAGTGTATAGTTTCATCGAGAACTGACATAAGATGATGGCCAAAGAGTTTAGAACTTTAGTAATCTCAATTTCTCTAGATAATGAATATTTTATAATGCTAATTCCATTGATCTAAGCAGTATATGAAATTTTACTAAACTAAATATTAAAAAACTAGAATGATTCCTATATATATCATGAAAGATAGTTTAAAATATATTAATTCAAATTTAGAATGTGGTTTGAAAATTTTAAACAAAAGTTATGAATATAAACTTTAGTATATAGAGCATTTACCGAAAATTCAGTATATGAAATTTTAGTAAACTAAATATTGAAAAGTTAGAATGATTCCTATATACCATGAAAGATAGTTTAGAATACATTAATTCAAATGCAGAATGTGGTTTCACTTTTTAAAACTAAAGTGAAGAGTATAAACTTAAGTATATAGAGCATTTACCGAAAACTCAATATTTTTGAATGGGTTAACCCACAGAATTTGAAAAAATTTCAAAACTATGAAAATCTGGTTTTAGTGTATAGTTTCATTGATCACTAAACATAAGATGATGGTCAAAGAGTTTAGAACATCTGTTGTCTCCGTTTCTCTAAATAATGAAGATTTTATAATGCTAATTCCACTAAGCTAGACAGTATATTAAATTTTAGTAAACGAAATATTGAAAAATTAGAATGATTCCTATATACCATGAAAGAGACTTTAGAATACATTAGTTCAAATGTAGAATGTGGTTTAAAAATCTTAAAACAAAGTAGAAGAGTATAAACTTCAGTATATAGAGCATTTACCGAAAACTCATTAGTTTGAAGGGGTAAACCCACGGATTTTGAAAAAATTTCAAAAAAATGAAAATATGATTTTAGTGTTTAGTTTCATCGAGCATTAACATAAGATGATTGTCAAAGAGTTTAGAACCTCCGTTGACTCCGTTTCTCTAGATAATGAAAATCTTATAATGCTAATTCCACTAATCTAGACAATATATGAAATTTTACTAAACTAAATGTTAAAAAATTAGAATGATTCCTATGTACCATGAAAGAGACTTTAGAATACATTATTTCAAATGTAGAATGTGGTTTGAAATTTTAAACTAAAGTGAAGATTATAAACTTCAGTATATAGAGCATTTACCCATGGATTTTGGAAAAATTTCAAAAAAAATAATTTCTGATTTTAGTGTATAGTTTCATCGAGCACTAACATAAGATGATGGTCAAAAAGTTTAGAACCTCTGTTGTCTCCGTTTCTCTAGATAATGAAAATTTTATAATGCTAATTCTACTAATCTATGCAGTATATATGAAATTTTAGTAAACTAAATATTGAAAAATTAGAATGATTCCTATATACCATGAAAGATAGTTTAGAATACACTAATTCAAATGTAGAATGTGGTTTGAAAAAAATTTAAACTAAAGTGAAGAGTATAAGCTCCAGTATATAGAACATTTATCGAAAACTAAATATTTTTGAAGAGGTTAACTCACGGATTTTGGAAAAATTTCAAAGAAATAAAAATCTGATTTTAGTGTATAGTTTCATCGAGCACTAACATAAGCTGATGGTCAAAGATTTTAGAACCTCAGTTGTCTCCGTTTCTCTAGATAATGAAGATTTTATAATGCTAACTCCACTAAACTAGGCAGTATATGAAATTTCAGTGAACTAAATATTAAAAAAAATTGAATGATTCCTATTTACCATGAAAGATAGTTTAGAATACATTAATTCAAATGTAGAATGTGGTTTGAAAATTTTAAGCTAAAGTGAAGAGTATAAACTTTAGTATATAAGGGATTTACAGAAAACTCATTATTTTAGAATGGGGTTAATCCACAGATTTTGGAAAATTTTCAAAAAAATAAAAATCTAGTTTTATTGTATAGTTTCATCGATCACTAACATAAGATGATGGTCAAAGAGTTTAGAACCTTTGTTGTCTCCGTTTCTCTAGATAATAAAGATTTTATAATGTTAATTCCACTAATCTAGGCAGTATATATGAAATTTTTAGTAAACTAAATATTGAGAAATTAGAATGATTCCTTTATACAATGAAAAATAGTTTATAATACATTAATTAAAATTTAGATTTGTGTTTCAAAAATTTAAACTAAAGTGAAGAGTATAAACTTCAGTATATAGAGCATTTATCGAAAACTCAATATTTTTGAAAGGGTTAACCCACGGATTTTGGAAAATTTTCAAAAACTGAAAATCTGGTTTTAGTGTATAATTTCATCGACCATAACATAGGATGATGGTCAAAGAGTTTAGAACCTCTGGTGTCTCCGTTTCTCTAAATAATGAAGATTTTATAATGCTAATTCCACTAATCTAGACAATATATGAAATTTTACTAAAATAAATATTAAAAATTAGAATGATTTCTATATACCATGAAAGAGACTTTAGAATACATTAATTCAAATGTAGAATGTGGTTTAAAATTTTTAAACAAAAGTGAAGAGTATAAACTTAAGTATATAGAGCATTTACCGAAAACTCAATATTTTTGAAGGGGTTAACCCACGAATCTTGAAAAAAATTCAAAAATATGAAAATCCGGTTTTAGTGTATAGTTTCATCGACCACTAACATAAGATGATGTTCAAAGAGTTTAGAACCTTTGTTGTCTCCATTTCTCTAGATAATGAAGATTTTATAATGCTAATTCCACTAATCTAGGCAATATATATGAAATTTTAGTAAACTAAAAATTGAAATATTAGAATGACTCCTATATACCATGAAAGATAGTTTATAATACATTAATTCAAATGTAGAATTGGGTTTCAAAAATTTAAACTAATGTGAAGAGTATAAACTTCAGTATATAGAGCATTTATCGAAAACTCAATATTTTTGAAAGGGTTAACCCACGGATTTTGGAAAAATTTCAAAAAATGAAAATCTGATTTTAGTGTATAGTTTCAATGAGCACTAACATAAGATGATGATCAAAGAGTTTAGCACCTCCGTTGTCTCTGTTTCTCTAGATATTTCTAGATTTTATAATGCTAACTACACTAATCTAGAAAATATATGACATTTTACTAAACTAAATATTAAAAAATTAGATATTTATATTATACCTTTGTATTTACTAGCATAACTTTTCACTTAATCCTTACAACATCAGTACAGCCCAAAATATCATCAGTTAGGCTTTGTTTTGTCACCAAGTTCAATTAGTTTTGTTTTTGTTTAATTAGATTTCTATTTCCCTCTCTCCTGCTTAAAATTTGTTCATGCCTAGTGGGCTCCCTTAAAGTTGTTTTAGGAATGTATTGTTAATTGGCAGATTGGGTCAAGACAAGAGCACTCATGCTACCCCCTCTCTTCTGTTTAAAATTCGTGAGTCTAACGGGCTTAAGTTAATAAGCCAAAAAACGGGCTTAAGTTAATACATACTTTTCACTTTTTTCACATTTAATAAAACAAACATTCATCCAATTTAAAATAAGAAAACTAAGCAAAACATTTTTCTTTAGGTCAAAAAGAAGAAGCTGTTTTGCTCCTATTTTAAACAAAAACAAAGAGTATAAACTTCAGTAGTATTTATCGAAAACTCATTCTTTTAGAAGGGGTTAATCCACGGATTTTGAAATTTTTCAAAATTTATGAAAATCTGGTTTTAGTGTATACTTCATCGAGAACTAACATAATATGATGGTCAAAGAGTTTAGAACCTCTGTTGTCTCCGTTTCTCTAGATAATGGAGATTTTATAATGCTAATTCCACTAATCTAGGTAGTATATGAAATTTTAGTAAACTAAATATTAAAAATTAGAATGATTCCTATATACCATGAAAGATAGTTTAGAATACATTAATTAAAATGTAGAATGTGATTTGAAATTTTTAAACTAAAGTGAAGAGTATAAACTTCAGTATATAGAGTATTTACCGAAAACTCAATATTTATGAAGGGGTTAACTCACGGATTTTGAAAAAAAATCAAAAATATGAAAATCTGGTTTTAGTGTATAGTTTCATCGAGAACTGACATAAGATGATGGCCAAAGAGTTTAGAACTTTAGTAATCTCAATTTCTCTAGATAATGAATATTTTATAATGCTAATTCCATTGATCTAAGCAGTATATGAAATTTTACTAAACTAAATATTAAAAAACTAGAATGATTCCTATATATATCATGAAAGATAGTTTAAAATATATTAATTCAAATTTAGAATGTGGTTTGAAAATTTTAAACAAAAGTTATGAATATAAACTTTAGTATATAGAGCATTTACCGAAAACTCAGTATATGAAATTTTAGTAAACTAAATATTGAAAAGTTAGAATGATTCCTATATACCATGAAAGATAGTTTAGAATACATTAATTCAAATGCAGAATGTGGTTTCACTTTTTTAAACTAAAGTGAAGAGTATAAACTTAAGTATATAGAGCATTTACCGAAAACTCAATATTTTTGAATGGGTTAACCCACAGAATTTGAAAAAATTTCAAAACTATGAAAATCTGGTTTTAGTGTATAGTTTCATTGATCACTAAACATAAGATGATGGTCAAAGAGTTTAGAACATCTGTTGTCTCCGTTTCTCTAAATAATGAAGATTTTATAATGCTAATTCCACTAAGCTAGACAGTATATTAAATTTTAGTAAACGAAATATTGAAAAATTAGAATGATTCCTATATACCATGAAAGAGACTTTAGAATACATTAGTTCAAATGTAGAATGTGGTTTAAAAATCTTATAACAAAATAGAAGAGTATAAACTTCAGTATATAGAGCATTTACCGAAAACTCATTAGTTTGAAGGGGTAAACCCACGGATTTTGAAAAAATTTCAAAAAAAATGAAAATATGATTTTAGTGTTTAGTTTCATCGAGCATTAACATAAGATGATTGTCAAAGAGTTTAGAACCTCCGTTGACTCCGTTTCTCTAGATAATGAAAATCTTATAATGCTAATTCCACTAATCTAGACAATATATGAAATTTTACTAAACTAAATGTTAAAAAATTAGAATGATTCCTATGTACCATGAAAGAGACTTTAGAATAAATTATTTCAAATGTAGAATGTGGTTTGAAATTTTAAACTAAAGTGAAGATTATAAACTTCAGTATATAGAGCATTTACCCATGGATTTTGGAAAAAATTCAAAAAAAAAAAATTTCTGATTTTAGTGTATAGTTTCATCGAGCACTAACATAAGATGATGGTCAAAAAGTTTAGAACCTCTGTTGTCTCCGTTTCTCTAGATAATGAAAATTTTATAATGCTAATTCTACTAATCTATGCAGTATATATGAAATTTTAGTAAACTAAATATTGAAAAATTAGAATGATTCCTATATACCATGAAAGATAGTTTAGAATACACTAATTCAAATGTAGAATGTGGTTTGAAAAAAATTTAAACTAAAGTGAAGAGTATAAGCTCCAGTATATAGAACATTTATCGAAAACTAAATATTTTTGAAGAGGTTAACTCACGGATTTTGGAAAAATTTCAAAGAAATAAAAATCTGATTTTAGTGTATAGTTTCAACGAGCACTAACATAAGCTGATGGTCAAAGATTTTAGAACCTCAGTTGTCTCCGTTTCTCTAGATAATGAAGATTTTATAATGCTAACTCCACTAAACTAGGCAGTATATGAAATTTCAGTGAACTAAATATTAAAAAAAATTGAATGATTCCTATTTACCATGAAATATAGTTTAGAATACATTAATTCAAATGTAGAATGTGGTTTGAAAATTTTAAGCTAAAGTGAAGAGTATAAACTTTAGTATATAGGAGATTTACAGAAAACTCATTAGTTAATCCACAGATTTTGGAAAATTTTCAAAAAAATAAAAATCTAGTTTTATTGTATAGTTTCATCGATCACTAACATAAGATGATGGTCAAAGAGTTTAGAACCTTTGTTGTCTCCGTTTCTCTAGATAATAAAGATTTTATAATGTTAATTCCACTAATCTAGGCAGTATATATGAAATTTTAGTAAACTAAATATTGAGAAATTAGAATGATTCCTTTATACAATGAAAAATAGTTTATAATACATTAATTAAAATTTAGATTTGTGTTTCAAAAATTTAAACTAAAGTGAAGAGTATAAACTTCAGTATATAGAGCATTTATCGAAAACTCAATATTTTTGAAAGGGTTAACCCACGGATTTTGGAAAATTTTCAAAAACTGAAAATCTGGTTTTAGTGTATAATTTCATCGACCATAACATAGGATGATGGTCAAAGAGTTTAGAACCTCTGGTGTCTCCGTTTCTCTAAATAATGAAGATTTTATAATGCTAATTCCACTAATCTAGACAATATATGAAATTTTACTAAAATAAATATTAAAAATTAGAATGATTTCTATATACCATGAAAGAGACTTTAGAATACATTAATTCAAATGTAGAATGTGGTTTAAATTTTTTAAACAAAAGTGAAGAGTATAAACTTAAGTATATAGAGCATTTACCGAAAACTCAATATTTTTGAAGGGGTTAACCCACGAATCTTGAAAAAAATTCAAAAATATGAAAATCCGGTTTTAGTGTATAGTTTCATCGACCACTAACATAAGATGATGTTCAAAGAGTTTAGAACCTTTGTTGTCTCCATTTCTCTAGATAATGAAGATTTTATAATGCTAATTCCACTAATCTAGGCAATATATATGAAATTTTAGTAAACTAAATATTGAAATATTAGAATGACTCCTATATACCATGAAAGATAGTTTATAATACATTAATTCAAATGTAGAATTGGGTTTCAAAAATTTAAACTAATGTGAAGAGTATAAACTTCAGTATATAGAGCATTTATCGAAAACTCAATATTTTTGAAAGGGTTAACCCACGGATTTTGGAAAAATTTCAAAAAATGAAAATCTGATTTTAGTGTATAGTTTCAATGAGCACTAACATAAGATGATGATCAAAGAGTTTAGCACCTCCGTTGTCTCTGTTTCTCTAGATATTCTAGATTTTATAATGCTAACTACACTAATCTAGAAAATATATGACATTTTACTAAACTAAATATTAAAAAATTAGATATTTATATTATACCTTTGTATTTACTAGCATAACTTTTCACTTAATCCTTACAACATCAGTACAGCCCAAAATATCATCAGTTAGGCTTTGTTTTGTCACCAAGTTCAATTAGTTTTGTTTTTGTTTAATTAGATTTCTATTTCCCTCTCTCCTGCTTAAAATTTGTTCATGCCTAGTGGGCTCCCTTAAAGTTGTTTTAGGAATGTATTGTTAGTTGGCAGATTCGGTCAAGACAAGAGCACTCATGCTACCCCCTCTCTTCTGTTTAAAATTCGTGAGTCTAACGGGCTTAAGTTAATAAGCCAAAAAACGGGCTTAAGTTAATACATACTTTTCACTTTTTTCACATTTAATAAAACAAACATTCATCCAATTTAAAATAAGAAAACTAAGCAAAACATTTTTCTTTAGGTCAAAAAGAAGAAGCTGTTTTGCTCCTATTTTAAACAAAAACAAAGAGTATAAACTTCAGTTGTATTTATCGAAAACTCATTTTTTTAGAAGGGGTTAACCCACGGATTTTGAAATTTTTCAAAATTTATGAAAATCTGGTTTTAGTGTATACTTCATCGAGAACTAACATAATATGATGGTCAAAGAGTTTAGAACCTTTGTTGTCTCCGTTTCTCTAGATAATGGAAATTTTATAATGTTAATTCCACTAATCTAGGTAGTATATGAAATTTTAGTAAACTAAATATTAAAAATTAGAATGATTCCTATATACCATGAAAGATAGTTTAGAATACATTAATTAAAATGTAGAATGTGATTTGAAATTTTTAAACTAAAGTGAAGAGTATAAACTTCAGTATATAGAGTATTTACCGAAAACTCAATATTTTTGAAGGGGTTAACTCACGGATTTTGAAAAAAATCAAAAATATGAAAATCTGGTTTTAGTGTATAGTTTCATCGAGAACTGACATAAGATGATGGCCAAAGAGTTTAGAACCTTAGTAATCTCAATTTCTCTAGATAATGAATATTTTATAATGCTAATTCCATTGATCTAAGCAGTATATGAAATTTTACTAAACTAAATATTAAAAAACTAGAATGATTCCTATATATACCATGAAAGATAGTTTAAAATATATTAATTCAAATTTAGAATGTGGTTTGAAATTTTTAAACAAAAGTTATGAATATAAACTTTAGTATATAGAGCATTTACCGAAAACTCAGTATATGAAATTTTAGTAAACTAAATATTGAAAAGTTAGAATGATTCCTATATACCATGAAAGATAGTTTAGAATACATTAATTCAAATGCAGAATGTGGTTTCACTTTTTTAAACTAAAGTGAAGAGTATAAACTTAAGTATATAGAGCATTTACCGAAAACTCAATATTTTTGAATGGGTTAACCCACAGAATTTGAAAAAATTTCAAAACTATGAAAATCTGGTTTTAGTGTATAGTTTCATTGATCACTAAACATAAGATGATGGTCAAAGAGTTTAGAACATCTGGTGTCTCCGTTTCTCTAAATAATGAAGATTTTATAATGCTAATTCTACTAAGCTAGACAGTATATTAAATTTTAGTATACGAAATATTGAAAAATTAGAATGATTCCTATATACCATGAAAGAGACTTCAGAATACATTAGTTCAAATGTAGAATGTGGTTTAAAAATCTTAAAACAAAATAGAAGAGTATAAACTTCAGTATATAGAGCATTTACCGAAAACTCATTAGTTTGAAGGGGTAAACCAACGGATTTTGAAAAAATTTCAAAAAAAATGAAAATATGATTTTAGTGTTTAGTTTCATCGAGCATTAACATAAGATGATTGTCAAAGAGTTTAGAACCTCCGTTGACTCCGTTTCTCTAGATAATGAAAATCTTATAATGCTAATTCCACTAATCTAGACAATATATGAAATTTTACTAAACTAAATGTTAAAAAATTAGAATGATTCCTATGTACCATGAAAGAGACTTTAGAATACATTATTTCAAATGTAGAATGTGGTTTGAAATTTTAAACTAAAGTGAAGATTATAAACTTCAGTATATAGAGCATTTACCCATGGATTTTGGAAAAATTTCAAAAAAAAAATTTCTGATTTTAGTGTATAGTGTCATCGAGCAATAACATAAGATGGTGGTCAAAAATTTTAGAACCTATGTTGTCTCCGTTTCTCTAGATAATGAAAATTTTATAATGCTAATTCTACTAATCTATGCAGTATATATGAAATTTTAGTAAACTAAATATTGAAAAATTAGAATGATTCCTATATACCATGAAAGATAGTTTAGAATACACTAATTCAAATGTAGAATGTGGTTTGAAAAAAAATTAAACTAAAGTGAAGAGTATAAGCTCCAGTATATAGAAGATTTATCGAAAACTAAATATTTTTGAAGAGGTTAACTCACGGATTTTGGAAAAATTTCAAAGAAATAAAAATCTGATTTTAGAGTATAGTTTCATCGAGCACTAACATAAGCTGATGGTCAAAGATTTTAGAACCTCAGTTGTCTCCGTTTCTCTAGATAATGAAGATTTTATAATGCTAACTCCACTAAACTAGGCAGTATATGAAATTTCAGTGAACTAAATATTAAAAAAAATTGAATGATTCCTATTTACCATGAAAGATAGTTTAGAATACATTAATTCAAATGTAGAATGTGGTTTGAAAATTTTAAGCTAAAGTGAAGAGTATAAACTTTAGTATATAGGGGATTTACAGAAAACTCATTATTTTAGAATGGGGTTAATCTACAGATTTTGGAAAATTTTTTAAAAAATAAAAATCTAGTTTTATTGTATAGTTTCATCGATCACTAACATAAGATGATGGTCAAAGAGTTTAGAACCTTTGTTGTCTCCGTTTCTCTAGATAATGAAGATTTTATAATGTTAATTCCACTAATCTAGGCAGTATATATGAAATTTTAGTAAACTAAATATTGAGAAATTAGAATGATTCCTTTATACAATGAAAAATAGTTTATAATACATTAATTAAAATTTAGATTTGTGTTTCAAAAATTTAAACTAAAGTGAAGAGTATAAACTTCAGTATATAGAGCATTTATCGAAAACTCAATATTTTTGAAAGGGTTAACCCACGGATTTTGGAAAATTTTCAAAAACTGAAAATCTGGTTTTAGTGTATAATTTCATCGACCACTAACATAGGATGATGGTCAAAGAGTTTAGAACCTCTGGTGTCTCCGTTTCTCTAGATAATGAAGATTTTATAATGCTAATTCCACTAATCTAGACAATATATGAAATTTTACTAAAATAAATATTAAAAATTAGAATGATTTCTATATACCATGAAAGAGACTTTAGAATACATTAATTCAAATGTAGAATGTTGTTTAAAATTTTTAAACAAAAGTGAAGAGTATAAACTTAAGTATATAGAGCATTTACCGAAAACTCAATATTTTTGAAGGGGTTAACCCACGAATCTTGAAAAAAATTCAAAAATATGAAAATCCGGTTTTAATGTATAGTTTCATCGACCACTAACATAAGATGATGTTCAAAGAGTTTAGAACCTTTGTTGTCTCCATTTCTCTAGATAATGAAGATTTTATAATGCTAATTCCACTAATCTAGGCAATATATATGAAATTTTAGTAAACTAAATATTGAAATATTAGAATGACTCCTATATACCATGAAAGATAGTTTATAATACATTAATTCAAATGTAGAATTGGGTTTCAAAAATTTAAACTAATGTGAAGAGTATAAACTTCAGTATATAGAGCATTTATCGAAAACTCAATATTTTTGAAAGGGTTAACCCACGGATTTTGAAAAAATTTCAAAAAATGAAAATCTGATTTTAGTGTATAGTTTCAATGAGCACTAACATAAGATGATGATCAAAGAGTTTAGCACCTCCGTTGTCTCTGTTTCTCTAGATATTCAAGATTTTATAATGCTAACTACACTAATCTAGAAAATATATGACATTTTACTAAACTAAATATTAAAAAATTAGAATGATACCTATATACCATGAAAGAGACTTTAGAATACATTAATTCAAATATAGAATGTGGTTTAAAAATTTTAAACTAAAGTGAAGAGTATAAACTTTAGTATATAGAGGATTTACCGAAAACTCATTATTTTAGAATGGGGGTTAACCTACAGATATTGGAAAATTTTCCAAAAAATCAAAATCTAGTTTTATTGTATATTTTCATCGAGCACTAACATAAGATGATGTTCAAAGAGTTTAGAACCTCTGTTGTCTTCGTTTCTCTAGATAATGAAGATTTTATAATGCTATTTCCACTAATTTAAACTGTATATGAAATTTTAGTAAATTATATATTGAGAAATTAGAATGATTCCTATATACCATGAAATATAGTTTAGAATACATTAATTCAGATGTAGAATGTGGTTTCAAAATTTTATACTAAAGTGAAGAGTATTAACTTAAGTATATAGAGCATTTATTCAAAACTCAATATTTTTGGAAAAAATTCAAAAAAAAATGAAAATCTGATTTTAGTGTATAGTTTCATCGAGCACTAACATAAGATGATGTCCAAAGAGTTTAGAACATCCGTTGTCTCCGTTTCTCTACATAATGAAGATTTTATAATGCTAATTCGACTAATCAAGACAGTATATGAAATTTTACTAAACTAAATATTAAAAAACTAGAATGATTCCTATATACCATGAAAGAGACTTTAGAATACATTAATTCAAATGTCGAATGTGGTTAGAATTTTTTAAACTAAAGTGGAGTATAAACTTTAGTATATAGAGGATTTACCGAAAACTTATTTTATTAGAAGGGGTTTTAGCCCACAGATTTTGGAAAATTTTCAAAAAATGAAAATCTAGTTTTATTGTATAGTTTCATCGAGCATTAACATAAGATGATAGTCAAAGATTCAGAACCTCTGTTGTCTTCGTTTCTCTAGATAATGAAGATTTTATAATGCTAATTCCACTAATATACACATTATATGAAATTTTAGAAAATTAAATATTGAAAAATTAGAATGATTCCTATATACCATGAAAGATAGTTTAGAATACATTAATTCAAATGTAGAATGGGGTTTCAAATTTTTAAACTAAAGTGAAGAATATAAACTTCAGTATATAGAGCATTTACCGAAAACTCAATATTTGTGAAGGGGGGGGTTAACCCACGGATTTTGGAAAAATTTCAAAAAAAAATGAAAATTTGATTTTAGTGTATAGTTTCATTGAGCACTAACATAAGATGATGGTCAAAGAGTTTATAAACTCTGTTGTCTCCGTTTCTCTAGATAATGAAGATTTTATAATGCTAATTCCACTAATCTTGGCAGGATATGAAATTTATTAAACGAAATATTGAAAAATTAGAATGATTCCTATATACCACGAAAGATAGTTTAGAATACATTAATTCAAATTTAGAATGTGTTTTCAAATTTTTAAACTTAAGTGAAGAGTATAAACTTAAGTATATAGAGCATTTATCAAAAACTCAATATTTTTGAAGGGGCTACCCCACGAATTTTGGAAAAAATTCAAAAAATGAAAATCTAGTTTTATTGACTAGTTTCATTGAGCACCAACATAAGATGATGGTCAAAGACATTATAACCTCTTTTGTCTTTGTTTCTCTAGATAATGAAGATTTTATAATGCTAATTATACTAATTTAGACAGTATATTAAATTTTAGTAAACTAAATATTGAAAAATTATAATGATTCCTATATACCATGAAAGATAGTTTATAATACATTAATTCAAATTTAGAATGTGTTTAAAATTTTAAATTAAAGTGAAGTGTACAAACTTAATTATATAGAGCATTTACCGAAAACTCAATATTTTTGAAAGGGTTAACCCACGATCAAAAATATGAAAATCTGGTTTTAGTGTATAGTTTCATCGAGCACTAACATAATATGATGGTCAAAGAGTTTAGAACCTATGTTGTCTTCGTTTCTCTAGATAATGAAGATTTTATAATGTTAATTTCACTAATCTAGAGAGTATATGAAATTTTAGTAAACGAAATATTGAAAAATTAGAATGATTCCTATATACACTGAAAGAGACTTTAGAATACATTAATTCAAATGTAGAATGTGGTTTGAAAATTTTTAAAACAAAATTGAAGAGTATAAACTTCAGTATATAGAGCATATACCGAAAACTCAATACTTTTGAAGGGACCCACGGATTTTGGAAAATTTTCAAAAAATGAAAATCTGATTTTAGTGTACATTTTCATCGAGCACTAACATAATATGATGGTCAAAGAGTTTAGAACCTCCGTTTTCTCCGTTTCTCTAGATAATGAAGATTTTTAATGCTAATTCCAATAATCTAGATAATATATGAAATTTTACTAAACTAAATAATAAAAATTAGAATGATTCCTATTTATCATGAAAGAGACTTAAGAATACATTATTTCAAATGTAGAATGTGGTTTTAAATTTTTAAACTAAAGTGAAGAGTATAAACTTTAGTATATAGAGGATTTACCGAAAACTCATTATTTTAGAAGGGGTTAACCCACAGATTTTGGAAATTTTCAAAAAAATGAAAATCTAGTTTTATTGTATATTTTCGTCGAGCACTAACATAAGATGATTGTCAAAGAGTTTAGAACCTCAGTTGTCTTCGTTTCTCTAGATAATGAAGATTTTATAATGCTAATTCCACTAATTTAGACAGTATATGAAATTTTAGAAAATTAAATATTGAAAAATTAGAAAGATTCCTATATACCATGAAAGATAGTTTAGAATACATTAATTCAAATGTAGAATGTGGTTTGAAATTTTTAAACAAAAGTGAAGAGTATAAACTTTAGTATATAGAGGATTTACCGAAAACTCATTATTTTAGAAGGGGTTAACCCACAGATTTTGGAATTTTTTCAAAAAAATGAAAATCTAGTTTTATTGTATATTTTCGTCGAGCACTAACATAAGATGATTTTCAAAGAGTTTAGAACCTCAGTTGTCTTCGTTTCTCTAGATAATGAAGATTTTATAATGCTAATTCCACTAATTTAGACAGTATATGAAATTTTAGAAAATTAAATATTGAAAAATTAGAAAGATTCCTATATACCATGAAAGATAGTTTAGAATACATTAATTCAAATGTAGAATGTGGTTTGAAATTTTTAAACAAAAGTGAAGAGTATAAACTTTAGTATATAGATGATTTACCGAAAACTCATTATTTTATAAGGAACCCACAGATTTTGGAAAATTTTCAGAAAAATGAAAATCTAGTTTATTGTATAGTTTCATCGAACACTAACATAAGATGATGGTCAAAGAGTTTAGAACCTCCATTGTCTCCGTTTCTCTAGATAATGAAGATTATAATGCTAATTCCACTAATTTAGACAGTATATGAAATTTTACTAAACTAAATATTGAAAAATTAGAATGATTCCTATATACCATGAAAGATAGTTTAAAATACATTAATTCAAATTTAGAATGTGTTTAAATTTTTTAAACTAAAGTGAAGTGTATAAACTTAATTTTATAGAGCATTTACCGAAAACTTAATATTTTTGAAGGGGTTACGCAAGAATTTTGAAAAAAAAAATCAAAAATATGAAAATCTGGTTTTAGTGTATAGTTTCATCGACCACTAAAATAAGATGATGGTCAAAGAGTTTAGAACCTCCGTTGTCTCCGTTTTCTCTAGATAATGAAGATTTTATAATGCTAATTCCACTAATCTAGGCAGTATATATAAAATTTTAGTATACTAAATATTGAAAAATAGAATGATTCCTATATACCATGAAATATAGTTTATAATACATTAATTAAAATGTAGAATGGGGTTTCAAAACTTTAAACTAAAGTGAAGAGTAAAAAACTTCAGTATATAGAGCATTTACAGAAAACTCAATATTTTTGAAGGGGTTAACCCACGGATTTTGGAAAAATTTCAAAAAAATGAAAATCTGATTTTAGTGTATAGTTTCATTGAGCACTAACACAAGATGATGGTCAAAGAGTTTAGAACCTCCGTTGTTTCAATTTCTCTAGATAATGAAAATTTTATAATGCTAATTCCACTAATCTAGACAATATATGAAATTTTACTAAACTAAATATTAAAAAATTAGAATGATTCCTATATAGCATGAAAGAGACTTTAGAATACATTAGTTCAAATGTAAAATTTGGTTTGAATTTTTTTAAACTAAAGTGAAGAGTATAAACTTTAGTATATAGAGCATATATCGAAAACTCAATATTTTTGAAGGGGTTAACCCACAGATTTTGGAAAAGTTTCAAAAAATGAAAATCTGATTTTAGTGTATAGTTTCATTGAGCACTAACATAAGATGATTGTGAAATAGTTTAGAACCTCCGTTGGCTCCGTTTATCTAGATAATGAAGATTTTATAATGCTAATTCCACTAATCTAGACGATATATTGAAAAATTAGAATGATTCCTATATACCATGAAATAGACTTTAGAATACATTAATTCAAATGTAGAATATGGTTTGAAAAATATTAAAATAAAATTGAAGAGTATAAACTTCAGTATATAGAACATATACCGAAAATTCAATATTTTTGAAGGGGTTAACCCACGGATTTTGGAAAAATTTCAAAAAATGAAAATCTGATTTTAGTGTATAGTTTCATCGAGCACTAACATAATATGATGGTCAAAGAGTTTAGAACCTCCGTTGTCTCCGTTTCTCTAGATAGTAAAGATTTTATAATCCTAATTCCAATAATCTAGGCAATATATGAAATTTTACTAAACTAAATATTAAAAAATAAGAATGATTCCTATATACCATGAAAGAGACTTAAGAATACATTAGTGCAAATGTAGAATGTGGTTTGAAATCTTTAAACTAAAGTGAAGAGTATAAATTTTAGTATATAGATGATTTACCGAAAACTCATTATTTTAGAAGGGGTTAGTTAACCCACAGGTTTTGTAAATTTTTCACAAAAATAAAAATCTAGTTTTATTGTATAGTTTCATCAAGCACTAACATAAGATGATGGTCAAAGAGTTTAGAACCTCTGTTGTCTTCATTTCTCTAGATAATAAAGTTTTTATAATGCTAATTTCACAAATCTAGGCAGTATATGAAATTTTAGTAAACGAAATATTGAAAAATTAGAATGATTGCTATATACCATGAAAGAGACTTTAGAATACATTAATTCAAATGTAGAATGTGGTTTGAAAAATTTTAAAACAAAATTGAAGAGTATAAACTTCAGTATATAGAGCATTTACCGAAAACTCAATATTTTTGAAGGGGTTAACCCACGGATTTTGGAAAAATTTCAAAAAATGAAAATCTAAGTTTAGTGTATAGTTTCATCGAGCACTAACATAAGATGATGGTCAAAGAGTTTAGAACATCTGTTGTCTTCGTTTCTCTAGATAATGAATATTTTATAATGTTAATTTCACTAATCTAGGCAGTATATGAAATTTTAGTAAACGAAATATTGAAAAATTAGAATAATTCCTATATACCAAGAAAGAGACTTTAGAATACATTAATTCAAATGTAGAATGTGGTTTGAAAATTTTTAAAACAAAATTGATGAGTATAAACTTCAGTATATAGAGCATATACCGAAAACTCAATACTTTTGAAGGGGGTTAACCCACGGATTTTGGAAAAATTTCAAAAAAATGAAACTCTGATTTTAGTGTATATTTTCATCGAGCACTAACATAATATGATGGTCAAAGAGTTTAGAACCTCCGTTTTCTCCGTTTCTCTAGATAATGAAGATTTTTTAATGCTAATTCCAATATCTAGACAATATATGAAATTTTACTAAACTAAATATTAAAAATTAGAATGATTCCTATTTATCATGAAAGAGACTTAAGAATACATTAGTTCAAATGTAGAATGTGGTTTGAAAATTTTAAACTAAAGTGAAGAGTATAAACTTTAGTATATAGATGATTTACAGAAAACTCATTATTTTAGAAGGGGTTAACCCACAGATTTTGGAAATTTTTCAAAAAAAATGAAAATCTAGTTTTATTGTATAGTTTCATCGAGCACTAACATAAGATGATGGTCAAAGAGTTTAGAACCTCTGTTGTCTTCGTTTCTCTAGATAATGAAGAGTTTATAATGCTAATTTCACTAATCTAGGCAGTATATGAAATTCTAGTAAACGAAATATTGAAAAATTAGAATGATTCATATATACCATGAAAGAGACTTTAGAATACATTAATTCAAATGTAGATTGTTGTTTGAAAAATTTCAAAACAAAATTGAAGAGTATAAACTTCAGTATATAGAGCATCTACCGAAAACTCAATATTTTTGAAGGGGGGTTAACCACTAATTTTGGAAAAATTTCAAAAAAATGAAAATCTGAGTTTAGTGTATAGTTACATTGACCACTAACATAATATAATGGTCAAAGATTTTAGAACCTCCGTTTTCTTCGTTTCTCTAGATAATGAAGATTTTATAATGCTCACTCCACTAATCTAGACAATATATGAAATTTTACTAAACTAAATATTAAAAAATTAGAATGATTCCTATATAACATGAAAGAGACTTAAGAATACATTAGTTCAAATGTAGAATGTTGTTTGAAATCTTTAAACTAAAGTGAAGAGTATAAACTTTAGTATATAGATGTTTTACCGAAAACTCATTATTTTAGAAGGGGTTAACCGACAGATTTTGGTAATATTTCAAAAAAATGAAAATCTAGTTTTATTGTATAGTTTCATCGAGAACTAACATAAGATGATGGTCAAAGAGTTTAGAACCTCTGTTGTCTTCGTTTCTCTAGATAATGAAGATTTTATAATGCTAATTTCACTAATCTAGGCAATATATGAAATTTTAGTAAACGAAATATTGAAAAATTAGAATGATTCCTATATACAATGAAAGAGACTTTAGAATACATTAATTCAAATGTAGAATGTGGTTTGAAATTTTTAAACTAAAGTGAAGAGTATAAACTTTAGTATATAGATGATTTACCGAAAACTCATTATTTTAGAAGGGGTTAACTCACGGATTTTGGAAAAATTTCAAAAAAATGAAAATCTGAGTTTAGTGTATAGTTTAATCGAGCACTAACATAATATGATGGTCAAAGAGTTTATAACCTCTGTTTCTCTGTTTCTCTAGATAATGAAGATTTTATAATGCTCACTCCACTAATCTAGTCATTATATGAATTTTATTAAACTAAATATTAAAAAATTAGAATTATTCCTATATACCATGAAAGAGACTTAAGAATACATTAATTCAAATGTAGAATGTGGTTTGAAATTTTTAAACTAAAGTGAAGAGTATAAACTTTAGTATATAGATGATTTACCGAAAACTCATTATTTTAGAAGGGGTTAACCCACGATTTTGGAAATTTTATAACCTCTGTTGGTCAAAGATGATGGTCAAAGAGTTTAGAACCTCTGTTGTCTTCGTTTCTCTAGATAATGAAGATTTTATAATGCTAATTCCACTATATGAAATTTTAGAAAATTATATATTGAAAAATTAGAATGATTCCTATATACCATGAAATATAGTTTCTAATACATTAATTCAAATGTAGAATGGGGTTTCAAGTTTTTAAACTAAAGTGAAGAGTATAAACGTCAGTATATAGGGCATTTACCGAAAACTCAATATTTTTGAAGGGGGTTACCTACGGATTTTGGAAAAATTTCAAAAAAATGAAAATCTGATTTTAGTGTTTAGTTTCAATTAGCAATAACATAAGATGATGGTCAAAGAGTTTAGAAACTCCGTTGTTTCAATTTCTCTAGATAATGAAAAATTTATAATGCTAATTCCACTAATCTAGACAATATATGAAATTTTACTAAACTAAATATTAAAAAATTAGAATGATTCCTATATACCATGAAAGAGACTTTAGAATACATTAGTTCAAATGTAGAATTTGGTTGAATTTTTTTAAACTAAAGTAAAGAGTATAAACTTTAGTATATAGAGCATATATCAAAAACTAAATATTTTTGAAGGGGTTAACCGACAGATTTTGGAAAAGTTTCAAAAAAATGAAAATATTATTTTAGTGTATTGTTTCATTGAGCACTAACATAAGATGATTGTGAAAGAGTTTAGAACCTCCGTTGTCTCCGTTTATCTAGATAATGAAGATTTTATAATGTTAATTCCACTAATCTAGACGATATATTGAAAAATTAGAATGATTTCTATATACCATGAAATAGACTTTAGAATACATTAATTCAAATGTAGAATGTGGTTTGAAAAATATTAAAACAAAATTGAAGAGTATAAACTTCAGTATATAGAACATATACCTAAAACTCAATATTTTTGAAGGGGTTAACCCACGGATTTTGGAAAAATTTCAAAAAATGAAAATCTGAGATTAGTGTATAGTTTCATCGAGCACTAACATAAGATGATGGTCAAAGAGTTTAGAACCTCTGTTGTCTTTGTTTCTCTAGATAATGAAGATTTTATAATGTTAATTTCACTAATCTATGCAGTATATGAAATTTTTGTAAACGAAATATTGAAAAATTAGAATGATTCCTATATACCATGAAAGAGACTTTATAATGCATTAATTCAAATGTAGAATGTGGTTTGAAATATTTTAAAACAAAATTGAAGAGTATAAACTTCAGTATATAGAGCATATACCGAAAACTCAATACTTTTGAAGGGGTTAACCCACGGATTTTAGAAAATTTTCAAAAAATGAAAATCTGAGTTTAGTGTATAGTTTCATCGAGCACTAACATAATATGATGGTCAAAGAGTTTAGAACCTCCGTTTTCTCTGTTTCTCTAGATAATGAAGATTTTATATTGCTCACTCCACTAGACAATATATGAATTTTACTAAACTCAATATTCAAAAAAAATGAAAATCTGATTTTAGTGTATAGTTTCATTGAGCACTAACACAAGATGATGGTCAAAGAGTTTAGAACCTCCGTTGTTTCAATTTCTCTAGATAATGAAAATTTTATAATGCTAATTCCACTAATCTAGACAATATATGAAATTTTACTAAACTACATATTAAAAAATTAGAATGATTCCTATATAACATGAAAGAGACTTAAGAATACATTAGTTCAAATGTAAAATGTGGTTTGAAATTTTTAAACTAAAGTGAAGAGTATAAACTTTAGTATATAGATGATTTACCCACAGATTTTGGAAATTTTTCAAAAAAATGAAAATCTAGTTTTATTGTATAGTTTCATCGAGCACTAACATAAGATGATGGTCAAAGAGTTTAGAACATCTGTTGTCTTCGTTTCTTTAGATAATGAAGATTTTATAATGCTAATTCCACTAATTTAGACAGTATATGAAATTTTAGAAAATTATATATTGAAAAATTAGAATGATTCATATATACCATGAAATATAGTTTATAATACATTAATTCAAATGTAGAATGGGGTTTAAAATTTTTAAACTAAAGTGAAGAGTATAAACGTCAGTATATAGAGCATTTACCGAAAACTCAATAATTTTGAAGGGGGGTTACCCACGGATTTTGGAAAAATTTCAAAAAAATAAAAATCTGATTTTAGTGTATAGTTTCATTGAGCACTAACATAAGATGATGGTCAAAGAGTTTAGAAGCTCTGTTGTCTTCGTTCTCTAGATAATGAATATTTTATAATGCAAATTGCAATAATTTAGACAGTATATGAAATTTTAGTAAACTAAATATTGAAAAATTAGAATGATTCCTATATACCATGAAAGATAGTTTATAATACATTAATTCAAATTTAGAATGTGTTTAAAATTTTTAAACTAAAGGGAAGTGTATAAACTTAATTATATAGAGCATTTACCGAAAACTCAATATTTTTGAAGGGGTTAACCCACGAATTTTGAAAAAAAATCAAAAATATGAAAATCTGGTTTTAGTGTATAGTTTCATCGACCACATACATAAGATGATGGTCAAAGAGTTTAGAACCGCTGTTGTCTCCGTTTCTCTAGATAATGAAGATTTTATAATGCTAATTCCACTAATCTAGACAATAAATAAATTTACCAAACTAAATATTAAAAAATTAGAATGATTCCTATATACCATGAAAGAGACTTAAGAATACATTAGTTCAAATGTAGAATGTGGTTTCAAATTTTTAAACTAAAGTGAAGAGTATAAACTTTAGTATATAGAAGATTTACCGAAAACTCATTATTTTGAAGGGGTTAACCCACAGATTTTGGAATTTTTTCAAAAAAATGAAAATCTAGTTTTATTGTATAGTTTCATCGAGCACTAACATAAGATGATGGTCAAAGAGTTTAGAACCTCTGTTTTCTTCATTTCTCTAGATAATGAAGATTTTATAATGCTAATTTCACTAATCTAGGCAGTATATGAAATTTTAGTAAACGAAATATTGAAAAATTAGAATGATTCCTATATACCATGAAAGATAGTTTAGAATGCTAATACCACTAATCTAGGCAGTATGTAATGCTAATACCCCTAATCTAGGCAGTATATATTAATGTTGTTTGAAAAATTTTAAAACAAAATTGAAGAGTATAAACTTCAGTATATAGAGCATATACCGAAAACTCAATATTTTTGAAGGGGTTAACGCACGGATTTTGAAAAAATTTCAAAAAATAAAAATCTGAGTTTAGTTTTTAGTTTCATCGAGCACTAACATAAGATGATGGTCAAAGAGTTTAGAACCTCTGTTGTCTTTTTTTGTCTAGATAATGAAGATTTTATAATGCTAATTTCACTAATCTAGGCACTATATGAAATTTTAGTAAACTAAATATTGAAAAATTAGAATGATTCCTATATACCATGAAATATAGTTTAGAATACATTAATTTAAATGTAGAATGTCGTTTCAAATTTTTAAACTAGAGTGAAGTGTATAAACTTAAATATATAGAGCATTTACCGAAAACTCAATATTTTTAAAGGGGTTAAAGCACGGATTTTGGAAAAATTTCAAAAAAACGAAAATCTGATTTGTATATAGTTTCATTGAGCACTAACATAAGATGATGGTCAAAGAGTTTAGAACCTCCGTCGTCTCCGTTGTCTCAATGTCTCTAGATAATGAAGATTTTATAATGCTAATTCCACTAATCTAGACAATATATGAAATTTTACCAAACTAAATATTACAAAATTAGAATGATTCCTATATACAATGAAAAAGACTTTAGAATACATTAATTCCAATATAGAATGTGGTTTGAAATTTTTAAACTAAAGTGAAGATCATAAACTTTAGTATATAGATGATTTACAGAAAACTCAGTATTTTAGAATGAGGGTTAAACCACAGATTCTGGAAAATTTTCAAAAAATGAAAATCTAGTTTTATTGTATAGTTTCATCGAGCACTAACATAAGATGATGGTCACTAACATAAGATGATGGTCAAAGAGTTTAGAACCTCCGTTGTCTTCGTTTCTCTAGATAATGGAGATTTTATAATGTTAATTCCACTAATTTAGACAGTATATGAAATTTTAGAAAAATTAAATATAGAAAAATTAGAATGATTCCTATATACCATGAAAGAGACTTAAGAATACATTAGTTCAAATATAGAATGTGGTTTCAAATTTTTAAACTAAAGTGAAGAGTATAAACTTAAGTATATAGAGCATTTACCGAAAACTCAATATTTTTGAAGGGTTTAACCCACAAATTTTGAAAAAAATTTAAAAATATGAAAATCTGTTTTTGGTGTATAGTTTCCTCGAGCACTAACATAAGATGATGGCTAAAGAGTTTAGAAATTATGTTGTCTCCATTTCTCTAGATAATGAAGATTTTATAATCCTAACTCCACTAATTTAGACAGTATATGAAATTTTAGAAAATTAAATATTGAAAAATTAGAATGTTTCCTATATACCATGAAAGATAGTTTAGAATAATTTAATTCAAATGTAGAATGTGGTTTCAAATTTTTAAACTAAAGTGAAGAGTATAAACTTCAGTATATAGAGCATTTACCGAAAACTCAATATTTTTGAAGGGGTTAACCCATGGATTTTGGAAAAAAATTCAAAAAAATGAAAATTTGATTTAGTGTATATTTTCATTGAGCACTAACATAATATGATGGTCAATGAGTTTAGAACCTCCGTTGTCTCCGTTTCTATAGATAATGAAGATTTTATAATGCGAATTCCACTAATATAGACAATATATTAAATTTTACTAAACTAAATATTAAAAATTAGAATGATTCATATATACCCAAGGATTTTGGAAAATTTTCAAAAAAATGAAAATCTGATTTTAGTGTATAGTTTCATCGAGCACTAACATAAGATGATGGTCAAAGAGTTTAGAACCTCCGTTGTCTCCGTTTCTCTAGATAGTAAAGATTTTATAATGCTAATTCCACTTATCTAGACAATATATGAAATTTTACTAAACTAAATATTAAAAAATTAGAATGATTCCTATATACCATGAAAGAGACTTTAGAATAAATTAGTTCAAATGTAGAATGTGGTTTGAAATTTTTAAACTAAAGTAAAGAGTATAAACTTTAGTATATAGAGCATATATCAAAAACTAAATATTTTTGAAGGGGTTAACCGACAGATTTTGGAAAAGTTTCAAAAAAATGAAAATATTATTTTAGTGTATTGTTTCATTGAGCACTAACATAAGATGAGTATGAACTTTAGTATATAGAGGATTTACCGAAAACTCATTATTTTAGAAGGGGTTAACCCACAGATTTTGGAAATTTTTCAAAAAAAATGAAAATCTAGTTTTATTGTATAGTATCATCGAGCACTAACATAAGATGATGGTCAAAGAGTTTAGAACCTCTGTTGTCTTCGTTTCTCTAGATAATGAATGCTAATTACATTAATTTAGACATTATATGAAATTTTAGAAATTAAATATTGAAAAATTAGAATGATTCATATATACCATGAAAGATAGTTTAGAATGCATTAATTCAAACGTAGAATGTGGTTTGAAATTTTTGAACTAAAGTGAAGAGTATAAACTTTAGTATATAGAGGATTTACCGAAAACTCATTATTTTAGAAGGGGTCACACCCACAGATTTTGGAAAATTTTCAAAAAAATGAAAATCTAGTTTTATTGTATAGTTTCATCGAGCACTAACATAAGATGATGGTCAAAGAGTTTAGAAGCTCTGTTGTCTTCGTTTCTCTAGATAATGAAGATTTTATAATGTTAATTCCACTAATTTAGACAGTATATGAAATTTTAGTAAACTAAATATTGAAAATTAGAATGATTCCTATATACCATGAAATATAGTTTATAATACATTAATTAAAATGTAGAATGGGGTTTTAAATTTTTAAACTAAAGTGAAGAGTATAAACTTCAGTATATAGAGTATTTACCAAAAACTCAATATTTTTAAAGGGGGTTTAAACCCACGGATTTTGGAAAAATTTCAAAAAAATGAAAATTTGATTTTATTGTATAGTTTCGTTGAGCACTAACATAAGATGATGGTCAAAGAGTTTAGAACCTCTGTTGTCTTCGTTTCTCTAGATAATGAAGATTTTATAATGCTAATTCCACTAATTTAGACAGTAAATGAAATTTTAGTAAACTAAATATTGAAAAATTAGAATGATTCCTATATACCATGAAATATAGTTTATAATACATTAATTCAAATGTAGAATGGGGTTTCAAATTTTTAAACTAAAGTGAAGAGTATAAACTTCAGTATATAGAACATTTACCGAAAACTCAATATTTTTGAAGGGGTTAACCCACGGGTTTTGGAAAAAATTCAAAAAAATGAAAATTTGATTTTAGTGTATAGTTTCATTGAGCACTAACATAAGATGATGGTCAAAGAGTTTAGAACCTCTGTTGTCTTCGTTTCTCTAGATAATGAAGATTTCATAATGCTAATTCCACTTATTTAGACATTATATGAAATTTTAGAAAATTAAATATTGAAAAATTAGATGATTCATATATACCATGAAAGATAGTTTAAAATGCATTAATTCAAATGTAGAATTTCTTTTGAAATTTTTAAACTAAAGTGAAGAGTATAAACTTTAGTATATAGAGGATTTACCGAAAACTCATTATTTTAGAAAGGGTTAACCCACAGATTTTGGAAAATTTCAAAAAAATGAAAATCTAGTTTTATTGTATAGTTTCATCGAGCACTAGATGATGGTCAAAGAGTTTAGAAGCTCTGTTGTCTTTGTTTCTCTAGATAATGAAGATTTTATAATGCTAATTCCACTAATTTAGATAGTATATGAAATTTTAGTAAACTAAATATTGAAAAATTAGAATGTTTCCTATATACCATGAAATATAGTTTAGAATACATTAATTCAAATGTAGAATATGGTTTGAAAAATATTAAAATAAAATTGAAGAGTATAAACTTCAGTATATAGAACTTATACCGAAAATTCAATATTTTTGAAGGGGTTAACCCACGGATTTTGGAAAAATTTCAAAAAAATGAAAATTTGTTTTACCATGAAAGAAGGTTTATAATACATTAATTCAAATGTAGAATTTGTTTTCAAATTTTTAAACTAAAGTGAAGAGTATAAACTTTAGTATATAGAGCAATTACCGAAAACTCAATATTTTTGAAGGGGTTAACACACAGATTTTGGAAATTTTTCAAAAAAATGAAAAATCTAGTTTTATTGTATACTTTCATCGAGCACTAACATAAGATGATGGTCAAAGAGTTTAGAACCTCTGTTGTCTTCGTTTCTCTAGATAATGAAGATTTTATAATGACAATTCCACTAATCTAGACAATATATGAAATTTTACTAAACTAAATATTTAAAAAGTAGAATGATTCATATATACCATGAAAGAGACTTTAGAATACATTATTTTAAATGTAGAATGTGGTTCGAAATTTTTAAACTAAAGTGAAGAGTATAAATTTTAGTATATAGAGTATTTACCGAAAACTCATTATTTTAGAAGGGTACCCACAGATTTTGGAAAAATTTCAAAAAAATGAAAATCTAGTTTTATTGTATAGTTTCATCGAGCACTAACATAAGATGATGGTCAAAGAGTTTAGAACCTCTGTTGTCTTCGTTTCTCTAGATAATGAAGATTTCCTAATTCCACTAATTTAGACAGTATATGAAATTTTAGAAAATTAAATATTGAAAAAATAGAATGTTTCCTATATACCATGAAAGATAGTTTAGAATAATTTAATTCAAATGTAGAATGTGGTTTCAAATTTTTAAACTAAAGTGAAGAGTATAAACTTAAGTATATAGAGCATTTACCGAAAACCCAATATTTTTGAAGGGGTTAACCCACGAATTTTGAAAAAAAATTCAAAAATATGAAAATCTGGTTTTAGTGTATAGTTTCCTCGAGCACTAACATAAGATGATGGTTAAAGAGTTTATAACTTCTTTTGTCTCCGTTTCTCTAGATAATGAAGATTTTATAATGCTAATTCCACTAATCTAGGCAGTATATATGAAATTTTACTAGACTAAATATTGAAAAATTAGAATGATTCATATATACCATGAAAGAAGGTTTATAATACATTAATTCAAATGTAGAATGTGGTTTCAAATTTTTAAACTAAAATGAAGAGTATAAACTTTAGTATACAGAGGATTAACCGAAAACTCATTATTTTAGAAGGGGTGTTAACCCACAAATTAAGGAAAATTTTCAAAAAAATGAAAATTTGATTTTAGTGTATAGTTTCATTGAGCACTAACATAAGATGATGGTCAAAGAGTTTAGAACCTCGGTTGTCTTCGTTTCTCTAGATAATGAAGATTTTATAATGCAATTTCCACTAATTTAGACATTATATGAAATTTTAGAAAAATAAATATTGAAAATTAGATGATTCATATATACCATGAAAGATAGTTTAGAATGCATTAATTCAAATGTAGAATGTGGTTTGAAATTTTTAAATTAAAGTGAAGAGAATACACTTTAGTATATAGAGGATTTACCGAAAACTCATTATTTTTGAAGGGAACCCACAAATTTTGGAAAATTTTCAAAAAAATGAAAATCTAGTTTTATTGTATAGTTTCATCGAGCACTAACATAAGATGATGGTCAAAGAGTTTAGAAGCTCTGTTGTCTTCGTTTCTCTAGATAATGAAGATTTTATAATGCTAATTCCACTAATTTAGACAGTATATGAAATTTTAGTAAACTAAATATTGAAAAATTAGAATGATTCCTATATACCAAGAAATATAGTTTATAATACATTAATTCAAATGTAGAATGGGGTTTCAAATTTTTAAACTAAAGTGAAGAATATAAACTTCAGTATATAGAGCATTTACCGAAAACTCAATATTTGTGAAGGGGGGGTTAACCCACGGATTTTGGAAAAATTTCAAAAAAAAATGAAAATTTGATTTTAGTGTATAGTTTCATTGAGCACTAACATAAGATGATGGTCAAAGAGTTTATAAACTCTGTTGTCTCCGTTTCTCTAGATAATGAAGATTTTATAATGCTAATTCCACTAATCTAGACAGTATATGAAATTTTACTAAAAGAAATATTAAAAATTAGAATGATTCCTATATACCATGAAAGAGACTTTAGAATAAATTAGTTCAAATGTAGAATGTGGTTTGAAATTTTTAAACTAAATTGAAGAGTATAAACTTTAGTATATTGAGGATTTACCGAAAACTCATTATTTTAGAGGGGGTTAACCCACAGATTTTGGAAATTTTCAAAAAAATGAAAATCTAGTTTTATTGTATAGTTTCATCGAGCACTAACATAAGATGATGGTCAAAGAGTTTAGAAGCTCTATTGTCTTCGTTTCTCTATATAATGAAGATTTTATAATGCTAATTCCACTAATTTAGACAGTATATGAAATTTTAGTAAACTAAATATTGAAAAATTAGAATGATTCCTATATACCATGAAAGATAGTTTATAATACATTAATTCAAATTTAGAATGTGTTTAAAATTTTTAAACTAAAGTGAAGTGTATAAACTTAATTATATAGAGCATTTACCGAAAACTCAATATTTTTGAAGGGGGGCTAACCCACGAATTTTGAAAAAAAAATCAAAAATATGAAAATCTGGTTTTAGTGTATAGTGTCATCGACCACTAACATAAGATGATGGTCGAGAGTTTAGAACCTCTGTTGTCTCCGTTTCTCTAGATAATTAAGATTTTATAATGCTAATTCCACTAATCTATGCAGTATATATAAAATTTTAGTAAACTAAATATTGAAAAATTAGAATGATTCCTATATACCATGAAATATAGTTTATAATACATTAATTCAAATATAGAATGGAGTTTCAAAATTTTAAACTAAAGTGAAGAGTATCAACTTCAGTATATAGAGCATTTACCGAAAACTCAATATTTTTGAAGGGGTTACCCACGGATTTTGGAAAAATTTCAAAAAAATGAAAATCTGATTTTAGTGTATAGTTTCATTGAGCACTAACATAAGATGATGGTCAAAGATTTTAGAACCTCCGTCGTCTCCGTTTCTCTAGATAATGAAGATTTTATAATGCTAATTCCACTAATCTAGACAATATATGAAATATTACTAAACTAAATATTAAAAAATTAGAATGATTCATATATACCATGAAAGATAGTTTAGAATACATTAATTCAAATGTAGAATGTGGTTTGAAATTTTTAAACTAAAGTGAAGAGTATAAACTTTAGTATATAGAGGATTTACCGAAAACTCATTATTTTAGAAGGGGTTAACCCACAGATTTTGGAAAATTTTCAAAAGAAATGAAAATCTAGTTTTATTGTATAGTTTCATCGAGCACTAACATAAGATGATGGTCAAAGAGTTTAGAAGCTCTGTTGTCTTCGTTTCTCTAGATAATGAATATTTAATAATGCTAATTCCACTAATTTAGACAGTATATGAAATTTTAGTAAACTAAATATTTAAAAATTAGAATGATTCCTATATACCATGAAAGATAGTTTATAATACATTAATTCAAATTTAGAATGTGTTTAAAATTTTTAAACTAAAGTGAAGTGTATAAACTTAATTATATAGAGCATTTACCGAAAACTCAATATTTTTAAAGGGGGTTAACCCACGAATTTTGAAAAAAATTCAAAAATATGGAAATCTTGTTTTAGTGTATAGTTTCATCGACCACTAACATAAGATGATGGTCAAAGAGTTTAGAACCTCTGTTGTCTCCGTTTCTCTAGATAATGAAGAATTTATAATGTTAATTCCACTAATTTTGGCAGTATATATGAAATTTTAGTAAACTAAATATTGAAAAATTAGAATGATTCCTATATACCATGAAATATAGTTTATAATACATTAATTCAAATGTAGAAAGGGGTTTCAAAATTTTAAACTAAAGTGAAGAGTATAAACTTCAGTATATAGAGCATTTACCGAAAACTCAATATTTTTGAAGTGACCAACCCAAGGATTTTGGAAAATTTTCAAAAAAATGAAAATATGATTTAAGTGTATAGTTTCATCGAGCACTAGCATAAGATGATGTTCAAAGAGTTTAGAACCTCCGTTATCTCTGTTTCTCTAGATAATGAAGATTTTATAATGCTAATTCCACTACTCTAGGCAGGTTATGAAATTTTAGTAAACGAAATATTGAAAAATTAGAATGATTCCTATATACCATGAAAGAGACTTTAGAATACATTAATTCAAATATAGAATGTGGTTTGAAAATTTTAAAACAAAATTGAAGAGTATAAACTTTAGTATATAGAGCATTTACCGAAACTCATTATTTTTGAAGGGGTGTTAACCCAAGTATTTTGGAAAATTTTCAAAAAAAATGATAATATGATTTTAGTGTATAGTTTCATCGAGCACTAACATAAAATAATGGTCAAAGAGTTTAGAACCTTTGTTGTCTCCGTTTCTCTAGATAATGAATATTTTATAATGCTAATTCCACTAATCTAGACAATATATGAAATTTTATTAAATTAAATATTTAAAAATTAGAATGATTCATATATACCCTGAAAGATAGTTTAGAATACATTAATTCTAATATTGAATGTGGTTTGTAAATTTTTAAACTAAAGTGAATAGTATAAACTTTAGTATATAGAAGATTTAACGAAAACTCATTATTTTATAAGGGGTTAACCCACGGATTTTGGAAAATTTTCAAAAAAAATGAAAATCTGATTTTAGTGTATAGTTTAATCGAGAACTAATATAAAATGATGGTCAAAGAGTTTAGAACCTCTTTTGTCTTCGTTTCTCTAGATAATGAAGATTTTATAATGCTAATTCCACTAATCTAGACAATATATGAAATTTTAGTAAACGAAATATTGAAAAATTAGAACGATTCATATATACTATGAAAGAGACTTTTGAATACATTAATTCAAATGTATAATGTGGTTTTAAATTTTTAAACTAAAGTGAAGAATATAAACTTAAGTATATTGAGCATTTACCAAAAACTCATTATTTTAGAAGGGGGGTTAACCCAAGGATTTTTGAATATATTCAAAAAATGCAAATCTAGGTTTATTGTATAGTTTTATCGAGCACTAACATAAAATGATGGTCAAAGAGTTTTGAACCTATGTTGTCTTCGTTTCTCTAGATAATGAAGATTTTATAATGCTAATTCCACTAATTTAGACAGTATATATGAAATTTTAGTAAACTAAATATTGAAAAATTAGAATGATTCATATATACCATGAAAGATAGTTTAGAATACATTAATTCAAATGTAGAATGTGGTTTCAAATTTTTAATCTAAATTGAAGAGTATAAACTAAAGTATATAGAGCATTTACCGAAAATTCAATATTTTTGAAAGGGTTAGGTTAACCCACGGATTTTGAAAAAAATTCAAAAATATGAAAATCTGGTTTTAGTGTATAGTTTCATCGACCACTTACATAAGATGATGGCCAAAGAGTTTAGAACCTCTGTTGTCTCCATTTCTCTAGATAATGAAGAATTTATAATGCTAAATCCACTAATCTAGGCAGTATATATGAAATTTTAGTAAACTAAATATTGAAAAATTATAAAGATTCCTATATACCATGAAATATAGTTCAGAATACATTAATTCAAATGTAGAATGTGGTTTCAAAATTTTAAACTAAAGTGAAGATATAAACTTCAGTATATAGAGCATTTACCGAAAACTCAATATTTTTGAAGGGGTTGTTAACCCACGGATTTTGGAACACTTTTAAAAAATGAAAATCTGATTTTAGTGTATAGTTTCATCGAGCACTAAAATAAGATGATTGTCAGAGAGTTTAGAACCTCTGTTGTCTCCGTTTCTCTAGACAATGAAGATTTTATAATGACAATTCCACTAATTTAAGCAGTATATGAAATTTTAGTAAACTAAATATTAAAAAATTAGGATTATTCCTATATTTCATGAAAGAGATTTTAAAATACATTAATTCAAATATAGAATGTGGTTTAAAATTTTTAAATTAAAGTAAAGAGTAAAAATTTAGTATATAGAAGATTTACCGAAAACTCATTATTTTAAAAGGGTTAACCCACAGATTTTGGAAAAATTTCAAAAAAATGAAATTCTAGTTTTATTGTATAGTTTCATCGAGCACTAACATAATATGATGGTCAAAGAGTTTAGAACCTCTGTTGTCTTCGTTTCTCTAGATAATGACGATTTTATAATGCTAATTCCACTAATTTAGTTAGTATATGAAATTTTAGTAAATTAAATATTGAAAAATTAGAATGATTCCTATAAACCATGAAAGATAATTTAGAATACATTAATTCAAATGTAGAATATGGTTTGAAATTTTTAAACTAAAGTGACGAGTATAAACTTAAGTATATAGAGCATTTACCGAAAACTTAATATTTTTGAAGGGGTTAACCTATGAAATTTGAAAAACTTTCAAAAATTTCAAAATATTTCAAAAATTTGAAAATCTGGTTTTAATGTATAGTTTCATTGAGATCTGGCATAAGATGATGGTCAAAGATGTTTAAAACATTTATTGTCTTTGTTTCTCTAGATAATGAATATTTTATAATGCTAATTCTACTGATCTATACAGTATATTAAATTTTAGTAAACTAAATTTTTAAAAATTAGAATTATTCATATATACCAATCAGCTTTAACTTTCTTTTCAACCTATTTGTAGTTGTAGTTGCGGGCGTGGGAGTTTACGGATTCGGATGATTGTGGTTTCAAGCGCTACTAAACGTTTTTTATGGCTGACACAATGTTTTAAAATCATTGCGTTTACGAAATATTTATGACTGGTTGATTATGAGATATTGCAGCGATTTAATAGTAAATTACCAATATTAATATATCATAGCATTATAAAATTTAAAAACTTACTGTTGTGATAAAATATAATAATTATTAATATAATATGATTAATAATAGTATTATGTTTATTTATTTAATTTTTAATTAGTTGAAAGTTATAATTTTAATAATTGTTTTGAAGATTTATATTAAAACTTTTAAAAGAATATTTTGTTTAGTTTTATATATGTGTAAGTCTTTATATATATATGTATATTAATTTTAAAAATTTCTAACGAATAGTCAGTTTAATTTTTTTATAAAACAGATTATAATACATTGTCCATAGATTTGGTTATGAAATTGTAACGCATTGTCCTCAATGAATTATCAATGATATACAATGATAGGTACCAAAAGCTGTATTGGGTCTGATACTTGTGGAGCGATGGGGAAGACGACCACTTCTGATGGTTAGAATGTTTTTATAGAATTTACTTAACTTTGGCAATAGATTAATTAGCTTTCTAAAACATGTATATATATAAATATCTATAATTTAATTTAAATATTCAAAAAAACAAATATATATATAAATATAATTTAATGTACAAACTGCAGGTATCAGCACTAGGGCTATGTTTAAGTTGTATCTTTCTAGCATTATCGTTTGGATTAAACGGCATCCCTGGGGTTGTAAATTTTACCCCCACCATGGCATTCATAGGAGTATTGGTAAATTCAAATTATTTTTAAAAATGTATTGTTATTCTCTTTGTTTAGTTAGAACAGTTAAAACTTGATAGCTTTTGGTAAATCCACATATCCAAACAGACGTTCAATATGATGTTCGCAGCTGGACTAGGAGCACTACCATGGATCATAATGTCTGAGGTATATATATATAATATTTTTTACATGTTTAAGCAAACTTTTAAAAATTGTTCTTATATATATAGTTATGTAATATTTTCTACATTGGTCGTTATCATATTAAATGTAAATGATGTTAACTAGTTTTATACAGATACTCCCTCTGTTTCTTTATATAGGTAGTTTTAGCCAAAAAAAATTGTTTCGCAATGTAAAGTGTTTATATAATTCAAAGCAACTTTTGCATTAATTAGATATTGTGTGACCAATACAATAATACATACATTTTTATTATTGGTTGAAATTATATACTAAATGCTACTTTTTCAAAAAATAATAACTTTTTTGATATCGAGACTTTTAACTAAAACTACCTACAAATAAAAAAAGAGTATTTCCTATGGACATGAAAGCAGTAGCTGGGAGTTTAGTAATTAGTAGCCATCAGCCCATCACGAGTTGGTTTACTTGTTGAATCGTAAGCTACTGCTTCAATTTTATGCTTATTTGGAGTCAATCAGGTACTTATTTATGGAACTATCTTTAGTTATTTTAGGTATATTAATGGTTGTTAAGCATGTAGTTATGAATCTCACGATTGAAATGACGACTTATGATTAAATTAGTTTTGTAAAATTTACAGGTACTTTTAGTATATTCGCCATGATAAGTGGATTAACAATTATATTCGCATGTTGTTTGGTGCCTGAAACTCGTGGGCTATCCTTAGAAGAAATTCAACCTCCACATGCGAATATTCTGTAGAATTATATGATCGATTTCGAATGGTCGACTCTTATACTTTTAAATATCTGCTTCGTTCTAAATTTCATTTGTACTTGTCTTATAGTGTCATTTCATTTTTGCCAGTTTAAAATTTTATACGATGCTGGTAACTTTTTTTACGCTGGTAATTTTAGCATACACATTTATTATATTTTTATTTCTTTTAAAGACACCTTCATGTATTGAAACATATAATACTTCTCCTGATAATGCTTCAAATATTGCAGCCTTCTAGCTACAAAATATATTTGGTGAGTCGTTCTTATTAGTCAGGTCGTACGAAACTAAATAAATCATGAGTCTATGATCATACAGTGATTAACGGATAAGAAGAAAAATACAACTTAATTGGGCTCATTTTAGACTTGGGGTGTGGCAATAATAGTTTGGGCTTTAGATTTATGATTTGAACTCCAGCTTTGTGTGTGCGTGAGATCGAATCAGATTGGATTTCATTTTTTATGCTTGACCATCAATCATGCAAGTGTTGTGGGTCAAAACAAACATGCTTGCTAGGAAACCCCAAGTTCATTGCATCATTGTGAAAATTCGACCAAACCAACCAAACAGTCTAACCTATGAGCGGGAAGATGATGCAATGATTGATGAATGATAATATTGGTCGTATCCAGACACACGTTTCATGTGAACAACTACCAATGCTAATCACGATGTACCTTTCTTTTTGCGTCCTGGTTCAGTGAATGATAGATAGCCTTTGCACATTTCGAGAAGGGTCATAGCTGTTTCATATAATAACGTTTACAGTTTCCATTTTTGTTAGAGCATCTCCAGAAAAATTATATAACTTCAAATATATAATTTTTTATCTCTAAACAAAGATTTCAAATTTAGAGTTTTGAGGAATGAGATTCATATTCGAACATTTATCAAAATTTTATATTTGAAATTTTGTCTTTCTATTTACATTTTGGTTTTTACAATTAATTATACATCATATTTATGATTCTTAAATATTTTTTGTTTATCGTTTTAATCTTTATTTTTTAATACCTCATAATTATTTCAGATTTGTTTTTGTAAATTCAAGTTCTACATATAAAATTAAATTAAATTAAATTATATTACTTTAAAAAGAATTAAAAAACAAGAATATTACAAAGGAAACTTAATAAAATATATTTTTAAAGGTACATGAAAACAAAAACTATGACACATATTTAAATATTACAACAACATTAATGGTCTGATAAATTTGTTCTGGAATTTCCAAGATCTCTAAAACATTATCCAAACAAATTTTGTGTAACCGAAGATGAAGCATTACTGAAATAATTTCAAGGAATAATGTGGTATTTTTCTTGTATTTTAAATTATTATTTTTATTTATAATTTTTATTGTAGTATAAAATTATATTAATTAATATTGTTGTAATATTTTTATATATGCTCTAGTTATTTATTAAAAAATTATGAATCAACATTAGTTATGAAAAATATAATAACTATATAATAAATTAAAAATAATTTTAAAGTTAGATTTAAAGTTTTTTTTGAAAATAACACTTTGAAACTTCAGATATAAAATTTTGCAAACTATAAAATACAGAGTTTTTTTGGAAATGCTCTTAGTGGACTCCACAAATTATGTTCCATTGATCAAGCATATTACTAGGCATTTTTCGGGTTTTGTTTTTATTCGTACGGCAAATAAAATACTTCAACAATCATGAGGATTAAATTTGTTATTACAAACCCTTTCACAAAAATGAACTTTGTAATTAACAATACAAGTTGTACCCTTTTTAGAAGAAGAGGGTATACTATCAAGCATTATGCTTGTAATAAGTACAAGCAAAATATTTTGTATAAAGCCACTTGGATCACTATAAGGTTGCTAAAAACAAATTTAATAGCAATTACGACATAAATATGTGTTTAAGTTGTCCCCGTAAGCGAAGCTTGTAATTCTTCCAGTGACTGTCCTTTGGTTTCCGGGACGAGAAACCAAATAAAAACCAATGATGCCCCTCCGACAACCCCAAATATGTAAAATGTTCCTATTTATTATCATAAACAACAAAAATAAGTATCATCGAAATTAAAATTTTTAACTAAGAAGACAAAAGAAGTCACAATTTCAAATAAAATAAGCTGATATGAACAGAAGAAACAAAAAAAACCTCAACTACCTATTTTGCTCTTAATTTTATGTATGGATTTGTTTTCAAAAGGTTAGGTGACTCTTAATATACTGTATTTGTTAGTAAAGCCATTATTAAAATCAATTGAAAAAATAGTAGAGAAGATAAGGACCTTGTGCGCTCCATTCAAACATAAAGTTGAAAGCGTAACTCACGAACCACCCACTGGTCCATGAGGTTAATGCTACTACTGTCCCAGCTGAAACTTTAATATTGATTGGAAAAATCTGCAGAAACATGACAAAAGTTTTTTCTTGATAAATGACTACCATTTCACGTTGATTCTATAAATAAATATTACTTATATACCTCGGACATAATGACCCAGGGCAGTCCCTCCTACACCGATGGCAAAACATCCAAAGTAGGCCTAGACAAAGATTAAAAAATTTGTTACCACAGATTCTTACCGAAGATATACTAAAAACGAATATAAATGAAATGAATGGTTATACCAGAATGAATATGAAGATGAACACACCAGTCAGTTCAGGAATAATATTCATTTCCTGTCCATGCCCAGAACAAACACCAAAATCTTTAAGAAATGTTTTTTAAATATACTATAAGCAGAAGAATGTAATAATGATAGTCATCACATTTAATCTAACATAAAACAAAACAAGAGTAACCTGTAACGTGAAGCAGACCCCAATAAGCAAGGACGCAATGGAAACTCCAGCAGCAGAAACCTACAATAATTTATAAATGTGTATATGGATATGGTAGAAAGAAAATGGTATAAGAATTAACTATCTATAATTTTAACCGGATATTTGTTCTAACCAATAGGAGTGGTCGTCTTCCCCATCTATCCACAAAAATTACAGCCAGCGAGGCTTTCGGGATCTACAAAGAGTAGAGAAGACAGCATAAAAGGTATAACCTAAATAGATTAAAGGATTTCTTAAAGGAAGGCAGTACAGTATATGGCACGCACCACGAACACACCAAATATCATGGACCCAATTGTCTCTGAAAATCCTGTAGATAAGAACTTTTTGGATATATCAGTATTTTATTAAATATTAGTACTAAGATTCATTGCTTGTGTGAAAGTACAAATAATTATTCATAATCATAACTAAACAAAAGTCAGAGTTTGATATTCTAACCGGCTTTTCTAAATATAGTATTTGAATAATACGTGACTCCAGAAGCTCCAGATAATTGTTGTATCAACATTAAACCAATTCCAATCTGTAAACAAATAAATAGAAGTGGTACAGTTTATTATTTTCATCAATTGTAAAATCATTGCATAGATTTATCCACTGTATTTCCATGTATGTTACCGTACCACAAGAGTTCTTCTATACTTCTTCTGAAACATGTCATAGAAACTGGACTTTGAATCTTCTTCAATCCTTTTGGTCATAACCTGAACATAAATATAACAAGCATATAATAATGGTTGCTTATAAAGAAAGTATATTGATAATATTAAAGTAGCTAATATTTATAAAGCATACTTGAATTTCAGCTGATTCAGCCGAAACATCAGCGTCTCTCCCTCTAAGCTGATACAGAGAGTGTTCTACTTCTTTACCTGAGCCGACTTTAGCCTGAAAAAGTCAACGATAAATAAAGTAAATTGTAGATAATTGAATAAAAAGATTTGAATGATTATAGTCGACATAACATATTTTAAGAAAATACAAACCAGCCATCTTGGTGATTCCGGTATAAAGTATATACCGATCACTTGAATGAATAATGGGAGAGCACCTGAACAGGAAAAGTAGAATTAACTAGATCAGTGTGGTCTTAATGTAATACTGAAATTTTGAAATAACAAAAAAAATACCATGCTAAGATCAACAATAAAGTATTATTGTTATAAGAAATTGAGGAAAATCGCATAATAAACATTTAATGTGTTAACCATTGATATTTTAACTCTTGAGATATTTCACAGGCATTTTTAACTTCTTTGACAATATAAAACTTTGGATCCAGGCAATAATATTCACGCCGCTATTTTCTAGGAGCCAGAACCATCAACTGTGTTAACGAAACAGTAGACGCCGGTGTCGGAATTTTTAATTTTCCAATAAAAATAAAAATGTGTCATTTTGAATTAATGAATGATAACTGTGGATTTAAATATTAAACATTTAAATTAAAAAAAAAGACGACCAATCGATTCAGGAGAATTTACAAAAGCGACAGTGAAATAAAGAAACATCTAGCCCTTTTCTCAAAAAAAAAAATAAAAAAATAAAGAAACATCTAAAATAGAGAGATATTTCACTGTTGTCTTTGAATTCTTGTCTTTTGAAGAGAAAAAACTATAATTTCTAATTTCTCTCAAATCGATTTGGTCTTCTTCTTTTTATTTATTTTTTAGGTTTAATTGTTTTAATCTTAATTCTATGTGTTAAAATTCATTAAGTCAAACAACACATTTTATTTTTGTCGGAAAGTTAAAAATTCCGACACCAATACTATTGTTTTGTTAATGGATTTAACTCTTCCATCTCCTAAAATGGTGGTGCTGAAAATATTGTGAGATCCAGGGTCTTATATGCTAAAAAGTCAGTTTCAATATTTAAAGTGTTTATGAAATAGTTCGAGAGTTTAAAGTGTCGGTGGTTGCCATCTTTTTTTATTATGCGATTTTCTAAAAAAATTGTAAATATCTTGCAACAATATTTTTCATTACCTATAATAGCCAGGACCCGCCAATTAATAACAGTCCCAAAGAAATAAATAAAGGACAGTCCGCAGCTTTGAAAAAGCTATAAAACCAAAAACAAATACTGTATTAATTAGTTAGTTACAATAAAAATGTGAAACTTAACTATATTTAAGCAGACTTCGGAACCGTAGACATTTTGTTCTTAATATTCAAATATATAATCTCGTGTTGTTACCTGGTTCGAAGAAGTAAATGCACCACGAACATGTTTTGGAGTGATTTCCGCAATATAGACAGGCACCTTGTTCGGATATTAACAATGGTGTTATGAAAATGTGAACTAAAATAAATCAAATAAGAAATGAAATTAATATTTAACAATTTCTCAGTTACCACGTAGCTAATCAAGCCGACTCCTATGCCCAATGAAATTCTTCCTGCGTCCAGCCAGAAGGCATCCTTTTCGTTTCCGCATAATCACAAGATTTAATTTAGATGTGTAATACTTATAAACCATGAAACTAAAGTTGTTTTTTTTTGTTGCGGATAATACACCTTTGCGAAAGCAATGGACAGCCAACCAAAAATGCAGAGCAAGTCGCAGGCCCACATCGTCTTTAATCATTGATCACCAAAAAAAACGTTTGAGAAACTAATAGTATATGATTTAAGAAAAATGTTAAGATAGTAAGTAAGTACGCGTCGTCTGCCGAGGGTCATTGCCAGTTGACCGCTGCAAAAGGCTCCCAGTGCAGCTCCTAAATTCAGGAAGGACCCAAACGCTGAAAACTGGAAAATATTAATAAGTAAAAAATACTGAATTACCCCTCAAGAATTTTGAAGACTTTGGAAGATACTCATAGTTATTTTATTTGCTATAGTGTTCTTGATGATTTATCTTAATTACCTACCTGGTTTGTGGCTTAAGGTCTATAGTTTACCAATCATGCCAGGAAAATTACAAGTAATTATTAACTCAACTTACTTTTGTGCCCAACTAATCGGGTATTTTGTAATAAAGGCATTTTAAAAGTGAGAGAAGATACATACTTCTGCAATAGAAAGGTCTAACTCTTCCATGATCTGAGACTCAGCGCCTGAAGTATAACCACCCTACAAGAAAATATTGTAGATTTAGATTTGATTAAGAGTGAAAGAAATTAAGAATAAAAGAAAATATAGATTTAGATTTGATTAACAGACAAGAAATTATAGGTAAAAGTAATAATTGAGATTAAACAGAGACTGAGAAACTCACGGCAGAGCCAAAGCTGAAGGAGCTACAAACAGCGACAAAAGTGCTGAGGATAACACAAGTGGTAACACGAGGATCATCTCTGTCGTTTTGATGCCTTTGCTGAATAAGTCCTTCCTCCATGCTTCTTCTATCTTCTTCGACCACCATTCTCACAGATTAGTCTATCCTCTCTCTTTCCTTCTTTCCAGAAATTTTCTTATTTTTTTAGTTTCTTTTCACAACATCCCCAAGAAATTTTCTTGTGCGTTGATATAAACAGATAAGAGTGAGAGACGTAGAGAGAAAGATAAAGAGAGATGTGGGTGTGTGGGGTCACTTGCGGGTTTCAAATCTTTGATTAGCACAACTGTGCTTGTTTTTTCTCATAGCACAAGTGTGCTTGTAACACGTCTCGTTTTTGTTACCCAAACCGTAATATTACTTTTTAGTACAGAATAAATTTGGGTTTGTTTGTACTTTTTATCGAGAAGGTAGGGGACAGATTTGGGTTCATCAAAGTGAATTTCGCCCATTATATGTGCTGAATACAAGCTTTCTTTTGTTATTTTCCTTTATGATTTTTACTCATTACTAATAATATTTGGTAGGTCCGTAGGTATAGTGACGACAAGATAGGAGATAAAGTATTATACTTCAAAAAAGATTGTCACGATTAAAACATATTAGAATATAAAACTTTATTTTTCTACCATGACATCATCAGGATATATGCTTCAGGTTTCTTCAATGAGATTCTCGGCTTAAGTTTACTTTTCCATCTTTTCGTTTTTCCATCTTTGTTGTTTCACTTGGTTCCCGAAGAATTGTGATCCTTTTCGGCTATTGGCTCTAGAAGAAATGTGTTTCTTTCCAGCTTGTGTAAAAAACTCTATGTTTATAAACTAATCCAATAAATAACAAAAAAGAATAAAACTTTATAGATAATTTAGTTGTACCAAAACAAAGAAAGAAAATTTAAATAAGGACATTATTTCTTTTTTTTCTCCTTTATCAACTTACAGTTCGAAATAGTTATATTATATGCTTATCCAAACTATTGACAGGATAAATATACGTTAAATATTAATTTATCTTTTGATAACAAAACCAAACAAAAATAATGTTAATTTCTCTTAATAACATACTATTATTTTTACAAAAGAAAAAAAACATAATATTTTGTTAAAATGGATAGCTGATACAAGAAAAAAATTCCTTTTTCGATGGAAGGGAACGGATTCCTCCTTTTAGAAAAAAGAGAAGCTGGATTCTTTCTTTTCCGCTGAGAAAAGATAAGCTGGGTTCCTCCGCAATCTAATTTGCTGTCAATCAAATTCAGAACACACATTATCAAACAAATCAGAAGGCCAACAAAAAAATAAAGAAACAGATCAGAAGGAAGATAATGTGTGTATAATCGGAGGAGGAAGGAAAAACACTAAAATATAACTTCAATTATTGCATTGGTTGTCGTATTTTATATATCAATTATTTTGTACCAGATCATATGGTAGTAGCGTCCTATAAGAATTTGTTGACACGAATGACTGCTGACGACGGTGTATAGATAAACATTAAAGCATGGTGGACGAATGAGACATGTGTGAGACCCACGTTACGTTTTCATATGGTTAATTCACCCATCTATCACATTTTATGTAACTATATTAAAATTTGTGCATTCTCAGTAGCTGATTCTTTTTGTCCACACAATGTGATAAGAATTCTTAATATAATCTTCATCTAAGATAATATATAAATACCTATCATTGCAGGGATCCCATCAGTGCATAGTAGTTACTGATGAGGTTGTCCATTTGTGAACATTGGTTCCTTTTGCGGTTCTTCATAAGTAGTGGACCCGGTTTAGTAAACATAACTAAAAATTTACCATAAATAAAACACAATTAAAACTCGGTTTTGTATCCACAGCAATTTTCTTTTTGTAAACTGCATTCATCCACAGCAAAATTTCTCTTTCTAGGATCATTTTTGGATTAGGGTTGGGCATTATTACTCGTTACTCGTCTTAAACTCGTTATTTAATTTATACATATCTTGAAAATTCAAATATTCAGTGTTGTTAAGATAAATAACAAATCGAAAATTTTTATTACTTGTAAAACCAAGTCAAGTACCAAATATCAAAATTATTTTTACTATTTGAATTTTTATTTGCCTCGTTTTTTGCTCCATTTTTGCCATATTACTCGTTATTTATTACATGATATATTAAATAGTTGTTCAAATTTATCTTTTCTTTTACCTTGCGATTAGGACTAGACACAAATGCTCATTATTTTTTTATAATTGTTATTTTTTGTATTCGTCTTGATTTTTATATTCATCGTCATCTAATTAAATATTAAACAGTAACAAATATTAAAAATTTAGCTATATGGTTTTATTTTTCTGAATACAGAGCTATATCGGTACAGTTATCATACATGATTGGTTTAGTTACTTTTATTAAGTGTACTTTAGATTGTATGATTTTTTGGTGTTAAACCCAATTAACTTTTAAATAGACTAAGATTAATGTTGTTAGTTATTATAATAAAGTGTTGTTAATTACTATAATAATAATAATGTATGTTTGGAATTGCTTAGATTAAGATTGGTTGAAATCTATATATATTAAGATTAATATTTTAAATTTTATAGAAAAAAAGATGAAGTATTGATAGGTTTGGAGTTGAATAATCAAACCAAACATAAAATCTATTATATTTTGTAAATAATTTCTGTCGTTTATTCATCTTTATAAAAATTATACATAAAAATAAATTTTACAATTAAACGAAAATATTAAGAAAATATCATATTAATAAAATATCTCAATTTATGTTATCTTAGTTATGTAACTATGTATAATAGTTTTAGTTCATTAAATCTATTATTTTTTTGTCATCAAAGCTATTAATATATGTTAGTTAAAAGATTTTTCTTATATATTTTACTAAAAATATTAGGTTTATAAAAAACTTAAATTTAGTAATTTTAATATTTACTATTTTCTTTAACTTGTGTTTAAAAAATAATTTATTTTTAATATTATGTTTTTCTTTATTTTAATTTCCTTATTAGGAAATAAATTATATATAATATTACGTTTTTGTAACATTTCATTTTCTAGATATGTTATGTGGAAACCAATTTAGCAGAAATATATTTTAAAACTATTATCTAATTTTGAAAACTTATCTAAAAAAATCCATTATGTTGCTTGGGATTATGTTTTAAAGGGGTATTATATATTTTTAAATAGAAATCCTATTATTTATGAAAATTCCTTTTTACGAAAAAATATATATAATATGACCACATTTTATATTTTATAAATATTACCTTTTTATGTATGTGAATTGAAAACCAATATAAAAAGGAAAAGTAAAGAAAAAATTGAAAGAACAGTTTTTTCAAAAAAAAAAAAAAATTGTAACAATGACACTAATTATATTTTTATATTTATTAATAGTATTATTATAATTAACTATTTTAAGAATCAACGTGATAACGACTAGTAGTAAACTGACTTGTTAAACAATATTATAGAAATGATGTAGTAAGCTCTTTTTCAAAAAAAATGATGTAATAAGCTAATTTGACGGAGAAATTTCAATTATACCACAAGTAATATATAATAATTGACTGAAGTTGCTTGTTGATTTAAAAATGATTGTCAATATCGTACCAGTAATATGACAGAACGCGAGAATCATGAATCATCTGTCGCGGTGGTTCAGTATATATATTTTAGTAGTTTGGAGCAGCGACCTAGTGTTCCACACTACTTGGAACATTGCCATCATTCGATGCAGAGTTTCAGCCAACTTTCTTTTTGCTTATAATTCGATGCTATCTAAAGAAATGGGCCAAAGGAAGCTTTTAAAAATAGCGAATTTGGGTTGTCAGGAAACAAAAGGATATCTGGTGATTATCAAATAAGTTGAGTTTACATTTACGCAGGCCGAAAAATAAGATAAAGCCCATAAAGGACTCATTGTACCAACAAGCTTTTGTGGGCTAAAAATCTTGTAACTAGTTGGGGTAACCGAATCAATTTCACTCAACGAACCACTTGGTGTTATACTGAAATATGGCCCATAATTTTAAATCTACGTTAAATTCCATCCATTTCAAAATGATCTATGTTTTAGAAATTTCTTTTGTTTCTAAAAATTTCATATTATACATTTTTAATTTATGTAATAATACCAAATTATTAATTTCAAAAACATTAATATATTTACTGAATTTTGATCGATTAAAAATCGCAGAAAATAGTTAAATATGAAAAATAATATATTTAAAATTTTCTGTATTTTCTTAAAAGTTGTAAAAAAACTCTAAAACATGTTTTTCTGAAACGGAAGGAAATATATATAATCACATAATCATGATTTATTTGCTACAAATCCATTAAACTATAAAGATAATATATGCTGGAAATAAAAAAAATATCTTTGTATCAGCAACTTTAAAAAGGAAAAAATGGTGGTAAATGTCACGTAGGATCTCTCTAGATTGACATTTAAATGTCAGTCTTAAAATAACCAAAAACATATGATTAGTTGTAGTGGAGAAGGCGTGGAGAACATAGTATTTGATTAGTGTGTGAAACATTATTAATCTTTCTGTATAAACCGACAAAAATAATTCATATGTCCACTTCTCTGAATAAAACAAAACGAATAGATAATTTTATGATTTACAATATTAATTGTTTGACTTAACTGGCTTAAAATAACGTGCAAATTCACTTTAGAGAAAATTGAAACTCGTTTGTGCTAAGAAGCTTGAGCAAGAAGGTATTTGCAGAGAAAGTCTTCTTAAAGATTAACAAAAAAAAAAAACCCTAGAAAATTGTTTTCATCATCATCCATGAGTCCGGACAACAAACTGCTTCCGAAGAGGATCATCCTCGTACGTCACGGCGAATCCGAAGGTAACCTCGACACGGCGGCGTACACGACGACGCCGGATCCCAAGATCCAGCTAACGGAATCCGGTTTGCTTCAGGCGCAAGAAGCCGGAGCTCGTCTCCACGCCTTGATCTCATCATCGAACCCTTCTTCTCCGGAGTGGCGCGTGTACTTCTACGTCTCGCCGTACGATCGGACGCGATCTACGCTCCGGGAGATCGGACGGTCGTTCTCGCGTCGCCGCGTGATCGGCGTTCGAGAGGAATGTCGGATCAGGGAACAGGACTTTGGGAATTTCCAGGTCGAGGAGAGGATGAGAGAGACGAAAGAGGACAGAGAGAGGTTTGGCCGGTTCTTCTACCGGTTCCCGGAGGGTGAATCCGCCGCCGACGTGTTTGATCGTGTCTCCAGTATGTCTTTCTTCCCCTGTTTGGTTAAATGATCTGATCTAATGATGATCTTTAGATGTGTTGCTGTTCATGTTTCATGTTAGGTTCCGACCACAGTTTGAGTTTCGTATATTGATGTAATGATTTTAGTTTGGTCTTTTCTGTTGTTGCTTTTAAAAGGTTTTCTCGAGTCTCTATGGAGAGACATCGACATGAACAGACTACACATCAACCCGTCACATGAGCTAAACTTTGTGATAGTCTCACACGGTTTAACATCGCGTGTCTTTCTGATGAAATGGTTCAAGTGGACCGTGGAACAGTTCGAGGCACTGAACAATCCAGGGAACAGCGAGATCAGAGTTATGGAGCTAGGACAGGGCGGTGACTACAGCTTGGCGATTCATCACACTGAGGAAGAGTTGGAGAAATGGGGTTTGTCTCCAGAGATGATCGCGGATCAGAAATGGCGTGTTAACGCGCATAAAGGCGAGTGGAAAGAAGATTGTAAATGGTATTTTGGTGATTTCTTTGATCATCTGGCTGATTCTGATAAAGAATGTGAGGACCGAGGCGGCCACTGAAGAAGAACAACAACAACATGAGGAGGTGGAAAACAATCTGCTAACGAACTCAGAAGATAATAATGAGGTGGAGGAGGAGTTATGCAATGGACAATGCAGCTGATAAGTTTACAGAACAAAAGAATTGAGATTTGATTTTGAAAATTTGTATACCACTTACTGATTTGTAGCTTTTGGTTTGTGGGAAAGTGTTGTACAAACCTGTGTGTGGTCTATAGGATACACAGAAACATTACAAGAACTTTGAAGAAGATCCTTTTATTATGTCAAAGCATTTGTTTTTTTTTGTGAAGGTTATTTTAAGGAATGCTCTGTTTTACACCAAAAGCCTCTAGAAGCATTTGATAAATATTCAGTTTACATAAAAACTATCAGATATGCGTCCATGTAATAAAGTAGTTCTAAAGATTCCATGACAAGGCCGTCTCAGAATATCTACCAGAGAGAATGTGCTTTGCAACAAACCGGATTTGCAGCTTCAGTGTAATGAATTCCATCCCAGTTGACATATTTGGAACTATCATTACAAGCTCTGGCTGTTATTATTGTACCATCTGATGATTTCCCCGTAGAACCGCAGTTAAGTTGATCATTGTAGTTCAGTGGTGGTCCTCCGGTTCCACAACATACCAATATCGAATGATCAAAACCTGTTATCATACCAAAAAAGAAGAGAGGTTAAATGGCACCTCTAGCTAGCTAGCAGCTATCCATCTAAATAAATATTATACTTAATATAGACCGTAATTGGAGTGATTCAGGATGAGGTCGGATTTGATCGAGAAGATATCAACGTATGTGAAATGAGAGTCAGGATATTGTTGAGGGAGTTGTCTGAAAAGACCATGAAGCTGTGAATTGAAGAGCTTAGCAGCTTGGTTATGGTCACTGACACAACCTAAACTCATCAAGTTTTGATTTGTCTCTCCCAAATAGTGACACAACCTGAGCTATACACCCAAGTGGTCCTGTGTTGTGTATCCAAAAGTTTCTTGCACCTTCTTCGTATAATCTCTAGCAAACAAAACAAAACTTACATAATTTTTTTTTTGTTTTATTAAGACTGAAAGCAAAGACTCGTCATGTAAATGCTGACCTTTATTCCATCTTGAAATATATCTATGATTGTAGGAATGAGACCAACAACTTGATCTAATGTCTTGTTGTAAAATGCGCCAGCGAGATCATTTTGTCCGATATCAAACATATACAATCCATTTTTGAAATAATATTCGGATGGTAAGTATTTTTCGAGATCTTCATCTGAAAAAAGAATATAAAATCATTGGTATATCTACATGATTCAAACATGTCTATAGACAATGTTGATTAATATTGGATATACTACCACTTGTTTATTTAATTACCTTGTTGTAACAATTGTAGGACTTTGGATTTAAATGTGACGAACTGAGAGACTTGAACACCAAGACCAAAAGGGCTAATGGATGCAGCATTTGCCTTCTGAATCGTTGATCCACCCGCCGCAAAATTGCAGCCTCTCCGGTAACTTTGTGTGCTCACCGTATCCAAATAAGGCCTCAAATAAGGCCGGTTAATAGCTTCCACTACATAAAATTATACAAACAATCGTATAATCAGAATTTTATAAGTAGAAAACTGTGTGCAGTACAAAAATACAAAAAAAAATTAAAGAATAATGATTTTGGAAAAGAATAATTACTAAGAAAGTCCACGATGAGACGTCCATTACAGAATCTTCCGGACGATGGAGGTTTGAAGAAGTAGGATTGTCCATATGAAGGTTGGAGACGGAAGCCAAGACCAGAGCTGAGTTCTCCGGTGTCGGAGTTAGAGTCTCCAAAGTTGAAAACCGCCGGAAAATCAGGAGAAATAGGAAAAGAACTGGTGACAGGAAGAATAGCATGAAAGATGGTTACTGATAACAACGTGAAGATAGAGCGAGAAAGGGTTTCCATGGCTCAATGTATTGTTGGTTCTTCTCCTTCATACATATTATACTTATATATACATATACTAGTAGGATACACATGCATTTGTATGTATAAGTTAGATAAACGTACTCATGTACTGTATATAGTTTAATAAAAGTAGAACGGAGTTTGCTTGGAAATATGGAAAGAAACAAAATGATTGTGTTCCTCCCGTGACACCTTTTTACAGAAAATTTGGGGGTTTATGGAGTCACATTAATCTCACTATGTGTGGTTAGACTTAGAGACGACTTTGTTCAGTACTATGAATTCATTTTCCAAGAAAAATGTGAGTATTATCAATGTACAACTAAGTATATCTCATTTATATAGGGAACGTATTATATATAACTTGATATAAAGTCTATATATACCTCCATAATTAACTGAAAATAATTTGAAGGGTGGGAACTTAATGTTTTTTTTTTCTTGCTAAACGAGTAGTCGAGAAATAATAGTTATACTAGATCAGTTGTTCTGATTAAGTCATTATTTTTTTTGTAGTGATGGACTGACAATACATGATGCACATTATGAATCTGCAATAATATGACTTGAATCTAAAGGCTTGTTTTCTAGTTTTATCACCGAAACTATTTCATTTGTTTACCATCATGCGAGAGTGACGTGAAAGACTCGACATAGTGTCTACAATGGACGTGCTTGTTATGCCCATTAATCCTAACAAGCCCAAATGTCCTTCTCCGTATGTTTCGAAATCAGTTTTTAGCTCGGTACGTACGCAGTCTTTAGTAACTTTTGAAATTTAGCATCCTCTATTGTTCTGCACCTGATTTATCATTGACTAAGTTTAAACAGTATTATTTTCATAAAATCTTTGTATATAGGGATCTCCTTTTTTTTAACTCATAGCTAAAGTTCTTGATGAAATATTCAGGGACCTTACTTGACCATAAAACAAATGGATCTTTAATCACACTCCCTATATCCTATTCTCTTTTGTTACAAGAAATAAGGCTTCGTCTGTACTAATACCCACATATACCAAGAACCCTAGCAAAAAAATGAAGTTGCTAAATGCATCTATCTGAGCGTATTATTATTAAATCAAACATTATTGTTTATGATTTAATCATGAGCTTAGCAAATACAAATAATATTAAAAAGTTTCCATCTTTCACATGGTTCAGTTGGGCTTTACCGTGGTTTAGGATTTGAACACGAGGAAACATAGTCACAAAAAAAGCATTCAACTTAGCATAATTCACATGGTTTTGAAGGGAAAAGGTTTATTTCTTTTCAGATTTTATCAAGACTGTGTACAAACACGTAGGTAGTTAAGTTTCTCGACTGGTATAGTAAAGAAGTGAGTACTATCTTTACTTCTTGAAAGTCCTTAGTGACAACTCAGTCTGAATAATCTATCTTATTAAAACAGAAACATTACAACTTTTTCTAGGTAAATTTTAAAGGTGGATCTCTTATATTTAAATTAAACATCTAATCTCTTATTTATAATACATACCTTATAAGGCTTCCACATGTAACTATACGTGGATTTAATACGTACCATTATTACATCTCGATTTATATACTAAGAATATAATACGTACCATTACTCTGAAACTAAATCTTACTTTTAGATATAATATATAGATATATAGATATCATTCCTCTGGAATACTATATAGATACCATTCCTCTGAAATACGTACCATAATCCCTGCCATGATCATATACATATGAATCGTCACATACATAGAAATTGGATACTAATATATCTGATCAACTCAAATGTGCAACCATAATCCCTGCCATATACAAATTAGACATAGTATTCGTAATAAAACTATGATGCGCACACTCATCCAGCTACTTAAGATTGGTCCACATTGCAATTATATTTAATCATCTATTTTTCCATATTCCAATTATATATTGCAATATGGAAAAAAAATCATCTAAAGATTGGTCCATATTGTTCCTTTAAAAATCGAATCTCTCAGTTCTAAAATATACATTAAATAATATTTTATAGCAAAACCACTTCTCCAATTTGATTTAACATACCTACAATACCGGATTTACTAATATCGCAAGTTTTAAAAATCGGTTATGAAAAACCACTTCTCCAAATTGATTTAACATGCCTGCTATATCGGATTTAATAATATCGCAAGTTTTAAACATCGGTTATGGAAAATATTATTCTCCAAGTTTATTCTATCAAACCTAAAATCTAGGAAACAATAAAATCGATGTTCTGCTATATTACTATGGTTAATGTAATTGATTAGCTAATATTCCTTTCCTTTAAAAATACAGTCAATATTCTTTTATAGAAAAATCATTTTTCCAAGTTGTTAAAATAATCAGTTATGGAAAATCCCCTTCTCCGAGTATATTTTACCCAAGCTAAAATCTAGGAGTCGATCAACTTGTGATATTTTGTATTTATTATGGTTGATTTAATTGAATGTGAAATATTCTTTTTGACCTCACAAAAATTTGTCCATAAATACTCGATGTCCTATTCACCATACAACATTCACAAAAATTCCCAATTAAACACAATGTCGAAACATAGCACTTTAGTTATGATAGATGGTGTGAAACCTTTAAGAAACAATTGGAAAATTTGAGTAAAAGTTCTTCATTGTTGGAAACAAAACACCGGTTTTGGAGGTGACACATTTGAGTGCATCCTCGCAGATGAATCTGTACTTACATTTGTTTCAACTTTTATAAGTTTATTTCTATTCTATTGGTTTATAAACACAAGTTTTTTTCTGTTTTATAGGGTGTAAAGATTGTAACTGCGTGCCAAATGAACCAGATTTATCGTATGCAACGTGATTTACCAGTTGAAAAGTGGATATCTTCGTGTCCTTCGAAAAGATGATATCTTCGTTCTCAGCTGTCTTCATAACCCGGAGCATTTATCTGAGTGTTTTATTAAGAGAAGAACAAAAAAAAAATATGATACCAGTTCTGGAATTGCATGTCGACGATCTATCAAGGTTATGGCTAAACACTAAACTACTCTTACAAACATCAGATCTATCATCAGAAGAGAGAGAAATAGAACTATCACAAAACGTAAACTATTGAAATTTAAAACTTTAACAAACAATAAAGTTTTTATAAAAAAACAACAATAAGGATTCATAGTCTTTGTAATGTATAGTATTCACTTTTCTATACAATAGTACTTAAAACAATGAAAACTGAAATATAATATATATCAAAAATGCTTTGGACCATTACACACACAAATATATTAGATTTCAGAGATAAAATTCACTTTGAAATTATGTAATAATTGTTTTAAAAAATTAAACTTTGTAATGTACAAATCAAAATCAAAACACATTGTTTATTTAAACACATTAGTACACATTATTTATTTAAACACATTAGTACACATTTTTATTTCTCAAAATTTAAAATTAGTACACACAGCAATCAGATGAACCATTTATTACGAACAAAGATTAAAAAAAATTGACACCCGCTCGGTCGAGCGGGTCATGAGATAGTTTAATTTAAATTGAAGTCAGCGCTTCTTGTTTGACCTATCATGAGAAGTCTTACCATATATAAAGCCACCACCAGAGCTTTTGTGGTTTAATTAATTTATTTTGTTAAAAAAAAATTGTGAAGGTATAGCTTGCTATTTGTGGTTTAATTAATTTATTTTGTTAAAAAAAATTGTGAAGGTATAACTTGCTAACGGTCTATAAATTTTGGCTTTGTTAATTGTGGAACCTGATCCTTTACCAGCTTTGTCGTCCAAGTCTTTTTCGTTTCTTTTTACTTGAGTGGCAAGTAGATTTCTGGCTCTTTTAAAATTACAAGATACGCGTCAATAAAAATCTAAATGGAAAGAGCTTTCTATAAGTAACACCCAATAATTTATGAAAACGAGTCTGTCTTTATTCCGGCATCCCTACGCAAAAGAGATTCCATAGGTTGAAACTTGCATTCTAAACAAATAAGTTCATTCTGCGACATCGAATAAAATGAAAAAAAGATATAAAAAAATATATAGTTAACTCTTCAAATGATTAAATCATAGATGTAGGTTAAAATGTGATTTTAAGCATTAACAGTAATTTATTGTACATAATCCCCAAAAAATGTGCAAATATGCTATGAATAGTTTGAGTTTCAAGTTTCATATGATTGATGATTATATATACGAATAACACTACATTAAAAAATGGGCTTATTGCAAAAGTGACTCAAAACTTGAATTCAAACAGAAAACTAACCTTTTCTTTTGACTCATTTTTTTTTTGAGTTTTTAACCCCACATCTGCATTTTATCTACGAAAATGCCATTAACCTTTTTTTTTTTTTTTTCGAAAATGGCTTCTTTACTGTCTCAACCTCATTTTCTTCAAGTATTTACAATATTGCCACTGCCATGAATAGTGGGAACAACCTTGTACGAACTGTTTGGAGCTTTTAATGCCCTTTAATGCACGTAAATCTCTTTACACTCTCTCTGTTTCAATTGTTATGAACTAAAAACAACATTTCTTTCACTTTCTCTCCATATTCATCCAAAAAACTGAAGCTTTTGATTCAAAATTGTTTGGAGCCATATTTCTTTCGTTTTGACTTACGGTTGCTTTCGTTTGAGGTTCTGGGTGGTTGGAGAAGACCCTGTGTGCAAACAAAGTCATCTCACCTAGTTGAAGGTACGAATTTGAATTTTTTTCAAAATCTGTTCGCGTAGAAGACTTACAAGTAAGTCATCTGTATGTAGAAGACTTACTGATGAGTCTTCTGGTCAAACGGACGACTTAAACTAAGTCGTCCAGCTTTGTTTGGTGAAAAAAAACAGTCCAGACGACTTATATATAAGTCGTCTACGAGAAACAGGCTAGTTTTGCATTTGACCGAATCGTGTCAGATCTTTGACTATTTCTGGACGACTTATAATTCAGTCGTCTCTCGGAAAGTTAAAATTTCAATATTTTATTAAACTAGACGACTTACGTGTAAGTCGTCTTAGGTTAGTTTTGTAGTTGAAAAATAAAACTTCATAATTTAATTTTTACCAGACGACATAATATAAAGTCGTCCCGTCAGAAGACTTAATTTAAAGTCGTCCGGGGAAAGCAAAGTCGTCCAGAATTTTTCCCAATTAAGTCGTCCAAACCTTGCTTATCCCGGACGACCTTAAATTAAGTCGTCTAGCTGGACGACTTTTAGTTAAGTCGTCTGGAGAAAGTTAAATTTCAAGTTTTATTTTTCAATTACAAAACTAACCTGGGACGACTTACGTGTAAGTCGTCTAGTTTGAATAAAATATTGAAATTTTTACTTTCCAGAGACGACTGATTTATAAGTCGTCCAGAAATAGTCAAAGATCTGACACGATTCGGTCAAATGCAAAACTAGCCCGTTTTTCGTAGACGACTTATATATAAGTCGTCTGAATTTTTTTTTTTAACAAACAAAGCCGGACGACTTAGAATTAAGTCGTCCCTTTTAATTTTCAATTGCAAAAGTGACCTCTTTAGACGACTTACCTTTAAGTCTTCTGGACGACTTAAATCTAAGTCGTCTGCGATAATGTTTGTTGAACTTCTTCATTTTCTCTATGTTTACTAATGTGTTTTATTTTGAATATTTGCAGATGATTTTTAAGTTACATGCAGTGTATGGAGAATGGTTGTTGAGAGATTTCCGTTGGGATTTTGTGGTTGATGATCTCAAAGGAGCAAGATTGTTTTTATTGAATGAAGATTCAACACATGCTGAACTTGTTGCAATGGCTCAAGAAGATTATAACCTGGACATGAGATCAGTGACTGTGGAGATTAGCTACTCATTACCAGCAGAAATGATGATGACTCCAAGCAGTCCTCCCATTCATGTTACAAGTGATAGACAAGTTCGAAACTTGCTCGAGATACTCAAAACGCATAGAGTATGTCTTTGTGTATCAAGCCGCAGCAAGGTGGAAACGGTTTCAGAGAAAAGAGAAGAAGCTGGTGATAATGATGAAGCTGGTGAATGGGAAGAAGATGTTGGTGATAATGATGAAGCTGGTGAATGGGAAGAAGATGTTGGTGATAATGATGAGGCTGATGAATGTTTTGAAGATGTTGGTGATAATGAGTCTGTTGAAGATGAAAATCAAGATGGGGAGGAGGAAAATGGGGAGGAGGAAAATGGGGAGGAGGATGCTGATAACACTATTGTTGGTGAAACGGATCAGAATGGTGGGGATTACAGTCTTTATGGAAAGGTTCTAGATGAGGACGAGGAAGATGATGATAATATTTGTTTTGAAGAAATTGAAAAGACATATGCTAAGACAAATGCTATTGAAGGAGGAAAATCGGATTGTACCAGCATCTATGTCAACCAGAGTTTTGTTAGCAAGGATGCACTGCTTTCAGAGCTGCGGTTGACAGCAGTGAGGGGTAGGTTTTCTTTCAGAATATACAAATCAACAAAAACTCTCCTTGTGGCAATATGTCGGGTTAGCGGTTGTGGATGGAAGATCAGAGCGAGTGTGAAACATGGGTCAAACACGTTTTGGGTAACAAAGTATGTGGAAAAACATTTATGCTCAATTGGAGACCGAATCGCTCAGCGGAGACACTGTACTCCAAAGTATGTTGGTAGTCTTTTCATTGATCGTGTTGGGATCATTGATGGGATAACTCCACAGCATATCACTGATGCAATGAAGAACATGTTTGGCATGACGCTTGATTACACCACTTCATACAGAGCACTGTTATATGCACAGAAATTGGTGAGAGGATCAGCAGAAGAAGGGTATTCGCGTCTGCCTTCATATCTCGAGCAAATCTCCATTGCAAATCCTGATTCTATCACGGCTATAGAACTTGATTCTGAGAAAAGATTTAAGTATCTATTTCTCTCTTTTGGAGCTTCTATCAAAGGTTTTAAGTATCAGAGAAGGGTCATTGTGGTGGATGGAACTCACCTAAGTGGAAAGTATGGAGGTGTTATGTTAGTTGCAGCCGCACAAGATGGCAATTTTCAGATATTCCCATTGGCTTTTGGGATCGTGGATGCTGAAGATGAACCTTCTTGGGAATGGTTTTTCACAAAATTGGCTAGTTGTATATCTCATGACAAGCCTCTGGTGATAGTCTCTGACCGGCACGCGGCCATTAAAAGTGCGTGTGAGAAGGTGTTTCCTTGGGCAACCCGAGGAATATGTTATTATCACCTTCAAGATAACATTGTCAAAAAGTTTAAAGGGAAACATCTCATGTACTTGGTGAAAGGGGCTGCTTATGCGCACACGGTTCACGATTTTAACCGGTACATGGCTGAGATACGGAGTGCAAACCCGGAACTTGCAACGTATTTGGAGAAGGCCGACGCCAAGCTATGGTCAAGGGTTTATTGTAAGGGGAACAGGTTCAACATAAAAACAAGCAACATCGCTGAATCTATTAATTCCGCACTGAAGCGAGCAAGAGGATTTCCGATTCCGTTCCTGCTGGAGTTCATAAGGCAGAAGTTAGGAAAATGGTATTGGAAAAGGAGACAAGATGCTTTGAGTCTCCCAACTGTACATAGCCGGGGTGTTGAATACTTGCTTGCTGTTCGATCAGAGATAGCGGATACGATGACGGTCGAACCAATTGATGGATGGCGTTTCTTTGTCAAAGGTGGCAAAATGGACTGTGCGGTTGATTTGGAACATGTAAAGTGTGGTTGTGGTGTCTATGGAGTGGAGAAAATACCTTGCTCTCATGCTATAGCAGCTGGAACACATGCTGGTGTGCATATCGACACACTTGTATGTCCACTTTACTCAAAGAATCATCTGTATGCAGGATACTCAGAGAATATATATCCTATCGTGTCACAACATATTGAGGAACGAGAATGCTTTCCTCCAAACGTAAAGCGTGGTCCGGGGAGACAGAAGAAATCAAGATGGCAATCTTGGTTGGAGCTATCTAGGATGAGGGGACACAAACCCAGGAAGAAACACAGGGCACGGAGATGCTCAAACTGCAAGGAAACTGGCCATACGAAACCACAATGTACACAACCAGTTGACTAGTTGTCCAGACGACCTAAATATAAGTCGTCCAGTCTTGATTACCCGTCCAGACGACTAATTTCTAAGTCGTCCAGTGTTTCGTCTACCTTCTACGAAGTCGTCCAGTGTATTAGACTACCTTCTACTATCCCTTCAAGTGTATTTTTTTTAGACGACCTTTTACGAAGTCGTCCAGTGTATTTAAGTCGTCCAGTGTATTTAAGTCGTCCAGTGTTTAGACTACCTTCTACTATCCCTTCAAGTGTATTTTTTTTTAGACGACCTTTTACGAAGTCGTCCAGTGTATTTTATTTTTAGACTACCTTATTTTTTTTAGACGACCTTATTTGTAAGTCGTCCAGTGTATTTTATTTTTAGACTACCTTATTTTTTTTAGACGACCTTATTTGTAAGTCGTCCAGCTGGAAAACCTTCCAGACGACTTATTTGTAAGTCGTCCAGCTGGAAAACCTTCCAGACGACTTATTTGTAAGTCGTCCAGCTGGAAAACCTTCCAGACGACTTATTTGTAAGTCGTCCAGCTGGAAAACCTTCCAGACGACTTATTTGTAAGTTAGAAAATCTATACAAGTTAGAAAATCAAATAAATCATACATGCCCACAAACATACAAATAGATTTGTGTAAACAAATAGTTCAAATATACAAATAGATTTGTGTATACAAATAGTTCAAATATACAAATTGATTTGTGTATCTATACAAGTTAAAAAATCTATACAAGTTAAAAAATCTATACAAGTTAAAAAATCTATACAAATTGATTTGTGTATCTAATCATACATGCCTACAAACATACCACCATCCTCATTATCTTTCAGATGCTGATCAACAAGCTCCGTCCATATAGCCAAAGCCATAGTATCCCTCATAGTCTTCGCATTGGACCTAGCAAAGTCTTTAGGGCTAAAGGGGACCCCAAGAGCATGACATTCAATGTACTTTGCAGCGTACACGCCACAATCACCATTGTTGGCCGTGGGTACATCTTTGAGGAGTCTCTCATAAGTGTATCGCTCCAACCCATGCATCTGGTCTCCGCACTCCACAATCAGATAAGGGACCATCTCGAGAAAAGGCTCCATTATCTCATCCCATCTTTCTGGTATGGTAGTTGAAGGTATGCTGTCCCAGACGACTATGTGCCTCTTAGGGATCGATATCCAAATAGCCACCCAATGTTTGTTGTCCAAGTTCAGTGGCGCATAGATATCATCAATGTCCTCCCCCCACTTCTTGTTTGATTGGCAAAATGAAGGCATTGATCCGTCATACAAACTCGCCGCCCCACTAGGTAGCATTTTTCCTAAACCATTGTGATCAGACGACGATGTTTTGAAGACCAGATACTGTTCTCTCCAAGACTGGGTAAAGTTGTGATCCAGGAAGCACATTCGCTCGCTCCGGAAACATTGTGGGTTCTCCTTATACCTCTGCCTCAGCACATTCATCCAAGCATCTATATGCTGCATATAAAATAATACAAGTTAGAACCTTCCAGACGACTTACAAATAAGTCGTCTGGAAGGTTTTCCAGCTGGACGACTTACAAATAAGTCGTCTGGAAGGTTTTCCAGCTCGAAAACCTTCCAGACGACTTATTTGTAAGTCGTCCAGCTGGAAAACCTTCCAGACGACTTATATATTTACAAATCTATACAAAGACAAGTTACCAGACGACTTATTTGTAAGTCTTCTGGAAGGTTTTCCAGCTGGACGACTTACAAATAAGTCGTCCAGCTGGAAAACCTTCCAGACGACTTATATATTTACAAATCTATACAAAGACAAGTTACCAGACGACTTAAAGATAAGCAGAAGACTTACTACGTCTTCCAGCCATGCTTTGGATGTCCGGAGTTTTTGATACCACCAAGTTGGTGATGTACGTGGTTTGTCCTCTTCCTTAGTGAAATAATCACTGCAAACAAAAAAGCAATCAGTTTTGGTAGACTAAATCAAGCTATTATGGGTAAAGCAATCACTTACGGATCAGTTTTCAACCAATCAGCGAGCTCCTTCATCTTAGGTCTGTTTAGTGTGGGAAATGGATTATACTTTCCCACTCTAAGGAGTTTCCTTCTCTCTGCCGTATAAGGAGATATCTGCGTGGGAGCAGGTTTCTTCGTTCGTTCACTCCTTGCACGCACAGAAGCAGTGGGAGCTGTTTGGTCCAATACAACCAGGCTCGGTTCTGAAGCTGAAGCTGGATCGGTGGAAGCGAAGCTCGGTTGTTGATCGTTGGAAGCGAAGCTCGGTTGGTCAGTGGAAGTGAGAGGAACAATCTCTTTGGAGGTGACACCATCTGCTTTATCCTCCGGCAAGATCTTATATACCGAGATCGCCTCATCTGCTGTATCCTCCGGCAACAATCTCTGCAATAAAAGAGAACAAGTTAACCCTGGACGACTTAAATAAAAGTTGGGAGAGGATTTGGTTCCTGCTGGAGTTCAGACGACTTATTTGTAAGTCTTCTGGAAGGTTTTCCAGCTGGACGACTTACAAATAAGTCGTCTGGAAGGTTTTCCAGCTGGAAAACCTTCCAGACGACTTATTTGTAAGTCGTCCAGCTGGAAAACCTTCCAGACGACTTATATATTTACAAATCTATACAAAGACCAGACGACTTAAAGATTTGATACTAACCTCTTTGGGCAGAGGAGAAGGCTGTTTCTTTTGTGGAGAAGGCTTTTTCGTTTGAGGAGCAGGCTGTTTCGTCTGAGGAGCAGGCTGTTTAGTTTGAGGAGCAGGCTGTTTCGTTTGAGGAGCAGGCTGTTTAGTTTGAGGAGCAGGCTGTTTAGTTTGAGGAGCAGGCTGTTTCGCCTTTTGAGGAGTAGGCTTTGCCTTTTGAGGAGCAGGCTGTCTGGTGGGAGGAGTAGGATGATTGGTTTGAAGTGGAGGCTGATCCTTTTGAGGAGTAGTCTGTTTGTTACTAGCCCCGGTTTCTGGGGCTTGTGGGGTAGGGTGTTTTTTACTAACCCCGGTTTCTGGGGCTTGAGGGGTAGCCTGATTGGTGACACCAACCTTCTTCTCCACAGCTTCCAATCTATCGGAGATCTTCCTAATCTCCCTGATGCACTTCTTAAACCCCTCTTTCATCATGTCACCTAAGTCCTTGAACATGTTTTCTAACTCCTCTCTGGTCACCCAACTAGCCTCTTCTCTAGCCTCTTCTGTAGCCTCTTCTGTAGCCTCTGTAGGAGCCTCTTCTCTAGCCTCTTTAGGAGCCTCTTTAGGAGCCTCTTTACGAGCTTTCTTCCGAGGTCTCTGATTGTCTTCCTCCACCTCCTCCACAACCATCTCTTTGGCTCTTTTCGATGGAGTCACAAACTTGGGTTTTGTACCAGTGACTTCCCAGCAATCCATGGTCCACTTCCACGGTCTCCGATCATACATCACTTTAATGATGTTCTCCGCGGGCACGTCATCAACCTCAGAGTCCCATTTTGGCCACATTTCACTAATGTCCTTCTCAACAAAGTTGATCACGCGGGTCTGCAGTAAATAGAAGAAGAATCGAGTTAGATATTTGAAACAAAATACTAAATAGACGACTTAATTATAAGTCGTCAACTAAGTCGTCCAGCTGGACGACCTTCCAGACGACTTATTATAAGTCGTCTACTAAGTCGTCCAGCTGGACGACCTTCCAGACGACTTATAATAAGTCGTCTACTAAGTCGTCCAGCTGGAAGACCTTCCAGACGACTTATAATAAGTCGTCTACTAAGTCGTCCAGCTGGAAGACCTTCCAGACGACTTATAATAAGTCGTCTACTAAGTCGTCCAGCTGGAAGACCTTCCAGACGACTTATAATAAGTCGTCTACTAAGTCGTCCAGCTGGAAGACCTTCCAGACGACTTATAATAAGTCGTCTACTAAGTCGTCCAGCTGGAAAACCTTCCGGACGACTTAATTAAGTGAAGATGGAAAGGTACCTGACTCAAGATAGCAGCTTTCATGAATCTGCGGCCTCTGCTGCCGTCGTAAGCCAGAATCGGTGGAGACGGACTGTTTGCTCTGGGTAGACCAATACTAGCACCCAATCCCGGAATAGCTTCGTACGCCCAGACCTGAAGAACTTGTATAAAGCCATCCACGGTGTAACAGCCAGTAATATCTTTGTTCCACAAAGAGTCCATCAGCACCTTAAACGCGACTCTCCCCCATGGATAATTCTCAAACCTTTCTAAATCCATCACTAGCCTTGCGAGAGTAGCTCGTGTAGCGCTTGAGAACTTTTTCCCTTCAATGAATCCAGTGAAGATGGAAAGGTACGCGAGTCGCTTGCGATCTTCCCTGGACCAATCCCCGCATCTCTTCAGTGCTGCTATTATCTGATCAGTACTTGGCCCAGCTTCCCGATGAACTCCCATCATCTCCCAGAAAGAAACCATCTGTGGGGTAACTTCACATTCTGGTGTCTCAAGGTCCTCGATGTAGTCGCAGTTTAGACCAGTGATGTTTTCAAACTCTAACAGTGAAAACCTCGCAGGTTCTGGACCAACGAGACACCACATCTCGTACTTCTTCTTAATGTCCAGCTTTAAACCGAGCAAGTGGTGAACCAGCCTTGAAGCCCAACCAAATCCCTGCTCCTTGAACTTGATGAAAACTCCCAATCTCGACTCCTTGAGCTCTTCAAATTCAGCATCAGTGAGAGCTTCCCTAAGAGCAGTATGCAACTTCGTGTTATCCGTATGATACGAAATGCTATTGCGGGGTTCTGGCTCTTCCCCTAATGTGTATAACCTACGGGGGAGTTCTGGAATATCCATCCTTTTTGTCTGCAAAATAATCAAAGACAACAATAGAAGTCAGAACACAAGCTAAATCAATCACGCCTTAATTGTTACTCCAGACGACTTAGTAGACGACTTAAATATAAGTCGTCTAGAAAGTCGTCCAACTGGACGACTTAGTTGACGACTTATATTTAAGTCGTCTGGAAAGTCTTCCAAATGGACGTACTAAGTCGTCCAGGTTGAAGACTTTCCAGACGACTTACTTACAAGTCTTCCAGTAGAAAAATTTCAAGCGGACCTGATTAGTCGCAGAAGGAGTTCGAGTACTCGTCATTGTGGTTATAGATCTGAAAAAATAAACGTGAAACGGTGAGAATGAGTAAATTGAAAGAGACAACGTTTTATGTTCATCTTTTCCACGAGTTTGATGACTTACCGGCGTTAGGGTTTACAGAGAAACGGCGCTACGGTTTACAGAGAAGAAGCGGCGGCGCTAGGGTTTAGAAGAAGCGGCGGCGCTAGGGTTTAGAAGAAACGGCGGTGCTAGCTAGTGTTTAGAGTAAGCGGCGGTGAGAACGTTGGTGAGCACGGTGGCGAGGGCGACGGTTTGTTCGGAAATAGTGGAAGCGGGGGCGCTAGGGTTTAGAGGAATCGGCGGCGCTAGGGTTAGAAGAAGCTGCGGCGACAACGGTGAGAATGAAGTGAGATAGATAGCCGACGTTGAGAACGATGGTTGTTCGGAAATAGTGGGAATTCGAATCGCCTTTGATATCGCCGGTGAGAGAGAACTGTTAGGGTTTCTGTTCGCGGAAAATGAAAAAAAAAAAAAAAATCACCTTATATATTGGGTAAATAATCCGGTTAGCTTTAAAAGTACATTGGTAAACTTTAAGGTTTGGTCCGGTTTAGACGACTTATTCTGGCTGATAATGTACATCAGACGACCTAATATTTAGTCGTCTGGGAACAGAAGACTAAATATTAAGTCGTCCAATACCCTAAAATGAACCCCTAAACTAAAATGACTAAATTAACTTACTAACCACGTTATAAAATCAAATTATACTTCAATAGTGTTTACTATACACAGAAATGAACACGCCTAGGTAATTTTAAAAATTTTCAAAAACGGTTTTAATGCTTTCCAAAATCTAACCCTAAGAACACATACAATACTACAACATATGTTGATGAAACATAAACTAAAGAATATCATGACTCACTACTTTCACTCATCTGGGCTGAAAACAATTGAAATTTGTTATATATTAATTTATATCTCTTAAGACATATGTTAATTACATAATTCCAATTTTTCACTTATCAAAATATTTTTTACAAAATTTTTAAATTATGTTTAAGAATAACTGTCCAGACGACTTAACTTAAAGTCGTCTGGACGACTTATTTTCAAGTCGTCTGTTTACAGACGACTTGCGAGGGGTAGAAACGTAAAAAAAAATCCGTTTTTTTTGTTTGTTCACAAGGAGATAGTTGTAATTTCAATAGCCTTTTAAGTTACTTTTGCCTTTGACCCAAGTTGGGGTACTCTTTTGGGTTTGACTCCAAGTTTTGAGTCACAATTGGTAATTCTCCCTTAAAAAATCATGTTCAGTGAATGGACGAAGCTTCTTCCTACCACGTGGAACTCAGGGATGAACCCATCGCTGACATCACCGTAACCAATCCCATCTTCGCAGCTTCAAATAACTTTTTCACGCTATAACAATAAATAAACTCTCTTCTTCCTCAAACACACAAACAACAAACACAGAACCTAAAGAGAGAAAAAAAAACATTGGTGGTACAAAAGAATCATGAGAAGAACTGATCACGCTTTCCCCGGCGTGTTGCCAGCTTATTATTCTTGTGTATATTATCAGCGGCGGAGCTAGTAGCGGGTCAAGCACAGCCCGATGGGAGAAATGAAGTGTACACCTACGGAAAGATAAGTCCAGCCATGGCAGTGATCATCGTGATCCTCATCGCTGCTCTCTTCTTCATGGGCTTCTTCTCCATCTACTTCCGCCACTACTCCGCCATACCCGACGCCGGAGTTTCGCCGGCTGGTGGAGCTAGAACCAGAGTAGTATTCAGCGCCGCGGCAGGCGGCACGTGGACTCGACGTTTCCGGCGGTGGAGGCTTTCCCGACGTTCGTGTACTCCGAGGTGAAGACGCAGAAGCTTGGTAAAGGGGAGCTGGAGTGTGCCATCTGTCTGAACGAGTTCGAAGACGACGAAACGCTGCGTTTGCTGCCCAAATGCGATCACGTGTTTCACCCTCACTGCATCGGTGCATGGCTTGAGGCGCACGTGACTTGTCCTGTTTGCAGGGACGAATCTCGCCGTGCAAGTTGCTAAAGATGAATCGGTCGAACAGGATGTTGAGTCACAGCAGGTGGTGGTGAATCCTGAACCGGTTCCGGTACAAGAACAGTCGGTTACCAGTGATATTGATTCGAGGAGATTGCCTGGAGTACCGGTGGATCTTAAACGAGCCAAGTTCTCGAGATCGCATACGACGGGACATTCCGTGGTTCAACCGGGAGACTGTACCGAACGGTTTACTCTCAGGTTACCGGAAGATGCGAGGAAGAAGATGTTGGCGAATTGGAAGCTAAACCGTTCGAATAGTTTTCTCGGTTCAAGTAGAGGCAAACCGATTGACCGGTCAAAGGCTCGGTCTGATCGATGGTTGTACCGTAAAACTTCGTCGTTTCTGTGGAGGAGCCGAGATGATGGTTCGATTAAGCTAGGTGGAACCGGTAGCGTTCGAGCCAATGCTCTATCGAATTCAACCGGTGATTCGGTACGGTCATGACCGGTGGGCTATTCTTAGAAACGCGTCGTTTCTGTGGAGGAACTCTTCGGTACAGGGGCCAAGAGGAGGAGTCAATAAGGACAGGGAAGGAAATTCGGTTAAACCGTCCGGTACAGGTGGCTCAACTAGCGGTTCGGAGAGATTACCGGTTTAGTTGACTTTTATTTGTAGCATGTGAGCTACTATTTTATTTTCACATATTTTCAAATTTTGTGTGTTGTGTGATAAAAAAAAAGTCAAAAACGCAGTACATTTTCCTTAACTTTTATCATTATATTAATCAAAGTCAAATCCAGAAAAAATCTACTTTTTCGAAAATAATGTATAAAATAGCTTGTGTTACAAAAAAAAAAATGTATAAAATAGCTTTAGAAAGGAGTAGGAGAGAACAATAGACGACGGTGGTGAGGTGCGGTGTAGTGGGGGTTGTTGAAAAACAAAAAGGTCTTATTCTTCGACAAAGCATATAAGCTATCTTAAAGCGAATCGAATATAGTTTTGTCTGTTGATTTGCTTCCAATCCACTATAGCTCTGTTACTTTTTTTCTTTTGAGCAAGCTCTCTTGATTCTTGTACATAAAACAGTACTGACGGAGATACAAGTATCATATATTATATATATCGATATTATGTATTTGGCTGGTTTATAACAATTACTTCCTAGTTAAGTTAACACAGAAGACTAACATAAGACCCACTTGGTTTGGAATTACAAGAACCATTCAATTTTTAATAAACGTTACATGAGATAGATAATGATATTCTATTACAGAGTTCCACACAAATATCTTGATATATAAATGAAAATTTATCGACCGTCACTATCTCTCCATGTCGGATCACAGATCTCATCCGCGTAGGAATAATCATGAGACACACTTTAATCCAGAAGGACATGATAAAATATTCCTAGTTTAGAGCACAATGCTATCTTTCACATGTAACCTATGCGCAAGACATGCAATTTATTAGAACTCCTCCCAACATTGTGTATGTATATATGATTAATAATCAACCGTGTCTCCTGCCTTCACCGCCCGTAATCCATTTGGTTAGGTGCAAACTTGACATAGTTTATTAATAAACGACAAACAAACACAATTAATGTGTGACGACCAAGTTTGTGTAATTTATTATTTGAAATAACCAAACCAGTCAAGTTTTTCATCCGCTTACTTTCTCTTTCATCTTAATAAGCATTGTAAAAGTAACGTTTTAAGTGTAAAACCATCAGCGGTCAAGCAAAACTGACATTAATTTAGAGCTTATCATTTAGTGGGCTTTGGGCTTTTGGTTTTGGGCTTCTACAACGAAAGCCCAACAAAGCCTGTCTTCCTTCCATGGGAAGTTGAGAAGGAGAAGGAAAAAAAAACTCGAGAGATACAATCACTCATGGCGAACGAAGAAGACGACGACGGAGAGAAATCACGAGGGACGCCACAACAGATTGGTAACAAACCCAAAACCCAGATCGTAATTGGTGTTCCATCGTACCAGGAAGTATTGGAAAGCTCACAGACTAAGTCCGACGCCACCGTCTCTCTTCAAACCTTCCCAGACTTTCTCTCAAGCTTTCGCTTTCGTCAAATCCTCCGACGTCTACTCTCCTCCTCCTCCTCCTCCTCCTCCGTCGCAGCAGCCCAGCGCTTCTCAAGTGCCCAGTACAAGGTAGTTTTGTACGGATTGTCCTGAGAAAAAAGATCAAAGTATAGACTTTGTAGCCTCTGTTTTTTTATCATCAAAGTGTTCTGAAGATTGATTACCGTTGAAAAGTCAAAAAATTTAACGTTTATTTCCATCAGTTATCCTCTGTTTTTTTTTATCAAAGTGTTCTGAAGATTGATTGCCATTGTAAAGTCGAAAACTTTAATGTTTATTACCATCAGTCATCCTCTGTTTTTTTATCAAAATGTTCTGAAGATTGATTGCCGTTGAAAAGTCGAAAACTTTAATGTTTATTTCCATCAGTCATCCTCTGTTTCTTTAATAATGATTGCATTGTTACTCGCATACTTAAACTTGTATGTGTGTTTTGGTGTATGTTGCGTTTGATCGTAGCCAAACGCTTCAAACCGATGTAGCTTCATCTTCGTCCTCTGCTCCTGTAGCTACTACTGGCTCTCTATCCTCGAACACAACGCAACCACGTAACGCAATTCTCGTTAGCAATAGACAGGTGAGGTTGACTTTAAACCTCCGTGTTCTTTGATACTCATCTGAGTTTTAATCTGCCGAATGAACAATTGTTTTTGCAGAAAGGCAACCCGCTTCTTAAACATATAAGGAACGTGAAATGGGTTTACTCAGATATCATTCCTGACTACTTACTTGGTCAAACCACTTGCGCTCTCTATCTAAGGTGATGAACCTCGTTTTGTTTTCATTACTTAAGTTCTAAGAAAGTGTCAACGCTTTGCTGATTCCCTCTCTCTCTCTGCAGCTTGCGGTATCATCTACTCCACCCGGATTATCTCTACTTCCGCATTAGGGAACTACAGAGGAACTTCAAGCTCCGTGTCGTTCTTTGCCACGTCGACGTTGTAAGTTTTAAAGAAATCTATAGTTCCCATAGCGTAGGAGGCTGTTCTTATGGTTTCTTGGAAACAGGAAGATTCGGTGAAACCGTTGCTTGAAGTCACCAAAACCTCTCTCCTCCATGATTGCACCCTACTGTGCGCCTGGAGGTATCTATATCAACCTCAATCACTCTGCTTCTCTCGTTGTACGCTACAACAAACGTTCTGAGTGAAACTTCTTGCAGCTTGACGGAATGTGCTCGTTATTTGGAGACGATAAAAGTATATGAAAACAAACCTGCGGATCTCATCCAAGGCCAGATGGATACAGACTATCTCTCACGTGTATGGAAACTCTGTTAAGCTGCGCTATTAATTTTTTTCCGAACTTTTATTAATTCTCATGGTGTAAATGTTGTTTGCAGCTGAACCATTCGCTTACAAGCATCAGACATGTGAATAAGAGCGATGTAGTCACACTTGGTTCTACATTTGGGGTTAGTTAGTCTTTGTTATTGTGAATTCTTTTTTTTTTTTATATGATTCAACTTAAGCTCATGATTTTTAATGCAGTCTCTTGCTCATATAATGGATGCATCAATGGAAGATTTAGCTCGTTGTCCCGGGATTGGCGAACGCAAGGTACATTTTTTTCCTTTCCTTCTCCATGATTCTTGTGACATAAGAACTGGTCTTTATCTGAGAATGACTTTAAAAAAACCTCAAGGTGAAAAGGTTGTACGATACATTCCACGAACCTTTCAAGCGTGCAGCTTCGAGCTACCCGTCTGTTATAGAACCAACAGTCCCGCAAACTGAAGTTCATAAGGGTGGGAACTCGGAGGAACGTGTTGTTGAAGCAGACGAGGATTTTGTGGAGGAAGACTCAAGGAAACGCATGAAGAAGGTTGAGCCTGAGAAAAATGTGAAGACTGCTCTCTCGGACCGTTTTTGCTAGATACTCTGATAGGCTCTGCAAGAAAAAAGGAGAAACAAAAGGAGAAAGATACAGCAACAGAGTCAGATGCTGAAGTAAACCCACAAAGATTAACACAAAGTTTTGATCACTGGCCAAGGCCATTTGCAAAGGGTGACTATGTTTCTAGAAATGTAACATATTGTTTAGCTTTGTATTTGTTCGTTGGGTATTGTAACTGCTAGTTACTGAAGCCTCTGTATTATTTCTTACGATTGTTACTAATTTTGTTTTAGCTTTTACGAATTGTATTAATTTTTCTGGGCTATTAAAGTCTTATTATATAAAGCGCACACAAAAATATTTAATATTGAAAGATGAGAACTAGCTTGAAGCTTGAAATGATTAGATGTCGCGATGTGGTAACACTTCTCACGAGTGAATTAAGAATATGCGATAGGTTTGTTATTAGTTTGGTTTTGAGTTTAGATTCAGTTTATAGACAAGAGTTAGGTTTGGTTTAGTGCGTGTTTAATGCATGCAATACGACCGTTTAACAGCTTTTTGCAATTTCATATTTTAGAATTGTAGTTTTGTTGACATGTCTGAAATGATTGAGACGATGTCTTGTCGATCATAGACACAAACATTTGAACTTTGTGCACCACTCTTCCCTCTTTAATTTTCTTTTCTTTTTCTAAACATTTAAAAAGAAACTCTTTCGGTGTGAATGGTTTTAGATTGCAATCAACAAAAAAAAGAAGAAGAAGTAAAGTTGCAAAGGACTGGTAAAAGAAAAAGGCAGAGAATAATTGAAGTGTAAGTAAACCGGTCGTGAGAGACATTGGGTAAACAGGTAAATAAATTAACCTGAAAAAGTAAAAGTTGAATTTTCTTCCAAAGCAACATCTTATGATCTTAATGTGTGTGCATATGTATTTTTATATATGGGAACTGTATATATAAAAAGTGAAGTTACTGAGGATGTTGGAACATGAGGGGGACAGAAGCGAAAGTGATATTAAAAACATGAACCTATTCAGAAGTTATAAATTATTACATAACAATACATACATGAATGTGTATGGTATGTAAACAATGTAGATGCAGTTTTTGGAATCTGGCTTCCCTCTTCTTGGGACGAAAGCAGATGTTTTCAATCTGCTTCATTGCTCCTTAGCAAACCCAATAAAGCATTCTCTAACTTTTAGCTGTTTTCAATCTGCTTCATTTCTCCTTTAGCAACCCCAATAAAGCATTCTCTAACTTTTCTTTTTCTTTTCTTGATCCTTGGGATTTGGTCACTTTGCACTATTATCGACCATGCCCCAATACTCTATTTTTCTTATGGACTTGACCCATAAAATTTCGAGATTTTTACTCAAAGCTCGATGAAACACGAGGCTTTGATTCGTGTGTTATAACCAGTTTGTTCTAACGTCCACCATAGTTATTTAAAAATTCTGTGAACTTGATTAAGAATAATAAATTTTCTGATATTTCAATTGAAGCGACATACGTACTATATTAACTTTTCGTATCACCTAACTTTCATGCCATTGCTCGTTGCCAACCATTTTTATGGTTTTAACTCTTTTAGGTTTTTAATATATAATTTGCACAACATTTTTTCTTGATTATAAAATTGTTAATCTATATTGCAGTTACGTTCATGTCCTGTGAAGTTACTACATGAAATAGAAACACTATCAAAACTAACCCAAGATGAAAAAAAAAACCAACAAGAACCACTTTTTTTTTTGGTCAACCCAACAAGAACCACTAAAATCCCAATCTTATCATCAACAAGAATGGGTCATATGTTGTATATATTTTAGTGATTTGTCCTTTATGTTTATGTAAGGGTAGGTGTCCTGGCAATTAAGGGTATATATGTCTATTGCACATATATGTACATGCATACAAAGTTGATTGCAATTGTACCTAACCAAACACTACAAAACTTTCTTTAAATAATATATATAGCACATTGATAGATGTCATGATTCATGTACGTAAGTTCGTGACCCAAATTTGGATATGAAGTCCAAAGACTCCAGCTGTGGACATCCTTACAGTACATCTTTATTTATTGACTATCGCTCTCGTGCTTTCTATTGTTGTACCATAGATGTTAATCTGTTACAAACTGAGTGTAAATTTATAGATGGTTTCATCAAAATATAATATCTTTGGTCTTTGTCAGTACCAATGACCGGTAATTCTTATGTGATGTCGATCTCCATAGAGATATTGTATTGTAGAGTAATCAATTAACAAAAACTTTACCAACATGTTATGATTTTTTTTTGAACTATAAGAAAAAGATAACTTCTATTGAGTGAGACGCAAATGTTTCAATTACATGTGTTTCACGTCTTCAGTTTCATTTCTGAGAGAGAGTTTGAAAATGAACTCAAAGGTGTTGACAAAGTTGCTTTTTCTAACTTGTTGTTCTGACGACCTCGACTACTAACAAACTTCGTCTTGCATTCTCACGCACGTATCTTCTCATTCGTCACTTGACTTTCAAAATCAAACCTAACACGTGATACTTTTAGTTCTTATGTTTGGTCTTTTTGTTGGTCAGTATACAATTCCCTATTTTCATGGGAATGTTTCATATCAGTTTTTATTAGAAAGTATCTTGTATTTGTTAGGCTCGGCTAATATGAGCTACTCCAATTCAAACAATGAACATGTTCAAAACTATATTTTAGAATACGAAAGAGACATATAAAGTTACGTAATTGTTTTGGATGTCAGTTGTCATCATAGTTACAGCTCTAGCTGGTAAATATCGTAGAACGGCAGAACATTTAAAAACGAAAACTATGCACAAATAAAATTGATATTCTACTTCGATTAGTAGTCAGAAGATTTAAAACCTGCAGACAGTTGATATGTAAGCAGGGGTCGTACAAGATAAGATAAAAGCTGATGGCAGGGAAATCAAATTGCAGCCAAATAGTTCAAAATTATTCTGAAAATATCTTTTTTTTCTTCTTCTTTTCAAATTCAGGTACTTTGGAGATTGCAGTTAGAAAAATCTTCGGTTATTTATAGTCATCTTAATTAATGTCCAATTTAAAAGTAGAGAAAATAGAGATTATATGGTCACTCTTTCCTAAAAACAATTCTTGTCATATATTTTCTTCTATTTCTTATAGGCCAATTACTTTTCAGTTTCACACATGCTCAGTTGAATTTTGCCTCCTAACGTGACATGCTTGGGAATTTTGTTTAACGTTGTTTTCAATTGTTAATGATTGTCCTATAACGTCGTGATTCGTGAAAGGTTTGAATAAAGATCTTTTAAAACGGAAACGAATATGTTTTCGTTGATGTATGGATTGCTCTTTGTTACCAATCAAGAAGATATATAGCCATATAGCACTCCTGTTACAAAAAAGAAGATATATAGCACTTAGCAGCCGCGGTGGCTAAGCTGTGCGTGTGTTTTTGTTTCGCTTTTGTCACACACACACTGGGCTGGTAGGATATTCCCTTACTTTTGTTAGAAGCTAAACCTATGAGGCTATCGATACAAACACAAACCATGAAGACACATATACTTTCAAAACATAGCAGTTTATTCAAAAGTAAATGAAGAGAATAAATATTTACTACAATTGATTGAATTGAAGAGATGAGAACATAGATTAGGTCCAGCGTCCAAAAAAGGCCAAAAAAAAGAAACAGTTTGATTTGGACACTCATTGGCATGTGCTTCAAAAATACCCCACATCTTATAATGAGTCCAAACAATTTCCGATTTTATTGATTAGTCAAATGTGTATAGTAGTGGTACTAAAAGCAAATAAAAATATAATTTTTATGATAATTTTATGCAAAAGATAAAAGAAAAGTAAAGCCTAGTTTCTCCTTACATAAAGAAATTCAACTGTAGAAATCTTGTGGGAACAGAGCTATGATTATATATTTTCTATAACATGACGATGGCATTATTCTGTATCATTTTTGTCTTCGTTTCCAACTGTTAATACATTTTTTATTCAAGAATAGTACAAGCTTGGATTTGTCTATCTTTTTAAATGGAGTCTTACATGCAAAGTTAATTACCCATACACTCTGCTTAACGAATTCTAATTTTTTCGTTTAAGAGCACATAATGTAAACAATCAGAGTAAAAACTATTGATCAACAGCGTGTAAATACGCAAACTGACAAAGATAACTTAAGCTGACAGCAATGTTCTTCACGAGGTTGGTTTTAATTTTGGTAGTATATAGAAGACGATAAAACAACAAAGAAATTTAATAATAGCTATATCTAGAAAAAGAAGGGTCTAATGTACCACTGAAAATGATTGCTCAAACCTCTCAAAACAATTTAATCTCTTCTTCGATTTTTCTTACAGCTTTTTCTGTGTTTTAGTTTGACTTCTTTGGTTGGAGAAAAATCATTGACCTCTAGGTTGTCATGGACCGACCAGCAACACCGTACACGGTTCGATCTATATAAGCTTAGTGTGTCTACCAGCATCTCCAACATACTTTTATCCTCTCATTTTTTTAAGGCTTTTGCACTCTAACAAACTCTTATCCTTTCAAATTATAAGGGGATGAACAATAGACCCTCAAATTTGAAGGGTACTGTTGAAACCCTTAAAACACTATTTATTTTTCACTTCAGTCTCTACAATTATATATATTTGATAGTAGCATGAATAACTTTTTATATATCATATTTTAGTACTTATCGTTATATTTTCTTAAAACTATCTTGATTAAAATTATTTTATTAATATTTTTTATACTACTTATAGTTATATTTAATTATATATTTTTTCTCAAAAATATTTTATTTTAATATGATTCAAATAGTATGTTATTTTTATTTTTGAAAGTTTAATGATTATAGTTAATTATTAATAGTATTTAGGACTAAAGTGTAAATTGTGAATTTTTCTAAAAATAAATTTGAGGGTGATTGTTGGAGAACTATCCCTTCATTCATTTATCTTAAGGGTGGACCCCATTAAAAATGAGGGGCTTATTGAAGATGCTCTAACTGCTAGGTCCATAGCAGAGTATTGTCACATCTAAACATTAGTTAAGGTCGAACCATGAATCACTTTAAACTTTCATTTACTTAAATAGTTAAATCTGGTGAGTTTAATCCTTTTCGGTTTTCCCTTTTAAAATTACTTATCACGTACCTACACGTGTTAGCAAAGCTATTGTATGTGCTTAGTAAGCTAGCACAGCGATAAAATTAACTAAAATAGTCAGAGTTACGCGAAATGTAAAGATGCACGATGTGATTTAAAATAAAAATCGCAAAACTAGTAATAGTGTTTTCCCTTCATGTTTATGTACACGACTTTTATAGATATGTTTGAAAAAACTGCTTACTATATTGTGATACTCTCGCTGAAGTGGTGCACATGCGTCACAATCACAATATCACATGCATTAGCAATTAAGTGATATTTTATTTTTAACTCAGAACCTCAGTATATTACAAGTAGATAATTAAAATACATCATTAATATTTATTGATTCCGAACTAATTGGTGGTTTTTACCCCAAAAAAAAAAAACTAATTGGTGGTTGAAAGCTGGCCCTAGAGAGCTCTATCCACAGCAAAGAGTGGAAGCGACCTACCTGTCTCCATGACCCATTAAAACTCATCAAATTATTGTCTCTTTTCGCTTCTTCTTCTTATATTATTATATATACATATCAAATAACAGATATATTGAATGTATATTTCTCTTATTTATATAAACTTATCGAGCATCCTCCACAACAAAAGTTGTCAAATCAAGTTATTTTTAGTTTTCCATTTATAAATTTCCGGGTTGTGGAGGAGTACCATGGATTATCAACTTGAATATCTTTACAAAAAATGAAAATTTCTGTATTGAATGATTATGTTAAATATTTAAAACTCTACTCAAAAGTATTTAGAGCATTATAATATTTATGAATGAAAATCCAGAGTATTTTGAGATAACTATCAAATAAAATAGATTTTCTCCTTAATTTCGTAATTTTATTTATATTTTAAGTTTAAATTTTCTAATATAAATGTTTTAGTACCAAAAACAAACTGAAAGTATAGAGTTGTAAGTTGTTTGATTCGGTTTCCTACTACATATAAAAATTATAATCAAATAATTTATTGCTGGCTTTCTCTCGATTTATAATCAGGTTTTTCAATCTTTTGGTACCACTAAATTATATTGAGTATTGACATGTGTGATTTTTAACTGATTGTCTCAGCCAAGTTTTTTTTTTTGACTAAAAACACAAATCATAGATATAAACAATCAAACAGTTCATGAGAAAAATTTCTGCACGAGGTATATTAGTAGAGAACGTAAGATCTAGATCGCATAACTTACCAATATAGGAGTCATAGAATAATGTCTGAATTCAATGGTTGCATCGTTTGCGTGTGTGATGTTGTTAAACAAATCCATTTTGTTGACAAAGGCGCTATTCTCGCTTGCGATTGGATCCTTAACACTCTTGTCAACGATTCATTAAAATCATTGATCACAAAACCATTATTACGATCCTGAAATTCTGTTGTTAAATATCAGTGTCATATCTAAATTATTGTAGTCAAATTAATTTGCAAGCAAATGATATACGCTATGACCATTAAGAGAATTTTTAAGGTTTAAAACTTGTTGTTACTTAACACGTATTCCTTATTACTGATTTATGGAAAAATCATTAAAAATTAATATATGTATAAAAATAAAAACATATTGACAAAATGTGAATTAAAAGTTGATTTTAGAAATTCTGATAAAACTACTGCATGATAACAACATGACACCTAGATTATTGACTCTTGATAAAGTCGGTTTACATCTAAACCACAAAAGCAAATTTTCATTAGGAAAAAAACGAATACAGCTAAGAATGTAGGTAAGGAACCTTAAGATATTCGAATTTGTGTGTTAATCAAATCGTATTCAGGAAGATGAATGAATACAGACGAAGCGAGGCTGTACTTAATTCTGCTGACAAAGTGAAAGAAGCTGCCTTTAAGCTTCTTCTTCTGCTTCTTTCCCTCTACTCTGTACCAGAAAAAGTATGACACTTTAAAATTTTTAAAATCAAAAACAATATTAAAATGTTAATTGAAGGAAAAAAAAAAGAAGATATTTTGCAAATCAAAATGAAAGATATATCCTTGCTACCTGTGCCACCGCCCTCTCTCTCTCTACAGACCAAATAAATAATAAGAAACCCTCCTGAAACAGAGAGATAAAAGAAAACAAAACACAAGTATTGAGCGTGTTTTATTAGTGTCCCTCTCTTTCCATCTCTGTCCTTAAAACACAGCAACAACCGACTTTATTACATTATAATACCCCTCTTCTTATCATCTCTATCTACTACCATCTCTTCTCTTCACATAAGAGAAAAGAAGAGCTGAAACTCTCTCTCTCTCTCTCTACACAGATTGTGAAAAAACCCACAAATCTAAGAGAAACTATGAATAAACAAGATGTTACGAAGCTTCAGGTATACGTCTTCTTCTCTTCTTGTCTCTCTCCCTCCAGGATTGGAGTATATAACTGTGCTAATTCTGTTTACTGGGATTTGTTTTTTTTCTGGCAGACATGTGTTCTGAAAGTGAACGTACACTGTGAAGGCTGTAAGCATAAAGTGAGGAAACAGTTGCAGAAAATCGAAGGTGTGTGTTCTTCTTTCTTGGCCCCATTTCTTTGAGAGGTAGTAGCTTTGTATGGTCATTTGAATTGTTAATTTAGTAAAGCTAGTGTCTGTTTGAGACCATACGAAGTGAGTTTCTCTCTCAGAAGCCATATGGATCTGTTAAAAATTTTGAAGTTTTCAGCTTTATACAAAGGTTTTGAAAAGAGATCTCTTTTGAAAATGATTTTTAACTTCTTGTTTTTCAAATGAGGTCCAAAAGTCCCAAGATTTATCAACTGGGCTACTTTTTTTTTTTTAAATGTTAATGTTTCAAAAAATTACATTAACCGTTGTCAATTTCGTTTAGACATAAAAGTTACTAAATTTAAACCATATAAAGTTCAAAGTTTTGAGATTTACCGCGGTTCTGACATGGGTTTGTTAATTGTGTTTGATAACAGGTGTGTACTCTGTAAAAGCAGATGTGGAACAGGGGAAGGTCACTGTCACAGGAAACGTTGACCCAGCTATCCTCGTTAAGAAACTGAGCAAATCAGGGAAACACGCCGAGATCATAGGCGGAGGCGGTGGTGGTGGTGGTGGAGGAGGAAAAGGGTTTCCTAATCTGAATGGGCAGTTTGGTAATCTCGGTATGAATGGAAAAGGTGGAAAAGAGAGCAACCAAGCTAAGGGGAAACCTAACGGTGGTGGTGGTGGTGGTGGTGGTGGTGGTGGTCAGAATCATGGACATGGAGGTCAACCGATGCAGTTGACTCCACAGCAGATTCAACAGATTATGATGATGAAGGCTGCTCAAGCTGGTGGTGGTGGTGGTGGTGGTCATGGTGGGAAGGATATGAAGATGATGATGCCTCCTGTGGCGTCTAAGGATCAGCAGAAGAAGTCTGTTAAGTTTGCGGAAGAGGAGGATGATGAGTTTAGTGACGATGATTATGATGATGAGTTCAGTGAGGATGATTATGACGACGATGAGTTCGATGATGAGGAGGACGATGATGATGTGGGAGGACATGGAGGAGATGGTGATCATCACATGCCTCCTAATAAGATGATGATGATGCCTAACAAGATGATGCCTCAAATGGGTGGTGGTGGTGGTGGAGGACCTAAGGGACCTAATGAGATGATGATGATGATGAATGCTTTCAAAGCCGGGGGCGGCGGTGGCGGTGGAGGAGAGGGGAAGAAAGGTGGCGGTGGGGGGTTTGAGATTCCGGTACAAATGAAGGGAATGGGTGAGGGTAAAATGGGAAAAGATGGGAAGAAAGGAGGTAAAGGAGGAGGAGAGAAAGGTGAAAAAGAAGGGAAAAAGAGTAAAGGAGGTGGGGACAAAAATGGAAAAACAGATGCCAAAAGTGGTGGTGGGGGTGGCCTTCTAGGGTTTTTCAAAAATGGTAAAAGTGGCAAAGGAGATGAGAAGAAGAAGGGAGGTGGTAAGAAAGAAGGCGGTGGTGGGGGTGATAAGGTCAAATCCTCCGGTGGTGGGGGAGTTCATCATTATGATAATGGGCCTAAAAAGGGTGGTGGTGGTGGGTCAAAAGGAGGAGGAGGCCATGGGTCCCATGATATTGATGAGCTCATTAAGCACCACAAAGCAGGCGGAGGAGGAGGAGGTAACAAGGGCAATCATAGTGCTAAGGGAATGGGTGGCCCAATGGGTCAAGGAGGTCCGATGGGCATGATGGGTCAAGGTGGTATGATGGGTCAAGGAGGTCCGATGGGTATGATGGGACATCAAGGTGGTCAGATGGGTATGATGGGACACCAAGGCGGCTCTTACCCGGCGGTTCAAGGCTTACCAATGAGTGGAGGTGGAGGTTATTACCCACCACAACCTCAGGCAAGTCATCAAATGAACCAACAACAGTACATGCAAATGATGATGCATCAGCAGCAGCAACAACAACAAGCGGCAGCTCATGGAGGATACGGTGGTGGTCACGGTGGAGATATGTACCATCCAATGATGTACTCTCGTCCTTATCCGGCAGTGAACTATGCTCATCCACCGCCAATGCCGCCTCCTCACTCGGATTCTTATACTCATATGTTCAGCGATGAGAATCCAGGTAGTTGTAGTATAATGTGATCGTATCTAATTTTCTAATTAGAGAAAAAAACGGATATGAATATGCTTGTCTTAGTAGAAGTATTTATGTTTTTTTTTTTTTGGGAATGTCCTTTTCTTTTAAAAACTCTCTTGAGGATTGGAAACAAAATGTACTTTAATTTTGTTAGTGGAATGATGTTTATAATATCTCGAAGATGGTTGCAAAGTGTGAGATATTTATTTAGCTTTGTTTTCCTTTGTGTGAAAAGGATTTTGCAGCCGCCCTCTATAGTAGGGTACAAGAGCACTAACTTCTATAGTGTGCCACTAGCTTTATGTCCACACCGTACCAAATCCGTGAGAGATTTATGAGTTGATTATGTTGTTTTCTTTTATATGGAAGCGTGGATAAAATCTTTCAGAATTAGGTTTTCGTGTTTCTATCAAATAGTGTTCGCCAAAAGTGAGACTAGTATGTGAACTGAGAAACCACTTCAAATAATTTGGCAGCAGAAAACGTTGGGTCCTTAATCTTAAAAAACTTTTGCGAGTTTCTCTCAAAGGCGGGCTTTTAAATGAAATTGATATTTTGGGTAACCCATTGGGCCTAATAAACTAAATTCCGGTTTAATCAGTCAACTTATCTACAGTCAACCATAATAATTTGATGTTTACTAGTAATTATTATTATGTAAGGAAATGTTTCCTTGTATATGGGCAAAGTCAAATGTAGAATTTTGTGTGTGATAACTGATAAGACTTGTAATAGTCAAAATTCATTGAATGAATATTCTTAGACCGAGTTTGAACCGGAATAGAAAAGATTCATAGAACCAAATTTCGGTGTACGAATTCCGGTTTACAAATTAATACGTGTCTTGGCCAATCACATTACAGCATATTAGAGGACTAAATGGTAATATATGAAACAAAATAAAATAAAACGCTCGTCGTCGTCTTCATTCATCTTCTGTTACTTCCTCCTCCGCACTCCGGTGATCGACAATCACACAGAAGTACTCGTAACGAGAAAAAAAGGCTCAGAGATGCATTCATTTGGATACAGAGAAAATGCTCTGCTCACGTTCTCCGTCACGGCGCTCGCCTTCATCTGCGCTATCGCGTCTTTCTCTGACAAATTCAGCAACCAGAATCCCTCTGCTGAGATCCAGGTAATGGAAAAATTTTCGTTTTCCTAAGGTTTTATGTATGGATCTGCAAATGAATACTTTGATTCTGAATTGAAAACTTCGTTTTGTTTTGATGTGAGGAACTTAAATTGAAAATGTCTGAAGTTTGTTTGTTTCAATGGATATTGGTTTGGTCCTGTGATTGCAGATACTTAACATCAATCGGCTTAAGAAGCAATCTTATGGCAATGATGAGGTAAAGTTTCGATCTTTACCTAAGGCTCACCTGTGTTTGTGGATTGCTCAAGTTACTTCCAAGTGTAGTAGTAGTTCATGAGTCTTTAAGCTTTCGAATCTGGTTTCTTGTTATCACTCAAGCAGAGCGGTTTACATGTGATGCAGGTTAGCTTGACATTGGACATAAGTGCAGACTTGCAGTCACTCTTTACTTGGAACACCAAACAGGTTTTAAATAACATCTCAAAACACTTAAAAGAGTCCTTCTCCTTTTTACTATTACTTGTATGCTTTTGCTGGATATTTCCTTTATGAAAAATGCTTGCAGGTTTTCGCTTTCGTGGCAGCTGAATACGAAACCCCAATGAACTCCCTGAATCAGGTTTATTATTATAGTCCACACTTTGTTTTCAATGCAAAGCCTCATAAAGTTTAGGGACAAGTTATGGATCGACTTGAGATGATATTTTCATTTCTTTTGCAGGTTTCTCTATGGGATGCTATTATCCCTGACAAGGAACATGCCAAGTTCCGCATTCAAACCTCAAACAAGTACCGTTTCATTGATCAGGTACCACCACTAATACAAACCCCCCCCACCAAGTCTTACTGCGTTCTTTACTTATTCAAAACCAGAGTGTTGAGTTGATTGGGGATCTTTCAGGGACATAACCTTCGTGGAAAAGAGTTCAACTTGACGTTACATTGGCATGTCATGCCCAAGACCGGCAAGATGTTTGCTGACAAGATCGTCATGCCTGGTTACAGTTTGCCAGATGCATACAAATGATGAAAAGACTGAAGAAAGCTTCTAAGAGTTTTTGAATTTCGTTTCTTTTACTCTGTAAAACTACTATTGGATTTTTTTCTAAATAGAAAGAATAAAACATGACCATGAGAGTTTAGGACGTTGTTTCAACAGAACTATGACCTAACTCTTTAGCTATTCTTTTGCTGTTCATTGATTCTCTAACCAGCTTCACATCACTCCACCGTCCAGCTCTAGCGTAAATATTAGATAAAAGCACATAGATTCCGCTACCGAGTTCTTCTGATTCATTTGCTACACATCTTATTCGATCAGCTAGATCGAAGTTCTCATGAATCTCACAACCATTCAACAATGCACCCCAAACATTAGCATTGGCTCGAACCGGCATAGTCCTTACCAATCTCTCTGCCTCTTCAAAACAACCAGCACGGCTCAAGATATCAACCATACACCCGTAGTGTTCAACCGTTGGTTCTATGCCGTAAACATCTCTCATCTCCGCAAAGTATCTCCGTCCTTCCTCCACCAAACCTACGTGGCTGCACGCATACAACACCCCCACATAACGTGATTCCATCAGGGTTTAGCATTACCTTCCTCTACCATTCTCTGGAACACACTCAACGCTTCGTTCCCGTGCCCGTGACTCGCTAACCCGATGATCACAACCGTCCAAGCTATCGTATCTTTCTCCTCCAGATCTTCAAACGCTCTCTTCCCGCTCTCTGCATCACCCGTTTTACCATACATATTCACAAGCGCACAGACCACAGAAGCATCCTTCACAAACCCGGTTTTCAACACATAACCGTGAACCGTTTGCCCCCACTTGTAAACATCCTTGTACTCATGGAAAGCTCTTACTGATACTCAAAAACGTTACTTTATCAGGAGAGACACCCAAAGAAACCATATCCGAAAACAAACGCATCGCTTCCTCAGCATCACCGCTTCTGACTATACCCTGTAATAATCGAATTCCAAGAAACCAAGCTTCTCTCAGGCATTTCGTCGAACAGATACCTCGCGGTCCCCAAGTCTCCACACTTTCCCATACATATCAACGAGACTCGTCGCCAAGATCACATTAAAACCACCTCCCGACTGAAGAAACGGATCAAAGCCTAACTCTTTAAGCAACCCCATGAAACCATCTCCCTCTCTCAATATCTTTACATCCTCCCACAAGCAACCAGAAGATCCACCATTATCATCTCATTCAGCCTCCACACCATGACTCTCCCATCTCACCAAACACCTCAATAGCTTCACTAAACAGATTGTTATTCACAAACCCAGACACCAAACTCCCCCAAGCAACAACGTTCCACTTCGGCACACCTTCGAAAACCCTCAGACCACACGCCACTTCACCACAGCACATGTACATATGAAGCAAACAAGTGGAAGCATACATGTTCGATTCAAACCCTGTCTTCACGACAAACCCATGAACACATCTCCCGAACTTAACATCTCTCGACACAGAACACGCTTTAAGGACATAAGGAAACGTGAAGTGATCCGGAGTGTACCCTTCACGAAGCATTTGTTTGTAAAAGGTCAACGCTTTATCTGATTTTGGGCTGTTTGAGTAGCCTCTCATCATAGAGTTCCATATGTACACGCTCGGAGAATCGATGGTTTCGAAAACTGACGACGCGTAGGTGAGATTCATACTCTCGGGGGAGCTGGTGCAGAAGTCTATGAGACGGCTTAGGGGAATGACGTTTTTGATTACTGAGGATTTGATCATAAGGCCGTGGAGTTGGTTCAGTTCCACCATTGTTCTGCAATTCTCCAGGTGGGAGAGAATTAATTTGTAGTGCTTCTTCATCAGCAGTGTTAATAATGTACAAAACTGATCAAAGCTTGTACCTTTATAAATTGGGTGAAATTTAAGATTTTAATACTTATAGGTTTAATTTATGATGTTAAAGTAGTTGGAGGTTAAACTTGCAATTTCCAGAAAAAAAAACATTAATAAAAGGTGCTCTGTTAGGACATAACGTCGGCGGTTAACATTGGAGAGAGACGTGAGGTATGGCGGCGAAGGAGATCGACGTCGGGAGCAGTTCAATCGACGGAGGAGATCCATGTCCAATTTGCCTCGGACCCATACTCCAAGAATCATATCTTGATACATGTTTCCGTACGCCTCTCTCTCTCTCTGTCTTAATCTGGTTTGATTGGTTAAGACATATGTTTATGGTTTAGAGAATAGCTTAGATTGAAAAGTCTGTTCCTTTTGTCTTTTTATTTTGCAGACAAGTTTTGTTTCAGATGTATCAAACAATGGATCAAAGTTGTTTCCAGCAAGGTCACAAAGCCTTTGTCTTCTGTTAAGTGTCCTCTCTGTAAGGTTTGCTGCTTTCTTGATAACGCTTTTTTTTTTTCTCAAGTAGTATAGGTTCAAACACTTGGTTACTTAACAGGAATGAGTATGATAATGTGCAGAGGGATAACATCTCAATCATATACAACTTCGACGGGCACTCTTTTGACCGGCATTATGTTGATCCTAATATTACAGATGGGTAGGTTCCTTGATATCAAAACTTAATCTAATTGTCAGTAAAAGCAAAGAGCTTATCTACATTATTGTTTGTGCAGCTTTGTCCTAACAAAGGAACAGAGGTATAGATTGCAATGTTACTACACCGAATCAGGTTTGTGTAGCTTTTTAATATGTTATGACTGGTTGTAACATACTATGAGGAGAATAAACTGTGTTGAGTTGGTCCATGAAGGAAGTTGAAGTTTTTTGTTTCTTTTTTTGTTTTGGTACTATTAACCAGGTTTCTTGGCGGATGTGTTTGACGTTCCTAAGTTTTGGAAACTGAAGAAGTTCCTACAGAGGAATCGGTGGCTTGAATCCTGGTTGAGAAGGGAGCTTCAAGCTCTGATGCAGGTACGCTTTTGCAATGCCTTATGATTGATCTTGCTTTTTTTTTGTGCTTTTATCTTCTTGCTCAGTTGTTCACAACTGTCCTGTCCTTGCTCAGGAGGAAGATGTTGATATCGTTCTGCACCATCTGGTCGGTGTAATGGATTCCTTCTGCAAAAGGTAAAACTCTTGGATCTAAGTTGTCTTTTGATTGGCTTTATGGTTTAATTGATCAAAGTAGAAGTGTTTTCTCTTGCAAACAACGTTTATGTTCGTCTTTAGGATGCAAATGAAACCCACAGTTGAGCTTTTTCTTTCTTCCTTTCAGAACCGAACAGAGACACAAGCAAGAAACAAGAAGCGGAGAGGCCTTTCGAGAACAGTTCAAATCGGTGATTGCAGAGGCGGCTCGTCCTTTCTTACTGGCGAGAACAGACCGGTTTGTCCACGAGTTAGAACTCTTCCTAGCATCGGGGCTAAACATGGAGGCCTACGACGCAGTTTATAAGCAGAGATTAGATAAGAACAAGTCAAGAGAGATCGGTGTAGCCAATGAAGCAGGAGTAGAAGAAGAGAACAGAAGAACTCCTAACTTGTTCCTTTCTGAGGAAGACACGGAGGACTAAAGGGAAAAAAAAAGTACTCATCACTTGTAATGTGTAAAGAAACACACAACTCATAGGGCCTCAAGTGTGCTATACTGATTACTCGTGTGTAAAGTTTAACTCTTTGTCCTCACATAAAAAACACACAACATACCATTTATTCAGATATTTCTTTTTCTTACATTATTCATCATACAACAAACACACAACATTTTACTACATTACTTTATATAAACCGTAGTGTTTCCTTGTACCAACTTTCTAGACGCATATACCATCCACGCTAACAGAGACAGACGCCTTCGACAAGCTCAAGCGTTCACGATGGTACCACCTGCACAAAATCGCGTTTCCGTTAGTAGGCTAGCCACAATACAATAAAGTCTAGTATATATACACACCTAGACAGAAGCAGAGAACTGTAATGGACTTAGAAAATGTACAATCTGGTACTAGTTAGAAACTTAACCATTTGGATGGAGGATCTGGCCGGTGTAGTAAGAAGAGCAGTGTTCACACGCCAAGAAGACGTAAGAAGGAGCAACTTCCACAGGCTGAGCGGCTCTTTTCATCGGCGTCTCTGATCCGAACTGTTTGATCGCTTCTTCGGAGAAGGAAGCTGTTATGAGTGGAGTCCACACCGGACCTGGAGCTACTCCGTTGACACGTATGCCCTTTGATGCGAGCTGAAGAGCTAACGCACGTGTGAAGGAAACAATAGCTCCTTTCGTAGAGGCGTACTCTAGCAAGCTCGAGCTTCCTTTGTATGCAACAACCGACGTCGTGTTGATGATACTGCTTCCTTCCTTCATGTGCTTCAACGCATACCTATATACACATATGCTCTCTCAGTTTCATAAAGAAAAAAGTTTTAGAAAAAAATTGTTTATTTTTATGTGTTTATAATTTTTCTATTATTTAACAACTGTATGTTTACCAAGCTATAATTTTATTTGTTCTATAAATTTTATATTATTTTAACAACAATAAATTGTTTTCAAAAAAATAAGTTGGATTTATTGAGTTATTATTACTGCAACTTTATTGAATTTATGATACAAAATTAATTTGCTTTTTAATAGGTGAGAGGAGGTATTCATTCCTCAGTTTGGTCGGATCATTACCAAACCTCTTTTAATGTTTCATGTAATCACTTACTTGACCAAGAAAAACTGAGAGAAGATGTTGGTGCGGAACACTCTCTCAAGCCTAGCCTCCTCGATCTCCTCAATGGAAACCTCGTGCTGCTCAGCTGCGCAGTTCACAAGCACATCGATGCGTCCAAAGGCGTTGACAACTTCGTCAATGGTCCTCTTGCAGTTCTCTTCGAACCCTAAATCCACGGCGATCATGATCGGGTCTTTAGCTTCCCTCGTCTTAGCCTCGTGAAGACAACGCAGCGTTTCGTCTGCGTCTTTGTCCTCTCGGCCTTTCACGTACGTGAAGGCCACGCTCGCTCCTTCAAGAGCGTAACAGTAACAAACTGCCCGACCTATCCCTGAGTCTCCTCCTGTCACTAGCGCCACTTTTCCCTGCCAAAAGTAAGTACCTTGTTATACAAGCATACTATTGTTAGTGTGTAACGTCTATAAATACTTATAAGATATATAGTTGTTCAAGAAAAAAAAACTTATTAAGATATATATATTTCTTAGCACCAAACTAAATGTAAACATAAGTTTTTGTATAGTTTTTGCTTTTATAGTTTTGAAAACATTGACTGAAACACAACAAAGTTTTATTTAATATGTTATATATGTAAATCTAGAATTAGACTAGGCTAATTACATGGAGTTTGTTGGAGGGTTTGTAGTTAGGGCTAGAGAACTGTGGAGTTGGATCCATAGCATGTTGTACCCCTGGTTGTTTCTCTTGCTTCTGCGGCGGAAACCCACTAGCCATCTCTTGTTCTTTTCTTTTTCACTTGATTAGAAATTTTACAGGGAAAGTGTTGTTTGTGTGTTTGGTGACCGAGAAAATTGATCCAAACAAATAAGCAAAAGGAAGAGTTTAAAGCCATGAAGCATTTTGAATGATGTACCACGTTTCATCTTAGATTGGTTGACATGCGGAAGCTACTTGAGCGGTGTAGCCACGAAGGAGTCCACGTGGTGAACATCAGCTTAGTTATTTGGGATAGTCTGATTTAGAGATATATACAAACTTGCATGAAAGCTAGCCTGTCACAAGAAAAACACAAAATGCTTATCTGGAACTTATTAGTTGGAAAAAAACATTCATAGATGCATAAAAATTCGTCAGTAATTTATTTAAAGCTTATGAATACAGCTTAATTATGAAGATTGCTCCATTGTTATATTATTTTCTTGTTTAAAATAACACAACATATTCAGGAATCAATTTTTAGATTTTGATTAAAATAGGAAAGAAATGGAATGTATTAAGTAAGGGGATACATGCAAAAGCAAAATGAAAATACTTTTCACAGTTTATTATATATTTACTTTTACGTATTAGATTGTAATTTGTACTTAGTTCTGCTGATATTTGATATGATCTTAAACAATAGAGAGATTGAATGGATAATTTATAAAAATAAAATGAAAGAAAAAAACTATATCCATTTTCTTTCCCAGAGTGTTCTATTGACATATGTATCTCAAGATTCTCAACCCTCTTTTGGCTTAGCCTTCCCCGTTGTTCATGTGTCCTCTACACTTGTATTCATGAATATGATTCCAAGTTTCTTTAGCTGAGAGATTCAACTGCTCATCATTCTGATTTCAATGGCTATTGACTCTTATTACCATTCTTGGGAATGATCAATAATCTGATCAGAGAGCTTCTCCTCAAGGTTCAATCAAGAAATCATCAAATGTAGCAAGTGACTGTAATCTCTGACCCAGTGAAGCAATAGTTCTCTGGCACTCTGCAAATTTTGAGGCAGCCACTGCTAGTTCCTTCTCCTGTAATTGCCACAAAAGAGTTTCATAACATACGTGTACATAGAAGGTGTTATTGTAATATTATTTGCATATAGATGACAAGAGAGTCTTACCTGCTTCAGCGTATAATCATCATCAAAAGCTCTCACATGATTAGGCTCATGCTCTGCTTCTCCATAATGCTCAAGTTCTTGTTTTAGTTTTGAAATCTCATCTTGCAGTTCCTCGCACTTTGAAACGTGTTTTGCTGATAAGACACGTTCCTTTTCTATACTCTCTTCCAATGATTCGATCTTCAAGATCAAAGATTCCTGATTCTGCTTCAACGTCTCTGAGTCTTGACTCAACAGCTTCTGCTTTCGCGTTTGCAGCTTTCACACCAACCTCAGCAGCTTCTCTTGCATCTTTTGTTAAACGCAGAAGAGTTTGAAGCTCTGTTAACTTTCTCTCTGTTTCCTTCAACCGACTTTGAGATGTCTCTAGCTGCTTCTTTGTCCCGTTTAGACATATGGTCAGCTCCAGCTTTTCTGCTCTTATAGTCTCTAGCTCTGATAGATTCACTTGTGCTTTGTTTAGCTGCTTTTGAAGATCCTGAATTTGACTTCCGGATTCACTCAACAACAGCTCTAGATCATTGTTTTCAGCTCTTGTAGTCTCTAGTTTTGACATATCCACTTGTGTTCTGTTTAGCTGTCTTTGAAGATCATGAATCTGCTTTCTAGATTCATCCCAACGACAGCTCTAGATCTTGAGCTTTTGGTTCCAGTTTCTTCAGCTTCTCTTCTGTCTCCATCAGTCGACTCTGCAGTGTCTCCACTTGCTCTCTGGATTCATTCAAAGCCATCTCCAACTGCAGTTTCTCCACCTCTACCATCTCTACTTTTTCCTCTAACTCAGAAACTCTCTGAAGTGAGGTTTCAAGTTCATGTTTTCAGCTGCCTCGATTGTGCATATCAGGTTTACTCTCTGAATGTTGTCTTCCCGGTTCAGAACGCGTGCATAGAAGCGAGCTTCTCCATCTCAAGAAAATCATCCATTAAACCGATATCTACTGAGGAGCCATTGAACTCTTCCCAACAGATCTCTGTGTAGGACTCTGCACTTCATTGTCACTAAAAGAGAATCTCCCTGAGTAGTCTGATTGGTTATCTACAGAAGACTTGTTGACAGATCTCTGAACCATGACTCTCAGTTTCCTGCACTCCGCTTCGAGTTTAGTCAACTTTTTAATCCCTTCAAGCTGCTGCTTACTGGCGGATTCAGCAGCCTGAGTGCTCAAGTCCCTCTCAAGAGTTCTTATCTTGACCTCTTCTGCTTTCGAGAGTAGTTGTACCTTCAAAGCCGAGTTCTCTTTCTCTAACGCCTCGAGTTTCGGGTAAAGGATCTTGTTCTTCCTGAACCGAAGCAGTTCCAAGTCTGTCCTGAAGCTCCTCTATTCGGGACTCCAGTTCAGATTTTGCAGCTTCCCACTCTGAGCGTTTCTCGTTTACAGCTTCTTCGATCTTCTGGTTCTGCTCTTCTCTTCCTTGCCAGAGTTGCCTCACGCATTCCTTGAGTGCACTGTCGAGATGAGTGTTTCGATCCTCAAGAGCAGAGACTTTGCTCACAGAAGCATCAAGCTGTTGCTTCAGAGCCGCGGCTTCGTTCTCTGCCTTCTCCCAACCCGCCACAGCTTCCTCTGCAACTTTGGCATGCTGCTTGGCGAGGTCGTCTTTTAAACTGACGTTTAAAAGAGCTGCAGAGAGCCTCTCCGTTAGAATCTTGATATCAGCCGTTGCCTCTTCTTCTTCTTCAACTTCTTCTTGTTCTCTTGTGACAGGTTTAGATATTAATTCCGGTGAGTGAGATCTCTGTGTTTTTTCACATGCCAACACACATCAAAAACCATATTAACAATTAAATCTCTCTCATAGTTTTAGTCACATACAAACATAAACAGTAACTCCAATGATAGATGGTGGAGTCAACGATCAAACAAAGACACTGCAACAAAACAGATCAAAATGACAAAGACAAGTACCAATGTGAACATGAACAAACTAAATCTTCTTCTAGTTTCAATCACATTTCTACCATAACAAAAATCTATCAAGTTCATCAGAAAAAAAGGTATCTATCCTCACAGTAAATCCATTGATCAAGCTGAGCAACAGAAAAAGATGCATTTGCTACATAAATCTCAAAACTTCGGATTCAGGGAGACCAAGAAAAAAAAAAGAAGAGAAAGGTGTTACCTGATCATCTGAGAATCTTTCAGAATGAGAAGAGAGTGAGCCTGTGCTCTCTGTCTCTCCAGGACTTTTCTCAGAAGACTTCCTCCGCCATAACCAGCTCCTCCGGTCCATCTCCTCCACACCCACCACCAAACATTCAAACACAATTCATCTGCCAAAATTAAAAACAAAGCTTTTAACTTGCAATAAATAAACAAAAGTAAAATTCTGTTGGAGCTCTCATTTGCAATTCACTCTCTGACAAAAAAGAAATCAATTTTCCCCCAACTATAAAATATCACCAAATGTCTAATCTTTTTTTTTTTGGTGAGAAAGCGTAGGAGCAGGTGATTGATATTGATTGCTTGAGATGTAAAAGATGAACAAACTGAGAAACGTAACAAGATACCTAACGCCACACCACATACCTCAAATCTCACGCCACGAAGAAAGAAATAATTGAGGCAAAGGAGATTAGTGTGTGAATCTGGCTATCATATTCAACGTCCATGTTCACAAAAGAAACACAGATTAATTTTAATTATATTTAAAAAAAAATAAAGATTTTTTTTTTTGAAAAAGGTGGAAGGAAGTCTCGATGATTGAGACCCACCACATGATGGTAATAATGTGGAGAAGAGGAAAATCTGAATATACGCCAAGTAGCAAATTACTTGTCCTTTTTAATTTTCTTTTTAAATTTTTTTTTAGAATTATCCGTATTGAAAATTCGCCATTACAATTACAGCCAAGCACTTAAAAACAACAAAGAAAAAAAAAAGCCTATTGGAAAGAAGAATCATTTATCTGTAATTGTATTTCAATTACAAAAATGGGATAGAAAAAAATCGAATATGTTTATTGACGTAAATGTAGAAGAAGAATTTGTCAGTGTTTTCCAGTGAAGATCGCCGTATCCGTACAAATCTTACGATTTGGTTAAAAGTAAACAAAACATGTTTTGCTCGTGTCAGAGATCTGTAGGCTCTCTTCTTTTATTCTTCTTTTCACATTGTTGTGAGCTTCTGAGTCACACACATAAGCAAACAAATCGATTTTTATTATTCTTACACTGTTTCCTACAAAATAAATAAATGAAATGGAAACAGTACAAAATTTTGGATAGATTTGAGTAGTAAAACGTTTATTGATGGATCTACAGATTATCAGAAATAATCGACAGGCACTGCAGAGAGACAAACAAGTAAAAAGGATGTCAAAGTCTCATTTCTTCATATTCAGATGTTTCGAAGGAGAAGATTAGGTACCAATGAAGGGATGAAGATGAACAGGGAATAGCCGTAGAGACAGAAGAGTTGAACTAAGCCTGACGGTGCAGAGAAGTATTTCAGAACGATATATAAGGCGAGAGGAATAATCGTGACATAGCCCTAGAACACTCCTGCGGACCAAGTCACCAGATTGATATCGTAGTTCCATTCTTGTTTCTTTCCATTTGTGTGCTACGTATGTGACAAATGTGCCGATAGATGCTGCCACGAATATCAAAGTCGTGCATATCCAGAACGGACCGTACCTGCAAAAACACAAAATCAACTGGTGAAATTGGCACGTAGAAGCTGGGTATTAGAAGGGACATATGGATTTGTGATGTTCTAAGAGAAGGGGAGTGGAGATTCCGCCGGTGTCGTGATAGACATATTCAAAGATTGTTAACAGAGATAAAGGCTTTTCACCTAATTAACCCTAACAGATGGAAGGGATGAAGTATTATGGAACTGTGGTGATAATGACTATGGCACCAAGTTCATCTCCTACAAAACTTGGAATCAAATCAGGTTGCACAAGGAGAAAGTATAGTGGGGTAAGATTGTTTGGTTCTCAAGCAGATGTGGTCAACCGCAGCATTACCTCTACTGTGGAGAGCCTGACAAGACTAGGGATCACTTATTCTTTGCATGTCCTTATACATTCACTCTTTGGGTGAAGGTAGTAGGGAATTTTTTTGGCTCCTGAGATTGGTTCTGCAAGTCACCATTTACTTCTTCTGGCGTGAGCGCAATGAGAGGAAGCACAATAATAGTAGTAAGATGGTCGGCCAGCTTGCAAAGATGATCGACAAAACAGTCAGAAACCGCATTACATCTACCAAGTACTCCTTAAACCCGAGACTACATGGACTGATGATCAGGTGGCTCGCAGCTCATATTTCTGCAGTTTAGCTTTCTAGAATTCTTGTAGAAAAAAGCAGTTTTTGGACTAATCATAGGTACATATTTTTTTTTTGAGATGATTAATAAATTTAAAATTTTATCAAAAAAAAGATGACACATAGTGTGCTCAATAACTTGAGTTTCATTCCAACAACCAAGATTCAAATTCTCTCAACTTAAACGTAACTAACAAGCAGACAAAGCTATAACACAGGTGAACTTGGGATGATCAAAAACAAACATGCTTTGAAGTTCATTTTGCAATTTGCAAAATCTTTATATTTGAGGTTTAAAGATGTTTTTCTCCAAAATCAAAACTTCAGAAGCGTGTATATTATGCAAATTCCTTGTATTTATTATAAATAATTTAAATCCATAAAATAATTATAAATAACTAGCACATATATAAAAATATTACATCAATGTTAATTAATAAAATGTTACACTAAAATACAAAATTTTATATAGAAATACCTAATTAAATATTAAATTACAAGAAAAATAGCACACAAAACTATTTCTCTATGTGATCTGTAATGGTAAAGACCAAAAAAAATGAAACCTAAAATTTGAAGTTTTAAAATTCGTTTTGGAGAGCAAAAAAACTCTCATATTTAATGTTATATGGTATCTTTTGATGATTCCCTCGGAAGAAAGTACAAGCAACATCATCATGAGAAAGGCTTAAGTTTATCTTTCTTTCGACTTATTTTGAACCACTTCTTTCACTATACAACCTCTTGAAATAATGAACTCCAAAATCAAAGAATGCAACTAATTTCATCATGCATTTGTTTTTTTTTGTGTTTGCCTTTTAACATCTATATATCTCGTTCTTTAGAAACTCTTAGTTTACCCACCTGCTTGAAGATTGTTGAAAGATTGAGATTATCTTCAAAGTCTCTCCCACTTACTATAACTTCAGTGACACCATGTGTACCTTCAATTTTGCTAGAAGAATCACCGAGCGTAAGATTCTCGTATGACAAGAAGTTCAATCCCACTGAGCCCCAAGATTCATTAGAATACACTTAGAACTATATCATAACATCTGCAACTCAAACACTCTTTAGATGTGTTGAATGCTTCAGTAACACGTCATATGTGAAGATTTTCCCACATCTTAATGAATATGTATGAAGATGTTAAGGAATTTATGTCATTTCAAGATTTATTGTTTATGTTTTGGTTATACTTAGATTCATGATGCACAACAATTACTGCGAAACCGTAACAGTGAAACCAATACATTGAGTTGATAGTTTATAAATCAAATTGTAACAGTGAAAATAGTACATAAATTTTCATATATAAAGATAAAGTTTGGAACTTTTTTATGAATCATACGGTAACAGAGAAAAAAAATATTGAGCCCAAGTACAGTCTACATTTATTTTATTGTGTGTTGACACAACAAATTCACAATAATATTGCCCAAAAACTGTAAGATTATAAAATTTGTATATAATTACTTTAGAAAACTTCATGGTATCTCTAAAACAATTTGTGATTATCCATTGAATATGGTTCTTGGTGAAATCGAAGCCACAATTACTCTACATTTTTCAAGTTTCAAAACATATGCTTCTTCAAATGTATAGATATTTATTTTTGATTAAAACTAATAATAGCATTACGTAAATCGCAAACCAATGACATTCCTTTCTTTTATATGGAGTCTTTTGGAATTTGGTACCAAAAGATCCTTTGTTAATTCTTGGCGCACTTCAATCATGCTCACAAAAAGACTCTTGGGAGAAGCAATGTTCTTAGACCTTCGGAAGGTCTTCAACCACTTTGTAGAGGATTGCTTCCTGCTCTAATTCTCTACTCATGGTGAATGACTTACATGAACCAATTTGACCATAGGAGATCAAACAGACATTGTGGCCCTTAAGACTTGAGGTGAGAGAATACAGCATCTGCATACAAATTCATAGAAACTCAAGTTAGAGGAGGTAATTATTTGTTTATTCAATGAAAGATACAAAAATAATTATGTTCAGTTCTTAGATTCTAAAATTATTAGGTTGATGTGGATTCACAAAAATGTTTTTCCACAATAACAACAACAATAAAAAACATAGCTAAATCTTCAGCTGAAGAAATATCCAAACTTGTAGATCACATTAGAATTCTTGAAATTTGAATGAAGAGATCGTTTGTTCATAAATGTATGGTGTAACAATTGATTTCTATAGATTTCACTTCTTAATCTTCTTCTGTCTCACAATAATTACGAAGACCAATTTGAAGAAGAAGATCTACACAACTTTATACCCCTTCCCTCCCACAAATAAACTAATAGTTATAGTTGTCCAAAATAGTGTATCTTAGTGAACTCGAAGCCATGATTACTCCACACATTTCAAGTTTCAGAAACTATGTTTCTTGTCATTTACAGATTTTTATTCTTATTAGTAATCTTCAAAATATTTTGTAAATCATAAACTAAAATGAAACTTTTTTTTTGGCAGACTACACAAGATATATGGATTGAAACTCCAATATCAATCAATTCAAAACTAGAAATTTTCGAAAACTTGTTTCAAAAGAACTTAATTGGAGCTGAGCATCTTCATTTGTGTACTTCATAAATTGAGTCAAAGAAGAAAAAGAGGTGAAAACTAATCAATGGATCTCTAATTGATGTATCAAGTGTAATCAATTCTTAGATTCCAAAATATTATGTCAAATGCTTATGTATGTCATTATGACATTTTTGTATTCACAGAAATGTTTCTTTAACTATAACGGCAACAAGAAAAACATAGCAAACCTTTAGCTGAAGAAATATCCAAACTTCTTGTAGATTCCATTGTAATTCTTGAAAATTGAATTAAGAGATTGCATGTTCATGAATGTCTTGTCTAATAAGTAAAAAAATTGTTTCTAAAGATTTGAGTTTTCGTGACAAAAAAAAAAGATTTGAGTTCTTACTCTTTTTTCACACAGTAGTTACTAGTAGAAGACAAATCTGAAGAACAAAAGATCTAAAATCTACACAGCTTTGTACCTCAACAAATAAACGAATTGTATAAGAGACCAAAAACTAATTCCATATCAACTTCACTCACTTGAACAAGAAACAGAGTTTGAGCCATAGCTAATAGCTTGCAAGCTAGAATGAGTCATATTCGTCATCCATCTCCTTGGAACTCCCTCTGATTCTCCAGCCAAGTTATATGCATACGAACTCCACACGTTTCCACCATCTTCACAAGAACTCACAAACCCTAACCTTCTCGCCTTCTGCGTCCTCTCAAGAACAATGAGACTAGAGAAAGTCGAAAAGCTATTACCAACAAACACATCCGCTCTTAGACACACCTCGTAATCTATAGCAGACTGAATCAAATACGAATACTTTCCATAAACCTCTTCTTTAACCCCAAGCTTCTTCTTCTCAAAAGGTATCAACCCTTCCCTCCAACCCTTTAAGACCGATGATTCTTCTTTTTTCTCTTCCAAGAGACTATCAGCTACTGCTAGGTAAAGAACTGTGGGAGTCTTTAAACCTGAAATGTTCCCTACTCTCTCCATAATCTCCCTTTTACTACTACAAATCTCTGAAACTTTTTGCCTCTGCTCTAGCTTCTTACAATGTATCATCCAATCTATCTCTATCCTCATATGAACCGCAACAAAAGGAACAGGACCCTGTCCTCTTGCTGCATTCTCCCCTGCTTCTCTGATTTTCATCACAACTTTATCTGCCTCTCTCGAGATCTCATCAACCACAACCATACACTCAAAGACCTTAGCATAGTCCTTAACCGGCCAGTGATCATGCCACAAGAAGGGGTTCTTCCCTTTGACACGGATCACTTCAAACTCATCCATGGATACAGATTCTCTCAACTGTTCTAAGTCTCTCTCCACTGTCCATCTTCTTCCACTACCTTTCTCTAACTCAAACACTTGTGTTCTGTTTCTAACGTCAGAGAACCGAGCTAGCCTCACAAACCCACTGCACATAGAGTTGAACCTTTCGAACTGAAACACTTTATCAAAAGGAATCGGAAGAAGCTTGTCTACTTCCTTATAGAACAAGGAAGCGCTCAAGCTAGGCATGAGAAGCGTTCTGTTCATCGTTCTCGCAGTCAAGCAAGCTCTGGCGAACGCTATCTTCTGATTGTTCAGTCCCCATACGATCTGAGGAACCTCTAGAAACTTATCGGTCCTGACTCCATCGACGTTGTGGAGGAATCTGAGGTGTAAGGGAGCTCGAGTCAAGAGAGCGTTTCTGGGAGAGGAAGAGAGAAACAGAGCTTTGTAGAACAGAGCAATACCAACGAGTACAAGACATTTGAAAGCGATGGATTTTGAAACGAGTCTCAGATTCTTGTAACTCAAAGGAGAATTCATCCGATACAGAGAGAGACGAATCGATTCAGTTTCACCTTCTTCTCCAATCAGAAACCTGCATGAATCGAAAAAAAACAGAGCTTTAACACTATTCAGATACCAAAAAGTAACATGCATGCAATTGCAGAGTTATATAACCCTAAAAATCGAAACTTTATTGAAAATCTGGGCTCTGATGAATCGAAAAACAGAGCTTTGACAGTAATCAGACTCAGGAGTGACATGCAAGATAAGAAACCTTTAAAAATTGACACTTTAAAGCAAAATCTGGGGTCGGATGAATCGGTCTTAGAACATGACATGCAGATCGATTACTAAGAAACCGAGAGAGATTCGAGTCAGTTAAAAAGATGGGGATGTAATCAAAATCACATCTTTTTATTTTTTAGGTATATAAGTTGCAGGCGAACATTACAAAGGAATAAAACCTAAAAAGGAAGTTATGCTCTTACCCTTTAATTTAATTTCTGATATTGTTCTATCGAATATGGTGATGAATTTGTGAGACAAATAAGACAAATAGAAGAAGGAAAAAATCGATGAGAAATCGCTCGAATCACGGATTATGAGTTTATTTTCCTTTTTTATGAACAAAGCTTTAAAGCGAAGCAAAGCTGGAATCGAAAAGGCTAATAATAATAAGAAAAATTTATCAGATTAATATAATCGAGCCAATCGTAGTCACCTGACTCACTGACAACTACGAACCCACAAGAATATACAAACTGAGGTTTCCATTGATGACATATTGTTGATTTTTTAAGGAATAAAATATTTGAGATAATGAAGCTTCTTGAACATAAACATAGCATAATCACGGAGAAAAGTGCAAAAGGGGGAAGATTTGAACGGTGATGATGAAGCTTCTTGTGAATATTATTAAAAAATATAGGTAAGGATTGAATTTAATATTTTAAGTTTTGTTGGTAAGGGTTTGGTGGAATCTATATATTTTTAAGCTTCACGCGTTCAGTCTAATTATGTGTTCTGAACGTATATGTTTTTTTTTCTCTTTTCCTAATACTGAACGTATGAATATCATAAGAAATAAAATATCACTAGTTTCTTTCGTATTTGACAATGGCCTCGAACAAGTCGCTATATTCGTTTTTTTTTTGGTATGAAATTGTGAGAGAAGCCTCCAGTATATATTCATAGCTAGGCATGGGCACGGATCGGATATCCAGATTTTTAAGCTATTTGTGATTTGCTTCGAATGTTACGGATATCTAATTTTTCGATTTGCTTTGCTTCGGAAAAATACGGATATTCGGAAAAACAGATATCCGGAAAATAAATAGATATTTGCGGATATTTGCGGATACTTACGGGTATCTCATTTGTTTTGATTAATACAAATAATCTTAAAAATTCGATATAAATTTATTTTGTAAAATATTTTTTTGCATGATTTAAAAGATAAAAATTAAAAGATATAGTGAATCTACATATTTTGTAAATTTTAAACTTAGTTAACAATTATAATAACACAAAACTTAAGAAAATTTTTATAATTGTCATAAATGTTTTCTTTTCCTTTTATGTAATACTTTTATTATATAAAATAATAATGTGAATAGAATCTATCAAATCATATGTTAGAATAATAATTATATAATTTTATACATTTAAAACTTTAAATATAATCAAAATATACATGTATTTGTATATTGACGGATCGGATCGGATATTCGCTTCCCAAAATTTTAATATTTGTGATTTGCTTCGATTTTAATGGATATTGAATTTTAATATTTGCTTTGCTTCGGAAGCTTACGGATATTCGGAATTTTCGGATCGAATAGCAACGGATAACGAATCGAATCAAATTTCACGGATAAAATGTCCACCCCTATTCATAGCCACACAAATAAACCAATCCTTTTTTTGGTGCACATAAACCAATCTTTTTATTGCAGTTTCTAATTCAACATATAATAATATTCCTTGAAAAACAGATATATCATAAGTCAATATAATAAAATAATACATTGGCGAAGGTCAATAAGGATGCTTAATTTTTCTTTTGCATTAATGTCGATTTCAGTTATTAGTCTGGAGATTCATATTGGGCGCAACCAAAGGAGTTGAAAATGAGATACCATGTGCAGCAGCTAAACAAAGAGAGTTGAATACGGTGTATATGCAAGTATCTAAAATATTTAAATAGCGTGGACAATGAGTATCTGTATGTATCTTTCTTTCCATTGATTGCTTGCAACATGCATGGGCACCAACGAGGAAACTCTAAACTTCAGAAGTCAACTTATACAACCCACACATATATTATAGTTTAACAAGTTATGTAACGTGCATATATATAGGCCAATCCTGAGAAAGTCGGTGTGAGATCGGGCACATATCCTAAAGGAAGTCTATTTAAAACAGTAGCTAAAAAGAGTTCTTAATTTTATATGTTTTTTGTAAGTCAAATGTAAGAATTTTATACGGACTAAGAAAACATATAACATTTATCATACGTTCATAATAGTTGTCCACCATTTTCATGCGCGTACCGTACCGCGTACGTAGCCTCCTACCGGTTGGCCGTAAACGTACGTCACCGTGGAATAATACTCTAGGATTAAATAATCTTCAGATTCTACAAGTCCGCCATAAATTAACCAAGTATGCAAGTTGATGTTAATTTCAATATTCATACATCCATGTAGACAGTTACATGTATATTCTATACGCATTAACGGGTACGTGTTTAGGCGAGTAGGTTTGACATTATACTAATATTTAAGAAGTAAAGCTTTGATATTTCTGATTCTGTCCAGTAAAAACAAAAAGTTCATTTTTCAACAACAAGCAGTCCAAGGCACACACTAACTATCAAGTTACATACAAGTGTTTTAGCAAAAAAAAAAAAACTACATACAAGTGTTAATTAATAAGCCAAATAATAAGTTTATCATCTAAAATTGGAATATATATACGAAGTAACCATTTTGACTCTGATCTCACATATTGACCTCCGTCATACTCGTGGTTTCACACTATTAACTCGTTTTTTAACGACTGTTTCACACTATTTAATTTACATTCCATCAAACTCATGCAGTATTATTATTTGAACTACTGTTTCACACTATTTAATTTACATTCCATCAAACTCATGTAGTATTATTATTTGAGATAGTGAGAAGCACCACTATGGGAGAAAGAAATATTTATAAGCTTATTTTGGCCCAACCCTAAATAAGAGCGTTAGGTCAGACATTTAGTAGCCCAGATTAAGCTCCGGCTGGACCATTTCTAATTGAGAAAAAAAACATTTTGATATATTTTTTTCTCAAACGAATAGGTGTTTCAAGCGCCTTGTTCAATAAGGAATACAAAAGTTTTGATTCCAAACTTAATTAGATCCACTTCTTGTTCGTTTCTTTTCCATTGATCTGTTTCTTCAAATAATCATGAAAAACACACATTAGTTAGTGAAGAAAAGAAGATCCAAGCAAATCTTATGGGCTTTGTTTTATCAGATCGCTTGGCAGCTACAAGTTACCTCTCCAACAACTGTTCTAAGTTTTCTCGAGTGACAAGGCACCGTTTCTCCCTGCAACATGAGACAGTGTTTCTCAAACACCTCTGTTGTAATATTTACTCTAAAATCAAGATCGAACAAGAACGTCCTCTCCAGCCTATTCATCTCCTCTGTGCTCACTCCTCCTATTTTTGCATAATACGCATTGTTATGACACCTAAACTCCAAAAAAAAACAAGATATCAAATTCTGATTACAATCAAATATAGTGGGGAGAGATTTTGAGGTTTTAAGTAAGAAGATACTAACTTGCGCTCCAAGAATTTGGCTGCGACCAAGAGACTGGTAATGAGAAGGCGATGAACGTTAAGTGATGTGAGACGACGACTCATGCTTGGTATCTCTAGATACCTCAGGATGTAAGCAAAGGCTGCTACGAAGCACGCAGGGCTACAATGAGCGTACCTATAGACTCTCTCTGTGTAACGATGAATGGTCATCGATGGTGCTCTTGATCCATGGAACATAGTGATCTCTCCCTCCCTGCCAATCACCAGGAGATTCAAACATGAGATCAGAGTACAGAGAAACTGTATATATGATAAATCTCATATTGACAAAACATAACTTGCTGTGTCTTGTGTGGAATGGCTTTTCATTCTTTTGAATCATCTTCCCAAGAACCGAAGCGAGAAGGGTGATGACTCTAGGAAGGGTAGAGTCAGAAGGCTGATCATAATCTTCTATAAGACCTAACCATTGGAAGAGCGATGAGTAGGTGGAGTTTTTAGAAGTTTCCATCTCTGCCTTGAAGCCAGATTAAGAGGATTTTAATAATATATCTCTGGTTGTTCTTGGCTTGAGTTAGCACATTGTGTCTAAATGGTAGTGGATAAGCTTTTTGTTAAAGCTTTTGCAACTTTAGATTCTTTGCTTTGAGTGAAAATAATAAGAAAAAAGAAGTATTAGTCAAGTTTCATCTTTAAAATGCTTTTTATGTCATGCTAAGGCAAGAGACAAACAAAGAAGTGAGAACCTATATATATAAAGCAAAAAAATAGGTAGTAATTGCCATTTTATAGCATTTCATTATTTTTTTCTTTCAAAGAAACACTACACAATCAAGATAACACATTCAACTCATTTTGCAATATGTATAAGATAACACATTCAACTCATTTTGCAATATGTATAAGATACAACAATCAAAGACCATACTCAGTAGGAGTTATACATTATCATATGAGCTTTGTTTGCACTATTGTTTCATTTCAAACTCTCTCATATAAACTCTTATGAGATTCTCCCCATCGAGAATCTCTTAGGAACTATAACCGGACGCTGTCTCAAGCCACTCACCATCATCCCTCCCATCTCACCATCATCACACCTCCCTACACTTTTCCTGCTCTTCATTGGAGACACCAGCCTCATTGCTAGTCTTGATGGTGAAAATGACCTCCTTAGCTTTGCTGCAGTTGATAGTTTCTGCGTCTTCTTGTTTGGAGAAATGGAAGCTTTAGGTGACTTCTTTCCTAAGTCACCGTTTCTTACCGGAGATATGAATGCTTGAAGGGTGACTCTTTTGGGAGAAATAGACGACTTGCGAGCCACGTTATTTCCGTTTCTCGTTGGAGTAAATGATCTTCTGAGCTTCCCAGCAGCTGATAGCTTTGGTGGAGACTTCTTCCCCAAGGAAGCACTTCTTGTCGGTGACTTCCTACCCAGGTTACTTCCGTTTCTGTTAGGAGAAACAGAGACTTTAGGCGGGCTCTTGATCCTGACCTGAAACTTCGTCGGTGATTTGGAAGGAGACTTGATCAAGAACTTGTGTGGCGTCTCTTTCTTAGTGTTCTTGCTGCTGGTTAGGTCGCTGCTTCTCGCTATGACCGGAGACATTGTTCTACTGAACTTAGCTTGTTGCGTGGAGGAACCAGAAATAAACAAAGGGTTTGGAAACAGAACCGCTTTTTTAACCCAAGGTCTGTGCTTTGGTGAAACCCTATTAGCCAAATGCTGAACCTTCTCTGCTGTTTTATGTGGAGAGACGATCTTGAACACTATTCTTGAACGAGCCCTAGGAGAAGTTGGTTCTGACCGTTTGTTCTGCTTCTCTTTCTTCCTTCTCGCTTTGATATTGCTGCTGACAGTTTCAGGGTTTTGCTCCCTGGATTTCTGATGGGTCTCAGGTGTTTTAGGGTCATCTTCTTCTTCTTCTTCTTCTTCTTCTGGCATTGTTAATCTTCTGGACTTTCTACACTTCTTTGGTGCAAGGGCATCTACAATGTCTCTGGTGACCTGCGAGGCTTGTAAGATTTCGTTCACTGTCTCTCCTAGTAGCATCGCTGGTAGTGACATTTTCCTCCAGTCTCCTGCATTGGAAGAAAAAGATTATATGCATTGCACAATCTGCAGAAACTAAGGGCCAACTTGCTGAAATAGAAATAGAAATGAACCTGGTGAAGAAGCTGGAAACTTTCCTATTGGAGATTTCTTGTTAGTAGCATTTTTAATTCTACAACAATTGAGAAATTAAAACAAAGAAAATGAAGCTTCTGACAGCACTTATGTTTCTGTCTAAGTAAAAAAGGTTTGAGTTTTGTTTCCTTCTGGATTTACCTTAAAGTCTCTTGCTTGCATCTAAGACTAGTCTTCAAGTAAGTTCTAGTGCTTCTAGGGCTAAGGTTCACACCAGAGACAACTTTGTTTCCTCCTGCTATTGTGTATTGCAGCTCTTGCAGTCTTTCCATACACTTATCAACCTTCACCAGATCACAAACCAAAATTGACAAAAAAAATCAGCTAAAGCGCCATTAGGTTTCCTAAAAGTCTAATTCATAGACTGTTTGTTCCTCAGATTGATCCCATCAGTGGTGGAAACTAACATAAAGATCCTCTTGAAATGTAAACCCATTACTTATAATCCATTAAAAGAGAGAATCTTTTTAACAGCTTGGGGCCAGGACACAGACAGTTTCATTTGCAGTGGGTTCAATTAGAGTACTAATTAAGTAAAAGTTTCAAACATAATGGGAAGGAGCCTAAGAGCTGGAGCGTTTGCAGGTTCTGGTAATAAGTGGATTAAAAATAAAAAAAGTTGTAAACTTTATGCTAATGATGTAGTTTAAATAGACCAAACATACATACCTTGTTGATTGTTTCTCTGAGAAGTTCTGAGTTGAGAGGAGGCGCCACCACCATCGCCACTTTCCTCTGCTTTTGTGGGGTTCTAGCAACCATTGAAAATCTCTCTCTCTCTGGATTTTTTTTTTTAACTTACAGACAGGAAGATGAACAGCGAAACAAGATGAAATCTTTCTCAGCTTCGGACAGAGCTTCTGTCTAATTTGTGGTTGTCTGAATGAAAAGTCTAATGAGAGAGAGTTTGAGGGCGGATAAAGGTTCTTCTTTTTCGTAACGGATCTTTCGTTTATTATTATTTTATTTAATTTGTATTCAATGGTCCCCCAACGGTCTATTTTTTTTTTATAACGGCTACCTTTCATTTGTGTGCCAATTCTACTTTTTAATCTTCAAAACCAAAAACTCGAATTTATTTAGTGGTATGTGGGGTTACAAATCCACTATCAGCCGTTTATAGAGTCTTTAATTAGGCTACAAAAATGTTTGATTTGTCATTTTATTTTAATTTAGCACTAGTCATAAGTTATTTTTATTTTGTTACAATTTGTGGACTCATCATCATCATATTCAAATCAAAATATTGGATTAATTTGCCTCTAGTAGCTAATGACCAGTTAAATGTCCAGATATCACCCCGGACCATAAAGACAAGACAGTGATCAGCTTCTGTTTCACCTAGAGGGTCTTCAACTACCAAAATTGGATACTTGGTTTATGTATTCAAGTAAAGAGGAGGCATTAAGGAGCTACTACAGCTGTATCAGGTCTGTAACCTTCATCTAATATAACAGCAAACAATTCATTGAGAACATCATGTATAGCCTCTGCTTGTGGATGCAATTTGTCGTCAACAACAAATCTATGTGTTTGATTCTCGATTCCAATCCAACTTACGCCCGTTTCTTTACTCACTCCCATTGCTTTCATTCTCTTGATCGTCTTCTCTCTCTCCTTCCACTGCCCTCTCGATGAGTATATGTTGGCCATCAGAATATGAGGAGCTGAGCTATCAGGTGCAGACCGAAACAACTGCTCAGCTGCATATCTCCCTGTTTCCGTGTCACCGTAGAAGCTACAAGCACCAAGCAGTGCTTGCCAAACCAGAGAGTCAGGTTTCGTACGCATCGAGTCTATAAAGCTCTTTGCTTCTTCCAAACGACCAGCTCGGCCCAACATGTCGACGATACATGCATAATGCGCTGTCCTAGGCTCGATTCCATGGACATCTTGCATATGTTTCAAGAGTTCTTGGCCTTTGTTGATCAACTTCACATGGCTACAAGCGTGGAGCAGTGACAAAAAGGTAACGTCCGTGGGCTTCACGTCTTGCCTTATCATCTCTTCGTATAGTTTCAAGGCAGCTAGTCCGTGACCATGGCGTGCAAACGATGCGATCATTGAGTTCCATGATACGTAGTTCCTTTCTGACATTCGTCTAAACACGCTGAGTGAATCATCCAGATCTCCGCATTTCGAGTACATGTTGATGAGTCCGTTGCTAACAAAGGTGTTACCGGAGAATCTTCGTTTGATAACCAAAGAATGAAGTTGCTTCCCAAGACCCAAAGAGTTATCCACAAACGAAACTCCAAGAACAGCTGAAACTACATTTGCGTCTATCTCCACACCAGATCTAAGCATTCTAATGAAGAAATGTATAGCCTCTTCCTCTGAACCGTTCTGTGCTAAACCAGCTAACATCACAGTCATCGAAACTTCATCGGTTTCTTCACTGGACTCAAAAACCTTCCAGGCATCTTCAATGCTTCCACATTTAGAGTACATATCCATTAGCATACTCTCGATACGCAACTCTGATTCAATCCCAACTTTCAACAGAAGAGCATGAATCTGTTTCCCTTCTGTTACCCTCTGTGAGCCTGAACAAGCAGATAGAGCGCTCAGATAAGTTACTGAGTTCGGCTGAACCAATCCTCTACGCATCAAACTTAACAACCTCAGACTATCTTCATGTAACTCGTTCTGTACCAGACCAGTAATCACAGCCGTCCAAGTTACAACATTTCTTTGCACCATCTCATCAAAGACCCGTCTCCCAGAAACCGAACATCCACATTTGTAATAAGACGTGATCAAACTGTTACCCACGGGGATCACATTGTCATAACCGCTTAAAACTGCTAAACCGTGAACCATCTTGGTCACGAAACAGAGCTCCGGAGCATCACAAACCGATAAAGCAATCGTCAAGGTCGCTTGATCAAACCCTAATCCCGACCTAATCATTCTCTTAAGCAACAAAAAACCAGACTCTATCTCTCTCTGCTGCTTCATAAACCCATTAAACACTGTATTCCGAGAAACGTTATCTCTTATAGGCATTTCGTCGAACAGCTTGAGCGCGTCAGGTAATTCTCCGCGGCGCCCAACGTACAGAGCGAGTAGAGAGTTCCAAACGACGAGAGCGTTTCGATGGATGTCGGCATCAACTGGCTCGAAAAACTCAGGGTTCTTGACAATGGAGGCGTGGAGAGAAGGACCCAGATGAGGAAACCAGCCTTCTCTGCCGCAGATGGATAAGAGGCGGCTGATGTCGACATGATTGAGGATAAAGGTCGAGACTTTGTGACTCGGGCTCTGCTGGATTAGGATTTTCGAAGCGCATAAGATGGTAGACAAGCGAGAGGGAATGTGAGAGGTTAGTTTCTGAATCACCCATCTCGAATTCATTCACCGAAACAGAGTAATTCAAAAACACTGTTTTGCTCTGTTTTCGATAGAACTTGCTCTCTACACCTCCATGAAGAAGCAAAGTTACTGTGTCAATTTCAGGTTGTGCAATGTGTAACTGAATAGAGGTTTTTGGGTTTAAATTGAGACTCTGAAAGAGTTATTGTGTTAATTCGAGAATATTAATAAAAGCGGGACTTCTTATGTAAAATTACAGGAATAGTATTACATTTTGTAATTTTACAGACACCATCAAATGAAATGAGTAGATTTTTGGTAATAACCCTACAGGATCAAGTCTACTGAGCAATTGCAAGTGGGAATATCACTTGGTTTGGTTTGATTATGGTTTGGCTAACGGACGAGTGTTGTTCCAGAGCCATTGCTGAGTAGGACCTTCTAACAAAGGTGAAACCTGCCAAGGGAAACATCAACCGGTTTAAACAACTGATGCTGCAAGTAAGAAGTAAAGCCATGTGTTGATACTATCTGGCTTGCTAGGCGCATGTAGGTCTTGTGTGGACTAACCTTTTCCCAGACTTCTGCGTGGTAGCTATTAAGCCAGTCAATCTCAGCATGAGATAGCAAAGATACATCAACCATTTTTGTCTGCATGGTTTGGTGAGCGAGAATTGTGTGAGACTTCAGATCACAGAGGAATGATTAATATAAGTCACTCTTGTACCTGAATGGGGAAGAATGTAAGCTTCTCAAATCCAAGGTACGTAGCACCACCAAAGCGGTTCGGTGTCTCAGCATCTTTCACATGAAGGAGGTTCTGTGAAAGCAAAGCCATATAACTGTTAGCTAACTAATCTGATATATCTTTATAGACGGACAATCATGGACTAGTGTATATTATCAAGTCGCACCTCAATTCTGATTCCAAAGGCATGGTCTTCATAATATCCGGGTTCATTGCTTACTATCATCCCACTCTGAATAGGGGTCATGTTTCCATACCGAAAGCTAATACTTTGAGGACCTTCATGCACATTGAGTGCAGCACCTACACCGTGTCCTGTCCCTGTTAGGCAGACAAAATATCAGATCAACATGAGTTCCTTCTCCTGTGAAGAAAGTTCAAAAGGCAGGATAGAGTTTTACCATGGCGGTAATCAAGTCCGATTTTCCATAGAGAAGAGCGTGCAAACCCATCCAATACAAAACCAGGAGTGCCTTCTGGGAACACGGCTTGATCAAGAGCTATATGACCCTACAACCCAAAAAAAACAATCAGATAAAGGCATCCCATTCCCACACAGCTCTGTTTGTTCAAGATAGATAATCAAGAAAGATGGGGAGAGGAAGAGCCAAATCCCATACCTGCAAAACTCTGGTGAAACATTCTTTTTCTCGAGCAGAAGGTTCACTAAAATGTGCTGTTCTGGTGATATCTGTAGTTCCATCGACATATTGAGCTCCACTATCGAGTAAGAAAAGTTTTTGAGGGTCTACACGACTGCAGCTCTCTGGCTCTGGTTTATAATGAATAATCGCTCCGTTTGCACCAGAACCTGCAGGAGTAATTTGAGGAAAGTTATGCAAACATCAGCCACTGAATGAATATTGACTCTGTATCGAGAAAAAATCTCCAAAACAGCAAGGATGACAATAACCAATACCACTTATCGTATCGAAGCTTGTATCCATAAACCCATCCTGCAACGAACGGAACTCCAGGAGCCTGTTAGCGACATCTACCTCTGTTAGGTTCTCATTCTTGTGCACTTCTTCTTCCAGCCAAGCCCAGAAATGAGCTAGAGCAGCAGCATCCCTGCACAATATGTGCTTAGGACAATCTTCCACAGATAATTGAAATTCTCTAAAGACAAATTGTATTAATGGAAAGATGGTATTGCAACGAGTTCCTTTTACCTCAAGTGAGAGTTCTTCATCCCCTGTAGCTCTGCATCATTTTTAATGGCTTTTGACCAGGAAATAGGAGACTGCATGTAAATGCCAGAGGGCTTGGCGGGGTATCCACTGGAACCATCAGTAGACTTTGTCTTGGATTTTTCTTTGCTTCCGGGCTCCCTCGAATATTTCTCACACGCAGATTTGTAGGTACTAACGATAGCTACGTTGAGGGTTGATGGATCCATCAAGAGCTGAGCTCCTCGCGCTGCCAGGCTGCAGAATCTCATAGTGAGGTAAAGAACAATCACTGAAACGAATATTGGACATGGACAATCAAAATCCTTACCTATCCATTTCTTGAAGAATGGAATCATAAGGTCTAAGTTCAATCCCTGCGTTTTTCAAATGATCTTTCACCTCCGCATTTACTTTGGAATTATCTACAAAGAGCTGGGCTTGGTCAACCTCTACAATCAGATATGAGTACATAACAGGTGAATGTGGAACATCACTCCCTCTCTGCAATTCAGAAAAGGCACAATACAATATAAATACATGGGTTGCTAAGTGAAGAAAAAACTGCGGCAGATGCTGATATGGAGTGTTACCAGATTAAGCACCCATGCAATCTCATCAAGCATGGATATCACAATGGCAGATGCGCCAGCATCCATAATTGCATTTCTCAGAGACATTAATTTCGATGCCACGTCTACACCAGCATACTTCAAGTCATGTACCCTTATTAGTTTGCTTGGAGGCTTTGGCCTCGAGTCCTTCCATATTTCATCCACAAGGTTAACATTGTAGAGGTAAACCAACTCATGGTTCTTCTTTGCTATAGCCTCCTTCAATTCCTCAGCTGCATCGGCAGAAAACAGGAACTGCTCCCTTCATGAATCCCAAAGTATTGTAAATATAAATTATAATATATATTGGTCATCACGCTTAAAAATAACAAGACATACTGGAAAGAAATATCCAAAAATTAATGCATAAATAAATCAGAATTTTTCTTAAAAATAGTTAGTTTGTAATAATGTGCACTCTAGAACTCACTTTTAAAAACCATATTATCTGCCTCATGCGCAGAAGTTATGTTTTCTAAATTCAATGGTTCCTACTTTATCACACGGTCTATGTCAATTAATGAGAACATAAGGATAATATGGAAAAAGAAAAGCCTTAAGACGGTTTGCTTACAGGATCAATACCAACTCTTCCACCAGAAGCCAAAACATCAGCTACCCATTCACTTGCCGTAGGGACTCCCGGATTACCAGCACGCATGAGAGTCCAACTAGAGTTCAATTGCTTCTCCGCCTTCGGACAAAAAAAAAAAGAAGAAAAACATTGTCCTTTTCAAATGTCTGTAAAAGATGGCAGTTCAAATATAGTTTGAAGTGGATGAAATGAATAATGAGCAAAACCTGAAGAAAATAGCGGCCATCTGTCCATAGAGCGGCCTTATCCTTGGTGACAACAGCCGTACCAGCACTTCCAGTAAATCCTGATATAAAAGCTCTCCTCGCATAGCACTCTGCTATAAACTCGCTCTAGCACAGACAAATCACACTCAAGTCATTAAATGAAACACCAACGAAGTTTATGGAACAAATTTTTGATCACAGACAAATGTTCCAAACAAACAACAACTCCTAAAGATCTAAGCTTTACACATACATCTCAAATAACAACACACTACTCATAGCAAGAATGCCAAGGAAACAGTGACATATGTTCATAAAAACACTTGAGCTAACTGTATGTAATGACGTGCAAAAGAAAAAAACGCAGGAAACTATATTTCAAATCAACCAGAAACGTTCTAGTTGAAATCTCAAGCTAATCAAACTCACATAGCTACAGAAATACATACATATAAGATCTTAAGCTCCTAAAGATCTAAACTTTCACCGAGACATCTCAAATAACAACATCAGCCACAGAAGAAACAACAAATTAATTAATGTCCAGAAACAAAGACATGTTTTTTTTTTGGGGGTAAAATGTTAAATAACAAGACATATGTTCATGAAACACATTGAGCTAACTGTAATAACTGCAAAAACAGCAGGATCTAACAGAACGTTCTCTCGTTTGATTCAAGAATTGGTTAAAAAGAAAATCAAACCTGATGAGCATCTTGTGAAGGTATGATGTAAGCATCGATCCCAACGCCCGGCTTAGAAAACTGCTGCCGGAGCGCGCTGAGCTTCTCGTCCACAGCTACTTCGGCTCGAGCAGCCTTTCGAATCTCTTTGGAAGGCTTTGCGGTGAAGGAGGAGGAGGAGGAGGAGGAGCCGCTGCTGCTAGCTTCGCACCTTACGCCGAGAAGTTGGTTGTAAGGTAGTTTCTGGTGGATCAAAGGGAGGGAATTGAAATTGCGGAGAAACGGAGAGTGAGAGTAACGACGGGAGGTGAAGAAAACGAGACGGTTCAGGGACGGCGACGAAAGGGTTAGAGGAATCATTTCGCCGGCGATAGCAGGAAGGAGAGTAACACAACGAACGAGGGAGGAGATGATAATGAATTTGTGTATAGTGATAAATTGCAAACCAGTCCCCACATTATTTATAAATCTTATGTAACGTATTAATGATAAGGCCCGGCCCATTATATCTGACTGTTTAAAGCAACTAAGAGACATGCTTAATGAAAGGCCCGGCCCATTACATTTGACTGTTTAAAAGCAACTAAAGCAAGAACAAAACTTTGAGCCCATATAGAACAATACAGTATAACTAGAAAAAGAAAGGAATTAATTTTCTGAAATTAATATATATTTTTAGCATCCAAAACATCAATTTCATAAACTTTAGAGATATAATAATATAGAAATAAATTGCAGTTATTTTCCATCATACTTTATAATCTGTGTCAATTAACTAAAGATTATCTTCTGATTAATCAAGTTCTCTTACATAATTATTATTTTTTTCCATTTTAAAATTCCCATATTTTTAAATATAATCCTCTGCTTCCGATACCATTATCCACTCAAGTAAAACTAAGACATCGAACGGTATATAAAACTCAAGTCGACGTGGATGTTCACGATCACACATGCACTAGGTTCTGATGTAGAGAGTGAAACAGAATAAAGGAAGAAAATAAACAAAAATAAGAAAAAAAGACAAATGGTGAATGCTTATTGGCTGTAGACGTCCTTCTATTCAAGTTTCGCGGCAATATACCTCTTCTCATTTTCTTTCCCTAATTCAGTCTCTCTCTCTTATCCTTTTTTTTTTCTTTTGTCCAAATTCATTTATCTCTCTCTAAAACCCTCGGTTTAAAATTTTGTCATCGATCTCTCTTTTTGAAAGTAAAGGCTCGTCCTTTCTCACTTCCTCCGACTCCAAAACCTACTGCGTTTCGCTTTCTATGTGTTTTCAGAGTCTAGTCACGTAATTGGTGAGTGAATCGTTTGTGGATGGATCTGTTTTCGATTAGGGCTTTTTTTTTCAAAGTGTTTTTCCTCAATCGATTCTCTACACTTTCTGTGTAAAGCTCTTCCTGGGTTTTTTGAATCTAGTTCCATTTTTTTCTCAGCTAGGATTTCTAAAAGTTCACTCGATTGAAGTTTTTTTCAGTTTTCTTTTTTTGTTGTAAGAATCAGTTTCAGATTTGTAAAGTCTGCGTTTTTATTGATATGTTGCAGGTTATAGTTTCGATTCGATTTTGTGTGTTCTGTTTGAAACTTCTCAACACATTTCCTTAAAAGTTGGCTCCTTTGTGAATGAATTTTCGTGTTTCCGTGATTTTCTGAAGTTGGGTACTTTAAAAGATTTTTATGAACAACACCCAAAGCTTAATTCTGATTTTCGTTAATTTTCAGCTTCTCGATATTATTTTATCTTTTTCCCAACAGTACTTTTTGTTTGATCCAAGAATTGGAGTTTTGTTTTGTTTTTGTTTTTTTTTTCAAGTAAATTTTTGATTTTTGAAATCTATTATTGGTTAAAATGTCAAATGCTTTAGAGAGGAAGCTAAGATTTGGTTATCAATATCTTGTTCATGTCTGTTTAAAGTTGTCTTCTTTTTTTTTAACAATTATCAGAGAAACCTGCAAATGGCACCGGCGGTTAGGAAGTCGAGGAGTGTTAACAAGCGTTTCACCAACGAGCCCTCGCCGAGGAAAGATGCTTCTGGGACTAGCTCCAGAAAAAATAAGCAGCGTGTGAGTGTTTTCTTTTTTTTGGTCTTCATTTCTTGAATGTTGTTATGACATGTTGTTACTCAGATGTGTTTTAACTATTGTTTTGGTTTGCTCATCGTAGAAGGTGAAAATGTCTGATAAGCTGGGACCTCAGTGGACCAGACCGGAGCTTGAGCGTTTCTATGACTCTTACCGAAAGTACGGGCAAGACTGGAGAAAGGTAAGTTTCAACTCCTTCACTCACATTCTTTAAATTGAAAGTTTCAATGGTCTTTAGTGTTCTTAAGACTGCTTTTTTTTTTAATGTCCAGGTGGCTGCTGCAATTCGGAATAGCAGGTCTGTTGACATGGTGGAAGCCCTTTTTAACATGAATCGGGTACGACTCAATACATCTTGTATCTCAGTGAGTCTTTTAGATAACTTTGCATTCTCATAAAGATTTGCTTCCTCTCTTACAGGCATATCTATCTCTTCCAGAGGGAACTGCCTCTGTAGCTGGCCTTATTGCTATGATGACGGATCATTACAGTGTCATGGTGAGAATTCTATTTAACTATGGCTGGCACACCAGTGACTGTAGATGAGAAAATGAAACATTTGCGGTTGAAAATGTGGGTGGTAGGTCAAATAACCCCTCTAGTAGTTTGCGTGAGTAGACAGTTAAAAAAAATAACAAACTCTGAGTTTTGTGTTACCCTAAGTGGCAATCTGCTAGGTCAGTTTTTTTTTTTGATATTTGATAAAGTTATGGTGTGTAACACATTCTTATGGTCTTCTTCTAGGAAGGGAGTGGCAGTGAAGGAGAAGGCCGTGATGTTCCAGAAGCACCGAGGAAATATCAAAAGCGCAAACGTGCAAAACCTCAGCTTAGTGATTCTCGAGAGGAAGTTGATAAACAACATCCAATTGCGTCGTCAACGTCAACTGATGGATGTCTCAAGTTCTTGAAACAAGCACGAGCTAATGGTAAAAGTGCCTCCCTACACTGTATCACTCTTCTAAATATTATTCAAGAATGTCTAAATTGATTATTAAATTCATGTAGGAATTCATCGACGTGCCACTGGCAAACGTACACCTCGGGTTCCTGTACAAACTTCACACATGGGGGATGATAGAGAAGGCTCTACTCCACCAAATAAAAGAGCCAGAAAGCAACTTGACACCAATGATGATGTTGCTGCACATTTTTTAGGATTAACATTAGCAGACGCATCTAGAAGGGAAGGGTCTCCACAAGTTTCCGAATCACCAAATAGAAGAACAGAGCCCAGCGACAACTCACCAATAAAGAGCTGGAGGAAAATGGTAGCTCTCTAAAAAGCAGTTATCCTTTTATTTTATTGTCTGATGAATCTTGATTTACTGAAAAAAACACTACTCCAACTTTGTCCTTTTGACCAGTCGCGAGCGAGGAAAGCTCAACATTGGGTGGGAAGTAGCCGAGAAAAGAAGCTTGAGTCTGATAGAGATGATGCGTTGTTGATAGATACGGAAGGAGTTGGCGAAATGGAGGAGGCTCCACGGAAGGTGAAAAGGGTCTACAAGAAAAGAGTCAAAGCCGAAGAAGCAGCCGAGTGTAATGATTCTGATGACAATGGTGGGGCTTGCAGTGCCACTGAGGGGAGGAGAACTAAATCAAAGAGACGAAAAGCGGGTGTTGAAGCCTCAAGAGGGACATATTCACCGCGCAGCCCAAAGAAAAGAGATAACAAACTTACTACCGGAGGTAAGAAAAAACATTAATCTTACTGTTGTGAGATTTGATTGATTATGTTTTCTGCATTGTTCACTTAAACTAAGTATTTTTCTTGTGTAGATGAATTTGATGCTCTGCAAGCCTTGGCTGATTTGTCAGCTTCACTGCTTCCGGGAGCATTTATGGAATCAGGTAAGCTTTGTGTGGTGTTTGCTTGTAATTTAAAAATGAGTATGTGGATTGGGTTAAAGCGAAAGAGCCTGTGATTACTTTAACACTGCAGCTTTTTACCATTGCCTCATATAATATTGTACTATATTGCAATGTGTCCAGAATCATCTGCTCAGTTGAAGGAAGAGAGGAATAGAAAACGACATGGACGAGAAACCTAGCTCACCAGAAGCCACGTCGTCAAGAAGTCATGGGGAAAAAGCAGATTCAGGAGCCAGATGATAGTCTCCTTCATGCAATTTCTGCTATTGGGAATGCTGCTTACAGTAGAAAACCAAAATCTTCAAGGCAAGCATCCACTGATTGTAGATGCTGGTCCCACGGAGAAGCTTGAACCGGAGCCTACTAGTGGCAGTTCAAGAAGAACGCGAAAACCAAAGGTTAGCAAAGATAGTTCTCTCAGTTTCCTATTCACTTTCTTCTAGGCATTCTTGAGCTAACTTATATGAATTGTTGTTTTAATTTTCAGAAGCTATGGGATGAAACTCCAACTGAATCTACTCGGAAGAAATCCATAAAGAAGCAGGTATTATCTTTGAATCAAGTTCGAGATCCTTGGCAAGGATTCAAGTTTGTGCTTCTGAATAAAACATTTAACTCATGTAATTTGGTTTATTGTGTTGGAAGGAATCGGCTTCAAGAAGACCTTAATATGAAGTCTTCGCTTAAAACAAAACGCTCTGGTCAAGGCCCCCCTCAGTCAAAACAGTTGAAAGCTGTTAAAGAGCTGGAGGAAACTACTACAACGAGCGATAAGAAAGGACCTGCGATGGATGTAGAAGTGGCAACTAAAGAAGTTTCTGATTCGGGTCCAGCCAGTTTACCGCAGAAGCCTCCAAACAGGCGTAAGATGAGTCTGAAGAAAAGCTTACAGGAAAGGGAAAAATCTTCTGATAAAGCTTCGCGTAGCTCGAGATCTCTTTCAGAACAGGAGGTGTTGTTAAAGGTTAGAGCCTCTAACTTCGTTTCTCTTGCACACATTTAAAATCTTGTCCTGATATTTTGTTTTATTCCCAATTTCAGGATAAGCTTTCTACTTCTCTCTCGCATCCCTTGGCACGTCGAAGGTGTATATTTGAATGGTTTTATAGTGCTATCGACCATCCCTGGTTTGCAAAGATGGAGTTTGTCGATTACCTGAATCACGTAGGACTTGGTCACATTCCAAGGCTTACTCGTCTTGAGTGGAGCGTCATTAAAAGGTTTGTAAATGGAAATGCTTCCAGAGAATTTAGGTAGATTTTTAAAAGGTTGCTCTGTTTATCTTTCTTGCAGCTCTCTTGGTAGACCACGAAGATTCTCTGAGAGGTTTTTACAGGAAGAGAGGGAGAAACTCAAACAGTACCGTGAGTCTGTGAGAAAGCATTACACCTGAGCTTCGAACAGGTGCTAGGGAAGGGCTTCCTACAGATTTGGCTCGGCCTTTAGCAGTTGGGAATAGAGTCATTGCCATCCATCCCAAAACACGAGAGATTCATGATGGGAAAATTCTCACCTGTTGACCATAGCCAATGCAACGTTCTGTTCGACGAGTCGGGCGTTGAGTTAGTTAAGGTAATCACAATTTTCCCAATCTTTTTGTGATTTATAGATAAATAAAGTCTCAAGTCGTTTGATCATTCTCCTTTTTTTTCAAACAGGACATTGATTGTATGCCTTCAAACCCATTGGAATACATGCCAGAGGGTCTAAGGAGGCAAGTTGATAAGTGCTTGTCCATAAAGAAAGAAACACAACAGCTAAGCGGGAATCCAAACCTTGATGCGTCTGTTATCTTCCCTCCATGCGGACTTGAGAATGTTGACTTTCTCCATGAATCAATCTCTGAACCAGGTAGAGGGGAAGATGGGATTGACTAGTGCATACTCTGTATAACTCTTATGGCTAACACATTGATTCTCGACAGGGTGATATGATTGCTCCCATTCTGCATGGTAAAGTATTAACCAACACTAGTACTAGCCCACATCAGACTAATCAGCCATGTATCAGTAAATTATAGCAAAGGACATGAAGCTCAGATTCAAAGAGCACTCGCGTTACAGCATGCTTTAGATGAGAAGGTAATGGGATCAACATTGCTTGCCAACGGAAACTCTGCCTTCTGATTAACTTGAACTAGCTTATAAATGTGCTGTCTGACAGGAAATGGAGCCTGAGATGCTAGAGATTGTCAAGGGTTCAAAGACAAGAGCGCAAGCAATGGTGGATGCAGCTATCAAGGTAATGATTCACAGCCACCACTTTCATATGTTCTCTTGTTTTTACATACATATGTTTTGCTAAGTTGTTACTCACTCTACGGTTCTAGGCTACATCATCTGTGAAGGAAGGAGAAGATGCCATCAAAATGATCCAAGAAGCCTTAGACATGGTTGGCAAACATCAGCCGTTGCCCAGCTCTGTGGTCATCAAACATGAAGAGCTATGCAAATGGCGGCATAGATCATCAAAAAAATCCATCTCCTTCAGACGCATCAAAGCCTAAGGCTAACAACGATTTCATCTCACAAGATGGTTCAGAGAAAAACGAGGCTCAAATGCCTTCGGAGCTAATCACATCCTGTGTTGCCTCTTGGCTCATGATTCAGGTAAAATTGCTAAGCCTTTGTGAATCTATAATATCTAAGTTTGTGCCCAGATGAGCTTTGAGTTCAACAATCATTCCCAAAACTGGATCAAACTGCATCATCATCATAGTACTTCATTGAACTTTGCTTTCTCGTGATTTGCAGATGTGCACGGAGAGGCAGTACCCTCCATCAGATGTGGCACAGCTTATAGACACAGCAGTTACAAGCTTGCAGCCTCGATGCCCCCAGAACCTACCGATCTACAGAGAAATCCAAATGTGTATGGGACGAATCAAGACTCAAATCCTCTCTCTAGTACCAAGTTGAAAAGTCCATCCTCCTTTAAAACTTAGAGTAGATGATGATAGGGTGTGTTATGAGTTCATGGGAGCAAGATAACAGCTTGACCAGAGGTATACTAGTTACTGTAATCAATCTTGAGCTGATGTTTATGGTTTTTATTATAATTTTCCATCAATGTCAATTTCAAGTTCAGTCAGATAATCTTCAAACTAGTAAAAGTCAAACAGAGCTGGAAACATTCTAATTGTTTTTCAAAGTGATACAAAGATTAGTACACAATCAAATGAATGAGAAACTCTGATACAAACATATATAAGCTTAAACTTTTGTAGTTAGATTGCATCGAGGAGGTTTCTCAAGCAATGCAGAGAGATAAGCCTCATCCTTTGACTTAGGTGAAATAGCCCACTTGTGTTTCTTGTACCTAAACTGCAGGAACATGTACATGTAGTCATCAAGATCCTTCTTCTTACAGAAGAATCCTATCAATCCACAGCAACCCACCCGGTCTCAGCACTCTATCCCAATCATACAACACGAAATCCATCAGAAGAAGATCGATCCAACCGTCCATTAACCCAGCAGGTATGAATCATATCCATGGTATTGTCGAAGAACGGTAGCCTCTGGTTCAAAGAGATGTACAAAGGGATCAAACCTCTTAATGCTATCATCTCATTGAAAGGAGCTCCCAAGTTCAGAGCAGTAGTGACAATAGTCACATTCTTCTCTCTCATTCTCGCATGCAAATGTTCCTGTCCCAACGCCGACATCCAAACCAATCCTAATCTCACCTGGCTTCACTCTCAGAACATCATCAATCTTGAAATCAGCTAACAGAGTGCTGTTCTTGACCCATTTTGTACTCTCTTTCTCCATCTCGAAAGCATCCGGTGCACTTGGTGTAACCCCTTTTAGGGTTTTTGCTTGACAAGCACGCGAAGTTCCTGCACTGGTAGTTCCCCCACCTCACGTTTCTATCATCAGGAAGCTTCCACAACGACTCGTTGATTGGATAAGGCTTCTGGTAAGTCATGGAAGCTCTTGTCAAGCACCGTCTCCTAGGCAACGGGTCACACCCGTTGATCATAAGCTTCTGCGCTAAGTTCCAGTCATCATCACAATAAGCTCCAACATCGTAGTCCATGTACTTCTCTAGCTCCGTCTTCATCAACGCACACGCGTGACCTATCGTGTTGTAAACTCTCTCTGTTCCAAACATGTTCACCTTCCCCCGACACGATTCTCCTTTGGGGTTATGTACTTCCTTATCTCCTCGACGAGAAACTTGTTGATCAAGGGCTCTTCCTTCTCCGTTGAGTTTCTGATTCCTTCAGGGGTTGGGTAAACGGATTTGCCTTAAACCGATGTGAGCGTGATAAAACGGCTTCATTACTTCCTCCTCAAGAAACCTCTTGATCTCTCTTTTGCTTCCGTCTTTGCTCTTCTCCATCTCTTTTACCGTTTGTTCTAGCTTGTCATACAAGTTATCCATCTTTTCGAGGACATCGTCGACGCGGTCGTGCAGAGACTTTAGGTCGAATCCTTCGCTGTTCTTGACTTCTTTGATTGTGTAGATGGTACGGCAAATGTCTTCGTTGTGCAAGAAGTAACCCGCGGAATGGAATCTGTATAGACACGAGAGGCTCACAGTGATCACTACTAACCCTAGGATCAGTTGTAACCCTGCCATTAGTCTTCCTAATCGCCATCTCGGCAAACAAGATCTCCCCATAAGAACTAACTTCTTTCAGTTAGTGGCTCTAATCTTGACCTGAGTGAATAAAACAGAGGAAATGTAAACTCTAAGACAGAAGCTAAAGACCTAAGAGTCCTATCTAAGAACATAAGAAAGAATATAGACAGAAGTGAGAGGTGAAGAGAAACATTGTTACCAGATAAGGAAGAGATGTTCGTCCTTGATGTTTTGATGGAAACCTTTCCTCTTTGGTTTCTCCAAGAAAAGTTGAAGATGTTCATGAGTTTGCTTTTACAAACCTCTTAAGTTAAAACGGTATTTGAGATCCGAGAGCTGCGGAGGAAAAGAGTGTTTTTGTGTCTGCTTGAAGAAGTAAAGAGCTGGAGATACTTCAAGCTGAAGACTAACGCTGACTGATAGTTTTCTTTAGGACAAGATCCACTAAGTGACGACTCTCTTTCACCAACGTGCCTAATCCCTTAATCTTCGGTCCTCAAAAGTCAACCATAAGGTATACAGTTTACCCACGTGCCTAATGTCGGTTTACATGTATGTACGCTAATGAACATCATACCAATCTACTAGATTCTTGAAATATTGACCAATATAGCACTTTTAATATTTCTTGGAAGGATTTTCTAAAATGCTATATTCAGTGACACGAATCTCGTGGAATTTTTAATTAACTCATAAAATATAATATTTGCAAAGTTTTGGTATTGACCGGATCCGACCATTTCAACAGATGGAACCTATTTTATTGGTGAACCTGACCAAACTAATACATTCTTTGTCTCGAAAAAAATCTATATTTCATTTTTTAAAATACATTAAGAGAAATATTTTTACGTTTTCAGTATATTTTAATTAATAATAAATTTTAAATTTAAAAAATCTTTAATCATGAGAATATATATTGATAATTAAAATTTAATACTCTATCCGTATCATTTTAAATAGTATTTAGAGATTTTAATTTTGTTTCATAATAAATAATGTTCTTATAATTCTAGATAGTATCTAATGTCATTTAAAATTTGTGACCAGTTACAAAATATTGTACTCTTCCTTTTCATATTACTTGTCATTTTAGATTTATACACACAAATTAAGAAAACATTTAATTTTACATATTTTCAAAATAAAAACACTATTATCAATACACCTAACCATATATCAACCAATAGAAAAATAGAGTAAAGAATATTGTCAATAAATTTTTTTATTGAAAATCGAAAACGACACTTATTTTGAAACGAAAATTCTACTCTAAAACGACAATTAATTCGAAACAGAGAGAGTATATTTTTTATTGGTTGAATTAGTTGTATTTTATATTAGCAAGGTAAATTGTATAAAATTTTGTATTTTTTTAATTTTTGTGCAAAAACCTTAAACACCTCTTAAAATGATACATACAAAATATATCTTTAATAATATGTGAAATATTTTAAATATACATCTTTTTAAAATAGAGAAAGTATTCAATAACATTGTAAGGATGGTTGATGTGATAATTAGGTGGGATTTCAATTGCATTTTTCTTGATAGACTTGTTGTGTTTTGCGTCTTTGGTTCAATGACATTGAAAACTTTGCTTTCTACATATGAGGGTCAGAGTTTTTACAAATGAAAAACTAAGATTGAATTGCGTTAGCTTCTATCCAACTGAGTGGAGCGACGTACGCCATAAATGCTAAGTTCAATTCAAGACTCTAATTAAAAGTCACATATATATACTTGTTACGTGAGTATCTCAAACTCTAATAGATTGAGTGACTCTATGGTTCTTCTCTTCCTTTACGTTACTCTTCACGAAACTGATTAACATTTGATTTATTAATTCGACTCTTACGGTATCTCAAGTTGATATCTTCTCGTCTTGTAGTCAATAAATTCGAACAACCATAATAATAGCAACTTGATGCCTTTGGCTAACAATCTATTATGGAGCAATGTTTTTTTTTGACTAAATTATGGAGCAATGTTATTCAAATACATAGATGAGCTTGTAATGTTAGCCAAAACAAACCAAAGCCGTAGGCCAGAAAATAACCCAAAAATGTGTCAGACTATATGCTCGTTACTGGTTGATACAAACAATGAACATGAACCTAGACACGATATTAGGTAGATACGTACTACATCACAACATAGCATATTATTTCTATTTATTTGTTTCTTTATTAATCTTGGTGCATGGTTAACCAATACTATCTAGTTTATATCAATAGACAAGGAGAGAAAACGTTCTTGATCTCCACAAAAATTCCCTTCTCTTTTTTCCTCCCGCACGAAATATTTTGTCTCTAAGTCCTGGTTCTTAGGGTTTTGAGTGAACAAAATGGAGGGAGATAATAATATGGAGAAAGGATTATTGCTGGTAAAGAGGGAAGAAACTACAAGTATAACTCCGCTTCTTGTGTTCTCCACCTTCACTATTGTCTGCGCCTCCTTCACCTTTGGCGTTGCGGTATGTTCCCATATTTCTCTCTCTCTCTATATATACACACATATATCATATATGTATATAAGCTCTTACTAGAACCAAAGCTTTAGCGGCATGGTAAAACGTATGTTAAAAAGAACGAAAACCGAAATTTCCTCAAACTTCGGTTAGAGAAATCCGAGTTTCAGTTAGAGCCATGACTTCTGTTACCTGTAGGCAACAATATCATAGCTTGGATTAGTAGTATTTTAGTGAATTCATATAGTAAGAAATGAGAAAAAAAAATGAGAACAAAATTATTAAAATGACAAAATACATAAAATGACAAAAAGAAAGATCACTTTATTTTTGTTATCAACAAATATATGGTTTAGAATTCAAATCATATAGAAATGATATAGATGTATGATTCAAAAAAATATAACACTTTTTGCTAAGTAACAGAAAAATATCTTTATGTGTGTTTGTGGTTGTCTTGTTATCTTCTACTGTTACCTTTTGTTGCCAATCTTTGAAATTCGAGGCACTTTTGTTACAATGGCAAAATAAAACAGTCAAAACCTTATTAGCTATATGTGGCCGGTTTCATTTTATTAAATAACTTAAGATGTTGTATTTACGGTCACAATATATATTTTATATTTCTATATACATTAAATACTAACTTTTTGTTAAAATTATTATTTGTGACAGGTTCAGAGTTTGTTGGATAGATTTATAATTTCTTTATTTTTGATAATATATATATTATATACAACTATTTCTCCTTTTTGAAGTGTCCAACTATTGACTTTTCTTTACAAAATTTATAAATTAACTCGCTGTGGTGGTCTGGAGTCACGCTTGTTTTTATTTTATTACATTCATATAATCGTTTCTCTTCTATCATTTTGTGGTACACAGTTGGGTTATACCGCCGATACGATGTCCTCCATTATGACAGACTTGGATCTTTCTCTCGCACAAGTAAGTACAAGTCTTATTATATCTAGTAAAACAAATATTAAAGGAAAAGGAACAATAAGAAAATAACATGTACATAGATTGTGATAAACTTACTTATTAGGTCATTAAAAATGTAAAAACAATCAATAAAAACATTTAGTAATATTACTATTTGCTGAAAAATACAGTTTTCACTGTTTGGTTCACTCATGACGTTTGGAGGAATGATCGGTGCCATATTCAGCGCCAAAGCTGCATCTGCCCTCGGCAATAAAATGGTTATCTATTATCCTGAAAATCATTTTTGCATTTCTTAAATGATTTATTATATATGGCCTCTAACAAATATAACATAATTACTAAACCCGTCATGGTTTTTCTTTTCTCAATTTTTCTTAGACGTTGTGGCTTGCTGATTTATTCTGCATAACTGGTTGGCTTGCAATTGCACTAGCCAAGGTCTTCTCATAACCCATCTAATATTCTTATGTACTTACTTTTGCAAGCTTAATAAAATTATATATTTATCAACGCTTTACTTGTTTGGCTACAGAGTATTGTTTGGCTCGATTTGGGAAGATTGTTTGTGGGGATTGGAGTTGGTCTCATTAGCTACGTGGTAAAAATAAATTCTCTAAATGATGAAAATAATCTCTAACCCTAACCATTAAATAAATTTAACTTCATGATTTTTTTTAGGTTCCTGTATATGTTGCAGAGATAACACCCAAGCATATTAGAGGTGCTTTTACATTTAGCAACCAGGTGAGTTATTAGCTCGATTGTTTAGATATAATTATTTTTATATATACCAATTCAAAGCTCGATGGTTTAGATATAATTATTTTATATATGTCTAAGTTATAATTTCAGTATCAATACTTTTCAGTTGTTGCAAAACTGTGGGGTAGCAATCGCATATTACTTCGGAAATTTCTTGACATGGAGAAGTCTAGCCTTAATCGGTGATTTATCCGCATCTTTATTCATTCTCCATCGAGTTTAATTTTTCCATATTAGTTATCTTACCATAACAAATATAGTTATCTAACTAAAGTTTATTTCCAACTAGGTATCATTCCATGTGGGATACAAGTTATTGGTTTGTTCTTCATACCTGAGTCTCCGAGATGGCTGGTTAGTCATATAACTTAAGCATATGCTACTTGAGCACAGAATATTAATGAAAGTATTTTTGTAGTTGAAAAAAGGTCGCGATGAAGAGGTTCAAGTTGTTCTTCAAAAATTACGGGGGATAGGAAATGATATTTTGTTTGAAGCTCGCGCAATCAAGGTATCCAATCATATAAATTATTACAAAAAAATATGTTTAACATATTCTTAGATTCACTTTATAGATTATTCATCCACACCGAAGTTTTTAGTTTTACGTAAATGTTCTTACATTTTCAGAACTTTTGTAGATTTCGGTAGAAGCTTCAAAGCAAAATTCAAATACCAGCATGCGTAGTCTTTTCCAAAAGAGATATGCTCATCAACTTACAGTAAGAAAATTTGTTTTTATTCATTCAAAAATATATTTCAAAGATTGGATATAACGTCCGCAAAATTGTTTTTAAAAAACGTCCGTGAAACATTTTTAAAATTTGTTTGGATTCGTTTAATTATGTTCAGATCGGCATAGGTTTGATGCTTCTGCAACAGTTATGTGGAATATCAGGAATAGGCTCTTATGGAAGCACTCTTTTTAAACTTGGCGGTAAAACTATAATCTATTATGTTCTTAGATTTTACATCATATTTTCACTAATAATTTAGTTAGATATTATCATAAATTCAAACTTTTATTTTCCAGGATTTCCTGCTCGGATTGGAATGACAGTGTTGTCTCTTATTGTCGTACGTATAATAAATCTTAATCAGGTTTTATATCCTCACATTGTAACCCTAATATCTTATTAACGGATCATGCATAGGTACCAAAATCTTTAATGGGTTTAATCCTCGTGGATCGCTGGGGAAGACGACCACTTCTTATGGTATAGAAACTTTTTGAATTTTTGTTTGTTTGATCATATAAACTTTGTGGTTTTATAATCTTACCCAGCGTTGCGGTGCTTAATTATAGTTTATCTTAAGCTCAACCGATCGCATAGCTGCATAAACGGCAAAGCAGTCGATTTTTAGCAGTTTTAATTAAACATAGATCTAATGGATTGGATTTGCAGACTTCAGCACTTGGATTATGCTTAAGCTGTATCATATTGGCGCTAGCTTTTGGAGTTAAAGATGTTCCCGAGATCCAAAACATTGCTCCAGTTTTCACTTTCATCGGAATATTGGTAAGTTCTTCACAGTTTGATTTTTGGTCTGATTAATAATTGGTTTATTCTATCAAACTGTATAATATGGTTTATCAAAAGAAAACTTGAGTCATCTAATTGGTATTCTATCTAATTATACTTACACAAATGGTATTCTATGATTTGTTAATCAATTATTGTTAAAATCTCAAAATATAAAAATACTATTTATATTCTACAGTCATTCACGATGATGTTTGCACTTGGAATGGGAGCGTTGCCATGGATTATAATGTCTGAGGTGATTCTTTTTTCTTTGCGGAGACTATTTCTCATTTTATCCAAATAATATAAACTACATGTCGTATTTTTTTTTAAAAATTGTTATATATGTCTAAAAAAATTTTATTGGCAGATATTTCCAATGGATATAAAGGTTTTAGCTGGGAGTTTGGTGACCATAGCCAATTGGTTCACTGGTTGGATCGCCAACTATTGTTTCAATTTTATGTTGGTTTGGAGCCCAACCGGTAAGTAACATTAACAAAATGCTTTTGGTTTTCTTTGATTTGGATATTAAAAATGAAGTAACCAGGCTAAAATGTGTTAAACTTTGTTTAAATAACTTGCAGGAACCTTTATTATATCAGCAATAGTTTGTGGATTAACAATTGTATTCACATGGTGTTTGGTGCCAGAGACTCAAGGATTAACCTTAGAAGAAATCCAGCTCTCATTTGCTAGTACTTAATTAGGATTGATTGATTGGATATAGTAAGTATATGTATGAAGGTTGTTTTATACTACTTGCTCCACACCTATTCGATTCATTTCAATGCAGAGTTTCTAGTTTTTGATTGTATTAAAACATGATATTTTTATCTTCCTTTTGAAATTTCCATTTATATTATCAAATATCATGATTGTATTTATAATAAAAAGAATAATAATATATGTTATCATCCATATGTTTATTTACATACAAATATACAATAAATGGTTTTAGTTTCACCTACAATCATACACACAAAAAATACACATCTATGAAATAGATCATAATTTTCTGTGATAATGTCAAACCGTAATAATTTTATTATTAATCTCTATATATCATCAGCAATTTTTAGCTTAACCTTCTTTATTTTTATTTTATTTTTTTAATTAATCATCTCCATTTTAAAACACTGTCGAAGTCAAAACGCTGTCGTTTAGTTACTAGCTCTGCAGGTGATAAGAAGTCTGCAACATTCGACATCGCTTAAAAAGAACGGACGAGAAATGTCTCTGAAACTTTACTTCTCTCTTCACTCATCATCACTCAAAATTGCCAAACCCTCCAACGTTTCCATCGCTCAACAATCCTCCGGTGACCGGAAAACCTCCCCAGCCGAGGAGTTTTCTCCCCTTGCTGAGAAATTCAACCGGCGGCTTCTTCTTGGTGTAGGCTCGTCCTCTGTGCTCGCCATCGGTGCGAACTTCGGAGGAGTCACGAGTTTTGTACTCGGTTTATCGCCGGAGTTTGGTCGGAACCTGAAACTCGACGTCGTATATCCGATCAGAGGTTATAGCAGATGTATCGACACGGTTGAAGGGTTCGGTAAGCAAGTCCTCTCTCTCTCTATCTAAACACATTTGTCTTTACTCCTCATCAAATTTAATAATCTGTTTTTACATATAATCTTTATGTTTTAATTATAAATGTTTATCAGTTACACAAAAAAAAATTATAAATGTTATGTTACAATCATAGAGTTTATATATCCGGCTACGTGGGTTGGAGACCAGACACTCTTGTATAGAGCGGCGGAGAAGTCAGAGCGGGAGATTTCTCTAGACCTTCCTCCCGCAAGAAACAGTCGCCGGAAAAATGTCAATGAACCGGTTGTTGCATTTGGACCACCCGGTTCGACCGGAGAGCTTAACGTCAGTGTTATTGTCTCCCCTGTCTCACCCACTTTCTCGTAAGTAAATGCATCATTCCTAATTATTTTTTGCATCATCATGAGTATTTACTTTTATTGTTCCTATGGTTACTAGTAGGTGATTGGTAATAATAATGATATAAAAGATTTAACCAACCAAACTTTGAGCCAACTAAAGTGAAATGTGTGATTATGAACTTTGCTTATTGTTTATGATATAGAATTGAAGCATTTGGAGGGCCAAAAGAAGTAGGAGAGGCCATAGTAAAAACAGTGACAAGATCTAGTCAAAGAACAGATTTAAAAGGAACTTTGCTGGAAGCAAACCTCAGACAAGATTCAGAGAGGAACTTGAAGTACTATGAGTTGGACTTCAAAGTCGAATCACCGTCTTTCAGGCGGCATAACGTGGCCGTTTGTTGCGTTAACGGTGGCAGGCTTTATACTCTGAATGCTCAGGCTCCAGAGTCAGCTTGGTCAGAGTTAAAACATGAGTTTCACACTGTTGCTAAATCATTCAATATCATTTCTTGAATGTGAAAGAAAACAAGACACTACAAAGAAAGGCTTGTTTTGTTTGTTCATTATCATCGTTGGGAACTTATGGTTTCTGACTTTAGACACATGTTTAAAAGAGCTAACCTAGTGCTATTTCTATTTTAAAATTTTATGTTTTAGAATTTTTCACATATACTATTATGATTATTAATACATTATTTTGTAATTAATTATCTCCCACAGTTTATCATCAATAAAATTTTAATTGACGTAATTGTAATTATATTTTTGAAGTTTACAATTTACCTTAAATTACATTAAAAATGTAAAAAAAAGTAGGGATTCCTTCCATTTTGTAATAGATGATATTTTGGAGAAATATTTATGTTTCAAATTACATGTAATTTTTGATTTTCAATATAAAAATTATAAATGTTATACAATATAATTTTTTTATATTATGCAGATTGTTTTTCTATTGGTTAAAATATGATTAATTAGATATTTAGTGATTTTTTATTTAGAAATTATATGTAACTAAATGTTTTATTAAACTGTGTGTCCAAACTTTAAAATGTCATTTAATTAGAAAGTTAGAAACAGTGTGGATATTTTTTTTAAAACATGAATTTTTGAGTGACGTAGCATGTCATCATGTGGTTAACGTTTAACCAGAAAATAATTAACCGAAAAAACGAAGTGAGAGAAACATGATTATGTCGTCTTGATCGCGTTGCTATATAAACACTGCATCATCGAGAGCATTTATAATTTTCGATTTAATTAAATGCTTATTATATATTTTCCTTAATTAATTAAAAAAATATTTTAAAGTGTAGAAAAAAAAACTCTTTGAATCTTTTAAACCGAAACGAAATTCGAAAGCTCCAATCGCTCGCTTGCTTCTCCACCATCTCCGATCAAATCCGCGGTGACAAAAATGGCAATGGCTAGAGCATCATCTGGCCCCGCCTACCCGGAGAGGTTCTACGCCGCCGCGTCTTACGTCGGATTCGACGGATCCGATTCGTCGGCGAAACAAGTCAGCTCGAAATTCTCCAATGACACTGCGCTGCTTCTCTACGCGCTGTACCAGCAGGTCAGGCACACTTCTATTCCCCGGATCTCGTCCGTTGCTAACCTCGCTACTGTTGATTTCACGAGATCTGGCTGGTTTAAATGTTGATTCGTATCCCTCTTCGTCGATATTTTATCAGATTTTTTCGAAATGGCGCATTTCGCTTGTCTGACTTTAGATCGATCGTCTTCTCGATTGTTTTGGATATCGCCGAGGAGAGATCCGTCCGTTAGTAGCCGTTAATGTTACCTGAGATTTGAGTATCGATTTCGATGGAAACGTGATTGTAATATATTCTTTGTTAATCAGATCTCACGGATCGTCCTTCCTTCAATAGTAGCTTGCTTAGATATTTAATTGGTTCTGTAACTTGATATGTGACACTATAATGTTGTTGATGATCTCTTGAATTTAACATGTAAACTTGACACACTAGGATCACTGTTGATGATCTCTTGAATTTTACATGTAAACAGGCTACTGTAGGACAATGCAACACTCCGAAACCAAGTGCATGGAGACCAGTGGAGCAAAGCAAATGGAAAAGGTTAGATTTGTGTCTGCCGACACTTACGTTTCTATGCTTGAGTTTAGTAATCATACTTGTAGGAAGAAGCTCTTTGTGGTGGATATAATTAGTAGATTAGAAGAATCCAGATGTCTGATGAATTATAGAAACTGAGTATTCTTGATGTAAGCTGCTAGACAAGAAGTAGAAATGCAGGATTTGTATTTGCAAGCATGTTACTGCTTAGGATCTTCTTTTTAAAGGAAAATAAAAGCTTTGTCTTTGTGAGCCTTCCTGGGAGTACATTCTCAATGTTCTGAATCATTTCAATCTTTACTTAGTTGGCAGGGGCTCGGAACCATGCCTTCCATCGAGGCAATGCGTCTCTTTGTGAAAATTCTGGAGGTAAACTACAGAGAGTTCTCTGTCTAATTTTTTAGACGTTATTGGAGAGTGGTGGTCTAGGCTTGATTTCTTCTTTATTGCTCACTTAAATCAGGAAGACGATCCTACCTGGTATTCGAGGGCATCTAAAGATATTCCAGATCCTGTCGTAGATGTCCAAATCAATGTGAGTTTTGTATACCATGGATTCTGTGTTCAAAACATGGGAGATATTACATATATATTTTTGCTTGTATTTGACTCTGCTACTGCATTCATTCTCTGTAGCAGACAACAAAAGATGAGCCTGTTGTTGAGAATGGGAACTCATTTAGCGAGACAAAGACAATTCCTGCTGAGGATGGAGGTTTGGCAGAAACCCAAGACAAAGATGTAGTCTCGGAAGACCCAAATACTGTCTCTGTATATAACCAGTGGACTGCACCCCAAACATCAGGTCAGCGGCCAAAAGCCCGTTATGAGGTAATATATTTTCTCTCTCTTTTGGAAGAAATGTAAAAGGTCGTGTCATTCATGTATCATCTTTAATTTCTAACTCTTGTTTATTGTAATTGTTTCAGCACGGAGCAGCAGTTATTCAAGATAAGATGTATATATATGGTGGAAATCACAATGGCCGCTACCTTGGTGATCTTCATGTAAGCAACTCATATGATTCAGAAGCATAATCTGATGAAGTGATGATTAATTGAAGGATTCAGTTTCATTTTAGCCTAACGTTGGCTATACGGCTTCCGCTGAAAATCTTTAGCATGTCTTCTGCTGAATATACAGGTTCTAGATTTAAAAAGTTGGACTTGGTCAAGAGTTGAAACCAAGGTTGCAACTGAATCAGAGGAACCCTCTCCAACCTTACTATCTCCTTGTGCTGGTCATTCTTTGGTTAGTTTTTAACTTCTTACGTTTTATTTTGGTCTCTAACTTTTGGCTTTCCGGCCTAGAAATATTCAGGACAGCGGTTCAGCTAAGAAAATAGTCTCTTCGTGAAATCCACTTGCTATATTAGTTTGTAACAAAGAAGAACATTATTTTCCCATGCCTTCTTTGTTATTTTGTAGATACCCTGGGAACACAAGTTGCTGTCTATCGGTGGTCATACTAAGGATCACTCAGAACCTATGCAAGGTAAGCGTTTATTTACTTTCGAAGACCGTTATTTGAAGGAGCTTTCTGGAATCTTAATTATTACAATCAATTTTATACTGTTTCTGATCACAGTGAAGGTCTTTGATACCCATACCTATACATGGTCAATGTTGAAGACATATGGAAAACCACCGGTATACATTTACTTCTCGCATGTTATTTCATTTGTTTTCGACCTTTGCATGGAAATATTCCGTTCTTGTAAACACCTATTCTCTCGCCATCAAATACAAAAAAGAAAGCTATTTTCTGTCCCTGCTCTTCTATGATAGCTTCAGGGTTGATTTGCATGGAGTCCAGAATTTGTTGATTTCGTTTTTTCTTTCGGAAGTTATATATGCAATTTTGGTTTCTTGAATTGAGACTTTGTTTGTCTTTATCTCTTGCTTTCAGGTTTCACGTGGAGGCCAGTCTGTCACAGTCGTTGGCAAAACTTTGGTGATATTTGGTGGCCAAGATGCAAAGAGATCACTTCTCAACGATTTGCATGTACTCGACCTAGAAACTATGACCTGGGATGAGATAGATGCTCTGTAAGATTTTAAGATGTTTTTACATTTTTTTTTCCGAAGAAGTAACCCATTTAAGAGTGTAGATATAACCAGGATACATTTAGAAAGACACTTATTGTTGATGAAAGATTTGCAATCAGGGTTTAAACTGTTGTCAACTTGCAGAGGTGTATCGCCGTCTCCGAGGTCTGATCATGCTGCTGCAGTGCACGCAGAACGTTACCTTCTTATCTTTGGTGGGGGCTCACATGCTACCTGTTTCGGTGATCTGCATGTCCTTGATTTGCAGACTGTAAGTTAAGCGTATATAGTATTTGTAGCTGTCTTTCAAACGTTCTTTTGCCAGCGCCTGATGTAAACTGTTACATATAGATGGAGTGGTCAAGACCAGCACAACAAGGCGAGGTACCAACTCCTCGATCTGGACATGCTGGCGTGACAATTGGGGAGAACTGGTTTATTGTTGGTGGTGGTGATAACAAGAGTGGTAGGTTTATGCATTTTTCCTTGGCAACTTGTCTTTCCTTTCTTACCATTTCTGTTTTATCACTCCAATAACCACTTATGTGAATTGTGAACAAATGATATTTGCTTGGCTTTTTTCAATTTCGTGTTGACTGATTGTGCTGCAACCTGATAAATCACTGTAGGGGCATCTGAAAGTGTTGTACTAAACATGTCAACTCTTACATGGTCGGTAGTGGCTTCAGTTCAAGGACGTGTACCTCTTGCTAGCGAGGTACCCTCTTTAAGACTTCAAAAAGAATCAGTCCTTGCATATTTCGTCTTAATCTTGCAGAATTAAGAGCTTATCTTTCTTTCCTTTTCTGGTGACAGGGATTAAGTTTAGTCGTTAGTTCATACTATGGTGAAGATGTGCTAGTTGCTTTCGGAGGATACAATGGACGTTACAACAACGAGGTAGAGACTATGTTGTCAAGCCTCAAGTATCATTCTTTTGATTTTGCATTCAGTTCTGCTTCTAATTATTCCTCGGCTATTAGATTAATCTGCTTAAGCCAAGCCACAAATCAACACTGCAACCAAAGACTCTAGAAGCGTCTTTGCCAGTTAGTCTTTCTGCTGTTAACAACGCCACGACAAGAGACATCGAGTCAGAGGTGGAGGTGAGCCAAGAAGGCAGGGTACGGGAAATTGTCATGGACAACGTTAACCCTGGATCAAAGGTATCGTCTTTGTCAGAACTTCTCCTCTTTATATGTGTTGCAATCATTATAGTTACCCAAAGCGGGATCATCATCCACCTCTTTCTCTTATTTGGATTTTTGGATAATGAATCACCTTCAGGTTGAAGGAAGCAATGAACGCATTATTGAGACTCTTAAAGCCGAGAAGGAAGAACTTGAGTTATCACTTAACAAGGAGAAGATGCAGACTCTCCAACTAAGGCAAGAGCTAGCAGATGGAGAATCACGAAATGCAGATTTGTACAAGGTTAATAATAATAATACTTCACATTGTAACATCTGGAAGTCTCTTTGATATATTCTCTTGTGCTGACATTTTACAGGAACTTCATTCTGTCCGTAGCCAACTTGCAACCGAACAATCAAGATGCTTCAAACTGGAGGTATTAATCCAATCACCTATCTCTCTGTCATCTATTGTTGATAAGCTAAGCAAAGCCTAACTCGAATTCCTTCCCTCTGAATCTGCAGGTTGATGTTGCGGAGCTAAGGCAAAAGCTTCAAACACTGGAAACACTACAAAAGGAACTAGAACTCCTTCCAGCGCCAAAAGGCTGCCTCTGAACAAGCCGCGATGAATGCTAAACGACAGAGCTCGGGTGGTGTCTGGGGCTGGCTCGCTGGAAGCCCTCAGGAGAAAGATGATTCGCCATGATTATTTGTTTTTTCCTCTTCCCGTATACTCGCTTCCATATTTGCCTTCAAGTAAAGAAAGATATATTACTATGTATTTTTTTGTCCTGAGTCTCACGCATGGTTTCTTCTTCCCATAAATATTTCAGCACTCTTCCTCTTTGAGCTTTTAAAGTACTACATAGATGTTTTACCTTTTTATATATTACTTATGATTCGTGTTAGTTCTCTGTAATACAAAAGTATTCGTGCTCCTTTTTGGAACAATTAAACCAGATTTATAGACACCAATTGTAAAATATTCTGGTTGGTTCGATCTTTCAGAGCTTTTCCCTTTTGAACCTCAAAATATATCGCAGCAAAATAATTTCAGGTGACTTTGTAAAAGCTGTGGAGAAAGCCAGGGATGAATCAAGTAGAAAGTCAGCTTTTGGGATGGCTTGTAAATGTCGGAATCCATATAGCTTTAGGCTTACTAATGTTAATGGTTACTATCTTGCTGTTATTTTGGATTAGAAATGAATCAATAATCCTCAAATCTATTGGAGTAGAACCAACATAAACCAAATGTATGATAATAATGACTAAATATGCTAATGAGAGACAAAAATAAACACATTATTGGAATGTGAATTTCTAATGATTGTTAAAATTCTTAAATTCTAGTGGTATTGGTTAATGGATTCTTATATTCTTACTCAAATCTAATGTTATTGGTTTGATGATTGTTAAATGACTTACAAAATCATTTGTTATTCAAAAAGTTTAGTTTTTAATGATTCAATACTTCTATCAAATTCAATGTTACTGGGGACTTGAATTCTAAACATTTTTACTTATAAAACAAAACTTCACAAGTCTTGCATATAACCTCTAGATTCTTAAGTTGACAAAAAAAAACTTCTAGATTCTTAAAATCACTATACTAAGATATTTTGACAAACCTAAATATGAAAAACTCTTAACAACTCTTTAAAAATTTAAAAAATCTCTTGATTCTTACAATTAACCAACTCTACATAAATTCTACTCCCGCTAACCCTCCTCATCATGATCCCACTAACCCCTCCTTATCATGATCTTTGTCAACCAACTCTACATAAATTATCTATAACATTTGAGATCATCAAATTGACAATTTAGATATCATGATCTCCTATGAAGTGTGTTTAATGCAATAGTCATGATAATATTTCCTATTAAATGTTGGTTCATTAAATCAATGATTCAATGAGAAGATGATTCAAATTGATTGTCTTTAAGAAGATGATTCAAATTGATTATCTTGATCATCAACATTTAATAGGAAATGTTATTATGAGCATTAATTTAAACAAACTTCATTTGTATATATGTAACTAAATTGTTTTAAATTCATGTAATACAAAAAACAAGATAGTCTTAAATATATGACATAATGTATATTCATACTTCCTAGTCTACTTGATTCATTACAATATCATAAACAAATAAGAATTTTTATGAAGTTATTTCAATTGATATCACATCACATTTGCTACTTCAACGTGAACTCCATCATCTTCAACTATTATCGAAAATAAATAAATTGATATGCTCAAGATAATCAAATATAATTATCTTCTCACATATTTAATGAATCAACATTTAATAGGAAATTTTATTATGACTATTAATTTAAACACATTTCATTTGAGATCATGATATCTATAACTAAATTGTTTTAAATTCATGTAATACAAAAACCAAAAAAAAAGATAATCTTAAATGTATGACATAATGCATATTCATACTCTTAGTCTAATTGATTCATTACAATATCATAAATAAATAAGAATCTTTATGAAGTTATTTCAATTACATCACATTTGTTACTTTAAAGTGATCTCCATCATCTTCAACTATTAGCCAAAATAAATATAAATCAAATTCAAAATAATAAATTTGAATCATTTTCTCAAAGATTTAATGATCAAAAATAATAAATTTGAATCATTTTCTCAAAGATTTAATGATTAAAAAGGTGTATTTGTTATAGATATTACATTTTCTAATATGGCTTAGGAAATGTGAAGTTAGTTTTTTTAAACTGTACATATCCACTTCGTTTTGAGTTTGTTATATCTACCGAATGACATAAGAAAATATTGAAGTTCATGAATTGGGCAAATTAGAGAATGTCTCAAATTAGTTTGAATCTTTTGTAACAATAATCAATGATTCATAAATGAACAAATGACATTATAACATCTAACGTTTTTAACAGTTATATTAAAATTATATCTTAACTTTTTCTTTCATTTTTCCTTATTTTATATTTTTCTAATTTTATGTTTTGTTGTTCTTAGATTTTTTTTGAACTAAGATAAAAATAACATTGTGATGTAGTAAAAATGGTGAAGTCAGATCATATTCCTAAATAATTAGTGAACCAATATTCAAAAATGTATATTTTACGTTGAATATCTTGAATAATAAATTTGAATAAATTGTTCTAAGATTTACACTGGACAAATAATTAGGTTTGTTTTGAACCAAAGTTTAAAAGGTACTTTGTAACTTTACAAGTGTTAAGTAATCTGAAATAGTAAAAGATATATTGTAAGATGAACTAACTATAGTTAATGTTAAATTTCCAATGTAGAGATATGTTGGGCTATCTGTTTTTATCATTTGCCACAAGCTAATTACAATATAGAGAATCTTAATAATCAAGTTGAGTTCTCTTACAATGATTTGATGAATCAAGTGAGGTCCTAAGAAAAAAGAAGAGTTAGCACTTTCCAATCTCAAAGAAAAAGTTTTTAGACTTATTAAAGACTCTGGAATGTTGAAAGTGTCAACAACACGACATGGAGCAGTGATAAACTTTTGCATTGTTGTGTGATTATTTTTGTATTAGCTAGTGCATCTTCATAGTTATCTAATTAGATTCTATGTATTTACATTTTACAAGGATAGGAGGAGATAAATGACAATGTATTAAATTTGACTTTGATCATTACGAAAATGTTGACGCTGCATATATTCAACAGCTATTGGATAACTCATTTCATGTTGCATTGAGGTTACAGTTGGATCTTGTATTTTCATCAAATAGATGGGAAGTTAGTACAGAAGTTATATAACTTTTATGTAGTTATGAATTTGATGTGGAATGAGAACTAGTAGTTAAATTTTCCACTGACTTTGGATTATTTGAATAAACTAATTGTAAAAGGTTAAATGTTTTTTAATGCAGATCTACTATTTGCCAAAAAAGAAGATCATTACTAGAGAACAGTCATCTACAGTTCTACACAATAGTATTCTTATGGACCATGAAATAACTAAAAAGAGAAGTTCTACTTCATTGGTCAGAATTCATGGGTATAAGATGGGGCTGTGAATGCTATATCCAAAAAGTCATTAAAGAAAATTGTGATATCATTTGCTTCTTTTATGTAGTTTGATGTGGAATGAAAACTATGTGTTAAGTTTTCACTTTCACTTTTGGATTAATTGAATCAACTAACAGTAAAAGTTAAATGTTTTTTATATTTTCATCAAATAAAGAGGAGGTTAGTAAAGAATTTTTTTTTGCTTAAAATTTGGTGTTTTTTTTCCTTATTTTTTTAAATAAATTAACTTGTCAGAAAACATAAACATCTTTTTCACGTCTTTTTCACACTTATAATTAGCTTACAACAAGTACTAAACATTAGCTAAAACAAGTAGAAACTAATTAAAATAGTGGCAAGTAGACACGGGAAGAGTCAAAGACGCTGAAGTGGAAATCGCTGAGGCGGAAGACCTTGCCGCCGTGGGACCACCAGATGAGGCAGTAGGAGGTCTCTCACCAGGAGGAGGAAGGAAGCCCCAAGGATCAATGGTCCCGCACAAAGGATTTGGAAAACGAGATGGTTTTCTTCCTCCGGAAGAAGAAGCGCTCGAGGCAGGAAAGGGGGGAGAATGCACCGGCGGTTGAGAGGAGACATGGAACTTGAGTTCACCACCGGCTCCTTTTTTGCGCTTGAAGCTTTTATGTAGTTTCGAGTTTGATGTGGAATGAGAAAAATTGGATTTTGTATTTTCATCAAATAAAGGAGAGGTTAATAAAGAAGTTGTAGAACATTTATGTAGTTATTATGAGTTTGATGTGGAATGAAAATTGTGTTAAATTTTCCACTGACTTTGGATTATTTGAATAAACTAATTGTAAAGGTTAAGGGGGGTGTATTCAGTTGATAGTTTTAGATCATTTGTATCAAAATGACAAATTCACTGTTATTTAAACACGAATTTTAAAAACTTATTTAAAACTAGTGTTGTTGAACTTGACATTTGATAAAGTACTCTGAAATCCAATATTATTGAAAATAATTGAAGTTGTGGAGGTTTTAAGTTTTTAAGTGATTTTAAAGTGTTTTGGTAGAGTTACTTAGATAAAAATAAGTAAAACTCAAATCTCATGGTTTAACAAAAGTTTTTTTTTAATCTCTACAATTCATTGAAATCATCTAAAACCTCATTAAAAATCAAATCACCTCAAATTTTAGATTGAATATATCCCCTAAATGTTTTTCATGCAGACCTACTATTTGCCAAGGAAGAAGATCAATACTGAAGACTGTCGTCTACACAATATTATTCTTATAGAACATGGAATAACTAAAAAGTGAAGCTCTACTTCATTGGTCACATGGGATATAATATGAGGCTGTGAAGGATATATCCAAAAAATCATTGAAGAAAAATGTGATATCATTTGTCTTAAACATTCATTTTGCGTAGTTTGATGTGGAATAAAAAAATATGTGTTAAGTATTCCATTCTCACTTTAGATTATTTGAATCAATTAAGAGTAAAAATTAAATGTTTTTTTATCTTATATCTACCATTTACCAAAAAAATAAATCATTACCAAGAATATTTGCTTACAATACTGCATTTTTTATGGGTCGTGGAATAACTAAAGAAGAAAAATTGTACTTTATTGGTTAGAATTCATAAGGTACATGCAGTTCTGTGTTTAGTAGTTTAGGAGTTCAACAAGCATCTCAAAATTTTACGATAAAATATTCATAAAAATATTATTAATATACCAACAAAAATATATTTAAACGTTTCATGTATATATTAAGTTTATCCAAAGAAAAATTGTAATAGAAAATAGATAATATAAAATTAAATATTTATTAGTTGAAATAAACAATGTAGATGTAAACTTATAACTGATAAACTAATAGTTGACAAAAAACTAATATAACAAAAGTAAGAAAATAAAATATTAACCACGTGGTAAAATATGGACAAAACAAAAAATCGCTAAAATACAATGAAATTACGACGATAAATAAATTTGAAATACTAAATATCATAAACGTGTATTATGTAAAACATATTAAACAAATTAAATATATAATCTACTAAATTAAAGTTTTTAATCTTATATACAATTTTGTCGTAGTATATCAATTTGTTTCACATTATGAACTGATCTAATGTTAATAGAATATTTATTTATTATATTTATTAATTTGTAGAAGATCTACAGAAACTTCTGTAGGTCAAATTCATGGTCAAACATTTCCATATTTCAGTTATGCTTTCTTTATTGGATTAAATTCATGGTCAAATCAAATCTAATATTAAATCTTCAATATATTCTGCCCAAACCATAACAGTACCATTGTACTATAAAGAAGGATGAATAATTTTTAGCAAAATTATAATATTTTTCTTTGAAAAATGAAGAACGTTTCCTTTAAACTTGTGTGTTTGGTTGCTCTGCTTTCTCTTGTCTTTCGTAAGTAAATCTACTTCTCATTCTGTAGCTATCTTCGTAAAAACTCTTCACTTTGTAGTTTAACACATTAACATTGGAATCATATATGCTTTTCTTAAGATGGAATCATATATGTTTACAAAAATAAGAAAGGATCTTCTATGCAATTAAAATTATGTGATAGGTTACAATCAAGAAAAAAGAAGTAAAATCTATGAAGATTATAATTTTTTTCTTGACTGACATATTCTCACATTTGTAGGACAAGATCTTGTGGAGGGTAGGACATTGGTTCCAAACAGAGGCGACGGAAATTATCACGACCCGGTTTGTAACCCGTATGATCCAAACTGCAACAAACCTTGTAATCCAGAGAATCCAAATTGCGTCATGAAACAACCTGACATGGTTACAATTAATAGAGGTGACATGAATTATCGTGACCCGGTTTGTAACCCGTATTACGATCCCAATTGCGTCAAACCTTGTAATCCTGAGAATCCAAATTGTTAATAGAAGAAATAAGGCATTGAATAAGGTATGGTTGAGCTTTTTTATTGAATAAATGTGAGCCTATATACTCTAATATTTGTATGGCTTATCTTATGCATCAATCGTTACATGATATTTATAATAATAATATTACTTATAAGTAACCAAAGATCAATACTATTAAAAGGGAATGAGTCCTAAAAATCTACTTAAAAAGTTGTTTGGACCATTATAATAGATTTAACATTAGTTGGTTTTACCTTATGTTTTATTGTTACTGATTTTGGCTCAATAATGTAGATACCATATATTAAATCCCGTGAATACTCCTTTTGTTATTAACCTTAAAATCGGTTACATTATACTGCATATTTACCGACTTCTGAATAATTTTACCAAAGTATATCATTTTTATGACCCACCACCGACTTCTAAACCTCTCATTATTCTCAACATTAAAAACATGACTGATCTAACACAATATACCAAAATTATATCATTCTTTTGAGCTAATCAACTATGAAACATTATGCTCCATCTTTCCATTGATCAAACTTCTGTCTATGAAAATGAAAAAAAAATACATTATTTTCCTATTTTTTTATCAACCAAAATATCAAAACAAATCTACTTATATTTTCTACCAAGAATTTCAGTAACCTACGAATATTACGAAATAATAATATTCTAAATTGTGTGATCCTACGTCGACTCAGCCTCCTCATTTTTTTGGCAGTTCCTCCTCTTATTATAAAGATTTCAACAAATATATTTGGAGTCTGGATCCATAATTCAAATGCCTATAATTTGTTGGTACAGTAATGGATCCGGATTTGTTTGGGATTTTTAAGACTCGCAAAAGACTCGACGTATCCAAAAACCCAAAATACGAAAACACAAAAAAAAAACCCGCAAACACAAATAAATGCCTGAAAATATTTGAATTCCCATAAACACAAAATTTTACCATAAATCTGATTTACGGAACGGAAAATACCTTGAAACATTTTTTAATACCCAAAATATATATATTTTTAATTAAAACTATCTGAAGCTCGAAACTATAACCGAAAACTTGGATCCAAAACTTAAGAAAGTATTTATGATAGCGAACACACTATTCAAAATACCGAATACATATCTGAAATACCCAAATATAATTATATACACAAACATTTCAATGTTCTTTGGATACCAATTGGGTCTCGGGTAGGACCCATAATCGATCAAAGACCGCAGGTGGAAGAAAAAAAATGAAATTATGTAATTTGCTATGAATCCAGGATTTGATTATGTCAATACCTAAAATGAGTTATATAAGAGTGTACACACAAAATCTCATCTAAATTAATTTATAATAAATTATATAATTTTAAACAAATGCCTTCTTTGATCTAATGACTTTGTAACATAATAATGTACACCAATTCCAAAACACTAATTCACAAAATTTATTTACAATTCAAAGTAAAACCCGCGTTTAAAATCGCGAATCAAAATCTAGTTTTTTTTAAACACTAGACCTTTATCAAAATCATTATAGAGTTCTCTCTTTTTTTTGAAACAATCATTATGGACTTCATGATTAATTATGTGAGGAACATAATGATGGAACATAAAAGAATTAAGGATCATTCGAAGATTATTATAATTTCAAACAGCACGCATAATTTTTTTATTTAAACAAAAGAAACAAAACAAAAAAATATCAAAGTCAAGAAATATTCTTTTTAATCCAGATTTAAGCATATGATACATATACAAATCCATGCATAACCACATTACTCTCTGTTATCATAAACAACTTCATTAATAAATCCTAACAGAAACCAAACAATCAAAGCTCTGTTCAGTAGCTCATCGAAACGGAGCCAAAGGGCTAGGGTTGTTGGGAACCCTAACACACCTCAACTCTCTACAAACTTGATCCAACATCCCAAGAAAATCCCTAACAATCACAAAGATCCTCAACGGGTTCTTGTCATCTCCTCTCACGTCTCCATGAAAATACTCAGCGATCTCTCCAACCCTCTCCATTATCCTCTTCTCGTCTTCCCTCAGCTCCTCCAAGCTCCTCTCTCCGTATCTCAAGAACGAGCTCATTGAACTAACAAACGCTCTGTTTTCTTCGTTGCTCGCTAGACACCTCAACTGCTCTAAGCCGTCTCTTAGGTTTGAAACCGAGCTAACGAGTCCTTCAAGATCAATCGTTGCCGTCTTCTTCACGTTTCTTAGCTCCGTGTTTAGACCCGAGACAATATCTAGACCCATCCTTCTGTAATCCTCCTCTTTCTCCTCGGCTGTTCTGTTCTTGTTTGATCTCTGGTTCATAACATATTTGTATGTTAAAAATAAGAGTGATTTTTTTTTTGGAATGAAAACAAGTGTTAAATAATATAGGAATCTTGCTTCGATTTGAACCATTTTTGTTTTGTTTTTTATATCATCATGAAGAAAAGATAAGGCCAAATAATGTTTCACTGTCTATACAAATTTCTAAATTTTCAAAATAAAAAATAACATTAACTGAGATCATTTTTTTCATGATACCGTTAGTAGAAGTTGGAGGAAGAAAAACATTTTTTTAGAATATAGAAAGAGTGTAGAAAATAAGTTGAGTATAGAACCCTACTAAAAGAAATTGATCTTATAAATTATTTTTTCTGTTTTCTTTGTTTTAAATTATTTTTGTTTTGCTTTCTCACAACTGGACTAACATCATCATCACATTTGAAAGACACATCTTGTGAAAGACAGGACAATAGATGCAAAGAGAATCAGCGTGAGTTATGACGAAAATCCTTGGGACTCCACATTGTTTGAAGACAAGTCTCCATGGGTAATAAATACAGTTGAAATGGATCTTCACAAAAGACCTTGTGATCCACGGAACCCACATTTGCATCAAGTGTAGAAATTACATTTGCATCACAAATAAGAGTAAATCCAGAGCAGGTTCTTATGATATGTTTAATATTTTCTCTTCTAGTCCAACAAAGAGTGATAACTAAAAGCTATGCATTACCCTCTACCCATGTTTATTGTTTAGGTGGTGGAGCGGGTCTGCAAAAGATGGGGTAAGTAATGCCAGCAGACCAAACCACCTTAGCTTGATACTCCACGAGAGGCGCATCAGGAGAGTCGGATTCTTTTGCAGCAAAGGTGATGTAGTACTTAGTCTTGGCTCCTGGGTCGAAATTAGCCCTCAATAAATGCTCGAACCTCACATTCTTATTGTTTCTTCGGTTGTGTTTTTCAACACATTCAGACACCATGTTCCCGATGAACTCACGACTGGTGTCAAGATCCCGCTTCGAGACCACACCAATTCCAGACCAAAGGTACATGGGGAGCTTATTCGATGACTCAAAGAAACCCTAAAAAACCCAAATATATAAAAAAAAAGCAGTGATCTTTAGCATGTTATGATTGCCATGGCTTTTGAGATTTTTTTAACTTAACAAAAAAGAAAAGATGATGATATTATTACTAACCTTGGTTTCGATGACCGTGCGATAGTAATAACGTGCTTTTTCCCGTAGATCCTCGTCTGAGTACTCACTGTCGTCATCAGAAGAATGATATTCCCGGCCATCGAAACTATCCTTCTCCCAATAGAAATCACTACCTTCCTCCTCCTCCTCCTCCTCCACTTCATCTTCCTCCTCCTCCGTCGAATTGCCTCTTCACCGGAATCATCCTCCAGGTCTTTTGTTTCCTCCAACTTGCGCTTCCCTAGCAAGGAAGTGTCAACGCCGGTGGAAGTTTCCATCGGCTCCGTCTCCATCGACGATTCCTCCCTTTTCTCGCCGTCGCTTGATTTTCTATCCATGTCGATTGTCAAACCCTAATTTCCCCCTTTCGATCCCAAATTGTTTTTTGTTGGTCTTTTTAAGTTGACCGCCAACTCAGACAAGACACAAGTTTATTACGTAATAAAACAAACTTTCTAACTTATTTACATATGACCCCTTCCTTTCTTACATATTGACAATATGATACAATTTGAGCGGCCCAATGTCAAGTACGACTTTTTGGCGGTCGAATACTAAACTTTGAACCACACAACAGCTCCAGTTAGCCAGCAAGTTCGATGTTAAATCTAATTCGATATCCTAAGTCTGCATCTACTGATATATGTAGACTGCTATTGCCTACTGATGTCAAGTTAAGTAGTTGTTAATCTTCTGTACATGTTTGTGATGTGTGACTAATATTGTTTTATGAGCGAGTTGTATAATGTGACAACTGACAATACTCTCCTTGTAAAAAAATTATATATATAAAAGAGTAGTCACTTTTGTACTCCGAATATTGATTAGTTGGTTCCAGTATTTTGAGTTTGTGACAACCGTTGTTCAAAAAAAAAAAGAGTTTGTGACAACCTCAACCTGATTGATTAAAAAGGATGGTCACTAACTCCAATTTTCTATTGGAAGATAAACTAAAAAGATTATATTATTGTAAATATACATGCTTTATCCACTATGTAAGCTGAAGAGCAGAGCGAAACAAACTTATTCCAATCGAAATATTTCAAACATCCGAATATCTGAAATAGATTTATACACTTATATATATTAATTATCTTTTGATTAATGTATATTAAAAACATTTAAATATATAAAACATTTTAAAATTAGTCTAAAATACTTGAAAATGTATACAAATATTCAAAAGTAACATGTCTAAATTTGCTGAACTATACTCAAATCAAAAATATTGAAAATGTCTATTGATTATCTATCCAAATATTCAAACTAAAAAAATTTAGATGTTGATTTTAAGTATTTTGACATATGTTATTCAAAATTATATGTGATATATTGTTTTGTTAATAGATTTTGAGAAATTTAAAGTATAATAAATTTTAAAATTTTAAAAAATAATTTAAATAAATTATCCAAACTCAAACCAAACCCGCAAAAGATACGAATCGAAGTCTGAATCAAAATATACAAAAAAATGAATGAAATTGAAATCTTTGATCCCGAAAATCTAAAACCCGAATAGATATCTAAACGCACACCCATAATTAAAGTTACTATATATTTTCATGAAGGATAATGAAAAACACTTTCTTGCAAGTTTTACTACTAGTTTCGCTTTTGCTTTTTTGTCTTCAGTAAGTGTATAAAATTATTTTGCAGTCTTCATTCAAAATTTTCTTTTCGTTTTGTAGTTTACAATATAGCATCATATTTTTGTATGTTAAAAATAAGAGAATATTTTCTTTTTGGAATCAAAACAAGTGTTAAATAATATAGGAATCTTGGTTCAATTTGAACCATTTTTGTTTTGTTTTTCATATCATCGTGAAGAAAAGATAAGGCCAAATAATGTTTCACTGTCTATACAAATTTCTAAATTTTCAAAATGAAAATAACATTAATTGAGATTATTTTTTTCATGATACCGTCAGTAGAAGTTGGAGGGAAAACCATTTTTTAGAATATAGAAAGAGTGTAGAAGATAAGTTGAGTATGAAACCCTACTAAAAGAAATTGATCTTATAAATTATTCTTTCTGTTTTCTTTGTTTTGCTTTCTCACAACTGGACTAACATATCATCATCACATTTGAAAGACACGATCTTGTGAAAGGCAGGACAATAGATGCCAAGAGAATCAGCGTGAGTTATGACGAAAATCCTTGGGACTCCACATTGTTTGAAGACAAGGCTCCATGGATAATAAATACAGTTGAAATGGATCATCACAAAAGACCTTGTGATCCACGGAACCCACATTTGCATCAAGTGTAGAAATTACATTTGCATCACAAATAAGAGTAAATCCAAGCAGGTTCTTATGATATGTTTAATATTTTCTCTTCTAGTCCAACAAAGAGTGTTAACTAAAAGCTATACATTACCCTCTACCCATGTTTAGGTGGTGGAGCGGGTCTGCAAAAGATGGGGTAAGTAACTGCCAGCAGACCAAACCACCTTAGCTTGATAATCCACGAGAGGCGCATCAGGAGAGTCGGATTCTTTTGCAGCAAAGGTGATGTAGTACTTAGTCTTGGCTCCTGGGTCGAAATTAGCCCTCAATAAATGCTCGAACCTCACATTCTTATTGTTTCTTCGGTTGTGTTTTTCAACACATTCAGATGCCATGTTCCCGATGAACTCATGACCGGTGATACCTCCATACATTTTCTTTTCAAGATCCCGATGCGGGATTACAACAATTCCAGACCAAAGGTACATGGGGACTTTACCCGATGACTTAAAGAAACCCTAGAAAAAAAAAAAAAAAAAGCAGTGATCTTTAGCTGTTATTCATGCCCATGGCCTTTTTTTAATTAACAAAAGAAAAAGAAGATGATGATATTATTACTAACCTTGGTTTCGATGACCGTGCGATTGTAATAACGTGCTCTTTCCTGTAGATCCTCGTCTGAGTACTCACTGTTGTCAGAGGAATGATATTCCCGCCCATCGAAACTATCCTTCTCCCAATAGAAATCACTATCTTCCTCCTCTTCCTCCTCCTCCTCCTCCACTTCCTCCTCATCTCCGTCGACTTCCTCTTCACCGGAATCCTCCTGGTCTTGTGTTTCCTCCAACTTGAGCTTCCCTAGCAAGGAAGTGTGAACGCCGGTGGAAGTTTCCATTGGCTCCGCCTCGATCGACGATTCCTTCTTTTTCTCGCCGTCGCTTGATTTTCTATTCCATGTCGATTGTCAAACCCTAATTTCCCCCTTTTGATCTCAATTTGGTCTTTTGAACTTGACGCCAACTTCAGAAGACACAAAGTTTGTTATGTAATAAAACAAACTTTTGTATCTTATTTACATATATGACCCTTTCATTCCTTAGTTATTGACAATATAATACAATTTGAGCGGCCAAGTGTCAATTATGCAACGAATGTTTTAAATTCATAAAGTTGTAGGTTTAAGGTTTGAGTTTTTAACAGTTGACATATACAATACTAATACTCAAGTAGTCAAGTCAAACATATACTTTTATTAAATCCAATGACCTATTTTTGAAACACACAACAGATCCAATTAGCCAGCAAGTTCGATGGTAATCTAATTCGATATCCTAAGTCTGCATCTGCCTATATACATAGACCTATTGCCTATTGATGTCGAGTTAGCTGTTAGTCTTCTGTATATGTTTGTGATGTGTGACTAATGTTGTCTCACTATGAGCTAGCTGTATAAAACTGACACTACTCTCCATGTTAGAAAGAGAATGAAAAATACTTCCTTGCAAGTTTTGCTACTAGTTTCGCTTTTTGCTTGTCTTTCGTAAGTGCAATTTATTTTCCAGGCTTCATTCAACATTTTTTTTTTCATTTTGTAGTTTACTATATAACATCATATATTTGTATGTTAAAAATAAGAGAATGATTTTTTTGGAATCAAAACACGTGTTACATAATATAGGAATCTTGCTTCAGTTTGCACTATAATATTTGAAAATCTATATTAAATGGTGACAACTTGATATGCTTTGATATTATGGAAAGGTTGAGAATATTGATCCTATTAAAACCAACGAGATTTTGTTGCCAAAACGTGCCAAAGAGACCTATACGGATTAGCTTATAAATTTTTGAAATGTAATTCTGTTGTCAAATTCATGGTCAAACATTTCCATATTTCAATCATGCTTTTCACATTGGAATAAATCATGGCCAAATTTAATATTAACTCTTCAAGATATTCTGGGCAAATTAACAAAACTATAATATTTTTCATTGGAGAATGAAGAACGTTTCCTTTAAGCTCTTGTTCTTGGTTTCTCTTATTTCTCTTGTCTTTCGTAAGTAAAATCTACTTTTCAGTCTGTAGCTATTTTCTTGTAAACACTCTCCACATGAACGACGGAATCATATCTGTTTACAAACAGAAAAATGATAACGTGTGCAATTAAAATCCATGTATTTGAAACTGAATTTAACCATGTTACGTTTTAAAAATTCATGTGATAGGTTATGAATATACGATCAAGAAAAAAGAGAGTAACATATAGAAGTTTTACATGTGAAATCTACTGATGGAATTTTATCTTTTGTATCTTCTTTTTTTGTAATATTTTTTTTGCTTGACTAACATTTTTGCTTTGATCACATGCTTGACTAACATATTATCACATTTGTAGGACAAGATCTTGGGGAAGGTAGAACACTGGTTCCAAATAGAGGCGACGGAAATTATCACGACGTAATCTGTAACCCGTATGATCCAAAATGCGACAAACCTTGTAATCCAGAAAATCCAAATTGCGTCATGAAACAACCTGACATGGATACAATTAACAGAGGCGGTGGGAACTATCAAGACCCGGTTTGTAATCCGCATGATCCCGAATGCGTCAAACCTTGTAATCCAGAGAATCCAAATTGTTAATAGAAAGAAGGCATTGGATATGGCCTATTAGAGCTAATTTATTGAATAAATGTGAACGTATTTACTCTCATATTTGTATGGTTTATCTTATGCATCAACCGTTACATGGTTTACATAATCATTAAGTTTTTAGTATTATTTACAATGATATGCCACTAAGCATTTAATTAATCTTCATATATTAATACTTGTCTTTTTTAGTTATTTAATGTGTGTTTCCTAAAAATTCTTTGTCTTTTTTTTTTGGTTTAATTAATGTATTTCCAAAACCAAATTCTATTTAATGTGGATTACTTTTTATGATTTTTTATTTTTTCTGTTTAATTAATACATTTCTAAAATCGAATTCGAAATAAAAAAAATTGGCAACAATAATTAATAAACCTAACTTATATTATTCATTGTTTTTTTCCTATTTTCTTATATATGTGTGTGTGTTTGGAAATAATTAATAAACATAGCTTTAAATATTTAACAAACATTATTATTTTTAAACATGTAATTATATTTTTATTATTTATTACTAATAACTAAAAATAAAGTCACATTAAAATAATCATTTATATAATATATAAAAACATTATGTCACATATATTTTCATATAAATAATACCACAATGTAAGTTCAGTATGATAAATGTTGAAAATATAAAATATATAACACCATATATTTTAAATAATATATACAACAATTTTATTATACATTATCATAAATTTTGATCCATAAAAAATACATTTGTACGGATATATTGGGTCATATTCTAAAAGTATGAATTATACAATTGATGGGTTATAAAACAAAATAAAATTACTCAATATAAATTATAAATTATTATGTTTAAAAATGTCATATAAACAATTATTTAATCGGGTAAATTTTAAAAATATATATAATCACTTATACAGATAAATACTTATTACAAATTTAGATTACATTCCTAGCTATTTTAACTAATTAAAATTTTCAAAAAAATCTATACTTTTTGGAAATTTTGCTAACGTGATTTAAAATATTTTCACAGTACATACACCTTCTCTATTTTGAAAATTATTGATACAACTATATAAATTGAATATTCTATGGAATAAATTGTCTATATTTTTATTTTTTACAAATCTTATAACTAATGTATCAATTTTTAATACCATACTAACTCATATTTATATATGTTTTTTACTTTTAATTTAGAAATTTATTTTCTAGATATTTTATACATAAATCTAATTATACAAATATTTGATTTGCTTATATGATGTCCAATAAATATTGGTCATATAATTTACTTTAGAATATATACAAAAAAATATTCGATGTAACTAAGCACATTGTTATTTTTAAATATATGATATTAGTACACACATTACAAACCATGTATAATATTTAATATAAACAAAGAAAAAAAATAAAAATTGATATCCGCTCGGTCGAGCGGGTAAAAATCTAGTGATTAATTATGTGAGGAACATAAAAGAAACATCATTCAAAGATTATTACAATTTCAAACACACACAAAATCTTTTTATTTAAACAAAAGAAACAAAACTAAAAATATCAAAGTCTAGAAATATTCCTTTTAATCAAGATTTAAGCATATGATACATATACAAATCCATGCATAACGATCTTCACATTACCCTGTTATATCATAAACAACTTCATCAATAAAAATCCTACAGAAACCAAACAATCAAACCTCTGTTCGTAGCTCATCGAAACGGAGCCAAAGGGCTAGGGCTGTTAGGAACCCTAACACACCTCAACTCTCTACAAACTTGATCCAACATCCCAAGAAAATCCCTAACAATCACAAAGATCCTCAACGGGTTCTTGTCATCTCCTCTCACGTCTCCATGAAAATACTCAGCTATCTCTCCAACCCTCTCCATTATCCTCTTCTCGTCTTCCCTCAACTCCTCCAAGCTCCTCTCTCCGTATCTCAAGAACGAGCTCATCGAACTAACAAACGCTCTGTTCTCTTCGTTGCTCGCTAGACACCTCAACTGCTCTAAGCCGTCTCTTAGGTTTGAAACCGAGCTAACGAGTCCTTCAAGATCAATCGTTGCCGTCTTCTTCACGTTTCTTAGCTCCGTGTTTAGACCCGAGACAAGATCTAGACCCATCCTTCTGTAATCCTCCTCTTTCTCCTCGGCTGTTCTGTTCTTGTTTGATCTCTGGTTCATAATCCGTCCCATGATGCTGTCTGAAACCCTGATTCCCTCAGACCTAGATATCTCTTGCACGACGAAGTGGAGCAGAGTTGTCTTCCCATCTGTGCCCTTCACATCAGATAGCTTGAGCAGAGCGTCAAGCTTGAAGGCTTTCGCGCCACCGCGTATGGTTCCTACATTCATCCTGTTCCCAGTCTTGAGGACAGCTTCTAGTAGCTTCAGGAATAACCTGCTTGACTTTAGCTCCTTGCAAGCTTCCTGTTTAGGTAACTTTAGCATTAATCACCTACCTTGCAATGCAAGAAATCAACAAATGAAGAATATAAATGAATATTGTTATACCTCAAGCATTGAGAAGGAGTTTCTGAGATGAACCACTTCGTCTTCAAAGGTTTCTCTATAAAGCATTGCTTCAGCTCTTTGAAAAGCAGATGGAACTCCCACAAGCGCCCTGAGAAACTTCTCAGCCGAGCCAAGCTCATCCACTGCTCCTTTGTAGCTACACAGCTTCAACTCTTCTTCTTTAGTCGGTACCATCTTCACCAACGCTTCTAGTTGCTGTAAACACAAGCCTTCCCCTGTAACCGAAAAACGGTTGATATTGGAAGGGATTTTAAGTAATATTAAATTCGATTGAATCGATTCGGCTTGGTCATGGTTTACCTTTCCCTAAGGCAGAGCAGATTTGATCAGCTGTTGCGTTGAGTGCTTTCAAGAGAATGGTGAAGTTTTGAAGTCTTTTAGGTTCAAGAAGGTGTTTTCCTGGCGATGGAGTTTTGCACTTCCCTTCTTCGTTCTTAGTGGAGGTTTGCATTGTGTATCCAAATAGCGACTCTATCATCTCTTCATCCAATCTGTGTTATCCACAAGACAAAAAAAAAAAACATAATCATACATTGTTAAATGTGAGGGTAAAAGGGGTGAAAGAAAGTTTGTAAACTTACTCAAAAGAGCTTGTTCTGATCTTATCCCAGACCATGGTCCGGTCCGGTGTTGCCCTGACTTTATCCCAGTGAAGTGGTTTCAGCTTAGGTAACGGAGCTCCATCTTTGCCTAACGGTGTACGTTGAGAGAAATCAAGAGACAGAGGTGGTGGCGGCGTTTTGTTCGTTACTCGAGGTTGTTGTAACGGCGGTGGTGGTTGTAGCGGTGGAGGTGGTGGTGGAGGCGGCAGAGGTTTAGAGGATGAAGCACAAACTTTTGCTGATAACTGCGATGAAAGCGTCTGCGGCTTAACCGTTTCTGGCGTAGAGAGAGAGTGAAGTCCTCTGTTTGAAAACTGTGGAAGCGGTGGTGGTGGTGGTGGCGGCGGCGGCGGAGGAGAGACTCCGGAACCGTTTCCTGAGCATTCAGGAATGTCTAGTTCGCGTTCTGAGAAGCGTTGAGAAGATCCAACGTTAAGACTACCAGAAACAGAGGAAGAAGAAGCGTTCGAGAGTCTTGGATTTGAATACTGAGAGCCACCACCAACTGAATGAAAAGACTCATCACCTTCTGAAGAATCACATCCACGGCTAAGGACATGAGCAGAAACAGAGTGCTCTGTTTTTTCCTCATGCACCGACACAATCTCTTTCGTTGAGTAACTACTAGCATTGTCCGAATCTAGTAAGATCTCTGTTTCTACACTTCTCTTAACCTCTTCTTCACGCAACTCATCATTGTCGTCGTTAGAATCCTTCTCCGTTTCTTTGACGGGAACAGAGCTCTGTCTCTCCAAATCGACACCCGAGTTTAAATACAAGAAGTCGAGAGTAGGGTTTATACTAACCTTCTGAGATTTCTTCCTCTGTTTCCGTCTAAACGACAGCGTTTTACCGTTCTTCTTTCTGATTCTCGCGCACAAACAGAACACTCCAACTACACAAACCACGAAACCTATCCCACAAGCTGTTGAAACGACGAGAGGTACAAAGATTCCACTTTTCTCGTGTTTCCGCCTCTGAACCTCCTGCTGTCTCGGTGGATGTGTCTGTTGAGGCAACGGACGACGGAGATGCGGAGGGATTGGCCGTTGGGGAGCTGGAGAGTACGCCGGAGACTCCACTGGACCACCGTTTGGAGACGGAGACGGTGATGGAGCCGGCCAAGGAGAGTAAGGAGCAGACGCCGCGAGGTTTCTTCTCCGGGAAGCAGAGGGTTTGATCAAATCGAGTAAAGCTCTGAACTTTTCCAAAACAGTGAGCTCTCTCTTCTCGCCTCCGTCTTCTCCGACGAGTTTTCCGATCTGGGTCCGGTATCTCTCATCAGCAGAAATGCTACAGCATTGTAATGATATCGTCGCCACTACAATGATCATGAGAAAGATCTGACGAAAGTGAACCATCTTTTATGCTCTGTTTCAGATCTTTTTCTATGTAAAAAAAAGGACAAATCTTCACATCTATAAATCACAAAAAGGAAACCCATTTATTATGGAAAAGACTCTTTTATTTATAAATCTTTGGTGTTCTTTGTTTCAGACTTTAATGCTACTCCAAGGAACCCCTGAACTCTGCAACTGTAGTTGTACTGGTAATGGTAGCACCCTCTTTCTCCATTAACTCTCTTTGCAGTGTAACACTGCTAATTTTTGCAATTTATACCCACCATCTTAGTGATCTCTTAAATATAAAAATATCTACTTTTGTTATTAAAACAAATGGGCAATTGTCAGTTTTAATATAATTAGATTTTGCAGTGTGTGTCTTCTTTTTTTTTGGTTCACTCAGTGTGTGTCTTCTAATGTAGAATTTCTTGGAATTATTGTGGTGACAGTTGGAAGCTTTTAAGTTGAACACAACTTTTTTTTGTTTAAGGAGGAGGTTAAAACAGTTTTAAAAAGAGAGAGACTGATAAGCAAAGAGGACAGAGAAGCATGAAGGGTGTTGGTGTGAAGTGGGTCCTGCTATTGTTGGAAAAACTTGGCTTATAGAAATATTTGGTAATTTACTGTACAGACTTTCTTTGTTCCTCTCAACCCACCATTGTTTTATGAGGCAAATACAATATAAATTTATTTGTATTTATTGTATAGAATTTATTCTTGTGTTGGATGTGTGTGTAGACACATACCTAATTACATTCATATGTTTTTCTCTCTTTTTTTCTCATATGTTTTTCTCATAAGTTGTTGTTTCATGGGTTTTTATAAGAACTCTTCCAAAAACGTTTATGTAATAGTTTAGTGACAAATTGTGTAACTTGGCCTTGCATGTCAAACTTAAGCCATTGAATTATTGTTCCAATATGTAAGATTTTTAAATGAGAACATAAATTTCTGTATAGAAACAAGATAGTTATCATAGACTATATTATAAGTAAGTTGTCCAAAAAAAAAGACTATATTATAAGGTATTACTGTGTCTCGTTTGGTCACATCCTCTCTGGCTCTCTCAGTCCTATATGAAAGATTGATATCTTACTACAGAGACAATACGAGAAGATAAACAATGCACTCGTATGTATGATAATCTTACATTTATTCTTAAGGTTTCTTTTCCCGAAGCTTCTGATGAATTATAAAAAAAAACTATGAACTTTAATTTTGTATGACAGACCAATAGGTGGGTGGTGAACGAAATATAATTGAAACAAATCAAACAATTATTCTAGGCAAATTTCTCTGTCTCTAGTCGCATTCTAAAAGTTCCCAAAGTGAGATGGTTACTTCATAGTTTCACAATATAGGTGTGAAAGATTGTTTGGTAGGATATGATGTTGATTTCCTTTGGGAAGTTCTAAAATTTAGTTTAACATAATGAAGGGCTTTCAGAAAGGTAGCTTTTGATTGCGCTTTTAAGAATAGTTCTAAATAATGATCAAAGTAAGATAGCTGATTGCTTGGTATCTAACATATCGTATGACATGTGTGTGCAAGGAAACAAGCATTGGAACGATGAAAGATTGGATTAGAAAATATGTATTTACATTCTTTTAAAATCATTATTCGTAGTAGATCTAATCTACATATTTAACTATTGAGATTGAGTAGAATGAGATCACTAAATTTCTACACCATGTTTGTTACCTATTGTTTTCACTTTTATTATTTGGTTCAGTTAACTACTTTATGTCAGCAACTTTGACCTACGTGGGGCCAAAAGCTGTATGGACTTGTCTTGAACGATATTCAACGTATTATACAATTATTTGTAATTATTCTAATAGTATACATACTTTTGTAATTTTTTTTTTGTTAAAAAGTTTTTTTTCCGACTTTCCGGCGAATATTATACAAATTATGTTCTCTTTTCGTCAACATATACAAACCACAAGAAAATACCACAAAACATACAGAGCCGTGCTGACCCTTAGAGTAAAAAGGCAACCGCCTCAGGCCTCGAGTTTTCAACTAGAATTTAGGGCCCCAAGTTTATAAATACGTTACCTTAGGTTTATTGTTAGTTTATATGGGATATACACTAACTGATATTTAAATGTATTTATGAAATATTGATTGGTTATATTCATTTTGTTTCATTTTACACAACAATTTTTTTCCATGACATTTACCACAAAAAGGTAAACTCTTCTCGAACATTTTTATCGTTGTTTCTTAAAATGATTTTTACATCATGTTTTTCATTTATTTAAGAAAATTAATTCATACTTTCATAAAATTGTTTTATATAATTTACACTAATATCAAGTAGGAAATTCAAACTAAAATATATTTATAAATGCTGTCCCAATAAATATATTTATATATATATTTCAAAAATCCGATAATTCATTATAAACAAACAAAGCATGTCAACTTTATCTTTTAATAATATATTAAACACCCAAAATTTAGAAACTATGGTTATTCTTGTTTTAACACAATTTTTAAGCTTATAGTTCAATTTTATCTAAAATAACAGATATTTAAAAAAAAAATGTTAAATTGCCTTAGGCCCTGTAATCTGTAGGCACGGCACTGAAAACATATATACATCGAACTTACATTAAATCAAATTAACCTTTATTAGATCCGTATTTCATGGTATAAAAGTAGATTACTTTAGACTATCGTCTGATAAACAATGCAACTGTATATTTTATTCAAGATTAAATATATAAAGACAATGGGACCAACAACTGAAAACACTATGGGTCTAACTGGTGACTAAGGAATGAAGAGGAATAGTGCATTCCTGAATGTTCCTAATAAATTTTACCATTCACAAGGAATAGTCATTCCTTTTCATTCCTTCTCATTCCTTTTATTGTAGAGAATTAAAAAACAAATTTGTTCCTCACTAAATTTGATATGGAATAACCATTCCTCACTATTCCCATAATTTTATTCCCATCCATTTTTTTTCTATTTGTTCCTACTATTCCCGAGATAGTTACCAGTTAGACCCTATAGTTTTTTTCGCAACTGAAACCACTATAGTATAAACCAGAAATATAACATCAATTTAATGAAAATATATTCCTGGTCATAATAGCAGCTATACATACGTGTATCATAAGTATATTTGACTACGGGATTCTCTAACAATTATATGTACCATAAGAACTAAATCGACGACACATTCATTCTAAAATTAATGAACATCCCACACGGTAACGGTACCGCAGATCACGTAATAATGGTAACGTGAATGGTTACAATTTTTCAAAATGTGGGTGTATACTTATCAATCAAATAAACTAAACTAGTTTAGAAGTCAAAAGATTTTAGAGTCAACGTATCGAGAACACCAGTGTGACTTGTGAAACCATAATTTGGGGATGATTTTGCAGAAAGTATCTAACTTTTGTCATAATTAAAAGTTGACTAGCAGAAAGTTACAACTTTTGTCAGCATTTAACAGACTCATTTCAAAAGAGTTTATCAATCTATGTTCTATCCATATCTAGTATAAAAATAAAAGGAATCCATATTTACAGAGAGTTGTTTGCACCTACTTTGTCTTGAGAATAAAGTAAAGAAACATTTCTGAGAAACAAACAAAAATTTAAATACAAATATACTAACCCATGAATTGTCGGATATATCACATGGTTGCTCTAGAGGTTCTAGATTCCATTTGAGAAAAAAAAAAAACGAAAAATCAATATTTTGTTTGTATTTTTTACACAAAAAGTGAAATTCAGTAATCCATAGGTAAAGGAAAACAGTACAAATGGGAGATATGTCTCTGTCACGCGTACGCAATTGATAAAATATTAAAATATGTTCCTTTTGTTTTATTTAATAAATGCTAGTTAAGAATGCCCACCGAACAAACTCACATTTGGAACCAGTCAACATCCCCCCACCACTATCGATACATGGACCTAATTTAAGTTTCGCTTAAAGCCCATATCCAATTAACAAAGGCCCATAAAAATTGTCGGTTCGTTGTTAACACATTTTCGCGCTTTGCCAATCCCGCCATAAAATCACTGACCAACTTTCTTCACAGGGAGAGAGAGAGAGAGAGATCAGAGATGGAGTTCAGTGTAAGCGGCAACGCGCTCAAGACCTTCGCTAGGTCTATAATCTGCCTCGCGCGCGTCGGAAACGAGCTCGTCGTTCAAGCTTCGCCGACTCAGGTTCTATTCCCCTATTCGTTTAATCGGCTTTTCGTTTAGACGAATTGGATGGTAGTAATCGGAAGCTTGCAATTTGATTTTGACTAGAAGTTGCAATTTCGTAAGCTAGTACAAACGATTAGGGTTTGGGATTTGGATAGACGATTGATAGTAATCGGCGAGGAACTTGCAATTTGATCTAACTAGAAGTTGATTTCGTCAGACGATTTAGGTTTTGGGATTCAGATTGTATATGGACTGGAAGCATGGTTTGATTTTGATTGTTTTGTAATTCTCAGATTTAATTTTTGTTTTCAACAAAACCTTTATGCAGCTAGGGTTGCACACTTTGAATGCTTCACGTTCTGCTTATCAGTCTATCACATTCGAGTCGAGTTTCTTTGATGCTTATACTGTTCAAGGTCCTCAAGCTCATTTCAGTGTCCTTTTGAAGGTACTTTTGCTTCTTTTATCCTGAAGTTTTTTTTTTTTTGATGGAGACGAATGAGTTCACTGGATCTAAGATATGTCTCTGATATCACTTTTTGCAGGCAGTTTGTTCTGTTCTTAGGACCCCTGTCGCTAGCATTGAGCAGATGAGTGTGAATTTGCCAGATCATGACGCATCTAAGGTCAAGTGGGCATTGGAATGTCACAGTGGTAACTTCCTTTGTTCTTACACCTTATTATCGTCTTAAATCACGAAGTTTGTACGCATGATATTAATAACAGCATTATCTAGATTGATTCCTCTACTTGTTAAGTAATGTTTTAGCAGTTTACAGATGAACTTAGAAGACTATGATTATGATGTTGATTGCCTTTAACTCTTATCATCCTTGTTTGTTTGTTTTAATGCTTTTCCCTTTCTTATATGCAGGTATGAAGAAAACATATTGGATTACTTGCAATGTGGAACCGGATATACAGAATCTGTCGCTTGATAGGAGTAGGTTTCCGAGTGGTTTAGTTGTGCATCCTCGAAATCTGAGCAAGTTGCTAGGGAACTTCCAGTCATCCCTCCAAGAGATTACAATAATTGCTACAGACCAAGGCGTCTTTTCCATCTGATGCTGCAAGTGAAATTGGTGGGAAAGCTGTTGAGTTCCGGAGCTACGTGGATCCGACCAAAGGTTAGGTCTATGAACTAATGCAAAGATTAGGATTAATCAGGCTTCTAGGTAAGGCTGCTAATAATTTTCTTCTTTTCAAACGCAGATGGTGACTCTTTGTTGCATACTCAGCTATGGATAGATCCATCAGAAGAATTTTTGCAGTATACTCATGCAGGTGATCCCATGTGACATCACATTTTCCTTGAAGGAACTAAAGGTATAACATTCCTCCACCTGAAGCATGATTTGACTTGTATCCACCTTTCTTTGTGTTGATGAACTAAATGTCTTCAATAAATTTCAGGCTTTTCTTTCATTCTGTGAGGGCTGTGAAGCAGACATTCATCTTTTCTTCGAAAAAGCTGGCGAGTAAGAACCATCTCTTTTACATCCTGTCTATCTCCATCTTTATATGTTACGTTGATATCTGTTTAACTTGAAGAGCAAATAGATTCTGGAAAATACTTCTAAAAATGGTTATGGTCTATTACAAATGCATGTGGTTTCTCGGACATGCTTTAGCTAAATCACCTATTTAATATGTGGCCAGGCCAATACTGATGGCTCCAAAATTTGGCTTGGGTGATGGGTCAAGCTCAAGTTTTGATGCCACACTCGTTCTTGCTACGATGCTTGTGTCTCAGCTTCAGGAAGGAGTTCCGCCAGGACCTACGGAAGCAGCGAACTCCTACAGGTGGCCATGCTGCCGAGCAAGTAGGGATCAGAGCCTCAAGAACGTTCTAAGAGTGCCTTTGAGCACCCATCTGATCACACACGAGTTTGGTCTGAACTTTCAGGTAGTAACCTAATCTAATGGTTGTTAATTATTTGTATTCCCCCATTTTGTCTGATAACTAACACCTTAGTAATACATCGATGCCTTTCACAAGGAACCTGGCACTAAGAGCGTTAACGGTTCATGCGGAGAGGCCACAGGCTCAGGGACAACAAGACGTGAATATCCAAAGAATTAGAGATATGGAAATATCAAAAGGTGGACCACCAGCTGGAGACATTGCTCCCGGACCTTCTAACTCGTATCCTTCACATTACATCTCTTACAGTCACTACTATTACCATGCATTTCTTGGCCTATTTAGCTTGTTAAACCGCTTAGCTAATTTATAATCGTGTAGTTGCAATTGGCCTTCTAAGGTGCACTTCTTAGGCCATATCTCAAGTGACTGTTCTTCTTTTCTGTATATGCTTTGTTACCTTTGACATTTTTTTGTCAGCCAACGTCCCACACAGATTCATCACGCCGAAGGATCCCGAGGTACCTGCAAAAACATTTCTACAGCCTTGTCTCTGTCTTGTCTTGTTATCTAGAAAAGAGTATTAATTTGTTTATCACTTGTTCCTCAGTACGAGCTGATAACTACCAAAGCTTCTCCCAGCGCCATCCTAGTAATTGGGTAGATGCAAGTGAGGATGAAGACGAGGACGACGGTGTTGAGGCGACGCCACCTCATAATGAAGATTATTAACTCAAAAGTCTCTTCCCCCTTGAAGTCATCTCATTTTAAATGTTCTTCAAAAAGGTACCTACCTACCACTATCTCTCTCTTTATACGCTTAGATAAGTAAAAGATGGCCAACAAGTCTCTTCCCCCTTGAAGTCACCTTTGCATCACATTTGTCCTTGTTAATTATTACGTATGATAAGTTTCTATCTATCTCGTGCTATGTTTCTCTAAAACATAATTTTCAAGATTTGTCGTCGCATTTCTAATCATTACTAACTTTTATAAATGTTAACAACCTATATGATTTGTTAGTAATCTATCAAATATATTTGAAAACACAACCGAATAAAAACAAAATGTTTATTATCATCATTAGATTATAAAAAAAAACTGGTTAAAGGGGCCAGTTAGGCCTATTGGGATAAACTTGGTAACGCGTAAGCGCCGGCCTTGGTGATCTGTGACTTGGACCCACTTTTTGTTCTTAACGGTTTCGGCGCATGTTACGCGCCGTCGACGTGGAGGGGAAAAGATAGATAATAGCCTAATAAAAGACAAGCTAGCCGTTGTTCGCTCATTTGAAAATTGAGTTTGGTATTGGGTAAAGATTCTCCATACCATTCTTTAACGGTTCTTACATACATTTATGTGGCAAGAATGTTAGCAAAATAATATATTCAGTTGAAAGGGTGAGAGTTCTGGATCGTTTAACGGTCTCTGACTCACATCTATTCATCTACACACGTTACTAACACACATACATTGATTATCTTTCATTTCATAAGAAGTAAAAAATGATCATCTAGAAATAGTGCTACTCATGAATGGGAGTGTATAATAATCTGTGACAATGTATTTTTTAGAGTGCTTTACATGTCTGCACTCACATAGGCTTTTTTTACTTGCAAGACCAAGTTTTATCTTGGCCGATAGAGCGGTAATGAAAAGGACAAACCGGTCAACCATCTGCTGCCTAGCGATGCCCATTGCTTCACCCATTAATTACGTAAAGGCCATTATCTAGCTTTTTGGCTCCTTTGAGTCTGATGCAAATAAATTAAACATTTTGTGAGGGTTAACTTGAAACTTGTAATAACATTGTATATATTATAAACAAAGAATTTGTCCATTCAATACTCAAGTTTCTATTGTTAAACAGATAGTATTTGTAAAAAGAATGCTGTTAAAATGTTGCAATGGAACCAAATTGCAATTTTCAAATTTTATGTTGAAGCCGTCCTAATTAACTAGACAAGACTACAAGTCATGGGTGCACGAAAAACATATCTAATGAAACTTGAGAGTAAGCCAGCGAATATTTCAAAGCCTAGAGAGAGACTTTAATTTATGAGTTTATTAATACGAAGCATATGCGACAATTGCGCATAAATCATTTTATCAGAGTAATAAACAAAACAAAAAACGCGTATCTACTCTTAAAAAAATGAATAAAGGAATGGCATTTTCGTTAATATACCCACATATAAGCCCGTTATAATAAATTTCTCATGTTATAAGAAGTTAGACAGCAATGCTTAACTTGTTGTCTTCAGCTAAGTACAGAATCAAGTTTCAGACAGACAGAGAGAGAAAGAGGAAAACACAATAGACGACTAAAGAACTCTGTAAAGCCTCCGATATAGCCAGAAAGGTTTTGGTCAAAGAAGAATACGATGAACTCTCGGGCGATCTACGCTGTCATCGCCATCCTCGCGATCGTAATCTCAACCGCACAGGCAAGCGTCGGCGACTTCGGAGGTTCGCTCGACTTCGTGCGAACCGGATCTTCTTCTCTCTTCTCCGGATGCAAAGGGTCCATCGCTGAGTGTATAGCTGAGGAAGAGGAGATGGAGTTCGACTCCGAGATCAGCAGGCGCATGTTAGCGCAGAAGAAGTACGTTAGCTACGGTGCGATGAGGAAGAACAGTGTGCCTTGCTCGCGACGTGGAGCTTCCTACTACAACTGCCAGCGTGGCGCTCAGGCGAATCCTTACCGCCGTGGATGCAGCACCATCACAAGGTGCAGGCGTTGAATTTGGAAAGTGATTCAAATTCGTATTTTGCCTTTTTGTGTTTCTATTTATTTGTTCTTTTAATTTATTTTCCGGAATATATATATAATATGAGTTTGATTATACACAATGGAAAGAAACTATAGTCTTTTGTTTTGAAACAAAATGCTAAATGTTTGGTTGTTCATATGAATAAATCAAATTTGCATAGATTAAGAATAGTTATTAGTCCAAGAAGTGATTCGAGATCTGCGCTTAGCTTTGTGTTGTGGCAATTTTAAATTGTTAACGAAAGGTAACTATTGGTATTATTATTTTTGAATCTGAGTTCTGGAACAGAAGTGTGTTTATAATTTAATATGTCTACCTTATAATTAATTATGTATAGTCTGGAAACAGAAATGAATTCCTTTAATAGTTGGTGGTGGCATGTTGGCTAATAATGTAATGATGGGACCATTACAGCCTAACACGCTTAAATTCAAAACATCTTCTTCATTCATATTGTACTATTTATCTTCTTGGAAACTTCGTTTCTCTGTAAGTTCAGTGTTCTTTGGATTTTCATTGTAAATATGTAATTAGTATGCATAGTTGGATACTTATTAAGACAGTTAAGGCTCTCTATAGGCGAAGTATTAACCAGATAGAATGCATAAACATGAAAATGTGAGTAATAAGAACAATTATTTTGGCGTTCCAAATGTCAAGTACGAACAATAAACATACATCATAAGACAAAGATTTCGAGATATTTGTTGGATTGTAACTTGTTTGAGTCATGTTCATAGTTTTAGCCTTGTCTATATTTTACATTGGCGTTGTAAACAACCGTTTTTGTTCCCACCGACTCATGATGTTGCTTCTATATTTTAATATTTTTGTCATATGGATAAATATATAGGTTAAACAAGTTTGGTAATACAATTTAAAATCCTAAATATATTATTTTAGAACGATATTTACATTTTGAGCGAAAAAAAAAATTGATGCAAACAAACACTCACTAACATGCGTAATTGCGTAGGCAATCGGCTGTGGGTTTATTATGCCTTTATCTCGTGTTTAAAAGTTTGTGTAAATCTGTTTTTCACTTTCTTACTTGTCGGAGTTACAAACTAGATTAAGTTACAAAGATTAACATTTCTAAATAATGGATTCATATAAACGAAACATACATGCTATAAACTTGTAGGTTATTACTGAAATAAACTCACCCCCCGTGAGAAATAACCTTTGTGCAGTGCAGACTTAGAACTATATTAGACCCATGGAACTATTTTTATGTACTATAATCAGGGTCGAAGCTAGAAATATTTTTAATGGGTGCATAATTCATAAAGAAAAAAATATGTGATGTCGAACCTTCGAAGACTAGAGGTGCACAATAAGACTTTAACCATTTATGCTAGCTGGAACATAGGTAACTTATCTACAAAATTGTAAATATTCATAAAATTATGGGTGCACAGGCACACATATGTCCCTTGCCTTTGCCCTTGATCATAATTAGTTAAGATAATATTATGGACCATTATTATAATAAACAGACATAAATATATATTTTTTTCAATTAAATTTAGTTGATTTTAAGATAGACTCATGGCATATGCTATGTTTATCACCCCCTATAACCGATACTGCCTTTGCGAAGCAACAGGTTCTTGCAAAAAAAAACACAAACCACACGTATCCATGGATAGAATTTTGTAACGGAGTTTCTAAAAATAAGTAATTTCTGTTGGGCCGTTATCCAAATCAAATGGAGAAACGGGTCAAGAGAAATATAACACATTTCTTATAGGAGCTCGACATCTCCATATCTTTAGTTTCTATCTTAGCATAATGATGTTTTCACATTATTAGGATTTATGATTCATCAATATGTTTGCAATACAAAGTTTGATCTATTTCTCTAAATTGACCGAGACATAATATCTATTTTATATTCACAAAAGCTCGTTAAAGATCAGATGGTCAACTAATATTATTTGGTTTCAAAACTTAGTATGTATGTATATATTCTTCCGTTTCTTATAATTTTATCTAATGGCTTACTATTGTATCTACTAACTTCCAGATGTAGACTCGCATGCTCTTCAGAAACACTTTTCTTAGTTATCGTAGAGAAAGCAATGCAACTTTTTTTTGGTGCATATTATACATGTGGGGTTATGAACAAGAAAATCCTACACGTTACGATTGTGTAATTTATGCTCTATTGTACACATGTAGAATCTTCTTCTTTTAATAAGTTTTGATTATTAATCCATTTTCGGCAAATATAAAAACAGTATATATTAAAATTTTCTTTTCTTAGCTTACATACGTTTACTTAATCCACAAGTCGTCAACGCCCCCGCCCATAGGATGTGGATGGTTACGAAACCGAACACACGCGTGCACGCGTAGTCTAACAGCATTCACACGTGCCAAAACCATCGCTATATATAAAATGAACCTAAGCTACGCTAATTCCTCATCACCATTACATTGTTTTGTTCGTCAAATTCAATTTCAAAAAAACTCTCTCAAAGAAGAATCTTCGTCTCTTCATCCGAACAATCATGGCCCAAACCGATCTCAATCAGCCTAAACTAGACATGGTGATCATTTAATCTGATTCCCTTTTAACATCGTTTCTCGGATTCGATTGTAGAGATCATAAGATTAGGGTTAACGAATTTAAAAATTGAAATCTGTGTTGGCTAAATTAAAATATGTGAAACGTGCCAGAGCAAGGAGGAGAAAGATAGGTTGAAGTATTTGGAGTTCGTGCAAGCTGCTGCTGTTGAAGCGTTGCTTCGCTTTGCTCTCATTTACGCAAAGGCAAAGGACAAGTCTGGTCCTTTGAAACCGGGTGTTGAATCCGTTGAAGGAGCTGTTAAGACAGTGGTCGGTCCTGTCTACCACAAGTACCACGATGTCCCCGTCGAGGTCCTTAAATACATGGACCAGAAGGTAATCCCTAGTTTTAGATTTTGCTTTTTTTTTTCTTATTAATGATCGAAATAATCACTTGTTATCATAGCAGTTAATACGTTTGGAATGAAATCAAAATGATGACGTGGCAGAGTCGTTGAGCTGACAATATCTATTGAACCGTCTTTGGTCATCGCAGGTTGACGTGTCTGTGAGCGAGCTTGACCGCCGCGTCCCACCAGTGGTCAAACAAGTGTCTTCACAGGCCATCTCAGCTGCTCAGATAGCACCAATCGTGGCTCGTGCTTTAGCCACCGAGGTTAGACGTGCCGGCGTTGTGGAAACCGCTTCTGGGGTGGCTAAAGTCCGTCTACACCAAGGTACGAGCCTGCGGCTAAGGAGCTGTACGCAAGCTACGAGCCGAAAGCGGAGCAGTGTGCGGTTTCGGCTTGGAAGAAGCTGAACCAGCTTCCTCTGTTCCCGAGGCTGGCTCAGGTCGCTGTACCAACGGCTGCTTTCTGCTCTGAGAAGTACAATGATACGGTGGTGATGGCTGCGGAGAAAGGGTACAGGGTCTCATCGTACATGCCTTTGGTTCCAACGGAGAGGATCTCGAAGATCTTCTCTGAGGAGAAGACTGAGATCAAGCCGTTGGAGTTTCATCCACTTGATTGATTTGTGTGTGTTGTTTGGTTTGATGTGAACCGGATCTTGGTTAGCACGTGGTCCCTGGTTCTGGTTCTTTTGTTTCTTCGTTTTTTTCTGTTTTCTTTGAATATTTCGTTAGTGATACTAAAAAATGTATACTTTTATGTTTGGAGTATTGTATAAAACTATATTGTATTTGTTTATCCTATGATTGAACGCGTAAACTGAGAAAAAAAAGCAATGATCGTAACACAAGACTACAAGAGTATGTGCACCATGATCCAAGAACTGCCTCGGTAAGCCCAATAATAGAGGCCCATTATACGGATGTTAGGGTTAATGAGGGGTTAATAAGCAGAACCGTTGAACAAGAAACCCTACATTTTCTGTAATGCTGTTTGTGAGACCCGTCCTTACGCAGTATTATCGCCGAGGAAGATCACTTGGTCGTCGTGATTTCTCTTCGCAGCGTAGTTTTTATAATAGTATATCTCTTTTTTTTTTGTATTTTATGGATTTGAACAAAGAAAAAGAAGCTGAATGGTCCCTTGTTTACTCTTTTCCAGATGTTGACGTTGTCACGGAGTCGGGAATCAGTGTGATTGAGAATATGTTTAACACCTCTCTCGCACTGGGTCTTGGAACTGGTCTGGGTTATCTGATCATGGGCTACAATAATTCATCAGAATATGCTCAGGAAGTCGAAGAGGTAAAAACAAAAGCACTTTTCCTATCTCTGTTCGCAACATCTCAATCCTTTTGACCATCTTGTTATTGCTGTGTTTCCAGAACTGGGAGAGAAGGAAGCTAGAGCTACAGAAGTTTGAATCAAACTTGGAGCGCTTGCAAAGAAAATATGGAGTTAAACGAGATGTTTGATAATTTTAAACTACTTTGTTATCAAATACGCTCTGTAATAGTAATAAACTAATAACTAGGATTTGACCCGCGCTTTAAAAGCGCGGATTTATTTTTGTTTTTTTTTTAAATAAATTTTGAATAAGGTTGTGAAATGAAATATTTTCATTTATTTTTATTGTATTGTTTTATTTTTATTTTTATTTTATAAATGGGTATTTATTCTATTAATTCTTCAACATGACCAATTGATATTAGTTATGTCCATCTTTTAAATTTTATAACTGCCATTTAATACACTTTTAATACACCTTTTTGTATTAAGGTAACTGCCAAAATTGGGTCCATTACTGCATAATTATATTTCTTAATTTCTTAATCAGAGCCACTAATAACGTAACTGCATCAATATATTTCTTAATTAATCAAATATTTTACGATTTTTTTTCTAATAATTTTTTCCAGATCTTCAGTCGCTCTTCTTTGTTTGATTATACCGCTAGATCATATATCATAACTGATTACTGTGAGAACCTGAGAAAATAGTTGATGTATTTGAAGGATCTGTTGTCAAATTCATTTTTCAGAAGAGAAATATGATCATATTTCAAAGAAATAAAAACAAATAACATAGTGATCCACCAAGGAAGAGAGATTATCCAGGTTGTATAGATGTTTTGATATTGAACTTTTTTTTGAGAATAGAATCATTGAGGGTTGTTTGATGGAGCTTTAAATCTCGGGCTTCTTCTTCTCTGCCGCGAAGCCGTAGCCTCTATTCGGACTAGAGTTTGCAAAGGAGAGAACAGAAGGAATCGAGCGTAGGAAGAAGAGATGCAACAAGGAATAGGTGGAGTCTCTCGAGGAGCTTGGGGTTTGCGGAGATTTGGAGGAGACTTGGTAAAAACCTCGACAAGGATGATGATGTTGCGGAGAAGCCGAGGAATAATGGCGAAAGTTTTTCAATTTGTTATAGGGAGATGCAATTATATTGGGCCCATGGGCTGGATTAACAATATCATTATTTTAAATAGCATGATATTATAATGTAATGCTTTTTGGTGTTTTTTATGTTAAAAGACGGATATATTTTGATTAAATTTTAAAAGACGGGTATATTTTTTGTTTTAATTTAATTCTCATATTTTTGTTTTTTGTGATTATATTTGTATTTTTCTTTGTAATCATATTTTGGTCTAAATCTTAATCAAAATATATTTATTTAAATAATATCAATTTAAAAATTGATCCGGTATATGCTCGGTTAGGGCTGGGTTGTCGGTCGAACCCGCCAACCAGCGGATTTCAATTTAGTTTGGTAAAAAAATAAGATCCGTACAACCCGCAAACAAATAATTTGTACCGGCACCATTCCCATTTAGTTTTGTGTTTATCTGCGGGTTATAGTTTTTTAGAAAATAATTATTTAATTTAATTATTATAAAATATATTTATAAAAATAATTATATATTTTAAAAATTTAAAGTTGTTTTTTTAAATTACCATATTTTTAAAAAAGTTTTTACTTTCTTTTTCTTTTTATTTTTTAAAAATATTTTTTAGGTCGGCGGATACCTACAATCCAAAATCTACCAACCGGCAGCCACCCCGAGTAAAATACTCATAACTAGCATCCGCAAATCAACATTTTCAAATAGTTGAACCAAATTTATGATTCACCTTTAAAAAAACGCCCTTAAAAGGACGGATATATTTTTTGTTTTCTATTTTAAGAAATATATTTTTTATAAAATCCAAGCAAAAAACAGTTACACATATATATTTTTCTGTTTTCTATTTTCCTGCATCTACAATATTAATAAAAGTTTTTAATTTTATTTTTAAAAAAATATCTTATTTTTTAGTAATACACATATAATAACTAACCGGTCAAAAACAGTTACACAATCCGTTTTAAAAAAGTCTGAACTGATACGTGGCAGTTTGTTGAATGGACGACAGTTAATTGTTTCTTGCTGGTTACAACCTGTATTTTATAAAAATAATATTTCTTAAAAATATAAAACAGAAAATATATCCGTTTTTTAACAGCGGATCATAAGTTTGGTCAAACTATTTGAAAAATCGATTTACGGGTGCGGGTTATGAGTATTTTATGCGGAGTGAGTGTGGGTTGGTGAATTTTGGATCGCGGCTACCCGTGGACCCGCAAAGTATTAAAAAAATAAAAATTAAAAAGTAATTTTTTTAAAAAATACAGGAGTTTAAAATAGTAATTTAAAAATTTTAATCATGTATAAATTTTTATTTTAAAAATATTTTTATAATAGTTAAATTAAATAATGATTTTTAAAATATATATATAACCCGTAGATAACCACAAAATTAAGTGGAGTGGATGCGGGTACAAAATTATTTGTTTTCGGGTTGTGTGAGTCAGATTTTTTTAACAAAAAAAAACTGAAAACCCACGGGTTGGCGGGTCAGTAGGGCGAGTTCGACCGCAATCTAACCGTAACCGTGCTATACCAGATCCATTTTTAAATTACTATTATTTAATAAAATATATTTTGGTTAAGATTTATATACAAATATGATTACAAAAAAATACAAATATATTCACAAAAAAAAAATATCAAAAATTAAATTTAAAACAAAATATATACCCGCCCTTTTAAGGGCGGGTCAAAATCTAGTTTATGTTTAAAATTGAACTTGATTTTTTTTTCAAAAATTTGAAGTGGTATTTTAAATTTTTTCAATCAATTTTCACTTTTATGTACTGAATTTTTGAAAGATATAATTTTTAACAGATTTAACTTGTGAATAAATTAATATTATATTCTTTTAATAATTTAAGTCTTTCATTATCAATATTAAAATATTTTCAGAAAGTTTTAATTATATTGAGAAAAAAATAATAATTATGTGTAAATATTTGTTAATATCAATATTAAAACTTGGCCCAAATGAAAAATGTGAATTTAGATAAATATTAAAATCGGCCCAAATAGCCCAAAACCGTGAAATTAAAGGCACAAAAAAAGTTTGGGCCTATAATTAAAAGATCCATTAATTGAAAATGATACAAAATAACAGAAATACCCTTAATGAAACCTGCAACTTCCTTATAACAGAAGTGTATGTTTAGTAAAAAAACCAATAGGATCCTGCTTTAATAGTATAGATTAAAACCTTTTGTAAACCTTGATATTTGATGGCGTCTTTCATTTAATGGGGTCTTTTTTGTTTCTTTATTTAACTGATGTTCCATGATTGACAGTTCTGAGCTCAGCATTGCTACTGATGATCAATCCAACAACATTGATAAGTATTAAGAAGCTGTATAAGGCTTTATAAGAAACAATAATTAAGCAATGTATAAGAACAAATATACTAAGTCAATAATAAAACTAAAACTATAGTAAGATGCTTGATGGAGGGCTATGTGATGATTCAACTGATCAAAGCTACTGTGATACTTTAGTGTTCAAGCCAACTGATATAAAAAGGAGAGATGAGAGAGACAGAGAGTCTAGGCTTGAGAGTTAGTGTATGTTAGGCCAACTGCATTGAAGAATTAAAGGAGGGGTTCACACGCAAATCGAAAAGGAAAAAATATTATAAAAATCAACAGCTAAGACTTCGTCTCGTCCCGCCTCTTCCCCATGAACCCGGCTCATCACTGTTCACACGCAAATTCCTTTTTTTTTTTTTTTTTTGAAAAGTCAAACGAAAAATTAAAATAATAAAAAAACTGCATAGGGAATCGAGAACAGAAGGTTTACCAATGCGCATGCCCTTAGGAAGTAAGAACAATTAAAAGCCGATTAGTGTTGTATATGTATACTTTTTTTATTGGGAGTAATGTAAAAAACCTTCTATTTACATAGAGTGGTTACCAGCCCTCCTTGATGCTTCGACGAACTCCCCGGCTAAGTTCTAGTGGACGATCATTGGCGCTAGTCAGATCTTCTCGAGACTCCGGATACCAGAGTCATAAAAAATAAACTTCTATTTTATTTTTTTGTTAATCTTAGGTTGTGATTGGTAATTATAAAGTAAATAAATCGGTCCAATTCGAGATTGATGAAATTTATTGATTTATTGTGTTTATCTAGTACTAATTTATAGAATTGTTAATGTATATTTTATAGTAATTTATTAACTAATTTTTCTACTCAAATATTTATTCTAAAGTTTGACTTTTTGTCAAAGCCCTAATAATAAACTGAAAAAGAAGTGTGATGGGAATGGGAAGAGAAGAGTAAGGCCCAAGAAAACATGGTCATATTCGGAAAAGAGGAGGTCGAGAGAGAAGAAGCGAAACCCTAAACTTCTGGTCGAGTGATAAGAGTAAAAGCTGATGAAGTTTGCGAAATCCGTCGTTGCGCACGTAAGGCAATTTGTAATTCTTTTTATTTTTTATGTTACGTTTGAATTCTGCTGTTCCCTGTTCGATCAATGAAAAAACCTATAATTTTTTTTTGGTTTGCAGTCTTATCGCCGAGGAAAACCATTTGGGCGGCATAGTTTTAATAATGGTAGTTATCTCTTTCGTTCCTCAGATGTATCTTAATGGAGTGAGTTTTTTTTTTTAAATGAATTTTGAACAAATCAAAAGAAGCTGAATCGTCCCTTTTTCCAGGAGCTAGAGGAATGGCGGCAAATCGTATTCCTGATGTAATCGATTAATCCCGACATGAACTCTCTTGTGTGTTTGATTATGTTTCTGAATCCATATATGTCTGTTCCGAATATTGCAGAAACCAGTTGTACTACATGGCTCTATGGCACCTGGCCTAGCATTCTCTTTTGGATTTACTGGCTACCTGATCTGGCGTAATGTGTATTTGTCTCAAAGTTGATCTAACTTTTATTGTTTGTTTGTTTCCTTAACTGATTGGGGGGTCAAAATCATGATTTATTTATCAGAAATGGTTGAGGTTAGACGAATGTCAAAAGCTGCGGACAAGGATATCGAATATCACAGAGAAGCCCGTCTGAGGAACATCCGTATTTGTGAAGGACACCGGGAGGTAGTATTCTTACAGATTTTTTCTAATTTTGGTCACTCAAGCATTGGGTTTGTGCCCAACATACATTTGGGTTTTAATGCATCCCTTGATTCCTCATTTTTCAGATATCAAGGCTCAGGGATAAAAATAAAGCTGAAGCTAAACCTGAAGTTGAAGTTGAAGGTTGAAGCTGAACCTGAAGCTAAACCTGAAGCTAAACCTGAAGCTAAGATGGTAGAAGAAGATATGGAAATGCCATGGTGGTGTGGTTCGGCTTGAGAAGAATTTAGAGATAGAGATTGAGCTCTGTTCATTGTTGCTCTGTTTTTTCTTAAAAGCTATGAAAAACATCAGAACACTCTAAACAAAGAGGCAGTCACTGTACAAACGTTTTCTTGGTTTGAATAAATTCTTACACTCAAGATAAAAAAGAAGAAGATGAAGCTAGAGCTAATAATTAAGGATGAATATTTGGAACTTAAGTTTCCTGCAAGTTATTATAGTTTTTTAGTATGGTTGTTTGTTTCTAGTTGATAAGTTTCGTTTGGGATTCATGATATGATTGTTCTTGGAGAAAGAGAGGTTGAATTATTTGGAGTTCGTGCAAGCTGCTGCTGTTGAAGCGAAGTGACATAGTCAAATGTTTTTTTTTTTACTTTTCCTATAGCAGTGGAGCTTTGGTAGAATGTCAATTTTGTATGCCTTCACTCTTTCAACAAATCGAAGAGATCACATATTGATTCAGAAGATATGTCTACAAACATCAATGTGTTCAAGCCTCTTCCTAACAACAACAGTATTTTTATACCTTAAATAAAGAGAATATGTGTTTTTTTTTGTATTTAACTTGAAATCCATTTCATTATGTATTTATAACATAAATTTAGGTGCACTAAAAATATTAGGAAACTTCTCATGGACATAATTTATGTATGTTACTTATTCTAAATGTATGTATTGTATTTCATACTCTAAATAACATATGATTTAAGCCAATTAATTCGATAAAGGAATCAATCACTCATAAATCATGTTCTCTAATATTGGAAAATCTTGACAAAGCTCTTTAACACTAAAACATGAGTATTAATCAAGTCAATAATTAGTAGCCAAAACACTAATAGAAATAACCTCTGCTTTGGTTTACCCTTGGGTTATCAAGATTAATTAACTTTATCTATTAAAAATCTGTAAAAAGAGGATACAGACAATGTCGTTGATGCTCGTTGTCCCTCGAGCATGTCTTCATCATCCCAAAGATCTTACATAGATATTCTTCATACAATAGCCAATTCCAGTCATATTAATATATTATTCTCAGAAACACAATATAGATTTTCTGTCTATGTTGTTGAGCGAGAAGGCCATGCTATATAGAACCTGACTCATGTTCTCATTGAGAGAAAGATACTAAATAAATTCAGTTAGATTTTTTAATCAAAAACTTACTATGATTTATCATTTTGATGTAAGATTACTGTTTGCGGACAAAGTTTTGAAAGCAACGAGTTTTTTATACTTGAAAAGCGGCTGAAGATTCGATTGCCAAAGTAGCATTGTCGTAGTGCAGTTCAATTTAATTAGAGGGAAGTGTTGGCGTTTCTTATAAGAACCTTTTACAAAAAACTGCCCAAAAGGAAAATTTGCTTTTGCCAGTTTCTTTATCTGGTCCGTCGCATTTGCTTACTTTTAGTTCAACTGTTGGATTGGCCGAGTATGTTTACAAAGTTGAAGAAGTAACAACCAAAAGTTGGCTGAAATGAATGCCGCCAGTGCTGCCAAAATAGCATTCATGAGTATAAAATATGGACACCTGAACCAGACTACCTTTGACGATTTTTGAATAGGATCAAGGTTTAACACATATGGTTTTGGTTGTAATAAAATCTATTTTCGCATAGCCTTTTGGGTGGATTTATGAAACCGGTTAATTAAATTAGTGATAGCTAACATGTTGTAAATTGGTTGTATTGTTTGCTAGTTTTTTCGGTGTATTCTTTTTTTTAGTCTCCCGTTGTTTAGTTTTTTCAGATCTTTTCAGTAACTAATTTTCGTGTATGTTTTATCAAAAACGAATTTTGGTATAAAATTTGAAGAAAAAAATTTCTAAAAGAAATAATTACTATACACGATGAGTCTAACGAGTGAAAGAAGTATTAGCTAGAGGAGGAAGAATTGAATTTTTGAAACTTGAAATATCCAAAGTAAATATGTGCTTAAAATCATTCATCAATAACTCTTATAGATAATTTGACAAAAAAACTCTTAATCTGAAGCTAGAACTATAGATGACAAATAAACATATGTTTTGAAACTTGAAATATGTAGAGTAATCATGGTTTCACAAAGAGATATTATTCAATGGACAATCACAAATATTATAAAATGTATGTGAAGTTTTTGAAAGTCAACGTGAATACAAATATTTATGATTGTACTACTTTTGAGAAATATTATGAACCTTGTCTAGTAGTCTATTATTGTATCTACTCCCGGCTGAGACTCGATACGTTTCATCGGAGGTGGTGGACAAGTACGCTTTCCACCTGAGCTCACGACGGATCTCACTTTGGCAACAACTTTATCATCGAGGTGGAAGATTATAAGTTATCCGACCATCTTTTTGGCAAGAGCGTTCATCATTTGGACCGTAGCCATAAAAGTATCAATTTTGTTTCATATTAGGATGAAATATATTATGACCAAAGAGTAAGGGATATATTGAGGACCATATCGTTTTAATAACTGGATATGGAACAAAGAAAGGTGTTCATTTCTTTGAATATCAAAATTCATGGGGATCCAAATGGGGACTCGATGATGGTTTTGGCAAGTATGCTAGAAAAATAAGTCTTCCCAAGAACTAAGTATCAAGAGCAACAAAGACGATACACTAGCATGCACACACACCTTCATCATCTCTTTGTACTGCACCACCTTCTCCGGCGAAAGTCAACACGGCCTCTGCTGTTAGTTTCAAATTAAGTGCATATATATATATATATCACATTTTTTTCAAAAATATATGTAGTCGTCGTTCAGAAATATGTATGATTTTTGTTTTTGATGCATCTTATACATTTGAAATAGTGAAACATTGTGTCACTGATTTTTACTATATAAATTGAACACCAATTCAAATCAAATCTCCGCGCTTGCGAGACTCTAGTTTACATATAACTATCGTATTATATGTTCGTTTTTCGTTTATTTTTTTCTTTTTTTGGTAACAAAAAATCATGGATATGTATTTTTTTAGTTTATTTTATTTTTTTAGAACCAAATCATGGATTAATTTAAAAAAAATAATAATTATACGGTATAACCATTAACCAGACTACATTCTTTACATTGATTCAGTTAAAATTGTCTTTTTTTCCTCAGTTGTACCAGATTGAAACACTCTACCTCATTCAGAAGTTATGCATATCATTTCTTTGAAAACAAGTTTTCTAAGAAAATATAATTAATTAAAATATCTTTATTTGCTTATTTATTTATTTTCTCTCGTCTTCTCTTCTCATAGTCGGCTCTTCAGAACTCTTTTCGCCGGCGATCTCTCTCTCTCTCTCTCTCTCTCTCTCTGTCTCCCTCTCCGAATAGGCAATTGAGATGGCAACTCCGATGGTAGAAGACACGTCAAGCTTCGAAGAGGATCAGCTCGCGTCCATGTCCACCGAAGACATCGTTAGAGCTACTCGTCTCCTCGACAACGAGATTCGAATTCTCAAGGTTCGATCCCTTAATAAATAACTCTCCTCGATCTACCTTCCACTTTGATTTAGCTTCTGAATTAACTAACAATGATTGGTCCTTAAGGTCACATAATGTTGGATTCAATTTAACAGTTTGCTTAGAATTCGAATTAAGGTCTTTGCTACTATCTGGTTTTAGGGTTTGAGTTGGGGGTTTATTACTATTTGCTCAAAAGTTTCGATTTTTAGGTCATTAGTAATTGATTTCATTGGAAGCCTGACTGATATGTGATGTGTATGTAGGAAGATGCACAAAGAACAAATCTAGAATGTGATTCTTACAAGGAGAAGATAAAGGAGAATCAGGAGAAGATTAAACTCAACAAGCAGCTTCCTTACTTGGTTGGCAACATCGTTGAGGTATATTCTACAAGTTTTAATATATCTTAGCTCCTTAGCTTTATGCCTCTATACAAATGTATAACTGTTATGTTATTATTAGATATTGGAGATGAATCCGGAAGATGATGCTGAGGAAGACGGTGCTAATATTGACCTTGACTCTCAAAGGAAGGGAAAGTGTGTTGTGTTGAAAACATCTACACGACAGGTGAGACTTCAATCATCCGTTCTGCGTGTGCAGTCTTAATACTTTCATCGTTTTGCTTGCAGACAATCTTTCTACCAGTTGTTGGTCTGGTGGACCCCGATAGCTTGAAGCCTGGTGATTTGGTTGGAGTGAATAAAGACAGTTACCTGATTTTGGACACGTTGCCGTCAGAGTATGACTCTAGGGTTAAAGCCATGGAGGTCGATGAGAAACCTACCGAAGATTACAATGACATTGGAGGACTGGAGAAGCAGGTTCGTTTATCCCGCGTATTGACTTTGTGTAGTGTATTCGCTCTGTTGCGTTAATTGAATCTGATTTTTGAGTTTATATTCCGGAACAGATACAAGAGCTTGTAGAGGCGAATCGTTCTCCCCATGACGCATAAGGAGCGTTTCGAGAAGCTGGGTGTTCGTCCACCCAAGGGAGTGCTTTTGTATGGTCCTCCAGGGACTGGTAAAACTTTAATGGCACGTGCCTGTGCAGCACAGACTAATGCCACCTTCCTAAAATTGGCAGGTCCTCAACTGGTCCAGGTACATATATTGTAGTGTGACAATCAATAACACTTTGCCTGTTCATCCACAGAGTTTCAAATTCGTGGTCATATCTGGATTGTGTGCAGATGTTTATTGGAGACGGAGCTAAACTTGTCCGTGATGCCTTTCAACTAGCGAAAGAGAAGGCTCCATGTATTATCTTCATTGATGAAATCGATGCAATTGGTACAAAGCGTTTTGACAGGTACAATTCTGTTTCCAGCTATTCTGTTTCTTCACTCCCATCAGCAGCTCACTACTGACTATATTCTTTGGCTGAGAGTGCAGTGAAGTAAGCGGAGACAGGGAAGTGCAGAGGACTATGTTGGAACTGCTCAATCAGCTTGATGGATTCAGTAGCGATGAGCGTATTAAGGTGAGAGTCTTTCTTTATTCCAGGCATCGTCCCACAAAAGAACGTTAACAATCAAACTTCTCAAAATTTTCAGGTGATAGCAGCCACTAACCGTGCAGATATTCTGGACCCAGCACTCATGCGTTCTGGTCGACTAGACAGGAAGATTGAGTTCCCACATCCAACGGAAGAAGCAAGAGCCAGAATCTTGCAGGTTTGTCTCTCCCATTTTCCAAACATGACCCTTATAGTATTAAATAAAGCTCAGGTGACTCAACTTGACCAAACTGAATAAATACAGATTCACTCGAGGAAGATGAATGTACACCCAGACGTCAACTTTGAGGAGCTTGCAAGATCGACAGATGATTTCAATGGCGCTCAGCTGAAAGCTGTATGTGTGGAGGCTGGCATGTTAGCTCTTCGTCGCGATGCCACAGAGGTAAGAAGATACATCATAATAATCTTGATGGTTTTACGCTTCTTCTGGTTTTATAAACAATGTGTTCTGTGTTGTTGTTGTATGTGTTGTTCTCAGGTGAACCATGAGGACTTTAATGAAGGTATAATCCAAGTCCAGGCCAAGAAGAAAGCAAGTTTGAACTACTACGCCTAGTCTCTCCCTGTCAGGTCGTGTTTGCTCTCTATCTTTCAACTAGTGTTTATTCCGGTTGGAAACTTTTCATATTTTCGAATCAGGATATCTTTTATCAAAGTGCATTTAGTTTTGTTCATCTTATTTTTTCTTCTGAAACAAGAAAAGGAACTTTAATAGTTTACCACCTTTTATAATTTTATTGTTGAATTGTGTTTGCCAGAAAAATTCACAAGTACATTCTAAGCAGTTTCTGTCAGTATGTGTCAAACGTATATAATATTATTCAAGAATTGAATGTGTTAAAAGAAAATCAAAACATAAGATATGCAAACGATCTTAAAATTCAAGGGAGAAAAATACGGTAGCTTGGTAGAGAAAACAAAAGAAAAAAGCGAGAAATAATCAACACTTGATCTCCTTCAAGCCGTAGGCTAAGTAGAGAAAAGTAGGATTAATGGCTACCTCCTTCTAGTAAGCAAACACTAAGCTCTCTTCCTCGTTCATGCCCTCTCCCACAAAGCTGTGATCATCACCAATTATAAAAAACGCTATTAAAACAAAACTGAGGACGAAAATAAGTAAGAGGTAAGAAGAGCTTACAATTAGAAGTCTTTGAGCTTTTACACCAAAAACTTGGTAACACTCTCAATGTTTTTTTTTGAACATCTTTTGTTTTTCTGAGTCCAGCTTAGAGATTAGTTGCCTTATGTATCTGTTCATGAACATCATAAACTGTTTTTCGTCGGTGGTTGCTCCTACACAACACAATAATACCGCATGAGATCAATGTCACATTCATCCACAATGTAGCAATATAAGATTTAAAAGAAATAGTCATTGGATATTACCTGAAGCCTAAAAATATCGATGATATCGACAATCTTCACAGCAACTCCTTCGTCTTCTCCACCTTTTTCAGCTGATGGATTCACACCAATATCAAAATTTATTGCTCTTTTCACAACCCACTGATGAAGAAAAGTTCACGTAATAATAAATATCAATATATAATTTCAGACTAGAAGAATGATTGATCATACAAATCAGAGATTTTTTCTCAGGTAGTACCTTTCCTTCAACTTCCCATAACATACCATTTTTCGATTTTCTTGTAAGGAAAAGAACCAGACAAAAGCTCATCGCCTGTTTGATCAAAATGACAAACAAAATTTAGGTTCTGACACAAGTAACACATATAAATCAATATGTTATGATCGACTAAGACTCAAGTGAAACCTAGAGACCTAAAGGCAGAGACAAAATCACGGATATTCACCAAGGAATTCCACACAAACTAGAACATAATCTCATGTACTTGTAAGAAGATGCTGGTAAACCAACATGTTTTATGAGAAAGAGAGAGAGAGAGAGAAAAGACGTCGGTCTTGTATGCTTTAGCTGATCTGATCAGTGATCGATAAACCTAGAGTGAGATTGAGACTTTGTTGTTGGTGTAGACAAGACACATTAAATATCTATTTATAGAATTCATGGTGAGAAGTGTATTTACATTACATGAGGCAAGTAGTAGTGTTTATTCCTTTTCTTGCTTTCCAGTTGCACAAAAAATGAAATTTCCTTTCTCGGATCAGAACAGTTCTTATTTACTTGTTTTGGAATACTAACTTACTCTCTCCTAATTAACTTCATCTCTTAAACATTTAATTTATTGACGGAATAAAATCCAAAGAAATCAAAATAAAATGTAAAATCATACTAGGAAAATAACCATGTCTAATTTAATTTCATTTCTATTTTGTATTTAATGTTTTCATTGTGTTATCATTATAATATACTAAACAAATTTAATTTCATTATAATCTATTAAATAAATTTAATTTTTATTTAAAGAACAAATCCAGAAAATATTATCCTATTCACTTTATGTAAATCTATCTCTAGTTTGTATATAATGTTTTCATTGTGTTATCATCATATTATAGATTTGAGTAAATAAATTTAATTTACAAAATAAAAGCAAATAAAAATAATATTGTACACGCCTCAAAACTCGTGGCTCGAGAGTGAACTCAAGAAAGTAAACAGAGAAGAGACTCCATGGCTGATTGTTCTGGTTCACTGGCCCTGGTACAACAGCAACGGTTATCACTACATGGAAGGTTAAAGCATGAGAGTCACGTTTGAGCCATGGTTCGTCCAAAAAAAAGTTGATATTGTCTTTGCTGGTCATGTCATGCCTACGAGCGATCAGAACGTGTCTCCAACATTAAGTACAATATCACTGATGGCTTGAATTCTCCTGTGAAAGATCAATCTGCTCCAATTTACATCACCATTGGTGATGGTGGCAACATAGAAAGAATCGCTAACAATTATACGTACCCCCAACCGAGTTACTCAGCGTATAAAGAGGCTAGTTTCGGACATGCTCATCTAGAAATAAAGAACATGACTCACGCACTTTACACTTGGCATAGGAACCAAGACAATGAGCCGGTTATCACCGACTCTTTTTGAGTGAAGAACAAACGCTTCTTGCCGGAGTAGGAATAGCAGTTTCAAAGACTGAAGAATGTTTCAGTTTTTCTTTTTACTCATCTTTTTCTAATAATAAGATTAGTATTTGGTGTTCTTTTGTTAGGTTTTATTTAATTTAATTTTTATGTTTTATCTACTTATTGTTGTGTTGCTACTTTACATCTTTATTTAATTCATAAGGTGATAATAGTTCCAACATCTCGGTAGTTATCTTTTTCTTTTGAAAGAACATTTCGGTACTAAAAATAATATTGTTTTATTCATACATTAAACTTGAGTAGACGAAAAATGATTGAAACCGAATTGATAGCAACTTTCTAATAACAATCTGAAGCTAACCAAACTAAAATCAAAACCCATAGTAATAAATAAAGATACCAAAAATAGAAAGTTAAATTACCAAGGTGGTATTAAAGAGAGAGAAAAAAACGGAAAAGAGGGAGATAGGTAAGAAGGTGATGTCAAGTAGACAAATCCATCAGAATAAATCTGAGCCGTCCAAAGTTTCGAATATTTTGGACAATCTTTCAATCTTCCCTCATACAAAACATAACCCGAGAAACAAAAAAAGCTTCCAAAAAATTGATTTTTTTTGTTTGCTTTCCTTCTTCTGGTTGTGACGATCGGAGAGAGTTGACAGATTCATATTCTGTTTTAAATTAATCGAATCGAAGATTTAAGAAATTGAGGGGGGAGAGGGAGAAGGAGGTTTTTGTTTGAGTGAATTGAATTGTGTGGTGTGATTCGAGCTCGGTGGGTTCTGAGATTTGATTTGGTTATGGGTTTAGGCAATAAGCTTAACAAATTCAATTTCGGCGGCGATACCGATCATCTCGCCCACGCCGATGGCGATCCTCGCGGCGACGAAGGAGATGGCTTTGGCTCGGTTTCGTGTTCGATTTGTCTCGAGACGGTGGCTAAAGACGGTGATCGAGCGTGGGCTAATCCTTCAATGTGGCCACCAGTTCCATCTAGGTAATGTTCCGGTTTTGTGTTGTATTGGAAATCGATTGAATCTTGTCTGAAGAAAAGCATGTAAGTTCGAAATTTGATTTTTTAGATCTGCCTTTTTGGTTTGATTCGGTTTTTGTGAATTATTATGGTCTGGTTTTGTACGATGTGTTCCCTTTTGGTGTTATTATGAACATTTGTTGTTATGAACATTGGTTGGTATTAAAGGTTTGAAACTAATCGGTTCATGCTTGATGTAATCATATTTATCTTGTTCGAATAGTTTTATTTTATTTTATTTTGTGAGCTTATGCAGATAACGTTGAGTAGGGCTTGATCTCTCCACCTTGTTTGATGCTGCTATCTATTAGCTCGTCCCATTTCGTGTTTCAGCCGTAATTTGCATTGTTTAACAACATTTGTAAGAGAGTTTTGTTTTCTAGGCTACAGTTTTGAGATATCCTCCAGTGTTTTGGTTTCTTATGGTGTCTCACAAAGCCATCTACTAAGTAACTTCACATATGTTTTTTTTTTGGGTCTTTTATAGATTGTATTGGATCAGCTTTCAATGCAAAGGGAGTGATGCAGTGCCCAAACTGTCGTAAAGTAGAGAAAGGGCAGTGGCTTTACGCAAACGGTTGCCGTTCACACCCTGAATTCAATGTCGAGGATTGGGTTCATGAAGAGGAGATTTATGATCTCGGAGGCTACTCTGAAGTGGTACACTTCTCTGCCTTCCATGCTGAGGATTAAATTTTTTAATTTCTTGAAAATGCTCGAGTTTATGTATCTTTGCAGGCTTTTGGAGTTCACTGGTGCCCATTTGGAAGTTCAGCCCGTCTCCCTTCTTTCGAGTATGTAATTACTAAACAACCTTTGCATATTTTTTAACAAATACTTTCTGCTGCTTTTTCGTAAATCAAAAAGTTGCTGATGGATCTATGTCTTAATACTTTCGTAGAGATGGAGAGTTTTCGCCTAGTTCATGTAAGACATTCTGGCATTTTGGTTTATTGTGACCTATATTTGCGTTTGACATATCATGGTACATACATACAGATCACGATCTCTTGGGCCAGCAAGGTTACTTTACAGAACCAGCAGCGCCTTCAGCAGGTCACCCATGTCCATATGTAACTTACATCGGCCCGGTTCATTCTATTTCCTCTAGCACTGGAGGTGCTGGTGCAGAGAGTTCGAGTTTCACTTGGAACAACAACACCGGCTCATCTGTTTCCAGTGAAGTAGTCCCAACTCCTTATGGTTTCCCTGTGGATCCCCACTATCACGGCTGGGATTATCACTCCCCTCCACCCCCACCTCCACCTCCACAGCACTTCTCTGTTTCTGGTCCAACTCAGCACACGCCTCCACCAGCTGCTGCAAGGACTTCCCGAGACCACGTTTCAGATGTTATCAGACCCAGACCGTTCATGCGTCCATCATATCGATGGTCACAGGTACATTATTTTCTGTTCTTGACTTCAAATTATTAAAAGCCTTATATGATCTGTTGGTGTGTCTTTTGCAGCTCCAGTGGTAGAGCAGGGAGCTCAGTGACACCGCCTTTTCCGGGAAGCAACGCTCGGACAAGAGACTAGAACGCAAGCTCTTCCAAGCCTATTACCAACAACAGTCTACTGCACAGTCACACCAGCCTGAATTCTCCTGTAGTCTCTCGTGGGCCTGTATACCAGTCTGGCCGGAGGCCCGGTATGGGATCAGCTTCATCTTCTTCTTCGGATCAGGCAGGGGGGAACGGGTTTCTCCGGTTTAACATATGGGAGAGGGAGCCGCCTTATATGCCAATGCAACAGGCGTACCCGGTTAACCAGATGGAGAGAGAACCATCCATTTGGGCATCTTCTTTCAGTGAAGGATCAGGAAGCTTTCATCAGAGGCATGGCGGAGGAGGATCGTCATGAGAGTTTGAGTCAAGCAGCCGGTAAGAGGCATATCTCATGAACGTTGGGACCCAAAACATTTAAAAGAAAAAGAGAACAATTGGGAAGTTTGAATATTTTGAGAAAAAACCTGCATGCTTAAGTTTATGTGATAAAAATTGATAAGCTAAAGAAACACAAATGAATGGTATGTAATGGGTTTGGAGAGAGACTTACTACTTGCACTTATCTGGTGGTTGACCATTGAGGTTCGAGCCGGTTTGGGTCCGGGGATAGCATAAGGTGGTTTTGAGCTTTGGTTTTGTTAGAGCATCATTATTGGTGGGCAGTGACAAAATCCCTTAACTTTTTTTTTTTTTTGGTCATCAAAAATTTAAGGGCACATAAGGGCATCTCTTATCTAAAGGCTTTTCCTCCATTATTTGCATCGGTCTCCTCCCTTTTTCCTTAAGGCCTGCTCCTCTTTTCACTTGGTCTCCCCCCCCCCCGGCATAATAAGTACTGACTAAGTTTTCACCTGTCCCAAAGTCAAATTACAAACTCTATAGAAATATAGGTTACTAGGAGTGTGTCAGCGATTCGCATTGTTGTAAAGTATGATTAATTTTTTAAATTATGAAATTATCGTCTTTATTATTTGATGTTTTAGTTGTGTTATGTAGTACTAGGGGGTAGATTATTATATTATACGTTTGTATTCTAATAATGTACTGTTGTGTGTATAGAAGCATTTATTAGTGGTGAACAAAGCCTCTCATATAAATCATATTGAATTTATAACATTTGTTATTTAAGATTAGAGAAATTGCCAAAAATACCATTTTCATGATACCACTTTTCAATTATACATTAACCAACTATACCACTAAATTTTTAATGATCAAAATACCATTATACCCCTGACTAATAAATCTATTCTCTCACCCACGATCTCTTCTTCACCGTGTTCTCCTAGCTCTTCTTCACCGTGTTCGCCTAGCTCGACATTTCCGGCGAGATTGGACCAGTCCGGTGAGAACCGTCGTCTTCTCGATCCATCATCCTAGCTACCGGATCCTTGATTACATTTCCGATTACTTGATCCTCTCGCGCGGAGTGGTGATCCACTTCGGGAATCTGGTGCATCTCGAGGACTTGATCGTTTCAGATCCCCGAACAGCTTAATCAGATCGTGAATGGAGATCGTCGATTCGTTACGCAATTCGAACCGCGTAGACTCCTCTCGATCTTCGCTTTTGTCTTCTCAGGTTTTGCCCTTCAAATTTTCTCTGTTTTAATCTAAAAACTTACATTAGAAACTAAAAAATTTTGCTGTGTTAAGGTTTTGGATCCTCTGAGAACTATGGTTGCTGGTTCTCCTCTTGAAGATACTCGTCATTTAGCTCAACGTTACAGCCGCATGAGACAAGAAGCTGAGACTCATGTATTCCTATTTTGATCAGGTAAAGAAAATGTTCCCACCTTTGAACCCAGAGGTTTAAACTCACAGATAGTTAATGAAGCTGCAAAGTTCAGATACCGAAGTGGTAACCAATTCAATTGTGGAGGTATGCTTTATTTCTTTACTTGACATCAGTATCTCATTTACTCATTAGTTTCTCTTTTTAATATGGATCTTCATAGGACTTACTATAAGAGCACCGTATGGGGTGGTTGGTCATGGTGGACATTACCATTCAGAATCCCCTGAGGCTTTCTTCTGCCATGTCCTTGGTATTAAGGTTGTTGCTGTTGTCCTCTATCTGTGATCCAACCTGTTGTCTTCTTTAAACCAAAGGTACTCCTCTCTTTCTCTTACATACACCAAATCAGCCAGCTTCTCTTCTCAAGTGGTCTTGAAGATTTGTTATAGATTTCTTTTACTTTGGGGTTGCACATAAGCCACGAAGCTCCAGTGACAGGAGGCTTTGGAATAACACAACAATCCTCGAACGTTGCTTCTTGAAGGTAAAGGAAGCTCATGGTTAAATTCATCTACAAAAGATCATCTCTTAAAGTGGCTTGTTTCGTCTGCAGTTAGAAGCTCCAGTAAGCAGAGTTTGTGGTCTGGACACACCATTCTCTCTTGTGTTTGAGCCATTCTACATGCCCACCAAGAACAAGGCAAGTCTTATAAACCCTTATAAAAGACTTATAAACTCTTATAAATGAATTATTCTTTTAATGAAATATATCTCTCTTTGTCTCTTTTGATTTTGAAGAGTCCATGATTGTTGTTGGTTTGGACAAAGGGTCTAAGGGAAGGGAGATTGATTTCTCAGATCAGGTTTCATGATTGGTCAAAGAAGAAACCTTTATGCTTTTATATAGTTTGATGCTAAAAGTTCAGTTTGGAGTGTTTCGTCAACAGCTCGAACTTGCAAATGAGTTGAATAGACCTGCATCAATCCACTGTGTCTGTGCATTCGGTGATATACTTGAGATAACAAAGTATGTTCTTTTGCTTCCTGCTGTGTGTACCTGAACAAAAGTGAATGTTTTTGTAGCCTTTTTTAATGTTCTTATGTAGTGTGATGTTGTGGAATACGCAGATCTGTGGGGCCTTTTCCTGCTGGACTCATCCTTCACTCGTACTTGGGCTCTGCTGAGATGGTTCCTGAGTTTGCAAAGCTCGGTGCTTATTTCTCTTTCTCTGGTTTTCTTATGTCCATGAGTGAGAAGAAAGCCAAGAAGATGTTGAGAGCAGTAAGATTTCAACATTTTATCTACGCACAGATTACAGTTTTTCTAGATGGAATGGAATCTTGATTTCAGTTTTTTTGCTTGGTAGGTTCCTTCTGATAGGATCTTACTAGAGACTGATTCACCCGAAGAAGGAGATCCTTCTCTGCCCGAAGAAGGAAACTCATCTCAGGATCTTGAGCCTAATGCTTCCAGTGGTGGCTCCATGAAGTTGCCGAAGGAAACACTTGATCACCCTACTAATATTCATACCGTATGTTTTGTTGTTGTTACTTCTTTACAGCTTTAACTCATATAACTATGGAACTTTAAGGTTCTAATCAGTTACGGTTAAAGGTACTTGTGTATGTAGCAGGGTTGTTGGACATGAAGAACGAAGAGTTTGCGGAGCTAAGCTATAGAAATGCTGTTCGGTTATTCTCTTACTCAGGTTCAAAGCTGCTTCTTGAGAGAGGTAAATCACTTCTTTTAGTGTTTCTCTTTTCATCTTTGTTTGGTCACAGAACAAGTGTTTGACAAGGATTTGTGTCTTTAGGTGCTGCTGATGTCTCTGGCCACATTCAAAACCATTCAGCAACACATGTATCATAAGTTCATAAGACACTGTAGTTCTGTTTGTCATTACTCTGTTACGAGTCGTTGGAGTTTGACTAGTGTTGTAGACTCAACTCTTCTCTTTGTATAAGACCTTTTATACATCAATGAGCAGAAAACCAATGACAGGACCAACTTTTTTAAAAGAGTATATAAGGTAGTTACTGCTCTCATTGCCAAAGTGCATACTTCATATTGTTTTTATAAACTTTTAATTGTTTGGATATCCATGTATATTATTTTATATACCTTTATAAATTGTATAAATTAATCTATAAACTGATTCATAAATGTTTATAAACTAACTCAAGGGTGTTGAAGTTGATTTATTAATATTTATAAACTAATTTAAGGGTTTGTAAGCTGATATATAAAGGTATATAAACTAACTGATTAATTTTCTATGTTAATGTACAAAAATGTTATAAAAAGATTCATAATGGTTTATTTTATAATGTTTATAACGTTATAAACGTTATAAAAACATTCTTCTTGTCTTTTCTTGCTCTATAAACTCTTCTAAATTGATTTATAAACACTTTTAAATTGATTTATAAACCCTTATAAATTGTTATGAAGATAATCAAATTCTTATAGTCTTTTGAATAAACCCTTATAAATAGATTTATAAACTCTTATAAATAGATTTATATTTCATATATATTTGATCAACTCTTATAAATATTTTCTAAACCCATCTACACACACGAAAAGCTCTTATAAACCCTTATAAGATGATATAAATCAATACAAAATTTATAAATGGTTTTATAAGCCTTTATAAATAGTTGTATAAATATTAAATGGTTTTAGAAACCTTTATGTTTTTTATAAACCATATATAAACTCTTCAAACCCCATTAAAATCTTTTATAAACCCTTAAAAATCTTATTTAAAGTTTTTTATAAACTTATTTAAGCCTTTTACAAACCCTTATAAATTCTATATAAAATCTTTATAAACATCTTTAAGCCCTTTCGGCTTAAAACCCAACACATGGATACACAAGATTAAATTCATAAAACTAAAGAACACGTGCAGGTTTTGTAAAAAGATGATGATACGTGGTAGATTCTGAGGCACATGCAGATAACAAGCAAAACTCCACCGCTTCATAAATTTTACATACCTTTATAAATTATTTTATAATCATTTATAAAGGTGTATAAACTTTATAAATTATTTTTATTAACCCTTATAAATTATTTACATACTCTTATAAACCCTTATAAATCATTATACAAACCATTATAAATTGTTTTATAAGACTTTCTAAATGGTTATAGACTCTTTTAGATGATTTATAAACCTATACGACAGTGCCACTATGATCATGAAGCTCAAGGCTACTATTCATTCTTTGTAAGGGACAGATGAGTTATGTTACTGAGAAGTTGCTAAGTATGCTCAGATTGCTGCTGAAAAAGTGCCCAAGAGTTTTACTACCTTGATGTTCTTCTCACTTCTGAGTGGTTTCAGATATCAGAACATGGACAACCTCAAATTGTTTTTATAAAATTTATGAATGTTTTATAATCCCTTATAAATTATTTAAATGATTATATAAAACTTTATAAATATTTGTTATATTCTTATAAGTGATTGTATAAAGGTCTATAAATCATTTATAGGAACACATATATATATATATATATATATATAAACTATTGATAAGGGTTTATAAGTGATTTCTAAATCTTTAAAAGTGATTTATAAACATTTATAAATTATTTATAATCCTTATAAAGCCTTATAGACTGAATTTATAAACTCTTATAAATAAAGTATACATTAATAATTTATTTAGAAAGCCTTATAGATTAATTTTATAAACTCTTATAAACTCTTATAATGGATACAGTAAACTTACATCATCATAACAAACAAAAATTAGCTTAACGGGACAATAATGAACGGGACAATAATGAAACTTCTAGGATGTTGTCTGGTGCTGGCTATGAGGCTGGTGCGGTGTTCATTTGTGCGGGTGGAGCTTGTGGTTCTGCAGCAGCTGATCCGGATCCGCTGGCTCCTAGCGTTCTTCCCACACCTTGGAATGAGTTTTTGGGCTTCGGTGGTTCCTGTGAGTCAAAGAGATAACAGAGTAAGAAGAATACTCGACAGGTAAACAGCTACAGTGTTAGTGAGACAAGGGAATGAGATGTTTACTATGTAGTTGTCTTCACGCTTAACGAGATCAACATGAACACGAATCTTCCTATCTACTGGTTCAAGTTCATGTGGGCACTCTGACCTCGCAATGCTCTGCAAAGACATAAACATATATAACATCTACGGTGTTTGTATTAAACCTCGAACGAGAGAAAAAAAAAGGGATATTACATCCATAAAGTCAGCGTTTTCAGGGTCCTCGACCCTCCTTAAAGTTTAAGACCATCATCAACGGTGAAACCGTTCCTCCAGAAAGTGATGGTATGCATAACCAACTGAGGCTGGTCTTGCTGCTGCTGCGGCTGAGGAACAGAGGGAGGAACAGGTTCACCAGACAACATCCTAGAAGCTCCAACAGCAAGTAAGGGAGGAAAAGATTACTGTTGAACCGATCTATACCCCAACAGCAAGTAAGGAAACTCTAACTTCCCAGCTCCTCCATCATCATCATCTACAACATCATTATTCATCACTCACACACAAGTAAAAGGTAACACCTTTCGCAACAAAACCCATAGATATATACATCTGAAACTTTACCATGAGGAGCAAAAGCGCTTGGCTTTATATCATCACTAGCACCATCTTGCTGAGGAATGTAAAATCCTTCACTCTCATTCTGTATCGATATCGAAAGCTCCTGAAAACGTTATCAGGAACAATAATTACAGCCCTGGAATCACCAACGTTAGCAACAAGTAAACGATCACCAAGGAGAATAGCAGTAGATGCAGTGGAACCAGCGTCTACTGTGTCCTCAGCCACCGCCTCAGCCATCAACATCACAACCACCTCCAAACACACTACCGCCTACTCCAAACTCCGAACCATCACAGCCTCCATCATTAAAGACTCGTAGCTTTCCAGCAACAAGCCGGCGGATCTCGACGGTTTTGAATCGCAATCTCTTGAATCTCTTTCGTTGCCGCTGTGTGAGACAGAGAGACGGCGGATCTTCACGGTTGATTCCGAGAAAAAAGATCGATCTCAAAAAGATCGATGATTGAAGCAAAATAGGACGAGGATAGTATTGTCTTTTGCTCATTTGTTAAAGTGGTATTTGTGAAAATGTAATTTGATTGATGGTAAAAGTGAAAAGTGGTACCAAACAAAGTGTAGTTATGAAATTTCCCCTTAAGATTAATAGTTTCACGCTAAATATTATATTTATTTTTTATTATTTTTATAAGATGTTTGTTCTCTTTCTTCATATCTTGACATTGAACCGTCACCATATATGTATTTCTTTTACTTTTCTATTGTGTTGTGCTTCTTACTATAACCGGAAAAAACTCACCTCCGTACTTTAGTTCTTCCTCACCTTTTTCTCCTAAGAGAATATATGATATTTGTTATATATATCGGTTTTATAATTTTCTAGTTGTGATGTTGTTTCTCACGGCGTTGTAGTGTCCCGACTATTATTGACTGCTCCTCTTCTTCCTTAGATTTTAGATGATGTTAGGAACTGCATCTCCTTGCATTTAAACAAGATTATCATATTTATAGATTTTTTTTTCAAAATTTGTGGGTTAATCTCTTGAAAATATATTTTTTTTCGTTAATTTCTCTATATACTGAAATTTATACTCATAAAGTTGTTTAAAATTTTATAAATGCATTATAAATTTGTATTAATTAATTATAAACTTTTTCCATGGTACATGGGCATTATTTTAACTTTTCAATAATTGTTAATCAAAACTTTATACGTTGCTTAAATTAGCGAATTAACCACTATGAAATCTTCTATTCTTTTGGGTTAACCCACGGATGTTGGAAAAATTTTTAAAATTTTAAAATCTGGTTTTAGTGTATAGTTTCATCGAGCACTAACATAAGATGATGGTCAAAAAGTTTAGAACCTCTGTTGTCTCCGTTTTTCTAGATAATGAAGATTTTATAATGTTAATTTCACTAATATAGGCAGTATATGAAATTTTAGTAAAATAAAAAATAAAAAATTAGAATTATTCCTCTATACCATGAAAGATTGTTTAGAATAAATTAATTCAGATATCGAATGTGGTTTGAAAATTTTAAACAAAAGTGAAGAGTATAAACTTCAGTATATAGAGCATTTACCGAAAACTCATTATTTTAGAAGGGTTTAACCGACGGATTTTCGAAAAATTTCAAAAATATGAAAATCTGATTTTAGTGTATAGTTTCATTGAGCACTAACATAAGATGATGGTCAAAGAGTTTAGAACCTCTGTTGTCTCTTGTTCTCTAGATAATGAAGATTTTATAACGGTAATTCCACTAATATAGGAAATATATGAAATTTTGGTAAATTAAATATTAAAAGATTAGAAAGATTCCTATATACCATGACATGTAGTTTAGAATACATTAATTCAGATGTCGAATGTGGTTTGAAAATTTTTAAACAAAAGTGAAGAGTATAAACTTCAGTATATAGAGCATTTACCGAAAACTCATAATTTTAGAAGGGGTTAACCCACTGATTTTGGAAAATTTCAAAAATATGAAAATCTGATTTTAGTGTATAGTTTCATCGAGCACTAACATAAGATGATGGTCAAAGAGTTTAGAACCTCTGTTGTCTCCGTTTCTCTAGATAATGAAGATTTTATAATGGTAATTCCACTAATATATGCAATATATGAAATTTTAGTAAAATAAATATTAAAAATTAGAATGATTCCTATATACCATGACATATAGTTTAGAATACATTAATTTAGATGTCAAATGTGGTTTAAAATTTTTAAACAAAAGTGAAGAGTATAAACTTCAGTATATAGAGCATTTACCGAAAACTCATTATTTTAGAAGGGGGGGTTAACCCACGGATTTAGGAAAAATTTCAAAAAAATGATAAATCTGATTTTAGTGTATAGTTTCATAGAACACTAACATAAGATGATGGTCAAAGAGTTTAGAACCTCTGTTGTCTCCGTTTTTCTAGATAACGAAGATTTTATAATGGTAATTCCAATAATATATGCAGTATATGAAATTTTAGTAAAATAAATATTAAAAAATTAGAATGATTCCTATATACCATGACAAATATTTTAGATTACATTAATTCAGATGTCGAAGGTGATTTAAAATTTTTAAACAAAAGTGAAGAGTATAAACTTAAGTATTTATAGCATTTAACGAAAACTCATTATTTTAGAAGGGGTTAACCCACAGATTTTGGAAAAATTTCAAAAATATGAAAATATTATTTTAGTGTATAGTTTCATTGAGCACTAACATAAGATGATGGTAAAAGAGTTTAGAACCTCTATTGTCTCTGTTTCTCTAGATAAAGATGATTTTATAATGGTAATTCCACTAATATATGCAGTATATGAAATTTTAGTAAAATAAATATTAAAAAATTAGAATGATTCCTATATACCATGAAAGTTAGTTTAGAATACATTAACTCAGATGTCCAATGTGGTATGAAAACTTTAAACAAAAGTGAAGAGTATAAACTTCAGTCTATAGATCATTTACCGAAAACTCATTATTTTAGAAGGGGTTAACCCACGGATTTTGGAAAAATTTCAAAAATATGAAAATCTGATTTTAGTGTATAGTTTCATCAAGCACTAACATAAGACGATGGTAAAAGAGTTTAGAACCTCTGTTGTCTCTGTTTCTCTAGATAAAGATGATTTTATAATGGTAATTCCACTAATATATGCAGTATATGAAATTTTAGTAAAATAAATATTAAAAAATTAGAATGATTCTTATATACCATGACAGTTAGTTTAGAATACATTAATTCAGATGTCTAATGTGGTTTGAAAACTTTAAACAAAAGTGAAGAGTATAAACTTCAGTCTGTAGAGCATTTACCGAAAACTCATTATTTTAGAAGAGTTAACCCACGGATTTTGGAAAAATTTCAAAAATGTGAAAATCTGATTTTAGTGTATAGTTTCATCAAGCACTAACATAAGATGATAGTCAAAGAGTTTAGAACCTCTGTTGTCTCCGTTTCTCTAGATAATGAAGATTTTATAATGGTAATTCCACTAATATATGCAATATATGAAATTTTAGTAAAATAAATATTAAAAATTAGAATGATTCCTATATACCATGACATATAGTTTAGAATACATTAATTCAGATGTCGAATGTGGTTTAAAATTTTTAAACAAAAGTGAAGAGTATAAACTTCAGTATATAGAGCATTTACCGAAAACTCATTATTTTAGAAGGGGTTAACCCACGGATTTAGGAAAAATTTCAAAAAAATGATAAATCTGATTTTAGTGTATAGTTTCATAGAGCACTAACATAAGATGATGGTCAAAGAGTTTAGAACCTCTGTTGTCTCCGTTTCTCTAGATAACGAAGATTTTATAATGGTAATTCCAATAATATATGCAGTATATGAAATTTTAGTAAAATAAATATTAAAAAATTAGAATGATTCCTATATACCATGACAAATATTTTAGATTACATTAATTCAGATGTCAAAGGTGATTTTAAATTTTTAAACAAAAGTGAAGAGTATAAACTTAAGTATTTATAGCATTTAACGAAAACTCATTATTTTAGAAGGGGTTAACCCACAAATTTTGGAAAAATTTCAAAAATATAAAAATCTTATTTTAGTGTATAGTTTCATTGAGCACTAACATAAGATGATGGTAAAAGAGTTTAGAACCTCTATTGTCTCTGTTTCTCTAGATAAAGATGATTTTATAATGGTAATTCCACTAATATATGCAGTATATGAAATTTTAGTAAAATAAATATTAAAAAATTAGAATGATTCCTATATACCATGACAGTTAGTTTAGAATACATTAATTCAGATGTCCAATGTGGTTTGAAAACTTTAAACAAAAGTGAAGAGTATAACCTTCAGTCTATAGAGCATTTACCGAAAACTCATTATTTTAGAAGGGGTTAACCCACGGATTTTGGAAAAATTTCAAAAATATGAAAATCTGATTTTAGTGTATAGTTTCATCAAGCACTAACATAAGATGATAGTCAAAGAGTTTAGAATCTCTGTTGTCTCCGTTTCTCTAGATAAAGAAGATTTTATAATGGTAATTCCACTAATCTAGTCAGTATATGAAATTTTGGTAAAACAAATATTAAAAAATTAGAATGATTCATATACACCATTACAGGTAGTTTAGAATACATTAATTCAGATGTCGAATGTGGTTTGAAATTTTTTTAAACAAAAGTGAAGAGTATAAACTTCAGTATATAGAGCATTTACCGAAAACTCATAATTTTAGAAGGGGTTAACCCACTGATTTTGGAAAAATTTCAAAAATATGAAAATCTGATTTTAGTGTATAGTTTCATCGAGCACTAACATAAGATTGTGGTCAAAGAGTTTAGAACCTATGTTGTCTCCGTTTCTCTAGATAATGAAGATTTTATAATGGTAATTCCACTACTAGTCAATATATGCAATATATGAAATTTTAGTAAAATAAATATTAAAAATTATAATGATTCCTATATACCATGACATATAGTTTAGAATACATTAATTCAGACGTCGAATGTGGTTTAAAATTTTTAAACAAAAATGAAGAGTATAAACTTCAGTATATAGAGCATTTACCGAGAACTCATTATTTTAGAAGGGGTTAACCCACGGATTTAGGAAATTTTTTTTAAAATATGATAAATCGGATTTTAGTGTATAGTTTCATAGAGCACTAACATAAGATGATGGTCAAAGAGTTTCGAACCTCTGTTGTCTCCGTTTCTCTAGATAATGAAGATTTTATAATGGTAATTCCAATAATATATGCAGTATATGAAATTTTAGTATATTAAAAAATTAGAATGATTCCTATATACCATGACAAATATTTTAGATTACATTAATTCAGATGTCGAAGGTGATTTTAAATTTTTAAACAAAAGTGAAGAGTATAAACTTAAGTATTTATAGCATTTAACGAAAACTCATTATTTTAGAAGGGGTTAAACCACAGATTTTGGAAAAATTTCAAAAATATGAAAATCTTATTTTAGTGTATAGTTTCATCGAGAACTAACATAAGATGATGGTCAAAGAGTTTAGAACCTCTGTTGTCTCCGTTTCTCTAGATAAAGAAGATTTTATAATGGTAATTCCATTAATCTAGTCAGTATATGAAATTTTGGTAAAACAAATATTAAAAAATTAGAATGATTCATATACACCATTACAGGTAGTTTAGAATACGTTAATTCAGATGTCGAATGTGGTTTGAAATTTTTTAAACAAAAGTGAAGAGTATAAACTTCAGTATATAGAGCATTTACCGAAAACTCATAATTTTAGAAGGGGTTAACCCACTGATTTTGGAAAAATTTCAAAAATATGAAAATCTGATTTTAGTGTATAGTTTCATCGAGCACTAACATAAGATGGTGGTCAAAGAGTTTAGAACCTCTGTTGTCTCCGTTTCTCTAGATAATGAAGATTTTATAATGGTAATTCCACTAATATATGCAATATATGAAATTTTAGTAAAATAAATATTAAAAAATTATAATGATTCCTATATACCATGACATATAGTTTAGAATACATTAATTCAGACCTCGAATGTGGTTTAAAATTTTTAAACAAAAGTGAAGAGTATAAACTTCAGTATATAGAGCATTTACCGAGAACTCATTATTTTAGAAGGGGTTAACCCACGGATTTAGGAAATTTTTTTAAAATATGATAAATCTGATTTTAGTGTATAGTTTCATAGAGCACTAACATAAGATGATCGTCAAAGAGTTTAGAACCTCTGTTGTCTCCGTTTCTCTAGATAATGAAGATTTTATAATGGTAATTCCAATAATATATGCAGTATATGAAATTTTAGTATATTAAAAAATTAGAATGATTCCTATATACCATGACAAATATTTTAGATTACATTAATTCAGATGTCGAAGGTGATTTTAAATTTTTAAACAAAAGTGAAGAGTATAAACTTAAGTATTTATAGCATTTACCGAAAACTCATTATTTTAGAAGGGGTTAACCCACGGATTTTGGAAAAATTTCAAAAATATGAAAATCTTATTTTAGTGTATAGTTTCATCGAGCACTAACATAAGATGATGGTCAAAGAGTTTAGAACCTCTGTTGTCTCCGTTTCTCTAGATAAAGAAAATTTTATAATGGTAATTCCATTAATCTAGTCAGTATATGAAATTTTGATAAAACAAATATTAAAAAAAGAATGATTCATATACACCATTACAGGTAGTTTAGAATACATTAATTCAGATGTCGAATATGGTTTGAAATTTTTTAAACAAAAGTGAAGAGTATAAACTTCAGTATATAGAGCATTTACCGAAAACTCATAATTTTAGAAGGGGTTAACCCACTGATTTTGGAAAAATTTCAAAAATATGAAAATCTGATTTTAGTGTATAGTTTCATCGAGCACTAACATAAGATGGTGGTCAAAGAGTTTAGAACCTCTGTTGTCTCCGTTTCTCTAGATAGTGAAGATTTTATAATGGTAATTCCACTAATATATGCAATATATGAAATTTTAGTAAAATAAATATTAAAAAATTATAATGATTCCTATATACCATGACATATAGTTTAGAATACATTTATTCAGACGTCGAATGTGGTTTAAAATTTTTAAACAAAAGTGAAGAGTATATACTTCAGTATATAAAGCATTTACCGATAACTCATTATTTTAGAAGGGGTTAACCCACGGATTTAGGAAAAAATTTTAAAATATGATAAATCGGATTTTAGTGTATAGTTTCATAAAGCACTAACATAAGATGATGGTCAAAGAGTTTCGAACCTCTGTTGTCTCCGTTTCTCTAGATAATGAAGATTTTATAATGGTAATTCCAATAATATATGCAGTATATGAAATTTTAGTATATTAAAAAATTAGAATGATTCCTATATACCATGTCAAATATTTTAGATTACATTAATTCAGATGTCGAAGGTGATTTTAAATTTTTAAACAAAAGTGAAGAGTATAAACTTAAGTATTTATAGCATTTAACAAAAACTCATTATTTTAGAAGAGGTTAACCCACAGATTTTGGAAAAATTTCAAAAATATGAAAATCTTATTTTAGTGTATAGTTTCACCGAGCACTAACATAAGATGATTGTCAAAGAGTTTAGAACCTCTGTTGTCTCCGTTTCTCTAGATAAAGAAGATTTTATAGTGGTAATTCCATTAATCTAGTCAGTATATGAAATTTTGGTAAAACAAATATTAAAAAATTAGAATGATTCATATACACCATTACAGGTAGTTTAGAATACATTAATTCAGATGTCGAATGTGGTTTGAAATTTTTTAAACAAAAGTGAAGAGTATAAACTTCAGTATATAGAGCATTTACCGAAAACTCATAATTTTAGAAGGGGTTAACCCACTGATTTTGGAAAAATTTCAAAAATATGAAAATCTGATTTTAGTGTATAGTTTCATCGAACACTAACATAAGATGGTGGTCAAAGAGTTTAGAACCTCTGTTGTCTCCGTTTCTCTAGATAATGAAGATTTTATAATGTTTAATTCCACTAATATATGCAATATATGAAATTTTAGTAAAATAAATATTAAAAAATTATAATGATTCCTATATACCATGACATATAGTTTAGAATACATTAATTCAGACTTCGAATGTGGTTTAAAATTTTTAAACAAAAGTGAAGAGTATAAACTTCAGTATATAGAGCATTTACCGAGAACTCATTATTTTAGAAGGGGTTAACCCACGGATTTAGGAAAATTTTTAAAAATATGATAAATCTGATTTTAGTGTATAGTTTCATAGAGCACTAACATAAGATGATCGTCAAAGAGTTTAGAACCTCTGTTGTCTCCGTTTCTCTAGATAATGAAGATTTTATATTGGTAATTCCAATAATATATGCAGTATATGAAATTTTAGTATATTAAAAAATTAGAATGATTCCTATATACCATGAAAAATATTTTAGATTACATTAATTCAGATGTCGAAGGTGATTTTAAATTTTTAAACAAAAGTGAAGAGTATAAACTTAAGTATTTATAGCATTTACCGAAAACTCATTATTTTAGAAGGGGTTAACCCACGGATTTTGGAAAAATTTCAAAAATATGAAAATCTTATTTTAGTGTATAGTTTCATCGAGCACTAACATAAGATGATGGTCAAAGAGTTTAGAACCTCTGTTGTCTCCGTTTCTCTAGATAAAGAAAATTTTATAATGGTAATTCCATTAATCTAGTCAGTATATGAAATTTTGATAAAACAAATATTAAAAAATTAGAATGATTCATATACACCATTACAGGTAGTTTAGAATACATTAATTCAGATGTCGAATGTGGTTTGAATTTTTTTAAACAAAAGTGATGAGTATAAACTTCAGTATATAGAGCATTTACCGAAAACTCATAATTTTAGAAGGGGTTAACCCACTGATTTTGGAAAAATTTCAAAAATATGAAAATCTGATTTTAGTGTATAGTTTCATCGAGCACTAACATAAGATGGTGGTCAAAGAGTTTAGACCTCTGTTGTCTCCGTTTCTCTAGATAGTGAAGATTTTATAATGGTAATTCCACTAATATATGCAGTATATGAAATTTTAGTAAAATAAATATTAAAAAATTAGAATGATTCCTATATACCATGATAGATAGTTTAGAATACATTAATTCAGATGTCGAATGTGGTTTGAAAATTTTAAGCAAAAGTAAAGAGTATAAACTTCAGTATATAGAGCATTTACCGAAAACTCATTATTTTAGACGGGGTTAACCCACGGATTTTGGAAAAATTTCAAAAATATGAAAATCTGATATTAGTGTATAGTTTCATCGAGCACTAACATAAGATGATGGTCAAAGACTTTAGAACCTCTGTTGTCTCTAGTTCTCTAGATAATGGAGATTTTATAACGGTAATTCCACTAATATAGGCAGTATATGAAATTTTGGTAAATTAAATATTAAAAAATTAGAAAGATTCCTGTATACCATGACATGTAGTTTAGAATACATTAATTCAGATGTCGAATGTGGTTTGAAATTTTTTAAACAAAAGTGAAGAGTATAAACTTCAGTATATTGAGCATTTACCGAAAACTCATTATTTTAGAAGGGGTTAACGACCGAGCTTTGTTAACCCACTGATTTTGGAAAAATTTCAAAAATATGAAAATCTGATTTTAGTGTATAGTTTCATTGAGCACTAACATATGATGATGGTCAAAGAGTTTAGAACCTCTGTTGTCTTCGTTTCTCTAGATAATGAAGATTTTATAATGGTAATTCCAATAATATATGCAGTATATGAACTTTTAGTAAAATAAATATTAAAAATTAGAATGATTCCTATATACCATGACAGATATTTTAGATTACATTAATTCATATGTCGAAGGTGATTTTAAATTTTTAAACAAAAGTGAAGAGTATAAACTTAAGTATTTGTAGCATTTAACGAAAACTCAATATTTTATAAGAAGTTAACCCACGGATTTTGGAAAAATTTCAAAAATATGAAAATCTTATTTTAGTGTATAGTTTCATCGAGCACTAACATAAGATAATGGTCAAAGAGTTTAAAACATCTGTTGTCTCTGTTTCTCTAGATAATGAAGATTTTATAATGGTAATTTCACTAATCTAGTTAGTATATGAAATTTGGTAAAATAAATATTAAAAAATCAGAATGATTCCTATATACCATTACAGGTAGTTTAGAATACATTAATTCAGATGTCGAATGTGGTTTGAAATTTTTGAACAAAAGTGAAGAGTATAAACTTCAGTATATAGAGCATTTACCGAAAACTCATTATTTTAGAACGGGTTAACCCACGGATTTTGGAAAAATTTCAAAAATATGAAAATCTGATTTTAATGTATAGTTTCATCGAGCACTAACATAAGATGATGGTGAAAGAGTTTAGAACCTCTGTTGTCTCTGTTTCTCTAGATAATGAAGATTTTTTAATGGTAATTACACTACTAGTCAGTATATGAAATTTTGGTAAAATAAATATTAAAAAATCAGAATAATTCATATATACCATTACAGGTAGATTAGAATACATTAATTCAGATGTCGAATGTGGTTTGAAATTTTTAAACAAAAGTAAAGAGTATAAACTTCAATATATAGAGCATTTATTAGAAAACTCATTATTTTAGAAGGGGGTAACCCACAGATTTTAGAAAAATTTCAAAAATATGAAAATCTGATTGTAGTGTATAGTTTCATCGAGCACTAACATAAGATGATGGTCAAAGAGTTTAGAACCTCTGTTGTCTCTGTTTCTCTAGATAATGAAGATTTTATAATGATAATTTCACTAATCTAGTTAGTATATGAAATTTTGGTAAAATAAATATTAAAAAATCAGAATGATTCTTATATACCATTACAGGTAGATTAGAATACATTAATTCAGATGTCGAATGTGGTTTGAAATTTTTAAACAAAATTAAAGAGTATAAACTTCAATATATAGAGCATTTATTAGATAACTCATTATTTTAGAAGAGGTTAACCCACAGATTTTGGAACAATTTCAAAAATATGAAAATCTGATTTTAGTGTATAGTTTCATCGACCACTAACTTAAGATGGTGGTCAAAGAGTTTAGAACCTCTGTTGTCTATGTTTCTCTAGATAATGAAGATTTTATAATGGTAATTCCATTAATATAGGCAGTATATGAAATTTTAATAAAATAAATATTAAAAAATTAGAATGATTCCTATATACCATGACAGTTAGTTTAGAATACATTAATTCAGATGTCCAATGTGGTTTGAAAACTTTAAACAAAAGTGAAGAGTATAAACTTCAGTCTATAGAGCATTTACCGAAAACTCATTATTTTAGAAGGGGTTAACCCACGGATTTTGGAAAAATTTCAAAAATATGAAAATCTGATTTTAGTGTATAGTTTCATCGAGCACTAACATAAGATGATGGTGAAAGAGTTTAGAACCTCTGTTGTCTCTAGTTCTCTAGATAATGAAGATTTTATAATGGTAATTCCACTAATATAGGCAATATATGAAATTTTGGTAAATTAAATATTAAAAAATTAGAAAGATTCCTATATACCATGACAGGTAGTTTAGAATACATTAATTCAGATGTCGAATGTGGTTTGAAATTTTTTAAACAAAAGTGAAGAGTATAAACTTCAGTATATAGAGCATTTACCGAAAACTCATAATTTTAGAAGGGGTTAACCCACTGATTTTGGAAAAATATCAAAAATATGAAAATCTGATTTTAGTGTATAGTTTTATCGAGCACTAACATAAGATGATGGTCAAAGAGTTTAGAACCTCTGTTGTCTCCGTTTCTCTAGATAATAAAGATTTTATAATGGTAATTCCACTAATATATGCAATATATGAAATTTTAGTAAAATAAATATTAAAAATTAGAATGATTCCTATATACCATGAAATATAGTTTAGAATACATTAATTCAGATGTCGAATGTGGTTTAAAATTTTTAAACAAAAGTGAAGAGTATAAACTTCAGTATATAGAGCATTTACCGAAAACTCATTATTTTAGAAGGGGGTTAGGTTAACCCACGGATTTAGGAAAAATTTCAAAAAAATGATAAATCTGATTTTAGTGTATAGTTTCGTAGAACACTAACATAAGATGATGGTCAAAGAGTTTAGAACCTCTGTTGTCTCCGTTTTTCTAGATAACGAAGATTTTATAATGGTAATTCCAATAATATATGCAGTATATGAAATTTTAGTAAAATAAATATTAAAAAATTAGAATGATTCCTATATACCATGACAAATATTTTAGATTACATTAATTCAGATGTCGAAGGTGATTTTAAATTTTTAAACAAAAGTGAAGAGTATAAACTTAAGTATTTATAGCATTTAACGAAAACTCATTATTTTAGAAGGGGTTAACCCACAGATTTTGGAAAAATTTCAAAAATATGAAAATATTATTTTAGTGTATAGTTTTATTGAGCACTAACATAAGATGATGGTAAAAGAGTTTAGAACCTCTATTGTCTCTGTTTCTCTAGATAAATATGATTTTATAATGGTAATTCCACTAATATATGCAGTATATGAAATTTTAGTAAAATAAATATTAAAAAATTAGAATGATTCCTATATACCATGAAAGTTAGTTTAGAATACATTAATTCAGATGTCCAATGTGGTTTGAAAACTTTAAACAAAAGTGAAGAGTATAAACTTTAGTCTATAGAGCATTTACCGAAAACTCATTATTTTAGAAGGGGGTTGGTTAACCCACGGATTTTGGAAAAATTTCAAAAATATGAAAATCTGATTTTAGTGTATAGTTTCATCAATCACTAACATAAGATGATAGTCAAAGAGTTTAGAACCTCTGTTGTCTCCGTTTCTCAAGATAAAGAAGATTTTATAATGGTAATTCCACTAATCTAGTTAGTATATGAAATTTTGGTAAAACAAATATTAAAAAATTAGAATGATTCATATACACCATTACTGGTAGTTTAAAATATATTAATTCAGATGTCGAATGTGGTTTGAAATTTTTTAAACAAAAGTGAAGAGTATAAACTTCAGTATATAGAGCATTTACCGGAAACTCATAATTTTAGAAGGAGTTACCCACTGATTTTGGAAAAATTTCAAAAATATGAAAATCTGATTTTAGTGTATAGTTTCATCGAGCACTAACATAAGATGATGGTCAAAGAGTTTAGAACCTCTGTTGTCTCCGTTTCTCTAGATAATGAAGATTTTATAATGGTAATTCCACTAATATATGCAATATATGAAATTTTAGTAAAATAAATATTAAAAATTAGAATGATTCCTATATACCATGACATATAGTTTAGAATACATTAATTCAGATGTCGAATGTGGTTTAAAATTTTTAAACAAAAGTAAAGAGTATAAACTTCAGTATATAGAGCATTTACCGAAAACTCATAATTTTAGAAGGGGTTAACCCACGGATTTAGGAAAAATTTCAAAAAAATGATAAATCTGATTTTAGTGTATAGTTTCATAGAGCACTAACATAAGATGATGGTCAAAGAGTTTAGAACCTCTGTTGTCTCCGTTTCTCTAGATAACGGAGATTTTATAATGGTAATTCCAATAATATATGCAGTATATGAAATTTTAGTAAAATAAATATTAAAAAATTAGAATGATTCCTATATACCATGACAAATATTTTAGATTACATTAATTTAGAAGTCGAAGGTGATTTTTTTAATTTTTAAACAAAAGTGAAGAGTATGAACTTCAGTATATAGAGCATTTACCGAAAACTCATAATTTTAGAAGGGGTTGACCCACAGATTTTGGAAAAATTTCAAAAATATGAAAATCTTATTTTAGTGTATAGTTTCATTGAGCACTAACATAAGATGATGGTAAAAGAGTTTAGAACCTCTATTGTCTATGTTTCTCTAGATAAAGATGATTTTATAATGGTAATTCCACTAATATATGCAGTATATAAAATTTTAGTAAAATAAATATTAAAAAATTAGAATGATTCCTATATACCATGACAATTAGTTTAGAATACATTAATTCAGATGTCCAATGTGGTTTGAAAACTTTAAACAAATGTGAAGAGTATAAACTTCAGTCTATAGAGCATTTACCGAAACTCATTATTTTAGAAGGGGTTAACCCACGGATTTTGGAAAAATTTCAAAAATATGAAAATCTGATTTTAGTGTATAGTTTCATCAAGCACTAACATAAGATGATAGTCAAATAGTTTAGAACCTCTGTTGTCTCCGTTTCTCTAGATAAAGAAGATTTTATAATGGTAATTCCACTAATCTAGTCAGTATACGAAATTTTGGTAAAACAAATATTAAAAAATTAGAATGATTCATATACACCATTACAGTTAGTTTAGAATACATTAATTCAGATGTCGAATGTGTTTTGAAATTTTTTAAACAAAAGTGAAGAGTATAAACTTCAGTATATAGAGCATTTACAGAAACTCATAATTTTAGAAGGGGTTAACCCACTGATTTTGGAAAAATTTCAAAAATATGAAAATCTGATTTTAGTGTATAGTTTCATCGAGCACTAACATAAGATGGTGGTCAAAGAGTTTAGAACCTATGTTGTCTCCGTTTCTCTAGATAATGAAGATTTTATAATGGTAATTCCACTAATATATGCAATATATGAAATTTTAGTAAAATAAATATTAAAAAATTATAATGATTCCTATATACCATGACATATAGTTTAGAATACATTAATTCAGACGTCGAATGTGGTTTAAAATTTTTAAACAAAAGTGAAGAGTATAAACTTTAGTATATAGAGCATTTACCGAGAACTCATTATTTTAGAAGGGGTTAACCCACGGATTTAGGAAAATTTTTTAAAATATGATAAATCTGATTTTAGTGTATAGTTTCATAGAGCACTAACATAAGATGATGGTCAAAGAGTTTCGAACCTCTGTTGTCTCCGTTTCTCTAGATAATGAAGATTTTATAATGGTAATTCCAATAATATATGCAGTATATGAAATATTAGTATATTAAAAAATTAGAATGATTCCTATATACCATGACAAATATTTTAGATTACATTAATTCAGATGTCGAAGGTGATTTTAAATTTTTAAACAAAAGTGAAGAATATAAACTTAAGTATTTATAGCATTTAACGAAAACTCATTATTTTAGAAGGGGTTAACCCACAGATTTTGGAAAAATTTCAAAAATATGAAAATCTTATTTTAGTGTATAGTTTCATCGAGCACTAACATAAGATGATGGTCAAAGAGTTTAGAACCTCTGTTGTCTCCGTTTCTCTAGATAAAGAAGATTTTATAATGGTAATTCCATTAATCTAGTCAGTATATGAAATTTTGGTAAAACAAATATTAAAAAATTAGAATGATTCATATACACCATTACAGGTAGTTTAGAATACATTAATTCAGATGTCGAATGTGGTTTGAAATTTTTTAAACAAAAGTGAAGAGTATAAACTTCAGTATATAGAGCATTTACCGAAAACTCATAATTTTAGAAAAATTTCAAAAATATGAAAATCTGATTTTAGTGTATAGTTTCATCGAGCACTAACATAAGATGGTGGTCAAAGAGTTTAGAACCTCTGTTGTCTCTGTTTCTCTAGATAATGAAGATTTTATAATGGTAATTCCACTAATATGTGCAATATATGAAATTTTAGTAAAATAAATATTAAAAAATTATAATGATTCCTATATACCATGACATTTTTTTAGTTTAGAATACATTAATTCAGACCTCGAATGTGGTTTAAAATTTTTAAACAAAAGTGAAGAGTATAAACTTCAGTATATAGAGCATTTACCGAGAACTCATTATTTTAGAAGGGGTTAACCCACGGATTTAGGAAATTTTTTTAAAATATGATAAATCTGATTTTAGTGTATAGTTTCATAGAGCACTAACATAAGATGATCGTCAAAGAGTTTAGAACCTCTGTTGTCTCCGTTTCTCTAGATAATGAAGATTTTATAATGGTAATTCCAATAATATATGCAGTATATGAAATTTTAGTATATTAAAAAATTAGAATGATTCCTATATACCATGGCAAATATTTTAGATTACATTAATTCAGATGTCGAAGGTGATTTTAAATTTTTAAACAAAAGTGAAGAGTATAAACTTAAGTATTTATAGCATTTAACGAAAACTCATTATTTTAGAAGGTGTTAACCCACAGATTTTGGAAAAATTTCAAAAATATGAAAATCTTATTTTAGTGTATAGTTTCATTGAGCACTAACATAAGATGATGGTAAAAGAGTTTAGAACCTCTATTGTCTCTGTTTCTCTAGATAAAGATGATTTTATAATGGTAATTCCACTAATATATGCAGTATATGAAATTTTAGTAAAATAAATATTAAAAAATTAGAATGATTCCTATATACCATAACAGATAGTTTAGAATACATTAATTCAGATGTCGAATGTGGTTTGAAAATTTTAAACAAAAGTGAAGAGTATAAACTTCAGTATATAGATCATTTACTGAAAACTCATTATTTTAGAAGGGGTTAACCCACGGATTTTGGAAAAATTTCAAAAATATGAAAATCTGATTTTAGTGTATAGTTTCATCGAGCACTAACATAAGATGATGGTCAAAGAGTTTAGAACCTCTGTTGTCTCTAGTTCTCTATATAATGAAGATTTTATAATGGTAATTCCACTAATATAGGCAGTATATGAAATTTTGGTAAATTAAATATTAAAAAATTAGAAAGATTCCTATATACCATGACAGGTAGTTTAGAATACATTAATTCAGATGTAGAATGTGGTTTGAAATTTCTTAAAAAAAAGTGAAGAGTATAAACTTCAGTATATACAGCATTTACTGAAAACTCTTAAGTTTAGAAGGACAAGACTTGGATTCACCCCCTATGGTGAACCTTTAAATTCACCACCTTCCTAATAACCAATTAAATTGCCAACTAGATTAATGATAAAATAATTTAAAAATAAATAATATCATATTTAATAATGCTAATGTCACTATTTAATCTCTAAACTCAAACTCTATACCCTAAATCCAAATTCTAAACCTTAAGTTTTAACTTATAAACTCAAACTCTATACCCTAAACCCAAATCTTAAACCCAAAACCCAAACCGTAAATCATAAACCAAAAAATCTAAACTTTAAACCCAAAACTATATCCTAAACTCAAACCCTAAACCCAAACCATAAACCCTAAACCCAAACCGTAGACCCTAAGCCCAAACCTTAGACCGTAACCCAAATCATGAACTATAAATCCAAAATTTAATTCTTAACCTTAAATTTCAAAAGAACAACCTCAATATTAATCTAAATATTTAAGGTATAGGGTTTGGGTTTTGTATTTACGTTTTGGGTTTAGAGTCTAGGATTTGAGTTTAGGGTATAGGTTTGGATTTAGAGTTCATGTTTTTGGGTTTAGAGTTTAAGATTTGGGTTTAGGGTATAGAGTTTGGGTTTATAATTTAGAATTTAGGGTTTAGAATTTGGATTTAGGGTAAAGAGTTTGAGTTTATGGATTAGATAGTGACATTAGTATTATTAAAATTGACACTATCTATTTTTTTAATTATTTTAGTTTTTGAAAAAATTATTTAATATTTTTAGTCATTAATCTAGTTGGTACTTTGGTTAGTTATTAGGAAGGTGGTGAATTTAAAGGTTCACCATAGGGGGTGAATCCAAGTCTTGTCCATTTTAGAAGGGGTTAACCTACTGATTTTGGGAAAATTTCAAAAATATGAAAATCTGATTTTAGTGTATAGTTTCATCGAGCACTAACATAAGATGATGGTCAAAGAGTTTAGAACCTCTGTTGTCTCCATTTCTCTAGATAATGAAGATTTTATAATGGTAATTCCACTAATATATGCGATATATGAAATTTTAGTAAAATAAATACTAAAAATTAGAATGATTCCTATATACCATGACATATAGTTTAGAATACATTAATTCAGATGTCGAATGTGGTTTAAAATTTTTAAACAAAAGTGAAGAGTATAAACTTCAGTATATAGAGCATTTACCGAAAACTCATTTTTTAGAAGGGGTTAACCCACGGATTTATGAAAAATTTCAAAATATGAAAAATCTGATTTTAGTGTATAGTTTCGTAGAGCACTAACATAAGATGATGGTCAAAGAGTTTAGAACCTCTGTTGTCTCCGTTTCTCTAGATAATAAAGATTTTATAATGGTAATTCCAATAATATATGCAGTATATGAAATTTTAGTAAAATAAATATTAAAAAATTAGAATGATTCCTATATACCATGACAAATATTTTATATTACATTAATTCAGATGTCGAAGGTGATTTTAAATATTTAAACAAAAGTGAAGAGTATAAACTTAAGTATTTATAGCATTTAACAAAAACTCATTATTTTAGAAGGGGTTAACCCACGGATTTTGGAAAAATTTCAAAAATATGAAAATCTTATTTTAGTGTATAGTTTCATTGAGCACTAACATAAGATGATGGTAAAAGAGTTTAGAACCTCTATTGTCTCTGTTTCTCTAGATAAAGATGATTTTATAATGGTAATTCCAATAATATATACAGTATATGAAATTTTAGTAAAATAAATATTAAAAAATTAGAATGATTCCTATATACCATGATAGATAGTTTAGAATACATTAATTCAGATGTCGAATGTGGTTTGAAAATTTTAAGCAAAAGTAAAGAGTATAAACTTCAGTATATAGAGCATTTACCGAAAACTCATTATTTTAGACGGGGTTAATCCACGGATTTTGGAAAAACTTCAAAAATATGAAAATCTGATATTAGTGTATAGTTTCATCGAGCACTAACATAAGATGATGGTCAAAGACTTTAGAACCTCTGTTGTCTCTAGTTCTCTAGATAATGGAGATTTTATAACGGTAATTCCACTAATATAGGCAGTATATGAAATTTTGGTAAATTAAATATTAAAAAATTAGAAAGATTCCTGTATACCATGACATGTAGTTTAGAATACATTAATTCAGATGTCGAATGTGGTTTGAAAATTTTTAAACAAAAGTGAAGAGTATAAACTTCAGTATATTGAGCATTTACCGAAAACTCATTATTTTAGAAGGGGTTAACGACCAAGCTTTGTTAACCCACTGATTTTGGAAAAATTCCAAAAATATGAAAATCTGATTTTAGTGTATAGTTTCATTGAGCACTAACATATGATGATGGTCAAAGAGTTTAGAACCTCTGTTGTCTTCGTTTCTCTAGATAATGAAGATTTTATAATGGTGATTCCAATAATATATGCAGTATATGAACTTTTAGTAAAATAAATATTAAAAATTAGAATGATTCCTATATACCATGAAAGATATTTTAGATTACATTAATTGATATGTCGAAGGTGATTTTAAATTTTTAAACAAAAGTGAAGAGTATAAACTTAAGTATTTGTAGCATTTAACGAAAACTCAATATTTTATAAGAAGTTAACCCACGGATTTTGGAAAAATTTCAAAAATATGAAAATCTTATTTTAGTGTATAGTTTCATTGACCACTAACTTAAGATGATGGTCAAAGAGTTTAGAACCTCTGTTGTCTATGTTTCTCTAGATAATGAGATTTTATAATGGTAATTCCATTAATATAGGCAGTATATAAAATTTTAGTAAAATAAATATTAAAAAATTAGAATGATTCCTATATACCATTAAAGGTAGTTTAGAATACATTAATTCAGATGTCCAATGTGGTTTGAAAACTTTAAACAAAAGTGAAGAGTATAAACTTCAGTATATAGAGCATTTACCGAAAACTCATTATTTTAGAAGGGGTTAACCCACGGATTTTGGAAAAATTTCAAAAATATGAAAGTCTGATTTTAGTGTATAGTTTCATCGAGCACTAACATAAGATGATGGTGAAAGAGTTTAGAACCTCCGTTGTCTCTGTTTCTCTAGATAATGAAGATTTTATAATGGTAATTACACTACTAGTCACTATATGAAATTTTGGTAAAATAAATATTAAAAAATCAGAATGATTCCTATATACCATTACAGGTAGATTAGAATACATTAATTCAGATGTCGAATGTGGTTTGAAATTTTTAAACAAAAGTAAAGAGTATAAACTTCAATATATAGAGCATTTATTAGAAAACTCATTATTTTAGAAGGGGGTAACCCACAGATTTTGGAAAAATTTCAAAAATATGAAAATCTGATTTTAGTGTATAGTTTCATCGAGCACTAACATAAGATGATGGTCAAAGAGTTTAGAACCTCTGTTGTCTCTGTTTCTCTAGATAATGAAGATTTTATAATGATAATTTCACTAATCTAGTTAGTATATGAAATTCTGGTAAAATAAATATTAAAAAATCAGAATGATTCTTATATACCATTACATGTAGTTTAGAATACATTAATTCAGATGTCGAATGTGGTTTGAAATTTTTAAACAAAAGTAAAGAGTATAAACTTCAATATATAGAGCATTTATTAGATAACTCATTATTTTAGAAGAGGTTAACCCACAGATTTTGGAACAATTTCAAAAATATGAAAATCTGATTTTAGTGTATAGTTTCATTGACCACTAACTTAAGATGATGGTCAAAGAGTTTAGAACCTCTGTTGTCTATGTTTCTCTAGATAATGAGATTTTATAATGGTAATTCCATTAATATAGGCAGTATATAAAATTTTAGTAAAATAAATATTAAAAAATTAGAATGATTCCTATATACCATGACAGTTAGTTTAGAATACATTAATTCAGATGTCCAATGTGGTTTGAAAACTTTAAACAAAAGTGAAGAGTATAAACTTCAGTCTATAGAGCATTTACCGAAAACTCATTATTTTAGAAGGGGTTAACCCACGGATTTTGGAAAAATTTCAAAAATATAAAAATCTGATTTTAGTGTATAGTTTCATCAAGCACTAACATAAGATGATAGTCAAAGAGTTTAGAACCTCTGTTGTCTCCGTTTCTCTAGATAAAGAAGATTTTATAATGGTAATTCCACTAATCTAGTCAGTATATGAAATTTTGGTAAAACAAATATTAAAAAATTAGAATGATTCCTATACACCATTACAGGTAGTTTAGAATACATTAATTCAGATGTCGAATGTGGTTTGAAATTTTTAAACAAAAGTGAAGAGTATAAACTTCAGTATATAGAGCATTTATTAGAATACTCATTATTTTAGTAGGGGTGTTAACTCACGGATTTTGGAAAAAAATCAAAAATATGAAAATCTGAGTTTAGTGTATAGTTTCATCGAGCACTAACATAAGATGAAGGTCAAAGAGTTTAGAACCTCTGTTGTCTCCGTTTCTCTAGATAATGAAGATTTTATAATGGTAATTCCACTAATTTTGGAAGTATATGAAATTTTTTCGTAAATTAAATATTAAAAAATTAGAAAGATTCATGTATACCATGACATGTAGTTTAGAATACATTAATTCAGATGTCAAATGTGGTATAAAATTTTTAAACAAAAGTGAAGAGTATAAAGTTCAGTATATAGAGCATTTACCGAAAACTCATTATTTTAGAAGGGGTTAACCCACAGATTTTGGAAAATTTTCAAAAATATGAAAATCTGATTTTAGTGTATAGTTTCATCGAGCACTAACATAAGATGATGGTCAAAGAGTTTAGAACCTCTGTTGTCTCCGTTTCTCTAGATAATGAAGATTTTATAATGGTAATTCCAATAATATAGGCAGCATATGAAATTTTAGTAAAATAAATATTTAAAAATTAGAATTATTCCTATATACCATGACAGATATTTTAGATTACATTAATTCAGATGTCGAAGGTGATTTTAAATTTTTAAACAAAAGTGAAGAGTATAAACTTAAGTATTTATAGCATTTAACGAAAACTCATTATTTTAGAAGGGGTTATGATATACCATGGATTTTACCCGTTTTTAACCATGGTATACTAGTATTTTATTATATATTTAATCTGTTTTCTAGCCTGTTAGGTATGTTTTCAGATTCAGGAGCATTTTGTGAGAAAGTGATGTTTTTGGAGCATTTTGGAGTACAAGAGATGATATACCCGAGTTGACCATTCAAGACTAAGTCGGAAGTCAACATTGCGATTATAATCGATCGATACTCATCCTGAGTCGTCGATCGATGTAGCTGAAAAGATCCGCGTACTAGAAGATTATAATTAATCGATACACCTCCAGTGTTGTCGATCGATATCGAGGACGAAATGGTTTAGCCGACTACTTCACCAAGACTTCACCAAATTACGAGATTGTCCCTAACGAGTTTTTAACCTAATGGAAATGCTTAAATATTCTTGCTAAGTGTCTTTTGACGGCAACCTTCGAAAGAAGCAAGCTTTTAACAACCCTCAAAGCAGAGAGTGTGAGAGAGAGACTAGAGTTTTATTTGTGTTTGAGAGATTGGAGAGATTTCTCATCTCCTTTTGTATTTCTACTTTATTCTATCTATGCAATTCTTTCATCTATCTATTGTTATGAATTGCTTAGCTATGTCTGAGTAGTCTACTTGTTAGATCTAGGGTTCAAATAGGTTTGTGGTATTAGCCCCAAACTATAATTGCTAAGTTGTGATACTCATCAAATGGATTGCACCCTATGCTTGTTTTAGATTAGCTAACTAGAACATAGATCACTAGGATCTTTGATAATCTTGAATTATCCATTTGAAATTTTAGTAAAATAAATATTAAAAAATTAGAACGATTCCTATACACCATTACAGGTAGTTTAGAATACATTAATTCAGATGTCGAATGTGGTTTGAAATTTTTAAACAAAAGTGAAGAGTATAAACTTCAGTATATAGAGCATTTATTAGAATACTCATTATTTTAGTAGGGGTGTTAACTCACGGATTTTGGAAAAAAATCAAAAATATGAAAATCTGAGTTTAGTGTATAGTTTCATCGAGCACTAACATAAGATGAAGGTCAAAGAGTTTAGAACCTCTGTTGTCTCCGTTTCTCTAGATAATGAAGATTTTATAATGGTAATTCCACTAATTTTGGAAGTATATGAAATTTTTTCGTAAATTAAATATTAAAAAATTAGAAAGATTCATGTATACCATGACATGTAGTTTAGAATACATTAATTCAGATGTCAAATGTGGTATAAAATTTTTAAACAAAAGTGAAGAGTATAAAGTTCAGTATATAGAGCATTTACCGAAAACTCATTATTTTAGAAGGGGTTAACCCACAGATTTTGGAAATTTTTCAAAAATATGAAAATCTGATTTTAGTGTATAGTTTCATCGAGCACTAACATAAGATGATGGTCAAAGAGTTTAGAACCTCTGTTATCTCCGTTTCTCTAGATAATGAAGATTTTATAATGGTAATTCCAATAATATAGGCAGCATATGAAATTTTAGTAAAATAAATATTTAAAAATTAGAATTATTCCTATATACCATGACAGATATTTTAGATTACATTAATTCAGATGTCGAAGGTGATTTTAAATTTTTAAACAAAAGTGAAGAGTATAAACTTAAGTATTTATAGCATTTAACGAAAACTCATTATTTTAGAAGGGGTTATGATATACCATGGATTTTACCCGTTTTTAACCATGGTATACTAGTATTTTATTATATATTTAATCTGTTTTCTAGCCTGTTAGGTATGTTTTCAGATTCAGGAGCATTTTGTGAGAAAGTGATGTTTTTGGAGCATTTTGGAGTACAAGAGATGATATACCCGAGTTGACCATTCAAGACTAAGTCGGAAGTCAACATTGCGATTATAATCGATCGATACTCATCCTGAGTCGTCGATCGATGTAGCTGAAAAGATCCGCGTACTAGAAGATTATAATTAATCGATACACCTCCAGTGTTGTCGATCGATATCGAGGACGAAATGGTTTAGCCGACTACTTCACCAAGACTTCACCAAATTACGAGATTGTCCCTAACGAGTTTTTAACCTAATGGAAATGCTTAAATATTCTTGCTAAGTGTCTTTTGACGGCAACCTTCGAAAGAAGCAAGCTTTTAACAACCCTCAAAGCAGAGAGTGTGAGAGAGAGACTAGAGTTTTATTTGTGTTTGAGAGATTGGAGAGATTTCTCATCTCCTTTTGTATTTCTACTTTATTCTATCTATGCAATTCTTTCATCTATCTATTGTTATGAATTGCTTAGCTATGTCTGAGTAGTCTACTTGTTAGATCTAGGGTTCAAATAGGTTTGTGGTATTAGCCCCAAACTATAATTGCTAAGTTGTGATACTCATCAAATGGATTGCACCCTATGCTTGTTTTAGATTAGCTAACTAGAACATAGATCACTAGGATCTTTGATAATCTTGAATTATCCATTTGAAATTTTAGTAAAATAAATATTAAAAAATTAGAACGATTCCTATAAACCATGACAGATATTTTAGATTACATTAATTCAGATGTCGAAGGTGATTTTAAAATTTTTAACAAAATTGAAGAGTATAAACTTAAGTATTTATAGCATTTAGCGAAAACTCATTATTTTAGAAGGGGTTAACCCACGGATTTTGGAAAAATTTCAAAAATATGAAAATCTTATTTTAGTGTATAGTTTCATCGAGCACTAACATAAGATGATGGTCAAAGAGTTTAGAATCTCTGTTGTCTCTGTTTCTCTAGATAAAGATGATTTTATAATGGTAATTCCACTAATATATGCAGTATATGAAATTTTAGTAAAATAAATATTAAAAAATTAGAATGATTCCTATATACCATTAAAGATAGTTTAGAATACATTAATTCAGATGTCGAATGTGGTTTGAAATTTTTAAACAAAAGTGAAGAGTATAAACTTCAGTATATAGAGCATTTACCGAAAACTCATTATTTTAGAAGGGGTTAACCCACGGATTTTGGAAAAATTTCAAAAAAATGAAAATCTGATTTTAGTGTATAGTTTCATCGAGCACTAACATAAGATGATGGTCAAAGAGTTTAGAACCTCTGTTGTCTTTGTTTCTCTAGATAATGAAGATTTTATAATGGTAATTTCACTAATCTAGTTAGTATATGAAATTTTAATAAAATAAATATTAAAAAATTAGAATGATTCCTATATACCATGACAGTTAGTTTAGAATACATTAATTCAGATGTCCAATGTGGTTTGAAAACTTTAAACAAAAGTGAAGAGTATAAACTTCAGTATATAGAGCATTTACCGAAAACTCATTATTTTAGAAGGGGTTAACTCACGGATTTTGGAAAAATTTCAAAAATATGAAAATCTGATTTTAGTGTATAGTTTCATCAAGCACTAACATAAGATGAAGGTCAAAGAGTTTAGAACCTCTGTTGTCTCCGTTTCTCTAGATAATGAAGATTTTATAATGGTAATTTCACTAATTTAGGAAGTATATGAAATTTTCGTAAATTAAATATTAAAAATTTAGAATGATTCCTATTTACCATGACAGTTAGTTTAGAATACATTAATTCAGATGTCGAATGTGGTTTAAAAATTTTAAACAAAAGTGAAGAGTATAAAGTTCAGTATATAGAGCATTTACCGAAAACTCATTATTTTAGAAGGGGTTAACCCACGGATTTTAGAAAAATTTCAAAAATAAGAAAATCTGATTTTAGTGTATAGTTTCATCGAACACTAACATAAGATGATGGTCAAAGAGTTTAGTTACTCTGTTGTCTCCGTTTCTCGAGATAATGAAGATTTTAAAAAATATTAAAATGGTAATTCCACTAATCTAGTCAGTATATGAAATTTTGGTAAAACAAATATTAAAAAATTAGAATGATTCCTATACACCATTACAGGTAGTTTAGAATACATTAATTCAGATGTCGAATGTGGTTTGAAATTTTTAAACAAAAGTGAAGAGTATAAACTTCAGTATATAGAGCATTTATTAGAAAACTCATTATTTTAGAAGGGGTTAACCCACAGATTTTAGAAAAAATTCAAAAATATGAAAATCTGATTTTAGTGTATAGTTTCATCGAGCACTAACATAAGATGAAGGTCAAAGAGTTTAGAACCTCTGTTGTCTCCGTTTCTCTAGATAATGAAGATTTTATAATGGTAATTCCACTAATTTAGGAAGTATATGAAATTTTCGTAAATTAAATATTAAAAAATTAGAATGATTCCTATATACCATGACAGTTAGTTTAGAATACATTAATTCAGATGTCGAATGTGGTTTAAAAATTTTAAACAAAAGTGAAGAGTATAAAGTTCAGTATATAGAGCATTTACCGAAAACTCATTATTTTAGAAGGGGTTAACCCACGGATTTTAGAAAAATTTCAAAAATATGAAAATCTGATTTTAGTGTATAGTTTCATCGAACACTAACATAAGATGATGGTCAAAGAGTTTAGTTACTCTGTTGTCTCCGTTTCCCGAGATAATGAAGATTTTAAAAAATATTAAAATGGTAATTCCACTAATCTAGTCAGTATATGAAATTTTGGTAAAACAAATATTAAAAAATTAGAATGATTCCTATACACCATTACAGGTAGTTTAGAATACATTAATTCAGATGTCGAATGTGGTTTGAAATTTTTAAACAAAAGTGAAGAGTATAAACTTCAGTATATAGAGCATTTATTAGAAAACTCATTATTTTAGAAGGGGTTAACCCACAGATTTTGGAAAATTTTCAAAAATATGAAAATCTGATTTTAGTGTATAGTTTTATCGAGCACTAACATAAGATGATGGTCAAAGAGTTTAGAACCTCTGTTGTCTCCGTTTCTCTAGATAATGAAGATTTTATAATGGTAATTCCAATAATATAGGCAGCATATGAAATTTTAGTAAAATAAATATTAAAAATTTTGAATTATTCCTATATACCATGACAAATATTTTAGATTACATTAATTCAGATGTCGAAGGTGATTTTAAATTTTTAAACAAAAGTGAAGAGTATAAACTTAAGTATTTATAGCATTTAACGAAAACTCATTATTTTAGAAGGGGTTAACCCACAGATTTTGGAAAAATTTCAAAAATATGAAAATCTTATTTTAGTGTATAGTTTCATCGAGCACTAACATAAGATGATGGTCAAAGAATTTAGAATCTCTGTTGTCTCTGTTTCTCTAGATAAAGATGATTTTATAATAGTAATTCCACTAATATATGCAGTATATGAAATTTTAGTAAAATAAATTTTAAAAAATTAGAATGATTCCTATATACCATGAAAGATAGTTTAGAATACATTAATTCAGATGTCGAATGTGTTTTGAAATTTTTAAACAAAAGTGAAGAGTATAAACTTCAGTATATAGAACATTTACCGAAAACTCATTATTTTAGAAGGGGTTAACCCACGGATTTTGGAAAAATTTCAAAAAAACGAAAATCTGATTTTAGTGTATAGTTTCATCGAGCACTAACATAAGATGATGGTCAAAGAGTTTAGAATCTCTGTTGTCTCTGTTTCTCTAGATAAAGATGATTTTATAATGGTAATTCCACCAATATATGCAGTATATGAAATTTTAATAAAATAAATATTAAAAAATTAGAATGATTCCTATATACCATGACAGTTATTTTAGAATACATTAATTCAGATGTCCAATGTGGTTTGAAAACTTTAAACAAAAGTGACGAGTATAAACTTCAGTATATAGAGCATTTACCGAAAACTCATTATTTTAGCAGGGGTTAACCCACGGATTTTGGAAAAATTTCAAAAATATGAAAATCTGATTTTAGTGTATAGTTTCATCAAGCACTAACATAAGATGATAGTCAAAGAGTTTAGAATATCTGTTGTCTCCGTTTCTCTAGATAAAGAAGATTTTATAATGGTAATTCCACTAATATAGGCAGTATATGAAATTTTAGTAAAATAAATATTAAAAAATTAGAATGATTCCTGTATACCATGACAGGTAGTTTAGAATACATTAATTCAGATTTCGAATGTGGTTTAAAATTTTTAAACAAAAGTGAAGAGTATAAAGTTCAGTATATAGAGCATTTACCGAAAACTCATTATTTTAGAAGGGGTTGACCCACGGATTTTAGAAAAATTTCAAAAATATGAAAAATCTGATTTTAGTGTATAGTTTCATCGAACACTAACATAAGATGATGGTCAAAGAGTTTAGTTACTCTGTTGTCTCCGTTTCTCGAGATAATGAAGATTTTAAAAAATATTAAAATGGTAATTCCACTAATCTAGTCAGTGTATGAAATTTTGGTAAAACAAATATTAAAAAATTAGAATGATTCCTATACACCATTACAGGTAGTTTAGAATACATTAATTCATATGTCGAATGTGGTTTGAAATTTTAAACAAAAGTGAAGAGTATAAACTTCAGTATATAGAGCATTTATTAGAAAACTCATTATTTTAGAAGGGGTTAACCTACAGATTTTGGAAAAATTTCAAAAATATGAAAATCTGATTTTAGTGTATAGTTTCATCGAGCACTAACATAAGATGATGGTCAAAGAGTTTAGAACCTCTGTTGTCTCCGTTTCTCTAGATAATGAAGATTTTATAATGGTAATTCCAATAATATAGTCAGCATATGAAATTTTAGTAAAATAAATATTAAAAAATTAGAATTATTCCTATATACCATGACAGATATTTTAGATTACATTAATTCAGATGTCGAAGGTGATTTTAAATTTTTAAACAAAAGTGAAGATTATAAACTTAAGTATTTATAGCATTTAATGAAAACTCATTATTTTTGAAGGGGTTAACCCACGGATTTTGGAAAATTTTCAAAAATATGAAAATCTTATTTTAGTGTATATTTTCTTTCAGCACTAACATAAGATGATGGTCAAAGAGTTTAGAACCTCTGTTGTCTCTGTTTCTCTAGATAAAGATGATTTTATAATGGTAATTCCACTAATATAGGCAGTATATGAAATTTTAGTAAAATAAATATTAAAAAATTAGAATGATTCCTATATACCATGACAGATATTTTAGATTACATTAATTCAGATGTCGAAGGTGATTTTAAATTTTTAAACAAAAGTGAAGAGTATAAACTTAAGCATTTATAGCATTTAAAGAAAGCTCATTATTTTAGAAGGGGTTAACCCACAGATTTTGGAAAAATTTCAAAAATATGAAAATCTTATTTTAGTGTATAGTTACATCGAGCACTAACATAAGATGATGGTCAAAGAATTTAGAATCTCTGTTGTCTCTGTTTCTCTAGATAAAGATGATTTTATAATGGTAATTCCACTAATATATGCAGTATATGAAATTTTAGTAAAATAAATATTAAAAATTAGAATGATTCCTATATACCATGAAAGATAGTTTAGAATACATTATCTCAGATGTCGAATGTGGTTTGAAATTTTTAAACAAAATTGAAGAGTATAAACTTCAGTATATAGAACATTTACCGAAAACTCATTATTTTAGCAGGGGTTAACCCACGGATTTTGGAAAAATTTCAAAAATATGAAAATCTGATTTTAGTGTATAGTTTCATCAAGCAGTAACATAAGATGATAGTCAAAGAGTTTAGAATATCTGTTGTCTCTGTTTCTCTAGATAAAGAAGATTTTATAAAGGTAATTTCACTAATATAGATAGTATATGAAATTTTAGTAAAATAAATATTAAAAAATTAGAATGATTCCTGTATACCATGACAGGTAGTTTAAAATACATTAATTCAGATGTCGAATGTGGTTTGAAATTTTTAAACAAAAGTGAAGAGTATAAACTTCAGTATATTGAATATTTACCGAAAACTCATTATTTTAGAAGGGGTTAAACCCACGGATTTTAGAAAAATTTCAAAAAAATGAAAATCTGATTTTAGTGTATGGTTTCATCGGGCACTAACATAAGATGATGGTCAAAGAGTTTAGAATCTCTGTTGTCTCTGTTTCTCTAGATAAAGATGATTTTATAATGGTAATTCCACTATTATATGCAGTATATGAAATTTTAATAAAATAAATATTAGTAAATTAGAATGATTCCTATATACCATGACAGTTAGTTTAGAATACATTAATTCAGATGTCCAATGTGGTTTGAAAACTTTAAACAAAAGTGAAGAGTATAAACTTCAGTATATAGAGCATTTACCGAAAACTCATTATTTTAGCAGGGGGGTTAACCCACGGATTTTGGAAAAATTTCAAAAATATGAAAATCTGATTTTAGTGTATAGTTTCATCAAGCACTAACATAAGATGATAGTCAAAGAGTTTAGAATATCTATTGTCTCCGTTTCTCTAGATAAAGAAGATTTTATAATGGTAATTCCACTAATATAGGCAGTATATGAAATTTTAGTAAAATAAATATTAAAAAATTAGAATGATTCCTGTATACCATGACAGGTAGTTTAAAATACATTAATTCAGATGTCGAATGTGGTTTGAAATTTTTAAACAAAAGTGAAGAGTATAAACTTCAGTATATTGAATATTTACCGAAAACTCATTATTTTAGAAGGGGTTAAACCCACGGATTTTAGAAAAATTTCAAAAAAATGAAAATCTGATTTTAGTGTATGGTTTCATCGGGCACTAACATAAGATGATGGTCAAAGAGTTTAGAATCTCTGTTGTCTCTGTTTCTCTAGATAAAGATGATTTTATAATGGTAATTCCACTATTATATGCAGTATATGAAATTTTAATAAAATAAATATTAGTAAATTAGAATGATTCCTATATACCATGACAGTTAGTTTAGAATACATTAATTCAGATGTCCAATGTGGTTTGAAAACTTTAAACAAAAGTGAAGAGTATAAACTTCAGTATATAGAGCATTTACCGAAAACTCATTATTTTAGCAGGGGGGTTAACCCACGGATTTTGGAAAAATTTCAAAAATATGAAAATCTGATTTTAGTGTATAGTTTCATCAAGCACTAACATAAGATGATAGTCAAAGAGTTTAGAATATCTATTGTCTCCGTTTCTCTAGATAAAGAAGATTTTATAATGGTAATTCCACTAATATAGGCAGTATATGAAATTTTAGTAAAATAAATATTTAAAAATTAGAATGATTCCTGTATACCATGACAGGTAGTTTAAAATACATTAATTCAGATGTCGAATGTGGTTTGAAATTTTTAAACAAAAGTGAAGAGTATAAACTTCAGTATATTGAACATTTACCGAAAACTCATTATTTTAGAAGGGGTTAACCCACGGATTTTGGAAAATTTTCAAAAAAAATGAAAATCTGATTTTAGTGTATAGTTTCATCGGGCACTAACATAAGATGATGGTCAAAGAGTTTAGAATCTCTGTTGTCTCTGTTTCTCTAGATAAAGATGATTTTATAATGGTAATTCCACTAATATATGCAGTATATGAAATTTTAATAAAATAAATATTAATAAATTAGAATGATTCCTATATACTATGACAGTTAGTTTAGAATACATTAATTCAGATGTCCAATGTGGTTTGAAAACTTTAAACAAAAGTGAAGAGTATAAACTTCAGTCTATAGAGCATTTACCGAAAACTCATTATTTTAGAAGGGGTTAACCCACGGATTTTGGAAAAATTTCAAAAATATGAAAATCTGATTTTAGTGTATAGTTTCATCAAGCACTAACATAAGATGATCGTCAAAGAGTTTAGAACCTCTGTTGTCTCCGCTTCTCTAGATAAAGAAGATTTTATAATGGTAATTCCACTAATCTAGTCAGTATATGAAATTTTGGTAAAACAAATATTAAAAAATTAGAATGATTCATATACACCATTACAGGTAGTTTAGAATACATTAATTCAGATGTCGAATGTGGTTTGAAATTTTTAAACAAAAGTGAAAAGTATAAACTTTAATATATAAAGCATTTACCGAAAACTCATTATTTTAGAAGGGGTTACCCACAGATTTTGGAAAAATTTCAAAAATATGAAAATCTGGTTTTAGTGTATAGTTTCATCGAGCACTAAAATAATATGATGGTCAAAGAGTTTAGAACCCCTGTTGTCTATGTTTCTCTAGATTATGAAGATTTTATAATGGTAATTCCACTAATTTAGGAAGTATATGAAATTTTCGTAAATTAATTATTAAAAAATTAGAATGATTCCTATATACCATGACAGATAGTTTAGAATACATTAATTCAGATGTCGAATGTGGTTTAACAATTTTAAACAAAAGTGAAGACTATAAACTTCAGTATATAGAGCATTTACCGAAAACTCATTATTTTAGAAGAGGTTAACCCACAGATTTTGGAAAATTTTCAAAAATATGTAAATTTGATTTTAGTGTATAGTTTCAACGAGCACTAACATAAGATGATGGTCAAAGAGTTTAGAATCTCTGTTGTCTCCATTTCTCTAGATAATGAAGATTTTATAATGGTAAATCCACTAATCTATGAAGTATATGAAATTTTCGTAAATTAAATATTAAAAAATTAGAATGATTCCTATATACCATGACAGTTAGTTTAGTATACATTAATTCAGATGTCCAATGTGGTTTGAAAACTTTAAACAAAAGTGAAGTGTATAAACTTCAGTATATAGAGCATTTACCGAAAACTAATTATTTTAGAAGGGGTTAACCCACAATATGAAAATCTTATTTTAGTGTATAGTTTCATCGAGCACTAACGTAAGACGATGGTCAAAGAGTTTAGAACCTCTGTTGTTTCCGTTTCTCTAGATAATGAAGATCTTATAATGGCAATTCCACAAATATGGGCAGTATATTAAATTTATGTAAAATAAATATTAAAAAATTAGAATGATTCCTATATAACATGAAAGATAGTTTAGAATACATTAATTCAGATGTCGAATGTGGTTTGAAATTTTTAAACAAAAGTGAAGAGTATAAACTTCAGTATATAGAGCATTTACCGAAAAATCATTATTTTAGAAGGGGTTAACCCACAGAGTTTGAAAAAAATTCAAAAATATGAAAATCTGATTTTAGTTTATAGTTTCATCGAGCACTAAAATATGATGATGGTCAAAGAGTTTAGATCCTCTGTTGTCTCCGTTTCTCTAGATAATGAAGATTGTGTAATGGTAATTCCACAAAAATAGGCAGTATATGAAATTTTAGTAAAAAATTTTTAAAAAATTAGAATGATTCCTATATACCATGAAAGATAGTTTAGAATACATTAATTCAGATGTCGAATGTGGTTTGAACTTTTTCAACAAAAGTGAAGAGTATAAACTTCAGTATATAGAGCATTTACCGAAAACTAATTATTTTAGAAGGGGTTAAGCCACGGAATTTGAAAAAAAAATCAAAAATATGAAAATCTGATTCTAGTGTATAGTTTCATCGAGCACTAACATAAGATGATGGTCAAAGAGTTTAGAACTTCTGTTGTCTCCGTTTCTCTAGATAATGAAGATTTTATAATGGTAATTCCACTAATATAGGCATTATATGAAATTTTAGTAAAAAAATATATTAAAAGATTATAATGATTCCTAAATACCATGACAGATATTTTAGAATACATTAATTCAGATGTCGAATGTGTTTTGAAATTTTTAAACAAAAGTGAAGAGTATAAACTTCAGTATGTAGAGCATTTACCGAAAAATCATTATTTTAGAAGGGGTTAACCCACGGATTTTGGAAAAATTTCAAAAATAAGAAAATCTGATTTTAGTGTATAGTTTCATCGAGCACTAAAATATGATGATGGTCAAAGAGTTTAGAACCTCTGTTGTCTCCGTTTCTCTAGATAATGAAGATTTTATAATGGTAATTCCACTAATATGGGCAGTATATGAAATTTTAGTAAAAAAAATATTAAAAAATTAGAATGATTCCTATATACTATGAAAGATAGTTAAGAATACATTAATTCAGATGTCGAATGTGGTTTGAAATTTTTTTTAAAAAGTGAAGAGTATAAACTTCAGTATATAGAGCATTTACCGAAAACTAATTATTTTAGAAGGGGTTAACCCACGGATTTTGGAAAATTTTCAAAAATATGAAAATCTTATTTTAGTGTATAGTTTCATCGAGCACTAACATAAGATGATGGTCAAAGAGTTTAGAACCTCTTTGTCTCCGTTTCTCTAGATAATGAAGATTTTATAATGGTAATTCCACTAATATAGGCAGTATACGAAATTTTAGTAAAATAAATATTAAAAAAATTAGAATGATTCATATATACCATGGAAGATAATTTAGACTACATTAATTCAGATGTCGAATGTGGTTTGAAATTTTTAAACAAAAGTGAAGAGTATAAACTTCAGTATATAGAGCATTTACCGAAAACTCATTATTTTAGAAGGGTTAACCTACGGATTTTAGAAAAATTTCAAAAATATGAAAATCTGATTTTATTGTATAGTTCCATCGAGCTTTAACATAAGATGATGGTCAAAGAGTTTTGAACCTCTATTGTCTCTGTTTCTCTAGATAATGAAGAATTTATAATTCTAATTCCACTAATCTATGTAGTATATGAAATTTTAGTAAACTAAATATTAAAGAATTAGAATGATACCTATAAACCATGAAAGATTTTTCAGAATACATTAATTCAAATTGCGAATGTGGTTTTAAATTTTTATACAAAAGTGAAGAGTATAAACTTCAGTATATAGAGCATTTACCGAAACTCAATATTAACCCACGGATTTTGGAAAAAAATCAAAAATATGAATATCTGATTTTAGTGTATATTTTCATCGAGCACTAACATAAGATGATGGTCAAAGAGTTTAGAACCTCTGTTGTCTCCTTTTCTCCAGGTCGGGTCTTGTCGGGTCCGGGTCTTGTCGGGTCCGGGTCGGTTCGGGTTTATAATCCTAAAACTGTAAAATACCATAATTTTCGGGTCCATATAAGGTCCGAATCTAGTTCAGGTATTTAGTATCTGAAAAAGACATGACATACTATATTTACTCAATATTTATTATATATATCTAAAATTTTCTAAAAATAATTTAAATTAAACTATTAATAATTAAAATAAAACATTTTTAAACTCTAAATTTACAACATCATATTACTTAAAAATGTTACAACATAATAATAAATATTATTAACAAAAGATATTTCAACAAACTTATAAAATAATATACATATATAAAATAGCATAGTTTTGGATATACGTGTTTTTAAGTCGGGTACATATCGGTTTTTATCGGATCGGTTCTTTTCGGATTCGGGTCTATTCGTATCGGTTCCTTTTGGTTTCAGTTCGGTTTCGGATCAGATATTTTAGGATCAGTTCCGATTTGGATTTTCGGATCCATGTTAAAATGTCCAGACCTAGTCGGCTTCAATCACGTACAAAAATAATTGTAAAGAGGCAATATTATATTAGTATTGCCCCAAACTAAAGCTAATTTAGAACCCAAACAAAATTGTGTTTTTCCTAAGCCTTTTTAAAATCAAACGTATAACCAAACAAAAACAGTAACAGCAAGTTAGGCATGGGCATTTTAACCTAGACCCGAAAACCCGACCCAAAACCGATCTGAAAATATCAGAACCGGAACCCATCCGATCGTTTAGAAATATATGTTGGGTCCAAAAATTTCCTACCCGAATAGACTCGGACCTGAAAATAACTAACCCGAATAGACCCGACCCGACAAAAACCGAATCATACTCGACTTAAAAACATAAATATCCAAAACTATGTTTTGTTATGTTCTATTTTCTATATTTTATTTTATGATTTAGTTGAAATATATTTTTGTTAACAATCTTTGTTATTATTTTGTAATATTTTCAAGTAATATAAAGTTTTAAATGTAAAATCCAAATTTTTTTCTTTTAATTTTTAATAAATTATTTTAAGTTATTTTGTAAAATTTTAGATATACATGACATATTATGACTAAATTTGATGAAATTTAATTGAAACTTGTTTATTTTGTGTGATTTAGGTGCTAAATACCATAACCCGATCCGGACCCTGAAAATTATGGGTATTTTATAAGTATTTTAATTATAGACCTGAACCGACTCGGATCCGAGAAGAACCGACCCGAACCCGGATCCGAGAAGAACCGATCCGAACCCGGAACAAAAATTTAGAAATACATGTTGGATCTAAATGTTTAAGACCCGAAAGAAACTGGACCCGAAAGGAACCGATCCGAACCTGATCCGAAAACCCGAACGCCAATGCCTACAGCAAGTCTAAATAAAACGGTGAGTATTGAAAGGAAGGACACATGTCGGCCCGACGGTTTCCGAGTTAGTGACGTTGAAGACGACGTGGACAGTGCAGGAGTGAAGCAAAACTGTATTTATAAATAAAGATGTTTTTTAAGAAAAAAAAAAAGAGAAGAATTGGGGGAGTTCTAGTTTTTCTTTTGATGAAAATGAAACTTCGGGGTAATTTAAATATCTTAAAGACATTGGGGGAGTTTATAGAAAATACCTAATTTAGGGCAACCAGACCGCTATATAAAAAGCACAAAAACCCTAGACATTTGCTTTCGTCTACTCAACTAAAAAAAGAACGCCGCTTGTCTCTTCAGAGAGTGTTCCACTTTCCAGGATTTGCTCAAGGTACGCTCACAATCTCTCTCTCTCTCTCTTCAATGTCTGATGTTAGATTCTGATAGACTTAGCTCGCGAGATAGAGATTGAAATAGATAGTTTCACATTTCACTTGCTTTGGCTCTTTAGTGCTGTAATTGACGAGGTTTAGATCAGAAACTCACATTAAGAAGTTGCGATTCTCATCAGATCTATATGCTTTGAAAATGGAATCGTGCCTGTATGAAAATAGTGTATATGTGTGTCAGATGATTTATATCAAATGCCTTTGGATTTGTAATTGTACAGAGAAAAAAAAATGAGTAGAGGAAGTGCAGCCGTTGCAAAGGGAAAGAAGAAGGGAGTTTCCTTCTCCATTGACTTGCTCCAAGCCTGTCGATGACAAGATCATGGAGATTGCTTCCCTCGAGAAGTTTCTTCAGGAGAGGATCAAAGTCGGTGGCAAAGCCGGTGCACTCGGTGATTCCGTCACAATCACCCGTGAGAAGAACAAGATCACCGTCACTTCCGATGGTCAATTCTCCAAGAGGTACGTACCATACTTGTTCAATATGAGATTCCAAACAACTTAAATTGTATAGTATATTGATTGGTTTACTATGTGTGTCTGTTCAGGTATCTCAAGTACTTGACGAAGAAGTACTTGAAGAAGCACAACGTGAGGGATTGGCTCAGAGTGATTGCATGCCAACAAGGACCGTAATCCTCTACGAGTTGAGGTACTTCAACATCGCTGAGAACGAGGGAGAGGAAGAAGACTAGAAGAAGAGCTATTACTTCTGTTTCCGGTTTTTGTTTTATGTTCGTTGTTACTCAATACTAATTTGATCATCGCCCTTGTGTTCTTCTTCTTTATCGTCGACACACCTTATTTTAGTTTTGTTGAATTTACCTCTTGGTTCAGACTATTGTTTAAGAAAAATATTTTGGTAATGATTCAAGAATCTTTTAATTAGTATAGTGAGGAAAATAATCCATAACAAGTAATTGGACAGTGATTTTAAACTATAAGATTTGACCACCACAAATCTAGAGTTTAATGGCTTTTCTTCTGTGCTTTATCGTTAAAATATGACCTTTTCAGCTCAAAAAATGTTTTGATTCCTTAAGCCTTTCAGCCCTTCAATTTATTTGAATGTATTCAATTGGTATAGCCCATAAATTTGATTAACCAAAACAAACCAACGAAAAGTAAACCGAAACAAGACCCGGTTAGGTAGAATCTATCAATTTCTCTCTCTAATCAGAGAGAGTAGTCTTAAGAGGCAAATAACTCTCCACTCCTTTAGCTTCTTCAGCTTGCTTCTTTTCTGCAACAGCCTTTGACAATCCAAACATCTGAAACAAATCAACCCGATTGATTAGCCAAGATCAGATTTAATCTAATCAAACAAAGCAACTCTGAGGCTCAGTGGATCTAAGTTGTAAGGAAGAAAGAGGAGAGAGAAACCTTCTTGATGGTCTTGTTGAAACAATTCTTGTGATCATCCATGGAGGCATTGATGAATTCATCAATGTGATCCTTGACGTCTTCTAAGAAATTGGCATCATCCTTGACCATCTTCCTACACGAAGACACTGGCTGGCTTAGGCGGGGTTTCAGCTTGAGTCTTCTGCGTCTCCATTTGTTTGTCCTAAAGAGGAACATGTTAAATGTAAAGCTACTAAAAACTCAATTAAATACGAAAATGATCTAGAGAAACCCAAAGGACACAAGAAGCATAAGAACTAATTATCAAATGACAAGAAGATAGCTTTCTTAACTAGTCAGCTCGTAAACAGAAGATGATTGTGATGAATGATTCCAAAAGTCAGAGACTCCTAAAGTAAAAGATGAGAACCAAGAATCCTACGGCTATTAGCTATTCAATGTCAAATTTTCTAAGAATCCGTCAATTGAACACACTGTTGGAAGCAAACGTAAACTTTCCTACCAAATTCCGCCGTGTTACATATCAATCTAAGGAACCGACGATTATGTTAGATCATAATCACATAGGGACTGTGTAAATCATATGCAGATATAACAACACATGTCACGAAAACCATATACGAATCAAGACAGCACAAAAACATGATCCATAACACACTGAAGTCAATCAAGTTTACAGGCTGATACAAAAAAATAAATATATTTCGGTAGAAAGAGATTCAAACACAGAGAATCACTGAACAATCGGAGATTCAGACAGAACTCACCGACAACGACGACGGATGATGAATGAAAGAGTCTGACTCGTGGGAAGATCTCAGCTCGCTAAAACGTTTTTCAATGAGCAGATTACTAAAGTACCCCTATGTAACATCCTTCTGTAGTTCATTCATTTTTGGTCAAACACGTCATTTATCCTCAAAACCCTAGATAACCCACGGAGAAGCGGATGTAATCGAAACAACTCATCAGATCGTTACCGGAGGTTATCTCTGACTGAATAGTGAGTTCCCTCTTCTTCCCACTCCTCACTTTGAAACGGTCCAGATAGTTCGGTCGGATTCTGAATCTTGTCTTAAAAAACATTTCCCTTTTGTCATGTATTCTTCTCTGTTACTCCATGGCAAAAGATGTATCGAGCTTCATAAATCTTCTACCTTTCGAGTCATCTCAGTGAAGCTTCTTCAAAATGCATCATCTCCTTTTCGCAACCCCTTCTCCTCTGCTGCTGCTTCGTCGTCTACCGTTCAATCAGATTCGGTTCTGAATCTCCTCACGAGCTACGGCTTCACAGCCACTCAGATCTCCAGGATCGTCACCGCTTACCCGCGACTCCTCACGCTCGACGCCGAGACAACACTTCTCCCGAAGCTCCAAGCTTTGCAGTCCAGAGGAGCTTCAACCAAAGACCTCACAGAGATCATCTCAAAAGTCCCCAAAATCTTGGGCAAGAGAGGTTCAAAATCCGCCGCCTTGTACTTCGATTTCATCAAAGAGATAATACACAGCGACAGAGAAGAAGAAGAGAGCGGTAAAACCTCCTCCTCCGAGCTACGTCCTTCTTCTTCTTCTACGATAGGTAAACAGGGGAACAAGATGAGAAACGTATCGGTTCTGAGAGAGATGGGAGTCCCCCAACGGTTCTTATTCCCTCTACTCGTGTCCGATAGCCAACCTGTCTGTGGGAAAGACAAGTTCGAAATCGTCTGTCAAGAAAGGTCGTCGAGATGGGGTTCGATCCCACCACGTCTAAGTTCGTGCAAGCGCTACACGTTTTCTACGAGATGACCGAGAAAACGATAGAGGAGAAAGTTAACGTGTATGAGAAGTTAGGTTTTACGGTGGAGGAAGTGTGGGAGATGTTTAAGAAAGTGTCCTTACTCGTTGAAGTTCTCCGAGAGGAAGATCACTCAGACGTTCGAGACGCTGCAAGAGGTGCGGTCTGGGGGAAGAGGAGGTGGTGTCGGTGATGAAGAAGCGTCCGGAGTGCATGCGTGCTTCTGAAGAGAAGATTAAAAACTGTGTTGAGACTTTTTTAGGGATTGGATTCAGCGGGGAGGAGTTTGTCTCGATGGTGAAGTGTTTCCCTACTTGCTTGGGGTTGTCTACGGAGATCGGTGAGGAGGAAGGTTGAGTTTCTGGTTGGGGAGATGGAGGGGTGGTGGTCGTTGAAGGATGTGGTTGGGATACCTCCGGTGCTTGGGTATAGTTTGGAGAAGAGGATGGTTCCGAGGTGTGGTGTGGTAAGAGCTGTTGTGGAGAGAGGTGTGATGAGGATACCTCCGATGTCGTCTGTTTTGGCGTGTAGTGATAAGGTGTTTTTGAATAGGTTTGTGTTGAAGCATGGGAGGCTGGTGCCTGAGCTGATGGCTATCTTTGGTACGCACGGAAGCACTAAGATGAAGAAAGTTAAAGGGTTGTGTGTTTCTGTGAAGTTAGATTCTTGAATTTGTTTTGTTGTTTTGGTCTAATTATAATTTGTTAAACCAGATTTATGAAAATTGATGTGGTGAAAAGCTTGTAAGATTTTTGACTGGTGAATGAAAGAAAGCAGAGCAAGTTCTTAAGTTTTGCACGAGAAGTTTTGTTTGTAAACCGGTTTAGGAGAAAAGGTAAAGCTTGAAATCTCCATGAACCGGAGTGGTTTTCTATAAACCGGTAAATATAAAAACTCAACCGAAAGTAAACAGTAAACCAGATTGGCATTTCAAGTGTTGTTGCTGCTATAAATACATGAGAGAAGAGAGGGAGAAACTATTTGAAAAAGAAACCATTCTTGAATTCTCGTCTCTGTCTTTGGCTTCAAGATAATAACTTTTCATCGTAGAGAGATCATTCGAGAAAGATGGGAGGATACTTCACGGAGAGGATGTTTCTCCTTCTTGCTCCAATCCTGTTGCTTCCTCTCTTGATCTCTTCCTTCTTCTTCTGGTAAAGTTTCCTCCATCTCTCAGTTCTTTTGCATCAGTCTTGGTTTGTTTTCATTGCATCAAACAAACACTTTTTGAAATTGAGTATTTCGCGATGTTGTTCTCATAATGTTTCGATCTTTCAGTTCCTTCAGATCAGATCGATTCGTTTTGCTACATAAACACCGTTTGTGGTTTAGCTGAAAACGTTTTCGGTTGATTCTATCATCTTGATACATTTTGATCCACAGAAACCGTTTCAAAACAGAGTACTCTCTGTTTCATGCGTTTAGCTATCTTGAAAAGAAAGAAAAAAACTTTTACAACGCAAACTTAGTTGAATTTTGAGCGTTGTTGTTGTTCTTCAGGTGCACCACCAGTTAACTCCTAACGAAGAACGGAGTAAGCATTGCTAAAGAAGGATGCTTTCCACCATTTGTGACACAAGGAAAGCTTCCCAAGCTTACTGATCTTGGGTTTGAGGATCCAAACTCCATGGGAAGACTTGTTCCTCTGCCTCAAATGCTGTAGAAAGCCTGGCGACTTATGGAGAAGCTGTTAAAGATTGCTTGGATCTGTTTGAGCTTTTGGAATGTTCAATCTGCCAGTCAGGAACTCTTCCCATTTGTGACAGAGTCTTTGAAGCCTGCTCTGATGCTTACTTTAGTAGTGATGCCACCAGTGATCAGGTAAGAAGACCAGTGTTTGTGAATTCAAAGGGCAAAAACAACTCTTGAGATCTCGCGTCTTGTGGTGTCAGGTTATAGTACCGTGTGGAGCAAGGGAAAGCATCATCTGCGGGAAAGCTTCTAAATGGGAGACTAATGGCACAGCCTTCTGCTATGCAGTGGGTTTCACTGTTCAATCAGCTGTTGAAGAAGAGCCTTGTTACGGAAGTAAATCATGTCTAGAGGAGCCACCATTTGTGGTGGAAGAACAACCACTCATCAAAACTGAGTATTCTGCGTGGTTTCATTGGCTTCAGGTCTCTTGGCTAGTAACAGTCCTTGTACTACGAACAATGCTCTTGAAGAGGTGTTGCCTCTCTCTCTCTCTCTCTATATATATATATATATATATATAATATATGTCTTACTGTTGATTCTCTTTTAACCGGTTGATGTTTAAATCTTGCTTTGGAATTTGATAACTCAGGTGGCGTGATCAGCAGCAGATGCGAGCTATGATCCATAGGATGCGGGAAGAACGATAAGGAACATGAATAGGATTTGCCTGAAGAGAAGATTTTTAAACTCTTTTTGAGTTCCTTACTTTTAAATAAGCTCTGTAAAAACTCTTTTTTTTTAACTTTTACTGTACAGAGAGGGTTTAGAAAAGTAAGAACCAAACAATAAAAGTCTATTCAATAATAGAAAGATTAACAAATGTGGTAACTGGATGATACAAGAAGAGTCAGAAACAAAGCAATGGAGGAGATGCACTTCAACTTAAAACTAAACGAGAGTGTAAGAAAGAATAAACATAAGAAGGAAAAAAAAAGAAAACAGACCAAAGAAGATGAAAATCTCAAGAAGCAACTATACACAGAATATTTTTTGGATAATCTATCTCTCTCTCTCTCTTGTTTTTACCGATGCTTCTTCTTTGTTGACTAAGTAAAGTAGCCTTTGAGGTTCTCTTCACCATTGCGGTTTTATCTATCTGAAGAAAATGCATACAGAGCCTAGCTTTAGTAGAGCTTGTGAAACTTTCTTTTATTATTGAGTTTCAAGACTTGCCCATTTTAGGTACCTGATAAAAAAAAAAAACAGAAAACGTAAAGAAAACCATCTGTTGTTTGATCCAAAAAAAAAAAAAAACCATCTGTTAAGTTATGCCTAAAAAACAAAGCTTGTCTCCATTTCTTTCTAGCTAGTACCAATGGTTGGTGAAAGTAACAAACCTTCTTGAGAGGAATACCGCTTGAAGATGGAGCAGGTTTAAGAATCTCAAAAGAACAAACAAGAGATTGGTCTACGCTCAATAAAGCACCTGCATTGTCAAACTCTCCACCGTAGTTTGGAGCTGAGAATATCGTCACTAATCTCCTTTTCGCAAAAAACTCATACCCATCTTCCACCACCTGCCAAAACAGACCAAAGTAAATCACAAAAGGTTGGTTATCTCAAACTAATATCAAATAAGGAAGTCTTTCTTTTTTTAATACCTGATGGCCACGGCAAATGAGGTCGAGATCATTCTTATCCAAGAACTCAGCGACAACATCAGCTCCAAACGTACACGAGATACCTCTATCGCTATCACGCCAACCTTCATGCTTCTGATCAGGATCAGACCAGAGCAGATCACATAGAAGACCGTTGTCCGGAATCTCCGTAGGCCTCTCAATCTCCCTGATCTGCTCCAAATTCTCCATCTCGGGAGACAGCCCTCCGTGCATACACAGGATCTTGTCGTCGATGAGGGCGGCGACGGGGAGACAGTTGAAGCAGTCGGTGAATATCTTCCAGAGCCTGACGTTGAACCTCCGTTTGCACTCGTCGTAGAAGCCGTAGATCCTGTTGATCTTGGCGTCCTCGTGGTTGCCTCTGAGGAGGAAGATCTTGGACGGGTAGCGGATTTTGTAAGCCAAGAGGAGGCAGATGGTCTCGAGGCTCTGCTTGCCTCTGTCCACGTAGTCTCCGAGGAAGAGGTAGTTGGCTGATGGAGGGTAGCCTCCGTATTCGAATAGACGGAGAAGGTCTTGGTATTGTCCATGAATATCACCTGAACCATAGATTCGAATATTTTTTTGATAGTTTGTAATAGCATAATTAATAAATTATAAAATGAGAGAGGAGGGGGTACCGCAGATGCGAATGGGGGCATGGAGATCGAGGAGATTGGGCTGAGAGAGGAAGATTTGTCTGGCGTTAACGCAGAGTTGACGGATCTCGATCTCGGAGAGCTGGACCTGTTTGCCTCCTTTGCCTTCTAGTAATCTTCTTATGATGTCATCCACCGTAGCTTATCTCCAGCAGCATCCCTTCCGGTATCGTCGTCGTCATTCTTTTTTTTTTCTTTTTCTTTTGCTCTGATCAGGAACTTTTTCTTCACCGGAATCCGAAACTGAAACAAAAGGGTTCGCGCCAAATCGGGGTAGGAACAATGGGTCGTTGATGGGTTAGAGGATTGATGAGAAAGTCACAAGCTTTTGTTTTTTTTTTGGTTCTGTCTTGGATTTTGCCGGGAAAATGCAGGAAACACACAAAGGGGAAAGAGACAAATTAAAAGGGTAATTAGTATTTAGAACTGAGAGGATGAAAGTGGATCAAATGGGCAAAGATTAGAATATAACAAATCCAAATCTCTTTGTTTTCAGAAGAGAAAAAAAAAAAGCTTCCAGCTTTAGAATATTGAGGAGGGAGAAAAACAGATGGTGCAGATTATGTCGTGTCTCTCTCTCTTGTCCGAAAATTTTGGGATTAATATTTTCAACGCAGCTTTCGTTTTTAATGGCTGGCTATTGGTTACATTGAAGAGAACGACGAAGTCGGTCAATGTATATGATTACAAGATTGTAATCATAAGATAATCAGAAACATGAAAACTATTAAGTTCGGCCATTATTTTTCTTTATTAAACTAAATGCAACTGTGAACACTTTCTTAGACATTATAATGGGCATTAGGTAAGTCTAATTATGTAAATGAACATCGATAGATGACTAATGGATCCAATGATCTTCGTTTGTCAAAGAAAAAAAAAACTATAAAATGATTAGAGTTGTCAAATCTCTGAATAGATGGTTAGAAGAAAAGGTAATTAGTGAATCCTTCTAAGGCAAGAATATGTGAGTTAGTGGGCGGTGATGGAAGATCCAGCCTAAAAGGATGAGACGTGGAGGTTTCTCATTGGAACTGGTCAAAGTAAACCGTACAATTTAATGATTTTATACATCCCACATTTATTCCTTTATTTAATTCTAAAGAATTTGTATTCAGGTAATTCGTTAGTCGGGCGAGAAACCGCGTCATTTGAAAAGTTCGGTTTTATCGTTAGAAACGAGATAGGATTATAGGAAGCACTTTATACATACGTGTGAGATTTAATACTTGTATTGTATATTTGGGTGCCCATCATGTCCCCTCCCTGATAAAAAAAGACATAGTTTTACTTTTTGATAAAACAAGTAAGATTTTGTAAGCAGGGCGCCGTAGATAATTGGCAATGATGGTAGTACACCTCAAATTGATTTTGACAGAGGATAAATAAATATTTTTTTGTATAAAAATTCATACAATCTGATAATTTGGTTCGTGATAGTATTTTCTTGATCCTGCATTACATTTGCTTGGAAGAATCACTTTGACTCCATCCGGTTTGTGTATAGGAACAGAGCTTCGAATACTTGTGCTGCTGATTTATTAGCAAGAAAATCAGTCCATACTTATCCTAGTTTCTTATACTCGAATGTATTGACAGATCAATCAATATAAACTTTGCTTTAATAGCAGATGAGATACAATTCTTAGCTCCTGCAAGTTGATTGTATCAACAAAACTACATTACTTAGTAATTAAATTTACATTCTTAGCAAGAAAAAAAAAATCAATATAAACTTTTTAGTCCAAATAAAAAGATAGTAGCTTCTTGATCCATAAAACAATATGGTCTGGGTCTGTTTTTACATGTCAATTAACGGGCTTGATCCATAAAATAATGTGTTAGAATTAGAATGGGCTTTAGTAATGGGCCTTTAGTGGATATAAAGAAAAACCCTAAAATTGAAGCGCGTTTTTGTTTACTACGAGAAGAAGAAAGAGTTATAAAAGCCATAGATAGATTCATCATCACTTGTCTTGCGCAAGCTTCGACGGCGGCGGCACCACCACCACATCCCCGGAAGCTACAATGGTACAGTCCCCGATCTCTCTCCTTGTCGGAACACCACTTTTGTAACTTTGAGTTTGGCTTTAGAGTTTGTGGTTACGATCGTGAAAGTGTTTTTTTGATTGCGACATTTGATTGATTCTGAGATTGAGTTTTGGTGATGTGTTTGCAGGGAATTGATTTGATCGCAGGAGGTAAGAGCAAGAAGACCAAAAGGACAGCTCCAAAGTCGGACGATGTCTACCTCAAGCTTACCGTCAAGGTCCAAACTTTAAAACAACCAATCTTTTTGTCTTAATTGAGTGAATCTTATTGACATTTTTGTAATTGAATTTTTTTTTGTCAGCTTTACCGGTTTCTGGTAAGGAGAACACAGAGCAAGTTCAATGCAGTGATCTTGAAGAGGCTTTTCATGAGCAAAGTCAACAAAGCTCCCCTTTCTCTATCCAGGCTCGTCGAGTTCATGACCGGCAAGGTTCCATTTCGTTTGAAACCCTCTTATCTCTCTGTTCCTTGGTGTAGAAGTTAGTCCTAGGTCTTTGTAACTCTGTTTCATTTCTTTAGAATCATGCTTATGAGTTTTGAATGTGATATCGATAGGAAGATAAGATTGCTGTCTTGGTTGGAACCATAACCGATGATTTGAGGGTACACGAGATCCCAGCTATCAAAGTTACTGCCTTGAGGTTCACAGAGAGAGCCAGAGCTCGGATTGAGAAAGCTGGCGGTGAATGCTTGACCTTTGACCAGCTTGCTCTCAGAGCTCCTTTGGGACAGAACACTGTAATATCTCTCTCTCAACCTAAACTGCTCTTTCTTCGTTATTTTATCAAAAAATTCATGTCATCTAATATTTAAACTTTGCTTGTTTTTGTTTGCAGGTTCTTCTTAGAGGACCTAAGAACTCACGTGAAGCCGTGAAGCATTTTGGTCCTGCTCCTGGTGTGCCACACAGTCACTCCAAGCCGTATGTTCGGTCCAAGGGAAGGAAGTTCGAGAAGGCCAGAGGAAAGAGGAAGAGCCGTGGATTCAAGGTTTAAGAAACATCGTCTCTGCGTCTTCGAACTTGATTCTCGAGTTTTGTTACTTCTTAATTAAATCTATCTCTATTCGTAACCGGATCTTTGTTTAGTGAATTGTTGCTTCTCATCGCTTGTTTCAGACAATAGATTTAAGTTTGTTTTCTACTGGAATCATCGTGAGTTGATTACTCATTTGTGTGCACTTACATACATTTAAGCTTTTATAATATGAAAGTCTTATTCATAATCTGTTCGAAGTACAACACTTGCAAGAACGAGATTTTTATTTGAGAGTCAATGAAATAGACTTCAACAAGAGCCCATAATTATAAATATATATAATAAACATAATTTCTGAAATTACAACACCATGTATTTACTGGTCACATGCTTTGGGCTGGCGCAAGGAAGTTATCAGTAATGGGGTCTGCTCTGGAAACAGAAGCGGAGGCGCTGAGATGGGCTGTTCAGATCATGTCTGGTTTCGGTTATGCAAAAGTGACATTTGAGACTGACTCTTAGCTGCTGGCTAGAATGCTAAATGGTGAAGAGGAGGCCTGGCCAAGACTGAAGCCGATAGTACAAGAGATCAGCACCTCATTACGGAATTGTCAAGAGTGGGCAGTGGGGTTTTATCCTAGAAGTGGTAACAAAGTTGCGGATAGAATAGCGAAGGAGAATACTACGTTTACGTCTTTTGTCCTTTAAGTTGTATTCTATAGTGCCTAATTGCTTGTATCCTAGTTTGGAGGCTGATAAGCATTTTGTAGAACACTGATTTGGTTAATTGATAAGATGAAGTTGAGTTTAAAAAAAAAAACAACACCATGTATTTACACAAATAGGTATAATATCATGTGAAATTTACTCGCCACCTCGGCAATGGTTAATTTTAAGGCAACCAGATTTTGAATTCTTGACAGGAGTACATTCTGGTGGAGGATTTTTACCCGCGCATTTGGAAGCGAGGTCTGCACTTACCGCATTTTTTCAGCCTCTGATTGCTCCACGACTACAGCGGCGCAAATCACCAACACCAACATTAATATCACACATGCCTTCATTTTCGAAAAGATATATACAATTTCATTAAGAACCTATTACTGTACTTTAATTTTTTTTTTAGTTTAATAATTATTTTCATATAGTTTAATAGTTAATTTCATAGAAAATTGTGGCTTTTAATTGCTTCTTTCAGACAATATTTAAGTATACTACATTTGCCAGACTATTTGCTTCTTCAGTAGCACCAAATCCTGCAACTTCAATCTTATTCATCATCTGTTTGAAGTACAACACTTGCGAGAACGAGATTGTTATTTGAGAGTCAATGAAATACAGACTTCACCAATAACCCTAAAAGCTTTTGTACTTGTCCTGAAGCTTGGTAAAGAAGTCATTGATGTGAGCAGTGACCTCTTGAGGTTTCTCTTGGTTGACAAAGTGACCAGCATCTTCAATCACAACTACCTCTAGAAGATCTGGAACATCTGCAGCAAACCCACCACCGTGAATGTACTCTTTAACCCCCGGCGTGGTGTAGACCATGTCCAAATCAGCCGGTCATGAACTTCACCGGAACTTGAATCTTTGCCCCGGTCCATGGTGCAGTGAGTTCCCATGTCCTAACATCATCCAAGAACTGATTAGTATAACTCCAGAAGGCATTGAAACAGAACATCATGTCAAGAACTTACAGATCCATGGCTCTGTAGTAGTTCAGTCCACCGGTAAATCCTGTACTTCTCGAATGTGGAGACATAGAAATCGAGATCCTCCTTAGAAAACCATTCAGGAAACTTCAACTTGTTCGCAGTTAGGGTTAGGGTTTGCTCCAAAGGGGTTATCCTTAGGTAGAATCGGTGGGCCGAGTTCCCTCCCTGTGAAGATGTTCCTCAGAACTCTTCTTGGATCCGCACATGCAATCTCTCTTTCAGCCTTCCCAGGTTCCTGTAAATTCACAACGTTTAAAACAGTTGGATACAACCAAAACTATATATGTCAACTGAATTGGTGTAATCTATTATGAAACCTGAAATCTACAAATGTAGTAATCATCTCCGAAACACAGCCTTAAAACCTTCAACAGGCTTGACCTTAGGGTTTCTTGGCCTATACGGCACACTCAAACACACAAAGCCCTTGATCTTCTCCGGTCGGAACAAACAGAGATACCATCCGACAATAGCTCCCCAGTCATGACCGACCAGAAACACCTTCTCTTGATCTCCAGCAACACTGTCAAGAAGAGCCACGAGGTCACCAACGAGGTGAAGACACGTGTACTCTGAGAAAGACTCTGGAGACTCGGAGTCTCCGTAGCCTCGGAGGTCTGGAGCTACGGCTCGGTAACCTAGAGATGACAACCCAGTGATCTGGTGACGCCATGTGTACCAGATATCAGGGAACCCGTGGAGGAGAAGCACCACGGTTCCTTCTTTGGGACCTTTCTCGGCAATGTGCATTGTGATGCCATTGACGCTCACCATTCTATGATCGATTCCCTCCATGAATGTGTGTTTTATGTTTTAAGATGTGTAGTAGGGTTGTGATATAAATAGAGAACTTAAATGAGACTTACTTTAGTTCTTTTGCGAAGTTCTTAACTACTTTGTTTAGATAGCAGTGCCATTGGAATATGCTTACACGATGATTGCATGTCTTGAGATTACTTGAAATCTGTAAGGTAAATACTAAATACTATTTTGGATAATAAAATCAAAACTACAACAATTGAGTGATTCATTATATTCCAGTTAGTCTACTTAGCTGTATACATACTATCAAAAGTCATTACAAATGAAAATAAGATATAAATTTGACCAGAAAAGGAGATAAATAGACTTTTCTCCTCGATATTATCGAAATTCATGTGTATTTTGACAACAAATTAAATTTGTTTGAAAAAATACTAAAGAAAGGAGGCATATTATAATGTTGAGCTTCTCAAAAGAAGAGTCCTTCCCAATTGGTGAAAGAGAGAAGTAAATGGAGAGAAGTAAAGCGAAGAGATTTAGGTGGTTGAGACTAGGCGTGCATGCAAAGTTGCCTTGAAGAAGCCAATTTCCTTTTTCTGCCACAATTTGTATGTTAACCCAAATACATAATATTTTCTATGTCTACCTAGAATAAAGTAAATAATGTATCCAAATTAAATGTTGGTTTTGTTTTCAGATCTACTCACCAGCTTAATTTGATTAATATATCGAAATTTTATGGATTTTTGTTTTGAAAAAGCTAGCGTAGAATTAGAAGAATGCAAGGACGCTTACTGTTTGCACATCTGTAAGAAAATATATGATCTTTTCTTCTCCGCTGATTTGATCACTGCATGGTAGAGACCAGGTTTAAAGTGGAGATAACAAGTCTTTCGTTTTTGGTGATTTATCTAATTCCACCACTAGTTGGATCGTTAGAACTGAATCAGATAGAAGATCGAGTAAAATATAACGTGGAGAACATCTGGAGGAAGGGTTGACCAGATCATATGTTTGAATTCTAGCAATGAGATGAGTAAAAGATGAAAGTGCGGAAATGAAGTGAATGCGGCAGAAGTAAATGAAGTTAGGTGTAACTACTTCTGTTTCCTGAAAATCATATCTTTCTTCTATGAAAGAAAGATGATCAAAACTTATTTTTTGGTGAAAGCAATTCGGTTTCACTATTTATGCCTTCATGGGGGTGCAATAGTAATTTGATTTTTTTTTTTAATTTCTATTTTCATAAGCTTGTTCTGATTCAGAAATTTATAAATGTATGGAGGAGGTGTGTGTGTGTGTGTGTGCGTGTGTGTGTGATATGGTAAAATGAATTTAATGAATCACACTTTTGAATAACATTGAGTGACCTCTATATTACTTTTTTGCATAGCATTTTTAAGTGTATATATTTTTCTTAAACAATGTGATACATACTAAAAAATAAGCTATTATCTCCAATTCGATTTGCAGGTTTTAATTTCGTTTGGATACATAAGTAAAAGAAAATTAATTTATCTAACTATTTCTACATAATCATTATTATAATATAGAATATAGATTTGTAAACAACATCTTTAATATACTGTGATATCAAACATTAATTTAACCTCAACAATTTGGTAGATCAATAATCTTGAATTCCTCTTTTTCAAAAAAAAAAATAAATAATCCTGAATTCCTCAAGGTTGTGCAAATGTTTTTTTCCAGATTTTCTTGAATTAGAGAATAAATGTGTAGAATAACATGTTATGCATAAATGTTTCTTGTACAAACAAAACAACACAAAATATTTAGCAAAAAAAAACCAACACAAAATAATTTTATGGAACGTTTAATTTAATTAGTATATGGTTTTGAATGGCCAGATATCAATCGAGATTACACCAACCCACCGGCGTAGGGAACTCCCATGCTCGGCAACCAGCTGTCTCCGACAATAAAGTTTGACACAGTGAACCAAACTGCTTCAGTTTCATTGATCACATGATAACCGGGCCAATTAACCCGGTAAGCTGTTTCTGAACCTGGTCCGGTATTCTTGAACTCAGCATAATACAACGTTTGTAAAGCGAAATCACCCATCCATTCAGTCCATCCCTTACCATCAATAAACCCATCCATGAAATTTTGCAAGTAAACCGTCCTTGAGTACTCCTTCCACGGCCTACCTAAATACGTCTTAACCGTGTAATTACTTGAAACCAATTCAGCACTCGGTATGATTTTACAATTCTGTATCGAAATCCCGGTATTCTGGTTTGGATCGCTCCTGCCTTGAGCCGTTATGGCATTGAACTGTCCTTGAAGTGGTAATCTAGGAATGATGTTGCAGTTTTGAAGAACCGTTGCTGCGTTTCCAAATATAAAATCTACCGTTCCGTAGATGTCGCATTCTCTGTAAAATTGTCTAAGGGAGTGGACGTAGAGCGTGTCTTGGTAGGCCTCGAAGCTACATTTGTAAAAGGCTGACATGTCAGCACTGTTGCGGAACAGCCACAGCTTGGTGTTTGTTAGGCCCGGCTGTGTTTCTCACGGTTATGTTCGCCGCAATGAAGCCTCTTCCGATAACAGCTGAATACAATGACATAAGAAAATAATTTATATGTAACGTGACATCCAAGTCTCGATTGTTTTGTAGTTTAAATGCTGTTTGCATTTTCTAGCTAAAGTTTATAAACTTAACTATAATTCTGCATTAATTATCAAGCATTTTTCATTCTAATTAAATAGGTTTAACGTTTTCGCATATGATTTTAGATGATATTTGTTTATTGATGACTTACCGAGTGTAGCAGAAGCAAAAGTGGTGGAACCATCAACGATATTTCTATTTCCGGTGATGATTGTTTTGTCAATGCCATCACCAATGATCATCACGTAAGATTTGTTGCTAGGGACCGTGACGTACTCTTCGTAAACTCCAGCCACGACGTAAATCACGAAGTATCCGTTTTCGGATTCTGCCTTCGTTGGCGCAGCAGCTATAGCGTCATTAATGGTTTTAAAGGCATCACCATTGACGTCGTTAGGGTTAACAACCACCGTCTTGGCCACCTTTAGACCACCATTGCCTCCAGGAGAAGACTAAATTAATAAATAAGAAGTATAACTTTAGGTTTCTCAAAAGTAGTGCATATATGTTTGATATATTTAGCAGTGCCTGGTTACACTAAAAAATACATCAATAATTTTGGCTTCACCCGTTTCAATCCCTTAACTTAAAAGAACTACAAAATACTAAAATATTTTAAAATAATCTATAATTTTGTTTATTTACGATAATTTTATAATAATACTATGAAATTACTTTCATTTTTATTTTCTACAATCTATCCTATTATGTGTTAGATGATCAAAGAAAATTGCAAAGTTTATACGATCGGTTGATAGAAAAGAAACCTGAAGAAGCTTTCGTCCCAAAACCTTGACTCTCTCGTAGATCATTCTCTCACGTTTCGTCACCTTCGCATACGAAACGTCGGGAGACCAAGACTTTTTCTCCTCCGTAAGAATCCTCGGTGGTGGCTTTTCTCACCTGAAGCATCAGATGCTATCGACCAAGCCTCCTTGGACAAGGCAAGAGAAACACTAATCAGCTTTATTCCGTCCGAGACACGTGTGAGGATGTCTTGGTGGTCCTTAACAAAATTCTCGGACGACTCTCCGGTGACATCATGAAACGAGCCTAGGCATGTCTCGTAGTTGGTAAGAGAGGCGCTAAGCAACGTGAGGAGATCGTTGACCTCGGAGGTCCCAAGAACGGTGTCCTTGATGACGTTCACACGTGTGAGCTGGTCAACGGTCAGACCAGCTAGTAATTGGCAATCATCAAGGGGTCCTGATGTTGGATGATGCTGGTCCAAGGAGGCGAGAAGGTATTTGGAAGCTTCTAGAGACTTTAGGATGACAATACTGGCAAATCCGGAAACTGAACCGGGTGACCCGACTGGTAGAGCGGATCTACAGACATGGCGGATGAGGAGTGACATCGCAAAGATCTTCCAAGGAAGTTAGGGCTTGACAATGAGAAAAGATTAGAGAAAATAAGCAAAGAGATGGACGTGAACAGAATACTATTTTGAGCCATGGCTACTAAAAAGTGTAGTTGTTACAAGTTTACTTCAATATGTTTTTATGTGTATTTATACATGCCTGATCTATCTAATCCTAGTTTTTCGTTTCTGTTTACAAATTTTGGGTACATGTTTTTAAACGTGCAAACAACAATACATGATTTCCAAAGATATGGCTGTCAACAATAGAATAGGTGTTTTCAATTTCTCGATTCTTTATTGCGAAGGTAATACCTAAGATTTGAAGTGATTTGTTTGTGTAGGTGGATACTCGTGACTGAATATCTCATTTTAGTTAGTGGGTGACCATATATTACAAGTTTACAACCCTTCTTGGTTTTCAAATTAGCTAAAAATATTCAAATAAGATATAAAGATAAGGGTGCTTTACATAATTGTATAATCAGACATAGAATATAAATTAAAAAAACACATAGCAGAGACTATACATTCGTGATATGAAATGCTAAATTTTCAGGGCTTCAGTGGATGATAAACAGCAAATGAAAAAATAGTAGCATAGTCATAAAATTATACTAAAGTTTTATTTGAATTAATTAGCTAGGCCAGCTGTAAACGTGACACCAGTTGCCGGAAGCCATCTCCGACCGTCAATGAACGATCCAACAGTGAAAGACATTGCAGTCCGTTTGTCCATGATATGATAACCGGGCCATTTAACCCGACCAGATGCCCGCCAACCCGGCCCAATATTATTATATTCACCATACCACAAAGTGTCCAAAGCAAAGTTACCAAACCACTCAAGCCAGCCTCTAGGCTGGACCAGCTGGCTCATGTAAGTGTTCATGTAAACCGTTCTTGAGTAAAGTTTCCACGGCCGGCCAAGATAAGTAGGTTGTGTGGCTAACACGTAACTGTTCATGATCACAAACCCTGTGTTCTGGTTAGGGCTTTTTCTCCCTTGTGCGGTTATCGTTACCTTCTGGAGCGGTAATGGAACCCTTGTATAGATTTTACAGTTCTGCAATACAGCTGCGCCGTTTCCAAATATGAAATCGATTGTACCATAGATTTCACATTCTCTGTAGAACTGACGGAGGGAATGGGCGTAGAGAGTGTCTTGGTAACCTTCCATGCTACACCGGAAGAAGGCTGATTGGTCGGAGTCGACCCTCAGTGCAACAGCTTGTCGGTTATGGGGACCGGCCGTGTTTCTGAAAGTTATGTCCCTTGCTATGAATCCTCTTCCGGAAACAGCTGATCAAAAACCAAATTAAGGTTAAACTAATTCTAATGAACAATAAATTAAATAAGTACTCACTTGAAGCACAAGAAAATAATGGATTATAAGAAAAGAATGTAAAAAGCTTGAAAGGGTTCCAGTTTGAAGAAAGCAAAAGAATATATGCTTAGTTCGGATTTCTGAAATAAACAAAATTTGACCAAAACCAGAAACGAGAGAAAAGAACAAAAAGTTAACTAAAAGACTAATCAGTTAATTAACTTTTTTAACTAACTGAAACTAATAAATTAGAGATAATAGATACTTCTAACACAAGAAAGGAATGAATTGCAAGACAAAAAAAAATACTATAATAAACTTAGAAAGCCTGCGGATTGCAGAAAGCATCTATGCTTTCTGATTTTCAGACACACCAATAAACAAAATTTTCACAAAAGAAAAAAGTGAGAAAAAGTATAAAAAGGCTATAATCAATTAAGTAACTAATAATCAACCACTATTAAAATATTAATACTAACCAACGGTTGCAGTTCTGAAAGTAGTGAAGACCCTGCAAGAAATTTCTGTCACCGGTAATGATGGTCTGTCCAATACCGTCACCAACAAGCATAATGTTTGTCTTCTTCTTCTTCATATCAATATTCTCTCTATACAAACCTTTCTTCACGTATATAACATATCTCTTTGTGCTATGATTCGGAGCCTCGTTGATGGCTTCATTAATCGTCCCGTACTTCCCTTTCCCATCCACCGACACGACCGCGTCTGGATGCATCGCGCTAGGGTTGAGCCGCGTCATGAGGCTCTCGTCGGTCTCCGAGAGCCACTCAGGGGCTCGATACGGAGCTCTCGTTCCTAGATGGCTTGAAAGGCAAGGCATTAAGCTGCGTGTACATGTCTAGGACATTGCTCACCAGCTGAGTGACTTGTCTCAAGCTACCTTTGATCATCTCCTCGTACTTTCTCTCCGTTCCTTCAAACCCTTCGAGACACGTGTCTTGGTTACTCATCGCCGCACTTAGCCATGTCTTAAGGTTGCCTCCCGGCAGCGTCGTGAGAGTCACCGTCGATTCCTCCTCCTCCTCCGTGGAGTTTGTTCATCTCGAGCATCGACCATGCTAGCTCAGACACCGAGAAGCCTACAAGCTCTTTGCAATCCTCGATAGCGATTTGTTCACGTGAACGGAAGGATAACGTCGTGACCGTTGGGATTCCTTGCATCGCAAGCTTGGCTTTGTCGTGTGCTTCCTTGACCGCAGCGCTTAGAACCGAGTGCGGGGTTAACCCGTGACCCGATTCTTGGATGTGCGTCCGGATGTTGGAGACGCACGAGTCGTGAGCATCGATGAACTGGCACGCTTTCGCGACAAGAGACTGGACGTTTTCTTCTTTGTAGGGCTTGAAAAGTTGTGTTTGTTGGGATGAATAAGCGTGGGCGAACATAAGCGTTACAACAAAGAGAAGAGCGGTGATGCCCATTTTTTGTGATAAACCGTTTTTAGGATTTAGGTTTAGGTTAACAAGAGGAAGAGCAAAGGAATTAGTGGGGGGGGGGGGCAATCTATATATGTAGAAGAAAAGCAAAAATTGGAGGTTTAGTTAGGTATTGATTGTTGTTGAAGAAACGTTCTTTGCCTCTTTGGGAACTGTAGGAACATATTCAAACTTTAATCTTTTTACCTTCTTTTATTACTCTTTTCTCAAGCCAAAGGTATTCTTTCTTCATTTGGAGAAAGCTCTTTCGTTTTGGTCTACAGACTTTAGATTCTGCTTCTAGCGAGTAGCGACTAGCCAACGATACATTTTTCAGCTAATGAATACAAGCAATCTCAATTGGTACATCTTTTGGAAAATCCATCACCATGCTTTATAGACCGGTTGGTTCAGCAATAAAACCGGGACGTTTTTGGCTTATTAGACAGTTTCCCTCTAGCCGAACATAACTCTCACTTTAGGCCTCGGATTTTTACCCATATCCATTTATCCGACCCGAAACCGACCCGAAATTGACCGGTTCGGTTTGGTTTGGGTAAGCCCAAATTTATCCGATGGATCAAATTATATTTAACCATGGATATCGGGTTGGTTCGGGTATTTACCCGAAATCCAATGGGTACCCGATTTAAACCGAATTCTATGTAAAACACACATAAATATGTGTCTCATGAGGATCGTACCCAGGTGTGAAAGCTGATATAACATGTGCAATACCACTGGACCACCATAACTTTATTGTATATTTTACATTTTACTTATATATCTCTATTTTGTTTTGTTATTTATGTTTACATTGTAACCGCTGAGAGTCGAACCTGAGTTGTTTAGGGTCAAATCTCAAGAGTAATATCATTAGACTAGCTCAACTTCTCTGTACTTATATACATATTAGTAGTATATATACGATATTCATTTATTTTCATAAAAAAATAAAAGTACAATGAATAAAATAAAAAATATTTCAGATATTGAGTATGATTTTGGATAAAATTTAACCGAACCGAATGTTACCGATTTTTTCCGGGTTATACATGGTTACTTTCATCAAAAATCCGAACCGACCCGGAACCGGTCGGTACCGAACCGAAACCGAACCGTAAGTCTTCTAAGTACTCATTAGATATAATTTCTAAATAACCGAAATATCCGGACCCGAATGAGTACTATCCGAAATCGAACCGAATACCCGAAATCCCAGACCTATCTCACTTCATTTCTTTCTCAAAACAGAGTTTTGAATAAAACAATAACTTTTCATTCTATTTTTTTTGTTCCATACTAAAACAAAAAAAAAATAGTATTTTTAAAATAAAATAATAACTCTATTATGTTTATTAGTTCATTTTTTATTTAAATATGAAGTAGAATATTAATGAAATTTAACTTATTCCATTTTAAATCAAATATAACACATTAAAATGCTCAAACTCTTAGTAATAGAGAAGACTGAAGGCTTTTTAAGCGCTAATACGAACCTTCATACAGTTTTAGTAAAATACTTGACTGAGGCTTAAAAAGAGTGCGGCCCAACTAAAGGATCTAAAGAAATTTCTGGCCGACACGCCGTTCAAAAAGGAATCGCTTAAACGGCACTCTGTGCGTAATAAAAAATTAAGAACGGCTAAGAGTGTGATAATTCGCAAACATCCCACATCGGTTACGAGAAAAGGAGAAGCCTTTGGAAACTGGGTATAAATAAGACAGTGGTGGGAACTAGCAAATCACTTACCTGGACGGGGTCGACTCGTGATCAAGAAGACGAGTGGCCTAGGCTAGTGACTTCCATTGCACATACAGGAAGGGTGCTTAGCCTAAGGTCTTCCCAAGTGGAAGAGCCTACGTCATTATTTGTGGCAGGGGGGTTTGCGTTCGCGCAGCCCCTACCATCATCTCAGTCTTAATTGTTCTCTCTAGTATCTGTAAATAAACTTGAGATGAAACACTTAAAATAATGTTAAGCTTCTAACCGATGATGATGGTGGGATCATAAATGCCCAACACCAGTTTTAAGCGAACTTGTTATCAATATGTGGGACTAAGCAGGACTTGGAATATGTAACATAACTAGAAGGTCTTGCAATTGTTTCAGAAACTTAGATAAACAAATACACACGCAAAGAAAGATAGACAACAACATCAGAAAATCAAACAATAGAGTTGGAACAAGTGGGTTTAGTTGCCAAAGTCCCCATCACTGTTCTTCACTGTTTCTAACTAGTTTCACACTAAGATAACATAAAGGTTTTCCTTCACCTGAAGGAGAAGAAGCCTTGGTAGAGGATTAGCCAAAGACGATTTGCCTGTCCACAGTCAAAATGCAAGAATAAAAAGAAGAAAACTCATTGTCCTTTTTAAAGACAAAGAGTTCTCCATCTCTCTCCGTTTGACTGGCAAACAAAGGTAAAGAAGGATCAGGTATTGAAACTGCAGCAGCCATTATCCACAGCTGCTGCTTCAAACCACTTGCTAGGATATTACCATGCCACCACCAAGAGGATGGACCGAAGAACTCAGAAAGTAGTTCATGCTTGTAACTTCTGATCCCGAGACATTTACTCCGTTTGATAAGTTCATGATCTCACTTTCAGGATGAAGAACTTCAAAACTCTGAGAGTTACTTTGCTGAGGCTGGGGATGAGTCTGCTTGGTTTCATCAGCTTTCTTACTTTTGGTGTTCAAGAATCTCCCACCGGATCCTCTAGGACGGCGCAATGCATGGAGATGGCGTGAATGATGCATATATGGCTGCAACGTACATTAATATAAGATAAGAAGATGCAATAAAAATACAAAAATAGTTTGTTATATTTACCTTACGACCTCTGCTACTGAGTCTGATCTGATCAAGAACAGCAGCATCCTTTGCACATGACCTGGCGTCGCCTTATGATACCATATGGTATTGCTTTGAGTTGACGTAGATGGTTCCATCTTCTGTTTCCATGTTTAGAGGAAGCATTACTCTGCTCTGAGATCCATAAGCTGAAACAACAACTCCATAGTGTTCTTGTTGCACACAAGGATACTTTGCGTAGATCTAATGACCAAAGGAAGAACACATCAAACACAAACTACACATTCAGAAATATATATTTAGATGTTTTTCTGTACCTGTGGCTGACAAAAACCAAGTTCCAAGCAAAGTGGTTGCAGTGAGAAAGCAGCAGCATGAGGCTTTAACACATCTATTGAACTCTTTGCACCTAAAAGCATAAACAAACTTGCATTTTTAGATTCTCGAACTATCTAGAAATATTTCACAATTCAGAGTTTTGAAGCACAATCTTTTGTGGTATCTGGAGAAGTTTAAGATTCACTTCAGACCAATTAGCTCAGTTACATTCAAACACCTAGAGTAACTAGTAAAACATGTTCTTGCAGTTTCCACATAAACCTTTCTCTGGAGCAATTTTTGAAACATTCATACAGAGAGACAGAGGAAAGATGAGAGTTACCAAGTGAAAAAGCTAAGTGAGATGCAGAGTTGCTCTGTTTATCCACACCATGTTCTGTCTCTCCTGCATGGCCGACATGGAACGAGTCGGAATCTCCGGCAAGACTCACTGGAGCCAGGGGCTGAGATCCAAAAGCATTCCACCAAGGAATCTGTGGAGCAGAGAGAAGACTTCTCTTCACCGTTCCATCTCCAAAATACAATACACAAAAAGTGAAGATAGTGGAAAGAAGTCACGATTACGATGTTGCCAAGATGAAAGATATGTTCCTGTGGAGGATAAGAAGAAGAAAACAAGTCAACAAAGGAAAGAGGTTCGATGTTAAATCTTTGTCGAGCTTCAAACCGAAGTGAGAAGATTTGTAATGGTAAGGTAAGGACTTTGGGATTGGGTATCACGCAAAACCACAAGAATGAGGAAACCCATAAGCAAATCATCATCTAGAAAAAAGCTTTTTTGAGATAAAGACACAGAAACTGATATCTTGTAACGAAACCAACACTAGACAAGAGTCCCAGATAGGAAACAAACTCTAAAACGAAGGTTGAGTAAGAAACAAGTTAAACTCCAAATGTTGGGTAATATCAAACACACTTAAACCTATGTGAATCTAAAAGCCAAAAGGATAAAACTTACACGGGGGAGGGAGTGTGAGGGAGTGAGAGAGAGAGCTTCAGATTCCTAGGAAGAGGCAGAGAAAAACCCACTTGTTAGGAGCCATGTCGGTTCCAAATCAAGAAACAGATATTCATTTACGCAACACTATAATATATGAATTACAAGTGGAGATGGAAACTCTAGCTTCATCCACCAATCACCTTCAACTTTTATGCTACTGTGTTTTCATTTTTTAAAAAATTATTGTTCTTCTTACTATAGCGCTAGCTTGACATGCTTTCTTCAAAAGCTACAATGATCCCACTTAAAAAAATTCTTTTCAATTTTCCATTAGGTAGAGAGTAGTGTCTGGGTTGTCAGGATCGTTTATTATGATTGTGGTCCTTTGTAAGCTTTTAGCATTACTGTATATGAGTAATACGTTAAAAAAGAATCACCACTCAATATATGATAACAAATAAAGTAAGCAGTAGACAACTTCGACACTGACATGCCAATATTTGATATTATAAGTTCGTGAGTCATTCCCTAGTACACTCATACTTGTATAATTCTGTAAGTATATAGACCAACACACATACGATCACATGAATAGATTTGACATTTGCAGATATGTTGTTATTCTTAACTAGGTTTTCAAGTGGTATTCATCCATTGTCCTTTTGTTTTCTCCTTTGCTATGTCAGTTGAATTGGTTCAAGATATTTTGTGAACCTGAAGTCACTTGTATGTATATGAACATATATGCAAAAAAAAAAACATTTATGCATGCAAAAAAGTCACATTAAACATAAAATGATGCTCAAATGAATATGCTAATGCTATAAGCGAAATCTAGATTAGATTGAAACAATGTAGTTAAGCTGATTAAGTTTAGTTATTAATTGCTTATAGTATGTACTTAAGTAATGCTTAATCTTATCCAAGTATAGCGATTTTCTATCTTTTCCAACACAGAATTATGCACTTTTAATTTCTACTATCTTATAACATAAATATCTACTTTCACTATATAGAAGTTTATTACTAGATTCAAATTGTTTTGGAGTTATCTTGGACCACAATATTTTTTTTGGATTACTGATAGACTCCTATTATCTAGAGTTTGACATGGCAAGTGATGTGAGAATGCTGACGTGTTGTGGAAAAGTCATAAGAGTTGTCGTTTCTGAGCTTGGAAATTGTTCGTAAAGAAGAAGACTATAAAGAGAAGCTTCGAAAGAAAATGAGGATTATGCTTTGATCGTTGTTGTAGATTGACGTGATGAATCGTCGCTCTCGGTCGCCATGAGACCGATGGTTCTTGTTATACTCACCATGAGAGTATAGCTTGAATTATATTTCAAAACTTCATTCTTGTAATCTGTGATTGATAATCAATAAAAGAATGAAGGAATTAGAGATTTCTACACTCTATCAATTAGATCTGCGATTTTAGTGTAGTTTTTTTTTTCAAAATTCAAAATAATCTTTAGAGTACATCAATAATCTTTAGAGTAAATCAAAGATCAAAATAATTTTGTAAATGTTGCCAATGACAAGACAAGAAATAATTAACTAATCATACAATTTAATTCTTTTATAGTATCAAATATCTAATGATTTAGAGATTGGGTCATCAAATTGTAACTCATTTATATTTCAATACAAGTTATTTGGCTTTTACCTGATTCTACAAGTTGTTGATACGTTTTTAAGAATGATAGATTTTCCATTATCTTAAACCTTGTCGATCAAACCAACAACTCTCCCAGATGAAGTGGATTGTTAAAATTATCCAGAGAGACATGAATTTAGGTATTAGCAAAATATTATTGTTGAAGAGTTTGTTAAGATTGGTTATAACATTCCATATGAACATTAGAAAAAATATTATTGTTGAAGAGTTTGTTAAGGTTGGTTACAACATTTGATGGAAATATTAGCAAAAATATTTTGGTATTAACAATAATTTTATTGTTTTTTTTTTTGAAACTATTAATTTTATTGTTGGGAACATTAATATTATGGTATTAGTAAAATATTAAGGTTGGTTAAAACATTCGATAGGAACATTATGGTATTAGCAAAAATATTAAGATTGGTTAAGGTATTATGGTTACAACATTCAATGGGAACATTAACAAAAATATTATGGTATTAGCAAAAAATATTATTGTTGGAGAGTTTGCTAAGGTTGATTACAACATTTGATTTTATCCCCTTTTTATTGCTTTTTTAATTCGCCTTCAATGTATTGCATATTATCTACGCGATCCACATTAAAAAGAAAGAAAGAAGAAGCATTGTACTTTTTCCATATAGAACAATTCTTGGTTTGTAGGAGAAACAGTGAAGAAAAGATATTTGACTTGTTAAATAGTAGCAAAGCAACATTGAGAAAGGTCTGAAGGCTTTAAAAGTATTAACCGTTCTCACCATGACATCCTTTCCTAGATTACTCAAACATAGTTTCTCTACATAACTTCACAGTAAGTTGAATTTCAACCTACACATCTACAAGCCACGTTACATCACTCATGGACCATGTTGTTATAACTCTCTAGGTTAGCTATGGCTTTACCAGTTTTTACTATTCCTAATTTAAATGCAGGCCTAATATCAAAATTGATAACATTGTACCAGTGATAGCTTTTGGGCCACCAAGGATACACAGCCCACAAAAGAGTTCCAAACTGTAAACAAAAGTTTAGCCGTTTTGCGTATTTACTAAGCCAAACCGACACACCGTTCAAAAAAGGAATCATTAAAACGGCACTCTGCTTGTATTGAAGAAACAAGAATGGCGAACAGTGTGAGTTATTAAAAACGTCCCACATCGGTTACGAGAGAAGGAGGAGCCTTTGGGAATTGAGTATAAATAAGACAGTGGTGGGAACTAACAAATCACTTACCTGGACGGGGTCGACTCGTGATCAAGAAGACGAGTGGCCTAGGCTAGTGACTTCCATTGCACATACAGGAAGGGTACTTAGCCTAAGGTCTTCCCAAGTGGAAGAGCCTACGTCATTATTTGTGGCAGGGGGGTTTGCGTTCGCGCAGCCCCTACCATATTACAGTTACAAATATTTCTTGCGAGTCAAAACCCGAACCAAAACTATGTCCGACTATAGCCTAACTTCTTTGTAAGAAGAAGATTACTTACAGAGAACGAATTAAAAACCAGAGGGAGAATCAAATAGTTAACATCCATTACAGTTACAAGATCGAGATGGAGGCCCATAACCAAGCCCAAAGTTATATCTGTGGATAAGTATAGTGTAGTTTAATGTCTCACAACAACAAAAAAAAAGTTGCAAGTTGTAAAATCTGGGAGCTAATCCCGCCGGCGATCCTCCGATCAATCACACAGCTTCTCGAAGCTCTCCCCCGTCTTCTATTCACAATTCGTGCTAGCTACTCTGTTGCTTGCTTCATTTCGATGAAGAAACAGCTATCGTGTTCAGATCTATAGCTTCCGACCGTACACTCTTTGTTCAGAAGGTCGAGATCTCTGGTTACTGAGATTCGTCTAGAGGTTTTGATATCTGAAGCCGATATGGCGACTCGGAGTCGTACACTCTTGTTCAGAAAGTACAGAAACTCCCTGAGGAGCGTCCGTGCTCCGATGACGGAATCGAAATCCGGCGTAGGTCCGGTGATCGAGATGGCGAGCACGTCTCTAGTTGCATCCCAAACGGTCCTATGCTCCTGTCAGTACCGAAGATCCAGGGAACTCAAGGTTCAAAGCTTTGTTTATTACATAAAAGTATTTAATCACTTGAGATAGTTAGTTACTAGTGTGTACGTTGTTACAGTAAAGGAGCAGTTACAGTGGGATTACCGCCAGATTGGGTTGATGTCTCTGAAGGAGATATCAGTGAACATTCAGCGTGCGAAGGACCAAAATGGCTGAGCTTCGGAAAGGCTCACGCGAAGGCGTTGATGCCTTCGTTTGGGGACGGTAAAGAGGATCAGCATCAGATCGAGTCTCTGACGCAGGAGGTTACTTTCTTGTTGAAAAATTCTGAGAAGCAGCTTCAGAGGCTGTCTGCAGGTGGACCTTCTGAGGATTCGAGTGTTAGGAAAAACGTGCAGGTTAAGTAGGGTTGGTGTGCTTTTTTTACATCAGTATCTAAACAGTGAATCTTGATGTGTGTTTTTTTTTTTGATAACAGCGGTCTCTTGCTACTGATCTCCAACACCTTTCTATGGAGCTTCGCAAGAAACAGTCTACGTATCTGAAACGCTTGAGGCTACAAAAAGAGGTATGCATATCTTTGTTACTTTAATTATATAGTTTTGGGGGAAATCAAATCTTTGATAGTTTGATGTATCATCAGGATGGAGGGGATTTAGAGATGAATCTAAATGGAAGCAGCTCTAGAGCAGAAGATGATGACTTCGATGATATCGTATGACTCCTTTTATTTACAATCTACAACCCTTGTTTCTCTTTATGTAAGATGATCTGTAACACTGCATTTTTTTTTTATTTCAGTTATTTAGTGAGCATCAGATGAGCAAGATCAAAAAGAGCGAGGAAATATCTGTAGAGAGGGAGAAAGAGATTCAGCAGGTTAATAATTGCTTAGTAGCTCTTTCATAGTAACCTTTTGTCATTTTCTCATGGTTCTGTGGTAATCTAACAGGTTGTTGAATCCGTAAACGAGCTCGCTCAGATAATGAAGGATCTTTCTGCGCTTGTGATAGACCAGGTATAACAACAACAACTGCTATTAACTATTCTCTAGCTTGTTCTAGAAATATAAAATAATTTGAAACCAAAAAAAACTTCGGGGTGACGACAGGGTACTATAGTTGATCGGATTGACTATAACATTCAGAACGTTGCTAGTACAGTTGAAGATGGTCTCAAACAGCTGCAGAAGGTAAAACTCTTATATGACCATCTCACTCACTCAACGTTTCGTGTCTAAAATGGTTCGCATTGTGAATCTCCTCCACAGGCAGAACGTAGACAGAGAAGTGGAGGCATGGTTAAATGTGCGTCTGTTCTTGTCATACTCTGTTTCATCATGCTAGTTCTCTTAATCCTCAAGGAGATTTTCTTGTGACCCAAGAAACAAGGATGATCTCTCATTCTTTCATTCTTTTATGTTTTTGCACCAATTAGGTCTGAAGAAAAATTCGTATTGTGTTGTCTTTCTTGCTCCATCGCTTTGCACATTTTTTTTTCTTTCTTTCTGATATTTTAGTTTCTTACGCACACTGTTATATCAAAATACGTTCCTTTCCTGGGGTTTTCACATAGGACAGTATCACTATTGTATCGAGTCTTTGTAAGCTCTGGATGTTACCGAGTTTTATAACGGTTTATTACATGTAAAGAAGATATTTAACTATGATGTTTAAGAATCTACGGAGAAGCATATATGAACTGTACCGATTACGATTTGTTTCAGAATACAAACTACCAATTTTCCCATTACTATTCAAAGCATTGTATTAACTTCTAACCTTGATTCTCTGTTAGTGTATGAACAGTTGAACTGAGTGTGTGATTGCCAAGCCGCCTGTCCTGATTCATCATAATAACACCAAACAAGATATGAAACCAAGTAAAACCGGATATAAAGTCCCAACAGAACTAGAACTAAACTAAGCCAAATCAAACAAAAGTTGTTCGGTTTGAATTAGATCAGTTCCTCTCAAACTAGACAAAACTAAACCAGACTCTGTTCTGAACCAAAATGCCTACCACTAAATCGGAAACCTACATCCGTGCTTAGCCCTTAATGTGAAAGCAAAAAAAGGCATAAAGAATTACAGAAAGGTAGGACTTGTACCTCTTAAGGTCCACAGTACATCTCACCGAGAGTACATGAAGGGCGTTGGCATATTTGCAAAGTTGTCAAGTGGGAAATACACAATGTCTTGTCTTCCTATGTCTTCCTCTTCTACTTCTTCTGCTTCTTCTTCTAACCAGTACGTTTCTAGAATCTTCACCGCCATTTCATAAATGTCACTGTTCTCATGAGCTTGCAGGCTTTCTATTTTCTCCAGTCCCTCAGCGTCTTCAATAAGCTGAGCATGTGGGTTTACATTTGTTTGAGTGCATTGGTAAATACCTTCAGCGTGTCTCGTGTTGCAAGCTTCTCCCACCTTCAGTATCTTCTCTAGTGCTTCTAAACAAATCATGACGACTTGAGTATCCGAGGATGTAAGAATATCGCACAAAGGTTTTATGCAGTCTTGCTTTACAAGGAACCTGATCACATTAGCGGAACATGTGTGAGGTTTGGGAAGAAAGAACTGATACCGCACACGCTTGATCTAATGAGAAAAACTAATAGTGAGAATATGTATTGAGTTTTATTCTGCGTACATGATTTGCTTGTAAGAGCCTCCAGCTATAGCGTTGCAGATAGCCCAAGCAGCTTCACACTTGACATCAAACTCAGAGTTCCGGAGCAGATTAACAAGTGCAGGACATATATCAGCATCAAATACAGCCTACCAAAGGAGATAAAGAAATGCCGACATATATTGAGAGCAACATATTGATTAGAAACCGTTAAAAGACAAGTTCAGGTATTATATATTGACTAACCTGAATCTGTGATTGACAACCAGCTGTGATATTAGAGACTACCCAACAAGCTTCCTTCCTGATGGTCTTGTTATAGGGTCCTCTTAGAAGATTTAACAAGCATGGGAGCGCTTGAAGATCAATTATATACTATGAAAGTGATCACAAAGAAAAAAGTTCCGATTCAAAACCAAATAGAAAAAGCCAGTAATAGTAGAATACTCAACGAAGGAAGTAAAAAGAGCCGAGGTAAGCAAAATATCAGCTCTATTTCTAGCTGCATATTTACCTGAGTTTGACTATCATTTCCAGTTACAACAATGCCAATGGTGCGAAGAGCAGGAGCGGCAACTGAAGGCGAACGGTGGCTGTTCAGAAAGCAAAAAGTCATCAGAATGATGACTCAGGATTTTATTGGTTAGCTAAAGTCTTGAAACTCACACTGAAAGACCAATAAGTCGCGCACAAACATTGGCTTCAATAACGGCCTGTATTTTTTCATTTGAACCATCAGAGAGATACACCAGCGCCCAGCACGTATAAGCCAAGAGTTCCTTGTCATCTAACCGAATGAGGTGTGCAAGAGCTGGTAATGCAGCACTCACCTGTGTGCATATAGGATAATAGTAAGTAAGTGAAGTGTCTGAAAGAATACGACATTCATCAAACCCAATCAGAAAAAGTTGCTAGTCAACCGTAAGCGTGAAATTTTCTTAAGATGTATTGAGAGTGCAAGAGAAATAGGAGCTATAACAAAACTCAAGTTGGTTCTAAACTTACCTGATCATAGGGAGGCTGTGGCTTCCCTCTGCAAAGATTAGACAAAGTCCAAGCGGCGTTTACAAGCATAGAAAGTTTAGCTCCATTGTTTAACTGTAACAACAGAGAAGGTAAAGCGCCATGTCCAAGGACTATATCACGGCATCTAGGAGAGTCTCCAGAAATATTTCCTAATGCCCAGACAACCTGATTGTTCAAGAATACAGATGAATACAGCTTAGTTGCCACTGAAAATTGGGCGTTCATTGATCTTTGTCATTTTCATTTATCTCTTATTCAATTGCAGAAGCGACCACAAGCTCTAAGCATTTGGGAACCATATAACAGAGTACACGATCATTTATCACCACGAAGAAATATACCTGCTCACGGACCTCATCGTATGGTGAGCTTAGAAGTCTCACTAGTATTGCAACAGCTCCGTGATCAATCACCACTTCAGTGTTCTCAGACGTTCCAGACGCAATATTTGTTAATGCCCAAGCCGCTTCAAACTATAGAAATGAAAAAAAAAAATCGATCTTGCGAAGCTAGTGATAAAACCAGATTAAAGGTACATGTGTGTATCGAAGCTAACCTGAAGCTGGGGAAAGTCATCCCACGTAAGAAACTCCACAAAGCGTGGTACCAAACCAGCTTGTATAACTTCTTCAACATGTACACTAAACATTTCTACCAAAAAAGAACATTTTATAGCATTAGAAAGAGTTACTTTCACATTCACCTACATAGCTTTCAGCCTCATCAATGTACACATTACAACAAAGACATTATCATCCCTTCTGAAAAAAAAAATCTCATTGCAGTCTTAACATAAAGTGAAATTAAATGGGATTCTCTCACCACCACAAAGTAACGTTCTGATCTGAGTAGTAGCCTCAATCAACAGGTCCTTCTTGTCAGACCAAATACGGCTGATCAACTGTAACCAAATCAAAAGATATACAAACTACTCAAAAACTAACATTAATAACAATCCAGTATACAAAACGTACATTCCCATTCTGAGAGATTCAAACTTCAGATGAAACTAAACAATAATCATACTGAAAATTTCAGATCTCACTAACAAAAGCTATAGTTAGATCAATCAGATGATTCTAGCACTACATGATCATATCTCAGAACATGCAAATTCATATCAATCATGATCTAGAAACACCAAAATCGATCGAAAAGTTGGATAAGATCATCCTAAACACGAGAAGCATGCATCTATCTATCTATCAATCAATCAATCGCGTGTTTCATCAATCTCCAGATTTTTTTTGTAAAATACAAAATAAGGTTAAAATATGCAAAAAAAAAAAAGAAAAACGGACATTGTGATCGAGAGAAACGGCGGAGGGAGGAGAATGAGGAAGAGCCTCGCGGCGCTTCTTAAGCAAGCTCTCCTCTCGCTTGGCTTTGCGGATCTCGACCATGTCTTCCTCTCTTCGTCGCCGTCCTCCGACTCCGTCGACCACCGCCTTGTACCCGCTCCTCCGTACCGACGTCGTCCAGCTCGTTGTTCCTCCTCTCATCTTTTTTTTTATCACCTGATTTTCGACGGTTTGGTTGTAAGGTCGAAATCAAAATTTTCCAGGAAAAGTAACGAGAGAGGCCACACGCTACACGCTATATATGAAGGGAAAATAAATTATATTTTTTTGGGTGTCAAAAATAAATATTTTAAAACTAGGGGTATAAATTCGAATTTGTAAGATAACTTGGGGAGAACACAGGTAAAAAACGTGCATGCTGATTCGTTCCCGCCTAAATTCTGTTTCGGATTCTAATCATTGGGTAAGAAGTTAATCTGGATAGACTATAAAACCGACTAAGGCCCAATTGCAAGTTACAACAACATGGACACCTAAATATTTTTATTTATTGAGTATTTATTTGTGGGAAATTGGAGCCCATATACATAAGAAAAGGAAAAAAAAAGCTTATACCCATAGCACAACTTTGGCTATGATATGTTATATATTATTGTGTAAAGTGCCAAAAATATCCTTTCATGCGCGTGTAAACACCAACGAGTGTTTGATCTCTTTATTCTGAAAATGAAAATTTTGTTTCTACTTTACAGTATCTTGCGTACGGCAAAAAAGGGATTGTAAGAAGGTGTGTGGAAATCTGAGTTTAGGAACGGAGAAGTTAAATCAAGTATAAATGGCTCGGCTGTTCGGCATAAGTAGGATATCGTTTTTTAACTTGGAAATTGGAAATTTTTTTCACTTACCAACGTCGTCCATGTAAAACAGAAAATCTAGGTGAAAAGAACGATGGATTGAATTGGGGAAGAAGATGAACAGTATCATGTGGTATGTTCCATACTATTTTAAATTACAGTATAGTATGATACATTTCTTTTTCTCTTATTTTGCAATTTGTATCTCCTTCTTTGCCTCCTGATTCTCCTTATTCACTACTTGATCAGTTACACTGTTTTGTTCTCCAACACCATCGCCACTCATCATCTCTCTCTAAGAAAATTTTAAAGAATTTCATATATACAAAGTTTGTGGGTGTGTCGAGTATTCCATACCATAATATATATATAGCATAGTCACGTAATGGATAAGGGTTTGGGTTTAGGGTTTAGGGTTTAGGATTAAGGTTTGGGTTTAGGGTATATGGTTTGGGTTTAGGGTATATGGTTTGGATTTAGGGATCAGAGTTTGGTTTTAGGGTTTATGGTTTACGGTTTGGGTTTAGGGTATATGGTTTGGGTATATGGTTTGGGTTTAGGATTTAGAGTTTTGGTTTAGGTTATATGGTTTGGGTTTAAGGTTTAGGGTTGGATTGAATTGGGAAAGAAGATGAACAATATCATGCGTCATATGTTCCATACTATTTTAAATTACAGTATAGTATGATACATTTCTTTTTTTCTTCTTTTACAATTTATAGCTCTTTCTGTGCCTCATGATTTTTCTTAGTCACTACTTGATCAGTTATATTGTTTTGTTCTCCAATACCGTTGCCACTCATCATCTTTCTTTCTAAGAAAATTTTAAAGAATTTCATATATACAAAGTTTGTGAGTGTGTGGAGTATTCCATACCATAATATGTATAGTATAGTCATGTAATGGATAGGGGTTTGGGTTTAGGGTTTAGGGTTTAGGACTAGGGTTTGGGTTTAGGGTATATGGTTTGGGTATATGGTTTGAGTTTAGGGTTTGGGTTTAGGATATATAGTTTGAGTTTAGGGTTCAGAGTTTGGGTTTAGGGTTTGGGTTTAGGGTATATAGTTTGAGTTTAGGGTTTAGAGTTTGGGTTTAGGATTTATGGTTTAGGGTTTGGGTTTAGAGTTTTGGGTATATGATTTGGGTTTAGGGTTTGGGTTTAGTGTATATAGTTTGAGTTTAGGGTTCAGAGTTTGAGTTTAGGGTTTATGGTTTAGGGTTTGGGTTTAGAGTTTTGGGTATATGGTTTGGGTTTAGGGTTTATGATATATGGTTTGGGTAAATGATATATTCTTACAAGTGAATGTTTAATTTTGTTTTAGCTTTGTCCATACTATTATGCATATAGTATAGTCAAATTTCGCTTGTAGATATACGTTGTTTTGTTAAACTATAATGAATATTGTATAGTACGTTTTTTATTTGTTTTCCCTTCCCCACGTCCACGCGCTCTCTAAAGGATAGTAGTGGTATTTTTTGAAGAACCTGTCACATCAATGAGTCATACTGTAGAATGGGCATATTCTTTAGTTTAATGCCTCTTATGTATATCTCACAAATTCTCCCTTTATTTGTACTAAATGAGTTCACATATGAATTGATATTAATTAAACACTTCCAAAATAAAAAAAATTGCTTGAAATACACTAGTTTGGATATCATTTAAAAAAAAGATTCTAACATTTGATTTTATGGTTTAGTAATTATTGTGTAGTGTTTAGTATTTAGGAAGTGTGATTGATCAGTTTATAAATTTCTATAAATAATTCTTAAACATCTATAAATAATTTAGGAAGATTAATTTTAACTTAGGATATTCTAAATCAAATGGAATGTCAATATTCAGCGGACTTCATACCAAGTGAAGATGTCGAAATACTTGTTTTTTGGTCACATGTTTTGTATTTTGTAACTCTATAAATAGCTTAGGAGAGATAAGAGAGGACACAAAGAGATGCAAGAGTTGATAACCTTTATACAACTAACATACACTGTGTTGTTTTTTATTCAGTTAGATGAACAAAAATACAATTTCTCTTTCTATTAATTGTCATATTAATCTTTAAGAACATTCTTTTACTTTTCTTCCAGCAAAAAAAAAAACGATTTAGAGGTCGATGTTGTTTAGAGAATTTCTGTACAGTGTACAGTAGGCATTCCAGTGCAATATGGTTCGAACTATATGATCTGGCAAACAAAAAAAACGGACGCTAGATTATATTCAAACCTAACATAAACAAAAGGAGCTACTTACCTAGGAAAGAAAAGGAGACCATATTAAGGTCATCAAGACTACGGTTGATGTTTTGTATTTGGCAAACTATTGTTCGTTTGAAAGTTATTTTTCTTTCTATTTCTGATCATTTCGTTGTAACGCCTTTCTCTCTTGTTTGGGTTACTTTCCACCACATATTTGGTTCTCCCGAAATGCAAGGTTTAAAACCAAACACTACAGAGATTCTAATTCATAGGAATAAAAAACAACAAACACTACAAGAAAATAGCTCTATTGCAACAGAAAATTGCAACATCCGTTTTCCGTTATTAATTTGCTATGATTATTGCAATATTTTTGCAATAATGAATATTTGTTACAATTTTCTTACAAATTTATTGCAAAATAACAACTAAAACTAACGTTGCATGTTTTCGTTAGTAAATTGCAACCTCTTGCAACATAAACAAATATCTGGCAAGTTTCGCGAGAAACTTTCAACACTTTTGAATCGTTGCTAATTTGCAAAAAATATAAAATATAAAATATGTGGGAAAATATGTGACTGATTATATTTTTTTTATTATATGTTCTTTAATAGAAAAAAGTTAAAAACAAAATTTATGTTAAGTACAAAAATATAAAATATAATTTTATATTATATACTTAAACATGTACACTTTTTTTTCTAAAGTTTCAGATTCTTGAAATTTAGTAAATAGTTTTATTTTAATGAATTTTTTTTTTGTTTTTTAGTCTAGTATTGTTTGGTTTACTTATGCCAATTCAAAAAAAAAAAGAAATTCGACAAAAAAAATCATTTATAAAATCTTCCAAAAGATAATTATAAATTAACTATGCTATATACAAAAAAGAACCTATGCTATACATACGTAACATCTTTTTACCTTTCCTTATTTTTTTCCTTTAGCAGAGTTATCTTTATCAGAAAAAAGGAAAAAATAGAACTGATAATTTTTAAGAAAACAAAACACTAATAACTTAACCTAATAACAAAACACTAGATAATTTAACAATTGATCGAAATTGTTTTTTTCTTTTTGCGTTGGTGGTGGTGGTGGTTGTAGGGAACGATAGGTGTATAACAGAGCATAATAATTTAACGACTTTAATAGGTGGTTGTTTTCTTTTTTGCGTTGAACCTAATAATTTAACGATCTTCTCTTTGTCCTGAAACAGAGCATACAGAGCATAACAGCAGCACAACAGAGACGAAAGATTTTCTGTTTTAATCTCTTTCCAATTTCTCTGCTTAACTCCCTTGAGTAAGTTGACTCCTTCTATCTTCTTATCTGTTATGTTTCTCTCTGTCCTTATTAGCTTTGTAGTTTAAGTCTTATAAGGATTGAGTTTTAAACTATTTGCTTAACCTCTGTGTTTATCATGACAGAGAAAACTAAATGTCTTCGAGTAATTCTAATCAAGCTATGAGGCAATGGATGTATGCAAGAATTGATCCCAGTACCAATCAAGTCTCGAATGAATTTACAGAAGGATTGAAAGGTTTCATGGCTATTGCTAAAAACCATGTTTTATTTGCTCAAAAGCAGAAGATATTCTGTCCGTGCATCAAGTGTGAGAACAGAAAATTTCTTGATGAGCAAACAGTCGCTGGCCATTTATATAACAGAGGGTTTATGGCTAATTATCTTGTTTGGGTTGCACATTGGAGAAAACTATGGAGTTGACAATCACCCGCAATATAGCTCAGGAAAATACAAACACGCCCATAGATGTCTCTATGGAAGCTCAAAACTCTTATGTTGAGATGATAAGTGATGCCTTTAATGATCATACATCCTCTCATGTAAGTATTGAAGAAGATCCCAATGAAGAAGCCAAAAAGTTTTTCAGTCTGTTAAATGCAAGCCAAAATCCTATATATGATGGATGCCGAGAAGGACACTCACAATTGTCATTGGCGGCTCGATGTATGACTCTGAAAACAGATTATAACTTGTCTGAGAAGTGCATGGATTATATTGCTCAAATGTTGAAAGACTACATGCCTGCAGATAACACTGCCACTGCTTCATACTATGATACAAAGAAGCTGATGCGATCATTGGGGCTGCCTTACAAAAAGATAGATGTGTGTCAGAATAACTGTATGATCTTCTGGAAAAACGACGCAGACCTAGAAAGCTGTAAATTTTGTGGAGCTGCCAGATTCAAAAGTGCAAAACCTGGAAGAAAAAAAGTTCCTTTTCGACAAATGTTTTATCTGCCAATAGCTGATAGACTGAAAAGATTATATCAGTCGAAGAAGACAGCTTCACATATGAGGTGGCACAAAGAGCATTATTCAACTCAGGCTGGTAATGTAATGAGTCATCCATCAGATGGTGAAGCATCAAAACACATTAACCAGCTATATCCTGATTTTGCCAATGAATATAGAAATGTCTATCTTGGTTTGTGCACATATGGATTTAATCCTTTTGGTATGTCTGGTCAAAATTATTCGCTGTGGCCGGTCATTCTTACTCCATATAATCTACCACCTGACATGTGTATGAAACATGAGTTTATGTTTCTCACAATATTAATTCCTAGTCCCAACCATCCAAAAAGGAGTTTAGATGTGTTTTTACAGCCTCTCATAGAGGAGCTTAATGGTTTATGGACTGATGGAGTTGAGTCATATGATGTATCGCTGAAGCAGAACTTTACATTACGAGCTATGCTTTTATGGACGATCAGTGATTTTCTCGCTTATGCTATGTTATCTGGATGGACAACTCATGGTCGTTTAGCATGTCCCTTATTGTATGGACGACACTGAAGCTTTTTGGCTGAAACATGGAAGGAAAACATGTTGGTTTGATTGTCACCGCCGTTTTCTTCCAAAAGATCATAGTCTGCGCCGTAACAAGAAAAACTTCAGAAAAAATAAAGTAGTTGATTCTGATCCACCAACGATATATTCAGGCGAAGCTTTATGGACTGATCATGTGATGGGTTTACCAAAGACTGCTGACTGTGGAGGAGAAGGACATCCGAAAATAGCGGGATACGGTGAGAAACATAATTGGCATAAGCAGAGTATATTTTGGGAGCTACCTTATTGGAAACATCTTCTTCTTCGTCATAATCTTGATGTGATGCATATCGAGAAGAATTTTTTTGATAATATCATCAATACAGTGCTGAATGTTCAAGGGAAAACAAAAGACAATGTTAAATCCCGTCTTGATTTGGCTGATATTTGCAATCGCAAGGACCTGCATATGACTAATGAGGGAAAAGCTCCAGTTCCATTATTTAGATTATCTCCTGAATCCAAGACGTGTCTATTTAATTGGTTGAAAAAGGATGTTAAATTTTCTGATGGCTATTCGTCGAATCTATCTTCCTCGGTTGATTTTAATGGAGGAAAGCTTTCTGAAATGAAGAGTCATGACTGTCATGTTTTTATGCAAAGATTACTTCCGATAGCTTTTGCGGAATTATTACCTAGCAACATCCACCAAGCATTATCGGTATTTATTTTTTAATACATATAGTTCTTCTTGTATAAGTGATGAAATACAAAAATATATTGATGATTTTTTTTACAGGTATAAGTTTATTCTTTCGTGATCTATGTGCACAGGACCTTGGACAGAGATTCTGTGGAGATATTAGCTAGCAATATTGCTATTATCATGTGTAACTTGGAGAAAATATTTCCACCATCTTTTTTTGATGTGATGGAGCATTTTAGTGTTCATCTCCCTCACGAGGCAAAGCTAGGTGGTCCAGTCCAATTTCGATGAATGTATCCATTTGAACTGATATATGTATCATTTGAAGAAGAAGGCAAAAAATAAAGCTAAAATTGAAGGATCCATCGTAGAACAATATGTTAATGAGGAAATTTCAAAATTTTGCTCATACTACTTTGAGGCTAATATCCAGACTAAAAGTCGCAATGACTCTCGCAATGATGATGGAGGTGGCGTACATAACAATTTATTTCCAGATATTTCTGAAATATTTTTACAAGGTGGAAGAGGCAGTGGGAAATCTTTGGACGTTTGGTTGGACTCAAAAGATTATCAACGTGCACATTCATACGTCCTTTTAAACTGTAGTTATCTACAACCCTTTGAAAAGTAAGTTTATCTTAATTTAATATTGGTCTTATCATTATTAGTTTCATAATACACTGTAAATTTTGTATACAGATTATTCGAAGAAGACATAAAAAAGACGCATCCCACCACAAATGAGGCTCAGTTGTTTGATTTAAAAGAACGTCAGTTTGGATCATGGTTGGAAAAACATGTAAGTATTAAACTGACATCTAGAAATATATAAGAAAATAAAGTACATTACTTACTACAATTATTGTATTTTTCAGATTGGAGCTGACACTAACCACAGTATATATCCGTTATGGTTGCATGACTTGGTACATGGACCGGCAACTAAAGTAACCTCTTGGCCAATTTATTTTTGTCGAGGATACAACTTCCATACGCTAGATCATGGAAAAGATCGCAGTACGTTCAACTATGGTGTTTGTGTGAAAGGAACATCTGATTCAAGTGGAGAATCTGAATGTTATGGAATCATAAAACAAATATTTGAGTTGTATTATCCAGGAGTTGTTGGTCTTAGAATTGTTCTTTTCAGATGTGATTGGTATGACTCAACTATGGATAAAGGTGTACGCATAAACAGATCCGGGATCGTTGATGTTAATCGCTCTAGACGGTACGGAAAATATGATCCGTTTATTTTTGCTAGCCAAGCAGACCAAGTATGCTTTATATCGTATCCTCGTCTAAGCCAAGGAAAGAGTAATTGGTATGCAACAATGAAGATACAACCAAGGGGAAAAATTATATGCAGTGAGGAATTGGATCCGAGTCCTTTACAATACGAGAGCGATAATACAATAGTTATTGTGGCTGATCCATCTATCACAGTTGATGGTTTAGCTGACCAACAAGAACAGTTTGTCAACCTGCATGATGTTCTTGATGAGGAACTAGACTCAGAACAAGATGATGCAGTATCTCAAGATTCTCAATCAACAGAAGACAGTTCAGATAACTGAGAGGTCAAGACGTGAAACTGCTACGACGAGATGACAAATCCTCTTTTTATTCTTTAGTTTTCTTACCTTGACGTTTTGATTATTACCAGCTTTTTTTTAAAAACACTTAGCAGTTCTTCCTTTAATTGTTTAAACTGTGTCTATTTGGGATTTTCAAATTTATTTCTGAATTCATTGACCAATCTTTCTCTCTTTTATATATCAATCTGCTGTTTTAAGCTGCCTATTTAGCAAAGTATGAAAAACAGAGAGTGAGCTTGCTGGTGGATGCTGAACTGGTGTTAGTGTCTCAGTCTCCTCCTTAGTTCGTTTTCATCTGTTGAGTGAAGGCTCTGGAAGGTTCTGATGGCTTTGTTCAAGGAGGATCTTCTGCGGGTTCTCCGTAGTAGAAGCATGTGGAGCGTTGGGTCTTCGGAGTTGTCAACCTTGGCCTTTTAGCTTCCGTGGCGGCGTGTAGATCCAACTCCAAAGAAACGATTGTATTTTCTCTTTGTTTTTGCATGAAGGAGACCTTACCTTGTTAAATCTCAGAGTTGATACATTTTTTTCCTACATCTCTTATGGAACGGGAGATTAGTAGTGGAACTTAATTAAATTTATTTCGTAGAAACTGGATTCAAAATGATAGAACATCAACGTATTAAATTCTCAATACTAAAATTAACAACATTGTTAATCACTAAAATTAACAAAATGATGAACTCAACATTGGGCCTGATTTAACACTTAAGGCCCGTGAAAAATACTTTTCTTTATTTTCTTCACCTGAAAAGAACGATAGAAAAAACGGCAACTGCTCTTGACCAGAAAAAAAAAAAAAAAAAAACGGCGATGGCTATTCGGAGACATCAATTGGTCTTCGAGCTCCGGCGATAGCAGTTCAAGCTTGGATGGTGCTCTCGGACTTCAATTGGTCTTCGATCTGCAGCAGAGAAGATGAACTGACAACACATCTGAGCTTTCGCGATGGGTTCTTCTTTTCTTCTTCGGAATTCTTCTTCTCTTCTTCCTCCTCGGGCTTCTACTGTTCACAGAAGAGGACGACATGCATGTACAGAGGTCATATGATTTCCTTGTTTCTTCACCTGAAAAAAAGAGAGAAAGAGTGGCGGTGGCTGTCGGGAGGAGATCTTCACGGCCAAACCAGATGGAGCTCCGGCGTAGCAGTTCAAGCTTCAATGGTGCTCTCAGGCTTCCCCTGTTCTTCAATCTGTAGCAGAGAAGCTGAACCGACAACATATCCGAGCTTTGGCGATGGGTTCTTTTTCTCTTCTTCCTCCTCGGGGTTCTACTGTTTACATATGAGGAAGATGGTGGAGATTGGAAGAAAGGGCTTCTTCCGCTGCTTGACATATTTGTGACGAAAGGGCTCCAACCATCCGAGTGATGAAAGGTACTCGTGGTGGTGGCCAATCAAGTGACGTCGACAGTAACATGTACAAGGATACTGAAGTTGACCCTTTCTTGATACCGTCAGATTACAAATGGGTCGACTCAGCTGAGAAGAAACTCAGAATGAAAGCCAAGAAAGCTAGAATCAGGAAAAACAGGAAACAAGCTGCTTCTAAACCTAGTTCCTCTAGTTCCCGTTCCAATCAAGAACCGGAATAACATATCAGAGGTAACTATTTTCTATATGTGAACTTTGTTCTGTCAGTGAACTCTGTGCTTGAATTGGCCAATACGGCTGTAGCTAGATCAATTCAGAAGCTTTCCTTGTTGTTACTTGAGTGACTGCGTTTACTGGTTTTCTTATAGTTTTTTATTCTCTTTTCAAGCATGTATTTGCTCTGTTTTAACTGATTTTCAGTAGATGACTTTGCTTAATTGTTTTAACGGTTTGGACTTTGCAATTGTAAATTCAGCTTTGGTTGTTTTAACAAAATAAATACATAGTTTGTAATTGTTTTTACTTTTTAGTCAAATGTCTTTCCCTCTTTATATTTCATTTCCCGCTCCACTTTAGTTTGTTTAGAGAATATTGTGCTAAAAAGATATGGATATTCCAATATCGAGAGGTTTAGATTTTATTGTTTTCATATGTATATATATAAACAGCTTATACGGTGTTTTTAACAATCAAGTAAATTAATCATCGTTCTTTGAAAGCAACTAATCTTCAGATGGCGAATGAGGGTGAAAATCATGGAGCCGCCCAACCTATGAATGTCTTAGGTGTTCTTAATCCTTCCAGAGTCAATGGATCATTGTGGTAAAAAAGAAACACATATATATTTTTTTTATATATGAACCTCATGTTAAAGTTTGAGTTGCGTTATATTTTTATCCTTTTTTACAGGTTCAAACGTGATTCCGTAATCACCAGTGAGATAAGAACAATCATCCGATCTGATTTTCCTGGCCCGTACCGGAACTGGTCAACTACACCGCAACATGTAAAAGAGCGATGGTGGTTCACATTTAAGGTATATCACAAAACATTACATGTACATAAAAATTAAAACTTGTATTATGTTTCCATTGGAACAGAAATACTTATGCCATATCGCTTAATGTTTTATGTATAGGGCTCTTACTTTTTCTTAAATATATTTTCAGAGCAAATTCTTTTGGAGTCACTTGATTGAATCCGAGGTGCGAAAGATGTTTTGCAAATGTGCTGCAACTAAACTGATTGATATGATCAGCCGAGTAAAAGAAAGAGGTAAGCAGCCATATTGGATCCTTGATGATTACTACAAAGATTTGGTTGCCTATTGGGGAACAGATAAAGCTAAGGAAAGAAGTAAAAAGGCTTCTAAGAGTAGAATGTCTGATCGAAACGGGCTAGGTCCTCATAAGCACCGAGCTGGCTCACGTTCATATGCTAGGGTTGCAGATATTTTGGTAAGAAGCATTGTTTTCATAGTACTACTTAAAATGTTATTTGTTATTTTCTAACATTTCTATTTTGTAGAAAGAAAAGAATGGAGATGCCTCCTACATTGATGTGCTGCGTGAGACACACAAGAAACCAGATGGGTCCTTTGTGGATGAAAGGGCAAGGCTGATTAGTGAAGGATTTGAAAAAGATGTAGCTGATCATATGCTTGAAGATGATATCCTTTCAACAGAAGAACTAACTGCAGAGCAAAAGAACCAAATGTATCTGAAGGTATGCAATAGTTTTAAAAATCTTTTTGTTTTCTTTGATTTCTTCATAGATTTTTTGTCTTACATATATTATATTATACAGTTGGTTGATTCAGCACAAGGACGTGTGTTTGGTCTTGGAGCTCTCCTTAGTGAACTTTCACTCAATGCTAAAATGCCAGTCACCTTTGTAAGTCACTTGGAAAATGATGAGTTCAAAAAAAAGGTAGAAGACATTTCTCAAGAAAATGAAGATATCAAAGAAAGACTGAGCAAACTTGAAGGGTTGGAGAAAATGATTGCTATCCTTTGTCCAGCTATTCTATCAATGGGTAGCAACACCCAAGTTTAAACTAGCTCTTTTGTTATTGTTATTTTTCTAAGGCTTTAGTAGATTTTTTAGTTTTAAATTATTGCTGGTTTTTTTCTATTAGTACTTTGTTGAATTCTTTTTCAATATTTTATTTTATTTAATAAAGTTGATCTTTTGACTTTTGTTTATTATAAAATAAATATGACGTACAAAAAAATCAATCTAATATTTCTTATAACAGAATACTAAAACAATTAATTTATGCAGCAGAATTGGTATCTACTGATTTATTAAAAAAAAAAAATTATTTCTGAATTACCGTAAATTTTTTTCACCAAATGTATTATTTAAAAGTAATTATAGGAAATTTTGCAACAGCATTTGTTATATCTTTTATGAAGCAATTTTTGTAACAATTTTAAATTGCAACCATTTCAATTGTACCCAAAAAAAAATTATATTTATTTTGTTGCATTAATATTACTAAATTTCTAAAACAAAAATAAAAATTTGCAATGTTGTTTGCTACATATTTTACGTAGCAATGGCTTGCCACCATATATGGTTACAAAATACGTTGTAAATATACAACAAAATTGCAATAAAAAGTTGTTGCAATAATATGACATATATTGCAACATTTTAATTTGTTGTTAATTTTGCTACGTATATGCAACAAACATGAATTTGCAACATTCAAACAGCAAGAACTCAAAATTTGTCACAATTTTATTGCAATTTCATATTTGCAACAATATATGAGCATATTGCAACAATTTATCAATATTGCAATATGACTATTTTCTTGTAGTGAAAAGTAGAAAAAGAGGGCCAATACCGAGATGGAGGATTTCCAATCTCCTAGAATACGATCTTACAAATCGTATGAAGGAGATAGGAACCTCCAATTGGTTGATCCTGCCGATTTAAAACAGGTGAGAGGGATCTACGTTGTTAGAGAATCAAAACACAACCGATCTCCTATGACATCGGATCTATGGCGCAAAATCTCTTACAAAGACATGCCCGCTAGACCAAGAAAAGCTTCTTCTCATTCAACATCATTAAAAGGTAGTTTTCTTTTTAAAAGAACGAATCATATGGTTTATGGACTACAAAAAAATCTTCGACAACATTCTATTGCTACATTTACAATGATGAGTCTAGTTGTACAAATGTACAAACATATATGAACACATCGTTTTGCGTCTCTAATACTTTTAATGGGGGTTTACAATGTTTCTAACATTATATGTGAGTATGTTTGTTTGTAACTGTAACAGGATGGTGGAACGATCCGGAGATGAAGAGAAAGAGACGAGTGGCGAAGTACAAGATTTATTCAGTTGAAGGAAAGATGAAGACATCTTGGAGAAAAAGCTACAAGTGGATTAAGGTCCAATGCTCGAAGATTATTCATGGAACATAGCTCTTCAAGGTGTCATCTGTTCAGTAGTTTGATTTTTAAAAGGAAGCTAAAATCATGCATGCATATATGTATTTTATTCAATTACATTTATTTAATTCCTTTTGTTTATCTTGTTAATGGTGTATTTTGATGAAATTACATTTCATTTTAATTATCTTGAAAATTCAATAAACAAATATACTATTTTCAAAGATTATACAATTACTAGAACCTTCTAGGAGATAAAAGTAACCATATTTAAGTTGTTCATAACAATATATATATATATTATTGTGTCAAAATTCAGAACACAAAAACAAACTAAAATGATATATTTGAGAACGACTTGTTCTTTACCACTTATACCGTTGTTATCTCGCTTTTAGTAAGAAAACTGTAATACAAATTGACAAATACGTTCGGAAACAAAAAGCTGTTTGATAAAGAAATTTTCAAATAAACAAAGTATGTACGTTAGGAGCTGGGCTGTAAAGGCCGAATCGATGTAAGAATGAAATCACAGCGTCGCCAATCTGGTGAGAAGTCAACTATATTTTGCTATAAATAGACTACAACCCCTATTCATTAATATCACCCAAGTTTCTGAAAAAAGAAAGAAGCAATAAACTAAGTGCAAAAAGAAGAAGCAAAAGCTACAAAATGGCAAAAACCCTCAGTTCCATCTGCTTCACCACTCTCCTGCTCGTTGTCTTGTTGATTTCAGCTGGTAATTTTGGTTATGTTTTCAAAAATGCATATATATGCATAAAATCTAAAAACATGTATGTGTCTTTGAATATTTCTTAGGTATCCCGAAGAGCGAGGCGACGTGTACCAAGTACTTAGGCGAAGCCATATTGCCGTACCCATGCAGGGAAAGCTACTGTGAAGCCAAATGCGCTGAGATTTACCACGAGTCATGCAGAGGAGAGTGTGAGGATCATGATCATCATCACGGAGTGCATTTAACAAATGACCATGACGACCATTGCTACTGCTACGGTCGTTATTAAGCTGCTGATGAAGTTTACTCATAAACTCGTACCGTATTAAATAAAATAAAAATGTAAGCGTGGTGGTTTCCTTCGATTTAAGTGTCATGTGTGAGTGTTGTTTGCTTTTTTCTTATAATTAAATAAAATAGTACGTAAGACGAAGCTAATGACTTCTCTCCTGCGTCTATTATAAGATCATGTTGTATGTTATTTCGATTTGATAATAATAAAGTTGTTCTGTATTTTGGCTACGTACTTTTGTTAACCACTTAGATAAATACATACATTCGTCAATTTGAAGTTTTATGTACGTTTACAATACCACTTTTTCTCGGTATAATTATGGTCAAGTGGTAGTTGAGACATGAGAATGTAATAAACCACTTTTTAAAGTTTAAAATCTTCCCTAAAACAAATCGAAGCTATTTGAAAAGTTTGAGATTTGGTTTAGACCAAAACAGTTTTTATGACAATTCACTAATATGCGATTCACCATCTGGCATTATAAGATCGATAAACGTTTCAAACTTGGGTTAAACAATGTGATAGCTATTAAAAAAAAAACTCTATAACACTAAATAGTCTGTATTGCAGTAAATCTGATTGACGATAGAACATGTACAAAACTTATATCACTTTTTGTTACAACAAATATCATTGTAAATCAAAACACAAGTTAGCCTAGTAATAAAAGAATTGCAACTGTAACTATCGCCATCCTCATTAAATTCGCGTTGGAAAGAACTATTTATAATGCTTAGATTTTCCATAAAGAAGTGAAAACACTTTTTTGTTTACCAAAAAATATCATCGCCAATTGCAATTAAGTATCTTTTAACATTATTTGCTCATTTGATTTATAATGGTTTGGACACTAAATTTTGTATTGTACGTCGATTCTTAAAATTAAAAAAATGCAAAATATATCATTCGAAAATGGAAGCATAAATAGTACAGAGCATACAATATTCACTTGGACGATAAGTTTCACTCTTAAGTAAGAGTGTAAGACTGATGCAATGTTTTCTATCCAAGTATATTTCATGCAAATATCCCTTGCAATGTGATTGTTTGTCTATACCAGTCTTGGCAACCACCTATTTTCCGACAGGTAATATGTAGGATTCATCCTAGTGGGAATCGAAGATACTTGTTGCTCTTGTATATATCCACAAAATCCAAAATACTTGTAGCTCTTGTATAAATGTGCACTAATTTATTTTTCTCCAAATATTAATCTTTTAAAGCTATATATATTTTTGTCTGGTTAAACAAGAGACTAGAAAAAAAAACAAATGTTGAGAAAGATCTGACTCTAACGAGTAGTGGATCTCCTTTAAGAATCAAGTGGGCACGGCCCCGGGCTATGAAGCTACTAATGGGACCAAATGACCTCTATAGAAACTAAAGATTTATTTGACACAGTTGAATTTGGTGTAAATTTGCCCCCACTAAATTAGGACCATAGTAATTACTTTGGACCTTTCCAACTCATCGAGCTAAGCCTCGTGGTAGAATAGAATATCGTGACAGAATCAAGCCCGTCTCAAGTATCAAATGGACCCTGTGCTACAAATTTTTTGAGATCTATTTTCTAATACACTTTTTTTTTAAAGAAATAAGACCCTAATCTAAGCTAAAAATGTCAAAAAAAATGAAATGGACCCTGTGCAAATGCACCTCCAGCACAGGGTCAGAGCCGGGCCTGGACAGAATAAAGAAAAACCTAATAATAGTGCCGCATCTTTAGATCTTTATCTACAAAGACCTTCATCTAAGTAACAATAGTAAGTGACTCAGTGGTCATAAGTTTCATATACATCCATTGTAGAATTCCAAAGGACAACACTTTTGTCAGTTACTTTAGCTTTAAACTATATAATAAACAAATGAACTTTTGGTTTCGGTTTCCGTAAAGTCCTTAGCAAACAATTATATATGCATATATAGTATATACATATACATATATGTATACTAAATGTATACTAAGGACTTTACCACAAGGACATGCAATAATCATGCTCTAATGTTTCTTACATGTTGAACTCTCACCTAGACACCTTTTTGTCTGTTAGAAGAAAACGGCTTGCAGTTTTAGCAAAAAGAAAGTAGAATAAGAACTGGGTGTTGTTTTTTTTTTTTGCTAAATTGTAAATGTCATTGCAAGGAATGAAGGTTTGGTTACATGTAAATGCAACCCAGTCTGCTTTTCAGCCATTCTGAAAGCTTAGAGGTGCAAAAAAGTTTTAAAAAAACCCCTAAACCCCAAGGGAATTATGTTCACAGCTCAACCTAAACAATGGGAGCTTGAGCATAATACTAAAGTAGCTCAAAAGACCAACAATATAATCTCCCCCACCCAAACACTTCTCGAATCAAAGGAGCAACCATAGATAACAAGAGTAGAGCCATAAGCGATGATTAGTCATGTCTCACCGAAGTGGCACCAAGCAGGCATCAACGGCGACGTCTGGCAATGCATCCCGGAGCTCCGCTGGAGGAGGACTCTGACCTACAAAACTCAAGCTCTCTCGACGCTTATTAAAATGAAGACCCGACTTCGAGGCTGCATAAAATTGAAGCACTGGTTACGGTCAAGCGCAATCGGTCGATTTGGCCCCCTATCCGATTACGCGACACAAAGGATACATCATCGACTTCAGGTCACACGGAAGCAAGAACCGGAGTTGGGTGGATGGAATTGACGAACAGAAGAAGTGAAAACGCTTCTTACAGCAGATGGCTCAGGGCAGAAGAAGGCTTCGCCTTGACGCAGGTGACGTGTAGCTAAGGGTTGTCCTCGAGACCCAAGCGAAACAACATCGGTAGCAGGAAAGCTTTACCAAACTAACACCAGAGACCACCATGGTTGTTGTCTTCCGAACTAAAGAAAGAGGTCCTCGATGGCTTACCTCAACAGCCATCTTTCACTCAAAGAGAGGAAAAGCTCTACGATGAACCTTGGAGAGAACTGATAGAGGAGCCGACTGGAGCGAGATACAAATGCAGGAACAGCGACGGCAGCGACGCGTCGGGTGCTCCGGCTTTCTCGGATCTCAAAGTTGACCCAACTTCGAGCGCAATCGGTAACTAGCAGGAGCTCCAAGGACCCTAAGATAACCCCGACTCCTCTTGACTCGCCGGTTCTCCAGAGGAACCAAAGACAGCCTTTGATGTCCGACTTTCTGGAGGACGTCTCCACCAGATCCAGATGAGCCGAGCAAGGAGACAGGAAGAGCGGAGAACAGCAGAGGGGAGAGGAAATTGGATAATAAGGGAGATTCACGGCCCTCTCGCAGCACCAAGGGCACCGGAGAGGCAAGGGAATGACGGAGAACGGGAAGACGAGGAAAGTAGGGTTTGAGAGAAAATTTGGGAGCGCGTTAGGTGGACGCGCCGAGGAAAATAGGCAAACTCCAAGGCAACTGGGTGTTGTTTTTTGAATCCCCAAACGATATTTTAACAAACCCTAATCCCCAAACGATATTTTAACAAACCCTAATTCTATCTTACAAAACTAGATTAGATGATCAAGGAAAGTAGATAAAATGTTCCGGCTTAGATGATTTTGAATTCCAGAGAGATGGGGCCTTTCTGTTCTCACTTCTCACCAATCAAAATTAAAACCGCGTTTAATAGTTGGGCTCATACCTATCGTATAAACGTGATTGAAAAACAAAAGATAGAGCTGTTGGGCCTGATAGCCCATAGAAGTAAGAATGAAAAACGACAACGTTGCAAAAATGGCGGGAAAACGCAGCTTGAGGTTTATTTCGCGGAAGTCCTTAAAAAAAAAATCAAACAAATTTATTAATTTCTAATCGCCGCCCGGGGAAGAAAAAAAAATCGCAGCTCCTGTTACCGGAATTTAAGAATCCGTCTCCGAAGATGAAAGGTCAGGATCTCGAACTGGAGAAAGCTCGACTGCTGAGCTTAGCTACCAAACTCGGATTCGACGAAGAGTCCGCGAGGAAAGTGCTTGGATCGATTCGTCGATCTCTACGGTACCAAAAATCCGATTCTAGAGAAACTGATCGATTGAATCACACTATTATCTGAATATATATATATATATATTATATTTATTTGTAAAATCTGGTTTTGAAAAAGGTGATGATGGACGAGATTTCATAACTGTTGCGTTATGCGGAGACGATTTCATCGCGGCGTTGGCTGATTTCGAGGAAGGGACGGAGGAATGGGATGACGTGCAGGCTTTAGAGACGGAAGCTCAGGGGACGTTGGCTGAGATGTTTAGTAAAGCTAACACTAGTGATGATAACGGATTCGAGACTGAGGATGATGAGTCAAGAAGTGCTGCCCAAGTTCATGTCATCGAGGACTCTCCTGATTCAAAGAATAATAATCCTGACGTAATGGAGCTGGATTCTTCTAGTGATTTTGAAGTTGATGATGATACACAGTTCAAGGCTCCAAGGACTGGTTCCAGAAATCACTCTTCTAGATCCATGGTAAGATTCAACACTACGTTTTATTGTGTTCATGGTTTTTGAGAGAAAGATAAATCATTTGTTGGAATGTGTTTCCTGTAACGAGTATGTATTGTCTTTCTTACGCTGAAACTTATGAGTTGTTCTGCTTTGAAGGAATATTCCTATGGAAGATTCAGTCTCAACAATTTCATGGCAGAAAACCTTCTGTACAGACATCAGACAAGGACCATGAAACTCCAAGCTACGAAGAGTTGCAGGCGTTGGATGATCTGGAATTCGCCAACTTGGTTATTTTTGGAAACAAAGTGTTCCGGCCTCTGCAGCATCAAGCATGTAGAACATCTATGGAAAAGAAGGATTGCTTTGTTCTAATGCCGACGGGAGGGGGAAAAAGTTTGTGTTACCAGGTCATGATCCCTTACTTCTACACCTAGGTTTATCAACGAGTTATTTGGATTCTGTCATCGATTAGTTAGTCCCACTACCTTTAGTTTCTGTTGCCACACAGGCTGCATAGTAAGTTTCGTTTTGTTTTTGTTTGATTTTACAGCTTCCTGCAACACTAAAGGCTGGAGTTACCATAGTTATATCTCCTCTCTTATCCCTTATCCAGGATCAGATAGTTGCACTGAACCTTAAGTTCGGTGTACCAGCGACTTTTCTGAACTCTCAGCAAACATCTTCACAAGCAGCAATTGTATTACAAGAGCTCAGGTGAAGATCCTCTCACCAATTCTTTCATTGTCACAATATCCCAGGCATCATCTATTTATTATTTTCACTATGTAGATCCAATCATCTGAATGTGTTAAATAAACTTATATGTGCATTGAAATTGTATTTGCAGAAGATGATAATCCGTCATGTAAACTCTTATATGTGACATCCTGAGAAAATCGCTGGAAGTTCATCCTTTTTGGAGACACTGAGATGCTTAGACCGCAAGGTATTTTGCTGAGTTTTATTCTTAATTATTGATTGCATTAATTGATCAAAAAGCTTCTAGCTGTAAGGAAAATATTAAACACCTCTTCTGTTAACAACAGGGCCTGCTGGCAGGTTTTGTGGTTGATGAGGCTCATTGCGTGAGGTGCATTATCTTTCTACCCTTCTCTCAGACATTATAGTTTTGTGATCTACATGAATGTTCTCTGATTATCCGTTACCAACACTTCAACATCAAAATTAAATTTCTGGCCCACGACCTGAGAATAATTTCTTTGAAGTTCAAATACATCTACAAATCGTTCCTGGTAACCTTGTTATATAGCATACTGGTCGAGCATGTAGGAACTGATTGGAATCGATTGGGTGTCAGTAGTTTCGTTTTAATCGCATAGGTCAATAAGCTTGATAAAAGTGTTAAAACTCACTCTGCATCAGAAAGAACTGTACTGTTCGATTTTGGGGTGTCCTACATCTGAAAACTGCTACATTTTTCTTTGTTTCCAGCCAATGGGGACATGACTTTAGGCCAGACTACAGGGAACTGGGATGTCTTAAACAGAATTTTCCCCGTGTTCCTGTGATGGCTCTTACAGCCACAGCTACTGAATCAGTCTGTCAGGTAACGACCATCACCATGATTAGATCCTGTTTCAACTCATTGGAACGGATTTAAGAGCTTTGACGGATTCCCATTGCTAGGTTCTTAATTATAAATTTAGAAAATATTCCCACTTGCGCAATTTTAGTAACTACGTGTTTAGTTCATCATTGACCTTGAAGGTCATTGGATCACCATTTTGAATTATTTTTTCTCCCCCAATGACAGGACGTACTAAAAAGTCTGAGAATCCCCAGGGCTCTGGTTCTCAAGATGAGCTTTGACAGAACCAACTTAAAGTACGAGGTGATCAACAAGACCAAGGAGCCACTCAAACAGCTGCAAGAGCTGCTAAAAGACCGGTTCAAGGATCAGTCTGGGATCGTTTACTGTCTCTCCAAAAGCGAAGTGTGTTGATGTTGCAAAGTTTCTGAACGAGAAATGCAAAGTAAAGACTGTTTACTACCACGCTGGTATGCCTGCGAAACAGAGGGTTGATGTTCAGGGGAAATGGCAAACAGGGGAGGTTCGGATTGTTTGTGCCACCATTGCATTTGGGATGGGGATAGACAAAGCAGACGTGGTAAGTCAATCATGTTCTTAGCTGTTACAGTTTGTTTGCTACCAATTTGCTGCCATTTTCTTCTGTCTGCTTAATCGTTTTTTTTTTTGGTGCAGCGTTTCGTTATACACAACACATTGTCAAAAGCGATTGAAAGCTACTACCAAGAGTCAGGGAGAGCAGGAAGGGACGGGCTTCAAGCGCAGTGTATTTGCTTGTACCAGAAGAAAGATTTTAGCAGAGTCGTCTGCATGCTGCGTAACTGGACAAGGGCAGAAACATGGATAGATTCAAGTCAGCCATGGCTCAGGCCAAGAAAATGCAGCAATACTGTGAGCTTAAGGTAAAATTGCAAAATAAAAAAACACAAGACTTGAAAAGCAAATACTTTATATTTGAAGCTTGAATCTATTGTGGTCCTATCTATTTTAAGTTTTTTTTTTTTTTTAATTTGTCATTTACCAAAAATCTTAATTAATGAATGTTTCAGACAGAATGCAGAAGACAGATGTTACTAGACCACTTTGGAGAGTCATTCGACCGAAGGATCTGTAAAGGCAGTTTACATCCGTGTGATAACTGTGAAAAGAGCTAAAGTAATCTTACTCACATCTTTGATTACTTAACCTGTTATGGATGTATAGTTTTGTTCAAATGACCATAGTGATGTTTGCGTGCAGAAGCATGATTGCTATGCTATAACTATTCCCACATGACTCCCAAGCGTTCTTCAGCTGCTTGTCATTATCTGAGCCTCTAGTCGTTCATCAGTGCTAGGTTCTTCAGACAAAGCGCTCGAGTTTTCTCGACTGTTAGTTCCATAACGCCATGGATGTTCATTGAGGTCGTTTCAGTATCTGCGGTAACCCTCAAAATCAAAAATCCTATTAGAAATCGCACACACACCTGATCACAATGATGGTGATACACATGTTCTTTTAATTCCTACACCGACAAAAATTTAGGAAGTTTTGACCGTATTATAATAGTATATGGAAGCTTAGAAAATATCAAAATATGATTTTTTTTATACATAAAAGGCACTATCGTGGTTTAGAAGGGTGATGATTGCGTTCAGCACTAACAACATTTATTTGGATTTTTTCTTGGTTTGTTTGTAAATCAAAGATCAAAATCAAACTGGACAAAGATATTGAATGCCCTGAGTAAGTGATCCGAGTTAAATTCACCTGTTAGGCGACAAAAGAAAGTAAACTCCGGCCTGTTTACATCCTGAAATATGCAATAAATGTATCAGTAGAATTGATGGTTTCAACCTGACTAAAAAAATACGTGGGTTATAAAAGCTGTGTGTATACAAACAATAATACAAACAAAAAGTTCATTGCTGTGATTGATTAGTCACTACTTAACTTTTTCTTTTGTAAAGTCATTTTAATACTAGCATTTATAACTCATGTATAACACTATCACATTTGAAGTCGAATTATACCGCTAAATAATAAACTCTATCACGTTAGCCCGATTGGTTTCCATATGATGAGCTAACAAAAAGAATAACTAACCATAAACAGAATGAGAGACCAACAAGTATCAAAACTCTTATTGGATTTTCCTTTTTTTTTTACCATTAAAATTCTCATATGTAAAAAAAAAAAAAAAAAAAAAAAAAAAAAATTCTCATCTGTAATAAGCCAAAAAGAAAAGAAAAATCATCATCATATCAAATGGGCATAAAAAAGTCTTCACTTTAAATACAGAAAACAATGACACATTTAATAATCCAGAGGTGGAGTGAGAGAGAAAGAGGGGAAAATTCAAAGTTGTATCTCTCTTCAAGTCACATCAATTCACACACATACACACACACACTCTTTGCATCGGTTTTAATTTTTCACAAGCGCTCTCTCCGCTACTTCTCCTTTACGCCTCTCTCTCTCTCTATTCCAATCCCAAAATCCTAAAATCGACGAATCTATTCTCCTCTTCTCTTGTTCTTCTTCTTCCTCTGGCCCATTGTCCAAAGAACCAATCTTTCCATTGATTTGTTTCTCTCCTCGTGATTTTACCCAATTGCATTTTTTGTAGATTTGAGCAAGCGAGCGAGATAGATATAAAGTTAAAGACTTTCTTTTCTTTTAGGGTTCCCTTCTTCACTAATCACTTTTTTTTAAGCTGTGCGAAGCTTCTGGGTTTTCGTCTCCGCGCCTACATTATCTCCTGAACGTTTTAGAATAATTTCGAATTCGGTAGTCATTTCTAAATCCTTCTTTCTTTTTTTGTTTGGTCTTATGAATGAATCATTTGATTTTGTCTGTATTCCTGTTTTAATCCTGTTTACTGTCCAAAGTCTGGTTCTTTTTTTTTGTCCTTATGTCTGAATTTAGTTAGCTGAGCTCTGAATTTAAAAAAATCCCAGCTTCATGTACGATAATGATGCATATTCCCTATTAGTAGTAATCTAATTCAATTGCTGTGAACGTGTCTGTAGATGATAGAAACGGAGGCTGTTGAGAGGAAACGATCCAGAGGAGGGTTCTTAACTCTCTTTGATTGGTCTGGTAAATCCCGGAAGAAGCTCCTCTCCTCTACCACCACCTCCTACTGGACCCTCCGGTAATACTCTGCATCACTTCTTTACCAAATTGTCTTATTTAACTATATAAATGGTCCTTGTCCTGGAGGAGCCCTTTGGTTTTTGATACTTTGATCCATAGTCCTATGTATCTATTTGTGTGGATGAAGATAATGCACTTCTTGATTTCAAAGAAGTTCACTTTTTAAAAAATCTACCTTTAGCTTCTTATTTAGTAGCTGAAAGTTTTGTCTTCTTTGTTTTGTAGGAGAAGCATCAAAGCAAGAGAAACAAAATGCTCAAAAGTCATCCCTCTCTGTAAGCATTCTCAATACTTTTTTTTCCTTTATTTTGGTCTAGTGAATACAGAAAGCAATAGTCTTTGATCTGATCTTTCTTTTTTTTTTATTACAGGCTGAGCTTGAGGAGACTGGAAGAGTTTGACTTACAGTCCGAGAAGGGACTCTAGTTGCTCTACATCCACTGTCACCAGCGATGACAGACAAGGGTCCAGAGCCCCTAGTGTGGTCGCCAGGCTCATGGGTTTAGAGTCTCTGCCTGTCCCAAATTTCCTGGAACCTCGGTCTAATCCTGATTTTGATCCCTTCTTCAAGGCAAGCACGTGGGATGCATACGAGAGCTTGGGCTATGTAAATCTCCGGAGCCACTACGATGGCATTTCTTGGGATCATTTGGATTCAAGAACGAATAACAACAACGAATGTAACCGACCCATTAACCGTTTCCAAACCGAAACTTTACCTCCAAAATCGGCTAAACCGATCTCCGTCACTCACAACAGGCTCTTGTCACCCATCCGGAGTCCTGGTTTTGTTCAGTCCAGGAACCCTGCTCAGGTAATGGAAGCAGCTTCGAGAATGATCGAGCCTAAGTCCACCACGGATACCTGCTAAACCACGGTTTCCATCATCGTCCGAACCTTCTTCTTCATCGATTCCAATGAGGATCAGAGATTTGAGAGAGAAACTAGAAGCTTCTCAGAAAAGACCAAGTCCACAAGTCTCTAACGCCACCCGCAATCAACAACAATAAGAGAGCTACATCATCACTCAAGACACATGAGGAAAATAAATTATTGGTTAAAACCAGTAAAGCGAAGCCGCCTTCTGTATCTTCTTCACACACGAAGGCTAATACTATTATTCACAAGCAAGAGAGCTCAACGTCCTCGAGTGGCAACCGAGCTCAAAAGGAGAAGGTGGAGACCAAGAACCGCATAACTAGCACTGGGAGGAAAATTGTGGCTAAGCAGAATAACCAGAAACAGAACCAACTCGCTGTGACGTCTGTTACAAAACAGAAAGGCAGTAAAGGGATGATGAACAAAGTTGTAAACAAGGTGTTGGTTGTGGAAAGCGGAACTACATCTAGAAAGCCTAGCTTTACAGCAACGTCGTCGGAAAGAAACACTACCGGCAAAAAGAGTCTTCCCCGCAAGAAAGAACCGGCAAATGGGGTGCAAGAACGGATCAAGAGAGGTGAAAAGTTGAAGAAATGTAACATCAGTGTTGATACAGGGGAAGTTGATAGGAAGAAGGACATGGATGTGATATCATTCACTTTCTCATCCCCTATCAAGGGCATATCATCCACTAAAAAGACCAATCAAGAAAGAGACTCTGCACTTAGTTTAAGCGCAGCAATCAACGGTGATTCTCTCAACATTCTGTTGGAACAAAAGCTCAGGGAGCTAACCTCTAAGATTGAGTCATCTAGCAGTGGCCTTACCCAAGAGGGAGAGTCTTCAGGTTCCATTTCAAAGGATTGGGTGAATGGGACTATCTCATTGCCATCAGATAAAGTTTCATCAGAGAGCGAATCTGTTTCTGACTGTACTTCATTCTACAATAACCGAAAATTCCAGGTTAGTTCAGGCTCTCTTTGTAGTACAAAGATATAGCTATGCTCTTAGTAGTAGTAAGCTTACCACTGTTTATATGATACAGGCAGAAGAGCAGGAAGTTAACAGCTTTGGAACAGAAGCTGAGGATCTCCAAACCTCAAATTCACACAAAGAAATTGAAGAAACAGAGTCAGTTACTTTAGCAGAAGCTGAAGAAGGCGATGATTGGGAGCTAGAGTACATAACCGAGATCATAGCCTCTGGGCAAATGATGGTGAAAGAAATCTCCTTGGGGATGGCTACTGATATATTACCTTGGAGCCTCTTCGAGGAACTCGAAGGTAGTAAGAGAGATCCACATGGAAAGGTGGAGAGAAGAACGGTGTTTGAGTTTGCGAACGAGTGGTTAACACTCAGATGCGAGAAGATGTTCATGGGAAGCTGCGGAGGGTTGGTGGGGAGAGAAGGGATGGTGTTTGGGAGGAAAGAGGTTTTAGCTGAAGAAGTGAAGAGAGAGATGGAGAGGTTGAAGAAGATGAGAGAGATGGTGATGATGGATGAGCTGGTTGACAATGAGATGAGTAGTTTTGAAGGGAGATGGCTTGATTACAAGAGAGAGTGTTACGAAGTTGGAAGTGAGGTTGAAGAGGAGATTATTTTGTCTGATTTAGTTGATGAGTTAGTTAGTGATCTTCTCTTGTGTTTCTAACTGACGATCTTGTTGTCTTCTTCTAGAAAGAATTGTTTTTATACATTTTAGAAATAAATAGCATTCACTGAATCCGTCTCAAATGGTAAACGTTTTTAAACATCCTTCCTTGGTGATGTGTCTAAGCACACAAGTCAATGAATCATTTGCTTCAAGGGAGCTCTCTGCGAAAGTGGAGTTCAAAAATGTAAATGCCTATGGGAACGTAGAAACGGCATGGAGTTCTGGTTTATAATGTGAGAACGGGGAGGCGTCTCTATGAAAGTGAGAAAAAGATTAAAAAATAAATAAGGGGTGTTCCGAGAATCGAACTCGGGACCTCTCGCACCCGAAGCGAGAATCATACCACTAGACCAAACACCCTACGACGGTCGGTTACACAATTCGAAAATAACAAACTCTAACTTCATCATTGTGCGGACGGGCTATAATCAATTCGAATCGGCAACAGTGCTTGCTTCCCTCATTCATCGTCTTCTCTTCTCCAATGGCTTCTAGCAACACCGTAAGCTAACGATCTCGATCCTCTTTTACACTCTTCTAACTACTTAGGGTTTTATTAGGGTAACGACACGATTCTGAGATTGATTTTGTGTGTGTGTGTGTTTTGGTTCGATTTTTGTAGCCTCAAGGGGTTGACAATACGTTCAGAAAGAAGTTCGATACGGAAGAGTATCGGGAGCGTGCACGTGAACGCGAAAAGAAGGTTTGGGTTCTTTCTCCCCCAAAGTTCATATTTTTTCAATCTCTGATCTGTTCGATTTTTTTAAAAAGGGTTTTTATTGTGGAGTTTGCAGGAGGCGGAACGGTCTAAACAGTGTAGGGTTTTACTTTCTCTGATTTCAGGTTATGATAAAGTTGAGATCTGGGTAATGATTGATTTGGGGGGTTGTATTTTTTGGCAGCTAAAGGTCCTCCTGTGCAAAGAGCTCCTTTGAAGCATAGAGATTATCATGTTGACCTAGAGTCTCGTCTGGGCAAGACCCAGGTCAGTTTTATTTTACTCTCTTTTCTTGTTGTTCTAGTTGTATATGCTGGCAGCATTTAGATTGAGTAGAAGTTTGCAAGCTTAGCTTTTGCTGTATCCGTTAGACAATGAATTTTGTGAAAGTAACTGCTCTTGAACTAGAGTCTACTACTTACGGATGATGTTCTATCTTGGGTCTCTTTTACATGAGAAGTCCACTTTAAAAGGTTTTGACTTGAGGTGTGTTTTATGTTGATCCTTCTTGAGAGCCGCTGGTGTTCAAGTTTGGTAGCTCAGTTCTTATTATATTCTCTGGAAAACAGATGAAGGTTTTGTGAATGATTACCCACTATCTTGTTTACTGTTATAGGGGTGGCATTGATGTTTCAATTGGTTATTGCATAAGTGTTTCTATATAAAAGAGCTGAATCAAAATTAGCTGATTTGGTTATCACTTTAGTTAATTGTATTTCTTCTGATTTGGAAATTTCTCAAGTCGAGGGCTCCTTCCATATTCTAAACTCTAATGATCTTGTTGTTCATATCACCAGGTTGTTACACCGGTAGCGCCTCTAAGTCAGCAGGTAATGGCTGTTTCTAGCTTTACTCGCATACATGAGCTTTAAGCAAAAAAAAAAAAACTTGTTATACACATGACTATCTGCTAATGAATCTTTGTCTTCCCACAGGCCGGTTATTTCTGTCGCGTTTGTGACTGTGTTGTTAAAGATTCAGCAAACTACTTGGATCACATTAATGGGAAGAAACGTACGTTATTGACTCTTTGATCTGCTCTGTACTCACTATATTTCTAAGATATCAAACTAAAGAAACCAGATTCATTCTGAACTCCTAACACTAAATTCTTTGATTGAACATTCAATCTGTTTACAGTTTTTACTAAAATAGATGTTTGTTATTGTTTCTGTTTTTGTTTTGTTTCATACAGATCAAAGAGCGTTGGGAATGTCTATGCGGGTGGAGAGATCGTCTCTTGAACAGGTTAACTTTTTTTCTCTCACATGCATATACTTAAATGCTTTCGTGATGTTTCACATATGACATAAAGTGGTACTTGTTTGAATACGTTAGGTTCAGGAGCGGTTTGAGGTGCTAAAGAAGCGGAAAACGCCAGGAACTTTCTCAGAACAAGGTTAGACCTCTGAGAGAAACCTTCTCTTAGTTACGTTGTCTGCTGCATAGTAGAATTCAGATAACAGATTTTGATCATGAACTTGGAAACAGACCTGGACGAACGGATCCGGAAACAGCAAGAAGAAGAGGAGGAGTATAAACGGCAGCGGAGAGAGAAAAAGAAAGAAAAGAAGGCAAGTTTCTATATATGTACTTGAGCTCCCTATGTTTTTTTTTTTTTTTTTTTATTTGGATTTTGGAATATGACATGTGATTTCTCAAAATATCTGGATTCAGAAAGGGAAGGTGGTGGAGGAGGAGCCTGAGATGGATCCCGAGGTTGCAGAGATGATGGGATTTGGGGGCTTTGGATCTTCCAAAAAATCATGATGATATCTTCATTTGATCATTATGTGTCTTTTATGTTGTAACGTTTTTGATCCAAAAGCTTGAAACTTTGTAATCTAACATCGCATAACGATATCGTTCGTCTCATTGTGACTAAGAAAAACAGTTTGTTTCTTTCAACTCTCTTTTAGAGTATTTGACAAAAGCGTTACGGTTACATAATGACATATTTTCTACTGACTACAGTTAACTCTGTAACCTGAGAAAAGTTTAGAGAATGCAAGTCACTTAAATTTCCGGTGCATTGTGTTCTTTCTCTTGTAAGTTGTCTTTAGTTTAGTAACCTGAGAAAAGTTTAGAGAATGCAAGTCACTTAAAAAACAGTTTGTTTCTTGTAAGTTGTCTTTAGTTTAGTAACCTGAGAAAAGTTTAGAGAATGCAAGTCACTTAAAAAACAGTTTGTTTCGTTCAACTCTCTTTTAGAGGCTTTGACAAAAGCGTTACGGTTACATAATAACATATTTTTTCTACTGACTATAGTTAACTCTTTAACCTGAGAAAAGCTTAGAGAATACAAGTGACTTAAAATTTCCGGTGCATTGTGTTCTTTTACCCTTGTAAATTGTCTTTAGTCACATACTAAAATGACTAAAGAGCATGGTATGGTGATACACTGACTTATTGATCAAAAGAGAATACATGGATAATGGTGAGGATAGTATTGATGTATACATGGAATGTTTAAATAAATTGTACAAAACTCTTCTCCATATTTTTCAAAAAGAAAAACCATCACACTAAAAGAACAATCTCCCAAAGTTATGGTTTAAGTGTTTAACCAAACAGAGTCCTCAAGTTCCACACTTTGTGCAAAGGGGTACTAAAAAAATAAAATTAAAAAAAAAACAAAACGTAGGAAAAACTTATAAGGAAGATGAAGCAGAGAAAGGCGAAGCAAATCTCTAATGATATACAGAATCATATCTACGAATCAGGAGGAAGCGAACCATTGGCGTTGTTGAAGCATTGATTACAATAACATTCTCCGTTGGTCTGGAACTGACGTATGCATTTCATGTTCTGCATCGCTTCTTCTTGAGCTAAGATGTCTCGTAGATACGGTCCCATATCAGATACTGTGAAGTCGTTCGGATGTGGAAATATCATCGAGTTAGGTTGTGTCTCTTGTGCAGATGCTTGACTTGTACGTAACTCTCCTGTGTTACTCGTTTGGCCCTGGTCTCGTATAATCGGATTGTTAAAATGTGACCCGCTAATAGACCTTCCCATGTTGGTCACCAGCTGAGATGATGGGTGGGTAACTTGCACCCCAGGTAATTGACTCATAGTTTCATTCTGGTGATTGCCTTGAAAAAATGGGTTCATTTGATTATTCGCGCAGAAATCAGTCGACATGCTGAAGTTTACGTCCTCCACTGGCACTTGAACAAGTCCTATCAAAATAATGGGTTATTTTAATACACATGCTAACGTATAAAATGACACACAAATCTCGTATATAGTACTAAAAATTTATAACAAAAAGATTAACACATTAAAGAACAAAGTTCTTCGAAATCATTAAACAATATAAATAAATACTTAATTACTCTAACCTCTATCATACGATTCATACCCCATACCTCAAATACTAAATCATAAATTCTAATCACTATACCTTAAAATCAAATATAAAATATATATTTATTATATAATTTACAATCTAAATATTTTAATATGTATCTAATTAATCATTTGGTTATAACTGATGGTGTATTAGTTGTTTAAGTGTTATTCGAGAGTATTTTTCTAAAATAGTTTGCGTAAGGTTCAAAGTTAAGTACCTTGAGGATACTGATGACATAGGCCACTATTGCCGTTGAAGCCAAGTGTTCTGCAGTGTCCGTAGGGAGACAAGTTGCTGTTATCATTGTTGTTATTGTTTCCATTATCGAAGTAAAGAGACTGTGGTAGCGTTGGGAAATTGACTTTGGCGAGTTTTGACCAGAAGCTATCGGCGGACGCAAGCTTATCCAAGTTCCATTTTAGATCTTTAGGGGAAACATGAAGTGTATGTCTCCTGTTATTATATATAAAAACATGAGGCTGTAAATAAATCGATTTCAATATGGTACTAGAACAAAATAAAAGGGTCAAAGATGGAGAATGTGAAACCTGTATTTAGAAGCAGATTGACCTAGGGTGAAATCTTGATCCAACTGTTTCCATTGAGTGTGTTTTCCTTTCTGTGGATTAATCTCCATGAAGAACGTTGGACATTTTCCCAACTGAAAAAAAAAAACAGCTCAAGATTTGAGATAGAATGTGTAAAAGATATGATGTATAACAAGTCTTGTATACTACCTCGACTTCAAGGATTCCTGTTTCATTTTGTGGAGAATAACTTGCTCTAAGAGATAAGACATCAGACCATTGGATCTCGATCTTCCTTTTAAGTTTTGAATCTTCGTCAAGAATCTCCCACATAAGTCTCTTCTTTGCAAAGTAGAATTTGGCCTTAAGATCATCCGGGTAGACTGACTTGTGAGTCCATTCACCAATCATGATCTTGGAGATTTGGAAATTCATAGCCTTTTGTTTTTCAGTATTTTTAGGAGTTTCATAAGTCGTTAAGGTCTTTGTGTTCTCTGTGGAATAGGGTGGATTTTGCCTCTCTTCTTGTAATTTGGATTCAATTTTGTTGAAATGTTCCAGAGTTGGTGTGTAAGTCAAGTTTAGAGGTGGATATTGACCCTGAAAAAAATAGAGATAGAGAGTAAATAACAAATTTATAGAATTGTTTTATGAAAAACAAAGATAAATACGCAAGCCAAATATACCATAAAAACAAAGTTTCTAAGTTTCTAGAATATATGCAAGAAGATAATGAATAATCTAAAAAATAAGATTTAACACGTGGTTTACAAAATGGTTATACTTACGAATAATTAAATCTTATTAATTGAAACATATAGATAATCTTTTGAATTGTAAGATGATTATATATAGATAATCTTTGAATTGTAATATGATTATATAAACACAAGATATACAAGAGTAATCTCGTTCAAAGTCCTATTGGGAAATTAGTCAGCAAATCAAATTCAATAAAGATGACTAAACTACAAACATGTTCATAGAAAAGTTTACCTCTTGGATCAGCAGGGTGTCAGGGTCTCCCAAACCCCCAATCCAGAGTGGTGTCGCTCCATGAAATTCCTCAAGGAGATTTTTAGCCATCTGTCATGGGAAATTTAAAGTCTATCACCAGTTAGAAACAATTTTGTTGTGAGTGGATATTAAAACCACTAATAGAATAGAAAACAATTGTAATAACTTAAAACCTAAATCCTGATTGTCTTCCAGATCATGAAAAATTATAAAATATCTGAAAACGCCACACAGAAGAACAAAGATAGAGTACCAGAGATATAACAAATCATAAAACATGAAGAGACGGCAATAACCAAATAGAAACATATATATATTAATAATGAATAGGAAGATCAAAGTAGAGAGACCTCTGCAGTTAATTGGCTAGGGCCACCTTGAGATTCTTCTCCCATATTCATCATCCAATGATATCAAGAACACCTCTCAGGTTTTGTTTTGGCTTTTGTCTGTTTTAGCTTTCTCACAGCGTATTCAGATATTGCCTAGCTACATATATCCTTATAGATTTTCATATATCTATATGTATTTAGATTTTTTTTTGGTCAAGGACATATATCTATATGTATAATAATTATTTTTAACTGAATAAACGGCAACCAAATAGTTTGTTGATAAATACTTAAATATTATCTAAGTATATTGAAATTTGAAACCAAGAGTTTATTAAATTTACCAATAATTAAAGTTACAAATATTGCCTTGCTTAGAGAATATATGTACACGTTTTCTTAATTAATAATTGTTTATATACGATAATTTTGTTAGAGTTTGTATTCCGGGTGTAATTAGGATCCAGGAAACAAATCAAGTTCTCCCTTTCCTTCCACAATTTACTAATTAATTTGAAAGATCTATGCTCTTTGAAAATGTAATCAGAGATAAAAATCTTGATTGTACCTTCACAATACGCTCTAAAGTTATCTTTTATCCAATTAAATGTCACATCTCAAAGATTTCATAAAATCCTGCCGTACAAGACAAGCAAATAAGGTTAACTTTTTTTCATTCTATGTGTAAATCTCAAAGACTTCACAAAAAAAACTGGTGGTAAAGTTCGAAAAGAGATTCTGAAATCTTTGATTTAACAACAAAAAGCTTCATGATTAGAGATTATATTTATACTCAAAAGCAGTCCAATCTCAAAAATAATTTAATCTAATTAGTAGGTAGTATTACATTTATATGTAAGAAAAATAAAAGAGATTAAAATGAGATCGGTCTAAAGCGTAACATATTACAAGTTACAACAACAGAGGGAAAGATACCAAGCGGGTTAGACTTCTTCTTCTAGTGGTCGGTCATACCCAAAGGCTAGCTCAAAAATCTGCTCATACTCATCAACAAAATGAACATCTAGCCCTTCTTTCACGTTTCCTGGGAGCTCATCAAAATCTCTACGGTTAGCCTCTGGAAAAATTATCATCTTCACTTGACTCCTTCTCGCAGCTATAGTCTTCTGCTTAACCTGTGAGAGAGACATATTAGTGAATCAACATGAAAGCTGAAACAACATAGTAATTAACATGTAAGATATATGTGACTTACACCGCCTATTGGAAGAATCCTACCGGTCAAAGTGACTTCTCCAGTCATTGCTAGATCCTTTCTAACATGCTTCTTCATGGCAAGTGATAGCAATGAAGTGATCATTGTGCAGCCGCCGCTTGGACCGTCTTTTGGATGTGGCTCCTGCAGGAACATGTAGATGGAGCTTGGAGTTGGCAAAGAAGAGGTTCTCAGGTTCTTTCTCCAGCATGATTTTCCTAGCGACCGTGTGAGCTATCTGTGCGCTTTCTTTCATCACGTTCCCGAGCTGACCTGTTGTACGAAGACAGCCTTTGCGTTCTGCTTCTTCCACAAAGGTTGTCTCTATGTAAGACTGTTGATCCACCCATTGATGACGCAACTAGACCCATAACAACTCCGACTTGGTGTCTGTTCGTAGATCTTGTCTGCGCGGAACATAGGTTTGCCAAGATAATCCACAAGGTTTGATTCTTCGACCATAACCTTTTCAACCGTTTCAGCTACCACTCTCTTCTGCTCAGTCTTTGTCGCTGACTCATCTGTCAACACAGTGGATTCTGATGCTTTTAGGCGTACTAGTTTATGAGCAATCTGTCAAAGAAGTCAAAATGATTTTAGATTCTTGAGACTCAAGTAAAGTGTTTGGAACTTGTTGACCTACCTTACGATAAATCTTTTCAACCGTTTCAGCTACTACTCCCCTCTGCTTAGTCTTTGTTTCTGCTTGATTCTGAGGATTCTGAATCTGTCTTGGCCAAAGGTTTAGTATCTTCAACCGAAACTGATGCTTTTTGGCGTACTAGTTTAAGAGCAATCTGCCAAAGAAGTCAAAATGGTTTTATAATTCTTGAGACTCAAGTAATTGAATGTTCAGTCAACTTTGTAGGGTACATACCTTACGATAAATCTTCTCAATATGTTTCTGGAGATTTCTAACTCCAGCTTCTCTGCAGTAATTTTCTATCAACGGAAAGAAGAGCTGCATCGCTCACATCAACCTGGTAAAAAGAGTAGAAAACAACTTGAGTAAATGGCACTGAGGACTAATAGGTAATTAAGAGTAAGAGTAAGAGTTAAAAGACCTGTTCAGGCTTGATGCCACAGTCTAACGCATGTGGCTTTCACCAAATAGTCTCTAGCAATATGCATCTTCTCATCAGTAACATACCCTGCGAGATGAATCACCTCCATTCTATCTAGCAGAGGTTTCGGAATCTTATCTGTCACATTCGCTGTGCAGACAAACAAAACCTTGGACAAGTCAATAGTAACATCAAGATAGTGGTCTCGAAAGTTTGCATTCTGCTCTGGATCCATAACCTCCAGCAATGCACTGGCTGGGTCGTCAGAGTGTTTCTTTCCAAGCTGCCAATTAAGGAACCAATATAGACAATGATTGATTGCAGTATACTATCAACAAATAAAGAGAATCAAATACTAACAAGAGCAGCTTACCTTATCAATCTCATCGATAAGAATAAGAGGATTTTCAGTTCCCACAGTTTTTAGACACTGTACAATCTTTCCAGGCATGGCACCAACGTATGTTCGACGATGCCCCTAAACAGTGCATGAAAGTATAGATGATTATTATATATAATAAACCTATGCTTAATAGAATTTAAACTATTAATTTTTTTTTTGTCATGCTAGTTATATATTACATTAATCTCGTGAACATCAGTTAGTCCACCAACAGAGAACCGGTAAAACTTGCGGTCAAGAGCACGTGCTATAGACCGGCCAATGCTAGTTTTTCCTACTCCAGGAGGGCCTGAGAGACATATGATCTTCCCTGTTTGAACACCATTTTTTAACTTAAAAACATTCAGTTTCAACAGTCTTTTTCAATCAAATTGAGAAAGAGTGAATCAGAATTTTTTTTTTTTGGCACCTTTTGAAGTGCCTCTAAGACTTCCCACAGCTATAAACTCTAATATTCTTTCTTTTACATCAGATAAACCGTAATGATCCTCCTCAAGAATCTTTTCTGCTCTTAAGACATCAAAGTTCTCATCACTGCAATTAATCACAAAATATTGGATATGAATTGTACAAGTGAGAGACTCTTTTCAATCAGTCAAAAAAAGAAGAAGAAGAAACAAACCTGAGGTTTCCCCAGGGCAGCACGGTCAACCAATCAAGGTAATTAAGAGTCACCTTAAATTCGCTTGAACTGGTTTTTGTGACGTGGAGTTTTGCAAGCTCTTCTTCTATGACTTCTAAGTACATGATTTGGAATCTTGTCTTTGTTAAGGATCAATCCTTTTTGTATACTTTTCTGCAGAAATTAAATACAACAGTCAATGAATTTTTTTTTACATTGGTGCAATACTAGTAAAACTATAACTTTGTACTAATTAACCAGAGAGTGAAGATTTTCTATCTGTCTCCTCCACCACACCAAGCTCCTGCATTGGAACAAACACTCCATATCAAACCAATGATACTAAAGAGAATCAATATGACTTGAGAGGAGGCGAGATGAAAAATTAAAACCTTTTTAATACTAGTGAGCTGCTCGTTTAGAAAGACACGTCGTCGCGCACCACTAAATTTGTCTTCAACAGTTTTTGCTACGGATGCCTAGAAACAAAACCAAAAGAGACGAGGATTATCATTTCTCTAGATCAAACAGAAAAAAATGAAAGCATGGAAGTAAGTACCTGGATCTTGTTGATTTCCACTTCTTTTTTCAACAATTCTAGCGACAACATTAGACGTTTATGAACCTGGAACAAAAGATACCAACAACATGAGAAGCTGTCTCAATGGAACAGTAATAGACTTGTTTTAGTAAAAAATACTTACATCCAGTTCTTCAAGAACCTCCTGATGTTGATGTTTGTTAGCGCCAGAGATACCGACTCCAAAATCGGCTAAATGTTGATAACTAAAGTCAGCTATACGCTATATAATTTCACAAAAGAAATGTACTAAGATAGTGTAACAATTCTGATATATATATATTTTTTTTCAACCGCAAACAGTGCCAAATATAAAGAGAGCATGCCTGAGTATAGTCCTGAGCTTGATTTCTCCAGTGTGAACTTGTCTGTAAGAAACTCCTAAGCGTTGACATAACTTCATAGTAGGTTGCCTTAATGACATCATCGTCCTTGTCATAAGGATTATCCTACAAGGAAACAAACCTTTTGATATGGTTCTCTCTGCTTGTGTAATAAAAGGAAAAAAGGCTTGGAACAGAAACAAACCTTTATATGGTCAACCTTGACGAATAGAGGATCTTCACTCACCTGTACAACACACAAAGCACACGTTTTTCTCCAAAATCTTGTAACTTTCATGAACTTCAATCCTTTTTTTTTTAGTGAAAGCCTACTTCTCCATTAACTTACCATGTCTGTTATACAAAGACGTCTGCGGCCAGTAAAGGTGACTTGCTTTCCTTTGATACTTGAAATCTGAAAAAAAAAAAGTTGGCAATGGTTAAAGGGAAACCAACATCCCGGCAGCAAGCAAGCAAAGGGGGATGGATACCTCAACAAGTGTACCAAATTTATGAAGACGGTTAAACAACTCTTTGCCTTTCAACTTGTCAAGAACATTGTCCGTTTCAAAGGTAGAAGAAGAATATGAATCAGTTGAGGCAGCGTCATCATCCTTCAAAAGGAAAACCCCTGCATATGGAGCTTGGCTCTCTTGTAAAGCTGCAAGTAACTTAGGATCCTACACCAAAGAAAAGCTCTCAATACAATAAAAAGGCGGTACATAGTATATAATAGGTTAAAAGTAAACATACTTTGACATAGATTGGCACGCAAAACCCAGGAAAGAGAGGCTTGTTAAGCACCGGCAATGCTATAACCTGAGATTAAACAGCATAAAGCTATCAAAGGTTATGCCTTTACATGACTATGAAACTAGCAATGTGCACTAAAGATTAAAAAAAAAGAAAGTGAACTTTAAGTGAAATTTCTACAAACCGTTTGATAATCTTCGAGGTTAGGGGTCTTTGAGACAACCCCTGACGACGATTTAGTGTGGGAGACTTCGGAATCCAACTTAGCTGCCAATTCGTGTGAACTCCGGTTTAATCCGGTTAGCTGACTCAGTGTCTTGAACAGTGGACTCTTAATCGAGTTTACGTGATGGCCACCGTAAGCGGTTGAAGTGAGAAGCTTCAGCATGACGGGAGAGAGGAGGATGATCTTGAGTAGTCAAGCTCTCGGGAATTTAACGGTTTAGGGTTTGTTGCCTGAGATACAAGGTATTAAAGGAAATTCGAAAAAAGAAAAATAAGGGAAACCCCCAAAATGGAAATACAGTGATGGTTGTTCAAAAAAAAAAAGGAAATACAGTGATGACGTCGTTTCTTTGTATGTTCGTGTTTTTATTGTCGACAAAACCATACCGGACCGGTTAGAGTTTGGGCCAAATTATCATGGGCTTTATGTTGACACTTGTTTTCAGTTTTAAATGAAACAGGTCTGATAGCAGTTCTTTTTCTTTTGTCTTCAAACAAATCATTGTCATCATTAGTACTAATTTACATATTTGTTTGGAGTGGGGATACGTATAACAAAAATATCAATGAGGATAACAACTAATCATTTGATTTGAGAATAATAAACAAACAAAAAAGGGAAAAATTAAGAAGATTATATCAAAGCGTGTCTGACGCAAGGAGGCAAATCTCTCTGTCATGACTCACCTTTTAATGCTAAACACCCCACATTTGTATTGCAAATTAGATACTTTTGTTTTTTTAAAACTAAATTAGATACTTTTGTTTCTTAATTCCGTTTTAGTTTTAGTTAACAGCTTCAATTACGTACATACATCTGCCGACTAAATTTTCCCTGTATTTTGCCCAAATTCGACAAGACCAACTCTTTTTCTTAGAATGTTTTCTTGTTTGTTCATTTTTAAATTTTTGTTTTGTACCTATGGTTATAAACCTATTGTAATATAAAAACTTACGAAATTTTACGAGTACATTGCATGGCACGCCGAGAAGACTAGTACTATTATTTTGAGTATTTATACACATTATAAGGTTAGCACGTTATTTCGCCATTGGTGGTAATGAGCTGGTAGTAGGAGGGGTAAAACAAACCAAATGCATGGTCGGCATTCTACTAGAGAGTTATGTGTGTCCTCTTTTGTTGTAGCATGATAAATTTCTTCATATGGCCGGATATAAAATATACATTTTAAGAATTAATATTATGTTATCTAGTAGGCATATATACAATTCGTCTTTCTCTTTATACACCGATTGACAAGTGCAATCCAAATCAAAATTTCATGTTTTCGAAAAATTTAACCTAATAAAATTATTTTTTTTCCAAAAAAGAGAAAATAATAAAGAACATGTTATATGTTTCACAAAACACCAAACATCGAAACGAATCAAATTTAAATATAGAGGGATCGTGAGCTAAAATTTTGTGGATGATAAATAGCCACAATACTAAACCTAAGGTGAGGAGGTCGTGAAAGAAAACAACATCACATGCATCTTCTCCTTTTCCTATTCTTTTCCAAATTGTTGTTGTTTCTTTATGTTAAATTTTGTTTTATAGCTACGCGTTCCTATCTATTGGTTATATTGCTACCAATCATTGCCCTCCACACTATTATATAAAACTCCTCCAATATTCCATCGCCAATGTTGTCTTTTTGTAACTAAAATTCTACAAAATATAAATCCACGTCATAATACAAATTTACGCCGCTCACCATCATAAATAGGTATGTAAAAAGCATAAATGTTTAGTCTTGTGTAAAAATATCTAATATCACAATGCGTATTGATATTTTTGTCAGCCGTCAAACAAATACAAAAAGATATTTTCAACCTAGAAATGTATTGATTTTTAGTATATGAAACTGATTTTGCATTCATCAGGTAAAACCATAATTGACCAACGTGAAATTAGAGGTAGAATGATTCAAGAAAAAGAGATCTGAATTATGGTATTTAATTTGAAAAGGACAAAAGAAAATAAACAAATAAAATATATAAATATAATTGCATTAAGAATGGCCTCTCTCGAATGTTTAGTATATATAGAGATCCCTTCAACAACTCTGAATTATTATCAAAATAAGAAAGAGCTCGGCTTATTTCTCCGACGGTTCCATAATATATACTTTCTTGAACAAAAGAAAAAAAATCATCAATAACTTTCTTTTCTGGTGTTCTCAAGAGTTCTTGTGAATGTCTGGAACGAATCCATCGACGTCGTCGGAGCTAGAAGGGACTGATACAGTTTCTTTTAGCCGGAGATTGGTAAGGGCTCAAAGAGGTCAAAGAGTTTTCGCTCCGAAGCTACTGGAGGCTCTTCGTCGATCAAGAAGAAGTTCAGAGGGCCCAGCAAGCCATATTAGTCAGAGATGGACAGGCATGGCTGCGCAGAAGGTTTATTCCCTGAAGCTTTACGACGCTCTCCAGCGAACGCCGCGGAGCACAGCGGTTCGAGACACGGCCGACAAAGTGCTAGCGGCTACGGCTCGTGGTACAACTCGGTGGAGTCGAGCCATTTTGGTGAGTCGACTTGGGAGGAGTCAGCGGCGACACAAGAATACTAAGCCGGCGTCGGCGGTCCAAAGAGGTGGAGGGATGAGGAGGAGGAGGAAGTTGTCGGTTGCTGGAAATCGGGTCAGAGTTTTGGGTGGTTTAGTGCCAGGTTGCGGGAGAACGGCGTTGCCGGAGCTTTTGGACGAGACGGCAGATTACATAGCGGCGCTGGAAATGCAAGTCCGAGCCATGACAGCTCTATCAAAAATTCTATCTGATAATCTCAGCTCTGCCTAATAGCCGAGTGCATGAGCCAATGGTGTGCAATAGTATTTGTTAAATTAATTTTTTTTACAAAATTATTATATCCCAATGTGTCATTGTTTTTAATCTATTTGCCATTTAAACCAAAGTCAAAATTAATTACCAATTGGACGAAACATTGCGTATTTTGTAGTTGTTATAAGTGTTTTGCTGTTATTTCATAAGTTTGGGTGTAAATCTATTCTATTAAACAACATTTTGATATAAGTGAGGTCTAACTATTTTAATAAAATTATTAAAATCTTTTATTAATTACTTAAGAAAAATATTATATAAAAGATATAAATAGGATTTTAAAACACAAATATAAAATTAAATTTTTAAAAATGTGTAAACAAAAAATTATATCCACGCTTTTAAGTACGGGTCGTTGATCTAGTTTATCTTTAAAATTAAAATCTCAAGATATATTTTCTACAAGAGAAAAGCGGAGAATAAAATCAACGGCTCGTTCACCCATTAGAAATTTCAACATATTGGTTAAGAAAATTTACTTCGATATGATCATGAGCTATATGCCAAAAATGATAACGAAAATAAAGTATAAATGTCTACGAGAAGGCATGTGCATGGAGACCCTACGGCCCGACTCTTTTGTTCGAAGTGCGTCGCATGTGAGAACCTCTTTATCTGAATTTAGTTTTTTCTCGAACAGCCTATTATTTTCTCTTTAATGGAAATTTAAAATTTCATATAAAGTGATAATAATAAGTTAAAAATGACTTTCGTGTGTCCTACCTTTAAACAAAATGAGTGCATATATATAATTTGTCTATTTCGTCGACTTAGTAATAACGTGATAGCTTCCGCCAAAGGCCAAACAAGAACGTGATATTTTCTAGTGGTGACCTATGAATGCTAACAAAACTAGAGCAATTGATTAACTAACATAAGTTATGGAATCAACTCGTAATTTATCGGAACTACGTCTATATATTGATTAATAGGTGTCAGAGCAAGAATTTTATATAGTAGTTAAAGTCTCTGATCATTCGTGATGCAATAGATTGAATCTTATCCATTTTTGCATGTTAACCATTAAAAACGCTATTGAGGACGAATAAACGGCGACTTTTTCAATTACATCAAAGGCGACTTTATACACGCTTCAAAATTATATATTTTGCAATGATCAACTATGATTTATGTTGTATGAAATTAGCTAATACTATGGAATGAAGATCCAACTTATTAGCCTATTAGGACGAAGAAATAAGACGCAGATTATAATTTGTTGTTGTGGAAATGTTGATAGCACTCTTAAGTGATGGTTGATGGCCATGTTAGAAAAATATGATGTGTTTATGGCTAAAAATCGGGATTACAGACAGCTCATGTAAACAAGTATAAGATGAAAGGCCATTAAAGAGATGACACGTTTGAAGAGGTGAACCTCAAGAAAAAGAGAGATGACAACTAGAACTGATGGAGACGTGAGAGAGAAGGTGGCATAATAATTGGGGTCAGGTATGAGATGTCTTCTTTGATTCCTTCAAGGCTCAAGGACCACCCACCACTTTCTCACCTCTTACACTTACACCGCGTTTTGATGATTTTTAATTATACTCGTGCTTCTATAACGTTCTAAATAGAGATTAGGGAGATGCTACAACACATGCAAACTCAAGCCAAGCCTCCGTTAAAGATGCCAAAAAAGAAGTGTTTGCTTGCATAGTGTTGATAATGTATCGTGAACAAAAAAAAAGTATCGTGAACAAACGCGAATGAAAAAAAGCAAGACCACTTCAAAAGAAAATACGATTGAAATAAATACACATTTTAAGATCATATGTGTAACGACCCTGATCCATGGCAGTGGCCCATTTGTTTTTTTTTTAATTAAAACCCAAAACCCTTTCTATTCTTTTTGTCCCACATTGGAAGTTTGAGCTTCTCACCTCTCTTCCCTCCTCCTATATAAGAGACTCCTTCTCTTCTCTTTTTTTCATCAAGTCAAAGTATTCTTTGCGCGTGACAAACTGTTGAATTATTCAACGACCAATCACTAGTCAATTTTTCCGGTGAGATTTCCGGCGAGCTTCCAGCGGGATTTCTGGGCGAGCTTCCGATGGGGTTTTCTAGTAAGTATGCCGCTTCCATATTTTCTAGTTATAGGAATCTATTCAGAGAATTCTATTTTAGGGAATCCGCCATTTTTAGGAAATTTCTATTTTAGGAAAGTTTCTATTTTGGGAAAGTTTCTATTTTAGGAAAGTTCCTATTTTTGGAAACTTTATTTTCCTGCGACTCTGAGCCTAAGTTGTTAATCCTCGTGTTGCAGTTGACTTCAGTTGATCACTTCCGTTGTTCTTTCCGGTCAGTTGCTAAGGTGAGGGCTATTCCGTTAAATCCTGAGCTAGTTTAGTACTATTATTATTGAAAGTCTAGTTTCGAAATATGATCTGTCTTTGTGAATCGAGTCTGTTTGAAAGTCTTGGTTGCTTATTATTATTTTGATTGTTAAACTGGAAATAGGATAATAGAGGATTCAACGATTGTGTGAAATGATTGACGTTAAAGACTGTTATATATATGTATATATGTAGTTATATAGTAAGGACTATGTGGTGAGTGCGGGGGCCCAGAGTGATTTGGGCTAGCGACGCATATGAGTACGGGGGCCAGAGAAATCTGAGCTAGCGACGTATAGAGTGCGGGGGCACAGAGACATCTGAGCTAGCGACGCATAGTGGATGAGTACGGGGGCCCAGAGACGTCTGAGCTAGCGACGTATATTGTGTGGTGCGGGGTGCAGAGACGTTTGCATATCGACGCATATTGGTGGAGTGCGGGGGTCCAGAGATGTCTGGACTATCGATGCATATTATGATATCGTATATCCGTATAAGGAGAACGCAGGGTGTGTGGACTAGCTATGTACCATCAGCGTATTGTTTGTTTTGTGTGATGTGCTAGGCATCTTGTCTGTTCATGCTAGAGCTATTCCTACATAGTCGTAGTGCTATGTGCTGAGTCTGTGGTTTGCGGGTTAGCATCCCATACCTCACTGAGTGACTCCTCTGTTACTCACCCTCTTTTTCCCCCTTTCAGGTGAGATAGCCGAGCAGGAGTGATTGCTTTTGGATTGGTGCTTTGGGAGTTTTATTCTTATTTTCAGACTTCGGTTTTATGCTTTTATCGATATTTTCTGGATTTATTTTATTTATGCTATTATTGGATTATGGTGTTGAGTTTGACTTTTGAGAAGTAATAAATGGAGACTTTTATGAGATTATTATTTATTATATTATTTTAGAAAATCGGGGTATTACAATTTGGTATCAGAGCGGGGTTCCGTCCCGGCTCTGACCCGGGACGGCGATTTATGGGACTCGGATTTCAGTGATTTTTTAATGTTTTGGGATTGGGAGTTTTTTTTTAAAAAAATGCACCCTTCTGCCGAGCATCATTCGGTTAGTCGTTAGAGATTCTGGTTTTCTTTTCTTATGCAGGTGAATACCAAGTTTCTTTCGTTTCCATCGTCTATTACCTTGTATCTTTCTTTTCTTCGAAGCTGTGGACGTTCTTTCTTCATCTCTTTGGAATTCGAGGACGAATTCTTCTTAAGTGGGGGAGAATTGTAACGACCCTGATCCATGGCAGTGGCCCATTTGTTTTTTTTTTAATTAAAACCCAAAACCCTTTCTATTCTTTTTGTCCCACATTGGAAGTTTGAGCTTCTCACCTCTCTTCCCTCCTCCTATATAAGAGACTCCTTCTCTTCTCTTTTTTTCATCAAGTCAAAGTATTCTTTGCGCGTGACAAACTGTTGAATTATTCAACGACCAGTCACTAGTCAATTTTTCCGGTGAGATTTCCGGCGAGCTTCCAGCGGGATTTCTGGGCGAGCTTCCGGTGGGGTTTTCTAGTAAGTATGCCGCTTCCATATTTTCTAGTTATAGGAATCTATTCAGAGAATTCTATTTTAGGGAATCCGCCATTTTTAGGAAATTTCTATTTTAGGAAAGTTTCTATTTTGGGAAAGTTTCTATTTTAGGAAAGTTCCTATTTTTGGAAACTTTATTTTCCTGCGACTCTGAGCCTAAGTCGTTAATCCTCGTGTTGCAGTTGACTTCAGTTGATCACTTCCGTTGTTCTTTCCGGTCAGTTGCTAAGGTGAGGGCTATTCCGTTAAATCCTGAGCTAGTTTAGTACTATTATTATTGAAAGTCTAGTTTCGAAATATGATCTGTCTTTGTGAATCGAGTCTGTTTGAAAGTCTTGGTTGCTTATTATTATTTTGATTGTTAAACTGGAAATAGGATAATAGAGGATTCAACGATTGTGTGAAATGATTGACGTTAAAGACTGTTATATATATGTATATATGTAGTTATATAGTAAGGACTATGTGGTGAGTGCGGGGGCCCAGAGTGATTTGGGCTAGCGACGCATATGAGTACGGGGGCCCAGAGAAATCTGAGCTAGCGACGTATAGAGTGCGGGGGCACAGAGACATCTGAGCTAGCGACGCATAGTGGATGAGTACGGGGGCCCAGAGACGTCTGAGCTAGCGACGTATATTGTGTGGTGCGGGGTGCAGAGACGTTTGCATATCGACGCATATTGGTGGAGTGCGGGGGTCCAGAGATGTCTGGACTATCGACGCATATTATGATATCGTATATCCGTATAAGGAGAACGCAGGGTGTGTGGACTAGCTATGTACCATCAGCGTATTGTTTGTTTTGTGTGATGTGCTAGGCATCTTGTCTGTTCATGCTAGAGCTATTCCTACATAGTCGTAGTGCTATGTGCTGAGTCTGTGGTTTGCGGGTTAGCATCCCATACCTCACTGAGTGACTCCTCTGTTACTCACCCTCTTTTTCCCCTTTTCAGGTGAGATAGCCGAGCAGGAGTGATTGCTTTTGGATTGGTGCTTTGGGAGTTTTATTCTTATTTTCAGACTTCGGTTTTATGCTTTTATCGATATTTTCTGGATTTATTTTATTTATGCTATTATTGGATTATGGTGTTGAGTTTGACTTTTGAGAAGTAATAAATGGAGACTTTTATGAGATTATTATTTATTATATTATTTTAGAAAATCGGGGTATTACAATATGAATAAATAAATTATATTTGTATTTATACAGTTTTAAAATCTGATATTCATTTTTGCTGTATAAATTTTTCTTATCTGTCAAAAGTAGCTTTTCAATCTTGATAACTAATGGACTCTGTCCGCCTAACAAATTTAATTAATGTTTTTTGTGCATTAACATTTAACTCATTGAATCTTTAGGCATGTCGATATGTTTTGCCATATTTGGGATCCCTTTTGTAGTAACAAGTACTATCATATATCAATACCGAAAACGCCCCCCTACGTTATGGAGGAGTGGTCTTTTTCTTATAGCATCGGCAAAGTGTCATTCTCAGTGTATACACGTTGACACTTAAATTTGACCCATCAGAACTTTTGGACATGATCTGATCTTTGTCTCTTTGTCTAACACTTACCATTGGACCCCAGACGCAGCCGACCGAACCAATGACGGCTTTTGCCTTTTTGGTTTAAGAGTCCATGTTTTTCAACGAAGCCAATATATACCAGCTTCTCTACATACAAAATTGTTGACTTATCATGTTCATGAATCCAATGGTCACAATCTTTAAACAACTGAAGTTCAGGGCTCTGATGGCGAAACTTTTTCACACGTTCATCATGACTTTGTTGTCTCTCCAAAAACCGCGAGTGTTAGTGTTGATGAGTGATAGTTTTTACTTATTTCTATATCTAGCGGTTGAATTCATACTAGCGAGAAGGTAAAGAAGCTCAAAAGGGAATTTCACAGATGTGAATAAAATTTACTACAACAGTAGGTTCTTCAAGGAATAGGACACTTGTTTCTAGAACAGTGCAGAAAACAGTTACACAAACAACAAAATTACAGTAAATTTTCAATGAACTGACACATCATTAGTATAAGAACATCTCTATTGTAAAACTTTATTTTTTCCTCTAAAATAAAGTAAAACTGAATATGAAGTAAAACTGCTCAAACTTTACTCCATACTTTACTCTATAATAGAGTCATGAACAAACAAAAGCCCTAACTAACATTACCATTATTGTGTCTAGATTCTCCAATACTTAAGAGAGTTTTACAATGATCATTGCGACACCATACACAAGAACCAATCACACTGACTTTTAAACAATGTATCTAAACAATCTAACCTATTCAATTCAGACGGGGAATCATATTAAATCCTCTACTATTAGTTTTTATTTTGCCCAGCCATTAATTATTCCGGGTCCATTGCATAAGACCATTACCAAGAGTCCGTGATCATAGGAGAGGAAAACTTCTAGTTGACAAAGTTTAAAAAGAGGGTGATCACATGACCATGATGAACGAGTTCATAAGACTTTGAAAAGCAAACTTCACTTAGTGATATCGTACAAGAGGCAGAGACCAATGAATATACAGCCACGATCCATAATGAGATCAGCTTCGATATTTGTCTCTGTCTACCACCATGGCATCGCTATTGTCTCTTTCCCCATCCACACACATGTCCCTTAATCACAGCTTTAGCTCTACCTAGTTCAATATATAATAAACTAATTTATCACATCTTTACCATAACAACAAATTTAAACCGTTCTTTGTCACTATTTGTTTTGTCACGTTGTCATTATTCATTGACTGATGCACATATTCCACTTGGATCATAAATCTTGTTAATTTATACATGCTCCTATATATCAATTGAGAAGTCATTTAAGTGATTTTTCTTATGTGTCACTCATAAGTGAAGTTTCAAAATTTTATTATAATTTGATTGGTTGATAATTTTTATTAATTATTTATTTATTTGGATCTAAAAATAAAAAAGAAATTCTCAAACTCATTAATAAAAGTTACCATATAATACATGTAATATTAAAAATAAGGGCTAATGGTAACTAATTGTAGAATTATAAAAAGAATATATAATATGTCCTAAATTTGTTTATTATATCAATTTTTTTAAATTTATAATTATATAAAATACTACTATAATTTTATAAAAATAAATATAATGGTTGTGCATTTTTATACAAAGAATTATATATCTATGTAATGCATTATTATTAGAACTTTTTATGTTTTTAAATTCTGTAGATGGTTTATAAATCGTTTATATATATTTTGAAATTATTTAAGACTATTTTTCATTCTATCTTACAATGTCATTTTATTAGAGTTCACATATCATTTATACGAATTTTATTTAATCGTTATAAACGTTCGTAAATTAATTTATAATACTTATAAAATGTTATAAAATCATTTGCAAATTCTTCTAAATCTATTTATTATTATATAAATGTGTAGTTATGATAGTTATATATGTTTTGTTAAAACTATTTTTTATTGTAATTTCAATTATTGTAGTTTACATTGAAATGGTTTTCTAAATTCTTTGGTTGTGTTATAGAACCACTTTACATCGAAATGGTATAAATTATTGAATCACTTGAGTTATGGAACCACTTATTTTGGATTTATGAAACTATTTATAAGGATTTTTAAATTTCTGAGAAATAATTCATAAAATAAAAAATTTATAAATATTTTATTAATTATTTATAATTGTATAATTTTTAAAACAATTTCTAACTACATTATAATTTTTTATTATTGTATCATAAATTATCTTTGATGGTACATAGTCATCGTTTTAATTTCTTAACAATTTTTAAGTAAAACTTAATATACTGCTTGAATTAGTGGATTAACCACTATGAAATCTCTATTCTTTAGAGAAACGACATTTTTTTTTCCAAACCTCTTTATCCATTATCCTATGTTAGTTTATGATGCAAATATGCATTAAAACAGTATTGTCATACTTCTATTTTTTTCTCAAAAATATGTGGGTTAACCCCTAAGAAAATATTGAGTTTTTGGTTAGATGCCCTATATTTTTAAGCTTATACTCATTAGTGTTGTTTAAATTTTCTAATAACTTTATACATTTTTATTAAACTCTCTTTCATGATACATGGACATTGTTCTAATTTTTAACAATTAAGTTAGTAAAACTTAATATGCTGCCTAAATCATTGGACTTACCTTTATGAAGTTTTTATTCTTGAGGAAAAGAGAGACAACAAAAGTTTCAAATCTCTTTGACTATCATCCTATGTCAATACATGATGCAACTATGAATTTAAACAAGATTATCATATTCATTGATATTTTCCAAAATTTGCAGATTTATCCTTACGCATTTTTTGTTTGTTAATTTCTCTATATACTGAAGTTTATACTCATTAAAGTTGTTTAAAATTTTCTAGATGCATTATAAATTTGATTAATCTATTATAAAATTTCTTCCATGGTACATGGGCATCGTTTTTTTTTTAATAATTGATTCAATAAACCTTTATATATTAGTGAACTAACCACTATGAAATCTCTATTCTTTTGGATAAAAGGAAAAAAATAAAGGTTCCAAAACATCTTTGAACATTATCCTATGTCAGAGTACAATGCATATATATATATATTAAAAAAAATTGTCACATTTTTGAAAAATTTCTCAAATTTTGTAGGTTACACTATAAAAATATTGAAATTTCAGGTAAATTCTCTATATACTGAGTTAATACTCTTTAATTTTTTAAAAATTTCTAACTACATTCTATTTTTTTTTATTGTATCATAAATTCATGGTATATAGTTATCGTTTTAATATCTTAACAGTTTTTAATAAAACTTAATATAATGCTTAAATTAGTGGATTAACCACTATGAAATCTATATTCTTTAAAGAAACAGAAACAACAAAGGTTCCAAACATGCTTGACACCCTATGTTAGTTTATGATGCAAATATGCAATAAAACAATATTGTCATATTTTTGAATTGTTCTCAAATATGTGGGTTAACCCCTACGAAAATATTGAGTTTTAGGCTAAATTATCTATATTTTTAAGTTTATACTTATTAATGTTTTTAAAATTTTCTAATCAATTTATACATTTTCATGAATGTATGATAAACTCTCTTTCATGGTACAGGGGCATCGTTCTAATTTTATAACAATTAAGTTAGTAAAACTTCATATGCTGCCTAAATCATTGGACTTACAACTATGATAATTTTATTCCAGAGAGAAACAAAGACAACAAAGGTTCCAAACCTTTTTGACCATCATCCTATGTCAATACGGGATGCAACTATGCATTTAAATAAGATTTTCGTATTTATTGATTTTTTTTTCAAAATTTGTGGGTTAAACCCTACGAAAATATAATTTTTTTGTTAATTTATATATACACTGAAGTTTATACTCATTAAATTTGTTTAAAAGTTTATAACTGCATTTTAAATTTGTATTAATCTATTATAAACTTTCTTCCATGGTACATGGGCATCGTTCTAATTTTTTTAACAATTGTTTTAATAAAACTTTATATGTTGTTTAAATTAGTGGACAAACCTCTATGAAATCTCTATTCTTTAGATAAACGGAAAAATAAAGGTTTCAAACCTCTTTGAACATTATCCTATGTCAGAGTACAAAGCATATATTTATTAAAAAAATATTTTCATATTTTTGATTTTTTCTCAAATTTTGTAGGTTACACTACGAATATATTGAGTTTCAAGTAAATTCCTTATATGCTGAGTTAAAATTTTCAAACCACATTCGACATTTGAATTAATGTATTCTAAACTATCTTTCATGGTATATAGATATCATTCTAATTTTTTTAATATTTATTTTACTAAAATTTCATATACTGCCTAGATTAGTGGAATTAGCATTATAAAATCTTTATTATCTAGAGAAACGGAGACAACAGAGGTTCTAAACTCTTTGACCAACATCTTATGTTGGTGCTCGATGAAACTATACACAAGAATCAGATTTTCATATTTTTGAAATATTTCCAAAATCTGTGGGTTAACTCCTTCTAAAATAATGAGTTAACCCCTTCTAAAATAATGAGTTTTCGGTAAATGCTCTATATACTGAAGTTTATACTCTTCACTTTTGTTTAAAAATTTCAAACCACATTCGACATCTGAATTAATGTATTCTAAACTATATTTCATGGTATATAAGAATCTTTCTAATTTTTTAATATTTAGTTAACTAAAATTCTATATACTGCATATATTAGTGGAATTACCATTATAAAATCTTCATTATCTAGAGAAACAGAGATAACAAAGGTTCTATACTATTTGACCATCATCTTATGTTAGTGCTCGATGAAACTATACACTAAAACCAGATTTTCATATTTTTGATTTTTTTTTCAAAATCCGTGGGTTAACCCCTTCTATAATTATGAGTTTTCGGTAAATGCTCTTTATACTGAAGTTTATACTCTTCACTTTTGTTTAAAAATTCAAACCACATTCGAAATCTGAATTAATGTATTCTAAACTATCTTTCATAGTATATAAGAATCATTCTAACTTTTTAATATTTAATTTACTAAAATTTCATATACTGCCTAGATCAGTGGAATTAGCATTAAAATCTTCATTATCTAGAGAAACAGAGACTCAGAGGTTTTAAACTCTTTGACCATCATCTTATGTTAGTGCTCGATGAAACTATACACTAAAATCATATTTTCATTTTTTTTTGAATTTTTTCCAAAATCCGTGGGTTAATAACCCCCCTTCTAAAATAATGAGTTTTCGGTAAATGCTCTATATACTGAAGTTTATATTCTTCACTTATTTAAAAAAAAATCAAACCACATTCGACATCTGAATTAATGTATTCTACACTATCACTCATGTTATATAGGAATTATTCTAATTTTTTAATATTTAGTTTACTAAAATTTCATATATTGCTTATATTAGTTGAATTACCATTATAAAATCTCCATTATTTAGAGAACGGAGACAACATAGGTTCTAAAATCTTTGAACATTATCTTATGTTAGTGCTCGATGAAACTAAGCACTAAAATCAGATTTTCATTTTTTTGAAAATTTTCCAAAATCTGTAGGTTAACACCTTCTAATATAATGAGTTTTCGGTATATGCTCTATATACTAAAGTTTATACTCTTCACTTTTGTTTAAAATTTTCAAACCACATTAGACATCTGAATTAATGTATTCTAAACTATCTTTCAGGGTATATATGAATCATTTTATTTTTTTAATATTTATTTTACTAAAATTTCATATATTGCCTATACTAGTGGAATTACCATTATAAAATCTTCATTATCTAGAGAAACGGAGACAATAGAGGTTCTAAACTCTTTGACCATCATCTTTTGTTAGTGCTCGATGAAACTATACACTGAAACCAGATTTTCATTTTTTGAAATTTTTCCAAAATCCGTGGGTTCGGTAAATGCTCTATATACTGAAGTTTATACTCTTCACTTTTGTTTAAAATTTTCAAACCACATTCGACATCTGAATTAATGTATTCTAAACTATCTTTCATGGTATAAAGGAATCATTCTAATTTTTAATATTTACTTTACTAAAATTTCATATATTGCCTATATTAGTGGAATTGCCATTATAAAATCTTCATTACCTAGAGAAACGGAGACAACAGAGGTTCTAAACTCTTTTACCATCATCTTATGTTAGTGCTAGATGAAACTATACACTAAAATCAGATTTTAGTGTATAGGAATTTTTTCCAAAATCCGTGGGTTAAAACCCTTTCTAAAATAATGAGTTTTCGGTAAATGCTCTATATACTGAAGTTTATATTCTTCACTTATTTAAAAAAAATCAAACCACATTCGACATCTGAATTAATGTATTATAAACTATCAGTCATGCTATATAGGAATCATTCTAATTTTTTAATATTTATTTTACTAAAATTTCATATATTGCATATATTAGTGGAATTACCATTATAAAATCTTCATTATCTAGAGAAACGAAGACAACAGAGGTTCTAAACTCTTTGAACATCATCTTATGTTAGTGCTCGATGAAACTATGCACTAAAACCAGATTTTCACTTTTTTGAAATTTTCCCAAAATCTATGGGTTAACACCTTCTAACATAATGAGTTTTCGGTAAATGTTCTATATACTGAAGTTTAAACTCTTCACTTTTGTTTAAAATTTTAAAACCATATTCGACATCTGAATTAATGTATTCTAAACTATCTTTCATGGTATATAGGAATCATTCTAATTTTTTAATATTTATTTTACTAAAATTTCATATATTGCCTATTTTAGTGGAATTACCATTATAAAATCTTCATCATCTAGAGAAACGGAGACAACAGAGGTTCTAAACTCTTTGACCATCATCTTATGTTAGTGCTCGATGAAACTATAAACTAAAATCAGATTTTCTTATTTTTGAAAATTTTCCAAAATCCTTGGGTTAACCCCTTCTAAAATAATGAGTTTTCGGTAAATGCTCTATATACTGAAGTTTATATTCTTCAATTTTTTTTAAAAAATTCAAACCACATTCGACATCTGAATTAATGAATTCTAAACTATCAGTCATGATATATATGAATCATTCTAATTTTTTAATATTTATTTTACTAAAATTTCATATATTGCCTATATTAGTGGAATTACCATTATAAAATCTTCATTATCTAGAGAAACGGAGACAACAGAGGTTCTAAACTCTTTCACCATCATCTTATGTTAGTGCTCGATTAAACTATACACTAAAATCAAATTTTCATATTTTTGAAAATTTTCCAAAATCCATGGGTTTAACCCCCTTCTAAAATAATGAGTTTTTGGTAAATTCTCTATATACTTGAGTTTTTATTCTTCACTTTTTTTAGAAAAATTCAAACCACATTTGACATCTGAATTAATGTATTCTAAACTATCATTAATCGTATATAGGAATCATTCTAATTTTTTTATTATTTATTTTACTAAAATTTAATATATTGCCTATATTAGTGGAATTAACATTATAAAATCTTCATTATCTAGGGAAACGGAGACAACAGAGGTTCCAAACTTTTTGAACATCATCTTATGTTAGTGCTCGATGAAACTATACACTAAAACAAGATTTTCATTTTTTTAAAAATTTCAAAATCCGTGGGTTAACACCTTCTAAAATAATGAGTTTTCGGTATATGCTCTAAATACTGAAGTTTATACTCTTCACTTTTGTTTAAAATTTTCAAATCACATTCGGCATCTGAATTAATGTATTCTAAACTATCTTTCATGATATATATGAATCATTCTAGTTTTTTAATATTTATTTTACTAAAATTTCATATATTGCCTATATTAGTGGAATTACCATTATAAAATCTTCATTATCTAGAGAAACGAAGACAACAGAGGTTCTAAACTCTTTAATCATCATCTTATGTTAGTGCCCGATGAAACTATACACTGAAACTAGATTTTTGTTTTTTTGAAATTTTTCCAAAATCCGTGGGTTAACACCTTCTAAAATAATGAGTTTTCGTAAATGCTCTATATATTGATGTTTATACTCTTCACTTTTGTTTAAAATTTTCAAACCACATTCGACATCTGAATTAATGTATTCTAAACTATCTTTCATGGTATATATGAATCATTCAAGTATTTTAATATTTATTTTACTAAAATTTCATATATTACCTATATTTGTGGAATTACCATTATAAAATCTTCATTATCTAGAGAAACGGAGACAACAGAGGCTCTAAATTCTTTGACCATCATCTTATGTTAGTGCTAGACGAAACTATACACTAAAATCAGATTTTCATTTTTTTTGAAATTTTTCCAAAATCCGTGGGTTAACCCTTATAAAATAATGAGTTTTCGGTAAATGCTCTATATACTGAAGTTTACATTCTTCACTTATTTAAAATAAATCAAACCACAATCGACATCTGAATTATTGTATTCTAAACTATCAGTCATGCTATATAGGAATCATTCTAATTTTTAATAGTTATTTTACTAAAATTTCATATATTGCCTATATTAGTGGAATTACCATTATATAATCTTCATTATCTAGAGAAACGGAGGCAACAGAGGTTCTAAACTCTTTGAACATCATCTTATGTTAGTGCTCGATGAAACTATGCTCTTTGAACATCATCTTATGTTAGTGCTCGATGAAACTATGCACTAAAACCAGATTTTCATTTTTTTGAAATTTTTCCAAAATCTGTGGGTTAACACCTTCTAACATAATGAGTTTTCGGTAAATGCTCTATATACTGAAGTTGATATTTTCACTTTTGTTTAAAATTTTCAAACCACATTCGATATCTGAATTAATGTATTCTAAACTATCTTTCATGGTTTATAGGAATCATTCTAATTTTTTAATATTTATTTTACTAAAATTTCATATATTGCCTATATTAGTGGAATGACCATTATAAAATCTTCATTATCTAGAGAAACGGAGACAACATAGGTTCCAAAATCTTTGACCATCATCTTATGTTAGTGCTAGATGAAACTATACACTGAAACCAGATTATCTTTTTTTGAAAATTTTCCAAAATCCGTGAGTTAACAACTTCTAAAATATGAGTTTTCGTAAATGCTCTATATACTGAAGTTTATACTCTTCACTTTTGTTTAAAATTTTCAAACCACATTCGACATCTGAATTAATGTCTTCTAAATTATCTTTCATGGTATATAGAAATCATTCTAATTTTTTTAATACTTATTTTACTAAAATTTCATATATTGCCTATATTAGTGTAATTACCATTATAAAATCTTCATTATCTAGAGAAACGAAGACAACAGAGGTTCTAAACTCTTTGAACATCATCTTATGTTAGTGCTCGATGAAACTATACACTAAAACCAGATTTTCATATTTTTGAATTTTTTTCCAAAATCTGTGGGTTAACACCTTCTAAAATAATGAGTTTTCGGTATATGCTCTATATACTGAAGTTTATATTCTTCACTTTTGTTTAAAATTTTCAAACCACATTCGACATCTGAATTAATGTATTCTAAACTATCTTTCATGGTATATAAGAATCATTCTAATTTTTTAATATTTATTTTACTAAAATTTCATATTTTGCCTATATTAGTGTAATTACCATTATAAAATCTTCATTATCTAGAGAAACGGAGACAACAGAGGTTCTAAACTCTTGGAACATCATCTTATGTTAGTGCTCGTTGAAACTATACACTAATACCAGATTTTCATATTTTTGAAATTTTTTCAAAATCCGTGGGTTAACACCTTTTAAAATAATGAGTTTTCGGTATATGCTCTATATACTGAAGTTTATACTCTTCACTTTTGTTTAAAATTTTCAAACCACATTCGACATCTGAATTAATGTATTATAAACTATATTACATGGTATATAAGAATCATTCTAATTTTTTAATATTTATTTTAATAAAAATTTCATATTTTGCCTATATTAGTGGAATTACCATTATAAAATCTTCATTATCTAGAGAAACGGACACAACAGAGGTTCTAAACTTTTTCACCATCATCTTATATTAGTGCTAGATGAAACTATACACTAAAATCAGATTTTCCTATTTTGGATTTTTGAAAATTTTCCAAAATCTGTGGGTTAACCCTTCTAAAATAATGAGTTTTTGGTAAATGCTGTATATACTGAAGTTTATATTCTACACTTTAAAAAAAAAATTCAAACCACATTCGACATCTGAATTAATGTATTCTAAAATATCAGCCATGGTATATAGGAATCATTCTAATTTTTTAATATTTATTTTACTAAAATTTCATATATTGCCTATATTAGTGTAATTACCATTATAAAATCTTCATTATCTAGAGAAACGGAGACAACAGAGGTTCTAAACTCTTTGAACATCATCTTATGTTAATGCTCGTTGAAACTATACACTAAATCCAGATTTTCATATTTTTGAAATTTTTCCAAAATCTGTGGATTAACACTTTCTAAAATAATGAGTTTTCGGTATATGCTCTATATACTGAAGTTTATACTCTTCACTTTTGTTTAAAATTTTCAAACCACATTCGACATCTGAATTAATGTATTCTAAACTATATTTCATGGTATATAAGAATCATTATAATTTTTTAATATTTATTTTACTAAAATTGCATATTTTGCCTATATTAGTGGAATTACCATTATAAAATCTTCATTATCTAGAGAAACGGAGACAACAGAGGTTCTAAACTCTTTCACCATCATCTTATGTTAGTGCTCGATGAAACTATACACTAAAATCAGATTTTCCAATTATTGAAATTTTTCAAAAATCCGTGAGTTAACCCCTTCTAAAATAATGAGTTTTCGGTAAATGCTCTATATACTGAAGTTTATATTCTTCACTTTTTTAAAAAAAATTTCAAACCACATTCGACATCTCAATTAATGTATTCAAAACTATCTTTCATGGTATATAGGAATCATTCTAATTTTGTAATATTTATTTTACTAAAATTTCATATATTGCCTATATTAGTGTAATTACCATTATAAAATCTTCATTATCCAGAGAAACGGAGACAACAGAGGTTCTAAACTCCTTGAACATCATCTTATGTTAGTGCTTGATGAAACTATATACAAAAATCAGATTTTCATATTTTTGAAATTTTTCTAAAATCCCTGGGTTAACCCTTCTAAAATAATGAGTTTTCGGTAAATGCTCTATCTACTGAAGTTTATATTCTTCACTTTTTAAAAAAAATCATACCACACTCGACTTCTGAATTAATGTATTCTAAACTATCAGTCATGGTATATAGGAATCATTCAATTTTTTTAATATTTATTTTACCAAAATTTCATATATTAGTGGAATTACAATTATAAAATCTTCATTATCTAGAGAAATGTAGACAACAGAGGTTCTAAACTCTTTCACCATTATCTTATGTTAGTGCTTGATGAAACTAACACTAAAATCAGATTTTCAAATTTTTGAAATTTTTCTAAAATCCGTGGGTGAACCCCTTCTAAAGTAAATGAGTTTTCGGTAAATGCTCTATATACTGAAGTTTATATTCTTCACTTTTTGAAAAAAAATTCAAATAACATTCGACATCTGAATTAATGTATTCTAAACTATCAGTCATGATGGTATACAGGAATCATTCTATTTTTTTAATATTTATTTTACTAAAATTTCATATACTGCCTATATTAGTGGAATTACCTTTGTAAAATCTTCGTTATCTAGAGAAACAGAGACAACAGAGGTTCTAAACTCTTTGACCATCATCTTATGTTAGTGCTTGATGATATTATACACTAAAATCAGATTTTCATATTTTTGAAAATTTTCCAAAATCCGTGGGTTAGCCCCCCTTCTAAAAAATGAGTTTTCGGTAAATGCTCTATATACTGAAGTTTATATTCTTCACTTTTTAAAAATAATTTCAAACCACATTCGACATCTGAATTAATGTATTCTAAACTATCAGTCATGGTATATAGGAATAATTCTAATTTGTTTTATATTTATTTTAATAAAATTTCATATACTGCCTATATTAGTGGAATTAACATTATAAAATCTTCATTATCTAGAGAAACAGAGACAACAGAGGTTCTAAACTCGTTGATCATCATCTTATGTTAGTGCTTGATGGAACTATACACTAAAATCAGATTTTCATATTTTTGAAATGTTTCCAAAATCCGTGGGTTAGCCCCTTTTAAAATAATGAGTTTTCGATAAATGCTCTATTTACTGAAGTTTATATTCTTCACTTTTTAAAAAAAAATTTAAAACACATTATACATCTGAATTAATGTATTCTAAACAATCAGCCATGGTATATAGGAATCATTCTAATTTTTTAAAATTTATTTTATTAAAATTTCATATATTGCCTATATTAGTGTAATTACCATTATAAAATCTTCGTTATCCAGAGAAATGGAGACATCAGATGTTCTAAACTCCTTGAACATCATCTTATGTTAGTGCTCGATGAAACTATACACTAAAACCAGATTTTCATATTTTTGAAAATTTTCCAAAATCCGTGGGTTAACACCTTTAAAAATAATGAGTTTTCGGTAAATGCTCTATATACTGAAGTTTATACTCTTTACTTTTGTTTAAAAATATCAAACCACATTCGACATCTAAATTAATTTATTCTAAACTATCTGTCATGGTATATAGGAATCATTCTAATTTTTTTATATTTATTTTACTAAAATTTCATATACTGCCTATATTAGTAGAATTACCATTATAAAATCTGATGACAAAAAAAAAACCATTATAAAATCTTCATTATCTAGAGAAACAGAGTTAACAGAGGTTCTAAACTCTTTGAAGATCATCTTATGTTAGTGCTTGATGAAACTATACACTAAAACCAGATTTTCATATTTTTGAAAATTTTCCAAAATCCGTGGGTTAGCACCTTCTAGAATAATGAGTTTTCGGTATATACTCTATATACTGAAGTTTATACTCTTCACTTTTGTTTAAAATTTTCAAACCACATTTGACATCTTAATTAATGTATTCTAAACTATATTTCATATATAAGAATTATTCTAATTTTTAATATTTATTTTACGAAAATTTCATATTTTGCCTATATTAGTGGAATTACCATTATAAAAACTTCATTATCTAGAGAAACGTAGACAACAGAGGTTCTAAACTCTTTCACCATCATCTTATGTTAGTGCTCGATGAAACTATACACTAAAATCAGATTTTCCTATTTTTGAAACTTTTCCAAAATCCGTGAGTTAACCCTTTCTAAAATAATGAGTTTTCGGTAAATGCTCTATATACTGAAGTTTATATTCTTCACTTTTTTAAAAAAATTTCAAACCACATTCGACATCTCAATTAATGTATTCTAAACTATCAGTCATGATATATATAAATCATTCAATTTTTTAAAAATTATTTTACCAAAATTTCATATATTGCATATATTAGTGGAATTACCGTTATAAAATCTTCATTATCTAGGGAAATGTAGTCAACAGAGGTTCGAAACTTTTTCACCATCATCTTATGTTAGTGCTTAATGAAACTATACACTAAAACCAGATTTTCAAATTTTTGGAATTTTTCCAAAATCCGTGGGTTCACTTCTAAAATAATGAGTTTTCGGTAAATGCTCTATATACTGAAGTTTACATTCTTCACTTATTTAAAATAAATCAAACCACAATCGACATCTGAATTATTGTATTCTAAACTATCAGTCATGCTATATAGGAATCATTCTAATTTTTAATAGTTATTTTACTAAAATTTCATATATTGCCTATATTAGTGGAATTACCATTATAAAATCTTCATTATCTAGAGAAACGGAGGCAACAGAGGTTCTAAACTCTTTGAACATCATCTTATGTTAGTGCTCGATGAAACTATGCACTAAAACCAGATTTTCATTTTTTTGAAATTTTTCCAAAATCTGTGGGTTAACACCTTCTAACATAATGAGTTTTCGGTAAATGCTCTATATACTGAAGTTGATACTCTTCACTTTTGTTTAAAATTTTCAAACCACATTCGATATCTGAATTAATGTATTCTAAACTATCTTTCATGGTTTATAGGAATCATTCTAATTTTTTAATATTTATTTTACTAAAATTTCATATATTGCCTATATTAGTGGAATGACCATCTCAATTAATGTATTCTAAACTATCAGTCATGGTATATATAAATCATTCAATTTTTTAAAAATTATTTTACCAAAATTTCATATATTGCATATATTAGTGGAATTACCATTATAAAATCTTCATTATCTAGGGAAATGTAGCCAACAGAGGTTCGAAACTTTTTCACCATCATCTTATGTTAGTGCTTAATGAAACTATACACTAAAACCAGATTTTCAAATTTTTGAAATTTTTCCAAAATCCGTGGGTTCCCTTCTAAAATAATGAGTTTTTGGTAAATGCTCTATATACTGAAGTTTATATTCTTCAATTTTTTTAAAAAATTTCAAACCACATTCGACATCTGAATTAATGTATTCTAAACTATCTTTCATGGTATAAAGGAATCATTCTAATTTTTAATATTTACTTTACTAAAATTTCATATATTGCCTATATTAGTGGAATTGCCATTATAAAATCTTCATTACCTAGAGAAACGGAGACAACAGAGGTTCTAAACTCTTTTACCATCATCTTATGTTAGTGCTAGATGAAACTATACACTAAAATCAGATTTTAGTGTATAGGAATTTTTTCCAAAATCCGTGGGTTAAAACCCTTTCTAAAATAATGAGTTTTCGGTAAATGCTCTATATACTGAAGTTTATATTCTTCACTTATTTAAAAAAAATCAAACCACATTCGACATCTGAATTAATGTATTATAAACTATCAGTCATGCTATATAGGAATCATTCTAATTTTTTAATATTTATTTTACTAAAATTTCATATATTGCATATATTAGTGGAATTACCATTATAAAATCTTCATTATCTAGAGAAACGAAGACAACAGAGGTTCTAAACTCTTTGAACATCATCTTATGTTAGTGCTCGATGAAACTATGCACTAAAACCAGATTTTCACTTTTTTGAAATTTTCCCAAAATCTATGGGTTAACACCTTCTAACATAATGAGTTTCCGGTAAATGTTCTATATACTGAAGTTTAAACTCTTCACTTTTGTTTAAAATTTTAAAACCATATTCGACATCTGAATTAATGTATTCTAAACTATCTTTCATGGTATATAGGAATCATTCTAATTTTTTAATATTTATTTTACTAAAATTTCATATATTGCCTATTTTAGTGGAATTACCATTATAAAATCTTCATCATCTAGAGAAACGGAGACAACAGAGGTTCTAAACTCTTTGACCATCATCTTATGTTAGTGCTCGATGAAACTATAAACTAAAATCAGATTTTCTTATTTTTGAAAATTTTCCAAAATCCTTGGGTTAACCCCTTCTAAAATAATGAGTTTTCGGTAAATGCTCTATATACTGAAGTTTATATTCTTCAATTTTTTTAAAAAAATTCAAACCACATTCGACATCTGAATTAATGAATTCTAAACTATCAGTCATGATATATATGAATCATTCTAATTTTTTAATATTTATTTTACTAAAATTTCATATATTGCCTATATTAGTGGAATTACCATTATAAAATCTTCATTATCTAGAGAAACGGAGACAACAGAGGTTCTAAACTCTTTCACCATCATCTTATGTTAGTGCTCGATTAAACTATACACTAAAATCAAATTTTCATATTTTTGAAAATTTTCCAAAATCCATGGGTTTAACCCCCTTCTAAAATAATGAGTTTTTGGTAAATTCTCTATATACTTGAGTTTTTATTCTTCACTTTTTTTAGAAAAATTCAAACCACATTTGACATCTGAATTAATGTATTCTAAACTATCATTAATCGTATATAGGAATCATTCTAATTTTTTTATTATTTATTTTACTAAAATTTAATATATTGCCTATATTAGTGGAATTAACATTATAAAATCTTCATTATCTAGGGAAACGGAGACAACAGAGGTTCCAAACTTTTTGAACATCATCTTATGTTAGTGCTCGATGAAACTATACACTAAAACAAGATTTTCATTTTTTTAAAAATTTCAAAATCCGTGGGTTAACACCTTCTAAAATAATGAGTTTTCGGTATATGCTCTAAATACTGAAGTTTATACTCTTCACTTTTGTTTAAAATTTTCAAATCACATTCGGCATCTGAATTAATGTATTCTAAACTATCTTTCATGATATATATGAATCATTCTAGTTTTTTAATATTTATTTTACTAAAATTTCATATATTGCCTATATTAGTGGAATTACCATTATAAAATCTTCATTATCTAGAGAAACGAAGACAACAGAGGTTCTAAACTCTTTAATCATCATCTTATGTTAGTGCCCGATGAAACTATACACTGAAACTAGATTTTTGTTTTTTTGAAATTTTTCCAAAATCCGTGGGTTAACACCTTCTAAAATAATGAGTTTTCGTAAATGCTCTATATATTGATGTTTATACTCTTCACTTTTGTTTAAAATTTTCAAACCACATTCGACATCTGAATTAATGTATTCTAAACTATCTTTCATGGTATATATGAATCATTCAAGTATTTTAATATTTATTTTACTAAAATTTCATATATTACCTATATTTGTGGAATTACCATTATAAAATCTTCATTATCTAGAGAAACGGAGACAACAGAGGCTCTAAATTCTTTGACCATCATCTTATGTTAGTGCTAGACGAAACTATACACTAAAATCAGATTTTCATTTTTTTTGAAATTTTTCCAAAATCCGTGGGTTAACCCTTATAAAATAATGAGTTTTCGGTAAATGCTCTATATACTGAAGTTTACATTCTTCACTTATTTAAAATAAATCAAACCACAATCGACATCTGAATTATTGTATTCTAAACTATCAGTCATGCTATATAGGAATCATTCTAATTTTTAATAGTTATTTTACTAAAATTTCATATATTGCCTATATTAGTGGAATTACCATTATATAATCTTCATTATCTAGAGAAACGGAGGCAACAGAGGTTCTAAACTCTTTGAACATCATCTTATGTTAGTGCTCGATGAAACTATGCTCTTTGAACATCATCTTATGTTAGTGCTCGATGAAACTATGCACTAAAACCAGATTTTCATTTTTTTGAAATTTTTCCAAAATCTGTGGGTTAACACCTTCTAACATAATGAGTTTTCGGTAAATGCTCTATATACTGAAGTTGATACTTTTCACTTTTGTTTAAAATTTTCAAACCACATTCGATATCTGAATTAATGTATTCTAAACTATCTTTCATGGTTTATAGGAATCATTCTAATTTTTTAATATTTATTTTACTAAAATTTCATATATTGCCTATATTAGTGGAATGACCATTATAAAATCTTCATTATCTAGAGAAACGGAGACAACATAGGTTCCAAAATCTTTGACCATCATCTTATGTTAGTGCTAGATGAAACTATACACTGAAACCAGATTATCTTTTTTTGAAAATTTTCCAAAATCCGTGAGTTAACAACTTCTAAAATATGAGTTTTCGTAAATGCTCTATATACTGAAGTTTATACTCTTCACTTTTGTTTAAAATTTTCAAACCACATTCGACATCTGAATTAATGTCTTCTAAATTATTTTACCAAAATTTCATATATTGCATATATTAGTGGAATTACCATTATAAAATCTTCATTATCTAGGGAAATGTAGCCAACAGAGGTTCGAAACTTTTTCACCATCATCTTATGTTAGTGCTTAATGAAACTATACACTAAAACCAGATTTTCAAATTTTTGAAATTTTTCCAAAATCCGTGGGTTCCCATCTAAAATAATGAGTTTTTGGTAAATGCTCTATATACTGAAGTTTATATTCTTCAATTTTTTTAAAAAATTTCAAACCACATTCGACATCTGAATTAATGTATTCTAAACTATATTTCATGGTATATAGGAATAATTCTAGTTTTATAATATTTATTTTACCAAAATTTCATATATTGCCTATATTAGTGTAATTACCATTTTAAATCTTCATTATCCAGAGAAACGGAGACAACAGAGGTACTAAACTCCTTAACCATCATCTTATGTTAGTGCTTGATAAAACTATACACAAAAATCAGATTTTCATATTTTTGAATTTTTTCTAAAATCCGTGGGTTAACCCTTCTAAAATAATGAGTTTTCGGTATATGCTCCATCTACTGAAGTTTATATTCTTCACTTTAAAAAAAAAATCAAACCACATTCGACATCTGAATTAATGTATTATAAACTATCAGTCATGCTATATAGGAATCATTCTAATTTTTTTAATATTTATTTCACTAAAATTTCATATATTGCATATATTAGTGGAATTACCATTATAAAATCTTCATTATCTAGAGAAACGAAGACAACAGAGGTTCTAAACTCTTTGAACATCATCTTATGTTAGTGCTCGATGAAACTATGCACTAAAACAAGATTTTCATTTTTTTGAAATTTTCCCAAAATCTGTGGTTTACCACCTTCTAACATAATGAGTTTTCGGTAAATGCTCTATATACTGAAGTTTATACTCTTCACTTTTGTTTAAAATTTTCAAACCACATTCGACATCTGAATTAATGTATTCTAAACTATCTTTCATGGTATATAGGAATCATTCTAATTTTTTAATATTTATTTTACTAAAATTTCATATATTGCCTATTTTAGTGGAATTACCATTATAAAATCTTCATTATCTAGAGAAACGGAGACAACAGAGGTTCTAAACTCTTTGACCATCATCTTATGTTAGTGCTCGATGAAACTATACACTAAAATCAGATTTTCTTATTTTTGAAAATTTTCCAAAATCCTTGGGTTTCCCCTTCTAAAATAATGAGTTTTCGGTAAATGCTCTATAGACTGGAGTTTATATTCTTCAATTTTTTTTTAGAAAAATTCAAACCACATTCGACATCTGAATTAATGTATTAAACTATCATTAATGGCATATAGGAATCATTCTAATTTTTTAATATTTATTTTACTAAAATTTAATATATTGCCTATATTAGTGGAATTAACATTATAAAATCTTCATTATCTAGGGAAATGGAGACAACAGAGGTTCTAAACTTTTTGAACATCATCTTATGTTAGTGCTCGATGAAACTATACACTAAAACAAGATTTTCATTTTTTAAAAAATTTCAAAATCCGTGGGTTAACACCTTCTAAAATAATGAGTTTTCGGTATATGCTCTAAATACTGAAGTTTATACTCTTGACTTTTGTTTAAAATTTTCAAATCACATTCGACATCTGAATTAATGTATTATAAACTATCTTTCATGGTATATATGAATCATTCTAGTTTTTTAATATTTATTTTACTAAAATTTCATATATTGCCTATATTAGTGGAATTACCATTATAAAATCTTCATTATCTAGAGAAACGAAGACAACCGAGGTTTTAAACTATTTAATCATCATCTTATGTTAGTGCTCGATGAAACTATACACTGAAACCAGATTTTCGTTTTTTGAAATTTTTCCAAAATCCGTGGGTTAACCCTTCTAAAATAATGAGTTTTTGGTAAATGCTCTATATACTGGAGTTTATATTCTTCAATTTTTTAGAAAAATTCAAACCACATTCGACATCTGAATTAATGTATTCTAAACTATCATTAATGGTATATAGGAATCATTCTAATTTTTTTAATATTTATTTTACTAAAATTTCATATATTGCATATATTAGTGGAATTACCATTATAAAATCTTCATTATCTAAGGAAATGTAGTCAACAGAGGTTCGAAACTCTTTTACCATCATCTTATGTTAGTGCTTAATGAAACTATACACTAAAACCAGATTTTCAAATTTTTGAAAATTTTCCAAAATCCGTGGGTTCCCTTCTAAAATAATGAGTTTTCGGTAAATGCTCTATATACTGAAGTTTATATTCTTCAATTTCTTAAAAAAAATTCAAACCACATTCGACATCTGAATTAATGTATTCTAAACTATCTTTCATGGTATATAGGAATAATTCTAATTTTATAATATTTATTTTACTAAAATTTCATATATTGCCTACATTAGTGTAATTACCATTATAAAATCTTCCTTATCCAGAGAAACGGAGACAACAGAGGCTCTAAACTCCTTGAACATCATCTTATGTTAGTGATTGATGAAACTATACACAAAAATCAGATTTTATATTTTGAAATTTTTCTAAAATCCGTGGTTTAACCCTTCTAAAATAATGAGTTTTTGGTATATGCTCTATCTACTGAAGTTTATATGCTTCACTTTAAAAAAAAAATCAAACCACATTCGACATTTGAATTAATGTATTCTAAACTATCAGTAATGGTATATATGAATCATTCTAATTTTTTAATATTTATTTTACTAAAATTTCATATATTGCATATATTAGTGGAATTACCATTATAAAATCTTCATTATCTAGAGAAACGTAGACAACAGAGATTCTAAACTCTTTCACCATCATCTTATGTTAGTGCTTGATGAAACTATACACTAAAATCAGATTTTCAAATTTTTGAAAATTTTCCGAAATCCGTGGGTTAACACCCCTTCTAAAATAATGAGTTTTCGGTAAATGCTCTATATACTGAAGTTTATATTCTTCACTTTTTGAAAAAAATTTCAAACAACATTCGACATCTGAATTAATGTATTCTAAACTATCTTTCATGGTATATATGAATCATTCTAGTTTTTTAATATTTATTTTACTAAAATTTCATATATTGCCTATATTAGTGGAATTACCATTATAAAATCTTCATTATCTAGAGAAACGAAGACAACATAGGTTCTAAACTCTTAAATCATCATCTTATGTTAGTGCTCGATGAAACTATACACTGAAACCAGATTTTCGTTTTTTTGAAATTTTTCCAAAATCCGTGGGTTAACCCTTCTAAAATAATGAGTTTTCGGTAAATGCTCTATATACTGAAGTTTACATTCTTCACTTATTTAACAAAAATCAAACCACAATCGACATCTGAATTAATGTATTCTAAAATATTAGTCATGCTATATAGGAATCATTCTAATTTTTTAATAGTTATTTTACTAAAATTTCATATTTTGCCTATATTAGTGGAATTACCATTATAAAATCTTCATTATCTAGAGAAACAGAGGCAACAGAGGTTCTAAACTCTTTGAACATCATCTTATGTTAGTGCTCGATGAAGCAATGCACTAAAACCAGATTTTCATTTTTTTGAAAATTTTCCAAAATCTGTGGGTTAACACCTTCTAACATAATGAGTTTTCGGTAAATGCTCTATATACTGAAGTTTATACTCTTCACTTTTGTTTAAAATTTTCAAACCACATTCGATATCTGAATTAATGTATTCTAAACTATCTTTCATGGTATATAGGAATCATTCTAATGTTTTAATATTTATTTTACTAAAATTTCATATATTGCCTATATTAGTGGAATGACCATTATAAATTCTTCATTATCTTGAGAAACGGAGACAACAGAGGTTATAAAATCTTTGACCATCATCTTATGTTAGTGCTCGATGAAACTATACACTGAAACCAGATTATATTTTTTTTTGAAAATTTTCCAAAATCCGTGGGTTAACACCTTCTAAAATATGAGTTTTCGTAAATGCTCTATATACTGAAGTTTATACTCTTCACTTTTGTTTAAAATTTTCAAACCACATTCGACATCTGAATTAATGTATTCTAAACTATCAGTCATGGTATATAGGAATCATTCTAAATTTTTAATATTTATTTTAATAAAATTTCATATATTTTCTTATATTAGTGGAATTACCATTATAAAATCTTCATTATCTAGAGAAACGAAGTCAACAAAGGTTCTAAACTCTTTGACCACCATCTTATGTTCGTGCTCGATGAAACTTTACACCTTAATAATATATTCATATTTTTGAAATTTTTTCAAAATCTGTGGGTTAACCCCTTCTAAAATAATGAGTTTTCGATAAATGCTCTATATACGGAAGTTTATATATTTCACTTTAGTTTAAAAAATTCAAACAACATTCGAAATTTGAATTAATATATTCTAAACTATCTTTCATGATATATAGGAAACATATATATACTGAAGTTTATATTCTACACTTTAAAATAATGAGTTTTCCGTATATGCTCTATATACTGAAGTTTATACTCTTCACTTTTGTTTAAAATTTTCAAACCACATTCGACATCTGAATTAATGTATTATAAACTATATTACATGGTATATAAGAATCATTCTAATTTTTTAATATTTATTTTACTAAAATTTCATATTTTGCCTATATTAGTGGAATTACCATTATAAAATCTTCATTATCTAGAGAAACGGAGACAAAAGAGGTTCTAAACTCTTTCACCATCATCTTATGTTAGTGCTAGATGAAACTATACACTAAAATCAGATTTTCCTATTTTTGAAAATTTTCCAAAATCCGTGGGTTAACCCTTCTAAAATAATGAGTTTTCGGTAAATGCTGTATATACTGAAGTTTATATTCTACACTTTAAAAAAAAATATTCAAACCACATTCGACATCTGAATTAATGTATTCTAATCTATCAGTCATGGTATATAGGAATCATTCTAATTTTTTAATATTTATTTTACTAAAATTTCATATATTGCCTATATTAGTGTAATTACCATTATAAAATCTTCATTATCTAGAGAAACTGAGACAACAGAGGTTCTAAACTCTTTGAACATCATCTTATGTTAATGCTCGTTGAAACTATACACTAAAACCAGATTTTCATATTTTTGAAATTTTTCCAAAATCTGTGGGTTAAACACTTTCTAAAATAATGAGTTTTCAGTATATACTCTATATACTGAAGTTTATACTCTTCACTTTTGTTTAAAATTTTCAAACCACATTCGACATCTGAATTAATGTATTCTAAACTATATTTCATGGTATATAAGAATCATTCTAATTTTTTAATATTTATTTTACTAAAATTTCATATTTTGCCTATACTAGTGGAATTACCATTATAAAATCTTCATTATCTAGAGAAACGGAGACAACAGAGGTTCTAAACTCTTTCACCATCATCTTATGTTAGTGCTCGATGAAACTATACACTAAAATCAGATTTTCCTATTTTTGAAATTTTTCCAAAATCCGTGAGTTAACCCCTTCTAAAATAATGAGTTTTCGGTAAATGCTCTATATACTGAAGTTTATATTCTTCATTTAAAAAAAAAAATTCAAACCACATTCGACATCTCAATTAATGTATTCTAAACTATCAGTCATGGTATATAGGAATCATTCTAATTTTTTAATATTTATTTTACCAAAATTTCATATATTGCATATATTAGTGGAATTACCATTATAAAATCTTCGTTATCTAGGGAAATGTAGACAACAGAGGTTCAAAACTCTTTCACCATCATCTTATGTTAGTGCTTAATGAAACTATACACTAAAACCAGATTTTCAAATTTTTGAAATTTTTTCAAAATCCGTGGGTTAACCCCTTCTAAAATAATGAGTTTTCGGTAAATGCTCTATATACTGAAGTTTATATTCTTCAATTTTTTAAAATAATGAGTTTTCCGTATATGCTCTATATACTGAAGTTTATACTCTTCACTTTTGTTTAAAATTTTTAAACCACATTCGACATCTGAATTAATGTATTATAAACTATATTACATGGTATATAAGAATCATTCTAATTTTTTAATATTTATTTTACTAAAATTTCATATTTTGCCTATATTAGTGGAATTACCATTATAAAATCTTCATTATCTAGAGAAACGGAGACAACAGAGGTTCTAAACTCTTTCACCATCATCTTATGTTAGTGCTAGATGAAACTATACACTAAAATCAGATTTTCCTACTTTTGAAAATTTTCCAAAATCCGTGGGTTAACCCTTCTAAAATAATGAGTTTTCGGTAAATGCTGTATATACTGAAGTTTATATTCTACACTTTAAAAAAAATATTCAAACCACATTCGACATCTGAATTAATGTATTCTAAACTATCAGTCATGGTATATAGGAATAGTTCTATTTTTTTATATTTATTTTAATAAAATTTCATATACTGCCTATATTAGTGGAATTAACATTATAAAATCTTTATTATCTTGAGAAACAGAGACAACAGAGGTTCTAAGCTCGTTGACCATCATCTTATGTTAGTGCTTGATAGAAATATACACTAAAATCAGATTTTCATATTTTTGAAAATTTTCCAAAATCCGTGGGTTAACCCCTTTTAAAATAATGAGTTTTCAATAAATGCGCTATATACTGAAGTTTATATTCTTCACTTTTAAAAAAAAAATTAAACAACATTCGACATCTGAATTAATGTATTCTAAATTATCTTTCATGGTATATAGAAATCATTCTAATTTTTTTAATATTTATTTTACTAAAAAGTCATATATTGCCTATATTAGTGTAATTACCATTATAAAATCTTCATTATCTAGAGAAACGAAGACAACAGAGGTTCTAAACTCTTTGAACATCTTCTTATGTTAGTGCTCGATGAAAGTATACACTAAAACCAGATTTTCATATTTTTGAATTTTTTTCCAAAATCTGTGGGTTAACACCTTCTAAAATAATGAGTTTTCGGTATATGCTCTGTACACTGAAGTTTATACTCTTCACTTTTGTTTAAAATTTTCAAACCACATTCGACATCTGAATTAATGTATTATAAACTATATTACATGGTATATAAGAATCATTCTAATTTTTTAATATTTATTTTACTAAAATTTCATATTTTGCCTATATTAGTGGAATTACCATTATAAAATCTTCATTATCTAGAGAAACGAAGACAACAGAGGTTCTAAACTCTTTCACCATCATCTTATGTTAGTGCTAGATGAAACTATACACTAAAATCAGATTTTTCCTATTTTTGAAAATTTTCCAAAATCCGTGGGTTAACCCTTCTAAAATAATGAGTTTTCGGTAAATGCTGTATATACTGAAGTTTATATTCTACACTTTAAAAAAAATATTCAAACCACATTCGACATCTGAATTAATGTATTCTAAACTATCAGTCATGGTATATAGGAATCATTCTAATTTTTTAATATTTATTTTACCAAAATTTCATATATTGCATATATTAGTGGAATTACCATTATAAAATCTTCATTATCTAGGGAAATGTAGACAACAGAGGTTCGAAACTTTTTCACCATCATCTTATGTTAGTGCTTAATGAAACTATACACTAAAACCAGATTTTCAATTTTTTTCAATTTTTCCAAAATCCGTGGGTTAACCCACCCCCTTCTAAAATAATGAGTTTTCGGTAAATGCTCTATATACTGAAGTTTATATTCTTCAATTTTTTTAAAAAATTTCAAACCATATTCGACATCTAAATTAATGTATTCTAAACTATCTTTCATGGTATATAGGAATCATTCTAATTTTGTAATATTTATTTTACTAAAATTTAATATATTGCATATATTAGTGTAATTACCATTATAAAATCTTCATTATCCAGAGAAACGGAGACAACAGAGGTTCTAAACTCCTTGAACATCATCTTATGTTAGTGCTTGATGAAACTATACACAAAAATCAGATTTTCATATTTTTGAAATTTTTCTAAAATCCCTGGGTTAACCCTTCTAAAATAATGAGTTTTCGGTATATGCTCTATCTACAGAAGTTTATATTATTCACTTCAAAAAAAATATCAAACCACATTCGACATTTGAATTAATGTATTCTAAACTATCAGTCATGGTATATAGGAATCATTCTAGTTTTTTAATATTTATTTTACCAAAATTTCATATATTGCCTATATTAGTGGAATTACAATTATAAAATCTTCATTATCTAGAGAAACGTAGACAACAGAGGTTCTAAACTCTTTCACCATCATCTTATGTTAGTGCTTGATGAAACTATACACTAAAATCAGATTTTCAAATTTTTGAAAATTTTCCAAAATCCGTGGGTTAACACCCCTTCTAAAATAATGATTTTTCGGTAAATGCTCTATATACTGAAGTTTATATTCTTCACTTTTTGAAAAATAATTCAAACAACATTCGACATCTGAATTAATGTATTCTAAACTATCAGTCATGGTATACATGAATCATTTTAATTTTTTAATATTTATTTTACTAAAATTTCATATACTGCCTATATTAGTGGAATTACCATTATAAAATCTTCATTATCTAGAGAAACAGAGACAACAGAGGTTCTAAAATCTTTGACCATCATCTTATGTTAGTGCTTGATGAAACTATAAACTAAAATCAGATTTTCATATTTTTGGAAATTTTCCAAAATCCGTGGGTTAGCCCCTTCTAAAATAATGAGTTTTCGGTAAATGCTCTATATACTGAAGTTTATATTCTTCACTTTTTAAAAATAATTTCAAACCACATTCGACATCTGAATTAATGTATTCTAAACTATCAGTCATGGTATATAGGAATAATTATATTTTTATATTTATTTTAATAAAATTTCATATACTGCCTATATTAGTGGGATTAACATTATCAAATCTTTATTATCTTGAGAAACAGAGACAACAGAGGTTCTAAACTCGTTGACCGTCATCTTATGTTAGTGCTTGATAGAAATATACACTAAAATCAGATTTTCATATTTTTGATAATTTTCCAAAATCCGTGGGTTAACCCCCCTTTTAAAATAATGAGTTTTTGATAAATGCGCTATATACTGAAGTTTATATTCTTCACTTTTTAAAAAAATAAATAAACCACATTAGACATCTGAATTAATGTATTCTAAACTATCAGTCATGGTACATAGGAATCATTCTAATTTTTTAATATTTATTTTATTAAAATTTCATATTGCCTATATTAGTGTAATTACCATTATAAAATCTTCGTTATCCAGAGAAACGGAGACAACAGAGGTTCTAAACTCCTTGAACATCATCTTATGTTAGTGCTCGATGAAACTATACACTAAAACGAGATTTTCATATTTTTGAAATTTTTCCAAAATCCGTGGGTTAACACCTTCAAAAATAATGAGTTTTCGGCAAATGCTCTATATATTGAAGTTTATACTCTTCACTTTTGTTTAAAAATATCAAACCACATTCGACATCTGAATTAATGTATTCTAAACTATCTGTCATGGTATATAGGAATCATTCTAATTTTTTAATATTTATTTTACTAAAATTTGATATACTGCCTATATTAGTAGAATTACCATTATAAAATCTTCTTTATCTAGAGAAACAGAGACAACAGAGGTTCTACTCTTTGACCATCATCTTATGTTAGTGCTTGATGAAACTATTCACTAAAACCAGATTTTCTTATTTTTGAATTTTTTCCAAAATCCGTGGGTTAACACCTTCTAAAATAATGAGTTTTCGGTATATGCTCTATATAATGAAGTTTATACTCTTCACTTTTGTTTAAAATTTTCAAACAACATTGGACAACTGAATTAATGTATTCTAAACTATATTTCATGGTATATAGGAATGATTCCAATTTTTTAATATTTATTTTACTAAAATTTTATATATTGCCTATATTAGTGGAATTACCATTATAAAATCTTCATTATCTAGAGAAACGGAGACAGCAGGGTTTTTAATCTCTTTGACCATCATCTTATGTTAGTGATTGATGAAACTATACACTAAAATCAGATTTTCAAATTTTTGAATTTTTTCCAAAATCCGTGGGTTAACCCCTTCTAAAATAATGTGTTTTTCGGTAAATGCTCTATATACTGAAGTTTATATTCTTCACTTTTCTAAAAAAAAATTAAACCACATTCGACATCTGAATTAATGTATTCTAAACTATCAGTCATGGTATATAGGAATCATCCTAAATTTTTAATATTTATTTTATTAAAATTTCATATACTGCCTACATTAGTGGAATTACCATTATAAAATCTTCATTATCTAGAGCAACAGAGACAACAGAGGTTCTAAACTCTTTGACCATCATCTTATGTTCGTGCTTGATGAAACTATACACTAAAAACAGATTTTCATATTTTTGAATTTTTTCCAAAATCCGTGGGTTATCCTCTTCTAAAATAATGAGTTTTCGGTAAATGTTCTATATACTGAATTTTATATTCTTCACTTTTTAAAAAAAAAATCAAACCACATACGACATCTGAATTAATGTATTCTAAACTATCAGTCATGGTATATAGGAATCATTCTAATTTTTTAATATTTATTTTATTAAAATTTCATATACTGCCTACATTAGTGGAATTACCATTATAAAATCTTCATTATCTAGAGCAACAGAGACAACAGAGGTTCTAAACTCTTTGACCATCATCTTATGTTCGTGCTTGATGAAACTATACACTAAAAACAGATTTTCATATTTTTGAATTTTTTCCAAAATCCGTGGGTTATCCTCTTCTAAAATAATGAGTTTTCGGTAAATGTTCTATATACTGAATTTTATATTCTTCACTTTTTAAAAAAAAAAATCAAACCACATTCGACATCTGAATTAATGTATTCTAAACTACTAGTCGTGGTATATAGGAATTATTCTATTTTTTTAATATTTATTTTACTAAAATTTCATATACTACCTATATTAGTGGGATTACAATTATAAAATCTTCATTATCTAGAGAAACGGAGACAACAGAGATTCTAAACTCTTTGACCATCACCTTATGTTAGTGCTCAATAAAACTATACACTAAAATCAGATTTTAATATTTTTGAAAATTTTCCAAAATCCGTGGGTGAACACCTTCTAAAATAATGAGTTTTCGGTAAATGCTCTATATATACTGAAGTTTATATTCTTCACTTTAAAAAAAAAAATTCAAACCACATTCGACATCTGACTTTATGTATTCGAAACGATCAGTCATGGTATATAGGAATTATTCTAATTTTTTAATATTTTGTTTACTAAAACTTTATTTACTGCCAAGATTAGTGGAATTACCATTATAAAATCTTCATTATCTATTGAAACGGAGATAATAGAGGTTCTAAACTCTTTCACCATCATCTTATGTTAGTGCTCGATGAAACTATACACTAAAATCAGATTTTCATATTTTTGAAATTTTTCCAAAAAAATCGTGGGTTAACCCCTTCTAAAATAATGAGTTTTCGGTAAATGCTCTATATACTGAAGTTTATATTCTTCACTTTAAAAAAAAAAATTCAAACCACATTCGACATCTGAATTAATGTATTCTAAACTACCAGTCATGGTATATAGGAATTATTCTAATTTTTTCATATTTATTTTACAAAAATTTCATATATTGGCTATATTAGTGTAATTACCATTATAAAATCTTCATTATCTAGAGAAACGGAGACAACAGAGGTTCTAAACTCTTTTAACATCATCTTATGTTTGTGCTCGATGAAACTATACACTAAAACAAGATTTTCATATTTTTGATTTTTTTCCAAAATCCGTGGGTTAACCCCTTCTAAAATAATGAGTTTTCGGTAAATGCTTTATATACTGAAATTTATATTCTTCAATTTTAAAAAAAAATTCAAACCACATTCGACATCTGAATTAATGTATTTTAAACTATCAGTCATTGTATATAGGAATCATTCTAAATTTTTAATATTTATTTTACTAAAATTTCATATACTGCCCATATTAGTGGAATTACCATTATAAAATCTTTATTATCTAGAGAAACAGATACAACAGAGGTTCTAAACTCTTTGACCATCATCTTATGTTAGTGCTTGATGAAACTATACACTAAAATCAGATTTTCATATTTTTGAAATTTTTCCAAAATCCGTGGGTTAACCTCTTATAAAATAATGAGTTTTCGGTAAATGCTCTATATACTGAAGTTTTTATTCTTCACTTTTTAAAACAAAATTCAAACCACATTCGACATCTGAATTAATGTATTCTAAACTATCAGTCATGGTATATAGAAATCATTCTAATTTTTAATATTTATTTTACTAAAATTTCATATATTGCCTATATTAATGTAATTACCATTATAAAATCTTCATTATCTAGAGAAAAGGAGATAACATAGGTTTTAAACTCTTTTAACATCATCTTATGTTAGTGATCGATGAAACTATACACTAAAACCAGATTTTCATATTTTTGAAATTTTTCCAAAATCCGTGGGCTAAGACCTTCTAAAATAATGAGTTTTCGGTATATGCTCTATATACCGAAGTTTATACTCTTCACTTTTGTTTAAAAATTTTAAACCACATTCGACTTCTGAATTAATGTATTCTAAACTATCCTTCATAGTATATATGAATCATTCTAATTTTTTATATTTATTTTACTAAAATTTCATATATTGCATATATTAGTGGAATTACCATTATAAAATCTTCATTATCTAGAGAAATGGAGACAACAGAGGTTCTAAACTATTTTAACAAATCATCTTACGTTAGTGTTCGATGAAACTATACACTAAAACCAGATTTTCATATTTTTGAAATTTTTCCAAAATCCGTGGTTTAACACCTTCTAAAATAATGAGTTTTCGGTATATGCTCTATATACTGAAGTTTATACTCTTCACTTTTGTTTAATATTTTCAAATCACATTCGACATCTGAATTAATGTATTCTAAACTATCTTTCATGGTATATAGGAATAATTCTAATTTTTTAATATTTATTTTACTAAAATTTCACATATTGCCTATATTAGTGGAATTACCGTTATAAAATCTTCATTATCTAGAGAAACGGAGACAACAGAGGGTCTAAACTCTTTGACCATCATCTTATGTTAGTGCTCGATGAAACTATACACTAAAATCAGATTTTCATATTTTTGAAAATTTTCCAAAATCTGTGGGTTAACAACCTCTTCCAAAATAATGAGTTTTCGGTAAATGCTCTATATACTGAAGTTTATTTTCTTCACTTAAAAAAAAAAAAATTTAAACCACATTCGAAATCTGAATTAATGTATTCTAAATTATCAGTCATGGTATATTGGAATAGTTCTAATTTTTTAATATTTATTTTACTAAAATTTCATATTGCCTATATTAGTGGAATTACCGTTAAAAATCTTCATTATCTAGAGAAACGGAGACAACTGAGGTTCTAAACTCTTTTAACATCATCTTATGTTAGTGTTCGATGAAATTTTACACTAAAACCAGATTTTCATATTTTTGAAATTTGTCCAAAATCCGTGGGTTAACAACTTCCAAAATAATGAGTTTTCGGTATATGCTCTATATACCGAAGTTTATACTCTTCACTTTTGTTTAATATTTTTAAACCACATTCGATATCTGAATTAATGTATTCTAAACTATCTTTCATGGTATATAGAAATCGTTCTAATTTTTTAATATTTATTTTACTAAAATTTCATATACTGCCTATATTAGTGGGATTACAATTATAAAATCTTCATTATCTAGGGAAACGGAGACAGCAAAGATTCTAAACTCTTTGACCATCATCTTATGTTAGTGCTCAATGAAACTATATACTAAAATCAGATTTTCATATTTTTAAAAATTTTCCAAAATCCGTGGGTTAACACCTTCTAAAATAATGAGTTTTCGGTAAATGCTCTATATACTGAAGTTTATATTCTTCACTTTTAAAAAAAAATTCAAACCACATTCGACAGCTGACTTTATGTATTCTAAACTATCAGTCATTGTATATAGGAATCATTCTAATTTTTTAATATTTATTTTACTAAAATTTTATATACTGCCTATATTAGTGGAATTACCATTATAAAATCTTCATTATCTAGAGAAACAGAGACAACAGAGGTTCTAAACTCTTTGACCATCATCTTATGTTCGTGCTTGATGAAACTATACACTAAAAACCGATTTTCATATTTTTGAATTTTTTTCCAAAATCCGTGGGTTAAACTCTTCTAAAATAATGAGTTTTCGGTAAATGATCTATATACTGAATTTTATATTCTTCACTTTTTTTAAAAAAAAAATCAAACCATATTCGACATCTGAATTAATGTATTCTAATCTACCAGTCATGGTATATAGGAATTATTCTAATTTTTTAATATTTATTTTACTAAAGTTTCATATACTGCATATATTAGTGGGATTACAATTATAAAATCTTCATTATCTAGGGAAACAAAGACAACAGAGATTCTAATCTCTTTGAACACCACCTTATGTTAGTGCTCAATGAAACTATACACTAAAATCAGATTTTCATATTTTTGAAATTTTTTCAAAATCCGTGGGTTAACACCTTCTAAAATAATGAGTTTTCGGTAAATGCTCTATATACTGAAGTTTATATTCTTCACTTTTTAAAAAAAAATTCAAACCACATTCGACAGCTGACTTTATGTATTCTAAACAATCAGTCATTGTATATAGGAATCATTTCAATTTTTAATATTTATTTTACTAAAATTTCATATACTGCCGATATTAGTGGAATTACCATTATAAAATCTTCATTATCTAGAGAAACAGAGACAATAGAGGTTCTAAACTCTTTGACCATCATCTTATGTTCGTGCTTGATGAAACTATACACTAAAAACCGATTTTCATATTTTTGATTTTTTCCAAAATCCGTGGGTTAAACTCTTCTAAAATAATGAGTTTTCGGTAAATGATCTATATACTGAATTTTATATTCTTCACTTTTTTTTAAAAAAAAATCAAACCATATTCGACATCTGAATTAATGTATTCTAATCTACCAGTCATGGTATATAGGAATTATTCTAATTTTTTAATATTTATTTTACTAAAGTTTCATATACTGCATATATTAGTGGGATTACAATTATAAAATCTTCATTATCTAGGGAAACAAAGACAACAGAGATTCTAATCTCTTTGAACACCACCTTATGTTAGTGCTCAATGAAACTATACACTAAAATCAGATTTTCATATTTTTGAAATTTTTTCAAAATCCGTGGGTTAACACCTTCTAAAATAATGAGTTTTCGGTAAATGCTCTATATACTGAAGTTTATATTCTTCACTTTTTAAAAAAAAATTCAAACCACATTCGACAGCTGACTTTATGTATTCTAAACAATCAGTCATTGTATATAGGAATCATTTCAATTTTTAATATTTATTTTACTAAAATTTCATATACTGCCGATATTAGTGGAATTACCATTATAAAATCTTCATTATCTAGAGAAACAGAGACAATAGAGGTTCTAAACTCTTTGACCATCATCTTATGTTCGTGCTTGATGAAACTATACACTAAAAACCGATTTTCATATTTTTGATTTTTTCCAAAATCCGTGGGTTAAACTCTTCTAAAATAATGAGTTTTCGGTAAATGATCTATATACTGAATTTTATATTCTTCACTTTAAAAAAAAAAAAATCAAACCATATTCGACATCTGAATTAATGTATTCTAAACTACCAGTCATGGTATATAGGAATTATTCTAATTTTTTAATATTTATTTTACTAAAGTTTCATATACTGCCTATATTAGTGGGATTACAATTATAAAATCTTCATTATCTAGGGAAACAGAGACAACAGAGATTCTAATCTCTTTGAACATCACCTTATGTTAGTGGACTAACCTCTATGAAATCTCTATTATTTAGAGAAACGGAAAAAACAAAGGTTTCAAACCATCTTGACCATTATTCTATGTTAGTTTATGATGTAAATATTCAATTAAACAATATTTTCATATTTTTGAAATTTTCTCAAAATATGTGGGTTAAATGCTCTAGTTTTTAATCTTAAACTCATTACTCTTGTATAAAGATTTCTAATCACTTTATACATTTTTATCAATGTATGATAAACTCTCTGTCATGGTACAGGGGCATTGTTCTAAATTTTTAACAATTAAGTTAGAAAAACTTCATATGTTCTATTTGTTTAAGCTTAAACTCATTACTGTTGTATAAAATTTTCTAATTACTCTATACAATTTTATCAATGTATTATAAACTCTCTGTCATGGTATATGGGCATCGTTCTAATTTTTTAACAATTAAATTAGTAAAACTTCATATGCTGCCTAAATCATTGGACTTACCACTATAAAATTTTTATTCTTTAGATAAACGGAGACAATAAATGTTCCAAACCTCTTCGACCATAATTCTATGTCAATACATGATTTAACTATGCATTTAAAAAATATTATCATATGTATTGATTTTTTACAAAATTTGTGGGTTAACAACCCCTACGAAAATATAATTTTCATTAGTTTCTCTATATACTGAAGTTTATATTCATTAAATTTGTTTAAATTTTCTAAATGCATTCTAGATTTGTATTAATCTATTGTAAACTTTATTCCATAGTACATGGGCATCGTTTTAATTTTTTTTTAAAAATTGTTTTAGTAAAAATTTATATGTTGCTTAAATTAGTGGACTGACCATTATGAAATCTCTATTCTTTTGGATAAATGGAAACAACAAAAGTTTCAAACCTCTTTGACCATCATCCTATGTCAATATGGGATACAACTATGCATTTAAACAAGATTTTCATATTTATTGATTTTTCTAAGAAACTTGTGGGTTAACCCTTACGAAAATATGATTTTTTGTTAATTTCTATATATACTGAAACTTATACTCGTTAAAATTGTTTAAAATTTTCTAACTGCATTATAAGTTTGTATTAATCTATTATAAACTTTCTTTCATGGTACATGCGCATCGTTCTATTTTTTTAACAATTGTTTTAGTAAAACTTTATATGTTGCTTAAATTAGTGGACACCTCTATGAAATCTCTATTATTTAGAGAAACAGAAATAACAAAGGTTCCAAACCACCTTGACCATTATTCTATTTTAGTTTATGATGAAAATATGCATTAAAACAATATTTTCATATTTTTGAACAATAAAAGTTCCAAACCTTTTGAACATTATCCAATGTCAGAGTACAATGCATATATTTATTAAAAATATTGTCATATTTTTTTAATTTTTCTCAAATTTTGTAGGTTAAACTACGAAAAAATATTGAATTTTTAGGTAAATTCTCTATATACTCAGTTAATACTACGAAAATGATGGTTATTTACATTTTAGCTTAGAAATCTATTCTATTAAAACAGAAGTACAAAATTAGATTAACCATTAATTTTCTCTATATTTACATTGTCATGCCACTGAGGTATTAAATGAAGCTATATTTAAGTATGATTGTCTTTTCCTAATTTAAATAATAGATTTAAGCATTTAATGTTTTTTCTTAATTTAAATAATAAAATTCCTTAACAAAATCTTAACCAAAATATATTTCCTTAGTAGTAAATAATAAAATAAAAAATAACACATCATAATCAATTTATATAACATATAAATAAAATATTTTTTTTAATATATTATTAGCATAATACTTCCTATATAAGTCCAATTAGTTATAAATATAAGATTTGTTTATATGATACAGTGTGATATAATAGACGATTAAATTACAAAATATAATTATTTAAAAGTAATAAATAAAATCACTGTGTTTTAAAATGTTATATTAAAAATATGTAGGGGAAATTTCATATATACACTTTGTTAAGTACCATTTTTCATATATACACTTAGAATGAAGACATTTTCAAAAGTACATAAATCATTAATTGACAAAAGACAAAAATAGCCCTATCAAAATTCTAACTTAATTGCACACTTTCTCTCTCGGCATGCGATGAAATTGACGATGGTGATAACGATGAGATCCAGTGACGACGGCGACGGCGACGAGATCGACGGCGAGAAGATCGAGACGACGGCGACGAGATCGAGCCAGGGCAATTAGATCGATTGTATCCTCTCTCATGAAGCAAACTGAGCGACTACGGCGACGATCGACATAACCAATGAATCGTCGATAGTTGGACTGGCGATGCAGATTCCATCTTCAGGAGTTGTTGTTGGGAAGAGCAGAATCAAGAGCACTCATGGATCTGGAGAGGCTCTCTTGAGGGGTCAGGTCAAGAATCTGTTGCAGAAGGTTGAAGAAGAAGAAGCACATCTTATTAAAAATATATCAGTTGAATCTCGTCCCTTCATCCATCTCGCTACTTCTCCCATGGGACTCCTCGCTCCGACTCCGGCCAACACCCCCACAAGTTATCGATGGAGTACAGATTGTGATCACATCTCCCGTTGTTTCAGGACAGCTCAGAGCAGCAGCAGCATCATCTCAGGTAAGCCTAGATTTTTTGTGTGTATAGATTTCAATAGTATCGAGATGATTGTGATCAAAAGGCTAAGTAGAAGATGTTTTTCTTTTTGGCATTCCAGGTGGAGGAGAGGGAAATGTTTGTGGAGAAAGACAGATAGCTTGGACAAGAGTCTTTTAAGGAAACCTGACGGAACATATATATGGAGTGTTGTAGATGCTGAAGATGCTCATAGAAGTTTTGATGAAGGGGTTAATTAAAGGTTTCAGGAAGCAAAGGATCAGATGGAGAAACGCGTTTCTTCTCGGTTCTATAGTGACCACCATTGTTGTTTTAAGAACAACTCCTGTCATAGAACAACTGAACGCTTCTGATGGGTTCAGTAGAGGAAAACTTGCAGACCAAGAAACCGATACTAGTCTTCGGAGGAAAAGACGAAAAAGGAAGAAAAGAAAAATAAAAGACGAGCTTATTCTCCCTGATCCTCCACCAGTACCACGACATGTTCTTTCTTCCTCAGATGTTATTAAAGTGATATATAATAATCATTAGCGGTTTTCAAAGTTTATCTCTTTGTTTTTTATTTCTCTCATCTCAAGTCACTTCCACTGGAACTAAGCAGAGACATGCTCTTTCCTTGTCACCACAGGAAGCTTTAGCTTTTGCAAAACTAGAGATTCAGCAAGCCCCTGAAGTCGTCAATGACACGGAACTGTTTGCTCCAGTGTTTCGCAACCTCTCTGTTTTCAAAAGGTACAGTTTCTAAAGGAACCGAGTACTTTCAAAAGGTACAGTTTCTACGGTCCACTTCCACACAACGTAGCTCGTAAAATGACTTACGTGCAACACATGAAGTCAAGCAAATACTGTCTATGTCCAATGGGTTACGAAGTGAACAGTCCACGTATCGTTGAGGCAATATACTACAGTGCGTACCCGTTATCATCGCTGATAACTTCGTCTTGCCGTTCAGCTAGTTGCTTGACTGGTCTGCGTTCTCAGTGGTTGTGCTGGAGAAGGAGATTCCACGGCTTAAAGAGATAATATTGGAGATCCCGATGAGGAGATATGCGAGAATGCTGTTGAACGTGAAGATGGTTCAGAGACATTTAACACAAAAGATTCGGCAGTTGTGGACAAAGCCTCACATGTCTCAACTTTTCATATAGTTGTGTTTTGTTATGGGACTGTTTACATGGTTCCTAGTTCTGATTCTTGTGCCCATTTTTACATTTGGTGTTATTTTTCAATAACTAAAGTGTAATTGGAATATGACGTTTAACGAATGGGGTTAGAGGCCAAGGAATCTTAAGAAAATAATTTATAAGTTTTATGTAAACAATTTATAAGGGTTTATGTAATATTTATAAAGTTCATAAATTTTTTTATAAAGTTTATAAACCATTTATAACTGCTTATTAATCATTTACTATAAAGAGTCTATAAATATTTTATTAAAAGTACGTAAACAATTTGTTTCTTCATGCCTTTATAAAGTCCCTAAATCATTCATAAGAATCTATAACCAATTAAAAATATAAGAATTTGTAACATAATGTATAAGGGTTTAGAAGAATATGTAAATAATCAACAAGAGTTAATAAGAGTTCATAAATCTTTTGTAAAGTTTATAAAAAACAGTTTATAAAGTTTGTAAATCATTTATAAATGTTTATAAATTATTTGTAGGAGTATATAAACCATTTATAAAAGCTTATAAAGAAGTTTATAAAGTCTATAATAATTGTTTTATAAAGGTTTATAAAATTACTGATAAAAGTTTATAAAATCAGTTGTAAGATTTTATAATCTTTATATATAAGCCTTTATAAAATAATATTTTTCAGTTGTAAGGGTTTATAAATAAATTTATAAGGGCTTATAAATATATCTGTAAGAGTTTAGAAATCCTCATAAAATCATTTATCAGAGTATATAAATATCGGTGGACACACCTACGGCGGTTGATGATGGCAGTGAAGGGGCAAGCTGTGGGCTTCGGTTTAGCTTGGGAAGAGGATGCTGATCACTACAAGGAAGATATCTAGCGTTTTTGTTGAAACCTGTGGGGCCATTTTGTCAAATTGTATGGTAATGGTGAACTTTTGATGGAGGCTGTGAGTATTTTATACATGATACTAAAGCTTCGTTATAAATGATTTATAAACCATTACAAATGATTTGTAATATCTTATAAACAATTCATAAACCTATATAAGTAATGCATAAACCCTTATAAATGATTTTAAATGGTTTATGAATTTTTATAAATAATATAAACCCTTATAAATGATATATATACCTCTTAGAAAGGATATATAAACCATTATAAACAACTTAGAAACCATTACAAATGATCTATAAATCCTTAGATTATTTATAAACCTTTATAAATTATATATAATTCCTTATAAATAACTTATAAACCATTATAACTAATATATAAACAATTTATAAACCATTATAACTAATATATTAACATTTTATAAAGGTTTATAAAAGTATTTAAAAGAGTTTATAAAACTATTTATAAGAACCTATAAGCTATTTATAATAGTTTATACATTATTTATAAGTGTTTATAAATTAATTTACAAGGTTATATATATATTTATAAGAGTTTATAAAACTATTTACAAGAAGTTATAAGCTATTTATAAGAGTTTATACATTTATTTATAAGTGTTTATAAACTAATTTATAAATATATTTATAAGCTTCTCATGTAACTCAGAGTTCCAAAACCACTCAGTAGTGAGATGAACACCAAGGCAGTAAAGACTCTTGGGCACTTCTTCAGAAGCAATCTGAGCATACTTAGCACTCTTCTCAGTAACAGAACTCATATGCCCTTCAAAAAGAGCAAGACTATGAATTAAGAGGACTATACACGATTCTCATCAAAATATTAGAGATAATTCCTTGTTCTCAACTAAAAGTTGTTATTACTAACATAATCTGAGAAAAGCAATGCTTCTCCATATTTCACTCTTCTATAAAAGAAACGATTGAACCAAACTCACATATACATCCAACTAATCTCTTCAACTATGGAACTCTTAAGAGAGATATACAATTGTTTTAGTATACGAGATACAAACTCTGCAACTCTTATAAAGTGTTATAAATATGTAATTATTTGATCGCACAAGCCAACTCTGTAACTATTATAAAGTGTTACAAATATGCAATTCTTTGTGTTTCTATCTGCAACATAAAATCATGAATCTAATAAAATTGTACAATTATTTATAAATGTTTATAAAATATTTCTAAAGTCTCTAAACCATTTATAAAGGTTTATAAATTATTTGTAAAAGTCTCTTAACCATTTATAAGGGTTTATAAAACAATTAATAAAGTCTAAAATCATGTATAACTGTTTATAAAAGCAACATTGCAACATTGTCCTGAAAAAATCACGAAACTAATAAGCTTGGAATCAGTTGTCACAATACACAGTAACTTAAGTACTAATACATCAAAATAAATAATCAAACTCAAACGACCGGTCCCTCTCCAACAATTTCTTAGCCAATTTGGTGTGCAGCCTTCTTCTCAGCAACCAACAAACCGGAATGATCAAAGCTTAGGAGTGTAGACACTTGCTCCTTCTCTGTTGTCGTCTCAACTGTGAGATTCCGCAAGGCACATAGAGAGCTAAGAGATTCTCCTCTGAAACCAAACGTAGTCAAGTCTACTTATACTTACGGGTTGTAGACTTGTAAAGGTGCTCATCCCAAATACTGTTATAATATTATCTTTAAGTGAACCGTTCCCTTGTGTGCTCAGCACAACAGACGTTGAGTTTTATCAGTTGTGTTAGAGCAGACAAACCGCACTCCTTTCGCAATAAGTGCATATGCATGCACAAAGGAAGATTATTGAAGAAGTCATTAGTCATCGCTGAAACAGAGTCAGTAAGAAAAAGTAAGAGCACCTGACTATAGTTAAGAAACTAAGCTTCAAACATACTACATAGTAAAATCTACTTCCCAGAATCATGAAAATTTGTGTACTAAAAGAATCATGCAATTAAAATAGAGTAATCATCTATTTGGAACACAATACGATTCCAACAGGGAGGGTAGATATCAAACTGAAGAAATTCAGTAATAGTACATCAAAAGTAGCTTACTTTAAGGAGAGTGATCACTCAAGTCTCATCATGTAACCAAGAAAAACTATATCAAGTCTAATCCAAAAAAAAAGTGTTAACCCATATATCAAAGTAATCAATATAGAAACTCACATTCAATAAAGATACAAGCTTTCCATACACTTTGCATATATTGCGTTTAAACTCTTTGCTTTGAACATGTAAATTAGAGAAAAACTTCCTCACAGTGACAGTGGCACAAATCTGGCGTGCAGTCTTGTTCTCAGCAACCAACAAACCAGAATGATCAAAGGTCAAGAGCGTAGCAACTTGCTCCTCCTTTCTCCTCGTCTCCACCGTGAGATTCCCCAAGGCACATAGGGAGCTCAGAGCTCCTCTGAAACCAAACGTGTTCAAACTTTGAAGATCTGCCAAATCCTCTAAATGTGCTAAAGCGCCAGAACCTGAGGCATATAAAGAAAAAAAATTTAGGTAATATGAAATCAGTGACGGTTCGTCGTCGGAGATTGTTTACCTTGAAATTGGACGGGGAAATGCCGCAGCCGTTGTCGATGATTTGGAAGTAGTCTTCGCCGTGGTCGCGGAGATTGATTTCGATGCTGGTGGCTCCAGCGTCGAGGCTGTTCTCCCCGAGCTCCTTGACGGCGGAGGAGAGGTCTAGGATGACTTGTCCGGAGCAGATTCTGTGAACGGCGGCTCTGTTGATGGGTTTGATCAACGGAGACGAATCTCCTTGCATTTACATAACCTCGAAACAATATCAATCAAACCCTCTTCAAAATCGTCTCACAGTAATCTGGGAAGAACGTAAGCTTGGCTGATGGATTGAGAAGATGATGGTTCTCACCGGAGTGGTCCAATCACGCCGGAAATTTTGAGCGGACAAGGTGAAGAAAGATCTAGGAGAATAGAAAATAGGTTTATTAGTAAGGGGTACAATATTATTTTGATCATTAAAAATCTGGTGGTATAGTTGGTTAGTGTAAACTTGAAAAGTGGTATCATGAAAGTGGTATTTTTGGCAATTTCCCAAATATGTAATACATTTTAGTTTTAAAATATATATATAGTATACCATCAGTACAGAGAAAAAAATTAAAGTGAAAGAAAATATTTATACGGTCACGGGTCAAGCTCTAGAAATAAACAAAAACAATGCAACATTATTTTTCTTTAATAAATTTATTTTAATAGAAATTATAGTTCCAAATATGGTTATATGTTTTATGTATTTATAATTTTATTTTCTTTTTTTTTTGAGGGAGGCTAAGATTTTCGAATTGAAAAAAATTACGACCCACCTCTATATTATTTTAATTAGGAAATTTAAAATTTATATCAAAATATTTTATTAAAATTTTAATTTTAAACTTTATTATAACTGCAAAGATTAGTTTCCAATCTAAATTTATATTTAAATATTACAAATACATCATTTAATATTTAAAAAAACATAAAATAAATACCCGCCCGGTCGGGCGGGTCAAGATCTAGTACACATTAAAAGTCCACAATGGAAAATATTGATTTGCTTATCAGCAATTTGAACTAACGCAAAGATCATAGTTAGTTGTTTTATATATTTTTTCAGTGACATGGAATGAATTAATCTTGTAAAGCAGGTGTAGAAATGAGCTTGAGAAGTTCCAACTGATTCGTACTGATGATAGTAACAATAAGTTAAAAACTTCTAATACTGTATATCACATAAATTCTATGATAAAATGATAATTAGACAGCTACAATATAGCATAGATGTATATATTAAATCTTAGCTTGTGTATAGAGGAGTTTAGCCCGTTATAGATGATTCAAATATATTATTTTGGAAAATGATGGTTATTTGCATTTGGGCTTTAGCCATACATATTTAATCGAATGAAAGGTTTCAGCCTATCATTTTTATTAGTTAAAGTTGCAGACGGCTACAATATACGAAGGAGATATATATTAAATCTTAGACTGTGTAAAACATATTTAGCCGGTTACAAAGGATTCAAATATATCATTTCTATAAATGATGGCAATTTGAATTATAACTTAACCATACATATAAAATGATGGACAATATTTTATTTGCTAACACAGATAACAACTTGAAAATAAAAACTCAGGGATATTTGACAGTTTACATATGAACAATAAACATAACAAGAGTCTAATAGTAAAATAGACATGGTATCTAACACATAGGATTACTATTGAGAGTAAAAATTATATCAGTAATAGCAGTTTACATTGAAACTTGGACAAATAAGTTTCACTATATCCACAATAGTAGCAGTTTAGTATTATTGGATTGCATAGGGTTTGTGATACGCCATTACCCTCACTGCGACTGGTTATTCTCCAGCCACACTGATCCATTTGGTATCACCTGCCTGGAAATGATGAATCAACCAGTTTGTCCTGATAAAGGGGGATTTTCAGTTATCTTAACAAGTTTTCCAAAAGGGAAAGATTTGATGGTGTCTACTTCATCGGCATCGAGAGCGTTTAGTATTTATCTAATTAATAGCATAGGGTTTGTGATATGGTGTTACCCTCACTCCGACTGGTTCTTCACCGATGGCCGAAATTCTCTCTAGAATGGGAAGTGGTGGAACTCGGTGTTCATCGTCTTCCATTTTCTGTCTATAAATGGAGAATCTGAGGTTTGTTACATGATTGAGGTGTTTTTGAGAGAAAAGAGATAGAAGAGGCGAGATGTTGAGAAATATTTTGGATTGGTAAGGACAAGATTGAAAAGAAAAAAAAAACATGCTTAGAATATCTAATTTTGAATTGTTACAACTGACAAATTATGTGACAAATCCTCTCGTATCTTTTAAAAGATTTTGCATCTCCATGCTGTATACAAAGGTATATGGGTACCAATGTCTTACGAAATTAACAACAGTGTCGGTAAAATGGTTTCTTGGAAGTACTTTAAATATCAGATAAATCGTTCGTAGACGTCCTAATTTCCCTTATAAAAACCTATGATCCTCATTTTGGAAGTAGAAATTAAAAAAAAATTACTTTCTTCTTTTCTCTGTGAAATTAGAGTATTTACACTTTTTATGAATTAAAATAAAATAAAAATTAATTGTACAATCAATTACCTAAACCAATTATAATATTGATTTTATGTTAAAAAACTTATAATTACTTAGATTTATATTGTTGAATTATCTTAAATCTCACGGTTATTGTCTCTTTCCCCATCCACACACATGTCCCTTAATCACATCTTGACTATAACAACAAATTAAAACCGTTCTTTGTCACTATTTGTTTTGTCACGTTGTCATTATCCATTGACTGATGCACAAATTCCACTTGGATCATAAATCTCAAAAAAATTGATTTTTTCTTTTTTAATATTACACGGACATGGGTTTGTGTTTGCCGAGGATTTGGGAGGGAAAGGTTTGAAATTGTAAGAAATTTTGATTTTTGAAAGTCCACTTTTCTTCTCTCTCTCCATTTCATTTATTCTGATTTGCTTCTCTTTCCTTTCTCTCTCCTCTGCTCTTGTTAGATTTATATGACAAAACCAGAGAGATCTGATTAATCCGAAGATCTTGAAAATATTCTTTTTAAACTACAAGTTAACTACATCTACTTTCTCTCCCACACAAGGCTCATGTAAAGTCACCATCTTTGTATTTATTATTATATATTTTTTTTTAAATTGTTAAAGACTCTTCTTCATTATAACTTCTGTATTAATGGTCAACTGCCCCAATATGTTCACATGCTACAAAAAAAAACTTAAACCCTATTTTTTGTTCCTATCTTCTTCTTTCCTCTAGAGTTTTGAGATTTGTGAGGAGAAGCTGACCAATTCATGAAGGTGTAGACTTTGGATGAGAAACTAATGTCTTGTTCCGACAAAACCATGGTGGATCCGCTCCTGAAAGATTTGGACGAGAAGAAAGAGAGTTTCCGGAGGAACGTTGTCTCTTTGGCGGCTGAGCTGAAGCAAGTGAGGGGCCGTTTGGTTTCTCAAGAACAATCCTTTCTTAAGGAATCCCAAACTAGAAAAGTAAAAAAAAAAAAAGTCTTTCTCTTTTCTTTTTAAAATTAAAATTATTCTTCTCATTAATTCTTTTCCTTTGTTGGTGTTATTAGTGGTAGGGTCTCTTATTAACAATTTAAAATGATAGAATTAGTTAGAAATGATTTGGTTTTCTGTTGTTGTTTGTTCAGGAAGCAGAGAAAAAAGCAAAGAACATGGAAATGGAGATGTGTAAACTGCACAAGAGGTTGGAAGAAAGGAACTCTCAGCTTCAAGCTTCTGCATCTGCTGCTGAAAAGGTTTATTCTCATTCAAACCAAATATATATAAGACTATATCATGTTATTGGTTGGTTACAAGGCTTCACTTTAGGTCTTGAATGGCTCTAAGATCTTAGCTAGATGAAGAAGAATACAACTTGTCTCTGAATGATATAGCTCTGTTATTGTACTAATGTAGAAATGCATTGTGTGGTCACAGCTTGTCTTTAAATGATACACTTTTCTTAATTTTTTTTTCTTCTTAATTATGTAATCTGAAAACAGTTTATCAAAGACTTGGAGGAGTTTAGATCACAGCTGGATGCAACCAATGTAACCGCAGAGTCAAGTGCTGACTCTGCTCAATCTGCGCACGTCCAATGCTCAATGCTTAAACAACAACTCGACGACAAAACACGTTCTCTCAGAGAGCACGAACACCGTGTGACTCAGCTCGGGCGTCAGCTCGATGATCTACAGAGAGGACTGAGCTTGAGAGAGTGCTCGGAGAAGCAGCTGAGGGAGGAGCTTAGGAGAATCGAGCGGGAGGTCACGGAGGCTATTACAAAGGCTGCGATAGGTAGCAATGATTGCGTGCTCCAGAAGCTTCTGGAAGATGTTTCTCCGATGAATTTTGAGAGGATGAATAGACTGGTTGAAGTGAAAGACGAAGAGGTTAAGAAGCTGAAGGATGAGATAAGGTTAATGTCAGGTCACTGGAAACATAAGACCAAGGAGCTAGAATCTCAGGTGAATCCATTTTTTTTTCTTTTTTTTTTATTTTTAATTTGGTTAAAACAATCTGTTGATTTCTCAATGCAAGTATATATCTTTTTGATTAAAACACAGCTGGAGAAACAGAGAAGGACAGATCAAGACTTAAAGAAGAAGATACTGAAGCTAGAGTTCTGTCTTCAAGAAACTAGAAGCCAGACCAGAAAGCTGCAGAGGGTGAGTCTTAAAAGTTCATTTACTGTGTGACATTCTTGTAGCTTCTTCTTTGGATCAAAAGTTTGTTTTTTTTTTAACAAAACTCTTTTTTCTTGTGTGATGATGAATGGAACAGAAGGAGGAAAGACGTGACATTGAGATCAAAGAGATAAGAGAGATGATGTCAGAGAAACAACAAGGTAATGAAGAATCTTGGGAGAAACAGAAGTTCTGGGACAATTCAGGATTCAAGATCGTTGTATCAATGTCTATGTTGATGTTAGTGGTAGTCTCCAAGAGATGAATTTTTCTCTTACTTTTTTTATTTTTTTTGTACAAAATGTAGTTGACGAAAAAGTCAAACTATAGAAAGTCTAGGGGTTTGTAATAATATATGTATTTCTTGGGATGTCTTATTCTAATTTAATAGTATTTAAATCTTATTCTAATATAATAGTCTTTAAATTGTCTTAATAAACTGTTATAAGAATAATTATAACAAGATGGTCCCGTAGCTCAGTTGGTTAGAGCGTTGGTCTTATGAGCCGAAGGTCGCGGGTTCGAGCCCCGCCGGGACCATTTCTTTCGGCCCATTATTGAATTTTTTTCTTTATATTTTCTAAGGTCCATTAGAAGCCCAAATTCAGTATAATGGTAAAATTTGATAATTTTTTCCATGCCTCTCCGACACTTTCGGCCTAATGATATATTTATACAATTTTAAGGCCCATAACTAAATATTTGATTTATATTGTTCTCTAAGGCCCATTACAAAGCTCAATTCAATGTCGCTTAATTTGGATTTCTTTATTCATGCCTCTCCGACACGTGACCCCAGTTCAGCCTGTACTGTAGACACTTTGGAATATTCTGATATATCCAATAATTACCAAAATTACCCCTGCTTGTTGTCGTTTTCTCACCGACCCCACCTTCCAGCTTTGTCCAAATTTTCAAAATGTCGTCATCCTTTTCAATTATTATAATATTCGGTTCTTCAATTAAATTTAAGAAACAATTAAAAAAACTTATACACTTGGCTGGAAATGTCATTATATTTTATGGCTGTTGGTTGTTGATCTAGATACTCTTTAGTTTTTAAAATTTATAGCAGACAATTGTATGACATTCAGGGAATAGTTATCGGACGTCTGTCAAAGAAATTTTTTAAAAAATCATTAATGAATCAGTGCAGTTTAGTCCAATCTAGCTTTATCAACTTTGACATTATTGAGTTTGACTCCTTTTTAAAAAAGTTGGGAAACAAATAGTTCTCAGAATGAAGCCACTAAAAAGGAGAAAATATAAAATTTTATATAAACTAAATTAATGTTTGTATCTGCCACTAATTGTATCAAATTAATATAAATCCTGATTCTTCACAAGAAATCCAGCATTGTTTTGAGATTGTTTTTGTTAGTATGTCTGTCCAACCAGTCACAAAATTAAATTAAAAAACAAAAATAAACAGAGAATATGGATCTATCAAAGGTTAATAGTATAAATACAGAAGAGTGGGGTAAACAAAGTTTGAATGGTCAAAAACTAAAAAAGAGAGAAAAACCAAACCCAATGTACTTTATTTTCACTTTACTAACTCCAAAGACATATCTTATTGTGAATATATTTTTTTCTGAATTTTCATTTTTATTGATATGACTGTCACCAGCGCATTATAGCATATGCTTCTCTCATCATCAAAAAGCACAGCCACAGAGCTTCAGCATTTTCATTCTCACAAAACTATTATTATTCATCATCACACCAAAATCCAAAAAAAGGAAGAGACACAGAAGAGAAAAGAGAGAGAGAGACATTCATCATCATCAAACCATCTTCCATCTTTCCTTCCAATGGATCTAATCATATCTTCTTGATTCTTCCTCCAAGGGTACGTTTCTAAATCTCTCTCTTTAATGTTTCTCATCTAAAATTCTTCTGGATCTCTTAAAAAAAATTTCCCACCTAAAAAAGTTCATGTTCTTAGCTTCATAGATCACCTTTTGATATTTTTACTATGTGGACAACATGATTTGTGTTTGGATTTTCTGAGTTTTAAATTCTCTTGTTTTTGAGTTGAAATTTGCTATCTTTTATGGTATGTTTATGGATCTTATTCACTTTTTACATGTTTTTTTATTTTCTTTATTGGGGCTATATACCTTTATTTTTTGTTAGCTCTTGCTTGTTTAGGTGATTGTTGTTTCTGTTGAAAGTCCAAACTTTTGCATGTTAGAGATTTCTGTTGTGTAGTCTTGAGATTACTTCATTTAAATTAAAAAGACGAAAGCAACTGTAATTGTAGATATGGTTTTATTTGACGATCTAATTAATAACCCATCACTACTTGCTGCAGGGCTGAGATTTGAAGGAGTGACAAAGGAAGAATCTTTTATTTAAAAAGAAAAAAAACAAGTTCAAGTGTTCCAGAGATGGCCACGGTGGGCGTAGAGCCTAGTGCCGCGGTTAGAGACTCTAATGGAAACGCTGTTACTGATGCTGATAGGTTACCTGAAGAGATGAATCACATGAAAATTCAAGATGATAAAGTATGTTTTTTTTCTTTTTTTTGTGGCTTCACTTATTATTATTATTTTTTCTGTTAACTGACTTGATTAATTGATGATGTCACCAGGAAATGGAAGCTACAATCGTCAACGGCAATGTCACAGAGACTGGTCATATTATAGTGACTACCATTGGTGGAAGAAACGGCCAACCTAAGCAGGTTTTTTGTTATACTTCTTCTTGATCCTTTTTATCAGTTCATTAGCTAAGTGAATCTCCTTGGATGTTAAAACTTGCAGACAATCAGTTACATGGCAGAGCGTGTTGTTGGACACGGTTCCTTTGGCGTTGTGTTCCAAGTGAGTTTTTTTTTTTGTTACTATCTTATCTATCAAACCATATGTGTCTTTGCCACTGACATGATCATTTTGTTTCTCCAGGCGAAGTGTTTAGAGACAGGAGAAACTGTAGCGATAAAGAAAGTGTTGCAAGACCGTAGGTACAAGAACCGTGAGCTACAAACAATGAGGCTACTCGACCATCCAAACGTAGTGTCTTTGAAACACTGCTTCTTCTCAACAACCGAGAAAGACGAGCTTTACCTCAACTTGGTCCTCGAATACGTTCCGGAAACAGTACACCGTGTTATCAAACACTACAACAAACTTAACCAACGAATGCCTATCGTTTACGTCAAACTCTACACCTATCAGGTATATAGACATTATTAGTTTTTTTTTTTTCTTATTGCAAAGGGAGAAGATTTCATTAAGTCTTTTTTTTTTATGTTTTCTTGGCAGATTTTCAGGTCCTTATGTTACATTCACCGATGTATAGGCGTGTGTCATCGTGACATTAAGCCTCAAAACTTGTTGGTAAACCCACACACTCATCAAGTGAAGCTATGTGATTTTGGAAGTGCTAAAGTATTGGTGAGTTTGTTTGTTTGTTTGTTTGTTTGTTTGATTGATACTCTCTCCTATATTAATCAATGTTGATTCTTGAAAACACAGGTCAAAGGAGAGCCAAACATTTCATATATATGCTCGAGGTATTACAGAGCACCTGAGCTTATTTTTGGAGCTACAGAGTATACTACAGCCATTGATGTCTGGTCTGCTGGATGTGTTCTCGCCGAGCTTCTTCTCGGTCAGGTAATAAAAACTTATTTATTGTCAAATAATTAAAAATAAAACACACTGTTTCAAATCTTAATCTGTTGTTTTTTGTTTATGCAACAGCCATTGTTCCCTGGTGAGAGTGGCGTTGATCAACTTGTTGAGATTATTAAAGTTTTGGGGACACCAACAAGGGAAGAGATCAAATGCATGAACCCAAACTACACTGAGTTCAAGTTCCCTCAGATTAAGGCTCATCCATGGCATAAGGTAGTAAGCCAACCATCAAGTTTTAACAAAGTTAATCAGTGTCTTGTTTGAGAGTGGTTGTTGTTTAACTGAAACATGTTTTGTCAATCCAGATTTTCCACAAGAGGATGCCTCCAGAAGCTGTTGATTTAGTCTCAAGGCTTCTTCAATACTCTCCTAATCTCCGTTGTGGTGCTGTGAGTATTTGCCTACTTCTCTCACTTTCCTTCGTTCTGCAGGAATCTCTTGTTTCTATTATCTTATTTTCGTTGAAAATGTTGTGTTCTTGGCAAACTAGCTTGATGCATTGGTCCACCCGTTCTTTGACGAGCTTAGAGATCCTAATGCACGGTTGCCTAATGGACGTTTCTTTCCACCACTTTTCAACTTCAAGCCTCATGGTACTTACTTCCCCATTCTTCACATTTTTCTTGGTTTCATAGCTCAAAAGCATCATAAAACTCATGGTTTTCTTAATCATGTGTTGTGTGAAAACAGAGCTTAAAGGTGTGCCTGTGGAGATGGTGGCTAAGTTAGTACCGGAACATGCAAGAAAGCAGTGTCCATGGCTCGGTTTGTGAGTTATCTGCTATATCACATCAAGTATTTGTAACCCCTTGTTTGTTGTAGTGAGTAGAGAGAAGAGTGAATCATTGTTGGGGGTTATGATCTTGTAAAAGTCAACAAAGTTTTTATTTCTTTTAAGAGAGTTTGGTGTATTCTATATCTCATTCTTTACAGACATAAACTAAAAACCCATGAAAAGTAAAAAATTGAAGTGAATAAAGGTTGGTGAACTAATAGGTAAAAGACACTGTAACAGTTGAATCCATTGCTATTTGTTGTGTTTCGCTATCATATTTTAGACATGCTCCTCACAGGTGAAAACTTTAGCAAGAACTTTTATTGAATGAAACTAAAAATACAGAAAACGTAAAAAGAAAAAAAATCAATCCACATTTCTTACAGATTGATCACAAAAAGTTGATGGAAGTTAAAAAAAAAAAGAAGTTAATTAAAAACAAAACATAACGAACCAATCCAGAAAACTAACATTCAAGAAGATATTCTTTACAAGTCGACTTGTTGTGACCAAGCCCCTTGCACCTGCTACACTGCAGCTGCCGCTTCATCACCTCTTCCGCCGGCGTTTTCTTCTTCGGCGGCCTCCCCGGCGGTCTCCTTGTTGGCGGAGGCGTCACCGTCACCGCAGAAGAGCCCCCGGAGCTCTCTCTACAACCACCCATTCCTCCTCCTCCTTCCAACAACAAAGGAACAGGGTTTATGGACGCAGAGTACGTCACCCTGTAACTCTCCACGCTGAAGTACCTAGAGCACAGCTCGTAAGGACTACGTCCGATACAGCTGATCACCGCCACGGCGTGGTGACACGGCAGCCCCGTCAACTGCCAGCCTTTGCAGCTGCAGTCCCACTGCGAAACGTTCACGAGCTCGTACGTGTCTCCCCGGACTTGAAACAGGTTGTTATCCGCTGACGACGCCACGTGAAGGCTCTGCGCTTTTAAACACTCTTTCTCCAGCTTCACTTCCATGGAAGGAGTCAGTCTGCCGTTAGCCTCTGCCGCGTTGATCCGTCTCACGTGGATCAACCCCATGATCTTCCCCCTGATCACATCCACCATCTGAGTTATAGGCAAGTCGTTAGCATCTGAGGCCCAGGTGAAAAACGGTTCCCCAGAGTTGGAAGTCATGTGGTTGTAACGAGAACCAGGGAAGTAAGCGTTGGCCCAGTGATCAGGCTGGCTGTTCTGCACGATCCAGGTGTAAGCTTCCCCCGAGAGGCCCTTGATGTTCTCCACGTGTCTCTCGAAAGAGTCAGGTCTCGGCGCGTACGCTGCTGAGAAGAAGTCGTCGACTATTAAACGCTTGATCTCGTGCGAGAACGGTCCTTTCAAGTCTCTGATGAGCTCATCTGTTAAGTAACGCAAGCAGTAGGCGTGGAAAGAGTTAGCAAACACCTTCGGGATCAGCTCCTGGAGACTCTTCTGCCTATCCGCGACGAACGTGATCGGGGTGGAAACCTCTGCGCCTGCGCCACCGCCGAGAGCAGACCTCAGCTGGAGCAAAAACCACTCCCAGTTATCCTCCGTCTCCGCGTCCACAACCGCAAACGCTAGCGGGAACACTTCGTCCTCCCCGTCGACTGAGGTAGCTGCCAGCAACGTCCCTTGATACTTGGACTTCAACGGCATGCTGTCGAGGAACACCAACGGTCTACATGCCTCGAGGAAACCGTAGACAGAGGCGTGGAAGGAGACGAAAACGCGGTGAAAACTCGAATCTTCCTTGGTGGTGAAGGTAGCTAAGCTCCCTGGATTGGTCTCCATGATCTTCTCGCAGAACGAAGGGAGCTGCTTGTAACCGTCCTTGTACGATCCTTGAAGCTGCTCTCTGGCTATCTCTTTCCCGCGCCAAGCTTGGAAGTAGTTTAACTGAATCCCATACTCCTCCTTGATGTCGCTTACGATATCTTTCGGTTTGTAGTTGGGAAACACTTTCAGCTTCTCCTTGATGATGCTAGCGACCCAGCTCCTACTCGTCTGGAGACCGTTGATCCCTCCCGCGCCTTCGCAGGTGTGGGAAGGAGTCATCTTCTTGATGCAGATGAGCTGAGTGGTGGACAGCCTCGAGGCGTGGATCCTCCAGGGACATCCCTCCGCTTTGCATTTCACCGTCACTCTGTGGCTGTCGTTCTTCTTGTAGCGGAACCCAAACTGGTTCGCGATGGCGTACTTGCGCAGGGCTTCCCGGAACTCGCCAACGTTTTTGAACCTCTGTCCGACGCCTGTGATCGTGTTCTGCCACTGCTGCGTTCTCGCCTTTGTGAGGATGTCTCCTTTCGGATTAGGAGCTTCGAGAATCGCTGACATTATGTCAGGTGGAGTAATGACGATCTGTGCATCTTCTTCAGGTCGGTGGTTCACTACTTCCTGATGCTCCATGGTCACAACAGGAGGAGCTGAGAGTGAGAGGGGGAGATCTTCCGGTCCGGTTATGTCGTCTATCATGTCTTCTATAGGAACCGTTTCAGACAATGTAGTTCTGCTGGATCTGCTGGCAGGCATGTTGGAGATGTCCGGAGCAGGCTCTTCAGGTATGAGATAGACGTCGGCGGAGTTGGAGTTCTCGTGGAACTTGATCATCCGTTTCAAGTCTTTGTCGTTGGAGATGGAGATGAGCGTCTTCTTGTTATCAGGGAGGAAGTACTTGAGACAGACCGTTCTAGCGTCGCAGTTGAACATCTCCCCTATCTCTGAGATGAAGTCTTTGAATTTCATCTGCTCGTCCACGTCTATCGCGTGAGCATCACCTCCTTTGTATGTTAACGCTCCGCTTTTCTCTGTCAGAAACTCTCCACCGGACATGCATATTGCTATCACACGTTTCCCTGACATGTCCTGTAAGAAGGAAGAGACACAAAAACCAAAATGTCAAATGTCTAGTTATTGTAGTCCAAGCTCAAAGCAACTGCATGGTTCCTCTATTGGATGTGACAATCTAAGCTCCGAATCTTAAGAAATCAAACTCTGTAAGACCTAAACATAAACGAAAGCAAGTAGCCAAATCTACCTATCACAGGTATATGGATATCAACCGCACAATCACTTAGAAACTATTATATAGCAACAAGTGAATCGGTGTAAAGCAGTGTCATTTCAATGATGTAGGCACATTCAGACAGAAAAGGCTGAACTTTTCAGATAATAACCGAGCCAAACTATTATTGCAACAGGTGAATCAATGCAGAGTAGTGTTATTTCAATGATGAAAAGGCACACTCAGACCGAAAAGATTGAAACTTTCAGATTCTAACCGAACCAAATCAAAGCATTTGGCTCTAGAGACATGAATCCACACTACTCATGGAAACAGAGGCAATAACAAAACATTTCGATTTAATACAGAAAGCGAGAGATTCAGAGTATAAAGAGACGAAAGGTTTCAACTTTATGGTCCAATTCAAATTCCACAACACCCAATCTGTCATATGATAACCTCTCCTCGAGACACAGGTCCAATCCGCCACCTAACCGAACACACCAACACTTAACTAACGACATCGAATAGCTAAGGGAGAAGAATCATATAACTTTTGTCGGAATTTCAAAATTGGGAATTGGGATGCATGAACCCTAAAACCAAGAATGAATGAAGATTGAATTACCTGGGAATTGCGGAGAACCGAAGAAACCCTAATCTGATTTTGGATAAATTTTTTATGATCGAATTCACGAGGAAGGAAGGAAGAGGAGAAGAAGAGTCTGTGCGGTCACAACCTTCTCGGTTAGCAATCAACATCCATCTATGCATGCGCCTGTTGTTGTTGTTGTTGTTGTTGTTTCTTCCTTGATGATATAAACTGCGCGCCGTTTTGTTGACTGCCTCTTACGTAAACAGTCTGACGTTTGGTTTGATCTATGCGGAACACCGTGCTGTCTATAGCTGATAACGTATGCAACGCAAAACGGATTGTTTATCAAAAAAAGCAAATATGTTATGGAATATATGGATTTGTGTTTTATTTTTGGGTGTACAATTATGCTATGGATTCGTTTCTTCTATGACAAAAAAAAAAACATTACTAATAATAATCGTAATTGATTACAGCTAATTATTGTTGATATATAATCGCAAACTAAACCAATATGAATAGAAATGATTCTACAAAAAAAAAAGTTCGAGCTTTAATTTATCAATCTGATGGCTATGAGTACGTCTTCTGATGATTAATTTGGTTCACGTGATGAAAAAGAATTGTTGAGTGGAGAACCTTTGCTCTCGAGCATATCATAGCTAATCGCATTTAGAAGTTATTCACGTACGTGTTTATGCTCTCAATTCTACAATTTGATTTGTTTTATTACTTGTTACCTACATCAACATGCAGCAGAAGCCAGACTAGAGCGTGTGCTATTTTTCTAATCATCTACATAACAACGTAGTCATCATTATGCATTCTCTTTTGTTTTTTGCCCTATCTAAGGGAGTATGATTTAGATTTACTAAAAGAAATGAAGGTTTACTAAAAGAAATGAAGGATAAAAATTCAAAATCATGTTAAAACTCTGATCTTCAATATTTTGTACAAAAAACCACAACATTAGTCTTAGATTTCCAAATGCCGCTTTATAAGCGTTCATATCTATTCTATTAATTCTTCAACATGTCCAATTGATTAAAGGTTGTGTCCAACATAAAATATAATGCATCTAAATAATTATCTAGATATATTATGTAATTACCTTTATTAAAAAATTGTAACTTCCACGTTGGTTTCCTAAATCTGTAACTTCCACCTATATGTTACGTAATATGCGGTTATTTTTTTCTTTTGGGATCCATCAGAATAAATTCAGTTCCAGTAATTATTATTATTCATAAAATAATTTTATAATGCTTCTAAGATGTATGCATATTTTGTAAAGTCACCCTTTAATTCCAAATTATTAGTGATTCACTACTTATTACAAACTGTGGACAACCTTACGTAGTTCAATAAATAAAAATTATATCATTTGGAACCAATAATATTGATACTTTACATTAATAAATATTATGTCCACTATAAAAATTAATGGAAATGAACTGTGGTTTAATTAAGATAATATAATACAATTTAGATTCTGATCAACATTTCAAAGAGTGAGTATATTTTTTGTTTTACATTTTCTAGAAATTCAATTTTTATATTTGTATCCTTTTAATCATATTTGTGTAGAATATTTTTCTTAACTGATTAGTAAAAAGTTTTAATAATTTTATAAAATAGCTGGACTATTAATAGGTCATTTTTCTAATTTAATAATATAGTTTATAAATATATCAGTATTAAAAAGTAATTTTTAAAAATTTAGAAATTTTTTAAAATTTAAATTATTTATATTTCATTTCACATAAAATATAATTTAAACATTTTCTACAACAAATTAGAGTTACGCTATATAATTCAAATACAACTAGATTCTGATCTGCTCTTAAAAGGGCGGGTATATTTTTTGTTTTATATTTAAAAAAAAAATTATATTTGTGTGTTTTAATCGTATCTGTGTTTTTTTGTATAATATTTCTTCTAAATAGTTAATAGTTTTTAATCTATTTTATTAAATAGTTGGACCACACCTATATCAATAGGTCATGTTCATGTTTTAAGATCCGCGAGTATAAGTTTTGTTATGTTTGGTATAGGTCATGTTCATATGTTCACCTATACCAATAAAAGATAAAAATACTTATGTTGGACATGACTTTTATCAATTAATAATTATCTAAATATCTAATTAAAATATTGAAATTAAATTTTAAATTTATAAAAAATAACAATTTAAATAAAATTGAATTATATCAATCACATATAGGTTCAACATACACCCTCTGGTTTTAACGATTTTTGTGGGTTTTATCAAAATTTTAGTTGATGAATATCTCTTGAAATCCAAACCGGATTACATATTGAATCACTAGATCTATAGATTTGAAAACATATCCGAATTTTCCTGTTTCAAAATAGACAAAATCTTTACGAATTTACATAATTTTTGTAAAATTATTAATGAAATTTTACATCATAAAATATATGGTGCTTTCAAGTGTGGGTCGAAAAATTGTTTATGTTATTAATATTTGAACACAAATATTTTTTAAGTTGTTGATATTGTAATATTTATTATTAATAAATTAAGAAGTTTAATTATATGATGAGATTTTGGTTTAAGTCTATTCAGAATTCAAATTTTTTTCATATTTTATGGGTTTTAGTTTGGGTTTGACTATCCGTTTAAATCATATAAAATTCTATAAACTAAAATATATAAATTTCAAATTAAAAATTAAAAAAAGAACAAATCACATATAAATTTTGTAATATATGAACAAGTATCTAAATTTAACATAAAATTACTTATGTTTAAATCTTTGGTTAAAAACCCAATAAATGTGACATATTGGATCCATCTATATATTTCATTTATTTAAAAGACTATTATATCAAATTAAATTAGTAACAAACACAAATATGATTATAAAATAAATCAAATACAAACAAATAATTTTTCAAAAAAAAGATTAAAACAAAAAATATACCCGCCCTTTGAAGGGCGGGTCAAAATCTAGTTATATTAAGTAAAACCATACTTTACTTATAGACTTATAGTCCTCAATCTCATTCTTTACAAATGTCATATTAATGCTATAATTATTTTTGTTATCTTCTATATCTACTGGTTACGTACAAGTAACAACCCATCTTAAATTCCCGTTACAAAATTAGAGACCAATAGACCATCTCCACTTATTCCCTTTTAATTAATTTCAAGTTACAACCCATCTGATGGAGCTAGGTGAATTACTTAGCTTCGTTTACAGGTAGATAATTTCAGTTTATAGGTGAAGGATTAAGAAAGAAGATTATGATACTTTCTCACGTAAAGTGGCCCAATAAATATTAGTTAGTGATTATATTTGTAGCTTGTAGTTGTTGGATATATTCCACAAATAAGCACGAAAAACTCTAATTGTCTTATTAAAATATTGAGTCTTTATATTCTCCAACAGATTCTTTTCACTTCTCTTTTTGACTGACTGCTCTTCTCCTCCCCATGTTTTGTTTCTATAATTTTATATAACAATATTAATACTGCATTCCTACCAAATTACATACTTTTCTACATCCATATAGTATTTCACCCTCGCGTAATGTATATGCAATTACTATAGTAAATCGCTAAATCTCTATGCTAATGCGAAACCGATTGTTAGTTCCCCCCACTTACGTTCAGTTTAATTAATATTATTACAAAGCACAAACCTAACTTTAATTTCCACTTTACTCTAGAAAAGTCATGGCTAGTACGCATAGAAATTGCTAATCTGCAGTTTGGACAGAAATTAAAATGCTTACAGGAGTTTAGAAACATTCAAGTTACATGATTGACATACTTGACCGACACTTTGAACAGTCACACCATACTCGATCAATGTATTGTACTTCTTAAATATGGTTGGTCATTGTGAAATTCGGAAGCATTCACAATGGTTTAGTTTAATTACCTTTATATATTAATAAAACAAATTGAAATATACGAGATCTAAATAACTGAATAAATAATTAGTGGCGGAGAGTTATCTTCTAAACGTTAGGGTTCACGTTAGAATTATCTTCCTAACGTGTATGACTGCTCAAATTCCTGACGTGTATGACCATGAGTAAAATAAAAAGTGTTTTGGAAAAATGAAAGTGGCCTTAAGTTAGGCAAGAGTTTGCTAAGATTGGCGGGGGAAGAAAAGGAGAACAAAGTGAGAGTATGTTTGAGTTTGATAATATAAGAAAATTCTTGTGTAACTAGAAACAAATAATAGAAAAATTATTTTCAAAAAAGTTGTTTCTAGAAAAAGAATACTATAAAAGAAAACAAGACATTGAAGAAAGTATGAGAGAAAAGACTAAACGAACACAGAGAACTTAAAAATACCTAACCAATGCCTTTTTTTGGTGTGGGGGGGGGGGGGGGGGTGGGTGGGTGTTGTCAAATCAAGCCAATACATGACATTTGCAAAATCTCCACAACCATATGATTGGTTTTCACCATTCTCGACGTGCCTGAATCATAATATCCCGGCTGTTAATGATTTGCTCGCCTTGTATTTAAACAAATATATTTTGAACTTTGACATTGTTTCTTAAGTAGATGATATTGAATTCCAAAAAAAAATTGAAAGGACTAAGGAAAATTTCGTGATAGAACATGTGGAAATTTCATGTTCTTGATATACTTTTGATCAATAGATGCAATTTGGTTCGAGCTATGCCAAAACTAGACCGAATCGAACATCAATATGTCATATCAAACTTTCTTTATATATTTTTCAAAAGACTTCAACTCACTAGATTTATAACAAACGAAACAAAATATCAACGGCAATTTGTTTTATCTTAAACCTCTAACATATTTTGTAAGACAATACGTCCAAATTAAAAGATAAACTATATGAAATAAAAATTCTCCGATTTTCTTACGAAATCAATTGAAGAAAAAAACTTATACTAATGCCAATTCTCAAAAACAAAAAACAAAAAACAAAAAACTTATACTATAGACTTGTGGTTGCTGCAATGCGACAAACAAACGTTAACAAATAAGAAAAAATAATTTCAGTTGATTTAAGAGACTTGAATGAACGAAAGTGTGTTTCAAAAAAAAAAAAAAAAATCTCAGTTGAATACGTACTTGCTAATATTTAACATTTTTTGGATGAACAACATTCCTTATAAATACATGCGCAAACCCACGTCTCCACTTAAGCCACCAACACACTCAAAACAACATTTGATCAAAAACCTCTCTCTTCTTTCGTCTCTCTTCGTGTTCTCGTCTCGTTCCAGACAAATTCAAGGACACATACTAATGGGAGCAAACATGTCACACAGTCTCTTCGGCTTCTTTAAAACACGAAGGTCTCAAAGAGTGGAAGCAGACGCCTCTTGGGACGACGTCGTTTATACTCGCAAAGCAATGGCTAGTGATGAAGACAAACGTTACTGGGTGGCTGAACCAGGTATTGACCGCAAAGCGTCTGCCTTTATTGCCAAGTTTCATGCCACTCGTGTATCTGCGTCCCAGCGCCAATCTCTCTCTCATTACCAATCCGAGAAGGCATGATGATGAATGATGGTAATGATGATGACGATCAAGGGCTGATTTGATTCTATATAGATTGTTCATTTGTTTATTTGAAGAGTTTTAATTATGACAGTGTATTGATTGTGTCTTAATTGTAGTTAATAATCGATATTCCTTACAATTTGCTTCGTCTAGCTTCTCATCCTTTTACTTATTGCTTTCATATCCAGCTACTTAAATAATAATTTGACTTAAATCATATATGGAATGTGTTTTTGTTGTGTCGGTTAATAAACGAATACAAAATAACCAGATTCGACTTTGTATAGTTCTTTTTTTTTGGTAAAATGTTAACTTTGTATAGTTCTTGTTGCTCGTAAAATCATCATAATAGTCATGTAAATCGCTAAATCTCTATGCTAATGCGAAACCGATTGTTAGTTCCCCCCACTTACGTTCAGTTTAATTAATATTATTACAAAGCACAAACCTAACTTTAATTTCCACTTTACTCTAGAAAAGTCATGGCTAGTACGCATAGAAATTGCTAATCTGCAGTTTGGACAGAAATTAAAATGCTTACAGGAGTTTAGAAACATTCAAGTTACATGATTGACATACTTGACCGACACTTTGAACAGTCACACCATACTCGATCAATGTATTGTACTTCTTAAATATGGTTGGTCATTGTGAAATTCGGAAGCATTCACAATGGTTTAGTTTAATTACCTTTATATATTAATAAAACAAATTGAAATATACGAGATCTAAATAACTGAATAAATAATTAGTGGCGGAGAGTTATCTTCTAAACGTTAGGGTTCACGTTAGAATTATCTTCCTAACGTGTATGACTGCTCAAATTCCTGACGTGTATGACCATGAGTAAAATAAAAAGTGTTTTGGAAAAATGAAAGTGGCCTTAAGTTAGGCAAGAGTTTGCTAAGATTGGCGGGGGAAGAAAAGGAGAACAAAGTGAGAGTATGTTTGAGTTTGATAATATAAGAAAATTCTTGTGTAACTAGAAACAAATAATAGAAAAATTATTTTCAAAAAAGTTGTTTCTAGAAAAAGAATACTATAAAAGAAAACAAGACATTGAAGAAAGTATGAGAGAAAAGACTAAACGAACACAGAGAACTTAAAAATACCTAACCAATGCCTTTTTTTGGTGTGGGGGGGGGGGGGGGGGTGGGTGGGTGTTGTCAAATCAAGCCAATACATGACATTTGCAAAATCTCCACAACCATATGATTGGTTTTCACCATTCTCGACGTGCCTGAATCATAATATCCCGGCTGTTAATGATTTGCTCGCCTTGTATTTAAACAAATATATTTTGAACTTTGACATTGTTTCTTAAGTAGATGATATTGAATTCCAAAAAAAAATTGAAAGGACTAAGGAAAATTTCGTGATAGAACATGTGGAAATTTCATGTTCTTGATATACTTTTGATCAATAGATGCAATTTGGTTCGAGCTATGCCAAAACTAGACCGAATCGAACATCAATATGTCATATCAAACTTTCTTTATATATTTTTCAAAAGACTTCAACTCACTAGATTTATAACAAACGAAACAAAATATCAACGGCAATTTGTTTTATCTTAAACCTCTAACATATTTTGTAAGACAATACGTCCAAATTAAAAGATAAACTATATGAAATAAAAATTCTCCGATTTTCTTACGAAATCAATTGAAGAAAAAAACTTATACTAATGCCAATTCTCAAAAACAAAAAACAAAAAACAAAAAACTTATACTATAGACTTGTGGTTGCTGCAATGCGACAAACAAACGTTAACAAATAAGAAAAAATAATTTCAGTTGATTTAAGAGACTTGAATGAACGAAAGTGTGTTTCAAAAAAAAAAAAAAAATCTCAGTTGAATACGTACTTGCTAATATTTAACATTTTTTGGATGAACAACATTCCTTATAAATACATGCGCAAACCCACGTCTCCACTTAAGCCACCAACACACTCAAAACAACATTTGATCAAAAACCTCTCTCTTCTTTCGTCTCTCTTCGTGTTCTCGTCTCGTTCCAGACAAATTCAAGGACACATACTAATGGGAGCAAACATGTCACACAGTCTCTTCGGCTTCTTTAAAACACGAAGGTCTCAAAGAGTGGAAGCAGACGCCTCTTGGGACGACGTCGTTTATACTCGCAAAGCAATGGCTAGTGATGAAGACAAACGTTACTGGGTGGCTGAACCAGGTATTGACCGCAAAGCGTCTGCCTTTATTGCCAAGTTTCATGCCACTCGTGTATCTGCGTCCCAGCGCCAATCTCTCTCTCATTACCAATCCGAGAAGGCATGATGATGAATGATGGTAATGATGATGACGATCAAGGGCTGATTTGATTCTATATAGATTGTTCATTTGTTTATTTGAAGAGTTTTAATTATGACAGTGTATTGATTGTGTCTTAATTGTAGTTAATAATCGATATTCCTTACAATTTGCTTCGTCTAGCTTCTCATCCTTTTACTTATTGCTTTCATATCCAGCTACTTAAATAATAATTTGACTTAAATCATATATGGAATGTGTTTTTGTTGTGTCGGTTAATAAACGAATACAAAATAACCAGATTCGACTTTGTATAGTTCTTTTTTTTTGGTAAAATGTTAACTTTGTATAGTTCTTGTTGCTCGTAAAATCATCATAATAGTCATGTAAGAGCAACATTATCGCTCGTCCCTAACGACATCCTTAACATTAATCGGTTAAAAAGAAAATCAAAAATGATTCAAATAAGCTTGGGACGTCCCTTAGCTAAGGAACAAATGTGGCCGTCCTTAGCTAGCACGTGTCGGGTTTTGAGTGGTCTCATGTTGATTAGGGTTGAAACGACGCGTTTCGTTTGTTTCGAGCAGCACTTCTTTTTTTCTTTTTTTTTTCGAAACCGGTTGTGTTAGAGAAGGCGATTGGGAAGGCGATTGGGAAGGCGATTGGTTGGGTCTCGACGGTGGTTCGTTTTCGACGGTTCTTCTCGGCGGTTCGGTGTGGAAGCTTCTCCTTGGCTTCTGTCTCGACGGCGGTTCTCTTTGTCGACGGTTCTCCTCGGCGTTTGGGTCTCGACGGTTCTCTTTCTCGACGGTTCTCCTCGGCGTTTGACTTGATACGAAGGTGAAGAAGGTATGTGTTGTCGATCTAGTACCTTTGATTGATTGTATCTATTTTGTTGTCGTTATCGATTTAGGGTTTTGTTAATTTCGAATCGTCTAAATCTAGGGTTATCCGTTTGATTAGTGAATTGGTTATCCGTTTGATTAATGATTTGGTTGATCCGTCAACGGCAATTAGTGAATTGGTTATCCGTTTGATTAATTATCGTTCTTGGTGTAGGGATTTTTTTAGTAAAGAGATGGTGAAGTTGTTTATTGTTTGCGACACCATAACTCATATTTGATGAAACTGATTTTTTTTTTGCTTCTGATTGTGAGATTGAGCTAGTAGTTGAGGTGAAGATTTGATTATCGCAAAATCTGAAACATTCTTTATTTGCTCAAAAACAAGAATCCGTTCGAAAAGATGTTGAGCGTGCCTTTGGGGTCTTGCAAGCTAGGTTCGCCGTGGTTAAAAATCCTTCTAAATTATGGGATAAACCAAAAATTTCTAATATTATGAAAGCATGTCTCATACTCCATAATATGATTGTCGAAGATGAACAAGATGCACGCACTGTTGAGGAATTTCAAGATGACGATTTTACATTTACCGTTAAAAAATCTACAAGACAGCCCCAATCAAATGCTCGTCGCAAAGAAGTTCAAGATCAACAAATCCATCAACAATTAAAAGAAGATTTGATCGAAAATATATGGAACAAATTTGGACATCGAGCAAATTTTATATAATGTTTATGTTTCTATGAATTCAATAAAATGTTTGTTTGCTTTCATTTTTGATGTTTGTTATTTTTTTTCCTTCTTTGTAATTTTCTTGTTTTCTATATTTAAATGTTTAATGTTTTCTCTATTTAAATGTTTCCTGTTTTATTTAAAACTTATCTTTCTAAATCACTAATAATAAAAAAAAAAACTTAAGGACCACTACAAGTCCTAGCAATAATCAAAACTTTAAGGATTGTCCTTAACAATTGTCCTTAACACCAAAATATTATTAAAAAAACCTAAGGACCAACATTTAAGTCCTAGCAATAATGTTGCTCTAAGCATATAAAGATGAACAGGAGAGAATAAAGACTATTAAATTTAGATAAATAACAAAGATAGTTGACTTTAAGAGTAATAATTGAAGTTTTTCTCTAGAATCCAAACTTACCCACCAAGATTTACCAGAATGATATGTGATATGGAACGATAAGATTTGATGAGGCTTCAAAACACCCATATTTAGGATGTAGCTTCTTATGAATCTCAGAGACACACGCGGACTATAAGTTCTAACATAACCTTATATATACGTAATTTAGATCAATGTAGAAAGCCATGAATTTTAACATTAATATCTTTTTAATTAGAAGTACGAGTATTTATTGATTATATATTTATTTATTTTACTATTAGTTTTAGCAGATAAAATCGATCATATACTAAGATCCATTTAAGTTTAAATTTATCCCTAGATTGAACAATGTTGTAGCTGATTCAGTAGCCAAACAAGCTCTCTGGTCGGTTAATCCAGTTTGATTCAATTAAAAAGTTCGGTTTGCACAAAAAAAAAAACAAAAAGCATATATTTGAAGCTAGCTGTAGAATCAAGAACTTTATATGATTGCTATTATTTGCATGGACGGGAGGTTCCTGCTTGGGTCTTCCCCTCACATAATGCTCCAACTTTTTTTGTACAAAAGGTACATCTTAAGAGTACTTTGATTCCTCTTCTTGGTTCGTTACACTATTTTCTAATTTTACTCCAATTATGAACCAAAATATTCCCTTTAATTTTATTAAATGGTTGAGTCATGTGATCTCGTAGTGGTGACTATGTAACTCATGATTTCCGAGTATATCAGTCTTCAAGATTCGATCACCACAAACGCAAAAAAAAAAAAAAAAATCACTCACAATACAAAAAGATAAATAAGAAAAACAAGACTTGATTAAAAAAAAACCAATAATAATAAGACTAAGAAAAAAAAGACTAAGAAGTAACACCGCAACTTGACACTTGCTTGACACATGAACATTTGGAGGATTTATTCATATACGTCCGTTGTTTTGGTTAATAATTTTCGAATAGACAACAAAATGAAAAGTGCGTACAATATATATAACAAAAAGAGAATTACTTAGCACAAATGCCGACAAAATACTAAATAAAGTGAGAATCATGAAAAGGTTATTGAGTACTACTATGTGGAATACTTGGAAGACTCCTTAATGGCAACTACTCATCGGTCTCTATTGGCTGAGTTATCTGAGATCAATGCGTACCATCTGTTAGCACCCAACATGCATCTATACTCTTCTATTTGTTCAACCCAATGATAGATTCGCACCCCCAACAAAAATACAAGGAACAAAAACAAAATAGAAAATAAACTAATAGTTCTATTGTAGAAAAAGAAACCCACATGAGTTTTGATTGTAAAACACATTCTTCAATATTTTATTTTACATATAGATGCGAAATATTCATCATATATTTTGTTTACTCTTTTTTATAAAATTTCCTCTTTACTAATTTTAAAAATATATAGTATGGATGAAACTGAAACTTTATAGTAGTTTATATATAAAAACTGCAATAAAAATGACATTTTGTGAAATTAAACATGAAATAGAGAGAATTATAATCTCCGCAAACAAAAGTAAACATCATAATAAGACATGCATTAATTAACTAGGAAACTCTAAATAACATGACACATGATAAGACAAAATACATATCAAACCAAAGACTTGTTTTCGAGAATCAGCAAACATCACAACAAATATCTTTAATACATATGTTTTTAGGGCTGCTGGTGGTTGTTGTCATCCATCATAGGAAAACGCACTTGGTTAGGATTGTTCATCATCTGACTAACCAACCATTCTTCCTGCTGATGATTCTGGTTGTAAATTCCATCTTGAGAATTTGGACATCCTTCAAAATTCTGCTGATACTGATTAGGATTAAGATCTAAATTTACCGGATTCATCATTTGGTGATAAGCTTGTTGGTCACTGGCAGCAGGAGGATAATTATTTTCAAAGGTATCAATTAGTTCTAGTTTCTGACTCGAAGAGATTATGGACGTTGGAGCCAATAGCGTATCCACTAGCTTAGCACTGTTGAAAGCATCAGGATTTGGTAAAGAGGAGGAACCCTCTTCAGCTATAGCTGCTGGTTGCGTCATGGCATTAGCAGCTGAAGAAGATTCTCCATGTTCAAGATGGGATTGATTTAGGATTTTCCTATGGTGATAAAGCTCCTTAAGATATTGATCAATGTGCCTACACAAGTCGTCACGATGTTTGTCAGTCAGCTGAAACATATCCCCTCTCCCCCTAAGAAATTGGAACATAGTCTCATTCATCGCCATGTCCGTATTATCCATAATCTTCTTGGTGATATTCTCCCTCGTTTTTGTGATGCTTTGTCTGAGAAAACCTTCATGGTTCACCATTTTCTTCTCTTGCTCGGTATCTGGAATCTGCTCGAACTTCTCCACTACTTTCTTCACTTCTGAGTTCGATGGCCACACTTCCGGGGTTGAGCTGAACGGACTGTAGATAACAGCACACGCTTGGATTCCACAGAGAACGGAGAGCTCGTAGATTTTCTTGAAAAAACCTTTCTTCCTCTTGTTGAATGTTGATTTTCTCATTGAATCATTGGTGATGTAAGATATGTTTAGCTTCTTCCTCGTCATAATGATGACCACACCAATGTTTTTTTTTTTGTATTATGTTTTTGCTTTTTGTATACTTGTTCCCTCTTGTCAGGAGTCTGTTTATATAGTTGTGAATGTTTGAAATAGTGTTTTGACATCCAGTTGGCAAATTTTATTAGAATCATTGATTAATTACATTTAAATGAACCTTTATTAATTATATGATATGTGCGTAATGACACGTTGTATATAATCAATAACGAAAATTTAAGAATTTAAAATGGGCCGTCTAATAACAGGTACAAGTGTAGCGGCCGTTGTTAAAAAAAAAACATAAAGAGGCTAGTAAAAAAGCTGTTGTTACAAAAAAAAACATAAAAAAGCTAGTAATAGAGTTCCAAAAAAAAAAAAGGCTAGTAATACTTTTTCATCACTAAGGTTGTAATCACTTATATAATTCAGAATGAACCATTTGATAGTACGGACAAGTGTAACGGTCGAAGATAGTCCGAGTTTAAAAATAGAAAAAGTTTAAAAATTTTTGAAAATAAATATATAAAATAATATAAAACTTTAAATTTTTAGACATAATATTAAATTTAGAACTGATAATTTCAAAAAGAACGTCAAGTATATATAAATAAAGCTACAAATTTTTAAAAAATTATTCAACTACAGAGTTAAAATACTATTAATATTTTTAAATAAGGTCCATAAATAATTCGAAACAGTCCTGATTCGGATAATACCATCTTAATAGCTTTAAAAGTATAATTTGATAACAGTAAAATAATAATTATTTTTATGAAGATACATTGTAACTAAGTTGGTAAATTGCTGGCAACGTGTGTGACTGTGTATGCGTACCAATAAGTATGAAACTTATAGATAACATTCTAGCTGGAATGACTCATAATACATTCACTCAAATCCCTTACCTATTTTTAGCCTTTAGAATTAAATGACTACTTTAAGAAATCGTATCAATAATCTATCATACATAGCATCTTGGAAATCACGTATGACTACTATCTTTATAAAAAATATTCTAATTATTCTGACATTTTGTTTTTTTTTTTCATTTTTTGACAATGTAATTAGCAATTCATCATATATTATATAATTCTTCGGTTAAAAATATAACTAATATTTACTGCACGTAAATTCTTCAACTGTAATATAAAATAGATTTACTAGAGAAAAAATTAAATTCATTGAAATAAAATGCTGATAAATAAATATATTTGTGTAAAACAACAAAAACAAACATTGTACAATAAAAACTAGAAAATTCAAATCCATAACATTTTAACATCAAATAAAACGGCAACACAAAAAAAGACATGAGCGTAATCATAGCTTTACCGTCTCATCAGAATGTGGACGTTCTCTCAAAACTTTTAATGAAACCAAATATTATTGGTAGGATTTGGAGTTGTAGAGATTATGGACTGCAACTAGTTTTGCTCATTGTAGCGAAGGAGAATTGAAGATTGGTGCATTCATAAAATTGCTGCAAATTGTTTAAACTCCTAAAACATCTAGAATAACATATAGTTAAAAATGCATTTAGACGGTCAAAAACCTAGTTGATAAGGGTGTCTACCAAACTATTAGATCAGACATCAGAGAACCAAACCCTAATTTGGAGAAATTCGTGATAACAATTGATGCATTATCTCGGCCACCTTGAACTCCAGAAATATATCATCAGTGAACAATATTCATATACTTATCAAAAAAATATGTGAAGTATCCACATTTATATTAAAATTTCAATCTAAAACAATCTAAGTACACATATATGTATTGCATGCAAATTTTTCAAGTACAATAAAATAAGAGATTTACTAGAGAAATATTAAATTTCATTGAATTAAAAAGATGATACATAAATATTTCTGTGTAAACAACAACAACAACAGCAAGTGTAGTGAATAAAAAACAACAAGAAGAAATGCGGTGAATAAAAATTAGAAAACACAAATCCAATAACGTTTAACATCAAATAAAACAGCAACACAAAGAAAACACGTGAGAGTAATCATAGCTTTGTCGTCTTATCATAATGTGAACGTCGTCATTCCAAACCTTAACGGAACCAAATATTATTGGTAGGATTTGGAGTTGTAGCAGCAGATGGGTCACTGCCTGAGGTGGCGGGTGGCGGAGCAGCGGAGGATTCACCTGGAAACAACTGCTGCGGCTGTGGAGCAGTGGAGGATTCACCGGGGAACAACTGCTGCTGCTGTGGAGCAGTGGAGGTATCACCTAGGAACCAATGCGGCTTGTGATGGTAGTGATGGGTATTGTCCATAAATGGAAATCCCCATTTGGTTAGCAGCATAACCCATATGCATGGGACGGTTCATCATCTCCATGGACTGGTCCTCGGTTACGAGCTTGCTCATAGAATCCAAGAGAATATGGAGCATATGGTTGATAAAACTGCTGCTGATAAGAAAAGGGCAAATCTGATTAAACAAAGATGCACCACCAGCAACAGATGAGGAAGAAGAACCTACCCCATGGACAGGTAGTGGCTGGAGCGGTTGCACCTTCCACAAGAGCCAATGTTCTGACCGGCTCAGAAGGATCCTGAGCCGTAGCCGCAGCAGCATTGGAGGATTCACCGATCTCCACATCCGAACCTCCTTCCAAAATCAGAATCCTGCGAATAAGACTGTTAATGAATTGGTCAACAAGATAGCCTAGATCGTTAAGATCTCTGGCTATAGCAGGATCACTACTACCCCTGGCTTGAATAACCAACTCTCCCATCTGGAGAGATTGATACATGGCCTCCGTGAGGGTAACTTCCCTATTGTCCTTCTTCTGTTTAAGTAGGAGGTTTTCGGCTTTGTTTATCCTCTGCTGGATAAACTCCCGCTGATTGACCATATTCTTGTGGCGGTCTATCTCCGGCAAGTTCCGGAAAGCATCAATCATTTGGTTCATACCAGCAACAGAGGGCCACACCTCAGGGGTAGGATCGTAGGGACTGTAAATGATAGCCCCAGCATTAATACCACATAAAGTGGATATCTCATGCACTTTTTTGAGCAACCCCCTCTTTCTTTTTTTGTAGGTTGCTTTTCTCGAGGCGTTATTGTCGATGAAAGCAAGTTTCACCTTCTTTCTCGTCATGGTGTTTGTTGTGTTTGTTACTTTGTGTAGTGTGTGTTGTGTTTTGAGCTCATGGATGTGTGTATTATATAGTGATGGACAGGGGCATATCTAGAATTAAATTTAATTGAGGGCACATAACATTTTTCACTATATTTTATAATTCAATAAGGGGGCACTATCATCGATTAAGTTTAACTACTCAAAGAAATTGAAAAATTAAATGGAGTCGTACGGTTCTTACTACATCCGCCACTGGTGATGGAGGGCTACGAAAATTTTGTCTTTTTAGGTAGGGTATATATATATATATATATATATATACCTTACTTAAAAGGACAAATTTTTCATAGCCCTCCATCACGATATATATATTTTTTTTTGACTTGATTAATCAAAAAAATATTAATCACATCTTTATTCGACAGGTTATATATATAAAGAGATGTCATTAATATTTTTGTTGACTATTCAATAAAAAAAATATATATATATATATATTTATGACCTTTGTATGTGGATATTTTTGAAAGAGATTTGACTATCGTCTAATGACCGTCCACCGAAGTTAAACCAGGAAACCCGTAGAAGATATTCAGGGAGGCCAATTTTTTTACCTCATTTTAATCGACAGTAGCCGAGACTCGAATCTATGTGGCTGTCTGAACTCACAGCCCCAAGCTTCTTTACCTCCAGACCACAAGCATCCGGTTATATTATTGTTGACTGCGATTAATAAAAATAAAAATAAAATAAAATAGAGAAATAGAAAAAAATAAAAAGTAAAAATAAAGTTTATTTGAACTTATTGCATATACTTTTTGACATAAATAGTATAATAAAATAAAAATAAAATCATATTTTTTTTATTAAAACTAATGAAACAAAAAATAAAACTATTTATAATATTATAATAGTATTACAAAATGTTATAACTATGATTTTTAGAAAAAAATGTATATGTATTTTAGTTATCTACTTGAATTATAATTAAATTTACAAAATATTATTGAAGTAACCATATAATTTTCAAATACAGGTTATATGATCCTAGAAATTAAAAAAAAGTAAATAAAATTAAGATTAATAATAAAATAAAATAAAAAAGAAAATAGAGAAATAGAAGATAAAAAATAAAAAAAGTTTATATGAACTTATTGCATAAGTATATAATACAATAAAAATCAGACTTTTATTATAACTAATGAAACAAAGAAAATCAGACTTTTATTATAACAATTTATTAATAAATTGATAAAATCTAGAATATGCTTATATAAATAAATTATTATGTTAAATAATTTTAGATTTACCGGTATTTTCCATTAAATAAAATTCCCTAATATTTCAATTTTTGAAAAAAAAATTCCCTAATATTTTTTAGTCCTACGTAAGAAACGCGTTTCTCACTATTATTTTGCAAAATACAGATTCTAGATTTGGTCAATTGATTATTAAGATACCTGCATTTTATATATTGATACTGAGAAATGCAATGCAATCAAATCTTATACAATTTCTGTTTAATATTAGATTATTTTCATCTTTAGAAAATATTTATCTTGCAAACGAAACTAGATCACAAAATTTATAGTCTTTATGTAGTTTTGTAGTGATATATGTCCATGCCTAAATATAATTAACTGTTAGAAAATATGACTAAAATTAAATTCATTTGTTTTGATGTAAATAATCCCAAGTAACTATACAATTTAATGAATTCAATTATAGTTTTGTAAGTAATGATAACACTTTTCATGTTTTCTTATAAAATGAAAACCAAATAAGGGATAATAATATAAAATTGTTTCGAACTAGGGATTTTAAGATATAACTTTCAAACTAACCAACAAATTTCAACTCAACTTTTATAGTTATTTTGTAAAAGTCGTCAAATTCCAATACATGTAAATGAAATGAAATATACTGAAATATATATTTCAAAATAAAAAATGACAACGTTCATAATAATTATATTTTAAAATTAAATAAACTAGATACATGTAATTAAGGGTTAATAAAAATTATTATGAAAATTCTTGAAATCAATATGTTTTAAGAACATACAAAATATTTGGTGGTAGACAAAGTTAATGAAATGTCAAATTATGTATACTGGTTGAACATCTACTTGATTTGTAGAGATGAATTCAGTGAATTTTAATAAATTGTATGAAAACATTATTGTTACGAAAATTTAATGAAAGTTAACTCTGTAACAAGTTTTTCTTTTCAAATCTTTAAGAAAAATATTTTCACAGAATTATTTGAAACATAATAAAAATAAGCTTTACCTTTCACTTGATCTTGACGATGATAATCTCTTTCTGTTTTTCTTCTGATTTAAGATCGTAACATAGATTTCTGAAAGAGTTATATAATGCTTTAGTTATAAAAAATGAAACGTGTCACTATTTTTATCCACCGACATAGTTCAATAGTTAGATTTGACCAAACTTTTAGGTAAATAATATAATTTTACTATTTTACGTAGTCAAACAATATTTGAATACAATCTTCGTATCAGCAATATATATATAATTATATTTATTTTATGGTAATAAAATACTAGACTAAGTGTTTATTTAAACATGGTTTTTAATAAAAATAAATAAATTTTTATAATATTTAATATTAACACAACACTAAAAATAAAAATACAACAAGGCCCCATAAATAAATTTATTTTTAGAAACATATTGAAAGATCTGATTTATTAATTAACAAAGAAAACATGTTTAACAATTATTTTTATATAAAATTGTTGTGATTAATTTTATGCTCAAAATTTTATTTATTTTGGATCATAATAAAAATATATTGGATAGTTTATTTATAATTATTTATTTATTATATGTTTTCTTTTGTTTAATTTTGCATACATATTTATTTATAGAAACATATTTAAAGATCTGATTTACAAATTAAAAAATAAAACATGTTTAGCAATTCTTTTTATCTATTTTTGTAATTAATCTTAGTCTTAAAACTGTATTTATTTTGAATCATAATATTTATTTAAAATTGTATGTTTAAATATAGGCTATTGAAATTCTATTTTCATGTGTATATATATATATATATATATATACATGTATATACATGCCAAAACTAATATATTAAAAGTTATAATATTTATTCTTATAATTATTTTAGATTGTATGTTATGTCCATAATTTGAGATTTTTGTTTGATAAAGAAATAAAAAATTGAAATTTATCTTTAACTAATTTCTAGGCACATATAATATATTTAAACAATTGAAATTTTAGTTAACTTTTTGAAGAAAACTTATAATATTTATATTTGAACAAAACTTTTAGTATTTCATGCAACATCTCATGGAACATCATCAGCAGATATATAATCTGAAGTACTAAATTACAGTCCACATGATTACGTACCATAGAACATTATGAATGTTTTGAATCTTACAAAATTTATAGTTCAAAATTCTCTTTACAATATAGTTTTTGTTTAATGAATATTAACAAACGATGTAATTTGCTATGTGAAAAGATAAAAATGCAAGTTTGTTAGCAGTAAACCGATGGCGAACATTTCTCAGGTTCATGTTATAATTTTTATTAGCATCATTTTCTATAAGTCTATATTTTATAAGAATATGAAACAATATCTTTATAATAGAAGACAACTATTGTACTTAGAGAGATTATACATACAATTTAAAGTTATGTATAATATGTAGTATCTAATGCATGTATGTATTACATATATTTCTTTTTTTTGTCATCAAAAAAAAAAATATATATATGTAATATCTATATCTTTAAATATATTTCTTACCTTTAAGAAAATTAATATGTATATCTTAATTTTCTTAACACAAGCATTTTAAATATAATACATGTGATAGAAAAAAATTGTATATTATAAATTTCTTAAGATTTTATTCATCATTTTCTAGTATAAAATGTTTATTTAGGATACAGAAGGATTTTTTTCTAAATATGGTGGTATATTATTTTTGTCAACAAAAAAGCTATAAACTGTATTATGGGCAGTATGCATGTATGATAGGCTGTTAAAATGTTAATAATTTTGAATAAATGATATGTTCAAATTTTTTTAAATATTTTCATTTTTAACATTAACATTATCAAACATGCTTTATGTGTTAGTAAATAAAATATAGTCACCATTCTTAAAAAGAATATTTTTTTCTGGATAAAGATAGATTTTTTTCTAAATATAATGGTATATTATTTTTCAGTCAACAAAAAAATATATTTACATATATATGTTTGTGATGATGAGGACGATGACTGTATTTTTAGACGATATGCATGTATTTATTACTTAAAAATATGTTACTTCTTTTTTTTGTCAACAAACTATTCATTACCAGTAAAAATATATATTTAAAAAGAAATATTAATCATTTTGAATAACTGATATGTTCAAATCTTTTTAAATATTTCTATTTTTAACATTAACATTTTCAAGCATGCTTTATGTGTTAGTAAATAAAATAGTCAGTCATTCTTTAAAATAATATTTTTGAATATTAAAATGTTAATCATTTTAAATAACTGATATATTCAAATCTTTTTAAATATTTCAATTTTTAACAATAACATTTTCACATGCTTTATGTGTTAGTAAATAAAATATAGTCATCATTCTTTAAAAGAATATTTTTTTCTGGATAAAGATATATTTTTCTAAATAGAATGGTATATTATTTTTCAGTCAACAAAAGAAATATATATATATATATATATGTGATGATGAGGACGACGACTGTACTTTTAGACGATATGCATGTATTTATTACTTAAAAATATGTTACTTCTTTTTTTGTCAACAAACTATTCATTACCAGAAAAAAAATATTTAAAAAGAAATATTAATCATTTTGAATAACTGATATGTTCAAATCTTTTTAAATATTTCCATTTTTAACATTAACATTTTCAAACATACTTTATGTGTTAGTAAATAAAATATAGTCACCATTCTTTAAAAGAATATTTTTTTCTGGACAAAGATATATTTTTCTAAATATAATGGTATATTATTTTTCAGTCAACAAAAGAAATATATATATATATATATATGTGTGTGATGATGAGGACGACAAATGTACTTTTAGACGATATATGTATTTATTACTTAAAAATATATTACTTCTGTTTTTGTCAACAGACTATTCATTATCAGAAAATATATATTTAAAATAAAATATTAATCATTTTGAATAACTGATATTTTCAAATATTTTTAAATATGTCCATTTTTAATATTAACATTTTCAAACATGCTTTATATATTAATAAATAAAATATAGTCATCATTTTTTTAATAATATTTTTGAATATTAAAATGTTAATCATTTTGAGTAACTGGTATGTTCAAATCTTTTAAATATACCCATTTTTAAGATTAACATTTTCAAACATGCTTTATGTGTTGGTAAATAAAATATAGTAATCATTTTTTAAAAGAATATTTTTTTGGATAAAAATATATTTTTCTAAATATAATGGTATATTATTTTTCAATCAACAAAAGAAATATATATATATATGTGATGATGATGACGACGACTGTACTTTTTAGACGGTATACAGATTGTTAAAGTATTCATTACTTCTTCTTTTTTTGTCGAAAAACTATTCATTATCAGAAAAGAATATATTATTACTTTAAAAAGTGATATAACCGATAATGTGTAATTTAATTATTAGATATACTCCGTGTTCGAAAACGCGCCGCGTTAACCGAGTTCTCGGCCGGACAGGCGCTGGGCGTGTGACCACCGTGGCGAAAAGGATCTGATCGGCGTGGCCAGGCGGTGACCCACTGTTTCTCCGAGTTCATCGTCGAACTGAAAAAATAGACGCACAAAATCTCAATACTGAGTTGTTTGAATCTAAAAATATTGACCCCAGATCTCCTAAATCGAAATTAATTGACTGGCTTTTGCTGTAAGCATCAAGAAAACTAAAAAAAATGAAGGACAATCTGTATTTGGAGAAGAAACACGGCTAGGGTTGCAGAGAGATTGGGGAAAGAGACTGTGGCAATATTGTAATTATCATTTAATAAAGCAAAGTGTAATTTTAAAAAAAAAAATGTTAACGAAGAGGTTCGAACCAGGTTCACGTGTGGATATTTACCACTTTTCAACCACCAGACCATGTACACATTTTACTTTAGATACCAAATTTAACATATATAACCATATTGTTTTAAAATTACTCCCCGATTACTCCACGATTAATCTCCGATTTTTTAAAAAATCGCTAGGCCCGGACTGGCCGCCCGACTCACGCCTAGCGTAGTTTCGAACATGGGATATACTTATTAGTTATCTTGACCACAAAAAATATACTTATTTTTGGACTTTCATTTGATATTCAATTTAGAGCATTATAAATTGATAAACTAGTTGACAAAAAAAAATTGATAAACTATTACAGCAAGCCCAACCTAGGCCCAACGTTTTCAGTTTTGACCAATAAATCAACTTTTACATGCACGCTTAACCACGGCCCAATGTTAATTCTTGTTCTAAAAGGCGGACAGTACACAGTGCCCTAGTCGTTAGCTGGAGCCAAGCTGTGGCGTCGAGGTGCAATTAAAGGAGCCCAATAACCTCATAATTGTCCATTAGCAAATTTAAAAATTGCCCGTTAAACCTTTTTTTTTTGTGCAACGCCCGTTAAACCTATTACGTAAAGAAACCAGCAAGGTCCATTAACTTAGTTTAGGTTATGGAACGTATAAAATAAAGATCTAGCCATTGTTTTCACTTTTTTGTATGTTCTCAAGATCAAGACTTGTTTATCCCATGAATTAATTTCTTGTTTTCTAATTATTGAATCAGATGTATACTTAGAAAATTATGCTTATCTATAAATGTCATAAACATGTCTATAAACTTTTATATTTATGTTTGTTAACTAAACATATTATAAATACATTAAAATTGTATTTAAAATTAGATTCACGGATACTCCACGAATATTCTATAATTTTTCAGTTATTCGTGGTGATCGTATGATTAGTGCTTAGCGTAGTTCCAAATAAAAATTTTGACCAAAAAATCTTAGAGAAACTAACTAAACCAAATAAAATAAATCAAAATGTCACGGATTGCCAAACGTGTGATTTATCAAGGGTGAAGTTAGTGAAGAAACACTTGGTACACATGTACCCATTATTATTTTTTTTCTTTGAATAAATGTAAAATTATATTCAAGCAAAAAATGCAACTGTTTTTTTATTTTATGTACTTTTATCTATAAACCAATGGAAAAAACTTTCTAACTTTTTCATGGTGGATCTGAACATGTCTTATTCCAAACCATGTTGGCAGCCCATTTTCCAAGTATGCTTGACCCTACGACTTCACAGCATGTAAATGGAGTCGGATAGTCTTATCAATAAGCTTGCTTAAAACTCTTGCATCTTTTGGCTCCTCTCCATGTCTCCTCGAATTACGTACGCTTTCGCCATATACCATGGTCTGCAGAAGAGAGTATCTAATGAGAAACATCTCTGTGGGTGGAAAGTTTGAACTTGATACCAAGACTATAATATCATTCTACACAGCAGTAAACTTCTCTTTTAACGGTCCCTTTACCAAAGCTTCCCAAATGAAGACTACAGCTTAAAGTTTTTTTTGTTTTTTCTCATATTTTCTGTAAGTAAAACTACATAAATTAGTTTTGCTAAAAAAAAACATAAATTAGTTAGATAATTATGAAAACCTTCATTTAGAGCACCCATTAATTTATTTTCTTTAGTTTGTGATCCCATTAGTGTTCCAAAAAAAAAGTTTGTGATCCCATTATAATTAAAGTCTAGATTAGTCTATGGACCTTAGCACTTTTCTATCTTGTGTAGTTGCTAAATCTGTCCGGGTTTAGGAGGAATCACTCAGTAACACTTGGTATCAAGCAAGTTATAATACAACCATTTTTCTTATGCTCTGACCTCTTTTTAAAGCGTCACATTCTCTTTCTAAATGCTAATCTACGTTTCGGGAAAAGACAGATTTTGCAACTAAAAGAATAAAAAAAGATGTTAAGGCCACACATTTGAGTTTAGGAGAAATCAGTCCGTGATAAGGAGCTGGGTTGAGTTACAGAACCGAGCTGATCTAATTTTTGAGGAAGATCACTTTTTGCATCTTCTATTGAATTCTTTTTTCATGTACATAAAGTCTGTCACCTGCTACTAAGGATCCGGCGTAACTCATATGCTTATCTATTAAATTAGACTAGTTCAAAATGCCATTTTATGGGTTTTGTTGCACAAGTAGAGATAATAAAATGAAAATAGTTGTTATCCACTTTCCTATACTACCTGTGTCCTGCATACCCCTAAAATGAGAGCAAGTTCCTTGTCCATTTAGCTTATGTATGATATATTTATACAATTTCAGCTCCGGCACATGAGCTTTTACAGTAAGGTGGAGTTGATAACAATCTCAAACAAAGGAGATTGGATGCTCAAAGAGCTTATTAAGAAAGATAGAAATAGCTTATAAGAAAGCTTTATTATACAAGAAAATAAAGAGAAAAGAAAGCTTTAGACTTGTCTTCAAGAACACAAAGATTCTATTAATATCATAAAGGTTTTGAGAAAGTGGCTGCAACAATGGCAGCCTTGGTTGCTAACAATAAACATATAGCGACATATATATATAGTCCTAAGAGACCTAGTTACAAGAGCTTAGATAATGGGCTTGCGGTCTTTACTTGGGCCTTGCTAATACTCCCCCGCAAACTTAGCGTAGGATGTTGTTGATGTAGGCAAATGGCTCTTGTTCTTCATGGAAAACAAACTAAGTGTGAGCAGGCTTATACTTGGTGAGTATCACATGGCTTCACTCAGAGGTTTCTCTTGAAGTTGGAGAGCTTAGTTGATTTCACTCAGAGGTATAACTGTCACCTCTTTGTCTCACTATAGGTTTACTTTACCTATTTCCTACAATGTCTCAGGAAGAAGAAGGCTTCTCTTTCTACATCTAACCAACAATCTTACTCACTTTATGCTTCATATCATGAGCCGCTATCATCGTGTATCTCTCTAAGACATTTTACCAAACACGTGGTGTGCATCCATAAAACTGAAACTTGCTACCATATAATCATCACGATCAAACCCAAGTGTTGCCTCGCTATCAAACCCAAAGACATCCCTACTGCATTCTTCACGCTTCCAATCCAATAATCAAGAACTAGCAAGCCAGTATCCTTCTAAAGCTCAGAGATAATGTATTACATCTGATGCAGTAATAACTTCCAATCGCTAACCAGAGAAAGCTTGAAACTTCAGTTCAACCAGTCACTAGGACATGGCTCGGAACCTTAACTAGACATGTGACCTTGGTCACCAACTCCAAAAACTTCGTGCTTTACAGATGGAGAGAAGAAGGTTTGATTTTCTGGCCGGTTGAAAGCTACGTTTTGAGCTGCTCCACTTGATTAAAGCTTCAACCTTGAACTCATTTGATGTAGTAAACGCAGAGGGATGAATTCTCAGTGACAGTCTCAGTGACGTTTGATGGTTGTTGCCCCGATTGCAAACTTTCTGGGGATGATTGACCTCTAAGCAAGGTTCTCTTCTTTCATGTCTTCACTTTATATGTATCGCTAAGCTATGTTACTTGCCTATTGTAAAATAAATAAACAAAAGTGATTGTCTGTATGGTCAAATTAAATTTGATTCAAGTGGATTATTTTAATTAAGTTTATTTGAGTTGGTATATATCAAAATCGTGCTATCAGATAATAACAACCGGTGGGTGGATGCTCTGTTCGGTGTGCCTCGTGGGTATCGCAGATGGTGCCACGAAGTAATGCGTGTGATGGTGGGCTTATAACGTAAGGTTCAAATATTTCATGGTGGTCCTATGAGACCCACCAAGGCAAACAGAGTTTTCTAGTAAATACTAATTAAAGAATCGAATAAACAAGCTCTTCACGCAAAAGAAGGATTAAAGAAATTATATAACAATGCAAACACAACAGCGATAAATCCCTGATGAAAGAAAAGATGAATCAGTCACACAACGAGATGAAAACACGACGAACCAGCAGTTCCTGCACAAAAAATACGAATGTAAAAGTTTAAAACAATCGTCAAACAATTATACAACTGAAAAAATATTGAAAAAGTCACAAAAACTATTTGTAAACCAGAGTGTATCTTTGTCAATACTGATAAGTGATAACTCTAGTCAGTTACGCTACTAAGTGAATACTATATAACGTATAAACAATATCGAAAACTGAATTAACTTGGAATGATAGTATAGTAATTATGCTAATTTTTAGAATTAAGTTTAGTGTAGGTTCACCATCTAACATATACTTCATTTTCCCAAAGAATAATCTTACTAATACAACCCCAAAAAATAAATTAAACGATGACTTCTTTAGTCTCGTTTCCTGCAGGACATGTAACATACATGGAGAGGTATTAGCTCGGAAAGAACTTACAAGGAGATGAAGATACAAGAAGAGAGGGTAGATGGAGGTGAATGATCATTTGGTGAGGACATAAAGGGCGTAGAGGATCCCAGGAAGATACCCAAGCAGCGTCAAAACCAAACATATCCAAAACTCAACCTGGCAACAAAATATAATATGAATCCTATTTATTATTTTTGTTAATATATATAAATGTGAAACAGAAACTACATATGAGTTGATCAACGGAAATTAAAAAGTGAAATTACCCCGCAACCATATCTGAGAAAGACGCCAAGAGGAGGCAAGAGGATAGCAAGAAGAATATCTATAAAAGTAGCTGTTCCCATTCTGTTTTAAGCTCTTCTGAAGTTTCTGTGAAAAGCTTCAATATGGTATGTGTTGTTGTGTGTTTTCTTCTCTATTCTCACCTTAATGTGTATCTCACACTATATATAGACGAGCTTTTTTGAGATATGCATGACCCACGTGGTGCTTACCTTTTATTTTAATTTTTATTTGTCATCCTTTTTCTTAAGCCAAGTGAGTATAGCTTTTCCGTTTTGATTTAGTTCCTAAAATTGCGTAATTACTGATTAGCATTAGCGCGTCCGTCCTTTCTTTGCGCGTCGCATAATCGTGTTAATGTGATGTCGGCAGCAATTACATGTAATCAATTTCTTTTTGGAAGAAAGGGACTCAACATGTAATCAGTTTCAAACTTTATGATCCTTTTTTGTAATGTTGTAACCGACCTTAAAAGGTTTTTATGTAAATAAAAGTAAGTTACATTCGCATATGTTGCACTTATTTTACATTTAGAAACAAATTAATTAAATGATAACTCTCAAATCAATAAATTGACTATGTCCTGAAATGTATATTCTCTAAGATGATGCTGTTCCTTAGTACTTTTAGTTTTACTCTTTATGTTTTAATCAGACCAAATGATGTAAACAGTATACATATTCATTAATATTTTCCTAAAATATTAGCAATGAGTCGCAATATTGTATTGAGAAAAAAAAAGGTGGTTTCACCTCTTTGCCGAGAATCCAAGCATTGTAAACAGTCTCTTTCAACGTGAATTGAATTCGAGTGGCGGAAGTTACAGCCGCAACTCTTTTACCATTAGGCCAACTCAACGTTGGTTAAGAGTATACCACTAGGCTAAGGTAATTGTTTTAAAAAAATATATATTGTATTGAGACTCCTCTGCCATGTGACAATGGTATACACTAATTTTCTCGGATTTATCTATTCCACACCCAAAAACAAAAAGAATTAGGGAATATTTAATATTATATATCATTTATAAAATTGAAGGTGATATGGCCATATGGGCATGGATATATATAGATAAATCCGTGCACGAAAAGTAACAAACTTAATAAGCGTGTTGGAGTACATTTTGACGTAGAATTAACTTATTAAATCAATAATGCTATTTAAAATATGATCTTTGGTTTAATTAGGTTTAATTATGGACCAATCTCCGCCGTGGAGGTAGGCGAGAGGTATGGCTACACTACATATATAACTCTCACACCACCTGAACCACACGCACATGTCTTCAGGTCCTGTAAACCGATTATCCACGTTATCGCGTGTACTCATATCAATTCATGCATGCTTGGCTGGATACTGTATTTAGCTATGAATATATATGTACTTATTGGTCGGTCCTACGTCTCAATAACCGGTAACTAAGTATAATTATCCAAAACTAAAACCAAGAAATTGTGGTGTGTTGACGTATACGTATCCTTTACTTGTTTAGGCTTTATATTCAACTTCAGTTTTTCAAGAGATAACTAGCGCAAAGTTATTTAGCTAAACCAATCAACCATTAAAAAAATATATAAATGACAATAAAGCTTAGCTGTCATGATTCTCATGAATAATATTTGGAGCAAAGTGCGATATTTTAAGATTCTTTTATTAGTGTCGATCATTCTACTCTGGTTTCGTCTGTCAGCATACTAAGCATATGTTCTTTCTCCTAAAGTTGCTTTCTTGACACACTCAAAACACTCACAAAATGACCACTATTACTGTGATTTTTTTATTGAAATATAAATATTATGGACACTAACGCATAACCGTGGCATCGTATTGACACCACAAATATTATTAGATAGAGATCTATCTACTTTGTATATGATGTCTTAATCAAAATGGTCGTTATCTCCTTTTTTCTTGTTATAAAATATAATTGGTACCATATTGTCTTAAAACCTACATTTTGTTCTTATCCATTTCAAACCTCACTCTAGTTTCTCAAAATTTCTTCGTTCCACTTTTTGGTGTTATTCTTTTCTTAGATAGAAAACGTCAAGAAACAATTATTTTAAGGAAAAGATCTTTTGATTTAATCATAGAGAAAAACGATTCTGCCGACGTTAAGCATTTGGATCCAGTCGTTACCTTTCATTCGGATATTGATAGGGAATCAATATGAGCCCATTACGGCCCATTTTCAAAAGATCGTTTTAAACGGGACGTAAAAATGCTAATTGAATGAATACAATAAATGTTGAAAGAAATTTGTCAAACACACATCCATAACACAAAGCCAAATCTTTGTAGGTTTTACAGACATAAAATTTATAACCACACAAAGCCATCAAACACAAAATAAAAAGAATGTTCTGTCTTTTCTTTCCTTCCCCTCCAACGCAAAGAAACAAAACCAACAAAATAAATTTAAAATACCTGAAAGACTTTTAAGTAATCCATGACTCTTTTTCTTTAATCACTTGGCTTTGATGATCTCTTCTTTGGCTTCTTCAGTTGTGATAGTCTTGGAGCTTGGAGATTTTCCAATGATTGCTTTCTTTGCCTTAACAAGAGACTTCTTCACCTTTGACATGATGCTGTTTGTATTTTTTGGCTTAACAACAACAACTTCTTTGGCTGTGACTTCCGGCTCTTCAATCTCTTTAACAACGGGTGCTGTCTCTACAACCTCTGCCACTTTCTCTGCGACTGATTCCTCTTGTTTGTTTCCTTCAGTTTCTTTCAAAGTCTCTTCTTCGCTCTTGACATCTGCAGCAGGTGTTTCATCATTCCTTCTTGATGTTTACTTCTTCTGTAGCTGGTGCTTTGGTGACGATGCCTTTTGCTTCAGTTACGTTCTCTGGCTCATCCTTTGATGGTTCCTCCACTACATGCTTCTCCTCAGTAATGGCTTTCTCAGTGACTCCTTCTGTCTCCTTTTGGGGGGCAGATTCAGAAGTTTCTTTGGTCTCAACAACAATGGTATCCTCCAGCTTTCCCTCAAGCTCAACCTTAGCTGCTTCTTCTCTTGTTTCCTCTGTTTTCACTACTTCAACATTTGCTTTCTCAGGCTGAGTCCTCAACTTTTTCAGGAAGCCTCTGGCTTTGCCTTGACTTCAAGAACATCAACGTCTTTGATCTTGTCTTCTACAGTCTCTTCAGGTACTTCTCTCACAGGTTGAACATCAACTTGTTTGCCTTCATCTGTTGATTCAGAAACATCAACCACCTTTGTCTCCTCCTTATCCTTCTTGTCTTCTTCAGCTACACTTTCAACGGTTTCCTCTGTTTTCACTACTTCAACATTTGCTTTCTCAGGCTGAGCCTCAACAACAACGGAAGCCTCTGCCTTTGGTGTGACTTCAAGAACCTCAACGTCTTTGATCTTGTCTTCTACAGTCTCTTCAGGTACTTCTCTCACAGGTTGAACATCAATTTGTTTGCATCCGGCTTCATCTGTTGATTCAGAAACATCAACCACCTTGGTCTCATCCTTATCCTTCTTGTCTTCTTCAGCTACACTTTCAACGGTTGGCTTCTCTTCTGCTTTCACAAGGATTGGTTCTTTAAGCTCTACTTGTTCAGCTACCTTCTCCTCACCATCTTCATCTTTTCCTTTCCCTTTTGCTTTCTCTGCATCAGCAACTTCAAGACTAACTTCTTCAACACTCACAGGGACTGGTTCTTTAAGTTCCACTTGTTCACCTGCCTTCTCCTCACCATTTTCTTCTTTTCCTTTCCCTTCTTCTTTCTCTGCATCAGCAGCTTCAACAATAACTTCTTCAACACTCTGTTTCACAGGGGTTGGTTCTTCAAGTTCCACCTTCTTCTCACCATTTACATCTGCCACCTTCTCTGTAGATTCCTCTGCTTTCACAACTGCTACAACCTCTTCCACATCTCCATGTGGTTCCTTCTCCGGCTCACCACCAGGAGTTTGACTAATGTTCTCCTCCTTAGTAACAGTCAGGCTTGAATCTGAAACCGGTTTATCCTTCACAACATCCACAGTTTCCTCCAAAACAATCTCTTTTTCCATCAACTTAGCCTCCTCCTCGACCTTGTTATCCAGTGGCTGCATCAGGTAAAAGTAAAACCCTCTTTTATTATTATTCTCTTCTTAAACAGAAAAAAACACTTAACTATTTGGAATTGTAATCATTATGTAATAGTGTCAGAATAGTTTTCTAGAAAACGACAAGACAAAGATGGTTAACATCCATGTGCTATAATAATCTACAACTTAAGTAAAAAAAAAGTTCCTTCTAGTTATTGCTCAAGAAATCTCCAGATTCTTACAGAATAAGAGGGTTAAAACCATGTTTGAACATTCCAAAACAAGTTTTTATCCTAACCTAACGTTCCTAGTTTCAGGTACAAAAATTAATATATATATATATATATATATATATGTAAACTGGGAAAGGCTATTCTTCTGTGAGAGTATGAATAGATTCAGCTCTGCCACAGTGATAGTACTTTGATTCTTACTAAAATCTATCCATGGAGCTTAACAGCATAAATAACAAACAAACATATGTAATAAGATTCTATGGAACCAGAGGGGGGACATCTGAGCTAGCTAACTTACCTTTTCAGATGTAGTTGCAGTTGCGGTCTGAGAATCAGAAGCCATGATAAGAAGATTGAAGAGAAGAAAAAAAGTAATGGACAGGGTTCAACTTCAGAATTTTATTTTGGAGAGAGTTGCTGTTGAAGAAGTTAGTTTGACTGAGAGAACTTAAAAAGGAAATGATTAGGTGGAAAGAAAGAGAGAAAAAACCACTTAACACATACAAAGTGGGGAACACTAGATAGCTGTCAGTCACCCTAATACCAGGGTGTCAAAGTATTATGATCAACACACTCTGTAATATTCTCTTTTTTCACTTTCTTTTATCCCTTTTTTACTATTTTAATTGTTTATATTCTTATCCATTACCTGCATTTCTTGGATATTTGTGAAATCAAATTCTTTGTGGGACCAGTATGTTGACATTTAGATGACATTTGATCAGCTACTTGCAGTGGAAAGTAGAGAAGGAAAAAAACAAAGGAAGAAGAATCATTACTCTCTGATTAACATTTGAACTCTTATGAGAGCCAACTTTTGTTTTTTGGTGTTTATGTTATTATGTTTTTTTCCAAATCAAATCATTACACTTCTTCCAATGAGGCATTGGTAAAATAGTAAGCTTCTCCATTTGAGAGAGGCTTTCTAAAGTATGTATATAAAGAAGAGAATCAATGAATCATCTGAACACCAAGTTGTGGCAGCTCTTGTCACATGGATACGGGCAATCAACTAACTTCACTTCTGCTCTATCAAAATACCAATCTCCCACGGCTATTGCCACCGCCTACATATGATGCCAGCCATTATACAAAGTCAAGAGAACAAGAATTTTTGCTTCTGTTTTGTGTTGGGGATAAAGATTTTTGAGCTTAATTTATTTACCTTTTTCCTGATGACAGGAGAATCATCAGCGAACCAAGTATCTTGCCTCTCGGTCTGGCAGTGAGCAAAGCAGGAGTTTATGAACAAACCGTTATGCCTAGACATCGAGAAGCCCCTCACCACTCTCAGCATCTGATCCCTGAATCCTTGCAAGAACCTCAATTGTGAAGGTGTGCATTTTGCATGGTTTAGTGTACATTCATGCCAAAAGCCACTAGGGTCAGCTGATCTTGGAGCTATGCTGCTTTGAATCTGATTATTAAGCCATTGTTTGCGTGAGTGAGCCTAACCACCAAAGTACAATAGCTGATCAATGTCAAAAGAAGAACATTACCTGCCATGAATCATATGCTGCATTGACAATAAAAAGTGGTGTCTTAATCTGACTGATGAGATTCTGTGGGAAGAAACACTGTACACTACAAAAAAAAGACTTGGAATGGTCAGTTTCTGGTTTGCAACAGCATCAAGATGAGAGAAATAAATTAAAATAAAAAGATTTACCGAGGTTAGGATCGAGATGGTTTGTGCACATACGTGGCAGGTTGTTCTTCACACTCTGCATATTGGTTTTAAGTTCAAGAATGTGGTCAAGAAGGTTTCTTATCCTCTTCAAATGTTTAAATAAAAGAAGCTGAATCTCACCTGAAATTGTACTACACCATTGTATAAGTTCCTGATTGTGCGGCCACCAGCAACATCAGCTCTATAAAAATTAAACAAAAACAAACTAGTTTACTGAAGAATCAAGGGCAAAAGGAACAGCCATTGAGTTGAGAGGGGGGGGAGGCGAAATAAACTAACGTGTCCAAGAACAAGCCAGCATCACTCAAGCACTTGACCTTGGTGGAACCAGGGAACAAGTTCCTAAACTCATCGCAGCGTAAAATTGCTGCTAAACCACCAGCTGAACATCCAGAGAGAAGTGCCTTTTCAACAGAATATATAATAAACAGTTCAGTAAATAAAATACAGCTCTTCTTGCATTGGATCATCCTGAAGGTGTATTAACAGACTAAGAGACAAGTGTCAAAAAACCTGGTTGGCGTATCGCATTCCTTTTGATTTCAGATCAGCTATTGCGGCTCTCCAGATACGCTCTCCTCTAAACTGAAGCTGTGCAGCCTGAGAAACAAAGAGTTACATATGCATTAGTTCATCACACATGTTCCACAAAGCTGCTCAAATCTAAAGAAGTCTGTTAACTATTTGATGAGAACCTGATTCTGACCATCTCCACTGAAAGAAGCGCCATCACAGTAACGAAGCTTAACTCTATTCCAGTTGAAGAAGTCTGCAAAAAAACAATGAAAGGATCAGTAAATAATCCTCAAAATTACATTACATTAGTCACATCACTATGAACCAAAGATTTGAGAGACTAAAACCAGGATTCTCTTGAGCTTTATCACTAAGTATTCCTGTAAACTGAAGCTGTTTCTCCATGTAGTTAGAGGATCCACGTCGAGTCTTCTTCCTGTATACACACGTCCTGACGTTGTTGCACCATCCTCCTCCCTGTTCAACATTTTTTTTTTCAGATCATCAAGTTGTTGCACAGGAAAAGACTTCAAAACAGTAGCTTTCAATAGACACTAAACCTCTAATTGAATGAGCCAGCTAGTTAGCTCCAGATCCATGTCCACGGTGCTAAGTGATATCCAGGTAACTGTTCCATCCAAACAAACTGATATAAAAACACAACCGAGTTAAAAAAACAATCCAGATTAAATTTACTGTTTGATTTTTTTTTCGAGTAAACACAATCACAATATAACATATACACTGCTTATAAGTTCTAAATTAAAAACTTAACATATAAATTACATTTTCTAAACAATAAAGACAGGAAAAAAAACAATTAGAGGAACCGTGAAGAATACATAACAGTAAACGTAAACACAAAGTTAAATCTATAGAAGGGGACAACAACAGAGAAACAAGCTGAGAAGAATGTTAGTTGAAGTGAATAAATGAAAGAAGCCACTTTTGTTAAACTCATAAAAAGTAAATAAAGAGAGAGATCTAATGACAGAAGCAGAGAGAGAGAGTAGTACCAGCTCCTGAATCAGCTCCTCTGATAAGAGTGAGACCAACTAATAAAGGGTTCAAATTTGAGCTGTACTTGGAGAATCCAAACTCTAGTTCCTCAATGCGGTCTATCTCTGTCACATTGAAATCTAGATACTCATTTGCTTGAGCCCCTACCACTGCAAGAAACCCAACTAACAACAGAAGCCTCTTCATTCTCTCTCTCACTGGAAGAGAAGAAGAGTGAAAGCAAAAAAGAAAAGAAACAGATCCCTTGAGAATGAGAGAGAAGAAAGGAACAAACTTTAAAGACAAACACACGTTGTGTAATAATATAAAGAAAGAATCGATCTTTGTAGAAAAAGAATTAAGATTTTTTTTTTTTTTGGTTCACCAAAAAGAATAAGCTTTTCTGAGTTTGTTTTTGTTTAGTTATTTGAAAAAAAGTTTCATGGCTGGATTCACGGTTGCATCATTTATTTTTTAAAATTAATTCACTCTCTTATTACATGACAAAGACAGAGACCTTCTTTTTATGTTACCTGGATCTTAGTTCACACTTGAAACGCTCAGCATCAAATAAAGGACAAAAGCAGATGTAATTAGTTCTTGATGTGCTTGCTATATAGCACATGGAGGAGAAGATGGGTCCATCAGGATTTTTGATTTCTATTGGCTCTAGCCTAACGTTTCTATCTGCTTTTCTCGTTAGTATAGCAATCCAAGTGGATGAGGATGATGCATTAGTCCTGAAAATGAAAGAATAATTATCTCTTGTTAGCAAGAGTGACTTGTTTTTGTAGTTATCTAATTATTGAAAACACTGTGTTATGCTAAGGTCTAGTACATTCATGTCATGGTTTGCGTAACGGTGACGTCATGGTTTGCATAACGAACCCCTTGAATTATGATTCATAAACTGGAGTTTCCACTTTGCGCAAGAAGCATGTAGTAAAGAAACAAGTGTTGATTATGTAGTGGGATGTTAGGGAAAGTTATCTTTGAGTGATGCAAAACACACTTAGATATTTACGAGTAATGATTGTTATCATGTTATGTAAGGTCCAGGACTTATCATGTTATTGTTATGTAAGGTCTAAGACTTTTCTTTTTTTTTTTTTTTTTTGATCAAAAAAAAAAAAAAAAGTCTTAGACCTTACATAACAATAAGGTCTAAGACACCATCTATATGATTGGATTGATCTCATCCATTTTAAACAGGATCGACTTACTTTGATTGAATTTAATATTTTTTGTAAAGAAAAAAAGGTTTTAACTCTTGATTTTTCAAATTCAACATTAGAAAGATCAACCAGTTACACTTGATGTACAAACGTTAGTTTTTTTTTTTTTTTTTTTACGTTAGTTTTCTTTGAATAAATTTTACATATATTCAAAAAAAAAAAGGTTTTACCCATTAAGTAGTTTCATCTTCACTTTGGTTATATATTAGCTCATTTTGATGGATTTCGTATTAGTTTGAACCCTGAAAATGAATATGCATAATAAATTATAACAACCCTATAGAATAGTTTATACTTTATATTATCGCATTAAAGAGATGCAATAACACTAAGAAAAAAAAACAAAGATTCGTGGGAGAACGAGAAACTGCGGTCTTGGTCGCATGCACATCACCACATGTTGATTTTACGCTGCGGTCGTCCACTTGCTTCTATTTCCTTTTTTGTTTTGTATACTGGTCCCTCACTCTACTATTTGTTTCTATTAGAACACCAATCTCCAAAAGTATCGATATTATGGATTTGCCCAAACTTATAGTGGGCTCGACATAACAAATGGGCCTCAGTGAATCATGTGAAAAAGACCCAGACAAACATGTTGAAGCCTCAGGCAATGTGCTCCAGGCCTCCGGTTTGAAGATCAGGAAAGGTCTATGAATCTTACTTTATGTTTCACATGCTTATGGAAAATTCACTATAGATTTTAGTGCTTATGAGACATGAATGGGAGCTACTATTTAAAAACAGAGAGGGAGAAACAACAGCAAGGATACATATATGATTAAAACAAAGCATATTAGTATAAGAAAGTAGTCCTGGCTAACATATAGGTTGCAGGATTTGACATGAAGACTATATATATGGTAAAAGTAGCGGTGACTAATGCAAGAAATACATGACTCAAACAATAGTGCAGCCGCTTCCACTTTCATAGGTAGTAACAGACACAAGATCGCATCTGGCGCAGTAAGGAGGTGGGTAAGGAGCTGGGTAAGGAGACATAGGCTTGCATTTGCATACAGGCTTTGGTGGTTCAGGTGCTGGAGGAGGCTTTGGTGGCTCAGGTGCTGCTGGTGGCTTTGGTGGCTCAGGAGGCTTTGGCGGCTTCAGGAGGTTTCGGTGGTGGTCCGACGCTGATGATTACAGGTTTCTGTTTGATCTTCCTAAGACGTGAGGCTACGCAGACCGGATCCATTGTCCCCACCACGGTAAGTACGCTCTTCTCCTCATCTAGAGAAATATGATTCACACCTGCACCAAACCTCACGTTTTAGTAAAGGATATGTTAAAGAAGATATTGTTTAAAAGATAAAAAGAAGAAGATATTGCTTTAAGAATTTTTTCTCTCATGATTACCTTCTATCTCCGTGACTGCTTCCAAAATTGCGCTATTGCATTTCCCACAGTTTATATCCACCTTGATATCAACTTTCTGCTCAAAACACAAATACAAAAACACACAACATAAATGGAATAATTCGAGAAAATTGTTAGTAGGATGTGATGTATACCTTAACAGTCATGATAGGTTAAGCCAAGAAAGAGAAATGGATTATTAGTAGGATATTTGAAGGATGGAGAAAGAAGAGAAGAAGGTTATTAGAAACATGTGAAGACAAGAGATGACAGATCATTGGAATAATGGTGAAGCAGTTGAGGTCGTCTTTGGTCAGTACTTGGTAATTAAATAATCAAAAGAGTACAATATTTACGTGCTGAGATACATGTTAATTACATATATTCTGAATAATTAAATAGAGGTTTTTGGAGTTGCTAAGTTTTGCTATTCAGCCATTATTTTATATAGGACTCTACTTGTGACATTATTGAAGAACGAGTTTGTTAAATATTCCTGCAATTTATTAAATATTTAGTCCCATATTCTATTCTAATATTGTACTTACCTGACACCAAATAATTTTATATTAGATATCTTATGATCATGCAAATGCATGGATAGAGAAATTCGATTTTGGTTCACCTCTAGCGGGTTTAAAGCTTTGGTTATATTTGGGTAGAAATAGAACCATGCGTCCCAGGTTGGTTATCAAAAACAGAAGGGCCGGTTTGTATTTAGCTGAGCCAAACAAACCTCTTGAGTTCTAGAACTAGAAACAATATAAACAAGATCATTCTCCTTTTCTTTTAATCATTTCGAGTTTGGTGATTATTAACTAGAGTTTGATGGTCTTTTTTGGTGTGTGTCATATAACTACAGGCTCAATATAAAAAAAAAAAAAAAAAAAAAAAAAAAAAAAAAAAAAAAAAAAAATTTTGATACCCGGAAAAAGTCCTTTCTTTCTCTCTCCTAAAAGGCGATAGAAAGGGCGATCTAGGGTTTGGTATTCGCCGCCAACCACGGTGAGGCCTCACGCCGCCGTTGAGAAATCCCTGCCATGGGGAGGAGGAAAAAGCGCATCCTCTCCTCTCTTCCTGCTTCTCTCAAGTTCTCCCGTTACGCTGTAGCGGCTTCGCGAGCTAAGTCGGCTCGTGCTGGTGCTGCGAAAGCAAAGCTCCCGGTAAAGTCTTCGGCTGCTGCTGTAGATGATAAGACGGCAGATCCCTCGTTCTCTCGGCCTCTGGGTGGAGCTGAACTCTCGAGTGATTCGAAGCTGTCCGGAAACAATGTCCTTACTGTTGCCTCCAACAGCAAAGAAATCGATGACAAGGTTGTTGGATCTCTGATTCGACAGGATATATCAGCTACGCATGTAGAAGGGTCTACCGGCTCCGGAGAGAAATCTCCGATCTCGCCATCAGAGGAGGCTACGGTTAATGTAGCGGGGAACTCCACATCTGAAGATAATCGCTCTCCTACCCCAAAAGGAGGACCTAAATACTCTGAGGTGCTGCACAGATCAACACTGCTGGAGGAACTCGGAACTCCGACACAGCATATTTCGGGAGCTCCATTTGTCTTAATACCTGATGAGAATGTGGAGGAAGCTAAGGAGGAGTTCAAGGACTTTCTTTTTGCTAGGTTCCATGGTGATGCTCCAGATATGGGTCGAATCATCGGTATAGTAAATGCTATTTGGAATCGCTCGGGGCCTAGAATCTTTGTTCATCGCCTGAGTCCTCTCACTTTCCTGCTTCGTGTATCAAGCCCTCGTACTCGTACTTTGGTGTTGGCGAGAAGTGTGTGGATAATAGCTGGATATCCAATGTACGTAGCACCTTGGGCCCCAGAATTCTCTCCGGAGGAACCACAACTGTCTACGGCAGTAGTACCAGTGGAGCTTAGAGGGGTCCCTTACCTTCTGTTTAACAATCAGAGCCTCAGCCGTCTGGCTACAGCGATTGGGAAGCCGGTCTCAGTGGCACCTGAAACAGAGAGGAAAGAAAACTTTGAAGTAGCAAAGCTCTGGGTTAAGGTGGACTTACTAGCTGACCTGCCATCGAGGATTGTTTCTGGATTCTCAAATGGAAGGGAAGTAGAGATATTTGTTACATATCCTTGGCTCCCAATAAAATGCGAGGCTTGTGGTAAGTACGGCCATGAGATAAAGAGATGTGGTCTCCATATTCCGGATCCGCCAAGGGAAACTGCAAGACCCTCTCATAAAACAAAGAGATCGAACAGTAAGAAGCCAAAAGCAAGAAACCATCCTCGATCGGGGAGATCTCCAAGTATCAGGGAAAGAACCATTCCTCCGGATGCTAAGTCTGGAGACAACAGTCCACTTCTGGATACTCCTGATCTGGATAGAGAAAAATTGGAAGATGGAATCATTCTGAAGGATCCTGATGGGGCAGGAACCCATACTGTCAATGAAGTGGCTGCTGACGCTGGAACCTGTACAATCCAAACTGTTGAGGCTGACCCAGCCTCACCGGCTTTGGAGAAGAGCGGGGACTCAGGCAAAGAAGAATGTAATCATCCTGGTGATAGTGGCATCAAAACTCCCTCTCAGATATTTTCGTTGGACAGGGGAGGATACACCTCAACTGTAATTGTTACCCACAGTGGAGGGAGCTCTGGATCGGATCTGAAGGCGCAACAAGACAACGAAGCGTCTTCTCCTTTCTTCTTGGTGAATAACCGGAAGAGTGGCCGCAAGGTCACACGTCACTAACCCAACATATTAATATGTTTTTTGTGTGGAATGTAAGAGGTCTGAATAGTCAAGATCGCCACAACATGGTCAAAGAGTGGATATATACCCACAGGCCAATTTTTGGAGCTTATCTAGAAACGCGGATACAACCCTCTAATACAAGAAGGATTCTCAGTGCCATCCCTCGAGGATGGAAATATTTTGCAAATTGGGATCACCATCACACAGCAAGAATAGTGGTGGTTTGGAGCCCTAATGTTTTGACTACCATCTACAAGGCCACTGCACAGAGTGTGACTTGCGGTATTTTTCTTCCCTTGGAGAACATCAATTTCACTGTTACGTTTGTCTATGGCTTCAATGAGGTGGAATCTAGAAGAGCGTTATGGGAAGAATTGGCTCACTTGAACTCCACAACTCCTGTTGCAGATCATCCTTGGGCAGTGGTTGGGGATTTCAATCAAATAATCAAAGCGTCTCATCATTCTGGATATCCAGCCCAGGAGATTGATGTTTCAGGAATGGAGGATATGAATCTAGCTATGCAGGAAGCTGACTTATTCGAGGCTCAATATAAAGGTCTCCCTTTCACTTGGTGGAACAACCAAGATGCAAATCCGATTTCAAAAAGGATTGATCACGCTCTGATAAACCAAGCATGGAGTACTTCGTTCCCAGACGCCTATGCAGACTTCCTAGCGCCTGACCAATCTGATCATACTCCATGTCTCCTTCAACTACCCTCTGCTAGAAGGCGTGCTCCTAAGCCGTTCAAGTTCTTCAACCATATCATTGATCACCCTTCTTTCAAGGAAACAGTGAGAGCAGCTTGGAATCCTTCAGCTATAATGGGGACTTCTCAATTCAGATTGGCTAGATCACTGAAACTACTGAAGAAAGACCTCCGTCTGCTCAACAAGAGGCACTTCAGTGGAATCTCGCAGCGTGTTAAGGATCAGGCTCTAGTAGTTAGCGATCTCCAGCGTCGGCTCCTGACAAGTCCAGATCCTGATACAGCTTCTCTAGAACATGAGGAAAGAGCAAAATGGCAAGTACTAGCAAAGGCAGAGGGGAAATTCTATCATCAAAGATCAAGAGTCCAATGGTATGATCTTGGTGATAGAAACACTTCCTTTTATCATAAGGTGGCGGATCAGAGAGCATCTCAGAATCATATCCATTTCCTCTACAAGCCCGATGGATCTTTGGTTACTGGTATTGAGGATATAAAAGCTCACTCGGCGGAGTACTTCTCTCAGATATTGGGGGTAACTGACATGGTTTCTTCCCCGTGCTCTCTGGATGATGTCAAAGATCTTCTTCCTTTTCGTTGTTCAGAAGAACATACTGCAGGATTGGTGAAGCCAGTCCAGGATGAAGAGATTAGACGAACTGTCTTTGCAATGCCTATTGATAAGAGTTCCGGGCCTGATGGGTACAATGTGGAATTCTTAAGAGCTTCTTGGGACATCATTGGAGGTGATGTGATTGCAGCTGTTAAGGAATTTTTCAACAATGGAACCCTCTTGAAGGAGCTTAACAGTACTGCTATTGTATTGATTCCAAAAACGCCGGAAGCTTGCTCCCTAGGTGAGTATCGGCCTATCAGTTGCTGCAACATAGTGTACAAAATAATCTCCAAGATCATAGCGAACCGATTGAAGCCGATTCTGAAGATTTGTATAAGCAGGAATCAAGCAGCTTTTCTCAAAGGGCGCCACCTTGGTGAGAATGCTCTCTTGGCATCTGATTTGATTATGGATTATGAGAAGTCTACCTGTCACAAAAGCTCCCTGCTAAAAGTGGATATAAGAAAGGCATTTGACACTGTCTCTTGGGACTTTGTCTCCAAGGTGCTGGAGGCTCAAGGATTTCCTTTGCTGTTTAGGACATGGGTGAAAGAATGTATCTCCTCTCCTCGCTTTTCAGTGGCAGTGAATGGGGAATTAGCAGGGTTCTTCCCCGGAAAAAAGGGACTGAGACAGGGTGATTCAATCTCGCCGTACATCTTTATCATGGTCATGGAGGCTCTCTCAAACCTCCTAGAGAAAGCAGTGCATCAAGGGAAAATAAGACTTCATCCGAAGTGCTCGGATCCCCTTGTCTCGCATTTACTATTTGCTGATGATTTATTGGTTTTCTCTGATGGCTCGAGGCACTCACTATCTGGTATATTAGAGGTTCTCAAGGAGTTCAAGACGTTCAGTGGCTTGGATATGAATCCTGCAAAGTCGGAACTATTTTTTGGTGGCTATCAGGATGTTCAGAAGTCGGTCTTGAGTAACTTATTTGGCATCAAGCTGGGAACTTTTCCTACGAGATATTTGGGCCTACCGCTACAGCCTGGCCGAATCTCTCTTGCCACTCTTCAGCCATTCATTGACCAGATTACGGGTAAACTCCATGCTTGGACGGCGAAGTACTTATCTTTTGCTGGAAAGGTAAGGCTCATCACCTCTGTAATCTATGGAAAAGTTAATTTCTGGAGCTCTGTCTTTATGCTGCCGAAGAGTTTCTATGCTAAGATTGACTCTCTATGCGCTGGGTTTCTGTGGAGAAATAAATCTTCCTCTGCTAGAGGGGCTCGTGTGTCTTGGGCAGATGTATGTAAGCCTAAACAAGAGGGGGGACTTGGAATTCGATTATTGGAGGAGTATGAGCTTGTTTTCCGGTTAAAGCATGCTTGGAACTTGTTTACAGATCGAGACTCGCTTTGGATCTCGTGGCTGAAGTCAAATGTATTCCATAGGAAACCATACTGGTTAATGGAAGATTCTCAAAGGCTTTCTAAAGCAGTCCGCAGCCTGATTCAGGTTAAGGATTGGCTACTAGAGTGTCTAAGGTGTGAAGTGAGAAATGGGCAAACGGCGCTATTCTGGTTTGACTCGTGGAATGATATGGGACCCTTGTTGACGTTCGTAGGAGATGCTGGGCCTCGTCAACTTCGTCTGCGACTTACTGCAACGGTCGCAGATGCAGCCAGGAATGGAGAGTGGAACTTGCCCGCAGCAAGGTCCCCACGAATTGAAGCTTTACAGATAGCCCTAACAGCGATTGCCCCTCCAGATACATCACTTGGTGAAGACAGGTTCTTGTGGATCCAATCAAATGGGAACTACGGGCCAGCTTTCTCCACTAAGGTAACTTGGAATCATATACGGACCCCGTCGCCTACTATATCTTGGGCTAAGGTTGTCTGGTTTAAAGAGCATATCCCTCGAAACTCTTTTATTTCTTGGTTGGCACTTCTGCGACGGTTGCCTACCAGAGATAGATTGAGAAGTTGGGGTATGAATGTTCCTGCTCAGTGTGTTCTCTGTAACGGTGGAATAGAAACACATCACCACCTCTTCTTTGAATGCTCCTACTCATCAAGTATCTGGTCTCCCTATGCTAGCCAAGTATGGGCGAATCCCCCTCAAGACATTCATGCAGCTGCGGCCTGGATTTTACTCAACCATGGATCATCATCTCCCCAAGCAAGATGCATTATAAAGCTCATCCTCCAGTCTTCTGTCTACTTCATTTGGAAAGAACGGAACCTGAGAATTTTCACTGGTAAGTCATCTCCTGCTTCGGTAATCATTGCAGGTGTTGACAGACAGATCAGAGATCGCCTCCTCTCCATTCCGCCATCTCTCCGGATCCAACCATCGTTCCTCCAGTTCTTCCTTTCGTTCACGAGGCCTCCTTGATGTTCTCCTGCTGGATCTTTCAATCTAAAGTCTTTTGTGTGTTCCCTGTGTTTGTTCTCTTGTTCTTCTTGTATTGGGTTGTTCTCCGTTTGTATTTCCTAATAAGTTGCTAAGCAACATGTAAACTCTTAAAAAGGTATGAAATTTAACATGATTACCAAAAAAAAAAAAAAAACTACAGGCTAATTGATGTCTCCAACAAACAAATCCACTTTTAATCACCAAATATTAACCAACGATCAGAACACCTAAATCTAATTATGGCAAAGATTTAAAATTAACAAGCCTATGGCCCATCCATGTTTATCTCTTCTTCATTGGTCTCACCAGCGGTTAGATCTTCTCAACATCATTTATATAAATTGAGAAACAAGGTCAAAGGATGTTCTCAAATTCATCAACAAAAACCAACAATGGCAATTTCCATGACTCATCTTTTTGTTACCATCATGCTTCTAGCCGCCCACACGGCCTTCGCAGAAACAAACATGCTTCAAGATTTGTGTGTTGCTGATCTCAAGGGTATCACCACCATTTCTCTATATGTCTTTTGATCTAACATTTTATTCTGAAAATATTTAAATATTTTTGTCGTTGACTTTTCCACGCCCTTATTAGGTACGAAAGTCAACGGATACTCATGCAAAGACCCATCACAAGTAACACCAGAAGACTTCTTCTACGCAGGCTTAGCCAATGCTGCAAACACCGCCAACACCTCAATGGGGTCAGCCGTCACAGCAGGCAACGTCGAGAAAATCCCTGGCCTAAACATGATGGGCACCTCCATGTCACGTATCGACTACGCACCAGGCGGACTCAACCCGCCGCATCTTCACCCACGAGCTTCCGAAGCTATATTTGTCCTCGAAGGAAGTCTCTTCGTAGGCTTCTTGACCACCTCCGGAAAACTCATCTCCAAACACCTCAACAAAGGAGAGGTCTTTGCATTCCCGAGAGCTCTCCTTCATTTCCAGCAGAACCCTAACAAAACTCCTGCCTCTGTGATCGCTGCTTTCGATAGTCAGAATCCTGGGACACAGAGCGTTGGGCCGTCTCTGTTTGGTGCTAACCCTCCCATTCCTGATGACTTGCTTGCCAAGGCGTTCTCGGTTTCAACAAATGAGATTCAGAATATTAAGGGAAAATTCCAACCCAAGAAATGAACATAGCTAGGTTTCAGACCATACTCATTAATACAAGATAATATGATATACAAATAATGAACATAAACACTGTAAACTACTAAGCAAAAGCAAAAAAGCTTGTACATTTTAAAGAAAATTGTTGTAGATACTCTCGTATACTTTTTGGCCCATTGATTACAATGAGACCAGTTTCAACTAGACTTCTAATAATCTATCTCTGGAGTCTATGTATCTTTGAACATTTTGAAACAAATAATGGAATGCATCGCCAATCCTGTTTAAACACACCTTGCTGCAGCAATCTCTAGCCTCTCTAGTTAGCAGTTATCAACGGTCTGATGACATATGGGTATGTCGTAGGTCCATTGCATGTTCTATGGACCCACATTTAGGCCCATAAGAGGCCCAATATAGTTATTGTTTAAAAACTGAAAATTTGGTGAGACATTGACTCGCTTACGATAACGTTTCGCTGACTTGTTGGGAAAGAGACGAGAAAAGAGGAACCTGACTCGCTTACGTTATGTGACTAATAATAAAAATATTCACGAGCATGAAACAGAATCGACGCTGACTTAACGCTTCCTGTCTGCATGATCTTTCGTGTCCGAAAGTCACTTTCCAAATCTAAAACAAAATCTTGACAACTCTTTCCAAAAAAAAAACTGTGAATAATTTGGAAGATTTGATCACACCGTGACTAGCATTAAAGTTAAATACAAGCCTAACCAGCATCAATAACAAGATCATTTAATGAATTAACAACATGATTAAGCTTAAAGCAAGCAACGAACTATGCACACACACAAAAAGAAACAAAGAAACAAAGAGGAAGAGAGACTTAGTAGAAGCAGTAATTAGAGGAGGGTTTGTTTGGGTGAAGGAGACGAAAGAAGCGTCTACGGCGGTAGAAGAAGGCCATTTTGAGACGTGACCAAACGACGCGTTTCATCCTACGAGCGGATCTCAACCTCATCCAGACAACTTTCTTCACCACTCTCCTCACGGATGTCTTAATCCTCTCCGTTAACCCCTGTTTCCTCGAGAACTGGTAGCTCTTGAGGAACAGCTGTCTCTTCTCCACGTATCCTCCTCCGTAGCCATATCCATAGTAGCCGTTATTTCCCCTGCCAAACGCCGACGCTGCTGATGAGGTTTCTGCTCATCTTTGTAAAAAGGAAATGATATTTTTAGCTTTTTTCTTGTGTTGAAGAGGAGAATAGAACTATAAAACGGTCGATGGAGAGGGTTTAGTTTGGTTAACTTGTAAACACTAAAACACTCAGCCGCCGGCGCAAAACGCTGATAGCGTTTTCGTGTGGATATATGTCAATCGTTTCAAGTGCTTCACGTTGTTGCTTTAAATATGTCGTTGGTTTTTTGCTTTCTACAGCTTTTGACGTATTTATACTACTCTGCTTTTAATGTCGTCTCTGTTTTTTTTTTTTTTTTGACTAAATGAAAAAAAAGTCTCTCGTCAAAGCAAATACACTGATGTAGGTGGGTGGGACTTTAATCTAACTTCCCAACTAGTCTAAATTCAATAAAAAGGATCAAAGGTTCACACGTTCTGCCTTTTAGATTAGAATAAAAAAGAACTGGGAAATAAACTTTTAAAAAGACTGAAATGATAATTAACTTCTTTTCGACGATGCATGTCTGGTTTTGTCTGATGCTTAGTTGATGGGGTCTTAGGTGTATCAATATTTTAAATTTTACGTAATTGTTAAGCATATGCTAAAAAGAACAAACATTTTAGGTCCAATGCAGAGTTAATACAATTGTTAGCTTAAATGTGACAAACAAACAAAAAGTTGATAATATTATTTGCAGTATGAAAGAAACATAAAAAAAGAGATGGCCTAACAGCTCCAAACATTAATCTAACTCTTTCTAATTGCACACCAAACGTTTCACAACTTTTGAGATATTGTGTAATCATTTTATATCTACAAAACGAAAAGATAGTGAAGGAAGTAACAAACAAGAACTAAGCTGTGACGACCAGTGGATGACTTCATCAGAAGAACAAGTTAAAATCTCCATCTCCAATTAACATTTTCATGTTATAACAACACACTTGAGAGAGAGACTCCTGAATCTAAACACTGTTGTTACTGTTAACGGTGCATCATCTCCCTCCTCACTATCTAGGTCCCTCCACTTACATTTGCAGAAGGTACTTTACTTGGGTAGCTCGATATATCGATGTCCATGAGCGACATGTCATACATCGTGGAAGCAGAGTCCGAAGCGTCCACCAACAAAGAAGATTTCATGGTCTCAGGGCGTGGTGCATGATCAGAAGCTGCACCCGAAGCTTTCGGTGTGCTTGTTCCAGAGGAAGAGTGCTTGAGGGCGAAACACCCTCTATCTTGTTTCCAAACATGTGTTTGTTCTTTCTGACGGCATCCATTTCCTGACCGGTTGGCACAAATGTTCGTACTCGATACTTGGTCGTCCCTTCCTCACCACCATCATTATGGTTGTAGAGCACATAATCGTGATAGGCAGGGGCAAACTGTAGAAAATCAAACTCATCATCAACACAGTTTTTAACTAGGCCTGGGAACTAACCGAAACTTCTGTTAAAAGTTTGGTTCGATTCGGTAGTTTTCTAAAAAAAATCTGATTTCGGTTCGGGGATCGGTTACTTCGGTTTTCTTCTTTTAAACAAAAATTACACCAAAACCGTACCAAAAACCTGAACCAAACTAACCAAATTTCAAACTAAACTAAACAAATTTCAAACTAAACTAACCAATTTTATCCAAAAATCTAACAAAATTAAACCAAAATTCTAACCGAAATCAAAACTTCTGAATCATTTTTAAAAACTAAACTTTATTTCGGATTAATTCGGTAAGATTTATGCTGAACCTAACTAAGCGAAAACCGAACCGAATAACCCAAACTAACCGTACCCGCATGCCTACTAGTTTTAACCGCCAGTGTTTTGTTTTACAACGAATAATAATCAAATCAGTGTTTACCTGGTGAACAGTATCATGGTAGAAATCATTTAGTTGAACAGCATGAGCTAGACTAGCTGAGAAACTGTGAGCTCCTCCAACATTGGCACCTTCATATTCCTTGTAAGGAAACGCATAGAAATGTGCAGCTGCCGCAATAAGCATCTCCACACATATTATAAAATTCTGAAATAGCGCTGCCTCTTCTTCATCCCTTATAAATCCAGATTTAGCAAAAAGAAAAACCAGAACACCCTGTACCACCAAAAAATAAAAGGTTCAATCTGTTAGAATCTAGAAAGATAATGCAAAAAAAAAGATTTATTGATAGCGAGAGAATAAGAGACATTATTATTACCTGCCAATAGGTTAGAAAGACGACAGACTTAATAATCACAAACTTGGGGACTGGGTTGAACGGCTTTAGGAGATCTTTGCAAGCCACATAAAAGAGGACCAGCGCGTACAAAGCCACTGTGTATGATATGGTATAGATGATGGTGAGATAGAGATAGGATTGATTAGGGTTAAAGTTTCCGTCCTTGTATTTCCCTTTTGCATAAAGCACGAGCGTGACAGCGACTAGGATTGGCTTTAGAATTACAAACTGCAGACAACCTTGCTTGCACCGTCGAATAAAACGCCTAACACATTGTACAATTAACCAAGTATAAGCTGCTAAACACAGATTAGCTAAGAAGATGGTCATAGAAATTATCAAATGAGCATCAAACCGTAATCATCATGATGTTAAGATATCTAGTCTACAGAAAGCATTGCTTCTTTGAAACAAAACAGTGCATGCAACCAAATGATTGACAAACTAACCCGTCTAGTGGTAGAGGTGGGAAGCAACAAGTCATGAGATGCCATGATGGCTTCAAAGAGCGGCCAGTTAAACTTATAACAACTGAACCTGGGCCTCCAACCCAAGCCAAGCACAACGATAGAAAGTTGTAAATCACCCACGCTTCGTAACTGCCCACAAGAAAACAAAAAACATCACCAAAAACACTTGGGAGCATAAACCATAAGGTCTGCATTTGTTGAAACCAAAGCACAGATAAAAAATCTGAGTTCTAAGCTAGCAAAATAAAAAAAAATGAAAATTTTCAAAAAAAAAAACAAACTCACACTTCTCGGATAGAGTTAAAATAAATGGAGCTTTTGGGCAAGACGAGAGCCAAGAATGACATCAAGGCATAGACCTGTTGTACGGGAACATGTTAGCAAGAGAGATACCACCATGAAAATGGATATGAAGCTAAGAAAGTACTGACCGGGACCATGAAGACAATGCGCACAATATATCTCTGATAAATGGGTTCTGTATAGTTCAAGAGATGCTTTGTAGATATGGAACAAAGCCAGAGCAATGGCTCCGACAGTGCATAGAAACGCCAATATAATGAGGTAAACAGGTAGCAAATCCGCCGCCATTCTGCAAAAAGAGAGACACTTTAGCTTATAAGCAAACTTCAAACAAAGGCAAAATACAAAGAAGGAACAAAAAAAAACTGTACAAGGAGGAGCTTAAGAAGGATCTGAAATTGCGCCCAGAGGAGATAAAGATCGGAGCTTTAAGGAAACCCTAAATCCACAAGGATTAAGACTTTGAGCTAAGTGGGGTGGTTGTTGTTGTTGTTGAATCTGAGAGTGATTGAAACGCAATCAAACAAGAGCGTACCTTGAAGGGGCGAAAGAAGAATCGTAGACGGCAATTAGAAAGCGAGAGAGAGATGGATTAAGGACAGAGATCTACGTTAGGTATAGTTTTTTCCGGGATTTTTTGTGATCTGGGTTTTACGCTACACCTGATGGGGAAGAGGAAAGGAAGAAACTTGGAGGATGTTGTGCAAATTCAAATTTTTGTCTCAGTGGATAAAGCAAGCAGTCGAGGCGAAGAAGAAGAAGAAGAAGAAGAAGAAAACGCGGAGAGATTAAGGAATGTTTAATTAAATCTCTTTTTAATTATTTATTTATCAGCCTAAGAGGTGGAAACCAATACAACTATACAGCCTGGGATGTTCAAACCATAGCATAAAAATATTTTAGTTTTTTGTTTAAGCAAATCTTTTTGGGGAATAATCTTATTCCCTTCCACCACAATTCAATGATTATTGTTTCTCTCTATAAGCTAGTTTCTGGTACAAATCTGAGCTTTGTTCACTCTTTAATAATGTTTCTAACAAACAAAATAATTAGATTACTCAACAACAAATGATAAGTTTTACAAATAAGTACTAGTAATTGTGGCATACAAGTTACAGCTAACTTTACACAACCAAAATTGTACAAAAGTCATAGAAGTAGGTCATCACTCATCACACCTATCTTGCTTCTTATCAGCCAACAATTAATTCACATGTTTTGCTGTTGTCAACGAACAATCATCAGTTCACAATCTTTTCTACAATTAAATTCATGTTTAAGGATGATAGTAAAGAAGATAATGATGGGCTTGTTAAAGAAGAAAAAATATAATGATGGGCCTGCGCTACACTAGCCTAACCTCCCTTTTTTCTGGTTTGAACCTTTGATTTATTTTACACTAGTTATTTTTGGATTCTCTCTTTAGGGGTGAATATATATGTTCACCAATTAATAGTATTTTGTTATTTTATATTAATATCTTTTTGAAAACATAAAATATTATCAAATTATAATATGTTAAAAAATAATAGTTGCGAAAAAAATTAAAATATTTTTAATGCTGTCATCCAAAAAAATAAACTTTGAACCGTAAACTTTTGGATAATCTTTTGGATAAATCTTAAACACTAAATCAAAACACTAAATACTAAATTTTAAAAATACTAAACCCTTAATCACAATCTCTAAACCTTTGGATATTTTTTTCAGATTTAGTATTCAGGATAACAGTGCCATATTAACTGCTACATAATCTAATTTTATTGATGTGAATGTTACATCAACTAATTTTGCTGATAAAAATGCTATATATAATTTTTTTCTTTTGAAAAAAGCTAAATAGTTTTATAAAAATATTTTTTTCAAAAATATAAACTTTTTATTATTTAGTAAAATTGACAAAATTAATTAACTAATAAAATTTAATTTTATATAAAAGTTATATTCGTAAATATTTCGATCATACCATAATATTTAATCATTACAATACATATATAGTTTTTATAGGGATGATATCATGATATAATCGAAACGTATATCACAAACATTAATGAATGTATCACTTATATAAGATTAACATTTAATTATTTAATTAGTTTTGTCAATTTTACTAAATAAAGTTTCTAAAAAATACTTTTTGTAAAACGACTATTTAGATTTTTCAAAAAAAAAATTGTACATGTCGCATCTCATTAACAAAATTAGCTGACGTCGCATTTACATCAATAAAATTAGATGATGTAACAGCTGATGTAGTAATTGGTGTATGATTTTACCAAAACTATAAATATCAGATATGTTATTTGAAATTTTCGAAAAATTTAAGTATATTTTTTGCACTATTACACTAAATCGAGTATGAAAAAAACATATTATGATATATTGGACATTAAATTACCGTTTTCGCAGAACTTGCCAACACTCAAGAACTAAGAAACACCGTATATCACCTATCACTTTGCTCTCCACCATTATATAATCTCCTTTTCTTTGATAGAATTCTACTATAAATACATACTAGGTGATTTTCCCGTGCTCATGCACGGATATAAATATTTATAAATAAATATATTATAATAACTTATCGCTATATACTTTAATTTTAAATTAAATTAATAAATTTATGCATAATTAATATTAATAATATTACAACACTTTAATTAGACATATGATTTTAGATATGTCATATTTAGTCGATTTTTTACAGTCGATTTAATTATCATTTAGGTATATTGGATTGCATTTATTTCTCGGAATTCAACTATAATATTTTTATTCCAAATATATTAAAATTTTGATTAATTTTCTTGTTTGCATTTAGTTTGGTTGTTGTCTTCCTTAATTTTAACATAATCTATTATTTTAGATCTAAGGTTGATTAGTCGAGTCACTCATATTGTGAGTATATTGAGTTACGTATATTCTTTCAAATTCAAATTGAAATATAATTATCTTTTATGGTTTACGTGATCGGACTAATAAAATTAAGTATTCAGACTCCGTTTAGCAAAAATCCAATTGAAAATTAATATATATACATATATATAATTATGTTAAATAAAATTAATTTATTCATCGTTTAAATGTGCATGTATGTAATATTTAACAAATTACATGTTCATTTTAAAAAAAATTATATATTAAATAATAAAACGATGATCAATAGGAAGTTACATACATAAGTAGGTGATACATTTTTGGAAACTCATGAACACCTATCAATATTTACAATAATTAAAATATTTTATAATTTCTAAATAATTTTATTTAATATATTTATTGAAAAGTAAACTAAAATATATTTTATATAATCTAAAAATGAGAATTCATATTTACTTTGGTATTTTGATTATATATATATTAAACTCCACAAACATAAAAACATAAAATTTAAAGCAAATTTAATATTAGGAAAACATATAATTGTAATAATGAAAAATAAAATATATCTACCTCGTTAAAGTATATAGTGTTACATTATTTAAAATATTTTATAACTATTTGATCAAAAGATGTTTATTGTTAAAATGATAGTCTTTTATAATAACACTTAAAATAAGCAATAAAAAATTGTGATTATATTTGAGAAATCATAGTACATAAGTAAAATATATTTTATAGATATTTTGCTGTAATTGAAAGATATTATAGTCAACTAAATATATGAAAAAAACATTTCAATAATACTAATTATAAACAAATTTTAGTCAATTAAACATATATCAGTTTATGTTACTTAATTATTTTATGTAATCATCTAAGAAATTAGATAGATATATCAAAATATTTATATTACTTTGAAATAAATATTTTGTATTGTTTAAAATTATGTTTTAAAATAAATAATATTTCTTTTTCTAATATCAAAATTATCTTTCTTAAATTAGTTTTTATGAATAACATTATATACAAATATATATATATATATATTTCATCTACGAAACAATAGCTATAAAGTAAGTATTTTATTACTTCAAAAGTATATTTTATGTTATTTAACAATATTTTTAAAATAGAATATTACTATCTTGTGAAATTTCCTTTTTAATGAAATCATATTATATATACATATATATTTTCGTTTTTAAATTTGATTTTTAAAATTTATAAATGTTTCCTTTTTTTAGTATATATGTTATATGAAAAATAAATATTTATACTACTTTGAAAATAAATATTTTGTATTGCTTAAAATTATGTTTTAAAATAAATAATATTTCTTTTTCTAATATCAAAATTATCTTTCTTAAATAAGTTTTTATGAATAACATTATATACAAATATATATATATATAATTCATCTACGAAACAATAGATATAAAGTAAGTATTTTATTACTTCAAAAGTATATTTTATGTTATTTAACAATATTTTTAAAATAGAATATTACTATCTTGTGAAATTTCCTTTTTAATGAAATCTTATTATATATACATATATATTTTCGTTTTTAAATTTGATTTTTAAAATTTATAAATGTTTCCTTTTTAGTATATATGTTTTATGAAAAAATTTTAAAAGGAAACTACATAAAAACAATAATAGTATTTAAATGTAATATTTTTAATTCATTAAGGGTATCAATGTAATCAACCATCGTGAGAGTTAACGTGAGCGCGACACATAGGAAACTGACTTCGTTTTAAATTTGATTTTTAAAATTTATAAATGTTTCCTTTTTTTAGTATATATGTTATATGAAAAAATTTAAAAAGGAAACTACATAAAAAATAATAGTATTTAAATGTAATATTTTTAATTCATTAAGGGTATCAATGTAATCAACCATCGTGAGAGTTAACGTGAGCGCGACACATAAAAAACTGACTTCTCAAATAATATTATAGAGATATAGTAAATCATAAATTGTTAAAGAAATTTTCTTGGGATTTCGTTGATAATTACCTAATCTGAATCAACAGGTTGTTAGTTTTAGAGGATTACTTGTGAAGCAAGAAACCTATACTATAAAAACATAGATTCTTATCACAAATTGTTAGAAATTTTCATGAAATTTTCATTGACAAAAACACCTAACCGGAATCAACCAGGTTAGTCTTCTTGTTACAATATTTGTTCCCACGAAACAACACAAGTAACGAAGGAATTACAAACATGAAAAGACAAACACACATAGACATATTGACTTCAATCAGTTTCTCTTCTCCACATCATCCTCAGAAAGCATATACCTTTTCCAGAACCAATGTGGTTTCCACACACTCTCCCTCATATCATCAATGGCCACTCCTTTCGTCTCCGGTATGAAGAACATCGCAAACAGTCCCATCACAATGATCCAAGCACTGAAGAAGAAGAATATCCCCGATCTCATCCCGCAGAGCATAGACAAGAACGCCTGCGCGATCACGAACGTGAAGAACATGTTGCACGAGACAGCAACAGCGAACCCTGCACTTCGAGTCTCTAGTGGAAACGTCTCGCTAGGAATCAACCATCCTAAAGGTCCCCATGACCACGCGAATCCCATCACGTAAACACACACAAAGACCACCACCACTAGTGCTTGTGGCTTCCCTAGTGTCCCCGTCGTCCCCAAGTCTTTCGCTAGGATGATTCCAATGATCAACTGTTTCAAAAATTTGTTAGTTTAGGAAGATTACTTGTGGACCAAGAAACCTAGACATAATTATACTAAGTCATAGAAGATAACTTGTGGTGCTTTAAAAAGAGAAGAAGAGTACTTGTGGAGCAAGAAACCTAGACATAATATACAAAGTCATAGATAGGTTTAAGGACCTGGCAAATGAGCATGTGAACTGAAGATTGGAGAAGAAGGAATCTCCGACCAGTTTTGTCGACGAGGTAGATCCCAACAAACGTACTCAGAACGTTGATACTTCCCGTGATAACCGCAGAGAGAAGAGCTGCGTCGCTTCCAAAACCAACGGTCTGAAACAGAACCGGCGCGTAAAACATAATAGCATTGATTCCTGTAAACTGCTGGAAGAGCTGGAGAAGCATTCCGATGATGAACGGTGGGCGACTCGCTGGCTTCAACAGTTTCCTGTAAGGGTCCTTGACCTGACTCGCAATGTCACAAGCATGAACAATAGATTCATACTCTTCATTTATATCTTCAACTCCTCTGATCTTCCTTAAGACTTCTTTGCCTTCTTCGTTCTTGTTGCGCTCGATAAGGCTCGTGGGAGTCTCGCAGATGATCAACGAACCGAAGAGGAGGATAACTGCGGGAATCGCAGCTCCACCGAGAGCGATACGCCAACCGTAAGGGTGTACCGTGGCGGTGAAGTAATTGACAAGGTTGGCTATTAGGATTCCAATAGTGACCATGAGTTGGAATACAATGTTGAGACCTCCCCTGAGCTGTGCCGGAGCAATCTCCGACAAGAAAAGCGGCACTGCCTGAAAATGTAAGGTACATACAAAAACGTTAGGTCACTTTTAGAGATCTCCCAGACCAGTTTTGTTTAAAATTATTTTCTAAACCCTGTTCAGGAAATAAATAATAACAATTGATATATATGATAAAATAATAATGTAGTTTTAAATTTTAGTAGTCTATGTTTTTTAAAATAATTAATCATGTTTTAAATTTAAAAATATATCTAAATTTTTAATTTTTAGTTTTTAATCTTAATTTTTAAAATTTTCAAATCCTGTTTAACTGGTCCACTTGTACATGCTTAAAGATGGCAATGTCACATAGCAAGAGTTCATTATATATATACCTGGTTGCCAAAGCCAACACCAAAGCCAAGCAAGATTCTTCCAAAGATCAACATGACGAGGTTAACTGCTCCTGCGGTTAGCCCCACACCGATCAAGAAGAAGACTAGAAGCGAACTGCATCGTGGGCTTCCTTCCGAGTTTAGAACATACGGCTGAAGCGATGAAGCTGGCCACGAGCGCAGCTAGGTAAAGAGACGAAGTGAATAGTTGCAAGAACTGGTTATCATACTTGCAGTAGTTGTTCTCATGAACGTGCTTCTTCTTCTCCCACACAGCAGGGGAAAAATTCTTTCAAGAAATCGTCCATAGCCGTTACTCCACCTTTTCAAAAATTCATTAACATTAGCTAAAAAGAATACCAAGAAGAGATAACTTGAGCCACAAGAAAGAGAGTAAACCGGAAATTCCGATGTCGTAACCGAAGATCAAACCGCCGAAAGCAGCAATGACAACGCAGATGAAGACATATACAGTAAGCTTGGCTTCGAAAGCCGGAGCGTTCCCGTTAGATGATACAACAACAGCCATGTTTGGTGAATCTCAATCAGACACCACCACTCAAACTCTGTATATATGTAAAGTTAGATATATATACAAAAGTGTTTTGTGTGTTAGCTAAATATGAGACATGAAGGAAGCTGAAGAAGGAGACAGACTCTGTTGGATAGAGGATGAAGCAGATCACATATTTATAAGATATGACACAGAATCACAGACCAAACTGTGATCCAGACTTGTCTAAAAATGGGGGAATGTGTTCCGAAATAGCACATGCTAGTTCCACGGTTATTGTATGGCTTTTACGTTATAACTGTAGATCATAATCTTGTTTTCTCCTGTACAAACTTATTTTTGGATAACACAGTCGAATCTTATTTATTTACCATCAGATTAGGGATGTCTAGCCCCCCGGTTAAACGAACCGATCCACTCAATAACCATAAATCAAAGCTTAACCGGATCCTAAATTTAGGTTTCGGTTTTAGTCCATTACACCCGAAAAAACAACATTTAACTTTCTCAAGATAGTAACGCAAAAATATATAACAGTGTTTTCCAAAAGTAAAAGAAACTAGCACTATCGTTGCGTGTGAATCTGAGCCTAATCTTCAAATCACAATCGATTCTGGATGTATTGTTAGATAACAGATGTGAACAGATATGTTCATTTGGATATGAATAGATGCAGAGATCGTCATTTAGGCTCTGATAATTTAACTTTCTTAGGATAAAAACAACATTTAGCTTCTTAAGATAGTAAAGCAACATAACAGATGTGAACGTAACAGTTATGTTTATTTGGATATGACTAAATGCAGAAATCATCATTTCGGCTCTGAATAGTTTAACTTTCTTAAGATAAACACAACAGACAACTTCTTAAGAATAGTAAAGCAACACAACAGTAACTAAAAGAAAAACGAACACTATCGTTGCGTGTTGATCTGAAGCCTAATCTCCACATCACAATCGATTTTGGATGTATTGTTACATAACAGATGTGAACAGATATGTTTATTAGATATGACTAGGTGCAGAGATCTTCATTTAGGCTTTGATAATTTGCTATCACATCCACTTATAGACAATGTTTTACATTGTTCTGACAGGTTTGTGTGGCCGGTGAATAAAGAATCGTCGTTTCGTGATAGTTTCGAAGAATCTGCAATAAAAAACGGATTCAGAATGTTTTGCCTTTCTTATTACACAGAAAAACTTATTAGTATGTCTATAATGTAGCACCTTTATTACGTTTATGAGTATTCAATGAATATGTAGCAAGAATATAAAAAAAGAAAGAAAAAGAATACAGTTCGGTGTGGATTTGTTATTAATCACTCTGGAATCACAAAGCTTTATTAGCGGCGGGTGGGATCAGAAGCAGCAAGCTCCTTGTACATGTTTGTTATTGCTTCTGCGAAATATTCCTTTGCTTGTGATCTCTTAATCTGTAGCAGCAAACATGTCAATTAGTTTGAATGAAGTATATATATAATTCGGAACTCTTATTGATCTTAGTTGCTCAAATGGAGGCTTTGCAGAACTTTACCTTTAATGTCGGTGTCAACAAGCCATTTTCTAGCGTGAATGGCTCAAGCACCAACGTCACAGCTTTTGCAAACTCAAAGCCTCGCAACTGCATCAATAATTAAAAAAATTAGCCTTTAGTCAGTGATGGCGTTTTTTTAGAACAGGAACCAAAGATGAGATTAAATAAATGTTTCTGAGATGCAATTTGCCTTGGCTTCTCTTCCAACAGCGTCCAAGTCAGATAGTACTGCTGCTTTCACTTTCGGGTTATTGCACAATTCTTTCAGATCTCCCTGCTGCATTTAGCATATACTTGTATAAAGTTACTTTCTAGTGTTACAACATCTGAGACAATTTTGTGAAGGTAAGTTATAATCACCTTAATGCGTTGTGAAGTAGCCCAGCTTTTAAGCACATCTGGATCGACCGATACTACAGCAACCAATGCTGAATTAAAGCTATCACCTGAAAAAATGGGTAACAAAACATAGAGAGATGGGGAAATAGTAAAAGCAAGTACTCAAGAAAACAATTTAGAAATTTTACTCTCTTACCATATATGAAGCATTGCCCCACAAATTTGCATTTGGCATAGACGTTTTCGATTTTCTCTGGAGCTATGTACTCCCCTTGCGCCAATTTGAAGATGTTCTTCTTCCTATTCATAGAATTGAGAAAAGCTTACTAAGATGATTCTCCGTTCAAGTAAAGAAGAGGCATTAGTCTTTGTGAGCCAACGCATTTGTAGTTTACTAAGTGAAACAGCGGATAACAATAAAGTACCTGTCAATAATTTGTAGACGTCCTCCCGGAAGCCACAGGCCAATATCTCCAGTGTGAAGCCAACCACCTTCATCAACCACTTCTTTCCTGAAAAGAAGAAAACATTTTACTAAAAGGTTTATATTTAAAAGTACAATTTGGTTAGGTGGAAGAGGAACTTGTAATGCAATAGGTTGTTCATACGTTTGAACTTCATCTTTGTAATAGCCTCTAAAAACGATAGGACCCCTCACACAAATTTCGCCGCGGGGATGAGGCTGATCTGCTGATGTGTAGTTCATTTCCGGGACATCCACAAGCTTTATTTCTGAAAAAAGGAATGTGCATTTAAAAATCATTCAAATTGTATTATTTAGTTCCGAATCGCAGAGCAAGTATGAAGCTCACCACAAGCTGGATTAGGAGAGCCAACATGTCCAATGAGGTTATCACCCTCGTCCATTCCACTTATAACACAAGCCGTTTCAGTCATCCCATATCCCTCTAAAACCCTTGCTCCAAAGCATCTGGGGTAAGAGTTTACAAAATTAAACAAAAAATAAAGAGAATCTCACAAGTAAATGTCAAACAAGTTAAAGAAAATCAAAGCCAGTACAATTATGCATGATCTAGGGATAGAGATGGATCAATGGGGACTGAGAAGTGTTCATTCTTGAGGATTGAGACTATTGTAAAGTATGACATAACACAATCTTCTAAAAGAAATCGACTTACATTTTCATAAATTCCATGACTTCAGGAGACAGAGGTGAAGCCCCAGACGTCATAAAACGAACCCGGCCTCCAAGTTTGTCCTTTATCTTATTAAAAACCAACCTGTCCCATATTGGAGAAGCACTCTTACCTGAAATACAAACAAATCAATTCCTAAACTGAATAAAACGAAATCTTATTATCAACTTTAAGAACCCAACAGTCATCAAAATTCCGAGCTGTCTCAGAAATTACGGTACAAAGATACAGAAAGCATATTGCGCGAAGAGAGTTAATGTGCATGAAAGGACCTACCATTTAGGAGAGCCTGCTTCTTTGCATTATAGGCAGCATTGAAGAGCTTCTCTTTCAGCCCGCCAGAGGATTTTACTGTATTGTTGATACTAGCAACAACAAGTTTACGATTGAATTAGTGAATCACCTAAAGCAGCAGAGAGCATACATCAACAAATTGAAGCCATTATTACCCATCATATATTCTATTGTATAAGCGAGGAACACTGCTGAATACAGTAGGCCTCAGAGCCGCCAAATCATCCAGTAGCTTCATATTGTCCTGCAGAAGTTTTCGCAAGTGGTTCATCCAATCAAATCAACAGAAAAGAGTTTGAGGGTGGGGACATAAACAAAGAACAGATCACAGGTACACACGTCTATCATAAATTCTTAATGCAAACCAGCGGATATTTATGAAAAGCATTACGATGGAGCTACAGATAGAATTAAAATAATATTTTCAGACGTTCTGCCATCACGTTAAGGAACAAATGGTGTGCCAAATAGTTGGTTAAAAGAGGAAAGTTAAGAGTTTCCAACCCCTTGGTAGAAACCAACAGCAACTCCAAAGTACACTGTTAGAATCTGATTTGCTCGTTCGTAAATGTGCGCCAGCGGAAGATATGAAATGTAACTGGAAAGTATAAGTGAGTTCTACCAAATTAGTTACAAGTATTTAATTGAGAGAAAGACTACTCGAGAGTAGGAATTTAAGAATAGAGGTAGATGCAGTAAACCAACATATACAAGGGAGAACGTTTAACATTTTTTTTTTTTTTTTGATATTAGTCTATTAGTAAGCAGAAAGAAAGAAGGAATGTACTTACATATCTGAAGAGAAAAATTTAAAACTAAAACTGGATCCAGCAACATTTGAAATCAAGTTCGTATGAGTCAATACGACTCCCTTTTCATCCAGAAGAAGAGCAGGCCAGGGAGGAATGAGGCATGCATAATAACATAAACAGTAATTTAGATGCTACAGAATGTGTAAATATGAAATAAGGAACAATATTGCCCCAGATTTGAAGATCAATGAAAATTTCAAGTAAACAAAACCTTGGGGGTCCCAGTTGTTCCGCTGGTATAGCATATGGTTGCAACATCATCGGGTTTTGGTGGTACGAACGGCTGAGGTTTACTGCGGCCCTGAAACAAAGTTGAGTGGTCAGAAAACTGTGAAACCAACTGCAGGACAGGTGATGCTTCAGAGAGAAAGATTACATGGGAAACTATAGTATCTCAATGGGACGACTATGATGAGATATATGGGAAAGCTGTAGGTGTAGACCTTTTGTAAATTGAAGTCGAATTTTAGGTAAAAGTATAATGATATAGATGTAGACTTGTGACTACTAGGTGTCCAGTGTTATATAATTGTTATCTGAACACGTGTTGCTAAGAATTCACAGACACTTAGTTGATAGAATGTCTCCCTAATCCTGCTTATCTTCAGATACGGATATTGCATTACAGTTTCCAAAGCAAATAACAACGAAGAGTATACCTGATTCAGTAACACTGAATATGATACGACTTTCACTCCTGCTGAAGCGGGAAGCGAAGGCAAAGACTTCATTCAACCCTCCAACAACCTACTTGGTACATGAGAAGTCTCAGAAACAGAGAGAATAAAACTAATTTGAAAGCTGTAAACACAATACATTAGAGCCGAGCGTAATCAATAATTAAAAAATAAACGAGGTTTCTTCATACCACCACGAGGCGTACACTTGGCATCTCAGACAAGCCGCTAATTAACTGCAAGCTCCATCGATAACCAACAACCAGGAAAGGAAGCAAAGAGACGTCAAATAAAAAAAAAGATAATTTAGCCATGGTTAGCAACATACACATTTTAATCTCATTATCATCCAGGTGACCTTTAAAAACAGAAATTCAAGCAACAGACTCATGAACTTACGGAGTTCAACGTCTCCGCCACACAAAATATAGCTTGCACATTTGCATGATTGACAATAAATTGTACAGCATCAGGACCTTGAGCAATTAATTGAAAGAAAAGAAAAAACATAATTAGAACATCCCTAAAAAAAACTTGCAACAGATACCAGAGTACTTACCAAGAGTATCATACAAAGGAACAGACACATAAGAATAAGCAGAACAAGCATGATCAACAATGGGCCACTCAGGGCGATTGATAAAGTAAATTCCAATAGACGACCCCTGATCAAAAAGACACAAACTTGCGTCAGCCAAACTTCAATCCAAGAAAAAAAAGAGTTAGAAACAAATTTGTTTACCGTAGGGATTCCATGATGAACCAAACCAGAACCTAGAGCAGTTCTCGCTGTACCAGCTTCTCCATACGTCATCCATTTGTAGCTAGAAGAAGTGTAAACCAGGGTCAGGTAATAAGAGTAAAGCTTCAAAAGAAACTAAGGCATATAAACAGAATCATCAAAAGTAAGGAGCTCACTCTCCAACTGTTCCGTCAACGCGAACACGAGTTCCTAAATACTTGTAATCCCGAAAATCATGAACAGCATGCCTTCATATTCAGAGAAACAGCAGTAGTGATCAGATGAGCTGATTAAAACCGAACCGATTCGGTGGTTGAACCATGTAGTCCGACCAATGAACCAATTAAATAGTATGATTCTCAAAGTTATTGAAATCAATAAAAACTATTAGAATAATTAAAAATTTATAAATGAACAAAAATAATTTATATTTATAATATATTATATTTATTTATATTTTAATTATGTATCATAATTTTACTAATTTTACTTTTAAATTTCTATATTCTTTTTGAGCAACTAAATTCTTTATATCTAAAAGAATATTGAGCCAATCAGGTTTGAACTATATTGAACCGCGACTTAACTAAATATCCAGGTTCACTTCTTCCGGTCCGGTTTTAAAAATCATTGATTGATTAAAAGTGGTATAGAAGAAGGATTTCGAATGCATACTCAAAGTTGTCATGGAGAGTGGCGATATCAGGATGATCAGGGAATCTGCTAACGAGCTTGAACGGAGATCTAGCAGATCTAAACAAAATTCAAATCCAACATAATATGTTAAAAACGTTAAAGGAAGAGAAAACAAAAGAAGAAGAAGAGGAAGACGATAACCTGTGCACATTCCAATCGCCAGTGCTCAGTTTCTCCGGAAGCACGACGCTATATCCACTATCTAAGAATCGTAAAAAAAAACGATAAGGAATCAATCAGAATCGAAAGATAATGATCGGAGCTGATGAAGAAGATGAAATATACTGACCAAGACAGAACTCGCCTCCGGCGGTGGGATTGGAGCGGAGGAGAGGGGAGGAGCGAGAAGACGTGACGAGGTGGGAGTGGATGGAGTTTATGCGGCGTCGTGCTGCTGCGGCGGAGGAAGAATCCATTTTACGATTCGGAATCTGAATGAAAAGAGAGGAATGGAGTTTGATCCGAAAAGAGAGCACGCTTTTTGTAACTCTCTCTCTCTCTCTGTGCTGATGTCGCTATCCGTTGATTTCGTGAATCTTATGAACTTCTTAATAAATTGCAAATTAATAATACTAACTAATAACACGTCAAGAGATAAATTAAGTATTATAAAGCTTTTTTTCTTATTTGGACCATACGAGGCCCATTAAGGATAGGTCTACAACTGATTTTGTTTTCTTTATTTATCTGCAATCCAACAAAAGGCCCATTTAGTGAATCAGTTTTTTGAAAAGAAAAAAAGAAATTGAATGTAGAATTGTAATGAAAGTATCAAACCCAAAAAATACTTTTGTACAAGGAATTCTACTTTATAACAGAGTTGTTGCTTTTTTTAACTTAGCTTTATAACAGAAATTTTCGGCATCATGAAATTTTAAAGCATATAGATCAAGGAATGACTGGTGGTGGAGATAGACGTCATTTTCATGAAGAGCATATTCGACAAAGATTGACCTGATTAAGTAAGATAGAACCAGAGTTGGATAGCTTTACTTGCCTAAAATTGTCGGAAGAATTGAAACTATGGTGCTGCAAGTGGTATCTTGAACTTACGTTTCTAATTATATACTCTCACATGGAAGATTTTCTTAACAATATTTTTGTTGTAGTAAGGAAGATCTTTTAAAAGTTTAAATTAAGAATTTAAGATTCTATGATAACATCCAAGTTTAAATCAAAAGAAAATCAAACGTCAAAATATATTTGTCTAATAGTTAGTTGAATGTTTACATGTTTTTATACCAAACTTAAGACACGATATATAAAAGTGAACATGGCCATTATGAATCTCTAAAGGGAAAAATGTTTACGTCATGTATACTAAAAACGTTACAAACGTAAACAAAAAGAAAAGAAAATAGTTGAAAGCAATTATATTTGAGAACTTTACCAGTGAGAAGGAGTTGATAAGTTCTTAAGGAGATGAGATGATGAATCAATGGCAGATCTAGGATGAATTTCTATCCGGGGCCAAAATAACAAAATACTAATCATATATTTATAAATTCAAATTTTCATCTAGAGCATTATAAAAATTCTAAGAAAATTACACCTAAAGAAAATTATGGCGAGCCGCTGCCTCACCCACTCCCCACCTAGTTTCGCCACTGTGATGAATTAACAAACTTTCACCCGATGACATCTCCTGTCTCTATTTAGATCTGAAGTTTTCTTAGACACCAACATCTCATTGATAATCTATTGGTGCACTTCCATCAAACTAATAAAGAGAGTTTTGGAGGATGTTTGGGTTTTTGGACCGTCTGAGTAGATCTTTCACGATCTTGTGGATCAGTTTTTTATGTTTCATTTTTCGATTTATAGTGAATGATTTTCTAGAGGCAGTTTAATATGAGAGATGGATGTCTCTACATTCAAATTCAAGTTAACAGAAAGTTTGAAGTAATTAGCTATAATCGAATCAAACATCTAGAAAATCACAACACTAAAAAAATCAGAAAATTACCTTATTTGTTCGTCGATATGAGCTAAGAGATTGTGGAAGTTTGTAAATTCAGAGATTTTGTTGAATTTTTCTTTTGACAAAACTATTTACACTGATTCATTAACTCAATATAAGGCTTCCAAGATATCTAAGACTCGAATCGTCCCGCAGGACTCGAACTAAACTCAAATCAACAAATTTTAATTATCCTATTGGATGTAAATATCTAAGACTCGAAGAATCCAGATCCGACAAAATCCGACCTCAGACCTATAATTAATGAATAGTGTGTACAGTAGTGTGAAATTCAGAAAGTTACATTGCCCTTTTCTGAAAGATATTTTGCAGAATCGTAAGACAACTTTATTGAAGGTTCCAACGTGTTATATATGTTTGGTAATATGAGATCATTCTCATTTCTTTTACCATGGATCATGCTCTACATCACTGTATATGTTGGGATCATATTTAACAATAAGTAAAACATATATTTTGTAATGCATGAGCTCTAAGATTTTGAAACATACCTTCAATTGGAATCAAAAATAAACAAAACAAAAGAACAACAATCAAGCATACAATCTTCATGATAACATGAAACTAGAGCTAATGTGCCTTATTAAGCCTAAGTTTGCCTGACAAAACATCAAGATTTATAGTTTAGCGTCAAGATCACACACTTGATCCACCACTTTCATTGAAGGGACGCTAAGTACAAGTTTGCAATGTGATGTTGTATTCAAGTGTGCCTTAAAGATTCCTAACACTGTAACTTTCCCTGGCATATTTGCCTTTGTCTCTATAACAATTTTTCTTTGCAATATATCTTGCAAAATATCACCTAAATTGGCAACAAATTTATCAATCTGAAGAACAAGAGGACATGACAAAATCGCTGAGCCTTTGGCTGGAAGTGTGCTCGAAGGAAGAGTGAGATTTCCCACCAGAATATCCCTATAATAAACCAAATTTTCTACGGTCTTGTATTCAAAATCGGCAAGATTAGGATTCTTCATCAGCATTTGGAGTGTAAGTGTGAAATTGATCTGGACGTCAAGTGGTGGTGATATATGTGTGGATACACCTTCAACTGTCGTAGACAAGGTTTGTAATATAGGATGTTTTGGTTTGAACACGGTCTGTGAAAGGATCAAAATGGTCATAAAGGTGATAAAAAGGACAAAAATGATTCCAGAAACTATGAAACAAATACGACGTTTAGTCATGATTACAGTATTGTTATATGTGGATTGCTTTTGTCTCTAAAATGTATTAGAGTTTATAGAACTTATAGGCCACTTTCTTGCAAAGATAAGAAGTATGGATACGTTTAAGAAGAATGAGTTTTAATACATTGATCTGTGATAACTGATGACGATTTGTATTCATTTATATGGTAGTAATTAGCTGGAGATTTGTTGCTTTATAAAAATGGTATTTGTTAAGTCAAAGTCAAACTACTTTATTAGGCAGATCTATTTCCTTGCTGAACTTCTCTTCCTATGAAAACAGTAACGGACTAACTACATGTATTTTGACATTGATTTGTATTAGATTTATTGCTTTTATTGTATCCATAACTTATATGAGAGATCCCTATACTCGTTATTCGTTAAAGGATAGTATTGGGTTCAAATGGCAACAAATTGTTTAACTGGTGAAAATGGTGGATCATCTGTGGCTTGTGGGGAAAATATTACGGATCTCTTACTTGAAATAAAAATTCCAACCTGTATCAATTTTTTGTGACAGTGGTAACAATAATATTGTATTCCTTTGGTATGTACGATAAGATAATCAAGAATATCTACAACTAAAACGTTGACAAAGATGAAAAAAATAGAACCAAAACGAGTGGTCCAACACCAAGAAACCCGCATCTAAACGTGCTTCCAAGTATTTACTTGAATCTATCTATTTATTGTCATACTATTTCAATATATATATACCCCATTTGGTTTATATCATTATTGTCCGTGTCACTCCATACACAAAATCTTGCTTATCAGGGTTGTGTATTATGATAATATACTTTGTGGACAAAACTGTGGACATTAATCTATAAGAAAAACGCTAATAACTTTTCTGTTTAAGAAATTATTGTTAAGTTTAAATGATGTCTGCTGGTACGTTTCTGATTCTGGTTCTAACTTCTAAATAATAGGTTGGCAAATTAGAAAAACAGCAAAAATGCATTGTATAGTAAGGTACATATAGTATGTTTTATGATATATTCTTAAACGCATTTTGAGCTTTTGCTTTATTTTGCATTGGTAAGTTTTATACTTAAATTTTACCCCAAAAGACAAGTTACAAAAAAAAAGACAAGTTACAGTGTATATCCTACATTCATTTGTTTTTCTTTTTCGTTTGTTCATTTGCAATATTTTTTGTTTTTATTTCTTTTTTGACGTCATGTACAATATTTAAGGAAACAATACTAGTATAAACAAACATGCTCCATATATATTTAAAATTTTAACGTCACAAAGAAACTATAAATGTGTAATAAATTATAAATCACATGCAACGACTCGAGGGTCATGTGCCGACATGTGTTAGCTGTTCATTACCCTCCTTCATGCACCCTCTCGTTAATTCCCAACTCCCATGGACTGATCCATCCTTTTCTATATCAGGAAAAATATATTTTCTTTTCTTTTCAATATTCAATCTCGATCGTTGTAAGATTTTAATTATATTAACTGTATAGTTGCATGGCTCATCGCTACTCTTAATCTCCGTTAGTCTTTAAACTCATATAACTCTATTATTACTCTAATTACATGTCTGTAATTTGTCTGCTTGTGTCCCCCCCTAACGTGTCCATGTGATCTTCTTCCTCATTAGTACTATTCTAAACTCATTTTACTTAAACTTAATTCATAGTTTAACTAATTTAATTATGAACTCACTCTGTTTCTCTCTTATCATTCATTTTTATATATTTATCTCCATCATGCATTGCTCTCGCAAAGTCTACCACTAGCTAGCTCGAACTCTTCTCTTAAAAACTTTCACACACAAAACCAACCAGCCACACGTCTATAGCACGTTTTGCTCTGCTCACTTTTATAAGTAGAGATCAATCACTTACTTCGATCAAATCTTCATCTTAAGACAAGAAGGAAGTAAAAGAAGATATGGTTTCAGAGGCGGTTTCGAAGATGGAATCACCACCGTTGATTGGACCTCGTATCTCTTTCTCAGCTGATTTATCCGACGGTGGAGATTTCATCTGCATCACTCCCGTGATGTGCAAAGAGCTAGAGAAAGGGTCAGTGAAAGTCTCCGACTTTGAGTTCTTGTCGGAGAATGTGAGTCCACAGAGGATGCATACCGCCGACGAGCTCTTCTCCGAAGGAAAGCTGCTCCCTTTCTGGCAAGCGAAGCACTCGGAGAAGCTTAAAAACGTTAACTTGAAGACCAACGAAGAAGAAGAAGAAGAACAGAGTCGTAACGTGGAAGTGACGATGAAGAGTAGTAACGATAACAGAGTGAGTTGGTTTATAGACGAAGACCCGTCTCCTCGTCCTCCGAAATGCACAGTTCTCTTGGAAAGAGCTTTTGCGTTTGAAGAAACAGAGGAACTCTTCTTCGTCGTCTTCGGCTGAGGACGGTGTCTTCGTTGTCTCCGTCGTCGTCCACATCATCGTCGAGCTCGCTAGAGGATGCGGCGGCGGGGAAGAGGGAGGAGAGGGAGAAGGAAGGGAAGAGAGGTAAGAAAGGATTAGAGAGGACGAGATCGGCGAGTATGAGGATCAGGCCGATGATTCATGTCCCTATTTGCACTCCTTCTAAATCCTCTGTTCCGTTGCCTCCTCTGTTTCCTCTGTCTCTTAAGAAAAACAGAGCAGAAAAACGCACTTGAGAAAAGTTGGAATCTATTATGACACATTAGTGGTTGATTTGTTCAGATTCTCATGTGATCTGTAACTCCAATGCAATGCATGTGATTATTCAGATGTATTTTGTGTGATGTAATGTGTGAAATTCGAGTAAAAGATCTGTTCCTCTGTTCTTAATCTCTAATTTTTCATATGTTCTTTCTTGATTCAAAAGTATGTCATTATCAACCGATGAAGATGTGATATGTTTGTGAAATGTTGGAGACAAAAGAGTAAATGTCAAAAAAAAAACAAAAAAAAAATGATGAGAGCCATGAGATAGAAAGAAACAGTCTTCTGTTTGTTAGTTAATGATGAGAAAAGTGAATGATGAAAAGACTGATGGGCACATGCAAGATTCAGATGTTTTCTCAAAAATTTACTTTTCTTCTGCACCAATTGATTATGCTTCACCATTTTAAAACTGGGCTCCATTGTTTGCAGACTACAGCTCTCGTTATTCACATTTCTTTTGTACTCTTCTTACTATCTTATTCAACATATTGATAGATATTTTGATCAAAAAATATGTAAAGGTCTGATTCCAAGTAAGAATGGATTCTAGTTGATCTCAATAGGACACAGGTTAACCACACAAACTCCGTTTATCATAAAGATTCATAATACAACATAATGTTTTTTTTTCATTACACAACATATGCAATCAGTATTCCCTTGTCCCCCCAATGTGTTAAAAGAATAAAGCATTAAGAATTGGACACGTGAGGCTTCTATTTTACACACAAGCTCTAACTATATAACACAAGCTCAAATGTCGTCTTCTTCTTAGAATGCTGAATCAACGTGGCGGTTGAGTCAGAAAGGGATTACCAGAAGTCCTGCATCAGAGAGTATTTGTATTAGCACATTTCAAAGTATGGTGAAAACCACTTTTGTAAAATTTGTAGCTTACCGTAGATCAAGTCCTGGCTTCTGAAGAAGGTTGCTAGGAACTTGGCCTGTTAGGTTATTGTTTTGCAAGAACCTAATATATCCACCCATAACTAAGTCAGAAACTCATCCCCGAAACATATATAGGTTCTATAAGGGAAAAATGTCTATTCCAACCTGAACAATTTGGATCGTGCCAAATACAACCTGAACTAACGGTTAGTACCAAATACGATCTGAACTCAATTAAATCTTTAAAAACCTATCCAAACTTTTTAAAACGTGCATAAATCTACATTGAAATATTATTAAAAAGTTGAAATTACATAAACTACTATTTTTCATCGTATTAAATTTTAAAACTTTGGTGATAATTTTTTCTGATTTATATAAATACATAACATGTTTTTACTTATTATATCTTCAATAAACTTATATATTACTAAAATATAAATAATAAAATATTTATAATTAAATTATCTTAGATATACTTAAAATTTTAAAGTTATTTATAAAAAAATGTATAGATTATTTTTATTTTTAAAACTTAAGTGAATTTTTTTCAAAGTTATTATTATATATTTTGATATTTTGTTCAAAATTTTTGAAGTTATTTATATTTTGAACCTTTTACCTTTCAAAATTGAACAAATTATTAAAATATATAATAATAACTTTTGAAAAAAAATCACTTAAGTTTTAAAAATAAAAATAATCTATACAAGAAATTTTTATAAATAACTTCAAAATTTTAAGTATATTTAAGATCATGTAATTATAAATATTTTATTATTTATATTTTAGTAAGATATAAGTTTATTGAAGATATAATAAGTAAAATCATGTTATGTATTTATGTAAATCAGAAAAAATTATCACCAAAGTTTTAAAATTTAATACGATGAAAAAATAGTAGTTTATATAATGTCAACTTTTTAATAATATTTCAATGTAGATTTAGGTACGTTTTAAAAAGTTCGAGTAGGTTTTTAAAGTTTTAGTTGAGTTCAGGTCGTATTTGGCACTAACCATTAGTTCGGGTTGTATTTGGCACGATCCAAATTGTTCAGGTTGGAATAGGCACTTTTCCCGGTTCTATAATGCACTGTTTACCATGATGGCCTTTAAATCTTATAAAAAGTAAAAAGCTAAATGACAAAAGACAAAAGAGCGGATACCAAAAGAGTAAGGGCTAACTGTTATTATGCATAATGAATATAGGGTATCATGTCTTTTCCAATCCACAAGGCAAGAATCTTGAGCAGACAATATGCAACTTACTCTAGAGAAGCGTTCAGACAAATAAACCAAAGGACCGGTATACAGTAGTAATATGAGAAAAGGAAACTTACAGCTCTCGCAAGCGTGGCACTCCACTGAAAAATGAAGGAAAAGTTCCACTGAAACGATTGTCTTCCAAGTGCCTACAAGGGAAAAAAAAAAAGAGATGAGATTAGCATGAGTCTCTCTGTTCTGTTCCATCACTGGCACAAATGTAGAGAGCACAACTAGTGAAATGTAAAGAACTATATATCTGCGTACACTGATTCAAGTAGTTTGAGTGAACCCAAGTCAGGTATACTTCCCGAGAGAGAATTGTTCCCCAGCCAACTGTTTGAAACACGTTAATGAATGCTGTTAATCTTGTTGAGACATATAACTAACTGTTCACTGGTCGATGTACTTACATGGAGGACAATGCTGTTAATCTTGCAACTTCAGGTGCTAACGAACCTGAAAGTCCCATACTCGTTAAGTTCCTGGCAAACAACAAATGGATTTAGAAAAAAAGTGTCATCAAAATCTCAATACAAACACAGACGACCACAATTTTGACAGAGTTCAAACTCACAAAGCTACGATTCGTATCCGGGGACCTTCAGAGCAGGTAACTCCAGTCCACGAGTAGTTCTTAGGCATACAAGGATCCCCGTTCCAATCAACCGGTACGTTCTCGAAACTTCTTTTAATAGCATTCAGAGCAGTCGCTGCAGAAGAAAGCAAGTCAGCAATGTTATATATCAAAACCAATAAGTGTTGTTTTAACACAGTCCCTACCATCTCGAACAAGAGTTCTCCCTCCAAGAGCAATCACCTCAAACATCTCACCACCATTGATCAGAGGGGCAAGCGTCGAGCCGCTTCTAGGACTTAGAGTTAACGTCGTGAGACCTTCCAGAGGCCACCTGCTCGCGAATATAACCGCGCCAGCCGGAGTAACAGAGAGCTCTCTATAATACGTTACACCATTCACAGAAACATCAAACACTCTACTAGATCCACCACCGCCCAGGAGGAAATCAGAGTCGTGCGCGAAGTACAGCGCGATATAGTAAACAGAGTTTCTCAAAGGCAGTGGAGGCCATGTGAACTCCAGAGGCTGAACCTGAGTAGCTCTTAGATCCGTGTTGAATATCCTCGAAGGAGGGAGGTTCCAGAAACCAGAAACCTCTAGTTTTCGATTGTTTGGTACTGTCGAGTTGATGGAGTACGGCTCCCAGAACCTATCAAACTCATCATCCGGAAACCTGAAAGCAACCAGAGGTCGTTAGGCCATGTTTATTACAGAATTCTTGCTTCTTAGAGTGAGATTTTTAGCTTAATATAAAAACCATCTCTTAAAACTAAAAAAAACTAAGAACCGTATCTTAAATATATTTAAGATACGGTTTTTAGTTTTCCTTAGCTAACGTAAGAACTCCACCCTAAGAACCCGGCAATAAACATATCCTTGGCTTAACTGGAAATGACTCTGTATTAGAGATCTCTGGTTCGAGTGACTGTTGGGACGAAACTAATATTATACTATACCTGATGAGTGGTCCGCTGCGACCAAAAGCATGCCTAGCAACAAGGCTAAGCCCATAACCTCTGAAGTCAGTGGAGTTGTAAACAGTGCCGTCGAGCCTAACAACCTCCAAAGCCGAGATGAAAGGATCAGAAGCGGTGTAAGAGTTGGAAGCGACGCAGACGGTTAAGGACTTCCCCTGCGCCAGAAACACTCCTTCGTAGTAAGAAGCGAGACCGTCGGCGTAATCCGCCGTGGTGTTGACGACTCCCCAGAGCGTCCCGTCGACGATCTGATCGAACACCGGCGGGGGGTTGGCTTTCCCGTTGACTCCTCCGTAGAAGTAAGTGGTTCTGACCATGTACTTCCAGCCGCGGGAGACGGCGACGGCGTAGCAGAACTTGCTGCTGCGGCGGTTGAGAGGGAAGGATCTGACGGTGGACAGGACTTGGTCGAGAACTTGTTCGGAGACGTTTCTGGAGGTTCCGGCGGAGATGAAACCGTCGTCAGGTTGCCATCTCCGGCCGTTGATTACGGATGAGGCGGAGGCGCCGCAGTCGATCAGGATCGCTGAAAATTAGAAATCAAAAACAAAACTGAGAGATCAGAGATAGTGATACGAACGATAGAGAGGTGGATATGGTACCGGAGGGTGGAGAGGGCTGAGAGAGAGTGGAGGAGAGGAGGGAGAACACGGCGGCCGAGAGGAGGATGAGGCGGAGATGGGACATGGCGGTGGAGAAGCAGTTAGCATGAGACAGAGAGAGAGAGAGAGAGAGAGAGAGAGAGAGAGAGAGAGAGAGAGAGAGAGAGAGAGAGAGAGAGAGAGAGAGAGAGAGAGAGAGAGAGAGAGAGAGGAAGGAGAAATAGGGTTTAGGTGGGAAGAAGGAGGGGGGGTTGACCCCTCCAGCTTCAGAGGATGAGAAAAATGACAAAGAAGCAGAGAGAGAGAGAGAGAGTTAGAGGAACAGGTCAGAGTCAGCGAGGAAGAAGACGATTGTTTTGTCTTTCCCAATTTTGGGATTTTTTTTTTTTTGGTTTTTCTTCAGAAAAATAAGTATTATCTTATTCTGTTATTTCTGTTACTATGTGAAGAAACTGATAATTAAACCGGCGGTTCAGTAGTCCCGGTTCGATTCAGGTTCGACTTTTATTATTTCCTTTCGATATTTTTCTGATTTATATTGTTTCCATAAACTAAGATCATCTCCAATGTATTACTCCAAATTTTATTCCAAAATGGTACAACTCCAAAATGGAGTAATGTTTTACTCCAATGTATTACTCCATTTTTTACTCCAAATATAGTTAATAATTGTTAATAATATCTTATACTTATAAAAGTTTACTAATTAACCCCAACTATTTTATGTTTGCAAAAATACTTTAAAATATAATTTATTTAAATTAAACATTTATTATTAAAAGGTACAAAAAATCACAAAAATACAATAAAACATAATGTATAAGTTGGTTCAATAATAAGCATTAGAATATTTTTCCACAAATAATCGATAAATGCATTTCGTAATGAAAAATGAGTTTCTTTATCTTTGATATTCCTAAATCGAGTTTTTTTTTTGAAATCAGACATTTTAATCACTTATTTTATTTTTAATTATGTTATGCATTTTATGTCAAATTATTAAATAATGAAATAACTTATTTTTCATGTTGTTGTATTATTTTAAAATATTATTTAAGTAAGAAATAAGAACATTAAAGATTTAAAGGACCATTTCATAAATAAAAAAAGTTCAACTCCAAAATGGAGTAATGTATAAGATTACTCCATAAATGGAGTAACCCTAGCCATTACTCCATTTTGGAGTTGGAAATGGAGTGGGGTTGGAGAGGATTTTACTTCAAAATGATGTTTGGAGTAGAAAATAGAGTAGGGTTGGAGATGCCCTAAGACGGTATAATTGTGATTAGTTCCATGATAAACACAGTAGTTGTTAAGTGATGTGTAACAGTTATCACTTTCATTAGGTAATTTGGTGGTTGGAAAGATCCTTTTTAATATGTTCCACGCGGTTTTTGAAAGACCATTAAAAGCTTTTACGATTTTCATCTTTTAATTAACAATCAACATTTTTTTTTGAACAAAAATTAACAATCAACATTTATTTTGTAGTAATAACTTGGTTTTCTTATTCCTTCGTGTGAAATTCCTTAACATTGTTAACTTAACTAAAAATATCTTAAACTTCAGAAAAAAATCTATCTTATTAAAAAAGAAGTACTCATTTAAAAATACCCCTTAGTTTTCACTTTTATTACACTTCATGCCATTGTAGTATTAATTAAGTTTTCTATTTTTATGCTTGTCTTTTTCACTTTAGTTAATGTGTTTTCCAAACTAAATACTCCCTCTGTTTTTTAAAGATAGATATTTTAGAAAAATAAATTGTTTCACAAAGATGTATTTTTTATGTTTTTTATACAAAAATTGCAAATTTCAATAAAATTGATTGAATTTATTGAAAGACTATTGGTTAAAATGCATTGGAATTTGATAATTTCTAAAAATGATGTATTCTTAATATGTGTGAAAACATCAAAACATACATCTTTAAAAAACAGAGGAGTACATAGTTAAATAATATTTCCTATTTTAATGTTTTATCTTTTTCACTTAGATTAATGTGTTTTTCAAAATTAAATTTGAATTAAATACACTTCATTAACTTCTCCACTAAATCAATGTCAAATTAAAAAAAAAATTACATTTTTATTGGACAAACAATTCATAGAAATTATAATATCAACATTTTTTTATTTAACGAATCTGAACGAAAAATATTACCAAATTTGAACCGAAACTAGATAATATCCAAATAGATTTACCATTTTGGTATCTAGAGAACCATAACTAAACCTGATCTGAATGAAATATTTCAGATATTTAAATGTATTTAAATCATATTTATATACACTTCAATATGTTAGCTATTTTTAGAGTTAATATCCAAGATATAAACTATTTCAAAGTTGTTTAAAATATTTGAAATATAAAAAATAGTCAAAAGTAAACATCTAAAGTAGATAAACAATTATCAAAACACCAAAAATACTTAAAATATATATATCTATTCTCCATCCAAATATTCAAGTTAAACATATTTTAAATTTTTAATTTAGATACTTTAGCTTACATTACTCAAATTTACATTTTTAGATTTAGGTACTTTGGCTTATTTTTATTTTTAGATTTAGCGATATTTAAAGATATATAAATTTTGAAAATTTAAAAATAGTTTAAACATGTTATCAAACCCACAAAGATCTGAATCAAACCGGAACCAAAATTTATAAATACACGAATAAATGTAGAATCTTTAAACTCGAAAATTTCAAACCCGAATAGATTTTAACCGAATTCGAGTGGGTATCCAAATATCCACCCCTAACTTAGTCAATATAAAACGATCAAATATTATAAATATACTATTTTGTATAAAAAATAAAAACTAAAAGTGAAAATTAATACCCATGCGGTCGCACGGATCAAGATCTAGCTCATGTTAAAGGTTTTTTACGTTTCCTCACTATTTTTCTTTGCTTCTTCAATGCACATTTTCAATAAAGCTTTGGATGCAAAGCGTGTGCTCATCACTCTCAATATTTCATTTCATGTGCTCGTATTATTAAAATAGAACATTAATGGCATGTATGTGCACTTTGTCCAAAACTCATACACGTCCACTTTGTGGTCGACCACAACGGTCAAAAGTCTCTCTAAAATATTAGTATTGTTTTGTGGAATGTAGCTAAATTAATGAAGCCCATAAATGCAATATGAGATGTTGTTAGGATAAGCAGAGCTGTACAAGGATGGTGAGGCTGAAGCCCACTTAAACCGGCTTACGCTTTCTCTTATCTGTGGCACTCCCAAAATGGTGCTTTGCACTGTTCGACTTGTCATCTTGGTTCTGTGTAGTAGTGTATGCCCATTCAGGGACCTCTTGCTCTTGCATCAGATTTTCTCTATAGCTTTCTTTCCTTTGCCTCTCCTCATCCATTCTCTCAAACATCCAAAACTCATCCTCACTACGAGCAGCAAGCCGGTTTATTTATCTCTCTCACTAGGGACATCATTCCCTAACGAGGTTGTTCCTTTGCGCATGAAAACTCTTCAAGCATCTCTCTTCTGTCTTGTGCTGTTTATCAATAACACAAAAGCACACATCAAGAGACTACCATTTTGATATATACAATAGAAACTCTAAATCAATATTTGATAAATGATAAAACACTATAAATTAATAAACATCAGTAGACTATCATTTACTGTATACTTACCAGTGGAAGTTGTGTTGAAAAGACCAGCTTATATGACTTTTGCTTTGCACGCTCCATTATCACTTCTTTAACAGACCCAGCGCTCTCTCCGCCAGAATATTGATATCAATATCCTGCAACGGTTCACTTCTTGTACCATCAAGTTCAGATAAAATCAGATTCCGAGTCTTTCAGTAGATCAACGCCTTGGGGAAGAAGTTTCTGACGCTGAACAGAAGCTCCCAGATTAGCAAGGAGTTTGTTAGTCTCTTCTAGAAGAGTAGTTAGTCTTTCGTTCTTACTCTCCTTCTACTAGCTTCATCATATGCCTCTTGATCATTGGATTTAAGTGCCATTAAGCCTCAGCTTTTCAGCACGCGTTGCGGGGTTGTCTTTGTCTCCCATGCCACGCCTGCACAGCGTCGTTTTCTTTGCCTGCGGCGTTTTTTGAGTTGCTTGGATTTGCAGCTGGAACTCACGAACTGCGTTGAGTATAAACACAAGACAGCAGGTGCATTCTCACATGAACATTATATTACAACTTGTGAAGTAAATAATAAACCTCCCAAAGGAGTAAACTTACTCTTCTGCACAAATCAAAGCAACAACCTTTACAATGTAATGTACAAACAAACAAACAAACTCTCGAGTGTGTCTAAAAGGAAAAGCAACAAACTTTACAATGTATGTATGTAACTCACCAAACACATCCCTCATCGCTTCCTGTCTTGTTATATTTACACAATTACCCCTACTTCTTCTTAATGGGCCATAATTAAAGCCCGTTTATCAACTAACATGTTATTCTTTATCTGCGGACATCTCCATTAGGCTTCCAGTGATAGGATATTTAAAATGGTAATAATCAGTGTTCAAGAACCGTCAGGCACTTAGGCACTATGCCGACATAAAACGATTAAACGGATGCTTAAATTATTAGTTAAACGGTTTAGGCATTTATAAATTATAATAATATATTAAATATATGTAATGTTTTATACTAATAAATAATAAAAATTATTATTTATATATGATAAAATTAATTTTCGTAAGAATATATATTACAACATATTAATTATTATAATTTATGAATACTAAATTATATATTATTTATTATTATAATATTGTAATTATCTAGACGGTTTAAAGAGTAATCGTCACAATAGACCGCTTTTTAGAACATCGGTAATAATTGATAGTAGTCATGATTTAACCCCACAGATCTTGGTATATGCTAGTGTTCATTAAACAAACAAAATTTAGAAACAAATAAAGGTTAATAACAGCAGTAATTAATTCATTTGTATTTAGATTGTATCATTGTATTTATCTCGTTTTAATCAGATTGAGCTTACCGTTGGGGTAGGTCACAATCATCTGGACCACAATTTAAAAAGAAAAAGATTTTGAAATTGGTAGAAGAAGCACATGGTGATACACGTGCAATCCTATTTTTTGTTTGTTTGTTTGTTTCTATATCAGTTTCAGAAAAAAAAATACCAGTTCCTAGAAAGATGTAATAAGACAACACCGAAAATACATTTTAGTAATTAATCTCCATTTAGAAGTGTTCTTAAATCGTTTTGTAATGAGTTTGATCAGTGGTCACATTTTGTGTTCGCCTCGTAGTTCGTAGTTGATTGCTCTTGGGAGATGTTGTTTCCTTTAGATTCTTTTGGTCAGTTTCTTTCAATCGTTAATCACACCTTAAGATATATAAGATATTATGGTTCATCACATGATTAATCTTTAATATGCATAGTTGTATATATATCCACTAATGAGAAATCCATGTTGCCTTATAATTTACTCTAAATTGGATGATTCCGAAGGATTCCTTTTGTTCTAGTAATGGAATAGATCGATGTAAGTGTCCATGGCTGTGTTTGTTCCATTGAATCAGTATTCTTATCCAAACTAGTCATAGTTATGTGAAAGTTATAGTTTGCTTGGATAATATGTGAGTGAGACAATAGTTATGGATGAGAATGATATTTTCATGTGGATGTCATGCTTTCAACAAAAGCTAAGGAGACAAACAATAACTCTATGTGGCCAATACCTAACATTCTATATACATATCCTTTGTCTACCTAAATATATAGTTATGTGAAATTTTTTAACCAATAGTTCATACACATGTGTAAGCATTGCTTATATATAAGCTAATTTAAAATTTATTGCATGGTCACAAAATTTTAAAGTTTTAAGGAGTGGCTCATAAAGGCTTCCACTAAGATAGTCAAAAGATGGTATTTTGCTTATGCAAATCATTTTGAGCCATGAGATGTACACTTTCGTTTCGAATCATGTGTTCAGATTCGATATAGCGTTTCTACTAGTTTTGGAATGATCAGATTTGTTCCGTTACAATCTTTTTTTTGTTTTCTTGGAAAATTCTTTTCGAATAAATACGAAATCAAGAATCATATTATCCTAAAGAAATTGCATCTTTTGTAAATCGCTTTCAAATATGCCAACACATCTGGGTTAAAAATGAACAGTCTCGTTTCACATTATGACACCACACGATTACTAGTTTGGTTACATGCACTCAAAACGTAAGGCTTAAGTTTCTGTCTCCACTAATTTTGAAGTGGTATGACGTATTCTTTGCCTTTAGATCCTCCATTAGTTGAAAGAAATAACTAATCACTACAAGAAAGCAGCATTTTGGCGACGAAAGTTAACGAGGAAATATAATCATCGTAATTTTACGAGGAACTTACGAGGAATTTACAAAGAAAGAAATAAACCTCGTTATTTCCTCGTAAACTAACGAAGACAATATTTCGTCGTAAAGCCCACGTAACTTTACGTGGTCTTTACGAGGAAATACACTTTCCTCGTAAAGACCACGTAAAGCTTGCATTATCTTTACGAGGAAAAGTGGAAATATACTTTCCTCGTTAAATCAACGTAAATTTACGTCACCTTTACGAGGAAATGATATACGTGAACTTAACGAAGAAATTTTAAAGCACGTTTTTTTTGGCTACCTACCTTTTCCTCGCAAATTCATCGCAAAACTTCAACTACCAGATTGGAAAATTTTCTATAAATATGGAAGTTTCAACATCATTTTAAACACACCAACAAGAAAAAAAAAAGAAAAACGTGAAAGGAAAAAAATGTCAGGCTCCGGGAATGTCTACGAGTTGCGGAGGTGGATGTATTTGCATAGAGATGCTAACGGGAGAGTGACGAAAGAATACATTGCGGGACTAGAGACATTTATGCATCAAGCAGATTCCACACCGCTCGCCCTAGAAAGCGGTAAGATGTTCTGTCCATGTCGGAAATGCAACAATTCGAAATTGGCAAATCGTGAAAATGTTTGGAAGCATTTAATAAATAGAGGTTTCACGCCAAATTACTATATCTGGTTTCAACATGGAGAAGGTTATAATAATTATGATCAGAATGAAGCTAGTAGTAGTAATAGCAATTTTCAGGAAGAACCGGTTGCTCTTCATTTGCATAATGAACCTAGTTACCATCAGGAGGAGCAGATGGTAGATTTTGATAGGGTTCATGATATGGTAACTGATGCATTTGTAGCTCATGATGAAGATGAAGAACCTAACATAGATGCAAAAAAGTTTTATGAAATGTTAAATGCGGCGAATCAACCACTTTACAGTGGTTGTAGAGAAGGTCTCTCTAAATTGTCGTTGGCTGCTAGAATGATGAATATTAAAACTGATCACAATCTACCTGAAAGTTGCATGAATGAATGGGCAGACTTGTTCAAAGAGTATTTGCCGGAAGACAATGTGTCTGCTGATTCTTATTATGAGATTCAGAAACTGGTGTATAGTCTTGGGTTGCCTTCGGAGATGATAGATGTTTGCATCGACAACTGCATGATCTACTGGGGAAATGATGAGAAGTTAGAAGAATGTCGATTCTGCAAGAAGCCACGATTCAAGCCGCAAGGACGGGGACGTAATAGGGTACCGTACCAAAGGATGTGGTACCTACCAATTACAGACAGATTGAAAAGATTGTACCAATCAGAGCAGACTGCTGGAAAGATGAGATGGCATGCCGAGCATACTCAGACAGATGGTGAGATGACACATCCATCAGATGCAAGAGCCTGGAAACATTTTAACAAAGTATACCCGGAATTCGCTAGCAATATCCGGAATGTGTATCTCGGATTATGCACAGATGGATTTAGTCCATTCGGAATGTCAGGGAGACAATATTCATTGTGGCCAGTCTTTCTTACGCCATACAACCTGCCACCGGAGATGTGCATGCAACGGGAGTTGCTATTCTTGACCATATTAATACCTGGTCCAAAACATCCTAAAAGGTCGCTGGATGTTTTCCTGCAACCACTGATAAAAGAGTTGAAGGATTTGTGGTCAACAGGGGAGAGGACGTATGACTGCTCAACGAAGACGAATTTCACTATGCGAGCGATGCTTTTGTGGACCATAAGTGACTTTCCTGCCTATGGGATGTTGTCGGGATGGACTACACATGGGAGATTAGCTTGTCCATATTGTAATGGAGCGACAGATGCGTTTCAACTGAAGAATGGGAGGAAGACAAGTTGGTTCGATTGTCATCGTAGATTTCTTCCCATTGGCCATCCGTACCGAAGAAACAAGACATTGTTTAGGCACAAAAGGGTTGTGAGAGACATTCCTCCTCCATATTTAACTGGAGAAGAAACTGAAAAGCAACTCGATTACTATGGAGCTTTGGAAACAGTTCCTCGTGGTGGTAATTGGCATGTTCCCCCTAATATGCCTGATTCTTACGGTGTTCATCACAACTGGCACAAGAAGAGTATATTTTGGGAGTTGCCATATTGGAAGGATCTTCTTCTGCGCCACAACCTCGATGTGATGCATATAGAGAAGAATTTCTTTGAGAACATCATGAATACAATATTGAATGTCCCGGGGAAGACAAAAGACAACATAAAATCGAGGTTAGACTTGCCGGATATTTGCTCAAGAAGCGAGTTACATATAAACAGCAATGGGCAAGTTCCTGTTCCGATATTCAGATTGTCTTCAGAAAAAAAGTCGGTGTTGTTCAACTGGGTAGCATCAGAAGTGAAATTCCCCGATGGGTATGTTTCAAATCTGTCTAGATGCGTTGAAAAGGGTCAAAAGTTCTCCGGGATGAAGAGTCATGACTGTCATGTCTTTATGCAACGACTACTTCCCTTTGCTTTTGCGGAGCTACTTCCTACAAACGTACATGAAGCACTTGCAGGTACTATATTTATTATTGCAGTTATTTTATATATAATGATTTAGTTTGAAATATATATGACTAATATGTGTATAATTGTTTTTGGAATATACAAGGCATTGGAGCATTTTTCAGGGATCTGAGCACCCGCACCCTTAAAGTAGAAGTCGTGGAACAGCTTCAAGAGAACATTCCCATCTTATTGTGCAACTTGGAGAAGATATTTCCTCCTGGGTTTTTTGACGTAATGGAGCATCTAGCTGTCCACCTTCCATATGAGGCATTGCTTCGTGGACCTGTACATTACGGATGGATGTATCAGTATGAGCGAGCCATGAAATATTTGAAGGGAAAAGCAAAGAACCTTGCAAAGGTTGAAGGTTCTATAATTGCTGGAAGTTTGACGGAAGAAACTTCTCACTTCACATCGTACTACTTTGCGTCAAAAGTACGTACTCGGAAAAGAGCTCCAAGGAGATATGATGATGGTGGTGTCGCGCCAACATACGCAGTTGCTGGTGTTCCAGACATCTTTGGGATTGGAATATGAAGAGTAGAAGATAGGAAAGATGGTGTTTGTGGTTTGGGGTTTTTGATTTTAGAGGTTTAGAAAGAAAACCTCGTTAATTCCTCGTAATTTACGACGAAATAACGAGGAAAGTAGAAAAAAAGAAATACACGGGCCTCGTTAATTCCACGTAAGCGCAAATCGTCGTAACAACCTCGTAAGCTTACGTGGAATTAACGAGGCTTTCTTTTTTTTTTAGTTCCTCGTTATTTCCTCGTGGGCTTACGAGGTTTTAACGAGATATGTTGTCTAAACCCCTAAACCCTAAACCCCAAACCCCATCTTTCTTATCTATTTTGTCTAAATACCAAACTCCAAACCCCATTAATAATTTTATAATTTTCAAAAGATTATATTTTAAATCTTCAAATGATTATATTTTCAAATCTTCAAATGATTATATTTAAATAAATAATTTGATTTTGTATAAGTTTAAATTAGGAAGAAGAGATTGATATTAGAAGTTAAAGAATTGTGATTATAAATTTTGAGGTTTGAAATGTTAAGAATATTGAGGTTTGAGGTTTTGAATGAAAAATAAAAGATTGAGGTTTGGGATTGGAATATGAAGAGTAGAAGATAGGAAAGATGGTGTTTGTGGTTTGGGGTTTTTGATTTTAGAGGTTTAGAAAGAAAACCTCGTTAATTCCTCGTAATTTACGACGAAATAACGAGGAAAGTAGAAAAAAAGAAATACACGGGCCTCGTTAATTCCACGTAAGCGCAAATCGTCGTAACAACCTCGTAAGCTTACGTGGAATTAACGAGGCTTTCTTTTTTTTTTAGTTCCTCGTTATTTCCTCGTGGGCTTACGAGGTTTTAACGAGATATGTTGTCTAAACCCCTAAACCCTAAACCCCAAACCCCATCTTTCTTATCTATTTTGTCTAAATCCCAAACTCCAAACCCCATTAATAATTTTATAATTTTCAAAAGATTATATTTTAAATCTTCAAAAGATTATATTTTTAAATCTTCAAAAGATTATATTTTCAAATCTTCAAAAGATTATATTTTCAAATCTTCAAATGATTATATTTTCAAATCTTCAAATGATTATATTTAAATAAATAATTTGATTTTGTATAAGTTTAAATTAGGAAGAAGAGATTGATATTAGAAGTTAAAGAATTGTGGTTATAAATTTTGAGGTTTGATATGTTATGAATATATGAAGTAGAATATAAGAAAGATGGGGTTTAAGGTTTGGGGTTTAGAGTTTAGAGGTTTAGAAAATAACCTCGTTAATAACTCGTAACTTACGAGGCATTTACGAGGAACAGAAAGACGGACCTCGCTAATTTATCGTTTAATTTGGGACGGGCCTCGCAATATCCTCGTAAGCTTACGAGGTTTTTACGAGGAAGAGGAACACGGGCCTCTTTAATTCCTCGTAAAGTTACGAGGAAATTGCGAGACCTCCGTAAGTTATATATACAACCTCACAAACCTCACACTGTCCATTCCTCCCAACTTCCTCTCCACTTCCTCCCCATTTCGTCTCCAACTCCTTCCCCATTCCTCTCTCCTCCGAAAATGGTAATTTCCTCGCCCCCTTTATTAGTTTAGACAATTTAGATAGGTGGTGAGTTTAGGTGGTTAGTTTAGAGAATTTAGATAGGTTTACGGATTTTATGTTCGTTAGATAGATTTTTAAATTATTGATGATAGCTTTTTAATTATTGATGATCATAATCTCAAAAAAAAATATTTTTGCAGGTTCGCCAGCGCATGCTTTCTGCTCACTACAGGGAGATATTCGGTGAGCCTGGTAGTCAGTTAGACCCGCCAGGTTCTTCTTCAGGTGCCGGCGGTTCAGGTTCTTCGGATCAGGAGTCTGTTCCCGAGACTCAGCATTTCTTCCCTCCGATGCCTCCTCCGATGGCTCAGCCGATGCCTCAGCCGATGGCTCAGCCGATGGCTCCTCCGGTGCCTCCTCCGATGGCTCCTCCTGAGATCCCCGCCGCTGTTCATTCCGATCTCATGGTGCCACCTACTGTTCCCTTCTCGCAGTACACTGTCGAGGATATTCTCGGTATGCCAGGCAGAGCTGGTTTACCAATCATAGACCCCGACAGACCCGACGGGACTTTATGGTAAGTGTATTTTTTAAAAAATTATTTTAATTTATAACTTCATTAAATAATTTAAATTTTCATTTTTTCCAGGTTTGGGGTTGACAATTCCCTTGCGACAGATGTAACCGAGACGATTAAAGGTTACTTCTCCATGGCGCATCCAAACTGGAAATTGACGCCGATCTACATCCGAAAGACGTGGTTCAAGATTTACGCTGTAAGTAATTCTATTAGTTAAATTTTTTTTTTTATTAACTAATTATTAATTTTTTTTTGCAGCAAAAGTATCATTGGTCCATCGGGGTCAGTGAGAAAGTGAGGAAGGCGTTTTACGAGAAGGCGCAAGTTCGCTTGTCGGACACGGTTTGCAACTGGAAGGGTGCCTGGATCGTCAAGGGGTACACCCGTGGCAAACCCGCTGAGCTTACCACGGATGTTTGGGACGGCCTCATCCGTTACTGGAAGGATCCTAACTCCATTAGGATCGCAAACATTTGTGCTGCTGCCCGTAACACGGTAGACGAGCACGGTAACGGCCCGATGCTACACTCTACGGGCCAAAAACCACATGCCGGTGTCCGTTTGAAAATGGTACGTAATTAAATATTTAATTTTTTAATTATTATTTTTAATATAATTAAATATATTTCTAACAATTTTCTTAAATGTTTTTAGGCCAAAGAGTTGGGACGTCTCCCGACTCTTCCGGAACTTTACGAGCGGACCCACAAGAACAAGGCGGGCCAGTTTTTAGATGGCAAGTCCGAGCAAATCTACAACAACGTAATTGCTCGGGTTGAGGAGCGCCAGACTCAGCTGACCCAGCAGTCCGGCGACGGATTACCAGTTACCTTATCCACAACTGAAGTGGATAAGATTTACGAGGAGGTAAATTTTTTAACATTATATCTTTTTAATTATTAATTGATTAAATTTACCTTTTAAATTTAACTAACAAATATAATTTTTTTGTTTTTAAGGTTGTCCCTAAGAAAAAGGGACGTACGTTGGGGATCGGTTCCGTCAATGATGTCCCGAGAGCGACATCATCTTATGCTCAGAGACAGACCGAAGAAGTCACTCAGTTGCGTTCCGAGCTGGGCGCGACCAAAAGCCGTGTGAGTGGACTCGAAGCCTTCATCGACGTTATAGCGTCCACAAATCCGGAATGGGAAGCTTTGTTGAGGAACATGAAACAACAAAATCCCATTCCAGGCGAGTCATCGGGCACACATAACGAGGAGGATGTTACGAGGAGGAGCGAGGAATTCTACGAGGCGATGAACGAGCCTTAGTTTTTTTAGTTTTTTTTCGGTTTATGTATTATAAAATCCAAAACTTAATTATATATAAAATATTTTGTTGCTTCTGAATTTTATTTAAAATTTATTTATAAATCTAATATTTAAATATATTTATTTTGTTAAATTAATAATTATTATATTTATCAAATAATATTTTATTAATTCGAAAAATGGAAGTCTACGAGTTATTTACGACGAAAAGGTTTCCGAGGAATTTACGAGGAAAGTCTTTCGAGGTTTTTACGAGGAAAGTCTTTCGAGGAATTTACGAGGAAAACCTTTCAACGATTCTACATCGATTTTACGAGGAAATCTTTTCAAGGATATTACATCGAATTTACGAGGATATGATTTCAAGGATCTTACGTGTAAGTAACGACGCGTGTTTCGCGTGGTTTGTACGAGGAATCTCGGCGAGTGATTTACGAGGAAATGGGGCGAGGAACTTACGACGAAATATTAACTTCGTCTTTACGAGGAAATAGAAAACTCGCTAGGCTACGAGGAAATGGCGACGAATCCTTTGTTACGACGGACGATAAACGACGAAAAGCTTTTCCTCGTTAATTCCTCGTAAACATCCTTTTACGAGGAATTAACGAGGAAAATGGCCCTCGTTAATTATTTGTTTTCTTGTAGTGAATACTGATGGATAACGATTCGAGTTTCACTCTGTATTTAAATTATTTAATGTTTGTGCGTGTGTGCATCATGGGGCTTGTGTGACATGACAAGTCAAATTATTTTCGTATATAAAATTCTCATACTTTAATTTGCTTCTGTCGCCTGTCGGTATTCACTTAATAATTGTAAAACTCGATTAATATAATCAAAAGCATCTTTAAGTAATAGGACACAAATTTAAAAAGGTAAAGCACGATCGTTTGGTGCGGCCAAGGGTCGCTATGCTACTTTCTAATTCATTCAATGCGTTGGTTTGAGACTTAGGACCACATGTGCTGATCAAAGACTCAATATATGTAGATTGATATTTGTTGGCAGATTACGTCTGCAGGTCAGCTCCTTTTTCTACCTTTTCTTAATTAAATTATGTCATAACTTTTTACGTACTCTCATGCTTACGTAATAGAATCCTCCTCTATTTTTCTTTTCTTTTTTTAATTCACGGTATTCATTCCAATCGTGTATCAATCTATAGGGTAATTAAATCATTTCATTATATACTTCCTTCAGGAGAAGAGTTTTAGCGTAAATTTTCCGACTCCACAATGACATATTTTTGAAGGGTAGTTACAATATATTTTTGAATATTTTATGACTGTGCCTCGAATAAAAAATATGATATGAATGATAGCTAATAGGTTCTTCACTGCGATTAAACAACGAGGAAACTCATATATATATATATATATATATATATATATATATCACACTTTTGTTGTTCACATCATTTTTGCATCTGCTTGGTACGTAATACGAATAGACATTCAGATTCACATATTAGTGCACTGATTTATACGTGATCATCCACTTGGAACATATGGTAAAATGGTACTCCCTCCGTTTCATATTACATGTCGTTCTAACCTTATACACACAGATTAAGAAAACATTTAATTTTACATATTTCCAAAATAAAAACACTATTACCAATACACCTAACCATGTATCAACCAATAGAAAAATAGAAAAGAAAATATTGCCAATAAATTTTGCATTGAAAACCGAAAACGACACTTATTTTGAAATAAAAAAATTTCCTCTAGAACGACATATAATTTGAAACGGAGGGAGTACGTACTAGTACTAGAAGCTTAGTACTTATTTTGGAAAAGAACTTAAATAGGAAAAGAAAAGAAATTGAGATCTACTTGTCGTATATAATACATATCTAAGGTATCTTCGTACAAAACCAGCAATGCATGGTCTCTCGTCGAATTTTGTGAGAAATTATAAACTATGTATCTACTTGTATTGTCTGCTATACACCTCAAAAAGCTTTGGTCTGCTAGCTAAATAAAGCGATCGTAGGTTATGCAACACACAACTAGCATAAGTGCATAACATATTATTATGCTTGCCAGAAATTCACGGATGGTGTCTAGCTAGCTTGTATTTGTATACACATTCTTTATCCTCGCACAGTACACAAGTTGCGACAGCTTTTCCATTACAGGAAACCATAAACTCAAAAATCTCTCTTACTCTCATCAAATTTGGAAACGGCTCACACTTTCTAGCTAGCCTTTCTTTCTCGCAAGTTATACGGTAAAGGAAGAGGTTGGGGCCCAATTGATTTTATAACATCATTCACATTGCAAAGTTTTGAAAAGGGTTTTGAAAAAGATGCTTAAATTGAAATATTCAGTTAATATTTTTTATTATAATTATAGTATATTAAAATTTTGAGAACCCTCTATGAATTTGGTTATGTGAATGCTCAACAAGTTACATTTGCTATGCTTAGTTAAAGAAACAACATTTGAGTAATTTGATCAAGCAACAAGCAAACTTTCATATGCAAAGAGAAACACATAATCCAGTTTGCTAGTTTTGAAAAATATATGATAAATAGTAGTGAAGAGCAAATTTATGATAAACATGTATAAGTTTATATTTTATTTATATATTATATTTTAAATAATTATTTTGTAGTTTTTAAGTAATTCGGAAAATTTTGATTCAGTTCTAAGATTTTCATTTGACTTAAAACGAATTTTGAAGAGATATACATATATATACATTGTTTATACATTTTAAAAATATCATTTGTGATCCCTATATGATTTCAGGGAGATAAATTGGCGTCTTAAACTGTGAGATTCTTATACAAAACGAGTCCATTGCATCATCATATCGTTGTTCTACTAAATTTTAAACGAGTATTATACAGGAAAACACACTTAATATTGAACATGGTTTGTTATATCAGCATTCACATGGCATAGAGTTAAGCAAAAGGTAGCTAGTGAGTAATTAGTTACTTTAGGGCATTAGTTTACTTGTAAAAGTTGTGTGCAAGTGTTGTTTTGTCCCTTTCTTTTTCAGAAAAGGGTTTTAATTAGGGTTTTTTCGTACATTACACAGCGTAAGCATCTGAAAACAGTGAAGACTAAGAGCCAAAGTGATAGTGGGGAATCAAATGCTGATTCACGAGTCTAAAACTTTTCTGTCTTCGTAAGCTACTCCGTACAATTTTTTAGAGGTAACATGGGTTGGACTTGGAGAGGGTAAAAGCAACTTAGTGTTGGCTAGCCAATGAGAAAAGGACAAAGTTTGATGTGAACCTAATCCAACCTGGATTTCTATTTATAATCACAATGTGCTGAATCTGAGAGAGAATATTCCAAAGTAGAAACCTAGGTGGCATTCTTCTATTCGTCTCCTTTCATAAGCGGAAAGTTTTGAATATAAGTTCACACCTATAATACAGTACTTACGGATCTAAGATTGATGTGTTTTCTTTTTAAGAGTTTTCTGAATCCAATCTTCATAATAGACCAAACCAGCAGAAATAATAACACATACTCTCTCAGCAGTTTAATTGTCGCCTGTAAAGTAAAAGATTGTAAAAATTTTGTTTCAAAATAAATACTTGCCTGTAGAATTTTAATGTAAAATTTATTAATAAGATTTTTCAGTTTTTTTCCATTGGTTAAAATATGAGAAGATATATAGGCAATTGTTTTTTTATTTTAGAAATAATACAAAATCATATATTTTATAAATATATGTTTATCAATCTAGAATGACTAATTAAAATAAAAATAAGATTACTGATGGTTAACCTTAAATTAACAACAAAATTTTAAGAGTTTTCTTTTTAACACCACTTTCATTAAACCTAGAATATCAGAGTAATAAACTAATACAATAGAGAACTTAGAGAAATAGTTAATCAACACTCTAGAAACATAAAACAAAAGAAAAACATAAAAACTAGAGTTAGAGAAAACTTTAAAATAAAATAACAGTGAATTCAGAAGAATACGCTCACAACAACGCATGAAGCTTGAGAGTTTATATTTCTCTTTCTCTCTCTTTCTTCTTCTCTCTGTCACAAGGATTGGTAAAACGAAAATAATGATGAATACTGTAACAAAAACGTATACATATATATAGAACGAGGAGTTACAACTCTCACCAATCCTCACGTCGACATGACTGCTCAGATTGATTAGTGATCTTGGAACTTTATGTACATTTGTAACAAGACAAAATTCAACCTTGATCAAAAAAAAAAAAAAATCAACCAAATTAGCTGGTAATTAGACATGTCCATAGACTCGGGCTAAAATCTAGCTACATTTTTTTTGAAACAAAATACTATTTCCAAATAAACCCAACAAAAAGGAATGTTTACATCAATTTTTTTTTTGCCAAATATTTGTATACCCAACAAAGGGGAATGTTTACATCATTATACAGCAAAATCGGAGGTAATCTATAAAAAAGGGTGAAACTCATGTGAAGCAGTGTTGTTAGTGTAGAAAAGATGATTTTTTTTCAGGCTTGAAATCAACCAAACCAGATAGAATTGAAGGACTCTTGTCTACTCAATGGAACCTGAATAGTAAGAGGTTTTTCCTTATCAAGACCAAGTAACTTTGCCCTGATTTGGAGCTGAACCTCTTTCACAATTTGGCTGGCCGGTTTGTGCACACCAGAGTGCAAACAGGAATTCCTTTCTCTCCATATAAAGTAAACCGATGCTTGAAAAACTAACTTCAAGATAGCCTTCAACTTGGTTCTCGTAGGAACATCAATCAGCCAGTGAATAATCTCTTTTTAGGTAGAGGGATAATTCATTCAGACTCTAGATAACAGCAAATTCCAGACTCCAGCCGAGAATTGACAATCAAAAACAGATGCTTAGCCGTCTCTGCCGCATGAGCATAGAGAAGACACTCTCCGGAACCACGAGAACCCACAATCTTAGGGGGGTGTATTCAACCGAGAATTTTAGGTTATTTGTATTAAAATAACAAATTTATTGTTATTCAAACATGAAATTTTAAAAACTCCTTTAAGATCCACTGTTATTGAACTTGACATTTCGTAAAATACTCTAAAATCTACTGTTATCGAAAATATTTTAAGTTCTGGAGTTTTAAAGTTTTCAGGTGATTTTATGGTGTTTGGATAGAGTTTCTTAGTTAAATAAATTAAAACCAAAATTTCATGGTTTTATATGAGATTCTAGAATAATTTAACAAAAATCACATAATCTTTGTAACTTATTGAAATCATCGATCTAAACCCCATTAAAAATTAAATAACATCAAATGTTAAATTGAATACATCCCCTTTAATCTGTCTCGGGTTAACATTATGTCCGTTAAGACAAGCCAGACTATAAAAGAATATTTAGGAATTCTCTCACTGAACCATACAACCTTACACCATGGTACCACCGGTGGCAATGAACGACCCTGATTTTGTTCAATTATCATGCCAAAAGAGGTAGTTATTCCTGAGTTAACTGTGTCAAAGTATGTGAATTTTATCCCAATGTCTAAGAGCAAACGTGTTTGTGAAACTCAGGGACTCGATTTCCAATGTGATATATTATTATTTTATTTTTTCTGTTTGGTTTAAAAAATAGTAATGATAATAATAATAATCGAATTGCAGATCGCTACGTGATGTGAGGCCTGCAAAATAGTAATGAACCGGGGTCTTTCCAGCGAGCCTGCAAAGGCTAGATTCATAAAAGTCGCATTATTATTATTTTTTATCACTTATCTGAGCCGAGTACGTCACATAATCATTAAGTAACACAGACGGCTGTACAGCTGTAAGCCTATACAGCTGTCAAGAGGAGGACCGCAGTTATCTCACATCTTGTTCGCCGATGACCTTATACTTTTTGCGGAGGCTTCCGTGGCTCAGATACGTGTCATCAGAGGTGTTCTGGAAAGATTCTGCATAGCATCTGGCCAGAAAGTCAACTTGGAAAAATCTAAAATATTCTTCTCTTCGAATGTTTCGCGGGAGTTGGGAAGAATGATTAGTAGTGAGAGTGGAATTCAATCCACGTGTGATCTAGGCAAATATCTCGGTATGCCTGTGCTACAGAAGCGGATCAACAAAGACACCTTCGGTGAGGTTCTTGAGAGAGCATCATCTAGGCTAACAGGGTGGAAGAGTTGTACTCTGAGTTTTGCGGGCCGTTTGACACTTACCAAATCGGTATTGTCGTCGATCCCAGTACATACTATGAGTACTATTATGCTTCCACAGAGTACTCTCGATAGTCTGGATAGATTGGCGCGTAACTTTCTCTGGGGGAGCTCCTCTGACCGACGAAAACTTCATCTTGTGGCATGGGATAAAGTCTGCCAGCAGAAAAGTGAAGGAGGGTTAGGGATCCGACGTTCAAAGGAGATGAACAAGGCCTTGATCGCGAAAGTTGGATGGCGAGTTTTGCATAACACGCACAGTCTATGGGCACAGGTGGTGAGGAAGAAATATCACGTTGGTGATCTCAAAGATACGAGATGGATGATAGCGAAAGGAACTTGGTCTTCTACTTGGAGAAGTGTGGGGCTCGGTCTGCGTGATGTAGTGGTGAGAGGACAGAGATGGGTGCTTGGAGATGGAAGACAGATTAAGTTTTGGGCTGATTCATGGTTAACAGATGAACCGTTACTACTGTCTATCACATCTGCCCTGCCTCAAGGGCTGGAAAATACACTAATCAAGGACCTATGGCAAGCCGGGAGTGGTTGGGACTTCGAGAACATTGCTCCGTATCTTGCAGAAGACAAAAGACTTGAGCTCCTTGCAGTAGTTCCTGATCAGATAACAGGAGCAAAGGATATAATAGCTTGGAAAGGAACTACGAATGGAAGCTTTTCGGTTAAGTCAGCCTACAGGCTCTTAACTTCTATTGATTCGCCAAGACAGAGTATGGAGAAGTTCTATAAACGTATATGGACGGTGGTGGCTCCGGAAAGGGTGCGATGCTTCTTATGGTTAGCTGGACAACAGGTCATCATGACCAATTGCGAGAGATATAGAAGACATCTTGGCACTACAGATACGTGTGAAGTCTGCAAGGGAGCTCCAGAGACGGTCTTGCATATTCTTCGAGATTGCCCGGCTATGGAGGGAATATGGAATCGCGTGGTCCCGAGGGATAAGAGACAGATTTTTTTCACTCAGTCGCTACTTCAATGGCTGTTCACGAACCTGGGAGAAAATCATATGGTAGGAGAGAGCCCATGGGCAACTTTTTTTGCAGTAACGGTGTGGTGGGCGTGGAAATGGAGATGCGGAAATATCTTTGGGGACACTCGTCTGTGCAGAGACCGAGTGAAATTCGTCAAGGAGAAAGCAGCAGAGGTGTCCAAAGCAACATGTGCTTTAGGAAGTACAGAGCACTCTCACCGACGCGAGGAAAGAAGGATAGCATGGAAAGCTCCTCTTGACGAGTGGGTTAAACTCAATACAGACGGGGCGTCGCAGGGAAATCCAGGCGTCGCAACTGCAGGTGGGGTGTTGCGAAACAGGTTTGGTGATTGGTGCGGAGGTTTTGCACTAAATATTGGCCGATGCACCGCTCCACTGGCAGAATTGTGGGGAGTTTATTACGGTCTAGTAGTGGCATGGGAGAGGGGCATCACGAGGTTGGAGCTAGAGGTGGATTCAGCAGTTGTCGTTGGATTTCTTAAGGCAGGAATTGAGGAAACTCATCCACTGTCGTTCCTGGTACGTATGTGCCACGGCTTACTTTCAAAGGACTGGATTGTCCGGATTGGTCACGTGTATAGGGAAGCTAACTGTCTTGCCGATGGGTTAGCCAACTATGCTTTTACTTTGCCTTTAGGCATTCATATTCTTAATTCTGTTCCATCTGATGTAATTTCGATTCTTGAGGATGATGTTTTAGGCGTTTCTCGTCCTAGACATGTTGTGATTTCGTAGTCTTTTGAACTTTTAATAATATAGGGAGGCTTTGTCTCCCTTTTGCCCACCAAAAAAAAAGTAACACAGACGGCTTCTTCGTTCTCATGCCTCTGCCCAAAGATTCCTCAGAAACGGGAGCCGGAGCAGCTTGCTCATCGTAAGTTGGTGGAACATCAACAGCTCCCCCTTGCTCAGAAACCACTCCCCCTGTCTCGTTCCCCATGTCACAAACAGGTGGATTCTGAGGTACTAACATGACTGTGGGGTCAGGATCAAACATCGTTGGCATAGGAGGATTAACAGACACAACCGGTGAAATCGTTTTCTTTTTATCAGAGTCAGCAAACGGAAACTGGTCTTCCTGAAAAACAACATCTCTTGAGATAAACAGGGACTCTGTTTCTAGATCACACACAAGCCATCCCTTCTTCCCCATTGGATAGCCAAGAAACGCACAGCGGACACTGCGAGAATCAAATTTGTCCTTGTTCCGTGATATTCGTCGAGCATAACACAATGCACCAAACACGCGTAAGTTGTCATAGGAAGGAGGAACGCCATAGAGACGTTCATACGGAGTCTTGTTCTGCAGCAGAGGCGTCGGAGTCCGATTGATCAAGTACGTAGCCGTCAAGACACTTTCGCCCCAGTATTTCTTTGGTACGTTCCCCTGAAAGAGCAGAGCTCGAGCTATATTCAAGATGTGGCGATGTTTTCGTTCCACTCTTCCGTTCTGTTGTGGTGTTTCGACACAAGAAGTCTGATGAACAATGCCTTCATCAGCAAAGAATTTGCGTAGACAAGTGAATTCAGTACCGTTATCAGTCCGTATTATCTTGATTTGCTTTCGGAACTGTCTGTAGACAAAAGAGCAAAACGTTTTTAAAGCTCCGGGAGCTTCTTTCTTTTCTAAAAGTAACACCGTCCAAACCGCTCGTGAAAAGTCATCAACGATGGTAAGGAAGTAGCGAGATCCATTTGTAGAAGGTTCCCTATAGGGTCCCCAGAGATCACAGTGGACTAAATGAAAGGGCTCAACTGTTTTATTAAGACTGATAGAAAAAGTGTCTCGAGTTTGTTTTGCTCGGAGACAAACACCACAAGATTGTTCTAAAACTCCTTAACTACTAGAAAAACCACCAGTTGGAGCCAACACCGAAAGCACTTTAGAAGAGGGGTGTCCCATACGATGATGCCACAAATCTCTGTCCTCAAGCTTGACCGCACGACCAGCTTGTACTGCAATTGCACCGTCATAGTGATAAACCCCGTTACGTTCTCTACCCGCACCAATCAAAGTCTTCGAACTGAGGTCCTGTATCACACAAAATCGCTTAGTAAACAGCACAAAACTCGCAACATCGCGAAGCAATTGAGCAACTGAAATAAGTGTGACAGAAAGAGAGGGTGCAAGAAACACATGTCTCAATATGAGACGATCCCCTAGGCTCAAACTGCCATGGCTTGTAGCCCAAGTAATCTGTCCATTCGGTAACGAGATTGGACAAGGTGCAATATTCACTATGTCTGTGAGTAAGCGCGCCTCCCCCGTCATATGATGGGAAGCACCAGAGTCGATAATAATATCATACCGACGATCTTTACCAAATAAAAGTAATTTTCCTTTCGTACCAGAGAGTTTCTCGGATTGGTTCGAAGTCTGAGTGTTCATGAACTGAGCAAGAGAAGCCCACTGATCTTTGGTAAAGTTGGGTATTCCCGGTGGAAGAGCTGATGAAGACCCGTCTGAATCTCCTAGCTGAGCTTGGTATGCTCGGAAACCGGATCCTCTACCTCCACGACCTCGACCTTGATTATCAGAACCTCTACCACGAGATCCTCTGTCTCCTCCTCGTCCTCCATTAGGCTTGCCCTTTTCCCACCAATCAGGAAAGCCAATGATCTGAAAGCAATTGCTCGATTCATGTCCTTGCTTGCCACAATGTGAACACACGGTTGGTGGCTTGCTAAAACGCGTTGCAGCAGCTTGTCCACTGACCACGTTAGACTGATTTTGATTTGCAGTAGCAGAAGTTGCTGCAAAACCGACCACTGGTGCTCTTTCTTCTGCTCCACGCATCACATTCAAGTGTCTCTCTTCCTGAATGATTTGCGAATAAACAGAGTCAAGGTTCAACTCTGTCTGACGACTCAACAAATTTGACCTTGTTGTTCCAAATCGGGCGTTGTCAAGTCCCATAAGAAATTGATGCAATCTGATCTTCTCCTGCATCTTCTCGTACACCACCATCGATGCGCAATCGGCGCTTCCACAACAACAAGTGAAACTCTTCTCAAAATCTGAGAGATCATCCCACATCTTCTTAAGTTTGCCATAATAAACCTCCACTGAATCACCGTTCTGTTTGCAAGCAGCAATGTCTGCATGCAATTGATGAATCCTCGTGTCATCACTGACGGAGAATCTCCGTTGAAGACTCCCCCACATAGATTTTGCACTGTCCACCAAAGATATTGATGGCCTCAATTTTGGTTCAACGCTACTGTAAATCCAGCCTATCACCATAGCGTTAACCATATCCCACTTCTCTTCTTCTTCTGGTTTCCCTACAGGACGTTTCAAAGTCCCATCGACGAACCCTAGCTTTCGCTTGGTCCGAAGCGAATTGAGCATCAACTTTGCCCATCTTTCGTAATTTCCTCCATTCAAGAGGATCGGTGACAAAACGTTACTCGTATTCTCCGAAGGATGGAGATAATACGGTGACATCAACACATTTTGACCAACAACAATAGAACCTGTTGCTGAAGACGTCATGGCTGCGCTTGAATCAGTCATCGAAATCGAAAAGAAAATATATTTTGATCACAACTTTAGGATCTTAGCTCTGATACCATGCTAAGATGTTGTAATGGTTCTGTGTGTGTTATTCATGAATATACAATCGAGTATTTATACAAGTGTGGCCGTATCTAATCTTCCCAAAATATAGGAGATAACAACAACATAGAACTTATCTAACAAACTGTTATCATTATCCTAATATTTTTTTTTTGAATTGTGTGAATCTGGGGTATAAATCTTCAATGGGGATATCCTAAGCTTCATAACACGCTTCCAAATTCAACTGCCCACAGTTGAAAAATCAGAAGTCCAAAATATTCTCCCTGCTATTACGTAACTTCTAATCCAGGCAATCCACAAAGAATTAGTACCAGCAGAGAGAAACCAAATTATTTATAGAGCTGATTTAAACAGAAGAGACGTCAAAGACCCAATCCTCCACACTCCTTTAGGAAACATACAGCTTCTCAAGAGACTTTTACTCATCTTGCCGAGTTGGGAGCACCTGTCTAAAGAAGGCCTTACATATATGTTCTAGCGCATCCAAACACTCTTTTGGTAGAGGAAAAATAGCAGACCAGAAATTAATCTAGCTACATTTAGTGATACTAAAACAACCTTCCCCTAAACGTGTTAAGATAATTAAGCTACTTCATTATGTTTTTTCTTTTTCACTTAATTATGTTTTGATTAATTCGTTTATTATTATTTAGGAACATTTTTATCACTAGGGCATAACAAAGTGGGCGGAAAATGGGAATTTGTTCCTGCATTCAAATGTAGCGTTGTTGGGCGAGGCGTGTTTAGACACACTTTATGTTTTTTATAACGTTAATTGTTTTATTTTTCATGGATGATGCATGCATAATTCAGTTCACGAACATTCCTCTCTAGATGTTCACGCCTTCTTCACTGATGCCCATAACTTTGTATTATTTATATTTCTGTGGTTAGTAAAAGAGCTTTCAACATTGTTGAGCTGTTTTAATCATGTTGGTAAGTTGGGTTAGAGAATCAACGCTACTGTTATAAAAAAAAGTAGATGCTAAAAAGAGCTAGTCGAGAATATGTTTTTTTTTGTAACACCTGTCGAGAATATGTATAATGACGTATGTTGAATAAACAAAAAAAATGTTGAATAAACAATATCAAGTTTAGATTTAAAAAATTAAACCATACGAAATTAGTTAAAACATTTTTATTCCTGAAAACTCTTATAGGTTTTATTATGTTCTAGTTTAGGACATAAATTAACAAATCTGAAACCAAAATTAGCCTATATTATTGTAAGTACTTTTTTTAGTTTTTTAATTATTTTTTCCTTGTATTTTTATTACAAATTGTTTTCTATGAAATTGAATGACGTTTCTTTTGGGTTAATTATATATAAAAAAATATATACTCTTTACCATTTTCCCTAGATCAATTTATATTTGATTTGATTTGATTTGGTTTTGTGTTTTTTTTTAAATCGTTATTTAGGTTCAAAAACACATGTGCTCTCAAACCACATTTTCTGATTTTACTACTTGCATAGGAAAGTCTCTTTCTCTTCTTTGTTTTTGTGTGGATAGTCTCTTTCTAGCCACATCACATGCACGAGGATCGATACTTCCTCGCCACTGACTCAATCATGTACTACTATATCTTTTCTCTCTTTTTTGCTATTTAAGTGATAAAACTATGTTACCAAACTTCCTTCATTTCTACAATTGCTTTCCTCTACTATATGTAAAAAAGTTTTTCTTTAAAGAAATATAGACATAAACATTTTTAGTGTAATATTACATATATGGAACTGTACAGTGACAATATTCTATTCTTTTGCCTTTTAATGGATATATTCTCATATACATTATGTGGCATAAATAAATAGTTTTCATTTTGTACAAGTGGTAGTGTAGAAAAGCTCTTTTACCCACCATCTCTCTCTCTCTCTCTCTCTCTCTCTCTCTCTCTCTCTCTCTCTCTCTCTCTCTCTCTCTCTCTCTCTCTCTCTCTCTCTCTCTCTCTCTCTCTCTCTCTCTCTCTCTCTCTCTCTCTCTCTCTCTCTCTCTCTCTCTCTCTCTCTCTCTCTCTCTCTCTATACACTAAAACATTCTTTCTCAAACTTTTCTTTGTTTATTTATATTTTTTGGAAGAAAGTAACTTTTAGGCACTACAAATTAACACCCTCATGCTCTCCTTATCCCTCAAATTCACTTCCAAAGCCTCTCTCATCTCCTCTCCTACTTGTCTCTCTCCCTCTCTGCTTCCCTGTTTCCACGTAACAAGAAAATCTCTTACAAGAAACTTCTTCCAAAACTCTTAAGCCATGGCAACTGTTGTATATCAAGGGTATCAATCTCATTTTGAGTTACAACACTTTGAGCCAAGAGCTCTAAGACTCAGACTCTCTTCTCCTACCAATCATCACTCATCCACACCTCTCAAACCCCATTTACTTGACTCATCCATCACTCCACAAGACATCATTTCTACCACTAATGCAGCTTCCTTGCCCTCGCCAGCTCCTAAACCGAGCTCTAACTCGGAAAGTTGGCTCGAGACCATCTCGAACTCGAGCTCTGATGAAAAAGACAAGAAGACACTACTTCCCTACGTTCATTCTCCATCTTCTCGTAGAACTCTTAGCGATGAGAGCTTAGCATTGTGCACTGAAAGCCTCGGTAGCGAGACCGGCTCTGATGTTATTACCGATCAAGATTTGTTCTCGGTTTCATCCGAATTACAAACCAGGGAAACTAGAACTTCGACCACCACATCAAGAACATCAAGACAAGATAGGAAGAGAGATGCGCTGGCTTCACTTCCACCTCCTTTGACAAGTATGAGAGGTTTTGACTGCATTCAAGTCAAGTCCCACCGTGAGAACGGAAGATTGGTGATGACGGCCATGAAACCTCTGCCCCGCGATAGATGCTTACAGGACCGAAGTAATGGCTGCGTCAGACTCGCGTTCTTGATTGACTCTGATGACCACAAAGAGACAGAGATCAAAGAAGAAGAAGAAACTATGGAGACAGAGAGAGATAACGAAGAAGAGATTCCAGACTACGAGGAAGAAGTTGAAGAAGAAGAAGACAACGAAGTGATAGCTATTGAGAGGATTCAAAGATCAAATAGATGTCATGAAGGGGATCGAGAAAACAGAGGATTTCTAACTTGGGAATCTTTATGTGTTGCCACTTCTTAGTTTCACACAGTTTTTTTAATTTATTTCATGCATTGTGTTTTCGTTTTTTTTTTGTTATAAATAACAAGCGTTTTTATCAGTCTATATGGTTAAAGATTAAATACTGGATTACTGACAAAGACCTTGATTATTAGCTTTTGTCAACGACCTTTATTTTTTAATTAATACGTAAAAGGTTGTGTTTAGGGCCTGTTAAAATCTGATGTTCATAATTAATAACAACTAGATCTTGACCCGCCCAACCGGGCGGGTATTTATTTTATGTTTTTAGTTTTTATTTATAAATGATATATTTGTGATATTTAAACATAAATTTAGATTGAAAATTAACATTTGTAGTTATAATAAAAATTAAAAGTTAAAAAAAATACTAGATCTTGACCCGCCCAACCGGGCGGGTATTTATTTTATGTTTTTAGTTTTTTATTTATAAATGATATATTTGTGATATTTAAACATAAATTTAGATTGAAAATTAACATTTGTAGTTATAATAAAAATTAAAAGTTTAAAAAAATATTTTGATATAAATTTTAATTTCCTAATTAAAATAATATAGAGATGGGTCATAATTTTTTCCAATTCCAAAATCTTAGCATTCTTAATAACAAATAAAATAATTTATAAATACATAAAATATATAAACATATTTGAAATTAAAATAAATTTGTTAAAAAAAATCTTACGCCATTTTTGTTTATTTCTATAGTTTTACCCGTGGCCGTATAAATATTTGCTTTCAGTTCAATTTTTTTCTTTGTTCTAGTGATAATATATATATATGTGTGTGTGTGTGTGTGTAAATTAATATGTATTACATAATTGTTGGTATAACATTTTAAAACAAAATTTTTATATATTACTTTAAATAATTATATTATGTGATTTTAATCGTCTATTATATCACAGTGTATCATATAAAAATCTAATATTTATAACTAATTGGACTTATATTATAAAAGTGTCATACTAACAATTTATAAATAAAATATTTTATATTTTATCTATATGATATATAAATTGATTTTGATGTGTGATTTTTATTTTATTATTTTTATTAATAAATATTGAAAACTATTAAATGTTAACAAAAAATCTATTAGGAAATTTATTTTGGTTAAGATTCATTCTATTAAAAAATCTATTATTTAAATTAGGAAAAGACATTAAATACTTAAATCTATCATTTAAATAAGGAAAAGACAAAATTCTCTACTATCTTTGTTACCAAACAAAATTTAATTTTTTTAAAGACTACTATCCATGTTACCAAACAAAAGCTTAAAGTACTTCTACTTTAATAAGATAGATGTTATATATATATATATATATATATATATAAATGTTTTATAAAGAAAACTGAGTTTAGTAAATTGGCAACAATTTCCCGCTCATGTATCGTAACAATTATAATAAGCCCCAAATATTAGTAGCTAGTACTTAATTTTTTTTTTCGTTTTTTTGATAACATAACATGAACCTGAATTTCAGAAAAAGTAAAATTATAGAGAAGAAATGAGGGTATGGGGTGGGTCAGTGGGTGGTAAACAGTTAGTTAATAAGGTTTGGTGAGATTAACCAACGCGTCTTGGCCTAGTGGTACAGGAACTCCGGCTGGAGTGTCCGCCCTGGGTTCGATCCGTGTTGGCCACGAGAGCATTCACATGGGTTCTCTCGCCTTCCAGACTACTTCGCGTAATCCGGAACTCTTAAGTGGAGGTTTAAAAATCCTGTAATGGCATGGGCATAAGCCCGGTGGACTAGTCGATCACGCTTAGTGGTCGGATATTGGATTATAAAAAAAAAAGGTTTGGTGAGATTCGATAAAACAATCCGAAGGAAGTGGCAGACTGAAAAAATCGAGGAGGAGACTGTACCATGGAAGTGCCTTCATCATGGGAACACACATCACCTCACTCTGTCTATTCTTGTTTTTCAACGTTTATATTTTCTAAAAGTTGAATTATGATCTAATCTCTAATTAAGACTTTGATTTGTATTTAAGTGGGCATTCTATGCTTGTGATATAATCCTTGCTGAGAAGTCATTTTTAGGTGTATATTATCAGGCTGAAGCATCTCTATAAGTTTTGCAGGCATGTTTTACCAAAAAAAGTTTTGCACGCATGTAACTTTTCTTTTTAACGTCATTGGTATTAAATATTATATCATATATGGAAACAAAAAAAATCATATACAAATAGAGAAGAACAATGAGAAATACAGAAGGGACTATTGTTCCGTACAATGACGACGTCACATCTATGCTAAAAGTTCTCCGAGGCTCCGCTTCTATTCCCTCAGCCTCTCTCTTAGCCCCACAAGTCCACAAGAAAAAGGTTTGGCTGAAAATTCGTTAATTTAAACAATGATATATATATTTTTCTTCAGATCAAAAATTGGGATTTGAGTATTGTTTTTTACATGACTAGAAAAACCATGTCCATAACCTATTGCTCAGAAATAAGAGGTGTCATAGTTCAAAAAATACAAGAGACAAGAGGTGCCACTTAATTATGAGTATTTTCAAATGAATAATTATTAGTAATTGCCAACTTATATACATGCATGCATGGTTTTCCCCTAATTGGTGTCTGTGTTTTGTTACATCAAAAACAAAAGTAATTAATATAGAAAGCATGACACGTAAAACTCTACAGGAAACTTCAAAGTTTTGTTTTCTCCTTATGTTGATGACTACTCGTTTGCTACAAACTTAAAACTGAACATTATTCATTAATTGTTATTGTATCCGTTATCCCAAAACTAATGGTTTGAATTTGATGTATAAGTGCGATCCTTTTCGCGTTTCTTTTCTGCAAAGTAGTTTGAAACTTTTTTTTTTGAAAAAGGAGTAGCCGGAAACTTTACATGTGCTCATTTTTGAACTTTTTTGCGTTAATCCATTTGCGCAATGTATTTATATTTACACTTCTAGAACGAAACAACTTAAACTCATCGTTTTTTGATAAATCAAGATACACGGACTAATATCAAATCGATACATAATCCACATAGAGATGGAATTTATTAATAGTAAAATCATAAATGGAAACTTCGAACGGCTGTTGCCTTGGTTAATGATTTTCTTATGTGAAAATGATTATGCTAATTAACTAATCATTAAAATCGACTACAAACTAACAACACATAAAACTAGTTTTATTTTTTATCAAATAAAACTATTTGTATATATATTAGTATTTGGTACTCACTCTGTACCATTTTAAGTGATGTTTAAGGTTTTTACACAAAGATTAAGAAAATACAAATTTCTATATAATTTATCTTGGTTACATAAAATTGTATTACGTAAAATCAGTCTAACCAATAAGAAAAACATGTAGTATTTTGCAATCGCAAATTTCAATTGACATTAAATTTTATTTAGAAATGTAAAAAAATCACTTATTATAAAACAAAATAAAAATACTTAAACACCACTTAAAATTGTACGGAGGGAGTATGAACAGAAACAGAACAAACTAGTTACTTACACTGACTTGCACAATTAAAATTCCTATTTATCTAGAAAATACGCACTCTCTTGAAACATAAACTACTCCAAAGTTTATTTCCACGTTTGAATATATAAACACAAAGCCATAATAAAGCTGACGTTCATGCTGTCCTATTCCGACCCTCTTTAATTGATCTAATCCAGTAGTCCTAATAAACCTGGTCTTATATATATATGTATGATTCATGACGCAATCCTCTATTGGTATGTTACAAAATTAGGCCAGACTGTATTATATACAACAATATGCACAAATATAATTATAAAGACAGGTGAGGATGAAATGCAACAATGTGGAAAAATAGAGGAGAAACTAAATGACATCACGCAAAGTAGAATTGGGTATTTTCTTGGTGGCTAAGAAGAGCAAAAGGATTGGTAAGTAAAATAAAGAATAAGGATGGGTTTACAAGTGTATATGCATAAACCTTTTTCCTGTGCAATTAAAACAATTAAAATAAATGTAATTTTGTCTTCTTTTAGTAATAGTGGGATTCCTTTTGATTCTTTATGTTGTCCCTTTCTTTGACCGGTTAATTAAACTATTTACCTAATTAACTAATCCATGACTTTAAATTAGTGAAACGTTATACAAAATATAATTTTCTAAAGTAGCAATAAGCCAATTATGCTCATTCATTTACGTAATGGTAGAGTGGATGCTTAAGTCTGGACATAGTTAAGCTGCGAGCCAATATCTTTTGATATAATTTATGTTTGTTAACCTTACATAATATAATATTTGGTATTTGGACACAAATCCAATTATACTGTAAATCTTTTCTCTCTATAACCAGTTATGAAACTAATCAAATTTGGATTAAGTTCATGCATATATTGTTTACATCTTAGCTCGGAGAAAATAATATTTGGTATCCAAATATTTAATTAGTTGTACCTTTCGTTATTGATAACTTATGTCACATTTGCTTAAATTATTTAAAATTGAAATTGGAAAAACCTTGTAATCACCACATTGACATAGATATTTTCATCAAGCGCTCTATTTTTAAATTTTTGGGTATCCCGGGGCCCATGTCATAGTGAAACATGGCGACACAACCAAATCGTAGCAACTCCACTGGTCGACTTTTGTCCTAACTTAGTTGTTGCATCTATCTTATTAAAACAGAAATATTCCGTTGGACCTAATATTTATTTTGTAAGTTTTTAAATTAAATACACTTTATACTTTATAGTTAAACATACATTAAATCACTAATGTTCATTTCTTTATAATACTATCTATGTTTCCAAACAATATACTTATTTCTTTATACTACTATCAATGTTTCCAAACAATATACTTATTTCTTTATACTACTATCAATGTTTCCAAACAATATATTACTATCAATGTTTCCAAATAATACAATAATTAATCTTAGTTATTTTATATATATCATTTTCTCTTTAAAATTTTGTAAAAACGTCATAATTTCATAAATTGCAAAATAGTGAACTTTAAAATTTCGAATATTAGATTACAAATTATGAAACTATTACAATTTAAATCTAATTAGATTACATATCGGCCATCCATCAGTTCAATCGGTTAGTCTCGGGTTTTAGTGATTTTTTAATATAAATATTTTAAAAACATAAATTGAATTGCCAGATCTTCGGATTAACCGGTATAATCACAATCGGGTTGAATTTAAAAATACTGATTTAAATGCAAAAATGTTTTAAATATACACTCTTTAAAAATTACCAAAATATTTGTTAAATTATTAGTGAAATTTTTCATCGTAAAATATTCCGCGCTTCAAAAGCGCGGGTCAAAATCTAGTATTAATTTAATACGTGTGCATGGTTTTTTTTTTTTTTTTTGACGGCAAACGGCTATTCTATTACTCAAGCTTGAGGTGGTCTGGGTAACCAGACCGGAATAGAACAACCAATAAAATATAACTTCCTATGGTTTATTAATGACGTTCATCTTCGTTTAATACGTATAAATATACATATCATATATTATTATGATTAGGAAGAAACATACATTTAAACCAACGAGGACTAAAAAAAAAAAAAAAAAAAAAAAAAAAAAAAACCAACGAGGACCCTCCACAAGAAGTCGGGAGATAATAATTTTTGGACACGAATATAAAAGGTGTGTTTTAAAAATAAAGGCAAAAAGTCATTCATCACAACGCATAGCCCTTTTATATAAAAAACAACCATTCATAGTTTTTGTGAAATTATTTTCCATAATGCACTGCAAAATTCGTAGGACCCAATCAGATTTCAGAATTTGAGTTATATGACTATGTCCACGTGAAATATGTCGAGAAATAATTTTTATATATAGTTTTTTTATCATTATCGATCATTCATATCTTAGGCTAAACTTAGTTTCGTGCACATTACTTATTGTTAAACGACGTAAACAAATCAACAAAATGTTGCTTAAATATGAATCTCTGGAACAATATGTTTCTAAAATAGTCAACAATATGATTTATCAATTATCGTTATTCGTTAAACCAAACAGCAACGAGATACTTGGGGTTCCGATTATAAGTTTTTATCACAGATAAATTGTACACACACACAGAAAACAAAAGTGACGTAGAAGATGAGTACCTTGCGATTACCCAAAAACAAAGGACTACCTTGCTCTCTCAATATCTCTCAAATCATTAGATAGGGACTTGTCGAGAACGTACACAAAACGCAAATTAAATCACATATATATCCATCTCTTTTCTTTTTATTTGGTGATATATTGTAAGTGTATCTACAAAGGTCAGGACCTCAATCAAATACGGTCCAAAGTCCAAACACTAAAAAAGGAGGAAAGCACAAAATCTGAATGTTGATTATTAGATACGGCAAGAAACATGAAAGCAAGAAGATCTTCATGTCTCTCTTCTTTCCTTTTTTTTTTTTTTTTGAAAATTCCGCAGCTTTTTTTGACAGCCCACCCTCCAACCAATACACACTATGTAGATAATTCAAGAGAAAAAAACCAAAATAGCACTAAATCAAGTTTTTGTCATAAAAATAGTATCACAAGGAGGAAAATGATCAAAATAGATTTTATTGAAGGGTAAATATGCATTTATAACCCTTGGGTTAATTAATCTAGGACCTAGAGTTTAGAGTTAAGGGGTAGGGTATTATGAATGTATTCAAATATTTAAAAATAAAAAATAAATATTAAAATTTTCAAAACAAAAAGGTGCTATTTTGATCATTTTATTTTTTGAGTGTTATTTTTGTGACAAAAACTTTAAAAAGTGCTATTTTAGAGAATTGCCCATAATTCAACCATAATCTTGAATCAAACACTTTGATTTATTTTCTCCCTTTTATGTTTTTGATGAGTGATTGACTGAACAACGGTCATGTAAAGGAGAGGAGAAAGACAAAGAATAAACATGTTACATTATGTATTTGTGATTCATACATTTTCAGTAATTATGGCAGTCATCTGTACACTTTCTTATAAAGAAGATTATTCATATTTCGGTATAAGACCACTTTATTATTTTTCTATTTTAATGACATTTGCACAATGCTTTAATGTATTAGTACAACGCTGTCAAAATTTAATTAATTAACATGAATCACCATGAATGAAGCTGGACTGTTTCATTTTGTTTAGTGATGCTGTCGTTTAAGTGAAAATTGAGATATATGTATATAACTAGAACAATATTATTTTGAACCATTTAAGAAGTAACTACATATATATATAGATCAAATATCATAATAGTGACAAAACCACCCCACCAAAAAGAACAGAGTAATTTGGGATTAACCACACAATGCTTTCTCTTAACCATTGTTCTCTCTATCCTTTATGAGCTGATAATGGAGACTTCCCTCCTGCACCACCATGTCTCAGATTCTCTGCACAGATTATTTTATTACGATAAGTTACAAAAAATGTTTTTTTTTTTTAAATTCAAAACCTTTACTAAAATATGTCTAGACTCGAAGGAAAAAAAAAACTTGCCTCGATGCCTTTCAAGCTCTTCATAGAGTTCTTCTTCCCACTCCCTTCGTACCTCTGAAAAACTGCAGGCGGATTCAAAGAAGGAAACATCAACAACATCAAAGAAAAAAAAACAATTTTTTTATAAACCAGCAGCAACTTCAGCGAGAGGTAACTCACCAACGGCTATTAGTTACTGCCTTCTTGGACGACTCGTTGACTTGAGTTGACTCGGTTCCTGGCTGCATCGCTCTGCTTGTGTTCAGTGTACGTTTTGAGCTTTTGAATGGACTGGGCATTGCATCGCTGATAGCTGAGAGACGTCTGCTCGGAAGTCGTTTAGGTGACTTGCTTATAGTTGGTAGGTTTGGTAATTTGTAGTTGTTGGTGGTGTCTCCAAGTGCACCTTGTGGTATTCCTGGATTCATAGCGTTGTGGAATTCCTCAAGCAGTGGAGTCTGCAGCCTTTTCAAATCTTGAGCCTTGACAAGAGAGATAAACCAAAAACAGATTCAGATATATTCATCACAAAACCTCACTTGGTAGCATATATGCATTAGCAAATGAATCTGAGAAAACATGAAACATTGCATAGTATTATCTGATTTCTCACCAAGCTGCAGCAATGAGGGGGGCTTTACCTTTTCATCCAAAAACGATTTTATTTTCAACTCTGTTGCTTTATAATCATCCTCTGCCACGGAAGAGCTACCAGCAAGTGTTAAGCTGGCCTCCTCATCACATGGAACACCAGATTTGAGTTCAGCAGCTTGGTAAGAAAGCAAGTTAGATTTACTTCTCATCACTTCTGGGCTTTCGTTAAACTTGCATGACCAGTTATCCGTGGAATCACACATGGGATTAAAACTCTGTTAGAGAAGTTCAAAGGTTTTTGTCAGTATAACTGTAATCAACAGACATATGTTTGAAAATTTGGAAGATGGATTGATCACCTTGTTTAAACCTGTGGATTGTGACAAAACATTGTTACCGAGTGATGAAATGTTGCAGAGATCATCCATATCGATCTGACATAGGTCATCAGAGTCGCCATCTCGCCAACCGAATCCTGAGTTATTTGATTTCTCTGGGTGTATAATGGAACTCCTCAAGCTTCCTAGTTCACATACATCCTTCAAGCCTGAACAAGTTGACCTCCTCATCAAAGAGTTTATTCTGGAACATTAAGTAAATAGGAAAAGTGAAAAAGGAATCAAGAGACCAAAATCAGGGCGTAATAAGAAAGAAAACTGAAAGTATATCTGCGAAGAAACTTACGAACTCCTGACACTGATTCCTTGTGTGGCTATTGAGTTTTCGCACTCCTAATATATTTGAAGGAATGTCAGAAGGTTGAAGAACCAGAACATGGTTCACCGCATAATTAATGTACTAACCGTAAAAGAGTTATGGGAAGTTGGATAAGATTCCATGTGTTCTCCAGTGACAAAGGGATGCTGGAAACGTCAACCAGATGTTAGTACTATAAACAACAAAAAAATAACCATGTTATACTTCTACAAAATATAAGATTCACAACACCTGAAGCAATTCGGATGCAGAGAGTCTCAAGCTTGGTTCCCTGCAAAGTATAATAGCTCTTACAAATATGATAACAGAAATAAACGCTCTATTGAAAAGAAAGGTGGACATCGGTCTTTACAGGCTCTAAGTCTAGATAAAAACAGAAACGAACGTACGACTTACTTGTGTAAGCATTTCAGTAGAAAGTCTTTAGCCTCTGGTGAAAGGTCTTCTGGAATTGGTGGATGAGCTTTTGTTCTACCAATATGAAGAACAGCGGCAAACTGGAAAAAAAAAATACTTGTCAGTTTTCCAAACAAAGACAGCAGTGTATGCTTCAAAGAAATTGAAAATTGTCTTTCACCCAGTTGATATATATCTACCTGCTGATACTGCTCGCTCCAGGGAGGTTTCCCTGTAGCCATCTCGATCACAGTGCACCCAACGCTCCATATATCAGCAGAGCTTCAGATTTAAGAAGAAGTTCAGACGAAAAGTTGCAATACAATACACAGAGGGGAAAATAGATGAGAACCCATTTTCAAAACCCCCTAACATTTGTAATCTATCATCATCTTACAAAAAGTTAGAAGCTTAAAGAAAGTAGGAGACTTAGGAAAATAAGATGACTAGTATGGTATTCTACAAATACTTACAAGCTGTGACCAGTCTGGAGAATGACTTCAGGAGCCATCCAATACGGCGTTCCCTTCATAGATTTGGCACCATTTACAGTAGCCTGGAAAAGCAAACAATCAAAAGTCTTTAGAGTAGTGAAAAAAAAGAGGCAACATATTGAAATATGACTAAAGAGAGAGAGAGAGAAGCACAATCATACTAGCTCTACAACTTTCTTAGAAGCACCAAAATCTGCGAGCCTGATGCACCCTTTGTTATCGACCAAAATATTAGCCCCCTGGAGAAGAAAGTCGACAAGAGTTATTTTAAGCAAACCACAGGCCCATTAATCATATGTTGGGGGAAAAACAGAAAAGCACCTTGATATCTCTATGCATGATCCCATTCTTGTGAAGATACTCCAGACCAACCAAAAGTTGCTTTGTGTACATTATTATTACCTTACTCATGAAAAAAAAAAAAATCAGCACAACATTTAATCAATTCCCCAGTGGAAAGCTCAAACACACAAATTTCACTTACAGGTTCAGGAAAAGACCCAAACTTCTCCAGCAAAGATGAAATAGAACCACCGGGAACAAACTCCATCAAGATATTCAACGAATCACTCTCCCTTACAGTACCCAAGTATCTCTGTAAACCAAAAAAAAAAAAAAATCAACATAACAGACACTAAATCTCTATATAAAGGAACGAAGTGAATAAATTAAATTAGAGCCTGTACTCACAACAATGTTTGGATGTGAAAGATTCTTTAAAAGTCGTACTTCTTCCTCAATCTCTCGAATATGACCCTAACAACAACACATTGATTCATCATCCTTAACACACAAAGATTCCAAAACCACTGAGAGCTAAATCAAAAGCGATTGGAAAAAAACTCACCTGAGTCTTCTCCTTGGCATTGTTCGGAGCGATTAAAACCTAATCAAACAAATTAAAAATATCAGTAAACGAAAATGAAGCAATAAACTAACAATTTTTTTCAAAATGGACCTGTTTAATCGCGAGAAGCTCGCCGGAATCGAGGTTCATCCCCATGTAAACCCTCCCGAAAGCGCCGCAGCCGATCAACTCCCCCTTTCTCCACCGAATCGGCGGCGCTTCTTCTTCCTTCCGAGGAGGAGGAGCGGGGAGACCGGGAGGCGTCTTGTTGCTGCTGAAGAGTCCGATCCGAGAGCTGCTTCGGATGCTGGAGTTGATCTTCCCGACGAATCCGCTTAGACCTCCTCCTCCTCCTCCGCCGTCGTCTCCGGATAAAGATGACCGGAAAACTAAGGATCGGCGAACCGATCCGAGTATATCTTGCATCGTTGGATCTTCTCTCGAGAGAAAGCTTAAAGTGATTCGTTAGAGAGATTAGTGAAGAAGATTCATCGGCTTCGTGATGTTCAGAGGAGGGAATGAGAGACTCGATCTGTAATTCAAAATCAAAAGTGATTTTTTGATTCGTTGAGAAAACATAATTCAAAATCCCTTTGTTAATGGGCCTTCTCTTTACTATTGGGCCTTACGTTAAGTCTGCACGTGGCAAAGCGCTAGATCGTGTGTCGGCCGTTGAATCATGAGGTCTCTCTCTCCACCAAACTTACCGACAAAAGGTATTAGATTAAATACATGCTATTATTACTAATCACATGCAATTTTTGCTTTAACTTTAATCTTGTTTTGTCGGATTGTTACGTTTAAATTTGAATTTAAGCTTATATGCTCTCTCTCCGTTTAAGATTAATAATCTATGTTTCGAAACAAAAAAAATGTTTTACTGTTTTTTAAGTAAATAATAATGATAGATTATAATTTTGGAAATTGTTATTTTTATTAGCTTAACATTATAAATTAGTTAATCACAAAAATAATTTTCTTTATAATTAAAATTTAAGATGTTTTTTTAATATGTATAAAAACTTTAAAGAAATTTAGTAAATAACATAAAGCAAAAATTATTCTTGAGACAAAAAAAAAACTCATGACATGTGTGGTAGGTGTCACTCTCATCAACAGAGGAAGAAACAGAAGGACAACGTGATAGCAAGCAAGTAATTAAAGAGGCCAATACTAAAGATGAAACCACTTGAATCCTGTTTTGTAGCTGGAGAATAGTTTCCTTCAGGTGTGCTGGTGGTGAGAACCACAACGATCCAATCATCTTCCTTACCAATCCCCATCCCTGTAAACTTTGAATCGTTCAAACTCATGGAGTATTGGGACTTGGTGAAGTTTGTGAGGACGAGGCTTGACTCTAAACGAGGAACGCATGCGGGCATAATAGAGCCGTCTCTTGTGTCTGAGACGTTTAAGTGGCATTTAGCTAGAATGTTAGGGTAATCTGAGAACTGTGGTTCGGTGCCAGGCACTGTGGCTGAGCCGGTGTCGTTGGTGCATGGTTTGTTCTTGAATTGATCAGCGAGTTCGTCGGCTAGACACTCTGCGTTTTTGTTCTTGTTTAAGGTTGTGAGATTCTGTGATGTTCTGTAGCTGTTGATGCCTGTGAAAAGAACGTCCTCTTCATCTGCAGGTCAAAGAACTCTTAATCACATATTCACAAGTAAATCTTTTTTTTTTTGCTAAATAAATAAATCTTTTTATAAGATTTAAAGATCTAAATGAAGTGAAAGGAACAGATCTTAAGAGATTTCAGATCAGATCTAAAAACATCCTAAGCAAATCAAGAACAGAGAATCTCAAGAACAAGAATGTCATGGAAGAGAGAGAGAGGAAGTTACCAGTGTCACTGACCACAGGGCGACTGAGGATGAGAATGATGACAGAGAGAAGGAGAAGAGGAAGCTTGTTGTTAATCGCCATTGAAACAGATTCGAGAACTCTCTTTTGATATTTTTTCTTTTCCTTTCGGGGTGATGAATAGCTTTTATTTATTTATTGATATGATATAAAAGAGAGCGTGAAAATGGTTGCTTAGCTTTAACTCTTTGACAGTTGTGTTGTGATTCTGTTGTGCTTTACTTGTCTTACTTGATTGTGACGCTGCGTCGGCCATTTATAAAGCTCCTATACGATGTCGTTCTGTTCTGAGTAGGGAAGAACAAGACCAAATGTGGCAGGACATACCGACATAAAACTCACTAAGCCAAACACAAAGTTTATATTTGAAACAAAGTTCTTGTAAACTTGATGGTTTAATTGATTTGTTATTACATTGTGACCAAACACAATAACCAAAAGACAAACAAAAACACAAGTGTTTTCAACGTAACTTACTCCATAACTGCAACTCCACCTACAGCTTTGATCTTCTCTATAATTCCATTAGCTTCTTCCTTCGTCAGACCTTGTTTAATCACCACGGGTACTTTCTCCACAAGCTCTTTCGCTTCCTTGAGACCCAAACTCGTGAACGCTCTCACTTCTTTGATCACTTTGATCTTCGCAGCCGTATCGAACTTCTCCAGCTTCACATCGAAAGACGTCTTCTCCTTCTTCTCCTCCACTACTTTCCCTGCTCCAGCATCCTGCTTCCCTCCCATACTCACGCCTTGCCCTGAGATCATCTGCTGTTTTGGAAGCCTCAGGTGCTCGTTGAGTGCGGGACCGATCTGTTTACGCTCTTCCGGAGATAGAGCGGCGATACGCTCGGCTAGCTCCACGATCTTGCTCGAAGGCTGGGGTCTAGGACCGTACGGATCGTAGAACGACGGGTACTTGTACTTCTTGGGTTTGGGTTTGGATACAGAGTCTTGCTGCAAGAAACGCGCTTGCACAGACCAGTTTGCTTTGGGTTGGTGGCATTGGCGTGAATGAAGGTTCCTAACAAGTGATATAAGCTTCTTCATGACTCTACAACTCTGCTACCATACAAAAGTCAACCCAAAATCACTTCCAAGTGACAGAAAAACAGTTAACCAAGTCCCCAGATCTACACAGGACAGCAACAGTAGAAACAGAAAGAGAATTATTTATATCTCCAAATGTACATGCTGTTATTGACCAATGCAAAGAAGGGATCCAAAATCACAGAACGAGACTGATTATGGTTACATGAGGACCAATATAAGCGTGAAAATTTGGCATATTTACATTAATAATCTGATGAAACTAAGAAGTAAGAACACATATTACTGTATCAGTTTTGGCTCAATGTTTGATCAAATCCATATAGCGTTGATTTCACAAAGCAAGCAGAGGTTCAAAGACCGATTGGATTTTACCAGGTCATATCAGATTCAATGGTCTAGTGTGGAAGTGATTAGACTCTATAACAAACTTAGTGATCCGTTCCGATTACTGAGAAAACAAATCCCTAAAGATCGAAAACCTAGCAAAGCTATCACAGTCCCAAAATCAAAAACAATAGGATCCATAAATCAATATACCTTCTATTGATGTGAGAATAAGAGCACTAAAATCGGAGAGGAGAAGAAGTTGAGGAATGGCTTACCTCCGGCGCGTTGCGGTTGGGAGAGAACGGCTAGCTTCGCCGGGTCAGAGATATGGTGCAGGTGAGGAGGGGGAGAGAGAGACACGAGGGGTTTAGAGTGAACCTTCCTTTCTTTGGGCTACATTTTGATATAATGGGCTAAGCCCAATAGATACTCAACAACAAAATTATATTTCGAAATATGGGCTAGCCCGATAGATTAGTATCCCTACTTCTATTAAAAATTTCTAGCATTTTTGTTTTTTTTAAAATAAATCTTTTACAGTTTTCAGTGTATATTTTGTTAGTAAATAATAACAAGTTTGAAATATCAAGATACTAGTTACATTTTTGAATAGCTATATTGGCTTAGAATCATAGGAAATTTTTAATTTACTAAAATTATGCATTTTATAGTTAAAAATTAGTTGTGTGTTTTAATATAAAATTTTCTCTTTGAATAACTAATGGAGTGTGTTAAAAAAAAGGAATAACTAATGGAGTACTCTATCATGTTATGATGTACATTTGCTGAAGTAACAAACATTTTTTATTGAAAGAAAACAAGAACCAAGAAAAAGTGGAGTTGTAAACTTGGTGTGATCCTTTGGTTATGTTCGGATCAAACTTATTTTCACTCGCAACTTATATAAAAGAGGAAACAACAGAGACAGAGAACAACTTGTTGAAACACTTGTTAGATCTGTCCTAAAATGACTTCTGCTCCTGACACCTTGAAGTCAGACGGTGCTTCTTCCACGTTCACAGCCTTCACCTTGCCGTCTTCTACATATGCCGACCATCTGCACATCAACATCACACAAACAAAACCACTATTTAAGATCAATGGGTTCAGGGATATGAAAGTTTCTACAAACGGAATTTTGCAGTGGTGTTTTACCTCTCAGACCGAGGGCCGAGCAATGCAGCAGAGAGATCCTTGTCTAGCCCCAAGCTTTTATGGAATTTCCCATCAAAATCTCCATAAAACTCAATCTGATGTCAACAAGTTTCAAGATCATCACCTTAAGTCATTGTGATGATAACAGCAAATATAAACACACAAATGAAAAAGTGTAAACCACGAATATCTAGCATGGAAAAGGATATGAAATATATTGAAATTCTAAGTATAATGGAAATTGCTAATGAGGGAAGTCTTTCTAACCATAGAATCATATATTCAATAATCATCTAACCATACAAGTCTTCTAGTCCATAAGCTTGAGACAATAACCAATCTGAAACATGGAGTAGTAACAGTCCTATCTATATATATATAGCAATCAACAATACTAAAGGGAGTAAGAAGATTCCTAAATGGCCTATCTTTACCACCCAATAATATTAACAAGTTTTTATGGATCAAGCTTCAGCAGAGAACTAAAACATCAGACCACGGTGATGTTAGGAACACAAAAGAAAAAAAAAGTCTATGAACTTACAGCGTCTTTGGCTCCAATCTTGTCTGCCCAACCATTTATAGTATATGGATCATTGACAGAGACACAGATGACGGAGTCAATGCCTTTGGCTTTGAACTTATCAATGTGGCTCTTGTAGCTTGGCACATGCTGCTGTGAGCAGACTCCTGTGTACGCGCCCTGCACACAGACACAGCGATCAGAGCTCAGAGAACTGATCAACAAGACATGAGAAAGATTAAAAAGACAGAATTTTTTTTTCTTACAGGAAGTCCAAAGATGACGACTTTCTTCCCCTGCAACCAATACCAACAACAATAGTTATGTCAGAAACTGAGATTATTACCCTCGAATCAAAAAGTCTGAGAATCTGACCTTGAAGATATCGGCCAATGGTGTGGTGGAGAATTTGGAGGAGACGCCTTCGTCCCAGCTGCGAGCTTTCTGGAGGGAAACGCCTGGAGCCGCCGAGGTTATGTCCGTGCCCTCAGAGAGCTTTGAGAAAGCCCTTGATAAAACTCCGATCGGGGAAATATTCGCCGCCGATCTCAAAGCAGGTGAGTTTCTTAGCTTCAGAAGAGACATCGCCATCGCCGTTTGAAAGTGAGAAGTAGTCTCCACCTCTTGGTTCGTTTCGATTACTATATAGTGGTCTCAACCATTTCTGAAGAAAACATCTTGCCGTTTCGTAACACGCCAGTCAAACTTGCACGCTGTTCCAAAGGCTCTCGGAACAGCACTCACTTTTATTTGTTTGTGTGCTAGGTTGGTTCATCATCTTGACTTATTTCGAAAACATCAAATTGTGAAGAACATTCATATCTTGATCAAGTAAAAAGAGTGTGCAAGGTTAATACAATCAAATGAATTTTTTTAGATTCTTTATACGAAGAAAGAAAACACAATTTGTTCTGCGACCGTGCCATGAATCCACAAAACTAAACAGCAAGAGTAGCCATCAATGTTTCTGCCTTAAAAACACTGTCAAGCTATGTTATGTCTCTAGCTCTCTGAAATTACCAAAGAGAAGCAAGATTAGAACAAGTCAAGAAGAGTTACTATTTGAACAGCTTCATGGTATCAAGTACTTACTATTTGTTTCTGGTTTTGCTCCACTTTTCGATGGCATTGTACCAGTCCCATTGGAAAAAGAGAGCGACCAACCTTATAGGCCCTGCCGTTATGACTTCAAGAAAAGCAAGCCAAAATGATCTTTGAGGTGACATGCCTGTTGTCGCGAGAGACAGCAAGAATCCTTCAAAGTTGCATGAGACGGTGAACTTTCCTGCTTTGATGCCTTCCATAGCTCTTCTGGCTACTTCTTCTGTTTTCATTGAACCAGACGACGCAGCTATTATGGAAGTGACCTCAGGTCTGCTCTTCTGTTCTGAGAAACCCAAAAAAAAAGGGAAAATCAAATAAACTCTTATCATCAGCGTCAGCTTTATTATATGAATAATGAACCAAGCAACCTCAAAACATCAGTCAATAGAGTATTAACTTATTTCTCAAATAGAAAAAAGACGAAGTCGTTTCAGATGCTACCTAAGCTTAACTATATCTCCTTAGGCATCCGTTACTCTCTTCTAATAGTATCACACATAAACGCATAAACTTCGCTCTAAACACTTTCGTAATCAATACCCAGTATTTAACAGACCACTTCATCAGAGTCTCTTCTAGCAGGCAATTTCATAACAAAAAAAAGAAAGAAGAAAATGAGATATATACTGAGTATAAAGGCGCAACTTTGATCTCATAATAACAACCAGATCAACAATAGTTTCATGTCTTCATAACCCAACCATATAGAACAATGTTATGTAGTCTGTCTCCAACCTTTTTTATGCATTTTAACTACATTATCAGCTTAGTATAAGCATACTCATTAGCTGCCTAATCTTACCTACTTTCATGTGCTAATATACATATGCAAAAGCTTCAGAGTATAGTCTTTACCTTCCTCAAACCCAGGTGTATCAGTGTCAGGAGGGAAAACAAGAGTGACATGAATGTCATCAGCAATAACTTCTTGCTGCAGCGATTGCGCTAATCCTTGTAGCCCAAACTTACTCGCCGAATACGCAGCATAACCGTAGACTCCCACCTACACAACAAACCAATCAACTTTCCATCAAACTATTGAGAGATGAAATACATTTCCTAAAAACTTACATCACGTGCATTGTGGTTCATATATATACATACAATGGTTCATATTTCCAACCATTGGTACAATCTACATTAACCAACTAAACCGGGATACATTACTAATAGCTACCTGACCGGCTTGAGAGGAGACGAGAGAGATGGAAGCAGGTCCACGACCTTCCCTCCCCGCCTTCATCCCCGGCAAAGCAGCTTTAATCACATTAAAGCTCCCCACCAGATTAACATCGATCGTGAACTTGACATCCTCCACGCTATGCTTCTCAAGCTCCCTCGCCGTGAACACGCCTTGGTTCACTACCAACACATCGATCGGACCGGAATCCTCTACCGCCTTCGAAACGGCGTCGTAGTCGCGGACGTCGGCGGAGAACGCGGCGACCTCGACTCCGGTAGCGAGCTTGATCGATTCTTTGGCTTCCTCGAGCTTTTTAGCGGAGCGAGCGAGGATGGAGACGCGAGCTCCTTCCGAGGCGGCGCGGTGAGCTAGGGCGAGACCGATGCCGCTGGATCCGCCGGTGATGAAGACGTGGCGGGACTTGATGGAGATTCTGACGGGTTTGGGGCGTACGATTAGGGCTAAGATGACGAGGAGAGAGAGTGGGATGACGGGGATGAGGAGGAGAAGGAAGTAAGGAGACATTGCCAGGCGTCGAGGGTTTTGGATCTCGTGGCGATTGTGAAGCTTCGTGATCGTTGACGTTCACTCGTGAAGAGAAGAGAAGAAAACAAAAAACTCGATTGTGAAATAAACCAACGATGCAAAATACCCCGGTTAAGGATTTCAATCTGAACCGGTAGTTGAATTTATGTCCGTAGTTGTCTACTGTTATTTTAGTTGAATAACCGTCATTTTAACATTTTTATAAAAACTAAAAAAGAAACTAATAAAAATCATTTTTATATCATTAATATATTAATAAAAAAACTCTGTCTGACTAATACATTAGATCTATGAAGTTAAAAATGAAGAATTGTTTAAAATTTTTGCATTAAAAACGTAAATTGACATTTGCGGTGAAACAAAATTAAAATGATAAAATATTTTTTGTTAAGAAACTGGAGGAATATACGATTTTACTATTATCAAATAGTACAATTGTACAACAGTTTAATAAAAAAAACAGTTTTATCAAATAAATGATAATGTATTTATGTTTTGTTTTAGATTATACTACACATCATATATAAGCAATAAATAAATGATATATTAGTTTTATGAAATTAATTTTACATTTTCTGCAACCGATCCCATAAGAGAAGGTGTAACGTGACTACGTATCTTAGGGATTCAGAGAGGTTGAATTCGTAGTCTGCAACTTGCAAAGAGACAGGTTTGAGTCAATACTTTCACATATTGATGCTTAGTCTTATTTGACAGTTGCAACTTACTTTGCAAAATTTACAGCTAGTTGACAGGAAAGCATACAGCTCTTCTCCATACAAATGTCTAAACTCTGATTTTCTCAAATATTATATCAGAGAATATACATATAATTCTATGTATTTAAAATAAATAAATAATCAATTTGATGGAGGGTGGTGTGCATGTGGGTGCGAGACTGTGACGGTCTTTTCCTCTTTAGATCTGACTTTTGTCTATTCAAACATTGTTGCCAACATAACTGTAACTCTGTAACTGGGAGGTCCCAAGAGATTGATTGGTTTTGGACCTGACACAGGAAGATTTTCCAAGCTCACATGAGACTTGTCCTGATCCAGTTTAATTCATCCATTGATGATTAAGGACTAGTTTCATGGGGTTTATTTTCCACTTTCTTTTGAACATATGTTTATTTTCCACTTGACTTGAAACAATTATAAAAGTGGTATATTGTTGTAACAGTGAGTGAATTAATCTCTCTAAACAATTGCATAAATCACACCAAATCCCTTTAGATTGATGGTTCCTCCTTCATTCTTATTATTTGCTGATTTTACAAACACAAAATCTATAAATATCAATAATCAATATATAATATGAAATTAATGACACAAATCCATGTCTTGAATCTTGATTGAGACTTAAGTGAAGAGAGATGCTGCATCTCTGTAGGTTCTTCTTTGGTTAGTAGAAGCTGCATGATGAAGGGTGATGCTTTCTTGGTTGTTGTTGAAAGTTGTGGAGTTGTTGTTGTTGTCATAAACATGATGAGGATACTGTTGCTTGGGGATGAGGGAACCGAATCTCCCTTGCTTCTTCTGATGAGAATGGTTATGTTGTTTCCTTCTTGGCTGAGAACATCTTGGGATGAACACTCCTGTCCCTTTGCTCTCTCTAACTTGGTTGTAATTCTGCTCATGGTATATCATATACGGTGTTGCTGATGCTTGGTAGTTTTCTCTGAACAAACCCTGTTCATGAATTCAAATATCAACAACCACATATATTCACTAATAAAGAAAGAGATAGAGAAAAAGTAATTTGGACAAACCTGGAATGAGACAGGAGAAGAAAGTGAGATAGGGTTCTGTTCATCTTCATCTGTGATTAAGAGATTGATTTGTTTGCTTATGTCTGCATAGAAGACATCATCATCGAGCTCCAGGTCCATAGCAACTTCCATGGCCGTATATCTAGCCTTTCAAGAAGTGTTTTAAGAAAATATGGTTTAAGTGGAGTTGTGAGGGGGAATGTTCAAAGGGTTGCATAAATAGGCAAAATGTTGAGGTGAGAGAGAGAGGCTAGAGAGAGAAGTGCATGTGGGAGGGTGGGGCCAAAATAAAGATATGAGAAATATATAATGCAATCTATTCTGGCAAAAGTAAGTCCCCACACATAAATGGATCATGAAGGACGGTTTGCACAATGATGCTACTACTTGCAAATCCTATAAGATATTAAATCAAAAGTAGTTCACAACTCACAACAAGAACAAAACACCCATATCTATCCCAACTTATATATATTTTTCATTTCACATAATAAAATTATCATATCATCTCATCCACAAAGCCCATCCCTCTCACTCTAGCGTCTAAATCGAACTTCATTTTCTTGTATGGCTCAAAGTTTATAGTTCCAATAATCTCCACTTATGGATGGAACTCATATATATTACCTACCTTATCCAATGACTTTCTTAGTCAATATCTTCAGATACAAAAAGATAATATAGTATATAATATATATACTTCCCCTCGTAACATAACTAATAAATGACCTGTGTAGAAATTAAAACTAAAACTCTAATAGACTTATGAATCCAAAAGTGTGGGCGACTGTGTGTTCGTAGGATCTAAGAAAATGCTAATTAATTGTTATAAAAAATTTGCATGAATTATATGCATTTGAAAATGTCAAGAAAAAAATGAGAAATCAGTTTTGATATTAAAAAAAAAATTCTCTGATTTTCTTAGCTTTTCTAAAAAAGTTATATATATATATATATAAATATATACAAAATAACATAATACATCTGTAATATATATTCGTTTTTTTCAATTCATTATAAACTATTATATTTGTATTAGAACAGCCTCTAAAAACCTTTTTTTTGAGACTGCATGGAGCATCGTTGCTTAACATGTTAGTCTTAACTTTATAAGAGGTGTATTTCGCAGCCATTTGCAATTTACATCCAATAAAAAAAAGGAAAGCTAGCACATGCCCACGATAGGTGACCAATATGCGTATACCAAACTATATGAAACCGTGGGGTCACATTTGATGTGTTTTAACTATTTATCGACATTCAACATGTTAGGAGAATACAGTATATGAACCTTATTTAACTTCTGAATTTGAAATATATTGATGGTTCGTTGTTAGCCTCATGAAGAAAATAATTTCAAATTTTTCTTCATCGATGACTGACCTAATATATACAAAACAAGGTTGTCAAACTGCTGATTTGTATCACTTCTTTTGTTTATCTAAAACTGCTCATTCAAATTACTCGAAGAAAACAAATTTATAGAACTGAGTATGCTACGATGTGAGGATTTTGGATAGCTGGTGAATTGAATTATTGTTATTCGTTTATGTAACGAAATTATGAGGAAATTCACGGGTGAGTCGCATCTGAAGTGGACAATTACGAACATTAAGAATATAGATTTTCTGGAGATATGGAGAAAGAAGAAAACAAAGAGAATCTATCTCCATGATTTGTTTTGGTTGGAGTTCAATAGATTCTCTTAATTTTTATGGAAGTGGGGTCGCACACCAACACCGGTCAAGCTGGTCACTTAGAACTAACGATTCCAAGTCGAGGTTTTAAGAGTCCTCCATTTCTTTACATAGAACTCAATAATTGCTTTATAATACATATTTCAAATAGTTCTCGTCTACGGCTGGAATATTAGAATTCTAGACTAATCTCTTCAAATTACGGTCATATACTGTAGCATCTATAACTATCAAGACTTCTAATAGTTATACAAAAGACGTGAAGTGTCTTTTTTCTATGTTTATCTTTTATACGCTATGTTCACTCATGCGTATGAGTGACCATTAGAGTGATAATATGTACATAGATAAATGACATCAGTTAACATGTGATCGGCTAGCGGACTACGGGGTACTTCTTAACCCTAACTAAAACTCATGGTACGTATATATATAACTTGGACGTATAATATTGTATTGAAGAGAAACTTATCCGAAATTGGATGTGTGTTTTCATCATTTACACCCACACAAATATTAAAAAGAGCAAATAATAGAACACCACAAGGCTGTGTCATAGATAAGTTATACTCTACCCTACACCTACACATCCAACTTGCATACATCACCAGATAAGGCCCAGAAAAATCAAACCTAATAAATTTCAGATTAAAGTGAAGTAAGTTTTATCTCTATGTTTACTCCAAGATCCCTATATTAGCCAACGAAATTTGAACGAGATAAGATTAAAGTATCAAAGAGAGAAAATTACAAACAGAATATACAATCTCAAAACACTCACGAGCTTCTTGCTAAGGCTCATGTCATGTCACGATCACCGACTTGGTTTTTTTTTTAGCCTCACCGACTTGTCCTTTGGGAATCATAGTTAATGACTAGATTCACTTAAAAGGCCGCTTTATGATAATTAATATTTTTCTATTTTATATTAAATGTTATTTTAATATTTTTTATCACAGAAAAGTTGTTTTACAATTTTAATACAACTTTCATTTCAATATTAATTAAAATGTATTAATTTTATAAATATTTTTGTTTAAAATACTATTTAATTAAATATATGTAATTAATATGCATTTCAATCATTTTTCTAATCTTTGTGAAAATGTCATTTTTTATGAAAATATTATATATTATTATACTGTACGATAAAAACAAACATAAAACCTATCCATAAAAAGAAGTTTGGTGCATTTAATGGAATAATTGATGACACACCAAACACTCTTTTAAAAAGTAGTCATCGAGTAGGGTAAAGCATGTTGTGCCGGTGGAAGATCGTGCGGCTGAAGTGGTGTGCATGTCTCGTTTGAAATGATCGTTAACGGTATATAGCTGTGTATGATTTGAAAGATATATTTAAGCACTACAAGAGCGAATTAACAAAACATATCTATTAATATTTACTACATATACATACGTAAAATAGAAGATATAAATCTAGGCTAGCTTTGTTAATACAAACGCATATGCATGTCGCGTATAAGAAACACCTTTCTCGACAAATGAAAGTGGCCAGACATGCTACGTGCACTCCTTTTAGTCGCTATCTCGAACCTCAAAAGATTTACTAGACACAGATCAACATGATCCAGACAAGTATCCTTATCTGTTCTTCTTGAAATCAGTTAACATCTTGAATGTTTTCAAGAACAAATGTTCAGTTTGAACGTTGTTTCACGAGCCAGCTATATATCCAAAATATAGTGGATATGGAGAACTTTACAAATTTTGGGCTAGGCCCAAGAAAAATACCCAGTACCATCATTTTTTTGTGCAATCTCATCTATTAGTAATTAGTTTATATAATTGTAGAATTTGCCCTAGTATTTATAATATTTGCAACCTTCCCCAAGACAAAGTGTAATATACAGTATATGAGGTAACTCAATCTTTGTATGAAACTTTAATATCATTCGAGATTTTTAATCTTTACAAAAGGAAAGATTACCAAAACCTAATTTACATATTCCCATCCAATGAAACTAATCCCTCCATCAAAAAAATAATCACAAACCCTTTTATGATTGATCATGACATTGTGACATTACCACTACTCTTTGCTTCCTTGACTCTTCTAGAAGAAGCAGAAGAAGCTTCTTGTTTCATAAACAACGCATAGAGAAGCTCGTTCCACGTGTCAGGAACACCGGGAAGGCACCAGTGGCTACAGTCTTGGCGATGAAGCGGTGCAGGACCGAGAGAGCCGAGATAGTAAAGCGAAGGGTGACCATCTTTTCTTTGAGCAGACATTGCTGTAATGTTCAACACACTCACTTTAACGGTCCCTGATCCGTTGCTGGAGTGATGTGATGATAAAGCATCTCCGAGGTTCTTTAACTGTTCCCATGTCTCTGATGAAGTCAATGAGGTAGTAGTTCCAATCTCAGGCAACGTCTCCATGTGACATGTTCCTCCCGTTCTCCAATCTCCTCCCCTGAAATGCACAGGGGCAAATGTTCGAAAGAAGACTCGAGTTTTGTTAGAATCGACCTCGGTTTGTATCCATCTCATAACGGTCTCCATAGCTCGCTTGTACGCATCATCTACATTCATCTTCAACTTCACTTCTTTTCCTTCTTGGAAGTAGCATCCCCTGTAACAGCATTTCATAAATGATCATATATTAGAGATTCTCGATATCGATAGTTGGAAGCGACTCTAAGTAATATATAAAATAGATGGACCAATATTTTTATTACCAATTGGTTTTAGGTTGTAAGACATCGACAAAAAAACTTACGTTCTGATAGTTTTGCCGTAGTTCCACCAGTGTCCTGTATTGAACACCAAGACGTCTGCACTTCTCCACTTGCTAGAAGTCCACTCCATAGTGTCTAGTTTCAAAGTTGTCTTAACCTTCTTGTGTGATCTAGCCGGTGGTCTGCCTTGGGGAACCAAGAACGGAGATCTGTAGTACTCCACCGTGCAGTTGTAGTCTTTAAATCTAAACACCAAGTAACCTGTGTGCTTTGTGATGGGACTTCCATTGACTTCGTAAACCGAACTCTCGTTCTTCACAGCAGAAGAGAATAGACAAAGAAGAGACTCCCACTGGTTTCTTCCTATTGAGTCTCCAACAAACACTAGCCTCTTGTCCCTGAGTTTCTCCAGCATCAGTTTAGCATCAAACCTGTTTTATTTGCCACATAATTTTAATACATTAAAATCATTTAAAGATCCAATTCAAGAAATGTAAAATGGAACTCAAATCAAGAGAAGAAAAGAACAAAAAGGTAATGACTTTAATAGCTAAAGATGATGACTACTACTTAACGAGATAAAAGAGAGAGCTGGCCCTTATCTTAAGCCGTGACTTACGGACACAACTGGGGTATAGAGAACATAGAAAACGACATCAAAACAACAACATACAAGATTCAATTGGATTCAAAATCGACAGTCTTTAGAACTAAACAGTTTGATTCAAGAACAAGCAGAAACAGAGTAAGAACAGAGTACAAAAGGCAGAACAGAGTTTTCTTTGTAATCTCTCACCTGGGCAAATTACAGTGACGAGGTTGCCATCTCCACTGAGTATAAAACAAATCAGACCTTCCAAACTCACTACACCTAAACCCTTCATCGAGAAATCTGCAGTCTTTGGATTGATACAGAGGATAAGACTCGTCCCAGACCCAGTCTCCATCAAACACATCACACCCGTCACCACTCTCTTCTAGAAACCCAACTCTGTTTGAACTCTTGTTGTCAAGTTTGAGCCAAACGAATCTATCTGACTTATCAGAAAGGTTGTAGCTTTTAGCGGCGTTTCTGTAGTCAAAGTAGAAAAAGCTCCATACGAGACACAAACCGAGTAAGAAGAAGCCCAACACTCCTAGAGACGGCTCGAAGACGAGCCTTGACCTCTTGAATCTCTTGAGAGCTTCGCTGATTGGCTTCTCTCCTCCCTCTTCTTCGACTTGTGAGTTCTTAGACATGTTTTAATTTTTTTTGAGAGAATTTCAATAAGTTAGGATAAAGAAGATGATGGCGAATGAAGGAGAAGCATGATTGAGGTTGCTTTGCTTGGTAAGTCAGTTTCGTCTTTCTTCTTTTATTTATATTATGACGAATGATGCGAAACACATGTGTCAAGGAAACGAGGAAACACTCATGGATGACTGACTGCTTTTTTTTTTTTTTTGTTGGGAAAAGTTTAAATCTTTCTGAAGAAAAATACTAAAAGGTTTGGTTTTTTGTCAGAAAAGAGAAGAAGAAGAAGAGACCAAAGGGCAACAACAATGGCGATTCGGTTCGAGTTCAGACAAGAGGAAGTTAAAAAGAAAAGTCTCAACTTTCTCTTGTTGTCTTTTTGTGTTCACATTCAACAAGGAGAGAGAGGGGAAGACGAGTGGCTATTGGTTGAGAATCGTGGGTGTTAGAAATAAATATTCTGATTCATTTATTTCTCTTTTTTTTGTTGTTAACAAAAATCCAAAAATTAATTAATTCAATTTAGGGAGATTAAATATTCCCATTGAATAATGGAAAAATATATGTGCTTATGTGGTAACTTTAGATTTTTTAAAATGTGAATGTGAATGTTCATAACTAAGTAAAGAAGTGAACATCTAATAATATCTAGAAGTAGTAAGAAAGTTAATACAGTTGTTACTAGTCAGGACAAATATTCTTGCAAATCTACAAGCAGCAATGACAAGTTTTTGTTAATCGGGTTTAGTCCTGGAATTGGTTTGATTTTTTCTCTATATTTGAGGTAACAATCACTAATTCATACTATAACCAAAAATTAATATAGATCGGTTTAGTGTTATTTCGTATTTTTTTTAAATATAGACTAGGTGTTTGTCCGCTATTTCACGGAAAAGAATATTATATGAAAAATATGTATTTTGTTTATAATATTATAATTATTGAATAATAGTTAGAATTATTAAAATTTAACTTATAACTTCATAGTACGATAATCAAAAATTTTATATTTATTTTTAAGAAGAGCTGTGAGATTTAAGGTAATTCAACAATATAAACCTAAGTCACTATAATTTTTTTACATGAAATCAATATTATAATTGGTTCAGGTAATTGATTGTAAAATTTTATTTTATTTTATTTTAATTCGTGAAAAGTGTAAATACTTTAATTTTGACAGAGAAAATAAGAAATTATTTTTTTTTTGTTGCTCCAAGATGAGGATCATAGGTTTTTATAACTTTAACATCGAATTTGCTGATTTATTTTACTTATTTTTTTAATTGGTTTGATTATTTTAAATATATTTTAAGTTTAACCAAAAAATAATTGTTCTTTTATGTGTGTCTTTAAAATATTTGTAGAAAACAAAAGTTTTGGATCTGATTAAAAATAATAACAAAATTTATTTTAGATTTATTAAAATCCAAAACTACAATTATAAATACATTCATAAACATTTACAAAAATATATTTATAAATTTTATAAGTTTTGTGGTTCACCTTGTTAACAACTCTTTAATTAGATGACTTAATAATACAATCGATCATTACAAAAAGATTTTGTACTTCAATACTAAAATTTGAAGATATTTGTTTTATAATTAATTTTTATTTCATAATCAATAAAAATAAATCAAATCTAAAATCCAATCAAAATTATAATAATATGTACAGTTTCACCTATATTCATAGTAACCAAAAGTCACTTAATGACTTTTGCTTAATATATAATAATAAGTGTGAATAAACAAATGTTAAGTTTGTGCGATTGTAAGGGGTTAAAAAGATGAGCATGTACCATAAAAGATAATTATGATACAATAATAAAAATTTGAAATGTAATTATAATTTTTTTTAAAAAGTTAAAAAATATTAACTCAGTCTATAGGGAATTTACTTACAAACTCAATATTTTCGTAGTATAACCTACATAATTTGAGAAAAATTCAAAAAAATATGATAATATTCTTTTAATAAATATGCATTGTACAATGACATAGGATAATGTTCAGAGAGGTTTGAAACCTTTATTGTTTTCGATTATCCAAAAGAGTAGAGATTTCATAGTGGTTAGTCCACTAATTTAAGCAACATATAAAGTTTTATTAAAACGATTTTTTTTAAAAAAATTGGAAAGATGTCCATGTACCATGAGAAAAAAAATTGGAACGATACAATTTTAAACAACTTTAGTGAGTATAAACTTCAGTATAATTATTTTCGTTAATTTGATTTTGGAAAAATTTTAAAAATATGAAAATATGATTTTAGTAGATAGATAATGAAGATTTTAAAACCTTTGTTGTCTCCGTTTTTCTAGATAACGAAGATTTTATAATGCTAATTCCACTAATCTAGGCAGTATATGAAATTTTAGTAAACTAAAATGGGTTAATCCACGGATTTTGAATTTTTTTCAAAAATATGAAAATCTAGTTTTAGTGTATAGTTTCTTAGAGCACTGACATAAGATGATGGTCAAAGAGTTTAGAATCTCTGTTGTCTCTGTTTCTCTAGATAATGAAGATTTTATAATGGCAATTCCACTAATCTTGGCAGTATATGTATTTTTACTAAACTAAGATGAAAATCTTGTTTTAATGTATAGTTTCATCGAGCACTGACATAAGATGATGGTCAAAGAGTTTAGAACTTCTGTTGTCTCCGTTTCTCTAGATAATGAAGATTTTTTAATACTAATTCCACTAATCTAAGCAATATATGAAAGTTTAGTAAACTAAATATTAAAAAAATTAGAATAATTCCTATATACCATGAAAGATAGTTTAGAATACATTAATTAGAATGTAGAATGTTGTTTGAAAATTTTAAACAAAAGTGAAGAGTATAAACTTCAGTATATAGAGCAATTACCGAAAACACATTATTTTAGAAGAGGTTAACCCACGAATTTGGAAAAATTTTAAAAATATGAAAATATAGTTTTAGTGTATAGTTTCATCGAGCACTAACATAAGATGATGGTCAAAGAGTTTAGAACCTCTGTTGTCTCCTTTATCTAGATAATGAAGATTTTATAATGGTAATTCCACTAATCTAGGCGTATATGAAATTTTAGGAAATAAAATATTAAAAAATTAGAATGACTCCTATATACCATGAAAGAGAGTTTAGAATACATTAGTTCAAATGTTGAATGTGCTTTGAAATTTTAAATCAAAAGTGAACAGTATAAACTCCAGTACATAGAGGATTTACCAAAAACTCATTATTTTAGAAAGGGTTAACGCACGGATTTTGATATTTTTTCAAAAATATAAAAATCTGGTTTTAGTGTATAGTATCTTAGAGCACTGACATAAGATGATGGTCAAAGAGTTTAGAACCTCTGTTGTCTCTGTTTCTCTAGATAATGAAGATTTTATAATGGTAATTCCACTAATCTTGGCAGTATATGTATTTTTACTAAACTAAATATTAAAAATTAGAATAATTTCTATATACCATGAAATATAGTTTAGAATACATTAATTCAAATGTCTAATGTGGTTTGAAATTTTTAAACAAATGTGAAGAGTATAAACTTCAGTATATAGAGCAATTTCAGTATATAAAGCAATTAACCCACGAATTTTGGAAAAATTTCAAAAATATGAAAATCTGGTTTTAATTTATAGTTTCATCGAGCACTGACATAAGATGATGGTCAAAGAGTTTATAACCTCTGTTGTCTCCGTTTCTTTAGATAATGAAATTTTTATAATGCTAATTCCACTAATCTAGGCAGTATATGAAATTTTAGTAAACTAAATATTAAAAAAATAGAATGATTCCTATATACCATAAAGATAGTTTAGAATACATTAATTCAAATGTCGAATGTGGTTTGAAAATTTTAAACAAAAGTGAAGTATAAACTTCAGTATATAGAGCATTTACCGAAAACTCATTATTTTAGAAGGGGTTAACCCACGATTTTGAAAAAATTTCAAAAATATGAAAACCTTGTTTTAATGTATAGTTTCATCGAGCACTGACATAAGATGATGGTCAAAGAGTTTAGAACTTCTGTTGTCTCCGTTTCTCTAAATAATGAAGATTTTTAATACTAATTCCACTAATCTAAGCAATATATGAAAGTTTAGTAAACTAAATATTAAAAAAAATTATAATGACTCCTATATACCATGAAAGATAGTTTAGAATACATTAATTAAAATGTAGATTGTGGTTTGAAATTTTTAAAGAAATGTGAAGAGTATTAACTTCAGTATATAGAGCATTTACCGAAAATTCATTATTTTAGAAGGGGTTTACCCACAGATTTTGGAAAATTTTCAAAAATATAAAAATTTGGTTTTAATTTATAGTTTCATCGAGCACTGACATAAGATGATGGTCAAAGAGTTTAGAACCTCTGTTATCTCCGTTTCTCTAGATAATGAAGATTTTATAATGGTAATTCCACTAATCTTGGCAGTATATGTATTTATACTAAACTAAATATTAAAAATTAGAATGAATCCTATATACCATGAAAGAGACTTTAGAACACTTTAATTCAAATGTAGAATGTGGTTTGAAATTTTAAAACAAAATTGAAGAGTATAAACTTCAGTATATAGAGGATTTACCGAAAATTCATTATTTTAAAAGGGGTTGACCCACAGATTTTGAATTCTTTTCAAAAATATGAAAATCTTGTTTTAGTGTATAATTTCTTAGAGCACTGACATAATATGATGGCCAAAGAGTTTAGAACCTCTCTTGTCTATGTTTCTCTAGATAATGAAGATTTTATAATGGAAATTCCACTAATCTTGGCAGTATATGTATTTTTATTAAACTAAATATTAAAAATAAGAATAAATCCTATATACCATGAAAGAGACTTTAGAACACTTTAATTCAAATGTAGAATGTGGTTTGAAATTTTAAAACAAAATTGAAGAGTATAAACTTCGGTAAATAGAGGATTTACCGAAAATTCATTATTTTAAAAGGGATTGACCCACAGATTTTGAATTAAAAAAATATGAAAATCAGGTTTTAGTGAATAGTTTCTTAGAGCACTGACATAAGATGATGGTCAAAGAGTTTAGAACCTCTGTTGTCTCCGTTTCTCTAGATAATGGAGATTTTATAATGGTGGTAATTCCACTAATCTTGGCAGTATATGTATTTTTACTAAACTAATTATTAAAAATTAGAATAATTCCTATATACCATTAAATATAGTTTAGAATACATCAATTCAAATGTCTAATGTGGTTTGAAATTTTTAAACAAAAGTGAAGAGTATAAACTTCAGTATATAGAGCAATTACCGAAAACCCATTATTTTAGAAGGGGTTAACCCACAGATTTTGGAAAATTTTCAAAAATATGAAAATCTGGTTTTAATTTATAGTTTCATCGAGCACTGACATAAAATGATGGTCAAAGAGTTTATAACCTCTGTTGTCTCCGTTTCTTTAGATAATTAAAAATTTATAATGCTAATTCAACTAATCTAGGCAGTATATGAAATTTTAGTAAACTAAATATTAAAAAATTAGAATGATTCCTATATACCATGAGAGATAGTTTAGAATACATTAATTAAAATGTAGAATGTGGTTTGAAATTTTTAAACAAAAGTGAAGAATATAAACTTCAGTGTATAGAGCATTTACCGAAAACTCATTATATTAGAAGAGGTTTACCCACAGATTTTGGAAAAATTTCAAAAATATGAAAATCTGATTTTAATTTATAGTTTCATTGAGCACTGACATAAGATGATGGTCAAAGAGTTTAGAACCTCTATTGTCTCCGTTTCATTAGATAATAAAGATTTTGTAATGCTAATTCCACTAATTTAGGCAGTATATGAAATTTTAGTAAACTAAATATTAAAAAATTAGAATGATTCATATATACCATGAAAGATAGTTTAAAATACATTAATTAAAATGTAGAATGTGGTTTGAAATTTTTAAACAAAAGTGAAGAGTATAAACTTCAGTATATAGAGCATTTACCGAAAACTCATTATTTTAGAAGGGGTTTACCCACGGATTTTGGAAAAATTTCAAAAATATGAAAATCTGATTTTAATTTATAGTTTCATTGAGCACTGACATAAGATGATGGTCAAAGAGTTTGGAACCTTTGTTGTTTCCGTTTCATTAGATAATAAAGAATTTATAATGTTAATTCCACTAATTTAGACAGTATTTGAAATTTTAGTAAACTAAATATTAAAACATTAGTATGATTCCTGTATACCATGAAAGATAGTTTATAATAAACTAATTCAAATTTTGAATGTGATTTGAAATTTTTTTTAAAAAGTGAAGAGTATAAACTTCAATATATGCATTTACCGAAAACTCATTATTTTTGAAGGGTTTAACCCACAAATTTTGGAAAAATTTCAAAAATATGAAAATCTGGTTTTAATTTATAGTTTCATTGAGCACTGATATAAGATGATGGTCAAAGAGTTTAGAACCACTGTTGTCTCCGTTTCTTTAGATAATGAAGATTTTATAATGTTAATTCCAATTTTCTAGAGAGTATATGAAATTTTAGTAAACTAAATATTAAAAAATTAGAATGATTCCTATATACCATGAAAAATAGTTTAGAATACATTATTTCAAATGTAGAATGTGTTTTTAAAATTTTAAACTAAAGTGAAAAGTATAAACTTTAGTATATAGAGCATTTACCGAAAACACATTATTTTAGAAGGGGTTAACCCACGGATTTTGGAAAAATTTCAAAAATATGAAAATCTGGTTTTAATTTATAGTTTCATCGAGCACTGACATAAGATGATGGTCAAAGAGTTTAGAACCTCTATTGTCTCCGTTTCATTAGATAATAAAGATTTTATAATGCTAATTCCACTAATTTAGGCAGTATATGAAATTTTAGTAAACTAAATATTAAAAAATTAGAATGATTCCTACATACCATGAAAGATAGTTTAGAATACATTAATTAAAATGTAGAATATGGTTTGAAATTTTAAACAAAAGTGAAGAGTATAAACTTCAGTATATAGAGCATTTACCGAAAACTCATTATTTTAGAAGAGGTTTACCCACGGATTTTGGAAAAATTTCAAAAATATGAAAATCTGATTTTAGTTTATAGTTTCATTGAGCACTGAAATAAGATGATGGTCAAAGAATTTAGAATCTCTGTTGTCTCCGTTTCATTAGATAATAAAGATTTTATAATGCTAATTCCACTAATTTAGGCAGTATATGAAATTTTATTAAACTAAATATTAAAAAATTAGTATGATTCCTATATACCATGAAAGATAGTTTAGAATAAATGAATTCAAATGTCGAATGTGATTTGAAATTTTTAAACAAAAGTGAAAAGTATAAACTTCAGTATATAGAGCATTTACCGAAAACTAATTATTTTAGAAGGGGTTAACCCACGGATTTTGGAAAAAAATTCAAAAATATAATAATTTTGTTTTAATTTATAGTTTCATCGAACAGTGACACAAGATGATGGTCAAAGAATTTAGCACCTCTGTTGTCTCCGTTTCTTTAGATAATGAAGATTTTATAATGTTAATTCCACTAATCTAGGCAGTATATGAAATTTTAGTAAATTAAATATTAAAAAATTAGAATGATTCCTATATACCATGAAAGATAGTTTAGAATACATTATTACAAATGTAGAATGGGTTTGAAATTTTTTAACTATAGTGAAGAGTATAAACTTTAGTATATAGAGCATTTACCGAAAACTCATTATTTTAGAAGGGGTTAACCCACGAATTTTGGAAATATTTCAAAAATATGAAAATTTGGTTTTAATTTATAGTTTCATCGAGCACTGGGATAAGATGATGGTCAAAGAGTTTAGAACCTCTGTTGTCTACGTTTCTTTAGATATTGAAGATTTTATAATGCTAATTCCACTAATCTAGGCAGTATATAAATTTAAGTAAACTAAATATTAAAAAATTAGAATGATTCCTACAAACCATGAAAGATAGTTTATAATAAATTAATTCAAATGTCGAATGTTGTTTGAAATATTTAAACAAAAGTGAAGGGTATAAACTTTATTATATAGAGCGTTTACCGAAAACTTAATATTTTAATGGGGTTATAACCCACGGATTTTGGAAAATTTTCAAAAATATGAAAATATGATTTTAATTTATAGTTTCATCGAGCACTGACATAAGATGATGGTCAAAGAGGTTAGAACCTCTATTGTCTCCGTTTCATTAGATAATAAAGAATTTATAATGCTAATTCCACTAATTTAGGCAGTATATGAAATTTTAGTAAACTAAATATTAAAAATTGGAATGATTCCTATATACCATGAAAGATAGTTTAGAGTAAATTAATTCAAATGTCGAATGTGGTTTGAAATTTTTAAACAAAAGTGAAGAGTATAAACTTCAATACATAGAGCATTTACCGAAAACTCATTATTTTAGAGGGGGTTTACCCACGGATTTTGGAAAAATTTCAAAAATATGAAATTCTGATTTTAATTTATAGTTTATTTGAGCACTGAAATAAGATGATGGTCAAAGAGTTTAGAACCTCTGTTGTCTCCGTTTCTTTAGATAATGGAGATTTTATAATGTTAACTCCACTAATCTAGGCAATATATGATATTTTAGTAAACTAAATACTAAAAAATTAGAATGATATTTTCGAAAACTAAATACTAAAAAATTAGAATGATATACCATGAAAGATAGTTTAGAATACATTATTTAAAATATAGAATGTGGTTTGAAATTCTTAAACTAAAGTGAAGAGTATAAACTTGAGTATATAGAGCATTTACCGAAAACTCATTATTTTAGAACGGGTTAATATGAAAATCTGATTTTAATTTATAGTTCAATCCAGCACTGACATAAGATGATGGTCAAAGAGGTTTAGAACCTATGTTGTCTCCGTTTATTTAGATAATAACGATTTTATAATGCTAATTCTACTAATTTAGTCAGTATATGAAACTTTAATAAACTAAATATTAAAAATTAGAATGATTCCTATATACCATGGTAGATAGTTTAGAATACGTTAATTAAAATGTAGATTGTGGTTTGAAAATTTTAAACTAAAGTGAATAGTATAAACTTCTGTATGTAGATCATTTACCGAAAACTCAATATTTTGAAAGGGGTTAACCCACGGATTTTGAAACAAATTAAAAAATATGAAAATCTTTTTTTAATGTATTGTTTCATGAAGCACTGACATAAGATGACAGTCAAATAGTTTGGAACCACTGTTGTCTCCGTTTCTTTAGATAATGAAGATTTTATAATGCTAATTCCAATAATCTAGACAGTATATGAAATTTTAGTAAACTAAATATTTAAAAATTAGAATGATTCCAATATACCATGAAAGATAGTTTGGAATACATTATTTCAAATGTAGAATGTGTTTTGCAAATTTTAAACTAAATTGAAAAGTATAAACTTCACTATATAGAGCATTTACCGAAAACACATTATTTAGAAGGCTTAACACACGGATTTTGGAAAAATTTCAGAAATATGAAAATATGATTTTAATTTATAGTTTCATCGAGCACTGACATAAGATGATGGTCAAAGAGGTTAGAACCTCTGTTGTCACCGTTTCTCTAGATAATGAAGATTTTATAATACAAATTCCACTAATCTACGCATTATATGAAATTTTAGTAAACTAAATATTAAAAAAAATTAGAATGATTCCTATATACCATGAAAGATAGTTTAGAATAAATAAATTCAAATGTCGAATGTGATTTGAAATTTTTAAACAAAAGTGAAAGTATAAACTTCAGTATATAGAGCATTTACCGAAAACTCATTATTTTAGAAGGGGTTTACCCACGGATTTTGGAAAAATTTCAAAAATATAATAATTTGGTTTTAATTTATAGTTTCATCGAGCAGTGACATAAGATGATGGTCAAAGAGTTTAGAACCTCTGCAATCTCCGTTTCTTTAGATAATGAAGATTTTATAATGCTAATTCCACTAATCTAGGCAGTATATGAAATTTTAGTAAAATATATCAATAAATTAGAATGATTCATATATACCATGAAATATAGATTGGAATAAATTAATTCAAATCTTGAATGTGATTTTAAATTTTTAAACAAAAGTGAAGAGTATAATCTTCAGTATATAGAGCATTTACCCACAAATTTTGGAAATATTTCAAATATATGAAAATCTGGTTTTAATTTATAGTTTCATCGAGCACTGACATAAGATAATGGTCAAAGAGGTTTAGAACCTCTGTTGTCTCCGTTTATCTAGATAATAAATATTTTATAATGCTAATTCCACTAATCTAGTCAATATAAGAAATTTTAATAAATTAAATATTAAAAAATTAGAATGATTCCTACAAACCATGAAAGATAGTTTATAATAATTTAATTCAAATGTCGAATGTGGTTTCAAAAATTTAAACAAAAGTGAAGAGTATAAACTTCAGTATATAGAGCATTTACCGAAAACTCAATATTTTTGAAGGGATTAACCCACGGATTTTGGAAAAATTTCAAAAATATGAAAATCTGGTTTTAATTTATAGTTTCATCGAGCACTGACATAAGATGATGGTCAAAGAGGTTAGAACCTCTGTTGTCTCCATTTCTCTAGATAATGAAAATTTTATAAAACTAATGCCACTAATCTACACATTATATGAAATTTTAGTAAACTAAATATTAAAAAAATTAGAATGATTCCTATATACCATGAAAGATATTTTAGACTAAATTAATTAAAATGTAGAATGTGGTTTGAAATTTTTAAACCAAAGTAAAGACTATAAACTTCAGTATATAGAGCATTTACCGAAAACTCATTATTTTAGAAGGGTTTAACCCACGGATTTTGGAAAAAATTTCAAAATTATAATAATTTGGTTTTAATTTATAGTTTTATCGAACAGTGACATAAGATGATGGTCAAAGAGTTTAGAACCTCTGTTGTCTCCGTTTCATTAGATAATAAAGATTTTATAATGTTAATTCCACTAATCTAGACAGTATATGAAATTTTATTAAACTAAATATTAAAAAATTAGAATGATTCCTATATACAATGAAAGATAGTTTAGAATACATTAATTAAAATGTAGAATGTGATTTGAAATTTTTAAACAAAAGTGAAGAGTATAAACTTCAGTATATAGAGCATTTACCGAAAACTAATTATTTTAGAAGGGTTTAACCCACGGATTTTGGAAATAATTTCAAAATTATAATAATTTGGTTTTAATTTATAGTTTTATCGAACAGTGACATAAGATGATGGTCAAAGAGTTTAGAACCTCTGTTGTCTCCGTTTTTTTAGAAAATGAAGATTTTATAATGCTAATTCCACTAATCTAGGTAGTATATGAAATTTTAGTAAACTATATTAATAAATTAGAATGATTCATATATACCATGAAATATAGATTGGAATAAATTAATTCAAATGTTGAATTTGATTTCAAAATTTTAAACAAAAGTGAAGAGTATAAACTTCAGTATATAGAGCATTTACCGAAAACTCAATATTTTTAAAGGGGTTAACCCACGGATTTTGGAAAAATTTCATAAATATGAAAATTTGATTTTAATTTATAGTTTCATCGAGCACTGACATAAGACGATGATCAAAGAGTTTAGAACATTTGTTGTCTCTGTTTCTTTAGATAATGAAGATTTTATAATGCTAATTCCACTAATCTAGGCAGTATATGAAATTTTAGAAAACTAAATATTAAAAAATTGAAATGATTCATATATACCACGAAAGATAGTTTAGAATAAATTAATTCAAATGTCGAATGTGGTTTGAAATATTTAACAAAAGTGAAGAGTATAAACTTTAATACATAGAGCATTTACCAAAAACTCATTATTTTAGAAGGGGTTAACCCATGGATTTTGGAAAATTTCAAAAATATGAAAATCATGTTTTAATTTATAGTTTCATCGAGCACTGACATAATATGATGGTCAAAGAGTTTCGAACCTCTGTTGTCTCCGTTTCTTTAGATAGTGGAGATTTTATAATGCTAATTCAACTAATCTAGGCAGTATATAAAATTTTAATAAACTAAATACTAAAAAATTAGAATGATTCCTATATACCATGAAAGATAGTTTATAATAAATTAATACAAATCTAAAATATGGTTTGAAAATTTTAAATTAAAGTGAAGAGTATAAACTTCAGTATATAGAGCATTTACCCACGGATTTTGGAAAAATTTCAAAAATATAAAAATCTGATTTTAATTTATAGTTTCATCGAGCACACACATAAGATGATGGCCAAAGAGGTTGAGAACCTCGGTTGTCTCCGTTTATCTAGATAATGAAGATTTTATAATGCTAATTCCACTAATTTAGTCAGTATATGAAATTTTAATAAACTAAATATTAAAAAATTAGAATGATTCCTATATACCATGATAGATAGTTTAGAATACATTAATTCAAATTTTTAATGTGGATTGAAAATTTTAAACTAAAGTGAAGAGTATAAACTTCAGTATATAGAGCGTTTACCTAAAACTCAATATTTTTGAAGGGGTTAACCCACGGATTTTGGAAATTTTTCAAAAATATGAAAATTTGGTTTTAATTTATAGTTTCATCGAGCACTGGGATAAGATGATGGTCAAAGAGTTTAGAACCTCTGTTGTCTACGTTTCTTTAGATATTGAAAATTTTATAATGCTAATTCCACTAATCTAGGCAGTATATGAAATTTAAGTAAACTAAATATTAAAAAATTAGAATGATTCCTATATACCATGAAAGATAGATTGGAATAAATTAATTCAAATGTTGAATGTGATTTCAAAATTTTAAACAAAAGTGAAGCGTATAAACGTCAGTATATAGAGCATTTACCGAAAACTCATTATTTTAGAAGGGGTTAACCACGGATTTTGGAAAATTTTCAAAAATATGAAAATCTTATTTTAATTTATAGTTTCATCGAGCACTGACATAAGATGATGGTCAAAGAGTTTAGAACCTCTGTTGTCTCCATTTCATTAGATAATTAAGATTTTATAATGCTAATTCCACTAATCTAGGCAGTATATGAAATTTTAGTAAACTAAATATTAAAAAATTAGAATGATTCCTATATACCATGATATATAATTTAGAATACATTATTTTAAATGTAGAATGTGATTTGAAATTTTTAAACTAAAGTGAAGAGTATAAACTTCAGTATATAGAGCATTTACCGAAAACTCATTATTTTAGAAGGGGTTAACCCACGAATTTTGGAAAAATTTCAAAAATATGAAAATCTAGTATTAATTTATAGTTTTATCAAGCACTAACATAAAATGATGATCAAAGAGTTTAGAACCTCTGTTGTGTCCTTTTATCTAGATAAGAAAGATTTTATAATGCTAATTCCACTAATCTAGGCAGTATATGAAATTTTAGTAAACTAAATATTAAAAAATTAGAATGATTCCTACATACCATGAAAGATAGTTTATAATAAATTAATACAAATGTCAAATGTGGTTTGAAATTTTTAAACAAAAGTTAAGAGTATAAACTTCAGTATATTGAGCATTTACCGAAAATTCATTATTTTAGAAGGGGCTAACCCACGGATTTTGGAAAATTTTCAAAAATATGAAAATCTGATATTAATTTATATTTTCATGGATCACAGACATAATGTGATGGTCAAAGAATTTAGAACCTCTGTTGTCTCTGTTTCATTAGATAATAAAGATTTTATAATGCTAATTCTACTAATTTAGGCAGTATATGAAATTTTAGTAAACTAAATATTAAAAATTAGAATGATTCCTATATACCATGAAAGATAGTTTAGAATACATTATTTCAAATGTAGAATGTGGTTTGAAATTTTTAAACAAAAGTGAAGAGTATAAACTTCAGTGTATAGAGCATTTACCGAAAACTCATTATTTTAGAAGGGGTTAGAATAGTCATGTGGTATGTTCTCAGATTTTGCATGTGTAATACATGTTCCTTCTATTTCGCCAAGTAAAGCTCTGCGCATCGCAATGCCTATTGTGTCACCCATGGATTTTGGAAAAATTTCAAAAATATGAAAATCTAATTTTAATTTATAGTTTCATCGAGCACTGACATAAGATGATGTTTAAAGAGTTCAGAACCTCTGTTGTCTCCGTTTATCTAGATAAAAAAAGATTTTATAATGCTAATTCCACTAATCTAGTCAATATATGAAATTTTAGTAAACTAAATATTAAAAAATTAGAATGATTCCTATATACCATGATAGATAGTTTAGAATACATTAAATTCAAATGTAGAATGTGGTTTGGAAATTTTAAACTAAAGTGAAGAGTATAATCTTCAGTATGTAGAGCATTTACCGAAAACTCAATAAGGGTGGTTAACCCACGGATTTTGAAAAAAAAATCAAAAATATTAAATTCTTGTTTTAATGTATTGTTTTATCGAGCACTGACATAATATGATGGTCAAAGAGTTTAGAACCTCTGTTGTCTCCGTTTGATTAGATAATAAAGATATTAAAATGCTAATTCCAATAATCTAGGCAGTATATGAAAATTTAGTGAACTAAATATTAAAAAATTAAAATACCATGAAAGAAAGTTTCGAATACATTGTTTCAAATTTAGAATGTGGTTTGAAATTTTTAAACACAAGTGAAGAGTATAAACTTCAGTATATAGAGCATTTACCGAAAACTCATTATTTTAGAAGGGGTTAACCCACGGATTTTGGAAAAAAGTCAAAAATATTAAAATCTGGTTTTAATTTATAGTTTCATCTAGCACTGACATAAGATGATGGTAAAAGAGTTTAGAACCTCTGTTGTCTCCGTTTCTTTAGATAATAAAGATTTTAATAGCTAATTCCACTAATCTAGTCAGTATATAAAAATTTAGTAAATTAAATATTAAAAAATTAAAATAAGTCCTATATACCATGATAGATAGTTTAGAATTCATTAATTCAAATGTAGAATGCGGTTTGAAAATTTTAAACTAAAGTGAAGAGTATAAACTTCAGTATGTAGAGCATTTACCGAAAACTCTATATTTTGAAAGGGGTTAACCCACAGATTTTGAAAAAAATCAACAACATGAAAATCTTGTTTTAATGTATTGTTTCATCGAGCACTGACATAAGATGATGGTCAAAGAGTTTAGAACCGTTGTTGTCTCCGTTTCATTAGATAATAAAGATTTTATAATGTTAATTCCACTAATCTAGGCAGTATATGAAATTTTAGTAAAATAAATATTAAAAAATTAGAATGATTCCTATATACCATGAAAGATAGTTTAGAATACATTATCTAAAATGTTGAATTGGGTTTGAAATTTTTAAACTAAAGTGAAGCGAATAAACTTTACTATATAGAGCATTTACCGAAAACTCATTATTTGAGAATGGGTATAACCCACGGATTTTGGAAAAATTTGAAAAATATGAAATCATGTTTTAATTTATAGTTTCATTAAGCACTGACATAAGATGATGGTCAAAGAGTTTAGAACCTCTGTTATCTCCATTTCTTTAGATAATGAAGAATTTGTAATGCTAATTCTACTAATCTAGGCAGTATATGAAATTTTAGTAAATTAAATATTAAAAAATTAGAATGATTCCTAAATACTATGAAAGATAGATAAGAATACATTCACTCAAATGTATAATGTGGTTTGAAATTTTTAAACTAAAGTGAAAAGTATAAACTTCGGTATGTAGAGCATTTACCGAAAACTCAATATTTTGAAAGGGTGTTAACCCACGGATTTCGAAAAAAAATCAAAAATATTAAATTCTTGTTTTAGTGTATTGTTTCATCGAGCACTGACATAATATGATGGTCAAAGAGTTTAGAACCTCTGTTGTCTCCGTTTGATTAGATAATAAAGATTTTATAATGCTAATTCCACTAATCTATGCAGTATATGAAAATTTAGTAAACTAAATAATTAAAAAAAGAATGATTCCTATATACCATGAAAGATAGTTTAGAATACATTATTTCAAATGTAGAATGTGGTTTGAAAATTTTAAGCAAAAGTGAAGAGTATAAACTTCAGTATAGAGAGCATTTACCGAAAACTCATTATTTTAGAAGGGGTTAACCCACGGATTTTGGAAAATTTTCAAAAATATGAAAATCTGGTTTTAATATATAGTTTCATCGAGCACTGACATATCGAGCACTGACATAAGATGATAGTCAAAGAGTTTAGAACCTCTGTTGTCTCCGTTTCTTTAGATAATGAAAATTTTATAATACTAATTCTACTAATTTAGGCAGTAAATGAAATTTTAGTAAACTAAATATTAAAAATTTGTAATGATTCCTATAGACCATGAAAGATAGTTAAGAATAAATTAATTCAAATTTCGAATGTGGTTTGAAATTTTTAGACAAAAGTGAAGAGTATAAACTTCAAATTATAGAGCATTTACCGAAAACTCACTATTTTAGAAGAGGTTAACACACGGATTTTGGAAAATTTTCAAAATATGAAAATCATATTTTAATTTATAGTTTCATCGAGCACTGACATAAGATGATGGTCAAAGAGTTTAGAACCTCTGTTGTCTCCGTTTCTTTAGATAATGAAAATTTTATAATACTAATTCTACTAATTTATGCAGTAAATAAAATTTTAGTAAACTAAATATTAAAAATTTGTAATGATTCATATATACCATCAAAGATAGTTAAGAATAAATTAATTCAAATTTCGAATGTGGTTTGAAAATTTTAAACAAAAGTGAAGAATATAAACTTCAATATATAGAGCATTTACCGAAAACTCACTATTTTAGAAGAGGTTAACACACGGATTTTGGAAAATTTTCAAAATATGGAAATCATGTTTTAATTTATAGTTTCATCGAGCACTAACATAAGATGATGGTCAAAAAGTTATTCCTATGTACCATGAAAGATAGTTTAGAATACATTATTTCAAATGTAGAATGTGGTTTTAAATTTTTTAACTAAAGTAAAGAGTATAAACTTCAGTATATAGAGCATTTACCGAAAACTCATTATTTCAGGTGGGGTTAACCCATGAATTTTGGAAAAAATTCAAAAATATGAAAATCTGGTTTTAATTTATAGTTTCATCGAGCACTGACATAAGATAATGGTCAATAAGTTTAGAACCTCTGTTGTCTTCGTTTATCTAGATATTTTTTTTTATAATGCTAATTCCACTAATCTAGTCAATATATGTAATTTTAATAAACTAAATATTAAAAAATTAGAATGATTCTTACATACCACGAAAGATATTTTATAATAAATTAATTCAAATGTTGAATGTGGTTTGAAATTTTTAAACAAAAGTGAAGAGTATAAACTTCAGTATATAGAGCATTTACCGAAAACTCGTTATTTTAGAAGGGGTTAACCACGGATTTTTGAAACATTTCCAAAATATGAAAATCTGATTTTAATTTATATTTTCATCGAGCACTGACATAAGATGATGGTCAAAGAGTTTAGAACCTCTGTTGACTTCGTTTCATTAGATAATAAAGATTTTATAATGCTAATTCAACTAATCTAGGCGGTATATGAAATTTTAGTAAACTAAATATTAAAAAATTAGAATGATTCATATATACCATGAAATATAGTTTAGAATACATTATTTCAAATGTAGAATGTGGTTTGAAATTTTTAAACTAAAGCGAAGAGTATAAACTTCAGTATATAGAGCATTTACCGAAAACTCATTATTTTATAAGGGGTTAACCCAGAGATTTTGGAAAATTTTCAAAAATATGAAAATCTGATTTCAATTTATAGTTTCATCAAGCACTGACATAAGATGATGGTCAAAGAGTTTAGAACCTCTGTTGTCTCTGTTTCATTAGATAATAAAGATTTTATAATGTTAATTCCACTAATCTAGGCAGTATATGAAATTTTAGTAAACTAAATATTAAAAATTAGAATGATTCCTATATACCATGAAAAATAGTTTAGAATACATTAATTCAAATGTAGAATGTGGTTTGAAATTTTTAAAATAAAGTGAAGAGTATAAACTTCAGTATATAGAGCATTTACCGAAAACTCATTATTTTAGAAGGTGTTAACCCACGGATTTTGGAAAAATTTCAAAAATATGAAAATCTTATTTTAATTTATAGTTTCATCGAGCACTGACATAAGATGATGGTCAAAGAGTTTTTGGAACCTCTTTTGTCTCCGTTTCATTAGATAATAAAGATTTTATAATGTTAATTTCACTAATCTATGCAGTATATGAAATTTTAATAAACTAAATATTAAAAAATTAGATGATTTCTATATACCATGAAAGATAGTTTAGAATACATTATTTCAAATGTAGAATGTGGAATGAAATTTGTAAACTAAAGTGAAGAGTATAAACTTCAGTATATAAAGCATATACCAAAAACTAAATATCTTGAAAGGGGGTTAACCCAAGGATTTTGAAAAAAATTCAAAATATTAAAATCTTGTTTTAATGTATTGTTTCATCTAGCACTGACGTAAGATGATGGTCAGAGAGTTTAGAACCTCTGTTGTCTCCGTTTCATTAGATAATTAAGATTTTATAATGCTAATTCCACTAATCTAGGCAGTATATAAAATTTTAGTAAACTAAATATTAAAAAAATTAGATGATTCCTATATACAAAGAAAGATAGTTTAGAATACATTATTTCAAATGTAGAATGTGGTTTGAAATTTTTAAACTAAAGTGAAGAGTATAAACTTTAGTATATAGAGCATTTACCGAAAACGCATTATTTAAAAGGGGTTAACCCACGAATTTTGGAAAAATTTCAAAATATGAAAATCTGGTTTTAATTTATAGTTTCATCGAGCACTGACATAATATGATGGTCAAAGAGTTTAGAACCTCTGTTGTCTCCGTTTCTTTAGATAATGAAGATTTTATAATGCTAATTCCACTAATCTAGCCAGTATATGAAATTTTAGTAAACTAAATATTAAAAAATTAAAATGATTTCTACATACCATGCAAGATAGTTTATAATAAATTAATTCAAATGTCGAATGTGGTTTGAAATTTTTAAGCAAAAGTGAAGAGTATAAACTTCAGTATATAGAGCATTTACCGAAAACTCATTATTTTAGAAGGGGTTAACCCACGGATTTTGGAATAAATTCAAAAATATGAAAATATGATTTTAATCTATAGTTTCATCGAGCACTGAAATAAGATGATGGTCAAATAATTTAGAACCTCTGTTGTGTCCGTTTATCTAGATAAAAAAAATTATAATGATAATTCCACTAATCTAGTCAATATCTGAAATTTTAGTAAACTAAATATTAAAAAATTAGAATGATTCCTATATACCATGAAAGATAGTTTAGAATACATTATTTCAAATATAGAATGTGGTTCGAAATTTTTAAAACTAAAGTAAAGAGTAACTTGAGTATATAGAGCATTTACCGAAAACTCATTATTTTAGAAGGGGTTAACCCACGGATTTTGGAAAATTTTTAAAAATATAAAAATATAATTTTAAATAATAGTTTCATCGAGAACTGACATAAGATGATGGTGAAAGAGGTTTAGAACTTCAGTTGTCTCCGTTTATCTAGATAATAAATATTTTATAATGTTAATTCCACTAATTTAGTCAGTATATGGAATTTTAATAAACTAAATATTAAAAAATTAGAATGATTCCTACATACCATGAAAGGTAGTTTATAATAAATTAATTCAAATGTCAAATGTATTTTGAAATTTTTAAACAAAAGTAAAGAGTATAAACTTCAGTATATAGAGTATTTACCGAAAACTCATTATTTTAGAAGAGGTTAACCCACGGATTTTGGAAAATTTTCAAAAATATAAAAATATGATTTTAATTTATAATTTCATCGAGCACTGACATAAGATGATTGTCAAAGAGTTTAGAACCTCTGTTATCTCCGTTTCATTAGATAATAAAGACTTTATAATGCTAATTCCACTAATCTAGGCAGTATATGAAATTTTAGTAAAGTAAATATTAAAAAATTAGAATGATTCCTATATACCATGAAAGATAGTTTAGAATACATAATTAAAATGTAAAATGTGGTTTGAAATTTTTAAACTAAAGTGAAGAGTATAAACTTCAGTATGTAGAGCATTTACCGAAAACTCAATATTTTGAAAGAGGTTAACCCACGGATTTAAAAAAAAAATATATATTAAAATATTGTTTTAATGTATTTTTTCATCGAGCACTGATATAAGATTATGGTCAAAGAGTTTAGAACCTCTGTTGTCTCTGTTTCTTTAGATAATGAAGGTTTTATAATGCTAATTCCACTAATTTAGGCAGTATATTAAATTTTAGTTAACTAAATATTAAAAAATAAGAATGATTACTATATACCATGAAAGATAGTTTAGAATACATTATTTCAAAATTAAAATGTGGTTTGAAATTTTTAAACTAAAGTGAAGAGTATAAACTTCAGTATGTAGAACATTTACCGAAAACTCAATATTTTGAAAGGGGTTAACCCACAGATTTTGAAAAAAATTCAAAAATACTAAAATCTTGTTTTAATGTATTGTTTCATCGAGCACTGACATAAGATGATGGTCAAAGAGTTTGGAACCTCTGTTGTCTCTGTTTCATTAAATAATAAACATTTTATAATACTAATTCCACTAATCAAGGCAGTATATAAAAATTTACTAAACTAAATATTAAAAAAATAGAATGATTCCTATATACCATGAAAGATAGTTTAGAATACCTTATTTAAAATTTAGAATGTGGTTTGAAATTTTTAAACTAGAGTGAAGAGTATAAACTTCAGTATATAGAGCATTTACCGAAAACTCATTATTTTAGAAGGGGTTAACCCACGGATTTTGGAAAAATTTCAAAAATATGAAAATCTTATTTTAATTTATAGTTTCATCGAGCACTGACATAAGATGATGGTCAAAGAGTTTAGAACCTCTGTTGTCTCTGTTTCATTAGATAATAAAGATTTTATAATGTTAATTCCACTAATCTAGGCAGTATATGAAATTTTAGTAAACTAAATATTAAAAAAAATAGAATGATTCCTATATACCATGAAAGATAGTTTAGAATACATTAATTTAAATGTAGAATGTGGTTTGAAATTTTTAAACTAAAGTGAAGAGTATAAACTTCAGTATGTAGAGCATTTACCGAAAACTCAATATTTTGAAAGCGGTTAACCCACGGATTTTGAAAAAATTCAAAAATATTAAAATATTGTTTTGATTTTTTTTTTCATCGAGAACTGACATAAGATTATGGTCAAAGAGTTTAGAACCTCTGTTGTCTCTGTTTCTTTAGATAATAAAATTTAATAATGCTAATTCCACTAATTTAGGCAGTATATGAAATTTTAGTAAACTAAATATTAAAAAATTAGAATGAGTACTATCTTATTATATAAAGCTTGGTTCTTCAAAGTTACTAATTAACACGATCGTGACACATGGCAATTGTATATTTAAGATTGTGACATGTGTTAAACAATAATTTTATATAAATAATTGATTAATGGTATTTTCCTTTTTAATAAACTCTAATTTTTTTTCTAAATCATTAAAACAGAATTATGAAAGAAAATAGTAGTTTATTTTTTTTTAAACGAATTAAAGTGTTAAATAGTAGTTTTTATATAAATAGTTAATTAATAGTATTTTTTCCTTTTTAAGTTTTAAACAAAAAACAATTTCGTAATTATTTAATATTATTTTCCTTTTTTATGTCCAAGAAATAGAAAATTGTAAAAGTTATATGAAAATAATTTTCCTTTTAAAAAAATTATGAAAAATATAATTATAATAGTTATTTAATAGTATTTTCCATTTTAAGTTTTATACAAAATATTGTTAACAAAAAAAAATTATACTAATAATTATTCAATAGTAAGCTTCCTTTTTAAAATAATAAAAATAAAATTGTATAAAATAATTTTCCTTTTTAATAAATTCTAATTTTGTTTTTTTTTTAAATCATGAAAATCAGAATTAAGAAAGAAAATAGTAGTTTAAATTTTTTCTAAGCGAAATATTAAAACCTGAGAATACAAAACATTATTTAATTTTTTTAAAAAAGAATCTAAATATTTTTCCCTTATTAAAATTCTAAGCAAAAGAGAGTTCTAAAAAATTTATACTAATAATTATTTAATAGTAAGCTTCCTTTTTAAAATAATAAAAATAAAATTGTATAAGTTATATGAAAATAATTTTCCTCTTTAATAAATTCTAATTTTGCTTTTTTTTAAATCATGAAAAACAGAATTAAGAAAGAAAATTGTAGTTTAAATTTTTTTCTAAGCGAATTATTAAAACCTGAGAATACAAAAGATTATTTAATATTTTTTTAAAAAATCTAAATATTTTTCCCTTATTAAAATTCTAAGCAAAAGAGAGTTGTAAAAAAACCTTTTGATTTTTTATAATTAACTAATTTTCTGTGGAAACTCCAATAGTCCATGTTTGAGTAATGGTTAATGTTTTTATACTATTTGGTCTAGGTTTCGAGTTTCAGAGAAGGAAAATTATTAGTTTAATTGGCGAAAAAGTTTATAGGATATGTTCAACATTATATTAAACCATGAACAAATAGAATGGTAATAGTTATTTAATAGTATTTTTCATTTTTAAGGTTTAAACAAAATATTGTAAACGAAAAAGAATTCTATACTAATAATTATTTAACAGTAAGTTTCTTTTTTTAAATAATAAACAAATAAAAATGTATAAGCTGTATGAGTATAAATTTCCTTTTAAATAAAATCTAATTTTCCTTTTCTAAAATCAGGACAAAACAGAATTATGAAAGAAAATAGTATTTTATTTTTTTTTAAAAGATTATAAAAACCTGAGAATATAACTGATTATTTTATAATAAATATATGTAGCTTTCCTTATTAAAATTCTAAGCAAAAGAGAGTTGTAAAAATAATCTTATAATTTTTCTACGGAAGTTCCATAGTTCATGTTTGACTAAGGATTAATGTTTTTACACTATGTGGTCTAGATTTCGAGTTTCAGAGAAAGCGAATTGGAGTATCAAATTGTGGTACGACATGTACTACACATTATTTTCATAACCAGTTATTCACACAATTGAGATTCAAAAACATGGTCTTTAGCATACACATATCACAAGAATCAAATCAGTATTAAACTGCATAAAATATTAATAGTTTCATTACCTTTAATTGAATGATAAAAATGTTGATCTATTATGTTATCTATTGATAAAACATCAAAGATTATTTTCAATTCACCCATATATTCGTATCTATATTCTCTTTCTAAAATAGAGGAATTATATTATAGAGATGAATTTACTTCAATTTGTGATTATGCAGTTGAGTTCTTTTATTTTAGCGGAAAATATAGAGATATGGTATTTTTGTTTATCAATAAAAAGATAAAAATATCATTACATTACATGTTTCCTTCAACTATAGAAACTCTATAGCAGAATCATACAATGGAGAGATTCACATTTATAATATAATTTATTTTATGAAAAAAGATAGAGAAATAAACCATACAAACAAAAATATATAAATGCTGACGATTGCACAAAAAAGTTCGAGATCCTACGATGACAACACAAAATATTACTAAATTGTCATGGAAGCATTATAATATATTTAAACAAGAAGAATAATATAGAAATTAATACAAACATGCATTACATTAAGAGCTTAAAAAAATGTATGGCGTTGTCATCAACTCAATTGGCTTGGTTCAACTTTTAAATTCTTTATATTTTGTTTTATTTCGTATTTCTTTATGTTGAGTTCGATTTGAATTTTTGGGAATAGCTCTTTTCTCTAACCTTAAGTATAAAGTTGCTAATAAGTGACTTCACTTATGCGCAATGATTGTTAAAATAGGAGTACTAACCAAAATTTATATGAAAAAAATAATTCTTATACCTTGAATAATTTTCACACAGTATATAAAAAATTATATAATTAAATTAAAACATTAATCAAAACATGTGCAACGCACGGGTCAATATCTAGTATACCATGAAAGATAGTTTAGAATACATTAATTCAAATGTAGAATGTGGTTTAAACTAAAGTGAAGAGTATAAACTTCAGTATGTATAACATTTACCGAAAACTCAATATTTTGAAAGGGGCTAACCCACGGATTTTGAAAAAAATTCAAAAATATTAAAATCTTGTTTTTATGAATTGTTTCATCGAGCACTGACATAAGATGATGATCAAAGAGTTTAGAACCTCTGTTGTCTCCGTTTCATTAGATAATAAAGGTTTTATAATGTTAATTCCACTAATCTAGGCAGTATATGAAATTTTAGTAAACTAAATATTAAAAAAATAGAATGATTCCTATATACCATGAAAGATAGTTTAGAATACATTAATTCAAATGTAGAATTTGGTTTAAACTAAAGTGAAGAGTATAAACTTCAGTATGTAGAACATTTACCGAAAACTCAATATTTTGAAAGGGGTTAACCCACGGATTTTGAAAAAAAATTCAAAAATACTAAAATCCTTTTTTAATAAATTGTTTCATCGAGCACTGACATAAGATGATGGTCAAAGAGTTTAGAACCTTTGTTGTCTCCGTTTCATTAGATTATAAAGATTTTATAATGTTAATTTCACTAATCTATAGGTAGTATACAAAAATTTAGTAAACTAAATATTAAAAAATAGAATGATTCCTATATACCATGAAAGATTGTTTAGAATACATTATTTAAAATGTAGAATGTGGTTTGAAATTTGTAAACTAAAGTGAAGAGTATAAACTTCAGTATATAGAGCATTTACCGAAAACTCATTATTTTAGAAGGGGTTAACCCACAGATTTTGGAAAATTTTCAAAAATATGAAAATCTGATTTCAATTTATAGTTTCATCGAGCACTGACATAAGATGATGGTCAAAGAGTTTAGAACCTCTGTTGTCTCCGTTTCATTAGATAATAATGATTTTATAATGCTAATTACCTTAATCTAGGCAGTATATGAAATTTTAGTAAACTAAATATTAAAAAATTAGAATGATTCCTATATAGTATACCATGAAAGATAGTTTAGAAAACATTATCTAAATGTAGAATGTGGTTTGTAATTTTTAAACTAAAGTGAAGCGAATAAACTTTACTATATAGAGCATTTACCGAAAACTCATTATTTTAGAATGGGTTAAAACCCACAGATTTTGGAAAATTTTGAAAAATATGAAAATCATGTTTTAATTTATAGTTTCATCAAGCACTGACATAAGATGATGATCAAAGAGTTTAGAACCTCTTTTGTCTCCATTTCTTTAGATAATGAAGATTTTGTAATGCTAATTCCACTAATTTAGGCAGTATATGAAATTTTAGTAAATTAAATATTAAAAAATTAGAATGATTCCTAAATACTATGAAAGATAGTTTAGAATACATTAACTCAAATGTATAGTGTAGTTTTAAATTTTTAAACTAAAGTGAAGAGTATAAACATCAGTATGTAGAGCATTTACCGAAAACTCAATATTTTGTATTTTGAAAGGGGGTTATTAACCCACGGATTTTGAAAAAAATTCAAAAATACTAAATTCTTGTTTTAATGTATTGTTTCATCGAGCACTGACATAATATGATGGTCAAAGAGTTTAGAACATCTGTTGTCTCCGTTTGATTAGATAATAAAGAATTTATAATGCTAATTCCACTAATCTAGGCAGTATATGAAAATTTAGTAAACTAAATAATAATAAAAAAAGAATGATTCCTAAATACCATGAAAGATAGTTTAGAATATATTATTTCAAATGTATAATGTGGTTTGAAATTTTTAAACAAAAGTGAAGAGTATAAACTTCAGTATATAGAGCATTTACCGAAAACTCATTATTTTAGAAGGGTTAACCCACGGATTTTGAAAAATTTTCAAAAATATGAAAATCTGGTTTTAATATATAGTTTCATCTAGCACTGACATAAGATAATGTTCAAATAGTTTAGAACCTCTGTTGTCTCCGTTTCTTTAGATAATGAAGATTTTATAATGTTAATTCCACTAATCTAGGCATTATTTGAAATTTTATTAAACTAAATATTCAAAAATTAGAATGATCCATATATACTGTGAAAGATAGTTTAGAATACATTATTTCAAATGTAGAATGTGGTTTGAAATTTTTAAACTAAACTGAAGAGTATAAACTTCAGTATATAAAGCATTTACAGAAAACTCACTATTTTAGAAGGGGTTAAGCCACGGATTTTGGAAAAATTCAAAAATATGAAAATCTGATTTTAATTTATAGTTTCATCGAGAACTGACATAAGATGATGGTCAAAGAGTTTAGAACCTCTGTTGTTCCGTTTCTTTAGATAATGAAGATTTTATAATGCTAATTCCACTAATCTAGGTATTATATGAAATTTTAATAAACTAAATATTAAAAAATTAGAATGATTCCTATATACCATGAAATATAGTTTAGAATACATTAATTCAAATGTAGAATGTGGTTTGAAATTTTTAAACAAAAGTGAAGAGTATAAACTTCAGTATGTAGAGAATTTACCGAAAACACATTATTTTAGAAGGGGTTAAGCAACGGATTTTGGAAAATTTTCAAAAATATGAAAATCTAGTTTTAATTTATAGTTTCATCTAGCACTGACATAAGATGATGTTCAAAGAGTTTAGAACTCATGTTGTCTCCGTTTCTTTAGATAATAGAGATTTTATAATGTTAATTCCACTAATCTAGGCATTGTTTGAAATTTTAGGTAAAATAAATATTAAAAAAATAGAATGATTCTTATATCCATGAAAGATAATTTAGAATAAATTAATTCAAATGTCGAATGTGGTTTGAAATTTTTTTAGCAAAAGTGAAGAGTATAAACTTCAGTATATAGAGAATTTACTGAAAACTCATTATTTTAGAAGGGGTTAACCCACGAATTTTGAAAAATTTCAAAAATTTGAAAATTTGGTTTTAATTTAAAGTTTCATCTAGCATAGGCATAAGATGATTGTCAAAGAGTTTAGAACCTCTGTTGTCTCAGTTTCTGTAGATAATAACGATTTTATAATAGTAATTCCACAAATCTAGGCAGTATATGAATCTTTAGTATACAGAAGATTTACAGAAAACTCATTATTTTAGAAGGGATTAGCCCACGGATTTTGGAAAAAAATTAAAAATATGATATTCTGGTTTTAGAGTATAGTTTCATAGAGCATGACATAAGATGATGGTCAAAGAGGTTTAGAACCTCTGTTGTCTCCGTTTATCTAGATAATAAAGATTTGATAATGCTAATTCCATTAATCTAGTCCGTATGAGAAATTTTAATAAACTAAATATTAAAAAATTAGTATAATTCCTACATACCATGAAAGATAGTTTGGAATAAATTAATTCAAATTTTGAATGTGGTTTGAAATTTTTAAACAAAAGTGAAGAGTTTAAACTTCACTATATAGAGCATTTACAGAAAACTCATTATTTTAGAAGTGGGTTAACCCACAAATTTTGGAAAATTTTCAAAAATATGAAAATCGGATTTTAATTTATATTTCATCGAGCACTGACATAAGATGATGGTCAAAGAGTTTAGAACCTCTGTTGTCTCCGTTTCTTTAGATAATGAAGATTTTATAATGTTAATTCTACTAATCTAAGCAGTATATGAAATTTTAGTAAACTAAATATTAAAAAATTAGAATGATTCCTATATACCATGAAAGATAGTTTAGAATACATTAATTCAAATTTAGAATGTGGTTTGAAATTTTTAAACTAAAGTGAAGAGTATAAACTTCAGTATATAGAGAATTTACCGAAAACTCATTATTTTAGAAAGAGTTAACCCACGGATTTTGGAAATTTTTCAAAAATATAAAAATCTGGTTTTAATTTATAGTTTCATCGAGCACTGACATAAGATGATGGTCAAAGAGTTTAGAACCTCGGTTTTCTCCGTTTCTTTATATAATGAAGATTTTATAATGCTAATTACACTAATGTTTGCAGTATATGAAATTTTAGCAAACTAAATATAAAAATTAGAATGATTCCTATATACCATAAAAGATAATTTAGAATACATTAATTCAAATGTGGTTTGAAATTTCTAAACTAAAGTGAAGAGTATAAACTTAGTATATATAGCATTTACAGAAAACTCACTATTTTAGAAGGGGTTAACCCACGGATTTTGGAAAAATTCAAAAATATAAAAATCTGATTTTAATTTATAGTTTCATCAAGAACTGACATAAGATGATGGTCAAAGAGTTTAGAACCTCTGTTGTTCCGTTTCTTTAGATAATGAAGATTTTATAATGATAATTCCACTAATCTAGGTATTATATGAAATTTTAATAAACTAAATATTAAAAAATTAGAATGATTCCTATATACCATGAAATATAGTTTAGAATACATTAATTCAAATGTAGAATGTGGTTTGAAATTTTTAAACAAAAGTGAAGAGTATAAACTTCAGTATGTAGAGAATTTACCGAAAACTCATTATTTTATAAGGGGTTAACCAACGGATTTTGGAAAATTTTCAAAAATATGAAAATCTGGTTTTAATTTAAAGTTTCATCTAGCACTGGCATAAGATGATGGTCAAAGAGTTTAGAACCTCTGTTGTCTCAGTTTCTCTAGATAATAAAGATTTTATAATAGTAATTCCACAAATCTAGGCAGTATATGAATCTTTAGTATATAGAAGATTTACAGAAAACTCATTATTTTAGAAGGGATTAACCCACGGATATTGGAAAAATTCAAAAATATGATATTATGGTTTTACTGTATAGTTTCTTAGAGCATGACATAAGATGATGGTCAAAGAAGTTTAGAACCTATGTTGTCTCTGTTTATCTTGATAATAAAGAGGTTTAGAACCACTGTTGTCTCCGTTTATCTTGTCAAAGAGGTTTAGAAGCCACGGATTTTGGAAAATTTTCAAAAATATGAGAATCTGATTTTAATTTATATTTTCATCGAGCACTGGCATAAGATGATGGTCAAAGATTTTAGAACCTATGTTGTCTCCATTTCTCTAGATAATGAAGATTTTATAAAGCTAATTCCACTAATCTAGGCAGTATATGAAATTTTAGTAAACTAAATATTAAAAAATTAGAATGATTCCTATATACCATGAAAGATAGTTTAGAACACATTAATTCAAATGTAGAATGTGGTTTGAAATTTTTAAACTAAAGTGAAGAGTATAAACTTCAGTATATAGAGCATTTACCGAAAACTCATTATTTTAGAAGGGGTTACCCACGGATTTTGGAAAATTTTCAAAAATATAAAATTATGGTTTTAGTGTATAGTTTCATAGAGCACTGACATAAGATGATGGTCAAAGAGGTTTAGAACTTCTGATATCTCCGTTTATCTTGATAATGAAGATTTTATAATGCTAATTCCATTAATCTAGTTCGTATATGAAATTTTAATAAACTAAATATTAAAAATTAGAATGATTCCTACATACCATGAAAGATAGTTTAGAATAAATTAATTCAAATGTCGACTGTGGTTTGAATTTTTAAAACAAAAGTGAAGAGTTTAAACTTCAGTATATAGAGCATTTACCAAAAACACATTATTTTAGAAGGGGTTAACCCACGAATTTTGGAAAATTTTCAAAAATATGAAAATATGGTTTTAATTTATATTTTTCATCGATTACTGACATAAGATGATGGTCAAATAGTTTACAACCTCTGTTGTCTCTGTTTCTCTAGATAATGAAGATTTTATAAAGCTAATTTCACTAATCTAGACAGTATATGAAATTTTATTAAACTAAATATTAAAAATTAGAATGATTCCTATATACCATTAAAGATAGTTTAGAATACATTAATTCAAATGTAGAATGTGGTTTGAAATTTTTTAACAAAAGTGAAGAGTATAAACTTCAGTATGTAGAGAATTTACCGAAAACTCATTATTTTAGAAGGGGTTAACCCACGGATTTTGGAAAATTTTCAAAAATATGAAAATCTGGTTTTAATTTATAGTTTCATCTAGCACTGACATAAGATGATGGTCAAAGAGTTTAGAACCTCTTTTGTCTCCGTTTCTTTAGATAATAAAGATTTTATAATGTTAATTCCACTAATCTAGGCATTATTTGAAATTTTAGGTAAACTAAATATTAAAAAATTAGAATGATTCCTAAATACCATGAAAGATAGTTTAGAATAAATTAATTCAAATGTCGAATGCGGTTTGAAATTTTTAAACAAAAGTGAAGAGTATAAACTTCAGTATATAGAGAATTTACCGAAAACTCATTATTTTAGAAGGGGTTAACCCGCGGATTTTGAAAAAAATTCAAAAATATGAAAATCTGGTTTTAATTTATCGTTTCATCTAGGGTTGACATAAGATGATGGTCAAAGAGTTTAGAACCTCTGTTGTCTCCGTTTCTTTATATAATGATAATTTTATAATGTTAATTCCATTAATCTAGGCATTATATGAAATTTTAGTAAACTAAATATTAAAAAAATAGAATGATTCCTATATACCATGAAAGATAGTTTAGAATACATTAATTCAAATGTAGAATGTGGTTTGAAATTTTTAAACTAAAGTGAAGAGTATAAACTTCAGTATGTAGAGCATTTACCGAAAACTCAATATTTTGAAAGGGGTTAACACACGGATTTTGAACAAATTTCAAAAATATGAAAATCTTGTTTTAATGTATAGTTTCATCGATCACTGACATATGATGATGGTCAGAGAGTTTAGAACCTCTGTTGTCTCTGTTTCTCTAGAAAATAAATATTTTATAATACTAATTCCACTAATCTAAGCAGTATATGAAATTTTAGTAAAATAAATATTAAAAAATTAGAATGATTCCTATATACCATGAAATATATTTTAGAATACATTAATTCAAATATAAAATGTGGTTTGAAATTTTTTAACTAAAGTAAAGAGTATAAACTTCAGTATATAGAGAATTTACCGAAAACTCATTTTTTAGAAGGGATTAACCCACGGATATTGGAAAATTTCAAAAATATGAAATTCTGGTTTTAGTGTATAGTTTCTTAGAGCATGACATAAGATGATGGTCAAAGAGGTTTAGAACCTCTTTTGTCTCCGTTTATCTAGATAATAAAGATTTTATAATGCTAATTCCACTAATCTAGGCATTATATGAAATTTTAGTAAAATAAATATTAAAAATTAGAATGATTTGTATATACCATGAAAGATAGTTTAAAATAAATTAATTCAAATGTCGAATGTGGTTTGAAATTTTTAAACAAAGGTGAAGAGTATAAACTTCAGTATATTGAGAATTTACTGAAAACTCATTATTTTAGAAGGGGTTAACCGACGGATTTTGGAAAAATTTCAAAAATATGAAAATCTGGTTTTAATTTATAGTTTCAACTAGCACTGACATAAGATGATGGTCAAAGAGTTTAGAACCTCTGTTGTCTTTATTTCTTTAGATAATGAAGATTTTATAATGCTAATTCCACTAATCTAGGTATTATATGAAATTTTATAAACTAAATTTTTAAAAATTAGAATGATTTCTATATACCATGAAAGATAGTTTAGAATAAATCAATTCAAATGTCTAATGTGGTTTGAAATTTTTAAACAAAAGTGAAGAGTATTATCTTCAAAAATATGAAAATCTTTTTTTAGTGTATAGTTTTATCGAGCACTGACATAAGATGATGGTCAAAGAGTTTAGAACCTTTGTAGTCTCCGTTTTTCTAGATAATGAAGATTTTATAATGCTAATTCATTGATTTATGCAGTATATGAAATTCTACTAAACTAAATATTAAAAAATTAGAATGATTCCTATATACCATGAAAGATAGTTTAGAATACATTAATTTAAATGTAGAATATGGTTTGAAATTATTAAAACAAAAGTAAAGGTATAAGCTTCAGTATATAGAGGATTTACCGAAAACTCATTATTTAAAAAGGGTTAACCCACGGATTTTGAAAAAAAAATATGAAAATCTGGTTTTAGTGTATATTTTCTTAGAGTACTGACATAAAATGATGGTCAAAGAGCTTAGAACTTTTGTAGTCTCTGTTTTTCTAGATAATTAAGATTTTATAATGCTAATTCCATTGATTTATGTAGTATATGAAATTTTACTAAACTAAATATTAAAAAGTTAAAATGATACTTATATACCATAAAATATAGTTTAGAATACATTAATTCAAATGTAGAATGTGGTTTGAAATTTTTAAAACAAAAGTGAAGAGCATAAACTTTAGTATATAGAGGATTTACCGAAAACTCATTATTTTAAAAGGGGTTAACCCACGTATTTTGAAAAAATTGCAAAAATATGAAAATCTGGTCTTAGTGTATAGTTTCATAGAGCACTGACATAAGATGATGGTCAAGGAGTTTAGAACATTTGTAGTCTCCGTTTCTCTAGATAATGAAGATTTTATAATTCTAATTCCATTGATCTAGGTAGTATATGAAATTTTACTAACCTAAATATTAAAAAATTAGAATGATTCCTATATACCATGAAAGATAGTTTAGAATACATTAATTCAAATGTAGAATGTGGTTTGAAATTTTTAAACAAATGTGAAGAGTATAAACTTCAGTATATAGAAGATTTACAGAAAACTCATTATTTTAAAAGGGGTTAACCCACGGATTTTGAAATAATTTCAAAAATATGAATATCTGGTTTTAGTGTATAGTTTCATAGAGTACTGACATAAGATGATGGTCAAAGAGTTTAGAACCTCTGTTGTCTCCGTGTCTCTATATAATGAAGATTTTATAATGCTAATTTCATTGATCTAGGTAGTATATGAAATTTTACTTAACTAAATATTAAAAAAATTACGATGATTTCTATATACCATGAAAGATAGTTTAGAATACATTAATTCAAATGTAGAATGTGGTTTGAAACTTTTAAACAAAAGTACAGAGTATAGACTTCAGTATATAGAAGATTTACCGAAAACTCATTATTTTAAAAGGTTTTAACCCACGGATTTTGAAAAAAAAAATCAAAAATATGAAAATTTGGTTTTAGGGTATATTTTCATCGAGCATTGACATAAGATGATGGTCAAAGAGTTTAAAACCTTTGTAGTCTCCATTTCTCTAGATAATGAAGACTTTATAATGGTAATTTCTAGGGCTGGGCGTTCGGGTACCCGTTCGGGTTTCGGTTCAGTCCATTCGGATTTCGGGTTTTCGGGGTCAAAAATTTCAGCCCCATTCGGATATTTCTAAATTTCGGTTCGGGTTCGGTTCAGATCTTTGTGGGTTCGGTTCGGGTTCGGATAACCCATTTAAAATGTTTTTAAATTTTCAAAATTCATTATATACTTTAAATTTTCAAAATCTATAAAAAAAATATATTACATATAAATTTTCATAACATATATGTCAAAATACCTTAATTTAACATATAAATTGGTTTTCTTTGAATATTTGGATAAATAATCAATAGATATTTAATTATTTTGGTGTTTTCAGTATACTTTAGCTATTTTAAACATTTACTTTTGACTATTTCCATATATTTTCCGAGTATTTTGGAAAACTTAAAGGTATCTTATATATTTTTAATATTTTTAATATACATTATATATAAAATAATGTATATATTTAAGTATAAATTTATTTCGGATACATTCGGGTACCCAAAATATTTCGGTTCGGATCGGGTTCGGTTTCGATTCTTTAAATACCAAAATTTTGAACCCGTTCGGATATTTAATCAATTTCGGTTCGGGTTCGGTGCTGCTTTTTCGGATCGGGTTCGGTTTGGTTTTTCGGGTTCGGATTTTTTGCCCAGCCCTAGTAATTTCATTGATCTAGGTACAGAGGCGGACCCACTTAGAAGGTAGTGGATTCAATTGACACCACAAAACTTGGATAAATAAAAGGTTGAAGCTAAAAACATTAATCTTTTTTGGCAGGTTGGTTTACAGTCTCCTCATTGAACGCACAGATCACGTGTTCGACTCCTCCCTTAGACAACTTGACCCCAGTCATTTTTTTTTGCTGGGTCCGCCACTCTCTAGGTAGTATATAAAATTTTAGTAAACTAAATATTAAAAAAAATTAGAATGATTCCTATACCATGAAAGATAGTTTAGAATACATTAATTCAATATAGAATGTGGTTTGAAATTTTTAAAACAAAAGTGAAGAGTATAAACTTCAGTATATAGAGAATTTACCGAAAACTCATTATTTAATAATATTATATTTTTAATATTGGTTAAATTAAATTATATATTATATAAATATAGATAAATAATTAAATTTCAAATTTGCATTGAGAAAGTATTGAGAATTTAATATTTTAATTTCAAAATTTACATTTAAATTTTGTAAATGATTAAAATTACTATAACTATTAGAAGTCCCATATCAAAAAAATGGCATTAAAGATTTAAAACTTTGTTATAAAAAGGATAAATGATCATAAAACCATATATATGTAATTTCATTTAGTAGATAGCCATACTTAAAATATTATTTATATCTATGTTAATATTATTTAAATTTAGTTATATATCATATAAATAGATCAAATATTTAGATTTGTGTACCATAATTTTGGTTTATTTTGGTTTAATTGTCTGAATCAATTTTAGTTTATTTACCTGAATAAATTTAATTATATACGTAATAATTACTAACTTCTTAATTATTTAATATATATTTATTATTTTTATAATATATTTAAATATAAATAAATAATATGTAAAATATTTGAATATACAATGTTGATTTCGTGCAAAGTGCAGATTATAACCTAATAATAATAATAATATATTAGTATTAGTTTGTCGTAAGGTGCCAACTTAATTATTGGCGAAGTTAATAGAATATAATAGAATACACAAATTACTAATTTAGCAATTGAGCATTTTTTATTATATTATGGCCCGTATAAATCCAAAGGCTGGTAACACCTACGTAGGGCCAGGCTTTGACGTTTGATAGCCAACGGTCTGATGCTTTTTGGCAAACAATTTGTTTTAAATGCAAACGTGAACAAGGTTATGAAAGAGATTTGTCGCCTTTGACATTTTTCTAATAATTTTAGATGAGCATTTGCAAGGTGAATGAATGCAGCAAATAGCGGTAGTTGTAGAGTAAGGAGAGTAACATACGGGAACTAACACCAAATGCCCTCATGGGAAAAAAAACAACCTTTCTATCCCTTCTCTATTCTTCTACCCTCTTTGTGGATCCCACTTTGATCACAAATACCAAATTATCCTTCATTTCTTTAACATATTTCTTCCACATCACCATTTCTCTCATTTATTTCTCACATAAATAAATCAACAACCATGTGGGTCCAAAAGACAACCTTAACCAATCAGAAATGATTGGACCCACATGTCTTCAAGTTTCTCATCTTCCTCTTCTTCCCACCGTGAAACTCTCTTCTCCCTCACCCTCTATTGACGATTTTGTAGCTTCAAAACACAGGTAATTCTTATCCGTTTTTGATGATTTTGTTTGTTGCATATCATTTAAATGTTGTATATATTAAGAGTATTGTAAAAAAAGTAAGAATTGATGAAAGTTTGGAGAGATTAAAAAAATTTTAAAAATTGTATTTATAGATTTTAGGTATATTTTATGTTCGTTTTTGAAGAAATGTTTGCTGGAATACTATTAGAAAGAAATGCATGGATCTCGGCTAGTGTAAAAAAGAAGATCGGATGCAAATTTCAGTAGATTAAAATGGATTTTGAAAACTGTGTTTATAGGTTTCTGGTATAATTTTATCTGTTTTTAATGATTTTTTTTGGAGTAATTTAACTAATATGAATTATATATATCATGGGTAATGAAAAATCCAAACAAAATCTGACTAAAAACGTGATTAGTTACTGCAAAGATAAATTCTGGGTATTACTGATATTACTCGTATTACTATGTTTACAAAATATAACTAGTATTTCTAGTATTATTACGAGTTTTACTATGTATTGTATTGAAACAAATTAATATTAGTAAGAGAGTACTGTACAGTGTGGGAATTAAATTTAAGCTTTTTAATAATTCTAATTGTAATTATAGTTTTTATTTTAGGAAAATGCAAAATCCACATTGCACAATCATTTGTTTTGATTATGGAGGATATTATATGAAGGATGGGGCTGATACGAAATGGATTTCGGGAGATGGTGAAGGGGAAGATGAAATTCACACTATTGTCTTGAAGAAACCAGTGGAGGAGGTCACATACTCTGTTTTGGTTGAGCGTATTTGCAGGAAGATAAAGGTGGATGAATATAAGATGATAGCGAAGATTAGTTATTTTCCAATGGTAATGTATTCGAATAAGCCATCATATATCTGTGATGATGAAGAAGTTTTTGGTTATCTAATGCAAGTAAATCAAGAGAATTGTAGAAGTGTTCTACATGTGAATTTAGCCAAAGATATGATCACACTGATTTCTATGACGGTCTATCGGATAGAGAGACTACTGAAAGAGAAGCTACTGGTAGAAAGGTTACCGATAGAGAGGTTACTGATAGAGAGGCTACTGATACAGAAGCTACTGATACAGAGGCGATTGATATGGAGGCTGGTGATGAGGATGGTACTGAGATGGGTGCAACTGATAATGAAGATACTGGTGGTATGCTCACTTTATACGAAAACATTGAGATGCATGAGAATGTCACCGAAAGAGAAGCAGGAGCATCAGTTGAAGTCGCACCAGTTGTCTATAAGGAGTGGGATGATGGTATGGATTTGGTTTTTGGTCAAGAATTTAGAACCAAGGAGGAAGCGAAAACTCATATTTAGAACCAAGGAGGAAGTGGAAGAGGAAGAGGCACAGGCAGGGCAAGAGGAGAAGGTATGGCAGCGTATTTTGAATGTGGAAGTGGTTCAGGTTCAGGTGTTTGATTGTTGAAATTGTGTTATTCGGACTATTAAGATTTCTGGTATTACTATGTGTTATTACTGGATTACTGGTATCACTATGTCTTATTTGGACTACTTGTATTACTGGTATTTCTATGTGTTATTTTGTTTACTGGATTACTGGTTTTACTATGTGTTATTTGAGCTACATATATATTTGTAGGAGTATTTATGCTTAGTATGTAGAATCAATATATATTTTATGATTATTATAAATTTGTAGACTAGTTACTTAATAAATATATATTAAAACTATTTTTGATAGTTATTTCAACATTTTAAGAAAAACCTTTTCAGTTTTCCAAAAACTCTTTTAACTTTCATAGTTAGTGTATGAATAGTTAGGCCATAGCAAGGAAAATCTAAAAAAATACGTATTTCTGGCAAATATGTAATGCAAATGTATTACTTAATGATAATCATAGTAAAAAAGCATCGGTTTTACTAAAAAAAAGCTCATTTTCTCATGGTTTTACTAGATAAACCTAAAAATTCCCAAAAAATTACTATGTGTAAGATAGTATTACTAAGTCCTTGAAGCTTACCAAGAATTACTAAGTGTAATCAAAATATTATATCTAAATATATGACGGCTGCACGTTTTACATGTGCACTTTTTATCCATGCACGTTTTACATACATACTTTTTATCCATGCACGTTTTACATGTGGTTTGCATGTTTTAATTTTTTTCAAGTTTTTGAAGCATTTTTACCAAGCTTTTGAAGTATTTTGACAAAAATTTGAGCAGAGTTTCCCCTGTAATTTCAAGTTACCACACCTATTTTCCAAAAACATACCACAACTAGAAACATAATATAACATCCAAAAACATCCAAAAGCAGAAACATAATATCCTAACAAGTTCAAGAGAAGCATTTTAGGCAGAAGCATGACATCCTAACTTGAATAATACATACATAACAGAAGCATTTTAAGCCTTTGTTTTAGGCTTCTTCTTTGGCTCTTCTAACTCATCAGTCTTTCCCTCAGTGAAAGGAGACTGCACCCATCGTGATGGTTCACATTTTCTCTTCTCCCGCAGTGGCGTACATGGCTTCAATGTAGCATCAATTCGGCCTGCCTCTCTTCTTAGTTGTAGCTTGAGCTTTCATTTTTGCTAATCTCTCTGCTCTTGTAATCCCACCCTTCACTGCCATGACTTTGTACCCACGGCATCTCTTTCCTAATAATATATGTATCAGCCTTTCCTGCAATAAAAATATATATGTATCAGCCATTCTTTTCTAATAATAAGAGTAATAAAATGAATGATCTAAATGAATGCCAAAATTACCTTGGAGGACACAGCAGACATGTCTTCACTCTCACCATCAACTGAGCGCGAAATTACAGTCATATCTCTCACTGGGGCACTCACTTGCTGAACTGCCTCTTCTCCTATCGACTCATTCCCACATGACACCGCTTTTCTAGCTCTAGTTCTACTGGAGACTCCACCTCCAGTAGATGGACGCTTTCTTTTTGACCTTTTATTCTCTGATACAAAACAGTGACACTTAATTAAACTATAACCAATACACACACCAAGTAGTGACAATTTATTACTAAAAACCAAAAGTATATTATACCTCAGAGGGGTGTTCAGGCAGATCATCACTATTGTTCCCGTCTGATATCAGTTCCACATTCTCTTCAACAACAGGAGCATCAGATTTTCGAGCTCTTGTGGATTTCCCACTTTTCTTTTTCGTCATTTTGTTTCCTCCACTCTTACCCGCCATTATCTCGTTCCTATTAAAATCCAGAAACAACAACAACAACACACATTTAGGCACAATTGAAGAAATTATGCTTATCAATTGAAGAAAAAATTATGGTAGAAATTATGCTTATCAATTGAAGAAAAAATTAACCGGACAGAGGGAAACTAATCGGTTTCATATCCAATAAGACACTAATCGGACAGAGTATTAACAACCAAACAAAGAGAAACTAATCGGACAGAGTAATTTCATCTCAAAAACAACCTAATAACAACCAAACAAAGGGAAACTAATCACTTACCAGAAGAAACGAAGATGGAGACTCGATTTGGTGGAGGAGGAAGAAGAAACGAAACGTTCTCGACGGAAGGGTTTCGGTTTAATTCTCAAACAGAGACAAAGAGAGAGTTATGACACGAGAATGAGAGGGAGAGATTGATGGGTTATCGATTCTGATGGAGGACGAACGGAGGCTAGGGTTTCAGAATCGCCAGAGAGGATTCTAGGAAGAGAAGATGAGTTTGTCGTGAGAAAAGAAAAGAGAGAGAGAAGAGAGATTTGTGTGAAACGCAGTGTTTTGATTTATTAACCGGGTTGTTCCCAATTAGGTTTGGATGGTCGGGTTTCTGTGGTTGGATCATGTAATTATCCAATTATTTTAGGGTTATAGATGTATTTAATACATTTTTGTATTTAAAAATAAATATAAAAGAAATTATATTTTATTGGTGGGAGATCTGAGCATTTTTCGTGAGTCAAAGGGGTATATGGAGTTAGAGTCCGTAACATACTCAAGACCTAAACCATATTAAACCGGAATGTTTTTTTTTTGATAAAGGTATTAAACCGGAATGTTTTAACCAAAATTCTATAACTCAGTGATATTCTTTTTAAAATACACCAAAACCCAACACTGAAAAAGTTCCAAAAGATAAAACAACACTGAGATCAAATTAAAAACCATTTGTGTAATCAAACTACATGAATATAGTTTGGTATGCCCAACCTAAAACTATTAGAAAATTAGTTATACACTAGATTACTACTATTAATAGGGTGTATGATGAGGACAATGTTTATATGAAATAAAAGGTGTAGGGACCAACTTAGAATAATGTAATAATAATAATCAAGAGCGTTAAGCATCAATAACTTTTTCTTATCTTTTAGGGCCTGACTGGTGTAACCGCAGCGATTGCAGTTGCGGTTGCGGGAGTTTGCGGGTACGGATGGTTGCGGTTTTAAGCGTTTTCTAGAGATTTGTACGACTGGTACAGCTGTTAGAAATTGTTGCGTTTGCGGGACTCTTATGACTGGTAAACTACCAAACGCAACATCTGTTAAATAATAATTTAACAATATTTACATTTTATGTAATTATAAAAAATATTAAAATCATAATAATATGATAAATATAAAATTTATATTTATAAAATCATATTATTCAATTTTAAAAATTTATAGAAAATATTTTAGTTTTGAATTTTTATAATATAAATTGAAATATAATATGAATACATTTTACAATTTCTATTATTTCAATTGAAAATTTTTATTGGATATTTTTAGTATTATTTTTATTTATTCTGTTTTTAAAGAAAAAAAATTTACCCTCCCGCAACCGCCCGCAACCGCAAACGCTAGCTGGAACCAGCTTTAGATTTTAAGAGGTTCGGAGCGGTTTGAAACGATTTGTAGCGTTTTCTGTGATTATTTCGAAACGCCAACAACCGCTATGATCCGCAAAAGCTGCGTTTGCGGGTGGTAGCGGGAAAACCAGTCAGCCCCTTAGTCATATCCTTATCACCTATCAGCTCCTTAGCTTTATAATTTTCGTGATACGTCCCCTTTGTTAATGGTGTTGTGGTGTTATTAGCTTATGAAATTGTTTTATTTATACCAATAGCTCCAAAGACATCAGAATATGCTAAACTTTGGATCGGATCGAGATAATAGGACACCCGAAAAGCCAAGCCTGTTCTGGCTTAACCCAACTGAACGGGAATCACATAAAACATATCTATCTACACAAGAAAATTTGTTTATTCGATTTGAGTTTTTGCTATTTCCGAAAAGGTAACATAAAGGAAATGAAACATACATTACGAGTTAAGATCACAACCAATTCTGTTAAAATCCTATAGAACTCAATGTAGATTTAGTTTTTAGTTTATACATATATTGTTCTTAACAGAAAAATCCAAACCAAACATCAATGTATAATTTTGATAATTCATAAGTGGTTGATTCCCCAGATGAGATGGAATCATTCTAATAAATAATAATTGTACGCAAATAAAATATCAATCTGAAGAAGCTAGATTGAAACTTTGAAACTGTCCATGCCATTTGTCTTCAGGTTCTGTAACACATCACATGTAATTTTTTCTTAGGGACAATAGATCTGAGAAGCAGAGAGAAGAAAGGGAGAAGGTATTGCGTATTGGTGAAGCTCAATAATGCATTTGATTTTGATGTTAATAATAATTGATGCAAAAAGCATCGTCCATCTTTTTTTTCTTAAGCAATGATCTAAGGTTTTCTTCCTACTGGTTTTACTTTTTGTATTGATATTCTCAAGTTCCAAAGTAGTGACTAGAGTAGAGGACGGATCTCATTGCTCAGTTCTAACATATATAAGAGATTAATACTCAATTTTCACTAATATAAGTGGATAAATAACATATGATTCTATGAAAGAGCCTCCGTTTCTCGCAGCGTTTCTGCTTCCTTTGGGGCTGAGATATGTCTCGCGACGATGGGCGATGGGTTGCATGATTTTACGTTTAACAATTATTTTGTCATAGGTAAGATTGGACTCTGTTTTCTTAGTACTCTCTCTCTCATTTTCCAAAATTTAACACTTCAACAATATGAGCGATCGGATTACTTTATACAATTTATTTCTCTATAAATATTTTCACCTATAAAATTAATGTTCTCAACCACGTACTACGTACAGTTCTCAGATTATTTAGATAACTTTACTCAAATAGTTGCTTCTTATTACCGTATCAAAATAGTTGCTTCTTATTATTGAATAATTACTCAAAATCGCCATCGAGTTTTGTATATATATTGTTGAAAATAAGTTATAGCTAGCCACATGGTTTAAAGTTATAATATCAGACTCAGACACATCATATTAATGAGATTTTACTTTTGTACTTGAATTAGAAATTCTGAAATATAATTGAATACAATCTAGCAACCTAAACATACTATTCATGGACTATTCACTCACTCAGTCATCAAACCATGACCCATTTAACTAAATATGCAATAACTCACTTAGAAACAAAACAAATCTATAAACATGCATATATAAAAATGATTGTTAAGAATCAATAGTTCACCTCGTAGTATCTCGATTTATAGCAGGAAGATGGAGATAAAGAGGCTTCTTAAAGTTGTGTTCTTCTTGGTCACCTACTTTGCTTGTTCCCTTGCCATGGCTACTAATCATGGTTGTGGTCGTGGATCGAGATTTTGCAAAGAAGCAATGAGAACGAATGTGACCGAAGAAGCTTCAAGAGATGAGTTTGGGAACTACAAGGAGAAGAAGGTGAATTTTTCGTTGGGTCGTAAGTTAGCTTCTGGTCCAAGTCGTAGAGGCTGCGGCCACTAAGTTTTTAGTTGGGATAATAAATATTTATGTTATTGTCTAATTTATGTTTCTTGGCGTCGTTTAAATATAGTATGGGTATTCTAGTGTGTTCTTATAAACTAATGAAAGGATTGGAGTTGTTATATGAATTTCTTTTCTTTTTTAAAAATATGTTAGATTATTGGAAGAAATTTCAAGTTTACCCCATTTTTTATATCACAATTCGTGTATTGCGCGAGAGGAAGATGCTCTATGTTTTCATTTGCCTCTGCATTTTTTTTTGTCGATTAGCCTCTGCATTTCATTCCCCATTTTAATACAAACACCCCTATTAAAATATAGATTAAATAATAAAAATGCTTCATATTAATATAGACATTTCATATATTAATAAGAACTTAAAATGGATTCTTATAAAATATGAATATCCAAGCAAACATTAGAATTCACTAGTAGTATCAATCGAGGCTCCATATAGGCATAACGGGCTACATTAAGAGTAGAGTAATAAGGTTTATTTGGGGAGTAATTAAGGTTATAACTTAATTAGATATCATACTAGGATTTGAGCTGAATGGTCGGTCAGCGTAAAAGCGAAGAGACTGGAGGGGAATGTGGAGAAGGCCTGCTCTGGAGGCTAATAGTTCTGTATGTCAAAACACCGATAATGGCTCCGATCACCGGAGCAGTCATGTAAACCCATATATACTCAAAATCCCATGCCACCACCGCCGGTCCTAGTGATCGAGCTGGGTTCATCGATCCTCCCGAAATCGGTCTGACCATACCGTATTCCAAGAAAACGTTTAGCATTTACATTTGAATTTATATTAAAACATTCCATGTTTTTCATAAAATATTCTAAATATTAGACGTAAAATGTAACGTCGTATGCGAAGGCAAACAAAAACAACAGAACACATATTGGTGACTGAATTAAGTTGATACCCGGTAATAAGCACTCCAAGGGATATGACTGCTCCAATCACCAACCCCGTCAAATTACTCAACTGTACATTAAATAACATTAACATACACTTCTTTAATCGGAGAGCATACAAGTGTGTGTTTTTCTTCAGACTGTGAGGATCACTAAGCTATATATATCATTGAACTCATCAGTCTCTTTGGTCACTTACATTTTGATGAGGACCACAATGCAACGCGGAGGCTAGAAAGACGACGATGCTCGTAGCAACGAGTTCAACGAAAAACGCAGAAACGCAACTTAACGCAGGTTTTGTTATCATTAGGTCAGGGTTTACTCCGTAGACTGACACCCCAGCTAATGTTGCCGCCGTTGCCCCCATCGTCTGCGCCGTTATATATAACGGAACCTGACATAACAACCACGTTCAAGAGCTACTATATACTATTTATTTTGTATTATCACGGTCACGGTGGCTTTTATTTAAAGGTATTGTATGAAAAACTGCGGTTGTTTACTGCGTTTGCGTTTGCATGTAAAGTAGGTGGGCAAACGCCTAATGTAATTAAGAGGATATATGGAGGTACCTGAGACCATGGGAATCCGCCAAAGAGGGCGAAAGCAATGGTGATGGAAGGGTTGAGATGGGCGCCGGATATGTGTCCGATGGAGTAAACTACGACAACCACCGATAGACCAGCCGTCGCGGCGTACTCTAGCAATCCGACATGACCGCCGGACAACTGAGTACTGCTTATGACCCCACACACGCTGAACATTAGAATGAATGTCCCCACTAATTCCGCTACTACCTACGCATTATTGTTGCGGATAAATTAGCATTATATATCAAAACATTTGTTTTATTTGTAAAATGATCTAATTAGTTTTATGCTTTAGCAAAAGTATGTGATATAGTTACATTTCTTTTAGTTTTATGTTTTAGGACATCTTCGTGATATCATATATCAATGTGTATAAATAATGTAAATGAACATATAGAAATCGTATCCAAATCTGTGCATTTTCTTAACTATTAGCTTTTGAATTTTTTTTCTTACAATGCGTAGGGGATTGAGATCTAATTCATAAGGGATACATCGAAAACCCCTTTGTGTCGACGGATCACCATCTCTCAACGAAGCTAGAGTTGAGCCAGCTTCTTGGTCAAAGACTCTTGACCGTACCTCAACACTCATTGTCTTCTCCCTCAAGATGGTGAACAAGGAATCGATTGAGGACAGTCACCAAGTGGCTGGATTGGCTTTATGAATGATCTGATGGAACAAAAAGAGAGACAGAGAGAAAAATGCAAAGAAGATGGAAAAAGTGTAATCTAACAAAAAAAGGATGAGTTCTTCTTTCTTTTTGGTTGAGAAGTTTGAAAGGAGAGGAAGGTGCTCAACACTTTTCTTGTGTTCCTCATTTTTACATAATCTTTACCAATATTTACTCGTTTTAGTTTGGTGTTTTGTAAGTCATGCATTTTTCTTATCAAGTTATCTTCCTACGGAAATATTGACACTTAATTTTTTTTCTTCAAAAACATAGGTTTGTTCACTTCTACTTCTTCCGTGCCAATATTTCTTTCTTCTGTTTGGTGTTTTGTAAGTGAACCAATAACAAATTCTTGATTAAAAAATATGAAGATCAAACAAAAATGATCCAAATAAAATTGTTGGAACATGTGAGTCCCAAAATATTTGATTTCTAGATCTTACACAAGTCAATACATAGGCCAGGCTCTCTTGGTTCCACAACAAACCTTTCTTCTAGAAAATTAATAAGGTTTTATATAGACAAACATGGGAAATCAATCTCTATATATATATATATATATATATGAGATTCGTATAAACTGTGTAGAAATGATCTTATAGTTCTAGTTCATCATTGTCAACCATTTTACTTTTTATCAGAGTTCTTTATGTATATATGTTTGAATTTGGATTCATAATCTAATGTTAATCCATTTATTAACCATTTTGAGCTAGTAGTGTAACACATAGGCGGCCTTCTCGAATTTATCTGGGTCTAATAAATAAAAATCCATTGGTTTGCAGAAAAAATGAAAAAGTTCACGGCCCAAAACCAAGCAAAATATGCACCAGCCGGAATCGAACCCGGGTCTGTACCGTGGCAGGGTACTATTCTACCACTAGACCACTGGTGCTCGTTGCTTAGATTAGCATTACTAGATTTGTTTCTCTTTGTTCACCTTTTTGTTCAACCCTATATTCTCTGGGTGTTGGTGGAAAGTAAGACAAGTGGAGTCGAGAGGATGGAGAAAGTGGTAGATCTCTTCGGAGTGGGAGAAGCCAATACACAGAAGCTACTGGAAGGAGGCAACGATCTCAGCCAAATCCAACAGGGACTGTTCATAGGCTCAGTAGCTGAAGCAAACAACAAGGATTTGCTCAAAGCCTCCAACGTCACTCATGTCTTAACCATAGCTGTCGCCCTCTCTCCTCCCTACCCTGACGACTTCGTCTATAAAGTCATCGAAGGTTTGGTGCCTCCTTCTTCATGTTCCCTCTTGTTACTTGAACTGTGTAAAGTTGTAACCTTTTTTTGTTTTCTTTGAGGGGGTTAAGTCGTGGACAGATCAGAGACAGATTTGACTGTGTATTTCGATGAGTGTTATGGATTCATCGACCAAGCTATTCAATCTGGAGGTGGTGTTTTGGTTCATTGCTTCATGGGGATCTCAAGGAGGTGACTTTCTTTCTTTCTTTGTTAGTCTCTGTTTTTGGCATAAAGGCTGTGTCTTTTGTGTGATATGGCAATGAACATGTTACATGTTATGTGGACAAGTTATAGTTTTTCTCTTAGCCTATTAGTTGTTGTCATCTCTCTGTTATGTGTACTAACAACAATTTGAATTGTTTTTTTTTTGCTTGAAGTGTGACTATAGTTGTGGCTTATTTGATGAGAAAGCATGGTATGGGTTTCTCTAAAGCTATGGAGCTCGTTAAGAGTAGACGTCCTCAAGCATTGCCTAACTTTGGTTTCGTTTCTCAGCTTCAGCAATTTGAAAATTCCATCAAAGGTATGTATATATATCACTGTTTCTTAGTGTGTGTATATAGAGAATACTCGTCTCTTTTAAAATCTTCCTTACTGATTCTTAGACTCTGTGATAGAGGTGCAGTTTGCCCTTGTAAACTAACTAGTATTGATACAATCTATATGCTTTGTTCTGTTTGTTTTGGTTACGTGCAGTACATGATGCGGATTCTTCTTCAGCTGATAAGAAGATAGTGTCATGAACTCCCAAGAGATTATGAAGAAGTCTCATGAGCCCCCCATAATGACCAAATAAAAACTCAATTGTTTCGTGATTTGAATGATTTTTCTTGTGAACGATTGATGGTGAGCTAGTTGCCATGTCCATTTGCCGAGTGAAATAAATAAAAACGCAGATACTACATTCTCATCTGTTACTACAATCGCTATTTCCTAGAATGATGGTGAAATGCACTTAACCAATATCAAACCAGAATGAATTAGTTTTGGTCTGGTCCTTCGACCCTTGCATAGTTGCATTACACTGTAAATCATTGGATTGTCATTACATTGTAAAGGTGATAAGAATAGCTTACATATAAAGTATAACGTTTATGAAAAACAATGTGTGCTTTCCAAAGAAACAGAAATGAAAAAAAAAAATCAGAATTTTATGAGATAAGCTTCTTAACTAAAAGTTAGTTTTAGTTTGATAAGTAGAATACAATACAATCAAATTCTCTATGTTTGTTTGTATGAGCTACTTTTGCATACTTGCTTACTATGCAAACACGTATCTTGAAAAAAAAATATTTTTTCTCTCTGTATTTTCTTATTGCTAGCATTGTCGATGAGTATTATATAACGTGACAAACCATGGACAAATTGAATAGCAATGCTGGAGTTGAATTACTACTCCTAAATTGATATTTTAATTAAATGGGGGCATGCACCTTTGCATGCCGTATACATAATGTGGCATACAAACATATGTCAAGACTATTTCTTTAAGCTTCTACATTTGTTGGGACTTTATTATGATATTTGTTTTTATTTTCCCCTTACATCTTTGCATTTGTTATTTAACAATAGCATGTTGCACAAAGGAAAAAGCTATCACGATATAACAACTTTTTTGGTTAGTTTAATGTGACTATAAAAACATTTTTGGTTATGTTAAAACCTTGTAAAATGAAGTTTGGAACATGTATTGTCCACAAGTTAATAAACGAAGCTGAAAATATCAGAATACATCTTTCATAAAAAAAAGATAATACAAATAAGAATACCAGTTTATGGGAGGAATCTTAATGAGCCGTCGAGGTAGCTGAGACTCATGAAAAACCTTGAACAACTTAAGTTTGCTACAAAGGTTATATCATTTTTTCTTTTCTTGTAGAGCCTATTTCATTTTATTTTTTGGTAGTCTATTTCATGCAACTAATTTATAAAAACATTAGCATTGCGTTCCAATTGGAAACACAACGGAGAACGACAAGATCGTGTGTATATATATAGTCTAATTATTTTTGTTGTTTGTTCTAATCTTACAAAATCCATTGGAATGATGAATCAAGAGTAAGTACTCAAAGAAAATGTAAGCCAAAGATTTGGGCAATCATGACAAATCTCTTACATATAAAAGTTACATCATACGTTACTGCTTCTAAATTGTCTGAACGACTTGGGAGGATTTAATAATTTAACTCGTATTTTTCCACCAGTACTATTGACAAACAAGATCTGTATATGTCTGATTTCACTGTAACCTTTGTGTACATAAAAACGTTTTAAACTTTTTTTGTTTTGGTAAGGAAACGCGGTAACTAAGAATTAAAAAGAGGCCCAAGGGTAGAAACTAAAAGTAAAAGAAGGTGGTGCAAAGGCATGCACTACTCTAAATGAAAATACGATGTATATATAAAATCATAAAAGACTTCACGCAGTGAATGTAAATGTAAATGTATCCAACTTCACAAACGTGACGTATCTTAGCGTATGCATACCTTTCTCTACTTTGTACTTATACATATTGATTGTAAAATAAGAAAGAGAGAAGAAGTTAGTAAAGAGACAAAAGAATGTCACGAGACAGCGACATAGTGCATTTATGAACCCTCGGAAAAGAAACTCTAAACCCTAACTCTCTCTCCTTGTTGCGGCTGTATAAATACCACATTGTTTTAAAGAATGTGTCGAAAAAGTGAAAGCCGGTCATCTTCTTCTTTATAGATAAGAACGTAGAACAGATATAATTTGAATATTGATCAAAGATCATGTCTCATATCGCTGTTGAGAGGATTCGAAGAAGACAAATGAACGAGCATCTTAAATCCCTTCGTTCTTTGACACCTTGTTTCTACATCAAAAGGGTAAGTTTGTTGTTAAAAGATCCTTCCCTCCATACTCAATTGTATCCAGATTGGGGTTTTTTTCTTTAACTAATGATCGGTGATTTTAGTGTTGACGTAATTTCAGATGGTCTAATTTGAGATACTTGAAAATTTTGATTTTTCGGATAATTGAACTTTCTCCAATAATTTTTTTTTCAAGACCCCAAAAAAGATTTGTATGCAAATCAAAAGTTTAATTGGATTTGTAATGGATCATGCATGGTCATTCTTATGAAGGATATTCGGAACTTACAAATTTTGGTGAAATATATATGTTTTTTTAGAAATATATATGTTGTACCTGCTATACTATATATACTCTATCGGTTTCTTCTCTAGTCTATATGTGCTATGATTTACTATTTGTTATAGTTTGTACGAATGCACCAATCTATTCATATATATGATCTTGTTTTCGATGATTGATTGGTATGATCAGGGAGATCAAGCTTCAATAATCGGAGGAGCGATAGAGTTCATCAAAGAGATGCAGCAATTGGTGCAAGTTCTCGAGTCCAAGAAACGTCGAAGGACACTAAACCGGCCTTCTTTTCCTTGTGATCACCAAACACTCGAGCCATCCTTGTTAGCTGCCGCCACCAACGCAACCACCAGAATGCCATTTAGTCAAATCGAGAATGTAATGACCACGAGCACTTTCAAAGAAGTGGGAGCATGTTCCAACTCCCATCATGCAAACGTTGAAGCCAAAATCTCAGGCTCTAACGTTGTACTCAGAGTTGTCTCTTGGAGAATTGAGGGCCAGCTGGTGAGGATCATATCAGTCTTGGAGAAACTCTCTTTCCAGGTTCTTCATCTCAACATTAGCAGCATGGAGGAGTCTGTCTTGTACTTCTTCGTTGTCAAGGTACACATATTTACATCTACATGAATATATATGGATCATATAACATCAATTTCAGTGTGTTGCTTTCTTATATAAATTTAGGCTAAAGATAATTAAATTTGCATACGCAGATAGGATTGGAGTGTCACTTAAGCTTGGAGGAACTAACCCTTGAAGTTCAGAAAAGTTTTGTGCCTGAAGCCATCGTATCTACCAACTAAACCAATGTGCTTACGTGCATCGTTTCATGAGCATACTTAACACTTTGCTAGAAATAAGCTCCTATACCCTAATTATCACCTTTTTATGTTGTTGTGTCCGAACTCAAATCGAATTTTTATTTTTCCATAATAAATCATCACAGATTATGTTCTAACTAGTTCATTAATTCCACATCATCTATTGGATTCTAATCTTTTATTAGAAGATTTTTTTTTTCTTCGAGTAATTTAATTTTCTTGTTGTTAAAACGATCGATACGGTAGTATAGAAGTAACCCTGGACTTATACATTATGCATGTTGTTCAAAATTTCTTACTAGTATGCCGAGCCTTATGTTTCGGATTTTGTAGGTCGGACAAAAAGACAACAAAAAATGCAAATTATGAATCGTATGAATTTTATTTTATTTTTTTGTAACACAGTCGTATGAATTTTAAAAACCAATAATACAAACATAATGTGTGAAGAACTATCTATAATTAAACAATATGTCTTCTGCATTTACGGCTGAAGCTTGTGCGATGCACACGTATCCTTATTGCAAGCCTCGGCCGAGAATTTCCGTGAACTTTGTGTCTTGTTGGAGTGTCAAGCTCTCTCGTAACCAGGCTACTAGTTTTGGATGATAATTCTAGTGAGTTTCGACGACATTCCCAGGGATAGTCAAGCTTTCCCTTAATCTCTTTTCATTTTTATTCCTCGTTTAGCCAACCCTTTGTCAGACGATGCACTTCATATCCCTCATTACTCTGTTCCAGGTACTTGAGCTATAATATGCATTTCTTGACCCAAACAATGGAATCGTGGGTATGAAGAAAAACATACATCCACAATAAAAGTATGATGACATGTTAAATATTATAATAAACTAAATAAGGAGATCTCTTTCTTTCGTGTAAATGCACGTGAACCCCTTTAATATCTAAATAAATTCGGAGTATACAAACGCTGTTAACATTACTACATTGTGTGTTATATGCTAAATAGATTAGTACTGTAATTAATCTATGGAAATGTATTGTATATGATGTTTATCTCTTTCTCATTCAACAGAAATCAATTATATTTTTGTATCCACATCAAACATCCTTATCTAGGATTTTGCTTTTTAGAGTATTGATTTAAAAGAAGAGTCAGTCGCCAGAGAATGGATCTCAGCCCAACCTCCTTCAATCCAAAAGCAACCGATACCGTTGATCAGACTCGAACCAAGCTCTAGGAATCCCGATCTGTGCTCGATCTTCACCGATGCTGCATGGAACACCTCGTCGGAGATAGTAGGACTTGGTTAGATCATTGATGATATGGTCTCTTCATTGCAACACTCAGCGGTAGAAATTTCGGTTTCATCGCCCCTAATGGCAGAAACTTTGGCAGTTCGATCAGTCATGACCTTTGCCCTCTCTCGCACGCGGACTCGATTCCATCACTCTCTTCTCTGATTCTCAGACGCTTATCAACACAATTGCAAGGAAGACGATGAACCTCGAGACCTTTGGAGTCTTAAATGACATCTACTCTCTATCTACCGCCTTCGAAGCGATCTCTTTTTCTTTTATTCTTTGTTTAGAGAATGTTAATGCAGACTTAGCTGCAAAACAAGCCCTCTTGGCCTTCGACCCATTTTAAGTTTTAATAAAAGTTTTGATTTAAAACAAAAAAAAAGAAGAGTCAGTGATGAAATAATTGTTGTTAAATTATAAAACAAAAAGGAAAAAAGCAAATGAAAGGGCATAATTAAGGTTTTTTTAATAATAGTATTACTTAGCTAGTATTACTAATATAATACATATATGTAATAATTGACGCATAAACATGGTAGATATACATGCGTCAACTTATTATTGGACGCATTAGAGCATTTCCAAGAGTTCACTCTATTTTTTATTATAAAATAGAGTGACTCTATAATAGAGATGAAGTTTTCTCCAATTGTACTCTATTTTAAAGTAGAAAATAGAGTGATGAACAAAAAAAAACAATTTACTTTATGTTTGGAGTAAACCTATTTTTCACTTTATTATAGAGTGAGAAATAGAGTACTATTGGAGCATTTTTTACTCTAAACTCTATTTTAGAGTGAAAATAAAGTGGGGTTGGAGATGCTCTTGCTGAGTCAATCATACACATTACAAAGACATGTCTTTTGGATCATATAATATTAGGTTTAGTACAATAGTAAGATACATAATAATTGACGCATGAACATAAACATGTATTATTATTTATTTTTTTGGTCTAGAAAACATGTATTATTTTAATGCAAAAAGAGCATAATGTATGTACAAACGATCATTATCCCAAAATGTGGCACAGTTTGAGTTGTTAAACATATGTTATTTATATGCTTTACATCAATCAATATTGACCCAACAAAAAATCTCAGTTCCTCTCATTATTAAACTCTCTTTTTATGTATGTTTTACCTGTTGTGCTCGTGACCGCGGTCGTCCTTCTGTTGATTTTCTCTCTCTCAGATCTCGTTTTAATAATGAGTATAAACTTGAGTGGATATAAACGAAAAATGATATTAGCACCCACTCCTCCCTTAACTTTTTGGCCATTACTAATTAGCTTGTACATTGAATTTCTTTTCGACCACTACTAATTAGCTTGTATATAAAAAACGTGTACGAGCTTTTATAGGTGTAAATTCTTCTTGAATATACCCACATTCTTCTTGGATTTTAGTGTCGGTGTCCAACTGCAATCTGCATAATCAAGTGAACAGTTAACAGGGTATTTTAAGTTTACGCAGGAAAGCCTTTGATAAATTTAGTGAAGTGAAAATTGTTAGGTTGTTGAATTTTCGACTACGTTAATCAGGATTATATATTTAGATAACTAACATGCATGTGACTATGTGAGAAGGTGTGTGGTCTAATTATTGATTTGACACCAGGGTTAATATTAGACTATTAGTAGACCATCAATTCCTTTGTTTGGAATGTGGATAGTCAAAGTGGTATTTGCTTGCTTCTGATGCTACCTTCACTTGAGCCATTCAATCTTATTTTTCATCAACTTTGATGTTAATCAAGTTTCTAAAAGAGAAATTTACCACTTAAGTCACTTTTTGACTTTTAACAACAGCATAAGTCACTTTTGTATACTCAGACACTTTTTTGCTGGTGAAAGACGAAAATGCCCTGGAAATCAGTAATCACTCTCTTTCTCTTCATGTTCTCTCGATCTTCATCTTCTATCTTTTTTTTTTCATTTTTTGTCTCTTTTTTTTTCCTTTCTCCACGGCATCAAGTCTCCTCTCCCACGCTGTGTTCTGTCGTCGCTGCTGTAAACCTCACCGTCGTCTGTGTCGAGGTCGCGCTCCTTTGTCGCGACAGAACCACTACCAAACTCTTCTTCTTCGTGGTTCAAAATCGAGATTGATTCGAAGCTATCCACCATAGGGTTTCTCGTCTAGGATATCTCAGCTGTACGCCGGCCTCAGCTCTTCGTTGTCGGAGTTGGTTTGCCGTCGTCATCCAGAACGCGTGGGAAGAGAAAGCTAAATCTCCTCTAATGGAAATCTTAAGAGTATTTGCAGAACAAGTCCCTTGAGTTTTGATTCCTTTCACTTACTCCCCTGACCTTTCCAAATTACAGAAATGAACTCTTGATTTTGACCAGAACTTTTGATTATGCAATTTAGGCCAACAAATATTGTGGATTTGCAGCATTGATCCCTGACCTTTCAATTGTGTACTCCATATAATTGTGATTAAGTGTACACATGTACAATGTGTATATAGTTATCCACATGTACATCATATAATTAATATTCAAGACCTTATGACCCTGAATCTGCTTTGAGTGATGGTGGTTACTGTAATATGAGCAGGATAATTCAAACTAGCCAGCCTCTTTCTAAAACTCATTGACAAAGAGAGACTCTATACAGCTCTAAGCAACAAGAAACTTAACACATAAACACTATATAGATACATTGACAAGTATTGAATTTGTTTTGTTACTTGTGTACATAAGTATCATGTATCCATGTGTACACCTAGGTCTCGTATCTATATGTACATGGTGGACTGCACAAATGACCAGTGTACATAGATGTCCACATGTGCACTTGCTCATTTATGTACACATGTACACTTAGTTCGTATAAAGAAAGATTAGTATGGTTTCAGTTGTATCATCTTACACATGTACACTTGATTATTTTCCAGTGTCATTAAAAACAGATGTAGGGAATTGGTTTCGGTGAAATCAAAATTTTGAGAATATGAGTGGTCATTTCAGGTAGAAGAGAGTGCCTTATATGTACACATATTCACGCTATCCACATGTACATCGAGAAAACTATGTACATGCTATGCTCGTATCCACATGTACATGCCACAAATGACCAGTCCAAAAAAAATTGAAACTTTGTAACAAGTTAATGACATTTCAAAGAAAGATTGAAACTTTCTTGTAAGTTAATACTTTTGACACCATGAGGAGGTGGAGGAAGAGCATAGTAGGCACTTTCATCTCTTCTTCGTTTCTGAGATATATATTGAGACTGTTAGAAAGTACAAAGTCATGGACTTGATGCCTCCAGATTTGGGCACCAACGCAAAAATATTGAAAAAGATTGAAACTTTGCAACAAATAAATATCATTTTCAAGAAAAATTACAATTCTCTAACAAGCTAATATCTCTGGGACCAAGAGAAGGTGGGGAATAAGCATAGTAAACGCCTTTTTCGTTTCTTCTTAAAAAAATAAACCAGAGTCACTATCACAAGCAAAGCGGCTCTCCAATGGTGTTACCAACCACCACTCCTGTTGATAACCCATTTGAAGAAAGAGACAGTGAAGATGGAGATCGAGAAGATCCTTTTCCGCCGTTTACGGTGGTCCTGAGACTGAAGATAAAGGATTTCAAATAAGAGATTCAAGAGAAATAATCAGTAGGGGAGAAGACGGTTGAGGAGCAAGAAGAACAGAAGACAAAGAGAAGATGTGAGATAAATGATGGCGGCAGAGGAGAAGAACAGGATGTCGTGGAAAGAAGAAAAAAGGTCTAATTTTTTTGCTTAGAGAAGAAAGGACGAAATTGGAATTTCATGTTTTTACTTTTTTTTTGTATTAAAGGAAAGCTGGCACAAAGTGTCTGTGTATAAACATGTGACCTATTGTGTTAATAGTAACTCAAAAAGTGACCCACCATGTAATTGTTTCTTTCTAAAAACCAAGGATATATTCATATACATGTATGCATATATCAGTTTGGGAATAAATCGAGGATATTGACAAACACAGTGAATGTCAAGCAAAAGTAGGCAAGAGGAGAGATAAGAAGATTTCAAATTAGGACCAGTAACTTACTTTTGTAAAGCATCTTTCTACATAACTTTTTATATTCCTTAAATAGTGATTGATATTCACAAACGCATCTTTTCTTTTTAAATTTGTCAACGTGGTGAATTTATACAATAGCGGAATGGAATTTGTATATTACGCTGTGTAATGATCGAAAGATGGTAAACAAAAGAATCATATTTGGTAAACAAAAGAATCATATTTAGACTCTAGTTGAGCCTGGTTCTGATAATTAGTGTGTTAATTGGACGGATGAGTAAACAATTCAGTCACAATGCTGAGTTGACAACACATTAATGATATTATTGGCTAAATAATTTCAGTGAGATGTTGATAAAAAAGGAGGAGGGCCTAGCTATCTCTTTGGAAAAAGGTAAATAATTAAAAAGGTAAATTCGAAACTATTGGTCCCAAAAGAGGAAAAGGAGAAAACGATGGGTAGTTTTTGTCAAATACCTGTACAGAGTTTTGACTGGAAACGGAATAACTGAAGATAGAGTTAGAGGTGTAACCAAACAACAGATGAACAAATGTCGAATCTCGAGCTGCTCGCACACTTTGTCGCTCACTTTTATTACTTGTCTTCACTTTTCAACTCTAAAAGCTCAATTTCGGGGGATCTAATCAATGCATAATACAGAAAAAGTATAGGAACCCTGAACACTCTTTACGGAGTATACAATACTAAAAAACAATAAATAAATTTCAATAGTTTTTGTAACAAGACAACCTTGTAAGAAAAGAAACAGTAAAGTTTAAAAGTTACATTTGATTTGATCATATAAATCTTCATTCATCTCCATGTATTTATATATATTTTCTTATTTTTGGAAACAGAAATTTCAATATAATAAAATACATCCTGGAAAATATATCGGTTAAAATATATTTATTGGATCAGATCAGTAGTAGTTTTTTTATATCCCCAGTATACTTGAATAATATTTTATTATTTTTACTATTTTTTTTGTGCTAAATATATATTTTTTACTTCAATTTGCTTCTGTCGGCATATGTATATTATGTTTTATACATCATCCTGCGTGTATGTATTTCACGATTTCTTATATCAGCATGAGAAAATAGATCTATATAAGATAAAGTATGTCAGCCAAAAAGGAAAAATGTTAACGTAATAAGCAGAATCTAAGGCGAATCCAAAAAAAAATTCTGCATCAGTAAGTTTGTGTGTTATGTAAACGAAGCATGGAGAAGATAAGACGTACGCACTTCTGAACAACTCTACTGACGCTACACTTAGCTGCCACATAGCCTTTCATTTAACTCTTTCAACTTGTTCTCTAGGCCGGTCCCACCATCATCAATGTGACATCATGCATGATAGATAATCCATCATGTCCATGCATGATGAAAATGATATCTCACTTCATCTATCATAGTTTGAATACTATATGGATCAAAGACTAATCACTCGACGTCGTATGGGCATTAGTGATACCACATAGTTCTAAATATTTTGTGGATTAAAGTCATGTCATGAATGTAATTGTTTTTTTTTTTGTAAAATGTTAAATTGAATCCCCTTATTACTAATCCAGAAGTATTTTAAAAATTTAACCTTTAAAAAGTAAACTAATTTCGATGTTGCCATTATGCCTATGTGTCACCCTCACAATCCTTCTCAGCCATCATTTAAAATTATCCTTAATTTACTAGAGTAATTACATATAATGCCATTGGTCCTATTATGTTTGTTATATTCTCATTTCCAACATATTATTTGGCTCCTTCTTTATATTATTTGACACATATGCATTGCAAACAGGTTATATAAAATGAGTTGTCGAGTCCAAGGACACATATGCATTTCGAGTTTTTTATTACATTTTTCCTTTGCATCTGTACGGATCATATTTTTTTGTATGCTAATTATCACATGCTTTGCTGATTTTGCTATCATATATGTGTACATAACTTATACATTCTTTTATATATTCTTTTATATATATTTTTTATTTTTACTGACATTCTTTTATATATTCTTGAACTTATACATTCTTTATATATTCTTAAACTTATACATTCTTTTATATATATTTTTTTATCCTTACTAACATTCTTTTATATATTCTTGAACTTATACATTCTTTTATATATTTTTTTATCCTTACTGATATTCTTTTATATATTCTTGAACTTATACATTAATTCTTTTATATATGCTTGAACTTATACATTTTTTTATATATTCTTGAACTTATACATTCTTTTGTATATATATATATATATATATATATATATATATATATGTATGCTTACTTGCAATATGAAATATGTAAAAAATACATATATGTATACATATACTTATACATTCTTTTATATATTCTTTTAATTATACATTCTTTTATATATGTGTGTTTTTTTCAACATTTCGAATTTCAAAAATAGGAACCACATACAACATTATTGCATGTTTTGGAATATGGGAAGCATATAAAATTAGGAACCAAATTTATAGTGATTTGGGGGGTGATTGATATTATTTAAGCAAAATATCTATAATTTCGAGGATAATTTTATCAATATTGACCATAATATTTATGCATTTTCTAAATTATGAAAAGATGATCTACAATAAATATAAACTTGCTAAAATTTTGGTCAAAATATGAAATATGAAATATCTAAAAAATGCATATATGTATACATCTACTTATACATTCTTTTATATATTCTTTTAATTATACATTTTTTATATATGTGTGCTCTTTTTTCAACATTTCGAATTTCGAAAATAGGAACCACATACAACATTATTGCATGTTTTGGAATATGGGAAGCATATAAAATTAGGAACCAAATTTATAGTGATCTCGGGGTGATTGATATTATTTGAGCCAAATATCTATAATTTTGAAGATAATTTTATCAATCTTGACCATGATATTTATGCATTTCCTAAATTATGAAAAGATGATCTACAATAAATATAAACTTGCTAAAATTTTGGTGGTTAATAATGGAAATTGGACAAATATATTAATTGAAATTTGTTGGATAGCTGTGTTGCTCACCAAAATTATGACACGTGTATCTATTCTATTAAAGGAGAAGTCACAACTTCTAATTTATGTGTGATATTTTAGAAAATGAACTACTTACTAGAGTTGGTCAAATTGTATTTTTAATCTTTATATTATTTCATCTCACATTACTAATCGTCATATTTTCTCCTAGACCAAAACAAAACTTAATTAATCAACTATTATACCAAAACCAAACTGTAATTAACCAAACCTAACAAAAAAATCATGAAACAAAACAGAGAGGCACGAATGAACATCTACAATCATTATACTATAATAATTCATCAAAGTCGACCAATTCATTTTAAAGCAACACCTTCGTTCCTTCTTGGTGTACATGGCGTTATCAGTTTCACTTTATTTGCAGAACTTCAATTATAATTCATCACAAGTCTGAAGCATTTTGTTTTTAAGCAACAGCTTCGTTGCTTCTTGGTGTACATGGCATGATCAGTTTCCCATGACTTTTAGAACTTTTTTCTGGTCATTTGATACAGTTTCATTGTTTTAGTTCTTTGATATGTGAATAATTTTTAAAGCATATTCATACATTTTGAAACTCTGAACATATATGAACTTCATATGTGAATAGAACTTCTTCCATCGTTAACGAGGCTGAGAATTTTTAAAAAATAATATTTACATCTATTATCTATTATATTAATATTCAAATTAAATAGGATATCAACTCATATTCAGTTATAACTAATCAAAAACAAATATACTTTTAAAAAATAGATAGATTTTCGTTTGATTAAAAAAGCAATATTATCTTTGATATAATATATATCATTATCGATATGGAACAAAAAAAAATATTCCAAGCATTTATTTTAATATCATAGATTGTTGCCTTGATTTTCTGTGATATTATCCTTATTTTTTAAAAATCAATATTATCTTTGATATAATACATATCATTATCGATATTGAACAAAAATATACAATATTCCAAGCATTTTTAAAATATCATAGATTGTTGACTTTGGGCTTATATAAAAATTTATTGGGCTTGCAATCATTAGATTTAAAAGATCGATTACCCATTTAATTTATAGATAGTAAAAACTAAATAGATATAATATAGTTTGTATACTTATATATGTTAATTATTTCAATATTTCGATGTTAATTAATTTTAAAAATTAGAATTTACCAGAACATTAATTTATTTTACCTTAAACCAATTTTTTAAAAAACTATATAGTTTATTCTCCAACTTAAAAAAAAACATAATGTTTAATTATTTACTCGATCATATAAATCTATAGAGCTAAAAGTTTTTTTTTTTTTAAACTATCTACATTTATCTCATGATACAATAACTTTGAAAATGACAATAAAACAATTATTTAAACATAAATGAAAACAAAAACCCGCCCGGTTGGGCGGGTGAAAATCTAGTTTATGTTTATAATTGCATACACTCATTTCTATTTGGTATGGTTTCGGTATATAATTGGACCATTATTTTTTTAAAGAGATGCAGTGACAACCAACTATTTTAGCATAAGACCGAAATATATACTTTAAAATCTAAGGTATATTATTTTACTAATAATGTTAACCCCTATATATTATTACTCATACCATTTTGACAATTTTCACATATAGAATATGTAATGTTCCCTAATTTTTTTTTTTATAAAAAATATTCCCTAATTTTTTTTTTTTAACATTTTCACCTTTTTTTTTTTTTTTTTTTTCACCCTGCGCAGGTCATATCCTAGTGTAATTGATTTGGTTGCGCAATAGTGATCGATAACCAAAAACCATACCGTCCAATAGTGTAAACGAGAGTGGATACGGTTACGTCGGACGTGAAATGGTGATAGAGATAGATGACCAGTTTTTATGTACTAGGTAGACAAATGTAACGTGATCACGACCCAGTTCTTGTTATTATTATTCACAAAATTAGTTATATGTCGTTATATTCAGATTATTATTTACCTAGTTTTTCTACCTTTAAGAGTTTTCATTTTAACTTTCGAATTATAAATCCAATAGGGTGACTTTTCTTCATCACCTTTTTTTTTACCTTAAACCAGGCAGCAGAAAAATAGTATTATTTTCCGTTTATTTAATTCATAACTAAGAATAACAACAAGAAATTAAAGCAAGATCCATATATAGTGGAGGAAAAGGATCTTTATTATATAGTCCAGTCCGTGGGACACAACTCCAATTCCATTATGACTCCGTATCTTCTTATTATATACGACTTTTGTCAAATATAAAAGATATTGAAATATGTTAATAAAATACTATATACCAAACGTATGAATATTCATATCTAATCATGATTTGGTATCTACCGAATCTGCTCACAGCAATATCGTATGTTCGTTAATTTATTGATCAGCAAATAAAAAGATTACTGAAAGGAGAAAAACAATACTTCAATATAACTTAATATATAGACGAACGAACGTCCAAATCTTATATTAGAATTCTACAAAAACTAGTGAAACTATCACAAACTTGGAAACACAAACAACCTAAAAGAACTTAGGATTTTTTATCCGTCGAATACAAAAGAAAAAGAAAGGATACACAAGTTTTATTTTTTTCGATATTTTAAATCACATAATATCGCAGCTTGACGTGTTCTCATCGCTAAAGGCGTGAGAGTATTGATCATTCCCATGAGGTGGATATGGATACGGGATACGGGTACGGATACGGGTTTGGATATTGATGCGGGTGTGGTGGCATGTAGTTAACTGCCGGTGGTGGCCTTGCGTACATCATTGGTTGGAACCGTTCGTTTCCCATGGCACGTTGCTGGTTCATAACCGCTGCTAAATACTGTTGTTGTTGTTGCTGCTGCTGCATTTGCATCGGGTCTGGCCCGGCTCCTTGGAAATAACCAGGTGGTACACCACCTCCTGGACCGGTTGCCGGTAATCCTTGAACCGCCGGAATATTTCCCATTGGACCACCCATACCCATTGGACCACCCATAGGCATGTTCATGTTTTGTGGTCCTCCGCCTCCCATTGGACGGAAACCGGCTGGCAGTCCTCCAGCCATGGGTCCACCACCAGCCGCTGCCGTTACCCTTCTTTCCGGTGTTTGGACCACCGCCTCCACCGCCGTTTTTACCATCTTGTGGTTGTCCACCACCACCGCCACCGTTTTTACCACCGTTCTTGCCTCCACCCTGGTTTTGGTTCCCACCGCCACCAGCAGGACCACCTTTTCCACCGCCACCGCCGCCGGGACCACCTTTACCACCACCACCACCGCCGCCGTTTCCACCGCCAGGAGCTCCTTTACCGCCAAGAATAGCGTTCTTTTGAGCGTTCATCATCATCATCTGCTGAGCGTTAGGCATCATCATGTTAGGCTTCATCTTATTAGACGGAGGAGGGAGATCACCGAACTCGTCATCATCAAACTCGTCGTCATCAGTAAACTCATCATCAAACTCAGTCGTCATCAGTGAACTCATCATCATCCTCGTCATCCTCAGGAACATCGAACTTCACTCCTTTCTGGTTCTTGTTCGCAGGAGGAGGAGCAGCAGAGCCCTTAGAATCCTTCAACTGTGGAGGAAGCTTCAGATCTTGAAACCCTTTCATCTTCTGAATCTGTTGAAGCTGCTGAATCTGTTGTGGACTCAGCTGTTGACCCATCTTCGGCCCATTACTGTTACCTCCGCCGCCTCCTCCACCCCCACCTCCACCGCCACCTCCACCGCCATTCTTTGGACCTTTATTGTTATTGTTCTTTCCACCGACACCTTTTCCATTGTCTATCTGCATCCCTTTCATCTGATTAGCCAACTGTGATTGATTCTGATTGTTGTTGTTGTTACCCTTCGGAGCTCCCCAGATTTCAGCATGTTTACCAGATTTTGCAAGCTTCTTGATGAGAACAGAAGGATCTACGTTCCCAGAGACCGTCACTTTCCCTTGGTCTGAATCAATCTTGGTCGTGAAAACACCTGAGTTTTTTTTTTTCAGACAAAACACAAAATGAGTTTATTGTTTCAGACAAAACACAACATGAGTTTCAAGACTTTTGGTCAACAATCTTGACAAAATCTTTGATTCAAGACTCAAAAAGTCAAAAGAGATTATTTGAGTTTGATTTTTATTTTGTTGTTGTTTACCTTCGATTTTCTGCAAGATTTTCTTGACTTTCTGCTTACATCCATCACAGTGTATGTTCACTTTAAGAACACAGGTCTACAGATGAAAATTCACATATTCAAGAGAAGATTATTTTGTTGAAAATAAAAATATTCAGAAGGAATATCAGAATCGGTAAACGAACCTGGATCTTCATCAACTCCTCTTTACTCATTTTTTCTCAACAGTATGGTGAAATGGAAAAGAAAAGATTAGTAGAAACTCAAATCTCTTTCTCTCTCTCTCTCTCTTTATTACCAGATCTGAGAAGACTACTCCTTGTACTTCCAACTAAAATCTGGACAACATAAAGCAAAGAAAATGTTATTTTAACACATTCTAAAGGACACAACAAAGAGAACACATCACTGCATATACAAAAATATTCAGATATGTGACGTCTGAGGAAGATACCTTTCTTTCTTAACAAAGAGGCTGAGAGAGAAATAAACAGAGAAGAAGGAGAATGCGAGACGAGCTTGACAGTAGGAAGAAAGTTTCAGACTTTACAGCAAGTTGGTGAACATTAACTTCTCCACTTCATCTTTTTCAGAGTCAGAGAGAGAGAGAGGAGCAAGTCTCTGCTTCAATTTAATAGAAGAAAGGAGTGAGCAATAGTTTTTTATTATCTTATGTATTTTATTTTGTTAGCCTAAGCTTCAGACAAAAAAAATATATTTCACGCGATATAGTCCCTCATTATTTAAGTTGAGACGGATAAGAGAAAATGAAATGTACAGAATAATATTTCATAAAGCTTTTCTCGATGATTTATAAGCTCAAATCTTAAGCAAATTAGCAATGTGTTATGTTTTCTAATTTTCCAATTTATATATATTTATATATATAGCCGCAACTATAGGTTGGAAACCTAAAAACGAATGACAAGATAGAAAATTAGTTAAAATATACCAAACACAACAAATATCGCAATTATTTTGGTAACTAGTATAAGCTGAGTACATTATAAAATATTAGTTATAACGAAAAAAACATTATAAAAAATTAAGGGATAAATAGAAGTCTACATTGAAAAACAAATTTGGTTATATAAAATTAAGCGATAATATAACTAGATAATAATAGAAAACGGAGAGTGGGTCTGGGTTATGATGAAGGCCTCGTATTTCATATACTATAGTAGACATAATCACGTTTTCTGCCAGATCTCAATAGGTTTCTCTTACTTTAAAATGTACATCTCAATTACTTTTTAATACAGTATATAATATTCATTTTTCTAGCTATGATATAACCTTTTATTTTCAGATACTTTTCTTCGACGCATTTACTACTATCATTGCTCCTTGTTGTTGTTAAAGCCTAAACATAACATGAAACACAACTCTCTTGCCTATCTTTTCTTTCCTTTTGTCTTAAAATAATACTACTATTTAAGAATTCACATTTTTCATATAGATGAGCATTTAAAGTGACCTAAAATAAAGTTGATCATCTAATAAATATAATGATATTTTCCTTAGGAGAAAAGAAGAATGGAATGGTTTTCTAGGTGAAATATACTTGTATTTATTTAATTTTATTACTATCACGTTTTTACTAAACCTGATCAAATAATATAAAACTTTAAGATTAGGATCTCTAACCCTTGTTTGATATGATGGTTCTTCATTATTGATAGAAAAATGAAACTATACGTAACATAATATGCACATTCGGAAAGTTCCAAAAACATTGGGTTAAAAAAACGGGCATGGTTGAGATTAATAATGGGCTTTTGTCGTTTGAAGTTTTGCCTAATCTAAATAGCTGTTGATCACATGAGTGTCTCTGCACATGACATGGCTCTTCTTCTTCTTATTCACAAAATGACATTATATTCTCTTGAAGCTTTTGTCCGATTCTCTTCTCGTGCTACACTCTTTTCCTTTGGATTCGTTTTCAATCTTACATATTGGGAAAGTGAATTATTGTACGTTTGGGACTCTAAAAGGTAGTATTTCTCATCGACGTCACCGTCGATAATAATTCATTTTAGTCAATTAATATGGAGACAGAAACTATTTACATTTTTTGGTCAAAACTATTTACATATTTAGATTAAAATTAATACATGAACTTTCTCATTAAAAAAATTTAGATCACACCCAATTGACTGTCAGTAAATATAATTATTATCTATATATATTTCAGATCAGACTTCCTAATACCAACATATAACAAATCAAAATGAAGACTTTTCTCATTTCAAAAGTTTGAACATTCTCTTAAAAGAATGGAACTGTAATTTTTATTTATTTAAAAGGACCCTTTTTAACTTTTAAGCATTAATCTCAGTGGGAAACATTCTTTTTCCTCCGGCAGCTTTTCTTCAGTGGTGTTTTAAATTTGTAGCTTAATAGGCTAAAAGCAGAAAAGTTTCTTCCTCTTCAACTTCAGCTATGTTTTAATCTCTCTTCTTTTGAGTTTATGCAAAGACCAAAGTATTTTATGTTCTCTAATAATCTTTGACTTCCTCGAGAAAAGGGTTAAATAATTATAATTAATTGTTGTAGAATTAACCTTGTAGAATTTTTAAAAAGACTTGTAGAATTATAGCCAAGTAACTCTTCATAAGCATTCAGTTACACTTACAAACATAGAGTGGGTTGTTGAGTGTGAGGAATAGCTCTATACATAGACTACTACTTGTATCTTCCACATACAAAGTTTTAACAAAAACAAATATATATGCGGTATGAAGTTACACAACAATGATCCAAACACACATATTCGGACATGGAAGACTTCCAAAAAAAAGAAAGGGAGAACCTTCTTCTTCAAGTAAAATGCTGTTCATCACTACTACTGTTCACGTTGATCTCTAAGAGCTCCTCGATAGGGATGTCTACAAATCGGACATTTATTCGACTGAAGCCTCAATTCTTTAGCACAGTCGCTACACATGCACTGCAAAGACAGAACATAAAGACACACTATTAGACGTAAGAACAAAGCAAACTCAAAAAAGCACTTCTCTTGAAACTTGATTGTAATAAAAGATTTTGTTACCAAATGTCTACAAGGCAGCACAGCCGGTGTCCTTAGCCTCAGTCATACAGATCACACATTCTTTACCCGAACCACCTGTCCTCTAAACCCGAGGATGCACCTTGAGTGGTCGATCCATACAACTCACGTAGTTCATATCGAACTCCTTCGATCCAAAGAATCTGCTTCACAACTTTCACCTGGAAAGATCCATCGCTGTCTCTCTCAAGAACCGCTTGCGTGACTTGCTTATGAACTGATGATGATGATGGAGAGATCACCGTCTCAGCTGATATAACGAGCGGGTACACGTCTTCTTCTAAGGGTTTTGACAGATCGTCAAGAGCGAAGAAGCTCAGGTCGGTTCCTGTTCCTGAAGGCTGTAGAAACCTCTGTCCAGGACCTTTCTGAAAAGAGAACCTTGTCGGTGGATAAACCTCTGGAAACTGCGGGATGAACGTGCAGTTTGGTTCCTCCTTTGCAAAGAAGGTGATAGTGAAACTGAAAATGAAATGAGAATACACATACATACCCATCAAATAAATCATGCAAAGCTTGGACCTTGGGGTCATTATACCCATACCCATCAAACATATCATGCAAAAGCTTGAACCTTGGGGTCATTATACACATACCCATCAAGCAAATCATGCAAAGGTTGAACCTTTTCTATCAGAAAGAGTGTTTCAAGAGAGTTCCCATGTGTAAAGATCTTTCCTTTTAATAGTTCCATGAGCCTAAACTTGCTAATTTCGAGTTTCATGAGCCTAAACTTGCTAATTTAGTCCTAATTATGGCTTTAAACCCTATAAGGCCAATCACATTTCATGCCAATTGTTATGGATCAACCTCTAATAAAGCTTGATCAGTGAATATATATATATATATATATATATATATATATATATATATATATATATATATATATATATATATATTATATACCTGCCGTGGAAGATGGCATCGAAGACGAAGGAAAGTAGATGGTGGCCAGGGACAAACTCGTCTACTCGGAGCTTCAACGTATCTCTATGCACATTGACATCGTTCCTCACCTTCTTGGCGTTCTGATTGTCCACGTATGGTGGTGGAAGAGGCTGCATTTGCGTTTGCGGGCAGACAAATCCAGGTCTCATCGTTGGACCCCACCAATTGGGCTGTGCGGTGGTGAGATACTGAGGATTGTTGAGGGTAGTAATGGTAAGGATGACCGTAGGAACAAGTGTTGATCTGTGGCGGTGGTGGTGGTTGTAGAGGTGGAGGAGAGATGTGGTGGTAAGTTGAGTAGTTGTAGTCATAATGCGGTGGAAATGGCTGCGGCGGTGGAGGAGGAGGAGGATCGAGATAATAGTAAGGCGGTGGAGGATGGTGGTGGTGGTGGAGGAGGAGGTGACGGCGGTTGTTCTGTCGTCTTCTGTTGGTGCTAAAGGAGATTCCCATCGGTGATAAGAGTCACAAAGAAAGTAAAGCAGGAGAGAAGGAGACTGAAGAAGAAGATTTTGGAAGTCAGACAAGGTGTGTAGTTGAAGTGTTGATGCTTTTTGACTTCTTTGTGTTTTTTCTTTTACTTTTGTCTTTTTCTTTCTTTTAAACCGAGGGGATGAAACATGTGTTCTGTTCGGTTTGTTTTATTTTATTTGGTTTGTTGATTGGTTTTGGTTTATGAAAGGGTAGATATCATTCATTGTCATAATTTCATTTGTATTTTTGTTATTTTTACTAACTTAATCTGTAATATTTTTACAATGATCTAATTCTTAGTTTTCTTTTCCTACCAGCAATGTGTTTTGGTAGCCAAAACGTTAACGAGACTTCCCACTGTTGATGGTGTTTTATTGTTGTTTTATAGACAACTACAGGTGAAATTACAATCTTAGATTGTGGTGAGATTCAAATGTGCAACAATTCATATTTACAGTTGTGTCGGAATACATTGTATAAAGTATAACTATAAACAAAGAAATGTGGGAGCTGATATGGATCTCGTGTCTACCACTGAATAACAAACATTCTTACTTGTTTTTTTTTTCTGTTCTTTTGGTTAGTACCGCTAGTCTGCTAATAATGCAATGAAGAAGCTTTCAAAGAAAAACTGTATATAGGGCTAGGAGAACATACACACGGCTACAAGCAGAAATTCCTCTTTCAATGTGGATTTGGTTCTTTATTCATAACGTGTATTCCAATAATGATATGGTTTGATCTCATCTAATGATTTTTCTTTGGATTTTAAAGATAATATGACGACTAAGACTGAATCAATCATAGGTTTCTGTTTCTACCGGCAATGTATTTTGGTAGCCAAAACTTTCACCGGACTTTCCAATGGTAATGGTGTTTCATTGTTGCTTTGTTCATTCAGTTATTTAGATAAGTAAAGTTACAATCTTAGATTGTGGTGAGATTCAAATGTGCAACAATCAGTATTTACAGTTGTGTCAGGAATACATTGTCTACAGCATAGTTGTAACCAAAAAGATGTTTATGTGGGAGCTGATATAGACACTGAATAACACACATTCTTATTTTAATATTGTTTTGGTTAGTACTGCTAATAATGCAAATGGAGGAGCTTTCAAACAGAAATGGTTAGGTTTTTTATTTCTTGGTAACTTTGACTTTGTAAATTTTCCACCTAATCTCTCACTAACTATCGTGTTGATGCTACTCAAAAGTCAACTCTACAACTTGGAGAATATGTATAGCTAGATACTATAATAGAGTTATGTTTTCCCAAGTCTTAACTTACATCTCACGCGGCAAAATTGATTTTGTAGAACTATAAATATGTAAGTCTCATCAGCCATCATGCATACAAGCTGCACTTGCACTGATCCTTTATTGAGGTTTAACCGAAAGTTCAGTGCATCAAATATTGGGCATCCGATGATACACAACATGGCACGATTGAATTAATTTAATAGTGCTCTACCAAAGTGGAGAGGATCTGAGGAAGGTCATTATTTTGCCTGCCATCAAAGCACCTCATCACTGAGTTTTGTTGCCTTTCTCCAACGAGAAAACAAAAAACAACACAACGCATTATTGATATCATCGAGAAATGTGTAAAGATAAGATCTCTCTAAATATTTTGTTTTTCAACAAGAAAGAAGACCAAAGACACCTAGAGGAACTTAAAAGAAACTTTCTTGAAATTTGGATTATGAACCCTTCATAGATCATTTGTGTGGAAATTTTTTAACATATAGTTCAAACTTCCAAAGATTATTCATGGACCTTTCGTGTGAATATATCAGTAACACTTATAGTACTATTTAACTATTAACCAAGTTGTGTTAACTTGATGACATAGGTTTGTTAAGTGTTTTTATTTCACTGTATATATATATTCCTCAACTACTACACATTCCAGCTAAGTAGATGTACTTACCTCTTTTAGTAAGAAATTAGTTAGTGATGGCATTGTGTAATCCAATAAGTCCAAGATCAACAAGAAGTCAATACTGGAGATGGAGTTACATATAAATGGATACATGCATCATGTTTCACACAATGAAATGCATATTTAGCTTATATGTAGTACTCATAATTATATAGATGAAGTAATCAATAATGAAAAGTTTCACAATCAACACAAAGCAGAAGCTCTGTCTTTCTTCTCAACAGAGACACAACCTCTCTGTAAATCCTTAAAAATCCTAATCTCCGAGCAATCTCTCAGATCATCAAGACTCACGTACTGTTGCTTCACCATCTTCGACAAGTCTGTACCCGTCTCAGTGAACCCATACGTACGGCAAACACGTGTCGTCGTAGTACAACCATCGACGTCCTTCCTGGTCAGGAACGTAGGCTCTGTGGAGGTTACTGTGTCTGAGCTTTTTGGAACGTCCCGGTTTGAGAGTGTGGACGCGTTTAAGGATCGACCCGACTCGAATCTGAAGCTCCACGGGACGATCAGAGAGGTTCCAGAAGCGGGTGGATGAAGTGGTGATGGAGCAAGGAAGTAGGTGAGTCCGGTCTCCGCAACCGCCGTAGCATTGTCGGAGGAAGAGGAGGAGAAGGCTGAGCCTTGGGAGCTTAGTCTTTGATAGAGCTCTAGCATCTCTTTTGTGAACTTCACTTTTGTTGTTTTCATCGTATCCATTTTTTTTCTCTCTTCTTTCTTTTATGGGATGTTGGATTTTATAGTGTGACATATATGTGTGGCAAATAGTAAATGCAAGAGGAATATCATCATTGTGTTAATATTTGAATTATTAGAAAATAACATATCGGTTTACTATTGAATTGATTGTTAATAATTGAGTGGTGTCAAGAAACTTAAGTTGAACAAGTCAAACTTCTATCGAACCATTACTCTATTTCAGTCAAAACTCTGATATGCTATGATAAAATTTACACTTTTGAGTTATTTTTCAGAAAATCCAAAATTGAGCCGAACCAACAAAAAAGCCAAATCAAATTGAAACCAATACATTTCAGTTTGGGTATAAATTTTCTAAAAGGAAAGAGTCAACATACCCTCAACCATATTAAACTGGATATATAGTGGAATGTCCATTCTTGTTTTAGACCATATCTTAATTCTCAAGTCTCATATCCCAAATTTCAAATCACGAAAAACATTAAAATACAGTTTTAATACTATTTAAGTTTCAGCGACGTTTATCAGAAAAAGAGGCGTCACAACTTATCCATAAAATCTAAAAATGCTTATCGCAAAGATTTGGAAACCGATCTATATTCATGTGGTGAAGGAAATTGTGTGGGTCGCCAGCCAAGAATCAAAGGACGGCGACAAATACTTCGTTGTTTCTCTTTAACAAGTTGATATACTTCGCTTCCTCCTTATGCAAAAGAAAACAATATATATCTTTTTCTGTACAGCCATACACAACCATTATGCAGCAAAGAAACTTTAATCTCCCTTTTGGTTTCTAATTAAATCCTTTTTATTCTATGAATAAGATTGTTCATCTGACCTGACCCAAATTGGAATGATTCATTCCCTGCTTAATTTTGTTTGACCAGTCCCTGATTTTTCGGCTCATTCTTTTCCCCTTTTCCTTTTTTGTCCAATAGTATTATTGCCTTTAACCCTGGAGAATATTATTACAGTATATGTAAGAAACTAAGAAAGAATGATTTTATTTTGTTTTAACTCCCTTTTCTATAGTTTATACAAACCAACAACCCGAACACTTATTACAATTTTTCTGTTTTAGAGTTTTCATAAACAATGAAGTTAACAATAACGATGACACTATCGTTTCCCTGATGATCAATACTAGGAAGGAGCATATGTTCCAAACATCACTAATCCAAGCATTGGCTGCAACCAATGACCATTTTAAGCTCTTTCGATTTTTCTTTTTTTGGTAATTTAAAGAAAGCAGTTAATGGATAGAGACCACTGCTAGATAGATTACCATCATATACGTAACCAAGAGTGGTCCAAGTATCGGTTTTATAGATAAGAGGGATGAGAGGATGGTTAAATCAGAAAAAAAATCTAGATTTCAATTTTTGTAGGTTTAGTTAGCACGTAAGATTAACCTCAATCAAATCCATTTCAATGCAATGATTAAAGTAGTGTAATCCTTAAGTTTAGCAAGACAACACAATTTGAGTTTTTTATCAACCTAATCAACCTACAGATTTGTCGTCACTTGGTAAACTCTCTAATCCTCAATTAGTTGTTTCTAAAAGTTGTTCTCCCTTCCAAGTCCAATTCATGCATAAAAATAAAAACAGAGTAATGAAAGACAGAACAAAGCTACTTCCAACTTCAAAAGTCAGTTTAAAGTTGAACAATGTTGAAGACTTGTTCCACTAATAAAATCAGAAAAATGATTTACCAAACATTTGTTGTTCCAATCTCTCTCGCCATTTATACATTACACGATAGAAACTCAAGCTTCAGTTGAGTTATTCCAAATAAATATATGATCTATACTCAAAAAATAATATGAAAAAGTTTACACATAAATAAAGAATCCGTGACTCCTAAAACCAAACTTTGATCACCACTACTAGCTCACACACAATGCATTCAGCAACACGTGAATAAGCATCACATCCACAAAGTACTGATGCCCAATCTCACCGTCCCTCCACCGCATTTTCGCCGGAGTTCTCCCAGTAATGAACTCCATCGTTACACCTGATTATCATAATGCCACGGATACGTCATATCAAAGTTATCAACCACGCTCGTGACCAACCCCGCATCCCTCATCTTCTCAAGAAACACACCGTTAAACGCCTCCATTTTGCTCGGATTAAACGCTAGCAGCCTAGCGTAACCACCCGTGGCGATCGTGTTCCTGAAAATCACTTCAGGCGGCTTCAGTCCCCTGGCTTTGACCCCGTCGAAAACGTCTCTCCAGAACGCAGCCGCCGTCTCAGCACCTTTCTCAAAGGCTCTGATACTGTGCCAGTGGAATCCCATCGTGCAGACCAGAGTTCACGAACATAGCGTCCGGAACACGGTCTTCCTCCGAGAAGTACTTCTTGAGCAGCTCTCTAAAGTCTTGGTCTCTGAGCGAGTCGAGGCCCTGGTAGTTCTGCGTCTCAGTTCCAATGGACCAGTTGAAGATACTCGTGATCCTCACCGTCTCCGACGAGTTCTTCGGGTTTGAGAACTTCATGTCGAACCTCCTCGGCACAGCCGGGATCTCCGGATGACCCAAGACAAAGTTCAGCATGTTTCCTGAATCGAATCAACATGATTTGAATCCCCCCAGAAGAAGAGCCACTTGTTCTTCAAGCAACCCCAAGCCGTCTCTCCGGAGAACAGCTTGAAAGAGCAATGGGTGGAGTAAACCCACCCATTGCTCTCTATACCTCCAACCGCCCCCTCGCACCACGGTTTCCGACAAGGGAAATCCGCGGGGAGGACAGCGGTAACGCCCGTCGTTGCTGATCTGGCAGCTGTCGTTCTTCCCCTAGCCTATCCATCTCCCTGACCACGCGTCTCTCGTAAAGTCGGATCTTCTACACGACCGGAGCTCCGGGAGAGAAACCGTCGTGCTTCTTGACGAAACGTAACCGGACATTGTCGCGGAGCTTCCTGGTCGAAGCCTAGACGCGAGGTGCTGAACTTGAGGCCCTCGTAATGACGGAAGAGTAGAATCACGGTGAGGTTGAACTCTCCGGCGAACTCGGGGTGTACCTGCAACGACATCGAGTACGTTCCGTTGCCGAAGTCTTTCACCGGCGGTCTCGATTTCCAATTCTCGCCGGATAAGTCTGTCTCGAAGTAGTCCCCGCCGACGCAAACGGGTGCTTTGGATTCGTCTAACGCTTGGAACGTGAACACGTGGATCTCTCCGGCGGTTAGAACTTTAACGAATCGACGCCGTCGACGCCGGGGAGGGAAATCTCGACGGTCTTCGCCTCCCTGCACGGTTCTCCTCCCGGAGCCAGCCAGTTCCTCATGAGATTCGCCGTGAAATTCTTCTCCGGCTCGGCGGTTATCCACCGGAGTTGGACACGTGTCGAGTTTGTAGTGAGATTGGTCTTCTTAACATTCAGATTCAGTGGAACCGTTGTGAGATTCTGTCGGTGGGGTTTGTCGGAATCTAGAAGATGAGGCTTTAGTGACGGCGAAGGGGAAGGAGACGGAGAGGTAGTAGTGACTCGGAGGGAGTAGGCGTTGAGTCTCCACGGCTGCACGAAGGTTTGGATGGAGCAACCGTCGATGCTCCAGACGACTAACATGAGGAAGAAGACGAGTGTCGTGAGAGCACCGAGACGCCATCGAAGCAGAGGACTCGGCCGTAGTGTCAGTAACTGGCTCTGAACCGGAGATAGAATCGCTCCTTTCTCCGGCATCTGAAAAGATCCGACCAAAAAACAACAATTCAAAGTATAAGATAAATCTGGGAAAGAACAGAAAAAAAAAACCGACCAAACTAGAAATCAGTTCAACGACAAAGGGAAGTTCCAATGTGAGGTTTTTTTTTTTCGGTTTAGTAAAGCTTACGCTTCTAGATTCTCTATAACTAGAAAACATTAAAAGTCAAAAACCCCTCACTTTATATAATAATAAGATTATAACTTACTCTAAATGCTTCAAAGATGGCTACTTTCTCTTCCGGACAAGTAGAAGATGATGAAATGATTCACGCAATCCAGAAAAATAACAAAACTGTCCTAGGTTTTGTAGAGTTTTAATTCCTCTAGATTCTCCAAGAACTGCAAATCCTCCCAGTATCAGGAAGATAGAGAAGAAGAGAGCTTCTAAATCCTCTTTAAAAGTGTTAAATTCTCATCTAAATATATAAATTAAAAGGGGAATAAATGAGAAAAAATTGAATATTGGACAGCTAAAAGTTTGATCTCCAGGAAAATTTAGGACATGACAAGTGCAGCCAAAAAAGAGTTTTAATGGAGGTGGGGGAGGGGAGAAAAAGGACAATCTTTATGTCTGGACGATTGTACCCTTGTTGTTCCCGTGGATTTACCATGACCATGGGCCGGTGAACGCGCTAGATAGTGGACCAGCGAGGCAGCGACATGTGGACAACCAAGCGTTTTCAGAAGTCGCGTCGGTGTGGTGTTAGGGGTGTTTTTGTCACTTCGGTTTGATATTTAATTTGTGATGTATGGTGGTGATTGGCGTCACATGCTTATGTTTTGTTTTGTCATTGGCCACACCGCCGCTCCAATTTATCTGCAGGAGGTAAATAATACTAATAAAATGCTATACTAAATTACTTGAGAATAATAGTAGTAGATTTGTTCTGTTTTGTAAATTGGATCATAAAATAAATAAGAGGAGATTGGGTAAATCAATTACTTCCAAAAGGAAAACAAAATAAAATAAAACAGTAATTATGTAATGACAAATCCAATTAAAATATTTTGGCTAAAAGGATGAATCAAGAGGTTATCGGAAAGGTTGGAAAAAAAATCAGTTGGTGATCTAGTATTACCTAACTATGTTAGATACGATAATATATCTTAGATTAGTATTGGTCTATTTTTCAATACCACTTTAGCTTAAGAAAGTGTAATTATCTGGTATTTATTCTCTGAAATTGATTCTTGAAAATTTTATTACTCAAAATACCTTTAGGTTGGTTTACAGAGACTTTTGTTTATTTAATAATTTCCTGTCGGAAAAAACAATGTGTAAAGAATATACGGATTTGCATGGCGTCTTGAACTAAGAAGTCAGACCAAGAGAACAAAATCATTCACAACCTTGAGAATGTGTTAGCATTCAGGGGTAATTTCACATATATTCTAAAAACATTCAGTATGCGGGTTGTTGCAAGAGAATTTACTCACATGATAGAGAAATTAACATAGTTACGTTGTAACATTGCAAATTCAAAACATAGTAATACCGGAAACCATGCAGAAAAAGGCAGTACTATTGATTAAGAAGTTTTTGTTACTGAATAGACCAAAACTGAAACATAATTTTTTATAGTTTACAGCCCTTATAGCTAGTGTTTGCATTGTTAGGACTTAGGAGGATTAAACTATATGAATCCGAGAAACTCATTCAATAAAGACCATTGTTGTCTTTTTCGTTTAGTATCATGTTTTTGTAATAAAGCTTTGAGGAAACCTAAAATATACAAAGACTTCATTGAGTGCAGATCTCCAATGTGGACACCTTAATAATATACATCTTATATACAAGAGTAACACCAAAACATAGGTGTATCTTTGATCTCTCTGATTCACTAAGAATCTATCGAATTCTCTTTAAAACACAAGAACTTCATAGATTTATACTTAACCCTAATCTTGCTGGAGAAGAAAAGGGTGGTTGAGAAGCTGTGAAACTGTCCATCTCTCGCTAGGTTTCTTGCGTAAACAGCAATCAATGAAACTCTTCAACTCGTCAGTGCAGTCCTCGGGAGCTTTCGGTGATTCTCCAAGGCACACAGCGCCCATCAGCGTGGCCCAATCTGGTTTCTCTTCATTATGGGAAAGCAGAGGGAAGTGACCAACCAAGATCTCCAGCATCGTAAGACCAAAACTCCATATATCTCCAGCGTAAACGTTTGATTTGTCTTCCTCTGAAACATCAGCAGCTTCACTGTCGAATCTCTCGGGGCTCATGTAGGCGCACGTGCCGGTGAACGTATTGCTTTTGTCTAACGACTTGACCATGATCTTGCTCACTCCAAAGTCTGCGATCTTGACCTCTTCTCTCGAGTTACGTAGCAGATTCGCTGGCTTGATGTCTCTATGAACGATCTTGAGCCCATGCAAGTAACTCAACCCTTTCAAAACTTGACGTGCGATCAAAGCTAGCTGGTGCTCTTTGACGACGTTGCCACGTAGAGACTCGAGCGTGCCTAGGTCCATGTACTCCATCAGAATAGATACTTCTCCGGAAGGTTTCTCGTAGATGTCGTGACACTTTACAACGTAAGGAGAGTCGACAAGGCGGAGGATCTCGATCTCACGTAGGAGTTGGTGTCGGGAAGTAGAATCCATGTCTTCTTTGACCTTCTTCAACGCATAGATATCTGAGGTTGTCTTATGGCTAACTTTGTAGACGGTTCCACCGCTTCCGAAGCCGAGAACGTTGATTCTCTCCAAATCAGAAGCAGAGATGGTGTTGCTTGTGGGGGAAGTAACTGTTGTGGAGGCTGTTGAGATGGGGATGAAGCAGGGGAGGGAAGTAGTAGGAGCTTGTGGAAGGGAAAGCTTGAGATTCATGAATCGATTATTTCTAACCAAAGCCATCGTGTTCCTGTTGTGAAGGTTTGATCTTCGAGAGGCTAGGGCTTTTTAGTGAGTGGAGACAATGTACTTGAGAGTGGTTCTTAACTACTTAATTGTATATAAACAAAATAAGTTTCCTTTTCTTTGTAATGTTTGTTATTTAGTTTAGATTTTCAGTGTTATCCTTACATAATCGTTTTATTACATTTTACTAGATTCAGATTTGATTTACGATTCATTTTAATTATTGGTTATTATAATTATAATTTTTTTTTCCAAAATTTTGAATTTTCGAAAATCTAAGAAAACACGGAAAAGATGTCAAGTTATTAGAAAAGCTTTAATATAAAAAGATGTCAAGTTTTTTTTTGAGTTCTATTTCCTTTTGTTTTACTCAAGATGAGTTATATTTCCATTAACTATAAAGATATAGATGCTGTATTATCCTAAAAATTTAAAGCTTTAATATTAGAGAATCTGTGGACAAATTTTTTTTTGTCAAATGTTTTTGGCACAAAAAAAAATCTTGTTTGTAATTAAAAGTATGGATTGATCAGTTTCAAAAGGGTGTGGATTCTTAATGGAGTTCTTAAAATATAAATATGCAAATAATATCATTATACAAATTTATTTATGCGAAAATTATAAATAGAACAATATACGAGTATTTCAAGATATACTCATGCAAAAGCAAATAAATTAAAATACTCATGCAAAAGCAAATAAATTAAATGAATATATTTCATATTTATCGTTTTTTCTTCTTATTACATATATGTAATAGTTACAGTCATTTCATCCAGAGAGTTTCCTAAATAGAAGATGTGATACTTATGTTATGGTTGATCTTCCTTGAGCAATGTTAAAGCCAACTCAGCCAACCAATGAACCGTTCTGCTATATCGGCTCAGACCAACCGTGCCCGAGAAAACATCGAAGTTCTCGAGCTCAGCTGTATTTTCAAGAACCTTCTCGAGCTCCTTCTCCATACTCAAATCTCTGAACATCACAACGTTCTCCACATTATATTCCATCATCAATATCGCCAGCTCAATCACAAATCTTCTGATTCTTGGAACTTTGAATCGCTGGTTTGTCATGCTTTCTCAGAGTGGCAACAAGCGAGTTTGCTAGTTCTTGCTTCTTGATTCCTGAATCCATCAGAGCAACGAGTGCTTCTTCTGAACTCATGAACTTGAACACTTGTGTTGCTAACCCTAGCATCACTTCCTGTAACTTGTTGTCTCTTGATGTTATAGATTTCAACACCTGCAAGAAAACAAAACATTTTTGTGAGATTTTAGCAATATCAAAATTTTCCACCAAAATCAAAGAGTTTTCCCACCCCAAAAAAAAGTTTTCTGAACAAAACCGACAAAACTGCAAAAATCAATTTTTTTTCCTCAAAACTACAAAATCAAAATTTCTGTCAAAACCATAAAATGATTTTTCCAACCAAAACACACAAAATCTAATTTATCTGTCAAAACCGTAAACTTTTGTTCTCTCACCAGAATCGTAAAACAAATTTACTCGTCAAAACCGCAAAAACAACCTTCCCCCCCCTTCCAATGAAACAAAAAATGAGTTATACCCACATTAGTCACATACTCACCGTGGGAGCTGCTTCTTTAATGCACATCATGTTAGGAAAGCATTCATGTCCAGAGTACATGCACAAGTTTCTCAACACTCTCGCTGCATTGACACGTACCAGAGGAACTTCAAGTGCATCCACGACTTTTGCCAAGACTCCAAGCTTTAAAATGTGGACGCAGTTGCTTCTACTTTCCAAAGCAAGCATAGCTATTGCTTCCCCTGCAGCGACTCTAACCCTGCTCTCATTCACATCCCCACGTGTCTTGCTGTTCAAGAAAATGTTGAACAGCTCTTTCAAGACACCTCCAGTCACACCGATTCTTTCCCTTGCCTCTGTCTCAAGAGCGAGGAAGCTTAAGATCTCAATCCCGAGCTTCTGAAGTTTCGGGTATCGCACTCCATAACGCAGTACATCTCTCAAGTTACTGACTGTGAAAACGATCTCCGAGATCTCTCTCCTTAGACACCTCCCACTGTTCCCACTCATGCTTACTAACATTTTAACTAGCTGCAGGGACCGTTTCACTGTCAAGACTTCGTGACAGAACCATCTCTACGTTCTCGTCTTTCAAGAGTGTTGCATCTGTGTGCATGAAATCAATAATCTTTGGAAGAAGTCCTCTCGTGTTACCGATCTTTCCACAGTTGTCATGATCTCTTGATAGTTTCTTTAGAATCAAGAGTCCTAAGTTGTTGAACCTGCAGTAATCGTACTGTAGATGATGTTCGTGGAAGATTTTCTTCTCTCCAATTTCGTCTGGAGCTTCACCTAAAGATCTTGTTTTCTGTAACAGTGATGAAATAGACTCCATGGCACCAGAGATTCCAGCTACTCTTAGAGAGTTCTGTTTTCTTGCCAGCTAGCTTTGATAGTATCTCAGCTGCTGATCTCCTAATCTCTTCTTCTTGCATGTCTTTCCAGTTCAGCATCTCCACCAACCTAGACAAAAAAACTCAAACTTAACAATATGAACAATGATTTCCGGTCCAGTTTGGTTTTGATTTTTCGGTTAATTTTTGGTTTAAAATCGGATAACTCGAGGTTTCAAGTCAAAATATCATATATCTCGGGGTTTTCGAATAAAAATATTAGATAATTTTAAATATATTGGATATCTCAGATTTTTTTTAGATAATTCAGTTTATAAATAACATTTTAAATATATTTGATTATTTTAAATCTAAATATAATTAATATGTATAAGTAAGTATATACCCTATATTATAGAAATTCAGATATTTATTAGGTTCTCGGTTTGATTTCAATTGAGTTTTACTTTTTTTTTTAATTATTATAGATTTCAATTGAGTTTTACTTCTTTTTTTTTAATTATTATAGAGATATAGGATTCAAGTACCCAAATCTGGACCGAAACTTGTTCTTCGGTTCCAGATAAATGTCTTTATGCCTAATTTTAAGTATGTAACACAATGCATGCAATCTAACATGGTTCAGGTCAAACCTTTCAGTGACAGGCAAGTTGATTCCTATCTTCTCAAGCGTATCCTCTGCAAACCGCTCATTAACAGCAAACTGCCTGAGAATTCTCGCACCTATGAGCTGTTCATCCTGAGCAGCTAGAGCCCAACAGTTCCATAGCAAAGCTGACCATATCCATCTTCACACCATCAAAGATACTCCCATTCACAGACTTTGAGTAAGCGTCATAGAAGAATCTCTTTACAGAGACAATCCCAGTTACACCGAAGCCACACTCTCTAGTCACATTCTCGAGCAGATTACACACACTAACTTGCCACTCCCAGTAAGCTTTCTCCGCAAGAAACAGCAACGCCTCGGCTAGAGGCCAGCGAGTAGAAGATGCTTAAGAGAGGCTTGTCTATTCCTTTTGTCCAGCTCTCCGTCATGAACGTCTCCGTAGTTGTGTCTGACGAGCTTGTATGAAGATAGAGCCACGCAGGCGGTGGCTGAGAGGAGCTGGAGCCAGTAGAGAAGACGGCTCACGTAGCTGGAGATGTAGAGCCATTTGGCATAAGGTAGCAGAGGAACCTCTGAGTTTTTCCATGTCCGAGGGGTTTCTTGACTCAACCTGCTTTCGAGGATTGGCTTCAAGACTCCTCCACTGCAGGGTAAACAACAATCTTGACTCAGAATCAAAATGTTAAACCGAATGTTTTAAAATAAGTCGAACAATATGAAAATATATCTCTTTTTTTGTCATCGTTTTCATGTTATATAACATTTTATTGAATTTATAGTTTGCATAATATTTTTTACACGGACATTATTTATATTTTGTTGTTTAAAAATAATATTAAATTAAAAATTTATCATTCTTATTTATTTAAACATATTTTAAAACTTTTATAGTTTGAAACTATTGATATGTTAAATTATATTTTTGTAGATAAAAACTTATATTTGAAGTATATTTCATATCTAGTTTTCTAAAAGTAATGTGTATATATTAGTTTTATATTTAGATTTTATGTAAAAAAAATATATATATATATGTATCTCTCTTCTATGCCATGTTTAAGCATCAGCATATGAACAGGTGATAGAGGTTTATGTAGAATATTGATTAACCGTAAATTGGAGTCGGTTCAACTTCGGTTAAGCAACAAACCTGATTCGTTTTAAATTCCTGAGAAGCGAAACCGAGGTTGTTTGTAGCGCACGGAAGCTACTGATTCCGACGCCGGCTAACAGTCCACGTGGCCTGATGCTGCCACTCGAGCTCGTGGCTTCTGCTGAAGATACGAGTGCCTTCGATGAGGAGGATGACGGTGATGAACCAGAAATCGGATTTCTCGAGGGTGACGGCGAAGCCGCCGAGAAGAACCACCGTGGCCCAGATGAAACCTAGCGTTCCGAGGCAAGTAGCGACTTTCTCAATGATCGCAAGGCGGAGAGCGAATAGAGTTAGCTTCTGCTCCGGCGCCGGAGATGATGATGATCTGTGAAACGCGATCGCGGAAGAAGCAGGGGTAACGTCTGCGGTTTCGCCGCTGTCTCCTTTCTCGACGCTGTTTCTGAAATCTAATACGGCGTCGCTTGAGCCTCGCGCTTCCTCCAATTTTTGGAGCTCCAATACCTGTTTAGTTTACAGTGGTTTAGGTTTCTAAAACTTTCTTTTACGTTAATTATGAAAGTTTTCTTTAAACTACGTATATTACACAGAAACATGCACATGTTAACGATTGAATTACACACTTTTGGTTATTTACGAATTAAAATGATTTTAAATTTAAAAAAAACGTCCGTAGTTTGCTGCATTTCTGAATTATATTTTGAGAATTTATTCTACTTCTTTATGATTTTTTTGGTGAAAAATATATTTTGAAGTGAAGACTTATTTATTTCTTTATTTTTTATGATTTATATTGAAATTTCTAACATACATATACATATGTGAAATTCTAATTTCTTTTATAAATTCCACAAGTGCTAATACACAAGGGAGACCAAGTTATGTTCTCTAGAATATACAAAGATCAAATCTACATGATCATCAATATTTTAAAATGTGTTAGCAGCTAATCGAGTCGGATTACTAGAAAATAGTAAACGGTATAAGAAAAAGTGTGAAGTGTTTATTTGTAACAAATAAGAAAATATAAACCTGCAAATGGATGCTCCGATCATCGTCTCCAAATTTCTCGGAACCCATTAGACAATATTCCTATCTGTTACCTTTTATTTTATGATTAATTGATAATGGATACCAATGAGAAAAGGCGGGACTATATATATTGCACATGTTTGTTTGTGTGTAAGAGAGATTATGACGAAGAAAAGGCAAAGAGTGGAGATGAAGTTACCAATGAGGCAAACAAATTGAAAAGGAAGTGTACAAGAAAGTGTAACTTAACATTGGTGTTTTATTTTCTGTCACTTTCTTTGATAAATTAATGAGAAAAATGTTTCTAAGCTTTGTTTCTCCAATCATTACATGGAGAAGAAGATTCTAAGAGTATGTTGCTTTGACTTATCTCTTATCAAAGCCGCCTCGAAGCCCTTTAATGTTGCCTTCTGTCACTTTCAAACCAATCCTTAACTCGATTGTCCTAAACAAGCCATCAAAAACAATTTTATATTTTTGTAGTTTATGAATCTAAAAGTTGGATATGGGGTCCTGTATTTAACAAAATTGTTACAAAATGGATATTTAATATGTATATTCTTTTTTAAGCCATGAATAATTGGAGATTCAAAGAGTTGACGTCTAGAATAATGTTTACTGAACTAATCGTAACCAAACCATTATTTGCTGAGTATTTTGATTTTTTTTTATTATGGTTTATTGGGCGGTGACTTGGCAAGTCCAGATTCCAGCACAACTCTTGCTGTGTCAAGCTCAAAGACTTTTAAATTAGGTCATCAGCATCCTTACCACAATAAGTTCTGACAAATTTTGAACCTTAACATGTTCAGAAACTTTTGGAACTCAGCCGTGACTGGCCATCTTGTAATTCAATGTTAAATCAACGTATACCTTGCTGAGGAACACAATGCCGGCCTTGTTGTAACCTAAGACACAAAGACCAGTTTCAACTCCATTGATGAGATTCTCTGAATTTATATTAGTGTAATTTCCAAGAGAGATGGCAAAATCTCAGAAGAAGACAAGCCATGGCAGGCGAAACCTCGTTGAACCATCTTCTTGATTCTTCTTTTGACATTTTCTGCAACTAATTACCAATACATTGTTCACTCAATCAATATGAAAAACCAAACCACTCGAGACTCAATAAAACAAGTCAAAAAGCTAAAATATATGTTCTTAAAAGGCTAAAAGAAAAAAAGACAGCATGAGCCACACCATGACCTAAACCACCAGCTGCAAGCAAATGACTTGAATAGTCTTTAACTAGGAACTTCGATGAATAACCAGGAATTGCGTCCCTAGGACTCCGTGAATGATTACAAGACATCCTCAAGCCTCCTTCAGCATAGTAACATCACTATTTTAAAACAAGCCTATACAGCCAATCTCACAATCATACATGTAAACCAGAAGATCAGATTAACAAAGGACAACAAGGCAGATTAGATTCCAATTACGATGCGCCAGTGTACATAGCTAAGTCCAATATCGAAAGTAAAACAATTTGTAGCTATAGTCGGAAAGTAAAATTAGTGGATCAGCAAATAACAGTAGACAACAGTTTCAAAAGACATAATCTAGAACAATCATTGCTCCATAACCACTGAAACAAGAGCATAGATGGCACGTATCTGGAAAAGATGAAAACCATGGTAGACAACTGAAAAATATTCATTCCGAGAACAGAAAAAAAGTTATAGCAAACACACAAAAGCAGTTGAAAGATAAGGGCTCTAACTAAGACCACATGATCGACAAGACAAGAACTTAAGAGCTGCTAGCACCCACCCGTTACAAAGTCCTAAAACAATTCCATAAGCTTCACGTTCTCCACATGGTTTAGACCGATGAGAATTGGAAAACCCCTCTCAAACGCTCCCATTCCTTGGATTTCAAATCCTGTTATATCTTCCTTGACGAAATTGTAGTAGTAAGCATAGAAAGGGGCGAATGTGAAGGAGGATAAGAAAACAAATTCATTTGTAGCAGTCACTCCAACAAAATGTATGAACTCCTCTGCATCTGGGTCTATCCACATAGGAGGTAAATTGAAAAAACGTTTGGACCATTCATGTTTTCCAGGGTCTTCTAGAATCCACATCTCTAAACTCGTACTTGTATTATCAAAAAAAGAGGACTTCGTGTAACTTACTGTAGCCAATTTACCTTCAAAGTTTATCAGCTTTTCAGTAAGCATTCCTATTTCCGCGCCTTTAACGAAGCTGTACTTCTCAGATCTGACATCAAAGCATACCAGCACGTCAGCAAAATCGGAAATCCCAGTGTAATACAAAACACCATCGATGCATAAACATTCTCCACATGGAAAAGAATGGGGTACGCCACATTCAGCCGTTCTCCACGTCAGGTTCCCGGTTCCTAACGTGAGAACCTGATGCTCCACGTCTCTATCATCTTGTTTGATCAATGCCAACACCTTGTATTGTTTCTCAATGGGATCATATCCTAAAAGCTTATCAAACTAGCCTCCTTCCTTGTCTTCGCTTTGGGTAGAGTAAAGGATTGTCTGGTGCTAGGGTTACATATCACCAACACACTCTCTGTGGTAACGGTTCCACTTCCCTTCAAAATCCGATCATAGCTTATACATAAAAATCCATTGAGAGGACTAGACATATGATGGACGACGCGTTGTTCGACGGGGAAACTCACGTGATGATCGGAGGTTATAAGAGACGCATTCTCACGAGGCTGAGGAGAGGAGAAGAAGAGAATCTCACTCCCTTTATGTGAGGCGAACAACAACTTTGGTCGAGCCAACGATTTGGTGAAGAACAAGTCCGTGAAGTCTTAACGGAGAAGTATCGAAGCCCACAGCTTCGATACACAACGACACCTCGCAATAGACTTTAGTGGCAGCCTCGAAAATATCTCTATGGTTAGTTCGATTGGGATCATCGACGAGAACTCTTCAGCATCAAGTCGTGATTTCATTGCGGAGGGAGACCTTTGATAGTGTGTTTTTAATTAACCCATCCGAATTTAAATAATGTGATAGGTACACTTCGTGCCGTTTGGGTTTGATTGAAACGACGACACATATGAGATCAGTTTGCGTGTCGTTTGTCAATTTATAAAACGGTGCAGCGTTTTTTACTTCAAAATTTAAGGATTCTTTTTTTTTTTTTTGAGTTTGGCTATGAAAATGCTCACACAGTTATAAATGTATTTAATATGGTTTTGGAATAATTTGGAAGATGTGTCATCCTCAGAAAGTGTATTATAAATTTCATGTTAAGTTTTTTTTTTCTTTGGTATAAGCTTTACATTGATTGGCTTTACTCTTTTCAGATGAGTCAGTAAGGATGAATCTCTCTAGAGTCAAAAATGTTGCTTGACATAAGTATAATCCCCCAATTATTGTAACAAAATGGAATAATACAATACAATATGTTAAGATAAGTCATGAATAATTGGATTCAAAGAGTTGAAACGTACGCAGCTAGAATAATGTTTATTAACTAATTGTACACCAAATAATTACTCATTGCTAACTACTTTGAACCTTGAAGATATCAAGTATACAAATTAACATGTCCCCATATTCTTGGTACTACCAAATACTAATTGGTACTACTATTCTCCACAATGATCAAGAACATTTAAGTAACATGATGTAACCAAATTGTGAGGATTATCATTAACATAATCTATCCATGTAAAAAGTGTAAAAATACCATAAATTAATCCAAAAAACAATCCTTGTAAACACAGCAGAGGATTCACCAGAATTTTCATTTGCCTTAGAATGAAATGCGCATTCAGATACCCAAAATTGATTGTTACTGTGATGAAACCGTATCAGAAGACAACGAGCGAGATGTGCCACAGGGAATCGATACCTGCAATAAACAATCATGAAAAAAAAACGTTAAAAACAGTACATAAAAACATGTGTAATAATCTCGTCGCAATTCCGACAACATAAGTTCCTAAGACACTGTACCTCCACACACCATCAAATCCTGACAACCCTCTGGTGAACTCTAGACTTCTCCGCATCAATAATAGCTTCCACGCGCCTCACCGCATCATCAAGCCTCCCTTGGGCATTAACCACAACGTAATCAAAGCTCTTCAAATGCCTAACCTCTTCCCTCGCCGTCGCCACTCTCACAAGCAACTCCTCCTGGCTCTCCGTCTTCCTATCGACCAGCCTCTCCACCATCGCAGCCTCGCTCTCCGCCACCAAAAAAACAAACACCGCGGAGTTACCGAGTATCCTCCTCAGCGTCTGAGCTCCCTGGATGTCGACTCTGAGCACGACGTCTTCCCCTCCGGACATCGACTCCCGGATCTGCTTCTTGGGGATCCCTTTGTACTCTCCGTAGACCAGAGCGTACTCGAGAAGCTCGTCGTTCTCGGCCATCGATAAGAAGCTCTCTCTGGTGACGAAGAAGTAGTCTTTCCCGTCGACTTCTCCTGGGCGCATTGGTCGGGTGGTGGCGGTGACGACGAAATGGAGGCGTTCGCGAGATTCTCGGAGCTTGTTGATGACCGCGTCCTTGCCGACTCCGCTTGGGCCGGAGATGACGATGATGAGTTGGTTAGGAGGAGGGATGATTGGGTCGCGGGTGAAGGGGGAGCCGAGGTGGAACTCGAGAGACCGGAGGGTTTCTTGTTTGGTCGGAGATGGGATTGGTGAGGTTTTAGCGTTATTATCGGACATTTTGAAGGAGGAGAAGGAGAGAGTAGGAGCGCGACGGAGGGAGCGAGTAAGAGGGAAAGGAGGAGACTTTATGGATTTGGGGAAGGTGGTGATGATGGAGGAGGAGCGAGAGAGAGAGGAACAGAGCCGGTGAAACATCTGTGTAGATTGGATTGATTGATTAAAGGAGAAAACTTTTAGGGGTTTATCTTCTCGATTCTTCTTCTCTTTAGCACAATTAGGGTTTTTATTTATTTTACTCGTTCAACTGTCTCTCCTTTATAATTAAAAAAAAAAACTTTAATTCATATTTTTTTATATATCTACTACGGAACCTACCAAATGGTTGTGTAGTAAAGTTCAACACGATAATCGAAATTCTTTTTTTTTGGTTCTCTTCCTCTCGTTTTCGGCCCAACGTCTTCGCCGTCGCCGTCACCGTCACCGTCACGATTCAGCTCCGATTACCGGCGATTGAGTTCCGTTACCGTTAAATCCCCCATTTCGTTTCTCATCTTCGCTCTCAAATTCTCTAATTCGAGACCCTGATCATCTCCGATTATCTGCTTCTTCCGAAATTCGAAGACTTGGGTCCTGCAGGGACACTTACTCCGGCGAAGAAGATCGACGAAAGGTTCAATTTTTGTAATTTTTTTTTCCGGATTTGATGGTGGACGCGATTAGGGCTTTCGCGGAGGTTCCCGGACCATCGAAACCGACCGGTTCATTTCTCACGGAGTCTACCTCCCGCACGGAGACAACCAACGGCTCGCACGAGTTCAAGATCAGCGGATACTCTCTGGCCAAAGGGATGGGGGTAGGCAAATACGTGGCATCCGACACCTTCGTGGTCGGGGGACACTCGTGGGCGGTCTACTTCTACCCGGACGGGAAGAGTCCCGAGGATAACTCTGTCTACGTGTCTCTCTTCATAGCGCTCGCGAGCGAAGGAGCTGACGTCAGGGCTCTGTTTGAGCTGACGCTTGTTGATCAGAGTGGTAACGGAAGGCATAAGGTTCATAGCCATTTTGGTAGGACTCTCGAGAGTGGTCCTTATACTCTCAAGTACCGAGGGAGTATGTGGTGCGTAGTAGTATAAAGTCTCTACCTTTTTTAATGTTTTTTTCAGTGTTTAATTGGTGGTTACTTGGTTTAGGGGTTACAAACGGTTTTTCAAGAGGACGCTGCTTGAGTCGTCTGACTATCTGAAGGATAACTGTCTCTTGGTTCGGTGCTGTGTTGGTGTGGTGAAGTCGAGCACGGAGGGGCCGAGGAGTAATAATATCCCCGTGCCGGTTTCTGAGTTGGGTCGTCAGTTTGGGAAGCTTTTGGAGAGTGGGAGAGGAGCTGATGTTACTTTACATGTCGATGGAGAAAGGTTTCTTGCTCACAGAGTTGTTCTTGCAGCTCGTTCACCTGTTTTCAGGGCGCAGCTTTTTGGACCGTTGAGAAACCGTGATACCAAACGCATAAACATAGAAGACATAGAAGCCTCCATTTTCAAGGTCCTTGGTTTAGTTCTGTCTGTTTCCTTAGAATGTGTCTTAGTAGAATTATAAGGTTGATATAGGAAGAGAAGAGATAAGCTTTGTTGGTTCCTTGCCTTTTTCTCGGGTGAGTGACTGTGATGGTGATACAGGATGTTCTGTTTGCGAGTGTACAACCCGGGATCTTCTCCTGGGGGGCGCCTGCTCTTGTTCTCTCATATATAACTCACCCGGGATAAGGTTTAATCTCTCTGCTTCTCTTCTGATTTGCATGAATCTCTCTGTTTCTTATTCATTGCTGCAATGTAAAAAAATAAGTAATGTAATGCCAAGTATGAACCTTATTCTGCTTTGCATTGTTTCGTTAGTCTATGTGAGAGTTTTAAGGTTTGGTGATGCTGATACAAAAATCTACTGGGTTATGTTGTGCTTTGGTTTGGTTTGCAGATGTTACTCCATTTTATCTACTGGGACGAATTGCCTGATATGGAAGACTTAATGGGCACAGACTTTAAATGTGCATCGACTCTTGTTGCTCAGCATCTGCTTGCGGCTGCTGACCGTTATGCCCTCGAGCGGCTTAGAACAATCTGCGAGTCAAAGCTGTGTGAAGGAATCAGTATAAACACGGTTGCAACCACCTTGGCTTTGGCAGAGCAGCATCATTGTTTCCAGCTGAAAACTGCATGCCTCAGATTCATAGCTTTGCCAGAAAACCTGAAAGGTAAAAACAATACATTCTTTCTTTAATCACTTCGATCAGATCATCATTGAAGTCTGCTGTAACCGCCCTTTGTCTGTTTATTTCTTTCAGCTGTGATGGAAACGGATGGGTTTGATTATCTGAAGGAAAGCTGTCCGGGCTTACTAAGTGAGCTTCTGGAGTCTGTTGCTAGGCTGAGTGAGCATTCTTTAATAGCATTAACGGGGAATAATAGGAAGGAGTTTTATCCTGATGGCTGTGACGTGAATGGGAGACGCGTGAAGCAGCGGTTACACTGAGGGAGAGAGAGACTGATGATGTTGGAGCCCCATTTGAAAAACAGGATTCTAGAAGAGTCAAGATTTGTGAATTTGTCATTTGTAAAAGGATTAGTGATTGGTTATGTATGTACGTGTTTGTCCAGTAAGTAGAGTGAAATGTTTGTCTTTGTATCTTTTTTTTCTTTGACCCTCTGTAGAAACCGCTTCTCTCAAAGCAAAAGTTACATGCAACTTCAGTGATGAATCAAGAGCTGTTTGAATTCGAATAGCCCTCACCAGAAGTCCCACACAATAGCAAACAACTGGAGTCTGGTTAATCTTACCAACAAAGAAAAAATTCACATAGTTCTATCTCAAAAGCTTTTATACATTAAACACTAAAATAATCATAAAACAGAACAGAGAAGGATCCAAGAACACTCCCAACATTCAAAGTCTTTTAGTTCATGTTTTAATTACAAGTATATAGAATATGATAAGAGCTCTACATTCATTATTACCATTACATGACCATACCCATTTTTAAGTAGCTAATATATAAACATATTCACCGGAACATATAAGTGTTGCCTTCTCCTGGCGGATATTGCCATTTTAGTAGAACTCGCGATCCGGAAGGATGAGCGGTGCGATGAGTGTCCAGATGTAGAGTGCAGCTGTGACCCAACCGGTGCAAATCTTGACCCAGACAGAGGTCCATCCCACAGTCGATCAGAGACGCACTCTCTGAGGAGTCAGTCCATCCCGAGAGAAGCATTGCATGCGTACATGCTCGCCAGCGCAAAGATTATATGGAAGAAAGAGTATGAGTAACTCACAGGTCGTGCCTCTGCTTCACCACCTTTCTTCCCATCCTCAGGGTCTTCTAACAATGCCTCCTTACCACCTGGACAAACGTTTAAATCTACTTCAGACTTCCTATTCACAAAACCAGACCAAAGACTAATGCCCTTAGAAGTACCTGCTCTGGGAGAGGATGGTGGTGAGAGGAATGTTGTGGAAGAGCCAGCTCGGAGGGCGGAGTAGAGAACAGAGAGAACAGTAGTGAGCATTCCGAGCGTTAGAGTACTAGCGGTCACTGCCTTGGATCTGTTAAGTCCCATTGCACACGTAGTCGTGTGGTTCACTAGAGAGACCCGTGTAACAGACATACGCACAGTAAACCGATATAACCGATGCTGGTAAAAGGCTGCCATTGACCGCAGGATGTAAGGCAACAATGGCAAAAACAAAGGCAAGGATCATAGTCATGACGATGAAGAAAACATTTAGTCCACAATCATGGCCAGACGGGTTAAACCACATGAACAGAACTCCTGAGAAGGCGTATGTGGCAAGGTAACACACGACAGATATGACAAGCAGAGCGATGTACCTGTACAAAGAAACAATTATGTCAGAAAATTGTCCTTGATCAAACTTCCGAAAGGAGCAAATAAAAGGTAATAATGGTTATAAACACAGGGCAGGTTGAAGTTACCACTTCCTTTCATCCTTCTCGACCCAAGAATCATTCCAGTTATGTGTAGCATCTAACAACAAGACCACTTGAACCAACAGAAATGCTCCGGCACCAAACTTTGATAAAATTCCTGTAACAATGTATGTGTAAGCACTGAGATTAACCGCATACATGGCCTTTTTTCTCTATACATAAAGAAAAGCGAATCAAGTGATGGTTTTTACTTCAATTCTCAATCTTTTATCAAATAATTACAATAAATGGAAAATATTCATCAACTTCTCTGTGCTATTTGAAGCTATACCCAAGCATAATAGTGTTTAATTCTCAAGCTCATAAACTAAATTTTGATGATATAATAGTACCATATGTATGATACTATGCAAAGCAAAAATACTTTACCATAGACTGAGACGATAACATTTGGGACAAAGAACATGAGGACAACAAGCAGAAACCAAACAATCATCTTCACAGGCCATCCACCATGATGCCACGAGTCACGCCTATCGTTCTGGTCTTTCACACCAATCATGATCAAAGCGTAAATCGCAAAGAAGAGAAAGTTCCCAAAGCTCACACGAAGAACAGCTTGCTGCTGATACCATTCTTTAGTATATGAATCCGAAGTGTTTATCCCTGCCAACAAAACAGAGATTCACATCATTACACCATGATTCCTTATCAATCCCTTTGATCACCTACAAAAGACACGAAATTTCTAACAGAGAAACCCTAATTCCAATTCCAAATCATCGAAGTCTCTCTTAAGCTAAAAGGAGGCTACTTTCTACAAACCCAGATGGGGAATTGAAAGGATCAGAGAGCGTACGTACAAGAGAATTTCTCGAGGAGAGGAGCAGCGGTCTCGCGGAGAATCCAAGAGACGACGAGGGAGGCGCCGAAGAGACCACAATAAGCGATCCTCGCCGATTTCCTCGAGATCCCGGAAGCCACCGACGAGCACAACCCACACGTCGCCGACGCACAGCAACAAGCTAAGCACGACATAGTGATTTCAGATATTTTTTTTGTTTTTTTTTTTTGTGATTTGACTATCTTCCTCTGTTGGTTGCTTGTGTGCCCCAAGGAAGAAGAGATGAAAAGTTTCTGGAAATTACATAATCAGACGCTAACAAATGAAAGTATCAATTTAATCCATTTTCCATAAACTTCATATATACGTTAATGTACGGTTTGACTAACCGGGAAATTAGGATTGAATCGGTTTAAGAAAACCGATATCAGCCCAGAACCCGGAAATTAACGAAATTGGTATATGAACTTTTAAATTTTTGAAATTTTATTGTTATCGGTTCTGGATTCTTAAAATCTTAGTGCAATTCATTATATCGGTTAGAATGTTTCTAAAATTGATTATTAGTGTTTTGAAAATTTATTAGCCCCATTTTTTTGATATATTGAATATCTAATATATGTATCTATTATAATAAGAAGTTTGGTGGTTCTATTAAATGAATGTTGACGGTGGAAAATAGCGGTTAAATATTGAAATATTTAGATTTATATTTTGTTTTTATTAAATAATGTTTATTATTTCATGAGAATTTGGTTTTTGTTTTATGCTTTTATTTATTTTGTTTTTTTATTAATAAATATGTTTTTCTTTCGTTTGATTTTGAATGATCACGGTTGATGTTCTTTTACTATTTTTAAAATCGGTTTTACTTACTATTTGATTACAAAAAGGTTCAAAGCTGGTTCACGGTTAAATTTTCTACTTTTTATTATAAAATACATTTTCAAAATATCATTTATCTAGTAATAAAAATCTAAAAAACTAATCTAAAAATCAAACTATTTTCTGAAAATCTTATTTATCATATTTATATTTAATGTACTTATATTTTTAATTGATTATATTTTAGTGATTAGCTAAAACTAAAATAACTTCAGAATTCTTAAAAGTATAATATAGTTAAAACTACTAATCAATATTTATTTTTTATTTTAGTTTATTAGTATAATATATATGTGTCATTATTGTTTTCTTTTAATACATCAAAAAAAATTAATACAAATCCACCAAAAATCTATAGCATCTTATTATATAAAACATTATAATCATAATATATATATATATATATATATATTAAACAGTGCACATCACTTATAAAACCTATCTAAACTTTTATTAAAAAAAAAATTCAAACTCAAACCTCTTCGGCTAGGCAGTAATGGAGATGAAGATGATGAGGGAAAGGGGGAGAGGTGAAGACGCCAAGGATGAAGCCTCACCGGAATCTAACGAGCTTCCTCCAGAGATCATCGGAGAAATTCTTATCCGACTTCCAGTGAAATCAATCGGGAGATTCAGGTGCGTGTCAAAGCTGTTTCGCGCTCTATCATCAGATCAACGGTTCGCAAAGAGCCACCTAGATGTAACCATTCGAAATGATTCCCCGAAGCTCCTCGTGTCTTCACATAACCTCTACACATTAGACTTGGACTCCATCGGTGGTGTAGGACTTTATTCATCAACAGTTATTGTACAATCCAACCACGAGAGAATCCAAGAGATTGCCGGTGACTGTACCTCTTAGATCGAAAGAGTATGGTTATGCAGAAGCGTTCGAAACTTATGGATTTGGCTTCCTTGATCTGACCAGTGATTACAAAGTAGTGAAGCTTGTTGCTGCTGCTAAGGATTACGGCCTTCTCGAGGCTAATGTCTACTCACTGAAGGCGAACTCGTGGAGACGGATCTGTGATTTGAGGTATCTTCGACACAACGGTGGGTTCAACTCCGGTGTGAATCTCAACGGTGCGTGCCATTGGGTGTTTACGCTTCATGAAGGTGGTAATCACTACGAGAAGAAAGTGGTGTTAGCATTTGATATTAAAACCGAGGAGTTTCGAGAGATGCCGTTGCCTAAGGAGGCTGAGTATTTTCCTCTTGGTTTCAACCGTTTGGTGGTCGGGATCCTCAACGGGCGTCTGTGTTTAGTGAATAGTTGCTACATTTTGCACAATGATATATGGGTGATGAATGAGTACGGTGTAGCGAGTTCGTGGAGCAAGATCCGGATCAGCTTGTTCTACAAGTCGATGAAACCCTTGTGTTCCACTAACAAGAATGGGGAGTTTGTTCTGAAACTTGATGGAAACATGGTCTTGTACAATTTTGAGACCAATGCGTCGTGGGATTTGGGGATTCGCGGGGTAGAGCTTAGTGACAGGTTCGAGACCAGTACGTACGTAGAGAGCCTCTTATCGCCAAACTCGTATGGTGTTGAGAACTGAACGAGAGAACACTTTGGTTGGCTCCATCATGTTTCTATCCATGTTATTTAACATAAATGCACAACGTTATGTAACAACTAAAATCAAAATAAAAAGTTGTATATTCTCTTTCTTTTTTTAGCACAATAAAAAGTTGTATATTCTCATGTTAGTATTAATGAAACATTTAATAGAATTGAAAAGAACTCAATGCGTTAAATAGGACTGTTACTCATACGGACTAAAGCCAATGACCTTCCTCGTCTGTCTTCAAAACTTCAACCCGAGGTAGTTATAAGACTGCGCGAGATCTCCTTGGAAAACCCTGAAGACGGTGAGCGTGTACAGCCTTCTGCACTGCTGTTCGACGGGCTCTTTCGTCTGGTGGAGAAACGGCTGCGAGTTGTAAGAGTTGAAATAAACTACAACCAAGCCGCTATAAAAATCTTGGTTACTAACTTACTAACCGGGATAAACCAAATTGAATTTTATAACATTCACATAAACCAGACGTTTATGACCTTTTCTTATCCTGGTAATATATACTTCAGTAAGGAGAGGCAGATTTATATATGAATGAATTTGAATCAATTAAGAATGAATTTAATCCTCCACTTTTTTTTGCAGTAATACTACCCTATATACATATTACACGTCGAAGCAAAGAGAGGAAACCAATGAGAACAAAAAAAATGATGATGCATGATGCATGTCTTATACTACCAAAGCTCAATGCATGTCTTTCTTTTTCTTTTGTATTAAGAGTGTGTGTTACAAAATTAACTCTCTCTCTTAGTTTCTCTCTCTTTTTTTTGTGTGTGCTACACTTGGTTCTTTCTCGCTCTCTTCGATAGCACCCTGCCTGGATCTTCTCCATCTCCTAGTATATATATACAAGCCATTTTCTTATATATATTTTGTTTGCCTCTACTCTTCTAATGAATGTCTTGATGAACGGTACAAATCATACGGAGCCCAAAGATGATCAACAATACAAGGCTTCCTTGAATCTAATCTCAACCACGGCTTCCCTTTCCCACTCCAATGAAGAAGACTTATCGGACCCGGATGCAACGTTCTACATTTCCCTTCGAAGTTATCACCTCCTAGACCATGCTGGTTCCACCGGTGATCCACCGCTTTAATATCTCCGGCGAATATCAATAAAAACGGAGGCAATGATCCCAAATGGTATATCCTCTTCTGCTTCTGAACCGTCATCCACTCTTCTACCTTTTGTGTGTACATCCCTCTCCTCCATTTACCAACGTCCACGACCATAACGCCCGTGTTGAAATAACACGGGCGTTTTCCCTCGAGGACTTTGACTAGCTCCGGGTCCGACCAGAAAGCTTTGGTGAAATAGTAGGTGAAGTTCGCGTGGCAGTACTCGGGAGCTGCCACGACTTTACCTTCCATCTCCACATGCCATAGCTTCTCTATGTCATCGACCACGACGAGGTCTGAGTCTAGGTATATGATCCGGTCGACGCTGGTGGGAATGATATCCGCGAGGTAGATTCTCGCGTAGTTTAGAGGCTGGTCTAGGGCTTGCCTGATGGACTTGGAGATTTTGCTGCGGACTAGGTTTGGATCGAACGTATAGATCTTGAAGTTTAGGTAAGGGAAGGTTGATTTGATGCTGGAGAAGAGGTCGTTTTCGAAATGAGGAAGGGAGAGGAAATGAAAAGAGAGGTTTTCAGGACAAGGTTGAAGTGTTGTAGGAGAGACAAGACAGCAGCCATTGTTACCACGGAGGTAGTTTGTGTCTAGAGTCATGGCGATATGAATCTTATCAGCCTCATCACATTGGTCACCGTTTCTAAAAGCTGGGGCTTCTCTGAATACAGGAAGGGTTGGAGCAGAAGGCTTATGGAGAATGACTCCAACACGAACCGTGGTTGTGGAGGTTGTGAACAAGAGGAAGATAAAGGACAGGAGGCCTAGGAGTTGTGTGTAGGAGAGGCTCCTTGAGGCCATCCTGAACCTAATTATCAGGTAAAGTCTTTTATTTTTATTTTTTTTGGTTTTAACAAAAAAGGTTTATTACAATTTAAAAAGATGAATAGTTAATAGAGCCATTGGTAGGGAGGGGCTAGAATAAAGGGTTTTGAGGAGAGGCTTGTTTTATTAGCAGTCGGAATGTGAGGAAGAGATTGAAGTTCGGAGTGTTTCTCCCCAAACAATCTTTGTCTCAAAAAAATCTATTTCATGTGAAATAGGGAAGAAGAGAAGCCTGTTGTCTAATTAAATTGGGGAGAGTTTTTAGATTGTGCTGATCAATTTGCTTTGCTGTCATTTCTTTTAGTTGATTGTGCCGGCGGTTTTTTTTTTTATAAAGGAAATTCTAAAATTAGAATAACAAATTTCGTCTAAAAATGTAAAGCATATGGTTTTCATGTTAGTTCGAGAAGAAAAAACAAATGTTCTTATGTTAATCCATCTCAAAATAGAGCTAGATGTTTCACATCTCTTTATTTAATTTGGTAACCATCTTTTGATAATATCATCGTACCAACTGAACTAGTTAAAAAAGTATGTGATACATCACTCCACATTTCAAGTATTAAGAGAACTGTGTATGTTACTCCAACCTTCATGCATGCCACCGAGACTATATAAATAAACATGCTGTTATTCATTGAAAGTCTTTAACTGGATTTGCTGAAGTGTTTCAAATACTAAAAGCTTGTTGTTTTTTTTCAGCAATGAAAACGTGATATCATAGATGCACGCTTACACCAACAAGACTACTTATCGTGGCAAAATTTTCAAGTTCAAACTTTGGTTTGACCAAGTAAAACATCTGCAAAGAAGAAAATCTGAGAATCGAAAAACGAATCAATATGCTAAAAGATTAGCTTTATTCATAAAATACATGTATAAAAAGATAACGTAAACAAATGGCATTTCGTTGATGGGAAAAATAAGCATAAAGGACTAAAGAATATGCGCTTTGTATTTGAGTACAGTGCAAGAATTTCGCGCGTGCATGTGCTTACTGGCGAGTGGCGGCCAAAGAAAGACAACTTGCTTCTTTTAGTAATGACACAGTGAGTGACAGATGTGGGCCCACTATCTTTAACTGGGTCCAACGATTCCTCCTTACGTTTGGGTATATTAAAGGTGTATTATCATCTAGATAGTAGTAAAATTACGGTTAAGGAGGGCCCAATAGAGCATTAGGCCTATTAGTCCGTTTATTAACGGAAACGATATAATCACATTGATGATTGTTTCTTCTGTACTTTTTCTCTGTCACATATTTCATCATATATAGCAAAGCTAACTAAAGAAAAGTTCAAAAGTAAATGCAGAGCTTCTCGGCTATGCTATTCTGTACCAAGTTACATTTCTCCAACAATTCATTTAATCTATAACTCTCCTTATCCTTCACCGTCACTTCGTTTCCTTTACTCCCCCTCCATGAGCTCTCTGTTTCATCAGCTAACTCCTCACCCTCAGCAATCATCATATCAATCCTTCTCGAAGCTTCTCTGCTCTTCTCCAACATCGACTCATCTATGTCTCTATCATCAATCTGAACTGATTCCACTTCTACATCTCTCTGGGATCTGTGATTACGTGGAGGAGGAGACGACTTCGAGGGGGTGCAGCTGACTTGGACCATTTCGTGAAGTAATGGAAGATTTGGACGAGAGGATTGGTATGATGCATCTTCAGACGAGAACTTATCAGCATAATAGCTTGAAGAAGCTGACATGGTGAGATCGGAGTTCAGTACGTAAGCTGAGGAAGACGATGAATCTAGCACACCCATTATCCGCCAGTTAATGATCCTCTGGAAGACACCGATCCATCTCGGGATGATACGGTAGTAGCTTCGAGTTATGGAGTTCGAGTCTAGTGTTTCTTTGTAGCATCACTCCTGCTTCTTTGCTGGCTAATGAGTCTCCCATGAGACTGCTCGTCTGTGTCAAGTACTCAACTAAGCATCCCTCAAGCCGTTCCGTATAGTCCTCTATCTCGGCACCAGAAGCACATCCTAGTGTGTTAACCATGTCAAATCATCTTCAAAACATGGAAGCTTACAGTTCTCGAAGCACGGAGTTGAGTTGTTCGATGCTCTCAGCACTGCTCCAGTCCACTTTGGGTAGATACCGCTTCACCACTTATATGTTCTTTTCTATTACTGTCGAGCAACAATTGTCTCAGGGCCAGGCCAACCGATCGGATTAGCTTCAGCAGCAGAAGTGATGTTTCTTTTTGATTTTTCCAATGCGTCGTTGAAGGCCTGATATGCAGATGTTAGGACCAACTTCATGACTCTGGCATCTTCTTAATCAACATCCAGTAGAATAACTGAAATGCGTCAGAACTAAGTTCCCGTGGTTTAACGTGATGAAGATTTGGTTGCAGAGGTGAATTGCCCGCAAGCCATTTAAGTCCGTCCCTTAGTCGTGCGTCGCTGAAAAAGTGAACTTCATGTCCCTTCTGGGAGTTATTAGCGATAGAAACGATCGTGAAGCTTGCTATCTTTGATTTGTCAATATCATGGAGGCCTAGTTCAGATGACGAGATTTGTAATCAGGGTCCACGCTTTCTCCATTGCTTGAGCTGATTAGAACGAGAAGGGGAAGGAGTGAACCGTTAGGTACTGACCCAAGAATTTGGTTAAGATGTGTTCTCTGGAGGTTCAGAGGGAGGGCTTCAGATGCAAGGAAGATAACTGCACTTGCACCACGTGTGCTTTCACGAAGATCATTATCAGCTTCCTACATCCCTAGCTACTGAGAGACAGCATCTAAAATCAGAATCAGACCCACTTGCAACCCGTTTATTCCATACCGACACACCCGGAGCTGAAAACACCAGATTATCATCGGAGGATACTATGTTCTGTGTCAGGGATAAGCTTTGATGATAACCATCGACTGGCTTCTGCAGTGTGTATCCTGACCTGATGCCTTAACTGATTTTATTGAGTACATAGGATGACCTTCCACCATATGCATTTGGAGTCTGGATTCCTTTCGACTAATATATCAGCTACCACATCTGAAATATTCAGCCTTGACCATGATTTTTCACGTTCTTCAAATCTCCTCTTCATCGCTTGATCAATGTCAAACTCACCACACGTCTTCGATTGCTGTGTATGAAGCGAGAACCGAAAATTAGACGACCAACCTCAATAGTAAATGCCTTATAAAGACTTTTATTGCTTCCTTGAAAACTGAAACTTACATGAGTTTTGCTGAGTCTGATAGGAGTGCCCAGGGTTAGAGAATTCAGTGCAGTAGCTGCAGCTAACTGTCGATGCTTCCCGTAATTCACTTTGACGTGAAGACCACCGCTTCCATAATCTGTGAAGATTCAGAAAAGTTTAAAAAAAAAAAGTAAACTAAACCAAGAATCAACTTGCATGAGCTGGTAGACCTTATGATCAACTTGAGCTTGGCCTTCGCCACTTCCTCGTCATACTGATTTGTGATGTCCTCATGTCCATCCTCGTCTTCCTGTTCAGTGCCATGGAAGCTCTCTTCCAAGGTAACAGTCATCGCAGCTTCAGGTACTGATTCTTCCAAAGCAGATATGTTTTCTACACTCCTTGGAGACTCTGAAATGGTAGTTACAGACACACTCTCCATAGGCATAGACTTCGGACTTTGTTGCAAAGTAGGTCGAGGCACAAGAGTCGTTTGCATATGCTCTACAAATGGACTTTGTTGCAAAATAGGTCCAGGCACAAGATTCGTTTGCATATGCTCTGCACATGGAAATTTAATTTCCGCAGGAGATATACTAGTGTGGCCGCCGTTAGGTTGTTTCTTCAAATTCGAGGAATTAGCTTGAGGAAATCCAGGAGAATAGAAATTCAGGGGAGAATGAAATTCACCAGCCGGCGTAAAGTGGTTTCCTTTCTGTTGATCCACTGCTGGTTTTACATCAGATGGCAGCACTGGATTTATAACAGATATCTTCACTGGCTTGTCCTCCTCCAGTAAGAGGGAAGTCTTGGAATCGGTCATTTCTTTATCAACTAGACGCAGTGATGTTTGTTTCTTAAGCATTTGAGCAGGCGGCCTTTCCTGTTGATATCCTTTATTTGCTTCTTTCGGCAAAGGATGACAACGGAGAGGGAGTAGAAACATCTTCCTCCATCGAGAGAGTATACACATCTTCCACAATGGTTCTTGACTTTTTCATGTGAACAAGTTTTGAGCATTTTGTTTTGTAGTCCTTATCAGCATGGAGAAACAGGTCATTCTTTACCATATATGGCTCTTCAAACTCTTTTATTGAAAACCCATGGTATCCCAACAGGGCTTCTATGTCCTCTTCCTGTATTCCATCACCGGAAGAAAAATGTAAGACCTCTAGCAATTTCTCTGTGATAGACTACGACAGGGATACACCAAGTGGCAAATCGATGGAAAAATTACCTCCATCCCTATCCACTTTGAGACATCTGAAACTGGGATACCCTGATTATTTTGGATACCCGCGTGCAGAGAAGCAAGCGCCTGAGTTCGTAGCTGATGAAACACAATAAAGTTTAGATCTCGGGGAATTAACCACACACCAACGCGGTAAGCATGATAACTTTTAAACCTACACCTACAAATAAGCGCCGACCTTCGAAAAATGCGCATGCATTAGACATGCTTGAAGATAACTTGCTTTTCGTGCGAGGCGAAAGAAGGCAATGAAGTTGCCAATTCTACAAGCTCTGTAATTGCACAAATGGTTTCGGTACTTAGATCACATTAACAAACGAACACCCAAAGACAAGTTCAAGGAACTACCTGGCTACACTGCGAGCAAAGAGAACTTCTGAAGTTTGCCTTATTTCTGGAGTCATGTTGGCAAGATCAAGAGAAAGCTCAGACGGTTCAACCTAACAAGAAGAATTTATAGTCCAGGATTAAGAACTTAGCACAAACTTTTTGACCGCAAATTCCACCAAGAAATACTACCTTATAGCCAGGGTGCTTGTCGAGTTTGAGAAGAGCATAATAGCCACGGAACTCTTTTTCTGTGGGAATGGCGATTCCTCTCTTCCTGTGATCATCATACATTTGAAACAACTCAACAGGATGTCTTGTTCATCTGCTCAATATTCAGGTGTGCATCAAACCCCTCAGAGAATCCCTCTCCTTTAGTATATTCACATAGCTCATGCATTGCAATGATGTGAAGTCTTATCTGTAACAAGTAAATCAATAGTAAGAAACACACATTCAAAAGCAGAATATCGCTTATCATCGTGCTTAATGGGATTTATATAAGATCAGAAAACGCAGACCATTTGCTCCAGCAAAGTAATAGCTTCTCGGTTGAAAATATGCTTGCATTCTTAGATCCATTCGAATAGCTCTCATCCTATCCCATAAGAAATTATACATGCCAAGAAAGTTTTCATTGTAAGGGCGGTCTAGCAAACTCAGCAAATATTCCATAGTATTCTGCAGGATTGGCATGGGTCGTATTGAAAATGGCTTCTCGCTCCGCCGTCCTGGTATACTATTCAAAGTCAGATTTACTAAAACAGTGAATGGGCGGTCTAGCATATGTAATCTTAAGAAAGAATCTGATACTTAATTGATTTGGAATAGGTAAACTTACTTTCTTCACAGCAAGGGCTTTGCTCGTCTGATTCCTATCTCCATCTACACGCTCATAATGGTCCAAGTCACCCTTCCTTTCACGCTCCCCCCGTTCTGACTCTGGGAAGATGAAAAAAAAATTCCTCAATATATTTGTTCTACAATCACATTACTCACTCGAAATAGACATCAATTGTTCGTAACTCATTCTTTTCTAATCAGATTAAACAAACCAAAGACTACACACTCAGTTGTCGTTTTATAAGCATGTCTCAAGCCTATGCTTACCAGGACACATGTCAGGGCATAATCCAACGATAAGAGAGGGCTGCTCCGAGGTTTCATAATCAGAAAAAGCATCTCCCTTCAGAGCATCCCTATTTAATTCATGTGAACTGAATGTTTGTTTGTTGTCCAGAGGCTTCACAGTTCTATTTACAGGTCGGGCTGGAACAGGGATCCAGTTCACCCTTGAAGCGGGCCAGTCTCTTTGCCCTGGCTTTCTCTTCTCTGTAGAAAATGAACAAAGTTCAGAAAACTTAAGAGCTGGTTCATATATTAATACAAAGAGTCAGTACTGTGTGGTGTAATTTACCCTTCAGTACAGCTTACAGAAGAAAAAGAGTTTCCCTGGATATCCTCCTCCACTGGATATAAAGGTGGAGATCTCGTCCTTTTTGTTGCAGGTGAACCACTTGTCTTCACCGCATTAGTAGAATTATTAACAGAGGATGGCTGCCCAGGAAATAGGGAATCTGAACTTCTTGAAAGCATAAATGACTTTGTGCCTGACGCAGGAGGAGATGTTGGTGACCTATCATACAAACATCATGCTTAACTAAGAGCAAGTTTAAAGCACATTCAGCCAGAAAGAGGAAACCAGATTTATTGCAAGGGCAGTAAAGATAAAGCTGCCACAGACGTAAGCAATTACGCATAACTTCACAGGCTAGCAGTATAGATTTTTTCAGGCAACCATTTAAAGTTTTAAACTTAAGGTAAGTACGCTCATACACCAACTTGCTAAATATAAAGTTTATTAGGATTGCAACTCTATTCTATATAGTGAATCCCCTGCCATTCATAAGTACCCGTAGGACGTAAAAATGATAATAAGCTTACAACATATAGTGAGTTATCATGCTGTCTACCTTCGAAAATCATGTTGAGGAAATACAGGGTTGTCATGAAGAGGATTATGCGAATGTGCTAGAGCCGAAGAGTTTCTTTTTGTAGCTTCCTGAATTTCAGCTGCTTCATGTGCATAAGGAAATGGAGAGCTTGGGCTTTGCTCCCACCGTTTGGGACTGATCCTCGACCTCACCGGATTACTGTCCGCGGAAGATGGCGAGCGTCTACGAAAACATGAGAAAATTTACCAGAACGCAAGTTTCAGAAGTCAGTGAGATGACAATCTTATAATCAGTATAGAAACCAAGGAGGAAAAGACACATAACATGGTTCAAGTTACAAACACATGTGATATATTTCATGACATCTTTTTTTTTTCCAACAGCAAAAAGGAGAGGGATAGACCAAAATAATTATGACTCTGACAAGAGGATAAAAGGCTTACATCCAAGTTTGACTAGATGGCTGCTGGAAATCATCTACCGAAGCTGCCATTCCCAAAACCTGATCCTGGCGAATGGTTTCTTCGAGAAAGCCCTAAACTCCGATCAGGAAGAAGATCCGAACGACTGCAATTAAAAGTGAGGATTGTTAGATTGAAATTAGTTACATCAAAAATCATGGTAATCACTAATCATGACAACCATGCGTATGAAAAAAAATCATTTTCTAACACCATAACCTCACATAAACTTTTGAAATCTGAAAAGAACGCATAACATAACGCACAACAAAGAAGGTGTACAAACTCTCGCAAACGTACAAATCTTAAGAAGCGCCAAGGTATGATAGTGCTACAGAACGAGCCTGCTCTGCTGGCATGCATAAATGAGCCATCTTCATCTTAAAGGAGATGGCACAAACAACCTTTTCCTTTTTGAATCTTGTGATCGACCAATCTCAACAACAGTCAGTTCCACTTCTGGAAAGAGTGTGCTGATGTACTAGCTGGAGACGTGGCTAGGACTAGGTTCACTATGGTCCTTCGGGAAGTTCCTTGATTCATCATGCCCAAACTGAGGATTTAAAGTAGGCCTGCGAGGAATAAAAAAACTCTGAAAACCCTAACACGAAGTTTAGAGCTGCCTAAGTGATACCAGAACACAATTTAATAGAAAATTCAAAAAGATACGTGTCACTCTTAGCGTGATCCTAACCCACTTCAACTGAACCTGAGAAGTTTCTAGAGTATAGATAATAGATCCAAAAACAAATCTAAAACCTCAACGATAGTGGCATAGCTACGTGACATACATCAACAACACGGAATCAAAGAACACACACACACACAGACCTGGTAGGATCAGAAGTTCCGAACGTTGTAAACGGCGACGGCTTGGAGCTCGTCGCCGGTCCTACATCTTTTCCGAAAGGACTAAACGCCATCTCTGTAAAAGTTTCCTTGAGATATTTTGAAGCTGCTTTCGTTCACATTCGTCGCCGGCTAAAGTTCGAAAACTTGACCAAAATCGAGGTTTCTGTTTCTCCGTTGAGACTTCCCGGCGATGATGATTTACCTTTTATGTATACGACGTCGCTTTAACGTTTCGAATTTAACCGAACTAGATTTTCTATTAGGCTTTTTTATTAAATGGGCTTTAATCTAATTAAAATCTTGACTATTTTATTTTAATGGGCTTTATCGCGGGAAAGCAGCCGAGGAAGGAATAATTATTATTTGTTTTTTTTATGAATATTGTTGTTCCTTGGAAGAACATGATTGCAAAACGACGTGCGCATGTCGCCGCCATCTCTTTAGGTAGAGAGAGACATCAACTCTTCACGACCGTTGACATTTTCTGGAGACTAGAAAATTAAAATTTTCCTTCTTTATTATTTTCCTGAAAAAAAAAAAGGAAATCATTCCCAGTTTTCGATCTCTCTACGCTTCTTTCTTCTAGACCCAAGAGCTAATGACGATGTCTGGCCGCGGATTGATGTTGATGTTCGTAGCAGTCTTCCTTGTCCTGATTCAGTCATCGACTTCTCTGATTAGTTCTCCAAGCTCTATCATCAACCCTTCTAAAGTCAAACAAGTTTCTTCAAAACCCAGGTTTTGATTTTTTTCTCAATCCTCAACTGAATTTGGAAACTTTTGACTTTCTGTCTTCTCTGATATAATTCCGACAACATTGGATGTTTTTGAGTCTTCAGGGCATTTGTGTATGAAGGCTTTCTAACGGACCTGGAATGTGATCATCTGATCTCCCTTGTAAGTGCTCACTATTCAAAGTACTGAGCTCAATTTTGAATATTTTTCCTCTTGAATGTGCTAATTTTCAGTTTCTGTTTTTTTTTTTAATTTTCTGGGGGAATAGGCGAAAGAGAATCTGCAGAGATCTGCGGTTGCTGATAACGACAATGGAGAGAGTCAAGTCAGTGACGTTCGGACCAGCTCCGGCACGTTTATCTCCAAAGGAAAGGTTCTGACATGTTCTTCTTTCATCTCACTTGTCCTTTCTCCAATAGGGCATTGGTCTTTTTGATTCTTATATTCTTATGAAAATCGACTTTAAATCTTTGATGTTGATCCTGATAATAATGGATCTGAAAAGTCAAAGCCTCACCACTTCTGAATCAGATCTCTGATCCAACCCAAGAGTTCACCCACATATTGGATTTGATTTTGCGTTACAATGTTCATGTTTTTATGAATCTTTCTGAATAAACCTCCTGGATCTTGGTAGATTGACCCAAAACTGTATTGATTAGCGCTTACTATTAGAGCTAGTTGTTTGTCACCAAAGTTGTATCTGTGATGATCAATCATGGCTTATGGCTGGTACTTGAGTGGGTTTTTCTTTTGTAAGGATTACTATCCTCATGTGAAGCTTTCTTTGCTTTATCACAGGATCCTATTGTTTCTGGTATAGAGGACAAGCTCTCCACATGGACATTCCTCCCTAAAGGTAACAGAGACATTCCTGAATAGTTTGATTATTGAATTCACTCTCCTTTCAGAAAATCAAGTTTCAAGAAACGTCAACTCTTCTCGAGTTTCTTGAAAGCGCTTTTCAGAACTGTTATCTAAGTCCTTTACACTTCTCTGGTGACAGAAAACTGGAGAAGACCTTCAGGTGCTGAGATATGAGCACGGTCAGAAATATGACGCTCACTTTGACTACTTCCACGACAAAGTCAACATCGCCCGTGGTGGACACCGTATAGCAACCGTTCTCATGTATCTTTCCAATGTCACAAAGGGTGGAGAAACTGTTTTCCCTGATGCAGTGGTTTGTATTCATACTTAAACCCATCACATTTCCCCACTTCTTACTTACATCTATACAATTGACTCTCCGTATTGTTTCTCTGTTCTCGTCTGATGAAAACTTTTGTCTTCAGGAGTCTTCCCGCCTCAAGCTTTCTGTAAACAAGGACGACCTTTCTGATTGTGCAAAGAAAGGAATTGCTGGTGAGCGGTGGAACTTTCTTATCATCTGTAAAATTATTATAAAACATGTTTTGATTTTTTTGTGTTACGTTGTTTTAGTGAAACCGAAGAAAGGAGATGCACTGTTGTTCTTCAACCTCCATCAAGACGCAACCCCAGACACCTTGAGCCTTCACGGAGGTTGTCCTGTGATCGAAGGAGAGAAATGGTCAGCGACCAAGTGGATTCCACGTGGACTCGTTCGATAAGATTGTGACGCATGATGGTAGCTGTGCGGATGCAAACGAGAGCTGTGAAAGATGGGCAGTGCTTGGAGAATGCGCAAAGAACCCTGAGTATATGGTGGGAACCCCAGAGCTCCCTGGAAACTGCAGGCGTAGCTGTAAAGCTTGTTAAAGACTTTAAATTTTTTTGTTATTGCAATGTAACATTAAGTTCTTTTGATATCGCTCTGTTTTGTCATTTTCTTGTTTCTGATGAGTTGTGTGTTCGTTGATGATACCATCTCTTGTTCTTGAATCAGTCAGATTTTTTCTATCACTCTTTATGTCAATTAGGTCTACAAATGCCATCGTTTTCTGTCTTTTGCGTGTAGGTTAAGCTATTCACAGAGCTATTGATTACTCTACATGTTTTCTTTTAATTACTCAACATGTTGCAATGGTCAACTTCAGTAGCTACATCAAGAAGCTCAGTTTTATTGAAAGTTGGATTAAAAAAAAACAAAAGTTGTGATATTGAGAGCAAGCAAATGTAGACACTTCCATTTATATTCTCTACTCATATTCTCTACTCCAGCAAATGTAGACACTCCCATTTTCCAAATTGAAACACATCCCCTTGTGCACTTAGTATGAAGATCCTTCAGCTTGATCCTGTCAAAAAAAAAATAAAGCATGTGATCATCTATTATGAGCATCACATATCCATCGACACTCATTTTCCACTAATTCTACACAGTGAAAAACTCTTGGTCGTCTTCCATGCGTCTGCATGCCATCACCATGAATGCATGTTTGGCTACAAAGCCATCGTCATCAGATGAAACAACTTTATTTTGTAAACCCCATAAGCATAAAAATAACAGCAATACAATAGAATAAATTAGTATTATGATTCATGCATCTCCCAATGACATCATTAACATTAAACAACTTATCACTTTGAGTGTATCGAGATTTTCATTGATGTTGATGATGATGTCCACCAGTGAAATCTTTAGCTTGGTCTCAATGAAATATCAATATGCAGTCGTGACTGCCAAAGTTTACATGGAAAGTAGTGGGTACTTTCTTGATCCACGGATGTCTAATCACTTTGAATACCAGTTCAAATTTGTGATTTCCTTATTGTGTTCTTATATTTCATCTTCCTCACCAAATAATTTATGACAATTTGTATGGACAATTTATTATTGTCAATCGACATACTGTGTGTCACATTTATTTATCTAGCTAATACTATCGCCCAACAGATGTTGTTTAAAGATTTTTCTAAAGAGAGAAAGCATGTTAATTTGAAGTGAAAAAAACATGTTTACTTCTTTTTGTAATATCATCAGTTATAGTGAACTATATACCAACCCATAATCTTTCATTATGTCACCACCAAAATCTTAGAAATATAAGTTAATTATATGTTGTGTGCGTGAAATCATCATTGATGTTGGTTATGATGCTTACAGAAGAAAGCTCTAGTTTAGCTGCAATTAGATTTCTATTAGCAGTTTAAAATTCCAAATTATTGTTTGTCGTTTTGTATTTGCCAACAACAATATATAAAATAAACACTTCTAAAACTAAATAGGAAAATATACAATTAATGTAAGTACCAAAAAGTGCTTATATTGTACATTACAAAAAAGCTACTAACAAAATTTTGTGGTTATTTGAGTAATAGCTACATAATGTCTTTGTAACTTTGATTTTGTAGATATCATTCAAACATGTTATATACGATTTTCTTTTGATGACATAGTCACAATAATACTTATGGCTAATATCCAAAACTAATGTAAATCATGTTTGTGGTTATTTTAATCATGACATATCGCATCCTAATTCGTAGTCATTTTTATATATAGCTACAAACCATATTGTAAATTTGAAAACTTAAATAGCCATAACTAATATATATATTATAGCTAAAACTTAGTGACTAGCTGTTGTTCATGTTTCAATGTATTGGTAAATTAAAAGGTAAAATATATTTCAAACAAATTCCAGCAAAGTTTAAATTGTTTGATATGGACTGTTTAACATTGTAAATAACAAAATACTAAAAAATATTAACTTTTTGTTGAAAACAGCATGTGGTAACTTGTAGTGGACTTCTGAATTATAGATTGATGTTATAATCAAGTTTGTGAGTTGTGATGAAACAAGTCGGTCTAGTGGAATAGAGGAATTATTCATGGTTTAAAATTTGTCTTGATCTTCTATTAGACCCAATTGAAGAAATCTGCTCTTATAAAACTGGTTACTTTAAAATAGTACTAAACTACTAATCATATTTGTTTTCTTTTTCATTTTTTCACTGTGCTATTGATGTTTTTTACATATGCAAAATCACTGGTTAGTGAATATGTTATCTCTGATATTGGTTAAGTATTTGACATCCGTCAAATTTAAATGATACAACTAGCAAATTGGATTGAGAAGGTAAAGTTCAAAGCAAAGCAATGTAACTGGAAGCTATAATTATACTATTTACGTTTAAATTTTCACTAAATTCTTTAAATTATAAGGGATCCCAAATTAAAATTACTTCGGTGATTCCGTCCATATTACTATATTAGCATTTCATCTGCTATTTTACCCATAAACATTCAAAACAAATGGAAAAGCAAGCTTTAGCAGATGATTCAAAATCAAATCAAACCAGATTAAATAAATACTGTAAATATCGTAAGGGAACTAAATCAACATTGTTAACTTTAATTAGATTTTAAAATTAATATATCTAAAACATTATTAGATTTGGAATTCTAAACAAAAATGTGTAAACATATAATTTATAAACTCAAAATATTATTTATCTCATAATAAATTCAAAATATTAGTTATCTCATAAACCCAAAATTTTAGGTTGCATATTTTTAAGCTAATTATATACCAACTGGTGTAGTATGCCCAAAGTAAACTAAACCAATCACAATTACACTAAACCAGATTAAACCAATATTCATCTAACCCAATACAGATTGGTATGCTCATGTTTTCTACAGTAAAAGTCGAACAGCAAGCTATAGCTAGAGTTCGACTTGATAGTTTCTTACCCAACAAGCTATATGACCCTATGGGCTTCCTACGTCTTTCCTATTTCATGCACTCGGGTGGCTACCTAAATGATGAACCAACAAATGCCTAACAATTGGAGATATTTTTAGCCCTTTTCAACAATCTTTAAAGAAATTACTTCATCATCTGAGTTGTCTGGCCTAACAAGGCAAATCAGACTCAACGGCTATTTAGATAGCCTAAATCCATTATCGGCATTGATCCTAATCGACCAACATTACTTCAAGATGAGTCCTTGAAGTCGAATTAAGTTCCATTTTGATGATTAAATGAATACTTCTCTTGGGTCGGTGGCTTTGCTAATGATATTTTAAGCATATCATGATTAAGCCAGTCTCCTCTTTTGTGTTTGGTAACTGTCAGTTACTAACTGATTGTCATAGACTATGAGTATGGCACGATGTTCCCCTCCTATGGCTTCGATCATACAAACATAAACAATTAAATCGAAAGAGTCAGTATATCGTCTTAATGACTAAATTTACTTTCTGGCAAGTTAATGTGAAGGTAAGGTGACTACATTATTAAGCATCATATCCAAACACCAAGGTTGGACTATGTATGTAGAATCCTTAATTACCATTTTGTTTTGCCTTAGTGATAATGGTTTGGTACTAGAGTTTAACTATCCACTAGTATCGTAAATTAGAATAAGTTTTATTATCTTTGTCTTATCAATGGTGACTGTTTTTTGTTGGATTCTCCCCCACTATTGGTTGTTTAGAACTTGGCCTAGCCCACATAACTTAATTGACTACTATCCTGATATAGGAACGAATTGACTAGCAGTGAAAGTGAAATGTTTTACGAGTGTAACATGTTATTATACATAAGCTGGACTCGTCATTGACCTCAAATTTACGCTAACCAACTACAAAAACATTATGATCGATCACTGATTTTAACAAGATATACTAAACTGTAAACTTTTTCTTTGCTAATTATATTTGGTGCATTTATATTTAAATGTGGCAAAAGCATACAAAGAGATATTAACTACTTATATCCCTAGTGGATTTAGTGAAACCAAAGAAAGGAGATCCACGAAGACGCAACCCCAGATACCTTTAGCCTTCTCAGAGGTTGTCCTGTGATTGAAGGAGAGAAATGGTCAGCAACCAAGTGGATTCACGTGGACTCGTTCTATAAGATTGTGACACATGACGGTTGCTGTGCGGATGTAAACGAGAGCTGTGAAAGATGAGCAGTGCTAGCTAGAAGATTGCGCAAAGAACCCTGAGTATATGGTGGGAACTCCAGAGCTCCCTGGAAATTGGTCGAGCTTTGTTTTGTAATTTCTTGTTTTTGATGAATTGTTTGTTATGAGTCTCTTGTTCTTGAATTAGTTAGTTCTTTTTTTTTCCTATCAATAGACTGACTCTCGATTTCATTTAGGTCTATAAATGTAATCGTTTTCAGTCTTTTACGTGTAGGATACGCTATTCACGGAAGGGCTACTATTACATTTTCGGATTTTCCATCACATAACACTGACTTGTTTTAGAAGAAAAACTAAGTGTCTGAAAAGGTTGTTTTATTACAATAATAATAAAATAAGTCAGGAGAGGACACATAAGTACATAATATATGCGGATTGGCTCATTGGCAATAAAAAGTTACTGATAGGGTTCGATCTAGGGCTAACATGGATTGCGGCGCGAAAGATGATCCCATGATGGAGACCTCCGAGGAGAATCAACAATATACGGCTCAGAGGAAGCGCAAAGCGGATGAAATCGAAGATATTGGTGAAGAAGGAAAGAGCCGGGATGTGGAGGACATAGGCGGAGACAGCGACGTGTCCAGCCGTGAGTGAAAGAGTCTAAAGACTTGCTTGATTTATTCATCGTTGGTTGAGTTACATATATAGTTACATGTCAGTATGATCTTCCTACATTACAGGAGATTTACAAAATATACTTTAGAATATATGAGAATATTCTTTCACCCTCCCTCAGTTGAAGCGTCGAAGGTCTTGACGGTTAAACTGTTACGAAAGGATGTGAACAACGATGATGGTAGACCCTTTGTGAAGATGTCAGCGTACTGATATGCAGCAGGGACGTGCATGACTTTGACTTCTCCTAGTGTAACCTTGTCTCGTACGAAATGTATGTCTAGCTCAACGTGTTTGGTGCGTTGATGCTTGACTGGGTTGGAGCACAAGTAGACTGAGCTAACGTTGTCACAGAAGATTAGAGAGGCGCGAGTTATCGGTTGATGGAGTTCAAGTAGCAAGTTTCTTATCCAGCAAGTTTCAGAAACTGCATTGGCAACACCTCGATATTCAGCTTCTGCGCTGGAGCGAGACACCGTTTGCTGTCGTTTTGATGACCAGGAGATGAGGTTTTCACCTTGATAGACACAGTAGCCTGATGTTGATCGTCGTGTGTCAGGACATCCGGCCCAATCCGCATCTGAGTATGCTGTCAATGTTCTCTGTTTTGATCTATACATCTGTAAGCCATGGTCTAACGTTCCCTGTACGTAGCGGATGATACGCTTGAGTGCAGACATGTGGACTTGGCGTGGGTCATGCATAAAAAGACACACTTGTTGGACCGCATAGGCAATGTCAGGCCTGGTGAATGTGAGATATTGTAGTGCTCCCGCAAGGCTCCTGTAGTGTGTTGGGTTGTCGATGCGATCACCTTCATCAGCAGCCAGCTTCTTGTTTACATCAGAAGGCGTGGAGAGAGGCTTACAATCAGTCATATTGGCGCGGGCAATGATCTCTAAGGCATAGTTGCGTTGTGAAAGAAACATTCCTTGTTTGTTGTACTCTACTTTGACACCCAAGAAGTAGGATAAACGACCCATATCTGTCATTGGGAACTCCATCTTCAAGCTAGATGTGATCTTGTCTAGTAGAGCCTTGCTTGAACCTGTCAGGATTATATCATCGACATACAAAAGGAGGTAAGCAAGTTCACCATTGCAACAATAGACGAACAGAGAGGCATCGGATTTGGTGGTAACAAAGCCTAGGCGTGTTAAGGACTGACTGATGCGGGCATTCCAAGCGCGTGGTGCCTGCTTGAGACCGTACAAAGCTTTCTCCAATTTGCAGACATAATGAGGATGATCTTTGCTGACGAAGCCCGGTGGCTGGTGCATATAGATATCTTCAGAGATGGTGCCATGGAGGAAAGCGTTCTTCACGTCAAGTTGCCTTATGTCCCAACCAAAATTCAGAGCAACATCGAGTACAGATCGTATGGTTGCTGGCTTCACGACTGGGCTAAAGGTCTCATCATAGTCAACACCTTCTTGTTGTGTTTTCCCATTAGCTACAAGTCGGGACTTGTGGCGATAAATGTTCCCATCTGCATCATACTTGTACTTGTACAACCACATAGAGTTAATAATATTAGCATTCGGTGGTTTTGGAACCAACCTCCAAGTCTTATTAATAATTTGAGCATCGTACTCTTCAACCATTGAAGGATTCCAGTTTGGATCAAGAAGAGCTTTATGGTGAGAAGTTGGTAAACGAGAAGCAGAGGAAGTATAAAGAGTGAAAATCTTTTTAGGTTTGACAATACCTGCCTGTCCTCGAGTCGTCATTCTTTGAGGTGGACGAACTGTTGTTTGAGGAACAGGAGGCTGAGCTGGAGGTGCAGGTATAGTGGGTTGTGTTTGAGCTGGAGCTGACGGAGGCGTTGCACGCTCCGTAGCAGACCTGAGAAGAATTGATTTGAAAAGAGGGGAAGGTAAGTCTGAGCAATCCAAGAAGTTATAAGAGGCGGTATTGCTAGACTGTTTTTGAGCTTGAGGAAACGTGGACTCGTCAAAAACCACATGTCGAGAGAGAAGGATACGATTTGTTTTGAGATCCATACAGCGATAACCTCTGTGACTAGTAGGATAGCCGAGAAAGAGGCAAGGCGTCGAGCGATGGGAGAGCTTATGAAGATTGGCATTGTTAATGTTTGGAAAGCAGAGACAGCCAAATACCCGAAGGTGAGAGTAAGTAGGCGTCTTACCATAAAGAAGAAAATGAGGTGTTTTGCGATCAATGGAGGAAGAAGGCAAGATATTTAGAACATGAACAGCAACATGGAGTGCTTCCGCCCAGTAAGTAGGAGAGAGATGAGCTTGAAAGAGAAGGGTGCGGATGGCATTGTTGACGGTTCGTATTGTCCTCTCAGCTTTCCCGTTTTGTTGAGAAGTGTGAGGGCAAGAGAACCTGAAAGTGATTCCATGTTGAGAGAAATGATTTTGAAATTGATTGTTATTGTATTCACCTCCATTGTCGCATTGAAGAGATTTTATGGTTGTTCCAAACTGATTTTTAACATAAGCAGAGAAGTGTAGAAATTTTGAAAACACCTCGCTCTTACGCCTGATAGGATAGACCCAAAGATAATGAGTTAGATCATCCAAAAACACAATATAGTATCGGAAACCACTTAAACTTGGTATGGGAGAGGTCCATATGTCAGAGTGAATGATTTCAAAAGGCAAAGAAGTTGTGTTATTGGATTTAGAAAAAGGAAGCTTTAGGTGTTTACCCAGCTGACATGCATTACAAAATTGTATGCTGTCTTTATTACATGAAAAGCTAGAAGAAGAAATGAGACTCTTTAACGAGTCATTATTTGCGTGAGCCAGACGTTTGTGCCACAAAGTAGAAGTTTCCGTAACAAGAGCAGAGTGCTGTTGACTGGAGAGAACCGATGGCACAGAGTATAGATCGCCTGAGCTTTCACTGCGGAGTATGGTTTTCTTGGATTGTAGATCCTTCACAGAGAAACCAAACGGGTCAAATTCGACAGAACACCAGTTGTCTTTAGTAAAACGACGAACTGATATTAGATTTTTGACAATAGCAGGAGCAACAAGAACATTTTTAAGATGCAAAGGACGAGTTTTTGAGATTATTGATGAGTTACCAGAAGAGAGAATGGGAATGGAAGATCCATTTCCAACAATTACTGAATTTCCGGTGCTCAAGTTATTAACAGATCGAAGGTTACCTGAGGAGGAAGCCAAATGTGAAGAAGCGCCTGAGTCCATATACCAATTCGCTGATGGTTCAGTCAAAGACATTGTATTGAAAGCTTCGGCAAACTCGCGAGTTGGTTGGATCATGTTTGCTTCGTGTTGCTGATGGGGGTGTGGTGGTAACGAACGCTGAGATGGAGCTGCAGCAGGATATGGTGCCCATTGATGAGGTCCTTGAGGCCAGTTGCCGTATGGACCCGGCCAGTATTGCTGTGGATAGCTCCAATTGTTGTAGGGAGGACGTTGTTGGTAGTTGTTAAAACGTCCCCTTCCTCGGTTACCTCTCCTGTTACCTCGGTTGTTCCTTTGCTGGCGTTGTTGCGTGTCTGCTGGTTTTGAAGATGGTGTCTGAGCTACCAGGGCTGTGGACGACGAGGCTGAGTCGTTGATAGCAGTGGAACCCTTGTAGGATTTCTTCAAGCGCGTTTCTTCTAGCTCAAGCATATTGCGAGCTTCATCAAAGGATGGAAACGGCTTTTGATGCTTGATCACATTGATAATGTGATCGAACTTCTCGTTGAGACCATTTAGCATGTACATAACGAGAGTTTTGTCGCTCACTGGTGCGTCGACGTTCTGGAGTAGATCCGCAATGGACTTGAGGCCCTGCGAGTATTCCTGGATCGACTGGTCACCGATCTCCTTAGTGCGAAGATCATTGTCAAGTTGAATGGCACGAGACTCCTTGTTGTTGCGGAATTGGTTTTCTATGCGGAGCCATATGTCTCTAGCAGTACCTCCGGTCTTGAAGCATGATTTGAACAGAGGCTGCGCCAGAGTGCCGTAGATCCATAACTTGACTAAGCCGTCGCGTTTCTTCCAGGCAAGGTCGTCATCACCTTCAGGTGCAGAAGTGCCGTCGACATGGCCAAGCACATCAAAGGTGAGACAGTGAGTTAGGAAGAGATCCCTCCAAGCATCATAGTTGTAGACGTCGAGATCTAACACCAGAGGTATGTGATGTTTGATGTTCGTCACTCCGAAGGCTCTCTCAAGATCTGCCATTGCGACAGGATGAAGAAGATGCACTTGGTAGATGACGAAGAAGGAAAGAAAAAAATGAAAAGAGGAAGCGAAGAGATTAGATAGAGCTGTGCTCTGATACCATGAAAGAGTCTAAAGACTTGCTTGATTTATTCATCGTTGGTTGAGTTACATATATAGTTACATGTCAGTATGATCTTCCTACATTACAGGAGATTTACAAAATATACTTTAGAATATATGAGAATATTCTTTCAGTGAGGGGTTCCAAGAATGGGACGTGGACAGTTTCGACGATGGAGATGAATTCATACCCAATAAGAAGATCGACCCTAACGATGAGGACGCTCAAAAGATGCGTCGATACAGGATTCAGATGTACGAGAGCAATGTAAACCTCTCTTATTGTGATCTCTTGTATTGATTTGAATATACTTACAAACTTGGCACTTAGGTGCCGTACAACTAACTATAAATATATTTTCTTCCAAATGTTGATTCGTTAGGGTTTCAACGTGGATAGGGAAAACTATCCTGGGAGAGTAGCTGATAGACTCAAGAAAGTGTATTACCGTAAGAGGAAGGGTGGAGAGGAGAAGAATGAGCGAGAAGTTACAGAGTGAAGATTTCGCGTGTGGAATAATCTTCAAGAGAACTTCTGATTCATTTAGAGTATTTGCCGTTATTCAGTTACAGCTAATATCGAGTAGTATAAATAAGAAGTAGAGTGTGTAGTTGAAGATAAGCTTTGTTGTAGTCTGTTATAGACGTTATGAGTCTGTACTACCTGATCGCTATGAGATCAGTGATCGAGAGTGAACTCGTGATGAGAGTGTAACTCGAGATCATTCTACAAAGCTGTACTTCCTTTATTCATTGAATCTATACAAGAAGAGTTTGTTACAAGAGGCATAGATCTATAGTCTATCACTGGTGCGGAGAAACTGTGATCGGAGCCAACGCGAGTCGACGAAGATGGTGGAAACACGCAATAGCAGCGATAGAGAGAAAGCATTGATGACCGATTCATCGAAATCGATGGATCTACAACAGATTCAAGAAGAGATGGAGCTGACGAAGCACAACTACGAGAAGCTAGCTCGTAACGACAGATCGACGACGACGAAACTCGATTCTATGGTGACGAAGGTCAATTCGTTAGAGAAGACGATCGAGTCGATCGGAGCCGATTCTGTTTCACGATTCGAAGGACTGGAGCAGAAGATGAACGATATCACCAATCTCTTGACTCGATTGGAAGAAACGGCCGTTCTCAATCAACGACCGGGTAAAGAGATAGCCTCTTCTTCGCAATCTCCACCGATAGTTCAGGTACCGATACCTATTCCACCGGAACTATCTCCAGCTCACTTAGGTTATCGGGGAATCCATGATACTATTGCGAATCGTGATAAAATGCTACGAAAGATCGAAATGCCTGTATTTTCTGGTGCGTTGCCTTTCGATTGGATATCTCGTGTGGAGAGGTTTTTCAGGTTTGGCAATTACAACGAAGATGAAAAGTTGTATCTAGTGTCTTTGAGTTTGGAGGGTGCAGTACTGCAGTGGTTCAATGGAGAGATGATAAGCGATCCGTTTCTCAACTGGGATCAGTTCACACAGAGAATGTTAGACAGATTTGGGGGACCTATTGATAACGATCCAGGAGCGAGATTGTTCCGTTTGAAGCAGGAAGGAGAGATTGAGGATTATGTGAACGAATTTGAAGCATTGAGAAACCAAGTTACAGGCGTAGACGAGAAGAATTTGATTAAGGTGTTCTTTAATGGACTTAAGGAAGATATGAAAGAAGTGATTCGTATGAAGGAGCCTGTTACTTTGACTCAACACAAGTTGGCGGTTCTGAAGATGCAGAGCACAACGTTCTGTCGCGTGATTAGCTCGGCCGCTAGTGAAGGGCGGGGAGGCTATCAGAGACAGGTACAGCGTGCTGCTACATACCACAACAAACCTCAACATGAACCGCAGAAGACCGAGTCAGCTGGAAATAAAGAGAACATCGGACCACAACGTAACAACATGAGACCTCGTCTGCAACACACTGATGCAGAATTAGATCAAATGAGGAAGGATAAAATCTGTTTCAGATGTAAAGCACCATGGTCTCCGGCTCATAACAAGGATTGTCCTAACAAGATGCTACGAGTGCTTACAGTGGTTAATGGGGTGGAACTTGAGGTGCCTGACTATTACGATGACGAAGAAAGCCAGGTCTCTCAAGCATCACAAGTACTACGCACATTATCACTAAACTCGTACCTTGGCATTGATTCTCCTAAGACGACTAAGATGAGGGGAGTTATCAATGGAAAAGAGGTGATTGTCATGCTCGATAGCGGAGCATCTCACAACTTCATCTCACCTGAAGTTGTGAACAAGCTGCAATTGAAAATTTCTGTAGACAGCAGCTTGGACGTGTTGTTGGGGAATGGAGTGACAGTCAAGGCTTTGGGAACTTGCCAAGACGTCAACTTCATTCTAAACCAAACCAACTTCATAAGTGACTTCACCTCTCTTGAACTGGGAAACATAGATGTGATACTGGGGATTCAGTGGCTTGAAACCTTAGGCACTTGCGAAGTGGATTGGAAGGAGCAGATCCTTTCGTTTGTCTATAACGGGAACAAGGTGACTTTGTTAGGTGATAAATCCCTGCATTGCACCAAGTTCTCCTTCAAGTCTCTGACTCCAGTCTATACTAGTAGTAAGCTTGGAAGGGAAGTGCAACTTACTACTGCTATAGCAACATCTACGATTCCAGAAGTTCGTTCAAAGTTCTCTCTGTTACTCGACGAGTTTGAGGATGTGTTCGCCATTCCCACGGCTTTACCACCTTTTAGAGGAAATGAACACGCCATTATTCTCAAACCGGGAGTTTCAGCAGTCTCTGTTCGACCATATCGCTACCCTCACGCTAGCAAGGTTGCAATGGAGCAGATGGTCAATGATATGCTTTCTACTGGTATCATTCGACCGAGTACTAGTCCGTTCTCCAGTCCAGTACTTTTGGTTAAGAAGAAAGACGGTTCCCTACGATTTTGCGTCGATTACCGTTCTTTAAATCGTGCCACAGTATTGGATAAGTATCCAATACCAGTAATTGATCAGCTTCTAGACGAGTTACACGGAGCTTCAATTTTTACGAAACTGGATCTCAGATCGGGTTACCATCAGATTAGAATGGTAGAAGAAGATGTTCACAAGACTGCTTTTAGAACCGTGGAGGGGCACTATGAATTCCTAGTGATGCCTTTTGGTCTCACAAATGCGCCTGCAACATTTCAAGCTCTCATGAACAAAGTCTTCAAGCCTTTTCTTCGGAAATTTGTTCTTGTATTTTTTGACGATATATTGATATATAGCAAAGATGAAGAAACACATGAGAAACATCTTCGTCAAGTCTTGGAGGTGTTACGAGAGCAGACTTTGTATGCGAATCGCAAGAAGTGTACGTTTGGAGTGTCCGAGGTGGATTACTTAGGTCATATAATATCTGCTAAAGGGGTAGCAACGGACTCTGACAAGATTAAGGCAATGACAGTGTGGCCTTCTCCGAAGACTATCAGACAGTTACGTGGGTTTTTGGGGCTAACCGGCTATTACAGAAAGTTTGTGAAAGATTATGGAGTTATAGCAAGACCATTAACTTTTTTGCTGCAGAAGGATCAATTCGCATGGTCACCAGAGACTCAAGAAGCATTTGATAAGTTGAAACATGCTATGGTTCAGGCCCCAGTTTTGGCATTACCGGACTTCACTCAAACCTTTGTTATCGAATCCGATGCCTCAGGATTTGGATTGGGAGCGGTCTTACTACAGAACAAGAAACCTATTGCTTACTTTAGTCATGCACTCACTCCTCGAGAACAGTTGAAACCTGCCTACGAACGTGAGTTAATGGCTATTGTTATGGCCATCAGGAAATGGAAGCATTACCTCATTGGTCGCAAATTTCAGGTTCATACGGACCAGAGGAGTTTGAAATTCCTATTGGAACAGAAAGAAGTTAATCTTGAGTATCAGAAGTGGTTGACTAAGATTCTGGGATTTGACTTTGAGATCTTCTACAAACCGGGTCCGGAAAACAAAGTGGCAGATGGATTATCTCGGTCCTTGGTTACATCTTCTACTCTATTTGCTTTAACGATACCAAAGGTGTTACAGTGGGAAGATCTGTATACGGAGATTACTAACGACACTGGCATTCAATCGATGATCAAGAAGGTGCAACAGGGTGTTTTGACTTCTCCAAAGTATCAGGTTATAGAAGGCAAATTGTGGTCAAAAAGGCGTTTAGTGATACCGAAGTCTTCTAAGTTCATTTCGATAATATTGCAAGAAGCACACGATGGAAAAATGGGTGGTCACTCTGGTGTTTTGAAGACAGTTAAACGGATTCAACGCTCATTCTTTTGGAAAGGCATGTATAAACATATACAGGAGTATGTGGCAGCTTGTGATACTTGTCAAACACACAAGCATTCGACTCTGTCGCCAGCTGGTTTACTTCAGCCACTGCCGATTCCACAACGTGTTTGGGAGGATGTTACAATGGACTTCATCGAAGGATTACCGACATCAAACGGGTTCAACGTGATTCTTGTGGTGATTGATCGCTTAAGCAAATTTGCTCATTTCATTAGTCTCAGACACCCGTTCACAGCGTTAGATGTGGCCAAGAAGTTCATCAACGAGATTGTTAAACTTCATGGTTTTCCCTTGAGCATTGTATCTGACAGAGACCGTATCTTCTTGAGTGCGTTCTGGACAGAGGTGTTTCGTTTGGCGGGTACGACTCTCAAGTATAGCACAGCATTTCATCCTCAGACGGACGGTCAGTCTGAAGTTTTAAATCGTTGTCTTGAGACATATTTGAGATGCTTCAGTTCTACACACCCACGCTCTTGGCATTCTTTTCTACCTTGGGCAGAACTGTGGTACAATACTTCGTATCACAAATCTCTTCAAACAACGCCGTTCAACGTATTGTATGGTAGAGACCCTCCGGCTCTTCTCCGTTTTGAAACAGGGTCTACTGCTAATTACGAGCTTGAGAATGCATTGAGAGAACGCGATGAGATGCTGGAGTCTTTAAAGTATAATTTGCAGAGAGCACAGGACATTATGAAGCGTCAAGCAGATAAATCTCGTCGTGATATTGAATTGGTGGTGGGTGATATGGTCTATCTGAAGCTACAACCGTATAGGCAAAAGACGGTAGCTAAACGTTTTTGTCAAAAACTTAGTGCTAAATTTTACGGTCCGTACCGAGTGTTGGAGAGGGTAGGGGCAACAGCTTACAAACTTCAGTTACCGTCTGCAGCACGCGTACATCCGGTTTTTCACATTTCACAGCTCAAGTTGGCTTTGGGCGTACATGATCAGAGTGCGGTTTTACCACCCGGCTGCATCACTGAAGTAGAAGATACTGTGCTTCCTCAGGACATTCTAGCCAAACGTTATGGTGCAAAAGGAGAGTTGGAACTCTTGGTGCATTGGCAGGACAAGTCGTCTTTGGAAGACTCATGGGTTTCATTGGATGAGTTTCGTACGAATTTTCCATCTTACCAGCTTGAGGGCAAGCTGGATTTCGTTGGGGGGAGTATTGATAGACTCAAGAAAGTGTATTACCGTAAGAGGAAGGGTGGAGAGGAGAAGAATGAGCGAGAAGTTACAGAGTGAAGATTTCGCGTGTGGAATAATCTTCAAGAGAACTTCTGATTCATTTAGAGTATTTGCCGTTATTCAGTTACAGCTAATATCGAGTAGTATAAATAAGAAGTAGAGTGTGTAGTTGAAGATAAGCTTTGTTGTAGTCTGTTATAGACGTTATGAGTCTGTACTACCTGATCGCTATGAGATCAGTGATCGAGAGTGAACTCGTGATGAGAGTGTAACTCGAGATCATTCTACAAAGCTGTACTTCCTTTATTCATTGAATCTATACAAGAAGAGTTTGTTACAAGAGGCATAGATCTATAGTCTATCAGTAGCCTTCCGAGAACTCATTCCCATTAATCTTGATGAACCTTTTAAGAGTGGTCTTACAGGGCGAGCCTACATGCAAATCAACGTTGATTTGGCCTTGCACAAATACAACAAAATCAACGTTTGTATCTCATATCCCCTAATTGAAATTAACAATCTTTCTTTCTTGTTACTCCATTTTGCTCTTTCTTTGCCAACAGGGGTTGTCTCTTACATGCGCAAATATTGTGAGGGCTGTTGTCTGCAGAGTCTCCTGTTCAGTCAAATCCTACATCACCTTCATGGCCAGAGAGACTCCTGATGGAGATCTTGTTGAATACCAAGCCAAAACAGAAAAGATGCCCTGGCAAAAACGAGCTCACGGCCTCTTCTGCAGGCGAACTCCTAAACCAAAAGGTTTATTACTTCTCCACACATCTTTCATTAAGCATTTTGTTTGATCTCAAATTTGTTTATGTGTAAACATATGTTTTTTTTTTCCCTCCAGTTATACACGTGCCCAGGTACGAGGATTGTGTAAGTGATTCTTCCACCGATAGTAATGCATCTAGCCGCGGAAGTGACCAAGCATGGGAGGTCGATAGCTTTGATGATGAATCCGAGTACCAGCCCCAAGAGAGGATGTGTCCCATCGAGGAGGAAGTTCAACGAATGCGTCTGTATAGACCGAAGATGTACCCTAGCAAGGTTATCGACACATCTTTCTATGATAAAATTAATCACTCTGAGAAGAATTATACAACATTTATGGATCCTGAAGGTATCATTGTGTTTAGGGTTTCCACGTGGATGGAGAAACCTACCGTGGCGAAACAGTCTTTTTCTCTCAGGTTGATCTTGATGCAAACTTCCCCGCTATTGAGCTTACAGGCCGTGAGCACATGCAAAACCTGGTAGATTTGGCTCTTGAAAAACTCAACAACATCAAGGTTTGTAACTAAAACTATACTCTCAAATGTTAATCATGTACGTCACACGGTTTGCCTATATTTAAATCATACTCTTTGTTTTTTGTAAGGGAACAAGTGTGACATGTGAATCAATAGTGCGGGCTAATCTGACAAGGGTGAACGGATACAAGTTGTACATCACTTTCATGGCTAGAGAGTCTCCGGAGAGGGAGCTTGTGGAGTATCAAGCAAAAACGGAGAGGAAGTTTTGGCAACGGAAATATCATGCCATGTTTTGCAGGCCAACTCCAAAATTCAAAGGTAATTTCTATCTAACTAACTAATGTTTTTTTTTTAGATTTTGGTCTTTTATGTATTTGACTTTTGGGAAAATTGTTTTTTAGTCAAAAAAACAACAACTATGTCTCTTTAGTCTAATTTCTCTTTTGTACTATTTTTTCCTCTAATATCCTTTAGTATTTTCTAAAATAAATCAAATAAATAGTTTAACAAACAAAAAAAAATTCAAAAAATAGTAAATACTGATGAAATACTTATATCAACTTATAGATATATTTTTTAAGTTCAAAAAATGTTTAAATCATAAATTCATATTTTGTTCTAAAAAGGTAGAATTGATATTCTACATAGTAGAAAATGTATTCTACTTTTTTCATTGAATCTACTATGTTTAGAATATGTGTTCTACTTAAATAATAGTAATCTAAAAATATTTAGAAAACGCATTCTACACTTAACATATAGTTCTAAAATCTGTAGAAATCAAAATCTACACATTACTATAAATCTAAAACCTGTAGAAATCAGAATCTATATATTACTATAAATCTAAAACTAGTAGAAATCGATTTCTAACATGTTTACTGTATTCTACCTATTTTAGAATACATGTTCTACGGATAAGAATAATATTAGAAGAGAATATTTGGGAATATTATGTTTTCTTATTTATTAATAAAAATCGATTTAAAAAAAGATTTATTTTTTTTAAAAAAATATTTTAATAAAAAATTCTTTATAAAAAAAAGAAAATATTTTTAAAAAGGATTTTTTTTGGGCAAAAAAATAATTGAGATTTTTAATTTTCTAAAAAAACTTTTTTAAAAAAAAAACTCTTTAGTAAATAAATATTTTTAAAAAAAATCTTAAAAAAAGGAAATTCGTTTTTGGGTTAAAAAAATAATTGAGATTTTTAATTTTAAAAAAATCTTTTAGTAAAGAAAATCTTTTAGTAAAAAAACCTTTTTAAAAAAAAACTTTTAGTAAAAAAAATCTTTTTAAATAATTTTTTTTTTTGAAAAAAAAGAAAATTCGTTTTTCTGGGCTAAAAAGTTAATTGAGATTTTGAATTTTTATTTTTTTAAATTTTTAGTAAAAAAATATATTTTAATATTCAAAAGTAGTTTTTTTAATTGTAATTTCGTATTTTTAATTGAAATTTAAGGGTAGTATTGCCATTTAAAAAAAATTAATCTAATAGGACATAAAATAAGAGAGATTAGACTAAGAGGACATAGTTATTGTTTTTTTGGGCTAAAAAAACAATTTTCCCTTGACTTTTTTGTTGTTGTCAACTGAATTGCAGGTTGAGCTTGTAACCAAGCTTGTGAGTATCCAAGTGGAGCAGAAGAATTATCTTTGGTTTAAAATCTATCTTGATCTTTTTGGGGGGACCTAATTGTAGGGAATCAATCAATTAAGTGTTCAAACAAATTTGCTCAATTAGCAAGAATTCTTATTAGTTAACAAAATTATTTTATTTCTTTATATAATCAATTATACATGGCATTTATGTATACATTACATATTAATTTTTACGAGTATCAAATTTTTAGATCTTAAAATAAACTATGTTCGGGTATAAAAAATTTTAGGATACAGTATTGTTTGATTTGAATTCTTGTATGAACCTAAAATATCTAAATAACATATTCTTTTTAATTTTTTATTAAACAATTTATAAAAGGGTTAAAACCAAATCAGCAGCCGTGAGGAGTCAAGCTCTAGTTTTCTTTGTTACGCTATTCGCAGAGCTGTTACTACATTTTCTGATTTTCCAGTAGATAACAAGGCTTGTTTTAGAAGAAAAAGTAAGTGCATGATAATGTTACAATAAATTAAGTCGGAGGAGAGGAGTAACAACAACAACACATAACATGGATTCGCTCATTGGCAATAAAAAGTGATAGGGTTGGTTCGATCTAGGGCTTACATGGATAGCGGCGCGGAAGATGATCCCATGATGGAGACCTCCGAGGAGAATCAACAATATACGGTTCCAAGGAAGCGCAAGGCGGATAAAATCGAAGATGTTGGTGACGCAGGGAGCCGCGGAGAGGGCCAGGATGATAGGGAAGACACAGACGGAGACGTGTCCAGCCGTGAGGGGTTTCAAGAATGGGACGTGGACAGTTTCGACGATGGAGATGAATTCATACCCAATAAGAAGATCGACCCAAACGACGAGGAAGCTCAAAAAATGCGTCGATACAGGATTCAGATGTACGAGAGCAATGTATACCTTCTTGCCTTGCCTCTCTCTCTCTATTTGATTACTACATATAAATTTGGCACTTGGGTACAACAAATTATAAATCTTTTGTTGTACATGTTGATTCGTTAGGGTTTCAACGTGGATAGGGAAAACTATCCTGGGAGAGTAGCCTACCGAGAACTCATTCCCGTTAATCTTGATGAACCTTTTAATAGTGGTCTTACAGGGCGAGCCTACATGCAAAACAACGTTGATTTGACCTTGCACAAATACAACAAAATCAACGTTTGTATCTCATATCCCCTAATTGAAATTAACAATCTTTCTTTCTTGTTACTCCATTTTTGCTCTTTCTTTGCCAACAGGGGTTGTCTCTTAGCATGCGCAAATATTGTGAGGGCTGTTGTTTGCAGAGTCTCCTGTTCAGTCAAATCCTACATCACCTTCATGGCCAGAGAGACTCCTGATGGAGATCTTGTTGAATACCAAGCCAAAACAGAAAAGATGCCCTGGCAAAAACGAGCTCACGGCCTCTTCTGCAGGCCAACTCCTAAACCAAAGGGTTTATTACTTCTCCACACATCTTTCATTAAGCAAGCATTTTGTTTGATCTCAAATTTTTGTTATTTTCCGCTCCTACCAGTTATACACGTGCCCAGCTACGAGGATTGTATATCCAGTGATTCTTCCACCGATAGTAATGCATCTAGCCGCGGAAGTGACCAAGCATGGGAGGTCGATAGCTTTGATGATGAATCCGAGTACCAACCCCAAGAGAGGATGTGTCCCATCGAGGAGGAAGTTCAACGAATGCGTCTGTATAGACCAAAGATGTACCCTAACAAGGTTATACTTCAGACTTGTTTCTATTGATACATCTTTCTAAGAGAAGAACTATACAACATTTATGGATTCCGATGTGACTCTTAATTAATTAGACCAAGTGTAAGGGCTGAGATTTCGTTAGGTTAGTAATTCAAACTTAGGTTCTTGTTCATGAAGTTATCATTATGTTTAGGGTTTCCACGTGGATGGAGCAAGCTACCCTGGGGAAACTGTCTTCTTCTCTCAAGTTGATCTTGATAAACGCTACGACGGTATTGAGATAACAGGCCGTGAGCACATGCAAAACCTGGTAGATTTGGCTCTTGAAAAATACAACAACATCAAGGTTTGTTAAAGTTATATATACTCTCAAATGTTAATCATGTGACTCCAATTTGCCTTATATTTAATCATTACTCTTTTCTTCTTGTTAGGGAACAAGTGTGACATGTGAATCGATTGTGAGGGCTAATGTGACGAGAGTGAACGGCCACAAGTTGTACATCACTTTCATGGCTAGAGAGTCTCCTGCTGGAGAGCTTGTGGAGTATCAAGTAAAAACGGAGAGGAAGTTTTGGCAAAAGAAATATCATGCCATGTTTTGCAGGCCAACTCCAAATCCAAAGGTTTCCTCTATCATAAAAACCTTACAACCAAACTTGTTTTTTTTTGTAAATTTTGGTCTCTTGTATTTGACTCTCTCTTTTTCTTTTTTTGTTGTGAACTGAATTGCAGATTGAGCTTTTAATCAGGCTTGTTGTGAGTTGTGATGAACTAGTATCCTGGTGGAGGACTAGAATAACTATCTTTGGTTTTAAAATGTTATCTTTTATCTTTTAGTAGACCTAATTGTAGGATCAACTAATGTTTCCTCTAGACTTTTTCAAGAGTTGTAATATGTAGAACTATTTCTCTTTGAGAATGATACTAATATCAACTCTTTCTTCATTTTTTGACCTTGTGCTATTGGTGACAATTGCAAAATGTCTGGTTCAACGAATCGGTTATATTTTGATCCTCGGTTTGATCAGAATTTTAATTTAATGTCATTGGGCTGATTTGAAAAGAGATCGCAGTAGCAAACTTGTAGCAACAATGCAACAGAAAAAAAAATCGAGTTTATAGTTTCTAACCCAACAAGCAAACCTTATGAGCTTACTATGTATTTCCTAATTCACTCACTCTTGTGGCTACCTAAATGATGAACCAACAAATGCCTAACAATTGGACATCTTCTGACCAGTCCTTTTCTACAAATCTTTTAAAGGAGCCTAGCTTTTTTTTTTCTTTTGTAACACAAAATCCTAGCTTTTTTTTTTTTGTCACTTATCATCTGGCTTGTTTGTCCTAACAAAGGCAAATCATAAATGGCTATTTGGATAGCCTAAACCCATGATCGGGATTGATCCTAATCGACCATCATGACTTCAAACCGAATTTAGTTCCATTTTGATGATTAAAATGGACACTTCTCTTGGGTCGGTGCATGGTTAAATAAATATGATATTTTAAGCATATGACGATTGCATCAGTCACTACTCTCTTTTTTGTGTTTGGTAACTGATTGTGATAGAATAGAAGTAGGATACGATGTTCCCATCCTACGACTTTGATCATTCAAACAAAAATATTATGTCAAACAGGTTTATGGATTTGACTAGTTTACTTTCTGACATTTTAATTTGAGTGTAAGGTGACTAAACTCTTAACCATCACAGCCAAACACCAAGGTTGGATGATGTGTATAGAATCCTTAGTTACCAACTTTACATTATCTTTTGCTTTAGTGACAACCGTTTGATACTAGAGTTTAGCTGTCCAGTAGTATTGGCCATGTAAAATTTGAATAACTATCAAAAAAGTTAGGAATCAGTTCTCTATTGTTATGTCTTTATCTTGACTATGTTTTGTTCGATTCTTTCTCTCTAGAGGTTGTTTACAATTTGGCTTAGCCCTCACAGCTCAATTGACAACTATCTTGATTTATAAATGGATTGACTAGCAGTGAAAGTTAGATATTTTTTTCTTGTGAATGTGACATGTTATTCTATATATATAAATTGGACTAGTAGGCTGAATTTGTCGTCATTGACCTCAAATTTATTCTAAAAGCAACAAAAACATTATGATCGATCATTGATTTCAACCAAATTGACTAAATCGTTAAATTACAAACACTATTATTAAACATATCCTTGCTTTCATCGAAAACGTGTTTGAAGACGGACGATACAATAATTAAAGTGAGTACTTTCGTATTAAAATATAAAAAGACATGGAAATTTGTTTGCTGTCGGTCCATAGACATCAAAAACACACTTGTCCTGTTTCATGATGCAGAAGAAACCGTAGATCTCGACATGAGTGATTTTCCTAGAAGTAGCTTGTGGGTTCTACTTGGATGGTGGTGACCGTCGAGACAATCATAATGATCGAGAATTTGACGATTGGATACGTGAGAAAGTTTATTTGGGAGATGTACATCACATTTATAATAGTAGTATATATTAACGAGTCGTTTAGATTAACGCTTAAACAAACGGCTTTTAAAATTACACAAAAACTCACAAACCAAATGAAAAAAGGTTAATGTCACGTACAGTTACTCGATCGACACTAGTTACAAAACTGTAAAATCGATCAAACATAACATGAAAGTTTGTGATAACAAGAGTTTTATTGGGTCAGTCGTCACTTATCATTGCCAATGTATAAACCACAACTCACTAAACTATATTAGCATTATTTTCCTCAACGAGTATAATTGTAGCATGTGGTATAATACTCGGGGAGTTATATAGTATTTTTTCGTTGTGATATTTGGAATATTTATAGATCATCGTGACTTTTGATTTTGGAATGTTGATAGTTTTATTCTATTAAGATTATTTGAAAGTTATATGAAGCCACTTATAAAGTTCATCAACCCATATTCAAAGATTAGTTTCTTTGATTATCAGAAAAAAAAGATTAGTTTCTTTCAAAAAGTAGTTTTTAGTATTAAACCTAACTTTTTCTTGGTAAAACTTTTATAAAACAATGTACTTAATTTCTAAAAATTTAAAAATTGAAAAAAAAATCTTCAGACATGGTAAGAATGGATTTTTACCGTGGAAAACGACATATAATCGACAAGAACACGAGGCCTCGAAACTCAATAAGTCAGTAACGTTGAAATTTCCTCGTCATCTTCGTCAGAATCAACGACAAGAATATTATTCGATTTGTTTTCTTACATACTTATTCTTTTGATCATATTTAAATATATTCAATTATTTATGAGTTATTACTAGATTGGATTAATGGGAAATAAAAGAAAGAGTGGGGTAGTGTGTCAGTGGCAACATATATAAGTGAACAGAAAAAAAGTTAAAACCTTTCCGTATAATGTCAGTCGTGGATCCAATGTATATAAAAATAAAATAAAACCTCGAATTATTTCATTAAATACTTCAAATAATTTCATTAAATAGATTGCTTCTCTTCTTTATTATCATCTCTCACTCTCTCTCTCTCTCTCTCTCTGAGCTTTTGAGTTCAGACTGATATATATATTTATATCACCGGTTTAATATTTTTGGTCCGATGACGATGAAGCAAGAAGATTCGGCAGCTGAACATCCAGAAGTTGCTTTAGTCTTGGGAGATTCTTCTTCTTCTGCTCCTCCTCCTCCTCCTTCTCAGGTGCATATCTCCAAACAAAAACCTCATCTTTGTCTCGCCCTTCCTTTAAAACCTAATAAAGCTTTTATCATTCTGGGTTTGTTGATTCTAAGCTAAATAAATTTGATAGCTTTGATTTCCTCATAGCTTGATGGTTTATTTAAAGGAAAGAGCTTTCTTGTTAATTTTGTTTCCTCTTTCTGATTTTTACGGTTTGTTTTGTTTTTTCCTGAAAAGTTTTAGGGTTTATATTAGCGATCTTCTTTGGATTTGATCTATCTGATTCACTTAGTAGCCATAGAATCTCTTTTTTGCTTTGTTTATAAAAAGATTTATTAAAAATCTGAGCCACTTGGGATTGTTTTATACATTTGAGTCTGTTTTACATGTTTTCTTAGAGTTTGGTGGGTATGGAGAAAGACTGTTTCTTTGAGCCTGAGGTCTGTGTTACATTTGAGTCTGTTTGCATGTGTTCTATTGCAAAGTTAGTATCTTTTTAAATAGTCAAGTAAGTAAAGTGAAGCAACCTTATGTTTTTATTACTTCCCAAGTATCAATCTCTATAATGTTTAATCTCTTTATTTTGCATGAGAAAGGTCTGCCCATTTTGACATTGTATTACTTACTTAATATAGGCTGATCATCAGGTGAAAGAAAAACCTACTGAAGATGTTCACAGCTCTCAACCTAGCGGTGGAACCCACTCGGATCTTTCAATACAAATACCCCCTAGACCAACCCCCTTTGGCGGCGGCGGCGGCGGCGGCGGCCGTATCCCAAAGGGTTCACTCAAGTCCACAAGCTCATTCAAAAGCAGCACCAGCACCACATCTTCGCCAAGAGGAATCTTGCGTAACCTAAGCTTGAAAAAGAAAGCTGTATCTCATCCTGAAAGCGAGAGAAGCTCTCTGCTCTCTCCCGCTCTCATGGAAGAAGAAACAGCTAAAAAGACTAATAACCCTCCCGGTTCAGCAGCTACTTCGCCTTATTGGCAAAGATGCTTGTCTCTTCCATCTAGACAGCCCGCAAAGCTCTCTCCTGTGGTACCTCCTTCTCATGTCTCAGTTTCTGTCCCCGGCGAACCTCCTAAGGTGGAATCTCTTGACCTTTCTCAATATTATTAGCTATATATAAAGAGAGATTATATTTATTTTTTTGTTGCAGAAAGATTCTATACGTCCACCAGTTCCAAGGTCATTGTCCATGCCTGGGAGAAACAAAGTCATTGTCCGATCCGTTTCTTTTGACAACCGCAAAGCTCTTGAAACAAGCGCAGGTAACTGTAAAGAGCTTATTGGGTTGCAGTCATGTGCTATATGTAACATCATATACTTCTTTGGCAGATCAAATCTCTCCGGTTCCAACTGAAGAAACAGAAGAAGAGATTCCAGAGGAAGAAGCGGTGTGCAGGATCTGTCTCGACGTGTGCGAAGAAGGCAACACTCTGAAGATGGAGTGCAGCTGCAAAGGCGATCTCAGACTAGTTCACGAAGCGTGTGCCATCAAGTGGTTTAGCACGAAGGGGACGAGAACCTGTGACGTCTGTAGACGAGAAGTCCAGAACCTACCGGTTATATTGCTTCGCGTGCCTACAACTAATCAACTGAACAGCAGACGTGGTGGTGATCGCAGCAGTCAACAGAGTATGCAGTCACAAACCGCTAGGTAACTTCTTTTGGATTCTTCTCTCACTCTAAATAACACAACTGAGGAAACTGAAATGGATTGATTGGGATGCAGTGCTTGGCAAGAGTTTGTGGTGCTGGTTCTTATCAGCACAGTCTGTTACTTCTTCTTCCTCGAGCAATTACTAGTAAGCACTGACTCTGTTGATACTTTGTTGCAAAAAAGGAGATATTGACGTGTTTGGTTTGTAGATTCGGGATCTCAGCACGCAAGCTATCTACATAGCAGGACCATTCTCCTTAACGTTAGGCCTCTTAGCATCTGTTTTTGCCATTGTCCTAGGTAAACACACTGCCTCATAGACCCTTCAAAGTCTCAGCTCTTTAACTTCTGCTAATACCATCCGACTCTCTGCAGCTATCAGAGAATACATATGGACGTACGCAGCGCTTGAGTTTGCTCTTGTAGGCATTTTGGTTCATCTATTATATTCTACAGTAAGCAAATACTCTTCACTTACATTTGATTACTGGTAAAAATGGAAATACAATGTTTTACTGAATCTCTCTGTGTTTCAGGTGAGACTACCTCCGATCTATTCTATACTATTTGCAGGGATTCTTGGTTTTGGGATAGCAGTGTGCCTAAACTCATTGTACCTTCACTATTTCGCTTGGCGTATTCGTGTTGCAGAAAACTCAAATCCAGTGTGAAAACGCCTATATATCCTCTGGTGTGTGCTTGTATTCTAGAAAAAAAAAAAGGTGTTTCATCTGATCCAGGAGTGACATGTAAAATGTATATATGTCCCAACTCTTCTTCCAAACGTGTTGTAAGTTGTAAAAGAGAAAATGTTGTATCAGGTGAAAAGAAGTTTTAATGTAATGTGATCTGTTGCATCATCTCCTCTGGATTCAAAATGCCTCTTATGGTTTTGTATTTGCTTTGCTGTTTTCTGAAGATACAAACTGTAGGTGGTTAACACTGGCTTGACCATAACATAGTCAACATTTGGTGTATGACCAAATGCCCTTGTGTTATATCAAGTCTTATTGTTACATCCTTTTGGAACATCAATCACAAAGACAATTATTCCATGACAGAAGATGAAACTGATGCTATTTTACAAGTGAAGATGGATAATAGTGCCTTACTGTAGCAGACAATGTGGGTTAAGCTACAAGTCTGAGTAAGACTAAAAAACCATAAAAAAAAAACTCAAAGGGGATTTAGCTACAAACAAACTAAACAATCTCTAAATCATGGCTTGACCATATCACAGGACAACAAAGAGGTATCATCAAGCTTTAACAAAAGGCCCTCTAGAGATGAGCTCCGGTTTTCTTTTGTGATTTGAGCAAGTCATGGACACAACATAACATCAACAAGCAGATCCTGAATGTGGAGATTGATGGTCTTGAGATGCTGCTGCTGCTTCTTCTTCTGATATATTCTGAGAGCCAGGACCTGGCAATGCAGCTGGATCAAGCTCATACCAACCTTCCAACACACCTCTCCCTTCTGTTCCCTTCAATCTAAACGACGGAACCCTATGCGAGAATCTAAACAACTCATGAGGCGGAATCTCAAAAATGTCTGCTTCCTCCTCTGGCATTGGACTGTACACATATTTAAACCCTTCCACTTTAGACAAGAACCCCACAGACACCGTTGCTCCCTCCCCATGATGATCAGACAGTATCTCAACAAACTCATACTCACGAGGAGAATCCACGTCCAAGTTCTTGAAAAGAGCCCACGTTTCTCCTCTCCCCGGGAACACCTTAAAGTTCCGAGCATTCCTTCTTGTCTTGATTTGGACCAAATGAGAGAACAAGTCACAGCTACTTGCTGTCCCCTCGTCCCCGAGTACGTAGCTGCCAACAGACACAGGCAAATCTCGTGTTTCATCCTCTTCACCGGGCTCTAACCATACGTACTTAACCGAGAATTTTGGATTTGTGACTTCTCTTATCACAGCATAGAATCTAGGCATCCCCTCTCCTTCGTCATACAAAGCCCATACCTGACCAACATCAAAACAGCTCTTCCCCCTCAACTTATCAAAGTCAGAAAACTCAGGATCCTCACAGTTGATTACATTTGGTTCTTCTGCTGCTTCACCTCCTAAACCTGACTCCTCTTCCTCCCAATCATCTAACCTCTCTTCTTGTATCTTCTCCTCATGTGTCTGCTTCTCCTTTGGGTTTAAGGCTTCAGTAGACTGGTCATGATGATGATCCTCTTCTGCCTCTTCTTCCTTTTCAGTATCTACATTGTTCCCAGACCCTTCCCCAATGTCGTTGGCTAAGTCAACATCATCGTCATCGCTCAAACTCTCATTATAAGAGACCTGACGCTTGCTACGTACTGACCTCCGACGCTCCTGCCCTCCTCCACTGGACCCTATATCCCCTCCTGCCATAGTATCATCATCATCATCTTCTGATTCGCTACTACTATCACTGTCAGAGCTTTCACTAACTTCATCCATATCCTTTCTCTTCCTCTTTCCCTTATCCTTTCCCTCAGTAGAAGCCGTCGTCGCTTTTCCAAATAGAACAGTCTCATCTGGACGCTTGTGAGGCTCAGGACAACAAGCCCTCTGGCCTGGAAACATGGAAGAAGAAGTAGTCTGATGATTATACGATCCATTCGCCGGTGGTACAAAAGCGACTTCGAAAGCAATGAACTGTTTCTTGCAAGACTGGTGGCAAGCAACTTCTCTATTGATATGCTCCCTTCCGTACTCATACCTGCTCCCGCAGAACGGACAAGACGTCCAAAACGTTGACCACCGTTGACTAAAAGCCGTTGGTTGCTGAGGAGGATGACGCCTATTCTCTGGTCTCACCCCGTTGAACACATTCCTCATATTAACACTCGCCTGCTGCGCACGATAACTAGGCACCTGTTGGGGTCTATACGATGGTGCTGGTGCTGGTGCTGGTGCAGGCCTTGTTCTGCGTCTAGCATCATGAACCATCCTCTTGTCTTTATCCAAAAGCATCCTCTGAGCTTCACCGATGAGTTTAAAAGCGGACTCAGCACCGGGGAGCTTGTTTTTATCAGGGTGGAGAAGAAGCGCCAGCTTTCTGTACTGTTTTTTGATGATGATATCGTCAGCATTCGTGTCGACCTGAAGTATCCCGTACCAATCCATCTCGTTGTTACCGAACATCTTCTTCTTCTCCGTGGAGGCAGCGCAGTGCACGTCGCAGACCATCGTCATGTGAGATATGTTCTCCAAGGTGGAGTCCATGCTGTGAGCCTTGATGGCGAGCTTGCGAGCGGCGGTGAAGTCGGACTTTTGCATTAAGGATTCTGCTAAAGATTGGGCTCTGAGAGCCTCGTCTCTGTTGATATTCATGGAACGTTCCCTCTCAAAACCAGAGAAAGTGAATCTAAAATGCCCCTTTTGTCTAATATTCACACCTCTGGTTGGTTCCTCTCTGTTACAGAAAGATTAACGGTTTTGTCAGTTAGATGAGTGTGCTACAAACTCTACAACCGCTAGATAACTGATAAGGTAAAAAAATACTATTGATTGTAAATGAAAAAGACAACTCTCTCAGGCTAAAAAGGTGTAACCTTTGGAAGCGTAATTAAAAAAAAAAAGTAAAATTTGGGAAATTTTCGAAAAGACAAAAACCCTAGCGATGTTTTTCTGCAGTACAGATTATAGTGAGATGTGAATAAATAAATGCATAAGAGGAATTAAATTTAAACCAAAGAAATTAACAAAAAGGTGAAATTTTTAGAGATGGGTCTTGCACAATTGGGGTTGGTTACTAACAAATTGCATAAGATGTGAAACAGAGGCGACTCGTGGAGAGAAACCAAAACAGAGTAGAATTTCTCGGAATTGAGAGCGATCTACGGTCCGAAGAACGGTGAATTGGAGGCTTACTTGGTTGGATAAAAGAAAATGAGAGAGATTTTTAAAAGAGAGCTCACCGGAGGATTAGCAGTTGATCGGCGGAGAGGGAACGGTTAGAACTAAAAAAACAATCTACCTTTTTTCTGGTTATGTTTTGTTGGTTTCTTTCTAGTAATTTTTTTATAGATTTATTTATTTTAAGAGATTACGTATTTTAATTAATTGCAGAAAAGTCCTTCAATTTTAATTAGAATTGACATTATAGTCAGATTTTTAGAGATAACTAAAATCAGATATGCCATTAAAGAAATTGTCTATATGTAATTTTTCCATAGTTGTAATATCATAATAAATCAGCCTTAAAAAAAAAGACATCAAAATCTGGAAAACTATAAATCGGAAGATAAGCTCCTATGACTTAAACACTTGATAAAATGACGATGATCAACCGTAATCTATCGAAGATTTTATATAATTCGTTTATAATCTCATAGGTAAAAGTTTTGATTATTGTCTTTGACAGGTAAAGATTTGTACATATTTCAAAAGCAGTAATCTCGATATTGCCCATTTGCAAAATCTAAATAAACTTAAAAAAAACACGTATATATATATTATCCTCCCTGATATTGGATTGACCTCAGCATAGCCAATTTACATGTGTATGTAAAAAAGATCACTGTCACAAGACACACCTAACATTGATCAGCCCCTATTTACATGGAGAATTACAAATTTTACAGCAAAACAGCTAAAACCAAAAAGCCAAAACTCAAACCACAAAAAAATTGGATCAGCTCTAGAAAAACCACACCACAAACCAAAATCAAACCGGGACCAAAAACAAATCAAAATCAAAAAGTGCGCCCATATAGCTGCAAAAAAAGAGAGCCCGTCCACGTTGCGTTTGCGTCCAAAAAACGCGAGCCAACAAGTCAAAAAAGGTCTTAGTCATGACGTCACAATCACGGCTCACCGTTTTGTTCCTTGTTTTCCACGTCTTCAACCCACAGCTGCCGAACACTAGTATCAATAGGTGAACCAGGAACTACCTGAGAAACGCCACGGCCTCCAAATACGCGACGCATAACCGCGTTATCGAAGCTTCTCCAGTAATGATGAACGGCTCGTGACGGAGTGTTCCAGAACATTGACAGAGTTATCGGATGGTCAAGGATGTAGTCTGATTGGCCCTGAGTTCGGACCAGCGACTCATGGTTTTCAATGTAGCTGCCATCGCCATTGAGGAGCGGCTCGTGGAAAGATGACATCGGTGTGGAGGGCTTCTTTGATGGAGGCTGCAAGTGTTTGACTAATGGTTTGGTTAACAATCCAAATACCTGCCAAAAAAAGGGTTTAGAATTAGAGAAAGAAATCAAGATTAATATTTCGTTTAAACCGATATTTAACAGTAACCGCAATAGCCGGCGGTATCCAAACCAGTTTCCGGTTCAGAATCTCAGTTTAATAGCACAAGGAATAGCATTAGGTTTGGTAGACCTTCAGATTTCTAAAAAATAAAAATAAACTACAGTATAAATTATTCAAGAAAGTAAATATAAACCAAAAACCAAAATTAAAACATAAATTCAGTTCTAGAATCAGTTTTCCTATATGTTTTCGGCTTGGTTAAACCATGATTAGACATCCCTAAATGAAAATATAAATTAGGATTTAGGACGGAATAGCGTTTAAAACGTACCACAGTACTGAAAAGAACAACAGTGATGGTGCTGGTGATCATAATAGCGTTTCCAAGAAGCTTGGTGTGTCCTGAAGAAGTGAACTATATGATAACAAAGAAGAGGTTAGTGGAAAATTTCTTTGAAAACCCATTGATTAGATCGTAATAATCGTTTTTACTCTGTTTCTTGTAGGTCACGGATCATACCTGATTATAAGCAAGAGCCATCGACACAGCACCACGCATCAGACCAGCCCACCAAATGGTTACTTGTTTCTTCCAATCGATTTTCTCCTCAGGTGAAGACTTTGTCAGGTTCGACAAGAACGAGAGAGGGAACACAAAGGCCGCACGACCTAGAAGGATAAGGCCAAGGAGTATCGCACTCACTCCTATAGACTGGCCAGGACTGTCCAAAGTTGTTAAAACATGGATCATGAGAATGAAACAAAAACAACATGACTTTTTTTTTTTTTTTGAAAAAACAAAAACAATATGACTTCAAATGATGTTTTGTCATAGTACATAAATAAACTTCCATTAATGTTTTGTCATACTATATAATATAAATCTCACCTGTTACGTACAACGTCCCATTTTTCGATATCGAGAGCGTCCATTCCAACGTAAAGAAAGATAAAGATCTCAGCTAGAAATGACAATGCAGCAAAAGTGTGTCTACATTCAAGAAAATATTTACATTTTAGTCAACCATAATAACCAAATTGTACTTTTTCTTTTCTAATTAAAGTACTAGGAGAAGAAGAAAAAAACTTACTTGGTAGTGACCTTTGATTTATCTGTAACATTGTGCCATGTGTAGTGAGACATAGTAATCCCACAGAAGAACACAGTCAAGATAGAGCTTAAGTGGAATAGCTGCAAATGAAAAAAAAAATGTTCCATGTTTTCATTTTGTCCTTGGAAAAATGTAGCAAAAAAATGATTTAGTATTTGTTGTTGTACCTCTGCCAACATATATGACAAGTATGCTAGTAGCATCATGAGTGCAACTTCACGATCAGTAGAGTGTCTGATTCTACAACCAGAAAAAAAACAGTTAAATAAAGATTATAATCATGTCTCGTATCTCATTGCATCTATCAAGTAAAACTATACAGATACATACTTTCCGAAATAGAGCTTCTTTATAGTGAAAGCACTGAGCAAGCCAGCCTGAAAGAAAAAAGGAGTGAAAACTTTTTCAGGTTTATTAGAATATTTAGTATTTGAAATCTGAGGAGCAGAGAGAAGCTTACTGCAACGCCAAGTGCTGTGCTTAAGATGAAGAGATAAAAGAAGTTTCCAGCAAACTCCAAAGCTATAGTTGAATTGATGTGTGTGAGGTCGAATCTTTGTATCGCATTGAAGAGGACAACCGATGTGGCATCGTTAACAACACCTTCTCCAAAGACAAGACTGTACAATAGAGGTGTCTCATCTTGATTAAGCACCTAGTTTTAGCAAAAAGGTGACAGGTAATCAAGGACTTGAAAACTTAGTTATAGAATTTTATGAGTGTTGCATAAGATAACGCTTACTTGCAAGGTGCAAACAGAATCGGTAGCAGAGAATATCGCTCCAATGGCTGCAAATCAAAACAGATTAAGCTGTGTGCTAACTAATGAACAGGAAAGCAGAGAAAGTTTTGGTTTATTTACCTAGATAATCCGAAATGGTGAGATCTCCAATATTCATTTTCTCAAAAAAATGTATAGCACCTATCCAAAAAAAAACAAGAATATAAGATATCATTCAAAATGTATGAGACTAATTCTTGAAACTAGAGAAGTTGATTGAGATTGTTACCTAATGATATGATTACAAATGAAATGAGAGTGCCTACAGCACCAAACAACATAATGGTCAGTGAAGTTTCGGAAAAACTGCTTTCTTCTTAACTTGAAATCTGTGGATAAAACATGTTAGGTCAAATCTGACTTCAATTGCATATAACCGGTTTTATGAACTTTTTTGTATAAAAAAAACTTACCCTGCATTGAATATAATCGGTGGAAGAAGATAAATGAAGAAGAGATCTTCACTAAACACCAGGATCCTCGAGCTCTTTCCTCCACTTATAAGCAAAATCACAATGCCAGTACATGAAGCCCTGAGTAATTACAAGATTCAGTAATCGAATTTTAGCATTTTTCTAATAAAAAAATCTAGTGCTTTTTGTTTTTTGAAACTTGGGCTTTCAGAAAAAAAACTAGTGTTGTTTACAAGATTTTAAATAAAAAGAAAAGAATGCTGACAATGATAAGAGCGGTGATTGACTCATTCATCCACCGAGTCTCCTCAAGTAAGTGACCGAGCACGATGCAAGCGCAAAGCAGAGCCACGAACAAGTTCATAGATACGACTGATGCATGATCTGACCCCAACAGAGTCTCTGACTTTGCCAACATTGTGTTTAGTAGTCCCAATGCCATTCCCAAATCTTAGCGTTTAAGCGTATATATAGTTATATACTTTCCTATAAAGAAGAAAATGAACCTTGATATCTGGAATTTCAAAGGTCTCTGATTGAAATATTAATTCCACAATAATTGAAAAAAATTTGCAACAATCCACAAGAATCATCATTAATTACAAGAATCATCAAAAACCTTGCAAAATCAGTAGAGCCGATTAATAGATTTTTTCTTTAAAAACATAAATCAAGAAATTGAACAAGTTTTTAATTTGAAGCATCTGTTTTTTGTCTATACTCTCTATTCATCACGGAAAGCTTTATTTTCACACTTTGGCAAACAGTTTCAAAAGATGTATTCACGAGCAAAAAAGTGCAAACAAAACAACAAGACAGAGTAAACAAGCATCAAACACGTACCTGACAAAGCTATGTCCGATGGTCAAATGATTCTCTTAGGTCCTAGAGAGAGATGTAACTAGAGAGAGATGTAAGAGAGAGAGAGAGTTGAAGGACAGCAAAGAGACGAAGAGGAAGCCGAGAGACCGCCGAAGATTGGAGTATATATTTATAGATTGTCAGGAAGCCAAGTGGAGAGATATATAGAAAGAATGTCAACGCCTTTCAAATCTCATATTAATCTCCACCGTTTAATCTCTCCTTCTCAAGAAACTATTCTAAAAAGACCGGTTGTGATTACTTGGAGGTGGAGTTACCTCACTGGTTATGATGTTGTCGTGTAAAGATATATCAAAACAACAGAGGAGAACACGCTTACCACCCTTTAATTCTCTTTTTATGACCCTTGTTGGAATCTTATATTATGATGCTCCAAGTGAAATACTAATATCTTAGGATTATTCTCTTTTTAGGAACAAAGTGATATGTAGTGTTTGAATACTTTTTGACACCATAGATTGTTTATGCTTTTCGAATTTGTTATAGCTTCGCCCTATATGAGCCTACTAACTTATTACTTTCTGATATATATTATATGATGATTTGTCATTTGGCTAATAAAATATAAAAGAATTTATAAGGCTTTTCATGAATATCTCTAGTAAGCAAAAAGAAAATACTAATAAATTTGACAAAATATTATACATATAATTATTTTATTTTCTTTAAGTGTACTTTGTCTCTTTAGTGAATTTTGGATCTTGACTAAATTCTTGGATTTGCGTGGGAAAAAAGCTAAAATCTTGGATGTAAAAAGTACTTACTACTCGTCATCATCACAAGGAAATAGCTTTTGTTATTTGAATAATAAGATAGGTACTCGTTGTCCAGGTGTTTTTTCTTTTATTTTGTTCTCTTTGTTTTGCATCTAGAGAGAGATCAAAAGCCAGTTTTGATGGTCTCATTTTGGGGTCATTTCATCATTATATGTCTTAATTTATTTTTCCATCGTGTAAATTTCTTTCAACTTCATAACCTTTGAAATTTCTTTCATGTGATTACTTTCATTTTGGGAGGGGAGAGGAAGTCTTCTTTTTTCGCTAGAAATATGCGTAATATTTTTCATAATTATGTTTACTTATCGTATAAATTATGAGCTTTTTAGATTTACAATATCATACATGTCTAACTTATAAAACTAAAAATGATCTTTTATATAAAAAAAATCGAATAGTGAAGAAAAAATCCCTTGAATTAACACTAGATCACCTGATGTTTTGTATATAGTTTCAATAATTTTTTGATGTTTTATTTTTAACTTGATAAAATATTATGACACTTACAAATTCCAAGTTAATCTCGTGACCCCAGACCCCTAAAATTAGGTAGTGATCATCTTCATGACCCATGAAAATGCTCATGACTTGGTGAAGAAAAAAAAGACTTTTAAAGTCAAGGCTGAAAGGTCAATGTTTATTTACACTGACAATTGTTTCTAAATGGGATTACGTACGTATTAACAATTTTTTTTATAAAAAAAAACATTCTCTAGAAGACTAAATCTACATTAAGTCATTAAGTATCATATGGACTTTTTAATATAATTCCATAATACTAAGTCTTACTATATGTATAATCAGTTTCTCATAGAAAAATGCAACATAATAACTGGCAAAAGAAAAGCTGTATTCATTTCTTCCACGATGCATTGTCTCACACTTGTTGTCGTATTTCTTGACTTCATTCATAACATTCAAATGTAAGTATTAAATTCTCCAAACATGTTTACATAAAGGTCAGTTGCATCCTAATTGACAACTCTAAATTTGATCTAACAATATATCTAGATCGTTTTTCTTCCGTCTATAACTCAAACACGTTTACTATTGAATTTGGACCCACATCATAGCATGCCGACAACAATAGCCCAAACCATTAATGATACAACTCCCCATTACATATGAATCATGTTTTCATGCGAACTAACACTAAGATATGATATAAAGTCGATATATATACATTTATATAAGTTTTGAGCTTGATGATCTGATCATCTTGACGTTTATTGCTACTATCCAACGTACGAAATACTAAAGTTTAAGAATCTATGATTTTTTTATTTTTCTTTTGTTTAAGAATCTATAATATTCTACAGTTTTTCTCTACGTACATGTGTAATATGTTCCGACGAAAACATACTTTTGGCCGACCATAATGTGGAAGCCATTAACGTGTCTACACCATCATCATTCTCGACTTCTTATCGATTCATTTACTTTATACTTTCTTCGTACGAAACAAAACACAGCAATAAGAATCCAAGTAGATTAGACTATAGATTCATCTCTTTTTCATTCGCAGCTATATATTCCATATTATTCTCATGGTTTTCTAATAATACTTTAAAACTGTATATGAAGATGATGATGTAGTTGAACAAAAAGAAAAAAAATGATGATGATGTAAATTTATCTGGCTGCAGTCAGCACAAATATTTGTTTGTTATATATACATACATGTGTGGGATCTTAGAGAAAGGGAACAATATACATGTAGATCAGAGGCACAAAAGAATAAGACCACGAGGCATTCAAGTTTCCAAATGAACATGTCTTGGCCCACTGCTATGATTTTGCAATGTTTCAATTTCCAGGTGGTCGGTCCTGTAACATTCTCTCTTTTTTGTAAGAAGTCCTGTAACATTCTTGATCAACTAATTAAGCATCCCCTTAATCTAAGACGATATGCACAAAAAAGAATAGTGAAATATCATAGAAAAACCCATAGACGTTTTGTATATTGTTTTTATTATATTTGACAAATTCTATATAGCTGTAAGATGGTTGACCAGAAGAAAATATACTAAGATAAAAAACTATGCAATATTTACATGGAAAAATACGTGAATTGATTAGTATATTTGACAAATTCTATATACCGTGGGTTCAATTCCTTATGATCTTTCTGTTCGTTTTACAAAAAAAAAAGAAAAATACGTGAATTGATTTCATATTCTTACCGAAGTCTCCCGGTTTGGCATCTTTTGGTCAGACCGCTTCATATCATTACCAAATTGTCCCAGGTTCAGCAAATGTTTAGGTCAGACCGCTTCATATTTATTACAAGATTGTCCCGGTTCAGCAAATGTTTAGGCCAGACCGCTTCATATTCTTACTAAAGACTCCCGGTTTAGCAAATGTTTTGGTCAGACCGGTTTATCATGACCTTATCCTATCTTATAGTATATGAATGATTCACATTATCATTTCATCTTTTCCCCCAAGAAATAAAAGTCACTGAAAAAAATAATAAAAGAAGCGGTAAAGCGTCGTCACAAGGAAGGAAGACAAAACAACTAACGCCTCCTCCATTATTGTCCGAATCTTCTTCGCGTCTCTCAACAACACCACCACCACCTCTCTAATGATTCTCCCGTAGAGTCCCCAAAACTCACATCATGTTTCCATGATCTCTTCTTTAGATCTCACCGCATGACGATCCGGAGTTTGATCCAGGAGATGCGGTCGAGACCGCACCGCGTGGTCCACGAAGCAGCAGCCTCCTCCTCGACTGCTCCTGGTTCGGAGCCTTTCCGGTGGTCGGAGCTTCCCGACGAGCTGCTGAGAGAGATCTTGATCAGAGTCGAGTCGGCTGACGGCGGCGATTGGCCGTCGCGGCGAAGCGTGGTGGCTTGCGCCGGTGTGTGCCGTGTATGGAGGATGACAGTGAAGGAGATCGTGGCTGTTCCTGAAGTCTCTTCTAAATTGACTTTCCCAATCTCTCTCGAGCAGGTTCTGTTTCTCTCTCTACTGCTTATGTGTGTCTATTTCTGTTTTTTTAGTTTATGTAATAGAATTAAAATCATAAAGGTTGCTCCTTTTATCTATTTGTGGAAAGAAAAAGTTTACCCTTTTTAACTGATTCATTTCCATTAAAAGTGAAAAATGGGTGTACAACCTAGTCACATAACATGTGAATTTGCGTTTGTTACAAGAGTAGCTCCTAAACTTTGATGTTCATTGTGCGTTATGAATTACATGATCTCATTTGATGTTTCAAGGTTTTTTAAAAAAGCTTTTCTTAGTCCATTTGATGATTGATAGGTAGATAAAAAAACACTTTCTTTAGTTTATATTAGAGGAATGATATTGAACATTGCGAGATTTTCTGAGTCACAAGTCTCTCTGTTTATGTCTATGTCTATTTTGAGTATATGTGGTGATAGAACTATAAACATAAAGTTTGTTCCTTTATCTATAAGTGGAAAGAAAAGGTCAACCCTTTTTTTAATTTGGTGCATTCCATTAAAGTGAAAATGGATGTAAAACCTGTAATTCAGCTGCGTTTGCGTTTTGTGTTGAACTCAAAGGTAGCTCCTAAACTGTGATGCTCATTGTGCGTTAGGGATTTGATCACATGATCTCATTTGACGTTTTACGTTTTAAGCTATTAATAGCTTTTTTAGCGCCTTTGATGATTGATAGGTAGACAAAAGACACTTTCTTGGTTACTTACTGTAAAGCAATGATATTGAGTCATAAGATTTGGTGTTGTTATTAAGTTGATGTTGGTTGCTTTTGTGCAGCCTGGTCCAAGGGGTTCACTAGTTCAATGCTTCATAAAACGTAACCGGAATACACAATCCTATCATCTCTATCTCGGGTTAACTAACTGTAAGCCATCTCTGTTTAAAAATCTCTACTAAGAGAGAAGATAAATATTTGTTTCTGTAGTTAATAGTTAGCTAACATTTGTTTTATGGCAGCTTTGACTGATAACGGGAAGTTTCTTCTTGCCGCTTGTAAGCTGAAGCGTGCAACTTGCACTGATTACATCATCTCTTTGCGCTCAGACGATATGTCAAGGAGAAGCAACGCATATCTCGGTAGAGTAAGGTAATAAATGCATATGAACAATTATCTCATTACTATGCTTCACACCTTAAGGTTATTATCTAAACTCTTTTTGCTGTGTTTTATTACAAGATCGAACTTCATTGGAACAAAGTTCACGGTCTTCCAAGGTAATCTGATGCCACAGAACAACAGAGCATTAAAGATGGTGAAGAGCCGCTCTTCTAATCTCATGAAAGTTTCACCTAGAGCTCCTTCAGGAAGTTACCCTGTTGCTCACGTTTCGTACGAGTTAAACGTATTAGGCTCCAGGTAAAATTATTTTCACCTTTTCATTGTGATTGATCTTTTACGCAGTCTCTTGATCGTTGCGGCAACACAGGGGACCAAGAAGAATGCGTTGCGTAATGGATACATTACCTATGAGTCTAATGGATCCCCGAGGAGCAGCTTCTTCAACAACACCGTTCTTTAGGTCTCACTCAAGCAACAACAACAACAACATGAGAGACCCACCGTTGGTGCTGAGCAATAAGACTCCACGGTGGCACGAGCAGCTACGTTGCTGGTGCTTAAATTTCCACGGTCGAGTCACGGTGGCCTCTGTCAAGAACTTCCAGCTTGTGTCCGTCGGCGATAGGGAAACAGGGCAGGCGAATGAAGCGTCTGAGAGGATTATACTCCAGTTCGGGAAAGTTGGAAAGGACATGTTCACCATGGATTATGGATATCCCATCTCTGCGTTTCAAGCGTTTGCGATTTGCCTGAGCAGTTTTGAGACCAGAATCGCTTGTGAATGATAGAAAGAGACCAAAACCTTAAATGGTGAAATATACTCGGTGCCTAAACCTCAGAACCGTTGATAGCTTTGTCTGGATTTGATTTCACTACCATTATATATTTTCTCTATGTATAACCTAAAGTTGCAACTCTATGAAGACATGTTAAATGATTAAAGATCTACAAAAGGGTGGTTTAACTTAAAAAGTTTAAAACACAATCATAATAGGTAGAGGTAGCAAACAATCTCGGCCTTGTCTTGTTACCATGGTGATGGAGCTGATATAGTTTTCTGAAACTCAACCTCCACATCTTCAATCTCTTGGCTAACCATTCCCACATGTGCCTTCATGTCAGCTATCTTTTTCTCGGCTGCTTCCTTCTTCATTTTCGCAACTGCATCTTGTCTCTCCAGCTCACTGATTTTGCCTTGAAGCTCAAGCCTCAATTCTTCTAACTTGAGACTACCACTCTCTTCCTCTTTAATGCTGTCCTCGAAACATTTTTGTTCCTCTTCTTATAGCTCGCACATCTTTGAGAGACAACACTTTGCTGATCACTGCTTGATAAGCTTCAACTTCGAAACCGTTTTTATCTAGTTTGGCAAAGGCATCCATGAGATAGTTGAGCCTGCTTGCGGAATCATCGAGCTTCAGAGCCTTCACTTCTTTTAGTAAGTCGTAAAAGGTAACCATCAAGCCAACCGCTGCCGACTCGCGAAGATCGAGATCGTCTATAGATTCAAGCAATGGTCTAAAGTGAGGTCGTTGTGGAACAGACTTGAAACCATCTGATGACTCGCAAAACTTCCAATATGGCACCGTCTTTGGAAAAGGCAAATCCATTAGGGCGTCTCTGGCCGGTGTTTCCTCAGTACAAGTAGCAGCAGCAGCAGAACTTTTAACCACGTTTAAGCTCTGATCAGCGTACAGCTCTGGATAGACCAGACAAAAAACAAAACTGTTACACCAACTTCTGTTATGAAGGATGCATTTAACAATACTTTAAAAACAAAAAAAGGCTTTTAGTATATTAGAAATCTTTTCCTTACCAGTAGAGAGAGTCTGATCAACAACTTCACTACCGTAACAAATACATTTACTTGTTGTATCACTGATCTCAGCAGTAGACGCTTTGCTACTCCCATCTGCAACTTCCCATTTCCTTTTCCTACTATTCTCCTCCTCAGGCGTCTGCATTTTAAAAAAAAACATCACTAAAAGATTAATAACAAACATGGAAAGCTAATAATATAATAAGCACAATCTAAGAAATTACAAAGAAAGTGAGACTGGTAATATTTTAAAACAACCGAACTACTTACCTTATGTGGAGTTGAATCATTTCTAAAAACATCAGTCAGATTCATCACTGGCTCAGGGGTTGTGACGACAGCAGAAGTTTTATCACTAATCACATCATCAGCCTTCTTCTTCTTTCTCAACTCTGTAGTGGTCTACATTGAAACAAAGATTATTTATCAAACAACAATTAAAGACATAAAATGGAAACAAAATAAATCACTAAGAAGCAGCTAACTCACAGCATCTGTTTTAAATTTAGCGAGTGGCTTAGGACCAGAACAAGAGTGCATTGGGTTCTTGTTTAATATGTTTGAAGGAGTCTCCTTTAGAGCATCTCCAATGGTACTCTATAATTTTCACTCTAAAATAGTGTAACTCTATTATAGAGTTGGATTTGCTCCAATGGTTCACTCTATAATAGAGTTACTCTATAATAGAGTGGATTATAGAGTAATGTTACTTTTTAACTCCAAATATAGAGTGAAAAAGCAATATTATTCTATAATCCACTCTATTATAGAGTAACTCTATTATAGAGTGAACCATTGGAGCAAATCCAACTCTATAATAGAGTTACTCTATTTTAAAGTGAAATATAGAGATTTTTTTTGTGTACCATTGGAGATGCTCTTACATGCTTTTGCTGAAAATGGAAAGTACATAACAAGTTAACAGACCAAAGTTAACAGAATGTTATAATTGAAATTTATGGAAAGTACCTTTGGTTCGTCGTCACGCCAAATCCCATTCTCCCACACCATCAAAGATCGAAGTTCCGAGTGTTTAAATACATATTCCTCCCTGGAAACTTCTAGCCTAACACAGTAGCGTTTACCGGGGAGAAGTTTAATCACCAGCCCTTGGCACCATCCAGAACCACGCAACACCTCTACACGTTCCATCGACTCATACTCTCCAACAGAGGAAGGAGGCGGTGCGGGTCTAACCCGACAAGCATCAACAGCTATGGTTAGTGCTGTTGCCTCACCACCACTGCTGCTCACCCGCCAACTAAAGTCCTTGACGATGAACCTGTTCTGACCGTCTCCTTTAATCTCTTCCACCAGCAATGTAGGGTGCCACGTTTTGTCTTTGACGGAACACACTTCCACCATTTCTCCCGAGCAAAACACGGAGGAGTTATATAGTTCCTTTCAAGGACAGCAAAAAGAGGAGTTAAATGAAACGATTCACAACCGTACTAAAACAAAAGAAGGCACCTTTAACCATTTTAACTATAACTAACATAACATGCAACCAAAAAGACAACAAATCTTCAACATCTTTGTAATAAAGCAGCAACCTTTGACTAATGCAACCAAAAAGATTGACAAAGCTTCAACCTTTTTGTACTAATACAAACAAAAGAAGGCACCTTTAACCGTTTTAACTATAATTGAAATGAAAACAAAAGAAAAAAAAACGAAATGAAAAAACAGAGATCTTTAACTAACTTAACATGCAACCAAAAAGACAACAAATCTTCAACATCTTGTAATAAAGCAGCAACTTTGTGACTAATGCAACCAAAAAGATTGACAAAAGCTTCAACCTTTTTGTAATAAAGTAGCAAACTTTAAGAAACCCACAACCTCGTACCTTCTTTACGGGTACGACCCATCTTGAATCGACCCAGTCAAGACGAGGACGCAGCTGGTTCCTCTCGTACTCGATGATAAGAGGCGGTGAATCGAAGCAAACATGAAACTTCTCACTCTCTTCTTTCTTCTTCAAGATGAAACCGGTCCACCACCCATGTCTGTGGTACGCATCATCAACCACCGTTCCCTCCTCCAAAACGACGCCGTTCTGCATATCCTCCGGCGGCACTGGCCTGATGAATCTCTTCTCGACGAGCTCTGTACGAGGAGAGACACCGTCGTCGCTTAGCAGAGTCTTGTAGCGGACACGGAGATTCTTCCGTCCGCCCTTGTTAGGATTCTCCGTTAACACTGCTCGAACCCAAACGCCTGCAAGGCCAGCTTCTTTGAAAAAAACTTCAACCTCAGAATCCTCAGAGCATCTCCAATGTACATCTCTATATTTTCCTCTAAAATAGAGAAACTCTATTATAGAGGTGGATTTACTCCAATGTATGTCTCTATAATAGAGTTCCTCTATTTTAGAGGAAAATATAGAGGAATTCTACTTTTTACGTCTATATTTAGAGATAGAAATAGCATATCTCTATATTTTCCTCTATAAATAGAGGAATTCTATTATAGAGGCATACATTGGAGCAAATCCACCTCTATAATAGAGTTTCTCTATTTTAGAAGAAAATATAGAGATTAAAATAGAGGTGGGTTGGAGATGGTCTTAAACATCATCTTTGCTGCTGCTCCGTGGAGAAGACAAACCCTTAAGACAATACAAAGAGTAAAATCCCGCTCAAAACACGACTTCCCAAGTCTGTCATTTAGAGTGGGAAGCCGAGACGTCATATACGATTTGACTCTATGACCATTATCAATTTTTGAAACGTTCATATAAATGAGGCCCACGGGCTTATATAATGAGGCCCACGGGCCTATATAAATGAGGCCCACGATAATATAACCTAAAAAGTTTTAACTCTGTGGAGACATGTGAATGATGATGATCAGAAGAAAAGAAAACTAACTCCCATTCAATGGTACGTGAACAGATCTACGTCTGAGTTAAACAAAACAGCATCATCAACACGATAGTATCATTAAAGATGTACTACAAAAGGGAGAGGTTATATATATATATAAATAACTTGTCACCATGAAGCTGATATAGTTTTCTGAAACTCGACCTCCACATCTTCAATCTCTCGGCTAATCACATCCGTCTGTGCCTTCATCTCAGCTATCTTTTTCTCGGCTGCTTCCTCCTGTCTCTCCAGCTCACTGATTTTGCGTCTCAGCTCAGCTCTCCTTTCTTTCAACTTGAGACTCGCACTCTCTTCCTCTTCGATGTTCTCCTCGTAACGTTTCTGCTCCTCGGCTTTCTTGTCTCGCACGTCTTTGAGAGACAGCACTCTGTTGATCACCGCCTGAGGAGCATCGACGTCGAACCCGTGCTTCTCTAGCTCGGCAAAGGAGACGAGGAGATCGTTGAGCTTGCTTATGGAGTCATCGAGCTTGAGACCCTTCACCTCGTCTAGCAAGCCGTAGAAGGTGACCATCAGGCCAACGGCTGTGGACTCGAGGAGGAAGAGATCTTTTTTGGCTTCGAGCAGTGTGCTGAAGTGAGGTCGCTGCGGAACGGATTTGAAACTTTGTGTTGTCTCGTAGGTCTTCCAATACGGTGACTTCTTTGTGAATGGCAAATGCATTAGGGTGTCTTTGGCTGGCGTCGTTTCCTCGGTAGCAGCATCAGAGTCTGGATAAATAGATCAATACGTAAAGAACAAAACAAAAACAAAAAAAAAACTGCGAAATGGATGGATGCATCTATGGTAACTTTAAAAAATATTTACCAGTAGATGAATTTTCTATCAAAGCAGAGAGAGGTTGATCTACAACTTCACCATCATGGCATTGATTTTTACTTGTTGTACCATTCATCTCGGTTGTTGAAACGTTGATGGTATTGCCATCTACAAGTTACAACCAAAGGACATGATTAAAATTTGAAAGATACTAAAAACTAATAATGGCTAATGATTGATTTACACATCTTACCAGCTTCTTCTTCATTCAGGTTCGAGAGTTTATCTTGTTCTCTTTTCTTTTTCTTACTCTTCTTCTCCTCCTCCTCATGCGTCTGAATAAGAAAACATATAAATAACAGTTATAACAAACTACCAAGAAATAGAAAAAAAAGAAAATAATCAATCTCACAGCTGCTAGAGTGTTCTCTTCATTGTCAAGTGGATTCAGGGGTTTCTTCATATGCTGTGTGGCCTTCTCGTGAGCTGTTGGCTTAGCACCAGAAGAAGAAGAAGAACGCATTGGCTTCTTTGGAGTTTCTTTTACAGTTTTTTGCTAAAAGATGGTAAATAACAGAGTTACTTCAATTCATTCATACCAATAAAACAGAAACGCAAAAAGATATTAATGTAACATTATATACCTTTTGTCCGCTTTGCCTAGTAGCCCTATCTTCCGAACTAGTAGATAAATTTCCTATTCAAGCAAAAAGAGGATGGATGATTCATCAGCATAACCATCGTTTGCATATAACAAGAAAAAATAGATACCAAAACTAACATGGCTAGTGCCCTATTTAGACATACCAGCTTTGTTCAGGTCCGAGGGTTTTTCTTGTTCTCTCTGTCTTTTCCTGTTAATAGCTGCAGTGTTCTTCTCCTCAGGCATCTGCAGAAAGAGAGAGTAAAACCATAACCACCAAGGAGGCTAAGATGCTAAGATAATTTGATTATTTATTAGTAAAAGCGAGAATGATTATGTTAACTTTTTACCTTGTGTTGAATGGAGTCATTTCCTAAGCTAATATGATTCTTCACTTGCTCAACTCTCTTCTCGGAGGATTTTTCTCCTTCAGTTTCTCTTTGTATCAACTGTGTTGTGGGTTTGACGACGGCAGGAGTTTTATCACTAATCACAACATCAGCCTTCTTCTTCGTTCTCAACTCAACAGTGGCCTATATATTTGATCAAACAAAGCTTATCAAAAAGACATAAATGGAAACAAAAGAAAAATCAACTAAGAAAGCTAACTCACAGCCACAGTTTCTTCAACTCTAGCGAGCGGCTTAGGACCAGAACAAGAGTGCATTGGGTTCTTGTTTAATATGTTTGAAGGAGTCTCATTTACATGTTTTTGCTGAAAATGGAAAGGACATAACAAGTTAACAGACCAAAGTTAACAGAATGTTGTAATTGAAACTAGTGAATAGTACCTTTGATTTGTTATGCCAAGTCCCATTCTCCCACACCATCAACGGTCGAAGTTCCGAGTGTTTAACCACACATTCCTCCTTGGTAACTTTTAAACAAACCAAGTAACATTCTTCGCTAAGAAGTCTCCTCACCAACCCTTGGCACCATCCAGAACCACGCAACACCTCTACGGGTTCCAACAACTCATACTCTCCAACGGAGGAAGGAGGCGGTACGGGTCTAACCCGACAAGCATCAACAGTTGTAGTCGGAGTTGTCTCACCACCAATGCTGCTCAACCGCTGATTAATGTCCTTGACAATGAACTTATTAACCTCACCATCATCTCCTTCAATCTCTGTAACCAGCAACCCCGGGAACCACGCAGGTTCCGTTTTATCTATGACAAAACACACTTCCACCGTTGCTCCCGAGCTTAAGACAGAGTCATCCAGTTCCTTTCAAGGACAACAACAAAGAAGAAGAAGAAGAGTTAGAAAAACAGTATACTCTTTACGATTCACAACCAATGCTAACACAACAAAAAAAGAGAGACCTTTAACTATTCAAAACCTAACATGCAACAACACAGACGACAAAAGCTTCAACCTTTTTGTAATAAAGCAGCTACCTTTAACTATATAACATAAACATGCAACACAAAGCTTCAACCTTTAACTATTCAAAACATAAGATGCAACACAAAGCTTCAACCTTTTTCTACTTAAAGCACCAAACTTTACGAAACAATATCAAACGACTTCAACAGAACCTCGTACCTCCTTGTCGGGTACGATCCATTTCCAACCGGTCCAGTGAAGATGAGCCCTTAGCTGGCTCCTCTCGAACTCGATGATATCAGGAGGCGAATCGAAGTAAACCAAGAACTTATCATCCTCTTTCTTCTTCAAGATGAAGCCAGTCCACCACCCTTCTCTGTGATCCGCATCAACAAAAGTCCCTTCCTCCAAAACGACGCCGTTCTGCATATCCTCCGGCGGGATCGACCGTATGAACCTCTGCTCGATGAACTCGGTGAGAGGAGACAGACCGTCGTCGCTAAGCAGAGTAATGTAGCGGACGCGGAGCTTCTTCCGACCGGACTTGGTCGGGTTCTCTTCTAGTACGGCTCGAAACCAGGCGCCTGCGAAGCCTTCTTCCTCGGAAGACACTTCCACTTCGCAATCCTTTATCATCATTACTCTGTCAGTGAAGTGGGAGAGAAAAACCCTAAAGAACAGTAAATACAAAAGAGAGGAAAAAAGTCCCGCCTTTATTATCAAACACACAAACACAACTTCCCAAGTCTTTCTGTCGTCTACAGCTGGAGAGACGTCATTATATGATTTGACTCTCTGAGAAAAATCAATTTTTATGTTATGTTTTTGATCTTTCCCTTTTTCGTTGGCGTAATCAAAGGATAACGAACCTCAGAAGATATTGGGCCGAGGCCAACGATGAATGTACTTACAATGGCCCGTAAAAATATATTTGACGTTTTAGATTAGTTAACAAATATTGTTGATAAAAAAAAAAAACAAATATTGTGATTGGGCGATTTGGTGATTGATATATGCATAATCGCGGAAGACGACCTATTTCCCCACCGGAACTATGACATAGTAATAAATGTACACAAAGTTTCGACCTCATCCTAATTGCACACCATCAAATTATAACAACCGATTTCTACATACGAGAAAAGTTCGAAACTCGTTTTCCTACAGACCAAGATTTGACTTGGTTTTAATGGTTTATTACATTAACCGATAGTAAACCAGTTATATTGGTACACCTCGAACCAGATAAAGATCCGACTATGGTTCAACTTAAACCCGACCCGAAACCCCTTTAAAATCCCCAAAATCGAGTTCATATGTCTTAAGAACCTTAAAATCGAAAAAATTCAGAGAGATTTCGTTTCTCAGACCGAGAAAGTATGAATCATGAATATAGAAACTCGAGTGGAGTCTCTAGCGCACGAGCAAGAGATCGTGTTGTTGGTGTTCCAAAGAGATGTTGGTGTGGAGAATTAGTTATCCCCTTGATGTCAAATTCGAAGGCAAATCCTTATAGGAGATACTTTCGTTGTGCTTTTGCGGCAGAGAAAAGGGTTTGTAATTTTTTTAGTTCGGGTCATGGGTTGGTTGTGGTTAATTTAATCGGATTTTTATTCTCTAACCGGGTCATAATCATGTAGTTTTTGGTTTAAGTAGGTTAGTCATTGGTTAAGTTTAGGTTTAGGAAACACTAACCAACTTTAAACCACTATTTGCTGGGATTAGTTTGGTGTTCAAAGTTTAGGGAGAAACGAGTTTCGAACTTTTCTCGTATGTGGAAATCAGTTGTTATACTTTGGTAGTGTGCAATTAGGACGAGATCGAAACTTTGTGTACATTTATTACTATGTCATAGTTCTGGTGGGAAAATAGGTCGTCTTCCCGCATAATCGACCAAATTAATTAATTTTGAAAATAGCGACCTTTCTAAAAAACTTGATGTAAGACTAGAGGAAAGTTTTCAGATTCTTTTTATTTTTATAAAGATCATGCCTATATACATTTATATCATGTATATATATACCTATGAAAATATTGTACTTAACGAATATGTTTACGATTGATTTATAAGCCAAATCCAAATCATATCACTTCAATCACAAAGAATCGTACTATTAGATATGTGAAGTGGTTGATTGTTCATTCTTGTGGTCCGCAAAGCTTTGTACACTAATAGTGTTGAAATTATTTACTTCGTATTATTTGAAATATATAAAATCAAAACTGTCACCATTTTTGAATAAGGAAGATGAGCATTAATTTCATAAAAATAAACAGATTCTAAATTTTATGGATGTTTTTTGGTGAAATGTTAAATTGTGAATTTTTAATGGAAATTTATGGATAAAAAAATGGAATTTTTTTTTAAGAGAATCAGGAATTGTAAGAAAACTATATATCCGAAACATGTAGTGGACGTAGACTGAACATTAAACCCTAGGAAAACATCAGTGAACCTAAACCTGCAACTTCAAACTAGTCTTAAACACTAAATTAGACGTGATCAAAAAAAAAAAAAAACACTAAATTAGACACTACACTCTAAATTATAATCATATAAACGCCAACGGATAGTCAATGACTAGTTGGATTAATGTTAGATAAATGTTCCTATAAGATCCACACAAAAATAGCATAAGAAAATCATTGGTTTTCATAAACTCTTACATATGCTGCTGACAAAATTTGGTACTTATAGTGTCAAATTAAATGACTAAAGTTTTTTGATCCGGCTAATCAAGAAAAACAAAAACCTAAAAGTTATTTTCTTTCTGCACACTCACAAATGGATTTATCTGCATATTAATTAACTCCAAAAAGGGAGATTCATAGCGCGATTTCTCATGTTTATACATACTAAAATTAAAAATTTGAAACCGGTTACAAATTTATAAGATTCACCGTTGTGTCAGGTTTATGCAATATTCCATATAATGTTATGCAACCTGAACCAATATATACACCAATCTTCCACATGCTTTATGTATGTGTGTTTTCTTTGGTTATGAGAAACTCGTGTAAATAGCAAGATTATTGACATATATGAGAAATCACACGATTCATCGATTTAAACTACGAATACAGCCAACAGACAGAAACGCATGCTTATGATCAAAAGTTACAACAACACCGTGAGATAGAGAAATATACATAGCATATAACGAGCAAACCAAATCAGACACAAAGAATACACATACACAAACACGCCCGTGTGAACAATGCACACGTTAGGAATAGGATTATAGGATTTTGCAATTGCGGTTTAGTACTTGTTCATGTTGTTGTTCTCTTGGACAGAGAGCAAATGGATAAAACAAGGAGCAGAAGAGAAGCAAAGAGAGATAAGGCAAGCGAAGTTGCAATGTAACGACAAAACTTGTCGTAGACATTACAAATCTTGTTCCATCCAATATCTTCGTTTCCTTTCAACGCTATGTACGCAACTCCTCCCGCCGTTCCCGTCGCAGACGCCAAAATCCCCATCACCACCTGCTCACGTATACATATGTTCCGGAAAATACATTTAAATAGCCTTGAGTTGACGTGAAATATTCAACGTTACTTGTAAAACAAGTTACCATATCGATGGAGGATATGTAAATGTTGAGTTGTGCAGCGAACTCAGGTCGTAAGAGTAGAGATATGGAAATGATCGTTGAGAGTAAGGCGTAGAAACCAGCCACCACAAGAGCCACCACGAAGTATCTGCATGTTTATAGTTAATGGTAACGTTAAGTTTAAACGAAAAATGCATATAATACGAAGTCTTTATTATGATGATCCAAGGTTGAGTTTAGTTTAAAGACGGACATGAAAGCGGGCGAGTCACTGAACTCGGCGGAGACAGGAGCAGGAGACGGAGCTCCAGGGAGCTGAGTAATCTCGGTCTGGTCGCTGGTCACCATTACTATAAGAGCAGTCAGTGTGGCTGAGAAAAGCAGAACTCTAATTATGATGTCTATTTTCCGACAATCTAGGAAACCGGCGGGTGAGGATGGTGGTGTTGGTGTTGGTGGTAATGGTTCAGTCGACGCGGGAAGCGGTTCGGATTTGCCGGTTTCTGGATCGGGGTTTTCAGTAGATGCCATCAGATTTATATGTTACAATTGGCTAGTTTATATGTTACAATAGACTGAGGTAATTTATTGAACTGGCTGCTATGTTACAGCATAGTTGTGTATATATATAGCTCGGTGATTGTGGTTCTCCACACGCGAAGAACAAATCTTTAATATATACGTGTATTTTTTTACGATATCACATTATTTAAAAAGAAATATAAAAGTGTATATTCAAAGTCTATTTTTTGTTTGTTTATGCTTATAGAAGCTCGCATATGTAAATTCAATAGAAGGAAGCCATTCAAAATAAAGAAAGCCATTTTGTATGGATATATATGAATATGTTAGGCCAACCACAGAAAAGTTGGTGAAGAAACTTGGAGATGATAACCAATATCAATATGATAAAAACATTAAGAAGTGAAGAAAAGTGGGAGTGGTTAAACAATCATTTGCACAAAACAGGTAATTTTATATGTGCTCTTAGGTACTACTTTGCTTTCTAAGTGTGGCTCTAGATTATGTGAATGATATCTTATCTAATGTTATGCTACAACATTCAACTGCAAGATATACACAAAAGTCTAGTAGCATTAGCAATTCTCAAATGTATTATATTGTTTTAACATGGAGAGAGAATAGCTTCAGGTAACACCTAGACAGTCAGATATAATAGAATTTATGTCTTAACAAAAACACCAAACTTTATCTTGATACCAAACCAAGACATCGAGACTTAAGTAGAGGGACAACAAAAAAAGTCATACCTAACAGTGATAAAAATACAAATCTCGGTTTTGGTTTGTTTATCATGGTACCGTAATAACACCCAACATGTTTTAGTATATCCAACCAAGCCAAAGTTATAATTTTGGGATATGATGAACAAATACACAAGTGACTCGAAGTCTACATGAATTATCATATGAGAGAAATATGTGTTATGGTCCGAATCCTAAAACCCCTCACATCCCAAGAACATGTCCAATGTAGAGTTTTTGAAACGGGGTTTCGACTCAAATCTATGTGTAAGCATATATCACAATTAATATTTAATCATAGATATGTCAAAGTATCTCGTGAATTTAAAATATTCAACTTAATTATTTTAAATCTTTATTTCCTTGTATTTTTGAGAAACATGAGATAACCTCAATAAAAATGTTCTAATAAACCCACAACGAGAAACTCACTTTGAGAAAACCTAAACTCGTCTTATACTAAGTGAGATTGAAAATAACTTTTAGCTATAACAATATAGAGCAAATAGCATTTACTCTATTTGTTAACCAATCATTTAAAACTTTACTCCAATTAATTCCAGTCACACCCACTGTATCTTATGAATCATGCAGGCATATGTGATCGTTTTTTCTTAAGTGTAAATATCATGAAACATAAATTACATAATGAAAGTCTGGTTTACTTGAACCCATTTTGCTGAATAGCATGCCCGTGGACAAAAGGCCCCCCAAAAAAGTTTAAAAAGACTGATGAACACATAGTCTTTTTTATTGAGTAACTTGTCGCTCATGCCTCTTTTAGTGAATGCATGCGAAGAAATGGAGAAAAGCTTAAATCGGCAATAAGGTGATGGTAGTTGTCTAAGACTGATAAGTTAATGCAATCGTTGGAATTATAGCAAGTAACATGCCATCTGTAGCAAGTTAAGTGTGGATGTTACATTCTAATACCATTTCTGACAAGTATCGCGAGTCACATTACAATACAAATCATACTGATAACCTATCATGTCTGATGATGAGTTAATCTATTCCATGTAAAAAGTATTTTAGCTAAATACTTCAGTTTGAATATAAGTTGTTGTTTTAATGCTTAAAACATTTCAAAGACCTGATTATTTGTATTAAAATTAATTTTAAAACATATTAACGTAAATGTTATAATTAGAAAAGTCATTAAAATGCATGCGGGTAATTTAATATCTCTAATAAGCGAAGTACAAAATTTTGAAAAACTTGTTATAAAAGCGAGTAATATACCATCTTTATCTGACTGGTGTAACCGCAACGGTTAAGATTGTGGTTGCGGACGATTACAGATGCAGATGATTGCTGTTTTAAGTGTTTTAAATCAATTAAAAATTGATATGTAACTTATGATCGATAAACTACCAAATGCAGCATCAGTTAAATACTAAATTAACACTATTTACATTTTATATAATTAAAAAATCATATATAAAATTATGATAATTATAAAAATTTATTTATAAAATAATACTTTTGAATTTTAAAAGTTATAGAAATATATTTTTTGTTATTTCAATTATTATTTTTATATTGTTTTTCTTGAAGAAAAAACCCTTCCACAACCGCAAAATCTGAATTTAAGAGATTTATAGCATTTTGTATAATTATTAATAAACACTAATAACCACCACAAAATCTGCAGTTTGTATCATGCCTAGTGCTAATGTTACATAACATTACTTACCTCAATAACACCTAACATGTTTTAGAGTCTGTATCCAAATGAATCAAAGCAGATACATTGCATCATCAACAATGTGGAAACAATAACCAATCAAAATATGCAGAAAAAATCCAAAGTTTTTATGGAATGAATCCTGGTCAAGAATCTTCATGGAACAAAAAAATGGTAAAAATTTTGGGAATTAATATAGGCCTTACTCGGTCCAACAAGAGCCTATCCCATTTACTATCAATCCCAAGAGCGGGAACTTTCCAAAACCCTATCCCTCACGTGGCGCGTAAACCCGATACGATGAAGCAACGTTTGGTACAATCGTAGCCGTTGGATTGAATGGTTATAAAGTAACTCCTGGAAAAACATTTTACCCCTATCGTTTTCATTGCTGTGTGCTTTGCTTGCTTTTACCCTAACCCTCGATCCCAAAAGGCGAAACCGATTCGATTCCCCATGGCGAAGCTCTCGAATCGCGACGACGCTTACTCTTCCGAGGAGGACGAAGAGCACGTCGAGAACAACGTGGAAGACGAGGAGGAGCTCGAGGCCGTCGCTCGGTCTTCTGATTCCGAAGATGAGGCTGTTCCCGAGGAATCTCCCGTCTCCGACGAGGAGATCGTCCCGATGGAGGATGATTACGAGGTAAGCGTAAACCAAAATTTCAATTGAGCTGTCGATTAGTTCAATTCGCTCTCACTGTGTTGATGTTTTGTGTGTGTGTGTAGGAGGAAGAAGACGATGAGAAGGTTGAGATAAGCAAACGTGAGAAAGCTAGGCTTAGGGAGATGCAGAAGGTGAAGAAGCAGAAGCTTCAGGAGATGCTTGACTCTCAGAATGCTTCCATCGATGCGGATATGGTGCGTTTTTGGTGTGAATTTATCTTTTATGATTCTTCTTAGTGGTTTTAAGGAATTGAGGAATCTGATTTTGTTTGTTTGACATGGATTTAGAACAATAAGGGGAAAGGGAGGCTGAAGTTTCTTCTGCAGCAGACTGAGCTTTTTGCGCATTTCGCTAAAGGTGATGCATCTTCTTCTTCTCAGAAGAAGACGAAAGGAAGGTGTGTTGGATGCTGTTGATTCAGTTAGATATATAGGTTTCTTCACTGTTTTGGTACGAAAATAGGGAATTAATGAGCATTAGCCCTGACTTTTTTTCTGTGTCTAACTGTTTTACCTTAAGGGGTCGTCATGCTTCCAAAGTAACCGAAGAGGAGGAAGATGAAGAGTATTTAAAGGAAGAAGAGGGTGGCTTAGCTGCATCTGGGAACACGAGGTTGCTCACACAGCCGTCTTGTAAGTACCTGTGTTTTATTCTTTGGTCTAGAAGTTTTGCATATTGATCATTTGTCTGAGAGCAAAAACTGCAATGTAATTGATATCTCTTTCCATTTCCTGTAACATATGACTATTGTTGTGACCTCACAGCTACTAGGTTTAAGTAGTACAGCATAAAGCTTCAATGGGAAAGTTCAGGATTCATCTTTTTCTTCTCAACTTACAGGTATTCAAGGGAAGTTAAGAGATTATCAATTAGCTGGTTTAAACTGGCTCATCCGGCTGTATGAGAATGGCATAAATGGGATTCTTGCTGATGAGATGGTAAACAATAGTTTCCCCAAGGGCCCAACCAATACAACCTCTCTACTGTTTTATGATGCTAATCATGATACTATTTTTTTCCTGTGGTTATAGGGTTTGGGGAAGACACTTCAAACGATTTCTTTGTTGGCATACCTTCATGAATACAGAGGAATAAATGGACCTCATATGGTAGTTGCTCCAAAATCGACCCTTGGTAACTGGATGAACGAAATAAAACGGTTTTGTCCTGTCTTGCGTGCTGTGAAATTCCTCGGTAATCCTGACGAAAGGGTAAGCAATTAACTGCATGCCATTTTAGAGTTCATGTAAATGTTTAAACCTTCGATTCTGAGAAGTCTGCTAATAATGCAGAGACATATTCGCGAGGACCTGCTAGTTGCTGGGAAATTTGATAGTATGCGTCACAAGCTTTGAGATGGCCATCAAAGAGAAGACAGCACTTGCGTCGCTTTAGCTGGCGTTATATTATCATCGATGAAGCGCATAGAATCAAGAATGAAAACTCACTCCTTTCGAAAACCATGAGACTTTTTAGCACCAACTATCGGCTTCTTATCACGGGAACCCCCCTTCAGGTGTTTGCTCTGCCTTATTCTTGAATATTTGTATACTGGTGTCTTCTTGCGAATTTGTTTCTGATTGTATGAACCACCCTTTCTTGTACGAGTAGTGTTTGTACTCTTTTCTTTTTTTTTTCCTTCTACCTCATGTTTTCTTTGTATATGCAGAATAATCTCCATGAACTTGTGGGCTCTTCTGAATTTTCTTCTGCCTGAGGTCTTCAGTTCAGCAGAGACTTTTGATGAATGGTTTCAAATTTCTGGCTGAGAATGACCAGCAGGAAGTTGTCCAACAACTTCACAAGGTATGTGTGCATTTATTGCTTCTATTGAGTTTACCACGTCTTAATTGTTAGACTAATCACTTTCTGTATCTTCTTAGGTCCTTCGACCATTTCTTCTACGGAGACTTAAGTCAGATGTTGAGAAAGGTTTGCCTCCAAAGAAGGAGACGATACTTAAAGTTGGCATGTCTCAGATGCAAAAACAATACTACAAGGCCTTTACTGCAGAAGGATCTTGAAGCGGTTAATGCTGGTGGAGAACGCAAACGTCTGCTGAACATTGCAATGCAACTGCGTAAATGCTGTAATCATCCTTATCTCTTCCAGGGTGCAGAGCCTGGTCCGCCATATACCACAGGAGATCACCTTATAACAAATGCTGGTAAGACTATCATTCGTACTAAATTAATCAGATGCATGTGTAAATGTTTATTGAAGCATCTTAATACTATTGTTTTCAGGTAAGATGGTCCTTTTGGATAAATTGCTTCCTAAGTTGAAGGAACGTGATTCGAGGGTACTGATATTTTCTCAGGTAAACGCTAACACAGAACAGATGTAGATAATTTTTCTTACGTGTTTCCTTTCTCTGTTTGAAGCCTGATCATTTTTCCTTTTTCCACTCATATATGTCAGATGACAAGGCTTTTGGATATTCTTGAGGATTATCTAATGTATCGTGGCTACCTATATTGCCGTATTGATGGAAATACTGGTGGCGATGATCCGAGATGCCTCCATAGAAGCCTACAACAAGCCAGGCAGCGAGAAATTTGTTTTCTTGTTATCTACTAGAGCAGGAGGGCTTGGTATCAATCTTAGCTACTGCAGATGTTGTAATTCTTTATGATAGTGACTGGTAAGTCTCCTGTCATGTTCATTGTAGTTCGTGAGTATTCTCTTCACTTTTGAGTTTTGATTATCTGGCGGATTTTGGCAGGAATCCTCAAGTCGACTTGCAAGCTCAGGATCGTGCCCATAGGATTGGTCAAAAGAAAGAAGTTCAAGTGTTTCGATTCTGCACCTGAGGTTGATATTCTCCCCTTTCATGTCACGGAAGAACAGACTATAAGAGTTCGAAGTTAATTGTGTATTACTTGTTGACAGTCTGCTATTGAAGGAGAAAGTGATTGAGAGAGCTTACAAGAAGTTGGCGCTTGATGCTCTGGTTATTCAACAAGGAAGATTGGCAGAGCAGAAGAGTAAGTTTCTTTTTACGAGAGTGCAGAATGCATTGGTTCATCTTTGAAATGACAATTTTTTTTTATTGTTACTATATGCAGCTGTCAATAAGGATGAGTTGCTTCAAATGGTAAGATATGGTGCGGAAATGGTGTTCAGTTCTAAAGATAGCACCATCACAGACGAGGATATTGATAGAATCATTGCGAAAGGAGAAGAGGCAACAGCTGAACTTGATGCGAAAATGAAGAAATTCACGGAAGATGCTATACAGTTTAAAATGGATGACAGTAAGGGTGTCATAGACCTTTTATCCTGTTCATTCGTGTTAATAGTATATAGGAAGATTCATTGATAATCAATCATCTGATTTGTCACAGGTGCTGACTTCTATGATTTTGATGATGACAATAAGGTATGTCTTGTATATCTCTTTTCATAGTCTATGCTTTCATGTCATACACTAGTTATGACTTATGATCTACGTCACCGAATTCAAATTTACTTGTATTTTATAATTATGTATTGTAGGATGAGAACAAGCTTGATTTTAAAAAGATTGTGAGCGACAACTGGAATGATCCACCGAAGCGGGAGAGAAAGCGCAAGTAAATATTCTTTTGCCTATTCATTGTGCAGTTCTAATTTTCCTGTCTTCATAAATTTTATTTAACTCAATATCTACTGCATCATCAGTTACTCTGAAGCTGAATACTTTAAGCAAACATTGCGTCAAGGTGCTCCATCTAAACCTAAAGAGCCTAGAATTCCGCGAATGCCCCAATTGTAAGTAGCTTAATAAACGTTACTCTGCATATGTGAACTGCCTTAATAGTATTTTTCTGCCTAGAAACCTAATATCTTGTGCATCTTGCAGGCACGATTTCCAGTTCTTCAACATTCAGAGATTGACCGAGTTGTATGAAAAGGAAGTACGCTATCTCATGGTAAGGCTCTTTAAATAAAATACTTGTCACTGTTTCGATGTGCTTAAGAGTGAGTTAACGACTAGTAAAATGAATTTGCTTCTGGTTTCAGCAAACACATCAGAAGAATCAGTTGAAAGATACGGTTGATGAAGAAGAACCAGAAGGTCTAAGATTACTTTCTCATTTTTGCCCACTTTGCTAACATTCTTTTCCAGCGAATTTATCACTGATTGAGAATTTTTTTCTGTTACCAGGTGGAGATCCCTTAACTGCTGAAGAAGTAGAAGAAAAGGAGGCTTTACTGGAGGAGGTAAAGTGAAAACGTTTGTTAAATATGTGTCTTAGACATTTGGTTCGTTGGTTTTTATTGAATTGTTTTGTAAATGTTAATCTCCAGGGTTTCTCAACATGGAACAGAAGAGACTTCAATAGTTTCCTAAGGGCTTGTGAGAAGTACGGCCGCAACGACATCAAAAGCATTGCCTCTGAGATGGAAGGTAAAACAGAGGAAGAAGTTGAAAGATATGCACAAGTCTTCAAAGAGCGATACAAGGAGCTGAACGGTATGTAACACAACACCTTCTGATGCTAAAGTAAATCAATTCTTACCTCAAGAAAGTGCTTACGCCCGCGTTTCCCCTCTATATTTGTAGATTACGATAGAATCATTAAGAACATTGAGAGGGGAGAGGCAAGAATCTCTAGGAAAGATGAAATCATGAAAGCCTTAGGGAAGAAACTGGATCGCTTACAGAAACCCTTGGCTGGAAATGAAGATTCAGTATGGTCAGAACAAAGGGAAGCTGTACAATGAAGAGTGCGACCGTTTCATGGTCAGTGTGTTTTTTCATCCATCGTTTCCTTTTTTCACTTTTTTTTTGTTTCACTAATCTAATCATGAAGTTGTGAATCTTGTTGGTTAAAAACAGATCTGCATGATTCACAAACTTGGGTATGGGAACTGGGATGAGCTAAAGGCAGCATACAGGACATCGCCTTTGTTTAGGTTTGACTGGTTTGTGAAATCCCGCACGAGTCAGGAACTTGCAAGAAGATGCGACACTCTGATCCGACTGATTGAAAAGGAGAACCAAGAGTTTGATGAGAGAGAGAGGCAAGCCCGTAAAGAGAAGAAGCTCGCAAAGGTAAAACAATGCAACTTATAATAGTTACTTTCATTTTTTTAATTTGATTTTTTTCCTTGAATGCTTATATGCTTTCTGTAAATTTTATTTTTAATCTTTGTTAGAGTGCAACACCATCAAAGCGACCTTTAGGAGGACAACCAAGTGAGAGCCCTTCATCGTTGAAGAAGCGAAAGCATCTTAGATGATCATCTATCGTAGCCCTTTGGACTCATTATCCAAGAATAACAGTTTGCTTAACTTTTGTTGTTAAACATAATTAAACTTAAACATAGTAGGTGAATTTTATTCTGGTGTGATGAATGTTGTCCTGGTTAGACTTGAATGTTAAGTTTATATGTATAACATTATTTGCATATGTTTCTTTTTCTTTTTGTTCAACATTTGCGTTGTCTAGAAGAAGATACATAGCATAGGGAAAGTGAACGTGAATCCTAGATTCGTTTCCGTTTCTTGCTTCGTTGGTGGGACTACTAGAGTTGCTCCTCCAGATTCAAGAAACATAAAGGACGAATGTCATTGTGAATAAGGCCATTTATTAAGTAGTAAACATTGTTCAAGACAGAGAGATGGCCGTATGAGAGAAACGTATTATATATGGACAAGTGGTAAATGACAGAAGCTTTGGTTTGGTCTCTCTCTGCTTCCCATCAAATCTCAGACCCCAAAAATAATCTTCTTTTTCTCTTTCCTTAATGTTGTTTTTAGTTCATTAATCTTTTCCTTTACTTAACTTGAAGAAGTCTTAGCTTCTACGCTGCCACTGACGCTAGCCTGAGTCACCACTAGTCTCCGCTGGCTCTTGACTGCTTCAGCCCACTGACCATAGGAGAAGAAGCTGCAGCAGTCACAGCCTGTGTGGTTGGTTACATTCGCTCGAGCTTACTGGAGCTGATGCGCCGCTGAGTGATGATGATCCGATTGGGTATGGAGCCACTGGCATATCCGTTAGCGAAGAAGCAGACGGGCTGTAGCTAAGCGAAGAGCTCATCGAGTGATCGAACTTACACGCTGGCCCAAACTTGCAGATTCCGTGCTTGTGCAAAGTGAGTGCATTGCTGCCACGCCCTATACATTCAAAAACATTATATACCATATGGAGTTTTGTGTGTTCATAGAAGAAAAAGGTTAGAAAAAAGACTTACTGGACGAAGTGGAAGGCCAATGGAGCTGAAGAGAACACCGGTTTTAGGCTGAACCGCATCTAGAGGATGATGGTATCTGCATGAAGATCCGAATTTACAGTCTCCGGTTCTCATAAAGTATTGACACTCAGGTTGATCAGGTCGCTGAGGAAACGACTCTTCTTTTGAGGTAGGTCAAGGAAGTCCCACCAGGTTGGTACGTTCCTGTGTATAGCAGTCCCTGAAGGAGATAACGGCGCCATTCCATAAACAGAGCTCGGTCCAATAGACGGTTGTGTTCCAGGCGAAGGCATTGCAGTTAAAGAAGCCTAATTAAAAAATTAAAAAAATCAAACGATCCATTTAGCAAACAAAAGGTAGCAAATGAAGAATGTTGAAGAGAAAATGAATAAATAACCTGGTAAGGACTCCAACCAGGGTATGTAACCATTCCTGGAGGCAGAACCATTGGTGGGCCGTAAGGGCTTGGAAGATACGAACCAGGTAGAAGAGAAGGCCTTGCCAAAACTAAACCATATTGTTGAGAGGGCTGAGACTGAAGCGTTGGATAAATAGTGTGTAGCTGAGGTTGCGGCTGCGGCTGCTGCTGCGGCTGCTGAGGCACTGGATGGTTGAATCTACATGTCAAACCAAATTTACACTGACCGGTTCTCAGGTAGTAAGAACACTCTTTCTCTCCCCTGTAATCGGTTTAAGAGGAGCTTTAATACAAATGTGTGGGTAGTAATGATCAATAAACCGATTTGAGAGAGTATTAATAGAACGCAAACCGGGCGTAATGGATATCCCAAATAACTTAGCGTGACAGGCGCAACGGAACCACCTCCCTTGCCTTGGATGATGATACTTGCAATGTAGCACCGAACTTACACGTTCCCGTTCTCATAAAATGCTAAGCAACAAAAAAAAAAGAAACAATCTAAAGTTTGCAGCTTTTCTTACAAAACAAAACTTGCATTGCTCAAAATCCGGTTAGGCATTACAAAACCTGACAAACAGGTTGTCCCATCCTCTCCGGTAAAGCTCCATCTCCTCCTCCTCCTCCTCTCACACCTCCTCCAATAACCTAATCAAGAGAGCTTACAAAAACTCAATTCAACGATCTGAATTCAATAAAAAAAAATTGGGGAAAAAAACTTGAATTTACCGCTCCACGATCTCGCGGGTGATTAAACCGACATCTCGACCCGTACCCGCAAGCACCGGTTCGCAAGTAATAAATGCAATCGGCCTCATCGGGTCTCTCCGGGTACGATTCTCCTCCACCTCGCCACATCCGAAGCTACAAGAACACACACATTTCAAAACAAGATCTTTTAATCTCAATACGCGATTCGCAGATTAAGACCGATAAATCAAAGACATTTTTTTTTACCTTGGACTCCGGTTTGGCCTCCATGAGTTGTGGTGGTCCATTCAAGAGATGGATCCGATCGCGACCCTTCTTCACCGGAGCGACCGTACCGCTCCATTTTCTACACGAGGGAGGGGGACACAAATCCCTCGCACAGACACACGAAAAGACGAATCCTTTTGTTTTGCTTTTGTCTGAATGTCGAGAGCTCCGATCGAAGAAGAGTGTTGTAGTTGGAAAAAATAGAAATAAACACAGATCGTGGTTTTGCTTCCACACCACTCTCTCTACCTTCAAAGCTACAACAGTTTTTTGAAACTAAAAAAGAAAATTATTTTATATAATTTTCGGAGGCTTCGATTCTTTTTTTTTTGTAATAAAAAGTTTTTTTTTATTTTTTTTCTCTCTTTCTTTTTGGAAGGTGATGTGGGAGGTTTTGATCTTTCTTTATGCGTGCTCGCTTTTTTCGTGGGTGTTTTGCCGGTGGTGGTTAATGTACGCGCCAGACATATTATCAGTGCCGACTCCTATTTGTTTTGTTTATTTATTTATTTATTTTTTCCATAAATATATTTTGTGAAGTGCAACACTTTAGTATACAATTACAAAGATTAAATCAGGTATAATACCTTTTTTTCTTAATCACTAGGCTGTCATATTGGGTAGTGTACTTTAGACCTATTCTATTTGTTGTTAATTTGTACTTTCAAATAAAAGAAAGCAACTTTGGCTAGATTTTAGCATTGATATAAACCACAGTACTAGATTTATTTGTAGAATTTTTTTGTATGGCTAAATTTGATTCCAGTTTAGTTAAAGTGGTTTATTCTATAAATTACGAGAAACTGCAACTTTCTTTTATTACTCGTGGTTGTCTACAGTTACTGTTTGTAGTAAACAATGTTAAAATGTTATTTCAACAGGCGCGTGAATATTTTTTTTTATTTCAACAATGACACTACCTAAAGACTTGCATCACTTTAACAAGTCAAATTGGTTTGGTTGCGAAATGACCAATCTAACGGCAACGAAAAGCATCAAGCTGATGACCAAACGGTCCAGATCCACTCTAAAGTCGCTATCCATTGAATTGCTGACGAAACGAACCCGAGGGCTCCTTGACATTGAGTGTAGTTGGTAAAGAAGCCCATTCTCTTCATAAAGTTCCAAATTCGTTTTCTTTTTTTCTTTTGGTTAAAAATGATTTATTTCTCCAGTCAGTGAGAGTTTTTTTTTTCTTTGTTAAAATTTACTCTCAGTGAGAGTTAATCCGAACAACGACAACCAGGTAGAATCAAATTTGGTTCTTTCAGTTATAACTTGAACTAAAAAAGATAAAAAACCTGCATTTTCTTTCTAGTATGAAGTGGATCTAGGGTTTTTCTTTCAATAGTTGTCTAACTTCCTAGACAGTTTTTAAAAGAAAAAAAACTTCTTAGATAGTACATTTGTTATATATTTGTATGCTTTTTAAAGAAGCTTTACAAGGTCTATAATACATTTACCGATGCCACTAATGGAAATTAATTTGGATATGTTGCATATTTGAAATAATAATAAAATGTTCAAGATCTAGCACACCAGAAAGACATTTCATATTGAATATTCCTTCTGTTTCAATTTAATCGTCGTTGTTTGGAAAAAAAATTATTTCAAAATAAGTATTGTTTTAGAGTTTGAATGCAAAATTTATTAAAAAAGATTCACTTTGTGACAAAAAAATTAAAAAGATTTCTCCATTTTATTTTTTTATTGGTTGAAATATGGTTAGGTGTATATGTAATTGTATTTTTATTTTGAAAATACACAAAATTATATATTTTCTTAATATGTGTGAATAAGTCTAGAAAGAAAAATAAAATGAAACGGAGAGAGTACAAATCTAAGAAGTATTTATAGTTTAAGACGAAATTTGAGATTCCTTGTCACCTCATCACAAGAAATAAAACTTTTCCGAGTTTAAAAGTTTGAGAGGTGAAAGTTACTCAACCTGATAAGCAGTAAAAGCATTTGCAAATGAAGTTTTAAGTTCTAAAAATATGTTAGTAATATTTGTATGAAATAAATAAAAATGTTGTCTGACTTGGCAAGGAATGAGCCACATGTGACCAGCTTTTGGAGATTGTGTTATTCCCAAAGGATCTTTTGGACCATAACATCCCTCCTTTCTCCATCTACCAAATGTCGGTGAGCAAATTTACATTTTTAATATTAAATTCCGGTACACACAATTTCTAATTTTAAAGTTTAGTACTAATTATAATATTGGGCGGAGTAAGGCACTATCGACATCGTTGTCTTATTTGTTGCATGACGTTTTGATTTTATAATTTCTCATGAAAAATAGAAGGAGCATTCTTTCATACTTAATGTTCTCTTGCAGTAGATCTTTTATGGCTGAAATAATTATTCGAAAAAAAGAATTAAACCTTCTTCATAGAATACAATACTTATAGCTTTTCTTTGTTCAACTTCAACACATTGGTTTATAAACTGGATTTATTAACAACTAAAGATTAAGCCATTTTCAAAAAAAAAGAAGAAAACAAACAAATAAAAGATTTCATAAACATGTTAATTTACTACACCACTTATTGGTTTCTTTTCAAAGTGGAATCTTTATCCACAGGTTATCTGTTTCTTCCAAAAACTTTTACCGACAGGAATACTGAATACACAAAAACATTGACTCATAAAGATTGTAGAATCATTTTGTGGGGGAACAACAAAAAAGAAAGAGATATCATATGTATAAACTTTATTCTTTTTGTTTTTATTGTTTTATTTTACATATTGTGAAGAAGTTTGAGAGTTTTGTTGCGCATCTTGATCAGATGATACTTTGTAGAAATATTTTAAAAGGTCCAAGGAACAATTCTACAACACATTTTATTATTCTGAAAGTGTTATTCCTTATCAAGACAGCACCAAAGATGATAGATACCTCAATATCTTCGCATGCTTCGACGTGTCGAATTGTTCTGAAGTCCCTGAAACACAAATAGCCTTACTACCTCAAGCTTATGCATTGATTCCTTCTTATCAGAATCATAAGGATATCTCATAAAACCAACGTACATACATGCTCCAGCACCATATTAACTAGCAGCAAATATCCCTACTTATGTAAAAATCTTTCACTTTCAGGAATAACATGAATATACTAAAAGAATTATATATACTAGGGAGACAACATGCTGAAATAGTAGACTGAAACTAATTTCAGATAAAAGAATTAAGTGTTATTGCTCCTTAAGAAAATCTAGCAAATCTACTCTGAAACTAAGAAGAGTCCAATAGAGCATGTACATACACGCAAAATGTTTTCTTGTATGGAAAAATCATGAAGAACAGCGGAAATGTATCTGAGAATCATGAATGAACAGCATTTTCAAACCACTAAGAATATCTTCATGTTTGACAAAAAGCCGGAAAAGAAGATTATGATCAAAGAAGCCCATTAGGTTACTTAAAAAATATTGTTTGTGAAATTCCAAAATTCGCTCTGTATAAAAGGCACACTCGTTTTCTATTCCACAAGGCCCAATCAGGTCCAACTACCAAAGAAAGACGTAAATAAAAAAGCTATATATTGACAAAAAGGAATAGACACAAACAAATATTCGAAGAAGTTTGCGGTTCAACTTAAAACATCGCATAACACATAATCCAAGTCGTATGGAACACGTATAACGCACCAACATTGAAATGTCTGACGCCTCATTTGCCATGTTATCACTCCCTAATCTTACGTGCTTGCACGAAACTATATATAATCACTATTCTGAGAGGGAAGGACAAAGGGTTTCGTGTGAATCATATCATCATTTTATTTTATCATTATTGACTTGTATGCAAGTGCAGCATGATTTACAAAGTCGAACTGTTTTTAGCTTTTCTGTACAACGGTTAGCTTATTAACAACAACAATAGCTAACATTCATTTATTGATCATGGAACATATGAATCAAACTGGATGATTCAGAATGAGCTTTTCAAATATTAAGCAACGAATGATCTTTTTGGTTAGCCGAATGTTTTCTCGGTGCTGTAAGTCATGTACAAGAAGCCATCTCCTTCCTTGAAAGTATTGTACAAAGAATCCATGCAACTAGCTGCAAAATCAAGAGAGGACTGAATTATTTATTAATGGACTGTTTTATTAGAAAGTGATTTATCATCGATGCTGCGCATGCTTACCCGTTTGAGGAAGTGTGTTCTGTACAAAAACAAAGAGAGATTTAGATGGATCTAAATGTAGCCTAGTCGCTTAGCATGTGAATGAAATGTCCAACAGTCATGTCTCGTGGGACCAAGTATCTGAATACATCAAAATGTGATCATTGATCAATTAGTATATGTATATATTCACTTTCTTTCAACAGCTAAATGGACTGTCCGAAACTTACTTGTTCTTCTCCATGTCAGGGAGGTCTGCGTTTGAATATTTCTCAATGATCACCTGTGATTGATGAATATATATGTACAAAAAAAAACATAAAAAACAAATCTTCAAGGCACAATTAGAGTCACAAAAGACTTGGATTAAGAAAGATCAAGGTTGACTCAATCAGTAGATCATGTAGTTATAGATGATCCAAATAATTGTTATCATCAGTTCTATTTTATTCGAATTAATTCTTATTGCAAATTTTCTTAGTTATATAAACCAAAAAACAATCACATGATTCCTTGCAATCTTTTGTTTTATTTTATTGCAAGTTTGCAACCACCAAAAAAGAACAAAAGAGCTAGCCCCTAAGAGTTGATCAGAGTGAATCATCGATAATAGAAACAAAACCGAAGTAATGATCAATCATTCAAACTCTAAGGAGATCCACAACAGCACGGCAACTCAGACCGAACCACCACGACACAATAAACTAGGCATATAACTTAACCTACCGGAACTCTATCTGGATATTTTGCAGTGATGTTCCTCGACTCTTTCAATCGCTCATCTGCACGGCCCCACAATCACAACCGATCAAGATAAAAATAAAAGGAGTATGATTAATCAATAAAAAAAGAGATTAGCTGGAACAAACCAGCGGAGATTTGTTCCTTGAAAGACTTGACAACAGTTCCCATTGTAGATTTCCGGTCGAATGATTCCGACAGAAGCTGTTTGCTTTTTCTTCTTACAGAACAGAAGATTGTCTTCAACTTTTCTTTTGGTGCTTCGTTTGATTGTTTGACAAGAAAACAAAAGAGAGAGATTTGAGACATATTTATAGAATAGACAAGCAGTTACTGGGCTTAGTTACTGGGCTTTTTGGGCCTTATATAATTTTACGGCCCATATAGAAAACACGCAAGAGAATGATTCCTTTACGTTAAACAAACAAAATATTCAACATTACAAAAACAAGAAAAGCTTTATACACATAGCCTGCAAGAACAATCCAAGTGTATTACAACAAACTCTCTTTATTTCTACGGTTTCAAGTGCAAAGATCTCTCTCTACTTGTCAGAGATTCACAGACCTCCAATCATCCAGGGAGATTCTCCTCCTCTTTCGTAGCTGCAGCATGATGATCCATAACCTTTTCCCTCTCTTGTTCCAAGTAATAGATCTTATCATTCATACCTTCCTTCTCATAAGCCTCCACCATGATCTCAAACGTTCTTGAATCACGCACACATTCCCTCTCCTTCATCCTCGTGTACACTCTCTCCATCTCTATCAGATCATCCGCTTTGGCACACGCCGATATAACCGCGTTGTAAAAAGAAGTGTTCTCCGGTATCTCAAACTTTGCAGCTAACTGAACACTACTTATCACCTTATGGAAAAGACCAGCGTTGGCGTATCCGTTAATGAGACAGCAAAACGTCTTTGTGTCTGCCTTCATACCTTCGCTACGCATCTGATCAAACGTATACTCCATGTTCTTCGCATCACCGACATCCGCAAAGGCCTCGATGATGTTGTTGTAAGTCGACGTCGTCCACGGGAACTCGAGCTTTCTCATGTACTCCATCACGGATGACATCTTATCATACATCCTCTTCTTCCCATAAGCACCGATCAAGATATTGAAACTCCGCGTCTCCGGCTCGATCCCGAAGTTCCTGAACTTCTCGTACCAGCTCTCCATCATGTCAATCTTCCCCATGTTCCCAAACACGCTAAGGATGATGTTCATCGTCCACACATCGGGCTTACACTCAGTACTCACCAGCATATCAGACAGAACTTTCTCCATCTGATCAAACCTTCCAACCCTCCCGTACCCGCTCAAAACTATGTTCTGAGTCACAGTGTTCGGAGTGATCAAACGCTCGTCCATCTCTCTGTACAAAGACTCAACCAAGTCGAACAGAGACGCGTCCACACACACCTTGAGCAGAGTGCTGTAATGTGTAAACATCAGGTTGACACTGAGGCAAGGCTTTCATCCGTTCAAGAACTGAGAAAGCCTCGTCTATAAGATTACTCCTACAATAAGCACCAAGTAGAGCAGTGTAGAGCTCAACAGTTGGTTCAAGTCCTTCTTCAAGCATTTCGTCGAACACCTTCTGTGCACGGTTAGGTTGTCCAGATTTCCCCAAAAGAACGAGCAGCTTCATGTAAGTCCCTTCCTTTGGTTGATAAAACGGCTGCTTCCTTCAACATCTCAAACACCTAAAAACACCCAATTGAATCAAATCATCATTCACTCGAAAAAGATTCGAACTTTACAAAAGATGAAGAATCACCTCGAGAGCTTTTAGCCACTGCTTTTTGGCGATGAGATCGGATAAGGTCTCGGTGACAGTGTTAACCCACCCGTTGGCTTTGCTCCTCCTGTCGAGCTTCTTCTTCACGTTCTTCATCGGGGTTCTTCTAGTGTTAGCAGGCTCCGTGATTCCGGGAAACTCTCCTTCCTTCCAGAGCCTCTTCTTCGTCGCGGCGGCTCTCGGAGATGATTTAGAAGCGGCGAGAACGCATCGCACGAGGTTTGTTTCCCTCTGGTGGAATCTGCGTTTTTCTCCGGGGATTCGAGATGAGCATAGCGAAGAAGAAAACGAGAGAGACATTGACGCCATCGTCTTCTTCCTCCTTTCACTCCGAACTCTCTCTGTTTCGGATAATTCTCGTCAAATACTCGTTTCGGTTGGATATGGTCAAATCCGGTTACGCGGTTCAGCTTCAAAGACTAAATCGATATGTACCGTATTTAAGAAGGACATTCAAACCGGTAGAACCGGTGCATGATCGAGAAACTTAAATAACTACCTCATTAATAATGAAGAGTAGATTCTGACCGCAATATTTGTTTTAACATATGTAAACTAGATTACGACTTTTTTTTTACTTATTATTAGCTGCTTTTTTTTTTTTTGATAATCCAGTATCCGACCACTAAGCGTGATCAATTAGCCCACCGGACTTATATCCATACCATTACAAAATTTTTAAGCTTCCACTTAAAAGTCTCTGGTTACGCCAAATGGTCTGGAGGGCGAGAGAAGCCCATGTGAATGCTCTCGTGGCCAATGCGGATCGAACCCAGAGCGGGTACTCCAGCCGGAATTCTTTTACCACTAGGCTAACACGCGTTGGTTAGTAGCTGCTTTTAAGGGTTTGGTAGATAACATGACCAATCCAACTCGTAAATTAAATAATTCACAGAATGTTTTAGTACACTTTTCTTTGAGAATGTTTTAGTACATTCTTAGTAGGTCTAGTGGTGAACTATAGGTAATAGGTGTGTAACTTTTTTTATACCTATATCAGTCGCTAGACTGATTCCCTTGAATTATGTGATAACATCAGTTTTACAAGATCTTATCGCACGAATGGTCCAAAAAACCATAATAAAGGTAACCCATGCATGATCATATATATTACAAACTACATTCCATATTTGAAGTAATGTATTATAAACTATATTTCATGGTATATATGAATTATTCTAATTTTTTAATATTTAGTTTACTAAAATTTCATATACTAGCTAGATTAGTGGAATTAGCATTATAAAATCTACATTATCTAGAGAAACAGAGACAAGAGATGTTCTAAACTCTTTGACTATCATCTTATGTTAGTGCTCGATGAAACTATACACAAAAACATATTTTCATATTTTTGAATTTTTTCCAAAATTCGTGGGTTAACCCCTTCTAAAATAATGAATTTTCTGTAAATGCTCTATATACTGAAATTTATACACTTCAATTTTGTTTAAAAATTTCAAACCACATTCGAAATTTGAATTAATGTATTCTAAACTATCTTTCATGGTATATATGAATCATTCTAATTTTTTAATATTTAGTTTGGTAAAATTTCATATACTACCTAGAAGAATGGAATTAACATTATAAAATCTTATTTATCTAGAGAAACGAGACAACAAAGGTTCTAAACTTCTTTGACCATCATCTTATGTCAGTGCTCGATGAAACTATACACTAAAACCAGATTTTCATTTATTTGAAAATTTTCCAAAATTTGTGGGTTAACCCCTACTAAAATAATGAATTTTCTGTAAATGCTCTATATACTGAAGTTTATAATCTTCAATTTTGTTTTAAAAATTTCAAACCACATTTTACATTTGAATTAGTTTATTCTAAAGTCTCTTTCATAGTATATAGGAATCATTATGCTTTTTAATATTTCGTTTACTAAAATTTTATATACTGCTTAGATTAGTAGATTTAGCATTATAAAATCTTCATTAATTAGATGAACGGAGAAAACAAAGATTCTAAACCTCTTTAACCATCATCTTATGTCAGTTCTCTAAGAAACAATACACTTAAAACCAGATTTTCATATTTTTGAAAAGTTTGCAAAATCTGTGGTTAACCCTTTTTAAAATAATTAGTTTTTGATAAATCCTCTATATACTGAAGTTTATACTCTTCACTTATCTTTTAAAAATTTCAACCGCATTCTACATTTGAATTAATGTATTCTAAAGTCTCTTTCATGGTATATAGGAATCATTCTATTTTTTTTTTAATATTTCGTTTACTAAAATTTCATGTACTGCCTAGATTAGTGGAATTACCATTATAAAATATTCATTATCTAGAGAAACGGAGAAAACAAATGTTCTAAACCTCTTTTACCATCATCTTATGCCAGTTCTCGATGAAACTCTACAGTAAAACCAGATTTTTCATATTTTTGAATTTTTTTCAAAATCCATAGGTTAACCCCCCTTTTACAATATTAAGTTTTCGGTAAATGCTCTATATACGGAAGTTTATACTCTTCAATTTAGTTTAAAAATTTCAAACCAATTCTACATTTGAATTAATGTATTCTTAACCATCTTTTATGGTACATAGGAATCATTCTAATTTTTTAATATTTAGTTGACTAAAATTTCATATACTGCTGAGATTAGTGGAATTACCATTATAAAATCTTCATTATCTAGAGAAAAAGAGACAACAAAGGTTCTAAACTCTTTGAACATCATTTTATATTAGTGTTCGATGAAAGTATACACTAAAACCAGATTTTCATATTTTTGAACTTTTTTTCAAAATCCGTGGGTTCTCTTTTAAAATATTGAGTTTTTGGTAAATGCTCTATATACTGAAGTTTATACTCTTCAATTTAGTTTAAAAATATCAAACCACATTTTACATTAGAATTTATGTATTCTAAACTATCTTTCATAATATATAGGAATCATTCTAATTTTTTTAACATTTAATTGACTAAAATTTCATATACTGCCTAGATTAGTGAAGTTAACATTATAAAATCTTCATTATCTAGAGAAACAGAGAAAACATAGGTTCTAAACTCTTTGAACATCATCTTATATTAGTGCTCGATAAAAGTATACACTAAAACCAGTTTTTTATATTTTTGATTTTTTTTTCCAAAATCCATGGGTTACCCCCCATTCTAAAATAATGAGTTTTTGGTAAATGCTCTTTATACTGAAGTTTATACTCTTCACTTTAGTTTAGAAATTTCAAACCACATTCTACATTTTAATTAATGTACTCTAAACTATCTTTCATGGTATATATGAATCATTCTAATTTTTTAATATTTAGTTTACTAAAATTTCATATACTGCATAGATTAGTGGAATTAACATTATAAAATCTACATTATCTAGAGAAACGGAGACAACAAAGATTCTAAACTCTTTGACCATCATCTTATGTTAGTGCTCGATGAAACTATACATTAAAACCAGTTTTTCATATTTTTGAAAATTTTCCAAAATCCGTGGGTTAACCCCTTCTAAAATAATGAGTTTACCGTAAATGCTCTATATACTGAAGTTTATACTCTCACATTCGACATTTGAATTAATGTATTCTAAACTATCTTTCATGGTATATAGGAATCATTCTATTTTTTAATATTTAATTTGGTAAAATTTCAATATACTGCTTAGAATAGTGGAATTACCATTATAAAATCTTTATTATCTAGAGAAATGAAGACAACAAAGGTTCTAAACCTCTTTGAACATCATCTTATGTCAGTGCTCTATGAAACTATACACTAAAACCATATTTTCATATTTTTGAATTTTTTTTTCAAAATCCGTGGGTTAACCCCTTTTAAAATAATGAGTTTTCAGTAAATCCTCTATATACTGAAGTTTATATTCTTCACTTTTGTTTTAAAAATTTCAAACCACATTCCAAATTTGAATTAATGTATTATAAAGTCTATTTCATGGTATATAGGAATCATTCTAATTTTTAATATTTCGTTTACTAAATCTTCATATACTGCCTAGATTAGTAGATTTAGCATTATAAAATTTTCGTTAACTAGAGAAACGGAGAAAACATAGGTTCTAAACTCTTTGACCATCATCTTATGTTAGTGCTCGATAAAAGTATACACTAAAACTAGATTTTCATATTTTTGAAAATTTTCCAAAATCCGTGGGTTAATCCTTTCTAAAATAATGCGTTTTCGGTAAATGCTCTGTATACTGAAATTTATACTCTTCACTTTAGTTTAAAAATTTCAAACCATATTCTACATTTGAATTAATTAATTCTAAAGTCTCTTTCACGGTATATATGAATCATTATATTTTTTTTGATATTTCGTTTACTAAAATTTCATATACTGCCTAGATTAGTGGAATTAGCATTATAAAATCTACATTATTTAGAGAAACGGAGACAACAGAGATTCTAAACTCTTTGACCACATCTTTTGTTAGTGCTCGATGAAACTATACACTAAAACTAGATTTTCATATTTATAAAATTTTTCCAAAATCCTTGGGTTAACCCCTTCTAAAATAATGAGTTTTCGTTAAATGCTCCATATACTGAAGTTTATACTCTTCACTTTAGTTTAAAAATTTCAAACCACATTCTAAATTTGAATTAATGTATTTTAAACTATCTTTCATGGTATATAGGAATCATTCTAATTTTTTAATATTTAGTTTACTAAAATTTCATATACTACCTAGATTAGTGGAATTAGCATTATAAAATCTTCATTATCTAGAGAAACGAAGACAACAAAGGTTCTAAACTCTTTGACTGTCATATTATGTTAGTGCCCGATGAAACAATATACTAAAAACAGATTTTCATATTTTTTAAAATTATCTAAAATTTGTTGGTTAACCCTTCTAAAATAATGAGTTTTCGGTAAGTGCTCTATATACTGAAGTTTATACTCTTCAATTTTGTTTAAAAATTTCAAACCACATTCTACATTTGAATTAATGTATTCTAAACTATCTTTCATGGTATATAGGAATCATTCTAACTTTTTAATATTTAGTTTACTAAAATTTCATAAACTGCATATATTAGTGGAATTAGCATTATAAATCTTCATTATCTAGAGAAACGGAGACAACAGAGGTTCTAAACTCTTTGACCATCATCTTATGTCAGTGCTCGATGAAACTATACACTAAAACCAAATTTTTGGAATTTTGAACTTTTTTTCAAAATCCGTGGGTTACCCCGTTCAAAAATATTGAGTTTTCGGTAAATGCTCTATATACTGAAGTTTATACTCTTCACTTTAGTTTAAAAATTCCAAACCACATTCTACATTTTAATTAATGTATTTTAAGCTATATTTCATGATATATAGGAATCATTCTATTTTTTAATATTTAGTTTACTAAAATTTCACATACTACATATATTATTGTAATTAGCATTATAAAATCTTCATTATCTAGAGAAACGGAGACAACAAAGGTTCTAAACTCTTTGACCATCATATTATGTTAGTGCTCGATGAAACAATACACTAAAAACAAATTTTCATATTTTTAAAATTTTTCCAAAATTCGTGGTTTAACCCCTTCTAAAATAATGAGTTTTCGGTAAATTCTCTATATACTGAAGTTTATACTCTTCACTTTAGTTTAAAAATTTCAAACCACATTATGAATTTGAATTAATGTATTCTAAACTATCTTTCATTGTAAATAGGAATCATTCTAATTTTTTAATATTTAGTTTACTAAAATTTCATATATTGCCTAGATTAGTGGAATTAGCATTATAAATCTTGATTATCTAGAGAAACGGAGACAACAGAGGTTCTAAACTCATTGACCATTATCTTATGTCAGTGCTCGATGAAAATATACACTAAACCAGATTTTCATATTTTTGAAAATTTTCCAAAATCCGTGGGTTAACCCCTTCTAAAATAATGATGTCAGTGCTCGGTAAATTCTCTATATACTGATGTTTATGCTCTTCACTTTAGTTTAAAATTTTTAAACCACATTCTACATTTTAATTAATGTATTCTAAACTATGTTTCATGGTATATAGGAATCATTCTAATTATTTAATATTTAGTTACTAAAATTTCATAAACAATATATATTAGTGGAATTAGCATTATAAAATCTTCATTATCTAGAGAAACGGAGACAAAAGAGGTTCTAAACTCTTTGACCATCATCTTATGTCAGTGCTCGATGAAACTATACACTAAAACAAAATTTTTAAATTTTAAATTTTTTTTTTCAAAATCCGTGGGTTAACTCCTTCAAAAATATTGAATTTTCGGTAAATGCTCTATATACTGAAGTTTATACTCTTCATTTTAGTTTAAAAATTTCAAACCACATTCTAATTTTAGTTTATTAATGTATTCTAAACTATCTTTCATGCTATACAGGAATCATTCTAATTTTTAATATTTAGTTTACTAAAATTTCATATACTGCCTAGATTAGTGGAATTAGCATTATAAAATCTTCATTATCTAAAGAAACGGAGACAATCGAGGTTCTAAACTCTTTGACCATCATCTTATGTCAGTGCTCGATGAAACTATACACTAAAACCAAATTTTGAAATTTTTGAAATTTTTTCAAAATCCGTGGGTTAACCCCTTCAAAAATATTGAATTTTTCGGTAAATGCTCTAATATACTGAAGTTTATATTCTTCACTTTAGTTTAAAATGTCAAACCACATTCTACATTTGAATTAATGTATTCTAAACTATCTTTCATTATATATAGGAATCACCCAAATTTTTTAATATTTAGTTTACTAAAATTTCATATACTGCCTAGATTATTGGAATTAGCATTATAAAATCTTCATTATCTAGAGAAACGGAGACAACAGAGGTTCTAAACTCTTTGACAATCATCTTATGTCAGTGATCGATGAAACTATACACTAAAATCAAATTTTTGAAATTTTTTCAAAATCCTTAGGTTAACCCTTCAAGAATATTGAATTTTTGGTAAATGCTCTATATACTGAAGTTTATACTCTTCATTTTAGTTTAAAAACTCCAAACCACATTCTACATTTGAATTAATGTATTCGAAACTATCTTTTATGGTATATAGGAATCATTCTAATTTTTTAATATTTAGTTTACTAAAATTTCATATACTGCCTAGATTAGTGAAATTAACATTATAAAATCTTCATTATCTAGAGAAACGGAGACAACAGAGGTTCTAAACTCTTTGACCATAATCTTATGTCAGGGCTCGATGAAACTATACACTAAAACCAAATTTCTAAATTTTTGAAATTTTTTCAAAATCCGTGGGTTAACCCCTTCAAAAATATTGAATTTTCGGTAAATGCTCTATATACTGAAGTTTATACTCTTCACTTTAGTTTAAAATTTCAAACTACATTCAAGATTTGAATTAATTTATTATAAACTATCTTTCATTGTATATAGGAATCATTCTAATTTTTTAATATTTAGTTTACTAAAATTTCATATACTCCCTAGATTAGTGGAATTAGCATTATAAAATCTTCATTAACTAGAGAAACGGAGACAACAGAGGTTCTAATTTCTTTGACAATCATCTTATGTCAGTTCTCGATGAAACTATACACTAAAACCAAATTTTTAAATTTTTGAAATTTTTTCAAAATCCGTGGGTTAACAACCCCTTCAAAAATATTGAATTTTCGTTAAATGCTCTATATACTGAAGTTTATACTCTTCACTCTAGTTTAAAATTTCAAACCACATTCAATATTTGAATTAATGTATTCTAAACTATCTTTCATTGTATATAGGAATCATTCTAATTTTTTAATATTTAGTTTACTAAAATTTCATATACTGCCTAGATTTGTGAAATTAGCATTATAAAATCTTCATTAACTAGAGAAACGGAGACAACAGAGGTTCTAAACTATTTGACAATCATCTTATGTCAGTGCTCGATGAAACTATACACTAAAACCGAATTTTTAAATTTTTGAAATTTTTTCAAAATCCGTGGGTTAACACCCCCTTCAAAAATACTGGATTTTCGGTAAATGCCCTATATACTGAAGTTTATACTCTTCACTTTAGTTTAAAATTTCAAACCATATTCTACATTTGAATTACCGTATTCTAAACTATCTTCCATTGTATATAGGAATCATTCTAATTTTTTATTATTTAGTTTACTAAAATTTCATATACTGTCTAGATTATTAGAATTAGCATTATAAAATTTTCATTATCTAGAGAAACAGAGACAACAGAGGTTCTAAACTCTTTGACAATCATCTTATGTCAGTGCTCGATGAAACTATACACTAAAACCAAATTTTTAAATTTTTAAAATATTTTTAAGATCCGTGGGTTGATCCCTTCAAAAATATTGAAATTTCTGTAAATGCTCTATATACTGAAGTTTATACTCTTCACTTTAGTTTAAAATTTCAAACCACATTCTACATTTGAGTTAATGTATTCTAAACTATCTTTCATTGTATATAGGAATCATTCTAATATTTTAATATTTAGTTTACTAAAATTTCATATACTGCCTAGGTTAGTGGAATTAGCATTATAAAATCTTCATTATCTAGAGAAACGGAGACAACAGAGGTTCTAAACTTTTTGACAATCATCTTATGTTAGTGCTCGAGGAAACAATACACTAAAACCAAATTTTTAGATTTTTGAATTTTTTTCAAAATCTGTGGGTTAACAAAAATATTGAATTTTCGGTAAATGCTCTATATACTGAAGTTTATACTCTTCACTTTAGTTTAAAATTTCAAACCACATTCTACATTTGAATTAATGTATTCTAAAATATCTTTCATTGTATATAGAAATCATTCTAATTTTTTAATATTTAGTTTACTAAAATTTCATATACATCCTAGATTAGTGGAATTAGCATTATAAAATCTTCATTATCTAGAGAAACGGAGACAACAAAGGTTCTAAACTCTTTGACAATCATCTTATGTCAGTGCTTGATGAAACTATACACTAATATCAAATTTTTGAAATTTTTGAAATTTTTTCAAAATCCGTGGGTTAGCACCTACAAAAATATTGAATTTTCGGTAATTGCTCTATATACTGAAGTTTATACTCTTCATTTTAGTTTAAAAACTCCAAACCACATTCTACATTTGAATTAATGTATTCTAATCTATCTTTCATTGTATATAGGAATTATTCTATTTTTTAATATTTAGTTTACTAAATTTTAATATACTGCCTAGATTATTGGAATTAGCATTATAAAATCTTCATTATCTAGAGAAACGGAGACAACAGAGGTTCTAAACTCTTTGACAATCATCTTATGTCAGTGCTCGATGAAACTATACACTAAAACCAAATTTTTAAATTTTTGAAATTTTTTCAAAATCCGTGGGTAAATGTTCTATATACTGAAGTTTATACTCTTCACTTTAGTTTAAAATTTCAAACCACATTTTACATTTGAATTAATGTATTATAAACTATCTTTCATTGTACATAGGAATCATTCTAATTTTTTAATATTTAGTTTACTAAAATTTCATATACATCCTAGATTAGTGGAATTAGCATTATAAAATCTTCATTATCTAGAGAAACGGAGACAACAAAGGTTCTAAACTCTTTGACAATCATCTTATGTCAGTGCTTGATGAAACTATACACTAATATCAAATTTTTGAAATTTTTGAAATTTTTTCAAAATCCGTGGGTTAACACCTACAAAAATATTGAATTTTCGGTAATTGCTCTATATACTGAAGTTTATACTCTTCATTTTAGTTTAAAAACTCCAAACCACATTCTACATTTAAATTAATGTATTCTAAACTATCTTTTATGGTATATAGGAATCATTCTAATTTTTTAATATTTAGTTTACTAAAATTTCATATATTGCCTAGATTATTGGAATTAACATTATAAAATCTTCATTATCTAGAGAAACGGAGACAACAGAGGTTCTAAACTCTTTGACCCATAATCTTATGCCAGTGCTCGATGAAACTATACACTAAAACCAAATTTCTAAATTTTTGAAATTTTTTCAAAATCCGTGGGTTAAAAATATTGAATTTTTGGGTAATGCTCTATATACTGAAGTTTATACTCTTCACTTTAGTTTAAAATTTCAAACCACATTCTACATTTGATTAATGTATTCTAAACTATCTTTCATTGTATATAGGAATCATACTAATTTTTTAATTTTTAGTTTACTAAAATTTCATATACTGCCTAGATTAGTGGAATTAACATTATAAAATCTTCATTAACGAGAGAAACAGAGACAACAGAGGTTCTAAACTCTTTGACAATCATCTTATGTCAGTGCTCGATGAAATTATACACTAAAACCAATTTTTAATTTTTTTTTAAGTTTTTCAAAATCCGTGGGTTAACCCCCTTTAAAAATATTGAATTTTCGGTAAATGCTCTATATATTGAAGTTTATACTCTTCACTTTAGTTTAAAATTTCAAACCACATTCAACATTTGAATTAATGTATTCTAAACTATCTTTCATTGTATATAGGAATCATTTTAATTTTTTATATTTAGTTTACTAAAATTTCATATACTGCCTAGGTTAGTGGAATTAGCATTATAAAATCTTCATTATCTAGGGAAACGGAGACAACAGAGGTTCTAAACTTTTTGACAATCATCTTATGTTAGTGCTCGAGGAAACAATACACTAAAACCAAATTTTTAGATTTTTGAATTTTTTTTCAAAATCCGTGGGTTAACCCCTTCAAAAATATTGAATTTTCGGTAAATGCTCTATATACTGAAGTTTATACTCTTCACTTTAGTTTAAAATTTCAAACCACATTCTACATTTGAATTAATGTATTCTAAAATATCTTTCATTGTATATAGAAATCATTCTAATTTTTTAATATTTAGTTTACTAAAATTTCATATACATCCTAGATTAGTGGAATTAGCATTATAAAATCTGCATTATCTAGAGAAACAGAGACAACAGAGGTTCTAAACTCTTTGACAATCATCTTATGTCAGTGCTCGGTGAAACTATAGACTAAAATCAAATTTTTGAAATTTTGAAATTTTTTCAAAATCCGTGGGTTAACCCCTACAAAAATATTGAATTTTCGGTAATTGCTCTATATACTGAAGTTTATACTCTTCATTTTAGTTTAAAAACTCCAAACCACATTCTACATTTGAATTAATGTATTCTAAAATATCTTTTATGATATATAGGAATCATTCTAATTTTTTAATATTTAGTTTACTAAAACTTCATATACTGCCTAGATTAGTGGAATTAACATTTTAAAATCTTCATTAACTAGAGAAACAGAGACAACAGAGGTTCTAAACTCTTTGACAATCATCTTATGTCAGTGCTCGATGAAATTATACACTAAAAACAAATTTTTAAATTTTTGATTTTTTTTTCAAAAATATTGAATTTTCGGTAAATGCTCTATATATTGAAGTTTATACTCTTCACTTTAGTTTAAAATTTCAAACCACATTCAACATTTGAATTAATGTATTCTAAATTATCTTTCATTGTATATATGAATCATTCTAATTTTTTAATATTTAGTTTACTAAAATTTCATATACTGCCTAGATTAGTGGAATTAGCATTATAAAATCTTCATTAACTAGAGAAACGGAGACAACAGAGGTTCTAAACTTTTTGACAATCATCTTATGTCAGTGCTCGATGAAACTATACACTAAAACCAAATTTTTAAATTTTTAAAATTTTTTCAAAATCCGTGGGCTAACCCCATCAAAAATATTGAAATTTCGGTAAATGCTCTATATACTGAAGTTTATACTCTTCACTTTAGTTTAAAATTTCAAACCACATTCTACATTTGATTAATGTATTCTAAACTATTTTTCATTGTATATAGGAATCATACTAATTTTTCAATATTTAGTTTACTAAAATTTCATATACTGCCTAGATTAATGGAATTAGCATTAAAAATCTTCATTATCTAGAGAAACGGAGACAACAGAGGTTATAAACTCTTTGACAATCATCTTATGTCAGTGCTCGATGAAACTATACACTAAAATCAAATTTTTGAAATTATTTCAAAATCCTTGGGTTAACCCCTTCAATAATATTGAATTTTTGGTAAATGCTCTATATACTGAAGTTTATACTCTTCATTTTAGTTTAAAAACTCCAAACCACATTCTACATTTGAATTAATGTATTCTAATCTATCTTTCATTGTATATAGGAATCATTCTATTTTTTAATATTTAGTTTACTAAATTTTAATATACTGCCTAGATTATTGGAATTAGCATTATAAAATCTTCATTATCTAGAGAAACGGAGACAACAGAGGTTCTAAACTCTTTGACAATCATCTTATGTCAGTGCTTGATGAAACTATACACTAAAATCAAATTTTTGAAATTTTTGAAATTTTTTCAAAATCCGTGGGTTAACACCTACAAAAATATTGAATTTTCGGTAATTGCTCTATATACCGAAGTTTATACTCTTCATTTTAGTTTAAAAACTCCAAACCACATTCTACATTTGAATTAATGTATTCTAAACTATCTTTTATGGTATATATGAATCATTCTAATTTTTTAATATTTAGTTTACTAAAATTTCATATACTGCCTAGATTAGTGGAATTAACATTATAAAATCTTCATTATCTAGAGAAACGGAGACAACAGAGGTTCTAAACTCTTTGACCCATAATCTTATGTCAGTGCTCGATGAAACTATACACTAAAACCAAATTTCTAAATTTTTGAAATTTTTTCAAAATCCGTGGGTTAAAAATATTGAATTTTTGGTAAATGCTCTATATACTGAAGTTTATACTCTTCACTTTAGTTTAAAATTTCAAACCACATTCTACATTTGATTAATGTATTCTAAACTATCTTTCATTGTATATAGGAATCATACTAATTTTTTAATTTTTAGTTTACTAAAATTTCATATACTGTCTAGATTAGTGGAATTAGCATTATAAAATCTTCATTATCTATAGAAACGGATACAACAGAGGTTATAAACACTTTGACAATCATCTTATGTAAGTGATCGATGAAACTCTACACTAAAACCAATTTTTTAAAATTTTTTAAGTTTTTCAAAATCCGTGGGTTAACCCCTTCAAAAATATTGAATTTTCGGTAAATGCTCTATATACTGAAGTTTATACTCTTCACTTTAGTTTAAAATTTCAAACCACATTCTACATTTGAATTAATGTATTCTAAACTATCTTTCATTGTATATAGAAATCATTCTAATTTTTTAATATTTAGTTTACTAAAATTTCATATACTGCCTAGATTAGTGGAATTAGCATTATAAAATCTTCATTAACTAGAGAAACGGAGACAACAGATTTCTAAACTCTTTGACAATCATCTTATGTCAGTGCTCGATGAAACTATACACTAAAACCAAATTTTTAAATTTTTGAATTTTTTTTTAAAATCCGTGGGTTAACCCCTTCAAAAATATTGAATTTTCGGTAAATGCTCTATATACTGAAGTTTATACTCTTCACTTTAGTTTAAAATTTCAAACCACATTCTACATTCGAATTAATGTATTCTAATCTATCTTTCATTGTATATAGGAATCATTCTAATTTTTTAATATTTAGTTTACTAAATTTTAATATACTGCCTAGATTATTGGAATTAGCATTATAAAATCTTCATTATCTAAAGAAACGGAGACAACAAAGGTTCTAAACTCTTTGACTATCATCTTATGTCAGTGCTCAATGAAACTATACACTAAGACCAAATTTTTAAATTTTTGAAATTTTTTCAAAATCCGTGGGTTGACCCCTTCAAAAATATTGAATTTTCGGTAAATGCTCTATATACTGAAGTTTATACTCTTCACTTTAGTTTAAAATTTCAAACCACATTCTACATTTGAATTAATGTATTCTAAATTATCTTTCATTGTATATAGGAATCATTCTAATTTTTTAATATTTAGTTTACTAAAATTTCATATACTGCATAGATTAGTGGAATTAGCATTATAAAATCTTCATTATCTAGAGAAACGGAGACAACAGAGGTTCTAAACTCTTTGACAATCATCTTATGTCAGTGCTCGATGATACTATACACTAAAACCAAATTTTTAAATTTTTGAATTTTTTTCAAAATCCGTGGGTTAACACCTTCAAAAATATTGAATTTTCAGTAAATGCTCTATATACTGAAGTTTATACTCTCCACTTTAGTTTAAAATTTCAAACCACATTTTACATTTGAATTAATGTATTCTAAACTATCTTTCATTGTATATAGGAATCATTCTAATTTTTTAATATTTAGTTTACTAAAATTTCATATACATCCTAGATTAATGGAATTAGCATTATAAAACTTCATTATCTAGAGAAACGGAGACAACAGAGGTTCTAAACTCTTTGACAATCATCTTATGTCAGTGCTCGATGAAACTATACACTAAAATCAAATTTTTATAATTTTTGAAATTTTTTCAAAATCCGTGGGTTAAAAATATTGAATTTTTGGTAAATGCTCTATATACTGAAGTTTATACTCTTCACTTTAGTTTAAAATTTCAAACCACATTCTACATTTGATTAATGTATTCTAAACTATCTTTCATTGTATATAGGAATCATACTAATTTTTTAATATTTAATTTACTAAAATTTCATATACTGTCTAGATTAGTGGAATTAGCATTATAAAATCTTCGTTATCTAGAGAAACGGAGACAACAGAGGTTATAAACTCTTTGACAATCATCTTATGTAAGTGCTCGATGAAACTATACACTAAAACTAAATTTTTAAATTTTTGAAATTTTTTCAAAATCCGTGGGTTGACCCCTTCAAAAATATTGAGTTTTCGGTAAATGCTCTATATACTGAAGTTTATACTCTTCACTTTAGTTTAAAATTTCAAACCACATTCTACATTTGAATTAATGTATTCTAAACTATCTTTCATTGTATATAGGAATCATTCTAATTTTTAAATATTTAGTTTACTAAAATTTCATATACTGCCTAGATTAGTGGCATTAGCATTATAAAATATTCATTATCTAGAGAAACGGAGACAACAGAGGTTCTAAACTCTTTGACAATCATCTTATGTCAGTACTCGATGAATCTATACACTAAAACCAAATTTTTAAATTTTTGAAATTTTTTCAAAATCCGTGGGTTAACCCCTTCAAAAATATTGAATTTTCGGTAAATGCTCTATATACTGAAGTTTATACTCTTCACTTTAGTTTAAAAACTCCAAACCACATTCTACATTTGAATTAATGTATTCTAATCTATCTTTCATTGTATATAGGAATCATTCTATTTTTTAATATTTAGTTTACTAAATTTTAATATACTGCCTAGATTATTGGAATTAGCATTATAAAATCTTCATTATCTAGAGAAATGGAGACAACAGAGGTTCTAAACTCTTTGGCAATCATCTTATGTCAGTGCTTGATGAAACTATACACTAAAATCAAATTTTTGAAATTTTTGAAATTTTTTCGGTAATTGCTCTATATACCGAAGTTTATACTCTTCATTTTAATTTAAAAACTCCAAACCACATTCTACATTTGAATTAATGTATTCTAAACTATCTTTTATGGTATATAGGAATCATTCTAATTTTTTAATATTTAGTTTACTAAAATTTTATATACTGCTTAGATTAGTGGAATTTACATTATAAAATCTTCATTATCTAGAGAAACGGAGACAACAGAGGTTCTAAACTCTTTGACCATAATCTTATGACAGTGCTCGATGAAACTATACACTAAAACCAAATTTCTAAATTTTTGAAATTTTTACAAAATCCGTGGGTTATCCCCTTCAAAAATATTGAATTTTTGGTAAATGCTCTATCAACTGAAGTTTATACTCTTCACTTTAGTTTAAAATTTCAAACCACATTCTACATTTGATTAATGTATTCTAAACTATTTTTCATTGTATATAGGAATCATACTAATTTTTCAATATTTAGTTTACTAAAATTTCATATACTGCCTAGATTAGTGGAATTAGCATTAAAAATCTTTATTATCTAGAGAAACGGAGACAACAGAGGTTATAAACTCTTTGACAATCATCTTATGTAAGTGCTCGATGAAAACTATACACTAAAATCAAATTTTTAAATTTTTGAAATTTTTTCAAAATCCGTGGGTTAACCCCTTCAAAAATATTGAATTTTCGGTAAATGCTCTATATACTGAAGTTTATACTCTTCACTTTAGTTTAAAATTTCAAACCAAATTCTACATTTGAATTAATGTATTCTAAATTATCTTTCATTGTATATAGGAATTATTCTAATTTTTTAATATTTAGTTTACTAAAATTTCATATACATCCTAGATTAGTGGAATTTGCATTATAAAATCTTCATTATCTAGAGAAACGGAGACAACAGTGGTTGTAAACCCTTTGACAATCATCTTATGTCAATGCTCGATGTAACTATACACTAAAATCAAATTTTTGCAAATTTTGAATTTTTTTCAAAATCCGTAGGTTAACCCCTTCAAAAGTATTGAATTTTCGGTAAATGCTCTATATACTGAAGTTTATACTCTTCACTTTAGTTTAAAATTTCAAACCACATTCTACATTTGAATTAATGTATTCTAAACTATCTTTCATTGTATATAGGAATCATTTTAATTTTTTAATATTTAGTTTACTAAAATTTCATATACATCCTAGATTAGTGGAATTTGCATTATAAAATCTTCATTATCTAGAGAAACGGAGACAACAGTGGTTGTAAACCCTTTGACAATCATCTTATGTCAATGCTCGATGTAACTATACACTAAAATCAAATTTTTGCAAATTTTGATTTTTTTTCAAAATCCGTAGGTTAACCCCTTCAAAAGTATTGAATTTTCGGTAAATGCTCTATATACTGAAGTTTATACTCTTCACTTTAGTTTAAAATTTCAAACCACATTCTACATTTGAATTAATGTATTCTAAACTATCTTTCATTGTATATAGGAATCATTTTAATTTTTTAATATTTAGTTTACTAAAATTTCATATACTGCCTAGATTAGTGGAATTAGCATTATAAAATCTTCATTATCTAGAGAAACGGAGACAACAGAGGTTCTAAACTCTTTGACAATCATCTTATGTCAGTGCTCGATGAAACTATACACTAAAACCAAATTTTTAAATTTTTGAAATTTTTTTCAAAATCCGTGGGTTAACCCCTTCAAAAATATTGAATTTTCGGTAAATGCTCTATATACTGAAGTTTATACTCTTCACTTTAGTTTAAAATTTCAAACCACATTCTACATTTGAATTAATGTATTCTAAACTATCTTTCATTGTATATAGGAATCATTCTAATTTTTTAATATTTAGTTTACTAAAATTTCATATACATCCTAGATTAGTGGAATTTGCATTATAAAATCTTCATTATCTAGAGAAACGGAGACAACAGGGGTTCTAAACCCTTTGACAATCATCTTATGTCAGTGCTCGATGAAACTATACATTAAAATCAAATTTTTGAAATTTTTGAAATTCTTTTAAAATCCGTAGGTTAACCCCTTCAAAAATATTGAATTTTCGGTAAATGCCCTATATACTGAAGTTTATACTCTTCATTTTAGTTTAAAAACTCCAAACCACATTCTACATTTGAATTAATTTATTCTAAACTATCTTTTATGGTGTATAGGAATCATTCTAATTTTTTAATATTTAGTTTACTAAAATTTCATATACTGCTTAGATTAGTGGAATTAACAATATAAAATCTTCATTATCTAGAGAAACGGAGACAACAGAGGTTCTAAACTCTTTGACCATAATCTTATGCAGGGGCGGTCCCAGGAATAATTATATGTGGGTTCAAAAATATTAAAAGTGCGGTAGTGAGCTTCGAACCCTGGTTTTTGGGGTGTCAAACACCATACATTACCAACTCTCCTACTGGAATTTTGACAACTTTCTTTAACAAAAAAACATTTTATCATATTTTTGTGGTGTCAAGTGACACCACTAGCTATAAGGTGGGTCCGCCCCTGATCTTATGTCAGTGCTCGATGAAACTATATACTAAAACCAAATTTCTAAATTGTTTATATTTTTTCAAAATCCGTGGGTTATCCCCTTCAAAAATATTGAATTTTTGGTAGATGCTCTATATACTGAAGTTTATACTCTTCACTTTAGTTTAAAATTTCAAACCACATTCTACATTTGATTAATGTATTCTAAACTATTTTTCATTGTATATAGGAATCATACTAATTTTTCAATATTTGTTTACTAAAATTTCATATACTGCCTAGATTAGTGGAATTAGCATTAAAAATCTTCATTATCTAGAGAAACGGAGAGAACAGAGGTTATAAACTCTTTGACAATCATCTTATGTAAGTGCTCGATGAAAACTGTACACTAAAATCAAATTTTTGAAAATTTTGAAATTTTTTCAAAATCCGTAGGTTAACCCCTTCAAAAGTATTGAATTTTCGGTAAATGCTCTATATATACTGAAGTTTATACTCTTCACTTTAGTTTAAAATTTCAAACCACATTCTACATTTGAATTAATGTATTCTAAACTATCTTTCATTGTATATAGGAATCATTCTAATTTTTTAATATTTACTTTAATAAAATTTCATATACTGCCTAGATTAGTGGAATTAGCATTATAAAATCTTCATTATCTAGAGAAACGGAGACAACAGAGGTTCTAAACTCTTTGACCATAATCTTATGTCAGTGCTCGATGAAACTATACACTAAAACCAAATTATTAAATTTTTGAAATTTTTTTTAAAAATCCGTGGGTTGAATTTTCGGTAAATGCTCTATATACCGAAGTTTATACTCTTCACTTTAGTTTAAAATTTGAAACCACATTCTACATTTGAATTAATGTATTCTAAACTATCTTTCATTGTATATAGGAATCATTCTAATTTTTTAATATTTAGTTTACTAAAATTTAATATACTGCCTATATTATTGAAATTAGCATTATAAAATCTTCATTATCTAGAGAAACGGAGACAACAGAGGTTCTAAACTCTTTGACAATCATCTTATGTCAGTGCTCGATGAAACTATACACTAAAACCAAATTATTAAATTTTTGAAATTTTTTTTAAAAATCCGTAGGTTGAATTTTCGGTAAATGCTATATATACCGAAGTTTATACTCTTCACTTTAGTTTAAAATTTCAAACCACATTCTACATTTGAATTAATGTATTCTAAACTATCTTTCATTGTATATAGGAATCATTCTAATTTTTTAATATTTAGTTTACTAAAATTTCATATACTGCCTAGATTAGTGGAATTAGCATTATAAAATCTTCATTATCTAGAGAAACGGAGACAACAGAGGTTCTAAACTCTTTGACAATAATCTTATGTCAGTGCTCGATGAAACTATACACTAAAACCAAATTTCTAAATTTTTGAAATTTTTTCAAAATCCGTGGGTAAATGCGCTATATACTGAAGTTTATACTCTTCACTTTAGTTTAAAATTTCAAACCACATTCTACATTTGAATTAATGTATTCTAAACTATCTTTCATTGTATATAGGAATCATTCTAATTTTTTAATATTTAGTTTACTAAAATTTCATATACATCCTAGATTAGTGGAATTTGCATTATAAAATCTTCATTATCTAGAGAAACGGAGACAACAGAGGTTCTAAACCCTTTGACAATCATCTTATGTCAGTGCTCGATGAAACTATACACTAAAACCAAATTATTAAATTTTTGAATTTTTTTTTAAAAATCCGTGGGTTGAATTTTCGGTAAATGCTCTATATACCGAAGTTTATACTCTTCACTTTAGTTTAAAATTTCAAACCACATTCTACATTTGAATTAATGTATTCTAAACTATCTTTCATTGTATATAGGAATCATTCTAATTTTTTAATATTTAGTTTACTAAAATTTAATATACTGCCTATATTATTGAAATTAGCATTATAAAATCTTCATTATCTAGAGAAACGGAGACAACAGAGGTTCTAAACTCTTTGACAATCTTCTTATGTCAGTGCTCGATGAAACTATACACTAAAACAAAATTTTTAAATTTTTGAAATTTTTTCAAAATCCGTGGGTTGACCCCTTCAAAAATATTGAATTTTCGGTAAATGCGCTATATACTGAAGTTTATACTCTTCACTTTAGTTTAAAATTTCAAACCACATTCTACATTTGAATTAATGTATTCTAAACTATCTTTCATTGTATATAGGAATCATTCTAATTTTTTAATATTTAGTTTACTAAAATTTTATATACATCCTAGATTAGTGGAATTAGCATTATAAAATCTTCATTAACTAGAGAAACGGAGACAACAGAGGTTCTAAACTCTTTGACAATCATCTTATGTCAGTGCTCGATGAAACTATACACTAAAACCAAATTATTAAATTTTTGAATTTTTTTTTAAAAATCCGTGGGTTGAATTTTCGGTAAATGCTATATATACCGAAGTTTATACTCTTCACTTTAGTTTAAAATTTCAAACCACATTCTACATTTGAATTAATGTATTCTAAACTATCTTTCATTGTATATAGGAATCATTCTAATTTTTTAATATTTAGTTTACTAAAATTTAATATACTGCCTAGATTATTGAAATTAGCATTATAAAATCTTCATTATCTAGAGAAACGGAGACAACAGAGGTTCTAAACTCTTTGACAATCATCTTATGTCAGTGCTCAATGAAACTATACACTAAAACCAAATTTTTAAATTTTTGAATTTTTTTCAAAATCCGTGGATTGACCCCTTCAAAAATATTGAATTTTTGGTAAATGCTCTATATACTGAAGTTTATACTCTTCACTTTATTTTAAAATTTCAAACCACATTCTACATTTGAATTAATGTATTCTAAACTATCTTTCATTGTATATAGGAATCATTCTAATTTTTTAATATTTAGTTTACTAAAATTTCATATACTGCCTAGATTAGTGGAATTAGCATTATAAAATCTTCATTATCTAGAGAAAAGGAGACAACAGAGGTTCTAAACTCTTTGACAATCATCTTATGTCAGTGCTCGATGAAACTATACACTAAAACCAAATTTTTAAATTTTTGAAATTTTTTTTCAAAATCCGTGGGTTAACCCCTTCAAAAATATTGAATTTTCGGTAAATGCGCTACATACTGAAGTTTATACTCTTCACTTTAGTTTAAAATTTCAAACCACATTCTACATTTGAATTAATGTATTCTAAACTATCTTTCATTGTATATAGGAATCATTCTAATTTTCTAATATTTAGTTTACTAAAATTTCATATACATCCTAGATTAGTGGAATTTGCATTATAAAATCTTCATTATCTAGAGAAACGGAGACAACAAAGGTTCTAAACCCTTTGCCAATCATCTTATGTCAGTGCTCGATGAAACTATACATTAAAATCAAATTTTTGAAATTTTTGAAATTTTTTCAAAATCCGTAGGTTAACCCCTTCAAAAATATTGAATTTTCGGTAAATGCCTATATACTGAAGTTTATACTCTTCATTTTAGTTTAAAAACTCCAAACCACATTCTACATTTGAATTAATGTATTCTAAACTATCTTTTATATTTCCATTTCTCAAGATAATAAAGATTTCATTAATTCAAATATAGAATGTGGTTTGAAATTTTTAAACTAAAGTGAAGAGTATAAACTTTAGTATATAATGGATTTACAGAAAACTCATCATTTTAAATCTTTCAAATCATATGAGTTATAATGAATCTATTATATTTGAATAACATAAGATTTTAAATGTTGTATTGAAGTCTTTATATATTTGAATAACAATGGATTTTAAATCTTTTTATTGATAAGATTGTAAATACAAAAATCAATAACACTAGATTTTGAAATTTTTAAACAAAGATATTTTAAATACAACAACCAATAACACTAGATTTCAATCAAGAATTTAAAATCAGTTATTGAATAACACTAGTTAGCTGATGTAGTTACAATTCGTCTTACCATATATTATGTATATGGAACTGTGTATTATCAGTATACTCGGTAGCGATCTATATATATATATATTATATATATATTATATTTTCCATTTTTCCAGCTTATTATGAACTAATTAAAATATATATAACAAGTGTATATATAATAATAATAATAATAAGTGATTACCAAAAAAAAGTGTATATATAACTTCTTCAAAATCGTTGTATAATAAAGGGCAAAACGCATTGGGACCCACACCAATACTTGCTTTGTTAAACCTAGGGCTTTCATACTAATCCTATATTCCCATATAGACCGAATCGAGACCTTTCGCCCTTATATAATTTCCAAGTTTTCTAGTTTTCTTTTAATGATGGTTTCTACGATAGCTTCCCCAAGTTTCTCGAGTTTTCTCGCACTGATGGTTACTTGGATAGAGTTTTGTGAGAGAAAGCTAGATAGGATATCTCTTAAATCTTCGGAGTTCTTCTCAGAGAGAAACAACCTCGCGGTTTTTACATGTTCATTGGCTATTGGAGCTTTTGTCTCTATTCTTATTGCCGTTCTACGTACATCTCCTACAATCGGTTGGAAGTTTATGATTACAAGCCTTGGTTTCATTCTCTACATGCATTTCCTCGTAGAGAATATATGCTGGAGTTTGCTACTCAAGCGAGATGAGTATCCTAGAAGCAAACGTTTTAGAAACCTTTATGCAGTTGGGAAAATTGTTCTTCAAACCTTTGTTTTGCGCTTCATAATTCTCTTAGGAGACGTCTCTCATTTTCTTGTTCTTGGTTTTGCACTCATTTTCCTCCATCTGGTCTTGCTTTCAAAAATTTTCTACATGCTAGAAGACTTCGGGTTACTGGATGGGGCTTTCACTTTGTTTTTTGGTACTTTAACCCATTTCTATCGATCTCCTTTGGGACAATTTCTGGTCATGCTATTTGCGTATCTAGTGTTGCTTGCCTTGCATCTTCGCTACTCCACTTGCTGTGAAGAGAACCATGCCAAAAAGGAGGAAGAGAAAAGGGATCGAGAGGAAGCTGAGAAAATTGCCAAAGAGAAAGATGAGGAAGAGAAGAGAAAGACCCAAGAGGAGAGAACGGCGACAGAGAGAGGGGCCGAAGCCAGAAAGGAAGAAGAAAAGGCCAGAAAGAGACTGGCGGAAGTCTTACGCGAAGTGAAGCTCCGGCGACGGGCCTGAGGCGAGGACGATGACAGTGCAGTGCGTGTTAGTTTATCAGTGTTTTATTTTCGTAATGAACTTGTTAATTAATCTTATGTAAGTTTTTTCTGCAATGAATTTAAGTAGTTTTGTGTTAATTATCTACGATTTTTGTTTTGCTTGTTTGATATTTTTTTATAGTTTCCAATCACATAATAATTGACCATTGATGGTCAAAAAGAATGTTATTTTTATGTTGTTCTGTCTTAGCAATTAGTGAAATTTTCAAAAATCTTTAGGATTATGGTGAGATCATGAAGACTTGTCCTTCTTAATGTTTATGTTGAACCTAATTAAGAACTCGGGCGAGTGCGATAGTTATTTTACTTCTAGAGGATGTTAAGGGGTTCCAGTTAATGGTAATTTTTGGTTTGCTTTCTAAATTTTTTTTTTATTCGATCCGCTCTAACACCACGTTTGTTTATCTATCTTCTTAAACACCACCCCTTTTAAAGAAAAAAATTCCATCTTGTGTTTTTATCGTTCCTTATATGTTTTATTTCCTTTGTTGGGATTTATATTATCTGTTACTGTAAGTTACTAGGACTATTATTAATGACCTGCACAATTTCTTTTGTAACTTACCTTGCACACATTCTTAACATACTTTAAAAGAACTTTTTAGTGTAGTGTGTGGAGTTCACATATACATATATATTTCTTTCATCAACGAACAAACAATTTTAATGTGAATGATTACCCTATCTTGATTGTGGCTCATCATTCTTTCCAACAAAAATTTCTTATTCAAAGTAAACTTCGTAGCGTCGCACAAAAAAAAAAAGTAAACTTCGTAGCATCTCCTCTAATCGATGTTGTGCTGGACGTCATATTGTCCAAAGACATTGCTTTTTCATTGTACCTAACCGTTACAACCATGTCATAGCGATTTCTTTTGTCACTTGCTTGAAACGTTTTTGTAGGATTGGGATAAACAACTAGTTATGATATTGTAAACCTCATCAAAGCAATAGTTTTTCTCATGAAAACAATAGTTCGTACACGATGATTTAATTCAAGAGCTCTAGTGTCCACGGTGATGCTTTATTACCACATGGTAACAAACCGTATATTTCTCAGGCCAATGATTTGTGGGTTGCTCTTTTGGTACTTGTTAGTACAAAGAATTGTCCTCTCACAACCCACGTCAACTTTATATATAGTAGAATAATAATAAATTAATAATGTTGATACTGTGGTATTTTATTTATTTATAGTTTTATTAATTTACAAATATTTAATTTTTTTAGATTTTATCCTAGATACATTAATTAAATTAAATTAAAAGAATTATTTTATTATTTTATTTTATTATTTGGTGTACATAAATATTTCATAGAATTTAAATATTGTTTTGGATATGGTTTTTACTAAATATTATCAGAATATATTGAAATACTAGGTGTTTTCCTGCACCATGTGCTGTTAAAAAATTTAAAATATTTTTTAACAGATAAATAAAATTATATTTAATTTTTTATTAATATTATACATTTTATTTTTCTTATCAATATTTTAATATAAAATTTATTTAACTGAACACTAAAATTAAGATAAAATTTTTTGTTTATTTTGAATTGTATTTAAGAATGTGTATGTATATATTTAAATTATAATATTAGGTAAATTTTTCTATCTGTTTATTTTAATTAAATATATTAAATAAATATGTAAAATTGCATAGTTATCAATAATTAAAATTAAACAATATTTATAAAATCTGTAGATATTTATAAGAAACTAATGATTTTACTATTTAATTTGATTTTATGATTTAATTTTTATAATTTTCTAAAAATATGTATATATTTTTGAAATATTTTTAATTTAAATGATATTTCGATATTTGAAATTCCATAATTGAATATATTTATTTTAATGATGATTTATGAGTTATTACCATATTTTAAAAAGTTCAAATATATAAATCGACAATAAATGTAACATATGAGTTATTACCATATTTTTAAAAAATTATCAAAAATATAAATTAACATTAAATATAATTTTCCATGTCATATTAATCTATAAGACATGTCATCAATTTTAGTAGCCATGTCATATTATTTTGTGAAAATGATTGTAGAGAAGACATGTGGCAAAATCACTTCTCAAATATAGTCTAGGGGAATAATAAATATATAAAAATATATCGTGAATATAAAATAAATAACAATTTTTCATTTTGTTCTTATATAAACTATATATGTATAAATTATTAATTTATGATTTTAATGAGAATATATATTTACATAATATTTACTAAAAGGTTAATATCTTATTATTCTATTGATTCATGTCACATTTTGAACTAGTCTGAATAAATTTATTAATTTACTATGTTTATTAATTTACGGAGTATTAATTTATAGAGTTTTTATTATATACCTATACAAAATCCAAATGAAAATCAAACCTGGGACAATCTGTAAACAAAATAAAATAAAGAGAAACTATATCAAAATAGTGGACAAAAAGTTAATTACCAAAGAAAGACATGAGCGATCCGTGAACAAAACTAACATATATACAAATGACCGAGAAATATGAAATGATAAGATAATGTTCTTGGATAAACAAAGAGCAAGTACGAATTATTCCTTCACACGCAGTAGCTATTGGCAATAGGCAAACATAGTTTATCAAATAACCAATTCAATCTAGGACATTCTTCAATCAATTTTTATCAAATATATATACCAATAACCGTTTGCTTAGCAAATGTCTTTGAATCAGATAAAATAAAGTCTGAGGATACTAACTCAGAAAAATCTCCATGTCTGAGTTTTGAATCAACAAAGCATAAATGAGAGAAATATGTATACACATTAAAGAAAATAAAACATAGTTTTTACAAAAACAAAATAAAACATAGTCAACTTGATGTTGACAAAGATCATCTTTGAAAGAGATAATCAGACGGTGGTTAACCTCACAAACAAAGAGTCTATTGATGTTGGAGTACAAAATTGGCTCAAGGATATATGGAGATGGCAAAGAAAATTTCAAGACATTTAATTAGTTTGGAGTAATCGAGGTTCAAACGTATTTGCATGCGAAACAAGTTATATGCGTTTACAGTTTGATTACTTTGATCATTAATAAAATCAATTGTTGGTAAGAAAAAAAAAAGAAAACATAGTCAACTGAGTAAAGTAGATTCTTCCTCTCCCATTGATATGAATTAAAGCTTTATTAACTACCCTGGCTTGGGAGATTTTCTCAGGGCATAGGCTCTTGTGAATTTCCAAGGCGACACAAGTGCAAGTAAGCATCAGTCCCTCCAAATTTTAACAACACATAAATCAAAACTGACCTTTTCTCAATAGTGACCTTGAAGTTGAACCTGAATGAGATAATCATGTTACGAGACTTTAAAGAATATGATCTGAAAACATGAAATGTAAGAAGTATTTGACTCACCCTACAATTCCATGGATATGATTTGCAAATCTCCACCAAAATACTGAGCATACAAGCGACTAGAGATCGATGACCTTTAGTAACCGCCTCATAAATAATGACAAATAAAGTTCATCGTTGGTTATTAGTAATTACTTAAGTGTATATCACATGCCCAATCAAACTCCGTTGAGTATATAATCAAATCATTTCTGTTCTTAATGTCATGGCATCTAAACAATAACTAGATGCCATGACATTAAGAATATAAATGATTTGTTTCGCGATCATGGCGCACCGAGACGTTAAATCAAAGTTCGTTGAGTCTATGAAAACCCGAAGATTGATTGTGAGCTTGTTTATAGTTGATTCACAAAGGAATTGCCGAAAACAAGCGAAAGAGATGAACTTTAAAGCTGAAATAATTCAATAAAAGGTATCGGTTACTTTAAGAGCTAGTTCCTATAGATACTAAGCTAAAGTCGATCCTAACACCGACGTGTAAAGTTGTGTGCATGAAAAAGTTTGAGGATTATCTAAAGACATTAAAAGGAAATAATAACTAAGAGATAAATCCAAATTCTAATAACACCAGAAGTATAATGATCTCGGTTTAAAGAAGAACCGAGATGCTAAACCTGTGTGATGCGCTGCATCAGATCATTTATCGATAAAATGGAAGCAATACCAATGGACACACTACAAAAACCACCAATGAATCCCATAACCACATCTTTGCCACCTCCGGTAAAACATCCAGTAACAAAAAAAGTCCATAAAAGAACCCACAAAGTTTTCCCTACGTAAAATTCCTCAAGCGGATGTGTTAGCTGGAGAATGGCGATGGCACAAGTGATCGCAGACATTGCAAAGAACCTCACGTCAGGGTCACTACGGTATGTGAAGGCAATAACGAATGCGGTGATAAAGAGACACAATGAGTAAAACACTTCTACGTATGGCCCAATTTTTTGGCATCGAGGTGGGCGATCGAAGAAGAGCGTTCTAGCTAGACCAATGGCAATTAGAGATGCGAGAACCACTGCTGCATATTTGGAGTTTGGGATCTCTATGAGCGTTCCATCTTCTCTCTTGGACGGCCAAACATCCCCAATCGAATTGGAAAGAAAAATTAGAGAGGACACTCCCAAACAGTAGTAAATTGCACGGCCAGGTAGAGTGACCTGATCATAGGCTTTTGTATCCGCCGTCTTGATTAAGAAAAAACACATGGTAAGACAAAACTCCTAATAATAAATATAGAGAGAAACCCTTATCAACAAGAGCTCACTTGGGGAAGAGAAGTGGTCGGCGAGGGAAGGGAACGGTCACCATCGATGTCAAGGGGTAGAGTTGGTGACATTTTCCGACGATACAAAACTTACGAGACCAAGTCTCTAGGGTAAACTTAGATCTCAGATCTTCTGCCTAAAATAGTCATATTGATCAGTTAAGCTATATACAAATTTTGTTTGTTGTAGATAAGTTTATCAAGAGATATTTTATATAATTCTTTCAACATCATTATCTTTATTATAAAATTTTCAAGTTTAGCAAGTATTGCCAACTATCAAACTCATATCTAGTGTTTAACAGTATCTAAAACACTGAAATAAAACAATTTTATTTTCTTTTAGGTTTTAAAAGCATATCCAGCCACATTCAATTTTCCATTCCAAATTCCATTTTAAGGTAAAATCTATTCTATTTTTAACTCCAAAATCAAATAAAATGGGTTTACCCCCAACCACACGATTCTAACAGTTTCCGATATGATTTTGCGATCTTAATTTTCAACAAACACCGAAATTCATAGCATTTCGCTCTTAAAACAAACATAATTTAATCGAACCAGGAGAATTAGGATGAAAAAGTATAGCAAAAATATTTTCATTAATCTATAAACGGTTAATTTAATATAGCTTTCATAATAATCATCACATTAACAGCTAAAATTTCTATTGATATGACACATTGATAACTAAAACTTTAAATATATACTAATATTAAAGAAAAAAACAATATTGCACTCCCACGTTATGCATGATAAAAAATGAACAATGCAACTAGATTATGATCCGCCCTCTAAGGGCGGATATATTTTTTACTTTAATTTAGTTCTCATATTTGTGTTTTCATTGTGATTATATTTTTATTTTTCTTTATAATCATATGTGTGTGTGTGAATTTTAGTCAAAATATATTTTATTAAATAATAGTAATTTAAAAAATTGATCCGGTAGGGTTGGGTTGCCGGTCGAACCCGCCAACCCGCGTGTTTCAATTTTGTTTTGGTCAAAAAGTATGATCCGCACAACCCGTGAACAAATAATTTGTACCGTCATCCGTTCCATTTAATTTTGCGGTTATCCGCGGGTTATAAATTTTTTTAGTATAATTTTTAATTTAATTACTATAAAAATAAAAATATATTTATAATAAAGAAATTATATTTTTAAAAATTTTAATTGTTTTATCAATTACCATATTTTTTAAAAAAATGTTTACTTTTATTTTTATTTTTACATATTTTTCGGATCGGCGGGTATACGCAATCCAAAATCTACCAACCCGCACCATCCCGAATAAGATACTCATAACCTGCATCCGCAAATCGATTTTTTTTTCAAAAAGTTGAATCAAATTTGTGATCCGTCCTCAAAAGGACGCAAATAAAATTATTTTATTTGTCTTTTCAAGTAATTATATATTTGTTTATTTGTAATTATATTTGTGTATAATATTTTTTTTTAAATGATTAGTAAGAAATTTTGAAAACTGTATTGAATTTGTGATGTTGAACTTTATTCAAAATAGTTAGGTAATTTCTTTTTATAACAAATTATAATACAATTTTGTTTAGTAATGAAATAGTAACTAAATATATGTAATGATATGTGTCCATTAAATTTTAGTGATTTGATTTTGTATAATGATTTATAAAATGTTATTATTACACATAATAATTTTTCATGCACTTTAAAATGGGTCGTAAGTTTTGACCGAGTTAAATGGAAATGTTTACTTTAGTTATTAAAGCCTAATTTTATTTATTAAAAATTGTGACTAATGGCCCAATTGTTAAATGAAACCTAGAATGGCCCAATTGGAAATTTTTAAACGTTTTGCAGTTAGATTAGATGCAGTTACATACGTAGATGCAGTTATAATATTAGTATAGATGCAGTTATATTTAAATTCAGTTATATTTTAAATGGACACAACAAATATCAATTGGTCATGCTGAAAAATTAATAGAATAGATGCATCACTAGCATCATCCTATTAATCAAATGATATAATACACGATTCGGTAAGACGAAAAGATATGATTCAACGGGTGACGGGACCCACTTGTATAAAGATAAGACCGATTGGGTAAAGTCTCCATCTCTCTCCCCCAGACCTACCTTCCAACTTCTCCGACAATCCCCAGTTCACAGACCGCCGCCGGAAAAAGGAGAGGCGACTGAGATTCACGCAATGGCATCATTTCACTCTACCCTCACATACTGGTTCGTTAACCACCCCAACATCGCCAATTTCACGTGGAGGGAAGGTGAGACTCTTGGCTCCACCATCTTCTTCGTGTCTGTTGTAGTCTCAGTCTACCTCTCCTCCACGTTACTCCTCCGATCTGCCATTGATTCACTCCCCGCGCTCGGTCCCAGAATTCTCAAACCAATCACTGCTCTCCACAGCCTCATCCTCTGCATTCTCTCTTTAATCATGGCCGTTGGTTGCACACTCTCTATCACCACAGATCCGACAGCAAGTTCGTTCAAAGCTGTCTGTTTCCCTGTGGATGTGAAACCTAGCGGACCGCTTTTCTTCTGGGCTCAAGTCTTCTATCTCTCGAAGATACTCGAGTTTGGAGACACAATCCTCATCATACTCGGAAAATCAGTCCAACGGTTGTCCTTCCTCCACGTGTACCACCACGCGACAGTTGTGGTCATGTGCTTCCTCTGGCTCCGAACCCGACAGTCTATGTTTCCCATTGCGCTCGTGACGAACTCAGCAGTACATGTCATCATGTACGGTTATTACTTCCTATGTGCTTTAGGATCGAGACCGAAGTGGAAGAGGTTGGTGACGGATTGTCAGATTGTGCAGTTTGTTTTCAGCTTCGGGTTATCCGGTTGGATGCTCCGAGAGCATTTGTTCGGGTCGGGTTGCTCCGGGATTTGGGGATGGTGTTTCAACGCTGCCTTTAATGCTTCTCTTTTGGCTCTCTTCTTCGACTTCCATTCCAAGAACTATGCTAAAAAGACCAGCAGACAAGGAGACCGCAAAAGCGATTAGTTTAGTGGTGTCTTGTCTTTCCATTGTTTGAAATTGTTTTATGAATAAGATGTGCCATAAGTCATGAAATGGATTTGTTTTTCTGATTCATAGTTTGTATGGATCTTTTCTTTCTTTTAAGAATTGAACACTGATATTAGCCGACTAAGTACACCAAGTTTTTGACTAATCAAATCTTAATTATAGTAAAGCAGGACCTCTGTCTCAGACAATCACATTCCCTTGTCTTTCAGACAATGGTGTAGGAACCACGGTTTCAAGGCCGATGCGTCTTCAGCTCCGGCTATAGCTCATGCTACGGCATCGTGGCCGAATCAATATCAAATAATCAATACAAATAGTCTAGGACATTCTTCAATAAATATTTTTCTTTTTCAAATATATAAACCAGGAGAGTAACGTCTTGCTTACAAAATGTTTTGAATCAAATAAAATCACAAGTCAGATGAGATTTAACTCACTTGGAATAACCTCCATATCTGAGTTTCGAATCATAAATGAGTGTAATAATGTATGTACATCAAATAAACTGAAAGAAAAAACTTAGTGAACAAAGTAGATCCCGTGTCACTACCATTAGTATGTCAAAGCTTTATTCACTAGCCTGAGCTGCGAGATTTTCTCAGGGCAAAGGCTCTTGTGAATCACCAAGGCGCGACAAGTGCAAGTAAGCATCAGTCCCTGCAAATTTCAACAACACACATAAATCAAAATTGACTTTTTCTCATATAAAGCTGATTGAATATGATCTCAAAACATGAAATGGAAGAAGTATATTTGACTCACCGTATCCTTCCATGGATATGATCTGCAAATCTCCACCAAAATAACGAGCATACAAACGACTAATTGGCAGACCATAGCCATAACCAGCCATAATCACGGGAACATCAGCTGTTCCAAACTGCAATTCCTCTTCAAGCGGGTTTGTTGCCGTGCTGTAAAGATATGTGAATATTTTGGGGAGACCACTTCTCGGTATACCTCCACCTTCATCTGAGACCTATTAGATTCACCCACAAACAATGGTAATTCAAAAAAAAAAAATTAAAATTAAAATGCTCTTGCACAAAGGAGAAAAAAAAAAGCAGAGGAAAAGCAAATAACCTTTATTGTAACATCTTCGATACCATCAGCAACTATAATGCGGACTGGTGGTGCAACTCTATCGGAATCAACATATCGCTCTTGGACCGCACGTAGAGAGTTCTTGACTAGCTCATACACCATAAGATGCAAATGGGTTGGAACATACCTGTTAAAAAAGGAGTAGAAAAAGACGTTAGTTCGAAGGTACAGAATGAATCCGAGAAGAAAAACAAGCGGTCAAAACTCACGGAAAGGTGAAACTTGGATCACCATATATGTTGATTTCCGGAGCAGAACCATACTCTCGGTAACAAATAGACCGGGCATCTTCAGTCGCGTTCCTTGCTACCTCCACAGGAGACATCTTGGTGTGTATGTAACCCACACAGTGACGTGGCGGGTTTGGATTATGCAACTCAACATGCTGCCCTGATACATTATAAACGAAGATGTTTCAGTTGAGTGGAAGAGAACAGAGAGATCGACAAAAAAAAGAACAAGTCTTACCAATAAGGTTACGGACGCCTATACGGGACAAGTAGAAGCGATCAAGAAACTGATGAATCTCATCAAGATTCTCGTAGAAATGGACTCCTTTCTTGAGCTGGTTAACACCGAGAGCCATCATGGGAACCACGTTGTTGTGCCTTACTTTGACGGCCTTGATCATCTGAGTGAAGTCTTTCTCGTCAGCAGTGTCCTTGATCTCGGGAAACGCTCTCATGTCCCTGAATGATTCCAGATACCAATCCCTTACCTACGAAACAAAACAAAACAGCAGAGTTTTCCACCAAAACGCGACATAAGACCATCATCATTCCACAAAAAGCTATTGAAAAAAGAGTGGCAAAAATTGCACACAAAACTGTTCTAAAGGATTCACTTTCACTGTAGCACAAACACTAAGACCATGATTAACCTCTGTCTTTCAATTGGGTTTCTTACCTTCGACTAAAAGAGGTTTCTTAGCTTTTCTTAGATTTTAAACCATTTCTTAAATAAGAAATATAAGAGCCGTCTTTTAGCCGAAAAATATAAAAAAATCTCAAATCATGAGTTAAGAACTCCAAATAAGAGATCATGGTTAATCATGTTCTAAACGCCTTTTGAAGTGAACATTCACAAGATCGATGGGCTCCTACCATGTTAAGTTTTAGTTTATTATAGACTTCCAACTTAAAACCTACAATATCCGGATTGACTTTAACCATTTTATATTAGTTTATTGAGATTTTCATTAATTAAACAATTTCATACAACAATTTGAATAACAAAACTCATCTAGGGTATATAAATTCTTCAAAGCCTATCAGATTTGAAAATTAGATCGAAATGCAATCGCAATACTCACAAGAATCTAACCGTAAACCGGAATAAACCAATGTAACAGCAGTTTAACGATCAAACGTACCTTCAAGACGGCAGGTTTGTCGGAGAGACCGTAAGGCAGCGTCTCGAGTTCGAGCGCCCGCCTCGCGACGCGAATGGGAAGCTCCTTGTGGAGAAACTGCGCAGAGATCAAAAGGTTCCTCTCGGTAGGGGTGGAACCGAACTCCATCATGTACCTGAGGCTCACGCCCGTCTGCTTCATGCGTCCCCATTTGTGAAGATCCTCGATCAAGCTCTTGGGAAATTTCATCTTCTTCACCAACACTATCTTCGTCGTCGCTCTCAACCGTTATCATCGACTGCACGAAACCTCCTCGAAGATGATTGGACATGCAGAGGAATAGAGAGATGATTGGTGTTGAAATCGGGGAAATGATTGGTGGATGCTAAATTAATAACGTTACGGAAAATAGGTTACCCGCTAATTCCATGGATTAGGATTTTTTTTTTCTTTTTTACTAATTACGAGTGGTTTGAGTGATCATGTGGTATTGGCTTTGCTTGCTTTATATTTTACGTTATTTGTCTTTTTGAGACTTAAGTTATTTATTTTATATTGCAAAATAATACTAATCGAAAACTAATTATTTATTTATTTATCTATTTTAATTAAAAATAAAAAAAAGGGGAAGACACACACAAATTTGCAGAAGAAAAAGCCAATATTATGCTAGACCATTTTCATGAAAAGAAACATTAATTTAAATATACATCTCTTATTATAAAAACTAGCTAGAATGATAATTGTTTTCTCATCAGTTTTCTTATTATACTTGTTAGAATGATAATTGTTCTCTCATCAGTTTTCTTATTATACTTGTTAGAATGATAATTGTTTTCTCATCAGTTTTCTTATTATGCTTGTTTTCTTGTATCAATGTTTTATGTTTAGATAGTGTTATAAGTTACATGTTATGTCAATAGCATGATCAAACTGAACGAAACAATTAAGTTTTACCAAAACATTTCTAAAACATAGAAGTTTTTTTTTGAAAAGTTAAAAACTTAGAAACTTCTAAAACATAAAAGTTGATTAAAATAAATATTTATACTTAACCTTAAACTAGAAAGTTAAAGTGAAAAAGTTGCACATCTAAAATAGCTTTTCTTTAAAAAAGAAGACCTCCCTAATTCACACAAGACTGTTGACAGAAAATATAATAATAATTCACACAAGACTAAAGTCCACCATATGTGAACAACGCGTCGTTCTGTTGATTTAAAGATGAGTGATGTGTCGTCTTGTATCATAAACTGTACGGTTTTCATTATCTGATGAAAACAATGGCGAGTCATTTTAATGTTTTCTCTTATGTAAAAAAGCACAGTCCACAAGGATTCTGGCCCGTTCTCCTCTTATAGGCCCAACATTTTATACGTTTGCTTTTCTAACTACACACTATACATGGGCTGAATCAAGGTAATTCAGCAACGTAATTTGTAGGAATACATTAAATTACATAGGCCTGATTGATGACATCTATATTATTAAAGTCGTAGTACAAAATAGAGATGTTTGGATATAAAGATATTAAAAAGAATTAAAATATTTGGAATCATGGATTGTAGTCTTTTTAAAAAAAAAAAAATTTGTTTGGAAACAAAAATAGTAATATTAAGCAAAAAAAGTAATGGGCTTAAGTTATTAAGTCAATTATAAAAAATATTGTCAATATATATAAGAAAAATATAATACAAAGTCCGATTTGAAATACCAACTCAAATTATAGTTTTTATATTTCATATTAAGTTTTAAAAATATCTCTATAATATTATTTGAGAAGTCAGTTTTCTATGTGTCGCGCTCACGTTAATTCTGATGGTGGTTGATTACATTGATACCCTTAATGAATCAAAAATATAATATTTAAATACTATAATTGATTTTTATTTAAATTCCTTTTGTAAAATTTTCCAAATAACATATATAATAAAAAAGGAAATATTTATTAAGGCTATAAACTGAATTTAAAAACGAAAATATAAGTATAAATAATATGATTTCATTAAAAAGGAAAAATCACAAAATAGTAATATTTCATTAAAAATATTTTTGAAATAACATAAAATATACTAATAAAATACTTTCTTTATATATTTTCAAAGTAACAGAAATAATTTTTGTATATCTATCTATTTTTAGATGATTACATAAAATAATTAAGTAACATAAACTGATATATTGACTAAAATCATTTATAATTAGTATTATTGAAATGCTATTTGTATTTACTATATTTTGGTTACTATAATATCTTTCAGTTACAACAAAAATATCTATAAATTATATTTTACTTATATAATTGATTTGTCAGATGCATCGGAATTTTTTCCTGCTTATTTTAAGAGATATAACGAGAAATAATGGTTAGCAATAAACATCTTTTGATCAAATATTTATAAAATATATTAAAATCACACTATATATTTTAACGAGGTAAATATATTATATTTTATCATTATTAAAATTGTATGTTTTCTTGATATTAAATTTTCTTTTAAATTCAATGTTTTTATGTTTGTGTAACTTTTTAATATAACCATAATCAGAAGACATGAAATTAGTTAGAATTTATAAAAATATTTTTGTTATTATAAATATTAGATATGAGTTCACAAGCTTCCAAAAAAGTATGAGAAGTAACTTTCTATATATCATCGTTTTCTAATATATTTTTAAAAACCAATATTTAATTTGATATATATTATGAAAATACATTCACATTTAAATGATAAATAAATTAATTTGATTTGACTTTAATTATAATAAAAAATTATACTTCAGCTTGAATTTGAAAGAATATATGTAAGTTAATATATTCATAACATGAGTTACTCGACTAATCCAGCTTATATCTAAAATCATAGACTTAACTATAATAAGAAAATATAATTTTATAATAATATTAATTTATTTTATAAATATAAATTATAGGATGACTCAAATCACAACAACAAATGAAAATAAAATATTAACCAACTGTAACAATTTAGTTTTTGTAAAATTTATATAAATGCATGAGACTTCAAAATATTATCCTTATATTTATTTACATAAATTTCATTCAAACAATTTAGTTTATTTTTTTATTTCATTCTAAGCACAATATATCTTAAGTTATACATAATCTTTCTAAAATATAATTACATATTTAAGACAACAACCAACCTAAATGTTAATAAGACAATTAATCAAAATTTTAATATATTTAGAATAAAAAATATTATAGTTGAATTCAGAGAAATAGATGCAATCCAATATACCCAAATCATAACTAAATCGACTGTAAAAACAACAAAATCGACTAGATATAATATATCTAAAATCATATGTCTGATTAAAATAATACAATATTATTAATATAAGTTAATTTAAAAATAGAAGTAAATAGCAATCAATTATTATATTATATTTACTTTATAAATATTTATACCCGTGCATGAGCACGGGAAAATCACCTAGTAATATATGTAATTATCTATATAATGGTATGTATAAAATATTATTAGTTTATATTAGTTATATGATTACTTATATGATGGTAATAAAATACAATTAATTATATGATGAAAATATACGATATATAATAATAACTAAGGATGGGTTTTCGGGTACCCATACGGGTTTGGTTCTGATCGGTTTTCGAGGTCAAAGATTTCAGCCCTATTAGGATGTTTCTAAAATTTTGTTTGAGTTTGATTCGGATCTTTGCAAGTTTGGTTCGAATTTGGATAACCCATTTAAACTATTTTTAAAGTTTTAAATCACTATATATTTTAAATTTCTCAAAATTTTAAATAAAATAAGATAATACCTATAAATTTAAATAACATATGTCAGAATACCTAAGCTTAACATAACAATTGGGTTGATTTAAAATTATGAATACAAAATCAATAATTATTTTAAGTATTTTTGGTGATTTGAATATACTTTAACTATTTCAGATATTTATTTTTAACTATCTATATATATATTTTAAACCAATTTAAAAACATCATTTTGATGTTTTATATACGTTAAATCTAAAAATAATTAATATATATATAAGTATATAAATCTATTTAGATAAATTCAGGTACCTGAATCCTTCAGTTCAGATTAGATTTGGTTCTTTAAATAACAAAATTTTGAATAATTTGAATATTTAATCACTTTATGTTCGGATTTGGTAATATTTTCGGATCGGCATCGGTTATGTTCCTTGCCAAATCCTAATAATTACATAAAAAACAAATATCATCATATTTTTCAAAATATGCATCCGCACACCTAGATCAAAGTCTATAATCATTTATTTTAATAACAAGCTAAATAAATATGTTGATTTGAGAGAGAATAAAACAAAGCCAGAGAAATACATAGTTTACCAGAGACATTCTATGTGTCGAATCTATTGTTACATATATTTTATAATTACAAAATATTAGTGAAAAAAATATTTTATAATTACAAAATAATAATGTATTTCATAAAAGTGAAAAATAAAACCCGCGCTTTCGAAGCGCGGATCAAAATCTAGTGTAGTATTAAAATCTATTTGCAGTGTGTGTTGTAATTAAATGTAACTTACAGTAAACATAATACGGTAAAAATGTATGTTTATGCGGTATATTCACAGTAAAAATAAGAGTTATTCTCTTATTAAAACTGCTGACTGGTAATTTATTTAATGTATAAGTTGCAGTAAAAAATTTAATAAAATAATTAATGTATAAACAAATAAAAATGAAGTATTTAAAAGATAATAATTTTAAATAAATTAATAATGATAAAATATATTTTATTTCAAATATGTATAAAAGATAATAATTTGACCAAATAAGTTACAATATCCATTTTTAAGAATTATAATCACTAATAATATAATTGATTAGTAGTGTGTTTCATTTGCAAATAGTATGTATTTTAAAACAAATAAAAATTATCAATACAAAACTAATAAAAATTATTACTAATTTAATAAGCAAAATGGATTGTAAAAATTTTAAACATATAAAATTAATAATTATTTAAATATACATAAACATATACATGTATAATAACCAATAAACTCTCATATAATGATATACATTTATATATGTAAATTTTGATTACCAGAAAATGAAAAAAAAAATATAAAAGAATTTTGTTTAAGTAAATAAATAGAAACAAAGGTTATAATAAAATTGACTAACAAATAAATAATTGTATACAATTGTTGAGAATATTTATTAATTTACCAAAAGTAAATGTTGGACCAATTACCATGTTTCAAAGTTTATAAATTTCTAGAAAAGAAAAACAGCTGTGGACAACTAACAACTCAAACTCTAATACATGCTATTTTCTTTGATGTTGATCTAACAATTGATTTATTGATTTTGCAAAGGAGATATCTCAATAATATAACTCAAGTTTACCACATTATAATGTAAACACAAACTCAAAGATTTATAACTACATCATAGTAACATTTCTGATTAATATCCATATAAAATGTATATCATGTCACCATCAAAGCCATAATGATCAGTAAAGTTTGATAAGGGTTTACTTTGCTTTTAGGCTTGAAATATTTTAATATTTTTTAGAACAACTACAACTATTTAACAGGCATGATAGCAAGACTATATGTTAACTGGAATTTACCTATAAATTTAGAGCAACATTTTCGCTTTGTCATTTTATGGTGTAATAAATGATTTATTACCTAAAATTATGATAGAAAAACATTAACGTAACCAAGTTTTGCAGGAACATCGAGCGATTTGAAATGTTGTTTTATTTTAGAACAACAAAAGAGTTGGTGTTTGACTTTAACATCTATCTTACCAACTTCCTCGAATCACAATAACTAATTTTTTTTTCTCCTAAACCAGCGACATTGGATATCTCATTGACCTCACAGCTACATTTCGTTATTTCTGCATATGCATGAGTTCATCTTTGACTTGTTCGTTTCACTATATTTTCTATTGTTTCCCGCCCTGGTACGAGAATTTGCCTTCCCTAAATTCTATATATTAGTGCTGGAATCCAATCCATCATGGTAACTCGATCCATGCATCAACTAGACAACGACGAATGTTGTACATAAATTTCGAAAAGTAAATAAAAAACACGAAGCTACAAAGTATGGGTATTGTTATATTAATTCATTGACGGTTGATAAACACACATGTTACACAACTCCATTTGATCTTCGCCACTTAGCTTTAAGTAAAAAAATTAGAACCCGGTATTAAATATGGGCTTTGCTTCGACTGTACATTTGAAACTAAAGTGGATTATCACTTCGTTTATATTTTATGGTTAAACTCTTCTTTGACTAATAACTTGTTGGCTATATAGCTACTAGATGGTAGTACTAATGCACAATATTGAATATATGACTTAGTATTAGATAGATATAAACGAGTAAGCCACCATGCAACTACGACCAAGAAAATCATAGAAAATCTTATGTTCAACCATGTCACAACTTTGTTTAATCATTATGTAAGATAAAGTGATTTAGCTAGAAAAACCACTTACTAATGACAGCTAACTAATGTTTTAAATTATCATTGATTTATCATATTAATAGGCAATAATAGCTTTGAGCAAAGCTTTCGTTGTTGACTTGTCAACAAAAATAAAAGACTCTAAAATGCACGAGTGTGTTGCGACTAACTCGAAGAGCTCTTTGACTAATTTGACCGAAGACACGTCAAAGTTTAGTATTCTATATCAAATTGATTCACGAGTCAAAACCTAACAAACAATTTGGATATTCTGAGATCTCGGATCTCGGGTCTTTTTAAGATTCAGTAAGGATATTATTCATTATATAATTCTCCTAATAGGTTTAAGGGAGGTTCAATCCGATATGGATATCCCACGTGTGAGTTTATGTTTATTTGCCTATACGTCGTAACCGGGAAGACATTACTGTCCATATTGAATTTATAAACTTAAATCCAATTAACGTATACAATCTATAATCTTCGCTATATATATACTCTTGTCAAACCTAATGGAAAATGAAAGCACAATTCACTAATACAGCTAACTACGACTTGAGGGTTATTATATAGTATTACCGGTGGAGAAAACAAATCCAATATCTTATAGATGTTTTCACACTTTCATCATCATTAATATAGTTTTTCCATAGCCATCCTACACAGGGGCGGATCTAGCAAATGCGACAACATGTGGCACAGCATTTAGATAACAAATTCTTCGACCTAATATGCATGGGGCATTTCCTCAATCTTCAGTAAAGCTAATGAAAATATTTTTTTTGGTATGTGGCACTTGCCCCACCTAAAATTCACCTAGGTCCGCCCCTGAATTTCTACATAAGATATTTTTTGAACGGGGAAAAATATTAAATATGTATACTGAAAAAAGCGAGAATTTAAAGCAATTTGAAGCGATAAAAAATAGTTTAACGACAAAAATGTATCTTTAAATAAACAACATGTTTCATGTTTCTTTTGCGAAGCATGGAGATAAAAGATGAGAAAAAGTAACAATAATTAAGAAAACACTTGTGTTCTTCTTTAACAAAAAAAAGAAAACACATGGTCTCCACTTTGGATGAAAATGGATTATAATATAAGTTTGAAGCTTCTTATATCCTAGATGATACTTTATGTTCCCTGTTAGCTTGTTCTTTTTCATATTATATATAACTTAACATATTTGCTTTCACATTTAACATTTCCTATTCTTTTTAAGCATAACTTTCAGCAAGAACGTGGGTCAGTAAATTCATATAATAAATTGTATGAAGTAAAATGCGATGAAATAGTATTAGAAGCTTCCAACAAGAAAATTTACGAATACGATACATGTGTTACGTAATGCATATCAATTCTTGACTATATATAACTATTTAAGCCATCCTATGTCCCCAACAAATAAAAGGAGCAATTAAAATATTGTTGCGATCATCTCTTTTTGTTGAATGGATTGCTGTTCAGGAAAAATAAATACAGAATGTATGTCAAATGGATATTACAATAATGTAAATTTCTATAATTAAATATAAAACATGTATATCAGAACATTATTTTCCAAGTCAAACAGTTTTAGTATTACTGCTAATGGTTCATAAAATGTAACGACGTCGACTGATCATGCAGATTACTAGCTACTATCCATGCTGCCATGCAGTTTTCCCACCCTCGTATATACGCGTTTGTACTAATAACATCTGTTAACAAAGGAGTATTACAGAAATGTTTTGCTGATCAAATCATTGGATTCACTTTATTTTGGTGCTTAAACCAAGATTTTTTGTCAACTCTTCCGGAAACTCTTAAAAGATTTAAAACTAGTGCTAGTGATTATGATGATTCCTTTCACGAGAGATTTGGCTAATTATCCGTGTATTGTCAAAAATAAATATGGTTATGTTTTTAAACAAGTTTATATCATTTACCTTTGTAGTACAAGCATTAATTTCATTTTAGTTTCTCCAAAAAAATTATAAAAAAATAAAGTGTTGCAAAATCAATAAAACCTCTTAAACTGAGGGTTAGCCAAAAAAAATCAGCGGGAGCACAATTTGACGATCAACCCATTTGTAAAAGAATGTTTGGATATTTTAGAAATTACTTGATTATAGACAATGGGAATTTAGGAACCTGTTTGAATCTCCTGGTTCGAGATGAAGTAACCTTCTCTATTGGAGATATATTTCTAGATGAAGACTTATTCCCTTCCCATTTCAATCATTATTTATTATTTTTGAAAACAAATTTAATACTCTAACTATTTCACAAATAGTGTCATTTAAACATTTTCGCATATTAAAAAAATCAAAGTGGATTTATGTTTTTATTCGTTGCATCTATCTAATCAATAGTATTTAGAATAAAAAAATATTTATAAAATAAATGTAATTTACAATTAATATTAAACTAAAAATAAATAAAATTATATTAAATTATAAAATGATACCTTTTGTTTAACAAAAAATGTCAAAATGAAATTCTTCGTAAAACGAAGGAGTAAAAGCTTGCACTTCCTTTTATAGTGTTATTTCAACACTGTGAGTTTAATCATCACTTGGTCCTTCTTTATATGTAACTTACGATTTTTTTTTTACTAATTTTTTCCTGGATATTGTTTAATTTAGTGTATTAATCTCTGTACTACTAAACTATTGTCACAAAAAGGGAAGTGCAATGTAGAAAAATCGGATTTGAAATTTATCGGAATGTGAATCCGCGTATAGTGGTGCATTTCTCAAAAAAAAAAACATAGCCGTTCAAAGTAGTTAAAAAAGGAAGTTCAAAGTAAGTAATATAGGACTAGTTGTCAAAATGAGTCGTTAATTAGTCTACTTGAAATCAATTGATAATGGGATTTTACTTCCCTACACATTTTTCAACACTATTGTTTATTTTAATTTTAAATTAAGTATAACTAATAAATAACTTCTTATTTTGCGGCTTTTAATCCAATTGAGTCATATTCTGATTTTTATAAGCGTGACTACGGAGATTTTTCATCAGTTGAAATTCCAAAACATTTCCGCATACATACAGTACTGCATACATATGGCAAACATATAGCTAACTGGTATCATAAGAGATTTTCCCTACAAAAGAGGAAAGACTAACTGGTTATTATTAGAGATGCAACTCACTTCATATGGTTTTCGAATCTCTCTCTTACATGCAATGCAACACACGAGCAACTCACTTGATGTACTCATAATACATAACCAAATCAAAAGAAAATATATATATATATATATATATATATATATTCAATTGATGCTTATCAGAGATATTATATCCCAAATCGGGAATTTTAAGAGACATTAAATAATATATTAAAGGTTAGGATTAATCCACTAATCACTAGTTGGTTTTAAGTTAAAACCTAATAATAAACCTAAATCTAACATGATATCAAAGCTTAGATCTTAAATATCGTAAACCCCTAATTAATATTAACAATTCCCGACCGAGTTTATAGGTTGTAGTTAACCATTTCTGACCGGGTATAAATGTCGTAATTAATTTGCTCGACGAATATAGTTGTCTTAAAATTCTGAGATTTCTAGTCGATAAGAGTCATCATCTCGAGAAAGGATATTAGAGATATTATATCCCACATCGGAAATTCTAAGAGACATTAAGTAATATATAAAGGATTATGATCAATCCACTAATCACCAATTGATTTTAAGTTGGAATCCCATAATAAACCTGAATCTAACATGGTATCAGAGTCCATATCCTAAACACCCTAAACTTTTAACTAATATTAACCTTTTCCACCGGATTTATATGTCGTAACTAATCCTACCCGACCGGATATAAAGGTCATAATTAACTTACTCGATCGAGTATAACCAGTCTTAAAAGTATTAGGGATATTGCATCCCACATCGGGAATTCTAAGGGATACTAAAGTAATATATAAAGGATTAGTATAAATCCACTAATCGCCAATTGGTTTTAAGTTGGAAGTCCATGAAACTTATCATGGTATCAGAACGGACTCACATCCTCATCCATTAATCCCTCCGGACAGTGATCCGATCAATCCATTAGATGATGGTCCATAGAAAACTCAGTTCCTCGAAATTGCATAAAAATTAAAGCATTGTCTCAGAAAGGGTATGATGGATTCTGCGAAATTAATGGTTATACGTACTATTATCTCGAGGAAGAGTGTTGGAGAGAAGATCTTACATCGGAAATATGAAAGAGACATTAACAATATATAAAATATTTGGACCATTCTATTAATTGATTTTAAGTTGGAATTCCAAAAAAACTTATCAATTTCAAAGAGTTAGATCTGTGAATCAATGATTCTAAATCCTAGTGCGTAGTGAGTGAAAAAAAAACATGATCAGCTAAGTCAGCAACCTATGTAATATATTTCTCTCATTTTTACAGGAAACAATACAAATTGAAGGCATGTTCGTGTACCATACTACATCATTTCATGTAGTCTGATATTTTAAATTTTGCTAGAACTGATGGTGCATAGAAAGAGTGTCAATATCTATAGTGTCGATCTATATATATGGTCAATGTCTATCTTTTTCAAGAGTTACGAAGCAAAAAAAGCTGTAGGAACGTTGTTTTAACCTAGAGAATTCACTAGAAATGTGACAGTAAATACGAACAAAAGATTAGTACATGATGAACTGTTCGTCTTCAAATGCTATGAATAGCAAGCCACTCGTCGAGGAAAGATATAATGCATTCGACAAAAATGAGCCGAGAGATATGAACCTTTATACGAATAAAAACGTTTCATACTAGTTCTTTAGCAAACAATATATTATTTTAACTAACTCGTTTTTTGTCCGAAAAAATAAATATGTTAATACTTCTAGTTAGTATCAATTCTGGAGTTTCAGTAATATCCGATTTTATATTTATTGGCGTATTATGCTCGAAAAATAAACTATAAGTTAATAACGGAAGGGGCTGTCATTGTTCATGGAGGACTTTGTATGTTAAATGGCCATTGAATCTAGACTTGAAACTACTTTCGCCTGTCTCTTTCAGATATAACTTAATAATTCTTCGAGATGTTAGAAAATGAATTAAAAAAACTTTTTGAATCTAAAGCCAAAGTTCTATCGAAATCTACAGCATATTATCGGTTATTTCAAATTTTCATCCCTCAACTACTAAAACACTACATTTCAGAAAGGCTAAAACTGTCAGAGGTTTGCTATCAAAACCAATCCATATGATTGGCGAAAAGAACAGCATAATACTTTCAATATTCAGACGGAACACTTAGATTCTAACTTATCTGCTAAACGTTTAGAATTAGCCCAACACCGACTGGAGTCATCGTACATATATTTGTATTTTAGATTTAAAAGCAAAGACTATCGAAAAGCACTTAAAATAATATAATATCTATGTATACATATCTTCAACAATATCGTCATCGCTGCCTGTCATTTTCATATGCATTTTCAAGTGTAATCATTTTCATTTTAATCTTATCATATAAACCATTCTCATGCGTTGTTGATTACTTTAAATAAGATAAGTTATGTATGTTACAGGTAAAAATTATATGCAAAGGTGGTCCTGAGAACACACATGTCCTTGCATTAACCAACACACGTAAGCATACTCAAGATTTTGAACTTTGGACAGACGAAACATATGTTATATAGTTGCACAAAAAAACATATGTTATATAGTTTTAGTGAAACTTATTAGATGGCCTTTTGGTACGTGTGTTATCTTTCACTACATCACCATAATATTTTCGTTTTTCGGGGCTTTTTCATATGAATCATATTATTGCAAAACTTATTTAAACCAAAAGGAACTGACAATATATGACATATATGAGGTGATGCGCAATAACAAGTGATGAATCTTGTGAGCGGTAAACCAGCTATCGAATAAAAACGAATCGAAGAACACAAAATTGATTGCAATGTGTGAAAATCAAAAACGTTAAATAGTTGGAATCTCAGGACTGCTCCGAAGGTGGTCTATCATTGGACGGTGAACTGCTGACAAGTGAGGCTCTGGATTTGGACACTCTGGTAGCTTCGAAGTCACGGCCCATCTGAAAATCAAACCGCCGGTGTTCATTTGGAGTTGGAACTTAATTGTTTCCAAGTCTTCTTTCCCTCCTCCGATGTCTCTGCTAGCTTCTTTAGATTATTTGTTGCTGCCTTGCTGGTGTTGTTGTTGATTTCTCATAACCTAGAGCTGTCGTTAATACGGTTCACCGGAATTTTCTCCGTTCTCGATGTACTCAGATCCCCTTTTTGCAGTGTTTTGAAAACTGGATCGGACCGGCCGATCGGACCGATCCGACCGTGACTCGCTGAAAAAGTCTAGTCCGGTTCGGTTTAAAACTCAGATTTGATAAAAACCAGTAAAATTGACTGAAACCCGGTAAAACCGTGACCCGGTTTAATTTTAAAACCCGGTTATTAAAAATTAACACATAATTAAGTGTTTAATTATTACTAGCTAAAATTTAATATTTTATAATTAGTGTTCAACTATCACTATTTAATTGATTTTTTATTTTTCTAAGAAAAAATGTGAAAAATATATTTTTGACTCTCATATACTATTTTTATTTTACCATATTCTTAAAATTTGAAATGTTAGTTGTAAAAATAAATAAATATGTTTGTTTTAGCTGTAAATCATTTGTTTTTTTTTTAATTTTTAGTTTACGTAATAATCAGATTTATATTGTTGTTTATTTTGAGTTAATAAAAAAAATAGAAAAAGTATTATATGTAGAAATAAAGTTTATATAATATAAATATATAAGTAATTTTACCGAATCGGTGTCCGGTCCGATTTTCAAAACATTGTCTTTTTGGGAATCATTTAATAAATCAATATTAGCTTTTAAAAAAAACGTCTAAATAGTTATTATGTATAGAACCAACACACATTTTAGGTGCCCCTATTATATTGTTAGTAGCATGGATTTAGGATTTTGTTTTTGAAAAAGGATTTTAAATCTTGATGCTATAATAGATTAACTATATCAATAAACATTTTTAATAATGAATTCACTATTTTCTTTGTTTTGTATTGTTAAATATATTTTAATTTCTTTTTCAAAATGTGCAGTTCCATCTTATAACGTTGTTTCGGTTTTAAGGAAAAGGCATTTTCGTGTTTGGAAAAAAAAGAAAAGGCATTTTCTTACTAAAATTCATTTTACTGGAATTGTTTACGACATTCTTCACCGTATAACATGTTAAATTGCGGCGAAATTTTTTTAAAATGTAATATTATTATATAAGACAAATACCTGTATACATGGATGTATGTGAGCGTGTCCGTGTGTGGTTCTAGCTGGTTCCTTTGGAGTTGTGCCTACTAATGATGCCCACAAATATTCTTTGGCACATTGTTTATTGTTTTACAATTTGGCCTAATCACATAACTTATGAAAACCAAGTACCAAATTATTACCTTTTTATTTTAATTATTCTCATTAATCAGACTATGATATTTACCAACCAATTATCATGAGTTCAAGACTTACAAGTCTTGGAAGAAAAGTTATTTCGGATTTACGTGGCCACGTGTCTGATATGCTTAATCCATTGGCTACAGTAATCCTCTTTTAATATTATCTAGACTTTAAAATGTACTTTACAGTGACTTACCCCAAATCGGAGACCGAGGAAAATTATGTTGAGCTTTGATGCACGTTTACAAGCCTATATAGAGTTTTATGCTAACGAAATGACGTTTAGTGTAAACTTTAATTCGTATAGGGTCTTAATTTTAATATTTTAACTGGTACCAGTCTAGATATATCAAGGTTTCTAAAAATGATGGTTTTATTAAGTATAAACAATTTACATGTAAACACAGAACCCAATATTTTCATAAATATTCAAATCTTAAATAATATAGTATAAACTTCTTTATTGACATTCAGTATATAAAAATTAGTCTTGTGATGGCGAATGATTATGATTAAATTATCTTCTTAAACATCTATCTTATTAAAACAGAAACATTATGTTGGACCTAACATTTATTTTGTAAGTTTTTAAATTAAATACACCTTTATACTTTATAGTTAAATATATATTAAATCACTAATGTTTCTTTCTTTATCATACTATCCATGTTTCCAAACAATATACTTATTTCTTTATACTACTATCAATGTTTTCAAATACTACTATCAATGTTTCCAAACAATATACTTATTTCTTTATATTACTATCAATGTTTCCAAACAATATATTTTTTATACTTCTGTCAATGTTTCCAAATAATACAATAATTAATCTTAGTTATTTTATATCTATCATTTTCTCTTTAAAATTTTGTAGAAACGTCATAATTTCATAAATTGCAAAATAGTGAACTTTAAAATTTCGATTATAAGATTACAAATTATGAAACTATTACAATTTAAATCCAATTAGATTACATATCGGTCATCCATCAGTTCAATCGGTTAGTCTCGGGTTTTAGTGATTTTTAATATGAATATTTTAAAAACATAAATTGAATTCTCAGATCTCCGGACTAACCGGTATAATCACAATCGGGTTGAATTTAAAAATACTGATTTAAATGCAAAAATATTTTAAATACACACTCTTTAAAAATTACCAAAATATTTATTAAATTATTAGTGAAATTTTTCATCGTAAAATATTCCGCGCTTCAAAAACGCGGGTCAAAATCTAGTTTAAACTAAAGTAAGAACAACAATATAATGGATGTAGATCCCAATATTAAGCATTTAACTTAAAGTAAAAACAACAATATTATGGATGATGTAGATCATCACAAGTCGGAGATGGCTTTTTTAGGCTGAGATATAACTGCTAAGAAAGACTCATGGTGCAACTGGAATGCATTTTTTCGGAATAGAAAATTGATTAGATTCTAGCTAGGATTTGTTGGCTCAATCAGTCGTAGAATTCCTTCTCCCCCCCCGCATCTGCTCCTAAGATCTCTGATCTGATCGATGTCTCAGGAATTAGTCTCTGATCATATTCCAGTGTGTCCACAGAAGAGGAAATCGCAATGCATCTTGCTCAGCAGGCTTAGCTTGGAGTGGGACAGGGGTTCCTCACTTCGTGCCTCTCACATTGGGAACTTCGCTCCTTCCTAAAACACTGGAGACTGAGGCGCATTCGCAACAATACATCTATGACTAGAGAATTAGGTATAGGAAGAAGTTACAATTAAAAAAAAAGAATGAGTATTCCATCTCATTCCATATTACTCATTTCCATTCTAAAAAAAATTCAACACTCTTTTGGAGGTAAAAATAGTTCTAGAACAAATGGAATACTAATTACATTCCTTTAGATTCCACCAATTATCATTCATTTAGTTCCACTTATTCTTTTTATTAACATCCAGTTACAGCCTCAATCTATGATTTTTTATTTGTCCATTTGTATGTTTTGACAGTCGAAGTTTAAATATTCATAGTTTTCCAAACTTTTGAAACTTACAAAAATGATTTTTAGTTAAAAATATTATTTTTAAAAGGACTTTTTTTTGGTGAGTTTCCCCACCTACGCGGATCATTCCCCCGGGTCCGGTTAGACAGCTGTCCATTTTATATGGGAGGACTATACGTGAACTGAGGATAAGGCCCAACACCTAGTACCATATTTGGTGATAGGGAAAAGGCAATTTTCCTCCAAGTGGTTCGAAGTCAGGAGCATGACCGTTGGCCCCAAAAACTTTCAATCGACTTGAAATGTTTCCATAATTTTAGATACTACAAATAAAATGTGGATATGGTTTCGCAAAAACAAAAAAAAGTATGTTTATCAAGCATTGATGACTATTTTCAATAGAGAAATGTGGTTTCCTAAAACAAAGACATGTGTGGATCGAGGACAGATTATTTCTTCATATACACTCACTATTAGTATACTATCTGTTTTATAATAGTGAGTGTGTATCAAGACATTTACACACTTCACTCGCTTTATAGTGAAAACACGTGATATCCGTGGCATTTAAAAATATCTTTATATTATTGTAATGTTTAGATGTCTTCCTGTCTAAAAATGTATTATTTACATTAGATCACCATGCGCGGTCAGTCCAGACTAGGTTAGTTTAACCAGTGTAATTTACTTGGATCAGAGTTTGGATAGATAGGTATCTTCGGAAGAGAAGTTTCTTAAGTCTTAACTATAGAAGCTTAAAATCATGGTATCCCGAATCTATTTATATTTCTTACAAGCGGTATTTGAGGAACCGCTTGTTATGTCTTAAGGACTTTAACATTTGAGTCTGATGAGCAAATTAAGTTGATATATTAACAAGTTGTCAAGTTGATGCGTTATTAATTAGGTCGGCGTCGTGTAGTAGTAGGTTTTTATTGTACATCTAAATGTACAAAAAGGAGGTGTAGTGATATATAATTAACTATTAACTACAACAATTTGGGCTAGCGTGGCTGCGTGGGGTATTTTAGAGAGTGGTCCTATATTTAATAATTCTCATTTAGTTTGTTTATTACCTTCGTATACGTTCGAATAAGTCATGCTACAGTAAAATATAAGGAACATCAACTCTACAAAGAGCTTAACAAGCCAATTATCCGCCATTACTATATTGCATGTCAATATTACTTCTATTTAATTTTAGGACATTCTAGTAGTCGTCATCCAATTGAAATCGTGCATGAAGAAAACTTGAGAGCTTTCAAGTTTAATAATGTTGGGATTACACCAAAACTATATTTTTTTATTAATTTATAGAGATTATTAATTTATCGAGATACTAATTGAATTAAAAACTTAATTTGGAACTATAAAATTATATTAATTTATAGAGATATTAATCTATCGATTATTAATTTAAAGAGGTTATACTGTACTTGAGTGAGATTATACCAAAGATCGCTGTTACGTATATCGAATAATTGAAGTTATACATATCAACTTGTCCTTTTGATATTTAATTACAGACTTTGAAAACAAAAATCGATTAAATGTATGATACGTACATTTCAACTTTTTGTCTTCTGATACGCGTCATAAACAAATCAAGTTCATATACACGATAAAAATTATATAGTTATTATACGTTAAGATCTGTGGTTTAAACCTCTTTCGTATATCATCTCTTACATTCGCTGGACAAAAATCTATGGTTTAAACAACTTTAGTATTTCTATATTTATTTATTTATTTATGTGTAATTATTGTCATTTAGGTATAGTTATTTATTAACTAATAATAATTGATATTTACATAGTACTCTGACTTATTCATCATCAAGAAAATAGAGTATTATAATAATGGAAACTCTGGAGCTTTTTTTGGTAAAAATGTTAAAACTCTAGAACTTTGATGACCATAAAACAAATTCTGCAATGCCTTTTGGTAAAATGAAATTGAACTCTTTTTATGGTCAGAACAGAAATAAATAAGAAGGAAGTGGAGAAATTAAAAAGGAAAAAGAAGCTGTAGCGCAAATACATATATTATTGGCAACTTGTTTGAAATAATAAGAACCCCAAACCCATAAAATAAAAGGAAATGAATAAACACAATCAAAAAGCGGAAACAGAGTTGATCATACACAGACATGGAAAGGCAGCGGGTCAACTTTAAAACTCAGTGCTTGAGATTAAGTGCTAAGTGATAGTAGTAATTAAGTACAAGACTTGGGTTCACCTCCTACGGTGAACCTCCAAATTCACCACCTCTTTAATAACCAATTAAAATGCCAACTAGACTAATGATAAAATAATTAAAAAAATAAATAATCTCACATTTAATAATGTTAATGTCACTATTTAATCTTTAAACTCAAACTATATACCTTAAATTCAAATTCTAAACCCTAAATTTTAAATTATAAACCCAAACTCTATACACTAAACCCAAACTCTATACCCTAAACCCAAATCTTAAACCCTAAACCCAAACCATAAATCATAACCAAAAAATCTAAATTTTAAACCCAAAATTATACTCTAAACTCAAACCATAGACCCTAAACTCAAATCCTATACACTAAAACCAAACCATATACCCTAAACCCAAACTGTAGACCTTAAACCCAAACCTTAGACCGTAACAAAAAACCATGAACTCTAAATCCAAAATTTAATTCTTAACCTTAAATTTCAAAAGAACAACATCAATATTAATCCAAATATTTAGGGTATAGGGTTTGGATTTTGTATTTACGTTTTGGGTTTAGAGTCTAGGGTTTGGGTTTAGGGTATAAGTTTGAGTTTAAAGTTCAGATTTTTGGGTTTATAATTTATGGTTTGGGTTTAGGTATAGAATTTGCGTTTAGGGTATAGAGTTTGGGTACAAGTTTGGGTTTAGGGTATAGAATTTGGGTTTATGGTATAGAATTTGAGTTCAGGTTTTTGGGTTTATGATTTATGGTTTATGGTATAGAATTTGGGTTTATGGTATAGAATTTAGGGTTTAGAATTTAGATTTAGAGTATAAAGTTTGAGTTTATGGATTAGATAGTGATATTATCATTATTAAAATTGACACTATTTTTTTTTAATTATTTTGATTTTTGAAAAAATTATTTAATATTTTTAATCATTAATCTAGTTGGCATTTTGATTGGTTATTAGAGAGGTGGTGAATTTGAAGGTTCACCATACGGATTGAACCTAAGTCTTGTCCAAGTAATTAACTATTATTTCCTACATAGTCCTTTAATTAACTGATATTTTAACTGGACGGCATCTTTCTCTACGTCTAGACTTCTAGTATCATTAACTAAAGACGACAGCGTGTTTTCTATTTCACAAAATCAAGTAACAAAATTAACCAAAAAATTAGTTTTTCTTTTATCAGTTTTATTCTAGACCTAGTGTTCATCTTATAGCACGTAGTTTTATTATATCTGTACATTGAAAGATCAAATAATAAATTCAATATATATTAATAAATTACGAACTTTAGATATTATTTGATTATTATGATTATTTAATATTTTTAAACTATGAGACTATAATTCATTTATAACATCCAATGATATACTGTATATCAGGAATTTGTTATATTTCCAAAGAGAATCTAAAAACTCAATTATACAACACGGAGAAAATGAAATAGAGTTTACAAACATCAATCTTATGTGACACATTCATTCCAGGGAATAATTTTTGTGAGACTAATTTTTGTGATATCTTGCGCTTTAGTCCACCGGAACTAAGACTTAGTTTATAGTGTCTTCGACTGTTGGACCATGTTACAATCTGAATTCAAAATTTGAAGTGTGCGTGTATGAAGTATGTAAGTTGTTACGGAGAGTTAAAAGTTTCTTGTTTGACTAACCGCTATAATATGATTTACGGCACATAAAATTATGGATTTCGATCTCTTTCCTAGCTAGTATTTAAAACAAAACAAAAAATAATCAGTTTGGTTCGTATAAAGAAATATCTTGCAATTGAAATGTAAATTTGAGTTCTTTTAAATAGATTAGTCATATACCTATATGCAAATGAAACTACATGATTAAGTAAAAAAGATTTCGATCAGTTTAATTTTTTTTTTCAAAATGAGGAACCCATCGTTAATAAACTATTTTATAATATTTTTTAGTTTCTGAATAAATGTCATTTTGACATTTTTCATACAAATTAAAAAAATGACGGAAATATATGTAAGTTGTTATTAATTACATCTCTGGCCAATAATATTTAGAATAAAAAAAATTATTTATAAAATTAATGCAGTTTACAATTAGTTTTCAGTTAAAAATAAATATAATTTATATTAGAATTGTAAAATGACATTTTTGATGTAACAAGAGAAAAATTAAAATGACACTTATTAGAACATTATTATCTAGGAGAATATAAAAAAGAAACAGGGTTCTTATTTCTTAATTTTTAACTAAAAAGTTAAGAAATAATTTCTTAACTTCTTAGTTAAAAATTAAGAAACGGTTTCTTTTTATTCTCATAAGAACCCTGTCCTAAAAACTCTAGGTAACGATGCTCTTATGAAAAAGAGGGAGTATTGATTTAACGGTTGAAAATTCGTAGGATCGAACTCGAAAGCTCACCTTCCGTAAGAGAATATTTGTAAAGCCAAGTGGACTATTCACATTCGGTAGTTTCCCTTTTTATACATAAATATTTAAAATTCAGAATAAACAATAAGTTAAGAAAAAAAAATTACAAACAGAATAGAGGAGTACTTAAGAAATAAAAATTAAATCAATAAACATACAGTTCCTACATTACGGCTGTCTATTCTCTTCTTTGCACATGTTCAAAGTAATTTAAAAATTAAAAGAAAAATTGAAAACTATCATCTTTTATCCTCTATAAAACCCACAACTTCTCTCCTTTTCTTGTGCATTCTAAACTCATCATTTCTCTATCTACACATAACTCCAAAAAATATCAAACTCTCTCTCTCTCCCCTTCTCCCTAAAACCACAAGGGAAAAAAAAGTAGAAAATCTCAATTTTCTTTTGCTGAGGGTTCTCTTTTGTAGGTATTTTCTGTGAGTTGAACAAAAAAGGGTAGTTGACAAAAAAAAAGAACAAAAAAGGGTATTTTCTGTGCATCAATGGATGAGAAAGGAAGAAACTTGAATAACAACAACATGGAAGATGAAATGGACCTGAAGAGAGGTCCATGGACAGCTGAAGAAGATTTTAAGCTCATGAATTACATTGCTACTCATGGAGAAGGTCGATGGAACTCTCTTTCTCGTTGTGCAGGTACGATTCATTTCACGTATATATACATGTTGTATGTACGTACGTTCTACTTCTTTGTACATCTTTTGGCTAAAAAGACAAAGGACAAGTCTAATAACATAATTGATTGTGTTTCAATCACTTTATGTTCAATCCTTTTCATGTTTCAGTCACCATGTGTGATTGTGTTTTTTTAGATTGCCCACCTTCACTATTTTTTTTTTTGAATTTTCGGAAATGGTTTCTTTCCCTTATGTGCACAGATGAAAAGACCTTTCATAGGTATGAATTAAAAAGTGTATACCTCTCATGTTTCTCTCCTTTTTCTAAAAATATTTTCATTCGAATGATTAAAGTATTCATTGTTTGAGTGAGATCTTTAAGCAAATGAATTCAATTATCAACCATCTCAATTTAGAATAAAATATCCAAATTTGGTTTATTAAAAAGGGTGAAAAGAAAGAGGAACTAATGCGAATTAATGATCATCATCTATATGGGAAAAGCACTAACTCAATGGAAGAAAGCTTGCCGAAGAAAATGACCCTTTAGAACAATTTGCATTTTGCATTATCATTTTTGTTTTGTTGGGAAATTTTATATAATTTTACCGAATATGAAACGTTTATTTACATGAGTTTCTTCCGTATGAAATCATCATACTATACATGACCGATCGGTAAATTAATGATCATATCTACTCTTACCATTGAAACAGGACTCCAACGCACCGGTAAAAGCTGTAGGCTACGGTGGTTAAACTATCTCCGCCCTGATGTCCGCCGTGGAAACATTACCCTCGAAGAACAACTCTTGATCCTCGAACTTCATTCCCGTTGGGGCAATCGGTATGTTCAAAATTTTAACCTAATATTTTTTTGTATCGTTTTAAGTTCTTTTCTTCCACAAAATAAAGTTTAAAGCTCTAAAAAATAACCATTTGTTAATACAACTTTGTTTTCCAAATAATATTATTTACTATTTTCACTATACGTACGTGAAACGCAAGCAATAGAATAACGATATAATTCTTTTGCAACGGAGAAAATAACGGTATATATCGATGTTGGTGGATATATACAAAAAGAATTACATGCATGATTGAGATATTAATGAATAGAACATAGTAATATGAGCATAATAGCTTATCAGTATATAATATGTCTTAAACAGTTGATTTAATGTGTGTGTGTGTGTGTTTGATGAATAGATGGTCAAAAATCGCACAATACCTACCGGGAAGAACAGACAATGAGATCAAAAACTACTGGAGAACCCGAGTGCAAAAACATGCGAAGCAGCTTAAATGCGACGTGAACAGTCAGCAATTCAAAGACACAATGAAGTACTTGTGGATGCCACGGCTCGTCGAGAGGATCCAATCTGCCTCGGCCGCAGCCACCGTAGCCACAACCACCAACACCACTACCACGACAGGATCAGCCGCTACATCATCTAGCAACACAACCTCTAACAATCAATTCATGACGTATGATTACAACAACAACAGCTTGGGACAACAATTTGGTGTAGTGAATAACGAGTATAGCACGCCGGAAAACTCCAACGTGGCAGTGTCTCCGATGTCAGACTTAACGGAGTACTACAGCGCTCCAAACCCGTACCCGGAATACTATTCGGGTCAAGTGGGTAATAGCTATCATCCGGATCAGGATTTAGTGGTTCCACAAATGTTACCGGATAATTATTATGATTATTCTGGATTATTAGACGAAGATTTACCGGGTATGCAGGAGCAGAGTAATCTGAACTGGTTTGAAGATTTTAATGGAGTTACTTCTTCTTCGGACAGTTTATGGAACATTGGAGAAAGTAATGAAGACTTATGGTTCTTACAGGCGCAACAACAGTTCAACAATAATGGCAACTTCTGAATACAATATAAAAAGTTAGAATCGTAAAGTATTTAATTAAACAGGAAGTATACGTGTGAAAGACATCTGTTCAAGGGGAATAATTAAAAGATAAGGAATGTGTTTACGATATTATATTAGGATATATGATCAGCTTTTTTGTTGCAAGCTTGATCATATATCATGGCGTTTCAACAAAACGCTCAATTTGATTGGTTTTGCTTTTTGGGATTGTAATGATATTTTCTAGATATGATAATCGATAATGGATGACAATTATTTTATATATGTATTATATATCTTAAGAGTATACTGTAAACATAAAATAATTGAAATTCTTTTCACACTATAGATTGAGTGATTTCCTCAATGGAAGCATAATACAAATCATTATTCATTTAATTACTAATATTTCGACGACGAAGCTCATAATTGGTTCCACCATGTTTAATATTTAACCCAAGATATGACACAAACAAACAAAACAAACCAGGGAAATATTTTTAAAAATACTCCATCCGTTTCTAAAAATAAGATTTTTTAGATTTTATTCTTGTTCTATAAAGATAGATTTTTTATATTTTAAAGTACTTTGTATACTTTAAAAAAACATTAATTATGAATGTTTGAATTGATTAAATTTTATTGATGAATAACTATTGAAAAGTGTATATATAAATAAATAATAAATTAAATTTTAAACATTCATTATATTCTTAATAAACGTAAAAACTCTAGAAAATATATTTCAGGAACGGATAGAGTATATAATACTCACTTTGTTTCATAATTAATTGTCATTCTAACCTTGTTTTTGTTATACAAAAAATAGTATTTAACAATTTTAATGCAAATTATATTTAGTTTCAGTTAAAATCAATTGCAAACTGTATTGATTTTATAAATAATTTTTTTTTCAAATATTGTTCGTCAGAGAAATTTAATTAATAAAAATTTACATATATTATGTTATTTAGTTAATCTGTGTGAAAAATATTAAAATAACATTTATTTAGAAATAGAGGGAGTAGTAACCTTTGTTGTACTAGAAAATGGATAATCCAAGTATTGTTGCTTTTTAGGAACTATGTCTATAGGGCATGTACATGGGAAATAAAAGGAGCTAGTGTGTGTGAAAGCCTTTCTTGGGTTCAAAAGAATACATTTAAAATTTGGTTGTTTATTCTCACTCAAAACCACATAGCGAAACTTCATTGGCTCTTATCTAAGGTTTTGAGGTTCATTCATCGAAAAGTTTTTTTTTTTTTTTTTTTTGAAAAGTTTATTGTTTGTTAAAATATATGCTTAGTGGTGATAATCCACCACTAAATATGTCCAAAGCCTTAATTAATTATTGGAGAGAGCAAATTTTGGTACGGACTTATACCATTATGCAGACAAAACCGTGTCCTTACTCTGCAACACGTCAGCAACACCATGTCCTCTGTATCCCTCTCCTCCTCTGTGATCATCCCTCAGTTATTTTTAAGTCATCTACATTGGAAACGTAAACCATTTTTTACTAAAAATAATAATATTTTAATGAGAAAAGCTTTTTAAATATTGAAATATTTATGCTATAATCTCTCATCGAGGAACTTTCACATGAGACTCTCAACTTTTGAAAGATACTTCTACTAAAATATATTATCATTTTTAGTGAATATTCTCTTTGAGTGACCTCTAATATGCATAACCTTAGAAACTCATATCAAATTAAACACGGATAAAGTTGTCCCAAAGAAATAATGTGTGATTGAGTGGATGCAACAATAACTACATACTACTACATTATTGGTAAAAAATAAAATCTCTCTCCGTTTCATTTTGTTTAATGTGTAAATCTATCTTATTAAAGTAGAAGTACTTTAAGCTTTTGTTTGGTAACACGGATATGAGTCTTTACAAAAATAAATTTTGTTTGGTAACAAAGATAATAGAGAATTTTGTATTTTCCTTATTTAAATGATAGATTTAAGTATTTAATGTATTTTCCTAATTTAAATAATAGATTTCTTTAATAGAATGAATCTTAACCAAAATAAATTTCCTAATAGATTTTTTGTTAACATTAATATTTTTCAATATATATTAATAAAAATAATAAAATAAAAACCACACATCAAAATCAATTTATATATGATATATATAAAATATAAAATATTTTATTTATAAATTGTTAGTATAACACTTTTATAAAATAAGTCCAATTAGTTATAAATATTAGATTTTTATATGATACACTGTGATATAATAGACGACTAAAATCACATAATATAATTATTTAAAGTAATATATAAAATTTTTGTTTTAAAATGTTATACTAATAATTATGTAATACATATTAATTTACACACACACACACACACACACATATATATATATATATATATAGATATTATCATTAGAACAAATAAAAAATTGAAGTGAAAGCAAATATTTATACGGCCACGGGTCAAACTATAGAAATAAACAACAATGGCGTAAGATTTTTTTTTAACAAATTAATTTTAATTCCCAATATGTTTATATATTTTATGTATTTATAAATTATTTTATTTGTTATTAAGAATGCTAAGATTTTGGAATTAGAAAAAATTATGACCCATCTCTATATTATTTTAATTTGGAATTTAAAATTTATATCAAAATATTTTTTAAACTTTTAATTTTTATTATAACTACAAATGTTAATTTTCAATCTAAATTTATGTTTAAATATTATAAATATATCATTTATAAATAAAAAACTAAAAACATAAAATAAATACCCGCCCGGTTGGGCGGGTCAAGATCTAGTATTAGTTAAAACCTATCTTTCCGCATTTTGTTAAGCTATAATTTCCATTTTTCTGCAGCACACGCATATTAATCGCGAACCTTCAAACAAACAAACAAAAAAAATCTGTAGTTGAAGTCGTTTTCTTTCTATATACCACCAACTTAATTGATCCTTTAAGCAATAATAGCGCTTTCCTCATCTTTTCCCATTGAGTATAATATCTTTCAAACTCGAATATAACACACATATTACAGAAGATATACATGTTGCACATCTTGTGGAATTGGCACGTGACTGAGAAGAATAAAGGCACGTTCTTAAAGCAGTGATGGTGAGCGAAGAAAACTTAACATGGTGGCGGCTGAGAGAAGGAAAATTCGTAGGCGGTGTGGTGTGGCCAGCAAGAAAGCCGAGCCCATAAAGCCATTTCAAGACCTATAGTGGTCCAAACTTCTGAAGATCTCTTAAGAAATTTCCATTCAAGGTGACAGAAAAGAATAATGCTCAGTATACTTATCGGCTTTGGCTATTAATATTGGAATCAGATGCATAATAAAATTATGATTTTCAGAAACAACAGAGTGGAGGAGTGCACCCATCAACTTCGAGCATGGTGGATAAAAGATAAATTGATTTCGTCGAAAGTGTCTTCGACCCTGGGGCTTGCACAACGTGCTGATTCCTCGTAGAATATACTCTTTTTTTTAAATTCCAGATTCTCCATCCGTCTGTGTGGACTATAGTATATAAGTCGTTCATAATAAAAAAATTACTTCGGTTCATTAGACAAACTATTCTAACAGACTTTCCTAGGTGGCTAAATAATCCATACTTACTAAGAAAAAAATATTTAATTAAAACGTTTAAATTTCTTCAAAGACACAACAAAATTTTTAGGCAAACAAATTTAACTGATAAAAATTTGAGATTATAAAGTTCAAAGAAAAAAAGAGATTATAAAGTCAATATTCAAAAAAATCGTAAAACTAATTGTCTGGTGAATAAAATATGCATTGTATATTAAAAACATAACATAAAAAGATGATATTATCCAACAGAACAAATTATCTGTTATTTTAAAAGATAGGTAGGCGAATTGACCTTCGGGAACCCATAAATATAATAGTAGATACTACCAAGGCAAACAAGTACTCCCTCTGTTTTTTAAAGATGTATGTTCTAGGAAATTTTTTTGTTTCAAAAAGATGTATTTTTCATATTTTCAATGTAATTTTTATCAACTAATTATGAATAATTGTGAATCTCAAAAACATTAATTGCATTTCTTGAAATCTTATTGGTTCAGAAATATAGGAAATATAAAATAACAAAAAACTATGCACTAATAAGTAAGTTTTAATATGTTTTATTAAAAAGTGTGAAAATCTCAAAACATGTATTATTTAAAAACAGAGGGAGTAACAAATAGCAAAACTGGTATTTGATATTATATTAATGTTCTTATACCACCAATTGAAATTACTATTGCAAATCATGATTTGTTTTCAAAATTTATTACAGTTTCCCTAGCTTGTACACATAATCATCCAGCTACTTTTTCATCTCAATTATCATTCTTGTGGAGACTTTTTTTTTTTTGCTTTCTGGTCGCTGTTGCGAACTTTATGGTACAATTTTTTTTACATACTTGTCATTAAAACTCCATATTATTTATGTACAGCGCAAAAAGAATAAGACCAGAAATGGAAAAATCAGTTCATGGTCACGTGGAAATGTAGTCTCCGATTAAGAAACCTTTTTTTGGTAAAATATTAATCTCTCTAGATAATAAATGTCACTCTAATTTTTTTTTTGTTACACAAAATATCACTTTACAATTTTAATGTAAATTATATTTATTTTCAACTGAAAATTAATTGAAAACTGTATTGATTTTATAGATAATTTTATTTATCTCAAATATTATTGGTACTGAGATATAAACTTATATATATTTTTCTCTGTATAAAAATATTAAGTTGACACTTATTTAAAAATAGAGTGAATAAGAAACTATTACTATTCAAACTCGTGTTGCGGTCCATTCAGAAGAGACATGACAAAGAAAAAAACATAAAACAGAGTCAGATACACGGGATGGTTTTTCTTACTCGTGTTCCACTTGGTACTTGATGATTCGGCAAGGTGGATAATATTCCATTGTTGGGGAAGACGATCACAATGGACCGAATCTATAGTCTTTTGAATGGTCAGGTCAACGCGTCCATAGACCTACACGTCGGCGTCAAAATTTGGGTCCCACCTTTCTTACATACATTAGCAAAACCATATCTAGTCCGATACTAGCGAAATACATTGTATTTGAATTCACTTTTTGGGAATTTTTCTGCGCATTTTCTACCTATGAGACAGTTTGAAATCATATGGGCTTATAATTTACAATGCTAAAAGTTGGCAATTTATATATAGTAAAGTATTGCTGTAATCTAAATAAGGGATGGTAGAACCTCTGACTTCTTTCTAATGAGTTCTTGAGAGAGAACGAGAGATTCGCTGTGGTCCCTTTTCTTCTTCTTCTCTCTTCTTCTGGTTCCAGATGTTGACTCTGGTACACTGCGATTTTCTCGACGCGGTGTAGCCGGCCCCTGACTCCGGTGGTTCGCGTTCACTTTGACGGGATCATCCGGCTATGATGAAATCCGGTTTTTTCAACCGGTTGTGTTCTTGGTGTTATGAAGGAAATTGAGTTTGGATGACATCTCGATTTAATCGATGGATGTTCTCCATAAATCAAGGTGTGTGGGGGTGGCTAAGAAATCCTAATACACCTGATACAGTCGTTGGAGGTGGGATTTCTTGGCGTATGGTGATGAGTTCCCGGTGGAATTCGGGAGAAAATGCTTTGTTTGGTTTCGGTGGAGAAATTTGAATTCGGGAAAGTTGAAGGTCTCGTGTTCCCGAGTTGATTATGGTGAATCGTCGGTGAGTACACTGGCGTTGCAGGGTTTTTCCGGAGTAATTCCGGCGGTGTCTTTCCTCCGGCGATAGCTCCGGGAATGGTTGGTTCGGTGGAGGTTTCGGTGGGACGCGTGTGAGCTCGTTAGGTCGAGGACCGTACACGTGTTTTTTTTTTGACTATTACCGACGCGTGTGGTCGGTTTAGGTTAATGGGTTTCAGTAGCCTTTTTTGGTTTAGGTACCGTTGGTGGGCCTCGGGTTTGTACCCTTTGTTTTATGTTTGTTGGGCTTTGGCCTTGTTCGATTTTAATAAAATAGACGGCAGAAAAAAAAGTATTGCTGTACTAAGAGAAATTTTCTAGAAATACATGTTTAAGAAATCGTGTTAAGATACTAAGGTTAGTTTAACTTTAAGGAAAACAATAATTAGTTTACTTCATGTAAATCTCACTTTTGTCGTTTCTATCAACATGCATTCGGCAAAAACCATTCCAGGTTGGAGAACTATGTGAAGCAATTTATTCATAAAAAAATATTAATTTGTATTATTTTCTCATAAAAACTATTGAAAATTATTTGGTAGACTTTATTGATGGCTAGGGGATTGCGATCGGTATCATCCAAATTCATACGACTGGATGGATATATATTGGCCCAGTCATTGGTTCTGTTTTTTATCATCAGTTCAAATATTGTCAAGGCGTCGCTAAAACGTTATACGAGTACATGTTTGGATGATAACTACAAACGCATGGTTTATAACACACACTAGATCAGATTATGACCCGTTCGACCGAGCGGGAGTCATTTTTTTTTATCTTTATTTTTACTAAATGTTATACATGATCGCCAATGTGTATTAATATAAAATTTTGATAAATAACAATGTGTACTAATATATTTAAATAAACAATGTGTTTAATTGCTAAATTTGATTTTTAAAATTTATGATAACGTAAAGTTGATTTTTTCTGTATTATTTAAAATATATAGTGCTATATATTTTGTATTTTCAATATTTATCATACAAAACTTACGTTGGGGTATTATTTATATGAAAATATGTGTAACATAATATATTTATATATTATATAAACATATGCACACCCGCACGGGTTTTATTTTTAAAATGTATTCTATATTGTTTAGTTTTATGTAGTATCAAGTTTGTATAATTCAATTTTGTGTTTAAAGAACAATATCAAAACTGTCTTTCGTATGTAAAATAACATTTTGCAAGCGCGAGTTGTGTCTTTTTATTGTAACACAAAATTTTATATAAAACTTATGTTTTTTTATACATTACCAAATTTAATTTTTAAAATAATTTTTACGTAATGTCAAAGTGAATTTTATCTCTGAGGTCTAATATATTTTGTGTGTAATGGTTCAAAACATTTTTGATATATATTATATTTCAGTTTGGTTTGTTTTTAGTATTATTGTATAAGTATAATACTATACAATATTACTATATTTTATACAATATATAAAGTTATGTGTTATTTGTTTTAGAAAGTAGATTAGATCCAACGTAGTTATAAAAATAGTCATATCTTTATGTATGTGTCTATGACTTATGTACCTAATGTTATCCGTACTAATAAAATTAATATGGCCAATGAAAGTATACTGATCAATTTAAAATAAATTGTATAGGGTATAGGGTAATTATAGAACGATTAATATTTTTAATATTCTTAGTATATATGTTATTTAAATCGATATGTAATAAATGTAAAAATCATATATGGAATATGGACAAAAAGAAGAACTGTATACATCAATGCAAAATTAGACTATGATATGTATTATATATAAAGAATGAGACATTTAGTTTAAATATATGAGGTCTACCTTTAAAAATCCACCTAGAAGAAGTTGTAATGTTCCTGTTTTAATAAGATAGATGTTATAAAGAAAATTAAAGCATATTTTCAAAATTAAAGCATAGTAACCATATCAATATAAACAACTATATATGTTTCAACCTCAGTCTTATAAATGGATGATTATAAAACTGTGTTAGAACAGCTTTACCCTTACATTTAACTGCTTTAAAGTCGTTCGTTCGTTCGTTCGTTCATATTCTTTTTCTTTTTATGGGCATAAACCATTTTTAGCCACAAAAATCACCAAGCACTAGCCAAAAACCATATTAACACGTGACAATTAAAAAATCAATTGAGTTCTCAATTTTATTAGAGAATATATAATAATGGATCGAGACGCAAACCAGTATTAAGCACGTTAACGACTACCCAAATCATGTTATTGATAGTTGATTGATACGACACATGAATGATCTTTTATTGATATTTCATAACTATTACCAATCTAGGAAAACATTTGGTTTATGGGTTCCGTGGTGCCTTTGGACATAAAAGATGTTTGTGTTTTGTCTGTCTCGTCGTAAGTTGATTGATGCCTGTCTTGAAATTTGCCATACCTTAGCAACCACTCGTTTGTTTGTCTGTCTTTTGTGCTTTATCTTTTATCAGATATAAGGTTTGTAGTTTTTTTTTTTTTTTTAACTTTAAGGTTTGTAGAGTTTGTGAGCTTTGATTATGATGGTTAGCGTAATTTTAGAGATAACATTCCATGGTATTAACATTAGGGCATGTTTTGATGTATACTAGTATTATATTTACGTTTATATAAGTTTATATATGTACAAATTTTTTTAATCTTCATACTTAAAGTTATTTTTAATCAGATTCAGTGTGTTTAACATATTAACATATATTGCATAATATCACTCAAAAACTTCCAAAAATTTGCGAATATATACATAACTATGTATATACATATTTTAAAATGTGAGTTATCTAAACTACTAAGCTGTAAAAGAGACCCTCTTCCTATCTACAAGATCACTATCTATGTTTAATACAAAACTGTTAAAGCCACAATATCGGATTGAGGATAAGATCGTATTAGCTAATATTTACAAATCAAACTGATGCACGTTATATAGCGACATGTTCCTATCTCATTCTAGGTTATTCAAAAACAAACGTTTAATACTAAGCCCACATGCTTCAATTCGCGTGGTTAGGCATCTAAACTAACATAATTAAAGAGTTCTCTTAATTTTGAGAATCTTAACTTCCCCATCTTCTTTTTTTTCACCAAGTGATATAAATAGGTCCAAACAATTTTAAAAAGTACGCGATAGGTATAAACTTAGTACGCTTGTCTGCCCGAGTTGAAGCAACACTGATCGGAGAAGTATAAACCCTCGCCTTTCGTATAATTGTGATAATTCAAATGCATTAGTATAGCCACTGAAACGTGAGTAATTCACAGTGTATGTTTTTATGTTTAGGTTATCAATTTCATAACAGTAGAAAGAAAAACTAATTTGCATGCCGTGCTCTCTTTTTCTTAACTCTGAGGAACATATTTTGAGTTTGCATGTCGTGCACCTAAGCGTGATAAATGAACCAAGAACTCAAAATATTTTGATAAAGTTATGAATCATGAACTATACATAGCATCTAATAAACATTTTCAAGACTATTTTTTTCACAAGAGGAAACTACTCAGGTTTTCAAGAGTAACAACTAACAACAACTTAATTTAGTTTAACGATCCTCGGCTCCTCGCACATTAGAGATAAAACACATGAAAAACTACTTTCTCAAAGGAAAAAAAACACATGAAACTACTAGTATGTTATGCTATATATTTTCTCTTTTTAAAGCCCATCTCTAGATTTAGATGGATTAGGTAGTTATGGACTGAAGAAGCAGTCTAATAATTCATAAGCTGCAAATGGCCTTCTATAATTTGTTTTGTTTCTTAAATGGGCCTACGAAGATTAAAATGGGCCCTAGCTAAGTGGTCCAATGGGTAAAATTATACGTGACTCACGTCCTCAATCAATGCGCGTGGGAAAATAAAAGTGTGCGTGTGAGAGTCGTGACAAAGCAAGGATCTTTGCTTGTACGCCAGACGAAAGCAAACCGGAATTGACCGCGGCGACACGGACACGCACAAGCTTGTAAATATCAGAGACCTTTTTTTTTTCTCCGCACATCTAAAAACATTGGAGCATCATTATTGGTGGGATGATGAAAAGTCCCTAATCTTTTTTTTTTTTTTTTTTGTCATGAAACTATAAGGAACATTCTTTAATTAAGGGTTTTTTCCCATTTCTTTTCTTTGGTCCTATTACTCCCCCTTAAGAAATGCTTCAAGGGATGACCAATAATGATGGTCTAATAGATGAATGCCACGTAGAAACTCAGCCAATAGTATTCCACTTTCTTGACGCTGTTCAAGGGTAGTTGCGTAAAACAGCATCGCGTCATGTGGACAATAAAGTTGTCTTTTTATGTATTTCTCCACATTTTATTTAATGCTAAATTTCCTCGTCACCACCGCCGACCCATCTGATCCATACAGATATCAACAAATTAGAGAAAGTCATTACTATCCCTCTTCCAGACACTAAGAGACGCGTATGCGAGGGTCTATTAGTAAATCACTTTATATGAAATAAAAAACATAAAGTGCACTTGCGTCGACACAAGTCTCTCAGATTCCATTACCATTTGCCCACCAAAACATTCATAACAACAAAAAAAATCTTTCATTCATTTCTAAAAAAATCCAATTCTTCTGTGCTTCCTAGATCTATTGAAAAAGAGCTTCTATAAGCTGTGTATTGCTGGTTGATTTAGCTGTATAGTTTGATATATATATTTTGATTTAGATTATTGGAGAATGATGATGATGAACAGCAGGAGCTGTATCTGTGTCTCAGCGATGAAACCCTGTTGTAGATTCCTCGTGAGTTTCAAAAGCTCGTCCCTTTTCGGAGCTTCTCCCACGAGCTCAAGCAGGTTGATCAATTCGTCGAAACTACCACTACAGTGTAGGAAGATTGAATCCAGAAGTATTAGATCTGGTATTCATTATTGCCGTCGTCGGATTGTTTTGGATCGGAATGCTTTTTGTAACTCCGATTCCATTAGCTGGGGAGGAAGAGGAGGATCTAGTTTGTTAAATGGTAGAGGTAGTAGTATAGGACGAGGAGGAAGAGAGAGGGGTGTTTTAGTAATTCCCCGTGTAGCTTCCGACTTTAGGAACCAGTCGAGTTCTTCTTCCTTGAGCTCTCATGTAAATAAAGACAAGAGTTTCGGGAGTCTCTTCGTGAAGCCGCTTGTTTTCGAGGAGATACCAAAAAAGGAAAGTGATGCTAAATTTGGAAATGTGGGTGTGAAAGGAGAAGAAAAGGAAGAGGAGGTTGTGATAAGTCAGAGCGAGGCTGAGAGAGAGGCGTGGAGGCTGCTTCGTAGCGCGGTGGTGAATTACTGCGGGTTCCCTGTGGGGACTGTGGCGGCTAATGATCCAGGGGATAAGCAGACGTTGTTGAACTATGACCAGGTGTTTATTCGTGACTTTGTTCCTTCGGCTTATGCGTTCTTGCTTGATGGAGAAGGGGATATTGTTAGGAACTTTCTCCTTCAGACATTGCAGTTGCAGGTAACGTTCTCTTGAAACCTTTTGTTCTTGAGCTGATTTAAAAAAGTTTAGAGCTTTTGATAGATGTTGTTAGGTTGGTTTGGTTGTAAACTGTTTCAGTTGGTTGGTCTTTTATATACCTCTGCATCAACTAGTTTGCTATGCAAGTTTCTCATTTTAGGTTTCTTGGTTGCATGCTCATTATTTGCCATTTGTAATTTAATATTTCATTTTAGGGAAGTTGTTTTTGTGAAAACGGGAAATGTATCTAGTTTGTGTGCTGAGTTTTGTTGCCTAATGGAGAAAGGCAAGGTTTGGAGAAATCTCTCCCCCTGTAAGTTGCAGTTCCAGGTATGTCTTCTTGTGTGTTTTAGTTTGTTCAAACTCAAAGGGTTTGATTGCTTTTGTCGTAAATTAGTTGTTAAAATGAGTTAAACTGTGATATTCTTGAACATGTGTTTATACTGTGATATCCCTTGCCTGCCAAGTTAGTCTCTTGGCTCTTAGGAAAGTGTTTTTGTTTGTTCAGATAGCCTAAAAATTTGATAGATTCATTCTTGATAAAATTAACAATATCGATTTGGTGAAGCTTGTGTAGCCATTACAAATATTTGAGCTGTGACACTATGATCTTCTTTTAGCTGCGTCATTTACATGGTCTAAAGATTTACTTCCCTGCCATATATATAGTTTCTGGTACTTAGAAAAGTATATTCCTTTGTAAGTTATTTGATTTACTAATCCACACTGAAGTTTCTTTAATCGAGATCTTTGCTGCTTGGTTTTGTAGAGCTGGGAGAAAACAGTGGACTGTCACAGCCCTGGCCCAGGGCTAATGCCAGCGAGTTTTAAAGTGAAATCTGTGCCACGTGAAGGCAACGATGGCTCGTTTGAGGAGTTTATAGATGCAGACTTTGGTGAATCAGCTATCGGACGTGTTAGCCCTGTTGACTCTGGTAACTCCTTATGCTCAACATTTTAAATTTTTTTTTTCAGTTCCTTTTGGTTGTTTCAATTATATTTCCACTTACCTTAGAGAAACAGTCACATACTGTTTTGTGTAACATTTTTAGCCTTACAATAGTAATAATATGATTGGAGGATTTATCTTATTGAGGTTTTTATTTTTTTTGCTAAAGGCTTGTGGTGGATCATATTACTGAGAGCTTATGGAAAGCTCACTGGTGACTACACGTTACAAGAGAGAATCGATGTTCAGACAGGGATCAAGTTGATCCTCAAGCTATGCCTAGCTGACGGTTTCGACATGTTCCCTACTCTTCTTGTGACCGATGGATCATGCATGATTGATAGAAGAATGGGCATTCATGGTCATCCACTTGAGATCCAAGTAAACTTATTACACATAGCTAAGGCTTTTGTTTTTTTTTTTGCAAAACTGATAACTAATGGTCATGGTTTTATTTTTGCCTCCAGGCATTATTCTACTCAGCTCTCCGCTGTGCTCGTGAGATGCTCAACGTCAATGATGAAACCAAGAACTTAGTCGCTGCCGTCAACAGTCGCCTAAGTGCTTTATCCTTCCACATCAGAGAGTACTATTGGGTCGACATCAAGAAGATAAACGAGATTTATCGTTACAGCACTGAGGAGTATTCACCGGACGCGACCAACAAGTTCAACATATATCCAGAGCAGATCCCTTCTTGGCTTGTGGACTGGATCCCCAACAGAGGCGGTTACTTCATAGGAAACCTCCAGCCTGCTCACATGGATTTCAGATTCTTCACATTGGGAAACCTCTGGGCTATTGTTTCGTCTCTTGGTAACCAGGAACAGAACGAAGGAGTCATGGCACTGATCGAAGAGAAATGGGATGATCTCGTTGCTAACATGCCTCTCAAGATTTGTTTTCCTGCTCTAGAGCAAGAGGAGTGGAGGAATCATCACTGGCTCTGATCCAAAGAACACGTGAGTCCCTTTAAGTTACTTTGTTTTTTTCCCACAGATCTTTGATTTCATACTTGTCATTGCAGGCCTTGGTCATATCATAACGGTGGATCCTGGCCAACTCTCCTGTGGCAGGTACAAATAAACAATACTTTCAAATTATATGATGTTTTATAAAGTTTAAGTTGTTTCAAATTATAAGATGTTTTGATGTTTTAAGGTTAATTTAATTTTATTGGAAATTGTTCAGCCAATTAGATTTTACCGTTTTTTTTTATAATTGGTTGAATGATTTTAAAACTATATCTTTAAAAGTGTTTTTTAGAGGAAAGTAAGTTCTTGTGCACTGAGCCAAAATATCAGGAGTGAGTAGCTATTTATTTCAGGATTCAAGAAACCCTAAAACCTTTTTAACGTCTTGATTCTTGTTAGTTCACATTGGCTTGTATCAAGATGGGGAAGCTAGACCTGGCGAAGAAAGCAGTGGCTGTAGCGGAGAAGAGGCTCAAGGAAGACCAGTGGCCTGAGTATTATGACACGAGAAGCGGGAGGTTCGTGGGGAAGCAATCAAGGCTTTACCAGACTTGGACTATCGCAGGATTCTTGGCGTCTAAGAAACTCATTGAACAACCTGAGAAAGCCTCGCTCTTGTTCTGGCAAGAGGACTATCAGCTGCTCGAGACTTGCGTATGTGGTCTGAACAAAAGCAGCGGAAGGAAGAAGAACAAGTGTTCGCGTTTCACACCACCAAGATCTTCTTAGTTCCCTGAAACATAACTCTAAAAAGGACCTTTTTCAACATCTGTGCTCATGACTCATTAACCAGTTTCTTACCTTTCTGTACCTTTCATGCATCATGTAACTTATTATAAACAGTGTCATCTCATATTATTTTTAAGTCCTGATAAAAAATAGAGTAATTGCACTCCATATACAAACATAACTGCATAATTTGCATCCATGTACTTTTTGTCTTTTTCTGCTTATGTGTTTTTTTAATGACATTTGCTACCCCTATTTCTATCTCATCTCTCCTTTTTCCTAATTTAACTTTTTCTACTATGTCGACATATTATTTATCTTATCTTATCTCTTTCTTCTGAGTGGCTTAACTCTTTTATGTCTCTTGATCTCTCTTATCTGCTTCTATTCAAATTTATCACCTTCTCTCATTTGTTATCGCCGTCACACCGACACACCATCTCACCGTCATATTGTCACGCCATCACACCATTACCTCTGCTCAAACTCACTGTCACACAGTTACCTCACCCCTGCTCAAGCTCACCGTCACGCCGTTGCCTCACATTTGCTGCAGCTCGCCGTCACCTCCCCTTTGTTACAGTTGACCTTCATTTCAGTTAATAAAGAGAAGGAGATCCAGGATGTTATAGAGGAGGAAGAAGAACAAGATGTGAGATAAAAAAAAAAAGATGAGAGAGGATGAAGAATCAAAGATGCATTGTCTGAATCCGTTTGCAGTGAAATCTGAAATGGATTGAAGAAGGCTAAGATGTGAGTGGATCAGAAGGTGATGATGATAATGATACATCGGGGATCTCATGGTTTTGAAATTCGTCTAACAATAATGATATCCGGATAATTGATATATTATTTAATTTATGATATACATTTAGCTGACCATTGATTGAAAAATTCATCTAACAATAATGATACTCGGGTAATTGATATATTACTTAATTTATGAGAGTTTGAGTTTATAATGATAATCGACTACTAATCGAAATATCCAACTAACAATAATATTATCCAGATAAATATTTAAGTTAGCCAAACCACTAATATAATAACCAATTAAGATGGAAAATATTCGGATAAATTGGAATATAACCATTTAAAACGAACATAGATTTGTTAGATGTAAAATATCCGGATACATTGAAATATAACCATCTAGATTGAAAGTTGGTTTGTTTCTTCTTTTTGTGAACATTCATAGGGATAATCATGTAATTTTACTACATTTCTCTCTCTAACTTTTACTGTTTTTCCATTTGTGCAAATTACTATCTTATTTGATATTTTCTATGCAAATGGCTCTAAAAAATACTGACATTTAACAAATTAATAATGTAGTTTTAAAAGTTATAAATTCCACACATACATTTCTTCTAAATTTTAAAGTTTTAAATTATAATTTATTATGTATATTATTATTATTTTTAACATTTGAACCATTTTCAACTGCTTCACTTACAGATGCTAAAAGACTGATTATAAAGCCATCTCTACAAACTTAGTAGTGTAATGGGCTAGTGACATAGACTGATTAGATAATTAGACACAACTAGACTATGTCGGCCAATAAAAATGGAACTATTTTAGATTTTGATTACTTCTTAGGATAAAAAAAAACCTTTAAGATGTTTTAAAGGATCCTATTATGTGAAACTGCCAAAAGAAAGAGGGGAAAGACAAATATAATATACAAGCCAAAAGGACCTTGAAGTAATCGAGACAAAAATGACTCAAATCCGTTTGGACCACTCGCAAAAATACACATATCACTGAGCCGAAATTCATCGAGCTCTGACAACAATCACAAGATTTATCAACCACATATTCATATACCTCATTTTTATTAACCACATATTCATACATCACATTTTTATTGTACTTAGGAGTACTTAGTTATACTTACTAAGAGTAAAGAACTTTCTAAGTTTTAAAAAGATGAGCTATTAGTATATTGAAAGATGCGACGTTGTATTCGTGTATGTACATGACATAGAGTCGTGCACGGACTTTGGAGCTAAGCCACCCACACGAACGCGATAAGGTTATCACCACCAATCACTTAGTGGGCTCTTAATGGGCTTTTCTTACATAAACCCGTTGTATGTAAGAAACTAGAAAGTGCCGGTCATCACTATCATCATCGGCGATAATGAACATACTCACATTGCTCGTTAAAGTCGCCGGACTTCTAGGCACCATCACCGTCGGAGCCAACGCAGTCTCTTACTCTCGTTTCCGTCGCCGGAACCTCCGGAAGTTTCGCTCTCCGATCGACGAATCCAAAGAAGTTCTCGCCGATTTCACTTCCCAAGGTACTACTTGTGTTGTTCTTAATTCTCGAATCTGAGTTGAGTGATGCAATCTCTGTTTTGTTTTTCAGAACACAACGAGGGAAAGTTCTTCTTCGGATTGGCTACTGCACCTGCTCACGCGGAGGACGATCTCGACGATGCATGGATCCGGTTTGCGAAAGAAACGCCGTGCTCGGCAGAAGATGAAGAGGATAAGAACGCAATGAGGAAGAAGAAGAAGAAGAAGGTTAAGCTTGCTATTGGAGCTATAACGAAAGGGTTGGCCAAGAACACTAATGGAAAAGAAGATAACACTGTTGCCGACAGTACACCCACTAAGAATGTAGCTGCGTGGCACAACACACCTCACGCGTGCGTGAGCTTCCTCGTATGCTTTTTTTTTGTCTAGATAGTGTCTTATTGTCTTTAAGCAGTTTCTAAAAATTGTATATGATTTTTTTTAAACATTGATCTTAAAGCTTAAGCTGAGATTTTTTTATTTTTCATATTTGTTTCAGGGAGGTCAGGCTTAAGTTTTGGTCGGATCCTGACCAAGAAGTGAAGCTAGCTAAAGATACTGGCGTTACAGTCTTCAGGATGGGAGTTGATTGGTGTAGGATAATGCCTAAAGAGCCTACCAATGGGATTAAGGAAGCAGTGAGTCAAGAAAAGATATATTCTGAATCAATCAGTGTCTAGGGAGCGGGTAGTCATAAATAGAACCTAATCGGTCTAGGTGTCCGCCTAATTATAATCTCATATAAAGCACCTAATCAATAATCTGGAACATTGGTATAGATGTGTTTCTAGTAGAGGAAGCTCCCTTAGCTAATGGTGATACATCAAACAGAGTGCTTTGTTTTTTGTTTTGTTTTGTAGGTTGACTATGAGGCCCTTGAACACTATAAATGGATACTCAACAGAGTTCGTTCAAACGGGATGAAGGTGATGCTAACGCTCTTTCATCATTCATTGCCACCATGGGCTGCTGATTATGGTGGATGGAAAATGGAGAAGACCGTCGACTACTTTATGGACTTCACCAGGTGAATGATATGAATCTCTCGTAAATTAGCTTTTATGGAGATTCATGTAGGTTTTTGATCATCTTTCTTTTAACAATGCCAGGCTTGTTGTGGATTCCATGTTCGATTTGGTAGACTCTTGGATTACATTTAACGAACCGCATATCTTCGCCATGCTTACTTACATGGCCGGAACTTGGCCTGGTAACACCCCTGATTTTCTGGAGATGGCTACATCTACTCTACCAATGGGTGTATTCCACAGAGTCATGCATTGGATGGCTGTTGCTCACTCAAAGGCCTATGACTACATCCACGGCAAAAAGTCAGTCTCTCTCTCTCTCCTTTTTTTTCTCTTAAAATAAATATCATATGGATCTGTCACACTTACTAGCTTCGAACTCTTACTTACGTGGCAGCTCCTTGAAAAAGCCTTTGGTAGGGGTTGCGCACCACGTCTCCTTTATGCGACCATATGGCCTCTTTGACGTTGGGTCCGTTACTTTTAGTAACTCACTCACTATGTTTTCATATATTGATAGCATTTGTGAGAAACTTGATTTCATAGGCATCAACTACTACGGACAGGTAAGAGAAGCCAATAATTAATAACAAAAAATGTACTTTCAGGTCTTAAATTTTGGATCAGTAACATTGCTTTTTTCTCCTGGTTGTCAGGAAGCAGTGTGTGGTGTTGGACTAAAGCTTGTAGAGACTGATGAGTACAGTGAATCTGGAAGAGGAGTATATCCTGATGGCCTCTACCGCGTGTTGTTGATGTTCCACCAGAGATACAAACACCTGAATGTTCCTTTCATCGTCACAGAGAACGGTGTTTCTGATGAAACGGATGTGATTCGTCGGCCTTACATGATTGAACATCTCCTTGCCCTTTATGCTGCTATGCTAAAGGTAAAGCTTTGAGGCAAAAAAACACTTGGTATTGGTATTGCCATTGTCTCACTGTGTGTTGTGGCTTTTCACGACAGGGTGTTCCGGTGCTCGGTTACATATTCTGGACTATATCAGACAACTGGGAATGGGCTGATGGATATGGTCCAAAATTTGGACTTGTTGCAGTTGACCGAGCTAATAATCTTGCTCGAACCGTTAGGCCATCGTACCATCTCTTTACCAAGGTCTGATCATTATAAACCCAACACTTGAGAGACTCATCAGATCGCTTTTCTCCTCAAATGGCCTTTCTTTTTTTTCTTTTCCTACTCTCCAGATAGTGAAAAGCGGAAAGATCACTCGTAATGATCGGTCTCTTGCATGGAACGAACTCCAAAAAGCTGCGAAAGCAGGAAATGTACGGCCATTCTACCGTGGCGTTGATAATCATGGTCTAATGTACGCAGGTAAGTTCACAACTTCCACTTTTTTAAGTTGTGTTTTTTTATACTTTTAGGATCTTTACTTTGTTTTGTTTAAAAGATGGTCTAGACAAGCCTCAAGGGAGACAGTTTGTTGACCGTGACTGGCGGTTTGGTCATTACCAAGTGGATGGTCTTCAAGACCCGCTGAGTCGCGTGGCTCGAGCTCTTCTGATATGGCCGGTCTTCATGAAAAAGAAGATTAGAAAAGTTAAGGTCAAGCAGACCGATGAGTCGGGGCTTGCTTTACATCCCGCGTATGCCTCTGCCTTTGACTAGAAGAAGAGGGTTGGAAACTGAGGAAACAATTTTACTTCCTTACTGTGTGATTTGCCAAAACCTTTTGGCGCAAATTCGAGACGATTCACCCGTTTTGTTTGTTACATTTAAATAAAGGCAAAACGGGACGATGTTGTAGCGTAAGATCTGCAGATGTGGTGTTGTTTTCGCCTATTTCAGTTGTAGGTCTTGAACTTTATTTAATTTTTACTAATTTTCTTCGACCTAATTACATTTTTAATTCTAAAATACAATTCCAAAAAAAGATCTTTAGAAAGTAGATAAATATATTCATTATTCTATTTCTTAATCAAAAGAGTAGAATAATTATTTTCATTACTCTAATTTTTAATTTTAACCATATTACATATCTAATTCTAAAATACAATTCAAAAAATCTTTACAAAGTAGAATAATTTTATTCATCCTTCTAATTTTTAATTTTAAATATAATAAACTTAGAGTAAAATCTAGTTTAAATTTTTAGATGATAAAACAATAATCTAAAACATAAATCTACAAATAATCTAACTGGCTGGAAACGGCAAGTACTGGGGAACATATGAGAGAGAACGACAGGAATTTCAGTACATAGCTTTAGGATGAGGTCGGTTAGGCCCATTATAAATTTAGGATGAGGCAAAGCCCAGGCCCATTCAAGACACAAAACGCCAAAACTTGAAATCCACGCGACTATCAGATTTCAGATTCTATTTAAACCAAACGTTAACGGCAGACTAACGAAGGGTTGATTTTGTAACGTCTTGAAAGCTTCGGGTTGTTTTGAGACCTAAAAAGAAAATCGTACCTCGAAACGTGATTTCACGAAAACAAAGGGGCTTCTCATCTTATTTTTATTTTAACGAACAAATAATCGTTAAACCCTAAACCTTCGTTTGTAGTTCTACGCCGCGACGCGATCTTACTCTCTCCCTCCCTCTCTCTCAGACTCTGAAGAACAAGCCTAATAGCGAGCATGAGCTCCTCGTTAGCGTCCCAGCTACAAGCCATCAAGGCGGTTGTTCAAGCCGATACAGAGCCTTCGAAGAGACCTTACACGCGCCCTTCGATCCTCTTCACTCCCAAAGAAGCAGCAGATTTCGATATCGAATCAATCTACGAGCTAGGGCTCAAAGGTCTACTCTCGATTTTTAGGGTTTCTCTTATAGCGAAGCAACAGCGCTGATTGAATTGTCTTTCTCTGTTTTAATTTCTCAGGTCTCGAAGTGCTCGGAAACAAAGACGAAAGGTTTAAGAACTTCGTGAGCGATTTGTTTAGTCACAAAAGCAGAGAAATCGATAGGGAGTTGCTTGGTAAGGAAGAGAACGCTCGGATTGATGCATCTATCAGCTCTTACCTACGGTTACTCTCTGGTTATCTTCAGTTTCGTGCTTCCTTGGAGACTCTTGAGTATCTCATAAGAAGATACAAGTATGCGTTTCCTTACCTCTCTTTGACTTTGGCTATATATATATATCTTTATAAAGATTTTTTTTGCTAACGACTTGATTCTGCTACAGGGTTCATGTATACAATGTAGAAGATGTGGTGCTATGTGCTTTGCCGTATCACGATACTCATGCCTTTGTCCGTATTGTTCAGCTCATCACCCCTGGGTGAGCAATGATTTTTTTTTCATTCATTTGTTTTTTTAGAAGTGTAAGTTCTAAGCATCTATCTCGTTTATATTACAGCAATACCAAGTGGAAGTTTCTGGATGGGGTGAAAAATTCAGGTGCTCCACCTCCTCGATCGGTTATCGTTCAGCAGTGTATACGTGACACGCAGGTCTTGGAGGCCTTGTGTGACTATGTAAGTCGCTGCTTTTATAATCAACTGAAAGTGTTTGTGTGATATGCATATATATGGAAATGAACATCTTATTTTTTTTGGTTGTTGTAGGGATGTCGGAGTAAGAAGTACCAGCCTTCAAAACCCGTGGTCAGCTTCACCACAGCTGTTGTCGTCGAGGTTCTAGGTTCTGTTGCAAAGGTTGATGGAGATATTGTAAAGCTGATTTTACCATTTGTCGACTCTGGTCTTCAATCCGCTGTGAAAGGATGTTTAGATCAGCAGGTTTGTGTTTATAACTTTTTGTTTCATTCTGTGTGACTATTATGACATGTTCATTTTTTTCCTTCTAGGCTGGTGCGTTAATGGTTGTCGGTATGTTGGCTAACAGAGCCTCGCTAAATGATAATCTTATCAAACGCTTTATGAGGTCAATCATCGATGTTGCTCGTGAACATGCCAAAGAATCCTCTGATCCTCATTGGCTTCGGTTGTCATTTATGGCATTGATTAATTTGGTTCAGGTACATGAACTTTCTGTTTTCAATTCTCATGAGCCTCTTAGTTTTGATATCATGAATTTATAAAACTTCTTGCTATGAGATGAAACATATTTTCTGTTGCTTACCGATCATTCTGCTCACAACTGGCCTTGAACTAATTGTTTGGCTTTATCAACTACAGTTGCAATCTGTGGACTTGATCCCAAAAAAACTTTGGACCTTTTAAAGGAAATAAGGTAGTCACATATTGACCGTATCCTCTTTTTAACTATTTTATCAGTAAGTATTCGTATTAATATTTTTTTCCAACGAGGGCTTCAATTTTGTGTAGGGATATATCTGGTGTTCTTCTAGGCCTGTCCAAAGAGTTCAACATCATGAAGTTCTTGGCAGTGTTACTAGATTCTCTTCTCCTTTACTGGTGTGTATTCGACACTCTTTTGCCATTTTACAATGTACCTATACTGTTAGTATTCATGTTTTAACTTACTGACTTCTTTTTGCAGTTCATCTGATAATCAATGCCTCGAAATTTTGGTTTCCATAATTGATAGTGTTCCAGTAGAAAACTTGGTTGATCATTTGATCTCCAAGGTTTTCTCCACGTGTATGACACAATATCAGAAGAACAAAAGTGATTTTACATCTCCTACATCTGGTTAGTTAATTGTCAGCTACTGTGTCTTCGAGTTTACTCTGGTTCGTAGTTCTCTTTTTATAACGACCTTGGTTGCAATTTAATTGCAGGGAGCTGGGCCAAGAAAATTCTGGCTGTTGTTAGCAAGAAGTATTCTGTTGAACTACGTGTAGCAGTACAACATTTTTTGGAGGTCTGTGAACCAACTCTCAGCGACTTATTTTCTGTCTTTTGTTGGTTATGCCTCTTATGAATCATAAAATTATTTCTTCAGAATAGTAAAGATCTGTCGAAGAAGGAAGATTTGAAGCTGGATATGCTGTCTCGTATGCTGGATGGGAATTCAGACATGTCCCTGCCGTTCGTGGATTCAAAATTGTGGTTCCGGCTCCACCATCCCAAGGTATACTATAAACTCTGATCTTAATTTTTTAAAATGTCTTTCTATTTCCTTTGTGTGCAAGACTGAGGGCTTGATACGAATCATAGGCTGCTGTACGTTGTGCTGCGCTTTCTAGTCTAAACGGTGATCTCAAGCGTGATATATCTAAAGCAGAGGTATCTGTGTGGGGGTATTCATTTCAAATATTATAACTTTTTACTACGCGCTTCTTGGCATCTGACTAGTCTTCAAATTCTTTGCGAATCCATCCAGAACCTTGTCACAATTCAGGATGCTATAGTGCGCCAGCTTTGGGATGATGATCTGGCTGTTGTTCAGGCCGCCCTGTCTCTTGATCAGTTGCCGAATATAGTAACCTCTTCTAGTCTTCTGGATGCTTTGCTTCAGGTGGTGAAACGTTGTGTTGGGATTCTCCATTCAGGTGATTGAAAATGCTCTTTATTTTTCTTAACTTGACTCAGTGTTGTCGTCTAGAGCTTTATTAGCATAAACCCTAAAGAGTGTTGATCTTCACTATGTCTTCTGATAAATCGTTTCTGCTAGCAGTAATATTTGATCAAATCCTAGTGTGCTAACATCAGGCAGACATGTTTCTAGGCTGCACTGTCTTTCTCATAACTTGCTTTCTTGTCTCCTGCTGACACCGGTTCATTTATAGGAACTTATAATGCTCGGGCCATGTTCTTATTAGGGCCACGTTTCCTTATGTTTGTGCATATTTTGAACTTCTGAATGGGTTTTGGGGATGCCTGAAAGAAAAATCTGTGTAGTGTTCTCATCCCATTTCTTTTTATCTAGTCTTGTAAATATATATAATTGCTTCAAGAGTGCAAAATTCTAAGATCTGCTGTCAATTTATGAGGAATCAATCGTTTTTGTTGTAGGTTTATCAAAAGATGTTCATCTGGCAGCAGATGTTGCTGCTTTATCCCTTAAAATTGCTGTCTCAGCTTTCTGTAATCAATCAGAGACAACTGAGAAAGTCGCTTCTGCAATGTTCCCATTTCTTTTAATTCTGCCAAAGGTTCTTTCTCGTTCTCTTTTTTATACAGTTATGGAAAAAGATTATTTTAACTTTGGCTAATTGTAATCGTTTCTGTAAATAGACTTGGAATTTAAACCTAGATGTACTGACTTTGGGGAAGGATGTTAACTGGCCACTTTTCAAGAATCTTGTTACTGATGACGGAATGGTAAATATGAGTTTTACAATTTGCATATTCTTCATACACCAAAACCACAAATCATGTCATCTACGAACTTGTTTTTTTTTGGCAGAAAAAGCTCCCAGATATCATGTCTGGAAACATATCTTCGATCCGCGAAAGTGTGACTGCATTGAACGTGGATGTCGTTAACAAGCTGGTGGAAGCATTTATGGATCACCCTGGTGACGTTATTCAGTGGCTTACTGTCGGTTGCCAAGAGGCACCGTTGGCAAAGACGCTGTTTTTTGTGGTCTTGATGCAGTCACTGCAGAAGATGGGTTCTTCTTCTGGTAAAGTTCTGTCCATTGTTTATACGTTTAACTATACACGATAATGACTATGGGGCATCTAATTATGATAAGTTATCAAGAGTTTATGTTGATGGCTCTTTTTTCCTTTGATTTAGATCCTATTCAATTTTTGGATCTTTTCGAGCTTTGCTTTCCTGTTCTGAAGACTGAGTGGGAAGAATCTGAGGTTGTAGTTGACGTTTCTTTGAAAGAGGTATAGTGCTCTACTGGCTGATGTAGATTGATGTTTTTATAATGTTGGATTGTTGCTTATTTTACCTTGCAAGTTTTTGATGGATTTGTGTATTACTTGCAGCTGTCAAAAAGCAACTGCCAAGAACTCTTATATCAACTTTTTGACACCTCTGATTTTACTGCACTGAATTCAAAGATTCTGATCTGCTTGTTTTGGAAGTTGGTCGAGTCATTCATAAAACTCGAACCCGCTCATGTCTCTTCGGTGGGTAATTTTCAACTTGATTTGTTTACTATTTGGTTATATTGATATCTTGGCATCTTGTTGCCCCAACCAATATCAATGCTCACAAGTATATGTGTGCTACTTCTCCTTCGTTCAGGTTTTTAGCGGAAGGTTGTGTAGCGGACTTGAGGACTTGTTTTTCTTTTTTGCAACAACCCGATCACAGCATGTTTTCAAAGAACACCTCCACTACCGTGTGAGAGAATCCAAAGTCTGTCCCGTTTTGTTTCTCACTCGGCTCATATCACGAGAAGGTTTGCATTAAAGCCTATATTTCCTCTAGTTATAAACCCCTTAAGCATCTCTGATGTAATCGTTTTGAGCTCTATTTCTAGCATTCTCAAAGTTCCTAGTTTTTATTTTTTATTTTTCTCTTTAATTTTATGCTCTTGGGTATTATAGAATCTAGTTGATGGTAACACTTTCTATTTTATTCCCTCTTATGCTGTTATCTTCTTCTTGCAGATGTTCCTCATATGGTCAAAGTTGAAAGTCTCAAATGCTTCTTGTATCTTTGCTCTAATGGAAGTAGTGAATGGTCGATTCAGATATTCTCTAGTTCTCCAGTACTTTTGGTTGCCATATCGAGTGATAATCAGGTGAGTCCTGAAGTTTTGTGTTTTCTTTAGTGTATGACTCTTTGCATTATCGTCCTTTCTTAGCCCGTTTTGGTACTTTCACTCTGTAGGACGTTAAAGTAGCTGCTATGGATTGTTTTGAGGCGCTCTACAACCTACGGTGTCATGTCGACTCTAGCAAGAAAAACGGTAAAACTTAGTTTGGCATCAGTTGATTATGTTTTATCATAACATTTGTTTTAATCCGTCTTCTGAAATTTAAACCAGGGAGTGCTGCAATCTATAGTAGTTCTTTTGATGAACTGTTGGGAATGATTGTTCAACAAAGGAGGCTTATATTGTCAGACAATAAGTTTCTTCCATCCTACTTGACATCGTTGCTCAGTTCAACCCCTAATGACTTACTAGTGCCAGTTGACCTGCAAAAGAGGTACTTAGCTGAGTTGAACAGCTGTCTAATGATACATGGGTATATTAATTCGTTTACTTCATTTGCAAACTTCCTTAGTGCATATTTTCTTGTTTTTCAACTTCAGGTTTGATCAGCCCGCAAAAGAAAGCATTCTTTCGTGCATCTTATTGTGTGCGCAAGAACTTCCTGCTTATGGGAAGGTGTGTTTCATCTAATCTGTTTTCTGTTTCACTGTCTTCTGAAGTTCAAGTAACCTTATGATTCCCTTATGGTTTGTGACACTTATTAAGTCTTACCTTTTTTCTCCTACAGCTAAGACTTATATCACTGCTAAAAGGTCTGGGCATCTCACTTCTGCGTGATGAAAATGTTAAGTTATTGTCTCAACTTCTGGACAAACGTAGTCAATACTACATTAAACTGGACAAAACTTCCCCTCCAATGTCAGACACAGAGGTTGATTTATTGTGCCTTCTTCTGGAGGTAAATCCATTTATCTCTATTTCCAACTTACATGTCGCCTTCTACCAGAGTTATTAACTTTGCTTTTTCTTTTCTGCAGTGCTCCATGATGCGTTCAGCTTCGTTCAAAGGGCAGTCTCTTGATGATGATATACTGAAAGCATTGGAAGTAAGGATATTTCATTGTTCCATTTTTGCCTCTGCGTACTTGGATACTTTTTCGTTCTAGTCATAGATGTTTTCTTTTGCAGATGGATTGTGTGGCATCAGAACATCCTGCTGTTATATCCCCAGTTCTTACTATTTTGGAGAAGTTACGCAATCAATACTATACTGAACTGAAGACCGATCTTCAGGTCAGTCGGCTCAGTGAAATATGAGTGCAGTATTCTACTATTGTACACTTCATATATATCTAATCAATACGTTTTCGAACTCTCTTGATTGTTCTTGCTGGATCAGATTCGTTTCTTCCACAAGCTAGTGTCAATGTTTCGAAGTACAAATGGCAGAATACAAGATGCTGCTAAAGAAGCTTTCTTACGCCTAAAGGTATGCTAACTTCCAATTTTATATACCAAACAGTTTCTATTGGTTGTATTTTCTTTATTTACATGTTATCTTCAATGCTATTGCAGATTTCTTGTTCAACGGTGATCCATACCCTCGATCATATCACTCAGCAGGATAATCTTGTTATTGATCCTTTGAGCAAGATAAAGAAACAGAAGAAATCGGTGTCATGTCTAGAAGAAGACGTAAGCGGTGTTCTAAGAGGAGAAAAGGCTCTCTGTTTCATTGCCTCGTTACTTGACATGCTTCTTCTAAAGAAAGATCAAGTTCACAGGTCTCTTGAATTTATATATTCTTATATTTGCTTGTTCATTGTAAATTTTGGCAATCGGAGACATTTTTGTTACCCGACTAATTTCTTATAACTTATTCTTGCTTAGGGAGTCACTTGTAGGGCCTTTGTTTAAGCTTCTAGGAAGGTGTATGTCTAATGAATGGGTGAAAATTGCTTCGTCGGATGAGGATGTTCGTGAAATAACTCTTGCATCTATTTCTTCCATCCAACAGACAGTGCTCTTACTCCTGAAAGATATATTTGATTCTCCGAATATGAATCCTTTGAAGGTATGCTTTAGATTTTTTTATGGAGTTGATTAATGATATTGTTGCTTGTTTTCTTCTCTTAATTTACTTCTGATAGCAGGCGGACGTAACAAATGAAATCAATGTCAAAATGCTGGTTGACTTTGCTCATTCCTCAAATGATGGAGTCATACGGAACTATATCTTCTCCCTCTTCACTTCAATAGTTAAAATTGTCCCAGATAGAGTTTTGGACCATATCATCAGCATACTTACACTGGTTGGCGAATCAACAGTGACACAGGTTTGTTAGTCCACAACCTTCCTTGTTTTGTATCGATTTCATTTTGATCAATTGATAATTTTCTTTGTATTCCCTGATATTTTTGATGGTTACTAAAATATTCCCTAACAGCTGATTCTTTACTTTTGTTATTTGTAGATTGATAGCCACTCGAAGTCGATCTTTGAGGAGTTTATGTCATCGGTTATTCCATTTTGGCTGTCTAAGACCAAGAGTGAGGAGCAGTTGCTGGAGGTAACCTTTCGTGATGGTTCTTTGATTCTTTCTTTCGTTAATGAAGTACATCAATATTGAACCAATTCTGGATTAATATATCTTTACTAATTTGGTTTTTCAGATTTTTGTTAAAGTGTTGCCTGATATTGTTGAGCATAGAAGGCGTTCCATTGTAGCTTACTTGCTGGGGTAATGTGTAGATAAATAAAATTGAATTTGAGGCTGCGATTTTTTTCTAAAAATACTGATGACGTTCCTTTATTTCTCCAGAGTTATTGGTCAACAAAATGGCTTGCCTTCTTTACTTGTCCTCTTGTTCCGATCCCTTATTTCAAGGAAAGACTCAGCTTGGCTTGGGAATGTCCAGAATTCGGATACGTTTATATCCGATATTAAGAGGGAGTGGGAGTATGCTTTTGCCGTGGAAATATGCGAACAATACGCTTCTTCAACATGGCTCTCGTCCCTGGTCATACTTCTTCAGACTATCAGCAAAGACAGTTCTAGTAAAGAATGTTTCTTTCAGATGCGGCTTGTCTTGGAATTTATATTCCAGAAACTGCAAGACCCAGAATTTGCATTTGCAGTGTCACTTGAGCCAAGAAATAGTGTTTCAGTTGGCATTCAGGTAAACCCTCTTCCAACTTTATTTTTTTTTAATTCAAATTGCTGTTACTACACTTCTGTATATAGAACTAATAGTTTTTATCACTTTGTTTCTCCGTCTGTGTGCTTTCCTTAAGTGTCCATTTTTTAAAATGCGTTTTGTTAAATTTTCAGCAAGAACTGCAGGAGCTTATGAAGGGTTGTATACTTCTCCTGCAACCTGTTGATTCCACAAAGGAGAAAGATGTGACTTCTGCAGTTAGAAAGGAAATCAGAATGCGTATACATGATGTGTTGATGACAGTTACAGGAGTTATGGATCTGTCTATATATTTCAGAGTTGTTACTAGCTTACTTAAGCAGCAGTCAGATCGTAATGGGACGAAAAAGGTATACATTATTACCGTTTATAATTTCTTTTGGTATTAGAGCAAAAACATAGAAGTTTTTTTCTTTAGTAATTTTGTGAGCGAACATATTTTCTAGCGGATGTTTTATCGTCTTTTATATGCTATTGAATGCAGGTACTTGGGCTTATAAGTGCGAGAGCTAAGGACTCCACTACTTCTAAACCGAAACACAAGAGGAGGCTCCCCAATCAGAAAAGAGGAAACCCTTGGTTGAACCTGGATGAGGCGGCTGTTGAAGCTTTCGGGAAGATGTGCGAGGAAATCGTCAGTGTAATTGTTGAGGACAGATGATGAGTCAGGTGTTCCAGCTAAACGAGCTGCCATTTCTACACTGGAAGTTTTGGCTAGCAGGCTTCCCTCTGGTCATCCGATCTTCAGCAAGTGTCTTGCATCTGTCGCAGAAGGCATCAGCTCAAAGAATCTGGGTGTTTCTTCAAGCTGTCTTCGTACAACTGGTGCGCTGATCAATGTTCTTGGACCAAAGGCGCTCGTTGAACTTCCTACGCATAATGAAAAATCTGGTACAACAATCGCGGGAAGTGTCATCCGCATCAACTGGAAGCGCAACAGCCGAGGAACAGTTGCTTATGCTGTCTGTTCTAGTCACTTTGGAAGCAGTGATTGAGAAACTTGGAGGTTTCCTAAATCCTCATCTTGGGGATATCATTAGACTCATGGTGCTGCATCGTGAATATGTTTCTGACTTCGACAAGAACCTTAAATCCAAAGCCAATGCCATTAGGCGACTCCTTACTGAAAAAATACCAGTGAGTTCTTCAAATAATTACATGAATCTGATTATTATTATTATTTTGCTTGTCTAGTGATCTTAACAGTAATAACCTTTCTTCCAGGTTCGCCTCACTCTGCAACCTCTTCTACGAATATACGATGAGGCTGTTAGTTCTGGCGACGCAAGTTTGGTGATTGCTTTTGATATGCTAGAAAATCTGGTTGCAAAAATGGATAGAGCATCTATCGTTTGCAACCATGCAAAGATTTTCGACCAATGCTTAGCTGCCTTAGATATCCGACGCCAAAATCCAGCAACAATTCAGAACAGTTGACGATGCGGAGAGAAGTGTAATCAGTGCGACGGTTACACTCACAAAGAAGCTAACTGAGTCTGAGTTCAAACCCCTCTTTATCAGAAGCATTGATTGGGCAGAGTCGGATATCGTAGATGGATCTGGAAATGAAAACAAGAGCGTCGACAGATCTATCTCTTTTTACGGTCTGGTGAATAGACTCTGCGAGGCACACATGTGAGTAAACAACAATCACGTCCAAGAAGCTCCTGATCCCCTTTACATAAGTTTTCGGAATATCGTGGAAAACAAACTTCAATTTTCTTGTTGTGGAATGCAGGTCCATCTTTGTACCATACTTCAAGTTCATGCTCGAGGGTATTGTATCTCATCTCACCAGTGCCGGTGCGTCAGTTTCAACAAGGAAGAAAAAGAAGGCCAAAATTCAGGAAACGGATGACTCTATACCACCAAAAAGCTGGCATCTTAGGGCGTTAGTGCTTGCTTCTTTGAAGAACTGCTTTTCGCATGATACTGGAAGCGTGAAGTTTCTCGACGCAAACAACTTCCAGGTGACTTATCTTCAACCTCTGGATCAAACGTGTATCCATTTTTCTTGGAGTATCTGATTTTTTTATACAAATTGTATTCTTGTCGACAGGTGCTATTGAAGCCTGTAGTATCGCAGCTTGCTGTTGAACCGCCATCTGGTTTAAAGGAGCTGCCACATGTACCCTCTGTAGAAGAGGTTGATGAGTTGCTTGTTTCATGCATTGGTCAAATGGCAGTAGCCTCTGGCTCTGATCTGCTCTGGAAACCGCTGAACCACGAGGTAAAACAACATAGTCTTCTCTGAGCTTTTACTTTAGATTATGTTACATGCATAGTGATTCAGGACACTGAATTTTCTCTCTAAAAATCGTATTTGGTCAGGTGCTAATGCAAACAAGGAGTGAGAAGTTGCGTGCGAGGTTGTTGAGTTTGAGGAGCGTGAAACAGATGATGGATGATCTGAAAGAGGAGTATCTTGTGCTGCTCGCTGAAACCATTCCATTCTTGGGTGAACTACTTGAAGACGTTGATCTATCTGTCAAATCGTTGTCTCAAGATATCATCAAACAGTTGGAAGTGATGAGCGGTGAAGATTTGGAGCAACACCTCTGAAAACTTTGATTGCTACAAAACCTTTATAGATTCCCCAGTTTTTGAGTCTTTTGTCTGTTGGTAATGATCATGACTTGATAATCGACCTGTTTCTCTGAAGGAAATAACTTTTGAATCTATTCAATTAAAGCAATTATTAAACTTGTTAATTTGTAGCTTAAACCCCAAAGTTAATTTTTTGTTGCATCATCGTTGTGTACGAAAATAAATGTTAGCCAAAACTTTTAAGAGAAACTAGATTTTGACCCGTCCTAAAAGGGCGGGTCTATTCTTTTATTTTAAATTTAATATTTTTATATTTGTTTTTCTTTTTTGATTATATTTTTATTTTTTAATAGTTGCGTATAAATTTAGATCAAAATATATTGTAATTTAAAAATTGATCCGGTATACGCACGGTTAAGGACGAGTTGCGGGTTGAACTCGCCCTGCTGACCCGCCAACCCGCAGATTTTCAACTTTGTTTTGGTTAAAAATATGATCCGCACAACCTGCAAACAAATAATATTATACATGCATCCGCTCCACTTAATTTTGTGGTTATCCGTGGGTTATATACATATTTTAAAAATCATTATTATTTTTAATTACTATAAAAGTATATTTATAATAAAAAAATTTATTCATGACTTAAATTTTAAATTATTATTTTTAAATTCTTGTATTTTAAAAAAGTATTTACTTTTTTAATTTTTAATTTTTAAATAATTTGCGGATCGACGGGTAGTCGCGATCCAAAATCCACCAATTCATACTAAACCCGCATAAAAAAACTCATAACCCGCATCCACAAATCAATTTTTTAAATAGTTGGACGAAAAACAATTAGTTAGTGAAAGGATTCAACAAAATTTTTAAGTAAATTTTTTGGTAGTGATTTCCTTTTTAATAGTATAGATGAGGTACAATGTTGTTTTAAATTAATTCCACACCATCATTCGATACAAAAAAAATTATATAAACATTAGTAATAGAAACAGTGGTTTGTACAAATCTTTCTTACGCACATATTTAAAATGTCAGAAGTCAACGGTTTAAATTATAGTAACATTTAAAATTAATAACAGTAATAGCTAGGCTTTATTTAAATGAAGGGGAATCTTATTAAGTTGCTAGAAAATAGGTTAGTTATAAAATTTTGTTATATGTAATAGGTTGGACTAAAAAAATGAAAAAGTCCAAAACAATTTATATAAGTCGAATTTTCAAAACTGCTTTCCTTTTAATAGTATAGATGTGAGAGAAAATTGTTGAACCAATCATTTATCAATATGTCATAATTATGATTTAATAAAATAGACCCGTTAAATAAATAAACCAAATAAAAAACTTAAAATCTGCTATCAGCCCGTGATCCGATACTGGTTGATCAAACAAAGCTCCAAAAATCTATATAATACCTATTATAAATTTATATTTCTGTTTATTTTAGATTCAAATTTTATTTTTATAATAATATTTAAAATTATTTTGAACACTCAAAATCTTTATATATTTACATTGAACCGGCAAACCCTTATATATTGATAAAATAATTATAATGAACTGGTTATTTTTTCCGGACCATGAACTGATTTTTTTTACACCAAGAAACCAAAAAAGTATTTACACATTATTGAAAATTCTTGCACCGATTTTCTATTTTTATGGTTTAGTTGAAACTGTTACCATTTATAATCCAACATGTGAACTGGATTTAAATGTTTTTTTGTTTAGGATGTATATAAAAGTATGAATAAGAGTATATCAATCATTAATATGAATGAAAGTGGCTTGCATAAAACATTAAGACATGATTAATTAGCGTTTGTGATATAAATATTAGTCGACTATATAGTAGTATTTTATTATCACATTCTCTGTAATGGTTGAGTGTTATTATATGTATTTGATAGAAGTGTAATTGCGACATTATCGGAAGTAAAGAGAGAGGAAGTTACAACAATATTATTAACTGTTACTTATACAAACGGCCGTTTGTATAATCAAATTGGCAGTTACTATAATAAATGGTTCCTTAAGAAAAAATTAATTGGACTCAACTATTATCAATTAGTCATGCTGAAGAATTAATAGAATAGATCGTATCCTATATACACATTTTATCTTAATTAAGTGAATACGCTAAATCCCATACCATAATACCTCAATTGATATTAGTTTGATAGAGAGCAAACTTGTCACATTATATTAGTTTGCTAATTTCATCATTTTTTTTGGATTTAAAACCAATTCACCGAACTTTTAAAATACACCTGTCTTACTGAACTATAGTCTACATGTATAGACTGACTGCTGTTTGTACGCAAACACATCAACATGATGAAAATAAATGAAAAACTGTGAAAAATGGCTGTGTTGTCTTCAACCATGGTTTCATACATCAATCTTCGTTTTCAGCACCTGCATCGTCTTCCTCCTCCGTTGTGTTCTCTTCTTTAAATAATTCTTCACCCCCAATGAGTTGTTCATATAGCTACAATAATGAAGTCGTGTTACATAACATTATCAAACATCATACTATACAACTTGTTGAGATTTGAGAACACTGTCTGGTCTAGTCAATAGCCTTTACTAACCTCCACGGCTGATCTCACAATCTCATTGTAGTTCAAATTTCCATCTGGACTAGACGCGGAACTTATACTACCTCCAAATTCACCCTGATCCAAATCAAAATTTGTGTTAGTGATATGACTATTACCATGGTTGAAATTTGTTAAAGACATGATCACATTCCACAACCTTGACGAGCTCTTGCACGTACAGTGCTCTCCAGAGTACAGTAGGTTTTGCTTCAGCAGGGTCGTTCTCAACTACTGACTCGCTTTGAAGATTCTCAGGAACCTGCGGTTTAACTGAGAGTACTCATGGCATGATAACAGTGCAGCTTTCCCTTGATCATCGTTGTCACACACAGGTTGAAAGATATAAAACATGCCTGCAGCAGCAAATGCATGCAGCAGCAAATGCATGACTCAGAGAAGCAAATGGAAAGGAAACAGAACGAAAACGTGAAGAATCATCTTTGACTATGATTAACCACAACTTACATGTCAGCTGGACAAACCGCTAAGCCACTACCAAGCTGCAGAACCCGAATCGCAGCTAACTGTTCAGGAAACAAAGCTAACAGACAAAACAAAAAAAAATCTTTCAATAAGAAACTGACGATATCATAAAACAACTAACTAGTAGGTCTTCAGAATGTATCTTACATTTAGGTGGATATACGACAAGAGCAGTTTGATACATCAGCTTTCACAGAACCTCTAATGATACATATTCCTCTAGCTACTCTCTCCTTACTGCTTATCGCCTTTGGGACAAGAACACGTACAGTTTCTTTCTGCTGATCAGTCAACGATGACATTCGACTCCAATCCAACAGTAATACATGGATCCAGAATCAACTTTTGGCTGAATATCTCTTGACCCGTAGCTAGTCTAACCCCTTTGTAATCCCCAGTTTCCTGCAAAAAAACAATGAATCAGAATCAGCTGTTAAGGCAAACCAACAAAACACTATCTTAGGTTACAACAACAATCGACTCACTTGCCTTGTCTAAAAGCAGAGCAGTAATAGGCATCCGGAGAACCTGTGCATACAATGAAAAACCAGATCAGCAACAAACACCATACCAACACAGCAAACTGTTTCAAAACGTACATAGATGCATCCTTTAACCGCGGCTCTACGGCAAAAGGCTTGTGGAAGCTCTCCTTGTCCATAAATAGGATATATCAACGCCCCAAGTGCGTTTGAAAATCTGAAACCAAAAGCATTTCAAAAATGCTTAATAACACCACCGAGTAAATGAAAGGTAAAAGAGCCAAACAAACTAATGAAATGACCTGCCAATAGATGTAATGTACAATGCCAATCGAGCTACTCCCTCTTTGGTCTTGAGTAAATTTCCACAAGGTTCCACATTGTCTTGATCATAATCTAACATCGCAATACCATACAAGATGATCCTACACATAAGAAGAAACAAAAAGCATTAGCCACAGGTCCCTATTTATTGTTTTACTATTAAATTAAATTCTTTAGAGCCGGTTCTCAGAATCTCAGGACTGGCTCTAAAGAATCTAAAGAAAATGATCTTTTGGAGGTTATACGATTTGATTTTGGGAGGCAAACACATCTTAGCCAAGAACTCAACAAACGGACTCTCCATGTCTTCCTCCGTAATCGTAACCGCCGTCCTCAGTCGATTTCAGTTAAGGAAGCAGCAGCCAAGTGAGCCTGAACAACCTTGAAGAACTTCATGAGCAGATTCTTCTCCTGCAGACCCAAACTCTTATCCCTAAATATCGCGGCTCTCGAATCGGGGACGCTCCTCAGCTCCCCGCTCGAATCACCACCGACGAAGCTCGCGTCGACGCTCTTGAACTCGACGTAGTTATTGGATCCTGATTTGAGCATGAGGTTGATCGACTCATCGGCACAGAATAGAACCCTAGGGACCGCACAAGTCGACGTTGAACCTTCCTCGAGTAGCTGTTCGTCGTCGAGGATCGAGGATTCGAAGGTCGTGATCTCGACGGAGGAGTATAAGGATCGGTTGACGAGATCCACGGAGAGGAAGTCGGAGGGATCGTGTGACGGTGGCGGCGGAGGAGGATGAGGAGGAGAGAGGGAGTTCGAGTGGAGGAAGGAAGTGAGATCGGGAAGGGAGAGGGATGCGAAGTGAGAGCCGTAGAAGGGGTTGGGATCGAGGTGGAGAATTGAGCTACCGGAGGAGGAAGCGGCGGCGGCGAGGATTGACTCGGAAACTCCGGTTCCGACGATGATGAGGTCGTAGGTGGTGGGATCGAGCGGCGGATACGGAGGGAGGTCGCCCATGGTAACTGATGACTTGAATACTAATCGGAAAATGGTGAGACTTAAATATTTACGGCTACCTTTTATATATAAATTAAAAATTGTTTACAATTTAGTTTTTATTTTGACCTAGGTGTTTGCCAGCGTAGAGAGTAATATTTTTTTTTTTTTTTTTTTTTTTTTTTGTAACGGGCGTAGAGAGTAATATCATATGAAGAAATATGTATTTTGTTTATAATATTCTAATTATTGAATAATAATTAGAATTACTAAAATTTAACTTTTAACTTCATTGATTGATAATCAAAAATTTCATATTTATTTTTAAGAAACACTATGAGATTAAGATAATTCAACAATATAAATCTAAGTCACTAAATTTTTTTACTTGAAATTAATATTATAATTAGTTTAGGTAATTAATTTTAGTTTAGGTAATTGATTGTAAAATTAATTTTTATTATATTTCAATTCTTGAAAAGTCTAAATACACTAATTTTCACAGAGAAAAAAGTAAATTTTTTTATTTGTAGCATCAAGATGAATATCATAGGTTTTTATAACTCTAACATCAAATTTGCTTGTTTGTCTTACTTATATATTTTTATTTGTTTGATTATTTTAAATATATTTTAAATTTAACGAAAATTTCATTGTTTTTATAGGCAGTATATGAAATTTTACTAAACTAAATATTAAAAAATTAAAATGATTCCTATATAAATTTCAGTATATAGAACATTTACCGAAAATTAAATATTTTTGAAAGGGTTAACCCATAGATTTTGAAAAAAAATTCAAAAATATGAAAATCTGTTTAGTTTCATCGAGCACTGACATAAGATGATGGTCAAAGAGTTTAGAACCTTTGTTGTCACCGTTTCTCTAGATAATAAAGATTTTATAATGCTAATTCCAGTAATCTAGGCAGTATATGAAATTTTAGTAAACTAAATATTAAAAAATTAAAATGATTCCTATATAAATTTCAGTATATAGAACATTTACCGAAAACTCAATATTTTTGAAGGGGTTAACCCATAGATTTTGAAAAAAATTCAAAAATATGAAAATCTGTTTAGTTTCATCGAACACTGACATAAGATGATGGTCAAAGAGTTTAGAACCTTTGTTGTCACCGTATCTCTAGATAATAAAGATTTTATAATGCTAATTCCAGTAATCTAGGCAGTATATGAAATTTTAGTAAACTAAATATAAAAAATTAGAATGATTCCTATATACCATGAAAGATAGTTTACAATACATTAATTCAAATGTTGAATATGGTTTGAAAATTTTAAACTAAAGTGAAAAGTATAAACTTTACTATATAGAACATTTACCGAAAACTCAATATTTTTGAAGGGGGGGGGGGTCAACCCACAGATTTTGAAAAAAATTCAAGAATTTTAAAATTTGGTTTTAGTGTATAGTTTCATCGAGCACTGACATAAGATGATGGTCAAAGAGTTTAGAACCTCTGTTGTCTTCGTTTCTGTAGATAATGAAGATTTTATAATGCCAATTCCACTAATCCACGCAGTATATGAAATGTTAGTAAACTAAATATTAAAAAAGTTAGAATGATTCCTATATAGCATGAAAGATAGTTTAGAATACATTAATTCCAATGTAGAATGTGGTTTGAAATTTTTAAACAAAAGTGAAGAGTATAAACTTCAGTTTATAGAGCATTTACCGAAAACTCATTATTTTAGAAGGGGTACCCACAGATTTTGGAAAAATTTCAAAAATTAAAAATTTGGTTTTAATGTATAGTTTCATCAAGCACTGACATAAGATGATGATCAAAGAGTTTAGAACCTCTGTTGTCTCTGTTTCTCTATATAATGAAAATCTTATAATGCTAATTACATTAATTTACACAGTATATGAAATTTTAGTAAACTAAGTATTAAAAAATTAGAATGATTCCTATATACCATGAAAGATAGTTTAGAATACATTAATTGCAATGTAGAATGTGGTTTGAAATTTTTAAACAAAAGTGAAGAGTATAAACTTCAGTATATAGAGCATTTACCGAAAACTCATTATTTTAGAAGGGGTTAACCCACGGATTTTAGAAAATTTTCAAAAATTTAAAAATTTGGTTTTATTGTATAGTTTCATCGAGCACTGACATAAGATGATGATCGAAGAGTTTAGAACCTCTGTTGTCTCCGTTTCTCTAGATAATAAAGATTTTATAATGCTAATTCCACTAATCTAGGCAGTATATGATATTTTAGTAAACTAAATATTAAAAATTTAGAATGATTCCTAAATACCATGAAATATAGTTTAGAATACATTAATTCAAATATAGAATGTGGTTTGAAAATTTTAAACTAAAGTGAAGAGTATAAATTTTAGTATATAGAGCATTTACCGAAAACTCATTATTTTAGAAGGGGTTAACCCACGGATTTTGTAAAATTTTCAAAAAATTTAAAAATTTGGTTTTAGTGTATAGTTTCATTGAGCATTGACATAAGATGATGGTTAAATAGTTTAGAACTTTTGTTATATTCGTTTCTCTAGATAATAAAGATTTTATAATGCTAATTCCACTAATATAGTCAGTATATGAAATTTTAGTAAACTAAATATTAAAAAAATAGAATGATTCCTATATACCAAGAAATATAGTTTAGAATAAATTAATTCAAATGTAGAATGTGGTTTGGAATTTTTAAACTAAAGTGAAGAGTATAAACTTCATTATAGAGTGTATTTCGGAAAACTCATTATTTTAGAAGGGGGTTGGTTAACCCACAGATTTTGGAAAATTTTCAAAAATTTAAAAATTTGGTTTTAGTGTATAGTTTCATTGAGCACTGACATAAGATGATGATCAAAGAGTTTAGAACCTTTGTTGTCTTCGTTTCTCTAGATAATGAAAGATTTTATAATGCTAATTCCACTAATATAGGCAGTATATGAAATTTTAGTAAACTTAAATATTAAAAAATTAGAATGATTATTATATACCATGAAAGATAGTTTAGAATACATTAATTCCAATTTAGAATGTGGTTTGAAATTTTTAAACAAAAGTGAAGAGTATAAACTTCAGTATATAGAGCATTTACCGAAAACTCATTATTTTAGAAGGGGTTAACCCACAGGATTTTGGAAAATTTTCAAAAATTTTAAAATTTGGTGTTAAGTGTATAGTTCTATCGAGCACTAATATAAGATGATTGTCAAAGAGTTTAGAAGCTCTGTTGTCTTTGTTTCTCTCGATAATGAAGATTTTGTAATGCTAATTCCACTAATATAGGCAGTATATGAAATTTTAGTAAACTAAATATTAAAAAATAGAATGATTCATATATACCATGATAGATAGTTTAGAATACATTAATTCAAATGTAGAATGTGGTTTGAAATTTTTAAACTAAAGTGAAGAGTATAAACTTCAGTATATAGTGCATATCCGAAAACTCATTATTTTAGAAGGGGTTTAAAATAATGAGAAAACCCACGGATTTAGGAAATTTTTCAAAAATTTAAAAATTTGGTTTTAGTGTATAGTTTCATTGAGCACTGACATAAGATGATGGTCAAAGAGTTTAGAACCTTTGTTGTCTTCGTTTCTCTAGGTAATGAAGATTTTATAATGCTAAGTTCCACTAATATAGACATTATATGAAATTTTAGTAAAATAACTATTAAAAATTAGAATGATTCCTATATACCATGAAAGATAATTTACAATACATTAATTTAAATGTAGAATGTGGTTTGAAATTTTAAACTAAAGTGAAGAGTATAAACTTCAGTATATAGAGCATTTACCGAAAACTCATTATTTTAGTAAGGGGTTAACCCACGGATTTTGGAAAATTTTCAAAAATTTAAAAATTTTGTTTTAGTGTATAGTTTCATTGAGCACTAACATAAGATGATGGTCAAAGAGTTTAGAACCTCTGTTGTCTCCGTCTCTCTTGATAATGAGGGTTTTATAATGCTAATTTCACTAAATTAGGCAGTATATGAATTAATTCCAATGTAGAATGTAGTTTTAAATTTTTAAACTAAAGTGAATAGTATAAACTTCAGTATATAGAGCATTTAGCGAAACTCATTATTTTAGAAGGGGTGAACCCACGGATTTTGGAAAATTTTCAAAAATTTAAAAATTTGGTTTTAGTTTATAGTTTCATCAAGCACTAACATAAAATGATGGTCAAAGAGTTTAGAACCTCTGTTGTTTCCGTTTCTTTGGATAATGAAGATTTTATAATGCTAATTCCACTAATCTAGGCAGTATATGAAATTTTAGTAAAGTAAATATTAAAAAATTAGAATGATTCCTATATACCATGAAAGATAGTTTAGAATGCATTAATTCAAATGTCGAATGTGGTATGAAAATTTTAAACAAAAGTGAAGAGTATAAACTTCAGTATATAGAGCATTTACCGAAAACTCATTATTTTAGAAGGGGTTAACCCACAGATTTTGGAAAATTTTCAAAAATATGAAAATCTGGTTTTAGTGTATAGTTTCATCGAGCACTGACATAAAATGATGGTCAAATAGTCTAGAACCACTGTTGTCTCCGTTTCTCTAGATAATGAAGATTTTATAATGCTAATTCCACTAATATAGGCAATACATGAAATTTTAGTAAACTAAATATAAAAAAATTAGAATGATTCCTATATACCATGAAAGATAGTTTACAATACATTAATTCAAATGTAGAATGTGGTTTGAATTTTTTAAACTAAAGTTAAAAGTATAAACTTCAGTATATAGAGCATTTAACAAAAACTCAATATTTTTCAAAGGGTTAACCCACGGATTTTGAAAAAAATTCAAGAATTTGGTTTTAGTGTATAGTTTCATCGAGCACTGACATAAGATAATGGTCATAGAGTTTAGAACTTCTGTTGTCTCCGTTTCTCTAGATAATGAATATTTTATAAATCTAATTCCACTAATCTTGGCAGTATATGAAATTTTAGTAAACTAAATATTTAAAAAATAGTATGATTACTATATAACATGAAAGTTAGTTTAGAATACATTAATTCAAATGTATAATGTGGTTTGAAATTTTTAAACTAAAGTGAAGAGTATAAACTTCAGTATATACAGCATTTACCGAAAACTCATTATTTTAGAAGGGGTTACCACAGATTTTGGAAAATTTTCAAAAATTTAAAAATTTGGTGTAAGTGTATAGTTTTATTGAGAACTGACATAATATGATGGTCAAAGAGTTTAGAACCTCTGTTGTCTTCGTTTCTCAAGATAATGAAGATTTTATAAAGCTAATTCCACTAATATAGGTAGTATATGAAATTTTAGTAAACTAAATATTAAAAAAAAAAAGAATGATTCCTATATACCATGAAAGATAGTTTAGAATACATTAATTCAAATGTAGAATGTGGTTTGAAATTTTTAAACTAAAGTGAAGAGTATAAACTTTCAGTATATAGTGCATTTCCGAAAACTCATTATTTTAGAAGGGGTTAACCCACGGATTTTGGAAAATTTTCAAAAATTTAAAAATTTGGTTTTAGTGTATAGTTTCATCGAGCACTGACATAAGATGATGATCAAAGAGTTTAGAACCTATGTTGTTTCCGTTTCTCTAGATAATGAAAATTTTATAATGCTAATTACACTAGTTTAGGCAGTATATGAAATTTTAGTAAACTAAATATTAAAAAATTAGAATGATTCTTATATATCATGAAAGATAGGTTAGAATACATTAATTCAAATGTAGAATGTGGTTTGAAATTTTTAAACTAAAGTGAAGAGTATAAACTACAGTGTATAGTGCATTTCCGAAAACTCATTATTTTAGAAGGGGTGTTAACCCACAGATTTTGGAAATTTTTCAAAAATTTGAAAAAAATTGTTTTAGTGTATAGTTTCATTGAGGACTGACATAAGATGATGGTCAAAGAGTTTAGAACCTCTGTTGTCTTCGTTTCTCAAGATAATGAAGATTTTATAATGCTAATTCTACTAATACATATGCAGTATATGAAATTTTAGTAAACTAAGTATTAAAAAATTAGAATGATTCCTATATACCATGAAAGATAGTTTAGAATACATTAATTCAATGTAGAATGTGGTTTGAAATTTTTAAACAAAAGTGAAGAGTATAAACTTCAGTATATATAGCATTTACCGAAAATTCTATATTTTTGAAGAGGTTAACCCATGGATTTTGAAAAAAATTCAAAAATTAAAAAAATTGGTTTTACTGTATAGTTTAATCCAGCACATACATAATATGATGTTCAAAGAGTTTAGAACCTCCGTTGTCTCCGTTTCTCTAGATAATAAAGATTTATAATGCTAATTCCACTGATCTAGACATTATAGGAAATTTTAGTAAACTAAATATAAAAAAATAGAATGATTCTTATATATTATGAAAGATAGTTTAGAATAAATTAATTCAAATGTAGAATGTGGTTTGAAAATTTTAAACTAAATTGAAGAGTATAAAATTTAGTATATAGTGCATTTCCGAAAACTCATTATTTTAAAAGGGGCTAACCCACGGATTTTGGAAAATTTTCAAAAATTTAAAAATTTGGTTTTAGTGTATAGTTGCATTGAGCCCTGACATAAGATGATGGTCAAAGAGTTTAGAACCTCTTGTCTTCGTTTTTCTAGATAATGAAGATTTTATAATGCTAATTTCACTAATAAAGTCAGTATATGAAATTTTAGTAAACTAAATATTAAAAAATTAGAATGATTACTATATACCATGAAAGATAGTTTAGAATACATTAATTCAGATGTAGAATGTGGTTTGAATTTTTAAACTAAAGTGAAGAGTATAAACTTCAGTATATAGTGCATTTCTGAAAACTCATTATTTTAGAAGGGGTGTTAACCCACGGGTTTTGGAAAATTTTCAAAAATTTAAAAATTTGGTTTTAGCTTATAGTTTCATCGAGCACTGACATAAGATGATGGTCAAAGAGTTTAGAACCTCTATTGTCTCCGTTTCTCTAGATAATGAAGATTTTATAATGCTAATTCCACTAATCTAGACAGTATATGAAATTTTAGTAAACTAAGTATTAAAAAAATTAGAATGATTCGTATATACCATGAAAGATAGTTTAGAATACATTAATTCGAATGTAGAATGTAGTTTGAAATTTTTAAACTAAAGTGAAAAGTATAAACTTCAGTATATAGAGCATTTACCGAAAATTCAATATTTTTGAAGGGGTTAACCCATGGATTTTGAAAAAATTTCAAAAATTTAAAAATTTGGTTTTAGTGTATAGTTTCATCCAGCACTGACATAATATGATGTTCAAAGAGTTTAGAACCTCCGTTGTCTTTGTTTCTCTAGATAATGAAAATTTTATAATGTTAATTCCACGAATCTAGGCAGTATATTAAATTTTAGTAAACTAAATATTAAAAATTATAATGATTCCTATATTCCATGAAAGATAGTTTAGAATACATTAATTCAAATGTATAATGTGGTATGGAATTTTTAAACTAAAGTGAAGAGTATAAACTTCAGTATATAGTGCATTTCCGAAAACTCATTATTTTAGAAGGGGTTAACCCATGAATTATGGAAAATTTTCAAAAATTTAAAAATTTGGTTTTAGTGTATATTTTCATCGAGCACTGACATAAGATGATGGTCAAAGAGTTTAGAACCTCTGTTGTCTCCGTTTCTCTAGATAATGAAAAATTTATAATGCTAATTACACTAATTTAGGCAGTATATGAAATTTTAGTAAACTAAGTATTAAAAAATTAGAATGCTTACTATATACCATGAAAGATAGTTTATAATACATTAATTCCAATGTAGAATGTGGTTTGAAATTTTTAAACAAAAGTGAAGAGTATAAACTTCAGTATATAGAGCATTTACCGAAAACTCATTATTTTAGAAGGGGTGAACCCACGGATCTTGGAAAATTTACAAAAATTTTAAAATTTGGTTTTAGTGTATAGTTTCATCGAGCACTGACATAAGATGATGGTGAAAGAGTTTAGAACCTCTGTTGTTTCCGTTTCTCTAGATAATAAAGATTTTATAATGCTAATTCCACTAATCTAGGCAGTATATGAAATTTTAATAAACTAAGTATTAAAAAAATTAGAATGATTCCTATATATCATGAAATATAGTTTACAATGCATTAATTCCAATTTAGAATGTGGTTTGAAATTTTTACACAAAAGTGAAGAGTATAAACTTCAGTATATAGAGCATTTACCGAAAACTCATTATTTTAGAAGGGGTTAACCCACAGATTTTGGAAAATTTTCAAAAATATGAAAATCTGGTTTTAGTGTATAGTTTTATCGAGAACTGACATAAAATGATGGTCAAAGAGTTTAGAACCTCTGTTGTCTCCTTTTCTCTAGATAATGAAGTTTTTATAATGCTAATTCCAGTAATCTAGGTAGTATAGGAAATTTTAGTAAACTAAATATAAAAAATTAGAATGATTCCTATATACCATGAAAGATAGTTTACAATACATTAATTCAAATGTAGAATGTGGTTTGAAAGTTTTAAACTAAAGAAGAGTATAAATTTTAGTATATAGAGCATTTAACGAAAACTAAATATTTTTCAAGGGGTTAACCAACGGATTTGAAAAAAATTCAAGAATTCAAGAATTTGGTTTTAGTGTATAATTTCATCGAGCACTGACATAAGATGATAGTCAAAGAGTTTAGAACCTCTGTTGTCTCCGTTTCTCTAGATAATGAAGATTTTATAATGCTAATTTCACCAATCTAGACAGTATATGAAATTTTAGTAAATTAAATATTAAAAAATTAGAATGATTACTATATATCATGAAAGATAGTATAGAATACATTAATTCAAATGTATAATGTGGTTTGAAATTTTAAACTAAAATGAAGAGTATAAACTTCGGTATATAGAGCATTTACCGAAAACTCATTATTTTGTAGGGGTTGTTAACCCACGGATTTTGGAAAATTTTGAAAAATATAAAAATCTGTTTTTATTGTATTGTTTCAAGGAGCACTAACATAATATGATGGCAAAAGAGTTTAGAACCTCTGTTGTCTTCGTTTCTCTAGATAATAAAGATTTTATAATGCTAATTCCACTAATCTAGGCAGAATATGAAATTTTAGTAAACTAAATATTAAAAATTTAGAATGATTCCTATATATGATGAAAGATAGTTTAGAATACATTAATTCAAATGTAGAATGTGGTTTGAAAATTTTAAACTAAAGTGAAGAGCATAAACTTATGTATATAAAGCATTTACCGAAAACTCATTATTTTAGAAGGGGTTAGTTAACCCACATAATTTGAAAAAATTTCAAAATTTTAAAATTTTGTTTTAGTATATAGTTTCATCGAGCACTGACATAAGATGAAGATCAAAGAGTTTAGAACCTCTGTTGTCTCCGTTTCTTTAGATAATGAAAATTTTATAATGCTAATTACACTAATTTAGGCAGTATATGAAATTTTAGTAAACTAAGTATTAAAAAATTAGAATGATTCCTATATACCATGAAAGATAGTTTAGAATACATTAATCCCAATGTAGAACGTGGTTTGAAATTTTTAAACAAAAGTGAAGAGTATAAACTTCAATATATAGATCATTTACCGAAAACTCATTATTTTATAAGGGGTTAACCCACGGATTTTGGAAAATTTTCAAAAATTTAAAAATTTGGTTTTAATGTATAGTTTCATCAAGCACTAACATAAGATGATGGTCAAATACTTTAGAACGGGAAATCGGTCAATTCATACATCAACAGAGGACCGCGGTCCCGATCAGTACATACATCAACTTACGTTTTTTTAAATTCCATACATTCAACTCTTACTTTTCGGTTAATTCATACATTGACCGTTAGTCAAACTATAACGGTGTCATATGTAGACTTAACGGATGCTGACGACGCTTTTACATTTCATTAAATTAATAAAATAAAAATAAAAACCAATTTAAAGCTGTGGTAGGAGGGAATCGAACCCGGGTTCATCCCAATTTAAACCACTCACTAAACCACTGTGCCACACAAATATATTGCTACAGATATCTATTGTAGCTTACTTATATATAATTTTTGTTCATATATTTCTATATATCTAGAATTAGCTCCACAAAATAAATATATAAATTTTAAGAATTGTGGTTAATTGCCTTAATTGTTGTTATTATGATCTTTTTTTTTTAAAAAATATTTTTTTTGAAAATTAAAAAAGTATTTTCAAAAGTTACAAATAAAATATAAAAATTATTTGACAATAAATTTCCAAAAATTATTATAAAATTTTGAGTTTGAAAACTTAGAAGTTAAAACTATTAAATAAATATTTTTATTTTTATTTTTTATTATTTATTAAATAGTTATTTATATTTATATTATTAAATTTATTTAATTAATAATTTATGTTTAATTTATATTATAAAAATTTTGAATTTGAAAACATAGAATTCAAAACTATTATTTTTTATTATTATAAATCAAATATAAAAGTAATTATAAATAATTATTTAAATAAATAATAAAATAAAAATATTTTTAGTAGTTTTGAATTCTATGTTTTCAAATTAAAACTTTTTATAATATCAATTAAATATAAATAATTATTTAAATAAATAATAAAAATAAAAATATTTATTTAATAGTGTTGAATTCTATGTTTTCAAATTCAAAATTTTTATAATAATTTTTCAAAATTTATTTTCAAATGTTTTTTATATTTTATTTGTAATATTTTATTTTTCGAAAGTTATTTTCGAATTTTTTTTCGTATTTAATTTCAAATTCAAAATTTTTATAATAATTTTTCGAAATTTATATATATTTTGTGGAGTTAATTCTAGAATTAGAAATATACAAACAAATTATATATATAAGTAAGACACAATAGATAACTTTTTCAATATATTCTTGTGGAACAGTGGTTTAGTGAGTGTTTCAAATTTGGCTGAACCCGGGTTCGATACCCCGCAATGTCAGATTTAAAACGAGTTTATTTTTATTTTATTAATTAAATAAAAAATATAAAAGCCACGTCAGTATCCGTTAAGTCCACATAAGACACCGTTATAGTTTGACTAATGGTAAGATGGTCAATGTATCAATTAACCGAAAAGTAAGAGTTGATGTATGAAATTAAAAAAAAAACGTGAGTTGATCTATGTTTTAGCACATGTACCTAGTGTATGTACTGATCGGGACCGCGATCCTCTGTTTATGTATGAATTGGCCGATTTCCCTACTTTAGAATCTCTGTTGTCTTCGTTTCTCTAGATAATGAAGATTTTATAATGCCAATTCCACTAATCTAGACAATATAGGACATTTTAGTAAACTAAATATTAAAAAAATAGAATGATTCATATATACCATGAAAGATAGTGTAGAATACATTAATTCAAATGTAGATTGTGGTTTGAAATTTTTAAACTAAAGTGAAGAGTATAAACTTTAGTATATAGTGCATTTCCGAGAACTCATTATTTTAGAAGGGACCCACGGATTTTGGAAAATTTTCAAAAATTAAAAATTTGGTTTTAGTGATCGTTTCATCGAGCACTAACATAAGATGATGATCAAAGAGTTTAGAACCTCTGTTGTCTCCGTTTCTCTAGATAATGAAAATTTTATAATGCTAATTACACTAATTTAGGCAGTATATGAAATTTTAGTAAAATAAGTATTAAAAAATTAGAATGATTACTATATACCATGAAATATAGTTTAGAATACATTAATTCCAATGTAGAATGTGGTTTGAATTTTTTAAACAAAAGTGAAGAGTATAAACTTCAGTATATAGAACATTTACCGAAAACTCATTATTTTAGAAGGGACCCACGGTTTTGGAAAATTTTCAAAAATTTAAAATTTGGTTTTAGTGATCGTTTCATCGAGCACTGACATAAGATGGTGATCAAAGAGTTTAGAACCTCTGTTGTCTCCGTTTCTCTAGATAATGAAAATTTTATAATGCTAATTACACTAATTTAGACAGTATATAAAATTTTAGTAAACTAAGTATTAAAAAAATTAGAATGATTACAATATACCATGAAATATAGTTTAGAATACATTAATTCCAATGTAGAATGTGGTTTGAATTTTTTAAACAAAAGTGAAGAGTAAAAACTTCAGTATATAGAGCATTTACCGAAAACACGTTATTTTAGAAGGGTTTAGTTAACCCACAGATTTTGGAAAATTTTCAAAAATTTAAAAATTTGGTTTTAGTGTATAGTTTCATCAAGCACTGACATATGATGATGGTCAAAGACTTTAGAACCTCTGTTGTCTTCGTTTCTCTAGATAATGAAGATTTTATAATGATAATTCCACTAATCTAGACAGTATATGAAATATTAGTAAACTAAGTATTAAAAAAATTAGAATGATTCGTATATACCATGAAAGATAATTTAGAATACATTAATTCGAATGTAGAATGTGGTTTTAATTTTTTAAACTAAAGTGAAGAGTATAAACTTCAATATATAGAGCATTTACCGAAAATTCAATATTTTTGAAGAGGTTAACCCATGGATTTTGAAAAAAAATCAAAAATTTAAAAATTTGGTTTTAGTGTATAGTTTCATCCAGCACTGACATAATATGATGTTCAAAGAGTTTAGAACCTCTGTTGTCTTTGTTTCTTTAGATAATGAAGATTTTATAATGCTAATTCCACGAATCTAGGCAGTATATGAAATTTTAGTAAACTAAATACTAAAAATTAGAATGATTCCTATATTCCATGAAAGATAGTTTAGAATACATTAATTCAAATGTATAATGTGGTTTGAAATTTTTAAACTAAAGTGAAGAGTATAAACTTCAGTATATAGTGCATTTCCGAAAACTTATTATTTTAGAAGGGGTTAACCCATGGTTTAGAATCTCTGTTATCTCCGTTTCTCTAGATAATGAAAAATTTATAATGCTAATTACACTAATTTAGGCAGTATATGAAATTTTAGTAAACTAAGTATTAAAAAATTAGAATGATTACTATATACCATGGAATATAGTTTAGAATAAATTAATTCCAATGTAAAATGTGGTTTGAATTTTTTAAGCAAAAGTGAAGAGTATAAACTTCAGTATATAGAGTATTTACCGAAAACTCATTATTTTAGAAGGGACCCACGGATTTTGGAAAATTTTCAAAAATTTAAAATTTGGTTTTAGTGATCGTTTCATCGAGCACTAACATAATACGATGGTCAAAGAGTTTAGAACCTCTGTTGTCTCCGTTTCTCTAGATAATAAAGATTTTATAATGCTAATTTCACTAATCTAGGCAGTATATGAAATGTTAGTAAACTAAATATTAAAAATTTAGAATGATTCCTATATACGATGAAAGATAGTTTAGAATACATTAATTCAAATGTAGAATGTGGTTTGAAATTTTTAAACTAAAGTGAAGAGTATAAACTTCAGTATATAGAGCATTTACCGAAAACTCATTATTTTAGAAGGATAAACCCACGAATTTTGGAAAATTTTCAAAAATTTTAAAAAAATGGTTTTAGTGTATAGTTTCATTGAGCACTGACATAAGATGATGGTCTAAGAGTTTAGAACCTTTGTTGTCTTCGTTTCTCTAGATAATGAAGATTTTCTAATGCAAATTCCACTAATATAGGCAGTATATGAAATTTTAGTAAACTAAATATTAAAAAAAATAGAATGATTCCTATATACCATGAAAGATAGTTTAGAATACATTAATTCAAAAGTGAAGAGTATAAACTTCAGTATATAGTGCATTTCCGAAAACTCATTATTTTAGAAGGATAAACCCACGGATTTTGGAAAATTTTCAAAAATTTAAAAATTTGGTTTTAGTGTATAGTCTCATCGAGCACGGAAATAAGATGATGATCGAAGAGTTTATAACCTCTGTTGTCTCCGTTTCGCTAGATAATGAAAAATTTATAATGCTAATTGCACTAATTTAGACAGTATATGAAATTTAAGTAAACTAAGTATTAAAAAATTAGAATGATAACTATATATCATGAAAAATAGTTTTTACAATACATTAATTCAAATGTAGAATGTGGTTTGAAAATTTTAAATAAAATTGAAGAGTATAAACTTCAGTATATAGAGCATTTACCGAAACTCAATATTTTGGAAGGGTTAACCCACAGATTTTGGAAATTTTTCAAAAATATGAAAATCTGTTTTTATTGTATTGTTTCATCGAGCACTAACATAATATATTGGTCAAAGAGTTTAGAACCTCTATTGTCTCCGTTTCTCAAGATAATAAAGATTTTATAATGTTAATTCCAATAATCTAGGCAGTATATGAAATTTTAGTAACCAATATATTAAAAATTTAGAATGATTTCTTACATACCATGAAAGATAGTTTAGAATATATTAATTCAAATGTAGAATGTTGTTTGAAGTTTTAAACTAAAGTGAAGAGTATAAACTTCAGTATATATTGCATTTACTGAAAACTCATTATTTTAGAAGGGGTTAACCCACAGATTTTGGAAAAATTTCAAAACTTTAAAAATTTTGTTTTAGTGTATAGTTTCATCGAGCACTGACATAAGATGATGATCGAAGAGTTTAGAACCTCTGTTGTCTCTGTTTCTCTAGATAATGAAGATTTTATAATGCTAATTCCACTAATTTAGGCAGTATATGAAATTTAGTAAACTAAATATTAAAAAATTAGAATGATTCCTATATACCATGATAGATAGTTTAGAATACATTAATTCAAATGTAGAATGTGGTTTTAAATTTTTAAACTAAAGTGAAGAGTATAAACTTCAGTATATAAAGCATTTACCGAAAACTCATTATTTTAGAAGGGGTGAACCCACGGATCTTGGAAAATTTTGAAAATTTTAAAAATTTGGTTTTAGTGTATAGTTTCATCGAGCACTGACATAAGATGATGGTGAAAGAGTTTATAACCTCTGTTTTTTTTGTTTCTCTAGATAATGAAAATTTTATAATGCTAATTCCACTAATCTAGGCAGTATATGAAATTTTAGTAAACTAAGTATTAAAAAAATAGAATAATTCCTATATACCATGAAATATAGTTTAGAATGCATTAATTCCAATTTAGAATGTGGTTTGAAATTTTTAAACAAAAGTGAAGAGTATAAACTTCAGTATATAGAGTAATTACTGAAAACTCATTATTTTCTAACCCACAGATATTAGAAAATTTTCAAAAAATTTAAAAATTTGGTTTTAGTGTATAGTTTCATCTAGCACTGACATAAGATGATGGTCAAAGAGTTTAGAACCTCTGTTGTCTCCGTTTCTCTAGATAATGAAGATTTTATAACGCTAATTCCACTAATCTAGACAGTATATGAAATTTTAGTAAACTAAATTTTAAAAATTAGAATGATTCCTATATACCATGAAAGATAGTTTACAATACATTAATTCAAATGTAGAATGTGATTTGAAATTTTTAAACTAAAGTGAAGAGTATAAACTTCAGTATATAGAGCATTTACCGAAAACTCATTATTTTTGTAGGGCAGATTTTGGAAAATTTTTAAAAATATGAAATCTGGTTTTATTGTATTGTTTCATTGAACACTAACACAATATTTGCTCAAAGAGTTTAGAACCTCTGTTGTCTCCGTTTCTCTAGATAATAAAGATTTTATAATGTTAATTCTACTAATCTAGGCAGTATATGAAATTTTAGTAGACTAAATATTAAAAATTTAGAATGATTTTTATATACCATGAAAGATAATTTAGAATACATTAATTCAAATGTAGAATGTGGTTTGAAATTTTTAAACTAAAGTGAAGGTATAAACTTCAGTATATAGAGCATTTTCCGAAAACTCATTATTTTAGAAGATGTTAACCCACGGATTTTGGAAAATTTTCAAAAATTTAAAAATTTGGTTTTAGTGTATAGTTTCATCGAGCACTGACATAAGATGATGGTCTAAGAGTTTAGAACCTTTGTTGTCTTCGTTTCTCTAGATAATGAAGATTTTCTAATGCAAATTCCACTAATATAGGCAGTATATGAAATTTTAGTAAACTAAATATTAAAAAAAATAGAATGATTCCTATATACCATGAAAGATAATTTAGAATACATTAATTCAAATGTAGAATGTGGTTTGAAATTTTTAAACTAAAGTGAAGAGTATAAACTTCAGTATATAGAGCATTTACCGAAAACTCATTATTTTAGAAGATGTTAACCCACGGATTTTGGAAAATTTTCAAAAATTTAAAAATTTGGTTTTAGTGTATTGTTTCATCGAGCACTGACATAAGATGATGATCGAAGAGTTTAGAACCTCTGTTGTCTCTGTTTCTTTAGATAATGATGATTTTATAATGCTTATTCCACTAATTTAGGCAGTATATGAAATTTAGTAAACTAAATATTACAAAATTAGAATGATTCCTATATACCAGGAAAGATAGTTTAGAATACATTAATTCAAATGTAGAATGTGGTTTTAAATTTTGAAACTAAAGTGAAGAGTATAAACTTATGTATATAAAGCAATTACCGAAAACTCATTATTTTAGAAGGGTGTGAACCCACGGATCTTGAAAATTTTCAAAAATTTAAAAATTTGGTTTTAGTGTATAGTTTCCTCGAGCACTGACATAAGATGATGGTGAAAGAGTTTAGAACCTCTGTTGTTTCCGTTTCTCTAGATAGTGAAGATTTTATAATGCTAATTCCATTAATCTTGGCAGTATATGAAATTTTAGTAAACTAAGTATTAAAAAATAGAATAATTCCTATATACCATGAAATATAGTTTAGAATGCATTAATTCCAATGTAGAATGTGGTTTGAAATTTTTAAACAAAAGTTTGAAATTTCAGTATATAGAGCATTTACCGAAAACTCATTATTTTAGAAGGGGTTAACCCACAGATTTTGGAAAAATTTCAAAAATATGAAAAATTGGTTTTAGAGTATAGTTTCATCGAGCACTGACATAAGACGATGGTCAAAGAGTTTAGAACCTCTGTTGTCTCCGTTTCTCTAGATAATGAAGATTTTATAATGCTAATTCCATTAATCTATGCAGTATATAAAAGTTTAGTAAACTAAATATTAAAAAATTAGAATGATTCCTATATACCATGAAAGATAGTTTACAATACATTAATTCAAATGTAGGATGTGGTTTGAAAATTTTAAACTAAATTGAAGAGTATAAACTTCAGTATATAGAGCATTTACCGAAAACTCATTATTTCATAAGGGGTTAACCCACGGATTTTAGAAAATTTTCAAAAATATGAAAATATGTTTTTAGTGGATTTTTTCATCGAGCACTAACATAATATGATGGTCGAAGAGTTTAGAACCTCTGTTGTCTCCGTTTCTCTAGATAATGAAGATTTTATAATGCTAATTACACTAATTTAGGCAGTATATAAAATTTTAGTAAACTAAGTATTAAAAAAATTAGAATGATTACTATATACCATGAAATATAGTTTAGAATACATTAATTCCAATGTAGAATGTGGTTTGAATTTTTTAAACAAAAGTGAAGAGTAAAAACTTCAGTATATAGAGCATTTACCGAAAACACATTATTTTAGAAGGGTTTAGTTAACCCACAGATTTTGGAAAATTTTCAAAAATTTAAAAAATTGATTTTAGTGTATAGTTTCATCAAGCACTGACATATGATGATGGTCAAAGACTTTAGAACCTCTGTTGTCTTCGTTTCTCTAGATAATGAAGATTTTATAATGATAATTCCACTAATCTAGAAAGTATATGAAATTTTAGTAAACTAAGTATTAAAAAAATTAGAATGATTCGTATATACCATGAAAGATAATTTAGAATACATTAATTCGAATGTAGAATGTGGTTTTAATTTTTTAAACTAAAGTGAAGAGTATAAACTTCAATATATAGAGCATTTACCGAAAATTCAATATTTTTGAAGGGGTTAACCCATGGATTTTGAAAAAAAATCAAAAATTAAAAAATTTGGTTTTAGTGTATAGTTTCATCCAGCACTGACATAATATGATGTTCAAAGAGTTTAGAACCTCTGTTGTCTTTGTTTCTTTAGATAATGAAGATTTTATAATGCTAATTCCACGAATCTAGGCAGTATATGAAATTTTAGTAAACTAAATATTAAAAATTAGAATGATTCCTATATTCCATGAAAGATAGTTTAGAATACATTAATTCAAATGTATAATGTGGTTTGAAATTTTTAAACTAAAGTGAAGAGTATAAACTTCAGTATATAGTGCATTTCCGAAAACTTATTATTTTAGAAGGGGTTAACCCATGGTTTAGAATCTCTGTTATCTCCGTTTCTCTAGATAATGAAAAATTTATAATGCTAATTACACTAATTTAGGCAGTATATGAAATTTTAGTAAACTAAGTATTAAAAAATTAGAATGATTACTATATACCATGGAATATAGTTTAGAATAAATTAATTCCAATGTAAAATGTGGTTTGAATTTTTTAAGCAAAAGTGAAGAGTATAAACTTCAGTATATAGAGTATTTACCGAAAACTCATTATTTTAGAAGGGACCCACGGATTTTGGAAAATTTTCAAAAATTTAAAATTTGGTTTTAGTGATCGTTTCATCGAGCACTAACATAATACGATGGTCAAAGAGTTTAGAACCTCTGTTGTCTCCGTTTCTCTAGATAATAAAGATTTTATAATGCTAATTTCACTAATCTAGGCAGTATATGAAATGTTAGTAAACTAAATATTAAAAATTTAGAATGATTCCTATATACGATGAAAGATAGTTTAGAATACATTAATTCAAATGTAGAATATGGTTTGAAATTTGTAAACTAAAGTGAAGAGTATAAACTTCAGTATATAGAGCATTTACCGAAAACTCATTATTTTAGAAGGATAAACCCACGAATTTTGGAAATTTTTCAAAAAAATTTAAAAAATGGTTTTAGTGTATAGTTTCATTGAGCACTGACATAAGATGATGGTCTAAGAGTTTAGAACCTTTGTTGTCTTCGTTTCTCTAGATAATGAAGATTTTCTAATGCAAATTCCACTAATATAGGCAGTATATGAAATTTTAGTAAACTAAATATTAAAAAAAATAGAATGATTCCTATATACCATGAAAGATAGTTTAGAATACATTAATTCAAAAGTACAATGTGGTTTGAAATTTTTAAACTAAAGTGAAGAGTATAAACTTCAGTATATAGTGCATTTCCGAAAACTCATTATTTTAGAAGGATAAACCCACGAATTTTGGAAAATTTTCAAAAATTTAAAAATTTGGTTTTAGTGTATAGTCTCATCGAGCACGGAAATAAGATGATGATCGAAGAGTTTATAACCTCTGTTGTCTCCGTTTCGCTAGATAATGAAAAATTTATAATGCTAATTGCACTAATTTAGACAGTATATGAAATTTAAGTAAACTAAGTATTAAAAAATTAGAATGATTCCTATATACCATGAAAAATAGTTTTTACAATACATTAATTCAAATGTAGAATGTGGTTTGAAAATTTTAAATAAAATTGAAGAGTATAAACTTCAGTATATAGAGCATTTACCGAAACTCAATATTTTGGAAGGGTTAACCCACAGATTTTGGAAATTTTTCAAAAATATGAAAATCTGTTTTTATTGTATTGTTTCATCGAGCACTAACATAATATATTGGTCAAAGAGTTTAGAACCTCTATTGTCTCCGTTTCTCAAGATAATAAATATTTTATAATGTTAATTCCAATAATCTAGGCAGTATATGAAATTTTAGTAAACTATATATTAAAAATTTAGAATGATTTCTTACATACCATGAAAGATAGTTTAGAATATATTAATTCAAATGTAGAATGTTGTTTGAAGTTATAAACTAAAGTGAAGAGTATAAACTTCAGTATATATTGCATTTACTGAAAACTCATTATTTTAGAAGGGGTTAACCCACAGATTTTGGAAAAATTTCAAAACTTTAAAATTTTTGTTTTAGTGTATAGTTTCATCGAGCACTGACATAAGATGATGATCGAAGAGTTTAGAACCTCTGTTGTCTCTGTTTCTCTAGATAATGAAGATTTTATAATGCTAATTCCACTAATTTAGGCAGTATATGAAATTTAGTAAACTAAATATTAAAAAATTAGAATGATTCCTATATACCATGATAGATAGTTTAGAATACATTAATTCAAATGTAGAATGTGGTTTTAAATTTTTAAACTAAAGTGAAGAGTATAAACTTCAGTATATAAAGCATTTACCGAAAACTCATTATTTTAGAAGGGGTGAACCCACGGATCTTGGAAAATTTTGAAAAATTTAAAAATTTGGTTTTAGTGTATAGTTTCATCGAGCACTGACATAAGATGATGGTGAAAGAGTTTATAACCTCTGTTTTTTTTTGTTTCTCTAGATAATGAAAATTTTATAATGCTAATTCCACTAATCTAGGCAGTATATGAAATTTTAGTAAACTAAGTATTAAAAAAATAGAATAATTCCTATATACCAAGAAATATAGTTTAGAATGCATTAATTCCAATTTAGAATGTGGTTTGAAATTTTTAAACAAAAGTGAAGAGTATAAACTTCAGTATATAGAGTAATTACTGAAAACTCATTATTTTCTAACCCACAGATATTAGAAAATTTTCAAAAAATTTAAAAATTTGGTTTTAGTGTATAGTTTCATCTAGCACTGACATAAGATGATGGTCAAAGAGTTTAGAACCTCTGTTGTCTCCGTTTCTCTAGATAATGAAGATTTTATAACGCTAATTCCACTAATCTAGACAGTATATGAAATTTTAGTAAACTAAATTTTAAAAACTAGAATGATTCCTATATACCATGAAAGATAGTTTACAATACATTAATTCAAATGTAGAATGTAGTTTGAAATTTTTAAACTAAATTGAAGAGTATAAACTACAGTATATAGAGCATTTACCGAAAACTCAATATTTTTGAAGGGGTTAACCCACAGATTTTGAAAAAAAATCAAGAATTTAAAATTTTGGTTTTAGTGTATAGTTTCATCGAGCACTGACATAAGATGATGGTCAACGAGTTTAGAACCTCTGTTGTCTCCGTTTCTCTAGATAATGAAAATTTTATAATGCTAATTACACTAATATAGGCAGTATATGAAATTTTAGTAAACTAAGTATTAAAAATTAGAATGATTCCTATATACCATGAAAGATAGTTTACAATATGTTAATTCAAATGTAGAATGTGATTTGAAATTTTTAAACTAAAGTGAAGAGTATAAACTTCAGTATATAGAGCATTTACCGAAAACTCATTATTTTTGTAGGGCAGATTTTGGAAAATTTTTAAAAATATGAAATCTGGTTTTATTGTATTGTTTCATTGAGCACTAACACAATATTTGCTCAAAGAGTTTAGAACCTCTGTTGTCTCCGTTTCTCTAGATAATAAAGATTTTATAATGTTAATTCTACTAATCTAGGCAGTATATGAAATTTTAGTAAACTAAATATTAAAAATTTAGAATGATTTTTATATACCATGAAAGATAATTTAGAATACATTAATTCAAATGTAGAATGTGGTTTGAAATTTTTAAACTAAAGTGAAGAGTATAAACTTCAGTATATAGAGCATTTACCGAAAACTCATTATTTTAGAAGATGTTAACCCACGGATTTTGGAAAATTTTCAAAAATTTAAAAATTTGGTTTTAGTGTATAGTTTCATCGAGCACTGACATAAGATGATGATCGAAGAGTTTAGAACCTCTGTTGTCTCTGTTTCTTTAAATAATGAAGATTTTATAATGCTTATTCCACTAATTTAGGCAGTATATGAAATTTAGTAAACTAAATATTACAAAATTAGAATGATTCCTATATACCAGGAAAGATAGTTTAGAATACATTAATTCAAATGTAGAATGTGGTTTTAAATTTTTATACTAAAGTGAAGAGTATAAACTTATGTATATAAAGCAATTACCGAAAACTCATTATTTTAGAAGGGTGTGAACCCACGGATCTTGAAAAATTTTCAAAAATTTAAAAATTTGGTTTTAGTGTATAGTTTCCTCGAGCACTGACATAAGATGATGGTGAAAGAGTTTAGAACCTCTGTTATTTCCGTTTCTCTAGATAGTGAAGATTTTATAATGCTAATTCCATTAATCTTGGCAGTATATGAAATTTTAGTAAACTAAGTATTAAAAAATAGAATAATTCCTATATACCATGAAATATAGTTTAGAATGCATTAATTCCAATGTAGAATGTGGTTTGAAATTTTTAAACAAAAGTTTGAAATTTCAGTATATAGAGCATTTACCGAAAACTCATTATTTTAGAAGGGGTTAACCCACAGATTTTGGAAAAATTTCAAAAATATGAAAAATTGGTTTTAGAGTATAGTTTCATCGAGCACTGACATAAGACGATGGTCAAAGAGTTTAGAACCTCTGTTGTCTCCGTTTCTTTAGATAATGAAGATTTTATAATGCTAATTCCATTAATCTATGCAGTATATAAAAGTTTAGTAAACTAAATATTAAAAAATTAGAATGATTCCTATATACCATGAAAAATAGTTTACAATACATTAATTCAAATGTAGGATGTGGTTTGAAAATTTTAAACTAAATTGAAGAGTATAAACTTCAGTATATAGAGCATTTACCGAAAACTCATTATTTCATAAGGGGTTAAACCCACGGATTTTAGAAAATTTTCAAAAATATGAAAATATGTTTTTAGTGTATTTTTTCATCGAGCACTAACATAATATGATGGTCGAAGAATTTAGAACCTCTGTTGTCTCCGTTTCTCTAGATAATGAAGATTTTATAATGCTAATTACATTAATTTAGGCAGTATATAAAATTTTAGTAAACTAAGTATTAAAAAAATTAGAATGATTACTATATACCATGAAATATAGTTTAGAATACATTAATTCCAATGTAGAATGTGGTTTGAATTTTTTAAACAAAAGTGAAGAGTAAAAACTTCAGTATATAGAGCATTTACCGAAAACAGCTTATTTTAGAAGGGTTTAGTTAACCCACAGATTTTGGAAAATTTTCAAAAATTTAAAAATTTGGTTTTAGTGTATAGTTTCATCAAGCACTGACATATGATGATGGTCAAAGACTTTAGAACCTCTGTTGTCTTCGTTTCTCTAGATAATGAAGATTTTATAATGATAATTCCACTAATCTAGACAGTATATGAAATTTTAGTAAACTAAGTATTAAAAAAATTAGAATGATTCGTATATACCATGAAAGATAATTTAAAATACATTAATTCGAATGTAGAATGTGGTTTTAATTTTTTAAACTAAAGTGAAGAGTATAAACTTCAATATATAGAGCATTTACCGAAAACTCAATATTATTGAAGGGGTTAACCCACGGATTTTGAAAAAAAATCAAGAATTTATAAATTTTGTTTTAGTGTATAGTTTCATCGAGCACTGATATAAGATGATGGTCAAAGAGTTTAGAACATCTGTTGTCTCTGTTTCTCTGAATAATGAAGATTTTATAATGCTAATTCCACTAATCTAGGCAGTATATAAAAGTTTAGTAAACTAAATACTAAAAAATTAGAATGATTCCTATATACCATGGAATATAGTTTAGAATACATTAATTCAAATGTAGAATGTGGTTTGAAATTTTTAAATTAAAGTGAAGAGTATAAACTTCACTATATAGAGCATTTACCGAAAACTCTTATTTTAGAAGGGGTTAACCCACGGATTTTGGAACATTTTCAAAAATATGAAAATATGTTTTTAGTGTATTGTTTCATTGAGCACTAACATAATATGATGGTCAAAGAGTTTAGAACCTCTGTTGTCTCCGTTTCTCTAGATAATGAAGATTTTATAATGCTAATGCCACTAATCTTGGCAGTATATGAAATTTTTGTAAACTAAATATTAAAAAATTAGAATGATTGCTATATATCATGAGATATAGTTTAGAATACATTAATTCAAATGTAGAATGTTGTCTGAAATTTTCAAATTAATGTGAATATAAACTTCAGTATATAGAGCATTTTTCAAAAATTCAATATTTTTGAAGGGGTTTTGAAAAAAAATCAAAAGTTTAAAAATTTGGTTTTAGTGTATAGTTTCATCGAGAACTGACATAAGATGATGGTCAAAGAGTTTAGAACCTCTGTTGTCTCCGTTTCTCTAGATAATGAAGATTTTATAATGCTTATTCCACTAATCTAGGCAGTATATGAAATTTTAGTAAACAAAATATTATAAAATTTGAATGATTCCTATATACCATGAAAGATAGTTTACAATACATTAATCCAAATGTAGAATTTGGTTTGATATTTTTAAACTAAAGTGAAGAGTATAAACTTCAGTATATAGAGTATTTACCAAAAATTCAATATTTTTGAAGGGGTTAACCCAAGGATTTTGAAAAAATTCAAAAAATTTTAAAAAATTGGTTTTAGTGTATTGTTTCATCCAGCACTGACATAATATGATGTTCAAAGAGTTTAGAACCTATGTTGTCTCCGTTTCTCGAGATAATGAAGATTTTATAATGCTAATTCCACTAATCTAGGCAGTATATGAAATTTTAGTAAACTAAATATTAAAAAATTAGAATGATTCCTATATACCATGAAAGATAGTTGAATACATTAATTCAAATATTGAATGGGTTTTGAAATTTTTTAACTAAAGTGAAGAGTATAAACTTCAGTATATAGTGCATTTCCGAAAACTCATTATTTTAGATGGGGTTAACCTATGGATATGGGAAAAATTTCAAAAATTTCAAAAATTTAAAAATTTGGTTTTAGAGTATAGTTTCATCGAGTACTGACATAAGATGATGGTCAAAGAGTTTAGAACCTCTGTTGTCTCCGTTTTCTGGAGATAATGAAGATTTTATAATGATAATTCTACTAATTTAGGCAGTATATGAAATTTTAATAACCTAAGTATTAAAAAATTAGAATTATTCCTATAAACCATGAAAGATAGTTTAGAATACATTAATTCCAATGTAGTATGTGGTTTGAAATTTATAAACAAAAGTTAAGAGTATAAATTTCAGTATATAAAGCATTTACCGAAAACTCATTATTTTAGAAAAGGTTAACCCACGGATTTTAGAAAATTTTCAAAAATATGAAAATCTGTTTTTGGTGTATTGTTTCATTGACCACTAACATAATATGATGGTCAAAGAGTTTAGAACCTCTGTTGTCTTCGTTTCTCTAGATAATGAATATTTTATAATGCTAATTCCACTAATCTAGACAGTAACAATTAGAATGATTCTTATACAATGAGAGATAGTTTATAATACATTAATTCAAATGTAGAAAATATAGTTTGAAATTTTTAAACTAAATTGAAGAGTATAAACTTCAGTATATATAACATTTACCGAAAATTCAATAATTTTGAAGGGGTTAACCCACAGATTTTGATAAAAAATCAAAAATTTAAAAATTTGGTTTTAGTGTATAGTTTCATCGAGCACTGACATAAGATGATGGTCAAAGAGTTTAGAACCTCTGTTGTCTTCATCACGGATTTTGGAAAATTTTCAAAAATTTAAAAATTTGGTTTAAGTATATATTTTCATCGAGCACTGACATAAGATGATGGTCAAAGAGTTTAGAACCTATGTTGTCTCCGTTTCTCTAGATAATGAAGATTTTATAATGCTAATACCACTAATCTAGGCAGTATATGAAATTTTAGTAAACTAAATATTAAAAAATTATAATGATTCCTATATACCATGAAAGATAGTTTAGAATACATTAATTCAAATGTAGAATGAGGTTTGAAATTTTTAAACAAAAGTGAAGAGTATAAACTTCAGTATATAGAGCATTCACCAAAAACTCATTATTTTAAAAGGGGTTAACCTACGGATTTTTGAAAATTTTCAAAAATTGAAGAATTTGGTTTTAGAGTATAGTTTCATCGAGCACTGACATAAGATGATGGTCAAAGAGTTTAGAACCTCTGTTGTCTCCGTTTCTCTAGATAATGAAGATTTTATAATGCTAATTCTATTAATTTAAGCAGTATATGAAATTTTAGTAAAGTAAATATTAAAAAATTAGAATGATTCATATATACCATGAATGAGAGTTTAGAGTACATTAATTCAAATGTATAATGTGGTTTGAAATTTTTAAAACAAAGTGAAGAGTATAAACTTCAGTATATAGAGGATTTACCGAAAACTCATTATTTTAAAAAGGGTTAACCCACGGATTTTGAAAGAATTTCAAAAATATGAAAATCTGGTTTTAGTGTATAGTTTCTTAGAGCACTGACATAAGATGATGGTCAAAGAGGTTTAGAACCTTTGTTGTCTCTGTTTCTCTAGATAATAAAGATTTTATAATGATAATTCTACTATTCTAGGCAGTATATGAAATTTTACCAAACTAAACATTTAAAAACTAGAATGATTCATATATACCATGAAAGATAGTTTATAATACATTAATTCAAATGTCGAATGTGGGTTGACCCACATATTTTTGAGAAAAATTCAAAAATTTGACAATATTGTTTTAATGCATATTTGCATCATAAACTAACATATGATAATGGTCAAGGAGGTTTGGAACCTTTTTTCTTCTGTTTCTCTAAGGAATAGAAAATTTACAGTGGTTAATCCACTAATTTAAGCAGTATATTAAGTTTTATTAAACAAATTGTTGACAAATTAAAACGATGACTGTGTACCATCAAATATAATTTATGATACAATAATAAAAATTCAGAATGTAGTTAGAATTTAAAAAAAAAATAAAGAGTATTAACTCAGTATATAGGAAATTTACCAAAAACTCAATATTTTCGTAGTGTAACCTACAAGATTTGAGAACATTTTCAAAAATATGAAAAATATTTTTTTAATAAATATATGCATCGTACACTGACATATGATAATGTTCAAATATATTTGGAACCTTTATTATTTCTGTGTATCCGAAAGAATAGAGCTTTCATAGTGGTTAGTCCACTAATTTTAGCTAAATATAAATTTTTAATAAAAAATTGTTAAAAAAATTAGAACGATGCCCATATACCATGGAAGAAAGTTAATAATAGATTAATACAAATTTATAATGCATTTAGGAAATTTTAAACAAATTTAGTTAGGATAAACTTCAGTCTGTAGAGAAATTAACAAAAAAAATTAAATTTTTGTAAGGACCCACAAATTTTGTAAAAAATATATAAATATGATAATCTTGTTTAAGCGCATATTTGCATCCCTTATTGACATAGGATGATGGTCAAAGAGGTTTGAAACCTTTGTTGTCACAGTTTCTCTCAAGAATAAAATTTTCATAGTGGTAAGTCCAATGATTTAGGTATCATATGAAATTTCTCAACTTAATTGTTAAAAAGTTAGAACGATGTCCATGTACATGAAAGTGAGTTTATTATACATCAATAAAAATGTATAAAGTGACTAGAGAATTTTAAGCGACACTAATAAGTATAAGCTTGAAAATATAGTACCTAAAACTCAATATTTTAGTAGGGGTTAACCCACATATTTTGAGAAAAAATCAAAAAATTGACAATATTGTTTTAATCCATATTCATCATAAATTAACATATGATAATGGTCAAGGAGGTTTGGAACATCTGTTTCTTCCGTTTCTCTAAAGAATAGAGATTTCAGAGTGGTCAATCCACTAATTTAAGTAGTATATTAAGTTTTATTAAACAAATTGTTGACAAATTAAAACAATGACTGTGTACCATCAAAGACAATTTTTGATACAATAATAAAAATTTAGAATGTAGTTAGAATTTTATCAAAAAAAATTAAGGGTGGTAATTCAGTATATAGGGAATTTACCAAAAACTCAATATTTTTCGTAGTGTAACCTACAAGATTTGATAAAATTTTCAAAAATGTGAAAATATTTTTTTAATATATATATATGCATCGTACACTAGCATATGATAATGTTCAAAGAGGTTTGGAACCTTTATTCCGTTTATCCTAAAGAATAGAGATTTCATATGATAATGTCCACTAATTTAAGCAACATATAAAGTTTTATTAAAACAGTTGTTGAAAAATTAGAACGATGCCCATGTACCATGGAAGAAATTTAATAATAGATTAATACAAATTTAAAAAGCATTTAGAAAATTTTAAACAACTTTAATTAATATAAACTTCAGTTTATAGAGAAATTAACAAAAAAATTATATTTTCGTACGGGTTAACCCACAAATTTTGAAAAAAACAATAAATATGATAATCTTGTTTAAATGCATAGTTTCATCTCGTATTGACATAGGATGATGGTCAAAGAGGTTTGAAACCTTTGTTGTCACTGTTTTTCTCAAAAATAAAATTTTCATAGTGGTAAGTCCAATGAATTTATGCAGCATATGAAGTTTTACTAATTTAATTGTTAAAAAACTAGGACGATGTCCATGTACATGAAAGAGGGTTTATTATACATTAATAAAAATGTATAAAGTGATAAGAAAATTTTAAACGACACTAATGAGTAAAGCTTAAAAATATAGAGCATTTAACCTCAAACTCAATATTTTAGTAGGGGTTAACCCACATATTTTGAGAAAAATCAAAAATTTGACAATATTGTTTTAATGCATATTTGCATCATAAACTAACATATGATAATAGTCAATGAGGTTTGGAACCTTTGTTTCTTCTGTTTCCCTAAAGAGTAGAAATTTTATAGTGGTTAATCCACTAATTTAAGTAGTATATTAAGTTTTATTAATCAAATTGTTGACAAACTAAAACGATGACTTTGTACCATCAAAGATAATTTATGATACAATAATAAAAATTTATAATGTAGTTAGAATATTTTTTTTTAAAAGAGTATTAACTCAGTATATAGGAAATTTACCAAAAAGTCAATATTTTCGTAGTGTAACCTACAAGATTTGAGAAAATTTTCAAAAATATGAAACTATTTTTTTAATAAATATATGCATCGTACACTGACATATGATAATGTTCAAATAGATTTGGAACCTTTATTATTTCCGTTTATCCAAAAGAATAGAGATTTCATAGTGGTTAGTCCACTGATTTTAGCTACTTATAAATTTTTATTAAAACAATTGTTAAAAAAATTAGAACGATGCCGATGTACCATAGAAGAAAGTTAATAATAGATTAATACAAATTTATAATGCATTTTGGAAATTTTAAAAAAATTTAATTAGTATAAACTTCAGTGTATAGAGAAATTAACGAAAAAATTATATTTTTGTAGGGACCCCACAAATTTTGTAAAAAATATATAAATATGATAATCTTGTTTAAATGCATATTTTCATCCCTTATTGACATAGGATGGTGGTTAAAGAGGTTTGAAATTTATCATTAACTAACATATGATAATGGTCAAGGAGGTTTGGAACCTTTATTTCTTATGTTTCTCTAAAGAATAGAAATTTCATAGTGGTTAATCCACTAATTTAATAAGTTCCACTATTTGTTACCATAAACCATTACTTGTAATATTACATGTATTATATGGTAACTTGTATTAATAAGTTCCAAAATTTCTTTTTATTTTTAGATCTGAATAAAATAAGTAATTTATAAAAATTATCAACTAATCAAATTATAATAAACTTTTTGAAATTTCACCTATGAGCAACACATAAGCAAAATCGTTTAAGTGACTTTTCGATTAATATATAGGAAGATTATAATAAATTGGTGATTGGAGATTAATGTGATGTTTATTTTACTTCTTTTCTATTTGTGTCATAATTAAAAATTATAGTTTTTAGTTTTGAAATATAATCAATTGTCATTGGAGATAGATGTGTATCTAAACAAAAACCTCAATTGTCATTAGACTATAGATTAGATGTATCAAAATATATGGATATTATTGTGATGTTATGTTTATGGATTTCTTAGTTAACTTAACTTGGTCCAAAGCCTAAACGAACCTTGTAAATCACAAAGCTAGATGATGCGATTATATATTATTCAACTGGTTTTGAAAAAATGATACAATAGTTTACATAACCGTGAACAGAACATACATAAACAAGAGAAAACACCTTGACCTTGTTCATAAACAAATAAATATACAAACAAATGACATTTGTGCCAACATTGTATCCACTACCTCTAATATCTTCCATCTTGTTCTTATATCTACCATATTGTGTGATTCATTAAGTCCTCTGCAAACTGATATGAATTCCATTCAACTAATATCCACTTTGGTCCGGTTCCGACGTGCTTTACACCTAATAATAAAACGTGAGATGTTATTCGCGATGAGCTCAAACATCATCAACGGCTTTCTTACATACAAAACCAGAGAGAGAGAGAGTTTTTTCACTAACCAGTTTTTGGGGGATTTTGACGAGAACAAACGAGAAAAAGTAGAGACACGTGCAGATTATGATTGCAGAGATCGTGTTGTAGACAAGCCGCTTGTCGTCTTTGGTTGGTATGAAGGCTGTTTTCAATGTGTTGGTAAGCTCGAAGAGCCTATAAGAGATCTGAAACAGAGAATTAAAACGTCAATCACTTTCTTTCTTTCTTTTTTTTTGGTTTTCAAATTTCTTTGTGAGTCTATTGTAGCAGAGTTTGCTTACAGCGACATAAATCGAAGTTGTGAGCATGAAGTTCAACAATGGGTATTCCGGGATTAGAGAAAGTAGCAATTTGGGCTGGCCATCAGGAACTCCAGATCTGTGGATTCATAAATTTCATATCTCAATGGCACAAGACTTATACTAAAGAGCTTATTGTATCGTGATATTGTCAACTTAAGCTAGAGTTGAGAACATTGACAAGAAGAAGCGTGACATACCTGAGCCATATATGAAACTGGGAGATATATGTTTCCAGTGTTATCTTCCCAAGCCACCTGAAAATTCACGAACAAAATAATGTTTTCTTTTTTCCAGGAATAAGAGGACGATATGTCTATTGAGTAAAAACATTTTTTCTTACGCCAGAAGGGTCAAGCTGTAGCCGCGGAAAGACTGGGTGATGTTTCGGAGACAGATATAAACACTGACAGAAATCAACACGAGGTAACCAAGTTAAGACTCGTTTTGGAAGATCCATTGTACACAGCTTTTGAGAGTAAAGGTGTAATACGTTATTGGGATCCAAGAGGTGTAAGGATGATATTTGTTGTAAGTTAGCTTGTCCAGCTTGTATATGTACTCGAACCAAAAATATCCCACCTAAAAGATTTCACAATAACAAATACATCGATTAGCTGGAAGAATAATATGTAAAGGCTTATTTCACTTGGAACAAAGTGAAATGATGACTTGTTATACCGTTAGTGCTATGAGTGCCACAGTTGTTTTGATAACCATCCTGAACTTCATCTCAGCTTCCTCCAGTTTATCCATCCAACTTTCAACCTATAAGAAACATAGTAGAGGAAATGACGGACAACATACAGTAAGCTACTATATTTGCGAACAGAGTTGATGCAATGTGAAGTTCATGTGTGAGAATTGGGAACTTACAGTTGGGTGGTAGTATGCATATAGCATCCCTATTATCCATATGTACCGGTCAAGGCCCGAGCGGAAATGCCACTCATGTAAGAGGGGAAGCTGCGGTTTTGCAGGATCATTGTAACCTGCAATTGTTGTTTTCCGAGTTTTTGTATTCAAACAGTTGTCTTGTCACCACATTTAATTTCTAGGGGAAAGAAAGATTAGGGTTATCACTAACCCATTAGGAACGTAAATGGACTCCAAATCCATTCAAAAACGCCAGGAATCTCCCAAACGATAATCACAACGAAGAAGCAGGCAACAATTTTGGCAGCTATGACTGAACCATTCTCATTATATTTGTTCATGATACCAAGTGCTCCATAGACCATCAGAGTAAACAGAGTGTGCATTGGGCAAATATAGTAGAGCATGTAACTGTTGTTGAGGACGATGCATGAGAATATGACCAGGAAATTTAACCTCCACATCATCTGTTTAGAACAAGAGTATGTTAATATTTAGAAGCTAAACATAAGAAAAAAAACATGGAAGATCATAGCTGTTACACCTGTGCAAACCTTGCAAGGCTGAAGTCCTTTCGAATGTAATAATAAGAAAAATTCCCAAATCCAGTCATCCACACATAACAAGCAATGAACACACGGATAGCATTATAGTACTCCGCAGCAGCAAAGTAGTGGTACATCAAAAAGAGGACCTACACAACGCCAGGAAAAGAAAACAATGATTGAGTTAACAGCAAATGAAAAAAAAGGAACAACAAAGTAATGAGTATTAGATGCTTCCTTGAAAACTGAAATAATCTTTCAAGCTGATACATCAACAGAGAGACTGAGAGTCACAAACCTGCATCCAGCCTTTCCACTCCTCGGTTTGATGCCTATTCAAGTACATGATGGATTTTCCGTTGAATGCTGATTTATCATTATGTATCGTGAACGAAGTTATTGCCGAAACGATGATGAGAAGGAAGTAAAGGAACAGAAAGAGATCCCGGTTGTAGCTCTGTATCAAAAGATAAACAATGTAAGACACGTAGAAGCATAAACAGGATTATCATAAAGCTCACAACTTTATGAAGTCTAAAAACAATAAGTGTATATAAGATTCTGCTGAACAATGTAGATCATCATTACCTTCTTGGATGAACTGAAGACATCAGTGCGGTCACATATGTAAAAGTATCCCATAAGTACTGCGAACTCGATTCTGCATAGAAAACGATATAACTTAAGTCAAAACTAGAACTTTGAACATAATACATAACTTCACTCCAAATAACTCACATTGCTCTTAACGTCAGCCTGTTGTCAACCAAGAAGGACTCATCCAAGAGGACAAATCTAGCGTAGAAAAACCCGAATAAGTATACAAAAAAAATCAACAGCAGAGCTAACTGGATATGCTTAGGGAGAGAGCTTACGGATACCTGATGAGAGGAGAATGTACGGAGGAGGGTTTGGATTTGGGAGAAGCTGACTGAAGACCACCTCCGTCTTCTATTAACAGAGCTTTGTCATCTTCTTTCACGAAACCTTTGGCAACTTCCACCAAGCTGACATCATCAGAGTGTCTACTAACATTTAACAACAAAGTGAAACATCAAAATACGAAATCAAACGCAAATAATGATTTGTATCATATAAAGCAACGTACGGTTTTGAGGAGAGAGAGTAGTGCTTTGTATAGTGAAGATACTCGGAGTAGAGCCAAGCAACGATCACCGGCACTATTCCGAGCACTGCCGACATCTGCAATTCCCCGGAAACACACCAAAACAAAAACAAAAACAAAACAAAAATCACAACCAGATCAACAAGAGCTCAATCAATGTTAACATCAAGCGAAGATCTAATTCAAACGAAGGGAAGATTAAAAGACGTACTAGCCCAGGCGTTACAGAGCTCGAAATCGCCATTCCGAATGATCTGCGATTTTTTCAAATTTGAACTTTGGCTGATTCGCTCCAGAACCAGATCTGGCAGTGGTAGCAGATCGAGAAGACAAATATAGATCCTCTAATCCTCTCTCTCCCTCTCGCTCGTCCCTCCGTTGTATAGTTAGTTACACAAATTAAGAAGCTTCGAGGGAACGAACGAGAGTGAACAGTGGAATGTGGATTTGAGGCTTTGAGCAGTTATTTATATAATAGCCTCCCTCTCTCCATACATTACATTTATGATTTATTTAATCACAAAAAAAATATTACTAACCGACAGAATTTTAACCAAACGAAATAAAAATTGATGAAACCAACATTTTTGGGTTTATTATGCTCTTCTATCAAATCGAATCGGGGGCCAATAATTTTTTGCATGGTAACAAATACTAGATTTGTTCGTTAATGTGAGATTCTAAATAATAAAGGAAAACGTGTTATAATAACTGGTGTTTGTACATGGAAGGAGCCAAGACAGATGTAAAATAGTACTAGTAGTGTTTTGTTTTTGATTTAACATTTTTGATTCCAAGAACATCTTTAAGAAAAATATGTCAGTGGACGAGAGTTTGAGTTGCAATTATGGAAATTATTTTGTGTGATATGCAAGGTTTCAAACCTTATCTCAAATATTGCACTCTTAAGATTACAATGACATGATTTTTTTGGAGTATGATGCTCAATGGTGAAGAGTCTACTGTATGTAGTTAACAAAATTACTGTATCTAAGTAACGTTTAAGTTTTTTGATCTTTCATCTAAACCATATTATTAAGTCTAATGTAATTATGAGGTGTGTGTTCAATATTGCTTGTCACGCGTTTCTTTAGATTTGAATAGTCGGCAGATTACTTTATTGAGAAGAAGTTTGTTAAAATGGCAATCACAAAGTTGGAATGTTGAACTAATCATTTTATATACCTGTTGTGGTCTCTTGAATAGTTTATATAAAGGACTTTCTAGTCTGCTGGTATGTTTTTTTACAGAAAATATCAATTATACAATATAGTTATATCTAAACATAGTATTTTATCATATTTTTAAATCACATAGGAATAACAATTTTTGAAACTTAAAAGAAAAAAAGAAGTTATTACTATGTGAATTGGTTGCACAGGAATAACTTGAACCAAAATTTAGTAGTAATTAAGATTTGACAAATATGATTAGTAGTAATCCTTATATATGAAACATGAGATATACATGTCTTTAGTGTTAGGGTATATTCATCTCAACTCCATAATTTACTATAAATGAAGTAAATTATAGATCGGAGATGGAGATGCTTTTAGGGCGGTAAGCATGCATTCGATTGCAGTTTATATAGCTTAACAAAATTATAAAAAAAAACTGTTCAAAGGATTAATTGTTAGTCTGTTTTAGGGGAATTTTTAAATTAGAACTAAACAATGCACACTATTTCTTAATTGACTATTTAAAATATTATCAAGCAAGACAACACAAGCTGTCTATTTTAATACATATACTTCTCATTTAAAATCTAGGAAAGTTAAAAAAAAAAAAGATGGTTTTGGTTGCCATCTTCGCCACACGAACTCAGGTTTTCGGACACTTTCATACATAGATGGTCGAGACGGTACTTATGCAATGGATGTATGAATCTTTCAAAGCTAGATCTCGAAGAAAAAAACTTATAAATGCACATAAATGCCACGTGTCAATAACTAAGCGTGCGACGAATCTATAATGCGCTGGATTTAGGCAAATATTTAAAAAGCCGTTTCAACTCCCAAGTTCAAAAAAACAAAACAAAAGACAACGGCGGAGAGATACGACGGCCAAGAAACGGCGGCATCACAACCCATTCCTTTTGCTTTTTCTTTTCTTTCTTCTCAAGAAACGAAACAAAACAAGAACAATCCAGCGATCATCCCTGGACATGAGAAGCGGAGACGGTCGATATAATGGTTAGTCCTTTTTTTTACCCCGGGCAAAATCTTCTCTCTTTCCGAAGTATTCTCGTTATTGTGCCAACCAAAAGAAAAATGTCAATATACCATCATTGCCTTCGATCATCGCCGCGTTTTTTTGGTTTCTCCGATAAACCCTTTCTTCGTGAGGAGACCTTGTTCACGTCTCTGTTTTATCATGTCCACAGGTTTTCCTCCTTACTTGGCTGACACGGAAGAAGAATGCTCTGTTTCTCTTCGTCAGGTAACATTGTGTTGCGTTTTAATGATTTCAAGACTTCATTAATTTTATCTTCAAGAATATCACAATATTTCGTGTTTTTTTTTGTTTTTTACAAATCTCGTAGCTTATGGTCAATGAAGGCACTCATTCCATCTTCTGAAGATGAGAATAAACGAAGAATCAGTCATTCTTAAGCTACAAAAGGTAACCTTTTCAACCTCTGAATGATCGATTCTCTTTTGTTGATGGATAGAAAGTGATTATGTCTATGATTGATTTTAATTTAATGGAACAGATAGTGGTGAGATGGGTTAAGATTGTTGCTTGGAAACGACGTCTTCCTCAACATCATATCAACGCAACCAACGCCACCATTATCCCTTACGGATCCTATGGTCTTGGGGTGATTATTATTATTTTTTTTTTCTCAAAGCAGTTACAAGCATACTGTAACAAATAAATGAATGTCTTGATCCAGATACTCTTCTCTTGTCAATCTAGGTTCACGGTTCTCAATCAGACATTGACGCTTTGTGCATTGGCCCTTTCTTCGCAACTATAGCTGTAAGTTCTCACCTTGCTCCTCTGTTTGATCTGAATCGTAGTCTAATGAGTCTTCTCTCAATTTGCCACCAGGAGGATTTTTTCATCGACTTGCGTGATCTTTTAAAAAGCAGAACCGAAGTTTCGGAACTTCTTTGTGTTAAAGATGCTAAAGTTCCTCTCATACGCTTCAAGTTTGATGGCATCTTGGTTGATCTTCCATACGCTCAGCTTCGACTCTTATCAATCCCAAACGTTCGTTCTTTCCTTTTTTTTTAAAAAAAAAAAACCTTTTATATTATTTTTTATTCAAAAAAAAAAACTTTTATATTATTTTCAGAATGTAGATGTGCTGAACCCTTTCTTCTTGAGAGGTATTGATGAGACAAGCTGGAGAAGCTTGTCTGGAGTTCGCGCAAATCAATGCATCCTTCAAATAGTACCTTCCGTGGAGGTAACGCAACTAACTGTAATTGCTATAGAGTCTCTTAACTTCTGTTTTATTGAATACATTCTTCTGTTTCTTGTTTCTAGTTGTTCCAATCACTGCTTCGGTGTGTGAAACTATGGGCGAAGAGGCGTGGTGTATACGGCAACGTAAGTGCGTTATCATTGGTAATGATTATTAATTAGAGCTAACATGTAATGATGAAGTTTCGTTTTTGTGTTGTTCAGTTGAATGGGTTCCTAGGGGGAGTTCATATGGCGATTCTTGCTGCGTTTGTCTGCGGATACGAACCGAACGCTACGTTGAGTTCCCTCGTGGCTAGCTTCTTCAGCACGTTTGCTTATTGGCAGTGGCCTACACCTGTGGTAGCTGCTAAGGGATGCTTACGCAGCTGCTGGCTCTCCTCCGGGGTTAATGCCTATCCGGTTGCCTTGCGGTGGACGTCAGTACTGCAACTCCAATATAACTAGGAGCACGTTTTATAAGATCATGTCAGAGTTTCTACCGAGGGCATCATTTGATGAAGGTGAGAGAAAGAGAGAGAGAGAGAGAGTGTGTTTCCTATCTTCTGAATCATTTGCTAAACGATTGTGACAATGCAGGATTACTTGAAGCCTAGCTTTAACTGGACGAGCTTGTTTGAGCCTTACCCTTATGCAACCACGTACGCTTGGTTCGTCAAGATACACCTCTCTGCTGATAACCAGGAAGGTCTCAGTGATTGGGTCGGTTGGGTTAAGTCACGTTTCCGCTAGTCTTCTGATCAAAGTATGAAAATTTTACAGAACACACTCTGCTTTTAACTCCGTATGTTATTGAAAAATGTCTCATCTCTCATGTTTTATGCAGATAGAGGAAGTCTTTGGCCTTTGTGATCCAAACCCAACAGAGTATGTGGAAACCTGTGAGAAGCAGCCAAACATTGTATATTACTGGGGGTTACACCTCGGAACCATAAATGTTTCAGACATTGAAACCGTGGAGATAGACTTTCTGAAGAATGTTCAACAACAGCGGAAGCTTCCAGGGAACAGTTGGTGGAAGTCCAGTTATCAGTTGTGCAAGCCTCTCAGCTGCCTACTAAGAGTGTTGAGTGCGATAGAAGCAAGAACGTGGCAAGGACGTAGCTGGAGAGTCCGGGAAGATAAACAATGCAAGAACACACCTGTTTACTCAAGGCAATGGCCAGGTTATGTGAAGATGAGTAACAGAGACGCTGAGAGTACTGATGTTAAGTGTTAGGTCGTGTCAGTGAGTGATGATGGTTCTGCTGCTTCTTGCAAACACTTTTTTTTTTAGTTTTAGGCTTTAAACTGTGTGCCAATGATTGCAGGAAAGCAACTAGTTTGACTTGTAACTCTCTGATTTGTTGTAAATGTCTCCTGACCAATCCAAACTGTTTTCAAAACAAGATTTTCTATAAAGTTGTGAATGAAACAAAGATTTCCACTACTATAATATTTTATTTGATCTCAGGCCAACCAATTATTCAGCAACAAATGATATGATCTAATAAGATGACAACTGCAAACAGTTCAAATTGAGAAAGACTGAATAAATTAAAACAAAAGAAGAGTGGAAGAGGCAATGTTTAGAGGTTGAAGATGGCAGCACCACTTGAAGGCTTGGAGGCAAAAAGGTAAAGCTCCATATCTTCTTCCTTCACCACTCCTTTCTCTATCCTCTTCTTGTAGTATTTATCCTGAAATACAGAAATTGCATTTGTTTAACATTAGTGCCTTCTCAAAACTACAACACTAGTGTGTCCTTACTATATTACCTTAACAGCAGCGATGAACTGAGAGACGCCAGATTCTTTAACCAATGACACAGTGCAACCGCCCCATCCAGCTCCTGTCAGCCTTGCTCCAAGTGCTCCATTCTCTCTGCTCACTTTAACTAGTTCTTCCAACTCCGGGCAACTGCAAAGATTTTCATCATAAAAAAATCAATTTCACTTCCATTGGTTTTCACAATTTAACACTTGCTTCTTAAATATTATGCACCTGCACTCGTATAGGACACTGCAGCTGTAATGGCTCTCGTTCATGAGCTCACCAAGTTTCTTTAACTTCTCTTCGTCACTGGACAGTTGATGGATGTCTCAAGGTCTTAAACATTTCCAACAAAGATTTATTCACAATGTTTGATGGCGAAAAGCTAGGTCTGACCTTAAGTTTGAATCAACTGTGTCCTTGAAACCATGAACTCTCCGTGCTTCGGAGTAAACATGTGCAGCTCTCTATTGAATAATTGCAAGCAAAAAGCCTAAGACTTTGGGGAGAAACAAACAAAAGGGTTTGTACATTGATATATATATATATACCTGATGCAGTTTGAAATGCGTTGCAGCATTAAGTACAGCTAAAGATGTTGGATCGTTGTTCAAGATCGATGGTAGTTTCTCCTGGACGATTTTCTCAATCTCCTCAGCCGTGTATGGTTCTTCTTTCAGATATTCCTTCATCATAGACATAAAACAGAGATTAATAAAACATAAGACAAGTCTGTTTTTAGCAAGAGAGTGTTTTTGGAGGAGTGTACCTTAACAGCTAGAACAGGATCAGATGAGCCACGATCACCAGCAAACTGAAACACATAATCCTTCCACGTCAGAGAGAGTCTTAACTTTTGATATTGCTTCTTTCGGTTCCATTCCGAGCTTAATGCCAAGTATGATCTACACAAGTGCCACATGGTTAGAGAGAGAATAATCAAAATGTATATAGTCTAAAAGCAAAACAATGCCAAGTTAATTAAAGCTATGACTTTACCGAAGCAAGTCGACACTCAACGACCCTGTTGTTGTAATTAGTAGCAGCTGTGACCGCCTTCTGAGACTCTGCAAGAGAGTGTGCGATCACAAAACTCCCACCATGAGGGAGTTTCACATCCGGTTGCACGGACCGGGTTGAAGTCGAATAAGCTCAGCAAAACCAGTTTTAGCCATAATAGAGATTGCCTGTTGAAGTAAATAAAAAAAAGTGATGATCAATCAATTAAGAAAAAAAAAACAGATGATGATTCTAGGAGCAGGTGGTACTGAGATTATTCTAGAGAATCTCTGACCTGGTCCATGCCACCAGATTGTGTTCCAATGTGTTGTTCACATTCACATGTAAGCTGTGCAAGTTCTTTCTGAAAGCAAGAAACTCAACCAACTCAAATAATCAACAAGAGACTGACTACAAGCTATGAAATATTTCTTTCAGCAAAGCAGGAGTGAGGTTATACCTTTTCAAAGTTCTCACCAAAGACGGCCATAATAGCAATGGTTGATGAGCAAACAAAGGCAGCAGAACTTGACAACCCAGAACCTGAATAATAAAACAGAGCTCTAATTAAAAAACTTTACGCTAAAACGAGAACATGATGCATATATATATATATATATATATATATATATATAGAGAGAGAGATTGGGAAGTAGATGATACCTGTAGGAACAATGCCATCAACAACCACATCAAGTCCAACAGGTGAATCAACGTTCACCCCTTTTGACTTTGCATACTCATGGAACCCTTTATACCTGTAAAAAATTCCAAAATCATAAGCCACCTACCAAAAAAAAAGGTGAGATCTCTTAGTTTCAGATGAATAAGAGAAGGGCCCCTCTTACGCGCAGATGAAGTAATGACCCCACTTGTGATTCTGCAAGTCAATCTCCTGCAAAAGTATAGACATAAATGATAAGGCACTAGTAGTACTTACTTGGTGAGGATCAATATTCCATTTTGTGTGACAAAAGAGAGAGAGAACCTGGTGAGGATCAGCAGGATAAGTACACATGGAGTACTTCTCATTAACGTTTGCTATCCTCAACTCATTTGAACCCTCACGTTTCCTGATTGCGATAATAGTGTCCTGACGAATAGCCATCGGTAACACAGAGTATCCCTCATAGTCAATGTGCTCTCCGATCAGATTCACTCTTCCTGAAAAAAAACATCTCTTTCAGATCCAAATGGTCAAACACTATCTATGTAGACATCACTTGATCTCGTTTTGTCTAAAAGTCATGCGACGATAGAGAAACAAAAGAAAAAATAAAACAGAATCGAAACCTAACCGGGAGAGCGAGCGAAGAGCTGGGGAGAAGCATCGAAGGCCTGGTTGAATTTGGATTTCAAAGCATCGAATCGTGACTTGGCTTCTTGGAGCTGAGATCCTTCGCCGTAGACATGATCAAGGGATGAGAAGATCGGGACCGTAACTTCTTCCTGTTTCGCCATGTTGTCGTCTCTCTCTATCGAATGCGTTTTTCACTTAAATTCGGATCTCACAGTTGTCACGGAATGTGATCCTTCTCTTGCGCCATTATTGTTTGTATATATCATATCCACCGGTCTTATATTTAATGGTCTTTATGTTAGATCCGTTAAGGAAGATCGTTTTATCGAATATCTTTGAATATCCACGTATCTTACTTATCCATAACTTTTTAGATAATTATTATTCACTCCAGTTTTCATCTCTTTTTCTCGATTGGGATTTGCTCAGTTATACAAATCATTGCCGTTAATTATTTAAAATATTGCTTTCTCACATTCTATAATTTCTATAATATTATTTGAGAAATCAGTTTTCTATGTGTTGCATTTATGTTTACTTTCATAATAGTTAATTATACTGACATTTTTAATAAATTAAATCTTATTGAAACGAGACTATGATTAGAAATTTATTCTTGAACCTTTCTTGTTAAAAAATAGCCCAATTTACGTGGACTGGTGATGGATTTATCCATCAAATGGAATATATAAAACTCTTCAACAAAAAATAATGGAATATACATTACTTGTGAAAGACACCGATAAGCTTTAAAGATGATTACTGCGACAATTAAGTAATGCAGAAAATAAATGATAGACAATGATACAAGCAAACCCTATTGTTTTATTAAAAATCAACTAAAACAATTTATTACAAAACTTTGTCTATGCAGTTTTACATGTCTAGTGTTAACCTTCCAACCTATCTATCCAACATTATCTCTCTCTCTTGTCATGTATTTCAGTAATTGTTTCATGAAGATCAAGAACACACTAAGAGAGCTTCTCTTTCTCTATAAAATCAAGGCTGTGTCTTTGTCTCGATATGGACGACCTATAATTATTTTATAGTTGTTCTCTACGTTTTATGAATATAGACAATAATTGCAACTTTAATTTTTTCAAAAGTTATACTTATTCTTTTTTTTAAGTTATAATTTTTTTTCCAAGTTTATTCCATCTTCTTTCTTCAAAATACATGTTTGCCTTTCAAGTTTACACGATTCCAACTTAACATCGTGCTTCCGCATGTTTTTCATCACTCAACATGTCGTCTACGTCAACCACTAATTCAAGGACAGACTATTAACATTTACAATCTGCTGCTTGCATCTTAAAGATCGATCATATCTACAACAAAAGCTTGACACGCATAGCCTCTTCATTCTAAAAGCTTGTTCAACCTCAGCTACGTCTGTAAATTCAATACACAAAACTCTGAAAACCGCCCTCAAGTTATCGACCATAATGTGACCGAAATGGTTACTAAGACAAAAGCGATTGAATTGTCTAGCTGAAGCTGCGTCCAAATGACACGAGCTTGCGACATATCTCTTATGTATCCTTCCTTTTTGTTATGCGCAGGAGGGTGGTTTCGAGATCATTGACGAGTTTTCCTTTTCTATCGTTTAATATTCGACAAAACATTTTTGTCTCTTTATTCTGTGTCTTCTACTCGCTTGTTCCGACTGAAATTGTAGAGACTATAAACCAAACGTTACTCTTTGTTTGTATTTACTGGCTGTTTTATTAAAAAACATTAAAACCAGAGATGTTCACAGATTCATATATATTGTATAGAAAGTATATTTGATGTCATCGCACACTAAACATGAATTTAAAACTATAGAATATTATATGTATTGAAATGAAATCATGTTTGATGATATGGAAACTACGAAACAAACTTATGTATCACAAGAAATATTTATCACATAGTTATGTGTAACATTTCAGCGCGATCTTTATCTTTTTCAGAAGAAATGACTGAACAACACGCATTTTACCACAAATTTATTCATGTTGAATCATGGAAAGCAGGAAGGACTTATTAATCACCTAGTTTTGATATAAAAGATCACAAGAGTTTTCCTGCAAGATAATGAGATGAAGCTAAAAAAGCAAGGAAGAGGACAAGGGCATGGCCACTACCATGTGCTTCATACTTTTCAAGTCACTTTCTTCACTTTTTATATATTTTGCTTTGGTCATTTCCTTCTTCTTGTCGCTTTGTCATACTTTAGTGTTCTTCCTAATATTGCATTGTAATTAGAAAAAATCACACAAAAACAAATTCTATTAAACTATTAAAAATTCATATCAATGTTTATTTTAGCACCAAATATCGATTTTTTTACTCCAATTGAGTCTACTAATGTGTGGTAACAAGTCTAACAACTAACATGAGTCCACTAATGTGTGGTGGTAACATCAACTTGGAGACGATAAAAGAGGGGTACAACAAAACAAACTTGTAGTGCATATGTTAAAGATCACAAAAGAGGGAGAGGATACAATAGAAGTGACTAGATGTTTTAGTGACAGATCTGTTCTATCTCATCATTTCAACCCATCAGTCATTCTCTAAGCGTGTAACCCGTTAATATCTCAATTATTAAACTAATTAAAAACGAGCACCTACTAATAGTTAAAGTAGTACACAGAAAATTTTTGATCTGAGGAATTAAAGTACACAGAAAGATTTTTTTTTTAGTGAAGAAGAAGTACACCGAAAGTTTCCGAGTAGGTTTAGTCTAATCCAATGGTATCATAACTTTTTATATTAGTAATAAGGTTAAAGACTCATTTCCACCAACCGCAATAACGTAGATATTAATACTAATCCACTACGGAGTGTCGGAGTTCGAATCTTAATGGCAAAGATATCGTTAATTAACTCATTTCAAAATTCACTTTAGTAATAACGAAGAAAAATCAGCAATTGGGATGAGTGGTTTACACAGATCATATACTCAAAGTCTCAAACCGGATCTTCTATATACATATTATTAATTTATTACGTGTATATATCAAATTATATAAGAATTTCGTGTACACAGACTTAAAAGGTGGAATATAGGCAAAATGACAACTTTAACCTCATCAAAGAGACGGAGGAGCAGAGCCGGAGAGAAGCTCCACTAGAGACTTCATGGCTCTGACTTGCATCTCCAGTGCTTGGATGTAATCGGTTGCTTCTTCTAGAATCACCGGTACAGATTCTTTTTTGCAACCCGGAACTAACCGGCCGAGAACACTCATTTTCCGGTTAACCGTCGGTACACTCTTCTTATTCAGTCTCACCACCGACACTCTCCGTTTCCTCCCTCCGCTGCTGCTAGTTCCCGTCGCCATAACCACCGTGTTCACGGCCGGTATAACCGTCTTTCTCGGCCGTTTGTGTTTCCGGAACTTCAGTTTGATCCGATTAGCCAGGATCGCTCTGCTCCAGAGCGTTCTTCCGCGGGCGGAGACGGCGAGAGCGCGATCGGCGGCTTCGCGGACGGCTTTTCCCCGCTTCTGAGCCGTCGTCGGAGGTGGTGATGTCGCCGCGGCGGAGGTGGAAGAGCTGCCGCGGCGGACCTGTTTCAGCGCCTGTATCAGCTTGGCGGAGTAGTTCTGCTGTTGCTTCTCCGATCTCCATCGCGCGTGGCTCTCGCCGTCTCCTGTTGATACGGAAGCTGCGTTTCCACGAGACGAGGAAGGGGAGGAAGGGGATAGGCTCTTCTTCTTTCGAACGAGAGCGGTTGAGCTTCGGTTTAAATTCGTCGGAGGTTGTTCAGTATCGGCCATGACCTGATATTGGGAGGAAAGGGAAGGAGAGAAAGGAAGATATATAAAGGAAGAGAGATGTGTATTGCAAAGCAGTGGCAGTTACCAAACGCCGTCGTTCTATTATTCTATTGTTATTTTTTTTGTTTACTAACATGCTAATGGAAGTGAAAGTTATAATTAGGCCACATGGTTATGGAATTATGAAAGACATCAGTGTGACTTTAAGCAATGTTTTGGTCTACTTTTATAAAAAAAAAATATATGTATTACTATATTAGCAGAGATATTAGAAAATTAGTAATATAAAATGTTTTACTCAATCAATCATTCCACCCATTATCCATAATCTCAAGATATACAGTAAACTAAAGACATATTGGTCGCATAACATTTTCAACCTTTGACAAAATACTGTTGCCACAATAAAGTAAACTTACTACGAGTATATCAGCATGGTTTCTTTTTCATTTTTACTATACATAATCAAAACCACGAAAAGAGGTATTAAATGTTTACGAAACGAAGATGAATGTAATTAACCAGAAGCGGTTAAATGAATGCAGCTAAAGGTAATTGAAATGCTACAATGACTCTAGTGTATTAGGAAATTGAATCTATTTGTGACTTTCATGATGTAGGATTAGTGGCATTGCCTCTCTTTAAGGCTTTTTCATCTTTCTTCTCACTGTTTTTTGCCTCTAAGACCATTGGAACATCTCCAATGTATTTCCTTATTTTTTCCTCTATAATAGAAATGTGTTCTTCTCCAATGTATTTTTCTATTTCTTCATCTAAAAAGAAATATTCTTAAAAGATTCTTTTATTATTTTACAATTAAGATCTTTTATTTATAAATGTTGATCTTTGAGTAATATAAACCTAACACTGTTCAGAGAACAAATGCGAAACACTTATCTGTAGAATTGTTTCCGTATGTATATACTCCTATTCCACCTTTTACATGCTTAGTCTCCGAATTAGTTGAGTTTTTGGGTCCCTGGTTTCTAAGTGATAGCACCCAAGATCCTGTTCAAAGAGCACACATATGATTGTTGTTATATTACGTAGACTAAATTATATATAAGCATTTTGAAGTCTAACTCTTTTACGTTGGTATCATTGGTTTACCAACAAAACTGACCAGACCTGACAGGTACTTGAGAGAACCAATGACAAATTCCTTTTGAGAGTCGGTAAGATGAATTGATACATGTGAAAAACAACTATACTTCCAAATGGGAACTCAAATTTCAAAAGCAAGATTCAGTTTCCACACAAAGAATCATTATTCAGCCAAATGAACTATATATAAATTCTACGAGTAGTAAGGATAAAATGATACCTACCCTTGCGAATTTAATACAAAATAAGGTCAGTCCATGAACTAATGTCAAGACACAATGACAAGGTTGATAATTTTTTTTTTAAGGAAAAGAGAAAACGAATGCATCTCCAATAATTGGTGTCCGCTAATTCAATTCATTAAGCCCGAATTTTAATTTAATCACACAGAAACTTTACTCCAAAAAGTAAACCAACCAACAAGAGCTCATTTTGTTTAACACATGGCATATATTACTTTTTTTTTTCTTCTGATGTTTATTGGCCTAGCTACTACTCTAACCTCCTGTAGAAAAACCAAACACAGTCTGGATAATTCTGTCATTCACTTTTTAAAAAAAAATACTTTGTATCATTATCCATAATGGAGAAGAAACCTAACCTAACACCTCCAAGAGTTTATCCTAATGATTCATGAATAAATATCAAATCAAGCAATTACCCAAAAAGCTTCACAGGCTGGACTCTGCATAGGATTTGTCTGGCTTAATATAACTAACAGAAAGGAACATCTTGCATAAGAGTGGAAACAAACGCTAGCACATGTCTTGCTAAGATCTAAAACCTGCCAATTTGAGAAGCAGAAGAAAACAAGCATGCCAAATATATGATTACCTAGCTAAGAATGGAACACATCAAAGTAGATTAGGACCTAGAGACATAGATGCTACAGAAGCCTCTATATCGGATAGTGATGCAGAAAAGACTATGTTTTTAGCCAACACGAGTCAGCATGATTACAAGATCAAATGTCACATCCCCTGTGCCAGTAAAGTATAAGGGATCACTCATTGGTTAGAAATGAGACTAACCATCAGCTTGTGAGGCCTACTTGTAGATCACCAACGGATCTTTTAAAACAACTTGGTTTGGGCTAGAATGTGCTATCATAAGGCCTAGGGAGTTTGAATTCTACCAAATGACTTCAATGAGAGATCTAAGTGGAGTCCATAGAGATGTGTGGATTCTAGAAATAAGGAAACAATTGAGAACTGTCGTTATCCTTTGGTAGAAACCTCCCAACTGCTTGATTGGAATATGTTACAATGAACTAGAGATACTAACTCAAGATAGATGATCACAAACAGAGATGCAACGTAGGTACTAATGCTATCATTATGTTACGAAAAGGAAACTGAGTTAACCTTACGATTCACAGGAAGGTTGAGCTGAATCCTTCAAGTTGGAAGTGGTCCAGAGTAAGAAACCTCCTTCTCCTGAGCTGACGGAGACCGCAACCGCAGCAAAGAGAGCCCAAAGGATGAAAGCGAAAATCACAATGCGGAATTTAAGAGTAACAGCTCCTCCATAGACGCAGCTACTTCATCAGGAACTCTTAACTGAATAGATCGTTTTCTTCAGGTCACCGATCTCGGCGCGCAAGGACTGCACAGAAGCAGGCAAGTCCGCAGGAATCGCGTCGATGATGCGAAAAGCCTTATGAGTAACGGTCGAAGAAACTGGAGATTCATCGCAAACCTCTGGCGTTGGTAACAGGTCTACGCTCGATCCTTGCAGAAAACTCTGAGGTAAACAAACGCATATTCAAAACACACACGGAATCGAGTTAAATCAAATAACTGAAGATCTGAGCTTAAACGGATCTGGAGAAGCGTTACCTCGGCTTCGTAATCGGAGATGGCGAAATAGATCGGATCAAAATCAGCTGGTTCCTTCGTGATTTTCACCGATAGGTCGGAGACGGTTGCGCTCTGTTTCTTCTCCGCAGACTTCAGTGTAGAGAAGGAAATGTGATCAGAGTTACAGCGGATGAAGAAATAGATTCAAGGATTCAAATTACCTTTCGATTCTTGAGCTCAGGATCAGATGAGCGCGCAAAGTTTTTCCTGGGAATTTGAATTTCTTTCATCGCTCCAGATTGTTTTCGAATTTGTGAGAGGTTTTGAAATTGTGAAGGAAAGATATTTGTAGATGGGATATTTCTATGGGCTAAGAGAGTCGTCGACAGCTAATATATATCTAAGGCCCAGCCCAATATTATCGTTTACTAAACCGATTTGGGTTAACGTTTACTAAACCGAAATTATCAACTGAATCAGAGTTGGTTTCAATTTTGGTTCGGTTCGGGTTTGGCAGTGTTTAGCCTTTAGGGTTTCTTTCCAACTTTGGAGCTCAATACACTACCGAACCTCAATATCTATCTGTAGCCGGAGACTTGATTCACCGAGAGAGAGAGGAGAAGAGTTTAGAGCAATGGAGGGAGCAGAGGAAGCTGGAGCGGAGATCATGGTCGATTCAAAGGACTTACAGCAACAAAGCAAAGCTCTCGACAAGCTTACCGATCGCGTCGAGGATCGCCAGCTCGATTCTAATCGTGTTCAATCGGTTTGTTCGCTCTCTCGTCATATACATAGAATGATCATTATCCCCGATTAGTCTTTAAATTTTTGAGCTCAGTTAAGTAATTTTTTTATTTTTTGGCCGTGTTTCAGGCTATGGCTTCGATTGGTGCTTCTAGGGAGGCTGATCTTAATGCTAAGAGATTGAGGTAAAAAGATATTAATTGTGTTTTGTTATAGTATGGTCTGATTTACTGGTAAATAATTGCTTTTATTGATGTGTAAAGATAAGGAGGACTAGAGTTTTCACATATAATCCTTCTGTGTAGTGTTATGATTGACAAGTTGCCGGAAACTTTATATGCAGGGAGAAGGAATTGGCTTCTGTTAAAATCAATCCCGCTGATGTTGAGCTCATTGTTAACGAACTTGAGGTTAGCTTATCATTTTTGGGCTTAATCATCCAGTATTCTTTGTGGGTGTGTCCTAAAAGTTTTGCTGTCTGTGATCATTGTGTAGCTGGAGAAGAATGTGGTGGAAAGAACTCTAAGGGAGCACAAAGGCGATGCAGTTGCTGCAACTAGGGAGCTGCTTTCACGATATCCTCTATGATTGACCATCACTACGATCAAGTTCTTTTGTTGTGTGTGTGAGGTTTGAGACACGTGAGATTATGTATCCAAATATTTTCAACTGAGTTTTGAAATTTCATTTCTGAATCACTCTCTTCCCTTAGTATATTAAATCCCTCAATAAAATGTTCGCTCTGGAAGTTAAAAAATGAAGGAAAAAACTACACCTTTTTTACCTCTGTACAAAGTAAAAAACCATCAAACGGTTCTACATATGCAGCAAGTATCCTCTCTTGTACGCCTACCCAACGAATACATTCATATATTAATGCACGTGAAGTTATGCGACCAACTTTCACATCAATATCCCTTTCGCGCACTTCCTTGCCTCCAAGTTGAGAGAGATATCAAAAACCAATCACGGAACCCAACCTGAGTCTTACGTTTCTTTTGGCAATTTGTGTAAATGACCCAAATACATCACTTACTGCATTTTAGACCGGTCGCTGCCTCTGCTCATCAGTCTCCTCCACGTTGTAATTACAACCAACCATTATGTTACTGCTCAAAAGTAGACAAATTATCTTATCTTCCTTTTCAGCCTTAACGCAGCGCCTTGAGGAACAAAAGAACACTTTTGTTTAGTTGTCCTCGAGGGGCGAGTTGTCAAGTAAGGCAGCACGTTTAGCTTGGAACTGTATTGTATACTTCTTTTGTAGCTCTCTTAGCTTCTCCATCAGTTCTCGGAATGTGGGTCTCAGCTTCGTATCGCTGCAAGTGTTGGACAAACAAACAAAAAACATAATTTAATGTCAGCATTAGCTGTGAAATATGTAAAACATCTAAATCCAAGAGAACTGTAATAATTAAAGGTTATATTCACTAGCACGGAGTATGTGGTGTTCAATATGTTAATTTACCTGTGCCAACAGCTCTCCACTTAATGCGATCCATAAGGGATCAATGTCCTTTGGAATTTCAAGCCTCTGGTTCATGAACCCCACCGCTCCTATCACCTGCACATTTTTCAAATAAGCAGTCTCTTTTGGGTAGATCGTACGCATAACACTAAAGTATAACGTTTTACATGGTTCTCACCTTCCTAACTAGTACAAATAATTTTGTAGAGTTGAGGCGAATTATATGAACAAATGTTTACCCTGAAACTAATCTTTTGACATTTCTATGACGTCGGCAACTTGGGAGACTCTTTTCGTTCTTCAATCTATAAAAACATAATACCTGCATAGAGTTGAGATTTTCCCATGGGATCTTCTCTGTGGCAAGCTCCCAGAGTACTACCCCAAAGCTGTAAATATCAGACCTGTATCAATGAATTAACAAAAGCTAGTTAGCATTGAAGGCTAGATGAACAATTAATCAAAGCAGAACACTGAGAATATACTTCTCATCAGCAGACTCATTTCGAAGAACTTCTGGTGCCATCCATTGAGGCTGTACAACAGGTAAAAGAAATGCAATACGTGATTATATGTACGGTACATGAAAAGATCACTGTGAGAGCCTGAGAGGATGACTATAAATCAGGATTCAAGATCGAAAAGAGCCTATATTTATGTACCGTTCCCTTTCCCGGACCTGGTGGTTAGATATGTCGCGTGCTTGATACGTGAAAGACCAAAGTCAGCTACCTGTTAGAGAAGTCAATGTAAGTTGACGCATGTTTCTAGTTTGCAAGTCTGAGCTCTCACTTTTCCGGTTCAGTCACATAAAGCTTTGTTTTAGAAAGCTAAATAAATCATTACGAAGATGGACAGTTACTTATCCATCTGGATTAAGGGAAAACCAAGATGAAAATCTTACTTTAACGGTCCAGTTCTTGTCTACCAGTCAAATTTGACGACTTCAGATCACGATGGATGATGGGTGGACTACAATGGTGAAGGTAATTCATACCGCGAGCCTGTGTGAAGAAAATTATGTAATATGCTGGATGAGATGTACAAGAAGGATCACAAGACAAATATAAATAAGTAACCAGATAGAGCAGCTCATCTTTAGAAAATTATCTAAGTGCAATCGTCAATGATCATAGAAATGGAAAAAAATCACATGTCAACTGAACGTATAAGTTATAACTAATACTCACAATGTCCACTTGCCATATTGATACGCCGCCTCCAATCCAGTTTTGTACGTGTTCCTCTGCAGTAGACGGAAGAGGCTTCCACTGCAAATAGTAAAATCGAACTATCAGGAGCATGGCTCAGAGCTATGGCTTAAAGGCTGAGAAGCACAAAGAAGAGATGAGAGACAAAACCGTGGAAGGAACTCCGACACTATACAGAGGCGCGGAGGTGAAGTGACAGCTCCCATAAAGAGCAGTACATTAGGATGTCTAAGTCTTCTCATCAACGCCACCTTCACAATAATAAAATATAAATGCCTTTTTGCCAAAAAAACACTCAGAGCAATCCAGCGGTGACAACAAGCAATACCTCTTGTCTAAAAGATTGGATAATCTCTTCTGAATATTCTTGCTTGGAGAACACTTTTACAGCTACATCCTGTCGTGACATTACAAGGCTCTCAATGAGACACTTATCTGAACATTGCATTTTTATTTTTACACAATGGGAGCGCATATACTCTACAAAATCACCAGAAGCCAGTTACTTACAGATCCAAACCATAGACCGTGATAGACAGTTCCACATGAACCTGTAAAGCAGAAAATTGCATTTGTTAGCAAAACAAAAGACAGAAAATCACCTAAAAGTATGAAGTCATGAATAAATGACCTTGTCCGATTTGTTCTCCAATTGTCAAATCATCCCATGAAATTTCATATTCCAGGCCCTCAGTATCAGTATCAACCTTATTCATTACACTATTGCTGGTACTAGCGCTGCTTGTGTTGTTCGCATTTATAATGGAGGACCACAAATTACTGCTCTCATTACTCGTAGGCTTCTTAGTCTCAAAGGCAAGGCTTTCAGACTTTACACCAGACGAGAGAATAATCTGGTTAGACTTATCTTTCTCTTGATCATTTTGTACCCAAGGCCATACAGAATGAGTTGGCTTTCCTTTTGAATCTTCCTGCTCATTATTCCCTTTCCATGGCCATTTCTTTGCCATCCATTCTTCAGCTTTTGAGGTGAGAACCTTATGGATTGCAGGCTTTTCATCACTCTCATCACTGGAATCTTTGAAGGGTTTCGAAGGTAACTTTTCATCGTTACATGTGAATACACCAAAAGGAGACGGGTTAAAATCCCCTCTTGGTGTGCTGGCACCACTTGACGCTGCATCTTCCCTGTGGTCAGAGAGAGTAGCACCAAAGACACCATGATCAGAATGGTGAATATCACCACTGCCACCCTCAGAGGGTGCGGCAATACTGTCGCCTGCTCGCATTTTCGACCTGACCTTGTCGCTCACCTTGGAGGCCTGCAATTTCAACACTAGTCAATAAAAGGTAAGAACTGAGAATATGCAACCTGACAACTTAACTAACCAAATTTGATATCTTTGATGATATAGCAGCTTGTAGAGGCTGATCAGAGTCAAGGCCAAGTTTAGAGGTAAATCTATTCCTTGCAGGATTAGAGCTCGTTTCACCTTCTTGCCCCTTTAACTTAGCCAAAGAGATTCTCGGGTTCATGTAATGTTCCGTTTTACTTGTGATACAAATGACCCCTATAAGTGTACCATCATCATCATGGAAAGGGGAACACGTGGTGACAACTGAGAACCTCTCCCCTGATTTGCTCTTGACAGGAAACTCGCCGGTCCAGCTCTCTCCACGGACACAACGTCGAGCAATATTCATTGCACAAGCAGCGTCTCGGTCATCTGCAAGAATATCAATTGGGTTCTCACCAAGTGCTTCTGCAGCAGAGTACCCGTAAAGCTTTTCCGCCATAGCATTCCTGTAACAATCACGGCATCGAACTGGAATCTGAATACATAAAGAGATTACAAGAAAATACTACAAATGAACAAATGATGCATGAATCATATCTACTCCTGGGAATATTGTCCTACCCTAAAACCGAACAGGAAAAACCAAAACCAGACCGAAATTTACTAAAAGAAAAATGAAAATATTTAGGAGAATTTCCATTTTCCTAAACTTGAAAAAACCAAACCAGATCCAAAAACCAAACTGGTATTCATATCCGAATATTTGAAATATAATTTTAAAACTAACTTTTTAGTTTATATATATATAAAATATCTAAAAATCTAAATTACTCGAATATTTTTTTGATTTTTTCGTTTTTTTACTTTAAACACGAAACTATTTCTAATCCGGTTCATTTATGGTTTTTATAAGAAAAATAGGAAGTTAATCTGAACCGAATCACCCAAACCGAACCGATCCGATCCAAAATGTTATTCGAGTTCCTAAACGGGAACTAAACACCTCAACCCATTAACTCGAAGTCCAACTGATCCGAACCTTAATGCCCAGCACTAATCAAATCCACCCATCTAGCATCTAACATCTAACATCTAACCTAGATTCATAAGATGGAAGAACTACATACCAAAAGATAATTCGCATATTGAGATCGTAGGCATGAACAGTTTGTGCCATCGACTGCAAAATATTCAAATACTGTTTATCACTGAACTTCTTCCCAGCCGACGGTCCCGTCCCTCCTCCACCTCTAATACTCATCGAACCTTGGAGAAGACGGCGGCTCTCCTTCCGAAGAGGCGAAGCCTGACGAAACGAGGCCGGCGCCGCTCTTTCTCCACAACGGAACTCCGTCGCCGCCGAAGTTTCTCCTCGCCGGCGAAACCGAATGCGATCGCTGCCGCCTGATCTCCGTGGATACCTTGAGCCTCGACATCTCCTGCTTCAGATGCTCTTGGCTTTCCTCTAGCTCGAGTATCTTCTTCAGCAGCTGTTCCGCGGGTGGAGGAGTCTCCTCCATTTCTATTGAATCGAGGGATCGTTCGAGTTGAATCGGAGGTTGAAGAAGGTGTTAAGCAAGCATGGTGGGATGATTTGAACTATGCTCTCGCTCCTGAAGCAAAAAGTTTTCTCTCTCTCTAGAAAGAGAATAAAAATGGAATCGAAGAAATTGATGAGTGACGCGAGATGAAACGTTCTCTGCGGCGGTCTCAAGCAGTCAACAATAATGGAAACTTTCCTTTCTTATCTTTCCTCTTTTGTTTCGCTTTTCATTTATTTAATTTTTATTTTTACCACTTTTGTTTATATATTTTTTTTATATTTTCATTTTCCGGTTAAACAATTTTTTTTCCTGATGGACAAAAATAAGAAATTTCTTTTCTTGTTTGTTGTATTTAGTTTGGAGATTCTTGATAAGATTGGTTATAAACTTATAATAAGATAAGTCAACATTTCATTCGTTCTAAATTAAGTATATTTCTTTTTCATAGTTTTCGTATAAACAGGGCCGGCTTAGCATGGAGGACCGCCCCCAGGGTCCACTCCGATTTTTTTTTATTTTAGTTTTTTTAATGATATATAGTATACTAAATTTAAATTTATGTAGTATTATAAAATGTGAGTACAAAAATTTAATAAAAACTCAAATAAAAATATGCATATTAGTTAACTTATATAAAAATAACTTAAATATATTTTAAATTAGTTATTTTATTGAGTCTGACTTTTTTTTTTTAATATAGGATCTAAATTTTTTTTTTGTTCTAAGGTTCTTAATAGTGTTGAGTCGGTCCTGCGTTTTTTTTTTTTTTTTGATATCTCTGGTGTCTGGGCAGCCACTTTCCCAAATATCCCCCGAAGGGGTCCAGCGCCCCAGCAGTAAGGATGTTAAATCGCTGTGGCCGGGTTTCGAAGCTGGGTGGCGGGCACCTCAGCCGAGGTTCCATTACCACCAGGCTACGAAGTCCGGTTCGGTCCTGCGTTTTTTTTCTAAAACCATATATAAAGGGAAATAATAAGAAATGGACAGAGTGTTGATCAGTTCCTATTTTCTTGGGGGATCCTAAGTTTTTGTGATCAAAGATTGCGTACTATATATGTTGTCATTCTAATTTATTGGTACGGAACAATTTTGTGTTAGGCAGACAAAAACAAAATTTTCAATCAGTTGAAAATTCACATGATACGTAAGAAAGAAGACTCGCAACTAACGTACGATCCACAATCAACTACGTTCTTCTTCATACTATTTTTTTGTGGGTATGAATCTTGAGATTTTCAGTTTTCTATTTTATTTATGTTACGTGCATGATTACCGGTAGGATACTTTACAACTGCATGGATGTAAGCTATACGTCTGTCGTGTATTAAACCAACATATTATCAAGTTGCAGTTATAAAAGAAAAAAAAAACTTACAAAGGTTCAGATTCAGAGTTATAGCAAAACAAAGAAAGAAAAACACTAAGAACTATTAGATGTTTAGAACAAAAATGAAAATGAAATTTAATTTGAACTCGCTAGTTTCTTGCATCATAGTTTTTGTTTAGTATTTGAATATTATTGTATTGCATATGTATGTCTTAAATATTTGTACACCAGTAAAAATCCAGCACTCATATAAATAAATTACTATTCTTATTAGGAAAAAGAAATCAGATTTTTTGAGACTGTATAATATATATCTAAAAGTTTATAAATTATTATCACATCAATAATAAAAAATCTTAAACAGGTATTTGTTTCGATACGTTTTGTTCTCTATTTTTCTTCTAACCTAATTTGTGGCTGTTCACAACGTATCGGTTTACAGTTACCGGTATCTATAGAAAACTACAAGATTTAAATGGGGGACTTTGATGTTGTAATAACCAGAAAGTTAATGTGAAATCACAACAAAAACACATGGATGACATTCAAAAAAATTAAACTATACAAAGACACCAAAAAGCCTCCAGAACAAGTGATTAATGATTCTTACTACTTTGTGCACAAGACTCTAATAACTGCTTCAGATTAACTACTTTGTTGGCTTTGGAATGTATGTCTCTACTCGGACTACGTATTCCATGTACTTCACTGAAGAGTTCAGACACTTTGAATTTCTGAAGCAGCTCAAATATCTGTTGTCTCTGCTCTTCATCCTACAAAGATCCACCTGAAGATGTTAGAAAAGAATCCCACAAGATAATGTTCTGCTGCTCAAGATAGCGCAGAGTTGGTCCGTCTCACTAGCTAATAGTACTCAACATCCGTGTTAAGACATGAAAAGAGGAACAAAAGATATGTAACCACAAATGAGTTTGGTACAGCAAGAAGAAGACTACCTTTGAACTATAGGATAGAAATGACATCTCCCATGCCAGAAACCTTTTGTTCGATGACACACCAGAAAAGCATGGTTCCACACATAGTTGCTGTTCAAACTAACTTCCTTTGAACAGACACTCGCGTTTTGGAACTAAAAGTTGTTTTTGTCTTAGTTGTCCTAGAGAAGAGGGTTATCAAGTAACCTAGAACGTGTAGCTTGGAACTGTATAGCATACTTTCTTTGCAAGTCTCTTAGTTCCTCCATCAGTTCTTGGAAAGTAGGTCTCAGCTTCGTATCGCTGCAGAGTTTGGACAGACCAAAATAGAAAACTACAAATTAATGTCATCATTTAACTGTGAGAATCTGTAGAACAAACATCTAACTGTATGTTATATTCCAATATGGTAATTAACCTGTGCCAACAGCTCTCTATTAACGAGATCCAACGAGGATCAATGTCCTTTGGAATCTCCAGCCTCTGGTTCATGAACCCCACAGCTCCTATCACCTGCAGATAGATAGATAGAGCAAAACAAATCGTTTATAGATTAAAAAAAAAAACCTTCCCCCAAATATGTGATTTCTAGGACCAAATGTCACCTGGAGAGACTTTAGTTTCATGTTTACCTGCATAGAGTTGAGAGTTTCCCATGGGATCCTCCCTGTAGCAAGCTCCCATAGTACTACTCCAAAGCTGTAAATGTCAGACCTGTATCAAATAATTAGTTAGAGACTGACATTTAAAAAAAAACAAGTAATCAAGGTAAGTTATAACCAAACAGATCACTGATAATTTACTTTTCATCAGCAGACTCATTTCGAAGCACTTCTGGTGCCATCCATTGAGGCTGTAGAACAGGTAAAAAAATGCCCAATCAAATATCATTAATTATGAGTGGTAGGTTGGTTTATAAATCAAGATTTTCAACTTGAGAAGAGCCTTAAGGTTTTCAGTACCGTGCCCTTCCCGGACTTGGAGGTCAGGTAGGTTTCATGTTTGATACGCGAAAGACCAAAGTCAGCTACCTGTTAGATAGATGTCACTGTCAGCTGACTATGTTTCTAGTTTCAGTTTTGGAGTCTCTCATATTTCAAAGTTCATATGTTTACCTTAACATTCCAGTTCCTGTCTACCAGCAGATTTGACGACTTCAGGTCACGATGGACGATGGGTGGACTACAACAGTGAAGATAGTTCATACCGCGAGCCTGTGTGTGAATAACTATTATGTCATGGTGCTGTGTGAATTGAGATGTAAGTTGACTAAGTCATAGCTAGAGAATGCAAAAGAAAGATCATATAGAAAGCTCTATATGCGAATTTTCAATGACCATAGAAAATGTGAAAAGGATATGTCTAATGAACGTATAACTAATATACTCACAATGTCCAAGGCCATATTAATACGCCGCTTCCAATTCAGGTTTAATGTGCTCCTCCGTAGTAGAAGGAAGAGACTTCCACTGCAAATAATAAATCGAATTCACTAGGGTCATGACATGGATCAGAACTAAAAGGCATGAAAGCCCAGTAACTAAAAGAGATGAGACCGAACCGTGGAAGGAACTCTGACACTATACAGAGGCGTGGAGGTGAAGTCACTGCTCCCATAAAGAGCAGTACATTAGGATGTCTAAGTCTTCTCATCAGGGATACCTTCATAGAAAAGCAAGACCAATATTTATAACTTCTAAAACTTTAAATTTTGGTTCTACTAAAAAACAACATTAAACTATATATGATGACTGTCGGCTGGTAGAAAAAAAAAAACTATGCTGACTGTCTTTAGTTAATCAAGAGAAATGAAAACAATACCTCTTGCCTAAAAGATTGCATAACCTCTTTTGAATACTCTTGCTTGGAGAACACTTTTACAGCTACATCCTGCAGTGACATTAACAACCCTTAATAAGACAGATATCTATGAATTTGTAACTTGTTTTTTTTTCCTTACTATCATGGAAGCTTTTGACCAATAGATAAACAAATGCATATTCTGTAACATCACTAGAAGCCAAGAAACATACAGATCCAAACCACAGACTGTGATAGACAGTTCCACATGAACCTGTAAAAAATGGGAAAAATCATGTTTAGAAAATGGATTTGTATGGCAAATAAAAATAACAATGTTTAAGTGAATAAGTTACCTCGTCCGATATCTTCTCCGATTGTCAAATCATCCCATAATATTTCATATTCCAGGCAACCACTATCAGTATGATCAGCCTTGTTTATACCACTGCTGCTGGCACTTCCACAGGTACTAGTGCTGCGTGTGCTGTTTGCATTTATAGAGGAAGACCACATACTAGAAGCCTCGTTATTAGCTCCCTTACTACTATCAGAGGAATCGCTACCAGAGTTAACATCACAAAATGGATTAATATGTTGATACTTATCTTTCTCTTGTTCATTCTGTGACCAAGGCCATCTAGAATGACCTGGCTTTCCTTTTGAAACTTCATGGTCAGCCTCTGAGGTACAAATCTTAGGGGTTGCAGCCTTTTCATCACGTGAGAATACACCGAAAGGAGGATAGATAAGATCCACTCTTTGTATGCTGGCACTACTTGATGATGATGGATCGTCACTGTTGTCAGAGAGTGTGGCACTACTGTCACCTACTCGCATTTTTGACTTGACCTTGTTGCTCACCTTGGATGCCTGTAAACAATAACACAAAACCATCAAACATGCAACCTATAAAATGGTACTCCATGCTGTTCAAAATATAAAATGTTTAAAAGAGTTTTTGATGTTTCTTAATATACTTAGGTAACTTTTATTTTTATAATGGTTAAATAACTTTATAATGGTCGAATAACTTATAATTTACATTTTAATAATACTTTTTAAGTAAGAAGTAATTTTTTCTTTTTTCAATATTTGTGTATTTCCCTAAAATATCATATATTGTGGAACAGAGGAAATAATAAGTTACTAACCAAAACTGATATCTTTGATGTTATGGCAGCTTGTATAGGCTGATGAGAGTCAAGACCAGCTCCTTTGGTTCCGAAACCAAGTCTAGAGGCAAAGCTATTCCTTCCGGTGCTAGAATTCGTTTCATCTTCTTTGGCCTTTAATGTAGCCAAAGGGACTCTCGGGTGAAGATAAGGCTCAGTGTTACCAGTGATAGAGATGATCCCAACCAAAGAACCGTCATCATCGTAGAAGGGAGAACACGTACAGACAGCTATAACTCTCTCCCCTGATTTGCTCTTCAGAGGAAACTCTCCGGTCCAGCTCTGTCCACTGACACAACGCTGAGCAACGTTCATAGCAGAGGGAGCATCTCGTTCATCTACCAGAACATCTATTGGGTTCTTCCCAACTACTTCTTCAGCTGTGTGCCCATAAATCTTTTCAGACATGGCATTCCTGTCACAAATCATATTAGTATTTGAACACATACGAGACGTGGATAATAATGCCCGATCTAAGATTTTTGGAGACCTGAAACAATTTTTAAGAATAATTTTAGTAAAAAAAATTGTTTTTCATAATTTAGATTTTATAAAAAAAGTCTCCAAGTTTTTTTTGGACCTTGTGCTCAGATCAGATCATGATAACAATCCATGAAAGTGGAATTCAACTTATACTTACCAAAATATTATTTGCATATTTAGATCGAAGACATGAACAGATTGTGAAATCGACTGTAGGATATTAAGATACTGTTTATTCGTGAACTTTACAGCCGATGGTCTTGTTCCTTTTCCACCTACTACATCTCTCAAGTAGATCGAATCTTGTATACGTTTCTGCTTCTGGAACGAGGAGGCGGGGACGCTTTTCCTCCTCGTAGGATCTCCCTCGCCGATGTTTCCCCTCACCGGCTGAGTAAGGTCCGTGGATATCTTGAGCCTAGACATCTGCTGCTTTAGATGCTCGTGGCTTTGCTCTAGCTCTAGTAACTTCTTCAGAAGCTCATTAGGAGGTGGAGGCTCCATTTGCGCTAGGAAAAAAAACTGACACGGAACTTGATTGAACAAGCAGTCAAAGTGTGGTCGGTCAAAAGTGTTCTTGTCCGAAGAATAATCGTAAATAGAGAGAACTGGTTGATCACTGTCTTTAGCTTCTGAAGCAACGACACGAAGTTTCTCTCTTTCGTTAAGGACACGGAACGCGAAATAACCTTTTAATGTCACAAAGCAGTCGACAAAAGACGAATAAGTTTCTTCAGAAATGAAACTCGACACCATTTGTTGGTTACGTAGAAAATGTACAAAATTACAATCAGTTGACAGAAATATGATACGTAAGAAAAAGAAGATGAGACAATATTACAGTGTTCCACAACCTTCTTTTTTTAGATTTTTTGGTCTGTATATTACAAAGATAACTTTATGTAGAAGAGATTATCAGGCCAGATTTGAGAATTTAGAAACCACAATTTTTTTGAAAAAAATTATAAGCTTTTTTATTAAGGGTTTATAATTATATAAAAAAATTTACTAAACCAATGTTTTATTGAAATTGACCCAATCCAATCCTGGAGACTATATTTATAATTTGTATGGAAACAGGATGATTGTATAGTGGCAATGTGATATAATTTTGAATTATACTATTACATATTGTAAATAAATTATGTGCAGGGGTATAATCAATTTAGATGGTGTTATTCTTTGTAGATGTTTAATTCAACTCCAACGGAATTAAAATGTATAGTATTTTGAGCGATTTATTAATGATTTGTAACTTTTTATAATCAAAATAAACTGATTTTAAAATAGATAATCTCTAATATAGTGGGGGCATAGTGAAGAGATACAACCAATTTTCTAAGACAATAACTAAATATTTAGCCAAATAATTCAAAATTCAGAAATGAACTGGGGTTACCGTCACGTATATTTAAGATAACTACGCACGAATGAAGGGGCCACATGAACCCCTTACACGGATGGAAGTACCAATAACTGTGCATAGTATGTTAAATTACGTGGACGATAATGCGTGAACTCTTATCAGATTTTTCATATTTACGTGGTCGATGCTCAGAGTGTTATCTTGGCAAACTAAAATAACTTTGATCTTGCCGCCTCACCGCTTCTTTTGACTAGTATATTGCAAGCGCCACTAATGTGTACGTATGTTGGCCAGACTATAGGCAACGTAACTAACTCACCTTTTAAAATTAAAATCGTATATAATTTTTGTTCTTTATCTTGCTCTCATATCACATGTTCTTCACTAATGACGTGGCGTAGTTTCCGTTTAGTATATGTGGATGATACCAGTTCAAGTTTTTTGGGGTTTCTTTTAGAAGACTACAAAATTTCGTAGACTATCGTTAGTGAACAACACTAGGAATCCATTTACTATTTGGATGAGACCGGTTAAGAAGAGGCGATGGTGACATGATGTGCATGTGGAACAGTGGAAGTTAGTCGGATATAAAATTGGTCCAAATATAGCATTTTTCTATTATAAAAAAAAACACATTAGAGAAAAAAACTCATATCTATTTTTTTTTTATTTTAGAAATTTTTATAATAGAGGTGGATTGAAAATAGTCTAAGCTAAATACAATTATGGTGTACCGATGGTTAGCGATAGGCCAAACCCATCAATAAAATGGCTTTTGGTCTGACAAAGTCCACAAAACCGAACAATTGACTCTGACTTGGTTTTTTCAAGTAATGTTGCATTTTATTTTTGATTTAATGCCCTAGATAGACTAGAAGTAGAAGATTTGACTTTGACCATGTACTAACGATTTAAAATCGAATAAAACTGTAGCCAAAGATCGAACCGAATATATTTTGAATTATAGTGTATGGTTATCGTGATAACCACAACAATAGAGTAATTTCATGTTACAATCTTTGATATTAGGATAACCGGTTTACCTTTGATGAAAAACCAAACCAATTATTGAGTTCCTTTTTTTTCCAATTGGAAGAAAAGAAAAGTAAATAGAATAACTTTCGTCGAGCTCTGGTGAGCTGTAATCGCAGCCGTCGGATAACACCCGGCTGATCTGAACCATCTCTGCAAAAAAAAAAAAATATATTCAAAAGCAGTTTCCATCGACGATACAAAACACGACCAATCTCCGCACGGTTCCTGTCGTAACGCTCTCTTTCCTTTTGTTTCCTAACTTCCTAAGGTGCGTTTTTCTTTTCCTTTCTTTCGTCTGCAATTTACCAATTTATATGATCTGATTGGGAGATGAGAGCATCCGTTGCTCAGAAATTGATATATAAATATATACAATTTGTTTGATTTGATTGAGAATTGAAAAAAAAGTAGTGGATCTGATGTATCGGAAGTTACTGGTTGAAAGCTATTAACCAGAGATGAACTCTGGTAAAATACGTAGTATTTATTTGGTGTTGTTGAGCTTGGAATTAGGTTCTGTGTATATAAGCCTGACTTACTAGTTGATTTGTGGTTTTGCAGAGAACAAGTTGTATCAGTTATTTTGCTTGTGAGATAAAAAAAAAAGGGGTGCAATGGCGAGGATAAAACCTCAGGCTCTGCTTAATCAAAGCAAGAAGAAGAAGGGTCCTAGTCGGATAAGTATTTCGACAATTGTCGTGTGTAATCTTGTAGTTGCTGTAGTTGTACTCTCCTTGGTCACTACTTATCGTCATTGGTCCCAGAGGTTTTCTTTCTTTCCATCTTTGTTCTTTTTTTTTTTTTCTATATATTAAAACGTTTAAGAGGATCCTGGTTTTATCTCTCAGGTCAAGAAACACACTTGAAACCCAGAGTCATAGTTTTGAGGTACTGTCTTAAAGATTTTTTTTCTCAGTGCTTTGTGTTTTGATTCCATTGAACTTCTAAGCAATTTGTGTTTGTGTTGCAGGACACAAATGCTGTATCACAACAAAAGAATAACGATCGTCCTGGCTATGCCGTAAGTTAATCTCTCTCTCTCTCTCCATGTTGACTTGCTTAGTTTTCTTGTTTAATTACTGTTCTTATTTCTCACTGTTTTTGTTTTTAGACGTTCTATAAAAGTAGAACATCATCTGTCTTAACTCCTGGATAATACATTTTTCAATAGTATCTTTGCTTCTTATCTTCTTATCTCATGTAGGATATAAGCACATCAAAAGGTCTCATAACTGTGGAACTCTTTAAAGATGCTTCCCCTGAAACCGTGGACAAGTTTCTAGATCTATGGTTAGTGTCATGATTCTTTTACTCTCTTTCAAGCTAGATAGACAGAAATGGAAAGTTGAACTTGAGTAAAAGGCTAAGTCATGATGACTTGTTCTTAAGTAGGAAGATTAATTCCAAGTAACTTCAGTTTCTTCGTTGATTATGTTTGAACCGTAAGTCCTATCAATACTCTTATTTGGGACGTTAAAACAGACACAATGCTGAATCACTATGTGACACTATTTCTATCTTTGGTAGAAGTAATAATACATTTGACTTAATTGTTGTATAGTAAAAAAGACCACTTCAAGGGAATGCCGTTTCAACGGGTTATAAAAAACTACTTGGTGCAAGCTGGTCACTCCTCGAGCTCTATACCTGTAGAAGAATGGACTGCTAAAGGAAAGCTCCGTGGTCGCTTTGACACAAGGTAGTTTGCTTGCTCTGCCTTCACCTATCTATCTTTTAGTCTAAAGATAAAAACCAAACCCCGTGTGCTTCCTTTATTCAGCCCAAAACATGAAGCATTCATGTTGGGGACACCCAAGAACAAAGGGAACAACAATAACAACAACAAGGACTTCGAGCTTCTGATTACAACGGCGCCAATCCCGGATCTGAATGATCAGCTTATAGTGTTCGGAAGAGTCCTTAAGGGAGAGGATGTAGTACAGGTTTTGATCCACAACCAAACATATATACTTACTTTTTCACCATTTTTTTATGGTTTGTTTGATTTGGTTCATGTGTTTTAACTGTTTTAAGTCGTGTTACTATTGCAGGAGATTGAGGAAGTGGATACAGATGAACATTTCCAGCCGAAATCGCAGATAGGGATCATTAGCATTGTATTGAAACTAGAATTATGAAATGAAAAATTTCTCTTGTTTAGTACGTGACGCCAAATCTTTTCTTCACACTCGCCTGTTTGTCTAAATCCTTTTTTTTTTTATAATCTTCATTTTACTGATTATTTCCTGTTGTTTTGTAACTTTAATAGGTCTCTATCCAGGAAATAACATCTTTTGTTTAAGTTATCATAATTGGTTGTTTCTTGAATGGATTATAGTCTTCATAACCAAATTGTCTTTAACAAATCGAAATTTACAACACCAATAGATGATAACCAGTTGTTACGGTATATGCCATATAACTAAATGAAGATGGCATCAACTCGTTATTTTGATCCCTCATTAACTGTTGATTATCATTATGAAGCTTTTGCATGCGCACCAAACTGCAAAACACCAGAAGTCCTCAAGACATGACCAACTGACAGTTTCCTATATTCATATAAGACAACGCAAAAGTTGATTTCAAGCGTCTCGTAAGTCACAAATCGCCCTTCCGAGGAAAAAACAAGTCTCTCTGAGGCTTATGTTGTAAATCCAAAAGCTTACTAATAAACCAAACTTAGCAACTCAGATAACGCATGTAAATCGTAAAAGTGCTTTGTGGACATGCAAGTTATTCGGCACCGGCTCTTTAGTGGCTCTTTCTACTTCTGCTCACGTGAGAGCTCTGATCGGTAAGGAACTTGATGACATCGACTAGGGATCTCAGTCGGTCCCAGACGTTGAGTCCATAAAGGGTTTCAACTAGTGCCTCCTGGAATTCAAATGCGTTTTCTGCTACCGGGTACTGTGATTTCGACCACAATGAGAATATTGTTATTAACGGATATATAAGGATTTTATCAAAAGCTTGGATTGATTAGTTGTTTAAGAAAGAACTTGCCTGAATAGGTTTTGGAATCTTGGTTTTGATGAGCGGCCAAAATCTATCCTCGACCACCGATTTCACAAGACAGCAAGCTCTTAAACCTTCTATGCCAGCAAACCGTCCAAACCCGCTATCCTTTACACCTCCGAACGGGAGCGACTGCAAAAATCAAAAGAGGAAAAAGTCTTACTAGTAATCAAGTAAGTGAAAGTTAAAACCCCCTCGACTATATATAGCTAGTGATGAGTACCTGGCACATGTAGTTCGATGCAAAGTCATTGATTGCAGCAACGCCGCACTGAATTTGAGAAGCAATTTGTTTTGCTCGACGCTGACTTCCTGAAAAAACAGCACAGCCGAGCGCATAGCGTGAATCATTGGCCAGCTTGATGACCTCTTCATCGGTACTGAATTGCATGATCGGCATTATTGGTCCAAAGGCCTGATTCTCACACAACAATAAACATCTTAAAAACTTTTGTGTGTGTGTGTGTGTGCATTGGGTGATGCACCACCAACATAGAAGCAAGAAGTCTTTGAACTTGCGAGTGATTGAAGGTAAGTGTAAGGTTATGTACCTCTTCTTTCATTATCTTCATGGTGTGGTTTACATTGATAAGAACAGTTGGAGGGAAATACTGATCGACTGCATCCTCGCCCAGATGACCAAAGCTTCCACGAACGGCAATCTCTGCTCCTTTGTCTAAGGCGTCATTTACTAGGCTCTGTAGGTTCTCAGAGTGCTCTTGCAAACAGATAGCACCCATGTCATACCTCCCAGTTAGGGGAGGACCCTGATGTAAAAGAAGGATTTTAATAAGACAAGGAGAAAATTTGAAAGAGAAGACTAACGTTGCTGGAACCAAGAAAACAGAGAACAGTGCACTTACAGCAGAAACGGACTTCACAATCTTGGTTACTTGGGTAATAAATGCAGTATATATGTCTTTGTGAACATAGAATCTTTCAGCACCCGCACAGTTTTGCCCGCTGGACTGAAGAGTGCCCCTTACAGCCACTTGTGCAACCTATATTGTACAATGGAAGTGTAAGTTTTATCAAAGGAATACCCTCATTTTCAAATAAGAACTCAGAAGAAAGATGACACAGAAAAACCACTTACATGGGAGACGTCGGCGTCTTCACATATGATAAATGCATCTTTTCCACCAAGCTCAAGAGTGACAGGTGTCAATGTCTCAGCCGCATTTCTCATTATCTGCAACATATTGAATAATTACAACTCATAGTAAGCCAATGAGAATGAAGAAGAAAGTCTGTACACTGTACCATCTTGCCAACAGCAGTAGATCCAACAAATATCATTTTATCAACAGATGAGACAAGTGCTTCTCCGGTTTCAGCAAACCTGAAACGAATGTGTTATTTTGAGGAAAAAAATTTGATAACAGCAAGCTAAGGAGAGTTGAAATATACAGACCCTGTTATCACATCGACTAGATTTTCAGGTGCTCCAACAGCAGCTAACGCTGCTTGAATAATGCGGAAGTAAAAGCATCCCGACCAGCTAGCGTGTTCCGAAACCTGCAGAAAAGGTTTTCCAGATATCATAATTGCATACAAAACCTCAAAAAGAAACATGCAATGAATACTAATCAACTTCCTCTTAGTGGTTGCACAACCCAGGATGTCGACATCATATTAACAGTAACATCTAAGCCAATTGAGATTTGATGAATGGCATTGTCTTTAGAAAGATAAAATCAAAAAGAGTCACGGAATTATAATGATATAAAAGGCATTACGGCAATACCTTAATAACAATGCCATTCCCTGAGAAGACTGCAGCCAGCATAGGGTTGAAGATATTGTGGAACGGATAATTCCATGGGACAATAGCTCCAATGACACCAAGGGGATGGAACTCTACTCTTGATACTTTATGAAGCATAGCTCTTCCTGAAGAACTGCAAAAAAAAAGGATCTAAATTAACATCATAGGCTCATAGCTAAAATACAAATAAAACTGAAATTTTAAAAAGTATTATGGAAATACCGATGTTCAGGCTTTAACCAACGTTCCCCCTCGGAAAGAAGCCAAGTGATTTTCTCACAAGTAGTCATTATTTCGCCCAAGGAGGCATCAACCATAGTCTTTCCAGTGTCACGTGACGAGACTCTAAACAGACACGAGAGACTATCTTAGCATCTTGGTGTTCAATAATGTACTTGAGAAGATAGACTCGTCAACTGAGTAGCAAAGAAATGAATCCTTACTCGCATATAAGCTCTTGGTGTTCAATAATGTACTTGAGAAGAATCCGCAAGAACTGCCTTCTCACCTTGAAGCTACTTTGACCCCATGTTTTCTGAGCCTTCCTCGACAGTGCCACTCGCTCCTTAACCTGAAACCAAAAAAAAAAAAGTGTCTCAATCGATAAGGTGGATCGCCTTAAGAAAAAACCTTTGAGTTAATACAGCTACAATTTCTCTTAAAACAATAACTTCACAAAAAAAAAAGGAGAGAAGCTACTAACCTCAGAAGTAGAGAGAGCAGGGAAATATCCAAGATACTTCATCGTGGCAGGTTCATAGCATTGAACTTTTTTGTCAGACTGTTGGCTCCGTCCTCTTGGAGGAATCTAAAGATCCAAGTCACAGAGAAACTGTTATTCAGTGTTGCTAACAAAAAGATTCCTCATATTAATTACCTATCATAATATAACAGCCGCTTGGATTTACAAATATAGAAACAAAAATTTATTTCATAATACAGAGATGAAATCTACATTTAACATCACGAAAAGATCAACAGCTTAAATCTCTTATCACACTCAACGATGAAAATGAGAAGTGATGCGATGAAGATTACTCACATAAATGAAGCTATTCTCCTCCGTTTCTTTTCCATGAGCCAACACTGTTTCAAAAAAATCCAAATCAAACATCGATAAGCAAAAGGAACAAGCAAAGCCATAAATGGAAGTTTGAAGAAGGTACAGAGACAGATGAAGAAGAGTTACCGTCGGATGCGTCAACGTCAATGGAGGGAACGTTGGGAGGAATGAGCATGAGAAGGAATCTGCAGATCGCGTAAGCGAAGGCGAGAACGATCAGCGGCCACCAGAACGCCATTTCGTCTTCGGAGATTCTTCAGTCAGGAGCTTTGGAGAAGAACAACGCCGATGATAGAGGATGATGAATCTCGGCGTCTCCGTCAATCGGGATGGATTTTAATATTCTCAGCTTTGAATCGAATTTTTGTTTCGAGTCCACTGGAACTGTGAGAATGAATGGCACGTTGGTAATACTTGGCAACTTCAAGGGTAATCCGAGAGAGAACGTATTAAAATAAGATAAAAAAATAAATTAAAAGTGTTGCGTCATTAAAACGAGCATCCACGTTGAAGCTAAACGCCAAGAACGTGTACAGAAAGAAAAACAACCAACCACACGCTGTATATAAATTGCGTTTGCTAAACCGAGGTTAAACCAACATTTTAAACCGGCTGGTTCAGATAATATCGTATCTTCTTATCCAAAGTAAGAACCTAAAATTGGTTTCTTCTGGTTACTGTCAAAATTAGAAACCTAAGCATTGCTAAAGAGTAAAGACGACAACATATATTGATTCGTTCTATCAACAATAGAGTCTCTTGTTTGTCATATACTCGTCCCATGGATTATATCCGCTGCTCTATTTCTTCTTCGGTCAAATTGTCAAGTATTTCACCCACCAGATACCGTTCATTGAAGACCAGTTGGTGAACGTAGATGATGAAGTCACGTGTTATCCTGGCAATGACCCAAACCACTAGCAAGGCTAATAACGCAGGCCATATAAGTCGCTCAGTAGCTGAAGTGACGCTTTCTGAAAAGCCAAGCAACGGAAGCAGACACTTCACGAGCAGGTAAGGGATCGAGAGTGTGGTTAGAAGTGTGTTTATGATGGAGCCGATCACGTCTCGAAGCAGCCACATCGAAAGGAAGTCTATTGACTCCCACACTCCTGATTCTTTCCAGCTTTCTTAGCCATGCCTCAGTTGCGAACCAGTTGAGGGGCGTGAGAATTGTCTGTAAGAGAAAGAAAAAGAAACAGATACATTACTTGCTGCGCAAGAAAGCTGAGTCTTTATTGAAATCCTTTTTTTCTTACCAGAAAGGCCCATATGTGAAGCACCACTACTCCTATCAGCCAATCTTGGATCAAGAAATGGACCGGTGATTCATTTAGTGGCACTCGTAATGGGATGAAGATCATAAGTTCGATCAGTAGACCGAGCAACCCTGGTATGACAGAGATCTGTTCACCCGGATTTGCAAGTTATAAGTCATAATCTTCATGAGTTTCTTCTGTTGTGAAAATGAAATGGTGTTCTTACCCAGATGGAGAAAAGTAACCCATTTCGTATCCACATGAAGACATCTTTGAGAAGCAAATCGAATCTTCCCTTCTGAATCTGATCATATACAAAGCAAGTGATGGCATACGTTTGTCCAATGATGCTATACCCAATCCAAAAAGCAAGTTGATCTGCAAAATCACGAGATTCACAAAAGTGACATAGAAGGTTGGAAGGCATGTAAATAAAAAAATAAAGGTCTAATAAGAAGATGAAGAAAAATACAACACACCGTCACGTTTAAGTCCAATTCTTAGCGTGATGAAAGATACAGACTCAAGGAATCCTCTCCCCAGCAAAATAGGTAAAGTCATAAAGGCTGTGCTAACGACGAACATACTCAAAGCCGCCAGCATCAACATCAGTGCAATCCTCAGCAGAAACCTTATAGAGCAACTCGTCAGAACAGTTCAATTTTTATTTTATTTATTAAGAGCTTGTATGTATAAGTCAATCACCTGTTATCTCTTTGGTCATTAGTATCGTCTTCAGCATTCTGAGATCCATGCAAACTGACCAAAGAGCCTTCACCTATTGAATAGAATAGAAGCAACGGCCTTCTTCGTCTCATCATTGGTCTCACATTTTGATTCTCTCGTCGGGGCACAACCAGCAAGTAATCACTCAGCTTAAGCCAAGAACTAACAGTGATAATCCAATTCTGAATTAGAAGTTCCATAGCTGGTATGACATGTCCGATTAACCATTTTGGGGAAGACGTCATTAGGTGGAAATAGATGGAGTGTGCAAAAGCAGAAAGCTCTTTCTGGGTGATCCTGCGTTATGTTCAAAGTACAAAGAAATTAGAAATGACATAAGGTAAGGTTCAGAGGGAAGCATATGCAGCAAGCTTATTACCATAACTCGAGAGGGAAAAATGATGGGCTGATAAGTGTGATTGCTCTAATTGGCAAGTGAAACAAAATCACCAGCAACACCCCATGAGAAGCAAGCGCAAAGAAAGTGTGACCAAACTTCATTTTGGTGATCTTGTAGTTTGGATCTGTGACATCTAAGAGATACCAAATGGCTCGTTTATGAACAATCTGCCAAAAGAAGAAGAAAATGAGGAAAAAAAATCTAATAAAAGAACAAGGTTCCGCTGTTGAATGAAACAAAAGTTTAACAAACCTATTACCTCCTGGATACGGTTCATGCAAGAGTCAGCAGCCAACAAGCAAACGATTCCAGAAGACCAAAGTGAGATCATCATGCATAGTAGGTCTGAAACAGTCTCAGAAACTCTGGGAAACTATGGGTCCAAACAAAGGGGAGGTGCAGATTCCGAGCCAGCATCCAATTATCCAAGGCATAACACCAATTTTAAAGCACAAGACTAAAACTTCCTTAAGGACAGATAGGATTATGCAGGCCACTGCTGAGGAAGCCCGCAAGAAACCTGGCAATATCACTGTTATGAAGCGAAGTCCTAGAGAAAACCACTGGAACATGGCTGGAAGAGAGGCTTGACAGAGAATGAAGATGCTTCCAGAGCTCACAAGACTTTGCAGGCTTTTGCAGGCCATTGCTGAAGAAACACACAAGAAACGTGGCAATACCACTGTTGTGAAGTGAAACCCAAGAGAAAGCCACTGGAATATAGCTGGAAGTGAGGCTTGACGGATTCCAAAGCCTACAAGACTTTGCAGGCTCTTGCAGGATTTTGCTGAGAAAACCCACAAGAGACATGGCAGCCTCAGTGCTATGAAGTGAACCCCCAGAGAAAGCCACCGAACCAAGACTGGAAACAAGTTTTGATGGAGAGCGAAGAGGAATCCAATGTAAGCGAAGCAAACTGACATCATCATCATGTGTCCAAGAATAACAGGCGAGTTTACAGACAAATAGCTGCCTCCAATCCTTCCAATCCAAACTGGCAGAAGAACAACGAGGAAAGCCACATAAACGCTGATGGCAAGAAGCTGTGTGTGACAGAACAAAAAACAACTTGTTACTAAAACAATCTTCATTCTGGTGATTATTAAGTTAGATGGAAACTTACAGCAAAGACATCATCATCCAGAAAGAAAAGCAGCCGTCTGACAACCCCAAACTCATGAAGCGGCGCCTCTGGAGGAAGAACTATTAGCCGATGAGGAGGTTGCCCCAAGAAACCTACGAGTTTATGACAATACCAATCACAAAGGATCTTCACATGCCTCAACAAGACCTTCTGCACAACTCCTCCGCCATTCCCAATAAACCTCCCGACGTTGACATCTCCCACCTCCAACCTCATAACAGCGAAAACGGTCATGGAACAGACGGCAACAGTGATGTATAACAGGCCGATGGAGAAGTAAGCTAACTTCGGAGACATAAAGAACTCCCTCTGGAACTCGGCAGCGACTACTTGGCCCCAAGGGTGTAAAGAAACGAAGTAGCTGTTCAAGAGAATCAACACAACCCAAGGAACAGTCATCTTCAAGTAACGTCCTGCTTTTGACAAGACTCCGAGAAGAAACTCGTTGCAAGGAAGCCTCTCCGGAGCATTCTCGGAGTAAACGGGGACAAAAGAGTAGCTTCGCCCACACACCTGCAACGGAAACAGAGAGGAAAGATCAGAAACAGCCACACTAAACGACAAAAAAAAAAGTTAAACCCTAAAGAAACCCCCAAAACTAAGCCAAGTTGAAACCTTTTTTGGCAACCAAGAAAAAGTCGAATCGGAACACACACAATCTCACCGCAAAACTCTTAGGTCTAAGAAAGAAAGGTAACCTCGCATTTGTTGTTTCCGCGGCGGCGATGGAGCCAGGTACGGAGGCAGTCTTGGTGAACGAACTTGATGGATCCTCGGCACAGGCATGGGTATCTTAACGGATTTCCTGGTTCCTCCGGCGAGCGACAGATCCGGCACTGGTCTCCGTCTTCTTCATCTTCTGCTGCAGCTGAGAAACTCTCGTCGCCGTAGCTACTGGCTTTCGGGGAAAGCTCCATTTTAGGAAACGCAAAGCTCTCTTTCTCGTCTCTCTCTCTCTCTTTTTCTTTTCTAGTCGTCGTGTCGTCACCTGTGTCTTCCCTGAAGCGCCAAACGCAAATGACCTTAAAACCAACAAGCAAATTTATGTTTAAAAATAATAATTTAAATAAATAATTACTAATATTGGTGTGAAGACTGATGACGACGCCTTCTCTGCTGCTTTTTGACAGAGCAGAGGCAAGAGTGGTGACTTTCCGCGTTGCTTCCTATCAGTTTTACTAAAGTTAAATTACCACTGTTAGTGTTCCAAAAAAAAAAATTACCACTGTTAAAATAAGTTGTCTTTGTAACAAAGGTGAATTTTATGGTCATGACCAATATTCCCAACTTAGTTTTATATCTCCGATGTTTAAAAAAATTAGAGTATTTTTCTAAAACCTAATATAATAATGATAATAATAAACGAATTCGAGATATTCATGAGATATTTTTGCGTGTATATCAAACTTTTTTTGTTTATTAATATTAGAAATTTGTTTGAGAAACTAAGGATAAAGACGCCTCTTAAATTTTTAATTAGTAAACTAATACATGAGACGTTAGTCAAAGTGAGATGGATTCATTCCCATGGTTCATTACTTTATAACAATATAATCTCATTCAAAAGTAAGGACAAGATCTACACCATTAGAAACCTAACTATTGTTAAAGATATTAACATATTTTAATTCGTTAGTCCTTGTTGTGTTTTTCATACTCCATGGATTAGCATTAGTACCTCCCTTCTGCTCTAGAGATCTTCAGTCAAATCCCCAACTCTCTCACCCACCATGTACCGTTCATTGAAGATCGACTTGTGCAAGTAGATAATGAGCTCAAATGTTAGCTTTGTCATGAACCAGACCGCAATCAAGGCTAATGATACTGGCCAAATAAACCGCTCCGTAGCTGCATTGACGCTTTGGGAATATCCAAGCAACGGTAACAGAGACTTCACCAGCACGTAAGGGATGGAGAGTGTAGGTTAGAAGTGTGTTTATGATGGAACCAATCACATCTCGAAGCAGCCACATTGAAGGAAGACTATTGATTTCCACGCTCTTGATTCTCTCCAACTTCCTTCGCCATGCCTTGGTTGCAAAACACTTGATAGGCGTGAGCATTGTCTATAGGAAGATAAGAGAAAGCAAAATATATTAGTTTGCTCCAAAAGATACAGACTCTGAGATGATTCTCTTACCAAAAAGGTCCAGAGGTGAAGCACCACTACTCCTATCAACCAATCTTGGATCAAGAAATAGATTGGTGATTCGTTTAGTGGCACTCGTAAGGGGATGGTGATCATAAGGTCGATAAGTAGGCCAAGCAGTCCCGGTATGATAGAGATCTGCTCATCAGAGTTTACAAGTTACGTTATTAGAAAGCCATAATATATATCCAAGAAAGGCTCTGATGAAAATAGAAGGTTGTTCTTACCCATATGGAGAAGAGGAGAGCATTTCTTATTCGTATCAAGATATATTTGACAAGGAAATCAGTTCTTCCCGTCAAAATATGATCAAATGCAAAGCAAAGGCTGATATAGATTGCTCGCAGGATATAATATCCAATCCAAAAAGCACAAAGGTCTACAATATTCACATGCTTAAAATTTCATAATCATATATAAGAAACTGGTCTAAATACAGCAAGAAACTAGAACTGACCGTCATGTTTGACTCCATATCTTAGCAGGATGAAGGAGATAGAGTAAGAGAATACTCTTCCAACCAAAATTGGCAAAGACATAAAGGCTGTGCTAACGAGAAACAAACTCAAAGAAGCTAGCATCAACATTATAGCAATCCTTGTCCGATACCTAAAACTGCAAGTGCAACTTATCAGAACATTTCAATAACTTCATTAAAAGCTTTGTATAAATCAGTTAAATTACCTGTTATGTCTTTGCTCTTTGACATCGTTTTCAGCATCATGTGATTTACAGATAGTGACCATAGAGCCTTCAGCTAATGAATACAACAACAAACCGTTATCATCATAAGGCCTTCTCGGTTGCATCATGCCCTCTCCTCGGGGCACTACCAGCAAGAAATCACTCAGCTGAAGCCAAGAACTAACAGTGATAATCCACTTGTGAACTATGAGTTCCATAGCTGGTTTGGTAATTACGATTAACCATCCGGAGCCCGCATGCATTAGACTGAAATAAATTGCGGATGCAGCACCACTGAAACAACTTTCGTCGCTGACCCTGCATTATGTTCAAAGTACAAGAAATTAGAAAATGATATAAGGCAAGGTTCAAGGGGAAGCAAATGCAGGAAAGCTTACCATAACTCAAGAGGGAAAAAAGATGGACTGACAAGCGTAATCGATTTAATTGGTAAGTGAAACATAATCACCAACAATACCCCATGAGAAGCAAGAGCAAAGAACATGTGTCGAAGATTCAGTTTGGTGATCTTGTAGTTTGGATCTGTAACATCTAAGAGATACCAAAAGGCTCGTTTATGCATGATCTGTCAAAGAAGAAGAAGAAAATGATGAAAAATCTGACAAAAGAAATAAGTTTCCACAGGGATGAAACCAACTTTTTTTAACTAGTACCTCTTGGATTTGCATGATCGCAGCAGTTACCAAGTAACAGACTCCCGAAAGCCAACGAAAGGACATCATCCAAAAAAAAATCTCATATATCTGAAAACTCCTGGTTCCAAACATAGGGGAGGTGCAGATATCGAGGAACCAACCAACAATCCAAGGCAGAGCACCAAATTTTAAGAACAAGACAAAAGCATCCTTATTGAGTAATATGTTTTTACAGGCCTTTACTAAGAAAGCCAACAAGCGACATGGCAATGTCACTGTTACCGTTATGTAGTGAACCCCCAGCGCAAGCCATCGAACTATGACGGGAAGCGAGCTTTGATGGAGAATGAAGAGGATTCCAAAGTAAGCATAGTAACTTGACTGCAGAAGAATGTATCCAAGAAGAACAGGCGATTTTGCAGACAAATAGCTGCCACCAACAGTTGCTATTACAACCCATCCAACTGAAAACGGCAGAAGAACAAAGAGGGTACAAAAATATACGCTGATGGCAAGGCCCTGGAGAGAACCAAACACAAGTTGTCACTCAACGGTAATGGTAATTAAAACTAGTTGAAAATATGTAAAAAGACTTACAGCAAAGACATGGTCATCGAAAAAGAAAAGAAGCCTCCGGAAACCCCCAAACTCATCAAGTAGAGTGACTGGAGGAACAAGTATAACTCGATGAGGTTGCCCCAAGAACTGTATGAGTTTAAGATAATACCAATCACAAAGGATCTTCATATACTTCCACAAGAAGTGCAAAACTCCAGCAACAAGTCCTCCTCCTTCAGGGAGAAACCAACCAGGAAGCCCCCCGACTCTGAAATCTTCTACATCAATCCTTATAAAACTGATAATTAGGATAGAGAAAGCGACGCAACTGCTGCAAAGAAAGTTAACCCACAGATAAGCTAGCTTGCGAGACATGAGGACTGTCTGGGCGTCAGCAACAAACACTTGGCACGTGGGATGCAAGGAGATACAGAGTGTGTTGAATAGAATCACAGGAATCCAAAGAAGAGTCAACTTCAAGTAATGTGCTACTCTCAGTAACACTCCGATCAGAAACTCGTCGCAAGGAAGCCTCTCCGGAGCATTCTCGGAGTAAACGGGAACAAACGAGTAGCTACGCCCGCACAACTGCAGTGGGGGGGAGAGAAACAGAGTGAAAATTAGAACTATAACGACAATACCTAAAATCATAAACCCTAATTTGTAGATTCCCCCAAGGCGAATCGTTAAACATAACGATAAACACACAAAAACTAGCCAAGCTAAAAACCCTAAACCTCTTGCGGAAACAGAAGGTAAACCTCGCATTTGTTGTTTCCGCCGCGGCGATTGAGCCAGGTACGAAGGCAATCTCCGTGAACAAACTTGATGGAGCCTCGGCACGAGCAGGGATACCGTAACGGATTTCCTGGCTCCTCCGGCGATCGGCAAATCCGGCACAGGTCTTCGTCGTCGTCTTCGGCTGAGAAACTCTCGTCGACTTCCTGCGAATCGTCCATTTTAGGAAACGCGAAAGCTCTTTCTCTAGCCTCTTTCAAGTCGTGCTCTCGTCACCGGTGTGTAGTCCCTGAAGCGGCAAACGCATATATATACATATGACAGATCTATATTTAAATGAGGGAATTTGTCCAGAATACAATTTTTCATGTACCATATTTCACTTAAACTATTCAAACTTAAATAGGGAAAATACCTTTTAAATATGACCTTAAAACCAACAAACAAATTTGATTTAAAAAAAAACAATTTATATAAATAATTACTTATACTCAGTTGTGTGACCAATACTCCAACTTAATTTTAAACTCTTAATAAGTATCTGAAATTTTAAAATAATCAAAAAGACTGATGTTCGAATAAATCTGAGATATTTTTGCATGTACATTATTTTTTTTGTTTATACTACATTTGTTTTTAAAAAGTCATTTTGATATCTTTCACATAAATTTAAAAAATAATTAAAATATATTTATGTTTTTAATAGTCATATTTATTTAACCAATCATGTTTAAGTAAATAAAATTATTTATAAGAACTATGTATTTACAATTAATATTAAAAATTTTAAAAATATATATAAGTTATATTAGAAAGTTAAATGACATTTTTTGTAACAAGAAAGAGTGCTTAAAATAATACTCTTTCTGTAAAATAAATAGTATTTGAATTCATTTTGAGAAACTAAAGGGCAACTGCATTAATCAGCTCTCACCGCCATTTTTTACCAAAAGAAATAATTAAAAAGTAAGAGAAAGAAGGTAGAAAAGGTCAGAATCGACTGCTGAGCGATTGCACATCCTGGAAGAGTTGGTTTATTCCAGCAGATATTGGCTCATTATACGATCCCTAGACTCAACTGAACGGCAGATCACAGAATATTCAGATTCACTACTTACTTTCCTAATCTAACGAACCAGGGAACCCAAACAAATGCCAGATTACTTAAACTAATCAAATTTACTTTTTTTTTTATTATTAGAAGCAACTAAAATGATTACGCGCCAGAAAGGGAACATTTTAAAATATATATATAAATATCTGAAAGTTCTAAAGAAAAAGGTAATTCTTGGCAAATTTGTTCTTCATGTATTTATTTACTCGGGTACATATCGATTTATCTCCTCTTTTACCTTCTTGGGTCTCAATTTATAAGCCTAATCTAATATCACATTCCATTTCAAATAAAAACATAAAATACCAAAAGGAATGTTAGCTTGTTGAGAGCTTACATTTTGTAGGCCTACTACATTTTCCATTTCAAATAAAAATACTAAAAACTCAAAAATTTATAGTGTGGCTGCACCGCCATTTACAGCCATTTCAGGTGGTGATGATTTTTGAGCTACTACCACGGATTCTTCCGCATTTAGCTTTCCATTCTCCGATGATGTTCCCTCTTCACAACAGCAAAATCCATCATCCTCCTTATGGCTTTCATCATCTGAACTGCTTCTATTATTCTCTTCACTACTTCTCGATTCCTCAGGTTCCTTAGCGGCTGCAGATCCAGTGGCGCCTTGACTCTTCTTACCCGTTAGCACTGCATGGCTCAGCGTCGAGCACAGCACAGTAAACACATTCTCTCTTTTACCCAGCCTTGGTTTTTTGGATGGCTCTTGTTCTCTTTCCACCAAAGGGGATTTTCGTTTCAGCCTAAGGAGCTCGTCTTCGTCCTCCTCTGGCTGCTTCCGCGGAGGAGGCTTATAGTCTTCGTCATCTTCATCGTCCTCATAGTCAACCAAGCCTCCAGATCTCGTGCTATATAGTTGATAGAACCAGCAAGTAAACCCCATTAGACAAAGGTACTGAATATGCATTTATGAACTTTCTCTGTGGAACTACTATACCTGGAAGAAGAAGAAGAAGGGCTTGCATCCACTCCATTTGGAAGATGAGGCTTTGGTTGATCTTTCTGTGTATTAGAATCAGGTTTTTCCTTTTGTGTATTAGAAGCAGATGCAGAATCTTCTTCATCGCTGTCAGTAATAAAATGTGTCAGAAACGTTAAAGCAAAAGCAAAAGCAAAACAAAATCATTGCATTAACACACAGAAATAAACCTCTCTTCATTGAAATAATCTTCCTCCTCTTTATCCAATGCACGCTCCTCAACTCTTCTCCTCGGATCAACCGCATCGGCTGTGCTTTTCGGTTCGGCACGTTCTAAGCACTGAAGACCATTTCCTTTAACAAATACACATACAAATTTCTCTAAAGTACAAAAAAATATAAACAAGATCCAGAAGCAATACCTGTTCATACTTGAGCTTGAAAGCCTGGATGGAGGTCAAGCACTGAAACGGGGCCAACTGGTCCCAAAACGTGTCAACTATGTATTTGAGCAACAGAGTCGCATTTCCCTACAGATGAAAAAAAAAACTGATTATTAAATACGACTACATTTGTAACAAGATACACAAAAGAGAGAGTAACAAGAAAAAAGAACCTTGCGTATGTGCTCAAGTAGATCCAAGACTGCAGAGTTCAGCAGATTGTACCGGTTCCCATTGGCAATGAAGACATCCATAATCGGTTTCAGAACGTTGTTCTTAACAACGTAACTCTGGACATAATCATCCTGAAAGAGAAATAATATTTCAACAATTACGTCATCTAATAGAGCTTTTTGTAATCATGATGGAAAACCAAAGGTAGCATCAGACGGAGAAGAAAAGGTCAGTAACCACAATCTATTTAATTCGTTACAGGAACTGAGAAAAGATCATTCAACTATTAGCAAAAAAAACGTGATTACCGACACTAAATGACTCAGTTCTTTAGTAACAGGGAGTATTCAGGAACTATATCAGATGACCAATATATATCGTCTCAGGTTCAAACAAATCTACTTACATGCACATATAGGAGAGTACGGACAAATCGAATAGCAGCAACCACTAGGTATCTTTCCTTTCTCCGTGTGAGATGCAAGACCTTTTCAGTCACGTTGTTTTGGAGAAAACTGCATCTGTACACAAGAAGAAACTGCTCAACAAATGGATTCCAGCATGAGAATAAAACAGAAAAAGGTGAATAATCATCAAATATGAATACCTCGTTCTAGATAAATCTTGCATGATGCAAAAGCACAACAGTTCGCATATGTTCAGGAGGACTTCAGGCTTTCTGCTAATCCTTCCGGCTGCACCTTCAGATGTGTTGGCTGGCTTGTCAGGACATGAGGCAGTAATAACATCTACTAACTCAGGTAGATGCTTCTCGTAGAAAATATCCATGATATTCGCTCTCTGCTAAAATGGAATAAATTAAATAAATAACAGAAACCATACGATGTCTGTCTACCAGATTAGAAGAGAAACATGGATAAGGTTAAAAAAAAAATTCAGGGCTTAAAAATCCTAGCAGATGGCTTGAAGAACACTGAATACAGCGTCAAATGGTAAAAACAAAATTTTAAGTGTCTACTGCTGATTCATGGACATGCAAAATATTGAAGGACTCGGAACTTTTTTCTTAGCAAGCTTGATTATAAACTGATTCAAAAGCAGTACGCAATATAGAGGGAGAATAGCGCCACTTTTTAATTATCAGAAATTGAGGTCTTAATAGGAAACAAGGATGCACCTGAACTCCACCAGACAATGCATTTGCATCCAGTAATGTTCGGATAATTTCTAGAAATTGGCAATGCATCTTATCACCAAAGTCTTCCGTCATTCCCTTCAGCTGTTACACGAACAAGAGAGACAATTATAACTCAAGTCTAAGCAAAACAGAAAAGAAAGCCAAAAAAAGACCTTACAACTGAATAAACAATCAAAAGGCATACAGAAAATTACCAGGAGACCGAGCAGGGGTGTTCCTTCTGTACGAACAACATAAGAACGTAAAAGGTTGGGGTCTTGAGCCAAGAAAAGCATCAGGATATCTGCCCTGCCTCCACAACAATAGTTATCTTGAGTATACAGCTTGAAAATAACCTGAAATTTCTTACAGGTACTAGAAAGTGGAAACAAAGTAACCACAATGAGTCAGGTTTAACTAACTGTATACCCAGTTAATACGAGTTTTTTGTCTGGAATCTGCAAGACTTCCTCTATGACATGAAAAATCCCTTCATTGATAAGGTCCCTGAAATATCAAGACAAACACAGCAATTGAGAAACAGAGCACTAAAGACGATTCTCAAAGAAGCATTGACCCAAGAAAGGGCATTTAGTTTATGCTGAGTACATACCTAAAAAGCCGCAGCTGCTGCACCACTTGGAGGCTCTTGCTTAAACTACAAAATTCGTGCAAGAAATATACCTATTTTATAGAGAATGAAAGCACATCAGTCTGACTAATTCAACTAAAAAACAATATTATTCTAACGTAGATTCATTGAATCCATCTATTGTCGCACGTAGATCATCTCACCACTGGGGCTAGAGAAGAGGATCCCAATTAAATGTTAACTGAAATAAATTTTGTAAATATAATTCACGAATACAAAACAATCGAGGGCTTAAAATGAAATACAGAAACGTCCTCTTGAAGGCAGAATATACCAAATTTTTCTTCGATTCCATAGATGTAGATGGTGATTTCAACCTTGTAAATAATTCTTGAATAAAAGTGATATCATCCTTCAGCAACGAAACAACCTGGAGAAGATACACTTCAGTTACACAAAAATATGGGATGAATTCTTTCAATGCCACATATGTGATAGCACTTCCATGGACAACTTACAATGGCATTGTTCGCATGGATTACTGAATTCAAGTTTGCAACAACAGCATCATCTAGTACTCTACCCAAAACAACATCCTGTAAAACGTGACAGCAAGTGAGAAGCCTAATACCATAGAAGGTATAAGAGTTCGAAATAACAAAAGTATGGGATCCAACCTTCAAGTAACCAATTCTGTAGGTTTGGTGTATCTTTGACAGGACTAAGGGATCTTTAATTGGTATTGCCTGGAAAAATAAAGAGCAAATTCCAAAGTATCCATAGTGAGTTCTTACAGAAAAAAAAAAGAACGTTCTATAATATTTCAAGTAGGCATATTATGTTCTTGTAAACGGAAAGAATGTTCTTGTAAACGGAAAGCGTACAAACTATTCCCCCTAAGCCCAGCATACGTTAACTAGTCTTGAACAACATGAAATCAATAACACGGTGAAACATTGCGTTACCTCCTTAAAAACGACATGCTCCTTCAGAAAATTCCGGTGATGCTGCGAGTGAGGAACACCAGGGTCATCTATCAGGAAAGTCAACATGCAGCGTCAAATATTGCTAAATATGAGGCAACAGACAATAAACAAAGAAAGTAACAGGAGGGCTATAATATCGAAAACCCTCGAACAACAATTCTATTTGATAATCCACCTAATAATCAAGAAACATAAAGCTATTGATGTCCATATATAACTAAGACCTGAAACCGCAAGAAGATTCATAACCAGTGTAAGTTCCAACAAGGCCAGTGCTAAATATATCCATCACCTCCAAAGCACTAAGAGATCATTTAGTTTCAAACTTACATTCAAGGCATCCGATAATTTCCATGATCAGCTCATCTCCAAATATTTTCTCCAGGATCTGAGAACTGTTGAGCAGAACTGCATACAACAAAAATATAAGAAATGCTGGACACGAAGGGAAAATTTCTGAAATGTGGATGGAAAACTGATAATGATATGTATGTGAATACTAACTGATTCCCTTGACGATATTGAATATCATGTGAAGACCATCAACATTTTCCAATTCCTCACATATTTTAAACACACCCATCAGATTCCGGAAGAAATCATGCTGCACCAAGGGAAAAATTTAGTGTTATGAGATTCCAGAATGTACACCTCAAGACATGATACACTATCGCCACTATTACAAATTTATGAGCTGACACTCAAATCACAACCTTTGAGTACCTTAAAGATGAAATAAAACAGCAAAAGTCTCAATCTATATCCAAGGACATGTTATTGCTAAGGCTTTTAAGTAAACATAATAGTATACCCTTGACAGAGTTAAAGGAAAACTTAAACGTGGAATAAGATTTCCCAGAGAGAGTGCAAGCTCAAATATCACATTAAACTGAACTGGACATTCTGGTAAGGACAAGAACACTTGATAACTTACATCCTTCAATATAATTTCAGTAAGACGGATCTGATCTGTCATGCCACTCTCTGTAACAATCTGCAGGGAAGATTGGAAAGATAAAACAAAATATTTGGAAAACGGAAAACCCATAAATCACCACATATGAGAAATCAATAAAGCATAGGACACTAGAATCTTAAAACCTTCAGTATTAGAGGAAGAGTCGTAAGCTCTACAGCAGGAAGCTCCTTCAACTCACTATTCAGGCTGTGAAATGTTTCACCTGCTCAATCACAGATCATTATATAATCAGAAGTCAATATTTAAAAAACCAATATAAATACTCTAGCCGGAAATTCTTACTGTTCAGGGAGCCGAAATGCAAATTGCGTTGCATAGTGCAGATTTGATCCCTGAATATTACAATTTAATAATTCCAGTCAAGAGTACTGCGAGATGTAGAGATGAAGGATAAAAAGAAAGGGATAATGGGAGACATCACTAACCATACATAAGAGCACCCGGCAGTTTCTTGGAAGCTCAAAGCCAATTCTGTTGAGCGCTCTGGGTCTCTCCATGAAATTATTGTGTCTGTACATTAACAAAACACGACTTTATCCACACCAAAAAAAAAAACAAACAGAAACCCCATAGATAGCATATCTAATAAAGACACGAGGACGACGGGACAAAGGGTTACCTTCTTGCTTCCTGTAAATATCCTCAGTGTTGATAGGATGCACAAGTAACGTTTCGTTATCTTCTTCATCGATCACACATAGACTGAGTTCTTCAGAACGCTGCATCATATAAGCATTCCAATTTTTAGCAACAAGTTCTAAAAGTTTATTTTCAGAATAAACACAATAGGAGGACATCAAGAAGTCAATTAAGAATGACAAACAGACCTCCACATAGTCGATGCTTACATGCCCAGTTCCTCTATCATCCCATTTACCATCTTCATTCAAATGATACACCTTCACTCTCTGAATAAAAAAAAACAATTGATACCAAAAATAAACATTACTTTCTCTCAATTCAACAAAATTAATCAAACAAAATCACATCTTTCTGGAGCTCTCTAAAACTAAGTAACCAATTGAATTGCACAGTGATTTGCTAGGTAGAATCATAACACAAACAAATAAGGAAACAAAATTGAAGTTCTCTACAAGAAGCTTTACTAATCGAGCAAACCCCCAGTTCGAAATCAAGTGACCTAATAACAAGTAACCAAAGCGAGAGCTGAGCTGAGAGAGAGACACACCTGCAACGAATTGGAATTAGACTGTGACTTCTCCGGGGCGCCCATCAGTGATTATCGAGCCGAGAAAGCAAAGTTAGGGTTTCGTTAGCAAGGGGGAAGAGTTAGACTCCGGCTATAGAGGCGGGAGATTCACAGCTCTCTATGGGAACGAAATCGAACAGGAAACCCTAAGCACCATACGATATTCTCTCTCTCTCTCTAGCTTTTTTTTTTATTTTTCTTCTGCGAAAGCTTTCCCCAACCTTCGAAACGAGACAGAGGAGAGAAGAAAGGCCTCAAAAAGAAAAGAAAAAGGAAAAGAAAAATAATTATTAAGCAGTGGAAAATATTATAATTCTGATACGTAATGGACGATATTCCATTATTACCCTCAGAAACCATCGAGATTCACTGAAAAGCTATCATACATACCACACGCGCTCTCTTCTCGCGAGTCTGCTCGCTCTCGTTAATAGTGACAGCCTGTGACGTACGAGGATAAAACAAGAACGCGTTACATCCAATGAAAAGACGCCAGGTGGGATCTTGGCGGTTCACGTGTGTGAGAGTAGTGATTGTCTGAGGGTGTTGTGACTAGATAGTCAACTAAATACCCACGTGGCTTTAGGTTGTTGGTAGATCTATCCAAAGCGCAATAAAAAATGAGAGACGGGTTGATCGAAACCGCGACAAGGGTAAGCTACTCTGTTACGAATTATTTAAAGCCCATTGGGCCTAGGCTTCGTTTTTTATTTAGTTTTCTTTTGAGAGAGTTAACTTCACTTTCACCTTCGATACAGCTGTGCGATCTTAAACGTAACAACGAAGACAACAACTGATGAGATAAAAACCAGAAAGAACCTAACTGCTTTACTAATCTATACTCGCCATGGTCGTAGTTTTCATTAGTACAGATGATTTCTCACAAATTCTTGTATGTCATTTCACTTAATCAGCAAATTAAAATTTGATATCATTTGTTCGATTCTACAATACCCTTCCATGTGTTAATGTACTACTGTAATAACACAAATGTATACATCCACAAGACTGACAACAAATGCGTTCAACTGATGATCAATCAACTATAGCCACTTTCTTCATACCAGCTGAAGAGCTAGACAAACCCAAAATAGAAATTGGTAAGAGATACATGAACTGGTACAATAAACCGTGGATATACGCAGAACGGTTTTCAGATTATGATTTTATATTATTAAGACATGAACCGTTGAACGAGCTTAGATCATATCAAGAAATGGAACTTGCAAGAGAGATCGAGTTTAAAATATTCTGATATTAAATTAAAGCCTGGATTGAAAGAGTGCACAAACCATTTGCGGAAACATAATGAAACGAAAAGGATTCAAAAAAGGACAACACATTGGTTCTTTAGTCTACTAAAAGAGTCTCAGAGTAGAATACAAAACTTAGTCTTCAGTGGTGGCATTCTCACCGCTCTTGACGTTGTGCTTCCTTGCGTACCTCTGGTTCCTCAAGAACTTTGGGTCCATCTGTAACATTTCATCAAAAATCAAAATCAAACACTCAAAATTAAAACTGAAATATGCATAGTTATGTTTTAAAACTTGTATTATAAAGACTATACCCCTCTGGTGGGGGTGTGACGGTGCCTCCTTGGCTTCTTGATTCCGTTCTTGTGGGCCTTGGCCGACTGGTTATGCGCGGTGTGATTCTTCGACTTGGCCATCTCTATGATCACGACTAGAGTATACGATATATTCAATCAAACAACGAACTCTAAAACAAGCGAAAGAACAAGACAAGGATATTGACGGGAAAGAAGAAGCTAACCTGTGTAATGAAGATAGAGGAGAGATCTGATCGGCTTGGGTTGCTTATACGGCCACTGCAGCAAAACCCTAATACATTGTCGAATTTATAGTAACGTTTAAATGACTAAAGTTCACTGATAGATCGCATGGGCCCAAAACAAATTCGGCCCAATTATGATACATATAAAGCCCTTAAAATGAACCCTCAAGTTCAGACATTCCGAGAACAAAAAGTACAGTGTGTCGGAATCAAAAAATAATATTGCCTTATCATCTAAACTAAAACCCATCGAGAGTTCAAAAGAAAAACCTTTGAAAAATGGCTCTCGTTCAATCCAGAACTCTTCCTCACCTCAACGTCTCTTCGTCGCCGATTCTATCCACACTCCACGCTCCGTCGTCTCTCCTTCTCCGGAGGGAAATTCGACCTTTAACATCTCCGTTCTCATCCTCCACCGCCGGGAACTTACCCCTCTCGCCGCTGACGACGCATCCGCGGAAGCTTCTCTGCCCTCCACCTCGTGGGAAGTTTGTTAGAGAAGATTATCTCGTGGTACTACTGGCTCTTTGTTTCTCCTTACTGTTTCAATTTGAATCTTATAGTTGAGATGGCCTCACTTGTCACTGCTCGTGGCATCTTTTTGGCAGAGGAAATTGTCAGCTCAAGAACTTCAAGAGCTGGTGAAAGGAGAGAGGAAGGTGCCGCTGATTGTTGATTTCTATGCCACGTGGTGTGGACCTTGTATCTTGATGGCACAAGAACTCGAAATGGTACCACCCTTTGTTTGCTCATACACTTTCTCACCTTTTTTTTTTTTTTTACATATTCTACATTTCATCTGCTTCATATTCTAGTCTCTAGTAGGGTTATGCATTTACAAACGTTGGCTTTTTGGAACCGGTTGTTCGCTATGTTTACTTGAATCTTCGAATGTATTGTAAGGTTTTTGTATTTGTAGCCTTCTTGGCAGCTCAATCTTTATAGGGGAACTCTGACAATGCATTGGGTCTTGAGGATTCTGTTTTTTTTTTTGTCTAATGTCTTTGGTTTGAGCATTTGCTTAACAGTTTAGAGACTCTTCAAGTCTCTTCTATGGTGTTTGGTTCTTTGGTGAGTTGAATAGAAAAAAGGCCCGTTCCAATCAATTAGTGCTTTCACTTCATTATTTATGGGTGAATGAATACATATTTGCCATCAAGTTGGCATGTTACCATTTTCAAAACAAATTATTAGAACCGTGGGATTGGAGAAACTCAGCATATTCTTCTTTATTGTCACTGTGTATTCAAATCCCGTGTGACAACTCGTGTTGGATAATTTTGGATCTTTGTGAAACAGCTTGCAGTGGAGTATGAGAGCAATGCGATGATTGTGAAAGTTGATACAGATGATGAGTACGAGTTTGCCCGCGACATGCAGGTAGACTCTTTTTTTTCATCAGTCTGCCCTCAGCATATCAAGGTAAATTATCATTTACAGGTAAGCAAATTTTGATACGAATGCAGGTTAGGGGATTGCCTACATTGTTCTTCATCAGTCCTGACCCAAGCAAAGATGCAATCAGGACAGAAGGGCTGATTCCAATACAGCTGATGCGTGACATCATTGACAACGACATGTGAAGTCAATTGTACTGAGGAAACATTTTCTTTCTTTAGAATCGTGAATTAGAATCGCGGAATGTAGGATTGAGTACCTAGTTATTGGGCATTTTGAGAATGTCATCTTGGTTTCATGGATGAAGAATGAAAATGTAAAACGAGATGAATGTAACCCAAGTAAGAATCTTATATACTACTCCCTCCGTTTCAATATAGTTGATGTTTTAGAAGGATAATTTTGTTTCAAATTAGATGAAGTTTTGAGACTTTAAAGTTAACTTTAAATTTATTGGAAACTGTTCGACCAATTAGATTTTACTGTCTTTTTTATTATTGATTAATTGATTCTAAAGTAATATTTTAAAAATATTTTTTTTAGAAAAATCTAGTTTTCTTAATCTTTGTGCAAGAAAGCAAAACATCAAGTATTATGAAACAGATGGAGTGTTATATATATATGCAGTGTTGGTTTTGGTGCGGCCTTTAACTTTGAACTTTTTAATTTTATCAACATGTTTTATGAGAACCCAGAGGGTAAGAAAAGGCATTAAAGGGCAGAGAAAAAGTAGCACTACTAAAAAGTCAAGCCCCAGCTAAAAGGCCTTTTTAATCTTTGAGCCTTAGTTCAGATGATGCAATCGACCGGTTTGGTATATTGATTTGATCACGGTTACTCTCTCGTAAATTCATTCATGAACAATGAAATTAGTACAGTCTTGATGATTAAAATCAGAATCAATCCAACATTAGTCATGTTGAATTCAACATATCAATGCAGCAAAGAACAAGCATACCAGCTAGTTAAATCTGAGTACCAGTTTATACCGGCTTCATGTTGAACCGGGCTTGGTGGGTCCATAGCAAACCCATTACTCGCACGTGCTAACCAGCTATTTTCGCATTTTTTTTTGGAGACGCATAACTAAAGAAAAAGGTACTTCCTCTATTTCATAATAAATGTTACTCTGAGTTTATTTTCTTGTTACACAAAGAATGTCACTTTACAATTCTAATGTAAATTATACTAATTTTCAGCTGAAAATTAATTGTAAACTGTATTGATTTTATAAATAATTTTATTTATCTAAAATACTATTGGTCAAAGAAGTACAATTAATTACAACTTACATATATTTCAACAATTTTCTTAATCTGTATGAAAAATGTCACAACGATGCTCTTTAAAAACAGAGGGAGTATATTTTAAAAAGGCAATCTAAAAAAATAAAGTGATATCCTATTCTCCAAAGAAAAAGTTATATCTTAAAAAGGCAATCTAAAAAAATAAAAGATGAAAAAGGAGGGAGATACGATCACATGGTCAGTGAGTAACTCGTGTCTTTCAGAGGGATGTGATTGGCTCAATTGGTGTTGGTTATGAACTTATGTTAGTGGTTTTGATGATTACTCTATCGTTTTTATTTAATAGACTCGGTTTTACGTCATATGATTAATCGGACCGACAAAATAGGGTAAAGCGAAACTATAGTTGACATGCATGTACTTCCTTATTTACAGAGTAACTCAAACTCACTTTAAGTTTAAGCCACACAACAACAACAACAACTCTTATTCTTTATCAAGAAAAAGTTCTATAATTACTTTTTGCTCATATCTAGATTCTTAACAACGAGTAATTATGATGTTAATTACAAATTGTCAACAGAAAGTAAAAAAGTAGTAGCATAGTTAAAAAGGTAAAAGTAGTAGTAAAACATGATCCTTCTCATCATTCACCCAAAACAAATCAAGAACGAGAACAGAACAAAGAGAAATGAACTCATTAAACGATCCGATCCAGAATCTCCCGGAGGAGGAACGTGAAAGTAAAACGGAAAATAAGGAACGATGGGATTCGGCGGAGGCGGCGTCGGGTAGTTACCGTAAGAAGCAGGCGGATAATAGTAACTTTGTCCACCGTCTCCATACGGAGGAGGGTATTTACCACCACCGGAACTTGAGGGAGGAGGATAATAATAAGAGCCGTCGCCGCCGGAGCTCGGATGATTAGGAGGAGGAGGAGAATAATAATAAGATCCACCGCCGCCGCTGGAGCTTGGAGGAGTAGGGGGCGGAGAGGAAGACGGGACAGGGTTACATGGATTGTCGCAAGAGGTACACATTGTGCAAGAAACAGTTTGGTCTTTTGACGTCGCACGGAGAGACAGTGACAGTAGCAGCAGCAGTATAAGAAGAGCTGACACGTTAGAGAATCTGATTGCTTCCATTGTCAGAAGTTTTGCTGTCGACAAATGAGCGAAAGATTAGGAAAAAAGATCAAGTGATAAGGAGGAGAGAAGATAAAATGAACGGATGGAGAGAGAGAGAGAGCAAAGCACATTCAGAGGCTCAGAGTAGAAGTGTGCCTCTCTTTATTAAGGAAATTCATATCTTATTTATTTTTTTTTATTATTCAAAAGTTATGTGTATTTTCTATATGACATGTTCTTATAACATCTATAATTTGTAAGTATGTGATTATATTCGATTATTCGTATATTAGAGTCTTGGACGGTATATATTGTGTTACTAGACAGACTATTTCTACAACCACTGTAATGGGTTGGAGTTGTAAGTTATAACTAGATTTTGATCCGCGCTTCGAAAGCGCGGGTATTATTTTTCACTTTTATAAAATATATTATTTGTTTGTAATTATTGAATTTATTTATTTTAATAAAATTTTCTTTATAATAAATTCGACACATAGAGTGTCTCTGATAAACTATGTATTTCTCTAGTTTTGTTTTATTCGCTCTTCAATCAACATATTTATTTGGCTTGTTGTTAAAATAAATGATTATAGACTTTGATCTCTTCACCTCCGCGGATGTATATTTTTAAAAATATGATGATATTTGTTTTTCATGTAATTATTAGGGTTTGGCAAAATGAATCCGATGAACAGAACTGATACCAATCCGTAAATATAGTACCAAACCTGAACATAAATTGATTAAATATTCGAATTATTCAAAATTTTGTTAGTTAGAGAACCAAATCGGATCGGAACCGAAATATTCGTGTACCTGAATTTATCTAAAAATAGATTTATATACTTATATATTAATTATTTTTATATTTAACTTATATAAAACATCAAGAATGATATTTTTAAATTGGTTTAAAATACTTGAAAATATATATAGATAGTCAAAAACAAATATCTGAAATAGTTAAAGTATACTCAGATCACCAAAAATACTTAAAATAATTATTGATTTCGTATCCAAAATTTTAAATCAAACCAATTGATATGTTAATCTTAGGTATTCTGACATATGTTATTTAAATTTATAGGTAATATATTATTTTATTTATAGATTTTGAAAAATTTAAAATATATAGTGATTTAAAACTTTAAAAATAATTTAAATAGGTTATCCAAACCCAAACCAAACCCGCAAAGATCCGAATCAAACTCAAACAAAAATTTAGAAACATTCTAATAGGACTGAAATCTTTGACCTCGAAAACCCGAAACGCAAACCAATCAGAACCAAACCCGTATGGATGTCTGAAAACCCATCCTTAGTCATTATTATATATCGTATAATTTCATCATATAATTAATCGTATTTTATATGTACCATCATAAAGGTAATCATATAATTAATAGTATTTAATACGTATCATCATATAAACAATTACATATATTATATTTTAAAGACTTAATATGAAATATAAAAACCATAATTTGAGTTGGTATTTCAAATTGGGCTTTGTATTGTATTTTTCTTATATATATTGACAACATTCTTTTATAATGGACTTAATGACTTAAGCTCATTAATTTTTCTATTTAATACTACTATCTTTGTTTCCAAACAAAATTAATTTTTTTTTTAAAAGACTACAATCCATGTTTTCAAACACACCAATTTTTTTAAAAACTCTTATCCAAGTATCTAAACACACCGAAATTGTATTTCAGCTTTAATAAGATAGATGTAAGAGCACTAGGCCAAGGCCACATAAAATCAGCACGGTGTGTATAGTAAAAACTTAAGTACATACCTTTAGTAATTCTACTGTCCCTTTCAAAACTTGATTGATTGAATTGAATGCATTCATCCATCATCTCATTGGTTAAAATTAATTATCTACTTAGATGGAGTAATAATGATCTAAACGTAGAGTGATATTGTATCACTACGAGAACCTATGAATATGATCGATACTATTGCATCATTTGACGTAAACTGACAAACTCTACCACCTTGGACAATTACTTTGGGTAGTTTATTCAAAACTCTAACCTATTAGTATGTTTTGTTGCACTGCACATTCAAAACATGTCTTTGTTCCAAAGGATTACAAAACTACTGAGAATAAGTTTTTCTTGCTGTATTTTGAAAAGTAGATTCAAGTAGAAAAGGGAACTGACTCGGGATTTCATCCTAGCTCCTCAGTTTGAATAGATAGTTGATACGTGGGATCTAGCTGGACGAGTTTTGGATCTAAGTGAAAGGTCTTTTAATACAATTACACAAGATAGTTGCGATAGCCAACAATAGGCCCAGTGGAAGTCGGCACCCTATATTGATGCAAAAGGATCCGTGTCATCATCATGTAACAAAAATAGCAACTGGAAATTTAATTGCATTTAAGAAAAAAGTCTTCTAAATTTGCACAAGTGACAGAGAACAAAATTGAGTTTTGCTTTTGAATGTTTACTATTATTGATCTTATATAATGTGAAATGGGTTGAAGTAATTTGAAACTTTGAAAACGAAAGGAAGTGAGAATCTAACAAAACAACAAAGGCAAAGGGAGACAAAGATCTATATGTGTTGGCTGCCAAAATGTAAATCAGATTCTTCCTTGTTTGTTTTATAAAGAAGTTGATGAGTATTGCCACCACTTTATCCCCTTCCCTCACATGCAACTTCTTTTTTTTATATATTCCTTTTCCTTACAGCTAGTTTGGAGATGACTCATGTCGCACTCGGATTTTAAATCATAGTAAAAGAATAATTGGTACATGAATCCGCGCATCATCTATTACAATAATCCGATTTTCTCAAGTCAGCTATCCTCCTTCGGACCTTCCATCAAACAATTAGACATGAGTCTACATTACCAACTTTTATACATACTAAAAGTTTTATAACAGTAACTCTACATTACAAAATTTTAATATAAATTTAATCAAATGAGTAAAATTAATTTTTAGTATATATACCAATGAAAATTATGTTTCATTCTCAATATGATTTGGTTTAACACAGTTTTTTCAAAAAAAATATTTCTAATTATTCATTTCAATATAGTTTAATTGTACCTTTTACAAAATAAAATGAATCTGATAAACCGACCCAATTCATCGTAGCATAATTTTACTCTATATTCTTTTTTTACTTTTTACTTTTAAGAAAAATGAAAATTTACAAAGGAGATACTACATAAACATTATCCAATAAAACAAAAAATCAATCACTAATCAATTAATCATCGCAGTAGTTTGTTTTCTAAATTTTACTTAGTTATAAAAATGTGGCAGTTTCTTTATTCCTTCAGACAGGAGTTTGTGGTAGACCAACTCCACACGTGTGAAGCATATAGATACAGCGAAACCACCTTTTTCTTACGTTCGGTCCAATCCCAAACCAAACCGCGTGAACGACTGTTATTAAACGGGGGTAAAACTCGTAAATAATAATAAAATCAGAGGGTACAACAGGTAACTATTATGCTGTTAGAACTTGTAGTTCGGTAATAAGTCTCTCACTTCCACTCTCTCTCTCTCCATCTCCTTCCATTGTTCTTCCCCTTCTCTTCTCTCTCTCTCTCTCCCGTACTTCTAGGGTTTCGTTCGATCACATCTCCGTTCATCTCAATTCATCTTTTTTTGTAAAAAAAAAGATCCTGTAAGAAGCAGAGGAAAATGGATTCCAATTCATCATGGATCAATTGTCCTTCCGTTTTCTCATCCTCTTCTTCTGCTTCTCGACGATGTCAACAATCCCGATCAGGTTAGTTTCCCACTTGCTTTTTTAATTCATAGGAATCGCGTTTTATTATTATTATTATTATTATTAGTCCTCCTCATGAGATTGATCCGTTGAATTTTGTGTTGTGGGGGGAAGATTTGTATATAGGTGCAGGAGGAGGAGGGTACGAGGATCTGGAAGGAGAAGACGATTTAAAATCGGAGTTCATCTGCCCGTTTTGCGCTGAAGTCTTCGACATCGTCGGGCTCTGCTGTCACATTGACGAAGAGCATCCTGTCGAGGCCAAGAACGGGGTAAAATTAAATTAAACATTCTTTAAAAAATGTTTCCCTCTTTTTTTTTATGATACAGGATTTGTCTGATTCTTAGGTTTTTGGTTCAGGTCTTAGCTTTTAAACTTTGCTCAGATTGTTACAAACTTTCGTTTCTTTTTTTAGAAAGTTCTTGAAAATTGAGAAATGTTCTGCCTACCTTTTTGTTTCTTTCTTATCAGATGAGGTCTCATTTATCAGCCTTATGAATCCAATTCTTGGAATGTTTCGTTAAAATTGAGTATTACTTCATTAGCTGGTGGTAATCGGTAAAGTAGTGATCTTTCATGATCCGGTTGCTTCTATTTAAACTTGGCATTGACTTCTTTTTTTTTTTTTTGATCTTTGTATTGTCTCAGGTCTGTCCTGTATGCACAAAAAGAGTGGGATTAGATATCGTCGGCCATATCACGACACAACATGCCAACTTTTTCAAGATATCCTTTTTCAAACTTTTTGATGTTTTTTAATCTTTTTTCTCTTTATTACAAATTATCTGTGGTAACTTGAATCATTAGAGTTGAGTTTTGTTTAATTTCCTTGACGAGAGAGAGATTCTACGTGCAGCGAAGGAGAAGGTTGAGAAAAGGTGGTGGTGGATACAGCTCTGCTTATCTCGCTTTGAAGAAAGAGCTCCGGGAAGCTAACTTACAGTCTCTTCTCGGTGGATCTTCGAGTTACACTTCTTCCACCAATTTAGATTCTGATCCGTTGCTGTCGTCTTTTATGTTTAGTTCTCCTTCAAGCAAATCTGCTACACCTGTTGTAGCAGGTACCTCAGATACAAAACTCTCGCAGAAAGAATCTCTCAAAAGGTATGTGTATATATCTCTATTGTCCTCAAGAAAGCAAGCAAGAAGGCTTGTTTTTCTCACTTGGTCTTTTGGATTTAACCTGCGCAGAGACGTTCGAGAAGCTCCACTTTCAGGGGAAGATCGAGAGAAGGCGAAGAAGAGCGAGTTTGTGAGAGGTTTGTTCTTGTCAACCATGCTTGGTGAGGATTACTAATGAAAGTCTACTCGCCTTTTGTTGTTGGGTGATTTTATGAGAAAGTGAGCAATCTTGTGAGGTTAAAAATTGTTAGAGCTTGTAAGTTAAGGAGGGGAGGCAGAGTTAAATCCATATGTGTTATTGTCATCGTACTACCACCTTATAATGTTTATAAACGGAAACAAAGTACTGTACTTTCTTTTCATTGAGACATTCATAGATACGAATAAAAACATTTAACACGTTTTCTGAAAAGTCAAGAGAGTATAGTTTGTAAGAGTTTTTGGATTACACATGAATAAAGAAAATGAACCTGCACAGGCTTCTCATCTCACAATATGCAGAAAAAAAATAATTTGATTGAATGAATCCTAGACAATGCGGTTTCTTTTATACTATAGCTCAGGACACGGTTCAGGTGTTACAGACTTAGAAGATCCATAAACGTAGGAGCATTGCCAAGAAACAACACCAGAGCCAGAGTTCATCGACAAACTCGCATGAACTCTTGTTACATCTTTTTATGTACAAAATCATTTGTGCATCATTCAAAAAAATAAACATGACATAAGTCTACAACGAACCTCACCATTACAAGCGCTACATGGGTTTCTCTTCAGCCCATTACGTGTTTGAGTTGATATATACAACACAGAACACAGGGAACCATTAGTGGATTCAACATAGAGTATGGGCCAAACATGAGTACTAGAGCCCAGATATTGTGGCTTTCGATCGGGCCCCCTTATCACGTTTGTTTTTTCCAAGACACGTGGCGTTACTATTCAACACGCAAAACCAATTACGTGTCAAATCAACCCGCCTCCCTCGGATCCGAATCAGGTTCCTCGATATTTAACAAACCCGAAATGTTTTCGTGGATCTTGAGGAAACAAAGGTCGTCGTGGGATTGATTTGCGCAGATGACGATGGAGCTCTCTCTGATCACGGCCAAGCAAGGCGTAGCGTTTGGGAGCTCTCTTCTTCTTCTCAATCGGTGGGATTTAGCCAATCACATTTCGTTCGCCGCCGATTCCCTCGTCGACCAGTCGCCGGTTATCTTCCCCGTCGATGCAATCGCTCATTCGCCGGTTAGATCCAGCTCTTACAAAACGATCCGCAGGATCCGCAAGAGGCGGCGTACGAAACGCGTTTCGTACGGCGGCGATTCGGAAGACGGAGGAGATTTCGCTCGGTTTTTATCGGAAGGCGGTGGTAGCGACGGTCCGTTTGGATTTGGCGGTGGGAATGATGGCGGTGGAAAGGGATGGAACTACGGTGGTGGTGGTGGAGGTGGTGGGAATTGGGATGAGTCATCATCTTCATCGTCTTGGTCGGATCCGGCGATGGAGTTCGTGTACGAAGTGATTTGCTGGATCGCGTTGTCGAATTGCGTGCATTTTGCTTTCAAGAGGATAGTGACGATTGTTACTGATGGTGAAAGGGAGAAGTTGAATTTGTCATTGTCTCCTGTCTGCTGAAAAAATTCGTGGTTAGGTTTGCAGTCATGTGTCGGAAAATTCTTATAATCACAGCTTCAATTCCATCTAATGATCTCTTGTGTGTATATATATATTTATAGACATTGTACATATATATATTTCATTTCGTTTGCAATCTACCTTGGATTCTCTGTTCTGGTTAGAGTGATGAATGATGACACTGGATAAGTCATAAAGCAACTCTATTACAGATGCATATGCTTGTTCATGTAAGATAATAACTAGGGTTTATATATTATTAAGCGCTGCTGCTTTGTCTAATTCTCCAGAGCTTGATGACCCATGGGTGATGGTGGTTGATTTTGGTTCCAGTTTTGTGATGTTGGTTCTCTTCTCTCCACCTGCTTGGACCTAGTCACCTAGGCCTGCCGCTGTCCACTGAACCTATAGTGTGGGGTCTGGCAATGACCTCTCCTTTCAATGTACAAGTCACCTGAACATCAGCAGAGCAAAATTGGTTTAGATGATAGGCTTTATATCTTACAGTATCCCAATCATTCATTCATCATGGAATCCAAAAACATTACAATCTTCCATACTTACTATCAAGATAGACGCATCTGGTAGCATAGCACCAAGAGAACACCGGGGAATCCTGAAGAATCACACAACTCTTGGATTAGAGGTATCAAGCAGAAGGTCATTAAGTTCCAAACCTAGACACCAATATATTTTTACAAAATAAATAATTCAGATAGAACAACTCCTTGAAGCGATTCAAATGACTGAACCAGAACCATTATACAGTAAGCATTCTCAGAGCAAAGAAGAATCAAACTGACAAAAGAGGAAAGTCTCATCTTTATTTAAAAAAAAACTTTTAGTCTGTTCCAAAACATTCTTGTTTTTCACGGATCAAAGTTATCCCAAAAAGCTTCATTATAGTTTGTTATCAAAAAGAAGAAGATACGTCTTTCTAAGTACAACCTAAAGATAAGAAAATCTGATCAAACATGATATGAGTTGTCGACAATCTATATCAGTTAAATACTTAAATATGTTTTTGAGGACCTCTTCTTCTGAACATGATCTCTAAAAATAGTATTATATTACAACTGTGCTGACTTTGTTCTGAATATTTTAATTATTTTTTTTGCTTGTTTCGTCATAAATTCAAATCTCTTTAATTGTTTTAAAAGGACCGAGTGATTGATATCATCTACAGAAAAAATAAAAAAAATTAAATTATCCAAAGGTGTAAGGTTTTGCGACTTTCAAAAAAAGTTTTGTGTTTCATCTGAAATCTCTTTTGATTTGCTGTTGCAACTTGAGGATCACATAGAGCGAGAGAGCTAGACAAATGGGGAGTAGCACCGGTGATCTGGTGACACGTGTCCAATCAGCTCATCTGTTCGACCACGATGCCTTGTTCCGTTACGCCGCCGACAACGTCTCCGGTTTTCCGACCAACCCATCTCAGTTCACCATCTCACAGGTTACTCCTCTGTTCTCTCCTCCCGCCAAAGATCGAAGCTTTATCTGATCTTTTTATTTCTCTCTCCTCCTCTTGCAGTTCGGACACGGGCAGTCGAATCCGACGTTTCTGATCGCTGTCGGCTCGGGGAGCTCCACGAAACGCTACGTTTTGAGGAAGAAGCCTCCTGGCAAGCTCTTGCAATCTGCTCACGCTGTTGATAGAGAGTTTCAGGTAAATTAAAAAAAATCAAATCTTTTACTTTTCAAGTGTTGTTTTTTTTTTTGGTCACATAATCATTGATTGTAACGGATAAAGGTGGATGCTTTTTTGGTTATTGTTAGGTGCTTAAGGCTCTTGGTGAGCATACACAGGTCCCTGTTCCTAAAGTCTTTTGCTTGTGCACTGACTCCCAATGTGATTGGGACTGCTTTTTACATCATGGAGTTTATGGAAGGAAGAATCTTCATTGATCCCAAGTTGCCTGTAAGATCGATCACTAACTCTTATGTGAAAAATGTGACTGTCTTGCTTTAGATGTGACATATGTGTGTATGTTTCATTTGGTTTTGAAATTAGAATGTAGCACCGGGGAGAAGGAGTGCTATCTATCGTGCAACCGCCAAAGCATTAGCTTCTCTTCACTTCTGCTGATGTTGATGCGATTGGTCTTGACAAATACGGCCGGCGAGCCAACTACTGCCAAAGACAGGTCAGTGGATTAGTTCAGACTGGTTGTTCTAACTACATGATTTGAATTTGATTAGATATCTAAATTTTCAGATAGATAGATGGTTCAAACAATATTTGGCTTCGACAAGCGAAGGCAAACCGGAAAGGAATCCAAAGATGTTTGAGCTTGTGGATTGGTTGCGCAAAAGCATACCCGCCGAAGATTCAACAGGGGCCACATCAGGCCTTGTACATGGAGACTTCCGCATTGACAATCTAGTGTTTCATCCTTCTGAGGTCTCATGACTCTCTCTTAACCTCTTTTTTTTTTTAACGATATCCTTGGATAGTCTTTGGAGACCTTAACTCCTTAAGCTGGCAGGATCGAGTTATTGGAATACTTGACTGGGAACTGTCCACGCTTGGGAACCAAATGTGTGATGTTGCATACAGCTGTATGGTAATATGATCTTTTTTAAATCTTTGCTTCTTTCTCTGATATATATAAAAGTAATATGGTGTTGGTTGGTGGCAGCATTACATTGTGAATGTCCAGCTTGATAAGGAGCATGTGGGTGATGGTCTTGAGACCACTGGACTTCCAGATGGATTACTTTCGATGCCAGAGTTTCTCTTAGAGTACTGTTCTGCATTGGGGAAACCATGGCCTTCTGCAAACTGGAAGTTCTACGTAGCCTTCTCTTTGTTTCGAGCTGCTTCGATCTACACAGGGGTGTACAGCAGATGGTTAATGGTAATTATTTAATCCTGTAAAATTTTATTATATTGTAAGATAAAAAAATGTCATCAACGTTGGTTTTGGTTCGTGCAGGGGAATGCTTCAGCCGGTGAACGTGCTCGGAACACAGGGGCTCAAGCCAATGAGCTTGTGGAGTGTGCCTTGGGTTATATTGCACGGGAGAATGTTCTTCCTCCGCACCCTCCATCTGGTAAACGAGATGTGAGCTCATCGTATGAAAGCCTTGTGGATGCAAGCGGGAGATTCGTTCCCAACGGAAAAGTGTTGGAGTTAAGGCAGAGGTTGATCAAGTTTATGGAAACTCACATCTACCCAATGGAGAAAGAGTTCTCGAAGCTTGCTCAGTCAGATAAGCGATTGGACCGTTCACCCCTGAGGAGGAAAGGTTAAAGGAGGAGGCGAAGAGACAAGGCCTATGGAACTTATTCATTCCTGTAAGTAATAGTTTCTGTTCAAATGTGCACTGAGTGAGAGTGTTTACTTATGGAGTTCTTGGTTCTTTCAGGTTGATAGTGCTGCTAGAGCTAGAAGAGAACTAGCAGCTATTGAGAATAAACAATCTTTTGATCAATTGTTTGGAGAGGGGCTCACGAACCTGGAGTATGGTTACCTTTGTGAAATCATGGGTCGTTCAGTTTGGGCTCCACAGGTGTTCAACTGCGGTGCACCTGATACTGGTAACATGGAGGTAATAAAAAAACAATGCATGATTCTGTTTTAACCTATCTAGAAGTTGTCTCATTGCTTATTTAGTTTGTATTCATACTATCTTTGTAGGTGATACTGCGGTATGGAAACAGAGAACAGATTTCTGAATGGCTTATTCCGCTGCTTGAAGGAAAGATTCGTTCTGGATTTGCTATGACTGAGCCACAAGTTGCATCTTCTGATGCAACCAATATTGAGTGCTCCATTACAAGGTTAGATATTATGTTGGAATCTACTTTCATTTGAGTTTAGCAAATTATATCAACGCTGTATGTAGTTTCCTGAAGACTTGAGTCTACATAACTCCTTATAGCTAATTAAGTTTGCTTAATATATAGACAAGGTGATTCATATGTGATCAATGGAACAAAATGGTGGACAAGTGGAGCAATGGATCCCAGGTGCAGAGTGCTTATACTCATGGTTAGTTCTCTGTTCTTGCTCTCTCTTTCTTTCTTTCCTATCTCAGAAAGTAAATCCATTTTTTTTTTCACAAACGTATTTGTTAAATATTATTCACAGGGGAAAACTGATTTCAACGCTCCGAAACATAAGCAACAGTCTATGATACTAGTGGACATGCGGACTCCAGGTATACACGTGAAGCGACCTCTCACGGTGTTTGGTTTTGACGACGCGCCTCATGGACATGCTGAGATTTCTTTTAAGAATGTGATTGTCCCGGCGAAGAATATTCTCCTAGGAGAAGGCCGAGGCTTCGAGATTGCTCAGGTAATAATAATAATAATAATACTACAAAAGGAGAGAGAGAGAGAGAGACACAGGGGTAGGATTTGTATTTATTCTGATGTTGTTATTGTTTGGTGATATCATCAGGGAAGGTTAGGCCCTGGAAGATTGCACCATTGCATGAGACTAATAGGTGCAGCAGAGCGTGGGATGGAGCTTATGGCTCAAAGAGCTCTTAGTAGGAAGACTTTTGGGATGTTCATAGCGCAGCACGGTTCTTTTGTCTCTGATCTTGCAAAGGTAAAAACAACGATACTTGTGTTCTTTAATCACTTATATGGCGTCTTATGAGTGGTTTGTATGATGATGATGATACAGTTGCGAGTAGAGCTGGAAGGAACCAGATTGTTAGTTCTAGAAGCTGCTGATCATCTCGATAAGTTTGGAAACAAAAAAGCTCGAGGGATTCTCGCGATGGCCAAGGTAAATATATTTGTAGATATTGTGATTCTGATAGAAAATCAACCAAAGTAGAAGTTGAAGAAGCAACAAATCAATTTTGGTTTTTTTTCAGGTTGCAGCTCCAAACATGGCGTTGAAGGTACTAGACACGGCTATTCAAGTTCATGGAGCAGCTGGTGTGTGCTCGGATACAGTTTTGGCGCATCTGTGGGCCACGGCTAGAACGCTCAGGATTGCTGATGGACCTGACGAGGTTCATCTTGGGACTATTGGCAAGTTAGAGTTACAGAGAGCTTCAAAGCTTTAAACCCCCAGAGAGAATCTGATTTGCCTTTGTATTATTTATACATGATAAATAAAGCTGTTGTTGGGATCTTTTGCAGTATGGTAAAACCTGAATAAGTTTTATACATGATCTTCTCATCTGTTTCACACTTGTTGAGGATGATGATAATGCATTCTGAGATTCTTTTTATGCCTCGTCCCAGCTGCTTTTTTACTCTCTAATCTCTATAACAAGCAGGAGATCAGAGAAGAAAACATAACATCCCACAATGTTTGAAAACATCATAAACGCGGTACCAAACGTTTTAGATGGAGAGAAGAACCACAATACTTGTCGGAAACGAAGATAATCTTCGTAAAGACAGACAATGTAAATCCATTAACAAAGATAGAATTTATAAAGAGCAATGGATTTAAAGTTAATTCTCTTCGATCGTTATAGTGTAGTGTTATTCAATGACTGATTTTAAATATTTTATATTAATTACTGTATTAATATGTTTTTGTAAGAGATTTTAAAATCTAAAATTACTAGTTCTTGTATTTAATCTTTTTTTACAACAACTACTACAAGCTAGATGTACTCACCGATTCGTTAACAAACCAGAGGTATTTACGATCTATTCATTAAATGAATTTGTTATTTGTTGTTATTCAATTCCATATTTAAATAAAAATTTAAAATCTTGTGTTATTCATGTTTGATCAAATTTTTACAATTTATTTGATTTAGAATACTTTGAACGGATTTAAATTTAGTTTTACGGATAACATAAAAAAATTGGTTAATGATTGCAAGGCGAGGATAAAACATGCAACTTTTACGCGTTCCATTATCTTCTTCATCAAGAAAAACATCTTCTTCTTCTTTTGACTATGACATGAGCTACAAATTTCTTAATACAAGTGAGTCTGATTCAAAGAAGAGAAAAATAATGGGTTCAGCTTTAGAAAAAAAAAGCATTTAACAATGTGATGGTGAAATATTTAGAATGTTCTGTATAAGTGGCTTGTCTTTTAACTTTGCGAGAAATCTTCATTATCGCAATTCATATGTGCGTGCATCTCAAATTCCAGGAAATATTCGTCTTGGTTACAATGTTTTGAAGACTACACTTCTCCAAAAAAGAAAAAAAGAACATTGAAGTGCACTTGCAATCTTTGAAGGATTCATGAAAACATAAAGGAGTCAGCATATAGAGTGATGGCTGGTCAAGTCCTCATCGAAGACCTATCTTAAATTTGATTGCTGCAAATGAGAGTAGTCTAATGATGTTAAGAGCACCCAACACTCAAGGTGAAACAAAAACTGGCGAGGTGATTGCATAAATGATTATATAATGCATAAAAGAGGCTAGACATGAGAATGTAGTTCAAAATACTCACTGATAATGTTTCAAATTGTGTAACAGCTGGTGCACTTATTTCAGCTATGTTTTTTTACTATCTTTTAGACACCATGTGTGGTTCAAACTTTGAATCTTGCTCTCAAGAACATATGTGCACCTGTTTATAATACAATAATCAATGAAAATGTGTATCATGCTTGTCATTAGATAAAGTCTATCAGCGAGGATGCCACTTGGATTAAGAACTTCATTATGAACCATGGAATGAGACTTGTCATGTTCATAGATCATTGTGATCTTAAGCTCCTTACAGTTGTTTCGACAAGGTTTGTGTTCTTTGTTATAAAGTTCAATCTTAATTACATTTACTTTATAAAAAAATAAGATTATTAAGTTTATTTTTATAAGTTTGCTTCAACATTTTTGATGTTTAAGAGATTCAAGAAAATAAAAACCGGGTTAAGACAAATGGTGATCAGTCCTAGTGAGATGATTATAAAGATGATATAAAAAGAGCATCGACAGTGAAGAAAAAGATATTAGCTGAGATGTTCTGGGATGAGATTGATTATGATTTGTCTTTCACTTTGCCGATATATAATGTGATTAGAGCAGCTGATATTGATAAGCCTTCATTTCATCTGGTTTATGAGTGGTAGGAAAGCATGTTCAGACTGTGAAAAAGGTTATCTTTAGAAAGGAAATGAAAGAACTTGAAGATGGCTCGTTTTTTTTGAAATGCTGTGCATTCTATTTTGACCTCTCGTTAAAATAAGAGTAACACTTCTCTCCATTGTATGACACATTCTCTAAATCCCAAGTAAGTTATAAGTCTTTTGTAGTTCATTTGATTTATTATCTTATAAACTAAAATTTAAAACAGTTTCGTTAGTTATTTAAGTAACATTATTGTTGTTTATTTCGTTGGATGCATATATTATATCTCAGAGCGGCTTGGAGAAGAGAACAATAGAAAAGGTCCACATCAAGATTTGGAGATTACTAGAGAAAGAAGTATTTTCCAAATCAAGATGAAAGGAGAGAGGTTAATTAACATCGAATATTCTAATTTCACTTTAAGTTTGGAAGATTTTGGTAGTGTTGATGTAATCCATGATATATTTATCTTAAAACTTTTTAGATGGTAGTTATTTCATGGATCTTCAGCTCCAAAGCTTCAAGCTTTAGCATTTAAATTGCTTGAACAATATTCTTCATCCTCATGTTGTTGTGAAAAGAACTGGAGCACTTACAAGTTCATATATTCTGTAACAAGAAACAAGATTATGCTTCAAGAGCGTTGAAGATTTGGACAGCCTTCTTCATCCGTATGCTTCAAAGAGCTGAAGGTTTGACATACTAATCTTAGTCTTTTATCTAAAAGGAGTTTTGCTTGCAAAGAAGGTTCTAACAAGATGTGGAATGTTGAAGATGGCCAATTTGATTGTTTGGATTGACTTAATATAGAAAAACTTGAATTTGAAGATATTTTCCTTGATAAACGTGGAACTGGAGACTGTTGTGTTTGATGGAGATCATGAAAATGAGTGAAACAGTTGATCTTTAGCATTAAACTTTTTTTTTGTTGAGTTGCTTAATATTTAAGATTGTTGGATTTGTGTGATTTAGACACTTGATTTTTAGATTTTATTTTATATGTGAGTTTGCATTTTATATATATTACAATTGCATACGATTCCAACACGAATCCGCTTCTTAATTTTTTTATAAAAAAACTTGCTTCTACACTTTCATATGATTCTATTTCCGCGTATCTGATTCCAGAAACTTAGATAAAGTCAACGTCTTCCATTTTGTTTATCAAGTTAACATATGGCATTTTTCATTGTTAAGTGATCAAACCTAGAAAATAGCTTTAATATTCTTTGACCAAACTTTGCATTACATTGATCAAATTCATCTTTTTTTTCATAACAATAACAAAAAGTATTGTTTATATCTTGTATTAATGGTGTTTTGATGATAATATTGTTTATAAGTTCGGAATTACAACTCAAATTAGAATCCTCTTAAAATAAATTATGATTATATTAAATAAATCAAATGGTATTATGTTTGAACAAATTGTTGTTATTCAATCAATTATTTAAATATATTTCCAATTCAACAAATATCATTTGCTTTATTATGTATAATCATTGCAATTCAAATTAGAATCCTCTTAGAGTAAATTATGATTATGTTAAATAAATCCCAATCTGTTAAGAGGATATTTAATATCATTGATTGAATACCAACAACTTGTTCAATATAATAATTTGTTTGCAATTCAAATAAAATCCATCAAAATATATATGCAATTTAAATTAGAATCAATTTTTAAGAGGATTCTAATAACAATTGAACAAATTGTTGCTATTCAATTCAAATAAACTGTGTTGATTTATTTGCAACACAGTTTGATCCATCAAAATATATTTGCAATTCAAATTAGAATCTTCTTAAAATTAAGTATGATTATGTTAAATAAATCTCATTTTGTTAAGACTCCAAAACGAAGAAAAAAGCTTTATGTTTCAGCTAAAAGATGTGGTAAAGCATGTGAATGTTAGCTGCTTGTATGTTGTTATATGAGGATGAAAAATATGAGGCTTGAACTTAAATAAGATAAAATCTCTGCTACAGGGGAATCTATAATGGATCGTCATCATCAGGCAGGTTTAGAGTTTAGTTTTGTTTGTCCCACTCAAAAACGATTATTTACTGTTATAATGTTGTCAAGTCTAGTAGTGTTGCATCTTTTTTTCTGTAAAATTTATGAATTAAAAATTTAAAGAGAGAGAGAGAGAGAGACATCCCTGAAAAGCCTCATGTGGCTTTTGGCTAAACCATATGATCATTTGCTCTAGTAGTCAAAGTTCAATAAAGGTGCTTAAAAAAAACTTCATATGTACATGAACAACACAATACACACGGACACAAATTTATATATACAGGATCTTCTCATCTGTTTCATACCTGCTAATGATAATGCATTGTGAGATTCCTCTCGTGCCTTGTCGCAGCTGCTCTTTAATTACTCTCTGATATCTAAATCAATTCCACATTCAGTAAGAATCATTAGAGTCACACAGATTTCTTTAAGAGGATTGTGAAGATCACATTTAACACAATTTCATTTCATACCACAAACTCAAGACCACTATTCATAGAGTTATGGTAAAAGCGGGAAACCAAACGTTTTAGACGGGGAGAAGAACCACAAACTTGTTGGAAATAATTACAATATTCCTAAAGACAGACAATGTAACATAGCCTCATGTTCTTCTTTCCTTAAACCCCAAAAATAGCATTACAACTCATCTCTATATTTAACCACATCATAGATTTTTCTATCCATTTGTTTAAAGATTTGTTAAAAACAAAAACACCAAAGAGGCCTTATAGCCACAGTTGCAGGCCTCGTCTGCTCCATTTCTAACATGTAAGAAAAAAAACACATTAGGAAAATTAGAAGAAAAAAGAAAAATTGAAAACTAGATTTGTGTAAAAAGGAAAACCACAAAGAAATGACAGTTGATGGTGACAAGAAAAAGAAATGCCTCATCGCCGGTAGTGTCTCAGGTTTGCTAGTCATCATGGTTGTCTCTGTAGCTGTCGTAACATCTAAACACACTCCCAATGAAAACCAGATTCGGACAACAACAAAAGCGGTTAAGAGCAGTTTGTGCACCTACTGACTTCAAAGAAGCCTGCGTCAAAAGCTTAATGGAGGCCTCTCCCAATTCAACCGAGCCTCTCGAACTCATCAAACTCAGCTTCAACGCCACTATCAAATCCATAAACGACAACCTCAAGAAAGCATCTGAAGATGTTAAACCCGAGGCTGACAAAGACCCAGGAGCGAAAGGCGCTTTCCAGCTCTGTGAGAGGCTAATGATTGACGCTATTGATGATCTGAAAAAGTGTGTTGATCGTGAGTTCTCAGTTACTCAGGTTGAACTCTATGTTGAGGATCTTAGGGTTTGGCTAAGTGGCTCTATCGCATTCCAGCAAACGTGTATGGATACCTTCGAGGAGACTAAGTCTAATCTTATGCGTGACATGCTTAACATCTTCAAAACATCGAGAGAGCTTAGCAGCAATAGCCTTGCCATGACTACTGACCTTCCCAAAATTCTCCCAAATTCCAACATCACAGGTATCTTTTTCAAGTCAAACATTGACGTATAACCCCCAAAATTTTAAATTAAAATTTATATAAACATAAGCTCCTAGTAACTGTGAAAAAATAATTGAAATTTCTTATAAATTGTCTCTAGCGTCTAAAATTTTAAAACCGGTCCTAGAAATAATGAATCCATAATGATGAGTCTTGATGATGACAGGACTAACCGGAGCTCTTGCAAAGTACGCGAGAAAGCTTTTGTATACAGAAGATGATATTCCAACATGGGTTGGACCACATGCACGTAGGCTCATGGCAGGAGAACCAAAAGGAGGAGGACCACCACCAGTGAGGGCGAATGTTGCGGTGGCTCAAGACGGAAGTGGCCATTTCAAAACCATCACCGATGCTCTTAAAGTTGTTCCTAGAAACAACAGAATGCCATTCATCATCCACATCAAAGAAGGTATATACAAGGAGAGAGTAAAGGTCACAAAGAAAATGGCCTACGTCACTTTCGTCGGTGATGGACCAAACAAGACCAAAATCACCGGCAGCCTCAACTTTGGTATCGGAAAAGTTAAGACGTTCCTAACATCCACCCTGAGTGAGTTTCCAACTTTAGAATGCTAGAAAAAATAATTTTCACTACAAAAACAACATGTGACCACAAAAAATTAAATGAACTATATGAATCACGTGACAACATACATGGCTGGATGAAACATTAGTCATGGTCCCTATTTTCTTAAAAAAGTTTTTATATAGAAATAAGCATGCAAATTAGGAAACTGTTTTTTATAAAAGTTCTTTTGGAACCCGCGAAATCTCAGATCATGCCTAGTGACAATATTTATTTAAATATGATGTAACGTTAAAAGACCATTCCACATTATGTGTTTTGGCAGCAATCGAAGGGGAGCACTTCACAGCAAAGAACATCGGGATCGAGAACACGGCAGGACCAGAAGGAGGACAGGCGGTGGCCTTGAGAGTCTCGGCGGATTACGCAGTGTTCTACAGCTGTCAAATCGACGGTTACCAAGACACCTTATACGTCCACTCCCAACGGCAATTCTACCGTGACTGCACAGTCTCCGGGACAGTAGATTTCATCTTCGGAGACGCCAAGTGCATCCTCCAGAACTGCAAGATCGTCGTCCGGAAAACCTAAGGGAGGTCAGTCGTGTATGGTCACCGCTCAGGGAAGGAAGCGACGTCCGTGAATCCACGGGACTAGTGCTACATCACTGTCATATAATGGGAGAGCCGGCGTACATTCCGGTTAAGTCTGAGAACAAGGCGTATCTAGGAAGACCGTGGAAAGAGTTCTCGAGGACGATCATCATGGAGACGATGATCGATGACGTGATCGATCCTGCTGGGTGGCTTCCTTGGAATGGTGACTTCGCGCTCAAGACGCTGTACTACGCTGAGCATTTGAATGCTGGGCCTGGATCGAATCAGACCCTTAGAGTTAACTGGCCCGGTATTAAGGGACTAAGCCCTGAAGAGGCTCTGTTGTACACTGGGGGTAGGTTTTTAGTAGGTGATTCGTGGATCCCACAAACGCAGGTTCCGTACACCGCGAACATGTAGGAGTTTTACAATTTGTAAATGATTTTATTTTAAATGAATTCTTCTAAAATTGTGTGAAGAATATTAGCTAAATTCATCGTGAGTTTTGGATCTTGTGAGTGATATATAGTTAAGCTGAGTGATTAGACATAACTGGTATGTAGACATTACCAAACAATGAGATTCGAATCATCGATTGCATGTATAAATGCCGGCCAACCGTAACACTTATTTATCATATGCATGTAAACAAAATAAATCTTGTTGATGAAAATATAATCCAGCGTGAGAAAACTTTGGGTGATGAATAAGAACTTTTTACACGACGAATCATATCACTATCAATAACAGAAGTGATGTATATATCTCTTGATTCTAAAGCATTAGCAGAAGTGAAGTCATGATTGTTGATTGACGTCTAAATAATAAGTACATGTTTATATGTTACATTAGTTACGACTTATTTTGTGAAAGCTTTCTCGACATCTCACTTATGAATACAATTTTATAATTATTTGAATATATGTTATAAGAATATGAATTTTATTTATATTTTATTGTATCATGTCAAAAACAAAAATGGATTTGATTAAGATTTGTGTTTTTGGTGGTAGACACAATTTTAGTAAAATATCAGAGCAAATCCATCGGTCAATTCCTTTTTAATTAAACGTATACAGGAAAAGAATAGTATAAAAAATTAAATTATTATGGGCACATAAGAACAAATAAATCACTAACTAATCGAAAACAAATTATTATTATCCAAACGCAGCGTTGCGTGGAGGAGTGTACCACTGTACATCATCACACGTCATCAATCGACATCTTTCTATTTATATCTTTTTACTTCCACGTTTCTCTCTCATTTTATATCCCAGTTTTGACTCGCAATCTCAAACGGAAGATCAACGAGAGAAAATACGAAACAGAGCTCGAAGAATGGCTTCACGAACGAAGGGAAAGACGACGATGGAAGTCGGAGGCGATGGCGTTGCCGTCATAACACTCATCAACCCTCCCGTCAATTCGCTATCATTCGACGGTACTCTCTGCTCCTTCTTCTATCTGATATTTCTTGGATTCATCATTACCTATTAAGAATTCTAGGTCAAAGTTTCGATCGGTGTTTTGATTCTCTCGCCCAATTCGTTTCTGCGATTTTATTGAATTTTCAGCTTCCGATCAAATATATGATCTTATTATGTGAAATTGGGACTACTAGCAGTTTGATCTCATGCGGATCTTTTAGTTTTGCTAAATAGCTTATGATCTTATTCGAGTCGTGGATTGTTACTGATGAATCTAGGAAATGTCCTGATACTCTGTTTTTCTGTACAGTGCTAGAGAACCTTAAAAGTAATTACGAGGAGGCCTTGAGAAGGAATGATGTTAAAGCTATTGTTATTACGGGTATATATCATTCTCTTTCTTGTCAATAAGAGAATATACGTTTATGCAATTTTTTTTTTTTGGTAAATGGCTTTTTGTGTGTGTTTTTCTGACTGCAGGTGCTAAGGGGAGGTTCTCTGGTGGATTTGATATATCTGGTTTTGGTGAAATTCAGAAAGGGACGAGTACGTTTTCAGTGTCTTTGCTGATCGTATTGGAGGCGTTATGTTTGTTGATGTTTTTGTAGTAATGTAATTTCTCAGGGAAAGCGCCAAAGCCTGGATACATATCAATTGACATCATCACCGATTTGCTTGAAGGTGAATGATTAACTTCAATGATTCTGGTGATTTTATTCTTTCTGAGTGGTCTTCTTTTGATTTCAGCTGCAAAGGAAACCGTCTGTCGCTGCCATTGATGGGCTTGCCTTGGGAGGAGGGTTAGAGCTTGCCATGGTAGAGTTCCTATGCTTATATACTAATATCTCCCTCCAAAATACTCTTCGAAACTGCCTGAGCCTGTGTAAACATTAGATTATTAGGTGGATGTTGATACAATTGTATTATTTATTTCAGGCTTGCCACTGCAAGGATATCATCCCCTGGTGCACAGTTAGGTCTGCCTGAGCTGCAACTCGGTGTTATTCCTGGGTTTGGAGGTACATAATTGTCAAATCATTAATGTTTTGCCCGTTAGCAGCATAAAGATTTTGATCATATAGGAGCCAGAAAGTTTGAATGAACAATCATATGCATAAAAACTGAAAGTTTTTTTTAATGCAAACTAGACTATGAGGACGGGGATATGTGATTCATGTTTATGTGGAAAGAATCAAGTCACTTTCGTTCTTTACTTTCCTAATTACTGCTACTTTGGATTGATGCAGGAACACAGCGTCTTCCACGTCTTGTTGGTCTCACAAAAGCCCTTGAGATGATTTTGGTACCTCAGTGCCTTTATTCTTATGCTAGGGTTTGTCTGCTTGGGTTACAATGTAACCATTTATTTTGTTGAAATTTATAGACATCTAAGCCGGTTAAAGCTGAGCAAGGTCATTCATTGGGTCTTGTTGATGATGTCGTGCCACCTGCCGAGTTACTAAACGCTGCTCGTCGCTGGGCTCTTGACATAGCCGAGAGAAGGAAACCATGGGTTTGTAGTGTTTTAAAGACTGATAAGTTACCTCCTCTTGGAGAGGCAAGGGAGATACTGAAGTTTGCCAAGGATCAGACACGCAAGCAAGCCCCCAACCTGAAACACCCCTTAATGTGCCTTGAGGCTGTTGAAGTGGGTATTGTTTCTGGTTCAAGGGCTGGTTTAGAAAAGGTATATTACTATCTGTGTCGTAGCTGCGTTTTATGTTTTTAAACGTTTCCCCCGAGAGTAACTCTTATACGAATTTCGATCACAGTTGTCACTTATAGGAGGCTCTAATCTCCTCACAAGTGGTCAAGCTGGATACCACCAAAAGCTTGATCCATGTCTTCTTTTCTCAGCGAGGAACTACAAAGGTTTGTGAGTGTTTATGCAGTCATGTCATTTAGACTTGTGTACTACTAAACCTCTGGTTCTCTTCTTTTTTTCCTTTTTTACAAAATAGTAACTATTAGCTTTTCCTCTGTTTTTGATTCTTCCAATCTAATATCCTATGGACAGGTTCCTGGAGTTACATGATCGTGGGTTGGTGCCAAGGAAGATTAAAAAGGTAGCCATAATTGGAGGCGGGTTGATGGGATCTGGAATAGCCACTGCATTGATCCTCAGTAACTATCCAGTGATTCTCAAGGAGGTAAATGAGAAGTTCTTGGAGGCTGGAATTGGCAGGGTCAAAGGTAGGGATGGATTTCTTTGCATTGCTTACCAACGAATTGAAAAAAGCTCGAGTCTTGACTAATTTCATTAATTTGATCAGCTAATCTTCAGAGCAGTGTAAAGAAAGGAAGGATGTCTCAGGAAAAGTTTGAGCAAACCATGTCACTCCTTAAAGGTTCTCTTGACTATGAAAGCTTTAGGGATGTGGACATGGTCATCGAGGTAATAATGAGCATAATGAGCATAGACAAGCTAAGTGGTTGACTTTGTTTAATGTCTTTTTTTGGTGGCTTGGACAGGCTGTCATTGAGAAGATATCTTTGAAACAGCAAATTTTTGCTGATCTAGAGAAGTACTGTCCTCAACATTGTATCCTTGCTAGCAACACATCTACCATTGATTTGAACAAAATCGGGGAGAGGACCAAGTCCCAGGATCGGATTATTGGAGCACATTTTTTCAGGTGCTTACTTATCCTTTTACAGTCTTAGCTTGCAGTGTTTTTGTTCGCTCTAGATGATTCACTGTCTGTTCATTTTTCTGATGCAGTCCAGCACATGTCATGCCACTACTTGAAATAGTTCGGACCAATCATACATCTGCCCAAGTGAATTGTTGACCTGTTAGATGTTGGGAAGAAGATTAAGAAAACGCCAGTGGTGGTGGGAAACTGCACAGGGTTTGCAGTTAATAGGATGTTCTTTCCAGTACACACAGGCGGCTATGTTCCTTGTTGAACGTGGAACAGATCCATATCTAATTGACAGGGCAATCAGCAAGTTTGGAATGCCAATGGGTCCCTTCAGGTATATCACATCTTAAAGAACCATGTGAATTTCATACACCATTTTTTAAACGGTACTTTTGTTACTTATATGAACGAGTAGATTGTGCGACTTGGTTGGTTTCGGTGTGGCGATTGCAACTGCAACGCAATTCATCGAGAACTTTCCAGAACGGACAAACAAATCAATGATTATCCCACTCATGCAAGAGGACAAGAGAGCTGGTATATCAGAGAGGACAGCTAGATAATGTTTAGTTGATTTAATAACATTCTTCTAAATCTTGTGAACTTTTCTGTTGATTTCAGGTGAAGCCACTCGTAAAGGTTTCTATCTTTATGATGAAAAGCGCAAGGCTAAACCTGATCCTGAAATAAAGAAATATATCGAAAAGGCAAGAAGCGTATCAGGAGTGAACCTTGACCCTAAGGTACCTCTCTCTCTCTGTTCAAAAATCAAGTAAAGATTTTCAGTTTTGCATTTGAGAAGATCTAACTCGGACTGATTGTTGTGGCTTGCAGCTGGCGAAACTTACGGAAAAGGAAATTATTGAAATGACGTTTTTCCCAGTAGTGAACGAGGCGTGTAGAGTTTTTGCGGAAGGGATTGCTGTCAAAGCAGCAGATCCTTGACATCGCTGGCATATTTGGAATGGGGTTTCCACCTTACAGGTCAGTGTTTTGGCATCAAACAAAATGCCTTTATCAGATTCTCTTTTCTTCTTGTTGTGGACTTAATCTAAAATCTCTTGTGAAACAGAGGAGGGAATCATGTTCTGGGCTGATTCCATTGGATCGAAATACATTTACTCAAAGCTAGATGAGTGGTCGAAGGCTTATGGTGGTTTCTTCAAGCCTTGTGATTTCTTGGCTGAAAGGGGATCTAAAGGAGCTCCTCTCGTGAGTGTTTCTTGTCTCTCTTCCTTTTCTTTCTTGGCCTGTACGTTTTCATTTTTGTGCACTTGTTTAAAAGATTGCTATTACATACTCTTTTCAGCCACGCGCATATATTACGTGGCCATTGCTTAATGATATCAACATACTAGCACGACTCTTTATCTAATCATGTCCAGTTTAGCATCTTACACAGTTTAGGCTCAACTGTAACTCAGATTCTTGACTATTACCTCTGTATGTGTTGCAGAGCGCTCCCTTGGAACAAGCCAGATCGCGGTTGTAATGTCAGTGTTTCAGCTGAAACCTTTCTTCGTTGCTGCATCTTCTGTGTTTTCTTTATCTCCATATTTACTTGCCAAAACTTTTAAGATCTTTGGCCTCACGAGCTGTTAAAATAAATTCTCATCTCAGACAGAGGAAAGTAGAAAGTAATTAAGGTTCGGGTAGTAATAAGATTTGTTTATGTTATCTAATGATGCTTTGTCATACAAAGCCGTCAGATACGTTTGTTATAAAGCTCTATGGAGTAAGTTCTATGATTTGGTGATATCTTCACTCTATTATAGGAAAGATTAGAAAGAGAAAAAAAACAACTGTTTGGATCTGGATACAGGGACCAGTGAATGTGGTTTTCACCCATAGATTACCGAGTGTGGTTAGGGTTATACCTATAGATTAGTGAGTGTGGTTACACCTAGGCTTTATGTCTGTAAATTTTAGAAATGTAAGGGATATATATATGGATGTGAACTTATGTGTATAAAAATAGAAACAATTCGTAGTAACTAAACCTGACAGAGTGGAAGGGGACCATAAATAGAAGGAATGGGAGAAAGAACAGACAAGACAAAGAACTGTGTAATAAATTTAGAGAAGAGAAAAGAAACGAGTAATGAATTTCTTGGACCACTTTTTGTCTTTCTTCTTACGTCTCTTGCTTTTCTATACGTTACAGATTATACAGCTCAGTACCTTGTACCATGCAACACAACTTCGTATCAGTTTTACCCTCCTTGAAAACCAAGTAAAAATGGAATTAATTCCTGGACAGTGGTAGGTTGTGGAAATAATATTTCATATACAATATGTTTGGTTATTCATGTTGGTTGATTTTCATGTGTTATTCTACAAGGTTTCAGTATTTTCTGAACACAACTAATCTAGCCGTAAGCATGTCTTTGTTTTGGCAGGAGCTTAATGCAAGTCCGTCCCTAATAAAGAAAGCATCCGTACTTAAACCCAATAATTCAAGAGGCCACACTCGCAATGTCTTTGTTTAGAACAAACCAAACACACAGCCTCTACAAATTTACACCAGTTGAAACCTAAGTCCTCAAACTATCACGTGCAGATTGTTACTTATCAGTTTAACTAATAACTAATACCATGAAACTAGGCATATTCACGGAAGTTAGTCTCCGTGAATATATGTCATGTTACGAGATTTTCGATCCAATACTCTCAGATTCTGGATAGTATATTGTATATGATAATCTGAATCCGACTCCCACCATATGGGTGATATTCTCACATCAAATTAAGTAAACTCCATATTTAGGTGGTGGGTGGGTGGGCTACGATTTTACATTTCTTGTAGTTTATACAATTTTAAAAGTTAAATATAATGGAGAGGTCGTGATTCGTGAATAATAAATGATTTTGTTTGCTTGGTCGCTTGTCAAACGGAAGCCGGTGAATTTCCTAATCAGAAAGAAAGAACACTAAAGAACAAGTGATATTTTAATACACACTAACATGCATGGGTCCAAAGTTATAAAATGACTAACATGGGAAACAACTAGGGTATTGGCATAGTAAGCGTATTTTCAGTTGTTGTCAACCATCAAATTTTATTGATGGCTTGAATTAACTGGTTGATCATATATTCAAAAAGCTAGTTGATCATAAAAGTTCGGTGATTAGGAAACTTCACCTCCAACATAATAAAAATTTCAGTTTATTTTTCCCGTAAAATTGATATAATTAGAAAATTAAAGTGAAATAAAACCGTCGTTATGCGAAAAACAAAGTTAGAGATAAAACTAGAACCATCCGTTGTTTGTAACTCTACTAGTGACTTTCCACACGGGACTCAAAGTTCGAGTTTCGATGCTTTGGGTTTTGGCTCGAAAAAATTCAACACTAGAACCAAAAATGATGGAGTAATTAAGCTACAAACGTTGGCCCTATGATCTTCTAGATCAGATGTTTATTTATTCATCAATTATTTCCTTTGGGGTCAGATTCAAATTAAACTAATTTATCCTAAAATAGTTTAAGCTATTGGTTTTGTCTGTTTATGAAATTAGACCAAACTAAAATCAATCAGTACATCATCAATAATGTTCCCTTTCACATTTGTCAGCTCGATCTAACAGGTTTATTTCACACTTGTCATCTAGATCTAACCAGTCATTGGATACACCAAATCATTAAATGGAAAAAAAAAGAGAAATCCTACAAAAGAAATATCAAATGATTCTTAATTACAACATGTTTGGTTAGCGTAAATGGTCACTTAAACACATGAAGTTAATTCGTGTACGTTTTTTTCTCTTTTTGTAACAATCAATTAGTGTTTTCATAAAACTAAAAATAGCTAGAAAGAGACTGTGAAATATTTGACTCTAATCATAACACTTGTACCCAAAAAAAAATAATGGAGCAAAAAAAAAAAAACAGATTAAAATGAGAGTTATTATTACTATTAAAGATCCGAAGAGGACGAACTAAAGAGCCGGTACAGGTCAGAACTCTCACGTGCACTTGGGGGAACTCGACTCCTTTCTCTTTCTCTACAAACTCTGCACACTCCCCTCTCTCTCTCTCTCTCTCATCTCTCACTCACAAACAAGTAATCTCTCTCTCTCTCTCTCTCCATCTCTCAAAAGACGCAAAAAAGCTGAATCTCTACTTCATTACACACAGAAACAGAGGAAACCAGAGAGAAGACTCATAGATTTTGGTTCTCTTCTTCTACTTGATTCCTTATCTTATCTTTTGCAATGGTGGACCTAAAAGATCAAGACATGGGAGATGGTATGCAATGCGTAACACATCCTTACACAAAGAACCCAGGTGGTATCTGTCCACTATGTCTCCAAGAAAAGCTCGGCAAGCTCGTCACTTCCTCTTTCCCTCTCCCTAAACCAAACCACCTCTCTGCTTCCTCTTCTTATAAGTCTTTCTCTCTTTCTTCCACCACCTCTCTTGCTCTATCACTCTCATCGGGAAGGGACAGCAATAACAACAACAACAACAATAATAACCTCCCCTTTCTTCTGGCCAAGAAGAAGAGTATGCTCGCAGCTTCTTCATCCTCTTCCTCTTCTTCAGCTAGTCTTATCTACAAGAGAAGCAAATCTTCGGCTGCTGCTTACGGTGAGAGTTTAAACCGGAAGAAACGAAGTGGGTTCTGGTCGTTTCTTCATCTCTACTCTTCCAAACACCAAATTGCAGCCGCCACCACCAAAAAAGTTAGCCATTCTTCGGTGCCAAGGAACCAGATCGATAACGTGAAGAACCAGACAACAGAGACATCTAAACAAGGTTGTTGGTGGAGGCATTGATGTGATAAAGGAGGAAGAAGATGAGAGCTCTAGTAGTGACAAAGTGGCTGCAGAGACGCCAGCTAACAATGTCGGTAGTGGTGGTGGTGGGTCGTCTTTAGAGAGGAAAGTGTTGAGATCTAGATCTGTGGGGTGTGGGAGCAGAAGCTTCTCTGGCGATTTCTTTGAGAGGATCTCTAATGGGTTTGGAGATTGCGCCTTGAAAAGGATTGAGTCACAGAGAGAACACTCAAAGGTCATTAGTAATGGTGGTGGTGGTGAAGCAGCTGATGCCATGAGTCAAATGGTGAAATGTGGTGGTATCTTTGGTGGGTTTATGATTATGACATCATCATCAAATTCAGCATCATCAACAGTTGATCATCATCATCATAAGATGGGGAATAAAACCGCATGGGGAAGGGCTTTTGCAAGTCCAATGAGAGCCAAGACTACTCACAAAGGTGGTACTATTACAGAGTCTTCAACTGATAAAAACACAACTCCAAACTTGGACTCAACTTCTTCCTTGGTTACTATGAAAAGCTAAAAGAGATACATTATAGTACTTCTTATATCTATATCATATTTCATTCATGTGATTAGTTAGGCTGTTCGTTTGTTCTTTGGACATTGGTTTGATCTTTTGAGTACAACTAGTAATGTAATGTCACACTATTTATCTTTTTTTTTTCATTTATATGTTTGGCCTAATGGCTAGATGTTGTTCATCATCATTCATTTCATCATAAAAGTTGGTAAAGTTAGAGAATGAGCTTAGGATACTTGTTTTTGTTTTTTTTTGTTTTATACTTATGGTTTTTATATATATATTATTGTTTGATCGGGTAGGTCCCAAGAAAAATGCACCTAGTACTATAGAGTAAATTAGTTAATAGTTTCCATACTGTTTAATCCAAGTTTAGAATACAATTCGACTTTTGCCAGAGTAATCAGATAGTCTTTTACCGACGACAATATTAACTGTCTGAACCAAAACCTAAGCTCAAACAGACCGAATAACAGCAACAACTTAGTTCTCGTTGAAAATTAAACGTAAGACAGACGAATTTACATTGTACCCCAAATTAGTTCTTACCATGGCTAATTTTCCCAAAATTATTTGTCACTTAAACCAGATGTGTTGGTGCTTATAATAGTGGACAAGTATTACAATAGTAACAAACTCCACTTGAAAAAGCAGTCAACAGGTTTTAGGGTTTTGAGTATTAAATGAGTGGAATCAAAAGGCACATGGCTTTGCACATGCATCATGATTCCAACACTTCATTAGTTTTTATCTTCTTGTTTCGTTTTGGAGCCCCACAAATTTTAAGTAAGACATGCAACACAACAAGAAGTCAACAGCATCTACAACACTATCATCGTTTGGTTAGATCAACAACCAGCTAATCTACTTATAAAATATCAAGTTTAATGCAAGCCAACATATTGAGTTTGCTGTCCCGACCAAAAACCACAAGTTTGTAACAGCACAGTGTTATGATAACATTAATAAATTCAGATGATATAATATGCGGAAGAGATGGTCGGGACAAGTACATCAAAAGGGGTCCCTGAGGTGAAGATAAAGACGAACAATTCTGCAAAGAGACGGAAGGAAAATAAAAAAAAGGCTGCCTTCTGACGTAACCAGATTCATATTATAAATCATTGTGATCTATTATATGTAATTCTTCTTCTTTTTTTTCCCTGGGGACCCAACTTTGGACTTGTCATATGTATATTCCAAAATCTGCGAAAATAGATACTTCAGACGTGACCATGTGAATACGATCATTTTTCCGTTGTGAAATATCCATGAAGCATCTTTTACATCAAAATGTAGTAGCTGGACCCATTAAGATCTTAAAAAAACTTCGACTCATTCCATTTCGCAATATAGTTGTTATCTTATAGTTGTTTTTGTTTCTTTTGTTACTAGAAAGTAAAAATGTCATTGCACTCTGTTGATGCATGAACTTGGTATCAGCAAATGCAGCGTTGGTGTGTATAGAAATGATTCCTTTTTATGCTATTCAGCCAAGTATGTCTTTTGTTTTGGACTTGAGGTATTGTTAGAATCTCATGCAGGTGCTTGATTATCTAATTACTCTTTTTTTGTAAAAGGCTTGATTATCTAACTTTTTTTTTGGTAAAATGTAAAGATATTATTACCAAGTTTTAAGTTTTTGACGGAAATACAAAGATTAACACGAAACGGAAAAGCAAGCAAAACTAAACACACACTCAATGAAGAAACAAAGGTAAAACAAAGACAATAACCATCACTGCAGTCCTGAGGCTACACCAAACCCACACTAACAACTTGCCGCAAAAAGATGAACCAAGTGCAACCGAGAGTCGGAACCCGGTAATTTTGGCCTCCCCGATGAATCCGCTCTTAAAGATAATGGCCCACCTGAGAACAGCTCGCCGAGAGCTTCGAAGTACCAGCCCACAAGAACAAACATATTTTTGAAATTTTTCTGAAATCCATAGGTTAACCCCTTCTAAAATAATGAGTTTTCGGTAAATGCTTTGTATACTGAAGTTTATACTCTTCACTTTTGTATAAAAATTTCAAACCACATTCGACATTTGAATTAATCTATTCTAAAAAATCTTTCATGGTATATAAGAATCATTCTAATTTTTAATATTTAGTTTACTAAAATTTCATATACTGTCTAGATTAGTGGAATTAGCATTATAACCATCATCTTATGTTAGTGCTCGATGAAACTATACACTAAAACTAGATTTTAATATTTTTAATTCTTTTCCAAAATCCGTGGGTTAACCCCTTCTAAAATAATGAGTTTTTGACAAATGCTCTATATACTGAAGTTTATACTCTTCACTTTAGTTTAAAAATTTCAAACCACATTCGACATTTGAATTAATGTATTCTAAACTATCTTTCATGGTATATAGGAATCATTATATTTTTAAATATTTATTTACTAAAATTTCATATACTGCCTTGATTATTGGAATTAACATTATAAAATCTTCATTATCTAGAGAAACGGAGACAATAGAGGTTCTAAACTATTTGACCATAATCTTATGTTAGTGCTCGGTGAAAATATACACTAAAACCAGATTTTCATATTTTTGAATTTTTTCCAAAATCCGTGGATTTCGGTAAATGAGTTTTCGGTAAATGCTCTATATACTGAAGTTTATACTCTTCACATTTGTTTAAAAATTTCAAACCACATTTGACACTTGAATTAATGTATTCTAAACTATCTTTCATGGTATATAGGAATCATTCTAATTTTTTAATATTTAGTTTGGTAGAATTTCATACACTGCCTAAAATAGTGGAATTACCATTATAAAATCTTCATTATCTAGAGAAACGGAGACAACAGAGGTTCTAAACTCTTTGACCATAATCTTATGTTAGTGCTCGATAAAACTATACACTAAAACAAGATTTTAAAATTTTTGAATTTTTTTCAAAATCTGTGGGTTAACCCCCCTTCTAAAATAATGAGTTTTCGGTAAATGCTCTACATACTGAAGTTTATACTCTTCACTCTCGTTTAAAAATTTTAAACCATTTGACAGTTGAATTAATGTATTCTAGACTATCTTCCATGGTATATAGGAATCATTATAATTTTTAGTATTTAGTTTGGTAAAATTTCATACACTGCATAGAATAGTGGAATTACCATTATAAAATCTTTATTATCTAGAAAAACGGAGACAACAGAGGTTCTAAACTCTTTGAACATCATCTTATGTTAGTGCTCGATGAAACTATACACTAAAACCAGATTTTCATATTTTTAAAATATTTCCAAAATCCGTGGGTTAACCCCTTCTAAAATAATGAGTTTTCGTAATATCTTCTATATACTGAAGCTTATACTCTTCACTTTGGATTAAAAATTTCAAACAACATTCGACATTCGAACTAATGTATTCCAAACTATATTTCATGGTATATAGGAATCATTCTAATTTTTTAATATTTCGTTTACTAAAATTTCATATACTGCCAAGATTAGTGGAATTAGCATTATAAAATCTTCATTATCTAGAGAAACGGAGACAATAAATGTTCTAAACTCTTTGACCATCATCTTATGTTAGTTCTCGATGAAACTATACACTAAAACAAGATTTTTCATATTTTTGAAATTTTTCCAAAATCCGTGGGTTAACCCCTTCTAAAATAATGAGTATTCGGTAAATGCTCTATATACGAAAGTTTATACTCTTCACTTTTGTTTAAAAATTTCAAACCACATTCGACATTTGAACTAATGTATTCTAGACTATCTTTAATGGTATATAGGAATCATTGTAAATTTATTAAATATTTAGTTTACTAAAATTTCATATACTGCCTAGATTAGTGGAATTAGCACTATAAAATCTTCGTTATCTAGAGAAACGGAGACAGTAAAGGTTCTAAACTCTTTGACCATCATCTTATGTTAGTGCTAGATGAAATTATACACTAAAACCAGATTTTCATATTTTTGAAAATTTTCCAAAATCCGTGGGTTAACCCCTTCTAAAATAATGAGTTTTCGATAAATGCTCTATATACTGAAGTTTATACTCTTCACTTTAGTTTAAAATTTTCAAACCACATTCTACATTTGAATTAATGTATTCTAAACTATATTTCATGGTATATAGGATTCATTCTAATTTTTTAATATTTATTTTACTAAAATTTTATATACTTCCTAGATTAGTGGAATTAACATTATAAAATCTTCATTATCTAGAGAAACGGAGACAACAGAGGTTCTAAACTCTTTGACCATCATCTTATGTTAGTGCTCGATGAACCTATACACTAAAACCAGATTTTCATATTTTTGAAATTTTTCCAAAATCCATGGGTTAACCCCTTCTAAAATAACGAGTTTTCGGTAAATGCTCTATATACAGAAGTTTATACTCTTCACTTTTGTTTAAAATTTCAAACCACATTCGACATTTGAATTAATATATTCTAAAATATATTTCATATTATATAGGAATCATTCTATTTTTTAATATTTAATTTACTAAAATTTTATATACTGCTTAGATTACTGGAATTACCATTATAAAATCTTCATTATCTAGAGAATAGGAGACAATAAAGGTTCTAAACTCTTTTACCATCATCTTATGTTAGTACTTGATGAAACTAAACAATAAAATCAGATTTTTAATTTTTTGAAAATTTTCCAAAATCTGTGGGACCCCTTCTAAAATAATAAGTTTTCGGTAAATGCTCTATTTACTCAAGTTTATACTATTCACTTTTGTTTAAAAATTTCAAACCACATTCGACATTTAAATTAATGTATTCTAGACTATCTTTCATGGTATATAGGAATCATTTTAATTTTTTAATATTTAGTTTACTAAAATTTCATATACTGCCTAGATTAGAGAAATTAGCAATATACAATCATCATTATCTGAAGAAATAGAGACAATAAAGGTTCTAAACTCTTTGACCATCATCTTATGTTAGTGCTCGATGAAACTATACACTAAAACCAGATTTTCATATTTTTGAAAATTTTCCAAAATCTGTGAGTTAACCCCCTTCTAAAATAATGAGTTTTCGGCAAATGCTTTATTTAGTGAAGTTTATGCTCTTCACTTCTGTTTAAAAATTTCAAACCACATTCGACATTTGAATTAATGTATTCTAAACTATCTTTCATAGTATATAGGAATCATTCTAATTTTTAATATTTAATTCACTAAAAGTTTATATACTGCCTAGATTACTGGAATTACCATTATAAAATCTTCATTATCTAGAGAAACGGTGATAATAAAGGTTCTAAACACTTTTACCATCATCTTATGTTAGTACTCGATGAAACTATACAATAAAACAAGATTTTTAAATTTATGAAAATTTTCCAAAATCTGTGTGTGAACCCCTTCTAAAAGAATGAATTTCCGGTAAATGCAGTATATACTGAAGTTTATACTCTTCACTTTTGTTTAAAAATTTCAAACCACATTCGACATTTGAATTAATGTATTCTAGACTATCTTTTATGGTATATAGGAATCATTCTAATTTTTTAATATTTAGTTTACTAAAATTTCATATACTGCTTAGATTATTGGAATTACCATTATAAAATCATCATTATCTAGAGAAAGGGAGTCAATAAAGATTCTAAAACTCTTTGACCATCTTCTTATGTTAGTGCTCAATGAAACTATACACTAAAACCAGATTTTCATATTTTTGAAAATTTTCCAAAATCCGCGGTTAACCCCTTTAAAATAATGAGTTTTAGGCAAATGCTCTATTTACTGAAGTTTATATTCTTCACTTTTGTTTAAAAATTTCAAACCACATTCGAAATTTGAACTAATGTATTCTAGACTATCTTTTATAGTATGGAGGAATCATTCTAATTTTTCAATATTTAGTTTACTAAAATTTCATATACTAACTAGATTAGTGGAATTACCATTATAAAATCTTCATTATCTAGAGAATCAGAGACAATATAGGTTTTAAACTCTTTGACCATCATCTTATGTTAGTGCTCGATGAAACTATACACTAAAACCAGATTTTCGTATTTTTGAAAATTTTCCAAAATCCGTGGGTTAACAACCCTTCTAAAATAGTGAGTTTTCGGTAAATGCTCTATTTACTGAAGTTTATACTCTTCAATTTTGTCTAAAAATTTCAAACCACATTAGACATTTGAATTAATGTATTCTACACTATCTTTCATGGTATATATGAATCTTTTTAATTTTTTAATATTTAGTTTACTAGAATTTCATATACTGCCTAGATTAGAGGAATTAGCAATATACAATCATCTTTATCTGAAGAAATGGAGACAATGAAGGTTCTAAACTCTTTGACCATCATCTTATGTTAGTGCTCGATAAAACTATACACTAAAACCAGATTTTCATATTTTTGAAAATTTTCCAAAATCCGTGGATTAACCCCTTCTAAAATAATGAGTTTTCGGCAAATGCTCTATTTACTGAAGTTTATACTCTTCACTTTTGTTAAAAAATTTCGAACCACATTCGACATTTGAAATAATGTATTCTAGACTATCTTTCATTGTATATAGGAATCATTCTATTTTTTTAATATTTAGTTTACTAAAATTTCATATACTGCCTAGATTATTAGAATTTGCATTATAAAATCTTCACTATCTAGAGAAACGGAGACAATAAAGGTTCTAAACTCTTTGACCATCATCTTATGTTAGTGCTCGATGAAACTATATACTAAAACCAGATTTTCATATTTTTGAATTTTTTTTCAAAATCCATGGGTTAACACCCCTTCTAAAATAATGAGTTTTCGGTAAATGCCCTATATTCTGAAGTTTATACTCTTCACTTTTGTATAAAAATTTCGAACCACATTCGACATTTGAATTAATATATTCTAAACTATCTTTCATAGTATATAGGAATCATTCTATTTTTTTAATATTTAATTTACTAAAATTTCATATACTGCTTAGATTACTGGAATTACCATAATAAAATCTTCATTATCTAGAGAGACGGAGACAATAAATGTTCTAAACTCTTTTACCATCATCTTATGTTAGTACTCGATGAAACTATACAATAAAACCAGATTTTTAAATTTTTGAAAATTTTCCAAAATCTGTGGGACCCCTTCTAAAATAATGAGTTTTCGGTAAATGTTCTATATACTGAAGTTTATACTCTTCACTTTTGTTTTAAAATTTCAATCATTCGACATTTGAATTAATGTATTATAGACTATATTTTATGGTATATAGGAATCGTTCTAATTTTTTAATATTTAATTTACTAAAATTTCATAGACTGCTTAGATTAGTGGAATTACCATTATAAATCTTCATTATCTAGAGAAACGGAGTCAACAAAGGTTCTAAACTGTTTGACCATCATCTTATGTTAGTGCTTAATGAAACTATACACTAAAACCAGATTTTCATATTTTTGAAAATTTTCCAAAATCCGTGGGTTAACCCTTTCTAAAATAATGAGTTTTCGGCAAATGCTCTATTTACTGAAGTTTATACTCTTCACTTTTGTTTAAAATTTTCAAACCACATTCGACATTTGAATTAATGTATTCTAGACTATCTTTCATGGTATATAGGAATTATTCTAATTATTCAATATTTAGTTTACTAAAATTTCATATACTACCTAGATTAGTGGAATTAGTATTATAAAATCTTCATTATTTGGAGAAACGGAGACAATAAAGGTTATAACCTCTTTGACCATCATCTTATGTTAGTGCTCGATGAAATTATACACTAAAACTAGATTTTCATATTTTTGAAAATTTTCCAAAATCCGTGGGTTAACCCTTCGAAAATAACGAGTTTTCGGTAAATGCTCTATATACTGAAGTTTATACTCTTCACTTTTGTTTAAAAATTTCAAACCACATTCGACATTTGAACTAATGTATTCTAAACTATTTTTCATGGTATATAGAAATCATTCTAATTTTTTGGTATTTAATTTACTAAAATTTCATATACTGCCTAGATTACTGAATTACCACTATAAAATCTTCGTTATCTAGAGAAACGGAGACAATAAATGTTCTAAACTCTTTGACCATCATCTTATGTTAGTGCTCGATGAAACTATACACTAAAACCAGATTTTCATATTTTTGAAAATTTTCCAAAATCTGTGTGTTAATCCCTTCTAAAATAATGAGTTTTCGGTAAATGCTCTATATACTGAAGTTTATACTCTTCACTTTTGTTTAAAAATTTCAAACTACATTCGACATTTGAATTAATGTATTCTACACTATCTTTCATGGTATATAGGAATCATTGTAATTTTTTAATATTTATTTTGGTAAAATTTCATACACTGCCTAGAATAGTGGAATTACCATTATAAAATCTTTATTATCTAGAGAAATGGAGACAATAAAGGTAACTCTTTTACCATCATCTTATGTTATTACTAGATGACACTATACAACAAAACAAGATTTTCAAATTTTTGAAAAATTTTCAAAATCCGTGGGTTAACCCCTTCTAAAATAATGAGTTTTCGGTAAATGCTCTATATACTGAAGTTTATACTCTTCACTTTTGATTAAAAATTTCAAACCACATTAGACATTTTTATTAATGTATTCTATTCTATCTTTCATGGTATATAGGAATCATTTTAATTTTTTAATTTTTAGTTTACGAAAATTTCATATATTTCTAGATTAGTTGAATTAGCAATATAAAATATTCATTATCTGAACAAATGGAGTCAACAAAGGTTCTAAACTCTTTGACCATCATCTTATGTTAGTGCTCGATGAAACTATACACTAAAATAAGATTTTCATATTTTTGAAAATTTTCCAAAATCCGTGGGTTAACAACCCCTTCTAAAATAATGAGTTTTCAGCAAATGCTCTATTTACTCAAGTTTATACTCTTCACTTTTGTTTAAAAATTTCAAACCACATTCGACATTTGAATTAATGTATTCTAGACTATCTTTCATGGTATTGAGGAATCATTCTAATTTTTCAATATTTAGTTTACTTAAATTTCATATACTACCTAGATTAGTGGAATTAGCATTATAAAATCTTCATTATCTAGAAAATCGGAGACAATAAAGGTTCTAAACTCTTTGATCATCATCTTATGTTAGTGCTCGATGAAACTATACACTAAAACCAGATTTTCATATTTTTGAAATTTTTCCAAAATCCGTGGGTTAACCCTTCTAAAATAGTGAGTTTTCGGTAAATGCTCTATTTACTGAAGTTTATACTCTTCACTTTTGTTTAAGAATTTCAAACCACATTAGACATTTGAATTAATGTATTCTAGACTATCTTTCATGGTATATAGGAATCCTTTTAATTTTTAATATTTATTTTAGTAAAATTTCATATTCTGCCTAGATTAGAGGAATTAGCAATATACAATCATCATTATCTGAAGAAATGGAGACAATAAAGGTTTTAAACTCTTTGACCATCATCTTATGTTAGTGCTCGATGAAACTATACACTAATACCATATTTTCATATTTTTGAAAATTTTCCAAAATCCGTGGGTTAACCCCTTCTAAAATAATGAGTTTTCGGCAAATGCTCTATTTACTGAAGTTTATACTCTTCACTATAGTTTAAAAATTTCAAACCACATTCGACATTTGAATTAATGTATTCTAGACTACATTTCATGGTATATAGGAATCATTCTAATTTTTTAATATTTAGTTTGGTAAAATTTTATACACTGCCTATAATAGTGGAATTACCATTATAAAATCTTCATTATATAGAGAAACGGAGACAACAGAGGTTCTAAACTTCTTTGACCATCATCTTATGTTTATGCTCGATAAAACTATACAGTTAAACCAGATTTTCTTATTTTTGAATTTTTTTTCAAAATCCGTGGGTTAACCCCTTCTAAAATAATAAGTTTTCGGCAAATGCTCTATATACTGAAGTTTATACTCTTCATTTTTGTTAATAAATTTCAAACCACATTCGACATTTGAATTATTCTATTCTAAACTATCTTTCATGGTATATAGGAATCATTCTAATTTTTTAATATTTCGTTTACTATTTCATATACTGCCTAGGTTAGTGAATTTTTTTTTTTTTTGTAAAATGTTAAATAGATTAGTGGAATTAGCATTATAAAATCTTTTTTATCTAGAGAAATGGAGACAATAAAGGTTCTAAACTCTTTGACCATCATCTTATGTTAGTGCTCGATGAAACTATACACTAAAACCAGATTTTCATATTTTTGAAATTTTTCCAAAATCCGTGGGTCACCCCTTCTAAAATAACAAGTTTTCTGTAAATGCTCTATTTACTAAAGTTTATACTCTTCACTTTTGTTTAAAAATTTTAAACAACATTCGACATTTGAATTAATGTATTCTAGACTATCTTTCATGGTATATAGGAATCATTCTAATTTTTTAATATTTAATTTACTAAAATTTCATATACTGCCTAGATTACTGAAATTATCATTATAAAATATTCATTATCTAGAGAATCGGAGACAATAAAGGTTCTAAACTCTTTGACCATCATCTTATGTTAGTGCTCGATGAAACTATACTCTAAAACCAGATTTTCATATTTTTGAAAATTTTCCAAAATCCGTGGGTTAACCCCTTCTAAAATAATGAGTTTTCGGTAAATGTTCTATTTACTGAAGTTTATACTCTTCACTTTTGTTTAAAAATTTCAAACCACATTCGACATTTGAATTAATGTATTCTAGACTATCTTTCATGGTACATATGAATCATTTTAATTTTTTAATAATTAGTTTACTAAAATTTCATATACTGCCTAGATTAGAGGAATTACCAATATACAATCATCATTATCTGAAGAAATGAAGACAATAAAGGTTCTAAACTCTTTGACCATCATCTTATGTTAGTGCTCGATGAAACTATACACTAAAACCAGATTTTCATATTTTGAAAATTTTCCAAAATCCGTGGGTTAACCCTTTCTAAAATAATGAGTTTTCGGCAAATGCTCTATTTACTGAAGTTTATACTCTTCACTATAGTTTAAAATTTTCAAACCACATTCGACATTTGAATTAATGTATTCTAGACTATATTTCATGGTATATAGGAATCATTCTAATTTTTTAATATTTAGTTTGGTAAAATTTCATACACTGCCTATAATAATGGAATTACCATTATAAAATCTTCATTATATAGAGAAACGGAGACAAAAGAGGTTCTAAACTCTTTGACCATCATCTTATGTTTGTGCTCGATGAAACTATACACTAAAACCAGATTTTCATATTTTTGAAAATTTTCCAAAATCCGTTGGTTAACCCTTTCTAAAATAATGAGTTGTCGATAAATGCTCTATATACTGAAGTTTATACTCTTCACTTTAGTTTAATAATTTCAAACCACATTCGACATTTGAATTAATGTATTCTAAACTATAATTCATGGTATATAGGATTCATTCTAATTTTTTAATATTTAGTTTACTAAAATTTCATATACTTCCTAGATTAGTGGAATTAGCATTATAAAATCTTCATTATCTAGAGAAACGGAAACAACAGAGGTTCTAAACTCTTTGACCATCATCTTATGTTAGTGCTCGATGAACCTATACACTAAAACCAGATTTTCATATTTTAAAATTTTTTCCAAAATCCGTGGGTTAACCTCTTCTAAAATAACGAGTTTTCGGTAAATGCTCTATTTACTGAAGTTTATACTCTTCACTTTTGTTTAAAAATTTCAAACCACATTCGACATTTGAATTAATGTATTCTAGACTATTTTTCATGGTATATAGGAATCATTTTAATTTTTTAATATTTAGTTTACTAAAATTTCGTAGACTGCCTAGATTAGAGGAATTAGCAATATACAATCATCATTATCTTAAGAAATGGAGACAATAAATGTTCTAAACTCTTTGAACATCATCTTATGTTAGTGCTCGATGAAACTATACACTAAAACCAGATTTTCATATTTTTGATATTTTTCCAAAATCCGTGGGTTAACACTTCTAAAATAATGAGTTTTCAGTAAATGCTCTATTTACTGAAGTTTATACTCTTCACTTTTGTTTAAAAATTTCAAACCACATTCGACATTTGAATTAATGTATTCTAGACTATCTTTCATGGTATATAGGAATCATTTTAATTTTTAAATATTTAATTTACTAAAATTTCATATAATGCCTAGATTAGAGGAATTAGCAATATACAATCATCATTATCTGAAGAAATGGAGACAATAAAGGTTCTAAACTCTTTCGCCATCATCTTATGTTAGTACTCGATGAAACTATACACTAAAACCAGATTTTCATATTTTTGAAAATTTTCCAAAATCCGTGGGTTTAACCCCTTCTAAAATAATGAATTTTCGGCAAATGCTCTATTTACTGAAGTTTATACTCTTCACTTTTGTTTAAAAATTTCAAACCACATTCGACATTTGAATTAATGTATTATAGATTATCTTTCATGGTATATAGGAATCATTCTAATTTTTTAATATTTAGTTTACTAAAATTTCATATATTGCCTAGATTAGAGGAATTAAGAATATACAATCATCATTATCTGAAGAAATGGAGACAATAAAGGTTCTAAACTCTTTGACCATCATCTTATGTTAGTGCTCGATGAAACTATACACTAAAACCAGATTTTCATATTTTTGAAAATTTTCCAAAATCCGTGGGTATACCCTTTCTAAAATAATGAGTTTTCGGCAAATGCTCTATTTACTGAAGTTTATACTCTTCACTTTTGTTTAAAAATTTCAAACCACATTCTACATTTGAATTAATGTATTCTAAACTATGATTCATGGTCTATAGGATTCATTCTAATTTTTAATATTTAGTTTACTAAAATTTCATATACTTCCTAGATTAGTGGAATTAGCATTATAAAATCTTCATTATCTAGAGAAACGGAAACAACAGAGGTTCTAAACTCTTTGACCATCATCTTATGTTAGTGCTCGATGAAACTATACACTAAAACCAGATTTTCACATTTTTGAAATTTTCCAAAATCCGTGGGTTAACCCCTTCTAAAATAATAAGTTTTCGATAAATGCTCTATATACTAAAGTTTATACTCTTCACTTTTGTTTAAAAATTTCGAACCACATTCGACATTTGAAATAGTCTATTCTAAACTATCTTTCATGGTATATATGAATCATTCTAATTTTTTAATATTTGGGTTACTAAAATTTCATATACTGCCTAGATTACTGGAATTACCATTATAAAATCTTCATTATCATGAGAAATAGAGACAATAAAGGTTCCAAACTCTTTGACCATCATCTTATGTTAGTGCTCGATGAAACTATACACTAAAACGAGATTTTCATATTTTTGAAAATTTTCCAAAATCTGTGGGTTAACCCTTCTAGAATAATGAGTTTTCGGTAAATGCTCTATATATTGAATTTTATACTCTTCACTTTTGTTTAAAAAATTCAAACCACATTAGACATTTGAATTACTGTATTCTAAACTATCTTTCATAGTATATAGGAATCATTCTAATTTTTTAATATTTAGTTTACTAAAATTTAATGTACTGCCTATTACTGGAATTACCATTATAAAATTTTCATTATCTAGAGAAACGGTGACAATAAAGGTTCTAAACTCTTTGACCATCATCTTATGTTAGTGCTCGATAAAACTATACACTAAAACCAGATTTTCACATTTTTGAAAATTTTCCAAAATTCGTGGGTTTTCGATTTTCCTTCTAAAATAATGAGTTTTCGATAAATACTCTATATACTGAAGTTTATACTCTTCACTTTTGTTTAAAATTTTCAATCCACATTAGCCATTTGAATTAATGTATTCTAAACTATCTTTCATAGTAAATTGGAATCATTCTAATTTTTTAATATTTAGTTTACTAAAATTTCAAATACTGCCAAGATTACTGGAATTACCATTATAAAATCTTCATTATCTAAAGAAATGGAGACAATAAAGGTTCTAAACTCTTTTACCATCATCTTATGTTAGTACTCGATGAAACTATACACTAAAAGCAGATTTTCATATTTTTGAAAATTTTCCAAAATCCGTGGGTTAACCCCTTCTAAAATAATGAGTTTTTGGTAAATGCTCTATATAATGAAGTTTATACTCTTCACTTTTGTTTAAAAAATTTCAACCACATTCGACATTTGAATTATGTATTCTAAACTATCTTTCATAGTATATATAGGAATCATTCTAATTTTTTAAAATTTAGTTTACTAAAATTTCATATACTGCCTATATTAGATGAATTAGCAATTTACAATCATCATTATCTGACGAAACGAAGACAACAAAGGTTCTAAACTTTTTGATCATCATCTTATATTAGTGCTCGATGAAACTATACACTAAAATCAGATTTTCATATTTTTGAAAATTTTCCAAAATCCGTGGGTTAACCCCTTCTAAAATAATGAGTTTTCGGTAAATGCTCTATATAATGAAGTTTATACTCTTCACTTTTGTTTAAAAATTTTAAACCACATTCTACATTTGAATTAATGTATTCTAAACTATCTTTCATAGTAGATAGGAATCATTCTAATTTTTTAATATTTAGTTTACTAAAATTTCATATATTGCCTAGATTACTGGAATTACCATTATAAAATCTTCATTATCTTAAGAAATGAAGACAATAAAGGTTCTAAAGTCTTTTACCATCATCTTATGTTAGTACTTGATGAACCTATACAATAAAACCAGATTTTTAAATTTTTGAAAATTTCCAAAATCCGTGGGTTAACCCCTTTTAAAATAATGAGTTTTCGGTAAATGCTCTATATACTGAAGTTTATACTCTTCACTTTTGTTTAAAAAATTCAAACTACATTCCACATTTGAATTAATGTATTCTAAACTATATTTCATGGTACATAGGATTCATTCTAATTTTTTAATATTTAGTTTACTAAAACTTCATATACTGCCTACATTACGGGAATTACCATTATAAACTCTTCATTAGCTAGAGAAATGGAGACAATAAATGTTCTAAACTCTTTTATCATCATCTTATGTTAGTACTTGATGAAACTATACAATAAAACGAGATTTTCAAATTTTTGAAAATTTTCCAAAATCTGTAGGTTAACCCCTTCTAAAATAATGAGTTTTCGGTAAATGTTCTATATACTGAAGTTTATACTCTTTACTTTTGTTTAAAAATTTCAAACCACATTAGACATTTGAATTAATGTATTCTAGACTATCTTTCATGGTATAAAGGAATCATTCTAATTTATGAATATTTAGTTTACTAAAATTTCATATACTGCCTAGATTACTAGTATTGCCATTATAAAATCTTCATTATCTAGAGAAATGGAGAAAATAAAGGTTCTAAACTCTTTTACCATCATCTTATGTTAGTACTCGATGAAACTATACAATAAAAAGAGATCTTGAAATTTTTGAAAATTTTCCAAAATCCTTGGGTTAACCCCTTCTAAAATAATGAGTTTTCGGTAAATGCTCTATATACTTAAGTTTATACTCGTCATTTTTGTTTAAAAATTTCAAACCGCATTCGTCATTTGAATTAATGTATTCTAGACTATCTTTCATGGTATATAGGAATCACTCGAATTTTTTAATATTTATTTTGGTAAAATTTCATACACTCCCTAGAATAGTGGAATTACCATTATAAAATCTTCATTATCTAAAGAAACGGAGACAACAGAGGTTCTAAACTTTTTGACCATGATCTTATGTTAGTTCTCGATAAAACAAAACACTAAAAACAGATTTTCATATTTTTAAAATTTTTCCAAAATCCATGGGTTAACTCTTTTTAAAATAATGTGTTTTTGGTATATCCTCTATATACTGAAGTTTATACTCTTCACTTTGGTTTCAAAATTTCAAAACACATTCGACATTTGAATTAATGTATTCTAGAGTATCTTTCATGGTATATAGAAATCATTCTAATTTTTTAATATTTAGTTTACCAAAATTTTATATACTGCCTAGATTAGTGGAATTAGCAATATAAATTCATCATTATCTGAAGAAACGGACACATCATCTTATGTTAGTGCTCGATGAAACTATACACTAAAACCAAATTTTCATATTTTTGAATTTTTTCCAAACTTCGTGGGTTAACCCCTTCTAAAATAATGAGTTTTCGGTAAATGCTCTATATACTGAAATTTATACTTTTCACTTCTGCTTAAAAATTTCAAACCACATTTGACATTTGAATTAATGTATTCTAGACTATTTTCATGGTATATAGGAATCATTCTAATTTTTTAATATTTATTTTGGTAAAATTTCATACACTGCCTAGAATAGTGGAATTACCATTATAAAATCTTCATTGTCTAGAGAAACGGAGACAACAGAGGTTCTAAACTTTTTGACCATCATCTTATGTTAGTGCTCGATAAAAAAATACACTAAAAACAGATTTTCATATTTTTGAAATTTTTCCAAAATTCATGGGTTAACAACCCCTTCTAAAGTAATGCGTTTTCGGTATATCCTCTATATACTGAAGTTTATACTCTTCACTTTTGTTTCAAAATTTTAAAACACATTCGACATTTGAATTAATGGATTCTAGAGTATCTTTCATGGTATATAGAAATCATTCTAATTTTTTAATATTTAGTTTACTAAAATTTCATATACTGCCTAGATTAGTGGAATTACCATTATAAAATGTTTATTATCTAGAGAAACGGAGACAATAAAGGTTCTAAACTCTTTGAGCATCATCTTATGTTAGTGCTCGATGAAACTATACACTAAAACCAGATTTTCATATTTTTGAAATTTTTTCAAAATCTGTGGGTTAACCCCTTCTAAAATAATGAGTTTTCGGTAAATGCTCTATATAGTGAAGTTTAAACTCTTCACTTTGTTTTAAAAATCTCAAACCACATTCGACATTTGAATTGATGTATTCTAAACTATCTTTCATTGTATATGAATCATTCAAATTTTAATATTTAGTTTACTAAAATTTCATTTACTGCCCATTATAAAATCTCATTATCTAGAGAAACGGAGACACTAAAGGTTTTAAACTCTTTGACCATCATCTTATGTTAGTGCTCGATGAAACTATACACTAAAACCATATTTTCATATTTTTGAAATTTTTCCAAAATCCATGGGTTAACCACCCATTCTAAAATAATAAGTTTTCGATAAATGCTCTATATACTGAAGTTTATACTCTTCACTTTTGTTTAAAAATTTCAAACCACATTTGACATTTAAATGAATGTATTCTAGACTATCTTTCATGGTATATATGAATCATTCTAATTTGTTGATATTTAGTTTACTAAAACTTCATATATTGCCTAGATTAGTGGAATTAGCAATATAAAATCTTAATTATCTGAAGAAACGAAGACAATAAAGGTTCTAAACTCTTTGACCATCATCTTATGTTTGTGCTCGATGAAACTATACACTAAAACCAGATTTTTATATTTTTGAATTTTTTCCAAAATCCGTTGGTTAACCCCTAGAATAGTGGAATTACCATTATAAAATCTTCATTATCTACAGAAACGGAGACAACAGAGGTTCTAAACTCTTTGACCATCATCTTATGTTAGTGCTCAATAAAACAATACACTAAAAACAGATTTTCATATTTTTGAAATTTTTCCAAAATCCATGGGTTAACAACCCCTTATAAAATAATGCGTTTTAGGTATATCCTCTATATACTGAAGTTTATACTCTTCACTTTTGTTTCAAAATTTTAAAACACATTCGACATTTGAATTAATGTATTCTAGAGTATCTTTCATGGTATCTAGAAATCATTCTATTTTTTAATATTTAGTTTACTAAAATTTCATATACTGCCTAGATTACGGGAATTGCCATTATAAAATCTTCATTAGCTAGAGAAATGGAGACAACAAAAGTTCTAAAATCTTTGACCATCATCTTATGTTAGTGCTCGATAAAACAATACACTAAAAACAGATTTTCATATTTTTGAAATTTTTCCAAAATCCGTGGGTTAACGTAAATGCTCTATATACTGAAGTTTATACTCTTCACTTTTGTTTAAAAAATTTAAACCACATTCCATATTTAAATTAATGTATTCTAAACTATATTTCATGGTATATAGGATTCATTCTAATTTTTTAATATTTAGTTTACTAAAATTTCATATACAGCCTAGATTATGGGAATTGCCATTATAAAATCTTCATTAGCTAGAGAAATGGAGACAATAAAGGTTCTAAACTCTTTTACCATCATCTTATGTTAGTACTCGATGAAACTATACAATAAAATGAAAATTTTCAAACTTTTGAAAATTTTCCAAAATCTGTGGGTTAACCCCTTCAAAAATAAAAAGTTTTCGATAAATGTTCTATATACTGAAGTTTATGCTCTTCACTTTTGTTTAAAAATTTCAAACCACATTAGACATTTGAATTAATGTATTCTAGACTATCTTTCATGGTATATAGGAATCATTCTAATTTTTTAATATTTAGTTTATTAAAATTTCATATATTGCCTAGATTAGTGGAATTAGCATTATAAAATCTTCATTATCTAGAGAAACGGAGACAACAAAGGTTCTAAACTCTTTGAGCAACATCTTATGTCAGTGCTCGATGAAACTATGCACTAAAACCAGATTTTCTTATTTTTGAAATTTTTTCAAAATCCGTGGGTTAACCGCTTCAAAAATAATGAGTTTTCGGTAAATGCCCTATATACTAAAGTTTATACTCTTCGCTTCAGTTTAAAAATTTCAAACCACATTCTACATTTCAATTAATGTATTCTAAACTATCTTTCATGGTATATAGGGATCATTCTAATTTTTTAATATTTAATTTCCTAAAATTTCATATATTGCCTGGATTAGAGGAATTAGCAATATACAATCATCATTAGCTGAAGAAACGGAGACAATAAAGGTTCTAAACTCCTTGACCATCAACTAATGTAAGTGCTCGATGAAACTATACACTAAAACCAGATATTCATTCTTTTGAAAATTTTCCAAAATCCGTGGGTTAACCCCTTCTAAAATAATGAGTTTTCGGTAAATGCTCTATTTACTTAAGTTTATAATCTTCACTTTTGTTTAAAAATTTCAAACCACATTCGATATTTGAATTAATGCATTCTAGACTATCTTTCATGGTATATAGGAATCATTCTAATTTTTTAATATTTAGTTTACTAAAATTTCATATATTGCCTAGATTAGTGAAATTAGCATTAGAAAATCTTCATTATCTAGAGAAACGGAGACAATAATGGTTCTAAACTCTTTGACCATCATCTTATGTTAGTGCTCGATGAAACTATACACTAAAACCAGATTTTCATATTTTTGAAATTTTTCCAAAATCCGTGGGTTAATCCATTCAAAAATAATGACTTTTCGATAAATGGTCTATATACTAAAGTTTATACTCTTCACTTTTGTATAAAAATTTCAAACCACATTCGACATTTGAATTAATGTGTTCTAAACTATCTTTCATGGTATATAGAAATCATTATAATTTTTTAATATTTAGTTTGGTAAAATTTCATACACTGCCTAGAATAGTGGAATTACCATTATAAAATCTTTATTATCTAGATAAACGGAGACAACAGAGGTTCTAAACTCTTTGACCATCATCTTATGTTAGTGCTCGATAAGACTATACACTAAAACCAGATTTTCATATTTTTGAAATTTTTCCAAAACTTGTGGGTTTATACTAAAACACTAAAACCCCTTCTAAAATAATGAGTTTTCTGTATATCCTCTATATACTGAAGTTTATACTCTTCACTTTGGTATAAAATTTTCAAAACACATTCGACATTTGAATTAATGTATTATAAACTATATTTCACGGTATATAGGATTCATTCTAATTTTTTAATATTTAGTTTACTAAATTTCATATACTATCTAAATTAGTGGAATTAGCATTATAAAATCTTCATTATCTAGAGACGTAGAGAACAGAGGTTCTAAACTCTTTGACCATCATTTTATGTTAGTACTCAATGACATTATACACTGAAACCAGATTTTCATATTTTTGATTTTTTTCTAAAATCTGTGGGTTAACCCCTTCTAAAATAATGAGTTTTCGGTATATCCTCTATATATTGAAGTTTATACTCTTCACTTTAGTTTAAAATTTTCAAAACACATTCAAGATTTGAATTAATGTATTCTAAACAATATTTCATGGTATATATGATTCATTCTAATTTTTAATATTTAGTTAACTAAAATTTCATATATTACCTAGATTAGTGGAATTAGAATTATAAAATCTTCATTATCTTGAGAAACAGAGACAATAAATGTTCTAAACTCTGTGACCATCATCTTATGTTAGTGCTAGATGAAACTATACACTAAAACCAGATTTTCATATTTTTGAATTTTTTTTCAAAATCCGTGGGTTAACCTTTTTGAAATAATGCGTTTTCGGTAAATGCTCTATATACTGAAGTTTATAGGGAAAATTGCCAAAACGGAACAAAAATTCAGCATGGTTGTCCCTATAATATAAAACCATCATTTAGTTGTCCCTTTAGTATAATTTTTTTCATAATCCCAAAAATAACCCTTGATTAATCTAATTAAACATATTAAACTAATATAATTGTAATAAAACGTTTTTAAAATGTAAAAAAAATAAAAAAATTTAAAAACTTTTTAATAAAAATAAAATTCGTAAAATTTATAAAATTAAAAATAATTTACAAATTTCTTTAATAAAAACGTTAAATCAACCTAATAAAAACAGTTTACAAAGTTTTATTTTTTATAAAAAGTTTAAAATGTATGTAAACTTTTTAATTTTATCAAAACTTTTAATAAAAAAATAAAAAAATAAAATATATTTCTATAAAGTTTGCTTAAACTTTTTATTAAAAACTTTTTGTAAAGTTTTATTTTTATTTTTATAAAGTTTACAAATTTTATAAAGTTTGTTTAAAGTTTTTATTAAACACATTAAACTAAAAGAATTTTAAAATTTTTAATTAAAAACGTTTTAAAAAGGGAAAATAAATTTAAAAAAAAATTAATAAAATAAACTTTGTAAAAGTAAAAATAATTTACAAATTTGTTTTATAAAAACGTTATATAAACTTATTAAAAACATTTACAAGTTTTTATTTTTATAAAAAAGTTTAAAACATTTTTAATAAAACTTTAATTAAATAAAACTTTAAAACTTTATAAAAATAAAAATAAAACTTTACAAAAAATTTTAATAAAAAATTTAAACTAACTTTATTAAAAACATTTTAGAAAGTTTTATTTTTATAAAAAGTTAAACAATTTTGTAACCTTTTTAATTTTATTGAAATTTTTAATAAAAATAAAACTTTTAAAAATGTTTTTAATAAAAATAAAATGTGTAAACTTTATAAAGATAAAAAATAAAATTTTACCAAATTTGCACCTGATTTCAAAATACTACATGTTGTATAGATATGTATCATATAGAACAAGAGTTTATGAAAAACAAATCAAAAGAAAAACTATGGGAAAACCATAGATTAATGAAGAAGACAATGGAAAAAAATTTTAAAAAAAATTTGACAAGTAAAATCGAATATAACACATTTTAGGAAGTTAGAATATTTTTAGGAGATTTTTAGAATATTTCCTTAACTGAAACTTTCATTAATTTTCGCAAAAATCAGGTAATCTTATCCGTAGAAGGCGCCTTCTAAAAGTTTAGAAGATTGACAAAAATCCAGAAAACGCTTTCTACTTTTAGTAGACGTAAGAGTACATTTTAGAAAACACATTCCACGAAATTTAGAATACTTAATAAAAGTAGAAGGTGCATCCGGACGAAAAGTAGATAGCTTTAGAATTAGTAGAAAGCGCATTCTACTTATTTAGAAATTTAGTAAATAGTAGAATGTACGTTCTAAAAATAGTAGATGAACGTGTTTATTTTAGAAATCGTTTTCTACTATACCATTTTCTGTAGAAGGCACATTCTACCTTTAGTAGAAGGTATTTTCAAATTTTTATTTATCAACTTTTTGAAAAGAAAAAAAATACCAGCTTGTGTATATGGGTGTTTTATTAATTGTTTATATTTTTAATATTATTTTTATTCACAAAACTATTTATTTCATTAGTTTTCAGAAATACAAAGGGTAAAAATGAGAAAAATTGGACAAAAAGAGATTTATACCAAAGGGACAACACCCTTGTTTTTTTGTTCTCTATTGGCAATTTTCCCAAGTTTATACTCTTCACTTTTGTTTAAAATTTTCAACCACATTTGACATTTGAATTAATGTATTCTAGACTATCTTTAATGGGATATAAGAATCATTCTAATTTTTTAATATTTAGTTTCGTAAAATTTCATACACTGCCTAGAATAGTGGATACCATTATAAAATCTTCATTATCTAGAAAAACAGACAGAATAGAGGTTCTAAACTCTTTGACCATCATCTTATGTTGGTGCTCGATAAATCTATACAGAAAAACCAGATTTTCATATTTTTGAAATTTTTTCAAAATCTGTGATTTAACCCCTTCTAAAATATCATATACTGCCTAGATTAATGGAATTAGCAATATAAAAGGTTCATTATCTAGAGAAACGGAGACAATAAATGTTCTAAACTTTTTGACCAGCATCTTATGTTAGTGATCGATGAAATTATACAATAAAACCATATTTTAAAATTTTTGAAACTTTTCCAAAATCCATGGGTTAACCCCTTCTAAAATAATGAGTTTTCGGAAAATGCTCTATATACTGAAGTTTATACTCTTCACTTTTGTTTAAAAATTTCAAACCACATTCGACATTTGAATTAATGTATTCTAGAATATCTTTCATGGTCTATAAGAATCATTCTAATTTTTTAATATTTAGTTTGGTAAAATTTTATATAGTGCCTAGAATAGTAGAATTACCATTATAAAATCTTTATTATCTAGAGAAACGTAGACAATAGGGGTTCTAAACTCTTTGACCATCATCTTATGTTAGTGCTCGATAAAACTATACACTAAAACCATATTTTCATATTTTTGAAATTTTTCCAAAATTCGTGGGTTAACCCCTTCTAAAATAATGAGTTTTCGGTATATCCTTTATATACTTAAGTTTATACTCTTAACTTTGGTTTAAAATTTTCAAAACACATTCGACATTTGAATTAATGTATTCTAAACTATCTTTCATGGTATATAGGAATCATTGTAATTTTTTAATATTTAGTTTTCTAAAATTTCATATACTGCCTAGATTAGTGGAATTAGTATTATAAATTCTTCATTATCTAGAGAAACGGAGACAGCAGATGTTCTAAACTCTTTGACCATCATCTTATGCAAGTGCTCGATGAAACTATACACTAATACCATATTTTTAAATTTTTGAAATTTTTTAAAAATCCGTGGGTTAACCCCTTCAAAAATATTGAGTTTTCGGTAAATGCTCAATATACTGAAGTTTATACTCTTCACTTTAGTTTAAAAATTTCAAACCACATTCTACATTTGAATTAATGTATTCTAAATTATATTTCATGGTATATAGGATTCATTCTAATTTTTTAATATTTAGTTTACTAAAATTTCATATACTACATAGATTAATGGAATTAGCATTATAAAATATTTATTATCTAAAGAAACGGAGACAATAAAGGTTCTAAACTATTTGACCATCATCTTATGTTAGTGCTCAATAAAACTATACACTAAAACCAGATTTTTATATTTTTGAAATTTTTCCAAAATCTGTGGGTTAACTATTTCTTAAATAAAGAGTTTTCGATATATCCGCTATATATTGAAGTTTATACTCTTCACTTTGGTTTAAAAATTTCAACACACATTCAACATTTGAATTAATGTATTCTAAACTATATTTCATGGTGTATAGGATTCATTCTAATTTTTTAATATTTAGTTTACTAAAATTTCATATATTACATAGATTAGTGGAATTAGAATTATAAAATCTTCATTATCTTGAGAAACGGAGACAATTAAGGTTCTAAACTCTTTGACCATCATCTTATGTTAGTGCTCGATTAAACTATACACTAAAACCAGATTTTCATATTTTTGAAATTTTTCCAAAATCCGTGGGTTAACCCCTTCTAAAATAATGAGTTTTCGGTAAATGCTCTATATACTGAAGTTTATATTCTTCACTTTTGTTTAAAAATTTTAAACATCATTAAACATTTGAATTAATGTATTCTATACTATCTTTCATGGTATATAGGAATCATTCTAATTTTTTAATATCTAGTTTGATAAAATTTTATACACTCCCTAGAATAAAGGAATTACTATTATAAAATCTTCTTATCAAGAAAAACGGAGACAACAGAAGTTCTAAACTCTTTGACCATCATCTTATGTTAGTGCTCGATAAATCTATACAGAAAAACCAAATTTTCATATTTTTGAAATTTTTTCAAAATCAGTGGGGTAACCCCTTCTAAAATAATGAGTTTTCGGTATATCCTCTATATACTGAAGTTTATACTCTTCACTTTGGTTTAAAATATTCAAAACACATTCGACATTTGAATTAATGTATTCTAAACTATCCTTCGTGGTATATAGGAATCATTCTATTTTTTAATATTTAGTTTACTAAAATTTCATATACTGCCTAGATTAATGGAATTAGCATTATAAAATCTTCATTATCTAGAGAAACGGAGACAACAAAGGTTCTAAACTCTTTGAGCAACATCTTATGTCAGTGCTCGATGAAACTATGCACTAAAACCAGATTTTCATATTTTTGAAATTTTTTCAAAATCCGTGGGTTAACTAAAGTTTATACTCTTCGCTTCAGTTTAAAAATTTCAAACCACATTCTACATTTAAATTAATGTATTCTAAACTATCTTTCATGGTATATAGGGATCATTCTAATTTTTTAATATTTAATTTACTAAAATTTCATATACTTCCTAGATTAGTGGAATTAGTAGCATTATAAAATCTTCATTATCTAGAGAAACGTAAAAAACAGAGGTTCTAAACTCTTTGACCATCATCTTTGACCAGCAACAGTAACAACCAGAATCCCAGGAAGATAGTGTTTTATAGATGGATCATGGAAAAATGAGGAACAATATTTAGGACAGGGCTGGTATAGTACATTGTGGTTTAATGAGAGCAAGGAATACACGGACTAGTCAGTCACCACTACACACGGAGATAGAGGCCCTCATTTGGGGAATGGAATGCATGACGAATCTTCGACAGTATAGTTTAAATTTTGCACGGATTGTTCTCAATTGGTGAAGATGGTTTCGGAACCAGAAGAGTGGCCAGCTTTTGCAACTTATTTGGAAGATATTGAAAGTTTGAAGAGAAGTTTCACCAGTTCGGAGATCATCTATATACCGCGGACACAAAATTCAGTGGCGGATCGTCCTGCACGCAGTGCTCGAAAGCATTCGTCGTTTGTTGTCCATATGGATGAAGAGCTACCAGTTTGGGTTATAGAATCCAGTTGAGTCTGTTTTCATTTCCGACAAAAAAAAAATTATATATTAAAACCAAATTTTCATATTTTCAAACAGAGGTTCTAAACTCTTTGACTATCATCTTATATTAGTGCTCAAAATCCATCTTCTGACTGCACCCTAGTTGTATCCCGTCCCCGAATGAACTAACTAAGATTAAGTCTTGTTAAGAATTCACGAACAAATACAAAGGGGATAAAACCTTAAATTCATAGGCAATGAGGAATGGGTTCATAACTTTTGTGAAGAAAAATGTTCTGAAAAAATGACATTTTAGAAACTTGTTTGGGTCTCTAGCTTCCCTTTCTTTCAGCAATACTAGATAAAGATTAATGACCTACATAGAACAAAGTCCAAGCTTTCACTAAAAATCAAAGAGGTTCTTAATCAGGTGAGATTTAGATACGGTGACTAACCTCATCGTTCAACCACTGACCTGGTTTAAGACACTCAGTTTTTCCCATGTAATGTCAATATTTGAGTTCTCATGTGTAACCAAAATGTTCCTGCAATGAAAGACGTTCATAGCATTACATAACAAGAACTCATTAGAGCAAAGTAAACAGGAGAAGCAAGACTAAAAACCATACTGAACATTATTAGCTGATAAGGCTTGCTTGACTGCTGTCTCGTCTTCCTTGGAAAGAGGTTGAAATGGTTCACGTCGTACATCCTGCAAAATCAATCAAGGACAATGATACCACGAAGCACAACTTTAGCTACAAAACTATAAAAAAAAAATCAAGGGAAAAAACAGACAAAACCTCTACTACTGTTTCTTCTTCATCTTGTATGAGAAAGGAACGCAAGCTTGTAATCAAACCACGACACCTCTCTCTCAAAGCATCACCAAAGCCTCTGTCTTTCAGTTCACTAGTCCTTTTCTCAGCACTCTTGAGAGCCTTTCTGTACGCTTCAAAACTGGAGACATCAGTCACAGCATCCACCAACAAGCTCTCCTTCTCTTCAACATATTGAAGCTCATCGTCGTGAACATCAATCACTTCTCTGTCCATTCTATACCGCCGCAAAGGCAAATCAAGTGAGTTCCTTTTTAAGCTTTTATAGTTCCTTGTTGTGCTATGACGGTTGCTCTCTACCTCTCTTGTCCAAGCGAGAAGACCGAACTTGGTAACCGGACAAGGAGCGTGGACTTGTCTCCGGAAAGGAGTTTTCACTTGTGGGTAACGGTAGTTTCCTGGAGCCATATGGCAGTTGGCACTTGACTTGACGATGGTGAGAAACTGGAGTTAAACCAGTTTGTGTGGTAAACCATGCGTTGGTGTGAAACAACAGGGACCGTGAACTTAAAGATATATTCAAAATCAGCCCCGAGAATTGAATGGGTCAAAACCCGACCCGGGTCGTTATGGTTGGACATTTATTCAAAACCAAAGAATATTGTAATCATTACTGAACTATACCGAAACAAACCGAATATTATTCTTAACAGAAACCAAAGACTTGATACGAGGTTGACTACGCTTTCAGCAGATGCAGGAGTTGGGATTATAATAGCCGAACCGTTCATCTAGAGAAGGCAGAGTCGATTCTGCTTTGTCCTTGCTCGATGAGATGAAAAGAGCATCTCCCTTGCTGCAGACGTTGTTCTTTATATATAACGTGTGTATTGATTGTATGATGAAGTCACTTACACTAGCATGATAGGAGTTCAATGCAAAGCCAATAGATTAGATTGGATGAAGCTGTAGAGCTGCTGTTTGAGAACTTAGAGAAGAATAGACGCGTCCCTTTGCACATATGCTTTACAGCACCATGATTGTCTTGTGTTGTGTTTTTGGCTGCTTTGCACAAGAATGATTGTCTTGAGCAAGCAGCTGTCGTTGGAGCTGTTTTGGGGGAAACGGGAAAGGCAAAGCATGCTGTTGGTAGGAAGTTCACTCGTTTTCTTGTGTAGGAGGAGGACATGAAAACGTCACTGTCTGTGTCAGATACCAAGTCAAGTGATGATTATGGGCGTTTTTGTTCCACAAGAATCCGAGTTTCTGGAGATGACAATGTTCTCACTGAGAGCAACTAACGCTTCATGCTTGAGAGCAACTAAGATTAACTAACACCACATGGTCACCATTTCGTTAGCCCCAACTTGAGCAATAATTTTCACGTCTGGTTTTGATGCTTTCAAGGTAAAAAAAAATCATGTGGATAGACAACTTGATTCATGTGGAAACAAAACACAAAGGTAAAGACACTGTTACATGGAAGCATTGGGAATGATAAAATTCTGTTTCGTGCTTACTACCATTTAAAATAGAACCATACCAAACTCGCAAGGAACCAAAGATGGCTGAGATTCAATGATCTAAGCTTTAGAGCTGGGTACTCGAGTTCTGTGGCGGTTCTTGTAATAACTCTTCTTCGAAGTCATCGTTCTGTATCTGTATGTCCTGCTCATAATAGTATATATACACATATTGGTACACATATAAAAAGAAACCATTTATAACTATTTTTAGCTGCTGAAAGCATTTTTTACCTGAGTATTTAGCTGCGGTTGTGGTGGTAATGGTGGTTCTTGTGCAACAGGGTATGCTTGTGGCTGAGACATTCTATAATAAGGTTCTTTCAGATCGAATTTGCATGTCGATGATTGGAGGATTCCGCCTTGACTTGCTCCCGGACCCCACATTTTAGCTGTTTTAGAATCAAAATTTTATGTTAGCAAACCGGAAAGCTCGCTGATAATACTTTTGAATGACAAAAGAAAACACAGGGAAAGTAAAACTTAGACCTGATAGAGTTAGATCTATTGTGTAACTCTGAGCACTGTGGGCTATCAAATGAAGTCTACCAGTGATCTCTTGACCTGCCATCACATAAATTGGTTGCGCGAGAACGCATCTGATTTGGTACCAGTGCGTCGTAGGTGCACCAGGTGCAGTTGTTAGCCATCTTTGTACCGTGCTGTTGGAACAAGAATAAAATCATGCGTTGTAAGTACACTTTGAAAACGACATGGCTTGACCAAAAAAAAGAAGATGCAAAAGTACCTCCCATCAAAGAGAACGTCGAACCAGCAGGCAAGTCCATGCACCCGGGTGCACATGGAAGCAGTAAACTTCAACGGGACATCGATCTCATAAAAGTCTTCTTCCTGTGAAAACAAAATTAGACTGAAAGTTATTCACCCGCACCCGTCAGAGAACAGCAAGGAACGGTTCTAAGTAGAGTAAGTATACCTTCATCTGAGTGAAATTAATCGTATGAAACATAGGGGGAGATACCAATAACCTCGGATCAAATGCATCAACCACAGGCTGTAACAATCCGAAAATACGACTCATTAATACTTGGTTGTGATAGTTAGAGAGTAACTTAATACAACGAACCGGTTACAAACTACTACTTGCTGGTGTGTAAACACATGTACCTGAGAAAAATAACCTTGGTGTGCTGACCCAAACAGAGGTGTCAAATCAACACCGTAATAGTTCTGTTGTTGCCAAAACAAAGCCTGCATAGAGGAAGGAACTTAATTACTGAATCCTGAAGAATTAAACTAAACATGCAATACATGTATATGTTGCAGAGAGCAATCTCCAACATAGTAGCATTCCTTACCTTATTTGCCATTTCTATAAATAAAAATTCATCCGAGAAAGGTGCCATGTGAATCCTACAGTGATAAAACAACATGAGAATCAACACATAACAAAAATAGATATAGAGAGAAAATGCCTCTCAAAGGTTTGACTTTACCTTCCAACAGTGGGAAACATTTTGCCATTCGGAGACATGAAACGATCCCTAGCAATTACATACGACTCCAACATTCTCTCGTTGACCAATAGGGTGCCTGATATATAAATTATAAGACATGTCAATCACTTTTACCACATATTTGGATTGTCTATAGAAAGAAACACATTCTAAAGTCTGCCTCTGAAACACCTACCCATCGGTTCAGAGATCAAAACATCCGCTTTCTCAGGCAACTCAATATCCTCGACCTTTCCCTTGATGACCTAAATTTATGCCACAGCTTCAACAACATCAGAAAATGCACACAACACAGCAAAAGAAAACTAAAGGAACTGAATAAGAAGTCTCACTGTGATCCGATCAGCGAACAATGGGTTTCCAGCGATCAGCTTACGTGCATACTCAGCCATTTCCGATGCTTCTACAGCATACACATGCTTGGCACCAGCCTAATTCATCGAAGTAAAACAAGGTATTATTAGACATGTATCAAAGAGACAAAAGCAAAAATGCACAAAGTCACTAAACAAGTCATCTCAACTTATCTGAGTAGAGCATAGCAAAATCTTAGTTATGTAATCCTTTTAGGCCTGAATATTGCATACCTGGGCAGCAAACATTGACAAAATGCCACTCCCAGCACCAACATCGACCACAACACGACCAGCAAAATCTGAACGGTTCTCCATCACCGCAGCATAATATGTACCTGAAAAGACATGAAAGAGAGAGAGCCATCCTGTGTCAAACAGTACATTCTATAAACCAAACGTAAGTGAAACAGTTCAGAGGAAACCAAATACATAAAACGCCATAAAAACTTTACCTGTCCTGACATAATCTTGTAGCATATTTTGCTGGTGTAGAAGTTGTCCATAGTAATGGAAATACATTTTGGCTGAAGACGCCTCAATCTTATCGTCAAACTTGCTTTTACTAGCTGAAACCGTGGATGATTCTATAAACGTAAGCATGACAAGACAAGACAAGTCAAGGAGTATGCTGTAGGCAAATAAAGCAACTGGATACCGTGGAGTAAAAAAGCATACCTCGAACCAGAGCCATCCTTTCTCCACTCCTCAAACTGAATCACAAAACTCCTTACTATCCTTCTCACTTCCAAACTTTATATTAACTCCTCGGAGAGAGTGATTCCTGTTACAAATACAACAAAACATACATGAAACAACAAACATATTATCACTTTAAGGATTTAAAGTATAGTAAAGTAAGTAACTTTTTAAGTACCTCCTCTGAGTTGTTATCATTAGATACACATATGAACTGAACTGTCCCCAACTTGAATAACTGTGAAAACAAAACACAAACAACAATACAATAAAAGATCAAATTGCATATGGTTTGGTCGGTCTACACCAAAATTCAATCTTTCAAAAAGTTCAACCTGAGACGAAGCGAGATCAAAAGTGAAACAATGGGTGGAGTCCGATCGGATAAACCGGAGCTCCGTGACTCCATCGACGCGCGAGAACGTAGCTACGGCGGGAGAGGAGGAGGACGAAGAAGCGGAAGGGGAGGAGAGATCGGTGACGGAATCTAGAGAGAACTCAAGCTGCTCGAGCTTTTTCAGAGGAGAGGCCTCCATTGCAGGGGAACAAACAAGAAGAGGGGCTGCTGAACGTAGAGATATGTCTGTTGTACAAGGAAAGCTAAGAACTTTAGGGTTTTTGGTGCTGAGAGAGCTTCTTCCGAGAGCTGTGAGTGGGGAGAGAGAGCCGCCAAAGAGAGTGATGAAACGATGTCGTGTTGTAATTTATTGCGATAATCAAGTCTTGCAATTTAAACCGGAAACAATTTGACCGGAAGCTTTACAAACCGTATTATCATCCAATTTAAACCGGAACTCTTGCAATTACCTTACTATTAATTAACTTTTACAATATATTAACTTTCACCATTTAATCAATTTAGTATCAGAAGTTTTGTAGTTTCTTAAACCGTCATAGTCATTTGAAATTCCTATTTTATATAAATAAAAAGTATGCCATATTATATTTAGAAAGCTTTACGTTTTAATATTTAAATAAATATAATTTCTATCACTAAAAGTCTAAAACAAAGAAAGTATCAGCTTGATACATTTTACCCGTCTAACTAACAATATTGATGTAATATATAAACATTGTATTTTGATATTGTTTGCAACTTTTCTTTGAACATGAGATTCTAAAATTCAAATGGTATCTCGATTTAATTTTTGTATAAATGCAATCCCTGAATACTACACATTTTCTTTCGGTTCTCACAAACTACAAATGTACGTTGAACTTGAACCAAAGAGCAAAAAAACATTTAAGTGTGCTATGTGAACACTGTATGGTTCAAATGTGAATGTCATAGACTCATAGATCAACAAGTTCTGCGAAACCAAAAAAAAAAAGAGTTCACTAGTTGTTTTTTTGGTAAAATGTTAAATAGCTAGGTTTATTTCTTATTGACGAATCGCTGGTAATCAAAGTTGTTCAATTTGAGTATAACCACTAGTTTTCTGAATAAACATTACTTTTCAGAAATACATATCAACTTCTTTTTATAGCGAGTATCAACGTGGAAATGTAATAGATTTACCGTAGCAATTAAATTTGTCACAAAGCTTCAAATACAAAGTTTTTTTTTTTTTTGAGAAATGCTTTAAATACAAAATATCCTATATAACTCATCAGAAACTTTTAGTACGGAAATTCTTTTTCCAAATGCCTGTATCTCTATTGAGCTTCAATTTTTTTTAAAGTATATTAGTATATTATAAGTGAAAAGTTATATCTTTTTGGTTGGTGGGGGTGTTTCGTGCATGGTTCCTCTAGGATTCCAACTTGGCCAGCTTTCTATAAAGAGAGACCTTGTGTTTTGAACCGTAAACCATCAGAACTCACGTTCCTTCACATGCTTATATGCATCTTTAGATAAATACAAGCAATATACATCTATATCTCTAACGTATTTTCCTCTCTATAGGATTATAATTCATGGGAGGTTCTTGGCGTTTCTTGTTTAGCTTCTTCGGCAGCTTCAAAGCATGGTGGAGAAGAAGACAGCGAGCAAACCCGGCAGGAACAGACGACGAGATGTATGGTGAAGATAGTGAAGCCAACTTCTATAATTGGTACGTCGTCGAACCAGCTATTAACCGGAAATCCACTGATTTCATCAGAAGGTTCCACGAGACTCGTGACTGAATCCACCATCACCTCCTCCTTTTATTATTGTTCAGCTTCAGCTTCTTTAAATGTAGTAGTTCAGATGAATTTTTTTTCTTTTTTGTCGTAGTGTGTATGTGTGTCTCTATGTGATTCCAATAAATATAATCATAATTCGTTACGTCTGTCGAGTTTATTATGTGGTTTTTCTCTATTTACGTTGTTATTGCAGGCACAAATGATATATCAATTGCTGGTTTGTATTTTAGCAAATATAATGGATGAATCTATGATTTGTGGATAACAAATACAAAGAACATAAACCAAAACACTTCAAATTAGTTACTTCCGCATACATTTGTTGTATGTTTTTGAAGGATGCTATCTCTTGAATCTTGATATCAGATACAAAACTCTATTGAATCATTGTAAACAAATAATCTACTGGAATAAAACCACATAGCTGATCGTCTAGGCGTCGAATGAGTTTATTTCTACGTCCAATATAATATTCTCGTGGAATGAATAAGATGTATCCTCCGAAGGAAGAAAAATTTATCCCTTCAGAACAATGTAGAAAGTAATTCACATGGGGCTTACGAAAAGCTGTCAGTGAAAGGATTGATTGAATCATTGTATGCGAGAAGATTAGTATATCTTTTAATGATATATCTACATGAATTTACTATGTTTTTTGGTTAACATATTACATATATCTTCACAAGACAAAGCTGAGCTGTCTCATCATACGTTCGCCAAATCATATGTCCATTCTTATTATAAGAAGATATGCACCAAATAATGGAAATCTTATTTAATTACACTAACTTTTGGAAAAGAAAAAGAATATATGTTAGAAAGAAAGAGCTTTTGTAGGCTCGAACCAGTGTAAAAGCAATGAGAATCAGTCAAAGAACGATATGCTTATAACTGAGAAGAAGAAGAAGAAAGAAAGCTGTATCACTCATACATGTGCCTCCTTTGCATTTGTATTTTGCGTCCCAAACTCTAAGCCAGCTTTAAAGCACTTCTTTGGGGGGTTAAGTATCCACTTTCTATATATAGGCTTAGGCCCTTTGTTAGCTTTCTGAATTCTTACATTGGAAGTTTCTCCCAATTCTTATTTTGTGTGGATATCTTGGGACATGTCTTTGTTTTTTTTTTTTTTTTGAGAAAGGGCTTAGGGACATGTCTTTGTTTACATTACATTTCTCTTTGTTTTGTGATAATATGCTGATTATTTTATCAAGGCAAAATTTGTACTTCGTATACGCTCAGTCACATGATTCTTTCCAATTGTATATACAAACCATACATAGTTTGTGTCTGATGATAATCAAATATTAATTGCTTTCAAGTATTACTTTGAAAAAAAAATTATCATTCCCCAACTTAAGCTTTAACATTAGATCTTAAAAACTATGATTAGTTTAAATCAGATGTGCATATTTTCCATTTAAATTATTATAGTACAATATTCCACAAATTTCGTGTTTTAACTTGTTTAAAAAAGCTATCTGATTATACGGTTTGAATTTCCTTTTTTTTTAACTAATAGTGGTAAATCCTAATTTAGTAATTTACAAAAGATCAAGCGGTCTAAGAGCATCTCCAACCTCATTCTATTTTGAAGTCAATTTTGCAGTGGGGTTGGAGATGCTTTAATCCAACAAATAAAGGCTTCCCAAACAGGAGGCAAAAAGGGTCCGAAAGCCGAACCCAAAAAAACGAAAGAGGCCAGCCACTACAAAAAAACTGTGAACACTACTAGAAGGAGAGCTACGGCAAGAACAAGTTAAACCATCGAGATAGAAGCGTGTCTCCCGGAAGCGAAGAATCAGCACAAGAGAGAGGATCAAGACGAAGTTGAACCACCTACCAAACACCTTTTTTTTTTGAAAACCAATTGATAGTGTTAGTGTAACCTGAAACATTTTTTTGTGAGAAGGAAAACAAAAGAAATATATATATATATATATATATATATATATATATATATATATATGACTAAACATATTAGAAAAGACAACAAAAATGTACTTCAACTAGGCATATACCGCATACGAGCAGAAAGAAAATAAATTAGTAAACTCGAAGTGCCTTTTACCATCACCATTAGAAGAGCGTGCAATATAAGATACCTATCATCAAAGGGTGACCAAACTCTTAGATAAAAGGTGTCCACACACAATCACAGGTAGACATATCATTACCTCACAGCAAATTTTCTGCTTTATTTCTCTGTTGAAGCCAAATCCAAACCTAAAGCTTCTTTTGGATCCTTTGTCGCTGATTTAGCCTTAAGACCTCCGACTCTGACCTATAAGACACATGTAATCAAGACTTGAGACACAAGAAACTATAAGAGTTGTTTATTACCTCGACGGCGTTGACAAGTGTAATGTACACAAGGAATGTATATCGCACTCCCCACTTCCGGTACGGTAGAAGATGAATGTAACCATAACCGTAATTCTCTCGTAAACATAAAATATAAAAGGAGAAATTATAAACCGACAAAATAAAAAGAAAGGAAATTTTAGTTATCAACTGATCGTAGTTAATACTGGAAAAAGAATTTTCATAAATGTAAAATAAGGTAATATAGAAAGGAAAATTATAAACAGAATTATAAACAGATTCAGAAAAAGAAGTTGCTAATTATTTTTTATTTTTTGAACATAAAAAGGGTTAATATTGGAAAAAGAATTCTATAAAACATATCTCCTTTCCGACCAAACTCTTTTTTTTTTCACTTTTGTTTGAGCAACCCGAGTGCCTTGTGCGATCATCATCTTCTTCAAAGTTTCCAAACATTCTCTCCTGACCAAACTCTTTTTCTTCTTTTCTTTTTTAAATTTTGTTTGAGCAACCCGACCAAACTCATTCCTCTTTGTAAACCACCAATCAGTCGAGACAATGGAGGAAGAAAGATGGGAATCATCATCGCCACCACAGGCGAAGAAGTTGAAAGTGTCGTCGGCTGGGTTATGGTCTCTTCCAGATGAGGTGGCAGTTAACTGTCTGTCTCAGGTCTCAAGATTTGACCTGGCGGCTTTAGCAATCGCCTCAAAGAGCCACCGCTCCCTCGTGTCCTCCCCTGATCTCTTGGAATTGAGACGGCAGATGGGTTGCACCGAGACGTGTTTCTACGTATGCATGCGCATCGTCTCTCCTCCCGACGCTGGCCCGAGCCCACCACCACCACCACGTTGGTTCATCCTCAGCCCTCGCCATCGCCTGAACCCGATCCCGTCAAACCCTTGCCAGGCTACGGAATCATCCTCTTACGTGGTGGTGGATGGAGGGATCTATGTTTTGGGTGGACTCATAGACGGCCATCGCACTCAAGATGTCTGGTTCCTAGATTGTTTCCTCTCACACATGGAGCCGTGCCCCGTCCATGACGATGCCTCGTGCCTTCCGCATCAGCAAACCTCCGTCGACGGGAGGATATACGTTTCTGGAGGGTGTGTGGAGGAGAAAGCTAATACCCACAAACTGGTCAGAGATTTTCGATCTAAAGACCCAGACTTGGGGTCACTGGTATCTCCCCAAGCCTCCGATTCAGTATCCTGCCACAGTGTGGTGATAGAGGAGGAGAAGAAGGTTTACGCTGTCGACGAGGCGCGTCGAAGTTTATACATTATTGCCCGGTAAGTGTTTGTTTTGGAGGTTCACCAAACCAGATGACGACTTTATTCCAGGAAACCAGAAACGATTGGTGTGCTTATAGGGAAGCGTTTATTCTGTCGTGGTGCTTGCGGGAGAATACTATGGTGTGAGCCTAATGAGTTGCGTTGGAAACCAGTCAAGGGTTTGGAAAAGCTTTATGATATAGGCAGACTCAGCAGCAACTCTGCTGGAAACATTGTCATCTTCTGGAACTCCCATCTTCGTCAGACTTGGCTTTGGTCTGCCGAGATTTCCTTGCGGTGATGACAAAACAAGGCGAGATTTGGGGTAAGATGGAATGGTCCGATGCTGTCTTCAAACTTTGATACTCTCTCACACTCATGCTCTCTTATTCTCTGCTTCTGTTCTTGTGTCTGCCTAAATGAATCTTTGTTTTCATTCTCCTCTTGGGTTTGAAGTTTATTTTTCTTTTGTATAGATAGACAAGTTTCTTCTGAAACTCAAAGTAGGATTTTGCTGTAATTGTGTCTTATAACGTGTTATCTGAATTCCAACTTTTCTGTTTTGCTCTTATTCCATGACAAACATAATGAAAAGGGTATGAACATTCAACATTGACACAATACAAATATTTGATGTCTATTATTATAAATAGGTAGCAACGTTATTCGTACATTAATATATTTATAAAATTTTAAATCTAATTTTTAAATCTAAAAATTTAAATGCATCAGTTGTGGTCTCATCCGCAGTTCAGTCATCTTCAAAACCGGAGAAAATCGTCTTCCACATCATTAGACGATGATATAGTTGTCCAGAGAGACTTGGCTCCACTTTGGGATGTTGACCTTGGTGGTAAGGTCAATGGAGCGGTGGAAACTTGCAGACACAATAATACGATTCTAAGCCCTAAACTCTGTATCATTCTATTGTCAAATCATCTGCAGTTGTAAACACAATAATAAGATTCTAAGCCATAAACTCTGTATCATTTTAGTAAGCAATTGCAAGGTTTATGAATAAGATTAAGAAGCTGACTTTTTGTTTTGTAAATGAAAATAAAATCGTTTGGTAAATAAGTAAATATAGCTACATAAGGTCGAGTAGATAAAATGATTCAGCTTCTCTTACTCATGCATTCTTGTCTTTCTTTGTCATCAGTCCAGCTTCATCAATATGTTGTGTCTTCTCTTCATGATCAAGACCGTTTTCTTGTGGTGTGTTTTCAGATTTTTCTTCATGGCCTGTTTCCATTTGGAGTGTAACCTCACCCTGCTTGGTGTTTTCATCTTCTGCACTCACGATCTTTCCCTCTTCATCCTTAACATCTTGCTTGATGCCATTGTCTTGTCCACTGATCTCTCCTTCTTGATCCTTTCCATTTGGGTGTTGAACACCACTGTCTGTTTCTGTATCCACCTCTTCATTGTTGTCATTACTCACAACTTCATCTGCAGTGGAGACAGCTTCTTGATTGGTATCAGGGAGCTCTTCAAGTGTTGCTCCTCCAGGCTGCTGAAAAACACCGGTAGGTGGTACACCATTGGTCTGATGGTAATTCTGCACAAATGCCAATAAATATTCAAAGTGTTAATTAAAAGACAACAAAACAAAATAAAAACACAAGAGTATAGAGCATAAGCACTAACCATGGAGGAGCTAGGATAGTGTGAAACGCCATACATGTGATGATATGCTCCATAATGTGATGGATCCCTAAGGAAAATCCACCAAACTTAGATTTGTTATTCATTAGAGTCGAAATTAGATGTTTTAGAAGGTTCAAGGAAATTTATATGTAGAATTTACCAGTTGACTTGATTGAAAATGTGGCTTTGAATAAACTTGCGGATATTGATGCCAAGCCACTTGATTAAACCAACCTGCAATTTTTAGGGTTCGTAAAGATTATTAAGAAATTGTTTGTGGGAAATTTTAAAAGCATAAGCAAAATAAAATATATATACTAAACCCTTTTCTCAAAAAAAAAAAAGTTTAGAGATTAAACCATTCTGATATTGATGCCACGCCTGATTAAACGGACCTGAAATACCTGAAATTTTAGGGTATACAGATTAATAAGAAGCTGAGTTTTAACTACTTACAAAATAAATCATATTAAACCCCTTTTTCTCAAAATAAAAATAAATTTTTTTAAGATTAGACCATTCTGATATTGATGCCATGCCATCTCATCAAACGGACCTGCAATTTTGGGGTTTATGAAGATTAAGAAACTGCTTGTGTGGAAGGATTTGTTGCATAACAAAAATATATACTAAACCCTTTGCTAAAAGAAAAAAAAATTAATTAAGAGATTGAACCGTGTTGATATTGATGCGATGGTCCAGCCTGTTGCAGTACACCTACAAGTTTCAAGGTCACCGAGAAGATTAAGCGGGGAAATCTCAAAAAGATATCTATAAAGTAACCTGTGATTAATCAAAAAAAAGTTAAGAGACTAAACCAGTTTGGTTAGAGTGGTTATGGTTATTCTTTTTGTTAAGGTAAGCCAGATTGACGTTGGTTTGTCTTCCCTCGATTTCCGGATACGGAGGTTGACAAGCTCTAGTTGCAGATTCAGCATCCCTAAAAGTAACCTGAACAACTCAAACCCGTAACAAAATTCAGAAAAATAAAATAAAAATAACATCGAATCGATTTTGTAACAAATAGATGTAGCACATGACGCCGAAGCTGGGCACAGTTTGCTTACAAACTAAAACAGAAAGCCCAATTGCGAAACAAACATGGGATTCGGTACAACTATTTGGTTAACCTAAACTTAAAAAGCCCAATTATGAAACAGAGAATGATCGTTTTGATCTACACAAGGCAATTCGAACAAACGTTAACATGTATGAGACTGCAGTTTACAAGAATTATTAAACAAACTAAGAAAATATCTCTTCGAGCTTGTCACAGTTAATAATTCACAGGATGCAAAACAAATCCGTTTATATATCAAGTAGTTTAACAATAATTCACAAAAACACAAAGATTAATTATATACATATGCATAGTTCATAATATAAAAACAAAAAAGAAGATACTTACAAAACCATAGCCTTTTGATTTTAAGCTTCCATCAGACTCTCTCTGGTTGACAACATTAGCATCAAGAACCTCTCCACAATATTCTTGGAAGAAATTTCGCAAAACATCTGTTGTTACTTTCCATGCTAAACCTCCAACGAAGATTTTCTTGTATTTATGATCATCGTCATTGTTATTGTTTGGCTGAGACATAGCTAGCTATCTCTTCAAAACCAAAGAATGATCGCACAAAACTAGAGATATAAATCGAATGCTCTCAGGTCTTAGGGTTTTTGGAAAGAATGGTGTGACATATATCTCATTATATATAAGTTTATGGAAAATAGTTTTTTTAGTGGAAAAAGGAAAAAAAAGAAGAAGAAAATAAGGAAAAGTTTTCGAATTCACATTTATCTTTAATTATTATTTTTTTGAATAAAATAAAGATAATTATTAACATTCAACAGAGTCTATCTTATCTCTCCGTTTCCTTCTTCATTTGAGAAAGTGTTTAGACCAATAGAGTGACGATATTTCGCGAGATGTTGGCGAGAGCTCCACCTCCGTCAGTTACTTTCCCGGCGAGGAGTAAAGTTTGTAGTAATCGAAGAGAGATTGTGCGTCTGTTTCGAGGAGGAGTGGTAACGAGAGGCGGTTTCACTCGTCGGCCACTGGAGACTTCATGCTCGAACGAGGCCGTTAACGACTCCACCGATGATGGATTCGTCGTAATCAAAGCGGGAAACCAAGAGAAGGAGCTCTATCCTCCTCCGCCTCCGTCTTCGATTCCGTCAGGTACTTAACATCTCTCTCTCTCTCCGTTTCCAGTAGGCTTTGATTGGAGTTGGAGAATGTTAGTATTAGGAATTGGAGATTTGTTTATTTGTGTTGATATGCCTTTGGTGGTTGATAGAATCTTCGAGAAGAAATGGTTCGCGTTCCAGAGGAGTGACCGGGAGTTTCGGGAGGTTAAAGGCACAGAAAGTGAAAGCTCTCGTTGGTAAGGTGACGCAGAAGAAGCAGCATGCGAGTCGTGATGAGGAAGAAGAAGAAGAAGACGAGGATGAGGATTCTTTTGAGGATGAAGGATATGGTTCATCATCAATTCTGGATTTGATGAGGAAGAAGTTGGCTATGAAAGATCTACCTAGATCAGGAAAATCTTCAGAGGTAAGAGGATTCAGCAAAGTGCGGGAATCTAGAGAGGTGAGAGGTACAGATAGATTCCAAGGACATGATGAGGTTCCAAATCGTCAGAGTAATGAGAGAGCAGGGTCACGTAGTGCAGATTCAAGCGGTTATGCTGCTAACTCCAGGGGCAGGGGAGCTGTTGGTGGTGAGGTTTCAAACCTTCGGAAGTTTAGTGATAATGAAAGAGCAGGATCGAGGAGTTCATATTCAAAAGACTCTGCTTTTAACTCTAAGGGTAGAGAAGATAGGCGTTTTGTTACCAAAGAGTCGGATACGTATCAGAGACGTGATAGAGCTGCGGATGAGTTTTCAGATGCTCGGTATTTCAATGATAATGAGAGAGCAGGATCGAATTATTCATATTCAAGAGGCGCTGCTGGTGGTAGCTCCAGAGGTTGGGGTGATAGGCGTTCTGATGTATACGCAAGAGATATGGAGGATTGGAGAGAGAGGGGGAACAGAACCAAGCCCGCTAAGGAGACTGGCTTTTTCAGCCGTAAAAGTTTTGCAGAGGTTGGATGTACTGAGGATATGATGAAGGCCTTAAAGGAAAATAATTTTGATCGACCGGCACAAATTCAGGTGTAGGATTGTTTTTTTTCCATCATCTAGGTGCCTGTGTATGTACAGCTCTCGTCTTACGACTTGTGTTTATAATGACGCAGGCTCTGGCTTTTGCGCCAGTTGTTGATGGAAAGAGTTGTATTATAGCTGATCAAAGTGGATCAGGCAAGACACTGGCATATCTTGTACCTGTTATTCAGCGTCTCAGAGAAGAGGAACTTCAAGGACTGAGCAAATCGTCTTCTGGTTGTCCTCGTGTTATTGTTCTGGTACCGACCGCAGAGTTGGCTTCCCAGGTTGGTTTCTTCATATATGAATGCTCTTATTAGGTTGATTCATTGCTTATTTTGTATCCGAATGTTTTATTTGAACAAGTTTCTTGATGAAATCGTTGGCAGGTTCTCGCCAATTGTAGATTAATATCAAAGTCTGGGGTCCCGTTCCGTTCCATGGTAGTGACGGGTGGTTTCAGACAACGAACCCAGCTCGAAAATTTAGAGCAAGGTGTGGACGTTTTGATTGCAACACCAGGGCGTTTCACGTACCTTATGAATGAAGGAATTTTGGGGTTGTCAAATTTGAGATGGTACTATCGATTATTTCAAAGATTCAAGCGCTTGCTAATTTTTGTGTGAAAAAGAAACTGAAATTGACAGGGCACAATCTTGCTAACATATCTTGCAGTGCTATATTAGATGAGGTGGATATACTCTTTGGCGACGAAGAGTTTGAGGCAGCCCTGCAGAATCTGATCAGTTCTTCCCCTGTGACTGCACAGTATCTGTTTGTTACAGCAACCTTACCCCTTGAGATATACAACAAACTTGTTGAAGTTTTCCCTGATTGTGAAGTTGTGATGGGACCTCGTGTGCACCGTGTTAGCAATGCCCTCGAAGAGGTTGGTATTAAAATAAGTAACAGGAGGAAATATGTAATGGGAACAACAATATAGCTTAACTTTCTTAGTAAAACTTGGTTGCTGCGTAGTCTTCTTTTGATCGTCCCTGAATGATGGACATGGATTGAGTTCGATTTTGCAGGTTCTTGTTGACTGCAGTGGAGATGATAATGCAGAGAAAACTCCTGAGACTGCTTTTCAGAACAAGAAAGCTGCTCTCCTTCAGATTATCGAGGAAAACCCTGTTGCCAAGACTATCATCTTCTGCAATAAGGTCTCTCAGTTACTGGTTTTTTTTTGTTCTTATTTAACAATTTTGAAAATCACATTCTCATGTTGGAAGGTTGTACCATCTGCATTTTCTTCCAGATTGAGACATGTAGGAAAGTTGAGAATATATTCAAGAGGCTTGATAGAAACGAAAGGCAGCTGCACGTCCTACCGTTTCACGCAGCACTCGCACAAGGGGCAAGGCTTACAAACATGGAAGAATTCACCTCATCTCATCCCGAAAATCATTCACTGTTTCTGGTCTGCACGGATAGGTACTTTCATTAATCGTTTTATATGTTGCTGCCTGAACATTGAAGATGTAAAACTTACGTTTCCTACAATGGCAGAGCTTCTCGTGGGATAGATTTCTCCGGTGTTGATCATGTGGTGCTGTTTGATTTTCCACGTGACCCGAGTGAATACGTGAGACGAGTTGGAAGAACAGCGAGAGGGGCTAGAGGAGAAGGAAAGGCTTTCGTCTTTGTGGTGGGGAAACAAGTAACGTTGGCAAGGAGGATCATTGAGAGGAACCAGAAGGGTCATCCGGTTCATGATGTCCCAAACGCTTACGAGTTCACAACTTAACTTTAGGTGAACTCTTTCATCGTCTCCTTTCCCCCCTTATTGCAATCTCTCTGGTGTTGAGAGAAACAAGACGGGTCTTTCGGTTCATAATGTCCCAGATGCTTACTGACAAGAACGTACCTGATGACTACAAAGTAAATCCTTTTTGTCGTGATGTTTGTAAGCATTGTAATCGGAACCTATTGGGCCAGTTGCGCCTCAAGTTTCAGTTTCCCTGTATTTCTTCATATTTCTAGTTTCCAAAAATCTATTCTATTTAAATTAAATCAATGTCTTTGTAGTTCATATTTTCTTTTACAAATAACCTTTACATGCCCTATATTTATCCCTCACCCGACAGAACCATATCTGATTATCCCTTGGAACGTTATGTCATCCGAATCTGCAGTTTCATGCACGCGTGTGTTCTGGGACGTGGTGGATTTCCCGTGATCTTGCTCCTGAAACGATTTATAACAATATGAAATCAATTCTTGAGAAAATGGGTTTTATGGGTGATTTGTCAATCATGGCTTATGTTAATCTGGAAACCTTCCCGGATAAATCAGCTTATGAGAGTGTCGGGTCAATCTAATCTATTAAAACAGAAGTACAAATTAAAACTAACCCTTAAACTTGCACAATATTTACAATTCATTGCCACTGAAAATTAAATAAACATATCAGTTAATAATGTTTGTCTTTTCCAAATAATCAATATTTTCCTAAAATAACGACAATTACCTAAAACAACTGAAACAAATAAGTAAAGAATAAGTTTCCAATTTAATTCTAATCGAGATTCTTATTTCACCATTCTAACCCTTAAACTTGCACAATATTTACAATTCATTGCCACTGAAAATTAAATAAACATATCAGTTAATAATATTTGTCTTTTCCAAATAATCAATATTTTCCTAAAATAGCGACAATTACCTAAACCAACTGAAACAAATAAGTAAAGAATAAGTTTCCAATTTAATTCTAATCGAGATTCTTATTTCACCATCAAACTTTTCCAATTAAAAATAATGTAGGTTGTGAAAAGGGAGGAAAAAGTTTGGGCAAAGGAGGAGCTAAGTGACAAGAAGGTTTTGAGGGATTATATCGAACTTTTTCTGGGTTTAAGTTATTATTCTTTTGAAAGTTTTTAGTCAAATCATGTTCTCCTCATCGTTTGCGTTTTGATTCTGTTTGGATAGGGTGCTTTATGTGTTTCAGTTGCAGCGTTTCATTTTATATGTAACTATAACTGGGCTTCTTATGCCTTCAAATATTAAACATAAACAAAAGTTTGTATTATAATTTTGTTAATATATTTTTTAATAATAGTTTACAAAAAAAATATTTCTTAATAATATTAACATATTAAATATTTTAATATTTATTAGTAATAAATATTAAAATAAAAATCACACATCATAATCAATTTATATATCATATAAATAAAATATAAAATAATTGATTTCATATATTATTAGTATAATGCTTTCATAATATAAGTCCAATTAGTTATAAAATAACCCAAAATTATTATTTTTTACAAAATTATTTTAATAGAATTATAGTTCCAAATATGTTTATATATATTATGTATTTATAAATTTTTTTTTTAGTTTTTAAGGGATGCTAAGATTTTAGAATTGGAAAAAATTATGACCCACCTTCATATTATTTTAGTTAAGAAATTTAAAATTTATATCAGAATAATTATTAAACTTTTAATTTTATTATAACTGTAAAGATTAATTTTCAATCTAAAGTTATTATTAAATGATACAAATACATCATTTAATATAAACAAAAAAAACTAAAAATATAAAATAAGCATCCACCCGCCCGGTCGGGCGGGTCAAGATCTAGTTAAACTTTATGACCAAAAACAAAAAAAAGAAGAAAACTTTAAGACCCGGAAATGATTTAGAAAAAATGGATTTTCGAAGACTGTTTAGTGGCATGAAGTTTAAATATAATTAAAATAAAGGTTTCTTTAAATTTAATGTATAATAGATTGAGGGAATCAAAGATCTCTTTGAATTGGAAATAATTATTTTGAAATGTGTCAGTCAAATGAAAATTAATACAAATCATATATAAAAAGAAAATAATATATTAAATATAATGAATAACGCGAATATCCCTAGATTAAGTTACAAAAAAAAATCCCTAGATTGAGAACAAAATATAGAAATGTGTAATTCAATAAAAATGAAATAAATCAGATTTAAAGCAAAATAAAATAATATAAATAACGCAAATATCCAGCTTGATTAGGAACAATATATTTGAAACTTATCCGCCAATAGTAACTAATAGGCTAATACAAATCTGATTTTGTTTTCGTTTTTTTCCCTTCTTATAATGGCTAACTAAAACCAGATTTTGTTTGAATCTTTAAAATCTATAAAAGAAACTCAAAGACATATAGCAAAGGTCATACATTGATTTGATAAAAAAAAGAGAGGTAGTATATTTACAATATAATGAAGACAAATAGCAAGATTGGATTCATGAGCTTCCTAATGATTGCTTCAGTACTCATCATATTTCTCATGGTTTCAGGTTATTTCGTATATGAGTTGAAATCTCTACATAATTTAATACTAGCAAACTATGCAAAATATTATACTCCTTATTAGTATATACTCATATACTTATATCTGAGTACTCTTTTTATTTATTTTGGTTTGGGTGAAATGTAGAAAAAGTTGAAGCCGATGGACAATGCATTGGAAGGTGTGGAATGATTCTTGACTGTAACACTGCTTGCATCAGGATGGGATACCAATCTGGCCAATGCGTTGGCTGGAAAAATCCGAATCAATGTTGTTGTGACCATTAAACGTATCGAAAATCATCAATAAAAATGAATAAATTTCTGCGATTAGATCTACAAGCGTCTGAATTGTTGGCATTTGACAAATTTGATTTGTTATTTTGTTCGAAACCAATATCATTTGAGGGCAATTTCTCTTATACCCTTATATCTCATTTTTTAATTTCTATTAGACAGTTTTTTTTTTAAATTTTATATGTCAAACGAAAAACCATAAAATTAAACTAGAAACGTGAATATTTTTTATTTGATTTATAGATTGGGACGGAGTTTGTTGATCCAACGGAGACGGCATGACTTGTCGGTGTTTCGAAGAAAGCATTTGGATCAAATGGAGCTCCAGTCACAAGGACTGTATCTGTTGACATGGTTGAGAGTAACTTTATCTTCTTCTGCTTTTCATGGTCTTTTAATTAAAACATACAGACCAAGCTATATTTATTAAAAGTAAAAACATGATCTATAAATTTTATTAATTTTTTGTCTGTTTATAAATCGTTTACGTTCTACATTTTTTTAAAATGCTTCATAAAATTAATATAAATTTATGGGAAAATTCCATAAAAATACTCCACCAACTAAGTTTCGTTAAGTTTTTTAATATTCAATTTTTTTTTTGTTTTCCAGTTTAATACACAACCAATTATGTTTTTTATTTTTATTTTTATGTACAATATTTTAAAAAGGGCAATTTTAAAAATTTACGTAGTACTTATGTGAGAAAAATAGTTAGTTGGAATATTAAATTGGGAAGCGAAAAATATTAAGGTATTAAAAATTTTAACGAAATTTAGTTTGAATTATTGAATTATACTATTATTTTTATCTGTGGACTGCACCTTCACTTGAGGATTAGTCAGGGCCTCTCCATAGATCTGGAATAACCCATGTTAATCAAAAAAAAATTAGTTTGAATTATTTTTATGGAATTTTCTCTAAATTCATATAAAATAATTTTTTTATAATTTCTCGCCCGTAGGACAAGCCGAACCTAGTATATATATATAATGCATACAATTTGTTGAAAAATAATAACTATAAAAGTATGTAGTAGATTAATTGTGCGTGTATAATTAAGCTTTAAGACCCTTAAATGATTTTAGAAAGAATGGATTTTCCAAGACTTTTTAGTGGCATGAAGTTTCAGTATAGTTAAAATTAAGGTTTCTTTACATTTAATATTCAAGTAATGTATAATCGATTGAGGGGGTCAAAGATCTCCTTAGATTGGAAATAATTATTTTGAAATGTGTGTCAGTAAAAATAAAATTAATACATATCAGATATAAAAAGAAAATAATATATAATATATAATGAATAACGCAAATATCCCTAAATTGAGAACAAAATATTTGAAACAAAATTTAGAAAGCTGTAAATCAATAAATACTGATACAAATCAGATATATAACAAAATATATAAAAATAATATGACTAACGCAAATATCAGCTAGATTAGGAACAAAATATTTGAAATATATCCGCCAATAGTAACTAATAGTCTAATACAAATCTGATTTTATTTTCCTTCTCATAATAGTAGTAACTAGGATTCTGTTTTGAATCTTAAAAACCAATAAAAGAAACTCAAAATATAAAGCTTGTAAGAGTGTGGAAAGTATATAATCTTGATCTTCTACCAACGTCTATGTTTCCTGTAATTATTCCTGTAATATTGTATTCCCTTTCTTGCCTTCAGCTCTGTGCATATAAGAGCAGAGCAACCAATCAATTGTATATACAAGTTCAATACTCAGTAAAGCAAAGGTGATATATTGAATTGATAAAAAGAGGCAATATATCTACAAATACTACAATACAATGAAGACGAATTGCAAGATTGGATTCATGAGCTTCCTAATGATTGCTTCAGTACTCATCATATTGCTCACGGTTCCAGGTTATATTCCGTATAAACGAGTTGCAGATCTCATGATATCTATCGAATAGCAAACTATGCAAAATATTATACTCCTTATTGTATAAGTACATCTCAGTACTCTTTTTATTTATTTTGGTTTGGGTGAAATGTAGCAAAAGTTGAAGCCGAGCCACAATGCATTGGACTGTGTGGAATGATTCTTGACTGTACGACTGCTTGCATCAGGATGGGATACCATTTTGGCCAATGCGTTGGCTTTAATGATCCGTATCAATGTTGTTGTGACCATTAAATGTTTCATATATGAGATGTATTAAAAATCATCAATCACAATTAATAAATCTCTGCGATTAGAACATATCTACCATCATCTGAGTTTTTGATATTTGACAAATTTGATTTTTTTTAATGGAAAAGATCATTTGAATATTATCATATTCTTGACTTTGATATTAAAAACCCCAGTTAAATTGGCTTCATGCAGTCTTCAGTTAACCGCTTTTTTTTTGCTCTAAAACCACATTCTCATTTCATTAGCAGTAATAGTTGAGGATAATGGTGTATATTATTAGACACCTATCGCAATATCGCATAGTCCACCTTGGCCAACAAAAACCTGCACATCTAAATATACATATTAGGGTCTGAAATGTCAAAAAGAAAATCTAAAGATCAGTCAAAGCACAGCAGCACAAGTCGGAATCGAGCAAAGCTTCGTACAATTCTACTGTTAAACCGTATCATTGCTGATTTGTCTCATACAGTTTTATTATATATTGAAGTAAACTGCTCTGCACCATGTACGGTTATCACGTTAAGGAGAAATGTCTATGAGGCCGATGTGTTTGATTGTTAGTCTCACTCTCAGTGACATTAGTTTCTTTCTCAGAACCATGATAATTACATGTTAAGGAATTAAATATCTCTCTGACTGATACATGCTGACTGATAATACATGTTAAGGATTTAAATATCTCTCTGGTTGATACATGCTGACTGGAAAGAAGATGATCCTGAGATATGTCGTTTGCAAACTAATAAGCTCCATCACTAAACACTATGCATGTCTAATGTTTTTGAAATAAATAAAAAACATTAGTTAATGAATTTTATGAATTTTTAATACATTTTGATCGGTTTTTATCATTCTTGAAATAAATAAAAAACATTAGTTAATGAATTTTATGAATTTTTTTAATACATTTTGATCGGTTTTTATCATTCTTGAAAACTCAGAAACTTGGAAAGCGTTATTGTTAATGCGATTTAGCCTGTATTGTGTATAGTGGCACACACTACTGGTTAAATGAATAGTCATATGCTTGGTCAACATCATGTTACATTGTTACTGCTACTCCTCCATTATATTACAACCCCATTTGAACTAATTTGATTTGTCTTATTAGACGAACCGAGTGGTAAAGGAGGAGAAACAGTAACATGTTCGTTGGCCAAACCAAACATCACATGACTCAAAAAGAGACCCTTCTTCTTCTTTAAAGCACAATTGTATCCTTGTCCTCATGAGTCATGATATGCAATCTCATGTGCTTCTTGTCTCTTCCATGTTTCCTTCTTAAGTTCCACATGTCCCTACCACATTCACTTCCTTTACTTATCCAATCACACAATTTCACTATTGATTCCTTTTGAAGTAACCCACCAAGTACGAAGCTTTCATTTAGTGCCACTAGAAGAAAAATAAACGACTAAAGAAACAACTTTATATCAACGGAGGTGAAAAGAATATTCATACAACTTTATATTACACTTGAGGGCGTTTAAACTAGGCCTCCGCATCCAATAGGGAAGTGTTATATATCGCATGAACCCCAAAAGTTAAAATAAAGAAGAAAACGAGAGGCTGAGATTCCATAAACTTGTTTCTTCAAAACCAAAAAAATGGTTTTCTGATTATTTGATCTATTAACACCTGCGACCGGCTCTGCAGTTAAGAGCACCAGAGTAAGAGGTCATGGTGCCTACGAGTGAGGATGACTTGGCCGACAAACTCGAAGCTCTGGCGTAGCCGGCTCCAGCTCCAGCTCCAGAACGTGTGAAAAATGCTCCGTTCAAGAAAAGATCTCCTTCTGATCTCCAGTTCCAGTGCTTCCATTTCGACTGTCCCGTGTACTCCCTCTTAGTCACCTGCCACATACCCAATCATCAATATATAAAAGTGCAATCGGGACTAAGAAGACCTCATCAACATGGTTTGGCATCAGCACACTTTAAAATGACATACCTCCTTAGCAAATGGGTTAACTGGGGCAAGAAAACGATTCCCCTGACTGTTTATAGTCGGGCCAGCACTACCACCAATTGCATACATCTCCCAATGCGTGTAGTCGTTGTTTACTACATGGAAGTATCCATGCCTACACCTGCAAACACCATAAGGTTTGTTTACTTGCCTAATCCAAAACCTACACAACTTCTCAAACCATATAATAACTAGCAGAGCTTGAGATTCTGTTTGTACCTTGGCATTCTCTGGATAAGACCCTCACCGAAATGGTTGTAAGCAATTGTGACTTGCATCACTTTGTCCCTCGTGTAAGAATCACTATGCCCCAACAACATAACCTGAATAACACGCAACCGTTACTAAACCCCTATTTCTCAATTCCAATAAACCCTATAAAATGTGAAACTTTAGTTATAGAGTAGAAAGTCTTTAAATTAACAATTTTAGAATTATGATATTTTATTACTTAATAATTAAAAAAATATTTCATAGATATGTAAAATTTTCAAAATAAAAAGAATATTTGATTTACCCGTACATATATTGATAAATTTTATAGATACAAACTTTTACTTGGTACTAAAAATATTAACCGCAAATGTAGATGCATTTTAAGGTGTAGAGTGACAAATAAATTATCTTAATAAATTATCTTAAAGTGTTTACAAAATATAAAAGATAGTCACTATTTTTAAGTAAAATATTTTTATAAATACTATCTATAATATTTGTTAATTTATATTTACAATAAAATTATATTTCGTAAGATTTTTCAAAAGTTTATTATCTTATCAAATTGTGTTATGTTTACACTGATCCAACTCAAATCAGAATAGCTGAAATTTATTATTTTCTTGTAACTGAGTTTAATTTATTTATCTAGAACTAATTCATAGAATTTCTATAATATACCTCATTATGGTGCGTGAAGAAATTGTTAGAGACAGTAATCGCAGTGGAGCTCATAACGGCATCCACAAGCCCATCAGCGCAGTTCGAAAGCGAGTTATGATCAATCCATATATGACTCGACCCGAAGATCGATATCGCGTCACCATCAGCCATCGACCTCCACCCGTAATGCGTCGGGGAGCTTCTCACCATCGCGTTCCCCGTGGGCTTACAATCATGTATGTGTATCCCGTGGACTATAATGTTAGTAACGTACTGGATCGTGAGGCACGCGCCGTTGGCCACGTGGACGTTAACGCCGCGTCCGTCGATTGTCTTGAAGCTGTTCATGATCAGCTCCTGCTTCAGCGTGATGACCATGTCGCGCTTGAAGACGATCCAGAGCGGCTCCTCCTGGATCACGGCGTGGCGGAGCGTTCCCGGGACGGGGTTGACGGGATCGTCGTCGTTGGGGTCGGTCACGACGTAGTAGCGGCCGTCGCGGCCGCCGATCGCGTTGCGGCCGAAGCCGATCGAGCAGTCCGCGAGGCGTTTGCGGCGGAGCTGCCATTTTCGGTCGCAGCGCCAGCAGTCGTCGATCGGGTTGCCGGTGGCGCAGGAGAAGTAGCCTAGCCGTCTCCGCTCCGTGCTGTTGCGGATGCTCCTGTAGAGGGAAAGATAATTTTTTTGAATTTTTACTGGATAAAAGGTAAAAAAAAAAACTAGAGAGAACAGTTTACGTTTTTACTTTTCAGAATATCAGAAAATTACGATTTTTTTAATTGTGTAGTTCAATTTTTCTATGTTTTGCAGTTTTAGTTTACAATTACAACTTAATTATATTAATTTATGTAATATTTTTACAAGATTTTTACGGAAAACAATACTTTTAGTAATTTATATACTCTGAATAAGATATAGTTTAATTGCTACTATTGGGAGCTCAAATATTATTGATTAATATAAAAAGTACCAAATTTACACCAGTAAACTAACCTTCTTAAGATTTTTTTTTAAATAATAAAATGGAGAGGCCTAATGATATACATAAGTCTAATTGATATATTTAAGATATCTCTCGCATAAGCTTATGTATTTTTTTTATTTCCCAAATATTTAGCTTACAAAAACGAATTTCCAGTGTGAGATGTTTTTAATTAGAACACAAAACAAAGTCACTAGAAATTAAGAAAGAGTGAACTCCAAAAGATTAAAAAAAAAACATATATGGGTTTGGGTCCATGGTTGTGGTTAAATAATCTCATATAAGTATATAACTCTTGGATAGTTGTGAAGGATATATAATTATATATGATTATTATTGCTTAATCTTTGTTGTCAAAAGTTTTATTGTACTGAAAAATCAAAACAGGTACAAAAAATTTAGAGTGTGAATAAGCTTTTCGTACTAGTTATCTATCGGTTTAAAGAAAAGTCCAAGTTAAAAAGACAACACATGTCATGAAGTGTACGCGTCACTGCATGTGGCATGAGCATGTGCAAGGGTCTGGCCAATCATTGTTGCAAAGATTAATACATATTGAAAAAACATTACACATGTTCGCGAGCCTGGACCAATGCTACAATAATACACACAAACATCATTCACTACCTAAAATATCGTACTTCTTTCTAATATTTAGATACTTTTAGCAATTACTGCCTTTTATGACGAATCCACGATGGACTTGCATGTGAGGATTATGAGAATAAGAAAAAAGGTCACATGTATATATTGTAGTGATGAAAATGATCTGTATTCGTAGAATATATCTTTGTTTATATAGAAACTCACATGTCCACCATGGCAGCTACTTCCTCTGGTTTCTCAACTGCATGTTCATGCCATGTTTCATTCGACCTGTAAATCATATAATAAAACCATCTAACAATTATTATTATCACATTGATAACCTGATATATTATACTACAAATTATTAACAATTTCCTGTTCTTTTGGAGTGGAATAACTATACAATATACACTAAGATCATAGTGATGAAAAATGATCTATATGTTTGTTTTAAAAACTCTCACTAACCACTGAGACAAATCGAGAAATTGTCCAAATTTTTCTTTACCAAAAAAAGTTGTAAGTTTTAGATTTATGAGAGAATATTGGTTTTCCTTTTCACCGTTGGCGAATCAACTAACGGTGATCGATGGTGAATCAAATAACCAAGCTTAGTTGATTACTTGATTGGTTCTATAAACAATATAATACGTATAAGCTAAGCTAGATAAAAATCGTCAACGGATATCTAATTAGTCAATGTACAAATAATAACACGATTATGATGATGTTAATAATAAGTGATACCTGGATGAATTAACGCCGATAAACAGCGTTGCTACAAGTAATGCAGAAGCAAAGAGGAAAAGTTTTGTGGCAGCCATTGTTATGACTGTGGTCTTCTTGCTCTGTTCTGTCTTGTTGTCTCTGCCTGAAGCAGAGGTTTTTCTCGAGGTGAAAGAAAGGAAAAGGAATGGGAGAAGAAGCGTAGAAGAAAGGCTACGAGAGAGAAGTTATTATATAAGAAGGCTGTGTAGCCTATCCCCGTTATTTTATTTGGTAAATTTACTGGAAAAGAACAATAAAATATAGAATCAATAAAGAAAATATGTAATAGTAAAACCCATATAAAAGAATATATTGTTTTTTATCAACAGAATATATAGTTTTCCATACAGCGATGTCATATATATATATATATATTAATATATCTTATGATTGCTATCTATCGATGGTTTTTATATACAGCAATGTTATTCCCTTTCTCATACGTTTTCTTTTAGCTATATTATATTTAAATTACTCAATTATTCTTTGTAATGGTCTGTTATGACTAGGGTGGTATAGTCTCCTTTTGGGAGTTTTTGGTATAGTGTGTACTCTTGATGTACCTCTTTGATGATCAATGAAATATCTTAGACGGCAAAAAAAAAAAAATTACAAAGATTGTGAATTATGAGCAAACGAAAAAATAGATGACTGAGATATCATATATGTATATGTGTAGTTATAAAGATTTCAAACATATATCAGTTTTTCCCCTCAACATACAATTACAATTTGATATAGAGGTTAAAATAATGTATTAAAATGACAATACAAGGATGATTAGATTTCTACTTTTTTTTTATTCTTATAGAAAATGGAAACACATGTGTAGGTGTACTTGGCAAAAATGCGAGTGTTTAGTGAGATGCCAATAATGAGTTGGCCAACAACAGTATCATGTCATGTGATTGGTATTCCTCATCTCTCTATTTCTCTAGCAGACTTATTGGATAATAATTTGTTAGAAACAATGAAAGGAAAAATACAAATTATAATTATAATTTATAACTCATATAAAGTTATAGACAGCTAATTAAAGCAGTACATACTGTCTTGGATAATAAACCCATCCTTAGTGCAACGTATTGACTTTTCCCATGTGAGCATTGTACCTTATGATCATTACAAAGGTAATCACAGTTTTTCACTGCTAATAATGGTATATAATTATGCAATAATTAACTAATCATCGTTTGATAAGAGGGCAATCATTTTTGTTTCATATATAAAAAGACTAAATAATGTATTGTACACACAAAAGATTCATTTGCTCATGTATACGTGATATGCAACTATTCCATACAAGTTGCAGCAGCTCAAGACACTGAAACAAACCCACAGAGGTACACATCTTAGGTACTTTGTTTTCATTTTCTGTCATATAAAAAACTATAGCATGTATCACATAAAACATTAAATTACCAAGTATACCCAAGTACTTTACAACTTTTCCTAAGTGAGTTGTAGTAAAAGCCAAAACCAACGAGCAAAAAAACAAAATACAAAACAAACATACAAGAGGTCACAACAATGCACAAGAGTAAAGAGGAGATTCTTGGGGGCAAGGGGTGGAGAGAAAGTTACGAACAGCCAAAGCATCTTCTGAACGATAGGAAGCCCGATGGTTCAGGAATAGGATCCGAAACATTCTGTTTCATAGTCGGAAGATGTTTGAAGAAGGCCTTCACAGCTCCAGCCACACCATCCTCGTCCTTCATTGCCTTTGCTAGAGTCTCTGCGCTGCTCTTCACCTGTTCCCAAACATATGCTCAGTTTCATTTGTAAAACCCCAATGGCATTGCCATGATCTCCAGGGATGAGCATATTAACACCATTGTGTTTGGTTTCTCAAGAGAATTATTTACCTTATCGTCAAGCATGAAATTAATGGCATCTTCAAGCTTATGGAGTGAGAATTCGTCTACTGGGATTGGTGCAGGACCTACTCCTCTAGCGTGCACTCGTTCTCCCCAAAAAGGTTGGTCTCCAAAGAAAGGCACGATTGTAGTTGGGCACTGTGTGTTGAAGATAAAGCAAGACACTTCCATATTAGCTACTAAAGTCTCATTTCATGAAGCAGATGGTTCTAGCTTACACTCAAAATAAACTTACCGCTGCTTTAAGACCTGCAGCCGTTGTTCCAGCACCACCATGATGAACCTGAAAGCAGAAGAGCAATGAGAAAACACACAATGCCAAACATCACTGTAGGACTAAACTATGAGGAGTTCGAGATTATTATTATAGACACACCACTGCCTTGCATCTTGGGAATAACCAGTCATGTGGGACATTATCCAACAAGTAAACAAAGTCCTTCGGTTCTTTCACTGTATGAAAAGCCACATCAAACATTGTATATTATAATAACATACCAATCAGGTAAGCATGCAATAAAGGAAAGTTCATACAGTTTCCAAGGCCACCCCAGCCTTTGTTGATGATTCCTCTCTGTTTGGTTCTTTGAAGTGCTTCCACAATGATTTCAGTCATTGTCTCTGGTTCTTGCACAGGCTTTTACCACAAATAAACACACAACGGTTAGATACATTATTTTCAATTTCCTATAGAAAAAATACTATTCCGGTGAAGAAAACTCACGAGACTACCAAAGCCGATGTAAATAGGTTTGTCACCAGCTTCTAGCCATTTCACAAGTTCTGCAGGAGGTTCATAGTTTGATGCAAGATCAAGGAAGCAGAATCCCACTACATCTATTTGTGGGCCCCAGTCTGAAAGTAACGATATAAATTGCTATTTATCAAAACAGAAAAAAAAAACATCATCAGTGAGCTCATAAGAGTAACACTAACCTTTGGGCTTTGGGACTAGATGAGGACTCCACATATATCCATATGGAATATTAGAGCCAGAGCTTTGTGTTCCACTTAGATATGTAACAGGCCGCAGCTTCAGTTTCTTTTTCCTAAGGTCATTTATCATGTCCCTTATTCCAAGCCAGATTAATGAATCCACGATTTGATACGAAAGCTGAAAAAATTGCATTATGTTAAAAGAAGAAGTCAAGTTTTATAGCAATATCTGAGTAAACAAGTCTCTCACTCTGTATCCTGCTGGTTGTTTGACACGTGACAAAGGGTGTGGAAACTCACTGGTTGGCCTGGATCATTGTTTAATAGGCAGAAAGATAGTGAGTGAATGATTCTGAACAGAAAGAATATAAGAAAAGAGTTTATAGCAGTAACATTCATTCAATACAAGACTTACGTCCAAGGCATGGTGAAAAACACGTGAATCGGTATCCTTAGTGCTTCTGCCACATGGGTATGTCCTGCAATGGCGGCGATTCCTAAAGTTAGTTACCGTTTAAAAGTGAATCTATGATAAGTTAAGGAAGCTAGTAAAAACAAAAAACATCTCCACGCTTCACATTCAAAAGCTACTGAATGAAACTAACCATATGCTGGAGGATTGGCGATAATAGCATCGGCTTTAAAGGAGATCCCAGAGTCTGGATCAGGTTCTTTACACGCTGGAAGTAGAGAGTTTATGATGTCTTTCATTTGGTTTCGTTGAACTGGAATCTCTGAAGGGCCTGACGGCAAAAACCCCTTGTTCTTAACCATATCTGTACACAAACGTAGCAAAGGAAACCGATGAGCTGATATAGATTAAGTAACAAGGAAGAAGAGAAGAATGGGAATGTTGGGAAGAAACATACATTCGGCTAGGACTTTAGGATCTCCACCTAAAGGATAAAACTCCAAACCAGCAGTCAAAACAAACTCTTTGAAATTTGCATGAGTTGCAAGTCTAACTCTATGCCCATAGTCCTGCATCAAAATAAAAGTCAGTCCAATAAACAATTCAAGTTCAGAATTTTTCCATCATGTTATATGAACAAGAAAGAAAGAAGCATGAGGAGATAGATATATACTATCAAAAATATAAAGTTAAAAGTGGCAACCTGAAGGCGTTTGGCGATAGCAACAAAAGGCTGAACATCACCACGGGTTCCGACGATAAGCATGACAATTTGCATAGGAGGGATGTACTGAAGGTCTACACCATCAATAGCCTCATCAGGGCAAGCACCGTTTTTGGAATCATCACGGTCCAGAGCAATAGGCTGTGGGATAGCATCTGCTGGGACTTCAAACTCAACCGTCCCATCATGTTTCACCGTAGCTATACGGTTCAGCAATTTCAGCTGCAAAAAAAAAATAGGACATTTAAAGTAAAGAAAGATAAAGAATTTCACTACTTTTGTAAGAGTGTGAGTAACATTGCCAGGAAAAGTAGGAATCATAAGAACTGTTAAAATATTCAAATTTACTAAAAATAGAAGGCATGAAAACATAGAAGTGAAGTAGGAGAAGCTAGATAATTATACAACCATCTTATTTAGTCTAACAATATTTACTGAAAACTAGTTTAAAACACTCTTTCTCAGTTCTTAACAAAACTTTTTCTAGAAAAATATCAATATCAATAAAATTGAATAAAACTCTAGGCAAAAAAAAAAGTAAAACCAAATAATTCTAAAACTACTAAAAAAAAGAGAAAATTCTAACCAAGTAAGATAGCTAAAACACAAATAACTCAGATGATTATCCTAAATCTAGGATGCATCAAGAAGTTTGTAAACCTTCTTGCCAGCAGAGAGTCTGTCATCGAAAATCTTAGCGGCATCCTCGGCAAGAATGTGAGTGACTTTCTCTTTCGGCTGTTGCCTCTCAGTCTTTGATTTATCTAACCTAGGCTGCTTTGAAGACGATACTGATGATGATGATGCTTCAGCCTTATCACTACTCGAAGAGCCTTCCACAGGCATTGTCCATACTCTACCAAAGCTTTTACTACCTGAAACCCCACTAAACATCAAAATCGGATTGGATCCAAAACAAAGGAATCAACTTTAAGCCTATATCCAAAACGAGATACCTGAAGATTCAGCAGCAACAGGAGATGACTCAGGTTTGGTTGTCTCAACTACTTCAGAGCCATTGTCTACGCTGTTACTACCACCTCCTCCTGCGTCTTCAATCTCCTCGATTTTCACGGAGGCACGGTCTGAGCTTGAAGCTGATGACGAAGAAGAAGAGGAGGAAGAAGCTCTGGCGAGTTTTGCCGGCGATGTTTCCGGCATCGTATCCTCTCTCTCGAACTCTCCACGATCTGGAAGTATATAATTATATGATTATACGATTTTGGCTGTATATCGAATTTGCGTAAGCGTGTTTTGTGAATCCCAGAAAGTATGTAATTATACGATTCCTTTCTTGTAATACTTCAAAAAAAATCAAAAATTCGAAAAAGAAATGGGAAAAAATGTTTTCTTTACTTACACTCGAGAGAGAGAGATAAGCGGCACGTTCGGACAAGAGGGGAAGATGGCTGCGTGTGGTTCGGTCCAGTTCAGGCTACGATTTCGGAAATAACTGTCGGAGTGGTGGGTAATTCGGTCAATTTATATTGACTAGAATCAACTGGCTGGAAATATATATTCCTTGAAACGCTGTCGTATGCTTTGACAGCGAATCTCTTCCTCTTACTGTCATTTCGTATTTTACGTCCTTGTCGGCTTTCTCCTTTTCCCACTCTTCCCCCTAGTATATATTAGATTCACAATTAAGATACTTTCCATATTTATGCCCAAAACTTTATGTATTAAATTATTAAGTACTAATTTATATCAACATTTCTCTGATATTTTTCCAATTTTATTTTTGCCATCTATAAATTTTCTCCCCTGAATATAAATTCACAATTAAGATTTGATTTTTAATAATAAAATCATTATCTAACCAATAAGGTGCTGTGGTGTAGTGGTTATCACGTTTGCCTTACACGCAAAAGGTCTCCAGTTCGATCCTGGGCAGCACCAAATTTTTGTTCGTAATCTGTATAACGTAAGAAATTTCTTGACGAGTGTCAGCTAAGTTTAGCTGTCTTTTTTTGTTTTATGCTCTCATTTGTTGATTTGATTAACTCACACTTTGCAAAATATACAAGATGTTATAATAAGATGTTCAATTTAAAAGGTAAGCCATAATTAATTACAAGAAACAAAAGACGGATCACAAGCTAATTTAGCACTAGGCTATGCAGAAGGTAAAGAGAATAAAGCAAAAAAGGAACACACTTCAGACAAAACGACATAGTACTAAGCTATGGAAACTACCAAAGGGAGATCTACAGAACTATATTAAGACAAAAACGACATGATTTAACCTTTTTAGAAACAGATTGAAAACCAAGCCTAACTTTTAAGGGTCTTTTTAGATAAAAGTAAAAAAGAAGGCAGAGCAAATTGCCCATATAGCTTAGAAAATTGGAAATAAACAGCTTATGTTTTTCTGTGTGAACTTGTTGGCTTTGTACAAAATAGTACATTTTTTGCAGCTCAAATCTAAACGCTCACAGACGCAATAGAATCAAAATCGCTTGATGAAGCAAATCATATGTATATAGAAAGTGTGTAGTAGAACATAAATAAACGCAAAGAACAAAAACATATTATTGTTTTAAAATCACTCATCTTGAGGCAAATCAAGAAGTGCAGCCATTGGTATTTTAGCATCGATTTGGAAACCGTCTCCTTCATCCATGGCTGTAGCTTCATTCTTCTTTGAATAATCTATTTTGAAATCATAGTCTCCGTCCATGGCATCCTCACCACCGCCTGCTGCTTTCTTCAACTTCTTCCTCTTATTCTTCTCTGCTTTCTGCTTCTTTGTATTCAGCATGCTTTCCGCTGCGTACAGCTTCCTGTTCTGCCTGCTAGCCTCTTCCTCCTCTTCGCCGTACAGCTTCCTGTTCTGCCTGCTAGCCTCTGACTTGGAGTTTCCCGTCTCTTCCTCCTCTTCCCCTCCCATAGATTCATCACCATCATTGTCAAGACCAGCCTCTTCTTCTTTGGTCTGAGTCTTAGAACCATCCTGTGGTAAATAACCAAAAGGTTTAAACCATACCAAACAAGTTACATAGCACAAATGAAAATCAATAGAGAATCTATTAACCAACCGACCTCGATCATAGCTTCATCGAAGTTGAGTGGACCATTGGAAGGAATCTCAACAGGATTGAAGTCGCTAACAGTCTTCAAACTCCCAATGAAAGAGGATTCACCACTGTAAACCTCATCGATGTTGAACTCCTTAGCCAACTCCGTCACAATCTTTGACTCTGCGTGTTCGCCTTGGTCCCTCTTTGGCGGCATTGTGTAGAATGGAATTTTACCTGCAAACACCATTCAGAAAACAATCAGTTAGATATAGAATAAACAGAGGTTTTAGAGATTCCAAGTGAACTAAAAGAAGATCTCCTCACCTTCATTCCAGTCATGCAACACAATCCTCGCAGCAGCTTCGATATCCACAAGACCACCCTTCTTAAGCTTACCCCTAACGGTGGCTACTTTATAAAGAAAATCGTCAACTGCCTCGAAGCTCGTGATCTTGTACAGAGTCACCAGCAGTTGTGGTGAACAAAGCTTGAGTATTTCCTTCACTATAAGCAGAAAGAGTTCACAGTTAGAGATCACTAAGATTATCGATTCAATTATAATTTGCATTATTTCCAAATTTTACCTGGACTAACAGGATCTTCCAACTTCTCGATTCTTTTACAGTTCCGGAGAGCTATAGAAGCATCATCTCCTGAAGATTTGAGCATCACAACTCCAGGACAATCCAACAACTTCACGTTTTTATCCAAGTGAACCTCTTGCAGAGACCTAGTCAGTCCAGGAGTGGCACCGACATTGACAACATGAGCTCTCTTCAAACTGTTGATAAGACTACTCTTCCCTACATTAGGCAATCCGATAATACCAACTGTGATAGATTTTTTCAACTGCCAAAAACGAAACAACAAAAGGAGGATTAGTTCAAAACTGCATGATGTTATCTCAATGCTCTGAATGTAAACACTATCAAACGCCAAACCTCATGACTTCTTGAGTAGTTTTTCAGTAACTTGATAAGAGTGTCTGCTCCAAGACAATCACTCGTCTGCAAAAGATTGCTTGGTTTCGATTCTTTTGATGCTTTCGATGATTTCGATGATTTCCAACCCAAGTTTGATCTCTGTTCCTGTGTGCTACATTTGAAGGCAACAGCTGGAAACTCTTCCCTAAGGTACTTGAGCCATTTCTCAGCAGCCTCTCGGGGAACAAGATCTGGGACAAAAAGAGATTATGAGTCTCTAATGATTGACAACAACAACAGCAACAGCACGAGCAGAGAGTTTTATATAGAAAGCTTTTTACCAATCTTGTTGAGAAGCAACACGAGGTGCTTATTGGGACCAGCTTGCATCACCATCCTCTCCATATCGGTACAACGAGTGCCAAGGGGATCACGAGCGTCAAGAACCTCCAGAATGACATCAGACAAGTCAATGACTTTGACAAGCTCTTTGTAGAAAGCTCTCTCCGAGTTATCTGTGAAACAATAGACATCAGTGAATGTAATAGGCAGATAGAGATCCAAATCAAAAGCACAATAGTAACACTCACCTCGAACATTGACAAGTCTACTTGAGTCATCTCCGCCGCTCTTGGTATCCTCATCCTCATCCACAGCAGCCAAACCAAGTTTCCTCTTTTTGGTCTGAAATGCATTTAGTCAGTGAGATCAGAACACAAACACACACGCTTCATAATAATTTATTACAAGAAAACCAAACAGCAAGACACAAAAGAACATGTCTTTAAACCAAAAGTTTGATGAAAAGATGATACCTTTTCTCTGTGTGCCTCTTTCTTCTGTTCAATCTCCTCGATGGCACTGGCACGTCGATCTTCTAAGGCCTTAAGCTCTTGTTCCTTGAAAGGATAGTCAGTTGGGGATACCTGGGTCCTTCTCTGCTCTTGGCTTACGGTTAAACCCGAGCTTATTAGCCTCCTTTGCCTTCTTCTTGTGGTGCAACTTGACCTTTCTTAGAACCTTGTTCTTCTGCTTCAAGGTCACTCTCTTACTCTTGCTCTCTGCAGGAAAAAAAACAATCACAGCATCAAACAATGTCAATTAAAAAGAAACTTAGAAAATTTTACAGATTCAATCGAGGGATTTTAGCTTACTTTTACCACATTTCGCCATCTCTGGGAGCGAAGCTTGAGAAGGTTTAGAAAAGAAGGGTTTATGGAGAAGGAAAGGAAGATATCGGCGGCGATTAGGGTTTTGCTGACCCGACACGGCTCTGTTTGAGTCAACTAGGTCTGGAGGTTCGGTAAGGTCGGTTCAAAGTAATATATATGGGATATAAAATTATATCCAAATTATATGAAATTTTTGAACCGAATTAAGTAAATTTAGGATCGAACTAACCGTATTAAGATTAGGTTTAGATAAATAAAAAATATGAGGTTCGGTAAGTGAGGTTCAAAGAAATATATACTCTCCTCGGTTTCAAAAAAAATATATGTTTTAAATTTTTACATTTATTAAAAAAACCATAAAATTATAGTCATCAATGTATTGTTTTTATCGATAAAACATTCTCCATAGTTTATAATCAATAAAATTTTAATAAATACAATTATATTTTTTGAAATGTACAATTTATCGTTAATTAATATATTGAAACATATGAAAAATATATTTTTTTAAAACGAAAATTTTTTTAGAACGTGAATTTTTTAGAAACGGAGAGAGTATGCATATAAATTATATGAAAACTTTAACCGGAATTAACTGAATTTAAAATTGAACTAACCGTAATTCGGTTCAGATAAATAGAAATTCTGAGGCTTCGTATAGTGTTCACAACTAAAATAAAGAAATTTAAAAAAGCGGGGGTGAGAGAGGGTTCGAACTCTCGACCTCGATTACTCAGATAGCTATGGAAGCTGCCGGTTAAACCCTTGTAAAATCCCCCAGATTCCAGAAACTCCGTTTGACCACAGAAGATCCAAGCTCAGAAATGTCTAGCAGAAGCCTAAATCTGAAGAAAATCTCGTGGCTTTCTTCTCGGATCGTCTCAGGTTCGGAGCTTTGTTCACTAGGAAACATTCAATGGGGATATCGGCGACACGTTGCTATCGGTGGAGACAGGAACATTCCGTCGAACACATTGGTCGGAACTCGCGGGTGGGTTAATTCGATTTGATTAAATGTATAGTCTTTTTCGATTTTTGGGATTTATTGTATTGGACCAGTTTGTTTCAGATTTGCGTCAGTGAAACGGAAGTCTCGAGCAGCTTCTCCCTCTTCCTCTTCCCCACATGCTGATTTGCTCACTTATGTTAGAGGTTCACTTGATAAACTTGAAGGTAACTGATTGTTTAGTTTACTACTTGATTATTATTATGTCATCTGTTTGTTTTGCTTTGTGTTGTGTAAACATAGTTTGGTGGTGATTGGAACTGTTTTTTAGGTCCTTCCCATCATTGGTTGAATCGTGACACTGCTGAGACTAGTAAACAGCTTTTCAAGGAGAAAGGGACTTATGTAGTTCTCGCTGGAGATTTGCTTAATGGAGATCCGAGTGGTTTCTTTGAGAAACTCAAGTTGCTTCAGCAGAGGTTTTAAGAAAGCTTCTTTGTTTTAATCATGGGAATTTAACAGGGTTTGTTGGCTAAGCGTTTTTTTGGGTCTTGTTTTGAAGGTCTCCTGGAGTCTGTTTCATGGGCATTCACTTCAGTGATCAAGGTAGAATCATTGATGATCGAGCTACTCTAGCGGAGATGATTGTGAAGGAATATCTTACTTTTCCTGTACTACTTTCTAAGAAAGAGTTTCCCAAGGTAAACTTATCGTATCTCCGAGGAAAATACATTTTGGTTGTAGATTATTCTCTCAAGTTATATGCTTTATTTGTCGAGTTTGTTTTGTTTGCTACTGTTTTAGTCAAGTGGAGAAGAAGTACGTTACTTCGTGTTTAGAGATTTTAAGAATCCTTTAATCTACCAAGACAAGGATCTGGATATTGCTTCTGTAGCTAAAGGTAATGCCTACTTTATCATCCTATTCACTACAAATGTTCTCTAACACTTCCATTGCTATTGTTCCATGTTCACCTTAAAAAGAAACAAGATTTTCATCTTGCTTCTCTAGGCTGCGTTTAGATATTAAATTGTTCCTTGCATCGTAGATCACACATTCAAAATGTTCCTCAGAATCTACAAAGGCGAATTACATCTAATAGTTCCGTTGATTTGTGTGTTTAATTGCGTACTCTGGTTTCTTCTTCTTGTGCTTTGCTGCAGCTCTTGACAGCCTTAGTCAAGATACTGAGAAATCCAAGTCCGTCAAACTTTTCACCAACACTTGGTCTAAACAGGCTGATGCTATCAAGGAACCACATTTCTCTTCTTTCTTGCAAGATTTGTTTCTTTACTTTCCAGGTATATATATATATATATCTTCACTCTTCTCTTCTTCTTTTTCTTTTTTTTTGATTCTTTTTGAGTTTTGTCTGGATATCACATCTTATCTTTCATACTACTGTCTAAGTACTCTTTGTGTGTGACATTCTCCAAAACAGGTTGTATCTCTGCAGACGAAGTTGGAGATTGTCTGTTTCTTTCTGATAGCAACCATCATCGTATTATCATATCCAATTATAGTGGTGAGATCTTAGACAGCGTAAGTGTAACTAAATCACACTTGGGAAAGTCTAAGTTACTTTTAGAGAAAAAAAAGGTTCATGTGAAGCTACTTGTGTAACAAAGCTAAACTTCAAGACAATGTTTTCTCTTTCAGATTGGTTGTTTCCCAGGTTTTGAGGATGGAGAATTTGAATCTGCAAAGATGTTACGTCCTGCGGCAACTCTTTATGACGAAGAGGAGGATTGCCTTTACATTGTAGATTCTGAGGTTTTGACTCCTACAAGAAGTTGTGGTCACTGAATATATTCATATTAAGATTGTTTCTAATCTCTTTAATTGTTTCTTTGATCTTGTAAGAACCACGCCATTAGAAGAGCAAATATAAAGACGCGTGTCCTGGAAACGGTATATCCAAAGGTTATCAAGAAGATTGGTGGCTTATGGTCTTGGATAATGGAGAAAGTGGGTCTTGAAAAAGATGACGATACAACAGTCGATGCCGATGCTCAATCAGAAGAGTCTGATGCTCCCTCCCTGATGTTTCCATGGCATATACTGAAACGTGATAATAATACTCTTCTAGTCATTAACAAAAGGTAAACATATTAGTTAAAGTGGGTTCTTGATTAGATCAGAAAAAGGCTCATTCTATTGTCATGTTTTTTTGTTTCAGCTGTTCGAAGTTGTGGATAATTAATTTAGCTTCAGGAGAGATCGAAGAAGTCGTAGAAGGTTACATATAACTATCTTATGGTACTGCTTGTTCATATACTATATCTAACATATATATTATTTATCAAAATCTGAAGGGCTCCAGGGGATAATGGAGATCTGTGGGGAACTGATCACGGAGAAGCTATCAGTCTTGAAACATTTGCCTTCTACTTGGTTGCAACAGCAAACTAAGGCCATCACCTCATGCAAGGAGCTGCCAAGTGCTGCTCTTTTGTCTTCTTTCTCCAGATTTGGAGACGACATTGTCATGACAGATATAGGTAAGAACAGCTTTGTTTACATCGTTTGATCTCTGTGCCTCAACTTATGTGTTATCTCTCTACTTATGAAAGCTGGTCAGAGGGTGTTGAAGCTAAATAGAGAATCTGGAGCATGCTCTAGCATACAGTTTTCAAACATTGGGATCCTGGGGTTACCCTATTGGTTGTCCACTCCACTGGAGAGAGTTTTCAATCTGTTAGTGAATCTTTTTCCATTAATTAAGAGCACTATCCTTGTTCTAAAGCTTACTTAACTGATGTTGTGGTCTTTTGGGTTAAAATAAAACAGAGCCAGCGGAGTACAGGAAGCACACCTCAGCCATGCTCATCAACTCCGGTTATTACCAGGTGAGACAAACCCTAATGTTTTGACACTAGCTGCATCATAAATATGGTTTTGACATTTGGGTTCCGGTCTGATTCTACTAGTGCTAATCTTTTGATTTTTAATAGGTAAAATTAGCATAACGTTGAAGATAGAGATCCCTCAATGCACAGAGCTTGTTGAACCGGTACAAGAAAGCTGCATCTGGCGACAAGCAAGAGGCTCAATCACCGAAGTCTCAAATGCTGGAAGTGCAGCGGAACCGTCTGAAAAGGTCTTAAAGAGAATTACATTCACTTTTCCCTTGGTTTAGTTCCGAGGTGGCTCAAGAAGTTTTGGTTTGCATGACTTGCAGGTTGGAATCTCACAACAATGGTATGATGAGTTAGACAACCTCGCCAAAGAAATAGTCAACCCTGAATTAGCTGAGGAAGAGGAAGAGCAGGAAGAAGATGTTTCCGAGGTCGAGAGTGAAGATGATGGACGGATACGCATCGATTGCTCTGTCAATACAAGTCCTGGCATAAGCGAGGTAACGCCTAGAATCTTCTCTCAAGTCTCTAATACTATGGTTTAACCGTTTTAAGGATCAAATATAACTTTTGGAATCGTGTTTGCGCAGCTTATTGTCTATGCAGCTTTGTATTTGAGACTTGCAAAGAACAAAGAGACGGAAGGTGCGAGCCAGGAAGAGCTGGCGAGAAGAATAGCAGATGTTTTAAAGCCGGCAAGGAACATGACGACTATGGATGAAGATTTGTTTGTGAAAGTGTTGTTGAAGTCAAAGAGAGAAGTGAGAGACATTGTCTTCTTGAAACCGGTGCATGTGCGCATAAGGTTTGACACGATGAATCATCCAAAGGCAGATAACTCGAGAGACATTATCTTGACAGATTCTTCTGCTCAGATCGACGTCCGTCTTTGAGATGACGACAATGCTCTGCTCTTACACATAAGTACTACTCTTGGCGAGTCAAAAAGAAACATTCATGGTGGCACATTACAAGGTAAGCAAAATTATTAGTCGGCCCAGTTTTATGTAATGGGGTCACAATCACAAATTATTTCAAACAATCCTAATGGATATTGTATCAATCTCAATCGTATTTGCAAAGAGTCATAGAGAAGGGTTGTTGACTTGATTTTGTAAACAAAAGATACGAAGAGAGATCATCATCATTACCCAGTCATTTCGAGGGAATAATCTCAATTTTTAAAAGAGATTTTGGGAATAATAATGTTACAATAATTGGCATTTTCATTTTGAGAAAAAATATGTTAGTTCGTGCAACCATCAACATTACATCCTAACACTTTTGTTTTATTCACTTCATGGTCTCCATGTCATTCTTCGTCTTCTTTATTCATTTTAAAATCACCAAGGCATATTTCTTAGAGGAATGTGAGGCACACAAACATGAGAGCAACGAAATATGGACCCCATTTATGATCATATCTACTACATTATAGCATTAAACAAGTAGTTTAGTTTGTCTATATTAATAGAAATTAATTCAGAAACCTAAACCTGAAAAGTCCAATTCTCAAGGTGTCTCTTCAGCGCTTCGGATCCCGACGGTTTTGGTGTTGATTTCGTTTTTCTTGACCTGGGTTTTTTTTGAGATCTGGACGATAAAAAAACTATTAAGGTGGAGATAAAAAAGGGTTTCTTGGGAGAGACGCAACCATTGTTTATGAAGGGTTATAAGGTTAATTTGCTTTGGATTCTCTCAACAAAACTCACGTTTGATCTCCAGATAATTCTTTATTTATCTGAATATATCTTCTTGTTAATGCAGAGAATTATTGAGCTTTAATCACAAGAATAAGAAGAAAAGAGAGAGATCAAAAGGTTTGCTTGAGAAAGGGTTCTTGGTAAGGGAAATAGAGAAGAAGAAGATGAATTGCTTTTCATGCTTTTATTTCCATGAAAAGAAAAAATCTCCCAAAGGTTCAGACAATAGCCGCCGTAGAAATGGCGAGTTGACCGGTAGAGACAACAACAAAACACACCCTGGTAAGCTCAGAAAAATCTATTTAAACTTTTCAAATATTTCAATGTTTATATATTAGGATTTTTATAAGTCTAGATGTTTGGTCCTTGCAGAGATTCCAGACAAGACTGGAAATGAGCAGAACAAGAACAATGATGCAGAAAAAGAAATGACCAACAACATTGCTGCTCAGACATTCACCTTCAGGGAGCTAGCTACTGCCACCAAGAATTTCAGACAGGAATGTCTGATCGGTGAAGGCGGCTTTGGAAGGGTTTACAAGGGAAAACTCGAAAAATGTGGCAAGGTTAGTACACCAACTAGTTTAAACATCTTTCTCCATCTTAATTGGACTAGCTGATCACAAAGGAGATCAATAGTTTGATGATGTAATCTCTAAAACGTTAGAAAGATGTCTTTGTTTTGGTTTAGTTAGTTATGTTTTCCTAGGCTAAAAATACATACTATTGTATTAATCATTTTAGTACAAATCTAAATACATTAATATTTGATGAATCTTGTACATGAATGTGATACAACAAGTGACTCAAGAATGTTCTAATGGTTGGTTTGGATTCAGATTGTGGCAGTGAAGCAATTAGATAGAAACGGGCTGCAAGGGAACAAAGAGTTCATCGTAGAAGTGTTGATGTTAAGTCTTTTGCATCATAAGCATCTCGTGAATCTCATTGGTTATTGTGCTGATGGAGACCAGAGACTTCTTGTCTACGAGTACATGTCTCGTGGTTCACTTGAAGATCATCTCCTCGGTAAAAATAAAAATAAACTAGAAAACCTAAAGATCGATATATTCACTATTTTTATTTGATTTGTTACCAATATTGTTTATTCAAATGTTTACAGATCTAACACCTGACCAAGTACCGTTGGATTGGGACACAAGGATCAGAATCGCTCTAGGAGCCGCGATGGGTCTTGAATACTTGCATGACAAGGCAGATCCTCCGGTGATCTATAGAGATCTCAAGGCAGCTAATATCCTTTTGGACAGTGACTTCAACGCCAAGCTATCAGATTTTGGACTAGCGAAGCTAGGTCCTGTCGGAGACAAACAACATGTGTCTTCAAGAGTTATGGGAACTTACGGTTACTGTGCTCCAGAGTATCAGAGAACCGGTCAGTTAACCATTAAATCTGATGTGTACAGCTTCGGAGTTGTGTTGTTGGAACTGATAACTGGACGAAGAGTTATTGATACGACCAGACCCAAAGATGAACAGAACCTAGTGACTTGGGTGAGTTTCGGCCTTGGCCCATTTTTGTTTTGGAAATTATATACACAAACATAAATTTTTAAATTATGATTTTTTAAAATTAATTTCTTTTTAAATTCTAACCAAAAATTTAATTAATTTCTAAATTATGAATTTATTAAATCATTTTCTTATAATTTTTGGAATTTTTAGGCACAACCAGTGTTCAAAGAACCGAGTAGGTTCCCGGAGTTAGCGGATCCAAGTTTGGAAGGAGTGTTCCCGGAGAAAGCACTTAACCAGGCAGTGGCTGTCGCTGCAATGTGTTTACAGGAAGAGGCAACGGTACGGCCACTCATGAGCGACGTTGTGACCGCTCTCGGTTTCTTGGGAACCGCTCCTGATGGCTCTATCTCTATTCCACACTACGAAGACGTTTCCCCTCCTCAGCCGTCGGCTGAAACGTCCCGTGAGGATCCTGCGGCGGCTGAAGAACGGGAGAGAGCCGTGGCGGAGGCAATGGAGTGGGGAGTAGCTTCAAGGGCACATTCTCGGAACCCAAGTGCAGCACAGTCACTAAATCCAAGTGCTGCACAGTCCCGGAACCCAAGTGCAGCACATTCCAGGAACCCAAGTGCTTCTTGATTATAATTCTTTTTTACATCTTTTTATCTTCTTGATTTGGTTGTTTTTTCTTCCTTGGCTTTTGTTTTTTGTCTTTGAAGTTTTCAGAGAATAGTGATAGAAGTTGTTACCTTCATCTTCTTTGTGTTGGAATGTTCTGTTTTGTTTCCATGTGTATATTTCCAGCTGGGCTTTCATAGCTCGAGAATGCAAATTTCAGACTTGGTTGCACGTCGATAGACAGAATAAATCGACCGCATCATAGGAAGCTGGGTCAAGGTGTTTCAAATTTGTATCAGATCATGAGGAATGATTTATAACGCAAATATGGATATTATATGACATTAATAATTATTATAATAGGTTATATACGAAAGTAATGTTTTTCATAAAATATGAAATCATTATATTAATTTCTATAAATTGTTTATATTTATTGTTACGTAGTATATAATATAAAAATATTAATCAAACATTATTACACTTTCTATTATGTTGCCATAAATTATTATTTGTAATATAATTTAGATCATTTGCCAAGTGATATTAATTAGTTATATATTTGTCTTTTATTTTAGATCTAACTAGAATAATTGAAAATTGAAAATTTTTACACCAATCAAATTATAACATTTTTCTTATTTTTTTCTGTAAATGATTGACACTAAGACCATATCCAATAGTATTCTATAATTTTCTATATATGTTTTTCTAAAATTGAATAACTCTATTATAAAGTTGAATTTGCTCTGGTGGTTTTGATCTACTATAGAGTAAATCATTAGAGTAAATTCAACTGTATAATAGAATTGCTGTATTTTAAAATAGAAAAAAATTATAGAGTACTATTGGAAATGTTCTAAAGAAAAATTATTTTAAAGATTTTTCATTTGATATATAGTAGGATAAAAGCGAATATCGCAAGTTTGGAAATGCGATAGGCAGGCGTGAGTTAGACGGTCGAACCAGAGGTCCAGACTTAGCGAGTAAACAAAAAATGGGAGATTAGTTTATAAGCCTATTGTGTATATACACATATAAATATAAACTTTGCATACATATTACAAAGTTCCGCACTGACCCAGTTTGTAAAAACTCTATTATAGTTGCTAAGGCTGCACGCCAACGTTTCTCTTTTCTTTTTTTTTTCTCCTTTTTAATAAGGAACAAAACTGTATTTTTGAAGTCATCTTCTTCTTTTTTTTTTGTCAACGAAGTCATCTTCTTCTTAACCTAAAATCTGCAACAACAATGCCTCCATTTTCTCAAAGCTTTTTTCACCCATTTACACACAACTTTATCATTTTATTACTTAATCCTATCAAAGTTTTACAGATCCTACTAAAATACATAAGATCTTGACATAAAATAAAACAAAAACGATTTTTTAAAAATCTTATTCTATCATCGATAAAAGCCATTTCGCCATGGTAGTTGGCTGCCAAACGTATACTCTCCAGAAACGCGGCCGCCTAACCCGCATTTTCGAACATATGGATGTAAACTAAAGGCAGAGAGAGGACTTGGTATCAAATGTATGATAGATTTGTCCAGAATTGCTTACAAACTTTGGTTCACTTTAGGTTGAATGGATCCTGAAAATTCTTTTAAGTCAGCTGTTATTTCTGAGATGTCAGTGATGAATCTGTTTGTTTATGGAAATGGTTCAAACTTCAGCAGACTGTTTTTGTTTGATGATTGATTGAATATGGGTAATTGATTGAATATGGATAATTGATTGATGTAACAAGAGCATCATGTACTCAAGTTATTGGTTTTTTTAATACTCGATAATTATGTTATTACAATTACGAAAAATATTACAAATGATTTTACCACTAACAATTATACTTATCGTATGATGATTTACGTTAGATTGTATCACGTAAGCCGTCTTATAAGATCTACGCTTGATGGTATTTCTTCGCACATACTACAGATATTTTGTAAGTATTTTCTCATTTAATTCACATAATTCTGTTTTTTTGGGAATTAAAACTAATCTCATAATATACAAGCATTAATGAACCACTTAATCAAAGTCTCTAGATTTAGTTGAAAGATATATTTTAATTAAAGAAGAGCACAAATAGCATGAAAAAAGTATGTCTCAAGTAAGATATGTCTTTTCACATGTAATTAGAAAGACATAATGTGTTTTCACATGTAAAGTTTTTCAGTAATTTTTATGTATTATTGATAATATTCTTTTACTTTTATTAATACATATAATATATGATAATATTATTTTAATATTTTATCTTTTTATACAACAACAAGTGTTAGAAATACAAATCCCTGTTGACTTATTTAACCCTGTACAAAACCTTCTGCAGTTAGCTCCTAGATCTATACTCGAATCTTCACATGGACCGTAGCATGTTTTTGAAAGTTTTACGCCAATATCTGTTCAAACAATAATAACAATACAATATTAAAATTAAGTAGCAATTAATATATTAGTACAACGAAAATTAAATGTCAAAGTAGTATTCTAGTACCCGGAACAATATCAATGCAATGAACATTTGGTATCACGAAGAAAATAGCGAAACAAAATGCGATTAATAAATTTTTGGAGAGAACCATTTTGTAGGATTGATTTCTAAATTGTTTGACTCTTCTAGTTTACTTTATAATCAATGCATATTTATATTGACATAAACTTCCATAAGAGGAATTTTCTAAAGAAGATCTTTCAATTAATTTTAAGTGATATCCTTCAATTAATTTTCTTAAAGAAGATCTTTCAAATAATTTTCTTGGATTCTATTCAAAATAATATAAGTGATTCCTTACCTAATTTCATATGAATCTTTTATATTATTTCAAATTATCTTATCAAGATATAATTTGCATATTTTAAAATAGTAATAGATATAAAATATTGTTATTTTGGACTAAATATTTTCACTAACCTTGATCTATATAACTTTGCAAAATATATTTACTTTATTATATTATTTACATTATTTTAATAAATTTTCATTCATATTAGATGCATTCATGGTTATTAAACAACTAGTTATGAAATTTAATTACCAGTACTTGTTTCATTTAAACTTTTATTATTAATTAATTATTGTTTTTGTAAGAGCTTGATAATTATGCACAATATATTAGTATAATATATTCATTTTTATAAATAAATAAATTATGTACCATATATATAGTATAATATATTCATTTTTAGATGTTGTTATTTGTGTTTTTGCTAATATATTCATATTGTTATTCCAATCATTAATAAAAATATATTATGATTTTTTTCTTTGAATAGAAACACAAAATATGGCAAATTGCATAATAAGGTAAAAATTTAAATATGTTCACATCATTTTTAATATTAATTTGAAAATAAGATCATAGATAAATATTTAAAATGACAATTATTTCAATAAAGACTAAAATCTATCTTATTAAAACAGAAACATTTTGTTGGACCTAACATTTATTTTGTAAGTTTTTAAATTAAATACACATTTATACTTTATAGTTAAATCTACATTAAATCACCAATGTTCATTTCTTTATAGTACTATCCATGTTTCCAAACAATATACTTATTTCTTTATACTACTATCAATGTTTCCAAACAATATATTTTATATACTACTATCAATGTTTCCAAACAATACAATAATTAATCTTAGTTATTTTATATCCATAATTTTCTCTTTAAATTTTTTTAGAAACGTCATAATTTCATAAATTACAAATAATGAACTTTAAAATTTGGATTATAAGATTACAAATTATGAAACTATTACAATTTAAATCAAATTAGATTACATATCGGACATCCATTAGTTTAATCGATTAGTCTCGGGTTTTAGTGATCTTTTAATATGAATATTTTAAAAACCTAAATTGAATTGTTAGATCTCCGGATTAACCGGTATAATCACAATCGGGTTGAATTTAAAAACATTGATTTAAATGCAAAAATATTTTAGATACATACTCTTTAAAAGTTACCAAAATATTTTTTAAGTTATTAGTAAAAATTTTCATCGTAAAATATTCCGCGCTTCTAAAGCGCGGATCAAGATCTAGTATGTTTTAAAATCCTTCTTACATTATTTTCCCTTGTAGTCTGAGGAATCTCAAGATCAGTCCTGAATGTGTCCTTGGAAAGCCATAACGAGAAGTTATATAGCAACACATAATCCCCATAAAGCGAGCAAACTTATCTCTCCATGCAACCCAACTATCTACTTCCACAAGTCATTTTCTGAACTCCGAAAAGCCAGATTCCAAATGTATGTACAAAGGCAAGAAACGCTGGATATACGAAGTGTCTCTATGTCTTTATCATTGATCTTGATAGGGTGAGAGATCTGTGAGCTTAAGTTTTGTTATTCCCTCACTAACAAAGAGACAAGTCAAGTAAAGTATGGAGATGGGTATTAGGTCTTATATACATCTTTGCCGTTGCCACCGATTTGGATAGCTGCCAGCTTCGTAGTCCAGTCAGTGGTGGACGCTGGGGTCTCTCCCTTCTTGATCACTTTCATTTGTAATTCTCTCTTCGTCGTTTACCTTCCTCTTTTTGAGATCGGTCGGTATCTCGAAGATGCGTATGGGAGAAGTTTACTGTTTTGAGAGACAGAGGTCTCATTTACTGGAACTAGTCGAATCAGACAAGGCTGTTTTGCTTGGTCAAGGTGATGTGATGGAATCTGGATTGGAAAATTTAGATCTTGAGGTCGTTGATGTTGGGATATGTAGCAAAGGGACGTTGGACACGGATGCGTGCTGCTAAAGTTAGCCTTTGTGATATGTCCGTTTCAATCTCTCTCTCAAGTACACGACCGTTAAGGTAAAGAACATTGCAAACTCACCCTCATTGCTCTGTTCTGGAGACGATGATGATGAAAGAAGCGGCCTTAAGTTACAAAAAAAAAAGCGGCCGGTTCAGTATGACGCAGCTCCTCGGGTTTCTAGGTCTCTTCAACTTCTTTATCGTCCTACCTGCTGCTCTGATACTCAACTTCACGAAGAGAGAACGCTTCAACGCACTAACCTTGAAACAGTTGAATCTGGTTGTTGGCAAAGGTAATATAATATAAGATCAAGTTCTGGTTGGATTTGATGTTGGGATGTTTTGTTTTGGCGTTTTCAGGTTTGTTAGATAATGTGCTCAGTGACTATCTATGGGCAAAGGCAGTACTTTTGACAACGACCACGGTGGCGTCAGCCGGGCTGACCATACAGGTTCCATTGGCACAGCTATTGTAGACAGCTTATCAGGGAACAAACCAACCTTCACCAACTTCATTGGTGCTGCAGCTGTTATGGTTGGCTTTGCAGGCATCAATATTCCTTCAGAGTTGTTCTACAGATCCAAACAGACATCTATTGAGTTAGAACCAGGAACATCGTTCACAGATCCTCCTCAGGTTGTGTCGGATAGCATATCAGTAGATTCTTGAGAGACCCTAGTGTCCTATCTGTTCCAAATTCAATAGCCATGATGCTTATTTCCTGATTTTTTTTCAATTTTTTTCTTTTGAATTAGTCTGTAAATCGTTTAACATTGATATACGAATGTAGTTGGAAAAAATAGTAATAAAAATCGTTCAAAATCATGGACTCGGTTTCAATACAACAGTAAGATAAACGGTTCAATCTGTTTTTATTAGACTAGGCAGATATATTGAGATGTCCATACTTTTGCATCACTCTTTTGGTGGCCATGGCGGCTGCTTCACTTGCTCTTAGTGTGCCTTGTGCCATGAGAGCTGCAAACTCACGGGTAATCTCTTCCTGAATCTTGGTCCTAGCATCACCCAATGGATCCTCCTTCACCTTCTCTTTACTAGAAGAAGCTTGAGCAACAGCAGGTGCCACTTTTTCAGCTGGAACCGAGGTTTTGGCATCCTCAGATTTGGACGCTTTCTCAGATTTGGGCTTGCTTGGTAGTTTCGGACCTTCATCCTTGCCAAAAGCACCAAAAGGCTGTGCCTGAGGCCTAAACTGGGGAGCGTTAGGAACAGCACCGGCTCTCAGAGTCGTCTCAAGGTTTTGAATCATAGGCACTGCAAAAAGAAATTAAGATCAGCTGACAGATAAAAGCCAAAACAGATTCAAAGTTCTCAACTACTTACTTATAAGACCACCCATGGGGCTGTTCATGACCTCGTTCGGAAGGTCAAGAATGTACTCTGGAATGCCTTTACCAACCAGAAACTGAGCGACCTCGTTGCTGAAGTTGTTGCAGTTGTGAGCCAGCAGATTGTAGGATTCAGCAGTGTAACGTGGACTGATCTCATCCAAGTACATCTCGAACACGTCTTTAGGAACGTGTGTTTCACCCAACTCTACCGTTCGCAGCGGTGCCCCATATGGAGTGGTTCCAGCAGGCAGATGCTGGATCCCTCCTCCGAAAAAGTATTCACTTCCATACACAACCACTCCCGTATGCCTGAGAAAGGGAGACATGGTTCACATGTTATTATTACCAGCTCACACATCGTAGAAGATGCGAAAAGGATACAAGGCATAGGGAACTCAAAAGCAAAAAAACGAATACACAATCAACATTCTGAAATCTTGAAGCAAGCATATGCCAACATCTAACATGGGTTTAACTGCTGTATACACTTGTTCTGCGACTGACTAGCAAGTAAAGGTAAAGGTTTAATCCCGAGTTAATGCAACACTATGGAGCTAACTATCTTGCAGCTTGTAAAGAATGTTTATAAGAGAGAAAGAACTCACCAGACACCTTCGATAACCTTCCCCAAAAATGAAGCAGAGAGCTGGCGAGCCAAGCCTCGGCTTAGGTCGTAGACATTCAACGTGACCTTGTGCGCTTCCTGCCATGTTATTATATATCTCACCAATTCAATTCAAACTAATAACGAAGGAACTCAATTAACTTCGAAACGGATATGAGAAAAAAAAGAAAGAAAGAGAATCATACCTCAGCCATTCTCGAATACAAAAGCTCTAAAACAACCGTGAAATAGAGTTAACTACCTGAAAAAGAAAAATTAGAGAAAGCTCGAAATCAATACTCCCGCACGAGATCTAAGATCGAAATATCAAATCCAGAAACAATTATAGAAAGGAGTAGCCGCAAATAGAGAGAAAAAAAAGAATCCAAATCTAGAAAAGAAGAAATCGAGAAACTACGAATGCTAAATCGGGACATGTAATTGGTAAAATAGATTTGTGATAAACGAAGGAGAGAGAGAGAGATGACATACGATAACGAATGAAAGGAAATCGCGGCTCTTTCTTCCTCCAGCAAGCTCGGAATACAATTCGATATTTGCTTAAATCTGAGACGATAACAGGAGAGGTTTGTTTATAAAAAGCAAGCGACCGAAACTCGAGAACGACGTCGTAAAGCGAGGCGGACTTATTCTATACCGTTCTAGAAAGTACCATCACCCACTAAGATATTGACACGTTTCTTTTCTTCAAAACGGGGACGGTTCGACCAACCAGAATTCTTGGAACAAAACGTTACAAAAAAGTCTTATGTAGAAAACATGATAAAAAGGACTAGACAACGACAATTTACAAGTATCATATTAATATGAATACCATTTTATTTTTGCTAACTGTTTCCCCTTTGTATAATTGTTGTTGTATGTAGTCACCTTCATCGAGCAAATTGTTAATATCCCTGATTACGACAGACTGGTAACTCCCAAAAAAAATCTGGTACAGACGCACAGGATAAATTGAAATAGTAAGAAAAAAATGGCAACAGAAGAAAAACAAAAACGTCTAATCTTTAGGACAATCCTTCTGGTTTAGGCAAATCAAAGCCATCACTTGAGAAAATTTAGATAGAAAACATATGAAGAAAAATCAAAGGGGTAGTGCTTCTGTAATTTTCCAAAACAAAACATTATGCCCAAGAAGCAGACCGCAATGATCCTGAAACTTTTGCCTGTCATACCAATAAACGGCTTAAGAATATGATCTTTGAGCTCATGAGTTCTTTAATGGTCCAGAGAGGTCACCCAAGTTGTCTGGGGAAAAGAAAAAGAAGCGTTGAACATGTGACCTTGGGACACAACCGCATGTATTGCTGCTATGACATGGAATGGGAAAATAAGGTTTCTTACCATTGTGATACATTACGCATTTTGTTGGATCTGGCGGTGAAGTTGTAGAATCCAGTCAACATAACTAGTCGAACCGCCCATCTGGTCTTCAATGAGATGTCGGAGGAGAAGGAAGCCTTCTCGGGGTTGTTCTCCTTGCCTCACTAGGAAACACATGGGATGATATGACGGATCATTCTCCCTCACTTTCTTTATCAGCCTCATTAGCTTCTTCGACATCCCATTCTCTTGCTCTTCCAGTGTAACCTAAGTCCCACCAAATAAGAAAGACACGCATGTAGATAAATAATTGCATGTCATGTCCGTTCATAAGTTCATGTAGATTAAAAAGAGCATATACCCTTGAGAGCTCTGCTGCAAAGTCAGCCCCAAGAAGATTTTTAGCAATGTCAGGTGAAAGCATTCGGCCAAACCACAAAACCAATCGAAAACCATCATCATATATGTAGAGGCCTCTAGAATCCAAACTCTCTGCAGCCAGAGGCAATCTCCTTAGTACGTCTTTAAGGTCATCAATGTCTGCTGATGGCTGCAAACATGTGAATTTGTAAACGATTTAGAGTTCTCGGAAAAAAATGATGTTTGATAATGTACATTGAGATACAGACGCCCAAACCTTTAAGAGCCACTCATCAACACGGAATAAACTGGGATATAACAGTTTCAATAGCTTTTTGACAGGCAGAGCCATCATGGTGAAGCCTGCCGCACAGCGCTCGTCAAGTGAAGCGTCAGCAGGTCCACCTTGAAGAGGAGTGGACTTACAAATTGCCAATCCGTACAGTGGCAATAACTTCAGAGACTCTGGGTATATTAATCTAGACCCTAACCGATGCTGCACCGCGTGAAGATTACGATATTCTCTGAGAGCTTTAACAATCTTTTGCTGTATGACATTCCGTGCATCATCCAATTTTGAGGATAAGGTTTTCTCAATTGCTGCAGAATTAAAAAGGCCATGAAAGAGTATCCAAAGCAACAAATGATGCTTCTGGGGAAAAAATGAATGTTATCGTACCTAATCTAGAATATACAGACACAATGGAACCGGTGTCTGCTTGTCTATACATCTCTCCAAGATCTGTAACCACTGGTGCAGCAGCTGTGTGTACCCTTATACGCCTCTCTCCGCAAGAAGCAGTGTATCTTAGTTTTGTTAAGGATTGCTAAAACCAAATGATGTGTTGTCCCAGCTAAAAATCAAACTAGATATGATTAAAATATCAACTATTCAAGGATACAGTAAAGCGACTTGGAAATACACCGTCGGAGTTGTAAGCAATGTCTCTTCCAGTGTTAGCTGCATTGCATATGCTTTGTCACAGTCGACAGCAGGAAGAGCAAGCAGGTCAGTAGACCTCAGCATGAAATTCCCATGGTAGGACGAGAATCGAATTCCTGCATAACCAAATATATAAGTTCACATGTAGCATACCAACGAATTAACAAATCTTAAGTGACATAACAGGTAACACAAATGAATATTGTATCATAAACTGTTAAACCTTTTCCACATCTTATTCGCATAACGGATTCCCACGCAGTTTCTCTTGTCAGGTCTCTAGCCAGCTCGTGTCTTAACTTGTCTCCATGGATAGACGATTGGAAGCCTGGATAGTAGTACACCTGTCCTCCAGTGTATTTTGCCAGAGTCCCTACACAAACCAATGCATTTTACTACATAAAACTAATAAAGCATTCGCATTTAAAACATCAAATATTTAACGGGGAGAAAAAGGCCCCACTGGTTACACATTGACTCCACACCCTTTGATGAAAAAAAACAGTGACCTGTAACGTTCACGTACCTAAGGAGGCAATATCAGTGTACTTATCACTGAACGCGTAAACATTAATTCCTATCTGGAACTTGGTACAATCTGCAGCCATTTGCTTATAGAAGGTATCTTCAGCTACTCTTAAAGTATATTCTTTGTCAGTTCCATAGATACGAGGATCATCTCCGCGCAACTTTAAACGCCCAACACCAAGAGAAGGTAACGAGTTCTGGAAAATTAGCAACTTGCCACCAAGTTGATTCTGAAATAGACAGAGAAAACAGAGTCAACTACAAACCAATACAAATTCCAGATGAAATTCAATATAAGACTCTCAGATCAAATGAATTATTTGATTTTCATTTGACAAGGCAGAATAGTAACTAACCATAACCATGTACGCTGCTTTGAGGGCTGGACCAAAAGCCGATTCCACATTGACATTATCTCGAAACATCAGAGGCAGACTGTCCAGAAAGGCTTCCACTACATTTCTAGACTCAGATAGATTGACAAGGAGATCATCCGGTAATGGGACAAATATATCATCTAGATCCGAAACGACCATCATTTGCGGCTGACTCAAAGATGACTGCATCGCCAAGGCCCAAAATTAATATAAAGATTAGAGTATTTCAGAACAAAAATTCCTGGGTATTTACAATTCTATTACCTTCATGTTGTAAAAATGTAAAGTGCTGTCATAAGTAATAAATCCAATTTGAGTTCTGGGATAACCAGGCAGGTTATCCAAACAAGACTTAATCGTTTGAGTAGCAACCTGCCAAAGGAGAAAAAGGGTCAGCATAAGATCTAAATTTCACAGCATGCCTCTAAAGGCGAGAGCATGTCTAATCTAGTCTAGATCCACTGATACGTAGTTTATTCAAATTAAAGTAAGCATTGAGGTTTGTACTGACCGAGGAAGAAAAATGTAATGCAGAACAAATTACAAGGTGGAGTATTAAAATACAACATGCTTACCTCAAGCATCCCACTTTTAGTAGCAGAAAATGAAACATCGATGAGGAAGAAGTAGATTGGTGGCATCGGAGGCCGAACCATGTATTCTGTTGGAGCAATGATTTCAACACTTCCCTTTGTCAGCTCAGGCCTTTGATCCATGTCCATTCTTCGGCCAGTAGCATCTAAGTGTGAAAAGTATTCACCAGGCACTGAACAAGAAATTAGTCCATAACTTTCATATTCATCTAATAAAAATATGCCTGAAAGTACTGAACATGGAGCCATGCTCCAATAGTTTATGGAAATTAAAAGGACATTCCAATGACTGTTCAAAATTGCATATCAGATGCACAGGTATATTGACATGGATGACATTCCACCACAATACAAAGAAACATACACAACACCAAAACTAGTTCCTTGTAACTTTCACCGGATCCATTTTAAATTCTACAGATTAGACAAACACAACTGGAAAAAACTAGCCATTAAAATAAATCAGAGAGAAAGAAACTGCACGACCATTAGACAAGGCAAATTCAATCAACAACGACGTTCTATACCACTTTGGTTAACAAAACCAATCCTGAAGATTCGGAAAACTTACCATCATTAAGCATAGAACAAATATTACACCGCCACTTTCTTCCAGAATCTGTAAAAGTAACATAAGGATTCACATAGGTACGGCATCTTCTGCAGCGGATGATGCCACTTGAGCCAAAATCAATAAGTGGTACTTCCTCCTGAACAGATATAAACGACAATTTTCAAAATAAGAGGAAGCACGTGAAGAGTTCCAGATTATCAAAACATGAAATAATTTAAAAGACTTGATTGTTAGCTTGACAAATACTAACCCCTTCAGGAGCCTCAGCAAGTGGACAAACCACAGCTCCTAGAGGCAAATGCCACCTCGACGCCAGAGACTGGGAATTTGGTATCGCACTAGTTGTCAGCCGCAGATATCTAGAATGGCAATTCATGGGGTACGCTTCAGCAAACGAACTTGGCTCCACGTCACCTTCCAATGGCCTAGGGAATGAGGTATGATCAAGTCCTGGCTCAAGCGACCCCGGAATATTAGAAAGGGATAGCGAATTAAAGTCTTCAACCAAGCCTTGAACGTTACTGGTAGGAGGCGCATAGCCTGGATGCAGATTCTGCTGTCCTGGGTGCTGACCAAAACCTCCTGTTTGAGGAGGGTATGATGAGACTGTAGACGGTGGACCCTGAGATAGAGACTGGAACGGCTTTGGGGGTCCCTGATTGCTGGGATAACCAGGATAAGATGGCTGTGGACCACCACCACCACCACCAGGATAAGATGGCTGTTGAAAACCAGGACCAGGGGGAGAAGTAAATCCTCCTCCAGGTAAACCAGAAGTCATACTCTGCGTAGGAGGTCCCATTGTAACAGGCGCCATTGGTTGCTGTGGGCGAAAAGACATCGGAGGCGATAAGTGACCTGCAAGAGTTTGAGGTGGTGGTGGACCACTAGGAGGAGGAGGGGTTGGAAACCGCTGAAAAGAACCGCCACCAGGAGGTCCACCATAAGCTGGTGAAGAAAACGAATTCGACGATAGCTGTGGAGGACCTGGAGGTCTACTCCCTGGAATCTGAGAAACCAAAGGAGGTTGGCCAGGCCTCATCACACCCGCTGGTGGAGCCATAGGAGGACCAGAAGGTGCGAAAGGCCTTGTAGGTGGTCCACCGGATTGAGGTCGAACACCTGGCGGCGGAGCAGATGCGAACGGAGAGGAGGAGGACGACGGGGGAGGAGGCCTAGCTGGAAAATTCCGATTCTCTGTATTCATTGTTACTTAACAAAGCTTGACAACTGAAACTGTTGACGACGGTTATAGGCAAACACTCGAAGCAAGGGAGCAGATCAATTACGATTCCTAGATTCTTCTACCTAAGACCTCATCTAGTTCCCCGTTCACAGATCCGCCTCTGAGGAATCGGTAGTTTTACTTCAAATTTTTCAAAACTGGCAACTTCTGAAATGACCTTTTCGTCTCTTTCTCAAGACGATCTTCTCTACTATGATTCAGATCGAGAAACGTATAGAGAAACTCTCTCTCTCCGATCCCTTCTTCTGGAGCTCGGAAAGATCTGGATCAATCAATCAATCACCGTTGAAAATGAGCTTAACGAATTCTAAATTGAGATGAATTTTTTAGCATGTGGTTAGAGCGCGAACACTACCTCGAGTGAGAGAGAGAATCTGGGGAGCACGCGGAAACTGATTCTACAGCAGCGATCGGATTCAGATCGTGACCCCTGAGAAGATTTGACACGTAACTGGAGACAACATTGCGCGGCGAAGGAGACGATGTGGTATTTGATATGGGCCAGGAATTGGGCTTACCGATTTGTTTGTATCGTTACAGGCTCCACCTGACTGGGCCGAGAGAAACTGGGCATTAGGATGTGTAGTCGAAGATAGTGAGGCCATCTATCCTCATCGCAAAAAGAGTAATGCCAATGGGTCGTTTGTAATTTACGTTTATATTGCCAAAAAAATAAAAATATCGTCAACAGCAGGGTTCGAACCTGCGCGGGCGAAGCCCAACAGATTTCAAGTCTGTCTCCTTAACCACTCGGACATATTGACTCTTTGTTTAGTTCTTAAGAGAACAAAACTTTCTCACTACTACTCAATATCATTCATAGATTACTCACTTGATAGGAAAACAAACACTGTCAATTTGTTGGTGATATAATATAGGCATGAATGTTTTCTTGTATCACGTCAGAACCTTGTAAAGAAAAAAATAGATAGATTGAATGTAAAATGGCGCCAAATACTCCTTTATAAAAAGCCATTAGTTAAAATTTGAAATCTCATAAGAAAAGCATTTCAGTAGATCTATGTACATCAGTACATCTTCTCTCTTCATGCACAAATTTCATTCACCTGGTTATTCGTTAGCCTTGTAATAAAAAGAGTGATAATTCACATTGATCATCATCAATAAATAAGAAAAAAGTAAATAGGTTTTTGTCACAAAATTGTGGAAACATCCTTAATTTAGACCATTTTCTTTCACGTTAAGACTCGTTTCTCCTTACCTCTGGTTTATCCATTTTGAATAACTTATAGCCACAAAATGTTCTTCCAGTTTAAGGATGCAAGATTTCAAGAACAAAAGAAAAACTAAGTCTAAATGATAAAAGAATTAATTGCAAATCCAAAAAAGAAAAAAAATTTAACAAAAGAAAACAAAAGCAAACAAATGATCCAAACTTTAGAACTTTCAATCTGAGCTTAAATATTATTCCCATTATAGTTTTGTAGAAAAACTTTAGTTTACTTTTACCGACCGTTGTTATTGAAACGAACCGGTTCTGATCACACTCCGCCGGTTATGTCGGATCCACCCGGCTCTTCAGGACGCGCGATGTTCACGCGCGGATCTTCAACGCGATTCGGGTCGGGTAAAAACCCGGACGATTCAGCTGACGTAAGCATCCCCGGAGACGGACCGCCGTTGAGGAGCTTCAAGCCGCAGTTTTCGCGTCACGATTCCGTTAGAGATCACGGTGACGACGGCGAAAACGATGATAGGATCCTCCGTCATCCGGTGGTTAAGTTCGCGGAAGAGAGGCAGATGTCCGCGAGAGAAGCTGCCGCCGCGCAGGAAGCGGCAGAAGCAGACGACAGCGACGACGAGGAAGATGATGATGATTCAGAAGAAGCAGAGGAGAAATCATCTGCCCCGAAGCAGACGATGTCGCTGATGGATCTGTTGGAAGAGACGGATCGGCAAATGGGGTTAACAGGATCAAGATACGCCATGGATGACGACGGAGAAGAAGAAGACGAATACGAAGATGAAGACGAGGAAGAAGAAGAAGGAGAGCTGAGTTGCTGCATTTGTCACGTGAATATCAAAGGCGCGACTTTTACACCTTGTTGTGGTCACACGTTCTGTAAGCTCTGTTCTAAAGAGCTTATGGCTCAGAAAGGTCATTGTCCCGTTTGCAACAGCTTTGTTCTTGAGTTCCTAGACATCTTTTAGAAAACAGCATTTTTGAGAAATTTTTTTAATTTTATTTTCTTCGATTATTATTCATACTTGTTACAATCAACAGTGTTAAAATAGACCAAACTTTGAGCTTTAGCAATCGTTAACAAGACGGTTGTGATGTGTACATCGATCAGGTTCTCTCACGATATAAATCTGATCTCCGACTTTACTACTCGAGTCTTGGTTCCTATACCATGTCCATAGTGCCCATGTCTCATTCTTCACCTGCGTAACAAATTAAATCTAATTAAAAACTCTTGGCGTGGTTTTTTGGCGCGTTTAGGAGTTAGTTAAAGCCGTTACCTCTAATATTCCATGGCCGAAACTGCTTTCTCTCAAGGCACTATACTCAGGTTGCTGATCCCAACAGAACCTACCAGTCCTGGTGAAGTTCCACGCGCAAAACTCTCCACCCATGGCTGGATCCGGCGTGGTTAACGGGTCAGGACATTTACCCGGTTCATCGGCGTGCTCAATCGCCATCTTTTCACGGTTACCTCCATCACCAACCACTATGTAAACCGGACCGCACGGGTCTAGTTCGTAGTTGTAAACTCTGTTCGTCCTTTCATAAGCATGAACCTGAAAAAAAATAAAAGTTTAATCAAATCATTAAAGGCGAATATTAAAAAAAAAAAGAGACAGTTTGTGTGTGTGTTACATGTCCGTTGAAGACAATGTCGGTACCGTAAGAGTAAAGCAACTCCTCCATAGCTTCTTTCATACACTCAGCTTCTCTGTAATGCGCTGTGTAAGTGCTATACCAAGGTGGATGCCACGAGACTACTAACCACGGAGTCACCGATCTATCAAACTCAGCCAGATCCTTCTTTAGCCACTCGTACTGTTCGCCTGGTTCCTCAAAGGCGATGTATGCACCGAGCATCACGAAATGAATCCCACCGGCGTTAAAAGAATAATAAAGCTTAGAAGAAGAGCCGCTCTCTTTAAAAGGGAAAGCGAATCTCGAGCTATAAGCTTCGAACGTCTTGCTCTCGGCTTGCAACTCGATCTCGTGGTTTCCTTCGATCACCATCAAAGGAACTTTCGAAGTCAGAGTCTCCATGAACCTACCCCAGTAGTCCCAACGCGGCTGATACGTCTCGTGTATAGGGGTATCCGAGAAACTGCAAGAGTAACAATCCGAGCTGGTCCCGTTCGTTAGGTACAAGTTCGCGTAGCTCACGTCGCCGATCAGTAAAACAAGATCCGGAGAGTTCTGAAGCAGATGAGTGATTGTATCTGTTGTGTTGTAAGTGAGACCAAGATCGCCCACGACAGCTATTCGGCTAGGGTAACTCGAGGGGTTAGAAACCGGCATTGTACGGAAATGGTGTATCTTACTCATTGCATGTCGTGAAGGATCTCCGCATCGATAGTAATAGACAGTACTTGGCTTTAGCCCTGCGTTAAAACACACCAAACAGTTACTTTTTTGATGTGCTAGTAAACTATAAAGGGTTGTCATAGAAAGATGAACCTGTAATGCGAACATGGTGTATGATTCCAGAAGTGTAGTTTAAGAGACCGTCGAAAGGGTAAAGTTGACTATAAAGAAGTGAATGTCCTTTGGCTTCATGACTCAGTGAGTGTCTTAAAGTACCGAACTGGACAATACTGTCGATACTTGTCGGATCTAATGGCTTCACGTTTTTGCCGATTTGGAACTCGCCTTTCAGACACAACAGGAGTTTCATTAATTAAATACAAACTTGTACTAAAAGAATCTACAACTTTAAGTTACAAGATCCTAACTTTAGATACAAGTAACTGAAAAAGAGTTCTATGTCTGAAAAAGAGTAAAGAGTTGGTAATAAGATTCGTTCTTTCCAGCATTTATTACATAAGCACTCTGTTTCTTTATGACGAAATTAAAAAAAAAAAAACTAAATTGCAGAGAGTTATTATACAAATCACGTAAAAGGTGGTACCTGTGATCCAAGAGACCCATATGGAGTCGTAATCGGAGGAAAGAGATAGAGAAATCTGCTCCGGCTCGAAACCGGTGACGTGGCGGCGGACGCGAGGATCGGTGTCAGGTAAATCGATTGCCTTTCCCCGGAGAGATGTGTCTAACGGAACCGTCACCGGAGCGAACGGTCCGTCTAACGTTGACGGGATGTAATCGGCGGAGAAGGTAGCCGGCGAGAGAAAGTGGAAGATGAGCAGAAGAAGCGGAAGTCTGAGGAGAGTGATAGAGTCGTTGCGAAACGGCATCGTTTTTTCACGGGGTTGTGGCGGAGCTTTTCGTTAAGTAGTGGGGCTGCTTTCTTATTAATGTTGGCGTTGGGATATTTTGGGAAGAGATTAAAATATCTAAACTATCAGATTAAATGGTCACTATCGCTGAACAAACGAATCACTCTCAACTCAAGTCATTTAACTCGCAACTTTGATCACGAGACCAAAATTCTTTTCCAACACTGAAATAAAGAAGATTTTTTTATGAAAAAATGTAATTTCCGATGTGTTTCATATGCATACGTGCAGTTCAAGGAGATTTAACTATATATTATAGGATGTTACAGAGTGACATTTGTTATTATATATTCCAATCTTATGTGGTGGAGAAATCTAAGTTCTAACCATAATTGTGCCTTTCTGCTTTGTATTTTTCTGAATATTTTTATATGTTTTGGTCTGCGCTGCCGCTTCTATTATTGCTATCTTAGTAAATAGGGGTTTGTTGGATAGTAATTAGATTGTAAGTGTTTTTTTTCTCTATAATACTGATTTTTTTCTTCTTCTCAAAGTATGGTGGTATTCATTCCTCTAATCTTAATGAAAATCTACTTGCATAGGTCGAAAATCATTCAAGTGTAACATATACGATAAAGACTCAACGAATTTAAGAATGAGTATAATTGTCAATGATCCAAAAGCTGTATGTGGAATGCGTTCAGAAATGTTAGCACATAACATGCTTCACAATTAGTATCATCTTCTTTCAAAAAATTTGAATTCTTCGGCTATAGTTTTGATAGTGCAATTCTGTTATAGATTTATATTATTCTAATGGTTTACTATATTATAAAGTTATTCTATTTTCAAGTGAGATATAAATGAATGTTAATTTTTAATTCTATATTTAGAATAAAAAAGAAACATTATTTTATATCTCACTCTTTTAAAGCATAATTCTATTATAGAGTAAACTATTAAAGTAAATTTAATTTTATAATAAAATTATATTATTTTAGAGTGAAAACATTGGAGAAGATCTAACAATAACGATATTGCTTAACGTTTACACTACGGCAGTAAAAACATAATTCATTCGACTTGATACTCTTTTTTTACTTGATACCTTTATATTCATGGATGGACTGAGATAGAGATAACCATCTATAATGCGCAAAAAGTTAATCGCTCTATGATGGCCATAAAGTCAGGTACCATAGTGCGCAAGAAGTTAATCCCTCTATGATGGCCATATAAAGTCAGGTTCCATACCACAATTAGTCATCCAATTTCCAGCTTTCTTGAATTTTACCATATAGTAATATATTTGTGTGTTGCTCTGGTCATGGTGGTTTGATACATTTTCCACATTTTTTTTCCATTTATATTTGTTGTTATAAAACTTAAGTTTGTAAAAGAATACAGATAATTTAGTAGTAAATAGTACAGATAATTAATAATTAATGTGTTGTAAATTTAGTAGTAAATAGTACAGATGATTAATTTCATCTATGGGGCTGGCTCTCACGTCTTTTGGGTCTGATAATTCATATTATTTCGTTTCTAATCCCCGATTAGTCCCTTTATTCCGCAAACGCTCTTTTAATCACTGCTCTTTCAGCGTTTACACCTAAAGCGCACTTCTCGTCGCCGGCCCGCTGGAGCTCCAGCCAGCGATCTAACACTGTAATGCTCGATCCACAGTTAACACAACCACCCCTGTGAACCTGACCTTCTCCAGATCCGAATCCGATCATGGCTAGACTCGTTCTCACCAGGTGGATCCCTTTGCTAATCCTTCTGCTCGCCATCCCCGCTCTCGGGTCGAGCGGAGTCGTCGTCGAAGAAGAGTTCACCGAGTCGTTGCTGTTGAAGCCTCTTCCCGATCGGAAAGTACTAGCTCATTTCCATTTCGAGAATCGAGCTCCTCCGTCGAGCTCCCATGGCCGCCACCACCATCTCTTCCCCAAAGCTATTTCTCAGCTGGTATAATAAACCTCTTTCGTTCAAGTTTGAGAACATTATGGAAGAGATTGCTCATTTTAGATTGCCACTGTGAAGCAATAGGTTTTTAAGCTCGGATTCGGTTAGATCAAAATCTGCTATAGGCATAGCTTTAATTTTTTTATTTTTGTGGTTAGAAGAAATTGAATTCTTTAGAAACAATTTAATAAAAATTTGAATCCATATGACTTACTTAGATCAGGCGAATATTTCATTAGGCTTTATTCAGGAGACACCTGCGCGTCTCCTGAGCTTGCTTTACTCAGGAGACACACAGGTCTCCTGAGCTTTTGTGATCTTGATTTCAGAGTATATGATAACTTTTCTGGAGTAAACCTATGTTTGCTATGCCATTTTGAAACAATATTCTTTTTTTTTATCCATTATTAAGTTTTTGTTTTAATGTAATCTCTGAGACGTGGATTCTTTTAACACAGGTTCAGAAGTTTCGAGTGAAGGAGATGGAGCTATCATTCACTCAGGGACGTTGGAACCATGAACACTGGGGAGGATTTGACCCGCTATCAAGTACCAACGCTAAGCCTGTTGGTGTCGAGCTTTGGGCTGTGTTTGATGTTCCTCACGCTCAGGTTGATGCTTCTTGGAAGAACTTGACGCACGCGCTCTCAGGGCTTTTCTGTGCTTCCATCAACTTTCTCGAATCGTCCGCTTCTTATGCTTCTCCTACGTGGGGGTTTGGGACGAACTCGGATAAGCTTAGGTATGGTTCGCTGCCGCGTGAAGCTGTTTGTACTGAGAACTTGACACCGTGGCTGAAACTGCTTCCGTGTAGAGACAAGGATGGGATTTCGTCGTTGATGAATAGGCCGTCTGTTTATAGAGGGTTTTATCATTCTCAGAGATTGCGTTTGTCTATGGTTGACTCTGGTGAAGAGAGGTTGGGTTCTGGTATGTTGCTTGAGCAGAGTCTTACTGTTGTTCTCCAGCCTGATACTGTTTCTGTTGAAAAACATCTACAGCCGAGTTGGTCTCTTAGCTCACTCTTTGGGAGAAAAGTTGTCGGAAAATGTGTTCTTGCAAAGTCGAGTAATGTATATCTTCAAATGGAGGGTCTTGCGCATCCAGAAACGCAGACACTCTGGACGAACGCAGAATTCGAATTGTCTATAAAGCCAGACAGGACTCTTCGAGAACTCAGCAGCTTTCTTTTTGTTTTCGATATTGACAAATCCAGTGACAGTGAGCCATTTGATCTTGGCCTTACTTGGAAGCTTCCCTCAAAGTGGTCATGCCAACAAGCTCCATTACACGCTTCTCGGTTCTTGATGGGAAGCGGGAACGAGAGGGGTGCAATAGCCATCTTGTTAAAAGCCACAGAATCACATGATAAGTTATACGGCAGAGATCTCGCTAATGGACGCTGTACAATAAAGACTAACATTTTCCAGATTTTCCCGTGGTATGTTAAGGTTTATTATCACACACTACAAATCTTTGTGGACCAACAACAGAATACAAGCAGTGAGGTCTTGAAGAGGATCAATGTCTCACCATCTACTGATAAGATGTCATCTGGCATGATGGAGATGATGCTGGAACTACCATGTGAAGTGAAATCTGCAGCCATATCCATAGAGTATGATAAGGTAGATATTTCGTTCTCCTTAATTTGTATTCACCCTAGCACAATCTTATCATCAAATCGATTGATCTGAGTGTCAGGAAACTGATCTGTGTTCTGGAAAATTTGCTCAACTCAACAGGGTTTTCTACATATAGATGAATATCCTCCTGATGCTAACCAAGGATTCGACATTCCATCGGCTTTGATAAGCTTTCCTGATCATCATGCAAGTTTGGGATTTCAAAGAAGAACTCAGCACATTGCCCTTGTTATCAAAATTTAAGGTAAAAAAATGTTATGCTCCTGTCACCTAATTTAAACGTAATAACTTAACTTTATACCCTTTGGATTGTTGCAGGACGAATCATTAGTGCGCTCTTACACAGAAGTATTGCTCGTACCATTGACAACCCCTGATTTTAGCATGCCTTACAACGTCATCACGATCACTTGCACTGTTTTCGCATTGTACTTTGGATCATTGCTCAATGCTCTCCGTAGACGAATAGGTGAAGAAGAAAGGTTTCTCAAAAGCAAAGGTTAGTCATCAAATGCTGTAGGCCCATGTTTTCACTATCATTTGAAAGCTCTCACCTGGATTGACCTGGATTCTAGCGTCAAGTTTATGATTGTTCTGTTTACTCTAGCAGGAAAGAAAACAGGCGGGCTTAAGCAGTTGTTATCAAGATTCACAGCCAAGATCAGAGGTAGACCAGTTGAATCAGAGTCACCCGCAGCTCAATCTTCGGTCTTGTCTAGGAAACTTCTCTTCAAAATCATATTAGGTTGCAGTAGCTGCTGCCGCGTGGCAGTATTTTTCCACGGATAAGTAGGTTCGAAACTTTCAAGAGAGACAAGTTGTACAATATGTATACATTGGACCAGTGAGATTTGCCTTTTTAAGATTTGGAATTTTGCATCTCTCTTTAGTCAATAGAATACATGAGAAAAAAAAACTATTACATCATGCTCTGTTTTTACAAAGTAGATCTCTATCTTATCTTCTTACGAGATGTGGAAGCAATCATATCATATCATCTTCTCTTGTCCTCTTGAGACCATCACTAGTGAAACTGCATTTTACTCCGCTTTGTAATTCCTGCAACATACATGAATCCCACATAGTAACATCAAAGAAGAGACCATAGTGTTGTTTATAGTACATCAAAAAAGTGACCATTACTGAGATCTTACCCAAGCTATCACCCATGTTGAGTTTTAGTTTCTTAAATGAGTGCATATCTTCAGACAATAACTTTCTCTTGTTGCATCCAGAGAGCAGAGGTTCCTCAACTGTTGATACTTAAAACAAGTCAGATTAAACTTCAGAAGTAGATATTCAAAACCACATGGTATGTTTAGCAAGATTGTTCCCACATACCTGAACACTTATCCTTCAACTTCTTGTTTCTGTTTAGACCAAGATTGTTGATGGTTATGTCTTCCTGAGGATCAGAGTATGCTCCTGTAAAAAAGAATCAACCCACACGTATGAACATAAAATATAATTTACTAGAAAATAGTTTAATTCCAAGATTAGCTAAACTTTAAAAGGAAACTCACTTTTGGTACCGACTCTAGAGAGCTTGCCGTCGACGAGGAGAGCACCAGCTCCGTCTTTACCAGTAGACAAGCCTTTAGCTGAGAAGAAAGCGAGCAAAGACTTCCACGTCACACAAGAAGCGACGAAATCATTATCTCTGCTTATGAAGTGACCATTGAGCTTCACCGTCGACGGTTCGAGCCCAAACGCTGCGGCTATAGACTTGAAATCCAGTTTCTGATCGTTCCAAGCAACCCAGTCGATAACTTTCGATACAGAAGGGCATAAAAGTCTAATCTTTCTCCAACCCTCGTCTCCCATCACCACTCTGCTTACAGACTCCAAGGGATTCTTGTGTGTGTTTGCTTGAACTTTCTCGTATCTGCTAACTGTTAACGGTACCTTTGTAGACTTCTCAGACCTTTTCTTTTCTTGTCGGCCTTCTGAGACCTTCCACTAGAACCTTCTGTCTCAGACGGCGATTTCTTTGCAGCGTTTGGGAATTGGGAGTTTGGTTCTCACTTCAATGGGCCTTCGGCATTCATTTATTGGGCTTTTAACTGGCCCAAATTGATTCTTTGCAGCGTTTGAGTGGTTCTCATTTAATGGGCCGTGAGCATTCACTTCAAATGGGCTTTTAATTGGCTAAATTACTTGCAAATATTTTTTTGTAGACTTGATTCTGATTTTGATCAAGTTTTGGAAAAGTATATAGATGACGACTTTGACCAGTTTTATACCCTTTTGAATAACCTAATTTCACATCAAAACCTACAACTACACTCTTAAGCTACGTCGTTATAAAGAAACGACAAAAAAAAAACATAATAGTATCGACTTAAAACCTGTACTGAATCTAGAAACAAAACATTACAGAAGTCTTAAAATGCCTTTAAAAGTTACTACAAACAGGCTCTCATCATTTTCTACTACAAACTCAGTAACTCAAAACTCTACTGAAATAAAACACACAGATAACAAATAGATAGAATCAGGAGCTTCAAAAGCCTGAGTTAGGATTGTCTCCAGCGAGGATGAGAGAGATCTCCAGACCACGACTAAACGCTTGGTTGAACATCATACGGGTCTGGAAGGTCGAGACGAACGGGAACCACGAGCAGAACGCAACGGGAAGGAATATGAGCATTCCCATTCCTGCATCATACAGCCTCGCTAGGGACCGCACTGATGTCTTGATTCCGATTTTGACCAAGTTTGGAAAAGTATATAGATGACGACTTTGACCAGTACTATACCCTTTTGAAGATCTAATTTAGCATCACAACGTACAACTACACTCTAAAGCTACGTCGATATAAAGAAACGAAAAAAAAAGCACAATAGTATCGACTTAAACCTGTACTGAATCTAGAAACAAAACATTACAGAAGTCTTAAAATGCCTTTAAAAGTTACTACAAACAGGCTCTCATCATTTTCTACTACAAACTCAGTAACTCAAAACTCTACTGAAATAAAACACACAGATAACAAATAGATAGAATCAGGAGCTTCAAAAGCCTGAGTTAGGATTGTCTCCAGCGAGGATGAGAGAGATCTCCAGACCACGACTAAACGCTTGGTTGAACATCATACGGGTCTGGAAGGTCGAGACGAACGGGAACCACGAGCAGAACGCAACGGGAAGGAATATGAGCATTCCCATTCCTGCATCATACAGCCTTGCTAGGGACCGTACTGATTTCCACAGCCCCATTTTCTTAATCACTGGCTTCCAAGCACACGCAATCTACACAACAAAAGAGAGATTGCATTTGTTAAAGTGGACTCAGCAGTGATTAGAAACTCTTAAGGTGAGAAAGAAGGAAGGAAACTTACAGAAAGGATTGCCCATCCTGTCGGTATAAAGGCCAATATACTGGCGAATATGTCTGTCACTGATAAGTTCGTGAGCACGACCGCTACAATTATGCCAGCTAGAGCCAACAATAAGGCAACGCCTTGTACAAACCTAAGCACGAGCTGGAAGTTGACAGAGATCTTCTGACTGAAGGTAAAGACCTAAGGTTATTGGGAAAAAAATGAATATCAGAATCAGGTTATGCAATATTACACTCAGAGAACTAAGGTTATTGGGTAAATGAAGCGTGAAGTTGAATAAACCAACCTTAAAAAGAACAATAATCAACGCAAATGCAGCCCACGACCAGCCATACCACTGCAGAAGATTAAGTATCATATTATTAAACAGCTACGTCCACAGCAAAGATACAAAGAAATCATGATAACAAAAGCATAAACGAGTACAGTACATGGTAATTCTTTCAAGGTAAGTTATACTCTAAAAACAAAAATTACAAATGGAAGATAAAGACTAACAAAATTCATAAAAATCCTATATTTTATCTCACCAGCCAGGTCATACTCCACACATTCAAAAACATGATCAAAACCAGATTTAACACATCGTAACCCTTATAATCCTCACAAGAGATTATCAGATGGTATTGAAATGAATGGAATCATTAAAGCAATACGTGAGAGAGGCAGCAAAAGATTTATTATAGCAGAAAACTAGCAAACTGTGATATGCTAAAGTGTAGACAAAGGGAAACACTGTACCGCAGCTGATGTATCATTTCCTTGCAGGTTCAGTTTGTAGACAATACCAGTACTGGAAGACCAAGAATCGCAGACTTAAAATAGTCTCCACTATCCTCCCGCTCAAGGTCCGAATGTGAGACTGTTGAATGTACAAAGACAATTATTAGTTGCCAAATAAGTAGAAAATCTATAAGACGGACAAGCAAAAAACATTTTGCTGGGAAATTGGAAAGTACTTACTATTTCTTCTTCCCACCATGCTTCCCAGCTTTCAGCTCCTTTCACACCAATTCCACCTCTGTAAAAGAGCCAATTTGTCCACTCTTTGAAGTCCTCCACGACTCTGAAAGAAGAAGAATAATATTGCTCATTGAAAGAACATGTTGCTCAACAGAACATAAAAGAGATAGCACTACTTACTTTTGCCACTCAAATCCAGCAGGGTTGAACAGGTACGGAGCAAAAAGCCAAGAGACAGCCAAAAACCAACTGCTAACCGTCAGAAGAATGTAGGAAACAGCACCAGCCTCATCGTTTCCATACGCCAGGTAGACAACCAGTAGTAGAATAACTTCCATCCTGAAGAAGAACCAAGCATACACCAATGAATTGACCATCCTTTACTATGGCTAAACAGGTATACATAAGAAATATATGCACATAAGAAACAAAGTATGCGGGAGAGGTACGCTTTGATAAAATGACTTCTGGAGTAAAGACGGTAGTTTTCAGAGAATTTGATGTGCTCGACGACAAACCCTCTTCCAGTGGCTTGGTACTGTTGACAAACACTTTTTATCACATTCCAGACAATACAGAGAGAGAGATTGAAGAGTCGAGGATAAGAATATACCCTAGCGCCACCATGGAGAATTGTCCGTCCAAAATAATGGGTTCTTGTGCCAAGAGAAAATGTGAAGAAGATGGTACATAGCTGAAACTGCATCGTTGTGAAACTGACAATGGCCTACAAAGTGAAAGATAGTTAAACAATAATGAATTCTACTAACAAAATAACATAGAGAAGTAAATAGTTCAGATATCACGAAACGACTAGATGCGCATATCCAGTAGGATCAGGTTTTAGATAATTCACAAACGAACATTATAATTCAAAACACTAGTACAGAACACAAGAACAAAACCTGTGAATCTGTTACCATAAGGTAACTTATAATCAAATATAAGCACAGTGGATAATCAAGTAAATGAATGAGCTAAATCAGAACACATGTCAGTCTCCAAGGAACGTCTAACACATGCTTCACTATCAAGTCATATCAGAAAATGTGGAATAACAATTATGATACGGCTAAAACGGGGAAACTTAGTACCTGAAGAAAACCCTGTTCCAAAATAAAGCCCAAAATCATTGGCACAGCAGTAAAGACACCAATCTGAAACAGAAACTGAGCATTGAGGGCGGCGCTAAGCGCAGTATCGTCCAGAAGAATAGCTCTTTGTCGAATAGTAGCTCCAACTCCAGAAAGTGCCTAACAAAAATCAAACTACATGTAGGGGTCTAATCAGCCATGAAGATAGGCATAAGCGTCATAACCAAATCTAGGTAACCACCATGCTTACCAGGTATAATCTTCCATATAAGAAAATATACACAGTAAGCACCGTCAACTGCAAGAGGCCAAGTAAATGTCAATTCATCAGCATTAGTTCCTGAAAACCAAACTTGGAGAAACTTGGAACTTATCAGTAACAGCTCAGTTATAAGGTACAAAAATGAAGTGATCCAGGGAGAATGATAATGGAAGACTTTTTTTTATAGAGTTAGCAGCTAAATGAGATACCATGACGCTAAAGCCTGATTTAATTAAAAGGTTAACATCTGGTTGCAGGTATTTAACTTTGATGAGAGGCAAACAAGATCACTATCACTCATTTGAGGGTCCACATACCATTGTACAGAAATAGAAGCCAACAGTTGTAAAGTAGAATGACATCATTCGGAAGAAATCAAGGAGCTGGCCAAGTCTGTATACATCCCTACTAAGAACCTGTTCACCATTCCCACCGGCAACCTTCCCTTCAAACAGAGCTATTTGATTGAGCCCCACATCTCTCCCTTTGCCCACCTGTATATAAAATTAATACATATATATTGTTTATCATTCTATTAGTAAAAAAGTTAAAACAAATACGGACCTGAATATACTCATGATGAGTAATATTCCCTTGACGTAGAGTTGAGTTAAAACCTGAAGATCATAGCATCAACATTATAAAGTGTGGAATAAAATTAGACTAAAATGACTCATCATCCAGGTTTTCACAATGAGTTAATGAATCGGCTTTACCAGCGAAAATATCTTCACTAATATTGATGACCCGAGAGGCCTTGCTGATACCACCACGTGTAATATGGAAAACTCTGTCAAAGACATCTGGATGACCATAATGCATGCGAATCCTAGAATACATAAATGACAGAATAAGGGTTTCGTATGAGCTCAAGTTCTGTAAGGAGATTAAACTTATCGGTAGTAACTTACTTCAGGGGTTTCGCCAATACTCGCTGACCAAGAGTTACAAAGCTAGTTTCTTGATTGGACATGAAAGAGGCCAAGGAGGAGACACTGCATATTGTCACAAACAATGACTTCAGATAACATATATGAAATCCGAACATAGATATACAGATGTCTGGTTCACACCTTCCAGTAAAAACATGTTCCCTAACTCCAAGAATGGTGGGTGGTCGAATTCCATGGTCCCGGGACGAATCGAATTCCTCCAAGAGATTTCTCATCTTCAAGGCTTCTTCAAAGTAATTATCCTAACAAATAACGAAAATAGATGTTAAAATACATAACAGATGCCACAGACTGGATATGCTTTTAGCCTCTCACGTAAAGAAAGTAAAGTACGCATGTAATCATTCAGGTACATTCACATATGATGAAATGTCCAACTCCATGCTGTTTTCAAAATACTCTTACCAAGTTTATATATTCAGTTTACTAAATTGAACTTCCAGTGAAGTTTAACTATAATAAACCCCAAGAAGATCTCGTAAGAAGCCCGTTAAAACAAAGAAGCTACATACTGACCTGATTCATATCAATAGTCTGGACTGCATTTCCGCGAGTAAACACAATGGCGTGGTTTTGATTCTCAGGTTTGCCTTCGCCAAGTTTTGGGTTCCCAGGCAACCTTATGGAGTAAATTTCCTGCACAGCCAGAGAAAACTCAAGTGGGAATTCCACATAACAAAATAATAGGACCAAGAAGGGGAAATAAATGCCAATTCCCTTTACAGTGTAATCACAGTTTACCCAAACTTAAAGCAGGTTTAAGTATATTGAGAATAAAGACAGAAGAATACTAACTGGTTTCACAGGTGATCACAGTTTACCTTATCCTTTCCACTGATGTCCGCCTTCACAAGCTTTGAATAATACTCTGTATATGATTTACCCTCTTTCGGAGTATCAACAACATCGATATAAGCGATACGAAGGGCTTCATTTCTGACAATCGAAAGAAAGAGATTAGCTTCTAATACAATATTTATAACAGAAGCCCTAAACCTGAGATTGAGGTGTCTTCTTACCTTTGCATTAGCAATGCAATGTCAGCAGCTTGGGGTTGTTGCTCTTCTTTCTGTTTCCCATATATTTGGCATGTGACGACATATGTGAACTTTAAATCAGCTTGGGCCCTTGCTTCAGGAGATAACTCGAATCCTTCAGAATCCGTTGTGTCATTACCAAAAAGCGTCGACTCTCCGTCTGCGATAAGTTAGATAGCCCTAAGGAAAAGCTTGACCAAAACAAATATATCTACAGAAAGCTCTTATAGCCTCTTACCTCTTCCCGCCTTTCTTTCCAAATAAGACTGAAGCATGAGCGCTTTCCTATAATACATCATCCCGCGAACTGCATATATAATGCCACGTAACACGTAAACAAAAGCACTGAAACTATATGCAAGGGAACAGCGGAAAAAGGTGCAGTGATCTGTTTACTCACCTGTTCTAGCTAACGTCTGTCCACGGTAAGAAGCCCAAAACCGAAGTTCAAGTATGTCTCTCTCATTTCGTAGATCACCTTCTAATGCATTTTCATCTTGTCCTATTCGTGCAAGAAAATTTTTCCACTCATCTGCGACAAATCAGATATCAACGAGAAAATATTAAGGCACCTAATCATTACACAAGTAACTTACTAGTAAGAAACATAAAAAGCTAGGCAATAACTTATTAAGGAATTCACAAAGCCAATATACCTGGATAGATTTTCTGAAGGTAAAACAAGATCGATATCCCATCCTTATTTCTCTTAGTGAGTTCGGCCATGCTGTATAGCACAACCTCAGAATAATATGGAGTGAAGACACTGAAAATAAAGTTCAAAGGAAGATAGTAAGCTTGTGAGGAACTTGTTCTGATAAAATGATGAAAGTATGGAGAAAGAAAGAAATACCTGAAGGATAACATCTTGTCCACCGACTTTGGTTGAGGCACATCCATGAAAAGGGAATTGGTGAAGAATTGCAGCCTGCGTCTTGCCTCGAGATTTCTAGGAACATGCGCAGCAGAATCTTTGATAGTAAACAGAGAGTACAATCTTTTGACTAAAGCTTTCTGCAAAACCATAGAGAATTATCAGATGACAGAATACAATTGAGTTTAACTATAGCCTTAGGTAACAAATATCATCACCATACCAGCTCGGGATCTTTAGGCCATTTCAACTTTGTAAAAAGCCGACCTTCATTCCAGGCTTGAGTTAAGATGCTCCAAGTTTCATACTTGACCCCTACACAGCAACATATTTTTGGAATGACTATTAAACAAGAAGACTAAGGCACGGATTTTTCACAAAACGCAGTAAATCATCGACTTTGTGTGTACCTCATATTAAAAGTTAATATGTCAAGCCGCATAACATCGTAGAGATCCTGAAGTGCTTTGATAGCCCCTTTCGCATGCTCCGGTGTTTCATTTTCTTTCTGTTCAAGAAAAAAAAAACGAAATAAATAAAACTCCATCTAACTGATAACAGTCATAGGTAAGAAAATCATAATAAGCACTTGCAATGTGAATACCAGAATTCCCAAGAGTGCAGTCACTCTCGTGATAACAAGGGAGAGTTTGTTCAACTGAAAATCATGATGTATCTTCCGCTCCTTTATACTGGTCTGGATGTCTTCGTAAATTCTTTCCACCCTACAAAATTCACAACAAATATCAACCTTTTGTCCAGCAAAAATATGTCCAAGAAAATTTAGGACTTAAAAATCCATTACCACATCCTCCCCTCGGCTTCCAGAGTCTCCATCAGGACAAGTTTGAGATGTGTGATAGACTTCCTCAACAGCATACTTCATATAGTCATCCCTCTCGATCCTCTCTATTATCTCCTCTTGCGTATTACTCTCAGCGGCAATCTCTTTGGCCAACAATATCTACAGTAAATTATAAGACAGGAAATTATAAGACAGTAATTCTCACGAAGTAATGACTTCATATGCGGTTTTACGGAAAGCAATGAGGATAACCAGATAGCCACAATAAAACGATGAATTGAAATACAGATGCACGTAAAGTAACAAACTCACCTTGCTGGAAAGAAGAAAAAGTGGCCACTGAACCAATTGGAGCCTACCAGAATTCTTGGGCATCAGGAGTAAGTCCATCTCACTGGAAAATTGTTCCAAACGAGAAAAATGGGTTACAACAAACCTATAAAAAGCTGAAGCTACGAACAGTAGGCACACAGATTAGTTACCGAAAACCATAAAGCACTTACAAATCAGTGATGTAGTCTTCCTCTCGTAGACATTTTATTATTTGGTTCCAGAATGGAGCAAAGTGTGCTGCATCTGCTTTATTCTTATCCACAACCTTCGCATTGATAATCACATGCAGATATGAGTAACAACAACAGAAGCAAACTAACCATGACATACCATACGTTCATCTAGGAAATTAGTGCTTCATAAAAGTAAAACAGGTCAACAGGTACCTGATGAGAAGGATCAGACGTCCTGCACATGATTTTGAATAATAGAAAGTATTAATAATTTAACAAATATAAAAGGAGACGTGCAGGTAAATTGAACATTTTAGAAGACAGATTGAAAGGAATCTAACCGATTGGTAGGGACATGAAGAGCCCTCATGAAGGCCCCTGGAAACTCCTCAAATTGTTTGTGAATTGCTTCCAGAGATCTTATCTGTGAGAATTGTAAGGAAACGTAAGGACATTACCCTCTTATAGACTGTGTAGTAACAAATTTATATATCTTAACTTTGACAAATGTAAGCCATAGAAATGTATGTAACCACACTTACCTCCCCCAAACGATCTCTCGCACCGAGCAAGAAACCCAAAAAGGCAGAGACAAGGGTGTAGAATATATGGATGTCTAACAGGTAGATCTGCATTATATGAAAGAGAAAGTTACTATACAATGAAGGAAAACTCTACTGTAAACCCCCCAGTGAGTTAGTGACAACATTCATTCTAGTCAGAACAAACTTGCAAGTCTCCACCAAGATTTCTTAAATAGTTTTTTAACAAAATCCTCCAAAACTGGAGTGATCTGTAGAAACAACTACGTCTTGATTCACTTATTACTCCCAACAAAACACAGAACATCAAAAGTGCCTACCCTCATGTAAAGACCATTGAACTTACAGCGATCACAGGAGCCCATAAACTGGCAACAGTAAGAGCGTTGTAGTTGTCTGCATCCAGATAAGAAATATTAGAGTATGAGAATCTTACAGAAGAATAATTTATTTGAGATTTTCAGCACAGTTATCAGCACGAAACTAAATAGTAACATCCCAAGAAGGGTCTAGTTCTAGAATTCGACTTTGATTCATATACTGCAAAGAAGCACAGGTTTATGATTCCAGAGAGACCTAACATATTACACCACAATCATTCAAGTAACTAAGCTTACAAAGTACTACCACAATCCAATACTTACTTCTTGACACCAAATCATGCCACGAGTACTGAATGTTATCCTGTTTGATTATCATCCTTGTTGGCCCAACGAGTGGCTTAATCTGCAAATTCATCAGCAAGAGAGTCCAAGTCACACTTGAACTGCCAAACGAAGCATCTTTGCGATATAATCACAATCTTCAGTACAACTATCAACTTATCACAATTAAACTTCCTATCAAAAAAACCAACCTGGAGAAAGTACGCAAAGGAGAACTTTGCAGACAGAACGACAAGCCAAAAGAGCAAGTACCTGCGTCATACAAGAGCATCAGTTAATCAAGTATCTCTCCTGCTTCTCTCAAACAAGTCAGAAACAGAGTTCAAATATTTTCAGTACCAAATATAAGCTAGAACAACTTTTGAAGTCCCAAGAATACAGATAAATAAAATAAGTAACTAAAATGAAGTAACAAAGATAAGGTGAAGACACTACTTTATAAAATCAGATGTCCTTTCATACATGCCACGGCCAACGTAGTGTCTCTCCTGAAAATACAATCAAGTACGCATCAGAGATTGTAATTAATGATCCAGATATTAAGCCTGAAGAACAAAAGAGAAAGATGAAGTATAGGACCTGGCGCATCCACTTAAAGAATCGAATTACAGGCCAGCGATCACATTTATTAGCAATGTTGTGACAAGTTGGGATACGCATCAGGATGCTAAGAAAGAACTGAATACCACCATAGATGGCTATGACAATCACATAAAGCTTGAACATGACTGAATCAGATCTTGAACTATCTTCTTCAAGTGCTTTCCTGCACACACACGAAAAATCACACAAGAGAATGTAAAAACTACCATAAAAAGGAAAATTTGAAAAAGCAATATGAAAAATGACAGTTCAATAAAAGAAGTTTCACATACACGTAGAGGAAGGATATCACGATGGAAGCAAGACTAAACCAAATGAAACGGAGAAAAATGCGAGAAACAGCCAGCCGTCTTGTCGTAGAATAAGCACCATACATCATGATGACATCCAGAACACCTATAACATTAAGCACAAGTATTTTCTTCACCAAATCACAATATTGATAAAAATAAAGTAAAGAGTAGTATCAGGTTTAAGACTAACTCTCAGAAAATTTCATCACAACGAAAGTCGGACCCAGGCTGAGAATTTCACGCAGAGTCTTCTTGGAGTAGATGTCTGCTTTGTTGAACGCAATTATAGCCAGTGCCTGTAAAGAAGTATGTTAAGAGTGCAGTAACAGGAGAACCTCTATCGACATAATAACATTCATACGACCCAAAGAATAGGTCACAACCAAACGTCCTAAACAAGGATTTTCTAAGGAACATAGAGAAAAAGTACAACAATAAACGTAATCCTGAGATGGGATTACAAACCTGAAACATCATAGCGAGGAATATCCATAGCCGATGGAAGCTGTGGTAAAGATGCAAAAATGTTCGGTGCTCAACGAATGAAGTCTTTCCTCGATGTTTTGCCCTACCGGTTTGAAGGTCGTACTGCAAGGATAAAAACAGTATATTAACATCAGATACGCCTATGTGGGAGAAGGAAGTCTGTGTTTAACGAAACACACAACCGCTAACATCAACGTCTTTAGATAAATAGAAATTATGAACCTATTTACTAACGAGGAAAGTAAATGAATATAATAGAAAGACCAAACATGCCAACATAACTTCAAGATCAACCTCTAACACATGGTCTAGGAGCAGAACTACAGACGTTTAAGAAATTTCCATCACGGGGTTAACAAATAGCTTCTACCAATGGTATGATCAAATATTTTTTTTTCACTTTATGGTCGTCTCACCAAAGAAGCAACAAACTAGTCTCACAAAAGAAGTAACAACAAGTACGAATACAAAATCTCTACTATGAGGGGGCAGTTGCAGACCTTTTTTCTAGGTATAGGTTTCTGGAAAAAAGATGAACTCGGTTCGCCATGGCCAACCAAGCTCGAAGGAGTGAAGCGACCTGGAAAATAAAAACCGTCAGCCAACAGAGAGAAAGAAATTAACCCAATCGACAAAGATATTAAAAATTTACCAGAAATACTCATTGAAGTCATCAGTAGTTTCTCCAAGCTGAATGAGGTGCTCGGCCATTGTCATTGTTAAAAGCTTCCTGTACAGAGCAACATTTCTTAGTGACTATTATGTCAAAACCAACAACACAGTTCTAAAAGGAATATTCATACATGAGAAAGCAGAATCTTCTTTTTACAGGACATTTGAATTGAAAACCAACTACAGTACCACTGATTATATCTACAAATATACATGCTATGAAACATCTGTCCACATCTTGAATGAATAAGACAAGATGTAATAAGCCCCCTCAAGAAACCCCCTCAAGTACACAATAATACATAATTCAATATGTTTATTGACCAAAAAGTGATATAATATTCCAGGTATCCCAACTAAAAATAGTGGTAGATGACTAACCCAATCATCAGCCTACAAAACTAGTGACGGAGCAGATTAGGATAAGTTTTTTAATCTAGCCAATAAGTTTTTTAAGGTAGGTTTCTCTACTAAGAAGCAGTAATGTGGGATCAAAGAAAATACTACAACAGTAATCATGAAGCGAACAGAGAAAGGAAACTCCCTAAAGTCCAGGAGATAAATAATATTTTAGAGAGCATACCGCCGATACAACTCCATACAGTGGAGCAATGACATGATCAAGGAATGACACCCCATCATCAGAGCCACGACTATCGACGGGCATACAGCTCTCAGCAGGGCGAGCAACCTGCTGCCGTAATATCTCATCCATTTCTCTTACCATCTACAGAAAATATTCAGTATGAACAAATAATATCAATGACCATATATTACAGTAAAATTACCAAAGAACCAGTACCAATTCAGAAAGTTAGGCGATTCATATAACAACAGAATCATGGAAGAGACAGTGAGACTCCTGGTAGAAGATGCAAACATGTAGAGAAAAATAAGCGTTAGGTATAAAACTTACGTGGTGGAAGATGTAGCACAAACATTCTGGAAGAAACCGTATGTTAGCAGCTTCACCCCAGATCAGGAAATACAAAGAGAGGAAAAGTAGTTTCTTTTCTCCACCGATGGTCTCTAAACTGCATGTTACAAAAATCGAAGTGAGCAAGTAAGAGTGGTGGCAGGAAAGACAAGGAAGAGGGGATAATTTACTTGCTCCACGCAGGTTGAATGCACAGGTAATCACACCACTTAATGTAGTTATCCAGGGACTTCAGAAACACCCTATGCACTGCAGCGTCATCCAGTTTCTGAGAGAGTATAAGAGAAAAATTATTCATGAGATCTAAAATTTCAATTAACTGCTTTCTAAATATAGCGCTAAACAAGCTAAAATCATGTTCACTGCACAATCACTAGCATAAGTTTCTAGAATGAATATTAAGATACTTCACTTTTAAGCTTTGTCAACTAGAAGTCCACCCAAAGAACAATCAATCAGAAGTTTTAGCTATAACAATAATAAGAACAAAGCCAAAATCATGAATACTCTACTTCTAATCCAGAATCTTAGGCGGAATTAATCATATGAAAACCAAATAAGCTTTGGTACTTACAGGTTCTCTTTCTTCAGGAATACTAAGGCGGGATTGCTCATTAGCAAGAAGAAGAACTATATGTTCACGCTGATTGGAGACACTGTCTTTCTGCGGCCATAAGAATTGATATATTAGAAAAACGAAAAACAAAAGATCATCTCAAAAGAAGCTTCTCAGATATACAAACCTGAAACCCAAATATGTAGTGGAGAAAATCAAGCATATCAGCACTCCTTGTCGCGGGAATGGGAAAGTCAGCAGGCAATTTTGGCAGGCCTTGAAAATACTTCAAGGCTGCAACTGCCGCTCGCACCTGCTCAAATTTTATTGTCATCAAGACAAACCGCATACTATATACGCATGTGGATTGTGGAAAATAGGAATGTATCTCACCTCAGGGAAAGTCGTAGTGGCATTTGTCGTGACAGGAGCATCAAGAGGAAGAATGTTGTAAGCAATTGTGTCCTCACTCATTGCAGCATCAGAATCAATAACATGCTTCAGCTGTTTACACACAAAATAGATTATTATTAGCTGCATTGTAAAGACCTTTGACAAAAAAAAATTGAATTCGAGAAATAGGAGGAAAAGTACACAACCTCTTCAGGGATCTCTTTTGCAACCTGCTCCAACACATTCCCAAGAACTTTAAGGGTGGCAAACACTCTCTTCCTTCCTCACTGTTTTACGCTCCATCCTGGAAACCAATATCAAACCAGTACGGACAACAATTAAGATATCTGAGTAAGTTTTAAATTCAACAATTTTAAACCAGAATAGAAATTCTACTGTGAATAATAAACGTACTCTTTAGTGAAAACCCCAGACTCACGGAGCTGCTTTTCATCCTCCTTCAACGTGTCAACATTGTTCTTCTCTCTGTAGAGTCTGTAGAAGTCCTTGCAGCCGTTTAATATCCTGACTTCTGTCTATGGTCCCAACCTCTCTTTTAGCTAACTTTTGCTGAAAGACAACCAAGGCAGAACAATGCGTTAGGATTAACAAAACCCATGCGAAAATCAATCAAACAAATAGAAAAGAAGAGAAAATAGAAGGGAACCATACCTTAACAACGGACATCAAACCGGTTTTGAACTGCTAACACACCTCTTCCTTCACTATTCGGGTCAAGATTCTGTGCCAGGGAGTAAGCATGCTCACACACTGCAGCAAAAAAAAGCAGTTAAGAAAATCACAAACATCAAGGAAATAAAAGCTAAATTTATCAAAAAAAAGAAATAAAAGCTAAAATGCAAAAAAAAAGCAAGAAAGAAACCGCTTACAGATCCTAGCAATGCTGGGGTCTTCATCTTGGAGTTCATCAGCAGCTCTCAGAATAGCGTCTATGTCCCTGTTGTTGGCCAGAGATGAAGGAACATACTCCATAAGGCTGCCCTGACCAGGACCACCTCCTCCTGCCCTATCCCTCTGTAACGCAGCATTGACTAGCCGCTCCCACGACGACTCCGCTCGTGACATTTTTTTTCTATCTACAAAATCATCAAAACACAAAAACATTAAACCCTATTAAAAGAAAAAAAAACAAAACAGCTAACGAATTCAAACGGTACACATACAAACAGTTTCAGACAAGTGACCTAGCCGGACAATGCAATTTTACCGACCGCGAGTAAACGAATCAACCGTTCTTATCCGTGTAGCTAGTTTGAATCAACGAAGAAAAGAAAATGGATCTGAGCTTTGTCGAGAATAGAAACTAAGTAAAACCAACAAAGGCCTTAGAGAAAAAAAATGAACCAAACAAGTTGAAATCAGACGAGGGAGTTACCGAATCTGAAACCCTAGATATGGAGTTTGAGCAGAATCGAATCTGTCATGGAAGAATCAGCGTTTTGAATGCGAGCTCGCTCGCTCTTTTCTCAGTTTCTAAGGGATTTTTGTGTTTTTTTTTGTTTGTTTACACAACGAAGGAATCGACATTTTTAAATAAGCGTGTTGACAAAAAAAATAAAGAAAAAGGGAAAAAGAGGAAAGTCAGTGAGCCGCGTTTGGAAAAGTTTTTCGGAGTAAACCGGTTAAATCGCAGATAGACTCTCTCGATCAAAACCGGTTTATACTGATTTCAACTCGACTTGACCCAGACCGGCATTTGATTGGATTGAGAAAAAATCAATCGAACCTGGCAAAACCTGCAAAGTGCTCCGGATTAAACCGGCTGAATCGCAGATAGGCATTTTAATAATTCTCTCGGTCAACACCGGTTTAGTCTTGTTTTAAACCCGACCCGGCACTTGATTGAATTTAGAAAAATCAATTGAACCGCGTTGGCAAGATCCCATTGGATTAAACCAGGAAAATCACAGGTAGTTTAATCCTGATTTCAACCCGACCCGATGAGGCCAAGCTGACCCGGTAGTTGATTGGACGACGAGTTCTCTTGACGTAGTTTCCTCCTCGTGAAGGAAAAAAAAAATCAAAACTTGAGGACGAGTTGTTTCTTTTCAAGAGCTCTTTCTTCGCTCTCTGTGATTGATTCTAGGGTTTCTACAAAGACTTTTTCGCTTTCTGGGTTTGTTTGTTTGATTTAGGGTTTAGGATATAAAAATCTGTACTTTTTTTCATTCCTAGAAGAAGAAAGAAAGATGTATGCTGATAGATTGGAGTCTGAGTCTGGAAGCAGGAACACGGTTAAGGATCGAATCAATGGCGGTTCTGTTGATAACTCCACTCGCTCTCGACAAGTGACTGGCAAGAGGTTATAATCTATTTTCCCTCTTTGCTTTCCTTCAAGTGTTGTTAGCTGGTACTTGGTGTAGGATCTTGTCCTGTTGTGTGTAGATTAGCTAACATTATCATCTTCCTTGAGAAGCTAAAGCTTATTCTTGCCTAGCTCTTTGAAGTGTGTATTAGGTTAGCTTAGGAGGACTCTCTGAATCTCTCATATAGGCCCATCTTTGAGGTGAAATGTACTTGCTTTTGTGTTGAAGTCTTCGCATGTATCTGCTTCCAGGCAAAGGCAGGACGACAAATGGGAGCATGATCTTTTCAGTAGTGATAAACCTCAACTTTCAAGTATGTCTTTTTAACTCTGTCAATAAGTACTATCTCTGTTTTGGTTTTTGAGTCTTTGTTCGATGATGACTTGCTAAGGTCGCAGAGTTGATTCTAGAGACCTTCGCCTGAAGCTCCAGAAGAGAGATCATGGGTCTCAAAGTGGGCGAGAAGCTGGTTCAGGCGTACGGGATCTACGTGAAAAGCTCTCTGGGACAATGAATATGCAACCGAAGAACAGTGACCCGTTGAAATCTAAAGTGGAGACTGTTAGACCAAGCATGAAGAGTGTAGCGACTGAAACTACAGCAGAGGTTACTAGAAAAGCTTCTGGTCAAGCTACCAGGAAGAAATCACAGCAGGCAATATGATTCACTTTTCTTCAACTCTATTTTTCTGTCATGCTTAATAAAATTCCTTGGGAGAAAACTATTCTACTGTTTCTTAGTTTGTTTATCTTTTGGTTCAGGCTGGTGCATCCGTTGATAGCTTTCTGGAATCACTGGGTCTCGAGAAGTATTCGACTGCTTTTAAAGTGGAAGAAGTATGTAATATTTGCTCGTTATGCGTGGTGTGATCTTGTCGCAGACTCATGTTCTCATCTTTTTTGGTCTTTCTCAGGTTGATATGGATGCTCTCATGCATATGACAGATGATGACCTCAAGGCTATGCTTATACCAATGGTAAGCTTCATGTTAAACCACCACTATGACTTATATCAGTCTGCCCCACAGATTTTAGATGAAGTCATTCTCTGTCCCAGTTTTAGTTGATATGTAACACGAAGTGCTACTTATAAGACTACATTCATAATCTCTGTTCAACATCTTTCTTCTCTTTTTCACAAGTTGTATTTTTTGTTTCAGGGCCCGAGGAAGAAGATACTTCTTGCTTTGGGATCCAAACGCTAGTAGTCTTGTGTCGTTTACATGATGACTTCAAGCTCATCTGAACTGTATCCGGAAGTCGTTACATTAAACTATTGTCGACCTGATTCTTTTTCTCGTATTATTTTTCCTGTATCTGCCCATTTCAAGAGCTTATAGTTTATGGCAGTAGACGTATGTGAGCTTAAATAGGTTTGCACCACATTTCTGATGTGTAAAAGCTATGAATTTAAAACACAATTCAAAAGCGTAGGAAAACTCAGAAAGTTAATCAGTCAAAAATCTATTAGTCTCTTCTCTGATACAATGCTGTTGCGTAATATTGAATTCAAACAACCAAAAGCTTACAAGTTACATAGGATCTGCAAAAGTGCCAAAGGGTTTACATGAGTGTTCAGGGTCCTAAGCCGTCTTCTTTGTGGTTAGCCATGTCAAGTACTTTGCCTTCTCTTGTCTGTATCTTTTCCATTCCCGTAGTGCTGCAAGGACAACGTGTCCAGCAACAGGCAGGAAAAACGGCTGTCCAACAAAGTATGAACACAATGAGTCTCTGAGAAAACGATGATAACAATAATAACAGGTGGCAGAGATCATGAAACTAACCGAGTACACAGCAAAGCAATGTTCGTAAGAGAAGTAGCTGACGGACATGATAGATGGATGGAAGAAGGCATTCTCGGCTAGGGATCTTGCTTCTCTTGATGAACCTATGCGGAAAACACAAAACCGCAACTTCTCGTTAGAGTTTACCACCACTAATGTCTAGAACAGAGAATATTTAGTATTAGTTTCAAGTGTAACATACTGGCTGAAGAACTGTATCCACCAAGAGAGGCATTGGACTGAGCCAACTTTGCTGCTTTCAGAGAGTATTTCACCTGGTGGTTTGGAGGAAACAATGGAATGTTCAGAACACGTAACAACTTTCCAGAAAAGTTCAAGATGAGAAACATACTTGTTCTCCAATCTCATCCTTGATTATCATCCTGGGGAGTGACTGAACCTGCGAGTGCCAAGTAATGAAGATTAGAAAACTGAAACGAACGTGCTATATAACCAGGCATGTGGAGTTAATCATGTACAAGTCTAGAAAGAGAGCCGAGGGTTGTTGCACAAGATTGGAGATTGAAACACGTGTGTTTCCGTGACAAGACATCCAATTCCCTGCAAAGACAACACTCATCAGTATCCATAACTCCTGAGCATCCCTTGCTTTAAGTAGTAACATCCAATATTGACTGATAAGCATCAATCACAGTTAGCGATTCAACCAATACTTACCACTCTGTAAAGCCTCTTTCACTAGGTAAAATCTTGTAACTGCCGAATCCACTGGTATAAGTAGTTTCCGACTTAAAACCAAAAAGTTGTCGGAATTGCCCCAAGAATACTTCAACTATTTGCTCTAGATCCTGTTTCAGAAAATGCAAAAACAACTATGATGTTTCAGACATCTTCAAAGGCTCTCCAAATACTCAATATAGGAATTTAAAATACTAATCAACATATAATTGATGAAGAGCATATTATGAATATGAATTGTAAACCGGACCTGAGGCGAGATCATGTTCCTTCTTGGGCTGTTAGAGTGTTTATCACAATTTCCGTTCCATACAATCACACCGCCCCACATCTATAGAACAAAATGACAAGATGACCTCGTTTTCACAAAGAAAAGAAGAGGGCATCTACCAACAGATTAGCAGAACAAAATAACAAGATGGCCACTAACCGGAGATATGAAGCCATTTGTTTTAGATATCTCCCCATTTGGCAACTGCAAGTGAAGAGGGCATTCTTTTGCAGATGGAATATATCTGATAATAGGAGGAAAGATCACAGACTTAGAGATACATAAGTGGAGACATTCCAGCTCAGTTTATAAGGAAACATAATAGAGTAATCACAGCATCAAGCAACATAACAAGCAAACATGGATAGAGTATAGAGTAATATACACCACAAACTGCAGGATTTTGGACCGTCCACTAGCTCCAGCAGAAGTATCCAAATGCCATTCATTCGAATTCACCTGTCGAGACCATTTAAGATAATAACCTGTTAAACCATCAGTAGTATCCAAATTAGTCACGGAGATTTTGAGAAAAAGGTACGTACAAAGAAGGGGAGATCACTAGTCCTAAAGACGTAGCTCTGAAGTTTTTCATCCCATGATGAAAACGAAGACTTCGGTGTATGATACAAAACCTAAACACACACACAAAAAACCATAAAACATCAGCACTGAGAGAGTAACAAAGATCCCAAAAAGTCTCAGTCTGGTGACGAAAAGGTACCTGACTTTCAACACTTATATTAGCTACTAGGTGCTAAAGCCTTAGTCACAGGAGCCAACAGTGCCTCGTCTATCCTCTGAAAGTCCCTATCAAACGTAGCACACAGACAACAAGTCAATGGTAAGTAAATGTTACAATGGCAGTGCAAAATCATAGTGATCATACCAAGTCATAGATCCCAATCACGTGGATTCGAATTTAATAAGCTAAAAGAAAGAAGAAGCCTCCCATCAGATCCCACAGGCATAAACTCCCCACGAATAGAGTCTTCTTCCTCTCTTCCACCATTCATAAACACCTTCACGAAAACCTCAGAAACTCTATCCACCACGTACCTCTCTTCCAACTCACTCCCCACAATCCACGGCGTGCCTTCTCTTCCCCACCACAGCCTTTCACCACACCAGCCCCCTTCTCTTTATTCACCACAACAACACTATACACCTTCCCACTATCCCCAGAACAGCCACTGAACACACCATCCAACGACTCATCCACCGTGGCATCCTCCAAGCCAACACCAAAGACATCTCTTTTGATCACTCCGCATTTGTAAGAGCACGTGGAAGAAGGAAGGCTCTCAGAGCAGAGCTCATCCTGGGCTTTGAACGGTGACGGAGATGGACACGTTGCAAGAACCGCACTGCGAACTTCCACGTGTCAGCTGATCGATACCGTCTTGTATCTCGGATCGCAGTCGATCCGGGTCGTTCGATCGGAACCCGACGAAAACGGCGTGGAAAGTGCACGGGAAGCGCAAAGGAGTGGACTTTACTTGGTCGGAGAGTGAGTCGATGTCGTGGAAAGGTAATTGAGATCGGTAGATTTCGACTGACTTCCACAGAAACGGCAGACCTGAGAGGAAGGAGAAGAGTACGGTGGTGGTGATGAGGAGGCGCTTTAGTCCGGGTTTTGAAGAACGCATGGTGGTCTTCGGATCGAGCTCCGGCGTGTTTCCGGGAGTGGATGTGGTCGGATTCAGATGATCGGAGGTTTCTTCCATCGGCTTCGTGAGAGTTGAACTTGAAGATGCCCGCAACACTTCGGCTCTACCTACTATTGGGTTGTTTTATCACTTCGTGAAATGTGAAGCTTTAATAAAAGAGACGTAACAAAAATTCAAAAGCCGTCTTAGCTCAGTGGTAGAGCGCGTGACTTTTAATCCCGTGGCCGTGGGTTCGATCCCCACAGACGGCGTCAAGCTTGAGTTCATAACTATATTACTTTTTGCTTTATTTTTCCGATTCTTAAATTGCGATTATTTTCATGTAGCTATGTTCAAACTACAAATTTTCAGAAAGTTCATTGTTAAGGTAGTAAGGAACATGAATTCCTCCAAACACCATTTTGCATAAACTATAAGACATTCTTTTACATTCTGAAAGGTTATTAACATTTTTAAGAATATCATGTTCCTCCAAACACCATTTTGCATAAACTATGAGACATTCTTTTACATTCTGAAAGGTTATTAACATTTTTAAGAATAGTATTATGCTAAGAATCTCTTTATATGAAGTAGGGATTATTAGTCGGTGTATTTTAATGGATTTTGGAATCCAAATTAAATCTAATATTATTACAAGTTCTATGATTTTAAAATCTGTATTAGAACCATTCTTTTACATTCTCAAAGGTTATTAACAGTTTTAAGAATGGTATTATACTAAGAATCTCTTTATATCAAGTAGGGATTATTAGTTGGTGTATTTTAATGGATTTTGAAATCCAAACTAAAACTAATGTTATTATAAGTTCTATGATTTTAAAATTTGTATTAAAATCTTGTAATTGATTCAGTGATTTATAAGCTTTAATTCAAATTTTCTAGCAATTTGGCATATTCTAATAGGGCTGTTCAATATGGCAAAACCGAACCGTACCGAACCGAACCGAAATAGACAATGTAGTTTGGATTTAGTATATACAATACAAACCGAATAGATGTAATTTTCTAAAAACCGTAGGATTTGGATATGGTTTGGTATATAACCGATAAAACCGAATAAACCGAATAAAACCGATCAAAAATAGAAACATGTAAATATTTATATATTTCATAACTTTATTACTTTTTGCTTTTTGCTTTATTTTTCCGATTCTTAAATTGTGATTATTTTCTTGCAGCTATGTTCAAACTACAAATTTTCAGAAAGTTCATTGTTAAGGTAGTAAGGAACATGAATTCCTCCAAACACCATTTTGCATAAACTACGAGACATTCTTTTACATTCTGAAAGGTTATTAACATTTTTAAGAATAGTATTATGCTAAGAATCTCTTTATATGAAGTAGGGATTATTAGTCGGTGTATTTTAATGGATTTTGGAATCCAAATTAAATCTAATGTTATTACAAGTTCTATGATTTTAAAATCTGTATTAGAACCATTCTTTTACATTCTCAAAGGTTATTAACATTTTTAAGAATGTTATTATACTAAGAATCTCTTTATATCAAGTAGGGATTATTAGTTGGTGTATTTTAATGGATTTTGAAATCCAAACTAAATCTAATGTTATTATAAGTTCTATGATTTTAAAATTTGTATTAAAATCTTGTAATTGATTCAGTGATTTATAAGTTTTAATTCAAATTTTCTAGCAATTTGGCATATTCTAGGAACAGTTCTGAATATTGATCTTTCATATTGTTTCACTATAGTTATGTGAATATAAATAGACGTATCATCAATCATCAAGCGCTTTTGTTTGGTCTCCTCTAACATGGATCTCCCGCTCAAACTTCTCCAAAGTACTCATTAATATATAATGTATACTAATACAAAATATGGTTAATTTGAAATGTAATACCGTATATATAATGTGTAATGGGATGCGCATCTATGTCGCTTTACATGGTTCCGAAACGGAAGCATGGATTGAAGACAGTGTACATATTTAGTGTATATATATTTTATCAACTTATGAGTCACCACATGTTCCATATTCCATTTTCTGGATTTTTTTTTCCTTATGTGATTTTCGTGCTTTCTTTCTTTTTGTAACAAATGAGTTATTTTTGTTGTCAAACTTTTCATTGAGCACGAGGACAGCTACTTGATTACATCTACAAGAACAGTGTTGATTCAACAGAAGTGCGAGACTTCTTGGAACTTCTTTTGATTGCGGACAAGTACCTTGTCGATTCTTGTGTATCTTACTGTATCAACGAGCTACTCACCTTCCCTATGAAACTAGAAGATGCACTTGTATATCTACATATGCTTTTGACTTTGTTGATCGCGACTGCAGTCACACCAATCATTATCGCTTTTCAGGAAGTAGTAGCGTCTCATTACAGATATTTAAACGAGTAAAAATCACTATTAATTTCCTTTCACTTTGTAATTTTCTTTTCTGATTTCCTTAAAATTATACTATGTGCAGGAATCCGACAGAAGAGATTATGTCGCTTCCATTTCTGGCTATCGAAGCCAGCTTCTAGAGCGATGATTTCTATACCGTTAGTGACGATTTTATGTATGATGCACTGGTTTCCTGGACAGAAGTCCATTTCTCAGGATCTGAAGAGAGGCAGGAGATAATGAGATCACTCAGCAACTGCGTCAGATTCCCGTTCATCTCTCCCGGCAAACTCGAGGATTTTGATTGCAGGAGATCTATAATCAGATGTGTCAACCTGCTAGTCATGGAAGCTCTTACTTTCAGAAGTGCTTCACTCAGTGGAAAAGGGCTCTAGCTGTAGACTGTAGGCAACACTCCATCTCGCCCCATAAACAGTCAACATGAATCTCCCTCCCGAAAGCTCCTCCAAGATACTACAACATACTCATCTAAAGTGATTAAGTGATTTTTTTTTGCCAGCGATTAAAGTGATTAGTATATACTTCCAATATATTATTACAAACTAAGACGATTATTTTGGTGTATATTATCTATCTTTACAAAAAGCGACACATTATCCTTGTAGTGGGTTTATCACCAGTAAATGCTACAAGAAATCGGTCTGGTGGGTACTAAATGTTACATTGCGGATGGGTAAAGAACCAATAAATGTTACAAGAATTTCTCCAGAAACACCATAATTTCTGCATACCTACAAAGGAGTCACTCTAGAAACTTATTAAAAGGCTCTGAGGAATAATAACAATGCGCTGAGAATCAATTCATCTACCAGTTCAGGTCTTAGTGCTACATGTACATATATTTACTGTTGCAATATAAAAAAACACAAGTAGATAAAATAATGATGGACTGATTGATAAAGTCAAAAACATATTAGTTTTGGTGTTATATACAAGTTGGATTAGTAGATAGTCGTTTAAGTCGTCGTCCACTTGGAGAGACAATTTCTCTGATAATACAAACACACATGATTTAGTATAATATAATATGTCATGTGGTAATTAATTAGATATTAGAATAACCAAATAATGCAGTTTTGTAACCATGTTGCCGTTGAACAGCTAACCAAAAGAGACGCCTAAGTAGATTAAGCCGCGTGTGGCTTGTTGAGAGACGCTGTTAATGCCATGTCATGTCGTAAGGTTTTGAACAAGTCGCAGTAGACCGTGAGACACGAAACGGAGACATTCAAACTTTACAGAGTAACAAGAGAGAGAGTACACGAATCGTCAACGCCTTTTTATATATACATACTCTTGTGTATCTTCATTCTCTCTCTGTTTCAGACATAGTCATTGAAGCCTTTTCTTCATTTCTCTGTGTATATCGATTAACATGGCAGTAAGTTGAAAAACTCTTTGAACCAAAGCTTATGTTTTGTTTTTATCTTTTTTTTTCTCGATTCCCATCTCAAATCTTCATATCAAACCATGTCTAAAGAAACCATCAAGCTTGTCGGTTTTTTTTCAGCTCGAAGTTGTCTCGGTTATTATTTGTCTGGTCGTCAAATTTTTGTTCAATCAGTTGAATTCCGTATTTAGTTATCGTTCTTCAGAACATTTATATTGGATTCTTGCACATCAAGTTTGAGATAGGTTAAATCTAAAAAACTCTTTTCAACCAAATTATCAGAAACGTACTCATCCTTGAATATAATTTGATCGCAGAACCGTGCGCACGTTCCAAAGTTTGGGGACTGGAACAACCAATCTCAACCATTCACAGCCGTCTTCGACAACGCTAGGACGAACAAACGAGCTGACTTGTACGAATCTCTAGAGAACTCTGACATCAAAACTCAAGCAAAACCTCCTCCTCCTCAACAACCTACTCCTATAATTCCAAAACCGGTTAAGGAGGGCAAGCCAAGAGCGCCACCACCAACCGTGATAAACAAAGTCAGCGCTCCTCCTGCCGATCAGCTCTACGGAGGTACAGGCGGACTATACGGAGGTTATGGAGGCGGAGGCGGATCTGGAAACCAGAGGCAGCCTCAAGCTCCTCCCCGTCCACCAAAGACACAGCCTAAACCCAATGTTAGAGGCGGCAACAACGGAAGGGTATGGCATACTATAGTACTATACCTTGATTGTTTGCTTGCATTTACACATTATTATAACAAATATTAAAAAATACATCTAGACTATACAATGTGGTCACGTTTTATAATCCAATGCAAGAGATATTAATGACTTAGTTGGCTTATATATATGTTAGGGAGGGACAGCGATTCCGCCATTTCCAGGATCAGTGGGCTCAGGGGATCAGAACATGAGTTACACACACATTTTCGACCAAGTCAAAGAAGAGAGGCGAGATGCCAGATCCTACGGTGGATCAGCAGGTAACACTCCATCCCGCCACATCAACGGTCAACATGAATCTCCCTCCCCAAGCTCCTCCAAGGTACTACTAACACAATCATCTAACTGATTATTGTATAATACAAAATATGATTACCTACTTTGCTATATATAATGTGTCTTAATGTGAAATGGGATGGCGCAGCTTTGTTGCTTTCCATGGGGCCGAAAGGGAAGCAGGTACTGAAGACAAGTGTAACATATCTTATCATCTCGCCACATTTTCCCTATTTCATTTAATTGGATATATTTTCTTGTGTGTTCTTTAATTTTGTAACAAGAGTGATTTTTGTTGTTAACAACGTTAAGGCAAATCACTATTTAATTCACGGATTGTATTTGTGTAGTTTGTCTTTGATTATCGTTTCACACCAAAACATTTGCTCATAAAAATAAATGTGCAGCTGACCTTCATATACTACATTGCACAAAGGAAAAGGCTTTTTGTCAGTAAAATTATAACACTGACCTCACTAAAAGCCCAACGGGCCTTAATCATAAATGGGGGTATCTAGTAAACTAAGTCTGAGTCGTAGTTAAAGATTCATTCAGGTACCAACAAATTAAAAGAAGAGTCAAACTGGGAACAATAACAGTACAAATGTACAAGGGGTTGCATGTAAATAAAAAGAGTAAAAGTACAAACCTTTCTCTTTTGTTGGTTTTAAACTGAGAAGGCAAAACCAAATACGAAAAGGCTGTACTGTTTATCATTCATATCTCATATCCAAAACCCACTGATTCAGTGTGCTAAGTAAAAGACCCTTCGTTTCTCTCTCTCTCTCTACCACTTGGAGATTAAAGGTACAACCTTTTTCAAATTTCTCCAACAATCTCGTGCTTCTCTGTTTCTGGATCTGTCAATTGAATTCTGTTTCGTTGCCTTTGTTCAATTTCTTGTGGGTTTTCTTTAACCGTTTCTTGAATTATGCTCTCTTGAATTCTACTGGATGTGACAAAAGCTGTGGTCTTTTTTTTGTTATTGAAGCTGAGAGTAAGGGCTCAGGACTCTAATTAAGGTATGAGTTCACGGAGTGATAGGGTAGTTACGAGAAGCTCAAGGAGGAGGTCACCACAGGTGAACAATGTGAATGGGACACAACAAAGTGAACAACCAAGAACTGGGCAACAACCTCCAATTGTGTCTGGTCCACCGACAATCGATGTTGATGCTATTGAAGATGAAGATGATGATGATGTTGTTGAATCAACTGCTTCTGCTTTTGATCGAGTCTGCTCTCTTCTTCTTCTTCTTCTTCTTCTTCTTCTTCTTCTTCTTCTTCTTCTTCTTCTTCTTCTTCTTCTTCTTCTTCTTCTTCTTCTTTATCCCCACTCTTACAATACATGTATGTGTGTAATTGATTCTGTTTCCTTCTTGTTTCAGGCTAAAAGACACAAGTCCGGAGGCTCACAGCGAGGACCCTTGTTGGTTGATGTAGAGTCAGGTCAGTTTCTCAAGAACTCAAAACGGTTAACACTTGTGGTGTCAAAAGTGTTTCTTTTGTTCACTTTGCTTAGTGTATTATGAGTGCAGGTGGTACCACTAGACTAAGCAAAAACCGGACAAAGCGTCAATCTGATCAAGCTAATGTTGAGCTTAACAATCCGGTAAAATGCATTTCTGTTAGTTTTGTTCTTTTGCTGTTAGGACTTTAGGCTCACGAGTTTGTCAATGTCTTGTTCAGAGAAAGTCTAAGACCGTAGCTCCTCCTGTTGAGGAACCAAAGTTTAACTGCCCAATTTGTCTGTGTCCATTTACTGAGGAGGTGTCAACAAAGTGTGGTCATATTTTCTGCAAAAAAGTGCATAAAGCTCGCTGTATCTGTTCAAGCTAAATGCCCTACGTGTAGAAAAAGAGTCCTTGCTAAAGACCTCATTCGAGTCTTCCTTCCAACCACCAGATGAATGATGATACACAAGAACATCACTAGTAAGAATAGTCTTGCTTTTGCTTGTGGTTCGATCTTTATTTTTTCAACAACAATCCTTCAGTGTTCTGTTTTTTTTTCTTCTATGTTCCCCTTTCTTTGCAGGGTTTAAAATGGTCCTACCCTTGAGAAGATTGGTGTGGGGGAACAGGTGAAGACATGTTTGTTCATGAGTTATTATCCTTTGTAATGTGAATATCGTTCTGCTTAGTGAGAGAAACGTTTAGGAACCAATGAAGACATCTTTTTGATGTGTGTATTATCATCAGTAAGCGACTCTTTATTGTTGAAATACATGGTTGAATGAATCTTAAGAAAGCATTCTACATACGCTGTGCTATTACCGTCTCGCCTTATAATTATATATGTTTTCAGTATAAGCTAATAGTAAGAGCTAGAAGGCAGTGAATGGCATATCCATATTGCTCCTTTGGTTCACAGTTTTAATGTATATGTTGATAAGTTTGTTCTTAAGGTGGCATTCTCATGAAATCATTGACTGTGTAGCTCAAAGAACACATCGTCAAATCATGGCCATGTTTGTTGGTTTTTAGCTTAGCCGTTAGTGAACAGTGATATTTATTTGGGGACATTCTCGTTGGATTGTTCCCCATGGACCTAAGGAAACAACAAGGCCTATGATCTGATAGCAAAATCAAAACCTAGTACAAGAATGCAAGACTGTATGTTTTTCTATTTGTAACGTCTCTTCAATATGTCTGCACAAGAGTTTAAAATCAAATTAGTAGTACAAGAAATTGCAAAGACATCAAAATTTTAAACAAAGATGTCTCTCTCTCTTTTTATGAAGATGTTTTGGATCTCAGAACATCCATCTCTGGGAAGAAGGACTAGCAGCTCTAGGTCTAGGTACCGGTTTGAAAACTGGTTTCTCTGAACTACTATTAATCCTTTTCTTCATGATTGATGAGACCGTTGGACTGTAATAGTCATTACTCCTCTGCTGCGAGGTTGCTCCTCCTTGTGAATGCAACATCTTATTCCCATGGACGAAGCTTCTCTGTTTCTCCAGCATTGCTCTTCTACCGCTCAGACTCTTCTGAGGCGTTCCCCATCTGCTGGATGAGCTCACACAGCTCTGGCTCCTTCCAACTCTCTCATCATGATGATGATGAAACTTGCTTTTCGCTGGAGGTGTTGGATAGTTTCGGCTCTCTGCTGTTTCTGCAGAGTACATTGTCTCCTCCTCGCTGCTGTATCCATGATTGTTGTAAACATAGTGAGCTTCCGGTGGCGGTGAGCTTGAGATGACCTCGCTTAGCGCGCCATTCACCGAGCCTGTTGAAGCAATCTGCGCGTCTGATCCCTCGGATGCAATCTCAGCCTCCTCTTCCACCACAACGTGATTACTCTGTGGGTAGTTGAGCTGAGGGAGAAAGGTTGGGACTTTAGGTACACGTGGCGGGAAGTTGATATCCAAAAGATGGACTGGACCACCAGACTCCTTTCTTAAAGGGCTTGAAGTCAGCTTTGGTGATTCATATATCTCAGGGGTTGGGATGCCCTGTGCATGAGTTTGTGGATTGTTCTTTGAGGTTTCTTCTTCTTCTTCTTCCTTCTCTGAACCCTGATGAGTTTGATCTTTAGCGTTTGATGAAGATGGTGTTCCAGCATCAGCAGAGTCTGTCGGCTTGAAGACAGGACGCATGGTGAACGAAGCACAAGAACGCTCACTCTTCTGACCAGAAGACATTAACCTGATGAGAGGCAACTTAGGCTTACTCGTATGTTCATCCAAACTACCTTCCCAATGCTGATTCAGCCAGTCACATATCACAGGCATGGGTATACCAAACTGCATCATCATCAGCGTCTTGTTGTTATCTTTCTTCAATGACGAAGAGGATGATGTAGAAGTTGAGGCTGGTGATGTAGCTAGCTTCCTCGGATCACAGATCATGAACGCGAGATTCCCTTGAACATCAAACCCAGCTGATCCAGGACTCCATACCATTTCATCGGTAGATAGTTTGATGAGATTGTCTGTAGCTACCACTAACTTCCCTTCACCGATCTTGAGCTCGTTCTGAGCAGCGTAACCTAAGAGGTACACTACACTTCCCAACTCCAGGTTTGGCTTAGAACATGTCTTCAGGTAATGTGGTTGTTGTTGGGTTTGACTCTGAGAATTTGAGTCTCCACCATCAACAAGGTCCACACCAACTATGGTGAGATCAATAACCGAACTTGTGATGAAAAACCTGCAAGTGACCCACCAAATATACCATTGGCCAAACTTACTATATTTAGATAACAGATCAAGAATCATTATCATATAAACATAATTACAGTGTAAAGGTTTCACCTTTATTTCAAAATATGAATTGCATTTTTTAAGATAATCAATGAACAAATGCAGAGAAACTTGCAAGGTTTATTCAAGAATTGGTTACAAGTTGAAGTTAAAACTTACTATATTTAGACAATAGATCAAGAATCCTTATCATACAAACATAATTTACAGTATAAAGGTTTCACCTTTATTTCAAAATATGAATTGCATTTTTAGATTATTCAATAATTAACCACAAGGTGAAGCTAAAAGTTACTAAATTTAGACATTAGATCCAGAATCATTACCAATATAAAGATAACTATACAGTATAAAGGTTTCACCTTTATTTCAAAATTATGAAATTAGAGCCATTTTTTATAATTGCATTGGTTTAAAAAAGTTTCAACCGACACTACAGGAGAAAAGAGAGGTGTGTGGGGGTGGGGCGACCTGTGAGGGAAGAGAGCGGCGGCGACGCCGTTCTGGAGGCGGACCACGGCGGTTTCGGTGGCGGAGACGGAAGGGAGATTGAGGTGAGTGGTGAGGAGGAGATTCCGGTGAATGAGGAATCCTGTTCCGGAAGTAACACCGTTTGGTCCGGAGACAGAGATTCGAGCCATCGCCGGAGCTTTGCCGGAGAAAATTGAACCTTTCATCTTCTCGCTTTTGCTTACTCCTTTGCAGAAGCACCAGGAGTCCAATATCACTCCCATTCCCTCTCTCTATCTCTTAGCTCTTGATTCTCTCTATCTGTCTGAGATGGGTTTGTGTTGGATCTGGAAAAAGATTGAAATTTTAGGAGAGAAGTGTGAACTAGTGATGAGTTAGTAGTAATAATGGGATTATGGGGACATAACACATGTATGTGGCTGTCTCTGTTTAGGCTGTAAAAACATCAACTTTTGGTCTTTTGGTGAAAGACCAAAGAAGAGAAGAGAAGGAAACTCAAAGGAACAAGTGTGAGAGAGAACACACGAGACGGGAGAATCGTGAAATGAGTAAAGAGATGAGCTTCTTTAAGCTGGACTTGTTCTCTTCTTACTTTTTTATATTTTTATTTTTCTTTCTATTTAGACATGTATAAAATATTGGAAAAATGTTTTGTTTTTTTTGGGGTTCAAGTGTGCACTTTGTGAGAAGAAGCAAACAGAGGAAAAGTCTAGTGTGACAGGTTGTGTCTTGGAGGATCTTGTTCCATGTGGTGAACATGGATGAACCTTTTGCTTATTATGATTAAGCCAATTTTTATAGACAAGTAGTTGGTTTCACAACTTACATGTAAACAAGACCAACTTAATATTACAAACTATTCGTAATTTTTTTTATGATTAGTCTTTTTTTTGTAAATTCACAACTAAAACTTACAACTTTTGTTATGATTAGCCTTTTTTGTAAATTACAACTTACTCCAACTTCAATTTACAAAATACTTTTTTCTATCAAAATATTTATAACTTGAACTTAACGGAGCATTAAGGCCCATTAGAGCAGCAGCAATGGTGATATTATGTTGGCTCTATAACCTAGATATTTTTATATTATTTTACTAGGGGCCGCCCCGCCCTACGGGCGGGTGTGTTTACATAAAATATTTTTATATAAAATGTATTTTAATTTTATAAAACATTTGAAAATTTTCTTTAAATTAAATATAGTAAATATTGTTTTTTTCTAAGATCATATTGTAAATTTGTTATTTTTGTTTAAAGATTAGATTTATGTTGTTAACATTTGACCTTTGTTTATAATTCTTTTTTGTTTGGATTTTTATTTGTTATCAACTATATTTTATTTTATCAACTATATTTTATGGCATTATACTATTTTATTTTCAGTATTCATTTTTGTTATATTTTAATGGAAATAAGTTCCTTTTTTTGCATTTGCATGAGATTATGTGTATATTTTAATATATTTTCTTAATTATGTGTTAAACTTTTATGTTTGATTGTAGTATATTTAAATGTATTCTATCCATGATTATGAGTGTGTCTCTAACAATGCTTTTATTCAAAAAAATTCCTTAGCTAATTCTAAAATTACATTGTTTTGGCTAATCTAGCATGTTTTATCTTCTCAAGTTTTTCATTTAATGTTAATCGGAAAAAATAGTAACATATTTTACTAAATAGTTCTTGTAATAATTTTAATTTATTTTTAAAACTATAATTAGAACCAAATTCCTAACAAAAATCCACTTAGCCCTGAAACACACTGGGACCAATATTATATATATAAACAAAATAGTAATATATGTTTTTCGAACTAAATATTTTAAGACTATAAAATTTCTCAGCTTAACTCGGTATAGATTAACCTAAACCATTCTAAAATTTTATTCTCTATTGAATTCAAAATTGTATGTTTTATTCTCTATTGAGTTCAAAATTGTTTTTGAATATTTGATAGTTGTTAATAATTGTAATGTTTTTATTCAAATCTTCTTAACCAAATATTAATTGAAATCGCATTGTATTTTGATAAATAATCTAGCATATTTTAACTTTCATATTTGTAAGTACTAACCAGGAAAAGGTATAAGCATATTTTACTAAATAATTTATATCTATATTTTACCTAAGTTCAAACCGAAATTCACTTAGCCCTAAAACACACTGGCCCCAATCTATATAAACAAAGATAACATATGTTTAGTACAAACCTAAACTTTTGTTAAATTAATCATTCAAATTAATATTTTAAAATCATTATCTATATGCATCTATTGACATTTTTACACAATTTATACATCACAAAAATCTATTGAATTCTAACTTACTTTCTTTATATATAGCTTTCAATTGGTGATGAAGGGTGACAAAAACTTTATAAGATACTAAGGATTAAGTTTCCAGTTAGAATATTCACTACTTACCTATAAAACATTAAAATAAAAAATAAAGTAGTCTACCATTTTTGAATTTTCGTATTTAAAATTTTCGATGGAAAAGTGAATCATAGTAAAAATATTTTCCAACCTGTGATTGTATTAGAACGCATATTATTGGCTGGATTTCAATATATAAAAATTTAATGGTACAATAAAAACGTCCGATGGAAACGTAGGTTGTATATGTTGGGTGGTTACTACTTTTTTTTCTTTGACAGCCGACTTCTTAAATACTGTGGTGTAAAAGATTTACGTATGCAAAGTTTTATGTATAAAAAACACATTAAAGCCAGAGACAAAACGTAGTTTACAATATTTTATATGATCTTTATATCGCATTTCCTCAGTCAATATAAGCTTCTACTTGACAGCACAATCTAATACAACATCTCAAGAGAAGGGTTGTTCAATGCAAAACTTGACAATTACTGAAGACTATAATTTTTAACAAAAAGGTTATAGGAGAATGACCATTTTTATCATTTCTGTAAGTAGTCCAGAAGTACATCCACAGACCATGTCGAGATAAGACTCAACGTCATTGGCACATTGATAAGAACAGCAGAACCGTAGTATTGAAGGACATCATTGAACCAGCAGCTACTCTCCCTCTCGTCCATCCAGCGTCTGTGAAGAAGAGAAAACACGAAATCAACACTGACTTCCTTCTGGGATATTTTAACTAACATAAAGTAATTAGATACTTGCATTCTACTGTGTACCAGACTGTCAGTTGAATGAACAAAAAGATAACGTTTGAAGGTTCCCGGTTATTATGGTTGGTCTTATTTCATTCAAACAACATTTTGTAAACCAAACTTGAACATAAAAAACAAAGGTTTGGAGACGAAACAACAAAGTAATCTTTCAGGGACTCTAGAAAAAATCAGAAAACTCAAGGGCAATTGATTTGGTAGACCGCATGAGAGTGGAACACTGCAACCGGGAGGGTGGTTTGAACTTCAATCAAACAACAAACTTTTTCCAGATTTAATTGTAGTAGATAACAAACAGTATATAACTAACCATGACGATGACCTCTGAGACCCACAATTTGCTTTGAATGAATGGAACCTGAAATTGTCTTAACTCAATTACCACAGCGTTCGCTTCAAGTTCAGACAAGACTGAGTTGTGAGTGAAATCTTTCAAGCAGCTTTGCCTTTAACCGGTCAAAAGCTTTGATCTTATATGGAAACCGGTTTCTTTGTCCTGCATCATATAAAATCTTGTATTATAAACTGCATAAAATGCAGTAAGCAAAGAATAACCAAACCAAGAAAATCTGAAGATTCTTCGGTTATGCCATGCTCCCAGAAGATGTTGAATGCGACCATGCCCTCAACTGGAAAATAATTTTATTCCTCTCCTGCTAACAGGCACACACGCAAGACAAAAAACAGTGAAGTAAGATGCTTGTGTTTACCATGTTAACCCCTCAGCAAGATGCAAACTATTATTACCTATGACAACACCTGACTATTCCAGTAAAAATATAAGTTTGGCGAGCTTACTGCAATAACATATCCGTCTTGAATGCTTCAGGTTGAGCTCTTGCAAACGTTAAAATTTTGTTTAAAAACTAATTTTTAACCTGTAAGAAAAAACAGAACCATTTTAGTTGTTTGGCGTGAAGGTTATCCAGTTCAATTTGCTTATTAATTAACAATCAATCCACAGACTCACACTAACACTTAAAAAACAGATATCACCAGCTTTGGTAATGAATAAGAACAATGAGAGCTCTAAGGAGGATTTAATTAGAGTATAATGAAAAACTATCTAAAGAATCCAAAATTTTAAAGGAACCCTAACCCTAGAGCTTAAATCACCAATCCAGGAATCAAATAAAATTTAACCAAAATGATATTTCCTGAATCTTAAACTTAAAAATAAACAAAAGGAAAGATCTTGCTCTTCGTCATCCAATAAAAGATCTTTCGGAGCCCTAAACTCTCTGTGAGCACAGATCAACACAACTCCGACCATCACAGCCGAGACAAAAACAGATACAACATCGTTGAGGAAAAGCACAAAGATCCGATCGTGATAGTTTCTGAGACTTGGTTGATGAAGACGGGAATAAGGGGTAGCGATGGGTGGTTGAGATTCGACGGAAGAAGGAGCGGCAGAGAGAACCGTTTGGGAAGTCGAGATTGGGAGTATGTGAGACGCCGTGGAAGCCATTATTGTATAACAGGATAAAAGATGCCTTGATGAAAAACGGACATATAAAGATCGTGTAGATATACCACAAATGAGATGATGTTTATGAAAAGAGGAAAGAATACCTTTTTATTGTCGAACTCTACCGTTTTGCATAACAAAAATCTCGCAAGGAAGGAGACGAAAGATCGGCTGCGCAACCGATATCGCCATTGGAGATGCGAATAGGATGTCCTGTTAACCGTTTTGCATCACGTTGAACTGGTTAAAACACGCAATGGGCTCGACGTAGAAAGACATGGCCCAACGAAACAGAAGTTTGCACAAACAAAAATAAATGATACGGAGCGTTTTAGAATAGACAACACGTGTCAGCACCTCCTTGCCCTATTTGATGAGGTGGCAAGAGGAGAAGAGAATAGACCTCTTCTTTATAGTATTAGATTATTATTTTTTTCAATTTAAAAAAAAAAAAGGAAACAGCCAATCACAGGCTCTGAAACCTGTGCACAGTAACGTTACTCCCAGAAGATTGATCCTTAGCGAAGAGGTAGAAGAGGTTTTGTTGGCACTAGAACCAAAAAACATGGGACCTACAGCATTTTATACTAATTTTTTTTTAGCTAAGGATTCGTTTGTTTTCACCGTTGCAGGTGGTCTTATAATGTTTAAACACAGTTTATTAACGGAGCTATAAGGCCCATAATTCAAGGGTATAATAGTCATTTAACTTAAAGAAGCTTTTATCCTAACCTGGACGCTGGATAAGCTAAAACATTTCCCCAAACAGATCACTCCCAGTTTCAGAACACTATCACACGATTCGCAAACCCTAAATTCGACACTCTCGTCCCTCTCTCTCTCGATCCCTCCGTCGCTCGAATCGAATCAAAACCACCGGAGACTTTCACACGGCCATGGCTTCCGCCGTAGGAGGAGGAGGAGGCAGCGACGTAGAGGTCGGGTTCGCGAAGCTCCAAGGCGAGGATTTCGAGTACTACATGCAGTCCTACTCCATCATGCTCGGCCGCAACTCCAAGAAATCGACCGTCGACGTCGACCTCTCCTCCCTCGGCGGCGGGATGAACATCTCCCGCAACCACGCCCGGATCTTCTACGACTTCACGCGCCGCAGGTTCTCCCTCGAGGTCCTCGGGAAGAACGGGTGCTTCGTCGAAGGCGTGCTGCACCTCCCCGGGAACCCTAACGTCAAGCTCGACTCGCAGGATCTGTTGCAGATTGGGGATAAGGAGTTTTACTTCCTGTTGCCGGTTCGGAGTATCTTGGGTGGGCCGTTGGGTCCTAGGCATCATCATGTCCCTGGTGGGGTTGTTCCGTACCAGAGTTATCATTCGGGTGGGGGTTCCGGGTCGGGTAAGAAGAGTGGGAGGAGTAGAGAGTTTTATGAAGAGGATGATGAGGAGGAGGAGGATGATGAGGTGGATGTTAGGGGGAGTGGGAAGAAAGCTAGGAGAGATGGACATGATGAATATGCTTCCACTGGTATAACCAAATCTTTACTGATTAGATGATGCTTTTGGTTGATAGGGACGCCATGATGTTGTATCTGCTTAATGTGTGCAGAGAAGAAGAGAGAGGGGAGAACAAAGATTGATCGTGAAGCTGATGATCAGCAAGTTCTGCAGCTGGAGGAGAAGGATGTTGTGTCATCTGTTGCGACTGTGCTCTCTGATTTGTGCGGTCCTGGAGATTGGATGCCCATGGAGAAACTTCACTCGGTGGTTAGTTTTCTTTCTACTTATATTTTTCCTGCCTTGTTTTCGTACAGAACCTAGCACGAATTTTTCTACTGTCGGAAAACACCAATTTTCTTTCATGTTATTAGGTCTATAACAACGTGTACAAGTTCATTGGAATATCTATCCTTAGAAATGCTAGCTTCGAATCGGTCTGGCTATATTAGTAGCTGCATTAATCCGTTGAAGCTATGCTTGTATGGTCTCCATGTAGATTTGTGGGTCTAGGTTCTTACCTGTTTTCCAACTTAACGGCATAACGAACTTTTGTACGACCCTTAGAAAGTATACATATATTACTTAATCGACAAGTTGGTCCACATAGCCCGTTGAAGTGTTTCATCCTGTTTCATAAACCAATTCTCTTTGTGATTCAATATAATGGTTGCTTGGTCTGTGACAGATATTAAAGAAGTATGGAAACATATGGCATCACAGTCGAGTAAGAAGGTACCTGGCACAAGAAGACTGGGCAATCCCTGAAGCAAACGGTAAACCGTGGTACGGTTTGCTGATGCTGCTGAGAAAATACCCGGAACATTTCGTAATCAACACTAGATCCAAAGGAAGAGTTACGCTAGAATTTGTATCCCTTGTCTCCCTACTCTCATGAACACTGTAATCACCAACATGATTGTGCTTGTTTCTGTTCTGCTATGCGGTGGATTATTGTTATTAAATATCTTTTGATTTCTCCCACGAACTGAGTGTACAAACGGGGTTGCCTTAAGCTTTTCTATCATATCGTTGATTACGTTATCTTTGACATTTAAGAGTTAAAACGGCCACAAAACTAATCCTATCAAAAAAAAAAATTAATGCTATTTTAAATGGAAAAAGGTGTTTGGGCCAGAATAGGCCCATAAATAAAATGAAATAAAATGGCCCAAACTGGGCACATCAAGAAGGTGAGCCGACAATATAAAATGGTTGAACGTGGGAAATCTAGGGTTACCGTCATTTCTATTTGCAGCCAATCTGAGTTGGGAAGTTACCAGAGATTTGATCGAAAAGATGATTTACGATGTCAACTCCGTTCTCTTCAGATCCTTCCTGAGCTCCAAGTTCTCTACCGACAAAAGGTACAAACACTTTTTATGTCTTTGTCTGATCCAAAAAGAATGTGATGATGAGCCAATTTTTGTTTCTAGGTTAGAAGATGTTAAATGTTAGCTATGTCAATTTATATCTTATTGACTTCATCGTGTGTTTTTGTATGTAAACTAGGAGAGGCGAGGACAAGCCAAGAGAACAGAAGCCCAAAGCCAGCGACAACAAGCCTGTGATGAATGAATAAGATTTGTCCTTGTGTTTCGATGTTACGTTTCTATGTTCTAAAAATATTTTCAGTTTGAATGCTTCATCTTTACTTAATTAGCTTTTGATCGTATCCAGTTTCTTATATGTCAAATTAAAGATATCCAGTTCACCTTGAGAAAAAAATTCGCAGTTCATTGATGGATTCTAAAACTAATTTCTAAAATTGCCACATAATAAGTATTACATAACTAGAGGTTCAGTTTTGATTGTGTTCTTGGTACTCCTGATGCTTCTCTGTCTTTTCTGGAACTTTTATTTTCGTCTGTTACTTGCTCATAGTGACAAGAATGATTAACACATATTCCTTCCCTTCTTGAAATAGAAGCTGTGTTCCTCCAATGAATCCTCCAATGACTTATCTGTTCCCGGTAACGTAATTCTGAAGCCAACTAGAAAGAGGTGCTTACCTTTGATAACCCAACAGTCACTTCTACCTTCACCTTGCTTCGTCTCCACGTGAACTCTTCTGTTTATGCAAGCACTGACAAATTTGATCCAGAAGTTGTGGAATTATTGCTTCAGTAGATAAAGATTGAATCCAATGAGTTAAGTCCCAAGTCCATGGCAATTTTTACACAAGTTTGTGTTTGTTTCCAACTTCAATACCACCTCTCTCCTCTTTCTGTTGCGCTTTATGGCAAATAACTTGTTGATCCGGCTCAATATTATTTGGGCTACATGCCTAAACATCTTATGGGTCTTCACTGAAGCTCAAACCCAAAACCTACGCCGTAAGTAACCTCTTTAAATGCTCTGCTCTGATCATCTTGCACCTTGTACCCATCCGGTGACGATAGTGGACATGGGTGGGCTCGGTTACACGTATATGATTGATCTATTATTAGTTAGGGAAAAGGTTTAAGAAAACTTTATTAACCCCCACAATCTCAGACTACGACGTGTAACACGTGAAACATGCATCTGAGGTGTACTCCTGCTGAAGTTGACGTGGAGACGTTCGTCTTTCTTGTCTCTTCCTACGCGAATCTCGAGCGCGATATCGAGTTTAGTTAGACACGTGGCCGGTTAATGTTTAAGAAAAGTCCCACTATCTTGAGCTCCAAGTGAAACAGTGATAATCTCCCATGAAAATCATCATCGTATAGTATACACAATGATACACTATTCCAACAATATTCTGATGTGTGGTAGGTAACACTACTTTTTTTTTGAAAAAGACAGGTAACACTACTTTCTCATTTTAAACTCTTCCACCTAATTTATATAGACGAAAATACAAATTTTGGTTGTTGAGCGGGAATGCATTTTTTACCTTGATTCCTTTCAAAACTTATCAATGCCATCATCTTTGTTTTCTCTGTATGTGATCTTCGTTAACGATCTATATAGTATTCCGATCCAATCAATAATTAAGGAAAAGATAATATACATTTTAATCAGCTCGACATGTTGTCAAACAAACAATCAAAGTTCTCAACAAGTTGGTGCAGCACCGAAACAGAAAAGAAAAAAAGATACGAATACAGAACACATGTTATTTCGAAACAGCTAGATTTTGACCACCGATACAAGTATGTTTTTGGGTTTTGTGTTTCAAACAAAATCAGCGAACATTGTTGCAGGAAGAACATGTCACTAGAATATATCTGATCATACTTAAAATTATGTCCAAAATGCATTTCTTGGTGTTCCTTATTTATATTCTTAAACAATAAGAACTACTGTGGAAAGATCTTGGCCTAATAGTTAAATGTTTTTCTTACACCATCCATAACTAAGATTAGATTGAGGTGGAATCTATTTAAATCCATGCCTTTAACATAATATTGTCTTCTTCTTATTTTAAATATAAATAATATTATTTCTTCTCACTAGGTATAGAAAAAAATAGTAATTTATATTTGACAATAAATATGGAAATTTTTTTTATTTAAATATATAGAGAGTATGTACAAATGAAGTGAAGGTTCCTAATAATTATAGATATGTGCATGTGAAATGTTCTTTTTTTTTTGGTATATGAGTGAAAGGGTTTCTTGTTTGTGGAGTTGTTTAGTTAGTTGAATCTGATTCATCACAATATGATTAAATAATAATGTAATAAATACAAACAATAAAAGTAATGAAAACTTTTGAAAAAATGTGTGTCTTTGCCGGCTTTGTTTCTCAGATTACATTCGGGTTTTGGTTTAGATTCTAGGGCGTTGTAACTTTGCTGAATCGTTAATCTAACCGGGGGCATTGTATTTGTAACTTTGCTGAATCTTTAATTAATCTACCAGTTCTTTTTTTTTGCTAAGAATGCAAATATCATTGATATGGTAATGAACGTTTGATTACAAGGAATTGCAATCTCATTTGCAACTAAGCCATTCAGATGAAAGGCCAAAAAAACAACCCCTAAACATATAATTTAGATTACAAGATTGGTCAAAAGAACGACATTTTGATCTATCGGTAAAGCAACAAGGGTTCAGCAAAAGTTCCTTATCAAATGCTTCCAGGTACAAGAAATGGTGACGATGAGAAGGCTACGCAGAGTCTAAAATCGGAGGAGTCTCTCGGCCGACGACGGAGGGGCAGACAATCCACTCCGGTGCATGCTGAGGTAGACTTCATTGAAACCAAAACCAGAAGCTTCTCGGGAGAGCTCACACACGCATGAGGGCAGCTCAGAGCTTGTATACGACCAGGAGAAGCCATATAACTTCTCAAAAACATGCGAAAATCTATCATGAGCAAGTCTCTCCCAGCGTGGTTTTAAAGACATGGACTGTCTTCAGGTAGTGTACCCTGAACTACGACTAACAGGGGAGGAGGCCGACAGCTGAGACTGCCGCCGGCCTTTTTGAACAAGAAACCAAGGTATAATCAGTGGAGATGGTGAGCCCAAGGAGAAAAAATTACTTCTCTTTCCTCTCTCTTGGTTTTTTTGGACGGCTCGATCACTTACTGACGATGAGTATTGTTATTTTTTTCAACTTAATCTACCAGTTGATAAATCTACCATTGTTATTAATCTACCAGTCGATAACAATAACGATGAGCATTGTTATTAATCTACCAGTTGATAAAAGAAAAAGAGCGCTCATATATTTGCACTTGAATACAAAAAGGTTTCATACCACTAATGGACTTGTCCACGTTGTGACTTTCCATATTATGAAGTATGAACTTCATTTTCAAAAAAAAAAAAAAGTATGAACTTTCTTAATTATATTTAATGAAAACCAAATATTGAACTTTTTATATTTAAGTTTGTGGATACATGAAACTTTTTTTTAAACAGGGATGCGTAAATGAAACTTGTCATAAATGATAAAACACACTATACATTTGCATTCTTGTCAAATATACAATACTTTTCTTATTATAGGAAGAACTCTTACAGGAAAATAGGAAATAGGTATACGTGTACAATGATATTATTAATTAAACACGACTTTGTCTCTATACTATAAGGAGGATCTCAACGAAATCAAATCTTCTTCCTTTCTTTATATGTTCGGTAAAATTTCTTGATCACTCGATAGGATAGGTTTTATCATATACTTGTCATTTAAATAATAAATACTTTCACTATATATATATATATATCAAATCCAAGGAACATAATTGTGAAGTCACTAGTCAATCATCCTTTCTTCTCCCATGGATACCTCAGGTACTTCCTCGCTCATGCTTGACTTCATTTCATAACAAACCCTCTTCTCTTATATATATATATCAAATCCAAGGAACATAATTGTGAAGTCACTAGTCAATCATCCTTTCTTCTCCCATGGATACCTCAGGTACTTCCTCGCTCATGCTTGACTTCATTTCATAACAAACCCTCTTCTCTTATACATTTGATCATTAACCAACATTTATTTTGTGGATTCGGGTTACTTTGTTTTTTTGTTTTTGTTTTTGAAAACTATTTTTTAGCTCTTGTAAATTTTAACTATAATATCATAGATTTATTTTCAGACATGTATCACTTTTGAATGCTTATTTTGCTAATCATTCGAGTCTAGATAGTTTTCCGATTTAGACGCCCAACCTAATCAGATCATATTACTAGGTATGGGCATTCGGGATCCCAATCGGGTTTCGGTTTTATCCAATCGGGTTTCGGTTATTCGGGTTTATCAAAATCAGTCCTATTCGGATTATTTAAAAATTCGGTTCGGGACCGGTTCGGGACCGGTTCGGGTTCTATCGGGTTCGGATCGGGGTTAGTAAATCTTCCAAGAACCGGTACAACCCAATGTACTTTCGGGTTTGGATCCCAATCGGTTTTTCGGTTTAAAAATATCTAATTTTTACCTACTTTGTAACCAAAACATAAGAAAATTCGGTTCTTCGGGTTTGAAATACCTAATTTGTAACTTTTTGTAACCAAAACATAAGTAAAATCGATTTAAAAATAAGAAATGAACATCAACCGTGATCATTCAAAATCAAATAAAAAGGAAACATATTTATTGATAAAAAAAACCAAATAAACGAAAACATAAAACGAAAACCACGTTCTCATGAAATGAGAAATATTGTTTAGTGAAAACAAAATCTAAATCTAAATATTTCAAGATTCAATAGCCACATTTAGCTATCAATCTTCATGTAATAGTACCACCAACCTTCATGTAATAGATAAGTATTTTAAATATTCAATATATATTAATGTATTTTGAATACATATTAGAAATTGAGAACATATATGGTACAAGATCTTTTTGGGGTTTGGAATGTTTCGGGTTCTATCGGATATCCATTTAGATTCGGGTTCGGTTCGGATAATACCCATAACCCGTAATACCATAAAACAAGATCCATTCGGTTTTTATTTCGGGTTCAAATCGGTTCGGATTCATTTTTATCGGATCGGATTCGGTTCGGATTTTCGGGCTCGGTTTATTTGCCCAGCCCTACATATTACTACAATACTGCCTATTTATAGCAATAGCGCATATTCGGATTTTATTCGCCTTTCTCCGATAGAGACACTTTTCATTTTGACTGGCATTGCTTTTATCATGCTGCATCTATCCCTTTTTGTTTCGCTTTCTATAACTATTCTGGTATGACTGTTGTTGCTATGAAGTGGATAGTATGACGTACCCAATATATTTAGGTGTACGATCATTTAGATCAACTAGGTGTAAGTTTACCGAAAAATGTCATAGTAATACTAATGAAAAAAAATTAAAAACATAATGTAAGATCTGATTCGAAAGGAAACCAGATCAGGTTATATGAAAATACAGACCCAATTTCAGGATATTCTAATTACTAGAACCCTACTAGGTGAGAAAAAAACAATTAACTATAAGTAAAAAATATGTCAAAATAAAATTAGGAGAAAACAGGAGTTTTTTTTCAAAAAAAAAAGAAAACAGGAGTTAGGTGAAAGATTTTGAAAAAAAAAGAGAATGATCAGAGAAAAATCTTGGAGGACAGAAAAAGATATATTAAAATAAAAATAAGTATACGATCATTTAGACAGTTTTCAATGGTTCATTTTTTTTGAAAATAAACTAATTTTATAATAGAGTTAGATTATTTTCTAGTGACAGATTATTTTTAAGTTAGAAATAGAATGATGAACAAAAAAATAAAAGATTTAAAATATTTATATAGTAAATCTATTTTCTATTTTATTATAAAATGAAAACATAAATATGTTGGAATTCTTTTACTCTAAATTCTATTTTAGATTAAAAATGAGTAGAATTAAAAATGCTTTAGATATAAAAATCTTGGAGGACAGAACAAGATATATTAAAATAAAAATAAGTATATGATCATTTAGACAGTTTTCAATGGTTCATTTATGTTACTTTGTTTGAAAATAAACTAATTTTATAATAGAGTTAGATTGTTTTCTAGTGACAGATTATTTTTAAGTTAGAAATAGAATGATGAATAAAAACATAAAAGATTTATAATTTTATATAGTAAATCTATTTTATATTTTATTATAAAATGGAACTATAAATATGTTGAAATTCTTTTACTCTAAATTCTATTTTAGATCTAAAAAGTTGAGTAAAATTAAAAACACTTTAGATATAATTTTACCGAAAATATTACAGTAATACTAATGAAAAAACATTGAAATATGAGATCTGATTCATAAGGAAATCCAGTTATAGGAAAATACATACTCAAAATCAGGATAATTTAATTATTTAGAATTCACTATGTGAAAAAAAAAACTTAAAAAAAAAACAATTAACTATAAGTAAAAGAAACATGGTAAAATAAAATTAGGACAAAACCGGAGTTAGGTGAAAGAGTTTTAAAAAATGGAATGATCAGACAGAGAATTTCGGAGGACAGAACAAGATATTTTTATCAAAATTAACTTCCTTTTTGTTTTGTCCAAGATGCTCTTATTTACGCTTCCGAATACGTGAGAAGTTAAATAATAATATCATGAAACTATCTTTTTTTTTTAAAAACGATAATTGCGAATCCACATAATAATAACTGGATCAACGGCAACCCATCGTTTCTTCCCACCCGCGTATTATCCTCCCATCGATCCAAACACGATTCTTCGTGTTGTTGAATTTTACTGGGGCATCTGCTAAAAATCTCAACTTTCGTCCCTTTACATGATTTGCTGATTCGTTATTGTCTCTAATTGTCTGTCTCCTTGTCGATTGGATCCGGTTGGTGCTCTCTGTTTCTCTGTTCTTCTTCTTCAATGGGAGCATTAGATGAAGGGTGTTTGAGTCTGGAGATTGAAACTGGAATCAAAAATGGCTTCATCGAGCTCGCTGCTTTCGAGCACCAACCAGAGACTATAGCCATCCAAGACGCTGTGAAGCTTCTCCTGCAAGGTCTTCACGAGGATGTCAACAGAGAAGGCATCAAAAAGACTCCTTTCCGTGTCGCCAAGGCCCTTCGTGAAGGCACCAGAGGTTACTACATTTTATTGCTTAGGTTATTATTGATGATTAGTATAATTGAAGTCATTTTATTGCTTAGGTTATAAGCTAAAGGTGAAGGAGTTTGTACAGAGTGCTCTGTTTCCAGAAGCAGGTTTGGACGAAGGAGTTGGACAAGCAGGAGGTGTTGGAGGACTCGTTGTGGTTCGAGATCTCGATCATTACTCTTACTGCGAGTCTTGCTTGCTTCCTTTCCACGTCAGGTGTCACGTCGGTTACGTCCCGTCTGAGCAACGCGTTTTGGGACTGAGCAAGTTCTCTAGAGTCGCTGATGTCTTCGCCAAGCGTCTCCAAGAGCCTCAGCGTCTGGCTGATGATATATGCTCTGCTCTCCAGCACTGGGTCAAACCGTCTGGCGTCGCTGTTGTTCTCCAGTGCTCTCACGTTCACTTCCCTTGCTTGGAGGTTGACTCAAGCAACCATGGGTTTGTGAAGCTTACGGTTTCCTCCGGGTCTGGTGTTTTCGAGGATGAAAGGTCGAGTCTTTGGGGTGAGTTCTTGAGTTTCTTGAAGTTCAAAGGCGTAAAGACGCAAGCTTTGCGTGGGACCAACGGCTCTGTGATGAAAGAGTGGTGTCCGAGCGTTAAAACCTCGTCTGAAGAAGAAGACCCTGAGATGGTCTCTGCGGTTGTTTCGATTCTCAAGTCATTAGGAGAAGATCCGTCAAGGGAGGGACTCGTTGCTACACCTTCTAGATTCCTCAAGTGGATGATGAACTTCCAAAACGTTAACTTTGAGATGAAGCTAAACGGCGTTAATGTTAACGGTGTCAAGGTCAAAGAGAAGAAGAAGAAGAAGATGTACTGTGAACTGAACTTACCGTTCTGGTCAATGTGTGAGCATCATTTGCTTCCTTTCTACGGAGTTGTTCACATTGGCTACTATTGCGCTGAAGGATACAACCACAAGCCATCGCTCATGAAGTCTATTGTACACTTTTACGGGTTCAAGCTTCAAGTGCAAGAGAGGATGACTCGTCAGATAGCTGAGACGCTGTCGCCTCTCGTCGGTGGGGATGTGATCGTTGTAGCGGAAGCAGGACATACTTGTATGATCTCTAGAGGGATTGAGAAGTTTGGAAGCAGCACTGCGACTATTGCAGTTTTGGGTCAGTTTTCAAATAATAGTTCCGCAAGAGCAGCGTTTCTAGACAAGATCCACTCAACAGCTGCCTTGAAGGCAGATGCAAGCTCTCCATTTTGAGTGGGTTTACTTGTTTGTTTATTGTCTTTTGTTTTGTTTGGTATCATAATCTCTTTTGAAGTCTCAAAACTAAGGAAGCAATTCGATTTCTTGGTTATTGATTCTTGTTCTGTCTATCATGTTTGCCATTCTCTTTATAATAATAGATCTTGTGAGCCATTCTACGTACTGCTATTGGAATCTGTTTTAGAAAACTATGAATAAACTTAGTAACTTAAAAATTATATAATAAATCATAAATTTGGTTGAATATTCAAAATATTTAGGTTAACTTAAATTGTAAATAATTTTTAAATTGTAATATAAAAATTACAGTTAAATGTCCTTCAAAATTTTAATGTTACAATAATACATTTGTATATATTATCTATTTTGATAACTCTGATACTTTGGTTGAAATGCTGTTTATTATATTTTCATTGTGCTTTTTTATGTCTATGTTTTGAATATTCTTTTTGCTTAAAACCTGGATGATGATAAATAACCACACATTATAAGTTAGTTCTATTTTACTTTCAGCGAACCTAACATTTATGGTTGTTGGTAGAGCAAACGCTGATGTGAGAAATCTAACGGAAGCCAATGTTATAGGTCAGAGAAGCTGTTGTGCATCTTTATATTGTTTATTTTTTCTTCTTAAAACCACAAAAAGGTTAGGCTCACAATGATAGTACTGCAAGAGCTGAGTTTCTAGACAAAATCCATACAACAGCTGCGTTGAAAGCAGATGCAAGCTCCCCATTTTGAGTGGGTTTACTTGTTTGTTTGTTTGTTTTCTTTTCTTTGTTTGGTATCATAACCACTTTGAAGTCTCAAAACTAAGGAAGCAATTTCATTTCTTGGTTATTGATTGTTCTTCTATCTATCATGTTAGATGTGTCATTCTCTTCATAATAATAGTTCTTGACATCTTGTGAGCCATTCTACGTACTACTACTGGAATTTGTTTTAGAAAATGATGGTTTGGAATGTTATCAAGTTACTGAACATTTGTAAAAATTATCCCAAAAAGCTTTTTGGGATAATATAAAAGAATGCTTATTTTTTGGTATTGATTCTTGTAAATAATTACGAAATTATCAATAATAAATTGTTTTTTTTTGTTTTTTTTTGATCAATATTTTCTTTTGTTTCTATTTTACTTTTCGCTTGGTGTATGAGCAACGGCTTTGTGAAAGAGACCAGCCCGAGCGTTAAAACCTCGTCTGAACAAGATCCTGAAATGGTTTCTGAACAAGATCCGTCAAGCGAAGGACTCATTGCTACGCCAGCTTGATTCCTCAAGTGGATGATGAACTTCCAAAACGTTAACCTCGAGATGAAGCGAAACTGCGTTAACGCTGTCAAAGCCAACCGCGAGGTCAAAGAGAAGAAGCTGCACTGTGAACTGAACATACCGTTTTGGTCAATGTGTGACCATCATTTGCTTCCTTTCTACGGAGTTGTTCACATTGGCTACTAGCTACTATTGCGCTGAAGGATACAACCACAAGTCATCGCTCATGAAGTCTATTGTACACTTTTACGGGTTCAAGCTTCAAGTGCAAGAGAGGATGACTCGTCAGATAGCCGACACGCTATCGCCTCTCGTTGGTGGGGATGTGATCGTTGTAGCGGAAGCAGGGCGTACTTGTATGATCTCTAGAGGGATTGAGAAGTTTGGAAGCAGCACTGCGACTATTGCTGTTTTGGGTCAGTTTTCGAATGATAGTTCCGCAAGAGCAGCGTTTCTAGACAAGATCCATATGCAACAGCTGCCTTAGATGCAAGCTTTGAGTGGGGTTACTTGTTGTCTTTTGTTTTGTCTGGTACACACTTTAAAATCTCAAAACTAAGGAAGTATTTTTTTTTATTTATTCTTCTATCTATCAGGATTTGATTTAGAAACTGAGGACATTTCTAACCCAACTCTATTTTTACTCTAAAATATAGTAAAAATGAATATGGAGTAACAAATGCTTTAATCTAACTTCATTACTCATTTCATTTTTTGAAGTTTACTCCATATCTATTTTTTTTGTTTATGATTCTATTATGTAGTGAAGGATAGAGTAGGGTTTGAGCAAACCCTACTCTATTTAGAAGAATAGATACTCCACTTTTATTAAACGACATTATTTAGATTAGTCAAGCGAAATATTTTATTAAAAAACCCTACAGATATATATAGATAGAAGCATGTACGTAGTGATGCAGAAACTTCATACAACGATGTCATTGGCACTTGGTAGGATTTTCTTAGGTAGTAACAAGTATGGACAAGTTGAGAAACACATGAGTATTAATTGATTAGCACTCGCCAATGCTCCAAGAACATTGATTACCTGTCCCATACACAAACCAGAAATTTATTTAAAAACGTCACAAACAATTTTTGTTGTTGTGTTAAACCACAACATCAAATTAATCAATAAAAAAAATCAAGTTCTGCAAGAAAATGAAAGCTTACAAGAACGTAGATGTCAATCTTGTAAATCACAGAATAAGCAATCCAAATTCCAGCGTTGATGAAGTTAACAAATGAGAACCAAGACGGCATATACCTACAGCAATACTGCTCCCCATCATCCATTGTGTCGTATCGTTTCGCACATTAAACAAAACAAAAAAAATTAATTAAAACTCATATAACTAGTTAGTTTATTTATCTATCAATTTAGGAAGAAAAGAGAGCTCATACCGGGGCAAGTGAAACATGCATAATAATGGTGTAAACGGTGCAAACAACACCGATTGCTTTACGTCTTGCCGATAAACTTTCAAGGAACCAAAGAGTACCCACATCGAACACAAAGAGCAAAACAATCGCAACGACAAGAAATCCCCCAGTGTCTTTCATCTGAAATAACCAACAGCATAATTAGGGACCAAAACCAATATACAATAATGACTAAGAGATTTAAGCATTAATGATGGAACTTACACGTTCTGATTCTTTGTCACAGTAGATAAGAATTACAACCAAGTAGATCACTTCGACTACAAGCCCGACGCCATTACTGATGGTGACGAGAATGCCATCCTTTTGAACAAGTGGGAGACCATACAAAACCCACAAGCTACATTTCACCACCATCGCTACATGACGATATTGTTGAAAATCCTCATGCACTGATTTCTTCTTGTAAATTTGTATAAATTTTGGCCTGTATAGATTGGCAAATGTTTGTGAAAAACAAAATCCTTATATAAATCCGTGAAAAAACAGTCCGTATATTAAAGGAGAGAAGAAAAGAGATTACGTGTGTGAGAGGGAGATGAATAAGGATAAAACATTGCCTGCATCAAGCCAGAAAAAAATTGTCAGTAATTGGCAATGGCTGCATTGGCTAATTATTCACTCTCTATATGTTAAAGTATATATGTAAACCGAATTAATTATAGAGACGCTTTACCTAGAAATCCGCCATTACATTACAGTCAGCTCAACTCAAAAAAAAAAAATACATGTCAATGGATCCATAAATATATATTATGGCTAAAAACATGTTTAATTAATATTCGTTTTGTAATGTCGTTGTTTTTCTCTTAATTAGTATTACTATGATATGTGGGTACTATAACCGGTAATTGCTACCTAAATTTTTCTGGTTCCGTCATTGGATTAACGTCTAACGATCAATTAAAGTTCCACGAAAAAAAATCTATAGCTTCTGTTACAACTACACTGACTCGTTCCGGTATAAATAAAAAATATACGCACAGTAATAGATAATTATGTCGATTGTAAAAAAGGGAGAAGCCGATCGTACCAATAATTCCGATAATTGTACGGACTTCTTTAACATTCATTGAGAGAGAGAGAGAGAGACGGGTGAAGCAAGATGACGAGAGCAGTTGGGGATTTTTTTTTGCGTGTGTATGAATGAAGAGAGAGAAGGTGGGGGAACTTATATACATGATAGACAGATAAAATAGAAGTCTATTTCAATAATTAAAAAAAAAAACTAAAGTCCAACAGAAATAGGAAATACTAAATATTTGGTAATATCTGAAAATTTTAATTACAAAAGAAATAATAGAAAAATTGGATAAGATTTTTTGTTATGATTAATAGATTATTAAATTAATATTATAGTAGTGTTAGAATGTATATCCAGTCCAAAAATTTAGGTCCAATAAAAAAATAGAAAAAGCACAAGATAAAAATTATAATGGAATGCCACATGGCAAAATTGAGCAACGATGGCAAATTCGTCGGTCCTCCGTGTCACCACCAGACCGGAGAAGCGAACCTACCATCCTCCTTCCGCCGGTCTCTCTCTCAAGCATGCAATAAAGTAAGGAGTAAATCTTTTAACTTCGAAAACACAAAATTAAAATAAAAACCAAGAAAAAATAAATTAAAAATAAGAATTTATTATAATTTAAAAATAAAAAGAAAAGAAAGCTGAGACAATAATAAAATTTTGATTTACTCGATGATATATACAAAGACTTATCTTACTATTTCACAAATTTTATTCTTCTATAAAATAAAAATAAATAGTGATTATCATTAGGTAACGAAAACGTGATTTCAAACAAAACTTTAAAAGAACATTATGTATTTCCTTTTTTATTTTGACAATTTTTAATTATAACTAATTTATTTAATTTTTATAATCAATTGTATAAATAATTCATTAAAAATAACATGCGGACATAATCTTCTTCCAAATACTTATTCGTTTATGTTTTATTAATTTAAATGTTCTTGAATAGTTTAAATCAAACATCAAGTTATTTATATATAATCAAGTTTTTCATCCAAATATATATGTTTATTATGTGTTTAAATTTTAAAAACACTCACATATAAGAACTATTTTACAAAATATCTTTATACAAATATTTTTGTATGATTAGTATTTAATTATATATATTTTTATATCTTAATATTTTTGAATTTATAATATAAATATTATTTCCAGATAATAATACAAAATATATATAAGAATTATCCTAAGTTTTAAATATGTTTTTATTTTAACAATTTATTATACTATTTTATAATTAATTGTCTAATATAATATATAAATCTAATCTATATATAATAGCAAATCTTTATTTGGTGATTGATGATGTCAACAATTTTTTATAGGAAAAACAAATTAAATCCAACAGTCATATTTGCTCCTTATTTTTGATCTAACGAACAGAAAATTTTCTGCCTCCAAGTGGCATACGTCATCAACAATTGTCGTATTTAACGTCTTTCCTCTAATCGTTTCATCCTCAAACAACGCGACCCTTACATCACACCTCTTTGGTATGACACCTCTCTGATCAACATAGGCACTGTATATAGCGTCTTTCTCTGAATCGTTTTATCCTCAAACATCACCACCATTAAATCACACCTCTCTGATCTATACATGTATAAATACACTCCCTGATTTTACATATGATGCACGGTAGTCGCTCAGCAAACGTCTCTTCTATGGCACACCTCGCAAACGCCGTCTTTGTTTCGTGCAGTGAAGGTATTATGGGCACGTTTTGGGACAAGCGAGTTTACAATTTGACGCCAGAGGACCTTGAACTGTTATGCTTCTATATACCAAATTCGCTGAATTAGACATCATCAATTAAAGTCTAAGGAAGCAACCTAGGTTATGGGATGTCTTCTTCCCCAGTTATTTTTTTTCTTAGTACCAAGCCACACTGTTTCTTGATTTTGCAAAACCTTGTGATTAGAAGAGCACTCGTGGGTGAGTCTTTTCAAAATAACTCAGATTTTTCTTTAGGTCATTGGCAAAGGCAAGATACTGGAGCAACGTACGGGACAACAAAGAGCATCGATGGGTGTGTTGAGACCAGAGCTTGTAATGAAGTCAATTGTTCCAGTGGTTATGGCTGGTGTCTTAGGTATTTATTGTTTGATCATAGCTGTTATCATCAGTACTGGAATCAACCCAAAGGCAACTCTTACTATCTAGTCGATGGCTATGCCCATCTCTCTTCCGGTCTCGCTTGTGGTCTCCCTGGTTTCTCCGCCGTTATGGCTATCGGAATCGTTGGCGGTGCCGGTGTCAGGTACTTGAGAAAACCCATGTTCTCTTGATGATCATGTTTATGAAGTTGAACATAAACTTTGTTGTGATGTGTGTTGCTTGTCATATGCCACTTAGAGATATGTGTTTGGCTTTGTAATAATGTGATGTGATTTGTGTGTGGTTGCAGAGCGAATGCACAACAACCCAAGTTTTTGTGGAATGATTCTGATCTCATCTTTGCTGAAGCACTTGCGCTGTACCGTCTTATTGTTGGTATCATCCTCTCTTCTCGTGCTTAGAGCCGAGTGAACCCTGAAAGTCTCTTTAACGTTTCTGATATTTTTAACAAATATGTTTGAAATTAACATATAGTGTTATTGAAAATATTTAAATCATTTCAATAATTTAAGCAAATCACTGTAATTTTTTAGATGAACATTTAATTGTTTACATAAACATTTGCAACTATTTAAATATCTCATTGATGTGTGATAGTTAATCATTGCAATATTTAATACCATTGCAAAACTAAAATATAACTAATACAACCTTCCACTCTATATAGAAATTGTGCGCATTGAGAAAATCCTACACAAAAACAACAAAACAAATAAAATCCATCATTCTGGATGATTTTAAAATATATTTGGTGACACACATAAATAAAGAAGTTTTTATTTGTAAAGATATTTGTGTAATCTAAAACTTGATCAATGTGTTGTAATAATTTATGGAAAATGGACTCATACACGATTCAATCATCATCCATGTTCATATTTTATAACTGGTTACTCATTAAATTTACATATTCACTTTTATATTGGCATGTTCTATAAACTTTAAAGGCTATTTACTTTTATAAAATGCCATTATGAAAATGGTTTTATGATTGATAATCAAAATTCATAGTTCTTTTAGAGATGAATATATACATTTATTAGAAAGAGATAAACATTTTTTTTTGTTTATCTCTATGATATTAGCTATTGACTAATTTACAAAGCCAAAAGTATGATTTTTTACTGAAAACATTTTACCGAAAAATGAAATTCTAGAAAAATAAGTATTTTTATTCCGGTGACAAAAAATAATAACAAATGCATGGTTCCTTTCAAACATTGCATTAGAAACAATTTATTTTTCTTAATTCATGATTGTGTATTCTATTTATATTAATCATATCCTTAATTTCAGAAATATTATAAACATGAGATTTTCATTTAAAACTATCATCATTTTCATTCTATATATTTTCATATAATTAGTATTTTTAAATTATATTAAAATTTGTATTGTATCTCCGCAAATCGCGGGGGTCCGAATCCTAATTAATATAAAAGCACACTTTGAAAATGTCCCTAAGCGTTTGAAGTTATTTACATTATCATGCCGTTGAAGTAATAAATTTATTTCTCTTAATTATAGTTGTCTTTTCTGATTTATAAATGCATTTTTCCTAATTCGAATTTAAACAAATAAACACTGCAACAATAACTTAAAGTAATTATTAAACATTAATGTAAATCTGTTATATTTGTTGGTTTAGATTGAGGGGAGATATTTAGGAATATTTTTGTAGATGGTTTTTTAAAATTAAAGAGAGATGAAATCTTTACGTAAAAGACTTGAAAATACTTATATTAATAAAATATTATTACTATCTTTTAAATATGAACTAAAATTTTAAATCATATGATATTAATATTGATTAAATAAAAATATAAAATTTTAGACTTATTGTTATAATCTTATATAACAAAGTTGAGTTTTTTTCTCTTTGGGAGGGAAAATGCCATGTGGCATTCTCCTTTTAATAATTGAAATCTTTTCTCAACTTTATTTAATGTGTTTTAGTGTTAATTGTAATTAGGTGTTAGTTTATTTTTGTTATTGACGATTTATTACAATGATATTTTAATTTTGGATTGGAAGTTTAATTTATTATGAATTTTATGTCTTGATTTTTTTTAGATTTCATAACTCTTATGTTACATATTTTTAAAAAATACTTTAAACTATTTCTTAATATTTTGTATGTAAAATAAAAATATAAAAATGGAAACTAAAGTTAAGTATTTTCAAAAAAATTTAAACATAAAATAAATACATATCCAAACAATTACTTTATGTTTGAAAACATTTAAAATATTAACTTTAGTTTTTATTTATTTATTTTCATAGCTAATATATTATTATATAATAAAACTAATTCATTTACTAAACCGCGGTTCATCCACAGTTGACCAATGATTCAGAGACCCGGTAAATCGACCGGTTCAGTATCCAGGTCGGGTGTCAAAACACTGGTTTATAGGGTTTCTTTGTATTTGATGTTGACGATGGAGAGTGGAGCCTCTACGATTCTCCTTCTTTAATGAAATCGACGTAACCGTCATATAATCAATCTAGAAATTCCACTCATCCCACTGTAATAATGTTTAGTAATTGATGGCGATTCAAGTCCAAAAGACTAACATTTGGTCTATTTGTATTGATGTAAACCACACACCACCCTCACCATTAATCCTTTGCACCACACTAATCATTTATTGTCAAAATCATTACTAAATGCAACAAGTCAGCAAGCCTGAATGTCACAGAAGTATAAAATATCTAGAAAATAAGTTTTTTTGTAAATTAATATCTCTATTAATTAATAAAATATTAAAGTCTTAACATTATTAATTAATAGAGATTCTAGTGTAAAAGATATTAATCATAATGTATTACATTCTGGGTTGTTTGCTTTTACCGTTACTATATATTTAACGGATAATGTTTGTCACCATAGTTATTTTATAGTTTTGATTACTTATGCTTTTCAGCTCTGTGAACATAGATACTTAGTTGTTTTGAAAGCTTTACAATCGGTGTATAATATAAGTTTTACAAAGATGGAAGGTATGTTAGAAATGGTAAAATTGTTTTTCACATGTACATGTTTCTACTAAGTATAGAATTAAAGAAAGTATATATAATCTTTCACCAACTACTATTTTACCAATTAAGTATTTATAAATTATACAATTTTCAAAAATAATAAGTTGTGGCGACCAATATAATGACTTTACATCTTATATAAAACATTATAATAGATACCAATTTAAAGAAAATTCATACTTAATTTATAGTTACAATATTATTTATAAATTCAATTATTAAGATTTATAAATCATTTATAAAGCTTTATAAAATAACTTATAAAGATTTATAAAATTATTTATAAGCATTCTATATAAAACCTTATAATAGATACTAATTTAAAGAAAATTCATACTTAATTTATAGTTATAATATTATTTATAAATTCAATTACTAAGATTTATAAAATATTTTGGCAATGTATGTTTTGCGTATAAAGGTTCACATCCTTGAAGCCATTGTCTGTGGAATTAACGTCTCCGTCAGACGCGAAAGGACCTAGCTTCCTGCAGAATATATCACTCCCGTTGCATCTCCAGTTAGGTAGGACGGCGAGAGGCGAGTTAGAAACAACTCTTTGGAGAAAGTTGCAGAAGCCTTTCCCTTTATAGACATCGATTCCACTAATAGTACTATTTCCGTTTTTATCACAATTCACAAGCGTTTGATACCAACTCGTCGGGACGAAACTGTACTGAACGGACTTACTCAACTGAGAAGAAATACTGATCTTGTCGAAGTACTTTAGATTCGATTTCTCGTTAAGACTCTTGACCTCTCCTTGTATCTTTCTTTTGGTCTTACAACTTTTAAGACTCTTGACCTCTCCTTGTATCTTTCACCATATGCACGAGCGGGGTTAGTTTGTATTGTATTTTGTTGGTGAAAATATGAAAATGTTAAATTGTTTTTTTTTTTGATTAAATTTGAAAAATGTTAAATTGTTTGTATTGTATTTGTTTGTAGATATTAACTGCTAACTTTTGGTTTTCGTTATATTATTGGGTTCTCATTCTTTTTCCATTCTTCATTTATTTAATTTTATCATGTTCATCTTTATGACATTGTTTGCTTATTTTCCTCGCTACAAATTTCATCATCACTCATTTGATCGAATCACTATCCTCCACTTTTCATTTTATCATATTGTAGTTTATCTATAGGTTCAATTTGCTTAATAATCATAGCAGCATCATATATAAAGAATATAGCCATGCATGAAAAATTGTGTCAATTTGACATAAAATTAGACAACGCTCTCCTTTCCAGCGCGTGAGAGATAATAAACACAATGCTCAATATCATACTATACTATATTTATCCAGTATATAGTACAAAACAATTATTTTATAACAATAACCATTATGAAGAAAATGAAGAAAAATCATTATGAAAAGAATGAAAAAAAAAAAAGCTAAAAAAGATGAAGGGTTAGTGGAGAATACATTATACTCTAAACCCAAATTATATACCCTAAACCCAAACTATATACCTAAACCATATACACTAAACCTAAAATCCAAACCATATACTTTAAACCCAAACCCTAAACCCAAACTATATACCTAAACTATATACACTAAACCCAAAATCCAAACCATATATCTTAAACCCAAACCCTAAACCCAAACCATATACCCAAACACTAAACCCTAAACCCAAACCATATACCCTAAACCCAAATATCAAACCCTAAACCCAAATCATATACTATAAATCCAAACCCTAAACCATCAACCCAAACTCTAAACCCTAAACCCAAACCATATACCCTAAACCCAAACCCTAATCTTAAACCTTAAACCCTAAATCTTAACATTTATCCATTTTGTGACTATACTATACATATTATAGTATGGAATACTCGACACTCCTATAAACTTTTTATATATGAAATTCTCTAAAATTTCTTTAGAGAGAGAGATGATGAGTGGCGACAGTGTTGAGAACAAAACAGTATAACTGATCAAGTATTGAGTAAAAAAAATCAAAAGGCAGAGAATGAGATATAAATTACAAAAGAAGAGAAAAATAAATTTATCAGACTATACTGTAATTTAAAATAGTATAGATTCAAAATTGCGATTATGAAATATTATATATTTTTTTTTGTCACTTATGAAATATTATATAAAATTTATAAAATATATGTTTGTTTTAAAATTTTCAAAACATATTATGTGTAGAAAAAAAGACTTGTTTTTATTATATAAACAACAAAATTGTATAATTGTTTTTACAGAAACTGAAAGCCATTAAAAATTGAAGGGGAAACCATATTTATTAAAAAAAAAAAAGAAAAAAAAACCGTTGAAGGACAATATGGCAAATATTATACAAATATCATAGCCATCAGCTTGTTATGGATATAGAGTTGATATTTTTTCTACTATGTATATGGCTCCAAATTTCCCTTATCTGTATTATTTGGCTCATCTAAGGGGGGTGTATTGAACTGTGGATTTTAAAAGCTTGGATGGATTTGTGAAAAAATGGAGTTTGAAGAGATTTTGCATAAATCTCATTTGTATGGTTAGGATTTAGAAAAGGAAAAAAAGGATTTGGGTGGGATTTCTTCCAAAGTTTCAAAGTATTTTAGATCATTTGATATCAATAATCTATTTTGTTACATATATTAATGAACGTGAAGTAAGAATTCATAAATTATTTCGTCTTCCAATAAAGCATCATTCATATACTTAAGAACGTGATGATGCAACTTTTTTCAACTGCAGTTGATTCAGTCATTACATATCACTGAACAACAAAAAAATAATGTTCACAGAAGCTCCGTTGTAGAGAATCCTGTTAAGGTATCGACGAGGTGGCAGAAGCTTCATCTTCACTGTCCTGCTTGTGAGAGAAAAGTTCAGAGACGTCCCTGAGATTGAGAGATGTAGAGAGGAAAATTTGCTTGTGTAAATACGGGTACGTGATGTGATCTTGACAAGTGTTGAAGAGTAAGCTATGGTTAAATTGAGACAGATACTTTGGAATCCAACATTTCCGTGATGGATCTGTAGTTTGCCTGAGACCAACCAAGATCGCTTGTCACCAAGCTTTATCAAACTTTACATGAAAGCGCAGGTACCACGAGCTGCATCAAAAGGAGGCTTGGACGGAATGGAGCAGTTTCTGGAGGTGGAGAGTTGGCTGTCGAATGGGCAGCAGGGGACACCTCAAAGTAAACCAGAGCAGATGGATCTTCCTAGGAGATGGACAGGAGGTGTTTCGGGTGCTACGCCAAGTTGGCGGATCTCGTCGTCAGAACGTCAATGGCTAGGCGAGTGGCTAGGGGTTGCAATTTGCAAAGGAAGGAGAGGCGTACGTACGGTGAAGGCCTTGACGGCGAGGGAAAAGAGGATAGCAGATTTGGAACTTTGGAGAGGATGAGACGCTCTAGCGGTGGTCACAGTGAACAGAGGCAGCCCTCAGTCATGTCTGGCGGGAGCTCTCCAGAGCAACATAGTCCAGAACGAGTGATGTACGTCAAGTAGAACCTTTTCCCCATTGGAGAAGAGAGAAAGAATGGAGCAGAGAGGAGATCCAGATGAAAGGTCGGAGACACAACATATATGCAGAGACGAGATAGGTCTCGAAGCTGGTGAGCTCAAGCTCCTTATTAGGCGTCGGAAAGGGGTGGAAACTGAGCAGTCTGGGGGGAATAGTGTCCAGAGCATCACCAGCGCTAGACCTTTTTTTTCTTTGCTGCCAAATTTTATATTATTAAAAAATTCTGGGGTTTTCCAAATAACAGGTATACAAGTGTGAGTTTTGTTACACATAGTTCTACCTAAAACTGATAAAAAACGTGTTTCAAATCTTTTTTCTAGTTTTTTCTTTTTAGAATTGTTTGTCATTGAATAATAGTAGATTTGATTTAGTTTTAATAAATTGTTAATTGAATAACATTGGATTTCAAGTGATTTGTGGTGATTTTAGATAAATGTCATATTCAATAACAGATGATTTGTGAAAAAATTAGAAATCCTTAGTTAAATAACAGATGATTTTAAAACAAAACCAAAACACTTTAAAATCCACAATTGAATACACCCCCTTAAAAGAATTCAGACTTCTCCCTGTTTATTGAATTGACATTAAATCTAATCAGAAAATGTAGACAACCAACAACTAACATATCTTAATATTATATTGAAGCCAATATGTACTTGCACAAAGAAAAAAAAATCGTAAATGAATCTTTCAGTCATGGATGTAAGAGAGTTGGCATCAACTACCCACTTTCATTTCTAATTAGTAATCCCTCCAGATCATCGACTTTGATTGCTTTGATATCCTGAAGACTGCTGATGGCCTGAATGTGTTTGGAACAAGTAAATATCATTTAGAGAAAACCAACCAAAAAAGCTATTAATAGGAATTTTGACAGCTTCTTCTCTTGCCTTTTTCACCACCGAAATGCATGATCCCTTAGTTTCTGAACCATCGCATCAAGCGTAGCGTGATCTGTAACCATGTCGAGCAAATCTGTCACATCTGTTTTGGTCTTCCGTTTAAGAAGCATCCTTATAGAGCTACGTCTCTTTTCCACCAGCTTAAAGAATGACTTCAAAGATTCACTCTGTCTCTGAGATAGTCATTTCTCTAAAACAACATGAATCAAAACACATATTATTAAGAGTCAACAGCTAAGAGTAAGAAGTCAGAAGAGAAACCATAAAAGAACCTCGTAGTTGGCAATAAATCAGATAGTTTAGCAGAATAAGCAGGATATGTGAGGATCGAAGTCATGGTACCACAGAGCTTATTTTCTTTTTTATACATCCCAAGTCGCTTCTTTCGCTACAACATCTGAATGACGAACATAAATTATAAAATGAGATAATCTCGTCTAAATGTATGATCACTTAATTGAGCACACATTAAAATATTGCTTCAACCGCTAAATAAAATGAATTGTTACCTAGCTGTGAACTCTGTGATGGGTGGAAGACTGGGGTTAAAAAAAAATTGGAAACTGGGGTCGATTTGAGGTACATGTTACCTGTAGAATGAAGAGTATTTGGTCAGCCATTGGTTTAAGCTTAACTTATCTCCAATTTTTTTTTGAGTTCACAGTTGTGACCACAATGATAGAGTGACTATAGATGCATACTCCACAAGAAAATAAAAAATGAAGAGCAGATAAAACCTTATCTGGCTCCATGACCATCCTTCAGGTCTATTAATCTTGAGATGAAGGAGCCCTATGAAAAGAAACAATAGAAATTACTTGCAACACTGGTTTGACCAATAAATACATCTTTAACACACCCACACGAAAGAAATATAAGGTGTTTGATGAGAATACTTTGTCAATGTTCATAGACAGGAATGAAATAGTAGCCAGTAGGGGCACACTGTGTACTGTCCTTCACCAATCCATCTACTGTTTGAAGTTCAACCTTATCATTTAAAGGGGGAACAAAAAAAATTCAGCCAAGGAGAATAAAAACAATAGTAGTCAACAGATAGAAAGCTTACGGTGATGTGAGAATAATCAAGTTTCCCATCTGCTCCGTTCAGAGAGCTGACCAAAGACGAACTCTCCTGCACGTTTAGTAAGTCAGCAGCGTTAAATGATATAAATCAAACCCCAAAAATCCAGATCCAATCGTATTAAAAATAATGAACTAAACTGAATCTAGCTGCCAAGCAAGCATCAGACACATTCTCTAAGAACCAAGCAGAGCTACATATAAAACCGGGAAAGAAAGAGTGATAAACCTCGACAAAACCAGCGCAGTCTTTTATCGAGTCCTCGGAAACACCGTAGACGGTTGAAATCGCGATGAGGAAGATGATCAGGGAATGAACGATGTCAACTCTCTCCAATTTATAAGTTCGATATGAAGGAAACAGAGAGGTCGACAACATTTTTGGGTTAAATGACAATAACATTTATTAGCGAGATTAAGACAAATACGTTGAATGATAAGGGAGCCTAAGAGTTGAGAGAATAATTCATTGTTTCTGGAGTGAAAGATGAACGCAGACGGGAAGATGGAAGGGACGAAGAAAGATAACCACAAAAACGGAGAGTTTAGTTAAATAACCAAACTCACGCAACAATTGATTAAACCGAAATCAAAAGGCAAGAAATTAATCAGCAAACCAAACCGAATGTGGGGTCCACCGAATGACGTGGAATATTGGTGCATTTTAACTGGCTGATTTTCCTATCCTAGCTGGACATCCTTAGAGAGCTTTATATGCTCCTTTTAGTATAGTTTTGATATAGATGGGAAAAACAGCTGGTCCAATCCAACACTTTGATGTCTACAAAACTTGGTTACACGGGATGAACTTATATGTTTTCCTTAATTGTTTTTTTTGTAAACTGCTTTCTTAAATTTAAATAAAGACCCAAAAAAGTTTTACACGCCTGTTGGTTTATAGTTAGTGTTTTCCTTAATTGTTTTATGGAATTGAATGTTTACTAGACTTACAAAAAATCGTGAAAAAAGGTTTGCTCCCCCGATAATGATGAGAACCTCGTGCTTCAACAGCTATGATGCAGAGATGGCTTGCAGCCTCATGATCATCACAAAAAAAGTCTATTCGACTTCTCCTCCGCTATTCGTGAAAACCAGACAACGACTTATCCATCTTTGGGCTTTGGACAGAAGTGGCCCACAATCAACAACACACTGGGCTTATAGCTACGCTTTGGCCCAAGTACAAGTTCCTACTATATGTTTCCTCTAATGGGTTTTAACGAAACGTTGAAAACATTAGCCAATTAGGTTTGTAATAAAAGCCAATGAAAAAATACGTTACGCTAAAGATTATTTAAAAAAAAGTACAAACCTTAATGGTGCACCTATTCTATGTGTAGTCAAAACCTAAAAGACTAGGGTACAGCAAATACATTTCGAGACTAGTCAACTAGAAAGGTGAAGTTTCACAAAAATATAGTTGCATAGAAATAAATTAAAAAACTGACATCCGAAACTATGTCAAAATTGTCACATAGGTTTTTTTTGGCAACCTGTCATATTGCTTTTGGGTGGTATTTTCTATAAGTATATTTATATATGTATATATCTTTTTTTGGAATAAAAAGATAAATAATTGTGTTCAGAAAAAAATAAGTGAAAAAGTTCAAAAATTTTACACAGGTAAGTTTTGTAGTGCGGTAAAAATGTGTTCAGAAAAAAAAACAAGTGAAAATAATTCAAAAGATTTAAGTTCACAGTCTTCGTCTAGTGTCGTCTATATATTGAGATTTCAGACACAAGTTATGCACCCCTACTCATTTTCTCCCTTCAAACTTTTCTTTCAATCATAAAAATATGGATTTTTATTTCCAGAACTTTATAAAGGCATCTAGAATTGGTTTTTTCCTACGTATCCTAGATATGATTGAATGTACGCTCAAGTTTCTGGGTAAAACCAAATGTTTCTATTTTCATTGGGGGGTTTTAATTGCCCAAGCATTTCTTTCATGCTTTGGCATTGTTGTATGTGCAGTTGGAGTTCAAAGATACCCCCTAAAGGGCCCTTTCACTCCAGCAATTCTTACGTTCGGTGCTTTTTTAGTTGTGCTATGCGTGGTTTTCACTGTTGGGATTTATAGACCCATCAAGCGTGCATACAAAGTCTGGATGGAAAGATACTATCATTTACATTTCATATGTAAAGTAATAGGAACTATTGCTGTTTTTAAAGGTTTTGTTCATCTTTCAATTATTGTAGAAAAACATGAAAAACTAAATGGTTGGGTGATTGGGTTTTTTCTATGTTGTTTTCTTTGTCTAATAACATTAGTAAAGCTTTATGGTAGAGAAGATGCATTTGGTACCGGGGATAGTTTAACTGTCATTGCAATTATGAAGTTTATTCTTTTACCAAATGAGAGAATCCATATTAAAAATGCTTGGATCATTTTCTATGGTTTTGTTTTTCTCTTATTGGTTTTTAAAGGATCTCACATTCCCTTGAGAGGAAATGTTTGTGGAAAACCAGCAGAAGATGATGATATTGAGGCACAAAATTTATCTCTCCCTACATTACTTGAGAGAGGATCCCATGGAGAATCATGGAGATTGCCTTTGAATACTAATAATGTTCTTGGAGAATCAGCTGAGGTAGAGATTAACAACTCATCCACTTAGGTTGCACTTGGTGGTGAAGTATGAAGATTGCTTCTTAATGTTCTATGTTGTCGTTTGTTCCTTTTTTTTCTTTTGTTCTATTTTGTTTGTTCTAGAATTTGTATTTCTTCAATGTTGTGTACTTTCAGCAAAATTTGATGATGAGTAGAATTATCTTTTCTTATATAATATATCTCTACCTTAAATTTATATTAGTGTATTTATTTAATCAAATACTAAAATAACGCTAAATAACCGGTCTAATAAGAAGGTCGATAAGCAAATACTGGACAGTGAAGCCTAGCCCGAAGTACTCGTGGTTAGTAAATAAGATCATCAAGGCTAGCGATTTGATTTATTCTTTGGTTAAAAAAAACAGGGAATAGTCTGACTACTCGATTTTGGCATTACGATAACTGGTCACCATTTAAGTTCAGATTTATGAATGCAGTAACTTCACATCTTGGCATTCCAACCACCTGCTAGATCAGAGGCACAATTGGAGTTACAAATTCATCTAACAACTATTGTCTTAACTCTTAACCGATGAGAATGACTATATGAATGGGAACTTGCAAAAAGTATTCAACAGGAGTGGTATACACTTATCTGTCGGGAGACATTCCCACTGTCAACTGGTCTGAGCTAATCTGGTCAACATTTGGAGTCCCAGGAAAGAGCTTTCTAGCATGGCTGGTAATGATTAACTGGGGACTCAATGTTGATCCAACATGCCTCCTCTGTAACTGTTTTCCAGAGACCCGAGACCATCTTTTTTTCGGATCGCACATTGAGCTTTGCAATTTGGTCAACCATCGCTTCTAGGACAAATCTGCATGATTCTCAGAACTGGGGGGACATTCATCACTCAATTCCGACAACTCTCTCGCAAAAATCACGGTAAGAGACTGACTCTCCTTTCATGGCAGTCTACGATCCACTCTATCTGGCGGGAAAGAAACCATCGTCAACATCGATCAACTTTCCGATCTTCAGATGTGATAATTGCTTCAATCGACAACCTCATCCGGAACCGTGTTCAGAGCATACGAGATTCAAACCCGTGCTTCAACAGATATGATGCAGAGATGGCTTGCAACCTCGTGATCATCACAGAGAAAGTCTACTCGGCTTCCGCGACAAGTCTTCGTGAAAACCAGACAACGACTTATCCATCTTTGGGCTTTGGACAGAAGGGGCCCATAATCAACAACATACTGGGCTTATGGTTACGCTTTGACCCAAGTACAAGTTCCTCCAGAGGTTTATGCATAATAATAAGAGGGTTTTAACAGTTGTGTGTCAATAGACCCTAAGCGTGCATACAAAATCTGGATGCATAATTTGGCAAGCAAGAAATACGTTATTTTCTGACCAGATGAGATGGCTGGTTGCATGTATAAGAGTTTTGCTTGTAAATATGTATGTTTATGTATAATTTCCCACTTAAATGTTATTTTAGTATATGCTTAAGTAGTTAAGTTTAAACGAAGGTGTTAAAAAAAAATAGAGTATATGTTTAAGTTTTTTTTATTGGATTACTATATATAGGTGTCATCACTCTAGCTTGTGTGTTGTAGGTTTTATGTACACACCAGAATGAGCTGCGTTGAGATCCTTTTTATCAAAAAATAAAAGACCCAAATATTGTAAATAGTAATGTTACTACGGATCATCCGATCTTCGGGTCGTTTTTAAATTTAAAATAAGAACAAATTGAAACTAAACAAAATAAATTAATTTTGAATATATTTTAAAATAACTTTTTTCTTGGTTTATATTTCAAAAAATAGATTTTCACCAAAATTTGGTGTCCAAATCAAATGAAGTAAGTCGAATGTTTTCAACAAATTTAATCCACCTAAGCTATTTTCTTTTATTCAACTCCTAATCCACCTAAGCTAGTTTAATACAGTTAATTTTTTTTTGATTAAGCTACCCATTGTAGATAATGGATTTGTTCTTTTTCATCCAGTTTATTATTTTTAGCTGTATTATGTAGTTTACTTTTTCTTCTAAATGTTATCCTTATTAAATAAAATATCAAAAAATATTTATTAATACATTAAAAGAAATTTTTGACTCCACTCAAAATATTTTTAAGATCGGCCACCGTCAACCAAGGTACATTTTTAAGTCCCACACACCAATTCTACCAAATAGTACCGTAAATGGTTCCCGTCACCGATCTGAAACAGCTAGAACCATAATTTGTACTGGATCCTAAGTTTCAGTTTGTGGAATGAATGTTTCAAAGGGACTGACAGTTACCTGCCGCACTGTTTTTGTCACAAACTACATCCAGTACAGGCCTTGGGTACATGTGCTTCCGGTTATTTTGAAATTATGTAAATGTTTCGACCTTTAAACAGCAATTGGTCCTTCTAGTTTAGCCGGTTAAAGTTTAATTTCTATAAGTACTATGTGAGAGGATCGCTTCTCTGAAGCAGCAATTCCTTTTTTTATTTGAGTTATACTAAGAACTAGGCTCATAAAGCTTTATTTTTGCGGGCCGGGTCTGACTACATCCATAAAAGAAACATACTAGATTGTCGAAAAAGTGAGATCTCAACCCACACCTGCAACCAGAAAGACAACATCTCTTTCACGGTTCTTCCCGACAGCGACATAGCCAAGCAGAGAAATTAGGCTCAGACATTAGAACGATCACCCGAGTTGTCCAGATTTTGCATTAACTAGCTTACAGTTAATACTCTTATTCTGATGAACATTCAGTGGACTAAGAAAATTATATGTTACCACTGTCGGGAAGCGGTGGTGTGTTTTCTGAGGGAAAAGACATAATATAGTAAGGAACCATGGCATGGTAACACGTGATCCGGACGTTGATGCTCAGCCCCTAGGAATTCTTCGCTGGTTTAATACACCCACAATTTTAGGACGTAGAGTTGAATTTTGATAAGTACTATAGAAGCCATGGTGCACCTGCCAATGTAGGAAACTATTAAATTCCACCTTACTACATGACAATCTTGATGAAAAAAATCTTGTGGTTAAAGCGTACCATTACAATCTTGATGTCATCAGGCATGTCAGGGTATTTTAAATCGAGTTGTTGCCAGAACAAAGTCTGACACCCAATTTTGTACACTGCGTAAGTTTCGGGTTTGATTAGCATCAAAATAAATAAGGCAACGGTGTAGCTTTTTTTTTTTTTTTTTTTTTTTTGAACAAGGCAACGGTGTAGCTTATAATGACAAATACAGTACCTGCTGTTGTGTTCCACGGAGTACAACAAAGATGGCATTCAAATCCTTTGCCAAGCAATCAAATGCATGCTGTTTCGACTGATATTGAAAACTGTTCAGTGAAAGACATTATGTCCAGAGGTGGCTTAAGATATCAAGGCAGTACTCAATGTCAGATATAATCTATAACTTGGAAACTCTGCACCATCCAAAAACAAGTTAGAATGCCCAATTGGGAGTTACTAGATTTTCATTACGTGGCTATACACAATGATCTTCCTCAAGCATGAGTTACACCTTTGTTAAAACATTGCATCTTAGGCAAGTCAAAAAAATGAAAAGTTTAGTGTCAAATCACACATATACCTGTATCCATAGACAAACTTGATTCATCCGTCTTAATATAATTGACTCTTCTCTTGTAGTGCTAATTATCGTGCTGACAAGTTATAAGAGGACATATGTTACAAGCGATGGTTGTAAACAGGTCGACCATCATCGGCTCTTCGAATTGAGAACTGCAATTAGGAGATAGAGGTCACCGCAAATTCACTTAATTCAGTTTTGATCCATTCACAGCATCACATCTCATATACCTCTACTCTAACATCGGATTGTCGGTTTTATAAAGCTTTGGTATCAATATTCTGACCATCATGGTTCCTAATGCATCTGATGCTAAATGGATTATGGATGGATTTTTTTTTCGTTTGAAAGGATAAAATCATGACAGAACATGTAATTAGAGCTTAACGAATCATAACTAGCATGAAACCGAGGGTTTCAAATCTTAATTAGCATCAGAAAGATACAGAGGGAGAATCTAAAATACTGAAGTTCCTAGAACGACAGAATCATTATGGAAGTTGGAGGGCTTCCAAGTGGAGAAGACAAGCACAAATTGCCAGCAAGAACGGTCATCTCTTCTGTCCCATGTTCTGCAATAAGCCCACAACATCATCTTCTGTTCATACACTAAAGTTCAGGGAAAAATTGAGCAACACAGATAAAAAATTAGCAAATAAGAACCGAAGCGTTTACCAGATAAACCGAAAAAATCTGCAGGTATTAAAGCTTGAATTAACCTTTTCAGCATGAATGGAGAATTCGGTCGAGATCGGAGATTGATCTGAAAGAGAAGGTGAAGAAGGCAGAGAGACGTCTAACATTCTATTTTATTTTAATTTCGGTTTTGTCCTTTATACGCAAAGGTGCACGAGAAGCTGTGTTGGGTCTTACTAAGGGTATTATCGTAGTTTTAGTTGTAGCGGGTCTTTGGCTTCGATTGTTGACCTTTTTGACTTTCTTACAAAATCAACTTTCGTGAAGCGCAAGAACGTAGGAAACAAGGAGACCTTAGTTGAATCCCAAACAAACGAATAAACTCCAAAAGCAAAACGTTTCAAACACAAACAAACAAATAAACTCCAAAACGTTTCAAACACAAACACAAACAAACGAAGAAACTCCAAAACGGTTCAAACACATGTCTTCGTACTGTTCAGAGGGAAATAAAGGGAAAATGGAGTTTGGAAAGGAGAAAAACTCAGTCAATTAACATTGTAGTTGACACGGTAACTGCATAAGAGCATTGCCTTACTGCTCGTGGGGTTGTTTCCTGCCACCACCAACTTGCCCGGCTCCGTCACCTTGAAGGAATGACGTAGAAGGCCTGGTTCAATTACCAACGCCTCTATGTCCGTAAACTCATGGTTGTCACTTCCTGGTGTAAAGGATGTCTGGCCTACAACCGTGCGAAATGTTCCAGGAATGAACACCGACTCGTAAACTAAGCAGTTTCCAGTGGACCTAAATGTCAGCGTGAGCTCACATGTCTGAAATACAAAGTTCAACGTTAAAACACATTCCCAAAGAATACATTGAAACTTGAAAGCAGAGCACTTACCTTTGGACATTGCATCTCAACTGTCTTCCTCTTTCCAGCTTTGATAGATATTGCTGACACAATATCTTCACTTGAGATGTCCTCAGCATTGACACTCAATCCACCAAACACACTAGGAATCTCGTTGGGCTTAACATACCTGATTCAAATGGAGTTAGAATTTTTCCTTGGAAACTAAACCAAACAACATTATCACAACAAAATTATCAGAACCAGACTCTTACTTTAGCAAGGTTTCTACTGTTTCTGATGTTTGAGCCAACACAACTTCTCTCTTGGATCTCGGAAACATATAAACTGAGCTAATTTGGTAGTATAGATACTCCATCCAAGAACAGTTAATGAACAGCTGAAACAAAAAAAAATTGAATTAAAATCCTTGGATAAAATAATAGAACCTGAGATGAACAAAATCTAAAGAGTTTACCTGTGTTGTTGCGAAGTTAGGATAGCTTTTTTGAGACTGTTTCAGTTCTTCTCTAGTGAGCTCTGTCACCAACTTCAAATCTTCCTTTGTCAAACCATGCTCATTTCTGACGTTATGGATGTAGAGGAAACTAGAATCTCCACCAAGTTTCCTCAAGGTCATCTCCATGAAAATAATTCTGCTCTTGAGGAAATCAGACACTTTACTCTTCAACTCATTCATATCACTGAAAATCTCCTTGGGGAAATCTTTGTAAACATTATCATACACAACCTGACGTCCTTCTCGGTCATGTCCATAGATGAAAATGGAGGGAGAATGATCCCCCACTGACTGGCCTTCACAAAGCTCATCGATTTTCATAAGGCTTCTCCACTCCAACGTATTCTTGATCATCTTCAAAGATTCATCCACATCAAAATCCTTAGCTCTTAAGAATTTCAGTAAAACTGCTTGGCTTTCCTCTTCTTCGAGCAAGGAGACCCCCCACATCTTGTTTTCCGGTTGACCACTAGAACGCACAAAATTTTGCACCAAGGGCATCAATTTCACAAGAGACTTCATCTCTGAGACAGTTAATTTTTCTCTAACTCTCGACTGCTGTGGCCGAGGCTGTGCCGTCTGAGACTGCTGAGACTGAAGCTTTTGTTGCTCTGTCGGCTGAGACTGGGACCGAAGCTGCTCTGAGGCTGAGACTGTGATGTCCGAACCGGTAAGATGCTGCTGAAGCTTTTCCATCGGAGATTGAGACTGTGCCGTCTGAGACCGCTGAAGCTGCTCTGAGGCTGAGAGTGTGATGTCCGAATCTGTAACCCTCTGATGTTGCTGAACCCCTTTCATCGGAGATTGAGACTGAAGCTTTTGTTGCTCTGTCGGCTGAGACTGGGACCGAAGCTGCTCTGAGGCTGAGATGTCCGAACCGGTAAGATGCTGCTGAAGATTTTCCATCGGAGATTGAGACTGTGCCGTCTGAGACCGCTGAAGCTGCTCTGAGGCTGAGAGTGTGATGTCCGAATCTGTAACCCTCTGATGCTGCTGAACCCCTTTCATCGGAGATTGAGACTGAAGCTTTTGTTGCTCTGTCGGCTGAGACTGGGACTGCTGAAGCTGCTCTGAAGCTGAGACTGTGATGTCCGAATCGGTAACCCTCTGATGCTGCTGAAGCGTTTCCATCGGAGATTGAGACTGTGCCGTCTGAGGCCGATGTCTGATCATCATAAAAGAGAGAGAGAGAACTCGGCGTACTGGCTCTGGCAAATATTGCTCATTGTTTGTTATCTCCTCGAATATTTCAACAACTTGATCAGAAGAGGCGCCACTTTCCGGGGAGTAAGAGAAATGTAAGATACGGTTCAGAGTCGAATCATTTGTGACCCTGACATCCTTATTCTCGTCCTTGATTGCGGCAAGTAAAAATCTCAACAAATCAGGAAAATACGGGGAAAGCTTGTTGATTGTTGAGCCATCCAAAATCTCTCCAAAAGCACTAATAGCTGCCTCCCGGTCTCGCCAGCTCGTAGTCACCTTGATGTTTGTAAGAATGAATGGAATCACAAGAGGTACTATTTCATCTCCATCCCTTCTGCTAACGAGGCAAAGGCATTCCCTTGCAGCCATAGACATTCTCAAGACATCATCGTAATGATTCGTATCCTTTTCAGGCTTCCTCAGTCTTCCTAGCAACATGGAAACTAAGCGGGGAAGAGCCTTCTTAATGAATTGGGGAGGGGATGAGCCACCACTATCAAGACTTTCAGGCTGATAGTGTATCTCAAATTCACAGATGGAACTCCAGAACTCAATTGCTTGGAGGGCAACACTCTCTTCATCTTCAACCTTTGATGTGATCACCTTAACGAGTCTTTCCATGTATTTCCCCGAAAGTCTGTAGTAGTTTGTTGCAATAGACACAAGGCATCCGAAAGCAGCTTGCTGGATATCTGCCTTGTCGGAAAATGCTGTCTCGCATACCACATTGATGATGTGAGTTCTGTCCATTTCATTCTCAAACTTCCTCTTAAAAGTATGCAGAGCATCAAACAGTACCGTTGTTGCTTTAACACTAACTTCTGGAGTATTTTCAGACTGGTTCATGCCCTGCAAAATTACTGCAATCACAGAATCCACTTCATCCTGCTTGAGATGATGATGCAGATTTTTACAGACATAGCCTAGAATTTCTAAAGTTAACTGCTTTAAGTGTGGGAGACTGCTCTGCTGGGTCATGTTGCTAACCATCGATTCAACAAGCTGAGGCCAGTTATTCAAAGGAATTTCAACGGAGGCTACCATCGCAATAACCTGAGCGGAAGTCTGTCTTGACTCTAGGAGAGATGAACCAAGACTTTCCAGAAGCCGCTCCTTGACTAGAGATTTCAGAGCAACATCTTGAACTGAATGCCATTCTTTCACTAAAGCTTCCATTTTCACATCAGCATTGAGGGATTTCTTCAGAAGACTAGAAGCTATTTGACATGACTCAGCATCTTGGTGACCCTTACCGAGCTCAAAACACAAGAACAGCTGCAACAACTGGTGCAAGTTTTCTTCTTGTAGTCTCACCAGAGTCTGCTCTACCTTCTTCGTACCCACACTTGATTGGGAATCAAGGCTTCTCTCGCTTGTATCCATCTCACTCAGCCTTTTCTTGCTTAGAGAAATAAAAAAGGTTCAAACTTTTTTTCTGCTGCAAAACAATGGCGGTGGAAAATGGTGACAGAAAATGGTGACGGTAAACGAAAAGACTCAAAAAGACCAGATACTTTATTTATTTTTTTGTCTTGTTTTGAAGAGAGAGAAACGTCAAATAACAATAAAGATGTTGATTTTCCAGTTGAACAAAAAAAAGATGTTGATTTTCCAAAAACTGCACAATTCATCTCCAACAAAACAAACTCGACTTCCGGACCCCTTTCTGTTTTTGAAACTCAGACATTTTATTTAGATCCGAAAGCCCGAACCGAACCAGAACCGACCTAAAAATATCTGGCAGTGCAACACTGATTATATTCTTTCACTTTTGTTCCGAAAAGTGCATAATTCATAGGGGTGGGTGGACATTCGGTTTTGAATCGTGTATATCGTATTTTCTGCTATTTTGGTATAAGGATATAGAACTCATTTCGATATTTTTGTGCTCTGGATTGGATTCAACTATTTTTAATTCGAGTTCGGTTATTTCGGAGCGGATTCGGATATTTAAATTTTTTTTTTAAAAAAAATCTTCATTTCTTAAGTTTTTTGTATTTAAAAAATATAAATTTCATTTAACTGATTATTTTATTTTAATAGATTTAATGATTAATGGATTTTACAGATTTAGAAATAACATTTTAAAAATAAAAATACACTAATTTAATTATTGTTTTTAGTTTTGGATATAACTTTTGCTAATGCATAAAACAAAAGTTCGAAATGCATTTAAAGGGAATAACAAATCATTTTGTCTGTAATTATATGTTAATTATATGATATTAAAGTATGTACAACATCAATATAAATATTTTAAATAAAATGAAAAAATTAAATGAGAAATATAAAGTTATGTATACACATGTTTGGTTATTTTTGGATATTCATTCAGTTATGGATATTACCCGTTCGAGTTCGGATATCTAATCTCTTTTAAATTAGTACTCATTCAGATATTTTGCTATTTCAGTTTAGATTTCGGTCTAAGTTTTATGGGTCGGGTTTCAATGTTGGATAAAATGTCCGGACTGGAAAAACTGAACTAAAACCAATCCAAAAAATTGGTTTCAGATACAGATCAATAGATAATGTTATTCTTTGTCATTTTATCCCATTAAATCTCATAAGGGAGGATCTGTGAATTTTAGATCCACCAACTGAATCTAACCCCGTAAAAATGAACCCAAATTTTGATAACTTTAACTTAGTATTTAATTCAGGTATATGAACGCGGATGCAAATGCTGGTATAAAGTAAAATTGATTTTAACTACATAAATTATATCCAAAATTTATAAAATAGATCCAAAAGTTACCACATAAATGAGTCAAAGATATTTGAAAAAAATCTGAAATACCCAAAATCCTTATAAAAAAAACTGACCCAAAAATATAAAAACTCAAAACATACCATAAAAACCTAAAATTACAAAGAAAAAAAAACTTAAAACATGAAGAGGACCCAAAACTAATTTTTAAGATCTGGAACCAAACCAAAATAAGTTATATATAAATATTGTAGCTTTTTCCATGTATAAAAATTATCTATCTAAACTAATCTGACCCGAGAAAAACTAACATGAAATTTTCTAAGTATATCTAGTTAGATTCAAATGTCTAACCCTAAGGATTCAAACACAGAAAGATCTGATCCTAATCCGATTCAAAAATTCAGATATCCAAATCTAAAACAAACCAATATAAACGAATCACATGTTCTTCTATCTTCTCCACTGAACGGGTAATATCTTCAAAAATAAAAATTCAAATTCAAATTAAAAAAAATATTTGATTTTTATTAATTTTACTTTAACAAATATATAGTCTGAAATTATTTATTATTTTCAAAATAAATTTTAGATTATCAGTTGGAGAATTCTATTATTATCACAAATTTTATATCACTTCCAGATTTACATTAAAACACTGTAATAATCGTTTTCATAAATACATTAATTTTGTGATGAAAAATTAAATTAATCTTTTTAAATCATTATAAATGTTTAAAATTATTTATTTATAAAAGTTTAAAAATCAACTATTCTCTAAATAAAAAAACCATAAACTCTAATGTTATAATATTCCTGGTAAACGATAAAAATAGTATTTTATGATTTAAATTAATTTATCATGATTAATTTCAATGGTTTTATGAAAAAATAAAATTCATTTTATTATTAATTTTATTATTATAATAACAAAAATATACTAAATTTTATTTAATAACTTTTCAACTTTGGATCTTTTTTTTACATTGACATTTATATTTTATGTGTAGTTATATGAATATGAATATATATGTGTGTGTGTGTGTGTGTGTGTGTAAATAGTGTTTTTTAAGAAAAAACCTGAGGATTCCAAAAATAGAGCCTTATTCAAATGTTTCATATGTATGGTATCGTACTCTTGAGTCCCGTATGTCCAAGGAACAATAAAGCGCAAAATTTATCAAGAACCAAAAACAAAAAGCATGAAATGAAAAAAAGAAGAAAGCATGAAATGAAAGGTTTTTGTGAAAATATAATCAAGACTCTTCACCCTACCATTTGCAAGATTTTAATCCCACACGTGTCCAGCTTGTATACACGTGGTTTTTTTTTTTTTTTTTTTTTAAAAACTTCCTTTATTTATTAAAAAAACTTATTACAACGAGAGTAACCACTACTAACCACCTAAACAACCCATAACAAAAAAGAACTTACCAAAACTTATCAAAAGCTGAAAACCTCAGAAAAAACCTAGCCAAGTAGCAAGAACCGACGTTTCTTCTCCACGCATGTGTTGAGACCGGGCTATTGGATCCAATCGTAGTCTCAGAGTGTTCTTAATCTCAGCAATAATAGCCTGAGGCTGTTTAACTAAATCTGAGTGGAGCCTTGCATTACGCTCCTTCCAGATTAGATATAGACAAGCTTGATGAAGCAATCTTACAATCAGCTTCACGTTCTTGTCACGGGAAGGGTTCTTCAGCCACCTTATCCCCTCCTCAAAGCACTGCGGAGCCGTCAGATGAAGCTTAGATAAGAAATAAAACCACACCTGTGAGCTATAAGAACAGTCAAAAAACAAATGTTGTCGGGTCTCATCATGTCCTACACAAAGTAGACACTCCTTAGGCACAAACAGCCCCCATCTCAACAATCTATCCCTTGTCACCATCCTGTCTCTTGCTGCGATCCAAGATAAGAAAGCATGTTTCGGAATCCGGCCTGTGAACCATACAACCTGATGCCAGAAAACTTCTTCAGTATACGGGAACAAAGTCCTCCATGTCTCACTCGTAGAGAACCTTTCTGAGCCGCTCCTCCCATTAGAGAACCATACATACTTGTCATCCACTTCAGACGAAAGAATCGGTTGTGCATCTGGCACACAACTCTTTAATGCCATAATGATTGGATTTCTACTTCGACTTCTCTCAAAAATCCAGCCCTCACTATTTAAAGCATCAGCCACCACAGCATTAATTCTGATACCTGTAGTTATCGGCCCTGTTGCACCCACCAGCTCAATAAGAGGACCATGCTCTGTCCAACTATCATACCAAAAGCTCGCTGTGATACCAGACCCCAACTGACAGTGAAGGAAAGGTCTAGCTAGATTCCTCAACTTGCAAATCGACTTCCAAATCCAGCTACCTGCGCAATTAGGTTCAAGGATCCAGAAGTTCTCCTGCCCGATGAGGTTACGACGCACCCAGGAGACCCAGAGAGAGCCTCCAGCCGTAAAAATGAGCCAAATTAACTTGAGGCCGAGGACATTATTCCAATCAGCTAGGCGTTTCAAGCCTAAACCTCCTGTCTCTCTTGGAGTACACACCGACTCCCAAGTTATTTTTGTTCCTCTCGCGGAGTTCGGAGCTCCATTCCACAAAAACGCAGAACACATCCTCTCTAAAATCCGCACACACTCGTTAGGGATTATAAACATAGAGGCCAAGAAGGAGATGGTTGAATAAATCACTGCTTGAATCAGCTGAAAACGGCCTGCGAAGGAGAGATGTTTGACCGTCCAAGAACTGAAACGAGCTTGAATCTTGTCAAGCAGAGGCTGAAAATCTGACCTAGTCATCTTTCTTGGAGATAATGGAACGCCCAAGTACCGAACAGGGAGAAAGCCTTGACCAATTCCCAACTCCTCCGCCATTTCTCTGCACCTGCTCGCGCTCCCTCCATCCAACAACAACTCTGTCTTGGCCCTATTCATCTTCAATCCTGAAACTTCTCGAAACCCCTCCAAAATATCCAGTATCCCTCTAAGAGACTCAGCAGAGCCATCAAAAAAAAAATCAAGACATCATCCGCGAAACTCAGATGAGTAATCAACGGAGCTTCGCACTCAGGGTGGATCCGAAACCTGCCATTCACTGCCCCATCATCTAACATCTTAGAGAGGACATCCATCGCAATCACGAACAGCAACGACGAGATGGGATCTCCCTGACGATGGCCCTTCTTGCCTTGGAAGAAACCGTGAAGCTCACCATTAATTGCAACACTATAGGAAGGAGTGGTGATGCATTCTCTAATCCAACCAATAAACACCTCCGGTAGCTCAATAACCTTAAGGGCTGTCAAAATAAAGTCCCAACTCAGATTGTCATAAGCTTTCGTCAGATCGATCTTAAGACACCCTCTTGTGGTTGGACCTTGGCAGTGAAAGTCTCTTACTAACTCTGACGCCAAGAGCACATTCTCGCATAGAAGCCGTTCCTTAATAAACCCCACCTGGTTCCTCTGAACCACCTCTGAGACACAAATCTTCAATTTAGACTTCAATAGCCTGGCAATTACTTTATAGACTGTAGAGCATAGGGAGATTGGTCTGAAAGAAGACAGATTATCCGCCCCAACAACCTTCGGAATGAGAGAGATCGATGTTGCATTAAATTGCTTCAACATCCTACCAGCCACGAAGAACTCTCACACTGCTTCTAGCATATCACCTCCCACTAGTGCCCAAGCTTCCCAAAAAAATTCTGCTGCAAAACCGTCGGGACCAGGGGCTTTGTTCTTTGGCATTTTAAACAGAGTACCCTTGATCTCCTCTGCAGAAGGAACCTTGACAAGCTTCTCACCAATACACGGAGGACATCTATATCTAATCAAATCTCTCAGTTCCTGAACTGACATTGGAATCAGGAGAGAATCCTCGGTACCCAGAATATTATGAAAATAAGTGACCACCATATCTCTTATCTGAGCCTGATTAAACACCATCGTACTATTACTGTCCATCAAGTACCTGATCGAGTTGCGAAGCTGATGAGCAAGGACCGCCTTGTAGAAGAATTTTGTATTGGCATCCCCACATGCTAACCAACTGAATTCTGGCCTTACGCTGATAGAAAACCTCCAAAGCTGATTCAAAGAACTGCCAGTTCTTCCTAGCAACAAACTTTTGTCTGAACACTGAATCTGTCGGATCGGTTAGCATCCTCTCTTGAATCTCCTTAAGAGTACTTAAAGCATCTCTCGCTCTCTGCTGAATATTCCCAAACCCTTCTCTATTCAGCCTTCTACAAGTGGCTTTAGCCTTTTTTAGGCGTTGGCCTAGAGAGAAACATTTGGAACCCACAGGAATCAACTCTTCCCACGCTTTCTGCACTTCCTCCATAAACTTCGGATGTGTTGATAAAAAGGAGAAATACTTGAAGCTAGTCTTTTTTGATTATGGGAGGTAGGATAGGCTCACCACTACCGGCGAATGGTCAGAATCTCCCGATGGTTCGAAGATCGCACTCGCCTCCGGAAAAACTTCTCTCCACTTGTCATTACACACTGCTCTGTCCAACTTCCGTAAAATATGATCTTCTGGTCTTTTATTTGACCAGGAGAAAAAGGTGCCTCTAAACTCCAAGTCTGAAAGCCCACTCTCAACCAAACACTCCTGAAACTCAGCCATCCCTCTCACTGGCAGCTCATATGGGACCATAGAGAAGTGCTCATCAGCTGTCAAAATCTGATTAAAATCGCCGAGAATTACTAAAGGAGATGATGAAACCAGAGGGTGATTTGAAGCCGAAACCAGATCCCTCCACAGGCTTCTTCTCTCTGCTTCAGTATTCCTGGCATACACAAAGGCCACAGTGCAGTTAGTATTTGTTGCAGGGTCCATGACTCCATACAAGATCATCTGCTCTGTTCTCAAATACACCACTACTGAGATCTCCGGCCTCCAAAGTATCCATATTCTACCTCCTACTACTTGAGAATAATTGTTATCAAACCTCCAGCCTGGTGCCACTGCCCCCAACACACTTTGACATAACTCTTCCTGTACATGCGTTTCCAACAGGGCACCCACTGAAGAACCTACTGAATTCAACCAATCGCAAACTACTCGTTTCCGACTACCACCATTAAGACCTTTAACATTCCAACTAAACACCTTCATATTTACAGACGTTGGAAAAGGAAATCAGAGATAGGGACTCTTATTCGAGGTTGGGTCCCGAATAAGAAACTTGTAGTAATCAGACGACGGAACACCCTGACCGGAAGCCTTACGCAAAGCCTCCTGACGTAGTTGTCTCCTCGCTGCTTTCGAATTATGTATGAACCAGACAGAGCCATCATCATCATCCTCAACAATTTCTCCTTCTTCTCTCTGAGACCCTGACGGAACTGACCTCTCATCTTCTTCCCAGCTGACAGTCTCAGATGAATCCACCTCTGCTGGACGCTTCCCACCCTGCTTACTCAAGACTGGGTCAAAACTGTGCAGCTTAATACTCTCTTTCTCTGATACTGACGGCGGTGTGCTGGCTGCTCGAGCCTTCGCCCTCGATCGAGATCTCCTTAAAGCCCTTGATCTGGACTTACTTAACTTTGAGTTCTCAGGGACCCCCAAATCCTGTTCTGGAACCTTAACCTCAGCAACAACCGGCAGCTCCTTTTCAGTAGCCTCCTCTCTCGTGGAACTACTAACCCGTTCCTCTGGCAGCCTTGATTTACTTCTTCTTCTTGATTTGTGCTTACGCTGACTGCTCTGAGAACTGACTGACCTGCCATTGCCCTCTGAAGGAAGCTGAGAGCTACATTTCTCCGAGGAATGGCCATACTTTCCACAAGAGTCACATTTCATCGGCAACCAAGGGTATGACACTTCGATCTCAAACTCCCGACCATTAGTGAATCCTGAAATAATCCTGTCTGGTAACGATTTTTTAAGGTCCACTCTGACGAACAGCTTAGCCACCTGAAAATTCTCTTTGCGTTCTGTTTCTGGCGCTAGAGACAGGGGTTGTCCTACTGCAGTTGCCAGCCGACTCAAACTCTCCTTGTTAAACAAGAGATACGGAACTCCTCTCATTTCCACTTGGACCACTGCAGAAGAAATCAGAGCCTCTTCCGGCGTGAAATCTGGGGACCAAGCAGCTACAAACATTGGAAAGCCAGCAATGTTCCAGAACGATCTTGCCAAGATTGCTTCTTTAGTCACCGCATTTGTAACCTTTAACAAGAAAGCTCCTTTGCCAATCTTATGAACGAATATCCTTGGACCTTTACGAGCCCAGATGGCGTTAACAATACCAATGATTCTCCCCATTGGAGGAATATCGCCCTGGAACTGCGCAAAAACAAAGTCTTTGAATTCCTCCTTCGCTGCTGCAATATTCTCGTCGGGTATGAGAACAAAGGACATTCCTGATTTATGCTCAGTAGGAACCCCCACCGGCTCCAGTTGCGATAAAGATTTGAGCAGAGAGGCATAGCTCCTTTTTGATGTCAGAGGTTGCACAGATTCCTCCATCCCAATCTGGGCTGACTGAGAAGCGGAACCAACTGCCAAATCGATGCCTCCTCGCCCACTATCCAAAACGGGGGGCGAAGGAGTGATAACGAGCTCAGCCACTTCGGCGAGGTCCAACACCTGCGAAAGGTGGGATCTTTCACCTACTGGCTGTGATACTACCTGCGGCTGAGTTTGAGCTCTGCCTGCAGGAGAGAACACCGTCGAATCCACTGCCAGAGCAGGACCACTTGCGAGCGGCGCAGAATAAGGGGCCTTCGGAGCCCCCGCTACCAAACCCAGGCCGACTCCGTCAGCCGCTACTCTCTCGTCTTCAGATGCGTCGGAGAGCTGGGTAAGGGACCTTGAAGAGACTTGCTGCGAAGACCTAAGCTTTCCAAACTTTCGGACCTTAGAAGAGGCTGCGGAAGCTTGAAGACGTTTCTTTTTCCGAGCGGACATAGCACCGAGAGAGACAGAAACGAGAAATAGAAAGGGGAGAGGGGGAAGATTCTCGTCGGAGAGGCGTAAGGCCCCCGACGGCGGCGATGGAGAAAGAAACCCTAATCACTTATTGAGTCGCCCTTTAGAGAGAGAGACCTGTAAGAGCAATTCTTTTCTTTTTTATTTCTATGCTACACGTGGTATTTTCTTTGCTTCAATATAGGTTTTTCAATTTTATTGACATGCATCAGGTGAAAGTTGGACCGAATTAAAAGGTAAATTTCTTTATGAATTAATGTTTTTGCAATATATGAATAAAATTAATAACAAAGGCATTATCTTCAAAATCAACTCTAGGGGTTATTCAATCTTTATATAGAGTTAGTCTAGTAATTAGTCAAAAATAAGAGTTAGTCTGGGTAATTTTCTTTAATAGATATTGTTTTCTCAACAATTTCATTTTAAATTTTTCCTTCGGCAGAAATGAAAAAACGCCAAAACAATGGTGGCAGAGATGAAAAAGAACAAAAGTTTTATCCTTTTTCCTCCTCAAAGACATGTCCTTTTCTGTCGTTGAACAAAAATAAATAAAAAAAGACATGTCCTTTTTTGTCATCTTTGAGGAGAGAGAAACAACAAACAACATGTGACAACACACAAAACTGATTTTTTCAAAACTTGCACAACGTTCATCTGCAACGAAACAAAATACACATAGGCGTTTTATCCAGACTTGAATCCTGAACTATAACTGACCCAAAAAAAATTGGTTCGGACATTTTACCCCGATTATATCTCATAATGGAGGATTTGTGGTGTTTAGATCCATCCAAACCGAAGCCTAGACTGATAAGATACAAATAGATGACAGTTTTTAATGATTCTAGCATAGGACTGGGCAAAAATACAAGAATCTGATGCCAAGTACCAAAAAAAAAAAAAATACAAGAATCTGAGAAATTAAATCAAATCTGATCCGAAAAATTAATTCCAAACCTGAGTAAAAATTGGTTAAATATTTGAACACGTTCATAATTTTGTTATTTAGGAAACCAAAATCGAATCCAATCTAAATCAAAAAAAATTGGGTAACCAAATGTATTTGAGTAGGATAACTTTTTTGATATTTTTCTATCTTTTCTCTCTTATGATATATCTATTGATATGATCTTGTGCTTCGTTTTTTAGTATTTTGAAACTTTTTGCTTATGTGGCTTATTAATGATACAAAGCGTTAAAAAAAGATTAATATACTTAAATATATTAATTATTTTTAGATTTAATGTATATTAAAAACATCCAAATATATAAGATATTTTTAAGTTATCTAAAATATATACAAATAGTCAAAAGTAAATGTCTAAAATAGTTAAAATATATTCAAAACACCAAAAATAAAAATATTTTTGATATTCTATTCAAATATTCGAACCAAACCAATTTATATGTTAAGTTTACATATTTTGACATATGTCATTCAAAGAATTTTAAAGAATATGAGAATTTAAAGAATATGATTAATTTAAAAATTTAAAATAGTTTAAATGGATTATCTGAATCCAAACCCAAACCCGCATATATCATATCCGAACCCGAACTGGAATTTAGAAATACTTCAATATGGTTGAAATCTTTGACATTACAAACCTAAAATTCGAATATACGCAAACCGAATCCAAATGTATACCCAAATATCCACTCCTGTCGTAACCAAATATTTAATTCATGTTCATGATTTCGGACAAAAATATTGGTATATAGTTGAAATTGACTCGAATTACCTAAATTATACTCGAAATTTATAACAAAGATCCAAAGAATTACCAAAAAACCGGACCAAATATATGAAAAGACCAAAAAAATTATTCAAAACTACAAAATTTACAAAGAAACCAACCAGAACAAAAAAAATCATAAAGAGCCAAAAGATTCAGAAACCTATACTATTATTACGAAGTGATTTTTCACAATCGAGCTCTCACGTAGAAAGTTAGAGCAGTTAATATCATTTATACCCTTAATGAATAAAACATATAAATTACCCAAAAAACAAAAATAAATTTTGATTTTATTTGTTTAGACTATGTGTTTTGCCCGCGTATACGGACACATTTATTTCACAATTACTTCAATACATGAATTACTAATTCAAATACTCATGATATGTTTGTGTCTATGTTTTCAAAATTATAAACCGAATATAAATTATTTATATATGATAAAGTTATTCAATCGAAAATTTATATGTTGTTATTGTTAGAAAACACAAACATATTATAATTATTTTAAAAACTTTTATACTATATATTTATTATTAATAAATAAATCTCTGAAATAACACAACCCTCTATTTTTTGTCTATATGAAATTAAGATTTTTTTTAAAAAAAATAAGATTTTAATTTGATTAATATACATTTAACTATCCATTTTATATTTCTTAATTTTTAATTTTATGAATAAAAAATGTTCTCAGATAACAACTATTTATATATGATAAAGTTATTCATCAAAAACATATATGCTTGTTATTGTGTTGAATTGTTAGAAAACACTAACATTCTATAATGTTTTAAAAACTTTTTATGAACTATATTCATTATTAATAAACAAATCTCTGAAATCACACAGTGCTCTGTTTTCATCTATATAAAATTAAGATTTTAATTTGATTCATACACATTTATCTATGCACTTTATATTTCTTAAATTAAATGTTTAAGAATAAAAAAAATTTTCAGATAACAACTATTTATATATGATAAATTTATTCCTCAATAATATATATACTTGTTATTGTATTAAATAGTTAGAAAACACTAACATATTATAAATATTTTAAAAACTTTTTATACACTATATTTATTATTAATAAATAAATCTCTGAAATCACAAAATGCTCTATTTTCGTCTATATTAAACTAAGATTTAAAACAAAAAATTAAGATTTTAATTTGATTAATATACATTTAACTATGCATTTTACATTTCTTAATTTTTAATCTTTATGAATAAAAATATTTTCAGACAACAACATAATATATATATATATATATCTTTTATTTTTAAATTACATTAAATATATTCTTTTGGATAATAACACAATATATGAGTTACATATTTTTATTTTTAAAATACATCTTTTATTCAAACCAATCATGCACCTTCAACATAAGTTCAGGCAATATACTTTTCATGTAATCTGCTCTGATTACCCAATTGGGTATTTCAGGCCGTGCGAGATTTTATTCCACTGAATATCCAGAATAAAATGAACACGTTTGTGGACACGTTTGTGCAAATGATTCTACTGCGTACGTATTGAATGATTTTGGATACACTAATCTTTAGTGTTTATTGTGAAACTCAGTCAGTTTACATATAAGGAAATAGGTGTTTTCATGCACTATATGCAGTAAAAAAAATTAAAATACTTTTTAATAGATAAATATAGATTATATTTTATTTTTTTATTAATATTATAATTTTTTTTCTTATCAATATTTTAATATAATTTTGATTTAACTGAACATTAAAATTAAGATAAAACAATTTTATTTATTTTGAATTATATTTAAAAATGTGCATGTATATATAATCTTAGGTATATTTTTCTATCTATTTATTTTAATTAAATATATTAAATAAATATGTAAAATTGCATAATTGTCAAAAATTAATATTAAAAAATATTTATAAGATCTGTAGATATAAGAAACTAATTATTTTACGATTTAATTTAATTTTATGATTTAATTTTTATAATTTTCTAAAAATATGTATATATTTTTGAAATATTTGTAATTTAAATGATATTTCGAAATTTGAAATGCCATAATTAAATATATTTATTTTAATGATGATTTATGAGTTATTACCATATTTTTAAAAGTCCAAAAATAAAAATCGATAATAAATGTAATATATGAATTATTACCATATTTTAAAAAATTTACCAAAAATATAAATTAACATTAAATATAATTATTCATGTCATATTAATCTATAAAACATATCATTAATTTTAGTAGCCATGTTATATTATTTTTTGTGAAAATGATTGTAGAGAAGACATGTAACAAAATCATTTCTCAAATATAGTTTAGGGGATTAAAAGGAGGTTTGCGAGAATATATAGAACATAAAAACATGTTTATCCTGATTTTTATGTATTAATAATATAAGTCGGTCAAATAAACTATTAGAATATCTTTTTAACTATTAGAATATGTATAAGACATTATCAATATATCACATCAACGGGAGCATTAGGGATATATACTAATTGTTATTTTTTGATAAAGTATATATACTAATTATTATTTTTTCTTTAACAGGTTTCTGTTTTATTTTTGTTTTGTTAATATTATTTTATTGTATTTACAAATAATTAATCATTAATGTAATTATTCATTAAGAGTATAAACATATTAATTATTCTAACTTTCAACATAGAGTTCTGTTGCGAAATATTACTTTACAAATAATAATATAGATAAATGATTAAATAATAATAAGAATTATCCAACATCTAAAAATATATTTTAAAACTAAAAATAGTTCATATATATATATCTGAAAATATCTGTTAATAAAAAAGATTACAAATTCAAAACAGAAAATATATAAGTAAATATTAACCAAAGAAAATTCTTAATTTTATAGAATGGTTAATATTGTTTATGTCCTTAATGAATAAAATATATAAATTAACCAAAAAATAAAATGATATTTATTAAATAATTGATTAAAATAAATAATGATAAGAATTATCTAAAAAATAAAAACTAATATATATATATATATATATATTATGTTATTATCTGAAAAATTACTTTTATAAAAGTTAAAAATATAAAACACATAATTAAATATTTGTCAAACAAAAAATTCTTAATTTTATATAATCTAACAAATAATATATTTTAAATAAAAAGGATCATTCCTAAATATAATGTAATATACAAAAATGGTAAGACACAAATATATTTAGATGAAAACATAAATTTTATATTATAATATTTATTTAGTAATCAATGGATTAACCAGTAATTATAAAATATTTGAGGGCCAAACACCTAGATTCTTTTTTGTAATCGATCCAAAAATATGAAAACAAAACGACAGTGCATTGTGATAACACTGAGATATGATATTTATTCAACTAGTCTTTGAATCACTCTTCTTCATGGAGCTTTAAGCCATTTGCATCTTCTCCTTCTTTGTCACTCATCCAGCAATACTCTGTTTCTACTTTAGAACATTGGACTCTTGACTTTATTCACTGATGGTAGAAGTGTCCTCATCGTAACAACATCTTCCCATTTGTCAATGTAAAGAAAAGCCAACCTGTAGATGCTACTGAATCTGAAATCATCTCTTCCTTGGAATGTGGAATCTTTAGACACGACCTTGGTCACGTTTTCTTGTAAGTACCACTCCGATAACAACATCACTTACAACCCAGTACCACAACACCAACCTACTCCTAATCTGGACTTGACCATTATCTGATCCATTGCCGCCATTTGAAAAAGGATGACAGCTCTTTGACTTGAACCCTGTCCAACGCTGTTCCTCACAATGCTCAGTCTGAAATTGATCAGGTGGTCTCGAAGAATGAAACAGTTCTTCAAGATGTAATGCTCTGAAAGTTCCCATTGAGTAAGCTCCTCTTATCACACTTTATCAGTACTTGAGACCTCAAAGTAGACATGACTTTTTGCTACTCCAGTGCGTGCGACCTCTGTGGTTTCATAATGACTATAACACCCACATGATGGACTATACCACCCACATGATGTTCCTGTAACCAAACTGCTTGACCAAGAGTTGGTCCACCAGGATCAAAGGATCGTTTGCCTTCCAGTATTAACTCCAAAACATCAGATAATTCACACTTCCACTTGATTCCATATAATCCTTTGACCTTTTGATTTTAATCAGTGGATATCTTCAGCTGCTTTTTCCACCCATATAAAAGACTCTACTACTTCTCTAATCTACTAGAATGGAACAACATATGGAAGAGCTACAGCATCAGCAGACTCTATTCTAAGAGCCAGGTTCCAGACTTGCAGAGTCTCATCCAATGAAGTAGCAGAATCTGTTTTTGGCTTCTTTGATAATTTCACACCAGACTGACCAAATAGCCACTCTTGTTCTTCACTTTCAACAAACTCATGCACTTCCTCTACATTCAGTATCTGATCCAAATACTTTAAATCAGAATGAGACCGCTTTTTTACCGATGCTCCACCGTTTTCTTTAACTTCCACAGAAGAAATCGTAGTGAAACCGTTTACTTTGACCTCTGGATTACACACTGTTCCTTGCAACTCAGTGACAGGTTTCGGAGGAGTTTGACATGCTCCCAACTTGCTTCCGTTCTCTACGGATGACACTGGTGAAGCAACAACTGGCCTATGTATCTTGTTTAGCCTAGATCCATTCTCTGCATAACAATTAAACAACTTTGGTTCACCCTTCGTCACACTCTCCCTGAGGTGACTCTTCTCTTGCAGTTCGGTCTTTTTTGCGTCTTCTTTCTTCTCCACTGGTTGAATCATAATCTCAGTTCCTTTCTGATCTCTCCAAGAGGATACTCGACGAAGAACAGTATTTTCAGACCTTTTCTCCATGGCGAAGTTCTCTGTAACTCCACAGGGGAAACTACACTTCCCCACACTTTGACTCTCTCTAGCTTCTTCTTCATCGTTAATCCTTCTGGCCAGCTCCTGTACAAACTTGGACTCTTCATTGCCATTGTTCTGCACGTTGCGGGGCACAACACCAACAGCTTTCTTGTCCTCCTGAGAAGAAGTTGTGCTCTTTTCTTTGTCTTTCCTATCTCTATGTTTCTCTTTTCTCTCCTTCCCTTCCTTGCTGTTTGTTTCTTTATCCTTCTTCTCTTTTCCTTCTCTCTTTTCTTTACCCCTCTTCTCCTTTTTGCGCTTCTTCTTCTGATTTTCCTGCAGATTTTTAAATCCCAGGAGAAATACGACCTTAGAAAACACCATGAAAGATCATGTATATTCAAAGGAGAGTAGAGATCCTATGAGTTCAACACAAAGAACCTTTATTAAAGAGTCTGCCTCAACGGTTCTATTCTCATATCCTGGTGGTGGAAATGGGAAGCAACGAGACATTTGCACCCTTTTTTTTGTTCCCTAGTCTCAAGTTCCCTAAAGTGGTAATAATTTAAAAACCACTCTTGTTACTTTCTAGGAACTTTGTCCCAGTAGCACCAGACCAGATCAGAGACTATGATCCAGCCAACCATATCAATAAAAGCTCCAATCTTTACTTACCATCACCCAATAGCCACTTCACGGATCCTTAAATGCACAATAAAAATGAAACCTGCCAAAAGCCACCAGTAGAAACAGCGGTTTCATTTCTAGAGTAAAGCTCAGATTTAAGATATGAGCACAGCTCAAAGCACCTTATAGCCCAGCCGACAACCCTCTTTCCGACAGATATGTGAAACAAAAAAATCCCGACAGATTCACTTTTAATTCCAATCCCGAATACTCTTTCGACAAGTCTTTGATCTCCAAAGGGACGATCCTAGTAGTATAAAAACGGTAAATCAAGAATCCGATCCAATCAAACCCTAGAATTAAAAGAAAACAATCGGAACAAAAAAAAGTCACAAGACTCGACGATTGCTAAGTGCAATTGGCAGAGAGGAAGTACAAAAAACGAGATTTTTGGGGAAAATCCAGATTGAAACAAAACGTAAATTAGCTCTCTTTTAAGTATCTTTCGGATCAAAATTTTGATCAAAAACCACGAAATTTCACTTTTGAGCTCGTTGGAAACTAGAAAATCAATGATGGTCTTTGAAACATTTTTTTTTAAATTGAAAATCAAGAACAAGAGAGGAAGAGCAATTGGAAGATCTCGAAGGAGAGAGAGAAGATGGAATACACCGAAGAAAGTGAGAAACATCACTCTTCTCTCTCTCTCTCTCTCTCAATCTCCATGTGTTGGTATATGAGTATGTAATATACCTTCTCTTTCTGTGTATAATGTTTGTGTCTCTCTTTTTATTTTTATTTTTATTTTTATTTTTATTTTTGAATGTCGGGTTTATTTGTATATTTGGGTTTGTTCGTCAACCAGACGAAGAATCTCTCTCTCTCTTTCGAGAACCCCGACCAAAAAAACAGAAACTTCGGTCTGAAGATGGCAAAATACTATTTATACTGCTGAGAGGAAAACAAGAAAAAGGCTTTTTAGGCTTTTTAAGAAACTATTTGGGCCAAGCCCATTTATCAATTACTATAGATTATTAGATTAAGAGTGCACTTTGGTCTTCAAACTTTGGTCTGAAGATGACAAAATAGTATTTATACCGAGAGGAAAACAAGAAAAAGGCTTTTTAGGCTTTTAGAGAACATATTTGGGCCAAGCCCATTTTTCAGTTACTATAGGTCCTAAGTGCATTTCTGATTTAGAGTGCACTTCAAGTCTTCTTTTTTTTTACTGATCAAACACTTCAAGTCTTCAAACTTGTTTTTCTACGTCTTCAAATTGTTTTCTTTATAATTACCAAATCTTCAAATTTGATTTTAGACAGCATTTCAAGTCCTTATTAAGATGCTACTGCTGACTTCTCTAATTCATCGTTAAACCCCCTATACAAAATCTAATCAAGTAAATTCTTCAACAGTGGGAAATTTTCTATATCAAGAGAGGATTTCTCAAGACAGGAATACAATTACTATACAAATCAATTGAAGGCACTGAGTGGAAGGAGGTCGAATGTTATAGCTACTTTGCCAGGGTAGTTTATCAAAGTTCTAGAACCGTTTTTCATGAAAATACAAAGCTTTCATTTCCTCAGATGTATACTCTAGCAAAGATACCAAACTTCTTAGAGTTCAATAGAATTAATAATAATATCTATAGGAATACTGAATGCAACCAAAAGAAAACAACGTGTTGAGATATAAGAGACATGAACTGTAGTGGCAACATACGACCACAAAAAAAACGATGGAAATAATAACTCTCCCTAGCTAGCTTAAATCATCATAAGACTCTCTACGTAACCCACAAAATAACTTTCTTCATTAAAACAATCTTGGTTTACATCAAGATCAAACTTCATCTTAAAACTGGCTCCCTCGAAATCGTGGTAGATAATATTAGCCTCTCCTCTGGTATAGCTAGGTGCAAAAATAATACCACCCATATGATTAATAACACATTTGGTACGTAAATCAAGCGGGGGAAGATTATTGAAAGACTTCGCATTGTAATCCTGTTTTCCTTCTTCGAAAAAAAACAAATCAATCGAAGGCACTGACTTAGTAGTGTGAGAAATGGCTAGGGCTACTTTTCCATGGTAGTTTATCAAAGTTTTAGAACTTTTGAAACCTGAAAACAAAGCTTTCGTTTCGTCAGAGACTCAAGCAAAGATATTGAACTTCTCAGAGTTCAAAACGAATTTCATCAGACACGTCAATCCAATGTCCGTTCTCGCCATGTAGTACACAACTCCATCAATACACAGACCTTTAGACGAGGTTGTGTGAGGAATGCCGCAATCGATAAATCTCCATTTATTAGGTTTAGCTCCCAATGTGAATACCTGATATTGATTAAACCGACGTGTTGCGTGTCCTGCAAGATTCGGGGGGACCCACAGTACTTTGTACTGTTTATTGATAGGATCATATCCGAAAAAGCGTCCGAGTGTCGTATCTCTATTATCGTCAAGCTTTGGTAAATATGCGGTCCTTCCAGTGCAAGGGTTGCATATTATCTCACCCATATTCATCAGACCGTTAACGTAATAACTAGGGAACCAGACTCGAGGGAGAGGGAAAATTATTTTGGATAGGAAAGTGGTTGTTATTGATGTTGATGACGACGACAGAGAAGATGAAGAGAAGAAGCTGAAACTTAGGCGTCCCGTTTGCTCATCTTTATCGGAAAAAAATGAGTAGGAAACGCAAAGGCTGAGTGAAGAAGGATCGTAATCTGATGAAACTCTTGCTGCTGATGATTTCTTGCCATGATTTACATACGAGCATAAACCTAACTAGGGATTTTGAAGGCAACCGTCTAAGAATCTCGATCTGCAGATCCAAAGGAACAGCAACGTTGGTTTTGCTCTTGTTGCAAAGAGGGAGACTTCTTCGGATCATGATATCCTCAACCCTAGTTCTTTCTCTCTCTCTCTATGCAAATCTTTCTTCCCTCTTGATATTGTTTTAATAGAGACACCACATCAAGGACGGTTAATTAGGCTTCCCATTCTCATTGGGCTTCCGGTCTAAAAAAGGGATAAAACTAATTGAAACTGGACCGCACCGAACCAATGTATCGCGCCAACACAATCTTAAACCTTGCAACTCTTATAATTGGCAAAAAAAAATACAAAAGGCAAAAGAAAGAAAAATGTTGTAGTGACGAAAAAAACGACACTCGACCTGACAAATATCAAAGACGCAGAGAAGATGTCCTCTTCTGTATTCTTCTACAAGCATTGAGCATCCGCTTTGCGCAATGTACATATATCCTCCAAACGTGAATTGACCGACCAAGTGAGCTTGTATGGTCAAAATAACCCACAAAAAAAAACGAATCCTTAGTTGCTCTCTACATCACCAAATCATCAGCAGCGTAGTAGTCGGCAATAAGACGGTACATGTAAGATGGGTTGTGTCCTCCCCTGTGACCAAAACCAGAACTACCATCATCAACTTCACAACTAAAACATAGTAACGCCATAAAAATGGAGTAATACTTACTTGGATCATGCGTCTTCCCTTTCCTTGGCGGAGAACCCTTCTTCTTTAAAGCCAGTTAAAAAAAAAAAAAAGAACCCTTCTTCTTTTGCTTTAGCCTGAAGATCAAGGTCACGGTCGCGTTTGCAGGGAGTGGAGCCAAAGTTTGACTTAATCCCGCGGGCCGCGGGAGCAGGAACTTTGCCGTCCACACCTCCACCTATCAAACAAAACAAGACAAAAACACACTTGATCATCATCATTCGCATGATTAGAGAGAAATTTGAGAAACGATTGTGGTTTTGAAGAGAAACGTTAATCAGTTGCTTTTAAAGATACACTAGGTGTGTTGCCCGCATATGCGGGCACAAATTACTTACGAATATTTATTAATTTATATATTTTATTAAAATATATATGCTTATTATTGTATTAAATTTTTGAAAACACTAACATATTAAAAATATTTTTGATTTTGAAATCTTATACTTTGTTACCATTTTTTGTACACTTATTTTTACTTATATTTTGCTTATATTTTCTATTTTTTTTCTATTATTTATAGTTTATGTTACATATATTTTGCTCATCTATACTATTTAAACATAAATAATAAAAAATTTACTTACAAAAAGTAATAGTTGGATCAATACATTTATTATTAGACTGAAATAAAATAATATGATTAATATAAGTTCGTTTTATTTTAATATATATTTTTGATTTTGGATAATTATTATTAATATTAGTTTTAATAATTTAGCTAATAAAAATTAGTTTTTTATTTTATTGTTAATTTATGTTTTATTCATTAAAGGTATAAATGATATTGACCATTCTAATTTTATATTTTAAAATATACTTTTAAATTTTGGATAATTTTTATCATTATTAATTTTATTTACTTATGTAATAAAAAATAAATTCGTTTTTATTTTGTAGGTAATTAATATATTTATCCATTAAAGATATAAACAATATTAATCACTCTACTTTTTATTTTAAAATATATTTTTAAATTTTGAATAATTCTTGTCATTATTAATTTTAGTCAGTTACCTAATCATAAAATTAAAATTCATTTTTATTCTATGGATAATTTATATGTTTATTCATTAAGGGTATAAACAATATTAACCAGTTTAACTTTTAACATGAGATCTCGGTTGCCAAAAATCACTTTGCAAATAATAGCATAGATAGATAATAAAAATTTTACTTACAAAAAGTAATAGTTGGATCAATACATTTATTATTAGACTGAAATAAAATAATATGATTAATATAAGTTCGTTTTATTTTAATATATATTTTTAGATTTTGGATAATTATTATTAATATTAGTTTTAATAATTTAGCTAATAAAAATTAGTTTTTTATTTTGTTGTTAATTTATGTTTTATTCATTAAAGGTATAAATGATATTGACCATTCTAATTTTATATTTTAAAATATACTTTTAAATTTTGGATAATTTTTATCATTATTAATTTTATTTACTTATGTAATAAAAATAAATTCGTTTTTATTTTGTAGGTAATTAATATATTTATCCATTAAAGATATAAACAATATTAATCACTCTATTTTTTATTTTAAAATATATTTTTAAATTTTGAATAATTCTTGTCATTATTAATTTTAGTCAGTTACCTAATCATAAAATTAAAATTCATTTTTATTCTATGGATAATTTATATGTTTATTCATTAAAGGTATAAACAATATTAACCAGTTTAACTTTTAACATGAGAACTCGGTTGCCAAAAATCACTTTGCAAATAATAGCATAGATAGATAATGAACAATGAATTACCTTTCCCCCCCCCCCTAATAATAGTAGCTGTAAGTCATTATGATCTTAATGGCTATAGGTAGGCCTGGGCGTTCGGGTACCCACTCGGGTTCGGTTCGGGTTTTTCGGATTTTGGTTCTATTTTGTAACACCTTCTAGGTCCCATTCTAGTAAATCTACAAGTTCGGTTCGGGTTCGGATATAACACATCGGTTTCGGTTCGGTTCGGTTAATACCCGAAGTAACCATATATCATTCGGATGCGGGTTATATCAGATCGGTTCGGATATACCCTAAGTAAAATCTAAATTTCAATAAAAAAATATAAAAATATATACTTATTTATATATAATGGAGTATTTAAGATATTTTTTAAAAAAAAATTAGATACTTATTGTTAGATATCATGTTGAAATAAACATGAAATTGAATATTTGAAGTACATATTTATGTTTTAAATATTTATATTATATATTAATTCGGACATTCGGATCGGTTTGTTCGGATATTTTTCGGGTTTTTCGGGTTTTCGGGTTTTTCGGATTATCCATTCGGGTTCGGTTAATAACACTTCGGATTCGGATATGTTTTGTAACACCCTACAAGATCCATTCGGATTCGGTTCGGATCGGGTTTTTCGGTTCGGGTTCGGTTCGGATTTCGGGTTTTATGCCCAGCCCTAGCTATAGGTCATTATTACGATCTTCTGCTCTTCGATATAATCATGTTCAGTTTTCATGCAAAAAAGTTTATGTAAGGCTGAAATATAAATAACGTGAAAGTCCAATAAAATAATTGAAATTGGATCTCGCCGAACCAATACATCGCCTCACAATCTTAAACCCCTTTGGAACAGTCTTATAATTGGCAAAAAAAAAAAAATACAAAAGACAAAAGTAAGAAAAATGTTGTGTTGACACTTGGCCTGAACCAAAGACGCAGAAGATGCTCTCTTTCTATTTCCCTTTCCCAAGCACTGAGCATCCGCTTTGCGCAATGTACATATATCCTCCAATTGTGAATTGACCAACCATGTGAGCGTTTGGGTGGTCAAATAACCCCACCAAAAAAACTAGTCCTTAATTGCTCTCTACATCACCAGATCATCAGCAGAGTAGTAGTCCGCAATAAGACGGTACATGTAAGATGGGTTGTGTCCACCACTGTAACCAAAAAAACCAGAACTACCATCATCAGCTTCACAACCAAAACATAGTAACACCATCAAAATGTCCTAAGCTTAGAGATATAGTAACTAGAAGAAAGAAAAGATATAAATATTGAGACTTACGTATCTGTTATGAATAGACTAACAAGGTTTGGTGGGACGTAATCGAATGTAGGGTTGACAACTTGAAGAAGGGGAGACCCGGAACCCGCTCCAAAATCCAGGCAATCAGAGAATTCACCAAAATCCAGTAGTTCAGAAGGAGATCTCAGCTCGTTGAGTAATACCTCCGGATTGTGAGGATAGAGTGGACATAGCTGTTTTTACATATATATAAGCCTTAAGTCAAGTTTTTAGGTGTATGAGAACAATCACTGGTTTGAACAAAGTAATCAACTTGGAACCATACCTTGTGACTACCGGCCAGAACAACGAATGGGACTGCGTGCTTTTTTGCAGCCAGGGCAGCCATGTTGACTCCAACAGGTCCTATAACCCCACCATTAGCCATCACTGCATGAGCTCCAATTATAACCTGTGCATTTTCACATCATTTGAGATCTATTTTTAGAAGTCAGCGACAAGAAAATATAGGTCTCGGCAGGACTGCGCGTGTACCATATTCACTCGAGATATCATAGCAAACACTGCAGAGTCAGTGATCACAGTGGTCTGCAGGCCTCTAGCTACCAATTCTTTTGCTAAGAGATGGCCCTGATACCTAACAATATAATAGCGTAGAATTGGAACTAGGAAGAAAGGCAATAAAAACGACACAGCTGAGTTAAATTGACACCAACGATGGTATATGAAATGTAGGAAAAAGAAACGACCAAACCTTGGAGCACCTTCGGCAACAAATACACGGAACGATCTCTTTTTCTCCTTTGCAGCACACAGAAACTCAAGTACTGTTCTTGAGCTACCCAGGGTTAGAATCACCTCACTGATTTTTAAAAAAAATGTATCACAACCATCAAGGGAAAAGCACTGACAAACGAGCACTAGGTTCCACTTCTATTGCATGCCACAGAAAATTAATTGTACAGAGAAGAAAAGTACTTTTGATGTATATGCTCTATAGCTTGCTCAGCGATCTGCTCATGACAACCGGCAATCTCGAGGATAAGGTGATTGACTCCTTCAATAACATCATGCTTCAGCTTCCTTGTTATTGAACTTTTATCCGCAGCTAAAAGAAGTACATAAGACCACATAAATACTTTAGCATAATTCATCCAAAACAGTTTTAGAAACACAAGAAATCCAGTAACAAAACTACTAGAATCAGTAATCTAGAGTTCTTCTCTAAACTTTCCCAAGCCTGAACCTCCCCAAATAGAAACCAGATACCTCAATAGTCAAAGAGAAGGTAAATTAAATTTATTCTATTCCTACTACAACACTTCTCTTCATGGCTTATCAAAGGCCATAACTAAATCAGGCAGCATAAACTTCTACTGAAAAGAAAAATTAAAGGAGACAATTACTTTTGCTTTCGGAATCAGCACCGGATGAAGAAGTGTACGGAACAGCCGCAGACTCAGGAGTACCCTCGAGAAGCGTCTGCAACGACGGAGGGCGTAGCGTACTCCTAGCTGCAGCTGCAGCAGCAACGGCCGCAGACATATACCCAACTCCTTTGCAATTATGATCATTTCCATCATCGTCGTCATCACTAGCATCAAGCAAGTCCAAACCAGCCATAGCTGCCGTAGCTAAAGAGAGATCCTCCTCCCTTATTATATGCAAAACACGTCTAACCACATTCCCCACCGCAAGCTCTACAGAATCAATCAACATCCAAACAAAAAAAAATTAAATTCGTTTGATTGATTTAAAAATAGAAGTTTCGCAGAGTTGGGATCAGAGCATACCAACGGGATTTGCAGCGACCAGCTGTTCGCCGACGGCTTTCACAGCATCGATAAAAGCTGAAGCTTGGTTCGAGTGAGGCACTCGCTGCTGAGAGATCACTGACCTGAGTAGCTCCACGGTGCATTTGGCTGTAGCCTGTGAACCTTCGATCTTACTGTATAAACAATTTGATAAACTCTCTTAACACAGGGTTTTACGAAATCACAGAAACGGAAATATTATACCGTTTTCTGAGCTTGTGAACAAACTCCAACACCGTTGATTGTACGTCTGGCATCTTCTTCCTTATCCGAAATCACCTAGAAACTTGAGGAGAATTTGAAAGCAGAGGCGTTAGATTTCATTAAACCCTAATCACGCGAGATTCGCGGCAGGGGAGAAACTCAAATGCCTCCAAGGGAAAGGAGAGGGAGATGAGAGATAAGGATGTATGCTTTACCGGCGAACACGTGACGGTGGCGGATGATAAGAGGAGCTGAAGTAGACAGAATATTCCGGCGAGAGAGAAACGGAATTGAAAAAGATGACCTGTTTTGTTTACATTCCTTCACTCTTAACGAGAAATGGGAGTTTGATAGGTCTAAAGCTTTGGGCCTTGTTGGGCTTTGAAGATGAAAGCCCAATGATAGCCTCGCTAAAATACCATCTTCTTGGGCTTTATTTACACGGTTGGTTCGGATTGTGTTTTGGTTTTTAAAATATGAGAGTGAACTATAACTGAACCGATAAAAGTTTGAACATTCCTTATTTCCTTAATAAGGACCACATTCTTATTCGACCGTAGAAAACAACTTCAAGCTAAGCAAAAAAGCTATACAAGAAATAAAAGGTGCCTGACAGATTCAGCAGAAACTTCTTCTCTATATATACACACACCACACACCCAAAGGATCATGAAGCTTGGTTCATATGCTTCTATTTTCTCGCTCTTCTGCATTCCCATTCTCCTTGAGCTTATACGTTCCCTCTACATACAACTCCGTGTCCCACAGAAACGTCCCAAACGCCACAGCTTCCAGAACCAACCGCTTCAGACTCGAATACGACGTCACAATCGTCTCATCCTCACTTTCCTCTGCTCCAAAAAGAGCCATACTCTGCTTCTCTATCAGATTCCTCGCTTCCTCCGTCCTCGGCCTCGCGCACCTCCGCAGCGTCTCGGGGTCGAACCCCGTGACGTAATGCCTCAGCTTCTCCTCGGTGGAGGTGCCCGTCGTGAACGATGATCCAAAGACGGGACCTTTCAGGTACCCGCTCCCGCGGAGATCCGACAACGAACACTCGAGCTGGTGCCTGAGGGAGGCGGATTTCAAGAAGTAACCGTACGAGATGGAGGCGGCGTACACCTCCCTGAGGTGGAGCTTCTGTATCTGCGTCGTCGCCCAGTTGTCGGTCACGCACGCGTTGACGCGTAGCCCGATGACTGCGCTGACGTGCTCTTTGATGAGCTCGAGGGCGTCGCAGGTGTGGATCGACTCTAGCTCCCAGTCTTTTGTGGGCCAGATCTCGAGTCTTCCGTTGTAGATGCATCTGGAGAGCTTCGGAGCGAGAGGGACACGTATCTCGGAGTATTTGTAGAATATTAGCATGTACATAATGTCTTGGACTGCTGTTTTGCAGTAACGTTCCTTGAGTTGAGCTATCCTTCTGCCATCCATACCAAAAAAAAAAAAAACAGGAAATTAGGTTTAGTGAGAAATTAATTAGGATTAGTTATAAAACAGAGTATAAGATGGTGAAAGTCAAGCTTAGCAGAAACAAGACAATAAGTGAAGACAGAGCTCATAACACATGCAAGAAACTAACACAGATGAGTAAAACTGTTTTAAACTGCTTAAAAGTAAACCAACGGTGAGTGTAATAATCCAGTACATGAAAAATACCGTTAAAATAGATAACCCAGACCTAACGAACCCTAAAACAAAACTTGTTTCGCAAGTCAAAAGTATGAGAACACAACAAAAAACTATATGTTTATGCATAACAGATTTCGAATAGTTAATATATGAGAATTAAGTGAAAAAGAGATTGACGGACCTGTGGAGGGAAGCTTCATCGGAACCAGAGCTAAGAGCCATACGAGCCAAAGCGGCTTCACGCTCATCAGCCAGCTGCTTGAGCTCATCAGCAGCAGCGTAGTGAAACAGCTGCCGCTTGTTGAGCAGGACGCTTCTCAGAAACCTCCCCTGCGCCGATCGAAGCTCGAGCGGCGCGTTAAGGCTGCTTCCAGGCTCACACCGGCTCTGCCCCGCCGTCGCAACAACGACCATCGATCTATACTGAACCTTCCGCGTCGCCGGAAGAGAAAATCCTCTTCCGCCTCCTCCTCCATCGCCGCTCTGTCTCCTCAAACGCGAGGGGAGAAACGGGAGCGCCGCTTGACTTGAGAGACAAGTACTATCCATTGTCGGCGATTGAGCAAAAGCAGAAACCTAGAAACTGTTAAAGGAGAGAGTTACGGATTGTGAATGAGAGAAAGAAGGAGAGAAAGACTGATTTTCAGCGGATTAGTGGGAGAAGTGGCGTTTATTGGATAAGGCTTGAGAAGAAGAGTATCTTTTTAATATTATTTCTCTATTTGCAATTTTCAAAATAAACTGATTCTCTTTTTTCTGTGGGCTCCTTAAAGTCGGTCACGACTCACGGTGCTAGGCTCCTGTTCTCTTATCTCCAACTTGACAAGTGGCTACATGTTATTGGCTGTTAAGTTATTACTCGATTTATATTTAAAACCTTATTCTCGAGTTTATCCTCTATTGGCTGCATGCACCCACTTGCCTGATTGTAACAGTGCATAAAGAAACTTCGAGATTCCTAGTCATACTCATGAGTCATGATAGTTTAGGTGGCTTATTATTTTTATATGTAAACCCATAGATTATAGTGTTATAGTGGTCTTCTGGTGTAGATCGACACCTAATCTCAATTATTGACAATGATATAAAACAGATTTAAGATGGCCCGTCAGTTTTTGTGCTTTGAATATTGTGTGGTTGGACGGACCTCTTCGCGTTGTCCAAAGCCTAACTTGTTTAGAGCAAGTGCAACGGTATGTCCTTAGATGCAAACCCTTGACAATAATTTTTAGAATATTTTATTATTTTTTTTTCCGTCCGAATTATAAAAAGAAAAAAAATTGGTCAATCACAGACTTACACGCGGCGGTAGAACCCGCGCACAGTGAAAGAACTGGCAGAGAATCAATCTTTATGTTGGGGTTTTTAGATTTAATCTGTCACGTTTTCCAACAGATTCAATATTTTAATATTTTTTCCTAAAGATCATGTTAAAGTTTTAAAAAATTTACATCTAATTAAAGAATTTCAAAATTTTATTCAATTTTTTTCGTTTATGTAAAAACAACAATTATTAGAATTAATTTAATAATAAAAAAAATCAGACGGTATACAATTGGTCAAAACATCAAATTACATTTATTTTTAATAGAAATTTAAAAACATCATTTAAAATATTTTAGTTCACTTCTCAAGGCAAGACATTGAACTCCGCTTTCTGAAAAATTATTTTCCTCTCTTGGAAACAGCGTATCGAATGAGCCATGACTCCTGATATTATCGAATTATTGATTGATAAGATAAGCCCGCCAAAAATAAACTGATAAGATAAGTGGTGCCCCTGTCATAGCTGATACATTATTTGTCTGACGTATGTTGTCACTTTGGGTCCACAACCTGCTATAAAGTTTAAAGCCCATCACTAGAAAAATTGGATTCGAATATGGAAACAGAAGACTGTGATTGAGATTCAAGACTAAGGCTATCTTAGATTTAGAGAATGAATGTCAAATACAGAGTTTGGATTTGGTTAAATCTAAGGTCGGACTGTATAAACATGTTAGAGTAAATGTTTTGGAGCAAAAGTATGTTACTCTGAATTCAGCTGTAAATTTACTAATCATGTAAAATGTCTTTCTTTACCTTTACTCTCCACTGTTGATAACATAAAAGATGTACTCTAAACTTTTTACTTTTAGGTTTGCATATATATTATATATTAACGCCGAGTACTATTTCTTTTGTCTATTTTTACCTTTTTCACCTTCCTTTTTACGCCCACAATTACCGGTTACAAACTTAAAGAAAAATAAAAGACGTTGGACTTAAACTGGCATTCAATCCAGAGCCACCAAAGCAAAAATATAACGCGGCACAGTCGGAGAGAGAAAGTAGATCGAGAAAATAGATCGAGGTTTTCATTATCTCCGGCCGACGGCGTGGACTTCCACAGCCATCGTCGGTCCGGCGGTTAGTTTAATCTAGTCTGCTGTTGTTCTCTTGTTGCTTCCGAGCGGTGTCTGAGTATTTTGTTCTGCATCCGGCGAGTCACCCTCCGCGAGGTGAGCGTTCGGTTTTGGCCTCCGTCGTGGCACCTTTCCGACAAGGGTGAACGGTCGGATCAAACTTCTGCGTCGGCTAGCCTGTTCATAGTCGGCGGCGGCGTTGCTAGGGTTAGTAGTTAATTGTTTCTGGTCTTTGTTTCTGTGTTGTTTTGGCGGATGGGGTTTCGTTTCTGGAGATGCTCACGGCCGAGTAGAGATTCCTCTCGGAGGAAGTAAGGGTGAAGAAGACGAAGTTGATGGATTCGATGGCGGTGGACGAGATCTAGGGTTTGACCCGGTGAAGAGTTCCGTGAACCAAGCCATGCGAAGTCTAGAAGGGAGTGGCCACAGATTCTGGCGATCTTTGGAGCTTATTCAGGTGACCACGACGATTCGAAGTTCCGGCCGCGACGGTCGGCCGAGGCAACATGGTGACGGTGTTCCGTCGTTGTGGGCGCGACGCGTGGATCCTGAGAATGGGAGATGCAACCACGTGGAGTGATGTCGGTCGGTTTGGTGGGCTCGTGTTTTTGGGCCTTCGGGTTCTGGTTGTTTTTATGGTTGTTTGGGCCCGTTGTGGTCGTGGCATTGCTGGCCTGTTTGTAATGGGCTTGTTCTTGTACTTTGGGCCTTGAGCTTTTTGTTATATAATTTCAATTTGGAAAAAAAAAACTGGCATTCAATCTTTGTATTAGCATTTTTTTATTCTTTTTGTATATGTTGTGTTAACATATTATTCGCTCGTATTTATTTACTTTCTTCAAGGTTAGATTTAGTACAGCAGCATCATTTTTTTTTTTTTTTTTTTGCTTAAAATTTGTTGAGCAGCATCATAGCTTCCTCTTGAGATCTCTGTCTCTATTTTTTTTCACAATCCTCTCTTCAATCATTCATCACTCTAAATGTTCAAAAAAAAAGGTTAGATTTAGTCTTTGTTTTTGTTTGGTCTCGTCATGTATATGAATTGTTAATTCTTTTTTTTGGTAGGGAGCAGGAGACAATTGTCTCCTACCTTTTATTCAAAACACTAAAAAAAACTCAAAGGCATACTTGCCTAGTTCCTGCTACACCATTACCATCGTCCAAAAACACAGAAGCAACATGCTCTGGAACAAACTCAAAATAATGCAAACCAAAAGGTAAAGAAAACGCATAGTTAGCTAATCCATCAGCTAGACGATTAGCCTCCCTATACACGTGAGAAAATTTGACTATCCAGTCTCTTGATATCAAGCCATAGCACATCCGTACTAGGAAGGACAAGGGATGCGAGTCGTTAATCCCTGTCCGAAGAAAGTCCACCACACACTTCGAATCCACTTCTACTTCTAGCCTTCGAATACCCTGATCCCATGCTATCCATAGACCATAATAGATCCCCCACAGTTCCGCTAGAGGGGCCGAGCAGATACCGATATTTGCTGCAAAACCTCCTCTCCATGTTCCATTCGCATCTCTCAAAGCTCCACCTGCAGTAGCTATTCCCGGGTTTCCTTTCGCCGCTCCATCGGTATTTAATTTCAACCAGGGATCAACAGGGCGTATCCATGCGATTTGTCTCTCCACCCTTGTCTGTCTAGTGGCAATACCCCTCAAATCCTTATGCGCTGCCAGCACTTCATTAGCCTTCTCTCTTACAAATTTAACTCTATCCCGACACCTCCCTTCTTCACCAAACACATACCCACATCTCCACTTCCAACACCACCATACTGTCATAGCAAACAAGGTCGGCCACTGACATCCGTTCGTCAACTCCTTACTCGTGAGGTTCTCGTAAAGCCATTGTAGGAGAGGTAGCTCAAAAAATCGCTGTCGTCCTCTTGGGTTCACGAGTCTCATCCATAACCCTGCAGCCGCCGGACAGTCTCTCAGAGCATGTAATATGGTTTCATCTCCATTCTTACACAACCCACACACACTATTCTCTGTCAAATGTCTACGCTGCCGTTCCAAATTCGTCATTATGACTTGATGACTCACTAACCATAAGAAAACTCGGGTGCGTTCCGGAGCCATAACGCGCCACACTCGATTATACAAAGCTTCCATGTTCTGTCCTGCTACAAGCTCTCTCGTGAGGAAGGAGTAGGCTGACTTAACTGAGAAACGACCATCCTTACTCTCTCCCCACGACATTCGATCCTTCGCTCCCGTGATATCATCAATCACCAGTGAGGCCATTCGCAGTCGATTATCCATCGATATATATGAATTGTTAATTCTTAAGCACGTACAAATACAATTATACAACTTTTTCACCTTTGTATAAAAGTGAAAAGCAAAGACATAAAGTTCGCGGTTGACTTTTTATTGCAAAATGGAAAAGTGGTATCGTATTCTTTAGAGAATCATCACGTGTTGCCCAAAAAAAAAGAGAATCATCACGTTAACAGACAAAACCAATTTATTACTCATGAGTTAATTTGTAATTCGAGGGGGAACAAATTAAATAAACAACATCTTGGAGTTTCTAGCAATCAAGCATTACATCTAGCGGTTTCACGTGTCCGGTCTGCTAATCAAAGCCGTAACACCTTGCGGTCTTTCCTCCTATGTCTCTCTCTTCACAACACTGTCGTAACTCGTAAGTCGTCACAATGTCACGCTAGGAAACTCGCAGCGCCCGTAGCCTGGTCAAACAACAATAGAGAGTTGATCAATTTAGCAAACCCAAAATAATTCTTCGGTTTAAACATAACCGGAACTAATTTGACACGAATTAGTTTGTCTAATGACTTCAAGAATTGACTAACCTGGATCTTTGATGGTTTGAGTGGCGAGCCCATTGAAGTAGCAAGTCCCACCGGTCTTCCGAAAGCTTGCCCAATAAGAGCTAAACGCGTAGCTGGCGTGCAAAACCATCAAATCCGGTTTGTGACACGCGCCTCCCGGTTTAATCGGGTCACAGGTATTATTCCCCTGCGAGCAAGCGTACGACAGAGCATCACCAAGCTGAGTCCAATTCGCTCCTTTCGCCACAACGCACCATATCTTCCCCTTGTACACCTCGTTGTTCTCCGCCGCCGGCAACGCCTCTTTATACTCCGTCGTCTTCCCGGACAGCTCGATCTCGTACACCTGGCTCCCGTTCGGATGCAAGAGACCGAAATGCCGCTCCGTACCCGGACCCGTTTTCTGATTCTCGTTGTAAAGCGCGAAAATAAACGCCGGAAGAACCTTCCCGGGCCTCGCCGGAGTACCTACCGGCGGCTCGGCGGCGAGTTTCTTGACGACGTTGCGATTGTAAGTGGCGGCGTTGTAGATATTCGCTCCGATCTGGTCGTAGTCTCCGTTGTTAGGCCAGCCCGTTTCCGCGACCCAGATCCGGAGATCCGGATACCCGAGGCGTTTCATGGCGAAGACGAAAGCGTCGATCATCTGGTCGAAGAGGTTGTGGTAGGTGAGATTCGTGACGGGATCCACGACGGTTACGTTGGTGGGCTCGAAAAGCGCGTAATTGAGATCGATATGGGCCGGATCTTGGGCCCATGGGAAATACGGGTAGACGTCGACGAATAAAAACGATTTGGTCCGGTTCAAGAACTGGAGCATCGGTTTCATAACCGAACCGGAGATGTCGGAACGGAACTCGCCGGAAGAAGGAGGGTACGAGGAGTTGAGGACGTCCATGGCGAGGGTGGTCCCCACTTTGACCTTTTTGACTCCGAGGGTCTTTAAGGAGCGCTGGATCTTGCGCATTGCAGGGACGAGGGCGGATTTGAGCTCGGAGTCAGGGGAGGAGAGGATCTCGTTGCCGACGAGGAGGTAGCGGATCTTGGTGGAAGGGTAGAAAGGGAGAACGTTGGATCGGATCCAGTCGTCGGAGAGGGTTTTGGATTTGGTTATGTTGACGAGGAGCTCGTTCGGGACCATGATGGAGACGACGATGTCGGTGGAGTTCAGTGCGGCGAGGATGGATGGGTTGGCGTCGTAAAGCTTGACGCTTTTCGCGTTTAGGGATTTGATGAGGGTGACTGAGTCGGACGGGGACGGGAGGTTGTTTCCCAGCTGGCCGTAGTTCACTCCTGGCCGGCCGGAGAACTTTGCTTCTGTGAGAAAAAAAAATGGATCAACATTTTTGAAGGAGATATTAATGGAGGTAGTGAGAGGTGGTTATTACCTGAGACGGAGATGAGAAGAGCAAGAGTAAGGAGATGTAGAACACTCATGATGGTAGAGCTGATAGTTGTGTTCTTCTTCTTCCTCTTCGTCTGTGGTAGGAACGAAGTACGAGAGGAGAGAAGAGAAGAGTGGAGATATTTAATGGCTAATGTTTACGTGTTCCCCACCAGGTAGGGTTTGAGTATTAAATAAGATAGTACTACAATGGCAGTGTATTAATTATATACAATGTTGTATTATAAAAATCGTTTACATTAAAAAAAGAAGACTGGTAGCTCTTTTAGTTGTAGCTACTGTATTTACATGAGGTTATGACTAGTTGTGATAAAGAACTTGCCAAAATACATAACGCATAGAAAATGATAGATCACCTTACACAGCTGGTTAACACTAGCAACAAATACAAAATTTCAAGTGTGCATAACTAAAAAAGATTGTTTATTTTTACCATTCTGTTTTTAATATTCATGTCTTAGTTTGGTTTTTATTAGTGTAGTTTGTTTATATTTTAATGCTACTTGGGTAATTAGCCAGATGGGTAAATGAAGAACTACTATCAAATGATTTTAAAATCATCTCTCGTTTGTTCATTAAAAAGTGTATTAATGTTGATTCGTCTAATACTAGTGGTATTAAAATTGTTACTAATCTCGGGGCTTTCAACGAGTTGGCGATTGTTCGGAGAGAAAAGATTATGGATATATAAAAATACCCACAGAACTACAAGACTGTGTGTTAATTGGTGTCTTAATTCTAGACAAATCTCAACGGTCGTCTTGTAATAAAGAAGTAAAAGTTCAATGAAAGTTGAGAAAAACGAAAAAGTAACGTTCTCTTGCTTTAATGATGTGACGTGACATTATGCTCTAGATCTCATTGTTCATTAATCATTATAATATAGTGAAATAAAATATCATAGATATAGTCACCACATTTCAGGTCTGGTAAATCAAAATCAATGAAATGGGTAAATATAGTTTACTAGCCGTCGGAATCAATATAGCAATCTCCTTAAAAATGTATACGGATTGGATACTAGACACTGATATCCAAATCTCAATCAAAGTTATTAGATATCAAAACGACAGTGTAGTGTCCCTCCCTCTCAGAGAATCTCTCTTTATCTTCTTGCTTTTGTACATTTGTCCTTTTTTCTTCTCTGAGAATTTATTCTCTGTTACACACTTTTATGCCGTAGTAGATCTCTAGTATGAACCTGTTTCATGGTCAAATCACTTGTTTTTAGGAAATCTTATTATAGAGTCGACCGTTCTGTGTATTTGTTAATGCAACAATAGTTTGCTTTGAATACTTTTACTTTTTAGCTATTAATTACGATGCCTTGTGTTTCTCGTAATATTGAGATTATTTCTGCAAGTATGTTGTTTCATTTTACTGTATGCTTACGTCGAAAACTTAACATATCTTTTTGGGCCGTCGAATTTAACATATATTTTATCTGTGTGATGAACTTTGAAAATTACATGAATTATCCAGCCCAAACTTGTATAATTTGTGCTGGATCAAAGTTTTATAGTTGATTTGTGTGGGCCGAACATGTAGCCCCAAAAACATAGTCCACCTACAAATCGTTGTCTTAATAAGTTTAAGTAGTAGTCCATGATACATATAAGGGTTCTAAGACTTGCACTCGCAGAATTAATTGTGGCCCATTTTGTTGAATAATTATAACTCGCGATATCTTCAGTAGGAGATCAGCAACAAATAGACCAAAACTTTTGAGATATCGTCTATATAAGTATGTGAACGTTCTGGTTCGTCCGAACATTCGGTTTGCGTTAGTTTCAAAAAAAAAAAAAACGTTCGGTTTGCGTGTTATCATCATCATCATTTCTTATGATTGCACTAAACATTGTTCATCAAATTTCAAAGACTAAGTTATTGATTTGACACTTTGTGCTTGGATACTTTGTTGTGTGAAGGTTCTGGTTTCTATAGTAGGTGAAATAGAAAGAGACGTTCTGTGTTCTATTTGAAAATTACAATCGGATCCACACAGTTTCCAGAAATCACGGCGTAATCCCACTATATAAAAGCTCTATTTGATCAAAACTGGCTTTTTTAGTTCGTAACCTACTCATATTAGACTTTTTAACGTGTCTTTTCATTTGAAGAACTTGCCACAACACACACAACGTAGAAAATGACAGAACACCCTACACAGCTGGTTAACACTAGCAACGATCAAATCAAAAATTTCAAATAACGCGATCTAACATTGACGAGGTTGCGTAATGTTTCATAATTCTTGATGTTTTGTTTTAGTGCAAAAAGATTAAGAAAACTAGATTTTTTTTAAAAAAATATTTTTAAAAAAAATCATTTTAGAATCAATTAACCAATAATAAAAAAACAATGAAATCTAATTGGTTGAACAGTTTCCAATAAAGTTAAAGTTAACCTTAAAATCTCAAAACTTCATCTAATTTGAAACAAAATTATCCATCTAAAACATCAACTATATTGAAACAGAGGGAGTATATAAAAATCAACGTTAACTACCTATATGTTAGTCGTTTGAACACCCTACATGTTAATCGTTCGAAATAAATCATCAGTACACTTGAGGAAATTGCACATAGTTTTGTTTTGTACAAATACAGATGTCAAGCTATGTTTTTCTTTTTTTGCTTAAAAAGATGTCACGCTATGTTATTCAGTCTAAAAAGAAGGGAAGAAAATACAATATCAACTTTTTGGTTTTATAGTTAAAATCTGTACACCAATCAAAACAGTAACTTTTGTTAGATCTTAGACCAATGAACATTGAAGAAAAACAAGACAATTAGTTAGATCAACTTCATTGTTAAGGTACATAAACAGAAAAAATTCAACTAGTTTTCACGGTTGGATACTAAATCAAATTTTTAATAAAAACCCACTTAGTACCAGTCACATGTATAGAGGAGTTGAATTCCTCGAAAGTTTCCATCATTGGACATGTTCTTATGGTGGAAGTAACTAGATTAAATTATAGCCATTGTATAGTGGGGTTAAAAGACTTACAATGATAGTAAACCCAAACATGAAAAAGCGTAAAAAGAATGCGATAATAATAAGTTAATAACAGTGGGTGACAAGATAATTGAGGCTATTGAGCCCCACGAATGAACCGGAGCATAAAACCAAAACAAGGGCACACAAAAAAAGAAGATGTTGTTTGATATACATGAAGATGATTACAGAAACGAATTTGTAAATGGTGTGGTCCAATTCAAGCTTCTTGTTATGTACACCCATCAATCCTTTTCTCACTTTATATCCTCCACACATTTAACTGAAACTCAAATACTAACATGAGAATGCAAATAATGGTTGATCAAAGTTCAGCTTTCATGTGTGATGGTACTTGGTTTGATGGACCTGCATTGTACAAAATTCCACGGTGTCAAATTATAGCCTTTCATAATAAAACGAAATGGAAATAATAATACTGGTTAACTTTCTAACCTTGAAAACTAGTTGAATGAACATGACTTCAATTCACGGATATGGTTTTGCGCAAACCCCATATGAATAATGCTATGTAAATCATCTTCAGAAAATGTAGAAAACTGAAAACAAAATAAAAATAGGATCAAGATTGCTGCAAATGGAAATATGAGGATTTAAATGTTAAACAAAAAAAAGTGTTAAAATAATTAAAGACCTGAGAAATAGAGTCAGTGAAATGGGTAAGTGTTGGTAACTGAGAATTGAAGCTTCTACTTTCAGAAGTTTCCATAGGGTTCATTATGTTAATGGAAGGATCATTTGGGTTCAGTTGTAAAGTATGACTATGATGATCAGCCAATAAGATATCTGATGAAGATTCTAACTGAAGTACTTGCTGATTGTTGCTTGAAGGAAATATCTGTCAGACAACAGAACAATATAGACACACACGATCGGTTAACAAAGTAATTATTGCTATTAATAATTGTCAATTATAATTTCTTTATTAAACGTTATTTAATTTGTGACGGTGACTTACATCCTTTGACATGAGAGCGTCCATGTTAAAGTCCAGCCTGGTGTTCACTGACGATAACTTCATTGACAAGAACTGCCATTTATTTTAAAAAAAAAATTAAGAAAAGTTTTCGTAATCGTGTAGTGATATAAAAAAGTGATTATGAAATAATGGAAGGAGTTTAAAGCGGACCAATGATCTAGTGGAATTACCTCAACTTGTCGTTGTAATGATTGGACATAGTTTATAATTTCATCCAACATTAGTGCTTTCCCAGTAACCTTTTTGTATAAAAAAAATTAATTTAAAACCACCTACAACTAAAAACGAATTAATCAAATTTAAACCAATGAATGAAAAAATTGGCTCTCACCTTGTTGCATCCAGGGACAAGATCTTGAAGCAGCTTCATTCTCTCGCTTATCTTCTCTCTACGAACCTTTTCAAATGTAAATAACAAATGACTAATCTAACTAATAAAAACATTGATTACACTTCAGTAAGAAAAAATATAATTTTTTTTTACTGACTCGTTCAGCGAGACTGTGACTATCGGTGGCTTGGCCTCGTCGAGCTCTGACATGGATGAAGTCTTTGTACGGATCAATAGACTTCGTGTCCTCTCCTCCATTCTCTTTTGATTTTCTACTTCTCTTTGAATCAGAATCTTCCTTCTCTTCAACCTCCTGAAAACATTTTTTTTTAAAAAGATTATAACATTTTGAAAAACATTCGGATTATGCATTTTTTTCTGTATATAAATTAACGAACCTTTGGTAAATTATGAGATGGGGTAACTGTGGAGGAATGAGAATTCTCCTTGGATTTGCCTTTTCTTTTCCGGGAAGATTCACCTGACGACTCGCCGGTGGGAGGTTTGAGAGCCTGAGGTGCTCGAGACACGTGTCAGCTCCCCGTTGATCGACGCCTGTTTCAGCAACGGGGTCCGTTGGTTGTTCCTCTGCCGTTAAAACACGAAAACCTCGCGGCTCTCTCTGCGAACCTCGAATCGCCGGAAAACTGCGTCCAACGGCGGAGAGGAGCTCATCGTCGGAGCTGCGTAGAGAGACCCGGAGCTGTTTCCCGATGATGCTCGCCGGAGCTCCGTAGATATCGCCGATGTTTCCTAAGTTACCTATGAGCTCTCTGATGACGTGATTCTCTCCGGCCCCTCCGCCGCCGCCGGAGAAGTTGGAAACCGACGGCGGAGAGACGTGTGAGGTCGGAGCTGATCCGATAACGCTCTGTTCCGTTGACTTTTCCCAGAAAAAGCAATCACGCGGAACATTGCGAGTGATGACACTCTGCTCCAGTGGATGAGTCTCCATTGAAGAAGCCCAATTCAGCATCGCCGGAGAAGAAGAAGACAGTGACGTCATCTCAGACACATTCATAAACAGCTCGTTGTCCATTGAGCTCAAACTCTTTGTGGAGGAAACCAAAACAAAACCGTGTGAAGATCTAAATTCAGGTTTAAAACGAACTCTAAAATCAAATGTGATTTAATTAAACCAAGATCAGAGACAGAGAGAGAGAGACAATAAAAGTTGGCAATTTTCCAAAAGTGAAAAACAGAGGAAGGGGAGCTCATTACAGACAGTAATGGAGGGTTTATATAGTTGTTTTAATAAATTTTATTAATGAGTTTCTGATAAATTGGAAATAAACTTTTATTAATTAAAAATAAGTAGTATTTTTTTTTCTCTGTGTCGGACCGTATTGATGAGAAACATCCCACATCGGAAATATAAGAAATAATCTACTACTATATAAAGGATTAGGGCCAATCCACTAATTGCCAATTGGTTTTAAGTTGGAAGCCCATAATTAACCCGAATCTAACATGGTATCAGAGCGATAAGATCCTTTGACCTAATTTACTACAACTACTACTACACCGATGTTGGGCCCTCTGTGGATGTTATTCCCACATTGTCCACGCTTCAGACCTAGATGTCTGAGCGTGAGGGAGGGTATTGATGAGAAACATCCCACATCGGAAATATAAGAAATAATCTACTACTATATAAAGGATTAGGGCCAATCCACTAATTGCCAATTGGTTTTAAGTTGGAAGCCCATAATTAACCCGAATCTAACAGACCGTAATAACGGGTGGAATCAGTGGGTAGAGGATGAGAGTTTTGCTTACGTGAAACGGTATGAAGAATCTCTAAGTGAAACATGTCTTAACAGTATTGCGGAAACAAAATTGAAGTGTAATACAGATCCGATAGTATTACTTGCCGACAAAACAATCTAAGAATATTTCAAACAAAACTAGTTTTTTTGACGAATGTGTTTGTTCCTTCCCCCTGCCGAAGATCCTAAACCGTCGCCGGGTCTTTTGTTAATTTGTACGTGTTGAAATGTTTCTTTGATGCTCCAAAAGCTTGTGATCAACGATAAACCTTTCATTAAAAACTTACTCATTTCCTTCTCTAAAACAAAGGTTATATTAGACAGGAAAATATGACAAATTTTAAATATATACGTTTAATGTTTTTTTTTTCCTCTTCACAAAGCACGCATATACGTTATGTTTATTATCCATATAACTACTCTATAACACATCATAACGCTCATTAACACAACTGGATCGAGTTCGGGTCTCAAATGTTCCAAGCCTTACGTCACGCATGATGAAAAGAAATGCCCCGTAGTTAATTTTGATTGTTCAGCAACGTGGGCGCATCTGTAAGTACCTGATGCCCACTGGTCTTGTAATCAGCTGGACCTTGAACTTTTAGGCCCGTTAATAAATGAAATGAGTTCCAATAATCGTTTGTTTTGTTTTAAAGGGTTCCAATACTTGTTTCAAAATCACGTAAATGATTTTTGTTTATGTGTCGATCACATGTAAAGTTTTTAAAAATTGTTATAATTTGATTGGTCGATAATTTTAGTTAATTATATATTTTATTCAGATCTAAAATAATAAGAAATTTTGGAACTCATTAATACAAGTTACCATATAACACATGTAATATTCAAATAATGGTTTATGGTAACTAATTGTAGAATTATGGAAATAATATATAATATATCATAAATTTGATTATCTTATCAATTTAATTTATAATTATATAAAATACTAATATTTTTTTATAAAAATAAATATAATGGTTGTGTAATTTTATACAAATAATCATATTTCTATGTAATGCACTATTATTAGAACTTATGTTTTTAAATTCTGCACATGGTTTATTAATCGTTTATATTTATTTTGAATTTAGTTAAGATAATTTTTCATTCTAGCTTACATAGTCACTTTATTAGAGAAACGGAGACAACAAATGTTATAAACTCTTTGACCATCATCATATATTAGTGCTCGATGAAACTATACACTAAAACTAGATTTTCATATTTTTGAAAATTTTCCAAAATCTGTGTGTTAACCATTTCTAATATAATGAGTTTTTGGTAAATGCTCTATATGTTGAAGCTTATACTCTTCACTTTTGTTTAAAATTTTAAAACCACATTCTACATTTGAATTAATGTACTCTAAAGTATCTTTCATGGTATATATGAATCATTCTAATTTTTTAATATTTGGTTTACTAAAATATAATATACTGCATAGATTATTGGAATTAGCATTATAAAATCTTCATTATCTACAGAAACGGAGACAACAGAGATTCTAAACTCTTTGACCATCATATTATGTTAGTGCTCGATGAAACCATACACTAAAACCAGATTTTCATATTTTTGAAATTTTCCAAAATCCGTGGGTTAACCCCTTCTAAAATAATGAGTTTTCGGTAAATGCTCTATATACTGAAATTTATACTCTTCACTTTTGTTAAAAAAACTTCAAACCACATTCTACATTTGAATTAATGTATTCCAAAAGTATCTTTCATGGTATATGTGAATCATTCTAATTTTTTAATATTTAGTTTACTAAAATTTCATATACTGCATAGATTAGTGGAATTACCATTATAAAATCTTTATTATCTAGAGAAACAGAGACAACAATGGTTCTAAACCTCTTTGACCATCATCTTATGTTACTACTCTAAGAAACTATACACTAAAACCAATTTTTCATATTTTGAAAATTTTCCAAAATCCGTGGGTTAACCCCTTTTAAAATAATGTGTTTTCGGTAAATCCTCTATATACTGAAGTTTATACTCTTTACTTTAGTTTAAAAATTTCAAACCACTTTCTACATTTGAATTAATGTATTCTAAACTATCTTTCATGGTATATAGGAATCATTCTAATTTTTTTAATATTTGGTTTACCAAAATTTCATATACTGCCTAGATTAGTGGAATTAGCATTATAAAATCTTCATTATATAGAGTAACGGAGAAAACAAAGGTCCTAAACTCATTGACCATCATCTTATGTTAGTGCTCGATGAAACTATATACTAAAACCAGATTTTAATATTTTTAAAAAATTTCCAAAATCCGTGGATTAACCCCTTCTAAAATAATGAGTTTTCGGTAAATGCTATATATACTGAAGTTTATACTCTTCATTGTTCAAAATTTTCAAACCACATTCGACATTTGAATTAATGTATTCTAAACTATCTTTAATGGTATATAGGAATCATTCAATTTTTTAAAAATTTAGTTTGGTAAAATTTCATATACTGCTTAGATTATTGGAATTAGCATTATAAAATCTTCATTATCTAGAGAAACAGATACAATAGAGATTCTAAACTCTTTGACCATCATCTTATGTTAGTGCTCGATGAAACTATACACTAAAACAAGATTTTCATATTTTTGAAATTTTTCCAAAATCCGTGGGTTAACCCCTTCTAAAATAATGAGTTTTCGATAAATACTCTATATACTGAAGTTTATACTCTTAACTTTAGTTAAAAAAATTCAACCCACTTTCTACTTTTGAATTAGTGTATTTTAAACTATCTTTAATGGTATATAGGATTCATTTTATTATTTTTAAATTTAATTTACTAAAATTTCATATACTGTCTAGATTAGTGAAATTAGCATTATAAAATCTTCATTATCTAGAGAAACGGAGACAACATAAGTCCTAAACTCTTTGACCATCATCTTATGTTAGTGCTCGATGAAACTATACACTAAAACAAGATTTTCATATTTTTGAAAATTTTCCAAAATCCGTGGGTTAACCCCTTCTAAAATAATGAGTTTTCGGTAAATGCTCTATATACTAAGTTTATACTCTTCACTTCTGTTTAAAATTTTCAAACCACATTCGAAATCTGAATTAATGTATTCTAAACTATTTTTCATGGTATATAGGAATCATTCTAATTTTTTAATATTTAGTTTACTAAAATATCTTATTCTGCATAGATTAGTAAAATTAGCATTATAAAATCTTCGTTATCTAGAGAAACGATGACAACAGAGGTTCTAAACTCTTTTACCATCATCTTATGTTAGTGTTCAATGAAACGATACACTAATACCAATTTTTCATATTTTGAAAATTTTCCAAAATCCTTGGGTTAAACCCTTCTAAAATAATGTGTTTTCGGTAAATCTTCTATATACTGAAGTTTATACTCTTTACTTTAGTTTAAAAATTTCAAACCACTTTCTACATTTTAATTAATGTATTCTAAACTATCTTTCATGGTATATAGGAATCATTCTAATTTTTTAATATTTAGTTAACTAAAATTTCATATACTACCTAGATTAGTGGGCATTATAAAATCTTCATTATATAGAGTAACGGAGACAACAAAGGTCCTAAACTCATTGACCATCATCTTATGTTAGTGCTAGATGAAATTATATACTAAAACCAGATTTTCATATTTTTGAAAATTTTCCAAAATCCGTGGATTAACCCCTTCTAAATTAATGATTTTTCGGTAAATGCTATATATACACGGAAGTTTGTACTCTTCACTTTTGTTTAAAATTTTCAAACCACATTCGACATTTGAATTAATGTATTCTAAACTATCTTTAATGGTATATAGGAATCATTCAATTTTTTAATATTTAGTTTGGTAAAATTTCATATACTGCTTAGATTAGTGGAATTAGCATTATAAAATCTTCATTGGGGGTGATTGGTTCGACTATGGCTGTAAAAATTTAGCTGTAAAAATTTAGTTGTAAGTAAATTGGTTGTAGCTGTAAAGTTGTTACTGTAGATTTTTTTGCAGATACTTTTGCTGTAGTTAATTTTGTTGTAGTTGTAGGTTATATCTTGTAGATATTTCAAAATAAAATATGTGAGGTATATATAAAAGAATTATTTTTATCAACTAAAATAATTTATATTAATGATTTTTATAAATTATCAAAGTTTACTGTTATTTAAAATGTGATATATAAATAATATTTTATGTTATTTAAAATATTTCAACAGATTTAAAAACATCCAGAATTAAAGTAAAATATTTATAGATGTTTTTATCATGATTATCTAACTTATTTGATATCATAAATATTTTTTTTTCATTTTAAAGTTTCTACAGCTTATAAAATAAGGATGTAGGTTTTTGCCTAAAATACATAAGAAAAAAATTTACTTTAGATTTTTTGCTGTAACTTTAAAAATAAATCTAAAGTATGATTGGTAAAAGTTAATAGTAATTTGTTGTAGGCTTTGACAAACAAAAATAAAGCTACAACATGATTGGTAAAGTTTAACGCTTTAAAAATAAATAAAGCTAAAGTAACAAGTTAAATCTCAACCAATCATTATCTAGAGAAACAGATACAATAGAGGTTCTAAACTCTTTGACCATCATCTTATGTTAGTACTTGATGAAACTATACAATAAAAAAAGATTTCCATATCTTTGAAAATTTTCCAAAATCCGTGGGTTAACCCCTTCTAAAATAATGAGTTTTCGATAAATCCTCTATATACTGAAGTTTATACTCTTCACTTTTGTTTAAAATTAACCACATTCGACATTTGAACTAATGTATTCTAAACTATCTTTAATGGTATATAGGAATCATTCAATTTTTTAATATTTAGTTTGGTAAAATCTTTAGCTTTATAAAATCTTTAGTTTGGTAAAATCTTTCGTTTTTAATATTTAGTTTGGTAAAACTAAAATCTTTAGTTTGTTAAAATCTTTAGTTTTTTTAATATTTAGTTTTATAAATTCTTCATTATCTAGAGAAACTGAGACAACATAGGTTCTTAACTCTTTGACCATCATCTTAACTTAGTGCTCCATGAAACTATACAATAAAACCAGATTTTCATATTTTGGAAATTTTTCCAAAATCCGTGGGTTAACCCCTTCTAAAATAATGAGTTTTCGGTATATCCTCTATATACTGAAGTTTATACTCTTCACTTCTGTTTAAAATTTTCAAACCACATTCGAAATTTGAATTAATGTATTCTGAAGTTTCTTTCATGGTATATAAGAATCATTCTAATTTTTTAATATTTAGTTTAATAAAATTTCATATACTGACTAGATTAGTTGAATTAGCATTATAAAATCTTCATTATCTAGAGAAACGAAGACAACAGAGGTTCTAAACTCTTTGACTATCATCTTATGTTAGTGCTCGATGAAACTATACACTAAAACCATTTTTTCATATTTTGAAAATTTTCCAAAATCCGTGGGTTAACCCCTTCTAAAATAATGTGTTTTCGGTAAATCCTCTATATACTGATTATACTCTTCACTTTAATTTAAAATTTCCAAACCACTTTCTACATTTGAATTAATGTATTTTAAACTATCTTTCATGGTATATACGAATCATTCTAATTTTTTAATATTTAAATTACTAAAATTTCATATACTGCCTAGATTAGTGGAATTAGCATTCTAAAATCTTCATTATCTATAGAAACGGATACAACAGAGGTTCTAAACTCTTTGACCATCATCTTATCTTAGTGATCGATGAAACTATACACTAAAACCAGATTTTCATATTTTTGAAATTTTTCCAAAATCCGTGGGTTAACCCTTCTAAAATAATGAGTTTTCGATAAACCCTCTATATACTGAAGTTTATACTCTTCACTTTAGTTTAAAAATTTCAAACCACTTTCTACATTTGAATTAATGTATTTTAAACTATATTTAATGGTATATAGGAATCATTTAAGTTTTTTAAATTTTATTTACTAAAATTTCATATACTGCCAAGATTACTGGAATTATCATTATAAAATCTTCATTATCTAGAGAAACAGAGACAACAGAGGTTCTAAACTCTTTAACCATCATCTTATGTTAGTGCTCGATGAAACTATACACTAAAAGCAGATTTTCATATTTTTGAAAATTTTCCAAAATCCGTGGGTTAACCCTTTTTAAAATAATGAGTTTTCAATAAATCCTCTATACACTGAAGTTTATACTCTACACTTTAGTTTAAAAATTTCAAACCACTTTCTACATTTGAATTAATGTATTCTAAACTATTTTTCATGGTATATTGGAATCATTCTAATTTATTAATATTTAGTTAGTAAAATTTCATACACTGCCTAGATTAGTGGAATTGGCATTATAAAATCTTCATTATCTAGAGAAACGGAGACAACAGAGGTTCTAAACTCTTTGACCATCATCTTATGTTAGTGCTCGGTGAAACTATACACTAAAACTAGATTTTCATATTTTTGAAAATTTTCCAAAATCCGTGGGTTAACCCCTTCTAAAATAATGATTTTTCGGTAAATCCTCTATATACTGAAGTTTATACTCTTCACTTTAGTTAAAAAATTTCAAACCACTTTCTATGTTTGAATTAATGTATTCTAAACTATCTTTCATTGTATATATGAATCATTCTAATTTTTTTAATATTTAGTTTACTATAATTTCATATACTGCCAAGATTAGTGGAATTAGCATTATAAAATCTTCATTATCTAGAGAAACGGAGACAACAGAGGTTCTAAAATCTTTGACCATCATATTATGTTAGTGCTCGATGAAACTATACACTAAAACCAGATTTTCATATTTTTGAAAATATTCTAAAATCCGTGGGTTAACCCTTTTTAAAATAAAGAGTTTTCGATAAATCCTCTATATACTAAAGTTTATACTCTTCACTTTAGTTTAAAATTTTCAAACCACTTTCTACATTTGAATTAATGTATTCTAAACTATCTTTCATGGTATATAGGAATAATTCTAATTTTTTAATTTTTAATTAACTAAAATTTTATATACTGACTAGATTAGTGGAATTAACATTATAAAATCTTCATTATATAGAGTAACGGAGACAACAAAGGTCCTAAACTCATTGACCATAATCTTATGTCAGTGCTTGATGAAACTATACACTAAAAAAATATTTTCATATTTTTGAAATTTTTCCAAAATCCGTGGGTTAACCCCTCCTAAAATAATTAGTTTTCGGTAAATGCTATATATACTAAAGTTTATACTTTTCACTTTTGCTTAAAATTTTCAAACCACAATCGACATTTGAATTAATGTATTCTAAACTATCTTTCATGGTATATAGGACTCATTCTAATTTTTAAATATTTAGTTTACTAAAATTTCAAATAATACATAGATTAGTGGAATTAGCATTATAAAATTTTTATTATCTAGAAAAAACGGATACAACAGAGGTTCTAAACTCTTTGACCATCATCTTATGTTAGTGCTCGGTGAAACTATACACTAAAACCAGATTTTCATATTTTTGAAAAAATTTCCAAAATCCATGGGTTAACCTTTTTTAAAATAATGAGTTTTCAATAAATCCTCTATACACTGAAATTTATACTCTTCACTTTAGTTTAAAAATTTCAAACCACTTTCTACATTTGAATTAATGTATTCTAAACTATTTTTCATGGTATATAGTAATCATTCTAATTTTTTAATATTTAGTTTACTAAAATTTCATATCCTACCTAGATTAGTGGAATTAACATTATAAAATCTTTATTATCTAGAGAAAACGGAGACAACAGAGGTTCTAAACTCTTTGACCATCATCTTATGTTAGTGCTGGATGAAACTATACACTAAAAACAGATTTTTATATTTTTGAATTTTTTCCAAAATCTGTGGGTTAACTCTTTCTTAAATAATGAGTTTTCGGTAAATGCTCTATATATTGAAGTTTATTCTCTTCACTTATGTTTAAAATTTTCAAAACACTTTCTACATTTGAATTAATGTATTCTAAACTATCTTTCATTGTGCATAGGAATCATTCTAATTTTTTAATATTTAGTTTACTAAAATTTTATATACTGACTAGATTAGTGGAATTAACATTATAAAATCTTCATTATATAGAGTAACGGAGACAACAAAGGTCCTAAACTCATTGACCATAATCTTATGTCAGTGCTCGATGAAACTATACACTAAAACAATATTTTCATATTTTTAAATTTTTTCCAAAATCCGTGGGTTAACCCCTCCTAAAATAATGAGTTTTCCGTAAATGCTATATATACTGAAGTTTATACTCTTCAATTTTGTTTAAAATTTTCAAACCACAATCGACATTTGAATTAATGTATTCTAAACTATCTTTCATGGTATATAGGACTCATTCTAATTTTTTAACATATTAGTTTGGTAAAATTTCATATACTGCCTAGATTAGTGGAATTAGCATTATAAAATCTTCATTATCTAGAGAAACGGATACAACAGAGGTTCTAAACACTTTCACCATCATCATATGTTAGTGCTCGATGAAACTAAAACCAAATTTTCATATTTATGAAAAATTTTCCAAAATCCGTGGGTTAACCCTTTCTAAAATAATGTGTTTTCGGTAAATCCTCTATATACTGAAGTTTATACTCTTCACTTTAGTTTAAAATTTTCAAACCACTTTCTACATTTAAATTAATGTATTCTAAACTATCTTTCATGGTATATAGGAATCATTCTAATTTTTTAATATTTAGTTTACTAAAATTTCAAATAATGCATAGATTAGTAGAATTAGCATTATAAAAATTTTATTATCTAGAGAAAACGGAGACAACAGAGGTTCTAAACTCTTTGACCATCATGTTATGTTAGTGCTGGATGAAACTATACACTAAAAACAGATTTTCATATTTTTGAAATTTTTTCCAAAATCCTTGGGTTAACTCTTTCTTAAATAATGAGTTTTCGGTAAATGCTCTATATACTGAAGTTTATACTCTTCACTTATGTTTAAAATTTTCAAAACACTTTCTACATTTGAATTAATTTATTCTAAACTATCTTTTTAATATTTAGTTTGGTAAAATTTCATATACTGCCTAGATTTTATAATGCCTAGATTAGTGTAATTAGCATTATAAAATCTTCATTATCTAGAGAAACCGAGACAACAGAGGTCTTAATCTCTTTGACTATCATCTTATGTTAGTGCTCGGTGAAACTATACATTAAAACCAGATTTTAATATTTTTGATTTTTTTCCAAAATCTATGGGTTAACCCCTACTAAAATAATGATTTTTCGGTATATCCTCTATATACTGAAGTTTATACTCTTCACTTTAGTTTAAAATTTTAAAAACACTTTCTCCACTTGAACTAATGTATTCTAAACTATCTTTCATGTTATATAGGAATTATTCTAATTTTTTAAAATTTAATTTACTAAAATTTCATATACTGCATAGATTAATGGGATTAGCATTATAAAATCTTTATTATCTAGAGAAACCGAGACAACAGAGTTCTTAATCTCTTTGACCATCATCTTATGTTAGTGCTCGGTGAAACTATACATTAAAACCAGATTTCAAAATTTTTGAATTTTTTCCAAAATCTGTGGGTTAACGCCTACTAAAATAATGATTTTTCGGTATATCCTCTATATACTGAAGTTTATACTCTTCACTTTAGTTTAAAAAATTTCAAAACACTTTCTCCACTTGAACTAATATATTCTAAACTATCTTTCATGATATATAGGAATTATTCTAATTTTTAAAAATTTAATTTACTAAAATTTCATATACTGCATAGATTAATGGGATTAGCATTATAAAATCTTTATTATCTAGAGAAACCGAGACAACAGAGGTCTTAATCTCTTTGACCATCATCTTATGTTAGTGCTCGGTGAAACTATACATTAAAACCAGATTTTCATATTTTTGACTTTTTTCCAAAATCTGTGGGTTAACCCCTTCTAAAATAATTAGTTTTCGGTATATCCTATATATACTGAAGTTTATACCCTTCACTTTAGTTTAAAATTTTCAAAACAATTTCTCTATTTGAATTAATGTATTCTAAACTATCTTTCATGGTATATAAGAATTATTCTAATTTTTTAATATTTAGTTTACTAAAATTTCATATACTGCTTAGATTAGTGGATTTAGCATTATAAAATATTCATTATCTAGAGAAACCAAGACAACAGAGGTCTTAATCTCTTTGACCATCATCTTATGTTAGTGCTCAGTGAAACTATACATTAAAACCAGATTTTAATATTTTTGAATTTTTTCCAAAATCTGTGGGTTAACCCCTACTAAAATAATTATTTTTCGGTATATCATCTATATACTGAAGTTTATACTCTTCATTTTAGTTTAAAAATTTCAAAACACTTTCTCCACTTGAACTAATGTATTCTAAACTATCTTTCATGGTATATAGGAATTATTCTAATTTTTTAAAATTTAATTTACTAAAATTTCATATACTGCATAGATTAATGGGATTAGCATTATAAAATCTTTATTATCTAGAGAAACCAAGACAACAGAGGTCTTAATCTCTTTGACCATCATCTTATGTTAGTGCTCGGTGAAACTATACATTAAAACCAGATTTTCATATTTTTGAATTTTTTCCAAAATCTGTGGGTTAACCCCTTCTAAAATAATGAGTTCTCGGTATATCCTCTAGATACTTAAGTTTACACTCTTCACTTTAGTTTAAAATTTTCAAAACACTTTCTCCATTTGAATTAATGTATTCTAAACTATCTTTCATGGTATATAAGAATCATTCTAATTTTTAATATTTAGTTTACTAAAATTTCATATAATGCATAGATTATTGAAATTAGCATTATAAAATCTTCACTATCTAGAGAAACGGAGACAACAGAGGTTCTAAACTCTTTGACCATCATCTTGTGTTAGTGCTCGGTGAAACTGTACACTAAAAACAGATTTTCATATTTTTGAAATTTTTCCAAAATTCGTGGGTTAACCCCTTCTAAAATAATGAGTTTTCGATAAATCCTCTATATACTGAAGTTTATACTCTTCACTTTAGTTTAAAAAATTTAAATCAATTTCTACATTTGAATTAATGTATTCTAAACTATCTTTAATGGTATATAGGAATCATTCAATTTTTTTAATATTTAGTTTGGTAAAATTTAATATACTTCCTAGATTAGTGGAATTAACATTATAAAATCTTCATTATCTACAGAAACGGATACAACAGAGGTTCTAAACTCTTTGACCATCATCTTATGTTAGTGTCCGATGAAACTATACACTAAAAGCAGATTTTCGTATTTTTGAAAATTTTCCAAAATCCATGGGTGAACACCTTCTAAAATAATTAGTTTTCGATAAATCCTCTATATGCTGAAATTTATACTCTTCACTTTAGTTTAAAAATTTCAAACCACTTTCTACATTTGAATTAATGTATTCTAAACTATCTTTCATGGTATATAGGAATCATTCAATTTTTTTAATATTTAGTTTGGTAAAATTTAATATACTTCCTAGATTAGTGGAATTAACATTATAAAATCTTCATTATCTACAGAAACGGATACAACAGAGGTTCTAAACTCTTTGACCATCATCTTATGTTAGTGTTCGGTGAAACTATACACTAAAACCAGATTTTCATATTTTGAAAATTTTCCAAAATCCGTGGGTTAACCGTTTCTAAAATAATGAGTTTTCGGTAAATCTTCTATATACTGAAATTTATACTCTTCACTTTAGTTTAAAATTTTCAAACCACTTTCTACATTTGAATTAATGTATTCTAAACTATCTTTTATGGTATATAGGAATCATTCTAATTTTTTAATATTTATTTTACTAAAATTTCATATACTGCCTAGATTAGTGAAATTGGCATTATAAAATCTTCATTATCTAGAGAAACCGAGACAAAAAGATCCTAAACTCTTTGACCATCTCTTATGTTAATGCTCGATGAAACTATACACTAAAACCAGATTTTCATATTTTCGAAAATTTTCCAAAATCCGTGGGTTAACCCTTTCTGAAATAATGAGTTTTCGGTAAATGCTCTATATACTGAAGTTTATACTCTTCACTTTTGTTTAAAATTTTCAAACCACATTCGGAATCATTCTAATTTTTTAATATTTAGTTTGGTAAAATTTCATATACTGCCTAGATTAGTGGAATTAGCATTATAAAATCTTCATTATCTAAAGAAACGGATACAACAGAGGTTCTAAATTCTTTGATCATCATCTTATGTTAGTGCTCGATGAAACTATACACTAAAACCAGATTTTCATATTTTTGAAATTTTTTTAAAATCCGCGAGTTAATCCCTTTTAAAAAATGTGTTTTCGATAAATCCTCTATATACTGAAATTTATACTCTTTAATTTTGTTTAAAATTTTCAAATCACATTCGAAATTTGAATTAATGTATTCTAAACTATCTTTAATGGTATATAGGAATCATTCTAATTTTTTAATATTTAGTTTGGTAAAATTTCATATCATGCCTAGATTAGTGGAATTATTATTATAAGATCTTCATTATCTAGAGAAACGGTGATAACAGAGGTTCTAAACTCTTTGACCATCATCTTAAGTCAGTGCTCGATGAAACTATACATTAAAACCAGATTTTCATATTTTTAAAAAATTTCCAAAATCTTTGGGTTAACCCTTTCTAAATTAATGAGTTTTCGGTAAATCCTCTATATACTGAAGTTTATACTTTTCACTTTTGTTTAATAATTTCAAACCACATTCTATATTTGAATTAATATATTCTAAACTATCTTTCATAGTATATAGGAATCATTCTAATTTTTTAATATTTAGTTTACTAAAATATCATATACTGACTAGATAAGTGGAATTATCATTATAAAATCTTCATTATCTAGAGAAACGAAGACAACATAGGTTCTAAAATCTTTGACCATCATCTTATGTTAGTGCTCGTTGAAACTATACACTAAAACCAGCTTTTCATATTTTTGAAATTTTTCCAAAATCCATGGGTTAACCCCTACGAAAATATAATTTTTTCATTAAATTCTTTATATACTGAAGTTTATACTCATTAAAGTTGTTTAAAATTTTCTAAATGCATTATAAATTTGTATTAGTCTATTATAAACTTTCTTCAATGGTACATGAGCATCGTTCTAATTTTTTAATAATTATTTTAATAAAAATTTATATGTTACTTAAATTAGTTGGCTAACCACTATGAAATCTATATTCTTTTAGATAAACGGAAACAATAAAGGTTCCAAACCTCTTTGAACATTAACCTATGTCAGTGTACAACGCATATATTTATTAAAAAATCTTTGTCATATTTTTGTATTTTCCCAAATTTTTTAGGTTACACTACGAAAATATTGAGTTTTTAGGTAAACTCCCTATATAGTTAGTTAATACTCTTTATTGAAAAAAAACTATAACAACATTCTAAATTTTTATTATCGTATCATAAAATTATCTTTCATAGTACATGGTCATCTTTTTAACCCCTTACAATCGCACAAACTTAACCTTTATTTATTCAGACTTATTATTGTATATTTAACAAAAGTCATTTAATTGACTTTTGGTTACTGTTGTTATAAGTGAAATGTTTTACAGATTATTATAATTTTGATGGGATTTTAGATTTGATTTATTTTTATCGATTCTAAAATAAAAATTAATTATAATATCAACTATCTTAAAAGCTTAGATTGAAGTACAAAAATCTTTTTGTAATGATCAATTGTATTATTAGGTCATCTAATTAAAGAGTTGTAAACAAGGTGAACCACAAAAACTTATAAAATTTATAAATAATTGTTTGTAAATGTTTATAAATGTATTTATAATTGTACAAATGTATATTTATAAGGTTGTAAATCATATAAAAATTTTCCACACTTTTTATTATAATATTAAAAAAATATCTAAAAGATTCTTGGTTACATATAGTTAAAACTGAAATCTTAAAAGTTGTTACAATTTCAATAGTTAATGATTTTAGATTTTTATTTGTTTTTATTAGTGCTAAAATGAAATCCCAAAATGAAAAGTGATTCTACAATCAATTATTTGTAGTTTTGGGATTTTAATAAATCTAAAATAAAATATTATTATTTTTAGTCATATCCAAAACTTTTTTGACAAATATTTTAAAAACACACATAAAAGAACAATTAAACTTTCGTAAATTTAAAATATATTTAAAATTATCAAACAAATAAAAAATATAAGTAAAACAAATCATCAAATTTGATGTCAGAGTTATAAAAACCTATGATCCTCATCTTGGATCTACAAATAAAAAATTACTTTCTTTTTTCCTGTGAAAATTAGAGTATTTACACTTTTCACAATTTAAAATAAAATAAAAATTAATTATACAGCCAATTACCTGAACCAATTATAATATTGATTTCATGTAAAAAAACTAATAGTGATTTAGATTATATTGTTGAATTATTTTAAATCTCACAGCTCTTCTAAAAAATAAATAAAAAACTTTTGATTATCGAACTATGAAGTTAAAAGTTAAATTTCAATAATTCTAATTATTATTAAATAATTATAATATTGTAAATAAAATACATATTTCTTCATATAATATTACTTTCCGCGAAATTGCGGGCAAACACCTAGTACATAAATTTAATCGTGATTGTATATGCTCAATGCTCTACAAGAAATGACATTCGAAAATGAATTATTGATAAATTGTCATTAATTAGATAAAAACAAATATCATGATAATATAGCATAAGAAAAATATCATGATAATATATATATATATCCAATATCCTAGTTTGATTAATACGACTGTCGTATACTCGTAATCGTAACAAGGTTTCAGTGATGAGTTAAATAAAAATTTACATGGCTGATGACTGATTACAACAGCAAGAAGCTTCATATATCGGTGTGATTAACTCTAATAATAACAACATGACCGATGACTGAATATCGGTGTGATTACATGACTGATGACTGAATACAACAACAAGAAGTTTCTAGGGTTTCAGTGATGTGACTAACTCTAATAATAGCAACAGCAAGGAGCTTCACATATCGGTGTTTATCAACACATTACCTATTGGATTTGTTGTAGATAGGATCAGAGCTATTTTTGACTTTGTTTAAACTTAAGGTTGTTAGAGAACATGGTTTTGTCATTATATTCGATCCTTCTATGACTAAGGTGTTTTGTTTTGCATATGTACATATTAGATCATTTTTATTGCAGGGTTTTTAGAGAGATTCTTAACGTAATATAAAAATCGTCTTTTAATTTTTAATTAAGAAAAATTAAGAAGCATTTTTTAATATTTAAAAGACGTTTTTTAGTTTTATTTAGTTAAAAATTAAGAGAGCGGTTATATTTAAGATATTTTTCTTAGTTATTTTTAATTAAAATTTAAGAGACGGTTTTTATATTACGCTAAAAACTTCGTTCTAAGAACTTTGCAATAAACATGTTTTTAGTACGTTATAAACAACAAGAATTACGAAATATGCTTTTCTTATTGACTTGTTGGAATTTCTTTTGTTTTGTGCATTATTAAATATCAGTCCCTAATAATTTATACTAAAATAGCAGAATGTTCACGACACAGTGCGAGTTATGCAAAGAAAAACTAATAACTCCTTGACTCTTGGCACCCATATAAGATTTCAAATAATTTAAAAATAAATAACTTAGGACGTTTTTGAATTGTAATAGTACAGCAAGCTGCATGGGACATCGAGCATATACATTCACAGGAAAACAACTTGTCACGTTATTGTTTTTACAAAATATTATTTGTTATATATTGTCACTTGTTCCTTACCTCATTTAGAGAACTCTTCATACCTCCCAAATACCAACTTTTTCTTCCCGTAAATTTAAAATAAGTTGATCGAAGTTGTGGTTCTCTTTAGCTCTAACATCAACCGCTAACAAAACATATACACATATTGAGATCCTCATCTTAAAAGAAACATTTAATATATCGGTTGAGAAACCCCTTAATGTGCTTTCGTTAATTGTATACTTTGTTTGTTGTTTGATTAACCAGCGTGAGCTGATCTAGTGGTGATTATTTGAATAAGCTTCATTCTCAATATAAGAAACTACTTGAGTTCGATTCGGGCTCATCACCAAAACATTCATGTTCTCTTTCTGAAAAATGAAGGTCATTCACCCACTACTATTTTCTGTTTATTGTTTGAGTAAGATTAAAAGAATAAAAATTCGTTGTCTAAAAATAAAAATAATAAAAAATAAAAACTCAAAAAACAGCATTCACGTTAAACTATGGATAGATAGGTGGACAATCGTCTGAAATTAAGTAGGATTATGTTTGTGCTCGTTGTTTATGATGCCTTTATAATTAAATTCCCGAGTCTTAACCTCCTGGGACATTGTTTTCTAATACCATCGTCTATTATCCACCAATAAAGAGAGTCTTTAATTTGATTGACCGTTCTCAATTTCAACCATAATACAATTAATAATGAGATTATTTGCATATTAGAAGGTATACAATAACTAAAATTAGGAAGAAGACGCTGCTACACCTTTCCCTTTCATGAAGAGGCAAAAGAAATTGATTAAAGAGGATAGGGAGACAAAGGTGAAAGGCACTATGGCCCTACGCTTCCGTTCTCAATCATCTATCTCCTATCTCTCTAGACCTAAATTGACCCTACCATTTTCATATTCCCGTTTTTCTCTCTATCACGTGTCCTCTTTTCCTCTAAAGTCATTTTTCATCTGTCTGGACAATTCTTTTTCATATTATCATACAATCTATTTGTAAATATTTTTAGCGACGAACTAATTATTTTATCACAACCCGCCTTTTTTTGTGGGAGTGAAAAACTGAATTCAAAACAAACCTGGCAGTTTTTAAAAGTTACCGTTAAACCTCAAAAATATAAGAACACATAAGTACTAAATTAGTATTTTAATGTTTCTAATCAATTAGTTAAATATCTTTTTCTATCGGTATTCGTTTTTACTAATTCGTATTATACCGTGATAAGGTTAATTATGGATTGGGTCTTATCATTCCACTTAATGACAAATAATTTAAGTTGGTATATCAGTCTCAATTCTCTTATCACTCTTTTGGATTGTATGTTTTTTTTTTAAAAACTCTTTTTGGTTAATGGTCTTTGTCTAAAATTTTTGAGTTTTTTTTTCTGCTCAAATCGAATCAGGCGTACCATTAGCATGGAGCATGGAGTTGTTGCTTCTGTTAATCAAAATACAAACTAGCCACATAAATATTTGTTTCATATTCTCTGGTTGATAATTTATTTGTCAGTATGTATGCATTAGTGTATTATGTGAGTTCGTACAAATTAAGACAAATGGTTAAAAGATTAAACTACCATAATTAAATACTACATGAACGCGTGATTAATGTAAGGTTTTGGCGGCGTGTTGTATTATTTCGCAGCTTTTTATCTTCTTGCTTATTTCATTCATAAAATTTTACAACTCGCAAACGCAAATTTAATTATGGTTATAGTCTTTTGGCTTCGCATTTGTTCACTGTAGAGAACAGAAAATTAAATTAACTTTGTCTTGTGTGTCGAGAGTTTAACAAGATGTAATGACCAAGTTGTAACGTGTGGATTGGATTTCAAACAGAAAATTAAATCCAGCTTATACCGTATACGGCTGTTAAACTAATAGTATCAAACACTAACATACAGTAGTTGATGAAACGCCCATTTTATAACGTATCATCTTTTTTAGAGAACTGTTATAACGTATAATATTCCCAAACTATATACATAGCCAAAAATGCTGTTAGTAATCAATACTTCACCACTAGAGAAATAAAATAATGTGCATATTTTTTTATCCGAAGGTTATGACGAGAATAAGGATATTTTGACCCCAAATAATATGCACGAAATCTATCAAACCCTATGAGGTGAAACTAGTTTTCAAAATTTACCAATAAAAATGTAAGATGGTAATAATATAAAAGCGTATAAACCCTTAAAATACATGTTTGCATGTTGGGATATGCCCTTTTTTTGCCTAACCCATTGGTCCAAAAGTCGCATGTTATACTAACCAAGAAGTGGTATATTCTCCGGTTCTACTTTCCTCTTCACACCGTTACGTGTCTACTACATATAATAATTACTTGGATTTAACTATTTTCTATAATATTCTCTTACTTGTATAAATAACTCTAGCTCCTCTTCGAATATTCGGAGCCCAACTCTTAATCTTCTTCACGCTTTTTCTCGTTCTAGTTCTCTCCCCTTATAAAGATACCCCTCCTCCTCCGTCTATCTCTTCTTCAAACCCTAGTGAGTTTAGTAACACATTAAGAGGTTTAGTTAGAAATGGGTTTCTCAAGAGCAAAACGTGTCACTGACCCACTAGCCGACGAGGCTAGGGCTCGTCTCGTCGGGTGCAGCTTCAGCAGCGGCAGCGAACACACAGGCGACGGTATCGACGACTACGAAGACGATTCCCCTTGTCTTTCCGATCTGGTCCAAGGGTTCTTGGAAGACGAATCTAATAACCAAAATAACGTTAACGAGGAGCCGCGCTGGTGCGAAACCGACTCGGAGTCGGACTCGGATGATTCGGACTCGGAGCGAGTCGAGCTCCCTGATTTCGCCGACGATATCGCGAAGATCCTGAGGAACTCTCTCAGGGAAGACAGCTACGGGAGAGCAGTGCTGTTTCACGTCGCGAGGGGTATGGAAATGCTGTCGTCTCTGGGATCCGATCAAGAACAGCGTGCCGTTTTGCGACGCAAGCTCATGTCTCTTCTTAGAGAGCTTGGACACAATGCGGCCATCTGCAAAACCAAATGGAAAACCTCCGGCGCACTCACCGCCGGGAACCACGAGTTCATCGACGTCGTGTACGCACCCGCCTCGTCTCAGACCACCGTGCGTTACATCGTGGATCTGGATTTCGCGTCGCGGTTTCAGATCGCAAGACCGACGGCGCAGTACTTGCGCGTGCTCCAGTCGCTTCCGGCGGTTTTCGTCGGGCGTGGGGATGACCTCAAGCGGATATTGCGTCTCGTGTGCGACGCGGCGAGGCTGTCGCTTAGGAGCCGCGGGCTAACGCTTCCGCCGTGGAGGAAAAACCGTTATATGCAGACGCGGTGGCTTGGTTCTTACAAACGCACCGTTAACTCAACGCCTTCGTCTCCCGCCGTTAACACTGTCATGTGTCGTGCCGTTGGTTTCGATAACGCCGTCGGTGACCGTCTGTTTGTGCGGACTCGATAATTTAAAGAATATAGCCACGTGTCTTGTTTTAGGTCGTAATTTTCCTTAATCCTAGAGAATAATAATTCATTGTTTAAAATTAAAATTTCTCGTCTGAAATTAATTAAAAGAATGTGTGATAAAACAAGTAGATGAAAGCCGGAAACGGAAAAATCCAGATTTTACGTAGAAGCAAAAGACTTATACGCGGAAAAAAGAAATCACAAATGTTATACAAGCAATTATCAAATGCGACAGGGACCTCAGATAAGGTTTTTAACTTTTTAACTGGACGAGAGTCGGAACTGGATGTAGTTCAGTGAAAAGACAGATCTATTGATTAGAGGATAATATATTTTATTAATTATGTGTCAACGTGGCCAGGACACGTAACGTAGTTATCGCGTACAATGAATGTGATTTGGCGTGAAGAAAGTCACGTTCAGGTCTAGGTGCATGGGTCTGTCGTGTAGCATCGACCACACCTGATAAAAGCCAGAGAAGATCAAACAAAAGTAGGATAAAAATTGGAGCACGTGGAATAAGATAAGGTTTATCTATATTTTTATATTAATGCGAATATTCGGTTTTTCTTTTTCAGACCACATTTTTATTGCCCACGGCGACTGACCTAACCCTTATATCCCGATATTATTGCGATTTATATCCATCGTTAATACAATTTTAAAATACTCTGATGGTCCACTTATGCATTAATAAATCATGTGATGCTGCAAATCGAATTGTATATACTTCCCGAGAAAGATTTTAGGAGGTCTAAAAGATCACAAGACTCATGAGCAGAACGAGTCATTCCATGTAGTTTGGTCGTAATTGATCTCATTCTACTCCATGATAATAATTAATGTTTATTGGCCTAGCTAGTCAAACTTTCAAACGCCGCAGAGAACTAATTCTTTTATATATAACGTTAAACTATTACATATTCACATGTTGATATAATATCACGTTGATACATGTTGGAGAAACTTTTTTCTTTGATACATTTGCAAAGTGTATATCAACCGATTAACCATTCCCTATATTTGACAATTCTGGTGTCAACGATAAATAAAATATGGATTTGTTTTGTTTTTTAAGTCGTTTTAGGGATTTTGTTTTGTGTCAAAATAATAGTCGTTCCAAACTTGTATGTAACATTTGATCATTTTAGACTTTATCTACCCTTTGATTTAAAAATTATTTTCCAGTAAATCATTTCAAGTTTCATAGTTTGAAAAAAGTGTTTTCTACCATGCATATATAGACATTTTTAGTTATACGTTCTACTTAAAATTTTCTGATATTTCCATAATCAATGATGTAATTACATTTTTACGTAAAAATAAAGAATATAAGTATACATTCTTCTCGGTTATCTACCTTTTAAAGACATATAAACATCAGAATACATACGTTAGGTTGTGTGTGTGGCCAGAAAAAAGGAAAAAGACGAATAAAGGAAAAAAAAAGGAATATAAAATAGAGTCAATATGCTCGAAACCCATAAAAAAACGTGATATTAGCAATATACCATATACAGTATAACTCAGTGTGTCAGGGTAGATATTTTATATATATAATTACCTAAAAGTCCTTCTCTTCTTTCTCCAACAATATATCTCTCTCTCATCTCTCCCTCTTCTTCTCTTCTGCGATCATGAGTTTACCCCTATTTCTTCTTCTCTTCTCAAATCTTCCATTTTCATCAAAATTAAACCCTAACCCCCTTATGGATTAATAAACCCATGGACAAAGATTTAAATTCTATAGATAACACGACAGAGACGTTGACGGATCTTGGAAACGAAGCGGGTCGAGCGGCGGCCGGAGAAGTCGGAGGAGTCGGACTTGGAGGTCTGGAGAGGAGGGAACTTTGAGAGCTGGGTGGCGGGAGCGGAGGCGGCGACTGAGACGGCGGCAGAGGAGGAGAGGGGAGCTGAGATGACGGCGCAGGGGTGGGAAGGGACGCGCTGCGGGAGCCATGGACGGTGGTTGGAGCTGGGTTGTTGGGGGATCTAGGGGTGGGTGTCGGTGGTGCTCATGGACGGGTGTGGCGGCGTTGACGCCATCGTGAGAGGGAGGAAGGGATTTTGGGATTGGGAGATAGAGAGAGATTAGATAAACATCTCGTTTTACGTTTGGACTCTTTCTTTTCTTATCACTTTCTTCCTGAAATCTATTTTTTATAGGTTTTGAATTTGTGCAGAGGAGGGGGTTAAAGGGAGACGTGGTTAGGAGAGGGAGAGGTTGAAGCGCAAGGAGAAGAAGAGAGAGAAAGAAAGGGGCAGTAATGTATTAAAATATTGTTAAACAGTGCAACACAGTACCTTTGTGTATTTACCTAATTACGAAAAAAGTGGTGGGTAGAGAGTGCAAATTCTCTATAAAATAAAAGAAATGGCCTTTGGTTTTCTCAAAAAAAAAAAAAAAAAAAAATGGCCTTTGGAGAAGGATAGAGAATTTGAAGTGGCCCAATAAAGGAAGGGGAAGTCAAGCTGTGGGGTCTTCACCTCTCCACGTTTTTTATTTTCCAGTTGTCTCTTCTTATTATTATTTTTTTCCCAGTTGTCTCTTGATTCGGCTCGCCTTCTTTTACTACTAGTTTCATAGCCCCCGCGCAGGCGCGGGGCCGGGTACTTTGTCGACACGTTAGGTATTTTTGTGCACGTGATTTTGTTATTTGAATAAGTTGTTGAATATTTACGGGATTTTGTATTTTTATTATTTCTGAAATTGTAAGTAGTGAGAAAATGAATTCTGAGTTTGAATCTTGAGAGTGTTTTTTTAATTATTAGCCCATATTGACTCATAAATTACTTGCCCGACATACTGGATAACTTATATTTGTACGAAGCCAATGATCAATGCAAAGAGAATGAAATTTATGGCCACAGCTGAGGGTTGAAATATTGATTACATTGATGTAGTTTTTAAAGCAGATGGAGCATACATGGTTTTCCTCTTCAGTTGTCGGAGGTCTATCAGTTCCTTCTAGATCCGTGATGATCAGATCTACATCAAATCTTGCGGTTGCATTTAGATTGTAGTCTGTGATGGTTAAAGTAACTTCAAGATCTTGTAGTATAATATTATTGTTTTCTCTTAGTAACCTCATCATATATTGGTAAGTCTCTTCAATTAGGAAAGTTGAATCGGGTGATGAATATCATGGTATGATAACATGAAATCCAATGACTCAGGAACCAAGTCACTGTAATTACCTCTATTGTCAAAAGAAATTGGTACCTGAAAATAGATGACCGATTATTGTGTGTTCGATCTGTGTATATAGACCTGGAGGAATTGTCCTCGATTAGGTCCTAACGATCTTGTTTGATGTGAGAGTCGATGGGTAAGAAGTAGATTGTTGTTCATGTTGTGTCTGTTGTGAAAGCTTATCATAATATATATTTGTTTTATAGGTGTTTATGAATTTTTGTTTTTTGCCTATTTATTTTTACGTTTGTTTATATATTATATTTATTAGTGAAACTTCTAAAAATTTAAACTTTTTATTTTGGAAACTTGTTAGAATAAAATGTTAAGTTTCTTAAATGCATATATTTTAAAATGATTGAATTTTTTTTTTGATCAACGAAATAATTGAGTTATATATTATTTGTCAATTATTTGTAATTCCTCATTTTTATTATTTATTTCAGTTGTTTAGTGTAAGGATATTTTAATTTAATCTGGTTGTAATTGAATTAATTTAATAATCCAATTGTTGAGATGTTCTTAGTGGATTATGTTATACATTATTTTGGTGGTGAAGACCTTTGATATGTTTGTTTTATATTAAGTCATGTACTTTATCTATACTCATATACTCTATATTCTTTGTCACTTTGTTTTGTGTTGTCTTTTTTTTTTGGTTCAGAATGTGCATATATATATATATATTTTTATTACTATCAATACTGAATTTAGCTTCGAAGATATTTTATATTTGTTATAGATATAGTTATGTTATGTTTTAATATTTTTAAAAATATTATTTTGATTATAAATAAATTATTTATTATTTATTTTGTTTTTTTATATCTTTTCAGTTTTATGTATCTTATTTCAATAATCAAATAGCAAAAAATTGTCATATTTTCTTTAATTTTCTTTCACGTCCTTTGATGAACAGTGAAAAATAATATTGTTAGATTCTCTTAATTTTCATTCATATGGATTAGGAAATATTTTGAAAATTATACTTTATATAGATTATGTGATTCACTAACTTATTGCGTTAAATTTTATTGTTATTTTCCTTTTATACTTTTTTTTAATAAAAAATTGATTATATATCATTTTCTGTATTTATATTAAATTAAAATTTCTCTGTTTGAATTTGTTAAAAAAAGGAAAATTATCAATTAAATTCACTCATTTTTATTTTTCATTGGTTTGAGTTTGATGAAACTGAAAATACATTATTGTTAACCGATTCATGTGGGTGTGTTGCAGTGGGTGGTAATAGATTCTGTATCCTGTTATTTATAAATATACCTTTGATGGGAAAAAACCCAAGTAAGACTCTAATTCAAATTAGGTAAGCAAAAATGAAGTGTTTATTTGTTACGTCTAACAAACAATAGTTTGGCTTGGAATGTAATAGGTTGTTGGCGCCTATTGATGCGGTGAGGAACAGCGTAGTAGTTGAATCCTTGTAAATAATCTTATTTAGTAGTTTAAATTCCATTAATAAGCATGGACATCATCATTTTCAGACGACAAATATAACTGATTAGAATTTGTTGGGAGTGTTTCTTCCTAATCAAAGCTTAAAAATTCCGGATCGGAAAACAAAAATAGTTACTCTTTTCCAAAATCTTTTCCTCTTCTTGTGAAGTAACTTGTTGCGAATCCTTAATCTCTCCGAACTTTTTGACAATAGTTTCTACTGAAATACAGTTCCTTTTTTTTCTTTGAACAACTGAAATATAGTCTTTCCACTTTCTTTCTTTTTTACTTCAGAAACTTCACCTGACGCCATTACTTGCCTTGAAGTAGTAATGCTTCTTTCCGGTACATCATTTTTATAAACTCTCTCATTATTAGCTTTGCTCTCTGTTTTTCCTCTCTCTGTCCATCTTCTTCTATTCATTTTCTCCTATGAGGTGCAGAAACCCCTTCTCAGCTATATTTAGCAAAAAAAAACCTTCTCACTATCCCAAACAAAGCATTCCCTTTTATATTTTCCTTAGCAGTAGATTTTTTCCTTAGCATTCCCTTGTGCCTAAATACCTTTAATGCGGACAAAAGAATAAATAGTTACAAAAGAAACAAAATGTCGAGGGTCTATCAAACATTGAAAGAAATACAAAAGCTTGTATTGCTTACCACTATATTTGAATGTGAGTGATTCTTTAGAAGCTTAACTTCCTTTGCCAGCTTATCATTTAACCAAAGCAGGAAAGTCATGAATAAATCAGCTCACTGTAGAGAAAGAAATAACTAAGATTATGTGATTGGAGGGAAGTCAGAGGACAATACTAACAAAAAAGCATGTATGTTTATTAGCAACTAAAATCCAGTCAATAAAACAACAATAACGCTAGAGTAAACCCAAAGAAAAAGTAAATAGAATACGTGAGTAAATAAACAAATTAAGGTAATGGGATGTAGAACCAATGAGCGTGGAGAGTCCATTGATTACCAAAAAGCTCATCACAGGAATCAAACTTTAGTAAGAAAGGGAAAAGAAAAAAATTGCAGAGTAAGATACAGTATTCAAAATCAGAGACAGGTAATGCATGTACTTACACCCTCGCAAAGCTTGAGGGTGGTGGACGCTAATTGCGGTCAAATATCTGTGAAACGGTGAATGTTTGATTCTTTGAATAGAAGTTGAATGGAGAAAGCTTCGACTGGAAAGTGAAAGTGCTGCCCACTGAGTCCTTTAGGCAGTGTGGAAGCAGCCTACGTTGTGGGTCTTCTGCATTGTCCATCCTCAAAGAGACACTCTCTCTTCCCTGAAAGCTTCATCCACAGCACCATCTGAGAACTGGACACAAGAAACGTAGTGTCTGAGAGACAAATTAAAATTTGCATGATACAAAGGAAAATCTGTACCGGTTTTTAGTGGTTGAATTTTAGTTTTAGGTGCAATTTTGAGTTTCCTCGACTGCAATCCATGAAATACAATCAAAGATTAGTATAAACTTTTTATGAAAGACTAAAAAAATATTATATTCAGTTGAGAACATATATCTTTTCATCTACCATAACCAAATCAACCCCAATAAGCTCTCTAGGTTCTTCACATTCTTGCTACCAAAAACAGAGGATGCTAGTGACAACAGTTTCCCTACGCCGGCCAGCCTTCAAATCAGACAGAAGCAAATCGAGATTAATAACAATTAAACAGGTAAGAGAGACTAATAACCTATATTGAAAGCAGATCACGTATCAATAGAGAAACACTGGGCGGTATATTGATATCTTTTCATCTACCGACCAAACACTGGGCGGTCCTGCCAAGTCGGAGTGAGTCAAAGGTGGTGTAGGGAACGGTGGCGGCGGCGGAGACGGCGGCAGTGACGGCGGAGACATGGGCGACGGTAGGGACGGCGGCTAAGGCAGCTGGTGAAGTCATTTTTGCAAGAGTTTCAAAATGATGTTTCAAGAAATGTAGATTAGAAAGGATTGAGAGCTCACCTCGAGTACTCTATATAAATGAGGATTCGAGAAGCGTTACGGAAGGCCGAATCGTTTCTGCGACAGAAAAAATGCCCAGTCGAGCGTTAATGCCCACCATAAGTGAAGAAGAACAGAAGAGGAAGAGAAAGAGGAAGAGGAAGATGAAGAGGGATGGCGAGTGATCTGGGAAAAAAAAAATATCGTCAATCCCTAATCTATCAGCCGTCCTGAAGAACAGAAATGCTATGGGCCAAAATCTATAGTCAGAACACAAATTAAACACACATGTTTAAGCCCAAACAAACACACAGCCCATTTAAAATAAAAGACACGTGTCCCTTAGGCAGGAGTGATACTCCCCCATTATAATATAGATTTTTTCTTGATCTCCTTTATTTAATTCTAATGATTCTATTGAGAAACAAACGGAAGAGTGATGGTTATACACATAATTGTCCTATGCTAACAAAATATGGAGTATATTTTTCTTCTAAATAATTTCTATTATTAAAATAGAAGTACAGTTTTAAAATGCACCTTAATTTTTATGTATTATTTACATTTTCATACTACTGATATTAAATAATAATTCATATTTTAGTGTTTTGTCTTTTTTATTTTGATTAATTTGTTTTCAAAATTAAATTTGAATTAAATACACAATTAAATAATACTTCATATTTTAATGTTTTGTTTTTTCCACTTACGTTAATGTGTTTTCTAAAACTAAATTTGAATTAAATATATTTCATTAAATTCTCAATTAAATCAATGTCAAATTTTTAAAAAATACATTTTTATGGGGCAAACAATTCATGGAATTATAATATCAATTCTTCATTTAACAAATCTGAACGAAAAAAGTATTACCAAATTTGAACAGAAACTAGATAATATCCAAACGGATTTACCATTTTGGTATCTAGAGAACCATAACCAAACCTTATTCGAACGAAATATTTCGGATATTCGAATGTATTTAAATCATATTTATATACTTCAATATGTTAGCTATTTTTCGAGTTAATATCCAATATATAAGCTATTTTAAGTTGTTTAAAATATTTGAAATATAAAAAATAGTCAAAAGTAAATATCTATAGTAGATAAACAATAACCAAAACACCAAAAATATTTAAAATATATATATTTATTCTTCATCCAAATATTCAAGTTAAACCTATTTTTAATTTTTAATTTAGGTACTTTAGCTTACATCACTCAAATTTCATGTTATATTTATTTTTAGATTTAGGGATAATTAAAGATATATAAATTTTGAAAATTTAAAATAATTTAAGCGGGTTTGATAACCCTCAAATATCTGTATCAAACTGGAACCAAAGTTTATAAATACCCGAGTAAAGTTAGAATATTTAAACTCGAAAATCTCAAACTCGAATAGATTTTAACCGAATTCGAATAGATACCCAAATATCACCTCTAGCTTAATCAATATAAAACGATCAAATATTAAAAATATATTATTTAGTATAAATAAATAAAAATTAAAACTGAATTTTTCAATATCCGTGCGACCGATCTAGTCAATGTTAAAACAGTTGCACTCAACACTTATACAAGCCAGCCAGAACCAATTACAGTATGGTACAGTCACTCGTTGCAAAAAATAAGTAGCAATAATGTTCAAAAAAGTTACAACTAGTAAGTACTAATTGAATTTTCATTCTTAACAGTCTATAAAATAGTTCATTGGTATGTGGCTATATAAATATGTCGATTTTTTATAACATAACATATGTAAATTTCAGCCTAGAGGAAATCATATAAATTTAGTACTCCTGTTTCTAATTAGTTAGTGTTTAAGGTATTTACACACCTCCTAAAAATTGTTATAAACTTTTTTGTACTAATTAAAAATAATTCAATCAATAAAAAAATCATATAATATAATACAAATAGCCAAAAACACTAGATAACATCAAAATTTGTGTAAAATTTTTAAAATAACATTTAGATAAAAATAAAAATATTTTTTTAGAACTTTAGTAAAATGAAACAGAGAAATTAATAGCTAAGAAATATACATTTGTCTTTTGCTATTTCTTTAGCTAAGATATTGATAATATGATATGAATTATTCTTGGGTTCACCCCTAGAGTGAACCTACAGGTTCACCCAACCAATAAGAATCATTTATTTCACAATCGATATCTTTTGAAAGGAAACAAAATATTGTCAAGTTATATTATGTTTTTAAAATAAATAAAATAAAAACAAATAAAAATAATAGTAGTTACAAAAAATGATTAAAAAGATATTTTTAACATCATCAAAAAAATAAACCCTAAACCCTAAATCATAAACCCTAAACTCTTGAGTATATTCTAAACCCTTGGGTATACGCTAAACCATTAGATAATCTTAAACTCTAAACCCTAAACTCTAGTATATGCAAAAAAAAATATATATTTTAACGCCATCATCGAAATACTAAACCCTAAATCCTAACTCTAAACCCTAAATCCTTGGGTAAATTATAAACACTTGGATAATCCTAAATTTTAAATCAAAAACACTAAACACAAAAATAATAAATCTTAAAAATACTAAACCCTTAATCTTAATCCTTAAACTCTTTTTAGGATTAAGGATTTGGTATTTTTAAGATTTAGTGTTTAATATTTTTAGTTTAGAGTTTAGGGTTAGTGTTTTGATGACGGAGTTAAAATATTTTTAAATTTTTCTTTTTGCATATATTACTATTTTTATTTATTTTTAACATTTTTTATTTTAAAAACATAATATAACTTGATAGTATTTGTTTCCTTTTTTAAAAATATCAATTGTGAAATAAATGATTCCTATTGGTTGGATGAACCTCTATGTTCACTCTAGGGGTGAACCCAAGAATAAATCATATGATATACTGAGTTAAAGTAAACATATTGTAATTATAGGAAAATGGCTCTGTGTATGCAAAGTTTTTGAACTTTCAAAGTTTAAATATTTCGGAGCAAATTTTCATACCCTTGTTTAAACATTTCGGTGTAAGTTCTTATGTAAACTATACAGTTTATTAGCTCATTTATTTATTTTAAAACAAACAAAAATATTATATACGAAAAAATAAAACAAGTTAGACTTAGATAAAGTAATTTGAAAAGAGCGAAAATCAAGGAAAAGGAAAGGTAGAAGCCGTGGAAGTGCTCCAACCTCTCTCTAGAAGTTCTTCAAATATAATTGACGCTCGGTGGCCGGTGGCTTTCGCCGCCGGTTACCATCCTTCTCTTTTTGTTTTTTTGTTTATAAATACTTCGATCTGTTGATCGAATCTTATGTTCCGGTTTGCGGATCTTCCCTTTCGCTTGGCGATTTTGTATCTTTGTCTAGTTTTTTTGTTGTGTGAAATCAAAATCCGTTCTCTGCTTTCCTTTTCAAACTGATAATTCCGCTTGATTTTGGAGGTTTCTAGTCTCCTTGTTAGATACGTTTTATTTCTTACTTTATAAGAAATCAATCTTTGCTTCAGACAAAGGCGAAGTATTCTTAAAGGTATGAAATCGAGATGGTTGATAAAGTGGTGGAGAGTTGATGCAGAGTTTCAGATTAGCCGGAGCTTTCATCTTGGGAGCGTTCTGGCAAGATTTCTGTATCTCTTTCCTTGAAACTTTTCACTGGATTCATCTCTAGCACGTAGACGACGAAGCTACCAAAATTGACGGCGAGCAAGGAAAGAAGAAACGGTCAAGTGGGATAAATCAGTTGAAGAAGGCGGCTGAAGGTTCACAGTCCGGTAGGTTTCCGGCAAGCAACCAGCGGCGTTCTCTTTGGATCCAGAAAATTCGATGGCCACGTAAAGAGCACGTGTCTTCCATGCTTTCATTGTTATATTATTAAATAACACGTGTTTGTATCTGTTTAATTTTATCTTGTTGGGCATCGAACGGGCTGAATATGTATTGGGGATGATTTACCTACTTGTAATTTGGGCTAAGGTCCTATCAATAAAACTGTTGACAAAAAAAAAACAAGTTAGACTTATACGAAAATGGTTTTGGGGAGGAATAAGGCCATGAGGATGAATAATTAAAAATTCCACTTGAAAAAGGCTATGAGGAGATAGATTCATTTTTAATTATATACGAAACATACACATGCATGCTCTAACTAAATATCTGATCAATGGTTGTGTGTATTGTTGCAAAAAAAAGTGGTGGTTTTTAATTTGTCTTCAAATCACTTGAAGGAGTCATGTGGGTTCTCACTAAACATGGGAACAGTTTATAGGTTTGCTTCAACTAGCAAACGGGCCTGTTTTATATTCCATTTAGGGCTTTCTAATCACACAGACTACACGGATATCGTTTGTATGAATATTTACGTTTTCTTCGTAAATGGATCAACAAAGAAGAAATAGATATTCTCCAATAGACTTTTTCTTGGGTTCACCCCCTAGATTCACCAACTAATAGAAAGTTGTTATTTTAAATCTAATATCTTTTAATTAAAGAAACAAAAATAACTTGCTAAATTATATTATGTTTTTAAAATAAATAAAAAAGATTAAATAAATAAAAATAACAATAGTTCTCAATAAAGATTATTTTAAAAAATATTTATTTATAAGATTTGGAGTTTAGTGTTTAAGATTTATAGTTTAGAATTTATCCAAATGTTTAGTGTTTTTCTAAGGGTTAGGGTTTACCCAAGGGTTTAAGATTTATCCAAGGGTTTAGGGTTTAGGATTAGAGTTTAGGGTTTAGTGTTTTGTTGACAACATGTTTAGTGTTTTTTCTAAGGGTTTATGGTTTATCCAAGGGTTTAGGGTTTATGATTAGAGTTTAAAGTTTAGTATTAGAGTTTAGGGTTTAGTATTAGAGTTTAGGGTTTAGTGTTTTGTTGCAACATTAATTTTTTTTAATTCGTTTTTATATACTGTTTTTATTTATTTTGAAAAAATAATATAGTTTGACAAATTATTTATTTCCTTAATTAAAATATATTGAATCTAAAATGACAAGTTTCTATTGGTTGGAAGGTTCACTCTAGGGGGTGAATCCAAGAATAACTCTCTCCAATATCAGTTGCCCAAAAGAAAGATATTCTCCAATATCCATTCCATTTATGTATAGATAGATGCATATATCTTAGTCTTCTTTCAACATGGTTGTTTGTCAGATTTGGATCGTAAACATTCGAATGTGATTTGTTCACTCTCTACAGGGCTTTCATATGACAATCATGTAAACGTAATTATCTACGACAAGTTTGAAACCAGTTATCATTTATATGTTATACAAGCAAGAGGGATACCATCTTTGTAAATAATATGCTAATTAACGAAGGTAAGTTTACTCAATTATATGAACTATGTTAAACTTAACAACCTGGTTTCTGGTTTTGTTTCCCTCTGGAACTAAATCATCGCTATTTAATCAGTTTAGCTTGGTTTCGACCTAAATAATTTATCTGGTATGATATAACTGTAGAAGCCGGAAAACCGAATCAAATAAACGATATAATAAAAGCGAGATGTTAAGGAAAGAAACGATTGAATAGACGAAATGAAACCCGATAAGAAAACGTTCATGGAGTCGAGATATGATATCTCTTTCCTTAACTCTTTATATTCGCTCCGTAGTAAGACGGGACTATACGAATATAGAGTCCCAGGATAAAACCATGGCGACGATTCACGCTTCACTCGTGAACGCCCTATCGAACTATAAAAGCTACGAAACACTCTCGAAACTAAAGACTTACGCTAAGGGATTTTTGCTGTGATGAAAAGTAAGTGAGTAATGAAGGAAGAGAGGAGGCGATATTTAAAGAGACGAAGACGACCCACTTCCCGCAACAGATGCTGCACGTGGGCGACGATCTCGCGGAAATCGAGGGAGTTGAGTTGAGAAACTTTCTCCGCAAGATCTTCTCTTTTGACTCGTTCTCATCTTTGGGCGAACTGATAAACGTCGTGTCGTTTTCAGACGAACACCGCACCTTTTACCCACGAACGTCATGCCGTTTTTAAGAAATTAAATAGCAAAACGTTGAGCTTAACTTGGTCCAAAAAGAATAGTCTTAACGGGCCAGAGGCCCTCCACCAAGAACCAAGACCCAAGACCCAAGACCCAAGCCCAAGCCCAAGCCCACGCCCACGCCGAGCCAGACGGACGGCGGCGGCGGCGCGCGCGTGGGGGGCGAGCCTATCCTCTCATGTGCGTCATTTGAACATGAGTTAGAGTGAGTACATATATATACTACTCCCTTGCTTCATTTCTCCCCGATGTGGGACTTTCCCCACTTCTCTTCATTAATATTATGCCTCAAAGGCTATTTATATTATTGGCCCATTTCGTTTTCACCAATCTGCCATTAAATAATGGCCCAACAATCCCCCACATGAATAGAAATGACTCTAAACGTATGCAGACTCGATAGACTCTAAAAAAAAAAAAAAATTTATACTGACTAGACTTAAACTAAAGCTAGACAGACTGACTTATCGAGAGTGTTTGCGAAAAATTCACTGTGTTTGAGTAGGTGGCATTTTTAAGCCTTGAACCACTCATAGTTAATATCTGTCGGGTTTACTTTACCAGAAGGTGAACATGATGTCTTGAACCAACCGGTGTTTTATGTAGACCGAGACAACAGGCACAACGCAGCTTCATTTTCTCGTAGAACTTAGTTCTCTATTGTGTTCATTGTGGCCCTGAACTATTCCTGGTTTTCATGAGTGAACTTAGAGAATATAGCATTGCATTCATTCTCCTAGAAACGGCCCCATTTCACACTCATTAGGTGATTGACCATGAAAAGTATTGAGTAATACTTTGCTTTAGAAGCTATGGAATCATTAAAAGCCTATGCTTATCCTTCTCACATTCGTTAGCACTTATCATCTTTAGGAGCTGGGATGAGACTACTTTGTCTCAAAGTGCTTTGGTTAGATTCTGCTTGATTTTGTTTTCCCTTTGAACCTACGTCTTGGGATCTCCAGTCATGATAGGTAGGGTTGCAGTCAAGCATCCTCATTAGTTATAGGCTTTAAACCTATTCATTTTGATGATTTAGCAACAACATCTCGTGACAAACCTTTAGTAAATGGATCCGCTAGGTTGTCAGCCGATTTGATGTAGTCTATTGTGATTACACCAGTTGAGATAAGTTGTCTAATGGTTTTATGTCGTCTTCTAATGTGACGAGATTTACCATTGTAGAGATTATTTTGAGCCCGAGCTATAGCTGATTGACTATCGCAATGTATTCTTATAGCTGGTACAGGTTTCTCCCACATAGGAACATCTTCCAAAAAATTTCTAAGCCATTCAGCTTCTTCTGCTGCTTTGTCTAATGCTATGAACTCAGATTCCATAGTTGACCTAGCTAGCACTGTTTGTTTGGTAGATTTCCAAGAAATTGCCGCTCCTCCTAGTGTAAAAACATATCCACTTGTGGATTTTGAGTTTTTAGAATCTGATATCCAGTTAGCGTCACTGTATCCTTCTAAAACTGCTGGTTCTTTACCATAGTGAAGCCCAAAATCTTTGGTGTAGCGCAAGTAATTGAGTACTCTCGTTATAGCCTTCCAGTGTGTATGGCCTGGATTACTTGTATATCGACTAAGTACGTTTACTGCATGCGCTAGATCTGGTCTTGTACAATTGGTCAAGTACATGAGACTTCCGATCACACGTGCATACTCGTTTTGTGAAACTGCTTCACCAGAATTCTTTGTCAAGTGCATTTGGGGATCTAACGGAGTTTTTGCAGTACTATTAGAGTAGTTTTTAAATCTCTCTAATATTGTTTCAGCATAATGAGATTGAGTTAAAGTAATTCCTTTTGAATTTCTTAAGATTTTAACCCCGAGAATAACATCTGCTAATCCCAAATCTTTCATCTCAAATTTTCTTTTGAGCATGTTTTTTGTTTGATTGATAATGTCTTTATTGCTTCCAATAATGAGCATATCATCTACATATAGACATAACAAAACATACGCATTTTTGGTAATTTTGTAGTATATGCATTTATCACATTCATTAATTTTGAAACCATTTGACATCATTATGTTGTCAAATTTTTCGTGCCATTGTTTAGGAGCTTGTTTAAGCCCATAAAGTGACTTTACAAGTCGGCATACTTTGTCTTCCTGTCCAGGAATGACATGGCCCTCAGGTTGTTTCATGTAAATTTCTTCTTCTAAATCACCATTTAGAAAAGCTGTTTTTACATCCATTTGATGGATTTCTAAGTCTCTTAAGGATGCGATAGCTATCATCGACCTTATAGATGTTATTCTGGTTACTGGAGAATATGTATCAAAATAGTCAAAGCCTTCCCTTTGCCGGAACCCTTGAACTACAAGCCTAGCTTTATATTTTCCACCAGGTTTTCGTGTCATTATCCATCTATTACCTAATGCTTTGCAGCCAGGTGGTAAATCCGTTACGTACCATGTGTAATTTTGCATGATAGAATCGAATTCACTTTTGACAGCTTCATTCCAAAACGGAGCTTCGGGTGAAGCCATAGCTTCTGCTAAAGTTTTTGGAACATTTTCTACTAGAAATGCCATTAGGAAATCATCACCAAAAGATTTCTCCTTTCGAGCTCTTTTGCTTCTCCGAGGTTCATCTTTTTCTTCATTTTCTGAGATATCATTTATAGAAACTTCAACGTTTGTCTCAATTTCTGAGTCCTTGTCGTTGTCTCTTTCTTCTCGAGTTCGTTTTGAACCATGTTTTTCCTTGTATGGAAAAATATTTTCGAAGAAAGATGCATTTCTAGACTCCATGACTTAATTTTTATGGATATCTGATATTTCAGATTCATGTACCAGAAACCGATACGCAGTACTATTATGTGCATATCCGATGAAAATGCAATCCACTGTTTTAGGTCCAATAGTGATCTTCTTTGGTGGCGGTACTGCAACTTTTGCCAAGCACCCCCACACTTTGAGGTATTTATATGAAGGTAAATTACCTTTCCATAGTTCATATGGAGTTTTGCCAGTTATTTTGTGTGGAATCTTGTTGAGGATATAATTAGTGGTAAGCAACGCTTCCCCCCACATGTTCTGGGGTGACCCAGATTCCTGCAACATTGCATTCATCATTTCTTTAAGAGTTCGATTTTTTCGTTCAGCAACTCCATTAGATTCTGGTGAATAAGGGGCTGTAGTTTGATGTATTATTCCATGTTCCTTACAAAATGAATTGAATGGACCATCATACTCGCCTCCTCTGTCGCTTCTAACTACCTTAATAGTTGTTTTAAGCTGATTTTCGACCTCGAGTTTAAATTCTTTGAATTTATCTAAGGTTTCATCTTTGCTATGTAAAAGATAAACATAACAATATTTCGTGCAGTCATCTATGAAGGTCACAAAGTACGTTTTCCCACCTCTAGTTGGCATGTATTTTAAATCACATAAATCAGTGTGAATTAAATCTAGAGGTTTATTAGTTCTTTCAACACGAGGTGAGGGGGTTTTTGTGAGCTTAGCCTGTACGCAAACTTCACATTTTTGTTTACTTGTTTTAAACTTGGGAATTAAATTTAAATTCATCAATCTTTGTATAGATTTATTATTTACATGGCCTAATCTTTCATGCCATATATTAAAAGACTCAACCAAATAAGCAACTGGCTCTTTCTTATTCATTGAAACTTTTGGAGCTACAACTTTCGGAGGGACGGTCATTACATTCAACTTGACCAGTCCATCCTTAACATACCCCTTTCCCAAATACATCCCATTCTTCCTAATCACGAGCTTATCCGCCTCAAAGCTTGTGGCGAATCCATTCTTGCTGAGCAAGGTTCCCGAGACCAGGTTTTTCCTCATGTCAGGCACATGCTTCACATTTGTCAGAGTGACCTCACGTCCAGATGTCATCTTCAAAATCACATTGCCGCGTCCTTCAATCTTGGAGACTGCAGTGTTTCCCATCCTGAGCTTCTCCTGAGTCTTGCTTTTCTGATAGGTGCTGAATATCGCCTTATCAGTGCAAATGTGGGTGGTTGCACCAGTGTCATACCACCATTCCCTGGGGTTGTTGCTTTCAACCATGTTGGCTTCAGTCACCACAGCAACAAGATCCTCCTCAGTGAGATTTGCCTGAGCCTTCTCATCTTTGATCTTCTTGCGACACTCAGCAGTCTTGTGTCCCACTTTGTTGCAGTAGTGACACTTCCCCTTGAATCTCTCCACATTCGCATTGATTTCAATACCTTTGTTCTTGAAGTTTTTTCCAGTAGCCTTCACTGCAGCAGTTTTCGAAGGCTTTGCTGGAGAATGGGCGTGTGCCTTTCCTTTGCCTTTGTGCTCAGCCATGTTGACACTATGCTCCTTAGCATTGATCTTGTCAGCAATTCGGTTCCTGGATTCCATCTGAAGCCTCATGATAAGCTCCTCAAGGCCCATCTTCTTCTTCTTGTGCTTCAGGTAGTTCTTGAAATCCGCATAGCTTGGAGGAAGCTTTTCAATGAAGCTGAGAGTTGTGAATGTCTCGCAGATGGACATCCCTTCAGCTTTGATTTCATGGCAAATGAGCTGGAACGCTTCCACCTGATCCATGATGGGTTTTGAATCCACCATTTTGAAGTCATGAAATTTTGCAACCACATACTTCTGGCAGCCAGCGTCCTCACCTCTGTACTTCTTGTCAAGTGATCTCCATAGCTCCTTCGCCGTTAGAATGTCACAGTAGACACGGTACAATGGGTCAATGAGGCGACCCAAAATGTAGCCTTTGCAGACGAAGTCAGAGAATGCACCCAAATGTCAACACTTGCGAGAGTGTGCACATCATCAATCCCGTAAGAGACAAGGGGCTTGTCCTCCTGGATGAACTTGTCCAGCTTCATCGTTGTTAGGAAGAACATCATCTTCTTCTGCCACGTTTTGAAGTTTTTGCCATCAAACTGGTCTGGCATCAGTCCTTGAGTGAACAGGCTGGGCACAGACGGAGGAGTTGGTACTGCAACCGGACCACTTGAGGTTCCTAGACCTGAACTCGTTTGATAAAGACCAGCACCGAACAAGCTACGGCGCGTGGTTTCATCAGCACTGTTTCCCGCAGGAAGGGTAGTGGTTGTTGTTGCTGCAGCGGTTGAGGAAGCAGGGATGTTTCCAGCGGTAGTCACACCAGATACATCAGTTGCAGCAACATTGATTGGAGTTTGCACGATGGTAGTGTCAATGGGGGGTGTTGTTTGCATCCGTCATTTTTCTGTTGAGAAAACATGAAAACGGATTAGTACTCCAGTCAACAATAACAAATTATTATTAATATAATAATAAAATAATAATCTAAATCGATTTTCATTTTTGGTGTTTGAACCAAATCATATCGATTTAAGTCTGAGAAAACGTTTTGCAAACTTGCTTAAAGCGTTCGCAGAAACCGTTTGTGTAGACTTTTAGATCGTTTCACAAACTCGCTTTATGAAGCGTTCGTGGAAACGATTTGAATACATAACGTTTTGAATAACAAAGTATCTTAAACGTTTCGCGGAAGTGCTAGAGAGCAGATCGCAAACACGTTTTTGAAACCGTTTACAAAACCTTAAAACCCGTTTCATAAATCGTTTTTCAATCCGATTAAAGCTTTAGACAGAAAGCGATAAAGAGTTAAGATTGTAGAAGCCGGAAAACCGAATCAAATAAACGATATAATAAAAGCGAGATGTTAAGGAAAGAAACGATTGAATAGACGAAATGAAACCCGATAAGAAAACGTTCATGGAGTCGAGATATGATATCTCTTTCCTTAACTCTTTATATTCGCTCCGTAGTGAGACGGGACTGTACGAATATAGAGTCCCAGGATAAAACCATGGCGACGATTCACGCTTCACTCGTGAACGCCCTATCGAACTATAAAAGCTACGAAACACTCTCGAAACTAAAGACTTACGCTAAGAGATTTTTGCTGTGATGAAAAGTAAGTGAGTAATGAAGGAAGAGAGGAGGCGATATTTAAAGAGACGAAGACGACCCACTTCCCGCAACAGATGCTGCACGTGGGCGACGATCTCGCGGAAATCGAGGGAGTTGAGTTGAGAAACTTTCTCCGCAAGATCTTCTCTTTTGACTCGTTCTCATCTTTGGGCGAACTGATAAATGTCGTGTCGTTTTCAGACGAACACCGCACCGTTTACCCACGAACGTCATGCTGTTTTTAAGAAATTAAATAGCAAAACGTTGAGCTTAACTTGGTCCAAAAAGAATAGTCTTAACGGGCCAGAGGCCCTCCACCAAGACCCAAGACCCAAGACCCAAGACCCAAGCCCACGCCACGCCGAGCCGAGCCGGACGGCGGCGGCGGCGCGCGCGTGGGGGGCGAGCCTATCCTCTCATGTGCGTCATTTGAACATGAGTTAGAGTGAGTACATATATATACTACTCCCTTGCTTCATTTCTCCCCGATGTGGGACTTTCCCCACTTCTCTTCATTAATATTATGCCTCAAAGGCTATTTATATTATTGACCCAATGGCCCATTTCGTTTTCACCAATCTGCCATTAAATAATGGCCCAACAATAACAGATGATCGGTGCACCCCTTTATCATTAATTGGAAGTTATTTCAAATTCGGGTAAAATATTGTGGTATGCTTTCGGATTAGTTCACTTTGTAGTACTAAATGCGTTCTTTTCGGAACCGACCATATCATCATATAGGGTTTAAAAAAACACCATGGCAAACTTTTTGTAGAATTAATTCATAAATAAGAATTAAATTGTATTTCAAAAAATATTGTAACGAACGAACTGATAGCATAAAGTTGTATAGGTTGGTTGTAAAATGAGGAGGAAACATATATAACAAAAACATATGGGTTGTTGACAAAGAAAAGCACGTGTCAAATGGGCCTCCTTTATGTATGTTCCACATAACATAATAGTATGACAATGATATTGAATTTTCTCACAATTATTAGCCTTGTCTTATATCTTACAACACTTCAATTGGTTTCCAAGTACTTCCAAATCCAGTTAATGGTCTTCTATATTGATGTAGCTTTTCAGTTTTCTCTCTTAAGTGACAACAATCTATAAGATTTTCGGATTTTGAAGTATAAATGGACTTACATCACTAACACACCGGTCAAATATGAGCTTTGTTTAAACTTCTCGTCGTGATCGTGTTTAAGACCCTCAAATACAATATGAATATTTTAACAGAAAAGAGAATATTGAATTACCCATCAGTAACGACGTGCATTCAATATTAGTATCTAAATCAACTGTAGATCTTGACATTTAACTATCTAAATTTTACACGGCCGCTTCCTATTGAATCTTCTTCAATCATCATGAACTCGTTGATTGTTCAACTCATACGGAATATCAACATTCCCCCGACAATGGCGAGGAACTATCGGAGTTCAAGAATAGAAGACTACAAATATATGTCAAAAAGTACAAATATTTTGCCACATGAAACAACATTAAGACATCTAAAAATGTAAATCAATGTTCACATAAACAGTATGTGTCTTTTTATATCATATGTACAAATATTATTATCAGTATATTTTACACTTGTTCATCATGACTTACATTCCATTATATGCCAACAATTACAATTGTCCAGAATTTCTACTGTATAAAATGGTTAAAGCCTCATCTTATAGATTTATATTATACGCATGATACAAAGCTAATTGTACAGTATAGAATCAATAGTTGTACAAATAGCTACACAGACATTCATAAACTTTTTTGTTCCTGTGTGCAAGAGATTCAGTTACTTCGTTACCAAACATTGTTCTAGATAAGAGCGTTCTTAACTTGTTCTCTCTCGCAAATAAAACAAAAATAATAATGTCAGAAAGCAAAGGTGGATCCGCAAGCAGGAAAAAGAAGACAGTACGAAGATGACAGGGGCACTGGATAGTGACACGTGGGCTAAGTGGTGATTTATGACCAGCACTCCAACTAGGCACTTGTTAGATTCTCTGTGTTTGGAGATGAGTGGTTCCCACTCCTCTGAAACATGTAATTATATATTCATACACGTTTCTGATTTAAGTAGAAGAGCTTTAGTTTGAACATAACATCACTGACCACTGTTCTAACCTTGATTCTTTCTTTTCACGGACGTTGATCACCTACCTTCTTACCGGTTATTAAATGGTTAGCTAAACCGATTTTTTTTTGAAACTATCTAAACCGAAATTTTACGCTATAGAGTAAGCTCTTTAATTGAGCGTAAGTGCTAACATATAAATTTTTAAAAAGTGCTAATATATAACAATCGTAGTAAAAAACATTCTCTGTTGTTTTTGGTTTCGTGGAAGTTTTGACTTTGCTTTTCCGAAGGCATCATCTTGTTCCGTAACAGAGTGTTATTAGAAAGGTGCAGAATGAAATCGTGAGAAAGAAAAGTTAACCTCAAGACCTTAGCGGTCTTAGTCAACGTTCTTAATTCATCCAATCACGCATTGAAAACTATAACAAAACTCGTTTCTTTTCTATTTTCACATTTTTATTACACAGTGGGTGGAAAAAAACAGCAGGGGTAAAAAGGTCAAACGAAATAGAGTGTAAGAGAGTGAAAGAGTACAACAGAATCCACGCGGAAAGACAGCTGTTCCCATGTTGCCATGTTGGAATAGCTCTATGGGCCCACTACTTGACTCTTCTTCTACACCTCACCTCCCAAATGCCAAATTCTCTCAATCTCTAAATTTCTTCGCCGCCTTCACCGTCTTTCCTTTTAATAATTTTAGTACCTTCCATATTCATACAATTTGCACATTTTTGTAGTATATATTTTCTATAACGAGTGGGGAAAAGAAAATCTGATAGGCGTACCAGGAATTTTAACATCATATACATATGGCTTTTTTATGGGGTTTTAAAGTGTAACAGGACTTCGTAAATTAAGATACAAAATCTTTCACAAGAAAGCATACAGAATATGTAAATCAGGCCAAAAAAAAGCCAATTAGGATGATGTAGTCGTTTAATTGTTCATTTTACAATAAGAAAATTTTGAATTCTTCTAATGAAATGGTTTGAACCCTCTACGCTTTTAACAAAAGGATTTATCATTATCACATTAAATGTGAATCCGTCTCACATAGCCCTGTTAACTATTTTCATCGTTGTTCATGCTCTCCACGTTAGATATCCGTCTCACATAGCCCTGTTAACTATTTTATTAAAGACTATGCTTGAATATTTGTGTCATTTTTTTGTCAAAAAAATGAAATAAATAGCGAAGAATAATTAGAAGTTAGAACTAAAAATAACGTGTAATGTGAGTTTATGAGAGACTATTCGTGTCGGCTGTAGTTTGACACCTTAGTCGCGACGTGCTACATTATTCAAAACTCTTAATAATTTTCAAAATTTTAATTACTAATAATAACTCGAAATACATAATGACGTGTTCCATTTCGGTGCAGGCCACAATTTTATAGTGGCACTACACTACAACACTTCTCCTCCTTCTCCCTTCTCCTCCTCATATATATTTATTATTATTACTCTCTTTCTCTCTCTCACACAAAATATCAAATGAGAGAATTTAATTCGAACAATTCAACAACATAATCCGAGAAAAAAGTTTGGTGAGTATCGGGCGGTGGATCCGACGGAGATGGCGAAGACCGGTGTGTCCGATTCGGATCCGACGGCGATCGCTAAAGCTAAGGAACTGAAACGTGAGATGAAGAAACTACTGACGAACATCGAGGAAGAGGAGGACGGTCCGAGCGTTCAGACAATCGATCAGTTGCAGGAGGCTCTGTCCGCGTTTAGACAGGCGACGATGAGGAAGATGGCGAAATCTTCTTCCCTGGAGATGCTCGAGACCGTGTCTTGTCCCGATGAGTTTCGTTGTCCTCTGTCTAACGAACTCATGCGTGATCCCGTCGTTTTGGCTTCTGGTCAGGTCTGTGACGTCACATTCTTATTAGGTTTTGTCGGCAAGAACCAAAAAAATAAAAATTTATTATTGCTAGATTCTTTCATGAAAATGGAAATTGAATTATAAATGAAAATCGAATTATAAATGGAAATTGAATTGAATTGTTGATGGATATGAACAATCTTTGAAGATTTTTCTGGATTTTAAAGTCATTAGCTTGTTTGATAATATTCGTACAGATTAAATTATAAATGACAATTGAATTGAAATTTTAAATTTTTATGTGTGTTTTTTTTTGTTTGCAGACATATGATAAGTTATTCATACAGAAGTGGTTGAGTTCAGGGAACAGGACATGTCCCAAGACTCAACAAGTTCTGCCTCACACGGGTTTAACTCCCAATCTATTAATCCGTGATATGATCACTAAATGGTGCAAGACCGTTGGGTTAGAAACGACGACGTATCAATCTAGTCTCGTAGACGAGGAGAAAGCCGTGACAAGATCAGACCGTGAGATATTCAACTCATTGCTCTGTAAACTCTCCTCGTCTTCGAATCTTCAAGATCAAAAATCATCCGCCAAGGAGCTAAGACGTCTGACCAAGAAAGGCACCGAGTTCCGTGCCCTGTTCGGCGAGTCTTCGGAAGGAATCAACCGCTTGGTGAATCCCTTGCTGTTACACGGGTCTGCCTTGAACCAAGACGAGCAGCTTCAAGAAGACGTGATCACAACGCTGCTGAACGTGTCCATACACGACGACAGCAACAAGAAGCTCGTCTGCGAAAACCCTAACGTGATCCCTCTCCTGATCGATGCGTTGAGGCGTGGAACGGTGGCAACCAGAAGCAATGCAGCCGCGACGGTCTTCACTCTCTCCGCGCTCGATTCTAACAAAGCGCTTATAGGCAAATCAGGAATCTTGAAACCGCTTATCGATCTTTTAGAAGAAGGGAATCCATCGGCTATCAAAGACGTAGCCGCAGCGATCTTCACTCTCTGTATCGCTCATGAGAACAGGAGCAGAGCGGTCAAAGACGGAGCTGTTAGGGTTTTAGGTAAGAAAATCTCGGAGGGGTTGTACGTGGACGAGCTTTTAGCTATACTAGCGATGCTCGTTACTCACTGGAAGGCTGTGGAGGAGCTCGGTGAGCTCGGTGGGGTTACTTGGCTGCTGAGGATAACTAGAGAGAGCGAATGCAAACGTAACAAAGAGAACGCTATTGTGATACTGCATACTATATGTTTCAGCGACAGGACAAAGTGGAAGGAGATCAAAGAAGAGGAGAGTAGCCATGGAACGATAACAAGGCTTGCGCGTGAAGGAACCTCTAGGGCGCAGAGGAAAGCAAATGGGATTCTCGATAGGCTGAGAAAAGCTATGAATCTTACTCACACAGCTTGAGAGAATATTACAAATCTGCAATGTAAATTATCTACAATCTATGCTCTTTTTTTTTTATGAAATTTGGTTTTCAGAATTTTTGTAAATTATTCTTATCTTTAGGATTTGAATAATATATATATGGTTTTCCGTATATGAGGTTGTAAGTAGAAGAAACCTGTGTGAATAGTTTTTTTCCGTTTGATGTTTTTCTTTTCCGAGGAATTAATAATAAAAAACCTATGTTGGCATTATTCATGAGTGAAATGGTTTGGTCAAGAAGTAACTGTGTAGCTTTCTGTTTTGTTTTGTATGAAGACACTGGTATTAAACTACATAAAAAGGCTGTCATGTCGTGTTCTTCACAACACTCTAAACTAGAAAACAAATCAATATTTATTCCACTCTCTCTGGAAAGAGAGTTTTATTACAGAGTCACGAGTTTTCACTATTTATCATGTGGTGTAATATAACGTGATCTTTCTAGCCGTATGTCATTCTTTTATTAGAAAATGCAGTCATTTTAATAATAATCTATTTATAAGTACAAGAAGCCCTTTCTCAAGCAAAAATGTACAACTTCATCGCAATTTACCGAGGAAAAATGACCAAAATTGTAAGGAGCATTCAGAATAATACGTAAAATATTGTAAAGGTTGAAAAGGCATGTATGAAAGCAATGATAAAATCACATGTACCAGGGTGTGTTAGATTACTTGGAAGTTAGGATTGAATCACGACATAGTCACAACTCGTGATTCGTAATAATTACGGGGTGGATAGATCTGGAGAAAAAGGGAATATTAAATAGATAAGAAGAGGAGGGAATATGGAATCATCCGAAACCACTCTTTTGTGTCTACTGTTTCCTCATCCAACTTTCACAGGAAAAGCGAAGCTAAAGAAAGAATTCGATTCTTCCAACCTTTTATCCACGAGAAGTAACGTTTACAATAAGGGGAATTGAGCTCTATAACCATGAAAAAAAGGTAATTAGCAGACTAGCGTTTTTACCTAACGGAAAGATATACGCTGTTATAAATATATAATATTACTATGATATCCTCTTAAACTCACCGGCTGACCTGATAGAAAACAAAAATAATAATTATGACAGCAAAGTAACTCGTGTTCTTCCCCATTCCACACAAACTCTCTCATCTTTCATCTTCTCCTGTTTTCCCCTCTCGATAATCTCCACCGCAATTCCCTTTTCGATAATCCCCATTCTGTTCGCCGGTGCTTGTAATCAGAGGCTACGCTATCTCCGTCGTTCTCTCTTCCAAGTCGTGTGGTGATTCTTTTGGGTTTAGGTCTCGGCGGAGGGGAGTAAAACCACTGGTGGTTGTCTATTCCGTTCTAGTTGCTTCATGCCGCTTAGCTCTCGTACTTCTGTAAATTATTGTCGTTGTCTCCTTCTCCTCTGTTAAAGTTATTGCCGTTGTCTCCTTCTCCTCTGTTTGTTGGATTGCAATTTTCCGATCTGCTCAAAATTAAGGTTTGCCGTTGTCTCAAAATATGACTCCCCAAATAGAATTAGGGTTTGCGTGTTCCCTAATTGTTTGAAGGCTTTTTGAATTTGATTTGTTTCATGACGATGCTGTAAAATATGTGGGGTAGTAAGTCATGCGAAATCTGTAGAATTTTTTAACTTTGAAACGGTATGTGACTACACATGGTATGAATTTTAAGTTCTGATTTCTACTTCAAATGAAATAGTATTCGTAAACCTATCAACCATGTGACATAGTATGGAAACATTTTTACAAATATGCTTCCTAGAACTGGTGGTTGTGTGTCGTTTTCTTAGTAGGATCTTAAACAACGGTTTGGTATTGTTTCAACTACGGTTTGATTTTTTTTTTTTTTTGAAATGATATGTTACTACACATAGTATGAATTTTAAGTTCTGGTTTCTACTTCAAATGAAATAGTATTCGTAAACCTATCAACCATGTGATATAGTATGGAAACAATAAAGGGTGCATGGGAGGATGAAGACTTTGCGTCGTTGAGTGCGTCACAGTTTGGCCAAGTACTGAAGGATGGGGTCCCATACCTTCTTCGTTATGTCTTCATTACATTCTTTCACGCCAGTTGGTAACGAAGAAGGACTTCGAACTTTGGTGCATTTTCGTTGGAAAGCCAATACGTTATGCTATTCAAGACTTCACACTTGTGACCAGGCTCAATTGTGGACCAATAGTGGACGTCCACCTTAAGTCGAAGGGTAAAGGGCAGCGGAGGAAGGGAAGTTCTAACTCCAAGTCCTCTGCCTCATCACCGTCAATATGGGATGTTCTGTTTGGAAAGGAGGATAAGCCCACCACCAGCTGGATAATTGACCGCCTTGTCAAGGGGAAAAAATAGAAGGACCTGTAACCCGTCTGCGATTGTCCTTGTTGGTGCTTGTGAAAGGTATTTTGTGGGGGAAATACCGGATTATCGTCTTACTATCGTGCACATTATCGTCCAGGTGGTCCGAGAATTATGGAGATGTTTTGTATCTACATTTCTATACCATTTAATATATATGAAATGGAAATTGTACTATACTTTATTATGTATGCTTGACTAATTATGTATGCTTTAATATGAGAAGTTTTCGTACGTGTTTGGAATTATATTTAGTACACACAATTTAATAACATACTACCCTTGTTTATCTTTGGATTTAGGTTGATATTTTCAGATTAGGATATAATATTAAAAATCACCAAAACTAACCATCTGTTATACTGTTGATCTTTGGGATTTGGATTGACATTTCCTACTTAGGGTTTAGTTTTGATAATTGAGTTCGGGTATGTCAGGTACTATACTTGATTATGCTATGCTTGACTAATATACACTATTTCCATACTATTCTATGTATAAAATATAGTATGGAAATCATGTTAACTTTAAAAGAGTAATTTTCCTATGAAACTAGGTTTATTAGAATATTCGCACAAGAACTTACCTCCTTCTTGCTTCAAACCAGTGAATCTTTAACTTCTTTCACTTTGTTACTTCTAAGTGTCTTCACATAGATTACAGTGATTATTATATGGAATACACCATTTATGGTTTGCTTTCACTTCATCATTTAAGATTAGCGGTGTTAATTTCCACCACTCGTTTATTCATCTACAGTAAAAATATCATCAGTAAATCTACCTTTTTACGTGGTTTTTCCCTCCTCTTTAATCTGCAAGAGCTGTAACCCACAATTACAAATTTATTGCATTAACTACATCATCGCCTCTCTCCAACCGCACATTTCACCGTCTATGTTCGTGATTATATTAGTAAATTATAAACAATAAAGCTATTCTATTTTTGTCATGTAAAATGGAATCTATTCTCATATAAAATCGATCCTTCATAACATGTTGTTTCATTCTATGTGTTGCTTTTAGTTATCATACACGCTTCGTATAATTAAGTGCCTCAAAAAAACCACGTCTCTTACTTCTGTAAATGTAATTGGCAACTTGTTAAGTGAAAGGGTAGAACCAGCTTGATTGAGACCAAAAAACCAAACACTAAATTATGTCAAAATCATGTCTATTTTCTTAATTTCTTTCTGAAATATGGCTATTACGCCAATAAGCCTTTACAATAACCTGGTCCTTTTTTCTGATACAATAAATTGATCTTTATTCTACGTATGGATACAAGAAGAAAAAGTGCTGACAAAAGAAAAAGATAAAAGAAGAAGTGAAAGAATCCTAAGAATCCACGATGGTGGGTTTTACTCTTTACGTGTCCACAGTGGAATCATATATACATGAAAAATAGTTTTTCTTTTCTCTCTCTGTAGAACCCCCAAGATATCCGCCTGATTATTAGGGCAGAAGAATTGAGTGAGAGCCCATTCATTACTTTGAAAGTTTCATTCTATAAATCTCATCATTTCATCTATTTGCCTGATAAGAACAATAATTATGACTATTTGGTGGGGGTGATCAGATTAATTTATCCAAGTCTTGCTTTCTCAGAGTTAATTGATAACTAATCACATTTTTCTGCCACGTGTTGGGTGTGAGATTGTAGAGGAACTACATTATGGTTCTGGTTTGGACTATTCCCCATGGTTAAACCCAAAAGCCACATTGTGCAATATATAAATATATATACAAGGTAAGAGTATCTTACACTTAAACCCATTGGGCAAGCAAAAAACACACAGAAACTGAAAAGGTAAAAACGGGCGGTCTGTTTTGTTCAAACTAGATATATCTCTTCCGCTTCATTGTGTGTATGTTCAAGCCCCATTTTGAATCAACTACCCATCTTGTAAGCCCAAACGTGCTTCTCTAGATAAGCAGCCACTGCCTCTTTGATAGCCAAATTTGGAACGAGTTTGGATGGATCGAGTTTCTCACGCGTTATAGGATCAAACCTTCCCACCTACCAAGAGGGTTTAAAACGACCAAACTTTTAACATGAGTTAACAAGGTAAAAAGAGAAAACGAGAGAGAGAGATTGATACTACATGCCAACCTTGTTAATATGTTCAAGGATAGCTGCTCTTTCATATGTAACCCCACTTGGAGAAATCACAGGATCCCGGAATATCTCAAGAGTAATGTTGCAACACAAGTAATCTGGCACCTGCAAAAAAATAAACCGACACAGAATGGCATTGACTTTAGATTTGAATAGAAGAAGGGATCAATACAAACAACTTTTGAAGAAAACTCAATGAACCTCGGTTGGTTTGTCCTCTTCTGCAGCTTTCTCAAACACTCGGTCAAGAGATCTCAGCTGCTCAGTATGGGAAGAATAGTCTTCTTCCGAGGACTCTTCTGTTCGAGACATATCTAAAGCACGTTGTTGATTAAGAGCCGCCACGCAGGTTTCCCTAAGACAGAACATGAATATTTACCATAAAGCCACAGTTAAGCATAGTTCCAGGTTGTAACTGGATTAAGAAAAGAGACAGTAACCTACTTCAAACTGTTCAATTCCCACGAGCGCCTAGCAGAAAGCAGTTCCCACTCCATGTATTTTGCTTTCGACAGCTCTTCCCATATTTCTTCTACCATGTACCCTGTTGGATTTGCGCCTCTTCCAAAATCTAAAGCCTATACGAAAACGTAGCCACCATGAAGTTATCAAAACCATTGTTCCGAAGTAGTTGATGACTTCAACAACTTAACCCATCCCTCATACTTTTTTTTCTCACTAAAACTAATGTCAATAGTATCACTTAAGATAGCTTTCAAAAAGAAAAGGATAGAGACTGAACTGATCCCTTCCATTCTATAAAAAAGTCCTAGAAACAACACTACTACGGTTTATACAATAGCGTAAAAAAAAAATCATTTCCACTGTTAAATTATACAGAAGAAAAGAAGGATCCATACCCTTTGCAACGCTTTGACTCCATCAGCATAATCTTCCCTCTGCAATAAAGCAAGTCCTAGCATGTAGTGAGCCTACCACAGAGAAACACAAGTGTACAACCCCCACATGAAGAAGGAGAAAGGATATAAAACAATGCCATCTAGAGAGCATGCCAAGCAAAAGGGAACTGTCTAGAACAGAACATAACCAAAAAGAATCAAAACCTTAACAGAATCATGGTCAAGCTGAATAGCTTTACGACAGTCCTCTTCAACCCTAGTCCAATCCCTGTATTTGATGCCAAGTGAAACATAAACAAAAAAAAAGATGAGCTCTCTACAAGGCATATAAGAACTGATTCAGATGCAATAAAAAACATACATACTTTCGCTTCATGTGGCAGAGAGCTCGATTAGTCCAGTAAACAGGAACCTTGGGTGACAAAGTTATCGCCTTTTAACAAATCACAACAAACCAATGATAAGAAAAAATCTAAGCCTGGATATGGATTTAATTACGCTTTAATTACAAAGTAAAAATCGAAACCCTAAGGGATAACGCCCAAAAAAAAAACGAAACCCTAAAACGACGAAAATGAGAGAATTGGAGTGAAAAAAAAAGTTAAGAGAGGGATCGTGTACCTCTGTATAAGCATCAATGGCGGCGCCGAAACGTTCCTTCTTGAAGCAATTGTTGCCGTCTTCCTTTAACCGCTCGGCTTGTTTCGCCGCCATGGCGGAGACCGCGCCTGTCACCATCTCCTAAGCCAATCCGATTGGGAAAACGAATCGATTCTCTCTTTTTTTTCCCCAGTCCACGCTAATCTTCCTCTCCGGTGGCGCGTGCGTAGAATCTAATCTCCTTTGGGAGAGAATGTTTTGAGAAATTTCTCGAAGGAAGGAGAGAAACGCAAAGGTCGTAATTTAACTGGGTCAGCCCGAGAAGACTTTTGGGCAAAAACTGGATGATTAAACGGCGTCGTCTTCGTTTAATTTATTACTTCTAGTCCCAAGTTCTAACTCCCAGTTATAACCCGGTTCTTTGGTCAATGTAATAGAAATTTTATATCAAACACCCACCTACAATGAACGTAAAGTTGCACGAAAATCAACAAGTTATAGAAAATAATACAGCGACGACCAGTAAAATTTCTCTTGTTATCTGAAGTTGGATGCGTCCGATCATGATCTAACACTTGGTATTTTTTTGGAACTAAGCAAGATTTCATTAGTAGCACATGGACATCAGTTAAAAAACATTATTTTTCTTAACAAGAGACATTTGGAGGCAGATATATGAATATTCCTCATATTCTAAATCCTGGACCTGTTTACATAATAAAAAGAGAAGAGACTTAATTTGAAGTTCACACGAATAATTTTTTTCTACTTGTCTTCTTGGCTGAACCCAGACAAGATGTTGCTAACAACACAACATATTCCAACTGAGAAGCACGCTCAACGATCTCCTTCCTCGTTCTTTGTCGATACATTGTAAGCAATCACCTCACGTCTTGTAAGAATATCTTCAAAGCTATCGTCAAGTAAGCAACTTCTTGCTACAAAAGTATAGTAACAGTTACCATTAATTAAAGGAGACAATAATGAATGTTTTATGCATATTGCCCATTATGCATCATAAGCAGATAAAATGTTTTATGCATGTTCATTATGCATCATAAGAGCATCCGCATTAGCGGTTTTAAAGCGGGTCATGGGCTCGAGTTCTAAGGGCCGAGTGAATAAAAGAAAATGAAAAATGGGTTTATTTGCGTGAACCGGGCCTTACGGATGAACCCGTAAGAAGGGAGTTCAAGCCACGCGTCGATCACTGATTGGCTTCTTCTTTCCGCGTAGACGACGAAGAAAGCAGGGTTTCCGCGTTACTCGACTCATTTCTCTTTTCTCTCTAAAATCTAGGGTTTGTTCTCTCGGGGGCGATATTTGGTGCGACGGCGATTCCCGAAGGTTCTCTCCATCCAATCGACGACGGAGTGTCATCTACACGATCTCAGGTGAGTATGTACTAGATTAAAGGTTTGTAGAGTCCATGTTCGGGTCGAAAGCGGTTATTCGATTTGAAATCGATTTGGGCGTTTCGAGTTTTAGAGTTCAATGTTGTCATGGGGTTTCGATAATCGTCATGGGGGTTGTATTAACCCAGTTAGGGTTCGTTAATCGGGGATTCGATGTTGATTTGGGGATTTAGGGTTACGGTTCCAAATTGATTTGGGGGTTTTAGGTTAGGGTTGTTAATCGATTGTGTGGGTTTCGTTTGATGGTTTAAAATCGTCGATGAGTGGTTTATTGATTTGTTTTCATTTGATTGTTAACTTTAATGAGTTCGCTTATGATTTCTGTTTGTGTTTCTGCTACAGATGGATCCCGCAGCAGAGAGAAGAGACGGAAAGAGGAACATTGAGTACAACAACTCATTAGGCTATGTGGCGGATTCAGAGTATGGTATTCCAAAAAGGTGTTACTGCGGTGGGAGAATGATTGCAGAGGTTCAGAGGAAGGAGGAGCACGACACTCTTCCTGGAAAGCGGTTCTTCACCTGCGTCAACTACGAGGTAAGAAAGAAACATAGTTTAGTGTTTGTGTTATGAATTTGTTTCTGTTTTTAATTTCAGTACATGGTTTTACCAAGGCTGATGGGCTCCACTACCGTCAGCCTTGGGTGATTGGTGTACAGGAGGAGATCGAAAGGCTGACTAGCCGGCTGGAGGAGGCTGAGAAGGTTATCAAGGAGGTGCCCATCCTCAATGACCAGATCGTGTCTCTAGAGGTTAGTGATCATTCATTGAATTGTAATGGTTATTATTTGTTGCTCTTTCATTAGTTATTAGTTAAATTAAAAGAGAGTATTAACCTATTTACATTGTTCTTTCCATGTCCAGGAACAGGTTAAAAGCCTCTCTGGTCTGCTCGATGTTAAATAATTGTCTCTACTGATTTGATAGGTGTAGTTAAATGAAGTTGTTGTGTGATCAATGTTTGGTAGTTAGAGTTAAATGTTGTTGCAAATTGTAGTTTAAAAACATAACTAATGCACTTGTAAAACACACACATTCCAAACCGAAACAAAAATGGAACCTTATCCCCAAAACCCCCAAGCCTCTCCCGTTAACCAAAGACGCAAGTGGTCAACCAAAGAAGACGTTGTGCTCATCAGTGCTTGGTTGAACACCAGCAAGGATGCAATCGTCAGTACTGACCAGAAGGCTGGAGCTTTTTGGAAGAGAATAGTGGACTACGTCAACTCCAGCCCTCAGCTCAGTGGCGGCGTCCCTAGAGAGTGGAGTCAGTGCAAGCAGAGGTGGGGGAGAATCAATGAGCAGGTGTGCAAGTTTGTTGGGTGCTATGATGCAGCAGTGAGGGAGCAAGCCAGTGGCCAAAACGAGAATGATGTCATGAAGGCTGCCCATGACATCTTCTTCAATGACCTTGGCATCAAGTTCACACTTGAGCATTGTTGGAGGGAACTTCGGTTCGACCAAAAATGGAAATCACTGGGTGTTGCCAAAGTTGGTCCCAAGGAGAAAAGAAAGGAAGCTGTGGAGGAGATGGCTGAGGAGGAAGCTGCGGATGTTCGGCCTCCTGGTGTCAAGGCTTGCAAAGCAGCCAAACGCAAGAGGCAAGGTTATGATGAGATACATGGCATGCTTGCTGTGAAAAAAGAAATACAGAAACAGAAACTCCTTGAGCGTCTCCTAGCCAAAGACCCAACCCGTCTCTCTGCAAACGAAATCACACTGATGGACAAACTCATTTCTGAAATGATTTGAGATCGGTTTGTGGTTCATTTCTACTTCCTGTGTGTTGCTTGCTGTTCTCGTTCATTTCTAGTTGCTGTGTGTTGCTTGCTGTTCTCGTTCATTTCTAGTTGCTGTTTGTTGCTTGCATTTGTATTTCTAGTTGCTGTTTGTTGCTTGCATTTGTATTTGTAGTTGCTGTTGTTGGTTGATTTGTAGTTGCTGTTTTGGGTTGCTTGCTGTATTTCTAGTTGCTGTTTTGGGTTGCTCATGAGTATTAAATTTTGTTTCTTGTTTTCTTTTCTCTTGCAGGTCACGGGCTGGAGTTAAAGGTGTATGGCAGGAAGTGGTGTATGGCAGGAAGTGGTGTATCACGGGTTCACATGTTTCATTATGGTTTATGGTTGTAGTGTATCACGGGAAGTGTAGTGTTTTGTTTGTTTCTACACTTCATTTCAATTATGTTTTATTTTGTACTTGTTTGGTTGCTCACGGGTAGCAACCAGTTCTCGGATATGTACTCTGCCTTCTCTATATATAAAGCAATGTAGTGTCTTGATTAACTATCTGCTCACTCTCTATTATTTGAAACTCCTTTTTTTTACTATCTCTCGGGCATTCACTCTCTGCTCTTCTTTCTATATACTCTCAACAACACTATCTCTCAACAACACTATCTCTCAACAATACTAACTCTTCTCTCCATCTCTCGACATACTATCACTCTTCTCTCCATCTTCAAGACAAGTATACTCTTCTCTCTATCACTCTTCTCAACACTTTTTTTTAAAGGCAAAAACTAGTGAAGATTAAAGTAGTGTAGATTAAATTATTTTTTTTTTAAGGCAAAAATATGTTTTATATAAAACTAGTGAAGATTAAAGTAGTGAAGATTAAATTATTTTTTTTTAAGGCAAAAATATGTTTTATATAAAACTAGTGAAGATTAAAGTAGTGAAGATTAAATTATTTTTTTTTTAAGGCAAAAATATGTTTTATATAAAACTAGTGAAGATTAAAGTAGTGTAGATTAAATTAATTTTTTTTTAAGGCAAAAATATGTTTTATATAAAACTAATGAAGATTAAAGTAGTGAAGATTAAATTATTTTTTTAAGGCAAAAATATGTTTTATATAAAACTAGTGAAGATTAATCTACTTTTTTTTAAAGATATATTTCTCATTAAAAATCTTAACATATGTTTCTACTGAAGATTTTAATTTTTCCATTTTCATTTTGTATGAAGGAAAAAAAATCAAGTGATGTCTTTCTCATCAGATGATGCAGCAGATAAACTAATTGAAGATACGGTTGACCAACATGTTGATAATTTTATCGACCAACAAGTTGATAATTTCATCGACCAACAAATTAAGAAGCCAAAGAGACGAGCTTATATCGAAAGAAATAGGGAGCAAGGCCACGAAGACCTTTGGAACGACTATTTCAGTGAAAATCCTACATACCCACCAGAAATGTTTAGGCGGCGTTTTCGAATGACCAAGCCATTGTTCCTTTCCATTGTCGATCGCCTGAGTAATGAAGTTCCATACTTTCGTCAAAGACCAAATGCTCACGGAAGGTACGGTCTATCTGCACTTCAAAAGTGTACTGCGGCTATACGTATGCTAGCATATGGTCAATCGGGAGATACGTATGACGAATATCTCCGACTTGGTGAGAGTACCGCACTTCTATGTTTGGAGAAGTTCAACGAAGCGATAATACAATTGTATGGAGATGAGTATCTACGAAAACCTACACCAGCTGATCTTCAACGATTACTCGATATCGGAGAGGTACGCGGATTTCCGGGAATGATAGGCAGCATCGACTGTATGCATTGGGAGTGGAAAAACTGCCCAAGGTCTTGGAGAGGGCAGTACACACGAGGTCACGGAAAGCCGACCATTGTCTTAGAGGCTGTGGCATCACAGGATCTTTGGATATGGCACGCATTTTTCGGTTTACCAGGTACCCTCAACGATATTAATGTTCTCGATCGGTCACAAGTTTTTTCTGACATTATACAAGGTCGAGCTCCTAAAGTTAATTTCACGGTCAACGGCCACAATTATCGTATGGCGTACTACCTTACAGACGGAATCTATCCGAAATGGTCAACATTTATCCAATCCATCCCACTACCTCAAGGTCTTAAAGCTGAGCTTTTTGCTGAAAAACAAGAATCCGCCAGAAAAGATGTCGAACGTGCTTTCGGAGTTTTGCAATCGAGGTTTGCAATAGTTAAAAATCCTGCTCTACTATGGGACAAGGAAAAGATTGGAAAGATTATGAGAACTTGTGTCATACTACACAATATGATAGTAGAGAACGAACGGAACACATATATTCTGTCTGATACATCTGAGTTCGAGTCGGGAGAGTCAAGCAGGAGTTCACAGGTGGAAATCTCGCAACCTACAGACTCCCCTTCCAACTTTGTTAGTAGGCATGGCATTCAAGCTCAAATTCGGGATCAACAGAAACATGATCGTTTGAAAGCCGATTTAGTTGAAAATATATGGCAAAAATATGGTGATCTACATGAATAATCTTTTTATGTTTTTGAATTTCCATTGTATTAAATAAAAAAAAATTTACAAATTTATAAAAAAAAATTAATATTATTTTATTCTTATGAACCCCATTTTCGGGTTCACTAATGGAAGAACAAAATTAATACGGGTTCGTCACTATTCACGGACCCACCAAAAAACAATAAAAAAATCCCTATGAACCCCCCCTTGGGGTTCACTAATGGGCATGCTCTTAAGCAGTTCAAGTTCTTGGGTATTATGGACAACACGTTACTTGAGCCCATTTGGAACACGAGTGACGATTTTTCTTGTGTCACCCATACCCAATGTTTGGCATCCGTACACATCCTTTGAACTTTCTTTGAACACGCGAATCAATACATGTATTAAATGAATGTATAAACCATCGAAAAAATCTTAAGATGTGTCTGTTATAGACAGATGAACATTGTAAATTGTAATTTGTATGTTATGTGATATATTTCTCTTTAACTGCTTCTAAGATTATCAGAATAGTTTATGTTGAAATACTTGTAAGATAATACTCCATTAATAATAATACTTTTAGAAACTGTCTAAAACACAGACCAAATAAATAATATTACGCACTAAAATAGTGTGAATTCCGAGGCTAAAATAATTAAGCCACACTGCAAATGTGGTGGAATATGATTAGAGACTAATGACGTTCATAGGCAAATCTAAGGACTAGTGTGTCTGCAATTTCTTCTAGCCATTTTCAACCCATCTTCTTCCCATTTCTTGTGGTACTTCCTTTGTCTTACGCATTTGCTTTAGTCTCTTGTCTGCCTGGGATTTATTAGTACTTTTGGTATAGTTAGGTGTCGAGTACTTTTATATAAGCTAGATACATAGCTATGATGATCTTTATGATTTTTATAGATTTATGATTAACGCTTAATAGCGTATAAAAGATTTTCATAAGGTCTAGTCGATATCTGTTGCTTGTTGTTATATACTGTTTCTCTTCCATAATCCTGCCAAAAACTAGGATACACAAAAATTTAGTATCGCATGATTAAATAAGGCTGTTTTTACTATTACATATGTCGAAGTAAACGGTAAACAGCGATATTCATTTCAAAACATGCGTGGCGTTAATTTCTGATTCGGTGAAGGTTAAAAATGTTTTCCTAGTATCGAGAAAACCTCATATCAAATACATAAATATCTAATCAAAATATAATTTGTTGTGTTTGTGGCTCCTATAGTCCTATGATAGATATCTATATAAAGAATATACTATAAATAGGAGGAGAATATTATATTTTCCACGGACCACGTGAACCAGAAACACATTGGGAATGTTAGAGCACCATTAACCTAAAACCCCAAATAGAGGTGCTTATTCTTTTTTTAATAATTTTAAGTTGTAAAAGTGATCTAAGATACAACACTAAGCACCCTGAACATTGTGCTCCAATGGGAGATTCTTATTTTGGGTTCTTAAAAAAAACTATTTTTTGAAAGATACAATTTATTTATTAAATAAAACATAAAAAGAAACATTTAAACATAGATTATAAAATTAAAACAATGTTTCAGAAAAAAATAAGAAAAAAAAAAAATTGGTGTTAGTTAGGTCATTTTCATATTTGGGTGTCATTTTAGTCATAAAATAGTGTTTGAGAAAGAAAAAAAGATCGATTTTTTTTTTTCCATTTTTGATTGTAGTTTTGGTCATTTTTAAAAAGTTGGTGCTAGTTAGGTCATTTTCATATTTGGATGTCATTGTGGTCATAAAAGCAATATTTGAGAAAGAAAAAAAAAGAACAAAAAAAAAATTATTTTCCATCTTTGGGTGTCATTTTAGTTATTTTCAAAAAAAATTGGTGCTAATTAGATCATTTTTATATTTGGATGTCATTTTGGTCATAAAACAGTGTTCAAGAAAAAAAAATTACAAAAACAAATGAATTTTTTTTCCCATTTTTTGGTGTCATTTTGGCTATTTAAAAAAAAAAATTGGTGCTAATTAAATCATTTACATATTTGGATGTCATTTTAGTCATAAACACAGTGTTTGAGAAAGAAAAAATAACAAATTTTTTTTTTTTCCATCTTTAGTTATTATTTTTGTTATTTGTTTTAAAAAAATCAGTGCTATTTAGGTCATTTTTATATTTAGGTGTTATTTTGGTCATTAAAAATAGTGTTGCAAAAAAAAATATTTGAAAAAAAAAAGTTGCTCACTGGCAACGCGCCACGTGTCTATAAAACACGGCGCTTGTAATGCTTAAACAAGCGTCCATGCTTGTCGTTGCTTCCTCTTTTTCATATTTTTTTTTTATTTTTTATTTGGAAACTGTTAAGCACCGGGGTTAGCACCCCCGTTAATGGTGCTCTTAGATGTATAAACGTCAACTATGCAATAATGCTTATGTGAGCATCCTTTTTATGTCTTCTTCATCTTTCGTCTAAATCTTATGAAAACTCGGAAAAGAGAGAGGACCTTCTATTGTCTTACTTACTATCAACATCGACTTTCTCACGTAGATATACTAAATTAAGGAGAATTCCCGGAACATATTGCAGCATTCGGTATTGACAATTGTGATCACCTGGGGTCGATAATTTAATTAAATAATGATTATAGAGTAAATTGAAAGGAGTATAAGATACAAGAGCTATTGGTGAAAACGGGGATTGATATATTTATATTGCCCAACAACTATGAAAGAAACAGAAACACACAAAACAAACAAGGAAATGAAATTTGGCTTATTTCCAGTCCACATGAAATGACCTAATTATATTATACCTTCTGTTGAACACAGATAAATCAACGAACTATGCGCGTATAAAAATATGCGTGAATCAAGGTAAAAGTAATGCACATAATTAACTAACTAATAGCTACATTTCAACAAATTGACCGATGACAAAATACACAACTCATATGATTAAAAAGTAAGCAAAATCTGTGATTATCTGAAATTCACATAGAAAGTCCCGTCTAGTTTTATTTCAGTCCAAAACACTTTTTCAATTTCCTCTCACAGCGAAGCTCAAGGTAAAAGTCATGCATATGATCAACAAATAATTACATTTCAACCCATCTCGACTGCACACAAAAACGTAAAGTTGACAGATTGCTATAAAGTATAGCAAGATATCCAACACGCCACTTGCAGTCAACTTCCAAAAGAACACGCACTCTCCACATGCTCTCTACCCAAATTCTTCCTCCAGTTTTAAATCATCACCGATCTTTTTTTTCAACAAACACAGATTCACATCGTGAACGTGACTTTACTTATCAAGCAGTCAACTCAACACGTGGCATCAATCTAACGGGCCCTACATGATTCCTTAATCGTAGGAAGCGGTGCACTGAATCATGATCCATAACTTCAGGATATTATTACCGTCTATAAAACCATAACGTTACATGTACTTGTGTCTTATCAAATCCAGACGTCCAGACCAGAACTTAGCCATGGCTTCTCATTCTTTCCTTCTTCTTGTCTTAGCCTTTACTTGTCTCGTCTCTCTCATCTCACCGGCGTTTTCACAAACTTGCTCTACACAGAACATACTCACCACCGAGAAAACTCCATTTCAGACTTGCTTAGACCTACCGGTACTCGACTCCTACCTCCACTACACATACAATGCAACCAACTCATCTCTCTCCGTCGCTTTCGTCGCCACTCCAGCTCGACCCAGCGGCTGGATCGCTTGGGCTATCAACCCCACGGGGACTGGGATGGCCGGTTCTCAAGCCTTCGTCGCACTCAGATCTGGACCCGGTGAGGCTCCTGTCTTGAAGACGTATAACATCAGTGGCGTTACTGGTAGCAGTCTCGTTGAAGGGAGACTTGCCTTCGAATTTTGGGATCAAAGTGTCGAAGCCTTGACCGGGAATAGGGTCGTGATTCGCACCTCGGTTAAGGTTCCGGCGGGAGAGGATAGCGTGAACCAGGTGTGGCAGATCGGCGGGAATGTGACCGGCGGTCGTATTGGAATTCATCCTTTCACTCCGGCCAATCTGAAGTCTAAATCCGTGCTGAGATTTAGTGGCTCTGACGCTCCCACCGCTGCTCCGGAAGGTGCCTCGACCACTCCCGGACAGGCGGGAGGTCCAGGGAACGCGGGTTCGATGAGGGCTAACGTAAATTTCAGGGTCACTTTGGGAGTTTTTGCTTTGTTGGGTAGTATATTTGTTTTGTGAAGGTGATCTTTCTCTATCTCCATTTCTTTTTCTAGCAAAATAAATCAATAAATGGAGCTCCATACTTTCTAGACTTAGGTCATTTACTTTTTCTTTTCACCTTACCATCTCTTATCTCCCACATTATTCTGAGTTGTTATTGTATTGTATGGACCATTACCACTGTCTCTTATCTGCTCAAAATAACTGCGTTTCCAGTTCGCTTAGTGGTCTATCTGACTATCTCCACAGATCCACGTAGATATTTTCTCAAGATACTTTCGTCTGAGCTGTCTTTTTATAATCAAATAAATCGTAGTAAAAGTGAAAACGTTTTAAAAATAAATAAACCAACAAAACCTCAAACGCATATATAAGAAGACCATGTTCGTGTGTTTCTCCATTTTATTTGTTGATGTTTGATTTGAAAGTTAAAAGAATTCGCCATTTGTTGCTGTTGTTGTCGTCGGTGGTTCAAGCCATACATATGGACGATGCTATCGTATTCTTAAAACTTCGGTTTCTCATTAATTGCTTCAACATATTTTTTTCGTGACAAATCACTAAACCTAAATTCCAAACAGAGCAACTTTAAGTAACGTTCAAACTTTGTTTGTTATTAATCGTTGAACTTTATCAGTAAATATTAAAAATGTTTTAATTTAGTGTTTAACTTTAAACAGTTGGTCATGACTAGTATTTGGTAAACCGCGACAAGAAAAACGAACGTAGTTACTACTCGCTAACTACCAAACTTAGCAAGTACATTACTAAAGTACAAGTACGACCCATAACAAATAAATGAACGAGCCGCGTTAGCAACTCTTACAAAACATGGGCTTAAAGCCCAATATGTAATATATCAACCTACACGGCCCAAGAAACGCAGACAGTTTCAACTATTTAGCGATGGAGGCGCATATTCGACGCGTATTTCGAATCCCGACGACAGTTATCGCGTTGTCGAGTTTCGATCTGTCGTCTTGAGACATCATCATAAGGAGTTTCAATTACAAAAAAGACAGTCGTTTACCAGAGAGGTACAGCAGCAATGGAGTCGATACAGAGCCGAGTGGAATCGTGGATCAGAGACCAGAGAGCGAGGTTCCTACGCGTCTCGTGGGGCCCGCTTCACTGGAGGTTCCGGTGGCCACCGTGGAACGGAGAAGACGCCGATCAGAGGGTCAAGATCCGGCGCGAGTACGAGAAGCGCAAGAAGCAGATTCATGATCTCTGCCTCGCACTTAAGTCGGAGTCGGTCGAAGATTTGCAGGACTTGCTCTGTTGCATGGTTCTGTCCGAATGTGTTTACAAGGTTGATTTAATTCTATAATTATTAATCTATAAGTCTCTCGGATTACTTAGTATTAGTTAGTTACAGTTAATTGTTGATTAGGTAATATGTTCCGTTATTTAGTTAGTTAGAAAGGTTGGTTAGGTTCTAAGTAACACTTTATCTCTGTTTCTGTTATTCGAGTTGTTACTTCAATGTAGCTTTTTTTTAATGAGAGTTGGCTAAATTTGAGAAACTTTCTTTATTATGACAGAGACCTGCAAGTGAGATGGTTCGAGCTGTAAACAAATTTAAAGCAGACTTTGGCGGCCAATTCGTTTCCTTGGAGCGAGTTCAACCTTCATCAGATCACGTTCCTCACAGGTTTTTTGTTTTTTACATCTCTTAGCGGTTGGACAACTTCCTTTTAATGCTTTTTTGGTTTTTATTTTACATAATTTTTGTTTTTTTGGGAATTTGAACGAATCATTGTTGCTTTAATGTAGGTATCTACTCGCTGAGGCTGGTGATACATTATTTGCATCCTTTGTCGGAACTAGGCAATATAAGTAAGTCTTGGAGTTTCTATTCTCTTGGAAAACAATTTGATAAGACAGATGTAAAAGTTGTGTTTTTTTTTTTCTTCATTCGTGGGTGTGTTGTAGGGACATCATGGCGGATGCAAATATACTTCAAGGTCACATATTTCAAGATGATGTCGCAGAGGATGAATGCATCGCAGCATCTGAAGCTCTACATAGTGATTCTTCACAGAAGATTAACGGAGAGGGTCTTCGGATTCCTCTTGATTCAAAGGCTAAGCAACGTAGAGATCATAAGCCTAAACCTGCTGCACATCGGGTATGCTGTTGGAAAAAAAAAACTTACTTTCTATACTTTTGTATCGTCAGTACACTTATTATTATCTTTTCAAAACTTACTCCCTTAAATTTTTTAAACCTAGGGATTCTTGTCTCGTGCTAAAGGGATACCTGCTCTGGAACTATATAGACTTGCTCAGAAAAAGCAAAGAAAACTTGTATTATGTGGACATTCACTTGGTGGAGCTGTAAGTCTGATTGATTTTTCTTTACCTTTGTAGCTCATCATTGTCTACATCTAGCTTCTCCTTATACTTATATATATATATATATATATATATATATATATATATATATATATATATTCTAATTTTACATAGGTGGCTGCATTAGCTACGCTCGCCATATTGAGGGTTGTTGCTGCCTCTTCTACAAAGAAAGGAAATGAAAATATTCATGTCAAGTGTATCACCTTTTCCCAGCCTCCGGTTGGGAATGCTGCGTTGCGAGAGTATGTTTCAGGAGTACTAGTTAAACATACGGCTGGGCTTATCCAGAGCATTCTAATATATTTTTTTCATTCACTTTGTTTGTTTTGCAGTTACGTACATGAAAAAGGGTGGCACCATTATTTCAAGAGCTACTGTATACCTGAAGACTTGGTCCCTAGGATACTATCTCCTGCCTACTTTCATCACTACAATGAGCAGAGAATATCAATGGCTGGAGAGGCATCAGAGGCGGAAAAGACAAAAGGTAAAGAACAGGAGCAGCTAGTCATCGGTGTGGGCCCTGTTCAGAACTCATTCTGGAGGCTTTCAAGACTTGTTCCCCTTGAGGCTGTTAAAAAACAACTGGATAGGTATAGAGGAAAGAAAATGGATCCTGCAGAGAGTTCTACCGCAAGTGAATCTGTTGTTTCAGCTCCTATTGAGGACGTACTTATGGAGCCGCAGTCTCTTGAAATTGAAGAGGGTGGGGATGGTATATCTCTCAAGCCATTGCCAGATAGTGGTAACGGGCAAACAGTTAATGGGAAGAGCGAAGGAAAGACGGATTCGTCGTCAAATGGGTTTGGAAATAGTTGGCGCAGGGTTCCTTCTTTACCTTCTTACGTGCCATTTGGAGAGGTAGATGTTACAACTTATACATAAATGTGTTAAAAATAATCAAATAGGTTACTAAGTTTATTCTGCATATCACAGCTATATCTCTTGGGAACAGCATCTGTGGAATCACTTTCAGAAGGAGAGTACTCTAAATTGACATCGGTACGACCTTCCTTTACTTATAAATATGCTAGCAAGTGTTTACTAAACCCAAGTTGTGGACGTATCTAAACATTAAAGGCATACTAGAACCAAGTAGGTCTGATTTTGGAGTTCTATTACTAACTTTAGGTGGTTACTTAGAGATGTTATTTCTTCACGTTTAGTTTTGTGGTTGTTGACCTTGATGTTCTCTTATTTGGTTGCATTTTTCTGGCAAAGATAATTTTCAGGTCAGATCTGTGATTACCGAACTAAGAGAACGTCTTCAGTCACATTCAATGAAATCCTATAGGTCTCGCTTCCAGAGGTGGTGATAGTTACTCCTTGATCAGACATAGGCTTTGGTGTCTTTAGCTTTGGTATGATTTCTTTACTGACATGCCTTTTTTCATACCGTAGAATACATGACCTCTGCATGGATATTGATGGATTCTTTGGAGTGGATCAACAGAAACAGTTTCCACATTTACAACAGTGGCTTGGACTTGCTGTTGGTGGTAGTGTAGAAATTGGCCATATCGTAGAATCACCGGTCATTAAAACCGCCACATCTGTCGCTCCTCTTGGCTGGAATGGCGTTCCCGGTGATAAGAATGCAGAGCCTCTAAAAGTTGATATCACTGGTCATGGGTTGCATTTGTGTTCTTTTGTTCATGCGCAAGTGAATGGCAACTGGTATAATAATCTGTTATCACTTTTTTTCTCCTCTTCTATTTGATGATTGTGTGGTTCAGTTATTAAATATCAGTAATTGACTCTCTTTAGGTGCTCAACTACTGTGGAATCCTTCCCTTCAACACCTGCCTATTCTTCAGACAATGTAGAACAGACTGAACTACAGAAAATTAGAGTGACCATTGGAGCTCCTCTGAAACGACCTCCAAGCAATCAGATAGTTGAAGATCCTTTGGTTCCTATGTTCTCGCCCGTTGATTCAAACACCGGTTTGGTGAAGGAAGGAATCAGTTTAGGATTTTTCCAAGAGGACAAGTTTGTTCGTCCCGAAGGTTTGGAGGACTTGTATGTATTCTGTACTAGTGATTTCGCTACTGTAGCTAAGGAGGTTGAGGTTAGAACACGGAGGGTGCGGTTACTCGGGCTTGAGGTACTGTTTTCGTTTTAAATAACTTGTGTCATGTTCTCATGTATTTTTGTGTCCTAATCCGGATGTTTTGTCTGCGTAGGGTGCTGGTAAAACCTCTCTGTTCCGTGCAATACTAGGCCAAAGCATGCTGAGTTCGATGACACATGTGGAGAATATGCAGATACAGTCCGATGTTCAAGATTGTATTGTTGGTGGTGTTTGCTACTCCGACACAGTGGGTGTGAACCTACAGGAGCTGCAGTTAGAGGCTTCTCGCTTTAGAGAAGAGCTATGGAAAGGAGTTCGCAGCCTAAGTAAAAAGATAGATTTAATTATTCTTGTGCACAATCTGTCTCACAGAATACCACGTTACCAGAACTCAACAGAACAGCAGCAGCCAGCACTGGCGCTTCTGTTAGACGAAGTGAAGTCCCTCGGCATCCCTTGGGTCCTAGCCATTACAAACAAGTTCTCAGTCAGTGCACATCAGCAGAAAACCATGATAGAAGCTGTTCTTCAGGCATATCAAGCGTCACCGAACTCAACCGGGATTGTGAACTCTATCCCTTATGTTATTTCCGGCTCTGGGGGCTCCTCGTTGCCTTGGGCAGCTGTGAATGCTGGTAATGAAGGATCATTAGGCGCTCAGAAGCTGATATTCGCTCCCCTCGACCTTGTCAAAAAGCCTTTTCAGAGAAAAGACACTGTTTTCCCAGTGGACGGTGTGAGTTCCCTTTGCCAGCTTGTCCACCGCGTCCTTCAAACTCAAGAACAAGCTTGCTTTGAGGTATCTTCACTCTCCTACCTCTCTTGCTTACAATTAAGTTTGGGGGAGGTTAACCATTTGTTGAAAGCAATGTTGTTAGATGTCATGTAATAACGTTCTAGTCGCTTCAATGTTTATCTCTCCATCAAACTTTCAGGAACTTGCTAGAGACAGAATGTTGGTGGAACTAGCTAGAAGCGGTGCCGTAGATGGTTCACAGGCCAAGTCATCATCGATGTCAGCAGCAGCTGTGGGTGCTTCACTTGGAGCAGGTCTTGGCCTTGTCTTAGCAGTTGTAATGGGTGCGGGTTCTGCTTTACGAAAGCCATGATTGTACCCAACGAACCATTGAATCTGTTATCAATATATATTTATATATGTACATATAGTTCCCACTAGAACTGGATTTCAAATTCATGATTTCACCATTTTCTCAAATTTATGACCGAACCCAATGCGTAAGATAGATTGCAAGTCTCTTTAACTAATAAATAAATCTTTTGATAATGTTTTCTTCCAAAGTATATAATCTTTAAAATCATTATAAACATTTTGAGGTACAATTCTTTCTTCCAAAGTATGTGGTTCATAGATTACATAACGATGTTGTGTTTGTACATAAAACAATGAGGCTACTTCAGTTGTTTGCTTTGCCCCAGCTTCTTGGGAAAGGAACTGTGTCTTTAATATCAGGAAGACCTGTGGCAAACAGAAGCATATGCTCCATCCTTAAGCTTATTCCTGAATTCTTCACTGTGCCATGCCTCCTTAAATCTAAGTACCACTCGTACTTCTCCTTTGTTTCCAATCCATATTCACTGATCCTCGCATCCATAATCTCAAAACGTTCTTCGTTTTGGCTCCCAGTGATCACAACACCAACCTGCAAAAAGAAATTTGAAGAGTTTTGTAACTTGACTTTCCTAGTTTTAGCGATAAAGTTTGGTTTGCTTATCTTCTCACCTTTGGTACAACCAGATCAAATGCTGCTACAGTCTGCTTATCGTCATTCAACCGTGTGTAAAACGGTTTAACCTCTTTCGGGTAGCTATGTATAATTACACAACCCTTGTAGATCTCATCAGTTAGGTAACTGCAACATTAGACGGTGAAACACCAAAACTTTCAGAGGCAAGATCTTGAAACACAAAGACTTCTTCACAGCAATCCACATAAGCAAAAGAGTATAACCTGAGATGCTCCTCTGTTAAAGCAATGCCCCAGTCAGGCTTGGTTTTAAATGTTCTAGTGGTTGCCTGTTTGTAAAGAATCAGATCATTATGATATAGCAACTCAAATCAAAACATGGTGAAAATACAGGGGATTTGGAGGTGTTTTTTACCTTCTGCAGAAGACTAATCGCTTCAGTATAAGAGAACCTCAAAATAGAATTGGAAGCTGTTGCTTCAAGACGTGTGGTGATGGTCTTGTCAACTCGTTTAGATATGAATTTCACGTCTTCGTGACGGTTTTCCAGAAGATACTTGCAGAGGAACTTGAAGAATTCATCAGCGCTTTCCATAGCATCCTGTAACATCCAAAAGATACAAGTTTACCCATTTGGCCAATAATCATTGAGTGGCCTTTTACCACAATAAATCTTTATCTTACATCTAATTCGGAGAAAGCTATCTCAGTCTCCACATTCCACGTCTCCGCCAAATGCCTTGTATCGTCGATTTTATCAGCTGTGAATCTCGGTCCAAAGGTATAGACTTTTCCAAGTGCAGAAGCGTAGCTCTCAAGATGAAACCTCCCAGAAACAGTCAGATAAGTCTCACAACCAAAGAAATCTTTCGAGAAATCAATCTTCTCAGGTTTGATCAGCGTTGCTGCTGCTGCCTTTGGTTTTTGTCTCATCTCAAGATCGCTCGTTTTCTTCAAGTCGTGTGCTGCGACAGCAACCACAGCTTCTCTGTTGCTGTCAGATCTCTTAAGGTGATCAATTAGCCTAGTCTTCTCCTTCACCGCATCCTTTACTTTGTCAATGCTAAATCCATCTTTTTCATCGACATGTTTCTTCTCTTCTTTATCATAAGTTTCACCTAAGAGAGAAGTGACTCTAAACATCTCGCCAACACCAGCGGTTGTGATAACAGGTACTTGAACATACTGAAACCCATTGTGCTGAAAGAACGTGTGGCTAGCTAAGGTTAATGCGCTGTGGACTCGAGTCACCGACCCAACCTTCACCAACAACATAATATATAATCTTATACCAAAGACAAAACCAGATGTCTCTGAAAGATTCACTAACAATAAATCTTGAAAATATAGGTTTTTACCATAGTTGTGCGGGGCCTGAAATGAGAGAAGTCTCTAAGCGTATGCAGAGGAAGCTGTTTCTTGGACAGTGGATACTTGTCTGGATCAACTGTTCCTACGTGAAGAAGCTTCTCTGCTTCAAGCTCAATCACGTGTTTTGAAGAAGCAGCCAACGGTTGTCTCAACACACCTTCTGCTACAATACATGTCCCTAGAGCCATAAGCTGAGTTGCTGGAACATTCGATAACACAGAATCAACAATAACCTGAGAAAAAAAAAAATAGCTCTCATTGGCATTTCATCGAACACCTTCTGTGCAAAATCGAACATCTTGAATTACCTGGAGAGTAAAGACAGAGGAGCCATCACTGATCTGGAAGTGAATAATATACTCAGGTGGTGACGTGGCCTTGTGACCGGCGAAGTCGTGTTTGTCGAAGATCGGGTAAGTCTTTCCACCGCCGCTCAAGACGTCGAAAAGTTTTCTGAAAATATTCATCTTCGAGTTGATGATCTCCGTGCAGCTAACGCTGGGCGTCGGAGAAGCCTGACTCCCGCCGCTCGACGGCGGAGGGACGAAAACTTCCGGCGGCGGCGGCGGGGATAAAGAGTCTTTCTTTACAGCTCTAGAAGACTTCACCCATCCACCGACGACGACCCTTTTCCCGACCAAGCTTGCGCCGCCTTCGAGGAGAGTCTTTAACTCGACTCGTTCCGAATACTTCGACAAGGCGACGGGATCGGGAGGGGCATCTTCGTGATGATGCTCTTTCTGGTGGGTTTTCACGTGAGATTCCATTTTGGGTGGTTTATAAATTCCGGTGAATCGGAAGATCTGAGTGTGGCGAGGTTGCTAGGATTGGATAGATCAGAAACGAAGACAAGATTATATATAAACATCGATTACTTGGAGATTAATTCAATTGAGAGATTAGAGGAAGCTTAGATTGTTGGGAGAGGAAAAGGATTGGGAGAGAGAAGAGAGAACGACCAGGTTTGGGTCTTCTTCGAGGAAGTTTAGATTCGCGGGAACTGCGTGAGAAGATGATGATGATGATATTCAATTTTAAACCTTTTTATATATAAATGCAAACAAAATTTGTAATTTTGAGGTCCATATGGCCCAATAGATACCTTAATATGAGGTACATATACCTATTGGGCCTTAAAATTATTATGATTTAAAATTATTATGGGTTTTTAATTCCCGAAATATTTGCAATTAGCATTTTTAATATCCAAATATAACTAGCGCAGATTTAATCTCAAACTCTTTGTTGACTATGCAAAATTAGACTAAAAAAAGTTAAACGTTAATTTATAGTTAGTGGCGTTAACTCTAATTCAGAAAAGGACGTCTTTGGTCTTTGAAAACTTAAAAATCCCTAAAATCACTCTGAGAGTGATTTGAATGAACTGAAGGTGATTCTAGGCGAGTCAACGCAATTTCCGACGAATATAGTTACGAAATAACACATGTATATTTGGACAGAAACTAAGAATGAAGAACATGATTCTCTGCTTGTGCTTTGTGTCTTTGATCTGTTGGAATTGTTTAAGTATGTAAGGATAATCTGAAGGAGCAAACCAGAGACCCATTAGGACGTCAAGTGTAGATACAACAAAATAACTGATGAAACTGGTGTTAATGGATACACGTTCCAGCACATCCCAATACCCAAGAACAATATCAAGTTTTTTTCAGTCAAAAACAAGACATGAAGACAGGTTACTAGAGTTTTTTTTTAACTGTGTTTTACAAGTTTCCGTTTCCAAAGAAGATCTTCACCATCCTCCTTGCCAGAGATAACTTGATTGACACCAGAAATCACTTTCTCACGTAGGAGTCGTTTCCAATGAAGGTCTTCACCATCCTCCTTGCCAGAGATAACTTAATTGACACCAGAAATCACTTTTTCACGTAGGAGTCGTTCCAAAATTTACTCTAGGGTTTCTGTGTTTTCAAAGACCAGACATAATCCCTTTTTAATTAGAGTTAACGTTTTTAACAGAGAGTTAACGTTTGATATTTCTAAATCTAATTTTGCAAAGAAAATTAATAGTTCAGGATTAAATATGCTCAAGTTGTACTTGGGTATTAAAAGTGCTAATTGCAAATACTTTGGGAATTAAAGATCCATTTTCCCTTTAACAATAATCATATTGTTTTCGGTTTAATCCGCTAAAAATAATATTTATTATGATTATAAACCAGACAATAAATAAATTATAAACCGTTTCTTCTTGTTGGCGACTTTTTGTGCGACTGAACCAAAGTTAAGTTTCCTGTACTTTCCGGCCGGTGTCGGCTCCGACGTCGACTGTACTCTTCCCCTAGTTTTTTTCTGTCTTTCTTTAGTTTTCCAATAAGCAACGCACATGTCATTTCATTTTCCAATTATTTTTCTTCATATCTCCATGAATGAGAGTTTATGTTCGACCTTGATCCAACAACGTAATTTGTATTCTTGTGTCGATTTACTTCCGCTGTCACCCTCTGTGTGCGGTTTTTATTATTTCACTCTTGAAAACATTGGTTTTCAATCGAGATTGGTTTTTCATCGATGGATTTGGGATCCAGGGATTACTGATTTTGATTTTATGAATGGTGGAGTGGAATATTTTGAAGACCCTTATTATCTGAGAGAGGATCAGATGAAGTTTCATTTCAGTGGAATCCATGGCGAAGATATAAGCGGTTTGTTATCGTTGGCTACTCAAAATCATCATGAATGGAGGACTGGTAATGTCAGATTTTCATTCAACACCGCAATTTGGTTGATTTCACTGGATGAAGGCTATGACTCTGAGGCTATATTATTTACAGTCATGAATACTATGGTCATGAATTTTACAACGCTCTTTGATTGCGATGGTGTTGTTCTGAAAACCAATAAGAGCCATTTTCTTTCTGACGGTGCCAAGTGGAGGATTTTGGAATGGAAGGTCATGAAGATATTGCTTTGTTGGTGTCAAAACAAAAGTATTTCAATGTCATGGACATTTACACTAAAACATGTTATCTCCTGCTGCGGAAGTGTTTGGGACGGAATGCAATGTAACAGATAGATTGCATCCAATGATCTACTCACAAAAAGGCGTTTATTTACAACAGTTGAAAGCCACAAGTATGATCATATAAGACCAAGAGCAAAATGGAGGAAAGTTAACGAATCAGTCTATCCTACGAATGCATTAGGAAGCATCGTGTTATTAATGTCTTTGTTTAAAGTTCTGTTTAACAACATGGTGGTTGTAATTTATGTTTCATGTAATCAGTTACATTGATTTGATATTAATAAAGTAAAGATGTTAAAAAAATATTTATTATGATTTACAATAATTTTACCATGAAATATATTCGTATTGGCAAATGTATTATCTTAGTTTAATTTTTGTTGTGAAACCTTATATGCTTTTACATATATTTTGACCAAAAACAAATACTAGACGACTGGTTGTTTCGATTGTAATTAGGTACGAGATCTTGTCAGTAAGCAGTTGAAAGACAAAAAAAAGGAGTATTAGTGGGGACGGGTCACATGTAACAAATTGCAATGATGGTTACCACGAGGCTACACAACCTAAGGCCGAATAAAGCACACATTATTAGATACTGAACCTTTTTCGATAAAACTAGTATTCTCTCTAACTAAGCGTAGACTTGAGGTCTAGAATTCGCAGACGAAAGCAACATATTTAATAGTATATCGAAAATATTACAATAGCCTTAACTAACCAGTATAGAGTATAGACTATAGGCTTCTCATACACTGGCCAATGATTAAACAAAAACGCTAATATCAAAGTTTCCAGTTTAAAGTAATGGAGAATTTTGTGTAAGTAGTCTGGAATCGTTAAGGTATTAACGTCAAAGAAAATCTACCAACTGTGACACTACAAAGTCTAATGACATATGTTGAATATGTGTGCCATAAGGCGATTCAATAGTATTAAGAAAAGTTATTTTATCGTCTCTGGAACTCACATATATCCTCTATTATTAGGCATTTTCTTGTTCACTTTGAGTTAGATCTATTCTAAACTTGTTTAGTAGTTATGAGATGGAAAATGGAATATTTTCTAAAGGTTCACCTCTCTCCTAATCACAGTCACACATAGGCCTTAATGATGCTCATAATCATTGCTTCTTTCAATGATTAAAATCTCTTTTGATTCCAAGCTTTACACATCATCCATGATCACTCACTCACTTCTCCTATTCAGTGCCGTGCGAAGGTTTCTGAAGACATAAGGCAAGTTTATAATTGGGGGCCTTTACATGTAAGTTAGTATATAAAAACTGGTAACTTTATACTATTTCCTTATTTATTAAAGCTATTATTAGAGGAAACAAAATTCATAAAGGAAGCACACTAAAACAGAGAATCGACCCCAAGTTAAATCTATAGAAAGCACATAAAAACCACTATGGCATAGTTCATTTTATTCATTATATGGGGCCCCTAAATTGTATTTAAATTTGGAGGCCTGAGGCAAATGCCTTTTAATTTACTCATTGTGCACGGCTCTGCTCCTATTTATAAACCCACGTTCAAGAACTTGCATATTCAGAAACCCAAAACTCAAATACTAAAACAAAGACAAAGAAAAGGAAGCAAATATGGTAAGAAGAAACGCAGTTCATGCCACTTCAAGTCTTCCGTCTAGGCTTTGGTGGCCGCAGCAACGGAGGAAAGGAAAAAGAGCCGTAGTGCGATTAGGAAACCGCCGACGAGGGTTCTTGGTGGGACAACCGCGGATGGTGGTGCAGAGATGGAGGATGAACATCGGAAAACCGATGAAAATGATGAGAAATATCATTTTGGGAATGATCTCAAATGGTGGAAATGTTAAGTTCTTAGATACTTATCTTTGGTCTTTGCCGATTTTACGTCCTCAGTTATTTCCACTATGCTGATCATTTGTTATGCCAAATTCTAACTGTAAAACTGTAATTTTTTTCTTGTTTTTCTCTTTCACCCCACCTTTTGTATTAATCTAAATAATTGTCTTTATAATAAAGTTTTTTCTTTGCCAAATATGTGAATATCATACAAATATGAGAAGCTATAATAATGTTTTTATTCATGCTAGGATTTTTCTTTGGCAAACGGGTGGAAGCTTTAAGCTTATGAAAAAAAAGAATTATTTGCAGACAATCATTGTCTTTTTCAGTCTTACACAAACTTTTTTAGTTGCAAACATGCGACTTCTACTTCTACACATGCAAGCGTGATGTATGTCTGAAAAAGTCTAATTAAAAACCGAAGCAAATGTATTACAAAACTTCGATAACAAGAGGTAGAAATTAGTTACACGGAGGAAAATTGGCAGAACATTTTCCAGGTAACCGGAGAGAGAGTGTGCGGTCAACGCCAGAGATAGGTGGTCCCTTGGAAAGAGCACATAGACAAGGTTGACCAAGCCTCTTGATGGCAGCGCAACATAGCTCGTTCGGCGATAATGTGCTAAACGGCGCGACCGATGGTCTACACGGCACGAGTTGAATCAAAGCCGACAAAAATGTTCGACCACATGGGTGTGCCGTAGCCTCCTCGACCAAGCCCGACTCGACCAAAACCATAAGCAGTATCACTATATGAGCGTGTGAGTTTTTCATTTCAGTAGCTTCTTGTTTTTGAAAAAAAGGATTGATAAGGTGAGGCGCATTTATAAGTTGTACGTATAATAGTAGGATAGTGCAAAAGGAGAATGATCGCATGAATAACCTAATGGAGTTGGATTAGATAGATCATGAAACTTGAGGTTTATTGTTTGTAGGCTCACATTTTCAATACAGTTATTGCTTTTCAATAGAGCAACCAATCAAAACGAGCACGTGGGTTTTTAACCTATCAATGCAAGTTCGTTAAATGTGAATAGTTACGTTAGTCCTTTATGTCCTAACCATCTAAGGCATGATTGGACGACATGATGGAGTTACACTCTAGAGAGTTGATCGAGAGATGCGGGGAAATATAATGGATGAGCCTAGCCTACACGTCACAAATTGAATTAAAGACGACCACATGGGTGTCCCACATTGACCAGACCTGACTCGATCAAAACTGTTAAAAAGTAAATATCTTCGTAAGAACCTGAGATTCTTTTCATTGCATTCATCTCATTGATAATAAATACGAGTATTAGGAGAGCAACGAGAATGATTGCATAAGTTTTGATTAGATGGATCATTTAACATATGCTTAATGTTTGTAAGGTCACATTTTCTATTCAATTAGTTTGACTTAAAGAAAACTTAAACTATATGGATCCTAATCTATATACATCATCACTAGTACAGCCTCACTCTTCCATGGAATATATTACTATATATTCTAGTCTCGTTTATATGTTCATCCAAGTCATGGGTCTTAATCATCATATTAAACTAAATATCTCACCATCCAGGTGTTGATGACCCGGTGGCATTCTCAGCTGTGCGACTCTGTTCTAGACCATGTAATGAGTTATTAAAAGTGGTATTGTTACCGCCTTGACTAGAAGACAAACAATAAAAACCGAAACATCTTAGTGTCTCACCAGCTTAAACTGATAACAACATTAAAGTAATAATCCCTCTTAATCTCACCAACGTCCTCAGAGAAAATAGTTAAGAGGGTGGTTGAGACAAGTGATAAATGATTAAAACTCTCATAACTGGACTAAGTTTGCGTTACTGTTTCATTGACACGCCTAGTAAATTCAGACAGTGACCTCCGAAGCCAAAGCTGGAGACAGACTTGACTTCAGCTTGGTGATGATGGTCAGGGGTTTTAGAGTGACAGTCTTTATTATGTCACAACTGATTGGACTGTAAGAACTCTATAGATCCATTTTACTAAAAACAAAGCAACCAGATATTCTGTGAAGGTGGAAATGATTGTTCTATGAGACTTATTTGGCTATATATAGGATAATAATATCTGTTTAAACAATAGACAACAAAAATAATACAACATTCATCACCTCACATCACTGTTATCATCAATCACTTGAACCAAAATATGGACCATTCCTTCCAACACCTTTTTTTTTCTCCAAAACAAACCAGATCTTGTTTCTTTTCCATCTAACTCCTCCTCAGGAACAAAGAATGCAATACAGAAACAAAACTGGAATGAGGAGGGGAAAAGAGTTGAACCATTTTGAATTTGAGACCAAAAAGAACAGTAACACAAGTATCTTCAAGAATTTTGATGAGAACATCTGTCTATCTTTGTGGTGGGTATAGTATAACAACATTTCTTTTTTTTTAAACCCTCCGGGCTAAATAACGTTTCTCCCAAGAGTTTGATCTACTTGATGCAATGACAACACTGAAGATTCAACCTGCAACAGCAACAGATAGCCATTGTAGTTTAGACACATTAGTTCGTCTACATTCAATGAATCTGATCAAATCCAAACACTCATCTATTCCATCAAATTGCTAACATAACACTCTTAGAGACAAGTCTTCAACTTCTAAACAGCAAGAACACAACAACAACGACAACAAAGATTCAGACCAAATCTAAACAAATCCCATACCTCATTTCCACCACGAACCGCAACGCAATCCCTCGGCGTCTCGAACAAAGACAAAGAGTACTGCTTGCGAACAACGCCGACATCGAAGTATATAAGCCCCGAGCTCGGCACGTCGACCCGAATCCCTTTAACCGGAAACCAAAGGAACAGCTCCTGAGCCGATATCCCCGACAAATCTCCGATGTTGGCAGAGCCTATCGTCCCGGTGATGTTCGTGTCGTAACGGAGCTCCGTCTCGTACTTGGCGTCGCATGACTGGTTCAAGTAAACGGAGAAGCGTCCCGTGTCGCCGTCGAAGGCGAATTCCGTCACGCCTTTCGGGAATATCCCCGACGGCAGCCCGTTCCGCTGGAGGATCTCGTATATGGTCTCGCTCTCGGACGAGATCACGGCGGGGATCGAGATCCCGGCGAGGAGAAGGGAGCAGAGGATCGAGATTTGGAGGATACGAATCATAGCGTTGGAGGAGGACCACTTGTTTTTGCTTCTGCTGATCTGTTTTGTTCGTTATCAGAGAGAGAGATTATTAAACTAATGGGTTTAAGCAGAGGAGGGAGAAGGAGAAGAAGAAGACGACATTTTGGTGACAGCTTGAAACAGAGTGGATCAAGTGATTTTTGTCTAATTATTGATTGGAGAGGTAGTGATCCTCTGCTTCTCGTGGCATTGATAGGTCAACGAATGGGTTGTTGCCACGTGGGTTTATAGTTAAATGTGGGGTACTAACGCGTCGTAGAGGAAAAGTGGGTGGGACTTATCACATGGGAACAAAAGAAGGGCATATGGGGTTCTGACTTGTGAGAGACGCGGCAAAGTCCGAATGTTTAGTTTAAGTTCTGTCTTAAAAACACATGCGACAATGAGATGCTTTTTTGCAATGTAACGACTTTATTGTGCTTTTTTTTACTCCAATTCTTTTTATTTTTAGTGTTTTGTGTTGAACAAATTATACTGAATGTTCTTTTGTAAAAAGTGTCTGATGATACATCACGATCAGTACGATCAGAGATTATTTGTAAATCAAAAGTATTTCAGTTTGGCTTTCATGGTTTACTCATAGTCCTTTAAGATCGCAATGACACTATGCCATGAGATTACATCCAAGATACCTTAACTTTGTTGAATGGCATAGTCAAAGTTATCTATCCACCTCTATATTTACTTCTAAATTTTATTATGAAACAAAATCTATTCAAATCCACTTCTATTTAGTAATCTAAACTAAGAACATCTCCAACCGTCTTCTATATTTGCCTCTATAATAGCATTTAGAACCAAAATTACTCTAATCCTACTCTTTTTCTTCCTCTAAAATAGAGATTGCTATATTTTCCTCTATTTATAGAGGAAGAAATAACATTCCTCTATATTTTGCTCTATATTTTAGAAATCTTTATTTTAGAGAAATACTTTGGAGTAAATCACATTTTTATTATAAAGTTCCTATATTATAGAGTAAAAATAGTAAAATACATTGGAGATGGTCTAAAATTGTTTTTTTTTTGGTTCTATATTATATGAGGAGGTACAATTCACAGGAAAATATTCGATGCTACTATCAATCAACTCTCCTAATGATATTGGGCCTGTAAATATACAAATGGGCTTCATGATTAGGCCCATTTAAAACTAGCGTTTTCACCCTCCCTTAACCATAAAGACAGATAAAAAAAGTTCAGCAACGGACGAAGATTTGAGGAAACGAGACGATGGCGACGAATCTCCTGAAACTCTCCTCTCAAATCCGCCGCCTCTCTCCAATCACCAGATCCCTAAACATCCGCACCTCCGCCACCTCCACCACCTCCTCGGGATCGAAGAAAGTCTCGGATCGAATCGTCAAGCTCTCCGCGATCGACGCCGACGGGGACAAGAAGGAAATCATCGGCCTCTCCGGCCAGACTCTCCTCCGCGCGCTCACGCACACCGGCCTGATCGATCCGCTGTCTCACAGGCTGGAGGACATCGACGCCTGCTCGGCCGAGTGCGAGGTCCAGATCGCGGAGGAGTGGCTCGAGAAGCTCCCGCCCCGCACGTACGACGAGGAGTACGTGCTGAAGCGTAACTCGAGGTCGCGTGTGCTTAACAAACACTCGCGTCTCGGGTGTCAGGTTGTGTTGACGCAGGAGCTACAAGGTATGGTCGTTGCTGTCCCTGAAGCTAAGCCTTGGGATATCCCGTAAGTCTTAGCTTTTATAAGTCTTGCGTATTGTTGTTGTTTTTGCGTTCTGGTGGTAATAAATCGCAGTACTTTGGCAGATGATTATGATGATTTCGAATCTGTAATTTTCATTTTGAAACTTTATTGTAACGGTGGTGAAGAATTTGCTTTTGTTTAGACGATGATTCCCTACTTCATGTATGGGGTTTGCAATTTCAATTAAAAGTTTTATTTTCGTTGATGGTTCCTGAACACGTTGTGGCTACATGCTGGTAAGAGTTTTGGTGGTCTCTCTTAGGCTCGCTTCAAGTAGTTTAGGCATAACTAGTAGCATTTGATGATGAGAATTGAGAAGAGCGCATAGAGAATGTTGTGCCTCGTCTAAACAGGAAGGAGATTCTCTTTACAGATTCATAACTAGCTCTGCGTCTTTGTTGCGGCGGCTTTAGATAACATTATTTCAGCCTGAGCTTTAGAGTCGCAGATTCTGCTTTTAGGGAAAGGAACAAGGTAGAATTAATATGGCCTCTCGATAACGATGGATTGGTATGACCAACAAGTTCATTTTCAGATGGAGACCAACAAGTTCATTTTCAGATGGAGACCAACAGTCTCGTTTGGGACTGCTTCGTGTGTCGCTAGTAACTAAGGGCCGAATTGAAATTTAGTCCAGTCAAAATCGAACAAATTTTATGAAAATTAATTTAAATCGTGGAAACCAATCTCTTTTCGGTGAAACCATTCTTTGTGTGAATGAATCACATACCTGGAAATTTAGTAATTTTTTTAATACTTATGACCGAATACATACAATATTATAAGGTCACATACATGATACGATACGGCATGATATAAACCTTTGTTTTGTTAACTACGACGATTTACAGTTAATTACCTAATATCAAACTATTGAACTGTGATTAAGACCTGACTATTTTAAAAGTATTTTTTATTGTTTTAGTTGTCTCTTCTATCTTTGAAACAGCGTCGTATATCAAGTTTACCAAATCAAACATATATATATATATATATATAGAGAGAATAAATCACATCTTATATAAGATAACATAATTAGGTTCAAAAGATGGAACAAACATTTTTAAACTGATAAGCAATTGAATGAAACTCAGTTTCTGTAACCATGCATAGATTGTGAGCTTTTAAAGATATAACCTGAAATAACTATCCTAATTGTTTGAAGGTCATGGTGATGTTATAAAGAGAGAGTGTACAATCCGTGTGTATCTATCATTAGATAGTCTTGTGCATCTTTGAAGGACAAAAAACTATTTTAAGACCAGTTCAACAGAAAACAGTGCAGAGCACGATCCGTACAGTTGTAATGAAATTTTCTGAAATGGCAGCCACTCCTTTTTCTTTAAGAACCAGTCCTTCTTTCCTTCTCTAAACCCTAATCTCTTCTTCTCTATAAACTCATCTTCTAACTTTTGTTCTCAACCATCCTCTTTTTCAAAGCTTCGACAACTAATAAAGCTCAAATAAGAGATGGATCAAGCAGAGCTTTCCCGGATATTCCAAATGTTCGACAGGAACGGTGACGGAAAAATCACCAAGCAAGAGCTGAGTGATTCATTGGAGAATCTTGGAATCTACATTCCCGACAAAGACTTGGTGCAGATGATCGAGAAGATTGATCTCAACGGCGATGGGTACGTGGACATCGAAGAGTTTGGAGGGTTGTACCAGTCGATCATGGAGGATAGAGACGAGGAGGAAGACATCAGAGAGGCTTTCAACGTGTTTGATCAGAACCGGGACGGGTTCATCACGGTGGAAGAGCTGAGATCTGTGTTATCTTCCTTGGGGCTCAAGCAAGGAAGAACATTAGAGGATTGTAAGAGGATGATAAGTAAAGTTGACGTTGATGGAGATGGGATGGTGAATTTCAAGGAGTTCAAGCAAATGATGAAAGGTGGTGGATTCGCTGCCTTAGAATCAAGCTTGTAAAACAAACAAACAAAACCCATTTTTTGGGTTAGGGTTTGAGACTCAAAACCATTGTTTTTTTTCCTCGGAATGATTAGGGCAAAACCTCGAAAGAGAATTAACAAATGGATCAAGCTTTGTTTTGAATGCTTCTCCACAAAATATTGTTGATGAATTTGCTATGTGGGATTTTGAAACAAACATGTATAATTTTGTTTTTGATTTTGAGGATTTTATAAATGGTTGAGGATTCTTTTATTTATTTGTAATATATATGGTTGTGAATTGTGATGCACGCCACTTGTTAATTAGACTACATTTACGCTTAATTAGATCATGCCATGCACAACATAGAACAAGGGAAAAGAAAAGAAAAAGAAGCCGTAAACTACTTGATGTTTTAACTTGTATCTGAAGTCAAACAAAAAAATTTATAAACTACGTGCCGTTTCTCACTTGTCGTAGACCAACGGATGAAGTTCACGTGCTCCACCCAAAAACCAGTCAAGTCAAGTCATCATCAACCGTACACGAAACAGAGAGATCTTCGACTTTGTGTCCTATTGTCGTCTGCTTCCTCAACACTTCCCTTTCTTTCCAACTCACTAGCCTAACTTCAGTTTCACATATCAACACTTCCTCTGTCCAATTATATCCCTGTCTGAATTGTTCCCTAATCTTTCATCCAAGTAAGTGCTTCAGTTGAGTTTCCCTTTATATCATTCAATCTTTTGTTGAAATGTTTGTAGGGGTTCATCTCCCTTTTGTCTATGTTGTTTCTTTTTTATTTTTGATCTGCTTTCCTATGGATGAACCTACTCTGGTGTGAAGTCCCAACGTTTGATCAAAAGTGGATGAAACTGCTACTCCCTTCCTACTTAATTAGGGTTATAAATGCTTGTGTTTAGGGTTTCTGTTCTGCAGTTCTTCATTTTTATGCTGTGTATAATCTTCAATTTTTTGTGGGGGGGGATGGGGGGGGGGACCAACATTAATGTTCTACTCTGTTGTGTTCAGATCCGGCCTTGTTATTAAGTACTAGTTCAAGCTTTAAAAGGTTCAGTGGCAAAACTCTTATTAGGTCTGATATATTTAGGACTAAAGTGTTGCATCTTTTGTCTTGAACTAAGCTTGTTCTTGTGTTGTGTGTCAGTGGAAGGGAACCTCTTACGTGGAGAACATGCAGTAGAGATGATCGAGAATACAGTCACAGAAGAAGCTTCTTCATCAGTGGTGGAGCCTTTCATCGGTATGGATTTTGAATCAGAAGAAGCTGCGAAGTCTTTTTACGACAGTTACGCCACCCGCACCGGTTTTGTTATGAGAGTGGATGCTTTCAGACGGTCAACGCGAGATGATGGGACAGTAGTGTGGCGCAGGCTCGTGTGTAACAAAGAAGGGTTCCGCAGATCGAGACCTAGGAGAGACGAGAGCAGGAAGCCTAGGGCTATCACAAGAGAAGGTTGTAAGGCTTTGATCGTGGTGAAAAAAGAAAAATCCGGTAAATGGACTGTCACCAAGTTTGTGAAGGAACATAACCATCCTCTCTTGTCTCTACTTACTAATAATAACGGTCGCCGGAGTTCACAGATCTCTCAAACACCGGTACGTTCATACACGTAAGGCTTGCTCTGTTTTATCATGTCTTTGAACTCAAATCTTTGTACAAAACTAACTTTTTCAGAACGAGAAAGACGCAAAGATTCGAGAACTTAGCACAGAGCTGAGCCGTGAAAGAAAGCGTTGTGCTACGTTGCAACAGCAGCTTGATATGGTCCTAAACGTGATGGAAGAACACTCTAATCATCTCTCCATTAATATCAATAACGTTATCCAAAATGTAAGAGAAATAGAGTCCAACACTTTCACCAAACCCCTCAACTAAATAAAACAACAAACACACAACTTCGGTCTATGAGTCGACTATCTATTTTCCCACGAGAACTATCGACTATTTATTTTCCCACGAGAACTATCGTATAATACTATATATCCTTCGAACTATGACTACATTTTATATATCCCTGAAATAATAGTTTCAGATTCAATTCTATGTGTATAAGAGTTTAACATCAACTTCTCTTGATCTTGCCATCTTTACTTCATTCTCCATAAAAAAAAATAGAGAAACTCTTTCAAACCAGAAAAATAAAATAAAATAAAATAAACTCTGTTCTTGGATGAAACTCTTTGAAATCAAGATTCAGTGCCAGAAAGCGTAAAAGGCAGTAGAGATATAAACCAAGAGAGCAGATGAAACAAGCGTCACGAGCGTTGCAACCGCCTGAACCGCAGATTGACTACCGCAAGAAAGCAACCCTAGACGGATCTGAATCACATTAACCATAGAGAGCATCAAGAACAAACAACCCATCACAGATCCGACGGCAGAGGCCATCATGCCCCATCTCAGAACCTTAATATTGATGTGAGCTCTGAAAATCTCGTCCACGTCTTTGCTGTTGAGAAGGTTCAGCGCGAGCTTGAGACCCTGAGCCACGAGAGATGAGAAGAGGAAGAAGCTGAAGGAGACGACTTCGAAGACCAGCAGCTTCTTCGCCACGTCATCGCTCGCGTCGCAGCTGGATCGCTGCTCGAGGCTGTGCTGTCCCGGAGTGGCTAGGGAGAGGCCTACGAAGACGGCGATGGTGAAGAGGGAGTTGACGTTGACGAGTCCGTCGAGTGCGCTTACGTGGACGCTCGTTGTGGCGACGGAGGAAGATGCCGGTGACGTCATTCCGACGGCGGTCGTGTACTCGATTTTCGGCTCAGATCTGCTCGGGGAAAAAGGAATGTTAAAAGAAAGGTAGATTGAGTACGGAGAGAGAGAGAAGAGAGTAAAGCTTACTCTGCCATTGAAGAATCTAAATAAGTTCTCAGGATGCTTTTGCTTTTGGTCGGAGAGATTAGTTGGAAAGAAAGATTGATTGTCTTAAAAGAGAGATTTTTTAAAAGACTCTGCAATAACGCGAATACTTCGTCTTTATTTTTTCATAAACCATGCGTTTTGTTTTTTTGTCCACGTCGGAGTCAACTGAAATTAAGTTGTTGACCAAAATTCACAAATTTAACTTTTTTTGTTTGAATTTATTTAAATGTTTTCAATCAATTTTTTTTTTGGTAAAAATGATTTCAATTAAATATCTTTGATTGAACTGAACTTTGATAAGAATGATTTTAATGTTTTTTGGTAAATTTTGAAAAAATACTTTATATTAAATACGATTTTTAACGTCAAAAATATTAAATAGATGATTACACAGTCGGATTATTTTTCTCCGTAAATTGCATAATTTGTAATTTTCTGGAGTTTGAATCCAAAATTTCTTATTGTAAAAACATTAATGAATACTTAGTCAAACTACTAGACTAAATAGATTTTCATATTAAATATTATTTAAGTTTTTAAACTATAAACATGTTGATAAACAATAGAATAATTTTTATCTACTTCTCATACCCGTTTATTTGAGAATGGGAGTACACTTTTCATATTAGTAGATTAGTAAACTTAAAAGTTAGGAGATGTTTACACGAATAACACCATATTTCAAAGATTTAAGAGAACAAAATTGATGATTAACGTCAGAGTCATTTGAACTTGAAAGCTAACCTAATGAGATTTTATTTAAAATCAGTAGACGCATCTCTAACATTTTATTTTTATTGATTTATCATATACTACCCCTGGGCTGAAACCAATCACCCTTGCCATACGCTTTTATAAAGAACGATCCATGTAATGCAAATGTGTCATGTGAAAAGATCATTCACAAATGTGTACCATAGTAACCGCATCGTCTTGAGGGCTTTAGAGCCATCGACTAATCCTATAATTGGAATACAGACCATATCTAAATCAGCATCTCATGAGGGATTTTAAGACCAACCACCTGCCCAACAACAGAGAACCATGAAACCAAGTACAACTCAATCGGCATCCGACAGTCATTTAAGCTGCTGCTTTCGGAAAGCAGCTTGATCCATTCCTCAGTTCCACATGGATGCAGCTTGAACCACGGCCTGTTCAAATACGGATGCTCCTGCAATTTAATTGTTGCATAGAGACTGAATACAAAGCAACCAAAAAAACCTATATATATTAAACTCACACATTGTGGTATTGATTCTGAGAGGATTACCTCCTGTGTTATAAAAGTCCACTTAGACTCCAACAAAAGACTAACAGAGCTCGAGGGCAGATCTCTTTTGATAACATCCAAAGAAAGAGGCTTCCCATCTAATAAAAGTGACAAATCAAGATGATAACAAACAAAGATGATTAATCTTATAACCAAACAAAAAGAGTATTCCAGATATTTTGCAGGGGAGATGGTGTGACATACCACTAGAGTATCCACGAAAATAGAGCATAGGAACCATGTAAGATGCACTGTAAACGATATGGTAATCATAGTAGTGCGCTTCATCTTCAACGTTTTGTACCTTAGCAACAAGCAAAAAGAACCAATCTCAGAGATTCTGCTGTTCATTCATATACAAAGATAAATTGGCTTTTATGTACCACCAAGACCGTGTGATCATCATCATCTGCTTCTTCCTTCTCAGACCAATAAGCTGTTACATCTAGAGACTCCTCTTCAGCACTTCCCTACACACACAGACAATGGTGAGAGGCATAAACGAAGGAAGAAAGATGATGCAAAACATTATTTAAAGGCTGTGACTTTACATCAAGTGAAGTGAGAATGATGACTTTCTCTAGCGATAAGTAACCTTCCTCCTTCTGATAACACACAACAACACAGAAGGAATCTTAAGGTAAAAATGCTATCTTGATGAAACATGTATAGAATAGTGTTGATCGACGTTGACCTTAGGTAAAATAGTTCGGTTGATCAGAGGAACCCATGACCAAGGAGGGAGAGAAAGGTTATGTCTTTTCCATTTATCGGAGAAAGCTCGAGCAGCTACAGTGAAACCCTCGAGAGTGATTTTGCCATCGTTGACGACGATCTCTCCAGCAGAATCCATACCGGAGCAGGAGTAAATAAAATCGCTGATCAGCAACACCGTCGCTACAAAATCAAAGCAACTAACCGAACCGAGCTAAACCAAAGAGTACAGGCCGAATTTATATACTAAATTAATCGAATCGAACCGAACCAAACCAAAGAGTATAAACCGAATTTATAAACTAAATTAACCAAACCGAACCGAACCTATTCGAAATAAAACCGCCGCTTCCTACTCCTTCCCGGCTTCCCCGGCTTCCATAAACCGCCGCTACTTTCTCAGACGCATCTATTGGTAGTCTCTCTCTCTCTCTCTCTCTCTCACACACACACACACACACACACACACACACACAACTTGATCCTCTAGAAAAGCTGTGAATTAGAATCTCTCTGATGTTCTTCTACTGAGGATATTCATTGGATTTCGACAGATTCTACTGCTGTTCTGTCTCCATGGAACTGGTGAGTTTCTCTTTGGTTATGTATTAAATTAACGTAAAGTCTATTACTTTTCGTCTGAGTTGTTGGAAACGTCACTCGGGTTTGTGTAAATATGAAAGCTTTGTGTGTGTTTTGTAGACTTGTCTGAGTAAAGGAAATGGCTTTCACTACCCGCCTTGTCACATGCTGAACCTAAGTGGTTTCAGGATCTTGATCGACTGCCCTTTGGATCTTTTAGCAACCACAATCTTCTCCCCTGTTACGTGTGATGTGGGCACTGAAGCTTCTGCATATCCAACATCTGAAGAGGATGATGCCCAGAATCCACTTCAAAAGAAGCAGAAAGCTGGAGGAGAGACAGATGACTCCTGATGACTTGGTGTGCGCAGAACCGTGGTACAAAACTGTGAAGGACCTTGCATCTATGGGAGGTTTCTTTAATTGATATAGTTCTCATCTCCAACCCCATGGGGTTGCTCGGATTACCATTCCTTACTCAAAACCCAAGATTCTGTGCCAAGGTAAAACACGTTTTCATGAATGTAACTTGTTTTGCTTTGGGTGCTGAGTTCTTATTCTTCTGAGAGATGTAGATATATATGACTGAAGCAACAGCTAAGATTGGGCAGCTCATGATGGAAGATCTCGTCTCTATGCACATGGAGTTCAGACGCTTACATGGACCACCTGAAGACTCTAGTTTCCCTTGGTGGACAAAGAATCTAGATGGTGAAGATGTGCCAGCCCTGCTTAAGAATGTTGTCTTCGGTGAGAATGGTGATGATCTAGGGAAGTTGGATGCGTCTGTACAGGTAATTTTGCTATTAGCTTTGCCGTCCCATTAGTTGTATTCAAGTTACTGTTGATTGCTTTCATTTTTTTCTTTCTTCAGTTTAGATGATATAAAGAGTTGCATGAAGAAGGTTCAAGCTCTAAAGTTTGCAGAAGAAGTTTGTTATAATGGGACGTTGATCATTAAGGCCCTAAGTTCAGGTTTAGATATAGGGGCTTGCAATTGGTTGATCAACGGACCTAACGGGAGTCTAAGTTATGTGTCAGACTCCATCTTTGTTTCACATCATGCGAAAAGTTTCGACATCGATGGACTCAGAGGAACCGATGTGATGATTTACTCTGGTTTCTCATGCCTCCAAACCGCAGAAATGACCGAGAGTGATGATTGTATATCAACAATCAGGTACATACATTCATTACATACGCGACTCTCTTACTACATTTTATGATATGATGTTTGTTTTCTTTGGATCTTATGAGTCAATGATATTTTTCTTTACTGCAGTGAGAATAATGACGGGAGCTTGGCTGCTTCGTTACTAGACAATGAAGAAAGCTTAGAAGAGCTAGAGAAACTAGCTTTTGTTTGCTCATGTGCTGCAGAATCTGCGGATGCTGGTGGCTCAACCTTGATAACGATAACTCGAGTGGGGATAGTTCTGCAGCTCCTTGAGCTATTGTCAAATTCCCTTGAGTCCTCTTCTCTAAAGGTTCAATTTACCCTTTTTCTCTTTTTATTCTGCACTTTTAATTTATTGAGGATTTGAATCACAGTTAAAATGGTGAAGTTCTTATTTGACGTTGTTATTTTCTTAGGTTCCAATCTTTGTAATATCTTCTGTGGCAGAAGAGCTATTGGCATACGCAAACACCATACCAGAGTGGCTGTGCGAGCAACGTCAGGAGAAGGTATATACTTATGTGTCTTGTTAATCTCTGTTAAATTTTTAAAATGAATCAAATAGTAGATTTTATACTATGTTTTTGATCCATGTCACAGTTAATTTCAGGAGAACCATCATTTGGTCATCTTAAATTCATTAAAGACAAGAAGATCCTATTTGTTTCCTGCCATTCACTCACCCAACTTAATGTAAGAACTTGTTGTTTCCTAGTACTTGGTTTTTAATATTTTTCTTTATCTCTATGATTACTATTCTGATAGGTAGTTTTGGCCTAAATGCTATTTTTGTAATTTGAAAATATCATCTCGGTCCACCATAAGTCATTGGCTAGTTCAGATACAAAGTAAAGTATAACTACTATTTACGTTTGTGGCAAAACAGAACAAGTTGGCAAGAACCATGCATCGTGTTTGCTCCTCACTGGAGTTTGCGGCTTGGTCCTTCTGTCCAACTTTTTCAGCGTTGGCGTGGAGATCCAAAATCATTGCTTGTTCTCGAGGTCTTTTTAATCTGTTTCTCTCTTCCTCAATAAGATGATCCAATGTGAATCTCTAGTCTAAATATCTAATGAGAAATATGTGTTGCAGGACGGTGGTATAAGTTCAGGTTTAGGACTTCTCCCCTTCAGACCAATCTCTATGAAGATTCTCCAATGTTCATTTCTTTCTGGAATTAGGTGAGAAATCATGCCTGTCTATAACTTGCTTGTCAACATTGCTCAATACTATTAAGTTATTTTGCAGGTTGCAGAAGCTCCCAGCACTTGTTTCCCTTTTGAAGCCAAAGATTGTTTTGGTAACGATTCAATTCCTATGCTTTGTTGACTCTTGTCTGTATTCATCAATTTGATAGCATTTTGTAAACAGGTCCCTGATGTTGTCAACCAGAGGATCAATCTTTCTTCAGTGAAGACAAAATCTATTCTGAATTACTCTGAGAACATGACGCTAAGTGTGGCAAGAGTTGTAGACAATGCAGACGTAGAGATAATGGCAGAGTTAGCCACCAAGTTGAGCTGGAAGAAACTCAGACAGCGTGAAAACTTTGGTATCTGCGAGGTTGAAAGGTGACCTTGTGATGGAGAATGGGAAACAGAGATTGGTTTCCTGGTTGGATCAGGAAGAAAGTTCAGGAAAGGCTCGGTCACTTAGGCATTGGGGCGCTGTGGCTCCTGAAACACTTTTGGATGCGTTGAATGAAGATGAGTATAATCGGATCTATAGAACACAGCAGAGGTGAGAATGGAGCAGAAGACAAGAGTATAATCTATATAACAAATCCTAGCGGTGGAATGATAGAGACCTCAGAGATGGGTACTACTATTATAACAGACGATAAGACTGTAGCCTCTAAGATCTTCCAGGCGATTGATGGACTTCTTGACGGCTTATAGAGCAAGTGTAGCTTTGATTCCCTAGTAAGTTGAAGCACTTAATGATTGAAGCACGTAAGGGAAGATCAGTTTATGGTTTTGGAATGATCCTGGTATCAAAGATGAGCTTTAACATGTATAGGTTTAGGTTCCATTGATGACATGACACACAAGATCACTCATATGTTCACAATTGCAAGTATAGTCACTGAAGTAGACAGCCTTTTTCCATGTATGTAACATCTTATTTAAATTGATTGATGGTAGGCTTGGTTTGGTCTGAAACCTACAACTCCCAAACTATGTTATCCTTCTCTGCTTTTTCCTGTTATGTAAAGTAGATCCATTGAGATATTTGCTTTAATAGAGAAATCAAGTAAAATTTCACTTAAGAACCAACGAGAAAGATACAAAGATTAGGGAACTTAGCACAGAGCTGATCAGAGAGAGAAAGCGTTGTGCTGCGTTGCAAGAACAGCTCGATATGGTCCTAAAGGTGATGGAAGAACATACTAATCATCTCTCCATTAACATCAACAATGTTTACCAAAATGTAAGAGAAATAGAGTCAAAAACTTTCACCAAACCCCTCAGCTGAATAAAACAACACACATAAAATTTAAAAGACCGGAAATCAAATAAGAAACATAGAAATCACAAAATATCATCTAGTGCCATTAAAGGTCAGGTTTTCCAATAGCAAAACAGCATACAAAACATAACGTAACCAAAGATAACCAAACACACCAGAAGTTCTATCTCTTTCTTTTTCTTGCCGATGATTCAAGCACGAGCACGGGATATACAAATTCATGGATGAGGCCCTTTGGTCTACTAAGAGCTAAAGCTGTGTCAGCTCCTATACCCCGGTTAACTCCAAATGTTGAATCACCACGCCCAGCAACAAAGTGATGACCCATAACCATCATCTAACCAGACAATAGGATGTACCCTTTGTCCTGAGCTCTATTCCGTGGCTAGACTTGCACCAGAATACAAGCTCTCCGTTCATCAAAAACACATCCACAATGGTCACCTCGTTAAGAGCCTCATACTGAGAAGATGTAAAGAAGTTCCCGTTTAATGGGGGGGGGGGTTCAGCCCATGACCAAGCACAAACTCCATGTATCAAAACAATGAAAGATCCAAACATAATTTCAGAGTTGCAAATGTGTGCGCGTGTTAGCTTTAATTCTGCTAAGTGCAAACATTGTGGAGTTAGCGAATCAATACGATGTGTCTGTTTTCAATTTATGTGTATGAGTTAACTTTAATTTCTAGGTGTTACACCGTACTATCTTTTAACTATTCCAGCTTATCTAGTGGTACAATAGTTCCATCAGCCATTTGTAAGATTTTTTTCAGTTGATTGTACTAATATAAACAAATTGAGTAACATCTATGTCCGAGAACAATGAAGTTTTTTTTTTGTGCACAATGAAGTTTCAAACTGATATTCTAATGATTTCGATTGACTTGGTGACCAAGTCCACCCGAATACTTTTGATGGATTACTAAGGTTTTAGAGTCTTTAGGCAATAAAAATGAACCTTAACAAGAAAATTAGATAAGACAATATTTCAAATATACACAAGCAACTGCATATAGTATTAAAATTGTTCTAACCATATTTAAATAAGAAATCTAATAAATTGAATAATCCAACTTATAGTGTTCAGATTGTTCTCCAATTTGATGGAGATCTGAGACATAAAACCGAAAATTCAGTTCAATTCGGCGACAAATCTCAAAAACCAAACTGAACCGAACCATAACTAATTTCGGTTCAATTCGGTAGTAAATTTTTCAATTCGAATTAACAACTGAAGTAACCGAAGTAACATTTTGTTTAAATTCACAGTTGCAAGCATATAGTCTTAGGATCATTGAAGTAACCTTTTGCTTAAATTGATTGATGATAAATTCCATGTAAGTAACGTTTTGTTGAAGTTGATTGATGATAGATTTGAGTTGGTCTGAAAACTACAACTATGTTATCCTTTCTTGCTTTTCCTGTTATGCAGAATCCATGGAGATATTTTGCTTTGATACAGAAATAAAGTAAAACTTCACTGAAGAACTCATCGTTCCAACGTGATAGATACTTAAAATGAAGAAGCCAAAGCTGATGACGTGGAGGCTGAGCCAGCTGGCTAAATGACTTGAGTAAAGCTTTGGTTTGGAGAAGAGTCTTTGCGGTTACTGATTCAAGAAGTATAAAAGGAAGAGTCGAAGCTTTCATGGAGTTTATGCTGATGTTGTAGAAAGAGTGAGACGCCATGAGTCTTCCTTCCTCACGATCGCCATGAGATCGTGTTGAGTCTTCAGGTTGAGATCGCTATGAGATCCTAATCTGAGATTCACTTTATCAGCTTCTAGTTCATCTTGTAATCTCTGTTCTAGCTTGTAATCTGTGTTTAGTGATCAATAAGAAGAGTTTATAGAGTTTGAGATATCAAGACTCTATCACAACGATCCATACAAACATAAGTACATAACTAATTTAAGGAGGCAACACAATGCATCAACAGTCTTGGAAAGATTGTAGGATCTTCCTTTACACTTGAAACCTACTAAGCCAGAGTACTCTCTTCTCTAGTCAACCTCCATTTCCTTGCATACTTTATCTAGAACAGACAGAAAGTCTCTCACGATCACGAACACTCTCAATAGCTGAGCTTCTTGTTTTGCTGAATCTCCATGGAAAATCTCTGTGATCTCTTTCACTGCAGCGAGCGTGGAAGCATCTTCTGTTTCAATATTTTTAGTCTCCTTCACAGCGGTTTCTAGGAACTTGGTCAATGACTCCTTGAATTTCGATCCATTCTCCTCAGTCAGTAGCAGATCCTTAACTTTCTGGACTCCTTGATAAAGCTTTGAAACCTCGCTTCTTAGAACACCATAGTCCATTTCTGCAGTTTTTTTGACATCTACAAGCGCTAAACTGAGATCTCTGACAACTTGCAACACTTTGGTACCTTGTGATTCTATGATGTTCTGTACAACAGAACGCAAGAGAGTGGTTCCTCCATCTAACAACGCCATAAGTTTGAAGTCTTGAGCATTCACGCCCTTCATTCCTGTCTCTAAGACAACTTCAGTTAGCTTCAATAGCATTCTGCTGGTCCGTAGTTCCTCACAAGCAGCCTGCAAAAGAATCAGATAGCTTTAAGAGACACAAACTTACAGCAACATTCATATGTCTCTCTCATTATACCTGTATAACGCCAAATGATTGTTTCAAGTGTTCAATCTTGGAATCAAACGTAGCAACAAAGAGCAATGCATCAACACGTTTGAAAACAAAAGGGACATTAAGCAGTTCCTTGAGAAACCTCTCTGATGGGGCAAGCTTGATCACTGAGTCATCATCATCATTATCATCACTATAGCTCTTCAACTTCCTCTCCTCCTCTTCACTCGGCGCCACTCTTGATAAGCTCTCAAGAAGCTCAACTCCAAGCGCTTCATATTGACCTGATTCAGAATTAAGAAACACCACCTCAGATTAAAACTCAATACAAATAAATAAGCTCTGTAACCGATGATAATACCATCTCGAAGGGCTTGGCAAACATCACATGCGGTGAGATCAAGTGTTGATAGTAGAAACGCAATACTCTGAGACTTCCTAGGATCCAAAACTCTGCTTTCTTGGTTAAGCATTGGGAGATCACAGCTGAGACTCCTCTGCTTCGGATTAGCATTCAAAGAACTGAACTTGAGACTGTCCCATGTGTTCTTCCGTGGTCGGACTCTCTCCCAGGGCAGAGGTTTCACCTTTGCTGTTGCATCCCAAGACAGCTTCTTTCCAGACTTGTGAACCATAAAAGACTGCGACGGCGGGACAAGAGGAGGCGGCGCCGGCATTTCAGGCGGCGGCCGTTCCGGAGGAGGAGGAGCTGATACACTCTGTTTCGTATCGTCAAGCTCTGTTTTTTCCCAAGAAGACTTCAATTTTCTAGAAGATTCAGAGACGTTGTTGATACAGAACTCTCTAGCGGGAGAAGCAGAGGAGAGGAAGAGAGACTTGACGTTTCGACTGAAGTCGTTCCACCTAGGCGGCGAGGAGGTCTCGAGCACCTTGCGGAAGAAGAAACGATCGGGAGTGGTGGAAACCGAAGAGTACATGGAGGAGCGAGCGTACGCGTGGTCGTCGGGGGTTCGAATCGTGCCTCCTCCTCTCTCAGGTGAAGTGGAAGCAGAGGAGATTCGAGGGAAGGAGCCAAGATTCTGATGGTTCCAGAGGGTGAACATTCTCAGAGACGGCACCACGTGGTGTCTCTTGTTGTTGCTCCTTGCTATGTTAACGGACGGTGACGTGGCAGGAGAGTCCGAGGTTGAGGAGAGAGAGGGAGAGTAGTTTCTCTGTTCTCGTGATTCTTTACCAGCTAGAGACGCGAGAGGGGAGTAGAAGTGGTCGTCGTCTTCTTCTTCTTCGGAGCTTTGTTGATGGAAGTTATGACTCTTATGAGACGACGACAATGGCGGGAGTGGAGAGATCTCTGGTGACTCCGGTTTGACGAAACCGGAAGTAGTGGCGAGGTTTCCGAGGTAGAGAACATCGGAGGAGGTTGCTGAAGCAGAGACGGTGAGTTTGTTTTCAGTGTTGTTGTTTCTTGGAAGGGGACTTGGAGCTTGTTCGGATGTGTTTATTATTATGTCTGAAGAAGAAGCTGCGGTCGTCTTTGAATCGTCTTTGAAATTACGGTTCTGCCCTCGACACCGTCCGTAGAGAAACAAGGCTGCTCCGACGGCTATTGCGACGGCGAGCACGGCGGAGATGAGCGGGATGAGGAGCGTCTTCGAAGCGGCGTGCGGTTTAGGGGAGCGAGGGAGGACGAGTGCGGAGATGTTCGCCGGAAAAGTGGCGTACGTGGGGGAGGACGGCGGTAGAGGCGTCGGTGGAGGCATCGGGAGAGGTGGAAGAGGAGGCGGCGGCGGAGGAGGGGAGGATGATAAGCCGTCGGCTGGGAAGAAAGGTAAGCCGCCGGGAGATGATGTGGAAGGATCGGTTAGAGGAGGAGCTTGCGAGAGGTGACGGCGGCTGAAACTGGCCGGGGAGGCGCAGGGTAAGTGAGTGGCTGCGCATGATAGCAGGAAGAAGATGATGAGAGCTTCCATATTTGGGAGTTTTCTTGGAGAGAGTTTGTGTTTTGGTTCTGCAATGCGCACTATCTGTCTGAGGATGATGAGTTACTTATTACTGACACTATGCTATGCTATAGTGTACTCTTTCCTCAACTACTGTTTCGAATTTTATTAAAGAAGAATAAAAAGCGAATTTAATATATAAAAACATTATAGGGAGGGAAGAACGTATATGAAATGCAATAATTACATGAAACAGTTCTCTGGGTCCTCTGCTTTCAAAATAATCTTTTTGACTTTTATTGTCCTCTTTACTACTACTATGCCTACTATTCAAAAAAATAGTAGTAATAAACACTATCCCTTCTCTTTCTATGCAATATCATTATTAAAGGTCATACCACCTTTATCTACCAGGAAAACAACTAACATCACATTTCCAGTTTATTGTTTATTAGATAAAATAGTGTAATTTTCATGTTCTGGAATACTATGCAATCGAATTTAAAATGTAATAGTAGTATACAACAGTATCAGGAAAGAAGAAGTAGATTAAAGTAGAACGAGAAATGCAGCATGCTTTGTCTTATCTATTTTTCGGTGGGCTTTTGTAAACAAATCACAATAGTTTTCACACAACTTGTCATCATGGGACTTAATTAGTTTATTGATTTGAAATGCTGTGATCACGTAAGTTTTTGCATATTTTTTTTAACTAATAGGTGCTTGAATGAATGATAACATTTAATCAAATGAGGAGGGGGACGAGAAGAGTGAGATTATGCAACAACAAGACAAGAGAAGGAGAAGACTTGGGTTGGCCATATTAGGATTGTTATTTGTTACAACACGCCATGTGGTTATTTATGTACCTATCTCCATTGTGTTTTTAACTGCCATTTTTAGTGCCCAAAGAAAAATATGAGGATCAAGAACATATGTGTGAACACAAACTCGAAGATGAAGACTTGCATGCGCTACATTGGTGGAGGAATTAATATGCAAAAGTCCAATCAATTCACAGCATCCAAGGAGACAGATAAACAATTGTTTTCTTTACCTTTTGGTGAGTGGTTTTCAAAACGTGAAGATGCAAAGTAAAAAATTAGCACACATGATATGAATCACGTCATTTCGACAATAGACCCCAAGTATGAATGCAAACTAGGGAGCTCGTGAGCATTAGCACATGCAAGAATCATATCACCAGCAATTGTAGCAGCGCCAGTTTGAGCCATAAAGTCCTTTGTCTATCATTTGGCAAAAAAAGAGCAGTGACATAATCAAACTCGATCTTTTTTTGTGTGCAAACTCTTTCGTTCATTCATAAAAACTTTAAGGGGTAACTGAAAACAAAACTGTAATATCGTGACCGTCCATGGTTAATGGACCATCCACCCCTGCTTTTTCGATTCGTAAGTCCCATCTCATTCTAAGAGTTGGTGCATAAATTTTATAAGACTCGAAATAATTGATAACTGATCTTGTAATCATCATTACTGACATTTTAAGGTATAATATGACATTTCTCTGTGTTTTGGTCGCGAATCACTTATTGATAGATTAATCATCATTTCACTACTTCAGTTCAAGTATGTTTCAAATATGTTTAGCTTTAGAGTTCTAATAAATATGTGTCGAAAAAATTAAGTGCACTTTGAATCCAAATCAATTTTTTGAAACTTTTCTATATATTACAAGTCACCAGTAACATTAGCTGCTCTATGAATGAATTAAACTGAATAACATTACACCTGATCTAAAATAGAAGAAAGAAACAACAAATGAGAAAACTAAATCTAGAAAACCACTATTTTCAATACACCAACACTTAGGGGGGTGTATTCAATTTAACATTTGATGTGATTTGATTTTTAATGGAGTTTTAGATGATTTTAATAAGTTGCAGAGATTTAGGTGATTTTTGTTAAACTACTCTAGAATATCACCTAAAACCATGGGATTTGAGTTTTAATTTTTTTAACTAAGAAACTCCACCCAAACACCCTAAAATCACCTCAAAATTTTAAAACTCCACAACTTAAAATATTTTCAATAACATTGGATTTCAGAGTACTTTACGAAATGTCAAGTTCAATAACAGTGGATTTTAAATGAATTTTTAAAATTCATGTTTGAATAAAAGTGAATTTGTCATTTTAATACAAATCACCTAAAACTCTCGGTTGAATACACCTCCCTACTATCTCTCACAAAGTTTCCAAAGTATCTGATACGAATAAAAATATTTTGACATTTAGACCCAAAAAAGTTCCAAAATATATTATTACTGCTGATTAAATTTTTTTACTAAGGTTAAAACTAAAAACAAAAAAGGGCAAAAAAAACGTTGTGCTTCAGCTCTCTGTGTTTTTTTCTTTTTTTTTTGCTAAAATTTGGATCAGCTCTCTGTGTTGGCAAGTGGATCATGGATTGAGCGAATACTGTTTAATTGACGATCGGTTTCATCGATAAAGTTTGGATTTTTTTTGTGTGGGTTTTCGCATATGCTTTTGAGTTTCCTGTGACGTCTCTGTTTCTGCTCCAACCAATTCAATCCAGATCTTCTTCTTTTGAGTCTCAAAGTCTCGCTTTTTACGACTCTCTTCTCCACAAGGGTTCCTCATCGAGATTGGTTGGATCAATGTATCGCTTTCGTTGATCTTGTTTTGGTCTTGTCTGGTTCAAACTCTGAAGTGAATGTACTCTGGATTGAATCAAAACAGAGGTTTACTTGAATTTGATTACAAAATCATCAGTTGAGTTAATCCAATCTTTGTTTATGATTCTCTGACAAAACAGATTTGAGTTTTTATGGTTCTGTACTAAAAAGATCAAGACTTTGTTGTCCATTAATACAGATTTGAAGTGAAAAAAGATGGAGAATGCGTCCGTGTCCACCACCTCCATCATCCACCTCCCTGACGATTGCCTTTCCTTTATCTACCAACGACTCGATAACCTCGAAGACCATGATTCGTTCGGTCTAACTTGTCACCGCTTTCTCGACATCCAAAACACCAACCGACGCTCTCTCCAGTTCCAGTGTTCATTATCTGTCCTCAACCACCCTTCGAGTCTCTCTCAGACAAACCCTGCTGTGAACTCAGATCATCTCCACAGGCTTCTCGCTCGTTTCCAGTGGCTGGAGCATCTCTCGCTCTCCGGCTGCACGTTGCTGAACGATTTGAGTCTAGCCTCGCTCAGGTATCCCGGGGCAAGACTGCATAGTCTCCACTTAGACTGCTGCTACAGAGTTTCTGATGATGGGATCTCCACGGTTGCTAGCTTTTGTCCTAATCTGAGAGTGGTTAGTCTCTACCGTTGCGGTATCAGCGACGTTGGGTTGGAAACGCTGGCGAGGGCTGCTTCCTCGCGTTTGAGATGCGTGAATCTCTCGTACTGCCCTCTGGTGTCTGATCATGGAGTGAGAGCGTTGAGACAAGCGTGCTTGCGGATCGAGTCGGTGAAGATATCAAACTGCAAGAGCATCACCGGTGTTGGCTTTAGCGGCTCTTCTCCTTCTCTAGGCTATGTGGATGCTGAGTCTTGTTGTCAGCTTGAGCCTAAGGGTATAGCAGGGATCGTCAGCGGTGGTGGGATTGAGTTTCTGAACGTTTCAGGTGCGGTTTGTGACGGTTTGGTTCCCATCGGGTCTGGGGTTGCGTCGAAGCTTAGAGTGTTGAACCTTAGGATGTGCAGAACGGTTGGTGATGAATCCATCAGGGCTATAGCGAGAGGTTGCCCGTTGCTGCAAGAGTGGAACTTGGCTTTGTGTCATGAAGTCAGGGTTTTGGGATGGGAAGGTGTGGGGAAGTGGTGCAGAAAGCTGGAGAGACTACATGTGAACCGTTGTAGGAACCTGTGTGATCAAGGGTTGCTTGCTATCAGAAGCGGTTGCAAGAGTCTCCGGATGCTGTATATGAACGGGAATGCGAGGCTGACTCCTACGGCGGTTGAGATGTTTAAGTTACACAGAGGAGATGTCACACTCAGGAGTGAAGAAGTTATGGTTATAGGACCAGACTGGAGACTCTATACACGTGAATGAAGAGCAACAATCTGTACCTCAACTACATATTGTTGTTTCAAATATAGTAAAAGAAGAGAATCAAATAATATTTATATGAATACCACCAGAAATGTCTTTATAACACTTACAACTTCACTTTCCATTTTATTGAGTTCAACATCTATATCTGCAACTTGTTTATATAACACAACCAGCAAGCTCAGAAAAGAGAGACGGAAGACAAATAAAAACAGAAGAGACTCGATGTGTAAAGAAAACATCTGGCTTTGTACAACCCAATCTGCGTTGGAGGCTGCCTCACGACTTGTGTTCATTTTGTAACGAAATGATTCTCGAGTTGTGTGTATTCGTAGCAATGTTGAAGGATTTGAGTTAAATGAAAGAAGCAGCTTAGTTAGTTACCCCATACATTATCCCAACCACCACCACCACCTGGTGCCGCGGCTTTAGGGCCATCGATGTAGTTCTGGTTTCCATGTGGCTGGTGGGGTAAAGGGAGTCCATTAGGCCCTTGTGGATGCTGCTGCATCTTTGGAGGCTTTGTTCTCACACCAAGCATACGCAATACAAATCTTGCTAATTCTCCATATAACATACCACCACGGTCAAAGAGCTGAAGAAGGGCAGACATGAAAAAATGAAAGGCCTGGGTGTTTTGGTCAATCAGCATCGCTACACGGCCAAAGAAATTCACAGCACCTTGCATCTGACGACAATCAAACAAAACATCAACACCGTATGTTATATAAACTTATCAACTTGTTTGGTTTCTTAACCACATTACAAGGGATGAACAATACCACACGGAGAAAGGATATCCAGAAGCCTGGTGAAGATGGAGGTTGATTAAAAGGGTCATTTGGATCTTGACCACCATAAGGACTCATTCCCATTCCCATTCCTGTCCCCATACCCATACCATAACCACCACCAAAACTGCCACCATACATGCCTGAACTTCCATAGAGACCACCACCACCACCACCACCACCATAAATACCTCCTCTATTATACATGCTACTGCCACCATACATTCCACCCCCATATGACGAACCATACCCACCTAACCCTGAACCATAACCAGAGTTCATACCTAGGTTTGAACCATAACCTGCATCATTACATACAACAAAAATAAGTAAAGCTTATGTCCTCTCAATACAAGTAAAATAACATAATACTCCCTTTGTTTCAATGCATATTTTAGTTTTTTCACACATTAATAAAACATATTATCTTTATTCCATAAATCTAAACAAATAAAAATCCAATAAGTGCAATTATGTTTTTTTTTTTGAAATTTGCTATAAATCATCATTAGTTTGACAAAAAATGCATTGAAAAAAGTATATTTTCAAAAGAAAAAAATTTCCCTAAAACATACCACCATAAGTATAGTTCTGCTGGTCCCAAGGTCTAGCTGGAACAGGTCTACTCAAACTAGCAGCTGTGTTAGTCCTATTAACAGACGAAACTAGTTCACCGGGATTCGCAGTGCCAGAAGCCTCAACAGAAGCAGCAGTGCTGGTATTAGAAGGAGGCCTGAAAGGCTTAGGACCACCAGATGTATTGTTGTTTCCTTCTTTTTCCCAAGGCTTAGGAGGAGGACTACCACCTACATACATGTTGAAATAACAACTTCAGATTATAAAATATTCAGACAACAACAACAACAAAAAAAAAAGACAGAACTCAAATCATTACAAAACAGCAAAGCTCCATTAAATAATTGATTTACTATGCTCTGATTACGAAAAGGTATCACTTTGCAATCCGAAAAAAATAATCAAATTGATTCAGACACGCTAATCTCAATCGGTAAAAGATTTAGAAAAGGCAGAAGATTTTTTTTTTCGAACTAACTAACCTGACGACGCCATAACCGACACGATTAGAGAGCTTTTGGAAGTCTCCGACGCCTACCTTCAAGCGCGGAGAGAGAAGACAAAAGGAGGAGGGACCTGGAGAAGAGAGAAGAAAACAAACGGATTGCTTTCTTCTTTTAGATTATTATATTTCAGACCCCTGAAGTTTCCAATCTTTGCTAAAAAAGCCTCGTAATTACTAAAACTAAAATCAACGTAATCGTAGAACATCTCAAAAATAGAAAAGAAAAGCCGAAAAAGGATAAATATTGCAAAATAAGAAAAAATAAAAAAGATTCCATATTTCAAGGGAAGCTCTGTTCCTATCCCGGCGCAAGTCACTCTCCGGCGGAAAATCTTTCTTTTTTTAGATAAAGGAAACGAATTTGCGCATCTACAGATTGAATTATTATCGATGGCGGCGAGCGCGAATCCGTCGGGGAACAATCAGGAAGGTTCGTCGGCGGCTGCGGCGCAGAAGGTATCGTCTTCATCTGCGGCGGCGGCGGCGACGAACGGCGGTGGTGTGAATTCGGTAGATAATAATGGTGGGACGGCGGTGGATAATAATTCGCAGCAGACGATAAGCGCGTTGAGGCATAATCCGGGGATCTCTACGGATTGGACTCATGAGGAGCAATCCTTATTGGAAGATTTGCTCGCCAAGTACCTCTCTCTCTTCCTCTCTCTCTCTCTCTCTCTCTCTATGTGTATGTCTCTATGTGTTAGATGTGAAAGTTTGATGCTTTATGTTTGTAACAAACACAGGTACGCGTCGGAGCCTACGATTGTTCGGTATGCGAAGATTGCTATGAAAATGAAGGATAAGACTGTTAGAGATGTTGCTCTCCGTTGTAGATGGATGACTGTGAGATTAATCTTCTTCTTTTCCTTTGGCTTTATTCAATAGTAAGAGTGTACTGATTGTTCTTCTTCTTACCTACGTGTCATTTTGCTGATGGATTGCAGAAGAAGGAAAACGGAAAGCGTAGGAAAGAAGACCATTCTTCAAGGAAGAAAGATAAGAAAGTATGTGGACTTCTACGATTCTTATGATGAAGTTTTGATCCTAGTGTATAGTTGTTGATGCACAGACCCATGAACTAGCTTTTGATTGGGTTGTTCTGATCTGTTTTGGCAGGAAAAAACTACGGATACTTCAGCAAAGTCGTCGTCTCATTTTAATGTGCATCCGAATGGTCCTGCATATGCTCCTCCTATGATGCCTTTAGATACTGATGATGGCATTTCATTTAAAGGTTTGATTTGTTCAAGAATCTTGTTTTCTTCTTTTTGTTTTGAGGCTTTAATTTATCTGGATTGGATTTTGGATTAGAAGAAACATAAAGTGTCTTGTCTCCTTTGCAGCTATTGGTGGTGTGAGTGGAGATCTTCTTGAACAAAATGCTCAGATGTTCAACCAGGTTTCATCCAATTTCTCAGCTTTCCAGGTGAAATGCAATTTCCATTTTCAGTTTGTAGACTTGGCTAAGTTTGTTTCTTTGACTTGTATTGTTTGGCTTTTGAGCAATTCGTATATACTTGGATTCCAAATTGATTCTTTCTTCCTCTTTGCAGATACATGATAACGTCAATATCTTGTGCAAAGCTCGAGACAATATCCTCGCAATTTTGAACGAGTAATAATACATCTTCACATATATTTCATTAGCTTCTCTTTGGAGCTTTTGTAATGTATTAACTCAAAAAATATTTGCTTGCTTTGCTGATTGAACAATTGTGTTGCAGCTTGAATGACATGCCGGAAGTTATGAGGCAGATGCCAGCTCTTCCAGTGAAGCTAAACGAAGAGCTGGCGAATTCAATCCTCCCTCGTCCTCCACCTCCCCATCAAAGGAAGTCGTGATAGAGAGAGACCCTCTATGTTTGGTTCTGACCAAAAACTCTCTTTCTAGTCCGGGGATCAATCAAGAAAAGAATAAATGACGGGATGTAAAGAGTTCCACTCGTAATGGATGATATCATAGGATGCAGGTTTTCTCACTAGTCTCTTTTGCAGTTTCAGTGGAAGTTTTTAGTAAAATGGTTCGTTGATACATGTGTACTAGAGTTGTATTTGTCGTTTAGGATGATGTGAATAGATTTGTATAAAATTTGGTTTCAAGCTTCAAGGGTTTGCAATTGTCATATACAAATCCCTCTTTTAGAAGAAAAGAAATGTACTCTATTATTTCTTTGTAATAAAATAAGAAAGCCGGATGATTTTGTAACACAAATGCAAAGTATTGCTTTATAAAAAAAGAGGGTCTTGGTACAAAAGGTAAGTCTATTTGAAGCTTGGTTTGAACGTATCTTCGAAGTTTCAAATCAAGATCGCAAACTCTCTTATGGATCAGACCAAGTTATTGATTTGAACTTGGAAGCTTCTTCCATGAGTCTCAACTCTCAACCTACACGAAGACGCAATGTGAGCCAGAGGTTTATAGCAGGGGATACGATACATGATTACATGTGAATACGACTACTGTGATGTGTTCTCTTATATGACTTCCTTTTGTTCCTATAACAGAGTGGGATAGATACATGATCAGACAAAGCGCGAATGATGAGTCGTTTCACGGTGCAAAACATTAACACTATGAGCTATTACTAACCAAAGTTATGAAACTACATGTGAACCCTGAACAATAAGAAACATACTGATAACAAAACAGAAGCTATGAAACTACAACTCTCAACTCAAACAAACGCTACAGAATCTAAACAAATACCGATACACCATTATAAAATCGAGAATTCTCATTGGATTAAACAGTTTGGAGAAACTAAATGAACAATGAGAAGTGACCCACCTTAACCAATAGTTTTCAATTAAACTCAAAACACACACGAACAGCTCTATTAATTCACCAGATAATTTCACCTAACGATCAATCATAGTTACAAAATGGAGATAGAGTTTGGGGGGAGAAAGAGATTAACCTGAGCTGGACTCGGGTTGTCGTGACCGGAGCTAGACTCCAGACCTGAAACCCTAGATTCCAGAGCTCCGAATTTCTCTTTCATCTGCATTAAGTATATTCCAAAAGCGTTAGGTGTCACGAAAATCGAGAGCTTGGGACAAAATGATGATGATGGTGCAAAGAAAAATTACATCAGAGGAAATAGCGAAACGTTCGGCGTAGAGATCGCGCCACACGAGATGAGCCACCGAAGCTCCGGTTACGGAGAACCCAAGCGTAAACCAGAGAAGCCGAGTTCTCAACATCTTTCCTCCTTTTTTTCTTCTTTCTCGTTCAATGTCTCCGATCCCGGCTGCTTAACCATAAACCGGCGACTGGTACCGAGTCGTCAACTATTGGGCTTTCATTTCCAACTGTATATGGGCCTCCACTGTATCCCGTTATAAGGCCCAAACAAACTTAAGAGCAGTAACATATCTATTCTATTAATTTGACCAATTGATAATAGTTGGGTCTAATTTAAAATTTCAATAATATATACATTTTAAATATAACTACATTGATATATATATTGATATTGTGGATATAACCACCTTTAACTTCCCCCAATAATCGGCTTTTCCACTTTTATAACTGCTTCCATATATTTTATTTAATCAAACAAAAGCTAAAATTAAATAAACATGCAAATGGTGCAAGATACGAACATTCCAAGAATCATTTTTTTCTCTTCGATTTGTTACTTAACAAAAATGACCATATATAATTTTTGAAATCTTGAAGACTTTTTTTTTAGTAATAATTTTTCTTTTTTAAAAGCTTTTACACAAATATAATAAGAAAACACAAATATGCTTACAAAAAACACAAATATAATTATAAATAAAGACACAAATATAAAATTAAATTAAATTTCTATAAAATATATTATAAAACAGAATATACTCGCCCTCTCAGAAACAAAAAAATATACCAGATATTTTAAGTGCGGATATATTTTTTCTTTTACATTTAAAAAAAATATATTTCTATTTGTGTTTTTAGTTGTATTTGTGTTTTTATTTGCATAATATTTCTCTTAAATAGTATTGACTAGATTTTGATCCGTCCTTAAAGGGCGGGTATATTTTCTGTCTTATATTTTTATAAATTTAAATTTTTTGTTTTTCATTATATAATTTTTTAAAATTATTAATCAAAGATTTTAATAATTGTATTAAAATAGTTGGATCGCATATATATCAATAGGTCATCTTCATGTTTTTTATCAAGACGGGTATATTTTAAATTGAACTCAACTAATATCAATTGGACATGTTCTAAATTTAGTAGTATTGATTAAAACATCTTATTAATCATTAAAAGAAATACTATACAATAAAAAAATATAAATATAACTAAAATACATATATTAAAATTATTTTTTTTTTAAATGTAAAACAAAACATATACCCGCCCTTTTAAGGGCGGGTCAAAATCTAGTTATCTAATAAAAACCGAACCGAAAACTAAACCAAGATAATTATTAATACATTAATTAAAATTCATTTATAATAAATATAATACATAATTAGAATATGAGTATATATTAAATATAAACCATTTGGAATATTAACTAAATTACCCTTATTGAGAAAAAGACCAAAATAGCACTAAATCAAGTTTTTATCACAAAAATAGCATCACAAATAGGAAAATGACCAAAATAAGTTTTATTGAAGGGTAAATATGCATTTATAACCTTTGGATTAATTAATCTATGACTTAGAGTTTAGAGTTAAGGGGTAGGGTTTTAGGAATGTATTCAAATATTTAAAAATAAAAAATAAATATTAAAATTTTCAAAACAAAAATGTGCTATTTTGGTCATTTTATTTTTTGAGTGCTATTTTTGTGACAAAAACTTTAAAAAGTGCTATTTTAGAGAATTGCCCTTATTTATTCATTCTATTCATAATTTTTTGATAGTTTTAATAAATTTTAATTCGGTTGCTCAAATTTAGTCTAACAATTAAGTCGGCCTGATTCGTTAAGAATTATGTGAAGGGATGGTCAAACATATGTGTTTGGTGAAACCCAGTCTGATTTGTTGAACTAAAGGTTTGTTTTTACCAACTAACTTCATATAACTGTTATCAAAGGCTCTTTCTACCAACTTCTTATGATTTACATGGGGAAGATACAAAGCATGGTACACAAGTTAGTTCTTTAAATAACAAATATTAGAGAGAAAATGACGAGAAAAGATCTCATTCAAATGATTAGTCAAATAGATGTTCAATACATCACAATGTTCTATCCGAGATAAATATTGTGGCGAGAGAATTAAAAGAGACTTCAAATAAGAATTCACTTGTTCATAAACTTTTTGACTTCTAATCCAATAGCAGCCAAAGCCAAAACTGCAACCGCAAAACCATAGCCGACGTTCCATGAAGAACCAGCTTTACCCAAATGAATACCATAGAAGATGTTGGAAATAGCAAGTATTATCATAACTCTTCCTACGTTATGATGATACCAATTCCAATATTTTCTGTATTTGGAATCTTTGTCCGGTCGAGCCAACAACGCTAGGACCTGTAATAAACAAAACCAACTTAACATGTTTTCTTTTGTAGTATATTGGAATTTTGAATGTGAAAGAAGATGAACCTGGAGAATGCCCATGACAAGTATTGTTATCCCAAGGCCTTTGTGCTTGGAGACATTGTTGGCCTTGGTACGGTTTTCAAGAACCAAACCGCAAATGATACCAGTTAAACCGAGAATAAAACCAGTGGTTTGGAGAGCGATATGGGCGTAGAACCAAGTCGGCTTCCATTGCTTCATGTGTCGAGCCACTAAAGCGCCGATGATGATTAATATCCCCCAGCCGAACATGTTCATCAGCCCATGTGTCTTTCTTAGCTTAGAATGCGGTGAACCCTTAACCACAGTCTGCGAACCTTTTAATTTATAAATGTAACGAAAAAAAAACATTAGTCTATGAAACCAGAAGAATAACATGCAAAATTATGGAGTTAACACAACATCATGTGCTGAAGGATGTTCTATAATTTAAAAATGTATTTGTTAAGATACAAATACAATGTATTATGTATGTGCAAAGAAACCATCAACATCTAAAAGGTTTATTTAAAATGTTATATGTGTATTTTGAACATATCAAAGTTTGGAATCTTCTACCATTAAAATAATTTTAAAATCTCTATATATAATTCACTGGAACAATAACTATATCAAATTAATTCATGAATGGATGAAAACTAATATAGTTTTCAATTACTTTTATTAAAAATTTAAACCATAAAGGATAATGGTAATGTGACTTTTGCTACAATTCACTATCATCAATACTAATATGAACATTTTGGAGATGATTAAAAATTTATCCTTTTTTTACTTTATTATCTAACAACATACTTGCCGTTTGGTGGATATAACTTAAGTACTACTCCAAGCTACAACATCTTAAGAGTCCCATAATCTAACAATATTATAATCGGTTTAAATAATCACATTCGCAATAACTAATAATAATATAATTGTTTGTTGGCCGAAAGAATACTATAGTATATAGAACTTTGTGTTATTGAAAATTAGTAACTCTAAAACTAGTACTGATAATATATATCTGGAACTATGTGAATATGATGTGAAATTGACTCCAACATAATCGTTTAGGAATTATACTAATCTTGTACATCACTAATGGGGTTTTACACTTGTAATCAAATATTTGAATAAATTAAAATCATAATGTTTTATCCTACTTGCTACCACTTACCAAACTATCCACGGAGAGAAGTGATTAACCAGTCAGATAATGGAAAAATTCAATATTGACTTTAATTAATTAGTCAGATAAAACTAAAAACAAGCTGGAATTATTATATTTTTTTTAAAGAAAGAAAGGTGGCGCTTGCTTGCTTACCTGTATTATAATCGACAGTCGTGGTGATCATGTCACGGTGCTCCCTCAAACCAAAACCCGGCGAAGTTGGAAAGAACCCGGCAGGTCCCAAGGCGTAGAGAAGACTCGGCCGCGGCACGTCAGCCGTGAGCTGAAAACTCATGTAAATACGCGACGACACCGACTCGACCTTCAGCGACCCGTTGACGATACTCAGATCCCCTTGGTCGGCCGTCACCTGGCCTGGAGATTTCCCTCCGAGCAAGTACTGTTTCGCCTGCCCTCCGCTGCCGTCGGCTGGTAGCCACCCGACCACCGCGCTGGCTCCGATCATCTGACCGTTGGTAGAGAACCCGATCCCGATGAAGGAGTTGGCGTCCGGAGCCGATAAAATGAAGTTCCATGTGTTCTGCGCCGTTCTAGCATACTGCAGCGCAAGATTTTTTAAAAATATAAATAAAATTTTGTTTGTTTGTATTTTGTTTTTTTTTCTAAGAATTGGAACATGGAGAAGTGGACTTACTCGGAGGATGTAATTACGGGGAGTCCAAGCTTCGACGCATTGAAGGAGGGTTGTGTCGAAGGTGAGGTCGTTGAGAGGTAGAGTTGAATTGCATGATTCCGTAGCTTGCTGAATGGAGAGAGGCAGAAGTTGAAAAGAGATTAAGCCGAAGAATATGAAGGAGACAGAGGAATAAAGCCTCATTGTCGTTCTCTCTCTCTCTCTCTCTCGTTTGGATCTGCTAGATGAAAGAGAGAGAGGAGGGGAAAGTAATGCAAGATCATGATGATGACGACTACGATGAATTATATATAAGTTTATGCGATAGTGTGTTGGAAGAAGCAGTTGAGAATTCAACAAATTATAAAAAATAATATTAGAGCAACATTATCAGTGGAACAAATAAATCTTAGCATATTTTAGTAATATTTTTAAGTTAGGGACAAAGTTTAAAGACTTTTCTAATGTTGTAGATTATTGGTAGGACAAAAAAAATCTTTAGTTGCAGTAGAAAGATAGAAAGTAAAACTGTTTTGCTTTTTCTCATCAAACATGAACAACAAAGCTGTGTTAACTAAAGATCCACTTTCAAAACTATTTCAACAAAACAGAGAAACAAGACTAGAAGCAACACTGGCAGTCAAAATGGCACAAACACGTATTACCAGCATTGGCCTTATTGAATGATCTTGACAGCACTTTAATGCTTCCTCCTGGATTCAAAAACTCGCACTTGCCAAGAATCTGAACAAGAAGAAGAAGAATCAAAGTCAGTGTCTTTCTTTTTAATTCGCATAATAATGCTACCACTTGTAGTTAAGAAAATGGAGAGAATAAAAAACCTCACAGCCAGTAGCGTCGAAGAGGCTATTGATACGAATGAGAAGAGTATTCCAATAGCATCCACAATCCCCTTTCTCTCCTTCTTCTTATTCTTCTTCTTCTTCTGCTTCTTAGAGGCACTTGCTTCACCTGATTGCCTAACAGCTCCCACCAAATCATTAGGCAAGCAGCTGAAACAATTATAACAAATCTGTAAGTAGTTCCCTTGTTATTATATACTTGTTCTAATCATTCAATTGCAAAAAGACATCATTACAAAACATATGTTCCCTTGTTATTCCAATAGACACACATAAACATTAAAAAAACAGAGTATCGTGACCAACTTTGAATCGAACTAGACGAGTTTCCTTCACAAAAACAGAACAAAACTCTATACCCAATTTAACATGATTACCAAAAAAGACTATACCCATTGCATTTTCAAACAATATGGTGTTTTTTTTGTTCCAATAGACACACAAAACGTTAACGAAACAGAGGAAAGTGGCAAACTTTGAATCATACTCTACGCTTCTGATGGTACTTCCTGTGAAGCAGGGGAGGTAGAAGCCGATGTGGTCTGTTCAAGAGGAGAATCAGCCTGAAACTTGTCGAATTTGACTCATGTTCTTAGCTTCGAAACGGGAAAAGCAGAGAATCTGCAAGAGAGAGAAGCCGAGAAAGATTGAGTGGTGGAGAACGAAGAGCTGGTGAGATCAATCACTGGATTTGGATTCTTCCGTCCAGGAAAGATCAATTGTCGACTGATTACGGAGTATACGAAGCCGAGAGAGACTAGAAGATTTTCCTGTGTGACACGTGTCCCTTAGAAGATTTTCCTGACGTGCTCAAAAATATCTTAGCTAAGGACGTTCTTCGCTTGGAAATGTATTAATTGGATTTTTTTGATTTATTTTTGGCCAAATAATGCATTAGGACTTTTCTTAGAAGCACCGGTAATAGTGCTCTTATATCGTTAGAATTTAGGTTTTTTCTTTCTTCTTCTAATTCGTTGGTCGAACGACATACAAGAATTTCTCCTTTTTTCTTACGTTAAGACAAAAGTGTAAGAACCTTGAGTCGTGAGATGGAAGCTAGTTTCGTTGGAAAATGATTGAAATGTTACACGTTACCTTAAAGAACACGTTACCATCTTTGTAATTTGCTGAGAACCCTAACCTTTTCACCTTCTTTTAGCAACATCCTAAAATCCTTTTCACCTTTTTTTTTTGTGTAATAGATTTCAGAACAAAAATCTGTTAAAAAAGGTGCATGTACTCACGCGCTTCTCCCAAATCGTATTCGAAGGACTCTGTAATCCTAAAAATTCCCACCATCAAATCGGCGGCCATCTCTGCAACTGTGGAGCTCCGTCGCCTGTTCAGGTACAATTGAAGCCTCTCCTACCTCCATCTTGAAGATCCTCCCCTCTGTTCTCAAGGAATGACATTTCCTTCAACCGTTTTGGCCGTTCTTTCTCACTGTGATGGTGCCGTCCACGACTCCTCCGTCACTGCCGTCACAGATGCTATACACGATGATGCCGTCCAAGAATCCTCTGTCACTAACGTCACAGATGCTGTCCAAGACTCCTCCGTCACTGCCGTCACAGATGCCGCTGCGATTGCTATTGTCGCTGCTAATACACCTGTCGATGTTGTTGCTACTGCTGTTGACGTTGCTCAGCCACCGAAAAGCTCTGATCTTGATGATGATGAGCTTGACGAAGATGAGGAAAATACTTTTGTTCCGTCTTTGGGCGTGTGGTCGAAGCCTCTTCACTTCACGCCTCCTCCAACTCCTCCAGAACCTGCAACTCCAAGGCTCGAAGTTTCAGAAGCTGTTAAATGTCAGATAGCTTCTTTTTGGCCTACGATTGATGAAGCAATCGTTAATGGTCCCAAGACTAAGAGGGGACAAAAGTTGTTCCCTGCGCAAGCAAAGCCCCAACTGCCTGTAAACACAATTCCACCTCCGGCACTTAAGGATGATGGTAGTCTTCGCTTCCCATGGGCCGCTCGTATGAACCAATCCTCTAGGAACCTCTTCCGTGCAACTGAACCGATTTATCGTCTAGATGGCACACCTCAAGTGACGATACCTTCTAAGGTACTTAGATTAGGACCAGAAAACAATGAAGAATATGTTGTTGGACAGTTTCATAGGTGCTCAAGTCCTCCTGGAGGTCTTATACACGCAGTATTGAATAGGTTATGGGGTCGGGAATGTAGGATCATTTGCAAGAAGTTAGGAGATTTGTCGTTTCTGTTTCATATCCCTCATGAAAATACTCGTAAATGGGTTATTCAACGAGACGTGTGGCATGTTGATGATTGTCTACTCTTTGTGGCACCTTGGACTCCCGTCAACTCTTTCAAAATACCTGAGATCTCTACCTTACCAGTATGGGTAAATCTCAAAAATATTCCAGATTCTTGTTTCTCTAGGTTAGGCATCAGCCACATAGCATTGGGTTTAGGAGAGCCAATGCTTACTCACAAACCTCGCTTAGATCCAACAAATATGGGGGAAGCAAAAATCTTAGTTGAGGTGGAGTTGGATAAACCTTTCCCAAAGCTCAATGCTCTTGATGACAAGTAAGGTAATATCTACTTGGTAGAAGTTGAATACACTTGGATTCCTAGTGCTTGTGAAAAGTGTGGTGCGCTTGGTCATAAGGAAAAGAGGTGTCTGTTACCGCCTATGCCACATGATTCTGCTCCTGTTACAAAAGAGTCTCAGGTCACAAGTAAAGTTATCCCAATTGTGGACATTGTCCATCTGATGCAAAACTCCTCCATAGCTCATGTAGAGCATGTGGAGCCAAACTCTCGTTCACACACTGCCCATCAATCTTTTGAGACTTCCAAAGTCACTTGTCACTCTTCCTTCCGAGGACGCATCTGCTAGTCATGTCACACATTCGCATGAGGTACATTCTTCCTCTTGCTCTCAGCTTGATAACACTTTACCCTTGTTAGCAGCCAAAAAAGATGTGCCAACTCAATCATTTATTATGGAAGACATTCCATCACATTCTATCATTTTGGAAGATCCTCATGCTTCTGAAAATGAGCAATAAATTGATCTTCGTTCTCCTCCTACTCTTCATCATCAACCACTCTCTATGGAGCTGGAAACTCTGCTTGAATATGGAAAAGGTAGTGGTTTTGATGAGGCTTGAGACTCATCTAGTTACTCTGTTACTAGAGGAGGAAGGACAATAAAACCAACACAAAAATTCAAGAAATGGGATGGACGAATGTTAGTGGAAGAGGTAAACGAGGTCGTCGCGACCGAGGAAACCATAATCACTAGTTCATGTCTTTTTTTATCTTGTTTTCTAGGATTCAAATGTGAATCTTTATCTAGAGTTCTTATGCCCTCTTGTTTGCAGCAAATTTTATCAGACTTATGAGTGAAAACTCATACATGTATTTTCTTGCATTTTAATTTGAAAGCCCTTTTTACAAAAAAAAAACATCCTATTTTTCACTTTATATCTTGAATTAATCTTTCAATTTTCGAATCGTTACTTATTGCGTTTGCCACATTTGTTGATTGATTAACAGGGGTTTCAGACCAAAACATTTATAATCACATTTACATATACCGTGATTGGGTAAATATTAGAGCAAATGGGAGTAAATAAATTAGAGAAATTAAGAGGAAAATACCGAGTAAACAAATAATAAAAGAAAAAAAGTAGAAGTCAAATCGAACTTTGATTGCTTCACTTCTGAATAACTAAAGAAAATATTTGTTTGGTTTATACTTTATACAGTAGTTGAACTGATCAAAATTTATATCACTGATATATTAACGCTATAGTGGACAAACATCCAAAGATTAATTATTTCTATTTCAGGTTTTACTAGTTTATACTTGATTCAATAGACCAAAAAACTACAGTAAATCAAATAGTATTTGGATAGTAACAACTTTTCCTACTTATAAACGTTCTACCTAAGTCCATCGAACTTAAAGACACTAATGATCTCTAAGTAACAGATCTCGTGCGATAGAAAAGGAGCGATGCATTTGCAAACCAAATTATGCAAATTCTTAATGTCATTGTTAGTTTTCTGGTTTAGGTTTCTACACTTTCAGGGACCAGAAGAAACGACTCGAGCCAGAAAGAAATCATTTTTATCCTACCCGAAAAAGAAGAATGTCATTGATACATCACCGCCTTGTGCCATCTCAACAAGCAGCAAACACCATATCAGTGGTCTAAAAGACCATTCAGTTGCTAGAACTTGAAGTTCTTGGAGTCAGCAATCCTCGGCGCACTTCAGCTCTGTAATCAGCTGGCGATATCTTTGGAGGTAATGTATTGTTTGCTGCAGCCAGGATCTGTAATTGTTTTGTCCCACAATATATGAGGAAATGGTCTCCGACTATGTTAACATCTTAAAGAGAGCTAAAGCATATGAAAGAGATGAAAGCGTTGGTTCTACCTGGTGAGGTAGTTTGCCCCAAACACTCCCTCCATAGTACATGATTGGTCGTTCTGTGGAATAGAAAGAAAAAACGCAGGTAACCAACGTTAACACTTTTTGATTCTACTCCCAGCAACACAAGCAGAAAAATCTAAAAGACCGAGAGGTTGAACAGAAAGGAAATTAGGAAACAACTCTGAATGCACTTAAACTAACCAGATAAATCCACAGTTGGGTCGTTGTATTGATGCATTGCAGTTGCCCAGCCTGTTCAAGAGTACATAAATAAGACAAGGCAAAACAATCGAGTGCTTAAGCAGTGACTTTAAAACACTTCATCTCATAAAGTTCAAAGATTTTAACCAAGGAGCTTGACTAATAAACTAGAACTCACTCATCATCTGTTTAGCATAGCATCATTTGATACGAAAAAAACGACCAGACACTGAAGATGATACCAAACAAATATTTAATTAGTCAAATTCAGATTCATACGCTGGCTTAAAAGCTGATAAGCTTCACTCGTAGCGCAGTCCTTCAGAGTGGCTATCTTTTGGGAAGCTTTCTCCATCTGAGAACCAGTAGCCAGAGGCTGACTTCTCTCACCATCCTTGTGCTGCTGGCTACTTGCACGATCTGCATATTTATCTTCAAAAACTTCAGCAAGTAACAAAGATCATAACAAGCAAAACCTGATATAGCATATTGCATTCCCTAAAGCTCAAACAATGATCATCTCTCTCAAGAACCGCTAATAAAGAGTGAGAGAGAGAGAGAGCAAGATCTAATCGCATGGTTTTAACAGATTCGCTAGCAAATCAACGAGTGTATCTACAAAATCAGATTACTTCTCTTCCACATCTCTCTGATCTACGTAGTAACTACAAAGAACTAGCTAATCTAGGAATAATCACGAACTCATTTGATTCGTTTCTAGCAAAGAAGATGAAGATCAGAGAGAAAGCGAGAGCAAATATACCTCCTATCTTCTTGCTATTCCCAGAAGGATTCCTGTGAGGCGGAGATGAAAGATCGGAGACGAGGAGAGTAAAAGATCACTCAAATTAGCAAGAACGAGAGAGGAAGGATAGAGAGAAGAAGAAGAAGAAGCGGAAGTTACCTTTGATTAGGGGGAGTGTATTTCTTCGTGTTGGAGCTCGGATCCGCCATTGACGAGAGTTAGGGCTTGCGCAGATTCGCCGGAGAGCAGCAGCTCCTCTCTCTACCGTCGAGAGTGGAGATCTGTCAGTCAACTCTCGATTTAAGCGAATTATCAATCTTGTGACGCGCAGCGCGTGTTTATCAAGCGATCGCGCGCTTTTGTTTAGACGCCTTTTCTGTAATTTACGGTTCGCGCAATTACCCGGTTAGCTAAACCAAGTGTAAATAAAAGGGAGATTTGTAATCTGTTTTTGGTTAGCTTTCGGTCAATCCCGGTATATAATTCGCAATGGGCTGTGTTTTACGGCCCAACGATGCTTTAAAGTGTTATATCCAAAATAGAAGTCGGATCCGTGCCCGCTTGCTAAGAAGGGTTTTGAGGGTTTCGCAGTTTCTGCAGTCTTCTCTCCTCTCCGATCTCTTCGTCTTCTCCACAGGATCCCCAAAGATGAAGCTCGTCAGGTACTGTTTCGATTCTCACTAAGTATCGATTCGATTCCCGTTCTTGAGCGCCTTAGCTGATTTGTGTTATTGTTTTGTTTCGATTTGGGTGTATTATTGGATCGATTAGGTTTTTGATGAAGTTGAACAATGAGACTGTGTCGATCGAGCTGAAGAACGGAACTGTGGTCCATGGAACCATCACTGGTAAACTTCTATTTTATCTTTACTAGTATCGATCCGTTGGCTTAATCGCATCCGTAGTAGCTTTAGCGAACATACAGATTAGAGTTTATTCATTGAAGTTAAGCTGGGTGATTTGGACAGGTGTTGATGTGAGCATGAACACTCACTTGAAGACGGTTAAAATGACTCTCAAGGGGAAGAATCCAGTGACAATGGACCATTTAAGCTTGAGGGGTAACAACATCCGCTACTACATTCTTCCCGATAGCTTGAACCTGGAGACTTTGCTTGTGGAAGACACTCCTCGAGTTAAACCTAAGAAGCCTGTTGCTGGTAAGGCTTCCTTCATTTTTTTGATGTGAAATTGTATAGGGATAAGATTGTTTTTATCAATCTGTTTATGATTCTTTCTTTCTGTGGTTCTTAGGGAAGCCTGTTGGACGAGGCCGTGGACGTGGTGGTCGTGGGCGTGGTGGGGCTGGTCGTGGCAGAGGTCGTTAAGTTTCAGCAAAGCAGTGCACTGGAAACAGTTGAAGGCGAGTGAGTTTGAATTTTGTAGGAAGTGGGAACCCTTTGGTGTCTTAGGAGAATGTACTGAACTATGATGTATTTAGCAACTCTTTGCAAAGGAAACATCTGTGGTAAGATTTGGGCTGTGTAATGCGACTTCGTGGAAGATTTAGCTTTTCATTTCATAAGAGCATGTGCAAGTAAAGAATCTGTGTGGTTTATGGGTTTTTATTCATGTGACAAATCTGACTTTCAAAATGCATTAACATGTTGAAACTTGAAGTACTTAAGTGAAGAAAATATGTTATGTATATCTCTACGGAGGAGGAAGCTGGAAGATATCAGACTTGCATCAAGTCGACAAGTCCCATTTGAGAGCTTGTGTGTTTTGTTTCCAGGTCACTTACAGTTCTTCCTGACTCGCCTTGGCCTGCTTGCTTGGGTTCCACATCAGCTCTGGTTGCTCCCTCGGTGAACATAGACTTGCTAATTTTTTTTGTTCTTCCATTTTCTCGTCATCCTCATCGTCTGATCATTCCAAGACAGATTCATCTAATTCAACGTCGTCGTCATTAGGATTTTATACATCACATTTCAGATCTGTAAAAGTAAAAAATCATCAGTTGTCCAAATACCTCTACAAAAAATCCATCTAATGAGTCAAAATCCGATAACCCTAGTAGTTAACTGTGAAATACAAGTTAACAATGACATTATCAGATATGAAAGTATGTGTAGTTACCTGCGTCTATATTTTTAGCATGACCATGACTTAATATGTAATCTGAGCTTGCAGTTTTCACAGAATAATATATATATATATATATACCGGAAGAAATTTTCAGTATAAATGTCTTCAAAAGTTCAAGTTAGCAATCTCATACTAATTCCAAAAAGTCATAGACTTCTAGTTCAAGAGTAACAGCTCTAAATTCTCGGAAACGTCATCTCAACCACAAATTCACTTGTGCTCAAGCAATGGGTATAAATGATGTTTGTAGCATTTCACAACTAATGGGATTTGATATAAAGAACATGTCTTCACATAGAAGCTAGAACCCACTCTTTGTTGCAGCAAAAGGAGGACTAAGCTTGCTTCTTAAGTTGTTGGTTTGAAAGCCATAATGTTTATGATCATGGTGGTAGAAAAACAGAGATGTCCAGCACTTCCCTGGAGGAAAACACCAAAGAAAAGGGAGTCCCTTAAATATTTGATCTCCTCTCAGATTGTACTAACTAGAACAAAGAATTTCAGATGCAGCACACACACGAGAAAAACAGAGTAAGCAGATTCCAGAAATATGATTTAAACAAAAAAATATGACTAGTGTAAAGATCTTTTGATTCGAAGCTAAACCTATCAATTCTCCTCTCATTTCCGCCGCCGCTATAAACAGCAACCGCCGTGATCAGGTTTCTCCTTCGTTTTTTGCTGGGTATCTTGTTGGATCTAGCAAACTCAAGAAAGAACAAGTGTTTCTGAAAAAGTACTATGCGTTCTTATTGAATAAACTCGAGTTACAAAAGTTCTTAAATAGATGAAGCAACAAACTGAGATCCTAAAATTACTGAGTCTCCTAAATAATAGGAAGACTTATTCAAATCATAACAAACTCAAACAACTCCTAAAGACTCGGTCATGATGACTTTATTCTTCAAACCCTCCCGTAAACTGAAAACACTCTGTTCTTCAGTTTACTCCAACTTCGAACACACTCCCATAACACTTCTAAGCTTCTCGAACAGATCCAACTTAACTGGCTTAGTCATGATATCGGCCAACTGACTCTGTGTAGAACAATACTCCAAACTGATTACACCTTCATTCACTAGTTCACGCAGGAAATGAAACCTGACATGAATATGCTTGCTCCTACCATGTAGAACAGGATTTCTGATTGATGAAGATACCATGTCTGTCTTGAATCACTTCCACTCCTAGGAAATACTTCATTTTTCCTAAATCAGTCATGGAAAACTCCTTTTCCATTGCCTCCTTGAACTCCTCCATCATCCGCATTGAATTACTAGTGTAAATCAAGTCCTCAACATAGAGACTTACAATGAGTATCGCCTCTCCTTCTACCTTCACAAACAGGGTGTGCTCACAGTAGCATTTCTCGAAGCCCTGAAAAGTAAAGTAGCCCTCAGTCCTGCTGTACCAAGCTCTAGGTGCTTGCCTTAAACCATATAAGGCCTTCTTCAGCTTGTAAACTCTGTTCTCTGCTCCCTCAACTTCGAAACCAAGTGGTTGGTCTACGTACACATCTTCATCAAGCTTTCCATGCAAGAAAGCACTCTTTACATCCAACTGAAACACATACCACCCTCGTTGTGCAGCAACTTCAAGTATCATTCTGATTGTATCCCACCTAGCCACAAGTGCAAACACCTCGTAGAAGTCCACTCCATGAGTTTGATGAAACCCCTTAGCCACCAATCTAGCTTTGAACTTGTCCACTTCTCCCTTCTCGTTAAGTTTGGTCTTGTAGACCCACTTAACTCCTATCACTTTCGTGTTCTCTGGAGGTTCCACCAGCTCCCAAGTGTCATTAGCCTCGATGGAATTGATCTCTTCTTCCATTGCCTTCCTCCACCTATCTTGTCTCACAGCTTCTTCAAACTTTACCGGGTCAGCAAGATCAGTGAACATGGCCATCATCTCATCACTGTCTTCTTCTGTCATCATACCTCTATCTTCACAGACATAGTCTCTCATCCATACTGGTCTCTGCTTGCTTCTCCCAGCCCTATTTCTCTCTGCAATCGGGCTTTCCTCCTCTGTGTTTACATCAGCGGCTGTTGCTACTGCCTCCGTGTTAACCGCTTCAACCCTTTCTTCTTCTGTTGTTCCTCCGTTTTGTACTTCACGTGCTTCATCATCTTCACTAAGCTCAACAAACTTGTCTTCCTCAACTTTCTCTTCCCAATCCCATTCATTCTTCTCATCAAACCTCACATCCTTGCTGATGATGATCCGCTTCAGGTCTGGATCATACAGTCTGTAAGCCTTCGACTCCTTGCTCACACCAAACATCACACACTTCTTGCTCTTCTCATCTAGCTTCACCCTTCTCTCATATGGTATAATCGCAAAGGCTGTGCACCCAAAAACCTTCAAATGACTCACCGAAGGTTTGTGATTACTCCACTTCTCTGCTGGAGTGACATTTCCGAGGATTCTGGTTGGGCTTCTGTTGAGTATATGCACCGCGTACTGAGCTGCTTCTGGCCAGAATCTCAGAGGCACCTTCATCCCAAAGAGCATACACCTAACCATGTTCATAACACTCCGGTTCTTCCTCTCTGCAATCCCGTTCTGTTGAGGTGTATAGGCTGCTGTTAGTTGCCTCTTGATGCCTTGCTCAGTGCAGAACTCTTGGAAAGCTTTGGAATTGTACTCTCCTCCTTGGTCAGTTCTCAGACAAACCAACAGGCTTCCTGACTCTCTTTCTGCGGCATTCTTAAACTCTTTGAAGACTCTGAATGCCTAAGATTTTTCTGCAAGAAAGTAAGTCCAGCACTTGCGACTATAATCATCAATAAAGTTGATTATATACCTTTTACCACTCTTTGATATTGGTGATATAGGACCGCATATGTCACTGTGCACCAGTTCCAAGCCACGACTTGCCTTCCACACACTCTGCTTGGGAATGGCCTCTCGATTATGCTTGCCTTTCATGCACACCTCGCAGACAGCTTCACTCGTATTAATCCTTGGCAAGCCAGTCACCATTGCCTTTTCAGCCAAAGCTTGTAGGTTGGTGTGTCCTAAGTGACCAAATCTCTTGTGCCACAGCTCCTCTGTCTCCTCCACAGAGCCTTGGATCTGGTTCATCAGCATCTCTTCTTTCGGTTCTCTAACTCTCGCCTTCACCACAAACATTCGATTTGTGGACATCACTGATTGCATGAGAAGTCTATTCTGCTGCTTATGCCATATCTCACACACATCATCATCAATCACTATTCTCAATCCCTTCTGTTGCAGCTGCCCAACACTCAGGAGGTTGTTCCTTAAGCCAGGAACATAGTAGACAGATGAGATCAGTTGAGTAGTGCCATTGATCTCCAATCTCAGGTTTCCTCTGCCTTCCACCAACATCTTCCTGTCGTCTCCAAGTTTGATTTGTTGACGAAACTTGTTGTCCAAATCAGTGAACCACTCCATGACTCCGCACATATGGTTGATGCATCCTGAGTCCAGATACCATACTTTCTCAATCTCCACAACCGTCTGCGCCATGAGCATCACATCTTCCTCCAACTCAGCATAGTTAGCACTCCTCTCCCAACTTGGACATTCGTTTTTGAAATGCCCCAGCTTATGACACTTGTAGCACTCGATCTTGCTCTTGTCAAGTGTTGGTCTTCCTCTTCCATATCCTCCTCTACCACCACGGTTTCCTCCTCTCTGAGCATAGCCTCCCATGCCTCTACCTCCTTCCATTCTCAGAGCAAGCTCATCACCCGTGTGCTTACTGAGGTTCTGCTCGTGCACCAGCAGTGAGCTCTGCAGCTCATCAACAGTCAGTTCCTTGATGTCTTTTGACTCCTCAATAGCACACACAATGTATGTGAACCTTTCAACCAGAGTACGCAAGATCTTCTCCACTATCTTGTCATCTGGCATGTCCTCTCCAAGGTTCCTCATGTCATTTGCCACCACCATAACTCTTGAGAAGTACTCAGTGATTGAGTCTCCCTCCTTCATCTCCAGTACTTCGAAATTCCTCTGAAGTCTCTGCAACTGTGCACTCTTCACTCTCTTGTTGCCTTGATACTTCACCTTCATCGACTCCCATATGTCTTTGGAGGTCTCCTTCTTTGCTATGGTTTTGAGAATCGTCTATTCGATTTGTGGACATCACTGATTGCATGAGAAGTCTATTCTGCTGCTTATGCCATATCTCACACACATCATCATCAATCACTATTCTCAATCCCTTCTGTTGCAGCTGCCCAACACTCAGGAGGTTGTTCCTTAAGCCAGGAACATAGTAGACAGATGAGATCAGTTGAGTAGTGCCATTGATCTCCAATCTCAGGTTTCCTCTGCCTTCCACCAACATCTTCCTGTCGTCTCCAAGTTTGATTTGTTGACGAAACTTGTTGTCCAAATCAGTGAACCACTCCATGACTCCGCACATATGGTTGATGCATCCTGAGTCCAGATACCATACTTTCTCAATCTCCACAACCGTCTGCGCCATGAGCATCACATCTTCCTCCAACTCAGCATAGTTAGCACTCCTCTCCCAACTTGGACATTCGTTTTTGAAATGCCCCAGCTTATGACACTTGTAGCACTCGATTTTGCTCTTGTCAAGTGTTGGTCTTCCTCTTCCATATCCTCCTCTACCACCACGGTTTCCTCCTTCTCTGAGCATAGCCTCCCATGCCTCTACCTCTTTCCATTCTCAGAGCAAGCTCATCACCTGTGTGCTTACTGAGGTTCTGCTCGTGCACCAGCAGTGAGCTCTGCAGCTCATCAACAGTCAGTTCCTTGATGTCTTTTGACTCCTCAATAGCACACACAATGTATGTGAACCTTTCAACCAGAGTACGCAAGATCTTCTCCACTATCTTGTCATCTGGCATGTCCTCTCCAAGGTTCCTCATGTCATTTGCCACCACCATAACTCTTGAGAAGTACTCAGTGATTGAGTCTCCCTCCTTCATCTCCAGTACTTCGAAATTCCTCTGAAGTCTCTGCAACTGTGCACTCTTCACTCTCTTGTTGCCTTGATACTTCACCTTCATCGACTCCCATATGTCTTTGGAGGTCTCCTTCTTTGCTATGGTTTTGAGAATCGTCTATTCGATTTGTGGACATCACTGATTGCATGAGAAGTCTATTCTGCTGCTTATGCCATATCTCACACACATCATCATCAATCACTATTCTCAATCCCTTCTGTTGCAGCTGCCCAACACTCAGGAGGTTGTTCCTTAAGCCAGGAACATAGTAGACAGATGAGATCAGTTGAGTAGTGCCATTGATCTCCAATCTCAGGTTTCCTCTGCCTTCCACCAACATCTTCCTGTCGTCTCCAAGTTTGATTTGTTGACGAAACTTGTTGTCCAAATCAGTGAACCACTCCATGACTCCGCACATATGGTTGATGCATCCTGAGTCCAGATACCATACTTTCTCAATCTCCACAACCGTCTGCGCCATGAGCATCACATCTTCCTCCAACTCAGCATAGTTAGCACTCCTCTCCCAACTTGGACATTCGTTTTTGAAATGCCCCAGCTTATGACACTTGTAGCACTCGATCTTGCTCTTGTCAAGTGTTGGTCTTCCTCTTCCATATCCTCCTCTACCACCACGGTTTCCTCCTCTCTGAGCATAGCCTCCCATGCCTCTACCTCCTTCCATTCTCAGAGCAAGCTCATCACCCGTGTGCTTACTGAGGTTCTGCTCGTGCACCAGCAGTGAGCTCTGCAGCTCATCAACAGTCAGTTCCTTGATGTCTTTTGACTCCTCAATAGCACACACAATGTATGTGAACCTTTCAACCAGAGTACGCAAGATCTTCTCCACTATCTTGTCATCTGGCATGTCCTCTCCAAGGTTCCTCATGTCATTTGCCACCACCATAACTCTTGAGAAGTACTCAGTGATTGAGTCTCCCTCCTTCATCTCCAGTACTTCGAAATTCCTCTGAAGTCTCTGCAACTGTGCACTCTTCACTCTCTTGTTGCCTTGATACTTCACCTTCATCGACTTCCATATGTCTTTGGAGGTCTCCTTCTTTGCTATGGTTTTGAGAATCGTCTTGTCAATGGAGGCGAAGAGGTAGTTCTTCACCTTCAGATCCTTAAGCTTCAGCTCTGCTTGTTCGCTTCTCTGCGCTCCGGTCAAGATCACACCGGCCTCCGGTTGCTTGACTCCCGTCTCAACAAGCTCCCACCACTCCTTTGAGCGAAGCAAGTTCTCCATCAGCATCGCCCAATGCTCGTAATCACCATCAAACTTTGGGATGTTCAAGGATGACTCTTTCTCACTCATTCTCTCACACGTTTACTTTCACTCGAATGATCGAACACAGAGCTCTGATACCACTTGTTGGATCTAGCAAACTCAAGAAAGAACAAGTGTTTCTGAAAAAGTACTCTGCGTTCTTATTGAATAAACTCGAGTTACAAAAGTTCTTAAATAGATGAAGCAACAAACTGAGATCCTAAAATTACTGAGTCTCCTAAATAATAGGAAGACTTATTCAAATCATAACAAACTCAAACAACTCCTAAAGACTCGGTCATGATGACTTTATTCTTCATATCTCACGCCACCTCATCAACTTGATTACTCCAATCAACATCATCTTCTCTGTTTTGATCATCCGCTTTACATCTCCGGTCAGCTCCTCCTCCTGACGCCGGAGACACCGGATCGAATTTGATTTTCCGGTGAAGTTAAACTAATTATCGAAGAGAAAAAGGAAAGCCGCGGAGAAAGAGAGAATTGATTTATGAATTGTACGGTATATGTAATTTACTAGTTTTTGACCAAAAAAGAAAAAAAAAGAAACACATACGACCAATTAAATCCGTTATTTTTTTTTTATGGTTAGGTGACTAAAAATTGAAATATGATCTATTAAGTAAGTAACCTAGTATTTATTTTGTCTCTAGTGAGTGAAGGTTTAATTGCCAAAATCGATCTTGGGAACATACATTTCCGTATAATGATGATATGTTGTGGGGTCCACTCAGCGCAACAAATATGGGGGGTGCAAGCTTGATCGTACAGGTCGTTAGACGTAACTGTGGTCGCCTTTGCCCCTACGATCTTACCTAAATACCAAATGTACCCCTAATTACGAGTAACGAATCTGGGTGTTCACTGTTCGGTACAGACTGTATGACGTCGGATGTAATTAGTCGATACTACCTCTACTATTTTCCCCTGAATACTAACATTTTGCCCCTGTAACTGCCACAAGCTCTCGACGACTCGCCACAAATTTCCATTTCGTATTTTGTCTCACTCTTTTTCTCTCTCTTTCTCTGAGAAAGTTAATAATCACCTTTTTCGTTTCCTTCCTCTGCAACAATGGTGAGTACGATAAAGGAAAAAAATGCGTTTATACTTTCCTCCAAGTTATTTTTCTTAGCTTTTTGCTCTGTTACTGTTCTCGTAATCTCAATTTGGTATCGAATTTTATCTTCCTCCTCAGGTAGTCTCTCAGAAGTTGAAGGAAGCTGAGGACACCGGACAGTACTCGCTCCTTCTGGTAAGCACATCATCGAACGAAATTTTCTCGTTTCTTCCTTCCTGTTTACTGACTTTTTCTTTACTGATCGATGATCGAGGTTTTCTTTCCGTCACTTCGTTTTGCGGCGGGAGAACCGAGCGATTTAGTCTCGACTTTCCATCATTCTCACGTAGTGGAAGCTGAGTTCACAGAACAGGACTCGCTCCTTATGGTGAGTAAAACGACGACATAATCGAGCTTTTCGTTTTTTTTTTCCGTTGTTGATTATTAGGATCGATAGAAGATCCGTCTCTTGATTCTGCGTTCGTTGCGATACTATCTTTTTTTTTCTTTCCGTTTTTGATTATTAGGATCGATCGAACATCAGTCTCTTGATTCTGCGTTCGTTGCGATACTATTTTTTTTTTCTTGTTGAAAATCGTCCTGTTTCTTCTTCATCCAAGCGGTAGCTCTACTGACACTGACTATTTTTTTTTGTTTTGTTTTGGTCTTCCTTTTTGTTAAAATAGACTAGGAATTTTCTCGCTACTGCTATGTTCAACGAAGGCCTCTTCTATCTCAATGATGAATGTAAGACGCTCATCTGAAAAAGCTTAGCTCAATTTCTCTTAGTATACAAAATGATATAACTGCTGCATGCTTTGAAACAGATATGAAGCTAATGCCTATGGATGCTGCTGAATCCCACCTACTAATTGAGAAAGGTTTCATACACAAAACGATTTTGAGATTCCTCCTCACTTATCTTTGATGTTCTTTGATTTCCTCATTATGGAATTATTATTATTATAGGTGTCTACAATGGACTGCTGAGGAAATACTTCATTTTCCGCATATGTGAAACATTAGGTGAGGAATACACATGTAAGCTGTGCGTAGATGATTGATATATATGTCACCTCTTTGGTAATTTATTGATGAAACGACTCTGTTACTGCAGTTTCTTCCAGAGATAGACATGGAGGGACTTTCAAATCCACCGCATATATTACCTTAAATCAACTGAGGAGGTATACTATTGAGATATTTATTTCCTACTCTGAGCTTTTCATGCGTCTATGCTTTACAATTTTTCATTGATTGTACTGAAAAATTAGGAGTTCAAAGCTTGGTGAGTTGATGACCACCCTTGACAAAATGCTAGATGAGGTAATGAATATTGTAACTACCATTCAAGTACATGCAATCAGTTCCTTGTCTTCTCGTACAAGTTTCCGCTTTACTTCTTTCCTAACAACGTCTTATTTCACTCTCGAAATTGAATGCTTTGCAGCCACAAGATTACAAGCCACCTTTCTTCTGGGGTTGCTTAGAAACTGAAGCACAGTATCCTCTGATGGTGGAAGTTGGGAATGTTAACAGAAAACGTCTCGTGTTAACGTTAAAGGTAATGTGGTTAATGCAACTTGCTTGAGGTATCTCTTGTCTTTTATGTCAATCGAATGTGTGTGTAGTTAACATTATTACTAGCTAGAGGGAATGTTAACTACTTCCCACGTGCATCACACTCCACTCTGCCCTAAATGGTGATTTCATTGTTGTATCCAGATCAGTCATTCACAAGGGAACTATCTGGAGCTCACGGATGTTTTTTCAAACTTTCCACTTCTCTCATTGGTAATGATCTCTTCCTCTTCATTTCCACCTTAGAAAATGTAACTGCGCTCTTCCGTGTATATTCTTTGCGGTCGTTCCTAAAACCTAAGGCATAGTTTGTCTATTGTTTCAGGCTATATCTGAAGGTAAATCAATCAAGACTTCAAGTCACTACAAAAGAGCATCCCTGAGACATAATATAATGATGAAATCTGCAGTTTGTTTAATTATTGGACACTGTTAACTTCAGAGTCTATCTTCTTCTACTAACTGATCTTATCCTCACTTTCAGATATCATGGATCAGCTCGAGACAGAAGTTGTTATTTCAGAAACGGGAAAGGACACATATGTTAAAAACAGAGATAAGGTATATAATTAATCTCAGGCTCTTTACTTTATTTTTATTTGTTTTGACCATCACTCCATGTCTTAAAGATGTCAATTCATTGTGCAGGGCAAGAGTATTATTGAGCCTTGTGAGAATGAAAATGACTTCATGCAAGATTATGGGAAGCGTACAAGACTCGTGACGAAGATTGCTCGGTGCAAATTTTTTGCAGAAGGATTTTGTCCTTTTGGAGATGAATGTTGGTTTTCTCACCATGTCGGTAGTGATGGAAACAGTTGCTGTATCTTCTCTTGCGAAGCTAGTGGTTCAGATAGCAAGGTTTACCTTTAATCTTATAACATCCTACATGCATCATACTTTGATGTGCCTAAAACGTCCTCATCTTCCTTGTTGTTTCTGTAATACTCCATGTCTTATGTCAATTCATTGTGCAGGGCAAAAGTGTTCTTGAGCTTTGTGAGAATGAAAACTACCTCGACCCTTTGAAGCTCAAGAAAGGAAGCGAAGCTGTTGGAGATGCTGATTCCTCTAGGTTTGTGCTTGGTCGTTGTTGTTGGGATACTTCGGTCTCAAAAGTGTTTAGGAAGCCGGAATTGAGTTTAGCCGGGGTTAGACCTGGGAACAAGACTCCACTTGAGACTGCAAAAGAGAGTGTTCGTGTCTATCCGGATCATGTTCTGACTCCCCCTAATCTGAGGAAAATTTTTGGCCAAAAGCTGTATGACATGTGCTATGGAAAAGGAGTGCCTCCTCTTCCTGATATTTCCTGTTGGTTTGAAAGATTCAAGAACAAAAACGACAAAGCCATTTACGAAAACCAACTTTTGCGTTGGAGATCTCCCAAAAGAGTAAGTTTTTTAATTGTCAATTATACAATTATATCCCATTTGGTTCCCTTTCCTTAAGTCTTTTAACTTTGGTTTCAGTCTCCCAACTGGGGAGAGGGAGTTACAAGAGTCAACCGGGAATGGGTTAAACTTTCAGAGGGAGATAAGAAGAAAGTTGGGCCTATACGTTCAGAAGAAGAACATAAAGTGGTAGGAGATGTACGAGACCAAGGGAATCATCGTAAGTCAAACTTTATTCTTTACTTTTTTCGAAATTTGTTCAATTAGAACTCTAAATATCATATTATTAAACTTTTGTTTTTGTGATTGCACTTTGCAGAATTATGCGCGGCTTATGTCTGTGTCAATCTTGTGAGCTCGCTGAGAGTCATCGAAGGGGATGATAAAGAATTTGTGAATTTAAGCGTGAAGGAGTTATGTTTTTCTGCATGTGGACCCGTTCAAGAGGGACACAAGTGTCGAGCTATGCTATTGACATCTGGCCTGAATTTTATAAAAGATCATGGAGTGACAGAGCAACGAGGGGCCGAAGGAGATTCTTTTAGCTGTGTCACAGACAAACCCCCTAGAAAAAGTAACGCTAAGAAGATCAGAATAGCAGAATATGGCTATCTCGGTAATGATACACATAGAGCTTTGAAGAGACTCGAGACGCAGCCTATAGGAGCAACGTTGGTTATATTTTCAGATTACTGGGGAATTCAAAAGGGGGTAAGTAAGTTTCGATATTAATTCATAGTTTCATAAATTTTGGTCATGGTTTTAAAGTGTTTAATTTATTTTATTGTAGGAAATCTACCGCGGACCAAAGAGCGACAGATCTCGGTATGAGGCTCTTCATGGGGTGACTATTGTGGATGCTTTTTTGATCGATGGAGAGCTTGTATACTGGTGTAAATCTAGCCACGGAGAAGAGTACCACGACAAAGGGTACGTCCTTGTGTCTGGTGAGACTATGGTTTTGAGTCATCATTTTTCTGCTGGGCGTGGTGAATCTACATTTGGTGTTAACCGAGGTGTAGGAGGTGACACAGCTTTAGCTCTTAGCAGACCAAAAGGCCTCATCCATGAATTTGTATATCCCGTGCTCAGAGTTGAACCAAAGAAAAGAAAGAGATAAAACTTCTGGTGTGTTTGGTATCTTTGGTTACGTTATGGTTTGTATATTGTTTTGCTATTGGAAAACTTGACCTTTAATGGCACTAGATTACATTTTGTGATTTCTACGTTTCTTATTTGAGTTCCAGTCTTTTAATTTTGTGTGTTGTTTTATTCAGCTGAGGGGTTTCGTGAAAGTTTTGACTCTATTTTCTTACATTTTGGGTAACATTGTTGATGTTAAAGGAGAGATGATTAGTATGTTCTTCCATCAAGTTTAGGACCATATCAAGCTGCTGTTGCAACGCAGCACAACGCTTTCTTTCACGGCTCAGCTCTGTGCTATCTAGTTCCCTAATCTTAGTATCTTTCTCGTCCTGAAAAGTTTTATTACACTCAATACCATATAAAGACTTTGCAGCTTCTTCTGATTCAAACTCCATACCAATGAAAGGCTCCACCACTGAAGAAGCTTCTTCCGTGACTGTATTCTGCATATATCATATTCTCTACTACATCTTCTCCACGTTAAAAGTTCCCTGCCAGTGCCACACAACACAAGAGCCAATCTCAATTCAAGACAAATATAACATGGCTTAAACTAGTACATAACAGATACCAAGAGACAGTGACCAAGTTCTTGGAAACCGCTGTAAAGGAGACTAAAAAGATTGAAACAGAAGATGGTTCCACGCTCTTTGCAGTGAAAGAGATCACAGAGACTTTCCATGGAGATTCAGCAAAGGAAGAAGCTCAGCTATTAAGAGTATTCGTGATCGTCAGAGACTTCATGTCCATTCTAGATAAAGTATGCAATGAAATGGAGGCTGAGTAGAGAAGAGAGCACTCTTGCTTAGTAGGTTTCAAGTGTACTGATTATATGCATTGTGTTGCCTCCTTAATTAGTTATGTAATTATGTTTGTATGAGTCGTTGGAACTATGAGTTCTTTAAGTGAAAAAAAAAATACTTCATTTCTGTATCAAAGCTATTACACTTGCTCTAAACTCCGTCAAGGATTCCATCAATCGCTTGGAAGATCTTAGAGGCTACAGTCTCATCATCTGAGGTCTATCATTCCACTGCTAGGATTTGTTATATAGACTATACTCTTGTCTTCTGCTCCATTCTCACCTGTTATGTGTTCTATCGATCCGGTCATACTCATCTTCACTAACGCGTCTAAAAGTGTTCCGGAGCCACAGAGCCCCAATGCTCAACGGCCGCCGAGCATTTTCCTGAACTTTCTTCCTGATCCAACCCGGAAACCAATCTCTGTTTCCCATTTTCCATCACAAGGTCACCTTTCAACCTTGCAATACCGAAGTTCTCACGTTGTTTGAGTTTTCTCCAGCTCAGTTTGGTGGCTAACTCTGCCGTTATCTCTACGTCCGCATTGTCTGCGATTCTTGCTACACTTAGCGTCCTGTTCTCAGAGTAACTCAAGATAGATTTTGTCTTTACAGTGGAAAGGTTGATCATCTGGTTGACAACATCAGGGACCTGAACACTAAATGCTATCAGATTGATGAATACAGAAACAATCAAAAGCGGAGGAACTGAGTCCTTACCAAAACAATCTTTGGCTGCAAAAGGGAAAGAAGTATTGGGAGCTTCTGCAACCTGCAAAAGAACTTATAGTATTTGAGCAATAATGACAAGCAAGTTTACAATTATACAACAGACAGGCAAATCTTTACCTGATTCCTGAAAGAAAAGAACATTGGAGAATCTTCATAGCGATTGGTCTGAAGGGGAGAAGTCCTAAACCTGAACTTATCCCGTCCTGCAACACAAGATTTCTCATCAAATATCTTGAAAAGACAATTCACATTGAATCATCTTATGGAGAAGAGAGAAATAGATTTTGAAAACCTCAAGAACAAGTAATGATCTTGGATCTCCACGCCAACGCTGAAGAAGTTGGACAGAAGGGCCAAGCCGTAAACTCCAGTGAGGAGCAAACACGATGCATGGTTCCTGCCAACTTGTTCTGTTTTGCATTTAGGCCAAAAAAAATTTACCTATCAGAATAGTATAAAAAATAGCTCTAAGAGCTATTTATATAAATATTATTCGATTCTCTACTTCCGTTACTAGAATAATAAGAAAAAAAAAAAAAAAAGCAAACCTTCAGGGAAGAGGACTCAAGAGAATTTGACAATAGCTCTAAGAGCTGCAGAACTATCCCCACTCGAGTTATCGTGATTAAGGTTGAGCCACCAGCATCCGCAGATTCTGCAGCGCATGAGCAAACAAAAGCTAGTTTCTCTAGCTCTTCTAAGCTTTCTTCAGTGTCCAGTAATGAAGCAGCCAAGCTCTCTTCATTCTTGTCACTGCTAAAACATATCAGTGACTATAAGACCCAAGCAAACAACATTCTATCATAGATGTAGAAATGAGAGTCTTATATGAATGTACCTGATTGTTGATATACAATCATTCTCAGTCATTTCTGCGGTTTGGAGGCATGAGAAACCAGAGTAAACCATCACATCGGTTCCTTTGAGACCATGGAAGTCGAAACTTTTGGTATGATGTGAAACGAAGATGGAGTCTGACACATAACTTAGACTTCCATTAGGTCCGTTGATCAACCAGTTGCAAGCGCAAATATCTAGACCTGAACTTAAGGCCTTAATGATCAATGTCCCATTATAACAAACTTCTTCTGCAAACTTTACAGCCTGAACCTTCTTCATGCAACTCTTTACGTCATCTAAACTGAATCAACTTGAAAAAATCCGCGAACTTGAATAAATCCGGGAGCTGCAGCAAGCATACAACTTGAGAAGCCAGTAACAAGTACCTGTACAGACGCATCCAACTGCCTAGATCATCACCATTCTCGCCGAAGACAAGATTCTTAAGCACGGAAGGTACTTGTTCACCATCTAGATTCTTTGTCCACCAAGGAAAACTGGAGTCCTCAGGTCCATGTAAGCGTCTAAACTCCATGTGCATAGAGACAAGATCTTCCATCATGAGCTGTCCAATCTTAGCAGTTGCTTCAGTCATAAATCCACATCTTAGAAGATAAGAACTCAACACAAGGCACACACACACACCCAAAGCAAAAACAAGTTTTATTCATGAAAACGTTTTTAACCTCGGCACAGAATCTTGGGTTTTGAGTAAGGAAATGCAATCCAAGCAATCCCATAGGGTTGGAGATGAGAACTATATCAATCAAAGAAACTTCCCACAGATGTAAGGTCTTTACTGTCTTGTACCACGGTTCTGCGCACACCAAGTCATCCCTAGTCATCTGTCTCTCCTTCAGTTTTTGCTTCTTTTGAATTGGATTCTGAGAGTCCTCTTCAGATGTTGGATAAGCACAAGCTTCAATACCCACATTAGAGGGAAGAGGGGAGAAGATTGTGGTAGCTAAAAGGTCCAAAGGGCAGTCAATCAAGATCCTGAAACCACTTAGGTTCAGCATATGGCAAGGCGGGTAGTGAAAGCCATCTCCTTTGCTCAGACAAGTCTACAACACACACAAAGCTTTCATATTTACCCAACAATTCAGACAAAAAGGCATAGAATCTGACGAAAGCTAATATCGTAAGCACTTTTATACGAATTGCCTCCATAGGAAAGAGAAGAACATGAGAGAGGTTCAAAGTCACAGCTTTTCTAGAGGATAAAGTCGACAGAGAGAGTTAGAAAGTAACTACGAAAGTAACTATGGTTCGGTTCGGGTTATATAATCTAGATTTGGATTCTCTGGTTCGGCTCGGTTTACATAATGAAATAAGGGCCCAGTTGTTGAGGCGGCCATAAATAAATTAGGGCGGAGTATAAAGGAGCAGGAGGCGGGGAAAGAATTGATTTTGGGCGAGAGAGAGAGAATGGGTGGACGGTGGAGAAAGACGAAGAAGGTGGTTGTTGATAGAGAGTATCGTGCGCGGAGGAGACGTTCATATGGGCTCTGGTTGAAGAAGATAAAGTCTCTTCCTAAGTCTAAGAAGAAAGAGATTATCCGAAAAAGACAAGTTGCTCGTGATAAGGTGACGGCTGAGCTTTGGCGTAAACTGTGGGAAACAGATGTAATTATTATTATTATTATTTCCTTTTTTTTTTTATTAACTACTCTTTCCGATTTCGATTTTGATTTGATGATATGGATGATCTCCGTCCGTAGGGGTTCGATATGGGTGAACTGTGGGATCATCGCAATTGGGGAATGCATGAATTCGAAGTAGGGGAAGATGAAAATTTAGACATTGTAGTGCAGCTTTATGCAAAGCTCGGCCTTCACCGCTACAATATGTTAGAGGGGACCAATTTGCAGCTTCACGAAATAGAGAAATACAATAGATATGGTAGTTACATGCCTGCCCGTTATTATATAACTTTGCTTGCAGAGGATCCAGCTACACCGTCGTCGTCCCTTGTTACTTTCCAGACTGACCTTAGCGAAAAAAGCTGCAACGCTCTGAAACACTGTTGCGCTGTCGCCAGAATTAAAGGTAGCTAGCTAGGGTGAAAACCGAGTTTTCTTGAATTGTTTGTAATATACTACTACTTTTAATTATTTTGTCTCTCTCTCTCTCTCTTCTTCTTTAGGGACTACGTCTACGGGAAATATGCATGTTTTCCACAATGATATGGATAATTTCTACGATTATAGGGCCTTGCCTGAGTGGCCTTCATTTGCTGATGATGAAAGTCGATTTTTATATGAGGTAATAATTACAGAGAAGAATATTCATGGTTAAGGTAATGATGCTTTCGTTTCATTGACCCACGTTTTGTTTTTTTGCTTCTTCGCCAGGTGCTGGAATCTGATTGGGAAGAAAACGACTGGATTGGCCTATACTTGCAAGTTGCAGTCGCTACCACGGATAGGCCAAATCACTATCACAATGTTGGTTGAGTCATCATCATATAAAACTATAAAAGTGTGTGTTTTCTTTCTTTTCCGCATGTGTATATATAATAAATATGTTTCCCTTGTTGCAGCCCGACCTGTCCGGTTTGAAGATTTTGAACGTGGTGGTAGAAACTGAGGAAAATCTGCCCAAAGAGAATGTACTCAAGTGTTTTGGAACTGTCCTAGTCTACATAACTTATGATCAGGACTTGGGAGTTGATAATGGTGGGGGGGTATGCAAACGCAGAGCCATCGTTCGAAGAACTGTGGATTTGATATCTAAATGCTTTTGTCTCGTTGGCAGGACTCGATCGCTCCCCTAAGTTTACACAAAATATGCTATTTGTTATGTGTTTCTTGTTTTCATATTTCAACAACCTTTTTTTTTGGTGCACAAACATGATTCTGGTCCATTGCTTATTTGAGTGAAAATTAGACTTCGTTTTAGATTAGATAATACAACCGTCGTTTCTTTAATTTATTGATGGCGAAAGCTTAAACCTTTTAACATTTCAAAAAAATTTCTATACCAACAGCAAGGGTTTCGAATATATAAATTTCCTTGCAAGTATTGTAGATTCTCTGTCATAATTGTTGGGCCCAAATATGGCCCGATAGCTGATTACTGAACGGTTAAGGATGGAAACAGGCCGCAGCTGGCCCATCACGAATTCAACATCTAAGAAGAGCTAAGCTAAAGCCGGAGGCTAAAAACTAAGGATCCTAACTAAGGAGGTCACGACGAAGAGGAAGCTCACGTCACAACCAGAAGCTTCGTAGGACCCGGTCAAGGGGAAGCTGTTGCAGATTCCACCTCAAGTGGAGAAGATCTCGGAGATCAGTTGCAGATAACCTAAAGGAGTCCAAGGCTATAAAAAGAGAAGGTCGAAGACCAAGGGGAGGATCCGAGCCTGCTCATATTTTACTCTATATTTCACTGAAACATTATTACTTGTAAATCTTCTGTGATCTTTGTATTCATCAAAGATCATCTTTTGTAACCATCTCATTTCTATTATATCAATACAAAACGAAGTTCATTCATCAAGTTCTTACGGGATTCAGCCCGCGATAATCTTTCCCTAACCTTTCTTAAACATAAAACCTGATCTAAAATCTAGGTGTGAGTTTTACCCCTCACAATTGGCGCCGTCTGTGGGGAAGAAACAATCGAATCCCTTACTCTAACTTGAGGATGAATCCTACCGATCAGACAACAACCCCGTCTGACCTTAATCCCCCGATCCAGAGCGATGGCTCACCGAATGACGGAGGCTCCAGCCTCGTAATCACAGAGCCTCAACGTGGCAACCACCAACAGCTTCCGGTTGATGCTCGAACGAGCCAAACTGCAACCGGAGTTATTAACCCGAGATCATCGGAGAATCCTCAGCAGCAAGCCGTTCCGAATCAAACGGAGGCTCAGCTCTCTGAGATCCGCCAAATGATGATACAATTAGTGGACAAAGCTCAAGAAAGTGAGCGCACGATACATCAGTTGACTATACGTCAACAACGATTTGAAGAGATAACCAGATCTCTAAACGCAACAACCCAACCACCGCAACGTCAAGCTCCGGGGGTCATTTTTCATGATCGATTAACCGATCCCTCATTCCCCCGAGCACGTTTAAACTTTTCCCCGGATAGCACTACCCCGGAAGGACACGAATCTGCTTTCCAGACACCTCATACTGGAACAGCTCCCGTGTTCAATCCACCTAACGCCAGTGTTATGGGAAGCAACATGGCGACAACTAGTTCCACACCTAGTCAGGTCGCTGACAGGAGTACTCGCTTACCTCCTCCGCCGCCTGATCTTAGGTCCGGAGCAGGAATATCCCTCCCATCTGGGGGCAGAACGTCAGCTTCGGTTTACCAAACTAGAAACTCGATCCCGAATGGGGATGGTTATCAAAGGATAGATTCCGATAACCCAAGAAATGCCGAGCGATTTAGCCCATCAACCGCATGGGAGAGTGAGCCAACTCGACCACGTCAGGAACCTACCCGTCGGGTGCCTGCGAACGATCCAAACGTCCTTCCATTCGAAGGACCTGAAGCTATCCGTAGATATATGGAGCGAACTCACGCAGCCCTCCAGAAATTGGGAGCTCAAGTCCATAAAGCTACGAGTTCAGCTCCCGAAATCGATAGCTTACTCGAGGAAACCCGTGGAACTCCATTCACAGACAGAATTGCCAGCTATCACATAAGAGATACCCGGAAAATACGAATTCCTGAGTATGACGGGACCTCCGACCCGAAAGCCTATCTAAGAGCTTTCCGATTGGCAATTGTTAAAGCCCATTTCACACAAGAAGAATGTGAAGCAGGTTACTGTAGGACATTCGCCGAAAACTTGGTTGGGACAGCTCTCGAGTGGTTCTCCGGTCTTGAGCCAGCCTCAATAGACAATTTTGATCAATTAACCAACGCCTTTATGAAGCAATATTCAACCCATATCCGGAAGCAAGCCTCCGAGGCCGACCTTTGGAAGGTCAGTCAAGGAATGGGAGACTCACTACGAGTCTACATTGAGAAATTCAGAGCAATAAGAACCAAGCTCTCGAATCCTAACGACCAAATCGCCATCGAGGCCCTTAGGAGAGGTCTCATCTATAAATCGAAATTCTGGTCGGAACTAACACTCAATGCTCCTCCAACCATCGATGACGCTCTTCATAGAGCCACCAAATATATTACCTTGGAGGAGGAGACAGCTGCACTGGATAAACTCCACAAGAGATCTCAGAATCATCCGAAAGGCGACTCCTCTGAGACTAGGGGACCTCATAAGAGGGGCAACCCTCGAAATAGTCAGACTCAGGGAGAACATTCCTACGCGATCAAGGAGGATAAGGAAGAGAAACCTGTCGCAGCAGCGAACAAAACTCCCTGGTCAAAAGGCTTCGATAAAGGCAAACGTTGCTCTTATCACGATCGTGAAGGACACTCAACCGAAGAGTGTTGGGACCTCCAACGCCAGCTGGCAGCTAAATTCGCAGCTGGAGAAATAAAGGGCGTGGACCTTAAAAAGCCACCACCCTATCAGAAAAGAGGTCCCAGAGACACCTCCCCTAAGCGTGAGAGGTCACCTGAGAAGGAGACCGATTCGCCACCTCCAGCTCCCAAGAAAAGAGTCGAAATGATTCTCGGGAAATTCCCCCAAGGAAAAAGTTTACAAGTCGAAGCTCTCTTGAGCAAACCGTCCCCTCAATCGAGCCCCGACTCGCGGGTGGACTGTATCCTTGGAGGATCAGACATATGTCAAGACTCCGTCAATTCCATTAAGAATCACGTACGGAAGGCTGTATCCAACACTGGACCTAAGCCTCCTAACCCTGAATCCAACACTAAGATTTCTTTCTGGGAGAGCGAGACCTCAAGTCTTGACAGACCTCACGATGATGCGTTGATCGTCACCTTGAACATCGCAGGATACGAGGTTCCTAAACTCATGATAGACACTGGAAGCTCTGTCGACCTCATTTTCTATAATACCCTAAAAGGGATGGAAATAGACGACTACGAAATTATTGGCCAAAAAGCTAATCTCGTAGGTTTCTCCGGAGAAACAGCTACCTCATTGGGAACTATCAAGCTCCCAGTCATAGCTGGCGGAATAATGAAAATGACGAACTTAGTAGTCATCGATAGACCTTCCCCGTTCCACGCGATTTTGGGAAGACCTTGGATCCATAAAATGAAGGCAGTAGCCTCAACGTACCATCAATGCGTAAAATTTCCAACACCCGAAGGAATAGCTACCATACATGGTAGCCAGAAGATATCCAGGATCTGCTATTTGGGAGGATTCGAAATCCTCAAAAAGTCCCCCCAATAGCAATTACAGATCCAGGAAGGTCGCGAAATGCAACAAAATATTCGAGGTCCCCCCAGGAACCTAACCGAAAAAGTTTGCATCGACGACTCAGATCCTGAAAAACAGGTGAGCATCGGATCCGAGCTACCTCTTGAGACGAAAAAGGAGCTCATCGATTTTTTGAAAAGCAATGTCAAAACCTTTGCATGGTCCACCAATGACATGAAAGGAATAGATCCGAACGTCACCACTCATAAACTAAAAGTTGACCCTACTTTCAAACCGATCAAACAGAAGCGTCGTAAGCTAGGTCTCGAAAAGGCTCAAGCTGTTAACGACGAAGTTGACCGACTTACGAAAGCTGGGTCCATTCGAGAGGTACATTACCCAGACTGGCTAGCAAATCCAGTAGTTGTAAAAAAGAAGAACGGGAAATGGAGAATCTGCGTAGATTTCACCGACCTAAACAAGGCTTGTCCAAAAGACAGCTTCCCGTTACCTCACATCGACCGCCTGGTTGAAGCAACAGCTGGCCATCGACTCCTATCCTTCATGGATGCCTTCTCAGGATATAATCAAATCATGATGGATCCTGAGGATCAGGAGAAAACTGCGTTCATAACCGAGCGAGGAACCTATTGTTATAAGGTTATGCCTTTCGGATTAAAAAACGCAGGAGCCACCTATCAGAGGCTAGTAAATAAGATGTTTGCTGGACAACTTGGAAAAACCATGGAGGTCTATATCGACGACATGCTAGTCAAATCCTCAGCTGGAGAAGACCATATCTCCCACTTAAGGGAATGCTTCGATATCCTGAACAAGTACGATATGAAGCTCAATCCCACTAAATGCACTTTCGGGGTACCCTCAGGCGAGTTCCTAGGCTATCTCGTAACAGAAAGAGGCATTGAAGCCAACCCGCAGCAGATAGCGACCTTCCTGGAAATGCCGTCCCCTAAGACAACCAGGGAGGTACAGAGATTGACTGGACGAATCGCGGCATTGAATCGATTCATATCCAAATCCACCGATAAATGTCTCCCATTTTATAAGCTTCTAAGAAATAATAAGAAGTTCTTATGGGATGAGAAGTGTGAGGAAGCCTTCAAGCAATTGAAAGCTTACCTCTCCGAACCTCCGATCCTATCTAAACCAGTAGTAGGAGAGCCATTGTACCTGTATCTCGCTGTATCAACTGCTGCAGTCAGCGGCGTTCTAGTACGAGAGGAACAGAACGAACAAAGACCTGTCTATTACACCAGTAAAAGTTTGATAGATGCCGAAACCAGGTACCCTGCGATGGAAAAACTAGCTCTAGCAGTCGTAACAGCTGCCAGAAAATTGCGACCTTACTTCCAATCGCATTCGATCGTCGTAATGACCTCACAACCATTACGAATGATCTTGCACAGCCACAGCCAGTCAGGGCGATTGGCTAAGTGGGCCATAGAGCTCAGTGAATATGATATTGAGTACAGACCTCGAGCAGCAGCAAAAGCTCAGGTCCTTGCCGACTTTATCATTGAGCTAGCATCCGAGCAGTTAGACTCCGAAATGAAATCTCCGAAGTGGAGCCTATATGTCGACGGAGCCTCGTCAAAACAAGGCTCCGGCATCGGTCTAAGGCTAACTTCTTCAGCAGGAGAAACCATCGAACAGTCATATAGGCTCGGATTCAGCGCCTCAAACAACGAAGCTGAATACGAAGCACTAATCGCAGGGTTGAAGCTCGCCCTGAGCCTCGGAATCAGAGAGCTAAACGCTTATAGTGATTCACAGCTAGTAGCTAGCCAGTTTCACGGAGAATATGAAACGAGGGACGAAAGAATGGGGGCATATCTCGAAGTCGTTCAGAACCTCACTAGGCAGTTCGACAAATTCGAGCTAACAAGAATCCCACGAGGAGAGAACTCCTCAGCTGATGCGTTGGCAGCTTTAGCTTCCACGTCAGACCCTCTCGTAAAACGAATCATACCCGTAGAAGGAATCGAGAAACCAAGCATCGACATAGCTACTAAAGCTGAGAAAGAAAGCAAAGTAGCAGCACAACTCGAAGGTACCTGCCCTGAAACGGTAGCTACCCAGGTTCTCACAACATTTTGGTTCCCAAAAACCAGAATATGCAGTGCAAAAAAGCATACCTCCGGGAACACGATCCAAATCACGGAAGATATTCCTCGAAATTCAGACTCCTTAGAGCCTGATCTCGAGAATACCCCCGGGGGCACCAACTCAGACCCAATCATCTGTAGAATTCAGACCAGAAGCCGTACAGCTCTCAAAAATTCATCTGGAGGTATTCCTCGGAATTCGGACCCTCCGGAGCCCAATCCTACCAATACCTCCGGGGGCACCACAACACCAGGTCCCGAACAGGAACCTCCCTCGTCTCTCCATAACAAAGTTGTAGGAAGAGAGGATTGGAGAATTCCAATCACGCAATACATCCTGGAGGGAAAGACTCCACCCAACAAATGGGAGGCCCGAAAGCTCAAAGCATTAAGCGCAAGATATTGCGTTACCGAATCTGTTCTCCTCAAACGAAGCATTTCCGGACCTTACCTAAAATGCGTCCATGGCCTCGTTGCTATGAGACTCATGAAGGAAATGCACGACGGTCCCTGCGGGAACCACTCTGGAGGAAGAGCTCTAGCCATCAGAATCAAAAGGCAAGGATATTTCTGGCCTACCATTATTGCAGATTGCGAGGCCTACTCCTCTTCATGCGACAAATGCCAGAGGCATGCACCGATTATACACCAACCTGCGGAAAAGCTGTCTAACATATCTGCCCCTTATCCGTTTATGAGGTGGTCCATGGATATCGTGGGACCACTAGTACCATCAGGAAGCGGAAAGAAGAAGCTACGCTACCTCCTAGTCTTAACGGACTACTTCACAAAATGGATAGAGGCTGAAGCTTTCCAGCAAGTAACCAGGGTCGAGGTCGAGCAATTCGTATGGAAAGATATCGTGTGTAGACACGGCGTCCCATACGAAATCGTAACCGACAATGGAGGACAATTCATATCCCACGATTTCAAAATATTTTGTGACAAGTGGAATATCCGCCTGACCTTCTCATCACCTCGCCGACCTCAAGGTAACGGACAGGCGGAGGCTGCTAATAAATCAGTATTGGCAAACCTCAAGAAACGCCTCGGAACCCAGAAGGAATTCTGGTCAGAAAAGTTACTTGAAGTACTTTGGGCATGTCGAACCACCCCACGAAAAGCTACAGAAGAAACTCCTTTCTCCTTAGCATATGGGATGGAAGCTGTCGTCCCAGCTGAAACCATTGCTGGTAGCCTCCGCCGGGAACTCTGCACGTCCAATCCCGCAGCTAATGATCAGCTCCTAACCGACAACCTCGATCTAATCGAGGAAAGACGAGACCGAGCTTTGATTCGCATTCAGAATTATCAGCAAGCAATGGCACGACAGTACAATTCCAAAGTCAGGCTCCGGCAGTTCGCTGTAGGTGACCTAGTACTTAGGAAAGTTTTCGAAGGAACCAAAGAACCAAATGCTGGGAAGTTAGGAACTAACTGGGAAGGTCCCTATGAGATCATCCATGTAGTACGACATGGCGTTTACAAGATCCGAAAGGTGCGAACCGGGGTACCTGAAATCAGATCGTGGAACGCCACGAATCTTAAGAGATATTATCATTAGGTACCTAAAACTCCTGAACTACGTTAGGCTTGATCCCTTGACTGGGTACGTAGGCAACTCCGTCATGAGTGCAGCCCCAACCTCATTTCAACACTTCGTTCACTACAAGCAAAGGGGGCATATGTCTGATTAAAATCACATAACCCACGCAGCAAATGCATGATCATTATAATACAGCAATTGTATGATTACTATGATACCATGTATCCAATTATCAATAAAGAAATCATTTTCCATATCTCAATTCTTTAACAAAACAGGTCTCGACAAACCTGAACCTAAGGTCTTAAAATCCTTAACAATCCTAAAGGTCTTAAAATCCTTCAAAGCAATGTCAGGTCTCGACGAACCCGAACCTAAGGTCTTAAAATCCTTCAGACAATATCGGGTCTCGACGAACCTGGACCTAAGGTCTTAAAATCCTTACCAAATCTCCAAGGTCTTAAAACCCTTGTCAATTCTCCAAGGTCTTAAAATCCTTATCAAATCTTCGAGGTCTTAAAATCCTTATCAAATCTTAAAGGTCTTGAAATCCTAAGCAAGTTTCAAAAGGTCTTAAAATCCTACAAACAAGATCAGGTTCCCAAGAACCCCCACCTAAGATGTCCAGATTAAACTTAGGTTCCTAAAAACTCTAAGCTAATCCCGATACTCTAAGAATTCCTCTTAAGGAACTAAAAACGACTGAAGTCTTCCAGACTTATCATAAGATTCGATTATGATCAAGTTGTCGTATTTTACGACTAAAGTTAAAAACTCAAAATGAAAGGAAAACCAAGTTTAAAATTAAAACAAGGGTTTAAAAGCCTCCCCAGGCTAACAAAGATTCAAAGTTTGAACAAAGGTTTAAAAGCCTCCTCAGGCTATAAATCCTGAAAGCAAAAGAAGCCCATTGGGCAGAAGTTTTAAACATAGAGAGCATCGGCTCTTAACCTTCCTTGGATCCGGGATCAGCTCCACCATCCTTATCCTCCTCGATAGGATCATCCTCTTGGGCAGGAACCTCTTCCTCAACATCCTGGTCATCACCTCCCGGGGTCGCCTCAACGGGGACTAAGTCAGGAGAGACCGAACCCAAATTAGAACCATATTCTCCAGAAAACGTCGGATTAAACATATTAATCTCGAAAGTACCTGAGCTCTCGGAGAATTGGGGAATGGGGAGCTTGCTGACTGAGAAATCAGAAACTTGAGCCTTCTCGTACGCAGCACCAGCATCCGGGATCAAAACCATCAAGCGATGATACTCATCCTCAGCACTTTCAATCTCCTTAGATAATAACTCTTTCAGAAGCTCGGTATTTGCCTGAAGCTCCTGAGCGTAAATCAGAGCATCAGTCTCTTCCTTTTTCTTGACAAACTTCTCCTTCACAGAAGTCAGGATCTTGTTGTAGGCTTCGGCCACCTCCTTCTTACCCTTCCTGACAGCTAGCTTAACTTCGGCCTCTTAGTTCTGTTGACTAACCCGAGACGAAGCGATCAACTCTTGGACCTGGTGCTCAGCTATCCTGCGAGCAGCGTCTAACTCATTGATTTTCCTATTCTTCACCCGAATATCGATGGCCTGACTCTCGATCTTCCCTTGTTGAGTGTCAGCCTTCAAACCAAGCCTCCCGACCTCAGCCTCAAGCTCAGAAACTCGAGCACGAGCCAGGTCAAGCTCCATCTTGGTAGTCTTGAACAACTCAGTGGCCTGAGCTAAGTCTCTAGCGCTAGGAGCATCATGCACGGTCTCTTCAAACCTCAGCTGAGCCCTGTTAATGGCTCCGGCCAGCTAAAAACAAAAGAAAATATATATGTTCAGATGAAACATTAGATTAACAGTGAGCCAAAATAAAAATAAGGTTACGTACTTGACCCATGTGGTGAGCTATCTCAATGTACTCCTCCTTGTTGGATAGACCATTGATTGAAGGCATGGAGCATCCCACCGTCTTCATATGCCTCATGATGGTTGCCAAACCCCAAGGATCATCCAATATCGATCCCGGCTTAGAATGGGAGAAGTTCCAACCCACGGTCCCTCCTCGAGAAGACGAGGAGGAAGACCTGGTGGGCCTATCTCCCAAATCAGTCCGAGACCTCTTGTTTCTCGGAGGCTCGACCTCGAGAGGATCTCTAGCAGCCTGAGGGTTAGCTTCAACCGTCGGAACCTCAGGACGGGGAACGACATCTTGAGTTCTGGGCTCAATTGGGTTAACGTCCTTAGCAGGGACAGAGGTCCCGTCATCAAGGACCTCCTTCAATGAGCTGAGAAAGGCTCCTCCTTGGGTCTTATCGCTACCTCGCGAAGCACTGGCAGCTGCAGCAGGTTTGTTCCTGGAACGGAAAGAAGGCCTCATCTTGGGAGCTTGAGTCTTTTCAGTTTCGGAAGTACTAGCTCCGGTCGAAAGATCAACCACGAAAGGACCTTCAGAAACTAAACAATGGAAAGCTTGTCAAGCAAATCTAGAAATAAAAAAAATAATAACAAGCAGAATCCGAAAATTACCTTCTAAATCTTCAGCAGGAATCGGGTCAGGGAACCTGGCGTTATACCGATCCGGGAACCTAGCTGATTCAACGCGAGAAGAGGCAAAAGATGCCCAGGTATTGGAGCTTTGAATTAGCTTCCGGAAAAGAGCCCTAGACAGCTTCTCAGTAAGCTTAGGAGGATCCTCAATATCTGCACATAAAATTGAAGTTTCAGCAAATAATATTAATTAGAAACAAGGACAGAACGATCCTAAAAAGTCCTAACCAGATATATCGGACCAAACAACAGAGAGAGCACGACCCACGGGAACTGTCGTGGGGTCGATCTTGACATAAAAATATTTCTTCCTCCAATCATCATCACTACCGGAAGACTTGAAAAGGCCAAGCCTAGGACGACAAGGAAGATAGTAGGTACCGCTACCGCCATCTTTGCTAGAGCTCTCCTTGATCGTGTAAAGGCTCATTAGCTCGGTTAGTCCAACAACGACTCCCTCCTCCTTAGCCCTGGTGATGAAACCATTTATCACTCGGATGGCCGAGGGACAAAGCTGAGAAAGGGCTAGTTGGTAATGATCAAGAAGATCTAATAGGAGATCTGGAAGTGGGAACCGGAGGTGGCATTTCGAGATATATTTCTCGTGAATGCAGAACCAACCTTCCGGGGCGGTTTCAGGGGTTTCGTCGGAGGAACAAGCCCTGACTATCTCCTTTTGACCGTAAGCTTGAACCGCGAGGTTAACGACCTCTTGAATCTTCAACGAAGAAGGCGAGTGAGGGCCTAGAGAGGTGCTCCCGCCAGAGGCCTCCTTCTTCTTCACCCGCTTGGATACCCTCCCCGCGATTGAGTCCTTGGCTTCCTTCTTGTCTCTTTTCATTTTCTCACCGATCTCCTGCTTAACCTTCATTAAGCGCTTCCCAGAGGCGGAGATTCCGGTCTCACCGGAACCTTCTTTCGGAGGATCCATTAAAGAAAGAGGTAAGGAGAATCGAAAGGATTGGAAAGGGAAAGGATGAAATAAGCTAATCTTCTAGGAACTAAGGGTTCTAAGAAATTCGCAGAGGATCAATGGTGAATCGAAGGATGAAAGTAAAAAAAAAAAATAAAGAAAGCGTAATAAAATAAAGAAGTGGAGGAGAAGTTACCTTGGAAACCGAGTGGAGGCGTGGAGAATATGGACAGTAGCAGTTAATGCTAGCTGCTTTATATCTTGTCACATCTCGAGACTCGGAAACTATTTTTCAAACTCTTATTAATCCAAACCGTCGATATAATTAAAGAAAATTCGCAGCCGTTCGATCGGATGAAAATAAATGTGGTTGAGATAGCTAGTAATCATGATCTCAACAAGAGAATCTAGCTTGGGCGGCTAGGTTTAGCTCCCGAGGATAACGAAGCTTTATCTCGAGAGCTGGGGGCAACTGTTGGGCCCAAATATGGCCCGATAGCTGATTACTGAACGGTTAAGGATGGAAACAGGCCGCAGCTGGCCCATCACGAATTCAACATCTAAGAAGAGCTAAGCTAAAGCCGGAGGCTAAAAACTAAGGATCCTAACTAAGGAGGTCACGACGAAGAGGAAGCTCACGTCACAACCAGAAGCTTCGTAGGACCCGGTCAAGGGGAAGCTGTTGCAGATTCCACCTCAAGTGGAGAAGATCTCGGAGATCAGTTGCAGATAACCTAAAGGAGTCCAAGGCTATAAAAAGAGAAGGTCGAAGACCAAGGGGAGGATCCGAGCCTGCTCATATTTTACTCTATATTTCACTGAAACATTATTACTTGTAAATCTTCTGTGATCTTTGTATTCATCAAAGATCATCTTTTGTAACCATCTCATTTCTATTATATCAATACAAAACGAAGTTCATTCATCAAGTTCTTACGGGATTCAGCCCGCGATAATCTTTCCCTAACCTTTCTTAAACATAAAACCTGATCTAAAATCTAGGTGTGAGTTTTACCCCTCACAATAATCACACAATCTCGTGGTAGAGGTCGTTAAGTTGCAGCAAGCAAGCAGTGCACTGGAAAGAGTTGAAGGCGAGTGAGTTTGAATTTGTAGGAAGTGGAACCCTTTGGTGTCTTAGGAGAATGTACTGAAACTATGATATGTATTTAGCAACTCTTTGCAAAGGAAACATCATGGATAAGAAGATCTAGCTTTTCATTTCATAAGAGCATGTGCAAGTATAGAATCTGCGTGGTTTGGAGTTCAATGGTTTTTTATTCATGTGACAAATCTGACTATCAAAATGCATTAACATGTAGAAACTTTGTTGTAAATAAGATTTGAAGGTGTTGTTGTGTTATTCAATATTAAAGAAGTGACCTCCTTATATACATGGAGTTTGGCCGACTTTACAAGTCTCATAAGCAATGTGAGATTCTCTTAAAACACTTAAGAAAGTTAGCCATGTTTAAATGAAAGACAACAAAGGCCCAATCCGCCAAGTATGGCTGGTTTGGCTAAATCAAAACAATCTCGGTTATAAGCATTCTTAAACCGGATGGTTTACAACACTCCCCCTGAATGCCATAACCATCTAGAGTTTGTAATGCGTTTGGTATACTGCCTCGTTAAAACCTTTCCACGGTAAACCCAAAAACCCAATGTGGTAAAAACGGGAAGCCATGGACAGGAAAAAGAGTACAGCCGCATTACTCCCCCTGAAGTGAACATCACTGAAGGTCTCTCAGTGAACGCATATCAATCTGCTGCATAAGCTTCCTGAGCGTGCATGTTGGTAATGCCTTAGTGAAGAGGTCGGCTGAGTTCTCGCTGGATCTGACTTGGAGTATCTTGACCTCTCCTTCTTTCTGTAGATCATGGGTGATGAAGAACTTGGGAGAACATGTTTGGTCTTGTCACCCTTGATGTATCCATTTTTGAGCTGAACTATGCATGCCGCATTGTCTTCATAAAGAATGGTCGGCCCATCCTTACCATCCGTGATCCCACATGCTGTCCGAATATGGTGTGTCATGAGTCTTAACCAGACACACTCCCTACTTGCTTCATGGATCGCCAATATCTCCGAGTGATTGGATGATGTGGCTGATATGATCTGCTTGGCTGATCTCCATGAAATGGTCGTGCCTCCATATGTGAAAACATAGCCGGTTTGGGACTTAGCACTGTGTGGGTCGGATTGGTAACCTGCATCAGCAAAATGCTTTCATGATATTCATGGTCCATTTGGATCATATGGTTTATCCCTCTTAGATAAATTCGACCATGAATGTCTTTGTATGTCCATGATTTGTCCGGATCATGACATCATCCATAATCCATCCAGATTATGTTCTTGTCCACTATATATCTTGTTCATATCCTTTGACCAAAACTCTTTATGAACCTTTTAGTATATGTCCACGGTCTGGCTATTGTGTTATAGTTTGAAGTTAATCAAAACTAAGCCACTTTTAGGTCAATAGGACGTTCCTCTCACTTGGATGGTTTAGGTCAGATTTAAGACATAGAAGAACTGGTTGGAACAAGCTGGACGGGATGGATTGATCGGGACCAATGATGATTAAGGTCGAGCTAGATCGTACATGATCCTAGTCGGTATGGTTCCCTTTGGTCGTGAATCTGATGGATTCTCAGACCATTTGATCAATCTATTCTTGGTACGTTGGATCATAGATCCCAACATTCATATACAGCTAATGATCTTTACTATAGATCATCGTAGCCTTTCCAAGAATCAATCATCTTTAATCATCCTTACTTTAAGTATAAACACAAGGAGTATATTGACTACTATATGGACTGATTTGAAACGTTCTTATAGAACTTTCTACTAAGCATCACTTAGTCTTATCATATCGTGTGTATGCAGCTGCATTTCAGTCCATGAACAACGCAGGAACGATGTTGTTTTATGAGAACTTCTTTCTCATCTTTCAAGGTATCTTATATTACCTTTATATCCAGTGAGATATCCAATGTCTACTACATCTTTCTTAGATGTCCAGATTATATTGGGTAGTAGCATTCACCACATTAGGAATTTATTTCCTTGTTCCTTAGTCCCTGTGAGTATCCTTGTGTGATCAAGTCATTCCATTGAATGCTTTATGTAGCAACATGTACGACCACTTGTCTGTACTTTCATGTTCTACTGCTCACGATTTTCTTTTCCTCACAAGACTCATTTGTTCACTGGTTAGATGGCGTCTCACTTATGTATTTGGCCAATACGCCCATCTCATACATTCTTTGGGTTTAACTCCACGTCTCATTCTATGAGTACTCTTACGTGGGTTAGTGATCCTCGCATATCTCTTATGCTCAAATGCTTTCTCTTTATCACTTATGAGTGTGTGTATGTGTCGACACCTTATATAATGTTCCATCGCGTTCTATCGCGTTCTAGACATGATACAATCGATTGAGATTTTATTCTTATCAGGATCATTGAATACTTTGTAGTTTGCAAGGCTACATTGTATGATACATGTACCTTAAGACCGGCCGGTCTTATCTCATTGTCTAGTATGGTTTCTCTTTCATGAACTCGGATCTATCATTATGAGCACCTTAACTCTTTCTATCCGAGGTTCCTTGTATATGGAACATACTGGTCTATCTTGTATAGACTTTTAAGCAACTTGATTATGTCTCTACTAGGACATTTATATAGTGGTGCTAAGCTGGTATGACTTAGTCATTCTTTCGGGTCTGTCTGGCTATCTTTCTTTCTTTGTTTATGGACGTCCAATACATATATATATCTGGTCTGAGGATCTTATGCCAAGACAAGGAAGGTTAAAACCATTCCACTTTACCAGCTTATTTCTTTCTCCATGATGTTGGATAGTCGGATTCATCTTGTATGCAATCTGTGTACCTTGGCCACAATATTATCACCTATGTTTGGCTCATGGTCTCATTGAGTTCGTGGGAGAAAGATCATGTTCTCTTATCCAACATATATTCCCGATTTCATCTCATCCTTATATGAGGTATTCCATCCTAGATGGCACATAGGTATGTGGTGGTTTATTCATAACCTCTTAGGATGGTCTATATCTGGATTATGACCCTTTATCATCTTTAGACAGGAATATCTATGCTCACTTTATATGGTCTGATGTATCTCATCTTTTATACATGTATACTTGTGATGTCCCCAAGTTTATAGACTTTTGAAGTCTCAACCTTAAAGGTTTATTGCTTTTACGGCCAAGCTATAATGCCTTATGGCCTTCGGCCAGGCTTGTCATGTTCGGGTTTTTATAATATGGTCATAGACCACACGGAGTGTCTATTCTCCCCCTCATGAACATGCTATAAAATACGTTTATTTGTCCTCACTTAAACGTAATGCTTGGACGACCAGCATGGTTTTAGACCATGGTACACGATTTGTAGTCTGGTCATGATCACGGGTTTTGTCCTCACTACCCTCATGATCAGATAATATTTCGTGTTGCTTAGGACAATGAAGCCTAATGAGTTTCCCTTGTGTACATGTTTCACAACGTGAGATCTTATGGGATAACTCTTTGTGCCTTAGTAATTTTAAACTTTGCATCAAGGATGGCTAATCCGGTCATGCCATAAAGTGTTAAAATCGTTGGTGAACCACTCTGGTTACCTGGGCTTTTATGCCTTATCACACTGATCCTTAGCATAGTATTAGATCAGTATGGAGAATGTAGTCTCGACCTCTTTTATATGTATGCCTTTGGCGATTTTCATAAGCTAAAGGAACATTTCCTTTTGCTTTGCCCATTGGTTTATTATTGAAACCATTTTGAGGTGGCTTTGAAAATGCCACTTCGACCTTTACTCCCTCCTCAACCATGATTGGATCTACAACCACGGTTATTGTGGTATCCTTGTCCACGGCCAGTGGGGATTTTGGGTCTTTCTCAATGGATCTTAGGTGATAAATTTTGTGCCTCTTAAGGCCATGCCTTAGGCGTGGTGGTCTAGACATACTCTTCTCGGGTTTTCATTCTCTTTTGTCAAAAATATTTTCAAGCAAATCAATCAAGATAAAAGAAAACTTTTATTAATGCTATGAAAATTTAAAACACCAAATCATAAGTATGAAATCAGAATGTCTAAAGGCTTTAGACAATGGTCAAGCCAGCCACTCCATCTGTCACTTTGGACGTGGCTCCCATGAATTCTTCATCATCACTATCTGCCTCATAGCCGCTCATATTATCTTTCATCTGATTCATCTGTTCATTTTGAGATAAGTATAAGAACAGATTGTTGTATATGGTGAAACCTTTATCTCGATAGGCTAGTTGTAGGGATAGATCTTTTGGATCTACTGTGGAGAAAACTTTTTCAAGTAATTCCTCCTCTGTCAACTTTTCACCACAAAACATCAGTGTATGAGTTACTTTGGATAGAGCATTATTGTATTCTTCCACGGACCCAAAGTCCCGGAATTTGAGGTTCATCCACTCATGCCTTGTCTTTGGTAATAACACCTTAGTGTATCTGGACTTTAACTCTGTCCAAAGGCATCGAGGGCTTTGTATATCTTGGTACTGATTTCTCAGTACCACATTGAGATGATGACGCATTACTCTTAATGCCATATATTTCTCATTCTCGGTTCCATGATCATCCTTGATGATACATTCACTAAGACCTTCTATCTTTAGTATAACCGAGATATTGATTGCCCATCTTAGATAGTTCTCTCCAGAGACATCTAGGGTATCATAGTCCATGGGTTGGAATCTCAACATCTGAAATCATATCAAGATGATTTGTGTTAGTACATACAATTTCTTATGCCATTGGCTATCCAAGAAATAAAAGGCACTCGACCAGTATGTAAACAATAAGCCATACGGCTTGTGTGTGTGATCAATGCCTTTCGGCCACTCATGAGCACACGGCCATCTTTGCGTGATCAATGCCTTACGGCTATTATTCAATCAGGATCACACGGCCAGCAAACAAATAAGAGGACCACACGGCCAGTTTGCATTCTTTTAGAAATTTAATTTTTCTCATAACTCATCCATCTCTTAATCAACTTGTTTGATTTATAAATCCATTGAAAATAGTGGGATGGACGAGTGCATGGTCTAGCCATACCATATGGTATGCTATATCGACCCATGCGGTTTAATGGTCTAGTAGTACCATTCGGTACACTTCCTCGCCCAAATAAACAGATCATGATTTAGCTGCACTGTGGTGCGCATCATCGATCACCGGTGATTGTGGATCACCGTGGATCATCGAGGATCATTGAGGATCATCGTGGATCACCTTGGATCACTGATCATCGTAGATCATCGCGGATCATCATGGATCATAGATCAACGCGGATCATCGTGGATGATCACTGTGAATCACAGGTGGAAAATCTAGTTGCACCTGAGGTTGAACATCATCGACCATTGATTTTGTTTTACGGTCTAATCGTACTTAAGAGTACGTATCATCGACCTTTACTTCATATGGTCTAGTCATACCTATTGGTATGCATCATTGACCTAAAAGAAAATCATGGTCTAGCCACACTATGGTGTGCATCATCGACCAAAAGATGTGGAAAACATTAACCTTATTTTTGTTTGGATATATAGCGTGTCATCTTCAAAGGGGTATCACTTGTTGTCCATTCAAAACAAAAGTCATGTAATCACATGCTTTATATTTTAGGGTTTAGGGTTTCTTAAAAATCGGATTTAAACTTTAAGGATTATGGTTTAAAATTCAAATATGATTTTAGGATTATGTTAAACATTGACCTTATGTTTTGTTTGGACATATAGCGTGTCATCTTTAAAGGGGTATCACTTGTTGTCCATTCAAAACAAAAGTCATGTAAAACGGTTTAGGGTTTTGAGATCCGAAATTTTTGGGTTTAGGGTTTTAAAATTCGGATTTGATCATATATGATCTATTAGGGTTTTATAAGTTTAAGAAAATTGATTTAGAGATTTATAAAACCGATTTACAAGAATTAGGTCTAATTTTAAAATTAGAGTTTCAAAATCGATTTTAACTTCTAGCAAATTAGGGATTTGATTTTAAAATAAAACAAGAATTAAAATCAACCAAATCAAATCGCAAAATCTTTTAAATCGGATTTAAGATGAAGAGAAGTTTGAAATCTGAATTGCTTGAACCACAAGTAAAGATTAGGGTTCTTGAGATCTTACCTTATTAGGGTTTTGGATGATCTTTGACGGCGCGGCTTGCACTAGGAGGTGACGGCGCGTCTGGAGTCCGATCGCTGCGTGGTTTGTGGCGATGGATTCTCCTCGTCAAGGGCTTCAGTTTGATGGGTGGCTCGTCGTCTGGATCCTCACGGTTTGGGAGATATGACGGTTTGAAGTTGCGGCCGAAATTAGGGTTTATGGCCACCGGGTTTTAGGTTAGGTTTAGAGGCTCGTGGCTTAGAGGCTATCGTGCTGATAACGTGTTGTAAGTAAGATGTGAATGTGTTGTTGTGTTATTCAATATTAAAGAAGTGACCTCCTTATATACATGGAGTTTGGTCGACTTTACAAGTCTCATAAGCAATGTGGGACTCTTTTAAAACACTTAAGAAAGTTGGCCATGTTTAAATGAAAGACAACAAATGTCCAATCCGCCAAGTATGTCTGGTTTGGCTAAATCAAAACAATCTCGGTTATAAGCATTCTTAAACCGGATGATTTACAACAAACTTGAAATACTTGGTATATTAGAAAAAGGTGTTATATTGGGCCTTTATCAGGCCTCGATAAGGAGGAGAAACCGAAGCAAATAAAGCAGATTAACTTGTGTATTAACAAACATCTGTGTTCAAGTTCAGTTCCTAAAACATTTTTTTCTCCCTAGTCTTATTTTCTCATATCTCAGATTCTTCCTCTGTTCTCCCTCAACTCAATTCCTGTTACAAACAAGATGTGCTCACACCAGAGCTTATCAGAAGCTCTTGATAAGGAAGTGGTTTCTAAAGTTTCTGTTAAGATAAGTAAGAGGCCTCGGAAAGTGGTGGTAGGTTGTCTCAACAGAGACGAGGTCTGCTTTTTCTCTCTTTTGTTTTTCTCCTGTAAAGAAAAGATTTCTTCTTTGCATAGGTTACATTGTAATCAGGCTGTATATTTTTTTTGGTATATTTAGGAAAATGCTGAAGAATCAGAGTCCATGATGTGTCATCAATGTCAGAGAAACGATAATGGGGAGGTTGTGCGGTGTAAGAATTGCTGCGATAGGAAGCGTTATTGCCACAAATGCTTAGCAAATTGGTATATACTTTAACATTTACTCATTACATTGGCTTATTGCTACTCAGCTTTTTATTGTATAGTCAAGATAAAGATTTGGATTTTTGAGCTTGAGTTTGTGTATGCCTCTATTAATCAACAATATTTCTTTAGTATAATTAATTGGGTTTAGTGATCCTCTTCCTTGATTGTAGTTTTTTTTTGCTTCTTTGGTTCTGAAGCTTTGGAAACTTTTTATATATTAGGTACCCTCACATCCCACATGAAGACATTGCCAAGAGATGCCCCTTTTGCTGCAATACTTGCAACTGCAGAGCATGCTTGCGTCTAGATACTAAAATGGAAGTAAGTATATATATCTTGCTTGATTGTCTGTTTTCTTATATTCTATCTACCCACCCTTACTTAATCATTGCTCCAATATCGTGAAGTTAAATTCAGATCTTAAGGTTAGCAAGGATGAAGAAATCCAGTGCTCTAAGTATATTCTGCGGAAGCTTCTCCCACATCTGAAGGAAATAAACGATGAACAAGTTCTTGAGAAGGAAGCCGAGGCAATGATATCAGGTACACTCCGTTTTAAGTATGTATAAGCATTATGTTGATGACTTGGGAAGTTTCAATCTGATATAGCTCATAGAATAAGAGAACACTTATTTGTTTCACAGGACTGGAGTTTGGAGAGGTGAAGCCTGAAGACATTAATTGTCACCCTGGCGAAAGACTGTCTTGGTAGATCACCTTGACACTCTTGTTTCAGAGAATATGTCATGTTCTTAATGTTATTATGCTGTTACTAATCTTTCTTGTTTCAACTCTTTGCGTTTACAGTGATAGCTGCAAGACTCCGATCTTTGATCTTCATAGACATTGCTCGAGCTGTGGTTCTGATATCTGCATTGCATGTTCCATGGAGATCCGAAAAGGAAAGCTTCAGGCTTGTCAGGAGGATGTTTCTTGGAATTATATTAACCGAGGGTTTGATTATCTACATGGAGGAAAAGAAAAAATTGATAAACCTGCGGATGAAAAGCTGAATATCGAAGACTGTGTGAAGTTCCCATCTACTACGTGGAAAGCAAATGAAGCTGGGATCATTACTTGCTATTGCGGTGACGGAGTGTTAGAGCTGAAACGTGTACTTCCCGATGGTTGGGTATCTGAATTGGTCAAAAAGGTAGAAGAAACTGCTGAAACCAGCAAGCTTTTTGATTTACCCGAAATGGTCACGGAGCGATGCCCATGTTTTAACTCTGAAGGTCATATTGACGTCGGCAATAACAAAAACTTGTTAAAGGCTGCATGTCGAGAAGGATCAGAAGACAATTATCTATATTTTCCAAGTGTTCACGAAGATGATCTGAAGCACTTTCAGCATCATTGGGCAAAAGGAGAGCCTGTGGTTGTGAGGAATGTTCTTGAGGCTACAGCTGGTTTAAGCTGGGAACCAGGTGTTATGCGTCGTGCCTGCCGTCAGATCAGAAGCACCAAGCATGGAACACTTCAGGATGTTAATGCTATTGATTGTCTGGACTTCTGTGAGGTCCGTTTTCTAAAAACTTAATTGCTTTTATTGTAATATGTTTCTAAAATATGTGAAGTACGTAACTCTAATGATTCTGATACTTGTATATCACTAATTTGTTTTTGTTTTGTCTTGTTACTATTAGTTGTTTTGTTCCATCATGCTAGATTGATGTCACAGTTTCTTTTTCTTACCCACAGAGTTTTATGTCTTTTCTAACTACATTTTAAAGATGTTGCAATTCAAGTTTATAGTACCCTTTAGGAAGAACTTATTGTTATGCTCTAATATATGTAATGACTTGTTATGGATGCAGAGATCGATTAATCTTGCTGAATTCTTTACCGGTTACAAAAATGGCCGTTATGATAGTGAGGATTGGCCAAGTGTTCTGAAACTGAAAGATTGGCCTCCATCAAAGAGCTTCAGTGAAAACTTACCACGCCACTGTGTGGAGTTCTTATGCAGTTTGCCTTTGAAGCAGTACACTCACCCGGTTAGTGGGCCTTTGAATCTCGCTGTGAAGTTGCCTGATGAATGCTTGAAGCCGGACATGGGACCAAAGACTTACGTTGCTTATGGATTTGCGCAAGAAATGGGCCGTGGAGATTCAGTAACAAAGCTCCACTGCGACATGTCTGATGCGGTTAGTACTCATTTCTCGTGGACGTTTTCTTTTCTTTATTGTTCTTGGTTTTCTGATGGTTTCCCCTGGTATGCCCATAATGATCTCAAAACTATCATAATGAAATCAGGATTCCATTTCATAATAAGTTCGTACCAAACACTTTTTCATGATGGGTGTTATGCAATATCCTTCTCCATGTCCCTCTTGAGAGTGAGTAATAAATGTTATATGTTAAGTTTTAATTTTCTTGTACTTGTAGTAACTTAGTACTGGGACCAATCAATTTGTACAATTTTAGATTGGGTTCATCATTGCAGTAATAAACCAGAATATTCTCCGTACAATTAGGTTCCTATCTGTTGCCCCGGAAAAAATAACTGAAAAGTACGTTATCTAGCTATCTGGTATCTCTTGGTTCCTATTTATCTGAACTATGTATGAAAAAATTTGTCTTTTATTATTATCAGTATTTATGTTATCATTCTTTGATGATATGGTGAAAATATAGGTCAAGCTGAGATTATACTTAATAATAGTTTTACTCTCTTTTCTGTATCTTAATTGCTGTTGTGGTGGCCATTTCAGGTTAATGTGCTGACGCACATAAGTAAAGTGACCATTAAAGAGGATGAAAAGAAATCCAAAATGGAAAGAATAAACAAACTGAAGAAGAAGCATGCTGAACAAGATGTCAAGGAGCTGTTTTGCTCGGTTCCTAACTACAAGCAAAAGATGGAGATTCTTGAAAGCACAAGTGAAGAAGAAGTCAAGAACCTTGAAGCTGATGGAGGAGCTCTTTGGGACATTTTCCGTAGAGAAGATGTTCCAAAATTAGAAAAGTACCTTCTGAGTCATCACAAAGAGTTCCGACATTTCTTCTGTTCCCCTGTGTCTAAGGTACTCTTCTCATCCCCAAAAGTTTTTCAGTGGATACATTGAAGATATGTAGTGAATAGTTGCTTCCAGCCATTCTCTCTATTATACTACTTATCGTATATGTTCATCCATCGTCTTCTTCTTCTGTAGGTGGTTCATCCTATACACGACCAGTCTTTCTATCTGACAAGTTATCATAAAATGATTCTGAAAGAAGAATACGGTATGCTGTATTGTATGTATAACACAACCACATTATCTTTTCACAGTATTGGTAATTTTTTATGGGCTATATGTTGTGTAGGCATTGAACCATGGACATTTGTTCAGAAGCTTGGAGATGCTGTATTAATACCTGTAGGCTGCCCTCATCAAGTCAGGAACTTGAAGGTAATTTTTTTACATACATTTTCTTCAGGATACCACTGTGATTTTGAGAAAAGTGGATTTTAATCTCTCAGCAAAAGGTTCATCAGATTGATCATTTTGTTTGTCTTGCAGTCTTGTACAAAGGTGGCGCTTGACTTTGTCTCACCCGAAAATATCAGCGAGTGTTTCCGCTTAACAAAGGAGTATCGTCTGCTTCCCCCAAACCATCATTCTAAAGAGGACAAGCTGCAGGTATTTTCTTGTTTTGGTTCGGTTTATAGCTGCTTTTAGAAATGGTTCTGGTTACCTGTGTTTGTTTTTAACAGATAAAGAAGATGGTAGTCTTTGCAATCGATAAGGCTCTCGAAGACTTAGATCGAAATGAAAAGTGAGTTTGTAATCACTCCTCTAACTACCTTTAGTAAGCATGAGTACACTCTCTGATACTTCTTTTGTCTGAGCTGAGGTTTTCTGTGTTGGCTCAGGTCTAGGTCTCTAGAAGGGAAGCCAGAGAGGAGAAAAAGGCAAGGACGGTGACGACCCGACGGAAGCCTAGAAACTGACAGATTACTATTGGCAGTTTGAACCATTGGCTTAATGGCATCCGTAGTAGCTTGAGAGAACACACAGATTAGGTTCTCTCATCAGAAGTTTATTCATTGAAGTTAAGCTGGATGATTTGGGCAGGTGTTGATGTGAGCGTGAATACTCACTTGACCACAGTTAAAATGGCCCTGAAGGGGAAAACCTCAGTAACACTCGATCATCTATAAGCTTGAGGGGTAACAATATCCGCTACTACGTTCTTCCTGATAGCTTGGATCTGGAGACGTTACATGTGGAAGTCACTCCTCGGGTTAAACCTAAGAAGCCTGTTGCTGGTAATGATGCTCCCTTCATTTTTGATGTATATTTTTTAGGCATAAGATTGTTTTATAAATCCGTTTTTTCTTTCTTTCTTTATTTGGTTCTTAGGGAAGCCTGTTGGACGAGGCCGTGGACGTGGTGGTTAAATGCATCAGTGCACTGGATTGAAGGTAACTGAGTTGAATTTGTAGGAAGTAGGAACCCTTTGGTGTCTAGGAGAATGTACTGAACTATGTATTTAGCAACTCTTGCAAAGAAAACATCTTGGTATTATTGGTGCTCGTACGACTTCATGGATAAGAAGATTTAGCTTTTCATTTCATAGGAGCATGTACAAGTATAGAATTTGACTATCAAAACCGCATAAGTATAGATAAGCTTTTATCTCTTCCGTTTTAGTCTCCTCACATGAACCTCCAATTGGGTCCGTAGTTGTAGAAAGGTTCCCCAGTATAACCCCTAAAGTTATACCCGTAGGGATCACACGGGTGGGGAAAGGAAGATGGCACACCATATCCATAAGGCCATTGTGGATAACATGGATTACAACAACAACATGGCTCTGCCTTTTTCTCCTCAGCTTTTTTCTCCTCAGCTTTTTTCTCTTCGGCTTTCTTCTCTTCGGCTTTCTTCTCTTCGGCTTTCTTCTCATCCTTCTTCTTGTCGTCCTCTGGTTTCTTGGGTGGTTCAACTTTGTTTACGCTTACAAGCTCAGCGAAGGCTACCTTCTTCCTCAGCGTGTTGGTTAGACAGATCATGTTGACTTCAACACCGGTCACCTCGATCTGGTTCCTGTGATCCCCCTTTATTTCCACAGCAGAGACTCCTAGAAAACCATATGCATCATCTCTTTAGATTCAACATGATTTACGAGAAAACAGTTTTATATAGGTTTTTTATATCTTTGTTACCTTTAAACTGAGCCGCAGTTTTCATTGCTTTTGCTCTTGTTTTATCATCGGTCATAGTCACTCTTATCAGGATCTTTTGCTGCACCAGTTTAGAAAACCTCTTTAGCATCATAAGAGAAGTCTTTTTCCACACATAGACACAAAGTGAGTTCCAAGTAATGACTTGTTATTGAGAACGTATATATACATACCTTCATGTTCTTGTCTTCTTCACGTCACGTTTTAGCTGATGATTATAGATGATCTTCTCTGAGAATTGGCTATGAATGTTCGATCGTTTTTTTTTTGTTGGCTCTGAATTTCTGAGTCTTATTTAGATCACAAACCTGATGAAATATATATAGAAGGGATTGTTATCATTTGTTCCATGAGTCATTGTCATGCACCAACGGAATATTTCGGATAGGCACGAGTCATTGTCGTCGTTACCTATGTGATTTATTTGCTTCTAGTTGCCGATTCGTTCAAATTCTATAATTTTTAAAAAGGACCAGGGGAAATTGTTATTTAATCAGGTCAAAATTCAATTAAATAACTGAGCCATAAGTAATTAATATACCGTCGTCTGATATTTATTTAATGTAACCAAGGCTCAAGAATGATATGATATGATGAATACGTTTTGTTCTTTTTACTAATTATCATCTTTTGCATACGTAACAAGGAATGGAACAATTGTGTGTCAAAAGTCTTGGTCTCCTCTGAAACGAAGGTTCCCTCTATCTTCCTACTTAATGAAAAAAAATAAGATTAGTCTGACTGCTAATCTGTAATCCATCTGTTGCCATAATCAAATACTATATGCTTGACTTGCAATATCTATGATTGGTTGAAGTCTTGTGAAACAATTAGCTTTTAAATTAGTAACATTGTTTACAATCGATAAGATTTTGGGAATTGTCACGATGGAGTTACGTTGACCTAATCTATATTACTATTGGCAAACATTACGAAGCATATAATGTACTAACCGGTTGGTACAATTTGAAGATGCAGTTAACCATATTAACCAACCTTTTAAGTTTTTTATCAGAAAAATGTACTTTGAGTAGGAATAAATAATTAAATACTCCCTCCGTTTCAAATTATATGTCGTTCTAGAGCAAAATTTTTGTTTCAAAATAAGTGTCGTTTTCGGTTTTCAATGCAAAATTTATTGAAAATATTTTCTATTCTATTTTTATATTGGTCGATGTGTATTGGTAATACTATTTTTATTTTGAAAATATGTAAAATTAAATGTTTTCTTAATCTGTGTGTAAAAACTTAGAACGACAAATAATATGAAACGGAGAGAGTATTAGTTTAGACAAGACATTGATTCTTGTAATGAATTTTCGATTTTCGGAATGGGCGGGAAGTAAAAACCCTCCACGTTTTGGCCTTTAAATCCACTAGTTTGACAAATTAACCCAAAACTTTTTAACTGTGGCAGAGCAGACACTATTCAATTTCCCAATATCTAGGCGATTAACAGTGTCTAGGGTTTTGCGTTAATCCTTTTTTTTTTAATAATAAACATTCCTTCTCTCTGATTGGGGGCTCGAAGAGTGGTTCAAGATTTTTTTTTAATCTTCCGCCATGAGTTGTACGAAGGAGGAGGAAGCTCTTAGGGTTGCAGATGAATCGAACCGACGAGCTGTTCCGCTTAGGCCGCTGAGAGCTTGTACGTTGACGGTGGTGGATTACGTAGAAGTACCGATTGGCTACGATGACGACGAAGGTTTGGGAAGCAAGCGAAAGGCAAAACGAGGAAGACCTCGTAAAAATCCTGAAGAAGATCAGAAGGCTAAACCGGATAGGCTTCGGAAGAATCCTGAAGAAGACGAGAAGACGAATGATACACCAAAGGCTAAACCGGATACACCAGAGGCTAAACCGGATACACCAGAGGCTAAACCAGATACACCAGAGGCTAAACCGGGCAGGCCTCGTAAAAATCCTGAAGAAGACCAGAAGATGAATGATACACCAAAGGCTGAACCGGGCAGGTCTCGTAAAAATCCTGAAGAAGACCGGAAGACGAATGATAAACCGAAGAAGGCTAAACGGGGCAGGCCTCGGAAGAATCCTGAAGAAGGAGACCAGAAGACGAATGATACACCAACGGCTAAACCGAGGTCGAATGATACACCAAAGGCTAAACGGGGCAGGCCTCGGAAGAATCCTGAAGAAGACCAGAAGACGAATGATACACCGAAGGCTAAACCGGATACACCGAAGGCTAAACCGGATACACTGAAGGCTAAACCGGGCTGGCCTCGGAAAAATCCTGAAGAAGACCAGAAGACGAAGGATACACCAAAGGCTAAACCGGATACACCAAAGGCTAAACCGGATACACTGAAGGCTAAACGGGGTAGGCCTCGGAAGAATCCTGAAGAAGATGAGAAGAAGACGGATGATACGCCAAAGGCTAAACCGGCTAGGCCTCGGAAGAATCCTAAGGAAGACCAGAAGACTAATGATAAACCGAAGGCTAAACCGGGCAGGCCTCGGAAAAATCCCGTCAACGAAGAAGACGAAAAGTCAACGAAGAATGTTGACCAATGTGTTAACGGAGTCGAGAAGAAGGAGAATGGAGCTGGCCAGATTATTCCTTATGATGGAAGGCCAAGGTTCGACAAGGTCTACGTGTCTCGTGAACGGCCACTGAAAGAAGTAGACGGAGAAGAGAAGAAGAATAAGGATGAACTTGTTTCAGAAGTTACTGTTAAGATAAGCAAGAAGAGGCCTCGGAGAGTGGTGATAGGTTGTCTCAACAAAGACGAGGTCAGTGAAAACGCTGAAGAACCCGAGTCCATGATGTGTCATCAATGTCAACGAAACGATAATGGGGAGGTTGTGAGGTGTCAGACCTGCAAGAGGAAGCGTTATTGCCACAAATGCTTAGATAATTGGTATATATTTCTCTTCTTCTTACTTTCACACTTACCCATGACGTTAGCTTCTTTGCTACTCACTTCCTTTAGAGCTCTGTATTGTATTTGAATATAGTGAAGACAACTATTTGGATTTTGAGCATGAGTTCCTCCTTTTGACGCCTCTGTAATTATAACAATATTTCCTTAATATAGTTAATTGGGGTTTAGTGATTCTCTTTTTCTTGATTGAAGTTTTTTTTTTGCTGGGTGTGTTTCTTTGGTTCTGAAGCTTTGAAAACTTGTTCTATTATCAGGTACCCTCACATTCCACATGAAGACATTGCCACCAAATGTCCATTTTGCCGGAATACTTGCAATTGCAGAGCATGCTTGCGTCTAGATACTAAAATGGAAGTAAGTATATATATCTTGCTTGATTGTGTGTTTTCTTAAATTTGATCTACCACCATCCATACTTAATCATTGCTCCAATATTTTGCAGGGGTTAAATTCAGACCTCAAGGTTAGCAAGGATGAAGAAACCCAATGCTCTAAGTATATTCTGCAAAAGCTTCTCCCACACCTGAAGGAAATAAACGATGAGCAAGTACTTGAGATGGAATTTGAGGCAAATATATTAGGTACGTTCCTTGCGTTTAACAATGCTGAAAAGTAACTATTGTCTTTTGGTAGTCCCTTCGTATTGTTTGCATTCTCATGCTAGTGATGGACTAGGTAGGCTCATGGAATAAGAGAATACTTATTTGTTTCACAGGACTGGAGGTGAAGCCTGAAGACACTAATTGTCAACCTGGCGAAAGACTATACTGGTAAATCACCTTAACACTCTTGATTCAGTGAATATGTCAAATTCTGATGTTATTAATCTTTCTTGTTTAAACTCTTTGCGTTTTCAGTGATAGCTGCCAGACTGCGATCTTTGACCTTCATAGACATTGCTCAAGCTGTGGCTCTGATATCTGCCTAGTATGTTCCATGGAGATCCGAAATGGAAAACTTCAGGCCTGTCAGGAGGATGTTTCTTGGAATTATATTAGCCGAGGTTTTGATTATCTACATGGAGGAAAAGAAAAAAATGATCAACTTACGGATGATAAGCTGAAGTGTGAATCTTTACTTGCTATTGTGAAGTCCCCATCTAAGTGGAAAGCAGATGAAGTTGGAATCATTACTTGCTGTTGTGGTGAGGGAATTTTAGAGTTGAAACGCATACTTCCTGATGGTTGGGTATCAGAAATGGTCAAAAAGGTTGAAGAAACTGTTGAAGCCAACAAGCTTTTTGATTTACCTGAAATGGCCACAGAGAGATGCCCTTGTTTTAACTCTGAAGGTCATTTTAACATGGAAACCAACAGAAACTTGTTAAAGGCTGCATGTCGAGAAGGAACAGAAGACAATTATCTATATTTTCCAAGTGCTCAGGAGATTAATCTACAGCATTTTCAGTATCATTGGGCAAAAGGAGAGCCTGTCATTGTGAGGAACGTGCTTGAGGCTACAGCTGGTTTAAGCTGGGAACCAGGCGTTATGCATCGTGCCTGCCGTCAGATAAGAAGCACCAAGCATGAAACACTTCTGGATGTTAATGCTATTGATTGTCTGGACTGCTGTGAGGTCAGTCTTTCTCCTTAATTAATTTTCTTGCCGACATCCTTTTTTCTCCAAATTATAGTTGAAGGACTTGTTACTATGCTCTAACTTATATGATGACTTGTTATTGATGTAGTTATCCATTAATCTTCATGCATTCTTTACCGGTTACAAAACGGGCCGTTATGATCGTGAGGATTGGCCAAGTGTTCTGAAACTGAAAGATTGGCCTCCATCAAAGAGCTTCCATGAAAACTTGCCACGTCACTGTGAGGAGTTCTTATGCAGTTTGCCTCTGAAGCAGTACACTCATCCGCGTAATGGGCCTTTAAATCTCGCCGTGAAGTTGCCTAATGAATGCTTGAAGCCGGACATGGGACCAAAGACTTACGTTGCTTATGGATTTGCGCAAGAAATGGGCCGTGGAGATTCAGTCACCAAGCTCCACTGCGACATGTCTGATGCGGTTAGTACTCATTTCTTTTGTCATTTCTCTTTTACGTTTTCTTTTTTTTTTCTTGTGCTTGGTTTTCTGATGTCTTTCCTTGGTATACCCATAATGATCTCAAAACCTATCCTAATAATGAAATCGGATTTCATTTTATAAAAAATTCGTACCAAACACTTTCACTTACATATAAGATTAGTCTTCCCTTAGTTCATTACTGGATAAGTCTTTTAGTATATCTCCATTTTTGGACCCTTATAGCATTATTTCCTCCTCTTCTAAGGCTAAGAATAGAAGCAAATCCCCATAATCTTCTTGTATTCGTGCTTTGATCCTATTGTGCTTGGCAATATCTTCCATACTTTAACTGAATATCAAGCTTTAAATACAAAAGTCTTGCCGCAAATTTGGCTGAAGCTAAATATCTCCATAGAATAAAATTACCAAAACTAATATGATTTGTTGCTTTCTAAACACTAAAAAGGCAACAAACTGTCTCTCTTTGTAGATAGTTTAACAAGTTTTTCTACAAATTCTGCCGGAAGCTGAATATTGAACTATGACTACACGAATTATGTTGCAAATTTGGCTGAAACTACAGTGAAACCTCTAATAATGTTGGGACTAAACCAAAACTATAATTTAAAATTAATTTAGAGAGATTATTAATTTATCGAGATACTAATTGAACCAAAAATTCAATTTAGTACTATGAAATTATATTAATTTATAGAGATTTTAATTTATAGATTATTAATTTATAGATTATTAATTTAAAGAGATTATACTGTAAATATCTTTGTGGATTAGGATCATCAAAAAGGCCAACAGAGTGTTTTGTAGAGTCTTTTTGTAGATAAACTAACATTTTCTATTACAAATTTTGCCGAAATTGAATATCAAACTATGACTATACAAATTTTGCTGCAAGTTCGGCTGAACATGAAAATCTTCAATGATTAAAATTACCTAAGTGAACATGATTATGATGTTGTCTAATCACCAAAACAGATCATCGAAGTGTTTATAGAGCCTGTTTGCAAATAGACAAACAAGTCTTACCGCAAATTTTGCTGAAGCTGAATATCGAATTATGACATTGCTGAAGCTAAATATCGAACTATGACATCGTTGTAAATTTGGTTGAAGCTGAACTAGTTTAAGATTTACCTTAATGAACATGATTTAATCACCAAAACAGACTAACAAATTGTTTTGTAGAGGCTCTTTGCATATAGACCTAACAATTTCTTCTGTGAATTCTGATGAAGCTGAATATCTCTATTGAGAAAAATTTATCTAAAGAATATGATTTTTCTAACACCAAACCAGACCACCAAAGTGTTCTGTAGAGGTTTTTCTGTAGAGGTTCTTTGCAGATAGACTAACAATTTCAGTTACAAATTTTGCTGACGCTGAATATCGAGCTATGGCCATACAAGTTTTGCTGCAAGTTTGGCTAAACCTGGAAATCTTCATGGACTGATCATCAAAACAGATCAAACCAGACAAAGTGTTTGTGGAAGCTCTTTACGAATAGACAAAAGTTTACTATAAATTTTGTTGAAGCTGAATATCTAATTATGATACAAGTTTGGCTGTAAGTTTGGCAGAAAATATCTCCATGGTTTAAGTTTACTTTAATTAACATGATTTTGATGCTGTCAATCACCAAATCAGACAAAAAAGTGATTTTGCATATAGATTAATAAGTTCTTATGTAAATTCTGCTCAAGCTGAATATATCCATTGGTTAAGATTACCTAAACAAACCTGATTCTCTTATCACTAAAATATACCAGCAAAGTGTTTTGTTGCTGCTGAATCTGAATATCGAGCTATGATTATAAGTTTACTTGCAAATTCGGCTTAATCTAAATATCTCAATAGACTAAGATTACCATAAAAACAGACTAAGATTTCCATAAGAACATTGATTTTACCGCGGGCTAATCACCAAAACAAACATGCCAACAAAATGTCTTGTATAGGCACTCTTGTAGATAGATTACCAAGTTTGGCTGAAGCCGAATATCGAGATTAATGTTACAAGTTTGGCTGAAGCTGAATATTAAACCAAAATTACTACTATAACTAATATTGTTTGGCTAATAATTTTTTGAATTTACAAAACACATTGAAACTAACTCAAATTGCGCAGTAAAGAACCAAGAACAATGAATTTAACTATGTAAATTTCATGGGTATTCAATAAGATTGTTTGGCTGGATTTTATGTTTGGGCTGATAACCTTTTGAATACAACTCATTAAATTGAACTGTGGAGAATAGTAACTGATGCAAAACCTAGATCAATGAATTGTCAAGATGGGTGTTATGCAATATCCTTGCTCCTTGTCAATAAATGTTACCCTTTATCTCGTGGTACGTTTATAGAAATTTAGTAGTACTGGTTATCTTGTTTCCTTCGGAACCGACCACTGTACTATTCTAGATTGGGTTCATCAGTCAAGTAGTAAAAAAATACATACTCCGTACAAGTAGGTTCCTCTTTGTGGCCCCTGCAAAAAGTAACTGAAAACTGAAAAATACATTATCTTGGTTTCGATTTATGTTGTATGAGCGGAGTTACCAAAGTTGTCTTTTATTAATGTAATAATGTCTGTTTTCATTCTTTCATGATATGTCAAACTGAGATTATACTTATAATAGTTTTACTCTCCTTGTCTATATCTTAATTGCTGTTGTGTTGGCCATTTCAGGTTAATGTGTTGACCCACTTAAGTGAAGTGACCATTGAAGAGGATAAGAAATCCAAAATAGAAAAACTGAAGAGGAAGCATGCTGATCAAGATGTCAATGAGCTGTTTGGCTCAGAAGCTAACTACAAGGAAAAGATGGAGATTCTTGAAAACACAAGTGAAGAAGAAGTCAAGAACCTTGAAACTGATGGAGGAGCTCTTTGGGACATTTTCCGTAGAGAAGATGTTCCAAAATTAGAGAAATACCTTCTGAGTCATCACAAAGAGTTCCGTCATTTCTTCTGCTCCCCCGTGTCTAAGGTACACTTCTCATCCCCAAAAGTTTTCAGTGGAGATACTGAAGATATGGAGTTAAATCGTTCTTCCATTCTGTCTGTCTATTATTACTATTGCCAGGGGTTTTTACTTATCATATATGTTCATCCATTTTCTTCTTCTCTGTAGGTGGTTCATCCAATACATGACCAGTCTTTCTATCTGACGCGATATCATAAAATGATTCTGAAAGAAGAATACGGTATATGCGCTTGTATACTTTTGAGTAACATTATCTTTGACAGTTTTGGTAATGTTTCTATGGGCTATGTATTGTGTAGGCATTGAGCCATGGACGTTTGTTCAGAAGCTTGGAGATGCTGTGTTAATACCTGTAGGCTGCCCTCATCAAGTCAGGAACTTGAAGGTCAAAATTTATATATACCTGTGATTTTTGAGCGAATGGGGCTTTTAATCTCTCTCTCAGCAAAAGGTTCATCAAGTTGATCATTTTGTTTCTCTTGCAGTCTTGTACAAAGGTGGCACTTGACTTTGTCTCACCTGAAAATATCAGTGAGTGTTTCCGCTTAACAAAGGAGTATCGTTTGTTACCCCCAAACCATCATTCAAAAGAGGACAAGTTGCAGGTATCTTCTTGTTTTGTTTGATTTCTGATTCTTAACCAGCTCACCTCTAAACTGGCTATGATTACTTGTGTGTTTGTTTAAACAGATAAAGAACATGGTAGTGTTTGCAATCGATAAGGCTCTCGAAGACTTGGATCCAAATTATAAGTGAGTTTGTGATAATTCCTCTCCTTGCCCTCAGTATGCATAGTATACTCTTTTGCGAGTTTGTGATAATTCCTCTCATTACACTGTATGCATAGTATACTCTGTTGCTTTTTTTTTTGTATAAGCTGAGGCTTTTGTTTGTGTTGACTCAGGTCTCCTGTAGCCAAAGAGGAGAAGAATGTGACGAAGACGACTAGAAGGAAGCGTAAAAACTGACAGATTACGAATAGAGCTATTGTTTTGGATTATCTGTCTGTTGTTGTTGTTGTAGTATTAGCAAAAGGAGCGTGTGAGAAGAAATTTTCTTTTGTACCTTCTCCTCCTTAATCACCTAACTCTATACTCTGTTGTTGAAGTTTCTGAAGCTGTAGTAACTAAACTCATGATACTGTGGGAATATAATTAAATTCTTGATTAGATTGATATGAACATAGTAGTAAGTAGTAACTAAAATATATCGATGGTCTCTAAACTCTAAACCTGTGTGGTGTCACAATATCTGCGGAAGTAAGATTTGCTGAACTGATGCATCATCAACAACAGCCATTGGTCATATCATACTAATGTTATGGGCCTTCTTGAGATTAAAATATTTAAGCCCATTAACGAAATTTAAAAAGCGTTAATATAATATGGCCCATTAACGTCACTTCAAAAAAAGTTTCCCTTTCTCATCCATAAACGCCGTCGAAACTATAGCGTTCGTAGTTTCGTACTCGTCTTCAATAATTTATTTAGTTTGTTTCCTCTTCTTCTTCTTCTCTTCCTCCGTTTTCGTTTCATTTTCACATCAAATGGCCGTCCACACTGTTCGATCGCCGACGACTCAACTCCACGGTGGAATATCCAGAAACCTCTCACCATCCAACCGCAATCCAAACGCCGTCATCCGATTCGGTCGCGGATCTTCGAAGCAAAACCGTTTCGTATCTTTATCGGCGTCGTCGCTCCCCCGGGAAGGAGATGGACATGAGAGAGACAGCTCTTTGAGAGCTGTGGAAGTAAAGAAGATTCTGGAAGACTCGCCCCTGCTTCCTAGTACGAATCCTCTTAATCTAATTCATCTCATTCGTAGCTAACTGTTTCATATACTGCGGTTATGTCTCGAATGTGTTCGTTTTGGTAGCTAGTGAACCAATCAGTGATAGCTTATCATATATATATATATATATAGTATTGTCTAGCAACACTTACGAGTTTAATTAGCATCTATTTATTGATAATTGGGATGTTTATTCGTTGTTTTTTGTTGTATATGTTTTATAAATATTAGAGCCGTTATCATCAAACCAGCTCGCAGAAACTGTCTCCAACGGCTCCCGTGTTCGTGTAGCCTATCAGGTAAATAATACACAGAGAGAATATTTATTGGATAAGAGATTATCTGATTAAATGAAATGATGAATGTGTTTATACATAGGGAGTAAGAGGTGCATACAGTGAATCAGCAGCTGAGAAGGCGTATCCAAACTGTGAAGCTGTTCCCTGCGAAGAGTTTGACACTGCTTTTGAGGTGATAATCTAATAATTCCTATTTTACATTATTAACTACCTTATAGCTTGGTTTCAAAAACCTTCGTTCTTATTTAGGCGGTTGAGCGGTGGCTTGTCGACCGAGCAGTTTTACCAATTGAGAACTCTTTGGGTGGAAGCATCCATAGAAACTACGATCTTCTGCCTGCGGACACAATCTGCACATTGTTGGGGAAGTCAAGTTAGCTGTTCGCCACTGTTTGTTGGCTAACCACGGTGTAAAGCTTGAAGATTTGAGAAGGGTGCTTAGCCATCCACAGGTATTACACTACATCATCCCCCTTCTTCTTCAGTTCTTGGTCTTCTCTTAGTATGAGCGAATCGCCTTAGACTTTGCGTTTTGGATCATCAGGCTCTTGCTCAATGTGAGAACACGTTAACTAGATTGGGATTGGTCAGAGAAGCAGTAGATGACACTGCTGGTGCTGCAAAGGTAAACTCTTTTCTTAGTATGATTATATATATTCATACCTTACAACAGGAGGTTATTAAAGTTTATGAATTGAATTGGTAGCAAATTGCATTCGAAGATTTAAGCGATGCTGCTGCAGTTGCCAGCGCCAAAGCTGCAGAGATATATGGGTTGAACATAGTTGCTGAAGATATCCAGGTTTTATAGAATTTTCAATTGTCTTTTACTGTTTCTTTTTTTCGTCCATAATTTTGCACTTGTGGATGATTTAATTGTGAAGTTCAATCGGTTTAGGATGACACTGATAATGTGACAAGGTTTCTAATGCTGGCAAGGGAACCCATTATCCCTGGAACTAACAGACTTTTCAAGGTGAGAAACCCCTATGTATCTTTTGAAATGCAAGTGCCGCTCCAGTTTATTTTTCTCTGATGCACAAGTTACTTTGATCTTCTTATAGACAAGTATAGTTTTCTCGTTAGAGGAAGGGCCTGGAGTACTTTTCAAAGCACTTGCTGTGTTTGCCCTTAGGCAAATTAACCTCACAAAGGTTAGTAGTTAGTTAGTGTATTCAAATTTTCTTTTTTAATTTTTGCAGCCTTTGTTTATAATCAGTACTTTTTCTCATTTGCTTGTGGTTTCGGTCAGATCGAAAGTCGCCCTTTAAGGCAAAACCCTCTTCGAGCATCTGGAGGGCTTAAGTAATTTTTCTTACAAAAACACCACTCCTTGACTCTTGTACCCTTCACTAAGTAATCTGAATAATGGTGAAAGTTTTACTTCCTTTTTGCTTGGCAGATACTTTGATTATCTTTTCTATGTGGACTTCGAAGCATCTATGGCTGATGAAGTTGCTCAAAATGCACTTCGGCATCTCGAGGTAGAAGAAGCCTTTGTTTTTCTTACTTGGTCTGGAAAAAAACTCGGTGAAGTAGAATGTGACCAAGGCCCGTGTTTCTGGTTTTGTTTTCTTGTTACAGGAATTTGCTACCTTTTTGCGGGTACTGGGAAGCTACCCAGTGGACACGACAATGCTCTAAGCATCTCCAATATGTTCGTGGTAACTAAGTAGGAGGATTTACACACTTTAGTTACAATAATGATATGAATAGAGTTTAAATCTTTTGTCAACTTGGATACGCAGGCAGATACCGAGGGTGTAGGAGCCTAGAGCATAAGGTGAGCTACGAGTGGTCACCGGTGCGCATTACAAGAGATTCCTCTTTTGTCTCATTTTTTTTATAAAGTTTATCTTCAAAAATTTCTGATTCTCTTTTGCATCAAAACTCGTGTCTTGTTGAAAAGATAAAAGCTTTTGTTTTAGTAGAAGTAAAGAATAGTGAGGTATCAGAAAACAGAAGGAAAAAAACTCATGTTCTTGTACTAGTTACATCGTTCTTTGAAAATCTTGCGAGAGTTATTGCATTCAAGTATTAATTGCAATCAGTTATGTTTTCTAAATGTTAATAAATCATATTATAGAGACTATGTTTGATTAGTATAATTATGTAAACCAATTTTAGTTTGAGGTACTGAAACATGTTTAGCGGATTTGTTTCGGGCTGGTTTGAAAACATTGAAAAATAGACTAGTAAAGAAAAGAAAAAGGTGAAGCGCCATAAAAATGGATATTACATCTTTAATCAGCTCAAAGTAGATATTAGAATATTTTTGTGAACAAATCGGGTCTGCTCTTAATATTTATCATTACATCTCAATCCAAACGAAAGTTTAAGTATTGAAATTGATAACTTAATATTGAACCATTGGGATAAAATGTAAACTAGTTTTCTGAAATTGGATCTAAATATATTACAATAATACTGTTCCTTTGACAGTAACAAAAACTTAGTTTTAGTGTATCACTTATCACGTGTGCCAATCAGACTCGGTTTTTCTTTACAGTTAATCTTCTCGGGTCAGGTATTTTTGTTTGCATGGCTCAAATAGTCTTTGCCCGAACATGGACAAATAATTATTTATCGTAGGAGCTCGTTGTTAAGCTCGTTTGCTCAAGTGAATCAAAACCCATGTTGCCGTGCTTTTCTTTTTGCTTTGTTATCTTGCAGTTCTTGTGTGACCGTATCTTAAAACCTGAACATTTAGAAAAGCATTGTTGGCGATTCTGGTTTGAAAAGGTTAAGATAGGGTCGGTCAACTCATGAGCTGATGATCTCCTTATGTCACAACAGCTAATAATTTCGTCCTAAGAATGTGATATTTGACTAATATTAATGATCCAGAGTTATGATTGGTGGGAGAGGCATATAATAAGAAATTAAAATAGAGAAAAAGGCACTAATGATTAGTTAACTAATAAGATAGTTAATGTTATCTTAAGGAAAACAAGTGAAGTGTCGTCACCTCTAAGTATGGCGGTGGTTTTATATTGGATAAAGAAAAAAGAATACGATGTTTTTGTACCAAATGTTCGGATCGTCTTATAATCTTATCCAACTCATATTTATTTCAAGCATCATATTCAATTTTCTTCTGTTTACAATCTCTCAGTGCGTCTTATCTTCTTCTTTTTTTTTCCTTTTCTTCTCCTTTTGGCTTTTATCACTATCGTTGATTAGTCTTTTAACCTGTGCGCGTGTGTTTCAAGCATATTTGTTAACAATTTATCCAATAAGAGGTTGTTACAGTTGTTACTGTGTTTTTTCCTAGAAATAAGTTTCAGTTTCATCACTCGTTTTGATTAACAGTAACCTTACAGCTTACCCAAGTTTTCCTCTAAACTTTCTTTTAATACTCCTTCCGTTTTGTTATAAGCCTCATTTAAAGTTTTTACACACAAATTAAGAAAATGATTAAATTTTCTGTTTTAAGATTTTATCCATATTTAATATATTGCTTTGTTTGATTTTATCTATTAATGAACTGAAATAAAGATAAAAATCAGAAAACATTTAATATTTATCTTTAAAATGTAAAACATCACTTATAATGAAACAAAATCTATCTTATTAAAGTAGAAGTACTTTAAACTTTTGTTTGGTAACAAGAATAGAAATTTTTTAAAAAATTAAATTTTGTTTGGTAACAAAAATAGTAGAGAATTTTGTCTTTTCCTTATTTAGATGATAGATTTAAGTATTTAATATCTTTTCCTAATTTAAATGATAGATTTATTTAATAGAATGAATTTTAACCAAAATAAATTCCTAATAGATTTTTTTGTTAACATTTAATATTTTCAATATTTATCAATAAAAATAATAAAATAAAAATCACACATCAAAATCAATTTATATATCATATAGATAAAATATAAAATATTTTATTTATAACTTGTTAGTATAACACTTTTATAATATAAGTCCAATTAGTTATAAATATTAGATTTTTATATGATACACTGTGATATAATAGACGATTAAAATCACATAATATAATTATTTAAAGTAATATATAAAATTTTTGTTTTAAAATGTTATACCAACAATTATGTAATTTAAAAGTTAAAACAGTACTTGATAATATGAAACACAAAAAGTATTTTTCTGTAACAGAAAAAAGTATTTTTTTCTCATCTTAAATTGAGAACAAAGCAAAAATGAGACTAAACGAACCGTAACTGAAGATATGAGCATTTAAGACATTAGGTTAGGCAATTGTCCACGCTATAAACAGTACATACAAGCTCTAAGGTGTGATTAACATAACAAACTATTCTATAACATTCGTTAAATGAAATTCATACAAATCAATTTTATAAATGTTCACTTTTTCTTTTTTTTAAATCCTTTGAACTTTTGTTTGCGCAAGTCAGATAGGATCATCATCAACCATGTATTTCACTTCTAATCGGAACTCATATCTTACTCTAAAAAAAGGGCGACTAACACATACAATTCTCGATTACTCATACAAGAAGTGAGTTTAGTAAAAGAATTCTTAAATTCGTGAATAAAAATCGATGAGTATAAGATATTTTCTGATCTTAATCATCATCGTCACATAGACAAACGTATCTAACTTGGGAGATATTTCTGTTGGTTTACCTTTCTTTCCCGTCAAAAATATCTTTCCAACTTTTTTTTCCTCCTAACCAAAAAGATATTTCTTTGTACTACTACGCCCACCAAAAGAAAGAAAAAAAATGATTTGGTGTATTGTAAAGGTCAAAGCAAATAAGAGATTTTGCATTATTTATTGTGAGCCTTAAAGGCCAAAAAAAAAGGTACTAACAGTGTATCTGATCTGAGATGAGTATTCTGATTCGACGAAAAGCATCGAAAAAGCAAACTTTGCTTGAGAATCCGAACCGATAATGGTACAAAAGAGCCACTTGTTACCCTCCGCCACATGCGATTACATTATTTCCTGTACGAGAAAAAACACAAGCACTTCTTATCTCTTCCTTTCTTTTATTTTTATTACAATAGTATCCATGGGGTCCACAAAAAGTTTATTGCTTTCACTATAAATACGACAGGGACCCACCATACCCTACACAGAAACTTTTCAGCACTTTTGTAATAAAATAAAATAAATAATCATGAAAAAGGTAGGCACTTTTGATTATGTCACAAGCCTACATGTCCCTTTGTGGACACAATACCCACCCATTGTCTATCCGTTCATTTAGTTTTTTTTTTCCTAAGAGAAAGAGAGAGAGAGAGAGAGAAGCAGAGAAGAGAGAGAGAAGCAGGAGAACAATCGGCTCTGTTTGTAAGGATTTGTGTGTGCTTGTCTCAGTTTTTTTTCCTTGATTCAACTTCATCAGAAGATCATCTTTTTATTACCGTGAGTTGTTTTCCTCTCTTCTGTCTTTTAGTTTTTTCTCAATCTAAAACCTTTGTTTTGTAGTGTTCTTTTTTTCATCTTTCATTTCCTCGGATTATCCGTCTGTAATAATAATTAGTCCTAGCGTTTATCCACTGTTTTTGGCATGAAGGGTCCTAAGATATGAATAATCTGTATGTTTATGTGTTGTGTTGAAATTGGATCTTTGATCTCATCGTGTTTTTTTCTTTTGATTATTGGTTTATTAAGCTTGTTTGGATGAGGATGATGATTGTAATAGCTAAAAAAAACCTTGATTTTCTCTAAGAACTATTGAGTTTTGGATTCATCTTGAACTACAAGTCAAACAAAAAAACTGTAGATTTACTGATCTGTAGTCCGAAGCTTTGTATTTTTTTTTAAATTTCGATTTTGACTAATTCCTTTTGGTGGGTTTTGGTCTCTGACTGTTCATATGAAAGCTCTTCATAAAACTTTTTTAAGAGATTCCATCTATGTGTTGCTTTTTTAGACCAAAGTCTCTTGTCTTTTTATCTAATTCTGGTTTATGTATATATGACCCTTTTTTTTACAGCAGTGAAAGAAGATGGGTTATATGTGTGACTTCTGTGGTGAACAAAGATCAATGGTGTACTGTCGCTCAGACGCAGCATGTCTCTGCCTCTCCTGCGACCGGAGTGTTCACTCCGCTAACGCATTGTCCAAGCGACATTCTAGAACACTCGTCTGCGAGAGATGCAATGCTCAGCCTGCTACAGTCAGGTGTGTTGAAGAAAGAGTTTCCCTCTGTCAAAACTGTGACTGGTCTGGCCACAACAACAACAACTATTCTTCTTCCTCGTCAAATAATCACAAGAGGCAAACCATAAGCTGCTACTCTGGTTGCCCTTCCAGCTCGGAGCTCGCCTCTATCTGGTCTTTCTGTTTGGAGTTAGCTGGACAATCTGGCTGTGAACAAGAAATGGGGTTGATGAATATTGATGATGATGGTCAGACCAACCAAAACTGCAATGATGAGGATAAGAAAGATGTCGTTGCTGGTAGTTCCTCTTCAAGGCCTGAAACAACTTCATCATTTCCTAAGGTTATTATTTTTAATCGATATTGATTTATCATTTAGTAACTAAATTCAAATTTGTAATAGCATAATATTCCAGCGTTAGAAAAAAAAACTAAATTCAAATTTCTTGTTTGTTTATGTTTTTTTGAAGGAGGTTAGAGTATGTGAAGATGACTTTTATGGGAACTTGGGTATGGATGAAGTTGACTTGGCTCTTGAGAACTATGAAGAGCTCTTTGGGACAGCCTTTAACACCTCTGGAGAGCTCTTTGGACAAGGTGGAATCGATTGTCTTTTCCAGAAGCATCAAGCAGCAGCAGCAGCAGCTCCTGAGGTATTATCTTTTTACCTTCTTCACAAGCAGCAACAATGCATGTTCCTTTTGAGTCTTAATGATTCTTCTCTTATTCAAGGGAGGGAATCTGGTGCAGCCAGCTGAGAGCAATGATGATTCTTTCATGAGTTCGAAAACCGAGCCGATCATATGCTTCACATCGAAGCCAGCACATTCCAACAACATATCTTTCTCTGGAGTCACAGGAGATAGCAGCGCTGGAGATTTTCAAGAATGTGGTGCATCATCTTCCATGCAGCTCTCAGGGGAGCCACCATGGTATCCTCAAACATCGCAGGATAACAATGCTTGCTCACAGTCAGTGACACGTAATAACGCGGTTATGCGTTACAAGGAGAAAAAGAAGGCTCGCAAGTAAGTGTGCCATTTGCAAAACCACAATACATTTGCATCATTGAAAGTAAGTGAACTAAACCAGACACTGTTGGCTTGTTTGTTTGCTTACAGGTTTGATAAGACAGTGAGGTATGCTTCTCGGAAAGCAAGAGCTGATGTGAGACGGCGTGTAAAAGGGAGGTTTGTCAAAGCTGGTGAAGCTTATGACTACGACCCACTCACCCCAACCAGAAGCTACTGAAGGATTCTCTTTAAAAGGTAAAACAAAGTAGATGCACATGGCGGAAAAAAAAAAATCAAAACAAGAAAGGGGTTTTTGACTTATGGAGGAGAGAGTTCTCAAAGTCATAAACTGTGAAAAACAAAGACTACTACTACTCCCTGGGGTTTGAGAAGACATTAAACTGATGAATATTGTAAGCAAATCATTCATTCTTGGGATTCAATCTGTTTTTTTGGCCTTAGGAAGCTTCATTCTTGTTCTCTGACAAAAAAAAAGAAAACATTTATCCAAGTTGGGTTTCTGTTGCTTCAGGGGCGTTACACAGATCAAGGTTCCATGAGTTTGTCTTGGTAGTTTGAAAAATTGCAGGGAGACTATAGTGTAAAAAGTTAAAAACAAAATGATTGTATATGACTTGTGTATGTATGTATGTATGCTCATAAGTGCTTTGCACTGTGCATTCTTGTAAATTAAAGACAGTATCCAGAATCTTTATCAGACAGAGTCATGTGGTTACCAATTAAAGTCTCCTTTAACTGACTGGTCCGAGCTTTAACGTGATTGCCGGTTTGTCGCAACTTCAAAAAGTTTGCTTAGGGTACAAGTTCTTAACAAAAGAACTTTGATTAAAAGTGATGAAAAGGCAAAACAATAATAGCTTTCTAAGAAAACACTTTCATAATATTTGAATATTCAGGAAGACTATTACATTCTATATATTTTCTTGTATTTTGAATATCAAATAAAAAAATTCAGGTTAACTCCATATTGAACATGTTCTCACAAAAGGCTGACAAAAGAAGGAAGAGTCTTCAGATACAGACTCAGGTAGCAAAAGTTCTGTTTGGCTTAAGCTCAGAAGAGCTAAAAATAACTAAGAAAAGCAAATATTTTGCTAAGCCCAAAAAATGAAAAGATATAGAAACATCAAAAAAAAAAAACACTAGATTCAATAAGCAATACCTTCTTCCCCTATCCTTTTATGATCATCCTGTGTCAATCCCTTCACGCTCAACTTCATAGTTTGCTTTCTTCGGTAATTTGTTAGATGGCATACACACACACACACGCCAGTCAACGAAAAACCCGCACCATATCTTCCTGATACTCTGGTTCAATCCCCCTTTTCCTTCCTGTTTCAGTAATTACTTGGCCAATTCATCGGTGTTTGCTGAGGCTGTTGAAAGACGTTAGGCCCAGGTGCAACCATATCAGCTCCAGCAACACCCTGAGACTGTTGCAAGAGCGGATGGTGAACTCCTGCTGCTGTCACTGCTGCTTGTCCCGGATGATACATACCTGGGAATGCCACGTGACCGGCTTGTGCTGGAGCGTAAGTCACGTGTTGACCATGGTGCTGTAAACCGTAGAAAGGGCTCGGCACATCTCGTCCTGGTCCAGCAATCCATACAGGTAATGATGCTTCACTCTGCAGATAAGAAAACTCATTACGATTGGAAACTTTTAAGTAATCTTTCAACTGGAGTAAAGAGAGAAAAGGGAATAGATAGATACCTGTTGCCCTGTTGTGCTGTAGCCGTTGTTTTCCTTCAACTGCAATGTGCTGAGATCCTCATTGGAAGTTGAATTCCCAGCTGAAGCAGCAGAATTGGGATTATATCCTGCTGGGAAGGAACCATGTGATGGTCCGTAACCACCAGGGATACCAACATGATTTGTATTATTCCCAGGCTTGTAATGAGGGAGTGTGTATTTGCCTCCTGTTGCAGCTCCAGGGGGTGGAGGAGCAGCAGGATACACACTGCTTGCCTGAGGTTGCTGAGCAAATGCACCATTGCTTAAGAACTGTTGCATCGCCGGGTGAGGTAGATAGAACGGGGAGAAGTAGTGCCCGTATGGCATGTAATTCGGTGGATAATGTGACATGTGTAATCCTGGGGGGCGTAGAAAAGGAACAGGCTGCTGCGTGACAGGTATAGAGTTCTGCATCAGCCCAGCAGGCTGTGTTACCAGTGGAGTTGGACTAGCAGTCGACAGAACTAAGTTGTTTCCACCCTACAAAAGTACAAATCAACATGATAAAGCATTTCAGACACAGAAACCTATTTATCTTATATATCTAGCAACTGTATCCATTTTCCAAGGAAAAAAAATCTAGATTCTGGACTTAAATTCAAGTGGCTGGCATGACGAATTTTACTATTGATGCTGCTACTGTTGGAAGATTGAATGTGATGATAAACGAAAAAAATTAAGAACAACTTCTAGAACACTTGAAAGGAGTGGAATGGATTATAGAACAAACTAGGCTAACCCAAAGAGCTGCACTAACCTCTTGCATGGTTTGAGACGAATGAGGGGGCAATACTGTAACATTTCCATTAAACTTGGATGCAACCCCTGGAGAAACAAAGGGAGAAACACGGCCATCACTGTCAGGGCCTGATCGGTAGAACTGAGCATAGTAACTCGCTGTATCAAATGGTTGCGGAACCTTCGAACAACAAAAGTATAGGTCATTCAAAAGACAAACTAGAGATGAGAATGCCTAAAAACTATGTAATGCGCAAAATGTTATGATCAATGAATAGTAAAAGCTAGGCATAATCGATGGTTCAAGGCGATCAAGAATATGTCAGCCTAACAAGTTGAAGGGCATACCACAAAGTTAGGGATACGAAGGGCATCACGTGCTTGAGGGTCAGCATTCTCAAACTGTGGATGCTGGCTCCCAGGAGCTGGAGGAACAGGCCCGATAATATTACTTGGAACGTGGCCAAAAGGGTTTTGATTGCTTTCTGACTCCAACATATTCTCTTGCTTGGAGACATCATACACTGGAGCAGCATTTGTTACAGCAATACCTTCACTAGCCATATCATTTTGTACTTGAGAAGGCGATTCGGAGTAAACATCATTCTCCTCGTCTTTTTCAGTCGAATGGATATTTGGGTGGCTGAATTCATTCAAAAGAAAAACACGTTAGTCACTAGAAATTTTGACACATCAAGGTTCTAGAAGACAACATTTAATACCTAGTAAAAACAAAAAAGGATTCGTGTAGCAAGTGTTTATAGTGGAAAGATTATATGATTTCCAGAAAATCAGTGCCGTAAAGATTAAACATCATAATACAGAAAAGTAGTTACTTCCTATTCCGAACTTAAGAGCTAAGGAGGACAAAGAGTTGTTTCTAGAAACAAAACCCACTTTAGTCACTGACTCTATTAGATCAACTGGGCACCATACAACATGTCAAAAATATATATATATGCTATGTTACACCTAGAATCTAAAGTACACTCTTTGTGAGTTTTGAGTTTTGATTATGCTACTAAGCAAAACCAGTAAACTACAACTTCCTTCCAACTCATATCACTCTTATATTGAGAATTTTAGTCGCTCAACAACAATAATAATTAACAAAAGCAGAGACAGATAGATTACCTAAGTTCGTCAGCTTCCAAACTATCTTCAACTTCCTGTGAATTCTGAGAGAGAGGTGCAGATCTCTTTTCATTCTCTGGAAAGGCTACTGAACTTGATGTTATAGAAAAGCCAGCATCAAAGCTTCCAAAGCTAAACTTGGTTCGTTCAGCCTCTGGAACAAGGATATGGTTTGGAATAATAACATGCTGACGTTGGACCTGCAAGTCTTCAAGCTGCCTCTGCAACCTAGATGTGCCCTCTGCAGAAGGGACATCTTTAACAGATTTTTCAATGGATTCAGTAGGAACCGCAAGAGCTTCAGTTGTAGCCGATGCACGAGAACCCTGAGTAGTGTTATTGTTCACTGGCTTCGGCTTCCATTCCTTACCTAAAAACAAGCATCCATGGTGATGTCAGAAGATTACAAATGCAAATTAAAAAAAAAAAGAAGAACTGTCGAAAACAAAAGTATTTTCTTTACCCCTTTGTGGAACAACAGTCTGATGTGAACGATTACTGTAGTTAGAAGAAGGCCGGCTACCCGTGCTGTTGCTGTGAGATGAAGCTGGCCTTGGAACATAAGCATCATTCACGGAAGCCTTCCCCACCCCACGGGACCTGTTTTGTGACTTGCTTTGTCCAAGGTGTTGCTCGCTCACTGATCTGGAGTTTGAAGAAGTGGATCGAACCTCCGAGGAGGATGGACGAGGGAGTGGCAAAGAACCAGCCGGCTTCTGCTCAGTATGCACATCACTAAAGCCCAATGCCAGACGATTTTTGCTTGATTCAACAGCAGATGATGCACCATCAGAGCTTCCTGATGTCAAACCAACAGAACTTTTATCCATCACAGCTGAAAGGCTGTCAACAATACAAAAAGAAAACGAAGCTCATGAGAAAGATCATCTACAGAGGCATATCGAAGCTGGACCAAAAAGGGCCGACCCCTGCTTTCACTAAGGGTGTCATACACCCACCTGTTTGTCAAATAGAATCAAGAAAAATGATACATAACAGGGACTTGAGTATAGGATAGGATGGCGCTCACCTTGACACCAACGCATTGTCTTTAGTTTTTAATTGTTGAGAAGTCGAAGTTGATGGATCAGTGACCTGCTTTGGACCATTTTCTTTTCTGAAAGAATTCTTTGCACCAGCACCAGCACCATCTGATTAAAAGTGAACATTCACAACAGACACCTCATCAAGGACTGGAAAAAAAAAAAGCTATGAGTTATGGACTTCCACAAGGGAAGTTTCTATATTACATATAATTTTACTGGCAACACTAAATCCCACCCATAAACACTAGTAGTATGTAACAAACAGGATAGTGACCGCAAGTAAACTAACGCTAAGAAATGTAACAACGTAAACACTTATTTCATATGATGTTTACCATGTGATGAATGACGAGAAGAGAAGTTCATCCTCCCACCCCTGCTACCACGGCCTGTGCCACCACCACCACCACCAGATCTCCATTGTGGCTCAACAGAGTCCTTGTTGCTAAGATTCTGTTGCATTTTAATAACAATGTCAATCACCCAATAATGCATACAAGACACACTTCACACATGAAGTAAAACCAAAAGAAAAAAACACATACCTCTTTTCTCTTATCACGCTTTTTCTTAACCTCAAGGAATGGATCTGCAATGTCAAAGGACAAATTTTAAAAATTGGTTCAGAACATTAGTATAGAATAATAACTGCTCAACTTAGCCTAAAACTTAAATTCAATCCTAGAAAAAAGTCTCCAAAATCACCCAATATTTCAAACATAACTCTTGGCTATATGCAGGATTATAAAACCCTGATGCAATACAGCTGCCTTGATCCGCGCATACTCTATTAAATGAAACCCTAAACAAGAGACAGCTTTCACTTCAGTTGATATGAATAAGCAATAAAATTCAGACATAATCTTAACGAAATCAGATGCTAAAACCTAAGTTTAAAACCCCTAAAAATCGAGGATCCAGAAACCAAATGAGGTGATCAAAAGGAGAGAAGACGATGATGATGATGATTACCCTGAAGAAGGAGGCGTTGAGTAGCGTCATCGGGATCCATATTGCAATCAAGGAGCATTGCGTGAATCTCATCCTCACTGTAGTTCCCAGCTGTGATCTCCTTGATTCTCTGAATCGTCTTCCTCGTATCCTCCGCAATCGAAACCCTACCACCACCACCACCACTCCCTACCATCCTTTCTTTCTTTCTTTCTTTCTCAAAACGAATGAATGTCGCTTCTTCTGGTTAATTTGAATCTGGGACCAGACCAGAGAAATGTCTGAGTTAGCCCCCCTGTAATAATATGTATGTATAAACGAATACGCAGAGTGATGAATGAGCAAGAAAGGAAGGGATTTGAAACTAGGAGGAGGAGAGGAGGAAGAAGAAGAGAAGAGTGGTTTTTGGAAGCGGAGGGCTCTCTCTCTCTCTCTCTCTCTCTTCTTAATTTATGAATCTATTAATCTTTTTTTTTTCCTTTTTTGATAATTACAATGATGGCTTTATCTTTTTTTCTTTAGTTAGCAGTTAAAATATATGGAAGGCCAAAGAGCCGTATAATTTAATCCACAGTACAATAAAACATCATTATGTTGCAATAAATTCGACCAATGATTTGCTTGTAGGAGAGAGTTTTGTGGAATTGTATTATTTGTATCTCTCTCTCTGTTTCAAAAAATTAATATGGCTGGCTTCAGCTGAAAGTCATTTTGTAGAATGAATTTGTTTGGAATAACATCGTTCCAAAAATATCTATCGATTATAATGAGTTTTCTTTTTTTTTTGGAAAATCAATTCCACATGTTCCATTTGAAATGAAACAGAAAAAATTAGATCATTTGTAAAATCTATTCTTTTTATTCAGAACTATAAATATTCGTGAATGTACAGAATATGTGAAATTTATTATTCCATTAATAATTTTAGTTTTTATTTCATTCTATCCATTATTCTATTTTTATAATCCACATATTATAATTCTTTTCATTTCTAATATTCATTTTTGGAACAACCAGCTAACCCTATATGTAGTATTCATAAAGTTATGTTTGAGAATTTAATTGTTTAGCAAATAACTATCAATAACACTAGTGTTAATAGGCTCACAAAATCTTTAAGTTTTGAACTTATTGAGTAACATTGATTTTTGAATGTAATTATAATAAAATCATCAAACTAGGTAGTATAGTACTAAATTTTAGTAAGAATGTTACAATTTATAAACAAGCAATAAACATTTTAACAATGGATTTGAAGTGTTTTAAAAATCACTCTTTATTCGGAAATAATAATGAAAATTTTTTGATTTTTTTTCCAATGAATTTTTGGAGTTAAGTGATGTGGCAGTAAAGGCATTAATCACCAATGAAACGAGGCCACGTAAAGCCGCTGACCAAATAGCTAAACGAAGAGTAGAGCGACGTCGTTTATAGTTTGATGATGTTTTGTCGGGTCACGAAACTAAAACTCCTCCTCAGTCAAAACAGGCTCTCCATCGTGTCCGATTCTGAAAGAACTCGTTCCTTTCTCTCCACACCGTCTTCTTCTCCGATCAATCTCTCATCGACCAGATCGTATTTCCACCCGTTTATCTATTATCACTCCTCCTCCTCGTCTGATTTTGCAAGGTAAGTCTCTCAATCTGAAAATCCATCACCTCGTAAGAATCGAAATCGAAATCGAATCAATTGGATTTGATAGAAATCTCTAATCGAGATTCTTCTTAACGATTGAATTACGTTTTTTTTTGTCTAACTGAAATATGATTATTCAAAGTTTATCTGTTTTTTAGATGAGCATGAAGGCTACGATTCTGATATTAGGTCTCGTATGGAGCTTCCAGGCAGCGTTAGGGATTAGATTCGTCATAGACAGAGAAGAATGTTTCTCCCACAAGGCTGATTACGAAGGCGATACACTTCATGTCTCGTTCGTCGTCATCAAGTCTGATTCTCAATGGCATTTTAACGAGGATGGTGTAGATCTTGTGGTATGACTTAGCCCCTTGCAAATCGTTAGACTTGTTAATTATAGATGATGATCTTTAGAATCTCCGTTGTTGAATAATAAAGTATTAGTTAGCTCTGTATGCTATTCGGTAGATATTCTCTAATCCTCTATATAGAAATGATTTCTTTTTTTTTAACTTGTACCTTGTGCCATTGATGTTAATTTTTTTTTTACCATAGTTACAGTTGTCTTGTGTATGTCTGGGTAACGAGTAGTGATGATGTATTTCTCTTGGACATGGAATTACACAAATGTATCTCTTGTGTTCTGTTGAACGATATAACCATGTGTTGTGATATATATATTGGAACAGATACACGGCCCAACAGGGGAACAGATTCATGACTTCAGGGAGCAGATAAGTGCCAAGCACGACTTTGTTGTCCAAAAGAAAGGGGTTTACCGTTTCTGTTTCACCTAACAAGTCTCCTTATCATGAAACCATTGACTTCGATGTACAGCTTGGTCACTTTGCATACTACGACCAGCACGCAAAGGACGGTGAGTATTATTATTCTTAATTGGTTTTGTATCCGTTACCTTTTTTTAGGTTTTTTGAGTTATCAAAAAGCTGAAGTTGTATTTTTATTTTTTTTGTGGTTGCAGAGCATTTCACTCCCTTGATGGAGCAAATATCAAAGTTAGAGGAGGCTCTTTACAACATCCAGTTTCGAGCAACACTGGTTAGAGGCTCAGACCGATCGTCAAGCTATCGGTAACACTCTTTCTATAAGACCCATTTTTTTTTTCTCCTCGAGAGTTTAATATGGTTTTTTTTATATTTGTTTGTTTGCAGTGAACGAGAACATGAGCAAAAGAGCAGTACACAAAGCTTTGTTCGAGTCGTTTGCATTGATCGGTGCAAGTGTCCTCCAAGTTTACCTTCTGCGTCGCTTGTTTGAACGCAAACTCGGCATGTCTCGTGTCTAAATAGTATTTTGCCTCATTAAGTTACCATTTATTATATTTACTTAGCTCCTTTTTTTTTAACAGACACAACTGTAGTTCACTGGATGATTTGCGTTTTCTCATGTTCAAGAATATTATCCACTCATGGTTTATGACTTAATCCGTTCTCTTTTTTTACATTATTAACATAAAGCTTCTCTATTTACCTATTAGGGTGCTCATTTGAATCGGAGTAATAAAAATGTTGTGATGGATGATGGATGATGGATGATGGATGATGGAGCCAGTGTGTTACAATTATTGGAAAAAAAGCACAGAGCCGGTTAAGATCCATGTTGTGGTTTAAAACAATTACGTTTATATATAGAAGTGGGCCGCTAGACTTTACTGTGAAACTTAAAGAAAAGGCCCATATACAAGCTGTAGTGGGCCACAAGTAGGCCCACGTTAGATAAAGACAGCATACAGAAGCTAACGTAATTGTCTGATCTTTACAAGTTACCTGAAAAAAAAAAACAAAAAGGACAAACTTTCCTGAAAAGATCATCTCTCGTTGAAGCTTAAACATCGATAACTCCGATAAAGAACAAATCTTTCTTTGTTCCACAACTTCTTGTCTTGTTTAGTAGACAAGCCACTGAAGATACTAACTCAATACAAATCAAAAGCCTTTCTTTTGTTGATAATAATGGAGCACTTGGTGGAAGCAAGGCTCGACGAGATCCGCTAGACTAATAGGCAAAGCCGACGACGATCCGTTAAAGATCGTAGGCATAGGCGCCGGCGCGTGGGGAAGCGTCTTCATCGCAATGCTACAAGGAGAACTACGGCGCGTTCAGAGAGAAACTCAGCGTCCGAATCTGGAGAAGAGGAGGGAGAGCGATCGACAAGGGCACGGCGCAGCATCTCTTCGAAGTGATCAACTCGAGGGAGGAGCTGCTGAGGAGGCTGATAAGACGGTGCGCGTATCTCAAGTACGTGGAGGCTAGGTTGGGGGACAGGGTGCTGTACGCGGACGAGATACTGAAAGACGGGTTCTGTCTGAACATGATCGAGACTCCTCTGTGTCCTCTGAAAGTGGTGACGAATCTTCAGGAGGCGGTTTGGGATGCTGATGTTGTGGTGAACGGTTTGCCTTCGACTGAGACGTTTGGGGTGTTTAGTGAGATTAGTGAGTACTGGAAGGAGAGGGTTACGGCTCCTGTGATTATCTCTTTGGCTAAAGGTGTGGAAGCTGAGTTTGAACCTCATCCAAGGATTGTTACTCCTACTCAAATGATCTACCGAGCGAGTAAGTAGCATAGGTAGCTAGTTGTTACATGTCTGTATTGCATCTTGATTGTGTTACAAATCTCTTGTTTGCAGCTGGAATCCCTCTTGAGAACATTCTATACCTAGGGGGACCAAACATCGCTTCAGAGGTATACAACAAAGAGTACGCCTAATGCACGGATCTGCGGGTCTGAGAAATGGAGGAAGGCTTTGGGGAAGTTTCTAAGGCAGTCTCATTTCATAGTGTGGGATAACAGTGACCTTGTTACTCATGAAGTGATGGGCGGTTTGAAAAATGTGTATGCCATTGGCGCAGGTGTAATAAAGATTCCATCATTCTCTAAAATGTTCTCTAGGTGAAAGCAAGCTCACTGAAATGTTTGTTTTGTAAATTTATGTGTGTGTTTGTAGGAATGGTGGATACATTGACGAAAGGAAAGTGCGACGAGCAAATCAGTATACTTTGCGCATTGTACTTCGGAGATGATTTTTATTACTCATCTATTGGCCAAGGAGCCAGAGAAGCTTGCGGGGCCTTTGCTTGCGGATACCTATGTAACTTTGCTTAAAGGTCGTAATGCGTGGTATGGTCAGAAGCTCGCGAAAGGAGAACTTAACCTTGGAATGGGTGATAGCATCAAAGGCAAGGGAATGATCCAGGTAATAATATATATATATATATATATATATATATATATACAGTATATAAATATATATATATATGCATCAACCAATGTCTTAGATTAGGTAATGATGAAAGGCTAGTTTTGATGTATAGGGTGTTTCTGCGGTGAAAGCGTTTTTCGAGTTATTAAACCAATCCTCGTTAAGTCTTCAACACCCTGAACAAGGCAAACCTGTAACTCCTGCTGAGCTCTGTCCCATCTTGAAGATGTTGTACAGAATTCTTATAACAAGGTATCCTTTACTTCTTTTTTTGGTCGAAAGGTATCCTTTACTTCCCAAGAACTAATCAAAGCTTTAAACATCCCCCCTTATAAATCATAATTTAACGCTTTGATGTTGTTGTTAGGGAGTTCTCGTGTGAGGCTGTTCTTGAGGCGTTGAGGGATGAGACAATGAATGACCCACGTGAACTCATCGAGATTGCTCACAGCCATCTCTTCTTCCAGCCATCCCTTCTTGGTCAGAAACCTTGACCACACACTTTTTGTCTTTGTTTATAAGTTGTTTCTCTGCTAGGCTTTGGTGCAGACTAGTTTGTAATCTTGAAGATTGATATATATATATATATATATATATATATAGTTTGTGAATTTCCTTATCAGAAAATACAAAGAGCAGATAGAGTTGTAAGTTGTGTAACTTTTCTAGTGATGAAGTCAGTCAGTCAGTCTCAGATATGCCCTTTTGACTTTCTATTTATCTTAGTCTTTGAAATAGTTTCTTTTTTATACATTTATAATATTTTTATACTGCTATACATCACAATTCTATATTTGATTTTGGGAGCTTCAAAAGAATCATCATATCATCTTCTCAAACTTGTCAAGCTTATTTACCCTTTGCATAGATCTCAATACCAATAACATGAATATCCCTGCACAAAAGAAAAAAAACATTTAAACCACCACAACATATAACACTTGCAGTGTGTACAACAGTGTGTTTCCCCATACCTGCACCAACGAAGGATCCATTAGCAACAAGCTGACTTCCTTGGTTGCTAAACGTAACCCCAATGTTAAGCAGAGTTCCTCCAAATACTGTGTACATTGTCGCCATCTGCAGTATTGTCGCTTTCCGAGCTGCTCTTTCCGACTTAAAAACATTTCAAAAAAGAAAACGAGATTCTCAGTGATGATGATTCGTATACTACTATATTAGGGTCAAAGAGCATGAAAATTATTCAGAGGGAGTTGTGGATTATGTGTACCTCAAGAACTCTAACACGGAGTTTAAGATCGCCTGAATCAAGTTCTTTAACGAACTCTTCTATGCGCTGCACTCGGGATGGCATGGACAGAGTAGAAGACCTAGCCTGTTTCAGTTGTACAAACATTAAACAAAACAAGAGATGGCATTTAAGAGAGAAGGCATTAATATTACATCGTCCGCCTGTTTCCTTATTTGTTGGACAAGTTGAGTTCCCGAGTTTTGCCTTTGTTTTAAATCCAGGAGTTCCTGTTTTTTAAAACCGATGTTTCATGAGCGTCTAACAAATTGATACAGAAGAGCCAGAGTAAAGACTGTTAAGAGTGGAAAGAAAAAGGTTTGTAATAACACACACCTGCGCATAGGGAGCCGCAACCTTCACAAAGGAAAAGTCTGGATCAAGGATGTAACCAATACCTGCAAAATGAATGAGCATAAGAAGGTGAGACTTGTCAAAGATTTTGTCAAAAGAAAGAGAGAGAGAGAAGAGGTACCCTCAAGTGTGGAAAATGCTCTGATGACAAATGTGAAAGTTGATGGGAAACGGAATGGCTGATCCTGTGAAATTGCAAACAAGTCCTGCCCATAGAAATTGAGGGGAATGAATGACAAGAGTAAACAACCAACAATAATGGCTTGGAGAAAGATAACTCAGTTTCTTTTTTTTGCTGGCAGAGTATTTTATTGATCAGTACCTCTCCAATAGCTGCCAGAGTCTGTTGCTGATCTGGAGATTGGCTTAATAGATTGTCCAAGAAGAACTGAATAGATCTCCTTACCTAACACAAACAAAAACTTGCAATAAGATTACAGTTTGTAAACTCACATGGAGAAAAAAGAGTGGAGACTCTTTAAGGTTACCGATGAAAGATCTCCAGTGGGTTGGAGTGCTTCAAGATCTATAAGGTTTTGCATGACCTGTAAAAAACATTTAGTTAGATTTCTTGTCTCTCTCTCTTTAGTCAGTGAAAAGAAGTGAAAGACCTTTTTGGCATCTTTTTCATAAACAGAATAGAAGAGATCAAGCAATCTCGTCCGAGTAAATGTTTTGATCTCTCCCATCATGCCAAAGTCATAGTAGATGATTGATTCGTCTACATCAATGGCTAGATTCCCCGGGTGAGGATCCGCATGGAAGAAACCGGTTTTGAGTATCTAAAACAGCCCAAAAAAAAACATAAAACACATAAGTTATTCAAAACCATAAGTTTTTTTTTGAATAAAACTTTCTAGCCCTATTGTTTAATAACTACCTGGATAAGATAAGCTTCAATGGCTCGTGATGCTATTCTTGAACGGTCATAACCACGTGCAGCTAAGGCGTCTAGCTTGTTGATCTTGATACCTAAATTGCCACCAATCATTAAAGAGAGATTACACCACAACATTTAGTGTTAACACACTCACCTGGCACATACTCCAAAGTCAAGACCTTCATGGCAGAGTAATCCCAATAGACCAACTACCAAATGAAAACAAGAATGAGTTTCTTTATTACAAGAACTTGAAACCTCATGAGTTTTGGTTAGTAGATGAAACTTACAGGTACACGGACCCAGCTTATGTTCCTGAAGTCTCTTCTGAACTTGTCTGCAGTTCTTAGCTTCGTTTATGTAGTCAATCTCTTGATACAAGATCCTGAATACCAAAAAGGGAAAGAAAGATCAGTAACCACATGGTTTAGATTAGAGCCACAAAGTTCTGTAATAAAAGACTTACGTAGGCACATTCTTCGTATATACCAACCCAGTCATTTGTACCAAACGTTTCACTTTTCTGGAAATACTCAGCAATCAACTTCAAGTTTCCTGATAAGAAAGCAGCGTTACATCAAGCATCCATGTCCAGAAGTTGTATTATAAAGTGTTATAACAACATACGTAGATCAATATCGAAAAGTTTCTTGAGTCCAGGTCTTTGGACTTTCACAACCACTTTCTCTCCATTGTGCAACACAGCTCTGTGTACCTAATGGAATAAACTTTTAAAAAATTAAAACACAAACATCAATATGTAGATGAAATGCAGAAATTAAGATACAGAGGTGGATATGTATAATCACATACCTGGCCAAGGCTAGCTGCAGCTATGGGTTGGTCTTCAAATTCTTTATACATTACACTAATAGGAGCTCCAAGCTCTGTCTCGATGAATCGCCTTGCCTTCTCTGGAGAGAAAAGCAGGGACTCTATCCTGCAACTTGGAAAGCTCATCAACGAACTCGCGATGGAAACAGATCAGACCTAGTTGAAGACAGCTGTCCCAGTTTGATAAACGTTGGACCAAGCTGCAGTACACTCTCTCTCAACCATGAAGCTGTTTCTCTTCTTCTGCTTTTCTGTTTTTCTTCTGTGAACCCTCCAATGTAAGCCCACTTGGCATTGTCGAACAAGACACGAATCCTGAGGGCGAGAACAAACGACCAAACATCAACACTGCGTTGAAATGAGCTGTAGTTCTCATCAGCCCAGCTAAAGCCTTCGTCAGAAGGAAGAACCCTGACTCCCTCAACAGGTGGAGGAAGGAAAGATTCTGTTCTTTGCTTTGTGGGAGGCTTAACCAGAGTTGAAGAAGAAGAGGCAGCACCGTTCATGTTTCTTCTACTAGTAACCAAACTCGCTCCTCCATTAACAACTTTCCCCGCCGAACCATTCACTTTGTTTACGTTATTCACACCGTCTTTCCTTTTGACAACCTCACTAGATGGGACCATTTTGACTGAACGTCCATTGATTCCAGGCTTGGAAGGTGATTCTGACCGTCTCATCTCAACGCGGAACTTCTTGGACTTGGTGAGAAAACACTGAGTGGATTCCACAGTGAAAGGATTCTCGAGAGAGCTACTGAAACCAATAGCTTTGGTGGTGGTTCTTGCGGTCTCGCTGGCGTAGCAGCAGCTCTGAGATGCTAATAGCGCCGCCATTTTCCAACAAAACCTAGGAAAGAAACAGAGAAAGAGTCAGAAAAGGAATGGGAGGAGATAACCATGGAACAACCATCATCTGTATGATCAATTACTAATTTACTATAAACAATACAAAGGATTAATCATTTTAAAAAAGCTATAACATGGTCAGTTAAAGTCACTTCTAAAGCAGCACATAGTTTTCAACGACACCTGTAAGAGAATCACAAGAATTCTCAGAAACTCAAGGAACAAGTGAGCAACGGTTGAAAGCCTAACGTTTTCTGAATCCAGTCTATGACACCAAACACAATTATTTTAAAGAAAACAAAATAACATAGGTAGAAAATCAGAAAAATGGAACCTTTAAGTTTGAGTCTTGAATTGGGTTGACTGGTGTGACAGAACTCAACCCAGACCCCAGATTCTTTTCGTTACAGTAATCCAAAGAATCTGCTGTTAAAGCAGAGGATTCTCTCTTGGAGTTGGAACAGAGAGAGATAGAGAGGAGCAAGTTGCGTAATGGTGGTTGTGCTTATGAGACGTGTGTTGTTCTCCTCTGATTTTTTTTTTCTACCTTCAAAACGAAAAATAAAGGTCTTGTCCTTTTATTGGAAATTTGTGCGTTAAATACGGACTTGATCAGACTAAAGGAAAAGAATCTTCGGTACCTTTGTGTCCTAAGATTAACAAGAACCGAAGAAGAGTTATGGAAGGTGCGTGTCCAGCTTCGCCTTCTCACGTTTATTGTGTGGTCGGTCGACACTCGGCGGAGTGTTGCGCGCATTATTTAATTTTATTAATTACTACTTGATTTTAAAAGGATGTAATTAGGTACCCTCTCCTTTCTTGGATATAAAATGTTGACAAAAAGAAAATTACTTTATACTTAAAATGCATCATTAAATTATAGAATAAAAATATTAAAATATTAAAATATCAAAGTTTCTTAAAACATCATATATTTCAGAACTGAAGGAGTATTTGCCTAAACTCTAATAATTCATTTAGAGAGATAACCAAACCATGTTCATTTCAAAATGACCAAGCTGACGCATATTCTATATTCATGTGATCATTAATTTACCCAGATGTATATTTGTTTTTTCTCCAGACTATTTTGAAACTCACTTTCTCCACAACAAAGAAAAACTAATCTGTTGTCATCAATAAACCATTTATCCGATCGACTAAAAGAATGGTACACTATAATCAAATTCTTTCTACCAAACCAAATGCCATGTTGCATATGAGAGTTTGGCGGCAATAGATTGTAATCTTGCTCTCATTTACATCTCGTGAACCAAGAAGCAATGCCTTCCACTAGTCACTCAACTCTTTTCAGTCCTTAGCTTCAACTCCAAGGCTCTTTTACCTTCTGAACGATTCGCTTTTGTGAATTATTACTTAAACGGTTAAGCATTAACTTCTGTATGGTTAGTTAAACACAGAAACATAGTCTCAGGTTCAGTCAAAAAAAAAAAGAAAAAACATAGTCTCAGGTGTGCCATGTAGTAGTAGCACACAGCTCATCATCAGAAACCATATTCCTCAACAGTCAACCATGTCGGGTTAATAGTAAAATATAAGACAGAGAGGCAGAGAACTTCTATAAATGCAGTTGCAAAATGCCAATATTGATGTTATGATAAAAATCAGTGAGAGACAAATGCTTAACCAAGCAACAAAGCTGTATTAATACAAAGCTAGATACAATACAATATGTGGCCCAAACTATTCAAATGAGAGGATAATAAATACCAACAAGATACAACCTGGCCCAAACTATTACATTTGAAGGGATACTAAACAACCCATTATGATAAGATTGATGATGATCTTATATGTTTGTTGAATTTTATGACGTATGGAATAGAAACATTTTAGTGTTGAATCCTTTTAGGAGAATATAATTTTTTTTTGTTTTTGCTTAGGATACAGCAAAACCCATGCCGTTTCTTGTTTCGGTTGGTGTCAGGTCCATGCGTTTTATTAAACTATGTTACAAGGACGCATTAGAGCATTTTATTAAAAAGAATGGAGATTTGTTTTCTCCACCACCTCTTTGGGCCTTTAAATAGAGGAGACCACACAACAAGATAAAGAAGAGAAACCCAACACGAACAACATAAAAACTAAGTCCTTTTGCCAAGTCATCATATTCAGTAGTGGCAGCAGCGATGGCAGCGACACCAATGGAAGGCAAATGGGTTCAGGTTCTATCAAAATATCTTTACTTTCCTATTTTGTGCTTCTTTTAGAGACGAATCTAGTGTTTTTTTTTAACTACATAGCTTCTCAATCGTCAAGACCATCTAACTTTTCCTACAATCGTTTTATTGGATCATACTTGTGATTAATTTTTACAGTAATCCATTAAAAATTCGTAGTTTTCCCTCAGTGTATTATAGTAAATAGATTTGTTCATCTTATTGTGTTTTTTTTGTCTCTTCTTTGAATTCAGCTAATACTTACTGTAATGAATTAGAAAGAGAACTTTTTTTTTTTGGATAAGTGAAAAGGAGAAAACTTTGTGGAAATGTTCGAGATTACTGATGGAGGGTTGAATTTTGTAATCATATCTGAATACTTTATCTTGTGTCGTCATCCTCTCCATCTGTTTATGATAAAAAAAAAAAAATACTAGCTTATTAGATTAGTTGACAATGAGTTCGTCACTACTGATGATTTTGAGTATTTGTATTTTGTTTGCTGACTCAACTCTTGTTTGTTTGCAATTGAGTTCAGCTAATACTTATCGTAACGGTTATTAAAATAAATAAAAAGACGGTTCATTGATAACTACAAGTGGAGTGTTTTATCTTTGTGTTCTTGTCTTCTCTGTTTTCTTTTTTTTCAGCTAAAACAGAAAGGAACCGGACCAGGAGCAAGAAGCTCTCACGCCATAGCTCTTGTGGATAACAAAGTCTACGCCTTTGGGGGCGAGTTCCAGCCCCGTGTCCCCGTGGACAACCATCCTCCACGTTTTCGACCTCCACACTCTAACATGGTCCATCCAAGAAGCTTCAGGGGAGGCACCTCCTCCTAGAGTAGGCGTGGCCATGGCTGCGGTGGGACACGTCATCTACTTCTTCGGCGGCCGGGACGAGAATCACCAGGAGCTCAACGAGCTCTACTCTTTCGACACTTCGAGCAACCAGTGGAAGCTCCTCTCCTCAGGGGAGACAGGTCCTGAAAACCGAAGCTACCACTCCATCGCTACAGGATTCTCGGAACGTGTATGTGTTCGGTGGGTGTGGAGTCGATGGTCGTCTCAATGATCTTTGGGCGTACAACGTTGCTGATGGGAAGTGGGTTAAGTTCCCTTCTCCTGGAGAGGGGTGTAAAGGGAAGAGGAGGTCCAGGGCTAGAGGTGGTGGAAGGAAAGATATGGGTTGTGTATGGATTCACAGGAGATGAAGGCAGATGATGTGCACTGTTTCGATATAGCTAAAGGAGAGTGGAGTAGAGGTCGAGACGAGAGGGGAGAAACCCGTCTGCGAGGAGTGTGTTTTCGACTGCGGTTGTTGGGAGAACAGATTGTGATATTCGGAGGGGAGGTTGATCCTAGCGACTTGGGGCACATGGGAGCAGGGTGTTTCACGGCTGAAGCTTATGGGCTTGACACGGAGACGCTGGAGTGGAGGAAGTGGGAGGATGGGTTTGGATCAGAGGAGGAGGAGCATCCAGGGGCTAGAGGATGGTGTGCGTTTGCAGGCTGGGTCGAGGGATGGTAAGGAAGGGTATGTTGGTTTATGGAGGGAACTCGCCGAGTAATGATAGGCTTGGTGATATCTTTTTCTTCACTCCAAACACTACTCATGTGGTTGGTAACTAAGTGTTGTTTGGTTGGTAAGTCAATGTTATGATTCTGTGAGCTTTTAAGCCATGAGTCTGTTACTAAGTTGTTTCTGTTTTTGGTGAAGCTTTTATGTTTATCTACGCTTTTGTAAAATTTGAATGATCATTGAAGAATTATAAATAAGCAATTGTTCAATAAATCATTAGCCAATAGTTAAGAGTGTTAAGACACATGAGTATTGATTAAGCTGATGTCTACACTGTTTTTTCTTTTTTTTTTAATGCATAGACTGTTTTTTTCTTTTTGTTAAAATTGTTTTATAAGGTTGTCTAGGTGCTGCCTAGATCTCGATTTGTTGAAGATAAGACATGAATCTTCTGTGTGTTAACAAACAAATGGCAAGTAGAACTCTGTAAGCAACTAAAAGATAGTACTACTCATCAGACAGAGGTCTATCAGTTGATGAGATTGCCATTAATGGAATCTTTGAATTCAATAAATTTATTTTGAGGATACCAATCCACTGAAGCTACATTGATTGACCTTACAAAGAGTATTATTAATCAATAGTATTTCGTTTTGGGGGTACACTTGAAAAGATAGATATTGAAGTTTGGTTACTGTTCCTTCCTCACAGCAACCTATGTTTAATACTTGCCTTGTCAACGACTCAACCAATGCATGGCTCTTCTTTGCATCCCACAATCACACAAATCCGTAGAAAATCTCTTCTCTCTTCGTTATGATTTTCTTGGTTGCTTCAAAACTAATTTATTGATAAATTACATGATGTACATAGCCAATAGATGTTTAGGAGACAAATAAAGGAAAAATATGACGTGGATTATAATATAAGCTGGAAACTTGAAGTAAAAGATTCTCTGACTGATTAGTCTCTCGTCTCTCATTTGCAATTAAACCCTAAAAATCATTATTTCCTTTTTTTCTTATTTCTCTGTCCCTCTCGGATCTTTATCTCTCTACACCGAGTTCATGTTCACGAAGCATCCATAGTCTCTCCAAACGGTATGCATGTACTCTCACCATTCTTTTTTTTTTCTTTTCGAACTTCTAATTGAATCTATGGTGTTAACGGCAAGCGCTTTGATCTTTTTAGGGTTTTTTCTTCTTCTTCTCTGATTCATATTTCCCCTGCGAGTTTATCCTTTCTCGTTTATTGGATTGAACACTCTGTTATGAAACTCAATTGTGATTAACGATGCATGTTTTTAATGCAGACTCTATTATGGATAGTGATGATGATAATGATTGCATAAGGTTTATGGTGAATGCAGTTACCGAGCATCATCATACGTCTGAAGAAATTGATGTTCCAGTTATCTGTCTTGACGATGATGATGATGATCTTAAGTTTGATGAGGACTACAAGTTGTTCTTTGATCATCATCTTAGTGATGATGATAACACTTTATTCCCTCCCTTTGAAGATGATAGTGGAGAGTCTGAAACTCGTAGTCTCATATTCAACATGTTTTCTAAAGATTCAAACAGATCAAAGAGGAACATAGCCGAGTTAGAACGCTGGAAGTGCTGTTCCTTTAGTTAGAAGCCAAGTGAACATCCAAGATGGTAACATGTCAGAAGAGTCAACAGAGGATGGTGGGACTTTATGGGATGTTCCGTTGTGTAGAACCCTAGAAGTCATCAAACGTGACAACGAAGCTAGGAAACTGGCAGAGTCAATGGTTGACGACACACTTCATGGGATGTTCCCTTGGTGAGAGATCATCCAACGAGACAAGAAAGCTAGGAAACTGTCAGAGGCAACAGAGGATGATGAGACTTTATGGGATGTTCCCTTGGTTAGCGCCCAAGAAGTCATCCTACGAGACAGCAAAGCTAGGAGATTTTTAGAGTCAAAGGTTGACACTTTACGGGATGTTCCGTTGGTTAGAACCAAAGAAGTCATCCAACGAGACAACAGGATGTCTGAGCGGTGGAAGAAGAGAGTTGGTGAAACTAAGGCTCTTCCTGTGAAGCGAGTACATAGAGTTACAGAGCCTAAGGCTGTAGAAGAGACACAAAGCTAATCAAGGAGTTTGTGTAGGGACAAGGAAGAAGAATGTGGAAGAGGTTGTGGATAAAGACTACATGAGTTACCTCACATGGCTTGTAGACTCTTTGAAAACATCCCACAACTCTCCCTGAAAAGGATCTATCGGCAACAAAGTAAAGGTTGAGCTTTGAGTCTTGCTCTGATGATGATGATGATGATGATGATATAATTGAGGTTAGTGATTCTCCGTTCACGGATGGAGAGTAGCCACACCTTTCGTGGTGTCCAAGAACAAGATCGTGATCGATCTTGAGAATGATGATAGTACAGAGGACGAAACTGGTAGTTGTGTGTTTAGAAATGAGCTAATGCATGTTCTTGAGAAACCATACGATGCAGGAGAGTTGTTGTTGCTGTCTGGTCAGGTGTCGATGAAGAAGCGAGTGAGTAGATGTAGAGAGCTGAGAAAGGGAAGAGAAAGCAGCTATGAGACTTCTGAACTGGGACATGTCTTATCTGGAGAAGGTCTGTGATTTCGATAGAGAATACAAGCTTGCGGAGGGTGATGATAAGGCGAGACTGGAGTTGCTGCGTGGTTTTTTCTTTTACTTGGAGAATATTTCTCTTCCTGGTGCTTTCAAGCCTTGGCTACCAGAGAACAGGAAGAAGCTGGGACAAAGAGAGCAACGCTCGCAACCTTAAGAAGATGGTTGGTCAATCTTTTGGTTAAATTGATCTAATGTTTTAGAATCGGATTTCTTCTGTTGGATGACGATCTGTTAGTGATGCAGAGTAGTTTCTTGTTACCCAAGAATCTGGTTTTCTCGAACAGGTTAGGTTATGTCTGAAAAAGACTGATGCAATGTCTCAGTGTTGATCTCATATATGACATAAAAAATGTAATAAGATCCAGCAGCTTAGTTTAGATTGAGTGTATGATGATGTCATTGGATTTGAAACTTGATTCAAAAAAACTAGAGGAAAAGATCTGTAAACATCCTTTGAGAATTGTCAACCTTTCAAAACTAAACAGAGAACAAACAAGCTAAGGAAACACACATCAGCATTGTATACACACTTCCTATATATATACACACATGGCTAATACATTGTTTCAGAATTACATGTTAGGATTATGAACCAAACAGGCACACAACCATATGGCTCATGGAGTCATGATGACTCGCCTACTCCCTTTTGAATCACCAAATCATACACTCTGTCTACTCTACTCGGCACACATCCATATGGCTCATGAGTCATGATGACTCGCCTACTCCCTTCTGAATCAGCAAGTCATACACTCTGTCTACTTTACTTCGGCTCTACTCTGAAGAAGCTATAAGCATCAGACTTTTTCTTTATCTTCCCTTTCTTTATCTCGCTTGTCAAGGTTTCCAGCATTTTGAAATAGTGTGCAGGCAGTATTCTCATCTCGTTGCACATCTTCTTTTCCTGCATAAACAGAGCTTCTTCAATCTCTCAAACCAAAGGGAATCGGAACACACATCGATGATTGTTTACTTACGGTCTCAGAGAGTAAGTCAGCACCAAGGAGGCCACTGACGTCCCAGTTGTCCAGTGAGCTACATATTATTGGAAGCGTGGTCTTTGACAGCGAGTCAGAACCAAACGGGCTGTAAATTTCTATGTAACCCTCTTGGACTCTTTAGTGCTTTACCGGCTACAGTACTGCCTGGTCCACCATGGTTTAGTCTCAGCCAAATTTTCTTCAGCTTCCTTCTTTCTCTTCTCTTCTATAAATCTATTTGCTTCCGTAGTTGTCGTGCAACCAGCAGCTCTTGCTTCCTGCAACATTTTACCAAAAAAAAACCCTTAATTCAGTTTCCTGTAATCAGTTCTCAACTCCTTGGTTAAATTACCTGAAGATCCTGGATTCTTCTGAGAATCCGGCGCTCCTCAATGACCTTTTGAATCAGTTCCTTGTGCTCTTCTTTGGAGTGGAACCGCGCAAAGACCTTGCACTTGTTGTATATTTGTCTCTCTTCTGCTGAAAGGCTCAGCTCAAACTGATCAGGGTACAGTAAGTTTCTTTCTAGAACGAACTCCTTCCTCCGCTTCCTCTCATCAAGCCTGAGGAGAAAGCAACAGCACGATCTTGGCTTGTAGCATTGGCTCATGACAGAACAATTTGGATTTAACATTGTGACAAATGTACCTTTTGGAGTAGATATGAAGAACCTGCAACTTCTGCTCACGCTCAGCATCCGTGTCACAATCCTTGAACTCCATGTCAGAGAGTAGTTGCTCAGCATCGTTGTCATGTTCGATCTCAAACTCTTGCCGCTTTAAGTTGTAGCCAGTATAAGCTCCGTCACAAAGGGAACTTTCTCTCCAGGAAGTCTCGGTTTCTTCTCCCCCGACACTCCTCTCAGATGGTTGTTTCGCAGCTGAGACACAAGCGCCATTAAACCACAACTTTAGCTTTTGTTTCCTTCGAACATAACTTTTAACATGAAACTTGTTACACGCAATAAACAAACCTTCCAACTTGACGATGTCCTGAGTCTGTGGTGCATTGGCTTTCTTCTTGACTGTCCAAATAAGTATTACTTTAAGGTTAAGAGTATGAAAGACTGATAATTTGCTTCCTTTATCTAGAGGCAATATGTAAAAACATATTAAGTTTTTAAAAACATGTGTCTCATACCTCCAGCTAAAACAGGCAGAGGTTGATCTATTGGATCGTCCTTCCCTGAAGCTTCGTCTCTGCTCATTAAAGCACAGAAATATTAGATTAGGTCCCATTCAACATTGTAAACTTAGAGAAATGGTTGTCACATACAAAAGTACATACTTGATTTCAGCTGACATTGGCAGCTCTTCTTTTGGAGATAGGTTCATCAAGTGCAGGTGATTCTAGTAACAAACAAAAATTGAGCTGTCAGTTTTCTTCTTTCAAGGTTTTATAGACGAGTACCAAATCACCAAGAAGACCTTTTTTAACAACATGCTCTTTACTCATAGCAAGAAGCTCATCTTTGCTCTTTCCATTTGTACGAGACAAGTCCTACAACACAGCCAAGAGCTTGAGTGAAAAATAAATAAACGAGACAAATGTCAATTTTTATCTGGAGATCAATGTGTGTTCTTTACCGGAAGGGGAAAGCAAGGTGACTGCATGTAAGCAGAGTTGAAGTGATCAATACACTCACTCTGCGTCTTACTCCCAACATAGTTTGCAACTTCTTTCCAATTCCCAAATCCCGTATGTCGCAATGGCCTAAAAACAATAGATGAGTCAAACCAAAACCGAGATCCGCTAGAAACGTTGAATGATTATTACCTCAAGAAGGAGTATCTCTTCATCCGCATTCCAATCAGAAGAAACAAGCGGAAAAGACAAATTGTCCTGTCACACACACACAAAAAGGGTTTAGATAAGATTCATTCAACACTAACAAACAAACAAAACAAACCATAAAGATATTTTCTTGAAGGTTGGATAAACTTAACCATAACACGATAAGGGTGACTGCTCTTGTGACGACTAAGCTCAACACCGACAGAGAAACACTCCACACAAAGGTCAAAGTCGAGACAAACAGCACATTTGAGACGAACCAAACCAGAGAGATCTTTATCGCAGTAGTTACAACAGTAAAGGCCAGGCTTCCTCTCATTCCCACCTTCACCTCCTTATCACATTGCATATATATAAAAAAAAAAGGTAAGAACTTTTGGGAACAGTAGCTTGAAAATACATTGATTCATACACTAAACCCAACATACCAATCGAAATTGAAGGCCCTGGTGCATTCTCAGTACCAGAGGATAACTTTTTCCTTTTTGATTTTCTGAAAACATCCCAAAAAATCAACACTTTAGTATGAAATTGAAGAACACACAAGCTGAATTGGATTACAGAGAAATGCCACGTAAGCAAGCAAGCAGAGAGAGAGAGAAGAAAAACCCTAAGACGAATGAATTCGAGATAGAAACAGAGTAAAGATGGAAACTTTAAAACGAACCCAGGATTCGCGTCTTCGGTAGCAGGACGAGAAGCTAGTTTCGAACGACCCATCGACACCAAAAACTCCTCCGCTCGCTCGGTCGCACTTCTTCCCGGAAAATTGATGAGAGAGAGAGAGAGAGAGAGAGAAAAAAAAAACAGATAAAGAGTGGGTAAATGACCAAACTACCCCTAGGAAAACTCAATAATTAAAGTTCGTGCCATCATTTAAACCCTACCGGCAGTTGTCTGCTCTCTTCCTTCTTTCAACTTTAACCAATCAAAACTTGCCGCTAACGGTCGCCGGGAAGGTAAAGAAGGTTTTGTTAGTTATATTCTTTTTGGTCGTTGCTGTGTAAAAAAAGATATGTACTTTGCTTGAACTGTGTATTGATGGTGGCGTGTTCGGTTGGGGAGCAACACTTTCTCAAAGGTGGGATAGCTCAGGAACTTCGAACTGATGGTCGGAAAAGATTGACTTACCGATCTATCTACGTCGAAACAGGTGTTATTCCGCAGGTAGTGTGATCTCCTAGAACTCCTCTGTTTCTAGTTATGTAATGTGTCCAACAGTTTTTGCTTTTACTCTTTTGTTGGGTTTATATAAGGCTAATGGTTCAGCTAGAGTTAGGATTGGTGGGACTGATGTGATTGCCAGTGTAAAGGTACTTCCTTTACCACTCTCTCTCTCTACACTGTCATTGTTGAATGAGTAGTGTACACTGAATGTGAAACCGAATGATCTGCAGGCTGAGATTGGGAGGCCAAGTTCGCTCCAACCAGATAAAGGAAAGGTTGCGGTTTTCATTGATTGCAGTCCAACCGCAGAACCTATATTCGAGGTGGAGCTTCTATCTATCTAGCAAGCACTTGTCAAATATGTTTTCAAAGTCTCAACCTTTAATGGTCTTTTAAGCTCTAGACGGGCTAGCTAATACTTGGTAACATGCTGTTTTGTTACTCAGGGGAGAGGAGGTGAGGAATTGTCTAATGACCTTGCTTGGACTCTTCAAAGATGTCTTCTAGGTGGCAAAAGCGGAACAGGTTTTGCAATCATGTTTATACAGTTTCTATTGTTACACTCTCAGCATGTAATAATGTGTTTTAGCAATTCCATTTTGGTAACAGGGGCTGGGATAAATTTATCTTCGCTTTTGATTCAAGAAGGAAGAGTCTGCTGGGACCTTTATATAGATGGGCTTGTCATTAGTTCGGATGGGAATCTGTTAGATGCACTGAGTGCTGCCATTAAGGTAGGCCGAGGAATGGCTGTGACGGTAGTAGTGAGTATATAACTATATAGTAATGCACTTGTTTGACTAATATGCTTCCCTGCCAGGCTGCTTTAACCAACACAGCTATACCAAAAGTCCAAGTTTCAGCCCAAGTGGCGGATGATGAGCAACCAGAGATTGACATCAGTGACGAAGAGTATCAACAGTTCGACACTTCCAGTGTCCCAGTCGTAGTCACGTTAACTAAAGTAAAGCATATCTTTATTCTCCTTGAATCACATCTGACATCTTCTTAGCATCCATATAAATGCTTGTCTTTGGTTTTATCAGGTGGAGGATCATTACATTGTTGATGCAACGGAGGAAGAGGAGTCTCAGATGAGCTCAGCTGTGTCTGTATCCGTGAACCGAGCGGGCCGTATATGTGGGTTATTCAAAAGAGGCGGATCTGGTTTGGACCCGAGCGTCATCCTTGACATGATCTGTGTGGCCAAGCATGTGTCAGAGACTCTGATGAACAATCTTGATTCTAAGATTTCAGCTGCAGAGGCCTGTGCTGAAGACTGAGTCTTGATTGTATTTTATTGTTTATACTAAAAAACACCGAGTTTCTCTTTTGACTCCATTGTTTATGGATCTTTGTTTAAAGTGAGAAAAAAAAACATAACAAGTTACATGAGAGGATTGTGATATATTTTGGGAGGAGAGACCTGAGAAGTGAGATGAAGTCAGCAAGAGAGTTTTGATGGACTTTGAAAGAAGATAAGATTTGTGGTCCATGATTAAGCCCAAAGGTCAAATTAAATAGTGTTTATGTGTGTGTGTGTGTGTGATCAGTGATGATGATCACGTGTTTATCTCAGAGCTTTGGTAATGACTTTGAAAAATTCAACTCTTTTCTCCAATTTTTGAAAGTATTTATGCAAATTTGATAGGAAATATTTTTGAAAGTATTTATGCAAATTTGATAGGAAATCTAATTTTTATTTGTAAAAGAAAAAGGTGGTTGCAAGAAAGCTGATGATTTCTTTTGTTTTATTTTTATTGTATCATTTTTTTGTTTCCTTATGTGAAAAAAGAGTGGTACCTTTAGATACATACCTGAGAGGCATATCACAGAGTGTCCCCTTTGCCACTTTTATTAACGATGCAGCTCTCTCGTTAGTTTAAGATAGTTAATTAAATTATTGACAACACAAAAGAACAATTAAGCTTAATGTATTTTGATCCATGTGATAAAAGACATTTGATTTTTGGTTTGTTGTGATCTCTAGCTAATAAAACAATCTTCCATTTGATTTTTGACATATTAGCTAGCGATCTTCATTATCTTAATGGTCTCTAGATTAGTTTAAACTGTGTAATCAGTGAATTAAGTCACTAAACAACAACATGCTCAAATAATGCTCTTGTTTGTTAATTCAAAGTATTTACCGGAACCGTTTGTCATTTGTCTGGTAATAACAACAACAAGTTGTCTTTTTTCTTTTTTTGTAACACTGATGAACACAACAAGAAGTTGTCAGTCATTTAACTAAAAAACTAAAACTTATTACTTATTAGTAGTCGTTGTACGGAGAGACGGTGGCGCGTAAAGGCGCGTGGAGAAAAGCGCCAAAAGAGAGAGAAAAAGAAGAAGCAAACTTTCACTTTAATGGACCCATTTGTCCCTCCCAACCTTCCTCTCTCATCTTCAAACAAACCCTAAAGGTCACGCATTTCGGCACTGCAAAGTTCGCTGAATCAAAGTCTCTCTTTCTCTCTCTACGTTTTTTGTTTTCCTCCGAGAAACTCTCTCACACTCGAATCTCGAAGCTTAAATTTCGGATCTTACTTACTTACTTACAGCTGTCTCCTCGGATGTAAGTTTGCGCACTTTTCTCTTCTTTCTTTGTCTAAATCAGATTAGCAAGCGAAGACGTGTTTTTTCCTTTTCGTGTTTTCGATTTATTAGATGTTTTTGCTTTAGTGTAAACTAAAAAAAGAGGATGATTGTGAGCGAATTGTATTGGGACTTTTGTGTAGAGGAGACGACGACCATGAGCAGAGATCATCCTCCCGAGCCTCTTGATTTCTTCATCTGGACTGTTGAGGTATTTTCCAATCCAATTCAATCAAATCAATCAAAGTTCCTCTCTTTGGAGGTGTGAATCTGAATCAACCCTTTTAACTGGGTTTGATTTTGATTGATTTCACTCCTTATGATCTCTTTCAGGTATGATCCCAAAAGAGTTGTTCTTTCTTGGATCCAATTTACTCAAGATTGATTGATGATTCTTAAGTAGAACTTGGAACCTTGTTTTTTAGTTTTACTTTTGTTGCTAAATATTGAACCTTTAATGGTTTAACCATTGATTGGAAGCTCGAGATTGCTGTAGTCTCACTAGTGGTCATTTGGTTTAGATTCTAGGTTGTAGTGGTACCCTTAGTCCATCTGTGTTTGTTCATGTAGATTTACTCTGGAAATGGTTTTTTGCTTTTAATCCCAAGGTATTAGTGTGTTCAGTGAATGCTGGCTGAAGATTAGTTAATGATAACTGAAAATTAGGAAGATGTTTTCAAGTTGTTTTGGGAAAAGATAAGTAGAATTAGTCACACTTGGGTTCATTCAGATCCTAGTACTGCTATGGGCTCTCTTTTTTTTTTTAAGTCTGTTGGGTTTGTACTTTTTTATGTCTACCTACCGAGCTACTTGTAGATGAGGAGGATCTGTTCGTTTTTCTTCTAAACAGGACGTTGGATCTTGGCTTGAGGAGATCAACCTCGGGAGCTACCGCCTGATTTTCAAAGAGAATGGTGTCAACGGAGAGTATCTGGAAAGCATGTCTGTGTTCACAACGGAACAGATCCTTCACTTCATAAGGAGGCATCACATGAAATGGGGAGACTTCATCACCCTCTGCAAAGAACTCAGGAGGATTAAAGGTTCTCTCCCTCGCTCTTTCTCTTTACCCTAAAGCTTTAAGTTTCTGCAGAAATTTTGACTAAAGGAAAAGAAATGTGTTTTTCTTTTGGCAGTGGCTTGCTTGAAAGGTGAACAGAGAGTTCGACGGCCATGGTGGGCACCTTCTTGCCTCTCAGTAGTCTTTGTTAAGGCGGCTAAGCGCAACCGTCAGTCTCGTGTTGTATCTCTAAAGCTTGAGTCTTGACATTTTTACACTTTGGATGTTTATGTACCTACGTACTTGTCTCTCTATCTCTTCTCTTCTCTTCTCTTCTCTTTTTTTTTCTGGTCTGGGGTTTGTCTGTGGAGATCAAAAGCCACACATGCAATGGGAAGAAACAAACTCAAGCCAAAAATGCTGTTTGGCTTTGGTAAAATCTTGCAAGGTGGGAGGAAAAACATTATCTTCTTTTTTTGTTTTTGTTTTGTACTTCGGTGTATACAAAGTTTGTTCCCAGATGTTTAATATATTATGCGACAGATAAAAATAGTATAGTAATTTGATTAATATATATGTGGAAAAAAAACCTTGGAGATGAAGAGATTAAACTATGTATGTGGCGACACCTTCCATTTCAGTTGGTCCAGATGTTGTGAAGAAAATATCATTGAGATAAGACTTTTGGCATGTAGCTAGTTCTATGTTTCCTGTTTGGAGATTAGCACTTTTTGATAAATATCCTCTTGGTTCCATGGAGTCCGCGTTATATCTATCTTCACATACTATTTGACAGTTGACAGTTCCATTATAGCCCTACATTCTTGGCCCTCATTCACTTCAATGTTCATATGGTCTAAATCAACCGATGGTGTGTATATGTCCTCTTGGTTGAAAATCATCGCAGCTGGAGCCTGGACATATCACCTTTTCATGAGCGTTGTTCTATGTTTTTGTTGTGGTATCGTTTGGATATTGGTGTCTTTTCTTTATATCTCTGATTCATTTTCGTGTACTAGCCAAAACCGGATCATCCAAATTATCAGGTCCAAAGCTCATTGGCGTATTGGGCTTAGTTAAAAACTCAAACAAGTTCACACACTCGGACCGGGTTCGATGGCTTAAACTCGAATTTGGTTTGTAAAATGACCAAATTAACCTTAAACCGTAAGCACCTTTTATACATCCAGAAGCTTCGCCTTTGGGCCAAAGAACCCTACTAAAACCTCTTCTCACAGTGCTGCTGCTACCGTCCGCATATCAGAATCATCGTCTCTAGAAAGCTGCGAATATGCTCAGGCTCTCGAAGCGTTCCGTCTCTACCTTCTTACGCTCCGGCGACAGAAGCTTCCGCGTCGCTTCCGCCGCCGCCACTTCCATCTCCCGCTCTTCCCCATCATCTAACACGGTATCAACCCTTAGCTGTCCTCATGTAGAAATCGTTATTTTCTGAATATGAATTCTTAGCCAAATTGGCTTTCGTATGATCAGATAAAAACACCTTAGATTAGATGCAATGTGTGACAATAAAAAATGAGTATTAGGCAAAAAAAAAATTAGAATGATTGGATTACTCACGATTTTGTTTCTGATTCATTTTTTTCCTTTCCTGGTCTCAGGACTCGAGAAGAGGTGACAGTGAACCGAGATGGTATTCATCCTTAACCAATGGGAAATGTAAGAAAAGCGACTCCTTGGCTCATTTGAACATGAAAACCAATTGGTTTATTGGATCATACCGGAACGAATCCAGTGCCGCAGCAGCATCAGACTCTGCCTCTCAGGCTCCTCCACCGGCTGAGAAATTTGAATATCAAGCTGAAGTACGTTCCATTTTCTGTATAGTATAATTTATAACCGGCAGGTTGTAGTTTTTTTTTTTTGTTTAGCTCTGACTTGATTCTTGCGATTAATTATGTGTGTTTGCTCTATGTTTGACAGGTTAGTCGCCTCATGGACCTCATCGTTAACAGTCTGTACAGCAACAAGGAGGTGTTTCTTCGGGAGCTTATCAGGTATCTTCTCTCCTCTGATTTATACTTTCTTTTTTTGTTTTGTTTTGGTGATTGATTTCTTCTGTTTCTTTTTTAACAATCTAACATTTATTTGTTTTTTTTTTTTCCAACAGCAATGCTAGTGACGCATTGGATAAATTGCGTTACTTGAGCGTTACGAACCCTGAGCTCTCGAAGGATGCCGCTGATCTTGATATACGCATCTATGCAGATAAGGAGAACGGAGTAATTACTCTCACGTAAGTCATAATTGTTTCTGCTTTTGAAAGTGCAAATTTGGTATAGAACAATAGTCATTAGAGAATTGATATGTCTGTACTTTTTTCACTTTTCAGTGATTCAGGTATCGGTATGACACGACAAGAATTAGTTGACTGCCTTGGGACTATTGCTCAAAGTGGAACTGCCAAGTTCCTGAAAGCTTTAAAGGTCCTCCTCTACTGGTTCCTCTGATTCTACATTTCTACTATTTCCGAAAATCTTTTTTTTTTCTTTCAGGGAGTCACTAGATCAACTAAGCATTGTTGTAATGATTTCAGGATAACAAGGATGCAGGTGGTGACAACAATTTAATTGGTCAATTCGGTGTGGGGTTCTATTCAGCATTCTTGGTTGCAGATCGGGTAAGTTCTTATTCTGTCATCTCGGTGTACTCACCTCTCCATTAACTTATTAATGTGTTAATTATCTATTTTTTGAAGGTTACGGTGTCAACGAAGAGCCCGAAGTCTGATAAGCAATATGTATGGGAAGGAGAAGCAGATTCAAGCAGTTACACTATTAAGGAAGAGACTGATCCTCAGTTAATCATTCCTAGAGGAACACGTATTGCTTTGCATCTAAAGGTTCGTTATGCTTTTGTTTTTCTTTCTGTATCTCAATGCAAGTATACGTTCCGTCATCCTAAACTTTTTTTTTTCTTCGCGGTGCCTAATGTAGCGGGATGACAAAGGATTTGCGGATCCAGAGCGGATTCAGAAGCTCGTGAAAAACTATTCTCAGTTTGTTTCGTTCCCTATATACACATGGCAGGAGAAAGGATACACAAAAGAGGTATGATCAACATGATGACATTTATCCTGCACTTATACATTGCATTAATGCCCAAGTTGCTCTGTCTACAAGGGAAAATAATATATAAATTTCCGTGTAAGTGTCAGAAAAAGAAAATTAAGATTTTTAGACTTATTTGGTGCTCTCTTATTCAGGTTGAGGTTGATGATGATCCAGCTGAATCCAAAAAAGACGACCAGGATGATCAAACTGAGGTATACTTGTTTATCTTTTTCCTTTTCTGAGATTATCTTGATGGGCATCAGAGGAACTGTTCGATCAGAATCAGATTATTGCTAGATGTGCGTGGCTAGTTTGCTTAGAGCTTATGTCCCTTTTTAACTTAAACAGAGAAAAAAGAAGACCAAGAAGGTTATCGAAAGATACTGGGATTGGGAGCTTACTAATGAGACGCAGCCAATTTGGGTAAGGAGTGCTTGATGTAGTTTACGTTCACTCAGAATCAACAAAATATGGAAACAGTTCAAGAGTTTGTGTCTATTTACTGCAGCTTCCGGAACTCTAAGGAGGTGACGACAGAGGAGTACAATGAGTTTTACAGAAACACTTTCAACGAGTATTTGGACCCGTTGGCATCATCTCACTTCACTACAGAGGTACGATTGAGATTAAACGTCTGTTAAAGTAAAGTATCTTTATTAAACAGCCAATTGTATCTGTTGAGAAGCAGTTGACGCTACATTGTTACCACTAATGACAGATTATTTCTTAGATTCTTTTACTTATATTGTTCTTAATGCAGGGTGAGGTCGAGTTTAGGTCCATCCTTTACGTGCCACCTGTCTCACCAACGGGGAAGGATGACGTGGTTAATCAAAAGACAAAGAACATAAGGCTCTACGTAAAACGAGTTTTCATTTCAGACGATTTTGACGGGGAGCTGGTGAGAAGAAGTTTCTCTTGGCGTGGTATTTCAAGATACCTGTCTTTCTATTTTGTATTGATATCCACTTTCGTGGTGTTTGGTGCTCTCTGAGCAGTTTCCTAGGTACTTGAGCTTTATTAAGGGTGTTGTGGACTCACACGATCTCCCGCTTAATGTGTCCCGTGAGATTCTTCAAGAAAGCCGCATTGTAAGAGCTAATATCTGTTTTTACACAAAGCCTTCGAGATATATGTTCTAATTTGTTTTGGTATAAGGGGTCATGTATTGTTAAGCTTACGTTTTTTGCATTGTATCTCAAAGGTGCGTATCATGAAGAAACGTCTGGTGAAGAAAGCTTTTGATATGATTTTGGGAATTTCCTTGAGTGAAAACAGAGAAGTATGCTTCAACTCTTGATCCCTTCTACTTGCCGTTTTAGTCTCTTACATTTGTCTGAATGAGAATGACACTGTTACCATGTTTACTTAAAACAGGATTATGAAAAGTTTTGGGATAATTTCGGAAAACATCTAAAACTGGGATGCATCGAGGACCGCGAGAACCACAAGCGTATAGCTCCGTTGCTCCGGTTTTTCTCCTCCCAGAGTGAGGATTACATGATCAGTTTGGATGAATACGTCGAGAATATGAAAGCTGAACAAAAAGCTATATACTACATTGCTTCCGACAGCGTTACAAGTGCTAAGAATGCTCCTTTCCTCGAGAAGCTTATGGAGAAGGCAACTTGAGGTGCACACTTGTTGTACTTACTTGCAAATACTCCTATTACTCTGAGTTGATCCTGAGGTGATTGATATTTCTGTTTTGTGTGATTATAGGTACTATATCTGGTAGAACCCATTGATGAAGTTGCCATACAGAGCTTAAAATCTTACAAGGATAAGGACTTTATTGACATCAGCAAGGAAGACTTAGGACCTCGGCAAGTGTTCAATGCGATTACCCTTGAAACTGTATAATCCCACTTCATTGCTTAATAATAACACCTTCCGGCTGTGATCTTGTATTGACAGGAGACAAGAACGAAGGAGAAAGAAGCAGCTGTGAAAAAGGAGTTTGGGCAGACTTGTGATTGGATAAAGAAACGATTGGGTGATAAGGTTGCCAGTGTTCAAATTTCGAGCCGTCTGAGTTCATCTCCCTGTGTTCTTGTTTCTGGTAAATTTGGTTGGTCAGCCAACATGGAGAGGTAAGATCTAACGAAGTAAGAACTTGTTTTGTTCCTTGTTTTTTCCTGGTGAACTGACAGAGAATATTTTATTTCGACAGGCTAATGAAGGCACAATCAGCTGGTGGTGACACAACAAGCCTAGAGTTCATGAAGGGGAGAAGAGTGTTTGAGATCAATCCTGAACACTCGATTATCAAGAGCATAAATGTGAAGTCACCAGTCATCATCACTTGGTCTTGGCTACTAAAATAAAATCCGTATGAGCTGCTTATGTAATATTAACTTGATTGTTTTTTTCAACCAACAGGCTGCTTACAGGAGTAACCCAAATGATGAAGATGCCATGAGAGCCATAGATCTTATGTATGATGCAGCACTGGTTTCTAGTGGGTTCACGGTAAGCCTCTACTTGCATTCTATATTAACTCATTCTTTCCAACTTTGAGAAGATTAGTAAAAAAATATTGGTTGTTGTCTGTGAATACATACAGCCTGAGAATCCAGCAGAGCTCGGCGGGAAGATATATGAGATGATGGGTATTGCTCTTTCCGGGAAATGGTCAAGCCCCGAGGTTCAGCAGCAGCAGCAGCAGCATATGGCACATTCTCACAATGCAGAGCTCTTAGAAGCTGAAGTGGTTGAGCCAGTAGAAGTAGATGGGAAGAAATGAACAGAAGCCTAATGTCCCTTGTCCTGCAACGATTCTCAGTTTCTCATACCAGCATATTCTTCTTCTTTTAGTAGTAGCAGCAGTATAAGAACTCTAGAGCTTTACATTTTAGCATCAGTAGGCAATTAGCCAATGGTATTATTCTCTAGCTATTGTTGGACAGATTGAGAATGTTGAGCTTGCTGTTGAGTTTTCCCTAATAATATAATTAGCGTTAACTGACTCGAGTGGACAAATCTTTTCTGTTTAAATTGAAAAATTGGGGGTTTTACTGCAAGAAATCTAAACCGTGTGGCACTACAGGTGATGGTATAGTAAATACAGGGGCGTTGTGTTAAAAAGAAAAATTTAGAAAAAAAAGATAATTATTTGCGATAAGATCCTAATCAACTGGTTGTAAATATGATTTTTCTTACTTACGGGGCTAAAAGTAGATAAAATCAGAATATTTGGGGCAAAATTTAATATCTAGGAACTTAAACGCGTATAAACGAATTGAAAAAGTAATCCTCGACAGATACATTCATAATCATCTGCCATCATTGTGTTTCCCTGTCTGAACCTGAACCAAACCCTAGCGTCCGAATTTCCAAATCCAAAATTCAAATCGTAGTTTCGTTTTTCTGATTCGAGATGTTTCTATCTCCCGGCCACTCTCCACGTCATCTATCATCTCCGTCACCGTCTTCTTACTCCGACGATGGTCACCGCATCTCCTCCTCCTCCTCGAAGATCACACCCCGGAACCCTAGAAAACGGATTCGAGTCCTCGACGAAGACGCTTACGTCGCAGCGATCGAGAAGATCATCGAGCGCGATTACTTCCCGGATATACCCAAGCTCAGGGACCGCCTCGACTGGATCCAGGCGGTGAAAACCCGCGACCCGGTCCAGATCCGAGACGCGCAGTTGAAGATCATCGAGAGGAGGCGTGGGAAGAAAGCTAATCATGGTGGGGACACGGAGGGTGGTAATAAAACTCAAACACCTGGTTCTACTTTCTTGAGAAGTTTCACTCCTTTAGATGAGTTCGATGGTAAAACCCCTAGAGAGGTCGAAGAACAAGTAGTAGTTGCTGATGATGATGATGAAGATGTAGATGTTAATATGTCGTTGGATGAGTTCTTTAGGAGGTATACAAGCGAGGATAACGATAGCTTTTGTAACATCTTGGAGAAGGTTAATAAGAGAAAGAAGGAGAAGTATGGCTATCTTCTTGGAGGTGGTGATGTGGTTGAGGATGCGAAGAGAGATAGGATCACTGATGGTTACGGTACTTCTTATCAGCCGACGAGTACTTTAGTAGGGTGGAAGTATACGGCGAAAAATCTTCTCATGTACCATCCGGCTGATCGCGGCGAGGCGCCGTTGACTGAGGAGGAGAGGGCTGTGAGGTTAGCTGGGCTGACCAAGGAGATTGTTAAGGGGAACACTCGTTTTCATGGGAAGACGGTTGATTATAGGCCGAGGGAGGATGGTTCGTTGGAGATTCTCTACACTCCTATCGCAGGCTCTTCCCCTATGCGTGTTAGGGATAGAAACACCTCCAAGAGGTATGATCTTGATGATTTGAGGAAGACTCCGAATCGTTTTCTACGTGGAGTCGGATAAGAGAGCAGACAACGGGTATAGTTTTGTTAAGACGCCGTCTCCTGCACCTGGTTTTGATGAATCGCCTTTTATTACATGGGGTGAGATTGAAGGGACACCTAATGCGGTTAGACCCCTGAGGATACGCCTATCGATATCGGCGGTAGAGCTGATGGACCTCACTACAATGTTCCGTCCGCGCCTGCGAGGGACGTAAGGGCGCATTCTTTGTCGAGGGACGCGTCGAGGAAGCTGAGGGAGAGGTCGAGCAGTATGTTTAAGAAGCCTCCGTTGCCGTCTCCTCGTCTTGGAAGCGCGAGTCCGAACGTTAGGACTATGCTTTCGCCTGCCGCTAAGAAGTTCTTCAGACGGGCGATAAGGAAATCTTCTTCTGCTGTTGATGAGAGCCTTCGCGCGAGTTATCGTGGAGCGAGTCCTGGTGCTGTGACTCCTAAGAGTGTGTCTAGATTTGGTAAAGATAGGATTACCCCGGGTTCAAGGTCACCTTGATTGTGCTAATGTTGTAAAGCTTATATGATGTTTTAATACGTTGGTGCTGATAGAGGCAAACAAAGATGCTTCTGTCTTGTACTAAATAAGCTTGTGCTAAGTGCTGTTGACTCTTTTCAAATGAAAGATACTATCTACCTTTGCATTTGTAATTTTGAGTTCAACGTTTTTTTGTCCTAGTGGTCCTTTTCTGCCTCATGCTATTCATCATTTACCGCTCTTCATTATTATAACATCATCATGATATCCTTACTTGAAGTCTGGGGTTACTCTTTTTATATCAGTACCCATTTGTGTGTTACATGCTCATATGATTATTCTCTCTTAAGCTTTCGCATTTCCCCCGTGCTTTATGTTTATTATGCATTCATGTTTGTGCATCTTCTTTACACTGAAAGACTGAAAGTAGATATGGCAGCCTGTAACAAGCGTTTTCGATCTTCACTGCAAACATGAAAGAGCCTGAAATGTCAGGATCTTTAGCGTTGTTCTGAAGACTATTTGAAGAGTGGTTTGGAGTTATTCAGGTTCACAATCTGTGGAGACTTGTCTGACAGTCTTGTGAGCTCGAGATGCGCTAAACCCAAGCCATCGAACTACATAGAGGTGTCTTTCACTAATGAAAGAACTTGACAGACAAATCAACCATTCTTTCAATCATGAGCATCACCCCTATAAAGGTTGTTTCAACTTTCAAGTATCCCAAGGGAAACTGGTATCTCGACTATGTACATACATGGATCAGAAGCTAGCTTCATAGAAATGATTAAAACAAATATATTTCTATACAATAAGCAGCATCACAAGTGTTTTTCAAAGACAACGATGAGAATAGTAAACTCAGACAAGTAAAACAAAAACACACAGGAAATGAAAAAAAAAACAGAATCTCATTATACTATATGTTACTGGTTCCACAGTGATTCATAGTTAGACCATAGCAGCATCTGCCTTGTCAGAATCCAACACTTTCTTTGAAGCTTTGTTAACAATTTGATTATTGATGTAATGCTTACGACAAACTGGCATATAGACATCAGCGCCACCGATCAGCTCGGTTCTGGTGTCACAAGTCTTCCTCAGAGTGAAGAAACCTTTCTGTCCACAAACGTCACACCTCGCAGTTAGCTTTGTCACAGAATCAGCAATTGGTATAATGTCAAGTAAAGCACCAAACCTCCTTCTGCATTTTGGCCAAACAAAGAAGACACATTCAAGTTACTGTTCAACAAAAAGAAAATGTTAATAAATTGAAGTAGAAGTGTCAAATCAAGCACATACCTAAGATAGTCACCATCAAGGCCTGCGACGATAACGGTTTTGCCATCATAATCAGCGACTTTGCAGCAAAACTCATAAAGATCTCCAAAGAACTGAGCCTCGTCAATACCAATCACATCAAGCTGCCAATCATTTAAAAAAAAAAAAAAATTAAATTAAAAAAAACACAATAAGACAACAATTTCCGACAAGAAGACAAAAAGACTTTTACCTTGTCGTAAGCATCTTGTCCGAATTTCTCAGGAAAAGACATGAGATCTGGAATAGCCCAGCAAGGGAATCCAATTCCATCATGAGTCACAACCTGAATCCTTGGCGTATCTTGTATCCTTGCTCGATTTCAGCATCGCAACACTTCTACAACAAACCAAAATCGAAAAAAGAAATTAGATTCGTAACAACCTCATAGATCCAAAAAGATCTGAGATGAGATGGTTAGGTTACAATTGTGTTTACCTTCCGAGGCTGATCTCTGACTTGATTCGGCGGAGGAGAGAGGTGGATTTCCCAGAAAACATGGGACCAGTGATGACATGAATAGCACCGGACCCGAGATGTCCCTCCTCATTGGCGATGACGGAAGCTCTGAGGGTCGCCATGGCAGAGAGAAGATCGTGGAGTAAGGCTTAAAAACTTGATTTTGGTTTTAGGTAGCGATGATGAATAGCTGCTAGTCGATGGTGGGTATATATAACAGATACGCAGAGGTTGAAGAAAGGAAGAGAATTGTGGGAGAAGATTTGTCAAAGGTAAGGGTTTTGAAATATTCGACATTTTCTTTTGGAGGGAAAACCTATTTTTGGAGGGAGTCCTTTTTCATAAAGCCGAACAACACATGGACTTTTAAATATTTAAATGGAAATAATGACAAAACGTTTGAAAAGATCGTTATCAGTTTTATTTAAATATGGGCTTAAAGCCCAAAATGTCCTGGGCTTTTATTGGCCCTAAGGTAATCATGTTAGTGTTTCATTTTGAGTAACTACATTATTAGGTTAAACCCCCAATTTCTGGTCGTGGTGCTAATTTTATATCACAAAAGTAAAACAACAAATATATAATTTTTTAAACAGAATGCATAAAACTAAAATCTATCTACGGATAACTAACTAATGGAAATGGTGAGCTAAATCAACAAAATCTAAGGTTGTTTAGATGATTTCGAGCTGTTTTTTTTGTATTTATTTCCCTTAAGCAAAATTTGAAATGTGAGAAGAAAATTTTATATTGGTTGAATTCTTTAACATGTGTGGTAACTGGTGACCAACGAATAATATGTTGACATCATTTTCAGTAGATTATAATAGTTTTTTGCTATATTCATCTTGTAAATCTAAACTTCAAATTCTGCATATATTATGTGTATGAGCAGTGCTGGTCTAATATTTAGATATCATAAGCAAAATTTTAACATGTTTTTACATTTTTCTAATAATTATATACAAATATATATAGTATAAAATATCACATTAATTTTTTAACTAATTCAATTGCATTAATAGTTATTAAAAATGTTAGACAATAAATTGTATAACAATATTTATTAATATTATCACTAACATTTTCATCATAATCAATCATAATTTACTAAAATCAATTGTTAATACAAAATCTCACATTTAAAAATGAAATTTACTTAAATTTTATATAATTTTTACTTATATTTTACTAACTTTTACTTATATTTTTATAAATTTTATTAAATTTTATATGTAAACAATATTTATATTTATTTAATAATAATAATAATATTTGTAAAAACATTAATATTGTTTGTATAATTTTATTAATAAATATGTTATGCGGATAATAAGAAACAACTAAACAAATTAAAGAAGCATTAAATGCGTTGATTTGTAAAAGTATTAGATTTTGTCACTGGCTAATAGTTCTCGATAAATAATATTTATCCAAAAAACTTTGTATAATAATAAATATTAATAAAATTTTCAAAAATGTTATGAACCGACTGGTTCAGGTGGATGTTTATCCAAAATATACTTACTAGGCTTTGGCCCATTAGTGGCCCATCTTGTAGTTCCCTATATAAGGAGTTCATATTCGACATTAATAAGATACACACATTTACAACACGTTATCAGCACGAGATAAGCTCAAAACCCTAGCAAAATTCGTAGGTCACCCAAACCTTAAAAACTAGCCGCATCTTAAAATAGTCATATCTCTCTAACCGTAACGACCTAGACGGCGAGCCACCTATCAATCTGAAGATCTCGACGAGACGAAGCCAACGCCGTCAACCTCGTGTCGATCCGACCTTGGACGCGCCGTCACGCTCCGTTTCAACAGGCGCCGCCAATTGCTTCAAAACTCTAATTGCGGCGCAACTTCAAATCGATCCTTCTCCCAAACCGTAAGGACTCAAGCAACGATCCACATATCAAATTGAAGCTCTCGACGAGACGAATCCACCGCCACAAGCCCCATGTCGATCTGATCTCAGAGGCGTCCTCAGGCTCTATTTCAATACGCACCGTCAAATTTCCTAAAACCCTAGATCCGTCAAACATAAACCCAAAACGGCGCGACTTAAAATTGATATATCTCTCTAACCCTGAAGAATCAGACGACGAGCCACATATCGACGTGAAGCCCTTGACGAGGGGAATACACCGGTGCAAACATCACGACGATCTGATCTCTGACGCGCCTTCACTCGCAGAAACAGTACGCGGCGCCGTCTTGGTCTTTGGAACCCTAATCCGAACCAACAAGTTTTTCTAGGCAAATTCAAATCTTTTGAAAGCTAAGTTGACATACCCTGGTTGTTTTATGATATTTTGTTTAGATTATCATGTTTCATGTTCATGTTATCTAATACTCCTTATGTTTGTTTCATGAACTGAGAAGAGTTAGTGCAACGATGTAGCACACAGCTGTTCGCGAACAGATACCGCGGCCATGAACCAACAATCTCAAGCTCGATCAGCTAGCGGTCCTTTTCTGGTGGACCATTCAACCCTACATAAGGTTGAGGTAATTCGAAACTCTAATAGAGAATCCATACTTGAATTTGGATTGATTGAAATAAATTGAAACTATAAAACTCTAATCGCAAAGCTAGGATAATAGATCAATCCCTATGAGTAAATCGAAGCTCATTATCTTAAGTTCGGTATCCCTATTGAGATTGTTTGATCAATTAAAATCAAAACCTTAATAGGTTTTGAATCTCAAAATCCTGATGATCAAAAAAAAAAAAAAAAAAAAAAAAAAAAAAAAAAATTAATGTTAAATCAGTTGAACTGAATAGAATTTTATTGTTCATCCTGAGACTATGTGATCAATTGCGATTGAATGTTTAGGATTGATAAATCCATGTTAAAATTCGATTAAATGTTTATGATTGATTAAAACCGCATTGATATGATTTTTGCATAAAGAAATTGTATGTTAAAATTGCTGCATTATAACATTGGCTGCATATAGATCATATCTAATGTTTAGAATTTTTTGCATCATACTCAGGCCGCATGATCATATATATATTGTTAACTAAGATTATTTTTTGACTGATCATGAGTTTATTTGATAAAGCCATATGACTTGATATGAGTATGACTACATTGCTTGTTTGGATTACCATTGGTTTTAAATGTATGCAAACTGTATGAAAAACTAAGCATTAAGCATTGAGTAATATATCAGAGTATATAAAGATTTTCAATAAAGCATTAGAGACAATGATTGTCAATGAATGTATCATCGAGAATAATAATGAAACTGACCGAAATAGATACATGGCAATAATGATCAGGATGATAATGTCTATTTCTAGATGAGCACAATAATTGAGACATCCTAGATCAAACCTATTCCCTGAAGCCAGTAAGGCTGAAAAGGGGGAGAAAGAACCCAAAGAAAGTTAACCATGTTCATCATGATTAAACCACACAGCTATGACTGTGGTGGATGGAAAGGACATGGGCGTGATCAATTCACCTCATATGGTCACGAGAATAACTATGGTACAGGCCGTGGATATCAATCCCACTCAGGCCGTGGTCGAAGCAATTATAACTCAAACAACTGTGGACATGGAAACCACAATAACCGTGGTCGTGGTTCCTACCATGGTCGTGATCGAGGATCAGTCTGCAGTAGTATTTCGATACCACAACACTCGACCAAGTAAGTGTGCCATATATATGGAGTAGGGAATCATTGGGCTAAGAATTATAGTATGTCCATGAGGGAGCAGTGTGGACAAATTCCGTTGAACATGTCCATACTATAAGTAAGCCCCTTTTAGACATCTTTGTGGACAAATCCGATTGCACATGTGCACACTATAAGCCATCTGTCTAATTTATATACTTGATAAATCTAATGCATAATTTTAAAATTTAAAATCAATACAAATTGAGAGTATAGTCAATACAGACCTACGGTCAGGGTAGTGCCTAAAGGGCATTTTATTCACCCAAGAATTTAAGGAATTCGTGACCTATTGAATCATTATAAGAATGGTTCCCAAATAAAACAATGGGCAAAAGGAAACAAAGGACACAAAGGTTCCCCAAAGATAAAATTGCCCAAGGTCTTAAAAGTGGTCAAGACTATACATGTTTTATCTAAACTATGCTAAAGATAAGAGCTATGGTAATCAGTGTGGTTTATCCCACGGAAAAAATTATTAGACACTATATGGCATGACCGGATTAGCCATCCAGATTGGTTTAATAATGAAAGGACAAGAACAAAAAGAAAAATCGCCTAAAAAGGCTACATATCTTTACATGATTCACATTCTAAAAGTATTTTGAGAATGTATGATATGTCCATGGGGGAAGGATAAGAATAAAACACATCTTTTCTTCTACATGGACATACACACACAGAAGTGAACATTGATACCCATCCCATTGACTGAAACGGGTCAAAGGCCAGACACACCTCATCTTAGCATATAAATAAGTGCCACTTATAAATTCTATTGCTCCACCACAGAAATATAAGATGAGAGGATGGGAATAGATGTTGGATATGATATAAGTTCCCCACGTTTCTAAGTATCTTGAGCCATCCACGGACAAGTTTTTTAAATGCTAGGTACACGGATAGTCACCTCAGTGAATCCGAACATCCAACATTAAGGGGAAGCTGGATAATAGAAAATTATATGGAATCAAAACATCCTTATATTGGCAAGATCCTCAGACTCGAGAATGATTTCTAGAAGTCCATAAAGTTTATACAAAAGCTAGCTTAATACAATTGCCAGATTCCAATGACCCGAATAGAATGACTAAGTCATCTCTACCAGCTATGAATGCACCAAATAAGATTTGATGTTCAAGAGAACATAATCAAGTTGCTACTGAGTCTAAAATATATTAGACCAATAAGTTCTAAAGATAAGATCCCTCGGATATTAAAGAAAGGTGCAAATCCGTGGATGAGGGACTCCTAGACATCATCAAGATGTACATGTACAAAACTTAAAAGCCATGGCCATGGATGAGGAACCATAAGATATGGTTGTACCTAAGGTACCTAATGATGCTTGGGACGCCAAGCTTCAGGGTATTAAAGGTCATAATAAAACCTCAATAAAGTTATGTCATGTCTAGGACACAAAGGAACAAACGAGTACTCGAAACAAATGATATACTATGCGCAATGTAGCAATTGAGATCATAAGATCAATGAGGATCATAAACCCACGTCCATATGAATGCATTCAAACATATGAGATTAAGATCAAATAAGAAAGTAGACGTGGAGTTAAGAGAGGATAGGTCCATAAGTACGGACACCTCTAGATGCTAAACCAGTTGGACAGAAAAGAGTCTTTGTGAAAGAAATTTCTATGGCGAGATATACTTAATGTAAGGCACGACCATATGCATAATATTAAGCATGGTCATGTGCACAAGGATTATCACAAAGACCAGGAATCAATTAAAAGGAGATAAGCTCCTTATGGTGGATGCAACGAACATTGAGATTCCTCGATAAGTCTGGCACATAAGAAAAACTTATACTTGCGGTTCAAGGATGTAAACCGACTGATTATATAAGTCCACTGGAAAATATATATATATATATATATATATATATATAAGTCTCAGAGGATATATAGTTGTCTAATGCAACAAAGTTCTCGAGAACTAGAGTATACAAGAATATTTTGATCTAAAGAAAATATCCTAGGAACCTCTGGAGACACTTCCCAAAAGACTATCAAAAGAAAGCATTGAAATGAATGTTTTGGGAAAGATTAAATTTGGGACAAACAAAGATTGTTTGGGACTACAAAGTAAGTATCTTAAATATACTTAAAGATGAAATCCTTGTGCATCAATAAAACATAGACTAAAGATGTCAAAACATTAGGTATGAACCATTGTGTGAAGTCTATAAGGTTCATTGAATCTAAACGTTTACTATATAAATATGGCTCGCCCCATTGTATGGTAACATAGTCCCATAGTCCCTAGATCCGGACATAGACTCAGTAGATCATAAGAAGGACAAAGAAGTTGTACCTTAGTCTGGATACAAGCAAGTGTAAGACCCATGGTCGAATGGTTTTCACTCGGTCCAAGTACTGACCCACTTTGTTCTAAGAAGGAACATGGTCACGAGGCCATCTGAGATAGGTCACGGGTCCTTTGATCCTAGATTGGACAGAGACATATGTCCTTGGTCTAGAAAAGACTCAAGGCACATCCGGATGTAAATACACATAAGTGAAACCATAGTTAAGTCTAAACTTAATAGTATATGTCCAAATGACTCCAAAGGGTAATATGATCATATATGTTGTTAAATGATCAGACCATGAGGCATTGGAAATAAAGCCATACATGTCCCTTGCCAAAGGTGCCATTGGCGCCTTGCCTTAATGTGTTTGTTACACACATCCGAACATAAGCATTGAATTAAGCTTATGTTATTTCTAAATATAAAGGCAATGGGACAGGATTGAAATATCCTTTTACTAATGTTTGAGATTATTTTATACTAACCAAACCCAAAGATGTGTTTGCTTGGTTTTGTTTTGATTATGATACAGGTTATAAATTGGATCCATACATGGATAGTTCTCAAACAAGCAGTATGCACACGTTGGAAAACAAATATGAAGAAGTACAAGTCCAACCAAAGACATGTCAAACGGCTTCTTCACCATGTCTACAACAGCACCACATCCATGAGACCTTCCTATCAGTCCAGGACGTGCACATTAGAAGACCGGCTCAGAGACTTGGAGTTACCACCAGTCTACTCATGCGCCAACCTCAAGAGCATATACGGAGGTACAAATCAGGGGAAGTGATACATGTTGTACTCTTTTTCCTTCACCATGGTTTTGTCCCACTGGGTTTTCCTGGTAAGGTTTTAATGAGGCAACACCAAGTAATTGGTAAAGTGTATCACGAGCCCAAAAGGGATTTGGTATCTGGCGAACTCAAGATGGATTCAACATCCAGGGGAAGTGTTATGAACCGACTGGTTCAGGTGGATGTTTATCCAAAATATATACTTACTAGGCTTTGGCCCATTAGTGGTCCATCTTGTAGTTCCCTATATAAGGAGTTCATATTCGACATTAATAAGATACACACATTCACAACAAAAAATATGTTTTTTTAATTTGGATGTCCTAATCAGTATTTCCTCTATGACCGCTGTGTATGAGATACAAATAAGACTAGTTTTATTGTTATTTTTTTGTAACTGAGCTTACGAATTTCATTATTTCTGTTGATGTTTCTTCATTTCTTCTTATGGAAAAGTGATGGATTTTCTTCCACGCTCTGTCAAAGTAACAACACTGTCATGCATGACACTATGAGCATCAATCCCATTAATCTCTTTCCGTACGTTAGTTTTTATGTGTGTGTTTTCAAAAAAATTCTTCTATTTATAGCATCTAAAAAAAAAAAAAAAAAAAAAAATTCTTCTATTTATAGCATCTATAATATGTCTTTTACATTCCATTTATTATTGTTAAAAAGGTTTGTCATTCATATTTTTCCATAAAAATCATATTTTCTAGAAAAAGCTTTTTTTTTTGTATTTTTCTGAAGTTTAAAAATTAATAATCAGTAACGCCTATATTTAAACCGTAAAGATCGAAGTCAAAAATATTCTTTGGTTTGAAAGAATAGTTGGTAACGCCTATATTTAAACCGTAAATGAATATTTTTTTTGTAAACAACCGTAAATGTAAATAAATATTTTTATAGATTTTTCATTTACACCACAATATATACAATAGATCACAGTTTCACTGATGTTTTTGTAATTGGTAAATTATCCGGTATAATTTATCAAATTAAATAAAGTAATATTTGTGAAAATGTAATTTATGTGTAAAATTCAATAATAAATCAAACAAGTATACTAATCTTAATGATTATTATTACGATTAAATAAACATACAAATAACCAAGAGTTCTTGGCCTAGTGGTAATGAAACTCCAGCTGGAGTGTCCGCCCTGGGTTCAAGTCGCCTTGGCCACCTTTCCGCCTATAACCGTGCATGCCCGGATGGAAGGCCTCGTGGGGATTAGTCTGGACTTATCGCCTGGGAACCCCCACGGTTATCAAAAAAAAAAAAACAAAAAAACAAAAAAAAAAACATACAAATTTAAAAGCAAAACAATCACAATCACATTTTTTACATAATAAATTATGTGAATAAACATCATCAACTGCAATCATCTATTCAAGACATTGCCAGTTTAGACTTGAGCAATATTCTAATGAATCTATTCATTTGTTTAATTAAGTACAAACTAAATATATTTCCAAACTATTTATATTTCATTTTTTGGCAACAACCGTGAAGAAAAAAAGTTTGCGTGTAATAAAATTTGGAAGGGGAAAACAAAACTCCGTAATTTCCTTATTACAAACGCACATAGCTTTTGTAATGATGTAAAAAAAAAAAAAACTTAACCCTTTATATATAAATACAGAGACAAGACATATATCTTCTTCTTCTTGCACCCGAAAAGCCTTTGTCTCTCTCTCTCCACATCTCTCTCTCTCTCTCTCTCTCTCCTTCCTCTCTTCTCTCTCTATCTTTCTCAGTACGTTTTCGATTGACGCCATTGAAAATTGAGTTAAATCGGTTTGAATCGGATTGAACAGAACCATTCTCATTTGTGTGTGTGTGTTTGCTTCTTCTCTTCTCTCAATCGTTCGTTTCTGTGGACAAAAAGGGGGGCAGGTTTGAGTTATGCCCTCTATTCAAATCGCCCCTATCCTCCTCAGATCTTAGCCTTCCCCTCGACGAGATTCAGCATCTGGGTTTTCTTTATCTGATTGGTGGGTTTTCGAAAGTTTGATTCTTTTGATCTGAGATTTTGATTCGTGTTTTTTTTATTGTAAGGATCCTTTGATCAAACTCTTCGACAGGATCTCTTGTTCCGGATCTGTATTGAATCCAAGTTCCACTTTTTCGGTCGTTGTTAGATGTGTTTTGATTGATCAGATTCGGAACAATCGATCAAATCTGAAAGAAAAAAAAAACTTTTATGTTTTTGAATCTGACAAAAGCTTATTGTGTTCCGGTTTTGTCTTTTATGTGCAGAGGAGCAAAAAAAAAATGCAATCCGACAATGGAAAGCTGTTCATCGGAGGGATATCGTGGGACACCAATGAGGAACGTCTCAAGGAGTATTTCAGCACGTTCGGTGAAGTCATCGAAGCTGTGATCTTGAAAGATCGCACCACGGGCCGTGCACGTGGCTTCGGCTTTGTTGTCTTTGCTGATCCAGCTGTTGCTGAGTTTGTTATCACCGAGAAGCATCACATCGATGGGAGATTGGTATGCTTTGATTCTCTACAATGTAACTTGTTTTCGAAGCTTCTTTATGCAAATTAATCACATTTGTGTTTATAGGTTGAAGCCAAGAAGGCCGTTCCTAGAGATGACCAGAACATGGTGACCAGAAGCAACAGCAGCAGCATCCAAGGATCACCCGGTGGTGGTGGTGGTGGTGGTCCAGGAGTAGTTCGCACAAGGAAGATATTCGTCGGAGGGTTACCTTCTTCCGTCACAGAAAGCGACTTCAAGACCTACTTTGAGCAGTTCGGGACGACCACCGATGTGGTTGTTATGTACGACCACAACACGCAAAGGCCTAGAGGTTTCGGATTCATAACTTATGACTCCGAGGACGCCGTTGAGAAAGTGCTGCTCAAGACGTTCCATGAACTCAACGGGAAGATGGTTGAGGTCAAGAGGGCTGTGCCAAAGGAGATGTCTCCTAGTCCAGCTCGTAGTCCTCTCGGTGCTGGCTACAGCTATGGGGTTAATAGGGTGAACAACCTTTTGAATGGATATGCTCAAGGGTTTAATCCGGGTGCGGTTGGAGGCTATGGGCTTAGGATGGATGGTCGGTTTAGTCCGGTTGGTGCTGGGAGAAGCGGGTTTGCGAATTTCGGTTCTGGTTATGGGATGAATATGAACTTTGAGCAGACGGGGTTTGGTGGAGGTACGAGTTTTAATGGAAACGTGGACTATGGGAGAGGGATGAGCCCTTACTACATTGGGAACACAAACCGGTTTGGTCCTGGTCCTGCTGTTGGTTATGAAGGAGGCAATGGAGTAGGAGGAGGAGGAGGAAACTCGTCCTTCTTCAGTTCGGTTACAAGGAACCTATGGGGAAACAACGGTGGTCTTAACTACAACAACAACAACAACAACAACAACGCTACAAACTCAAACTCCAATACATACATGGGAGGAGGAGGAGGATCAACAAGTGGGAACAACACTCTTAGCGGTCCATTTGGAAACTGGGGTGCTCCTGGAGGAGGTGGAAACAATGCTGTTGTTGGTAGTAACGAGAATGTGAAGTTTGGTTACGGAGGAAACGGTGAGTCTGGTTTTGGGTTGGGGAGCAGGTGGATATGCAGCGAGGAACATAGGGCCTCCTAGCAAGGCGGCAGCAGCACCGTCGTCGTCTTCATTCTCTTCTGCCTCGGCTGCCAACAACAACATTGGTTACGATGGAGCAGGGCTTGCAGAGTTTTATGGGAATGGTGCGGTGTATAGTGATCCCACGTGGAGATCACCCGACGCCTGAGACGGAAGGGCCTGCTTCTTTTAGCTATGGGATTGGAGGAGGAGGAGGAGGTCCTTCCTCGGATGTTTCAGGTAGAAGTTCAGTCTCCAGGTTATGTTGGGCAGTTACAGTGTGAACAAGAGACAACCAAACAGAGGTAATTTGCTTTTTTTAAAGACATGATTGTATTTGCCTAAAGAATGACATTAGCTTAGTTGGTTAGTAAGGGAATATAATAGGAATGGTCTATGTATGCTTAGATTTGATTTTGATGATAAAACCATGTTGTTTAGGATCTTGAACTAAATAGTGAGTTTCTGGAATACAACAAGTTGCTTACATACATAATGCTAAAAGTCAGTAGCTAGTTTTGCATCATTACTGTTATCTACTTCACCAGGGAAACGTTTGTTCCGTGCTTTAGATATGCGCTCATTGGAGCTAGGAAACTAGCTTTAACCTTATATGCATTTGCTCACACCATTGTCTCTAGGAAGTAGAGAAACTAGTTTAACCTTATATCCTCCATTTCTTCTCGCCTTTTTGTTGCAGGAATTGCTACTTAGTACATTCCTTTTTGTTTTTTACCACGATATTGTAGGCGAGCCATCAAGGTGAACGATCTGGAATCTCTTAGATTTATCTTCATACAAAGCAAAGCCCTGAGGACAAAACTTTGATCATATCATCATCAGCTTAGAGCTAACCAGAAAAAAAATCCCTCATGGTTTGGTTTTCTAAATTCATTGGTCCTCCTCCCTCTTCATAGGCTTTTTCTTTTCTGCTTTCTTTTTTTTTTCTTTCAACGAGGGACGGTAGAAACTGTGTCAAGTCTCCGGCGAGGCAGTAATACATAAGAAGAGTTCAAACAAAAAAAACCAAAAAAAAAAAAAACAAGAATGATCCTTCTTCCTTAGTTTTCTTTATTGTCATGTAATGGTTCTTCTTCTTGGGGGTTATGTCTTAAGGTTTGGTGTTTTGAGGCAGATTGTACTAGAGGTTATATGTTTCTTTTGTTTTCTTGTTTTTTTTTTTTTTATAGTGTGAGATATTGGAAAAAGAGGATTTATAGCCATTGTAGGGCTTTCGAGAATAAGTCTTTTTTTTTTCAATCACTTTGAGATTATTTTCTTCTCCTGCTGTTTGTATGTCTTATGCGAACGCAAGCAAAACTCGTTTTATTATGTTCATGTACTTCTATTTTATAGAAAACTATTTTATTTTATTTTTGATTTATATCTTTTCTTGTGCTATTTTTTCTTTTAGAAAAAAAGTTCTAATGAAATGACAAAAACATTCAGGTTGTACGACACACTCCTATACCCGTCATATTCAATTTGATTTGCAATATGAGACGATGAGCTTCATATTAAGAGTCTAAACCAAAGATTTAAATAACCAAACTATACAATATACCTTAACCAATTTCTAGATTTCTAATAGATCAGTATGTTTAAGGCTTGAGTTAGTTTGGCCGGTGATGAACAGATGGGAAGTGTTAGGACTTTGGCTTGATTAAAGATTATGATACGTGAGATTATATAATCTTATCTGTCTATATATTCGTATCATTGTAGAAAGTAACTTGTCTTTATCGAATGCTTGTTTGTAATTTTGAGATGCGCAACGCAGCTAGCTTCTAATGTACTGAATTAAGTAATCGTAATAAAGATTAAAACCTTAAAAGGACCTATCTCTAGATTCTTTCTAGTGTCTATTATGATCTAAAGTCATACATATTGCATTTTCATAATCGTAGAAATAGTGTTAACTTTATACGAATCTGAGATCATCATAAAAAATATTTGTGTTTTAGAAATAATAAAGAGAGTATAATTCAAGCTAGCTGCGCTGCATGCGTATCTGAAAGTTAAATTTACAGGGAAATATCTAAATTAAATTTATAGAAAAAACAATCCAAAAATACTTCAAAATTTTAATAATTTTATTATATATATTAAAGCACTCTTGCATATTGAGAATCATACAAAATTTACTACTCAGTCATGTGTCACTCTCTCTAGAGATATCCACATCACTGATATGTCAAAAAGATATTATAAATACAAGAGTGATATATCAGAATTAACTTTTCCATCGCAGTCTAGTTAATCAAAGTGTCTTAATTAGATGGATGCTTGGTGGACAAGCGACTATAAAATTCAAGGACCCGATTTAGCAATCTCAGTGCAAGCAGGTGGAATCATCTGTCCGGTGAGAACAGGCTTCATGTTAGCACAGGCCCCTACAGCTGGTCCTTCTGCACCTTTGTGGACCAAGTTGATGTCAGCAAGAGCAACATTAGTGCAAGGCGTGCCTGAGCTGCAGATTAATTTCACAGCAATCTTTGTCGCTGATGTGCCCTTAATGTTCTTGAAGGTCACGTCCGACAATTTCACCTTAGATGGTACCTACACATATGTTAATAAAGATTGTTAGATTTATATGACGTGACAAATCTTTAATTTTTTAGTTTCTCATAACGTGTGTTTTTTATTTTTGTTATAATATTTGATTCGGTAACATACCCCAACTTTGCAGTCGGCATAAGGACAGTACTCTTGGTCGATGAGAACGGGAGTGCTAACATTGTCCATTGTGATATCCTCAAAAATAATGTTGGAGGCAATACCAGGAGGAGATCCAGGCCATGTCTTGATGCGAACACCATTCATGGTGTTCTTGATGAGGCATTTCCTCACTGTGACTCCTTTGACTGGTTGCTCATTAGGGTACCTTCCTAGACTCCCTACGGCAATGCCGTGTCCCGGTCCACATTCCACATTCTCAACAATGAGATTCTCAGTACCATCTCCTATGGAAACACAGTCATCTCCTGTTTTAATCTTTGCCCCTAGTAAGTTCACGCCGATGGACCTTCCAATGTGGATACCATCAGTGTTGAGACTCTCCGGTGGTGCATCAATACCAATTTTCTCAAGAGTTACGTTCTTGCAGTTGAGAACGTTCATGTGGAAAAGTTTGCTGTTCGTTGATGTTATGCCAATAATTTTGGAGTTTGTGAGACCCGTAAATCGTATGTTCTGTTACCAAAAAGTGCATAATAAACTCACCAAACTGCTAATAGTTATAACATTAAAAATTATAGTTGATGTAAAGTGAATGTTCTTACGATGGGGAGAGAGTTGCATTTTCCAGTTTTGGCGCAGTCATTGGCCTTCCAAGCGAGGGAGCCTTGACCGTCAAAAATGGCTCCGTTTCCATTCAAAGTGAAATCAGCAAGATTTGTAAAATCAATCCATCCGCTGTTAGGCTTAGTGGCACCGACCGTAGCCGGAGCCTTCATATTGCCGTGCATTTCCAAAGTGACAGGACCCTTGCACGGACCTAAGAACTCTATGTTGTTCACCAAATAATCACCCTTTGGCATTGTAATCGTGCTCGGTCCTGCTGCTTCACACGCTGTTTTCCATACAGCCAAAAATGCCTACATATAAAACCATAAGGGAATCTAATAAATAAAATAAGAGAGAATAAACCTATGTATATGTGTAATATCAGATTTAGTACGTACCGCAGTGTCATCGGTTGTTCCGTCTCCTTTGGCTCCTGCTGCTTTAACGTCAAGTGCTCCACCACTTCCTGCGGGTCCTGTTGGTGCAGCTGCGCCGCTTCCTTTGGGTCCTGGATCAAGGGGTGCCCCGTTTGCTATTGTGCTCAAAATAGCCACTACTAGTACAAGAAGTACCGTCTTTGCTCTGCGCAAACCCACCATTTTTATTCTCTTTTATTTTGTCTTATTTAATACTAAATGCTTATTTGTTTTTTTTTGTTTTTTTTTGTTTTTTTTTGTTTTTTGGTTCTGATGATGAGATGAAAGTCCGTTTTATAGCAGCGCAGAAAGAAATGAAAACCACAAACTCCTTCTACACAGCTAAAAATAGAATCATACAAAATTAGCTAATCATGCACGATGATCCTTCTGACTTGGTGCGTTTTCTAAATATGGGGTGTTATTTATGTACATATAACTTCCATTTTTTCATATTGCTAAAAATATACGTAAATATGCTTGCTTTATTAATATGTAAAGTATATTTACACATAATTGTTTACATATATTTTTATGTTAATATACTTTCATCACAATTGTAAGATTAAACTGGATCAATAGCATCTTTGGGATGTGAATTTTTAATTTTATCTACAAATCATCACTTTGGTAGCCATTAAAAAATAATAATGTGTAGTTGATAAAGCAAAAGAGCAAATAAAAAAACAGATTAGTTGTTGTCTCGTTTCAACAATTCTAATAACTTTTGGTATAGGGTCCACCACTACAAGATTCAAAATTCAAAAACGTAACTGAAAATAAAAGGTAACTAGGAAGAAGCTTATGGTTTCGCTTTTTAAGGCCATTAAAATCATTCAACTCAGAAAAAGTACCTCAGTAGCATAATGTGACCTATGTTGTAACGTAAAGTCAGAAAGTGACTCTCTATGTAAATTACTCATTGTAAAACTTGTATCTCATCTTAGAATGAACTATATCCAGTTTTGTGACTTAGTTTTTGTTCGGTTTTGTGAATGACAGGAGATATAGAAAAGTTGTAATTTGGCTTAGTTTGATGCAATTTAATTTGGCTCAGTTTGGCTTTTTTCTGAGTTACGTCGTTTCACCTTTTTTATCGGGAACCCAAGCAGTGCCGTGCGAAGGTCTGTATAGGCTTAAGGCAGCTTTAGAAATTGGGGCCTTTTTAATATATGACATTGAAGAAAATCGATAAATTTGGAGACAGAGAAATTGATTTTCTTAGTAGTCTCTCCATTCTCTGGAACCATGCTTGCCTTCATCTCCACAAATATTTTATCATTTATGGAAAGAAAATTAGGTTTGATTGACTATAATTTAGTGATTACACCTTTAGCTGGAACCACTCTTCTCTTCATCTCCACAAATCTAGTGATTACACTCTTTCAGTGTTTTTAAATGCTTTTTAACACACTTTTAAATCCTTAGTCACAAATTTAAGTTGGTTGGACACATAAACCGGAAATTCAAACTCTGAGCTAACTCGTTAGACCACCGTATAAATATTAACTTACTGAGTTCAAAAGCGTTATTCAGATTTTCCTTTATATAAAACAATACACATGCAAAACTACCTTAACTCCAAAACCACTTTGATACACCATATTTTCTAGAATTTGGGGGCCTTAAATATGCATATTTTTTGGGGGTCTGTGGCGAATGCCTTTTTCAATACACATAAGGCACGGCTCTGAACCCAAGCATTATAAATAGTTTTTCCTACCGTGAATTGAATTCGGGTAGAGAAAGTTACAGCCGTAATCCCTTTACCACTAGATCAATTCAACTTTGGTGAAACTACATTTTTGTCTGAGTTATGTCAAAAAAAACCAGATCTTGACAGTTTACCAAAAAAAAAAAAAAAAAACAGGTCCTGACCTAATTCACTCGCTGAGATTGGATGAGCGCAAATCTGCAAGATCAACTCCTGAAAGTTACGGCTTCTCCCTCTTTCAAATTCTCTAATTTAATATTAAATTATATTGTGTATGATATGTTTACATTAGGTTTCAATACTTATTATTAAAAATATACCTTCGATTGAATGTGATTGTATGCATAAGCACAATGTAGGGTACAATGTCCGATAAATCAGAATATCTGAATAATCAATGAAAATGAGAAGAATATTATGAATATTTATATGATTCAACATCATATATTAGATATCCCTAACCATATAAAATAAAATGGCCTCTAAAACACTACCTTCATCTGCTTTAGATCAAGGCTGGCCTGGCACCACAAAGAAATGGTCAATGTTAGAACACTAAATGCTCTTCGAAGATTCTTCGACTCTCAAGTACAAAATGGTTAGAACTAAGGTTAAAATATATTTCATCTTATATATTAAAATAGAAGTCATGACTTTTTTCATATGTGATTTTTTAAATTAGAACATCACTTAGAAATTTTATTAAATGTATTCTACTAAGACTAATAATAATATATAGAATCTTTAAAATAATTTAATCATAATATCTTTTGATATCTTTTCATTTTAAATGTAAATATATTTATTAAAAAATTCTAACAAATCTGTTTTAAAAGATTTTTACAAGATCTTCATTTTCAAAACTATATTTAAATAATTTCATTAATTTCGAAATTAGTTTGCAATATTATTATACATTAATAAATTTAGTTATCATCTATAAAATGAAACATAAAAACTATTTTATCTATTATATAATCATAATCAATCATATTAAAAGAAAATTATTATATTCAGCTAAATATAATAACATTTTATTAAATTGATAAATTTATATATTTAATATATTTTAATTTCGTAAGAATAAAATATTATGTTCAAAAATAAAATCTAATACGTTGGTAAGATGGGTTAACATTAACAAACTATAAAATACATGTATAAAAATTAATATGTATTTCATTAAAGTTAATAATATAAAATCTTTGTAACTATTTTAATCATGATATCTTTTTATTTTAAATATGATGATAAAATGGCTTAAAATTGCAAACTATATAATACATGTCTAAAAACTAAAATAAAATTAAATATTATTTAAAACAAATAAGCATAAAAATATTTGTAAAAGAAAATCCAGCTTTGAATGGCGGGTCATAATTTACCGTAAAATAAATACAAAAACAAATTCAAATATGTTTTCTCATGAATAATTTTTTTAGCTAAATGCATATACAATAATATAAATATATAATAAGAAGTGACAAATACATACGGTTTTAAAAAGTTGATTAGTTATAACATGTAATTATGAAATTATTGTATTTGAAATAGTTATATAATGATTAATGTTAAAAGTATTTACTATTTCTATTCTAAAACAAATATTTATATTTATAAAAGTGAAAATAAAATCCGCGCGGTTGCGCGGATCAAGATCTAGTGGACATTATTTAAAAAGTGGTTTGCCAAATACCAGTACTACAACATTTTTTTATAAATAATGACATTACATACTAACAATTTTTCTTTTGTCAGTAACATACTAACAATTATGACATTGCTTCAAATTAACTATAATATAGACATTTACATTCAATGTTGAATTATATTTTTGGTATTTTTTTTGTAAAAATGGCAATAATTTATAGATCATAGGTCAATGTTGTTAGAACATTCAGGTTTATGTACTATCATTTGGGTAATCGAGAGAACATCTAATTACGAGCTATGTATAAGTTCATGTTCCATATAGTTCCTGAAAGAAGGAAAAAAATACATTTTGCTGTTGATAAAAGATGTTTGTTGGCCAAATATGTAGATTATATTATGAACTTAGCATTTAGCATTGATGATAGATGATTGGTTTACAATTATCCTAGTTTTACTCGTGAACATGTTGATCGGATGTCTCACATTATCACTGCTCGGGAACTCTCAGGCCATTGGGATTACGATAAATCTTGGAGGTTTCTGTCTGTATTCGAAAAAATAAATGCTAACATCTCATACGCTTGATGGTGCTCCAGAATAGAAGAACCAGTATTTCTAGTCTCCATAAATGGATCAAAGAAAAAGTGGAGATGCGATCGTTGTTTCTGGCAATATGCAGTTTGGAGCTTCTGGAGTGAAATACATTTGACTGCTCATGAGTGGCTAATTGGAGCATATATTGTTTTAAGCATCTGTAGTTATATTTCTAATTATTTAATAAAAAAATTCAAAACCACAAAATAATCAATTTTACAACAAATAAATAAATAAAAATTAATATATTAATATATTATTGGTATTATACTTTAATATAAATAAAATTATTTATAAATACTATAAAATAAATATGATAAGAAATATAGATGATATAATTGATGGTAGAAAAATAATTATTTATGTAATAAATAATATTTTATGTTTTAAAATTCCATTTAAAACAAATATATAATACATTTAAACTATAAATATATATTATAAAAACTATAAAAAAATAATTTAATTATAAAAAGTGAAAATAAATACACGTGTGGTTGCACGGTTCCCAAAAAATATATTTTTGCGGATATGCATGTCACATTCTAAAAATAGGGATTATATTACAATGTAAACTATAAAATTATTGTATTTAAAAATGTCAAATTAAACAATTACTTAAAAAAAAAATTTTAAAATATATATTATCAATTATAAAAATAAATAAAAGTAAAAACAAACATATGCGCCGAAGTCTAGTCTTTAAATTAAATTTGTAGAAAACATAATCAAAAATACTTCAAATTTTTAATAATATTATTATATATATTAAAACACTCTTGCATATTGAGAATCATACAAAATTTACTACTCAGTAATGTGTCACTCTCTCTGGAGATATCCACATCATTTATATGTCAAAAAAGTATAATAAATACAAGAGTGATAGATCAAAACTTTTCCATCGCAGTCTAATTAATCAAAGTGTCTTAATTAGATGGATGCTTGGTGGACAAGCGACAATAAAATTCAAGGACCCGATTTAGCGATCTCAGTGCAAGCAGGTGGAATCATCTGTCCGGTGAGAACAGGCTTCATGTTAGCACAGGCCCCTACAGCTGGTCCTTCTGCACCTTTGTGGACCAAGTTGATGTCAGCAAGAGCAACATTAGTGCAAGGCGTGCCTGAGCTGCAGATTAATTTCACAGCAATCTTTGTCGCTGATGTGCCCTTAATGTTCTTGAAGGTCACGTCCGACAATTTCACCTTAGATGGTACCTACACATATGTTAATATAAGATTAGTTAGATTTATATGATGTGACAAATCTTTAATTTTTTAGTTTCTCATAACGTGTGTATTTTATTTTTGTTATAATATTTGATTCGGTAACATACCCCAACTTTGCAGTCGGCATAAGGACAGTACTCTTGGTCGATGAGAACGGGAGTGCTAACATTGTCCATTGTGATATCCTCAAAAATAATGTTGGAGGCAATACCAGGAGGAGATCCAGGCCATGTCTTGATGCGAACACCATTCATGGTGTTCTTGATGAGGCATTTCCTCACTGTGACTCCTTTGACTGGTTGCTCATTAGGGTACCTTCCTAGACTCCCTACGGCAATGCCGTGTCCCGGTCCACATTCCACATTCTCAACAATGAGATTCTCAGTACCATCTCCTATGGAAACACAGTCATCTCCTGTTTTGATCTTTGCCCCTAGTAAGTTCACGCCGATGGACCTTCCAATGTGGATACCATCAGTGTTGAGACTCTCCGGTGGTGCATCAATACCAATTTTCTCAAGAGTTACGTTCTTGCAGTTGAGAACGTTCATGTGGAAAAGTTTGCTGTTCGTTGATGTTATGCCAATAATTTTGGAGTTTGTGAGACCCGTGAATCGTATGTTCTGTTACCAAAAAGTGCATAATAAACTCACCAAACTGCTAATAGTTATAACATTAAAAATTATAGTTGATGTAAAGTGAATGTTCTTACGATGGGGAGAGAGTTGCATTTTCCAGTTTTTGCGCAGTCATTGGCCTTCCAAGCGAGGGAGCCTTGACCGTCAAAAATGGCTCCGTTTCCATTCAAAGTGAAATCAGCAAGATTTGTAAAATCAATCCATCCGCTGTTAGGCTTAGTGGCACCGACCGTAGCCGGAGCCTTCATATTGCCGTGCATTTCCAAAGTGACAGGACCCTTGCACGGACCTAAGAACTCTATGTTGTTCACCAAATAATCACCCTTTGGCATTGTAATCGTGCTCGGTCCTGCTGCTTCACACGCTGTTTTCCATACAGCCAAAAATGCCTACATATAAAACCATAAGGGAATCTAATAAATAAAATAAGAGAGAATAAACCTATGTATATGTGTAATATCAGATTTGGTACGTACCGCAGTGTCATCGGTTGTTCCGTCTCCTTTGGCTCCTGCTGCTTTAACGTCAAGTGCTCCACCACTTCCTGCGGGTCCTGTTGGTGCAGCTGCGCCGCTTCCTTTGGGTCCTGGATCAAGGGGTGCCCCGTTTGCTATTGTGTTCAAAATAGCCACTACTAGTACAAGAAGTACCGTCTTTGCTCTGCGCAAACCCACCATTTTTATTCTCTTTTATTTTGTCTTATTTAATACTAGATGCTTATTTATTTTTTCTTATTTTTTGTTTTTTTTTTGGTTTTTTTTGTTTTTTGGTTCTGATGATGAGATGAAAGTCTGTTTTATAGCAGCGCAGAAGGAAACGAAAACCACAAACTCCTTCTACACAGCTAAAAATAGAATCATACAAAATTAGCTAATCATGCACGATGATCCTTCTGACTTGGTGCGTTTTCTAAATATGGAGTGTTATTTATGTACATATAACTTCCATTTTTTCATATTGCTAAAAATATACCTAAATATGCTTGCTTTATTAATATGTATGTAAGTATATTTACACATAATTGTTTACATATATTTTTATGTTAATATACTTTCATCACAATTGTAAGATTAAACTTGATCAATAGCATCTTTGACTTAGAGTGAACAATCCAGTTTATGACTTAGTTTTTGTTAGGTTTTATGAAAGAAAGAGAATATAGAAAAGTTGTAATTTGGTTTAGTTTGATGCAAGTTATTTTGGCTTAGTTTAGTTTTCTGAGTTATATGTTCGAGTTTAACTAAAATATGCTTAAACATAAAAAAAACTGAAATAATATTATAGATTATTATGTATGATATGTTTACATGTGGTTTCAACTTGTTACTAAAAATATGCCTTCGACTAAATGTGATTGTATGTAACTACAATGTATTGTACAATGTCTGATAAATCAGAATGTCTGAATAATTAATGAAAATGAGAAGAATATATGAATATTTATATGATTCAACATCAAATATTAGATATCCCTAATTATTTAATATAAAATATGGGCCTCTAAAACACTACCTTGGTCTTCTTTAATCAAGGCTGGCCTGGCACCATAAAGAAATGGACAATGTTACTTAGAACACTAGATGCTCTTCGAAGATTCTTTGACTCTCAAGTACAAAAATAGTTCGAAATGGGGCTAACAGATATACAGTGCTCGAATCTATTCTATTAAAACAGAAGTACACTTTAAAAATACCCCATAGCTTTTAGTATTATTTACAATGATATGCCACTGAGCATTTAATTAATATTCCTATATTAATGCTTGTCTTTTCAGTTATTTAATGTGTGTTTCCTAAAAATTCTTTGTCTTTTTTTGGGTTTAATTAATGTATTTCCAAAACCAAATTCTATTTAATGTGGATTACTTTTTATGATTTTTTATTTTTTTCTGTTTAATTAATACATTTCTAAAATCGAATTCGAAATAAAAAAAATTGGCAACAATAATTAATAAACCTAACTTATATTATTCATTGTTTTTTTCCTATTTTCTTATATATGTGTGTGTGTGTGTGTTTGGAAATAATTAATAAACATAGCTTTAAATATTTAACAAACATTATTATTTTTAAACATGTAATTATATTTTTATTATTTATTAGTAATAACTAAAAATAAAAGTCACATTAAAATAATCATTTATATAATATATAAAAATATTATGTCACATATATTTTTCATATAAATAATACCACAATGTAAGTTCAGTATGATAAATGTTGAAAATATAAAATATATAACACCATATATTTTAAATAATATATACAACAATTTTATTATACATTATCATAAATTTTGATCAATAAAAAATACATTTGTACGGATATATTGGGTCATATTCTAAAAATATGAATTATACAATTGATGGGTTATAAAACAAAATAAAATTACTCAATATAAATTATAAATTATTATGTTTGAAAATGTCATATAAACAATTATTTAATCGGGTAAATTTTTAAAATATATATAATCACTTATACAGATAAATACTTATTACAAATTTAGATTACATTCCTAGCTATTTTAACTAATTAAAATTTTCAAAAAAATCTATACTTTTTGGAAATTTTGCTAACGTGATTTAAAATATTTTCACAGTGCATACACCTTCTCTATTTTGAAAATTATTGATACAACTATACAAATTGAATATTCTATGGAATAAATTGTCTATATTTTTATTTTTTTACAAATGTTATAACTAATGTATCAATTTTTAATACCATACTAACTCATATTTATATATGTTTTTTACTTTTAATTTAGAAATTTATTTTCTAGATATTTTATACATAAATCTAATTATACAAATGTTTGATTTGTTTATATGATGTCCAATAAATATTGGTCATATAACTTACTTTAGAATATATACAAAAAAATATTTGATGTAACTAAGCACATTGTTATTTTTAAATATATGATATTAGTACAGACATTACAAACCATGTATAATATTTAATATAAACAAAGAAAAAAATGAAATTGATACCCGCTCGATCGAGCGGGTCAAAATCTAGTAACCTTTTATAATGCTCCAATCCAAAACTAAACAGTATTAAAAACAACTTTAATTTTCATTAAAAAAAATCAAATTTCATATTCTGTTTATAAAAAAAATAGTGATATTAAAAACACTTATTGTTGAAAAATAGATGTTCTTACATTTTTTTCTTACAAAATTATCCATTAAACTTATATAATCAAGTCTTTTGACCTTTTTTGTGACATGATAGAGCGCAAAAAGTTTTTACCAACTCCAACTTCGAAATACTTTATTCAGCTGCGGTGATCATCACCGGAATAGTAGACAATATATGTTAAGAAATTCTATGTTTTTAGTAACAGTTCTTCATTTTTCAAAAAAAATTGAACACTTCAATAGGTTTTCGAACTTTTTTGGGTATTTATTTTCAAACAATAACTTCCACTAAAAAAATCATCACCAGGTATGTGTGAATGTGTACCACTCCTTAACGAAAGGTTTCAAATTCAAGCATGATGGTATTAGTGTACTCTCACTTGTATTTGTTATCTTTTTAAAACAAACAAAAATTTAATAGCTTTTTTTCATACTTTTATTAGAATTGTTCAAATCTAAATTCAAGGGAACTAGAACTTAATTCATGAGCGTATTGAGGTAATCAGTCTTAAAGATTTAGCTACAATTTTTTTTGGTTTACAGATACTAATAAGATTACTTTTACAAAAGATATATCCTATTAATTTGGATGTTTTAATCCGAAGTTTGGATGGCTTACCCTTGTGTGTATATATATATAAATATATGGCAAGGCATATTTATGAAACTTTCTTTTGTAAGCATCAGGAGGGGTTAGGTATTAGTATTAGCATGTATTATCTCTCAAATGAGAGAAATGGCTTTTTAAACGTTACTTCGAGTGATTTTATTATAAGAAAATACATCTACTGCGTTAGGAGGACTTGAAGGATCAGCATGAGGAGCAGCGTAGTAAATCTTTCAACTACATGCGAACGTGCAAGGGAAGTTTAAGCACTTCGTTTAGCTAGTAGATGTAATGACACTTAAGTACATTTTTCTTGAGAAATATGCTTGATGCGTCCCACATGAGTTTTCATATGCACAAAGAGTGTTAGATTTTCGTATTTGGTAGACTTTAGAGTTTACATGATAGGCTTGTGCGGATGGTGCGCGAGGTCTCTTACAAAAGTTTTTCAAACAAACAAAATGATATAATTATAATCCTTGCTCGGAAATTCAGTAGACGCTACGTATGCGGTCAGGTATCGCCTAGCACCGAATCAATTAATTCAGAAATTAATCGGCAGTTTTATTTAGCTTCTCTATAATATATTTCTATTATAATTCGTAACGATAGTGTGCAGTGGTAAGTGCTCTTTCATTTAACAGAGGAACCCGAGTTTGCGTGTCAGAAAATACATTTTAATAGTATTTTTATGTTTCTTTTTAGCGAAAGATAGAACCGTCATTTACATATCATCTTCTCCTTTAATTTTTAGATCTTTACAACTGTGAAAACGTGACGGCTATAGAATTTTGACGGTTTCTAAAATAATTTTCTTCATTTTTCTTGTTGTTTTTGCCAAAAATTCACAAATATAAAGTAGATTATTAGATTTATAGGTTCAAATAAGTAAAAAATATTGTTGTTTTTAATCCGATTTTTTGAGCGCATAGCTTCAATTCGCCACGGTTTCTCACCGTATAGTGATTTTTCGGCCGGCCGCTAAATCGGCTAGGTGACCGAGTTTTACATTTTAGAACAGGGATTCTAATATAGAATTATGTTGAATTATACATGTATTAAAAATATGAAAAAGATAAGACCTAAATTATTCAGTGATGTCCTCCTTTATTAAATAAAAGTTTAAACATTCTCGCATGATTCGAATCGTACATTAATTACTACTCAGTCATTAGTCACTCTTTAGCTGGTAAACTCCAAGCGTAAAGGGACTATTGCCTATTTATTCGACAAAAAAAACTTAAACATAATTTAATACTCCATCTAATGGAATCATCTCCACCAGATCGGATGAAAGCTTGGTGGGCAAGCGAATTATTTTTTATCCGGTTTACATTCTTCGGTGCAAGCCGGTGGAATCATTTTCCCGGTGACAATAGGCTTGACGTTAGAACATGCCGAGACAGCTGCACCCTCTTTACCGCTGCTGACCAAGTTTATGTCAGACAAAGTAACTTTTTGGCAAGGAGCGCCTGGACTGCAGTTTAGTTGCACAGCAATCTTTGTTGATGATGTGCCATGAATGTTCTTGAAGTTCAGGTTCTCCAACTGTACTTTTGATGGCTGCACACATATTAATTAAGTAGAGATTTTAAACGCTTGGTCAAATATTCACTATAAATGATTGTTTAAGTTGAAAGTCCATGATTACTAAAGTGTGTTCCAGATATACCAAAGATTTTGATTCAGTTACATACCCCACTTTTGCATTTGCCATGAGGGCAGTACACTTGGTCGATGAGAACGGGCAAGCTAACATTGTCCATGGTGATATCTTCAAAAATAACGTTGGAGACGAGACCAGGGGGAGATCCAGGCCATGTTTTGATACGAACACCATTATCGGTATGCTTAATGATGCATTTACGAATGGTGATTCCTTTCACTGGTTGCTCATTAGGATGCTTTCCAAGACTTCCGATGGAAAGACCGTGTCCTGGTCCACATTCTACGCCCTCGACAAGTAAATTTTCAGTACCGCCTCCAATGGAAATGCAGTCATCTCCGGTTCTAATCTTTGACCCTCTTATGGTGACGCCTACGGACTTTCCGACGTGGATACCATCGGTGTTGAGACTCTCAGGTGGTGCCTCAATATGAACATCTGTAAGAGTTACGTTGTTGCATTGATGGATGTTCATGTGGAATAGTTTGCTGTTTGTTGATGTTATGCCGGAAATTTGCGAGTTATTGAGTTGCGTAAGTCGGATGTTCTGTTACCAAACCCCACACACATATATACTTTGTAAACGAATATTTAAAAAGCGAGTCAAAGTCTAGTGATTAAAAAAAAAAAGACATTTTAAACCTAGTTGAAAGTGCTTACGATGGGGAGATTGTTGCATTTGCCGGTTTGTTTGCAGTCATTGACCTTCCAAGCCACTGAGCCTTGACCGTCAAAAATGGCTCCGTTTCCATTCAAAATGAAGCCCTCGAGTTTTCTGAAATTAACCCATCCACTATGCGGTTTTCGGGTAGTGACAGCAGATGGAGCCTTAAGATTGCCTTGCATTTCGAAAGTGATGGGACTTTTGCTTGGACCTTCGAGTTCTAAGGTTTCCACCAAGTAGTCACCCTTTGGCACTAAAATCGTTGTTGGTGTTGTTGCTGCAATTGCTTTTTTCCATACATCCATAAATGCCTATAATAATACCATATTGTCGACACAACCACAATACTCTTTACGTAAAAAAAACATAATAGTAAGAGGGAAGAAAAGTATAATAAATAAAAAAGATTTGGTTTACGTACCGCACTGTCATCAGTTTTGCCATCTCCTTTAGCTCCACTTGCTTTAACATCCATTGATGGACCGCTTGGCGCGCCTCCTTTGATTCCCAACTTATCACCAATAGGTGCAACAGCTCCTTTGATTTTACCTGATGCAGCCGAGGCAGCAGAAGCGACAGATGCAGCTGAGGCAGAAGATGCGTTAGATGCAGCTGATGCAACCGACGCAGCAGCTCCTTTGACTTTGTCTTTTATTTTGGAACCGATAGATGCATCTTTTTCATCTTTTGCATCTTTTCCATCTTTTGCATCTTTTGAATCTTTTCCATCTTTTGCATCTTTTGCATCTTTTCCATCCTTTCCATCTTTTGCAACTTTTGCATCTTTTGCATCTTTCCCATCTTTTCCATCTTTTTTAGGATTATCGTCTTCACTTAAGTTTCTTGGGACTCCAGCATCTTTTTCTTTGAGATCCTTGGCAGCCTTTGCTACTGAGATGGCCAAAACCACTAGTAGTACAACAAACAACGCCTTTGGTCTACGCATGCCCACCATTTTTATTGTAGTTTACCTTATTGATACTTATAATCTTTTTTTGTAGCTTCTTTTTATGTTTATCCTCTTTTTGTTTTTGTTTTCTGATTTGTTCTGATGAGTCGAGAGCTCGTTTTGTAGAGGAGCACAAGGAGTCTGAAAACCACAAACTAATAATAGTATCGAATAACCTGTTGAGATGAGAGAATTATGCGTGATCCTATTGATTTGGTGCGTTTTCTATTTATGGAATTATAAATACAAATGAAGGATTCGTGGAAATGATGGTTAATGGGCTTAGACTTTTCGATAATTAAGTAAATGGGCCCAACCTGAAGGATAGTTGATGCGCTCGTGTGTTGACGAACGATACCATTTTATTTTAGACTATACCAGAAAACCCTATAAGACAAGACATACATGGAGAGCTAGCGTACTATCTTCAGAGTACTTGGATTGGTGTATTACTATGGTTGTAGAATCAAAACCCACCCTCTCAGCTTTCTTTACATGTTAGATAGCATTGGTAGGATTGATTCAGGGTTTTTGACCATACCTAGTTATATCATTCAACACCTCACCTGAGCTAAGAGTTCGGAACCCTAAGACACCAAGGAAATAAAATCATTAGAGAGCGACTATATATGGTTTCAGTTTGTTTTGAGGATACGTTAGATCTGATATGTATTTGAAAGTGAGTCAAGATTCTCAGTGATGAAAGAAGAAGAATTATCTTAATCACAATGATTTATGAGGAAAAGTGAGATGAAAAGCATTGTTAATAAGGATTCTTTAATTTCTGCAAGTGATAGTGACTAGAAGAAGACGGTAAGTTGGTAATAAGCAATCTTTACATTATTTTACCACTTTTTTTTTGTAAGTTTGACAATTTTCTAAAATCTCTTTTTAAGTATTTAATTACTTTAATTAGTAACTAAAGGAAGCACTGCTTCTTAGTGAAATACATGCTACCCAAGTGTTTTAAATTTAAAAATGATGCCTTAAGCCAATGTTTCTTTTTCTATAAAGGAAGCATGGCTCTGAATATACGTCATGTGTAACAAAGATGATTTACCTGACCAATACCCAAACAAGCTAGCATATGATTCAGATTAGAGATAGCAATTGGAAGTATGTGCGAAAATTTGTTAGGTTTTAGATCAGTGTCCTCATAAATGCTGAGATAAGGATTTTACAACCATAAATAGTGACAATCGCTGTAAAATGTGGTCTATCAAATCACATTATTTGAAACGAAACCGATTGAATCAAATAGCTTTTTTGCTGCATATGATTATTGATTAGATAGAACATTTACATCATCTAGTTGCATTTTTATTCTTGGAAAAGACGTAGCAATTAGTTCCCAAAATCAAACCGAATAAAACCGGGTAATATCAAATTGGTTAAGACTAAGTCGGACCGAATAGTTCAACATTAAATTAACCCTGAACGCGAGAGATAAATGTCTTTTAGTAAATTTTAAAACAAAACATAAAGAGAAAGATTTGTCTTTATCGTGACTCGAGGCTTTGTCTCCTCTGCGCGTGGAAATTCTCGTTAGTGACCCTCACGATCTCTCTCTCTCTCTCTCTCTCTCTTATAACTCGGATCACCACATGACTCTATCTCCTCCTCATTCCCGTTAAAACACAGAACCAAACTCCCCTAAAGGTTCGGTTCTTTTTTTTCTTCTTTTCTCCTTCTCTCTCCGATACATTTTGGAAACAAACTTCTCAAGGCTTTTTTGAGAAGGGAGGAGGGGGAGGAAGACGAGTTGATCTGATCTGATTTTGATTTGATGTCTGGAGCTGTATCTGGTTCCAGGGACATGGGGTTCGACGACGAAAACACTTCCAAAACGTCTCATCAACACGATGGCACCGACGACGAGGGTGCTGCTGGATCCTTGGGGAGGCAAATGAGCGAAGCCTCTCTTAGCGCTGCCGAGGAAGAAGAAGACGATGATTCCAAATTACAATTGGGTCCTCAGTACACTATCAAGGAACATCTCGAGAAGGATAAGGTTCTTTTCTCTTTTGTTTTCTTTTAAAATATAATTAAATTATATAACAATTTTGAAGAATTCTCTGTGTTTTTCGATGAATCTGATGTTTTAGGATGATGAGAGTCTGAGGAAGTGGAAAGAACAGCTTCTTGGAAGTGTTGATGTCACCAACATTGGAGGTAATAATGATTTGTTAGATCCATTGTTGTCTATGCGATTCATGTTAATTTGGATCATAATACTAGATCTGGTTGGTTGGTTGTTTAGCCTCAAATATGAACACACGATCTTGTATTATGCCTTGCTTGATTATACATTTATTTATGTATATACATAATGTTTAGATTCACAAATGTTTTTTTTTTTTTTAATTTTATAGAGTTGTTGTCTCTTTTATATGTGCAGAGACTCTTGACCCTGAAGTGAAGATCATTAGCCTGGCCATCTTATCCCCTGGAAGACCTGATATCGTTCTTATGGTTCCGGAGAATGGGAATCCAAAGGGAATGTGGTTTACTTTGAAAGAAGGGAGCAAGTACAACTTGAAGTTCACGTTTCAGGTTAATAACAACATTGTCTCTGGTCTTAGGTACACCAATACTGTTTGGAAGACCGGTGTTAAAGGTAATAAAAATAACAACAACACACAAGTGGTGTGTCTTAGATTTTCTTTAATTGTTTCTAAGAGATAATGAATGTGGTGATTTTTTTTTGGAATCAGTGGACAGAGGAAATGAAATGCTTGGAACCTTTAGTCCTCAGTCGGAGCCATACAACCACGTGATGCCTGAAGAGACCACTCCTTCTGGCATGTTTGCTCGAGGATCATATTCTGCTAGAACTAAGGTCGGATAGTGAGAATCTTAACTCTGTGATAGATAGATAGATAATTCTTTGATGGTCTTGAACCTTACTTTCGCCAAAAATCTTGGTTTCAGTTTCTTGATGATGATAACAAGTGCTACTTGGAGATCAACTACAGCTTCGACATCCGTAAAGAATGGGCTGCGGTTTGAAACTCGAGAACAAAGTCTCCTGAGATGAAGTGTTTGTCAGTAGAAGTTATGTGTTTGTTATTTCACTCCCTATCTCCTTTTTCTCATCGTTGAACATATTATTCTGAATCGTTTTTTTTTCCTCTTCCGGTTATTATCGTAGAACAAGAGCGACCTTTATTTCCTCTTTGGTCTTGATTTTCTTTTGTCGAGTAAGAAAGACAGCGATTGTTCTCAAGTCAATTTTTAGCTTCATAAAATGTGTTTGATGGATATGATTGTGTTAAGACCCTGAGATGTATAATGATAAATTGTCAGAGTCAAAAGCTGAAGAGATGAAAGTTAAAAAGAGAAGGTATTTGCTTTCGAAGAGAAGGAATTTTTATTCGATTTGCAATCTTTTATTTTTTTAGTCATCAATTGAACCGCTATATTTTTATTTATACCGCTTTGACAACTTTGTCTAGTCGTTTTCCAAATAGATCCAATAAAAATGGTGATCTGAATAAAATCCATAGTTACGTTAAATTTAAAAGTTCTACATTTAAGAAATCCAAGACTATGCAATTTCTTATACATCATAGGAACTTCAAGTTTCCTGGAACCTTAAATTTAAAAGTTTCTACATTTAAGTTGTAGTTGATCTTCAAGTAGCATATTGTCTAGATTAGTGGAATTTACATTATAAATCTTCATTATCTAGAAAAACGGAGACAACAGAGATTCTAAACTCTTTCACCATCATCTTATGTTAGTGTTCGATGAAACTATACACTAAAATCAGATTTTCATTTTTTAAATTTTTTTCTAAAATCCGTGGGTTAATCCATTCTAAAATATTAAGTTTTCGGTAAATCCTCAATATACTAAAGTTTATACTCTTCAGTTTTGTTTTAAAATTTTCAAATCAAATTCTATATTTGAATTAATATATTCTATATTCTATTTCATGGTATATACGAATCATTCTAACTTTTTAATATTTAGTTTAGTAAAGTTTCATATATTATCTAGATTCGTAGAATTTGCATTATAAATCTTCATTATCTAGAGAAACGAAGACAACAGAGGTTCTAAACTCTTTGACCATCATCTTATGTTAGTGTTCGATGAAACTAATCAATAAAGTCAGATTTTCATTTTTTTGAAATTTTTCCAAAATCCGTGGGTTAACCCCCCCCCCCTCTTTTCAAATATTGAATTTTCGGTAAATCTTCAATATATTGAAGTTTATACTCTTCAATTTTGTTTTAAAATTTTGAAACCACATTCTACATTTGAATTAATGTATTCTAAAGTCTCTTTCATGGTATATATGAATCATTCTTTTTTTTTTAATATTTAGTTTAGTAAAATTTCATATATTGTCTAGATTAGTGGAATTTGCATTATAAATCTTCATTATAAAAAAACGGAGACAATGGAGGTTCTAAACTCTTTGACCATCATCTTATGTTAGTGTTCGATGAAACTATACAATAAAATCAGATTTTCATTTTTTTGAAATTTTTTCAAAATCCGTGGGTTAACTCCTTTTAAAATATTGAGTTTTTGGTAAATCCTCAACATACTGAAGTTTATACTCTTCAATTTTGTTTTAAAATTTTCAAACCACATTCTACATTTGAATTAATGTATTCTAAAGACTCTTTCATGGTATATACGAATCATTCTATTTTTAAAATATTTAGTTTAGTAAAATTTCATATATTGTCTAGATTAGTGGAATTTCCATTTTAAATCTTCATTATAAAAAAAACGGAGACAACGGAGGTTCTAAACTCTTTGACCATCATCTTATGTTAGTGTTCGATGAAACTATACACTAAAATCAGATTTTCATTTTTTTTGAAAAAATTCCAAAATCCGTGGGTAACCCCTTCTAAAATATTGAGTTTTCGGTAAATCCTCAGTATACTGAAGTTCATACTCTTCAATTTTGTTTTACAATTTTCAAACCACATTCTACATTTGAATTAATGTATTTTGAAGTCTCTTTCATGGTATATACGAATCATTCTAATTTTTTAATATTTAGTTTAGTAAAATTTCATATATTGTCTAGATTAGTGGAATTTGCATTATAAATCCTCATTATCTAGAGAACGAAGACAACAGAGGTTCTAAACTCTTTGACCATCATATTATGTTAGTGTTCGATGAAACTATACAGTAAAAATCAGATTTTCATTTTATTGAATAGTTTCCAAAATCTGTGGGTTAACCCCTTTTAAAATATTGAGTTTTCGGTAAATCCTCAATATACTGAAGTTTATACTCTTCTATTTTGTTTTAAAATTTTAAACCACATTCTACATTTGAATTAATGTATTTTAAAGTCTCTTTCATGGTATATACGAATCATTCTATTTTTTTATTATTTAGTTAAGTAAAATTTCATATATTGTATAGATTAGTGGAATTTGCATTATAAATCTTCATTATCAAGAGAAACGGAGACAACAGAGGTTCTAAACTCTTTTACCATCATCTTATGTTAGTGTTCGATGAAACTATATACTAAAATCAGATTTTTATTTTTTTGAAAATTTTCCAAAATCCGTGGGTTAACCCCTTTTAAAATATTGAGTTTTCGGTAAATCCTCAATATATTGAAGTTTATACTATTTAATTTTGTTTTAATTTTTTTAAACCACGTTCTACATTTGAAGTAATTTATTATAAAGTCTCTTTCATGGTATATAAGAATCATTCTATTTTTTTAATATATAGTTTAGTAAAATTTCATATATTGTCTAAATCAGTGGAATTTGCATTATAAATCTTCATTATCAAGAGAAACGGAGACAACAGAGGTTCTAAACTCTTTGACCACCATCTTATGTTAGTGTTCGATGAAACTATACACTAAAAACAGATTTTCATTTTTTTGAAAATTTTCCAAAATCTGTGGGTTAACCCCTTCTAAAATATTGAGTTTTCGGTAAATCCTCAATATATTAAGTTTATACTCTTCAATTTTTTTTTTAAATTTCAAACCACATTCTACATTTGAATTAATGTATTCTAAAGTCTCTTTCATGGTTTATACGAATCAGTCTAATTTTTTAATATTTAGTTTAGTAAAATTTCGTATATTGTCTAGATTAGTGGATTTGCATTAAAAATCTTCGTTATCTAGAGAAACAGAGAAAACAGAGGTTCTAAACTCTTTGACCATCATCTTATGTTAGTGTTCGATGAAACTATACACTAAAATCAGATTTTCATTTTCTTGAAATTTTTCCAAAATCCGTGGGTTAACCCTTCTTAAATATTGAGTTTTCGGTAAATCCTCAATATATTGAACTTTATACTCTTTAATTTTTTTAAAAAAAAATTTCAAACCACATTCTACATTTGAATTAATGTATTCTAAAGTCTCTTTCATGGTTTATACGAATAAGTCTAATTTTTTAATATTTTAGTTTAGTAAAATTTCATATATTGTCTAGATTAGTGGAATTTGCATTATAAATCTTCATTATCTAGAGAAACGGAGACAATGGATGTTCTAAACTCTTTGACCATCATCTTATGTTAGTGTTCGATGAAACTATACACTAAAATCAGATTTTTATTTTTTTGAAATTTTTCCAAAATCCGTGGGTTAACCCCTTCTAAAATATTGAGTTATCGGTAAACCCACATTATACTAAAGTTTATACTATTCAATTTTGTTTTCAAATTTTCAAACCACATTCTACATTTGAATTAATGTATTCTAAAATCTCTTTCATGGTATACACGGATCATTCTAATTTTTTAATATTTAGTTTAGTAAAATTTCATATATTGTCTAGATTAGTGGAATTTGCATTATAAATCTTCATTATCTAGAGAAACGGAGAAAACAGAGGTTCTAAACTCTTTGACCATCATATTATGTTAGTGTTCGATGAAACTTTACACTAAAATCAGATTTTCATTTTTTTGAAAAATTTCCAAAATTCGCGGGTTAACCCTTCTAATATATTGAGTTTTCGGTAAATCCTCAATATACTGAAGTTCATACTCTTCAATTTTGTTTTAAAATTTTTAAACCACATTCTACATTTGAATTAATGTATTCTGAAGTCTCTTTCATGGTATATACAAATCATTTTAATTTTAATAATATTTAGTTTAGTAAAATTTCATATATTATCTAGATTAGTGGAATTTGCATTATAAATCTTCATTATCTAGAGAAACAGAGAAAACAGAGGTTTTAAACTATTTTACCATCCTCTTATGTTAGTGTTCGTTGAAACTATACACTAAAATTAGATTTTAATATTTTTTAAAATTTTTTCCAAAATCCGTGGGTTAACCTCTTTTAAATATTGAGTTTTCGGTAAATCCTCAATATACTGAAGTTTATACACTTCAGTTTTGTTTTAAGAATTTCAAAACACATTCTACATTTGAATTAATATATTCTAAGTTTTATTTCATGGTATATACGAATCATTCTAATTTTTTAATATTTAGTTTAGTAAAATTTCATATATTGTCTAGATTCGTGGAATTTGCATTATAAATCTTCATTATCTAGAGAAACGAAGACAACAGGGGTTCTAAATTCTTTGACCATCATATTATGTTAGTGTTCGATGAAACTATACAGTAAAAATCAGATTTTCATTTTTTTGAATAGTTTCCAAAATCCGTGGGTTAACCCCTTCTAAAATATTGAGTTTTCGGTAAATCCTCAATATATTGAAGTTTATACTCTTCAATTTTGTTTTAAATTTTTCAAACCACATTCTACATTTGAATTAATGTATTCTAAAATCTCTTTCATGGTATATACAAATCATTCTATTTTTTAATATATAGTTTAGTAAAATTTCATATATTATCTAGATCAATGGAATTTGCATTATAAATCTTCATTATCAAGAGAAACGGAGACAATGGAGGTTCTAAACTCTTTGACCACCATTTGATGTTAGTGTTCGATGAAACTATACACTAAAAACAGATTTTCATTTTTTTGAAATTTTCCAAAATCTGTACCCTTCTAAAATATTGAGTTTTCGGTAAATCCCTAATATATTAAGTTTATACTCTTCAATTTTCTTTTTTTTTTAAATTTCAAACCACATTCTACATTTGAATTAATGTATTCTTAAGTCTCTTTCATGGTTTATACAAATCAGTCTATTTTTTTAATATTTAGTTTAGTAAAATTATGTATTTTGTCTAGATTAGTGGATTTGCATTCTAAATCTTTGTTATCTAGAGAAACAGAGACAACAGAGGTTCTAAACTCTTTGACCATCATCTTATGTTAGTGTTCGATGAAACTATATACTAAAATCAGATTTTTATTTTTTTGAAAATTTTCCAAAATCCGTGGGTTAACCCCTTCTAAAATATTGAGTTTTCGGTAAATACTCAATATATTGAAGTTTATACTCTTCAATTTTAAAAAAAAAAAATTCAAACCACATTCTACATTTGAATTAATGTATTCTAAAGTCTCTTTCATGGTTTATACGAATCAGTCTAATCTTTTAATATTTAGTTTAGTAAAATTTCATATATTGTCTAGATTAGTGGAATTTGCATTATAAATCTTCTTTATCAAGAGAAACGGAGACAGCAGAGGTTCTAAACTCTTTGACCATCATCTTATGTTAGTGTTCGATGAAACTATATACTAAAATCAGATTTTTATTTTTTTGAAAATTTTCCAAAATCCGTTGGTTAACCCCTTCAAAAATATTGAGTTTTCGGTAAATCCTCAATATATTGAAGTTTATACTCTTCAATTTTGTTTTAAATTTTTCAAACCACATTCTACATTTGAATTAATGTATTCTAAAGTCTCTTTCATGGTATATACGAATCATTCTATTTTTTTAATATATAGTTTAGTAAAATTTCATATATTGTCTAGATCAGTGGAATTTGCATTATAAATCTTCATTATCAAGAGAAACGGAGACAATGGAGGTTCTAAACCTTTTGACCACCATCTTATGTTAGTGTTCGATGAAACTATACACTAAAAACAGATTTTCATTTTTTTGAAAATTTTTCAAAATCCGTTGGTTAACTCCTTCTAAAATATTGAGTTTTCGGTAAATCCTCAATATGTTGAAGTTTATACTCTTCAATTTTTTTTAAAAAAATTTCAAACCACATTCTACATTTGAATTAATGTATTCTAAAGTCTATTTTATTGTTTATACGAATCAGTCTAAGTTTTTTAGTATTTAGTTTAGTAAAATTTCGTATATTGTCTAGATTAGTGGATTTGCATTATAAATCTTCGTTATCTAGAGAAATAGAGAAAACAGAGGTTCTAAACTCTTTGACCATCATCTTATGTTAGTGTTCGATGAAACTATACACTAAAATCAGATTTTCATTTTTTTGAAAATTTTCCAAAACCCGTGGGTTAACCCTTTCTAAAATATTGAGTTTTCGGTAAATCCTCAATATATTGAAGTTTATACTCTTCAATTTTGTTTTAAATTTTTCAAACCACATTCTACATTTGAATTAATGTATTCTAAAGTCTCTTTCATGGTATATATGAATCATTCTATTTTTCTAATATATAGTTTAGTAAAATTTCATATATTGTCTAGATCAGTGGAATTTGCATTATAAATCTTCATTATCAAGAGAAACGGAGACAACGGAGGTTCTAAACTCTTTAACCACCATCTTATGTTAGTGTTCGATGCTATACCCTAAAAACAGATTTTCTTTTTTTTGAAAATTTTTCAAAATCCGTGGGTAACCCCTTCTAAAATATTGAGTTTTCGGTAAATCCTCAATATATTGAAGGTTATACTCTTCATTTTTTTTAAAAAAAAATTTCAAACCACATTCTACATTTGAATTAATGTATTGTAAAGTCTCTTTTATGGTTTATATGAATCAGTCTAATTGTTTAATATTTTAGTTTAGTAAAATTTCATATATGGTCTAGATTAGTGGAATTTGCATTATAAATCTTCATTATCTAGAGAAACGGAGACAACGGAGGTTCTAAACTCTTTGACCATCATCTTATGTTAGTGTTCGATGAAACTATACACTAAAATCAGATTTTCATTTTCTTGAAATTTTTCCAAAATCCGTGGGTTAACCCCTTCTAAAATATTGAGTTATCGGTAAACCCACATTATACTGAAGTTTATACTATTCAATTTTGTATTAAAATTTTCAAACCACATTCTACATTTGAATTAATGTATTCTAAAATCTCTTTCATGGTATACACGGATCATTCTAATTTTTTAATATTTAGTTTAGTAAAATTTCATATATTGTCTAGATTAGTGGAATTTGCATTATAAATCTTCATTATCTAGAGAAACGGAGAAAACAGAGGTTCTAAACTCTTTGACCATCATATTATGTTAGTGTTCGATGAAACTTTGCACTAAAATCAGATTTTCATTTTTTTGAAAAATTTCCAAAATTCGCGGGTTAACCCTTCTAAAATATTGAGTTTTCGGTAAATCCTCAATATACTGAAGTTCATACTCTTCAATTTTGTTTTAAAATTTTTAAACCACATTCTACATTTGAATTAATGTATTCTGAAGTCTCTTTCATGGTATATACAAATCATTTTAATTTTAATAATATTTAGTTTAGTAAAATTTCATATATTATCTAGATTAGTGGAATTTGCATTATAAATCTTCATTATCTAGAGAAACAGAGAAAACAGAGGTTTTAAACTATTTTACCATCCTCTTATGTTAGTGTTCGTTGAAACTATACACTAAAATTAGATTTTAATATTTTTTAAAAAAATTTCCAAAATCCGTGGGTTAACCTCTTTTAAATATTGAGTTTTCGGTAAATCCTCAATATACTGAAGTTTATACACTTCAGTTTTGTTTTAAGAATTTCAAAACACATTCTACATTTGAATTAATATATTCTAAGTTTTATTTCATGGTATATACGAATCATTCTAATTTTTTAATATTTAGTTTAGTAAAATTTCATATATTGTCTAGATTCGTGGAATTTGCATTATAAATCTTCATTATCTAGAGAAACGAAGACAACAGGGGTTCTAAATTCTTTGACCATCATATTATGTTAGTGTTCGATGAAACTATACAGTAAAAATCAGATTTTCATTTTTTTGAATAGTTTCCAAAATCCGTGGGTTAACCCCTTTTAAAATATTGAGTTTTTGGTAATTCCTCAATATACTGAAGTTTATACTCTTCAATTTTGTTTTAAAATTTTCAAACCACATTCTACATTTGAATTAATGTATTCTAAAGTCTCTTTCATGGTATATACAAATCATTCTATTTTTTTAATATTTATTTTAGTAAAATTTCATATATTGTCTAGATCAGTGGAATTTGCATTATAAATCTTCATTATCAAGAGAAACGGAGACAACGGAGGTTCTAAACTCTTTGACCACCATCTTATGTTAGTGTTCGATGAAACTATACACTAAAAACATATTTTCATTTTTTTGAAAATTTTCCAAAATCCGTGGGTTAACCCCTTCTAAAATATTGAGTTTTCGGTAAATCCTCAATATATTGAAGTTTATACTCTTCAATTTTATTTTGAAAAAATTTCAAACCACATTCTACATTTGAATTAATGTATTTTAAAGTCTCTTTCATGGTTTATACGAATCAGTCTAATTTTTTAATATTTAGTTTAGTAAAATTTCAAATATTGTCTAGATTAGTGGAATTTGCATTATAAATCTTCATTATCAAGAGAAACAGAGACAACGGAGGTTCTAAACTCTTTGACCATCATCTTATGTTAGTGTTCGATGAAACTATATACTAAAATCAGATTTTTATTTTTTTGAAAATTTTCCAAAATCCGTGGGTTAACCCCTTCTAAAATATTGAGTTTTCGGTAAATCCTCAATATATTGAAGTTTATACTCTTCAATTTTGTTTTAAATTTTTCAAACCACATTCTACATTTGAATTAATGTATTCTAAAATCTCTTTCATGGTATATACAAATCATTCTATTTTTTAATATATAGTTTAGTAAAATTTCATATATTATCTAGATCAATGGAATTTGCATTATAAATCTTCATTATCAAGAGAAACGGAGACAATGGAGGTTCTAAACTCTTTGACCACCATTTGATGTTAGTGTTCGATGAAACTATACACTAAAAACAGATTTTCATTTTTTTGAAAATTTTCCAAAATCTGTGGGTTAACCCCTTCTAAAATATTGAGTTTTCGGTAAATCCCTAATATATTAAGTTTATACTCTTCAATTTTCTTTTTTTTTTTTAAATTTCAAACCACATTCTACATTTGAATTAATGTATTCTAAAGTTTCTTTCATGGTTTATACAATTCAGTCTAATTTTTTAATATTTAGTTTAGTAAAATTATGTATTTTGTCTAGATTAGTGGATTTGCATTATAAATCTTTGTTATCTAGAGAAACAGAGACAACAGAGGTTCTAAACTCTTTGACCATCATCTTATGTTAGTGTTCGATGAAACTATATACTAAAATCAGATTTTTATTTTTTTGAAAATTTTCCAAAATCCGTGGGTTAACCCCTTCTAAAATATTGAGTTTTCGGTAAATCCTCAATATATTGAAGTTTATACTCTTCAATTTTAAAAAAAAAAAAATTCAAACCACATTCTACATTTGAATTAATGTATTCTAAAGTTTCTTTCATGGTTTATACGAATCAGTCTAATCTTTTAATATTTAGTTTAGTAAAATTTCATATATTGTCTAGATTAGTGGAATTTGCATTATAAATCTTCTTTATCAAGAGAAACGGAGACAACAGAGGTTCTAAACTCTTTGACCATCATCTTATGTTAGTGTTCGATGAAACTATATACTAAAATCAGATTTTTATTTTTTTGAAAATTTTCCAAAATCCGTTGGTTAACCCCTTCAAAAATATTGAGTTTTCGGTAAATCCTCAATATGTTGAAGTTTATACTCTTCAATTTTGTTTTAAATTTTTCAAACCACATTCTACATTTGAATTAATGTATTCTAAAGTCTCTTTCATGGTATATACGAATCATTCTATTTTTTTAATATATAGTTTAGTAAAATTTCATATATTGTCTAGATCAGTGGAATTTGCATTATAAATCTTCATTATCAAGAGAAACGGAGACAATGGAGGTTCTAAACCTTTTGACCACCATCTTATGTTAGTGTTCGATGAAACTATACACTAAAAACAGATTTTCATTTTTTTGAAAATTTTTCAAAATCCGTTGGTTAACTCCTTCTAAAATATTGAGTTTTCGGTAAATCCTCAATATGTTGAAGTTTATACTCTTCAATTTTTTTAAAAAAAATTTCAAACCACATTCTACATTTGAATTAATGTATTCTAAAGTCTATTTTATTGTTTATACGAATCAGTCTAAGTTTTTTAGTATTTAGTTTAGTAAAATTTCGTATATTGTCTAGATTAGTGGATTTGCATTATAAATCTTCGTTATCTAGAGAAATAGAGAAAACAGAGGTTCTAAACTCTTTGACCATCATCTTATGTTAGTGTTCGATGAAACTATACACTAAAATCAGATTTTCATTTTTTTGAAATTTTTCCAAAACCCGTGGGTTAACCCTTTCTAAAATATTGAGTTTTCGGTAAATCCTCAATATATTGAAGTTTATACTCTTCAATTTTGTTTTAAATTTTTCAAACCACATTCTACATTTGAATTAATGTATTCTAAAGTCTCTTTCATGGTATATATGAATCATTCTATTTTTCTAATATATAGTTTAGTAAAATTTCATATATTGTCTAGATCAGTGGAATTTGCATTATAAATCTTCATTATCAAGAGAAACGGAGACAACGGAGGTTCTAAACTCTTTAACCACCATCTTATGTTAGTGTTCGATGCTATACCCTAAAAACAGATTTTCATTTTTTTGAAAATTTTTCAAAATCCGTGGGTAACCCCTTCTAAAATATTGAGTTTTCGGTAAATCCTCAATATATTGAAGGTTATACTCTTCATTTTTTTAAAAAAAAAATTTCAAACCACATTCTACATTTGAATTAATGTATTGTAAAGTCTCTTTTATGGTTTATATGAATCAGTCTAATTGTTTAATATTTTAGTTTAGTAAAATTTCATATATGGTCTAGATTAGTGGAATTTGCATTATAAATCTTCATTATCTAGAGAAACGGAGACAACGGAGGTTCTAAACTCTTTGACCATCATCTTATGTTAGTGTTCGATGAAACTATACACTAAAATCAGATTTTCATTTTTTTGAAATTTTTCCAAAATCCGTGGGTTAACCCCTTCTAAAATATTGAGTTATCGGTAAACCCACATTATACTGAAGTTTATACTATTCAATTTTGTATTAAAATTTTCAAACCACATTCTACATTTGAATTAATGTATTCTAAAATATCTTTCATGGTATATATGAATCATTCTGTTTTTTTAATATTTAGTTTAGTAAAATTTCATATATTATCTAAATTAGTGGAATTTGCATTATAAATCTTCATTATCTAGAGAAACGGAGAAAAAAGAGGTTCTAAACTCTTTGACCATCCACTACAAAAAAAACATTGTATTGCATCACATAAATAGCATCAGAAAAATAATCGATACTATTTTGAATCACTTATTTATAAATGATGCAAATTTGTGTGTTTCAACATCAGTTGTAGTAAATGATGTTCATATCAATTTATTAGCATCATTTCCATGGAATTGATTCAAATTTATATTTATTTATATCATTTTTAAAGAACTGATACAAAATATGAGTTTACATCATTTAAATAACTGATACATATACTAATTTATGTTATTATTACTTATAGAAATGATACAAATTTAACATCATTTAAATAAAAGAAGCAAATCTTGCATCAATTATAAAATGACACTAACATAATTCAGTTAAATAATATATATAGTTTGTGTTGGTTACGTTAAAAAATTGAAGTTAAATTTTTTAATATTAATAATATAAATTTATTTCGTTAAAATATATATATATATATATCTAATGGATATCTTATAAAAATTGTATTACCCTATAAGTAATTCATAAAAAATTGAATTTATTTAGTAGTTTACATATATATGGGTGTGTGTACAAAAACATTTTTAAAAGTAACTGAAATAAATATATATTTTAATTACTTTAATTAAGTACATATATGTACAATTTTTATAAATCTCGAAATAATTAAAATAAATGAGCTAGCTAAAAAAGGAAAATTACTATAAACACGCCACAATTTGCCATAATTAAGTATTAGCAGTCTAGCAGTTAATTTCACCGTTTTTTCCTATAATAATTATTGTATAAATATGCTATTAAAAGTAAATTTGTTGCCATAAAAACAGGGATTAGTTTTCCAATTTTATCTCAAAATTTAACTAAATAATCTATTCTATTAATTCTTCAACATGTCCAATTGATATTTAGTTGTGTCCAACTTAAAATTTTAACAATAAATTCAAATATATATTAATATTATGGATGTAACCACCTTTTAACTTCCCCGCTTCTTCACTTTTTGTAACTGCTACTTTATATTTTTTTTTATAACTCTTGACTTTATTAATTATGGTAAGATTTTACAAAGTCAGAATGTAAATTGTCTGTTACAAAAGATGGAACATAATCATAGTAACAAAAGCTTAAAACACCCGGCAAGGATCGTTTAGCAAGTTTATCTGCTACTGTATTTCCTGATCTTGATACCCATCGAAAATGCTACTTTATATTTTATTTAATCAAATAAAAGCTAAAATTAAATAAACATGCAAATAGTGCAAGATACAAACATTACAAGAATCAAATTTTTGCTCTTCGATTCGTTACCTAACAATAACGGCCATATCTAATTTTTGAAATTTTGAAGACTTTTTTCTTAGTAATAATTAAAAAAAAGATTTTACACAAATATAATTAAAAAAAACACAAATATAAAATATGATTATAAATAAAGACACAAATATAAAAAATAAATTAAATTCTTATAAAATATATAAACTAAAAATATATCCGTCATTTGAAAGGACGGATCAAAATTTATTCAATATTATTAAAACAAAAACATAATCTATTGATATAGGTGTACTCCAATTATTTTAATATAATTACTAGATTCTGATCTGTCCTTAAAAAAACAGGTATATTTTTTGTTTTATATTTTTTTTAAAAAATAATTTTTATATTTGTGTTTTTATTTGTATAATAGTTTTCTTAAATGATTAATAAGAGGTTTTAATAATTACATTCAAATAGTTGGACAACAACTATAGTGAAACCTCTATAAATTAATAATGTTGGGGTTAATATTCCAAGAATTACTACACAACTATAATTTTTTATTAATTTATAGAGATTATTAATTTATTGATATACTAATTAAACCAAAAACTCAATTTGGGACTATAAAATTGTATTAATTTATAGAGATTTTTAATGTATATTAATTTATCGATTATTAATTTAAAGAAATTATACTGTATACCAATAGATCATGTTCCTATTTTAATATTATTGATTAAAATATCTTATTAATCATTTAAGAAAAATATTATACAAATAAAAATACAAATATAATTAAAAATACAAATATAAAAATTAAAAATTTTAACAAATGTAAAACAAATAATATACCCGCCCTTTTAAGGGCGGGTCAAAATCTAGTATGTTTTTAAATCTCCCACTATCCTTGTACCACACCACAATCTTCTTCACTCTTCTACTTAAGAAAAAAAACGTTTTCAACTGTTACAAAATTTGTTTTTGAAAACTAATCATAATCTCTCTTACTCATCTTCACAAATGTTTTCTCCTATTATATCATATTTTTTTCTAGATTTCTTCATCTCTTTTATGTACCTTTTATAAAGGTTTTCATATGGTGAATTTATGACTACGAGATCCACATACTAATCATTGAAAAGAGTATGTATCTACATCTTTGGAGAAACAGAAAATAAAGGTACTTCCAATTTGTTATGATATCTTTACTTTTGAATGATTGTTCGCATTCTAAAGAGATTTGTCAAGAGTTTTTATTCGAAAAATTGTTTTGATTTTGTTTTACACTTTGTAGGTTGGAAATGCATTGAAATGTGATGGTATTCAAATGATGTCTTTTAAGAAATTCACAGTTCTCATTCTTCAAAAGGAAGAGATATAGCCAGATGAATGAAGAACACATGACTGAAGAACAAAGAACAAAGAGAGTATAGGCACGTCTGATGTAGTTTAGTTTATGAATTTTTGTTCGTTTCCGTAAATAACAATTATTTAATATATGTAATTATATTTTGATTCTGTTATGAAAATCTTAACAGATATTTAAAAAAATTGGCTAAAATAATATTAAATAATCAATTATCGAACAAATGATTATAGGATCAATAATAATTTAATACTATATTATTATGCTGTTACGTTAATTTTTTTTAATCCATTAATTTCAACATCGGTTATTGTAACTGATATAAATATTCAGAGTCAACTATAAAAATTATTTAAATAATTACATCATTTATGTTAAATGATGCAAAAACTAACATCAGTTTTTGCAAGTGATGCATATTAACATCAATTAAATAAATGATTCAAATATTCTAAATATTAACATCAATTATGTAATGCAAATATTTAATTAAATGATGTAAAATTCATTTGCATCATTTATAAGTAATGCAAATATTAAAAATAAATGATGTAACACACCATTTATGTTAGTGTTGGATGAAACTATACACTAAAACAGATTTTCATTTTTTTGAAAATTTTCCAAAATCCGTGGGTTAACTCCCTTCTAAAATATTGAGTTTTCGGTCAATCCTCAATATATTGAAGTTTATACTCTTCAATTTTTTTTAAAAAAAATTTCAAACCACATTCTACATTTGAATTAATGTATTCTAAAGTCTCTTTCATGGTTTATACGAATCAGTCTAATTTTTAATATTTAGTTTAGTAAAATTTCGTATATTGTCTAGATTAGTGGATTTGCATTATAAATCTTCGTTATCTAGAGAAACAGAGTAAACAAAGGTTCTAAACTCTTTGACCATCATCTTATGTTAGTGTTCGATGAAACTATACACTAAAATCAGATTTTCATTTTTTTGAAATTTTTCCAAAATCCGTGAGTTAACCCCTTCTAAAATATTAAGTTTTCGGTAAATCTTCAATATATTGAAGTTTATACTCTTCAATTTTTTTTAAAAAAATTTCAAACCACATTCTACATTTGGATTAATGTATTCTAAAGTCTCTTTCATGGTTTATACGAATCAGTCTAATTTTTTAATATTTTAGTTTAGTAAAATTTCATATATTGTCTAGATTAGTGGAATTTGCATTATAAATCTTCATTATCTAGAGAAACGAAGACAACGGAGGTTCTAAACTCCTTGACCATCATCTTATGTTAGTGTTCGATGAAACTATACACTAAAATCAGACTTTCATTTTTTTGAAATTTTTCCAAAATCCGTGGGTTAACCCCTTCTAAAATATTGAGTTATCGGTAAACCCACATTATACTGAAGTTTATACTATTCAATTTTGTATTAAAATTTTCAAACCACATTCTACATTTGAATTAATGTATTCTAATATTTCATGGTATATACGAATCATTCTAATTTTTTAATATTTAGTTTAGTAAAATTTCATATATTATCTAGATTAGTGGAATTTGCATTATAAATCTTCATTATCTAGAGAAACGGAGAAAACAGAGGTTCTAAACTCTTTGACCATCATATTATGTTAGTGTTAGATGAAACTATACAGTAAAAATCAGATTTTCATTTTTTGAATAGTTTCCAAAATCCGTGGGTTAACCCCTTTTAAAATATTGAGTTTTCGGTAAATCCTCAATATATTGAAGTTTATACTCTTCAATTTTGTTTTAAAACTTTCAAACCACAATCTACATTTGAATTAATGTATTCTAAAGTCTCTTTCATGGTATATACGAATCATTCTATTTTTTTAATATTTAGTTTAGTAAAATTTCATATATTGTCTAGATTAGTGGAATTTGCATTATAAATCTTCATTATCAAGAGAAACGGAGACAACAGAGGTTTTAAACTCTTTGACCATCATCTTATGTTAGTGTTCGATGAAACTATACACTAAAATCAGATTTTTTTTTTTTTTTTATAATTTTCCAAAATCCGTGGGGTAACCCCCTTGTAAAATATTGAGTTTTCGGGTAAATCCTCAATATATTGTAGTTTATACTCTTCAATTTTGTTTTAAATTTTTCAAACCACATTCTACATTTGAATTAATGTATTCTGAAGTCTCTTTCATGGTATATACGAATCATTCTATTTTTTTAATATATAGTTTAGTAAAATTTCATATATTGTCTAGATCAGCGGAATTTTGTTTTATAAAGCTTCATTATCAAGAGAAACGGAGACAACGGAGGTTCTAAACTCATTGACCACCATCTTATGTTAGTGTTCGATGAAACTATACACTAAAATCAGATTTTCATATTTTTGAAAATTTTCCAAAATCCGTGGGTAAATCCTCAATATATTGAACTTTATACTCTTCAATTTTTTTTAAAAGAAATTTCAAACCACATTCTACATTTGAATTAATATATTCTAAAGTCTCTTTCATGGTATATACGAATCATTCTATTTTTTTAATATATAGTTTAGTAAAATTTCATATATTTTCTAGATCAGTGGAATTTGCAATATAAATCTTCATTATCAAGAGAAACGGAGACAACAGAGGTTCTAAACTCTTTGACCACCATCTTATGTTAGTGTTCGATGAAACTATACACTAAAATCAGAATTTTCATTTTTTTGAAAATTTTCCAAAATCCGTGGGTTAACTAACCCCTTCTAAAATATTGATTTTTCGGTAAATCCTCAATATATTGAAGTTTGTACTCTTCAATTTTGTTTTTAAATTTTCAAACCACATTCTACATTTGAATTAATGTATTCTAAAGTCTCTTTCATGGTTTATACGAATAATTCTAATTTTTTAATATTTTGTTTAGTAAAATTTCATATATTGTCTAGATTAGTGGAATTTGCATTATAAATCTTTATTATCAAGAGAAACGGAGACAACTGAGGTTCTAAACTCTTTGACCATCATCTTATGTTAGTGTTCGATGAAACTACACACTAAAATCAGATTTCAATTTTTTTGAAAATTATCCAAAATTCGTGGGTTAACCCTTCTAAAATATTGAGTTTTCGGTAAATTGTCAATATACTGAATTAAAATTTTCAAACCCCGTTCTATATTTGAATTAATGAACTCTAAAGTCTCTTTCATGGTATATATGAATCATTCTAATTTTTTAATATTTAGTTTAGTAAAATTTCATATATTGTCTAGATTAGTGGAATTTGCATTATAAATCTTCATTATCTAGAGAAACGGAGGTTCTAAACTCTTTGACCATCATCTTATGTTAGTGTTCGATGAAACTATACACTAAAATCAGATTTTCATTTTTTTGAAATTTTTCCAAAATCTGTGGGTTAACTCCTTCTAAAATATCGAGTTTTCGGTAAATCTTCAATATACTGAACTTTATACTCTTCAATTTTGTTTTAAAATTTTCAACCATTCTATATTTGAATTAATGTATTCTAAAGTCTCTTTCATGGTATATAAGAATCATTCTAATTTTTTAATATTTAGTTTAGTAAAATTTCATATATTGTTTAGATTAGTGAAATTTGCATTATAAATCTTCATTATCTAGAGAAACGGAGGTTCTAAACTCTTTGACCATCATCTTATGTTAGTGTTCGATGAAACTATACACTAAAATCAGATTTTTATTTTTTTTGAAAGTTTTCCAAAATCCGTGGGTTAACCCCTTCTAAAACATTGAGTTATTAGGTAAATCCTCAATATATTGAAGTTTATACTCTTCAATTTTGTTTTAAATTTTTCAAACCACATTCTACATTTGAATTAATGTATTCTAAAGTCTCTTTCATGGTACATACGAATCACTCTATTTTTTTTGATATATAGTTTAGTAAAATTTCATATATTGTCTAGATCAGTGGAATTTGCATTATAAATCTTCATTATCAAGAGAAACGGAGACAACAGAGGTTCTAAACTCTTTGACCACCATCTTATGTTAGTGTTCGATGAAACTATACACTAAAATCAGAATTTTCATTTTTTTGAAAATTTTCCAAAATCCGTGAGTTAACCCCTTCTAAAATATTGATCTTTTGGTAAATCCTCAATATATTGAAGTTTATACTCTTCAATTTTGTTTTCAAACCACATTCTACATTTGAATTAATGTATTCTAATGTCTCTTTCATGGTTTATACGAATCATTCTAATTTTTTTAATATTTTGTTTAGTAAAATTAAATATATTGTCTAAATTAGTGGAATTTGCATTATAAATCTTTATTATCAAGAGAAACGGAGACAACGGAGGTTCTAAACTCTTTGACCATCATCTTATGTTAGTGTTCGATGAAACTACACACTAAAATCAGATTTTCATTTTTTTGAAAATTTTCCAAAATCCGTGGGTTAACCCTTCTAAAATATTGAGTTTTCGGTAAATCTTCAATATACTGAACTTTATACTCTTCAATTTTGTTTTAAAATTTTCAAACCCCATTCTATATTTGAATTAATGTATTCTAAAGTCTCTTTCATGGTATATATGAATCATTCTAATTTTTTAATATTTAGTTTAGTAAAATTTCATATATTGTCTAGATTAGTGGAATTTGCATTATAAATCTTCATTATCTAGAGAAACGGAGGTTCTAAACTCTTTGACCATCATCTTATGTTAGTGTTCGATGAAACTATACACTAAAATCAGATTTTCATTTTTTTGAAATTTTTCCAAAATCCATGGGTTAACCCCTTCTAAAATATTGAGTTATCGGTAAACCCACATTATACTGAAGTTTATACTCTTCAATTTTTTTTAAAAAAAAATTCAAACCACATTCTACATTTGAATTAATGTATTCTAAAGTCTCTTTCATGGATTATACGAATCATTCTAATTTTTTAATATTTTGTTTAGTAAAATTTCGTATATTGTCAAGATTAGTGGAATTTGCATTATAAATCTTCATTATCTAGAGAACGGAGACAACAGAGGTTCTAAACTCTTTGACCATCATCTTATGTTAGTGTTCGATGAAACTATACACTAAAATCAGAATTTTCATTTTTTTGAAAATTATCCAAAATCCGTGGGTAAATCCTCTTCTAAAATATTGATTTTTCGGTAAATCCTCAATATATTGAAGTTTATACTCTTCAATTTTGTTTTTAAATTTTCAAACCACATTCTACATTTTATTAATGTATTCTAAAGTCTCTTTCATGGTTTATATGAATTATTCTAATTTTTTAATATTTTGTTTAGTAAAATTTCATATATTGTCTAGATTAGTGGAATTTGCATTATAAATCTTTATTATCAAGAGAAACGGAGACAACGGAGGTTCTAAACTCTTTGACCATCATCTTATGTTAGTGTTCGATGAAACTACACACTAAAATCAGATTTTCATTTTTTTGAAAATTTTCCAAAATCCGTGGGTTAACCCTTCTAAAATATTGAGTTTTCGGTAAATCTTCAATATACTGAACTTTATACTCTTCAATTTTGTTTTAAAATTTTCAAACCCCATTCTATATTTGAATTAATGTATTCTAAAGTCTCTTTCATGGTATATATGAATCATTCTAATTTTTTAATATTTAGTTTAGTAAAATTTCATATATTGTCTAGATTAGTGGAATTTGCATTATAAATCTTCATTATCTAGAGAAACGAAGACAACAGAGGTTCTAAACTCTTTGACCATCATCTTATGTTAGTGTTCGATGAAACTATACACTAAAATCAGATTTTCATTTTTTTGAAATTTTTCCAAAATCCGTGGGTTAACCCCTTCTAAAATATTGAGTTATCGGTAAACCCACATTATACTGAAGTTTATACTCTTCAATTTTTTTAAAAAAAATTCAAACCACATTCTACAGTTTGAATTAATGTATTCTAAAGTCTCTTTCATGGATAATACGAATCATTCTAATTTTTAAATATTTTGTTTAGTAAAATTTCATATATTGTCAAGATTAGTGGAATTTGCATTATAAATCTTCATTATCTAGAGAAACGGAGACAACGGAGGTTCTAAACTCTTTGACCATCATCTTATGTTAGTGTTCGATGAAACTATACACTAAAATCAGAATTTTCATTTTTTTGAAAATTTTCCAAAATCCGTGGGTTAACCCCCCCTTCTAAAATATTGATTTTTCGGTAAATCCTCAATATATTGAAGTTTATACTCTTCAATTTTGTTTTTAAATTTTCAAACCACATTATACATTTGAATTAATGTATTCTAAAGTCTCTTTCATGGTATATATGAAACATTCTAATTTTTTAATAATTAGTTTAGTAAAATTTCATATATTGTCTAGATTAGTGGAATTTGTGTTATAAATCTTCATTATCTAGAGAAACGAAGACAACAGAGGTTCTAAACTCTTTGACCATCATCTTATGTTAGTGTTCGATGAAACTATACACTAAAATCAGATTTTCATTTTTTTGAAATTTTTCCAAAATCCGTGGGTTAACCCCTTCTAAAATATTGAGTTATCGGTAAACCCACATTATACTGAAGTTTATACTCTTCAATTTTTTTAAAAAAAAATTCAAACCACATTCTACATTTTGAATTAATGTATTCTAAAGTCTCTTTCATGGTTAATACGAATCATTCTAATTTTTAAATATTTTGTTTAGTAAAATTTCATATATTGTCAAGATTAGTGGAATTTGCATTATAAATCTTCATTATCTAGAGAAACTGAGACAACGGAGGTTCTAAACTCTTTGACCATCATCTTATGTTAGTTTCGATGAAACTATACACTAAAATCAGAATTTTCATTTTTTTGAAATTTTTTCAAAATCCGTGGGTTAACCCTCCTTCTAGAATATTGATTTTTCGGTAAATCCTCAATATATTGAAGTTTATACTCTTCAATTTTGTTTTTAAATTTTCAAACCACATTCTACATTTGAATTAATGTATTCTAAAGTCTCTTTTATGGTTTATACGAATCATTCTAATTTTTTAATATTTTGTTTAGTAAAATTTCATATATTGTCTAGATTAGTGCAATTTGCTTTATAAATCTTCATTATCTAGAGAAACAAAGACAACAGAGGTTCTAAACTCTTTGACCATCATCTTATGTTAGTGTTCGATGAAACTATACACTAAAATCAGATTTTCATTTTTATGAAAATTTTCCAAAATCCGTGGTTAACCCCTTCTAAAATATTGAGTTTTCGGTAAATTCTCCATATATTGAAGTTTATACTATTCAACTTATTTTTAGACTTTTCAACCACATTCTACATTTGACTTAATGTAATCTAAAGTCTCTTTTATGGTATATACGAATTATTCTGATTTTATAATATTTGGTTTAGTAATATTTCATATATTGTCTAGATTAGTGAAATTATCATTATCATCTTCATTATCTACAGAAACGAAGACAACAGAGGTTCTAAACTCTTTGACCATCATCTTATGTTAGTGTTCGATAAAACTATACACTAAAATCCGATTTTCATTTTTTAAAAAAATTTCCAAAATCCGTGTGTTTTTGGTAAATTCTCAATACATTGAAGTTCATACTCTTCATTTAAAAAAAAAAAAACAAATTCTAACCACATTCAACATTTGAATTAATGTATTCTGAAGTCTCTTTCATGGTATATAAGAATCATTCTAACTTTTTAATATTTAGTTTAGTAAAATTTCATATATTGTCTAGATTAGTGGAATTTGCATTACAAATATTCATTATCTAGAGAAACCGAGAAAACAGAGGTTCTAAACTCTTTGACCATCATCTTATGTTAGTGTTCGATGAAACTATACACTAAAATCAGATTTTCATTTTTTGAAAGTTTTCCAAAATCCAAGGGTTAGCCCCTTCTAAAATATTGAGTTCTCGGTATAGTAAAATTTCATATATTGTCTAAATTAGTGGAATTTGCATTATAAATCTTCATTATCTAGAGAAACGAAGACAACAGAGGTTCTAAACTCTTTGACCATCATCTTATGTTAGTTTTCGATGAAACTATACACTAAAATCAGATTTTCATTTTTTTTGAAAATTTTCCAAAATCTGCGGGTTAGTGGAATTTTGGGTAAATTCCACTAACCCCTTCTAAAATATTGAGTTTCGGTAAATCCTCAATATATTGAAGTTTATACTCTTCAATTTTGTTTTAAAATTTTCAAACCACATTTTACATTTGAATTAATGTATTCTAAAGTCTTTTTCATGGTTTATACGAATCATTCTAACTTTTTAATATTTTGTTTAGTAAAATTTCATATATTATCTAGATTAGTGGAATTTGCATTATAAATCTTCATTATCTAGAGAAACAAAGACAACAGAGGTTCTAAACTCTTTGACCATCATCTTATGTTAGTGTTCAATAAAACTATACACTAAAATCAGATTTTCATTTTTTTGAAATTTTTCCAAAATCCGTGGGTTAACCCCTTCTGAAATATTGAGTTTTCGGTAAATCCTCAATATATTGAAGTTTATACTCTTCAATTTTGTTTTAAAATTTTCAAACCACATTCTACATTTGAATTAATGTATTCTAAAGTATCTTTCATGGTTTATTCGAATAATTCTAATTTCTTAATATTTAGTTTAGTAAAATTTCATATACTGTCTAGATTAGTGGAATTTGCATTATAAATCTTCATTATCTAGAGAAACGTAGACAACGGAGGTTCTAAATTCTTTGACCATCATCTTATGTTAGTGTTCGATGAAACTATACACTAAAATCAGATTTTCATTTTTTTGAAAATTTTCCAAAATCCGTGGGTTAACCTCTTCAAAAATATTGAGTTTTCGGTAAATCCTCAATATATTGAAGTTTATACTCTTCAATTTTGTTTTAAAATTTCCAAACCACATTCTACATTTGAATTAATGTATCTTAATGTCTCTTTCATGGTTTATACGAAGCATTCTAATTTTTTAATATTTTGTTTAGAAAAATTTCATATATTGTCTAGATTAGTGGAATTTGCATTATAAATCTTCATTATCTAGAGAAACGAAGACAACAGAGGTTCTAAACTCTTTGACCCTCATCTTATGTTAGTGTTCGATGAAACTATACACTAAAATCAGATTTTCATTTTCTTGAAAATTTTCCAAAATCCATGGGTTAACCCCTTCTAAAATATTGAGTTTTCGGTAAATCATCAATATATTGAAGTTTATACTCTTGAAATTTGTTTTTAAATTTTCAAACCACATTCTACATTTGAATTAATGTATTCTAAAGTCTTTTTCATGGTTTATGCGAATCATTCTAATTTTTTAATATTTTGTTTAGTAAAATTTCATATATTGTCTAGATTAGTGGAATTTGCATTATAAATCTTCATTATCTAGAGAAACGAAGACAACAGAGGTTCTAAACTCTTTGACCATCATCTTATGTTAGTGTTCGATGAAACTATACACTAAAATCAGATTTTTATTTTTTGAAAATTTTCCAAAATCCAAGGGTTAGCCCCTTATAAAATATTGAGTTTTTGGTAAATCGTCAATATATTGAAGTTTATACTCTTCAATTTAGTTTTAAAATTTTCAAACCACATTCAATATTTGAATTAATGTATTCTGAAGTATCTTTCATAGTAAATACAAATCATTTTAATTTTTTAATATTTAGTTTAGTAAAATTTCATATATTGTCTAGATTAGTGGAATTTGCATTATAAATCTTCATTATCTAGAGAAACGAAGACAACAGAGGTTCTAAACTCTTTGACCATCACCTTATGTTAATTTTCCATGAAACTATACACTAAAATCAGATTTTCATTTTTTTGAAAATTTTCCAAAATCTGCGGGTGTTTACCCCTTCTAAAATATTGAGTTTTCGGTAAATCCTCAATATACGGAAGTTTATACTCTTCAATTTTGTTTTAAAATTTTCAAACCACATTCTACATAATTAATGTATTCAGAAGTCTCTTTCATGGTTTATACGAATCATTCTAATTTTTAAATATTTTGTTTAGTAAAATTTCATATATTGTCTCGATTAGTGGAATTTGCATTATAAATCTTAATTATCTAGAGAAACAAAGACAACAGAGGTTCTAAACTCTTTGATCATCATCTTATGTTAGTATTCAATGAAACTATACACTTCAGATTTTCATTTTTTTGAAATTTTTCCAAAATCCGTGGGTTAACAACCCCTTCTGAAATATTGAGTTTTCGGTAAATCCTCAACATATTGAAGTTTATACTCTTCAATTTTGTTTTAAATTTTCAAACCACATTCTACATTTGAATTAATGTATTCTAAAGTATCTTTCATGGTCTATACGAATAATTCTAATTTTTTAATATTTAGTTTAGTAAAATTTCATATATTGTCTAGATTAGTGGAATTTGCATTATAAATCTTCATTATCTAGAGAAACGAAGACAACAGAGGTTCTAAACTCTTTGACCATCATCATATGTTAGTGTTCGATGAAACTATACACTAAAATCAGATTTTCATTTTTTTGAAAATTTTCCAAAATCCGTGGGTTACCCTTCTAAAATATTGTGTTTTCGGTAAATCCTCAATATATTGAAGTTTATACTCTTCAAATTTTTTTAAAACTTTCAAACCACATTCTACATTTGAATTAATGTATTCTAAAGTCTCTTTCATGGTTTATACGAAGCATTCTAATTTTTTAATATTTTGTTTAGTAAAATTTCATATATTGTCTAGATTAGTGGAATTTGCATTATAAATCTTCATTATCTAGAGAAACGAAGACAACAGTGGTTCTAAACTCTTTGACCATCATCTTATGTTAGTGTTCGATGAAACTATACACTAAAATCAGATTTTTATTTTCTTGAAAATTTTCCAAAATCCGTGGTTTAACCCTTTCTAAAATATTGAGTTTTCGGTAAATCCTCAATATATTGAAGTTTATACTCTTCAATTTTGTTTTTAAAATTTTAAACCACATTCTACATTTGAATTAATGTATTCTAAAGTCTTTTTCATGGTTTATACAAATCATTCTAATTTTTAAATATTTTGTTTAGTAAAATTTCATATATTGTCTAGATTAGTGGAATTTGCATTATAAATCTTCATTATCTAGAGAAACGAAGACAACAGAGGTTCTAAACTCTTTGCCATCATCTTATGTTAGTGTTCGATGAAAATATACACAAAAATCAGATTTTTTTATTTTTTTGAAAATTTTCCAAAATCCGTGGGTTAGCCCCTTCTAAAATATTGAGTTTTCGGTAAATCCTCAATATATTGAAGTTTATACTCTTCAGTTTTGTTTTAAAATTTTCAAACCACATTCTACATTTGAATTAATGTATTCTAAAGTCTCTTTCATGGTATATACAAATCATTCTAATTTTTTAATATTTAGTTTAGTAAAATTTCATATATTGTCTAGATTAGTGGAATTTGCAATATAAATCTTACTTATCTAGAGAAACGAAGACGACATAAGTTCTAACCCCTTCTAAAATATTGAGTTTTTCTGTAAATCCTCGATATACTGAAGTTCATACTCTTCAATTTTGTTTTAAAATTTATAAACCACATTCTACATTTGAATTAATGTATTCTCAAGTCTCTTTCATTGTATATACAAATCATTATAATTTTTAAATAATTAGTTTAATAAAATTTTGTATATTGTCTAGATTAGTGGAATTTGCGTTATAAATCTTCATTATCTAAAGAAACGGAGAAAACAGAGGTTCTAAACTCTTTGACCATCATCTTATGTTAGTGTTTGATTAAACTATACACTAAAATCAGATTTTCATTTTTTTGAAAATTTTCCAAAATCCGTGGGTTAACCCCTTCTAAAATATTGAGTTTTCGGAAAATCCTCAATATATTGAAGTTTATACTCTTCGATTTTGTTTTAAAATTTTCAAACCACATTCTACATTTGAATTAATGTATTCTGAAGTCTCTTTCATGGTATATACGTATCTTTCTAATTTTTTAATATTTAGTTTAGTAAAATTTCATATATTGTCTAGATTACTGGAATTTGCATTATAAATCTTCATTATCTAGAGAAACGTAGACAACAGAGGTTCTAAGCTCTTTGACCATCATCTTATGTTAGTTTTCGATGAAACTATACACTAAAATCATATTTTCATTTTTTTGAAAAAAATCCAAAATACGTTGGTTAACCCCTTCTAAAATATTGAGTTTTTCTGTAAATCCTCAATATACCGAAGTTCAAACTCTTCAATTTTGTTTTAAAATTTTCAAACCACATTCTAGATTTGATTAATGTATTCTGAAGTCTCTTTCATGGTATATACGAATCATTCTAATTTTTAAATATTTAGTTTAGTAAAATTTCGTATATTGTCTAGATAGTGGAATTTGCATTATAAATCTTAATAATCCAAAGAAACGGAGAAAACATAGGTTCTAAACTCTTTGATCATCATCTTATGTTAGTGTTCGATGAAACTATACACTTAAATCAGATTTTCATTTTTAAAATTTTTTCCAAAATCCGTGGGTTAACAACCACTTCTAAAATATTGAGTTTTTGGTAAATCCTCAATATATTGAAGTTTATACTCTTCAATTTTGTTTTAAATTTTTCAAACTACATTCTACATTTGAATTAATATATTCTAAAGTCTCTTTCATGGTATATACGAATCATTCTATTTTTTTAATATTTAGTTTAGTAAAATTTCATATATTGTCTAGATTAGTGGAATTTGCATTATAAATCTTCATTATCAAGAGAAACGGAGACAACGGAGGTTCTAAACTCTTTGACCATCATCTTATGTTAGTGTTCGATGAAACTATACACTAAAATTAGATTTTAATTCTTTTGAAATTTTTCCAAAATCCATGGGGAACCCCTTCTAAAATACTGAGATTTCGGTAAATCCTCAATATATTGAAGTTTATACTCTTCAATTTTGTTTTTAAATTTTCAAACCACATTATACATTTGAATTAATGTATTCTAAAGTCTCTTTCATGGTATATATGAAACATTCTAATTTTTTAATATTTAGTTTAGTAAAATTTCATATATTGTCTAGATTAGTGGAATTTAGATTATAAATCTTCATTATCTAGAGAAACGAAGACAACAGAGGTTCTAAACTCTTTGACCATCATCTTATGTTAGTGTTCGATGAAACTATACACTAAAATCAGATTTTCATTTTTTTTGAAAATTTTCCAAAATCCGTGGGTTAGCCCCTTCTAAAATATTGAGTTTTCGGTAAATCTTCAATATATTGAAGTTTATACTCTTCAATTTTGTTTTAAAATTTTCAAACCACATTCTAAATTTGAATTAATGTATTCTAAAGTCTCTTTCATAGTATATACGAATCATTCTAATTATTTAATATTTAGTTTAGTAAAATTTCATATATTTTCTACATTAGTGGAATTAGCATTATAAATCTCCATTATCTAGAGAAACGGAGGTTCTAAACTCTTTGACCATCATCTTATGTTAGTGTTCGATGAAACTATACACTAAAATCAGATTTTCATTTTTTTTTTGAAAATTTTCCAAAATCCGTGGGTTAACACCCCCTTCTAAAGTAATGAGATTTCGGTAAATCCAATATATACTGAAGTTTATACTCTTCAATTTTGTTTTAAAATTTTCAAACGACATTCTACATTTCAATTAATGTATTCTGAAGTCTCTTTTATGGTATATATGAATCATTCTAATTTTTAATATTTAGTATAGTAAAATTTCATATATTGTCTAAATTAGTGGAATTTGCATTATAAATCTTCATTATCTAGAGAAACAGAGACAACAGAGGTTCTAAACTCTTTGGCCATCATCTTATGTTAGTGTTCGATGAAACTATACACTAAAATCAGATTTTCATTTTTTTGAAAATTTTCCAAAATCCGTAGGTTAACCTAAAATATTGAGTTTTCGGTAAATCCTCAATATATTAAAGTTTATACTCTTCAATTTTGTTTTAAAATTTTCAAACCACATTCTACATTTGAATTAATGTATCCTTAAGTCTCTTTCATGGTTTATACGAATCATTCTAATTTTTTAATATTTTGTTTAGTAAAATTTCATATATTGTCTAGATTAGTGGAATTTGCCTTATAAATCTTCATTATCTAGGGAAACGAAGAAAAAAGAGGTTCTAAACTCTTTGACCATCATCTTATATTAGTGTTCGATGAAACTATACACTAAAGTCCGATTTTCATTTTCTGAAAATTCTCCAAAATCCGTGGGTTAGCCCCTTCTAAAATATTGAGATTTCGGTAAATCCTCAATATATTGATGTTTATACTCTTCAATTTTGTTTTAAAATTTTCAAACCACATTCTACATTTGAATTAATGTACTCTAAAGTCTCTTTCATGGTATATACGAATCATTCTAATTTTTTAATATTTAGTTTAGTAAAATTTCATATATTGTCTAGACTAATGGAATTTGCATTATAAATCTTCATTATCTAGAGAAACGGAGGTTATAAATTCTTTGACCATCATCTTATGTTAGTGTTTGATGAAACTATACACTAAAATCAGATTTTCATTTTTTTTGAAAATTTTCCAAAATCCGTGGGTTAACCCCTTCTAAAGTAATAAGATTTCGGTAAATCCTCTATATACTAAAGTTTATACTCTTCAATTTTGTTTTAAAATTTTACATTTGAATTAATGTATTCTAAAGTCTCTTTCATGGTATATATGAATCATTCTAATTTTTTAATATTTAGTATAGTAAAATTTCATATATTGTCTAGATTAGTGGAATTTGCACTATAAATCTTCATTATCTAGAGAAACGGAGACAACGGAGGTTCTAAACTCTTTGACCATCATCTTATGTTAGTGTTCGATGAAACTATACACTAAAATCAGATTTTCATTTTTTTGAAATATTTCCAAAATCTGTGGGTTAACCCCTTCTAAAATAATGAGATTTCGGTAAATCCTCTATATACTGAAGTTTATAATCTTTACTTTTGTTTTAAAAATTTCAAACCACATTCTACATTTGAATTAATGTATTCTAAAGTCTCTTTCATGGTATATACGAATCATTCTATTTTTTAATATTTAGTTTAATAAAATTTCATATATTGCCTAGATTAATGGAATTTGCATTATAAATCTTCATTATCAAGAGAGACCGGAGACAACGGAGGTTCTAAACTCTTTTACCATCATCTTATGTTAGTGTTTGATGAAACTATACACTAAATGAGATTTTTATTTCTTTTGAAATTTTTCCAAAATCCATGGGTTAACCCCTTCTAAAATATTTAGTTTTCGGTAAATCCTCAATATACTGAAGTTTATACTTTTCAATTTAAAAAAAAATAATTCAAACCACATTCAACATTTGAATTAATGTATTCTAAAGTCTTTTTCATGGTATACAGGAATCATTCTAATTTTTTAATGTTTAGTTTAGTAAAATTTCATATATTGTCTATATTAGTGGAATTTGCATTATATATCTTCATTATCTAAAGAAACGGAGGTAATAGAGGTTCTAAACTCTTTGACCATCATCTTATGTTAGTGTTCGATGAAACTATACACTAAAATGAAGATTTTCATTTTTTTTGAAATTTTTCTAAAATCCGTGGGTTAGCCTCTTCTAAAATATTGAGTTTTCGGTAAATCTTCAATATACTTAAGTTCATACTCTTCAATTTTGTTTTAAAATTTTCAAACCACATTCTATATTTGAATTAATGTATTCTGAAGTCTCTTTAATGGTATATACGAATCAATCGATTTTTTTAATATTTATTTTAGTAAAATTTCATATATTGTCTAGATTAGTTTAAATTGCATTATAAATCTTCATTATCAAGAGAAGCGGAGACAACAGAGGTTCTAAACTCTTTTACCATCATCTTATGTTAGTGTTTGATGAAACTATACACTAAATGAGATTTTTATTTCTTTTGAAATTTTTCCAAAATCTATGGGTTAACCCCTTCTAAAATATTGAGTTTTCTGTAAATCCTCAATATATTGAAGTTTATACTCTTAATTTTTTTTAAAAAAAATTTCAAACCACATTCTACATTTGAATTAATGTATTCTAAAGTCTCTTTCATGGTTTATACGAATCAGTCTAATTTTTAATATTTAGTTTAGTAAAATTTCGTATATTGTCTAGATAAGTGGATTTGCATTATAAATCTTCGTTATCTAGAGAAACAGAGAAAACAGAGGTTCTAAACTCTTTGACCATCATCTTATGTTAGTATTCGATGAAACTATACACTAAAATCAGATTTTCATTTTTTTGAATTTTTTTCAAAATCCGTGGGTTAACCCCCTTCTAAAATATTAAGTTTTCGGTAAATTCTCAATATATTGAAGTTTATACTCTTCAATTTTGTTTTAGAATTTTTAAACCACATTCTACATTTGAATTAATGTATTCTAAAGTCTCTTTAATGGTATATACGAATTATTCTTAATTTTTAATATTTAGTTTAGTAAAATTTCATATATCATCTAGATTAGTGGAATTAGCCAGTATAAACTTTAGTATATAGAGGATTTACCAAAAACTCATTATTTTAGAAAGGGTTAGCCCACGAATTTTGGAAATTTTTTTTAAAAAAATGAAAAATCTAGTGTTATTGTATAGTATCATCAAGCACTAACATAAGATGATGGTCAAAGAGTTAGAACCTCTGTTGTCTTCGTTTCTCTAGATAATGAAGATTTTATAATGCTAATTCCACTAATCTAGACAGTATATGAAATTTTACTAAACTATATATTAAAAACTAGAATTATTCCTATATACCATGAAAGAGACTTTAGAATACATTAATTTAAATGTATAATGTGGTTTAATATTTTTAAACTAATGTAAAGAGTATAAACTTCAGTATATAGAGCATTTACCGAAAACTTAATAATTTTGAAGGGGTTAACACACGGATTTTGAAAATATTTCAAAAATATGAAAATCTGGTTTTAGTGTATAATTTTATCGAGCACTGACATAAGATGATGGTCAAAGAGTTTAGAACCCTTGTAGTCTCTGTTTCTCTAGACAATGAATATTTTATAATGCTAATTCCCCTAATCTAGACAGTATATGAAATTTTAGTAAACTAAATATTAAAAAATTTGAATGATTCCTATATACCGTGAAGAATATATACTTTAGTATATAGAAGATTTACTGGAAACTCATTATTTTAAAAGAGGGTTGGTTATCCCACGGATTTTGGAAAATTTTGAAAAATATGAAAATATGGTTTGAGTGTATATTTTACTCGAGAACTGACATAAGATGATGGTCAAAGAGGTTTAGAAATGAAAATTTTATAATGGTAATTCCATTAATCTATACAGTATATGAAATTTTAGTAAACGAAATATTAAAAAATTAGAATGATTCCTATACACCATGAAAGAGACTTTAGAATAAATTTATTCAAATATACAATGTGGTTTAAAACTTTAAAACAAAATTGAAGAGTATAAACTTCAGTATACTGAGGATTTACCGAAAACTCATTATTTTAGAAAGGGGTTAACCCACAAATTTTGGAAAATTTTCAAAAAAATGAAAATCTAGTTTTACAGTATAGTTTCATTGAGCACTAACATAAGATGATGGTAAAAGAGTTTAGAACATCTGTTGTCTTCGTTTCTCTAGATAATGAAGATTTTATAATGCCAATTCCACTAATCTAACCAGTATATGAAAATTTAGTAAACTAAATATTGAAGATATTGAATGATTCATATATAACATGAAAGATAGTTTAGAATACATTAATTCAAATGTAGAATGTGGTTTTAAAGTTTTAAACTAAAGTGAAGAGTATAAACTTTAGTATATAGGACATTTACCGAAAACTCAATATTTTTAAGGGGTTAACCCATGGATTTTGAAAACTTTTCAAAAATATGAAAATATGGTTTTAGTGTATAGTTTCATCAAGCACTAACATAAGATGATGATAAAAGTGTTTAGAACCTCCCTTGTCTCCGTTTCTCTAGATAATGAAGATTTTATAATGCTAATTATACTAATCTAGACAGTATATGAAATTTTACTAAATTAAATATTAAAAAAAATAGAATGATTCATATATACCATGAAAGAGACTTTAGAATACGTTAATTCAAATGTAGAATATGGTCTGAAATTTTTAAGCTAAAGTGAAGAGTATAAACTTCAGTGAATAAAGCTTTTACCGAAAACTCAGTATTTTTGAACCTCTGTTGTATCCGTTTCTCTAGATAATGAAGATTTTATAATGTTAAGTCCATTAATTTAGGCAGTATATGAAAATTTAGTAAACTAAATATTTAAAATATTGCATGATTCCTATATAACATGAAAGATAGTTTAGAGTACATTAATTCAAATGTAGAATGTGGTTTGAAATTTTTAAACTAAAATGAAGAATATAAACTTCAGTATATAGAGCATTTACCGAAAACTCAATATTTTTGAAGGGGTTAACCCACGGATTTTGAATAAATTTCAAAAATATGAAAATCTAGTTTTAGTGTATAGTTTCATTGATCACTAACATAAGATGATGGTCAAAGAGTTCAAAACCTCCCTTCTCTCCGTTTCTCTAGATAATGAAGATTTTATAATGTTAATTCCACTAATATGGGCAGTATATGAAATTTTAGTAAACTAAATATTGAAAAAATAGAATGATTCCTATATACCATGGAAAGATAGTTTAGAATAAATTAATTCAAATGTAGAATGTGGTTTGAAATTTTTAAACTAAAGTGAAGAGTATAAACTTCAGTATATGGAGCATTTACTGAAAACTCAATATTTTTGAAAGGGGTTAGTTAACCCACAGCTTTTTGGAAAAATGAAAAAAATGAAAAAAAATCTGATTTTGTTGTATAGTTTCATCGATCACTAACATAGATGATGGTCAAACAGTATAGAACCTCCATTGTCTCCATTTCTCTAGATAATGAAGATTTTATAACGTTAATTCCACTACTCTAAACAGTATATGAAATTTTACTAAACTGAATATTAAAAAATTACAATGATTCATATATACCATGAAAGAGACTTTAGAATACATTAATTCAAATCTAGAATGTGGTTTGAAATTTTTAAACTAAAGTGAAGAGTATAAACTTTAGTGTATAGATAATTCACCGAAAACTCATTATTTTAGGAGGGAGTTGGTTAACCCACATATTTTGGAAAAAAATTCAAAAAATGAAAATCTAGTTTTATAATACAGTTTCATCAACCACTAACATAAGATGATGGTCAAAAAGTTTAGAACCTCTGTTGTCTACGTTTCTCTAGATAATGAAGATTTTATAATGCTAATTCCACTAAACTAGACAAAATATGAAATTTTAGTAAGCTAAATATTGAAAAATTAGAACGATTCCTATATACCATGAAAGATATTTTAGAATAATGTGGTTTGAAATTTTTAAACTTAAGTGAAGAGTATAAACTTTAGTATATAGAGCATTTACCGAAAATTCAATATTTTTTAAGGGGTTAACCCACAGATTTTTAAAAAATTTCAAAAATATGAAAATATGCTTTTAGTGTATAGTTTCATCAAGCACTAACATAAGATGATGGTTAAAGAGTTTAGAACCTCCCTTGTCTCCGTTTCTCTAGATAATGAAAATTTTATAATGCTAATTCCACTAATCTAGACAGTATATGTAATTTTACTAAATTAAATATTAAAAAATTAGAATAATTCCTATATACCATGAAAGAGACTTTAGAATACATTAATTCAAATGTAAAATGTGATTTGAAATTTTTAAACTAAAGTGAAATGTATAAATTTCAGTATATAAAGCATTTACCGAAAATTCAATATTTTAGAATGGGGTTACCCACAGATTTTGGAAAATTTCAAAAAATGAAAATCGTGTTTTATAGTATAGTTCCATCGAGCACTAACATAAGATGATGGTCAAAGAGTTTAGAACATATGTAGCCTCCGTTTCTCTAGATAATGAAGATTTTATAATGTTAATTCCACTAATCTAAACAGTATATGAAATTTTAGTAAGCTTAATATTGAAAAATTAGAATGATTACTATATACCATGAAAGATTGTTTAGAATACATTAAGTCAAATGTAGAATGTGGTTTGAAATTTTTAAACTTAAGTGAAGAGTATAAACTTCAGTATATAGAGCATTTGCCGAAACTCAATATTTTAGAAAGTGGTTAACCTACAGATTTTGAAAAAAAAAAAACAAAAATGAAAATCTAGTTTTTATAGTATAGTTTAATCAAACACTAACATAAAATGCTGGTCAAAGAGTTGTAAACAAGGTGAATCACAAAAACTTATACAATTTATAAATAATTGTTTTAAATGTTTATAAATTTATTTATAATTGTACAAATATATACTTACAAGGATTTTTAAATCATATAAATTATTTCACACTTTTTATTATATTATTAAATATAAAATATTTAAAAGATTTTCGGTTACATGTAGTTAATAACTGAAATCTTAATAATTGTTACAATTTCAATAGTTAATGATTTTAGATTTTTATTTGTTTTTATCAGTGCGAAAATGAAATCCCAAAATGAAAAGTGATTTTACAATCAATTATTTGCAGTTTTTGGATTTTAATAAATCTAAAATAAAATGTTATTATATTTAATCATATCCAAAACTTTTGTTTTCTACAGAAATTTTAAAAACACACATAAAAGAACAACTAAATTTTCATTAAATTTAAAATATATTTAAATTAATCAAACAAATAAAAAAATATAAGTAAAACAAATCAGCAAATTCGATGTTAAACAAATCAGCAAATTCGATTTTGGAGTTATAAAAATCTATGATTTTCATCTTGGAGCTACAAATAAAAAACTACTTTCTTTTTTTCTCTGTGAAAATTAGAATATTTACATTTCTCACGAATTAAAATTAATTGTACAATCAATTACCTGAACCAATTATAATGTTGATTTCATGTAAAAAAACTTATAGTGACTTAGATTTATATTTTTGAATTATCTCTTCTAAAAATAAATCTTAATTTTTTAATTATCATACTATGAAATTAAAAATTAAAATTTTAATTAATAATTATAATATTATAAAAAAATACATATTTCTTCATATAATATTATTCTCTGCTAAATCGCGGACAATCGCGTAGTTCTTTTTAAAAAGACAAACGGACTAAATAAAGGAATATTTGGGGTCACCTGATCTTTTAAAAGGCCTGATTGTCTTTTTAGACCGGACCGATTGAACATAATCTAAAACTGGACCGATTGTCTTTTAAAAGGTATTTCCAGTGGTTGGCTTCATTTTTTGCTTCAAAATTGCATTTTATTCAAAATGAAAGCAAGAAATGATGCACATCTTCTCCAATAGTTTACTTTCATTTATTTTTTGTAAAAATAATATTTTAAAAATATTCTCTCTCTTTTTATCATTAATTATTAATAACATCTTATACTTTTTCATATTTGCTAATTTTACCCAACTATTTTGTTTTAACAATAATCCAACAAAATTAGTTATAGGTTCGACATTATCATATAAAATTATTACACATAATAAAGAACAACAATAATCCAACAATGTCGCTCTCGTATGGGTTGTGCTTTTTGTCTGTTTTCTATTGTTTGAAATATAGATAGTGGGATTCATTTAAAGACAATTCTCTCAAATAATAATTTTAACATTTTACCACAAAATAGCTCTCTAAAAATAAAATGACAAAAATATTTTTTTTTTTAAAAAAAATTTTGGTTTTTAATTTTAAATTTAAAACTTTTAGTTTTAAATTTTTAGTTTTTAATTTTATTTTTTGGAATTTGAAACTACATCCCCTAAACCCACATTTTAACTCTAAACAATTAACTTAAAGGGTATATATGCATATTTTATTATTTAATAAAAAAATTTGGTTATTTTTCTTCTTTAAATACTACTTTTGTGAAAATAAACTGAAAAAATAAACTAAAAATGTCTAACTAAAAGACTTCCCTCTTCATTAATTTGAATATCTTTTTCTTATTAAAACTTGAACCGATGTAAAAATATTTTAAAACAATCATACGAAGTCCTCATGCAGACCTACTTTACGAGTTGTTTTGAAGAAATAGTATTGAGGAGAAGACTTTACTATAAAGCAAAGAAGAAAGAGAGAACTGAAACGGATTTATGAGATAACATGAAGATCACAATTGATTTATATCAAAAAGAGAGAGGGGGGAAGTAAACAAAGCAAAGAATGAAACACTTTGACATTTACCATCTCACAAAATAAAACTTGTTGGTCCTTTAGTTTTGCTCTCTCTCATAAATAAAATTCCTATCTTATATACTCTTTAACATAAAGAAGAAGAAGAAAAAGACCATCAAGAGAGGTAAAGTAAACAAACCATTGGACTCCCTCCTTGTAATACATTTTTTTTTGGCTCAATCTTCTCCCCAAGTCCCAACAGATTATTATTCAAATGTTCTTACCAGTTTCTTTAAGAGAGTTGAGTCTGCGAAGTCTCTGGTCAAGTTCTGCCATCACCGCCGGTTCCTGCTTCTTCCTCTGCTTAGATATAGTGTTGGTTGTCATAGAACCAATTTTCTCAAACGCCACCTGCAACAATATGGATTATGAATCTTCAACATGTAATAAAAAAACTCGGATCATTTTCTTTTCGGATTAGTAATATGGCTTACCGTCAATAATTCATCCGGGTCAAAGAGCTGGTGTGTGGTGGTCTGTATAATGTTGATCACATCACCGACCTGGTGGGTCATAAGCAGCTCGTTTTCTTTCATCTGCAAATAAACAAGAGATCCGTGAGATGATTGATACTTAATCTTGAAGAGGAAAGGTTATTAGAAAATGCTGATCCAGAGGAAGAGAGAAGTAAAGAACCTTGAAAATTGCCAAAGCTGCATGAAAAAGAACCTTAGCTCCTTCATAGAAGAGTACATCCCAAACTCGTAGAGTTGTCTGCAAACAAAAACTCTCTCTGTACTTAATAAAAGAAGGCTTTAGAAATCAAAGAACTCAAACAGTGTTTGTTTTTAAAAGAACCTCGGAAGGCAAGCTTTTGGAGAAGAGGCATAGAAACCACTCTGTGGCTACAAGGGAGACATCAAAGCCCATATCGTCAAGATGAGTTGCTATTCTGCAAAAACCGTAACGTGTACTCTTTGTCATGAAACAGCAAGATAATCAAACAATTTGATCAAGAACCAAGAAGGACATACCGAGGACACTTTTGGGCGAGCAGATCTTTGAAAACCCTTTGCTCAACATGGCATCCAGACAAGTTGGTTGTGTAGCAGTCACGGACCAATACGTTTTCCAAAAGTACTGCTAGCATCCAGAAGGCATCTTCTTCTGTCTTCATCACAAGCAATAGTAACGCCGCAACGTAGTTTAGCCCCTACCACACAAAAAAAAAACATAATTGATTTAAGACTAAAGAACTCAATTGAATAGAGAGACAACAGAGATGAGTGCTTACTTGACAGTAGCCAACATCAGAGTCACGAAAGGAATACCCAACAAGCACACGCCGTAGAGCAGCATGACCTTCTGGAGTGTCCAACCATGGATGGCCTGGGAACGTCCGTGGCAGATCCTGCAAGCGTGGAAACGAATCAACTTAACATATCAGATATTCTCCAAAAAACGATCAACCAAACAGTAGTAACAGAAGAAAGGCTTTGCTGCCTGAACACAAGAATGAACAACAGATCTAAAACAATTCCTAAAAGAAAAAAAGATTCAATCCAAATCCTAAAATTATTGAAAATACTGTCTGAGAGACCAATGTCAAGATCAAGTGTGGGTGATGAAATCAACTATTCATAGAACATAACATCTGAAGTACTCCTCTATGATCATCTACAACAGTAAGTACAAGAGATAGGCTTATACAGAGTTTCCAACACTAGGCTCTTATCATAGTTATGTCTGAACACAAGAGTGAACAACAGATCTAAACCAACATACCAAATCAATCCTAACACAAAGTTTCAACGAGAATTAAAAAACTCACATGATCAATCTGGCGCGTAGCAGGGGTGACCTTCCCATCAACAGCCTTACTCAAGTCACTATAATAACTCTCCGGCACAGTGGACTTCTTCTTGGCAGCACCAGAGAGAGAGAACCAAACCTTAGGCCTAAGCACAGGAGGGATCCCTTTCCTTATCAGCCTCTTCAAGGTGATGGCATTGGTCAGAGTCGAGATCTTGAGAGACGTCTTCTTCAAGGCGATACCGTCGCCGATCATGAGAATCTCGGGCTGGAGATACCAATTGGCTCCCCTTGCTGGCCTCCAGAGACCACCAGACCCGCCCCTGGTTCCTCACCTTCTCCCTCACCTCGTTGAGGACGTTCACGTCGTCCACGTTGCCTTCCACCGTGAACCCGTACAGGTCCTGGAACTTCACGACGATGTTGGCTCGTCGCGCGTGGATGCTGGGGCGGAGGATCGGGATCTGGGATTGGAGCTCCATCGTTAGGTCTCGCCTGTTCTGGATCCCAAACATCTTTCCCCGATTTTTTAGGGTTTTTTTGTCTGAATTTCGTCAATTTTTTTTCAGACCAAAAGCTTTTGATGTGTCCTTGTCTGAATTCGAATTCGTCGATTTTTTTCAGACCAAAAGCTTTGATGTGTCTTGTCTGAATTCGATTTCGTCGATTTTTTTTTTCAGACCAAAGGCACGAGCTCTCTCTGTCAGACCAAAACTTTAAATGTTGTCACGTTCTGTAAACGCTATCGCCTTGAAGCTTTCTCTCTCTCTCTATCTCGATCTCGACCTAATCTTCTCCTCTACGCAGTCAAATTAATTTTTTGTGAAATTAAAAAATACAGAAAAGGAAAAGAAGAAGAACAATTTTTTTGTTTTGATTTCTCTCTCTCTATCTCTCGTGAGGAGCAAATGAGACTAAAAATGGAAAGACAGGGCGATTTAATCACAACCTTTAAATAAATAGGAAACTAAACTTTATTAACTGAAAAGAAAATGGAAATCCAGAGGAGCGTTGAATCGAAATCACGCGTTTCCCCGAACAGAGAAGAATGATTGATTGAGAGGAGGAGGAGGAAGATGGGGTTGAATCTGGAAGGTCGAATTTTTATTGGGGTAAATTTATAATTTCGTGAAGATATTTTGAAACGTTGGAGAATAGTAGTTGAAGACTTGGGTTTAACTTTTGAATCATGGGTTATGAATTTATCCTTCTTTTTAGTAAAAGACGGATTTGGCCTTAAATGTTTGGCTGGTCTTAGCTTATGTTTTTTGTCCGAGTGAGGACATTTATAAATGAAGACAAGAAATATTGTTTAAAGTTAGTAAACACAATAAATAATGTCCTTTTTATACGTTTGACTGATTTCATTTTTACTTCAAAAGTGAAAATTAATTTTAAGGAATCTTTGTTTCTTTCCATCTAGAGCAGATACATTCCTATTTATGAGCTACATGATACACTAGAATTTATGTCTTAGCTGATCAATCTCAGCAGTTCAAAGCCTTCCCTCGACTTATATTAACTTACATTATGCTTCGAATAGCATCAATACTGTTTTTTAACTGAATAGCATCAAGACTTGTGGAGCTAATTTTGCCATCAAGACTTGTTTATTTTTAATTTGAATTTTATCAGATTCAAATTTCTTTCTCAAAAGAAAAAAAATTCAAATTTTAATTTGAAATCGTGCATGCGTTAAAACAACTTTAAAACGTAAGACGGCAAAAACGTGCTGAAGTGCCCCATATAGCCTGTGTATATTATATTGAATAAAATTAAGGTTTTCATATGAGAACGCCACGTACAATTTTTTTACGATAAACTTTAATATATAACTGGATAATAATCTCCATAGGAGGGTTAAGAATTAAGATATGGTATCCCATAATTGAAATTATTTAATCAGATTTGCTTAAAAGATACGTGAGTCCACGACTTCACTAGCCTTGGAAGATTTTGCATTTCAAAGTCTAACCATTGTTAATCCCTCTCAATTCGGTATGGCAATATAGATTATGTATTCATTTTGTTAATCAAACCATTTTAATGAAACATATAGTCTTGCTATTAAGTAAGTCCATCTCCAATTATTTACTCTATTTTCTATTTTAAAATAAAGTAACTCTATAATAGAGTTGGAGTTTGTTCCAATGGTACTCTATTTTAGAGTATAAAATAAAATGATAAACAAAAAAATAACTTAATATATATTTGGAGTAAATATATCTTTCAATCTATTATAGAGTAAAAAATAGAGTATTATTGGAGCATTTTTACTCTAAACTCTATAGAGTATTATAGAGTAAAAAATAGAGTATTATGCCAATATAGATTATGTATTCATTTTGTTAATCAAACCATTTTAATGAAACATATAGTCTTGCTATTACGTAAGTCCATCTCCAATTATTTACTCTATTTTTATTTTTAAAATAAAGTCTCTATAATAGAGTTGGAGTTTGTTCCAATAATACTCTATTTTAGAGTAGAAAATAGAATGATGAACAAAAAAATAATTTAATATATATTTGGAGTAAATATATTTTTCAATATATTATAGAATAAGAAATAGAATATTATTGAAGCAATTTTACTCTAAACTAAAATGAAAAATAAAATATGGTTGAAGATGTGCTAAGACCATCCCCGATGATTTACTCTATTTTCTATTCTAAAATAGATTGAATTTATAATAGAGTTGAAATTTACTCCAATTGTACTATATTTTAGAGTAGAAAATATAGCGATGAAAATGAACAAAAAAACAACTTACTCTATTTTAGAGTAAAGATACTTTTTACTCTATTATAGAGTGAAAAATAGAATACTACTGAAATATTTTTACTCTAAATTCTATTTAAAAAAAAATAGAGTGATATTGGAGATGTCCTAAAAACACTATATATTGGATACATCTACAAAATTTAGATATGATCTTGCGGATATGCAGAGAGTTATTATATGGACAATTAACTCTTCCTCCAAAAAAAAAAAACTCTTTCTCACTACGTCATTCGTTTGCCGGTAGGATGCAAGCAACCTCACCATTACTAAAATTCAATAATGCCACTGTGACTGCGAAGAGGATAATATTCTAAGTGATAATCGGTTTTATACACATAAAAAGGGCTTTTATTAATAATCTGAGTCTTAAAGGCTTTATAAATGGCAGCTAGTCCACTTGGACTTATAATATGCCTCAGATAAACACCAACGCAATGTACATAGGAAAACTTTGGAAGATTTGTGCATTTTGATTTACGGAGAAGTGTTGAACAAGAAAGAAAATAGTACAATGAAAAATATCTATCTCCAGCTCGATCTATGATACAACTTGATATGCTGTGTCATTGTAATATGAGGGATTATGGTATATATTGTTGTTAACGACTTCTTCGAATGTGTACTTTTCCTACTGGATCAGATGCAAGACTCTTGGGACTATAACAACTCTTTGGCCCATCTCATCAACACATTAATCCGGTTTATTCCTCTGGTTCTCTCATACCAGAAATCAAATCACTGAACCATCCAAGATGTATATCTCACAAATAAAAACGCTTATTATTTTTACTATATGAATATTTCAAAATGCTCATAAACTTTCTACAATATTTTATTTGAAATAACTTGATTGAGTTTTCAGTATTTAAAATAATTATCTAATAAATAAATATATATATATATTTCTTTTATTTATAAGATATTATAGTTGACAAAGAAGTTGATATGGATAAAATATATATGTTGGTCAATAGTTTATTCAGTCAATTGATGTAAGTTGATGTGTTGTTCGTGCATCTTTGAAAGTGACCAATAATTACCAAAATACAATTTTGTTTGTTTGTTTTGAGTTCTTTTTTTTTTGTTCAAGTTTGTTCTGAGTTCTTACGTTGAAATTTGCTAAAAGTATTGATATTTCTAATGAATAATTATTTAATCATAAATTAATCAATATGATATACCTGAAATATATAAGTTTATATAAATATCAATCAAGTATAAAACATTATTTTAGATAATAAAAAAAATTAACGGTTTTCATGATAAAACTATTTTTTTAATTATATATATATCGACTTAGAAAAAGTTCTATATTAATATCTGATTAGTTTCAAAATAATAATTTTTAAATTGTTTTGACTAAATAAATTTTTTTAAGTTTTTTTATATAATACAAAATATTTTATTTTGATAAAAATGGTTATGCACTATGAGTTTGATATTTAAACTTTTAAATATTTTACGTCATAATATTTTTAAACTGATAATGTTTATACAAATAAATATTTATAAGATAATTATGCCACGAAAAGATAAAAAAATAAAGAAAACTACAGAAATAATTGTTTCATCTCGGATTTGATAAGGAATAGTCTAATCTTCAATTCTTTAAATTGTTCCATCCCTTAGTTATATATTACTAACTTATCTCCTGGAGTAAAAATATTTAATTTTCTCAACTAATTTCCATTATTGAACTAAACAACCACGAATATAATAATAACATGAGAATCTTCTTGTAAGCGAATCTGTTAAGCAAACAAGAAGGTTGTACCCGACAAAGACATTCATCCTTCTGTGTTCCCGCCGTAACTAATCTCCTCCCAAAGCTCTCATCTTTTTCCTTCTCTCACAGGAATCATCTGTTTAAAAACTTGTGATGGGAACATGGAAGAAGAAAAACAGTTATAATAAGAACAAAGTTTGCTACATATCGATCCCAGCTCAGATCATAAAGTCAGTTTCTTCATCGTCTCTTTCAAAGAGGAACACAACAACCAAGCTCTTCTCTCTGTTCCTACGAAACCCAAAGCTCTTTGCTTTCTGTCTCCTCTCGCTCTCTGTTTTAGGAATTTTATCACGACTTGGTCATTGTCTTTCTCCTCAAGAAAGTCAACTCCAGAGCTCGGATTCAACCCGATCAAACACTACTCATGCTGAGATTTCGAATGCAAAAGATCGATCTTCAGATATGATTCCAAAACCAGCATTAGCTGTGGGGAAGAACGAGACCTTTGGTGGTGATCCAAAGCTGACAACATCTACACATGTTTTGGACGATGAGTTCTGGAAACAGCCTGATGGGTTAGGATACAAGCCATGCCTTGGTTTCAGCGCTGCGTACAGGACAGAGAGTAAGAGGATCGTTAGAGAGAGGAGAAAGTATCTGATGGTGGTTGTATCTGGTGGGATGAACCAGCAGAAGAATCAGATTGTGGATGCAGTTGTGATCGCGAGGATTCTTGGTGCTGTTCTTGTCGTCCCGGTATTACAAGTCAATCTCATCTGGGGTGACGAGAGGTAAGAGGTTTAAACAACAACAGCTTCATCATAAGAATGTTCTGAATGTTTTTATTTTTCTTTTTGTTTGCAGTGAGTTTTCAGATATATTTGATTTAGAGAGATTCAAGAGTGTATTAGCAAATGATGTGAAGATAGTTTCTTTGCTGCCGGCAAATAAAATAATGACAAGACCAACAGAAGATGGTGGTATGCCTTTCCACGCCTCTCCTCAATGGATCCGTTCACACTATCTAAAGCGAGTAAGTTATTCATACATCATCATCATCATCCTTTTGAGTAACTCTCTTCTATAGTCTTATCATATTGTTTCATGCAGTTTAACAGGGATGGAGTTCTGCTTTTAAGGAGATTGGATTCAAGATTGTCTAAAGACTTACCTTCTGATCTCCAGAAGCTCCGTTGTAAGGTTTGTATTTCTGACTCTGAAGCCTAAACTGTTTGGTTCCTTCTTCTTCTTGGTTAACAAAATGTGTGTTTTAGGTAGCATTTGAAGCATTGAAGTTTTCACCAAGGGTTATGGAGATGGGGAAGAAGCTCGCAGAGAGGATGAGGAGCAAAGGTCCCTACATTGCGCTTCATCTTCGACTAGAGAAAGACGTGTGGGTGAGAACAGGCTGCCTTACTGGTTTGAGCTCAAAGTATGATGAGATTGCGAGACTAGAAGGGATTAAGCGGCCTGAGCTCTTAACAGCCAAGTCTAGCATGACACCTAATGAGAGAAAACTTGCAGGTCTCTGTCCATTAAATGCCAAGGAAGTAACAAGGTGAGTTACTGAGCTACTGTTTTTCTTAACAATGCTAAGAGAGACATTGGATTTCAAACTCTACTTTTGTGTGTGTTTCAGGCTGCTTAGAGCACTTGGAGCGCCGAGAGATGCGAGGATCTATTGGGCGGGAGGGGAACCTCTTGGTGGAAAGGAAGCTCTGAAACCGTTAACAAGTCAATTCCCACATCTTTACAACAAATACGATATTGCATTGCCCCATGAACTCAAACCTTTTGCAAAACGAGCGTCGATAATGGCAGCAATAGACTATATAGTATGCAAGGAGAGTGATGTGTTCATGGCATCTCATGGAGGGAACATGGGCCGCGCCATTCAGGTAACACACTTTCTTAATTGGTTTCAAAGGTTAATTCAGTGTTTACACATACTTAATAAGGCAAGTTGTTGAACTAATCTTTCACAGGGTCACAGAGCTTATGAAGGACACAGAAAGCTTATAACACCGAACAAAAGGCAAATGCTCCCATATTTTTTGAACACATCAATGACTGAAACAGAGTTTGAGAAGATGATAAAGAAACTACACAGGCAATCTCTAGGACAGCCAGAACTAAGGATTAGCAAAGCTGGAAGAGATGTTACAAAGTATCCTGTTCCTGAGTGTATGTGCAATAATCAAACCACTCCCACTATTTAAACCTTCTATCATTTTTTGTTGCACATACGGTTGTAAAGACAAATATAATTACTATCATTTTTTAATGAGCTCTTTTTACTCCAGTTTTGAAACTAAAGAACCTAAGAGATTATATTAAGCAAAATAAAGAAGCATCAAAATTCATAACCCAAGGATTGAACTGGTTGACATAGAGGCAGAAACATAATGCTTATTAAATAGAAAAGCTCCAAGTCTTACAGAAAGAAAGAAACAAATCTTTCACAAGGAAACTTTGCAGGACACACCAAACTTTAAAAGCTTATTTTCCACAGTGTATCAAACTGCCTGCACCTAGGAAAAGCCCGAAAATTGCTGCGCTGCCGAGTGTTGTTTGCCCTATGTACCTTATCTTCATAAGCCCGGGCACCTGCAGAGAACAAGAACAAACCCTCCAAACGGTTAATTTTGATTGAGATTTTTAACAATTGATTACACATATAGTAACAAGAGCATTTCTAGTCTAAACATAAAGCACCAAGACTTGGTTCATCATCCTCACAAGCTCACAAATAAACACAATCATAACTGAAGCGTTTCCTAGAAATAAACGTTCTCTAACATGGTGGTGACATAAAAGATGCATAAGTCAATTAGTTAATGCTCAAAAGTGAAGACAGAAGCATAAGTCAAATATTTCATTTTTACAAAAAAAAAAAACGAAGCTTTGGAAAGATGTAATCGGAAAGTAGAAATCCCTTTTACCCTGAATCTAATCGCCTCGTAAGTTCCATAGACAGCACCTGAGAAAACAGACACAAGATTTTGTCAACAAACAAGTATAAATCTATCTATCGATGTATCGTCGAAAGATTTTTTCAGTCATTCGATAAACTAATTAAAATAGGGATTTAGGGTTTTTCCGGAGAGGAGAAAAATGGGAAAATGATAGGGAGAGAGAGTTTACCTACAGCACCGCCAACTGCGCCGCCGATGGCAACTCCGGCAGTGACTTTGGTCAAACAACTAGTTTCTCTCGCCATCTTTTGAACACTTTGCCCTGGGGAGGTTTTGAGACAATTTACTTACTTTTTTGCTTTGTGTTTTCTGTCGGAAAATAATTTTGCGGTTTGCCGTCTCGCCTCTTTTTAAGTTTTTCTTTTTACTTGGACAGTAATGGATTTTGCCTTTCGCGACAAGGCCAACAGATTTACCGATTTCATTACAAGACCAATCTTATTAACCGTAAATAACCGAGTTTCATATGATTTTCTTTCCGGTTTGGACAGTTTAGTTCGGAAAAAATAAAACAGTTAATTTTAGTTATGGTCCAATTATATTCAGATTTCAAATAGTTTGGATATTAATTTTGTTTACCGAATGTAACAAAAAAATTTAAATTCATATAAATTTGGTTAGTTCGGTTAGCTCATTCACTGATTTAAATTTTCAACATATATTTTATATATAAAGTTCAAAAATACATATTATCTTTTTATATCTGGTCTAACTAGATTGTATACATTTGAAAAAGAAAAAGAAAAGTGCAGTTTATTGATCGGTTCTTCCAAACCAAATCAAATAGTAACCAAATTGTTATCTTCAAGAGCTGGACTCATGTCACTCAACTGCATCATGGCGTTGAAAAGTATTCTTTATTTGGAAAATATGAAAATGTTTTTGTTCGGTTGAGAGTTTGTTCATGATGTTTATTGGAGAATTATCCGCAGGTATGCAGGGAATGGTTATGCGTTATTCCTGTGATGGGAAGTGGGAATGTGTGAGTCCTGATGATCATATGCTAAGTATAGGTTATGAGTGGGGGAAGATGTAAGTACATACTGTGCTAGTAGTATTGTTTACCCTGGTGTCACCGACTCACCAATATGGAAAAATTGTAAATGAAACAGATCTTCTTGTCTAAAACTTTGATTAATCCTAAAATTGTATTATATTTGGGTATATAATCTATGGGTTTTTTATGTGTTCAATTTTGTCAAAACACCTAAGCTGGGCCATGATATATGAGTGTCAAAGCTATGCAACTTCCTCGAACACAAAAATACAAAAAAAACAAGGTAGTTGAGAGTTAGATTAGGCACCAAGTCACTATATAATAATATTTTTTTGAATGAATCACTATATAATAATAACCACAAGATGAGTCAACTAATGCAATGAGCAAATCAAAGGACATCATGTCTCATTAAAGAACTTGAAAAAGTTGGATATTTTAACATATATGTACCAGAAAATGGAGAAAAAACATCACGAACTTTGTCGTATTTTCTGACCAGAAAATAATGCTTGTGCAGTGAGTTAGGTATACTATACTGTATATGCAAACTGGTTTTGTGTTTGTATGTGGTTCTGTCATGACGTGCTTCTAAATAAAGAAAGGTTGTTTTGCGAATAATAATTGTTTTATGACGTGTGAATTACAAACATTTTCACAAAAGAAAATTGAAAAAAAATCTCATCTCGTTGGTGTTGTTTCTTTATCCTCTCATCTCATCTCTGGCCGACAAATAAAACAAAAAAACACACACCTAATCATAGGTTTATCCATCTATTGTCTGCAGGATGATGCAAATTTTCAGACTATTTTCCTCCAAATTATTTCGTAATTTTGTTGTTTCTTTCTTCGGTTAGACGTTTCCCATCCTCTGGTAGTTATACCAAACACAATCTGTTGTTCTCCCTCTTCTACCAAAATATTCAACTGGTTCTTAAATAAAATTCAAATGTTTATTTTATTAAGATTCTTGATCAGGGGATGTAGTGGAATCTTTCGGACAAAAGCTGTTTGAATGTCCAGCTTCTTTTCTGAACATTTCGCGTGTTCTCGTTGTATCGGCTCTAGTCTGGAAATGTCTCTCGGCCAGGCCAATCTCAATCCTATCGAAGTTTCTTCTGGTATCCAACACAATCATTTCAGTTAACCTCCTCCAAGTCTTTCCTATGAAAACCTTTTTAAAAAGGGTTCCAAAATGTTGGCTTTTGTTTTTTTTTTCAGGGTCGCATGTTTGCTTATATGACCTCTTATGTTCAGAGACACCAAGAGGGACTCTTCAAAAGGATTTACAGACATCTCCTTCTGGTAATACCTAAGCTTTATTGAAGGATCTACGGATTGTTCCAGTGTTGATTGGAGACAGTCTCATGTCCTGTTCGGCATTTTCAGATCCCCAAGACCGGTTGGAGAAGTTGCTGGAGCAACCTGGGAATAAATATTGTGCTGACTGTGGATCTCCTGAACCCAAATGGGTGTAAGCTTATATGTGAACCACATTTCTCTATTGATGGATTGATTGATTTTCTATGGTGTTGTGTAGATCTTTAAGTCTTGGTGTATTCATCTGCATAAAGTGTTCTGGTGTACACAGAAGTCTTGGAGTTCATATATCAAAGGTAGTCTTTCTTCATCACAATCTGGTTTCTCTCTGCTTTTTTTCTTCTATATGTTTAGAGCCTTTTAATTAATTTGGCCGTTAATGACAGGTTTTTTCAGTTAAGCTAGATGAGTGGACAGATGAGCAAGTTGATATGCTTGTAGGGTACGGTGGAAACACTGCAGTGAACCAGAGATTCGAAGCTTGCAACATGGACCAGTCAAAGAAACCTAAACCTGATTCTAATAATGAGGAACGCAATGATTTCATCAGGTGACATATTTAACTTATAATCTGTTTATAATGCGATGTATGTGCATTCATCTCATTGTTTGTATCTTGAATCTACAGGAAGAAATATGAGCTGCACGAGTTTATGGATCCAAAAGATGGTGCTTTGTGCACTTATCAGGAGCCTAGCAGAATAAATAATGCACCACGGTCTTTATGTTCTGCTAGTGGTAGCCACCGTTCTGCAAAAAACCGCATTGGTCATGCATTTAGGAATAGCTGGGGAAGAAGAGAATCTGATCATCACAAATGCCCCAAGAAGAGCAACTCTATGGTATACAGTCAGTACATAAACGTTTGGTGATAGATGTTGCTAAATGTTAGTTATTGTGGGTGTGTGTGTTTATAGGCGGGCATGGTTGAGTTTGTCGGATTGATTAAGGTTAATGTTGTTAAAGGAACAAATCTTGCGGTTCGAGATGTGATGACAAGCGATCCTTATGTTATCCTTTCTCTTGGACAACAAGTAAGCTCTTTGCAAAATCTCTCTACACTTGCCTAGTTTATAACTAAACTTGTTCTGATTTTCTGTTTATGTTGTTGAAGTCGGTGAAAACACGGGTAATAAAGAACAATTTGAATCCCGTGTGGAATGAGACGCTGATGCTTTCGATACCTGAGCAGATGCCTCCTCTCAAAGTGGTAAGTGCACATGTTCTTTTTAACTTGTGAGTTTGAAGAAGAATAACTGTAACATGTTCTATTTTGCAGCTAGTGTACGACAAGGATACGTTCACCACAGATGATTTCATGGGGGAGGCTGAGATAGACATACAACCGTTGGTGAGTGCAGCAAAAGCTTACGAGACATCAAGCATAAAAGAACCGATGCAGCTAGGGAGTTGGGTGGCGAGCAAAGAGAACACATTGGTGAGTGATGGGATAATCTCACAGGAAGAAGGAAAAGTGAAACAAGACATATCGCTCAGTCTTCAAAAAGTGGAGAGAGGTGTTCTTGAGATACAACTTGAATGTCTTCCTCTTACTCAATGATGTTATTCTCTTTTCTGCCTCCTTTTTTTTGTTGTTTTTATTAGAGATGCTATTTTCTTCTTGATCCACCTCAAAACATATGTAAAAAGAACCCATAACTTGATTTAAGATTCTTCAGAACCAAATACCAATCCAACTATTATGAAAAACAACCAAGAAATTCAATTCAATTTTCCTTTTTATTATGTAATGTGATTTTCAGTGTATATATGTCTAAAGAGATATTTTATTATGTTCTTTAAAAAAGGTTCTTAACTCGAATATAATCTTATAAGTTGTAAATATCATACTAAGCGTTATTTATGAAGTGATTTAACATATGTTAATCTCGATAGAAAAATGACATGCTTTACAAAATATGACATATTATTAATTTACATGTAACAAACATATAAAACCTAAAATACAATAATAATCTGAGCACTAGATTAATAGTCCATTAGTTCTATATAATACAAGACTTTTTCTTGGGTTCACCCCATAGGGTGAACCTTTAGGTTCACCAACCAATAAAAAGTTGTCATTTTAAATCTAGTATTTTTTAATTAAGGAAACAAAATAAATTGCCAAATTATATTATGCTTTTAAAATAAATAAAAAAGATTAAATAAACAAAAATAACAATAGTTCTAAAAAATATTATTTAAAAAAATATTTATTTATAAGATTTAGAGTTTAGTGTTTAAGATTTATACTTTAGAATTTATCCAAATGTTTATTGTTTTTCTAAGGGTTAGAGTTTACCCCAGGGTTTAGGGTTTACCCAAGGGTTTAGGGTTTAGGATTAGAGTTTAGGGTTTAATGTTTTGTTGACAACATCTTTAGTGTTTTTCCAAGGGTTCAAGGTTTACCCAAGGGTTTAGGGTTTAGGATTGTAATTTAGGGTTTAGTATTAGAGTTTAGGGTTTAGTTGATAACATTAATTTTTTTAATTCGTTTGTATATACTATTTTTATTTATTTTTAAATTTTATTTTGAAAAGATAATATAATTTGACAAGTTATTTGTTTTCTTAATTAAAAGATACTAAATCTAAAATGACAATTTTCTATTGGTTGATGAAACTCATAATACAATATGTTTTACATATGAAGAAACTTGAATTTTTAGAAGATAATACTATTGATAATAAATTCAAATTAGAATAACCAATTATAAATAATGAAGTAAATATTATGAAATAACTAGTTTTAATAAAGTTAAAATACCAAAAACATCAAAAGATTATATTTTGGAACATCAAATCTTCTCCAAAATATCTGTGGAAGGAAGAGAGTATACAACAAGATGGTTAAATAATAGGTTAGTCTGAATCATCAACTGGACTAGTAGTTACTTGAAAATTTCTTAATCAATAAGAGAAATTGTTAACCTTTGATGTTCAAAATAATTACCGTGTTCTTTATTTATTCATGGGTCGTCAACAAGTCTGGTAACAGTAACACGTTTAGTATAATAATAACTAAACAATAATAATCTCCGGCTCCAGGTTCAGCTGCGTCGACGAGATCCGTCGTTACGATCTCAGATTTGATACTCCGGCGACATGAGTTCCCCGGTACGTGAGGCAGATCTACGCGATTTGAATTTTGATCGAAACGCTTTCCATTTATTTCCTTGTTTTGAATCGAATCGTCGTCTCTGATCTTACCTTTTTTTTAATTCATTGTTGATGATGATTGAATCAGGGAGCGAGTATGTTCACAAATTTCACCAAGCTCTGCAAAGGACTCGCTCTCGTGCTTGTGATCGGCCACGTCTTGGTTCACTTCATTCCCTCCACCGTCACGTACCTCGCTCTCATCCCAGCGAGGTACTTCCTCCTTACTGACTTTGATTTTGATTTTGCGGCCGTAAATTAGGGTTTACTATTAGGTTAAATCAGCACTAGGATGTGAAATTATTGTGACACTCTCTTGGTTTGTAGGACTATTCCATTTGGGTGGAATCTGATTACAAGCGGCTATTTTGAACTCTCAGTATATGGTGTATGGTTTCTCTGCGTTCTACTTGTTCGTTTATTCTAATCTCCACATTGTGTTTGATCTTCTCTAGTTGCTACTGTTTTGCAATGTTGCAGGTTGTCTTCAGCGTTGTTTCTCTCCTCTTTATGGGAAAGTTCCTTGAACCTGTATGGGGTTCCAAGGAGTTCCTTAAGTTCATCTTCGTAGTGAACTTCCTTACCTATCTCTGCGTTTTCGTCACAGCCATTGCTTTATACTACATTACCAGGCTCGAAATCTACCTGTAATAAGTTTCTTCTTTGTTTATTATATCATCTCTCACTTTTAGTATATGAAGGGATGTTTGTTTACCTTGTGAAAAATTAAGTCCAAATCATTTTGAGTTTTAATTATATAACTCATTGTATGTTGTCTCGTGGCTGTACTAGATATATGCCCTTCGCAGGTTTTCATGGTGTCTTGGCAGGCCTTCTTGTCGGGATTAAGCAGATAATACCTGACCAGGAGGTACTACTCGTAAAGATAAAAGCAAAGGTAAGAAGCTTTGACATTTTCTTAGTCTAACCTGGGCTAGTCGAAGAAGTGCTTACATCCTATTCTTGTTTCTGGTTTATGGTGGTGCAGTGGTTGCCCTCTATTATGCTACTGTTTTGTCAATAGCCTCAAGCTTCTTCACACTTAATTCAGCAGCATACCTTCCCACTTTGATTTTTGGTACGTATATGGGCTGGTTATACCTCAGATACTTGCAGAGGAGGCCAGAGACAAAGCTCAGAGGTGATCCGAGTGACGACTTTGCCTTCTCCACTTTCTTTCCTGAATTCCTCAGGTGAAACAATATTTCTCTTCTTTTCGAGTTGGACCACAGAGTAATACTTTTACTTGCTTGCTGTTTATAAATTTTTGCTTTTCTCAATAAAATGCAGACCGATTATTGATCCTATAGCCTCAATATTTCACCGGATGCTTTGTGGACGATCAAATGCGACCAGCGAAGACCATGGTTATACTACTAGCGGTGCTCCATTACCCGGCTCTGACTCTGCTGAAGCTTCCAGGAGGAGGTAAAATACTTCTTTTTTTTTTAAATCTATTTCATGCTCTACTCCACTGGTAGATTTGATGCAAATGCCGAGAGCTATTTGGGGCTTAATGCAGATCACGTCAACCTTTAGTATAAACCGTTTTCTTGGTTAGACATTGTTGAAACATAATCTAGGATTTGGTTGATGCGAACCTAGGTAATGGATGATCCTATTCATCCAACTAAGAGAATAAATAGTAGGGGCTTGTCATCATCATCAGTTTTATCAAAATCCAAATAGAGAACTACCTCTGGTTCTAAAAAACAAAACCGACCTTCTTTTGACCTTTCAAAAAAAATCTTGTTGTTGCAGAGAAAGAGGAGCAAGAGCTCTAGAGGAGAGACTTGCAACGGAAAGGTTAGTTCCTCCAAGGAACAAAGATGAGTTGCAGAGTGATGCTTTGGATAGCGTTTAAGTGGAGACTGCAACTAGTTTTGTTGAAGAAGTTGTGTGGGTTCTTGTTTTTTTTTTTCTGTTTGTTTATGAAATTGGCTTAATACAGACTGAACCGATCAGCTTCTCCGTAAATTCTTATGACAGCTAAAAAAATTAGTGCATTTTCTTAACCAGTTAGAAACAAATTTCCTTGGACGAGAGAATACAAATTTATTATACAAGTTTCACTACCTCCGGTTTTGTTATGTTTGTTTCACTATAGCCGTATGTATTTGGTTTCCGTGGGAAGTTCTCAATGGTAAGGAGAGAAAAGAAACGAAATTGGACATGACGCCAGCCTTGACAAGTTAACCACGTCAGGCAATAGCTCAATCTTTGTTTTATGGAACAGAACAGTCACGTGGGGAAACTAGTTAAGAAGAAAATCAGTTTATTCTTTGTAATGTACTAATGTGATTGCAATATATCACATCACATAGATCCTAAAGAGCTAAAGTAAAGAATGTTAATTCCTTTGACAAATATACTTTCAGAGTTAAAACAGGAGAAGAAATGAAATGCTTAAAGGCTCCTAAGCAAACACCTCCATTAGGTTATTTCTTGTCTTGATTTAATAATTAATATTATCACCTAACGCATCAATACAGAGTAAAAAAAAAATGTCACACGCAAAATTCCAATCAGATGCAGCAATCTTGACCTTCTCTAACTTAACCTTTGACATAGTTTACCAATTATCCATCTTCTTATCTTTTATGTTAGCTCTGCCTACTACTATCACTGTACGTTGATTCATACTACGTACCAAAACAAACATGTTACTTTAGTTTTCTATTTAAATCATATACAATTTTGGTCATCATACAGGACGTGATATAATGATTTTTCTTTTTTTGAGATAATAATTTTTCAATAAATACATTTTTGCTATTATTTCTAAATATTATTTTGCAATATATAATTGTAGTACGTTGTTGGAATTCTTCTTGTTTAGGGACATTACTATTCCACCGTAGAGGTAACACCGAAAAAAAAGAAGGAAACGTGAATTTGGTTTCTTACCGAAAACACAAAGACGTACTTTGACCACAGCACAACAGAATATTAAAGGGGGAAAAATTCAAAGTATATGAATTGAGATGATTTCTAGTTGGCTACGAGTATTGGACTTCAAATGATCTTGAGTCTGTAAGGGTTGGATTGAAGAAATAACTAACAAAGTTGAAGTTAAAGCTTTAACCAACAAAACTGCTTTTACTTCACACTTGTATTTCGGTTATTTGCAGATAACCTAACTCAAACCCAAAGTCAATACTCACTTTCTCTGTTTAGGCCGAGATTAGCTCTTCCATTGCAGTTTTTTTTTAAAGAAATATTTATATGAAATTCTTAACATTCATGTTCTCTTACCCATGAATTTTGGGATATGACCAACATTTTCAAATTGTTAGCCAAATTTTTCATCACATAAGAAAATTTTGGAGTTTTTACCAATTATAAATTAAAAGTGTATTACTATGAGACCAGATCAAGCAATTCACATGCCTATTTCGAATATATATATTTTTGCCTATTTCGAATATTGGTTAGTAAATAACTTCAAATTTTGGTTTGTATTTTCACTTACAAAAATTTCAAGATATGCTTTTACAAGAACATGGTTAACTTTAAATCCAAACAAAAACCTAGGGCATGTTCTTGTAAAAGCATATCTTGAAATTTTTGTAAGTGAACATAACAAACCAAAATTTGAAGTCCAAAAAAATAACAAACCAAGATTTTCAAAACCTTACCTTTAGACTCAATCCAATGCCCTAAAACGATCCAATCAACATAATTGTGAACTCATCCTAAAGTACTGTGAGATGTAAGCAAGCGTACAACATGGCGTCAGAAAAAACAATTTCTATTTGATAACTTGTTTATTTTTTGTAAAAATTGATAACTTGTTTTGAAAAGACCAAATTTGAATTTCCTTTATTTTTTAATCCTAAAAAACGGAAATGATTTTATTGCTTCTAAATTTTACGTTAGGATTTATAGTTCGTTTTTCTTAATTCAGTTTCCTGTCAAAGTGTCTTTAATGTATATTAATCAAACTAAAATAAACGTCACTGTACAATTTTTTGGAAACGACTTGAGTAATGAAAGTGAGGAATTATAACGAACACATTTTCTTCTAAATCTTTTCCCACTTTTATACTTCTTTGTCTCCCTCTTTCATCTCTATAAATATAAGCACTTTTGCATTCTCTATGACACATCACTCATTTCTTCCCTCATCATTTTTCAACGTCAAACCCAACCTTAATCTAACTCTGAGATACCCCTCAAAAATGTATCAAAAGACCATAATCTTGTTAGCAGTTCTCTTAACGTCTCTTCGTTCCTGTTCCAGCAGCTACCCTTTTGATCCTAAATATGATACATCCATGTCTCCCGATGTTTATCTTGAAACCAATCATCTACATGGTCACAATACACGCAACAATCACATGAAAAATCGCCATGGATATGCTCCTGCATCTTCTCCTCGAGCTTTTAACGTCAAGGCTTTCGGTGCTAAAGCCAACGGAAACGACGATTCTCAGGTATCCATAATTTTCATTACTATAGAAACATACATTCAAAATATATTTTATATATATAACCAATGTAAAATGAAATATATCGTAGGCATTCAAGAAAGCTTGGAAAGCAGCTTGTTCATCAACCGGAACAGTTTACGTCGTGGTTCCCAAAAATAGAGCTTACACTCTTAAGTCGGTCAAATTCTCCGGTCCATGCAAATCATCATTGATTGTTTTTAAAGTATGATTTAAATAAATGCAAGTATAAGCGTAGTTCTTGTTGTTATGTATTTTTAATAATTTTATTTATATAACTTTTTGTGAATCAGATTTACGGAAAGATTGAGGCATGGAAAGATCCATCAGCCTACAAGGAACGTAGGCTCTGGATTGTATTTGAAGCTGTCAATAACCTTCGTGTTGAAGGCGGTGGACGCATTGACGGTAATGGAAAAAAATGGTGGCCAAATTCTTGCAAGATCAATCCTAATCTTGTAAGTTCTTCTTAATTTGGATCATTGTCTTATAAAGGAGTTTAAACTCTAGAAACTGATATTGAATACCACATTCTTTTTGTTAAACAGCCATGCCTGGGTGCTCCAACGGTGAGAAACTCCAACGCCTTTACCTTATTGCTACTTACAAATATTAAATAATGCATTAATGTAGTGAGATAAATTAATGGGGGCAGGCGGTTACGTTTGTGGAATGCAAGAACTTGATGGTAAGTAACATTAGGTTGGAAAACGCACAGCAAATGCATATGACGTTTCAGGATTGCGAAAACGTGAAGGCTTTGAATCTTATGGTCACCTCTCCGGGTAATAGTCCTAACACCGATGGCATTCACGTTACCGGAACTCGCAATATCCTCATTCAGGACTCTATCATCCGTACGGGTAATAATTCTTTTTAGATATTATCTTATCTACTCCTTACTTTCGTATCGTTTTGTCAAAAGATAATTCAAGAAGCTAATAAATAAACAGTAAAATATTATTCCTATAAACCAGATTACTTTTGAACTTATCTTCTTCTGTTTACCGTTGTTATTAGGTTATTATTAACTTTGCAATATGAGGAAGTTAGATATTTTCCTATCAAACTTTACACTCGAATGGCTTTTCTTTTTAAAATATATGTTTCATATAAAGGAAAACAAGTGAGCGATATAATATTTGTTTATTTTCTCAAGGATAATAAATAAATGTGTTGGGTTTGTTTTTGGTGATGAAGGTGATGATTGTATATCGATAGTGAGTGGGTCGGAGAATGTGAGAGCGACGGGCATCACATGCGGACCGGGTCATGGAATCAGGTCTAACCATCTCTCTCCTTATTTTCACCTAAAGTTTTCGTTTTCATCTTATCTTTAGCAAACATGATATATGTATTAACATTCTATTTGTCAACTTCTTTGTTGGAGAGCTACCAACTAATTTTTATCAACTTGAAACCAACGATTTTAATTTAAAAAAAAAGATGAGATGCTCAAAAATAATTCGATGCTACATGTTATTAAAATCTATAGTAAAGTTAGATTCAATGTTTTTAAAATGATTTTAGGCGCTCTAATGCAATTTTATTTGTTCTCTCTCTATATATGTCAAATTTTAAAGAATATAAGGTTAAAATTATGCGTTGACTACGTAATATCTCAATATATTATTGTTTTTTGTATAGCATTGGGAGTTTGGGAGCAAATAACTCAGAAGCATATGTTTCAAATGTGGTAGTCAACAAAGCAACTCTTATAGGAACCACTAATGGTGTGAGAATCAAGACTTGGCAGGTAAATCTCCAACATTTAGATTAACAATATTTTTATTATTTATAAATTAAACTTAGGGTGATTGTTAATTAACAAAAATTATTACCATTATTCATGAATAGGGAGGACATGGAATAGCAAAGAACATCATATTCCAAGACATCATAATGAAAAATGTCACGAACCCAATAATCATCAACCAGGACTACTGTGATCGTGTTGAATCATGTCCCCAACAGGTTTGAACCAAATAAGCAAATCCTTTTATACACAGTTATAGTAACAATAACAATACAAACTGATATGGACGACGTGTCAGAAATCTGCGGTGCAAGTGAGCAATGTGTTGTACAAAAACATACAAGGAACGAGCTCAAGACCCGTAGCTGTAAAATTCGAGTGCAGCGAAAGCATTCCATGTCGGGGCATTACAATGCAAAACGTTAAATTGGTCGACCAAACTCAACAAGATGTCGTCTCCACAGCTTCATGCTCCAATGTGAAGTTGGACACAAGAGGAAACGTCTCTCCTCTTTGCACTTGATATAACTTTTGATCCCCACCCAATTAAGGACCACATAGAAGTTGGTCATTTTCTCTTATATTATTGCTGTTTGGTCGTGAGTTGTGTATATATATAGACCATGTTTGACGTATCATCAGTTATTCAATAAAAGTTAACTAGAGTTAAAATTATTCTAGTAATTAAACTAAACCAAGTAACTAACTATCAAATAATTTAACAGAGCAATACTATCCTACTTGTGCTGAAAATATATCTTTAAGACTTTATTAGAAAATGCAGGATCAGATTAATCGTTGATATTGTTCATCTGATGTATTAGTTGTTGCTTCAGTCCTTAGACCATGATTATCGCTGATCCTTAAGGAGGATTTTAAACAAAACAAAATAATTGATTTAATTAAACCAAAACTAAATAAAAGGAAGATAACCGATCCTTAACTTGGGATTTTTTTTGTCGACAGAGGAAAAGCTATTATGTTTTACAAAAAAACGCCTTTTTACCCAAACAAAGGAAAAGAAAATATAATTATTTTTTGGGTCAAACTGTCAAAGTATTTTAGTTTTTCAGTTAGCTAGTGGTGGACTGATCTGTTAAGTAGTGCTGTAAGCTTGACTTTGAGAAACATTAAATGTCCCCGACACTCACTCTCTGAAAACTCTTCGAAATCGTGAGGGAATCCACGAGTTCTAGATCTAACTCTCTTAGATCTGACTTCATGGATTGCTCTCTTTTTCTTCTTCTAATCTCTCTCTTACTCACACTTTCTTCAAGTTTCGTCTCTTCTTCCACATACGTAGAAGAACAAAAGAGAGACAGGATCACCCAGTTACCTGGACAACCTAGTAACGTTGATTTCAGACAGTACTCAGGTTACGTCACTGTGAACGAAGAACGTGGAAGGGCTTTGTTCTACTGGCTGGTCGAGTCTCCAACGACCCGTGACCCAAAGTCTCGGCCTTTGGTCCTGTGGCTCAACGGTGGTCCAGGTTGTTCTTCTGTTGCTTATGGTGGTGCTGAAGAAGTTGGTCCTTTTCGTGTTGGGTCTGATGGGAAAACTCTGCATCCTAAACTCTACGCTTGGAACAAATGTAAGAATCTGTAACATGAATGGCTCTCTCTGTCTTCACAAAGTCTAATTCAGATTTGTTGTCTCAGTGGCGAACTTGCTTTTCTTGGAGTCTCCAGCTGGAGTTGGTTTCTCATATACAAACTCATCTTCAGATCTTTACACAACCGGTGATCAAAGAACTGGTAACAACAACAACTCTTTGCTGCCTCAGAACCTTTATTTTCAGACCCCTCTGATGTCTTATTTTGTTTTGATGAATCTGCAGCTGAAGATTCATATAGATTTCTTGTCAACTGGTTTGAGAGGTTTCCACAGTACAAACATAGGGACTTTTACATTGTTGGAGAAAGCTATGCAGGTCATTTTGTTCCTCAGCTGTCTAAACTTGTCCATGAAAGAAACAAAGGATTCAAGAACCCAGCTATAAACCTCAAAGGTTTTATGGTAAAGATTTTTTTTTAAAAAAACATGTCAAGAAGTTTGTACAAAGATTGTGGACTTTAGGGATTTTTTATTATTATGTCTGGCTTATTCAGGTGGGAAATGCTGTTACAGATGACTATCATGATTACATAGGAACATTCGAGTACTGGTGGAATCATGGTCTCATATCTGACTCCACTTATCACCAACTGAAGACAGCCTGCTACTCTGTATCCTCCCAGCATCCTTCCCTGCAGTGTATGGAAGCTTTGAGAAGTGCTGAACTAGAGCAAGGGAATATCGATCCTTACAGCATTTTCACCAAACCTTGCAACAATACTGTGCAGCTCAAGAGCTTCTTAAAGAGTCGCTATGTAAGTTTCATATGCATCAGAAAAACATTTTGGATTGGTTCCTTTTGTTTGTTTTTATTGAGGCTAATGTTTGGATAAACTCAGCCGTGGATGTCAAGAGCTTATGATCCTTGTACAGAGAGGTATTCAAATGTGTATTTTAACCGTGTGGAGGTTCAGAAGGCTCTACATGCAAATGTCACTCGCTTATCTTACCCTTGGAAATCATGCAGGTCTGTCTAGAAAAGTTCTACTTCTGATTGCATCCATCAAAAGTTTATGTATTGAGGAGTTTTCTGGTCTCTTCTTGCAGTGACATTGTAGGAAACTATTGGACAGATTCCCCTGTTTCTATGCTACCAATATACAGAGAATTGATTGCTGCAGGTCTCAAAATTTGGGTCTTCAGGTACCAATTTATATTTGATGTTACCCTTAATAGCAGCAAATGAACCTGATCAATCTTCTTCCCTACATAATATGCAGTGGAGATACAGATGCGGTGGTTCCTATAACTGCAACCCGATACTCTATAGATGCACTGAAGTTGGCAACCATCACAAACTGGTACCCATGGTATGATCATGGCAAGGTGAGAAAACTTTGAGGTTCTTCTAGTTAATGTATATGCAGAAAGCAGAAGTTGATTTGATTTTTGAGGGATAATGTATTGTAATGTGTAGGTTGGTGGATGGAGTCAAGTGTACAAAGGGCTTACGTTAGTAACAGTGACAGGAGCTGGTCATGAAGTGCCTCTACATCGTCCTCGTCAAGCCTTTATTATTTTCAGAGCGTTTTTAGAGAACAAACTGATGCCAATGTCCTGAAAACATACCCTTGAGTCGGGATCTCTTCCCCTTCATACCTATTCTTTCTTATTCATCTTCTTCATGAATAAACCCAATGTTTCCATTTATTGTCTTCCTCAGCCCTTAAATTTACGCAAAGGATTGTTTAGCTGTTTAGCACAAATCATACGCTACTCTTCTTCTCTGTGTAAAATCTTTATAATAATCATACTCACATTAACGTCAAAGTCTTTTCACACTGCTAATTTTGATACCACAAAACTAAACCAAAGAGCCGCCAATGAGCGTATCACATTACGCCAATGAATGAAAACATTTATGCTCGTTCAGGTAAAGAGTATATCATCATTTGACCTGCTCTGTAAACTTTCATGACGTAAGTAAGAGCAGAGCAGTACATGTAAAAGAGAGTACAAGGACCAAAGAAAGTTTTTAACTTGAAAAAGCCATCATTACAAAACAAAAAAAATAAAAGTTAAAGAAAGACACAACATTCATTTTCATTCAAAGCGTTACAGCAAGAACCTTGACGAACTCAGTTCCCACATGGACTGAAAGCACACTATCAGACCACTCAAGTTTGCCCCAACAGTCTCCATCGCGTCTTTCAAGCGATATCTCCGCACAACATATGGTCTCCCTTCGAGTCAAGTGACAACTGAAATTGTTATTCCAGAAAACCATAATCTTTCCACCACCAAAACCCGTCAGTTTAACATAAGAACCATAACCAGCAAGAGGACTAGGCAACTTAGGTAGTAGCCCAACCAAACCCTTCAAATCTCTCCACCTAGTCTTGTCGGAGTCATACCATCTCAGAGCTCCGTGGTCAGAAACAGAGTAGAGAAGATTATCAACCTGGCAGTAAGAACCTAAAAACATAGTGCCCGTGCTTGGATATTGTTCATCAACCAGGTCCCATCTACATTGCTTTGAATTGAAAGCAAACACGCCATCAAAGAAAGTGACCACGTGGAGCTTGCCGTGAACAATAAAAGTGATTCTGGGGGTATCACATCCACCACAGCAAGGGAGATGCCAAGTTTGAGTATTTGTGTTGAATACCTCGAAGTAGCTCTTCCAGGAACCATCTTGATGGAAGCGTCCAAGCACATATATCTTTTGATCAAGGAATGTGGTAGAAAGTTCAGTTAGCTCCACTGGCATGCGTGGAGCCTTACGCCACCTGTGAGTCTTGCAATCAAGAATTGAGACCCCAGAGGTGGGCATGGTTCCTTTATCTGCTACGCCAACGTTGTAGATTTCAGAACCAACAGCCACAAGATCTGAATATAACAAACCCACCACACGAGGAGAAGCATCATCAACATCGGGCATTGAGACTCTACCCAAAACATAGCCACTACTACTAGTACTAGTCTTGGAGAGGGTGTACCACTTATAACAAGTCAACCCGAACCGTCAAGCACACATATAGACAAGTCTCCGTGAGGCCCAAGAGTGACCTAACCTTGTAAAGCTCAGGTGCAACCACCATAGATCGAAAGCTCTTGGAGACTAGTGATAGAGTCCGATAGTACGACCTTGGAACGCGTGCCACGATCATCACTAACAAGTCATAGGGAAGTGACGATAATGATGATGATGATGATGATGATGATGATGATGTAGCTACCTCCTCCTTCTTCTTCTTCTCCCTAATACTCGTCGTAGTCATCGTTGTCTTCCTCTTCCTCCTCGATACGGTATCACCCTTGATCAACCTCTCCATTTCGGCTCCAATTTAGGGGTTGGCGCCGGAACAAACAAAAGCAATTAGGGTTCCTTGCGACCTTCTTCTTATCGCCGATTTGTTTGATTTTCTCGTTCGTTTCAAACTTGTGGCTAGGGCTAGGGATGTTGTATTGGGTTTGATATTTAGGGCTGGTCCGAACCCATCAGAAAAGTTAATGACCCTAACCCTATTATAATACCTACTTATGATATATTTCGGGCTTATATAGGGTTAGACTTAAAAACTTAGGGTTTTCATAGGGTTCAGTCCTATTAGATTAAAAAAAAAAAATTATGGTAAAAGGCGTTGTTTTCTCATCTTCTCAAAACTCGATTTCTCGTCTTCTCAGATGACGATGACGATGATATTTCTCTGAGCTCTTCAGGATCTACGTGGATCTGATTATATTCGTACACCATCACGAGCACGAAGATCAATTCATCCACCATCTGTCTTCGTCAAAGCTCCTTCGCTCAAGCTCGTTCGATTTCGTCTAAAGGGATTTCCTATCCAGACGAATCAGGTTCAGTTAGATTCTCTGTTCTCACATAATATATTTAGACATTACATTGCCACTTTACTGCTGAGTTGAATGTCTTCGTTAGTCAAGTAACTCATACTGTATTTGAGATGATATTGACTAGTCATGAGGAAACATTTTGTTGAGACTTTGGTGTTTCATGCCCTGTAAATGGAAGATGTGATCGAGCCTGTATGACAACTTTGCTACTTGTGAGTTATTCTTCTTGCGAGTTTCTGATTGTAGTTTATTTAGTCATCTGCAAGGCTATAGACTGTATCTTTTTCACGTTGCTTTCTTTTGTGTTTAGATCACAATGAAACATAAAGAGTACTGACGAATGAAGATCACAATGAAGCAGAAAGAGTATTGGCGAGCGAAGATCTTTCACTGCATGGTTCAAAACAGAATCTTTGTTTTGTGTTTAGTTTGTTTCTTAACATTCATTTTTGTTGGTGTCTTTGAAACTGTTGGAACATGGAAGTGTATTGAGTTGGTCAACATTAAACAAGTCATTGATTTTGTTTACGAGATTCCTAGGAGTAGTTGCTTTGAATAAGTTTCATGTAAACAAAGTCTTAGGATTTTCTGTTTAACTGTTTCAGTTGTAGGCTATATATATATAGTCATAGTTTATTCTCAACAAAGAAAAAGAACACAGTTACTTTATATTCTGTTTCAGTTTTTTTCCTTAATATAGTAAGACTCGTGATACTCTTTTGCTCCTTTCAGATGTCTGGGCTGACTTCCGATAAGCGTGACATATATGGTGTATATCCAATCACTGGAAAAATTTTAAATGCTAGAAAAGCCAGTCCAGCTCAAATCAATAGGAACAAGTTCATTCAAGATCTTAAGAAAATTCTAAAACTGGAATTTGGAAAGGAGTACACAAACACTTCATCACTGCGATGTGGACGTGTGATGATCATGACGGACCAAGTAAGTACTAACTTTCTATATACCCATAGTGAATTATTTTGTACAGACATTTACTGAAACTTTTTACCCCATACAGGATGATGATGGAACTCACATGAGTGGTTTGTTGATAAACTTGTTCTCTTTTCTGTGGCCTTCCTTACTCAAGCTTCCATCATCGTTCCTAATTGATTTTGTAACTCCCCTTATCAAGGTAAGTAGATTACTCGTTTGTGATTGACACTGTACAAACAATTTTTAACTTCCTGAATATACTCAGGCAACGCACGAGAGTAAAGAACCTGAGACATTTTACTCAGTGCGTGAACTCAAAGAGTGGGAAGAGAAAGAGAAGGGCCACAAAACTGAGTGGTCTTTGAAGTTTTACAAGGTTTGTTTTCCCTTAAAAATAAAGCACTAGTGACCATGGTTCGTTCTTCTCTATATATTAACTGTCCTTTTTTTTATAGGGGTTGGGTTCAAGTAAATCTCTAGTGACAAGGTTTTTTTTCTTATTCATCTTCTTCATGAATAAACCCAATGTTTCATTTATTGTCTTCCTCAGCCCTTAAATTTACGCAAATGATTGTTTAGCCGTTTAGCACAAATCATACGCTACTCTTCTTCTTTGTGTAAAACTTTATAATCATACTCATATTAACGTCAAAGTCTTTTCACACTGCTAATTTTGATACCACAAAACTAAACCAAAGAGCCGCCAATGAGCGTATACAAACAATTCCGACTATTGTCATTTGGTTTGAGAGTCATGAAACATGAAAGATCATCTTATGAAGATGATGCAGTTGCAGAAATCACTTGAAGACCTTCTCTCTGTCGCTCTTGGGTTTCCCAAAACGTTGAACAACCACAGGACCACCACGCACCCTCTCAAGTGCAAACCCTATTCTCAACGGTCGACCCAATAATCCCTGTAATTACTTAAGAACATCATTCATAGTGATAGCAGAACAGATCCTCGTAACTTCTTATTACCTTCCATCCATGGCGTGTTTTGCAGAAAGAGCAGTCGTCTTTGTCAGCAAAATCAACAAAACCGAATCCTCTTGATCTCCCACTTCCCTTGTCGTAAGCAATCCTAACTGAAACACACATATATATATTACAAATTAAATACACTAACTAGTAACACAAACTCTTCAACTGTACACAGGCAATGGATCCAAGCCAAATAGTCATTTAGACATTTCATCGAACACCTGGAGGAGTTTAAAGATAACAACCGAAATACTTACCTTCTTCGATCTCCCCGAAGGAAGAGAAAGCGTCTTTGAGAGATTTTTCGTCCACCGAGTAAGACTAATCCTGGTAATAATATCAAAATCGTCATTATCATGTAAAATGGTTATACTGTCTGTGCGACACTATATATGTAACTCATTCAAACCTCCAACGAACAGCTTGGAACTAGGCGATGCAGAAGAGGAAGAAGAGGAGCAAAGACGCGGAAGAACATGGAAGCTAGAAGGAATCGAGTGTTGAGGTATCGCTATAACTCCTCTCACAAGCATCTCAATACTATACCTCATGATCAAAGTGATCAAACCGTTTTTCTTAAAAAAGAAAAAAGAAAACAAAAAGCGGCAAGAGTGTGACAAAAGGTAGTAGTAATATGGACATGTATGGGGGGCTTAAAGAACAGCATAGTTTTTGAGCCCATCTGATATAAAGTTTTGGGCCTTACATCAATACAAAGCATCTATTAAACTAGCTTACTTTTATGAGTTTTATCTATGTTTTCATCGTTAATATTCCTCGTAAAACTTTATGGTTATAATAACAGTTTAATGCGTTGAAAGAAAAATGCAAGTGAAAAAAAAAGAGATAAAACAAGAGTATTTGGAAATTAATAATTGGAAACAAGGCCGCGTGGGCGTATAAGGCGTAGTGTTGGAGATATATCATCAATAGATGAAAAATGCGAATTTGACCCCACAAAAACGTAATTATGTGATGGATGTCACATGCGTTCACTGACAATAACATAGCCTATAGTCATAAATAATTAGGAAAATATTGCACATGCGTCTGGATTTCTTGCCCATATGTGTGGGATATTATTCATTTTTTTTTTGGTCAACGAGCTTACTTCATTCAAATAAAACTTAAACAAGGTTTTGCCCAATCAAAGATGTCAGGGCATTTTTTGCAAGAGCATCAGCTAAAGAGTTTGCTGATCTCGGAATTACAACAAAAGATAAGGTTGAGAAGAGAGGAATGAGGTGACTAATTTCATGAAGAAGTCCCGCTATCTCATTCAAAACCGTCCCTGATCGCAGGGCAGAGATGAGGACGCTTGAGTCCGATAGAATCTTTAATTGAGAGAGGCCTAAGGTTGATGCTTCCTTGAGCGCTTCACGTACTGCCAACGCCTCAGCTGCAAGCGCAGAGCCCACACAGCTTCGGCTGGCTGACCCTCTTACCTCCATCTTAGCTTGTTTATCCTGTAAAAACCAACCAAATCCAGCACAATTATTAACTGCATTCCAGGCACCATCCACCAAACAGGTTGGTGTCGACGAGACATCTTGACACAAGTGACTTGTCTTCGGGGTTTCTAAAGCTACAGGTTTCTTTTTTGCTCCTTCCCATTCTTTTGCATCCCTTATAGCTTTGGAGATGGTTTCCTCAGCTGTGTAGATTTGAGCCTCAAAAATCCGTTTGTTCCTTGCTGTCCACAGGTTCCATAGGATCCAGGGGGACAGCGAAGAACAGGTTAAACCCGACGGGGGAAGATTGAGAAATCTAGGGATCAAGGTGAGAAGATGGCGAAGCGAGATCGGAGGTAAATCTTGGGAATTAGCTATGACCATAGGGGCTAATTCCCAAACTCTTTGGGCAAAAGGACATTCCAGGAAGACATGCTCTATAGTTTCTAAAGCACCACAAACTTTGCATGAGGGTTCGACTTCCATTCCCCTTCGAATTAGGAGGTCAGTAACCGGGAGAGCATTATTGAGAGCACGCCAGATAAAGTGTTGAATTTTACTTGGAGAATCCAGCTTCCAAACATGTTTCATCCAGTCAAAGCCTAAGGGCTGAGGTATGGGCGTGTGGTCAGTTGCCATCTTGTAACCTGATTTTGTTGAGTAACATCCATTGGGTTCACCGAGCCAGACCAGCCTATCTGGTGGTTTGAGAGAACTAGGAATTAACTGTCTGATAACCTCCTCATAATGAGGTAAATGGAGTCGGAGTAGAGGCAGGTTCCATTCATTCGACTCCGGTAGTAGTAGGTCCTGGACTCTAAGATGCATGTTTTGGAGAGTTGGGGGACCGATTGGCGTTTGTGGCTTTGACGGAGAGAGCCAGGCATCGTTCCATACACTGATACTGGCGCCATCGCCCACCACATAGCCCAGTCCTTTTTCCAAAACAGCCTTCCCTGCCATAATGCTAGTCCAGCCATGTGAGGATGCCTGTTTGGGGGTACTTTCTAAGAAGGGGCAGTCCCAGAAGTACTTCCCTTTGAGTACTCGAGAGAGAAGCGCTTCCTGATTATTCATAATCCTCCAACCCAGCTTTGCGAGAAGAGCATCATTGAATGTCTCTAGTTCCTTGAATCCAAGGCCTCCAACACACTTTGGCGTTGCCATTCGGTCCCATGAGACCCAAGCCATCTTTCTCACATCAGGAGCACTATCCCACCAGAACCTGGTGAGAACTGATTGGATCCGTTTACATAGTGACTTGGGGATTTTAAAGCATGACATAGAATAGTTAGGAAGCGCTGAGAGGACAGATTGCAGGAGGACATGTTTTCCTGCTCCCGACAGGAACTTAGTTGTCCATGAATGGGATCTTTGCCTTATCTTGTCCACAAGCCCTGTGAAAACATCTTTTTTACTGCGGCCAAATGTTTCCGGCAAACCCAAGTATTTGCCCATTCCTCCATCCTTAGAGATACCCACTTCACCTTTGACTCTGTTGATGATTTCCACCGGGGTTCTGGATGAAAACGTAATGGTGGACTTGTCTAGGTTGATGCACTGCCCCGAGCAGTCTTCATATCTTTTTAGAATCCTCATCAAGGAGGTACAGCTCTTGGAGCTAGTGTTACTGAAGAAAACTGTATCGTCAGCAAACAAAAGGTGGTTTATTAGAGGGCTTTTTCGCGCCACCCTCAGCCCCTTAAAGCGCCCTTTTTGCTGCTCGTTGATGCAGAGACCCGTAAGCACCTCAGTACAAAGGATAAACAGGTAGGGGGAGAGGGGGTCTCCTTGCCTGAGTCCTCTATGCGGGGAGACATTGCCATGAGGTGCTCCATTGATCAGATACGAGTAGGTTACAGATGTGACACATTCCATAACCCAGTTGATCCAGATTGAGTCAAAACCAAGGTGTTGCAGCACCTTCTCCAAGAATGACCACTCAATGCGGTCATAAGCTTTGCTCATGTCTGTCTTCACCACCATTGAGCATCGCTTTACTGCTTCTGAGACCTTTAGGTAGTGCAATGTCTCGTGAGTGATCAGTATATTATCAGTGATAGCACGCCCCGGGATGAAAGCTGACTGATACTCGGAGACAATAGCATTCAGGGACTTTTGAAGTCGGAGAGTGATGATTTTTGCAATGATTTTGTATCTCACATTGCAGAGTGCTATTGGACGGAACTCCGAGGGACTCTTCGGTCCTGGTATCTTTGGAAGGAGACAAATATGTGTTTCATTGATTCTTTTATCCATCTTTCCTGTCTCAAAAAAGCTCCGGACTTCCCGGCAAATATCTCCTCCTATCACATCCCAAAATGAGTGGTAAAATCCCGCTGAGAATCCATCAGGGCCTGGCGCCTTGTCTGAGTGGATGTTTCTGACTGCATAGAGGATCTCAGCATCTGATGGGATCGCTATGAGAGCTTGGTTGGTTTCTGGGGTTATTTTCACAGTAATTGCTTCCTCCACCGCGCTTAAGTCTTGAGCTCCATTTGATGTGAATAATTTGGAGAAGTATTCCACGAAAACTTTGCCAATTTCATGCTCCTCATGAAATTGTGTACCCGATTCATCCTCAATCGTCGTGAGGCGGTTGAAAGCTCTGCGACCCTTCGTAACTGCATGGAAGTATGCACTGTTCTGGTCACCTCCTTGCAACCACATAATGCGGCTCCTCTGTCTCCAAAAGAGTTCTTCAGCTTTGTAGGCTTTGAGGAGTGCCAGGGAGAGCGCTTGTATCACTTCAAGGCAAGGAGCAGCTGCTGACAGGTTCTCTTCCAGCTTTACCTGGAGCTCTTTGATCTTTTTCGCACTGTTCTCCTTCTTTGCCTTTGCCCATTTGATCAGCTCATTTCTGCATCTCTTGATCTTTGTTTCAACTTGCTCCGGTTCGGCTTTCTTCCATGCTTCTTCAATAACCTTCCGTGCCTCAGGGTCCATGTTGATGCTCCTGTCATAGCGGAAAAGGCGCTTCCTCTTCACCTTTGATGTATCCAGATAAGTGACAATTGGCCTGTGGTCCGATCCCTCAAAACGGAGGTAATCGCAGCGACCAGCGGGGAACATATCAATCCAGGCACAATTTGCTAGGGAGCGGTCCAGCCGAGACCGAATGTAATGTGTGCATCTTTGGCCTCTCCATGAAAGGGAATTCCCAGTGTGCTTAACATCCCATAATCCATTAGTAGACACAAAACTCCGGAAAGGAATGAAAGATCCTTCACATCTCTCCGGGCCTCCAACCTTCTCATTATTCTCCAAGATATCGTTGAAATCTCCTGAAAGCAACCAGGCAGTTTCCCTATTCTCTCCTATCCTAGATATGCTTTCCCAAAACGATGCTCTATCTTCTTGTTGGGGCATCCCATAGATAAAGGTAATATGGAATTTATGGGATTTTACCTTAATCTTGGTGTCAATGAAGTGAGCTGATGACGCTAGTATCTCCAGGGAGACATCCGCTTTCCAGTAAAGTGCAAGACCTCCGCTAAGGCCTACTGGTGGGATAGTAAAGTGGTTCTCATACCCTAGTGGTTGAAGTTCCGATAAGACAAAATCATCTTGATTTTTCGTTTCGCTGAGGAATAGTATATCCGGGGATATAGTTCTTTTCATCTCCCGGATTCTTGGAACTGTCAGGTCACCACCCAAACCTTGACAGTTCCAACATACTAGAGCTAAGGAATCGGGTTTCGCGGACCCCGAAAATCCGCTTGACCCTTTCTCATTGGAGGTATCAGCACCACCGGCGGTGTAGTATGAGCCTGAGAACCAGGTAAGTCTTCATTTCTAGATTTGTCCACACATAGCTTCTTGCGTGGTGGGTTGGAAGATCTCGCTGGTACTTGTCTCGAGAGGCGGGTACTCTGCCTTGGGCTTCTCACAATTCTTGGCTTTGGGATCCTTTTTGTCGTAGTCGTTGGCTTTACAGCAGCTTTCCTCTTGGCTGGAGTTTTCTTTGCCACAGACTTTTTACTCGCAGAGGCCTGCGGTTGCTTGCTGGTTTCGCCATCCCCTGTCGGTCCTAAGCGGAGTATTGCAGGAGCCCTTTGTCCCGAACCAGACTGAGAACCTGGTGTAGAATTATTTGCTTTGCTTCCTGATCCTCCTTCATTCAGCTTCACCCGAAGATCATCTTGATCATACGTGACTTCAACATCTTGTAGTCTTGCTAAGAGAGAGTTAGAGAGACCTCCTGATCTTTGGGGTTCCTGATTCGGGCACTCAATTCTCTCTAGCGCTGATCTCCTCTCAAGAGAGCGACTACTCAAATCGCCCCGTTCCGGAATACCCGGTAGGTTCATAGGTTCTCTAGCTGGTTGTGGTGGTGGTGTTCTGGAAGATTGAGTGTGGAAAGATCTAGAACCCGAGGAGTGATCTTTAGCGTGTCTAAGGGGGGATCGGTGAGACCTTCTTGTATCCGGGGGGGATCTCTGGTAGTGGTAGTTGTGATACCTGTCAACTCCTCTCTCTGGCCTCCTTTGTGTTGTGTTGTTGTATCTAGACTGGTCAGACTGGGAGCGTCTGTCATCAGGGACAGAACGAGAGGTGGTAGAGCGTTGAGAGACCACTTGGTTCCCCTGGGATCGGGAGTTAGTCGTCCTTAATTGATAAGAGGGGGCTCTACGCTGATCATGACGTCTTCTGTGTTCCTCTAAACTTCGCAAAGTGTTTTGCTGGCTGATACCAGGAGCTCTAGTTGTGACTTTCGCAGCTGTCGGTTTTGCAGGACAGGACTCCTCCTCATGGAATAGGGAATAACAGTAGAAACAATGTTTCTCCAATTTTTCGTACTCTAAGTCCACCATGAGCACATCTCCCGACGGGAGCTCCACTGGAAGTTGCATTTCCAGGTTACTTAGACAATCAACGTCGATACGGATTTTACCCTAAGGTACATCTTCATCAAGTCTTGGACCAAGTCCCTTTGCTATGGCCTGGAGAGATTCAATAGTCCAAAAGTGTAGTGGTAGGCCATGGATTTTGATCCAGAAAGGAGTACGCTTGGGAAAAGCCGTTGAGATAATCGGTTCCCATCTTTGCAGGATTAGCATCCAGCGTTTGTAGTGGAAAGGGGCTCTTCGCATCACCGACTGGAGCGCTTCCTCTGTTTCAAACTTTACTTGGAAAAGGTCGGGACCTAGGGTCCTCCCAGTGACCGCAGAGTCCAAATTCCAGTATTGAATAAGCCAATCTAGCACCCATTGCGGCTTCTGGACAGTAGGGTTAGTGACTCGACCTAAGAGAGTGAGCTTGTTGTCTTCTATAAGTTCCGCGTTGTTGCTAGACGGTATCTGGATGGGGGTTCTTCGGGTAGTCGGAGCTGTCTTCTGGGTTGAACGAGAGGAGTTCGCGACCCATTTTCCTTTTTCCGATCTTGTGTAACGGTGAGACATTTTGACTGTCGAAACTTCCAGTTGAATCTTGAATCCTCACTGACGAGGTAAAGTAGCTAAAGAGAGAGATGTAGACGATTTCTTCCTCAAAACCTTAATAACAAGGAAGACTATTTTCACTTTTGTAGCTATTCTCCACAGTAGCGCTCAGATCTGTTACAAATTGTTGGCTGGAATTCGAAACCATCATCCTCAGGAGCCACTGCTTAAGAGGGGAGGGGTTGACCAGCCTCACACAACATATCTGGCGGAGAGTAGCAGGTTTTGTTGGTTAGGTTACGGTGAGGAAGCGGCGGAGCACCGTGAGATCCACTCAGATTTGAATCGCAAAGCTTGCCTTGGTTTTCGTGTCTGAGAGAAAAATCTTTAGCGCGTGCATCTCACAACTCACATGTTGTGGGATATTATTCATTTAAACCCCTCAATTATTATTGGAACCAGCCAAGGCCAAGTATTGTCCACACCTTCTCTCACTCCATTAACTACATAATTACAGTTGCATCTACCGCAAATCGCGCTAAGAAAAACAAAATGTCCTATACATTACTTACATGATCTTTGTCAGAACATTAACAAAATATTTTGTTCTTGTCCATAGATTTACATACAACTTCAAATGTGGGGAAGTGGGAAAATTTCTGAAGCAAGCATGAATCAAGGAGAAACTCGGTTTTAGGCTCAGTGATACATACAGACAAAATGCACCAATGGGGTCCATTGCATTGACTCTTTCAACGTGATTTACTCTATCTCTCTCTATCTTCCTCAACTCGCTTTAAACCCTTTTCTTCTTCTCACTTTTCTTTTATAAAGTCGCAGCATCTCGAGATAACTCTCACAAACCCCTCACTGAATCTCCTCACTCAACTCTTCTTTGACTAAAAAGAGAAAAAGAAAATGGCTGTGCCTAAAGCCATTGTTCTACCTCTCTTACTAGTCTTATGTGCTGCTGCTCTTGGTGCTCCTGCTTATGAAGGTAAACACTATCTCCTCTCTCTCTCTCAGGATTTGAAGATGTGTCTACTCTGTTTAGGAATGTGAACCTAGATTTGGTGTTTCTTGGAGTAAAAGCTTCCATCTTGTATGTAGATCTAAAGCTTTGACGTTCTGTTTACTTCTTCAGGCTTTCTTCGTAACTGGCAACTTCGAGGTGTCACCAAAGAAGTCCGACATGAAAAAAACAGTCCTACTCGGCAAAACCGCCTTGCCCGAGTGGGTAACCACCGGTTTCGTCGAGTACATAGCCGGCGGTCCTCAGCCGGGAGGCATGTACTTCCCCGTAGCTCACGGCGTCCACGCCGTGAGGCTCGGCAACGAAGCCAAGATCTCTCAGAAACTGAAAGTCAAACCGGGCTCCCTCTACGCGCTCACGTTCGGCGCGTCGAGAACTTGCGCGCAAGACGAGGTCCTCCGCGTCTCCGTGCCTCCTCAGTCCGGTGACTTGCCGCTTCAGACGCTATACAACAGCTTTGGTGGTGACGTGTACGCTTGGGCTTTCGTCGCCAAGACTTCTGTGGTTACGGTGACTTTCCATAACCCTGGAGTTCAAGAGGATCCGGCTTGTGGTCCTTTGTTGGACGCTGTCGCCATTAAAGAGCTTGTTCATCCAATGTACACCAAAGGTATACAGTACTATTAATCTCTTTGGTTTAATTTGGTTCTAATCTTGGTTTGGTTTGGTTGGGGTCTTTGGTTTGGTTTCAAGTTGGGTCTTTGGTTTGGTTTCAGTTTGGTCCGGTTTCAGTTTGGCTTGGTTTCAATTCGGTTTGGTTTCAATTTGGTTCGGGTCTTTGGTTTGGTTTTAATTTTGGTCCGGGTCTTTGGTTTGGTTTCAATTTGGTTCGGGTCTTTGGTTTTACCGGTTTATTCGGTTAAGCTATTATGATGTGGTCATGTTTGTTGCATGTAGTGGCGACATTGTCTATCCTTGCCTCAGTTGGCATATCTATTGTACGATTTGTCTTACAATTTGGTTAAATGCAGGGAACTTAGTGAAGAACGGTGGATTCGAAGAAGGTCCTCACTGTCTAGTGAATTCAACACAAGGAGTCCTCCTCCCACCTAAACAAGAAGATGTCACATCACCTTTACCAGGATGGATCATAGAGTCACTCAAGGCAGTTAAATTCATAGACTCCAAGTACTTCAATGTTCCCTTTGGAGAAGCAGCCATCGAGCTCGTTGCGGGGAAAGAAAGTGCCATTGCACAAGTCATTAGGACTTCACCAGGTCAAACCTACAGCCTCTCCTTTGCCGTTGGAGATGCTAAAAACGACTGCCATGGATCCATGATGGTCGAGGCTTTTGCAGCCAGAGATACGCTGAAAGTGCCACACACTTCAGTTGGTGGAGGTCATTTTAAGATGGCAAGTTTCAAGTTCAAGGCGATTGGGGCAAGAACTAGGATTACTTTCTTCAGTACTTATTACCATATGAAGAAAATTGGACTATGGGATCTCTCTGTGGACCTGTCATTGATCAGGTTGTGGTTTCTCATGTCGCTTAGATCGATTGTAAGCTTTGTGACCACTGTATCCTGTGCTCTTTATTCATCGGCTTTAGCCTGCTCATGGACTTGGTTATTTGCTTTGTAATGTCTTGCTCCTTTTGGAATTAAATTATAGTTAATTCAATGATATATTGTGATATGATAAGTTTTGAGTTAAATAAAAAGTAGTAGAGTGCTACAAAACCATTAGCTATTGAATAGATTATCATTACAAGAAAATTTAAATTAAAGAGAAATTTTGAAATCATAAGTGTAAAAAGTCGAAGCAGTTGAAAAACTTTTAAGAAAACATTTTCTAAATGTAAAAAAATTAAACCTGAGAAAGAACATGTGAACCTTAAATCTTAGAAAACAATTAAAATGCAAATCAAATTTCCTTTTCGTGCTTAACAAAATATTAAACTTAGATTTGGTTAGTTGAGTTCTTCGATTTGATATTGTTCATAATTTTTTCAAATTTACTAGTGCTCATCAAGTTGATGAAGGAAATAACAAATTTAACAACCCCAAGGAGTGACTAATAACAGTTTCTTTTGTGTTCTTTGGTAACGCCAAAGTTAAGTTGGGACTTTCCTAAAGTACCTAGCCTAGCAAAACCTTTGCACAAAGAAAATGTCTAGCCGACCAAGCCTGCAGGGCTCCTTTATGCGTCAATATGCAGAAACACATATTTATTCAAACTATTTATCTTGAGACTGTTTTTTTTTTTGAACGACTATCTTGAGACTGTTTAAGATAACAAGATAAAGGTCTTCGAACAAATGAGGAAACACAAGAAATAGAAACCAAAAGCGAAGAAAGACCACAAAGATGCATCTCATGATAATCGTCCACGCAAGAATTTCCACGGTCCGGTTCCTGTTGCTATCCTGCATAATTTCACAAGAGTCAAAAGACTGCAACTTCTACCACAGACATTGGGGCTAGATACAATTTGCTAAAGGCCCGGTAGGGCCTAATATAATATACCTGCCAATTCCTGTAGTAGCACGGAGACCCATATAGATCGTAAGAGCTATCCATATTCCAACAAAACCATTGACCTTTGCCATGTATATAACTGTTGCAATGCTTACGGCCGCAACTCCTACCTGATTTCTCATAAGTCATTAACGAAGAAAACTCACTTCAAAATGTAAGAAAACATGCGAAAAAGAAAGAAGAAATAAACATTTAGCAAAATATAATAAAAATATATTGATTAATGAAAATTGTGTGTACCATGGAGTATGCCGTGTAAGCAAAATCAGATGCTCCAAAATTTACTCCGTCCAATACAAAAGTGAGTGAGTTTATTGGCTGTGTTGCTGCTACAAACTGATTTATCCCCACCAAAAATAATATAACCTCTTAGCTATATTATTAGCCATTAATTATTAGAGTATTTTTTGGTCAATGCCATTAATTACTAGGTTAATCCCTTTTATTTACAGTTTTTTTTCCTCAGCTCGAGTATGATATCATTGTGGATCTATTTCAATAGTATTATTGTTAGTGCTTAATGGTAATGAAATAAAGTACCGGTATTCCAATGGCTATGAGATGAATAACGGCAGGATCCTTGGAGAATACCCCGGAACCAAAGTATAGACCCAGTCCGACAAAAACGGACAGTCCAAGTCCTAACACAAAACTCATCTGCATATCAAATCCATTTGTTTTAATTACAGTGTTTTAAAATGATTAAGGAGAACAATTGGTATCGTTCTAGAACTATTACTATAGGAAGGAAAGAAAATGAAGATATATCTAACCTGTATAACACGTGATGCAACAGCAGTCACTTTGTTGTAGTCCTTTCCGGCAAAATTACAAGCTAGAATCGCCTGCAAAAGATTTAACTTATATGGTTATTTCTGTATGCAACTTGATCAAACCATATTATATACACTTTGCAAGCATGATAAATTAATTAATACTATAGTTGACTATACCTGACCAGCAATGGCAAGACCATCGGCGAGCATTGAAGACGTTAACCAGACTTGTAAACAGATCTGAAATGCAGCCATTGGTGTTGTTCCGAGCCGAGCAGCCATTGCTGCTGCTAGGGTCTGACAAAATGTCACAGCTATGGTCCTTGCCAGCATTAATCCCCCTTCATTTTTGTGTGCAAAAACTTAGATATCCACAAACCACATTCATGTTTGTTTTTTAATACCCATTTTATAGATACATACTTTCCTTGACTACTTCATAATAAATAGTATAACCATATACGGCCTTATGAAATTGAATATTTTTTTTTTCAGAAGCATAACTGAAATTTTGAAAAACAAACAAAATCATGTTTTCACGTTACTTTAAAAAAGTTATTTTTTTTTCTTCTTAGTAATAAGCTTTTACTTTGATCATTGCAAGAAAAAAACAACTTTATTAAATGTGTCCCTACCATTTCTAATGAACTTTCCGAACTGCAGGTCTCCAAATTTTGGTGGCATCAAATTAACTTCTTTAGCGAGGCGGATCAGCAATATAAGAAGCATGAAGTACCTTCACACAAACGAAACAATTAGTTTTACTTTTGTTCATTTAGATTCCATGACCGGAAATCTTGAAATCTTGACTAATTTGTTTTCTGAATTTCCAAATTAGAATAAATTGCCAATAAGTGCATTAACCCAACTAATTTAAATATTATTCATGTTTTAAGAAAATTTCTGATGTGCAAATTTGTATTCTCACTCTTTAGTCTTAAGAGATTAAGGTTCATAGTCCACTAATCTCTATATACGCCTAACATAATTCTCACAGAAACATATATGCGTCTAGCGGTACTCAATTAAAGCAAGTCTTGGGTTTTACTAGTTTCAGTTTAACATTTCCATGAGTGGGGAAAAAAAGTGAGAGTTTTCTCTTACTGAGAAATGACATGAGCAATGGCGGCACCGCTGACGCCAAGACGAAGCACAAATATGAAAATGGGGTCGAGAATGATATTGAGAGCATCTGATGCGACTGTTTCATGTATAAATATGAAATATGTTATATTAGAGTCAAGATATTGTAAATCAGTGCTTGCTTCTTCTGTAATCAACCCCCCTCGTGGTGGGTAAAACGCTTTAGGTTTAATGAAAGTCTTGTTTGATCAAAGAAAAGACTCAAGATATTGTAATATGTTAAAATAAGAAGGTTATTAAAGATGATAAAAATTAGCAACTTACCAGTAGCATAGAGAGGAGTTTTGGTGTCCTTGAAGCCACGGAAGATACCTTGCATTGAAAGCGACAGAAGCAAAGCAGGAGCACCTAATGATCTTATGGTCAGGTACTTTTGCGCTGCTGACAACACTGCTGAATTCTGATCATTGGAAGTGAACTCAAATTATTCAAACATATTGGCTATCCAACTATATCTGCATGTCTATTTATGTATATAATTTATACCGGTTTCACTCCCATGATGCCTATAAGAACCTTCGAGCTGAAAATCAAGACAATAGCTTGCACAAGGCCTAGGGTCAACCCTATGATCATGGCCGTTGATGCCGATTTGATAGTCTTCTTTCCTTTCTTATTTGTTTTGTTTCCGTTGTCTGACTTTGTATCCGAAGTTACTTTCATATCAACTAAACAAAACAAGATTAATTCGTTACATTTTTTCTCGTAAACACTGTTTAATTTTTTTTAAAAATATATTTAGCGAAGTGTAAACTTAAATTACAAGATTACAAGAGGTGTAAACATAAACGCAAAGCACAAGCTGAAAGCTAATAATCCGTTTGCATTCGACTTTTATGTCTCCATAAAAATGTTTTTTTATATAGGATGAAAAGAGGAAGTGCATGGATTGTTTCATAATATACATACATAAACAATAAAAGAAAAAGCCATAGGTATATCAGAAAATTAAATAAAATTAATAACTTTCTTTAAAAAAAAAAAGGAAAAGCGAATGCAAATTAATGGGATTTTACCTGGCGTTTGCTGCGGCTGGTTTTTGTTGTTACTTGTGGTTGACGCAACGCCTTTTTCCAAGGAATCTTGAACAGCCAAAGTATTTGCATGAACATTTTTAGCTTTGCTTGCTTCTTCTTCTTTCATTTTTTCCAATGTGTCTTCCTCAGCAACGAAGGAAGTTGTGACGCTCACAATTGGGAATATCGTGATTCTAGAAGCTTGTTGGAATATCGCAATGGATACTCCAACCGCTGCTAGCTCAACCGCTCCTAAATGTCCGATAAAAGCAGTGTCAATCAGAGAGGCTACTGGATCAGAAGCTAAAGCCAAAGCCGCCGGAAACGCCATGCTTAGTAATTCTCGCCCAATTGCATCCATACTGAATACATGTCTACAATTTCAAATAAATATAAACGTTATGCGTCACTCCTTTTTTTAAGTGTTAATCTTCACCATGTCATGTCATATAAACACACTTACGTTATATCTTTGAAAATAACAAGAAATGGAATCGGCCTCATCACGCTGGCGGGAACAGGAGTAAGATCACCAGTTTCTGTCATCGATCAATCTTCTCCTTAGAGACGTCTCTAAGTTAATTTGTCGTGTCTGTAAATATCGTAAGTGTTTTCCAAGAACTGAATAAGCAAAGGGAGCGTTTATATTACCGACTATGTACAAAAATGTGTGTGTTTATAGACACGCGATGAGCAGGCGTATCTTTGGTATTTAATTTGAAAGAAGTGTTTGATTTCTTTCATCTATATTTGTTGAAAAATAAAGGTTTCCTTTCCTAACTCTTTCAACCATAGACACCAATTATATGAATATTACTGAATGAAAGTAGATATGAAATCGTATATTTCTAATAAAAAAATTGGATTGCCTTTCTCGATTATTTTTTCCAAAGTTTTATTAAATTAATAGAAAATATATGGTCCTCAGGAACTCAAAATATGGTACTGAAGCTGACTGTGAAATGATCTCTCCTTTATCGTTGAAAGTTTTATTACTTATATTAGTCCTAGTGGGGAAGGAATTTTAATTTATATTTAAATACTAATTAAAATTTAATTTTTGATATCTTCCACTAAAAAAGTGAAACATTTTCCATAACTGAAATTCACTAGCTTCGAAAAATGTTACTTATTTTTTTTTAAATGTTACTTTATCAGTATATAGATTTAATCAGTTAACAAGCTTCTTTTTCGACAGTTAGAAAAACTTATGTGTTTTGTGTTTGAAATATAGGGGATAGTTGAAAAGAAAATAAACATAAAAGATGGCAACACAGACCAACACATGTGATTTTATATTTGTATACAGTGCGTCGTTCCATAAGATAAGGCCATCTTTCCCAAAGCATTCATGTCTATTTCATTATCAACATTACCACTTCCATGATTCATTTTTTTTAAATTGACACATATCGTGAAACACAATCAGGGGCGGTCCTGAGCACAGCAAGGTGAAACATTGGACTATGGCCCCCAATTTTTTAAAAAATATTTACACTGAAAAATGTCTCCAAATTAGCAAAAAAAAATTTTTTAGTTAAAACCTTTGTAAAATGTTTCAGGTCTCCCATCTTTCAGGAACGCCCCTGAACACAATTCGTGATATAGGTAAATTTGATAAGATTGTCATTTTAATTAAATGTAATATGTAACGATAATCATTAACTATATACGTATAATACATTTAATTTATAACAATAAATATATTTGTGTTAATTTATAAATTTATTGATTAGTGTTAGTGCAGTGCAAAATACTCTAATCTAAAGAATCAAACTGAACCCATAAAAATCTTAACCTAACTTCGATCAAAATTTCTAAATATCTAGATAAAGTTTAAATCTATAGCATAAAGTTGAAAATTCAAATAAATCTGAAAGGATATCCGAATGTCCGTTCTATTTAGCACCATTAATAAAGCAAAGGAGAAGAAGATACATATTAACGTCTATTGTAGTTATATGGTTTACTGAACGTTGTGAATATGTCGACTAAACTATATACAAAATCCAAAAATCTTATATACATATTATAAACAGAGGAAGTTGATATTAACAGCTAACTATAATTAACGAGACGTTTCAATGTATACATCAGCACCTATATATATTATATAGTCTTTCTCCCAACCATAACCATTCACTATATATACACACATGGAAATGCCCTTGCTATGTTGAGGTATATATATACCTTTTTGGATAGCGAACATAGATGCTATTTTAAGAAGCAATGGAAGAACTTAGCTATAAGATATATGGAGGCAAAATATGTTTACCTGTATGTAGTCAATGCTTACATAAGTAGCTAATCTCGTGAACCTGAGATGAGTGGTGATACAAGTGAGTGTTTGAGAGAGTTTAAACTGGATAATAAATAGGCGTGTGCCAGTAGGAGTACTTGGCTCCAAATTAATAAGTGAGTGCCAATATCCTGGCTCCAATTTATACACAAATTCCACTCATGTTATTTCTATAAGTTTTTGTCCACATATCCTCCAAACTTTGCTTTATCTATAAAAGTAATGCACATTCTACTTTATTTTACTTTATGTATAGTAATTTCTGTTCAACGTTGGGTAATTCAGCTGTGGAAATTATCGTACTTGTAAACATATGCTACTTAGAACATGATTAATGGTAGAGACTTATTTGAGATTCTTAGAGCATAATTCGAGAGTTTTCAGTTAAAAACCTTTTTTAGTTTTTCTTAGTTAAAAATTAAAATATATTTTTATATTATACTAAGAACCCTATCCTAAGAGATTCCATTGATCGTGATCTTAGTTTTGCAGCTTTCTAAGCTTGTATATAACACATAACACATCAATATTCTCACTTCCTACAAGATAGTTGAAACTTTATATAATATATTTGTAAACATATGCATGCAAGATTCGGAAGTGCATGCATTTTTTCTTATTACAATGATATAAAACAATACTAGCATCGTCGGTTAATTAAGATAAAGATAATCGACGGCATGATCTTTTATCATAGGAGGTAGCACCAAACCGAATCTAAACAGTAAATACATAGGAACCTTTTTTGTATATACATCACTAGTTTCCTCGTCTTAGCTCACTTAAGTTGATTGCTTTGCTTCTAAATTTGGCCAAACTCAAAAAGAAATCATGTTCAAAATCGCGTGTGTTCTTACTGATTTGGTTCTAAGCTTTTTTGCTTTACCCGTATCAAATAATTCTGACTCTGGATTAGTGGATCATATAAATTAGTTAACCATTTAAGCGGTCGTTGAGTCACTAATTGATTATTGATTAGCAATTAACAATTATAAACTCAGGGAAAAATCCCGGCCAAGAGAAGTGGAGTACGAATAGGAAGTATTCGATATGCGTCTGAAACCAATCAGTTTAATTATACAACAAAAGTTAGCTACGTGGGAATCCCAATTAAGATGCAACAATCATCATTTAGTTTAATTAATATTCATTTGTCTTTTCTTTTGCATTTGTTAATACTTAATACAGTTTTATATATACATGTAGTATATTTTCCTTGTTATGCGCCTTCACCTTACTAATATTTTTCCATCACGATACCCATTCAACTACATTTGATACCTCACGTTTCTTATCATTTACTTTAATAACTTATCCTATGTTTACTACTATTTTATTAGCATAATCTGCGTTGATCATATTTCATATGATTCTTATCTAAACTATTGGGAGATGAAATGCAAAATGATTCGTGGATGAAAATATTTGGTTATTTTATTAACTTCTTTTTGAAATTTTAGTCATGTAATGCGCACTCTAAATTCAAAAGATATAATTATTTGACAACTACACAATACTTTCTATAAAGAGAACATGAAAAGGTACAAAATTACATGCCTTAAATATTTCATAGGAAAACACTTGACGTCTATCGGAAATTATATAATCACAAAGACATCAACAGTACTCCACAATGACACCATTATGTCTACACGCCCAATATCACGAACAACTATTTATATATTGTCTGGTTGCTTTGTTAGTATCTTTTTATATATTAAATATCAACTTTGATGTAATACAGAATTGACATTCATTGGCTACTAAGAGAAGAGGGGTAGCAGCAGCATATACGATTAATATGCCAAGTTAATCTGTAATATTCACATCCTACATTTAAATTAAATTAATATTTCCTCCATTTCAGTTAGTTGTCGTTGTAGATTAAATTTTCGTTTTAAAATGAGTGTTGTTTTAGATTTTCAACACATAACTTATTAACACAATATAGTTAAGTATATATGTAATAATGTTTTTATTTTGAAAATATATATGTAAAATTAAATATTTTTTTGATCTATGTGCTTACGTCAACTAAAATAAAACTGAAAAGGTATAACTAGATTGGATATGTATTGATGGATTTAGAGAACAGAGCCAATCAGGTGGGAGACATTTGTGCTCCTATGGACCCAAGTGAGTTTATAGTTGTAGATGAATTGATTAGTTGGGAACGAAACTAGAGATATTTGCAAAAGTTTTTTTTGGTTAAATTTGATTTCGTTCTGTATATATATGCACCATCACGAATTTGATAAGATGTAGATATGTGGCTGACATAAAATAAACTACAAGAAAAAGTTCCATTGCAAGTTCATCATGGCATCTCATCCGCATGATTCTAGTACTTGTAAATGCCTTTAGGGAGAGAATCTCTGATAAATTAAGATACCAACCTACATTTCTGTCTTACCACTGTAGCTTGGCTGTGTCTCCCTATGTTTGAAAGAAACAATAAACACTCCAAATTGTGATGGATACTTAGGGTTTATGATATTCCAGACAACTCGAAAGTCAGAGATTAGGTTCATCCGTAGAATTAGAGGCTAATCCAGCTTTCGATTGAAGCATATCCGCCATCTCTCTTCCTGCCCCATACATAGCCAGGTTCTTTGTTCCTATGTACAGCTGAAACGTTGTTGACTCATGGCTTGACGCATACAGTTTAGTTCCCTAGTTGAAAAAACAACCAACATGTGAATTCATGTAGCTTAAGTTGATACTGAATGTTACATCTATGATTAGATAAAAAGACTTACTTGCATCTTTGCAAAGTTGAGGGGGCCAAAGAAGAATTTGAGAGATGGAGGATGAATGTGAAGGCCAAAGACATTAGACTTGTTATCCACTATGAGATTGGGAGTGCAATTGAAAGTGAGTAACATAGTAGTCACTCCATGTGAATCTACACCTTCTTGTAATATGAACTGATTGATCCTTCCAATCTGTGAAATTACATACATTTTAGGTAATGTATACAAATAAAGCTCTATTCAAAAGCATATTTGAGAAGTAACATTTTCATGATTAATATTTTTGGGAGATCTAGAACCGAAATTCGATCATACTAATCATCAGATCCTATGTAAGATTCCTGCATTCTTGCCTTTTTAAATTATTCACAATAATTGAGACAATAATGTGTTAGCTTATATATTTTTCTAGCTTGTTCTTGAAGTCTTGTACCAAAATGATGAATGTGATTTCTCAAAAGAAACCAAAATGGTGTAAGTATAGATTTTGTAACCTGAGAAACCCAAATTAAAACTCACAGTCGTCATCATAACCCCCCTGGCCAAAAAAGCTGGTACTATCTAGGAAAAGTAGGAGAATATGAATATTACTCGAAGAGAAATGTTAGGATGAGGAGGCTGAGTAGCAATGTAGAAGACAAGCAATGCCACTCCAAAGCTAAACAGAAACCTCCACAATATTTGTAGCACGATCCACCAACCCGACTTGGGGCTCCGCAATGGCATCAACCTCTTCTCTTCATCATCATCATCATACTCGAACACACATTTGTTTTCAGAGTATTTCAAGAAATCTGAGTGCTTAGGGGATTCATCTAGGCGGATTAAGACCAATGGCACTGAGTCATATTGGGATGGGGACTGGAATTCGGATTCCTGGTCGGGGAAACCCGATGAAGGGCTTTGAACGAAGTAGTTCGAGTAATGTTCCTCCTCTCTTCTCTCCATTAATAACCTAAGTTCCCTGATAGGTTTTGGTTTTGTGAGTGTGATGATAGAAGATTACTTGATCGATGGGTTCATTTATATTTACAAGAGAAATACATAAAATCATATGATTGATGTTTCTCTCAAAAAATGTTTCACTGATGTAGAGTAAATTAAGCATCAATTATGGCGTTTTAAATGATATGGTGGAGAAAACTATAATTACACAAGTCATGATTTGGGTTTGTTGTTTTTGTAATCAAATACCCTTCACGCTTAAGTTTAAATATATAGGTGATAATTACTTAACCAATCATTCTACCTAGGCAACTATATAATTGTTTTTTTTTTGTAGTACTTTACATTATACGTAACGTAATTATACAAAAGTATTTATTTTATTAAATTTATCTTACGAAACTTCTCTTTATAATTAGTTTTGTTTCAGTTTTATTTTTATTTTTATTGGGTAATAAATTATTGATCAATTATAAGGAACGAATTTCTTGAACCTCATAAAATCAAGCCAAAATCCGACTCAACCAATCAGACGTAGTGTTTCTTTTGGGCTTGGAGCTTCTATTGGCCCACGAAGTCATTTCAATACGAAGTACACCTCAGGTCCAACTCATAATCCAACGTTTATGATATAATTATTTGTTTTCGTTATGATAGACATAATTTAAAGCCAAACACACTTTTTTTTTGTTTCACTCTAATCCGGTTTCTTCAAGGATACGTTTTATATTATTTTTAACAAAATAGGCATCTTTAATTTTCTACGTAACATTAATATCTCCTTTTTAGCCATACCAATAAAGCCAAGTCAAGTGATAAGTTTTTGTAACTTTGATGCAAACAGAAGAGTCTGAACATTGTTTACAATATCTCAAGCAATTGAAAAGATTTTATTTGGTAGTAAAAATTCCACGTTTAAGTAGAAAGAAAATGAAAGATACAGTGTAATGCTTTCTTATTACGAACCGTGTTTTACACATCAAACTCAGATTTGTACAAAAAAATAATTGAAAAGGAAAGAGAAAGCTATACAAATAAACCAACTAATCAACTCATTGCGTGGACCATCATTATTTAAGTACTTCCGCAGCAAATAAAGTCTCAATGTGCCTTCCTATTCACGTTTTATGTACTAAGGGAACCAACCATGCATGGTGAGTCGGTGACTACTTCCTCGTTCTATAGATATAACTATATTTGCATATACCTCTCGCTTCCAAGAACAATCTTATTGTGAATAGTAGACATGTGATGGGAAAATAGAGGGACAAGAGAGAATAGACCAGATTTGATGGAAAGAAAAAATTGAAAAAAAAAAGGTATAGAAGAGGATATACCGTCATTGATAGAAAGAAATATAGAGGAAATTGAAGAATGTATATGGACCAATGAGTAAAAAGAAAATATAATGCAAGAGTAGATATTTGTCATTCAACTTGGAAATCAAGGAAGGGGAAAGAAGAGTTGTTAGTCGATGAGACTATCCAAATCCCAAGTCTGCCAATTTTAGGGTTTTCTATTTCCCAAGAACTATTCTCCATACCAATAATGTTCCCTACTTTGAAGCTTTCTGAATGACACATATATTTGCTACTGAAGCAAGGATCAAGGGCTTCTAAGTTTAGGTTGTTGCTTGTGGTACAAGCAATGATATTGGTATTTTCTGACGGGGGAAGAAACCATTCACTTTCTACTGATACTCTATTGCTGATCGGATCAATAATTGCGCTTCCATAATCTCCTAACCCGTTAACGTTGGTCCCTGTGTTTCCCGTATGTTGTTGATATTGGTTATGATCCGGTACTGATATCAATGAATCAAGACCGTTTGAGCCCACACCACCAACCACGGGTGCAAAACCTGAATGAGGTAGAAGTCCATGCGCATGGAGTTCCCCACTATCATCATGTCATCTTGATGATGATAGTTATCCATCATTGGATTTGAGTTGTCTCCCATGTCCAGATGTTGATCTATTGGTTCCAAAGAGTTACTATTACTATTGTTAGGTGATGAACCCGAAGAAGTGTTGTTGTTGTTATTGTTCTTAAGCCTCTTCTTCAATGTTGAGTTCCAAAAGTTTTTGATCTCGTTGTCTGTCCTTCCTGGAAGCCGAGTAGCTATTTGAGACCACCTAATAAAGAAATTTAGGGTAAAAATAATTTAAATATGAGACTCATTCTACTGCCAAATCTATTTTCAAACTTTTCATTTATGTTTTCATGTGAAAAAAGATACGAAGATAGAGTTACTTGTTACCAGGAAATGCTATATTATGAACAAATATATTCATTATAACTAAGGCTCGGTTGCTTTAAAATATAACTTAAGTGCTTGCCCTTGAAAAGAATTACCTGTTACCAAGAATGGAATGCAAATGGAAAATGAGATCTTCTTCTTGAGGAGAGAAAGAACCGCGTTTAAGATCAGGCCTCAAGTAATTGATCCAACGAAGGCGACAACTTTTGCCACAACGTAAGAGACCAGCACTTCCTAGCAATGTCACTCCAACATCCTTGTCCATTGGTCAACATATACCTTATGAGCTTCTCGTCTTCATCAGGAGACCAAAGTCCCTTTCTTAGCTTCGGTTTGTTGTTATTACCTCCACATGCATTATTTGGCTTGTTCCTGTCTTTGACCGTAGCAATATCCGGATTCCTCATCATCATTTGGACTTGGGGAGTCTTTTTGAAGTAAGACTACCCAGAGAGAGATTTAGAGTTTGGAGAGGATTGTGAGAAGGAAGGATGGAGAGGATGATATGATTTGTGGGGATTGCTTTGGAATGATGTGAATATGTGTAATGGATATGAAAAGGAGAGAGAGAAGTGTTTGTTGAGATTGATGGGTAGAATTAGAGTAGAGAGAGAGAGAGGAAATAGGGATGTGAAGAAGAAGCAAGAGGTGCACAAAATAAAAATAAATAAACATGTCTTCGTTAGAAACATGATGATAGACTTGTGAGTGAAGAAAAATGCATCGAAAAAGACTGGTTAGAGTCAAAGACAAGAACAAAGACCAACCTCTCTCTCACCCCACACCACACACGTGTGTTTGAAGCATCAAATATACATAAACTTACATGAGGTTTAGCTTACGAGTATTTTTTTTTTGATTAATTTTGTTCTCAAAATTTATTTCTTTCTAAACAACTAATAACCAATTTTCACTATCTAAAGAAGTATTGTATTTGCCGACAGAAAAACAAAGCGGCAATACAAAACATGTTTATTTTGAAGCAACTTCCACTTTACGACACAATCGACCGAATCTAATAAATAAAGAATATATCTATAAGCGAATGAAGATCCTTCAACAAAAATACGGAGCATGATAGAACATTATAGAACTGATGAGACAGGAAAATACAAAAGCATATGAAATCAAAACGTAAACAGAGGATATGAAATCAAAACGTAAAATGAATATGACCAAAGGTGAATGAACATTATCTGTTCATTTAGACAAATTTTAGGGGATTTCATATAAATTTTCACGTGACACAAAAACCGTATAAAACCACCATCTTGAAAATAAAGATACTTTAGTTTAAGAAAAAAAGAAAAGAAAGAAAGATAATGTGCATCAAATAAACGTTTGTAAGAAAACAAAATCATGCCCTACTCAACTGATAAAAGGACATATAACATCAAAGTGTTGATGAGACATTGATACTCCATAATAAAGCACACATCATCTTGAAAATAAAGATAATGGGTGCAAGGTGAATGACCATTCTCTGTTCATTTAGATTAATTTTAGGGAAAATTCACATAAATTTCACGTGACATAAACGTCGTATAAAACCATCATCTTAAAAGTAAAAGCTAATAATGTGCATTGATCCAATAAACGTTTGTAAGAAAACAAAATCATGGGCTGCTCAACTGATAATGGAGATAAGATCAAAATGTTGACGAGAGCATAATATACATTCATACTACACATCTTAAAGCACACAACCATCGTGCATCACATACCGAAGCTAACTAAAATTCGATTCTCTACCCTTGTTCTGCTATAAATGACGGACAAATCTAATTCTCTTATAACAAGCAAATCACAAGCCCACTCGTTACCAGCAATTATAGTGACATAATAAAGATGATACTCTATCTAAAATTGATATATGGCTTTACCGACAAGAAAATATGCTCGACTACGATCACTTATATATTCGTTAACTGATGTATCATGGCCTGACAAATGCACAAGATAGCAGAAAACAAAACATATAGAATGACATAAAACCATGTGTCGGAAATTCTAGTTAGTAAACAGAAAGTCAACAAAAGACCTACAAATAATGTTACAAACTGATAATTCCAAGTAGTATCTCTGCCACACATGAAACCCTGGGCCTTCTAAACTCTCACTGGGCTCAGGCCCTCTCTATTGGGCTTTTAGTTAATCACACTTTAATTTCTCACCTCCCTTTGGATTTGAACTCGTCTTTGAGCATTTGAGGCATTGAGGTAATGCTCCTCCATTGCTGATGGACTTTGTTCAACATCTTCTCATTATGCTCCTCACGTCGCCACGAACACATTCTGTCCCTATTAAAACACACAGTTGGTAATAGCCGAAAGCCAAAGGTTACTGCCAGAGTTTTTTTGTCTGAGAGGTCAGAAGATTCAGTAAACAGCGATGTCTTCCTACAATCATTACGCAGCCATGGCGTGTTTCGCCACAATGACGCTCTCCTCTGCCTTCACCGCCTCCGCACAGTACGATTCAGAGCCGTCAACACAGACGGGAGAAGCCTCATGTTTTCCAGGAATGTCTATAGTCATGATCATCTCTTCTCTCATCCTTTCTGGATTTGCCATTCTCAGATGGTAGACCACCAACATGAAATACATTTCTTTGTATCCTAAATGTTCTTACCGTTTTGTATCTCTCTTTCACATGAGTTGGTTACAAAAGCCTCTATTTACATTATTTGAAACAGAGAATTGGAAACAAGCGTTGTCCAATGTATCTTGTTTTTTTTACATATTGTGTTGTCTGCATGTCCCATTTGCCATCTACTTCCAGAATAAATAGTAGAGAATATTGATCTTTAATTTAAAGGTAAAAGAAAGAAGCAAACCACAACCATGACAAAATATATTCAAATAGAGTGTTACACATGACTATATATAAGCATACGACACAGGAGACAAGAACATCTTCTCTTGCCTTCAACTGTACACATATATTACACACAACAAATAAAGTAATCAATGTTACAATCTCACACACATGCACACACCAAATCCTTCGAACCAAATTCACAAACTCATGGTACTTTTAAATACTACAGCCGGACCAGTTGCAAAGTGTTTTCTTTTTACCCCAATAAGGTTATCACACAAACTCACACCTCACGAGAAGCTTGACGGATTTGTACTTCTCCCCTTTGCGGTTATGCAAAGGAAACGCTCTTATTCCCTTCCTTTAGCTCCCAAACAGGCAAGCATGTCTGCCCTCCAAAATCATCCTTCTCCGACATGTCATACTCAGTGCACTTCTAATCGCAGTAGAGCCAGCTCCGGAACCGTTAATGGGAACTCAAACACCTCGTCCCAAGCTGGTACCCAATTATCCTCCAACGTCTTTGTCTTCTTCATAACTGTATCCTGCTGGAACTCCAGCTATCCCAACCTGAATAAAATTTGCAATGACCTTGTCAAAGAGACCAAAGAAACAGTTTCTACTCTGCTAAGGATAAAAATTGAATTTTACCCTTGTGTAGAAGTCAGGAGGCTGAGTATTGATCGAAGTGGGTGTGGCGGAAATCGAAGTACCAGCCTTCTCCCATGTATACAGTCACCTAAGGATAAAGAGAAAGAATGAGTTTCGGATTTGGATTGGGATAAGACCAAACAGAGACTCAGCTAATCTCACCCTGAGTGTTGTTTTTACAGGCAGAGTAGCTTTTGGGTCAAAGACGTCACTGTCCGAGCCACCTTTCAGTAGAATATCAGGTTTCTTGATGTATCCACATCCCCCATTGGCTCTAAACATCCCTTGCATTAGCCACAATGATCTTCCATATCCCTAGTAGTATAGTACATGGGAAAATTATTTATATAAAAGACTTAATTAGCTTATAAAGAATAAGGTTTGATGTACTGTAAAAGTGATAATAGCAAACCTGCATATTGAAAGCCACCATTTGAGCACCGTGGCTCCATCCCAACCAACGGGTTGTAATTTGATGAAGTCACTCTAGTTCCTTTTGGGTAAATCCTCAGCAGATTCCTCTGAGTAAACCTGCATCACACACAACCATGATTAAACAGGACTGCAACTGTTACTTTGGATATAAGATAAATCAAGTTGTTACCTCACAATCTGTTTTGCATATTTTTCTGCAGCCTTTTCAAGTTGTTCTTCGCTCAAGCTAAGTCGTCTTACCTTATCAGGATCAACTTTTAAACCCTCAGTGATCCCACCTTTTGGTTTCCCGGCATGGATTGCAATCAAATGTTTATATTGCGGTGGTGCATTCTTCTTGGACTCGTCATCATCATCCTCATCATCATCATCATCATTCTCACCTAAGTCATCCTGTAAACACCAAATAATATTAACACTTTTTTGTGTATATGGACACTAACAAGACTGAATACATACGAACCTTGTAACCACTTTTGTTCCTGTCAATAAAGCTGGGAACTTCTCTCCCCCAAACTTCTTCATCACCTAAAGATTTACCTTTCTGCACCGAGTCCTCATCTTTGCCTTCCTTGTACTCTTTTGGAGGTTTCGTTGAGATGATAATCCGCCTTTTTAAAGAGTTTGGCGATGGGAACTCCTTCAAAGATTCTCCCTACAGGAGGTGTAAACAAGATTTCTCCAAATATCTGTGTAACCATCTACAATACACAACCAAAAAAAGCATTTCTAAACTCAATGTAATGATGCTCTACTAAAAGCAGAAAACAAAAAGGCTTTACCTCAGCAACTTTAGATTGAAGATCAGGAGTAAGATGATCTTCAAGAGTCACAACAACAGGATAGTCAGAGACATCAAAGGCATGTGCTCTGATAGCTTTTAGACATTTGATTAACTCCACAGGTGCAGTGAGAGTCCTGTTCGAATGGTTCAGTCAGTGTGTACACAACCTTGACTTTCACTATATCAAATGTTTAGTATAAAATTAATATAACCTTCCGTGAAGAACATCAATATCGTTTTTGTTGGAGTTGGGCCAAATATCCAATTCAATCACCCTAACACCTTTCTTCAAAGCATCAATAATAGGTACCTCGCTGCAGTCACTGCTCAGCTGGTTACCGGTCAAATATGAATTGTGACCCGTGAATATGAAATAATGCGATATAGGAGCATCCATGTCTTGATGCACCTGTACCATTAATACAAATGGTTTCATTAGAGAGATTTATCAATAACCAATCTTTATAAAAAAAAAAATCCAAAAGCTAGCATATTATAGACACAATAACATCTATGAATCTGAAACTGCCTCTCAATTTTTAAGTTAATTAACTGTGCATAGATTTTGTGTCAGGTTCCTACAAGAGTAAATGAGTCTTGTCTGAAAAGTACATAGCTTCTACTACTTTATGCAAATCTTTGTTTTGTCTTTTTGACTCTTTTTTCACAGTAGGTATACATATAAAGGCAAAAACAATTACAAATCGCTTCAAAAAAACTCTTGAATTCCAAAAATGTCGGACTCCTAAGCTAAACAATCTGAATTTGAATCAATCATAGATTAAAAAGTGGATTTTGTGTCAGGGTTCCTACAAGAGTACATGACTCTTGTCTGAAAAGTGCATAGCTTCAATTACTTTCTGCAAATCTTTGTTTTGTCTTTTCACAGTAGGTATACATATAAAAGAAAAAACAATTACAAATTGATTCAAAAAAACTCTTGAATTCCAAAAATCTCGGATTCTTATCTAAGAAATAATCAAAACAAAAAAAAAATCTGAATCCAAATCTGAGTTTAGATCAAAAATGAAAAAAAAAAAATTAGAGAGAGACAAGAGAGTTTACCACATGTCCAGCAAGTGGAGAGTTGTTGTCACCAAAAAGGTACTTGAAGAAAGCATCAAGGTGGAGACCATTACGGTGAAGAAGCGAAGACGCTGCATTGATGATCGACTGGGCGTCCTCTCTCGTGGCTTTACCTTGCTTCTGAACATCGATCAGAAACCTGTGGAGATGGTCAACCGTCATCACCCCATTCTCCGAGTATTTCTCGAAAAGGGTCTTGATCTCGCGCGGCGCCTCCGATGCCGTGTACCGAAACCTCCGGCGGAAGCAGAAGCACACTCTGTACGTTTGCTTCGACATGACGAAAAGGAGAGATCCTTTGGTTGGGTGGTGGGAGATGATGATGATTGGAGAAGAAGAGGACGATGAAAGCAAGTCAGAATAGTTTCCTTTTTTATTATTATTTAGGGTTTGGTTGTAGAGATCTCTTGTTTGTATTCATCCAGAATTATCTTCTGTCTTGTGGATATTTAATGAAAATCAAATTAAATACCTTCGACCTTCTGGAAGATGAAGATCTGTCTCTCCCGTGCGAATATACCCGAAGGCAAGTATCTATCTGTCCTGTCTGTCGACATGGCTGTGTCTATGAAGCTGTTAGAGGCTTTATTGGGCCCATGTGTCAATAAAGCCCATTAATTGAGTTTCTAAAGTAAGCACGAGCTTAAAAAAGGCTATGAAGGTACAAAAGGGTTTGGGCTTTATTCGGCCCATTAATTAGTAAAGCCAGTGAAACAAGTTTCTAGGGTTTCGCTGCTTATAAAGCTGCAACTGAGCACGAACTTAAAAAATCTCCGCCTCTCTTCTCATCTGAAATCTTAACACAACCCGAGGAGAGGAAGGTTTGATCTTCTGCGAAACCCAGCATGAGAGCCAAGGTAAGTAATTGCGTCTTATGTTGATATGTATTCTTAAGCTCAGTAGAGAAACAGAAAGTAGTTGGTTAGGTTATTCATTTTGTTTCTATTTTTGGCTTTGTAATATAGTGGAAGAAGAAGCGTATGAGGAGGTTGAAGAGGAAGAGACGAAAGATGAGACAGCGATCTAAGTAGTTTCCTGAACCTGTTTAGACCGACATTTGTGAGAGTTTTGTTGGTTTTCTGTTTGAGTTTCAATGTTTTTTTCAGTCAGAACTATGTTTTATTACATGAAAGGATCCTCTTTGGTTCTCGGTTTAATATTTTATCTTCTACAATCTGCTTATAATTAGGATTCAGTGGTGATCTTATAGTTAGTATATGCGTAGGATTGTGATTTAGTCGAACGTAACACTAAGCTGGTAGATTATTATTATCATCCGAGTTCGAACCGCAATTAACAATAGAATTTTAGAGTTATTATTCAAACATGTTGCACAAAAACAAAATCATTCAAACATAAAAATATTGTTCACACTAGAGTATGTGGTGGCTTAGTAGCCACCCATTGGTGGCATTGCAAATGGTGGCATTCCAAATGGTGGCATTGGAGGCATCCCTCCCGTTGGTTGTTGTTGCGGCGTTAAAGCAAGTTGCATCGGTGGTGACGGTAAAGCAAGTAGCATCGGTTGTGCCGGTAAAGCATTTGGCAACAGTTGGGCGTACATGTTCTGATTTTATGAACAAAAGAAACAAAACCACTTTTAAGTTAGTTTGTCAAGGAAAGACCCAAAGATGATGTTAAGTTGTAGCTGTTAATGTTTTTAACCTGTTGGGACATGACTTCCTTCTCGTCCTGCTCTTTGGCTTTCATCTCTTTTTGTGCCTCCAGCTTGTCCTTGATTATCTCATCCACTTTGCCTGTGTACTCTCGCATTACCTGCAAAGAGAGAGACGAGGATTAAGAAAGTTCAACATTTTGGTTCCTATCTGATAGATATTATATGATCACCTGGAGAAGATACGGGAAGACAAGGTCGTTCATATTGTTCATCCATGCAAGTTCTAGAACAACGTCTGGTCTGATTAAGTCATAACACACAAAGAGACATGTAGCAAAGCATTCCTTCTTCCCCTGTAAGAACAAACACCACAAGCATAAAACAGAAGTGATATTAATTTCATTTTCTTAACCAATAGTTTTCCGAAACAATCCATACCTGTTCAATGAAGTAAACCAGCAGCTGTTCTGCTAGGTCATGGTCCCCTGATTGTGAAGCAGTTTCCATACAGTCTTTGTACAAGTTATCCTTCTTTGACAAAGCAATTGATTGCTTCCATTTACCAGCTTTCTTGTAGATATAAGCAGCCACACGTCTCATTTCAACTAAGCTCATGTTTCTCTATCTGTTCACACCATTCCATATGAAAAGATTATAAAAAGGTACAAAAGGTGTAGTAGAAATAAGAGTAGTCTACCTTCTGAGCGAGGCCTATCTGGTCAAAGCTGTCATGTAAATCAATAGACTCACGCAACCTTTCATAGTCTTCTTCTTCCACGTATATCTCATTCAGAGCTTCATTAACAGCAGTGACATTGTTGCTCTGAACCTGCAACCATGTATGGCTTGATAAGACGCAGCTGACCAGCCTGAGAGATCGATCACAAGAAACCGAACGGTTTAAGTAAACACAAATATTCAACCTGTGATCATAATTCATAAGTCAGTTTAGTTTGCTAACCTTCCGCATAATGCCAACAACATGTGTGTGATCTAACCGGGAAGCAAGCACGTTGAGAAGGTCACATGATCATATCCGGATGCTCCTCTAAGTAGAAGTGCACAGCCTTGTAGTACACCTCAACATTCGCAACCTTAGCAACGATCTCTCTGAACAGCATGTGCTCCCACGCTTCAGGAGAATGGTTCATCACAGTGGTCGCAGCGTTATCAAACTCATCGTATTGAATGTAGAGGTAGGTAAGTTCCCGCCAGTGCTGCTGCTCATCACAGGCTCGTATAAGCTTTGGAGTGTTGAGACGAGTGGAGAACAACTTGATGTGTTCCATTAGCTTCTCATGACTGTATCTAGCGTAGAGTACACCCAGCTCGGTGAAGATACCCATGTGAGCACGTTCTAAGCCCAAGTCCACTCTCCATGAGTGAGATTAGCTCATTGAAGTGCCCTTTGTTCTGGTAGAACTCGCTGACTTCCTCCAAGTCATCCACCTATCAACCACCAAAAGATGAGATTACATTCTGTTATAATAATAATAATAATATCTATTTTTTATAACTGTGGGATCCGGCAATCAAGATCAACCGACTAGTCACACGGATACACAGTGCTCCGCGTATTCTTGCCATTTAAGTCAGCCCGGATCGCCAAAGCGAGTTGAACCCAGTGGCTTTCCGTGTTGGGACGGAAGTTAGTTAACAATAATGATAATAATAATAATAATGATAATAATAATATATATTAAGATTTTTATTTCACCTGAATGATAATGTTAAGGCCACAGATCTGTGCCAACCTGAACTCCTCTGCATCAACACAAGCGAAACACACTTCCTTCCATGTCTTTGCACTGTTTGCTTTCCTCGCAGCATCAACAGCACCTTGGAACTGTTGCAGCTTCACAAGCGTGACAGCTAGCTTACCCCAGTTCGATACAAACGCATAGAGTATTTTAGCAGCTTCATACATAGCTTCATCATAGAGGCGATCACCAACGTTTTGTAAGTTAGCAACGTTTGGCATCAGAACGAAATCTTCAACCTCACTTAACCTATGGATCTTCGCATATGCGTAGATGAGCTCACTGTCAACTTTGGGTTCCTTCACCTTGTTTCTAACCATCAGAAGGTAACTGACCAAGTCATCAGTAGACATTAGTATCTTCAGCAACGCGTATGACCTCCAAGAAATGAGTAGCGTCCTCAGCACGGATGAAAGACTCAACCGCGTCACTGACTAGTCCTTCCTTGAGCTGAGCTTTTCCAACTCGGCTCCACACAGAATCTTCTTCCACACGTAAAGCAAACTCAGCAGCACGCTCGATGCTTTTGAGGCCATCCAGCAACACGTTGACAGCCTCAACGTTCAGGTTAAACTTCTTGAAAACAGCAAACGCTTCCTCAAACAGCTGAGCTTCCACCGCCATCTCTCCAACGACAGGCCCATCAAAGTTCTCGAGCCTGTTCACGTAATCCATAACCCTAGATGGATCCGCCTTGACAGCCGTCAGTATCAGAAGATTCTGCAGATTGACGTTCCCACTGAAGTCAGAGTTCTGAAAGCACTATCTTCTCGAGAAGCTCGATGAGCTCGTGAGGCAAATCAGCGGTCATGAACGCTTTAACGGCAGAGGAGACTTGCTCCGGGCTCTTGCTTTCAGGTAAAGCAGTGGACACGACTTGGTCGATAAGCTGTCTTCTGTACTCGTTGTTTTCATCAAGAACCATGTCCCAGAGATCACCAGTGCATCCTCTCCACTACGTACCTCGCTTGTAACTTGAACAGAGAGTTTCTGTTGGTGACGTTGATGAGCTCCTCATCGCATTGTCCTCTTCTGTATGCCACGAACAGCCAGTGTAGGATCACGTTTCTCGCAGTACTTACCAACAACTCGGGGGTCATAGTAGGTGTTGGTGGTTAGGAAACGCTCAGGGTTGTTGTTACTGTCGATGATGATTTTACCCAAGGCGTTATGGACATGCACATCTTGGCTTCCCTCGGTAACTAGATGCTCCAAGAACTGATGTGAGGAGACGTAGTCCGGTTTCTGTAAAGAAAAGCAGAAACTTGTTAGAACTTCTGTAACCAAAACCGGTCCTGGGCAAATCCAAATGAAACATTAGTCTATAACCCCAATTTTTTTAAAAAAATACATAGACATAGACCTTCATATTTATATAAAAAAAATATTTAAGTTTTGATTAAATCGCCTATAATCCTAAAACATACATAAAACAAGAATGACCAAAAAGATTCACCTCTTCTCGCATTCCTCAACAAGAGCTTCAACAGGCAGCAAAGAACGCACAGAGATGATGAGACCTTTAATGAAATCTTCAGGACACTCATCATCAAGCAACTGCCCCACAACTAAAGGAGCATTTCCAGGGCTCACCTTTTTGTTCAACAACACCAAACCTATTAGTATTCAATGAAACACTGAACTCTAAAAATATAGTAGCAAAGCTCCCATACCTTTTGGACGTAACCTTCAATGTAACGTTGCATGTTGTTTATGTAAAGGTAATGAGTGAGTTCAGGTACAAAACCGAAACGGTCGCATACATTTATCAAAGGTCGTGCATCAGGAAGCTTAGCTTCCATTAAAAAGTTCTTTGTCTTTTCAGCATCATAGAAGCTAGACTCTCTAGTCACACGCTCAACCTCTTTTAATTGACCAGTCTTTTGCAGATGCTTCAATGTACTTGAAGTGAACATCAGGATCCTCACTAAAAAACATTGTCAATCATCAGCATAAAAAAACACGAAGGCATCATTGCTTACATGTATAACAGTAGATTATTTATATGTCACCTCATTCTAAGATATGAGCCTAGGAAAAAGTATAGCCCTTCGTATGATTTAAACTGCTCAAAGAGGTTAATACATGCGTCAACACCAAGTTGCTCACAGTACTCCTTGCAAGCCTGTGGTTACATATGAAACGTTAGTGTCGTCACATTAAACAATTAAGGTTCACTATACCATACACCACTTACTTGAACGATTATCTGCAGGTTGCCTCTCGGGTTTGCCAGCAAAAGTTCCTTCATGCACTTCCATAGCCCAATCGCTGGAAAGAGTGCCTAGGAAATCAACCAGAGCCTGCATTGCATTTTAAAAGAGTGATGTTTTAACAACTTGACTTTCAAGAATTTTTTAGCAGCTAAAAGGCATTCAGTACCTGTGGCTCAATAGCATGTGTGTTGACAATAACACGTTTTATATCATTTAACTCTGAGTAATGCTGCAACAATTCAAAAAGTAAAAGAAGTTGGAGATGGAAAATATAATTCTATTTAGCCAGGAAGTAGAAGCAAAAGAGAAAGGAGCTCAAACCTTTAAGGATTGGATATAAAGTCCAGCCTTCTCACAAAGCTGAGCAACACGAGGCCTGTCATAGTGGCTGAACATCTTTGTTGCTAGAATCATCTCAGCCACGTTAGGAAAGGTTACCAAATTGATCTCCAGAACCTGTAATTAACAGTTGATCTAAGAATGTGAATACAGAACTCATAGAAACATATAATAAGTTGGTAGCAAATAGTTTCAACCTTAGTTTGCAGAAAAGCATGCTCAGGTAAATCTGGCTTCAGCACATCCAAAAGAAAAGCAGTAGCTTCTCTGATTAGATTTCTCTGAATAAGAAAATATAAATACATATTAGTACTTGATAATGATGCTCATGCATTTTACAAATGTATACTCGTTCACCTACCTGAAGAAAAAGGTCAGTGATGGTGTTGAAGTCAACAGGACAACCTCCTTTCATCTGAGACATCGTTACTGCAAATTTTTCGGCTCCCTGAGAAAAGAAGTTAACTGATTCATGAACTCTTCTTGTGCTTATGCAGAAAAAAATCTAGCAAACCAGTTCTTTTATAGAGTTTAATATGCTGCAAAAGTACCAAAAAGTGTCACTGCACTAACCTGAGGATCTGTACGGAGTATGGTTTGCAGAAGAAACATGTAATCAGGTGTGTACCCAACCTAAAAGCCACAACATGAAACAATGAACTTAAAGTTAAACCATAATAAAAGGTGACCAAAATTTTAGTTCTTTGTTATTTACCTGCTCTGAGTAACTCAGTATATGGTTAAACTCCCTTTTTTCTGCTAAAGCTGCTACAACTTTTGGAGCTGTCTTGGCTTTGATGTATATTTCCAGAGCAAGGTCATTATCCAAAGTCTGTAACATAAAATATTTATGTCACAACAAAAAAAAAATACAAATGAGACAACATCACAACACTTTACAGCATATAATATATATATATATATTTTACCTTGACAAGGTCTCCAAGTTCTTCACTGCATTCTAACTTATCCTCTTTTAACCAGTTCTCCAGGAGGTTCTTCTTGTTTTGATTCACAACAAGGCGAGACTAGTTCCAATGACTCATATGAGTTGAGCTTTCCTTTAGTTAAAAGAGTCCCAAAGTACTGTAACAATGGAGGAGTTTGCCCAGCTTGTACAGGAACACTCTGCACATATAGAGTGGTTTTAAGGACATTTAAACATGTTTCATAAAAAAAAAACAATTTTGCTTGAATAAAAAGGTAAAAAATTAAAAATTACCTGGAATTTGGCCACTATATCAGGTGTCCTTAGAATCCCCTGAGGAGATTCAGCAGCAAGTTCAGCAGCCTCCTTGTACTTCGTTTGATCGAACAGGTCTTTGAACCGCTCTTTAACCTGCAAGATCAGAACTGAAACATAAGAGAGACCCTTCACATTACCAAATAGCCTTTCTTTTTCTTTCAGCAAGATAACCATCGCATACCAGATCTTCTGCACCAGGGAGGTTTCCTCTTTTAGCAAGGATTGACAGCGAGCTCCAAATTTTTCAACTATGTGATACAACAAACGCATAGACTTATAAGCATGACATGATGATGAAGGTAAGCTTATATAGGGCAAAAGAGAATGAAAGTTAAAAACATACTGGACCACTAATAAAAGGTATTATAGTAGCCTCGTTTACAGTAGCCAAAAGAACTTGTCCGCGCCTATTGATAGCATAGAAACCACCAACAGAAGAGGCCTTCACAAGTCAAGAAAATTGGGTCTGGACTTATCCGGTTTCTGTAGATAGGAGAAGCAGTCTCAAGATCGTATACAAACAACCAGCCAAGTTTGGTGATGACATATATCAAACTAAACTTGTTAGAGATCTGTCCAAAAAAAAAAAACAGAGAATTCAAAAAGTCAAAAGAAAATTTCACCACAACATACTACATTTAATTGAAAAATTCTAATGCAGATACAAACCTGCATGGCAACAGGAAAATCATCAGCAAAATCTGGGAGAAAAGAGAGATCTGCCTTCTTCTTTGTAAATGACTGCCTTTCCTGCAATATAGTTAATATTACCAACTAATTAAAAAAATGTAACCTAAAGACACTAACTAACAGTGACAAGTATCAAGGATGATACTAACCAGGTTGTGCACCAAGCTCAAGGACGTGCACCTTTGATGTTATCTGCCCAGCGTTAAAGCTCTTGGTTGCAAAAGATATAAGGGTAGAAGGAATCTCATTCCCAGGGACCTAATATTAATAATGTCGCAAGTCAGACTACAGTTCAAGCTTAGACCATATGAACTCACTGAAGAACTAAGTAGTTTACCTTAAACTGAGCAAATGATGCAGCGTGTGCATCAAGGACCTGGCTCTGCTGTTGATCCACAGAAAAAAGATGCATGTTTCCTTTGACCAATTGTGGTCTCTAAATACAATAATAATAACGAGATTAGTGAAGAACCTTCCATATGAATGTACTTTGATGTCCTTATTCAACATACCTCAGGAGAACCAGGTTCGATTCCAATTAACACCAACCACTTCTCATTAGGAGAGCACTTGTAGTTAATAATTTGATTGTTTTCCAACTTGGCCGCTCTGTCAAACATCTTAACTGGCTCAGAATCACCTGGAAATTATCAAAGCCAACCATTAGAATCAGATATACATTGTAAGAAGATGGGAGTAAGCTAAAAGATATGCAACCTTCAGTAGACCAGTGATACACTGAGTTTTGTGTGACCAGCCCCAACATCTTGGGTGTAATCCACTTCCAAAACACAACCTATAAAAAACAATGGATAATTAATATCCCAAAACTAATTCATTAGAGTCTGAATCAGCTATATATAATATTTGCATCAAAAGTCCACCTGCTCATGGCATTTGATGTGATTTCAGCTTTGCTTTTGCTTCAATGTTAAATATCTGTAGATAATCCTGAGTAGTTCCTTGAACTTGAGCTATATACAAAATGAGAAGATAAAAAAACAATGAACAAAAGGAAAAAGTAATAGCCAAAATATAAGGAAACATCTACTGCAAACAAGATTTGTAGTCTAACTACACATACTTTGGAATAAACCTTGTAAATGCTTTACCTTTTAAGGCAAGGATCCTTGAGTTTGGGTTCATGAGAGCAGAATCTGCAGTGATAGGCCTCCTAAGAGGCTGCATGGGCATATTCATATCAATAATCACAACACTGTTCTGAGGCGCCGTCTCTCGCACGCATATATACTTGTCAGACTCCATCGTAACATTTGTAAACGTGATGAATTTCTGATTGATCCCAACGCTAGGAAGCTGGAATAAAAACAAAACCAAGCGTTATTTCACATATATAAACACATAGTTCATATACTTTACTTAGTAATGAGATCTGATCCGAGCATATCAGTAACATGCATTACACAACAGCCATGCTAAAAAAAAGACAGTGGTGCAACGATCGAGCATAACTCCATGAGAAGAAGAAGAACTAACCGTCATGACCTCCTTCATCGTGATGGGGGCGTTTAATGCCGCCATGTTTGAACAGTTGGCGGTAAGAGAATCCGGGGGAGAATGGTCAGGACGAGACGAGAGAGAGTTGAGAAGAACTTGCAAATCGGTAAGGGAGAACAAGAGATGTTTTTTTTTAAATGTATGTAACTTAGGTGGTAAGTAGGGGAAACAACAACAAACCAAATTTAAGCAAAAAAAAAAAACTTAGGTGGTAAGTAAATTGGTATACATGCAATTTTTGCTAATTAAAGGGTGGTCAAATGACTCACATCATTATTATTATTGCTAATAATTACTCTCTTATCTTCAGATTTTTTCCGTGTTCTACAAAGAATGATTTTCTTCTCATTCACTTTTCAATTAACGTTAATAAATCAAGATTTCAAGATATAATACGTTTGACTACCGTTGGAGCCAGATTTGTTACCAAATAACAAATTCCTTGTCAGATTTTTTTCTCATACAGTACTACCAAAAATGAGTTTCTAAAAAAAATTTTTTTTTCACTTTCTTAATTAATATTCAAAGATTTTTATTCAATTTTTTCTATCTTTTAGACGCGTCCTGTTTTTACCTATGGTTTTATTTTTGAGAATTTTTAAGTTTTAATAAATCTGTAAATTTTAATATTTTTTTTCTGAAAAATCACTTATATACTCAATTGGGCTAATCAACTAGGCCCAGTTTACGGTAATGGATCACGCTTCTTAACAGAAAACGTAGCAGAAGGGACGAAATGTTTTGATTGGCTCTTCTAATAAAACTGAAAAAGCTGTCTGACGTACGAAAAAACAGAATCTACGAAGAAGAACACAGGAAACAGAGTTAGTGTTCAAATTTTTATAAGATTAGATCTCACAATCAGCAGAAAAAAAAAAAGAAAGCTTCCTTCTTTGTTTTTTCTTTCTTTCAAAATCGCCATGAAATCAATGCATCACCACTACAGAGCTCCACTAATCTCTTCATCTTCCTCTCCTCCAAGCAACTCTTCCGTCTCTAGGCTTCTTCTTCTATTGACTCTACTCCCAGCCTCCCTCGCCTGCCTCGCCTTCATCCTCCAATGTCGTGGCGTTGGTCTCGTCGGCACTGCTTCAGTAGGCTCCTCGACCTCAGTTCCTGGAAGCTCCGATCTCAACCACGAGGTGTTTCCCGGAATGGAGACTACTGTTTCATCAGTCTCCCCGAAAGCTCACCAATCTCCATCATCATCATCAGACTGCTCGAATCTTGCTCAAAGCTCATCACCTTCTTCTAGTTTAAAACCAAAGGTATATAAAATTACTCTGCTTTTCAAGTGTTTTATTTATTCTGTCTTTTGGGTTTTTGTAAAGTTGGTAACTTTTATATAATTTGGGTAAATTTTAACAGATATGTATCATTAGTAGCACATCAGCTGGATTTGATCAGATTCTACCGTGGATGTTTTACCATAAGGTTCTTGGCGTCACTTCTTTTTTTCCTTTTCGTTGAAGGCAAGGCTGCTACGCCCACCATTTCTAATGTCCTCGAGTCTATTCCTGTGAGTTTTAGCTTCCTTCTCCTAGTTTTAATCTGTATGATTATTTCTCCATAAACGTAGTAGTAGTCCGATGTCTCTTCTTCCAGGGGGTTAAGGTGATATACAGGACGAAAGGGCTCGAGGAGAAGCAGGCAAAGAGGTCAGTCAACTAACCTGTATTCCTATCAAGGATCCTTTTACAGAGGTAAGAGTTGTGGTGTCAACAATTCTATTTTTGGTTAAATGTTAGTATGACTTTCTTCTGAGATTATGTTTTTGATTGCAAAGCACAGGTGTCGATGTTTAAGAAGAACTGTGACCATCTTCCAAAAGATACATATTTTGGAATGTACAAAGAAGCGACAAGAAACAATCCGAACTACTTCTTGACTTATGGTAACGGCAAATCAGTTGCTCGGGTTCAAGATCACCTCCGACCAAATGGAGCACACAGATGGCATAACTACATGAAAACTCCCAAGTATGTTAATCATATATTCAATCAGGAACATGATAAGACATTCGTATTGGTCTAGGGTAGAGTCACATAACTATGATAAGGAAGCAAAATCATGTTTTTGTAAATAATAACATGTTAATTCTTGGCAGTGAGATCAAGTTGGAGGAGGCTGCTGTGTTACACTACACATACGCCAAGTTCTCTGACTTAACGTCGAGGCGTGATCGATGTGGCTGCAAGCCTACAAAAGAAGACGTGAAAAGATGCTTTATGTTGGATTTTGATAGATCTATAAGCATCTTTTTTCTTAATATCTCTAGAATTCCTCATTTCTTGAAACATCTTTGTTTCAATTTCACTTACTATTGTTATGATGCCATCTGGATGATCAACATTGTAGGCATTTATAATCGCGTCAACAGCAACTGAAGAAGAAATGTTAAGCTGGTAAGAGCCTTGGCCGCAGAATCATATTCTTTCTTGAGCACTATTGTGATTTTGATTACGCAAAAAAAAAAGCCTGGTATTGATATCTAATCATGTTTAGGTACCGTGAACACGTTGTGTGGGGCGACAAAGAGGTGAAGACGAAACTCCTTAGGAAGGGTATTCTGACTCGCATTTATTCACCAATGGTAAGAATGTCGAGTTCTTGCAATGTCAAGTGTAAAAGGTTTGCTTAACGTTTGGTAGTAACTGCAGGTTGTTATACATGCATTGAAAGAGTCTGGTGTTTTCAGCTCAGTTGTCTCATCAGCTTCAACAAATCTTTCGAAGAAAAAGTTCTTAGCATCGATGCACAAAAGCAACTCATCGAGATCTACAACATCTGAGACCGTTCCTTCAAAGGACAAGGAGTCTCAAGGTATCTCTGCAAGGCACCTTCTTTGGACTGAATCAGCTGTTCCTCCTTTACCGCCTCCTGGAATGGAACGCGCTGGACCTGTCACAGAGGATTAACAGATTTTAGCATAGCTCTGATGCCTTTGCTTCCTCCTTTACTGAGTGATATTAATACTCGGTAGGTTTAGGAGAGCGAGTGAAGAAAGCGGGTAATCATCTTCGTTACCCAATAGAAAGACAATTTGGTTCTTTCATCTCACTGATTTTCACATACGGGTGAACATTGATTCAATACTAAGCCATGTGTATATATATTTTTGAGGTTATCGTTCACGAATTCATATATAATGTAACAACATTTCATAAATCACACTGTATTCAAAAGCAATAACGAAAATAAAACAATTAATCCAAATTATGTTACCGTACAAAACCAAGAGCAATTACTTTATACATCGAAATTGTATTTTTTTCATTCTAGGAATTTTAATTATATGAGATATATTTCTATTTTATTTTCTGTCGCTCCAAATAATTTTGTGGAATTCGTTTAATTATTATTAAACCTTCAGAATCAAAGTCAGTTTGTGCCAAACAAAACAACCAAATGCAGTTCTTAACTTGACCCACAACGACAGCTGATGGTGGCGAGACTAAACTATCGCCACCTCAAAAATCAAAGGGCCTTATTAAAGAAAGAAAGAGCACGAGGAAAAAGAAAAAGAAACGTAAACAGAATCATATAGAGAAGCTCAAGTGGGACTCTTTCAGAGGAAACAACGATCACCGCACCATCATTACTTGTCGACTACTTCAATCAGACTCGGCTCATAATCGGGAGGAGCCACAAATCCATGGAGGTTCATCACCGTTGCAGCTACATTCGCAAGCCCAGGCGTGTCCAAGTCCTGTCTGAACCTAACTCCTGCTGACAAACCAGGACCTCCTATGGCAATTGGCACCTACAATACAGGTCATGTCAGAATTTCACTTCAGATAATTAAACCTCTCATTTGCAACTTCCACATTCTGACCACAACACATAGTCTCTTTAGTAATGCTAGAGCTTACCGGCTTCAGGGTGTGAGAGGTGAGAATCTGAAGCTTCCCTTCCTTGTCGAGAGCGGGCTTGCCAGCTTTGTCCCTTTTAACCATGTCCTCGGCATTTCCGTGATCTGCGGTCACAACATATATCCCTCCCACCTTTTCTATGGCATCAATCATCATCTATACACCGAGCAGTAGCAAGCACTTGTGAGTCATAGTGCTACTAATACTAGTAGCTACTCACATTCACATGTCAAAAGGCTTAAATTGAAATCTTACCCTCACAGCAACATCAGCAGCCTCACAGGCAACAACCGTAGCATCAAGATCGCCGGTATGACCCACCATGTCTCCATTTGGCAGGTTAACACGCACCTGCATAGTAAGAAAACGAATTTTCAAAAGGGGTTGATACAGTTTGATAAAGATCATACACTCACCTGGTCAAAGTTGCCACTAAGGATAGCGTCCCTAGCTTTCTCAGCAATTTCCAGCGCTTTCATCTTTGGCTGTTCATTGAATGATATTCCACAGTCACTCTGAATCTCAACGTACTTCTCTAGCTTTTCATTGAAATATCCAGAGCGGTTTCCGTTCCAGAAGAAGGTAACATGGCCAAACTTAACAGTTTCACTGTTTCACCAATATAAATAGATCAGTTAACTCAATACCTTCAAGTATATAACCTAATCAAGAAAACCACAGATAGGACCTTTCACCAGCTTCAAATAGCAAGTAACCCCAAGCCTAACCTAGACCTCTAACGAGCAAGTAGAACTTGTACCAGTTGACGCAAAAAAATAAAGATTAACATCCTAAAGAGTACAAAACTTGTAAATGAGAAACAGCAATAGAAGCAGCCAACAAAGATTTGAGAGATTCTGAACGTTAACCTGCAAGCAAAAGTACGAACGCCATTACGTGCAAGATATTCACCAGAAGTTCTGTCAATCAACGGTGGAGAAACAAGGTAGTGGCTAGGAAGCTTAAGCTCCCCATCATACTGGAGCATCCCCGCGTAACGAATCTTCGGGACTCGCACGCGATCAAACTTGTCAAAATCTTCGTTCTCGAGCGCCTTGGCGAGCATGACCATTCGATCAGCACGGAAGTTGAACGTAACAACCGCGTCACCGTCAACGATCGGACCCACAGCCTTACCACCGTCGTCAACAATGACAAACGGGGGCAGATACTGGTCGTTCGCTTTGGGTTCGGACCTCAGCTTCTTAACTGCTTCGAGAGCGTTCTTGAATTTGTGGGGAGCTTCTCCGAGGACTTGAGCATCCCACCCACGTTTCACAACGTTCCAGTCATTCTACAACAAAAAAGGAAAGTATAATCAGAAGGCCAAGTTTAATCCTTTTTCATGGATGATTCTGTTATCACCTCATAACGGTCCATTGTGACATACATACGACCTCCACCAGAGGCAACCTGAGCGTCACAACCTTTGGAACGTAGCTCAGCGAGCTCACTTTCAAGAGTCTCCACAAAGCCGACACTAGAACCGTCCAAAACATCGCGACCATCAGTAAGCATATGAACACGGATCCTCTTAGCGCCACGTTCTGCTAATCCCTTCAACAGCAACTGCAGAAACAAACAAATAAAGAAACTTAATTAAACACACATTTAAGAATATCAAAAAAAAAAAAAAAACTAACCTGGACTTGATCTAAGCGAGAGTGAACACCACCGTCACTTAAAAGCCCAATAAGATGCACAGTGCCTTTTTCAAAAGACTCGGAAATGTATTTAAACCCTTCATCTTCATAGATCTTCCCGGATTCAAGCGCGAGATCAACGAGCTTCGCGCCTTGAGCGTAAATCCGACCCGCTCCGAGAGCATTATGGCCAACTTCGCTGTTTCCCATATCGTCTTCGCTGGGAAGACCAACGGCTGTGCCGTGTGCTTTGATCAGCCTCCACGTGTCAGGACGTCCCTGTTTTTTGAGAAAAACGAAATAGTTAAAAAAATCTATTCGAGGAAACATGCGAGAGAGAGAAGAGAAGGTACGTTTTTAAGGGAATCCATGGCAGGTGTTGGAGCTTTGTGGATGCAATTGTATTGATCAGGCTCGGATTCGCCCCATCCGTCGAGGACGATCAGTCCGATGGTTTTACCTTTGGGGAGCTTGGGGTGGTCGTCGAGTTTCCAGTTAACGTTGCCGGAGCTACCCATAGCTGGATTTAGATCCACAAGACGGTGAGAAATCGAGAGATAAAGAAACAGATCTGATAGGCTAAAGAGAGAGAGAACGGGAGGTTACCAGCGGAGATACAGAGAGAGCGAGTATGGAGATTGGCAAAGACGAAGAGGTGACGTGGTGGGAAATGGTAGGATGATCTTGACACTGAGACACATATGAGGTTTTAAATAGGGAAAAGTGAGTGATGACGTGGTGACTTTATAATGGGCTTTTCTTTGGGCTCAAGTAAACATTGTCAAGCTCTTCAAAAGTAGAGAAAAATTGCAGCGAATATTCTAAGTTTAGAATGTCCTAGAACATGAGGTGGTAGGTATATCATGTAAGAGTTGTGTCTAAGTGATCAAAACAAAAATGTAAGAGTTGTGTCCTCCTCTAGATATATTTACAAATATGTTTTTTTAATATATCACTAGATTCTGACCCGCCCTTTTGAGGGCGGGTATATTTTTTTGTTTTAAATTTAGTTTTCATATTTATGTTTTTTGTGATTATATTCATATGTTTTTTTGTAATCATATTTGTGTGTAAATCTTAATCAAAATATATTTTATTAAATAATGGCAATTTAAAAATTGATCCGGTATACGTTCGGTTAGGAATGGGTTACAGGTCGAACCCAACCCGCTGATCCGCTAACCCGCGGGTTTCAGTTTTGTTTTGGTAAAAAATCTGATCCGTACAACCCGCAAACAAATATTTTGTACCCGTTCTACTTAATTTTGCGGTTATCTGCGAGTTATATTTTTTAAACCATACTTCTTTAATTTAATTATTATAAAAATATATTTATAATAAAACTTTTATATATTATCAAAATTCATATACAGTTATATATTTTGATATTGAATAAAACAATATTTCAATATTAGACTTTGAATATACATTTCAATTTATATATCAGATTTAAATATACATTTAAATAAAACGATATTTAAATATTAGACTTTGAATATATCTTTCAATTTATATATTAGATTTAAATATACATTTCAATTTATATTTAAAATGAAGATATTGTTAATCTGTATTATAAATATATTAAGATTATTTATTGTGAGGTTAGTTTCAAACCGGAAAAAGAATATGCTACAAAATTCAGTCTTCTTTAAATATTAAATATCTAGGATGAATAAATTTTGGAAATTAGTTCTAACAATATTTTTTTTCATTGAAAAAGCTTTTTAACAGTTGGATTTCCTTACCTTTAATTGTTATTAAATATACTTTAAAATATCAGTTATTTTAATAATTATTCAAAAATACTGTTAGTATAAAAGAACATCTTGTAAACAAAGAACAAAAACGATTTTTTTAAAAATACCAGGTGAAAATCAAATATTGTTATTCGGAAATATTCTAATTTCTCTCTTTTGCTGACAAAAAAAAAAATTATTAGTCAGAAGTTTTGACAATTGTACTAAATTTAAATTTGTAGTATTGCTTAAGTATACATTTGTATCATAGCCATTGCACAAGTAAATATACATAAATATATAAATATATACTTAAATAGGAGTTCGATATAAATAGAAAATATACTTAAATTTGAAATTTGTGTCGATATAGATCATAAACCTTTAAAATAAACCTTTAAAATAGGAGTGTAAGTTGATAGACCATATATTTTCAAAATATATATTGGATTATTTCCGTATCCCACAAAATTTGAATATTCCTCTTTAATTAGTTTAGGAAGTTTTGTATTAATTACTGTTCAAATCAACTAACAGATCTGATAGGCTAAAGAGAGAGAGAACGGGAGGTTACCAGCGGAGATACAGAGAGAGCGAGTATGGAGATTGGCAAAGACGAAGAGGTGACGTGGTGGGAAATGGTAGGATGATCTTGACACTGAGACACATATGAGGTTTTAAATAGGGAAAAGTGAGTGATGACGTGGTGACTTTATAATGGGCTTTTCTTTGGGCTCAAGTAAACATTGTCAAGCTCTTCAAAAGTAGAGAAAAATTGCAGCGAATATTCTAAGTTTAGAATGTCCTAGAACATGAGGTGGTAGGTATATCATGTAAGAGTTGTGTCTAAGTGATCAAAACAAAAATGTAAGAGTTGTGTCCTCCTCTAGATATATTTACAAATATGTTTTTTTAATATATCATTAGGCCTTTCCAGAATTGTATTCTTTATATATGATGTATGATGTATGATGTATGAATCCCATGAACAATCATAGTACCTTGATTTAAGCTCTAAAGTTTGCATTATTTCAAGATAACTAATATACAACACAAGAATGATTCTAAAGCGATACAACACATCTGAGACCAGGGCCGTCTTTTAGCACGTGCAACTGGAGCGGTCGAACAGGGTTCAAAATTTTAGAGGGTCCATAATTTCTTTTTGTTTTACTAATAGTTATAAATTTAAAATCATATTTTTATAAAAAAATCAGAATGACTATATTTTAGTTTAGTTTTCGTATTTATAACAAATAAGTGTAAATTACCATTTTTTATTTTGTTTATATAACCAACTAAAAAGACAATAAATTAAGAAGTAATTAGTATTTATATCAATTATATATTTTGGAAAGTAATAAATAGTTGTTGATGTTTGTTAGAATTTTCAATGGTAGTATAAAAAGTTAATATTCTAATTGATTATGTTTAGGAAACAATTATCAATTAGTGATTATAAATACGGAAAACAAAATACATTTTCTTCACCATTTTTAATTAAAAATAGCAAACACGAATAAAATAAAATTAGCATACAACTTCTGTTTAAAAGAAAAAAGAATGTATTGTCTAATCAAAGGTATATAGCTTACTATCCAGATTTTGTTACTCTATTATATTTATAGATTATGATTTCTGATTGTGGATATAATAAACGTAAAAATAATTGAAAAAGATAGAAAATGATAAATTTGATGATTTGATCGATGATTTTGCATTGAAATATGCTAAATAATCAATTTCAATGATTTGATCGATGATTTTGCATTGAAATATGCTAAATAATCAAGTTCAATGATTTGATCAATGATTTTGCCTTAGTAACAAAAAAAGTTGATGTTATTTAGATTATAAATAATTAAATTAATGTATTTATTTTATGTTATAATGGTATTTTGTAAAAAAAAATCAAAATTATTTCAGATTATTAAAAGAGATCTTATTTTCTTTTTCGAACAGGGTCCGTGAAAAGTTTGAGACTGCGGCCCTGTCTGAGACACACGTAAGAAAACCTATGGTTGAGCTCAAAATCTGAAAGGGACTCCGCAGTTTTCTCCAAGTAAATGAGATGCGATGATTTCGAGATGGGCTTCATCATAAGGGGCTACTAAATATTTCTAAGGGTCTTACAATAACCAGCTAAGGGGTTGACTGGTTTTCCCGCTACCACCCGCAAACGCAGCTTTTGCGGTTGGTAGCGGTTGACAGCGTTTCAAAACAATCATATAAACCGCTACAAATCGCTTCAAACCGTTCCGAACCTCTTAAAATCAAAAGCTGGTTCCAGCTAGCGTTTGCGGTTGCGGGCGGTTGCGGTTGGATAAAAAAATATTAAACTTTTTTTTCTAAATATTTTAAACTTAAAAATTTAAAATTTAAAATATTATAAATAAAAATATATACACATTTTATATAATAATTTAAATTCACAAACAATATAGTATTTTTTTATAAAAACTTTAAACTAGCTATTCATCATAATTTTTAAAAGTTAATATACATACATATATAAAGATATATACATATATAAAAAAGAAATAAAATATTATTTAAAAGTTTTAATATAAATCTTCATAAAATATATTAAAACTATAACTTTCAACTACTTAAAATTTTTTAAAATAAACTTAATATTATTATTAATCATATTATATTAACAGTTATTATATTTTATCACAATAGTATGTTTTTTATATTTTATAATATTATAATATGTTTATATTGATAATTTATTATTAAACCGCTGTAATGTCTCATAATCAACCAGTCACAAACATCCCGCAAACGCAACAATTTTTAAACGTTACGCCAGTCATACAAAACGCCATGTAACACTTGAAACCGCAACCACCAGCATCCGCAAACTCCCGCACCCGCAACCGCAACCGCTGCGTTTGAACCAGTCAGGCCCTAAGGCCTCATCTGAGTCCATATCGTGGTCAAAGTAAATAATTGGTAGCCTATTCATCATAAGGTTTGTAATAGGCTACTAAATATTTTTAAGGGTCTTTACATTAACCAGCTAAGGCCTCATCTGAGTCCATATCGTGGTCAAAGTAAATAATTGGGCCAGAACAAGAAAGCTCATTTTCGTTTAATTTTTCATTTTTTGGTCAACAGGATAATAAAGTGCATATACACGGTTAATATAGAAAGAGATATGTGCAGATACAGATAACAAATAGAGGTAGATGGACAACTGTTACGGCGAAATGAATGCTGAAATGTAACAGTATGATTGGTAGAAATAAAAAATAAATAATACTTAAAAAGATATGAATGTGAAATCATATTTTATGGAATTATTTTAATTGGGGAAAAAAAGAGGAGAAAATGCGATGAACAGGCTGTATAGTTTTTTCTTTGTGAACAACAAATGGGACTGAAGACAACACTCCTCTTCTCCTCTTTGTCCTTTTGACTCTCTCTCTCTCTCCTTTTCCACCGGCGAACCATTGCTTCTCTCTCCTCCTTTTTCCCACCGCCGACCATTTCTCCTTCTCTCTTCAGTTCTCAACTACAAAGTCTCAATTTTTACCCTTTTGTTGAACTCTTCTTCACTCTCAGACAGACGTGATGCCGACTCTTTACTGAGTCTCACCGCCTTTGACTCGCCCTGGGGCAGCAGACACCAACAAACAATGAGGTTGTATCTCTGTGGTCTCCAGGTGCTTCTGCTTCTTCTCTCTCACCAACTCTCTGCTCAATCTCCTCCTCCTCCTCCTCCTCCGACCAATGCCTCTTCTCTCGATTCCCTTCTCCAAGACTACTCTTTCAGAGCCTTCCTCCGTCGTCCTCGTCCTCGCACCGGCATTCTCTACGACGCCGCCGCCACCGTCCCTCCCGATTTAACCGGGATCAAACTCTCCGCCATGAGGCTCAGAAGCGGGAGCCTGAGGAGACGTGGAGTACCTTCCTTGAAAGAGTTCTCGATTCCAAAAGGCGTAATCGTGAAGCCGTACGTGACAAGGCTCGTCTTCGTCTACCAAAACCTAGCCAACTTCTCTCGCTTGTACTACCCTCCTCTGTCCGGTTACGACTACATAGCTCCTGTGGTTGGTCTCCTCGCTTACGACGCCAAGAACCTCTCCGCCGTTAACTTACCGGAGCTCGAGATAACGGCGTCTAAGGATCCCATAAGAATCGATTTCTCTGATGATCTCGAACCGATCCCGCAAGGAGGAGGGAGTGTTCAGTGCGTTAGCTTTGACTCGAAAGGTAAAGCGAGTTTTAGAGATTCGGTTCCGCCGGGGAACGCATGCGAGACGGAGAGGCAGGGGCATTTCTCGGTGGTGGTGAAGTCTGTCGCGTCAGCTCCTTCTCCTTCTCCTTCTCCTTCTCCAGCTCTTCCTCCTCCGGAGAAGGAGAAGAAGAAGAGGTCTGAGTCTAATTCAAGAACTTGGATCACTGTTGGCTCTGTGCTGGGAGGATTGGTGATGTTGGGGCTTTTGATGCTTCTTGTTCTGCGGTGTCGGAGTTACAAGAAGCAGGAGAGGATGAAGGAGATGGAGAGAGCTGGAGAGACAGGGGAAGCTCTGAGGATGACTCAGGTCGGTGAGACCAGAGCACCTACTGCTACAACCACTCGTACACAACCGGTTCTTGAAACTGAATACGCAGCTTAGAAAAAAATATCTTTTTTTTTTGTGTACATCTTGATCATATGTTACTACAATTATTTTTCTTTCTGGTAAAGTGTTTTGTTCTGATTATTTGTTCGTTGTGATTAGCAAGTTGAAACTTTACATTCATCTTGTTTTTCTCTCTACGGGCGATTTAAGGGAAATAAGTATTATTGGCTTTTTCACCTTTTTTGTGGCTCTCAACTCAAATCACTAACTTTGGTGGAAGATATGGATTGTTTCTGGAGTACACTCACATTTGTTTCCTTTCTAACTACTTTTGCTGTAAAGCATTGATCTTTTTTTTTTGTAATAATTTCATCATCTTTTGTTTGACAAGAATATAACTTAAGACGATGATGTCATGGATAACACCCATTCTTCAAAGATAGTAGTGTCTCATTGAGATTCAAGTGCTTTGTTCATCCTAACTGAGTTAAGTTATTAGAAGATCACAAATAAAAACAGATTTGGAACTAAAGAGCTAGACATCATGGAGGATTGATCGTATTCTACTCTGTTCTTTAGGAGATGGCAGCAGGCCCCATGCAATGCACAGAGCTAGATATCATGGATTGTATTTATAGAGTTTCCAACTTCTTTCTTTTTTTTTTGTAAAGCAACATTCATTTCATAATCAAGGGTTTAGTACATTAGAGATAGAGTTTGTTTGGCCACAAAGGTCAGCTCTATAATTAACTAGTCTAGGGATGAACATAAAATTAACTGCAGATAGGGTTGATAGTAAGTGGATGTCGTTGAGAAGAACAGCGATCTCTAAATGTCTTCCTCTTGATTTCACAAGGTTAATGGAAATCTGAAACTCTGAGCAGATCAAGAGAGCGTTAATCCCACACTGACGAGCAGAGATCATGGCGTTTTTCAACGCCAAAGTTTCCGCAATAAAAAACGATGCCGATGCCACGAAAGAAACAATCGCTGAGTGAGAAGATGATGAACCTGCATCATCGATGATGGATCTCTCATGGCCCTGGACATGAGGAAATTTGATTAGTCTTTTATGAAAACAAAAGACTAAAGGGCTGCAATCTTCAAACTTTGGTAAACTCCACTTTAGAAATAATCTTGCGATGACATTTGCACTTGTTGGAGATAATGATTGATGATGACTTTGGCTTGAACTGTGTGTAACATCAATGGCTGCACCAGAGAGATAACTATGTAGTTCTAATCCCAATTTGTAAGGCTCGGTTGATGCACCTTCCCTCTCTGAATACATACAAGTTCTTGACCATGAAGAGCACAAGAGAGATGAGTCTACGAGATATGATGGTTTCTGGGCGCATACGGCAGTGACGGGCAAACACCAATGTGTTAAATCCAGCAATGAAGAGCTGTTAGCCCTTATAACAACATCCTGAGATATGAGCTTGGCGAGATTTGCTGAGTAACCAGGAATTGAGTTCAAACAGAAACTTCGGACACCAGCATTACCGTACTGGATCCAGAGAGTTGTCATGGAACCCAAACAGTCTCGCTGGTTATCAAAATCTAACAAGCTGGACATGAGAGAGCAAATAACAGGAAAGGCATATGTGAACAACGATTGCGGTGAGAAGAGACTGGTCTGTATATCTTCTAGCGGGGGATTCCTCACCGGATTGAAAAGGAAGTGGTGTTCTGAGTCATAGAGCTTCACAGATCTGTCAAGTGGTAAATGAAGAACAACTGTATTGAGCTCTTGCTCACACCAAATCCAGTTAGAATAGATCATCCCTGAAGGGAGAGAGGTCATCGCCCGAGAGGACGACGAAGGTGACGCTCGTCGCGGAGCCTTCAGATCTGGCCAATGGAGTTTATGTGAAGAACGAATCTGGGCTAGATCTGATGTCAGTGCAGTCATGAGAGATGGAGGAGGGCTACAAATGAGAAGCATGACCCAAATGATATGGAGACGGCAAGAGCAACATTTTACGAACAGAGCGACGGCGGAAGAACTCATGAATCCCAAAAGCATAAAAAATTTCTGAAGAAAGGATGTAAAACAAAGCGAAAGAGAGACAAAGGAGCACAACGGAAGAGAGAAACGGCGACGCCGGCAAGCTACGGAGCTGCCGGCGTCGGAAAACATGGTCGGAGCGGGTGTCTCGATTTGAGCACCTGGGAGAGAAGACACTAATATTCTTTTTTTTTCCAACTTCTTTCTTTATAGTCTTTTTTTCTGTCTTCTCTTGAGAACATGACTTTGCAATGCAGGGCCCCATGTTTACTATAGAAGTTGCTTCATCATGATACAAACATTTATGTTCTCATTCAGAATTGTCTCGCTTAGCTGCTCTTCATAAAACAAGTCACTGCGCTCATGCGGCAGGTACTAGTTTTTGCTATGAACAGAGCTGGAAACAAGTTTTAGTCAAATGTTTAGAAAAAATGATTGGATGCTGGCTTTGGGTTTCATTGTGCGATAATGCATATTTTTATATACCATGACAGCAATGTCAATGTATCATTTTTATACCTTCTGACCTCTGCAGACATCATGAGATTCTTAAATCAGTTAATTTTTGTGTGCTGTCTCATCATTGCCTAGTTTTAAAGTCTGAAAACAAGTGCATCACATAAACGTTGTATTAATCATGTTTTAATGACATACGGATGCTTGCCAATTTTGCCAAAGAGGAAACTATAGTTGTAAGAATATTCTTCTCTTTTGTTTTCTCTGTATCTTTGGTTAAGTTGAAGAGAAAGTTAAAAGGGTATCCACATCAAAGTAAGGTCTCAACGGTAAAATATAAAACAAGCTTTGCTTTCACTAAAGAGCAAAGTGATTCCTCTTTAGAATCATGGAATGTGTTTCTAAAACTGCCATAATCCATGGTTGTGTTGTTTTAGTTGGTAAGAGCAACTTAATGGCATGAAACAAAAATTCCTCTGAACAATAAAAAAATAAGGGTTTGGTAACAAAGAGAGGACCATTTCGAAGAAGAATTAAGAGATGAGCCCACTTGAAAGGGACATAGCGAAGGGGACCCCATGTGAATCTGCAAGCAAAGACAGAGGCTTTGACCGACCACATTCATCATCCTCCATTATTAGTTACACCCATAAAACCATGTAATCCATCATCACAAGCTTTCATTGGACTCTCAAATATCTTCGAAATCTCCCTTTTTTTTATCTAATATACAACCACACTAGATCATACGTGTCACAAAAAAAAGATCATACTTGCAACAAATCGCACACCTGAAGAAGGTAATCCCTCTTTCTAACCGCACTGTAAAGTTTTCGACGACCCATTTTTTTTCAAGATTATTATTCAGCCACACAGCAAGAAGTGTTTGTATACCAAATGCCATGCACAAATAAATGGAGACAAGTTATAAACCAAATGTCATTAAGTCTGAACTCTGAATTTTGGAAGCAGAAAGAAAAAAAGGTTTTTAAACTTCAAAGCTTTATCGGAACTTGTCTCACAAGAAAAATCAAACGGGAATAACAGTATTGGACTCTCCAGCTTCTTCTTCTGGAATAAACTTTATTTGTGACAACAAGTTGTTCACCTGAAGCCCCCTACATCACACCAAAAGCAGAAAGCAGGAAGATCATTGCCCAGAGCTTAACCATGGATAAGAAAATAAGAAAAGCTACAAAAATGACCAATTAACCAAAACCAACAAGAATGTCAGTAATTCCTAGACAGGACAAACCACCATCCACTTCAAGAGACAAATAACTAAGCAGAAGGGCTTAGGATAATCTATTGAAACACATAAAACTCTCACCTCAAACAAGGACTTTTCTACAGAGTAATGAGTGATAACAGTAGCTATCTCCACAGGGTCTATATCTTATTAAGCGCTTTAACGCATATACAACCAGCAAAAATCATCTCTTTCCAAGAGAAGTAGACTTAACAAAGAGCAGCAGAGAGGCAAAACAGACCTGGTCGGAGGATCATGACGAAGGAGATGAGGCTTTCTCGACGACTTTCTTATCGCGTCTCTCCATTGCAACATCCCACTCATCGTGCCCGATGTGCTTCGGCTGCTCAATTCCCCAAAATTGAAATCAATAAAACTCAAAAATTCGAGATCCAATCGGATCAAATCGAGAAAACCCTAGGAGAGAGAGTGAGAGAAGAGGGGGAAAAAAATCATACACGGCCATGATAAGCTTTGTGGATGTAGTACTGAGAGTTCCCCATGATACAGAGCATCCCTCCAATGATTCCCAGAGGCAGAGCCGCTTCTAGCCACACCAACGACATCTTCTTCTTCGTCAATCTCCTTCCGTCCTGAATTGATTCTACTTCTCTGTATCAAAAGATCGATACGATTTTGAGACATTTGACAAACTAAATGGGCCTAATGGGCTTTAAATGTAAATATCAAAAGCCCAATAGATATAAATAAAAGCGTCTTTCCTTTTTTTTTTCTTTTTAAAATGGGATTACAATACATGGTCTCGGTGGAGACAACTAGAAAACCAAGTTCTGGTACATGTAAATTGCGTGAAGACAGTAGAGAGCAGCAAAAACCCTCCTCTACCCATGTCTGGTCTGTATAATCCCAGCTACTCACCTTCTAGAGCCGCTTCTCCCCAGATTCGAACCCCCTCCGATGTTGACAGGTTTTTTTTTTCTCCTTTGCTAATCTTCAGTGAAACTATTTTAACTCTAACTCTCTCTCTCTGTGTCGTTTGCTCATCTTCTGCAGTCAATACCTAACTCAGTTGCTAGCTGAGCATCAAAAGCTTGGACCTTTCATGCAAGTCTTGCCCATATGTAGCCGTCTCTTAAACCAAGGTCTTCTTACTCTCTTCTCATTTCTTTCTCATTAGATCTGCAACTATATGCTGCTTCCTATATCTATATTTCTCAACTAATTGAATCTTTTGGTATATTTAATCAGTTCAAGCTCTTGATGCTTTAGAGTCTTTTAAGTTTATTTGCTTTTATACTCACTCACCAATAAAGATAGGCAGTGGATTCTGTTGTGGGTTTTGCTTTGGTATATTATTAAATCTTCCAGCTTTGGTAGCAAAACTAGATTTAGTTGTAATATTAATTTTCAAGATCATAATATCATTCTAATTGACTGAAATTTTATTTTTTGGGGATTTAAGCTGACTGCTATATATTTACAGTCCATGTGGATAATAATGATATCTGTTTTGAATGAATTTACAATTTTCCTAAGTAGAAGTCTGTGTACTTCCATTGGTTCTTACTCGTTTTTTGATTGGTTTTATGACATCTTTTTATATTCCTTTTGGTTGTGCAGAGATTTTCCGGGTTAGTGGAATGATGTCAAACCAAGGGTTTACTGATTTTGATCGGTTGAGGCATCGGAGCCCTAGTCCAATGGCTTCACCAAATCATATGTCTAATCTTCCTGGTGCTGGATATGGTGGTGGTTGGAATGGTCTTCCACCAGAGGTAGGTAGCCACTGTTTTTTTTCTTTTATCTGTTGTGTTATGCTCATGCTTCTTTCAAATTCTGTGTGTTTTGTTATAGTTTTTATTTATATCTGTTTTGTTAAAAAGCTGTCCTTTTTCACCCCTCGATTATTTTAATAGAAACATATAGAATTTCTTAACAGAGGATTGTGGTGGTTGATACCCACTAGCACATGAAAATATGTATGGATAATGGGATGGCTCATGTATTCTTTTGTTGGAGAGAGAGGCCTAATATTCCTACTGCAAAGGAATATTGAGGTATGAGTTTAGCTCTCCATCTCCTTATTTGGAGTATGTGGTGCCATCTTTAGTATCTAGTTCATTGCATGTTTGTTTCAAGAACATAGTAATGCCCAAAATAAGGATTGGTTTAGTCGTTAGTCTAGATAGTTGAACCTTTTTCACTCTTTGTATAGACCTGATAAACCCTTAATCTAGACTCTAGAGTGGGGATGATGTATCGAGTTTCATTTGAGAAGACATTTAAACATTTTTTATTAAATGTAGAGAATGGTTGGTCCTCATGGAATGGCAATGGAGTGGCAAGGTGCACCTGCTAGCCCAAGCGCATACACAGTCAAGCGTATCTTGCGTTTAGATCTTCCAGTTGATACATTTCCTAACGTAAGTTTCCTCTTTATTTGATTTCTGTTAGACAATGAAATTAAAATACATCAATTGCTTTTGGTTGTTAGTTCAATTTTGTTGGAAGGCTTCTGGGGCCTAGAGGGAACTCGTTGAAGCGTGTGGAAGCAACTACGGGTTGCCGTGTGTTTATTAGAGGGAAAGGATCAATTAAGGACCCTGACAAAGTAAGAGATATGCTTACAATTTTTCTTCTTCTTTTCAAAATTTTATTCATATTTTTTGCTTTGATATGTTTTGGCGCCAGGAAGAGAAACTGAAAGGGAAGCCTGGCTATGAGCATCTCAATGAGCAGCTCCATATCCTCATTGAGGCTGATCTTCCTGCTGATATTGTCGATATAAAGCTGCGACATGCCCAAGAGATCATCGAGGAGTTAGTAAAACCTGTGGTATGTGCTTTTGACTTACTTCTTCTCAGTTAATTTTCAGTTAGAGTCAAAAAGACTTCTCTCGGTTAATTAAGCCTTGTTCGTTTTTTGCAGGATGAGTCACAGGACTACATCAAGAGACAGCAACTACGAGAGCTTGCTTTGCTGAACTCGAACAACTTGAGAGAAAACAGTCCAGGTCCAAGCGGTGGTAGTGTCTCTCCATTCAATTCAAACGCAATGAAACGTCCAAAAACAGGACGCTAAGTAAGAGAGCATGAGGTACCTACCAAGCATATGTGTATATGTGTATAACCACTCCACTAGCCTAATGCTCTATGTTTATGTTACGTCTCTCTACTCTTGGTACTTCTGCTTTTACCTCTCTGATGATCCACACAGTGATTCTCAAAGCACAAAAGCACCAAGACGAAGTACTAATAATGAAAGTAGCTGTGATGCATTTGTAACCATTAAAGATTAGATTTGTTCTGGATTTATTTATTCATGTGTTGTGAGTTTGTAGTATGGACTTCTAATTACATTATATTCGTGTTTTGAGCATCAGCAATAAGTATCGCCTTATCATGAAAGTTTGTACCTTTCCGTCGTTTCCATCTATATGTGAAAGTTGAAAGTGCAACACTTTTGTCCAATAACAGTAAGTTGAGTAGAGAGAAGAGACCAAACAACTGTTAGTCCTAGGAAAGCTCGTCTCTTTTATTCGTCTGTATCGATAAAAACATTGCAAAGTGCAATACTTTTTGTCCAATAAGCAAAGAAAAATCAACATTGGTGGCATTGGTGGTGGGTGAATATAGTTGGTGAAAGTTAGTTTATTGTTTCGACACGTGGTGGGCTCAGATCCAGCTTCACTCTCGCAGGTGGGAAGTGGGCCCCATTAAGAACATTGATTGTTGCGTCATGTTTTAAAAAAAGAAAAGGGTTTTTAAAAGTTGAACGAGATTCTCTGTCTCTCTGTCTGTCTGAACCGTGATTCAATCTCAGATCTCAGATTTTTAGGTCTAGAAGCTCTCCATTCTCGAAGTGACTTCGCTGAGAAAGATGGCGGCTATAGCGCGTCTTCACTTATCGGCGAAACCGAACCAGAGCAACCTGCCACCATCACTACCTAGAGCGATCAACCTCACGCGTGATCCAAGGCTCGTCGTCACGTTTCCGCGTAATGCATCGGTTAGTTCCCTCCGCACATCTCCAAATCTCGTCGCTTCATCCGCCGGAGGCGGAGGAGGCAGCGGTGGAAACTACGGTGGAAGCGGCGGTGGTGGCGGTGGTGGTGGTGAAGGAGGAGAAGGTAAACAAGAACCGTCACCATGGGGACCAATAGGGATGTTCATCCAAGGATGGAGATCGCGAGTCGCAGCCGATCCACAGTTCCCTTTCAAGGTCCTCATGGAAGAGCTCGTCGGAGTAACCGCCAACGTACTCGGCGACATGGCGTCGCGTCCCAACTTTGGACTAAACGAGCTAGACTTCGTCTTCTCGACTCTCGTCGTAGGCTCCATCCTCAACTTCACCCTCATGTACCTCTTAGCTCCCTCCGCAGCATCATCCACCTCGTCAAACCTCTTGCCTGGGATCTTCAGAGCCTGTCCGGCGAGCCACATGTTCGAGCAGGGAAGCTTCACACTCGCGAACCGGTTCGGGACTCTGGTCTACAAAGGGGTGGTGTTCGCCGCCGTGGGGTTGGCTGCTGGTCTAGTTGGGACGGCTATCTCCAACGGGTTGATCATGCTGAGGAAGAAGATGGACCCCGGGTTCGAGCCGCCGAACAAGGCGCCGCCGACGGTTTTGAACTCGTTGACTTGGGCGGCTCATATGGGAGTGAGCGCGAACGTGAGGTACCAGACGTTGAACGGTGCAGAGTTTTTGATGGAGAAGGGTTTGCCGCCGCTGGTGTTTAAGACGGGTGTGGTGGCTTTGAGGGTTGTGAACAATCTCTTGGGTGGGATGTCGTTTGTTGTGTTGGCGAGGATGACTGGTTCACAGTCTGTGGGGGAGGAGAAGACCGAAGTTTCAGCTGAGGAGAAAGATGTTTGAATAGTGTTTTATTTTTGTTGGTTGGTTTCTTTGATTGTTTCTGTTGTGTTCGTTAGGTACAAAGCACAAGAGGCATCTTCTTGATTTGGAATGGTTTTCCACTTTCTTAATTACAAAAGCAGAAGACATATTGTTCTTGTTTGTGTTTGGACTAAATAAAGACAAAATCTTTCTTAGGTCGATCCTAATTAATTTCATTTGTTAGGACCAACTCTAAAGACAAGTTTGCTGTTAGGTTGATCCTTATTAACACTTCTATGTCATTGAGTTTAGCAATTAATCACTAATGAAGTTTGAATGATTTACTTGAACGAAAAAAAAAGAATGCTCTACTTATAACGAGAGCCTCCTTTATTGACAAAATGAACCCTCATAAGAAAGAGAGCTCTCTGTTTATTTCACAATCAAAAGATGGTATGTCTCTTTACAAAGCAAAGAGAACCATTTTTTTATTTGAAACTCCAAAAAAAAAACATAGGAACCAAATTTTATAAAATTAGCAATGGAAGAAGTGGAATCAGGAATATGAACTTCAGAAGGCATGAACAGAGAGAGCTCCATCAACACATATGGTTTGACCTGTAATGTAAGAAGCAGCAGGAAGACACAGAAACGCAGCCGCTGCTGCCACTTCTTCTGGCTCTCCAGCTCGGCGCATTGGTACGTTTAGTGCAATGTTCTTAGCAAACTCCTCTCCTCAGTTAACACAAGGATGAACTAATAAAATTTAAATGACGTTGCAAAAAGAGTTTTGTTTATAGAGTTTTATACAGTTTTAGCTGCAGGAGTTGCAATGCCTCCAGGAGCAATGGAGGTAGCTCTTATGTTGTCACCAGCCCATTCACAAGCTAAGTTCCTCGCCAACTGGCTTATTGCACCTTTGGTTGCACCATAGATGGATCCAACACTACAAGAAACAACTCCAGCAACAGAGGAAATGAAAACGATGCTTCCAGTTCCAGATGATTTGAGCAAAGGATGGGCAAGCTGGCACAAATGGTACGAAGACTCCAAGTTTGTTGAGATTTGATACGTGAAGGCTTCTGCTGTGTATTCTGTTGTTGGCTTTGTCACACATGTGCCTACATTGTTTATCTACACACATACAACACAAAATTATTATAATTTATAAAGATTCTAGTCCATGAGTTGATGGTTAAAGAGTCAACAAGACATTACGAGGATGTTGAGAGTTCCATCAAAGAGAGAGGAAACAGTTTGCATCAGCTTCTCTCTATCAGCACGAGAAGATATATCACAGACTGAGCCTGTGACGTTAAAGCCTTTCATCTTCCATTCTTTTAAACACTGATTAAGCTGAGATTCGTCTCTGGCACATGTATGTATTCTTGCTCCAAGACTTGCAAGCTCCTCCGATATAGCATGCCTAAAGATTGTTCACCAAGATTTGTAATAATCAGTTTCAGAGAAAGTGGAAGCAAAAATATTGTTCTGTTTTTCAATTTTTTTTGATTGCTTGTAATGGAAGAAACATGAGACTTGGAAGCAAACCCGATTCCTTTGGTTCCTCTTGTGACTAGAGCGTTCATGCCTTGAAGACTCCATCTCTTGTCTCTGATGCTTTGTTCTGCTCCAGCCATTTTTTTGTTTGATGAACGATGATAATGTGGAAGTGTGGTGTTTCTAGATGGTACGAGGTCACGAGTAGTTTAACAAAGATACCATGTCGTACTAAATGACGTAGCAACGCTTCTGGTGGTTGGTAGACAAATCATAGGTCAAAGTAATCATAAGAAATGATTAGTTTGATGAAAAAAATGTAATGACGCAACTAATGATGCGTTTTCCATCTTCAAGGTAACAATGAATTTAGACCTTGACACATTTATCCGAACCAAAAAGGGAACAAAACTGAAAAAATGGTCAGGTTGGGGTTTAGATTTTCTTAGTTACAAATGCATCATATATCTCTAAAACCAATTAAAGGAATCGAACCAAAAACCAAATAGATATTCAAATTTATATAATTATAATTTATATTTAGTTTTAAAATAATCAGATAATTTAAAATACTATTTATAAACTTGAATATCAAAAATTGAATTACCAGAATACCTTTTATTTCAAACTATCCAAATTATCCAAATTTTCATCCGAAAGTTTATAAAAAAATCAGATACTTGACCTGAAAAGACTGATTTTTTTTAACTTTTTAACTATTACTGAAAAAATTGGAATCGAACCGAATAGTAACCAAAATTATCTCTGTAATTATCTAGTTTCTAATTTTGTTATCCAAATCAAAGCGAGAATCGAAAACGGACCGGAAACGAACCGAATTGATGGTGTAAGACTGTAAGTGATGATGGGGCCTAATCTTGATTCAATTCAATACACTCTCTTTCAATTCACAATAAAATCCGACAAAGTTTGTATCACTGAGTATATATATTTTACAACATAGGATAAAGGGAAGTGAATGTGTTCCCAAGAGGAGGCTCTTACTTTCATTCACGAATCAAAATCATCTAACAGCCTCTGGTGCAGAATTGCAGTAAGGAGTATGCAAGCAGACAAGTCTAGTGAAAGTCAGACACACAACGGCACACGCTACTCCCAGCACCATCCCCACAATGCCTTTCTTTCTCTCTAACCTCACCGCTCTCTGAACCACGTGCCAGAAGCTGGGCAGTAACGCACCGCACGCAACCATCATCACGTGATCCAGCCCACTGTAATCTATCCCGGCTAGTATAGATCCTATGGCCGATACGGGTCCCACAAACCCGATCAAAGCCGCAGCCGCAAGAGCCGCGTGCCAGCTGTCCGTAGCTCCAAAGACGCAGCTTGCGACCGCCGTCCCTCTCGGAAGCCCGTGTAAGGAAACAGGGAGGACCATGTGCCTGCCGAGACCGTAAGCCGACGGCGCGGCCACCCCGAGAGCAAGCCCCTCGGCTAGCGCGTGGAACCCGACGGCTCCACACGCTAACAGCGATTGGAGCGTTATCACGCTGGTCGGAAAATTGGTTCCTGCGGTGATCAAACTGCCGGCACGAGACTTTTTCCGACAGGTAACGTTGAGGATGGTTAAGCTCGCGAAATGGCTCAGCGCGGCTCCAACTGCGTACAGACTAACCAGAGGGATGAACGCCATTTTCGCGGAGAGGAGCAGTTGAAGCGGACGCCAGGTACCGAGGACAAAGGCAATGCCTGATGCTACTCCCATGAGAAGAGCGTGCTGTAGACGGAAGGCCAGTGCCGATGCGACCAAAACTACGCCTCCGAGCAATGGACCTAGACCAAAGAGGAGTGAGACGAAGAAGCCAGAGGCATCCTCTGAGCTGCAGATTAATGAAGCATTAGTTGTAATCAATCAAATGCAACAGCTTATTATAAATTATTAACTTAGAACTTTAGTTTTATACTTGTAATCATGCGTGAAATTCTCGAAAAGAGTGCTGAAAGCTTCCATGGATGCTACTGATATTGTGGCTGCAGATGCCACTTGCGATGGAGACGCTTCCTGTTGCGGTTTACAGAGAAAGAGACAATTAAGTCAGTATACTCAGTTGAAATCTGCAAGTTCCTGAAAATATCAGCATCAACGTTTCAGTGGTCTAAAAATCGGTCCAGGCGCCTGCTTAATCGGTAAATCGAGTCTGAACCAAACAATTTTTCTCAAACCGAATCGATCTACTAATTAAAAAAAATCAGTCAAGACGTCCGCCTAAAACACTAGTCCTCTATAAATCGTCTAACCACCGCCTAGCGATTTCTTGAACATAAATGACCAACATGCAATTAACCTTGAATGCATCAGGAAGAACTTCAGCAATAACCATCCAAATCATACATCCAGCAGCAAACCCGGTACAAAAAGGCAAGAACTTGCTAAACGCATCTGCACATAGAAAAGCTGGCACTGCGACGATAGGCTGGCATATAATACAGTCAGAACAAGAATCAGTAATCCGTTATGAAGACAAAGAGATAAAGATCAAATAACGATTACCTGAGGTAAAGATGTGATTATACTCCAGAGCATTGCGTTCTGTGGAGAGACACCCCTTGATGCCAACACCATGCTAACAGCCAACCCTTCTGGAATATTATGAACGGCTATAGCCAAAGTGACAAGAAGCCCTTGGCTAAAACCCTTCGAACCAGCGAACGATACACCAACCCCTGACCCCTCCCCGAATGAATGAAGCGTCATAATCCCTATGACGAGAACAACTTTCGCTGCATCTGCACCTTTGATATCCAGCATGCTAACCTCACCGTATTGTTCAAGAAACTGTCCCAAGACAAAGTGAGTTTAAATGGGTCTTAGACAGATAAAGAATCAGTTTCTATGGTTTTACCTGCTTGCAGAGCCAAATGAACAGCGCACCAGCTAGAATCCCAGTAACAACCCAGTTCCCAGAACCATGCTCCTGTCCCTCCTTGACAAGATCAAAGCTAGCGGCCAGCATCACGCCAGCCGCCATGCCGTTGCATATTCCAGCCCACTGAGGATCAAGCTCGACAAAGAAGAAAGGCACCGCACCTAGCCCAGTGGCAGCAGCCATTGCTAAAGTGAACAAGGCAACAGTCGAGACCGAAACTTTGTTGTGGCTCATGCCTCTCTTATTATTATTATTATTATCACCCATTCCAATGTCGTGTAAGGTTTTCTCCACGCCACTTCCGTCTATAACATTCCGTCCCATGTTCCCATGAGGAGCAGTTCTTACTTTATGTGAGATCTCATACTGAGAGTTCGCGTCTGTGTTCCCAATGAATAGAGAGACGGATAAGAATAGAAGAAGCAGCAGAAGAAGTTTTTTGCCGGCTGCATGCATCGTTTTTTTTTTTTTTTGATGGTGAAAACAACTCGGATGCTTTGTGAAAAATCAAAACTGTAAATCAAGGAGAGGTCACTGTTTCCTGTTTAAGAAATCACAAGAAGGAATTGCATCGTAGCAAATGTAATTAGGAAAGATAAAAAAAGGAAAAACAGAGTTCAAAGTCATTAACTTTAATAAACAGAGACGTACATGGACAATGTTCCCTATGGCACTAGAGTGATCAAAAATCTCGTATTTAGATGAAATCATTTGAACTCAAATATAACCATTAAAAAAATTACAGAGAAAGAGAATATCATCATCATTATCATCATCCAAAGACTAAAATTTTGAATCTTTAAGGAAACCCAAAACAACAAACTGAACAAAGGAACAGTCTTTTTTTTATCACCCAGAGCTCGTACAGAATCGTTCTCATTCTCCTTCTAATTAGAGGACAAAATGCAATAAGAGTCTCTCTTTCTAGCTCCCAATTGCAGAATTTTCCGATTCGATCCACCGTTATACATGAATTGGATCATCCAATTGCATATATATTGACGAACCCAGATCAATAACAGACAGTATATATAACTTACCAGCACAACTGCACAAGGATGAATGTTGGAATCCGTTGAATGTTAGCAAAATTTCAATCCGATGAATGAAGAATTTGGTAATGTAGTCAATGGATGAAAAACTTGGGACAAAAAAAAAAAAAAAAACTCCAATCCCTTCTTCTAGCTTAGGAAGGAGACTTTGGGATAAATCATTGGAAGTCAAAGAAGCCCTCAAATTTTATACATTTTGTTTTGTAGTAAATAAAATACATAAAACCTTTTTACTAAATCAATTGTGAATAAGGCCTTCAAGTTTGTTAATCTCCTAAAAAGAGTCGGTACTTTTGTAAATGGAGGGAAATTGACGTTCACTAGGTTAGGTTGAAGCTTCTTCGTGTTAGGATGTTATTAGCTTTTAGCTAAATCGTGAGTTCACGTCTAATGTTTTACATATGATTTTTTTTTTCACAACTGCAGTATATATTTTGGTTTTATGGACTTGCAGTATAATAAATACTATATGCGAATGTATGCATACCACCATAAACCAACCCTGCTCCAGACAACTTGATTTTTTTTTCTTTTAATAACCTGGAGTGTCCGGAGGATCAAAACTCAATCGACTAATCTCTGAAAACCTTACACTGGCACCAGACAAATCTGGTTGTTTACAATGGGAACTAGATACCCATATCGTTTGATCACACAGACGGGTAAATCTGAGTTTGATAAGTTTCGAATCCGGAATGTTTATCACCTTTTCAAATCTGCCGTACTACTCAACCACGCTCCTTGTGTGGTTAACTTGATGTTTTTTTTTAACTTGATGTTTTTAACTATACTATTTTGTGTAACATTTTACTTTATACAAACAAAAAAAATCTACACATCATCGAAGTCGCCTGATGACCATGTAAGAATGAGAAACTACATCACAAAAAGAACATACCAAAGCAGCATTGGTGCATTGAGTGATTGAGAACTATAATGTAGCTGAATTTTCAGGTCAAACAACGAAACTTGGCACAAATAATACTACCATTTTTTTTTTTGTGAAATTAATTGGTTCCATAAGGTAAGCTTAATTTTATCAAAATGGCTCAATGTGATTCTGAAAGAACTCTCTGTAACTATTGTTTAACTATACATTTGCGAGTTTCTTTTAGAGCTTGGATTTTCCAATTCTGTTACTCCATATAAGTTTAGTGATATATTATATGCAAAGAAAGAAGATTCCAACATACAGTATAGAGATTGTCAGTGTATAATTAATTTTGGCACTTAGAATTTTCTTATTTTTCGTTCTATATTTTTTTTTGTTTGAGGCTTTCCTGTATATTGTAGACATTGGTTTTCAAATTAATAAACCGAAAATCGGAAATGAAGAATTGAACACATTTTATTGTTAAGCATATATATATGAGAATACACCAATATCCTAGCGACACATTATACAGATAATTAAATCCCAACATAACAACATCATCCTAGATATATTAGAAGCCAACATCCAATATGTAACTATAATTATATTTTACAAATTAAAGTCCTAACCTAAGATCTAATGAACACCCTGATGTGTCTGAGGTAGAAAGATCCTGTGTTGGTGCAAGAACATTAAGATCGAACGCACCACCGACCATCGTCTCTTCTTCTTTCTCCCAGTGACATCTCATATGACCTCCTAAAGCCTGACCACTGGAGAACACTCTAAAACAGATATTACACTTATGATGCCCCATATACGTAACGAGCTTACCCTGATGATCTTGATGATCACTAGGAGTAGTAGTAGCAGTAACCGTCGACATAGGATCATCGGCCACGTTCGTTATAGCGAAGCATCCTTTAACGTTCTTGTGACTAGCTCTGTGTCCTCCTAAAGCCTGATGCGATCCAAACACTTTCTTGCAACCTCCACACTCGAACCGTTCACCACAACTTGATGATGATGGTGTGGAATTAGCCAGCATTAAGAGACAAGAAGCGACTTCATGATCTTCCTCGGTCATAAGGGAGACCCAATTTGGTAGTCTCTGGTTCTGGTTTGAAAATGAAGCCGAGGTGGGGCCACGGTGGTTAGGAGGAGGGTTGATACCACGCCATTGACGCTCAGGGTGACATCTCATGTGACCAAAGAGAGCTTTCCATGACCAAAACGTTTTGCCACATTCGGTACATGGGCGTGTGATTTTGGGGGCATTAGGATCTGGCTTTCTAGGGTATTTTGGCTTTGGTGAAGAACTAGAGGGAAATGCAACGGTTCTGGTGCGTTTCTTTGTAGGGCTCTGGTTGTAACTTGGAGATAAAGCAAGTTGGAGATTTGGATTAGGGTAGATAGGGATGATTGCGTTAGAAGTAGAGGTAAGTGGAGTATGGAAATTGGGATCAGAATCGGAATTATTGGTGGTCATTGTGATGTGAGAAAAAAGAAGAAAAAAAAGAATAGAAGTTGGAGAAAAGGTTGCTTAAGTAGAAGAAGAAGGAGACGGTTACTTGTTAAAAAAAAGGAGACGGTTACGTGAGGAGGAAGTTATGGAGGGACAGGGTGACAGTTATATTATCCACCATGTCTATTAGTATTATTTGTTTTCTTCTTTTCTAGCTCTCTCTCTACTAATAAAACAGATTTTGGTTTGTTAATAATAATTTTAAGTAATGGTTAACGAATGTTCGGTAAACCGTAATAAACAAAATCTACTGTGATGTTAACGACTAGTAATGTAAATTTTGTTTTATAGTAGGTTTCGTAAACTATAATACATCATCTGTAACTTCAAACTACATAACGATATTGGTTGAATCATAGTATCCGAGAAGGAAAGGTCCTACCGAGTCTAAAGTGTCACCACGGTTCGTTGCTGAAAGTTGGACATCGTGGACGCGTAGTTGGATGAGGTACCAGCTGAGTCTACACAAGTTCACAGCCATTATAGAGAGGTTACCAGATTACGCAAGGATCACAGACGATGGGATCTACGGAGCCATTGACGTGTATCTCAAGGTAAATAATAAAGTCAAATCTTTTATGTTATGGTAACATGTGATCAGACTAATATAATGGATTATAGGCCATCCGTTATTGACAGAAGAACGCAAGAATATATGCAAGTTCATCATATACTAAGCCCGCAACCACCGTGGCGCAGAAGTCAGAACGATCAGCTTCCAGTACAGAAGGTTACTCAAGTGCTCTACTCAGAACAGCTGCGACTAGAGAAGCCACTGTCGGGAGATTCAGAGGAAGGGTTGTTTGATTCGTCGTGGACGGGAGTATAAATCCGAGCGGTTTGTCCAAGAGACACCTATGCAACGTTGAGGAGAGAGAACAGAGAGTTGAAGCTGGAGATAATAGCTAGGATGAGAGTGAGAGTAAGCGACGTAGAGAACGAGCATATGTTGATGAAACGGGAGATGATGGAGAAGTCTGGTAATAACTGTGGAACATTCTTGACCTCATTTTCCAAAGGGATTGGGAGGAATTGGTCCTGGCAAGTGACAAGTCGCAATTCGTAAATAATGGCCATTGCTATCTACACAGAGACGACAAGTCACATGCAGAGGATGGTATAATGGGCCGGATATAGTGTGGAGTAGGCCCATAATAGAACAAATGAGGAATCGTTATCAGGCTATAAAAGAACAAGGAAAACATGGGGGTATTTAACTGTGGTCGGGTCCAAGCCTGTCTTTATCCACCATGTCTATGATTTATTATTTTCATCTTTTCATCTCTCTCACTAATAAAACAGATTTTGGTTGTTAATGAAAATATTTGGTAAACAGTAATATTCAAATCTAGTGTTGCTTTCTATGTTAACGACTACTAGAGTAAATTGTTTTGTATTATGTTTCGTAAGCTATAATACATCATCAACCTGTAAAGTGTAAACTATAAACAATTCAACGATATTGGTTGAGTCTCACCGTCTCTATGTTTACTCTAATAGTTTTGGAGTGAGAACCCAAAAGAGAAGAGCACCCACGTGGGGTCTAACTCATACACATTCATAAATGATTCATCATCTTCGTCTTTCATACACAATAATGTAATAATGCACACCAAGAAAATAATTAGGAAACTACACCTTCCTTCCTTTCTCCGCCTCATAAATAAATATATACAAAAAAAATAAAAAGAAAAAAAAATATATAAAAAGGGAGCCATGAATGATTGATGAAGGGCAAGATGAACATGCATCGTGATAACATTAGGTAGTTACTAGTTAAAAGCCCACAACAACTTGGTAGTGACACATTATAACAAAAACTACTTTCTTTAGGCTTCTTCGGTCGTTAGATCTGAAACTCTCTCCTCTCCCAATGTCGTAGATTGTAAGCAAACTCTTTTCTCACATCATCACATACAGCCTTGATTCCAGGCTTCTTCTCCTTCTCTCTATCCTTGAGAGAAACAATGAACAGGAATCTCAGAGAGTCTCTTGCCGGTGGGAGGAATACTCCGGCGATCTCACAGTTCCGCAGAGGCAATAACAACAACGGCATCTCTCAGAACGGTTTCTCCAGAGATTCCGATGAGAATCTCGATCTCTTCTCCAAGATCCGCCGCTCCTTCCCGTTGTCTTCTTCCTCTGATGAATTATTACCCGACGGTTCGTTTTCAGATTCACTTTCCTTTTTTAGTAATTTTTAGCGAAAGTCGACGTCTTTTTATCTCGATTCGATGTAATAGAGTTTCTAAAAATATAAATCTGGGGATCACACTTTGTCTGATTCGTAGAGACGAAAAAACGATGTTCACTATTATTCAAAGTTAATGGCTTTGTTGTGTGGTTTCTCTACTCTAAAGCTGTCTTCATCTTCTAGATTCCATCTCTTTGCTTTTGGGACCAGTGAAGAGTTGCTTGATCTTGTCTTTCTTAATTGACACCAATTCTCTGTGTTTTTCTTTCAAACTCCAGTTTCTACAAAACTCGGGAGGCTCTCTGTCGGATCCAAACCAGCTCCCAGAGGCAAAGCTGATGATCTCTTGTCCTCTGCTGAAGGAGGCAAAAATGATTACGACTGGTTGGTCTCTTCTTCTTAATCGAACAGTAGATCATCATTTTACTACTTGTTGTAGTGTTGTTTTTTTAAGTTTGGCCATTATGTTTATTTTTCACTATTACTGACTGCAACTTGGGAGTGTTTGATTGATTGTAATATTTATGTTATCTTAATAGGCTTCTTACTCCTCCTGGAACACCTCTTGGGAACGACTCTCATTCATCTTTGGCTGCTCCAAAGATCACACCTTCTGCTAGAGCCAGTTCTGCTTCAAAGGCATCAAGGGTATGCAACTATGAACCGAACAGCCTATTTATTTTTCCTCTCCATCCTGTTCTTGATGACAACGATATAGAACCTTAGAAAAAAAATTTATTTTCCTTTTGCACACAGCTTTCGGTTTCACAGACCGAGACTAGTTACCACTCCTCCACACGTCCAGCTAGAAGCAGCTCCCTGACTCGCCCATCCATTTCCACCTCCCAATACACCTCAAACCGTTCACCATCCTCCATCCTCAACACTAGCTCAGCTTCAGTCTCCTCCTACATCAGACCTTCATCCCCTAGCTCCCGCTCCTCATCTTCCGCTAGACCTTCCACTCCCACCCGCACTTCTTCCGCCTCACGCGCCTCTACTCCGTCAAGAATCCGTCCAGTGTCATCATCTTCTTCATCAATGGCAATGGACAAGCCTAGACCCTCCCTGAGCTCGAGACCATCGACTCCGACTTCAAGACCGCAGCTCACAGCTAACTCCCCAAACATAGTCGCTTCTTCTTCTAGACCAAACTCTCGTCCTTCAACCCCTACGCGCCGAACCCCATCCATCATCTCCTCTGCATCCGCAACATCAGGATCAAATATTTCAACCGGACGCAACGGTCGTGGTGTCACGCCTTCATCGTCTAGGCCAAGCTCTCCTGGACCTAGAGTCAGAGCCACCACAACAACGCCGCAACAGCCGATCGTGCTAGCTGACTTCCCTCTCGACACGCCGCCTAATCTCAGAACAAGTCTCCCGGGAAGACCAATATCAGCTGGCAGGTCTAGACCAGCACCTAGTAGCATCACCTCAAAGGCAAGTCCAGAACCAAAAGGTCCTCTGACGAGAAGGAACTCATCTCCTGTCGTGACTAGAGGAAGACTTGCGGCAGAGCCTCAAGGGAAAGGCCGTTTTGGCACAGATGCACCAGAGCCACCACCACGAAGGATTTCAAACGTTGCGGATGTAGTGACTTCACGGAGAACCCTGAAGACTTCTTCTTCAACTGTCGTCACTGACAGTAACAACAACGGTCTTGGGAGGTCGTTCTCGAAAAATTCACTCGATATGGCCATTAGGCACATGGTACGTTACGTTTTACATCTCCAACTCTTCTCACTAAGAGAAAGTGACTTAAATCTCTCCACGTTTTGGTGTTGTAGGACATAAGAAACGGCAAGTCAAACGGTTGTGCACTATCAACGACAACGTTATTCCCTCAGAGCATCAGACAAGCCTCGTCCAAGATCCAGCCAATCCGTTCGGTACATAGCCATTCTGATTCTATCAGCAGTAGCAGCGCGGAGAACGGGAACGAAGCGAACGAGGGAAGAAGACTGATGGGGAAGCTGAGCGACATGGACATGTATGAGAGCTCGAGGTATGACGCCTTGTTGCTGAAAGAAGACGTCAAGAACACAAACTGGTTACATAGCATTGATGATAGGTCATCGGATCACGGACTCATGTTCGATAATGGAGGATTCGAGCTGCTTCCTGAGCCTTTTGGCCCACTATAACACACACACCGGAAAGTAAACAAACTTTTTTTTTCTTTTTTCCGAAAACCAGTTTTCTCCTTTTTTTTTCATTTATTTATTTACACACGGTCTTGTTTGCTTTGTCAATGGTGTGGAGAAAGAGACGGATTATGAGATATAAGGGTTCTTCTTGGTTCTTCTTGGTTATTGGTTATTGATTCTTGAGTAAGGTTTGTAACTTTGTAGTTAATATAATATTTCGAGGAGATGGTAACGTAACGTGGGACCTCAAGCTCTCTTCTTGTTCTTGGCACTTTATACTATAATATTAGCAATGAGAATGTGAAAGCCTATGGAAAGAGGTTCATGCCGGTAACGTGATGGATCTGAGATACAGCTGAAGTTAATAATGATAGACAGCAAAGCACAACCAACGACGCCAGTAATTTTTTTTTTTTTTTGTAGTTTTTATTCCACAAATTGACTTTTCATTAATGACATAGTTTTGATATTTAAATTTCGTTGTTTTCAATGTTACCTCCGTATCATACCCTCATTTATGTCACATACCAAACTCCTTCCCTTCAGGGGGTCCATTTTTCTTTTGTGAAAGATGGTAGTACCACCTTACCAAAAATTTAAATTTTATAAATGGTCAAATGATAATATGATACTATTAGCTCAATTTGCAACCTTGTTTAAGAATATTCCCCCACTTTTTGTTGTTTTCCTTCAGACCCATTTTGATCTTGAAATACTACCCTTCTAATTTTTTAAAAAGAAAGAAAAACACATTTGATTTTATGCATTAATATAAGTTGAGTCTCATCTCACGTTAGCTATTAAGAAGCTGCATAACTACATGTTAGACAATAATTTAAGTTGGGGAGAAGTTCCAGTTTCTCACATTACGTATTAGAATATTCAAAAATTTCGTCATTAAATCAATTGACCCGTTCAAATAAAACGAAACTTCATAATCAGATTTTAAAAGGAAAGAAAATGAACGTTGGGGAACTCCAGAGTAGATCGTAAGCAAGCAAGGCGCCCCCCTGAATAAAAGCTAAAATTCGTTTTGGATTTAAAAAAAATAAATAAATAAAAGAGAAATTAATGAACAAAAAGACAGATAATTAAGCTATTAAATAAAAAATCTAAGAGAGTCAAAGGCACATCATCACAAGCCAGCCAAAGGGAGCAGAGCAAATCTCAGATAAGAGAGAGAGAGATTGGAATCTGAAACTGACCATCGAGATTTACGTTTCTCCGTTTTCGTCACGCCGAAGCTTCTCTCTCTCTCTTATGACTGTTTGTTCATTCATCACTTGGGTGGTGGTCACTTGAATCTGTGTTAATGGCGATTCCAGATTCTCTACTCTTTTGCCCTTTAGCTCAAAGCTTCTTCTTCACGAAATGCCGTTGTTGAAAAAGTGATTCTCTCCCACTCAACACTGTCCTCTTTTCCCTTTGGCATTTATTCTACTCTCACTCCTCTTCTTCTTCTTCTTCCATCAGCTTCTCCTCTGAACCCTCCTCTCAAAGGTCTCTCCCACTTTTGATTTTAGCTTAGCTTCTTAATTCTTTAATACTAAAAGTTTTCTTCTTAGTTTTAAATTTCGAATTCTCTGTTTTGTTTAGCTGGATTAAAACCCTAGTTTCCCTAAAATGTTAGATTGCAGATCTGAGTTATAGGCTCACATTTTTCTCACAGTTAGTTTCTAAATTTAGCAACTTTTTAATTACTTGGGGTTTTTTATTGATTAGCACTCGTAAATTTAGCAACTTTACATTGTGTTGTTGATCTTAATTCCTGATTACCTATCAAGTGTTTGGTTTGCAATTCTAATTTACAAGTTAAACTCTCATGTGTCTCAAAATCAGAACTTGACAAGTGTTTTGTGTTCTCTCTTACAGCTGCAGGTGAATGAATGAATGAGCAAACTTTGATGTGAGTGAGTGAGTGAGTCGTCCTAAAAAAAAAGATTTAATGATGATGAGGATTGTTACTGCCTTCGTTTTACTTCTCCTCTCCCCATTTGTTTCATCTTCAGACATAGACTCAGACAAGCAAGCCCTTCTCGAGTTCGCCTCCCTCGTCCCTCACGTCCGCAAACTCAACTGGAACACAACAACCCCAATCTGCACATCCTGGACCGGCATCACCTGCTCCAAGAACAACGACCGCGTCACCGCCCTCCGTCTCCCCGGCTCCGGACTCTACGGTCCTTTGCCAGAGAAGACGTTCGAGAAGCTCGACGCCCTCAGGATCGTCAGCCTCCGCTCCAACAACCTTCAAGGGAACATTCCTTCCGCTATCCTCTCTCTTCCTTTCATCCGCTCGCTCTACTTTCACGGCAACAACTTCTCTGGCTCCATCCCTCCCGTGGCTCTCTCTCGTCGCCTTGTTAATCTTGATCTCTCCGCCAACAAGTTGACTGGAAGCATTCCTGTGAGTCTAAGGAACTTGACTCAGCTCACTGATCTCAGCCTGCAGAACAATTCTCTCACTGGACCGATCCCTGACCTCCCACCTAGCTTAAAGTACTTGAATGTGAGCTACAATAACCTTAACGGGTCGGTTCCTTCTTCTGTCAAGTCCTTCCCAGCGTCCTCGTTTCAAGGCAATACCCTTTTATGCGGCGGTCCTCTAACTCCATGTCTGGAGAACACTACATCACCGTCTCCTTCCCCTACTCCTCCTCCTCCTCCTCCTCCTCCAACTGGTACAAGCAAAAGAGTTCTCTCTACTGCCGCTATCGTCGGCATTGCAGTCGGAGGCTCGGTTCTGCTGTTCATCCTTCTCGCCGTCATAACTCTCTGCTGCGCCAAGAAGAAAGAAAACGGGCAAGACAGCAGCAGCAGGAGCACGGCGGCCGCGGCGGCGAAAGCTAAACCCGGGAGGAGCGACAACAAGGCAGAGGAGTTTGGGAGCGGAGTGCAGGAGGCGGAGAAGAACAAGCTGGTGTTCTTCGAAGGAAGCTCGTACAACTTCGACCTCGAGGATTTGCTCAGAGCCTCGGCTGAGGTTCTAGGGAAAGGAAGCTATGGGACGACGTATAAGGCCATCTTAGAGGAAGGTACCACTGTGGTGGTGAAGAGGCTTAAAGAAGTGGCGGCTGGTAAAAGAGAGTTTGAGCAGCAGATGGAAGCTGTGGGAAAGATCGGTCCACACGCGAATGTAGCTCCTCTCCGTGCTTATTACTTCTCTAAAGACGAGAAACTTCTCGTGTATGATTACTACCATGGAGGCAACTTCTCCATGCTTCTTCACGGTAACGATAATGTTTCAAATATAATCTTTCTTTTTTTTTTTAATTATACGGAGTTATCCTGATCCCATAAAAATGGTTCAGAATAGTCAAGTTGACACGTGTCGATCCTCTGTCCTGGTCGAAATGTTAATTTTCCAGTGGCCGGGACTCGCATATTATTATCTGTGATTACAAAATGTGGGCTCTAAGATGAATGCTATGCAGGAAACAACGAAGGAGGAAGAGCAGCGTTGGACTGGGAAGCGAGGCTAAAGATCTGTTTAGGAGCTGCAAAAGGAATAGCTCACATACATTCTTCATCAGGTGCTAAACTCCTCCACGGGAACATCAAATCACCAAACGTCCTCTTAACGCAAGACCTCGACGCCTGCGTCTCGGATTACGGCATAGCTCCGCTGATGAGCCACCACACCTTGCTCCCATCAAGAAGCCTAGGGTACAGAGCACCCGAGGCCATAGAGACACGGAAACACACTCAAAAGTCCGACGTGTACAGCTTCGGCGTGCTGCTGCTCGAAATGCTGACGGGGAAAGCAGCAGGGAAGACGGCGGCGGGGCACGAGGAAGTGGTTGATTTGCCGAAGTGGGTGCAGTCTGTGGTGAGAGAGGAGTGGACTGGGGAAGTGTTCGACGTGGAGCTGATCAAGCAGCAGCAGCACAGCGTCGAGGAAGAGATGGTGCAGATGTTGCAAGTGGCAATGGCTTGTGTGTCGAAGCATCCGGATTCTAGGCCTTCCATGGAGGAAGTGGTTAACATGATGGAGGAGGTTAGGCCTTCTGCAGGTTCGGGTGCTGGTTCTGGTAACAGAGCCTCTTCCCCTGAGATGATCAGAAGCTCTGATAGCCCGGTTTAGATTGGTTCTTTTCTCAAATCATTATTTATTTTTGCTTTTTTTTTTTTTTTTTTTACTTTATTGGGGAATAAACCTTTTCTTAGTTGACTAATTCAGCATGTGATTTCTTCTAATCATTATCTGGAAAAGTAGTGTAATTGAACTGAAACTCTCTATCCTTACTTCTTAGATTGTTTCTTTTTTTGTTATTGTGTGGTTAATATATTTTTCATTTCTCTTTTTGGCATCATCATTTTTTTAAAAAGAAACTTTTTTAATTGCATTAACTATTTAGTAATTACCAAAGTTATTCTACAATAAAAAGTAGAAACAATATATTCATTCAAGTGTGTATCTACTGTGTCTAAGATAATAGTAATACACCTTTACTATTTGGGCCTGCAAGCCTGTTTGAGCCTATTAATTTATTATGATGAGCTACGCTTTTGCCCAGAAGGCGAGAACTAATAAATAATTAATTTATCTTACGAGATAAGATAAATATCCTTGACCGCGTGGGCCCTACAGTTAAATTACAAAAAGAAAAAGAAAAGACACTTTGGCACGTGAATTAATAATGGTAACGTCGAAATAGGTCATGCGGAAAGCTGCTGGATGAATCAGAAGCTTTCGACTTGCCGTCTCGAATACATTCTCTCTGACTCTATAAAGAAAAAGGTAAGTAGGAGAGGAGCGAGGATCTCATTCGTTTTCTCTCTTTTGCACCGCATCCGTCTTCTCGCTTTCTGATCGCTTCTTTTTTTCTCGGTTCGTGATCTTCTTCTGCAATCCCTCGTGTTATTACTTTAACGTCTTAACAGTCGTGTCGGCTTGTCTCCTTGGTGCAGGTTGAGCACATGGCTTCGAAGAGGATTTTGAAAGAGCTCAAGGATTTGCAGAAGGATCCTCCTTCTAACTGCAGCGCAGGTTTAAAAATCACCTTAAAGATCCTTACTTTCGCTACTTTGAAGCTATAACCCAGCTAGGGTTTGATTAAAAAGAAAAAAGATACAATACTTTTGTTTCATCTCTCTGAATTATGCATTAGAATTTTTCCTGGTTTAAGCTTTTGATTTGTTAGGATCTCTTTGATTTCACGCCGGTTTTGTGACTATGTTGTTTATATGAATATGCATGGGAACCTGTTCTGTCTTGTGCTGAGTGCTGTTAGTAATTTTATCATCAGCATGCTTTCGATTTTTATGTCTAGTCTCTTTCTTCTGTAGGTCCTGTTTGATATGTCTCTGTTGAGTTTTGGATGGAGAGAGATTTTGAGTCTTTAATTGTAAACGTGTTTTGTTTTGTAGGACCTGTGGCTGAGGACATGTTCCATTGGCAAGCAACTATCATGGGACCTCCTGACAGTCCTTATGCCGGAGGAGTCTTTTTGGTTTCCATTCACTTCCCTCCTGATTACCCCTTCAAGCCACCAAAGGTTTTGTTCTTTTGTTTTCTTTTACTAACTAAATTATCTTTTAAGTCGATGGTAACAACGACGAATGTGTTTTTGTCTGATGATGCAGGTGTCTTTTAAGACAAGGGTTTATCACCCAAACATCAACAGCAATGGAAGCATTTGCCTTGATATCCTGAAAGAACAGTGGAGTCCTGCTCTTACCATATCCAAGGTTTGACCTTTTTCGTGTCTCTGCTACCAGTTTAATTAACACAACCTTCTTCAGACGATTCTGTTTGTTAATGTGCATCATTGCTGTGGATATACAGGTTTTGCTGTCGATTTGCTCCTTGTTGACTGACCCGAACCCAGACGATCCTCTTGTGCCGGAGATTGCTCATATGTACAAGACGGATAAATCCAAGTACGAGTCAACCGCACGAAGCTGGACACAGAAGTACGCCATGGGATGATAAGAAGAGACTTGAGTGGTCGAGAGAAGCCAAAGTGTTAATGTTATTCTGCATCCAAATATTTTAAAACTTTAAGAAGAAATGCATGTGTTGGGGTTTGGAAAACGCTACTTTATGTGATCATAATCGAGCAACTTAGATGCTCTGCTTAAGCATTATTATTATCCAGCTATTTACTGTGTTTACCACGCTATAATTGGGAAGCTGAAAGATTGCAATTTAAGATAAGTCATTGACAAATCTTATGAAAAGGACACCTAGAATCTCAACTCTTTAATACTACTAGATCTGAATTGGAGTAACCAACACACACATGCGTCCTAGTTCTAAGAAAATGAGAGTTCAATGTAGAAAAGAGAGGCACAGACAATCTAAGTTTAGATAACAACAAGACATTCATTATTGCTTCAAAGGACTGACAATTAGGGATGTCAACCGGACACTCTGTCCATGGACGTCCATGTCCAAATTAATATGGACTAATATGGACATACCCAAATCCGTCCAAAATATTTTGTTGTCCAACTGGACAACGTCTAAATACGCCCAAAAACCAATGGACAAAACTAGATGGACATGAGCCGTCCAAATCATTAAAATGTCTAGGGTTTTTAATTGGGGAAAAATCATTTTTTTCATTTGGCCGTCACTCTTATCTCTCGATCTCATATTTCTCGATCTCAAGTTCTCCATGACTCAATCTCTCTCGATCTTGAGCTCAAACATGGAGTTTTAATCTAAATATCTGTTGTTATATATAAAATTTAGAATCTGTATATTTTTTTACATCAAATGGGCGAATTGGACTCCATGGACAGTCCAAATGGACAGTCCAACTGGACATGGTCCTATTTGGACATGGACTCTATGGACATGGTCCTATTTGGAAATGGACTATTTAGATATGGACCTATTTGGACATCAAGACCAAAAACGCCCAAAAAAAAAGTTCATCTAGACATGTCCACTTCCGTCCGGACAGCCCAATTGACATCCCTACTGACAATCAATCTCAGCAACCAAATCTTACCATGTGCAAAAAGCTTAAATCCATTGAGAGTTTCTTTTACATAATTTTCAACAGAAAAAGAAAGATAACATCAGATAGCAACAATGCAAAACCTTATAAATGTGATTGTTATGGTACAACCACTACCTTTCTCTTCTATAAACTTTACATATCATGTGATGTGCCGCACAATTTTGCTGCTTAGATATTTTAAAAATTTAGCTAAAAATGAGGAATGTAGGGTCTCTCAACTGTTGAAATTAAAAATCCATCTGTTTCAATTTATTTGATGTTTTAAAAATATTATTATTGTATATTTTAAATAAAATTTAGTGTCATTTGAAATCTATAACTAACTTCAAAATATTTACTTTTTAATTGGTTGAATTATTTTTTTATCGATACATTTATGTAATCAAGTTAAATTTGATGTTTTCTTAAAAATTCTACGTTTTTTTAATCGAGTAGTACGAAGAAAAAAAGACAAAGTGAGTAGTAGAAAGCTTTTAATAACTGATGTATCCAATGTAAAGTCGATAGTCCCGTCAATAAATACTCGTTGTGCGTTGTTTCGTTTTGCGTACTTTCTTCAAAATTCGTATCAATGATCTTGTAACGAAAAAAAATAAAAGCACGTTGACAACTAACAAACCAATAAAAAGTCATCTAAAAAGAATAGTTTGGTGAAACTACATCTGCTTTTTTTTTTTTTGTCATCTGTTGTTATATTGATTTTCAAACGGATGGCACACGGCCTGTTACAACGAAACCGGCTGTCGTAACGAACGACACCAGAACACTAAAGCCGACGGTTTAACGATATAACCCCGGAGTCAAAAGCTGGCGACTGCCAAGAAACAATCCCAGAAACAAAAACACACACACTTAGACTAACAAACAAACTTAGCAAACACAAGAAAGAAACGAACCCAGCCATAGAAAGAACGAAACCGGTCTGATAGATTATGGATAACCGTCGCTGTCGAATGTGTCTCCAATGCTCCTCTGCTTCACCGACCCTCCTTCTAAACCAACTAAACTCGCCATTGGACTAAGAAGAAAGAATATCACGCGCCTTCTCTGCGCCTTCACTCCACTGCTTCTTTCCAGATCCAATTAAAACTGGCCATTGGACTCTGAAGAAACTCACCACGCGCCATCAACGCGACTCACCACCACGGCAAAGCCAACCAAAACCTAATTTTGACACATTCTTAACCAACACAGCCGGTAACCACAGATCCATCGCCATAAGCTGTAGATCGGACGAGATCGACGGCCATGGAAACCGATTTGAAACTCTCAACTTCAATCCAAAAATCAAAGTTTCCGACCAGATCTGAATCCTCTAGACTAAGAAACAAGACTTAAACTAGACAAACATAAGCAAGAAAAGGTATCCACCTTCTCACGGTATCAACGGCACGGAGCCATCGACCGGAGAAGGTGAAGAAACGGTGACTTCTCCTTTTTTTCTCTCTCGGCTCTCTTTTTTTTTTTTCCGTCTGGTTTGAAATTTCAATTTTTCTTTTCAAACTACATCTGCTTTAAGCCTTTAACCAATAAAGTGAGCCTTTAAAAAGAAAACAGCAGATAAAAACAAAAAAAAATTGGACAGAGAGGAGGAGGACAAACGCGTAATTATAAGGAGAAATTGGGTTCTTGACGACGCGGTCATAATGGGGGCTCCAATCAACGACTCCTCTAATTTGGTATCTTTCTCATAACGACGCCGTCTAGCTCTTTTTTCATTCTTCATCCTTGATCCTTCATCATTCAGTTCTCTTTCTTCTTTCTATCGTCTCTTTTCAATTGTCTTTCCTTGTTTCTTAGTCTTCTCTTGAAATCTTAAAACCTTCTTTTTCTTCCCTTTCTTTCGTACGTTGTTTAAGCCTCATATCATATCCGTTATCCCAAGGTGCGTTTGTTACCGTTTCAGATTCTCTTATTAATCCGTTTGTTTTGCCTATTACACATTTTCAGTTTTGTGATCATCTCTTAACAACAGGATATTTGCAAAGAAAAGAAAAAAGAGAAGAAAGCCTATTCTGTTTTCAAATTTACAGAGCATTCATTCAGATGGGAAGCTGCGTCTCTAAGGTATATAAAATATTATTACACGAAGAAATGAAACCATTCGTGTTGTTTTGTTTTGTTGTCGCGTGATAAAAAAAATTGGATTGTGTTTGTAGCTATAATGCTTTATGCTATGGTATGAATTAACCAAAAAAAAAAAAAATCATCATTTTTGGTTTGCAAACATTAGGATACAGGAGACGATGATTCAGTCCATAACGTTGATTTCTCAGGTGGCAACGTTCATCTTATCACAACAAAAGAGAGCTGGGATGAGAAATTAGCTGAAGCTGGTCGTGATGGCAAAATTGTAAATTTTCTCCCCTATCTTTTCAATTCATGGGAAGTGTGTTGTGTTTCTATATTATCTCATCATGAAGGCCATATCTCTCTAATCTCTTGTTAGGTGATTGCAAACTTCAGCGCGACATGGTGTGGTCCTTGTAAGATCGTGGCACCGTTTTACGTCGAGCTCTCTGAGAAACATCCTTCTCTTATGTTCCTTCTCGTAGATGTTGATGAACTCAGCGTACGTACCACCCACCATGGCACCATACATCTTCGACACAATGTTTACTCATGTGTTATTATTATTTTTGTGCAGGATTTTAGCTCAACATGGGACATAAAGGCAACACCAACCTTCTTCTTCCTCAAGAACGGAGAGCAAATAGGCAAGCTTGTCGGTGCAAACAAGCCTGAGCTACAGAAGAAGGTTACTTCTATCATCGACTCTGTCCCTGAAAGTCCACAACGGCCTTGATGCCCCCAAGAAGGAGTCAACTGTGGAGTGTATCAAAAACTCTGTTCTATGATGTATGTAAAATGCACAAGTTTTTTTTTATAAAAAAATGTCATGAAAACATTTGAGTTAGATCTTCTTGTTTCTATAATATGCAAAACTTTTCATTCTCATAACTCATCACTATTGAATTGTGTCTATCTAGATGTGCAAGCAAAAAAAGCTACTCTCTATGATAATCACTTTTGAGAGTTTTTGCAGTGGGAAAATTGCGAAGAAAAAAAAAACAGATTTTAAGATTCTGAAGAACTGCATTTACTCTGACTTAATTTTCTCTCAACTAAAACATTGAATTATTAGACAATCAGTTTGGTCCGAAAGCAACTTCGCTATCATCTTATCTGTGTTTTCAACGTGTTTTTTTTGTTTGCAAGGGTCAGTGGTCAATGGTCAATGTTAGTTGCTCTGGTTCAATAATTTAGTAATTTGTTCTCAATCAAAACAATTCCTTCACTCTTCTAACAAGATCTCACAAGAAAATCATATATAAATTTCATATTCATTTAAGATAGGTTTCTTGGTCAAACGGAGATTTATAATAAACTTCATATTCATTTACTTGTTTCAGACACTTCTAACTTGATAGTTTGACTTTGATATTAAACATTTTCTTAAAAAGGTAAAAGCGAATGTACATGTTGAGAAAGAAACGACCACACTGGTTTTGACAAGCATGAGAAGAAATAACACAACATCAGATTTTGTATATTTTATCAACATCAAATCATGTATTTTCATAAACCCCCATTTAATAACATATAGTTCCTCTACAAAGTGGATGTGGTTTGGTTGAGGAACGAATGAGGAGGCCTGACGTACGTGAAGTTGGTGAAAGGATTGGCCTCAGGATCCGAGCTTGGACTGCTTGCTGGCGAATCCAACACTGACATATCAGTCCAACACTTGTCGAAATTCGCTATGCATTGCCTCCCCGACACCTCCGGCTTGAAACTCGGCTTAACTTCTCTAGCCTCCAGCTTCTTCCAGTTCATCCCCTTGAACCATTTGTGCCCCTTAATCTCCTCTGCTCCGCTCGGTCCACTCCCTAGTCGTCTCTCTGGCTCTTTTTGCAGCAGCTATATACAATCATTACAAAGTCACAATCAGATTCGAACCTATACTAATAATAATAATGCTTCATAGTAATATGATGATAATGATACTTACCCCTTTCAGCAACGCATGAGCTTCATTTGACAGAAACTGTGGAAGTTTGATCTTGTCCTTCACTATTTTCTGCTGTATCTTTCCTTTGCTCCCAAGAAACGGTGGCTGCAAATAGCAATCACATAACACAATCAGTTATTAGCTAAAACAAATAACAAGACAACTTTGAAAAAAAAAAAAAACTTTTTTACCTTTCCAGTGAGCATTTCATAGAGAAGAATCCCAACACTCCACCAGTCAGCAGCCTTATCATGCCCTTTGCCTCTAACGATCTCAGGTGCCATATACTCAGTAGTCCCACACATGGAGTTTGATCTTTTGTTCTCATCAAACTCCTTTGCCAAACCAAAATCAGTCAGCATCACATGCCCATCCGTGTCCATGAGTATATTCTCAGGCTTCAGATCCCTATGCATGATCCCATTCTCATGGAGATGGGAGACCGCAGAGACGATCTCCGCAGTGTACACACGAGCCAACTCCTCTCTGAAAAGCCCTTGGTGGTAGAGCTGGAAGAAAAGATGCCCTCCGTTTATAAAGTCGAGCACAAGGTAGAGCCTGTACTTGGTCTGAAAGGAGTACTTGAGCTGAACGATGAAAGGATGATCAATCTTGGTGAGAATGTCGCGTTCGGCTTTCATGTACTCGGCGTGATTCTTCTCCATGATCTTGTCTTTCCTCATGACCTTCATCGCGTAAATCTCGCAAGTCTCCTTCTTCCTCACCTGGTACACTTTCCCGAACGCGCCTTGTCCCACAACCTTCAAAACCTCAAAGTCCTCGATGCCTACACCACCACCCGAGACCTTCTTAGGTTTCTCGGTCTCGGTGTCTTCGTTACAAGAGGATTCACCTTCGAGACATTCCAAGGTGAGCTTGCTACTGAGCTTGAAAGAATGACTGTTGATGAGAGACGGGCCAACCAAGGAGTGGGATCGGCTGTGGATGACAGCAGGTCCCTCGTCGAAAGCTGCAACGTCGGTGGGGTGGTCTTCGGGGAGTGGACCAAAGACGTCGGAGAAGTCGAGCTCGAGGCTTTCTTTCAAGACAGCTTGTGGTGGGGTGATGGTTAGAAACATGCGTTTCCCGGCTAGGTTTTTGTTGGCAACAGGACACTCAGAGGAAACCATGTTTTTTTTTTTTGGCAATCACAGAGAAAAAGCTTCACCAGATTGGTTTAGGGTGTCCTGTTAATGAGGAGAAGACTAAGAAGAGGCAAACCAATGTTGAGGAGGAGGAGAAGCTCTAGTTGTTTCCCTAATACAAGGAAACAGAGGTTGCTGCACAAGTGCTCCAATGCCATAAAAGTGCCTCTAAGCTCTGCAGTTCATCAAAATTTTCACAAGGTCAGATGACTAAGAGACATGATCACCATATCAAAAACTTAAATTACAGAGAATTTGACCAAAAAAATTATCAAGAAACAAAGCAGGTGGAAAGATTCTTTTTTGTATTACCAAAAAGGAAAAACAAAGTCAACATAAAATAAGAAAACTTTGGCACCGACCGAATATCCTTAGCAGGATCATTCCTCTCACCACCGAAAATAAATAATCAAATAAAAAAAAAAGAGGGAAAATTTTGCAGGGCGGAGCCAAATCTCGAATATAGCCCTTATGTAACCCCCTTGAATTGCCGGATTCAGAATAGTTAAAAAACAGAACTTATAAATCTTCGAGAACCAAAAAGTTCACCAGGACAGACACAAGGGCCGAACGAAAACCTATAATTCAGATCTAGTCGTAAATCCAAGGAAACAGATAAACACATGAAAATTTCAAACCGATGACCTGAACTAAACAAAGGTTTCGTGTCGTAGAAACAATATAACGATATATGAAGTAAAGGAAAATCTAAACTCTTGGGGGAGAAAAGTCAAAGAGAGATGATTACCAGAGGGAAGGAGAGAAGATGCGTGAGGAAGGAGGAGATTTAGAGAGATTTTAAAAGAGGAAACGCTAAAAATCCCAAACCTGCTTCCAACAGGTTTCTTTAGGCGCGTGCCTCCTTTATGTTTATTGCACAACAATAGAAGCATCGTGGATCAAGGGATCTCGACACGTGTTCGATTTATATTGGGAGATCGTTGCCAAGTTGTTTTAACGCGGCGGAGGTTTTTTTTTGAATATTTAATTGTTTTTACGAACACTTGTCGTCTATTTCCTTTTTTCTTTTTCTTTTTCCTGTAAGCCAACTAATTTGTCTACTTCCATAAAGGCAACTAAAGGGAATGCACTTGACTAGTGTAATTTTGGAAAAATATGCTACATAATATTCTTCTTTTTAAAAAGATCACATGTTTTTTCAAGCAAAATGGTTACAATCATTATCATAAAAATATATTTCAAAGTATTTACAATCATTATCACCAATATTGTGGATTATATAAGCACATAAAAACAGTAAACTACATGCTTTACTCATCAAAATCACCAATTATTCGTGAAAGCCACATCAAATTTATTTTATTCAAATTAAACAACCAATCATGCTTAGAAAATTATTTCGAGAGATACAGTTTACTCCACTCAAGATATAGTTCAAGCAACTCAAACATACCTTATTACCTTACAATAATAATAGACTTCAAATGTAGAAAAAGAAACGTAAGGTTCTCTCACTCTCTAAGGAATGATGGAGGAGGCCTGACATATGTGAAGTTGGTAAAAGGGTTGACCTTAGGATCCGAGCTTGGACTGTTTGCTGGAGAATCCAACACAGACATTTCAGTCCAACATTTGTCGAAATTCGCTATGCATTGCCTTCCCGATATCTCCGGCTTGAAACTCGGCTTCACTTCTCTAGCCTCCAGCTTCTTCCAGTTCATCCCCTTGAACCATTTGTGCCCTTTTATCTCCTCTGCTCCGCTGGCTCCACTGCCAAGTCGTCTCTCTGGCTCTTTTTGCAGCAGCTATATATAAATCATTACAAACTCAGAATCAGATTTGAACCTATAATAATAATAATGATGCTTCATACTTACCCCTCTCAGCAAGGCATGAGCTTCGCTAGAAAGAAACTGCGGTAGCTTGATCTTGTCCTTTATAATTTTCTGCTCTATCTTTCCTCTGCTCCCCATAAACGGTGGCTGCAAAACGACAAAACATGGCATCACACAACAACACATTTATATTAACCAGGCATGAGTAAGGGCTTTTTACGTTTCCGGTGAGCATCTCGTAGAGAAGAATCCCGACGCTCCACCAGTCAGCAGCCTTATCATGCCCTTTTCCTCTAACGATTTCAGGTGCCATATACTCAGTAGTCCCACACATGGAGTTTGATCTTTTGTTTTCTTCGAACTCCTTTGCTAAACCAAAGTCAGTTAGCATCACGTGGCCATCTACGTCCATGAGAATGTTTTCAGGTTTGAGATCTCTGTGCATTATGCCTTTCTCATGGAGATGGGAAACTGCAGAGATGATCTCTGCAGTGTACACACGAGCCAACTCCTCTCTATTGAAAAACAAAACATAAACTAGTTCAAGCCTTGCAAAATAATACTGAAACTCCAAACATAGTTGAACAAGGAGTTAAACAAAACCTGAAAAGCCCTTGGTGGTAGAGCTGGAAGAAAAGATGCCCTCCGTTTATAAAGTCAAGCACAAGATATAGCCTATACTTAGTCTGCACACAAAAAAGAAAAGTATGAAGTAAAACCACTAGGATGCAAAGAGATAGAAGCAGGATCTTTACCTGAAAAGAGTACTTAAGTTGAACAATGAATGGATGATCAATTTTTGTAAGAATATCACGTTCAGCTTTCATGTACTCAGCATGGTTCTTCTCCATGATCTTATCTTTTCTCATGACCTTCATCGCGTATATCTCGGAAGTCTCTTTCATCCTCACCTGGTACACTTTCCCAAACGCACCTTTCCCTACAACCTTCATAACCTCGAAATCATCAAGTCCTACCACGCCAGAGACTTTCACCACATCCACCTTTGAAGATCTCTCACTGTCAGTGTCGGTGTCGTCACCACCAGCACACTCCTCCACCAAGTCAACTGAGTCCTCCGTCTCACGTAAGATGAGCTTGCTCAGCTTGAAAGAGTGGCTACCGATCGAAGAAGGGCCAACAAAAGAGTGAGAACGAGTGTGGATAACAGCAGGCTCATCGAAAACAACATCACCCCCGGCGGCCTCTTCAGGGAGTGGACCAAAGACATCAGAGAAGTCAAGCTCAACATCATCTTTCAAGACAGAGTTGGAAGGGCTGAGAGATAAATACTGCTGTTTGTGGGTTTTGTTGGGGACAGGACGGTGAGAGGAAACCATAACTTACAACTTAAAAAAAAAAACAATACAGAATCGGTGAGGAAGCTTCAAGAGTTCACCAGAGTAGTGAGAGAGAGAATCTGTTCCCGAGGGGGTTAATGCGGAGAAAGCTGACTAAAACGAGTGGTGGCAATAGGCAAACCAATAACAAGGAGAAAGAGCGCTTCTTGTTTCCCGATTTTAAGGAAACATTCGATGCTGCAGAAGTGCGCAAATGCCATGAAGGTTTTATAAGCTCTGCAGGTTACATTAAAGTTCACAGATTTAGAGGCTAAGACATAAACAGATCAAATCTTAAGTACAGCATTATGAAGCTAACTCCCACTAAATCCCAAAAGCCATACAATTTGCGAATTCAGAATCAATATATAACTCTCACGGCTTCAAAGACTCAGACTTTCCCCAGTAAAAAACGAAACCCTCTAAGAAAAAGGAACTGAAAATTTAATAAAATCAGATCTAATCGTTACAAAATTTCAAGCAAATCGAGATCTAGAGAAAAAAACTATGACCTGAAACTCCTGAAACTGTTAAAAACGTTTCGTATCTTCAAAGCAACATACAAATTTTGATAATTTGAATTGACCTAGAAAATCTATTAAGTCAATCAAAGAGAGAGGGGTTGATGATTTACCAGAGAGGATGGCTGGGTAAGGAGACGTGAATCGAAACGAAGGGACAGGAGGAGGATTTTAAGAGAGAAGCATTGTAGATCCAGGGAGAGTACACGTGCCCATATCCTATTGGGAGAGAACATTAACGAACTAGCCATAAATGTGCGGCGGAGATTTTTTTGTTCTTTTTGTGGTAGTGGACTGGGCCTCACTAAGCCCATTATATGATGTTTTATTGTTGTGGTTTACGTCGTTTACAGTAATCGAAATACACTTGTTACTGTTCAAAATTTATTTTTCAAAAAACATATATCATCCTCGATTCAAACATTGCATATTTGCATATACGTACACAAAAATGATTATAATTGCCTCATCGGATTGAATTCTGGATCCGATTTAAGTAAGTGTAGACACGGTTCACGCCCGGTTCATGTACATACCGGTTCTAGTATCCACCAAAATTTCTTCGCCAATGTTAACAAAGAGCGGTACGGTAACTACTGCCCCTGTTTCCACTGTTGCAGGCTTTGATCCACCTACATTAAACATACATCCACCACACCACCCGGTTTAGTACTTGTTTTAATTAAACCAAAATACAAGAATTAATCTCATTTCATTATCACCTTGTGCAGTGTCACCGCGAAGACCAGGATCAACATCAACCACTTTGAGCGTAACCGTATTTGGTAGTTCGAAATCGATAACCTTTGCAAAAATAAGCAAAGATATCAACACAGCTTCAACTGTGAAGTATTTAACTGAGAGACTAAAGTGTGTGTGTGTTTGTTGTTACCTTGTCTTTCCAGTACAGCAAACTGCATTCCATTCCTTCTTTCAGCCATCTCGTCTTGTCGCCCATATCGGATTCGTTGAGACGTGTTTCTTCGTATGTGCTCTGTAGAAGAAGATTTTGAACAACACGAGAGGAGAATCATATCATTAATACAAACGTTGTTGTAAGCGAAGAAGAAGAAGAAGAGAATGTATATTTTGACATACCAAATCCATGAAAACAAACTGAGACCCGTCTTTGTATGTGAACTGTTTGGTTTCTTTGAATACATTTGCTTCCTCAACCTGTGTAACATACAAGTGAATCCAATCACAACTCAAATACCGTGTCATTCGTTAAGAACTCAGATACAAAACGAAGAGGATGCTTACAGAGATTCCAGCACGAAATGTTCTCTCCACTGTGCTACCATTAACATAGTTCCTGATCTTAGTTCTCACAAAGGCCGCACCTTTTCCTGGCTTGACATGAAGAAACTCTGCCCATCCAACAAAAAAAAAAAAAAAAGGAGACACAACTCAAAAGGCTTGTAACTTTGAAAAGCACAACCTGTCTGTGAGCAGGTAACGCTTAATTCTTCATGAACTAGTAAACACTATCTAAAGTTTTCGAATTTAAATAAAGACCTTTAGTTGCTAAGAATTGAGAAATATAAGAAATTACCAAGTACACGCCAAGGGGCACCATCGACCTCGATGTTGGTTCCGGCTTTGATGTCATTGGCAGACAAAGAGCAGCAAATCCCTACAAAAAAGAAAAAAAAAAGTCACCAGAATATAAGACAAACTGAACCAATTCCCTATCAAAAGTGATAGTGGAGAGAACTCGAACCGGAAAATCTGTTGGTTCGAGTAGAAATCCGCACAGAGAGTGCAGATCGGTTCGAGAAAGATAGTGAGAGCGAAGTAGTTGAGTAAGGTATGCAGAGTGAAGGAGACGAAGATACAGAGAAAGCCGCTCTTGCCGCCATTTTTTTCTTCTCTCGCCGGCGAGAAGAAGATAAAGCAGGGGAGCAGCTGTGTCTGAAAAGATAAGATCTTAATGGAAAGGAAGAAGGAAGGTTAAAACCTCAATCACGCACGACCGTGAGGACAACCAAAAGAAAAGAAAAAAAACCGCAGTTCGGTTTAAACTGAAATATCCGGTTCTGTTTACACAACCGTTTCTTTAGTTTTTTCCGAAGTCGCAGGCCTAATCATACTTTATTAGGCCTGGGTTCGCGGATCAATCTGCCCCGACCCGCCCCGCGATCCGCGGATCGACTTATTTTTTTTGGTTCAAAAATTTGACCTGCATAACCCGCGAGTAAGAAAAATAAGACCCGCACCAGCCCCGCTCATTTAAGCGAGTCACCCGCGGGTAATATTAAAAATAATAAAAATAATAATTTTATATATTTTATTAATATTTTTTAAAAAAATATTAAAAAATAATATATTTTTATTGATATTTTTAAAAAATATTTTAAAAATAATATAATTAAATTAAAATTTTATATATATTCGTAATTTTAAATATTTTTTATAAAAAAAAAATCATATTTTTTCAAAAAAAAATTTTTTTTTTTATTTTGCGGGTTGGCGGGTACCCGCAGTTAAAATTCGATCGACCTGCACCCGCTCCGCATAAAATATGCTTGATCCGCACTCACCGTACTATCAAAAGGATTAGCTGCTAAAGGTATCTATCCAGTGGTAGATCCTTTAGATTACGTTGATCCGCACTCTCATCCGCCCTGCAAATTTTTCAAATCTGTTGACCCGCACCCGCCCCGCAACGGATCAAACGGGGCGGGACCCGCGGGTAAAGAATCAAATTCCCAGCTCTATACTTTATGGATCGTAGAGAAGAGTATACAAAGTCTTCACGAAGAAGACTTGTGATCATTGTTGGTACATAGTTATGAAAAATAAAATCAGCAGTAACGACTTGCAACCTTATTTGCATCTCTCGAGACCCAACAATACTTTATATTTTCAGATTTACTGCTCCACCATTTGATTTCTCTGATCAAGTTATAACACTAGAAATACAATGTCTTGCTGTTTAAATAATTTTTTTTTTTGCTGTTTAATATTTGAATTGTTTTCTTACCGTCGCTCTCCATCAACAATGCAGCGATAACCTTTCGTCCAAACATGTTGAATTGCCCTCAAAATATCACGTAGTTCACAATCCAAAGCACTATCAACTCTTCGTCCAACCGCTTGTGACGCTCCCTTGTATACATCATGATCGTCTCTTATTATCCAGCCAGAAAAGTTGGAGTTGCTGAATTTACATAGAAACCATCTACATTACACTTTATATAGCCTGGTGGGGGACGTTTTCATCTCTTAGCTATTTCCGAAACTCTTACTTGTGATGATCTGACTATTCCATCCGCAATAGAGGATCCAACATCTTTTCATTCCTTAGCATCATTCTTGCATACAAAAGACACATTTACCAATGGGATGTTTGCCGTTGAATGATTAGTCTATTCCGACTTTTCCGTAATCTCCATAAAATCCATATCGGCAAGTTTTTATAGTGTTGTAACCGCGCCGAATTACTGACCAGAAGACATGCTTCTACTTTCTCCTCCAGTGTAGCATGTGGATTGTCAGTGGTAGTATTTACAATTTCTGAAGCTCTCCATATTTGTTTGCACAATCAAAAAATAAATAATCTTCTGTTTCTTCTGCAAGTAAGCACCTCTTACGACTAACATCGCTGGTAACATGTCTTATTATTCCAGTAGCTAAACTTCGAGATAGCAATCTCCACAAGAAATGCTGTAACACTACCGTTTCTTTATTTTTCTTTAACGACAAAAGTGTATTTTTCTTTTTTTTTGATCAAATACTTTAAATCTGTTTTTGTCTGAAGAAAAAGTTTCATTATATACAACACAACACACCCCCTCTCTCGACGTTTGGATTCAACATTAGTAAGAAAAACAAACTTTTTTATATTTGGAATCCAGAAAACAAATCAAAGCCAATAAAGAAAAAAGAAAACAAATAAGAGATATGAACAAATCAAAACCCTTCAAGACTAGTTCTCCTACCACTGACCGAAGACAATCTCCTCACCTCTTCCCTACTCATCTCCTCCAGCGACGAACACACTCGCGGCGGAAACACCGGCGGGAACACCACCAAACCCCTTTGCCCCCTCGTAGGCGAAACCGACGGCCTTCTCGCCGGAGGCGACGGCGAGAAGCTCGACCTCGGCGCAGCAGCTGCCACCCCCGGTGTCCAAACGATCGTGTTCAAACTGCTCGATCTTCCCATATGTTTCCTCACCGCGACCGGCGCGGGTTCCCTTAAGGGAAACCTGCACGAGTACTTCATGTCCTGTATGATCTTGAGCTGATCCACGATGTTTCTCATCGTCGGACGCTCTGACGGCTCCACCTGCAGGCATCTCTGCGCAATATCCGCTATGCTCCTCGCCGCCTTCGCGGGAAACCGACCTTTTAGCTGAGGGTCCATTATGAGCGAGAGTCTGCAGTCGTCCGCTAGAAAAGCTCTGCTCCATTTCACTAGGTTTCTCTCTTCTTTAGGGTACGACCCGTCCATGTTTTTGCGCCCCGTCAGCATCTCGAGTAGAACTATTCCGTAGCTCCACACGTTGCTCTTTGGTGTTAAAACCCCTCTCTCTAGTGTCTCCACCGAGAGATTCGCGAGTGCTGAACTGTTTGAGGTCTCTGTCTCGGGTGCGTGGCCTACGCAACCGTATCCAGATAGCTTGGCGCTGAAATCTTTGTCCACTTGGATATTAGCCGTTGAAAATTCATTGTACATCGCCTGTTCAATACAAGACAAAAGTGATCAGTACACACAACACAAGCAAAATTACATATATGTATATTTACATTTTATAAGATAATTTAATTTTTAGTTTAATTATAAAATTGTCGCTATGAATTATCAGAATTAAATATATCAAACAAAAGAAATCAAAACAAATTTGTAGATTTATACTAACTTTATTAATTAATTTAATATATGTAGGTTAGTTTAGATCGACTTAAACCAATTTTAACCGATTTAGAACTGCTATAACAGATTTGAATTTTCTAAAAAATTAGATTTTAAGAAATTGTGGTCACAAGTTAGTACTAGTTTTCACGATGTTGATGTGGTTACGTTGTGTGTGTACCTGAAACGGGCCTTCTTCGTGTAAGAAGGCAAGCCCCTGAGCTGCGCATAGAGCGATCTTCATTCTAGTATTCCAATCAAGCGGAGGACCATCTGATCTACCGTGTAGCAAACGGTCCAAGCTTCCAAGAGCAAGCCTCTCGTACACCAACATCCTCGTGTCAGATCCATCTCGTGCGTGATAGCCTACCAATTTACATAGATTCTGGTGTTGCAGCGACGCCAAGGTGTTCACTTCGTTAATAAACTCCCTGATACTCTGTTAGGCATAACAATAAATAATAAATAGTAAGAAACACACAAATACACAAAAGGTAAACATAACATAATAAACGAATGTTTTTATTTACCTGAGTTACAACGTGAAGACGCACAACAGTCGCTTCGACTTTCTTTAGGTTCGTAGTCGAAGCAGCAGTAGCCTCGTCACCGAACGAAGCCATATACATAACAGACGAAAGACCTTCGGAGACGCATCTGTCCGTAGCAAACGCGCTGCAAGCGGAGACAACTTCATCGTACGAGAAGCTTCTAACGGATCCGCTAGGTGGTAAAGGCAGAGGCCCGGAGACAGCGGAGGAAGACAGCCTCCCGCTGCTTCCGTTGAACGATTTAAAGCTCCCCCAGTTCTTTAACGAAGAGCCGGTTCTTGGAGACGGTAGCGGAAGCGGTTGCGGGGTAGGTTCTTTAGTAGAGATGCTGCGTGGGTCTCTCGGTTGCTCGTCTTGCTGCTCCTCGTGGAAAACTCCTCCTCCTGCGAGCAAGTCACGCTCCGCTGTGCCGTGGATGCTTGAAGGAGCTGACATCACTCTCGCCCTGCTGCTGCTCGTATCTCCGTTGCTGGAGTGAACCGGCTTCACTCTGGTTCTGAAACTAGGAGGAGCTGATTGTAGGTTACGGCTCGGAGCTTTAGGTGGCTCGGGTAAAGCGATTGGCTTGCTTGCTTCGAGATCTAACCGCTTCGTGGAAACCGAACCGCCACGTTTCTTCTTGCTTTTCAAAGGGAAACATCCCAATACCATCTTTTTTTTCAAAATCCTCTAAAGGGCACTTGTAACTGAAGCCTAGACTCACAAGTTCATCTGGAAATGATTCAAAAACACAAACTCTTTTTTAGCAAAACAGAGAGACAGAGATCCGTTTCATGCATGTGTTAGATCGATGGAAAACGAGCTCAAAACTTCCGTATATCTCAGTTACTACAACAGATCTCGTGGGTTTAAGAAAACATGTGATAGTTCATAGTTTGTTCCTCCTTGTCTAAACCCTAATTTCAATGGAATAAAACAGCTAAAAAAATATATTGTAAAAGATGAAATTAATTAGAATCTTAAGACACGTTTTTTTCTGATATGTTTAATAGACAGCAAGCATGACATTAGATTAATCTCCCGGTAAAGACAAGAGACAATAAATCCGGAGGAAATTATACAAAAGCATTATCATTGGCTAAAAACTCAATTCAGATATTATTTTCTACTTTTAAACAGAGTTAATTCGTTAGATCAGAGACTGAAACAAATCATAGTTCGTTGAGAAAACAAGAAAAAAAATCGATCTAGAAACAAATCAAACGCATAGATGAGAGAGTTTTTTTGTTCAAACCTGGCAGGGAACAAGAAGCGAAAACAATTCTTAGGAGACGGAAGGTGAACCTGCGTTGAGGCAGAGAGAGAGAGAGAAAGTGAGAGATTCAAAGACTGAGTGAAAATGAAATCGGAAATTTCTGAGAAGAAAGGAAACTCATAAGAGGGAATGGTCTGTTTAGGAAAGTGAGAGATATTAGAGAGAGGTGGGACCCAGATGAGGCAGTGGTCAAAGTTCAAACCAAAACAGATATACAAAGATTTGTAATTAATTTACTTAATCTTAATTCAATTCCTCAGCTAACTATTTTGGAATTTTCTCTCTTTTACTTTCTAATTGTATTATTCATCTTTTGCCCCTTCACTTTTTGTTTTCTTCTTTATAACCTCGTCACGTTATATACAAATATTATATGTTATTATTTTCTTATAAAACGAGTATACATTCGTATACATTTAATTATATGTGAATATTTTACCTAGAAAATGTTGGGTTTTAAAAGATATTTATTTACATCTATGGCCATTGATACATTATCTTGAGTCTAAATCTGTTTTAAATCAATATCTAACACCGACGACATGGACCATTTATATTTTCAAACGAAATTTTCATTCATTTCTAAATTAATAATTTAAAATACAGAAACTGATAAGGAGGAGGCAAAGTTGTAAAATCAAAGCAAAGCCTAGATTTCCAGTAAAGAGGGCCATCGATTAAAGCGACATCTCAGTCAAACTTGGAAAACTAAAATGATTTGTTTTTGTTCAATAATTAAAATAGGCAAGTAAGCATCATCATCTAATTGGGTTTTTGTTTACTGGTCAAATGGGCTAATTAGATAGGTTGTTGACTCTTATATCATAACCGTTCATTTAGATCACACGGAGCCTTATCAACGGTTGACAACCCGTCACGTCTTGCTAAGGTGGGACCCGCTGACATCGTTTTTGGAAGGTTTCAAATAATAAATAAAAGGAAAATTTTAGAAAAAGGTTAAGCACACGCGCTGTGCACGCACGCGTGCGTGCGACCTGAACTTTTTTATTAACTCAAACAAAATTCAGACAGCCGAGGACACGTGGGTCCTCTCAAACCACTCTCCATCTTTTCACCTCTCCTCTTCTATCTACTTCTAGAATTTACACGATCCATCCCTCGTATTCACAAGTATTTGAAATAGAACCGTAAGTTTTCTTGTAGTAACTTTTGGCTTTCCACATCATATATCCAGGCTGCAACTAGTATGACATTTACCTTGCGAAAGTTATTTATCTTTCAAGTCGTAAACTACATTGGATAAATTGGAATAATATTCAACACTAGTATGCACGTTTTTGCTGATTCCATGTTTTAATACTTTTATGGTTTATCTATTTTTTCGGCGTATACTTTTCTCATTATGTAGTAGACTTTTGAAGTTTGTTGGAGTATATAATTATGGTTTGAACGGGGTCGGCTTTACTTTGGATGTTTTTTGAACAAGCCCACATAAAACAATGATTTTCACGTTTGACTAATTATTATATCACTGGTGACAAATAAATATTCACTGTTTATACAAAAACTATTCAACTCTAATAATTTCATACTGTGTTAATTGGTCAAATTCTAAACTAGCAAAAATGTTTTCTTTTGTAAGCATTGGTAAACTTTAAGTTCTTGAAGTGGAAATGAAAATTTACGTAGACATGGAATATTGATCATCTTAATCCACGTTCTTTATATTTATCATAACTCAATCATCTCACTGCTGAGATAATTGAAGTATGAACTGAGTCGTACGGTGGTTCCGAGTCTTTGGGAATAAAAGTTTTATCTTTTTCTTGTTGAATAAGTTATCCTATTTCTTAGGATCTGAGTTGTTAGTCGTTGAGCTTTTTATGTTAAGTATGTTGCTTATGTTTCTATTTAAACTCATGTAAGCTTCTAGTATTGAATAACGAAATCATTCAGTTCATCTTCTTCACTTGAGTTTTTACTTTCTGAATACAACAAGTGGTATCAGAGCCTGCAAACTCAAGTGTGAGAGCGAGATACTGTGAGAGACAAAAGAGTGATCAAAATGAGTGACAAGGATGCATCGCTGAGCATTCCTAAGTTTGATGGAGATTATGAGCATTGGGCTATGCTCATGGAGAATCTGTTGAGATCAAAGGAGTGGTGGGAACTCATCGAGATTGGAGTAACCCAACCAGAGAGGAACGTGATCTTGACGGGAGCACAACGGACAGAGATTGCAGAACAGAAGCTGAAGGATCTGAAAGCAAAGAACTATCTCTTTGCATCCATTGAGAAATCGATCTTGAAGACGATTGCAAAGAAGGATACGTCGAAGGACATTTGGGAATCTATGAAGGTGAAGTATCAAGGGAACAAGAGAGTGCAAAGTGCACAACTTCAGAGGTTACGGAGGAACTTTGAAGTATTGGAGATGAGAGAAGGTGACTCCATCACAGAGTACTTTGCGAGAGTGATGATGGTGGCTAACGACATGAGGAATCTCGGGGAAGAGATATCTGATGATAAGATTGTGGAGAAGATACTCAGGACTCTTGTGGAGAAATTCACATATGTGGTGTGCGCTATTGAAGAGTCAAAAGACATCAAGGAGCTGTCGGTGGATGAGTTGCAGAGCTCATTACTTGTACATGAGCAGAACCTCAGTAAGCATGAGGGCGGTGAAGAACGAGTACTGAAGATGGAGGGAAACAGAGGACATGGAGGTTATGGAAGAGGAAGAGGAAGCTACAGAGGAGGAAGAGGTGGCAGAGGTAACACAAACTTTGACAAAAGCAATGTGGAGTGTTACAAATGTCACAAGATGGGTCATTTTAAAAATGAGTGTCCTTTGTGGGAGAAGACAGCCAACTATGCTGAGATGGAAGAAGATGTACTACTCATGGCGCAGGTTGACAAAGAAGTAGAGCTGGTGTGGTATCTGGACTCGGGGTGTTCAAATCATATGTGTGGTAACAAGGAGTGGTTTATCAATCTTGATAAAAGCTTCAGACAACAAGTGAAGCTTGGGGATGATAGAAGAATGCAAGTAGAAGGAAGAGGAGACTTAAGACTGGAGATCGATGGTGTTGTGCAAGTAATCTCATCAGTCTACTTTGTGCCAGGACTAAGAAATAATCTTCTAAGCGTGGGTCAGTTGCAGCAGAAGGGCTTGAAGATTGTTATTGATGATGATGAGTGCAGAGTCTGGCACAAGCTTCAAAAGCGGATGATCATGCACTCAAGAATGTCCACAAACCGTATGTTTGTCATTCTAGCCACTGTGAAAGGGCCTAAGGAGCAATTGGAGGCTAATCAAATTCGCAGTACAAAAGAAGAAGCACCAGAAGAGACATGGCATAAGCGATTTGGCCATCTTAGTCTCACCAGTCTGGCTACACTTGCGGAGAAGGAAATGGTTGCTGGTCTGCCTGCAATCAACAACACTGGAGCAGTGTGTGAGGTGTGCATGAAGGGCAAACAGAACAGAGCAAGCATACCAAAGCACAGTGATTGGAGAGCTAAGAAGTGCTTGGAGCTTGTACACAGTGACATTTGCGGTCCAATCAAGCCAGTCTCTGAGAGTGGGAAGAGGTATATCATAAACTTCATTGATGACTTTAGTAGAAAGTGTTGGACATACTTTTTTGCAGAAAAATCAGAAGCATTAAGAGTGTTCAAGGAGTTTAAGGTGGCGGCTGAAAGAGAGACAGGAGAGTTGTTGGTATGTCTGAGAACCGATAGAGGTGGAGAGTACAACTCAAGAGCCTTCAAAGACTTCTGTGTTGAGAATGGCATCAAGAGACAGCTCACTGCAGCCTACACGCCTCAGCAAAATGGAATTGCAGAGAGGAAGAACCGAAGTGTCATGAATATGGTGAGATGCATGCTGTTTGGAATGAAAGTTCCACTGAGATTTTGGACTGAGGCGACACAGTATGCAGTCCATATTCTAAACCGGAGCCCAACCGTGATACTAGGAGAGGTCACTCCATCTGAGAAGTGGAGCAAACACAAGCCATCTGTAGAACACCTTCGAGTGTTTGGGTGTGTAGCTTACGCTTTAGTTCCGTATGAGAAGCGAACTAAACTTGAAGAGAAGAGCATCAAGTGTGTGTTGTTTGGTGTTAGTATGGAGTCGAAGGCATACCGTCTCTACAATCCCGCAACCAAGAAGATCATAATCAGTAAGGATGTGAGGTTTGATGAAGGAGATGCGTGGAATTGGGAGGAGGAGACTGAAGAAAATAAACTCTTGGTGGATTCCACGGATGTGGAGCTAGGAACTGAGGCTGCAGACAGAGAAGTAACAGAAGAAGCTCAGGAGAATAATAATGAAGGAGAAGAAATCTCTGGTGAGCAAGAAGTAGCAGGAAGCGATCCTGACTCAACACAAGAAACGGTGACAACAAATGAAGAAGTTCAGTCGAGCTTGAGTGGAGGCTCTGGAACTAACAGAGTTGGTAGAAACACCCAAAAGCCAACTTGGATGAAGGATTACGTATGTGAAGGTTTGAGCATGATCATCGAAGAAGATGGAGACGAGTTCATGGCTCTGTTTGTTGGAGAAGGTGATCCCGAGAAGTTTGAAGAGGCAGTAAGACACGAGAACTGGAGACTTGCAATGGAGGCAGAGATAAATTCTATCAACGCCAACAACACTTGGGAGCTTGTAGACTTGCCTGATGGAGCGAAAGTAATTGGAGTGAAGTGGGTCTTCAAGACCAAAATCAATGAGAAGGGAGACATCGACAAGCTTAAGGCCAGGCTCGTTGCAAAGGGCTTTCACCAGACACATGGAGTAGACTTTCATGAAGTCTTTGCACCAGTTGCGAGATGGGATACTATAAGATTGATTATTGGTCTGGCAGCTCAACAAGGATGGCTCGTTCTTCAGCTTGATGTGAAGAGTGCCTTCCTCCATGGAGAGCTCAGTGAGGATGTCTATGTTGAGCAGCCTAAAGGCTTCGAGTGCAGAGAAGAAGAAGGGAAAGTCTACAAGTTAAACAAGGCGCTGTATGGCTTGAGACAAGCTCCAAGAGCATGGTACAGTAGGATTGAAGGGTACTTTATCAAGGAAGGATTCAGCAAATGCTATTGCGAGCACACTCTGTTTGTAAAGACAGAGAAGGAAGGTATACTCATCGTCAGTCTTTACGTTGATGATTTGATCTATACAAGCAATTCTGATGAGCTTCTCAAGAAGTTTAAGATCTCCATGGAAGAAGAGTTTGCCATGACAGATCTCGGTAAGATGAAATACTTCTTAGGCGTAGAAGTGATTCAAGATGAAGGAGGTATTTTCATAAGCCAGAAGAAGTATGCAGAAGATATGTTAAAGAGGTTTGGAATGGATGACTGCAATGCCGTAAGAAACCCAATGATGACTGGTAACAGAATGAGTAGAGAAGGAGGTGGAGCGTGTGTTGATGCTACTTCATTCAAGCAGCTAGTTGGAAGTCTCAGGTACTTGACAGCCACGAGACCTGATTTGATCTACTCAGTCAACCTAGTGAGCAGATACATGGAGAAGCCGAGAGAGCAACACCTTGCTGCAGCAAAAAGAATCCTAAGGTATGTGCAAGGAACTCGAGAGTTTGGTATCCAGTACAAGAGAGGAGGGGAGGCGAGTTTGGTTGGATTTGTGGACAGTGACTATGCCGGTGATGAGGATGATAGAAAGAGTACTTCAGGGTACGCTTTCATGTGGAGTGGAGGAGCAGTCTCGTGGGCATCAAAGAAACAGCCAATAGTCACACTCTCCACAACAGAGGCAGAGTATGTATCAGCTGCTTATGGAGCATGTCAAGCAGTTTGGTTAAGAAATGTTTTGAGTGATATTGGTTTGGATCAAGAGGAAGGGATTACTATGTTCTGCGACAACAGTTCAACAATTAAGCTCTCAAGAAACCCGGTTCTGCATGGTAGGAGCAAGCACATAAGTGTAAGGTATTATTTCTTGCGTGAACTTGTTGGTGAAAAAGTGATAAGTTTGGAGTATTGTTCTACACAAGATCAGATAGCAGATATTATGACGAAGCCAGTGAAGCTTGATGTGTTTGAGAAGCTGAGAAAGATGTTGGGAGTTGGTCTGAAGGAAGAAGTAAACTGAAACAGAGTGTTTGCAGTTTAAGGGAGGGATTGAAGTATGAACTGAGTCGTACGGTGGTTCCGAGTCTTTGGGAATAAAAGTTTTATCTTTTTCTTGTTGAATAAGTTATCCTATTTCTTAGGATCTGAGTTGTTAGTCGTTGAACTTTTTATGTTAAGTCTGTTGTTTCTGTTTCTATTTAAACTCATGTAAGCTTCGAGTATTGAATAACGAAATCATTCAGTTCATCTTCTTCACTTGAGTTTTTACTTTCTGAATAATCATTTGTTTGGATTAATAGAAATGTTTATTGATATTTCGTAAAACAATCGACGATTCATTAAACTTAGATGCAACAAAGCTACATTTAATAAAATAATGGTTCATTAATCATCTAGAAGATGAGTAAGCTATCATTCTCTTTAGCACTCATATCAGGACTCGTCAACTATATATGCGCATACTGATCATTTCTTCGCTTACTCATGTTTTTTCACTGTCTATGTTACTGTTTCATGTGCAATATGACTAACGTGATTCTCGGCTTTCTGTTCAGGGCACGAGGAGTTGATGGGCTTTACGCTAGTCCTTAAAGTCCCATGCAAAATATTTTACACTGAGGCCTTAATATAATCAGTGTATCACTACAAAACACCAATCGTGTTAACACAAAATAACTTATTATTAGGCCCATAACTAAAACCAAAACTAATTTCCAAGTTCCACCTCAATTTATCCATCCCGTCCGTAAGTCATTTCCTCAGCGTATGCAGTGAAGAACAACAGTGTGGTGGATACAGTCGTCAATACGCCAATACGGTATATCATGTCTTTTATAAGTTAGGTTTTGGGGTATAAATATTGAATTTGCTATATATGGGTTTACCTTAATGTCCCTGATCTTTTGGAAGGCTGGTTCAGTTCGTTAGTAGTTAGTAGCAAAACATAACGAATGTTTTCGCATTCGGTGGAAATTTTAACGTGGAACACTCGACTTTTGTAATCGTCTGTTTAAGTGTTAAATGTAACCGAGGGAACGTCGAGAATTGTTGATAATTAGTTTGGTCTCATATCATAGAAAATGCATGTTGATAATTTATTATAACTTTCAAAAAACATAGGAGTGACGATTACATCACAAATTAACGTAGCTAGTAGCAAACCATACGTTCTAATTTATTAATGACTTCTTATTTAGTTCTTGTAGTAATAGTAGTAGCTTCCTTGTCTGCTTCTCTCAGTTGATACTGTAAACAAAACGAAAGAAATAATTATAAGTGGTTGAAATTATTGTTTTTATTTACAGCGCTGTTTTTCTAAAGTTTACCTGTCGCAATTGGTGGAAGGGCTGATACTGTAAGGGAGATTCACACCACATTTAGCAGGCAGAGACTGAGCATTGTTGAGGTTGTTAGAAGAGAAAGAGACTCCTCCGATAGCATTCTTGATGCAACGGCAGACGCCCTGACGGTCCACAGGGGTTTGGGCCTGACTGTTGAGCGTTCTGATACCGTTGCAGCAGTTCGTTGGGACGTTTCCGCCTTGCACAACGTAGGAGAGGCAAGGGTAGAGATCTCCAACCACTGCGTTGCAAGACACGGCTGCTTCACCATGGTGAAAAGCAAGAACTAGGAACAAGGCTAGTAAGATAGATCTCATGTTACTTTCTGTTGTTTATCTTTTGTTGTTGGTGTTTGGTTGAAGAACTGTGAGGTCATATATATATATAGATGGATAGAGTTTGGTGTTGGTACTTGGTAGTTGACGAGAGTGATTGCTAGGATAAAAATTAGTTGAGGGTGAATTTAATGTTTACCTTCAACCAATTAAGATCCAACCCTACTGATTCAATTGCATTGTATCTAACAGTTTTGAACATAAATGATGGTCGAACACCTTGATTCAACATTGTATCTAACAGTTTTGAACATAGATTTATTGCTTAGAACACCGTTATGTTTGGTTCCAGAAACAGTAGCTATCCTTAAACTCATGCAGTGGTCCCAAAATTCATGTTGGATTTGTTGGCTCGGCTCTATGGCTTTACCATACGCAATGACTAATTGACTACTAGGGTAACTAAGACTATTGTTTTTTTTTTTTTTTTGATAAAAGCCATATTTTTTATGTAGCTAGTTTTTTCCATTGTTATTTTACATTTTAGGAAAATAATCAAAATCACTTTGAAAAGTTTACATTATAAGCACAAAGCCATTTCATTTCCAGTCCAGAAGCAATGAGGAACTTGAAAAAGCCATCAAAAGGAACTCTCTGAACAGGAAAAAAAAACATTAAATTTGATGATACGCCAAAATACATTTATCTGAACAAGGACGTTCCAGCAGAGAACTTGAGAAAGTTAAACTCAAGCCATCATCTTCCGTTCCCGGATTACGCCTCAAAATACACAACAAGTTCTTCCGAAGGAAAAGTTCCCCCTACTTCTGCCAATCCTGGCTCTTTCAAAAGATCTACAGAGTAACACAAAGATGTTAGAGCTACGACACAGTGACTAACTTGCCCCTCCCTATTTCTATTCCCAAATATCTCTAACTGTCTCCGTATTCTTATCAATCGTTACTGTTATGGTCTCTATATGAATCTACTTAACTAGTATGAACCGAACCTTATGAACTTTCTCAGGCCTCAGCATATAGAAACTCTGTAGTCCCCTTGTTGACTCTTCCCCTCTAGCCATATAAGAAAAATATCTCTAGTGAATCGGTGGTAGAAAACAACCTAACCAGCCAATGACTAAACTAGGACGCATCTATACCATAAGATAATGGTCTCTACATATATTCCTCAGCTGAGTTTAACTGAATGCAGGAGGAGAAACAAATAATACCTGGCAGCAAAGAAACAAGCTTCACCGCTCGATTCTGGCAACTCGGTATCTAATCTTCCGATTATGATTTTCCTGAAACAACCAATCAAAGATGTTATTTCGCTTAGACAACAATCAATGAGAGGACAAGACCAACTGAATCCTTGTCTTTAAAGACAACTTTTAGCAATTTGTAACTTCTGTACCAGTTCAAGTACTCTAGCAGAACTCTTCTCAACCTCCGAAGCCAAGCTCTCGACTTTCGGCGAGCATCCTCTCATACATCTCCTCGATCGCGCCCGTATAGCTCGCAGCTTCGGCACCAACCAAACGCTTCAAATCCCCAACTCGAAACCCATCCGCCAACGCATCCACTTCCTTCTGATCCTTCGCCGCTTCCTTCTTCGCGCTCAGAGACCCTTCGTCCCTGTCCTCGTTCATCATCGCCGAGCTGCTAACCTCGCACAGCAGCGGCGGAAACCGCGACTTCGGGTTAAACGAACCGTAGTGCCCGCGAAACGCCGGTCCGATGTTGACTATACCGAGAGATCTCGGTTCTAACCGCCGGTTCGCGGCGCGGAACTGGTACCCGCGGTACTCGTGCGTGTGGATCAGCTGATCCGTCGACGACGGCGTTGTGAGAAGGATGAACACGGAGGAGGGAGCCGTTGAGTTAGGGTTCTCCGAGTTCTCGATCGGTGATTGGAACCGAGACGAGAGGGACGAGGAGACGGAGAGCTCGCGCATGGAGGGGCGGCTGGCGGTTTTTCTCCGGGCGGAGAACCAGCCGAGGAGGCGGTCCGGCGAGTCGACTCGGAGGGAGTCGATGCGGAGCGAGTCGACTCGGCCGAGGGGGTCGTAGAAGGAGAAGGTTTTGCCGGAGGAGGTGAAGCTCGTCACGGTGGCGACGATTTGATCGGACGAGGAGGAGGAGGAGGAGGGGATCGAGGGGGACGATTGCGCCGGAGAGTCGTCGGATAAGGTAGTGGAGACGATGCGGTGGATTTGGCCGAAGATTAAGCCGTCGACGTCGCCGGGAGAGGAGGACGCTCGTTGAATGAGGGAGGCTAGTGTTGGACCTGGAATCTCGATTTTCTCTAGAGAGAGATCGTCCATGGTGGCGACGAGACGGAACACACGGAGAGGATGGAAAGATGTGAAGTCACTTTGAAGGACTTGTGTCAGAACAACGTAATGTCTAGATTTGCCTAATACGACGTTGTGGTGTCTTGTATTTTGAGGAGGAGCTAGCGTGTCGTTTTCTATAGGAAAAGACGGCAGAGATTCCACATTTGAAGCCCGTTATTGAACCTAAGCCCAATCAACCAGGGAAAAAAAATATGGAGGTCAATTAGTTCCTTAATCCTCTGTTTTGATGTAGCAACTGTGTTGACTAGTGTGTCTATATTATTTTGTTTGCATAAGTGTTTTACAACTCTGAAAACCAAAAAAGAAAGAAGCAAGAAAAAAACTCGTAGTTAGTGAGTGTTGAAAGAGAGGAAAGAGAGGAAAGAGCCAAAAAATGGTGCATCCTTTGCAGTGAAACCAAAGATGTGTAGTGGCTTCTTCAACAAATGGTACAGAAATTAGATCTTTTTAGTGGAGATGACTTTGAGACAACGAATACGAAAAACTCACTGGCTCTTAGAGCACCATTAACCCAAAGACTCATTTAAGGGTTCTTAATTTTTTCTAATACTTTTAAGTTATAAAAATAAACTAAGAGACAACACTAAGAAACCGCGATAATGATGCTCTTATATCTCTTGAACCTCCACAATCAAGTAGAGTCTCGTAGCAAAACCAGATAATTTCATCGTTTTAATCGACATGTTATCATATAATAACTGTGAAAGCACTACATCAACTTCAAATCCACACTTGCACAATCAGATGGTACAACAACCCTACTCAAATGGATTTGGACCAGTCCATCAAGAGCAATCTTTTTATGGACAAGGGTCATCTCACCCTGTTTAGAGACTAGAATCTCCGCATTAACCAACCCTTTTCGCATGCCTTTAGCCCACCCGCTTTTCCTCAGAAAGGTGCTCAGCTACTATTTATAACCGAATACATTTTCTTGAGCTAAGTAAAACTCAATAACTGGTTTGTTGTCATAAAGGTGGACAAAACAATAATGTTTTAGCATTACCTCCACCATGGGAAGCTCAGTCTCCCATCTCTAGCCCCTCAATACTCTCTACTCAGCAGGCGCAAGTGATTCAAGTGGTCATCACTACTCATCAACCGCTCAGTTACAACCCTCAAGGTGGCTCCCCTCACGCTACCCGCCACAACAACAACATGTTTGGTATGTTTCTCCCTCCAATGACAGGAGGCCACATGCCACCCTTTGGCTACAACCCAAACCTCACAAACAACCATCATATAGAATCTTGTAGACCAACAATTGTACAGAATATCATTGCAAGAGAATGGAACCTAACGATACGAATCCATACCAAGTTTCTTATCTTAATCATCGTCAACCAATGAACAAGAAACCAGAAGACAAGTTGTTTGGAGATAAAAAGAGCCGGTAGCATGTAAAACCCCCCACATTTTTTTTAACCTTTTTACATTAGAATTTCCAAATTTGTACTGTTGACTTTCATAAATGATAAATTTGTACTGTTGATTTTTGTCGCCACCAAGTGAATAATCTTATTTATATATAAAACCTCCGTCGAGGTTTTAAGATTTCGTCTTCATCAATGGAGGAAGCCAACGACTCGGTTTCACTCACTCTCCACACTCTAGCTTCAATTAGGTCACTCATCATCAACGCCGACACTTCCGCCTCGGTGATCTCCTCCGTGTTCGACTTCCTTACCGGTCTTCTCAGCCGAGACGACTCGCCGATTCTCCACCACGTCCTCAAGCTCCTCTCCGATCTCTCCCTTTATCGAAACGAATTAGCACCACAGATCTCCGACTCAATCCTCTCCAACTTTCTCCGCCTTCGAAACTCTGATGAAAATAACAGCCACGGACGCGTCGCCGCGGAATCGCTCGCCGTGCTCGCGTCGTTATCCGAACGAAACCCTAGCATCGCCACCGCCGCCTCGGCGTTTTCCGGAATCGACGGAGAGGCGTTCGCGTCGATCTGCCTCGGAGCGCCCGTGTCTCCTCGGATGTGGATGATTAGGAACGCGGAGAGGTTCCGCGTCCCGTCGTCGGTGCTCTTCACGTTGTTCTTCGGGTTTACGAAGGATCCGTATCCGTGTATCAGAGAAGCAGCTCTTGATGGATTGGTTTATGTATGCGAGGAGGCTGGTGGTTTCGTCGGTCACGTGCATGCCGTGCAAGGTTGCTATGCACGTGCTGTTGAGCTTCTAGACGATGCTGAAGATGGCGTCAGATCTTCTGCAGTTCGCGCCGTAAGTTCTTTTTTGTTTGTTTGTTTGTTTGTTTGATTGATTGATGAAATAAGCGTTTTGAAAGAATTGTTGTGAGCTTTTGAACTATCTGAATTTTTCAGGTTAGTGTGTGGGGCAAAGTGTTGATAGCATCCAAGGAAGAGAGTAACAGAAGAGAGTGTACTGATGCTGTGTTTCTCCAGGTAACTAGCTCCTCTCTGGATTTAGCTTAAAGTTTGTATTTGCAATTTGGGATACTGAGTAGACACCTAACAACTTATGTGGCTAAGTGTTTATGAGATTGTTTGCTCAGTGATCTTGAGGAACTTCAATATAACCAAATGGCTGATGTTTTTCTTTATAAACGTGCATTCAGCTTTGTTCTGTTGTGAGAGATATGAGTGTAGACGTGAGGGTTGAGGTCTTCAAGGCATTTGGGGTAATAGGAACTGCATCAGAGAGCATTATACTGCAAACACTGTCTAAAAAAGTTTTGAGAGCGGGAAAAGGGAAGAAACCTCAGGATTCGAATGAGTCTGCTGATGCCGCTGCTGCAGCTGGAGTTTTCATCCATGGTTTTGAAGATGAATTCTACGAGGTACACATATGATGATTTTTTTCCTTTCTTGTTTTGTTTGTCACATAGCAAACCTGTTGCGTAGGCTCTGTAAAAAAAAATTGCCAGTTGAGGTTTTGTTGTTTTCTGGACTTACATATACGGCGTTTGAATGTGACATTGTGAAGGTACGGGAAGCTGCGGTTGACTCTTTCCACTCCCTCTCAGTAAATTCTGTCGAGTTCCCAGATGAAGCTGTGTGCCTATTGATGGATATGCTATACGATGATTATATGGTTGTCAGGTTGAAAGCTTTAGAGGCATTGCGTCATATAGCAGAAATGGGGAACTTGAAGATACAGGAAACTTATATGCCCGCCGTAAGTCACCATATCCTTTTTGCCTCTTTTTTTCCTATAGAGCTGGTGGTAAAAGCTAATGAGAATGCAAATGCAGTACTTCATTAGATTCGTGTCTTGTCTTAAGTGATTTGAACTATGCTAACATGGCTGCGGCTGGCGTCTGCCAATCTGCCTCCAAGTATTGTCACTTGGTACTCTTTGGCTATTTCTTTGCTGTGAGTCTTGATAAAGAGCTGCTACTTGACTATGCAGTTTTTGGATGCTATTGTTGATACTTCTGAGAACATTAGACTTACGGCTAGAAACATTCTTAAATTGGCAAAGCTGCCTGATCTGAAGCTGGCTAACAAAGGTGTTGATGGTGTCCTAAAAAGTTTAGAGATGTATCCACAGGTTGGCATACTTACCTACAAAGATCAGTTAGCTTCTGTTTCCATCAATTTTTTTTCTTCTTTTGATCTCATTTTCTCGCTGTTTCATCCTAGGACGAACCTGATATCTTGTCCACTCTGTTCCTTTTCGGACAAAACCATTCAAATTTCGTAGTCAATATAATCAAGAGATTTCGTGTAAAGGTAAGCAAGTTATTTTCTCACTCTTTTCACGACTGGTTAACTATAGACGTGTACTACTCATTTCTTTGTTTACTTTCCATGCTCTTCAGTTGGAGACAGATTCCGGAAATAAAAGTGAATTCGACAGCCGACAGACATCTGCGTTTCTGGTATTCATAATCTCAGCTCCTCTCTCAAACAAACAAATCATCACTTCCATACCGCCTTTGGCCTTTTCATATTCGCTTGCAATGCTGGGAAAATTCTCTTGTGGACTTCATGATATGATGGACCAGGATACGCTTTTGGCTTACTTGGCTCATTGCACTACTCTTTCTGCTTCTTCGGGTACAGAATTTAGTAAAGCAGATACGTTCTTAAGTGCATATAGGCCCAGTAATGCAGATCATAGTGGAAACCCTGTCCGAACACCAAGCAAAGATATACTTGCTGAGAGCAAACCCATGGCTTCCATAGCAGAACTGGAGATTGTAAATCCAGCGCTGAAGTCGGTTAACCATATACTGTTGAAAGTAAAGGCGGCCTGGTTATTATTACAATCAGAATGCTCCAAAGAGGCATTCCGAGCGTTAAGGTTTTACAGCTTGCAATCCCTCGGTTTCCAGCGTGTAGTTACTGTTTCATGTGTATTCTAACTAACGTGTTTGCTTGACTTTTTACCCAGGGCATGCAAACAGGAGTTAGCAACTTTGACAGCCAGTTCCTCAATCTCCAATGGTGCATTAGAATTTATGTGTCAGTACGTTCATCTAATCGAACTTCTCGCTCAGGTATGGCCTCATTTCGAAAACTCAAGACACACCAGCACATGTAGATCTGTAGAACTGGAACTGCTTATGGAAGAGTTAGAGATAAAACTGATGGAGATGAGGTGTAGATTCACAGGTCTGTCTACGGAGGTATCACTAGTTATGGAGCTAGTCATGTTAAGCTGCTTGTTAAGGCTCTATAAATTTGAGATTTGCTGTCGGGTTGACCGCAAGAAGAAGCTATCTTCAACAGTATCTCAATTGGAGCTCCACCATGAACAACAATGCACCAAACCATCAGATTTTCTAAATGAAACTAAAAAGTCATTGCAAGAAATTGGGAGCTCTGCTGATATAAGTTGCGTAAGACTGCTTGATCTCGTCAAGAAATTCAATTGCTTCTCCCCGGAACAGTTTACCCTCTCTTGTAACCTGAAGTGTGTCAGTGCAGAGCTCGAGGTTCCTGGTAATGGTCCTTACAATCCAATTTCATTTGTGGCTGGACTTCCAGTGGCTATACCGTGCGAGATCAAGCTGCTCGATGTGCCAAGGGATGCGCGTTTGTGGCTGAGAATATCTACAAGTGATGACACTTGCCAGTTTGTGTACTTGGACCCAAACTTATACAATGGAGATGAAAGAGAGGAGAGGTTCATGTTTAGTGCAGTAACTTGCATGACCCCGAGAGCTGTTGTGTTCACATTGCGGGTCTCAATAGGCATAGAGTGTTTATTCGAAGATGTTTGTTGCAGAAAACATCGTTATGGTCCGAAGCATCCAGTGGCTTATTTGTGTAAGGAAAGAGAAGTTCACTTCTCCCTTGTTTACAGAACCAAAGCTCTCTAGTAATCTTCTCTATCTTTCAAAATGTTTTAAGTTGCAAAACAAAACGAGAAAAGTAAAAAATAATACTATTTTTGTCTTAACATAAGTGAGCTCTCACCAGTAGTCGCTACAAGAACAAGAGCCGTTTGTAAAACAATGGAACCTATTATTATCTCTAACAACAATCTCTCTTCTGGTGATCTTCGATATCAACTTCATCGCTTGATGACAATCTCCGCATACTCTCAGATTCTTCACCACTCGAATCACTTCGCCATCCACCGTACTGATCAACCCCAACGCAACCGCAAGCTTCTCGCTGTGATACCCCAACACCGTCTCCTTTTCTTCTTCTTCAACGTCGAACATAACACACTCTGTTGTCGGAACAAAACCCATAAGCCTCATTTCATTACCCAAATCTTCTAGCTTTGCATATATCTTGTCGCTCAGAGGATGAGACTTATCATCAGCGAGAAACTCGTGCACCTTCCCTTCCAATTCGATCCAACTCCATCCAGGAAGCTTCTTCATACCTTTCTTGTTCATCTCCGCTCTCACTTCAGCCGCTTCGTCCCATCTGCCATTAACCGAGTATATGTTGGATAACTGAACGTAGTTTCCTGCATTCCACGGCTCAAGAGCGATGAGTTCTTTCAGAACACGTTCTGCTAACCGAGTTTCTTTGACCAGTCTGCATCCTGTCAGCAACGCTCCCCAGATGATCGCGTTTGGCTTCATTGGCATATCGCAGATCAACCGGTACGCGTCACCTAACTGTCCTGCTCTGCCCCAAAGATCCACCATGCAACCATAGTGCTCAACCGTGCGTTTCAACGAGTAAACAGAGCTTATTGAGTTGAAAAACCGAAGCCCGTCTTGGATTAGCCCTGCGTGAACACACCCACATAGCAGTCCAAGAAACGTGTACCCATCAGGTGAGATACCTAATTTCTCTGTTTGTCCAAAAACCGCAAAGGACAGCTTGACGTGGCCATTCTTGGCCAGACCAGTGATCGCAGTGTTCATGATAACTCTATCCTTCTCCTTCATATCTTTAAACACTTGAAAACCTCGAGACATATCCCCGCATTTCGCATACATGTCGATCAACGCATTGCCCATAACAATATTGGTCAAGAACTCATCCCTATCTATCAAACCACTTCCCCATTCTCCTAAATCAAGAGCTCCAAGGCTTGCACAAGAAGAAAGAAACCCGACAATAGAGTATCGATCCGGCTTCATATCTTCCCTCAACATCTGGTGGAATAACTCCACACCTTCCTTCGGGAGGCTGTTCGATGCATACCCTTGTATCATAGTGCTCCAAGTTACTATATCTTTCTCCCCCATCGAGTCGAACACACAACGTGCTTTCTCCATCTTCCCACGCTTCGCGTAGAGATTAACTAGCGTAGTGTTCACATACGAGTTCTTCTGCATCCCAATCTCTTCCACGAGATCAGCAATCCACTCCGCGCTGTCGAGATCCCCTACCTGAACACAAGCAGACAAAACCCGAACGACGGAGTAGCTATCAGGTCTCACACCCATCTCCACCATCTTCTTGAACAAACCAATCGCATCACTATGCTTCCCGGAAGCAATACACCCACTGAAAAACGCTGTCCAAGAAACAATCGTTCTCTCAGGAATTTCATCGAACACCTTCCGCGCATCATCGACACGACCAGAGCCGGAGTACAGAGAGAGCAGGCTCGTCATAGCGCCGGCGTCGCAATTAAACCCGCATTTCACCACGAGAGAATGGAGCTCGATCCCGAGCTGGAGATTCTGCGATCTAGCGCACGCCTTGAGGACGAAAGGGAAAGTGAAACCGTGGAGGGAGGAGAGGGCGTGGTGGTGTTGTCTGCGGACGGAGAGGAAGAGGTCGAGCGTCTCGCGGAAGAGGTTGTTGTTGACGAAGCCGTTGATGAGAGTGTTGTAGAGGAAGACGTTTGGGAACTGGGTGTGGGAGAAGAGGAGGAAGGAGTAGTGGTTCTCGCGGAAGGAGAGAGTTCGCTTGAGGAGGAGGTTGAAGAGGTAAGAAGAAGTGTCGTCATGGTTGAGAGCGTGGTGGATGAGAGATGCGTGGATCTGTTTCAGGTGGTGGAAGGTGGATGCGACGGAGATTAGGGTTTTGATTTGATGAAGTTTGGATGATGATGAGACGGTGGCGATGCTCATGGCCAACGTCAAACCTTTAATTTTTCTTCTTGTCTCCCGCCAATTTATATGAGTCTTCAAACGGACAGTACTACAAGATTTTATTTTTAATCAATATACAATACTAAAAGCTAAATATTCTCAAAGGTTAGGATTGAGATAGAATGGGCTTTCGTATTGGAACTATTAAAATCATATCAGCCCACCCAACCCATTTAGACAAACCTGTTCTTCATCTTCACGCTTGGCGACTCTCTCCACGCTCTTCCACTTCATCTTCTCTAATTTCTGTTTTTTTTTTCGTTACCTTCTCAATCAATGACTATGTTAAAGAAATAATTAAAGTTTTCCTCCACCTCCCTTTGATACTACTCCTATATAAAGCTCTTGGGTAATCCATTGTTAAACTGTAGCTTGATTGATCATGATAAACTATTGTTTCGTTAAATTGTTTTTACATTGTATCTGAGGGGCAGAGAGTATGTGAGAGCAATAGATAGTGAGAGAGGAGAGAATGAATGGTGGTGATGAGATCGGAGATTCTCTCAGGTTTGAAGGCAGTTCAGGCGAAGAAGTTCAAGAAGGTATCTTCTCATCGATTCACTTTCCTGTATTTTTTCTTTGCATCTCTGTTTGCTTCCTTTTCAATTTATTTTATTTTATTTTATGTTAATGTTTTCTGTTTGCAAATCTATGCTCTGTGATTACAATTAAAAAAATTTGCTCAGACATATGTGTGTGTGTTTATTGTAATTATCAACAGGCTGTGTACTGCTTACAATCAAGGGACTGGACGAGGAACGTCTGTGTTAGAATTGATTGCTGCTTTTAAAAAAAGCTTCTGGCAAGGTAAACATAGCGCTGAGTGAAATTAAAACATCTCTTGAATGTTTCTGTGGTATAAAGTTGGTTGAAACAAATAACATATTTTGCAGAAAATACCTATCAAGCTTTGTATGAGAAGGCCAGGAGATGCAACTGCAGTTTATGCTTCAACAGAGAGAACTGAGAAAGAACTTGGCTGGAAGTAAGTTAAACTCTTTCACCATTGACGTTTAGGTTTTAAACTGTTGATTGAGTCATCTGATTTGGTACTTTCCTCGAACCCATCGAAAGTTAGATCTTTATTTTCCTCACTGCAACAGAAAAAAAAACACAATGTCGAGAAGATACAGCTGAGTGCAAAAACATAGATTACAGAGTTGTAAATGAAAGTATTTTCATGGGCCTGAGAACATTTTTGGCTTACTATAAAGCTTATCTACCTATCTATCTAAATTCAATCACAAGATAAGTATATGGCCGTAACTCCATTTATTGTTATCAAATCTGATGAGGTGATCTGTACTGGTAGAATTACATGGTAATGGAGTTTTTCCTCTTTGTGAAGGCTGATTAAAATTCAACTTCATTACATGTATTGTTAGGTAGATTGTCTTTTATTCAACTGAGACATGTGTTTCACGAAAATCAAAGGTGGCTTGGGGTACTTCAGGTGAAATATATTTTAAGAAATATTATTCTCTTTTACTCTACTCACTTTTTTCACCAGCTCATGCTTTCTGTTCACTTAAGCTTTTGTTTGCAGTTCTTTCAGTGAGTGTCAACCTCCACATGAGAAACATAGGATGCAACTTAATAGAGAACTGGGTTAAAGGTAAGACGGATCAAGTTTTGGTTTCAGAACTGAAGAATACAGAATAAGGTTTTCAACGTCTTACTTTCTCTCTTCCTCGCTTTGTCTCTTCTCCAATAAAAAAGAAAGAGAAGCCCTTAGTTTTGCTTCACCGTCGTCTCTTCTTGCAGGCACAACAAGAAAGAGTTGATAGTTGTGCACTCAAGGAAGAGAATATTTGGATTCATTGCGAAAACATTGCCATTCGAGAAGCTCACAAACACACCATTTGCCACAACTGTGGTGATGCTCCTGTTCATGACGACTCTTTGATGAACAGAAGCCTTGAATCTAAAATGCTTAGAGAAGAGGTTCTAGCTTTTTTTTTTACCATCTCATGATCAAAACAAGGATACTTTGTTCATTGAGAAGCTCCTCTCAGGCTGTCCTGTTCTTGAAGATTTCACTGTGTATAGGGTTTTTGATGACAATATACCTGTTCTTCGTATGAGATCTCAGTGTCTTAAGAGGTTTTGTGTAAAGTTTGGCCGCCAGAGAAGAATATTTGGTAAAGAGTATGCGGTTTGGTGTCAGTCTAATGAGAACTGTTGGTATCAAATCTTTTTTACTATTTTTTACTATGTTGTTAAGACCTCACAAGAAAAGTAAGAAAATATGAGGAAACCATAAGAGTAAATAAACTAATACCACATTAAGCAACAAACATTTTTTATTTCTGTTCAAACAAAAAGAATGAAAAGTTTAAAAACAAAATAATCTATTAAGTTTAACAAATACAATAAAATATTAAAGTTAACTAATAAAATATTAAAGTTAACTACAACTAACCAAAAAACTAATCCTCCAAATGATTAAAAAATTAAATCAGAAATAAAAATCGATGATGCGATATCAAACTAGAATGTGGTATTAATACAAAACAGTGAAATGAATTTACAAAAATGAAAAATATGAAAATAAATATGAAAATAATAGTTTTGGATCATAATTTTGGACCGAAAATATATTATAAACTCCCTAGAATAAGTATTGTTCGCATTTGTATGTTGTTCTAATTAAAAAATATGTGTGTATCTATATTTATGTGTGTATTTTACCCGACTGATTTTGGTTGTGTGTAAAGTCAGAATGTTATTAAACTTTATAACTTGCTAAGTATTCTAATAATATAATATATTGTTAAAAATCGTAGAAAAGCTTTAAATAAATTTTAAATAATATATAATTATTTATGGATACAAAAATGTTTCCACGTAAAATTAGTTTTTTTTTCTTGACTCATTTATAAAAAATAGTTAAACTGACCAAAAATTATATTTTTACCATTTTTCATCATAAACCATTAAACATCGAAGATTTTCCGCGCATATATTGTTAAAAACCATAATATATTGTTAAAAACCATAATATATTGTTAAAAACCAAAGAAAAGCTTTAAATAAATTTTAAATAATATATAATTATTTATGGATACAAAAAAGTCTCCAAGTAAAATTAGTTTTTTTTTCTCTTGACTCATTCATAAAAAAATAGTCAAACTGACCAAAAATTATATTTTCACCATCTTTCATCATAAACCATTAAACATCGAACATTTTCCGCGCGTAGCGCGGACATCGTATCTAGTATTAGTAATATTTAATGGAATTGGAAGCGCGGTACGAGAAAGCGGAAAACGGTTGGAAACGTAGAATCATTATTTTATAAATTTTTAGGAATCGAAAATGTGTTGGAAGCTAAGAAATTTCAAAGTTAAGTTAATGTTAGGTTAATGTTTTGATATATTTATATATTATGAGAATGTTATTAAATATTATCAAGAAAATAAAAAAATACCAAAACTATATTGTTTTTATCAAACAAACATTAGTGTTTCTCCTGTTGTTAATTTCATGAAATGCATCATTATAATTTAATTTTTTGGGCTATAATATGAGTAATATTATATTATTTAAAAAAAAATAACGGTTCCAACCAATGTTCTAAAAATTGGTGTAGATAGAGTCTAGGCAGGCAACTCGGTTCCATCCGAAACAATTTTCTTAAAATCTGATTTATACCGATTTATACAATTTAAGTAGGTTTAAATTATTTTAAATCTATTAAAGTCAGTTTAAATCGATATAAATTAGTCAAAATATGTTAAACTAAATAATAATGTTAGTATAAATCCACAAATTTGTTTAATTTCTTTGGTTTTTCATATCTAATTTTGATCACGATAATTTTATAACTAAACTCAAAAACTAAAATATCTCATATAAATGTGAAATATATATAAAATAAATCAATAACTCATTAACGCCTATACCTCACCTAGGCATATAAAACGCCTATAGTTACCGCCTAACGATTTTTTTAACATTGTTCCAACTATTTTATAATTGTTTTATATGTGCAATCTCATTAGTTATATCTTTCGTACATATTTATTAATGAGAATGTTTTTATAGTAAATTCTTATTTTATACTCTTGTTTCTAATAGTTGACTAAAAAAAATTTAATAATAAAACTTTTACTTTTTATATTTTAAATAATAAACATCATTAATAGTTTATCTCACTATTATTTAACCAATAATAAAATAAATTTATTTTAAACAAAAAGTATAACAAAATATTCATAATATAAAGAATCATATAATAGAAAAAGTTGATAATTTTTTTATTGTTATCTAGTTTAGAACAAAAAAAAGTCTTTCAAAAGTCAAGTAGTAAAACAGAAAGAGTAATACATTCCAAGAATCTATATATAATAGCACACCAAAATGTTTTACTTGATAACATCATCTTTTTTATAGGAAAAAAATCAATCTAATGGTCATAATTTTCTGTTTTTATCAATTTATGATAAACTATATTTCATGGTACAGAGGCATCTTTCTATTTTTTTAACAATTAAGTTGGTAAAACTTTGTATGCGGCCTAAATCGTTAGACTTAACACTATAAATTTTTATTCTTGAGAGAAACGGAGACAACAAAGTTTCCAAACCCCTTTGACCATTACCATATGTCAAAACATGATGCAACTATGCATTTAAACAAGATTTTTATATTTCTTGAATTTTTCAAAATTTGTGGGTTAACCCTACAAAATATTTTTTTTTTGTTAATTTCTCTATATACTGAACTTTATACTCAGTAAAATTGTTTAAAATTTTCTAAATGCATTATAAATTTATATTAATCTATAATAAAATATCTTTCACGGTACATGGTCATAATTTTAATTTCTTAATAATTCTTTTTAATAAAACTTAATATACTGCTTAAATTAGTGTATTAACCGCTATGAAATCTCTATTCTTTAGAGAAACGGAAACAACAAAGGTTTCAAACCTCCTTGACCATTATACTATGTTAGTTTATGATGCAAATATGCATTAAAACAATATTGTCATTTTTTTTATTTTTTCTCAAAATATGTGGGTTAACCCCTACGAAAATATTGAGTTTTAGGTTAAATGCTCTATATTTTTAAGCTTATACTCACTAGTGTTGTTTAAAATTTTCTAACCACTTTATACATTTTTATTAATGTATGATAAACTAACTTTCATGGTAAAAGGGCATCGTTCTATTTTTTTAACAATTACGTTGGTAAAACTTCATTTGCTGCCTAAATCATTGGACTTACCACTATAAATTATTATTCTTGAGAGAATCGGACACAACAAAGGTTCGAAACCTCTTTGACCATCATCCTATGTCAAAACATGATGAAACTATTCATTTAAACAAGATTTTTATATTTCTTGAATTTTTTCAAAATTTGTGGGTTAAGCCCTACGAAAATATAATGTTTTCATTAATTTCTCTTTATACTGAAGTTTATACTTTATACACATTAAAGTTGTTTAAAATTTTCTAAATGCATTATAAATTTGTTTTCATATATTATACACTTTATTCCATGGTACATGGGCATCTTTCTAATTTTTAACAATTTTTTAATAAAAATTTATATGTCGCTTAAATTAGTGGCCTAACATCTATGAAATATCTATTTCTTAGATAAACGGAAACAATAAATGTTCCAAACTTCTTTGAATATTATCCTATGTTAGTGTACGATGCATATATTTATTAGAAAAATATTGTCCTATTTTAAAAATTTGGTAGGTTACACCACGAAAATATTAAGTTTTTAGGTAAATTCCCTATAAACTCAGTTAATACTCTTTAATTTTTAAAACAATTTCTAACTACATTCTTAATTTTTATTACTATTTCATAAAATATTTACCATGGTACATGGTCATCGTTTTAATTTCTTAACAACTTTTAAAATAAAACTTAATATACTGCTTAAATTAGTGGATTAACACCACTATGAAATCTCTATTCTTTAGAGAAATGGAAACAACAAAGGTTCCAAACCTCCTTGACCATTATACTATGTTAGTTTATAATACAAATATGCATAAAAACGATATTGTCATATTTTTTTATTTTTTTTTATCAAAATATGTGGGTTAACCCCTATGAAAATATTGAGTTTTAGGTTAAATGCTCTATATTTTTAAGCTTATACCTACTAGTGTTGTTTTAAATTTTCTAATAAATTTATAATTTTTTTTTAATATATGATAAACTATCTTTCATGATACATTGGCATCGTTCTAATTTTTTAACAATTAAGTTGGTAAAAACTTTGTATGCTTCCTAAATCATTGGACTTACCACTATAAATTTTTATTCTTGACAGAAACGAAGACAACAAAGGTTTCAAATCCTTTTTGACCATCATCCTATGTCAATACTGGATGCATCTATGCATTTAAACAAGACTTTCATATTTATTGATTTTCTTTCAAAATGGGTTAAATCATACGAAAATATAAAACTTTCCTTAATTTCTTTATATACTGAAGTTTATACTCAGTAAAGTTTTTTAAAATTTTCTAAATGCAGTAAAGTTTTTTAAAATTTTCTTAACAACTTTTTTAAGAAAATTTAATATATTGCTTAAATTAGTGGATTAACCACTATGAAATCTCTATTCTTTGGAGAAACGGAAACAACAAAGGTTTTAAACCTCCTTGACCATTATACTATGTTAGTTTACGATGCAAATATGCATTAAAACAATATTGTCATATTTTTGATTTTTTTTCTCAAAATATGTAGGTTAACCCCCTACAAATTTCCTATGCTGCCTAAATCATTGGACTTACCACTATAAATTTTTATTCTTGAGAGAAACGGACACAACAAAGGTTCCAAACCTCCTTGACCATCATCCTATGTCAATACATGATGTCAATACATGATGCATCTATGCATCTAAACAACATTTTCATATTTATTGATTTTTTTTTTCAAAATTTGCGGGTTAACCCCTACAAAAATATAAAAATTTCCTTAATTTATTTATATACTGAAGTTTATACTCAGTGAAGTTGTTTAGAATTTTATAAATGCATTATAAATTTGTATTAATCTATCATAAAATATCTTTCATGGTACATGGTCATCGTTTTAATTTCTTAACAACATTTTTAATAAAACTTAATATACTGCTTAAATTAGTGGACTAACCACTATGAAATCTCTATTCTTTAAAGAAACATAAACAACTAAGATTCCAAACCTCTTTGACCATTATACTATGTTAGTTTATGATGAAAATATGCATTAAAACAATATTTTCATATTTTGATTTTTCTTAAAATGTGTGGGTTAACCCCTACAAAAATATTGAGGTTAAGTGCTCTATATTTTTAAGCTTATACTCACTAGTGTTGTTTAAAATTTTCTAATCACATTATACAGTTTTATTAATGTATGATAAACTATCTTTCATAGTACAGGGGCATCGTTTTATTTTTTTAACAATTAAGTTGGTAAAACTTCGTATGCTGCCTAAATCATTGGACTAACACTATAAATTTTTATTCTGGAGAGAAACGGAGTCAACAAAGTTTCCAAATTTCTTTGACCATCATCCTATGTCAAAACAGGATGAAACTATGCATTTAAACAAGATTTTTATATTTCTTGAATTTTTCCAAAATTTGTGGGTTAACCTGTACGAAAATATAATATTTTCGTTAATTTCTCTATATACTGAAATTTACCCTCATTAAAGTTGTTTAAATTTTTCTAAATGCTTTATAAATTTGTATTAATCTATTATACACTTTCTTCCATGATACTTGGGCATCGTTCTAATTTTTTTAACAATTGTTTTAATAAAACTTTATATGTCGCTTAAATTAGTGGACTAACCTCTATGAAATATCTATTCTTTAGATAAACAGAAATAATAAATCTTCCAAAGATCTTTGAATATTATCCTATGTCAGTGTACGATGCATAGGTTTATTAAAACAATATGGTCATATTTTTAATTTTTTTTTCAAATTTTGTAGTTCACACCACGAAAATATTAAGTTTTTAGGAAAATTCTCTATATACTGAGTTAACACTCTTTAATTTTTAAAATAATTTATATCTCTATTCTTAATTTTTATTACTGTATCATAAAATATATTTCATGGTACATGGTCATCGTTTAATTTCTTAACAACATTTTTAATAAAACTTAATATACTGCTTAAATTAGTGGATTAACCACTATGAAATCTATATTCTTTAGAGAAACGAAAACAACAAAGGTTCCAAACCTCCTTGACCATTATACTATGTTAGTTTATGATGCAAATATGCATTAAAACAAAATTGTCATATATTTGATTTTTTCCCCAGAATATGTGGGTGTTAACCCCTACGAAAATATTGAGTTTTAGGTTAATAGCTCTATATTTAAGCTTATACTAATTAGTGTTGTTTAAAATTTTCTAGTCACTTAATACATTTTAATGTATGATAAACTATCATTCATGGTATATATAGGGGCATCATTCTATTTTTCTAACAATTAAGTTGGTAAAACTACGTATGCTGCCTAAATCATTTGACTTACCACTATAAGTTTTTTATTCTTGAGAGAAACAGAGACAACAAAGGTTCCAAACATGTTGGACCATCATCCTATGTTAAAACAGGATGTAACTATGCATTTATACAAGATTTTTATATTTCTTGAATTTTTGAAAAATTTGTGGGTTAACGCCTACGAAAATATAATGTTTTCGTTAATTTCTCTATATACTGAAATTTATACTCAGTAAATTTGTTTAAATTTTTATAAATGCTTTATAAATTTGTATTAATCTATTATACACTTTCTTCCATGGTACATGCGCATCGTTCTAATTTTTTAACAATTGTTTTAATAAAACTTTAAATGTCGCTTAAATTAGTGGAATAACCTCTATGAAATATCTATTCTTTAGATAAACGAAAACAATAAATCTTCCAAAGCTCTTTGAATATTATCCTTTGCCAGTGTACGATGCATAGATTTATTAAAACAATTTGGTCATATTTTTATTTTTTTTCAAATTTTGTAGCTCACACCACGAAAATATTATGTTTTTTAGGAAAATTCCCTATATACCGAGTTAACACTTTTTAATTTTTAAAAAAATTTCTAAATCTATTATTAATTTTTATTACTGTATCATAAAATATCTTTCATGGTCAATTTTTTTCTTTTTCTTTACAACTTTTTTAATAAAATTTAATATACTGCTTAAATTAGGGGACTAACCACTATGAAATCTCTGCTCTTTAGAGAAATGGAAACAACAAAGGTTCCAAACCTCCTTGACCATTATACTATGTTAGCTTATGATGCAAATATGCATTAAAACAAAATTGTCATATTTTTGATTTTTTCTCAAAATATATGGGTTAACCCCTACGAAAATATTGAGTTTAGGTTAAATGCTCTATATTTTTAAGCTTTTACTCACTAGTGTTGTTTTAAAATTTCTAATCACTTTACATATTTTTATTAATGTATGATAAACTATCTTTCATGGTTTAAGAACATAATTCAAAATTTTTAACAATTAAGTTGGTAAAACTTCGTATGTTGCCTAAATCATTGGACTTACCATTATAAATTTTTATTGTTGAGAAAAACGGAGACAACCAAGGTTCCAAACCTCTTTGAATATCATCCTATGTCAACACATGATGAATTTATGCAGTTAAACAAGATTTCATATTTATTGAATTTTTTCAAATTTGTAGGTTAACCCCTACAAAAATATAATTTTTTCCTCAATTTCTTTATATACTGAAGTTTATACTCAGTAAAGCTGTTTAAAATTTTCTAAATTCATTATAAATTTGTATTAATCTATCATAAAATATCTTTCATGGTATATGGTCATCGTTTTAATTTCTGAACAACTTTTTTTAACAAAACTTAATATATTTTTTAAATTAGTGTATTAACCACTATGAAATCTCTATTCTTCAGAGAAACGGAAACAAGAAAGATTCCAAACCTCATTGACCATTATCCTATGTTAGTTTATAATGAAAATATGCATTAAAATAATATCGTAATATTTTTGTTTTTTTTTCTCAAAATATGCGGGTTAACCCCTTCTAAAATATTGAGTTTTCGGTAAATACTCAATATACTGAAGTTTATACTCTTCAATTTTATTTTAAAATTTTCACACCACATTCTACATTTGAATTAATGTATTCTAAAGTCTCTTTCATGGTAAATACGAATCATTCTATTTTTTTTTTAATATTTAGTTTTGGAAAATTTCATATATTGTCTAGATTAGTGAAATTTGCATTATAAATCTTCATTATCAAGACAAAAAGAGACAACGAAGGTTCTAAACTCTTTAACCATCATCTTATGTTAGTGTTCGATGAAACTATACACTAAAATCAGATTTTCATTTTTTGCAAACTTTCCAAAATCCGTGGGTTAACAACTCCTTCTAAAATATTGAGTTTTCAAAAAAACCCTCAATATACTGAAGTTTATACTCTTCAATTTTGTTTTAGAATTTTCAAACCACATTCTACATTCGAATTAATGTATTCTAAAGTCTCTTTCATGGTATATACGAATCATTCTATTTTTTAATATTTAGTTTACTAAAATTTCATATATTGTCTAGATTAGTGGAATTTGCATTATAAATCTTCATTATAAAGAGAAACGGAGACAACGGAAGTTCTAAACTCTTTGACCATCATCTTATGTTAGTGTTCGATGAAACTATACACTAAAATCAGATTTTCATTTTTTTGAAAATTTTCCAATATCCGTGGGTTAACCGTTTCTAAAATATTGAGTTTCCGGTAAATCCTCAATATACTGAAGTTTATACTCTTCAATTTTGTTTTAAAATTTTCAAACCACATTTTACATTTGAATTAATGTATTCTAAAGTCTCTTTCATGGTATATACAAATCATTCTAAGTTTTTAATATTTAGTTTAGTAAAATTTCATATATTGTCTAGATTAGTGGAATTTGCATTATAAATTTTCATTATCTAGAGAAACGAAGACAACAGAGGTTCTAAACTCTTTGACCATCATCTTATGTTAGTATTCGATGAACCTATATACTAAAATCAGATTTTCATTTTTTGAAAAATTTCCAAAATCCGTGGGTTAACCCCTTTTAAAATATTGAGTTTTCTGTAAATCCTCAATATACTGATGATTATACTCTTGAATTTTGTTTTAGAATTTTCAAACCATATTCTACATTTGAATTAATGTATTCTAAAGTCTCTTTCATGGTATATACAAATCATTCTAATTTATTAATATTTAGTTTAGTAAAATTTTATATATTTTCTAGATTAGTGGAATTTGCATTATAAATCTTCATTATCTAGAAAAACGGAGGTTCTAAACTCTTTGACCATCATCTTATGTTAGTGTTCGATGAAACTATACACTAAAATCAAATTTTCATTTTTATGAAAATTTTCGAAAATTCGTAGGTAACCTCCTTCTAAAATATTGAGTTTTCAGTAAATTCTCAATATACTGAAGGTTATACTCTTCAATTTTATTTTAAAATTTTCAAACCACATTCTACATTTGAATTAATGTATTGTAAAGTTTCTTTCATGGTATATAAGAATCATTCTACTTTTTTAATATTTAGTTTAGTAAATTTCATATATTGTCTAGATTAGTGGAATTTGCATTATAAATCTTCATTATCAAGAGAAACAGACACAACGGAGGTTCTAAACTCTTTGACCATCATCTTATGTTAGTCTTCTATGAAACTATACACTAAAATCAGATTTTTCATTTTTTTGAAAGTTTTCCAAAATCCGTGGGTTAACCCCTTCTAAAGTATTGAGTTTTCGGTAAATCCTCAATATATTGAAGTTTATACTCTTAAATTTTGTTTTAAAATTTTCAAACCACATTCGACATTTAATTAATGTATTCTAAAGTCTCTTTCATGGTATATACGAATCATTCTAATTTTTTAATATTTAGTTTCCTAAAATTTCATATATTGTCTAAATTAGTGGAATTTGCATTATAAATCTTCATTATCTAGAGAAACGGAGACAACGGAGGTTCTAACCTCTTTGGCCATCATCTTATGTTAGTGTTCGATTAAACTATATACTAAAATCAAGTTTTCGTTTTTTTGAAAAGTTTCCAAAATCTGTGGGTTAACCCCTTCTAAGATATTGAGTTTTCGGTAAATCCTCAATATACTGAAGTTTATACTCTTCAGTTTTATTTTAAAAACTTCAAACCACATTCTACATTTGAATTAATGTATTCTAAAGTCTCTTTCATGGTATATACGTATCATTCTTATTTTTTTTAATATTTGTCTCCTAAAATTTCATATATATTGTCTAAATTAGTGGAATTTGCATTATAAATCTTCATTATCAAGAGAAAAGGACACAACGGAGGTTCTAAACTCTTTGACCATCATCTTATGTTAGTGTTCGATGAAACTATACACTAAAATCAGATTTTTCATTTTTTGAAAATTTTCCAAAATCCGTGGGTTAACCCTTATTCTATAATATTGAGTTTTCGGTAAATCCTCAATATATTGAAGTTTATACTCTTCAATTTTGTTTTAAAATTTTCAAACCACATTCTACATTTGTATTAATGTATTCTAAAGTCTCTTTCATGGTATATACGAATTATTCTATTTTTTTAATATTTAGTTTAATAAAATTTAATATATTGTCTAGATTAGTGGAATTTGCATTATAAATCTTCATTATCAAGAGAAACGGACACAACGGAGGTTCTAAACTCTTTGACCATCATCTTATATTAGTGTTCGATGAAACTATACATTAAAATCAGATTTTTCATTTTTTTGAAATTTTTTCCAAAATCCGTGGGTTAACCCCTATTCTAAAATATTGAGTTTTCGGTAAATCCTCAATATACTGAAGTTTATACTCTTCAATTTTATTTTAAAATTTTCAAACCACATTTTACAGTTGAATTAATGTATTCAAAAGTTTCTTTCATGGTATATACGAATCATTCTAATTTTTTTAATATTTAGTTTAGTAAAATTTAATATATTGTCTAGATTAGTGGAATTTGCATTATAAATCTTCATTATCAAGAGAAACGGAGACAACAGAGGTTTCAAACTCTTTGACCATCATCTTATGTTAGTGTTCGATGAAACTATACACTAAAATCAGATTTTCATTTTTTTGCAAACTTTCCAAAATCCGTGGGTTAACAACTCCTTCTAAAATATTGAGTTTTCGGTAAACCCTCAATATACTGAAGTTTATACTCTTCAATTTTGTTTTAGAATTTTCAAACCACATTCTACATTCGAATTAATGTATTCTAAAGTCTCTTTCATGGTATATACGAATCATTCTATTTTTTATATTTAGTTTACTAAAATTTCATATATTGTCTATATTAGTGGAATTTGCATTATAAATCTTCATTATAAAGAGAAACGGAGACAACAGAAGTTCTAAACTCTTTGACCATCATCTTATGTTAGTGTTCGATGAAACTATACACTAAAATCAGATTTTCGTTTTTTTGAAAATTTTCCAATATCCGTGGGTTAACCGTTTCTAAAATATTGAGTTTCCGGTAAATCCTCAATATACTGAAGTTTATACTCTTCAATTTTGTTTTAAAATTTTCAAACCACATTTTACATTTGAATTAATGTATTCTAAAGTCTCTTTCATGGTATATACAAATCATTCTAAGTTTTTAATATTTAGTTTAGTAAAATTTCATATATTGTCTAGATTAGTGGAATTTGCATTATAAATCTTCATTATCTAGAGAAACGAAGACAACAAAGGTTATAAACTCTTTGACCATCATCTTATGTTAGTATTCGATGAACCTATACACTAAAATCAGATTTTCATTTTTTGAAAAATTTCCAAAATCCGTGGGTTAACCCCTTTAAAATATTGAGTTTTCTGTAAATCCTCAATATACTGATGATTATACTCTTGAATTTTGTTTTAGAATTTTCAAACCATATTCAACATTTGAATTAATGTATTCTAAAGTCTCTTTCATGGTATATACAAATCATTCTAATTTATTAATATTTAGTTTAGTAAAATTTTATATATTTTCTAGATTAGTGGAATTTGCATTATAAATCTTCATTATCTAGAGAAACGGAGGTTCTAAACTCTTTGACCATTATCTTATGTTAGTGTTCGATGAAACTATACACTAAAATCAGATTTTCGATTTTTAAATTTTTTTTTCCAAAATCCGTGGGTAACCCCTTCTAAAATATTGAGTTTTCGCTAAAACCACAATATACTGAAGTTTATACTCTTCATTTTAAAAAAAAAATCAAACCACATTCTAAGATTTGAATTAATGTATTCTGAAGTCTCTTTTATGGTTTATACGAATCATTCTAATTTTTTTATTATTTTGTTTAGTAAAATTGCATATATTGTCTAGATTAGTGGAATTTGCATTATAAATCTTCATTATCTAGAGAAACGGAGACAACAGAGGTTCTAAACTCTTTGACCATCATCTTATGTTAGTGTTCGATGAAAATATACACTAAAATCAAATTTCCATTTTTTGAAATTTTTTTCAAAATTCGTGGGTCCCTTTTAAAATATTGAGTTTTCCGTAAATCCTCAATATACTGAAGTTTATACTCTTCAATTTTATTTTAAAATTTTCAAACCACATTCTACATTTGAATTAATGTATTCTAAAGTCTCTTTCATGGTATATATGAATCATTCTATTTTTTTTAATATTTAGTTTAGTAAAATTTCATATATTGTCTAGATTAGTGGAATTTGCATTATAAATCTTCATTATCTAGAGAAACGGAGACAACGGAGGTTCTAAACTCATTGACCATCATCATATGTTAGTGTTCGATGAAACTATACACTAAAATCAGCTTTTCATTTTTTTTTGAAATTTTTCCAAAATCCGTGGGTTAACAACCCCTTCTAAAATATTGAGTTTTCGCTAAAACCACAATATACTGAAGTTTATACTCTTCATTTAAAAAAAAAAATTCAAACCACATTCTACATTTGAAGTAACGTATTCTAAAGTCTATTTCATGGTTTATACGAATCATTCTAATTTTTTAATATTTTGTTTAGTAAAATTTCATATATCGTCTAGATTAGTGGAATTTGCATTATAAATCTTCATTATCTAGAGAAACGAAGACAACGGAGGTTCTAAACTCTTTGACCATCATCTTATGTTAGTGTTCGATGAAACTATACACTAAAATCAAATTTTCATTTTTTATGAAAATTTTCGAAAATTCGTGGGTAACTTCCTTCTAAAATATTGAGTTTTCGGTAAATTTTTAATATACTGAAGGTTATACTCTTCAATTTTATTTTAAAATTTTCAAACCACATTCTACATTTGAATTAATGTATTGTAAAGTTTCTTTCATGGTATATAAGAATCATTCTAATTTTTTAATATTTAGTTTAGTAAATTTCATATATTGTCTAGATTAGTGGAATTTGCATTATAAATCTTCATTATCAAGAGAAACAGACACAACGGAGGTTCTAAACTCTTTGACCATCATCTTATGTTACTCTTCTATGAAACTATACACTAAAATCAGATTTTTCATTTTTTTGAAAGTTTTCCAAAATCCGTGGGTTAACCCCCCTTCTAAAATATTGAGTTTTCGGTAAATCCTCAATATTTTGAAGTTTATACTCTTAAATTTTGTTTTAAAATTTTCAAACCACATTCTACATTTGAATTAATGTATTCTAAAGTCTCTTTCATGGTATATACGAATCATTCTAATTTTTTAATATTTAGTTTCCTAAAATTTCATATATTGTCTAAATTAGTGGAATTTGCATTATAAATCTTCATTATCTAGAGAAACGGAGACAACGGAGGTTCTAACCTCTTTGACCATCATCTTATGTTACTCTTCTATGAAACTATACACTAAAATCATATTTTTCATTTTTTTGAAAAATTTCCAAAATCCGTGGGTTAACCTTCTAAAATATTGAGTTTTCGGTAAATCCTCAATATACTGAAGTTTATACTCATCAGTTTTATTTTAAAAACTTCAAACCACATTCTACATTTGAATTAATGTATTCTAAAGTCTCTTTCATGGTATATACGTATCATTCCTATTTTTTAATATTTGTCTCCTAAAATTTCATATATATTGTCTAAATTAGTGGAATTTGCATTATAAATCTTCATTATCAAGAGAAACGGACACAACGGAGGTTCTAAACTCTTTGGCCATCATCTTATGTTAGTGTTCGATGAAAATATACACTAAAATCAGATTTTTCATTTTTTTGAAAATTTTCCAAAATCCGTGGGTTAACCCTTATTCTATAATATTGAGTTTTCGGTAATTCCTCAATATATTGAAGTTTATACTCTTCAATTTTGTTTTAAAAGTTTCAAACAACATTCTACATTTGTATTAATGTATTCTAAAGTCTCTTTCATGGTATATATGAATTATTCTATTTTTTTAATATTTAGTTTAATAAAATTTAATATATTGTCTAGATTAGTGGAATTTGCATTATAAATCTTCATTATCAAGAGAAACGGACACAACGGAGGTTCTAAACTCTTTGACCATCATCTTATATTAGTGTTCAATGAAACTATACACTAAAATCAGATTTTTCATTTTTTTGAATTTTTTTCCAAAATCAGTGGGTTAATCCCTATTCTAAAATATTGAGTTTTCGGTAAATCCTCAATATACTGAAGTTTATACTCTTCAATTTTATTTTAAAATTTTCAAACCACATTTTACAGTTGAATTAATGTATTCAAAAGTTTCTTTCATGGTATATACGAATCATTCTAATTTTTTTAATATTTAGTTTAGTAAAATTTAATATATTGTCTAGATTAGTGGAATTTGCATTATAAATCTTCATTATCAAGAGAAACGGAGACAACGGAGGTTTCAAACTCTTTGACCATCATCTTATGTTAGTGTTCGATGAAACTATACACTAAAATCAGATTTTCATTTTTTTGCAAACTTTCTAAAATCCGTGGGTTAACAACTCCTTCTAAAATATTGAGTTTTCGGTAAACCCTCAATATACTGAAGTTTATACTCTTCAATTTTGTTTTAGAATTTTCAAACCACATTCTACATTCGAATTAATGTATTCTAAAGTCTCTTTAATGGTATATACGAATCATTCTATTTTTTAATATTTAGTTTACTAAAATTTCATATATTGTCTAGATTAGTGGAATTTGCATTATAAATCTTCATTATAAAGAGAAACGGAGACAACGGAAGTTCTAAACTTTTTGACCATCATCTTATGTCAGTGTTCGATGAAACTATACACTAAAATCAGATTTTCATTATTTTGAAAATTTTCCAATATCCGTGGGTTAACCGTTTCTAAAATATTGAGTTTTCGGTAAATCCTCAATATATTGAAGTTTATACTCTTCAATTTTGTTTTAAAATTTTCAAACCACATTCTACATTTGAATTAATGTATTCTAAAGTATCTTTCATGGTATATATGAATCATTCTAATTTTTTTAATATTTAGTTTAGTAAAATTTAATATATTGTCTAGATTAGTGGGATTTGCATTATAAATCTTCATTATCAAGAGAAACGGAGATAACGGAGGTTCTAAACTCTTTGACCATCATCTTATGTTAGTGTTCGATTAAACTATATATTAAAATCAGATTTTCATTTTTTTGAAAAATTTCCAAAATCCGTGGGTTAACAACCCCTTCCAAAATATTAAGTTTTCGGTAAATCCTCAATATACTGAAGTTTATACTCTTAAATTTTATTTAAAAATTTTCAAACCACATTCTACATTTGAATTAATGTATTCTAAAGTATCTTTCATGGTATATATGAATCATTCTAATTTTTTTAATATTTAGTTTAGTAAAATTTAATATATTGTCTAGATTAGTGGGATTTGCATTATAAATCTTCATTATCAAGAGAAACGGAGATAACGGAGGTTCTAAACTCTTTGACCATCATCTTATGTTAGTGTTCGATTAAACTATATATTAAAATCAGATTTTCATTTTTTTGAAAAATTTCCCAAATCCGTGGGTTAACAACCCCTTCCAAAATATTGAGTTTTCGGTAAATCCTCAATATACTGAAGTTTATACTCTTAAATTTTATTTTAAAATTTTCAAATCCACATTCTACATTTGAATTAATGTATTCTAAAGTTTCTTTTATGGTATATACGAACCATTCTATTTTTTCAATATTTAGTTTAGTAAAATTTTATATATTGTCTAGATTAGTGGAATTTGCATTATAAATCTTCATTATCTAGAGAAACAGAGACAACAGAGGTTCTAAACTTATTGACCATCATCTTATGTTAGTGTTCGATGAAACTATACACTAAAATCAGATTTTCATTTTTTTGAAAAATTTCCAAAATCCGTGGGTTAACCCCTTCTAAAATATTGAGTTTTCGGTAAATCCTCAATATACTGAAGTTCATACTCTTCAATTTAATTTTAAAATTTTCAAACCACATTATACATTTGAATTAATGTATTATAAAGTCTCTTTCATGGTATATACAAATCATTCTAATTTTTTAATATTTAGTTTAGTAAAATTTAATATATTGTCTAGATTAGTGGAATTTGCATTATAAATCTTCATTATCTAGAGAAACGGAGACAATAGAGGTTCTAAACTTTTTGACCATCATCTTATGTTAGTGTTCGATGAAACTATACACTAAAATCAGATTTTCATTTTTTTTTGAAATTTTTCCAAAATCCGTGGGTTAACCCCTTCTAAAATATTGAGTTTTCGGTAAATTCTCAATATACTGAAGTTTATACTCTTCAATTTTCTTTTAAAATTTTTAAACCACATTCTACATTTGAATTAGAGTATTCTAAAGTCTCTTTCATGGTATATATGAATCATTCTAATTTTTTAATATTTAGTTTAGTAAAATTTCATATATTGTCTAGATTATTGGAATTTGCATTATAAATCTTGATAATCAAGAGAAACAGAGACAACAGAGGTTCTAAACTCTTTGACCATCATCTTATGTTATTGTTCGATGAAACTATGCACTAAAATCAGATTTTTCATCTTTTTGAAAATTTTCCAAAATCCGTGGGTTAACCTCTTTTAAAATAAAGTTTTCGGTAAATCCTCAATATACTGAAATTTATACTCTTCAATTTTGTTTTAAAATTTTCAAACTACGTTCTACATTTGAATTAATGTATTCTAAAGTCTCTTTCATGGTATATATGAATCATTCTATTTTTTTTAATATTTAGTTTAGTAAAATTTCATATATTGTCTAGATGACTAGATTATTGGAATTTGCATTATAAATCTTCATTATCAAGAGAAACGGAGGCAACGGAGGTTCTAAACTCTTTGACCATCATCTTATGTTAGTGTTCGATGAAACAATACACTAAAATCAGATTTCATTTTTTTGAAAATTTTCCGAATTTCGTGGGTTAACCCCTTCTAAAATATTGAGTTTTCGGTAAATCCTCAATATACTGAAGTTTATACTCCTTACTTTTGTTTTAAAAATTTCAAACCACATTCTACATTTGAATTAATGTATTCTAAAGTCTCTTTCATGGTATATACGAATTATTCTGATTTTTTAATATTTAGTTTAATAAAATTTCATATATTGTCTAGATTAGTTGAATTAACATTATCAAATATTCATTATCTAGAGAAACGGAGACAATAGAGGTTCTAAACTCTTTAACCATCATATTATGTTAGTGTTCGATGAAACTATACACTAAAATTAGATTTTCATTTTTTTTGAAATTTTTCCAAAATCCGTGGGTTAACCCCTTCTAAAATATTGAGTTTTCGGTAAATTCTCAATATACTGAAGTTTATACTCTTCAATTTTCTTTTAAAATTTTTAAACCACATTCTACATTTGAATTAGAGTATTCTAAAGTCTCTTTCATGGTATATATGAATCATTCTAATTTTTTAATATTTAGTTTAGTAAAATTTCATATATTGTCTAGATTATTGGAATTTGCATTATAAATCTTGATAATCAAGAGAAACAGAGACAACAGAGGTTCTAAACTCTTTGACCATCATCTTATGTTATTGTTCGATGAAACTATGCACTAAAATCAGATTTTTCATCTTTTTGAAAATTTTCCAAAATCCGTGGGTTAACCTCTTTTAAAATAAAGTTTTCGGTAAATCCTCAATAAACTGAAATTTATACTCTTCAATTTTGTTTTAAAATTTTCAAACCACGTTCTACATTTGAATTAATGTATTCTAAAGTCTCTTTCATGGTATATATGAATCATTCTATTTTTTTTAATATTTAGTTTAGTAAAATTTCATATATTGTCTAGATGACTAGATTATTGGAATTTGCATTATAAATCTTCATTATCAAGAGAAACGGAGGCAACGGAGGTTCTAAACTCTTTGACCATCATCTTATGTTAGTGTTCGATGAAACAATACACTAAAATCAGATTTCATTTTTTTGAAAATTTTCCGAATTTCGTGGGTTAACCCCTTCTAAAATATTGAGTTTTCGGTAAATCCTCAATATACTGAAGTTTATACTCCTTACTTTTGTTTTAAAAATTTCAAACCACATTCTACATTTGAATTAATGTATTCTAAAGTCTCTTTCATGGTATATACGAATTATTCTGATTTTTTAATATTTAGTTTAATAAAATTTCATATATTGTCTAGATTAGTTGAATTAACATTATCAAATATTCATTATCTAGAGAAACGGAGACAACAGAGGTTCTAAACTCTTTAACCATCATATTATGTTAGTGTTCGATGAAACTATACACTAAAATTAGATTTTCATTTTTTTTGAAATTTTTCCAAAATCCGTGGGTTAACCCCTTCTAAAATATTGAGTTTTCGGTAAATACTCAATATACTGAAGTTTATACTCTTCAATTTAATTTTAAAATTTTCAAACCACATTCTACATTTGAATTAATTTATTTTAAAGTATCTTTCATGGTATATACGAATCATTCTAATTTTTAATATTTAGTTAAGTAAAATTTCATATATTGTCTAGATTAGTGGAATTTGCATTATAAATCTTCATTATCTAGAGAAACAGAGAAAACATATGTTCTAAACTCTTTGACCATCATCTTATGCTAGTGTTCGATGAAATTATACACTAAAATCAGATTTTCATTTTTTTGAAATTTTTCCAAAATCCGTGGGTTAACCCCTTCTAAAATATTGAGTTTTTGGTAAATCCTCAATATACTGAAGTTTATACTCTTCAATTTTGTTTAAAAATTTCCACATTCTACATTTGAATAAATATATTCTAAATTCTATTTCATGTTATATACTAATCATTCTAATTTTTAATATTTAGTTTAGTAAAAATTCAAATATTGTCTAGATTAGTGGAATTAGCACTATCAAAATTTTCATTATCTAGAGAAACGGAGACAACAGAGGTTCTAAACTCTTTGACCATCATATTAATTTAGTGTTCGATGAAACTATACACTAAAATCAGATTTACATTTTTTTGAAATTTTTCCAAAATCCGTGGGTTAAGCCCTTCTCAAATATTGAGTATTCGGTAAATCCTCAATATACTGAAGTTTATACTTTTTAATTTTGTTTTGAAATTGTCAAACCACATTCGACATTTGAATTAATGTATTCTAAAGTCTCTTTCATGGTATATACGGATCATTCTAATTTTTTAATATTTAGTTTAATAAAATTTCATATATTGTCTAGATTAGTGGAATTTACATTATAAATCTTCATTATCTAGAGAAACGGAGACAACAGAGGTTCTAAACTTTTGACCATCATCTTATGTTACTGTTCAATGAAACTATACACTAAAATCAGATTTTCATTTTTTTGAAAAAATTTCCAAAATCCGTGGGTTAACCCCTTCTAAAATATTGAGTTTTCGGTAAATCCTCAATATACTGAAGTTTATACTCTTCAATTTTATTTTAAAATTATTAAACCACATTCTACATTTGAATTAATGTATTCTAAAGTCTCTTTCATGGTATATATGAATCATTCTAATTTTTTTAATATTTAGTTTAGTAAAATTTAATATATTGTCTAGATTAGTGGAATTTGCATTATAAATCTTCATTATCAAGAGAAACGGAGATAACGGAGGTTCTAAACTCTTTGACCATCATGTTATTTTAGTGTTCGATTAAACTATATATTAAAATCAGATTTTCATTTTTTTTGAAAAATTTCCAAAATCCGTGGGTTAACCCCTTCCAAAATATTGAGTTTTCGGTAAATCCTCAATATACTAAAGTTTATACTCATAAATTTTATTTAAAAATTTTCAAACCACATTCTACATTTGAATTAATGTATTCTAAAGTTTCTTTTATGGTATATACGAATCATTCTATTTTTTTTTAATATTTAGTTTAGTAAAATTTCATATATTGTCTAGATTAGTGGAATTTGCATTATAAATCTTCATTATCAAGAGAAACGGACACAACGAAGGTTCTAAACTCTTTGACCGTCATCCTATGTTAGTGTACGATGAAACTATACACTAAAATCATATTTTTCATTTTTTTGAAAATTTTCAAAAATCCGTGGGTTTAACCCCTTCTAAAATATTGAGTTTTCGGTAAACCCTTAATATATTGAAGTTTATACTCTTCAATTTTGTTTTAAAATTTTCAAACCACATTCTACATTTGAATTAATGTATTCTAAAGTCTCTTTCATGGTATATATGAATCATTCTATATTTTTAATATTTATTTTAGTAAAATTTCATATATTGTCTAGATTAGTGGAATTTGCATTATAAATCTTGATAATCAAGAGAAACGGAGACAAGTGAGGTTCTAAACTCTTTGACCATCATCTTATGTTAGTGTTCGATGAAACTATACACTAAAATCAGATTTTCATTTTTTTTGAAAAGTTTCCAAAATCCATGGTTTAACCCCTTCTAAAATATTGCGTTTTCGGTAAATCCTCAATATATTGAAGTTTATACTCTTCAATTTTGCTTTAAAATTTTCAAACCACATTCTACATTTGAATTAATGTATTCTAAAGTCTCTTTCATGGTATATATGAATCATTCTAATTTTTTTAATATTTAGTTTAGTAAAATTTAATATATTGTCTAGATTAGTGGAAATTGCTATATAAATCTTCATTATCAAGAGAAACGGAGATAACGGAGGTTCTAAACTCTTTGACCATCATCTTATGTTAGTGTTCGATTAAACTATATATTAAAATCAGATTTTCATTTTTTTGAAAAATTTCCAAAATCCGTGGGTTAACACCCCTTCCAAAATATTGAGTTTTCGGTAAATCCTCAATATACTGAAGTTTATACTCTTAAATTTTATTTAAAAATTTTCAAACCACATTCTACATTTGAATTAATGTATTCTAAAGTCTCTTTCATGGTATATATGAATCATTCTAATTTTTTTAATATTTAGTTTAGTAAAATTTCATATATTGTCTAGATTATTGGAATTTGCATTATAAATCTTCATTATCAAGAGAAACGGAGGCAACGGAGGTTCTAAACTCTTTGACCATCATCTTATGTTAGTGTTCGATGAAACAATACACTAAAATCAGATTTCATTTTTTTGAAAATTTTCCGAAATTTGTGGGTTAACCCCTTTTAAAATATTGAGTTTTCGGTAAATCCTCAATATACTGAAGTTTATACTCCTTACTTTTGTTTTAAAAATTTCAAACCACATTCTACATTTGAATTAATGTATTATAAAGTCTCTTTCATGGTATATACGAATCATTCTAATTTTTTAATATTTAGTTTAGTAAAATTTAATATATTGTCTAGATTAGTAGAATTTGCATTATAAATCTTCATTATCAAGGGAAACGGACACAACAGAGGTTCTAAACTCTTTGACCATATCTTATGTTAGTGTTCGATGGAACTATACACTAAAATCAGATTTTCATTTTTTTGAAATTTTTCTAAAATCCGTGGGTTAACCCCTTCTAAAATATTGAGTTTTCGGTAAATCCTCAATATACTGAAGTTTATACTCTTCAATTTTGTTTAAAAATTTCCACATTCTACATTTGAATTAATATATTCTAAATTCTATTTCATGTTATATACGAATCATTCTAATTTTTAATATTTAGTTTAGTAAAATTTCATATATTGTCTAGATTAGTTGAATTAACATTATCAAATATTCATTATCTAGAGAAACGGAGGCAACGGAGGTTCTAAACTCTTTGACCATCATCTTATGTTAGTGTTCGATGAAACAATACACTAAAATCAGATTTCATTTTTTTGAAAATTTTCCGAAATTCGTGGGTTTAGCCCCTTTTAAAATATTGAGTTTTCGGTAAATCCTCAATATACTGAAGTTTATACTCCTTACTTTTGTTTTAAAAATTTCAAACCACATTCTACATTTGAATTAATGTATTCTAAAGTCTCTTTCATGGTATATACAAATCATTCTAAGTTTTTAATATTTAGTTTAGTAAAATTTCATATTTTGTCTAGATTAGTGGAATTTGCATTATAAATCTTCATTATCAAGGAAAACGGACACAACAGAGGTTCTAAACTCTTTGACCATATCTTATGTTAGTGTTCGATGGAACTATACACTAAAATCAGATTTTCATTTTTTTGAAATTTTTCCAAAATCCGTGGGTTAACCCCTTCTAAAATATTGAGTTTTCGGTAAATACTCAATATACTGAAGTTTATACTCTTCAATTTCATTTTAAAATTTTCAAACCACATTCTACATTTGAATTAATTTATTTTAAAGTATCTTTCATGGTATATACGAATCATTCTAATTTTAATATTTAGTTAAGTAAAATTTCATATATTGTCTAGATTAGTGGAATTTGCATTATAAATCTTCATTATCTAGAGAAACAGAGAAAACATATGTTCTAAACTCTTTGATCATCATCTTATGCTAGTGTTCGATGAAATTATACACTAAAATCAGATTTTCATTTTTTTGAAATTTTTCCAAAGTCCGTGGGTTAACCCCCTTCTAAAATATTGAGTTTTTGGTAAATCCTCAATATACTGAAGTTTATACTCTTCAATTTTGTTTAAAAATTTCCACATTCTACATTTGAATTAATATATTCTAAATTCTATTTCATGTTATATACGAATCATTCTAATTTTTAATATTTAGTTTAGTAAAAATTCAAATATTGTCTAGATTAGTGGAATTAGCACTATCAAAATTTTCATTATCTAGAGAAACGGAGACAACAGAGGTTCTAAACTCTTTGACCATCATATTAATTTAGTGTTCGATGAAACTATACACTAAAATCAGATTTTCATTTTTTTGAAATTTTTCCAAAATCCGTGGGTTAACCCCTTCTCAAATATTGAGTATTCGGTAAATCCTCAATATACTGAAGTTTATACTTTTTAATTTTGTTTTGAAATTGTCAAACCACATTCGACATTGGAATTAATGTATTCTAAAGTCTCTTTCATGGTATATACGGATCATTCTAATTTTTTAATATTTAGTTTAATAAAATTTCATATATTGTCTAGATTAGTGGAATTTGCATTATAAATCTTCATTATCTAGAGAAACGGAGACAACAGAGGTTCTCAACTTTTTGACCATCATCTTATGTTACTGTTCAATGAAACTATACACTAAAATCAGATTTTCATTTTTTTGAAAAAAATTCCAAAATCCGTGGGTTAACCCCTTCTAAAATATTGAGTTTTCGGTAAATCCTCAATATACTGAAGTTTATACTCTTCAATTTTATTTTAAAATTATTAAACCACATTCTACATTTGAATTAATGTATTCTAAAGTCTCTTTCATGGTATATATGAATCATTCTAATTTTTTTAATATTTAGTTTAGTAAAATTTAATATATTGTCTAGATTAGTGGAATTTGCATTATAAATCTTCATTATCAAGAGAAACGGAGATAACGGAGGTTCTAAACTCTTTGACCATCATCTTATTTTAGTGTTCGATTAAACTATATATTAAAATCAGATTTTCATTTTTTTGAAATATTTCCAAAAATTTCCAAACTCCCTTCCAAAATATTGAGTTTTCGGTAAATCCTCAATATACTAAAGTTTATACTCTTAAATTTTATTTAAAATTTTTCAAACCACATTCTACATTTGAATTAATGTATTCTAAAATTTCTTTTATGGTATATACAAATCATTCTATTTTTTTTAATATTTAGTTTAGTAAAATTTCATATATTGTCTAGATTAGTGGAATTTGCATTATAAATCTTCATTATCAAGAGAAACGGACACAACGAAGGGTCTAAACTCTTTGACCGTCATCCTATGTTAGTGTACGATGAAACTATACACTAAAATCAGATTTTTCATTTTTTTGAAAATTTTCCAAAATCCGTGGGTTTAACCCCTTCTAAAATATTGAGTTTTCGGTTAATCCTTAATATATTGAAGTTTATACTCTTCAATTTTGTTTTAAAATTTTCAAACTACATTCTACATTTGAATTAATGTATTCTAAAGTCTCTTTCATGGTATATATGAATCATTCTATTTTTTTAATATTTATTTTAGTAAAATTTCATATATTGTCTAGATTAGTGGAATTTGCATTATAAATCTTGATAATCAAGAGAAACGGAGACAACGGAGGTTCTAAACTCTTTGACCATCATCTTATATTAGTGTTCGATGAAACTATACACTAAAATCAGATTTTCATTTTTTTGAAAATTTTCCAAAATCCATGGTTTAACCCCTTCTAAAATATTGCGTTTTCGGTAAATCCTCAATATATTGAAGTTTATACTCTTCAATTTTGTTTTAAATTTTTCAAACCACATTCTACATTTGAATTAATGTATTCTAAAGTCTCTTTCATGGTATATATGAATCATTCTAATTTTTTTAATATTTAGTTTAGTAAAATTTAATATATTGTCTAGATTAGTGGAAATTGCATTATAAATCTTCATTATCAAGAGAAACGGAGATAACGGAGGTTCTAAACTCTTTGACCATCATCTTATGTTAGTGTTCGATTAAACTATATATTAAAATCAGATTTTCATTTTTTTGAAAAAATTCCAAAATCTGTGGGTTAACCCCTTCCAAAATATTGAGTTTTCGGTAAATCCTCAATATACTGAAGTTTATACTCTTAAATTTTATTTAAAAATTTTCAAACCACATTCTACATTTGAATTAATGTATTCTAAAGTCTCTTTCATGGTATATATGAATCGTTCTAATTTTTTTAATATTTAGTTTAGTAAAATTTCATATATTGTCTAGATTATTGGAATTTGCATTATAAATCTTCATTATCAAGAGAAACGGAGGCAACGGAGGTTCTAAACTCTTTGACCATCATCTTATGTTAGTGTTCGATGCAACAATACACTAAAATCAGATTTCATTTTTTTTGAAAAATTTCCAAAATCCGTGGGTTAACCCCTTCTAAAATATTGAGTTTTCGGTAAATCCTCAATATACTGAAGTTCATACTCTTCAATTTAATTTTAAAATTTTCAAACCACATTCTACATTTGAATTAATGTATTATAAAGTCTCTTTCATGGTATATACGAATCATTCTAATTTTTTAATATTTAGTTTAGTAAAATTTAATATATTATCTAGATTAGTGGAATTTGCATTATAAATCTTCATTATCAAGGGAAACGGACACAACAGAGGTTCTAAACTCTTTGACCATATCTTATGTTAGTGTTCGATGGAACTATCCACATTCTACATTTGAATAAATATATTCTAAATTCTATTTCATGTTATATACGAATCATTCTAATTTTTAATATTTAGTTTAGTAAAAATTCAAATATTGTCTAGATTAGTGGAATTAGCACTTTCAAAATTTTCATTATCTAGAGAAACGGAGACAACAGAGGTTCTAAACTCTTTGACCATCATATTAATTTAGTGTTCGATGAAACTATACACTAAAATCAGATTTTCATTTCTTTGAAATTTTTCCAAAATCCGTGGGTTAACCCCTTCTAAAATATTGAGTTTTCGGTAAATCCTCAATATACTGAAGTTTATACTCTTCAATTTTGTTTAAAAATTTCCACATTCTACATTTGAATTAATATATTCTAAATTCTATTTCATGTTATATACGAATCATTCTAATTTTTAATATTTAGTTTAGTAAAATTTCATATATTGTCTAGATTAGTGGAATTTGCATTAAAAATCTTCATTATCTAGAGAAACGGAGACAACAGAGGTTCTAAACTCTTTGAATATCATCTTATGTTAGTGTTCGATGAAACTATACACTAAAATCAGATTTTCATTTTTTTGAAAATTTTCCAAAATTCATGGGTTTACCCCCCTTCTAAAATATTGAGTTTTCGGTAAATCCTCAATATATTGAAGTTTATACTCTTCAATTTTGTTTTAAAATTTTCAAACCACATTCTACATTTGAATTAATATATTCTAAAGTCTCTTTCATGGTATATATGAATCATTCTAATTTTTTTAATATTTAGTTTAGTAAAATTTAATATATTGTCTAGATTAGTGGAATTTGCATTATAAATCTTTATTATCAAGAGAAATGGAGATAACGGAGGTTCTAAACTCTTTAACCATCATCTTATGTTAGTGTTCGATTAAATTATATATTAAAATCAGATTTTCATTTTTTTGAAAAATTTCCAAAATCCGTGGGTTAACCCCTTCCAAAATATTGAGTTTTCGGTAAATCCTCAATATACTGAAGTTTATACTCTTCAATTTTATTTAAAAATTTTCAAACCACATTCTACATTTGAATTAATGTATTCTAAAGTTTCTTTTATGGTATATACGAATCATTCTATTTTTTTAATATTTAGTTTAGTAAAATTTCATATATTGTCTAGATTAGTGGAATTTGCATTGTAAATCTTCATTATCAAGAAAAACGGACACAACGGAGGTTCTAAACTCTTTGACCGTCATCCTATGTTAGTGTACGATGAAACTATACACTAAAATCAGATTTTTCATTTTTTTGAAAATTTTCCAAAATCCGTGGGTCCCCTTCTAAAATATTGAGTTTTCGTTAAATCCTTAATATATTGAAGTTTATACTCTTCAATTTTGTTTTAAAATTTTCAAACCACATTCTACATTTGAATTAATGTTTTTTAAAGTCTCTTTCATGGTATATATGAATCATTCTATTTTTTTAATATTTTTAGTTTAGTAAAATTTCATATATTGTCTAGATTAGTGGAATTTGCATTATAAATCTTCATTATCGAGAGAAACGGAGACAACGAAGATTCTAAACTCTTTGACCATCATCTTATGTTAGTGTTCGATAAAACTATGCACTTAAATCAGATTTCATTTTTTGAAAATTTTCCAAAATCAGTGGGTTACCCCCTTCTAAAATAATGAGATTTCGGTAAATCCTCTATATACTGAAGTTTATACTCTTCACTTTTGTTTTAAAAATTCAAACCACATTCTACATTTAAATTAATGTATTCTAAAGTCTCTTTCATGGTATATACGAATCATTCTAATTTTTTAATATTTAGTTTAGTAAAATTTCATATATTGTCTAAATTAGTGGAATTTGCATTATAAATATTCATTATCAAGGAAAACGGACACAACAGAGGTTCTAAACTCTTTGACCATATCTTATGTTAGTGTTCGATGGAACTATACACTAAAATCAGATTTTCATTTTTTTGAAATTTTTCCAAAATCCGTGGGTTAACCCCTTCTAAAATATTGAGTTTTCGGTAAATCCTCAATATACTGAAGTTTATACTCTTCAATTTAATTTTAAAAATTTCAAACCACATTCTACATTTGAATTAATGTATTATAAAGTCTCTTTCATGGTATATACGAATCATTCTAATTTTTTAATATTTAGTTTAGTAAAATTTAATATATTGTCTAGATTAGTGGAATTTGCATTATAAATCTTCATTATCAAGAGAAACGGACACAACGGAGGTTCTAAACTCTTTGATCATCATCTTGTGTTAGTGTTCGATGAAACTATACACTAAAATCAGATTTTCATTTTTTTGAAAATTTTCCAAAATCCGTGGGTTAACCTCTTCTAAAATATTGAGTTTTCGGTAAATCCTCAATATACTGAAGTTTATACTCTTCAATTTTGTTTAAAAATTTCCACTTTCTACATTTGAATTAATATATTCTAAATTCTATTTCATGGTATATAAGAATCATTCTAATTTTTAATATTTAGTTTAGGAAAATTTCATATATTGTCTAGATTAGTGGAATTTGCATTATAAATCTTCATTATCTAGAGAAACGGAGACAACGGAGGTTCTAAACTCTTTGACCATCATCTTATGTTAGTGTTCGATGAAACTATACACTAAAATCAGATTTTCATTTTTTTGAAAAATTTCCAAAATCCGTGGGTTCCTCTTCTAAAATATTGAGTTTTCGGTAAACCCACAATATACTGAAGTTTATACTCTTCAATTTTGTTTTAAAATTTTTAAACCACATAAATCTGTGGGTTAACCCCTTCTAAAATAAAGTTTTCGGTAAATCCTCAATATACTGAATTTTATACTCTTCAATTTTGTTTTAAAATTTTCAAACCACATTATACATTTGAATTAATGTATTCTAAAGTCTCTTTCATGGTATATATGAATCATTCTAATTTTTTAATATTTAGTTTAGTAAAATTTTATATATTGTCTAGATTATTGGAATTTGCATTATAAATCTTCATTATCAAGAGAAACGGAAACAACGGAGGTTCTAAACTCTTTGACCATCATCTTATGTTAGTGTTCGATGAAACTATACACTAAAATCATATTTCATTTTTTGAAAATTTTCCGAAATTCGTGGGTTAACCCCTTCTAAAATATTGAGTTTTCGGTAAATCATCAATATACTGAAGTTTATGCTCCTTACTTTTGTTTTAAAAATTTCAAACCACATTCTAAATTTGAATTAATGTATTCTAAAGTCTCTTTCATGGTATATACGAATTATTCTATTTTTTAATATTTAGTTTAATAAAATTTCATATATTGTCTAGATTAGTTGAATTAACATTATCAAATATTCATTATCTAGAGAAACGGAGACAAAAGAGGTTCTAAACTCTTTAACCATCATCTTATGTTAGTGTTCGATGAAACTATACACTAAAATTAGATTTTCATTTCTTTATTGAAATTTTTCCAAAATCCGTGGGTAAACCCCTTCTAAAATATTGAGTTTTCGGTAAATACTCAATATACTGAAGTTTATACTCTTCAATTTTATTTTAAAATTTTCAAACCACATTCTACATTTGAATTAATTTATTTTAAAGTATCTTTCATGGTATATACGAATCATTCTAATTTTTAATATTTAGTTAAGTAAAATTTCATATATTGTCTAGATTAGTGGAATTTGCATTATAGATCTTCATTATCTAGAGAAACGGAGAAAACAGATGTTCTAAACTCTTTGACCATCATCTTATGCTAGTGTTCGATGAAATTATACACTAAAATCAGATTTTCATTTTTTTGAAAATTTTCCAAAATCCGTGGGTGAACATCTTCTAAAATATTGAGTTTTTGTTAAATCCTCAATATACTGAAGTTTATACTCTTCAATTTTGTTTAAAAATTTCCACATTCTACATTTGAATAAATATATTCTAAATTCTATTTCATGTTATATACGAATCATTCTAATTTTTAATATTTAGTTTAGGAAAATTTAAAATATTGTCTAGATTAGTGGAATTAGCATTATCAAAATCTTCATTATCTAGAGAAACAGTGACAACAGAGGTTCTAAACTCTTTGACCATCATATTAATTTAGTGTTCGATGAAACTATACACTAAAATCATATTTTCATTTTTTTGAAATTTTTCCAAAATCTGTGGGTTAACCCCTTCTCAAATATTGAGTATTCGGTAAATCCTCAATATACTGAAGTTTATACTTTTTAATTTTGTTTTAAAATTGTCAAACCACATTCGACATTTGAATTAATATATTATAAAGTCTCTTTCATGGTATATACGAATCATTCTAATTTTTTAATATTTAGTTTAATAAAATTTCATATATTGTCTAGATTAGTGGAATTTGCATTATAAATCTTCATTATCTAGAGAAACGGAGACAACAGAGATTCTAAACTCTTTGACCATCATCTTATGTTAGTGTTCAATGAAACTATATACTAAAATCAGATCTTCATTTTTTTGAAAAAATTTCCAAAATCCGTGGGTTAACCCCTTCTAAAATATTGAGTTTTCGGTAAATCCTCAATATACTGAAGTTTATACTCTTTATTATTAAGAAAAACCGAGACAACAAGGGTTCCAAACCTCTTTGACCATCATCCTATGTCAATACAGGATGCATCTATGCATTTAAACAAGATTTTCATTTTTATTGATTTTTCAAAATTTGTGGGTTAACCCCCACGAAAATATAATTTTTTCCTTAATTTCTTTTTATACTGGAGTTTATACTCAGTAAAGTTGTTCAAAATTTCCTAAATGCATTATAAATTTGTATTAATCTATCATAAAATATCTTTCATGGTACATGGTCATCGTTTTAATTTCTGAATAATTTTTTTAGTAAAACTTAATAATTAGTTGATTAACCACTATGAAATCTCTATTCTTTAGAGAAACGGAAACAGAAAAGGTTCCAAACCTCATCGACCATTATCTTATGTTAGTGTATGATGCAAACATGCATTAAAACAATATTGTAATATTTTCGATTTTTTCTCAAAATATGTGGGTTAACCCCTACGAAAATATTGAATTTTAGTTTAAATTCTTTATATTTTTAAACTTATACTCACTAATGTTGTTTTAAATTTTTAATCACTTTATACATTTTTATTAATGTATGATAAACTGTCTTTCATGGTACATGAGCATCGTTCCATTTTTTTAACAGTTAAGTTGGTAAAACTTCGTATGCTGCCTAAATCGTTGGATTTACCACTATAAAAATTTATTCTTGAGAAAAACGGAGACAACAAAGTTTCCAAACCTACTTGACCATAATCCTAAGTCAATACAGGATGCATCTATGCATTTGAACAAGATTTTCATATTTATTGATTTTTTTCAATATTTGTGGTTAACCTTTATGAAAATATAAATATTTCCTTAATCTCTCTATATACTGAAGTTTATACTCAGTAAAGTTGTTTAAAAAAATTTAAATGCATTATAAATTTGTATTAATCAATCATAAAATATCTTTCATGTTACATGGTCATTGTTTTAATTTCTTAACAACTTTTTTTAATAAAACAATATATTTTTTAAATTATTGGATTCACCACTATGATATCTCTATTCTTTAGAGAAACAGAAACAACAAAGGTTCCAAACCTCATTAACCATTATCCTATGTTAGTTTAAAATGAAAATATGCATTAAAACAATATTGTAGTATTTTTGATTTTTTTCAAAATATGTGGGTTAACCCCTACGAAAATATTGAGTTTTAGGTTAAATGCTCTATATTTTTAAGCATATACTCACTAGTATTGTTTTAAATTTTCTAATCACTTTATACATTTTTATTAATGTATGATAAACTTTTTTTCATGGGACAGGGGCATCGTTCTAATTTTTTAACAATTAAGTTGGTAAAACTTCGTATGCTGCCAAATTTATTGGAGTTACCACTATAATTTTTTATTCTTGAGAGAAATGGAGACAACAAAGGTTTCAAACATCTTTTACCATCATCCTATATCAATAAAGGATGCATTTATACATTTAAACAATATTTTCATCTTTATTGATTTTTTTCAAAATTTGTAAGTTATCCCCTACGAAAATATATTTTTTCGTTAATTTCTCTATACATTGAAGTTTATACTCAGTAAAGTTGTTTAAAATTTTCTAAATGCATTATAAATTTATATTAATCTATCATAAAATATCTTTCATGGTACATGGTCATCGTTCTAATTTTTTTAACAATTGTTTTAATAAAACTTTATATGTCGCTTAAATTAGTGGACTAACCTCTATGAAATATCTATTCTTTAGATAAATAGAAACAATAAATGTTACAAATCTCTTTGAATATTATCCTATGTCAGTGTACGATGCATATATTTATTAAAACAATATTGTCAAATTTTTAAATTTTTAAAAAAAATTGTAAGTCCCACCACGAAAATATTAAGTTTTTTTAGGAAAATTCCCTATATACTGGGTTAACACTCTTTAATTTTTAAAACAATTTCTATTTATTATTATTATTTTTCTTTCCTTCAAACTCAGAACTAAAACAATATTATAAGCATATTTTTTTTCCTTTTTAGTCTAATCCACTATTACAATATGTAACAAAAATCGAGTACTATTTTGTATTTGTAAACATAGTTGTTTAATATATATGCCTAAACATCTTATACAATCAATACTAACAAACATATAATCTCTGAATACGAATACTTTGCAATGATCTAAATATTGTTTTGGATGTTTTAAAGATACATAAGCAATAAGAACCCGATATCGAGCCACATGCGGCTCAGTAATGTTAAATGCACTCGTGACTGAGCAAAGATGACGAATTTTATGTTACTCCACTATCTACATGCAAGTCCAACATTTCCTTGCAAGTCCAACATTTCCTCTGTTTTATCTCCTGACCATAACTTAACATTCTTCTAAAAAAATCATAGAGTATTTTCAGGATATGTAGCGGCTGCAATGGATCTCTTTATATACATATATAAGCGCTTACTGATGTGCATTAAAATGTCAGTTACAGACTACTTATATATATAAAAATATGAAGAGATATATTCATTTAACAAAGTGATGTGTTTTGGATGCAGAGACACATGTCGCGACAACAGCTTTCGATTTTTCGACGTGGAATCCTATGTGACGCATCCAGGAGAGAAAAAACATTTTTCTATATATATAGATTTTCATAATTAATGTAAATGTTATGTAACTTCATAAACAAGAAAAGTTAAACTTCTAATATAAAATGTTAACATATTCAGTTATATGCAAATATATGCTCGTATAAGAAAAAGATCATTTACAAAAATTGAAAGAAAATTTCCATTCATCTAATTTTGCAGATACCTTCTAAAATAAGCTATTATTTAACCTTTATGCACACAGCACACCTAACTAAAACTCAAGACAAAGGAGGAGAAAGCAGAACAAAGTGATCATGGGAACATGCTTCTCTTCATCATCATCATCAAACTCACGCACAAGGATGGTAGATTATTACTATGACCCTGAATTATACGATTACAACAGAGTTTTCCCACCCTACGACGTAAACTATGTCAATAATCTGCATCTCCAACAAGCTCTGGCTTCTTCTTTGGTCACCTCAATGGAGGAGATTAACCATCATCCCCAACCCCAAAGGCATGTTACCTTGCGTATCAAGCAGGAGGAAGAAGAACCGGAGATAAAAACCGAGAACGGACCCGCCGAACCATCTAGCAGGTTATGTACGATATGTATGGATGAGAAGTCTTCCTCCGACATGTTCCGAGGTAACTGCACTCACTTCTATTGCACCGAGTGCACTGCCCGTTACGTGGAGACCAAGATAGAAGAAAACGTAGCTAGAATCAAGTGTCCTGACGTGGATTGCACGCACGTGATTGAGCCAAACAAATGTCGTGATCTGATCCCAAAGAACTTGTCCGTGCGTTGGGACAAAGTCTTGTGCGAGTCTTTGTTCCAGTCGTCTGAAAAAGTCTACTGTCCGTTCGAAAACTGCTCGGCGATGATGGTTGTGGAAGGTGGTGATGATAAAGTGACGGCGACGGAGTGTCCGTCTTGTCACAGGCTGTTTTGCGCTCAGTGTAAAGTGACATGGCACGCAGGGATGAGGTGCAATGAGTTTCAGAGAGTTGGGAACACTAATGATAAGATCAGTAACTTATTTTTTAGTAGAATATTAACCATAAACAAAGGTAAAGAGAAGAAGAATGAAGATGAGTTGATGATTCAGTTGGCTAAGAACAAGCAGTGGAAGAGGTGTCCTAGTTGCAACTTCTACGTTGAGAAACTCGCTGGTTGTCTGCATATAAGTTGCAGGTCACTACTTCAATCATAAAATTAGGAATGTGTAATTCTAAATTTCGTTTTTAATCGTAATTGTTTTGTAGGTGCGGTTTTGAGTTTTGCTATGGTTGTGGATCAAACTGGAGCGACAGTCACTCGTGCCTAATCACTCGTACCGGAGAGGCAGTAGTACTCTCTGCCTAAGTTTCTTAATTTACTTTTGGCAAAAGGAATAAGTCTATTCATTTGAAATGTTTTTATTTGTTATTCATGCCTATTTCCAGATCCCAGCTAGTTTTTATACTAACATCTACATTACTATTCTATATTTTTTTTTTTGAACACCCTAATCCCCATTCTGACTATTTTCACAATGAAATAGAGTTTTTTGAAGTAAAAGAGTTTCATCTCTACTCCTTTTTACTCTTATAGTGTAAAATATAGATTTACTCCATAAACAAAATATTTTGTTTATTTTTATGTAACACTCAATTTTTCACTATAAAACATAGTAGCTTTGGAATAAAAACAACCCTTTGTAACAGTATCACGAAAATGCAAACTTTTTTTTTTCCACCATTACTTTTATCATTCTTTTACACATGAAACCAATTGGGAAACATAAAAGATTAATGAAAAATAAAATAAAAATCACACAAGGAAACATATGATTAAAAAGGAAAAGCAAAGCAGGGAAACTATTTACAGACACAACTTATGTGCATAGCATAAGAACTTATTTGGTGAAGCCTCCTCCTTCATTAGTTGTTAACTTAAGATCTTCTTTCCAACACTTCCACGGAGGCTAACGAATAACTATAAACCACACCCACTTTACCCCAACACGGCCTGGACTTGTTTGTTTGTTTTTTGCTTATGTTTTAATCACAAGAGAAACGTTTTCCACTTACGGTGGGCGACTCTCACCGTGCTTGCGAGTTGTCGTGGGTGTATAGGGAGACGAGTGAGTCCACAGCTCCAGCTGCAAGAAGAACCTCGTACGGATGAAAAGCGAGGCAGCTCACTGAACCGATCTTCTGTCCCATGAAGGTCGGGTAGTAGAGGATTCTTCCTAGTTGTTCTCCCTCAAGGCTAAACACTTTAATTAGCTGTTTTGCAGATCCACTCGCGATTATTGGAGCGTGTCTGTGAACAGCTAAGGCCGTGAGTGAACCCCTGTGTGCATCAATCGTCAGGTATGTGTCCCTTGATGTTCTCAGGTCAAGGAACTGTATATCACCGGCCTGTGATGCACTCACCACCTGAAAAAAAAGGAATAGGTATTGGCATCGGGAAAGCGACAAAATAATTGAGAAACACCTGTGACAGTTCAGAGATGAGTTCTTGCAACCTTTGAGGGATCAAGTCCAGGCTGAAAACTGAGTCCAACCACTCTTTCAACTTTCTGATGAGGCCGAGTAGCAAGGACAAGCCTTCAGATATGAAAGAAAAATGATATGAAGTGATGTATCCAAAACAAGGTTCTCATTCGAGGAGTTCTTGTGTAAATTGGTTAATGAAACAAAGCAACTTACGGTTCAGGCGACCGAACATCATAGAGTCTCAAAGATCCATCAGCGAAACCAGCAACAAGTTGACTCCCGTGCACTTGAGAAGCCGACTACAAATCAGGACATTCTAAAGCGTTTAATCGATCATATAAATCCTGACACTCTTAACGCGGTTCTATGTTATAAAGAAGAAGGCTAAAATGTCGACTTACAAGTGCCGTAACTCCGCACTCTGACTCAGAGGGAATAGATCTGACTAGCTGTTCTCTCTCAAGGTCCCAAAGCTCGACTGTTGAAACCTCCCCAGAAGCATACTGTTGAATACGAGTTAACCCATAAATAACAATAAAAAGGCTTCCTAACTTGGAAAACAAAGAATAAGCAACACAAACCAGGCAGCCAGACTGTTGTTGCCAGTCCACAACAGCGTTCAAGTCACGTACACCGGGTTTGTGACCCTGGATTGAAGAAAACCCCGTAACAAGCTTCTGTTTACCCTTTGTTGCATAGTTTTTCCATATCCGGACAGACCCATCACCTAAAGATAATTCCAAAAGATAAGTGTAAGACATAGATACCATTTCTCAGCAGCTATAATCAATCAATTTGCAAACAGTGGAAAGAGTAATTACATGACGCAACAAGTAGCAGAGAGTCGTCAAGTTCATTGACGAGACAGAGCTTTGAAATTCCTTTGTCAGGAAAATCATGATTGTCAAAGCCATTGAGAAGAGTTGCGTCCTCGTAGTTCCAGACTCTGAGAGGATAATACCGGAAAATACTTAGTGCAGTAAAGACATTTCGATTCGAAAAATGTCAAAAAGAGAGAAGATCAAATTTTAAGAACAGTTTCAAACTAGTGATATACTAGACACGGATCTAATCCGATATATCTAGCTTCGAAAGGGAACACCTTTTGTTTTGAGGAACCAAATTTTAGCTCTGCTCTGAAGAAACTTGCATACCTGATCCGTTCATTCTCGTCTGCAGCAACTACAATGGGAGAGAAAGGGTGAAGGAGAGCTGTCTTTGTTCCCGTTTCAAACCTCGTATCCCAGTTGGCAATAGGGTTATTGTTGAGCTTGCTAATAGCTGGTCAAGTTCAGATGTTGTGAGTCAGTTCAAGTGACTAGTATAGGCACAGTAAAAAAAACAGAGATAGAAGAGAAACAGTACTTACAAGAGTGCTGGCATTTTGCAATTTGCTCAAGTGCGAATTTTTCTTTCTCTTCTCTTTTGGTATCTATCTCCGGACTAGCATCAGCTTCAGAAAGAAGCGGTTTAGAAAAGTAGCCACAGCTCCAGTTGTAGATAGTTGATAATGGGAGCAAACTCCGTTCAGATCCACTGGCGCCTAAAAACGGATCAGCCAATCCCGAGTCTGGTGAACTCAACAGGTGGGGCCTGAACTCTAACGAACAAACTCTTCTCAGTCCAGGTAGATAGTTTGTTCTAGGAGGGCTGACCGGAGGAGTCCTAAAACTTAAGGGCATATTACCTGTTGTCAACAACAGTTGAAGGTCAAAACTCACAAATGGATCGCCTTATGAATTAAGCAAAAACTCTAAAATTTCATGATCATAAAACATTCCATAAACAGCTACCTGCATGCATATCAAACCATGAGGATGAACGAGATAGGCCCGCAAGAGGAGTGTTAGATGTTGTTGCAGCTTCCCCTAATCGGCCAGTGGGCTTCGAGGGTTTCGCAACAACTTGTTCGATTCCAATGATCGAAAGCACACGCCGCCCGAGACTTGCAATTCGTGGAGATGGGTCTTTAGCTAATGCAAACATAGATCGAACGCACTGCGAATAAACAGCGTTATCAAACAGTCTTTGCTGATGGACAGCTCCATTGCTGACACTGTCATGCATGATTCCATCATCAGACAGTGGAGATCCCTGCATTAGCCCAGACGAGCCCAGAGGGCTGCTTGAGATCCTAGCCTCACGAGCAACTGGTTGGCTTTCAGTGCTAGCTCTAGTCAGAGGACTGATGTGTAAAGAAACAAGTGTTGCACTCCCAGCTTCATGGAATTTAGCGATTGAAGGGAGCGAAGTAAGCAAAGAGCTTGACTGAGGCTTCCAATATGAAGCGGCGGCTAACTTTAGGTGCTTTTTGTGGCCAAAGGCAAAACGTGCAAGAGCTGTAGAGACATCAACAACATGGGCTTCGGAATCAAATAGGAAAAATTAAAAGTAAGCAAGCTAAGGTTCAGATATATATGCAGACTGAACAAAGACGGATATTCGACAATGCACAAAACCACAGATGAACTCTGTGAACGAGGGACAATATGATTATACGGTTGTATAGACTAATAAACTATCACTCGCTCCAACTACAGGTAACAGATAAACTTGGCTGTCTATGTGAATGAAATTATTAAATTCAGCAAACGAAAATCAATAAATAAAATGTAGGAGATATTCCAAATTAAAATATTCGCATTACGTTAGATATTTTTTTGAAGTTAAATGACTCTAACGCTAATTAGGAACCCACAAACACAATCCCACGATCATGAATGTTCAAGAGTTGAATGCTGTGCGTACCTACAGCAACCTCTGACCGGACAAGTGGACTCCCATCTGAAACTACATCTAAGAGACTTTTAATAATAGCTTCTTCTGCTCTAATCTTTTCATCATCATCAAATTCATCCTCCAAAGAACTTTTACTAGAGCCAAACCCAATATCAAGTAAGGTACCCAAGGCAAAAACAGCAGCAGCCCTTACCTGTAAAAGAAAGTTATGGTCGGTAATTACACTGCTAAAAAATACTATACAGAAATCTGAGCTTCACCTCAGGTTGGGGCTCAGAAAGCAGAGGTGCCAACTTTTTAAACGCATTTGCCTCCCTAGCCACGATTTGGGCCTCCACAAAATCTTCCCATAACTTTCCAAGACAAAGACAAAGCCATTGTAGAAACTTTTCTTGCTGTGAATCACTTGGTCTGGATAGTTCAAGGTGCCCCAGACAAACACCAATTAAATTAGCTTCAAGACATGCTTCCTGGCCTCGTCGGTGCCCGTCCACAATGACAGATAGAACAAAAGCAGCCATAGCTCGTTGGTCTGGAATTGCATCCAAGCTATCTAGAAACCTTACGAAATATGTATGCCCCCCATCCTTCACAAGATCAATTTGACATGACTGTAAACAAAAAGAGACCAGTCAATGTTGGAATAATCCAAAGACGGAGAAAAAAGCTTAAGCAATGGCCAGAGATAAAAAAAAAAAACTTAATCTAGCATTAACTTGTAAAACAAAACGCAGATGCATGACAAGCTACAATCATCTTCCGATTCTTCCCAGAAAATAGCTCATCGAACGCAAAAAAAACTTTACCTTATCAAGTGCGAGAATTTTTGTCCATATGAAAACAAGGATCTGTCTTAGCTCATTTGTTGTCGTTTGCAGAAGCTTCAGCACATATGGGAATATTCCAACAGACAAAGCCTAGAGGAATTTTCACTTCACGTGTAAGGGGACAACCAGAAAATATTCTCTGTAAGTCAAAGGGAAAGAGAGTTCAATTTTGAAGTATACCAGATCCACGGCCCATGAACCCATATCAAGAAATCTTCCAAGAAGTACAAGAGCACGATACCGATGGCATTGGCTAAGTAACACCTGAAGTAAATCAGAGTCTATAAATACGCTATGATAGTAATCTACAAAATAATGATGGAACGTCCAGAAGGAAGCCAGCCAGGAAATGTCTCTTAAGTTAAATCCACACAAAACTATGCGAAAAATGAGAAATCAATATGGCTCTCTCTCTCTTTCACACCACACAACAAAAATGGAAAAGAATACAGAAATTTAGGTTGCACCTGAAGAACAATAGGCAACTGCTCTGGTGGCTTCTTATGCTCAGATCCATGATCAAGCCACACCTCAAAAGCTGTCAGTTGCTCAGTAAAAAAGGGACTTGGCTAGAAAAAAAGGAAGAAAGTATTATCATAACAGGCTCCGTCTTATACAATTAAAAGGAAACTACATGAGGCAAAACAAACCTCGAACTCTGTGTTTGGGTCCCGAACGAGTTCGGGAAGGCGAGAAAGGCAGATTTCAGCAGCCATGTCCCATGCATCCCTGAAAAGCAATAGCTAGCTGAGTAAAAGTCTAGACACGTAACACTTTATCTAACAGGGAGGTTCTTCGAGGATACCACATATGATGTTGATGCGTAGGAGGCAACATAGGGTGAGATATTGGATTACAGTTTGCCGAGCGCATTATTCTCTCAGCAAGTAAGAAATTTCGAAAAAGGCTAGCGACCAACAAATCCTGTCTGAATAATCTCTGGAAAAGTTCTGCAGGGTAAAACTAACATTCATGAGGGACACTGAAAAGCAAACAAGTCAAGTTAAAGAGGATTGGCCTTAATATATTATGCAGAAATTTGGAGAAGTACCATGAGGAAGCACATTCCATGCAATTGTATCCGTCACTGCTGTGAAAATCCAGTTCAACTCCCCTAACAATGTCTTACGGTCATTTTGGCGGCCTGGAATCAAGTCAATAAGTGATTCATCGATGATTTCTTTCAAGAGAGAACGCCTACAGAACCTGCAATGGAAAGCCTCTTGTGAAAGCTGCAAGCTAAACTGAATTGTATAGTTCGCACATGGACATAAATCAAACGCATTCAATATAAAGTAGTAATCTATTTAATAGTAAAGAGTTAAAAGGAGACTAGAACTGAAACTGCACAACCTCCGTAGGTGATGTTTTGATCTTACATCATGATGAACCAAGACTATGTTTACCAAGTCTCTATAAAGTGGTTTGATGGAAAAATGTTTTGTAGGAATAAAACAGACATCTGAGTACGTATAAAAAATGAGAGATGAAAAGAAGATTTACCATTTCAACGCCATTTTGATGGGTGTGGTGAGGCAAGAAGTAAAAACATCAGCTGGAAATTCAACGCTCTGAGGAAGTGTCTCATGTACATCACAAGCAGCAAGTAGAATGCAGTCCCTTGAGGATCCAGAGGAACCAGAAGAACCCCAATCATGAAGCTGCATAAGGAATAAACGAACTTTCGTCAATTTATGGAACGCCAATTGCAGAACCAAGTCGTAAACTCGACAGGAGGATGTGTAACATGAGTAAAGTGGTTGCTTCATTTACCTCAGCAAAGGCATTAAGAATTATCCTAGCAGCCGAGCAGTCAAAAACGTAGATGGACGGTGTCTTCAACCAGGAATCAAGCTCACCGATTGGCAAAGGAATGTACTGCGTATAATGCTGCACATAACACGAGATCAATCAGTACGTGGTAGCAAGCAGACGAAAAGAAAGAAGAACATGGTAGACAAAAGAAATAGCTAGGAAAAACACACACCTTGTTGAATACCCAAATTTCACCATTAGCTGTAGGCTTTGGCACACCATGCCCATTATAATGGAATAGAACTCTCTCGGTCTTTGCATATTTCCGACAAGTCAAGCACAGCTTCCTGACTTCATCGTGCGTCGGATCTAACTGAACCTTATATCGTGCCTGGGAGAGATAATACCCACAAAAGAAATGAAAAAAAACTTAACATGAACAAAAAATAACAAAAAGAGTTCAGGGAAATAAATAAATCACCCTTGGTTGCCATCTCTCATACTGAGTGCTCAGATTTTTTCCAATAGCCTCGAGAGCTTTTGGCGGGGCCATGGAAAACGGGTCTGCCATCAAATAAAAAAACACAAAGAAAAAGAGTGAACACATAAAAGAAAGAGTGTAATAGGGTTTGAGTTGGCAGAAGGGTTCAACCTATCCAAGCCTCGATTCTAGCACACGGAGATATCTTTATAACATCCGGCGGATCAACAGTAATGTTCAAACACAGAACTAAAGCTACACATCCTGTTTTCATCTGCAAAGACGAAGGAGAATTAAAAAAAGTCAGCATTGCAAACGGATTCAATAAATGCCTTATGCAGTGAAATTAAATAGTTTCTTAACACAGATTAGGATTGAAGTGAAAACTAGTAGAGTACACTAGCAGATAATGTACTTGTTCTATGATTCTTTTTTTCATCTTAAAATAGCACTAAACAGAGAGAATAATCCAATAAGCCTATAACTCTGCAATGTTAACTTAGTTTCTTAACACAGATTAGGATTGAAGTGAAAACTAGTAGAGTAAACTAGCAGATAATGTATTTGTTCAATGATTCTCTTTAATCTTAAGATAGCACTAAACAGAGAGAATAATCCAATAAGCCTATATACTCTGCAATGTTAACTTACTCGCTCTTTGAGCCGCCATTTGGGAGCGAATACAATGCCGTCGGAAGTCGTCCCCAAGGGAGGAGAAGCCTCGGATGCGTTGTGCCTAACTTGGCAGAGCACGAGTGTCTGAGGCAAGTAGGCCATACTGGTGGCGGCGGATGTGGCGTCTCTCTCCTCCTCGGCGCCATTTCCTTGGATACTGCTCGTAGCCTCTGAATCTTTCTCGTAGAGGTGATTGGAGGCCAGAGAAACGGAGGATTGCGAGAACCGAGATACCATCAAGTCTCCTAATGCCATCCACCAAATCAGAGACCACACCGGAATAAACGAAAATCGAATCCTCAGCCCTAGATTATTCGTTCAAGGATTGGGAGGAGAGAATCGGAGATTTAAATTAGAAAGGCAGATCAAATCGACAAAGCCGCTGGTGCAGCAGCGGCGCAATAGCAGAGAATCCAGCTCAAACCCTAGGAATCGAGATGACGGCGATGGAGACGGAAGCAGCGGAGGCGCGTAAGTGAGAAAGTGAGGATGGGGAAAACCTGGGATTTAGAGAGACAAAGGGGAAAGTCTTCAAAATGAATTAGCGTTCTCTCTCTCTCTCTCTCTCTCTCTCTCTCTCTCTCTCTCTCTCTCTCTCTCTCTCTCTCTCTCTCTCTCTCTCTCTCTCTCTTCCGTTTTAAAATTTACTAATGGGCAGCAGAACTTAACCGTACATAACCAGCTGGTGCCTGGTGGTGTTCATGTATGTTGGTCCTTCACCTTTGCTCCCTTTATTATTTTTAATAGAATAGAATAGATGGAGCAGTTGTGGTTGCATTTTGGTTTTGTGTTTATTGATACCTTGGTTGTTTGTATGGCTATTGTGTTGATTAACCATCTCTTTTATATTGTTTTTTACTTGTGGATTATTTTTATTTTTAGTATGTATTCATTAACGGTTTTATTTCCCACGGATTTTTTCCCGCGAAATCTCGTTAAGTTTATGCTATATCCGGTTTAATCATTCTTACTTTATTTGGATTATTAAGATTATAGATGATAAAACTAATAAAGATCAAAATAAATTTTAATATAAACTTAAACTTTTATGATATATATTAAAGTTTTGAATGAACTTTTGTAAAAATAATAAAACAACAGATTTGATGCATATTTTATTAACTAATAGTTAAAAAATTTAACATTTAAAATATTTACTGGTTAATTTCTAATGGATTTGGTTGAAATTCATAGAAGATTTTAATCTTAATTATTTTTAATAGTGTATCCTTTTTTAAAGATCTTTGTAAATTTAAAGAAGTAATCACTAATATCAAACTATCATAAAGTAAAAGGTCTTATTATTGGTCACAAATTTGTTAGCCCATCATGAAAAATGCTTTTAACAGTCTTATTTCCCATAAAATCTTATAAATAAAATTTATGTTACATCCGATTTCATATTTTTACTTTAGAGTTAATAAAATTATAGATGATAAAAATAGTACTAACAATAAATAAGATTTAAATATAAATTAAAATTTTATGATATATTTATAATATATATATATGTGACTATGTGAGAATTAGAATTGGAATAACATTTTTAAAATACCAACAACTTTGATGCCTACATATGAATTAACAGTAACAAATTTTAAATATTAAAAATATTCACTGACAATAATTATAATTGATATTGGTTTAAATTCATAGAAAATTATTTAATTTACTGTTAAATTTATGATTAAATATTAATTATTTTTAATCTGTGCAGAAAATTTTTAAAGAGCTTTGTGATTTAAGAGAGTATCTAGACTTTGATATGCACGTTCATGCGAGTCTATTTTTTCAAAAATATGTTGTTGTTTATTTTTCATCTCACTATTATATATTATATGTGTGTCATCATATAATTAATCGTACTTTATAGGGGTGAGTACTTTACCCGATATCCGAAGTGGCACCCGAACCCGACCCGAAAAACCCGAACCGAAGTAGTAAAATACCCGAACGGATATTGAATTATGAGAAATCGGATATCCGAACCCGAACCCGAATGGATATCCGAAGATAACCGAACTTATGTACCATTAACCATATATCATAGTTTACTTCTCTAATTTTATCCAAAATATTTATATTAATTATATACATGGTTCAAAATTAGATAATATACATATAATTGCAAGAAAAGTGATTTTTTATTCACTTAAAATGCTTAAAATGCATGTCTAAATTTTTGTTTCATGCATTAACAAAAGCTACAGTTAAAATTTTAAAACAATAATCAAATTAGTATCTTTTATTTTTAAGATTTTATCCTCAAATCATTCAATGTATTAAAAATAAAATATCAGTTAAGTAAAAATTATATTTATAAATAAAAAAAACTTGAGAAATGAAGAAGTTAATTTTTTCGCAAAATCTAAATATCCGAAAACCTGACCCGAAATAACCGAACCCGAATTAAAAATATCCGAACCCGACCCGAAGTATAGAAATACCCGAACGGGTTTTATACTCCTATACCAAAATACCTGAAAATCCGAAATACCTGATCCGAACCCGAACGGGTATCCGAACGCCCATCCCTAGTATTTTATATGTACCATCATATAAGTAATCATATACTACCATCATATAAGTAATCATATACTCCCTCTATATCATTTTAAGAGGTGTTTAAAGTTTTTACACCAAAATTAAGAAAACACGAAATCTTATGTATTTTTCTTAGTTACATAAAATAACATTAAATTAAATTAGTTCAACCAATAAAAAAAAGAAACAGTATTTTGTAACTGATCACAAATTTCAAACTACATTAAATTTTATCTATAATTAAGAAACATCACTTATTTTAAAACAAAGTTGAAATCCTTAAACACCACTTATAGTGACATGGAGGGAGTAGTTAATAACATTTTATATATACCAACATCTAAATAATAATATATATTATATTTTTGAAACTTAATATGAAATATTAAAATCATAATTTAAGTTGATATACGAAATTGAGATTTATATTATACATTTTTATTTATTTTGAAAATATTTTTTTATAACTTTATTGAAAAATATTTTAGTAAAAATCAAATAATACCAAGATGTAGAGCCTGGTTACAAATTTTGTTAACCCATTATGGAAAAAAAACTTTGGGCTAGGCCCGTATTTCTTTTATTCCCGACAGTCCAGAACCTTTTAAGCAATTAGTTTATGAAACTAAAATAATTGCTAGTTCCGCAATCCACATCTATTATTTTCACATTACTACGTGTCAAAGCATAATTGGACATTATAGTGATGTAAAAGAAACGAAGCGGGTGATAGAGCGAAGCTTCTTCCTCCTCCGATCTCGGCGATAGAGAGAGAGAATGGATCAGATCTTGAACAAGGTGGGATCGTACTGGCTAGGGAAGAAGGCGAACAAGCAGCTCGATTCCGTCGGTGACGATATCAACGTACTACCTCCCTCTCTCTCCTCTCTCTCTTCACTTCGGTTTCGATCCGATGCTGTTGAGAATTCCGATTCATCTTTGCACTGTTTCTTGATCGATCTACGGCTTTAGGCTTAGTAAATGATAGTGTAGCTCGTTGATTCTTCACTTAGAACCGCAATTGAGCTTGATCTCTACCTTTTTCAGTCGCATTTTCATATGATTGTACAATAATTTACTCCAATTCTCTAATTTCGAGGCCGTTTTTAGTATTATCAGCTGAATTGCTGTGTAGACGGAGGAAGATCTTAAGAGGAGATAAAGCTATAGAGTCAAAGCCTTTTTCAAAAAAAAAAGTACTATAGAGTGTTTTTTTTTTCAATTTAAAATTTTGATAATCCTTTTTCTTTTGACTGTGTCATGTTAATGATAGTAACTAAACCTTCCCTGTTGTTGACAAAAAGAAAAAACCTTCCCTGTTAGTTAAATAGTTATTATTTTTTCTCTTTTTTCTTCCAGTCTCTGTCTACGAGCATCGAAGGAGGAACAAAATGGCTAGTGAACAAAATCAAAGGTTAGCCACTTTGTTTCTTTGTTTCTTCTACATTCAAGAAGCAGTCAATATCAGTTTAACTACCTCTGTTTCCAAAAAAAAACCTTTTTGATTATCAGGGAAAATGCAGAAGCCATTACCCGAGTTACTAAAGGAGTTCGGTTTACCTATTGGGATCTTTCCACGCGACGCAACCAACTACGAGTTCAACGAGCAGACGAGGAAACTCACCGTCTTCATCCCAACGGTCTGCGAAGTCGGCTACAAAGACTCGTCGGTCTTGAGGTTCACCACGACGGTCACGGGGTTCTTGGAGAAAGGGAAGCTAGCCGATGTCGAAGGGATGAAAACAAAAGTAATGATTTGGGTGAAAGTCACGAGCGTCTCTGCTGACTCTTCCAAGGTGCATTTCACTGCAGGGATGAAGAAAAGCAGAAGCCGTGATGCTTATGAGGTTTTGAGAGATGGCGTTGAGATTGATAAATTCTAAGCCTCTCTGTTTCTGTTTGTCCTTACTTCTATCTTTATATGTCTTTTGTATATGCAATTAAACTTTGGTGTTCATGAATCTCATGAATTTGAATTGGTATCAATATTCAAAGTTTCATAGAACATAAGTAAAGAGAAACAGAGGAGGGTTTACACGTGTGACTCACAAGCTTTCCTCTTCTATTAACAATACCATTTGCCTTATTCAGTGACCTCCTCTTTTGCTGTTTGGAGCATTAAGCTCATCCCAAGCTTCGATCCAGGTGACCATTCCATCAGCGAGCTTGATGAAGTAAGGATCAACCTTCCCGAGCTTCTCTTTCACGAGCTTAGCTAGCTCGGTGTAGCATCGCTGCACTGAATCACATTCTTTAGGAAGAGTCACTGATTGAAAGAAAGGCACGGCCTCTTCATGCCAAAAGATTCCGTTGTATTCCTTTCTTAGGTTAACGAATGGGTTGCTCGCTTTGCTGTGCCATATGTAAGGCAAACCCGTCTTCACTCCCCATCCCATGTGGTCACATATCACCTACATTTTGTGGTTTAACCCATTTAAACAAAAAAAGCACAATGAATAAGACTTGTTGCATTTGACCAGCTAGCTAGTGGTGTTTATACATTTATACCTTGACACACCAACCAGCCCACATGTCATCGTAGCGTCCTATCGGCTGCCCATCACCCATGAGTCCAAAATACATAGCTGGACCAATCAGCTCTCGATCAAAAGCAAGGTTCATACCGCACATAGGCAAGAGGGTTCCTTTAGGAATAGTCATGACCGCATCAACATACCTGCATATTAACAAACCAATAAGCATTGCTTCATCATTTTTGATAGGCTTAACAGAAATGGTATCTTCGGTGAAAGATCAAGTTTCCTGGAGTTTCTTTCAAGAGGTTTCACAAGCTGAGTGGGAGCATCATAGTCAGGGATGTTAAGCCAGAGGCCATGAGAGACCGCGGTTATGGCACCTTCACGCATACTGAAAGGGTATCCACGAACAAAGTCTGCACCATCACCGTATGGATCATAGAGTGTGTTAAAGAAATGTGGAGTTGATGGGGATAAGAGGTTCTTGATATGCTGCTCAAGTGCATTGATCTCTTTCCCAGATGGATCCTTTGCAACCTACATTGCACAGTTGTTGTCATCATTGAGATCCTAATAATAACACACACACACACACACACATATATATATACAGAGAGAGAGAAAAGGGCATTTACAAAGCAATCATCATCAATGGTGTAGATGTACTTCTTTTGGAGACCATGTAACCAAAGCAGCGACAAGCAGAGTCTTTGAAGGAAATGCAAGAAGACTTGGGACCCAAGATTCTGTTGATGTCGTTCCTGTTGTAGAGCTCGTAGTCAAACCCTTTTGGAATGTTGATGGTTCTTGAAGGATCGCCATCTTGAACGATGATCAGATGGTACTGTTCGAAGAAGGGTCTCCACATCTCGAGGAAGTCTAGGTTTCGAATCGTGGGTATCACGATGTCTAGCTCATCTTTCAGCACTGGGGTGGGTTTCATTGAAGAATACAATTGCGCCATTTCAAATGAGTAGGGGAGAAAGAGTATACTTGAGCACAGTGAAGCAAAGACAAGAGGAGAGATGTATGATAATGAGGTTGAGTTCTTTGGTATTTATAAAGAGACGAGATGAACATAAAGCATTTCTACTGCTAACGGAAGTGTAACGGATTAACTCTCGTGTTCCTATGCCAAAACATGCTTATGTTTCTTATTTTCTGTCGTCATCTGTTATTTTTACAAAAATGAAGCAATGTAACAATAGTTTTAGTTGTGTTAACATTACAATAAGAAGGATACTCATGTTTTAAGCTCAAACAAGTTCACGAGTCTCACCCACTCTAACTATCTAAACCCTAATCATGTGACCACTGTCTACCCCCTCAAGGAGTGTTACATAGAGAAACATGTAGAAGTTTGTAAGAACAAATATTCAGAAAGGTTGTAAAGAGAAATGTTTTTATCAGAACATTTTAAGAATCCTTTTGCTGAGCTTTGTATAGAGAAGAACATAAGTTATAAAGGTCTAATCAAATTATAAAAAGGTGATTACCAAAAGGAATTATAAAAAGGTAATGAATCTTTATTTCGTTTTTTTTTATTTTTACTTGCACCATGTTGAAGATCTCTTGTAATCCTTCCTTCCATAATCGCATAGTTGCCTAAATTACATAGTCTGGGAGTCGAACCCCAGACCTGAGTATAGAAGCCTTTAAACCTTAACCATTAGGCTAAAGTGCTTCCACGCATTCAAAAATCACGGCAAGACCACATTATATCCCCGCAACACACAAAGAAAGGGGGAACAGACGTGGACTTGACCGTCGCTGGGAAGAACGTTGAGAAACCTAAATGAGAAGTCGTTAATGATCTTACAATCTCCCAAACAAAGCTCGGATACGCTCACTCTACACAACTCAAGATAAAAACAACCAATCTCGACCCTTTCTAAATAAAACTTTACGAATAAAACAATGTTTTGGAACTTAAATCCACTACCAGGTAGTCTCTTAGACATCAATGCAATAGCAATGTGTATGAAAAAAACAGAGTAAAAAATCATCCAAACTACAAGGAAGGAAGTTGTCTCTCTATAGGAGCAGCTTTCTTCGGTGGAGCATTAGAGGCTTATTTATAAGAAGACAACAATTCCTCAGCGAACGGGAACGGTGAGTCACCAAAGGGTCTTGAGCAGCTATAGAACTGCGAGAGGAAGTCTTTAACCACCCAACCGCCGGGGGGCGGAGGAGGCGGAGCCTGGATATTTAAGCCATCTTCTCCGTACTGATCGTAGATGGCTCGCTTTTGAGTGTCGCTCAGAACCTTGAGTCAATGCAAACATCATAAGAACACATCATCAGTAGTTGTGATTTGGTAAGTTTATCAGCTTTACTTTGTCAGAGAAGTAACTAACTAACGAAACTGCTCAAACTCAAATTCCCATAAAGTTTGGAAATTTCTACCGAAACAAAAAAAAAACGGGTTTGGTTGCATATGTAATAATAAGCACGTGTTTTGTAAGGGAATTTACATCGTAAGCTTCGGCGATCTGCATGAAGTTGGCTTCGGCTTCTTTTTTGCTGTTAGGGTTTTTGTTGGGATGCCAGTTCATGGCGAGTTTGTGATAAGCTTTCTTCAAATCTTCATCCTTCGCGTCCCGATCAACTAGAAGAACCTTGTAATAGTCGACATCCATTGTTCTTCCTCCTCTTCTTCTTTTGATTCTCTTCGTTAACAAGTCGATCTTCTTCAATTTATACTTAACTCAATCATCCCGTACCGGTTCTGTATTAAGACACTTGATATTAATCTCCGAACGGTCTGTATGTATTTGTTCTTACTTCTTAGCCGGTCATTTCGGTTCGGGTTGATAATACAAAGTTTACACCAAGCGTAGACATATTGTCCGGCCATATGTGATTGTTTGGCCCGTTATGTTATTTATAATTGTTTGGCCCATATTTATAACTGTTATCCGTTCTTTGCCTTTTGCTTCGTGTAACACATGACGAACTTGGATTGGCTAGAGGAACATTCTGTACAACACATGGCCAAACACGATTGGCGAAACGTAAATCCTCATCAACATGCAAAAAATCTAAAACAAAGTTTAGTTAACTTCCCTTTAGAAAATACAAAAAGTTAGAGATGACGACACTTCTTCTTCCTCAACCAAACCGTATCCACAAGCCACCACTAGTACCAAACCAACGCCTCAGAAAACCGTACAGATTACCAGTGATCTCGGCCGTATCCGGTCAGCAGCTAGTAACTTCCGGCGAGGTCCGGACGGTGGAGCCGAGAGAAGCGAAAACATTGGTATCGTCGGAGGGATACGTGCTGTTAGACGTGCGGCCAGCTTGGGAAAGAGAAAAGGCACATGTGAAAGGATCACTACACGTGCCACTGTTCGTGGAGGATCCAGACAATGGGCCGATCACGCTGCTGAAGAAGTGGATCCATTTGGGATATATTGGGCTTTGGACGGGCCAGAGATTCACCATGTTTAATGACCAGTTTACCCTCCGTGTTGTAGAGGCTTTCCCGGACAAGAAGAGTAAAGTGCTTGTCGCGTGCGGTGAAGGACTCAGGTAATAAGGCTGGTGCATTTTGGTTTATCATACTGGCCCCGGTTTAGTATAGATTTGAGATAAACTTACTTAGACCAGTTCGATTTCGGTTTTTTTGGTTAATGTAAATGGTTTGCTCACAATCTCAGGTCATTGATGGCGATATCTAAGCTGCACAGAGAAGGTTACAAAAGCTTAGGATGGTTAACCGGAGGGTTTAACAGAGCAAACGAAGGAGATTTTCTAGAGATTGAAGGACCAGAAGAGCTTAAGTTCGCAACTATAGGTGGCGCATCATACTATTTCCTCAAATTACTTGTATTGTTGCAGAGCTTTGGCAAAGAGAACCGTTGAATTTCATTCAATAAGAGAAAAAAAATTGAAATAAAATGTGTCCGGTTTATTTAGTTGAACCGCTTACGGCGCCGTTTTATTGTTTTACTAGGTGATTTTTCCGTACACATGCACGAATATAAATATTTATAAAGCAAATGTAAAATAATTGAGGGGTTATTGATTGTTATTTGTTTTTAATTTTAAATTAATTTATAAATTGTATCTATAATTTCTATTAATAATATTATATTACTTTATTTAGACATGTTTTTAGTTATGTTATATCTACTCTTATTTTTACAGTTGATTTAGTTATCATATGAATATATTAAAGTGCATATATTTATCTGAATTCAAGTATAATACTTTTTATTTTAGATATACTTAAATTATGATTAATTTTTTTATTTGTATTTGCGTTGGTTGTTGTTTTAGATATGTAAATATATTTGAGGAATAGTACCTATTGAGTCTTCTCCTCCGTTGTTAGACATGTTGGTGGAGCTAAAGGTCATTCTTGCTACCAACATTTATCCCAAATTTCTTGGAGGTCAGTACCTTCTCCCCTCCATCTCTGTTTGAAACATGTGGTGTAAAAATAGCCTCATACTAACGGAGCTATACATGTTAAAATAGACACATGCAGGCCAGGCCTTCTTAGCTAGGTAGGTGGGGAGAAAATGATCTTCAAGCTCAAAACCATAGAGGAGAGAGAGAAAAGGGCATTTAAAAAGTATAATACTTTTTATTTTAGATATACTTAAATTATGATTAATTTTCTTATTTGCATTTGCGTTGGTTGTTGTCTTAGATTTGTACATATATTTGAGGAATAAGACCTATTGAGTCTTCTCCTCCGTTGATGTTATAAACAATTGTTCGATTTTGTAATGAATTTAACTAACCGGATCATCTGAATTCAAGGATTGTCATCAGATCATCATGATCTTTGTTTTTGACATTTTTATAGAGATTAAAAAATAATAATTGAAATTATACTTACGTTCAATAGTAATTGAGATAAATAAAACTATTTATAAATTGATGTATTCAATAATTTATATTAATTTTCTCTAAAATATATATTAAGTTACAATGAAATTTAAAATGATATTTTTGTAAAGTGAAAATGAAGGTAAAATGACAGATAGATTTTCTTAAAACACAAGTGGATTTTTATTGATGACATGTGCTGCTGAAGTGACAAATGGCATTGTATAAGATTTGCCAATAGCTTCTTCTGCCCAATCAGCTTCTACCTCATCTAACTCTTGGATAACGCTAACTTAACACAATAGATAAGGCTGAGCTTACTTTCCACCGTCAGATGGATTTGTTTCTCCATCCAACCGTCAATAATCATTCCCTGAGATCTCCAAGTCCCATCTCTTCCATGCACTTAAAAACGTCACTTGCTCATATCATTACAGAACATCACAACTCAACAAACGTGTGACAAAACGTACAAACAGCTCTCGTGATGGCCGCCACTTCAACAGCCGCTGCTGCTTCTTCTATCATGGGTACTCGGGTGGTTTCCGACGTCAACTCCGGTTCAGGCCGGTTCACAGCCCGGTTTGGATTCGGGACCAAGAAAGCAGCCGCTCCCAAGAAGGCTAAGACGGTTTTCTCAGACCGGCCTCTGTGGTTCCCGGGCGCGAAATCCCCCGAGTATCTCGACGGTTCGCTGGTCGGAGACTACGGTTTCGACCCTTTCGGTTTAGGTAAACCGGCTGAGTATCTCCAGTTCGATCTCGACTCTCTGGACCAGAACTTAGCCAAGAACATAGCCGGAGACGTGATCGGGACACGTACGGAGGCCGTTGACCCCAAGTCGACGCCGTTTCAGCCTTACAGCGAGGTATTTGGGATCCAGAGGTTCAGAGAGTGTGAGCTGATCCATGGGAGATGGGCTATGCTTGCAACTCTCGGTGCTCTCTCCGTCGAATGGCTCACCGGTGTTACTTGGCAAGACGCTGGAAAGGTATAACGCCTCTTTCCATCGCGTTTTACCAAAACGCGTTTGCGTTTTATTTTTTCTTTTTTTTTGGTTTTAAAAGTTTATTATACCAAAGTTTTACCAAACATTTGCGTTTTTTGCGTTTGTGTTTTACAAAAACGCGTTTACGTTTGCGTCTCCGACATTGTGTGATTGTTTTTATTTTGTTCTTACCAGGTAGAGCTAGTGGATGGATCGTCCTATTTAGGACAGCCACTACCGTTCTCGATCTCGACACTGATTTGGATCGAAGTGTTGGTGATTGGTTACATCGAGTTCCAAAGAAACGCTGAGCTGGACTCGGAGAAGCGTTTGTATCCAGGAGGCAAGTTTTTCGACCCGCTGGGTCTAGCTTCTGACCCGGAGAAGAAGGCTCAGCTTCAGTTGGCTGAGATCAAACACGCTCGTTTAGCCATGGTTGCCTTCTTGGGATTTGCGGTTCAGGCGGCTGCAACGGGTAAAGGACCGCTCAACAACTGGGCGACTCACCTTAGTGACCCGCTTCACACCACCATCATCGACACCTTCTCGTCCTCTTGATCTGGTTGCTTTAGCTTTTTATTGGTGTAATGTAATGATGTAATGATGTCCATCTTTAAGACAAGTTTGTATAACTATAAACAAACTTCTTGAAAGGTTTAGTGCTGAAATCTTCGAGTGTCATTGGATTAATGATTATGAGCCGTAACCTCATTTTCACTGTATTATCAGCTAAGATCACCACAACACCACAATCCTTTAACATACAAATTGAAGCTAAACTCATAAGTAGGAGAAAGGTAGAAAATTGACTCAAAAGAGGACACCATAAGTGGAAGATGGCATTGACCAACAAAAACAAATAAATATTGTTTTGACAAATAAGAAACAGGCTTTTTAAAAAAAAAACATAGACTACAGTTTTGATTATTTGTGGTTGATAAAATTGTTTTTTGAAAATTTACATAATTTATGTATTTGAAAAATTTGCACATAATTTATATTGAAAATTTATACTCATGACTTATTTTAGTTGTTTCGTAAAGTGTGTTAAATTTTGGGTTTAGATGATTTACAATTTTATTACAGCTATCAGTTTTTAGTATTCCAATTCTATATACGAGTAAAAGTTAAATCTTAGTTCAAGATGTAAAATATATGTCTAAAAAATATTCATTGTTTAAGCTTAGAATAATAACTTTAAAACAAAATGCAAAATATATTTATAGTTATATAGTGTTATAACTTATAACCCATATCATAATTTTGATATATATTTTTAAAACTAATATTTTATAAAATAATCAGTGCAAATAATATATATTAAGTTGATTTATAATATTTTTATTTTACACAGTTACATATTTTCATATAACTATAATTAAAAAAACAACCTATCATTTAGTTTGCCTTGCATTGATCAAAATTCGTGTAAATATTTTACAATATAAAAATGTATATGTTTGTTCAACTCATCTTATACTCGACAATTATTTAGGGCCTGACTGGTGTAACCGCAGCGGTTGCAGTTGCGGTTGCAGGAGTTTGCGAATGCAGGTGGTTACGATTTTAAGCGTTTTCTAAAGATTTGTACGACTGGTACAACTGTTAGAAATTGTTGCGTTTACGAGACTCTTATGACTGGTAAACTACCAAACGCAACATCTGTTAAATAATAATTTAATAATATTTATATTTTATGTAATTATAAAAATATTAAAAATCATAATAATATGATAAATATAAAATTTATATTTATAAAATCATATTATCAAATTTTAAAAAATTTATAGAAAATATCTTAGTTTTGAGTTTTTATGATATAAATTGAAATATAATATGAATACATTTTACAATTTCTAATATTTCAATTGAAAATTTTTATTGGATATTTTTAGTATTATTTTTATTTATTATGTTGTTTTTTTTAAAAAATTATCCTCCCGCAACCGCCCGCAACCGCAAACGCTAATTGGAACCAGTTTTTGATTTTAAGAGGTTCAGAGCGGTTTAAAGCGATTTATAGCGTTTTCTGTGATTGTTTCGAAACGCCAACAGCCGCTATGAACCGCAAAAGCTGCGTTTGCGGGTCGTAGCGGGAAAACCAGTCACCCCCTTAGTATACTTGGTTAAATAATATGTAAACTGTTTTTTTAATTCACCATGCAATTAATATTATAAATATTAACTAATTTATTTTTATTAGCTAAATATATATTGATCACAATCATCAAATGGAGAGGAGTAGATAAATTTGTGAGTGCTATTAGTTAAGTATTAAATATCCTTTAACAAAAAAGTATTAAATGTCTTATAATATTTAACAATATTCTAGTATACAAAATCGTAATCAAATCTGGTATATTTGAGGACAATAAAAATCTTTTTTTTATTAGATATACATATTTTCCAGATAGTTAAGAATCATTTTTGCTTCCTAATTCAAAATGAGCATAGAACCTAATGGGTTGAAGGAGCTGGGCTCGTTGGCCTATATATAGATACCAAAAACGGTCTTGGATTTAACACATGATGCTATGCTATGGAGGAGAGAATACTGTGCAAGACTGCAAGTTGTCTTAGAGTAAATTATGTCGTCCCAAGGCACTTGAGGAAAAATTATGTCGTCCTCCTGATCTGGTTGCTTTAGCTTTTTATTGGTGTAATGTAATGATGTCCATCATTAAGACAGAAGTTCGTATAAACTATAAACATATTCTTGCAAGGTTTAGTGCTGAAATCTCGCGGTTTGCGTTCGAGTGTCATTGGACTAATGTGATTATGAGCCGTAACCTGATCTTCACTGTATTCTCAGCTAACATTACCACAACACCACAGTACTTAACATATAAAACTGAAGATAAACACAGAAGTGGAGAAAGGTAGAGAATTGACTCAAAAGAGACATGAATTAACCAACAAAAACAATTGTTTTGACAAATAAGACGCATGCGGCATGCTCTTTAACAGAGATTGACTCAGACTCGAGCAATTAAAAAAAAAAGATTTCCAAAACCCCTCTTAACCAATATCCCACAACATTCGGCAGAGAAAAGAGGAAGACCCGCAAATATTTTTTGATCCTTTACTCAAACCAATAATACGACCAGAGAGAGAGAGAGAGAGAGAGAGAGAGAGAGAGAGAGAGAGAGAGAAACGAACGAGTATTAATGATGAAAACGGTTTAATACTACTATGCGACCATGAGCCTTGCGATCATCCCTTGAGTCCAGCGTGCAGTGTCCTTGAGGTCTTCATCCTCTGAGTCGAGACATTCGTTGAGGAACTCCCCGCAGAAGGTGAAGTTGCTGAACAAAGGCTTCGTCTTGTCTCCAACAACATCCGCAAGATCACCCAATGCTGCCACCGCTGCTTTCGTCACGCTCTCATCCCTGCTCCCACAGAAACAAAAAAAAAACACAGTAATAAGTTTCAAGTACTCTGCAGAAGACATAAATTGATTATTTATAGAGAATGATTACCTGAGGGAGTCTTTGGAAACAAGTTCAACAAACTGCAAGAGATGTTGAGCGTAGGGGACCATGAGCTCAGCCTTGGCGTCCTTGAACCCTTGTAGTATTCCAGAGTAAGCCTCAAAGATGCTTCTCCTGAGTTGGTTTCCATAATCCATAAGCTCCTCGTCGAGGGTGTCCATCTGAGCACATACATGAGCAGCCCCTTGCATGATCTGAATAGCTGTAGCCACATACCTCTCAAACTGCCCACCAATCGCCAGAGCAATGTCTCCAAAACATGAGAATATTGGAGGTTTCACCGACCTGTGGAGTGCTTCACTTTGAAGGTTCTGGATTAGGAGAGACATGATCTGATCACAGAACGGTAGGATTTTGTCATCCAGTAGCACGGCAAATGTCACCAACCACTCCTACGGTGATCGAGCAGACTTGGTACTCCTCGAAATTCTGCAGACCAGTCTGGAGATATTTGAAGAGCTCAGGCATGTATTTTGCAAACTCAGATCCAGTCGCATACGCAAGAGCACCGATTGCAAGCATTGCTTCTTCATGGACGCTTGAACTGTGACATCCAAACACTCTGAGGAACAGCATCATGATATGATCTGCGTTCTGCATTACTGATGGGTTTCGTCTCATCCTTGCTACTCAGCTTCTGGATTATGACCTGGATGACACCACAGAGAGAAGCCTGGAGTTCCGCTTGCTTCTCACGGTCCTCAGTTGATACTACCTGGAGATCCATTGTCTGACCTAATTTCCCCATGATGACAGGGAGGAGCTGCCCTATGATGCCTGCGGCCTCTAAAAGGTTGGAACAACGGACAACCTCGTTCAAGGTTTCATATGAAGCAGATCTTAGCTTAGACTCTGCACCATCTGTACGCTCAGCAGCATGAAAGCAGATGCTGGATGATTTCTGTAAGATAGGGAGAGAGAAGAGATGAACTTGCTCCAGCGTCTTCATATCCCTGGGCAAGGTTGTATATCGCTCCACAGACCTTCTCAGCCACATTTGGCACATCTTTCATCGATTCCAGTAGTACACCCACAATTTTAGGGAGGTTTTGGGGTGAGATAACAGAGAAGCCACTGTCTGGGGTGTGCAAAAACTCAAAGATACGGCTCAGAGTCCAAGCAGTTGTGTCCCTGACGTGGTTATTATCATCCTTGGTTGCAGTAAGGAGAAATTCCAAGCCAGCAGCAACCATCGGGGCAAGCTTATCAATTGTTGGGCCCTCCAAAATTGATCCAAAGGCATAAGTTGCAGCCTCCCTGCTTCGCCAGTTTGGCTTCCTTATGTTGACTTCAACAAAAGGCATCACCAGCGGGACTATACCATCACCAACCGTTCTAGCAACAAGGCCGAGGCATGTTCCGCCAGCCATAGATATGTTCCAGACATCATCTTCATGATCCTGATCTTCGTCCTGCTTCTCCAGAGTTTCTAGCAACATGGGAACCAAATGGGGAAGAGCCTTCTCAATGAAACCTGAATGGGGAGGAGATGAGTCACCAGTATCAGGAGTGTCATACTCTTGACGGTCAATCTCTTCATCGCAGATAGTACTCCAGAACTCAACTGCTTGCAAAGCGAACGCTCTCTTCATCTCCCTTTACAGCCTTTGCTGTTAGCTCAAAGAGCGTCTTGCATGTACTTGCTCAAGAACCTCGTAGTACTGTCGACTGCAATGGAGACAAGGCACTCAAAAGCAGCTTGCCTGATCACCTCCTCCTCAGCACAAGCCGTCTCGCACACCATCTTCATGATGTAATTCCTCTCCATCTCATTCTCGAAATTGGTCTGAGAAAAATCCAACGCATTCAGCAACGCCTTCGTCGCCGCAAGACGAACTTCAGCATTATTCCCAGCCTGGTTCATGCCCTGCACAACCGCTGTCGAGAACAGAGTTCACCTCATCCTTGCACCGAGATCATGATGCGATATCTCCTCAGCAGACATAGCCCAGAGTCTCCAAAGTCGACTGCTTCAAGTGCGCGGGACTCTCCTGCTGCGTCATATTGCTGAGCAGCGATCCCACGAGCTCAGGCCACTGCTTCTGAGGAACCTCAATGGAGGCCACCTTCGCAACGACCTGAGCCGAAGTATGCCTCGCTTCAGGGACAGAAGAACCAAGAGTCCTCAGCAACGAGCTCCTTGATCTGGGACTTGAGAGCTAGGTCAATCGCGCACCACTGTTTCACCAGAAGCTCTTTTCTCCCAGAGTCCTTGGCGTCTAGAGAGTTCTTGAGCAAGATACCAGCGAGCCGACGGGACTCGGAAGGCTTGTCGTTGTTGGCGAGCTCGAAAGAGAGGGACTAGCAGAAACTGCGGCAGGTTCTGCTCCTGGAACTGCTTGAGGCTTACCCTCTGCCTCGGTACGGACTCTCGCATCGGCTGACTGGGCAGCGAGTAGGAACTGAGTGATCTCCATCGCCATTATTGCTTCTGCACTCTGCACAGTAAAAACATACAACAGCATCAGTACGAAGACATATAAAACAATACTAACAGATCGTTCACAGGAGTATATTTATAACTCTTGAGAAAACAATACGAGAATCTATCGAATCAAATGATACAAAACCCTAGCAAGTAGAGACCTAAAACCCTAATCAAAACCGTACACAGGCTCAAAATCAAGTAGCGCAAAGAACATTAAGCCGAAACGAGATAATGAATCCATGTGTAGCAAATCAAAGAGCGAAGTAAAGGAAAAAACAAAGTAGCAGAATCACAAGCAAAAGCCCTAGCGAGTAGTGACCTAAAACCTAATCAGAAAGGCTAGATCTATTAACCGAGGCAGTTACAAAGCTCAAGTACACAGTTTCGGGGGAAGAGATTTTTACACGGAATCAAGGGATGTCGGTTTGAGTGAAAAAAGCGTAACTGCTAGGGTTTTTGGCTGCAATCGAAAACCTTAAATGTCCCTTCTCGTTATCGAAGACGGCGATCGAGGAGGAGATAAGGCTGTGGATCAGAAAAGCCCTAAAGAAGCAGATGGAGAGAGATTTGAGAGAGAGAGAGAGAGAGAAAAGACTTGGGAGGAGACAGATATGAAGACTGATGAGGACGGGAGAGAGGGGTTTTCGAATATTAAGAAGGAGCGGCTGGGGGGAAGAAGGGCAACACAAAAAGCTTAAAAAACTACATATTTTCCAAATTACCCCTTAAATAATCATTAATTCAATATTGGACCACCAAAATTTTAAATATCTTCATTTTTGTCTACACTATTATGTTATCTTTGATAAATTCAACATGTTTAATTGGTTTCTTTTGTATCTGTTGCTTCTGATTGGTTTTGTTCTAGCTTCAAATTTACCAATTAACTCGGGTTGATTGGATCATTTTGAGATATTTTTGGTATAATTAGTGATAAAAATGTTGATTGGGGGATGTAAATCATAAATATAAACTTATGGGAATACCTAGAGTCTAAACTAGCTTAATGGGCCGTAGCGCTAAAGAACAGTGGGCCTTTTAAACCAAACAGTATGGTGGAGGGCGTGCACAAACCGTGCCGTTTTTACTAGAAGGTTGCTGAAAGTCTAAAACCTCTCTTGCTCATTTCAGATTTAAACCCCAGCGAATTTGTGGAGTTGAGAGAGAGAGAGAAAAGTCGAGTCGTCAATGGCGTCTGCTCTTTGTAGAACCGCGAAGCCGTCTTCGCGCCCGTTCAGATTTTTCGTCGAATTCGCGCCTCGAGCGATCTACTGTCTTCGTCGTCTCCGCCTCCGGCTGTGCATCTCCGATCATGGAGATTTCTCTCTTCCTCGATCGGTTCGGCATTTTCTTTCTCGTTTTTTTATTCGTTTTCCAAATCTGCTAGGTTTCATTCTTATAACGTCGATGTTTTTTTTTCAGTTTTTCTCACTTAGCGGTGGAATCGAACGGTTGGAGATGGATCGGAGATGTTTGATGAGCACGTCTGCTTCTGGTACAACCTCTAAGCCTAGCTCTGGTGATACGGAAACGAAATCTTCCGGTGAAAACGAGAAATCTGGAGGATCGGAGGGTTCAGATGGCGGTGGTTCCGATCAGAAAAGCGACCGTGCATCTGGGAAACACGCTCGTGGAGCGGTACTACTCTCTTGACTTATTTGACTTATCTGGAGTCTATGGTGTTTTGATTGTGGCATTTTGGTAAATACAGCCGGTTTCGTGGATGAGCTTCTTCTTGCTGTTTGCTACTGGAGCTGGACTGGTTTACTATTATGATCGGGAAAAGAAACGTCATATAGAAGGTACTCTTCTTATGGTGAGTTTGTTTTTTGAAGATATCGTAAAAATGTAATGAGTACTTGATCCTGTAAACTACAGTTGTTTGATTTTGAGATTTATTGAAAACTAAGGTGCTAGGATTTTAAACGAGCTCTCAGTGTCTTTGCATCATAGTGTGTCAATGTGGTAGTGGAGCTCTGAAATGTATTGTTAGAATTTAGAAAATACTCCTAATTGAATTGTACCTTAATATGCACATGCGTTAGCCATTGCAAACGATAATCTAAAACAATATGAGCTCAGTTAAACTACTGTTCTGGTTAGTGACAATGCTAAATGCTTAATGATTTCACGTTGAGTTGTGGTGTCCAGTATCTTTTAAAATCTTATTGCTTTTATGTGTTCTTCTCTGTGTATTGACTTGGGTTCTTGTTTCCTCCTTAGATATAAATACCAATTCTAAAGCCGTCAAGGAGGGACCATCAGCTGGAAAGGCAGCTATTGGAGGACCATTCAGCCTTATAAGAGATGATGGGAAGCGTATTACGGAGAAAGACTTGATGGGGAAATGGACCATCTTATACTTTGGGTTCACTCATTGTCCTGATATCTGTCCTGACGAGCTTATTAAGCTAGCTGCTGCCATTGACAAAATAAGTGAGTTTCCTTACTTTTTTCTTTTCTTTTAGCTTATGGTTGCTACATCAGATATAGCTTCTCTAAGGTTCAATCACATTTACACAGAGGAAAAGTCGGGAGTGGATGTGGTGCCGGTGTTTATCTCTGTGGATTCCTGAAAGAGACACAGTTCAACAAGTACATGAATATGTCAAAGGTAGATTTATCTTCTTTTCTATCTCCGTAAGATCCATTCGGTTTTTTTTTTAAAGTGAAAATTCATATAGTTCAAAATATTTTCTTTCTTGTAGAGTTTCATCCGAAATTGATCGGGTTAACCGGGACCCCTGAAGAAATCAAATCGGTGGCACGTTCGTACCGGGTTTACTACATGAAGACGGAAGAGGAAGATTCAGACTATCTCGTTGATCACTCCATTGTCATGTACGTGTATTTGTTATTTCTTTACACAGTTCTTTTTTTGTTCGGGATTTCATATATTTATCAGCAAGAAAGTCGACATGCTCAGTCACACATGTTGACATGCACGTTATATATACTACGATATTCGTGTTGAACTCTTTTGGCTCAGCATTGTTTTAATCTTTTTGTTTTGTTTGGGTTGGGATATTAATGTAAAGAACATGTGTTGTGTTTGTGGGTGAAGGTACTTGATGAGCCCGGAGATGAATTTTGTGAAATTCTACGGGAAGAATCATGACGTTGACTCGTTGACCGACGGTGTTGTAAAAGAGCTTCGACAGTACCGGAAGTGAAGAGCTTCGAAGAACACTTGAAAGGAAAAGAAAAAGTGATTAAAAGTTACATAATTCACCATTTTGGATTCTTAGTGATCATTAATAAGAGTTTCTCAGTACACGGGAGCTTGTGTTTCCTCGAAAAGAAAATTCAGTTTTTGTTTCCTGCACGCACAATATAGGAGTAAGCCATCTCTGATGAATTGATAGCTTTTAATACCTGAAAACTTGATGATTTACATTAATCTCAAATCAATATATCTTCTTCGTCATCTTTTACTACCGTTTATCAATTGTGTACACACAATCTTGGTGGAAAATGTTACACGACCAAGGCAGTGGAAATCACTATACGAGAGATGGTTAACAGCTTTAGGCGACATGAATCATGAAACGTATTATTCATGAAGGCGATAAGAGTAATGAAACCAAACTGTGAAAATCGTACCGTCTCAGTTGAAAGTAATACATCAACAGTGGAGAACGAGACTCAATCACTACGACCTATATTCCTCATATATATTGTTAGACCTCTTGGGCCACGACAGACCCTGATATATTTTTCACCTTGTTTGTTTTTCAAACACTGAGACAAAAAAAAGCGATGTATTGAAAGAATGATCTGACATTTTCAACTCAAACATAGGAAAGTAAAAGTAAGTTGTTTCTAACGACTCCCTCCTTTTGTCCTTGTAGAGCAAAAAATCGCACGCGGAGACAAGGGACACACCTCACCAAACGTAAATGTATAGAGTTCCTCAAACCGCCAAGGTCGCAAGAGGAGACTTTGCACACCCATCGAAATCCATAAAGAGAAGAAAAGCTCACTCACCTGAACAGATAAATGAAGTCGTTTTGAGTCCAGATCAAATGGTGGAAGTGCATCATCAGACCATATACAAATGCCACTACATGACTCAATATTAAAGAAGGAAGAATGATGAGGGATCAGAAACTCACTTGAATACTGTTGCTCCTTAAAGTGATACGGAAACGAACAATGAAGAAGCAAACACATACTTAATCACGGCAGTTTTAAGGCTTGCTTCACTTGCGCAAGCTCTGATGGGTGTATCCTGCCAATGGCAGAGTTGAAGGCATCTCCATGAAGTGTAGAACATGTCTGAAGATTCTCACGCATTGAGTTCTCCAGTGACATCTGGTAAACTGGATCTGAAACTTTGATCTGATTAAGATCCCCCCAAAAAAACAACTTGCGTTAAAATCAGTTGTTTTCCGCAACAAAGACAACAACAACAAAGGAATGATTAACCTTTACCTGACTTTTCCGCAACTCTTTGCTAGGTGGGGCTTCTTCTCCTTGAGACCTGCTTGAGCTCATTTCACCGCTGGAATTACAAGTTGTATGTTGTTCAGATAAGAAATACTTGAAGTGTTGTTAACAGTAACTTCGTTTGGAGACTATATACTTCTACAAGCAATTAAACTTAGTATAACCTTGATTCTTCTTCTGCGAGATCTTTATCTCCGCCAAGGATTACACTGGTGCATGTGCTGTTTCCATAAACACGATCAACTATGTGACATAGATACAAAACTCAAGTTGTTGATATTCGATTGTGCAAGCATGTACCTTAGTATCTGATCAAGCTTGTCAAGCACTTGAGGCATTCTAAGTGTAAGTATTATAGAAAGAGCCAATCCAAACGTCTTCTTTTGCATTGGAGACGCATGATCCACCTGCAAAGTGTAAGATGTAGTAACAACATTAGTCGGAGATACGCAGTGCAACATGCAGAGCAGTTTGGAAACGAGCTATTGTTTAGGATTAGGAAAGGCATTTAACAACCAATTATCGTTCGAGATAAGTTCTCCACTAACCTTGTCTAGCCAAATGTCGGTGAGGCAAATGAGTACATTGTCCTCGATTGAGACCCCTGCTTGTTGAAGTAACAACGAGAGAGATGGTTCAGATGTTAACTGGGCCAAGTATGTGGTGTTCATCACCAGAATTCGTGCCAGAATAGCAGCTGAGGACGCTTTAACTGCAGTCTTCGCTGGATCTCGGTCATCTCCTCCACTCAGGCAAATAATCACCAGTTTCTGAGAGATACCAACAAACCAGCTCCATTAAAGTTTCAAGAATGAATATTGAATTTTTCATAAATCAAAAGAAACTAGAAATTTACCTGCAAGCAGCTGGTGATGAGAGGGGGCACTTCCACGGGAAAACACTATTCCAGACAAGAATAAATGTTTACATCGATAAGTTGTTATTTGTCCAAACACTCATACATATACATATATAGACAGTTGTGACAAACAATATACATTGTAATGATGCCATAGAAGTTCCATCACTAATCAATTTATATGTATTCGAGAAGATAAGGGTATGTGAGTAAATAAAATGCAGCGAAGTACAAACTTAACAGAAGAGCAAGTTTCTCATGAAAATATGTTTCGCAAATTGGGAAAGAGGAGAACTATACGCACCTGGACTAAGATGTCAATCACCGGAAGAATCGAGAGCAACCCCTTATCATTTACATTTCCAACAATAAGATCAAGAAATCTTTGCGACACTTGAAGCATGCATATTTAGAAATTCCCCTCCATTTAAAATGATGTATGATTCCATGATACTGACAGCAACCTACATTTGGTTAAGATGTTAGTGAAAAACTTTGGGGACATATGGTAAATTTGAATGTTTTAAGGTATGATTGGCAAAATGTTTCAATAGATCTGAGCACACAAGACTACGTAAATAATGAATCACAGCGTCAACTATTTGAAAACTTAAAAAACCTAACCTGTAAATGATCAAAACTTCTTTCAATGATCTCCACCATATAAGGAAAGCATGCTAACAGCTGGGGCACCATCATAGGAGCATAGGAAAGTGTAGTCTCCCATAACTGCAATATGTTGCGCATTGTCATTTTCGTGTAACACATTTGTACCAGTAGAAAATAAAGGTAATCCATCTTATGAAGTGGAAACTTACTGCCATGCTATCTTCCAGAAGGTTGAGTGCATCAGGGCTGTTAATGTCAATGCCCTTTTGGAGAATTGGGAGCAGAATGCCATAGCAAATAGGAGATTGATAACCAAGCGCAATCACAAAATTTCGCAGTGCAACAAGAAGCTGAATTTGTAGAAGGCTTTCACCAGAAGATTCCTCCCATACCTGTTTTTAAGTCAAGCAGACAGATAATAAGGCGCAAGTACATACAAAAGAAAAAAAGTAAATACAGAAAAGAATGCCACTATACCTTCTGGAAGAATTGGATTAACTTTTGTGCGTACGGAATGACTTCACTAACATGACCAATAAGAACAGAAATCAAATTCAGAACTTGAACCTGAGAAAAAAAGAAAGGATCGTTATATGGAAAGACAGATCCGTATGCGTAACTGGAGGAAGTAGAATATGACAAGAATGGTGTGCTATAGTGAATTTGAAGCAGCTACATCATGTACCTTCGAATCAAATTCTTGAACTTCCTCAACCAATATGAAACATGACTCCCAGCAGATTGGAAGAAGATCACGGAAACTTTGCTCGGAAAAATTCGCATCCTCAACGTGTAAGCACAATGACCTACTAGCTGCCAGCTACATAAGTAAACAGACAATCTCAGAGGCAGCTAAAAAATACAAAAAAAAAACGGGGAAGAAAATGATGCAAGACAGAAAGATAAACGCAACTTAGATGATATAGGATGAGACTACCTTGACAGCGAGGTCAGTTGTCTTGCAACAATTTAATCAACGAACAATACACATCTCTTTTTGTGTCATCTTTAATCTGAAAGGTTATCATCATCATCCACAAACCATCAGTCAACAATTTTTTAATACGAAACCTATTAGACCAGCCGGGAGCTAATCCTAGTAGCCTCTTGTTAAAAAGTATCCCACAACTTATTCGGACAAGATATAACTTCTTTTTTTTTTTCAATATTACGCTATAATCATGCAATGATAAGATGCATTTTCAGCAAGCCGAATTGAAACAGCATTACCTCTGAAACCCAATGTCCCAATATCATAGCAACTTTTCGGTGGATGATACGCCTATTTGGATGGTCATTTGACAGCTCAAGGGATAGAGCACCATTAAACCTGCAGCCGGATTATCCGATCATTAAGAAAGGGCACGTTATTTACGTGATTAATAAAAATCTCGTATCACATCACACAGCCATGTTTAAAGGAGATGAAAAACGTCTAGACATTAGAAGATCATACCAATCTCTGAAATTAAGATAATTCGAGAGCTCATAGTAGACGTATGCAGTAGCAGCATATGCTGCATCTTTCAGAAGCAGCGCTGGTGTTATTTCAGTAACCGAAGGGGGGCAGTTACTCATTGCCTCCTGAAGGATGGACACAACAATAGGTCCTAGGAGCTGTTCACAATAATGGAGAAAGAGATAATAAGTATCAACTTATATCAACTGGTTCCTATCTTTACTTTTATGGTTTAATAGGCTTAGAAAACTTTTTCGAACAGGATGAAGTGCTTAAGACTATCTGGTGCTTACTTGGCTGTAGTTCTCAAACAAAACCATATATAGCGCTTCAGCACAAGGTCTCAATTTCTCAGACCACTGAATCATGTCCTGCTCATGATGAAAAGACTCAGGGTTCTGGTACCACTCCTCTAGGTCACTTGATGTAAGAACAAAATACCTGTTGGAATGTTGATGATCAAAGTTAAGCAAACTATTTTCAAGCCATCATTTAAATGACCACCAAATAGTAGTGATTGTAGGCAGGAATACATGACCGCAGCACTGTTTACACCAAAACAAAATGACTTGATGCATGCATATGTTACAAGCCAGAAGTCCCCGACAGTAACAATCCCTTCTCATCTATCCCATGCATGTCAAGTAATTTATCTTTAATGTCAGTTTATCGATAATGTTAGATAGCTGAGAATGTCCACACGATATATTCTTATAACTCTACGTGAAGAGACTGAGAACAGAGATACATAGATATACGATCATCATGTGTCTATAAGATTCCCTCATCCCATATATTGTTTTAGACTTTGCATTGGTAAATGAAAAAGCCTTAATAAGAACGCATGAAATAATGCAAAACCATGAAATAATGCAAAACCAATAGCCATGCGGCTTTGTAAGTAAGAGAGAGCCAAAAAATTTGGAATCATACACCTTATCGTTGGTTAGGGTGTTACCTTCTTACAAGTACGTTGCACAAAAGAACAATCCTTTCATTGGGTAGAAGTGAAGACACAATGCCACTGACTATGTTTGAAGCATTCTTCTTCCTCTCCTCAAATGTAACTCCATTTTCATCCATCACTCGACCAGTCAGACTAGGCTTATATTCTTTACATTCAAGCACAGATTTCACCATCACCATACACTGAATAAAAAACTCTTCAAACGGCAACGATGCCTGTTCAGGATCTGTTATCTTGTTTAAGCAGAAGTCCACTACGACTGGAAGAACACATTTATCTCCAAATGAATAAGGATGTCTGTTTTGAACTGCGGCTAACACTTTCATCAGCTTGACACATGCCTTCTTAACAAATTCCCAGAATTTAGGATCTCGATTATGAAAAGATGAATCTGCGTGAAGACTCCAAACAAGTTAGAAAAAGAGTATACATGTGGGGTAAAGCGAAGAAAGGGAGGAAAACATCATCGTTAATACAGGGTTTAAGGTGAATGTGCATGAAAAAAGAAAAAAAAAAGTGTCCAAAAGCTAAAGAAACTCACAATATGGAAGAAACGATTGAACAGCGTTCAAGAGCACTGGAGAGACTTCTTTCACTGGTTTAATCTCCTACGAGAAAAGAGTTAGATGTATATCATATATCTGCATGTAGAGTAAATGTCTGAGAGCAATAGCAAATTCTATATTCCGTAATAGTTCATCCATCTATTAAGGTTTCAATCAGCTTAACTATTGAAAGATAGCAGAAGAAATGGGGACACCGTTGAAAATATATCACTAATCCATAGAAGGAAGATAGATGAACATGGATGTAAATGAACTAAAAAGTGTCAAGGAGAAGTATAGTGTGTCTACCTGAATACATTTGGCATCGCTTTGAAATCCTGAAATCAGGAGTTGGCGCACTATTTTCAGACATAAAAACCACCTCTCACAAGTCATAAAAAGCTCATCGTGATGCTGCTCAGCACTATTTGAACCATAGCTCTGAGCCATTGTTGAAAAGCCACGTAGAATGGTCTGGACATCAGTTTGCCAAAGGTGCCAACAAAAATCGAAGAGTTGCGACGAGATCTGCCAATAAATAAAACTGGACCACGTCATTAACTATAACAAAAAAATTACAATCTCTGGTCCTACAATAATTCCATGCAAGAGGAGGAAAGAAATTAAAAGGTGATGAAGAAAGAGTAGCAGACACACCTCAGCGAAATTTCTCTGGTCTGCCGTGAGACGTTTAGTAGACAGTTCCTTTAGGGTTCGAAAGAGAATCATAAAGATTCGGTGAGAAGCAAGAACGTCAGCTGATTGAAGCTGTTGCGCTAGTACCGAAAAGAGGTCAGGCCTGACAATCACGAAGCAAGAAAAACCAGTTATTTTGCTAACAGAATCCACTACTATATCACCAGTTAATTTGAGTTACGAAGAAAATGCTGACCATTCCTTAGGATAATCAAACCGGGCTATCTTCGATATGAGAACAGCCAGCATTTCCGCTATCTGCCATTAACAAAAAAACAAAGTGAGATACATTTCCACTAAATGTATGCAGTCACAGAAAGCAAAACGTTACAAGTACCTTGTAGTTCTCTTCTCGCAAGTGAGACAACAGCTTCTGCCTCAGATGAATCTTCTCCTCGTTGCTTATACCCCTGTGAAAATCGCCAACAAGACATGTCAACAACCCCTAAGTAAATTTACAGAGCTCACGCCGTTACACATCTAAGAGTCTAAACTAGCCAGCTAAGTCTACTGATAAGTAGAGATAACAAGTCTAGATTATACTCTAATCTCAGTTTAATTGCAATTATCGGTAAAGAAAGAGCTTACGAAGAGTTTCGTCTGCTCTTCCAATAACGGTTGATACTGTTCTTGAAATACACAGACGCCATCAACCTAACGTCCACGTGAGACACCAAATCCTTAGACGCAATCACTTCCTGCAAACACCAAACGAGATAGAGGCAACGAGTCAGTCAAAATCGAGCTTAAACCATAAGAGCATTATTATTAGGTTAGAAGAAACGAACCATGAGGCAGGAGCAGAATCCAGGTCTGCTCTCCGACTGAGCCAGAGCCGCCTCCGCCGGCCGCCTAACGGACTCGTCTCCGCTCATAGAGTTCGCTAGCAGTGAGTACATAGCCGGTAAATCGGAAGCTGACAACGCCATCAGATCCGATGAAATCCGTGACCTAATGATCCGAGGAAGCGTCCAGAGGATGGATGAACCCTAGGGGTTTGGTTTGAGCAGCGAATAAAATCTCACGGCGGAGAAAAAAAGAAGATCGTCTCTTTCTCCCTCTGTCCAACCTCTCTCTCTTCTCTCTCTCTCACTTTCTCTCTCTCAAGCTCGCTGAATCATGTAACAACAATGCAACAAAGGACAACGAAAAATATATTTTTCTCTCTTTTTCACAGTCAAAAAAGGAAAATAAATATACTTACCGTCGCATTGATCGGATTCCGATCACCGAGCCGGGGACTTTAACTTGGGCCGTTGGTCCAATAATTCAAGGCCCAATTATTATAGCGCGTGATGTTGAGGGTGCGTGACAATAACCTCTCGCTTGCTAGAATCTGATTGGTTAAGATACGTGGGAACTGATCATATTTGCCACGTGTAAATCCCCGCCTTAAATTAAAACAGGAATCCACCGGAATTAAGTTTCGAAAAATATAGAACAACCCCAATACTTTTGTAGGGACTAATTATCCCCCAGTTACTTCTCAACATAATGTACCAATTTAGTGTCTTCTTGTAACATTCAGAAATAAATGGAAATATTCTCAATTAATTAATAGTAGTAAGGGCATACTAAAAATACGCAACTCTTCTTTAAACCCAGCGAACCTATTTAAGGAAAGATCCTCTCTCGAATTTTCTCGAAACGAAAGAGCTCTGTGAATAATATACACCGTTCCAAAGAAGAAGAAGAAGATAAAGAGAGAAGAAGAAGGAAAAGAAGAAGATTCGCAAACTATTCTAAACAAGATGGTGAGAAAGCAGTTGGTGGTATCTGTTGTGCTCGTCTCGGCGTTGTTGTTGTTGAATGCAGAAGCGAAAAGCGTTGATCCCTACAAGGTAAAAACCACGAATTCTTCGTGGGTTTCGACTATAATTGCAAAATTGAAATCGAAATCGGTTCATAACTTCTTTAAGGTTTCATACGTTTGTGTGACTATTTCAGGTTCTTGGAGTATCTCGAGATGCAAAGCCGCGTGAAATCCAGAAAGCTTTCCACAAGTTCGTACCTTTTTCAATTCTAACTCGCTTTGTTTAAGTTGAGAATTCAAAACCAATGATCAAAGAATGATTAATTTTTCTTTTGATTTTTATAGGCAATCTCTGAAATATCATCCAGATAAAAACAAAAATAAGGGTGCTCAGGAGAAGTTTGCTGAGATTAATAATGGTGAGTATTTATATCTTCCACTGTTCTCTTCGTGGTTTAATCTCTTTAACCGAATGAGTATTGATCTGGATTTAACAAGTTTAAACCATGTTTTGTGTGCAACACAGCTTATGAGATCTTGTCTGATGAAGAGAAGAGGAAGAACTATGATCTTTACGGGGATGAAAAGGGACAGCCTGGATTTGGATCAGGCTTTCCCGGAGGTAATGGTGGTGGGTATTCATACTCTTCAGGTGGTGGTGGAGGACAGGGTGGTGGTTTCAATTTTGGAGGACCAGGTGGATGGCAGAATATGGGCGGTGGTGGTGGGGGCGGTTCCAAGTCGTTTTCCTTCTCATTTGGCGGTGGCGGTGGTGGTGGCGGTCCTAGTGCAAGTTCCTTCGGTTTTGGGATGGATGATATCTTTTCCATGTTTGGCGGCGGTGGTGGTGGTTCTAAAGGAAGTGATCAGTTTGGTGGGTTTGGTGGGTTTGGTGGCAGCTCATCTAAGGCTGAGTCTCGGTCAAAGAGCGGTTCCGCGGCAGCTATCAAAACCATAACTTCTCAGGTTTATAAGAAGGAAATTGTGGACCAAGGTATGACGTGGCTTTTGCTGTCTTATCTTCCATCTCAAAGAGGAACCCAGTACCATGAATCTGTTATAGAGGAAGTTGCTGAGTCATTGCAAGGAGCTTTAAAGGTAAAAACATATGCTTGATGAGTTTTGGTTTTAGAGGGAAAGCTTAGTTAACTTTTAGGTGTGAACATGCTTGATCTTCATGTTTCCTATTTTGGATTTTGTTTTGGTTGTTTACATTGGTTAATGGTTCTGTTTGTTTACAGGTTGGGCGTATAAATTGTGAGACAGAATCCTCTCTTTGCAAACAGCTTGGCGTAGTTCCTCGTAGGGCTCCAAGGCTGTTTGTTTATTCATACACATCAAGTGGCAAAGCTACCTTAGCAGAATATACTGAAGAGCTTGTTGCAAAGAAGGTGAAAAGCTTCTGCCAGGAACATCTACCGAGATTCTCGAAAAGGGTTGACCTGAACACCTTCGATGTCTCTGCTTCTAGCTCACAAGGGGTTCCTAAAGTTATGCTTTTGTCGACAAAGAAAGACACCCCTGTCATCTGGCGTGTTCTTAGTGGCTTGTACAATGGACGCTTTGTCTTCTATAACACAGAGGTATGTTACGTTTTGGCTTTGAATCTCCTGGTCCTAGAACTTATGGGTGGTTTGGAGCTATAACATAGTCTTTTCATGATCTTGTAGGTTCATGATACTTCTGATACGAAGGTTAGGAGCCTAGGTGTTGACGCATTTCCAGCGATAGTTGGCTGGTTATCGAATGGGGAGAAGCAAGTCTTGAAGACAGGGATCACTGTGAAAAATCTGAAATCAGCCGTCCAGGAGATTGGTAAATTGCTAGAAGCATTTGAGAAGAAGAACAAAAAGGTGTCTTCTAATAGTCAGTCTAGCCAAGCAAAGAGCGAGTCCGTAGAGAAGATACATCTTCTCTCGAGAACGAATTTCGATTCCATTTGTGGAGAGAACGTTCCTGTTTGCATTATTGGTGCTTTCAGATCTACACAGAGTAAAGAGAAGCTGCACTCAGTATTGTCTAGGGTAAGCAAGTGTTCATCCCGCTTTGCTCTATAAATAGACCTCGGCTCTGTTCTTTGACATGATTGATGAATGATTCCTCGGCTCTGTTCTTTTGTTTCAGGTGTCACAGAAGTCTTTGTCTAGACGACAAGCTTCAGGAACTGGCTCTCAGGACACAGTATCCTATTCTCTTGTGGACGCGGCAAAGCAATCATCGTTCTTGAGCTCATTTGACAAATCAGAGTTCAAAACGTCTGATCAGCTCCTAATAGCATACAAGCCTAAACGAGGCAAGTTTGCTACGTTTAAAGGGGACATGACAATGGAAGAAGCTGAGAAATTCGTAGCGGCTGTTCTGAACGGAGACATACAGTTCACGAAGACGAGACAGAAACCTCAGATCAAATGATAGTTTTGTTTCGTTTCGTCAGGGATTAGTTTCTCATCCTTTTTAACTTTTGCATGAGTCCTGTGTTGCAAGCTACTTGTGGTGGTTCTTTGTAATTGGAGAGGGGAAGTATGTGTATTTGTCTTGTGTCAGAGAGACGTGAGTGAAATAGTCTTATAGGAATAGATTTTACATAAACATGGAACTAAGGTTAATTTGTAATTATTATGACTGTAATCACTCTGGAGCATTGTGCTTTAAAAGAGTACTAGAGTCTCTCTCCGCGCTACGCGCGGAAAAATGTGTTGATAGTTTATTTATCGATTGTATATTTGAATGTTTTTTTGTAATGGGAGTTTTGTATTTTCAAAATCATGGAAAAGTTGGTGAATATCCATTGTTTAAAAAACAAAAAGAGTAGCTTAGATAATAAACTTGATTTTCTGATATTAGAATTATTTAGGGGTGTTTTAATCCGATAAAACCAATCCATTAAAATTGAACCAAAGCGAGATAGAGAAAGTAGATTAAATTTGGCGATACCGAATATACCGAACACATGTCTTTTTTTAAGAAATTGGGATCTATGGATATGCTTTGATATTTAAACCGTTCAAACTAAATAAACCAATCAATTAAAATATAATAGCATAAATACATGTAAATTATATAATCTAATTAATAATATATACTTGATGTATTTTGTTGATATGAACCTCATATTTAAATGTTTATTTCATTAATTTTATTTTAAATAGTTTAGTAGTTTATCTAAACCAAATTAAATTATTGTATAATAAAAGTGTCTAGGGATAGATATAAACCGAGTCACTAAAACAAATTATATTATGGTCTATTTTTGATTGTATATTCCAATAATTTAGGCAAAAAAACTCGGAGACATATTCATCTAATAAAAATAAATTTGGACGCATCAAATATATTCTTCTTTTTGTAGGGAATAGTGCAGTTGATTTCATTTATATGACCACCAAGGTAGGCTAATTTACAAACACCTGTGTGGAATAAGTGCCAATACGTTTTAAATTTATATGGTCGTAGAAGCTTAAAACAAAGTCGAGGAAACCATAAACTCAGATTTTCAGATGAATATATAAACCAAGTGCTAAACCTTTTTTTAATTAAGATGGTGGAATTAATAATACATTTGAAGAAACAATAAGCTGAGATTAAAAAAAGGCACCTTAGTGGAGCTTAAGAAAATTAAAAGACATCTGTAAACACGTGAATGTAATAAGTACTAATAAGTTTTAATTGTGGTAGAAGTTGCAAACATGGTCAATGAAACAAAACAAACTGAAATTTTTTTTTTATAAACAATACTGCAATGAAGCAAAAGAGAAATAGTGAGGTTTCAAGTTCGATAGCCTTAACAATTACTGGGTGCGAGCCTTCTTTAGGATGTTTCCTGCAACCTGAACCGGGTCTTCATCATGATAGCCTGCTCACAAATGTGCTCTGCAACTGAAACTGCTCCACAGGATGGGCTCGCCGTGTTCGAGGGATTTACACACTTTCGTTGCTCTGGTCATTACCACTTGACATCTCTCCATCCAAGCAGTTGCAGGAGAGATATTTGACACCAGGAAAATCGCTCAACACCCACCAAAGAGTTCAAGTATCCCAAGATGACTTTGTTCCCAGAAGTCAACACTTTCTCAGCATCATCTAGTGTGGTTAGATTATACACACAAGGACCTATCTTCTTCTTCACCAACGTCACTATCGTTTCTCTGCATCACAAATCAGATCCAATAAAAAAGGCACCTCAATACAAAAAAACACACTAAAGATTTGAACTTTCAATACAATTCACAATAAATATTTGAACTTTCAATACAATTGACACTAAAGTTTTGAACTTTCAATACAATTGACAATAAGGATTTGAACTTTCAATACAATTCACAATAAAGATTTGAACTTTAGTTACAAAAAATGGAGAGTTGACTTACTTGGTCCTGCCTCCATTGTAAGGCTTGTGCTCGCCATCTACGAAGAACAGTATGGTGAGGAAACCCTGAACACTATACTGATGAGCGAGCTCGTTCTCCTCCGTGGGATCGATCTTAGCCAAAACGACACCGTCTCCTTTAGAGGGCTTCTCACATCCCACTGATTGTATAACTCGAGTGGTTATAACTGCGCTGATGATAACACTGAGTCAAGGCTCAGTGATAACAATATCAGAAGCGCCTCGGGCAGCGCATGTAACATCAGCAACAGAATATCAAAATCTTGTACTTGCGAAACAATATCAAAATATCCTTGTAGAGAGAAAGGGCAAGTTCATGAACAAAAAAACTCTTCTTAACTAACCTGGGAAGACAGCAGCAAATCCATCAACTTTCTCAATCAACTGTTCAACGAAACAGCAGCTAGGCTTTCGTCTTTGTGATTTCCAAGTAGAGAAGCTGATGCTGATGGCATGTTTGATTCCATACCGAGCCTCTGTCTAGTCTATTTGGAAATAGCAAGTTGATCACATATAAGGAAACTGATACAGCATAAGGTTAAAGCCAAAGAGAGAAGTAAATACAAAGATGTTACCCAGTTTGGTTCAGGACTGAAAGAGCCGGTTTCCAGTTGACATCACTACTTGTTGTCACATGCTACAGCTTCGGTTCTAAGTTCTTGGGTTTCCTCTTGGTTCTCTATCCTCAGGCTCGGACTACTGTTGGGCTGAGGAATCTGTGGAGATTATGATGACTGAATGAGCCACTATGCGACAGAGTTTGCAAAAGTCTGAATGGCTGTGCGTAAGAAGTAAGTGTTTGTTTAAGTTACCATTGGATGGGATTTATAAGAGAGAACATCGTGATCTGATGAAAGAGATGAGTCTGAGGGTCTTTGAAACAGCAAATGAGATATGGATCGGTCTATCGGGTTTGTATCAGTTTCTATATCCAAGAATCCCACGTACCTGGATAGAACAAATACAGATATTAATGACAGAATCTAAAACAACTGAAAGATGAGTGAGTACATAGCAGAAGATAAAATGATGAGTATACAGGAGAAGTAGGCAGTTGGTGCTTACTTGTCTGTTTCACCAGTCTCGAGATGCGAGCCAGCACCTTTCACATGTTTGTTTCCACCATTTGCATCCATACAATGATGTCTCTGCTCTGCGCTTTTTGCCAATCGGTATAAGCTGTCCCTTATGCAAAGCTTCGTCCTAACATCCAACTGGAGCAAGCGAGTGCAAATCAACAAAGTAAACAATTGTACACGTAAGTTTATATTAATTATTGTACACGTAAGTTTATATTAATTATTGTACACGTAAGTAAATACACAGATGTAAACAATTGTACACGTAAGAGTTGATTCTATGAAATAGTCTGGACACAATCTGTTATTACAATTTACTATCGATATAAGTGGACTGGATTGAATCGGAAGTAAGGAGTCTCTCTAATACCAACTCTTGCCTCTTTAGGGTCAGCAAGTATTCCAACCATATAGCATCTTGATTCTCTGTTCTTGAAGCTTTAGCAGGTAAAAAGTAATGCTTTTTCTTTTTCAACGGTTTTCAGAATACAGAAAATTATAACATAAAACAGAGCTTAAAACCAACTAAAACAATACCAATATAACCTGGAAAATTAAATGAAAATAAAATAAATCAAATTCCCTGAAAGGAAAAAAATGAGACTTTGGATAAGATCAAACTCAATGTCTCTGTAGCTCTGTTGCCGGCGTGACTTTCCCGCCGTTTAAAGCACGTATTTTTTTTATTCCAATCTCATAGCTGTTTCTGCTATCTACCCACCGGAATCCCGAGATGACCACATACATACATCATCGTTGGAGACAGAACATCTTTTCCCACGTTTAGAGCGTTTGGCTTTCTCTCCCTCAACACTGTCACGTCTTTTTGATTTCCTCATCTGCAGAATCTTCAGAGCTTTTGGAAGGTTCACACACATCATGTGGAGACAGGATGGAGGAGACGGGACTTGCCGTTTGTATGTGGAATCCCGAGATGACCACATACATACATCATCGTTGGAGACAGAACATCTTTTCCCACGTTTAGAGCGTTTGGCTTTCTCTCCCTCAACACTGTCACGTCTTTTTGATTTCCTCATCTGCAGAATCTTCAGAGCTTTTGGAAGTTTCACACACATCATGTGGAGACAGGATGGAGGAGACGGGACTTGCCGTTTGGTTTTGGTTTAGCTTAATTTTAAGAGAATTTTAGGGTTTTGGTTTGTAGACATGAAAGGGGAAAGAGTATATAAAGAAGGATAAAAAGAAGGAGGTGAAACGTATTCATTAAGACGATATTGAAGAACTCCATTGATTGATGGCAAATAGGCTTAGTAACGGTGAATGTATGAAGAGGAAAGGAGAAGATGAAGACAAAGGAAAAAGACGATATAGTTTCTAAATGGCGTCTATTGTAAGATAACATTAATTTAAGTCCATAACATTAACTGGGCTATGTTTTACGAAGCCCAACAGAGAAATGCGATTGAAGCCCAATTGATTTAAGTGACGAATCTGACATGACAATTTTCTCTTTTTCTATTGGCCGATTTAATTGGGTGATGTGGACAGCTTCTCCTTTGATAGTATTTAGCTTTTAGTATAGTATAGATAATGATGGTTGTTGGTTGAGGCCTACATTTCAGACTGGCGGTGAAAACAATTGTCCTAAGTAATAAAGTGAAGAAGTACGTTATATATTTTGGTATCCGATCAACTGATTGATCTCTGAGACTACATGGCCAGATGTTTATGTACCCTACCAGACTTCGGATTCCGAAAAAGTCAATTAGAACCGGCGATCCAATCTTTCCTCACTAAACCGGTTATTAACTTGGTTCCAGTTAAAAATCAAACCTTTTAGACAGGTCGGAGGGTTGTGTTTTGTACAGCAAAAGAAAAACCCTGATTCTTCTTCTTCTTCTTCACATCGTCGCGACTCGTGGTTTTCTTCTCTCTTCTTCTTCGCAAAACGATTTGCTCGTTGCACATCTCAGCTTTCTTTCTCCTCGACTTGGTCAATTTTGCAGGTCATTACCATCGCCTTAAAAAGCTTGGGTTCTTTCATTGCTCGATTTAATCCTCTTCAGTAGAGATTCTAAAATTTGTTTCAGTTTGAACACTTGCAGTTTCATGAATCGATTAGGGTTTTTTAGTTCACATATTCTTTTCAATAGATCGGCTTATGAACTGACAATGCTATGTTGTTCACTTCCAGTTTCCATATATCCATTAAGGTTTATTTCACTTGGTTCAGCAATCAGCATAGTTTGAGTTTGTGTCTGATTGTCAATGCTATGTTTTTTCAGACCGTCTTATTTTATCAAACAGTCTGATATAAATAATCTTAGTGATGGGTTTAGATTAAGGTTATTGTAAGATTAAATCGATGAGTTATGTCATTTTTGTACTGGGAAAGTATAATACTAGAAGATGTTATCAACCCTTTTTGAATTGTTGTGGTTTTGTTACAGATGATTCTCTACGCCTGTTGCTGAGTGTCACATATTAGATAGGCCATGGGAATCCAAAATCTGTTATGGCAAGTGACAAAGAAAGCATTCACTGGAGGTATCATAGGTCTTACCATTTCAGACAGATGTTGTAGCGTTGTTCCGGTCAGAGGAGATTCCATGTCCCCGACATTCAATCCCCAGCGAAATTCTTACTTAGGTTAGTGTTTTTTTGGGAAGAAAAATTGCTCAAAATTAATTTTTGTTTGATCCGTACTTTCTTCTTATTAAACGTTTAATTCTTGATGCAGATGATTATGTTTTGGTTGAGAAATTTTGCCTTACGGATTATAAGTTTGCGCGTGGCGATGTTGTAGTGTTCAGGTATGTTCCCTTTAATGCCAAACCACTTTTGAGTTGTTCTCTAAAAAGTGATGATAGTCTACATAATGGAGTATATTGATTAAGTATATGTTGGTCTCGTGTTATGTTTCATAATGTTCCTCTGACATTGTATTGTTATGTGTTGAATATAATATATTTTGTAATACATGAATGAGGTTCTGACGGTGTGTCATATCTGTGGCAGCTCTCCGACTCATTTCAGGGATAGATACATAAAGAGGATAGTGGGGATGCCTGGGGAATGGATAAGTAGTTCTCGGGATGTGATCAGAGTCCCAGAAGGACATTGTTGGGTAGAAGGAGATAACAAAGCTTCCAGCTTGGACTCAAGAACCTTTGGCCCTGTAAGTCCTCTGCCTCTAAGACATATCTTCTTCATAGAGACTATGAACGTAGGTGGGTCCATATGATATCTTTTCAAGGCTTGGACCATGTGTCTGATGTGTACAAACTTGTTAATGCAGATTCCTTTGGGTTTAATTAGAGGACGGGTGACTGGTGTGGTGTGGCCACCTCAGAGAGTAAGCAAGATTGGTTGATAAAAAAGCGAAGAAAGGAAGGATTCCTCCTCCATACGAATAGTCCTTTCCTCAAAAGATTCCTTTATTGTGGAATCTGCTTTTACACCAAAAGAATGGTTTTATCAGAAAGATTGAAAAAGTTCGATTTTTTGTTTTACATTTTTTCACAGTTTGTAGAACTGCGTACTCGCGCTTTTTATGTGCATTTTATATTTAATCAAATGGGTCGATTCATCTCCATGTTACTCAAGATTCTCAATGGAAACTTAAAGTTTACATTTGTTTTCGCTAACCACATGTATAAAAGTAACGTCTTAGTGACTGCACATTCTTTTATCAATAGCTCCCGGATAAGGATTTCATATGAAATTCTATGCGAAACACTTGGAATCGAATGCATAGCTTGGGATTTGAATTGGGATTAATCAGTAAGTAGGCTACATTTACTTTGGTTATGGTAATCTATAGAACCGGTTAACTTACTGGTTAAACAGACCATTAATTGAATTTGAACCTAATCCACTACTCGTAAGTCGTAACCCGTGGGGGACAGAGAAAAGTAACAAGTGTCAGTCATTAACTTTAATTTCCTTGGAGAGAAAGGGCCATGGGCCGTAGTAGCCCCTCCCCCCCCTTGCTATTTAATCAAAAAAAAAAAAAGAAGAATATTATAAATGCATGAGAAAAAAGTTCGAAACATTTCTCTCTGGGCGTTTCTCCTTCGGGGTAAGATCAGTTTTTGGCTCTTCCAACTTTCTTCTCTTCTTTCTCCCTTTCGTCTTTCGATTCGTTAAGAGTGTTTTCATCGTCTGGGGATTTATTTTCTTCCGGGAGATAATTTTATTTTTCCGTTTCTCTCTCTCTCTCCTACTTTTTTTTTTGTCAGTAGGCGTCTTGCGAAGTACGCAAGTTTCTAGTATTTCATTACCCCTTTTTGATCGAAGCTTTTTTTATTTATTTCTGAGATATTTATTTGCGTCTGATGAAACTTTTCTCCACCATCGTTAATTTGTGTTGTTTCGTTTGGTTTTGGGTTCGGTATATTGGTGGATCGGATCACAATCTGCTGACGGAGAATTGAGATCTGTTGGTGGTGTTTTTTTTTCTGTATGTTGATAGGTTGGATTTGTTGGAAATGGGAAGACTATTCGTGATCGACCTCCAAGGAGAAACCTATAGCTGCAAGCATTGCCACACTCCTTTCGCACTCACCGATGATCTCATCTCCAAGGTTTTTTTCTTAATAATGTTTATCTCCATGCCTTGTCTTCAATGCTTCCATCTCATGTTATAATTTTATTTACTTTGATCCATTGTTAACCTTTTACACTAGTGTTTTGTAGCCACAATATGCGCAACCGTTCCATGGGACTGTGTTTTGTTCTAAATTCTGTTTTGAAAAAAACACATCTTGTTGATTCGTTCATTCATTTCTTTCGAATTGGCTCCAGATGATTGTAAAACACTATGGTTTTGAGAATGTGTAGAGTCAACTAATGTTTTTCAATGGAACAAACAACTCTACCTGATGTTAATGTTCATGGTCTTGTGTGTTGTTTGCAGTCATTTCACTGCAAGCATGGAAGGGCTTATCTTTTCGAAAACGTGTAAGTACTACTACTACTACTACTACTACTACTACTACTACTACTACTACTACTTTGAAGATAAATCTGATCTTACATTGAATCCTACTCCTGACAAGGCTCCCTTTTTCTGTAACCAAATCTTTTTTTTGGGATGTCGTAGTGTCAATGTGACTGTTGGAGAGATGGAGCATCGCATCATGATGACTGGTTGGCATACTGTAGCTGACATCTTCTGCGTTTGTTGTGGCTCTCTTGTTGGCTGGAAATACGTACAAATAATACTCACCACCACCTACTCATTCTTCTAAACAACTTTCTTCATGATTCTGCTTGATGCTACTTCGCATTTTTTCTCACACAGGAAATTGCATACGAAAAGTCTCAGAAGTACAAGGAAGGAAAATTCATCATTGAAAGGTTTTTGATCTTTCAACATTTGACTTTAGGACCACCATCACAAACTTAATGTTGGAAGTGGTGTATGTATGTAAAATGCAAACCAATGGTGCAGGTTTAAAGTGCTTGGACCCGATGGAGGCGGATACGACATGAACGAGGACGAGCCCATGATTGGAAGTGACGAAGAATAAAACCGGCTTTTCTTTTTACCACCCTCTAATAGTTTATTGGAGATATTTTTGGCAAGTGGTCAATGCAAAAACTCCACAATTTTTCTCGGGTAAGCCATAAGTAAGTAAAGAAGAAAACCAGATATTTATAAACTTAATTATAATTGAGTACCAAAATCGTCTTTAGAAAACTTGTTTCGAACTAATTAATCTCCAATTCAGACACTAACTTTAGTATGTGCGTGCTTCTACTTGCATGTTTCTTGTAACAAGATCTATATAAATGAATTTTCCTTGCGATAATTATAGATTTTATCTGGACACCTTGTTGAAAGCGACACATTAACATAGTGGTGACATTTGCGAAAGGAAAATATAGATTTTAAAGCTGTGTTTCTAGTTTATCGTGAAGATTCGATGCCAGGCCTCTACACCTGGTTTTCAACTACATCAATTTTTTTTTTTTTTTTGAACACCTGAAGAAACAAGTAGCCTTTTCGTAATTAAATATCATGTTCATGGGTAAAAACTCCGCAACGTGTCCCGTGAGATCCTCTTGCGTTTTGAACCCGATGCTTCGTGTTCTGTTCAAACTTTTCAAAACCATACTCAATTAAATTAAATACAAATAGGAGAAAAAAAACAAGAGAGATGGTACTAACAAGACCTGTCTGGTTTGAAATTTGGAATTTTTCAAATTATATAACCAAATAATAAATTAAATTAATTAAAAAAACTCCTCGAGACGAACATCTTCCCCACCTTCTTCTTCTTCTCTTCAACTCAAAAAAACTTCCATCTTTCTCTCCTAGATCAAATTTAAAAAAACGTTTGTGGATTCTGATCATATGTTCTTTAATGGTTCATATGATTCTCATTGGTTGCTGCTCTAGGCTTCTACCTTTCTCGAGGGTCCCATTAGTGTGATCTCCTCAGATCTGATTGGTCCGGTTCTATTTTTCTTTTTTTGGAGATTTTTTTTTTCTAGTTGTTGTGTAAGTTCGGACAGGAGACCCAGAAACCTTCAAATAAAAAAATGTTGACACACGACAGAGATGAAGAACTCTCTATGTTCCTTGAGATGCGTCGACGCGAGAAAGAACGTAGAGGAGAATCTATTTTAACAGGTTCGTCTATATGTTAAACTTATTTAACCATTTGTACATATATATGTTTCAGCAATGGTGTTTAAACTGTGTTTTGCTTCTCTTAGGATCTGATGATACTAGTATCAACGGAGCGTTGACGTCTGCGCTCTCCGGTGTCTCTGAAACGGTGTCGTATCCTCTCCGGAGAACTGCTGCAGAGAACTTCTTGTATTCAGAGAATGAAAAATCCGATTACGATTGGTAATGTTTCCATTTTTATATTAAAAATATATATATATATATATCGATCTTGTAATCATCGAATGTCTGGTCTTGCCTTCTTTGATGGTCTGGTTTCTCGTTCAGGCTGCTTACGCCTCCGGGCACGCCTCAGTTTGAGAAAGAGTCACATAGGAGCGCAATGGATCAGAGTGAGGCTCCCAGTTCTCGTCCCACGGCTCTTAAATCTCGGGTACTAAACTTGTTTAAGACACAAGTGATTCATGTTTCTTTATAATGTCTCTGGTCCGAGCATTGATTTAAAAACACTTGTTTGGGTTGGGTGTTCTGCAGCTAGGGAACTGTCGTGAAGATATCGTCTCAGGAAACAATAATAAGCTTCAAATTGTCATCCTCGTCCTCTGTAGCTGGACTCAGAAGACCGTCTTCATCGGGTAGCTCGAAGGTCCACGAGCAGACCTTCCACACCAACTAGAAGGTCTACAACCCCAACCACCTCCACAACAAGGCCTGTGACGACCACCAGAGCTTCAACCTCTAGATCCTCAACACCCACCTCACGTGCCACTTTAACTGCCGCACGTGCTACTACCTCTACAACAGCTCCACGCACCACAATCATCAGCTAGATCAGCTACTCCAACTCGGAGTACAAGACTCAACCTTCTTCCGCACCTTCTAAAAAGCCTGTATCAAGGCCGGCCACGCCAACCCGCAGGTCTCCAACCCCGACCGGTCCATCAATGGTTTCTAGTAAAGCTCCGTCTCGAGGGACTTCTCCAACTCCAACCCCGACCAATTCAATAGGTTTCCACTAAAGCTCCGTCTCGAGGGACTTCTCCAACTCCAACTGCTGAAGTCATCGCAGCCTTGGAAGCCGCGGGAGATGCCTGGTTTCTCTTTAGAAGCCCCACCGAATCTGAGGACCTCATGTATCAGACAGACCAGTCTCAGCTACAAGAGGCAGACCTGGAGCAGCCTCAGCACCAGGCTCAAGATCAAACTCCATAGAACGTGGCAACTGGCCCCACGGGTAATGGCGTTGGACATGTACGAAGGCAATCTTGCTCCCCGTCAAGAGGCCGGGCTCCTATAGGAAACACCAACGGCAACGGGAGCCTCCAAGGAGCACGTGGACGAGGAAAGGCCAACAACGGAGATAGCCCAGTGGCTATGGGTAATAAAATGGTCGAGAGAGTGGTGAATATGAGGAAACTAGGTCCACCACGGCTAACAGAGAGCAGGCGGTCGAGGAACGCTCAAATCTAGCTCGGCTTTTAACAGCCTTGGCTATGGGAAGAAACCTCTCCAAGAGCTCAATAGACATGGCCTTACGACATATGGTACGATCACTCTTTACAATACTCTCTCTCTCTCCCTGTTACAAATAGAAAAAAAATATTTGTTTTTTAAAGATATATTATTTTTATATTTTCAATGCACTTTTATCAAGTAATAATGTTAATTCTAAACTTTTTTAAAAAATTAAGTGTGTTTATTAAATTTTTATAGATTAAAAATTATGAAAAATAGTTAATGCCAAAAGCAATACATTTCTAATCAAATTTAAAATGTTTTTGTAGTATGTGTGAAATTTCAAAAACATGAAACATTCTTCAAATTTAAAATGTTTATTTTATTTTTAGAGTAGCATGAGACGTGTGTTTGTCAATGACAACGTTAACTTTCGGTTTCTACCTGTGTAGGATATAAGACGAGGAATGACAGGGAATCTCCGGCCGCTTGTGACGAAAGTTCCGGCATCTTCAATGTACAGCGTGAGAAGCCGGTCGAACAGTGTCACCAACTCTCCGGTGGCTACGAGCAGCACCGTCAGCTCATCCGAACCGAACTTGGACAGCATCAACATTTTGTGCTTAGATGGGAACGATGCCGAAAACGATGATCTTCTCAGCGAGAGAAGCTTTTCTTCTCCGCGAGACCAGTTCCCCAAGTTCACATCTTGACCTATTATTACAATAATATATTATATGTTCTTGTTTCTGTTACCATACTTAAACAACGTGTTTGTAATCGATTGTCCGTAAAGTCTATGAGCACAGGTATCAAATGTCTTTTTTTTCTTTCATGAGATAATATAATATGAAATGACTAGCGAGCTCGGTTTGCTCTTCTAAGTTAATGGTTTAGCTTAGTCTCATACAAGAACCAGCCTAACAGCTAGCAATCACAAATCATGGTCTGAACATTGAAACGACACGAGGTGATTAAGATTACAGCGCAAAATTTTTGATATACTGGCTCAAGGGGACTACAATATCTAAAGAGTATTGCCTCGGTAACTGGTGGCTTGTGTAAGTAATCTTGGTGTCTCTTGATGTTTCAGAGTCAAAGTTGTCTGGTGGTGAAATCTCCAGTGCTTGGAGCAACTGCATTTCAATGTACTTTCACTTGCTCAGAAAAAAAAACATTCCTTAATCTTTTAGTGCCCTCTCAAATAGATACGAATCAAGAAGAATGAAAATAGAGATTTTCCTCGTGGTCAAAGAAGTTGAGTTCATCAGAAGAAAGTAAACGTTTGTCTACATGTGGTGCTTATATATATAGTAGGAACGCTTTTTTTTTTCTTGTTACGAAGTTGTGAACACTAATAAACTTATTATATTTACAGTAGCTTATGATCAATCACCAAAGATGCCAATTCTGTTCTGACATGCAGTATATGTATATTCCTATGTCACAAAGGCCAACTGTTTTTAAAATAATAATTGGAATGATATTTGCAACATTCCCTCGACTTTGAATGATTGAAACTTGTTAAAATTATATATCAACCATCGTCAATAATGAGATGAGTACAAATATACGTCCAAAAAAAGAAGAAGAAAAGTATTTGGAAGAGGATTTTATGCACCTAACTATGCTTTCGATTGTCACAGTCAAGAGATGCTTCCATAACTTGACATGTTGTGTGGGTGAAAATGTAGGTGCGACTTATTCAATCCTTTCTTTTTCTTGATTTAAATTCCAATTTAATTTGCTTTATTATAATTGATTGGTTAGACAAAAAATTTTTTTTAAAGAAACCCAACGAGTTGATCTACTAGGAAAGTGCTTCACACATCTAATCATCTAATTAAAGGTGCCTTCTTAGGTAGAGCAAGTGAGCACCGAAATTGTTAATTCAAGAGAAAACCGGTTTACATGCAAAAGTTATTAAGTTTCTAAACCGGATGATCCTAGACTTGATTTATTTGGAGCGTTCCCAGCTATTCAGTCTCTACCAGATTATAGAAAATGTCTTAACTTAATGGTCTACTTCCAAGGAAAACTACATACTGTATAATCTTAAACCATCTAGATGATAACAAGACATCATTAGCTGCATTATAACCGAAACCGAGTTATTGAGACTCAAAGTCTCTTGTGGATATATAATCAAAAAGAGATAGTGGAAGAAAAGTCGTTAAAAGATAGTATGAGTCCTTTCAAAATATGTTAGCAAAAATAAAAATGTGGGAAAATCATGATCGCTTATTTAAGGTCATGGTCCCCCATTAATTTAGTTACATAACGAAAGTAATAATTAAATTAATAATATTATCGAAGTCTAACGTAGACTTCATCGTTCTCTGGCGGCTTAAAAACTTTTCAAAAGACGACAGCTTCAACACCAAGCTAAAAAGTTTCTCACAAAACAAATTATAAGACGAGAAAAAATAAAAACATATGTTCTTCACAAAACTGATTTCTTCTCCAAAAATGGATAGTGAAATATCAAAGAAAGTCACGGCTATGTTTGATCATCACCGGCGGTTAAACCGGTCCGGATCATCGCTGTTCACAGCGTTTGCTGCCTCGGTGATAGCTCTGATCGTTTTCACGGTGGTTATCGTATCTAACTTATCGGTGAAAGACATCTCGGAGGTGGTGAAGATAGAGATCAAGACGGTCGTTCCTTACTTGCCTCTCCGATCAGAGAAAGAGCCAAGCGTTGGCAACAACAGTAACTACAGTATCACAGTCAAGGAGAACAACAATCTCGAGATTCTTGAAACTTTTGGAGGCAAAGGAAGAGCGTCGGAGAAGTTTCAGCAGAGAGCAACAGAGTTTCTGAGAGATGATGATTGCGAAGTCAGTTTCGTGATGACGTGGATCTCCCCTGCCGAGATGTTCGGTAAGAGAGAGGTTTTGTCTGTGGAAAGCGTGTTTAAATCTCATCCTCGTGGCTGTTTGATCATTTTGTCGTCGACGATGGATTCTCCTCGAGGGTTTAGCGTCCTGAGACCGTTTCTCGATCGTGGTTACAGAGTTACGGCGGTAACTCCTGATCTGCCCTTTTTGCTCAAGGACACGGCGGGAGAAGCATGGCTCGAGGAGATTCGGACAGGGAAGAGAGATCCCGGGAAGATCTCTTTAGCTCAGAATCTATCGAACCTCATGAGGCTCGCGTACTTGTTCAAGTTCGGAGGTGTTTATCTGGACACGGACGTGATAGTGCTGAAAAGTTTTAAAAATCTAAGGAACGTGATCGGCGCGCAGACTCTCGAACCGGTTTCGAGAAACTGGACGAGGTTGAACAACGCGGTTTTGGTCTTCGACAAGAACCATCCTCTCTTGAGGAAATGTATCGAAGAGTTTGCGTTGACTTTCAACGGGAACGTTTGGGGTCATAACGGACCGTATCTTGTTTCTAGAGTGGCTCGAGCTGTTGAAGGAACCGAAGGTTATAACTTTACTGTGATGACGCCTCCTGCGTTTTATTCGGTTAATTGGATTGAGATTGGGAAGCTCTTCAAGGTTCCGAGAACCGAGAAGGATTCGAAGAGAGTCCGAGTTAAGGTTCTTGAGATGCAGAGGAGAAGCTACGGGTTGCATTTGTGGAATAAGTTTAGTAGTAAGTTTGAAATTGAGAAAGGTAGTGCCATGGATAAAATTGTTTCGGATCATTGTGTGATCTGTGAGAATGTCTCTGTATCATAACACTTTGTTTCGATTTGTATGTTAATTACCATTGTAGATTAGCTTGTAAAGTGTAGTTAACAATGAAAAATCTTAGTAGTTTATCTTTTTAGATTAAAAAGAAACTTCGACCAACTCTAATTAATCAGTCTCCACCAAACAAAATGTAGTTTCTCAACCGAATTTCAATTTTGATGACTTGAGGTTGACGTTACAATCACGGAATTATTATTTCAGGAATATACACTAAGCTAACGATGACTTAACGCATATAGTTAAGGCGCTAAGCTAGCAACGCCTACTGTATAAAACACTTAATTAAAAATTTAGATTATCAGTTGGACAAATGTTTAAATTTTTATAAGAATATAATATATTATAATAATTTACCAAAAAAAATTATTTTTATGAAATTTTTATAATATGGTATCAGTTATTATAGTGGAATTATATATTTTAAGATATTATATTTTTAGATAGTAAAAACGGCAACAACCAAAAATTTGGAGGGTTTATTACTAAAGGCTAAAACGTTTTTTTTAGATGCACAACTTATTCACCGTTTTGCGTTTGGAATGAAATAACAATTGGGCCAGGCCCATGTATAGACAACATCATCAGTTACAATTACATTTCTTCCCTCAGCCCAATTGACAAATCGAAAGCTCAAACCGGAAAGTGATTATGGTTTCCGATGGAAGCGAGCCCTTGAAGCTCAACGTCGGCGGCGAAATCTTCGAAACCACCGCATCGACCATTCAATCAACCTGCCCAGACTCACTCCTCGCTGCTCTCTCCACCCCAACCTCCCACGGATCCAATCCCGTCTTCATCGATCGCGACCCAGAGATCTTCTCCGTCATCCTCAACCTCCTCCGAACCGGACGCCTCCCAGCCAACTCCTCCGCCGCCTTCTCCAAGCAGGAGCTCCTCGACGAAGCTCTTTACTACGGCGTCGAATCGCTCCTCCGATCGGCGATGCTGCCTCCGCCGCTCCAAGGCTTCGACGCTTCTCTAGTCTCCACCATCGCTCCGGCGACCGACGGAGTCCCCTCCGCTTTCACCGCAAACGCCGGAGACGCTTCTCTCTGGATCGCTCACGGCGGACAGATCTCCGTCTACGACTGGAGTCTCTCCCACGCCGTGACCGTCCGCACGCATCTCAGCGACGTCACGTCGATCTGCCGCGTGTGGGCCGAGGCGGACGGCGATCGGATCTGGATCCGCGTCGGGGCTTCACTTCTACGATCTCTCGAGTGGTCGTTACGTCGGATCCACGCACTGGACGGATCCGGAAGGATCCGAGGATCCACAAGTCGCGAGTCGCCGCCGTTGCGGATTCTCCCGGCGGAGTGTTCGCGTCGTTCGATTGCTTGCACAGAGAGAACAGCGTTCTCCAGATCGACAAATCAACTCTCCAAGTCGCCGCCGTCATCGGCCAGCAATCCGGAAGCTCGGCCAAAACCGCCGTACCGGAGAAGCTCCGGTGGGTGGAGAGTAACGGTCTTTTAGGTCGGATCCGCGGTCCAGCGAGGAGTGTTCGGATGCTCCGGGTACATCCGGATCTGGGACCCGAGATCCAGGGCCATCGTGTGGGAGACGAGCGAGCCAGGCTCGGGACGAAGCAGCAGGTTCGGAGATGCGTTAGCTGACGTGACGTGGACGTTGAATGGCTCGACGCTCTTCAAGGTGTGTTCCAAGTCGGGTGATCTCGGGATGGCAGACCTTCGTAAATTAGGCGAAGATCCGTGGGTTTATGTGTCGGACGAGAATCCTGGCGCGTGGAGTGCAGACGAGGGAGGACAGAAGCGGCGGTTACAGCGTCGTGCATTGTTACAGGAAGCAAGTGTTGGCCGCGAGAGGTGGCGCGTTGGAGGTGTGGTCGAGTGTTGAGGGGAAAGCGAGTGGTGATGTGATTCGTAGAAGAAACTTTGTAGACAAGGAAGAAGACTCCAAGAGAGGGATGATTTCGAAAATCGAGGCGGGAGGTGATAGGTTGTTTGTTTCTAGGGAATATGTGGAAGGTGTTGAGGTCTGGGAGAGTTCTAACTCCTCGAGTATGATAGAACTGTGATCAAGCGGCTATGTTTTCAGGAAGATGTTTTGTTTCTTTGGAGAACATTTGAACATATTGTAATGAAGAACAGCAAGATTCAAACTTCACTGTTGTCGTAACATTCACCGGCTATCTCTTCTGTTGTAAATAGATTCATAGAGGTTTATCTTTGCAAAGTTACGGTTATAATCTAATTGATAACTGATAAAAAAAAATAAGCTATGTTGGTTCTGGTTGAGTGGGGGAAAATCAAGTTCAAAAATAATAAAAATGCAGGCTCTGCCGAGGCTAAAGGTCTAACCTATAGAAGTCCTTGTGGTGGAATTGATAGAAAGAAAAAAAAAAAATCTTTATCAATTTATAGAAGTCCTTGTGGTGGAATTGATAGAAAGAAAAAAAAAAATCTTTATCAATTCATCGTATCTAATTGATCAATGATCTTCTTTTGAAACACTATCTAATTAATCTATGATCTCTGCATGATTATTGAGGAGTTTAAGATTCAAAAAGTCAGTATTATGATCATATGCATATCTTGTAGTCTTGAAAGCAAGATTGTATAGATAGAGGCATAGAGCTAAAGTTCAACTACTCTTTTTGTCTTTTCTCAACCTACTTAACCTATTGCTCTCTTTACTCATGAAATGTTTTAATCTTTTTGAACAAGACAAAGAATCTTTCTTTATGTCTTTGCTTTCTTGCCAGTGTAATAAAACCTATTGTTGCAACTTTGGTAGTGCATTCCACTTTCACAAAAGGTGTCCTTATAGGAGAGGAACACTCATTTTTTTAAAAAGAATGTAAGCTTTCTTTGGATTCTTTGGATAATGTTGATAGGTTTTGTTCATGGTAGGTCAGGTTTTGTGGACCTACAATTTCTGAAATACTTAAGGTTTGTTATGATGAAAATAATTTGTGTTTTCCTTTTTGTTGAATAAATCCTCCTTTTAAGAAATTTATTGGAATTTTCCTCTTGTTTTTTTTTTCTTAACAGGTATTATTATTAGTGGAGTAGAAAAACAAGAAAACCAAGTGGGGGATTTTCCATGACCTTTCTTGTCTTTGGTACTTTGCTGTTGACCCCTCTTTTTCAAATTTAAACCTGGTTTCTCTCTTATTCTCACAATCGAGGTTCTAACATTAAATAACTTGTGCTAGTGTTTATACAAAAGAACACACATAAGATTAGTGTAATTTTCCATTTGTATCCCCAGCAAACATTGAACTATGGTTTGCAATGGATTTTTTCTTGTTTTTTTTGGTTAAAAGGTTTGCAAACTGAGTGTTGAAAAGAAGTCGATAAACTCGTAAAATTTTCTTTATGAACTGAAAAGTAATTTAAAACACTCCTATACAATGCTTAATTCACAATTCTCAACTCTTTTAACATTTCACCACAAGAAAAAGAGAGTAGGAGTTCCATTTGATGCTTGTCCTAACCGGTCAAATCAAGAAGACCATGTTGAGACAGAGTTTGATCTGGACAGTGAAAAAGAAGAGTTCAAGAACTCAATGCAGTCTTCAATATCTTCTGCTCGATGAGACTCCGATTCAGCCAGAGACTTGGACCTTTTCATATAAATAGACGATGAAGAAGAAGAGGAAGTGGAAGACAGCAACAACGATGACGTTTTCTCGGTCGTATTCCTCCTGAAGGACATAGAACGCAGCGTTTTGGCAACTCTAGCTCGGATACGTCGGATGAACTTTCTTCCAGCCGGCGAGGTCTTGAGACCGAAACTGAGAAATCCAATGAGAACCACCTTTCTCCGGTCGTGATGTTTTTGAAACATGGGTTCCTCTGTGGCTTCTTGGTCAGGACTAAAGCTTACTCTTTTGCATGCTACTCCTACTCCTGACATATTTTCTTTTGTCTGAAACTATGTTGATGAGAGAGAGAGACCAAAATAGTAAAGACAGAAAAAAACTTCTTATGGGGAGGACGAAAGCCTTCAGTCAAAAAACTTCTTATGGGAGGTATTTTTTTTTTTGGACTAATGACAGAAAAACTTTGGGGCTTAAAATGTAAAATAGAGAAAATAGAGGGGTATATATGTTATTTATTTATCTAAAATCTTTATTGAAAGAGTATATGACTTTTTATTTAATGGTCAACAAAAAATCAAGTTATGGAATGTAACATTACTATCTACAACACTAGTGAGAAGCTAAACAAGAGAGAATGTAATCAGAAATATAATTAAATGCATAAACAACATTAGTCAGCAAGCACTACAAGATAGAGACAGAGGGAAAGTGGAATGCTTTCTCGAAACCTGAAGATTCCATATAGAAAGAAGAAGAAGAGCTTCTCACTTTACCCATTTTAATCAGAGAAGAGACCAAATTTCCATTTACTTAAAGCTATGTCGATGTTCAAAGCCTTGTCCTTTTTGTTCGTTATGTTGTGCTTCAAGATTCATGGAACCATGGCTACAGATGGGAACTCCTCGTTTTGGTTTGATGGGTTTGCAAAGTCTCCGAGCTTTTACAAGAACGTTGCTTTGTTTGGAGATTCGAAGCTGGTCACTGACATTTCTTCGATCCAACTAACTAACTCAGTGAGTGGAAGCGTGGGACGAGTCGTTTACAGGAAGCCCATCAAGCTTCTCCAAGGTAAAGAGAGGAACTTGTTATCTTTCTCGAGTCACTTCTCGTTCTCGATGCCTAATGAAGTTGGTGACGTCTTGGCTTTTGTAATGGTTCCAACTAGTTTGGATCCTAGTCTCTTCGGCAAGAAAGACAACAGTTCCTCTGATTTAGAGTGTCTGTTTCAGTACGCAAAGAACGAGACGGTTGTAGGTTTTGAGTTTGATATATCCAACAGAGGAAACCGTGCGAGAATCTTGATAGGTAGACCTGAATCTTCCGAAATTAGAAACCTTTCTTTTGAGGGTGACTTGGTGATGACGGACAATGGAGGGACGTTGAGGTGTATGGTTGAGTATGAAGCACTTTCCAAGAGAATGATGGTTCGGTTCAGAAAGTCAGGTTCGATAAAGTTGTTGGATCCGTTCTTCTCTTTCTCGGTGGACTTGGGGGAGCTGTGGAGTAATGGTGAGTTCGTGGTGGGTTTAAGCTCTGCAAACGGGAACTCTTCAAAGGCACATTTTCTCCATTCATGGAGCTTTGAAATAAGGCAGCCAACGCAGGTGTGGACGACTTCACTGCCGCTTGAACCGAATCAAGCTTTGGAGGCTGACGTTTCCACGGAGGAGGAAGAAGGTGTTGAGAGAAGCGAGTGCATATGGCGGATGCTTGGTGTTTTGGTCTTGGGTGCAGTATGTGGAGCGTTAGGGGTGCTACTGGCTTTGTATCTGTGGACAATATGTAGTCTGAGGCGGTCAATGGCGGTGGTACCAGAGGAATGTCATGTGAAAAGGATGAGTGTTGCGGTGGGTGCTGTTGAAGAAGGTAAGAAGTAGTGAAGGACTTGTGGTTTGGCTTTAGAAGCTTGTCTTGTGTTGTAGTGTAAGTGTAAATGTATGGTCTTTCTTCCGTGTGGACTTGATCAGTAAAATCACTATGAAAAGAAGGCATAAGCTTACTGATCTTGCGAAAACCAACTGATTCATGTTGTTCTACATCCTTTATTATTTACACTGCCACAAACGTAACATGTCATATTTTTTTGGTTAGGAATCAAACACCTTCACCTAGTACAAGAATCAGGACCAACCTTTTCTTGTTCTCACTTGGTGTTCTTCATAGAAAATGTGAACTGAGTAAACAAGTCTTTTGTTCCTTCATACTTGTGACACAGATAAATGTCTAGAAAACACACAACATTCACAGTTGCCACTTGATTCTATGTTTGCTTATACTGATGTAATGTGAATTTAACCTCAACATGGGACACAAACAAGGGGAGAGAAAGCAGGCAATAGAGATCAATACAAGGTGTTCTTCGAAGATAGTTTCTCTAGACTTTAAATTGATCCTCCCTAATACTAAGAATCATCTGGTGAGCAACCGGCGTGGTAAGCTTCACAAACGCTGAGGTTGACTGCAAGAGGCAATTCTTGGTAAGCGCGGTGTAGTGGAGGTAGTATTAAAGCAGACTTTTTATCCATTGCTAATAGCTTTCCACATTTACTGTATCATAAGAGATGTGAAAACGGTTTAGTCCACCGAGTATTACTATTAGAACATTGCAGAATAATAACAGAGACTAGCTTGTTTTTACCTGCATGGTTTACTAAACAAGGATTCAAAACTGCATATCCATAGCTGCATTACAGGAAAAAAGAAGTGTAAATTAACTTCCATGGATTCGAAAGAAAGAAATGGTTCATGTTATCCAGAGACCGATAGTCTTTGTTTAAATGCATTACCAGGAGAGAGTACAGAGCTGTTCCGCTACCAAAGCCGAGGAAGTATTGCAAGGCCGTAGCCGCATGTTCCTGCAAGAAACTCTAATTAATGCAAGTTCCCCAATCAATCAATCAAACTCGTAACATCAATTCCAGTTACCGTGATGTGTTTGTAAACATGATGAACCGAGAAGCCTCTCGCATGTAAGTAGCTTCCTCCCTATAAGGATGAAGTAAAAACATGAGTAAAATAAACAAACAACTTCATTTGAAAATAAAGTGTTATCTAATGCAAGGAGTTACCTCATCTAGAGAGAAGAATGCAACTGCATCTGGATCAACAGAACCAGCTGGATTCAACGAGACTACAGCTCTGAACACGGAAGGAAACGATAACTCAATCACAGCAACCTTGTCAACAACTTCTTCCTGTAACCCTGATCTCATCTTACTAGAACTCTGGAAAATAGGTTTCGATGCTTCTGATGGATCATCATCACTTCCTGACTCAGGTAAAGAACTAGCTCTTTTGAGCCAGCTCAACCGCCCATAAGTAGACACCTTCACATTAGGAACCAGCTTCTCCAAACGCGACTGTATATCCTGGCAATGTCTTGTACTCAACAAGCTCCTCACCTCCATGTTCTAATAGCGAATGGGATGCACGATGCTTTTTAGATGTTGGCTCCATCTTATGTCCATCGTCAATGTGTGGGAAGAATCGTCTTTTCTGATCCGTGAAGGCCTTGAGAGCTAACCTACAGTCGTATTACGAGTCATATTATGCGTCTAAGTTATAACTAACAAGAAGCAAATCAACATTAGCTAACAAACAGCAGACCTAATATATCTTCAAAACTCAGTTACTAGACTCAGACCTAATATAAGTAATTAGCTAACAAAATGTGAAAACCTGGTTCTATCAACAGCAGAAGCACCAGCTTGGCCAGCAAGCTGTCTCTTCCAAGCATAAGCAACAACAGCACCATCAGGACAAACGAGAGGCATGTGAAGACCCCACGAGTTACTTCTTGACCTGAGAGACTCAGTGAGAACCCCAGACTCTTCCAACTTCTTCCCTGAGATCCTCCAATCAAATGGAAAGAATCAATTTTTAAATCCCTAATCTACAACATACTAATGGAAAGAATCAATTTTTTTTTTTTACCAATTGAACGGAGATCCTGAAGGTGTTGACGCATGGATGCGTCTTCTTTGAGGAAGAGCTGAAGAGGCACGTCGTTGTGGCGAGGATTCGAGGCGACGAACATTGCTTCGAGGATGCGGTCGGCGCCGAGGCGAATGTCGGCGATAACCCTAGCCGCTTGGTTGAGACGTTCCATGGCTTGAGCCACCTGCTTTGGCGGCGCGTCTGGTTCCGACTGGTTGTTCGCCGCTTGGGATTGTTGTAGCGACTGCATAAGCTTTGCGATTGAAACGATCGATCAAACTAACTTTCTCTCTCTCTCGATTTCAAATCTGATTCACTGAACTGAGGCTCTGATCGCTTCCGACAGCAACTCAATTCGATTTCAGTTACGTTCAAATCAGCAGCGTTTATGATTTTTTGTAAGGTGGAAACGCTAAACGCAATTCTTAGCTTTAGGCGTCCCAATAGCTCCTTAAATGGACCTGCTTTCTTCTCCCTCAGGCCCAATTGTGATTGATTACAAGTTTAATAAAATGTTAATGTCAGAAAACTATATTTGTTAGAATTAACTTTGGAGTTTCTAAACTATTTCAAACAACATGATTGTTTGTACAAAACGCAGGCCCATTTGCTCGCTTGACCAGCTTTTGTGTTTGTACAACTTGGATCAACAGCAATGAACTCTTCTGTTTGCTCAGCTCCAATCCAGATTTCTTTTTGGTCACTTTCTGAACACCTTACGACTCTTGAACAGTTCACACTGCTCTAAACATATCCCCAGGAGACTGTTAGTATCTCTGATCATGGTTAGGCAAAACACTGACGACCCAAGTTCTGTGGAGAAACTCGAACGATGTAGCAAGGAGAAAGAATCGAACTTGGGCGAGGAGGGCTTCAAGAGAAGTCGAAAGTACATGCTTTCAGACAGCAATCCGACAAAATACGAACCTTGTTGGAACTTGAACTGAAGTCTCGGCTGCTCAAAATCATGAGAAAAAAAATCCAACCGAAAAGAGTCATAGTCACTAGTGAGCAAAGAATGCGAAGAAAAAGAGATAAACCTTTTCGGATCGGACCTGAGACCTGCCGGTTTTCAAGTCTGGTTAAGATTAGGAGGCGTGGATATTAAGGTTCTTGTCTAGTAGATTGTTTCTTCTCTTTTGACTGTTAATCTTCGATCCAAAGACATAAGTAATGGTTTGATTAAGAATTTATGTGCTGACAAAAAATAAAATATTTATATATAAACTTTCAAAAAATATTTGTCCGGATAATCTTCTATTTTTTTTAGTTTTTCCATTTGATTGGATAAAACTGTAAACATATTTGCGTAAGTTCGGTCTGGCATTTGTGGTTAATGGTTATTATCCTTTTGGTTCAGTTACTAGAGCTGAATAAGAGCACAAAAGAAAAGTTGGCCTTTTAGATGAGGAAGAAAATTGATGCAATTCATCCTAATGTTTATCATTAACAAATACAAATTAATAAAACTATACATTATTCTAAATTTTGCATTTAAATTTTAATTTTAGAAAACTTATGAGAATAATGAGATAAAAATACATTAGAAATAAGGACATCATAACAAGTGAAGAGCTTAACAGATCAAGTGTCACCAAAGAGAGTCTGCGAAGTTCTTTACAATCGCTAGTAAGCATGATACATGTTAGAGATATGATGACAATATACCAAATAATGGCGAAGGCTTGGATGAAGTTGGAAGTGTGCATGTCTTTCCTAACATTTGAGAGTTGGTATTCAATTTTCATGTTGGCAAATTTGGATGGTATAGCAAATGGTTAAAAACTTTCAAAATTTTATGTTTTATGACGTTTCTTGTGGAGTTAAAAAATACAATAATAATAGTTTAGAAGATGAATTATCTTTTTTTTTCTGTACATAAACTTTCTCAAGAGATTTATACATTTGCATGATCTAACTAATTTGAAAAAATTGAGAAAACTTCTAGTTTTGAACTTTATTTATTCGGTTCTTCTCTAAATAGACAAAATGCTCTTGAATATTGTTCTTTTTGTTAGTTTATTTATTTCTTAGTTACAAATAAACAAATAATTGTTATTTATTATTACATGAATATGAAATATTTGAACACATTTTTGAAATGATTTTTTCCATAAAATGTTAAGTTTTGATAACCAAAATTACATTGTAACTCTATTATCTCAGTATTTTTCTCAACTTAAACATGTAGTTGAAAATTCTTTTAAAATATGTTAACATTTACATACATTATTGTTGATAATTATATTTGTTTCCATATTGTTTCACATACATACATTTCTTCATATGTACAACTTCTGCATCTGTTCTACTGTAGTCATAAAAATCTTTTTGTTCCACTAAAATGATTATGATATGTTGAACATAAAATCTCATAAATGGTTTTACTATATATATATATTATTTATTTTGATAAATTTTATGTTTTTAAAACATTTTTAAAATGTTTAATAAGACGAAACCACGGTGCAGCAGTGGTTTACAAATTTTACAAAAAACTTTTTTCTGGAACTTGTATTTCGATACTATACTTATTCACGGTTTTGCATTAATGGTCTTAATGCAATGAAATTCGACAAAAAAATTGATACAATGATGCATTTAGTTAGATAGTCATCAAATCAAATTTTGTTATATTTATTTAAATAATTAGCCACAAAAACCAACAAACAATACTATTAATTATATATATTTACTTAAAGTGTTCTCATAAAATCACATGTTATAAAAAAAAATACTTGTAATTTGTTTTAAATAACTAAAACTTAATTCTATGAATTATAAAACTTCTTGACATTTTTGTAATTAACTAATTATATCATTTTGTAAGTTTAACATGCTAACAAGTTGTATAGAAAGTTAGAAATAGGTTTTTGATCTATGCATGATGGGGAAAACAGCCATTTCATACCCAACATATGTTAATATGTTCAATTCATATCCAACTTATGGGTGGGTGCAAAAACATACCTAACTTTTTATAAAATTTAAATTCCATACCCAAAGTTTAATTTTTGTGCATAAACCTGCAATTGTCGTTAATTTTTAAACGCCGTTTATGTTTTTCTAATCTCAGTTTCGGTTCATGACACATATGTAATGACGTGTATTATCTCTTTAATTAACACATTAAAAAAAATGTAAACCTTTCGACACTTAAGAAAACAGAACCAAAAAGTCGTTTCCTTTCTTAATCTCAAAACTCACTCTGAGAATTTCAATCCTACTGTCGACTAAGATAAAGAAACAAAACAAGGGAGAGTTCATCTTCCACTGATCAAGAAGATGAGGTAAATTTCTCACTCAATTTTGCCCTCAAAATTTTCTGGAAATGTAACTTAGGGTTTAAAAAGTTTTGGGCTTTCACACATTTTGGTCACTGATTTCTTGTGAAGATTAATTTTTTATCACACACTTAGGGTTTAAAAAGTCTGAATCATTGATTCAGCTCCACATCGACAGTTTTTCGGAATTCCTCCACCTCTTACATGCCTCACAACACGGATTGTTCCTTCACCATTACAAACTATAAATGCCTGTGAATTAAGATTAATTAACGTTGATTAATCTCAATGACGTACCTGAACTAGCTGAAGACGCCATTTTTCTTCTCTGAGTCGTTATCCCGAGATTGTGCAGAGTAAAAAGGTTGAAGAAGAGTCTAAAACGACTACGTTTTTCAATTTTTAGGGTGTATAATTTTTTTTTATAAAACGTCGTCGTTTCAGACGTGGCATCCACGTACTCCTCCGTCTAATGTCCGTTAGCCAGATGGCACAATTGCAGGTTTATGCACAAAAATTAAACTTTGGGTATGGAATTCAAATTTTATAAAAAGTTAGGTATGTTTTTGCACTCGCCCATAAGTCGGGTATGAATTGAACATATTAACATATGTTGGGTATGAAATGGCCGTTTTCCCATGCATGATGTTATTAAACAGACTAGAATGAAAGTAAGAGACTCTTAAGTATAATAATCCGTGAAAACAGGGTATTTTGTGTAAATACATTAAAACACAGAACTGGTTTTGGATAATGCACAAACCAAATTAAAGAACGAGCGGTTACTCTCGACCTTCTTCTTCTTCAGAAACAAACAAGATGATGAACACACTCCAAACATTTCAGACAACTCTAACACCAAACTTTCATGTTCTGTTCAATCCCCCAAGACATTTCATTTCTCGAACCCAATTCCTCTGTCTCTCGAAATCCAGAGATGGAAACTCGGACTCAGAGTCTGATCCGGATCCTCCGAAACCAGAAGGAGATACACAGAGACAAGAGCTCTTAGCCAGGATCGCCATGCTTCAGACATCGAAGGTCCGTTTAACTGATTTCTTGGACGAACGATCAGATTATCTCACCAAGTTTGCTGAAGAAGCCAACGCTGAGTTTGACAAGGTTGGAGAAGACGCCATGAAAGACCTCGACGAAGCAAGCTCAAGGGTATTGTATCAGTTCTAAAAGATCCTCATTTTTGTCTTTTTTCATGGCTTAAGCTCCAGAGACATTGATTTGCTCGATGATCTTGCATGAACAGAGAGATACATAAGCTGACATTGTTTGCTTTTGTTTCTTGGTGATTGAGCAGATACTAGAGAACATCGAGAGCAAGATGCAAGCTTTTGAGGAATCTGTGGGATTAAACAGATTGGAGATAGAGGAGAACGATAACAAGTTGGCCTGAGTTTGAAGAGAAGATTGTGGAAGAGAGGAACGAAGGATTGTTCTTCAAGAGCTTACGTGATAAGAAGCCTGTGGATGCAGAGAAAGCTAAAGAGGAGACTGAGAGAATACAAGAGGTCACCAAAGAAAGTGCAGGATCAGAGTCAAGAAGGAACATTTACCTCGGTTTGATTGGGATCGTGGCTCTAGCAATCGCTGATTCGTTTGTTTCTTCACCGGATTGGAGAAAAGTAGCTGTTCTTGGAGCTATCCTTATCCCACTGCTCACTCAGTTTGTGTACGAGCAGACATTGTTATCAGAAGAAGCAGATAAGGGTAAAGGAAACAAGAAATAATGAATAGTACCGGGCTCTGTATCAATGTAATTTAATACAGAGAGATAATGCACTGAGTAGTTTTTTTTTAAGTTACAGGAATAAAGTAATACATAAAACTTTATAAACTCAAAGAAAGATTATCTAAAGATCTTTAACAAGCCAAAAAGATATCTAATACTTTAGACGAGCTATTTAAGGGGCGATACTTAGAGCTCAAGCACTTAGCATCATAAGTCTCTGTTGCGGGAAAAGGACGGGAGGGGGCACAGCTTCTTGAGGTCGTAGTATCACGAGCAGACCGAACATCCCGAGCATCGGGAGGACAAGAAGCCACTTCAGAAGCTTGTAATAATACATATGGAAAGTTAGAGAGAATTCGTCTGAGAAATGGAGTCCATTCTTGTCCACCATCTCCTACCATTACAGTGCCTGTTGTCCTCACTCCAACGGTTGGTAGTTTTATTCTGTATTTTCCTGGTCGGTCATAGATCTGGCTCTGCTTTATCCTCCTATCTCCCTGGTAATTGCCTGGTACCAACAGCGTCGTCTGTAACATTTTAAAACCGATGTGTACTTTAGTTTCCAAGGGATCCAAAGCAGAGAAGCTGTTGCTTATCATCATGTACTGAAGGTTCGAGGAACTTACTGTAACGTTATAGGGCGCTTGTGAACCAGATGGGTATCTGTAGTTATCAACAATCTCAATCTCAGCCCAGAAGTTTTTGCCTTCCTCATCACGGAAGCCTCTGGTTGAATGCGTGACAAAAACGCCTTCACGATCGTAACGGATAGCCTTATTGTTCATCCCTTGATCAGTCGATCTCCAGGCCTGATGAATTTGAGAACCAAGTGTGAGATCATAATCTATCACAAATACAATGTCATGAACAGTGTTGGGAAGATCTTGCCTTGAGGGGATGGTGAGGAGAAGGCGTGGAGAAGCAAAAGACGTTCCCGTTCATAGTTGAGACGATGAGATCAAGATCATCTCCACCGTCAACATTATCAGCCAAGACCATGCTGTATCTGTAACACAGAAACATCCATCTTCGCTATAAAAATTCACTGGAAAAGCGAAACTACTAAAAAATATTAATGTGACGCAAAGGAAGCAAGTGGCTTACGAAGTTTCACCAATATCAACAACGTCAGCGCACGAGGTGGGCCCATCTATGAGATACATGTAACCGTCAAAGGATGTGGTAACAATGGTAAGTCCCTTCTTTTTGTCACCTCGCTTGTTCAGATCAACAAGAAGAACTTGGTTCATCACTCTTCCATGGGTTCTGTACGGGTAAGGACGGACAATCGAACCATCCTTGCCACTCAGAACGTAAATGTTTCCTGATGTTGTGGGAACCACGACATCAGTATGTCCATCACCATCAACATCGCCTATCGAAGGACCCTGAAAGAGAAGATTAGTATCAGTCTCTGATTGTAAAGTGATTAGAGAGAGGATTCCAAGTTAACGGATGTTTGGTAACAACAGGTGGAACTTGTGGAATATCGTATGCACTATGATCAACTCATATAATCGTGTTGATGCTCCTACAACTGGTTCATTCATAAGGCTGTTTCACACTAGATGAGAATAAACGGATGTAACTGTATACCTGAGGAACAAGACTCTTTAGATGTACTTCCCAAATTTCCACTCCTTGAGTGGTCCATGCTGCTACATTTCCGTGGGAATCTGTTGTTACAAGTTCAATCTTTCCATCGTCATTTATATCAGCTGCAACCACTGCCCCTTGAATTTCGGCCATTTCAAGTGGGAATTTTTCTCTGATGTTTCCTGCAAAAAGACAACAATCTTAGAATCCAAATCAACACCAAGACTTGCAAAGGAAATTCCCATGAATACCCAGTGCAACAAAATCTGTAATGAGACTAGTGTATTGTCCTGAATGTTTTTTACTTGTGAGAAATATTTTAAGCAAAGAAGGAATATCAGTATGGACAGGAATCTATCAAGAGTGAAATTTCTGTCAATAGAGATACGCAATGGTGAATATTCAACGTAAACAAGAAGTCTTACCACGGTGGTCCATGGCGTAGAATAAGCCAAAGGAAGTTCCGACAAGGATATCCAAGTAACCATCGCCATCCAAGTCAACAACCGTTGGGGAAGAATAAATATATGCACGGAAGTTTGCGTTATCCGTACTCAAATCTAGCTCTTTGACCCATTTAACTTGTTTAGTCTCAAGATTGAAAACCACAATTGAACTAGCAATATAGTTTTTGATGTCAATACTACCAAGCTCTTTCAGATGTTCTGGATTGTCATAATACCTGAAAAATAACTTATCAGGGTCAGTTTTATTAAACAAAGTAAGTAAACGCTAACATTTAAGACCTCATGCATGTTTTGCAGAAAATCTTTGCTAATGATGCTTTTGAACTGACAGCTTATGGACAGTTGGACACATCTTCAGTGGTAGATGTAACGGAAACTTACTCAGGGTCGAAGAAATAGGAAACAGCAACAACCATCTCCTGTATTCCATCTTTGTCTATGTCAGCAATTACCTGATAAACAAGTGACACAGTAAGATCTCTCATGGAAGCAAGTAATCAAAGACAACGGTTTTTGCTTAGAAACTCACAGGAGTGCAAAGTATATGTGCGTCAATATTCACATAATCCTCTGAGTTCTCGTGCTGCCCCTCGACCCATTCCTCATCACCCCACATGGTCTCATTAACATAATCGTCATAATCATAGCTGTATTCATCACCTAACTCATCAGTATCACGCAACAAGTCAAACGATGAATCTGCTTCAGTTTCTAATATTCCATCGTTCTCGACTGTGGCCATGCGAACACCCTCATTTTTGTCTTTATTGTCAGAATGGCCGTCCGAGCCATTATCTTCCAGAAGTCGCCTCCCACTTTTGGTTCCTGTCTCTGTCGTACTACTGTTTCCAGATGTCACCAAAGTCTCTGAAGAATTATCCGTACTGGTATTTAATTTAATAACAGTCTCATTCTTAGCTTCACCAATCTTGCTTTGATCCACATCCTTGGTGGTTACATTTCCATTGATATTTTCTGTTGAGCCAGCTGTTGTATCATTTGTTGCCGAATTGTTTGAGCTAACACTCATGGAGGAGTTATGTAGCTCTGGAGCAGGCTTTACGACTGCTTCTGTTTGGTTACTCTCGGGTTTCTTCTGATCCTCTTGAGACGTCACTGGAGTAGGCTTTACGACTGCTTCTGTTTGGTTGTTCTCGGGTTTCTTCTGATCCTCTTGAGACGTTACTGGAGTAGGCTTAACGACAGCTTCTGTTTGGTTGTTCTCGGGTTTCTTCTGATCCTCTTGAGACGTCACATTTGAAGCCTCGCCGTGAAACTCTTTGGTGCATCGAGAGCGTAACATTCGGTGTTGTGGTAGTTGCACTCGTATCTACAAAGAAAAGTAAGAGTCACAAAGTAAACTTTCATCAAGACTTAATATGACTCTCCTAATCCATGTACTTTCTCAACGGTCTAAATACAGGAGATACTGATAAGCGAGGATGAACACCATGCAAAATCCATAAGATAAAGGAAATACAAAAAGTGCAAAAATTATTCAGATAAGCTGAGACAGGATGCTCCAAGCAGAAACTTAGCTTTAAACTTTCCATTAACTTAATCACACAACCAATCTGACCAATATCAGGAAGAACATAAGCTGAGGCAGATGCTCCAAGCAGAAACTTAGCTTTACATTTTCAATTAACTTAACCGCAAAACCAATCTGACCAGCTATGTGTCGTCTAATATCAGGAAGGACATAAATTCAACCAAGCAGAGACTGTGGACGACGGGAGTAATTTAAGAAGTAAACTATAAAACTGATGTCGAAACCTAACATGATAAAAAAAACTTACGAGTGGTCGATGACTTCATCTCCATAGCTTCTTGCACAAGCTGGTCATCATGGACATCAGGATGTGAACGGTCAACAGGGTCAGGATTCAGTCCCACATGCCAGTTCTTGTGCACTTTTCTACGTGGCACTTCTAGCTTATCTGACATCAAAAAGCCTGATACCCTGGAAACAAAAAAAAAAGCATCATAAGCAAACCTATGAAACTCCAAGGATCAATGATAACAGATAAAAGTATTAATATATATTTATCATCCTCGAGTAAAAAGATTACCTGAAAAAGAGGACTTCGCCATTGTAGGTCGCGAGAGCAATTTCTCTAACACCATCTTTGTCGATATCAAATAGAAGAGGACTTGAATGCACGTTTGACTGATGAAAAGCAGGCCACCCTAGCATTTCATGAGTGCACCATCAGTAACATCACCAAAAATTCTCGATATTCAACATCACTAGATGAACAAGCACAAGAAAAAAATACAAGAAAAAAAATACAAGAATAATAGATATCTATGTACCTGGCATCTTGTCTCCATCAGCACCTTCAAGAACTTCAAGGTAGTGAACAAAAGATGGAACAACAATGTCAAGCTTACCATCACTGTTAACAGAAAAAAAACAAAAAATCAGGTCAATACTCATGATCCCTCAGTAAAAAAAATCAGATTCGATTGTATATATACCTGTTGATATCAGCAATCAAGGGTGTAGCATAAACGCTAGAAGTGACTTCAGTTTGCCAACGCAGCTCCAGTTTCCTCGGGCACTGAGTATTCAACAAAGCATCTTCATCACTGCACCAACGAGACCGACCTCTTTACTTAGGAGCAAGGAAACGTATCTCCCCAACAATTAAAGCTAAAATACGCACAAGTCTTATCGAATTGGATCGTCTACTCTAACACACAGAGCTCAATACAAGATCGAAACTTACATTTCGGGGTAGGCCTGCTCGTCATCGGTTGCTTTACGCTCTCTGAACTTGTTCTCCCCATAGGAGGGGTTCGATAAGATCAGGAAGAGGAAAAACCTCAGCAGACACCGTCGCGTTTGGGGTCTCATAAGATCACACTCTTGCGAAGACCAGACGATTACCTTTGGCGGAATAAACCGATCCAGGCACGAGGAACTGAAATGCAGTTACAGAATTGGGGTTTTAGGGATTGAGGTGGGAGTAAATGAAGAAGGTACAAGGAGAAGGAGAATTAGACAAGCTGATCGCAGCCGGCGAAATCGAGTCAGTGACGCAGGGAAAGAGCAAGGACATGCTTGCCGTTTTGATATAAAATTTGTTGCTATATAACTTCGCTCAACGAAACAACACGCTGTTTAATTACGAATATAAGAAACAACACAGCTGTTTAATTACGAACAACACTCTGTTTAGTTACGAATATAAGAAACACCACCACTTTTTCTTCACTTGGAATGGTTGCGGTCCTGCGTGACGCTAGGGTAGGGGTTAACACATTTTCTTTCTATGTAAATGTGAGTGAAAGAGTGGGAACGATGATACTTCTTTTTTTTAACACCAAGTGGGAACCATGATACTTCATCTGAGAAAAAAGAACAACCATTCTTTCTTCTGAAGTAAAAAAGAAAAAAAAAACAATAACAATATGATACTAATACTAAAAATTACAACATTATATCCTCCTAAGTGCTATTACCATTACAACATCTTCTCCATCTAAACATACGAATCCCTTGAGAAGAGTAAACACACCTTAAACCATCTATCACATATGCCAAACGGAATCGGATTCATTATAAAACCCTAAAGCTCCTCGAAACAGACCTATAGCTGTTTCATCTGCGGCGCGCGGCTTTTGCTATCCATTTGAATACGGTCCGCATACATAGGCAAACGGATGATCTCTCTTATCTCCTACAGCAACACTTCCTCTTGTGATGTTGTCTTTTATACTTCTCATCATCTATTTTAACATTCACAATGGGTTTAGACTACAACTCATCACACCAGGTAAAGTTGACACATAGATAAGAAAGCTTAAACTCTTGTTCAAGACATGAAAAATGAGAGATACGACAGAACACACAGAGGACGAGAGGAAATTTTGTAAGCAAAGTATGATCGTCATACAGTAATGTCACAACTGTGGATACGGATCTAAAGAATACACTCAAGCATATAAAGGGAGGTAAGACAGGAAATACTGACCTTCCTATAACTGTTGATATCATTTGGTGTAGACTTATCGACCCTGACCCGCATGCTAACCCAAACTTGCTCTTCCTGATCCCATGAGCACTCTACAATCTTCCCAGAGTACTCGGCAGGGTCTGAATCATTTGTGCAGTTTTAGTATTAGCAGTTAGTAGTTCTCAGAAATAATTAAGTTATGATTAATATATATATATATATATAACCGAATATAACACTATACACACCTCTAAAAACAACATTATTTCCATCCAATATGCTTCTTCCCTCTTTCAAACAAGGAGAGCATTCCCCGACCACTGTCATCCTGCTCGTATAGAAAGTCAACCGGAGTTCATTTCTGGATACTTCCACTTCAGTAGACCTTCATGGGTACGGGCAACATAAGGGTCATCCCAACCCTGTTATCAGAAAAAGCAGATTTCAGATATTTATTAAAAAGCTGAACCAAAGCTAATTTGGCTTTGGTCCTTAAGTCTAACATCCGAGATCCTCTTTCGGTTCCATGGTTACCTGAAATATCAGGCCGTCGGCTTCATGTGAGAGTGATGGAATGAAACCCTAAGAAGCCACGAATCAACGAAATCTCAGCCGGTCATTTCAAATTCGTCCAATTACCGGAAACACCATGGCGAGAAATCAGTTCTCTAGCTAATAACAAGTGTGAAGAATTACCTAACGAAATTAAAGATTCCGAAGCGGTACTCTGAAGTGAAACGAGGAAAGCTTCGATGATGCCGAGCGAAATCACACGGAGATGGCGATAGAGAGTGAGAGAGAGCGAAGGTTCAGTTTCGATCGCGGGTTCAGTGGGGGAAAAAGTTGTAATCGAAACCCTAGAGAGAGAAGATTGTAGTTGATGAAAGGAAAGAGAGAAAGAATCCGACGACAAGTCTCGTATATATAATGGTGAGTCAAAAGCAGAAACTTATTTATTGGCGAATATAAAAAGAGAGAAAATGCTAGTAATAATTTCTTGATAAAAAAGAGTGAGAAAATGCTAATAAGTAGCCTACCTTACACATTTTTCATGAGGATTGAAATTTACAAAGGATGTAATGTTGTTGAGAAAATAAAACAAAATACTGTAACAAAAAAAAAATTGTTGGCAAAAAACTTTAATAATTTGGGCAACCTCGTTTATTGTGTTTTTCCTTTTATGTCTAATCTCCTAGACTATATTTGAGAACTGATTTTGGCACATGTCTTTTCTACAATCATTCTCACATAAATAATATGACATGACTACTCAATTGATGACATGTCTTATAAATTAATATGACATGGACAATTTTTGCCACATGTCTTTTCTACAATCATTCTCACATAAATAATATGACATGACTACTAAATTGATGACATGTCTTATGACATGAACAATTTTTGCCACATGTCTTCTCTACAATCATTCTCATAAAAATAATATGACATGACTACTAAAATTGATGACATGGCTACTAAAATTGATGACATGTCTTATAAATTAATATGACATGGACAATTATACTTAATGTTAATTTATATTTTTGGTAATTTTTAAAATATGGTAATAACTCATATATTACATTTATTTTCGATTTATATTTTTGGACTTTTTAAAAATATGGTAATAACTCACAAATCATCATTAAAATAAATATATTCAATTATGGCATTTCAAATTTCGAAATATCATTTAAATTAAAAATATTTCAAAAATGTATACATATTTTTAGAAAATTACAAAAATTAAATCATAAAATCAAATTAAATCGTAAAATCATTAGTTTCTTATATATAATTACAGATTTTATAAATATTTTTTAATTTTAATTTTTGACAATTATGAAATTTTCATCCCCTAGACTATATTTGAGAAGTGATTTTGCCACATGTCTTCTACAATCATTTTCACAAAAATAATATGACATGACTGCTAAAATTGATGACATGTCTTATAGATTAATATGATATGGACAATTATATTTAATGTTAATTTATATTTTTGGTAAACTTTTTAAATATGGTAATAACTCATGTATTACATTTATTGTCGATTTATATTTTGAATTTTTTTAAAATATGATAATAACTCATAAATCATCATTAAAATAAATATATTCAATTATGGCATTTCAAATTTTGAAATATCATTTAAATTAAAAATATTTCAAAAATATATACATATTTTTAGAAAATTATAAAAATTAAATGATAAAATCAAATTAAATCGTAAAATCATTAGTTTCTTATATATATATATCTACAGATTTTATAAATATTGTTTAATTTTAATTTTTGACAATTATGCAATTTTACATATTTATTTAATATATTTAATTAAAATAAATAGATAGAAAATCTACCTAAGATTATAATTTTAAATATATACATGCACATTCTTAAATAGATTTCAAAATAAACAAATTGTTTTTATCTTAATTTTAATGTTCAGTTAAATCAAATTTATATTAAAATATTAATAAGAAAAAGAAAATTTATAATATTAATAAAAAAAATAAATATAATTTATATTTATCTGCTAGAAAATATTTTAAATTTTTTTTTACTGCACATGGTGCAGGAAAACACCTAAAAAATTGAAACATGAGTAAATATGGGCGTCAAAAAGTTTGGAAATGTTAAATAAGACAAAACTGGAGAAAATCACAAAAAAAAAGACTCCGTTGCCGGGACTCGAACCCGGGTCTCTCGGGTGAGAGCCGAGTATCCTGACCAGCTAGACTACAACGGATTTTGATTGTCCATTGTTTAAACCATTTATACCTATTAAATAGCCACATTCAAGGGATTGATGGAAAGAAAGAAGTAACAACTTGATCAGTAATGCAAAATAACAAACTGAAACTGAAAAAGTTTGATTGCAGAGTTGGTAATACTTGCAGAATAACAAAGGCCATTTTGCTTCAAAGGATTTTTTTCAGATTTTGGTAACACTTGCAGAATCACAAACTGAAACTGAAAAAGTTTGATTGCAGAGTTGGTAATACTTGCAGAATAACAAAGGCCATTTTGCTTCAAAGGATTTTTTCAGATTTTGGCATCTTAAAAGTTGATGGAGTTGCTTCTTTTAGCTTCATCTTTGAGAGAAAGCTGGAGAGACCATTTGATAATGCAGAGGTTGTGATCAAAGAAGCTCTCAGCAAACTGATAGCCTAAAACACAAGTTTAAGTCAAAATTCTCTTCACAAACCAGAAAAAGAGTTAAAAAAAAGAAGTGAAGAGAAGTATCATACTTGAGCTTTGCCAATGCTAATCACTTGCTCCTCAATATCACTAATATTCATCTGCAACTTGCTTAGCAATGAGATTGTTGAAGAGGAGTTCATCGCAGAGACAACTAGATCATCTGACACTATGAAGTTAGTCTCTCCCTTGACAAGTCCAATACTAGCAGAATCTGAAGTCACCACTGGAGTTAACTTTGCAACTCTTTCACCGTCTGCAAGAACACTCTTCTTGATGTTCTTGGAGAGCTTGCTACTGTTATAACTGCGACGAGAGACCAAGCACTCATACTCTGGCGTTTCTTGTATGAAAAGATCAAGAAGCTGCGTACGACAACTGTAGTAATAAGGAAGCATGGCTTCTCTTCTCTGTTCGAAGCTCAGCTCTTTGACGCTTCTGCATAGATTCCCAACGCATCCCATGTTCAAGTGATCAACAGAGAGTTCCCAAGCAAACTCAAGTGGTATAACAAGAAAAGTGAAAAGAAAATCAACAAACTCTTCTCTGCATTCAGCATAGAGAATCGCTTTGTCTGACTTTCTAACATAAACTTTCAAAGTTACAACTTCGTTGGCTTCTCCTGCAACTCTACTTTCTTGCACAAGTGGTGTCAACACTTTAGGCTTAATCGCCATACAATGTTTCCTCAGGAATGTGTCTGTTAATGGAGCTTCCGAAGTGAATAAACACCCTAGAAGTGTCAGAACCTACATGTAAAAACAACCAGTAAATGATCCAAAAACATTTGTCTAAAAGATGAAATGGCAATGAAAGATCAAAGTACCTCTTCAAGACCAATATCAATAACCATTTCTTGAAGTTTATCAAAACCAGAATAACCAAGATCATTGAGAACATTCAGTACAAGTCCCATAGAGTTCACTGCCACTTTCATATCATCTGTGATGATAAAAGATGTCCTGCAGCTGAGAAACACTCCATCCACTTTATCTTGCTCCTCATCTTCAACCTGAAACTCCCGGGTCATCGAGTTTCCACAACTACATCTTGAACTACTTGTATTGCTGTACACCTTACAGCAAGACTCAACAGACACAAAATTTGGACAGACAAAGAACTTGGTCGCCTCAGTGTCATCTACGTTCAGCTTTAGCTTCTTGCAATGACTCTCCTTCATACTCCTTGGATACATCAACAGGTTTTTACTAGCTGGAGTCTTGAAATTACCGATGTCCATGTCTGAAACACTTTTGTAAAGGTTGTGAAAGCAGCCCACGGTTGAAGAAGACTGAGGATTCTGATGCTTCTCCAGCAACCTGACAATGGTTCCCATAGGAAGAGTCAAGAGACTGCAGAGTACATCTGCAAAATCTTTACAAGTCTCAGCCAAAACAACTCTGTTCTGCTCCTCATCAATGAGAAGTTTTAGGCTAAACTTTGGTTTCACAGCCATCACAAAGATCAAAAAGAAGATGCAAAAAGAAAAGAATCCTAGGATCTAGTTTACAAGTTAGGCCAAATCATGTATTGGATCCAGCTTTTAAGTCATTAAGCAGTTGGTATTATAATAGTATCTACAAAAAATACCCTAATGTCATCTATTTTACTTTACAGTACATCCTACTGGCTACTACTGAGGAATCATCATAGGATTTTAACTTTTAAGTTATTTAACCATGATTTTTGCTCAAACTTTGGGTTTAAGGATTAAGTCTATAGATATAGAATGGTTATCAAAACTCAAAAAGAAAATGAATTCTAAGTTCATAACAGAAGCTTCCATTTGTTTTCAAATTCATTTCTAAGTTCCTACTCAAGAAATGAGCATACGGCTGGTTAATGTTTTGTTTAAGAAGAAAACATATGAGCAATTAGTGTATTTGATTCAAGAATAATTTATGTCATGTTATAAAGAATAAGTAATCTGCAGCTGACAAAAACTCTTTATCTAAATCATTTTAAATCTGGTATCCTGCTTGCACTTCTTCTAGAACCTGAACATGTTTGGTCATTCATATCCACATCTTCTCTTGGAGGAGTTAAAATTTCTGTAACTGCGACTACAAATCATTCTTAAAGAAAAAGGGACACACAAAGAATTTTGTGGACTCTGTATCATCCATGTTCAGCTCAAGCCTTTTGCAATGGATCTCCTTCCTACTCTTCGAATACATCAGAATAATTTTGTAAGCTTCAGTTCTAAATTAACAATGGCCCAATTGAGGGTGCCAAAAGGCTGTATTAATTTCTAGCTAATGATAATGAGATAAGGTTTGATCCCATGAAATGTTGTGAGTAGGCTGATTAATATTTTAATTTGTCATCCAAAGGATTGACAAGTTTAGGAGACCATTGATCTTAAATAAGCAAAACAAAGTCCATACATAAGACACCATTAAAAGAGTTTAGAAAACAGCTGAATAAAAGGAAAAACAAATGCTAATTGAAGGCTTGAAACATAGTCTAAAAACCATAACAAAGATATGCCGTTCCATTTTGATTTTCTTCAGAGAGTTATGGGTTGTTCAGCAAGGTTGAAAATCTACCAATGACCTGTAAGAACAACAAGTTTTAGAAATTTAAAACGATTAATAAAGAGGCAAAGAGATATATAAATTTAAAAAAAATTGAAAGCTGATAATAGAATAAACTTCTGTTTGACAAAAGCAAACCACCTGTTTCTTAGATTTTTTTGCAACCATGCCTGATAGACCATTGGTTAATGCAGAACGGGAGACTAAGGAAGCTTTAAGAATGCTGATGAGCTGCAATGAAAAAAACATTCCAGAGGTATATACAGTTTATACTAAGGCACAAGGATTATACCAAAGTAAACAAAAAAAAAAACTAAAAAGCAATACTATTACAAGCATACCTCTGCTTTAGAAATGTTGATTTCCTGCTCCTCAAGATCACTTATGTTGTTGATGTGACTCCTCATAAACAAGCCAATGGTTGAAGATGAACTCATAGGTGTTATAACCAGATCAACCGACACAATAAACGTCATATCTCTCTTCACATACCCAAAATCACATTTTGAGTGAGTCTGAGACCCAATTTTTGGGTCCACTGGTATCACGCTTGCAATAATGACTTGGCTATTCTTAAGGTTTTTAACATTTCTTACAAAACTCAGAACCGGAGACGAATCACAGAATGTATATGGATATGAATATACCACTGTTGGCTGAGGAGGAATGTCAAGAATTTGTTTACTGCAGGTATAGTAACAAGGTATCTCCAAGGGAGTGGAAGCTGAAGGTTCTCTGCACTCACTTCTGCACAAATTTCCAACAAATCCCAAAACTGACCCATCAGTCAATGACCATGCCAACTCAAGAGGGAGAGCAAGAAGACCAAGAAGAGAATCAACAAAGTCTTCACTGCACTCTGCATAAAGAATTTTCTTGTCAGACTTCCTGACAAATATCTTCACATTACATTCATGGCCTCCTTTCACACACCCATCTTGTACTGCAGGTTTTGACGGCAATTTCACAAAATCTTGGCTGAGGAATGTACGTGATAACGGAAGCTTCCAAGCAAACAAGTTTCCAAGAAGAGTCAGCACCTAGAGTTAGATTAGATTAGATTAGAATGAAGAATCATATGCAGAACAATAAAGGAAAATGAGTACCTCTTTAAAGCCAACATCAAGATGAATCTCCTGAAAATGAGTACACCAAGAGAGTTCACTGACACTCTCAGATCATCAGTGACAATGTAAGAAGAACGACAACTGACAAACACTCCATCTTCACTATTTCCCATTGGACTTCCGATTTGGTCTTCCTCTGAAACCTGATACTGATGTGTCATCAAGGCTCCACAGCTACACCTTGAAGTGTTAAAATTGCTGTACTTCTTACAGCTTGCCCTACCGAAACGTGGGCATGTGAAGAACTTTGTAGCTTCAGTATCATCAACGTTCAGCTTCAGCCTCCTGCATTGGATCTCCTTAGTGCTCTTGGGATAAAGCAGCATAGTTTTGCAAGCCTCAGTCTGAAAATCGTCGATGGACATATCTGAAACACTTCTGTAAATGTTGTGAAAACACCCTGATCTCGGTTGCCTATGCTTCTCGAGGAGTCTGACAATGGTGCCCATGGGAAGTGTTAGAAGACTGAAGAGGACGTCGACAAAATCTCTACATGCCTCAGCTAGAACAACTTTGTTTTTCTTCTCATCAACCAGAATTCTCAGACTAAACTTTGTTTCCTCCATTTGAAGGAAAGGAAAAGAAACAAAATGAGGAAAAGGAATAGGAGAAGAGTGTTTACCAAATCAAGTTCTGCATGTAGAGAGACAACAATGATTCGCTTATATATTGAACCACACCAAGATTGGGACTAGGGACTAGGGAATAGCAAGAGGTTTCTTCTATTATTATCTGACATTAATTTGAACGTGTGATGATTCAAAACATCGAAACTCAAAACAATTTGAGCTTCCCCAAGAGTCCAAGACCGCGTGGTAGAAATAAGAATAAATAAATGTCCCAATACATTTAACTAAGAAATGAAGAGTCCTCTTACGTTTGTTGTGTAAAATGTAGAGCATGTTACATTGTCACAACTCAAGTAGGCTAAAACCCAAACCTTGGCCCCACCCTAAAAATAAATATGAATAATCATTTTTTGTGCTAACTTCTTTTTTTTTTTGTGTGTGGTGAGTGTGTTCTACTTAGCTTTTATCAATGGAGTTTCGATCTTCATTTGGATATGGGACGTGCTTCAAGGCAGCAAACCCTCCTCTCCTTATTTGTACAAGACCTAATTACACTTATATCAGGTTGAGAAGTAGAAGTCAGAGATTCCCATTCAGAGTCTCTGCTATTTCAAATATGGAATTTTCTGAGTCTGCTCTGGAAGAATCCAGGAAGAGGGTTGTTCTTGAACCTTCACCTCTCCAGGTAGTGTAGTACAGTGAATGGAGGATTATCTCTCTTTCATTGCTTTTTGCCTGTTTGTGGAAATACTATGAACAATGGTAAATTAGAGTTGAGTTTTCATTTCGACAAAAGACAAGTAGCTAATGAAGAAAACATCCTTAGCTGTCTTTTTTCATCTGTACAAAACATATTCTGGTTAAGACAGTCTTGATCCGAAGTATCTTTAGAAGTGGCAACACATAATAACTATTGAAACTATAGTTTAACAAACACACACAAATTTGACTGTTAAAAGGCTGCTTCTGATCATGAAACTGTTTCAGGAAAGGTATAGTAGCAGCATGACATGACTTGATGGGAAAACCCAACTTCAAATGCTTGCTTTCAAATCTCCAGAGATTAGACTCTTGCGGAGCATGGCCATCAAACGAGACCATGCAGGTATTGAAATTTGTCTCTTTTGAAGACTTATAGCAGTACTATTTATATGTACAAATTGCTTGCATTTATTTCTGTGGACATAACTTTCAAGCAGGTTTGCTGGTTTCATGAAGCCTGAGTATGGTACGCCCATATTCTGCGCTAACTTCTTCACATCTACCAACATGAACATAGTTGTCTTGTAAGTTGTCTACTTCTTCTTCTTCTTTTTTTTGTCAATGCTGGAGTGATCAGGTCTTTGTTGTCCACCTATGGAGACTTGATGTCCAAAAGCATACTACTGTGTGATCTTCTTTAGGGACGTAAACCCTTTTCATCAGTTGGTTTACTAAACGGATTACCAAGACAAATATTACAAAACATTATGTCCATATATTAAAAATACGCTGAGGTGAGCAATAAAGCAAATATGATTACTCAACTGCTTGTGTGTAATGAAGTAATCATCATCATATAGATGGACTGATCTGAGGGTTTCTTGAAGATTTTCCGGAGGAAAACTGACTGGTGAAATCCATAAAGTTCTTTTCGCCTTTGGTGACGTGGACCAGGTTTTCGTCTAGCCAAGAAAAAAACATAAGGCGTTGTTCTCTGCCTTCCTCGAATACTATCAGGTATATACTCCTCGAATCTGTCTGCTGCCGGCCAAAACGCTAAGATTTAACAGTAAAACGTGAGTGAAATTTATCATTTCCTTTACCCTGGAGGGATGGCTTGAGATGAAAATCCAAGTGGAGGAGGAGCCGGAACCATCTCAGGTGAGAGCCAATCGTGAAGCACAGCACAAATACCTCACTTGGCGAGTAAGGAATAAGAAAGAGCAGCATGAAGAGACTCTCAGGTCTCTGTGTTATATTACACTGGTTAATATGGTTAATACCATTGTTTATCCTCTTGATTGTTAGTTATACTTACAACAACTAACATTACTGAACCTTTTCAAAGCCTTTTTAGCATATCAATATTTATAAAACCAAATGGATTCAAGGAAAACATCAACTTCACAAGATCATTATTCTCACGGCTTCTTTTCATTAGCTATTTTACATATGAAACCAAGAAACTAAGTAAAGAAACAGAAGATAACACAAAAGAAAGCAGAAGAAGACTCTGCATTCACACCACAACCTTAAACCACACCAAACTCCTCAGTACCTCTTTCACTCTTCAACATCAACCACCACACAATACTCATAGCACATCCCTCACCAGAGCATATTCCTCAATATACTCCACCCAGCATTCTCTACATACTCACACTTCCATCTGGACCCTCTTCACCCGGTTGTTGAGGCGGCAATGGAGGGTCACACACCGGCGTTGGATGCCTTATGTCAAAGTTCCATGAGTGGAGAAGATGTGCATTGGAAGAGCTCCCGTTCGTAGAGCTTAAACCCACCACGAACTCACCACCTTTCAGTATCTCCTCCAAGTCTACAGAGAACTCAAAGAACGGATCCAACATCTTTCTCGTGCCTAGTTTTCTGAACCGAACCATCATTCTCTTCAAACTCGCCTCATACTCAACCATACAGCTCAACGTCCCTCCATCGCCCATCAACAAGTCACCCTCAAAAGAAATGTCCCTAGTTTCGGAAGATTCAGGTTTACCTATCAAGATTCTCGCACGGTTTCCTCTATTGGAAATATCAAACTCAAAAGCCACAACTGTCTCGTTCTTTGCATGCTCAAACAAAAACCCTAAAGCAGAGGAACTCTTGTTTTCCTTACCGAACAGACTAAGATCCAAACTAGTCGGAACCATTACAAAAGCAATGACGCCATCGGTCTTGTTAGGCATGGAAAACGAGAAGTGACTCGAGAAAGATAACGAGTTACTACTCTCTTCACCTCGGAAAAGATTGATGGGTTCCTTGTAAACGACTCTTCCCTCGCTTCCACTCACCGAGTTTGTCAGCTGAATCGAAGAACCTTCGTTGATCAGCTTCGAATCCCCAAAAAGTTCAACTTCCTTGTCGAAACTCATAGGTCTGAACATCTTTGTCTTCTTGTTTTTCTTTTCTTTTTTTTGGTGTGGTGGTTTATGTCAATAGAAAAAAACGGAAGAAAGATTAAATAACAATCTTCTTCCTTTCTTAACCCTTACGGAAACGTCTCTCTCATCCTCTCATAGTCGTTGCTGAGTAGTGAGTAATATTGATTTAAATATTGATTTTTATTTTTTTTTCTTGTCAGTCTAATTAGTTAATGTACACTTGTGAATACAAAAACCAACGTTGGTTTTGCCCACGGTTTGTTAATGTCTTTATAAGACGCTTTCAAAGTCATGACATGTTCATAAAAGAGGTTGTAGAGTTGTTTATGAGGTTGTAGAGTTGTGCCGTGCACGCATGCAAGAACTTATTAGGTCAACTGAATATTAGTTTAACCAAAAATCTCACATAGTTGTAGAGATGATTAGATTATGTTTTATATTAATCTGGTGTAATGGTATGTAGAGTTATGATTTTTTAAGTTTCAAAACAATGCCAACACTTGCGAAATTAAAGAGCGAAGACAACTCAAAAGTTCGAAACATATTCAAACTAGAAAGACAATAGCGTAAATCTGAAGTGGCCAAAAACAAGAAAACAGAAATCATCATACTACAAACGAAGAAGCAGTACTTATAGCAACGACAAAAAGGCGAACTCGGGAGAGATATAACAACAATGGATCCTACTCATCACCGAACATATCGAAACCACCGTAGTCTTCTTCATCTGATTCCTCAACCACTTCCTTCTTCTCCTCTACCTTGGCAGCTCCAGCCGAAGCCCCACCACCTGCATCGGCAGATACAGCCGCTGCAGCAACAGCGAACTTGCTAGGATCCTGCATTAACATCCAACACACAGAACAATACAATTAAGCCAAGTAAATCAAACTTAAATTAAAAAAAAAAAGGTTACTTAATTTGATGACTAACCTTCAAGTACTCCTTGACCTTCTCTGCTTGTGGGAAAGTGTACTCGGTGGCAACTGAGATGGCCAATGCGTTCTTGTACGCATTGATGAACATATGCGGAGCAGCAGCAAGGGTAGGGTAAGAGATAGCTAGCGCCAAGGAAGTGACCATGGAGATACCAGCGGCAAACTTCTGGACAAGGTCATCTTCCGTAAGATCGAGAACCTCTGGGCTGAAGACAGAGCCATTGTCGTAAACAGACTGGACAACAAGACCGTACGAGAACGGCCTGATGCCGAGCTTGGCTAGAAGGGCAGCCTCGGAAGAACCGACCTTGTCACCTTGCTTGATGAGCTCAACAGGGGTGATGATTTCGACTGTTCCCTTGTTAATCTTAGTTGGGATGTTCAAAACCTACAAATCCCAAAACAGACACATTTTTATTAGAAACATAACAACAAAAAGCAAGCCAAAGTGTTACAAAATAAAGCAAACCTGGAAGAAAGATGTCTGAGATGGATCGAGACCAGTGTTACCAGGTTGGACAACCACATCAATTGGCGCAACCAAACCCACACGAGCAGGAGCACCAACCTGTTCGTATTACACGACAGACATATACAATCACATTAGAGACAGCATCAAGTTGATGTAATAATTAATCACAGAGCGATGGTTTCATCATATATGACCAAACGATTAAATGTGAAACAAACCTTGTACTTGGCAACTTCCTCACTCACTTCCTTGAGGTCACCCTTGGTAAAGATCAAACCAACATTTCCCTAAACACACAAAAACACATAACCATCCAAATAAAAATCAAAACTTTTAATAAAAATCTAAACTTTTGATAAAAAAATCTAAACTTTGAATTTACCTGAAGGAGAGGCATGAGATTGAGGATTCCAGTGTTTCCAGTGTTCTCAGCGTGAATCTTAACGGAACGCTTCATCATAGTGTTCTTGCCCATGAGGACAACTGAGTCCCCACGAAGACCTTTCCTGATGTTCTGGAGCTGAGTCGAGCCGACGTTGTCGGCTGCAACGACCAAGATCTGGGTGAACTCGTCGATGAGCTGGCATAGCTTCGCGTCGTAAGCGATCTTCTTCTCGGCCTTTGTTGCCTTCACCATTGTTGTTGCTCACGGGATGAGACTCGTTTTTTGCTCTTTGTCTGCAGAAAGAGTGACGGAGATTACAGAAAGAACCTAGGGTTTTGGTTTCAGTCCTTTTATACTGTAAGAAATGGCAAGAGGATAAAATGAATCTAGGGCTTCTTCTTTAGTGATCTGAATCTAACGGTACTTGTATTTTTGCTTCGTTACAGATCTGACGGCTGTTGTTTACTTTGATGTTATTGGGCTTATTCTGAAACTGGGCACATATTTAACGGTTCGTATATTGCTTATCTTATCTGACGGCCTTGTTTATTTCGAAACTATTGGGCTTTTTCTACAATTTGGCCCAAATCTAAAGGTTCTTATTTTGCTTTGCTTATATGACGGCTCTTGTTTATCTTGATAATATTGGGCTTTTTATCGAAATTGGGCCTAAATAGAAAACAACATACTTTCTGATTTTAAGATGATAAAACGGGACACAGTAGAGTAGTAGAAGTTAATCTGTGAGTTAAAACAGCACGATGTATGTTTTCTTTACCTTGACATATTTTGTGCTCGGATATTTCGGATCATCCCTGTTGATATAGAAAAAAACACTGCGAAACTGATGAAGTGATAAAATACACTATTTGGAAGAAAAAAAAGAACATTTCAATCACACATTTCACCCACATACGAACAACATTTGAGCGGACTACATAAACAATTTAACTTTTGAATTATCGACTACATCAAAACAAATGTGATCGATCAAATAAAACAAATATCGTTAGTTTGAGCCAAACTTTTATTTCCCTTGCCCTGAATAATCTTATATTTTTTATTGTTCCTCAACATCTCGGAAGATCAGGAGGTGGCGGTGGCAAGCTGGTCGACTTAGTTGGTCCGTTCTCAACCACAAATACCATCCCTAGTCCAAATGGCAGATGAACATCGATATGACAATGCATAATCCACGCACCTGAACAATGTTTCAAAAACTTAGCTTCATGTATGATCTATCAACAATAACATGTAGATTATAACTTAGCTTCATATATGATGTATCAACAATATAACACGTATCTGATAGCTTAGTAGTGTGTTCAACTAGAGTCGGGCAAATTATTAAACTAAACCGAAACCGGTTTTTGGTACAAAGAGTTACCTGGGTTATTAGCTCTGAAACGGGTCACGGCCCACCCACCAACAGGTACCGCCAAGGTGTTACGGGACTGCGGGTTGACGAGATTGTACTTGCTCCGATCACGGGTCGGGTCATAATTACCGAACCCTTGAGCCAACACGTGGAAGTTAAACCCATGGAGATGCATGGGGTGACTCTCCGCCGCGATAAGCGCGTGGTTTTGCAGCACCAAATCCACCGTCGCGTTGAACTTCAAGACCTTAGCGGTCGTTGACTTTTGAGCGAACAAGAGTCCCGGGTTTGTCTGGGTTATGTTCGGGTCAGTGTAATTAAACTTAACCGGAGGCTGGTTTGGAAAATCCGGCGTGAAAATGCCTTGGACGCCGTTGAAAACCGCTTCCAAGATTGATAGTTTTTTGGGTAAGACAAAGGAATGGTTGTTCATCGAAGCTGAGAATTTCGGACACGTTTTGTTATCAGCACAGGCCTCTAGTCCTAGCCCGATGGTCACGAGCATCTCCTCGTCCACGTGGCGAGGCACTGGGACCCAGTGTGGTCCACCGATTAAGCTGGTCAGGTTGGAGTAGAACCTGAACGCAGTTGGCGTGTCGAAGAAAGAAGGCATCTTGGGCATCAGCACGCGCTTCGCTCTCCGTGTTTTCGACGCGCCGCCGGTGTAGTGGATGACGCCTCTGGTGGTTGTGTTGGGGAACGGGACGCCCGGTGCGCTGGCGTAAGGATGAGCCGCCATGTAGTAGGAGGAACCGATGGACTGATCGGCGTAGAGGAGCGCGTCGACGGTTTGACCCGGTGCGATGACGATGACGTCGGTGAGGTAAGGTTTGGTGTAGACTGCGTCGGCTGCGACAACTGTCATCTTGTGGTTGGCTATCTTGAAAAACAGTTGAATGTTCATTGCCGCGTTTATGATGCGCAGTAAATATAACTTTCCTTTTACCACGTCTAGGTTAAACATTCCTGTTTTTTTTTTTTCATTTCAGAAAAATAAAAGGGTTAGATTACAAATGATCATTAGATAAGATTTGATTAGTGCTAAAAAAACTTGATTAGTAACCGGCAGTAAATTTTTGTTTCACTACATAACCATATTAGATTATTCGATGAGAATATCATAATATTAGATAGTGGTATGGTATGGAATTTGTGAAACTAACTTGTTATGTATGTTTACGTAGTTCTAAGCATACAAAGGTTCGAAAGAGAATGCAATGTAATTAGAGAAATATTAATTAGAATGCTTTTCATTTCAGCGTTCACTATGCTTTAAAATAATTATTCTAAGTAGCATATAATAAAAAACTTTTGGCAATCATATATTCTATTAATATGGTCTAATTATTTGTTTCATTTATTTAATATATCTATTCTATTAATATTAGATATAAATATAATTACAAAAAACTAAATATAAAACTTTAATTTTTCACAAAATTTTAAACAAAAAATATATCCGTTTTTTGAAAAGATGGATAATAATCTAGTTTATTCTACTAAAATAATAGCATGACATATTGATATAGATTTAATCTAATATTTTAATATAATTATTAAAATATTTTATTAATCATTTAAAAATATTTTATACAAATATAATTACAAAAAAAATACAGATATATATTTTTTCCCATCAAACACATATATAATTAAAAGTACAAATATGAAAATTATGTTTCTAAAAAATATTTATATAAAAAAGATATATCCTATTTTCGAAAAACGTTTCAAAATCTAGTTAATTAAAGCATGTAATCATTTGTTCTGTTATTTCACCATAAATACGTAAAATTGTGAAAGAACATGCATGTAAACAATACCACACTCAACTTTATTTGAACCTCCACTAGCTAATATGATTACTTCTATTGTATATACTTTATAATTTCCAGCACTCCGTCACCAATAACACGTAAAATAAGAATACTAAATAGTAAATATTTGAATCTATCCGTGTTTCTTCTTAGATAGTGATTAATTTGTATTTTTTTTCACTTACTGTCTTTGGAACATGGATATAGGTTTCCTGGCAAGCCATTGATCGTATAGGCGTCGGAATTGTTTGGAGGGACTCCGGTGGCGATTGCAGCCTCTTCTAACGCGACTACGTCTGTGTTCCACCATTCACCTGTTTTAATATTACAATTTGAACCTAATATTAATATTTCTAATAATTAAAATTAGAAGACTTTTGGCTAAGTACTTTAAAATTCAAGTATGAGGACGACCAACATCCTTTCGCATTATTCACAGGCTGAACTACTAAAGCTTAGTTTAACTATTTGAATATGTATTTTGATATCAATTAAATAAAAACAAATTATCTAGTTGAGACGTACCGAATATGATGGGAACTTCTTTGTGCGGTTTGGGAAACGGGTAAGAGTGGCCGGATTTAGGGCGGATGATGAGAGCACCGTATACGGTGGCGCGTAAGAAAGACGAATGTGCGTGCCACCACAAGGTACCTTCTTGGCCAGTGATGTTGAACCTGTAAGCGTAGCGATGGCCAGGCTGGATTGGGCATTGCGTTATCATGCTCGGTCCATCTGCCCAAACCGTCAGTTTATGGAATATCCCGTGCCTACGATTACGCAAAAGTATTACGATATTTCATATTCGAACACTAGGATGTATTAATTAATTAGTATGGTTTGTTTTAAAATGTAGTATTAAAGATCTTATTGACGAATGTATTTATTAAGTATAGCTAGGATTTTTGAAGTTTTAAGTATTGATGGTCAATTAGAAGACAAGAAAAAAGTATGGATGGTCAACTTTGTTTTCGTATTACGATAACATAATTAATCAATGCAAGCCAAGTGAATTTTGATTTGAATTTAATTATAGTGTTTTATTTTCTTAGTTTATGAAAATGATTATATGGAAATGGGAATGGAGAGTAAAGAAACAACAAAAGTATCATTTTATTTGAAACCATTTCAAGATTGAAATAAAGCATGTTTCACGAAACTGAATTAGACTAATCACATCTTGGTTCGTTCAAACAGTTTCTAACATATATATAGCCTAGTTATGTTCAAATCGTTGACCGATAATTTCTAAAATTAGCTCAGCAAAACTAAACCAAATTTCAGTTAAAATTACTTTGTTAAACTTAGTTGGATAAAATAAGTAACATATAAGATAAATTAAAGAACCAGGTTGGTTGAAATAATTATTTTGTGGGTATGCATGTTTTGTTAGTCGTCTGGTTGTTGTTGTTTCTTAGCCCTAAACCAAAATTGAAATCGTAATCACTGAACAAAAATAATATAAATTTTTAGTTTGCTTCTTGTGATTTTATAACTTTAAAGTCCATAAGGAAAACAAATAAAAACAAATAACTTCTCCCCAAGTCTATATTTTCTACAACGGCAAAGACAATAGATTATATAGAGTATTATATGCGAAAAAGGGAAACAGCTAATTGAGGAACTGTGGAAGCTAGCGCCTAGTAAAGTCAGAAAACCAATATGAAATCACGCATAATTAAGTAATAGCTAACATAATACGAATTTTATTATATAGTATATTAATTAAGTGAATACCAATGGTTTTGTCAAAAATAAAATAATTTAAGTGAATTAATACCAATGAATTGTGATGTTGTGAGGGGAACTGTTAATGACGTGTATTACGAGCGAGTCACCCTCCTTGGCGCGTACCGTTGGTCCAGGCAGGCTTCCATTAACAACTGTTATCACTTGCCGTTTGCACAGCCGAGACATGGTTAAGTTTTGTACCTGTCAAAACCCAAGTATCTCTCACGTCGTTAGCGCTCAATTGGTAACTAGTTGGTAACATAAACTCATACTTCACATGCTACGATTCACCTTTAACAAGTAAAATCACAAGATATGGTAAGAAAAACATGAAACGAATTTTCAAATAAGAATCCTGTTATAAGTTATGATTTATGAACCGATAGAAAATTAACCAAAGTGGTGGTCTATAAAACGAGATGTATAGCTCTAATAAGATGCATGCAAAACATGTGTGGTTACGTTGAAGGTGTGTTCGACAATGGCTGCAGAAGCTATTGAAGAGACTGCAAAAAGAAGAAGAGCCCAAGCAAGAGAAACTCTAACGCCCTCCATCTCTAGAGATAGCAAGATGGGATGAAGCGAAGTAGAGAGAAAACTAGAAATGCGTAGTGGGGATTTGAAGCAAAGATAGAATAAAGTTCGGTTAATTTATAGAGCGCAAAGTGGTAATAAAGAAGAAGCAAAACATGTTTTGTTAATTAGGGTTGTCTAAGCAGATAATTCTTTTAATATTCAAGTATTTATTCCTCGATTCTTATAATAATATATAAGTATTGATCAATATAAGGTGTTTCAGTATTTCTTTGTTTTTATTTTGGTGATCAATTTTTTTAATTAAAATGTAGACTAATGTAGTGCCACATACTTTTTCATTTTTAATTTGTCGTTTTTCTTCGTTATTAATTTATTCTTTTGTCAATTGTCCATCTAAATTAGGTCAAGGATTGGCAAACGGGCTGTTCTTTCGAATAACACCTCCATCTGACTAGAATCTGATATATACAGAAAAATATAGCATATGTTCATTATTTTTTTGTTAAAACGTCTGTCCGACTATTCATACTACGAAGAATATGAAATAGACTCACATTTCGAAATCCTCCTATAATTTTTGGAATACTTTAATCTATATCGTAAATTTTAGTCAATTCATCGGGTTTACAGTCATGTTCATTAGGTCCGAATATTTATCTCGAACTGAACAAAGATTATCCTCTCGTCTCTCATATACATGAGGCTGCACCTTAAAGTACCATACAAATAAACAATTTACTGATAATAGTATTAGCCAGAATATATAAACTTAGTAGTGAAAGTTAAAATCAAGTCTACTAATTAGTTTTAAAATAGTTTAATGTAATACAACCACAGTTCTCTAACATCGTTTAGGTGCTTATGTATATCTCTGTATACATATTCGTCTACGTGTGTGCATGTATTCTTTTCTTGTATATATTGAACTACTTGTTGCTAGCGAAGCTTTAGGCCTATAGGTAATTTTCAATCTGTTAGTAGAGACGTCGTTGTTCAAAATTCTAACAGTTGATTAGTCCGTTTATTTATATATTTTTAAAGGATAACAAAAGTCATTCAAACGCTTGCTTCTCAAGACAAACAATCTCACATTTTATTGAAATCAAATATATTTCCAATCACAGGTCGCACATAAATAGCTACCTATCTAATTTGATACCTAAGTATCAACCACAATTTTAGCGACATATCTCTGATCAATTTAAAAATATGCATTCCGCAAAGTGTAGATATATATAGCGATGAATTTAAAGAAAAATCTTGGCAAAGTTTTACAATATTTAGTTATTGATAAAGTAGAAACTAAAAAAGTCACTAAATGACCATCCTTTTTCTTCTTGTTGCTACTAGTTTCAGATTTTAAAACGTAGTTAAAAAGATACCCCACTAATCACATGATTCTCAAAGTTGATTACGTTCGACAAAATTAAGGAATCATTAACGAACCCACAATTTTGCTTAAGATGTTATTTAAATACAAAGCAATACATGCAACGCACTCCCGACACAGGCCAATTGATTTTTGTCTAAATTGTATGACAGTTGTAGTATCGTGGAAGTGTTCTTTCAACGATCGATCAAATTCATAAAAAAAATTTTAGTATGATGTTGATTCGTCCACTTTTACATTATTATTATAAAATGATAAATATTAGTACGTGCATAGACAAGGTCCATATTTTTGTGAAGTTGAAACCTGGAAGCATCTTAGTCAACTTAACAAGAACGTATTGTAAATTTTGTGAAGATCATATTTAAAACATGTAAAATACCTTTTTTGTCAACATCATCTCTGTATAAAATAAATATTTACTAATACTATGATCTGTTTTGGGTACACAATATAGGATGTGACAACTGTTTCCAGTTGTTCTAGTTATCATTTATTTACGAGATCATTATGTGTTTTTATCTTCTAAGTACTATATTTTTATACATCTTTCAACTTTCTCCCAAAAAGGAGACATCATTTACACAAAAGCTTTAAGAACAGATGAATATTGCGACAGATATTTAAAAGAGACCCGATACGAAGCAATTTGATGCAAAGAAAACTGACGAGTAGAGGTTTGAGAAAAAACGAAGCCAACGATGAAGATATGATCCCGTTACTATGTTTTTGATTTTTTTTTTTGATAAAAACTATGTTTTTGTTGCAGAGACAGTTTAGGATTTTTTGTTAATAGAATTCTTGGTTAATTATATATATTGTTTTTAATTATATTACGAAAGACTTGTAAACCCATTGCCAGGAAAAGTCGCTCTCTGTCATATTAATCTGACTGTTTCTTGTAGACCTCACAGGCTCACCTCAACCTCTAGCATTGTTTTTTTAGCTTTCGCCATCTCTTTTCATACGTGGATGGATGGATAGATTATCATTGACTTTTGAATTTATAACCACGTACAAACCAAATTCTTTTGTAAAGAAATCAACTTGAATATCTTGATTATTTTCTAATGAAAATTTCGGTGTTAGTTGGTCAAAGAATGCTAGATGAAAGTAATAATCTCGAACATCAACTTCTTGAAACGTTACGAAGGATAAGGAACAAATAACAGTTATATTTCTCACAATCACAAGTCGTAACCGGTAAGGCGGTAACCATATCAAATTTTGTTTTGCTCAAGAAGAATTGAAGATCAACATAAAATGAGATATTATTTTACTATTTTCGGTTAAGAATGTTAGTTAAGAAAATAAAAAGGACCGTGTTAAACTAAAAGCAGAACCATACAAATTACAGTGGATCAATTTAATGAATTTATCAAAGATTTAAGGCAAACTTAATCGAAGGAGAGATCAAAGTTTTCTTTTTCCATCAACCATGAAACAATTTGTTTAACACAGGTGATCAACTTCTGCATGCAATAGACTCCACTGTAAGAAATCGCCTATCTAGCATTAGAGAATCAAATCGGAGTCTGACATCAGCAATGTTCGCTCTTTGGTTGTCTAAGGATCGCCATCACCAAGCCTTTTCTCACCCTTCTGAATACGACGCTTCACAAAGGCTACTCTCCTTCTGTGATATTGGGCTGCAGATATCAGTTAGGCCCTCTTCTTCTATTATTATCTGATGTTTCAAGTAATGGGCTACGGACCAAAACAGTTGCCATAAATGGGCCATATTTCTGTATATATATAAGCCATTTCTTAAAAAAGAACAATTTTGTGAATTTTTTAAAAATTATATACTCCTTCCGTTTTGAATTATTCGTCGTTTTAGAGTAAAATTTTCGTTTCAAAATAAATATCGTTTTTGGTTTTCAAAGCACATTTATTAAAAATATACTCTACTCTATTTTTTTATTGGTTGATATATAGTTAGGTGTATTGGTAATAGTGTTTTTATTTTTAAAATATGTAAAATTAAATGTTTTTTTAATCTGTGTGCATAAACTTAGAACGACAAATAATATAAAACGGAGAGAATAGTTGTCTGCATTACAAAAAAAAAATACCAATGTTGCGTTGCACAGTAAAATTGATATTGAAATTTCCCGCCATAGTAAAATTTACTAAAATCTCCTTCATAAAAACAAAGACAAAATAGTAAAGGTGACGACGTAAAGATATATGTGGAAGGTGAAAGAGTAATATTCAAGAAGAAATTAAACCAATCCTTAATGATATATTCTATAAATTCCTTTATATTAAAAATAGACTCTATTATAAAATTGAATTTGTTCAAATAGTTTATTTTATAATAGAGTTATTCTGTAATATAGTAGTCCCAAATATAAAGTAATCTTGATTAAAAAGTAATAAAAAAATTATTAATCAAAAACGGAAAAATAAAATTTTGTGCAAAATCCTAGTAGTGAACTGAAAAAAAAAACTATGACTTGTATCATCTAAGTTGTATGGCCTCTGCCTTTACCGTATCATTATAATTGTTTCACCAATGAAGAAAAAAAGAAATACACAATCCAGTTAAGATCAAGGCAAAACGCCAAGAAAATCCGGGGTTTTAACACACAAATCTGATGGTACATCAAATCTGATGGTACATCAGAGATTCTCTCAAATAAAGCCAAAATAAAAGCAAACAGGTATATGTATGTTTTGTGCATTGACATTTCTAAATAGGGAGAGGAAGAAGCTGTACAAATCTTGGTTTTGTTGTTGTTGTTGTAATTCTACAAGGCTTCTAAAGAAGAGCCTTGTTTAAGTGCTGCTTTAGCTTCAGCTTCCATCCCAAGCTTTAGGAGACAAGCTGCTTGTAAGTAGAGAGCGGTTGAACACTCTGGCGACAGAACTTGAGCTTGCATCGCATCGCTTAGAGCCTCACTGAACATATCGCTCATTAGGTAACATAGACACCGTCTGATTAACACTGTTGGTGATACCACTGGTGCTCCGCTCATGAACTGTTCATAAAAGAGTTTCAATCTTTATTTTAAGTTTGGGAGAAAGAAGGTTTCTCGATGGATTCATCATGATACCTCTGTGTAGAACTCAATAGCAGTCTCAATATCCTTTGCACGAAACGCGGCATCTCCATGCTTTTTGTTATCAATATTCTCTTGCATATCACCCGTCCACATTTGGAATGAGAACTGCAGTGACATCCTCAGAATGAGGTATTGAATGGTATCTAAGAGATTATGTTTCTCGCAAACATATATATAAATATACCTCATTTGTGACTGACACATCATCCTCTCCATATCCAAGTTTCTCGAGAAGTTCGTGTATGCCACTTAGATCCACTCTTGAGCATGCTTCTCCAAGAGGGGTCAAGCGCAATGGCTGATTTGTTGCAGGTTTAGGGTATGATGGAGCCTGCCAATATTAATCCCCATGAATGCATAAGAATTTGTCTTAAAAAAAAAAAAAACTTATTAACCTTGGAAGAATTAATGTTGCCGTGACTCACAAGGATGTTTGCTTCTTTGAGTTTTGGCCATAACTCAGCTCGTTTCTCAAGTCTTGAAAGAGCAGACATAAGAAACTTTATGCTTGGTCTCTCAGCTGGTTCAGGCCGAAAACAGCGGGATGCAAGGTGGATTAGTTCTGTCCTGTCTTCATCAGAGACCTGACCATCTAGAGCAGAATCCATTAGCACCAAGTAGTTTTTGCCACGGAACAGATCAAGTGCCTGGAATGACGACATAGATAATTAAGAATCTGCTCAAGATACATATATGATACCTCAGAATTCACTTCTAAAGATTGACACTAGAGGAACCAATATATATATATATATATATATTGTTTGTTGTGAGAGGAGAGTTTACATGATTTGGTGGAATATGTTTGCCACTCATAAGATCCAGCAACAAGGTCCCAAAGCTGAAAATGCTACTCTCCGGTACCAGAGTACCTTGACGCAAATATTCAGGAGGAGCAAATACCAAGTTGGTACTGTAGCTCTTCCCCTCTCTGATACACTTCATGAGACCGAAGCAAGACAGCCTAGGGTTACCAACGTTATCGAACAATATTCTGTAGGTGTTAAGATCATGGTACAAATCTAGTCCCATATCATTACAATACTCCAAGGCTTTCGCTGTATGTAACGCAACCTTCAACCTCATGTCCCATTTCATTGGTCGTTTCTCCCCTGCAAAAAAAAAAAAAACATTTTACAAGTAAAAAACAACAACTTTATTAGACACAAACGAAACTGATCAAGAACTGTAATAAAAGGTTGACTCTTTCTCTCTCTCTCACAGTGGAAAAGATGCTTTGCAAGTGTTCCATTGGGCATGTAGTCAGCAACGAGAATCCTTTCTTGACCCTCTGAGCAGCAACCGATCAAACTGACCATATCCTCACTCCTACACTTCCCCACTTCTTGTGCTTCTTCCTGTAAACAAAACAACACAAAAAGCCATATTCAAGAAAGCTTTCCATCATTCCAAGTGCAACAATAGATCAGAATCTTGAACATTGCCACACATTCAAGAGAGATCTAGAGTCATAAAAGAATAATGAATATGGAATCATTAATAAGTCAAGGACGCACGAAGAATTCGGAAGCGTCAGGCCATGAGAGTTTCTGAAACCGCTTTACGGCGATCTTTTTTCCATCGTCAAGCGTCCCTTCGTAGACGATGTTAGGAACCTTCTCGTTGTGTTCCGACACGATGTTGTCGGCAGAGAATCCGTCAGTAGCGACTCTCAACTCTTCCAAAGTGAATTCCCGGAATCTCGGACAAGAGCTTCCCTCGCTGTCTTTGTTATTATTATCTTGCAGAGAAAACGAATAAGGTTAGGTTTCTCGATCATTGTGTTCTTTAGGATTCACAACGCATATATAAAGAGGAGAAAACTGGAGAAATTACCAAGTTCGCCGATGACGGTGGATTTAATCGACGGAGATGGCGAGCGACGCCATGGCTTGAAGCAAATGCAACGCATCGCCGGCAATGGAGAAACACCAAAAACTTTGAAGTGCTCTTGGTAAACCTTCCCGCTTCCGGTAAATATGATATATTTCAAAAAGAAAGAACACTAATATTTATTTTGTAGCAAACATTTATTATTTTTAAATCATAATATAATAATGCTTCTGAAGAAATCAACGTAGCTATATGTCAACAGGATCATCTTGTTATATTGTAAAGATTTTAGTTTTTGCGTGTCTCATTCGATTTCTTCATTTGAGCATCAAACATTACAGAATTTTATTTTAGAAAAGCATATAAATATATTTGTTTGGGGTTTGTCTTCATTAAATTATGTCATATTTTCAATGGATCATCTTGCATCTTAGATATAGCTGTTATTTTTTAGGATGCAAGTACTGTACTTTTCATTAACATATCGTAGTTTTCTCTCATGACTGGCAAAAAAGATAAAAAAAAGCTCTGGTGTTTATAGTGGGACGCTCGTTTTGGTGAATTATACTAAAAAAATAAACACATACATAAAGAAATCACACACTTGTTAACACACATGGATCTAGCCTCTATTTATGGTTTTATTAAGAAATTCTCACAAACACTATAAGCTGACTTACAAACTTGAAATTCCATATCACAGTTATTTTTCTTTTGTATTTCTCATACACATATTATCCGAAAATACAAACATGATTCATTCACATGTATATATTTTCTTCATTCACATATGTAAAGTCGATGCAAAGTGCTAGACGATGATTTTGGTTAGGCTAAAAAACTCTAAGTATGACTTTCATCCCCACAAGATGTATATTAAGTCTAGTTATGCTATTATTATACGACGACCAACATGTATATACTTAGCCACGAACATATGGATGATCCGAAACGACAAAACTCTTACATATTACATGCACCACACTAATGTTTACATAAACCCAGAATCTGATAATGTAAATCATAACTATAAAGACGATCGGTCAGTGCGTAAATTTTACTGGATTTGACAGAACGATAAAGACGATCGCATCATCAGGAGAAACTTTTATCTTGAGATTTTATTTAATGCTTACAATCACATGGAACGGTCTTACTCTGTGCATATATACAAGACCAAAATAAGTTCCAATCATGTAAACAAGACCCAGCAATGCTAAGATTGCTTGAAGGAGCTTACGGCGAACGGTTTGTTCCTCAGCAATCCTGCAACAATGGCAATTTTCAGAAAAAAACTCATTGTTAGGTCCAGAGTTTGTGGACTACTACTTAACTAGACCCACCAACGTTTACTAACTAGCTGCTATAGCAAGAACGGATATAAGCAGCCTTGCTTGGTTGAGAAGCGTTTTAGAGAGCAGCAGTGTGAGGGCGATGGAAGACGCAGCTGGTTGGTTAAGGCCTCATGGCTCAAGAGGACATCGAGATCATTGTCTTTTTCTTTCATCTCTTGATCCCAGAGAGCTTGAGTTTTGCTTGTAACCGGAGTTGTAATGTAGTTGAGTAGAAATAGTTAAGATCAGGTTTTATCATGATGGTTGTTTCACCAAGGAGGGGGAAAAAATCAACAATCCAGTTAAGATCCGTTTTAGCACACAAATTTGAAGGTACATCAAGATTATTTCAAACATAGGCAAAGAAGCAAACAATTACATATGCTAATCTGTGTATTAATTGACATCTCTAAATACGTATGGAGAGGAAGAAGAAGCTGTCAAAATCTTGTTTTTGGTTGTTCTTGTTCTTGTAACTCTAAAAAGCTTCAAGAGCAGCGCCATGTTGGAGTGCTTCAGCTTCCCTCCCAAGCTTTAAGAGACAAGTCATTTGTAAGTAGAGAGCGGTTGAACACTCTGGCGACACAACTTGAGCTTGCATCGCATCGCTTAGAGCCTCACTGAACATATCACTCATTAGGTAACATAGACACCGTCTGGTTAACACTGTTGGTGATACCGCTGGTGCTCCGGTCATGAACTGTTCATTAAAGAGTTTCAATCTTTACAAATATTCTATATTTTTTAGTGTGGGAGAAAGAAGGTTTCTTGATGGATTCATCATGATACCTCTGTGTAGAATTCAATAGCAGTCTCAAAATCCTTAGCACGAAATGCAGCATCTCCATGCTTTTTGTAATCAGTATTCTCTTGCATATCACCCGTCCACATTTGGAATGAGAACTGCAATGATATCCTCAGAAATGAGATATTGAGTGGTATCTAAGAGATTATGTTTCTCACAAACATATATATGTATACCTCATTTGTGACTGCAACATCATCCTCTCCATATCCAAGTTTCTCGAGCAGTTCGTGTATGCCACTTAGATCCATTCTCCAGCATGCTTCTCCTAGAGGGGTCAAGCGCGATGGTTGCTTTGTTGTAGGTTTAGTGTATGATGGAGCCTATCATCATTAAGTCCAATGAATGCATAAGAAAGTCTGAAGAAACTTATTAATGTTGTCACAACTTACAGGGTTGTTTTCTCCTTCGACAGTTGGCCATGACTCAGCTCGTTTCTTAAGTCTTGAAAGAGCAGAAATAAGAAACTTTATGCTTGGTCTCTCGTCTGGTTCAGACCTCAAACAGCGGGATGCTAAGTGGATTAGTTCTGCCCTGTCTTCATCAGAGAACTGACCATCTAGCGCAGAATCCATTAGCACCAAATAGTTTTTGCCACGGAACAGATCAAGTGCCTAGAATGACAGAGATAAGAAACTGCTAAGGATACATATGTACATATGATACCACATAATTCACTTCATAGTCCTTTTAAAACGGAACGATCAATGGTTAGACTAGGTTGACCATGAAACGGGTCACGTAGCCTAGTTGGATTCACATAAACAGGTCAGGTGGTCAGATTAGATTTCAAAACTACTGAACCCATAAATGCCACTAAAATTATTAAAAATATATAAACCAAGTATATAAAAAAAACTATTTCATATTCATACTATTTTATTTTTGATATTTATTTATATTTTAATTATGTATCATATTTATTAATATTATTTTAAAATTTATATATTAAAATATATTGAATCAGATTTTGATCCGGTCAAACTATATTAAATAGTAATCCAAATAAATATCCGGCTTAACTTACCATTTTAGAAACATTTCAAAGTTTACTCAAGAAAAGAACCAATTCACTTCTAAAGATTGACACCTTCATGACCAACATATATATTGATCTGTGAGTAAGAAAGTTACATGATTTGGTGGAATATGTTTGCCACTCATAAGATCGAGTAACAAGGTTCCAAAGCTGAATATGCTACTCTCCGGCACCACAATACCTAGCAAAGTCATGCATAAAAGTTGATGTGTATTTCAACTGAAGAAGCTTTCTCTTGAGAAGTTGATAGGTCAAAGCTCATACCTAAACGCAAATATTCAGGAGGGGCAAATGCCAAGTTCGTGCTGTAGCTCTTTCCCTCTCTGATATTCTTCATGAGACCGAAACAAGACAGCCTAGGGTTAACAACCGTATCGAATAAGATTCTGTAGGTGTTAAGATCATGGTACAAATCTATTCCCATATCATTACAATACTCCAAGGCTTTCGCTGTATGTAACGCAACCTTCAACCTCATGTCCCATTTCATTGGTCGCTTCTCCCCTGCAAAAAAAAAGCATTTTACAGTTAACTTAATCAGACACAAATGAAACTTAATCCCAAGAAGATCAAGAATTGTAAGAAGAAAGAAGCGGACTCTTTCTTACAGTGGAAGAGATGCTTCGCAAGTGTTCCATTGGGCATGTACTCAGCAACAAGAAGCCTCTCTTGATCCTCTAAGCAACATCCTATCAAACTGGCCATATTCTCACTCCTACACTTTCCCACTGCTTGTGCTTCTTTCTGGGCAAAACAACACAAATCCATATTTAAGAAAGTTTCCATGTGCAGCAGATCAGAATCTTGAACATTGCCACATTCAGTACATCTCAACCAATAAAGTCAAATAAAATGAACAACAGCCACTGGAGAGACAGAGGCATGGCCCGATCTGAGATCTTGGAGGGCCTATACAATTTTTAAGAATTTTAGTAATTTAATAATTTTTTCTTTTGTAATTTAGGGTTTATCACTATAAAAAAAATTATGTTTCACAACCAGTGACCAGTGAAAGAGTCATAAAGAATCAATGAAACAGAGTATAATCAGTAAGTATGGACCCACGAGGAACTCGGAAGCGTCAGGCCATGAAAGTTTCTGAAATCGCTTTATGGCGATCTTTTTTCCATCGTTAAGCGTCCCTTCGTAAACGATGTTAGGAACCTTCTCGTTGTGTTCCGACACGATGTTGCCCGCGGAGAATCCGTCAGTAGCGACACTCAACTCTTCCCAAGTGAACTCCCGGAATCTCGGACAAGAGCTTCCCTCGCGGTCTTTTTTATTATCATCTGCAGAGAAAACGACTTCTTACTCATAAAGATGAGAAAAACTGGATAATTTACCAATTTCGTCGATGACAGTGGATTTAATCGACGGTGATGGCGAGCGACGCCATGGCTTGAAGCAACTCCAACGCATCACCGGCAATGGAGAAATACCAGAACTTTGAAGTGCTCTTCTTGGTAAACTTCCCGCTTCCTGGTAAACACTAATATTTTGTAGCGAACATTTACGATTTTATATCATAATTAAGTAGTATATAATATGCTTCTGAAAAAATCAACATAGATATAATAATACTTTTAAAAATACGACTAATGTCAACAGTATCATCTTGTCATATTGTAAAGAACTTAGTTGCGTGTTTCGTTCGATTACTTCATTTGAGCATGAAACATTACAGAATTTTATCTTAGAAACGCATATAATATATTTGTTTGGGTTCTGTCTTCATTTTCGGCCAGTCATATTTTCGATGGATCATCTTAAATTTTATATGTAGCAGTTAGTTTTAGGATGAAAGTACTGTACTTTTCATAAATATCGTTATCAAATTCTCATGACTGGCCAAGAAAAAAACTCTATAGTGGGACGCTCGTTTTGGTGAATTATACTAAAAAATAAACACATTCATAAAGAAATTATACACTTGTTAAAACATACATGGATCTGGCCTCTATTTTTTTTGTTTTGTTAAGAAAAATCTCACAAACACTATGAGCTGACTTATAAACTTGAAATTCCATATCACAGTTATTTTTCTTTTGTGTATTTCTCATACACATATTATCCAAAAATACAAACATGATTCATTCATATGTATATATTTTATTCATTCATTTATTGGTTTTTGCTATTCCTATATTCCAGAGTCGATGCAAAGTGCTAGACTGTGATTTTGGTTAGGCTAAAAATCTCTAAGTATGACTTTCATCCCAACAAGATGGACATGTATATTAAGTCTAGTTATCCTATTATCATACGATGACCAACATGCATATCTTAGCCACGAATATATGGATGATCCAAAACGGCAAAACTCATACCTATTACATGCACCACACTAATGCTTACATAAACCCTTAATCAAATCATGTGAATCGAAACTATAAATCCAGTGAAAATTAAAAATCTAAAAAAGCAAGATAGATAAAAATCGATTAAGATAGATTTTCCAAACAATTATGATTCACAATATAGCATCAATTTTGGTCATTGTCATTGTCAGATCAAAAAAAGCTTTTGAATTATTACATGTTTGGTCTGATAAGTATTGCTGATTAGGTCTTATACTAAGATTAAAACCCTAAAGGAGATTCAGATCATATCATCATACTTGAAATTCAACCCGGATAGCACTGTTTATAAGCGTCTTCTTAAAGATGTAACTTGACATATAAATTTCTAGAAAAGGATAAGTTTTATTATAGCTCCAAAACTTTTTGATCATGTCAAATCAGGTGTAGACATTGAAAAATGAAAAAAAAAACACTTCTATTCAAAATTTCAAACCAAGACTTCATGAATACAGATCAATTACCAAAAACTCATTATTTTGGAAAGGGTTAACATACGGATTTTGAAAAAAATTCAAAAATATGAAAATTTGGGTTTATTGTATAGTTTCATCGAACACTAACATAAGATGATGGTCAAAGAGTTTAGAACCTCTGTTCTCTCCGTTTCTCTAGATAATGAAGATTTTATAATATTAATTCCACTAATCTAGGCATTATATGAAATTCTAGTAAACTAAATATTAAAAAATTAGAATGATTCCTATATACCATGAAAAATAGTTTAGAATACATTAATTCAAATGTAGAATGTGGTTTGAAATTTTTAAACTAAAGAGAAGAGTATAAACTTCAGCATATATATGATTTACCGAAAACTTATTATTTTAAAAGGTGATAACACACGGCTTTTGAAAATATTTCAAAATATGAAAATCTGGTTTCATTGTATAGTTTCATCGAGCACTAACATATGATGATGGTCAAAGAGTTTAGAACCGCTGTTGTCTCCATTTATCTAGATAATGAAGATTTTATAATGCTAATTCCACTAATCTAGGCACTATGAAATTTGAGTAAACTAAATATTAAAAAATTAGAATGATTCCTAAATACCATGAAAGAAAATTTAGAATACATTAATTCAAATGACGAATGTGGTTTGAAATTTTTAAACAATAGCGAAGAGTATAAACTTCAGTATATAGAACATTTACCGAAAACTCCTTATTTTAGAAGGGGTTAACCCACGGATTTTGGAAAATTTCAAAAATATGAAAATCTGGTTTTAGTGTATAGTTTCAACGAGCACTAACATAAGATGATGGTCAAAGAGTTTAGAACCTCCGTTGTCTCCGTTTCTCTAGATAATGAAGATTTTATAATGGTAATTCCACTAATCTAGGCAGTATATGAAATTTTAGTAAAATAAATATTAAAAAATTAGAATGATTCCTATATACCATGAAAGATAGTTTAGAATACATTAATTAAGATGTCAAATGTGGTTTGAAATTTGTAAACAAAAGTGAAGAGTATAAACTTCAGTATATATAGCATTTACCGAAAACTCATTGTTTAGAAGGGGTTAACCTACGGATTTTGGAAAAATTTCAAAAATATAAAAATTTTATTTCAATGTATAGTTTCATCGAACACTAACATAAGATGATGGTCAAAGAGTTTAGAACCTCTGTTGTCTCCGTTTCTCTAGATAATAAAGATTTTATAATGGTAATTCCACTAATATAAACAGTATATGAAATTTTAGTAAAATAAATATTAAAAAATTAGAATGATTCCTATATACCATGAAAGATAGTTTAGAATACATTAATTCAGATGTCGAATGTGGTTTGAAATTTTTAAACAAAAGTGAAGAGTATAAACTTCAGTATATAGAGCATTTACCGAAAACTCATTATTTTAGAAAGGGTTAACCCACAGATTTTGAAAAATTTTAAAAATATGAAAATATTATTTCATTGTATAGTTTCATCGAGCACTAACATATGATGATGTTCAAAGAGTTTAGAACCGCTGTTGTCTCCGTTTCTCTAGATAATGAAGATTTTATAATGGTAATTCCACTAATATAGGCAGTAAATGAAATTTTAGTAAAATAAATATTAAAAAATTAGAAGGATTCCGATATACCATGAAATATATATTAGAATACATTAATTCAGATGGCGAATGTGGTTTGAAATTTTTAAACAAAAGGGAAGAGTATAAACTTCAGTATGTAGAGCATTTACCGAAAACTCATTATTTTACAAGGGGTTAACCCACGGATTTTGGAAAAAAATTCAAAATATGAAAATCTGATTTTAGTGTATAGTTTCATCGAGCACTAACATGAGATGATGGTCAAAGAGTTTAGAACCTCTGTTGCCTCCGTTTCTCTAGATAATGAAGATTTTATAAAGGTAATTCCACTAATATAGGCATTATATAAAATTTTAGTAAAATAAATATTAAACAATTAGAATGATTCCAATATACCATGAAAGATAGTTTAGAATACATTAATTCAGATGTCGAATGTGGTTTGAAATTTTTAAACAAAAATAAAGAGTATAAACTTGAGTATGTAGAGCATTAACCACGGATTTTGAAAATTTTTTAAAATATGAAAATCTTATTTCATTGTATAGTTTCATCGAGAACTAACATATGATGATGATCAAAGAGTTTAGAACCGCTGTTGTCTCCGTTTCTCTAGATAATGAAGATTTTATAATGGTAATTCCACTAATATAGGCAGTATATGAAATTTTAGTAAGATAAATATTAAAAAATTAGAATGATTCCTATATACCATGAAAGATAGTTTAGAATACATTAATTCAGATGTCGAATGTGGTTTGAAATTTTTAAACAAAAGCGAAGAGTATAAACTTCAGTATATAGAGCATTTACCGAAAACTCATTATTTTAGAAGGGGTTAACCCACGGATTTTGGAAAAAATTCAAAAATATGAAAATCTGATTTTAGTGTATAGTTTCATCCGGCACTAACATGAGATGATGGTCAAAGAGTTTTGAACCTCTGTTGTCTCCGTTTCTCTAGATAATGAAGATTTTATAATGGTAATTCCACTAATATAGGCAGTATATGAAATTTTAGTAGAATAAATATTAAAAAATTAGAATGATTCCTATATACCATTAAAGATAGTTTAGAATACATTAATTCAGATGTCGAATTTGGTTTGAAATTTTTAAACAAAAGCAAAGAGTATAAACTTCAGTATATGGATCATTTACCGAAAACTCATTTTTTAGAAGGGGTTAAACACGGATTTTGGAAAATTTTCAAAAATATGAAAATCTGATTTTAGTGTATAGTTTCATTGACAACTAACATGAGATGATGGTCAAAAAGTTTAGAACCTGTGTTGTCTTAGTTTCTCTAGATAAGTAAGATTTTATAATTGTAATTCCACTAATATAGGCAATATATTAAATTTTAGTAAAATAAATATTAAAAAATTAGAATGATTCCTATATACCACGAGAGATAGTTTAGAATAAATTATTTCAGATGTCGAATGTGGTTTGAAATTTTTAAACAAAAGTGAAGAGTATAAACTTCAGTATATAGATCATTTACCGAAAACTCATTATTTAGAAGGGGGCTTAACCCACGGATTTTTTGGAAAATTTTCAAAAATATGAAAATCTGATTTTAGTGTATAGTTTATCGAACACTAACATAAGATGATGGTCAAAGAGTTTAGAACCTCTGTTACCTCCGTTTCTCAAGATAATGAAGATTTTATAATGGTAATTCCGCTAATATAGGCAGTATATGAAATTATAGTAAAATAAATATTAAAAATTAGAATGATTCCTATATACCATGAGAGATAGTTTATAATACATTATTTCAGATGTCGAGTGTGGTTTGAAAATTTTAAACAAAAGTAAAAAGTATAAATTTCAGTATGTAGATCATTTATCGAAAACTCATTACTTTAGAAGGGGTTAACCCACAAATTTTGGAAAAATTTCAAAAATATGAAAAATTTGATTTAAGTGTATAGTTTCATCGAGAACTAACATGAGATGATGGTCCATTTCTCTAGATAATGAAGATTTTATAATGGTAATTCCACTAATATAGGCAGTATATAATATTTTAGTAAAATAAATATTAAAAAATAGAATAATTCCTATATACCATGAAAAATAGTTTAGAATACATTATTTCAGATGTCGAATGTGGTTTGAAAATTTTAAACAAAAGTTAAGAGTACAAATTTCAGTATATAGAACATTTACCGAAAACTCATTATTTTAGAAAGGGTTAACCCACGGATTTTGAAAAAATTATAAAAATATGAAAATTTTATTTCATTGTATAGATTCATCGAGCACTAACATATGATGATGATCAAAGAGTTTAGAACCGCTGTTGTCTCCGTTTCTCTAGATAATGAAGATTTTATAATGCTAATTCCACTAATCTAGGCACTATGAAATTTGAGTAAACTAAATATTAAAAAATTAGAATGATTCCTATATACCATGAAAGAAAATTTAGAATACATTAATTCAAATGACGAATGTGGTTTGAAATTTTTAAACAAAAGCGAAGAGTATAACCCACGGATTTTGGAAAATTTCAAAAATATGAAAATCTGGTTTTAGTGTATAGTTTCAACGAGCACTAACATAAGATGATGGTCAAAGAGTTTAGAACCTCCGTTGTCTCCGTTTCTCTAGATAATGAAGATTTTATAATGGTAATTCCACTAATCTAGGCAGTATATGAAATTTTAGTAAAATAAATATTAAAAAATTAGAATGATTCCTATATACCATGAAAGATAGTTTAGAATACATTAATTCAGATGTCAAATGTGGTTTGAAATTTGTAAACAAAAGTGAAGAGTATAAACTTCAGTATATATAGCATTTACCGAAAACTCATTGTTTAGAAGGGGTTAACCCACGGATTTTCGAAAAATTTCAAAAATATGAAAATCTTATTTCATTGTATAGTTTCATCGAACACTGACATAAGATGATGGTCAAAGAGTTTAGAACCTCTGTTGTCTCCGTTTCTCTAGATAATAAAGATTTTATAATGGTAATTCCACTAATATAAACAGTATATGAAATTTTAGTAAAATAAATATTAAAAAATTAGAATGATTCCTATATACCATGAAAGATAGTTTAGAATACATTAATTCAGATGTCGAATGTGGTTTGAAATTTTTAAACAAAAGTGAAGAGTATAAACTTCAGTATATAGAGCATTTACCGAAAACTCATTATTTTAGAAAGGGTTAACCCACGGATTTTGAAAATTTTTTAAAATATGAAAATATAATTTCATTGTATAGTTTATTTGAGAACTAACATATGATGATGATCAAAGAGTTTAGAACCGCTGTTGTCTCCGTTTCTCTAGATAATGAAGATTTTATAATGGTAATTCCACTAATATAGGCAGTATATGAAATTTTAGTAAAATAAATATTAAAAAATTAGAAAGATTCCGATATACCATGAAAGATAGATTAGAATACATTAATTCAGATGGCGAATGTGGTTTGAAATTTTTAAACAAAAGGGAAGAGTATAAACTTTAGTATGTAGAGCATTTACCGAAAACTCATTATTTTACAAAGGGTTAACCCACGGATTTTGGAAAAAATTCAAAATATGAAAACTGATTTTAGTGTATAGTTTCATCGAGCACTAACATGAGATGATGGTCAAAGAGTTTAGAACCTCTGTTGCCTCCGTTTCTCTAGATAATGAAGATTTTATAAAGGTAATTCCACTAATATAGGCATTATATAAAATTTTAGTAAAATAAATATTAAACAATTAGAATGATTCCAATATACCATGAAAGATAGTTTAGAATACATTAATTCCGATGTCGAATGTGGTTTGAAATTTTTAAACAAAAGTTAAGAGTACAAACTTCAGTATATAGAGCATTTACCGAAAACTCATTATTTTAGAAGGGGTTAACCCACGGATTTTGAAAAAATTATAAAAATATGAAAATTTTATTTCATTGTATAGATTCATCGAGCACTAACATATGATGATGATCAAAGAGTTTAGAAACGCTGTTGTCTCCGTTTTTCTAGATAATGAAGATTTTATAATGCTAATTCCACTAATCTAGGCACTATGAAATTTGAGTAAACTAAATATTAAAAATTAGAATGATTCCTATATACCATGAAAGAAAATTTAGAATACATTAATTCAAATGACGAATGTGGTTTGAGATTTTTAAACAAAAGCGAAGAGTATAAACTTCAGTATATAGAACATTTACCGAAAACTCCTTATTTTAGAAGGGGTTAACCCACGGATTTTGGAAAATTTCAAAAATATAAAAATCTGGTTTTAGTGTATAGTTTCAACGAGCACTAACATAAGATGATGGTCAAAGAGTTTAGAACCTCCGTTGTCTCCGTTTCTCTAGATAATGAAGATTTTATAATGGTAATTCCACTAATCTAGGCAGTATATGAAATTTTAGTAAAATAAATATTAAAAAATTAGAATGATTCCTATATACCATGAAAGATAGTTTAGAATACATTAATTCAGATGTCAAATGTGGTTTGAAATTTGTAAACAAAAGTGAAGAGTATAAACTTCAGTATATATAGCATTTACCGAAAACTCATTGTTTAGAAGGGGTTAACCCACGGATTTTGGAAAAATTTCAAAAATATGAAAATCTTATTTCATTGTATAGTTTCATCGAACACTAACATAAGATGATGGTCAAAGAGTTTAGAATCTCTGTTGTCTCCGTTTCTCTAGATAATAAAGATTTTATAATGGTAATTCCACTAATATAAGCAGTATATGAAATTTTAGTAAAATAAATATTAAAAAATTAGAATGATTCCTATATACCATGAAAGATAGTTTAGAATACATTAATTCAGATGTCGAATGTGGTTTGAAATTTTTAAACAAAAGTGAAGAGTATAAACTTCAGTATATAGAGCATTTACCGAAAACTCATTATTTTAGAAAGGGGTTAACCCACAGATTTTGAAATTTTTTAAAAATATGAAAATATTATTTCATTGTATAGTTTCATCGAACACTAACATATGATGATGATCAAAGAGTTTAGAACCGTTGTTGTCTCCGTTTCTCTAGATAATGAAGATTTTATAATGGTAATTCCACTAATATAGGCAGTATATGAAATTTTAGTAAAATAAATATTAAAAAATTAGAAGGATTCCGATATACCATGAAAGATAGTTTAGAATACATTAATTCAGATGGCGAATGTGGTTTGAAATTTTTAAACAAAAGGGAAGAGTATAAACTTCAGTATGTAGAGCATTTACCGAAAACTCATTATTTTACAAGGGGTTAACCCACGGATTTTGGAAAAAAATCAAAATAGAAAATCTGATTTTAGTGTATAGTTTCATCGAGCACTAACATGAGATGATGGTCAAAGAGTTTAGAACCTCTGTTGCCTCCGTTTCTCAAGATAATGAAGATTTTATAAAGGTAATTCCACTAATATAGGCATTATATAAAATTTTAGTAAAATAAATATTAAACAATTAGAATGATTCCAATATACCATGAAAGATAGTTTAGAATAAATTAATTCAGATGTCGAATGTGGTTTGAAAATTTTAAACAAAAATAAAGAGTATAAACTTGAGTATGTAGAGCATTAACCCACGGATTTTGAAAATTTTTTAAAATATGAAAATCTTATTTCATTGTATAGTTTCATCGATAACTAACATATGATGATGATCAAAGAGTTTAGAACCGCTGTTGTCTCCGTTTCTCTAGATAATGAAGATTTTATAATGGTAATTCCACTAATATAGGCAGTATATAAAATTTTAGTAAAATAAATATTAAAAAATTAGAATAATTCCTATATACCATGAGAGATAGTTTAGAATACATTATTTCAGATGTCGAATGTTGTTTGAAAATTTTAAACAAAAGTTAAGAGTACAAACTTCAGTATATAGAGCATTTACCGAAAACTCATTATTTTAGAAGGGGTTAACCCACGGATTTTGAGAAAATTATAAAAATATGAAAATTTTATTTCATTGTATAGATTCATCGAGCACTAACATATGATGATGATCAAAGAGTTTAGAACCGCTGTTGTCTCCGTTTCTCTAGATAATGAAGATTTTATAATGCTAATTCCACTAATCTAGGCACTATGAAATTTGAGTAAACTAAATATTAAAAAATTAGAATGATTCCTATATACCATGAAAGAAAATTTAGAATACATTAATTCAAATGACGAATGTGGTTTGAAATTTTTAAACAAAAGCGAAGAGTATAAACTTCAGTATATAGAACATTTACCGAAAACTCCTTATTTTAGAAGGGGTTAACCCACGAATTTTGGAAAATTTCAAAAATATGAAAATCTGGTTTTAGTGTATAGTTTCAACGAGAACTAACATAAGATGATGGTCAAAGAGTTTATAACCTCTGTTGTCTCCGTTTCTCTAGATAATAAAGATTTTATAATGGTAATTCCACTAATATAAGCAGTATATGAAATTTTAGTAAAATAAATATTAAAAAATTAGAATGATTCCTATATACCATGAAAGATAGTTTAGAATACATTAATTCAGATGTCGAATGTGGTTTGAAATTTTTAAACAAAAGTGAAGAGTATAAACTTCAGTATATAGAGCATTTACCGAAAACTCATTATTTTAGAAAGGGTTAACCCACGGATTTTGAAAATTTTTAAAAATATGAAAATATTATTTCATTGTATAGTTTCATCAAGCACTAACATATGATGATGATCAAAGAGTTTAGAACCGCTGTTGTCTCCGTTTCTCTAGATAATGAAGATTTTATAATGGTAATTCCACTAATATAGGCAGTATATGAAATTTTAGTAAAATAAATATTAAAAAATTAGAAGGATTCCGATATACCATGAAAGATAGTTTAGAATACATTAATTCAGATGGCGAATGTGGTTTGAAATTTTTAAACAAAAGGGAAGAGTATAAACTTCAGTATGTAGAGCATTTACCGAAAACTCATTATTTTACAAGGGGTTAACCCACGGATTTTGGAAAAAATTCAAAATATGAAAATCTGATTTTAGTGTATAGTTTCATCGAGCACTAACATGAGATGATGGTCAAAGAGTTTAGAACCTCTGTTGTCTCCGTTTCTCTAGATAATGAAGATTTTATAATGGTAATTCCATTAATATAGGCAGTATATGAAATTTTAGTAAAATAAATATTAAAAAATTAGAATGATTCCTATAAACCATGAAAGATAGTTTAGAATACATTAATTCAGATGTCAAATTTGGTTTGAAATTTTTAAACAAAAGCGAAGAGTATAAACTTCAGTATATGGATCATTTACCAAAAACTCATTTTTTAGAAGGAGTTAACCCACGGATTTTGGAAAAAATTCAAAATATGAAAATCTGATTTTAGTGTATAGTTTCATCGAGCACTAACATGAGATGATGGTCAAAGAGTTTAGAACCTCTGTTGTCTCCGTTTCTCTAGATAATGAAGATTTTATAATGGTAATTCCATTAATATAGGCAATATATGAAATTTTAGTAAAATAAATATTAAAAAATTAGAATGATTCCTATATACCATGAAAGATAGTTTAGAATACATTAATTCAGATGTCAAATTTGGTTTGAAATTTTTAAACAAAAGTGAAGAGTATAAACTTCAGTATATAGATCATTTACCGAAAACTTATTATTTTAGAAGGGGGCTTAACCCACGGATTTTGGAAAATTTTCAAAAATATGAAAATCTGATTTTTGTGTATAGTTTATCGAACACTAACATAAGATGATGGTCAAAGACTTTAGAACCTCTGTTACCTCCGTTTCTCAAGATAATGAAGATTTTATAATGGTAATTCCGCTAATATAGGCAGTATATGAAATTATAGTAAAATAAATATTAAAAATTAGAATGATTCCTATATACCATGAGAGATAGTTTATTATACATTATTTCAGATGTCGAGTGTGGTTTGAAATTTTTAAACAAAAGTGAAAAGTATAAAATTCAGTATGTAGATCATTTACCGAAAAATCATTACTTTAGAAGGGGTTAACCCACAAATTTTGGAAAAATTTCAAAAATATGAAAAATTTGATTTTAGTGTATAGTTTCATTGAGAACTAACATGAGATGATGGTCCGTTTCTCTAGATAATGAAGATTTTATATAGGTAATTCCACTAATATAGGCAGTATATAAAATTTTAGTAAAATAAATATTAAAAAATTAGAATAATTCCTATATACCATGAGAGATAGTTTAGAATACATTATTTCAGATGTCGAATGTGGTTTGAAAATTTTAAACAAAAGTTAAGAGTACAAACTTCAGTATATAGAGCATTTACCGAAAACTCATTATTTTAGAAGGGGTTAACCCACGGATTTTGAAAAAATTATAAAAATATGAAAATTTTATTTCATTGTATAGATTCATCGAGCACTAACATATGATGATGATCAATGGTAATTCCACTAATATACGCAGTATATAAAATTTTAGTAAAATAAATATTTAAAATTAGAATGATTCCTATATACCACCAACGAAAGTTTAGAATACATTAATTCAAATGTCGAATGTGGTTTGAAATTTTTAAACAAAAGCCAAGAGTATAAACTTCAGTATATAGAGCATTTACCGAAAACTCATTATTTTAAAAAGGGTTAACCCACGGATTTTGAAATTTTTTAAAAATATGAAAATATTATTTCATTGTATAGTTTAATCGAGCACTAACATATGATAATGATCAAAGAGTTTAGAACCGCTGTTGTCTCCGTTTCTCTAGATAATGAAGATTTTATAATGGTAATTCCACTAATATAGGCAGTATATAAAATTTTAGTAAAATAAATATTAAAAATTAGAAGGATTCCTATATACCATGAAAGATAGTTTAGAATATATTAAATCAGATGGCGAATGTGGTTAGAAATTTTTAAACAAAAGCGAAGACTATAAACTTCAGTATGTAGAGCATTTACCGAAAACTCATTATTTTACAAGGGGTTAACCCACGTATTTTGGAAAAAATTCAAAAATATGAATCTCTGATTTTAGTGTATAGTTTCATCGAGCACTAACATGAGATGATGGTCAAAGAGTTTAGAACCTCTGTTGTCTCCGTTTCTCTAGATAATGAAGATTTTATAATGGTAATTCCACTAATATAGGCAGTATATGAAATTCTAGTAACATAACTATTTAAAAATTAGAATGATTCCTATATACCATGAAAGATATTTTAGAATACATTAATTCAGATGTCGAATGTGGTTTGAAATTTTTAAACAAAAGCGAAGAGTATAAACTTCAGTATGTAGAGCATTTACCGAAAACTCATTATTTTACAAGGAGTTGTTAACCCACGGATTTTGGAAAAAATTCAAAAATATGAAAATCTGATTTTAGTGTATAGTTTCATCGACCACTAACATAAGATGATGGTCAAAGAGTTTAGAACCTCTGTTGTCTCCGTTTCTCTAGATAATGAAGATTTTATAATGGTAATTCCACTAATATAGGCAGTATATGAAATTTTAGTAAAATAAATATTAAAAAATTAGAATGATTCCTATATACCATTAAAGATAGTTTAGAATACATTAATTCAGATGTCGAATTTGGTTTGAAATTTTTAAACAAAAGCGAAGAGTATAAACTTCAGTATATGGATCATTTACCGAAAACACATTTTTTTAGAAGGGGGTTAACCCACGGATTTTGGAAAATTTTCAAAAATATGAAAATCTGATTTTAGTGTATAGTTTCATTGAGAACAAAGATGAGATGATGGTCAAAAAGTTTAGAACCTGTGTTGTCTCAGTTTCTCTAGATAAGTAAGATTTTATAATTGTAATTCCACTAATATAGGCAGTATATGAAATTTTAGTAAAATAAATATTAAAAAATTAGAATGATTCCTATATACCACGAGAAATAGTTTAGAATACATTATTTCAGATGTCGAATGTGGTTTGAAATTTTTAAACAAAAGTGAAGAGTATAAACTTCAGTATATAGATCATTTACCGAAAACTTATTATTTTAGAAGGGGGTTTAACCCACGGATTTTGGAAAATTTTCAAAAATATGAAAATCTGATTTTTGTGTATAGTTTATCGAACACTAACATAAGATGATGGTCAAAGAGTTTAGAACCTCTGTTACCTCCGTTTCTCAAGATAATGAAGATTTTATAATGGTAATTCCGCTAATATAGGCAGTATATGAAATTATAGTAAAATAAATATTAAAAATTAGAATGATTCCTATATACCATGAGAGATAGTTTATAATACATTATTTCAGATGTCGAGTGTGGTTTGAAATTTTTAAACAAAAGTGAAGAGTATAAACTTCAGTATGTAGATCATTTACCGAAAACTCATTCCTTTAGAAGGGGTTAACCCACAAATTTTGGAAAAATTTCAAAAATATGAAAATTTTGATTTTAGTGTATAGTTTCATTGAGAACTAACATGAGATGATGGTCCGTTTCTCTAGATAATGAAGATTTTATAATGGTAATTCCACTAATATAGGCAGTATATAAAATTTTAGTAAAATAAATATTAAAAAAATTAGAATAATTCCTATATACCATGAGATATAGTTTAGAATACATTATTTCAGATGTCGAATGTGGTTTGAAAATTTTAAACAAAAGTTAAGAGTACAAACTTCAGTATATAGAGCATTTACCGAAAACTCATTATTTTAGAAGGGGTTAACCCACGGATTTTGAAAAAATTATAAAAATATGAAAATCTTATTTCATTGTATAGTTTCGTCGAGCACTAACATATGATGATGATCAATGGTAATTCCACTAATATACGCAGTATATAAAATTTTAGTAAAATAAATATTTAAAATTAGAATGATTCCTATATACCACCAATGAAAGTTTAGAATACATTAATTCAAATGTCGAATGAGGTTTGAAATTTTTAAACAAAAGCCAAGAGTATAAACTTCAGTATATAGAGCATTTACCGAAAACTCATTATTTTAAAAAGGGTAACCCACGGATTTTGAAATTTTTTAAAAATATGAAAATATTATTTCATTGTATAGTTTAATCGAGCACTAACATATGATAATGATCAAAGAGTTTAGAACCGCTGTTGTCTCCGTTTCTCTAGATAATGAAGATTTTATAATGGTAATTCCACTAATATAGGCAGTATATGAAAATTTAGTAAAATAAATATTAAAAATTAGAAGGATTCCTATATACCATGAAAGATAGTTTAGAATAAATTAAATCAGATGGCGAATGTGGTTTGAAATTTTTAAACAAAAGCGAAGAGTATAAACTTCAGTATGTAGAGCATTTACCGAAAACTCATTATTTTACAAGGGGTTAACCCACGGATTTTGGAAAAAATTCAAAAATATGAAAATCTGATTTTAGTGTATAGTTTCATCGAGCACTAACATGAGATGATGGTCAAAGAGTTTAGAACCTCTGTTGTCTCCGTTTCTCTAGATAATGACGATTTTATAATGGTAATTCCACTAATATAGGCAGTATATGAAATTTTAGTAACATAACTATTTAAAAATTAGAATGATTCCTATATACCATGAAAGATAGTTTAGAATACATTAATTCAGATGTCGAATGTGGTTTGAAATTATTAAACAAAAGCGAAGAGTATAAACTACAGTATATAGAGCATTTATCGAAAACTCATTATTTTAGAAGGGGTTAACCCACAGATTTTGGAAAATTTTCAAAAATATGAAAATCTGATTTTAGTGTATAGTTTTATCGAGCACTAACATAAGATGATGGTCAAAGGGTTTAGAACCTCTGTTGTCTCTGTTTCTCTAGATAATGAAGATTTTATTATGGTAATTCCACTAATATAGGCAGTATATGAAATTTTAGTAAAATAAATATTAAATAATTAGAATGATTCCTATATACCATGAGAGATAGTTTAGAATACATTATTTCAGATGTCGAATGTGGTTTGAAATTTTTAAACAAAAGTTAAGAGTATAAACTTCAGTATATAGAGCATTTACAGAAAACTCATTATTTTAGAAGGGGTTAACCCACAGATTTTGGAATTTTTTTAAAAATATGAAAATCTTATTTCATTGTATAGTTTCATCGAGCATTAACGTATGATGATGATCAAAGAGTTTAGAACCTCTGTAGTCTCCGTTTCTCTAGATAATGAAGATTTTATAATGGTAATTCCACTAATATAGGCAGTATATGAAATTTTAGTAAAATAAATATTTAAAATTAGAATGATTCCTATATACCATTAAAGATAATTTAGAATACATTAATTCAGATTTCGAATGTGGTTTGAATTTTTTAAATAAAAGAGAAGAGTATAAACTTCAATATGTAGAGCATTTACCGAAAACTCATTATTTTAGAAGGGGTTACCCACGGATTTTGGAAAAATTTCAAAAATATGAAATTCTTATTTCATTGTATAGTTTCATCGAGCAGTAACATATGATGATGATCAAAGAGTTTAGAACCTCTGTTGTCTCCGTTTCTCTAGATAATGAAGATTTTATGATGGTAATTCTACTAATATAGGCAGTATATGAAGTTTTAGTAAAATAAATATTAAAAAATAAAATGTTTCCTATATACCATGAAAGATAGTTAGAATACATTAATTCAGATGTCGAATGTGGCTTTAATTTTTTAAACAAAAATAAAGAGTATAAACTTCAGTATATAGAGCATTTACCGAAAACTCATTATTTTCAAAGGGGTTGAGCCACGGATTTTAGAAAAAATATAAAAATATGAAACTCTGCTTTTAGTTTATAGTTTCATCGAGCACTAACATGAGATGATGGTCAAAGAGTTTAGAACTTCTGTTGTCTCCGTTTCTCTAGATAATGAAGATTTTATAATGGTAATTCCACTAATATAGGCAGTATATGAAATTTTAGTAAAATAAATATTAAAAAATTATAATGATTCCTATATACCATGACAGATAGTTTAGAATACATTAAATCAGATGTTGAATGTGGTTTGAAATTTTTAAACAAAAGCGAAGAGTATAAACTACAGTATATAAAGCATTTACCGAAAAGTCATTATTTTAGAAGGGGTTAACCCACGGATTTTGGAAAAATTTCTAAAATATGAAAATCTGATTTTTGTGTATAGTTTTATCAAACACTAACATAAGATGATGGTCAAAGAGTTTAGAACCTCTGTTGTCTCCGTTTCTCTAGATAATGAAGATTTTATTATGGTAATTCCACTAATATAGGCAGTATATGAAATTTTAGTAAAATAAATATTTTAAAAATAGAATGATTCCTATATACCATGAAAGATAGTTTAGAATACATTAATTCAGATGTCGAATGTGGTTTGAAATTTGTAAACAAAAGTGAAGAGTATAAACTTCAGTACGTAGAGCATTTACCGAAAACTCATTATTTTAGAAGGGGTTAACCCACGGATTTTGGAAAAATTTCAAAAATATGAAAATCTTATTTTAGTGTATAATTTCATCGAGCACCAACATATGATGGTGGTCAAAGAGTTTACAACCTCTGTTGTCTCCGTTTCTCTATATAATGAAGATTTTATTATGGTAATTCCACTAATATAGGCAGTATATGAAATTTTAGTAAAATAAATATTAAATAATTAGAATGATTCCTATATACCATGAGAGATAGTTTAGAATACATTATTTCAGATGTCGAATGTGGTTTGAAATTTTTAAACAAAAGTTAAGAGTATAAACTTCAGTATATAGAGCATTTACAGAAAACTCATTATTTTAGAAGGGGTTAACCCACAGATTTTGGAATTTTTTTAAAAATATGAAAATCTTATTTCATTGTATAGTTTCATCGAGCATTAACGTATGATGATGATCAAAGAGTTTAGAACCTCTGTAGTCTCCGTTTCTCTAGATAATGAAGATTTTATAATGGTAATTCCACTAATATAGGCAGTATATGAAATTTTAGTAAAATAAATATTTAAAATTAGAATGATTCCTATATACCATTAAAGATAATTTAGAATACATTAATTCAGATTTCGAATGTGGTTTGAATTTTTTAAATAAAAGAGAAGAGTATAAACTTCAATATGTAGAGCATTTACCGAAAACTCATTATTTTAGAAGGGGTTACCCACGGATTTTGGAAAAATTTCAAAAATATGAAATTCTTATTTCATTGTATAGTTTCATCGAGCAGTAACATATGATGATGATCAAAGAGTTTAGAACCTCTGTTGTCTCCGTTTCTCTAGATAATGAAGATTTTATGATGGTAATTCTACTAATATAGGCAGTATATGAAGTTTTAGTAAAATAAATATTAAAAAATAAAATGTTTCCGATATACCATGAAAGATAGTTAGAATACATTAATTCAGATGTCGAATGTGGCTTTAATTTTTTAAACAAAAATAAAGAGTATAAACTTCAGTATATAGAGCATTTACCGAAAACTCATTATTTTCAAAGGGGTTGAGCCACGGATTTTAGAAAAAATATAAAAATATGAAACTCTGCTTTTAGTTTATAGTTTCATCGAGCACTAACATGAGATGATGGTCAAAGAGTTTAGAACTTCTGTTGTCTCCGTTTCTCTAGATAATGAAGATTTTATAATGGTAATTCCACTAATATAGGCAGTATATGAAATTTTAGTAAAATAAATATTAAAAAATTATAATGATTCCTATATACCATGACAGATAGTTTAGAATACATTAAATCAGATGTTGAATGTGGTTTGAAATTTTTAAACAAAAGCGAAGAGTATAAACTACAGTATATAAAGCATTTACCGAAAAGTCATTATTTTAGAAGGGGTTAACCCACGGATTTTAGAAAAATTTCTAAAATATGAAAATCTGATTTTTGTGTATAGTTTTATCGAACACTAACATAAGATGATGGTCAAAGAGTTTAGAACCTCTGTTGTCTCCGTTTCTCTAGATAATGAAGATTTTATTATGGTAATTCCACTAATATAGGCAGTATATGAAATTTTAGTAAAATAAATATTTTAAAAATAGAATGATTCCTATATACCATGAAAGATAGTTTAGAATACATTAATTCAGATGTCGAATGTGGTTTGAAATTTGTAAACAAAAGTGAAGAGTATAAACTTCAGTACGTAGAGCATTTACCGAAAACTCATTATTTTAGAAGGGGTTAACCCACGGATTTTGGAAAAATTTCAAAAATATGAAAATCTTATTTTAGTGTATAATTTCATCGAGCACCAACATATGATGGTGGTCAAAGAGTTTACAACCTCTGTTGTCTCCGTTTCTCTATATAATGAAGATTTTATAATGGTAATTCCACTAATATAGGCATTATATGAAATTTTAGTAAAATAAATATTTAAAAATTAGAATGATTCCTATATACCATGAAAGATAGTTTGGAATACATTAATTCAGATGTCAAATGTGGTTTGAAATTTTTAAACAAAAGCGAAGAGTATAAACTACAGTATATAGAGCATTTACCGAAAACTCATTATTTTAGAAGGGGTATAGTTTTATCGAGCACTAACATAAGATGATGGTCAAAGAGTTTAGAACCTCTGTTGTCTCCGTTTCTCTAGATAATGAAGATTTTATAATGGTAATTCCACTAATATAAGCAGTATATGAAATTTTAGTAAAATAAATATTAAAAAATAGGATGATTCCTATATACCATGAAAGATAGTTTAGAATACATTAATTCAGATGTCGAATGTGGTTTGAAATTTTTAAACAAAAATAAAGATTATAAACTTCAGTATGTAGAGCATTTACCGAAAACTCATTATTTTAGAAGGGGTTAACCCACGGATTTTGGAAAAATTTCAAAAATATGAAAATCTGATTTTAGTGTATAGTTTCATCGAGCACTAACATAAGATGATGGTCAAAGAGTTTAGAACCTCTGTTGTCTCCGTTTCTCTAGATAATGAAGATTTTATTATGGTAATTCCACTAATATAGGCAGTATATGAAGTTTTAGTAAAATAAATATTAAAAAATAAAATGATTCCTTATACCATGACAGATAGTTAGAATACATTAATTCAGATGTCGAATGTGGTTTTAATTTTTTAAACAAAAATAAAGAGTATAAACTTCAGTATATAGAACATTTACCGAAAACTCATTATTTTAGAAGGTGTTATCCCACGGATTTTGGAAAAGTTTCAAAAATATGAAAATCTTATTTGACTGTATAGTTTCATCGAACACTAACATAAGATGATGGTCAAAGAGTTTAGAACCTCTGCTGTCACCGTTTCTCTAGATAATGAAGATTTTATAATGGTAACTCCACTAATATAGGAAGTATATGAAATTTTAGTAAAATAAATATTAAAAAATTAGAATGATTCTTATATACCCTGAAGGATAGTTTATAATACATTAATTCAGATTTAGAATGTGGTTTGAAATTTGTAAACAAAAGTGATGAGTATAAACTTCAGTATATAGAACATTAACCGAAAACTCATTATTTTAGAAGGTGTTAACCCACGGATTTTGGAAAAGTTTCAAAAATATGAAAATCTTATTTTACTGTATAATTTCATCGAACACTAACATAAGATGATGTCAAAGAGTTTAGAACCTCTGTTGTCGCCGTTTCTCTAGATAATGAAGATTTTATAAAGGTAACTCCACTAATATAGGAAGTATATGAAATTTTAGTAAAATAAATATTAAAAAATTAGAATGATTCTTATATACCATGAAGGATAGTTTATAATACATTAATTCAGATGTCGAATGCGTTTAGCAAATTTTAAACAAAAATAAAGAGTATAAACTTCAGTATGTAGAGCATTTCCCGAAAACTCATTATTTTAGAAGGGGTTAACACACAGATTTTGGAAAAAATTCAAAAATATGAAAATATTATTTTAGTGTTTAGTTTCAGCGAGCACTAACATATGATGATGGTCAGAGAGTTTAGAACCTCTGTTGTCTCAGTTTCTCTAGATAATGAAGATTTTATAATGGTAATTTCACTAATATAGGCAGTATATGAAATTTTAGTAAAATAAATATTAAAATATTAGAATGATTCCTATATACCATGAAAGATAGTTTTGAATACATTAATTCAGATGTCGATCATGGTTTGAAATTTTTAAACAAAAATAAAGAGTATAAACTTCAGTATGTAGAGCATTTCCCGAAAACTCATTATTTTAGAAGGGGTTAACCCACGGATTTTGGAAAATTTTCAAAAATATGAAAATCTTATTTTAGTGTTTAGTTTCAGCGAGAACTAAAAAATGATGATGGTCAAAGAGTTTAGAACCTCTGTTGTCTCAGTTTTTCTAGATAATGAAGATTTTATAATGGTAATTTCACTAATATAGGCAGTATATGAAATTTTAGTAAAATAAATATTAAAATATTAGAATGATTCCTATATACCATGAAAGATAGTTTAGAATACATTAATTCAGATTTCGATGGTGGTTTGAAATTTTTAAACAAAAAAAAGAGTATAAACTTCAGTATGTAGAGCATTTACCGAAAACTCATTATTTTAGAAGGGGTTAACCCACGGATTTTGGAAAATTTTCAAAAATATGAAAATCTTATTTTGGTGTATAGTTTCATCAAGCACTAACATAAGATGTCTTTCAAAGAGTTTAGAACCTCTGTTGTCTCCGTTTCTCTAGATAATGAAGATTTTATAATGGTAATTCCACTAATATAGGTAATATATGAAATTTTAGTAAAATAAATATTAAAAAATTAGAATTATTCCTATATACCATGAAAGATAGTTTTGAATACATTAATTCAAATGTCGAAGGTGGTTTGAAAATTTTAAACAAAAAAGAGTATAAACTTCAGTATGTAGAGCATTTACCGAAAACTCATTATTTTAGAAGGGGTTAACCCACGGATTTTGGAAAAATTTCAAAAATATGAAAATCTGATTTTAGTGTATAGTTTCATCGAGAACTAACATAAGATGATGGTCAAAGAGTTTAGAACCTCTGTTGTCTCCGTTTCTCTAGATAATGAAGATTTTATAATGGTAATTCCACTAATATAGGCAGTATATGAAATTCTGGAAAAATAAATATTAAAAAAATAGAATTATTCCTATATACCATGAAAGATAGTTTAGAATACATTAATTCAGATGTCTAATGTGGTTTGAAATTTTTAAACAAAAGTGAAGAGGATAAACTTTAGTATATAGAGCATTTACCGAAAACTCATTATTTTAGAAGGGGGGTTAACCCACGGATTTTGGAAAAAATTCAAAAATATGAAAATCTGATTTTAGTGCATAGTTTCATCGAGCACTAACATATGATGATGGTCAATGAGTTTAAAACCTCTGTTGTCTCCGTTTCTCTAGATAATGAAGATTTTATAATGGTAATTCCACTAATATAGGCAGTATATGAAATTTTAGTAAAATAAATATTAAAAAATTAGAATGATTCCTATATATCATGAAAGATAGTTTAGAATACATTAATTCAGATGTCGAATATGGTTTGAAATTTGTAAACAAAAGTGAAGAGTATAAACTTCAGTATATAGAACATTTACCGAAAACTAATTATTTTAGAAGGTATTTTGGAAAAATTTCAAAAATATTAAATTTTATTTCACTGTATAGTTATATCGAGCACTAACATATGATGATTGTCCAAGAGTTTAGAACCACTGTTGTCTCCGTTTCTCTTGATAATGAAGATTTCATAATGGTAATTCCACTAATATAGGCAATATATAAAATTTTAGTAAAATAAATATTAATAATTAGAATGATTCATATATACCATGAAAGATAGTTTAGAATACATTAATTCAGATTTCGAATGTGGTTTGAAAATTTTAAACAAAAATAAAGAGTAAAAACTTCAGTATGTAGAGCATTTACCGAAAACTCATTATTTTAGAAGGGGTTCACCAACGGATTTTGGAAAAATTTCAAAAATATGAAAATCCGATTTTAGTGTATAGTTTCATCGAGCACTAACATAAGATGACGGTCAAAGAGTTTAGAACTTCTGTTGTCTCCGTTTCTCTAGATAATGAAGATTTTATGAGGGTAATTCCACTAATATAGGCAGTATATGAAATTTTAGTAAAATAAATATTTAAATATTAGAATGATTCCTATATACCATGAAAGATAGTTTAGAATACATTAATTCAGATGTCGAATGTGGTTTGAAAATTTTAAACAAAGATAAAGAGTATAAACTTCAGTATATAGAACATTTACCCAAAAATCATTATTTTAGAAGGTGTTAACCCACGGATTTTGAAAATATTTCAAAAATATGAAAATCTTATTTCACTGTATAGTTTCATCGAGCAGTAACATAAGATGTCGGTCAAAGAGTTTAGAACCTCCGTTGTCTCCGTTTCTCTAGATAATGAAGATTTTATAATGGTAATTCCACAAATATAGGCAGTATATGAAATTTTGGTAAAATAAATATTAAAAAATTAGAATTATTCCTATATACCATGAAAGATAGTTTAGAATACATTAATTCAGATGTCGAAGGTGGTTTGAAATTTTTAAACAAAAGTGAAGAGGATAAACTTTAGTATGTAGAGCATTTACCGAAAACTCATTATTTTAGAAGGGGTTAACCCACGGGTTTTGGAAAAATTTCAAAAATATGAAAATCTGATTTTAGTGTATAGTTTCATCTAGAACTAACATGAGATGATGGTCAAAGAGTTTAGAACCTCTGTTGTCTCCGTTTCTCTAGATAATGAAGATTTTATAATGGTAATTTCACTAATAGGCAGTATATGAAATTTTAGTAAAATAAATATTAAAAAATTAGAATGATTCCTATATACCATGAAAGATAGTTTAGAATACATTAATTCAGATTTCGATGGTGGTTTGAAATTTTTAAACAAAAAAAAAGAGTATAAACTTTAGTATGTAGAGCATTTACCGAAAACTCATTATTTTAGAAGGGGTTAACCCACGGATTTTGGAAAATTTTCAAAAATATGAAAATCTTATTTTGGTGTATAGTTTCATCAAGCACTAACATAAGATGTCTTTCAAAGAGTTTAGAACCTCTGTTGTCTCCGTTTCTCTAGATAATGAAGATTTTATAATGGTAATTCCACTAATATAGGTAATATATGAAATTTTAGTAAAATAAATATTAAAAAATTAGAATTATTCCTATATACCATGAAAGATAGTTTTGAATACATTATTCAGATGTCGAAGGTGGTTTGAAATTTTTAAACAAAAAAGAGTATAAACTTCAGTATGTAGAGCATTTACCGAAAACTCATTATTTTAGAAGAGGTTAACCCACGGATTTTGGAAAAATTTCAAAAATATGAAAATCTGATTTTAGTGTATAGTTTCATCGAGAACTAACATAAGATGATGGTCAAAGAGTTTAGAACCTCTGTTGTCTCCGTTTCTCTAGATAATGAAGATTTTATAATGGTAATTCCACTAATATAGGCAGTATATGAAATTTTGGAAAAATAATAAAAAAATAGAATTATTCCTATATACCATGAAGGATAGTTTAGAATACATTAATTCAGATGTCTAATGTGGTTTGAAAATTTTAAACAAAAGTGAAGAGGATAAACTTTAGTATATAGAGCATTTACCGAAAACTCATTATTTTAGAAGGGGGTTAACCCACGGATTTTGGAAAAAATTCAAAAATTTGAAAATCTGATTTTAGTGCATAGTTTCATCGAGCACTAACATATGATGATGGTCAATGAGTTTAAAACCTCTGTTGTCTCCGTTTCTCTAGATAATGAAGATTTTATAATGGTAATTCCACTAATATAGGCAGTATATGAAATTTTAGTAAAATAAATATTAAAAAATTAGAATGATTCCTATATACCATGAAAGATAGTTTAGAATACATTAATTCAGATGTCGAATATGGTTTGAAATTTGTAAACAAAAGTGAAGAGTATAAACTTCAGTATATAAAGCATTTACCGAAAACTCATCTTTTAGAAGGGGTTGTTAACCCACAGATTTTGGAAAAAATTCAAAAAACGAAAATCTGATTTTAGTATATATTTTCATCGAGCACTAACATAAGATGATGGTCAAAGAGTTTAGAACCTCTGTTGTCTCCGTTTCTCTAGATAATGAAGATTTTATGATGGTAATTCCACTAATATAGGCAGTATATGAAATTTTAGTAAAATAAATATTTAAAAAATAGGATGATTCCTATATACCATTAAAGATAGATTAGAATACATTAATTCAGATGTCGAATGTGGTTTGAAAATTTTAAACAAAGATAAAGAGTATAAACTTCAGTATATAGATTATTTACCGAAAATCATTATTTAGAAGGTGTTAACCCACGGATTTTGAAAAAAATTCAAAAATATGAAAATATTATTTCACTGTATAGTTTCATCGAGCACTAACATATGAGGATGGTCAAAGAGTTTAGAACCTCTGTTGTCTCCGTTTCTCTAGATAATGAAAAATTTATAATGGTAATTTCGCTAATATAGTCAGTATATGAAATTTTAGTAAAATAAATATTAAAAAATTCGAATGATTCCTATATACCATGAAAGATAGTTTAGAATACATTAATTCAGATGTCGAATGTGGTTTGAAGTTTTTAAACAAAAATAAAGAGTATAAACTTCAGTATATAGAACATTTACCGAAAACTCATTATTTTAGAAACCCACGGATTTTGGAAAAATTTCAAAAATATGAAAATCCGATTTTAGTGTATAGTTTGATCGAGCACTAACATAAGATGATGGTCAAAGAGTTTAGAACCTCTGTTGTCTCTGTTTCTCTAGATAATGAAGATTTTATACTGGTAATTCCACTAATATAGGCAATATGTGAAATTTTAGTAAAATAAATATTAAAAACTTAGAATGATTCCTTTATACCATGAAGGATAGTTTAGAATACATTAATTCAGATGTCTAATGTGGTTTGAATTTTGTAAACAAAAGTGAAGAGTATAAACTTCAGTATATAGAACATTTACCGAAAACTAATTATTTTAGAAGGTATTTTGGAAAAATTTCAAAAATATTAAAATTTTATTTCACTTTATAGTTACATCGAGCTCTAACATATGATGATTGTCCAAGAGTTTAGAACCACTGTTGTCTCCGTTTCTCTTGATGATGAAGATTTCATAATGGTAATTCCACTAATATAGGCAGTATATAAAATTTTAGTAAAATAAATATTAAAAATTAGAATGATTCATATATACCATGAAAGATAGTTTAGAATACATTAATTCAGATTTCGAATGTGGTTTGAAATTTTTTTAAAAAAATAAAGAGTATAAACTTCAGTATGTAGAGCATTTACCGAAAACTCATTATTTTAGAAGGGGTTCACCAACGGATTTTGGAAAAATTTCAAAAATATGAAAATCCGATTTTAGTGTATAGTTTCATCGAGCACTAACATAAGATGACGGTCAAAAAGTTTAGAACCTCTGTTGTCTCCGTTTTTCTAGATAATGAAGATTTTATGATGGTAATTCCACTAATATAGGCAGTATATGAAATTTTAGTAAAATAAATATTAAAATATTAGAATGATTCCTATATACCATGAAAGATAGTTTAGAATACATTAATTCAGATGTCGAATGTGGTTTGAAAATTTTAAACTAAGATAAAGAGTATAAACTTCAGTATATATAACATTTACCCAAAAATCATTATTTTAGAAGGTGTTAACCCACGGATTTTGAAAATATTTCAAAAATATGAAAATCTTATTTCACTGTATAGTTTCATCGAGCACTAACATATGATGATGTTCAAAGAGTTTAGAACCTCTGTTGTCTCCGTTTCTCTAGATAATGAAGATTTTATGATGGTAATTCCACTAATATAGGCAGTATATAAAATTTTAGTAAAATAAATATTAAAAATTAGAATGATTCATATATACCATGAAAGATAGTTTATAATACATTAATTCAGATTTCGAATGTGGTTTGAAATTTTTAAACAAAAAAAGAGTATAAACTTCAGTATGTAGAGCATTTACCGAAAACTCATTATTCTAGAAGGGGTTAACCCACGGATTTTGGAAAAATTTCAAAAATATGAAAATCTGATTTTAGTGTATAGTTTCATCGAGAACTAACATAAGATGATGGTCAAAGAGTTTAGAACCTATGTTGTCTCCGTTTCTCTAGATAATGAAGATTTTATAATGGTAATTCCACTAATATAGGCAGTATATGAAATTTTGGTAAAATAAATATTAAAAAATTAGAATTATTCCAATATACCATGAAGGATAGTTTAGAATACATTAATTCAGATGTCTAATGTGGTTTGAAATTTTTAAACAAAAGTGAAGAGGATCAACTTTAGAATATAGAGCATTTACCGAAAACTCATTATTTTAGAAGGGGTTATTAACCCACGGATTTTGGAAAAATTTCAAAAATATGAAAATCTTATTATAGTGTATATTTTCATCAAGAACTAACATGAGATGATGGTCAAAGAGTTTAGAACCTCTGTTGTCTCCGTTTCTCTAGATAATGAAGATTTTATAATGGTAATTTCACTAATAGGCAGTATATGAAATTTTAGTAAAATAAGTATTAAAAAAATTAGAATGATTCCTATTTACCATGACATATAGTTTAGAATAGATTAATTCAGATGTCGAATGTGGTTTGAAATTTGTAAACAAAAGTGAATAGTATAAACTTCAGTATATAGAGCATTTACCGAAATTCATTTTTTAGAAGGAGGTAACCCACGGATTTTGGAAAAATAAAAAAATAAAAAAATCTTATTTCATTGTATAGTTTCATCGAGCAATAACATATGATGATGGTCAAAGAGTTTAGAACCTCTGTTGTCTCTGTTTCTCAAGATAATGAAGATTTTATATACCATGAAAGATAGTTTAGAATACATTAATTCAGATTTCGAATGTGGTTTCAAAATTTTAAACAAAAAAAAGAGTATAGACTTCAGTATATAGGGCATTAACCGAAAACTCATTATTTTAGAAGGGGTTAACCCGCGGATTTTTTAAAAAAATTTAAAATATGAAAATCTTATTTCACTGTATAGTTTCATCATGCACTAACATGAGATGATGGTCAAAGAGTTTAGAACCTCTGTTGTCTCCGTTTATCTAGATAATGAAGATTTTATAATGGTAATTCCACTAATATATGCAGTATATGAAATTTTAGTAAAATAAATTTTAAAAAATTAGAATGATTCCTATATACCATGAAAGATAGTTTAGAATACATTAATTCATATGTCGAGTGTGGTTTGAAATTTGTAAATAAAAGTGAAGAGTATAAACTTCAGTATATAGAGCATTTACCTAAAACTCATTTTTTAGAAGGGGTTGACCCACGGGTTTTGGCAAAATTTCAAAAATATGAAAACCTTATTTCATTGTATAGTTTCATTGAGCACTAACATATGATGATGGTCAAAGAGTTTAGAACCTCTGTTGTCTCCGTTTCTCTTGATAATGAAGATTTTATAATGGTAATTCCAATAATATAGGCAGTATATGAAATTTTAGAAAAATAAATATTAAAAATTAGAATGATTCCTATATACCATGAAAGATAGTTTATAATACATTAATTCAGATGTCTAATGTGGTTTGAAATTTTTAAACAAAAATAAAGAGTATAAACTTCAGTATGTAGAGCATTTACCCACAGATTTTGGAAAAAATTCAAAAAAAAAAAAAAATCTGATTTTAGTATATATTTTCATCGAGCACTAACATAAGATGATGGTCAAAGAGTTTAGAACCTCTGTTGTCTCCGTTTCTCTAGATAATGAGGATTTTATGATGGTAATTCCACTAATATATGCAGTATATGAAATTTTAGTAAAATAAATATTAAAAAAATAGGATGATTCCTATATACCATGACAGATAGTTTAGAATACATTAATTCAGAAGTCGAATGTGGTTTGAAATTTTTAAACAAAGATAAAGAGTATAAACTTCAGTATATAGATTATTTACCGAAAAATCATTATTTAGAAGGTGTTAACCCACGGATTTTGAAAAAATTTCAAAAATATGAAAATCTTATTTCACTGTATATTTTTATCGAGCAATAACATATGATGATGGTCAAAGAGTTTAGAACCTCTGTTGTCTCCGTTTCTCTAGATAATGAAAAATTTATAATGGTAATTTCACTAATATAGGCAGTATTTGAAATTTTAGTAAAATAAATATTAAAAATTAGAATGATTCCTATATACCATGAAAGATAGTTTATAATACATTAATTCAGATGTCGAATGTGGTTTGAAGTTTTTAAACAAAAATAAAGAGTATAAACTTCAGTATATAGAACATTTACCGAAAACTCATTATTTTAGAAATCCACGGATTTTGGAAAAATTTCAAAAATATGAAAATCCGATTTTAGTGTATAGTTTCATCGAGCACTAACATAAGATGATGGTCAAAGAGTTTAGAACCTCTGTTGTCTCCGTTTCTCTAGATAATGAAAATTTTATAATGGTAATTCCACTAATATAGGCAATATGTGAAATTTTAGTAAAATAAATATTAAAAAATTAGAATGATTCCTATATACCATGAAGGATAGTTTAGAATACATTAATTCAGATATCTAATGTGGTTTGAATTTTGTAATAAAAAGTGAAGAGTATAAACTTCAGTATATAGAACATTTACCGAAAACTCATTATTTTAGAAGGTGTTAACCCACGGATTTTGGAAAAATTTCAAAAATATTAAAATCTTATTTCACTGTATAGTTTCATCGAGCACTAACATATGATGATGTTCAAAGAGTTTAGAACCTCTGTTGTCTCCGTTTCTCTAGATAATGAAGATTTTATAATGGTAATTCCACTAATATAGGCAGTATATGAAATTTTAGTAAAATAAATATTAAAATATTAGAATGATTCCTATATACCATGAAAGATAGTTTAGAATACATTAATTCAGATGTCGAATGTGGTTTGAAGTTTTTAAACAAAAATAAAGAGTATAACCTTCAGTATATAGAACATTTACCGAAAACTCATTATTTTAGAAGGGGTTAACCCACGAATTTTGGAAAAATTTCAAAAATATGAAAATCCGATTTTAGTGTATAGTTTCATCGAGCACTAACATAAGATGTCGGTCAAAGAGTTTAGAACCTCTGTTGTCTCAGTTTCTCTAGATAATGAAGATTTTATAATGGTAATTTCACTAATATAGGCAGTATATGAAATTTTAGTAAAATAAATAATAAAAAATTAGAATGATTCCTATATACCATGAAGGATAGTTTAGAATACATTAATTCAGATGTCTAATGTGGTTTGAAATTTGTAAACAAAAGTGAAGAGTATAAACTTCAGTATATAGAACATTTACCGAAAACTCATTATTTTAGAAGGTGTTAACCCACGGATTTTGGAAAAATTTCAAAAATATTAAAATCTTATTTCAATGTATAGTTACATCGAGCACTAACATATGATGATGGTCAAAGAGTTTAGAACCTATGTTGTCTCCGTTTCTCTTGATAATGAAGATTTTATAATGGTAATTCCACTAATATAGGCAGTATATGAAATTTTGGTAAAATAAATGATAAAAATTAGAATGATTCATATATAAACTGAAAGATAGTTTAGAATACATTAATTCAGATGTCGAATGTGGTTTGAAAATTTTAAACAAAAATAAAGAGTATAAACTTCAGTATGTAGAGAATTTACCGAAAACTCATTATTTTAGAAGGGGTTAACCCACGGATTTTGGAAAAATTTCAAAAATATGAAAATCTGATTCTAGTGTATAGTTTCACCGAGCACTAACATAAGCTGATGGTCAAAGAGTTTAGAACCTATGTTGTTTCTGTTTCTCTAGATAATGAAGATTTTATAATGCTAATTCCACTAATATAGGCAGTATATGAAATTTTTGTAAAATAAATATTAAAAAATTAGAATGAATCCTATATACCATGAAAGATAGTTTAGAATACATTAATTCAGATGTCGAAGGTGGTTTGAAATTTTTAAACAAAAAATAGTATAAACTTTAGTATGTAAAGCATTTACCGAAAACTCATTATTTTAGAAAGGGTTAACCCACGGATTTTGAAAAAATTTCAAAAATATGAAAATCTGATTTTAGTGTATAGTTTCATCGAGAACTAACATAAGCTGATGGTCAAAGAGTTTAGAACCTATGTTGTCTCTGTTTCTCTAGATAATGAAGATTTTATAATGGTAATTCCACTAATATAGGCAGTATATGAAATTTTGGTAAAATAAATATTAAAAAATTAAAATTATTCCTATATACCATGAAGGATAGTTTAGAATACATTAATTCAGATGTCTAATGTGGTTTGAAATTTTTAAACAAAAGTGAAGAGTATAAACTTTAGTATATAAAGCATTTACCGAAAACTCATTATTTTAGAAGGGGTTAACCCACGGATTTTGGAAAATTTTCAAAAATATGAAAATCTGATTTTAGTGTATAGTTTCATCGAGAACTAACATGAGATGATGGTCAAAGAGTTTAGAACCTCTGTTGTCTCCGTTTCTCTAGATAATGAAGATTTAATAATGGTAATTCCACTAATATAGGCAGTATATGAAATTTTAGTAAAATAAATATGAAAAAATTAGAATGATTCCTATATACCATGAAATATATTTTAGAATACATTAGTTCAGATTTCGAATGTGGTTCGAAATTTTTAAACAAAAAAAAAGAGTATAAACTTCAGTATATAGAGCATTAACCGAAAACTCATTATTTTAGAACGGGTTAACCCACGGATTTTAGAAAAATTTTAAAAATATGAAAATCTTATTTCATTGTATAGTTTCATCGAGCACTAACATATGATGATAATCAAAGAGTTTAGAACCTCTGTTGTCTCTGTTTCTCTAGATAATGAAGATTTTATAATGGTAATTCTACTAATATATAGGCAGTATATGAAATTTTAGTAAAATAAATATTTAAAAAGTAGAATGATTCTTACATACCATGAAAGACAGTTTAGAATACATTAATTCAGATGTCGATGTGGTTTGAAATTGGTAAACAATAATGAAGAGTATAAACTTCAGTATGTAGAGCATTTACCGAAAACTCATTATCTTAGAAGGGGTTAACCCATGGATTTTGGAAAAAAATCAAAAATATGAAAATCTTATTTCATTGTATAGTTTCATCGTGCACTAACATGAGATGATGGTCAAAGAGTTCAGAACCTCTGTTGTCTCCGTTTCTCTAGATAATGAAGATTTTATAAGGGTAATTCCACTAATATAGGCAGTATATGAAATTTTAGTAAAATAAATATTAAAAATTTAGAATGATTTCTATATACCATGAAAGATAGTTTAGAATACATTAATTCAGATGTCGAATGTGGTTTGAAATTTGTAAACAAAAGTGAAGAGTATAAACTTCAGTATATAGAGCATTTACCGAAAACTCATTTTTTAGAAGGTTGACCCACAGATTTTGGCAAAATTTCAAAAATATGAAAACCTTATTTCATTGTATAGTTTCATCGAGCACTAACATATGATGATGGTCAAAGAGTTTAGACCCTCTGTTGTCTCCGTTTCTCTTGATAATGAAGATTTTATAATGGTAATTCCACTAATATAGGCCGTATATGAAATTTTAGTAAAATAAATATTAAAAATTAGAATGATTCCTATATACCATGAAAGATAGTTTAGAATACATTAATTCAGATGTCGAATGTGGTTTGAAATTTTTAAACAAAAATAAAGAGTATAAACTTCAGTATGTAGAGCATTTACCGAAAACTCATTATTTTAGAAGGGGTTAACCCATAGATTTTGAAAAAAAATAAAAAAAAACGAAAATCTGATTTTAATATATATTTTCATCGAGCACTAACATAAGATGATGGTTAAAGAGTTTAGAACCTCTGTTGTCTCCGTTTCTCTACATAATGAAGATTTTATGATGGTAATTCCACTAATATAGGCAGTATATGAAATTTTAGTACAATAAATATTAAAAAAATAGGATGATTCCTATATACCATGATAGATAGTTTAGAATACATTAATTCAGATGTCGAATGTGGTTTGAAATTTTTAAACAAAGATAAAGAGTATAAACTTCAGTATATAGATTATTTACCGAAAAATCATTATTTTAGAAGGTGTTAAACCACGGATTTTGAAAAAAAATTTAAAAACATGAAAATCTTATTTCACTGTATAGTTTCATCGAGCACTAACATATGATGATGTTCAAATAGTTTAGAACCTCTGTTGTCTCCGTTTCTCTAGATAATGAAAATTTTATAATGGTAATTTCACTAATATAGACAGTATATGAAATTTTAGTAAAATAAATTTTAATAAATTAGAATGATTCATATATACCATGAAAGATAGTTTAAAATACATTAATTCAGATGTCGGACGTGGTTTGAAATTTAAAAAAAAATAAAGAGTATTAACTTCAGTATATAGAACATTTACCGAAAACTCATTATTTTAGAAGGTGTTAACTCACGGATTTTGGAAAAAATTTCAAAAATATGAAAATCCGATTTTAGTGTATAGTTTTATCGAGCACTAACATAAGATGATTGTCAAAGAGTTTAGAACCTCTGTTGTCTCCGTTTCTCTAGAAAATGAAGATTTTATAAAGGTAATTCCCCTAATATAGGCAGTATATAAGATTTTAGTAAATTAAATAATAAAAAATTAGAATGATTCCTATGTATTATGAAGGATAGTTTAGAATACATTAATTCAGATGTCTAATGTGTTTTGAAATTTGTAAACAAAAGTGAAGAGTATAAACTTCAATATATAGAACATTTACCGAAAACTCATTATTTTAGAAGGTGTTAACCCACGGATTTTGGAAAATTTTCAAAAATATTAAAATCTTATTTCACTGTATAGTTACATCGAGCACTAACATATGATGATGGTCTAAGAGTTTAGAACCTCTGTTGTCTTCGTTTCTCTTGATAATGAAGATTTTATAATGGTAATTCCACTAATATAGGTAGTATATGAAATTTTAGTAAAATAAATATTAAAAAATAGAATGATTCATATATAACATGAAAGATAGTTTAGAATACATTAATTCAGATGTCGAATAAGGTTTGAAATTTTTAAACAAAAATAAAGAGTATAAACTTCAGTATGTAGAGCATTTACCGAAAACTTATTATTTTAGAAGGGGTTAACCCACGGATTTTGGAAAATTTTCAAAAATATGAAAATCTGATTTTAGTGTATAGTTTCACCGAGCACTAACATAAGCTGATGGTCAAAGAGTTTAGAACCTCTGTTGTTTCTGTTTCTCTAGATAATGAAGATTTTATGATGGTAATTCCACTAATATAGGTAGTATATGAAATTTTAGTAAAATAAATATTTAAAAATTAGAATGATTCCTATATACCATGAAAGATAGCTTAGAATACATTAATTCAGATGTCGAATGTCGGTTGAAATTTTTAAACAAAAGCAAATATTATAAACTTCAGTATATTTAGCATTTACCGAAAATTCATTATTTTAGAAGGGGTTAACCCACGGATTTTGAAAAATTTTAAAAATATGAAAATCATATTTCATTGTATAGTTTCATCGAGTACTAACATATGATGATAATCAAAGAGTTTATAACCTCTGTTATCTCCGTTTCTCTAGATAATGAAGATTTTATAATGGTAATTCCACTAATATAGGAAGGATATGAAATTTTAGTAAAATAAATATTAAAAAATTAGAATGATTCCTATATACCCTGAAAGATAGTTTAGAATACATTAATTCAGATGTCGAAGGTGGTTTGAAAATTTTAAACAGAAATAGAGTATAAACTTCAGTATGTAGAGCATTTACCGAAAACTCATTATTTTAGAAGGGTTTAACCCACGGATTTTGGAAAAATTTCAAAAATATGAAAATCTGATTTTAGTGTATAGTTTCATCGAGAACTAACATAAGATGATGGTCAAAGAGTTTAGAACCTCTGTTGTCTCCGTTTCTCTAGATAATGAAGATTTTATAAAGGTAATTCCACTAATATAGGCAGTATATGAAATTTTAGTAAATTAAATAATAAAAAATTAGAATGATTCCTATATACCATGAAGGATAGTTTAGAATACATTAATTCAGATGTCTAATGTGGTTTTAAATTTGTAAACATAAGTGAAGAGTATAAACTTCAGTATATAGAACATTTACCGAAAACTCACTATTTTAGAAGGTGTTAACCCACGGATTTTAGAAAAATTTCAAAAATATTAAAATCTTATTTCACTGTATAGTTACATCGAGCACTAACATATGATGATGGTCAAAGAGTTTAGAACCTCTGTTGTCTCCGTTTCTCTTGATAATGAAGATTTTATAATGGTAATTCCACTAATATAGGCAGCATATGAAATTTTAGTAAAATAAATATTAAAAAATAGAATGATTCATATATAACATGAAATATAGTTTAGAATACATTAATTCAGATGTCGAATGTGGTTTGAAATTTTTAAACAAAAATAAAGAGTATAAACTTCAGTATGTAGAGCATTTACCGAAAACTCATTATTTTAGAAGGGGCTAACCCACGGATTTTGGAAAATTTTCAAAAATATGAAAATCTGATTTTAGTGTATAGTTTCACCGAGCACTAACATAAGCTGATGGTCAAAGAGTTTAGAACCTCTATTGTTTCTGTTTCTCTAGATAATGAAGATTTTATAATGGTAATTCCACTAATATAGGCTGTATATGAAATTTTAGTAAAATAAATATTAAAAAATTAGAATGATTCCTATATACCATGAAAGAGATTTTAAAATACATTAATTCAGATGTCGAATGTGGGTTGAAATTTTTAAACAAAAGCGAAGATTATAAACTTCAGTATATTTAGCATTTACCGAAAATTCATTATTTTAGAAGGGGTTAACCCACGGATTTTGAAAAATATGAAAATCATATTTCATTGTATAGTTTCATCGAGTACTAACATATTATGATAATCAAAGAGTTTAGAACCTCTATTATCTCCGTTTCTCTAGATAATGAATATTTTATAATGGTAATTCCACTAATATAGGCAGTATATGAAATTTTAGTAAAATAAATATTAAAAAATTAGAATGATTCCTATATACCATGAAAGATAGTTTAGAATACATTAATTCAGATGTCGAAGGTGGTTTGAAATTTTTAAACAGAAATAGAGTATAAACTTCAGTATGTAGAGTATTTACCGAAAACTCATTATTTTAGAAGAGGTTAACCCACGGATTTTGGAAAATTTTCAAAAATATGAAAATCTGATTTTAGTGTATAGTTTCATGGAGAACTAACATAAGATGAGGGTCAAAGAGTTTAGAACCTCTGTTGTCTCCGTTTCTCTAGATAATGATGATTTTATAATGGTAATTCCACTAATATAGGCAGTATATAAAATTTTGGTAAAATAAATATGAAAAAATTAGAATGATTCCTATATACCATGAAAGATAGTTTATAATACATTAATTCAGATGTCTAATGTGGTTTGAAATTTTTAAACATAAGTGAAGAGTATAAACTTTAGTATATAGAGCATTTACCGAAAACTCATTATTTTATAAGGGGTTAACCCACGGATTTTGAAAAAAATTCAAAAATATGAAAATCTGATTTTAGTGTTAGTTTCATCGAGAACTAACCTTAGATGATGGTCAAAGAGTTTAGAACATCTGTTGTGTCCGTTTCTCTAAATAATGAAGATTTTATAATGGTAGTTTTACTAATAGGCAGTATATGAAATTTTAGTAAAATAAATATTAAAAAATTAGAATGATTCCTATATACCATGACATATAGTTTAGAATAGATTAATTCAGATGTCGAATGTGGTTTGAAATTTGTAAACAAAAGTAAAGAGTATAAACTTCAGTATATAGAGCATTTACCGAAAACTCATTTTTTAGAAGGGGGTGGTAACCCACGGATTTTGGAAAATTTTCAAAAATATAAAAATCTTATTTCATTGTATAGTTTCATCTAGCACTAACATATTATGATGGTCAAAGAGTTTAGAACCTCTCTTGTCTCCGTTTCTCTAGATAATGAAGATTTTATAATGGTAATTTCACTAATATAGGCAGTATATGAAATTTTAGTAAAATAAATATGAAAAAATTAGAATGATTCCTATATACCATGAAAGATAGTTTAGAATACATTAATTCAGATTTCGAATGTGGTTTCAAATTTTTAAACAAAAAAAAGAGTATAAACTTCAGTATATAGAGCATTAACCGAAAAATCATTATTTTAGAAGGGGTTAACCCACGGATTTTAGAAAAATTTTAAAAATATGAAAATATTATTTCATTGTATAGTTTCATTGAGCAATAACATGTGATGATAATCAAAGAGTTTAGAACCTCTGTTTTCTCTGTTTCTCTAGATAATGAAGATTTTATAATGGTAATTCCACTAATATAGGCAGTATATGAAATTTTAGTAAAATAAATATTTAAAAATTAGAATGATTCCTATATACCATGAAAGATAGTTTATAATACATTAATTTAGATGTCGAATGTGGTTTGAAATTTTTAAATAAAAGTGAACAGTATAAACTCAGTATATAGAGCATATACCGAAAACTAATTATTTTAAAAAGGGGGTTAACCCACGGATTTTGGAAATTTTCAAAAATATGAAAACTTGATTTTAGTGTATATTTTCATCGAACACTAACATAAGATGATGGTTAAAGAGTTTAGAACCTCTGATGTCTCCGTTTCTCTAGATAATGAAGATTTTATAATGGTAATTCCACTAATATATGCAGTATATGAAATCTTAGTAAAATAAATATTAAAAATTAGAATGATTCCTATATACCATGAGAGATAGTTTAGAATACATTAATTCAGATGTCGAATGTGGTTTGAAAATTTTAAACAAAAGTGAATAGTATAAACTTCAGTATGTAGAGCATTTACCGAAAACTCATTATTTTAGAAATGGTTATCCCACGGATTTTGGAAAATTTTTAAAAATATGAAAATCTGATTTTAGTATATATTTTCATCGAGCACTAGCATAAGATGATGGCCAAAGAGTTTAGAACCTCTGTTGTCTACGTTTCTCTAGATAATGAAGATTTTATAATGGTAATTCCACTAATATAGGCAGTATATGAAATTTTAGTAAAATAAATATTAAAAAATTAGAATGATTTCTATATACCATGACATATAGTTTAGAATACGTTAATTCAGATGTCGAATGTGGTTTGAAATTTTTAATCAAAAGTGAAGAGTATAAACTTCAGTATATAGAGCATTTACCGAAAACTCATTATTTTAGAAGGGGTTAACCCACGTATTTTGGAAAAAAATTCAAAAATATGAAAATCTGACTTCATTGTATAGTTTCATCGAGCACTAACATATGATGATGGCCAAAGAGTTTAGAACCTCTGTTGTCTCCATTTCTGTAGATAATGAAGATTTTATAATGGTGATTCCACTAATATAGGCAGTATATGAAATTTTAGTAAAATAAATATTAAAAATTAGAATGATTCCTATATACCATGAAAGATAGTTTAGAATACATTAATTCAGATGTCGATTGTGGTTTGAAATTTGTAAACAAAAGTGAAGAGTATAAACTTCAGTACATAGAGCATTTACCGAAAACTCATTTTTTAGAAGGGGTTAACCCACGGATTTTGGAAAATTTTCAAAAAAAATGAAAATCTTGTTTTAGTGTATATTTTCATCGAGCACTAACATAAGATGATGGTCAAAGAGTTTAGAACCTCTGTTGTCTCCGTTTCTCTATGAAATGAAGATTTTATAATGGTAATTCCACTAATTTATGCAGTATATGAAACTTTAGTAAACTAAATATTAAAAATTTAGAATGATTCCTATATACCATGAAAGATAGTTTAGAACACATTAATTCAAATGTAGAATGTGGTTTGAAAATACTAAACTAAAGTGAAGAGTATAAATTTTAGTATATAGAGGATTTACCGAAAACTTATTATTTTAAAAGGGTTAACCCACGGATTTTGGAAAAAAGTTCAAAAATATGAAAATCTGGTTTTAGTGTATAGTTTCATCGAGCACTAACATAAGATGATGGTCAAAGAGTTTAGAACATCTGTTGTCTATGTTTATCTAGATAATGAATATTTTATAATGCTTATTCCACTAATATAGTCAGTATATGAAATTTTAGAAAATAAATATTAAAAAATTATAATGGTTCCTATATACCATGAAAGATAGTTTAGAATACATTAATTCAATTGTCGAATGTGGTTTGAAATTTTTAAACAAAAGTGAAGAGTATAAACTTCAGTATATAGAGCATTTACCAAAAACTCATTATTTTAGAAGGAGTTAACCCACGGATTTTGGAATTTTTTTAAAAATCTGAAAATCTGGGTTTAGTGTATAGTTTCATCGAGCACTAACATAAGATAATGGTCAAAGATTTTAGAACATTTGTAGTCTTCGTTTCTCTAGATAATGAATATTTTATAATGTTAATTCCATTGATTTAGGCAGTATATGAAATTTTACTAAACTAAATATTAAAAAATTATAATAATTCCTATATACCATGAAAGAATGTTTAGAATACATTAATTCAAATGTAGAATGTAGTTTGAATTTTTTTTAAAAAGTGAAGAGTATAAAGTTTCTAAAATGTAACATTGGGTCAGCTTGGTCTTCTTCATCTTTTGTTAGTGGAGGTTGAGTATACTTGAATTCCATCTACTTGTGTTTGGTGTGGAAACTTGGGACACAAAGAAAAAAGGTGTCTTCTTCCACCTAACTTACCAACTGTTGTCAAGAATAAAGTTCTGGAAGTTAATGAAGAATTAAATGTGTCCGTGGTTAACATTGCAAACCTCCCACAAGAGTCTAGCATGTCGTCACCCCAATCTGCTACACCTCAAGAGAAGTTGGCTATTATTGATGATACTCTACTTCGTTCTCACGTGGAAATCATACGTGATCAAGAGAAAATGGAACAATCTACTAAAGAGGCAACAACTTTTCAGCAGGAAGCTACTTTACCACTACAAGAGGTACCTTCTCTTCATTATGAGTCTACTTTCTCTCCATTAGCAGGGGACTCCTCTTCTCCAAGTTACAAAGAAATTATGGAAAATACTCCATCCAACATGATCACTACCGAGATCGCCTCGGAAGATGATGCTTCAATTGATTCCCATCCAGCCATAAACACTACCATCGATCCATAAGATTGTGAGCCAAGCACTCACATGTTTACTAGGGGTGGGAGATCAATTAAACCGACTCAAAAGGTTCAAGAAATGGGGTGGACAAAAGCTAATGGGAGAGGAAAACATGTTCCAAGAGGACGTGGTAACCGCAACTCCTAAAGCTTTATTTGCTTTGTTTCCGTGTATAGCTTAATGTAAAATTAGGCTATCTTAATCTTGCAAGGTTGTATTTCTATGGTTCTCCATCAAACTTGTAAAATTATATGTGGCCTCAAAACCATATCAGTTACATTTACTTTAATGCATCAAATTAGTTCAAAAAAATAGTAACAGTTATGGTCATTGTCAGATAGAGCATCATTATTGGTGGAATGATGAAAAGTCCCTAATCTTTTTTCTTTTTTTTTTTTCTTTTTTTTTGGTCATGAAACCATATGGGACATCCCTTAATTAGGGACTTTTTCCCATTTCTTCTCCCTAAGATTGAATCCCCAAAAAGGATTGAAACACTAGAGGAGATTCAGATCATAGTTGAAATTCAACCCGGATGGCACTGTTTATAAGTGTCTTCTTAAAGATGTAGCTTAACATATAAAGTTCTCCAAAGGGATAGTTTTATTATAGTTCCAAAGCCTTTTTGATCTTTGTCAGATCAGGTGAAGACAATGAAATATGAAAAATAAAATACATTTTATTCTAACCAAGACTTCATGAATCTTGGCCAAACACAAACTAAAACATAATTAAACAGAAGAGATCGAAACATTTGAGACGAAATCAAAGCTCATCCCTTTTGATCGCAGCTGGACGAACACCTTGGCTTAAGAAGTCTCTGTAATACTTGCCCGATTCTTTCTCAATACGTGTGAGGTTATTTTTGAAATCAATGTAATAGAGTCCGAATCTGCTGTTATAACCTTCATTCCACTCGAAGTTATCCAACAATGACCATACAAAGTATCCTGTGAACATTTACTTTGTCGATGCTGCATATTTTACGTTTTATTAGATTCTTAGATATGATTGTTACTCATCTATCATGTAAGCAAAATAAATAGGACTTACCATATAGCTTCATTCATACTCAAAAGATGCCTCTGAAGATAATACTTTCTGTTGTGATCAGCGGTACCAACTGCAACTGAATCGGTTTCCCCAAGGTCTTCTCCATATCCTAGCAAAATCAATATATTAATTATACGTACTTGTTTCTGTAACCAAATGAACAAATACCGAGTTAACAATGATGATGATATGACAAAATCTCTACTTACCATTTTCCATGATCATAATTTCAGGGTTTGCATATTTATCCTTGATGTACTTCAAAAGACTTCTAATCCTTTCGCGTAAACGGGCAGCTTACCGGTGGAAGGCTGACATATAACAAAGGTGAAAAAGTATAACGTTATAGGCATACATATAAGATTTATCCATGCATTATGTGGAATTGAAATGACAACATTCATAGCACTAGTACAAACCTCAAAGTTACATATATCATAGTTAAAATCTTATGATCTAATTATAATATAATTATTAAAAAAAAAAAACTCTAATTAAAATCATACCGTGCTACCGATGGTCAATTTGTCTGCGTTCTTAGCTGAAAAGAAGATCAATTTTGATCAGTATCAAATACAAACCTATTCGGTTTGTTTTGTTGCCATCCCAATTTCAACTTAAGGAGAGAAATAAAAACTTACGTTCCCAAGAAATAAGAGAATCTTGCTTCCATCGTGGTTTAGAATGATCTGGATTTTCGAGATGGTTCGCAAATGTCGAGGTGTAGTAGTTGAGTCCTACGAAATGAGCCGAGTTTTGCAGTTTTGCTTTCTGCGCAGTGGTAAATTGGGGCAATCTGTGTCCAACAATGTCTTTCATGATCTGTGGATAGTCCCCATACATTGTAGTATCTAGATTGTTTACAAGAAATTATAGATTTCCATTGAGGAAAATTTAAAATCATCCATTAAAGGAACTCTATATATACCAAATTTTTTAGAATTTTATAATACCATCATCAACTGCTTACCATCCCAACATAAAGTCAAGTGCACGGCTTATGGACGCACCATCTTGTGAATCCTGAAAGTCATGTGGTTCGAACCAAGCCGGACTATGTGCGAGTCCAACCTTTCCACCTTTACACTGTCGCCATAATAGAAAACAAACTAGTTTATATCTTAAAAGGCAACGATGGTAAAACACATTTGAAATTAGTTAATCCCTATGGATTAATCACCTTTTCACATTGTGTGAAAGCTTCAAAGGCTTCTGCGTGAGCGTTAAGAAGGTTATGACTGACTTGGTAAACCTCGTGTCCTGATTGTCCCCCTTTGCACGTAGGATCTACGTAGGAAGAACAACGTCCTGGTGCCTTCTTGCCTACGTCATAACCAGCGTGAGCGAAAACCCATGGCTCGTTGAAAGTGATCCAATGTTTCACTTTTCCACCGTATTCTTGGAAAACAAAATCGGCATATTCCCGGAAATCTTTCCTGCATTTTTTATATTGAGCTATTTATTTTATCACGTTACTGGTTGCCACAATAATATATAGATTAATATACGTTGTATAAAAAAAACAACTTACACAATCCTCTCACTTAAAAAGCCGCCATATTCGTCTTCTAAATCTTGTGGAGTGTCCCAGTGAAAAACAGTTACAAATGGAACTATACCTATATTACATAAAAATTTATATATTTGTTAAGAGAATAAGAAGGTATCTAAAAGCATCATTATTGGAGGGCACTATACAAAAGCTCTTAGCTTTAATTTTTTTTTTTTTTTTGTCATTAAAGCTTAAGGACAGTCTTAAGGGCATCCCTTATTTAAGGGCAGCCCTTATTTAAGGGATTTTCCCTGCTTTTTCTCCTCGGTCCTCTCCCCTTCACCCTTAAGGACTGCTTTAAGGGCTTTCCAATAATGATGATTTAAGTGTCTGCGAGTTCATTTCTATATACATTCTTCACCCAAATAAGATATGCTTTAAACTACATGTTACCATTTCTTAGTAGCTCATCGATGACGTCGTGGTAGAATTGAACACCAGCTTGACTCACTCCTTTCTCCTTTCTCCCATCTGATAAAACAATTGTTTTGTCTCATTAATATTTTTTTCTAAGCGATCATATTCTACATGCAAACTAAATTCGTTTAATTAAAGGCAATTAAATTTGTGGACGGAAGCACATATACGCACGAGGAAATATTCTTGTCCATGCGATAGAGAGTCTGAAGGCATCTGTGTTTAGGCTCTTCATTAGCTGAATGTCTTCCTGTATACGTGAAAAAAAAATTTAAAAGGAGACAAATTTCCAACATCTAGTATTTACATCAGTGATGTACTAGCCAACAGAATAACATATACTTCGTATATAGTTTTTTCAATGTAAACGTTCGTACCAAAATTTTCTTTTTATGTAAGTATGTACCTTATAACGGTGGAAGAAATCGACGGCCACATCGCCATTTTGGCCTTTGCATCTCTCTGTAATTTTAAATTAAAGATTATACGGATCAACAGTTAGATCCATTTTTAAGTATAGACGATAAGAAGAGGAAATGCAGAGGAACTAACCTGGATATCTCTTACAGTAAATATCCCATAAGGCCGGTCCACGACATGTTTCATTCACTGCACCTTCAACCTATCCAATGACATTGCGAAGAGTTGATGGGTTGAGGAAATGATATATAAAAGCATGGGATGTACATTTTTTTTCCACTAATTATAGTGTAAACACTATGATACAACCCCGAATATTATTTGATAACTAGTAAAGAATACGCCGAAAATACTAGTAAAAGTGGACCAAGTTATCTTCAGGTAGGTGATGGTGTTCTATACTGTACTAAAGTTTGCGATTTTTATTCAATGGAATGTTGTTTCAAATAGTCTGGTACATGAAACACCTTAGTTTGCATATAGTATATATATAGTATTATGCTGTTTAGTATTGTATATATTCTATAAAATTTGTTAACCAAAATTTTTACTTTTTGAAAATGATAAATGCTGACCTACATTTACCATATACGTGATAACATATTATTAGGTGTGAAATAATTTATGGAAAATATATTATGTAAATGATAACTTATGAACATGTTAAGAAATGTTCATGTATTGCACCTGATATGCGGCAGTTGCCGTGCCAAATAAGAAACCTTCAGGGAAACTTGCCCGGCTAAGTTTGGTCGATGGAGGGCAAACAGGCCCATCAGCTGTTGCCGGAGAGACGACGATTGTTAGGAGCATAAGCAGCCCCATGAGAGGAAACTTTTGCAAAGCCATTTTGTGTTTAGTTGTTTTTTTCTTCAAGAAAAGATGTTTAGGATGGTTCTTTCACACAGAAGTGGGGTTCCTTATATAGTAATTTTAACTCACTGATTATTTTTATTTTTTGACTAAGGGCATTCAGTTTTTAACTCACTGATTGATCTCTCATCATTTTATGTTTTTAATTAATATATGCCATTCAGGCCTCGTTTTAATCATGTTTTGTACATTATATAGATTCAGATCGGGTTTTTGATTAAATCTGAATTGATAAATGGACGTGATCGACATGATCTCCTATCGTGTGTGTTTTTAAACTACTGTTATTTAGTAAAAGTAATTATTTATCGGCGACTAATCAACATGTTCTCAACCGCATCTTCACACTCATATTCCAAGCTTCATTTTGTGCGATCCTGAAGATAAAGAAATACAAGAATGCATCGATTTACTGGAATAGTTTTCTATATGCCATTAAGGCCTTGTTGATCATCTTTTATTTTTATACTATATAGATCCAGATCGACCTTTTTGATTAAATCTATTTTATTAAAAAAGAATCATGATTTCTCATTCATTTTTTTAAAAATGGACTATCTACTAGACTTGATCACATTTTTTTTGTCATCAATCACATTTCATTTCAATCAGTATTAATCTTCATATTACAAATATAAAATTCATCTGACATTACTAATCACCATAATTTTTCCCAGACCGAAACAAAACTATAATTAATTGACTACTATACCAAAACCAAACTGTAATTAGCCAAACCTAACAAAAAAAACATGAATAAAAAACAGAGAGGTACCAATGCACATCTACAATCATTATTATATTACAATTCATCAAAATCCAGCAATTCATTTTAAAGCAACAGCTTCGTTTCTTCTTGATGGACATGGCGTGATCAGTTTCACTTGATTTGCAGAACTTCAATTATAATTCATCAAGTCTGAAGCATTTTGTTTTAAAGCAACAGCTTCGTTGCTTCTTGGTGTACATGGCGTGATCAGTTTCCCTTTATTTTCAGAACTTTCTTCTGGTCATTTGATACAGTTTCATTGTTTTACTTCTCCTATGATCTTCTAAAGATTATTTGCTAATTGCCAGCTCTAAGCATATGTGAATAATTTTGAAAGCACATTTATACATTTACAGAAGATGAACTTCTTCCATCGTTAAAGTTCTTCTAAATTTTTGAATAATATTTGCTGAATTTATTCTATTAATATTAATATTCAAATTAAATAATCAACAATTCCTATTCAGTTATAACTAATCAAAAACAAATCTACTTTTAAAAATAGATAGATTTTCATTTGATTAAAAAAAAATATTATCTTTGATATAATACATATCATTTTCGATATTGAACAAAAATATATAATATTCCAACCATTTATTTTGAAATATTTATTGTTGTCTTGATATTCTAGGATAGTATCCTTAATTTGTTTCAAAATATTCAAAACAAAATCACCTTAAATACTAAAATCACGTTATATAACAACCGATTCAGATAATACTATATTTAAAAAGTATTTTTTATAAATCTCAGAGAATATACTTAATGGAATACACTAATAATATTATCAACTTACACCAATTTGATGAAGATCACTGACGATAAACCTAAAACGAAGTTACAAAATTAGTTAGGTTTACAGCACTTTTTTCTCTCGGACAAATATTAGTTACCTTTTGACTTTGGGCTTATAGAAATTTTTATTAGCCTTACAATAATTAGATTTAAAAAACCGATAATCCGTTTAGTTTATAGATAGTAAAAACTAAGTAGATATAATATAATTTGTATACTTCTATATGTTAATTTTTCAATATTTTTTTATGTTTATTAACTTTAAAAATAGATTTTTTAAAAATTAACCAGAATCATTAATCTATACTACCTAAAACCAATTTTTTTTAACTATATAGTTTGTTTTAAAAATTTAACAAAAACATAATGTTTAATTATTTACTCGATCATATAAATCTATGAAGCTAAAAGTTTAATTTTTTTAAAACTATCTACATTTATCTCATGTTACAATAACTTTGAAAACATAAATAAACAATTATATAAAAATCTAGTTTTAACTTATAAGTGGACGTGATCGACATGGTCCTAACGTGTGTATGTTAGGGGCTGACTGGTTTTCTCGCTACCACCCGCAAATGCAGCTTTTGTGGTTCATAGCTGTTGTTGGCGTTTCGAAACAATCACAGAAAACGCTACAAATCGCTTCAAACCGCTCCGAACCTCTTAAAATCAAAAGCTGGTTCCAGCTAGCATTTGCGGTTGCGGGCGGTTGCGGGAGGATAAATTTTTTTCTTTAAAAACAGAATAAATAAAAATAATACTAAAAATATCCAATAAAAAATTTAATTGAAATAATAGAAGTTGTAAAATGTATACATATTATATTTCAATTGATATTATAAAAATTTAAAACCAAAATATTTTCTATAAATTTTTAAAATTTAATAATATGATTTTATAAATATAAATTTTATATTTATTATATTATTATGATTTTTAATATTTTTATAAATATATAAAATGTAAAAATTGTTAAATTATTATTTAACAGATGTTGCGTTTGGTAGTTTACCAGTCATAAGAGTCCCGCAAACGCAACAATTTCTAACAGTTATACCAGTCGTACAAATCTCAAAAAAACGCTTAAAACCGCAACCATCCGCACCCGCAAACTCTTACAACCGCAACCGCAACTGCTGCGGTTATACCAGTAAGACCCTTAAACTACTGCTGTTTAGTAAAATTAATTATTTATGGTTATTTTCATATTTTATGCGAATTGGTGATTTAGGCTTGGGCACGGATCGGATATTCCGATTTTTGAAGGTATTTGTGGTTTGCTTTTTATGTTACGAATATCTGATTTTTCGGTTTGATTTGTTTCAGAAAAATACGGATATTTGAAAATACGAATATCCAAAAAAATAAATATATATTTATGGTTATTTACGGATACTTACGGATATCTCTTCTGTTTTGATTAATAAAAATAATCTTAAAAATTCGATACAAATTTGTTTTTTAAAATATTTTTTGCATGATATATAAAATAAAAATAAAAAATAGTGAATCTACATATTTTGTAAATTTTTAAAATTTAGTTAACAATTATAATAACACAAAATTTAAGAAAAAAGTTACAATTGTCATAATTTTTTTTGTCTTCGTCTTATGTAATAATTTTATATAAGTAATAATTTGAATAGAATTTGTCAAATCATATGTTAGAATAATAATTATATAATTTGATACATTTAAAACTTTAAATATAATCAAGATATACATGTATTTATATATTGTTAGATCAAATCGGATATCCGCTTCCCAAAATTTTAATATTTGAGATTTGCTTTGATTTTAACGGATATTGATTTTTAGTATTTGCTTTGCTTCGAAATTTTACGGATATACGAAATTTTCGGATCGAATAGAAACGAATAACGAATCAAATCAAATTTAACGGATAAAATGGTGATAGATACTGCAAGAATGCATCGATCCCTAATCCCTTGGAACCCAAACAAATCACAATTACCATTCGAAACATTGTGAAGCTCACATTCTTCTCACCACTGATTACACTTCGTATATTCATGATTCAGTCTCGATATTGTATTTAGTTACTCCTCATCAATTTCTCACTAATTTTTGTTTGTAATTGGAAAAAAACACATAGATTATCATTTAAATAGGATGGTTCATTGCACGATCTATCTCGCTGGTGTTATTATTTATTTGGTAATTATTTTTATGCTTGAGGATGATATTTCATCCCATGATATCTATATCGCTGTGTTATTTAGCTTACTTTTATCAGAATTGTCAACAAAATATCGCACGTGTCTAATGTGGAACTTTTTTTTTGTTTTTTCGTAAAAAGTCTAATGTGGAACTTTTTTAACATGTGAATAGGTCGCTGTGCAGCTCCAGAAGACCAGAGCAATAAAAACTTTCATCAATACTATTAATTCTGCAGCATGATCGGTTGATGGAAGTTCAGTCCAATTATTTTATCTTTGTTACTTTTTGAAATATTACTTGACCTACTTTAAAAATATTAACTGTCATTAATCAAACCTATTACGAATATATCTCTGCCAATATATTGTAACTTCCACTCTGTTTCCTAAATTCCCGGCACTCATATCTCTTTTTTTAACGAAACGTTTCAGTATCTATATGTATCTCTCAGCTATGAAAACTCTTAATTTATTTGATATTCTTTTCTTTGATATTTTTGTAACTTCCCTTGTGCTCCAATATTCTTGCAACCCACTCCTATCTTCTACATATATAAAGATTCAATGGTTATAAAATGCAATGACGTGTGAATAAATATGTATATCTGGTGGACTAATATGTACGTATAAATTTGGTTATTTTCAATAATTTTTTTATCAATATACAAGAGTTTACATGATCAGTGTAACCATATAAAAACTTTGAGTGTTCAATAATATTTTTAAATTATTATAAAATTAAATTTTAGATCTTAAATAAATAAAATATAAAATATATAATAAGTTATTAATAAGAAAAATAAATTGGTACTTCTATTTACTATTATTATTTTTTATTTGATGACAGTAAAAATTTCATCAAATTTCGAAAAACAAACTTTATTTAATTTTATCTATTATATTAAAACACAAGTATGACTAATTGATATATGTTGTGTCCAACAACTATTTTTCCATGTAACCTACTTTAAAAAAAACAACTCCTTTATAATAATTTAAAACTTAAAATTTAAATCATGTATAATTTTTTTATTATAAATATATTTTTTATAATAATTAAATTAAATAATGATTTTTAAAATATATACTGTATAACCCGTGGATAACCACAAAATTAAACAGAGCGGGTGCGGGTACCAAACTATTTGTTTGCGGATTGTACGGGTCATAATTTTTCACAAAAACAAAATTGAAAATCTGCGGGTTGACGGGTCAACGGGTGATTTCGACCCGCAATTCAGCCTTAGCGGTGCATATACCGGATCAATTTTTACATTGCTATTATTTAATAAAATATATTTTGATTAAAATTTATATACAAATATGATTACAAAAAGATACGAATATAATTAAAAAAAAATTAAAGTTAAACAAAAAATATAAAGGGCGGGTCAAAATCTAGTATATTGTAAAACATATGATCACTCCAAATCATGGGAACCCGGGTAAGTCTCTTGTTCGAGGCAAAGTAGTTAAGTAGGTTACGTAGCGTGTATGAAATTTGTGAAGACAAAAAAAGACATTGTATTGTTTTTTGACAAAAAAAGACATTGTATTGTTCAAAAAGGACTATAGTAGAGTTAAGTTTTCGTTTAATGTGTTTGAACGGATCGATGGGCGTTTTGTATGAAGTCACCATGCCGTCCTATTGATTTTTGATCAAACCAATGACAGTAACGTGTACACAGTCATGAAGTATTTTTGTCTGTTTTATTTAGGTTACATAATGCATCGTTTTTTGGTCCATAAAAGCATCTTACTTTTAATTTGATAAAAACATTCACAGAATAGATTTCGGTAGCATTTAGCATTTACACCACATGAATTTTGCGTCCAGTATATGCATGGTTATAGTCTTTTATAGGACGTCGAATCATATTTTCTAATCTATTTACATGCTTACATATTGGTCTACCGTCTACGTCGTTGTGAATCACAACTTTTGTATCTTTTCGATTAGTCTATCGTAATTAGTATTTCCTCATGAGTTAGTTGAAGGTATAAGTTAAAGATGTATCTTTAGATATAAAGCGACTTCTCTAAAGGGATATATGTTATTATAATTCCAAAGCATTGAGAAATGAAAAAACAAAAATACTTTTATTCTAACCAAGATCTCATGAATCTTGGTCAACTCAATCACAAACTAAAAAGAACAGAAGAGATCGATACATTGAGACGAAACCAAATCCTCAAGAACATATAGATCAAAGCTCATCTCTCTTGATAGCAGATGGACGGACACCTTGACTTAGGAACTCTTTGTAATACTTTCCCGATTCTTTTACAATACGCTGTGAGATTATTTTTGAAATCGATGTAGTAGAGTCCGAATCTGCTCTTGTAACCTTCATTCCATTCAAAGTTGTCCAACAATGACCATATAAAGTATCCTGTAACATTTACTTTGTCGATGCTGCAGTTTTGTCATATAATGTTCTTATTAGATTCTTCGATATAATTGTTACTCTTATCATATAAGCAAACTAAATAGGACTTACCAAATAGCTTCATTCATACTCAAAAGATGCCTCTGAAGATAATATTTTCTGTTGTGATCAGCAGTACCAACTGCAACTGAATCGGTTTCCCCAAGGTCTTCTCCATATCCTAAAAATATTAATCTATTTAATACAAGTTTTTTTTAAACCAGATACCGATAAAAAGAGAGCTAACAATGATGAAATGACAGAATGTCTAGTTACCATTTTCCATGATCATAATTTCAGGGTTTGCATATTTATCCTTGATGTACTTCAAAAGACTTCTAAAGCCTTTTGCGAAAACGGGTAGCTTACCGGTGGAAGGCTGAAATACAACAAAGGTGAAAGTATTACATTAAAGACACAAACACAGGATTTATCCAACTTTTAGTTTTAGTTTCCAAAATCCATACCGTGCTTCCAATGGTCAATTTGTCTGAATTCTTAGCTGAAAAGAAGATCAATTTTGATCAGTACCAAATACAAACCTATTCGTTTGATTTGTTGCGCCATCGCAATTTCAAGTTAAGGAGAACAAAATAAAAACTTACGTTCCCATGAAATAAGAGAATCTTGCTTCCATCTTGGTTTAGAATGATCTGGATTCTCGACATGGTTTGCAAATGTCGATGTGTAGTAGTTGAGGCCTACGAAATGGGCCGAATTTTTCAGTTTTGCTTTCTGCGCAGCAGTAAATTGGGGCAGTCTGTGTCCAACAATATCTTTCATGATCTGTGGATAGTCCCCATACATGGTAGTATCCAAATGCCTACAAGAGATAATATAATTCAAGAAACAACAAAATCTCATTAAATGGAAAAAAGTTATATATATATATATATTTTTTTTGATCAACAAAAAGTTATATATATATATATAAGCACCTATTATTTACAATACCATCAACTGCTTACCATCCCAACATAAAGTCAAGTGCACGGCTTATGGACGCACCATCTTGTGAATCCTGAAAGTCATGTGGTTCAAACCAAGCCGGACTATGTGCGATTCCGACCTTTCCTCCTTTACACTGTCGCCATAATTAACATAACAGAAAACAAAACAAAACTGGTTTATATCTTAAAGTCAACTATGGTAAAACAAGTTTGAAGTTAATCCCTATAATTTATATACATTAGTTACCTTTTCACATTGTGTGAAAGCTTCAAAGGCTTCTGCGTGAGCGTTAAGGAGGTTATGACTGACGAGATAAACCTCGTATCCCGATCGTCCGCCTAGGCACTTTGCATCGACGTAAGAAGAGCAACGCCCTGGTGCTTTCTTGCCTACGTCATAACCGGCGTGAGCAAAAACCCATGGCTCGTTGAAAGTGATCCAATGTTTCACTTTTCCACCGTATTCTTGGAAAACAAAATCTGCATACTCCCGGAAATCTTTCCTGCATTTTGGAAATTAACGATATTCATGAATTCATCATATGTTCGTGGTTGCAACTTAGTTAGTATATTTTAAAAAAAATGATTTTGTTTTACAAGAAACTTACACAATCCTTTCACTTAGAAAGCCGCCATATTCGTCTTCTAAATCTTGTGGAGTGTCCCAGTGGAAAACAGTCACGAAGGGAACAATACCTATTTACAGTATTAAACCAAAATAATTTCGTTAGAGAACTATAGGGTACTTGAATATTTTTGTTTTATTAACTAAATTCTATGTAATCTTTTATCAAGAAAAAATCAATTAATTTTGATGTATATATATGTTACCATTTCTTAGGAGCTCATCGATGAGGTCGTGGTAGAACTGCACACCTGCTTGACTCACTCCTTTCTCCTTTCTCCCATCTGATTAGGCATTTGTTTTTTTTCGTTAATACGTTTATTGCAGTCACTTTCTATATGCGCATCAAATTTAATTAAGACTCAATTAGATTAGTGATGGGGAGCAAATCTACTCACGAGGAAATATTCTTGTCCACGCGATAGAGAGTCTGAAGGCATCTGTGTTTAGGTTCTTCATTAGCTGAATATCTTCCTACGTACACACATTTTTAAGAGGAGCAAGTTTTCAACATCTCTCAAGTATTAATTATACTAATGATGTACCCAACCAATGGAATTGTATTTACTTGATATACTGTACTTTTTATATAATCTTTACACATATATATATATATATATATATATATATATATATATATATGTGTGTGTGTAATATACCTTATAACGATGGAAGAAATCAACGGCCACATCGCCATTATCGTTTTTGCATCTCTCTGTATTTAAAATTGAAGATCAAGCTGATCAGCTAATTAAATATAAAAAATTTAGTATAGAAGAGATAGGAATATATAGAGGCCCTAACCTGGATATCTTTTACAGAAGATATCCCACAAGGCCGGTCCACGGCAAGTTTCATTCACTGCACCTTCAACCTTATCAATGGCGTAACGAAATGAGTTGATTGGTTTAAGTAATGAGATATAGAGAAGTATGGGTTTATTTTCTGTTTTTTTTTTCAATTTCATATCATGTAATCAGTAAGATACCATTTTCCGATAACTAGTAAAGAATGAAAAACATGGACTATAGTTTTCGAATATATATATATATATATATATATATATATATATATATATATATAATTCAAGTAGAATGCTATTTTAAAAGTATGATATACGAAACACACTTATTTAAATATAGTATTGTGTTTGATATATGATAGTGTTCTATTTTCTGAAATGATAAACATGAATTTCAAAAATGATGGTCTCGTTTTCTGGTTATCCACAAGACTTCTCATGACTTAGAATAGAACAATTTAGATTACATTATATCATATGTCTCACATGGTATAAATAAAATGGGTTTGATTGAACAAATTCAGCATTTTATGATCTACATTTAGGTGTCAAATAACACATGGAAAACTTTTCTTACGAACGTATCAAAAATGTTCATGGAAACTTGTATTGTACCTGATATGCTGCAGTAGCCGTGCCAAATAAGAAACCCTCAGGGAAACTTGCCCGGCTAAGTTTGGTGGACGGAGGGCAAACAGGTCCATCAGCTGTTGCTGGAGAGACGACGATGGTTAGGAGCAAAAGCAGCCCAATGAGAGGAACTTTGTGCAAATGCCATTTTTGATTTAGCTGTTTTTGTTTTACTTCAAGAAAGAAGTTTAGGATGGTTCTTTTACATCTAAGTGGGGTTCTTTATATAGGGGTTTCCATTCATCTATTGATCTCTAAATTTATGTTATTTTAGTATGCCAACCAGGCCCGTTAAGCATATTTTAATTTTGTACTCTATAGATCCAGATCGAGTTTCGATTAAATCTTAATTGATAAGTGTGATCCTATCGTGTTTTTCTTTTAATTTATTGGTTTGTAAACGAGTGATAAAAGTAAAGAAGAATTCATATATCAACACCAGCCAACCTGTATCCAACTGCACCTTTAAACTCATATTCCAAGTGTGATTTGGAGAGAAACATAAGACCATTGATCGGAAACCTAACCAGCAGACACTGAGACATTCTTAGGCATGCGGTATACCGTAATAAAATACTAGGTTTAGCTTCTAAATGTTTGAACATATATAAATTAGAAGACTTTTAAATTATAAAAAGTTACTAAAATTTACACTACAAATATATGTTTTAGCATACAAAGAAGTAGCCAGTTCCGCCACTGCCGTCCATTCAAGATCCATATACCAGTGATTTTAGTCTCGAATCTGGATACCTTATTTGCTCCTCCTCATTTATTTGTCGCTATTTTTCTTCTTTTCGAGTAAGTTGACTAAAAACCAAAGCTTTCACTGCACGATCTCTTTGGTTATTTATTTTATATAGGAGTATTCATCGCACGATCTCTTTTATTATTATTTTTCCATTAGGATGATTCACCGCATGATCTGTGTCCTTGTTTCATTACCTAAAATTTTCAGAAATTGGAACAAATAATATCCCGCGTGTCTAACGTGCAACATCTATATATTAACATGTGAGTGTGACTGAAAATGAAAATTCGTGGTGCAACTCCTAAACAAATACCAAATTTTAGCAAAAAAAAAAAAAAAAAAAAAAAAAAAAACTCCTAAACAAATAAAGGTTTCACGTAGTAAGGTAATACTATTAATAATGCCCCTTCAAGACCTTTTAAGCTTAAGAATATTCTTTTTGAATTTTCTTCAGAAGAAGCTGCAAATGCGCTTGCTAACCCATTGGAAATTCCTTTATCGTATCACATGTGCTATGAGATTCTCGGAAGTATTCACTCTGTTTCAAAGAGTAGTCTTCATTTCGTACCGGCTGCTTGTAATCAGGCTGCGTCTGCAATAGCTGAGAGTGTCACCAGAGACCAGAGGCTGCAATCATATGTCGCTACTGGGGGACCGCAATGGCTTTCTTCATTACTAGAGAGGGAGACAAATGGTTGTTGAATCAGCTTTTTTTCTCTTGCAGCAGATTAAAGCTCTTCCTTGGGCTCCAAGGCCTGCTCAGTTTGTTCTCTTTTGGTTTCTTTTCTCCCAACGGTTTGGGATTTTTTTTTTATCGAGGCCTACTGGTTTCCAATTTGTTTGTTTTAGTCATTTGTTTCTGTTGGCACATTTTGGCCACAACCTTTGGGAAGCTCCCAACTTGAATTATTCAATGACAAAAAAAAAGACCCTTTAATATTTTCAGTCCAATAATAGGCGGTGACTATTTGTTTCCTAATTTTGAAGGCATATGGGCATTTTCTATTTTGTAAGATAACCCAAAACTTGTTCAGTGTTGTATGTTCAAAAAGGTTTAGAATGTGATTGTGTGTAAGCTCGGATCTGGTTAAACACAATACGATTTGTTTATAAAGAATTAACTCTCTTCATTCATGCTTAGAAACTTATTTAAAGTTAAACACCTTGAATCTTATATCAATGTAACAACTCGATATTAATATATATAGCAAATAGATAACTCATATTTCATATTTCCTATAGTAATTAGTTAGCCTCTAATAATATGATGAATGTTAATTTACCTATTTCCTAAACCGACATGTTTTAGGAAATTTAGACTCTAAACTATCGAAGCTTATCCAACATGTTCGTCTTGGTCTTGATCTACAGCGAACGACTAGATTAGTTTCTCGACCATGGACTGAACCTTGACTAAATTCAGTTTCCTTTCTTAACTCTCAGTGTGAAACTCTTCTCCTTTGGAAGTATCCGCAACTAGTCATTTATACTATTAAAATAATTTTAAAATATATATATAAAAAATAATTTTAAAATACTATATAAAATAATTTTAAAATAATATATAAAATAATTAAATGATACTTTTTTAAAAAAGTTACAACTTTCTTAATATTATTGATTTTAAGTTACTACTTACATTGTGAAATAGTGGGAGTACATAATTATTGATGTATACATCAAATTTATTAAAGAAATATACTAAATTAAAAAAGAAAATATTATGGGGGCATGTGTACCCACAGTCCCACTCTCCTAAACCTAGCTTCGTCACTGTTCACCATGCTCTCCAGTTGATTTTTGATCAAGGAACCAAGGACAGTAACGTGTAACAACTATGAAGTATTTTTGTCTATTTTATTTAGGTTACATAATGCAACGTTTCTTGTTCTATGAAAACATTTTACTTTTCATTGATAAAAACATTCATAGAATAGATTTCGTTAGTATTTACCATTTACAACACATGAACAGACCATAAACTGTAAGTCTGTAATTTCTGATTTTTTTTTTTGCGTTCAGTATATGCATGATTATAGACTTTTAGAGGACGTCGAATCATATTTTCGAATCTATTTATGCATATGCTTACATATTGGTACGTACGTATTTTCATTCGAGAGAGTTAGACATTTTGGTCTACGTCGTTGTGAATCACAACTTTTGTATCTTTTCGATTAGTCTATCGTAAAATAGTATTTTTCTTCATGAGTTAGTTGAAGGTATAAGTTAAGGATGTATCTTGACATATAAAGCGACTTCTCCAAAGGGATAATGTTATTATAGCTCCAAAGCATTGAGAAATGGAAAAAAGAAAGAAAAACACTTTATTCTAACCAAGACCTCATGAATCTTGGTCAGTCACAAACTAAAACAGAACTGAAACAGAAGACAACGAAACATTGAGAAGAAACCAAATCCTCTAGAAGATATTGATCAAAGTTCATCCCTCTTGATGGCAGATGGACGAACACCTTGACTTAAGAAGTCTCTGTAGTACTTGCCCGATTCTTTCTCAATACGTGTGAGGTTATTTTTGAAATCAATGTAGTAGAGTCCGAATCTGCTTTTGTAACCTTCATTCCACTCGAAGTTGTCCAACAATGACCATATAAAGTATCCTGTAACATTTACTTTGTCGATGCTGCAGTTTTGTCATATAATGTTCTTATTAGATTCTTCGATATAATTGTTACTCTTAATAAGCAAACTAAATAGAACTTACCAAATAGCTTCATTCATACTCAAAAGATGCCTCTGAAGATAATATTTTCTGTTGTGATCAGCAGTACCAACTGCAACTGAATCGGTTTCCCCAAGGTCTTCTCCATATCCTAAAAATATTAATCTATTTAATACAAGTTTTTTTAAAACCAGATACCGATAAAAAGAGAGCTAACAATGATGAAATGACAGAATGTCTAGTTACCATTTTCCATGATCATAATTTCAGGGTTTGCATATTTATCCTTGATGTACTTCAAAAGACTTCTAAAGCCTTTTGCGAAAACGGGTAGCTTACCGGTGGAAGGCTGAAATACAAAAAAGGTGAAAGTATTACATTAAAGACACAAACACAGGATTGATCCAACTTTTAGTTTTAGTTTCCAAAATCCATACCGTGCTACCAATGGTCAATTTGTCTGAATTCTTAGCTGAAAAGAAGATCAATTTTGATCAGTACCAAATACAAACCTATTCGTTTGATTTGTTGCGCCATCGCAATTTCAAGTTAAGGAGAACAAAATAAAAACTTACGTTCCCATGAAATAAGAGAATCTTGCTTCCATCTTGGTTTAGAATGATCTGGATTCTCGACATGGTTTGCAAATGTCGATGTGTAGTAGTTGAGGCCTACGAAATGGGCCGAGTTTTTCAGTTTTGCTTTCTGCGCAGCAGTAAATTGGGGCAGTCTGTGTCCAACTATATCTTTCATGATCTGTGGATAGTCCCCATACATGGTAGTATCCAAATGCCTACAAGAGATAATATAGTTCAAGAAACAACAAAATCTCATTAAATGGAAAGAATTTATATATATATATATATAAGCACCTAATATTTACAATACCATCAACTGCTTACCATCCCAACATAAAGTCAAGTGCACGGCTTATGGATGCACCATCTTGTGAATCCTGAAAGTCATGTGGTTCAAACCAAGCCGGACTATGTGCGATTCCGACCTTTCCTCCTTTACACTGTCGCCATAATTAACATAACAGAAAACAAAACAAAACTGGTTTATATCTTAAAGTCAACGATGGTAAAACAAGTTTGAAGTTAATCCCTATAATTTATATACATCAGTTACCTTTTCACATTGTGTGAAAGCTTCAAAGGCTTCTGCGTGAGCGTTAAGGAGGTTATGACTGACGAGATAAACCTCGTATCCCGATCGTCCGCCTAGGCACTTTGCATCGACGTAAGAAGAGCAACGCCCTGGTGCTTTCTTGCCTACGTCATAACCGGCGTGAGCAAAAACCCATGGCTCGTTGAAAGTGATCCAATGTTTCACTTTTCCACCGTATTCTTGGAAAACAAAATCTGCATACTCCCGGAAATCTTTCCTGCATTTTGCATATTAACGATATTCATGAATTCATCATATGTTCGTGGTTGCAACTTAGTTAGTATATTTTAAAAAAAATGATTTTGTTTTACAAGAAACTTACACAATCCTTTCACTTAGAAAGCCGCCATATTCGTCTTCTAAATCTTGTGGAGTGTCCCAGTGGAAAACAGTCACGAAGGGAACAATACCTATTTACAGTATTAAACCAAAATAATTTCCTTAAGAGAACTATAGGGTACTTGAATATTTTTGTTTTATTAATTAAATTCTATGTAATCTTTTATCAAGAAAAAATCAATTAATTTTGATGTATATATATGTTACCATTTCTTAGGAGCTCATCGATGAGGTCGTGGTAGAACTGCACACCTGCTTGACTCACTCCTTTCTCCTTTCTCCCATCTGATTAGGCATTTGTTTTGTTTCGTTAATACGTTTATTGCAGTCACATTCTATATGCGCATCAAATTTGATAGAGAGCGGAAGCTTAGTAACAAGAAACAGAATGAAAACGATAGATCCTTGAGCTGTCGATACTCTCGACTCGAACAAGAAGGTCTTTTGATCTTGGTGATACTCTCAACAAGTCAAAATAGGGTTTAGAGTACTCCTCTAAGTGCTATAAAGCTCTTGATTGCAATTGCAAATATAATTCAATAAAACGTGCCTTTACAATGAGAGTTAGATTCCTATATATACTAAGGCTAACGTCAATCCTAACTACCGTATAAAGACTTATCTAATTACACGCAAAGAAATATTTACTAATAGATAAACTCCAATCCTAATAGCATAAGAATATACGGATCTCGGTTTAGAGAAAGAACCGAGATACTAGGCCGGTATGGTGCGCTGCATCAGGTCTCTCTGGGTGGGAAAGGATTCGCCCACGAATCCGGCACGTCACAAAACATCAGGTCTTTGTAGTAGACCTGTGTTGTATCACATCTCCCGTAGCCAAAACAACAAACCCCATGTATGCTTGGTCGCAAGTAACGTAACTCCTATATGCAAGGGTCGTAGATGTGACTTTGACTTGGACCTCAGATGTCGGTAGCAAATATCTCTTATTTGTCGCTTATAAACTCTACAATGCCACTGATGTCGCATGTCATGATAATCACGACGGAGTTGATTGTGAAAGGAATGGGAGGAACCCCACGATATATGAGAGCCTCTGATGCCTACAATAACTTTGTTTCCTCTTTGGACCAAAAGGAAGAAAAGAATCATTTGTTGTAACTGATCAGAGACTTGGTGGCGTAGACATGTCATGTTATCTAATAAGACGCCACTAATGCTAACGCTGTTAGAGAAACCCATTATCAAAATACACTTAGAAAGCATGTGCTCTTGTACTGTCCTTGACTTTAGGCGTATTTCAGCCTGTTTTGTAGGCCAGAACCCTGACAGACACTCACTCCATATATGTGTAAGAGAATCAACGTCTCTCCAACCATTTAACCCTGATCTCTCAGTTTCGAGGTGTTGAAAGGTATCACCCACTGAAATTTGTGGTGGTAGTATCACACTATCTTCCTGAACTGCGTACTTCGTCTTTAACACCACAACTAGTAGAAACAAAGAACGCCTCAAATCGTGGGTGCTCTTTACCGTGTCGTCGCCTCCATGAAAATCAAACTCAACGGGGCAAGTGCAACCATGTTGATGTGTGCATTCAACACTAGAGTTTTTGCCTTGGACATGTGGCTTTAAATGCACTGAATCAATCAAATATATTGATCTCGAATACTTGTTTGTTGATCCACAACGTAAGCCACAGCACCATCTTGATTGATTATCAATCTTCCCTAGGTGTAAGGAAACGTATTCATGCAATTGGAGCGACAAAAGAAAAAGCGTATCCTGATAAACTTGATGGGCTAATACTTCTCTCCACAATGTAATCATCCCAGCCACAGAATATATTAGCACACTTCTGGCTGTCTCAGTTATTGTAGCATCCACATTTGCGGTCTGTGCCGCTTTTCTCCAAACCGTATGAAAGTTAAATCTAAGAAGAGCAACAGAACGGAGAGAGACAAGATCAAGATTCCACCATATTTCTAGCAAGGTTCGCCGCATACGCCATCGCATGTAAGTCTTCCCACGTTCCTTGAGTAGATGTATCAAAAAACTACAAGACCAAGAACTTCCATAGAGTCCACCATCGTTGATGTTGTTAAAATCCTTCGAGATGATCATCTTCGTGGCAGCGACTTGATACTTGTCAAACTTGTATGGTTCATATGTAAAAGAATCATAGGCCTCAACCAACAGTACCTCATTGTGGACTTTGAAAATCAAAGCAAAAACAGCACGAGAACGAAACATCACCAGCTCAAAGAGAACATTAAGATTACTGCAATGTTGGACGTCCATTAATATTTGTGAGGTGAAAGCAAATCGCAATTCTTCCTGGCGTTGTTGCTGCAGATAGAGGGTTGAATCAGACTCATCTATATGCTTCAGTTTCTGAGACTTAAGTAACATCACATATCGGAATTCCTCATAGATACGTAATGAATGAACCTGGTCATGCCCAGCTTCCATGTTTAAGTCATAATGCAGAAATTCATAAATCCCTTTTCCTGCTTTACCTGACTTTCTCATGTTGATACAGAACCGAAACCTCTGTGAAGATTGAACGTTCCCAACAACAGGGAAAGAAACACATGAAAACAGAGAATGGGGCTCCCATGTCCGTACATATGGAAAACCAAACTCACCCGTGAAATTCTTCTTGCCGTTACGGTTATTTTCAACCAACAAGTGTTGTGCCATATCACAGGTAGCCTGAGGCAAGTAGCGGTGACTCAAATCCGTGTGTTGTCCCACAAATGGCTCGTCGTTCTTAGATTGTCCATCATGTCCGTTTGAAGCAGTTGCAGGATATTCTATTTCATTTATTGTATATAACAATATAAATGCACCCAAAAGGTCAGTTATAAGCTTCAGGAATTGGAAATCTCTGTACGTAATGTTCTCCATTTGAAAGCACTCCAAATAAAGAACTATAGCAAGTGGACGCTTCTTAACGAATCTCTTGACAGAGAGCAACATCTTTATATTTTTGTCGCTTCTGTAAGAAGTTAAGAGTGAGTAAAACCCAAGAGTATTACTAGAGGTTACTTGAACTTTCTGAGGTCTCAGAACCTCGCTGATGCAATTGACACCAGTGAACTCTAGAAAAAGGATTTGAAATGAAAAATCCAATGTTACTGCAGATGATTCCAGCCCTATCGGTAGATTTGTAACTCTATCTTGCAAAAGTTTTGCAAGTATCTGTTCTGTGGGGTCAGTACGTCGCAACACCTTAGTGACTAGAATATGCTTTTTTGACCTTTGAGCAAAGCGTACTAACTGTTGTGGAAGATAAAAAATTTCAAAACTCCAAGTCATTAACTCTCTTCTTGTAATGCCAACGTGCCTGTATGGAGTCTGCTGCGTTCTCATGTAGCTCCTTTGGACATATTCACTTGCTAGGCCATCATGTTGAACAAGGCGAAGAAAACAGTCACTGTCTCGATCACGATCTGGTGGCTCAACATCTTCATAGTTGATGGAAAAAGTTAAATCACCATAGCTTCCTGTATAGATCTCTTCCTCATAAACATGATGCTTATCACCATCGATATCTTCGTAAATTTTGACAACATGTTCAACTGTTTCATAGATACATTCCTTGCCTTGAGAAAGTATTCCTTTGCTGATATCACGGTCCAATGGTGCACTTTTGACCTGCCGACGGTGCTTTAAAAGGAAACTACAAGCTGTCTCCAAACATGTATCTTCCTTCCTTATGCAAGACTCGTACATCACATGGACATGTTCTGTTGGTACAAGATTAATGTCATCGAACTCTTGCGTTCCTATGAAAATGAAGTTGGATTCCTCATGAAAGATTGGATCCTCATCAAGGTAGACATCAAATATCGAGAGATTTATGGTGATCCGATCTACGATATCTATGAAGATGATGTCTGTGTTGTCCGTGCAAAATTCGGGCGAGACGAGTTCTGTGCAAAATCTGGGCGAGACGATTTCCGTGCAAAATCTGGGCGAGACGAGTTCCGTGCAAAATACGGACAAAATTATATCGACGAAGATTTTGTGAAGAATCTTGATAATCTGATGCGTGCAAATTTTGTACAAAAACGGATTTATGAAGATTCAAGTAACAAACTGATCCGTGCAAAATTTGTGCAAAACAAGCTATTGAAGATTCGAGGAAGAGTTTTTGGTGGAAAACGTTTCAGATTCATAGACTACGATCAAGATTCGAGGACGAATCTTCTCCAACCCGGAGAGAATGATGTAGATAGATATTTGGAAATATTCTAAATATCTTATTATTGATTTTATTAATTATTTAGATAATTATCTTTAATGTTTTAGGGTTTTACGGTTTTATTATATATAGCCGTCTAGGTTTATGGTTGTATTCAGATTATTGATAATGATGATTTAATAAAAGGAGTTTTTCAGAAGAGGTTTTGATAAACCACTGAGAAGAGTATTCTCAAACCCTAAAGAGGTTTCTATAAACCACTGTGAAGAGTATTCACAACCCATAAGAGCTTTTAGTTAAGCACTGTGAAGAGTATTTACAAACCCTAGATTCGTGTATTCTTGGAATAAACGGATCTAGTTCTATCCCTAGAAGCTTCCGCTACATCAAAATTTAATTAAGACTCAATTAAATTAGTGATGGGAGCAAATCTACTCACGAGGAAATATTCTTGTCCACGCGATAGAGAGTCTGAAGGCATCTGTGTTTAGGTTCTTCATTAGCTGAATATCTTCCTACATTTGTTTTTAAGAGGAGCAAGTTTTCAACATCTCTCAAGTATTAATTATACTAATGATGTACCAACCAATGGAATTGTATTTACTTGATATACTGTACGTTTTATATAATCTTTACACACACATATATATATATATATATATATATATATATATATATATATATATATATATATATATATGTGTGTGTGTGATATACCTTATAACGATGGAAGAAATCAACGGCCACATCGCCATTATCGTTTTTGCATCTCTCTGTAATTTAAAATTGAAGATCAAGCTGATCAGCTAATTAAATATAAAAATTTAAGTATATAAGAGATAGGAACATATAGAGGCCCTAACCTGGATATCTTTTACAGAAGATATCCCACAAGGCCGGTCCACGGCAAGTTTCATTCACTGCACCTTCAACCTTATCAATGGCGTAACGAAATGAGTTGATTGGTTTAAGTAATGAGATATAGAGAAGTATGGGTTTATTTTCTGTTTTTTTTCAATTTCATATCATGTAATCAGTAAGATACCATTTTCCGATAACTAGTAAAGAATGAAAAAAATGGATTATAGTTTTCTAATATATATATATATATATATATAGTTCAAGTAGAATGCTATTTTAAAAGTATGATATACGAAACACACTTATTTAAATATAGTATTATGTTTGATATATGATAGTATTCTATATTCTGAAATGATAAACATGAATTTCAAAAATGATGGTCTCGTTTTCTGGTTATCCACAAGACTTCTCATGACTTAGAATAGAACAATTTAGATTACATTATGTCATATGTCTCACATGGTATAAATAAAATGGTTTTGATTGAACAAATTCAGCATTTTATGATCTACATTTAGGTGTCAAATAACACATGGAAAACTTTTCTTACGAACGTATCAAAAATGTTCATGGAAACTTGTATTGTACCTGATATGCTGCAGTAGCCGTGCCAAATAAGAAACCCTCAGGGAAACTTGCCCGGCTAAGTTTGGTGGACGGAGGGCAAACAGGTCCATCAGCTATTGCTGGAGAGACGAGAATGGTTAGGAGCAAAAGCAGCCCTATGAGAGGAACTTTGTGCAAAGTCATTTTTGATTAAGCTGTTTTTGTTTACCTCAAGAAAGAAGTTTAGGATGGTTCTTTTACATCTAAGTGGGGTTCTTTATATAGGGGTTTCCATTCACATATTAATCTCTAAATTTATGTTATTTTAATATGCCAACCAGGCGCGTTAAGCATCTCCTGATTTGTACTCAATAAATCCAGATCGAGTTTCAATTAAATCTTAATTAATAAGTGTGGTCCTATCGTGTTTTTCTTTTAATTTATTGGTTCGTAAACGAGTGATAAAACAAAAGAATTTATATATCGACACTAACCAACCTGTATCCAACCGCATCTTTAAACTCATATTCCAAGTGTGATTTGGAGAGAAACACATGACTATTGATCGGAAACCTAACCGGCAGACACTGAGACGGTCTTAGGCATGCGGCTAATAAAACACTAAGTTTAGCTCTAAATTTTTGAAAACATATACATAACTTTCAATACTTTAAAATATAAAAATTTATTAATATTTACACTAAAAATATAGTTTTAGCATACATTAATTATCCAGGTGCACAAAAAAGGTGCACAAAAATAAGCATACATTAATTATCCAGTTCCTCCAGTGCCGTCTATTCAAGATCCATCTATCAGCGATTCCGTCGAATCTGGATACCTTCTTTGCGGCACGATCTCTTTGGTTTTTTGTTTTTATATAGGAGTATTCATCGCACGATCTCTTTTATTATTACTTAGGATGATTTACCGCATGATATGTGTCGTTGTTCCATTAATATTTATTTTTTTTTTCCAAAAATCGGATCATATAATATCCCGCGTGTCTAACGTGCAACATCTATTAACATGTGACTGAAAATTCTTGGTGCAGCTCCTAAACAAATAAAGTTTTCGCGTAGTAAAGTAATACTATTAATAATGGCCCTTCAAGACCATTTATATAGGGCTACGGGGTATTAGTCCAACCATACAACCATAGACGGTAACTCTATTTGTTTCCTAAATTTGAAAGCATATAAACATTTTCCATTTTGTAAGATAACCCAAAACTTGTTCCGTGATTTTATATATGCCTTCGCTTTGATCTACAGCGATACGATCTAGATTAGTTTCTCGAGATCGATGGACTGAACCTTGCTAAATTCAGTTTCATTTTTATCTTTCAATGTAAAGTTCTTCTCCTGAGTATTTTAACCTGGACCCAAAGACTTGAACCGGAATCGACCCGAAATATTCGAACCGGAACCGGTCCGAATGTTTAGAAGTAATTGTTGGGTCCAAAAATTTCTTACCTGAATAGATCTGGACCTGAAAAAACCGACCCGAATAGACATGGATCCGAAAAGAACCGACCCGAATAGACTCGATCCGACAAGAACCGATTTATACCCGATTTAAAAACATGAATATCCAAAACTATGTTTTATTTTATTTTATGATTTAGTATAAATATATTTTTGTTAACAATCTTTGTTTATTTTTGTAACATTTTCAAGTAATACGAAGTTTTAAATGTAAAATTCAATTTTTTTCTTTAATTTTTAATAATTTATTTTAAGTTATTTTTTTAATATTTTAGATACACATGACATATTTTGACTAAATTTGATGAAATTTGTGTATTTTGTGTTTTTAGGTCTTAAATACCCGAACCCGACCCGGACCTAATATAGACCTGAAAAATTATGGATATTTTATAAGTATTTTAATTATAGACCCGAACCGATCCGGATTACCCGAATCCGGACCGAAATTTTAGAAGTACCTGTTGGATACAAATGTTTAGGACCCAAAATAATTTGGATTCAAAAAGAACCGACCCAAACCCGACCCGAAAATCCGAACGCCCGGACCTATATATGGGCAACTAGTCATCTCCATTACTAATTGTGAGTATCGGTTAATAAACTTAATGATTGTCTGGTTAGACTAATTTCCTTTGTCTGGTTCATATAATTTTCTTTGTCTAGCTTACATAATGTCCTTGTCAATTTCAGCTGATGGATTTTCAGTGGGCCTTGGGCTTGAGCTTTTATTTTGTCACAGACCTTGGGCTTGAGCTAGGACGTGGTTTTTAGTACGCTTCTATTTTTGTTTTCTTTTGAAAGAAGATGATCATGACCGGTTCAAACGCAACGGTTGCGGTTTTGGGTACGGCAGTTTGCGGTTTCAAACGTCATGTAACGTTTTATATGACTGACATAACATCTGAAAATTGTTGCACTTACGAGATATTTGTGACTGGTTGATTATAAGATATTACAGCGGTTTAATAATAAATTACTAATACAAATATATTTTAATATTATAAAAATATAAAAAACATATTGTTGTGATAAATTATAATAATTATTAATAAATATGATTAATAATAATATTATGTTTAGTTATTTAATTTTTCTAATTAGTTGAAAGTTATAATTTAATAAAAAAATTGAAGATTTATATTTAAACTTTTAAAATATATTTTGTTTCGTTTTATATATGTGTATATTTTTATATATGTATGTATATTACTTTTTAATTCTAATCAATAGCTAGTTTAAAGTTTTTATAAAACAAGTTATGATATTTTGTGAATTTAAATTAATATATATATATATATATATTTTATTGATAATATTTCTATTTTAAATTTTAAGTTTTAAAATATTTAGAATAAATATTTTTTATCCTCCCGCAAACGGTAGTAATTAGAACCAGTTTTTGATTTTAAGAGGTTCAGAGCGGTTTGAGGCGATTTATATGATTGTTTTGAAACGTTACCAATTGTTACCAACCGCAAAAACTGTCTTTCCGGATGGTACGAAAAACAGTCAAACCTCACTGATGACAAAAAAAAAAAAAAGACGATTGAGTTAATAAGTGTATCACTATTGGTAATTTATCAACAGAAACTCTCATCCACAATTTATATTTTATTTTATACAAACTAAACAAATGAATAACTGTGAAAAGAATCAGTTCAAATAATGATCCGAGGGAAGATCTCTTTATTATACAAAACACAATAAGAATAAGGAAGAAAAGGCAGTCAAAAGAAGTCGAATATCATTTGCCTATACAAAAGCATAATCCTAAATTTCCATCATTGGCTCATAGAGAACAAAGAATCTTTCTCTAATAATTTGATGTCCACCCTCCCTCTTTTTACTTTTCGGGCTTAATATGCCTTGTGCTTACGCAGAAAACACTCTGTGCGAATGAAGTGGTTGTGATATACTAATTTGTGGGTTCATAAGATTGGTCGACATCACAAAGTGATTTTCAAACTACATTATATTTTCAAAATAGTTGCCTGTTTAGAAACTAGTTTTGAGCTTAGGTCCATGAAATTTACCAATGTTTGACATGTTTTTTTTGAAACATCAATACTATTAAAACAGGAGAACTTTTTATCGACTATGTTTTGGACTATCAAAAAAAGTCATAACAGTCCAACTAAAATAATTTCATTAGTTATTATCATATAATGTTTTTCTAATATAAAAAATATCTATTAATATTTTAAGATTTGTAAAATAGAATTAATTTAACTTCCTATTTTTTCTCTTACAACTAACCTAATAATATTTTCAAAATAAGATATCTAAAAAGATATTGTCAAGGATCATTTTCTAAGATTTTATTATAAAAATATATTTTAATGTCTTTTTATTTAAGATGTAAACATAAATTATTTTTAATATTTATTTTTAAATAATAAAATTCGTAACTAATATTAAATAAATTATTAACCAATATTAATTCTTTCATTATAGAATAAAAAATAATATTCCCATAATGTTTATATTCATAATTAAATTAATACATCAACTAATAAATATAAAGTAACTTAATTAATTTATTAAATATTTTATAAATCATAAAATTAAAGAATAACATACATTCATGAATTTTACCACATACTTCAACGTATTAAAATAAAATATTAAAGTAAGATATATAAAATAAGAAATAATTACATATTTAAATTTGAGTATTAAAAATAATTCGATATAGTATGATACGGGTTGAATGAAGTATATTTTATTTATATAATAATAAAATAAATTTTGACCAGTATAAAAATTTAAAATATTTTTTACTATAATTTACAGTTTTAAATATAAGTAAAATTAATAATGACGGGTTTTATAAATGAATTTTCTTATTTTAAACAAATTATATTTATTAATTTTTAATTTATGTATCTATAAAAACAATTTTTAATAAAAATACATGTATGAAATTTCTAATTTTCAGTAAATAAATTTTTGGAAAAAAAACTAAGCCCATAGATCTGGGTCGGGTAAACACAAGTATAATTATATTAAGTTATTTTCATAAATAACTGAACGGTTTATATATCTCTTGAACCAAAAAATAAAAAAAAACTATAATCAAACTGAAACCGTAATCCAAAAAAACAACCTAAAATCAAAAACCAAACATTATATTTAAACATATTGATGAATAAAAAGATGGATTAATAAATTTGTTGACTAGACCAATTTCAAATATTTAAAAAACGAAGAAGATCAATACATAGGATGATGACAAAAAAAAATCTTATCCGCCCTTTGAAAGGGCGGGTCAAACTCTAGTCAATACTATTAAAGTTGAAATATGACCTATTGATAATAGTTGGGTCCAATTTTAAAAAAAAATGAACCTATATGTAACTGATTATATCTGTATATTAATATAACTGTTAAAACTATTATTTTTGATTACGGAAACTATAACTACTTTTACTAATCTAAATACTCCATTTCGTAACATTCAATTTAATGTAATCCCATAATACACGGGATCCACTTCTTTCCACTACACTATTTGCCATTTTCAGATATTAATAATTGTTCTTTCTTTTTATTTATAACAAATGCAAATGCATTGGATAAATAACGGTTACAGTAAATTGCATATTAAAATCTATAGTAAACACATTAACTGTTTAACAGCGGAAGTAGTAAAACTACATGTATAAATCTATTAAACCCTCCACCATAATTTATAGACTTACGTAAGAATTAGGTTTTTCAAGAATATCTTAATTTTTTGAGACAGCAAAATATTAAATTTGAATTATTATATATGTTATAATAAAAATATCTTAAATCTGAAAACCATACCAACATCTCAGGAAATGAATTAGTATGTTTTTAAGACTGGTATAACAAACACATTAATTTTTTATATTAATAATCTATAAAAAAACTATTTGACTAATACATAACAAGTTAAAAACTTGGTTTTAGTTTTAGTTTATTATAAATACATTAAAACAAACATGTGACACACCAAATAAATGAATTATTCTATTTTGATTATTATAAAATTATGTTTATATTAAGTTGATTATAAAATATAAATAGGTCAGCCAACTTCATTGATTTTATGTTTATATAAAATTTATTTTTTTGTGAATGAAAATGTAACTGATTTTCTGAAAACTAAATCAATAGGTCATGATCCTGTTTAAATAGGATATATTTACAAAATTAAACAAAAAAATATTAATTTAAACAGTTAGTATATTAATTTTTGATTTATAAAGAGTAATTTTTAATACAAACTGAAAAATTTACATTTAATGTTTTTGATTATAGGTTTTATAGGTTATTGCAGTAATTTTTATGAAAATAAGCAGACATAAGCATATTAACATACTTCTATTAAAGAAAATTGAACCATCACAAGAGAGTTAAAAACAAATTAATTTTTTTCCAATTTTAAACCATTAAAACAAACTAAAATGGGATGAGTATCTATATACAAATTAAGTGCAAAACGGGTAAATTTTTTAAAATGATTATGTACAAAATTTTAAAATAGATTAAATACAAATTAAGCGCAAAACATTTAAAAGTTTTAAAATTATAATATACAAAATGATTTTATACTTCAATAACACAAATATGATTGCAAAAAATGAAAATGTAAAAAAAAAAAAATTAAAACTGAAAAATATACCCGCCATTTTGAAGGACGGGTCAAAATCTAGTAAGGGCGGGTCAAAATTTAGTAAAGGTTTAAATCTGAATCTATTAAAGACACATACGTAATTCTTAGATGGGAAGTGTAGTTCATGGATGGATTCTCTTTCGGATATTTAAATAGGTTGTAAGCAGTGGACCTATATCCGTATGACCACATGTGGAATTGATAATTTTCACAGTAGTAGAGGAATCGATTCTTAGCCTAGACCAACATTGCAACTCCTCTTCTAGTAAAAACCACTTAGACCACCACAATGTGGTTAATGTTTGAGATGTTGCCGCATTCAATTTCTAAAATTTTAGGAGTTATTAGGAATCAATCACATTTAAAATAAGAAGGGATTTAAAATAATTAATATGTAAGATACATATTAGCTAATTTACATGTTCTCTTCCACTCTTCTATAATTTCGACTATACCTCCCACCTACATATTATTTACCAACTTTCGTATTAAAAAAAACTTATAGAGATTTAGTTTTGAATAATACTAACCAAAAATTAGAACAACACTTGTTAAGCAAATTATATCACATATGCAATCATAGAAACCATACATTTTACATTGTAAATGCATGCATCATCATTTGGTCAAAAAAATGTGCATGCATCAAAAGAAATGTGAGTTTTGATCTAAGAAACTCGCATAGCAATCAAATATAACTATTCTCTTAAAAAGCTCTATAAAGTTTAAAGTGCAAATTCTAGAACGATCCTAGTATCCTATGCGTAAGTTCAGAGCTCTAACAGTTTGCTGAAACAAAGCTAAGTATGATATGCACGAGAAAACATGAAAATATGTTGTTTTACATCAGAGCATATGTTCTCATAGCATTAAACCTTTCGAATATAAGCATCTTCTCTCATTACTATTTGGCCTCAAGAGGCCTATAAATTCTCACAATTTCCTTGTCACTTATCAACAACGAAAGCAAAAACAACAAGAACAAACCCAAAACCATATAAAGCTCCTAAAACGAGATCTTTTTACCATTAAAAAAGAGATCATACAAGATAAAATGAAGTGAAAGAAGCTATGCCATCTATATATGGCGAGTATTGGTGAGGGCTGGGTAATCGGCATCCTGAGGTTTAAAGCTTAACTGCATATATATATATATATATATATATGTGTGTGTGTGTTTAGTATAGCTTTTAGTTCTCGGGATGCAGATTACCTACTCCTTACTTACAATACGTATATGGTGACACGCTAACTGAGAGATACACACGACGTATATCCAAATCCATATTCGTAAGTATATGTAGATACAATGTGTGCATACAATGGATTATTAATTTTTTTCTTTTTATCATTATTTTATTATATATCGGAAGAAATTACAATGAAAATTAAAATGGAAGCTTTTTTTTTTTGGAACTCTTAAAATGGAAGCTCAGTAAACAATTTTTAACTAAAACTAATTTCATTCAACAACTAAGTTCTCTAAGCGTCCCCAAACCGTACCAGTGATGTCCCCGTGATGTACCCGTCCCCCAAACGTCTCCGGTACCGGTACGGCACCTAAATAGCCGTCCACGTGCTACATAGTTTATCATACTTCTCTTTATTATACGGAAGAAACCAAATATTATATGGAAAACATCAAAACCCTGATACTTATTCCGATCGCATACCGATAAACAGTCATCAAAGCGATTACAATTCCCTGTCAAGATCTTACATTCTCGAATGCTAGAGCTGTCAAGCACTAGGAGGGCATATGAACATCCACAGAAGAGACAAAGCTAATTTCAGACCAAAGCTTATGGAAGATAATAAAGATGATGGTGTCGCGGAGAATTGTTCATCAGAAGTTGTCTATCTAAGCCTTAATGAAAAGCCGCAACAAGACGCTTTGGCATGTGATGATGATGATCAAGATAAAGATGTGGACAAATATATAAGTCCTGGTAAAAAAAAAAGGGTTTTGGGTTCAAGAAATCAACCTTGATGATCCTAACGATGCAGAAAAACGATGGAGGTTAGCATAGATAGCTCAAGTTCAAATCATCGTGGTGAGATGGAAGGATTGGATCTTGAGCTTCGTTTAGGACGACAAAGCACTGTGGAGAAGAAGATAATATAATATCCATGAATCATACACTGATTGCATTGTTAATTTGTATATATCAAAAGGAAAATAAATCCATCAAACTCTGGAATCCGTATATTAATATCTTAAATGGATTCGTAGCACTATTTCTATTGAAGTTATGCTGTATATATTTTTGCTACATTGTCATTTGTTGTGTATATTTGTTTCCTTGCTTCGGTTAAATTCATAAACTTTTGTGAAATGACATACACGTCCAGACAAATAAATGTTGGATATCTATAATTGTAACTACTTTTGTTAATGAATTAATTTAAGTTGGTAAAGTCGTTTGAACGGCTAAGATTTCAAAATGTTCATGACAAATATGTAGAAAATGTAGAATAATACATGGATAGTTTACCAAAAAAATAAAATAATACGTGGATATGATCCGCCGTCGGCTGATCATGATGATGAGTAATGTAGTTATATGCTTAAACATGTATAGTGTGCTTAAACCAACTTAGGTTTATCTACGCGGAAGTGTTTGGTTTAACTTGTGTTTAAAATAAATTTATGAATTACTGATTTTATTAAAAATTCTAGTGTATATATTTTTATATTTTCTAATTTACATATAAAGTAGATTATATTATTTTATAATATAGATTTTGATAAAAAAATTATTTGTACATAAAATTATATTAAAATTTTTATAACTTGTTGTAATTCGATGCATTTGTACTATTCATATATTAACATGTTGTTTTTCGTTAATTTATTTTAAAGTAAAACAACATATATACTAAAAGTTTTCATTTTTGCATTAGTTTTATATGAATTATTATTAACTAGGTGATTTTCCCGTGCTCATGTACGGGTATAAATATTTATAAAGTAAATACATTATAATATTTTGTTTACATAGTTTATTAATATTTTTTAAAAATTTTAAAATTTCTTAAATTTTTTTAAATTTTTTTAAAAAATTTCTATTATTTATATTGTAATCAATATGCATGGTTTGTTTTAAATAACATTGTGTTATTTTAATAAGATTATAATTTTGGATACGTAATATCTCGACTGTTTGGTTATTATTTGGATATATTAGATAACATTTACTTTTTATGATTCAACTAAGATATTTTGTTATACCGATTAAAATTTTGATTAATTTTGTTATTTTCATATAGTTTGATTCATGCCTTCAATTTGTATATATATTTTTAGTAGGATTATGTATAATTTAATATATGTTGTTTTGAAAATAAAATAGTAAAAGTAAACTGAAGTGTTGATCGGTTCAAAGTTACATCTTAATTGTAGTAGTTGGTTAATATATTTGTAGTATTATTTGAGAATTTAATATTTATTTAGTACAATGTTGAGAATAAATCAGAATATAATATTTTATTTAATGTTTGACTTTGTATAAAATAATTTGGATTGGTCTAGTTACTCTGTGGGGTATATTGTGTTATATATTTCCGTTAAATTTAAGTATAATTATTTTTAATCTAATTCAACCAAATCATATTTATTGTATTCATTGCATTAGTTTGGTTTTCATCTTAGATGTATATATATATATATATATATATATTTATGAATTGGCTATTTGTAAATAGCCCATGACTATGTTAATTTCATAGTACTTGGTAATTTGGAATATGTTAATTATCACAAATAAAATTATAAAATAAAGTGATGATAGGTACAAAATTTCTTAAAAATATAATCGATAAATTCTAAAAAGGAATATTAATTCTTTATTTTAATATCAAGATTATTTTTCTAAAATTTCCTTTTTATGAAATCAAACTATATATAAAAGTATTTTTGGTTTAAGTTTATGAATATTTTCTTTATCATACATGTTATTTGAAATATATAAAAGGGAACATAAAAAGATTAAATTAAATTTTATTCATTAAAGATATCTTAGTTTATACTATTTAAATTATTTTGTAATAATATGAGACATAGAATTATTTAGAATTTATAAGATATTTTAATTATCGTAAATATTGATATGTGTTCATGATTTTTCAAAAATGTTTCAGTTACTTATGTATGTAACTCAATATATAAAATATTTTAATTATTGTATATTATATATTAGTTATCAATTGGATTTTTGGTTAACAGAGTCTGGATACTTAATATTATTAGTCCGGTCACGTACACCATAAAAAATAGTTATATTTCAGTTTGAATTTGAAAGAATATATGTAACTTAATATACTCACAAAATGAGTGACTCTACTAATCAACTTTATATCTAAAATAATAGATTATATTAAAATTAAGAAAGACAACAACCAACCTAAATGCAAATAAGAAAATTAATCAAAATTTTAATATATTTAAAATAAAAAAATATTATAGTTGAATTAAGTGAAATAAATGTAATTCAATATACCTAAATGATAACTAAATCGACAGTAAAAAAAATCGAGTAGATATAACATATCTAAAATCATATGTCTAATTAAAGTATTGTAATATTATTAATATAAATTATGCATAAAATATAAATTAATTTAAAATTAAAGTATATAGCGATCAATTATTATAGTATATTTATTTAAATAAAATGCTTAATAATTTTAAAAATATATATATTATATTGTTAAGATTACTTTTAAAAAGGGAAGATTATTTTTTTACTTTAAAATCAAGATTATTTTGTGAAATTTCCTTATTATGAATTACACTATATATAAAAGTATTTTCGTTTTTTAATTTATAAATTTTCTTTATATATAGGTTATTTGAAGAAAAAAGAAAAAGGAAACCTAAATAGAAAAGGAAAAATAAAATAAAATAAATGTTTAATAATTGATAGTTAGATATGTTTGATTCATTAAGGGTATCATCGTAATCAACCACCGTGAGAGTTAACGTGAGCGTGACACGTAGGAAACTGACTTCTCAAATAATATTATAGAGATTTATGATATTTTTTACCACAAGAAAATAACAATTATTGTAATTAATTAATTAATTAATTAAGTTGAAATTGATTTAAATGTAGTGGTAAAATCCTGTAAATAAAGAGAAATACAAAAGTGAGTTAAAAACAAAAGATAAATACAAAAGTGAAATATATAATTTATTGTAAATATAATGATTAAATGTGTAAATAAAAAGAAATATGTAATTTGTTATCCATGTTTCCAAACAATTCTTATGTTATCTATGTTTCCAAAAAATACTTTTCAGTTTTAATAATATAGATAGTTTTAATTAAGGCTGGGCAAAAAATCAGAAAAACCGAACCGAACCCGATCCAAAAAAGTAGTACCGAATTCGAACCAAAATTGATTAGATATCCGAACGGGTTCAAAATTATGGTATTTAGAAAACTGAAACCGAATCCGATCCGAACCAAAATGTATCCGAAATAGATTTTTATACATATATATATATATATATATATATATTAATTTTAGATATAATGTATACTAAAAACATCCAACATATATGATACTTTTAAGTAATCCAAATATTTGAAAATATATATAAAAATAATCAAAATTAAATATATAAAATATTTAAAGTATAGTCAAAAAACCAAACTTAAAATATTTATTTTACTATATCCAAATACTTAAACCAAATTAATTTATATGTTAATTTTAGGTACTTTAACATATGTTCTTCAAATTTATATGTAATCCAATATATTTTTATATATATTTTAAGAAATTTATATAATGAGATTTTAAAATTTAAAAATAATTCAAATGGGTTAACTGAACTCGAATCGAACCCTCAAAAATTCGAACTGAATCCAAATTGAAATTTAGTAATATTCGAGTGGGACTAAAATTTTTAGCTCCGGAAATTCCGAAAGCCGAATAGATCGAACCTAACTCTGAATAGATATCCGAACGAACGCCAGCTCCCAGTTTTAATAATATACTGTAGCTGCATTCTGGTGACGTGATGAATAGTTTGTAACCACCTTCCGGTTCGGTTCGAGAATCTGTTAAGAGTTCCGGTTCTGTTTTCGAAACCGATAATAATATTAAAAAAAAAGAAGAAAACGGCGAGGACCAATAACAACTTTAGCCGAACCATTCGGTTTAATGTTTGAACTAATTTCGATTCAGAGCACACATTCGAAATTGAACCGGTTTGATCATGTTAAAAAAATTGAAGAAGTGCCAACGAAGGCCAGCACAATCCCATCGTAAATCCTCAGCCATCTCCATCGCTGGTCTTCTTCCATTATTAGAGGAATCCATTTCCTGTTTAGATTCCGAGTGACGCCTCTCTCTCTCTCTCTCTCCCCTCTTCGCGATTCGTTTCTTTGCCGGAGCTCGCAGTTTGGTGGAGAAAGATGGCTCCCAACGATCCTAAAAACGGCTGGCGGCGGTTTCTTCGCTTCTCTTGCTTCCTCAATCTCCAATTTGGGATCGGCCATGACCAAATCAGTTAACGGGTGAGGTTTATGAAGATCCATTTCGTTAAACCCGGATCCGCCACTCAGCTAGATTCGTAATGCAAATTATCAATTTTGGTTTGAATCTTCTTAGGTTTTGTTGTAATACCACTTAGTGCAATGGTGCGTTTGCGTAAAGTTTAGACCTTTGTGGATTAACAAGCTTTAATGGTTTTTGTTGTCTGTTTGATTTGATTGATACTCAGTTTGGTTGGCTATGAGGGACTTGAAGTTATTAACCCTGAAGGAAGTACAGAAGATGCAGCCGAGGAAGCAAACAGAGGAAGATGGAAGCAAGAGGTATATACTCTGTTTTTACAGCTCTTGTTGTCTCACCAAACGGTGTTTTAATCTAATGACCTTTGAACACAACTCTCTCAGGATCGAGATGGTTATTGGAAGATGATGCAGAAGTACATAGGATCTGATGTCACATCAATGGTTACCCTTCCCGTGATTATCTTTGAACCTATGACAATGCTCCAGAAAATGGCTGAGGTTTGTGTGCTCATGGTAATACCTGAGTTTTTTTTCTGATGGTTTTCTGATGATATGTGCTCTGTTTCTTGACAGTTGATGGAATACTCGCATCTATTAGACATGGCAGACCAAACTGAGGACCCTTATATGCGCATGGTGTATGCGTGTAAGCATATCTTCTTCCTTCCTTTGATTTCTGCTACAATCAGTATCTGTTTCGTTTAGTTTTCTCTGTCCTGTGTGGCTGAATTGTAAGAATTGACCCTTTAAATAACAGCATCATGGGCTATCTCTGTGTACTATGCTTTCCAACGTACTTGGAAACCGTTTAATCCAATCCTCGGAGAGACTTATGAGATGGCTAATTACAATGGTGTTAACTTCATATCTGAAGCAGGTCAGAGCCATTTCTTTTAAAATTCAAATAATTGTCTATGTTTAGCTGCCAACTTCTCCCAGATTGTTGACACCAATGGTCTTGTTCCCAGGTTAGTCATCACCCGCCAATGAGCGCTGGCATGCTGAAAATGAGCATTTCACTTATGATTGTACATCAAAACTGAAAACAAAGTTTCTGGGCAATTCCATTGACGTTTACCCAGTAGGAAGGTAGTAGTTTCTACAAACCACAGCATGGGCTGCTTAGTTTAACACTCTTCATTTGTTCATGATCATGAACCTTAAATGCGATGGACCTGTGGTGCAGGACACGAGTGACACTTAAAAGAGATGGAGTGGTTCTTGACTTGGTGCCTCCTCTGACCAAAGTTCACAACCTAATCTTTGGACGAACTTGGGTGGATTCTCCTGGGGAAATGATCATGCCTAACCTGACCACTGGTGACAAAGTCGTGCTTTACTTCCAACCATGTGGCTGGTTTGGGTAAGTTCCCTTCACTCCAAACCTCATCTTCCTCTTTCTTTTCCGATTATAAGCTTAAAGACATGTGCATGTACTGTCCTAACAGATCTGGTCGATATGAAGTGGACGGATATGTCTATAACGCCTCTGAGGAGCCCAAGATACTCATGACTGGTAAATGGAACGAGTCCATGAGCTATCAGCAGTGTGACGGTGAAGGTGAACCTCTCCCAGGCACCGAACTAAAGGAGGTTGGCCAAATTCTCTCCCCATCATCAACTCAATTCTCTTTCCAATGACTTTCTAAAGCTGTTCTTTTGTTCATAGGTCTGGAAACTCGCTGATGTTCCAAAGGATGACAAATACCAATACACACACTTTGCTCACAAGATCAACAGCTTCGACACTGCCCCGAAAAAGCTGTTGCCGTCTGATTCACGGTTACGCCCTGACAGATACGCACTGGAGATGGGCGACATGTCCAAATCCGGATATGAGAAGAGCAGGTATGGTAGCAAAAACTTGTCCTTCAGGATCTGAAACTGATGTACGCTAATGCTCATCCAATATCTTGTTTATACAGCATGGAAGAGAGACAGAGAGCTGAAAAGAGAACCCGCGAAGAGAAAGGCCAAAGCTTTACTCCCAAGTGGTTTGATATAACCGAAGAAGTCACTCCTACACCATGGGGGGATCTCGAAGTTTACCAGTTCAACGGAAAGTACTCAGAACATAGAGAAGCTGCGGATAGCTCTGAAGATAACACCGATGACCCTAAGTCAATCACATTCAACCCATGGCAGTTTCAAGATTCGTCTACCTAATGATTGTCTCCAAAAGACAAGAAAAAATCTTTTGGTAACAGATGTTGTAATTCTTATTCTCAGCTTTCTTTGCTTTCTCTAGTAGTAGTTTACAAACTTCTATTGTTCTTTTTATTACATTCAAATCAATCTTTCATCCTCATTGCCATAGCTATCTTCTTCTTCTTCATCTTCTTGCGGCATGATCACACCCTCACCAAACCATCTTGGAGGATCGTATCCAGACCCACCTGTCGAAATAGTTAGGGACTCCTTTTGATTGTAAGAAAAGAAAAAAAAGGAAACAAGAAAAGTACCAAAAGGATTGCAGCGGCAGAGACGCCATGTGGTGAGAACAGTGCCTTTGAGAACTCCATATCTTTTGTAAGCTTCCATAGAGTACTCACTGCAAGTTGGAACGTAACGGCAGCTTCTAGGTAACACCGGCGATATCTCCCCTGTTTTTTCACCAGCAAACACCATATTAACAACCCTATGAAACACACTAGTACTCAATTCGCAAAAGAGGAGATTATTTTTGGTTACTCTTGTAGAATCTCAGCATTGCTAAAGCTGCTTTGACTCCCACACTCTCCTGCTCTTCCCCATCTAAAACCCAACCAATTAGTCGCAAAGACTCAACGCATAATTTAAGAGAGAAACTTTATAACTGAGATAGGGATAAGAGAGACCTTTAGGAGATTCAGGGTCTGGACTCGAAGGCGTTGATTTCGCGGATAAGCAACGGAGCTGATGCTTGTTCGTATGAGGAAGATTATGAAAGCTCAGGCGAGACGTACTGAATTTCAAGTGAGTTTTAGGAGGATTAGGGTTTTCAAAGATTAAGTGGGTTGCATAAGGACGATGAACGGAGACGATGACGACCGCCATTAAATGCAAAACTCATACAAACAAAGCATTTTAGTACAGAACAGTCTCTGACTCTCTGTCTCAATCTTCCCCTTTCCCTCTCTATATTGTACAATACGACGACGTCAAGTTAAGCCCATATTACTACATGGGCCTTGAGTAATGGTTTAAAATAGTAAAACACAATTGGATTGGCTTACTAATAGCTCAAAGGCTTTGTAACATGAAAAGTTTTAGAAACACAATTTTTTTTTTCATATTATTGCACAGTTACATAGTGTGTCGGAATCCTACTTGTGGTATTAAGAATGTGACACGTTGCATAATTTGTACGCACGAAATACATCAGAACTAACGGAGCACATCCACAAAACCAAGACTCATCTTCCTCCTTCGTCTAAAAACAAAAAAGAAATGGCGAGCTCGCTTCCCACCTCGACGCCACTGTCCTCATCTTTCTTACCTGTTCCTCGGAAGCTGTGGGTTCATCATGGCCATTGTCTGAGCCAAAGAACTCTCTGGTTCGGTCGGAAACAATCGTCTCTGTGTGTTCGCGCAGCTAAACTCCCTCAAGGGGTATGTAAACTGTCTCTTATACACTCTTGACATATAAGATTCTAAAGCTTCCATGTTTTTTTGGGTTGGGAAGGTGATAGTGCCAAAAGTGGAACCCAAGTTTGAACCAGCGTTTCTGGGATTCACATTTACAGCTGAGATATGGAACTCTAGAGCTTGTATGATTGGTCTCATCGGCACCTTCATTGTTGAGCTTGTGAGTTCAACATAATTATGGAAGTTATGTAAATGTGTAGACAGAGAGAATAACTTAACATGCGTCTTTTTTTTTTTAATTTTCTTTCAGATTTTGAACAAAGGAATACTTCAAATCATTGGCGTTGATGTTGGAAAAGGGCTTGATCTTCCTCTCTGATTTTGTTATTGTTTAATCTGCTTTTACAAACTTCTTTTTCTGGTTTCTTATGGAATCCAAGAATCTACAAGTTATATAAGTTTCAGCATTGCATATAACACATACTGAGAACTGTCTGATTCTTATAAGAGATTATAAAAAGCCTTTGATTAATCTTACAAAGATGTCTTTTCACCTGCTAATTGTTATGTATAATTTTTTGAGTTCTGTATCCACAACCTAACTTACTTCTCCTTTTTGAGGAATCCAAATAAACAAAAAAAAAAGACAGAGGAAATAACTGACCTAACTGGCATCATAATTTCACAAACGGATGTTCTTTGACCAAGCCGCCTCTGCTAGTGATTAAAGGCAAGTCTTGGTTCTGAGCTGAGACATCTAAAACACCGGAGAAGGGGACGAGGCAGAGCCCTATGATGTTCACAATCTGATGCCTTTTTTTCGATGGAACTCGCCAAAAGTTAGGAATACGTGATTTGGATCATGGCTAAGGTTTAGTTTCGGATGAAACAGGGACTGTGTCAAAAGCTGTACGGAAACGCAGACCGGAACCGATGTGCCTTGATGTAGGGCAGAGCCAAGAGAGTAAGTTCGGACCCAAAATCTGAGGAAGAAACAGTTTTACGTTTTTGACTGATACTTGACCGTCTAAGGAAAGATAAAAGAAAAAATGTTTACCAAGGTAAGGTTATCATATGGGCCTATGTCATATGGATGCTTATAGACTTGCCCACCTTTCTCTGCTAACCACATAGCTCTTACTCCTTCGTGGTACTGCTCAAAAATTTACCTAACATTTATTAGCAAGATGGAAACAAACAAACAAAAAAAACTATGAAGAGAGTAAAAGAACAAAACCTCGATGGTTGTTTTGTTTTGTAAACTGAGGTAAATGTGCCACGCGAGAAGAACACCTAACGCGATGCTCAGTGAAATAAGAACAAGAGCTGAAACCACCTGAGAGTTAAACAAACACACTATAAAACATTAGAAGGGGAAAATGATATTTTTCTGGTAGTTTCCGGAAACATACATATATAGTTCTTAAATAGCTTCCCATTTCTTCGTCTTCATCTTGAGATTCAACAGTAAGGCTTCCCACAAGCAAAACCTAGCAACATTCATATACTAAGGGACACAGAGTGATATATATATATATATATATACATTGAAGTAAGAGACGTTTAAGGAAATGTACCAGAGAGTATATGCATGCAGTCACCGCATAGACAACAAACACGAAGAAGACCTTGTAGTTAGTGTGTCCTACGCAGTTGTTGATCCAAATACAATGGTGGTCCTTCAAAATCAAATACGATGATTTAACATAAGGGTTTGGCTGATTTTTAATTAATGGTTCAGTTTGGCAAAGCTGAGACATATAAGTGTGTTGAGTAAAGAGAATAATACCATTCTAAGCACACATCTTTTGCAAACTCGGCAATGGTGAGCTCTCGGAGGTTTGAAATGTGAACACTTTTGACAATACCTCAAATCTCCTCCCTGCAAATGATCCCTAAGTTAGGAACAAATCTGATAAGCTTGAAAGGTTTCTCTTTCCAAAGCCAATATCTTTTAAGAGACTCTGAGAGAGAAAGAGGGCATTAAAGAGCTGACCTTGCGCTTAATCTCATGGACAGGACTCTCCTGATCTTCAACATCCGGCATGTAACTGGATGGAACCCGACCCGGATCCCTGAAAACCGCGACGGAGTAGCTGTACACACACATCAGAGCCAAGGCGGTGAAAGCGGCGGCGTTAGCGATTCCGGGAGAGGAAGTGAGGCTGAACCACCGATCGATGTAAGTGAAAACCGTTGAGAAATAGATGAAACCGATCACCATCATCACCACCGCCACGGGGAGAGAGAACCCGACTCCTCTCCGTTTCATCTTGTTTTTTTTTCCTTCCTCCGGCGTCGGAATAACGGTGTCTCCGGCGAATGTTTTTTTTCAAAAAAAAAATTGTTTTTCTTCTCGATTATTCGTTGTTGGAGTATGTCTGAAGAAAAAAAAAGGATACGAGTATCTGGAGAGAGAGAAAGGAAAAAAAAAAAGTCGTCGTCTTCTATCCATCTTCTCCGGCCGGCGGCGGCTTGCCGCTGCTACCGTGAGAAGGTGAACCTCTTTTATTTCTTGTTTATCTCTTCTGTGTTAGCCTAATAATGGATTCAAATTTGGTCATAAGCTTCAGTTTGTCGGATTGAAGCGGAGGGTTTCAAATCGGACACCATAGAAACAGATCTAATCAGATCTGTGATATATGGTGGTTGGTTTATAGTGACCGGCTGTGTTGAGTTCTTTCGTACTAGGGTCCGATTGTTTTGCTTTTGCAGTCATGTCGAGGCGCGTAGAAGCGCGTGGCAAACCTGTCCAGAGTCTAATGGTTAGTCTCAGTTAGATCTGGAGGGAATCAATAAAGTGGAAGCGTGGAGAAGGTACAGTGAGCCTGTTACAGAGTCCAGTGGCGAGTTTTAGCTGGATCTAGAGAGGCAGTGGAGTGGTGAAGCGGTGAAACTTTGAAGCCGCGTGGTGAGCCGATTTCAGAGTCCAGTGGCAAGTCATAGCTGGTTCGAGAGTTGGCAGGGGAGGGGTGGCGTTTTGAAAGCGAGTGATGCTCCCTTTCAAAGTTCAATAGGTTGTTAGATTTTGAAAGGTGATGGACCAGAAGTGCGTTTAGGGCTCAACACACAGCAACGGTTAACTCTACACTAACATCTGATTTTATTTCTTCTTGATCGGTTTTGATTCCTATCGAAGGTAGTTAAACTTATGTTTGTGATCGTTTTGGCTCTGGGGTAAATTTCTTTTAGCCGCCAGCTTGTGTTTCTGAGATTAGTATATAGTTTCTAATCGTCAGCTTAGATTTTATGGTCAGGTTTGTAATCTCCCTTGCTAGGGTTGTTAAGTTATGTTCAATATTAAACATCAGATGACAAAAAAAAAAAAAAAAGTATGTCTGAAGTTGACGATGTTTTTGGAGATGTGTCATGTCTTAAACTCGAAGCACTCTCTTACCTAACTAAAATAACCCTTTTACTCTTACATTCTCTCGTATTTCACCCCCTTGTTTCTATTTAACTCTCAAAGGTCACTATTAACATTCCTAGGGATGTGTATGTTTCAAATATGAATTTGACCAGTAAATTTACAAAATTAAGCTTCCAATATTTTTGTTTAAAACTTGTATTTTCTTTAGAATTTTTATTATATAGTATAATTATATTGGACAGTAATTTATGTTTCACGTAATATCTTACATGGATTTGATATAAATAAAATTATGATGTTATAAGAAATAATAATATTATACTTTTATTCGCCTTATGCATAAATTTTATATCATAAAAAATTTATTTAGTTTTATTAGTTTTATTTCTATATAATAATAGATTAATATGCAATATCTAAAACAATACAAAGATAGTTTGGGGTTGTTCTGTTTTTTTCTCTTGTTGAATTTTGTTTTGTGATATATAGGTTTATGTAGCTTGGATGAACTATATATAAATTTATTATAAGATATTGTCCATATTTTATGGATTCAACAATGAGTATTTTTTTGCTTAAGAGTTTGTCTAGTTAAAATATATTATATGAAAATACTAGTGTTAAAATTTATTGTAACATACTTTAAGTGATTGTTTAGATAATTTATGAGCAGTTACATTTAATTATTTAACTGTTTTCATAAATTTTATATTTTTAAAAAATTGAATATAACTATCATTGATTTATTTGTGTCAGATTAAGTTAGAAGCTTCTTTATTGTATTAGATGAATAGTTTCAAAAGGCTGGGTCAGCCTTAGTCTAGTGGCTAAGTGGCACCCAAGGCACCGGGGTTCGATTCCACCTTCAGGGGTTCCTGGGTAGAAATTTCCTCAAGAGACAAAAAAAAAAAAAAAAAAAAAGTTTCAAAAGTAACGGGCCTACAAAAGCCTAATAGCGTTGCATTTGGCCCAATAACATTAAAGCCGCCATCGTCTTTACTTTTATCGGCCTTTGTCTTCAGAGATCGGACGAGGTTTAAGATACTTCAGAGAATGTTGTAGCAGCTTCACGAATAGTCTATGGTCGGTTTATAAAAACAAAACCACCGAATAAGCCGTCTCTTCCTCTTCATTAAGAGACAAAAGCTTCGATCTTTGTAGTTTATCCTCTCTCAAATCTTCGTTTCCAAGTTTCTATTAACGGTTCTTCAATGGCGAAAGACGGACCCAATTGGGATGGATTGCTTAAGTGGAGTCTCTCTCACGCCGACGGTACTCGACCAACTCGCCAGTTGAGGTACGAGGCCTCACTTTCTAGTTTCTTAGGTTCTGTCTCTGTCGTTTTGTCCGAGAAAGATCAATCCTTTAAGAGTGATTTCAAATATGGGTTCGTGTAAAGTAAGGGTTTTTAATCAGTATCGGTTTAGATTAGACGCAGTTATCGAATCGTGTAGCTTATGTAGGTGAAAGGGTATCTCTTTTCTTGTTCTATATCGTGTCAGTTGGATTGTGTTGTTGATTGAGTTGTCTTTTGGTGAGACAGCGAGGAGGATAGGAAGTGGTTCATGGAGGCTATGCAATCTCAGACTTTAGATGTAGTCAAACGCATGAAGGAGATTACATTAGTTATGCAAACACCTGAACAGGTTTTGGTGGAACATGGAGTAACACCTCAAGACATTGAAGGTTCTTTATTTCGGCCATAAACATATAGTTTATTCCTGGCTTAATCTTGTGCGGGTGCTGATTTGTTTTTTTAATGTTTTGTGGTTAGATTTGCTTGATGAGTTGCAGGAGCACGTTGAATCGATCGATATGGCTAATGGTATATTAACGATCTCTTCTTACTTTGGAACTTTGGTTAGCTCAGTTTGAAAATATTGGTTTACTTGCTTTTTTGTGTAGATCTTCATTCGATTGGAGGTTTGGTTCCTCTTCTCGGGTTTCTTAAGAATTCTCATGCTAATATTCGGGCCAAAGCTGCTGATGTCGTGAGCACGATAGTTCAGAACAATCCTCGAAGTCAGGAGTTGGTTATGGAAGCCAATGGTTTGGAGTCGTTGCTGACAAACTTCACCTCCGACACAGATGTTCATGCTCGAACTCAAGCTCTCACCGCTATTTCATGTAAGCCTGGTCTAGAATTCTATTAGTGAAGATTGAGATTGTCATGTTTTGGTTGTGAACATATTCTTAAAGAGTACTTTTTATCTTTTATCTTATGCAGCTTTGATTCGCCATAACAAACCTGGAGTCACTGCTTTCAAGCTTGCCAACGGTTATGCTGGCCTAAGAGATGCTATGGCATCTGATAGTGTGAGGTTTCAGAGGTAATTAATCAAAATTACAAGTAGATGATTCTTGAATTATTATTGAATTATTATTCTGTTTAAACACTTCAGGAAAGCCTTAAACTTGTTGCAATATCTTCTCCAAGAAGATGATTCAGACCGCAGCATCGCCACTGGACTCGGCTTCCCCCGAGTGATGATCCATCTCGCGTCTAGCGAAGATGCAGAGACGAGAGAAGCTGCTCTCCGCGGATTACTCGAGCTCACAAGAGAGAAAAACGACGGGAGTGGATGCAGCAGCATGGAGAAAGGCGACGAGAAGCTGAGGCAGCTGCTAGAAGAGAGGATCGAAGGGATCAGCCTGATGTCACAAGAGGATCTAGGAACGGTTAAAGAAGAGAGACATCTCGTGGATTCGCTGTGGAGGACTTGTTACAACGAACCTTCTTCTCTGAGAGAGAAAGGGCTTCTTGTTCTTCCAGGTGAAGACGAGTTGCCTCCTGATGTGGCGAGCAAGCTCTTTGAGCCTCCTCTCAGAGCTTCTGCAGCGAATCGTAATGCCACTGAGAAGAAGAAAGAAGAGCCTATCAAACTACTTGGACCCGCACCATAAGAGAGCTGTGCTTTATGTTATTGTTCGTCTTGTAACGTTTCAAGTTTTCTGAAAAGATTGATAGACTTCAATGTTTATGTGATGGCAGTTTCTATTTTTGATTATGTCTTTTTATATTAAGATCACACAAAGCTGTGATTGTTTTATATTAAGTTTATTTTAAGGACTAACCTAATGTATTCATGTTTGTTGGGATGTTCTACATGTCTTAGTTGGTTTGTGTCTGATAGAATGTTTAAGGTTAGGATATGAGAATTCATGTCTCTGGTGAAACTTTGGATTATTACGGTTCTGTGAGAAGTTGGGAACTATGTTTTCTTTCTTTTTGGCTTTTGGACTCTTGAGAATCTTTACTGTGCTGTGTCCCAGTTAACGGTGAAGGAGAAACGGATGTGGATGATGAACATTCTTAACCTTCGGATGATTCAGACAAACTTTTCTGACATCAGTGATACTGAGGTGGAAGGAAATAATTGGCTTTCTTTCTTTGTGGTGTAATGGTCGAAATGGTCAACACTCTGTCCTGGTCTCAGTCTCTTTTTCTCACTACAGTTTCCCTTGTTTGATTGATCCTGGTCGTGATATTTTCTCACTGCGAAACCAGGTGGATTGCTATATCACTGAGGAAAAGCGTTACAAGAAGGTGATATGGGAACACATCAACAAAAAGTATATTAAGGTGATTTTTGAGGTTCTATAAACATGAGGATGGCGCAAAATGAAGACGAAGTTGAAGCTGAAGTAGGATCAAGAAGAATCATATGACATGAACACATATTTTCAAAAACGGTGAGAAGCTCTCTGAAGAGGAAGAAGAGGATGGTTAATGATTTTGGACCGTATTGATGATGCATTCTAGAACAAAGTTTTCATTATTTTTCTTTTCTTTTTGCTGGACTAGTTGATTTGAAAGTAAGGAAAAAGTGGTTATAGTTACCTGCTTCACTCTACACATTAATCTCTTTCAATTCTTGTTACAATTATCATAAAACAACTTCTTTTTTCTGAAAAGGGGCATTTTGCATTGTTTATTTCTAATTAATTTAAATAATAAATTAATATGTGCTTAGATAAGGCTATATATTGTAGGAATCAAGCACTTGTGAGTTGTAAACACTCTCCGGTTCACCTTATCCTGAACTGATTGAGAAAGCCGGTTTGGTTTGGTTGAATCATTGTTCGGTATAAATAACTAGAATAAACCGGCCGAGTGAGAAAATAGGTTACTAGTTATGGTAAAAAGAACGGCGAGTAACGGTAGAGAAATCTAATTGAAAAAAACCCTTTTTTTATTTGTCTCTGTGTCGATCCAAAGTCTCTCCTCTTTCTCTCTGCTTCAACGGGCAAAGTTTTATTTCGAATAAAGTTTCGTCTTTTAACGTTCTTGTTCCTCCTCTGCTCCTGGGCGAATTCGTGAATCTACCTATCTCGATGAGCTTCAATCTCAATCCATCGTCTTCTTCTTCTCCAGATGAGGTTTGTTTCTCCAATCCGATTCCAAGGGGTTTTGTTCGTCCGATCGGTTCTGAAATCGATTACAGATTCATGTGATTAGAACTGTTGTAAACCCTAGATTATTATTTTTTCATTGAATAATCGATTTTTGTTAGAGATCCGGGGGCGTTTCTGATAGAATTGAGTTTATGGATCTTCTTTTTTGCAAGGGAGAAAGGAGAGGTGGTGAAGAAGTGAAGATGGAGGAGGATGAGTGTGTAGAGAATAAGCAATCAACAGCTGCTTCTTGCTCCTCTGTATCCGAAGGTAGTGGTAGTGGTAGTAGTTTCCTCCTCAAGTCTCCTCCTGCTGTTGCAAGTCCTCCTCCCACTCTCTCTCCAACTCATAGGTGCTTTTCGCATTAACTTTTGTAAAGTTTGCAAATTTATAATCTCATGATGTTTGTTTTGTTTTTTAGGAGGACGAGTGGGCCTATAAGGCGAGCCAAAGGAGGTTGGACTACTGAAGAGGTTAGTTAGTTAGTGGTGATTGCTTTTTGTTGTTGTACTTAGTTTCGGACGTTTTTTTAGATGTTTTGTCTTTACTTGGTTGTTCAGGATGAGACATTGAGACAAGCAGTTTGTACTTATAATGCCAAGAGCTGGAAGAAAATAGGTAAACTTATCATTTCCCTTTTTTCTATAGATTCTTAATTGATGTCACAGCTTTGTGGTTGGAGTCTTTTTATGCAATTGTGTATATGAGTTTCATCAACTGTTCTTGCTGTTTGATTTAGTGTGTTTTTGTTTTTTTTTTGTTCAGCTGAGTTTTTCCCTGATAGAACCGAAGTTCAATGCCTGCACCGATGGCAGAAAGTTTTGAATCCGGACCTTATTAAGGGACCGTGGACGCAAGAGGTTCCACTCTATTCCTTGTTTTCTTTTGATTTTGTTGGTTTTTTCATTTTTTGTATGAAAGCTTTAAAGGTTATTTTGTTTGCAGGAGGATGAGAAAATCGTTCAACTTGTTGGAAAATACGGTCCTGCGAAATGGTCTACTATCGCGAAGTCTTTACAAGGTCGAATTGGGAAGCAATGTCGAGAAAGGTAAAAAAATTCATATGAACAGAAAGGCATTTCTTAATAGTTGTTTTTAAGAAGCTTCACTGTGTTGTTTTTGGATATGTTATATGCAGGTGGCACAACCATTTGAACCCTGGTATCAACAAGGAGGCTTGGACCCCAGAGGAAGAGTTAGCTCTCATGAATGCTCATCGAGTCCACGGAAACAAATGGGCTGAAATCGCTAAGGTCTTACCCGGCAGGTAATATATATATACTCTTCCTTGGTGCATATGCTTCAATGGAGTCAAGGCTTAGGTTTAATGAAAAAGGGTTTGATGCAGAACCGACAATTCGATAAAGAATCATTGGAATAGTTCGTTGAAGAAGAAGTCAGAATTCTACTTAGCTAATGGTGCCTTACCACCTTCAGCAGCAAAGACGGGTGTTCTTGATAGTGCTGCTACTAAACGTCCATTGTTTTATAGAAGGGACTCTGTAACCGTTGCTCAAACCTCTTCGGGTACTATACAGATAAACAAACCAGATGAAGACCGAAAAGACCAAGCTGCTTCACCATTGACCGGTGTTAGCGAGTACGGACGTTCTCCTCAGTTACCTAACCCAGAGCCATCGCCAGAGAACGGTTACCATCTTTACTACAAGAATCCTCCTCAAACGGAGTACTCCATGGCGTCAGAAGCGGATAAGCAGCGTATGTACGGGTACGAATGCGGCTGCAGTCCAAGCGCATCACCTGTGATCTTCTTCACACCACCACCGCCTAGTAGAAAGGAGTACATTAACGGTTTGCGTCCAACGAGTCCTGAATCTTACCTGAGAGAAGCCGCTAGGACTTTCCCAAACACACCTTCCATATTCAGGAAAAGACGACGCAGGACTGTTGTTGTTGTTTCTGATAATGACAACAAGGCCGCGGAAAGAGATGAAGAAGCTGCTGCTAAAGAGGTGGTTGTTGTTGTTGATCAAAAGGTGGTGAATGAGGTCTCAGAGAGGAGCCCTGATACTGCTGAAGAAGAGAAGCAGAGCGATGGATCAAACGCTTACAACTTGTCTCCTCCGTACCGGATAAGATCCAAAAGAACAGCTGTTTTCAAGTCAAGACAGCTTGAGTTCATCTCTCCAGAGGAAGCAAAAGCAGCTGATGATGAAACCAAATCATCTGAGAAAGATAAGGTGCTTGATTGATGGGGAAGACTCTCAACTCCCATGCTAAGAAAGAAAGAAAAAAAAACTTATTTTTCTTCATTACACGCTGAATTTTTGTTATTGGTTTTTCTTTATTTTTGGGTAACTTTAAAACTGTATTAATACCAACGAATAATTCACAACAGGTTCGGGTTAATAATTCCCAAAAGAAAATACAGTATCATATTTTATATCAGATGAAATTGAATATTTAATTTGTTATGGAATCTATTATATGAAAGTTCTTTTACATATGAACTGTCATAAAACAATTAAACCTAAAATAATTTGTGAATCTTTATACAATAGGGTAAATTTATGAACTATAAAACTATTTATATAATAATTTTCATAAATTATAATATAATAATAAATTTATATTATTATTTGTGAAGTTATTTTTTTGCATTCAAATTCTTACGCTAAAATTACATCTGTTTGTTAATGTCATTATTATCACTAGCATAAACAGTGTTTTTGTTTGCTCAAAATCCAGTAGTTTAGACTGTAAAAACTAATTTTACCCAAAAAAAAACTCCTAGCGTCACTTTGACAAATATTTATCAAATCCTGACAAAGGCAGCGGGAAAAAAAAAAAAAAAAAAAAAGAAGAAATATAATACTGCAGCTCTCAAGAGAATAACAATTTCCAGTTAAGGAGTATTTAGTAAAACACATGCAATAACCTGGAAAGAAGAAACACATGCAAACGGACTAAAACTTATAGTAACAAGTACAACCAGCTTTCTAACTAAACAACACCATTACAACAAAAATGATGCAATGGCCTTGTTTCATCCATCATAGGCTGCCTCTACAAGTTTGGCAGTAAACCTAAGCTTCTTGATTTTCAATTTTGTTTCCTCGGAACATAATGCTTTCCACTCATTGCTCAACTCGTTTCTTTTCTCCGTTCCAAGGTTCATCATCAGCTTCTTAAGCTGTAACTTCCTCTGCCAATCACTTAAACCTTGCAAAATCGTTGTCTCAAACGCATCTTCCACAACGCGTAACTCATCAGCATCATCATGACTCTCCTTTCCGTTGTCAACACCCACTTCATGAAGCGATTTGCCATCAAACGCACCTTTCTCCGCCCCGTTTTCATTTACAGGTTCATTATTATCCACTCGCCCATTATCCTTTACAGGTTCATCATTAGTCACTCCCCCGATATCCCTAAAGGTATTCTCCTGATTCATCAAAATCACTCTTAACTGTTACTGGCGATAGCAAAACTTTAGACTTGGAAACAGAACCAAAACTGTAGGTTGGAAAGACAAAAAAACAATAAATAGGTCACTCACGATCTGCACAACGTTCTCCACGCCATTGCCACCATCAAGCTTACTACTTTCATCCCCATTGTCATTCACATAAACAGCATTATCCATTTGTTCCTCATCCCCCTGATTGATCAGCAAACAATAGTGTTGAAACTCAATACCCAAATCATTTTTAACTATTTACAGAATCAAATCAAGAATCCTTCATTTACAGTCTCTCCTGGTGATTTCTCAATGCCTCCTCCTTGAGCCTCTTCTTGTGCTTTCTCGTCGTTAGCAGCAACTTCAGGTTGGTAGACGCCCCAGATCATGTTGGAGTATCCAAAGGCTTGAGAGTCAGTAAGCCTAGTAAAGAGCGGATCTTCCCCTCGATCGATTCTCTCCATGTGAAGAGCGAACTTCCTCCTCAGCTTCCTGACCTTACTGAAAAGCTGCTCCTTGGAGAATTTCACATGGATGGAACCTTGCACGAAACGGAAGAAACCATCCCAATCGAAACTCGGATCGTGCCTTGTATTCACTCTGTAATCCACTAATCCCTAAAAAAATCCACAGCAAGTGAGAAGAGGATCTAATGTGACATAGGAGTAGAGATGATGAAATGAAATGGGGACCTTTAAGATAGAGAGCTCGTCGTCCTCGTTCCATATCCGTTTGATCAAAGGAGAAGCCGATTATTCTTATTCTTCTTCTTATTCTTCCTCGAAACGTCTTCTGAGGGAGACTTCTGCAGACATGTATCGGAGCAATTGAGGCGCTTCGTAGTCGCCATCTGCACTTACCGTATCGGATCTCTCGAAGCTAATCGCGACGGGGACTTGCGTGACCGTCGATGGGTGTTTGAAGATTCCTCAGCGGAAGGTAAAGGGACGAAGCAGAAGAGTTTCTTCACCTTCGTGCAAGGTAAAAAAAAAAGTCCCCCAGTCTCTTGCATCTCCAACCCAACTCTATTTTATATTAAAAAATGTTCCAATAGTACTATATTTCTCACTCTATAATAAAATGAAAAATAGGTTTACTCCAAATATAGCCAAATATAGAATAAATTGTTTTTTCTTTGTTCATCACTCTATTTTTTACTCTAAAATAGAGTACCATTAGAGCAAACTCCATCTCTATTATAGAGTCACTCTATTTTAGAATGAAAAATAGAGTGAACCCTTGGAGATGCTCTTATACACTCTTCTTCTTTTTGTTAATTATAAAAATAATTCTACTATATTTTATAATTTATATTTAAAAATATATATATTTTTACTTTTGTTTTCGAAAAAGTCCACATTTCACAATATAATTGACATGGGTCTATCTTAATTATAATTTTTAACAAACTTAATTTTTGAAAAATATTGGTTGTTTAGTCAAAAGAAATTGGTTGTATAAAACAAGCAATTAACAAAATAATAACCATTAAAACTTATGCACTTTTGAATATGAAAAACACAATTCTGGACATTTTTACAATTTAAGATTAATAATATATGGAAAGAAACATGAAATCATATTTTTCATACATATTCCACTTAATCGACATATAATGGTCGAAATCTGAAACTAGTTCAATGTTTTTGTCTCTAATGGTAATGAGTCAATTCTTGAAAATATACAAACATCGTTTTTGTCTTTATTTCGATTACCGTTTAATTACTAACAAGTAAATTCAATAGAATGTTTACATCAATTATTTTGTATTTAACTGAAAGCTTAAGCTTTAACGGACCAAAGAGAAATAGTATAAGACCTCAAAAACATAACTAAAAATATACTTAGTTTTCAAATATAAAAAAGTTTAAAATAAATAAATTACCTAATAATAAAATCACCAGAATATTTTTAGATAATTTTAAGATTCTTTAAAAAGGTATATAAAATTAGTTGTGAAATTAAACAAAAAGACAGTTTTGAAAAATCTATGCAAAAAATATATCTATCCTAGATCTTTTGGGAATTCTGTACAAAATTATGTAGTTTTTATGATAAAAAGACATATTCTTAACAATTTTTAATAATGAATTAAAGTTCAATTAATTTTAACATGAATAGATACATCTTTATGAAAATATACACTTCCTTATACATTTTAAAAAAATCTTAAAATTAATAAAAGTTTTAAGATAACAAGATATATCTTTCACATGTTAAATGTCTAAACAGTTTATAAAAAAATAGACACATCCTTTGACACAATTTCTCGGAGTCTGGAACAAGAGTTGCTTACTTGTTGGGACACATTGTGTCTTTTGTTTGCACTGGGGGACACAACGTGCTTGCAGAGCACATTCTCTTGGCTTCTTGCAGGCGAGAATACCATACTGCCCTTGCGTTGGTTTGGTTAAATTTGTTGCCCGGTTAGTGAACGGGTTTGCTAGCTGTCTGGCCGGTTTGTACAACAGAAAAAGAAATAAAACAAAATAGTTCATCTTTTGATTGAGACCGTTCGATGCGATAAAGCACTTTATGATCCAGCGGTTATTTTTGAAAGTTGTGTGAGCGTTGAAGGAGAAAGTGACGTGAATTAAATGCACATTTCTGCTGGCGTTTGGGGAGAAGGAAAGAGAGACTCTCATCTTGGCGGTAGAGGTGAGAACTAGGTCAAAAAATGTCCAAAAAATCCTAACAATCCCACATAAATAAACAACAAATGCTTGATTCTCACACGTGTTTACTGTTTTTGTTTGCATGTTAGGTGCTATTACGGCGTCATGGAAGAGCAGTGTTTGGTGATGTGCGGCGACTGGATTTGTGGTCAAGGAAGCAAGTGGGATTTCGTTGTCGACAAACGTCAAATGGCTCGACTTGTACCTGTTTCCGGTGGTAGCAGCCTGAACGAACTGCAATCGAGTGTGTTGAGGGAGTTTGGTAAAGAAGAAAAAGTGTGGGGAGCTGTTCTCAGTTACTGGCCGCCAAGCAGCTTGGAGCTTGTAACAGGTGCTCGAACACCTCCTGTCCAGCTGACGAGTGACGGAGCTATCAAGTATTTCCTGCAGCACTTTCGGGTTGGAGGGCCAATGAATCTGTTTGTGAGGTTTGAGCAAAAGCTTACGGCTTGTGAAGATCTCCATAGTGTTGACGACTCTGGAATGGGTTTTGTAACTCCTTTAGGCTTCGCCCAAAAATCTTCATTTAAGAGGGCGTCTGGTGTTTCCAACGGTGGTTATGTCTCTACGGGTGCTTCGAAGGCAAAAGCTGCTGACTTTGTTGATGTGGAGTTCATGAGTGAGATTGATATGGTTGAGGCAGAGATCAACAGAAGAAAACGTGAAGAGAGTTCTGGTGGTATTAACCCTGCTGTGAAGAGGAAGCAAAAAGAAGTAGCAACTGGTGGTGTTGGGCAGTTTGATGAGGGGGAAGCTCTAAGCGGAAGTAGTGGAGGAGAGGACGCTACACCAGTAACAGATGTTGACGAGCTTGAAGTTCGTCCTAGAGGGTATGACCAAGATTTCTGGAAGCCATTACTAAACAATGATTATAAAGGCTCCAATGCTGTCAACGTAATCTACAATGAAGACGAGATTGTAGCTGGCTTGACAAGGGGTAGTGGAGGTCGCCGTTTCACTTGCACAGCAAATGATGCTTTCGAACATGTCGTTGAGGTTGGTGGTAGTAGCAGTGGCGTTAAACTACGTAAAGATGTGGACTTTCGTAAACAAAACCCATGGCTCAAAGGTGTGGATGCTCGTGTTAGTGTGGACAGGCCGCGCAAGGTGTCCACAAGGAAGTTGGATGAAGTTGATGACGAGGAGTTTGACATCCCACCAATGTTTGATGACACCAGCTACGCTGCTCCAGAGATCCCTGACATGGACTTGGATGAAAGGGATGGGAGGATCTATGTTGGTAAGGTGTTTGGTAACAAGGAGGATTGTCAAATCTCATTGGCAATCTATGCTATTAAGAACCAATTCCACTTCAAACAGACAAGAACCAAAGTTGATTCCTTTGTGGTTGAGTGTCCCGACGAGCACTGTGATTGGAGGGTTACAGCACATGAGATCAGGGGGTGTGGGTATTATGAGATAAGGAAAGCTCAACTCGATCATCGTTGCCCCATTGATTCAAGACAAGGTTACAAGAGCAAAGCAACCTCGAAGGTTATTGCAGCGGTTTACAAGTCTAAGTTTGGTGAACCTGGTAAAGGGCCTGTGCCGGCTGAGTTGCAGAGGCTAGTACTGGAGGATCTCCGTGTGACAGCATCGTACATGAAGTGCTATCGTGCAAAAGAGAAAGCTACAATTGGCGCTCTTGGTTCAGATGAAGACTCTTACTTGAAGTTGCCTGAGTATTTACATATGTTAAAACTGGCTAACCCAGGAACTGTGGCTGATTTGGAGACTGAGATTGACGAGGATGGAGATGAGCGGTTTCTGTATATGTTTCTGGCTTTTGGTGCGTCCATAGATGGGTTTAAGAAGCTTCGTCGGGTGCTGGTGATAGATGGGACACATCTAGGAGGCAAGTACAAAGGAGTGCTACTCACTGCTAGTGGGCAGGATGCGAATTTTCAAATTTTCCCTCTTGCTTTTGCTGTGGTGGACAGTGAGGACACAGATGCGTGGACATGGTTCCTCCAGAAAGTTGAGCGTCTATTGGCTGATTCTCCAAGTCTGTCTATTATATCTGATCGTGCTCAATCAATTTACGCTGCTGTGAAGCGTGTGTATCCTTCTGCTCAACATGGCGCTTGCATTGTCCACTTGGCAAGGAACGTCAACTCAAGGTACTCAAGCAAAAACTTGGCTAAGTTGGTGACGGAAACTGCAACTGCATACAGAATGTCGGATTACAGAGAACTTTACAGCAAAGTCAGAGCAACGAACAGTGCGTGTGGAGTTTATTTGGGAAAGATCGGGGTTGCTCACTGGTCTAGAGCGAACTTCGTTGGGGATCGGTATAATATAATGACCTCCAATATAGCTGAGCAGCTTAACAAAGCTTTGGTGGAAGGGAGGACGTCGCCAATAATGGAATTGGTAATATTCATTCAGAGGATGATGACAAGATGGTTCTCTGCTAGGAGAAAAAAAGCAGAGAAACATAGGGGGAGTGTTAGCGTGGAAGTTGATAAAGAGATGACACAAAATATGGCAACAATGAAGGGTAGCAAAGTGAATTCTGTATCTAATTGGACCTGTGAGATTGTCGGAAAGTTTGGAAAGAAGGATCGGGTGATGCTTGCTGAGAAGAGGTGTGACTGCAAGTATTTTGATAAGGTGCAGATCCCATGTGGTCATGCTATGATTGCTGCAGACAGTTTGGGAGTGACGTATGAGACATTGGTGGGGCACTGGTACAAAACAACAACTTGGAGGGAGACATATGCTGGAATAATCAGCCCGGAGGGTAATCCAAGGGATGTGGATATCCCTGACGAGGTTGCGAAGATGGTGTTGATGCCGCCATTGACTTCAAGGCCCGGAGGTCGACCTAGGAAGAACAGGATCCCTTCCACTGGTGAATTCCAGGTTTTTTTACTGAAATATAGGTGTAATATGCTCTTGAACATGATGAGTGGTTTTAGAGAATGTGTTATAACGAGCAATTGTTATACGTACTTTACAGGTTACTAAGAAGACGAAGCTGGTTCAAAACAGGTGTGGAAGGTGTCGCAAGGTGGGACACAACAGGACGCGTTGCACGGAGCCAATATAGAGATTGATGGTTCTTATGAGTGAGACATTGGTGGGATGCTTTCTGAATCTGAGGGTTGTTTTATTTTGTTAAACATCTGAGGCTTGATGTTTAAGACTTAATTTTGAATCCTTTTATGGATTTTGGAGAAACTTATGTATTGCAACTAAATTTGGATAATTGTTTGTCTTAGATTTTGAAATGGTTTTTATGATTGTGTTCTTCCTTGAATGTTCTTATAACTTATGGTTGCTGCTTTTTATGATTGTGTTCTTCCAATTATTGTGTGGTAGATGATTGTGTTCTAAGTCCAGTTGAACTCTGCCTGTTTTTTTTATTAATTCTGTGTGGTAGAATATAGATGAGGAAGCAGTGTGTTTGTGCTTCATCCACATGGATTTTGTTGACGTTCTTCATATAGATGAGGAAGAAGTGTGTGTGAGTGCTTCATCGAAATTGTACACTGAACACATATATTGTCGTCCACATGATACCTAGAACACATATGAGTGGTTGTAGAGAATGTGTTATAACATTCATATAGATGAGGAAGAAGTGTGTGACTGCTTATCTTTGGTAATTGTTATTGTGCAATAGTGGTAATTAGGCTTCTTAATCTCGTTGGATGTAGTGGGAAACATACATTACCAAAAGTAGTCAAAGATTACATTCCTAAAATTAGAGCATTTAAACGAACTAAAACGTTGAACCGAAACAAAATGCATGCATTGATAACTTGGTTTGAAAGTTCAGAGGAACTTCCAATACATCCATGCGATAGTTCCCACAATAGCAACTGCAGCTGCAAAGTTGTGTCCCGGTACTATCGGCTGAGATGTGGCGTTTGTGTGCAGAATAGCATCTATGTCTTCTTTTACCTGACGGTTGGCTTCATCCACAGCCTGGTTCTGCTTCTCGAAGTGTTCGTTAAGCTTAGACATCAGGTCAGACTGTAGGGACATCATCCAATTCTTGTGTGAATCTAGCTGTTCGATGACGCTCTTGGAGAGTGACTGAAAGTCGTGAACGATGTCCGAGATTTTAGCATCCACCATCTTGATTTCATCTAGTATTGCTTCGTCTTCCCATTTAAATAGATGTGACTCAGATTTCCTCTGTTTTGTGTTTATACAAAAAGAAGCAATTAATAAGCGATTGTCGAAGCTAAGCGAAATTAAGAATTCAAAAACATTAATCTGAACGGGAAGTATAGTAAATAGGTTGAAAGGCACCTGTAGAGCGATCTCGCAACGATAAAATCTTCGGCAAGGGTTTTCCTTTGTTTCTGAAGCCCAGATTATGAGTCCTTTCCCACACCAGCATTTAGTTGGGACCCCGTATACGGACCTACGGGATCTGGAGGACGAAGAAGACGAAGTGGTCATCTATCTGTGTGGAGGTGATAGGAGGATATGTTCTTGCGCAGTGGAAACCCTAATTGAGAGATTCCCCTTTTGTTGGTAATATAGATGACCGGTTCATCCATTCTGGTCTGAACCGTCCGGTCTGTTCAATTAAGAGTATTCTTCGATTAAATTCACAAAATTACGGTGAGTGGGGTGTGTTCGGGTGACTTGTGGACGAGTAAGGATTGTGTGTTCGGGTAATTTGTGGACGGGGGTGTTGTGTAATGTGTGTATTTCAGCATGATCCCAATCGGAAATGACAAAAATTAAAGAACAACAGAACCACCAAATCCAGAACAGACGAGTAGTGTTGTGTAATTTGTGTATTTCAGCATGATCCAAATTGGAAATGACAAAGATGCAAGCACAACAGGAAAACAAAATCCAAAACACACAAATCCAGAAATCCATACTCTTTAGTCTGATTCATATTGGAGAAGCCGTGTAGTGGCTTCCAAAAAGAGTTAAGCGTTCACTGTAGAGTACATAATAATAAGAGACGGTAGCAGAAAGATAGGATTAAGTTTCAAAATACACTAAAGTAGGAAAGAGCAGAGATGTTATGAAGGAGAAGTTGGAGCCTGGTAAGCAGGGAGGACGATGGTTTTGTAGACATCCATGGCGTACTGTTTGCGTAGATCATCCACTACGAAATCTGTGATTCCTGCCATTCCGGGATCTGGATCACCGTGAGCGTGCAACTCCATAAACTTGATGCTCACCGGTCCGCAATCACCACCACGATCGTTTGTGTATACATCCTTCATCCGTTTCCAATAGAAAGGGTTGAGACCACGAAATTGCGTTTGCTGGGGTTTGGCGACCTTCTTTACGAGGTATGGCAGTGCAGTGAGCACAGACTCCATCCAGGTCACCACCTTCTTGTCCCTGGTCAACGAAGGCAGTGGGTCCAGAATTTCAACGTATCCCATGTCCAAATTAATAGCGAGGCCCACCCAGTGTCTGTCTTCCCAGATCATTGGTGTGTAGATCGTTGTCACATCCTCCATCCACTTCTGTCCTGGCTTGAGCACAATGTCAGTCAGACGCTTGTCCCATAGGAAAAGGTCTTTCCTCTTCAACGATTTGAATCTCTTCCATATCTCCTGGATCCCGGAAACTAGGTATGGTGTTGTGAACGCAAGCTTCTCTCTCTGAAGAAGTTCTCTGTGCCTCCCAGCAAGCATGTACATCAGCATTTCCATGTGCTGCATTAGGGTGTTTCGAATTCGTTAGCAATCATATATATAACTCAAAATAACCTACGAAAAAAAGGGCGCAGAACTTACAAATGTGGTCACCCATTGTTGTGGGTCTCCTTTTTTAAGCAGGAAATTGTTTGAGAAGTCGAATTTAGATGGAGTGATGTGGAACCTGTGCAATAGTTCAAGCATAAAACTCAGAAGGGAGTGCATTTATTCTGCAACATAAAAAATCTGACTAGTGAGGTCCGAAGTGACTTACACGTCCTTTTTTGAACTAAGCGTTGCAAAGAAGAGGTCCCACTCAGTCTGTGGGAGCTGAGACAACAGATCAAGGGCTGGTACACGCGGGCACTTTTCAAGCACGCCTGCGAGATGGAGTTCTTCATCTGATGGCTGATGTCGTGGAGTGGGCCTAGCAGGGGATCCGTCACTCAATTCAACATAGTCCTCCTCCACGGGTGTCTCTTGGTCGTCATCCCCGGTGTTTTCCTTATCATCTTCCGCGGTGTTCTCCTGCAAAAAGGAGGTGCAATAAAATAAGTCTATCTTCTAATACTAAATCAACCCTAGTTGACTTTAGATACCTGGCTCTGATCGAAATTACAGATGGGGATAGGGGTGCGTTTCGATGTAGCGGTTGCAGCAAAGGCATTGACAGATGCGGCATGTTCAGCAAATCCACTGCTCTTGTTTGGAGAAGTGTCGGGTGTGATACTACCTCGACGCGTTGAAGTGTCGTATCGAGGATTGTTTAATGAAGGGACCTCAGGGCTGATGGGCTCGAAGATTTCAAGACCTTGATTTAGAAGATGGTGAAATGGGGGGCTGTTTGGATGTTCAGAAGCTTCGTAGATGAATGAACGATAAATCCTTGGCGGTGACTTCGGACTCTCTAACCAAGGAGGTGTGCCAGAAGGCGAAGATGGTAGCGTTGTAGTTCTCACAGTGGTGGTGGGTTCGATCGAGTTGTGGACGGGGAAGGTGTGTTCGGGTGACTTGTGGACGAGCAGGATTGTGTGTTCACCCGAGTTGTGGACAGGTGTGTTGTGTACGGGTGTAACAGGACAGGTTGATGTGTTCTCGGGTTGAAGTGGAGAAGAGACGGTCTTGCTTGAAGGCTGGCCGTAGTGCTGAGCTGCATATTGGCTGACGACAGGGGAGTTGCAGTGAAGCTGCTCTTCTTCCTCCATTGGTGTCGGATCCTACAGAAGATGTGAACGTTAAAAAGGAATTCAGAGTTGAGTCTGTGAATGAAATACAATTAGAAAGTTGTACCGTATTCTCCGGTGGATCAGTCTGGCAGCCTATGTGTGATAGGAGAGCTTTCTTCTTAGGTGGACAAATGACATCATGAAAAGAAGAGCGCCTGCTGTGGCGTCGAAACTTTGTCCGTTTAATCAGATGCCGCAGTTCCCTGTTTTCTTCCCGGAGTTTTGCAACATGTGAAGACACTTCCGTTAGCAATTCAAGCACCTGTTCGTTTGTGCTACTTGCTGGAACAGTCCTTTTGAAGTAGTTGCTGATCCTTCTCTGCTTACGTGACGACTGTGGTTTCTTTAATGTCCTCCTGGGTTTTATATGATTCCTCTTCGACTCTGGTTCCTCCTCAGGGGGTTGATAAACAAGTTTGGGAAGCTTCTTTCCACCAGGCCAAAGATGCTTCTTGAATGGGTGATGTTTGGCAATGAGATCCTCCATGTACGTTACACGGACATCATCAACGATTGCGGACCACACTCCCCAACCAGGCTGCGCTTGACTCTGTATTGGTATCAGTGATGTCACAGCAAGCTGCACATCATCAAGCAAGTGGTGAAAACGTGAGAAATCATCAGAGCAACAACAAAAAACACTTGACTAACTAAGAGCACACATATATCACACGATAAAACACCCAGACTATAAAACAGCAAACACAAATGACTGATAGGTACTTACGTTTTCTTCGGCCTCCACACGTAGTACGTCGACATAGTTGATGTTAGCATGGAGGGGAAGATGAGGTTCTTTGAGCTGACTGATTGAAAGCGTGTCCACAGGGGCTGGGATTATGGTCTGGAGTTGTGGAACGGCCTGAAATGCAAGTAGCTGTAAGGCTAGAGGGAATCCCTTAAGTCTGAAAGTTTCCTGACGCAAAAGACGGACAAGCTCTTTGACTGGGTCTGCAAAACCAGAGGGTGGTTTCATGCAACTGATAGTCTTCAGAAAAGACTCCCTGCCCCAAGGGTGCTTGCAGAAAGCATCGACATCTCGGACCATTTTGACGTACTTGAGCGTAGGCCGTGTCTTCTGCTGATGAGCGATTAGAACACCATCGACAATTAGTATTAGAGCTATCTGCAGCTTCTTCCACCCTGGCATCCCCGTGTCTGTCTCGAACCTGTGGCGCAACTCAGCTATGGTAGTAAATTTCTTCTTTCCGATCAGTTTGAGCCAGTCAGGATCTTTGTTTGCTTTGCTCTGATCTTCATAGTCGGTGACATATCCTTCAGGGAACTCTCCACATGGTAAGCCAGTGATTGTGCCAAACTCTGGAAGCCCAAAACGGATTGCATCGGAACCGAATACTGTCCAGAGAGTATGACTATCCTCGGTGATAAGCTGTCTGGTGAGGAAGGCATGAATCAGTTTGCAAGAGACCGGGCATTGACGTGCAGGGAGCTCGAACAGTTTCCCGAAACAAGAGTCTTTGATGTACTGGAGCTCTTTCGTACCCTTCAAAACATGTTGTATTAAAGGTAGGATGTCTGGCTTGGAATAGATGTTGAGACGCCCGGTGGGAAACCGGTCTGTCGCGAACAGTCTCGGTGGTAGGCGTTCGTCAGGTTTGTTCTTCCCTACATGCACAGAACACAGAGACAAACGAACAACTCAGATAAGAAACCTAGAAAACAGAACCACTCGCATCCACATCGAAAAAGAACTCGAACACGCTTATAAACAAAAAAGAACCCTAGAAAACAAAACAAACTGAAACCTTTTCCGACACACTACAAATCGAGAAAAAAACACGGTCTAAAAGGTAGATCTAAATAAAAAAACCTTTTATGTCGTAATTTCTTACCAGTCATGTCGAAAAGCAGAAACAACTTCTGGAAAAAGGCGGAGTAGGTGATTCGTAAACTAGGGCTCGGCGAATCGGAGACTAGGCTTCTTGTTCTACAGAGAATACGGCGAATCGGAAACTAGGGTTCTAAGTCGACGGCGAATCACAGCCTAGGGTTCTTATTCTGCGGCGAATCGGGAACTAGGGTTCTTAGTCGACGGCGGAATCGTGAGGAGAGGGGTGAGTGATTTAGGAAAGAGGAGAAAATGAAACGATGGAGACTAGGGTTGCTTTTTCTGTTTGATATTGGGACAAACGACAAATTGTTATTTTGGTATGGTTTTGTTTGGTCTGGTTTAATGCTGTCTGGTTTGTTTTAATTTGCTCTAGGGATAATAATGTCTTTGTGTAGTAAGAAAGGTTGCCTCAGGCAGAATGTGCTTTATGGTGTAAATCGAAACTCAAAATGTGTCCTGGGAGGTAATAAATTCCTGGAACAAAGACATGGAATACCGCTTGTGAACAACTTCGGCAACGAAGTATATAAAGCCGGAGCTATGTATGTCCAGACGAATCTCTTTAACCAGAAACCACAAGAAGATATCTTGTGCCGACATACCCGATAAACCACCGATGCTTCTGTAGCCTTTCATTCTCGTGATGTAGGCTTCGTAATATATAACGTCTGAAAACCTGCACAATCTCTTCAATATATAATCTTCTGAAAAGATACAACTTTCAAGATGATGACGGGTAGTGTGAAAAGATACTACGGTTCTGCAATTTGTTTAGGAAATGCTTTTGAAGAGATACGATGAGGCGTCGATTACTAATGTGAATCATGATGTCATATTTTTCGTCTTAAACAAAGTTTTATCCCTTAGATTATATTTTCAGATTATATTTTCGAAGCCATTGTCACTGTTAGATTTTGACTTTTTTCCTATAATAAAATGATGACATCAGTAGTACAAAAAACATATTTGCTATATATATTATATATAGATTAATAAATAAATAAAATTATTTTATATATAACTAAAAGATAACTCTTATATATGTATTGTTATCAGGAAATTATATTTTAATATAATAATAAATATTTTAATATAATTATGTCGGTATCTTCAGGCAAAACACTTGGTTAAAAGTAGGGGTGGGCATTTCGGTTTAGTTTCGGGTTTAGTTTTTGTTCGGTTTGGTTTGGATAATTTGGGTTTTATAAAACTCAAACCAATTAAAACCAAAGTAGCTTTGGTTTGGGTTCGGTTTGGGTTTAATTCTGTTCGGTTCAGTTCGGTTTGGTTTAGATTTAGTTCGGTTTACATTATTATGGTCTAGTTTAGTTCGGTGTAGTTCGGGTTGGTTATAAAATATGAAGGCATCAGTTTTAAACTTTTATTAAAAAATAATCAACTAAACGATAGAGTGAGAATATAAAAACTTATGCTACATGATTTTATATATAATAGTATTATTTGAATCATGTTTATAATTTTTTTTAAAGATATAGAAGTTATGAAAAAATGAAAAACGAAACTTTAACTAAAATTTATAATATGTTAATACATATATATATCATATATATTTTTACTATATATATTGGATTATCGGTTTGGTTTGGTTTAGTTCGGTTTAAATCCAAACCAAACCGTTCGGGTTGAGTAAAACATGAACCAATTGGGTTACATAAAGAGCACGGTTTGGTTTGGTTTGGTTTAACTTCGGTTTGGTTGGTTCGGTCCGGTTCGGTTTGGGTTTTTTGCCCACCCCTAGTTAAAAGTATCTATCATATAAATCTCTTTGGTTGTTACATTATCGAAAAAGAAAAAGTGAATAAAAGCGGGAAAAAATCAAATAAGAAAAGGAAATAGGGAAAACAAATAAAAAAAAGGAAACAAAGTGTCTATATATATATTAGCTCTACAGAACTCAAACTAGCATAGAAAAAAAAAACCTAACGATCCAGAGAGAGAGGGAGATGGAAGGAGTCTACGTTCCTGCTTTCAGAAGGAAGGAGAAGAAGACAGACAGTGGAGCGAGAATCATGGGACGAGCTCCGGAGAAGAATCAACGCCTTGGTGAACAAGGCAAGCGCGAACAACCTGCGTCACGTGGCTTTGGAACTCTTCCAAGAAGATCTGATCAGAGGCAGAGGCCTCTTGTGCAGATCGTGCATGAAATCTCAGATCGCTTCTCCCGCTTTCTCCGACGTGATCGCCGCTTCTGATCGCCGTCGTGAACTTCCAAGCTCCCTTCGGTCGGTGACCTCTTGCTGAGAAGGTTGGTTCTGCAGATACGAAGGGCTTATGATCGTAACGACAAGCCTCTTTTGTTGGCTGTAGTTAAGTTCCTCGCGCATCTCGTGAACCAGCGGGTGGCTTGCGAGGTTATCGCCCTCGAGGTTGTACACATGCTTCTCTGGGGAGCCTACGGAGAACACTGTCGAGGTCGGCTGTTGCGTTTGTTAGAGAGTGCGGTGCGTTTCTTCTTGAGGTCTCTCCGAGTGGTTTTCAACGTGATCTTCGACAGTGTTTCGAAGGATTGTTCAAGAAGGGGATTTGGAGTTTAGGTCTCGGTGTTTGGTCGAGTCTTTGGTCGCTCTTAGGAGAGCTAATTTCGAGGGCCAGTCCAGCGGTTCGTGATAAGTTAGGATCTTGTTGATTCAGACGAGAAGAGTGACACATGTCATCTCTCTGTTTGATGACACTGATCCCGAGACTTCTCTTGACGTGTACAAGCCTGACCCTGAGTTCCACCAGAACGAGAGGAAGTACGAGCAGCTTAAAAGGAAGATACTTGGGGAGCAAGAAGAAGAAGTAGATGATGATGATGATGATGATGATGATGATGATGATGATGAGGATGATGATGATGAAAGGACGGTTATACAAGACCATACAGAAACGGATCTTGTAAGTCTGAGGAGGACAATTTATCAGACGATCATGTCTAGTCTTAATTTCGAGGAAGCAGGGCATAAACTGCTCCAAATCAGATTCGAACCGGGTCAGGAGATGGAGCTATGCGTTATGATTCCTCGAATGTTGCGCCTGAGGAGAGAACGTATCGTCCCTTCTATGGTCACTTAGCACACAGGTTCTGCTTAAGAAGCAAAACGTACAGAGAATGTTTCGAGGATCTGTTTGTGCAGCAGTACGCGACGGTTCACCGTCTAGAGACTAATAAACTGAGTAAGGTAGCCATGTTCTTTGCTCACGTGCTGGCCGCGGGATCTCTACCGTGGCGTGTCCTTGGCAATGTTTGGTTGACAGAGGAAGACACAACTTCATCGTCACGTATCTTTCTCAAGATTCTTTTCCAAGAACTCGCTGAGCAAATGGGGATGAGAGCGTTGAATGAAGAAGCTTCAGGATCCGACCATGGAGAAGATCTTCGAGTCAATCTTCCCAACGGATCATCCTAGGAACATGAGGTTCTCCATCAACTTCTTCACCTCCATTGGTCTTGGAGGTATCACTGAGAGACTCAGGCAGCTCCTCGCCCAGCGTCAGAATCCGTAATAAAATTAGATGAGATGGCGAAGAAGCGTAAAAGAAGAAAAGGTTGATTAGTGTAAAGCTCTCTATAAACTTTTATTGTGTTTTTCATTTTTGCCTCTTTTTTTCTTTTCTTTTTTAACTTTGATGAGCTAACAAAAATTCAAATATGTTTAGTATTTGCATACAATAGCGATTAAGGTCCATCATCATCTACTGATGCTTTGTTGAGCCTGATTTTATGTACAAAGCTCAAGTTAGTTTAAGAACAAGCTTAAACTCGCCAAAATTAACTAACACCTCTGTCCATACTCTAGTCATGTAGTAATTAATCACAAGTTGTAACTAAATAGAGAATGAAGTTGGAAGGAAAAAACACAGCAAAGATCAGTTACAAGGCTCATGTTCTTATCAGATAGGAGACTGAAACAAGAAAGTATAGTTAAAAACTATGTGTCGAGAATCAGACCGAATCCAGAATCACATATTTGTAAGCATTAGTTGAGCAGAGAAGAGCAGAGAGCCACAAAGAAGGGACTCTCAAGTGCTACCGCCTCTTTATAGTCTAGTTGTTTATTTACTGCAATTTGAGTAACAGACTGTTTTATTCCAACTACAAACCAAAAGTCTGTTCTAACAAGAGTAGTCTGAAATATTGTACCTGCAGCCTCGGTTGCATGACTCCCTGGTGCTACTCTAATCGACCTGAACACAAATATGCGGAAAATTAATAAAGAGAATTAATCACCTTCAGTTAGTCTTAGTGATCCTGGTGACTCTTTAAGAAACACAAGAATAATCTTCAACCGGAACAGTTACTTGTAACCTTAAATCGAGAAGGATGGCTTTTAAAAAGTTTGTGTAGATGCAAAGGCCAATAAGGTGGCAGACGTGACAATGTGGAAGAGATGGCGTGGGTGTAACTCTGCATGATTAAAAAGATACAACAATTTAGCAGACTGGACTAAAGAAAAAGATAAGAAAATCCTAGTAACTTTCTTTGTGCTTACCGAAGGTAACTCTTAGTATCATCAACTTCAACTGATTCACGCGGAGCTCCTCCAGCGTTAGCTCCGAATGCTCTGGATCTTTGATATCTCTTGTATGATTTGTAGGATCGGCAAGACGGCAAGGCACGAAAGATAGGTTGATCAAATAATAGGCATAACAACGAGAAATTCAATATTTCTAACGGGTTAAGAGCCTAAAGGATATCAAAAATCTTGAGCTGGTCTATTGGTTCTCTACTGAATACTCATTGGTGTTGCGCTGATCAGTACGAACACGCAGTTTCCAAGGGTAAACAATTGTGTTCTCGTTAAACAATCTAGAACTAGGTGATTATCCACTCCTCTACTCAAACTCATGCAACATAATATTTATAAAATAAATATATTATAAATATTTGATTAGTATTTTAGTTTTAGTTTCAATTATTATATAATTTATATGTATAATTTATTTAAAATAAATAATATATTATTTTAACTAGATATGTAATTATATATATATATATATATATAATATCTAATTAGTTTGATAATATTGTTTAGATATAATAGATTGCATTTACTTCATCAAATTCTACTTAGTATTTTTTGTTATAAGCAAATTAATGTTTCTTCAAATGATCAAATCCCCTATGCAAGTTAGAAAATCTACATTCCCCATTGATCAAGAGGTGCTTCCTATTCTAGACATTTTCAAACACAACTCCACTATCCCATACTTGCCGGCAATATCAGTTTTTCTCATAGCTTTTACTGAAAAGAAAAAAAAGAACACAATTGATTAAATTGATTGAGTGAAGTTTTAAATTGAGAAGTAGTCAGTTCATATGAAGAAGAAGAATAACAAGAAGAAAGAAAAAAAATACAATATCAATATCAGTTGTTATCTTAGGTTTTACCATGATTGTTATTTTGTTTCTCCACAATGAGTACTTGAAGGTAGGTTTTGATCATAAGCAACCATCTAGAACAAATCTTACATCATGTTGTTTGAATTCATTTTCAATGTTTTCTCTAAAATTTTGGAGATCGTAACCAAAGGGGAACTTTGGATACTCTATGTCACAAACTGCATTTGCGTCAGTAAAACTGGGTTTGAAGAACTACCGTTGTTCACATCACATTTGCTAGTTGTCGGTATGACTGTTATAGAGGACTTGGCTAAGAAAATAAATACTAAATGATGTTCGCTTTTGTTGCTCATTGTTAATATATGATTTTGCAGAAGGGATGAAGCACTTATTGGTATAAGGCTAAAGCCGTGTACAAATTTAGTTCATAGTTCATACCTACGACCATATTACAAAACAAAGATCCTATTGTGGTTCTTATTGTATTATGATATGAAGATTTCCTTACTTTCAGGATAGTTTCACTATCATCAAAAAGAACTATTTTTTTTTGGTTTTAATGAATTAATAAAGATTAAAAAAGTATTTCGAAGCTACGACCCTTTTGACTTCTATTTTCATAAATTAGCTTTCTTGTTCCACTAGTGTGATATTACTTCGTATTTATTGTTGCTTTGCTAGCAATAAAACATAATCTCCCAGTTTAATTTGCCACATGTAGGAATATTGTAAGTGGAGAAACTTCAATTACCATCCTTACAATTCTAACCAGGAACTTGTCAAACGACATATTTGAGTAATAGCAAGAAATTGTGACAAAATATTAGAGAATGAAGCTGATGAAACACGATAAAGATTACAAGGTCTAGTTTCTGAAATATTGCTTAATCATATAAAAAACACTGAAACAAGAAACTAAAGACAAAAGGATTATATACTAAACAAATGTGCCACAACTAGATGGATCCAAAATCACATATTCGTAAGCATTAGTTTTTTTTTTTTTGCTTAAATATTCGTAAGCATTAGTTGAAAAGATCCACAAAGTATAGGAACTCTCAAGCTGCCTCTATACTCTCTTTATGGCCTAATGTTTATTGACCGCAGTTTAAAAGCCAATTGAGAATCAGATGGGAACTTCTATATTGGAATATTAGTATTATATTCAGAGAATTATTCAACTCCATTCCATAGAAGTACAAACTGACTCATCCGTCACACATGGCAGAGACATCCAGATATCACGTCAACATAAACGAAAACCATTACAGGCTAAAAGACAAAAGGCTGCAGCCATTATTACACTATAAACCAAACCTAGAACATCATTTGGGTTACTTTAATATAATCTCTGATAATCTCTGCCTTCTTAAAAAGGTTCCTTTATTCATTTACAAGTGCATGGGTCACACTTGCAGTCGGATCCACACTTGCATGCATCGTTCTCAGCGCTGCCCTCTCCAGAAGCCTCATACTGGTTCTTCATCGCCGGTACAACGCCAAAGACGAAAGTCTCAGCTGTGGTCGTCTCACCGGAGAAGCCCAAATCTGGGTACATTTTGCAACTGCATCAACGCAACATCACACGTCATCAGAGGTTGTGAATCATATATACAAAGAATCTCAAAGAATTGTTACAATGGACAACCAAAACAGAGGACTGAGACTTACCCTCCGCAACCGTTGCCGCACTTGCAGCCAGATCCACAACCACAGTTTCCTCCACAGCAAGACATTTTCTCTCGAGAAAGACCGAAGAAATAGCAGAGAACGTTTAAATTAGATTGATCGTTTATAGAAAGTTTATCACAGAATGAATTTTAGATTGATGAAGCTTCCAAATTTATAGGCTAAATGAGAGAATCCTGACCATACACGTGTCGCAATCCGTCTCCGCTCTTATCTCCTAAATTTAATATCAGTCCAGAATTAGTACTTATTTACGGATTTACCCTTGGGGGCATTGATTCTCGTACGTCGGTTGAATTATTGGCGGGACAATAATTGTGGAGCGTGTGTTTGTTCTGGTACGTCCTAGAGCGTGCCGGAGTTCCGTGTGTTACAGTCTTATCACCGTCCAGTTTTACACCGCCTTTTATGCAGATCTAAATCTACGGTTGTTATTTAAACTTTATTTAATCCACATGTACGCATGACACATCGATATCATCATTCTATTACTAGTGCTTTTTTTTTAACAACACAATTCTATTTTTTTTTGGTCAAAAACAACAATTCTATTACTAGTGCTTTTGCAGAAAATAATAAAATTTTGAGATTTAATCATAAATATTAAATTTGGTAAAAAAAATTCAAATAGTAAATTTGAGTTTCAAAAAAAATAAAAATTTCAAATAGTAAATCTAATAATTACTTTTACAAAGAAAATATCCAAATTGCCTTCTTGTAAATGAAATATTAAAAATATCTAAATAAATAGTTCTTTCTATATTATTAGAGAACAGAAAAAAAAAAGAGAAAGCGAAAATCTTTCAAAAGGATAATTCACTATATGTGATCGGGAGAGAATATAGGAGAATCGTTCAGAATCTTATCCGGGATATCAATATTACCGAAATGAAAAGTGGTTTTTATTGTTGCCAAAGTCATGCTATGCAATCAATGTTTTCATGTTCTTTTTGGCAAATAAATATATTCAAGATTCTAGAAATGAAAATATCTTCTTTGTCAAAGAAAAAAGAAATTAAAATATCTTGGGGGTAAAATGATATCCATTTTTATCGAACGATATCCATTTTTGCTCCTTTTTAGTTTTTAACCAGTCTGTAAGTTTTTAAAAGTTTTGAGGTAAGTCTTGGTTAACGAAAAGAGAGAACATAGTTATAAACTTATAATCAGTGTTTTTAAATTCTGACCCGAATCCTACATTGAATTGATAAATTGGATGATTTAAGATAATTTTCGTTTAAATTTTGTGAAAAATAATATTTAAAACTCACTAAAACCTGTAAAAATTAACTAAAATCCATAATCCGTTTAATGACTACCAATAAATTATTTTACTTACTATTTTTATAGTTTTATTTGAAGAAAACAAAGTGAATAGTGGTAAAGAAAATCAAAATTAGTTTATTTTATTTGGTATCAGAGTATTTTGTTATCAATAATTCATTAATGATATTTAACTATTGATTTATTTTAGATTTGAATTTAATTTTGTTATTCACACTAAACATTTAAATATTTACGATTTTTAAGTTTTAATATTTTTATTGGATTTCATAACTTTTAACTTGCTACAAAAAGATTTTAGGTAATCTAACTATTTTTTAGATATTTTATATGAAAAATGAAGATAAAATAAAACAAATTAAATACTTTCTAATATTATCTTATGGTTTATAAATATTTAGAAAATACTTAAATTTAGCTTCTATATATTTATTTTCAGAACTAATATACTAATATTATATAATAAAACTAATTCATTTATTAATTCACGCCTCACCTTAGATCGATCTGATAATCCGATGATCCAGAATATCATCTCACTATGTCCGGATCGAGTTTGAAAATATTGGCAATATAACTTATAACTTATCACGTGTAACTTTGACTTGGTCAGTACTAATGTGTTGTGAGCCCCTAGCTAATGGATCAAGTGACCACTTACCAAACCAAAAAACATGTAAGTTTGTGGTTACTGGTACAATTAGATTAATATTATGATATGGTTAGCAAAAATATGGCATTAGGTCTTCATTTTAGTTTTCTGCAGTGTTAGCTTGGACCTGTTTGTCAGTTTACTCCTCTTCCAGTGGAGTTATGGAGCGGGATGAGCCAACCTTTTCTGTTGATGCCTGCTTGAACCATCTCGGTGAATGCTTGATTGAATCTATCTATAGTTATTTTCTTGATGGTCTGGTTAACACTAGTTGTCAAGAAGCGCTTGGTTAGGGAGTTTTAATATTGATGTCTCTTGTCCTATAATTGTTTACTAGATCTTGACCCGCGCTTTGGAAGCGCGGAATATTTTACGATGAAAAATTTCACTAATAACTTAATAAATATTTTGGTAATTTTTAAAGAGTGTGTATTTAAAATATTTTTGCATTTAAATCAGTGTTTTTAAATTCAACCCGATTGTGATTACATCGGTTAATCCGGAGATCTGACAATTCAATTTAGGTTTTTAAATTATTCATATTAAAAAAATTGCTAAAACCCGAGACTAACCGATTGAACTGATGGATGACCGATATGTAATCTAATTTGATTTAAATTGTAATAGTTTCATAATTTGTAATCTTATAATCCAAATTTTAAAGTTCATTATTTTGAAATTTATAAAATTATGATGTTTCTACAAAATTTTAAAGAGAAAATGATAGATATAAAATAACTAAGATTGATTATTGTATTGTTTGAAAATATTGATAGTAGTATAAAAAATATATTGTTTGAAAACATTAATAGTAGTATAAAGAAATAAGTATATTGTTTGGAAACATGGATAGTAGTATAAAGAAAGTAATAATAGTGATTTAATGTAGGTTTAAATATAAAGTATAAAGGTGTATTTAATTTAAAAACTTACAAAATAAATGTTAGGTCCAATAGAATGATTCTGTTTTAATAAGATAGATTGATTTCAAAGTTCACCTTTGTTGATAAGTTTTGAATTAATCTCTTTGTGTCTTTGGAGCATTTTTAAACTTTTTGCGGCTCTAAATATTCAAAATAGCTGTACAGCAGAATCTGGTTGTGATTTTGATTGTAACCAAACCTTCATTTTGATTAATAATATTTATAATTTAGCAAAAAAAAATGGCATATTGGAAACAGGGAGATGTTTTTCCTTACCAATATAGTTAAGTGACCAATACAAGAAGAAAATACATACCGGCTAAGTCTAACTATATTATGACAAAGTAAAATGGTCATTCTCATTTTCTTCTTGCATTATATATCATATTAACTAAACTACATATTTGGTTATGGAAAACACAGCATATTGAATATGCGAGAAAGTACATAACAAAAACTTAGTGGATCACACACGGTTTTTTTATTCACATGGAAGATTTCCAAATTCTCCCTTCAAGTGAAATCACTATTACAGAAACATCGTCATGATACCTGCGACGATCTCCTTGTGGTATCTCCAACAATTCGTGGAAGTCCATACCTAGAAAACCAATCAAAGTCGTACGTTAGTTTATTTTATTTTTTAGTGAGCGTTTTGCATGTTGCGTTTTGGTTCTTAGTACCATATTTTTTGGCAGCTCGAAGGAGGACTTCTTGGATGAGATGCTGAGCAGGATCACCTTCAGGGAAGGCTGAGATGAAAGACTCGACCTCGAAGATGACTTCCTCACTTGAAAAGTATTCATACAATCCATCAGAAGAGAGGATGAGGAACTTATCATGCGACGTGAGTCTATGGTGGTGAAGCGACGGAGAGCACGTGATGTACGGCGCTGTTCCAACGTAGTTTATTCTAAACATCTCTAGAACCGCTTTGTTCCATTTCGGCTGAAGAAAATCGTTTAATCTTTAGCTAGATATATAAGGAATAAACACCTAATATATAGTCTACTAGTTAGGGTCAGTCATGAGCATTAGCCAAGTGAAATTTTGGCATGTGGCTCCCAAAATTTTGAGAAATAAATTTACATAAATATAAACTTCCAAATTTATATAAATTTGTTTGAGACAATTTCATACTAAACTGATTATAACCCATAAAATCTCAGGATGTGTCCTGCTACTAGTGATCGATGTGTTCTATCATCTAAACTACTACCATGCATAATAAAAGCTTTTTCTCAAAAAAAAAAAAAAAAAACTACCATGCATAGTCCATAAAAGTTCAAATTATTCTAAATAAAATACATACTTGTTTGAGAAATCCAGCGCCAAAGGCACGAGTAACCTTGAGATAACCTTTCACTCTACCATTCTCTATCGCCAATGGATCATCAGAATGTTCATTCTTGATTCTTCTCACTTCCTAAAGAGAAAAGTTAAAATCAGTATCTCATAATTGTCGATCAAAACAGAACAGTTTGTAACAATGCGTTACCTCTTGAACGTTTGTGCTGTGTTCCATATTGAGCTGAACAGGAACCAGAAGACTAACTCTTTTTTCTCTGACCAAACAAGTCTTTAATGGACTCTCTTCCTTGATTCTCTGAAGATCATTTGGCATCTTCTTACGCCCGAGATAAGATCTTTGAGCCAGAACCGCTCGGCTGTCTCCAACGCTCATCACGTAAACGTCTTCACCTTTCATCAACGTCACAAGTACGCAGGATCCCATCAAGGCTAATACCGGATTCTCGTCCACCGTCAGGTCAAACGCTTCCTCGGTTTTCATCAACGCTTGTTGAAGAGCTTTCAGAACGTCTTTGTGGTTGATCATCTCCGAGTCAGATTCTTTGTGATTCTGTTTCGAAGCGTACCTCCACTGGAGCTTCTTCACATCCTCAGCTATGTTTCTTGAGTCACAAGCAACAGTGTTCTTGATATGGGACTCGCTACATGATCCGAGATCATCGGAGTTGTCGTTGTCGTCCCATAGCAAACCTTTGAGCTCTTTGAGCACGGCGGTGTAGAGATTGTTGAGAAGATAATCCGGTGGATCCGGACCGTTGAACCCGTCGTAAATCCCGACGAAAAGCCAACCGTTTTCCTCGGATAGGATGACGTGTACTCGATCTTCCCCTGCTTTCCCCTGCGCCCATTGAATCTTTGGCTCCTCTAGAGAAGAAGACTCACTCTTCTCCTCCTCCTCTTCCTCCTCTTCTTCTTCCTCCGAGCCTTCTTGTTCTTTGGTTCTAGGGCTCTCTTCTTGGCTGCTCAGAGTCGTGCTTGAGTAGTTGATCTCAGGAACCGATGCTCCTCCTTGACGTGAATTGAAACTGCTGATTGGCTTGATCACGCTCTTCTTTGAGCGAGATAGATTGTTAGATATCATCAGCTTGTTGACAATGGTTTTGAACGTGGCAAGTCTTTTTTTGTTTGGTTTCGGTTTAGAAAATGATTTGTTCTTCTTTGGTTTCTTTTTATTCCCAACCAAACCGGTTTCGATCGGACCGGACAAGAACCGGCGCTCGAACGGACCAACAGACACATGACTCTGCTTCTTTGTCGGACCGCGCGGCACGGGCTTGAGTGGAAATGAAGCGAACCTGTTGGAGCTCTCGAAACCGGAGGCCTTTAGCGACGCGTCTGTCGACGACAGACAGGCGGAGAGCGGCGTTGAGTTATTGGCGCTGACGGAAGCGCCGGAGATCGAACGGAAAGTTGTCGTGGTTCCGGGGATCGGGTCGGGTTCGAGAGACGGTTCCTGCGCGAAAGAAGGTCTTGATCCGTCGTCGAGAACCGGTCGGACGTAGCTGAAAGAGTGGCCGAGGCTGTCGTGAACCCGTTTGGCTCCGACGTCGTATCGCACGGAAGTATCTCCGGCCACGCAACAGTTACTAACTCCGTTTCCCATTTGTAGAAGAAAGGAAAGAGGTGAACTTGGGAGTTACGCAGCTACTTAGTGGAGACAAAGAGGGAAATGTTTTTTTTTTCTATTTTTTTTTTGCTAAATATCGAGAGGGGAATGTTGCGGAGACATTATTATTATGAACTGCTTCTTTGGGTATTTATGATGTGGGAACAAACTCGTGAAGATGATGAAATGAGTTGACTTTTTTTGGGAGGTTTATTCTATTGGTATTATGTTTATTGTTTTGGTCGTCACTGGAATTAGTAAAGCCTGTAAATAAATCTTTTATTTTAACTATTATAAATGAAACTTTTGACACGAGATTGTAAATATTTGATTAGCTCGTTTTCGCCAGAAAGTATAAACCTATATAAGTCTGGTTTTGTATTTTACAAAATAAGAATGTCATCATTCAATTAAATGAATTTAATTTGTTTTCGTTACAAGGGAGTACTTGACTTTGAAGAAGGGTATGTGTGGTTTGATTCATACAAGTAATAGAAAAGTATGAATTGTTACTCTAATGAAATGCAAAAAGTCAAATAATTAGATGTTAAATTACATGATTAATGTGACCAGTCACTACCAAGAAACTAATTGTGCGAAGCTTGCCTTAGCCTCTATCTAGGGAAAGCAAATCGTATGTGCTGACGACGTAGACAATATACGTTCAAAAATTAACAAGTAACAATCATTACTATGAAAAAAAACACTGTAAAATGTTTTATAAGATGTGAGTAATAGTATCATTACCTAATACTCCTACAAAATTAGTCTTTTTCAGATTGTAAATATATATAATAAAAAGATACCAGATATTCTTGGAAGAGTAGCTGTCTCCTTACGTTACAATATGCACTGCATGAATTTTGCAACCAAATTTCTTAATTTAAAAAATTGAAATTTTCAACATACGACCATGTTTCAGATTTTCTCAGACATCAACAATATGATAATAAAACTGCGTCTAGTCGACCAGAATACTTCGATGAAGTGCCATGATCAGAAATTCAAAACAGACTGTTCCAACATGTTTCAGAACAAAAATATTACTGTCATATAAGTCAATTAGTCTATCAAATTAATCATATAATATGCTTAAGCACGTAATTACATTTTGTGGATCCTTAGAGAAAACTTGTCAACGATTTCGAGAATGAAGAACGTGGAAGCAGAGAATTTTGCTTTTAAAATCTGACTTTCTTCTATATATTGTGATTTGTAAACTATTTTTACCCCAAATATATAAAGTCGTAAAGGTACATACAAGTCATGAAATATTCCATAGTTGTGAAATTATTATTATTATTCGATTTGAACGAGATTAAAGGCTAAACCACTCTAAAAACACAACCGTTTTATTTTAATGTTTGCTTGAAAAACACACACACACACTATTAAATCAAACACCATAATTCTTGTTTAGACGTGTGGAGCAGTGGAGGACATACACATGCCTCATTTGGATTGTTCCAAACATCCATTTTCTTTACGAGGACGTCAAGAAGATAATAGCCCACGTTAAAAAGGAAAGGAAGAGATACACAACATTAATAGTTTATCTTTAAATTTCTTTTTAATATTACAAAAAAAATTACAACCAACAAGTTTATATATCTATGTTTACACCAAAAAGAAAAGTTTATATATCTTATGAGTTATGAGAATGACTGAGCCATATTTTTTACTACATTACTTACAGCTTGAATTCCGAGACCAAAACCCAACTACTGATGCACCACGTGCAAGTGCAACCTCTTAAGTAGGTCGTCGAATCCTACCTACGGATTGGATAAGGAACCAACATTCCATCGTCTGGGAGATTCCGACCTAGAAGGCCACATTTAAACGATTCAAATTCACTCTTCTTTCCCCATTAACATAACACTGGTACTTCTTTCCACACGAAAACCAACCTCATTTGAATATATTACGAACACAATAATATATACATATACAATATGCCAATATGGATTATGATTGTGAATTGTGTTGCTTTTGTAATCAAGTCTCTCTCAGTGATCAATCAACTAAGTTAGAATACAAAGCAGGTGACAATAGATATCTTCATGCTTCACGAACATGAGACCCCTTTAGGACTCAAACCAGATCGAGGATTCGAGAATGGCTGCTCCTCGGATGAAGAAACTTGTGGAGAAATCCAGAAGCAGAGAGGGATTTTGGTCAATGGCAGCATATAAGGCGCGTTCAGGTGAAATTCAGGTTGTAACAAGAGGGATTGCACGGATAAGGACAATCGATTAGCTTCACTGGTTTCCGGTTGAAGTACCAGTCACCTACAGACTCCGCAATTGTCTGTTCCAGCAACAGAACAGAATAGAATCAGTTGATTTTGTAAAAAAAAGGATTTGAAAAGGAAAGCAAAAGATTGTGTGTCACATGTGTTGTTGACCTTATTTTCGATTCTTGTTGAGGTTGGGGAGTGCCATGTCGCCGACATAAGTGTCTGGCAATGAGAGTAGCATGAATCTATGAACATCCCACCAGCTTTGTTCTGATGAAACTTGCCGATCGCATCCATCAGAGAGCTGCGAAAACCTGCAAATCAAATAGGAATTTATACAACTGAGAAATTCCAAGAATAATCAAAAGGACCAAAACAAATCATATCAACTGATTGTACTTTGACACATAGGAGATTTATGATAATCAAGTTAATATAATCATTTTGGGCATTAAGCTTGACTAAGGAGTAAACTACCATGTAAAACTTTCATCTGAGCGGCATCACACTCCTTAATATTGAGTCTGCACTTTGCCCAACTTTTATCTAAATCAGTAGAAGCTGGTACCAAGACATTTTGAATCTGAATATGTGCTTGGTATTAGTTAAACGTTAAACATAATTTAAACAGAAATAGGCGAATAGTTATAATGTTTGGCTTGGTAACCCTAACCTGCCAAAAATCGTAAGCTGGATTGACAAGAAATACTGGTGTTTTTATGTTGTTAACGAAACTTTGAGGAAACATACACTGCAAATCATAAAAAAAAAAGTTCTCAATACCAATCATAATCAGTAAATAAAGATTTTAATTAAGTGACAAAATCTACCTTAGATGGCTCCGGTTTGGCTACACAATTCTTATCCAAGCTCTTTTCGACGCCCTGGTTGGAATCAATTGAACAGTTGTAAATCGGCAAAAAGCCATGTAATATGTTCTTGTTCATATTTGATGAAGCATGCACGAAAATATACAACAAAAATATGGTTTTAACTATTGACAGAAAGTGAATGGGGAAACCTGCAGGTTAACAACATCATGATAGAAAGATCTCATCGTAGGGTGTCCAAGGACATCAGGCCTGAAAAGAAGAAGAAAAACAGCTTTACGGAGACTCAGAGACACTGTTAAGCTGCTGATGTCACATTAACAGTAATTTTTCTAGCTCTTTGGAGTATAGTCTGCAAAGAATTCTAAAACAGTCTTACAGGTTTTGCTTATGTAAACCAGTTCAGACCCAAAGAACTTAATTAAAGAGTACTGAAACTCACAATTCTCGGAAAAAAATCATGAGAAAAGGCATTTTATGAGCAGAAACGTACACGTTGAGAAAGAAGCCTCCGTCAGAAACACATTTGACAGCTGCATCTTTTGGGAGATGATCACGAAAGTAGTCACAATGTATAAGAGTTGCCAAGCCACCAGCAGAACATCCTGTAAGTATGCCCTACATTTTCTCACATGTGTAAAAGAGAGAAAAAAATATTAATCACTAGCGGATGCAAGTTACCTAATAAGTAGGCGAATCCTGCAAAGACAGAAACGATACATTGATGGAATGGAAGACTGACTTTCTTATTCACTAGTATATCATTAACGCAATCCCTTATATAAGATCACGAGGATGCTACCTGTTTCGCATCTGACATGCCCATCGACAACAACTCATCCATAATTGCCTCCCAAATGAGCTGGCCTCGGAAGAAAAGCCGTGTTCCGTTCTGAGAAGAGAGAAAACATGAAACTTAAGCATCTCTTTTTTTTTGCCTTCGACAGATTTTGCCACTAAGCATCTTTTCTCAGCCTACGAAAAAAACCCCGTTTATTACCTTGAATTCAGCTTCAGGGTGTCCAGCAAAAGAAGCACCATCACAGTAACGTATCTTAACTCTGTTCCAGTTAAAGAACTCTACAAACCAACAAAAGATGATTATACATTAAAAAAAAACGACCATGTAAAAGCAGAACAGAAGAAGAAGAAGGTCAATAGACAGTCTCTCCTACCAGGGTTTTGAGAAGGGTCACTGCTTAAAACACCTTGAAAGTCAACTTCATCTTCAAAGTAGGTGGAAGAACCTAACATAGTCATTGCTCTAGCAGAACATGACGCTACCGTACTGCACCAGCCTCCACCCTTTCAACACATTTTCACTCAAAACATATTCTAATCCCCAAGTAAAAAAAAAAGTTTCAAACTTTCAATCAACCAAAACAAAGAAACAACACCTCAAGATGAAGAAGCCAGCTTTTTGAGCCTGACCCTGAACCCTTATGAAAATGGTACCCAGGCAAGCTTCCATCCAAGCAAACTGCAAAAAAATCAAAGCTTTACTCTTTTAGCATTTCAAAATGTGAAACGAAACCTAGAAGAAGGAAGATAGATTTGGTTCACAGTACAAGCTCCTCTCTCTTTTGCTTTACTCGATAGCGTCAGTTTCACCAGATCGGGTGGGGATTTGATGGGAGGAGATCGGTCAACGGAAGGGACGGAGTCTGACGTGGGATCGAAGAAGAATGAGAGGAAGAAGACGATCAATACGAATCCTATTGAAGCCACAAGACAATCGCTTTTAGCGAATTTTCTGCTTCGAAGCAGAGAGCTAAACCTCGGAATCGCCATTGAAGAAGAAGAAGAAGCGATCAGTAAGCAACACTGTTTCTTATGTTCATTATGTGGGACCCACTATCACTTAATCAAACCAATGATCAATTCGTAATTGAAAAGAACCGCTTAACAACTTAAACCAGGTTAGTAATACCGGTTTAGAAAACCAGGTCAAACCAGGTCAGGTTAGGTGACAAATTAAACCTGGTTTACCAAGCAGATATACCGGTTTAAGACGGTTTAAACGCGGGAGAGAGTGTGAATTTGAATCACTCTAACTTTCCCACCTTGTACAGAGCACGCTTGCTTCCCATGGCGTCGTCGTCACGATCGTTGGCCTCTTCTTATACGTTCGATGATAAAGATCTAGAAGACGCTGATCTCTGGGCGGTTATCGATTCCGCCGCAGCTTCTCTCGCTCAGAAGAATCCTACTACTACTAGTACTACCTCCTCCTCCTCCGGGAAATCTCCGAAACCTCTCGCTGTTAGGTATCCAAACTTCAATTCCCCTCCGACGCCTGTTTCCAACGCTACTCCGCCGTCTAAGCTTCTTCTCCAGGTCGCGAATCATAATAACCCTAGGTCACACGAGGAGTCGCCGCGCCCGAGCAAAATCGCCAGATCTCGCGTCTTGTGCGAGGTGAACAGGGAGAGTAGTAGTAGTAGTCCGATGGCTCTCGTTACTACGACGTCGCATCGGAGCTCGAATCCGATTATCCATTCGACGAAGTTTTCTTCGCCGGAGAGTTACTATTCGCCTGGGATCAGACAGTCCGCGACCGTATCGGAATCACCGCGTCCGATGGCTCTTGTTACGACGGCGAACCGGGATTTGACTCCGGTTAACCACTCTACGAAGTTTTCTTCGCCGGAGAGTTACTTGTCGCCTGGGATAAGGCAGCAGCAGTCTACGTCCTTATCGGAGGTTTTTTCTCCACCGTCGAGCTGCGTTAAGAACGATGCCGTTAACGAGATGAGGCATAGTTTGTCAGGGAGCTTTCCTTCAGCTACTCTGTTCAAAGAGTACCAGAACACAGCTATGGCGGTAGGTACTTCGATTTGCTCTATATCCTTCGTACTATTCTGTTTGATTCCGATGCATTGAAGGTGTTCGATGAAATGTCAAGCTGTGTGTTTGTATGATATAATCTAACCTAAGCTAGATCACTAATGTTTATGTGCTTGTGAAAGAGATGGATGTTTTGATATTATTAACATCTAACGCTACTACCAACATATATGGCTTCATTCAATTTTACAGATTCTTGAGAAATCTGATTATACGATGATCTCCGGGAAAGCATACATTAAGAAGTCAGGTGAAGATTGTGCTTATTGTTAATCTAAACATTTGACAATTGTTTTGATGCTGCTGCCTCTTTAATGGAATTGTGAAGGTTGGAGGAAGATATCGTTTTACTTCAATGTGTCTTACGAAATAAGAGACAAGAACATTGAGTTTGATGAAAACAGAAACGTCCAGCGTGCTGAGTTCATCGTCCGAGCTATAATGCAGTAATGTTCTTCTTCCTACTTGAATTTGAAGGTGGTTTTTAGAAGATAGTTTGCAGTGATCAATTGCTTTTTTAACCTTTTGTTTTTATGGGTTTTATCAGAGGAGGAAGATTCGCTGATGGATGGGGCTCTTGTGAGCGACGTGAGAAGAAGTTTCTCAAACCAAATCATGATATCCCCAGTACCGCAGAGACCAGAGCCAAAAACAGAGCTTGCCAGGTAATCTTTATCTTCTGATATTTTTGACTAAGTTGCAGTGTCGTTTTGTCACAGAATGCTTATTGAATTTGAAACATCTGCAGTGTAATAAAGAAGCTTAGAGAGAATTAATTGTACCTTAACATGTAGAGGTTTAAGCCTAAAGATCCTGCATATATGAAAGGAACTGTTGAGCACACTGATATCTTGCTCTTTACCATTAAACTGAATGCTCGTTACAAAAAACATGGGTCTTGCATAGTGTTTGATTAACAAGCTCTGTATTAAGGAAACTAGGAAATGAAACACATGAACTATAAGAAACTTTTATTTACGAGTTCAAAATTGTATGAACCCATATTGGTATCTTCCTAGATTCTATGTTCGTTGTGTTATGTTCTTCCTAATGCTCTAAGAAGCTCTTTTCTTCATGTAGGATCTTCTAGGAATCGGTGAATACCGAGAAAGCCCTACTGGGTTTCCACGATGATCAGACGTCATCAAATGTGTTTCCCGACTTCATCAGTACCAAGCTAAACAATCAAAACAACCAAACCAAGATCGATAAGGTATGCCTCTTCATTGATTTTTGTGGATTTAAGTCTTGACTTCACAGGAAGAAAAGAATGAAAAACTTGGTTGTAATGGATTATGATTTGTGTCAAAGTATATTACATCTAAATCAACAAAAACATATATAATATTCAAATTACTAATCATTATGCTTTAGCTCTTTCGCTTAATTATTCCCATCTGTAGAACCTATATACACCTGCATGGGAAAAAGTGGCTTATAAATTCATACCACCTCCATTCTTGATCTATCGTTAGCAGCAACTAGCAAGGATTGCAACATGCTAGGTCCATAAGGTAATCTGATGCATCTCCATATCAATTGCAGTTTAACGATTAAAGCAAATAGATTGTTGTTGTGGTAGTTCCGCATTTCTGGTATAATTTTAATAAATGCGATTGATAAGAAAATTAAAAGCCGTATAAGAAGATGGAATTAATATTCAGATTTCAATTCATTTTAAAATGATTTTTGTGTGGCACAGAAAGTTGGATCCATCAATGAAAATACAATAGGTGTACAAGTACCAAGTATATGATAGTGTAGGACCTAGATGATTATGCTTTCAAATTCCCTGACGAAGAGGAAACGATACTAACCATGAAGCGTGCAGGCTTGTTATAAATGCTCTCTACTTGAACTGTTGTTGATGAGACTAATGTTTTTTCATACGGCTTTCTTCTTCTTCACTTGTCTCATTCCATAATCAAATTTTTTTTTATTTAGCATATACACATTACCTTTTAATTCCGTCGACGGAATTTCAAATCCAATCAAGAAAACAAATCTCTTAATAAAAAAAAGTTTGAATAATAATTTCAGAACTTGCCAAATAAAAAATATTAACAACCCTTCGAGAAACTTAGAGAGTTCTGAAGAAACTACTTTGTTTTTGCTTTGTGAAAATGTAACTGCAGGTTTCACTCATTTTCCACGTACCTGTCAAATTTGTTTAAACCTAACCAAACTGTATCCATATCGGTTTATTTAGTTACATATTTCAGTACATGTGTGAAGAAGAGTGTAGTGAAAACAAACAAAAAATGAATTCGAACGAACACTAAGAATGTAAAACCGTATAGAACCAAATGTATATAGCATGGTCTAAATTAAACTAAACCATTCAATCAAGGCATTGCCAGAACTCAAATATCTAAGAAAATTACATGCTTCCCTTGGACATATGGCATTGCTTTAACCGAACCTAAACTGATGTATCACAAAGTCTTGTTTGGTTTTGGTCCCATTACTACAAAGATAAAGAATATGAAAATACTTGGCGCTAAGAGACAGCTGCTCATAACTATTAACTCTTTGACGTTGCCACTTTAAATCCCATCACTTATTTATACGTACTCTTCTTGTTCACCATAACCTTCATCTCATCATCTTTGCTTCAAACAAACAAAAACACCAACACATAGATATCCACAAAACAATTCGTATAAAAAAGAATGCGTGACACAACATGTCTCGAGCGACTCAGCCTAGCTTTGAGAACAGCCTTGGCTTGTCTCATCGTGAGCTTGACCACTTTGTACGGTCCCAAACCACTAAAACACTTGGCAACGTTTCCAGCCTTCTCTTACCTGACCACAATCTTAATCTGGCTATCCGACGCCGAACCAACATACGGTGAAGTTCTCAAATCCTGTGTTGACGTCTCTTACGCCACTTTTCAGACAACAGCCATTCTGCTTGTGAGTGTCTTGGTGGTTGGACCAGCATCTCTAGGAAATAGCTTGGTGGCTCCAGTTGCTGTGGCTGTAGCTTCATTCATCGTGGCTTTCCCAGCGTCCACGAGTCTTTTAACCAAACGAATTGCCTTTGGGCAGATCGTTTTAGTCTATGTGACTTTTGCCGTGTTCAATGGAGAGGTGGCTCATGTTTTCATGCTTCCCGTTCATGTGGCGGCTAGTACAGGCACTAGGAGCCATTGCTTCTCTACTCGCCGTGCTTCTCCCGTTTCCAAGACTGGCTCATAGTCAGGTGAGTCTTGCAATATTTTTTTTTTAACTTTTTTTTTATGACTCAGAAAACTTACCCCGGGTTTTAAATTAACTTGTTTGCAGATGACCAAAGGTTGCAAGTTATATGCTGAAAATGCTCTTGAGAGGTTGAATGTGTTCGTAGGAGGTCATGATGGCTAGAGACAACACCACAGCTCAGGTGTTAATCACAAAGGCCGCTTCACTGTCTGCAGCAGCTAGACACACACTCAAGAGCATCAAAACCCACCATGTAAGACAACCAACTTAACAATATTGAATCATAAATTTACACCAAAAAATATATTGAATCATAAATCTCATAATTTGATTTCTTAGAAATTTTTTGTCACAAAAATAACACTCAAAAATAAAAATCACCAAAATATCATTTACTAATCAATAAAAACACTAATTACCATACATCTTGACCTTAATACATCCCTTAAATATTAAACATTACAACTCTAATAACTAAAAATAAATTTAAATATATAGATATATTTACTTTCACCTTTTAATAAAATACTATTTTCAGATTTTTTTTTTCTTTCTTCTGTGTTAACTTTTTTTTAAAATTCATTGGTTGCTGACAAAAATATAATTTGGTAACAGGAGCGTCTTGCATGGGAGAGACCAGATACAAGATTCTTTTCAAGGAAGCCGCAGAAGCATCAAGGGGAGAAAATACAAGCCACAGAGTTTCTGATGAGAGGGATGGAGATAGCTTTGGGATCTTGCAGTTCTTTTCCTCTAGGCATGAGCCGCGATGAACTGACACATCTTTTAGAAGCTCCCAGAACACATATCGCTCGTGAGCCACCAGCACCTACTGTCAAGCCTGAAGGACAAGCAAGCTGGTTCTGTTTCTACCTGCAGCTTTACCTGTTAGCTTCTTCAGGTACTGTGTGGAACTCTTCAGAGGTGATGTCTTATCTTTGAGACAAGACTAGTAAATGCGTAGAGAGGGAATACTCACCAAGAAGCCAAAGGGTTGCCCATGACCAAAAGGGTTTTGGATTTTCTCTCTGTCTGGATGGCTAGAGAAAGGTTTGTTTTTGCATTCAAGTGCTCAAGTTTCTCTAGGCCTTGCCGTGCTGTTTGGTATACTGTACAACAAAAAAAACGGGTACTGGTCGGGTCTAACCGTAGCCATTAGTCTTGTATCCGGGAGGCAAGCAACATTAACAGTAGCCAACTCTCGTCTGCAAGGAACAGCCATGGGATCAGTCTACGGTCTGTTATGTTGCGCTGTTTTTCAAAGACTAGAAGAGTTCAGGTTCTTACCTCTGCTTCCTTGGATAGCTGCGACCTTTCTTCATGAGGCACAGCAGAGTTTACGGCCAGCCTGGAGGAGTTACATCATGCCATTGCAGCGCTGTTGATACTAGGAAGGAGAAACTATGGAGCTCCGACTGATTTCGCCATCACTCGGATTGTTGAAGCTTCAATAGGGTTGCTCTGTTTTGTCTTTGGGGAGGATTCTTGTCACCCCTGCGCGAGCATCGACTCTTGCAAGAACCGAACTCTCACACTGTCCTCGACGCGCTCGTGGATTGTATCCGGTCATTGGTTCTTTGCTCTGAGCAAAAGAAGAAGATGCCATTGTCGGATTTGAGAAGCAAGCAGGCGAAACTCAGCTCTCACGTTGAAGCATTGGAGAGGTTTACATCAGAAGCGTTGACAGAGCCTAATATACCGTTCCTCCACCCTCTCAACGCGGTCAGTTACAACAAGGTTTTGGTTTCTTTCTCCAAGATATCTGATCTTTGTCTCTACGTTTGTGATGGTCTCACAAACCTATCTGGAGCTGCTCAACCATCAGCTTGAATATCCTTGGGAAAACATCACTCAGGTACCTGAAAGTCTTCCAAGAAAAGCTTCAATCTTCGGTGAAATGCTTAGATACCAAGACTCGAGCAAGACTGCAAAAAGAGTTGCGGAAGAGAAAGATATGCCATGATGTTGAAGCAGGAACAGCAGCATCAAACGACAACCACTTCAAACATGGAGTTAGGTCCAAGCCAAGATGATGCAGAGAAGTTTTCAGATTCTTTTGTAAAACTACTGAATGAAGGCAACAGAGAAGACGAGTGGTAGCACAGGCTGAAGAGGCGGTGAAGAATGAGACTACTCTATGTCTGAGCAGTCTAGGTTTTTGCATTAGCAGATTGATGCAAGAAACAGTAGTGTATTATCACAGAAATAACCCATAGAAGTTGATTTTCTTAATTACGTTTAGTAACAACTATAGCATCATGTAAGAAAAGCTGAGGTGATTTGGATGTACAAAATCAATGTAAGCCAGTGAGAGATATTTATAGCAAAAGGAGGTACTTTGTTTCTCTATTGATGCAACAAAACATAGAAAGCAATTTAAATAGTGGAAACTGCAGAGAAGTTTTTCTTGCACAAATTACAAAACAAGCATTTCTTTACAATTGAATTGAGGATAGTTTCTTTAGCTTGAGTTGACGTGAACAAGTCAAAAGCAATCATCATTCGTCGCGTGTAAATACACTCTCGACTTTAAGAGCTAAAACCAAGAAAGAGAGGAGTGAAACACAGACCATAACAAGCATCACTATGACCATGGCTTGCAATGATATATATGGGCTTAGGAAGAACACAATCGCTATCGATGCGCTTTGCCATACTTTTAGCTGCGCAAACGCTCCTTCCTGTTTCCATAAGTCAAAAGAAAAGTGTATTTGTTTTCATGTATATGTTTCAGTGAACCAAGAATAATAATAATAATAATGTATGTTTCAGTGAACCAAGAATAATAATAAACAATAATAAGACCAAATGGTTTTGTTGATAATCACCGTGTCATGTTTGAAGAGTAACGCGAGAAGAGCACTGATTTGAGTGTTTAATATTCCATCACCGATGCCTAACACAGCCGCCATTACAAGTGGGTAAACTGTGCCAAGTACTCCGCTAGTTGTCCTGCAACATTATCAAATATCATCACACCATAGCTGAGTTCCTTTAAAAACCATTGCACTAAAGCACTAACAAAAGGAGTTACAGAGTCACATAGGGGGGAACAAGCAAACAAACCTGTAACCAAGAAGAAGCCAGAGAAACACAGAAGCTTGAGCAACAGCTCCACCAGAAACTATGAAGGTGATTGATGACAGACCAGAGGTAAACCGTCCAGCGGTTATTGAACACTAAAATGGTTTTCAATAAGATTTTTAGAAAAAAAGGATTAAGCTCACAGAACCCACGCCTATAAAAGCTAACAACAGGATGACTTTTGGCTCTTTCGTTAAACTTACAACTGCGTCAAGAGCTCCGTAGACAGCCATTGCCCCGCCAACACCTGAGACACCAATCGCAGGTGTGACTATTTCCTTTGTAAACTCAGCCCTATTAACAGGAAAATTATTACTTCATTTGTGCTATTCTTGTGACAAGACATGAAAAAAGAGGAATGCATATATAGTTGGTTGAGAGAGACATGCCAAACAAATGCTTGTTGTAGTCCTGAGTATGCAAGGAGTGGGACAATCAGTAGCATCCGTACGTCGAGCAAAGGAGTGATTATCATCCTTGGAAGAGAAACCAAGGAATCAACTAAGCCCATAGAAGAACCCACAGGTTCTTTTCCATCTTCTCCATCAATTTTTCTAATGAAGAACATTAGTATTGTTCCAAATGTCATAATGAGGAGGAACACCAACAACAATAAGGTTGTGCTTCCTTCCTACATTCACTCAACAAGAAGAGACAAAAAAAAAATGGTGGAGCTACCCAAGTAGATGAGAATGTGGGTAGCAAATTCAGCTATTCAATACTTCTACTTATGTATATATTAATGAGGTGAAATAAATTTAACCTATATCAACAAAAAGAAAAGTCATAATGAATATATATGATACTTAAAACTCTGACAAATGCTAAAAGATTGGTGTCAACACCAAAAAAAAAAAACCTTTCCATCTTTGAGCAATGTAAGTGTAATGAGATTCCCAAACAGCTGCAAAAAGATTGATGCGCAATATGTCAAAATTTAAAGTAAGTGCATAGAAGATTCTGAGCTAAGGAGCAAATTAGAAAGTATAATGAAAGAAGCTATCTACCTGGTGGCAGGCAAAGACAGCCCAAAACTCTCCATTGAAGACACCAATTATTGATCCTTCATGCACACCATGATCTTTAGCATGACTTCTCGCAATTGATGTAAGGTATGTTCCCTAAATACAGTAAAGGAAATTTATTGAGTAAAGGTCTTGAAATCAACTACATTAGATTAACACATTAAGAAAACAATAGTGGCACCTGGCCAACCCATATTATGGAAGCTGCAAATCCAAGGTATAAAGAGGCTGGCACCATAGTGATCCTGTAACCGATAACATATGTCAAGGAAGAAGTGATTAAAAGATTGTAATGAAATACAAGAGAGGAGATGGGGAATAAATACCATGATGGCTTCAGATTAGCGGCAACGAAGAGCCAATACCCTGAAGTTCCTAAAATCAGAGCATTCTTTGATCCCATTAAGCGGACAACCAAAGAAGCAACCATGGAGCAAAACATGAAGGACACATACAATATCCCCAGAGAGATTGTTCCCAAATCCTGAAACAACCAAACAACTCAAAAATATCACACAACTAAGAAAAACCGTGTATAATCTTAAACACATTGTAAACCCACATAACTAAGATAGATTCCGACAAAAATCTTCACTGGATCCTGATCTCGAATTGTAATGAAACTATAACATCAATCAAGAAACTCAAAGCTTGTAGCTTTCTTTCAGCTGATTTTCCAGAAAATGAGGAAAATAATCAAACTTTGACGAAAATAGAAAAAAAAAAAAAGAAGCAAAACTGTAAAATTGAAGATGAAGGGCAACCTTATTAATAGTCGTTTCGAGGTTCTGAGCGGCACCGAAGGCGAGGAAGATTAACAAAAAGGAGATACTAAGCATATGAACATCTCTTGTGTAGCTCTTCCCAGCTCTTACTTTCCGATCCTCACCAGAGACCAACACCAACGGCGCCTCCTCGTCGTTTCGAGAATCCATCGCCGAGAACGATGTCGGAGTTACCTACAGTGAAAGTCAAACCATGGGGGAGAGAGAGAGAGAGTGAAAAGCCTATATTGGAAGAACATAAATATCTGGTAATGATTCGGTACAATGTCGGTTTATTATGTTCCCGTATTGTTTCAAATTACGGTTTTTTAATGATCGGTTTATTTTGAATTTGAGACCCAACAACGATTTTCTGTTTGGTTCCCGCGAAAAACAAATAAAACCCACACAAAATTGGTTTCTTCTTGGGTCTGTTAAGGCCCATTAAAGATTCTTTAAATGGGCTTTACTCGACCCACTAAGGAGACTCGAGGGTTTTGTAAGCTCTCTTCGAGTTAAACGAGGCCCTTATATATATAAATCACCTAGGGTTTCTGATTCTTCCAGCCAACTTTTAAAAGAGAGTAGTAGCGGCGCAGCAAGGTGAACACGAGTGAAGCTCACGATGGGTATGGCGATGAATCGTGGTTTTGTTAATTCAGATTCGTTAGGAGGGATGATTACGTCTGAATCTAATGTTGTTCTGTGTTGTGTTGGTTGTTAGCGAGGATTAAGGTTCACGAACTGAGGGACAAGTCGAAGAGCGATCTCCAGAATCAGCTTCAGGATCTTAAGGCTGAGCTCGCTCTCCTCCGTGTCGCTAAAGTCACCGGTGGTGCTCCCAACAAGCTCTCCAAAATGTACGTACACTACTATACTATATATACAGAAACTTTAGATTTCGAATTTAGCTTAATCTTGTTACAGTTTAGAATCTGAAATGAATCAAATGCTATTGTTCTCTTGATTCTTGTTGTCATAAGCTTTTGCTCTTCCCTAGTGATTCAGATCGTTTATCCGTATCTTATAACATTTTGTGCTTGGGCTTTGTGTCTCTGTTTAATCTAAAAACTCTTCTTGTGTGTTTTGTAATAAACAGCAAGGTTGTCCGCAAATCCATTGCTCAGGTCTTGACAGTGACATCTCAGAAGCAGAAGTCTGCTCTCAGAGAAGCATACAAGAACAAGAAGTTCATCCCTCTTGATCTACGTCCCAAGAAGACCCGTGCTATCCGCAGGCGCCTCACCAAACATCAGGTATGTCCTGTTTCTTTTTTTTTGTTGTCTATGATTGTTCTTTTTACCAATACTATGTTCTCATGGATTTTAATCTTTTGTTGCTTTGCAGCTCTCGTTGAAGACTGAACGTGAGAAGAAGAAGGAAATGTATTTCCCAATCAGGAAGTACGCCATCAAAGTTTAAGTTACCTGTCCCTTTAAAAAAAATCTTTCTACTAGAAACTCTGTTTCAGCTTTGTTGTTTGATGGAAACTTGTTTTTGTTCTTCACTTGTGTCAGCAACATTGATCTTGCTTCCTATTGATGTTTTGAAAATCCTATCTTTGCAATTTTTGTTTTGCTTAGTGAAAAAAACACACGCCCATCCCTAACCTTCTTGCTATTCTGGCTCTAAATCTTTAATTTGAAAACTTAACCAGGTCAGGTTGTGCTGTTAGTTATCGCTACCAGTCAACTGTTGTGTTAAACTCAAGTTATCTAGAAACAAATGCTGTTACTTTTTATAACTACTAGCTAGATTACTGAAGACGAAGCGTAAATCAGATGTCGAAACCATATGATACACATCGCCTGCGGGCAACATTCTTCTTTGTATTTATACATGTTGTTGGCAAAAAAAATAAAATACGACCACAGTGGGAGTCGAACCCACGACCTTTTGATCCGAAGTCAAACGCGCTAATCCACTGCGCTATGCGGTCGCATTGTTGTAATGAATCAGTTATTGTTCACTTTCCTTTTAAAACCTTGCGTAAAAGACTAAGGGAGGTGTATTTAACTAAGGGTTTTAAGTGATTTGTATTAAAATGACAAATCCACTGTTATTTAAATGTGAATTTTAAAAAACACTTTAAAATCCAGTGTTATTGAACTTGACATTTTATAAAACACTCTGAAATCCACTGTTATTGAACAAAATTTAAGTTGGAGATTTTAGAGTACTTTAAGTGTTTCTAGAGTGTTTGAGGGAAGTTCCTTAGTTATAAAAATAAAAATCCAAATCTCACTGTTTTAGATGAGATTTGAGAGTGTTTTAACAAAAGTCACACCAAATTCTCAAATTTTCCTGCAATCATCTCAAAACTCATTAAAAATTAAATCACTTCAAATTTCAGATTCAATACATCCCCCTAAAAGTCAATAGCATTATGACAAGTTTGTGTAAATAGAATGCCATAAACATTAATAAAACCTGAATAAACAAAAGAAAAATCATAAGTTTTTGAATAGTCAGAAAATAGAAGTGAATTGTATTATGAACTAATTAATGCATGATGTTGTTAAAAGCGTAATCTTATATATTAAAATAGAAGTCACAACTCATTTCATGTGTGATTTTTTTTAAGTTGGACAATTCATTTAAATGTTTATTAGATACATTTTTGTTATTACTTTATAATATCCTAACCATAAACTTTGTTCATATGTATATTACATAAGTTGCCATTAAATTTTAAATTATTCCTAGAATCTAGGTAATGCTAATTTCTTTTCTATTAATATTATGTAATAATTAATTTTGTATTATATCTAAATATTTTCATTAATTTCGAAATTCGAAATATTATTATACATTAATCTATTAATTTATTGTTTATAAAATGAAAATGAAAATTATATCATATTTTTATCTACTTTATAATCATAATCATGTTAGGAAAATTATATAATACATATCTAAACATTAAAATATCTTAGAATTTTTTTTATAATAATATATTATCTAAAATGTATAATCATAAAAAATATTGGTAAAAATAAATTCAGTTTTGAAGGTGGATCAGAATTTAGCATAAATTTAATTAAAAATAATATCTAAAACGCTAGAGAGAGGAGAGAGAAGAGACTTTCTCTCTATAGTTCAACCATAAACATTTTCATTGTTCAAAAACGCTAGAGAGAGGAGAGAGAGGTAACTTTCTCTCTTTGGTCTCTCCATCTCTTTCACCGCTAAATCCTAGTTTCTTCAACCAAATCTTATTCAAAGAGGTCAACGGCAGCTTTAGCTGTCGGTCTCCTCCCCCGTCATCTGCAGTTCGTCTTAACCTCATCCACCGCGCTTCACTAACTCTGTCTCCTCTTTTTTGTTTCTGGTTTCTGGATCTTTGCTTTGGCAAACCTAATCGGAAGTCGGGTGAGTACCTTTCTTCTCTAGAACCCAGACGAGGTTGTGACAGTTCGTGAATCTCGGTGGTCTTGCCTCTCCGACTCTTCAGACCGCCGGCGACAGATCTGGGTCAGATCTGAGCCCAAGCCATGGTGAATTTTTCACATCCGACTTGCCTCCTGGTGGTCTGTTCGTCGCGTAGATCCAAGATACGTAGAGCCTCTCCTCAGGATTTGTTCCTCTAAGAGCGGCGGAGCCGTGGTTCTCCGCAGAGAGTCTCTTTTCCTAGCTTCAAGTGTTAGCTTCCATGGTCATATCTGTTGCTGCTCTGTTTTTCTCTGATGTGCTTTGATGGTGGATGCTTATGGTCTCTGAGGACAGACCCAATGTATCCCTAAAAACATGATGGGAGAGACTTGTTCTCGACGGTTTATCACCTGCTTTTGAGAAGTCGATGGCTTCTCCTGGTCTTCATCTCCGTCTACAAGCTCCGGCCTGCTCCTCCTGCGTGTGTGAGCTTTCCCCGAGAGGTTTTTGGTTTTGGTTTCAGCGAAGTCTACCTCAGTCTGCACCAGAGTGGATTGCCTGACCCTCTGTCGTAGCGGTCGAGAGAATCCACAGAATCTACCTAAGCCTGCACCGGAGTGGTCTGCTGGCCTCCGTCGTCGCGGCTGAATAGACTCTTCGGGTTTCGTCTTTGGTAAACCGATTCTGCTTAACCTTCTCCTCGTCACCAACTCTGGTACTTGGAAGCGCTTGTAAGGAACCTTTGCTGATGCTTGTTGCTTTAAATATAGATCAAAGTGTTGTTCTTTTGATCAGTCTTAAGATCTGAATTAGATGTCTAGGGTTTTTTATATTTTTTGCGGCCCTTTTCATTGGAATTGCTTAGTTGCATATGAGATTGCAAATCCTTGTAATCAAACTTTCATTACCATGTTAATGATATTTACATTCTTAGCAAAAAAAAAATTTGACGACTAATAGCAATAATATAAGTCTTGAGAAAACAAATACTATGTCAACATATATGCATCGCTATTTGATCTTATCACGCCTTCGACCTCCCGAATATCTAAAGTTGAATTCGACTGTTGATGAAAGGAAAATCTGATCACAAATTCACAGTCATTTTCAGAAATCGAATGAATCTGCATATAGGCTAATCTTATTCAATGCATAAGCTACACCCCCATTGTTGACATACCAAAAAGCTACGTATAATACAGCTGACACGTGGTTGAAAATATATTAATTAATTTGACTTTTGAAATAAACCACAAGTTTAAAATCATTTCAACTTGTTATAGATCGAGGCATTTTTTGACATGATGTCGAGATGCATCCATTGACATTTATAATTTTACTTTCCGATTTATGAATATTATAATTTGTATGAAACAGAGTCTCAGGAACATCGACGAGTAACGTAAATTCAAGGTTGTAATTGACAGTTAGTTCATGGGTCAGGATCAAGGTCAAGCATTCACTCTACGTTCAATAATACTATCAATGATTTCAAGAATTTGGGGAAGATACATGAAAACCATGCAAAGCCCACTACACGTGTAGGCCCAGAGGAAATCAAATCTGGAAAAAGTCCAAAGTCAGCAACAACTTTCTCCGTCCCTTCCCCTCCACAAGTTTAAACTACGCCGTTAGAACGTTGTTGTTTTTTTTTTTTTTGAATTGAATGTTAAATTTAATTCAAAAGAAAAAAACCTTGTTACAACTATGTGTGTCCTTTCTTAACTTTCTATATAAGAATCAGAAATCAAAAGAAAACTCAAACTTCTAAAAATCCAAACTCTTTTTTCCAAATCTTCTCTTCTCCAATTCAAACTGCTGCTTCTATGTTCACTAAAGCTTCAATTTCTTGTGCTAAACCAGTATCTCATCCCTCCTTCCATGTCCTTCACTCCTTTCTCACGAAGAATTGTGAACTTGTTTCTCATCATTTTATCCAGCATTTGTGACAAAAGAGTTGCAGGAGAAGGCCCCTCACCATGTCGCCTCCTATTTCTTTCTCTCCAAATGGTATGTACTGCAAGCTGAAAAGCATACTTGATTGTAAATGACTTCACTTTACTGCTTCGCGACTTCTTCATGATTCTCATTAGGTTCCTCCACTGATCAGTATACTCCTCTTTCAGCACTCCCTCTATCAATTGCTTCCAGACCTGAGCAGAGTACTCGCAATCAAAGAACAGATGTTCCATAGTTTCCAGAGGCTCATTACATAAGACACAGGAACTATCAACTACACCACTCCAATACCTCATGCGATCACCTGTTGCCAATCTTCCTTTCATTGCTACCCATGTGATGAAAGCATACTTGGGAGTTGCATGCTTAAACCATACTTCTTTGTACCAGTGACAAGTTATGTGCTCTTCTCTGATCACCCTCCATGTTTCACTCGTTGAGAAAGTCTTTTTGTATAGACCTTTCCCATTTTTCCATAGAGAAATATCATCTTCATTCACATAGTTGGCCTTGTATCTATCAATTTCGTCCTCCACTCTATTTAGGATAAGAACTCGATGGTTTCTCCTTCTATGATTTCTACACATATCAACGGTAGCATTGATAGGTATACCCATATCAATCTGACTTCCTTCCCTCAAAACATCCTGAAGGCAACCCATAGATGTCCACTCTTCATGCCAAAACGATGTTGCCTTTCCATTTTTTATTTCCACCCTGTACAGCCTTTTAGCAACATCTCTGCATTTAAGTATCTTCCTCCACATCCAAGAGCCAGATTGAGTATTATCCTTAACCACCCATAAAGAGCCTTTTCTAATGAGGTAGATCTTTATCCAGTTGACCCAAACTGAATTAGAAGAGAGAATCCTCCATATCAGCTTGAGGCAACTCACCAGATTTATTTCTTTCAAAGATCGCATCCCTAAACCTCCTTCTTCCTTCGTCTTACATATATCCTTCCAAGCTATTTTCACTTTTCTTCCATTCAAATCAGGCCCTGACCATAAGAAGGCTGAACATAGTCTTTCTATCTCCTTAATGCAACCACTTGGGAGACGGAAAGCAGCCATCCAGAAGTTAGCAAGACTTGTGATCACTGATTTTATCAACTGAAGCCTACCAGCATAAGATAGAAACCGTCCAGTCCAAGAACCAATTCTCTTTCTGATCTTTTCTATCAATGGCAGATAATCCAAGACAGTCATATTCTTTGTTAAAAGGGGAAGGCCTAGATAGCGTACCGGGAGGCTTCCTGTCGCAAATGGGAAGTGGCTTATGATTTCTTCCTGTTTCTGATTTGAGACGCCAGCCAAGAAAAGAGTCGACTTCTCAAGACTAATTTTCAGACCCGACATCTTGTCAAATGTATCAAAAACTCTTAGGACTCCTTCAATCGATCTAGTTGTTCCATCTGTGAACACCATGAGATCATCTGCGAAACATAGATGGGTGAGATCTATGTTTTTGCATTTCGGATGAAAGCCAATTTTTCCTTGGACCGCAGCTTCATCAATCAACTTAGACAGCACGTTCATGCAGATCACGAACAAGTAAGGGGATAGTGAACATCCTTGTCTTAATCCTCTTTTACTCTGAAAATATCCCGCAAGCTCTCCATTAACTTGTACAGAAAAGGAAGCAGTGGTTATACAAACAGAGATCCAGTGGATGAACTTATCAGGGAGACCAAGAGCTTTTAATGCGTTGAGGAGGAAATTCCATTGCACAGAATCGAATGCTTTGGATATATCAATCATCATGGCACATCTTGGCGAAATATCCTCCTTATGGTAGTCTTTGATGATCTCAGTAGCTAGCAACACATTCTCCATTAGCAACCTTTCCTTTATAAACGCCGACTGACTCACTGAAATACACTTTGGCAAGATAGTCTTCAATCTATTAGCAAGGAGTTTCGAGATCAGCTTGTACAAGACGTTGCAGCAGGATATAGGTCTATAGTCCTTCATCCCTTTTGCTTCTGTCTTCTTAGGTATAAGAGAGAGTATTGTTGAGTTCAGGCCTTTCGGTAGGAAACCAAGATTGAAAAACGACTGTACAGCAACTACTACATCATCTCCAATGATGGTCCAGGTTTCTTTGAAAAACTCTGTTGTGTAGCCATCGGGACCAGGAGCTTTACTACCCGGCATCTTGAAGAGAACTGCTTTGATTTCTTCCTTTGTGACTTCTTTCATAAGTCGTATACAATCCATCTCGCTGCACCTGAATCCCATTAAGTCTGTTAATCTTTCCACTGTGACTCCATCAAAATCAATAGGTTGAGCAGACATGAAATCAGCGAAGAAACGTTCAGCTTCTTTCTTGATACCATCATTAGATTTTACAATCTCACCATCAGCACAATGGATCTCATGGATTGCATTATGTACCTCTCTAATCTTTGCAGCGTTGTGAAAAGCTCTATTATTACCATCACCAACATCCAACCAATGCAACTTTGACTTCTGTTTCAGAACTTCCTCCTCCAAAACTGCTAATCTCTGCCAAGAATCATAAGCCTTCACTTCTTCTTTTATTGAATCTATAACCGGGTTCTCCATCGTTTCTCTCTGTCTATCACATAAATTTTGATATGCCACTCTTGTTCTTCTTGACAAATCCCCCAATTTCAACTTACTTAGCGAACGTAGAGGCTGCTTCAGACCCTTTAGCCGCTTCGTTAATCTGAACATAACAGAAGTTGACTGATAAAGAGCCTCATGATTTTTCCAGTAATCTTCTATGAGAGGGATGAATTCAGGCATCTTGGCGATGGCATTTGTGAATTTGAATGGCCTCCTTTTTCTTACTTCATCCACCTCATAATGTATTCTGCACCGTAAATGATCTGAGCACCCACCCGCCTCAAAAACACAGTAAGCCTTGGAGTTATGAAGCCATTCTTCATTAATCAGAACTCTATCCAGCTTTTTGCATATCAAACCCTCCTCCCTTTTATTACACCAAGTATGCAAAGGACCTTGATACCCCATATCGATCAACCCACACTTCCTCACAACCTCTTGAAAATCCCTCATCCCTCCCAGATGTCTTGGAGCATTAGCAAACTCAGAGTGTTCTCCTCCCTCTAAAATTTCGTTGTAGTCCCCCATTATAATCCATCTTTTGTTTTTGAACATAGGCGCTTCATGATGGGCTTGAATCTCCTCCCACAAACTTTTCCTTTCCTCCACACTGTTCAGAGCATAGACAAAAGAACAAAAGAATTCTTCTGACTGCCCCTTCATAAGCACCGAACAAGTTATTATCTGAGCACTCTTATATACTGGTGTTAACCTCACAGAAGAGTCCCAGACAACCCACAATCTTCCCAACTGATTATTCTCATAGTTTGACATGAAATCCCAGCCATGAAAAACACTTGAAATTATTCCTTCTACTTTCTTCTCTTTAACCCTTGTTTCAATCAGACATCCAAAATTAAAAGATTGATTCCTCACCCAGCTTTTTACCACATCATGTTTTATAGATTTATTGAAACCCCTTATATTCCAGAAAAAACTAGCCATATTAGTTTTTTCGAGAACCCCTGTCTTGCACCATCTTATGTCTTGTTTTGGACAGTCGAGGTAGTGTTTGCCTCGGCCTTCCTCTTCTGGACTCATTTGACTTTACCTCTACACTCTCCTCCAACTTACTTTGATATAGATCTTCAGCTTCCTCACTCCTCATCTCTTCTATTTCTAGTTCCTCCACCTCCTGTTCTTCTTTATTCTCATTTTCTTCTGTTGGACTCAATATAGCAAATCGTGATGGAGTTGCAATTATCACCTCACCATACTGGAGATTTGGTGACTTTGGACTTTTTCCAACCTTCTCCCCAGATACTTTCTCCCATCCCTCATCTTCTTCTGCCACTATGCCTTCATTTTTACTCTCTACAGCATCCTTCACCTCTTTGTCCTCCTTTTTTTGTTCTGTTTTACTACTAGTCTCCTCACCAACTATAGCCATCTCAGTGATTTCCCCTTCTTCTTTAGACTCATCCATTTTACCCATATCCTTCCCATTTTCTACTACCTCATTATCACTTTGGGTTACCTTCTTCTTATCCTTGCAAAAGGTTTCGAAATGGCCCCATCTTCCACAAGCAATACATTTCGGAGGTAGCCAAGGATAGATAAACTCCACCAATGTCTCCTCACCCTGGATCATGTAGTTAATGGTTTGTGGTAAATCCTTCGACAAATCTGCATAAACAAACACCTTTGCAATCTCCAGATTCGCGCAAGCTATTGTCTCCGGATGAAGTCGATCAGGAACACCTGCAGCACTCGTGATGAAACTGAGCCCCTCCCAAGAATACATACTCAATGGCACATTCTTAAGATGAACCCAAAGTGGGATCAGATTCGCCTTTGAGTCATCCTCCTTTGGAGACCATTTGGATACGATCATCGGCACCCCTGCAATATTCCACATACCTCTCCTCACCACCTTGTTTCTTATTACCTCCTTCGTGATTCTAACCCTCACTGTTCTCGCATCCACCTCGTAGACATCCAATTTCTGCAATTTATCACCAAACGCCCAGATTTTATTTAATATCATATGAACCTTCGCGATGTGAGGAGCATCCTCTAGAAACCTCGCAATCACAAAATCCTCCCAGAGGGGATTCGCCTTTTCGATTATATCCTTCGGAACCTCTACCGATTGCTTCCCTTCTGAGATCGAGAGTTCAAAATCATATTTCTTCATTACCTCCTTCCCTTGAGCCACCGACATCCATGAATCCTTTCCTTTCTGAAGCGGAGAGCCCGCCGAAACCACCGTTTGATCCATCTCAGCCACCTTCGAAGGCAGCGGAGATCGAAGAGATCGAGTCGCTTTCGTCGTCGCCAAATCGCCTTAGTTCTCTAGATAGTTAATGGTTTTAACGTTGTTGTTTCCTATAAATACTCTCTTAGAATCCTCTCCCTCATAAATGTTCACAACTTGCATCATCATTAGTAAACTTTCAAGTTTCAACGATGAGAAACCTATGCTGCGTCGTCAAAACGTCGTCGGACCATCAACCTCCTCTGACTTTAACACCACGCCAGAGTATGGAATCTGCTGCCGTCTACGGAATCATCGAATCTGCTGCCGACGTAATCGAGAGATGGAACACAGAGACTTCCACTCACGCCAAAGTCACTTCCATGTTCTACGAGAACAAACAGGAAGCCATGTTGTTCATCCACCGAGTGAAAGATCTTCAGAAGACGATGGACTTGCTAGCGAGTCAGGATGCAAACTCCGAGAGGCTCGTGAGAGCTCAGAGACTGATGGAGATCGCTATGAAGAGGCTTCAGAAAGAGTTTTACCAAATACTATCCATGAACCGTGCTCACCTCGATCCAGAATCTGTCTCTACACGATCTTCCTTAACCTCAGAGAGATCATCTAGCTACTCAGACTTCCCAGATGACGAAGATTCCTCACACACGGCTGGTGTTGACTCAATAGTTGAAGTTGAAGAGGCTTCAAGTAACGTCATGATGGACTTGAGATCAATCGCTGAGTGCATGATCGTTTCCGGCTACGCGAAGGAGTGTATTAAGCATATACAAAAGCATCAGAAAGTCGATCGTCGACGAAGGTGTTTACCGTCTCGAAGTGGAGAAGACGAGTAAAGACTAAAGCGAAGAGAATGTCGTGGGAGGAGATGGAGTTGAAGATCAGAAGCTGGTTAGAAGCAGGTGAAAGTCTCCATGGAGACACTCTTCAAAGGAGAGAAGTTTCTTTGCGATCACGTCTTCGAAGTCCTCTGAATCAATTAGAGAGTCTTCCTTTAGTCGAAATATCTCGTAGAAGGTAGCGATTCTTCTCTTTAGCTTCCCGAGAGACCGTTGCTTTCAGAGCAAGCAAGAAGAAGAATCCTCCGCCGGAGATTATTTTCCAGCTGCTCGACATGTACACCTCCGTCGCCGGGGAACTGGCGAGCTATCGAGTCTATCTTCTCCTTACGAGTCTAACCTCCGTTGTGCGATCCCAAGCGCTCAAGTCTCTCGTCTCACTCAGCGAATCGATTCGATTCGCTGCTTCTTGATTTCGAATCAAGAATCCATAAAGACTCCTCCAAGGTGGTGGTTCCACGGCGGAGGAGTGCATCCTCTGACTCTCTCCGTAGTTGATCACATTTCTCTCCTCGCCGGACTACAGCAACGTCCTCGTCGACATCCTCGCCGGATCTCCTCAGCCGGACAGATCACTAATCCCGGACTCTTACCTCCACGTATCTGACTCCTCTGACGACTCGGAGCTAGCCATCAGATTCGCGTGGCTTATCCTCGTCCTCCTCTGTAAAATTCGATCCGTAAAGCGAATCGCTACAAGGACTGCTCCGTGCAGTATCTCTTCCTCACAAACAATCTCCATCACGTGGTCTCACGTGTTCGCTCCTCCTCGAACCTGAATCAGGCTCCTCGGCGACGTACTGGGTCAAGAGGCACGTCGGTAAGATTCAAGCAGTTTTCAGACAGCTATAAGAAGGCTTGCGTGGGGACCAGTGTTGGCGACCCTACCTGAGAGTCGTGGCAGTGGAGATGTCGGCTGAGGAAGTGAAAGAACGGTTTGAAAATTTCAGCGAGGGATTCGAGAGGGCGTATGGTAAGCAATGTGCATGCGTTGTACCGGATATAGAGTTACGTGATGAGATAAAATTGTCAATAGCGAGAAAGCTGGTGCCAGTTTATCGAGAGTTTTACAACACGAGGAGGTCTGTTATCTTGGCGGGAGAAAGTGGCGTGAGAAACTTGAGCTCGGTTGTCAGATTTACCCCTGAAGATGTTGAAAACCATTTGTCTGATCTGTTCTCGGGGGAGGGTATTTCCGGGAATTTGTCTGTCTCTTCTCCTTCGTCTTGTCGGTCACGGCAATCAACATCCTAAAGTGATTTTTTCCTTGTCTGTAAAAGGCAAACACTGAATAAAGTCATGGTACTCTGTTTTTTTATTACCTCAAGAGGAAGGAGTGATTGTTGACAACGAGGAAAATCTTGTCTGTACTAGTATCTAATGATGTAATAATTGAGATGGTATTATTTACTCATATTGATAATCTTTTTACACAAAGTGATACTCATATTGATAATTCTGAGAAACTTTAAAAAGGTTTTTCACCACTAATTATGCTCTTAAATTCTCCTAGAATTGATCTCTCAAGACTAGCGCCTATGCAAATTTCTGATACTGGTAGGCCGAGAGTCCTTATACCTGATTCTGTATTTGAAGAAGGCGCCAATCTCCACAAAGACTTCATCATCTGTTACTTCAATGGTCGACCTCCGCCTTTCCTCCAAATCCAAAGTGTCCTAAATCATATGTGGGGAAAGGGCAGGAAGTTAGAAATTCACAACAATCCGTTGCAGAGATCCACTTTGGTAAGGATACCGAGTGAATTTCTAAGACAGAAGATACTAGAAAAAAATATATGGTATGTAGGAGACTCAATGTTCCATACCGCCCAGTGGTCAACGATTCACTCCTCTGCTACGCCTTCTCTCAGCTCCATCAAGATATGGGCCCATCTCACGGGTGTGCCACTTGACTTGCGGCATCAGAAGGGGCTCAGTCTGGTAGCGGGGCTTGTTGGAGATCCTAAGGAAACAGATGATTTCACCCTCAACCTAGTCAACCTCACTCTCTCCCACGTTAAAGTGGAAGTCGATCTCACAAAACCTCTCCCCAGTGTAGTGGAATTTCAGAGGCAGAGTGGAGAGGTGGTGGAAGTACAGGTTTCTTACCCTTGGCTCCCACCAACCTGTTCGCATTGTAAGGAACTTGGGCATGTGATTAGGAATTGTCTCCACTACATTCCTCCTCCACCTGCTGCAGCTTCCACACCTGCAGAGAAAACACAAAAATCTAAACAGAGTGCTACGCCTAATCCCAACCAAAAGAAACATCCCCCTGGTACTCCGAAGAATAAACACTATGTTGCAGTGAGGAAAATCTTACCTCCTGTTGTGACCCCTCCCATTCTACCACTCTCTACCCTGCCTGGTGTCCCTATCCCTGTCAACTCCCCTGCAGCCTCTGTCTCTCTCCCTACTAGCCCATTAGCCTCTCAAACACCACTCACTGTTTTTTCTTCAAAACTAAACACAGACCGATTAACCCACCAGAGTCCTTCTGACAAACTAAATAAACCATCCCTCAAAAGAACCCGTTCTTCTCCTACCCTCTCGCCTCCTTCCCATCCATCGATTCATTTTCAATCCTCTACCCCCTTTAAATTTACCCCTCAGCCTCCCCTGTTTCCTGAGATTGGTACTTTGCAGTACATTCAACAGTCTCCGTTCATTGGCCCTTCTACTTCTAACCCTTTTTCACCTCTTATTTTGGATGATTCTCTCCAGTCTTCTGGAGATCCCCCCTCTATTCCCCAATGAGTGCAAAGCTCTTTTTTTGGAATGTCCGTGGCTTGAATCACCCGGACAAGCATAGGCCTTTTTCGGATTGGCTTAGAAGCCATAAACCTATTTTTGGAGCGCTGCTCGAGACACATATCAAGGAACCCTCTCTTGCCCATTTGATGTCGTCTTTATGCAGAGGATGGCATTACAGCTCGAATCACTTGTCGGATGCAGATGGTAGAATCGTTCTGATCTGGAAGGATCCTGTAAAAGTGCAAATTATTTCTCAATCAAGGCAGATGTTAACGTGTCAACTCAAACTCCCTAATTGTGCTCCTATCACCTACTCAGCAATCTATGCTTCAAATGAAGTGGAAGAGAGAACTGATCTATGGGTTGAGTTGATAAATCTCCATACCTCTCTTTCGCTAGACGCTACGCCATGGATGATAGGTGGTGACTTCAACCAGATACTGTATCCTCATGACCACTCGGCGTTTAATCATCTCACTCATGCTTCTCAAATGTACCAGTTTCGTGATGCTCTCCTGCAGATGAGCATCTATGATCTGCGATTCCAAGGGCCTGTTCACACATGGTCAAATAAGCGAGATATAATGCCAGTAGCAAAGAAACTGGACAGATGCTTAATCAATAGCGAAATCATCTCTACTTTTCCTCAAGCAACTGCCACTTTCCTACCGCCAGCCCTATCTGACCATGCCCCATGCCTCATAGACCTAGCCTACCCTCTTCCCTCAGCCGGTACCCAGCCATTCAAATTCCTAAACTATTTAACCAAACACCCGGAGTTCTTGGAGGTAGTGACTGATGCTTGGTCTCAGGCCGGAAGTTTGTCTGCCAACCTTACTGCTCTGTGTTGGAAGCTGAAAAGCATTAAGAGAAGTTTAAAAATACTAAATAGAGAGAATTATTCCAACATTCAAAAGAGAGTGAGAGAGACTTACGGTTTGTTGCAACTTGCGCAGGTACAGGCTCTAACGGATCCAACACCTGAAACGTTTGCGGAGGAACATAAGCTCAACCAGAAATGGCAACTCCTGTGGCAGATAGAAGAATGTTATTTCAAGCAAAAGTCAAGGATAAACTGGCTACTCGAGGGGGATCTAAACACCACCTTTTTCCACCGTGTCTGCCAAGTAAGAGCAAGTTACAACTCTATACGCTCCTTCTTACTTCTGACGGGTGAAATCATCGATGACCCCATGGAGATGAGTAACCATGCAATAGCTCATTTCCAGAAGGTACTAGGTCCTGATTGTTTACCGCAGATATGGTTCACCCCTTCCCACTGGTTCCAGAACCTCTCGACTTTTCAGTGTAACCAGCAGCAACGCGATGTTATTCTCTTGATGCCCACATCAGAGGAAATAACAAAGCTTATGTTCTCCTTGAACCCTAACAAAGCTCCTGGTCCTGATGGCCTTTCTTCGGCATTCTTCAAAGGTGCTTGGTCACTGGTAGGAGGAGAGTGCATTGCCGCCATTCAAGATTTCTTCAACTCTGGGTTCCTGCCAAAGACAGCAAATGCAACCATACTCACACTGGTCCCTAAATTCAATGGAGCTTCAAGAATATCTGAGTTTCGACCTATATCATGCCTCAATACTATCTACAAGGTCATCTCACGATTGCTAGTGCGAAAACTTAAGCCTCTACTCAAAGATCTAATCATGCCTAATCAAACAGCTTTTGTCGAAGGGAGACTTATAGTGGAGAACACTGTACTTGCTAGTGAGCTCGTCAATGGTTACCATAAAAACAAGGGGGCGAAGAAGGTTACCATCAAAGTCGATATAGCGAAAGCGTTTGATACACTATCATGGGAGTTCCTCTTCTCAGCTCTTGAAAGTCTGTCCCTGCCTCCAGCTTATACCCGACTTCTCAGAGCCTGCATCTGCACAACATCGTTCATGGTGGGTTACAATGGCACGGTGAATGGTTACTTTAAAGGAAAGAGGGGATTAAGGCAGAGAGACCCGCTTTCTCCCTACCTTTTTGTGATTGCGATGAACTATCTATCGATGATGCTAGACAAGGAAGCAAGAACAGGGAGTTTATCTTACCACCATAACTGCAAGAAGACAAGGTTGACGCACCTCTCCTTCGCGGACGACCTCCTGATTTTTATTGATGGTTCTCTAGAATCAGTCCAAAGAGTTCTTCAAATCCTCCATGAGTTTGAAAAACGTTCTGGACTGGCAGTGAGCTTACAAAAATCCACCTTCTTTGCATCTGGACTCTCTGAACCTGAAATAGCAACAATTCAAGCATCAACTGGAATGCCTTGTGGGACTCTACCTATGCGATACTTGGGAGTACCATTATGCACGAAAAAGCTGAACTTACAGAACTGTGAGCCTCTGTTGCAGCAGATCAAACGTAGGTTCTCCTCATGGTCATGCAAAGCATTATCCTTCGCAGGGCGTTTGCTATTGATAAAGACGGTAATATCAGGGGTCTCTACTTTCTGGTGCTCTACGTTCATCCTCCCGAAGGCCTGCATCAATAAGATAAACTCTTTATGCAACTTGTTCTTATGGAAGGGTAAAAGTGAAGGTAATTACTCTGCCAAGGTGGGATGGGAAACTGTTACTCTTACCAAGGAACAAGGCGGCTTGGGAGTCAAGGACCTTCACACCTGGAATCTAGCGTGCATCTTCAAGCTCATCTGGTTGTTGTTCTTTATGCCTGACTCAGTGTGGGTGTGTTGGTTCAAAGAGGTTATTTTAAAAGGAGACTTGAGCAACTATTGGACAGTGAGACCGAGTACCTCTTTTTCATGGATGGTGAACAAGTTGATCAAGTCAAGGGAGCTAGTCTTTCCTCTACTCCAAAGACGATTAGGGAATGGAGAGACCACAACCTTCTGGGTTGATAACTGGACACCGTTTGGTAGCCTTCACACTTATTTGAATGCAAGAAGTTCAAGGTTGGGAATCCCTCAATCAGCTACGGTCGCATCTCTTTTTCGCGATGATCGATGGGAACTGCTTCCTGCAAGGACAGAAAAACTATTAGCTTTGCAGATCCACTTGACAACTGTTACATTGGATGAAAGGGAAGACTTTTATGAGTGGGAAGTGAATGGTAAAGTAAATGGCAGATACAGTATGGGAAAGATTTACACATACCTTAAGGGACCGCAACCGTTGGTTTCCTGGTCTAACGTGATTTGGACTTCCTATGGTATCCCTCGCCAAAGCTTTCTTATGTGGCTTGTGCTGCTTGATAGGTGCCCTACGAGAGACAGGATGATTAGATGGGGAATAGATGTGAGTCCAAACTGCTTGCTCTGCAATACTACAAATGAGAGTAGGAATCATTTATTTTTTGAATGTGCTTACACTGCTACGATATGGGGAGCGATTGCAGCGAGATGTCAACTTCGCCCTTTGTCAAACTGGGACTCCACTATGATGCAACTGCAGTCTCTGGGAGGTAATAAAGATCTGAAGCGCCTTACACTACTTGCGGTTCAAGCCACGATCTACTGGATATGGCGAGAGAGAAACACAAGGATTCATCAACAGATCTTCAAGACTACAGACTCCATCATCTCCACTATCGACAAGCAACTGAGGAACCGAATTCAGAGTATCAGGCACCAGAATCCACGACTTTCTTCGGCAATGATGCAACTATGGGTTCTTCGATCATGACCAAGAGACGGAGAGACCGATGATCACGTTTCTACAAACACCGACAAGTGACTTTCTGCTTTCTACTGCATTTTTAACTAGTGGGCCTAATGGGTTCCAATGATATGTGTGTCTAAAATTAACTTTGGGCTTAGCCCATTCTACTCTGGCCAGGGTCTGTATGGTTTTTCTTTTCTTTTTTTGCATTTATATATGAAAGCCTGTTCTTCAAAAAAAAAAAGGTGAAGGCTATACTACTATGCAATACAACTATACAAGTATACTTGTTCTTTTAAGTTCTTGATGGATGTGATTATTAGTCTTTGGTCCATTGATGGTGGGAGGACCGTGTGATGTATCAAGAAGAACTAAAGTTAAGTCACATATCATGATTTGTTGAGACTAGGCATACTTATAGAACAAATCAACGAAACGCGACTTGACAAAGCAGAAGAGCCACAAGTTCTGTAAATTCATGTCAAATTTCACCTTTAGATTGTCATATCAGAACATTTCATTTGAATTGCCAGTAATATAAACGATTTACGAGTTTGGCAAACCAATACTTATCAAATTATAACATTATGGTGAAATTCCATTTTACTCAAGTTGAGTATGCCCTACGTGTACGTGTATTCTTTGTAATTCACACGTTGTGCATTCTTATAATTCATCATTGAATAAAGAACATATACATATTCTTGTCTTGTGATCATCGTTTTATTAAGTCTATTATTCTATATTTCTGGAGTTACCAACTAACCCCAAAATTGTTTTCTATTTAATTTGTTTAGCTTGTATCTTGGTATCATGTTCTGCATCCATAATTTGGTGTTGTCTGTGGAATGTCATAAGTTTTATAATCCCAAAACTCGAAATTAAAAATGAAGGAAGAAGATACAAGCATCACACAATAACTTTCGACCACTGCCTAGTAATCCAAATCATTGTAGTAAGCAATAGTTATGCTGTGGTTGAAAGTTGGTCAGGTGGAAGCGGAAGGTTCTGCCAGCCGGTCGAGTGTTTAATATATTTCTTGAGTTTCTCTGTTGAAGACTCGACGGTCCATCCAGAATAGTGTTGAGTCGGAGAGAACACGTGGTGCTCTTTGTCGTGGCTAAGACACGACTTGGCGCCGTTTAAGAACCAATCCCCTTCTGATCTTATAAAACCAGCATCGGCTTCCTCTTTATCCGCAGCCTAATCACCAAACAAAAAAGGTATATATAACCTTATAACCAAACAAATAGTAGTTATAGTTTAACAACCGAATGAACACAATCTAGATTTACCTTCTCAGTGATGTACTTAAAGACGGTCTTCTTCTCACCAGCTTCATATATGTTGCACTGAGAATATACCTATATATCACAATAACCTCAAAAATTAATGAATCATATAAAATCTATGATGGCAAAATCAAAATTCAAAAATATGTGTATATATGATTTATTTTCCCGGTGACGGACCTGAGACTCAACGCCGGCTCCAACGGCATAGATGGACCAATGACGAGTGTAGTTGTTGAAGAGATGGACTTTTGCGAAGCGAACACGAGGGTGTCGCTGACGTGTACCGTCGAAGAAGCAGTGGTGAATCGTAACTCTAATGCATCGGTCCGTCACGTGACTTGGGTCCGCGCCAATCAGCATTGTCTTGTTGTGGTTCACGAAATGGCATCTACCCATTTTATTAAAATAAATTAGCACAGCGGATATACTCCTCAGTTTTTAAAAGTTACATGTTTTACCTTTTTCACACATATTAATAAAACATATTAAATTTAGTACTAAATGTATATTTTTGTGATTATTTATTTTCAAAAAATCTAAACCAATAAAAATTCAGTAAATACTATTAATTGTTTCAAAGTTTATGATTAATCATTATTAGTTGATAAAAATTACATTAAAAAGTAAAAAATGTATCTTTTTGAACTAAATTTTTATTCTAGAACATAGATCTTTTAAAAACGGAGAGAGTAGTTAATTGCTAATACTAATTAACTTTATACGAACCTTGAGACAGTGATGTCAGTGCTTTCTCGTGTGATATCAATCAAACCATCATGGTAATTCTTGAGAGTACAACGATCGATCCAAATGGTGCTTGATTTTGGTTTGATCTGAATAGCGTCTGCGTCTGGTCCTACACCGCCTTCGAATTCAAGGTTACATATTATAACGTTTTCACTTTGTTTTAGCCTTAACCCTTTCCCCGTTATCTTCACCCTTTGACCTCTCCCGTCTACCGTTTTGTGCGATGATACGTTCACGAACGAAGATAGATTGATCGTTCCCGACACATCGAACACAATCCACAACGGTTCTGGCCTCTTACAAGCCTCTCTTAACGATCCTGGACCTTCATCTACAAAAAGATACATACGATTGCGTTACCCCTTAAACATAAAGTGTCCAAGTTCTGTTAAACAACGTCTATATATAGATACCAGATTAGTATTTATTAATTTGCGAAAATGAACCAGACTCTTGAATTCACGTCACAAGCTTTGATTTCAATATAATACATGACACAAAAAATATTATGTATATATGCAAAAAATAACAACCTGTTTGGTCCTAAATTTAAATTTTATTAACAGAAAGATACAGTAAAACAAAACTGAAAGAGGGAGTTTACCAGCTAAAGAAGTGACGTGGCAAATCGGACCATTAAGACCACCAACGGCGCCGCGGCCGAAACCTTCGGCCTTTCCGGCGAGGGAGCGGAGGCTTGAGTCTACGTGACAATAAGGTTCCATCGTCATGTGGGGAGCGGAAGGTGAATATGAAGACGGAGGAGCTGGAGACGGTGGGAAAGGGGAGTTGTGGAGATGGGATCTGTGAAGACCATGTAAGTTTCCCATAGCTTACTTATACTACTGATAAATACCGAATTTAATTTTGGACAGTTTCAGTTTTTGTATTTTTGGGGAGTTTTGAGATATAATTACTCTTTGTTGCAACTGAAACTCACCATTGATGTTAGCTTTTGTTGGAACTGTGCAAGGAGAATCATTGATCTTTTGTCCTCTCCTTTTTTGTTGCTGCCGACAGTAGCTTTTTAAACAAAAATATATATTTTGGGATTTTTTTAAAAAATATTTTAGCATGATGTATGTACTTCCTTTTTAGAGATTTTTTTTTGAGTAATTGCACTAGATATACATGAAACAATATTTAATTAGGTGAATGGTGATGCTACTGTTGTTTTTTCAGTAATGCCAATATTATCCCTACGTTGTGTTAACTGGAAATATAGGTTTAGATATGTTTGACTGACACATCTCTGAGACAACCGGTTGTGAACCATTCATATTTTGTTTTACGAATCTCATATCTCTCATCTTTATGTTTCCTCTCTTCTTGTTTTCTGTTTATTGAAAAAATCTCAAATCTAAGTAAATTCAATTTCCATGGCTAACTAGAGCCGGAGATGGCAGGGGGGAAGCGGCGGTGGTCTCAGAGCTAAGCAAATCACGATTCCATGTCTAACCAGAGGTGATGGTGTCTCCAAGGTGACATAGGTCTCGTAGCTTATCAAATCTGGTTTCTCTCTCCTTCTCCTTTTACTCCCCATGTTTTGATTTTATTTTGTTTACTATTAATATCTGATTTGGTTCAGCATCAGTTTCAATGCTCAAACCTTTGTTTGTTTAAAGTTAATATCTAGTGTTAATACCTTATTTGATGTCTCTTTCTTTTCCTCTTGTTAGGATATTTGTAATTGCTTTTTTTGATAGAAAAGATGAAACATGAAGGATAAATGGTGGTCTGACGTCAAGCGTGGTGCGGTGATGAGAATCTGAAATTAAGAAGCTAGAGAAGAAGATATGTCCGAGAAGAAGAAGATGAGACAAAAAACAGGCTACGGGAGAAAGACGTAAATTCGCTTTGATTCATATGACCAACTACCTAAATAAAGAAGTTTTTGTCTTGTTGCCTAAATAACTTTTGTTTTATGGTTATCTACCTAAATGACTCTTTTTTTTTTCTAAAAAATATTAAAGCTATTATTTAAAACATTTATAAAGTGCGAACCGGCCTGACACACCAAATACAACTGTTGCCAAACCGAATTTCTTTTCCAACCAGCATCATTTTAAGACAAGGGTTAAACCCCTAACTAATAAATGAGCTTTACATACCATACTTTTCATTATGTTAAAATTTTCTTCTTATTGTATTTGAACTCTTTCAATAAAGATAAGTGTTTTGGTATGGCTCCTAATTTCTCTTCAAAGTATCCTTTTATCTGTTGTCATTTCGTTTTTAGATAAGTAAAAAGCTTTAAGAAAAAACAAGGATCTTATACATAACATTTGTCACATCTTATATATCGTTCTTTCCCCTACTATATCAACTTCCTACATGAGACATTACGAAAAAAGACACAAGTCCCATATCTTTCTAAGAGGCTTACAAAACTCCGATCATAGAGTTTCCACAGGCACCGTGTTGGACACCATCTGCAGCTCATTTCTTCAGTCAACCTCCTCTACTGGTAATTTCCAGAAGTTCCATGGGTTATAATCTTCCTGTAAATGTGTAAAGCAAACACAATTGAAACTATTAATGAATCTTATACATTAGGTTTTGCTAATAAAGGCTGCTTCTAGCTTTAGTTTTACCTGCTCAACAAGCGAAGTCGGAGGAAACATGTCGTTGACTAGTGTATGAAGTGATGTGTACGATTTCTTGACATCTATGCGATGTCCTGTTGCTACCTCTCCCTGATCAATTTTTTTTTTAAAGCACAAGAGTCTCTCTCAGTATATTCCAACAAAATAGAATCAATCATGCGTGTCAAAATTACCTTTGGGTTGATTATGAATATCTTTCCCTTGGGGATTCCGAGTTTCCTGTAACTCAGTTCATCGGTGTCTCTGTTCCCAAATCCAGCGTAGAACGGGTTGTAATCCTTTGGGAAGAGTTTCCTGATATCCTGCACCATTACATTTGTAAACTTGTTCTTATTATCTAAAGATATGCCACACTGGTTTTAATCGTTCTCTCTTATGTCCTAAAACAAGAAGATATATATATAAAACTCTTACCTCCAAACATGCGATCTTGAATTCGTGTGGTGCTCTTCTTATCACTGCAAAGCAGTTATAAAGTAATTGAGAGAAAAAAGTAAAATAATAAAAGATTCTTATCATGAATTACAAGTACGTTTAACTAACTACTAATGTATCTCCAAACCTTCACGGTACAATGCTGGAAACAGCCCGTCAGGTGAAATGACTACAGGACCGTTCGGCAGAGCTTTCCCGTCCTGCAAGCCAGCCGGAGAGGAAAATCCATATGAAGCAAATAAATCTCCTAACAAAAAGTTATATATAGCCCTCACTCACATGGCATCGGTTTTCAAAGGTAACAAAAAAGATCTCAGTCTCACCTGCTTTAGATTAGTTAAGAAACTTCTTGTTAGATATGCCTGAACAATGGCACGAGCGCTCAGAAACAGCAGCTGGTATCCATTCTCCTGAAAAAATACAAAGCATAATGTGAGATTCGTAATTACTCAAGGAAAGAAACAAACACTAGAACAAACTGTATCTTACATAAAGCAGAGTAGTGAATCTCATGTTGTACCAAACTAAAAAGTGCAAGAAGCTAGACTTGACTTAAAACCTTCAAAATTACCTTAATGGCCGAAAAAAGCTTGGCGACACCAGACTGTGTCCAGTCTTTTCCAACCAAAGGCATGAACTGACCTAGCACATCAGATCTGCAAAATAAAAAAGATCATCACATTGGCATAAGTCTAGATATTATTACAATTCTAATATGAAAACAAGTTAAAGTTACAAGTAAGGATTCAAAGTTGTACTTAGTTATAGTCCCATCAACATCTGAAATTACAATCTTGGTGTCCCATCTCCACCGGTAAATATGTGCATCAACCTAGTAAATAAATAAAAACAAAGTTAGAAGAATATTCCATTTGAAGTAATGTTTACTAGTAATAACAAACCTGTTGTGTTCCAAGAACTCTCGTGGAGAAACTAAAAGTGATCATATTCTGACCATCTTTCAGATTCAGAGACGCGATCTGTTCATTGGTAGGGACATTGGTTCTCACAAGCTGTCTACGCGGAGACTCATGGCGGCTCTCCGCGGCTGATAGCACCTCCGGCGAGTTCTGCAAGCCAGGTTCAGAGTCAACAAACAGATCTTCTTCGCTCGAGGAGTTACTACTCGTATGCTCTATTGTCTTAACCCTTCTAAAAGGAATAGGCCAGAGTCTCCATCTTCTTCCGGACGAAGAGGGAGTTGTCACTGCAGCAGTTTCATCATCCTTGGGTTTGGTAGATTCGTTTTTTTCCTCCACGGAGATCACATCCTCTGGCTGAATATCTAAGTCTAGATCGAACACAGCTTTTCCAAGTATGATTCGAGCAGCTTTCTTCCATGGCATGTACGTTTCTCTGATCCTAACAACCAGGTTTTCACTCTCGAGAATCGATGTTGCCGAGTTTTTATACTCTTCTATGGAGATCAGATGCGTGTTAAAGACTTGAGAAGCTGCGGTTAGTCCCATGCCTTGACGAAGCTCATCCTTGCAGAGTGATAGCTCATACTCTGTTGTAAAGATAAAACCACCGTTTAAACTAGACACTGTTCAGATCCAGAAGGTAAATAAAAGTTACTTACTCAGTTCTGTGTCCACACTAGAAGTTGCAGCCACTGAATCACTAGTGTTCTGTTTAGATGGAGTTGTTAGTTGCTCATCGTCCTCCCTCGTTGAATCGAGACTCTCTCTGAAGCTTCTGACTCTATTATAATCTCGCTTTTGTCAGTAGTTTCTGCAGAAGTTCTTGTCTGTTCATCTTCACATTCTGACTCCGTATTAGCATCAAGAGATACCTCAGTTATTTTCACTTCTTCTGTTGTTAATTGGGTTGTACAAGATTCAGAACCATCAACAGAAGTATTTACTGTTTCAACAGCCACTTCATCTTCACCTCTAACATCTTCCGTGATGATAGTAGAAGCTAGCTCCTCAGATATCACATTCTCACCAGTTTGTGACAGCTCCAAAGAGCTCCCAACAGTATCTCTTTCAGCATCATCATGAGTCTCTTTAACGGTGATATCACGAGAACGGGAAGCTAACTCGTTCCCAGTGTCTACTCTGCTGATAAACTCAGCATCCCAAGAAGTCTCAGAGGAAGCAAACTCAGTATTACCTTCACAAAACTCAGTCCCATCACCAGGAGCCAGATGAAACTGAGGAGTATTCAACCTCAGATTCTCAGCCTCCTGCTCCGCCGCCGAGACAGGAGCCGTCAGTATACGTCCATCAACACTCACCAACACCACCTCAGAATCTGACCCTTGAGCCTCCCCGTAACTCTCCACATTCAAATTATCAAACCGAGCACTACCATACTCTGACGTCGGAGAAGGCGGATCACCATCATCATCCTGGAAATCATAATACCTCCTATTACAATCAGACTCAGTCCTATCAAGCCGAGACAAAGAGTTGAAACCCTCTCGTAACAACCCATCAGCACCAGCGTCGGATAAACTATGCTCAAGCCTTAGACCCACGCCGTTGTCACTCTCAGAGTTAGATATCAAATTACTGGTGTCGTTAGCCGCTGCAGGATCAACCTCCCTGATGAAATACGCTTCGCCGGAGTTATCGAGATACATGTGGAAGTCAGCTTCGGTGCCGTTCACGGAGATCTTCACGAACTTCTCTGCTCCTTTGAGAACGCCTTGGAACTTGCCGAACCTGACGTACCAGGGCGTGCTCCTGAAGGATCCGTCTTGTTGTTGGACAACGATCACATCGATCGCACCGCCGAAGGGGTGGAAGGGTGTGGCGACGGAGTAAACGCCTTGAGAGATCAAGCTCCCGAATCTTCCGACCAGACTCATTTCGTTGAAGCTAAGACAAGACCGTTTAGTTTCAGTGTCCTAATAATCATATAATACGAGATGGAGAAAATTAGAAAAAGGTTCGTGATTTCCAGCCTGCAAGATGGGAAGAAAAACAACCCAACAATCCAAATTTAGAGAATCCAAAATCAAATCAAAAACTAAGAAAAGAAAAAAAAACAGCAAATACAAGTTTCCGACCAGGCTTGTCCGATTTCGGACATTCAGTGTTAGAATCCGAGAATCCGAGAAAACTAAAACGCCGGCGGAAATAAACGATGAATCTCGTTGCTCAACAAATCGATGTGTTAATGTGAATTTTCTCCTATTCTATCAATTGCATTGAGTTTTCTTTTTTGTTTTTCCTTTTGTGTGAGCAGGTTGAGAAGACTTTTCTTTTGCTTCGTCGATTGTATTTTACTGGTGCGGGTGGATTTTCCGAGGAAGAGAGAAAAGATGCTTGTTTGGATAACCAGAAAAAACAAAAATTAAAATCAAATCCGCTACGGTAAGAGAGACTGTTATATATATATATATGTCTGTGATCGGAGGGAGAATTACGAGAAGGGTCTAGGGTTTTGTAGTAATTACTTGATCTTTTGGAGGGTACTATTGATATTTCCAGTAAATTACTCATGTGGCTTAATATGCTCGTGAAAATTCGACTTTTTTTGTTTACTTGGGATATCCATAGACGCCAGTCAAATCCGATTAGTTTCTGGAGACTTTTTTGTGACCTAACCGGTTAGTTTCTGGATATTTGATCACTTACGCCAGTCAAATCCGATTGTTTGCTAGGAAAGTTAGATATATTAAACAGGGTGTGTTTGTTTGAGGAAAATATAACCCTTTTATGGGGATCAAAACCTATCTTTGTAAGCATCAACTATTTATCTTATTGTTGTCTTTAACTAGTACATGAATTTATTGCCTCGATATCAACCTTTAGACCGTCGCACCTAACTCGTTTCCTTAAGCATCGTTCACAAGTGTCGTAACGTGATTACAGTCTCACCTAACTCGTTTCCTTACAGCGACATCATTATCAGGCCCAGCTACGGTGGTCGCTCCGCATAATTTTATATTGCATATAATAAATACCACTTTAGTATGTCAGAAACAGTCTTGTTTTCTATGGATTGTTGTATATTATTAGTTCATTTCTTCCTTTCTCTCTTTAGCCAAATACAAAACTGTTCCAGATACAAAAAAAATCGAAAGAAGAGATGAAGAAGACATGTGCAACGCACGAGTTACACATTCTCCTTTGAGTTTCCTACCAGAGATACAAACCGTTCTGTTATCTCGATTAGAGAGGCCCAATGGAATAATGGGTTTGGACTAAAGCCTGGTCAATCAACCAGAACTCTCCCGTCAACAAAACGACACCGCAGCTTCAAATCGGGTCAAACGCCATTTCCGTTTCTTCAAGGAGAAACCAAACGAGAAGAAGCATCATCTCTCTCTCTCTACTGACTGTTACGCCGTGAAATGACGAGATCACCCTTCTTCGTCTCCGTCCTCCTCCTCCTCGTCTCCGCCGCCACTTTCATCACTCGCGCATCGGCGGAGATAAAGTCTCTCACGATCTCCGACGACGACAGACCGATGATCCTCTTCGAGAAGTTCGGATTCACACGATCTGGCCACGTCAGCGTCTCCGTCTCCTCCGTATCGGTAACCTCTGAAAGATGTTCAATCTCTCTTGATGAGAGTGGTTCTATTGATAAGGTTTAAATACCCAATGCTGTTACAATATGGTTACAAGAATATCGTAACAAGAGTATCTACAGAATATTATGAGTTATCTATAAACAGAATATCCTATTCTATCACCCTCCCGCAGTCGAACCGTGGCGTGGACGTAAGGTTAGACTGGACCGGAACTGATTGAATAAGCTCGTCGGTAAGCCCTTGGTGAATATATCCGCATACTGCAGAGAGGATGGAACAAATAGAACCTTGATGTGTCCAACAGACACCTTTTCTCGAACAAAATGAAGATCAATCTCGACGTGTTTGGTGCGCTGATGACGTACGGGATTCTGAGTCATGTAGACTGAGCTTATATTGTCACAATAGACGATGGAGGCCTTGGTAAGAGGATGACCGAGTTCAAACAAGAGATTGCGAATCCATGTAAGCTCTGCAACTGCATTGGCAATGCCTTTGTATTCAGATTCTGCACTTGACCGAGAGACACTTGGTTGTCTCTTAGAAGACCATGAGACAAGATTAGAGCCTAAGAAAACACAGTAGCCAGATGTGGAGCGACGAGTATCAGGACAGCCCGCCCAATCAGCATCAGAGTAAGCAACCAGCTCATCAATAGGCGAAGGAAGTAGCTGAAGCCCAAAGCCTGAAGTACCTTGTATGTAACGTATGATACGTTTCAAAGCATGAAGATGAGGCAGGCGAGGATCATGCATGTAGAGACAGATTTGATGAACAGCGTAAGCGATGTCGGGTCGCGTGAAAGTCAGGTACTGCAGAGCTCCAGCAAGTCGACGATATTGAGTAGGATCTTGAACTCGCTCACCGTCTTCAGCCTTTAGCTTGGAGTTCAAGTCTACCGGAGTAGCAAGAGGCTTGCATTCCTGCATTCCTGCGCGTTGTATAATGTCAAGAGCATAAGCTTTTTGACTGAGAAATATACCACCATTGACAAACTCAGCTTTAACGCCTAGGAAGAAGTGAAGCTTGCCGGAATCTGACATAGGAAACTCTGTTTTTAGCTTAGCGATTATCTGTTGCAGAAACTTATCATCAGAAGCAGTCAAGATGATGTCATCTACGTACAAGAGGAGATAAGCACGACGCGATCCTTTGTTGAATATGAAAAGTGATGCATCACTCCTGCTGCACCTAAAGCCCATGTGAAGAACAAAGGAAGCAAAGCGAGCATTCCAGGCACGAGGAGCCTGTTTCAAGCCGTAGATGGCTTTGTTGAGCTTGCATACGTAGTCTGGATGTTCCTTGCTGTGATAACCCGGAGGTTGATGCATGTATATGGTCTCGTCAAGAAGTCCATGCAAGAAAGCATTTTTGACGTCAAGTTGATGTATAGGCCAGTTGTGCGCAAGACTGACATCAAGAACGGTACGTATTGTTGCAGGTTTGACAACCGGACTGAAGGTCTCATTATAGTCGACACCTTCTTCTTGAGATTTTCCATTGGCAACGAGTCTTGGCTTGTGCTTAAACGGTTGTCCATCTGCATCTAACTTGTGCTTATAAAGCCACATACAACGAACAATGTTAGTGTTGCTTGGTCTGGGAACCAGATCCCAAGTCTTAGTCTCAATAAAAGAGTCATATGCATCATCCATTGCCGGTTTCCAGTTTGGATCCAGTAAAGCTGTTTTGTGACTAGATGGCAGAGGTGAAACAGTGGATATTAAAGAAAACTGTTTCTTAGGCTTAGTAATTCCATCTTTACCTCGTGTGCGCATAGAATGAGTTGGAAGAGAAGCGACAGGAGGTTGTGAAACAAGAGGAACAGAGACTTGATTGGGAACATTTGTAGTAGCCGGCAGTTGAGGAATAGCAGGAGCTGGCTGGGAACCTGTTTGAAGAATGGCTTTAAACAAAGAAGATGGTTCATCATCTGGTTGAAGAAAGTGGTAAGTAGACGATGAAGAAGCTTTTTCTGCAGCTGGGAAAACAGACTCATCAAAGTAAACATGACGCGAAAGAATTATTTTATGAGTCTTAAGATCAAGACAGCGATAGCCAGAATATTGAGAAGGATAACCAAGAAACAAGCAGGGCGTTGAACGAGGGGCAAGCTTGTGGAGGTTTGAGTGATTGAGATTAGGAAAACAGAGACACCCAAAGACCTTGAGATGATCATACCTTGGTTGTTTGTGAAAGAGGACAGTAAAAGGTATTCGATTCTGTATTGAGGATGATGGCAAGATGTTCAAGATGTGAACAGACGCATGGAGAGCTTCAACCCAGTAACCTGGAGAAAGATGAGCTTGAAAGAGAAGGCACCGGATTGAATTGTTGATTGTTCTGATCATGCGCTCAGATTTGCCATTTTGTTGAGAAGTATGAGGACAAGAGAATCGAAATTGAATACCTTTAGCTTGAAAGAAGTTTTGAAATTTTGAGTTTTGATACTCACCCCCATTATCACATTGAAGAGCTTGAATCTTTTTATGAAACTGATTCTCAACATAATTGTTAAAGACTTGAAAAGTTTGAAAAGTATCAGATTTTCGTTTTAGTGGATAAACCCATAAGAAGTGTGAAAAATCATCCAAGAAAAGAATGTAATACTTGAAACCACTGATACTTGTTTTGGGAGAAGTCCATATGTCTGAGTGTATGAGTTGGAACGGATGAGTGGAGACAGAGAGAGACTTAGAAAACGGGAGTTTTATTTGTTTTCCTAGCTGACAAACTTCACAAGAAGAAGACAAGTTGTCATTATTACAAGAAATCAAGTTCATAGAATTTAAAGAAAACAGAGAATGCTTATTAAGATGAGCAAGTCTCTTATGCCATATATTTGGCGAAATTGAAATGAAAGCAGAGGAGACACGAGACGAAGCTGGAAGCGTAGACAGAGAAGACGGAATGGAGTAGAGATCACCCGAGCTGTTACTGCGCAGAAGAGCCATCTTGGAGTGAAGATCCTTCACAGTAAAACCAAAAGGATCAAACTCAACAGAACAGAAATTATCTCGAGTAAATTTTCGAACAGAAATCAAGTTCTTAATGATTTGAGGAGTAACAAGAACATTGTTTAGAGATAGAGGACGAGATGAAGAAGAGAGAATGGTGTTACCAGAAGAGATTACTGGGATCCGAGAACCGTTGCCAACAATAACATTATGATTGACACTTTTATTAAGATTAGACGAGAGAATACCTTCATGATTAGCCATGTGACTCGTGGCACCTGAGTCCATATACCAGTCACCAACTGAGGGATCGGCCAAAGTCATTGTGTTGAAGGCATGAGCAAAGTCCGTAGTTAGCTGAGGAGGTGTCATGGCAAGATTACCCTGTTGAGGTGTAGCTGGACGAGCTCCAAGTAAACCACGCTGAGCTGGGTGAGGCGTCATGTACGGCCCCCAATAAGGATAACCAGAATTGGCTTGCTGTTGCCATTGTGGAAACGGTGGCTGCCAGTAACCGGTCTGAGCCCAGTTCTGATTGTAGCGAGATGGATTACCACGTCCTCGTCCTCTGTTGTTGCGCCTTCCTCTGTAATTGTTGTTGGTGTAACCCTGACCTGTAGGACGAGTAGAGGTAGGAGTGGGTGGCTTCGGATCGGAAACAGTGAGAGCAGTAGGGGAGGAAGAAGAAGAAGCAGACGTAGATGAAGGTTTCACGAACTTGGTGATCCGCTTTTCCTCTAGTTCCAGCATAGATTGAGCCGCATCAAAGGTAGGAAAAGGCTCTCGATGCTTGATGACATTAATGATGTTATCAAACCGTTCATTGAGTCCATTGAGTAAGTACATGACAAGGGTCCTGTCAGTGACCGGAGCTTCAACGTTGGAGAGAAGATCGGATAAAGATTTGAGCTTTTGACAGTAAGCTTGAATGGTCATGTCGCCAATCTCCGTGGTGCGTAGTTCATTGTCAAGCTGAATAGCTCTAGCCTCCTTGTTATTACGAAACTGATTTTCGATCCTGATCCAGATGTCCCGTGCCGTACCACCAGGTTTGAAGGAGCTTCGAAAGAGTTTTGGCGCTAGAGTGCCGTAGAGCCAAAGTTTCACGAGTCCGTCACGTTTGAACCAAAGCGCATCGTTGTCATCCGCGGGGACTGTTGTACCATCAAGATGTCCTGAGACATCAAAAGTGAGACAGTGCATGTGTAAGAGTTCACGCCATGCATCATAGTTGTGATCTTCTAGATCAAGGATGATAGGTATGTGCGTTTTGATGTTGGTCACACCAAACGCTCGTTCATGAGGCGGAGGAGGAGGAGGAGGAGGAGCAGCCATGATGATGATGATGATGAGAGAAGATCAACGAAAAGATAAGAATGAGAAAGAGTGAGAGATCGAGAAAGAGAAGAGATCAAGAAAGGAGCACCTCAGCTCTGATACCATGAAAGATGTTCAATCTCTCTTGATGAGAGTGGTTCTATTGATAAGGTTTAAATACCCAATGCTGTTACAATATGGTTACAAGAATATCGTAACAAGAGTATCTACAGAATATTATGAGTTATCTATAAACAGAATATCCTATTCTATCAACCTCCCCTACCTCCGCCACGATCCCGGATCCGTCGCGGCTAGGTTTCTTCCTCATGTCGGAGGAATCGCTTCTCCAGGTCCTCCTCGAGATCCAGCAAAACCCTAGCTTCTGCGTGCTCGACTCCCCCTACGTCCTCCAGCTCTTCACGTTCCACGATCTCTCCCCTCCGCCGAGCTCCAAGTTCGAGCACTTGTCCCCTGTGGCTTCTCCGGACGAGTACTCTCTGTTCTTCGTCAATTGCGTGAGGGATACGAAGATTTCGATGAAGGTTCGAACGGAAATGTATAACCTAGATCCGAACGGGTCGAAGGATTACCTCCCGGCCGGGTCGACCCGATTACCCGGGTTGTATTTCCTCTTCTTCCTCGGTTACTTAGCTTTCCTCGGTCTCTGGGGGTATGTCTGTTGGATTAATAAACGTGTCGTTCATAGGATCCACGTCCTCATGGCGGCTCTTCTGTTAATGAAGGCTTTGAATCTGATCTGCGCTGCTGAGGATCAACACTACGTGAAAGTCACCGGAACTCCTCACCGATGGGATGTGTTGTTCTACATTTTCCAGTTTATCCGTGTGGTTCTTCTCTTCACGGTGATCGTGTTGATCGGGACTGGGTGGTCTTTCTTGAAGCCGTTCTTGCAGGAGAAAGAGAAGAACGTGTTGATGTTCGTTGTTCCTCTCCAGGTTCTCGCCAATATTGCCTCCATTGTGATTGGAGAGACGGGGCCTTTTATTAAAGATTGGGTGACTTGGAACCAGGTGTTCTTGCTTGTGGATATAGTGTGCTGTTGTGCTATCTTGTTTCCCATTGTTTGGTCGATACGTTCGCTGAGGGAGACTTCGAAAACCGATGGGAAAGCGGCGAGGAACTTGGCGAAGTTGACTCTGTTTAGACAGTTTTATATTGTTGTCATTGGGTACTTGTACTTCACGAGGATTGTAGTGTTTGCGTTGAAGACGATCGCGGCGTATAAGTATCTGTGGGTTAGCAATGCGGCTGAGGAGATTGCGAGTCTGGCGTTTTACATGGTGATGTTCTATATGTTTAGGCCGGTTGAGAAGAATGAGTATTTTGTTTTGGATGAGGAAGATGAAGAAGCAGCGGAGCTGGCATTGAAGGAAGATGATTTTGAACTCTGAAGAATCAGATCAAGAACTTTCATTGACTATACAAAGCCGTGACTTTGAGGAGGTTTGCTTTCTCTTCTTTTTTTTTCTATTGTTACTTCCGACTTCAAAGTAGTTTATTTGCAAGGGGAATAACCCTGTATGTAGTAGTACTCTCTTACATTGTAAAAGATTGTTTGTCCCTAAGACTGTTTTTGCTTGTAAGAAAGATTAGTGCATCTGTTGTTCAGTGTGTGTATTGCCGTTAATTGAACCGCTTTATCCACTCCCTAGTTCGATATCAGGTCTATTGAGCTTGAATATTTTTGGTTTTGCTCAGTGGTTATATATCTTAGTGCAGATACTTGTTGAAAGCTTCATGTTTATAGTATAGATATATGAATCTATCGCACTGAAACTTAGGGGAAACATGGTTTTCCTCGGTTTGTAAAACCATGTAAACGCCACATAGATCATTACAAGTCGACGTCTCATCACTGTGTTTCATTACTCATCATCAGAGCAGCATACTAGCCTTCTTGGTGTACAGACGAACCAGTTAACGGACAATGGTATAAATATATCATTTTAGAGGATGCATACTACACAAGGCATGAATATAGATACAAAAAGAATCTCAAAAATAAACACAATCAACATATTCAATTAGCGAGCTCAAACTAGCCCTTTTTCTCGTAACAAAGCTTCCACAGCTCGTCTCCCAGAGACCAAAGCACCGTCGAACGTAGCAGAAGTCATGTAATCACCGGATAAGTAAAGACCCGACCCAACTCGAGGATTCTTAACCAAATCAGTGGGTGGGCATTGGTTCGGTTGGGCGAATTGGATCCGGTATGTTCTCAAATGTCTCCACGACGTAACCAAAGACTCACCGAACCAACCAGAGAGTTCTCTGATAACCTCTGCTGCCAAATCATCATCTGATCTATCCTCGAACGAACCGATCAATGACACCGAAACCAGAGCCTTCCCCGGCGGCGCGTATGTTCGAGCAACGTTCGTAGGGAAGAACATGTTGTTGATGATACCGGTGTTCGACCCGTTGAGAAACAGAACCGGATCCTCCACCGGTATCTGATTCGGTTCAGCTGCGAAGTAAATGCAAACCGTGCTCCGAGCCGGTTTAGTCCTAACCGGTTCTCTGATACCGTTAAGAAGCTTATCCACTTGGGGCAGCTCGACGGCGAGTATCACACCCAACTCAGCACTCAAAACGCCGCCGTCTTGGAGTCTCACTATAGGCGGACCCGAACCCGACCCGTTCGGATACTCGATCGAATCCACCCTAGTGTTCATCAAGACGGAATCAACAGGTAGTTTCGCGGCCAACTGGTTAGGGATCTCACCGATCCCCATGGCGGGAAGCGTGTTTTCTCCGAGAGCGAGACACCGGAACACGAAATCGAAGAGCTTCGAGGTCGTCTCGAGGTCTCTGTCGAAGAAAATCCCTCCGAAGAAGGGCCGGAAAAACCGATCGAGGATCTCATCGGAGAAACCGATCTTCCGGAGGAGATCGATGGTCGGAACCTCTTCGGCGCTGGTCAAAATGTCTTCGTCTGATTTAACCAGAACCCTAGCTCTCGTCAGCGCGATGAGCCCCTTGTCGACAACGGACCCGATCGGGTTCGCGAGAGACGCCACGGAGTCCCATAAGTGACGGAGAGGATCAGCCACGGTGTGAAACTCCCCGCCGTAGAAAACCTTAGCTCCGGCGTAGAATCTCCGGAGATCGAGCGCCTCGTAGTCGAGAAGCTTCTTGGCTTCGGGATACGCGGTGATGAAGATCTGAAACCCTCTGTCGAGAAGGAAGCCGTCGACGGTGGTGTCTGTGCGGACGCGGCCGCCGACGCCGTCGGAGGCTTCTAGAAGGAGGAAAGGGATTTGGGCGGAGGCGAGGCGAGTTGCGGCGGCTAAGCCGGCGAGTCCGGCGCCGACGATGATGACTCCGGTCTGATTCTCCTGGGTGGAGGAGGATCGAGGTATGGAGACGCGTCGGTATCGGAGATTTTGATGAACGCGGCTGCGGCGAGGGAAGAGGTGAGGAGGAGATGAGGTTGGGAGAGAGATCGCCAGTGGCATTTTTAAAAGTTTGGATAAGGTTTTTTTTTTTGCTGATTCGTTAAAAAAATTTCCCCGCGAAGAAAATAATTTGTCTGTGGAGAATTTTATTTAAAATAAATTCACGAGAATCGTTAGTATAAGATCTGAACCGTTAGTTTGGTACCAATTAATATTGACCGTCCGATACTTTCTCCCTCTTTGTGTGTGTGTGTGTTTATAAATCTGAGGTAAGAGAGAAGTGAGAAAGTTTAGGTTAAAGCTTCCGCGGAGCGCGGCGAACTATCTGATCACGAGGTATGTATGGTTTTTGCTGGTAATCTTTATTTCTATCGAATTAGGGTTCTTCTTAGACTCTATCTTCCGCATTGCTTTGTTATCTCGATTTCGAATCATATCATGGAAACGCATTAGTCATTGATTCCAATACGAAATTGAATCGAAAAGAAGTTTTTTTTTCTTTTTTAAATACGGTTCAGCGTTGTATACGTGAAAAGGTTATACCTTTGATTCTTACAGTGTGCGTGATGGGATTTGATATCAAATCATTTTTTTTCTTTTCTTTTGTGTGTGTGTAGACTTGAAGATGCCTCGCTACGATGATCGTTACAGCAGCAATGACCGATACGGCGGCGCACGTCTCTATGTGGGACACCTCTCCTCTCGAACAAGGGAACGAGATCTTGAACACCTCTTCAGCAAATACGGAAGGTACTTTTTTTTCTTTCTCTGTTTACAGTTCTTCTACGCATAGCTTTCTTTTGCTCAAATTGTGGTTGTTTTGGGATATGCATCTCTGGTTCAGCTCATATTAAAGGTTTGTGGCAGCCTTTCTGCACTAAACCTGAAACAAGGACTGTACAGTTGATGTGTGTATTCGTTAGCTTATAATGGGTGGTAGTGTTGTGGCTTAACATGTAGTTTATATTAATTAACCTGAGTGATCTTGGTGAAGGTTTTTTTGACTTGGAGGTTTGGGGTGAGAGAGAGGGTTCGCGTTGGTGGAAATTCTTTCATGGTGTTTAGTTGACTTTTGGCGGCTCTGTTTGTTGTGTTATTGCGTGTTTTAGTGGTGAAAATGGCAACAAGTGTTTTCTTCTGCTGTTGATGGTGGTCAAAAGTACCATAACACTAGCTACACCAGTTTCACTTCTTAAATGTATAATGATGGCCTTACTGTTTCTGGCAAATCATTTCCGCAGAATTCGAGATTTGGACATGAAGCGAGACTATGCCTTCATTGTAAGTAGTATTGCTCTATAATTACGTACATTAGTTTTGTCTTTTTTTTCTCCTATTGATGGCTCGCTTTTTGAATCACAGGAATTCAGTGATCCTAGAGATGCTGATGATGCGAGGTACAGACTGGACGGAAGAGACTTTGATGGAAGCCGTATCACTGTCGAGTTTGCCAGAGGGGTATAATCCTATTTTATTAAAAAACTTTTCTTCTTCGTCGGTTTTAGACTTTTGTTATCTTCCATCTAACCCTTTTCTGTTGTAGACACCTCGTGGTTCCCGGGAGTTTTCCTCGAGCAGAGGCCCTCCTCCAGGAAGTGGTCGTTGCTTCAACTGTGGTCTTGAAGGTCACTGGGCTCGAGATTGCTCTGCTGGTGACTGGAAGAACAAATGTTATCGTTGTGGAGATAGGGGTCACATCGAGAGGAACTGCAAGAACAGTCCTAAGAAGCTCAGGTACCGTTTGACAATCCCATGTTACACCTTGTCTAGCTTATAGCATTGTCATAGAAGTTCTAGTTTGATGGTTTGTTTTGATTGTATCTCAGGCGGGACGCAAGTTACTCAAGATCGCCGGTTAGGTCTCGCTCTAGGTCTCCTCGTCGCAGAAGAAGAAGCCCCAGCAGAAGCTATAGCCGCGACCGTAGCTACAGGTATAATGATTTCACACATAGTTTTCACAATATCAAACGCGAGTTTTGGTTCTGACACAACTCTTTTTACGCTCTGTCTGGGTCTCTGGTGTCTCAGTCGCTCCAGGTCGCCGGTTAGGAAGGAAAAGGATCATAGTCCTGAAGCTGCAAGAAGCAGAAGCCCTAAAACTGCAAGGAGCAGAAGCCCCGAAGCTGCAAGGAGCAGAAGCCCTGAACCAATGGCGGACAGCTCTCCTCCATCCAAAGATAGGAAGCGAAGTCTGACTCCTGAAGAAGGCAGCCCAATGCGTGAGAAGAACAGCCCCAAGGAGAATGAATTGAGCCCGCGAGGAAACGATGATGGCGGTATTGGAACCAATGAGCAAGACCGAAGTCCTAGTCCTAGAGAAGACCGTAGCCCTGTGGAGGATGATGAGTAGTGAAGAGTCGGGAAACAACTGTTGGTGATTGCTTAAGAGTGTCCTCATAAAGACTGCAATGGATTCTGTTATTTTTAGACAACTGCAATGGATTCTGTTATTGTTAGACAACTGCAATGGATTCTGTTATTTTTATTTAGTGTTTGGAGTCTTGGCTTTCTACTTCTACTGTTTCATTTTCCTGTAGAAGAAGCAAGAAAAGCATAATAAAACAACTTTCTGCTATGATGAGTCTGCACATATGTCCGAGTGCCTTTGATGCGTCACTCAAAAGTCAATATGTCCGAGTGGTTAAGGAGACAGACTCGAAATCTGTTGGGCTTTGCCTGCGCACGAATCCTGCTGTTGACGTCTTTTTATTTTTCAAAAATTCCACTGCACCTTTCTGAACTTTTATAGTTACTTGCAAATATTTTGTTTAATAGTCTCCAAAAAGTCAGACTCCTTGGCTCCTTGCAGTTAAAAGTGGAAACGAACTTTCAACCTCTTAGAGTAAAGAAGAGGTTGTGCTTAGTCTCTGGTTTTCTTCCCTTTCTCCCCTATTGTGTACTTATTCCTCTTGCTCAGCTCAGGTTGTTAAAAGCTTTCATCAAACTTTACAATGAATTGTACACTATGAACCGGGCTTCGTAGCCTGGTGGTAATGGAACCTCGGCTGAGGTGCCCGCCACCCAGCTTCGAAACCCGGCCACAGCGATTTAACATCCTTACTGCTGGGGCGCTGGACCCCTTCGGGTGATATTTGGGAAAGTGGCTGCCCAGACACCAGAGATATCAAAAAAAAAGAATTGTACACTATGATTATTAACCATGTCGGAAAAAAAAAGATTATTAACCATGTAATCTTGCGTTAGCATTTTAGTACGTAAACATTTTGTCTTAAAAAAATTAAGAAAAGAAACATTTGTTTGTTCATTGACGTGCAGAGCATATGGAAGGACCACAGTTAATAAAAAACGTCGACAGCAGGGTTCGAACCTGCGCGGGCGAAGCCCAACAGATTTCAAGTCTGTCTCCTTAACCACTCGGACATATCGACGATCTGCTTATCGTATATTGCATGACATTAAGATTCACAATAATTGAAGCCGGTAACATTGACATGATGCAAGCACTAACTGTGGAGGGAGGGACCGAGACGTACGTGGAACGTTAATGTGAGATTCGTAGTGTCATGTTTGATTTAGTTGGCATTTGGCAACAGGTTTGATTCGGTACAAGTCTTTTTCTTACATACCAATTATAGGCTACATAAAAAAAAGCACGACCATACAAATATATTTCAATATTAGTGTCATGAAGTCCAAGACTGCAGCTAGAAGTGTCCACCACGTGATATAAGCTTGAGGCTCTAAATTCAAATGATAGCAACTAAACAAAATAATATAAATATAAAATTAAAAAAATGGGAAAATGAATGGTCTAGGATCGAAGCGAAACCTACTCCACATAATATTTTAGACGCACACCAACTTTCTTGCCCGCCATGTGGATTCTCCACCTTTTGTCTCCCTCTCTAAACACTGTCGTTATCTTAACTAAAACCGATGAGCTCCTCGCCGTCAGGGAATCCGACGTCCGCCGAAGCGCCACCACCGTCATCATCATCAACATCAACAGCTGATGCGGAGGGTTCGTCGAAGAAGGTGAGGAAACCTTATACCATCACCAAGTCTAGGGAGAGCTGGACAGAGGAAGAGCACGACAAGTTCCTAGAAGCGCTTCAACTGTAAGAATCTCTGCTTCTACTGTCTTCTCCTCTTTGTTTCCGTGTGCTTAAAGCTTTCTAAGTATTCTTATTTTTTCTGTGTTTAGTTGGTTCCACTGAACAAAACATAAGAAGTTCTTGCCGTGAATGTTTCTAGCCAAAAAAATATGAAGGTTGTGTATGTTTAGTTCCACTTCAACTAAAAGATATGGTTTTTTTTTTTGAGAACACACAAAAAACTACGACGCTGGGATTCGAACCCGGGTCTCGGGTGAAAGCCGAGTATCCTAATCAGCTAGACTACGACGGATTGTTACTCTGAGATTTGTTTCATCCATTTTACGTGATCTTTGTATTGTCTGATACTAATATTTCTTGTTAAGGTAAATAGAGTTACATTTTATCTTGTGTAGCAACTAGTAGCTCATTTCAAACTTAGCCTTTAAGATGATTCAGAGGATATGGTAAATGATTTTTTCCCTTTGAGTGGAGCATATTTGTCTTCTTTGATTAGTCGTTTTTTTTTGTTGCTCAAGATGTTGAATGATATACTCCCCTATCTATTCTTCAAAAATTTCATATAAATTTGTGGTCTTTTTTTTGAAAGTCTTCTTGCTTTAGCAAAATCACAGACTCTGTTCTTGTTCCTTACTTCATTAGGTTTGATCGAGACTGGAAGAAGATAGAAGATTTCGTGGGTTCCAAGACTGTTATTCAGGTTTGTGGGAATAAATCTATACTTTACACGTTTTCAACTCATTCTTCCTCTGCTAACTTCCTTAATTTTACTTAATTACAGATAAGGAGTCATGCACAGAAATACTTTTTAAAGGTTCAGAAAAACGGGACGCTAGCACACGTTCCACCCCCTCGGCCTAAGCGCAAAGCTGCTCATCCTTATCCTCAAAAGGCATCCAAGAACGGTTCGATGATTGTTTTTTACATTTGTTGTCAGTTCGGTTACACAGATGAAATATTATTTTTCCATAACCTGAGTTTTGAATTAATCCTTTTATTTTTCCACAGCTCAAATGCAACTTCAAGTTTCCACTTCTTTTACTACGCGAAATAGCGACATGGCAGAGGGATATACTTCGTGGGATGACGTATCAATGATGCTAAACAGATTCATTTCACCACGACAGGAACTTTCTACACTTCATGGAGCAGAAGGCATGCTATTAATTTAGTCTGTGTGTTTTTTTTCTTTAAATATATATATATTCCATTGTTATTTTGGTGCTAGTAGAATAGGGCTTCCTTCATGTTGTTAGGACGTTTCATGTGCTTATTATGGCATATAACGCCACTGATTCAGATGATATTGGGTCGAAGGGCTTATTAAATGTTAGTAGCCCTTCCACATCCGGTATGGGAAGCTCAAGCCGAACCATATCAGGTTCTGAGATTGTAATAAAACAGGCAGAGCAACCTCCACTGCTTCAAGGTAAGTAATTCATCTTATTTTATTTTGTGGTGGACACTGTAGTTATGATGATTGCTTCGCTTTGGCAGGTGTACCTGATTTTGCTGAAGTTTATAACTTCATTGGAAGTGTGTTTGATCCTGAAAAGAGAGGCCACGTGGAAAAGCTCAAGGAAATGGATCCTGTCAATTTCGAAACTGTGAGGAGTCATAGCTTTTAGGTTTAGTGATGTACAAGCTTTTTCCTTTGCTAATCGCAGTAAGTTTGTTTTTGCAGGTTCTGTTATTGATGAGAAACCTCACAGTTAACTTATCAAACCCTGATTTGGAATCCGCAGTAAGTGTTAAATTTACGATCAAAAGGTTTATGTGATGATGACCAACTTTGTGTCAGAGTCTGAACCATTACACTTGGTGGCTCTTTCACTTGCGTGATCAAATACAATCTAACCTTAGCTAGTCCGACTGTAATGATGCCTGCAGAGGAACGTACTCTCATCAGATGAGGTGAACAGCGAGATCCCAAGTGTTACCACTGGTTCCTTTGTCCACTCAACAAGCGACAAATCTGATTCATGAAGATATCAACCATCAGTTATCAACGTAAGTGTATTTTCTTTCTCCTCGTGCATTTGAAATATATTACAAGAAAAAATACTTCACCAGTATCTTTATTCACCTGAGTCAATAGCTAGATCTAGATATCTGCTTAGATGTAAGTCTAGTTGCAGCCCTCTGATTCTAAGGTTTGCATAAAGAGTTATAGACTTCTCACTAGTAATCTCAGTCACATTCGAAATGACCAGCGTAGATGTAATTATAAGCATTGTTGCTAATTTCTTAAAGTCTTGCATAAGGTTTATGTATAGTTCTCACCGTATATGCAGGTTGAATCGTCTATTTTCAATGCTAAATGAACTTTGAGCTATATACGTCACTAAGGAATCACAATCTTGTCAATGCGTCAAGTGAGGATTGTGTAATAGGGAGTCAGCCCAATACGGTTTGTTATTGTTCTGAGGAGGAAACATGAGTGAAGTTTTCATGCTTCATGTGAGTACAGTTCCGTGAATGGCATAGGTTTAATATATTTCATATACTGTCTGGAACAATAAAATTAGCAATATAAAATCTTCATAATCTAGAGATCCGGAGACTACAAAGTTTCTAAACTCTTTGACTATCATCTTATATCAGTACTCGATGAAACTATACACTAAAACCAGATTTTCATATTTTTGAATTTTTTTAAACCAGATTTTCATATTTTTAATTTTTTTTTTCAAAATCCTTGGTTAACCCTTTCAAAAATATTGAATTTTCGGTAAATGCCCTATATACTGAAGTTTATACTCTTCACTTTAGTTTAAAAATTTGAAAACATATTCTACATTTGAATTAATGTATTCTAAACTATGTTTCATAGTATATATGAATCATTCTAATTTTTAATATTTAGTTTAGTAAAATTTTATATATTGCCTAGATTAATGAAATTAACATTATAAAATCTTCATTAACAAGAGAAACGGAGACTACAAAGTTTCTAAACTCTTTGACCATCATCTTATGTCAGTCCTCGATGAAACTATACAATAAAACCAGATTTTCATATTTTTGAATTTTTTTCAAAATCCGTGGGTTACCCACTTCAAAAATATTGAGTTTTCGGTAAATACTTCATATACTGAAGTTTATACTCTTCACTTTAGTTTAAAACTTTCAAACCATATTCTACATTTGAATTAATATATTCTAAACTATCTTTCAAACCATAGGAATCATTCTAATTTTTTAATATTTATTTTACTAAAATTTCATATACTACCTATATTAGTGGAATTACCATTATAAAATCTTCATTATCTAGAAAAACGGAGACAACAGAGGTTCTAAACTCTTTGACCATCATCATATGTTAGTGCTCGATGAAACTATACAATGAAATAAGATTTTCATATTTTTGAAAATTTTTCAAAATCTATGGGTTAACCCCCCCCTTCTAAAATAATGAGTTTTCTGTAACTGCTCTATATACTGAAGTTTATACTCTTCACTTTTGTTTAAAAATTTCAAACCACATTCAACATTTGAATTAATGTATTCTAAACTATCTTTCATGGTATATTAGGAATCATTCTAATTTTTAATATTTATTTTACTAAAATTTCATATACTACCTATATTAATGGAATTACCATTATAAAATCTTCATTATCTAGAGAAACGGAGACAACATAGGTTCTAAACTTTTTGACCATATCTTATGTTAGTGCTCGATGAAACTATACACTAAGATCAAATTTTCATATTTTTGAAATTTTTCCAAAATCGTGGGTTAACCCCTTCTAAAATAATGAGTTTTCGGTAAATGCTCTATATACTGAAGTTTATACTCTTCACTTTTGTTTAAAAAATTCAAACCACATTCGACATCTGAATTAATGTATTCTAAACTATCTTTCATGGTATATAGGAATCATTCTAATTTTTTAATATTTATTTTACTAAAATTTCATATACTGCCTATATTATGGAATTACCATTATAAAATCTTCATTATCTAAAGAAACGGAAATAACAGAGATTCTAAACTCTTTGACCATCATCTTATGTTAGTGCTCGATGAAACTATACTCTAAAATCAGATTTTCATATTTTTCAAAATTTTCCAAAATCTGTCGGTTAACCCCTTCTAAAATAATGAGTTTTCTGTAACTGCTCTATATACTGAAATTTATACTCTTCACTTTTGTTTAAAAATTCCAAACAACATTCGACATCTGAATTAATGTATTCTAAACTATCTTTCATGGTATATAGGAAACATTCTAATTTTTTTTAATATTTATTCAACTAAAATTTCATATACTGCCTATATTAGTGGAATTACCATTATAAAATTTTCATTATCTAGAGAAACGGAGACAACATAGATTTTAAACTATTTGACCATCATCATATGTTAGTGCTCGATGAAACTATACAATGAAATAAGATTTTAATATTTTTGAATTTTTTTCAAAATCCTTGGGTTAACCCCTTCTAAAATAATGAGTTTTAGGTAAATGCTCTACGTTGAACAAAAAAAAAAAAAAGGTAAATGCTCTACATAATGAAGTTTATACTCTTTATTTTTGTTTAAAAATTTCAAACCATATTCTACATTTGAATTAATATATTCTAAACTATCTTTCAAACCATAGGAATCATTCTAATTTTTTAATATTTATTTTACTAAAATTTTATATATTGCCTAGATTAGTGGAATTACCATTATAAAATCTTCATTAACAAGAGAAACAGAGACTACAAAGTTTCTAAACTCTTTGACCATCATCTTATGTCAGTCCTCGATGAAACTATACACTAAAACCAGATTTTCATATTTTTGAATTTTTTTCAAAATCCGTGGGTTACCTACCCACTTCAAAAATATTGAGTTTTCGGTAAATGCTCCATATACTGAAGTTTATACTCTTCACTTTAGTTTAAAACTTTCAAACCATATTCTACATTTGAATTAATATATTCTAAACTATCTTTCAAACCATAGGAATCATTCTAATTTTTTAATATTTATTTTACTAAAATTTCATATACTACCTATATTAGTGGAATTACCATTATAAAATCTTCATTATCTAGAAAAACGGAGACAACAGAGGTTCTAAACTCTTTGACCATCATCATATGTTAGTGCTCGATGAAACTATACAATGAAATAAGATTTTTATATTTTTGAAAAAATTTCAAAATCTATGGGTTAACCCCCCCTTCTAAAATAATGAGTTTTCTGTAACTGCTCTATATACTGAAGTTTATACTCTTCACTTTTGTTTAAAAATTTCAAACCACATTCAACATCTGAATTAATGTATTCTAAACTATCGTTCATGGTATATTAGGAATCATTCTAATTTTTAATATTTATTTTACTAAAATTTCATATACTACCTATATTAATGGAATTACCATTATAAGATCTTCATTATCTAGAGAAACGGAGACAACATAGGTTCTAAACTTTTCGACCATATCTTATGTTAGTGCTCGATGAAACTATACACTAAGATCAAATTTTCATATTTTTGAAATTTTTCCAAAATCGTGGATTAACCCCTTCTAAAATAATGAGTTTTCGGTAAATGCTCTATATACTGAAGTTTATACTCTTCACTTTTGTTTAAAAAATTCAAACCACATTCGACATCTGAATTAATGTATTCTAAACTATCTTTCATGGTATATAGGAATCATTCTAATTTTTTAATATTTATTTTACTAAAATTTCATATACTGCCTATATTATGGAATTACCATTATAAAATCTTCATTATCTAAAGAAACGGAAATAACAGAGATTCTAAACTCTTTGACCATCATCTTATGTTAGTGCTCGATGAAACTATACTCTAAAATCAGTTTTTCATATTTTTCAAAATTTTCCAAAATCTATCGGTTAACCCCTTCTAAAATAATGAGTTTTCGGTAAATGCTCTATATACTGAAGTTTATACTCTTCACTTTTGTTTAAAAATTTCAAACCACATTCGACATCTGAATTAATGTATTCTAAGCTATCTGTCATGGTATATAGGAATCATTCTAATTTTTTAATATTTATTTTACTAAATTTTCATATACTGCCTATATCAGTGGAATTACCATTATAAAATCTTCATTATCTAGAGAAACGGAGACAACAGAGGTTCTAAACTCTTTGACCATCATATTATGTTAGTGCTCGATGAAAATATACACTAAAATCAGATTTTCATATTTTTGAATTTGTTCAAAAATCCGTGGGTTAACCCCTTCTAAAATAATGAGTTTTAGGTAAATGCTCTACATAATGAAGTTTATACTCTTTATTTTTGTTTAAAAATTTCAAACCACATTCGACATCATATTAATGTATTCTAAACTATCTGTCATGGTATATAGGAATCATTCTAGTTTTTTCATATTTATTTTACTAATATTTCAAATACTGCCTATATTAGTGGAATTACCATTATAATAAAATCTTCATTATCTAGAGAAACTGAGACAACAGAGGTTCTAAACTCTTTGATCATTATCTTATGTTAGTGCTCAATGAAACTATACACTAAAATCATATTTTCATATTTTTGTTTTTTTTTTCCAAAATCCGTGGGTAACCCTTCTAAAAAATGAATTTTCGGTAAATGCTCTACATAATGAAGTTTATTCTCTTTATTTTTGTTAAAAATTTTCAAACCACATTCGACATATGAATTAATGTATTCTAAACTATCTGTCAGGATATATAGGAATCATTCTAATTTTTTAATATTTATTTTACTAATATTTCATATACTGCCTATAATTGTGGAATTACCATTATAAAATCTTCATTATCTAGAGAAACAGAGACAACAGAGGTTCTAAACTCTTTGACCATCATAATATATTAGTGCTAGATGAAACTATACCCTAAAATCAGAATTTCATATTTTTGAAATTTTTCCCAAATCCGTGGGTTAACCCCTTCTAACATAATGAGTTTTTGGTAAATGCTCTATATACTGAAGTTTATATTCTTGACTTTTGTTTAAAAATTTCAAACCACATTCGACAGCTGAATTAATTTATTCTAAACTATCTTTCATATCATATAGGAATCATTCTAATTTTTGAATATTTATTTTACTATATTTTCATATACCACATATATTAGTGGAATTACCATTATAAAATCTTCATTATCTAGAGAAACGGAGACAACAGAGGTTCTAAACTCTTTGATCATCATCTTATATTAGTGCTCGATGAAACTATATACTAAAATCCGATTTTCATATTTTTGAATTTTTCCAAAATCCGTGGGTTAACCCCTTCTAAAAAATGAGTTTTCGGTAAATGCTCTATATACTAAAGTTTATACTCTTTACTTTTTTAAAAAAAATTTCAAACCACATTCCACATCTGAATTAATGTATTCTAAACTATCTTTCATGTTATATAGGAATCATTCTAATTTTTTAATATTTATTTTACTAAAATTTCATATACTGCCTATATTAGTGGAATTACCATTATAAAATATTCATTATCTAGAGAAACGTAGACAACAGAGGTTCTAAACTCTTTGACCATCATCATATGTTAGTGCTCGATGAAACTATACAATAAAATCAGATTTTCATATTTTTGAATTTTTTTTCCAAAATCCGTGGGTTAACTCCTTCTAAAATAATGAGTTTTCGGTAAATGCTCTATATACTGAAGTTTATACTCTTCACTTTTGTTTAAAAATTTCAAACCACATTCGACATCTGAATTAATGTATTATAAACTATATTTCATGGTATATAATAATCATTCTAATTTTGAATATTTAATTTACTAAAATTTCATATAATGCATATATTAGTGGAATTACCATTATAAAATCTTCATTATCTAGAGAAACGAAGACAACATAGGTTCTAAACTCTTTGACCATCATCTTATGTTAGTGCTCGATGAAAATATAGACTAAAATCAGATTTTCATATTTTTGAAATTTTTCCAAAATCCGTGGGTTAACCCCTTCTAAAATAATGAGTTTTCTGTAACAACTCTATATACTGAACTTTATACTCTTCACTTTTGTTTAAAAATTTCAAACCACATTCAACATCTGAATTAATGTATTCTAAACTATCTTTCATGGTTTATAGGAATCATTCTAATTTTTTTAATATTTATTCTACTAAAATTCCATATACTGCCTATATTAGTGTGGAATTACCATTATAAAATCTTCATTATCTAGAGAAACAGATACAACAAAGGTTCTAAACTCTTTGACCATCATCATATGTTAGTGCTTGATGAAACTATACAATGAAATAACATTTTCATATTTTTGAAATTTTTCCAAAATCCATGCTTCTAAAATAATGAGTTTTCGGTAAATGCTCTATATACTGAAGTTTATACTCTTCACTTTTGTTTAAAAATTTCAAACCACATTCGACATCTGAATTAATGTATTCTAAACTATCTGTCATGGTATATAGGACTCATTCTAATTTTTAATATTTATTTTACTAAAATTTCATATACTACCTATATTAGTGGAATTACCATTATAAAATCTTCATTATCTAGAGAAACAGAGACAACATAGGTTCTAAACTCTTTGACCATCATCATATGCTAGTGCTCGATGAAACTATACACTAAAATCAGATTTTCATATATTTGAAAATTTTCCAAAATCCGTGGGTTAAACCCTTCTAAAATAATGATTTTTCGGTAAATGCTTTATATACTGAAGTTTATACTCTTCACTTTGTTTAAAAATTTCAAACCACATTTGACATCTGAATTAATGTATTCTAAACTATCTTTCATTGTATATAGGAATCATTTTAATTTTTAATTATTTATTTTACTAAAATTTCATATACTGCCTATATTAGTGGAATTACCATTATAAAATCTTCATTATCTAGAGAAACGGAGACAACAGAGGTTTTAAACTCTTTGACCATCATCATATGTTAGTGGTCGATGAAACTATACACAAAAATCAGATTTTCATATTTTTAAAAATTTTCCAAAATCCGTGGGTAACCCCTTCTAAAATAATGAGTTAAGTAAATGCTTTATATACTGAAGTTTATACTCTTCAGTTTTGTTTAAAAATTTCAAACCACATTTTAAATCTGAATTAATGTATTCTAAACTATCTTTCATAGTATATAGGAATCATTCTAATTTTTAATATTTATTTTACTAATATACTGCTTACATTAGTGGAATTACCATTATAAAATCTTCATTATTTAGAGAAACGGAGACGACAGAGATTCTAAACTCTTTGACCATCAAAATATGTTAGTGCTCGATGAAACTATACACTAAAATCATATTTTAATATTTTTGAAATTTTTCCAAAATCCGTGGGTACCCCTTCTAAAATAATGAGTTTTAGGTAAATGCTTTATATACTGAAGTTTATACTCTTCACTTTTGTTTAAAAATTTCAAACCACATTCGACATCTGAATTAATGTATTCTAAACTATCTTTCATGGTATATAGGAATCATTCTAATTTTTTAATATTTATTTTACTAAAATTTAATATACTGCCTATATTATGGAATTACCATTATAAAATCTTCATTATCTAAAGAAACAAAGATAACAGAGGTTCTAAACTCTTTGACCATCATCATATGTTAGTGCTCGATGAAACTATACACTAAAATCAGATTTTCATATTTTTGAATTTTTTCCAAAATCCGTGGGTTAACCCCTTCTAAAATAATGAGTTTTCGGTAAATGCTTTATATACTGAAGTTTTTACTCTTCACTTTTGTTTAAAAATATCAAACCACATTTGACATCTGAATTAATGTATTCTTAACTATCTTTCATGGTATATAGGAAACATTCTAATTTTTTAATATTTATTTTACTAAAATTTCATATACTGCCTATATTAGTGGAATTACCATTATAAAATCTTCATTATCTAGAGAAACGGAGACAACAGAGGTTCTAAACTCTTTGACCATTATCTCATGTTAGTGCTCAATGAAACTATACACTAAAATCAGATTTTCATATTTTTTATTTTTTTCCAAAATTCGTGCGTTAACCCCTTCAAAAAAATGAGTTTTCAGTAAATTCTCTATATACTGAAGTTTATACTCTTCACTTTTGTTTAAAATTTTCAAACCACATTTGACATCTGAATTAATGTATTCTAAACTATCTTTCATTGTATATAGGAATCATTCTAATTTTTAATTATTTATTTTACTAAAATTTCATATACTGCCTATATTAGTGGAATTACCATTATAAAATCTTCATTATCTAGAGAAACGGAGACAACAGAGGTTCTAAACTCTTTGACCATCATCATATGTTAGTGGTCGATGAAAATATAGACTAAAATCATATTTTCATATTTTTGAAATTTTTACAAAATCCGTGGGTTAACCCCCTTCTAACAAATGAGTTTTCGGTAAATTCTCTATATACTGAACTTTATACTCTTCACTTTTGTTTAAGAATTTCAAACCACATGCGACATCTGAATTAATGTATTCTAAACTATCTGTCATGGTATATATTAATCATTCTAGTTTATTAATATTTATTTTACTATTATTTCATATACTGCATATATTAGTGGAATTGCCATTATAAAATCTTCATTATCTAGAGAAACGGAGACAACAGAGGTTCTAAACTCTTTGACCATCATCATATGTTAGTGCTCGATGAAACTATACACTAAAATCAGATTTTCATATTTTTGAAAATTTTCTAAAATCCGTGGGTTAACAACCCCTTTTAAAATAATGAGTTTTCACTAAATGCTCTATATACTGAAGTTTATACTCTTCAGTTTTGTTAAAAAATTTCAAACCACATTCGACATCTGAATTAATGTATTCTTAACTATCTTTATTGGTATATAGGAATCATTCTAATTTTTTTAATATTTATTTTACTAAAATTTAATATACTGCCTATATTAGTGGAATTACTATTATAAAATCTTCATTATCTAGAGAAACGAAGACAACAGAGGTTCTAAACTCTTTGACCATCATCTTATGTTAATGCTCGATGAAACTATACACTAAAACGAGATTTTCATAGTTTTTAATTTTTTTTCAAAATCCGTGGGTTAACCCCTTCTAAAAAATGAGTTTTCGGTAAATGCTCAATATACTGAAGTTTATAATCTTGACTTTTGTTTAAAAATTTCAAACCACATTCGACATCTGAACTAATTTATTCTAAACTATCTTTCATGTTATATAATAATCATTCTAATTTTTTAATATTTATTTTACTATATTTTCATATACCACATGTATTAGTGGAATTACCATTATAAAATCCTCATTATCTAGAGAAATGGAGACAACAGAGGTTCTAAACTCTTTGGCCATCATCATTTGTTAGTGCTCGATGAAACTATACACTAAAATCACATGTTCATCTGTATGAAAGTTTTCCAAAATCCGTGGGTTAACCCCTTCTAAAATAATGAGTTTTCAGTAAATGCTTTATATATTGAAGTTTATACTCTTCACTTTTGTTTAAAAATTTCAAACCACATTCGACATCTGAATTAATGTATTCTAAACTATCTTTCATGGTATATAGGAATCATTCTAATTTTTAATATTTATTTTACTAAAATTTCATATACTACCTATATTAGTGGAATTACCATTATAAAATCTTCATTATCTAGAGAAACGGAGACAACAGAGGTTCTAAACTCTTTGACCATCATCATATGTTGGTGCTCGATGAAACTATACACTAAAATCAGATTTTGATCTTTATGAAAGATTTCCAAAATCCGTGGGTTAACCCCTTTTAAAATAATGAGTTTTCGGTAAATGCTTTATATACTGAAGTTTATACTATTCAGTTTTGTTTAAAAATTTCAAACCACATTTGACATTTGAATTAATGTATTCTAAACTATCTTTCATGGTATATAGGAATCATTCTAATTTTTTAATATTTATTTTACTTAAATTTCATATAGTGTCTATATTAGTGGAATTACCATTATAAAATCTTCATTATCTAGAGAAACGGAGACCACATAGGTTATAAACTCTTTGACCATCATCATATGTTAGTGCTCGATGAAACTATACACTAAAATCAGATTTTCATATTTTTGATTTTTTTTCCAAAATCCGTGGGTTAACCCCTTCTAAAATAATTAGTTTTCGGTAAATGCTCTATTTACTGAAGTTTTTACTCTTCACTTTTGTTTAAAATTTTCAAACCACATTTGACATCTGAATTAATGTATTCTAAACTATCTTTCATTGTATATATGAATCATTCTAATTTTTTATATTTTATTTTACTAAAATTTCATATACTGCCTATATTAGTGGAATTACCATTATAAAATCTTCATTAACTAGAGAAACGGAGACAACAGAGGTTCTAAACTCTTTGACCATCATCATATGTTAGTGCTCGATGAAACTATACACTAAAATCAGATTTTCATATTTTTGAATTTTTTCCAAAATCCGTGGGTTAACCCCTTCTAAAATAATGAGTTTTCGGTAAATGCTTTATATACTGAAGTTATTACTCTTCACTTTTGTTTAAAAATTTCAAACCACATTTGACATCTTAATTAATGTATTCTAAACTATCTTTCATGGTATATAGGAAACATTCTAATTTTTTAATATTTATTTTACTAAAATTTCATATACTGTCTATATTAGTGGAATTACCATTATAAAATTTTTATTATCTAGAGAAACAGAGACAACAGAGGTTCTAAACTCTTTGACCATTATCTTATGTTAGTGCTCAATGAAACTATACACTAAAATCAGATTTTCATATTTTTGATTTTTTTCCAAAATTCGTGCGTTAACCCATTCAAAAAATGAGTTTTCAGTAAATGCTCTATATACTGAAGTTTATAATCTTCACTTTTGTTTAAAATTTTCAAACCACATTTGACATCTGAATTAATGTATTCTAAACTATCTTTCATTGTATATATGAATAATTCTAAATTTTTAATATTTAATTTACTAAAATTTCATATACTGCCTATATTAGTGGAATTACAATTATAAAATCTTCATTATCTAGAGAAACAGAGACAACAGAGGTTTTAAACTCTTTGTAGTGCTCGATGAAACTATACACTAAAATCACATTTTCATCTGTATGAAAGTTTTCCAAAATCTGTGGGTTAACCCCTTCTAAAATAATGAGTTTTCGGTAAATGCTTTATATACTGAAGTTTTTACTCTTCACTTTTGTTTAAAAATTTCAAACCACATTTGACATCTGAATTAATGTATTCTAAACTATCTTTCATGGTATATAGGAATCATTCTAATTTTTTAATATTTATTTTACTTAAATTTCCTATAGTGTCTATATTAGTGGAATTTCCATTATAAAATCTTCATTATCTAGAGAAACGAAGACAACAGAGGTTCTAAACTCTTTGACCATCATCATATGTTAGTGCTCGATGAAACTATACACTAAAATCAGATTTTTCATATTTTTGATTTTTTTCCAAAGTCCGTGGGTTAACCCCTTCTAAAATAATTAGTTTTCGGTAAATGCTCTATTTACAGAAGTTTATACTCTTCACTTTTGTTTAAAAATTTCAAACCACATTCGACATCTGAAACAATGTATTCTAAACTATCTGTCATGGTATATAAGAATAATTCTATTTTTTTAATATTTATTTTACTAAAATTTGATATAGTGCCTATATTAGTAGAATTACCATTATAAAATCTTCATTATCTAGAGAAATGGAGTCAACAGAGGTTCTAAACTCTTTGACCATCATCATATGTTAGTGCTTGATGAAACTATACACTAAAATCAGATTTTCATCTTTATGAAAGTTTTCCAAAATCTGTGGGTTAACCCCTTCTAAAATAATGAGTTTTCGGTAAATGCTTTATATACTGAAGTTTTTACTCTTCACTTTTGTTTAAAAATTTCAAACCACATTTGAAATCTGAATTAATGTATTCTAAACTATCTTTCATGGTATATAAGAAAAATTCTAATTTTTTAATATTTATTTTACTAAAATTTCATATACTGCCTATATTAGTGGAATTACCATTATAAAATCTTCATTATCTAGAGAAACGGAGACAACAGAGGTTCTAAACTCTTTGACCATTATCTTATGTTAGTGCTCAATGAAACTATACACTAAAATCAGATTTTCATATTTTTGATTTTTTTCCAAAATCCGTGCGTTAACCCCTTCAAAAAAATGAGTTTTCAGTAAATGCTCTATATACTGAAGTTTATACTCTTCACTTTTGTTTAAAATTTTTAAACCACATTTGACATCTGAATTAATGTATTCTAAGCTATCTTTCATTGTATATAGGAATCATTCTAATTTTTTATTATTTGTTTTACTAAAATTTCATATACTGCCTATATTAGTGGAATTACCATTATAAAATCTTCATTAACTAGAGAAACGGAGACAACAGAGGTCCTAAACTCTTTGACCATCATCATATGTTAGTGCTCGATGAAACTATACACTAAAATCAGATTTTCATATTTTTGAAATTTTTCCAAAATCCTTGGGTTAACCCCTTCTAAAATAATGAGTTTTCGGTAAATGCTCTATATACTGAACATTATACTCTTCACTTTTGTTTAAAAATTTCAAACCACATTCGACATCTGAATTAATGTATTCTAAACTATATTTCATGGTATATAGGAATCATTCTAATTTTTTAATATTTATTTGACTAAAATTTCATATAATGCCTATATTAGTGGAACTACCATTTTAAAATCTTCATTATCTATAGAAACGAAGACAACAGAGGTTCTAAACTCTTTGACCATCATATTATGTTAGTGCTTGATGAAACTATACACTAAAATCAGATTTTTATATTTTTGAAATTTTTCCAAAATCCGAGGGTTAACCATTTCTAAAATAACGAGTTTTCGGTAAATGCTCTACATAATGAAGTTTATACTCTTTGTTTTTGTCTAAAATTTTCAAACCACTTCGACATCTGAATTAATGGATTCTAAACTATCTGTCATGGTATATATGAATAATTCTAGTTTTTTAATATTTATTTTACTAATATTTCATATACTGCCTAGATTAGTGGAATTACCATTATAAAATCTTCATTAACTAGAGAAACGGAGACAACAGAGGTTCTAAACTCTTTGACCATTATCTTATGTTAGTGCTCAATGAAACTATACACTAAAATCAGATTTTCATATTTTTGATTTTTTTCCAAAATTCGTGCGTTAACCCGTTCAAAAAATGAGTTTTCAGTAAATGCTCTATATACTGAAGTTTATACTCTTCACTTTTGTTTAAAATTTTCAAACCACATTTGACATCTGAATTAATGTATTCTAAACTATCTTTCATTGTATATATGAATAATTCTAATTTTTTAATATTTAATTTACTAAAATTTCATATACTGCCTATATTAGTAGAATTACAATTATAAAATCTTCATTATCTAGAGAAACAGAGACAACAGAGGTTTTAAACTCTTTGTAGTGCTCGATGAAACTATACACTAAAATCACATTTTCATCTGTATGAAAGTTTTCCAAAATCTGTGGGTTAACCCCTTCTAAAATAATGAGTTTTCGGTAAATGCTTTATATACCGAAGTTTTTACTCTTCACTTTTGTTTAAAAATTTCAAGCCACATTTGACATCTGAATTAATGTATTCTAAACTATCTTTCATGGTATATAGGAATCATTCTAATTTTTTAATATTTATTTTACTTAAATTTCCTATAGTGTCTATATTAGTGGAATTAGAATTATAAAATCTTCATTATCTAGAGAAACGAAGACAACAGAGGTTCTAAACTCTTTGACCATCATCATATGTTAGTGCTCGATGAAACTATACACTAAAATCAGATTTTTCATATTTTTGATTTTTTTCCAAAGTCCGTGGGTTAACCCCTTCTAAAATAATTAGTTTTCGGTAAATGCTCTATTTACAGAAGTTTATACTCTTCACTTTTGTTTAAAAATTTCAAACCACATTCGACATCTGAAATAATGTATTCTAAACTATCTGTCATGGTATATAAGAATAATTCTATTTTTTTAATATTTATTTTACTAAAATTTGATATAGTGCCTATATTAGTAGAATTACCATTATAAAATCTTCATTATCTAGAGAAATGGAGTCAACAGAGGTTCTAAACTCTTTGACCATCATCATACTTTAGTGCTTGATGAAACTATACACTAAAATCAGATTTTCATCTTTATGAAAGTTTTCCAAAATCTGTGGGTTAACCCCTTCTAAAATAATGAGTTTTCGGTAAATGCTTTATATACTGAAGTTTTTACTCTTCACTTTTGTTTAAAAATTTCAAACCACATTTGACATCTGAATTAATGTATTCTAAACTATCTTTCATGGTATATAAGAAAAATTCTAATTTTTTAATATTTATTTTACTAAAATTTCATATACTGCCTATATTAGTGGAATTACCATTATAAAATCTTCATTATCTAGAGAAACGGAGACAACAGAGGTTCTAAACTCTTTGACCATTAACTTATGTTAGTGCTCAATGAAACTATACACTAAAATCAGATTTTCATATTTTTGATTTTTTTCCAAAATCCGTGCGTTAACCCCTTCAAAAAATGAGTTTTCAGTAAATGCTCTATATACTGAAGTTTATACTCTTCACTTTTGTTTAAAATTTTTAAACCACATTTGACATCTGAATTAATGTATTCTAAACTATCTTTCATTGTATATAAGAATCATTCTAATTTTTTATTATTTGTTTTACTAAAATTTCATATACTGCCTATATTAGTGGAATTACCATTATAAAATCTTCATTAACTAGAGAAACGGAGACAACATAGGTTCTAAACTCTTTGACCATCATCATATGTTAGTGCTCGATGAAACTATACACTAAAATAAGATTTTCATATTTTTGAAATTTTTCCAAAATCCTTGGGTTAACCCCTTCTAAAATAATGAGTTTTTGGTAAATGCTCTATATACTGAACATTATACTCTTCACTTTTGTTTAAAAATTTCAAACCACATTCGACATCTGAATTAATGTATTCTAAACTATATTTCATGGTATATAGGAATCATTCTAATTTTTTAATATTTATTTTACTAAAATTTCATATAATGCCTATATTAGTGGAACTACCATTTTAAAATCTTCATTATCTATAGAAACGGAGACAACAGAGGTTCTAAACTCTTTGACCATCATATTATGTTAGTGCTTGATGAAACTATACACTAAAATCAGATTTTTATATTTTTGAAATTTTTCCAAAATCCGAGGGTTAACCATTTCTAAAATAACGAGTTTTCGGTAAATGCTCTACATAATGAAGTTTATACTCTTTGTTTTTGTCTAAAATTTTCAAACCACATTCGACATCTGAATTAATGGATTCTAAACTATCTGTCATGGTATATATGAATAATTCTAGTTTTTTAATATTTATTTTACTAATATTTCATATACTACCTATATTAGTGGAATTACCATTATAAAATCTTCATTAACTAGAGAAACGGAGACAACAGAGGTTCTAAACTCTTTGACCATCATCATATGTTAGTGCTCGATGAAACTATACACTAAAATCAGATTTTCATATTTTTGATTTTTTTCCAAAATCCGTGGGTTAACCCCTTCTAAAATAATGAGTTTTCGGTAAATGCTTTATATACTGAAGTTTTTACTCTTCACTTTTGTTTAAAATTTTCAAACCACATTTGACATCTGAATTAATGTATTCTAAACTATCTTTCATGGTATATAGGAAATATTCTAATTTTTTAATATTTATTTTACTAAAATTTCATATACTGCCTATATTAGTGGAATTACCATTATAAAATCTTCATTAACTAGAGAAACGGAGACAACAGAGGTTCTAAACTCTTTGACCATCATCATATGTTAGTGCTCGATGAAACTATACACTAAAATCAGATTTTCATATTTTTGAAATTTTTCCAAAATCCTTGGGTTAACCCCTTCTAAAATAATGAGTTTTTGGTAAATGCTCTATATACTGAACATTATACTCTTCACTTTTGTTTAAAAATTTCAAACCACATTCGACATCTGAATTAATGTATTCTAAACTATATTTCATGGTATATAGGAATCATTCTAATTTTTTAATATTTATTTTACTAAAATTTCATATAATGCCTATATTAGTGGAACTACCATTTTAAAATCTTCATTATCTATAGAAACGGAGACAACAGAGGTTCTAAACTCTTTGACCATCATATTATGTTAGTGCTTGATGAAACTATACACTAAAATCAGATTTTTATATTTTTGAAATTTTTCCAAAATCCGAGGGTTAACCATTTCTAAAATAACGAGTTTTCGGTAAATGCTCTACATAATGAAGTTTATACTCTTTGTTTTTGTCTAAAATTTTCAAACCACATTCGACATCTGAATTAATGGATTCTAAACTATCTGTCATGGTATATATGAATAATTCTAGTTTTTTAATATTTATTTTACTAATATTTCATATACTACCTATATTAGTGGAATTACCATTATAAAATCTTCATTAACTAGAGAAACGGAGACAACAGAGGTTCTAAACTCTTTGACCATCATCATATGTTAGTGCTCGATGAAACTATACACTAAAATCAGATTTTCATATTTTTGAATTTTTTCCAAAATCCGTGGGTTAACCCCTTCTAAAATAATGAGTTTTCGGTAAATGCTTTATATACTGAAGTTTTTACTCTTCACTTTTGTTTAAAATTTTCAAACCACATTTGACATCTGAATTAATGTATTCTAAACTATCTTTCATGGTATATAGGAAATATTCTAATTTTTTAATATTTATTTTACTAAAATTTCATATACTGCCTATATTAGTGGAATTACAATTATAAAATCTTCATTATCTAGAGAAACGGAGACAAAAGAGGTTCTAAACTCTTTGACCATTATCTTATGTTAGTGCTCAATGAAATTATACACTAAAATCAGATTTTCATATTTTTGATTTTTTTCCAAAATCCGTGCGTTAACCCCTTCAAAAAAATGAGTTTTCAGTAAATGCTCTATATACTGAAGTTTATACTCTTCACTTTTGTTTAAAATTTTTAAACCACATTTGACATCTGAATTAATGTATTCTAAACTATCTTTCATTGTATATAGGAATCATTCTAATTTTTTATTATTTGTTTTACTAAAATTTCATATACTGCCTATATTAGTGGAATTACCATTATAAAATCTTCATTAACTAGAGAAACGAAGACAACAGAAGTTCTAAACTCTTTGACTATCATCATATGTTAGTGCTCGATGAAACTATACACTAAAGTCTGATTTTTATATTTTTGAATTTTTTCCAAACCTTTCTAAAATAATGAGTTTTCGGTAAATGCTCTACATAATGAAGTTTATACTCTTTGTTTTTGTCTAAAATTTTCAAACCACATTCGACATCTGAATTAATGGATTCTAAACTATCTGTCATGGTATATAGGAATCATTCTAGTTTTTTAATATTTATTTTACTAATATTTCATATATTGCCTATATTAGTGGAATCTATTCTATTAAAAGAGAAACATTCTGAAAAAATCTACTTATAAAAGGTTACTGCACCCTCTTTAATGGTATAATTGTAATTTATCTAATGGTCTAACAATACTTCAATAAGCCGATTCCATATCTTCTACCGAATACAATGAAACGTCTGGGGCCCAACACTATTGAGTTAGTGTACGATGGTTTTTGATATATATTTTCATCTTCTTTTTTTTTATTAACAAATATGGTTACACTTAAATTTAGTATTCATAGTCATACTACTACACATTCATATGTCACTCCACTTTTATCACCGACCATATAAGTTATTTTTTTTCTAAAACAATATATGTTATTAAGCAACAGAATGCTTACTTATATACATTAAAATTAATTAATCCAATAAATTAATATCTGCCTATATTCTTTACTTCTCGGACTACTAATAATTCACATTTAATATTTTATGCTTAATATGGACCAACAATATTTACACATTAATTATAACAATGAGTGAGCATATATCATACAACATTTATACTACATTATAAAATTCCTAATATTTACAAAATCAAAATTGATAAAAACACTTTACTAACCCATCTCTTAAAACAAAATTATATAGATGATGTTAAATTTTTTATTAAAATTATTAAAAACCTAAAGAGTTTTTTTTTGCTCAACAAAATGAAAAAACCTCTAAATCTATACTATTAAATTAGCCAAAATCACTAAAGTAAATTTTAAGTTTCACCAATATAATTCTTATAAAATGCACACAAATGCAATGCGAAAGTAGGTTTGGGTATTCATGTCACTGGGTAGAGTATTGATTTGTTTTTTTCAGATCAGATTTCTTCGGATCCTAGACATTTTGACCCAACTAAGTGTTTTGAAAAAAGTTAGGGTTTGGATCAGTTTCGTTTACATCTGAGTCAGTTCGAATCCATAATTCAATTACCTATAAAATATATGCAATTTGAGTATGTAACGGGTCCGGGTAAATACAAGTATTTAGGACAAAAATTCAAAATACCCGAAACATGAAAAAGCCAAAACACCAAAAATATTCGAAATATTAATAAATACCTGAAATATTCAAATATCCAAAACTTCCAAAATTTTCTTGCAGAACCTTAAATATCCAAAGTTTTATTCGAATAAACGAAATATAATTTTAGATTTACCGAAACTCGAACTTATAAAAAAAATCCTGAATCTGAAACCTAAAGTATATATGTAATACTGAAAACATATCTGAAATATTAAATTATACATGATTTACACAAAAAAATTTGGGTGTTTAGGGTATTTGGACTCGGACAGAGACATGGTCCCAAAACACACAATAGGTATTTTGATCAATCCATGACCCTAACATGTATTTTTGTGTCATTTTCAGTTCAGTTTTGTTTTGGTCTGAGTAAAATGCATATGCTTAAAAAAGAGATACATAATAGTCTACATTCAATATAAAAAATAAATTAATTCATAATTACATATTTTTAAGAAAATATTTTATCAGATATAATACGATATTATAATATAATAAAAAAAGAATCTGAAGTAATCATATCAAACTTTGTTTATAACGTAAAAAAAACCGCGCTTTTGAAGCGCGGGTCAAAATCTAGTTACCATTATAAAATCTTCATTAACTAGAGAAACGGAGACAACAGAGGTTCTAAACTCTTTGACCATCATCATATGTTAGTGTTCGATGAAACTATACACTAAAATCATATTTTCATATTTTTGAATTTTTTCCAAAATCCGTGGGTTAATCCCTTCTAAAATAATGAGTTTTCAGTAAATGCTTTATATACTGAAGTTTTTACTCTTCACTTTTGTTTAAAATTTTCAAACCACATTTGACATCTGAATTAATGTATTTTAAACTATCTTTCATGGTATATAGGAAACATTCTAATTTTTTAATATTTATTTTACTAAAATTTTATATACTGCCTATATTAGTGGAATTACAATTATAAAATCTTCATTATCTAGAGAAACGGAGACAACATAGGTTCTAAACTCTTTGACCATTATCTTATGTTAGTGCTCAATGAAACTATACACTAAAATCAGATTTTCATATTTTTGATTTTTTTCCAAAATCCGTGCGTTAACCCCTTCAAAAAAATGAGTTTTCACTAAATGCTCTATATACTGAAGTTTATACTCTTCACTTTTGTTTAAAATTTTTAAACCACATTTGACATCTGAATTAATGTATTCTAAACTATCTTTCATTGTATATAGGAATCATTCTAATTTTTTATTATTTGTTTTACTGAAATTTCATATACTGCCTATATTAGTGGAATTACCATTATAAAATCTTCATTAACTAGAGAAACGGAGACAACAGAGGTTCTAAACTCTTTGACCATCATCATATGTTAGTGCTCGATGAAACTATACACTAAAATAAGATTTTCATATTTTTGAAATTTTTCCAAAATCCTTGGGTTAACCCCTTCTAAAATAATGAGTTTTCGGTAAATGCTCTATATACTGAACATTATACTCTTCACTTTTGTTTAAAAATTTCAAAGCACATTCGACATCTGAATTAATGTATTCTAAACTATATTTCATGGTATATAGGAATCATTCTAATTTTTTAATATTTATTTTACTAAAATTTCATGTAATGCCTATATTAGTGGAACTACCGTTATAAAATCTTCATTATCTATAGAAACGGAGACAACAGAGGTTCTAAACTCTTTGACCATCATATTATGTTAGTGCTCGATGAAACTATACACTAAAATCTGATTTTTATATTTTTGAAATTTTTCCAAAATCCGAGGGTTAACCCTTTCTAAAATAATGAGCTTTCGGTAAATGCTCTACATAATGAAGTTTATACTCTTTGTTTTTGTCTAAAATTTTCAAACCACATTCGACATCTGAATTAATGTATTCTAAACTATATTTCATGGTATATAGGAATCATTCTAGTTTTTTAATATTTAGTTTACTAATATTTCATATATTGCCTATATTAGTGGAATTACCATTATAAAATCTTCATTATCTAGAGAAACGGAGACAACAGAGGTTCTAAACTCTTTGACCATCATATTATGTTAGTGCTCAATGAAACTATACACTAAAATCAGATTTTCATAATTTTGAAATTTTTCCAAAATCCTTGGGTTAACCCCTTCTAAAATAATGAGTTTTCGGTAAATGCTCTATATACTGAACTTTATACTCTTCACTTTTACTTAAAATTTTCAAACCACATTCGACATCTGAATTAATGTATTCTAAACTATATTTCATGGTATATAGGAATCATTCTAATTTTTTAATATTTATTTTACTAAAATTTCATATAATGCCAATATTAGTGGAACTACCATTATAAAATCTTCATTATCTATAGAAACGGAGACAACAGAGGTTCTAAACTCTTTGACCATCATATTATGTTAGTGCTCGATGAAACTATACACTAAATCTTATTTTTATATTTTTGAAATTTTTCCAAAATCCGAGGGTTAACCTTTTCTAAAATAATGAGTTTTCGGTAAATGCTCTACATAATGAAGTTTATACTCTTTGTTTTTGTCTAAAATTTTCAAACCACATTCGACATCTGAATTAATGGATTCTAAACTATCTGTCATGGTATATAGGAATCATTCTAGTTTTTTAATATTTATTTTACTAATATTTCATATATTGCCTATATTAGTGGAATTACCCATTATAAAATCTTCATTATCTAGAGAAACGGAGACAACAGAGGTTCTAAACTCTTTGACCATCATCTTATGTTAGTGCTCAATGAAAATATACACTAAAATCAGATTTTCATATTTTTGAATTTTTTCCAAAATCCGTGCGTTAACCCCTTCAAAAAAATGAGTTTTCAGTAAATGTTCTATATACTGAAGTTTATACTCTGCACTTTTGTTTAAAAATTTCAAACCACATTCGACATCTGAATTAATGTATTATAAACTTTCTTTCATTGTATATAGGAATCATTCTAATTTTTTAATATTTATTTTACTAAAATTTCATATACTGCCTATATTAATGGAATTACCTTTATAAAATCTTCATTGTCTAGAGAAACGGAGACAACAGAGGTTCTAAACTCTTTGACCATCATCATATGTTAGTGCTCGATGAAACTATACACTAAAATCAGATTTTCATATTTTTGAAATTTTTCCAAAATCCCCTTCTAAAATAATGAGTTTTCGATAAATGCTCTACATACTAAAGTTTATACTCTTTGTTTCTGTTTAAAAATTTCAAACCACATTAGACATCTGAATTAATGTATTATAAACTATCTTTAATGGTATATAGAAATAATTCTAATTTTTTAATATTTATTTTACTAAAATTTCATATATTGGCTATATTAGTAGAATTACCATTATAAAATCTTCATTATCTAGAGAAACGGAGACAACCGAGGTTCTAAACTCTTTGACCATCATTATATGTTAGTGCTTGATGAGACTATACACTAAAATCAGATTTTCATATTTTTGAATATTTTTCCAAAATCCGTGGGTTAACCCCTTCTAAAATAATGAGTTTTCGGTAAATGCTCTTTATACTGAAGTTTATACTCTTTGTTTTTGTTTAAAAATTTCAAACCACATTCGAAATTTGAATCAATGTATTCTAAACTATCGTTAATGGTAGATAGGAATCATTATAATTTTTTATATTTATTTTACTAAAATTTCATATACTGCCTATATTAGTGGAATTACCATTGTAAAATCTTCATTATCTAGAGAAACGGAGACAACAGAGGTTTTAAACTCTTTGACCATCATCATATGTTAGTGCTCGATAAAAACTATACACTAAAATCAGATTTTCATATTTTTAAAATTTTTCCAAAATCGTGGGTTTACCTCTTCTAAAATAATGAGTTTTCGGTAAATGCTGTATATACTAAAGTTTATATTCTTCACTTTTGTTTAAAATTTTCAAACCACATTCGACATCTGAATTAATGTATTCTTAACTATCTTTAATGGTATATAGGAATCATTCTAATTTTTTAATATTTATTTTACTAAAATTTCATATACTGCTTATATTTGTTGAATTACCAATATAAAATCTTTATTATCTAGAGAAACGGAGAAAACAGAGGTTCTAAACTCTTTGACCATCATCATATGTTAGTGCTCGATGAAACTATACACTAAAATCAGATTTTCATATTTTTGAATTTTTTCCAAAATCCGTGGGTTTGGACCAAGTTCGTCCTCCTCATCAAAGATAGGACCTAGATCATCATCAAAAGGTGTCCTAGTGCCAGGAAGTCGTCCATGATGTGGATGGTTGAATGGATCTTCCTCAAAAACCTGTGGAGACAAAACAAGACTACTCGGAAGCTCCGGTTGCAAAACAGTTAGTTCTACAGTAGCTTGCTCATTTTCAAACACAAACTCAAGTTTTCAGTAAATGCTCTATATACTAAAGTTTATATCTTCACTTTTGTTTAAAAATTTCAAACCACATTCGACCTCTGAATTAATGTATTATAAACTTTCTTTCATTGTATATAGGAATCATTCTAATTTTTTTAATATTTATTTTACTAAAATTTCATATACTGCATATATTAGTGGAATTACATTATAAAATCTTCATTATCTAGAGAAACGGAGACAACAGAGGTTCTAAACTCTTTGACCATCATCTTATGTTAGTGCCCGATGAAACTATACACTAAAATCAGATTTTCATATTTTTGATTTTTGATTTCGGTAAATGCTCTATATACTGAAGTTTATAATCTTTACTTTTGTTTATAAATTTCAAACCACATTCGACATCTGAATTAATGTATTCTAAACTATCTTTCATGGTATATAGGAATCATTCTAATTTTTTAATATTTATTTTACTAAAATTTCATATACTGCCTATATTAATGGAATTACCTTTATAAAATCTTCATTGTCTAGAGAAACGGAGACAACAGAGGTTCTAAACTCTTTGACCACCATCATATGTTAGTGCTCGATGAAACTATACACTAAAATCAGATTTTCATATTTTTGAAAATTTTCCAAAATCCCCTTCTAAAATGATGAGTTTTCGATAAATGCTCTACATACTAAAGTTTATACTCTTTGTTTCTGTTTAAAAATTTCAAACCACATTAGACATCTGAATTAATGTATTCTAAACTATCTTTAATGGTATATAGAAATAATTCTAATTTTTAATATTTATTTTACTAAAATTTCATATATTGGCTATATTAGTAGAATTACCATTATAAAATCTTCATTATCTAGAGAAACGGAGACAACCGAGGTTCTAAACTCTTTGACCATCATTATATGTTAGTGCTTGATGAGACTATACACTAAAATCAGATTTTCGTATTTTTGAATTTTTTTCCAAAATCCGTGGGTTAACCCCTTCTAAAATAATGAGTTTTTGGTAAATGCTCTTTATACTGAAGTTTATACTCTTTGTTTTTGTTTAAAAATTTCAAACCACATTCGAAATTTGAATCAATGTATTCTAAACTATCGTTAATGGTAGATAGGAATCATTATAATTTTTTATATTTATTTTACTAAAATTTCATATACTGCCTATATTAGTGGAATTACCATTGTAAAATCTTCATTATCTAGAGAAACGGAGACAACAGAGGTTTTAAACTCTTTGACCATCATCATATGTTAGTGCTCGATAAAAACTATACACTAAAATCAGATTTTCATATTTTTAAAAGTTTTCTAAAATCGTGGGTTTACCTCTTCTAAAATAATGAGTTTTCGGTAAATGCTCTATATACTAAAGTTTATATTCTTCACTTTTGTTTAAAAATTTCAAACCACATTCGACATCTGAATTAATGTATTCTTAACTATCTTTAATAGTATATAGGAATCATTCTAATTTTTTAATATTTATTTTACTAAAATTTCATATACTGCCTATATTTGTTGAATCACCAATATAAAATCTTCATTATCTAGAGAAACGGAGACAACAGAGGTTCTAAACTATTTGACTATCATCATATGTTAGTACTCGATGAAACTATACACTAAAACCATATTTTCATATTTTTGAATTTTTTTAAAATCCGTGGGTTAACCCCTTCTAAAAAATGAGTTTTCGGTAAATGCTCTATATACTGAAGTTTATAATCTTCACTTTTGTTTAAAAATTTCAAACCACATTCGACATCTGAATTAATGTATTATAAACTATCTTTCATGGTAAATAAGAATCATTCTATTTTTTTAATATTTATTTTACTAAAATTTCATATACTTCCTATATTAGTGGAATTATCATTATAAAATATTCATTATCTAAAGAAACGGAGACAACAGAGGTTCTAAACTCTTTGATCATCATCTTATGTTAGTGCTCGATGAAACTATACACTAAAATCCCATTTTCATATTTCTGAATTTTTTCCAAAATCCGTGGGTTAACCCCTTCTAAAAAATGAGTTTTCGGTAAATGTTCTATATACTGAAGTTTATAATCTTCACTTTTGTTTATAAATTTCAAACCACATTCGACATCTGAATTAATGTATTATAAACTATCTTTCATGGTAAATAGGAATCATTTTATTTTTTAAATATTTATTTTACTAAAATTTCATATACTGCCTATATTAGTGGAATTATCATTATAATGAAGTTTATAATGTGGTTTATAAATTTCAAACCACATTAGACATCTGAATTAATGTTTTCTAAACTATCTTTCATGGTATATAGGAATCATTCTAATTTTTTAATATTTATTTTACTAAAATTTCATATAATGCCTATATTAATGGAATTACCATTATAAAATCATCATTATCTAGAGAAACGGAGACAACATAGGTTCTAAACTCTTTCACCATCATCATATGTTAGTGCTCGATGAAACTATACACTAAAATTAGATTTTCATATTTTTAAAATTTTTCCAAAATCAGTGGGTTAACAACCCCTTCTAAAATAATGAGTTTTCGGTAAATGCTCTACATACTAAAGTTTATACTCTTTGTTTCTGTTTAAAAAATTCAAACCACATTAGACATCTGAATTAATGTATTCTAAACTATCTTTAATGGTATATAGGAATCATTCTAATTTTTTAATATTATTTTACTAAAATTTCATATACTGCCTATATTAGTGGAATTACCATTATAAAATCTTCATTATCTAGAGAAACGGAGACAACAGAGGTTCTAAACTCTTTCACCATCATCATATGTTAGTGCTCGATGAAACTATACACTAAAATTAGATTTTCATATTTATAAATTTTTCCAAAATCAGTGGGTTAACAACCCCTTCTAAAATAATGAGTTTTCGGTAAATTCTCTAAATACTAAAGTTTACACTCTTTGTTTCTGTTTAAAAATTTCAAACCACATTAGACATCTGAATTAATGTATTCTAAACTATCTTTAATGGTATATAGGAATCATTCTAATTTTTTAATATTTATTTTACTAAAATTTCATATACTGCCTATATTAGTGGAATTACCATTATAAAATCATCATTATCTAGAGAAACAGAGACAATCGAGGTTCTAAACTCTTTGACCATCATCATATGTTAGTGCTTGATGAGACTATACACTAAAATCCGATTTTCATATTTTTGAATTTTTGACTATACACTAAAATGCTCTTTATACTGAAGTTTATACTCTTTGTTTTTGTTTAAAAATTTCAAACCACATTCGAAATTTGAATCAATGTATTCTAAACTATCTTTAAAGGTAGATAGGAATCATTCTAATTTTTTTATATTTATTTTACTAAAATTTCATATACTGCCTATATTAGTGGAATTACCATTATAAAATCTTCATTATCTAGAGAAACAGAGACAACAGAGGTTTTAAACTCTTTGTAGTGCTCGATGAAACTATACACTAAAATCAGATTTTCATATTATTTTTTCCAAAATCCGTGGGTTAACCTCTTATAAAATAATGAGTTTTCAGTAAATGCTCTACATACTAAAGTTTACACTCTTTGTTTTTGTTTAAAATTTTCAAACCACATTTAACATCTGAATTAATGTATTCTAAACTATATGTCATGGTATATAAGAATCATTCTAGTTTTTTAATATTTATTTTACTAATATTTTATATACTGTCTATCTTAGTGGAATTACCATTATAAAATCTTCATTATCTAGAGAAACGGAGACAACAGAGGTTCTAAACTCTTTGACCATCATCATATGTTATTGCTCGATGAAACTATACACTAAAATCAGATTTTCATATTTTTGAAAATTTTCCAAAATCCGTGGGTTAACCCCTTCTAAAAAAATGAGTTTTCGGTAAATGCTCTATATACTGAAGTTTATAATCTCCACTTTTGTTTAAAATTTTCAAACCACATTCGACATCTGAATTAATATATTCTAAACTATCTTTAAAGGTATATAGGAATTATTCTAATTTTTTATATTTATTTTACTAAAATTTCATATACTGCCTATATTAGTGGAATTACCATTATAAAATCTTCATTATCTAGAGAAACGGAGACAACAGAGGTTCTAAACTCTTTGACCATCATCTTATGTTAGTGCTCGATGAAACTATACACTAAAATCAGATTTTCATATTTTTGAAATTTTTTCAAAATCCGTGGATTAACCTCTTCCAAAATAATGAGTTTTCAGTAAACACTCTACATAATAAAGTTTATACTCTTTGTTTTTGATTAAAAATTTCAAACCACATTAGACATCTGAATTAATGTATTCTAAAATATCTTTAATGGTATATAGAAATAATTCTAATTTTTGAATATTTAGTTTTCTAAAATTTCATATATTGGCTATATTAGTAGAATTACCATTATAAAATCTTCATTATCTAGAGAAACGGAGACAACTGAGGTTCTAAACTCTTTGACCATCATTATATGTTAGTGCTTGATTAGACTTTACACTAAAATCAGATTTTCATATTTTTGAATTTTTTTCCAAAATCCGTGGGTTAACCCCTTCTAAAATAATGAGTTTTCGGTAATTGCTCTTTATACTGAAGTTTATACTATTTGTTTTTGTTTGAAAATTTCAAACCACATTCGAAATTTGAATCAATGTATTCTAAACTATCGTTAATGGTAGATAGGAATCATTATAATTTTTTATATTTATTATACTAAAATTTCATATACTGCCTATATTAGTGGAATTACTATTGTAAAATCTTCATTATCTAGAGAAAAGGAGACAACAGAGGTTTTAAACTCTTTGACCATCATCATATGTTAGTGCTCGATGAAACTATACACTAAAATCAAGTTTTCATATTTTTAAAAAATTTCCAAAATCGTGGGTTAACCTCTTCTAAAATAATGAGTTTTCGGTAAATGCTCTATATACTAAAGTTTATACTCTTCACTTTTGTTTAAAAATTTCAAACCACATTCGACATCTGAATTAATGTATTCTTAACTATCTTTAATGGTATATAGGAATCATTCTAATTTAATATTTATTTTACTAAAATTTCATATACTGCCTATATTAGTTGAATTACCAATATAAAATTTTCATTATCTAGAGAAATGGAGACAACAGAGGTTCTAAACTCTTTGACTATCATCATATGTTAGTACTCGATGATACTATACACTAAAATCAGATTTTCATATTTTTGAATTTTTTTTCAAAATCCGTGGGTTAACCCCTTCTAAAAAATGAGTTTTCGGTAAATGCTCTATATACTGAAGTTTATAATCTTCAATTTTGTTTACAAATTTCAAACCACATTCGACATCTGAATTAATGTATTATAAAATATCTTTCATGGTAAATAGGAATCATTCTATTTTTTTAATATTTATTTTACTAAAATTTCATATAATGCCTATATTAGTGGAATTATCATTATAAAATCTTCATTATCTAAAGAAACGGAGACAACAGAGTTTCTAAACTCTTTGACCATCATCTTATGTTAGTGCTCGATGAAACTATACACTAAAATCACATTTTCATATTTTTGAATTTTTTCCAAAATCCGTGGGTTAACCCCTTCTAAAAAATGAGTTTTCTGTAAATGTTCTATATACTGAAGTTTATAATCTTCACTTTTGTTTATATATTTCAAACCACATTCGACATCTGAATTAATGTATTCTAAACTATATTTCATGGTATATAGGAATCATTCTAATTTTTTAATATTTATTTTACTAAAATTTCGTATACTGCTTATATTAGTGGAATTACCATTATAAAATCATCATTATCTAGAGAAACGAAGACAACAGAGGTTCTAAACTCTTTCACCATCATCATATGTTAGTGCTCGATGAAACTTTACACTAAAATTAGATTTTCATATTTTAAAAATTTTTCCAAAATCCGTGGGTTATTCACTTCTAAAATAATGAGTTTTCGGTAAATGCTCTACATACTAAAGTTTATACTCTTTGTTTCTGTTTAAAAAATTCAAACCACATAAGAAATCTGAATTAATGTATTCTAAACTATCTTTAATGGTATACAGGAATCATTCTAATTTTCTAATATTTATTTTACTAAAATTTCATATACTGCATATATTAGTGGAATTACCATTATAAAATCTTCATTATCTAGAGAAAAGGAGACAACAGAGGTTCTAAACTCTTTGACCATCATCATATGTTAGTGCTCGATGAAACTATACACTAAAATCAGATTTTCATATTTTTGAAATTTTTCCAAAATCCGTGGATTAACCCCTTCCAAAATAATGAGTTTTCGGTAAATACTCTACATACTAAAGTTTATACTCTTTGTTTTTGATTAAAAATTTCAAACCACATTAGACATCTGAATTAATGTATTCTAAACTATCTTTAATGGTATATAGAAATAAGTCTAATTTTTTAATATTTATTTTTCTAAAATTTCATATATTGGCTATATTAGTAGAATTACCATTATAAAATCTTCATTATCTAGAGAAACGGAGACAACCGAGATTCTAAACTCTTTGACCATCATTATATGTTAGTGCTCGATGAAACTATACACTAAAATCAGATTTTCATATTTTTGAATTTTTTTCCAAAATCAGTGGGTTAACCCCTTCTAAAAAATGAGTTTTCGGTAAATGCTCTATATACTGAAGTTTATAATCTTCACTTTTGTTTAAAATTTTCAAAACACATTCGACATCTGAATTAATGTATTATAAACTATCTTTCATGGTATATAGGAATCATTTTATTTTTTTAATATTTATTTTACTAAAATTTCATATACTGCCTATATTAGTGGAATTATCATTATAAAATCTTCATTATCTAAAGAAACGGAGACAACAGAGGTTCTAAACTAGGGGTGGGCATTTCGGTTTAGTTTCGGGTTCGGTTTGATTTGGGTAATTTGGGTTTTATAAAACTCAAACCAATTAAAACCAAAGTAGCTTTGGTTTGGGTTCGGTTTGGGTTTAATTTGGTTCGGTTCAGTTCGGTTTGGTTTAGATTGAGTTCGGTTTACATTATTATGGTTTAGTTTGGTTCGGTATAGTTCGGGTTGGTTATAAAATATGAAGGCATCAGTTTTATACTTTTATTAAAAAACAATCAACTCATAAACGATAGAGTGAAAATATAAAAACTTATGCTACATGATTTTATATATAATAGTATTATTTGAATCATATTTATATATATTTTTAAAGATATGGAAGTTATGAAAAAATGAAAAACGAAACTTTAACTAAAATTTACAATATGTTAATACATATATATATCATATATATATATGATATATATAACATATATATTTTTAATATATATATATATATATATATATATATTGGATTATCGGTTTGGTTCGGTTTAAACCCAAACCAAACCGTTCGGGTTGAGTAAAACATGAACCAATTGGGTTACATAAAGAGCACGGTTTGGTTTGGTTCGGTTTAACTTCGGTTTGGTTGGTTCGGTTCGGTTCGGTTTGGGTTTTTTGCCCACCCCTATTCTAAACTCTTTGACCATCATCTTATGTTAGTGCTCGATGAAACTATACACTAAAATCACATTTTCATATTTTTGAAATTTTTCCAAAATCCGTGGGTTAAACCCTTCTAAAAAATGAGTTTTCGGTAAATGCTCTATATACTGAAGTTTATAATCTTCACTTTTGTTTATAAATTTCAAACCACATTCGACATCTGAATTAATGTATTCTAAACTATCTTTCATGGTATATAGGAATCATTCTAATTTTTTAATATTTATTTTACTAAAATTTCATATACTGCCTATATTAGTGGAATTACCATTATAAAATCATCATTATCTAGAGAAACGGAGACAACAGAGGTTCTAAACTCTTTGACCATCATTATATGTTAGTGCTCGATGAAACTATACACTAAAATTAGATTTTCATATTTTTAAAAATTTTCCAAAATCCGTGGGTTAACCCCTTCTAAAATAATGAGTTTTCGGTAAATGCTCTGCATACTAAAGTTTATACTCTTCACTTTTGTTTAAAATTTTCAAACCACATTCGACATCTGAATTAATGTATTCTAAACTATCTTTAATGGTATATAGAGATCATTCTAATTTTTATATTTATTTAACTAAAATTTCATATACTGCCTATATTATTGGAATTACCATTATAAAATCTTCATTATCTAGAAAAATAGAGGCAACATAGGTTCTAAACTCTTTGACCATCATCTTATGTTAGTGCTCGATGAAACTATACATTAAAATCAGATTTTCATATTTTTGAAATTTTTCCAAAATCCGTGGGTTAACCCTTCTAAAATAATGAGTTTTCGGTAAATGCTCTACATACTAAAGTTTATACTCTTTGTTTTTGTTTAAAAATTTCAAACCATATTAGACATCTGAATTATTGTATTCTAAACTATCTTTAATGGTATATAGGAATCATTCTAATTTTTTAATATTTATTTTACTAAAATTTCATATACTGCCTATATTAGTAGAATTACCATTATAAAATCTTCATTATCTAGAGAAACGGAGACAATCGAGGTTCTAAACTCTTTGACCATCATCTTATGTAGTGCTCGATGAAACTATACATTAAAATAAGATTTTCATATTTTAGATTTTTATCCAAAATCCGTGGGTTTAACCCCTTCTATAAAATGAATTTTCGGTAAATGCTCTACATACTGAACTTTATACTCTTCACTTTTGTTTAAAAATTTCAAACCACATTGGACATCAGAATTAATGTATTTTAAACTATCTTTTATGACATATAGGAATCATTCTAATTTTTTAATATTTATTTTACTAAAATTTCATATAATGCTTATATTAGTGGAATTACCATTATAAACTCTTCATATCTAGAGAAACGGAGCCAACAGTTCCAGACTCTTTGACCATCATCATTATCTAGCCCTCTTCTCGCTCACTTGCTTGATCTCAACGAACTGAGTTATGTCCTTACTCACGACGCTCCTTCCACCGGCTTGTATCTCCACAGGCTTGTTCAAGACTTTGCGTGCTAAAGCTTCCACTCGACGCGGGAAAGTGGCAGAGAGCAGAACAGTCTGACGGTCTGGTCGTATGTTTTGGATAACGCGAGTGATCTGAGGCTCGAACCCCATGTGAACATACGGTCAGCTTCATCCATCACAAGAAACGTGACTCTTCCAAGATTAGTGACTCTTCCACCGTGGATGTCAATCATTCTGCCAGGAGTGCAGACTATTATCTCGGCGCCTCGCTTGAGCTCGCTGATCTGGTGAGCGACTCCCGATCCTCCATACACAGCCACGCACCTTACAGACAGTGACTTGGCAAACTTTTTGATATCGGTGTGAATCTGCTGGACCAGCTCTCTGGTTGGTGCCATGACGAGACCGATGGGACCATCGCCGGATTCAACGGGAGGCTGGTCTTTGATGTGTCTCAGCATTGGTAAAACGAAGCCGAGGGTTTTGCCTGAGCCTGTTGCTGCGACTCCGATGCAGTCTCGACCGCTCATGGTGATTGGGAGTGATTGTGCTTGGACAGGCGTTGGCGTTTCGAAGTTGAGTTTCTTGACTGTGGCCAAGATTCTGTTGGTTAGTCCGGTCTGGTGCCATGATCTGATGGGTCTTGGTACGTCTTTTCCGTGGACTTTTATCTCTAGTTGTTTTCTGTAAGTGTTGACTTCTTCTTGTGTCATGTTTGAGATGTCTTTTGCTTGGATGTACATGTTCTTCCGGAAAGGTTGGTACTCTGTTTTTGAATGGTCAATGAGAGATAGTTTATCTCTTTTGTCTTTTTCACTCTCTTCATGATGAACTCTTCGTTAGGTTGGTTTGTCTGTGGATAGTCAGAATCAGAATCTTCACCTTGGATGATCCAACCAAGGGCTTTATTATTATCAACGAGGTCACCTAGAGGAGGAGAAGCAGCTTTGCTAAGCTTCTCAACTTGAGGTAAAACCATAGTATTCATAAAAGCATCTAAAGGATCAATTACCTCTTCATTCTCGGAGTCTACAGTCTTTGCATCAGGTTCGTGGTCATCAGATTCTCCTTCAAGAGACCAAGGCTTGATAATGATCTCACTTTTCTTTTTCCTCTTCAACTCTTGCCACTCGTTTAATCTCCTCCTCTGTTTCTCCACCTCCTCCACTTCGTCTTCCCTTGCTTTCTTCTCATCATTGTCATCTTGTCTTCCACGTTTCCGATCTTTCCCATGTTCTCGGTGTCCTCTCCCCTTCTCCTTTGTTCTGCGTTTATGCCTGTCGTCGTCCTCTTCTTCGGAACCGCTAATCTCTCGACCGTTGTACTTTTCTTTTCGCTTCTCCCTTCGTTCACCAACAACGTATCGATCGCACTCGTCTTCAGAATCAACATTTCTAACCCTCTCTCACACCGTCTCTTGCGCCTCTCCTTCTCCGAACCTTTCCCCTTCCTTCGCTCCTTGCTGCGATCACGGCTACTCTTCGCCTCAACGACGAAATCTCCCTTTGTCGACTTAGGTTTCTGTTTCTCCATCTCAATCACAACGAATAGACAAAACCTCATATTCACGCAGACAAGACCCAATGAGTTTTGTATCTGTTTAAGATATCCGAGACTTGAGGGACACGCATATATAGAGAGAGAGAAATTAATATGGTTTTTAACCTATTTTAGGAGATAACCCTAATATACAAAACGCATATATATAGAGAGTAATTAATATGGTTTTTAACCTGATATACAAAGTGCCTCTAATCCGCAGCCGCAGATCTATACGTTCGTTGTATTCGTCGAAACCATGTCAAACCCGACAGATAAGTACCGCTTCCCAGCCAGAAAATACCCTCCGAGTAACAAGCCAGTTGTATTCGAAAATTTAGCAATCAGTAAACAATCGACAGGATCTCCCCAAATACACCCTATGGGTGATACGGGTGTATTCTTGGACGTCGTGGATTCCCCAATTACAAAAATTCTCTCTCCTCAAATTGTCTCTCAAAGTATCAGATCATCTCTGCGGAATAGGGGTCACCATGGTCGTGTGGAAATCCATCTGTACGCATATGAGGAATACCTTCTCAAAAAAGTGAGAGATCTATATTATGAATTTGGGAATCATTATCACTATCGTTGCTAAAGGAACTAAAAATTCCATAGTTTGTAAGATGCTCTTGGACATTCTTTCGTGGTCAATCTTCAATCCTGAAGAATCAAATTTGTTGGTAGTCTCACAGACTCTCAAAGAAGAGAAAGCGGTAATCAATTCTCTTGAAGATTTGTCTTCGATGGGTTACAGTGTTTTTGTAGCAGCGCCTTCATCAGGATGGTGGCCTCCTAGTAAATGCTCGGAATGGATTTGGGAAAGCCCACCAGATGGTGTAAACCCTTAACTTAGAAAGCAAATGCTCAAGGAATGACAAAGCGCGTGGGCCAAGAAGAGGGACTAATATAAAAATTCTCTAAAAGTAGCATCTCTGAAATCTTTCTTCTTTTCTGCCTCTTAACCATCATCCCCAAACAATGGCTGAACCTAAAAGTCTGAAGCTCCTATCCGGTGATGAAGCAATGGCTGAACCTAAAAGTCTGATTAATAGCTCCATTTGCTATGAGTTTTATTAGAATTTTCATTAGTGGTGTCTGTTGGTAAAGGATATGTTTTGTTTATAATGGTAGAATTTTAGTGGTTTAAGAGACAGTTCATTTCGGGTAGTGGAATATTCTTGTTCTCGCAGTGGTGAAAAATACAACATCGGATTGTTTCGGGTAGCGTAGGATCCTTTTAAGTGTTTCTGGATGTTACTAGATCCCGATGTTGTATGTGAGGTGAAAATCTTGTGAGGTTGTAATCTCGTTACCACGATTTGGATAATGAAACGTTGAAGTTGAACCAAAAAAAAAAACCATCATCCCCAAACTGGTCCATCGTATTATGTATGAAACTAAAAGACCTTGAACTAGTTGCTCTGTTGTGTTTTCTTTATTGTTCTCTCTTCCAAGTTCACATTGTCACTTGGTAAATTTGCTGCTCATTTTAGTTTTATAATATATAAAAAGGAAAAACGCGATTTTAATTTTTTTAAAAAACCTATTTTGGGAAAATACGAATTATTATTAAAAAAAAACAATCTACTTAGACTTAATAGGCTTTTAAGGCCCACTAAACGAGATTTCCGTAATAAATCTATGGACCATTATCATCGAGATTTCATGTTAGGGCTTGAAAGAATAATAAACTACTCGGGCCTATTGAGCTTTAATAAGAACCCATCAATCTTGATATCCTCAGGTAACCCTAACAAAACCCTAGTATATATATATATATACGTTGTTAAGCTTCAACCCAGAGAGCAGTCGAGAGACACAGTGAGAAAAAAACCCATCGAGAGAAAATGGCCACTTCCGCCGCACGTCCTCTCGTCACCATCCAGTCCCTAGAAGGCGACATGACCACCGACCAATCTTCCACCATCCCCCTCCCCGACGTCATGACCGCCCCCGTCCGTCCCGACATCGTCAGCCACGTCCACGCGCAGATCTCCAACAACAGCCGCCAGCCCTACGCCGTCTCCAAGAAGGCAGGTCACCAGACCTCCGCCGAGTCCTGGGGAACCGGACGCGCCGTCTCCCGTATCCCCCGTGTCCCCGGAGGAGGTACTCACCGCGCCGGACAAGCCGCCTTCGGTAACATGTGTCGCGGCGGTCGCATGTTCGCTCCGACCAAGATCTGGAGGAAATGGCACAGACGCGTCAACGTCAACTCGAAGAGGCACGCTATTGTCTCGGCCATTGCAGCGACTGCTGTTCCCGCTCTTGTCATGGCGCGTGGGCACAAGATCGAGAACGTCCCCGAGATGCCTCTCGTTGTTAGCGACTCTGCTGAAGGCGTGGAGAAGACGTCAGCTGCTATCAAGGTTTTGAAGCAGATTGGTGCTTATGATGATGCTGAGAAGGCGAAGGATAGTATTGGGATTAGGTCTGGTGTGGGGAAGATGAGGAACAGGCGTTACATTTGTAGGAAAGGTCCTCTTGTGGTTTACGGAACCGAAGGGTCTAAGATTGTCAAGGCGTTTAGGAACCTTCCCGGTGTGGAGCTTTGCCACGTGGAGAGGCTTAACTTGTTGAAGCTTGCCCCTGGTGGTCACCTAGGGAGGTTTGTGATTTGGACCAAGTCGGCTTTCGAGAAGCTTGAGGGGATCTACGGGTCGTTTGAGAAGCCGTCGGAGAAGAAGAAGGGGTACGTGTTGCCTAGGGCGAAGATGGTGAATGCTGATTTGGCGAGGATTATTAACTCTGATGAGGTGCAGAGTGTGGTGAAGCCGATTAAGAAGGATGCCAAGAGGGCTGTGATGAAGAAGAATCCGTTGAAGAATTTGAACGTGATGTTGAAGTTGAACCCGTATGCTAAGACTGCCAAGAGGATGTCTTTGTTGGCTGAGGAGCAGAGGGTTAAGGCCAAGAAGGAGAAGCTCGCCAAGAAGAGGAAGACGGTCACCAAGGTAATCTCATTTCTTCATTTTGTACTTTGTCTTATTAGTTTAGTTGTCGATATCATTTCAGTTACCAATTGTTCTAATATGATTGACTGAGTTTGCTTATATATAGTGTTGTTTGGTGTTTTTACTGAATTGTTCTAATATGATTGAGTTTGCTTATATAGTGTTGTTTGGTGGTTTTACTGTCTGTGGCTAAGGTGTTAGATGATATGTTTCCCTGATTTTGACCACATTGTCTTAAGCTTGATCTAGTAGTGTCGTTTGTAAATTGTAGTGCAAGATTTGTTGTTTGTTATTGATCATATGAGTTCTGTCTTTTATCGTTGTGTTTATGGTTTGAGTCGTGTGTCTGAAATATATATTAATCTTTCATGTACGAAGTCCTTGTTCGAGTTTTGCTAATGTTTTGAATCTGTTAATCGTACAGGAGGAGTCTTTGAAAATCAAGGCAGCAGGGAAGGCGTGGTACCAGACTATGATCTCCGACAGTGACTACACCGAGTTTGATAACTTCACTAAATGGCTCGGTGCTAGCCAGTAATAATATTATCTTATGCTTGAAACACCTCCGATGTTTAGAGAAAGATTTTGGTTTTACATTTGTTTCGTATTTTGTTATTTGAATATTATGCTCAGCTATGAACTCTTTTCTTCATTTGGACCTTGTTTTTATTCAAGTTACTTTTATATATGTCCTGCTCCTTAAAATGGATCCGTATGCGAGGGATGTATGTTATGAACCAAATTGAAGACAAATCTGGTTTAAGATGTCATTTTGTGTCGTGTGATGATTCGCGTTCCTTGGGTTTAGTATGCAATGGGTTTATGTCTTGGATCCTCTATAGTGATTCAGGGTGATACTAGATCTCCATTTGCATATGCGGCAAATATTTGTCACTGAACTGGTTACTGAACTGGTTACCCAAACATTGGATGAATAATAAGTTGATGAGCCAAAAAAAAATTGAAGACAAATCTTAAGTTATGCGTCAGTTTAATCTCATCTGATTATGAAACATAAAAAATTTAAACTTTTGAAACTTCAGTTGTTTTTCTCTTGTGGTGATAAACTTAAACCGTTAAATTTAAGGTAATTTTATATTGAAAGTTGTCGTAACCGAGTTCAGATGTTAAAATAATTTAACAACTATAGTTCTAAGTTTCTAACCAAATAACATTTGTGATTGAATGGTAACAACTAACAAGGCTTACAAACAGAGCATCTAAACAATAAAAGCGGAGATATTAATTTTGAACAGATGCATGAATACTAATACGGCGACGTAGCGACACTCCTTTCCACCCAAATAATCCATTTGAAGTCATTTCAGAACACACACGCTCTCTCTTTCCTCTCCAATGGACCTAAGATGAACATTCTCCGACCACCACCCCCGACTTCATCGTCATCATTTCCTCCATACCCAAACTCCGCCACTTTAACAGCCTCTGCTTCTTTCACTCCCACCCACAACCCCATACCCCTCTGCTCAATCAACCCACCATTCACCGCCTCTGGTCTCCCCACACGCCGCCACTTTTTCGTACGGTCCGCCTCCGGAACTGCCAACAGCTCCGCCGGAGACCTCTCCTCGTTCTTGGGCTCGTCTCCAGAAGCCTACTCGACGCACAACGACCAAGAGCTTCTCTCTCTCCTCCGCAACAGAAGAACCGACGAAGCTTGGGCTAAGTATGTCCAATCCACTCATCTCCCCGGACCCACTTGCCTTAGCCGTTTAGTTTCACAATTGTCCTATCAATCCAAGCCAGAAAGCCTCACGCGCGCACAGTCCATCCTCACGCGCCTTCGAAATGAGCGCCAGCTCCATCGCCTGGACGCTAACTCCCTCGGCCTCCTCGCCATGGCCGCCGCGAAAGCCGGTCAAACGCTTTACGCCGTCTCCGTTATCAAGTCAATGCTCCGTTCTGGGTACTTACCACACGTTAAGGCTTGGACAGCTGCGGTGGCTAACCTCTCTGCTGCTGGAGACGACGGACCTGAACAATCTATCAAACTCTTCACAGCTATTACACGGCGAGTCAGACGCTTTGGAGATCAGTCTCTGGTCGCTCAGTCGAGGCCTGACACGGCTGCGTTCAACGCCGTTCTTAACGCTTGCGCGAATATTGGTGATACCGAGAAGTATTCGAAGCTGTTCGGTGAGATGTCTGAGTGGGATTGTGAACCTGATGTGTTGACTTACAATGTGATGATCAAGCTGTGCGCGAGGGTTGGTCGGAAGGAGCTGATTGTGTTTGTGGTGGAGAGGATAATTGAGAAGGGAGTTAAGGTTTGTATGACTACGATGCATTCATTAGTTGCGGCTTATGTTGGTTTTGGAGATTTGAGAACTGCGGAGAGGATTGTTCAAGCGATGAGGGAGAAGAGGAGAGATCTTTGCAAGGTTTTACGAGAATGCAATGGAGAGGATTTGAAGGAGAAAGAAGAGGAAGAAGCAGAAGAAGATGCGTTTGAGGATGATGAGGGTTTAGTTTATTCGGCTGCTCGGGAGGAGGTAATCGAAGAAGGTTCTGAGGATGATGTGTTCAAGAAACTGCTGCCTAACTCGGTTAACCCGAGTGATGAGGCGCCGTTGTTGCCTAAAGTCTTTGCTCCTGATTCAAGGATCTACACAACGTTGATGAAAGGTTACATGAAGAACGGGCGTGTGGCGGACACAGCTAGAATGCTAGAGGCGATGAGGCGTCAAGATGATAAAAATAGCCACCCAGATGAAGTTACGTACACCACGGTTGTGTCAGCTTTTGTTAAAGCCGGGTTGATGGATAGAGCAAGACAAGTGTTAGCTGAGATGGCTCGGATGGGTGTGCCTGCGAATAGGATTACATACAATGTCCTCCTGAAAGGTTATTGTAAACAGCTGCAGATAGATAAGGCGGAGGATTTGCTAAGAGAGATGGCTGAAGATGCAGGGATCGAGCCGGATGTTGTGTCCTATAACATCATAATAGATGGATGCATTCTAATAGATGACAGCGCAGGAGCTTTGTCGTTCTTCAATGAAATGAGAACGAGAGGGATTGCACCAACTAAGATTAGTTACACTACTTTGATGAAGGCTTTTGCAATGTCGGGGCAACCAAAGTTGGCGAATAGGGTGTTTGATGAGATGATGAGGGATCCAAGGGTAAAAGTTGATTTGATTGCGTGGAACATGCTGGTTGAAGGGTATTGCAGGCTAGGTTTGATTGAAGATGCGAAGAGAGTAGTTTCAAGAATGAAAGAAAATGGGTTTCACCCAAACGTGGCGACTTATGGGAGTCTAGCCAATGGGGTTTCTCTGGCGAGGAAGCCAGGTGAGGCGCTGTTACTTTGGAAGGAGATAAAGGAAAGGTGTGTGGTGAACAAGAGAGAAGAATCTGAAGGAGATTCTTCTCCTCCGATGCTGAAACCTGATGAAGGGTTGTTAGATATGTTAGCGGATATATGTGTGAGGGCTGCGTTTTTCAAGAAAGCATTGGAGATCATCGCGTGCATGGAGGAGAATGGGATACCACCAAACAAAACTAAGTTCAAGAAGATCTACGTGGAGATGCACTCGAGGATGTTCACTAGCAAACATGCGTCACAAGCCAGGGTAGAGAGGCGGGTGGAAAGAAAGAGAGCGGCTGAAGCTTTCAAGTTTTGGCTTGGTTTGCCTAATTCTTACTATGGCAGTGAGTGGAAGTTAGGTCCAAGAGAAGACTAGAAGACTAGATTATCCTATTGATCATGCTATCTCTTGTGCTCCAATGTATACTAGGTTGTTTACTAGATGTTAGATGTCGTCTATACTACACAATGACGTAAACATTCAACCCAAGTTCATGTGATATTAAATACTAAAGGGTTTCTGGCATTGTATAATACTCATTTGACTGGTTTCGTGATCAGATTCATACTTAGATATGAGTAATACATTAGCAAAAAAACTTACAAAATTTACTTTAAAGTTTCTGGTCTAAGGAAGGTTTTTGCCCGAAATCTTGTTCATCTTGACCTGGATGACTGACTCCGGGAATAAGATGAGGAGAGGACCTGGCAAAATTAAATCAAATCCTTTAGCCATCTTTTGCCTGTTCATGGACTCTTCTTGTTTCTGAGATAGGTAGAGGAATATACCTGGTAAGTTTTTGGCCCTTTCTTGAGCAAGTAGCCGGCAGTATTCAGGTTCTCTAGGAATGTATCGATGTCTGGAACTCGTAGCCCGATCCTATCAGCTAAACTATACATCTCCTGTAGAAAAGTTTTTCTATTAAGAAATTGATCACCATAAAATGTCAGAAGCTAGTAGTTAAATTGTGGAGAATAGAAGTTGTTCATACCGAAACAGAGTAACAATCTTTTTGCTGCAACTCTGATTGCTTATCAAGAGCACTTAAGAAGCGTCTTGCCTCCTTTTGTTGACTCATTCCTCCACTCCGACCAAAATCCACAACCCCATGTTCATCTACGAACTTATCATACAAAGATTCTTTCATGATTTCAACCACATCCTGTAAAAGCAAATCCAACGGACAGAAGTCAAGACATCTTTAGCCAGTATCAAAATATCCATTATCCAAGCCAACATCACAACAATGCAGCTTTATATTGAAAATTTCAAGCTAGCTACTTACCCTATTCAACAAAAGAGAGCAGAGGAAATAATAAGTTTATGCATGTATGGTATGGATGCTAATTGAGTGTATGGTCAAACAAATGCATGTATGCTACAAGGCACTCATGTTATGGCTTACCATTGCGTCCTGGACTGTTATATCTTCCCTTAAGTCAACCCGAGCTCTAGCTTGCGCAAGCCTGACCAAACTTTCCAGTTGTCTTGCTGTTATTGGTGTGCTATCAGCGGAAGTGTTATGGTCTCTCAGCTTCAAGTAAAACTTTTGAATTATCTCTCCAGCTGCCTTCGACATCCTGAATAGATAAAGAGATGTTACCCATAGTTCCTAATTTGGTGAGTATCTAGTAACTGCAGATGGGAGTCGGATCATATTACTTAGGGTTGACGAAAGTCCTTGCATAAGCAACATATTTCCTAAGCAGTTGGCCAGGAATGGGAGTGAAGTCATCGTCTTTCTTAGGGTCTAACCGCAGTCTTGAGAGTAGAGAACCCTCTTTCACATGCATATTTGCAGATCCTGATGCTGCATATCAAACGAGAAGTCAAATACAGTCATGTCTATACAAGCTAGACCTAACAACCAAAAGAAACTGGACCTGTCTTAAACTTCTTTAATGCAGGTGATGCTTCTGCACCTCCAGAATGAAGCTACCAGAAAAAAAAATTCAAGGTAAGATTCTATATTAATGGTTTCGAATTAAGTTAGCAATAGATATCACAGACTTTTGTCTATCAACGAGATATAGACGTAAGCTAATATCTCTTTGAGGGATGTACCACAACAATAATCTCAGATGGAGATGCTCACCGACATAATGTGCTCGGAGACTTGCTTGTCGAGTAGCTCATCAGGTTTGTCAAGTAATATGAATACTAAATCAAACCGTGAGAGAAGGGCAGCACTCATTTTTAAGTTCTCGTTTACAGTTTTTGCACGGCTGAAATGAGATCATGAAGATGATCGTATCAAGAAAATATGCTGTTTTGGTTTTCTTTTCCCACCCAGTCTTAAACTTAGAAAATGCAGGGTATTTCTGCACTTAACAGTGCCACAACTATGATTTAAACACCCCCACAATGATGAGATAATACATTAATAAAATTACTTGTAGTGGCCACCAACAGGATTTGCTGCTGCTATAACAGAAGTCCGAGCTGAAAGACTAGCCACAAGCCCAGCCTTTGCAACAGAGACACATTGTTGTTCCATTGCTTCGAGCAAAGCCTATGACAATTTGATGCAAGTTAATGATAAAACAATGTACGCATCAGAAGTAATGACATTGTTGACAAGAAAAAACCTGATGCTCGTTGGTCATTTTATCGAACTCGTCAATGCAGCAAACCCCGCCATCTGCAAGTACCATGGCACCTGCACATAGGGTAGCACTAGGTTAAAAAAGAGGAGGATTTCTCTTTCTACAAATTTTCCCTAGTATAAAGTTCTTCAATAAAACCCTGTCCTACTACTATCTAATACTGTTGAAGACTGGAAGCTCGACTGTTGAATGTACTATCTTTATCTTGAAGAAAGACTTTGGCTTGCTGCTTACCGACCTCCCATTCTAGCTAAACTATAGATATCATTACATCTACAGAGAAATGACATCAGTTGTGACCTACAAGGTATGCCTCACCCACTAACATCAAATTGGGTAGATATATTAGCACCTCTGACGCAACTAGACTGGGACTTTAGGCAAGTATATCAACAGCATGACTCAAACCCATATCTGGACAGTCGAATCATATCCATATGCTGAAGTTTATACTTGCTAAATAAAGCGGAGGGAAGGAGTTACCAGCCTCAAACGCAAAGTCATTTGTCATGGAATCTTTCACTACAGCAACGGTGAGCCCTGCTTTAGTCGTCGCATTACCACATACATAGATGCCACGAGGAGAGATGGCCGATGCTGCTTGCAAGAGCTGACTTTTTCCCAATCCAGGGTCACCTATTAACGCATTGAAATCATCGATCAAAATTTTGGTGCATCAAACTAGTAACAAATAACCTCCCCTCAGTCCAGGTAATCTCTATACTTATGCCATTAAATTAAATCGATCTAAAATCTTACCAACAATTATGACATGAATGTCTCCTCTCACTGGAACTTTGTTCCGATCCATAGAATGCTTCCTTACACCTCCAAACAGGGATAGAGTTATCCCAGCTGTGGAAATGACAAGAAATATACAGACGGCAGAAGTATAATGTTATACAATGCTTCTAATAGTAATTATAAAGCCTTCTTCACCAATGATTTTCCCAGGGAAATTTGTTATAAACAGAAGTACTCTACCTTTGACAATTTCATGTCCATAGATAGATGGGCAAACTGAATGAAGTATGCGACGAAATGTATCAGAACCATATTCTTCGTTGAACTTCACAATAAATTCCAAATCTCTCTGCGAGAATGAATATAATTCACCAACATCTGCAGACTGGACACCGCTTCTGGAGTCTTCCGAGTTCTCAAATGCAGACTGCTTCTTCGAATTTTTAACTGAAACTGCCTCTATAAACAAGTAGTAGAATCCTTGATTCTTGGACTTCGATTTCCCTGGAACATTAGAATTTTAAAAGTTCATTAAGATTGAGTACGGCTTAGCATATTAAATCAGTCTCATCAAGGGTATGGCGACATGGTATTTAACACCAGTAAGAAATGCTTTAGCGTCTTGACCCGCGGTGAATGTCATTGTAAGTAAAACAACTGATCTTGTGGTAAGGATAATATGCGTATAAGATGCCCAAATATGTACCATGGAAGAATGCTTATAAGACTCAAATAAATCTCTAGCTATTATACAGTTAACGACATCAAATATTTTGGCTCATACAAACTATGAAAAGAACCATAAGAGTTATAGAATCAATACCTCCCCCAATATCCATGTAATTGTTAATTACTCCTATAATCCCTGTAACAGTCACCACATCACCAGGGATACATGTGTCCACAAGGTCTTCCATCAGCTCACATTCCACAGTTCGGGGTACACGTCCTTCTTCATGATCTTCAGGCTTTTGCAACTCCTGGACCCTGAAAAAAACAGTTGGACAGTTGATTAACAATGGCAATATATATATTAACTAGCAAAAATGAAGAATACAAAATCATACGACGCAAATAGGAGAACACCTTATCTTCTGAAAATCAATGGTCTGAGCGGAGGATCGGACTGGAGTAAACATTTTGGACTTGCAACCATGGGTGTCACAATTTTGTGGAGGTGAAAACTTTCCATCATTAAATTCCCGGGTTATGCTAGTTTTACACTTTGCACAGTCAAAAGCCATCTGTGTGACAAGAGGCTTCACAGTACTAACTTTAACAACGGTCCCATGAACTGTTACAAGCTTACCTGCATTCACGCAGCACAAAATCTCAGGTCACTAGAGCATTTTTAACATTATAATTTATTCTGAGGAATGAGACAGAGGTCTACCAATATATGCTGCTCTCAGGTTTTTCAGCGAGATTGAAGATTCAGGATAATTATGAAGACGAATATTGATCTTCATAACATCATCAAAGCCATTAGTTTCCCATTGACCTAAAAGAACCTGTAAAAGATGTGAAGTAAGTGTCCATCTCATACCATCCAAGAAAACAAAAAACAAAAACAAATGAAAATTTAAGACCCTACCTTGTGAACAGCAGCATTCATACATGGGATAACTCCTTTGGGATTATCCTCCAAATTTAAGAAAAAATTCTCGACATCGCATAGCTTCTTGAATTGTTGAAGATCAAGCGGCAAAGAGAAGGAACCACCACCATCTTCATTCACCTGCTTCTCTCACCAATTTGTGCCAAGCCATGTAAGAAACTTATGAACTGTATCTTCCATGTAAGAACTTATGAACTGTATCTTTAGATACTGAGAACAGTACTAAAATCATTCTCTATCTACCCTGAATTTTACAAAACTAAACGAAATCTAGAGTCTAATTTCAGCAAAATCGATTAATTTTCCCGTCGAATTAGTCTAGAAGAAGCAATGACCTAATCGTTTTCCGAATGAGATACCTGAGAAACTAAGTCTCTACCACTCGGCGAGGAGAATATCCGGATAAGCTCCGCCGTGAGCATCAGCTTATCCTCATCGATGCACGAGTTCTCGTTGTCTCTGAAATACACAGCTAATATCTTCGCGATATCGATGGAATCAACGCCGATCGATCCACGGCTTCTCGACGTCATGCTCGCCCCGTCGCCGCTTCCGTCTCCGTATATACCCATCACCGCCGTTACTCGGTCAGAGAAGAATCAATCTCTCTTCTGTGTTAAATTGTTTTTTGGCGGGAAATAAAAGACTAATGGGCTTTTCTTATTACGGGCTCTTATAAATGGGCTTTATAAATGGGCCTATTTATTGAACCCTAAACCCATTGATTTATTATCCACCACATGAACACTACTACCTCTGTATATCTCAAAAAAAAAGAACTAAAAGGAGAAACAAGCTCCCGCCGCCGAGATATATCTCCGTCTTCACGACCGTCACCGAAAGGTACCATCTTGTTGAATTCGTTAAACCCTAGTTCGTATTCTTAAACCCTAATTTTTTTTTGCTGTGTTTCTGATTTGCTTATAGATCTATGAGCACCGTTATGGAAGAACCGGAGACACTCGGAAAGAGGAAAGCATCCGAAAGCTCAAAGCCTTTCCGATGAAACCACCACGACGAAGCGTAGAAACAGCCAGAAAACGAGCCTGCGTACACGAAGTCGCCGTACCCAACGGCTACACACCGACGAAAGAGGAGGCCGTCCACGGAACTCTCGACAACCCTCTGTACAACGGAGACATGGCCAAAAGCCTACCCTTTCACACTCGACCCATTTCCAGAGCATCTCCGTGGCGTGCCTGGAGAGGAAAGAGTCGATCTTGGTCTCGGCCCACACCTCCGCCGGCAAAACAGCCGTCGCGGAGTACGCCATCGCGATGGCCTTCAGGGACAAGCAGAGGGTGATATACACCTCCCCGTTGAAAAGCCCTGAGCAACCAGAAGTTCAGAGAGCTCCAGCACGAGTTTAAAGACGTTGGTCTGATGACTGGTGACGTCACGATCTCCCCCAACGCGAGTTGCTTGGTGATGACGACGGAGATTCTCAGGGCGATGCTTTACAGAGGCTCTGAGGTGTTGAAGGAGGTGGCTTGGGTTGTTTTTGATGAGATTCATTACATGAAGGATAGGGAGAGAGGGGTTGTTTGGGAGGAGAGTATTATTTTCCTTGCCGCCTGCTATTAAGATGGTTTTCCTCTCGGCGACGATGTCGAATGCTACTGAGTTTGCGGAGTGGATTTGCTATCTGCATAAGCAGCCGTGTCACGTTGTGTACACGGATTTTAGGCCCACGCCGCTGCAGCATTATGCGTTTCCTATGGGTGGGAGTGGGCTTTACCTTGTCGTTGATGAGAATGAGCAGTTCCGTGAGGCTAATTTCAGTTAAGATGCATGATACTTTCCCAAAGCCAAAATCTAGTGATGGAAAGAAGAGTGCGAATGGCAAATCAGGTGGTAGGGGCGGTAAAGGTGGTGGTGGTGGCGGCAGTGGTGATTCTGATGTTTATAAAATTGTAAAGGTATGATATTTGTAGTTGTTTTAAAACAGTTGAATATGTATCCTGTAGGTTTTGTTAGTTTAACTCGTTAGCTAACTTTGTAGATGATCATGGAAAGAAAGTTTCAACCAGTCATCATCTTCAGCTTCAGTAGAAGGGAATGTGAGAATCATGCGTTGTCAATGTCAAAACTCGATTTTAATACGGAGGAAGAGAAGGGTACTGTGGAAGAGGTATTCAATAATGCTATGCTGTGCCTGAATGAGGAGGATAGATCTTTGTCCGCCATTGAAGATGATGTTGCCAGCTGCTCCAACGTGGTATCGCCGTCCACCATTCTGGTCTTCTTCCTGTCCTCAAGGAATTAGTGGAACTTCTTTTTCAGGAAGGGCTTGTAAAAGGCGCTTTTCGCCACAGAAACTGTAAGATAATTCTATAATTAGCTTTTTGTCTTTTCAATCGTGTTAACTTATGTTAAAGTCTGTTGTGCTGATTTTTTTATTATTATGTATCAGTTTGCTATGGGTTTGAACATGCCTGCAAAAACTGTAGTGTTTACTGCTGTTAAGAAGTGGGATGGTGACAGCCATCGTTTCATTGGGTCTGGTGAATACATCCAGGTGGGTTGTAGTTTGTTGATGCTAGTGATGAATGTGACGAAAGTAGCGCAAATGATATTTGTAGTAACCTGTCTGTTTATATTGGATGCTTGCAGATGAGCGGGAGGGCTGGACGTCGTGGAAAGGATGAACGTGGTATCTGCATTATTATGATTGATGAACAGGTAATTTTGGTTTAAGCTAATTACATGATTACCGGCGCAGGATTAGATAGGTTTATCTCTGCCTATTATAGTTATATATGGTATATTCACCAAATTATTGTAGCCTCTGTGCATTATTTGAAGATGATTCTAGATAGATCTCTTTTGTTTGTTTTTTTATCCAATCTCTTAGATTTGTTTATGGTGTTATTCAACAGATGGAAATGCCTGTACTCAAGGACATGGTGCTGGGCAAACCAGCCCCTTTGCTTAGTACTTTTAGGTTGAGCTTACTACACAATTTTGAATCTATTGAGTCGTGCGGAAGGACAAGTTCACAGCTGAGCATGTTATAAAGCACTCGTTCCACCAATTCCAGTATGAAAAGGTAGCTGTCGCGGTTGTTCTTCCCTTTTCCACTTTCTAAATCTACACTTTTTCATGCTAATTATACGTTGGTGTTATAACCTCAGGCTTTACCGGATATTGAGAATAAGGTGACTAAACTTGAAGAGGAAGCTGCCATCCTTGATGCTTCTGGAAAGGTGTGCTCAGCTCTTTCATATTTTGCACGTCCGTAATCTAGACCCGTTCTTACTTATTAAATTGTTTGCAGGCAGAGGTTGCTGAGTACCATAAGCTAAAACTTGACATAGCTCCACTGGAGAAGAAACTTATGTCAGAAATAATAAGGCCTGAGAGGGTGCTTTGTTTTCTTGATACTGGTCGGCTGGTAAGTTCTTTTTCCAAAGCTAATTAATCAGTGGAATATAACTATATATTTTTTATATAACAGAAGCTTCTCAGTATTTACTTGGACTAGTGTTTTATGTACAGGTTAAGATACGAGAAGGTGGAACAGACTGGGGCTGGGGAGTTGTAGTTAATGTTGTTAAAAAAACTTCCGTTGGAACCTCCTCTTCACAAGGTGGCGGATATATAGTGGATACTCTACTTCATTGCTCCACCGGTGTTAGCGAGAATGGTGCAAAGCCAAAGCCGTGTCCTCCCCGTCCTGGGGAAAAGGGTGAGATGCATGTGGTGAGAGTTTGAATTTCATTTTAACTTACGCAAGACTTTAACTTGTTAATTCTATTCGTGTTAGTAGTAGTGGAGTTTTGAAAAAATTGTTTGCTTTTGCGTTTTCTAGGTTCCTGTTCAGCTACCATTAATTACTGCTTTGAGTAGACTAAGGATATCGGTTCCGTCTGATCTTCGGCCACTAGAAGCAAGACAAAGCATACTACTTGCAGTACAGGAGTTGTCGAGTCGCTTCCCTTTAGGGTTCCCAAAACTTCATCCAGTCAAGGTTTCTCTCTAAGCTGCTAAAGTAGTTGCTATCTCCAGTGACCTATTTTACACAATATTTTAGCTTGCTGCCAATATGCATAAATCAGATGCTTGATGGGTTCTTTTTGTCTAAAACTACTTATATGACACCTTTCAGTGTTTGAACTACTAAATTAGCATAAAATTGGATTTATGATCTCATTGTATCTAATAAACTCTACAGGACATGAATATTCAAGATACAGAGATAGTAGAGCTGGTCAGTCAAATTGAAGAAGCTGAGCAGAAGTTACTTTCTCATCCGATGCACAAGGTACTTGCTACAGTCAATACTCCGTCTGCTTCACATTTTGAATCTGAGTTTAGAGAAATTTTGATAAACCATACGAAGAACTTGAGGACTTCATCAATAATCTATTGTCTCTGTGTGTTTTCTGTGTTGCAGTCTGAAGATGATCAGCAAATGAAGAGTTTCCAGAGGAAAGCGGAGGTGAATTATGAAATTCAGCAGTTCAAGTCGAAAATGCGTGATTCCCAGGTATATTGCTCACTTGCTTATCCATGAATAAATCAAGTGGAAGTGACAACTTTATTTACCCGAATATGTTATAATCTGAAGTTATTTTCATCCCTCTCGTGTTTCACATCCTATTGTTTATCTCTGCAGCTTCAAAAGTTTAGAGATGAGCTTAGGAACCGTTCTCGGGTATTAAAGAAACTTGGACACATTGATGCTGATGGTGTCGTCCTTGTAAAGGGACGAGCTGCCTGCTTGATAGACACTGGGGATGAATTGCTTGTCACTGAACTGATGTTTAATGGTACTGACAACTTATTTAGCTACCCTGTTTAATTGACTTATTGGTTGGATACACCATATATCCTTGCGTTGTGTTGACATTAAAATTCTTGTCAGGCACTTTTAATGATCTGGATCATCACCAAATAGCAGCCCTTGCAAGCTGTTTCATACCTGTAGATAAATCAAATGAAAAGGTAGAGCTAAGAAATGAACTCAATAAACCGTTGCAGCAGCTCCAAGATAGTGCACGGAAAATTGCAGAGGTAATAAATTAATTCCCTTAACCTGAAAAGCTTGTTTATTAGTATTCATCTACATGTGCATTTTTCTTTGTTTTGTAATCTTCGATTTTTTTTTTTTAAATTCTATGGTGCTCTAGATACAACATGAATGCAAACTGGAAATTGACGTCGAAGAGTACGTAGAATCCACCAACAGGCCTTCCCTAATGGACGTTATCTACTGTTGGTCAAAGGTTAGTATTACCTTGATCTCAGAGATGCTTTTTATTTATATAAGGACATGTTATTCAGTGTTGAAGAGAGTACTTGCCTCTGCTTAACATGTAATGTTGTTGTCTCTTTGGAAGGGTTCGACATTTGCAGAGATAATGAATATGACTGATATATTCGAGGGTAGTATCATTAGGAGCGCCAGAAGGCTCGACGAGTTTCTGAACCAGGTAACTTTGCCAAAAGCTCTCTAGTCTCTCAGCTGCTAGTTACATTTTCTGTAAAACTTCTCATGCCATTTTGATTGGTGTTTTGTGTGTTCAGCTTCGACTTGCAGCGGAAGCAGTTGGGAGAGAACAATTTGGCGAGCAAGTTTGCAGCTGCTAGCGAGAGCTTGCGAAGAGGCATTATGTTTGCGAATTCACTTTATTTATAAGTACTCTTTTGCAGAGTTTTTAGCTTCGCTGTATTGGGTAGCCATTGCGAAGAGGCAATATGTAACATGACTTAACTTAGATATGGTTGTCTGTACTTTTTCTTTTGGACTCGGTGAACCTTAAAATCACGATATTCTTTTGGTTTATCAAGTTAAGATGGTGGTGAAATTTTTCGATTCCTGTTCTAAACTTTGACCAGTTTGAGGTGATGCATGATCAATGAGTTTTTAACACATAATAGGCGCTTTAGCTCTTTGGTCCGTGGTGAAATGAAGGGAAACAATCGACTGGTATTGGGAAGCTGGGCCGCTAGCCATGGGTTTGTAAATGGGCCCAGTTAATGATCGCATTGATAACAATTAGTAATAGGATGATAAACGTGGACTGTGCACAATATAGAAAGTTACCAAACCGAGGAACTCAGTATCTTTCTAGGCATGGGAATCCTAAATGTAGATGAGGAGACTAAGGAAAGTGAGAAGAAAGTTCCAGTTGATGACAAAGAGCTGGTGACCGTAAATGGTGTAAAAGATTCTGATGGAGTTCAAACAGAGCTACTGGTTGACAAGGAAGTGGAACTCTCTTCTCACAACGTTGAGCTAAGTGATGTGAATGTTTCTGACGTCAGAATGGTGGTGAAGAAGACCTTGCCGAGAATAGCAAACCAGATTGCTCAGGAAAGCAAGGAACAGAAGCTGAGAACTGGATAATGAATGTTTTATGGGTTTAGAGCCACACGAGAGCAAGGATGAGAGTACTTTGGATAATAAAACATCCACAAAAGTGAACCTCTCTGACTCAGATTTGGTTTGGGCCAAAGTAAGGAGCCATCCGTGGTGGCCTGGACAAATGTTCGACATTTGGTTTAGGCCAAAGTAAGGAGCCATCCGTGGTGGCCTGGACAAATGTTCGACGCCTCGGCTGCATCAGGTAAAGCGAAGAAGTATTTCAAAAGAGGAAGTTATTTAGTTACGTACTTCGGGGATTGCTCATTTGCTTGGAACGATGCATCACGGATAAAGCTTTTTCGGCAGCATTTCTCCCAAATGTCAAAGCAGAGCACCCTGCCTGATTTTCTTGATGCTATTGATTTTGCTTTAGATGAGGTGATTTTCTTGATGCTATTGATTTTGCCTTAGATGAGTTATCAAGAAGGATAGAGTTTGGTTTAGCCTGTTCTTGCATCTCAGAGGAAGTTTATCAAAAGATCAAAACCCAAAACATAATCAATCCCGGAATCCGAGAAGATTCAAGCAGGATACACGGTGGAGATAAGGTCTTAAGTGCAGTCTTCCTTTGAACCTACAAACCTTGTGGACTATGCGAAGCGTTTAGCATGCTCTCAAAGCTATGATGCTACTGATGAGCTGCAGTTTATAAGTCAGGTAGCTAAGCTATTAGCTTTTAATCGGTGGAAAGGGTATAGTGAACTCCCAGAGTTTGAGACACTTCAGGGATCAGTAGAGTCTGCGCTCAAGATTTCTCCTGCAGAAAAGGAAAGTAGCTTGTTTGGAATAAAATACTCTGTTCTCGAACCGAAAAAGACTACTAAAAAGAGAAAGACAGAAGGTCCAAGATGATGACTGTAAAGACGATGGAGTATTTGAATATTGAGTATACTACTGTTCCAAAGAAGAAGGAGAAGACTTTGGCAGAGTTCATTCGCTGAGAAACGATTAAGCCGAAGTAATGGAAAGAGATCAGATAAGAAAGCCGGATTGCGAAAAGAAACGCAAAGTTGTGCATGCAGAACATCCCAAGTCCCCAAAAAAGATCAAGGCTAGCCTGCAGAAGACAGTAGACTCAGGGTCTCCACTTTCTGCCAAGAATGATGGTAAGACTACAACAAAGAAAGCTAAGACAAGTTTTGGAATTGGAGCAAGCATATTGAGAGTAGCGAACCAGATGCATTGTTCAACACCTACTACCGGACCCATTCCTTGCAGTAACTCGAACTCCAAAATGGCAGCTGAGAACATTGGCAGTGGGAAAAGTCTCCAGGGCAAACCTAAAGCTGAAGCATTGTCTGTAACAGTTTGCTTCTCCTAATGAAAAGCTCTCAAGGCCTCACTCTGCTTCTGCTATGAAAACCTCGAATGGTAAATCTAACCCCATCAGCGTAGACAGCCTACAATCCGGAGAACTTGAACAGGCCTCAAAGGAAACGCCTAGCACTACCCTTGTGGAGGACTCTGTGTTGAAGTCCAGGGACTTAAAAGACTCATCTAAAGAACATATGGTAAGCAAGGATAGATTAATGAAGCTGCAACCACTGTGGGTGAGATGTCTACTAAGATCAATCTAACTGAGTAGAAAATCACTGGCTCGGTTTTGAAAGAACAGCCTGACAACAAGAACTGCTCTGAGTAGAAAGAACAGCAAGTGCCGGTTCCAATTTGTCAAGAGTCTAAAGCGGACCAGAAAAAATGCTACCCTTTTGTTAGAACCAAAAAAACAGTCAAAACATTGTTTTTAATTCATGTTGTCTGTTTTTTTCTTTACTTGGTTGATTTTTAATACCATTTTAGTAGCATTTTCTACAGATTCACAAAAAATAACAAAAATATAATTTATAGATCAAGAAAACATATAATGAAATATGCTAACATCAATTTCACAAATTTTATTGTTTAACATAATAATAAAAGCCTATGATAGCTTACACTTTTTTTTTTAATTTCAAAAGTTCCCATCAAAATTACAAACACTTGCAAAAAATAAAGAAACAAGCGGTTCCCATTTAGATATTTCAACAAAATTCAGTCACAACGGAAGAGTGAAACATGAGCAACTGATATTTTAAGTCAATTGTATTTTTATGATTTTTTTTAATTTACAAAGCTATTCTAGCAAAATGGGAAAAGGCAGAGAAAATAAATTTTTTTTAATAAAATAAAAAATATAATAAAGTTATTAGAGTGTAGGATTGTTGTATTTTGGTTTATTTTGTAAAATAAATCATTTCAGGTGAGAAAAAATATATTGTTGTTTGTTGGTTTGTGAAATTTAATGATCAACATTGCAAATGACTATGTAATGACCATTACATAGGAAATAAGACTTTGAGAGTAATGAATGAATCAAATACAAACTAAACAAAAAAAACTAAGCAGAGAAAGTGTGAGCTTTGAGTTTGTTTGAGAGAGAGGTGAAAGAAGAGCTAAGAAATAAATTATCGATTTACTATATCATATTCAATCTTTATCAATTTGCTATTTCATATTCAATCTTTATTAAATGTTTTTCATCTTATTACATGAAATCTTCAAGATAATATCAAAAGTAAGTATGACTTCAAGTTAATTACAATATTTGCTATATCATATTCAATCTTTATTAAATGTTTTTCATCTTATTACATGAAATCTTCGAGATAATATCAAAAGTAAGTATGATTTCAAGTTAATTACAATTCCCAACGAAAGCAAAGAATTTTCTGGAATCGGAGAAATCAGAAGTTATATTCGATTTCTAAGCGCTATTAAGTCTTTGATCAAAAAAAATAATGCACAATTAAAGAACTATTTTATTTTTGATCAAAAAAAAGAATAATGCATAATTAATGTTAAACAAATAGATGAAAGAATATTACGTTGTTGTTTGTTGATTTATTTAATGATCAAGATTAGAATGACTATATAATGACCATTACATAGGAAAGAAGACTTCAAGAGTAATGTGAAGTCTGACTCGGTAGAAGTGACTCCGAGACCTACTAACCTCAGGACAAAGCCTAGCTGCCAAAGGAGGTAAGTCGGTCGAAAATCTCAATCAGTTCGAAAATTCATCTGGTTTTGTTTTATAGCATTACTAAAGTGGTTTAACAATTGAAGTAAATCAAAATTAACGTTATAAGAATTTAATTACATCACCTATATATAAAGCAAAAGTTCAACATTCTAGATCAAATTCAACCATTTCAAAAATCCATCCATTTTACCTTTTACCACTAAGCTATTTCAACTGTGTTGTATATTCTATTATATTTTTTAATACCAAACGGCGATATAGACGATTTCCTAAAACAGAAAACTAACCTGTAGCACTAGCCGTGGCACTAGCTCCACATTGACTGGAGCTACGTTGACTGGTGAGTCCACCTCCATGTCAACAGCAACAGCGTCTTTGGCGGCAATCTCATGGTCCTGAAAAGAAAGTCACAGTTTTTATCAAGTTGAGCAAATATACACTTGATAATCGTTTAAGAAGTACTGATCTGCTCTGAATTAACAGCAAGCTCAGACTTATATCCCACAGCTCCATCATGTTCGTACCTTTCAGCATCTTGTTCCACATTGACTGGTAAGTCTTCACTGAACTTGTGTCCCACATCGCCATCCTGTTCTTGAAAAAGAATGTGTGTTTCCCCATCTCGTTCCACGTTGATAACATAGTAGTCCAATTCCATCTCTATATCCTGAAAAACCCATATTTTAAATCACTTTTCTTGAAGATTCTATGTGATTAAGATCCATCTACTAAAAGAAAACCCTAACCCTAGGATGAATCATGTGAAACCAATGGTGAGTTTGACAATCAATTACTTGAAGACCAAGCATTAGCGTAAGAAGAGAGAATAGAGTAGACGCAATACCGGTCGGCGGCATCATATTCACGGCGAACTTGTAAACGGAGGCAATGGAAACGATTTCGCAGTGGTGGAGAGCGAGTCTTTTTTGAATGAAGAAGAAAACGCGAAATTGTGACTTCAACCCAGATATTAGAATATATAATATAAGAGAGAGAGAGAGAGAGAGAGAGAGAGAGAGAGAGAGAGAGAGAGAGAGAGAGAGAGAGAGAGAGAGAGAGAGAGAGAGAGAGAGAGAGAGAGAGAGAGAGAGAGAGAGAGAGAGAGAGAGAGAGAGAGAGAGAGAGTAGAGTGGACGAAATACTGGCGGCAGCGGTCGTATTCACGGCGAATTTGTAAATGAAGACAGAGGTGGTTTACCGTTTCACGGTGGAGAGCCTAGCTGCTAAAGGAGGTAGTCGGTCGAAAATCTCAATCAGCATATATAAAGCGAAAATTCATCTGGTTTTGTTTTCTAGCATTACTAAAAGTGGTTTAACAATTGAAGTAAATCAAAATTAACGAATTTAATTAAAATAAGAAATAAAATAAGGTTAAAGATAAGGTTAAAGATAAGGTTAAAGATGCTTTCATAAAAATATTTCTAACCCAACCTCAAATCCTCAAATTTTGATGTTTTTGTGATTCCAATTCAAATCTTGAATCATTGAATTTTGAGGTTCTGAATAATGAAACTAAAATTTAGAACCTCAAAACTATTTTTTATTTTCTGTTTGGTCTTTATAATTATTTCTTTTAACAAATACATATGCTAAACTTAATTTAGAATAACTTAAGTATATCAAAATAAAATAAAATAGCATAAATATTACATAATATAAAATGAAGTTTACAATATAAAAATACATTAAATAAAGTTCACACAAGAAAAAATTATATTAAACAAACTTAACACAAATCAAAGCAAATTGCAAAAACATTAGACATTACATCTTACAAGTGGTATTTTATATGTAATTTTAAAAAATTGTGTGTAGTGTGTTGTTTTATTATATATTTCATTTATATCATCTTTTATTATATAATATTATAATATTATCTATTGTATAATATATTAAATGTATGTTTTATATATATTTGTCAAGTTTTATCATTATTAATAAATTTTGCTAATGTCAAAGAGTATAATGCAATAGAATAAACTTTTAAAGTTTTGGGTTGGAGATGCTTTAAGTGGTTGCAATTTTTGTATTTCTAGTGATCCTTTTTATTTTTTTATGTTTGAAAAAAAGATAAAAGAAAAAAAAATTGTTTTGGTTCAGGTTTTTTTCAAGTAGATGAATTTTGAACCTAACAAAATATGTATTTAATAATTTTCATAATTGAGAATGTAATCTTATTATATAAAGCTTGGTTCTTCAAAGTTACTAATTAACATGATCGCGACACATGTTATTAAAATTTTTAAGATTGCGACATGTGTTAATCTATATAATAATTAAAATATATATTAAGATAATAACAAAAATAAATTTTGTTGAAAAAAGTAATTGTAAGTATATCTAATAGTAATTTTCCATTTTAAAATCCTAAACAAAACATAGTTGCAAATAATTATTTGATAGTAATTTTCCTTTTATTATTTTTAAAGAGGTTAAAATTTATAATGATATAAAATATATATACTAAGATAACCAAAAACGAATTTTGAAATAAATTAATTTTAAAATTGAAATAAATATATAAGATAATAAAAACGATTTTTGGTGAAATTAATTATATAGTAAATTTCCATTTTAAAAATCTTAAACAAAATATTATTTAATAGTAATTTCCTTTTTTAATAATGCGATATTTTTAGAATATATCATGATTAAAAAAATATATACTAAGAAAATAAAAACAAAAACGAATTTTGAAATTATTTAATAGTAAAAAAGAAAATTTAAAAATTACTTAATAATATTCTTTTAGAAATATTATTTGATAGTAATTTTTCTTTTAATATTTTGAAGTTGTGTTAGAATATCTCATGATTAAAAATATATATACTAATAAAATTAAAAGAAATTGAAGAAATAATTTTCGTAAATTTAATAGTAAAATTTAATTTTAAAAAATATTTAATTGTAAAATTTAATTAAAAAAATTATTTAATAGTAATATTTAGAAATTTTCTTTTTTACAAATCTTAAAGAAGAGAAGTTTGTAAAGTAACTTATTTAATACTAATTTTCCTTTTCCAAAATCCAAAAAATTTACGGATATTTTGTCCAGCTGTTATGCTATTGTGACTAAGTTAATGTGACTATTATGCTTATATGTGATTATGATTATGTGTGTTTATTCTTATCAACATATATAAATTGGTTATGTTGTTGTAGATCATACTACTATGAAATTTAAATCAAAGAGAACGATTTTCCAATGGATTGTTGTAGGTCATGCTATTAAGGAATTTAAATCAAAAAGGAAAACTTTCCAATAGAATAATGTTATGAATAACTCGCCTATACAACATGAATATTGAAGCCGAAATCCTAACCGGAAGTTATGTGGAAAAACAGATTTGTATTCGTAGAATAAGTCTCATATCGACATATGCAAGATGACCTTTTAAAATGAAAAGACTTCAATTTTCTATAAGAGTGTTCTATGAAATGACTATCAACCAGAGTTAAGGTCAAAGCTTAAAAAGTTGGTCTATTTGTCAAGTCGAGTCTTACAATTATATGTCGCACTATCAAGAGTCACTACAACTGGAGAACTTTAAATTTTTAAAACATAGTGACAATAGTGTTTTACAAAATATTGTATATAGAAAAAGATGTTAAAGTCACACCATGAATATTAAAGTAAATAAATTTGATATTTTATCTAGAAATATATTCGATATTTAGCTGACTATCGATAAAACATATTGACTGGTGTTATGTAATATTAATATTTTTGATTGTGTCGTTTTTAGTTTGTCTTACACAATATAAACAATATAGAGAGTTCACAGTTCTATATATTTCAATTAACTATAGCTAATATTATTTTTAAAAATAATAAAAAGTGAAGTATTTATTAAAAAATAAAAATATCAATGTACTATTTAAAACACCATTATTATTGAAATAGAATATCAACCAAAAATTATGTAATAAAACAGATTATTGTTATTAAAATATCACCAATATATACTAAAAGTTCAAAAATTAACGTGAGAAAAATATTTCCAATCTTTTTATGTGTTCGTAAATTAAAACATCAAATAAAACCCGTGCAACGCACGGGTCCATATCTAGTAAGAAAATAAAATTAAAAGGATATATGCATATAGTATATCTTTTGACGTTGACGAAAAAAGAAAAAGGAATTAAAAAACAAATAAGAAAAGGAAATAGGGAAAACAAACCAAACCAAACCCTAACGATTCAGAAGAGGAAGTTTACGTTCCTGCTTTCAGAAGGAAGGAAAAGACGATGGATGTGGAGCGCGAATCATGGGACGACGAGCTTCGGAGAAGAATCAACGGCTTGGTGAATAAGGTGAGCGCGAACAATCTGAGACATGTAGTTTTGGAACTCTTGGATGAGAATCTGATTAGAGGAAGAGGTCATTTGTGTAGTTCCTGCATGAAATCTCAGATCGCTTCTCCTGTTTTCACCGATGTGATTGCCGCTTTGATCGCAGTCGTAAACTCCAAGTTCCCTTCCATCGGCGATCTCTTGTTGAGAAGATTGGTTCTACAGATCCAAAGGGCTTACAAACGCAACGACAAGCCTCTTTTGTTGGCTGTTGTTAAATTCCTCGCCCATCTCGTGAACCAGCGAGTCGCTGGTGAGACTATCGCACTCGAGCTTGTCCACATGCTTCTTGGTCAGCCCACCGGAGACACCCTCGAGGTTGCTGTTGCTTTTGTTAAAGAATGCGGAGCCACGCTTCACGAGCTCTCCCCGAGAGCCTTTAACGCTACGTTTGAAGTCTTTCGCCGGTTTCTTCAAGAAGGGAGTTTGGAGTATAGGTCTCAATGTTTGATTAAGTCTTTGGTCAGTCTTAGGATGTCCAATTTTGAGGGTCATCCAGCAATTCGTCCTCAGTTGGATCTCCTTGTGGATTCCGACGATCAAGAGACACACGAGATCTCTTTCCTCGACCAAATCGATCCAGAAACCTCCCTCGACGTCTTCAAGCCCGACTCTGAGTTCCACCAGAACGAGAAGAAATACGAGCAGCTTAAAAGAAAGATACTTGGAGAGCAAGAAGAAGAAGTAGATAGTGATGATGATGATGATGATGATGATGATGATGATGATGATGGTGATGATGGTGATGATGATGATGAAGAAGGGACAATTATACAAGATCATACAGAAACATGATCTCGTCAGTCTGAGAAGGACAATCTATGCTACCATTATGTCGAGTCATAAACTGCTCCAAATCCGACTCGAACCAGGTCAGGAGACGGAGATATGCGTTATGATCCTTCATTGTTGCGCCGAGGAGAAAACTTATCGTCCCTTCTATGGTCACTTACTTAGCTCACAGGTTCTGCCTAAGAAGCAAAACGTACAGAGAATGTTTCGAGAATCTCTTTGTGCAGCAATATGCAACTGTTCATCGTCTAGAGACGAATAAACTTACTAAAGTAGCCATGTTCTTTGCTCACGTGCTATCCGCGGACGCTCTTCCGTGGCGTGTCCTTGCCAATGTTTGCTTAACAGAGGAAGACACAACATCATCCTCCCGTATCTTTCTCAAGATACTTTTCCAAGAGCTATCTGAGCAATTGGGGATGAGGGCTTTGAATGAAAAGCTTCAGGATCCGACCATGGTGGACACCTTTGGGTCAATCTTCCCAAAGGATCATCCTAAGAACATGAGGTTCTCCATCAACTTCTTCACCTCCATTGGACTCGGGGGCCTCACTGAAAGACTCAGGCAGCTTCTAGCCGAGAGAAAGAGACCGGGTACCTGTCTTGATGAGACGGAGATTAGAAAGCGTAGAAGACGAAGGGTCGCTTGTTGATTATTATTTTGGTCTCGATGACAGTAACAAAGATTAAAAGATAGGGAAAATTTGGAGAAATACCTTCATATAAGATTTTATTTTGAAAACTGTACCATCATATATTTTTTTGGAAAAATTTACTTGTTCGTGTAAGTCAAATTACCCAAATATTCAATTACAATGTTGATAATTATTTTTTTTTTAATAAACACAAATAAGTTAAGAATTATTTGTGTTTGAAAAAGCATCTTTTAAACTCTTACCTTTCCAAACAAAATGTTCATCATTTTTTTTTTAAGAGAATTTCCTGTACTTCTGATTGAAAGATCTTTTTTTGGCTCTGATGTATGATTGACATATGAAAATCCAGAGAAAAAATATAAGAGGCAAATGGTGCATTGATGTATATATTTTTTTTCTTCTTTGACCAGCACGTAAGAACTCTTACACTTTTTTCTTTTTTCCTTTTTAAAAACTCTTACAGTTATAAATTTTTAACATATTTTTTACTGTTTTTATATGTATAATTCAACCATTCATCTTTCTATGTCGTAAGGATACCAAAAATCAACAACATGAATATGTTTAAAAAAAAATTCAAAAACATTTATTTACAACAAACATAAATAATAATATTTTAAAATTTTAATTTAGTTATATATTTCCTGAATTAATAGTATGATTATAAAAAAATACTAATTATAACAAGGGTAAAAACATCTTATTACAAGTAAAAAAATCTAATTTTCAAAAAAGAAAAAAAGAAGTGTATTTCTCAAATTTTAAATCACAAATAAAGTATTTTCAAATTATCCTTAAAAATATGTTTTTGGTTTTTTTTTTTAATTTTGGATACCTTTAAGAAATATCTAACTTATTAGGTTTATATGTCTTCCTTTAAGCTGTATGTATCTACCGATGATGTGGTTGGATGCTACGGGAAAAAAAAAAGCCAGCTTACGTGGCCACATTGCAGAGAGACAAATAAAAAAAGTTTTTTTTTTTCAATTAGCTTTCTCTACCGTTACTCGCCGCTCTTTTCACCATAACTAGTAACCTATTTTCTCACTCGGCCGGTTTATTCTTCTAATTTATACCGAACAATGATTTAACCAAACCAAACCGACTTTTTCAATCAATCCAGGATAAGGTGAACCGAAGAGTGTTTACAGTGCTTGATTCCTACAAGATAAAAGTATAAATTAGCTTTTCATTATATTAATTTATTATTTAAATTAATTAGAAATAAAAAATGCAACAACAAGATTTATGCCCCTTTTCAGACAAAAAAAAAAACAACAAGAAGTTTTATGATACTTGTAACAAGAACTGAAAGAGATCATTTTCATTCATAGACACCCCAAGAGAGAAATAGAGAGAGAAAGCTTGCTCCGGCCGGTGGAGGGGTTCCCATAGCCACCACCGGTTCGGTCCTTCCGTTTTAATCAATTTGTTAACTGTGGCTTGGTTTAAAAGAGAGAGATAGGTAGCTTTTGTCTTGGTAGAATTTTCTCCGGGAGGGGGAGGCTTAGAGAGCTCCGCCGACGCCGGTTCTGGTCTCCGGAGGATAGAGGCTTCGTTAGCTCCGCTTCGCCGGCTTCTGTGATCTTCAATTTTGGAGACGTCTTTTGGTTCTTGTGGCTATGTGGGAGTCGGGTTTGTTCGGTTCGGAGTCTCCGGGAAAGGGAGGCGGTGGTTCCTAGGTTTGTCGTGATTTGGAGGAAGTAGTCGGATGAGATCTCGCGGCGGTTGATGATGCTCTCCGACGGTTTCGTAGATGGGTTTGTGTGGAGTAGCTTTGGGATTTCAAGGAAGAGGGATGAGACCTCGATCTATTTGGATCGATCGATGCTCTCCTCGGGAAGAAGAAGCTATGGTCGTGAAGTGTGAAAGCGGCGTAGGTGTACGCGCGCGGATGACCGGTGAGACGCTACCTCTGCAACGGTGTTAGTCTTCCTCGGCGGAGGCTCTCTCGGTGGTGGCGTGTTAGATCGGTCTCGGAACTCTTGTCGAAAATGAGTTCGACTGTCGGTGACTCGAGTTGGTGAATGGGCCGTGGATCTTTTTCTTTTGTTGTCGCCCATGTGTGTGCGTGGGCTATTATATTTGGTTTTGTTGTATATGGGTTTTGTCCCTGGACTGCCTTTTAGCTTTTATATAATTTCAATTTGAGCAAAAAAAAAAAACAAGAACTGAAAGAGATTAAAACTTAAAAGTGTAGGAGGGAAGCACATAACTTGAACCTCTTTTTCCTTACTTTCAAATCTTAGTTGTTTGTTACTTAAAAATAAATGATCCTAATTACTAATGCACGTAAAATCAACTAGTCCAAGAAAAATAGTGAGAACTTTGTTCTAGAATGCATCATCATCAAAACAGTCCAAAATCATAACCATCCTCTTCTTCCTCTTCATAGAGCTTCTCCCCGTTTTTGAAAATATGTGTTCATGTTATATGATTCTTCTTGATCCTACTTCAGCTTCATCATTTTCACCATATGTTTATTGCTCCTCTCTTCCTTCTTCTTTTCCATGACTGATTCGGCTTGAAATAAGAAATAACCAGAAAGTTGTATCAAAAGCTACATTCATATACAACTTGAAAGCGATGATAAAGGAAACAGAAAAAAATAACTTACAGGTGTATCAAAGAGTTCCTCCAAAACATTGTAGTCGATAAACCTACTAACTTACTAAGTCTCTGTAGGAATCAAGACTAGTCAGGAAAGAGGAAGAACACAAAATCCAAACAAGATTCTTCAAAGTAGTTAACTTGAGTAGAGCAAATATTTTTATGGCCATGGCCCATGAGTATGTATTTTAACCTTTTTATCAACAGTTCTGCGAACAGCTTCCATGGCTGTGGCTGGAGGAGGCAAATATTCTTTGCTTCTTCAGCTCGTTGCTGTTGCTTTTCCTATATGATGAGATGAAACCAAAAAAAAATAAAGAAATTGATTTAGAAACAAGTCAGGAACATAATAGCAAACAAGGTTGAAATTGAGTCATCAACCTTTCTAGCTAGATTTTGCCAGAGCAGCTTTAGAAGCTTCAACAAGCTTTCTTGCATGTTCTGGACAACTAGCGTTTAAAGCATCATTAGCCGCTGCTTGCTCCTACAAAACAATATTAAAGTGGCATTGCTCCTCTCTTCCTTCTTCTTTTCCATGACTGATTCGGCTTGAAAGAAGAAATAACCAGAAAGTTGTATCAAAAGCTACATTCATATACATTTTAGCAAAAAAAAAAAACAATATTAAAGTGGGAAAGCAGCTTCACATGTTGGAAAAGAGCTCCAGCAAATTACTAATAAGAGCATTAATTGCATGCTATAGTCATGTTTAGAAGATTATTTGCGTATTTAGTAATGTACGTTGAAGCTACTGGCGAGTTTCCATATATGACACTATTAGCTCTATAATGAGACATCTGGTTTTCTTTTCTTTTGTTTTTTTTTAATTTTCTAAACGTGTCGTGCAAGTGCTGACATGAGATTAAGAGGGACTAATCCCAAATTATGATTCAACTATCTTGTAAGTTGTAACGTATCATTTTACTTGTTATCTTTTTATGTATTAATAGTGAAGTTTTTCATATAAAGTATTATAATTACTCATATAAAAAATTAAGCTTTAGAGTTTAGAGATTTCATTTGGGTTTAAAGTTTAGGGTTTAGGATTAAGAGTTTTTATTTGGGTTTAATGTTTAGAGTTTATATTTGGGTTTAATGTTTAGAGTTTCTATTTGGGTTTAAAATTTAGAGTTTAGAATTTTTATTTATGTTTAGAATTTATATTTGGGTTTGAAATTTATAGTTTCTATATAGATTTACGGTTTATGGTTTAGAGTTTGGAGTTTTTATTTGGATTTAGAGTTTAAAGATTAGGGTTTAGAGTTTTTATTTGGGTTCATAGTTTAACTAGAGTTTCTATTTGGGTTTAGAATTTATAATTTTTATTTGGATTTAAAGTTTAAAACTTCAAATTTTTATTTGGATTTATAATTTAGAGTTTCTATTTGGGTTTACGGTTTATGTTTTAGCGTTGGAATTTTTATTTGGACTTACGATTATAGTTAGAGTTTATATATTAGGTTTAGAGTTTAGAGCTTCTATTTGGATTTAGGGTTTAGAGTTTTATTTGGATTTAAAGTTTATAGTTTCTATTTGGATTTAGAGTTTATAGTTTCTATTTTGGTTTGAGTTTATATTTTGGTTTAAAGCATAGAATTTTTATTTGGATTTACAGTTTAGGATTTAGAATTTAGAATTTTTATTTAAGTTTAGGGGATATAATTTATATATGGGTTTAAAATTTAGAATTTATATTTGGGTTTTGATTTAGAATTTCTATCTGGGTTTAGAGTTTCTATTTGGTTGTAATAAGTATTCATATAGTATATTATTATAGTTACTACGATAACCAAGATTAATACTCTCTCCGTTTCATATTAAGTGTCGTTTTAGAGAATTTTTTTCGTTGCAAAATAAGTGTCGTTTTAGAGTTTCAATGCAAAATTTATTAACTTTATTCTCCATTCTATTTTTCTATTGGTTGAATTGTATCGGTAATGATGTTTTTATATTGAAAATATGCAAAATTAAATGTTTTCTTAATCCGTGTGCACAAGTCTAAAACGACACTTATAATGAAACAGAGGGAGTATAAAATATACATGTTGGCTTATGATTACAGGACACACCCGTTATGGTTTAGTGTCGAAAATAAATGTTTTTTTGGAAATTACAAACCATTAAAATTTTCTACAAATTTATAGTTAAATAATCTGGTTTAAAATGAGTTAGATTCAATATTAAATAGCGACATAAAATACACGTTCACATGCTGATGTTTAATGATGTGCATTATGGATACAGCAAGGGGATAATAATGTAAATTGGGTTTGCTTCGTATAACCAACTACCTAAATAAAGAAAATTTTGCATTATTGCCTAAATAACTTTAGTTTTATGACCTTCTACCCAAATGACACTACTAATAAACTATAGATTGAAGTTCCAGCTGTCTTCTCGTAAATTCAGCAGACAAATTATGTAACAAACCATCGAACTAACAAGAAACATGACAAAATTGCCACAACAGCAACTAAAATAAAACGAGAGAAATCTCAGAAAAAAAGTAGGAAGCTAAGTGTATAATAATCACAAGTCTTATAAATAATGCTGAGAAATTTGACAACAAAAACCGGACAATCGAGTTTCAAGTGTGGAAAAAAAAGAAAGAGCACACACACAAACTCCAAAGAGACATCAACTTTCTCATTCAGACAAGTGAAAGCAAAAAAAAAAAAAAAAATGTAGCATAATGAGTAAATTTAGATAAGATCAGCAACATTGATAGGCATCTCATCAATCTGGGTACTGTAGTAGAGCTCAATGTCCCGGAGAATGTGAATGTCGTCGCTTTTAACAAAGTTGATAGCAACACCCTTACGGCCGAAACGACCAGAACGTCCAATACGATGGATGTAGAGGTCACGGGAGTTGGGGAGATCATAATTGATGACAAGAGAAACTTGCTGCACGTCAACCCCACGTGCCAAAACATCTGTAGTGATGAGAAGGCGGCTGTCACCCGACCGAAACTGATTCATGATCACGTCTCTTTCCTTTTGAGGCATGTCTGCGTGCATTGATGAGATGGTGAAGTTGTTGCTCCGCAGTTTCTCACAAAGCCAATCCACCTTTCGTGTGGTATTGCAGAAGATAACAGCTTGAGTGATAGTAAGCGTGTCATAAAGATCACAGAGTGTATCAAATTTCCAGGCCTCCTTCTCAACAGAAACAAAAAACTGTTTAATAGCGTCGAGGGTCAGCTCGTCACGCTTGACAAGTATCCGCACAGGGTCCGTCAAAAACTTGGCTGTCATCTCCAGAACGTCGTGAGGAAGAGTTGCAGAGACCAAACAAACCTGAAGGTCGGGTGGAAGGCACCTGTAGACATGGTAGATTTGGTCCTTGAATCCTCTACTAAGCAGTTGATCTGATTCATCAAGAACAAGGAGTTTAATAGATCGGGTGCGAAGGCTTGTCCTCTTTATCATGTCACAGACACGACCAGGTGTTCCAGACACAACATGGACACCGTGCTCCAGCTTTCTGATGTCTTCTCCAATGCTCTTACCGCCGATGCATGCATGTGCTTGAATATTAGCGTGAAACCCAATAGCTTGTATAGTCTTCCCTGTCTGTGAAGCTATCTCTCTGGTTGGAGACAATATCAAGGCCTGAACTCTGCAATATCAAACAAGCAGAGAGCACTTAAAAAGGATAAAACAACTAAGTAGTTGACTAATCATATGAAACCTAAACCGAATCAGTTTTGCACAAATTGATAATAAAACCTAAGGAACTTACTCTCTAGACGAAGTGTCAACCACTTGGCAGACGGAGAGAGCGATCGTAGAGGTCTTTCCCGTACCGGATTGAGCTTGAGCAATCACATCTCGCCCTTGGAGAATCGGCATAATCGCCCTCTGCTGAATCGCCGAGGGCCTCTCATATCCGTACGAGTAGATACCGCGAAGAACATCCTCTTTAATCCCCATCTCATCGAAACTACCTATAGCTTCCACCCCTTCGCTCGTCTCGAATTCTCCACGGTTCGCCACCTTCGCTGCAGCCATAACTCTTCTCCCTCTGGATTTTTTTTTTAAAAAATTTTCTATTTTATCCCTTTGGAATGTTTTCTTCTCTTTTTTTTTTTTGCCATCTGAATGATTTTATAAAAGGGATCAAAGCCCATCCGAAATACAACAACACGAGGCCCATTAAATCGGCCCAAAAGGAAAATTACAACTTGGGCCTAAAGCCCGTCCACACAAACAAAGGGAAGAAACCCTAATCTTCGCGGCTCGCCGTCACCAACGCCGCCGCACCATCTACACTCGAACCTGAGCTGCCCTCACCGCTTGGAGAACCATCTATCGGAGAGTCTCAGACGGTCTCATCCGAATCCAAGCCAACATAGAACCCATACACCAAACACCATCTACGAGGTTAACAGATTAACCGGCTACCATCGATCCCTCGCCACCGTCATCCGAGACGTATCAGGAGAAGAACCAAGAGTCGGCTATGGTTTGAGGCACGACCTCGCAGAAAAAATAACCCGAAAAAACTAAAAGAAGCTAAAACAACAACCAAACCGGAGAGAGTGATACTGGCGGAGCTATCACCTCCCGGAAGCTTGAGCCGGCGAAGGCGGTGCTGACGAAGCCACCGTCTCCCGGAGACAAAGGCCGACGGTCATAAAGCTGCATAAGCCTCTATTCCCCGGAAAAAAAACTGGACTCAGAGCATACGAGTACTTCGATTTGCCGTCCTTCAACCTCACCGCGGAGCCGGAGAAAGCAGAGATGCCGCCGCACACCCCACGAACGGAGTGCTTTCCGGGACAAAACCCTAACCTAGAACCGCCAGTATATCGGGAAGGAAACAGTAGATCGAAACCCGCAGCAAATCTAATGAACGAAACCGGAAGAAAATAGGTCACCGACGCCGGCACGCGCACGAACGCGCCACCGGACGTCGGAACCACCGGAGCTCTCTCTCTCTCTTCTCTCTCTTCTCTCTCTTCTCTCTCTTACCACCAGATTCCTTCTCAATGATGGAATGTTTTCTTCTCTATCTATTTTTCTTTCTTTTTTGGGAGAATTGCTAAAACCAACCCAAAAGTTGATTGCAACCCTAAAAGTAGACCCCATATTCAATCAATTGCAAACCCAACTTAAAGGAGTGTTAAAACTACTATTTAGCCCTTGTGACCAAACAAAAAAACATAAAGTCATTTTACTGTTCTGTCCTTCGTAAGTCTACACATAACAAACATAGTCTACATATCCGTAGATGTCATACACGGTCTACATTGTCGACTTAATTTGTAGTCTACAATGTAATTTAATCTAGTTAATTACATTTAAAAATATATAAAATTATTTTTTATGAAATTATTAATTAATCATCAATGTAAATGTTAATATGAAGTTTATAAACTAAATTTGTATATAAGTGAACAGCTAAAAAAAATATATGTTGATTTGGTAACCATGTGAGACAATGTTTGTGGTTTAGTAACAAAGGTTACATAACATAACATGTTATATCTTTAGAGGTTAGATCTTTAGAGTTAGATTTTGATTGTTTTTTTTGTTTAATTAACATATTATTACTGAGTAGTTTAGATTTTGTAAATTTGATTTTTGATACAATAATTTCCTATCAAACTAACATATAGGGTTTGAGTTTCGTGGTTTAGGGTTTGGGTTTTGTGGTTTAGGGTTTTGTAGACTTACAATTCAGTCTACTGTAATAAGTGTACAAAAAGTCATTTTTTCTTCTATAAATTGAGTTTATGAATAAAAAAGTAAAATCACACATTATAACTATTAATAAATAAAGAAAAAAATTTAGTATTTCATATATAAATTTACTAAAACAACAAAATAAAATAGGAAATTAAAATATTGTAGACTGACAAAAAGGTAGACAAACAAAGAAGTCTACTCTCTACGATTTTAGCCAAACCGGAGTCAACCAATTTTAATTTTAACCAAATCTACTTCAAACCAAACATTTTTAACCTAACCAGAAAAGTTACCCAGCATATAAATACGATTTCCTAAGCTTTTTTCTATTAAGAAAACCCTAATCCTGCCGCCATCGATGAAGGCGATTTCCGGGGAGATTTCCGGCGAACCCTAACCACGCCGCTTCGCGAACCCTAACCACGCCGTTTCCGGCGCTCAACCTCCTCACCGTCTGTTCCGTCGGTCTGTATCTTCTCTCAACCTCGTCATCGGCTGCTCCGTCTGCTCCTGGGAGATTTCCGGCGAACCCTAACCAGGCAGCCGTTTCTCTCCGGTAAGTAAATCTCTTTTACTCTCTGGTTTAGTGTCTGTCCAGGTTTAAGGCTATAAAGTAACCACCTTTACCTCGTTTCGTTGAATATCTCAGGCGGCGATTCTCTACTCTTGTTGGCGAACGAACGGTGTCTCTGCCTCCAATCAGTCGCACGGCTTCTACTCTCGCTGTTTCATATCTCCGCCCCCAAACTAGTCACCATCCACTTCGTCAGTCCCATATCTTCTCTCTGGTAAGTTAAATATCTTCCATTTAGTGTCTGTGGGCGATTCTTGGTATAAAGTAACCACCTTTACTTCTTTTTGTTTTAGATTTTAGACGGTGACTTCTTCTCACGTTAGTGGCGTTTCATATCTCCGGCGAACGAAAGGTGATTCATCTCTGTTTCTAGTTAGTGTAGACTTCTTTTGACTCGTGTAGACTTCTTTTGACTCGTGTAGACTTCTTTTGACTCGTGTAGACTTCTTTTGACTCGTGTAGACTTCTTTTGACTCGTGTAGACTTCTTTTGACTCGTGTAGACTTCTTTGTCCTGCATACTTATTTGTTTGTTTGATTTGCAGAATTATTTGATAATTTTGTTGTTGTTTTTCCTGCAGGATTTAAAATGGAACAGCTTGATTTCCCACCAAGGCAATTTACTGTAGGGCAGGAGCCAGTGCCGGCTAAAAGCATTGGCTACTACAGTAGTAACACAAGGCTCTTCTCTGCTCTTCGTGAAGCACTCAATGAAAAAGAATGGGAGGAGCTCAAAGAGTCGAAACTGGGAGTGTTTTTAAAGTTCTACGAATTGGAGTTTTCATGGGCGTCTAGGCTGGTACACTATATGCTCACATTTCAGCTTGACTGCAAGAAGAAGTATGAGTTGTGGAGTCTTATAGGTGTTAAACCAGTTAGGTTTTCTCTGAATGAATTTGGAGAGATCACTGGTCTGAACTGTGAGTATGTGAAGAATCTTGAGCATCCTTTGGTTGAGGTAACTGATGAAATGAAGGCATTTTGGGAGCTGCTGGGAGTGAATTTCGAGCGTGGGCCAAGCATTGATGATTTAACTACAGCGTGTGCTAGGTGCGAAACATGGTCTACAGATGATCGAAAGCGCTTAGGTTATCTAGCCATCTACGCTGGCTTCATTGAGGCACAAAGAACCACGACACCCACACGGGCTGCCCTGGCTAGGTTAGTGATGGATCTTGAGGTTTTTGAAGATTATCCGTGGGGAAGAGTAGCATTTAAAGGCTTGATGGATTCAGTGAAGAAGGCTGACCTTACAAAGACGTCATACTACCTTGATGGCTTTGTTGAGGTTCTTCAAGTCTGGATCTACCACGCTCTCCCTGAATTCGCAGCTGGTTACGGAGATCCTGTGGAAGCAGATCCTTTGGCAGGCACCCCGACTCCACCTCTGCTTGCCTTCTTAGGTGGCAAAGGCCGGAAACATGGCAAGGAAAAGTTACAGAAACAGGTATGCTTAAATATATGTATGTATTATTTGATGTATTATTTTGTGTTTAAAATGGTTACATACTAACCTTTAATGTGTAATTTTTTTTGCAGACTACCATTAACACATGTACTGTGAAGGATTATTCTGAAATGTTTCCTCTCTGGGATGATGAAGTGGAAGATAAAAAGGCTGATAACATTATCGAGGCTATTTTTTCCAGTGGATGGTCATGGAACCAAGCTCACTGGCCTGACACTGGAACCAAACTGTGGACAAGTGTGAAGGTTGAGTACAAAAAGGTGAAGACAAGCAAGAGGTCACTGTGCTCTGCTCCCACCGAGTCTGAGGAAGAATCACCACGCAAGAAGGCTCGTGTGTCCCCTGGCCAGGATACCTTGAATGCAGAGATAAAAGTTTGGCTCACTGCCATGGCTTCTAGTATGGTTGAAGGATTGGGGAGATGTGAGAGTTTGTTGACCACACAGGGCCGCATGATTGAGAGCCTTGCAAAAAAGGTAGAAGATATGGAGAAGATTGTGGGTGGAGAGAATTATGAGGATAAAAAAACTGAGGAAAACAAAGATGAGGAAGATGGTGGCAAAGATGAGGAAAATGGTGGCAGTGATGATGAAGAAGGTGGCAGAGATGATGAAGAAGGTGGCAAAGATGAGGAAGAAAGGAACGATGAGGAAAGCAGTTCTGAAGCCGATGAAGCCACTCCCAAGGAAGCCATTCCCGAGCAAGCCACTCCCAAGGAAGCCATTCCCGAGCAAGCCACTCCCAAAAGAGGCAGACCGAGAAAAGCGCAAGCTAAGAAAGGATCTAAAGCTGTGGAAGCCTCTCCTCAACTAAACAGACCAAAGAGAGGCCAAGCTAAGCAAGCCACTGACAAAGCCACTGTGGTTAGTAACAAATCAACTCCCATCAACTCCCCAAAAGAAAAGAGGCCGTAAAACAGGGAAAAAGAAGTAACTTGTTTATTTTGGAATGTTTGAACGTTTTTTTTGCTTGTTTTCACTTGGAATGTTTGACCTTTTCTCCTTCTCGTTTCAGCTTGTTTTCATTTCATGTTGGCTTGTTTGGTTTTTCTGCATGCAGCAGACTTCGTGTGCATATGAATGTTTGAACCTTTTGCGTGTGTAATGAATTCATTTTGTTGGTTTCACTTTCTAAATTATGTTATTAATATGTTCTTTCAATTGAAAAAAATGCAGAGTGAGAATGGAGGCATAGATGAGAGTGTTGTTATAATAGAGAAAGAACAATCAAGCATTGATTATGATTCGGTGAGAAATCTGAAACAGGTCGTCAAGTTAAAAGCTGCTCGCATCTTGGCACGTGCTAAGAGTGACAGAATTCGTAGGCTTGCTGCTTCTCAGCAATCCCCCTTTCAAGGAGATAGCACGGCCAAGTCCATCATACCTAACAAGCCAAAGCGAGGACATGGATATTACCCATTTGGTCCTGTTGACCCCAAAAAGCTCTCTGTTCTTATTGATTGGGTGCAACTCGACCCGTAAGTCATTCAATCACATAACTGCTATATATAGGAACTGGTAGTGTTTGATGGTTTTTTGATTATTGACAGCAACTGGCGAAAGAAGGTGAAGGGTTCTTCATGTCACTGGTACTACATACTACTAACTCCTCAAAAATGGCTGATTGACACGGTATGTAGACTTCTCTCTGATGTAGACTTCTCTCTGATGTAGACTTGTTTCTGATGGAAGTCTAATTTTGTAAATGCAGCACATGGATGCTGGGATTAATCTCTTAAGACTCCGGTACACGAAGCACCCAGAATGGTTTAGGTCGGACAGAATTTGCCTGCTGGATACTGCGTTCACTCAAATTTGGTCAGCAAAGTACAAAGAGTTTTTGAACTCTCCTGCCAATCCCGACGGCTCAGGTAAACTGCTCCCGTCCGGGGCCTTATACTACTACACTGGCGAGCACCCAGCTTATTGCAGATCAGACAAAACATGGGTGCTAGAGATTGATGATATATATGTGCCATTGTTTATCAACGAGGATCATTGGGTAGCTTGTTGGATATCAATCCCGAGGAGACACATAGTGATTTGGGACAGTTTTGTTGGTCACACCGACGATAAGGAAATTGCCGAGGCTGTGAAGCCTATTGCGCACATGCTGCCGTACATGCTGCATATGCTATCTCGCGGTGAGGACAGGGAGTTGTACACGGTTGATTTCACACATGAGAGGGTCCCAGCAACCGAGACACCACAGAATGTACAAAGTGGTGATTGTGGAGTGTACTGTTTGAAGTACATAGAATGTCATGCACTTGGCTTGGCATTCCCGTTTCATGACTTCTGTGATAAGAATGTGAAACAAATGAGGGCGAAGCTAGCGGCAGAGATATTTGACGAGACCAACATAAACGGCACAGAAACTAGAGAGTACAAAACTGCACTTGTTTATGAGTAAGGTTTGCAGTTCACTTTTGGGGTAGAATTGGAGGAAAGTTTGAAGTTTTTTGGGTGACTTTCCTCAACGGATATATCTAGTAGATTTTTTTTTACCAGACTATTGTATTGTGCTGTGAGTAGCAGACTGATGTAGTAGGTTTTTGTACCAGACTTGTAGTTGTAACAGACTATGTATTTTGCATGCAGCAGACTTCTGTGAAAGTCTTCTTTTAAAGAAGACTAATACTTAAGTCTGCTGCTAGACAATGAGGCAGCTTCTTTTGTATCAGAGATTATCAGTATTATTCTTTTTTTTTTCATTACATCAGTACTCTTGTTTTTGACAAATTCAACGAAAAATATAGACTTACATAGTAGTCTTCATTCATAGTAGACTAACTAAAAAGTCTGCTCGGCCGAAAGCAGACATGTAATAAACCTGTCTAAAGACCTACAAACTCAACATTCATCACATAAGACAACATCCAAAGCAACAATACAACTCATAAGTTCAATATTGACTAAAAATCCACAAATCCAACATAAGTTCAATACATAAGACAACATCCAAAGCAACAATACTAGTCATAAGTTCAACATAAGTTCAATACATAAGCCAAATCCAACATAAGTTCAATACATAAGACCTTTCATCATGGACAATTAGGACGGGTGTGGCCCGGTTTCTTGCACTGGGAGCAACTATAGTCCTTGTGCTGCTTACGTGGTTTGTTTCCCCTCATCCTAGAAATTTCAAGCCAAGTTTGCCACCTCGATTTCTTTTGCCTACCCGGACCACGCTTGACAGCAGGAGGAAGGCATTTATGCTTGTTCGAAGCTTCTTTGTCCTTACCTTCTTTGTCCTTACTGAGAGCTTCCAAATCTTCATCAGTAGGTGATGTGTCCTCACTTTCAGAAGCTTCCAGATCCTCACTTTTGGGCGCTTCCAAGTCCTCACTTTCGGGAGCTTCCAAATCCTCACTCTTGAGAGCTTCCAAATCCTCACTTTTGGGATAAATATTTGCTGCGTATGCTGCATAAAGATACTCCTTTGAATAGGATTGGCATACAAGAGTAGAGACATGAATGTTTACATCTTTTGCAGCTGCAATGGCATGTGAACAAGGTATCTTCTCAATATCGAACACACCACATTGGCACCTTCGAAGTTCCAAGTCAACAATACAATCTCGGTGTCCTCCTCTCACAACAAATCGCCAACCATCAATCCGTTCCACTTTCATCATATCTGCATACTCTTCCCGAATAGCCAATATTTTTTCAACCCCACGACTATGTTGTGATGTGAGACTTAAAGCATCTTCTCTCCTTTTAAAAAACCACCTTCCAAGCTTCTCCCGTATAAATTCAAGAAGGAATGAGATGGGGAATCCTCTGGCTGGCTTAAGTGCAGAGTTAATAGATTCTGCGATGTTGCTAGTCTTTATGTTGTATCTGTCACCTTGAAAGTGCACTCGTGACCATAAAGAGACGTCAGCATCCTCCAAATAAGTTGCAAGGTCTGGGTTTATACTCCGTATCTCATCCATGTAGCGATTAAAATCGAAGAGCGTATGTGCATAAGCAGCGCCTTTGACCAAGTACAACATGTGCTTTCCCTTGAACTTTTGGACTATGTTCTGTTGTAGATGATAATAACAAATTCCTCTCTTTGCCCAAGGGAAAACCTTCTCACACGCCTTCTTAATGGATTTGTGTCTGTCAGAAACTATCACCAAAGCATACTGATCTGAAACACATCTCCGCAATTGGGTAAAAAACCATTCCCACGAATCATCATTTTCCGCATCCACAATCGCAAAAGCCAATGGAAAAATCTGAAAGTTACCGTCTTGGGCAGCAGCAACTAGCATAACTCCTTCATACTTTCCACTTAGATGAGTGCCATCTACCACAAGAACCCTCCTAAGATAGTTGCAACCAGCTATCGAAGCTCCAAAAGATAGGAATAGATATTTAAATCGGTTCTTATCATCTTTCTCAAGACATGTGACAGTTCCCGGATTCGATTGCTCGATCTGACGCAAATAAGAAGGCAGATTCTCATATCCATCTTCTGTTGTTCCTCTCACCATCTCTTGGGCACATAGCAAAGCTCGGTAAGAAGTGGTGTAACCCAGGTTCAGACCAAACATGTTCCGCATCGAATCTTCGATATGCTTCGGTGTAATCCCATCTATAATCCCAATAGACTCAATAAACAGTCTAGCAACATATTTCGGAGTATACTGTTTCCGTTGAGCCATCCGATCCCCCACTGAACATGTATGAGTTTTCAAATATTTTGTCACCCAAAATGTCTTTGGTCCATGCTTCACACTCGCTCTGAGCTTCCAACCACATCCTTCAACACGACACTTAGCCACGTACAAAGTTTTCGTTGTCTTGTAAGCTGTGAACGTAAATTTACCTTTCACAGCAACCAACTTCAGCTTTGCAACGAGCTCAGCCTTACTAGCAAAACTCTGACCGACATATATATCTTCATTAAAAGACATCAATCTTCCTCCAGTACCAGCATACTCCGCTTGTTGTCCATCATAAAACCCTTGATCATCAGAATCCTCATCTTTCAATTTCCCATAATCACTGTAGTTTACAGCATCAACAGCATCAACCGCATCATCAGCATCAACAGAAACATCAGCAGTTTCTTGAGCATCATCATCAGTTTCTTGAGCATCATCAGCCTCATTCCAATCTTTATCAAACCCTTCATCACCACTATCAGACACATCAGCATCAACAGCAACATCAGCAGTTTCTTGAGCATCGTCGTCACCTCCAGCTTCTACTTGACACTGGCTTGATACACAAAGGCGTACAATGTGGGTCTTACATAACTCGATCAAGTTCCGTACTTGTCTATCACTCGTGACATGCATAGGAGGAGTATCTGGACCCATTTGCTCTAAAAGTACGTCTGGTAAGGAATATGTCAGCTCCACCTTCTCGGTTTTCTTGTTCAGATCATAATCTTCTTGTGCCATTTCAAGAAGTTCACCATATGTACAACCATCATGCACAAAGAACATTCTCCCTTTTTTCCATTTATCAACCACAAACTCCCACAAAGAGCCTTTCACCACCCATTCTCCATACACAACAGGCAAATTAACCATTACCTGCAAAAATAATACATTTACAAAATTAGCGAACAATAATTTTATGTTTGATAAAATTATAAATGTAGACTTCCAGAGACGTCTACACATGTTACCAAACTACATACTCAAACAAAAAATTCGATAGTTTCCTAATTATAAAATATTATCTTTTAAAAATAGTTAAGAACAATTAGTATTAACTAATACACAATTTGAAACAAAAAAATCTTGAAAATACATTATGAATAATACACAAATTCACTTTTTATATATTTTCAACAGTAGACTTTCGTTTCTGTCAACAGAAATGTAGACTATTATATAGGTCTACAAGTTTGGGTTAGTTTTTGCAATTGCAAAATTCACGGGTTACTATCTTTATTTAAAAAAAATGTTGTGATTTTACACAAGTAGACTTTGTTTTCAGTCTACATTTTGAAAAGGTTAGTTTTTGCGATTGACCAGAACTCATCCCAAATTTGACTTTGAAAAGTAGACTTCAACAACAGTCTACAGACGAAAAGTAGACTTCAAGAACCGTCTACATTTATTTTATTTTTCTGAACAGGTTAGTTTTTGCAATTGACCAAGTTGACTTTCTAAACATAGACTGACACAAACGTCTACATCTTTGTAGACGGTATCTGAAGTCTACGCGATAATCCGATGGGTTACTTTTGCATTTGACCAAAATAAAATAGTAGACTTCAGAGGCAGTCTACTTTTTTTTTTCAGAGTTCGGTAGACGGAATAAGAAATCTACAACTTTTTTCCATCCTGGTCAACTTTTAAAAATTTTAGTCAAATACAAAACTAACTTAATCAACATAGTCAAAGTTTGGGTCAAATGCAAAACTGACCTTCTGTAGACTTTACTAGCAGTCTACATTTCGTAGACTGTTTCGGAAGTCTACTTTGAAAAGTCAAAAGTTCGGTCAAATGCAAAAACTAACCTCTTTACGTAGACTTCTTTGTAAGTTTACATACTATTTTTTTTTGTTATCAAAGGAAAAGTCGTAGACTTCCAACAAAGTCTATTTTATGTGTTTTTTAGCATTTTGGTCAATTGCAAAACTAACCTGTGCGTTGACTTGTAGACCGCAATGTAAGTCTACTCCTTCCCGTAGACGTACAAAACAGTCTACTGTCGCGACACAGATCTGAAAAAATGATGAAAACCATGAAAACAGTAACCTTTTTCCGATGTAAAGCTTGTTTCCACCCTTTTCCACCGTCCAAGCTCCAAATATGAGTAAAAGGATCCAACTTTGCCTACTCACAACAGTGTAAACTCGAAAATATGAAATTATAGTTATGAAAATGAAAGTTATGGGAGATTTTTAGATTGAAATGGAGAGGAAATGAGAGGAAATGAGAGGAAATGAGAGTTTTTTTGCTTAGAATCACAACAAAGTGGTTGTATATTGAATTCTTGAGGTTTAATGAGTTCAAAAATGGTTGTTAATGGTGGTTGAAAAATTGATGATAATGGCATTATTGTAAATAAGAAGAAATGTTTAGGGTGTAATAGGTTTTTTATGATTTTCGAAATTATTAAATAATTAAATAATAATGGCAATTTTGTAAATAATTTAAAAACATAAGGATAGTTTGGAACTTTTCATGGTGAATAGTAATGACAAAAAAAAAGAGGTTGGTTTTGGGGTTGAATTGAATTTGTAGGTTGTTTTTGAAAGAAGCCCTTCTTTTTTTATACAGCTTGTGGCAATATTTATACAACTTGGATCCTTGCAGAAAAAGGAAATTAATTAATATCCTAGAAATGGAAAAATAAAAGGCAAAGGATATACTTATTTACTATATTTATTTAGATCGATCCTAAGCATAAAAGGGAAATTTCTATTAATATTACTCTTCCTTTCCATATTTTTCTTTTAGTTTTACAGATAATGATCTCCTTTTTTTTTTTTCTCTTTTCTTAGTAGGCTCATCCAGAATATTATTCTTACTTTCAGTTTTGCCTCATATGATCATTCAAATAGTTCTTTTCCAAATGATACAAAACGTGCACATCCAACAACAACAATCACTTTCCAAACATTTTTTACCCCTATATTCAGTTTTACCCCTAAAGTAACTAGCTTTAAAAGTCTACTTTTCTATTCTCCGACTGGAAAAAATGAGAGAGGGAAGAATATGTCTCAAATCTGCTGTGGGTAGACACACCCAACGCCTCTGAACGCGGACAACCCCGTGCTGTGACCCTCGTCAGCGTACTAAGCGTCAAGAGACCTGCTGCACTCACTTCGCAAAACGAGATCTGCAGATGCTGGAGGCTCCTCGAGGCTCTCACAACTCCTATCACTGCAGTGTCGTCAAAATGACGACAGTCCTTTACAAACAATGACAGAGACATTATTATCGTGCAACACAAGACATGTTTTCTACTTTGGTTATAATATAAAATAATAATTCAATTCCTAAAACTTGTTTTACCCGAAGACGTAGGCAGTCTAAACGTCCACACTGTCGCACCAGATGTGTCAGCCCCGCACCTGTAACCAAATCACAGCCTAGCAGCTCAAGTCTCTCCAGCCTCGGGAACTCTGCAGCTACGGTCGCCAGATGCTGGTCCGTCACGAGCTGAACCAACCTTCCTCCTCCAACCGTGCTGACAGTCTACAATAAATAAATAAGAAACATACGTTAGACAACTAGATTACGAAACAAAATAACACACACACACAAATAAAACGGTTACCTGTCCAGGCTCCGGATAGTCTGACAGACTGAAGTCAAGCGTGAGGCTAACCAAACCGAAGTATCCCCGAGCCCTCAGCGGGAAGTAGCTGAACGGGGTGTCTCTAAGGGTGAGCGACGTCTGGCGGACCCGGTAGGACTGACTCCAGGCCCAACTCACCTCGGGACAGATCCTGGCTGTCGAGGGAGGTAGAAGGTCGAACACCTTCATCAGCAGGTCCCCGGGAAGATCCATTGTCTAGAAAGAAAAAAAATAAAATGTTAAACGCGGATTGTACCTAATGGGTATTCGAACCCGGATTGGGAAGTCTTAGCTATGCGCGCAACACCACTAAGTTACTTCAACTTTTCGATAAGTGCCGCTATAATATTTTTGATATAATATTTTAAAATTTTTAAATCTAAAAACAAAAATTAAACATACTGTGTTTGAACCATAATAGGAAGAGCAAAGCCATGCGGGCAGAACCACTAATCTATATCAACAACCTTGAATAATCTACTTCATCTTTTCTATAAATACTACTATTATATATTTTCAATATATACAGGATTTAAGCAGTTTTTATTCAAACAAATAAACAAAAAAAATATATTTATTTACCGGGCTTCGAACCCTGATTGAGGAGGCATATAAACGTGTGCAATACCACCAAGCTACTTCAACTTTATGGTTAGTCTGAATATATTCTTAAGGGCAAATTTAGTATTTTTTTATAAAATACATAAAAATATTTAAAAAATTAGACAAAGTTTATACCAACTCTGGAGTTCGAACCCAGAACTGGGAAGGGATAACAGAGGGGCGCTATACCACTAAGCTATTTTAACATCTTTTCGTGTTCTATTATATTCTTCCAAACCAAAACACGATTTTTATACTTTTTATTTAAAAAAATAAATAAAATATAAAACGTTTGCTACTACTGAGTGTCGAACCAGGGTTAGAATATAAATAGGAACACGCACGATACCACGTAAAAAGAGAGAATAGAATAGACGACATACCGCCGCCGGCGTCGTATTCACAGCGAATGTAAATGGAGGGAGTGGAAACGATTCGCGGTGGTGGTGGAGAGCAACACAAACCGGTGACCTGGAGCGGCTGAGACAACAGAGACCCAGACAGAACATAAAAAGAGTTGCGTCAGAACCAAAACTTGCGTTTGATATAGTGAAAACTAGATGTGATATTGGGACATCACTATACCTGTAGCTACGGTCACGGCTATAGCTTCTGCTGGGGCTTCTTCTTCTGCGACGAGGAGACCTAGACCGAGACCTAACCGGCGATCTTGAGTAACTTGCGTCCCACCTGAGATACAATCAAAATAAACCATCAAACTAGAACTTCTATGATAATGCTATAAGCTAGACAAGGTGTAACATGGGATTGTCAAACGGTACCTGAGCTTCTTAGGACTGTTCTTGCAGTTCCTCTCGATGTGACCCCTATCTCCACATCGATAACATTTGTTCTTCCAGTCACCAGCAGAGCAATCTCGACGAGCCCAGTGACCTTCAAGACCACAGTTGAAGCAACGACCACTCCCTGGGGGAGGGCTTCTGCTCGAGGAAAACTCCCGGGAACCACGAGGTATCTACAACAGAAAACGGTTTAGGTGGAAGATTAAAAAAACAAAAAGTCTAAAACCGAAGAAGAACAAAAGGTTTTTCATAAAAATAGGATTATACCCCTCTCGCAAACTCAACAGTGATACGGCTTCCATTTAAGTCTCTTCCGTCCAACCTGTACCTCGCATCATCAGCATCTCTAGGATCACTGAATTCCTGTGACCAAACAGTGAAGAGAGCCATCAATAGGACACAGCTTTACACAATGGAGAAAGCTAAACTAGCTACGTAGTTATAGAGCAAATACTACTTACAATGAAGGCATAGTCTCGTTTCATGTCCAAATCTTGAATTCTGCGGAAATGGGTTTGCCAGAAACAGGAAGTCCATCATTTTACTTAAAAGGTGTAGCTAGTGATATGATACTTCACCGCCATCAACGGCAAAACAAAACACCAGATTTTGAGATTGTTGCCATTTTCACCATTTTCACCACTAAAACACGCAATAAACAAGCCAAAAGTCCCCTAAAACACCACGCAAGCATTTCCACCAAGGTGAATCCTCTCTTTCACCACAAACCTCCAGGTCAAGAATCCTTCAACAAGACCATTCAGGTTAATATATACTACTGCATGTTGAGCCATTATAAGCTAACGAATACACATCTCAATTGTAATTCATCCCTTGTTTAGGCTAAGTTCACAAAGGCTGCTACATAATATAAGCTGAGCAAACGATGCATATCCAAAACAAAACCACAGAAGCTGAGCAAGTTCAAAATTCGAGCACAAAAGAACTATGCTTGTAAAGATAGAAGAAGAACAGTAAACAGAAAAAAAAAAAAAAAAAGATGCATATCCAAAACAACCAGAATTTGAGCAAAAGAAAGCTATGCAAAGAAGAACTGTAAACAGAGAAAGAAAAAAAAGTACCTTCCGTATTTGCTGAAGAGGTGTTCAAGATCTCGTTCCCTTGTTCGAGAGGAGAGGTGTCCCACATAGAGACGTGCGCCGCCGTATCGGTCATTGCTGCTGTAACGATCATCGTAGTGAGGCATCTTCAAGTCTACACACAAAAAGGAAAAAATGATTTGATATCTCGTCAAATCCCATCAAGCACACTGAAAGAACCAAACAAGAATCAAAGGTATAACCTTTTAACCTATACAACGCTGAAACCATATTCTTTAAAAAAAAAAAAAAACTTCTTTTCGATTCAAATTTCGTATTGGAATCAAATGACTAATGGGTTTCCATGATATGATTTGAAATCAAGATAACAAAGCAATGCGGAAGATAGACTCTAAGAAGAACCCTAATTCGATAGAAAGAAAGATTCCCAGCAAAGCCATACATTTCTCACGCATTGGGCTGCCTTCTTCAGGAGTCGAACTTCGCTTCCTATCTTTGGATGGAGGAGAGTTGTCCGCCATTGGTTCAGGGCTTCTGCTCCTTGCAGCTTCGGGGCTTCTGCTCCTTGCAGTTTCAGGGCTTCTGCTTCTTGCAGCTTCAGGACTATGATCCTTTTCCTTCCTAACCGGTGACCTGGAGCGGCTGAGACAACAGAGACCCAGACAGAGCGTAAAAAGAGTTGTGTCAGAACCAAAACTTGCGTTTGATATTGTGAAAACTATGTGTGAAATCATTATACCTGTAGCTACGGTCGCGGCTATAGCTTCTGCTGGGGCTTCTTCTTCTGCGACGAGGAGACCTAGACCGAGACCTAACCGGCGATCTTGAGTAACTTGCGTCCCGCCTGAGATACAATCAAAACAAACCATCAAACTAGAACTTCTATGACAATGCTATAAGCTAGACAAGGTGTAACATGGGATTGTCAAACGGTACCTGAGCTTCTTAGGACTGTTCTTGCAGTTCCTCTCGATGTGACCCCTATCTCCACATCGATAACATTTGTTCTTCCAGTCACCAGCAGAGCAATCTCGAGCCCAGTGACCTTCAAGACCACAGTTGAAGCAACGACCACTCCCTGGAGGAGGGCCTCTGCTCGAGGAAAACTCCCGGGAACCACGAGGTGTCTACAACAGAAAAGGGTTAGGTGGAAGCTAACAAAAGTGTAAAACGGACGAAGAAGAAAAGTTTTTTCATAAAATAGGATTCTACCCCTCTGGCAAACTCGACAGTGATACGGCTTCCATCAAAGTCTCTTCCGTCCAGTCTGTACCAGAAAATAGGATTCAGTCCTTGTTTAGGTTTATTGCAGAAAGGCTGCCAGAAACCTTAATATGAGCTGAACCAGAGATGCATATTCAAAAACAAAAACACACAGAAGCTGAGCAAGTTCAAAATTCGAGCACAAGAGAACTATGTTTGCAAACAGAAAAGAACTGTAAACAGAGAAGAAAAAAAAAGTACCTTCCGTATTTGCTGAAGAGGTGTTCAAGATCGCGTTCCCTTGTTCGAGAGGAGAGGTGTCCCACATAGAGACGTGCGCCGCCGTATCTGTCATTGCTGCTGTATCGATCATCGTAGCGGGGCATCTTCAAGTCTACACACACACAAAAGAAAAAAATGATTTGAACGTATACGAAGAGAAATTAAGAATCAAAGGTATCAATAACCTTTGAACGTATACGAAGCTGTAACCAGATTTAGAAGGAAAAACTTCTTTTCGATTCAATTTCGTAATGAAAAACAATGACTAATGGGTTTCCATGATATGATTCGAAATCAAGATAACAAAGCATGGAAGCAATGACTCTAAGAAGAACCCTAACTCGATAGAAATAAAGATTTCCAGCAAAGCCATACATACCTCGTGATCAGATAGTTCACCGCGCGCTCAGCGAAGCTTTAATCTAACTTTTCACTTCCCTCTTACCTTTTTTTTCTTTTGTAACACCACTTCCCTCTTACCTCAGATGTAGTATTTAACACACATAAAAGAGGGAGAAAGAATCTGACGGTCTATATTAATTTCTGCCAAACCAACGGGTCAGATCTCAACTAACCATTTTCGTGAATTGTCTTTTTTTTTAAAAAGAAATTCCCCCCAGACAAATTATTTTCCTTGCGGGGGAAATATTTAACGAATCACGAATCCAAAAACTATTTTCATTTTTTTCTATACAAATTCATTGATTAGACTTTGAAAACCAATATTTCAAAGAAAAAAAATCAATTGACAAAATAGTCAAATCATATTTTTGACATATTTGAATGAGTTTAAGATTTTATCAGTTTCAATTATATATATTACGGTTTCTCTTATTTTTATGCTTCAGCTATTAATATTTGGTTGGAAGTAAACAATTCTGATATATATAAATAAATAAATATATATATATATATATTAAATGAAAATCACTTAAATGACTTTTGTATAGATACTATTCATAGTTAAACCTTTAAAAATTATCATAGTTTGATTGATTCATAAATTTTAATTTATTTTAGTTAGATTATAAAAAAGAGTGATTTCAAAACAAATTAATATTCCAAAATGATCCAAATAATATCAAACATAATGATTCATAAACAAACTAACTATAAATATTACTAACCACCGAGTTTGAGCTAGTGGTGTTTTGGATAATCCTAATACGACAATCCGGAGTTCGATTCTTACTGGTTATTTGGACTGCCTTAAATATTAAAAATATGTGATTGAATTCAAAATTAATAAGATTATAAATTATTTTCATATATAAAGAATAAAAATGATGTTAACTCTTAATAAAAAGGAGTTTTTGTTGCATTAGAAATTTTATACGTATACACTTATCATTATAGTTTCAAATAAAATTAACATTTTAATTTTGAATGATAAAAATATATTCTGTTTCATGAAAATATAATATATTATGTTCTTATAAAATATTTTTACCAGCAAAATTGCGGGCCACCTAGTATAATAATAATAAATTAAAATTAAAAGGATATATCGTATATATCTATTTAGTTATCACGTTAACGAGAAAAAAGGAGAAGTGAATAAAAAATCAAATATGAAAAGGGAAACAGAGTGGCTATATATATCGACAGAAGCGAAGCTAGCAGATTAGAAAAGAAAAACGAAAACAAACCCTAACAATCGAGACTCGAGAGAGAGAGATGGAAGGAGGGGCCGTCATACAAGATCATACAGAAACTGATCTCGTCAGTCTGAGAAGGACAATCTATGCTACCATTATGTCGAGTCCTAATTTCGAGGAAGCAGGGCATAAACTGCTCCAAATCCGACTTGGACAAGGTCAGGAGATGGAGCTTATGCGTTATGATCCTCGCATGTTGCACAGAGGAGAGAACTTACCGCTCCTTCTATGGTCACTTAGCACACAGGTTCTGCCAAGGAAGCAAAACGTACAGAGAATGTTTCGAGAATCTCTTTGTGCAGCACTACGCAGCAGTTCACGGTCTGAAAACGAATAAACTGAGGAGTGCGGCCATGTTCTTTGCTCATGTGCTAGCCACAGATGCTCTTCCGTGGGGTGTCCTTGCCAATGTTAGGCTGACAGAGGAAGACACAACATCTTCCTCCCGCATCTTTCTCAAGATACTGTTCCAAGAACTCTCTGAGCAATTGGGGATGTGGGCTTTGAACCAAAAGCTTGAAGATCCGACCATGGAGGACACCTTCGAGTCAATCTTCCCAATGGACCATCCTAAGAACACGAGGTTCTCCATCAACTTCTTCACCTCCATTGGACTCGGGGGCATCACTCAAAAAGCCAGGCAGCTCCTCGCCAATTGACCCAGGCGTAGATGAAGAAGGGGAGGTTGTTGATTAGTTAGCTTTTGTTGTTTTAAAATCCAAAACAAATATTCAAAGTTTTTCCTTAATTTTTTTTTTTATTTTGGTTTTGATGATTTAACAAAAACTAAAGAAGATATGCCTTTTTGCTTTTGTCATACCTTCAAGAATATCTAACTTATTAGTTTTAACCAATGTCGTCCTTCTACGCCGTACGTATCTACTGCTGATGTGGTTGGGTGCTACGGGAAAAAAACATGAAGTAGGGAGGGAGACTCTGAGAGCCGCAATATCTATGGTGGTAGATTCTCTCAAATCGAAAGAGAGATTCAAAGAAAAACTGAAATTGAAATGCGTTTTCTTTCTTTAGTCTTCACTTTTACTAGTCGGCTAGTAATATTGTTCGGATTAACCACTAATATCATCTTCTTCTTTTTTGTCACAGAAACCACTAATATCATCTTCTATTTTTCAAATATATGCGTCCTTCACAAGAGTGTAAAATAAATCTTTCTCGTTGTCAGTGAGAATGAACACGGTCGTACATCATCTGGGTTGTTTAGCCTACGTTATGGGCATTGCTTGTGTTTAATGATTGATTAAGTGATGGAGGAGGAATGTAAGGATATGATGAAAGCCGACTTCTCATCAAAACAACAAGAAGGCCCAGATCAATGAGCTTGAAGCTGAACTGCAAACTATACAGTCGAAACTCCAAGAGAAGGAAGCCCAACTCCAAGCGCTTAAAGTCTGCGTTAGAAGCCTGACTGAGTTTCCTCTCTTGGACCGTTCAGGTTCATTTGGTTCTCAACTAACCAACATCAAGTAAAAAAACTGAAGGAACTCAAACTGAACTAAAACATACATTTCGATACTCGACTGAGTTCCTTTTACGCAGTGGTAAAACTAACATCGCAAAACATCTCTTGGCGTCTCCTCAGATGATGAACCAAGAAGACCTCTCGGTCTCATGGAGAGCCAGAGCATAACAAAACTGATAACGAGGTCAGAAGGTCCATCACTGGGATGAAGAGGGACCTATGGAGTCATATATCCATGTTTAGCTACCGTAACAAAGTTACATAATCCTCCATCTTGCACCACCAGAATGATCCAAATCTCTCAAGGTTTTGTATCTTCCAAACCATGCCAAAGGAGGTGTTACACGCAGACAAACTAGACTTCAACCGAGTTGTATTATCTTTAAAATTCTTCCTAGTCATGACTTGTCTAGAGATTTAGATTGTAGAGTTTAGTAGTAGAGGAGTTAATGATTGTGAACTTCTAAATTCGAGAGAACATGATATGCTTATATCGCAACATTCAAAACTAAAAGAGTCATACAATGTCTAACGATGCAAAGTGAGTTTTTATGGAAATGATCATCCCGGACTATAAAGATAGATAAACTTAAATCTACTCGCCAGGAACTTGAACGCCTTGCTTCAGCTTCTCTTTCTTCATCTTCTTCTTGGAAACAGGCTTCTTCTTCCTCTGAGGCAGATTCTTCTGAGCGTAGGTGTAGAGGATGAAGTTTCCTACAAGGAACGTCACTAGCAACCCTCCGATCACAAGAAGCACGATCAGTCCCGGGTTGAGCCCTTTGCTCTCGAGTTTTCCCTGTCTCATTGAGTTTTGTTTAGCAACTTGGTAATGAAATACAGATGCAAAGAAGAACACAACAAGCTCGAGCGAGAAGACAGAACACAAAACATTGAAATATCCTAACTAGCTTTTCAATTGTACTGTCAGTTTAAATTTAATCAATTAGAGTAACAGCCACACATAACTTAGTCTTATACTATCAATTCTCATTCTTTGGCAAGATCAAAATGAGATTTGACCAAAATCGTCAAAAGAAGAAACTGAATCAAAGACAAAAACTTCACCCATCCGATTATGCTAGGTCATAAGAACATGCTAAACATCATGCAATTTGATTATGATTAAACAGCGTTACAATCATAACCTTAGAACAGGAACATCATCATCATCATGCATTAAACGAGAAGATCAGACCCAAGGCACCAGAGAAGATTATCATGCAATACGAGCCATGCATGGGAGAGAATCATAAGGACTATAGGAAAGCAGAAATCTCGATAAGAGAGAAATGCAGATCTAGCGATTCATCATCATCGTGAGCTAACGAGAGATTTGATCTAAGTGTTCGAACAAAGGAAACGCAAGTAGACAAACTAATACACAATAGATGAGACTAGATCTAGATCTTACAGAGAATTCATCGGCCATTGCTGCACTGCTTCGAAGCTCCGAGAGAGAGACCAACACCAGTCGCCGGAGACACTTGTAAGACTATAATGCTTTTTTTTTGTCTAAGAAGATTCAGCACTGGTAAAGAAATAGACCACCTCTGGTTCCACGGGATTTGTTTGGTAATAAATCTAATTTATTTTCAATATAGGGCTCAAAGTTTACTTCATATACCAATCAAGTCCCTTGATAAAGAGTGACCCTTCGAAATTAGGAATCTTTTGTCAACAGAAAAACAATTGAGGTCAATGTGAAAAATAAACAAAAGTAAGGGTGGTGATTCATAAATATTCCTCCAGGCTGTTTAAGCTCTCTCTCTCTCTCTTTCGTCGCCGAACCAAATTCTTCGGACACAAACTAGAGAAGTCTTCGAACGTCCTTAATTAGATCCGGAAGTTCCTTTGTGAGAGAAGATGACAGTGATCGACATTCTGACCAGAGTTGACACGATCTGCAAGAAGTACGACAAGTACGACGTCGACAAACAGCGCGAGTCCAACATCTCCGGCGATGACGCTTTCGCTCGTCTCTACGGAGCTTTCGAGACTCAAATCGAGACAGCTCTCGAGGTAATATAAAGATGCATCCTTTTTTAAACTGTTTGGATTCAAAAAGCTGTCCGCTTTGGTCATTGAATTTGAGAATGCTTATAGAAAAAAGAATCGTTTTTTTTTTTTTTTATAAATGTGATTTCGAATTTTGCAGAAAGCTGAGATTGTTACCAAGGAGAAGAACAGAGCTTCTGCTGTTGCGATGAACGCTGAGATCCGTCGCACAAAGGCTAGATTGTCTGAGGAAGTTCCCAAGCTGCAGAGACTTGCTCTCAAGCGGGTTAGCCTCCTTGTACCAGTAGCTTGGTTGAGCTTATATTATATGATTCTTGTTTTTGAATTAAAGTGTGACTACAATTAAAGATAGTACTCCATTGGCTGAGGTTGACTACATCATGACTTCAAGGACTAACTTGTGTAAACTCACATTGTATTAGGTAAAGGCCTTACAACGGAAGAGCTTGCTGCGAGAAACGATTTGGTGCTTGCGCTTCCGGCGAGGATCGAAGCTATACCTGATGGGACAGCGGGTGGTCCTAAAAGCACTACTAGTGCTTGGGCTCCTTCTACAACCTCTCGTCCTGATATCAAGTTTGATTCAGGTTATTCAAAACCCAAACTAGCTTTTGTTTCCTTATTGTATAATCTTATTGAGCAACCTGACACCTCTCTTGTGGATTGTATTAGATGGGCGTTTTGATGATGATTACTTTCAAGAGTCGCATGAATCCAGCCAGTTCAAACAGGAGTTTGAGATGCGCAAAATTAAGCAGGCAAGTGATCTTCTAATCTCGTTGCATTCCACATGTTTCTTCACTTAAGCTATGGGTGGTATGGTATCTATATGACTTTTGTCTACTATTTAATAGGACCAAGGTCTGGACATGATCTCCGAAGGTCTAGATGCTTTGAAGAACATGGCGTCTGATATGAACGAGGTGAGGTTTCATGAACTCACATCTCTGATAACAGACCTTCCCTTTATTCAGTATTTGAGCTGTGATGATCCATGTCACGTGACACACTGATAAATGCAGGAGCTGGACCGTCAAGTTCCTCTGATGGATGAAATAGACTCAAAGGTAGACAACACTCCGCACTATTCCTTTCTTTTTTTTCTGAATTCATGAGTTGTATAATCTGAATTAACTTTTCTAATCTCGCTCACAGGTTGACAGAGCAACCTCGGATCTTAAGAACACCAATGTTAGACTCAAAGATACTGTGAACCAGGTGATTTTGAGTTTGGAACCTTTTCTTTTTTCTCAAAACTCTCAGCCACATTGGCCTGTTCTTGATGCCCTTTTTTTGCTGCAGCTGAGATCAAGCCGGAACTTCTGCATCGATATTGTTCTGTTGTGTATTGTTCTGGGTATCGCTGCATACTTGTACAAGTAAGTTTCTTACACCTACATAAAAGCGACATAAGCAGATACATTGAAAAAAAACATGCTTCATATGACGAAACACCTTTTCCCTCTGCAGTGTACTGAAGTGATGAGATGAACAGGAAAGGACCCATCACTACTCTCTCTTGCCATCATCTATTAAAGTTTCTTACCCGAGTCAGTTTGTGTGTGTGTGTGTTTGTGTGCCTGTTTCTGGCGGTATTTGTTTGATCTTTTGACGAGAGTTTCTTCTAAGTGTCAAGACTGTTCAAGTTGTTTCTTCTATTGAGTTATTTCCATGTTGTTCATGTCCATTACATGATGAATATATATATTCTCCTTCCCGAATTTACCAAATTTTATGTAATTCTATTCATTTATGGGTAAATAAATACTCTAGAAAAATCATCTTTCATTAACGGATGAAATATTATTTATCAGATAAAAAATATTGCCCATAGGTTTGTTTCAAGTACTATACTTGCCAGAGATAACTGTCCATAATGATATAAAATTTATACAAGCCAAAACACTTCCTTTGTATGTATTTTTCTTTGTACAAAAAAGTACCCAAAACAGCCTTTTAGAACACAGCAGCTAATATACACTGACACTCACACACAAAAGAGATCACCCAAATGACAAATCTATTCTCACGTCTCTAAATTAGATGGATCACCATCCAGATGTCCTGAAAAATCGAACCGAAAATGGTTTGATTTGGTACCATAAACCGCTCAGAGCTCTAGCTTCAGTTTTCATGATCCAGCGATGCTCTGAACTGGTGGTGGATCCACCTGACTACTGCTTGGAGGTTCAGCTGTCCTCCTGCGTCTCCTCCATTTCGAAAACTGGACTATACCCGTTGTGCCGCTCATGGTGAGTCCGAAACCAACCAATGTGGCTAAGAGAATAGACACAACCGGTTGCATGTGAACCTGCACAAGTAAAACCAAAACATAAATTAGGGAAGGTACAACAAGAAGCAGAGTTATCTTGTCCTATTCTCGATAGAGATCTTAAAAAAAAAACACTCACCAATAAGACGAAAATGTGAGAGAATAAAACTACAAGACCGAACTGAACTTGTGCCGTAAATCCATACATATTTCTTCTTCACTGCACATCAGTGACCAAGATAATCGACTAAACTGATAGTAAGTGATTTTTATATCAAACTATTCACTAACATAACTCTTACCCATTGTTGTGGACATCATCGAGGCAAGAAGACCAAAAACACAAGAGAACGGTAAAGAGATTGCAATGGCGCCTGATTGCATTTTGGTTAGCTGTAAATGATAATAGGAGAAGCAGATGTTACAAAAGCTTGGTACCGAGAGAAGCATATACTAATTTTTTCACTAAAATCTTACCAGAAGCTGCTCGAGGAAACAGAAGTATGCAAGCATGCTTACAATGACAAGAACCGGAACATCCTGCCATACACTGTAGTGAGTAGTAGCCTCGGTAGCCCCAACCTGAGAATCCTGCATGCGGAGAAGGGTCACGGGGAGGTTCTGAACCTCTTGCTTGCACACATCACACGTTCGGTTTCCTTTAATGGTGAACCATTTGATCGTACATTCTTTGTGTGCAAGTGCTAATTCACCTCTACACAAGCATTCCATCTTGAAGGCTTCTGAATCTTCTCCTAATTCGACAAGGCAGATTCTGCACACAGCTTCTTCCTCAGGGACATCTTCTCCTCCATCATCAACACTCGTGTCTGAAAACAAATCTCATGTCTCTAAAAACATCAAATGAAAGAAAAGTAAAAAAAAAAAAGCTCTAACCGTTGAGTTTATTAATGTTTCTGGTTGGGGTCATGTTGGGAGTAAGAATCACCCGGAAAACACCTGATGGCCTTAGACTTCCGTCTTTGTTGAAAGCTGGAACAGAGCGTGATCGGTGAATAGGCAGTGCAGACCCTTTCTTCTGTTGCAGACAAAAAACCAACAATGAAGTAAAGCAGAAGCTATACCTAATCAGGTAAAAACTTATCTTACAAGTAAAAAGAATTATTCTAATGACACACCAAAAAGACGTGCGAGACAAGGAAAAACGTCTATTTTTTCCAACGAGATAACAGCTGCAAACCACAGTATATTTTTTTCACATGGATCGACCATAATTGAAGTTACTCACCGTGGAAGCAACCACATATCTCCCATGTGTGGACCCAGGGTTCGAGTGAGCTATGGGGGTCACAGGCAACGACTCAGTTTCCGTTAAAATATTGCTGTGAGTCCATGCGGTAGATCTCTCCCTGCCGTTTCCTGAAGAAGGAGAGGACGCACCGAAGACCAAACCCGCAGCTTTCTCGATATCCATGTTGCTGTTCTTGTTTTTGAAGCTCAGCTTTGGGATCAGATTCTTCAGGCTATTATTATTATTATTATTATTATTATTATTATTATTATTATTATTAGGTCTGTTTCTTGAAGAGGAGGAACAAGGAGGACTGAGGGAAGCACCACGCTGGCCGATTCTAGGGCTGGACAGTGGAGAAAAGTTGACTCTTTTGGCAACAGGGCTTGATGTTAAGGACGCGTTACGTCTCGATAGATCCTCCTCTCCCTGTTGTTCTTCTGGTGTTCTTGATGAGACAATGCCTCCTCGCCTCCTCCATAGCTGCTCTTCCTCTGCAATCTCAGCATAATCTCCATCCTGAAACGCCAAATAATCAAATATCAAGAAATCTTCAACGTACGTACACATATATAATAAATTCACAAGAAACAAAAAAAAAAGAAAGAACTTTAGAAAACATGGATTCAAGAGAGATAAAACAAAATTGGAGACAGTAGAAAAGTAAAAGAAAAAACTACCCTTTGCGGTGGAGAATGGAGAGACCCTTTATGTTCTTCTTCAAGAGCTTTATCTCTATCATCCATCAAAGATTCAAAGTCGGAACCTTTTTTTTTCCTCAGGTACACCTCTTTCAGAGAGGTTGCTTCTTTTTCTGTTTGCTGGGTTTATGAAACTGAGAAAATGTGATCATTCATTTCAGATTATATATTATGATTGTCCGTTTCTCAGTTTCAAAAGGTTATATGTTTGGTCAGGCTCTTCTATTTCTCTTTTGTCCTCTTTTTTATTTATTTTTAATAATGCTCTCATCATCACACTCGTAAGTTTGTCCCTTATTCTTGACTATGATAAGCATTTTTGACATTTTTATTTTAATTTTAATGGATAAACTCGTATTGAATTGAATGCAAACAAAGTTACATTTATGTGCATTTTTCTTTCTTTTTTTTTGAAATTTGCAGGTGTTCAAGTATTTTATATTCTTATTGAAGTGTACTACAACCAGATAACTTTTTGAACTGGACGAAACCAGATATTACACTTCAACTATTTGGCTTTCATCATTTTATCTGTGCAAATAATAGACAAAAGAAGAGGTATTTGTTGTTCTGATTTTTTTCCCTTTAAAATGACCGCTATGAAACTAAAGAAAGACATAGGGCATAAGTTACTGTGTAGATATAGAATCTTCTAAAAGTGTGTAGTCAGTGCCGTGCCAACCTTTCAGGGGCCTGAGGCAAGATTACATATATTCAAAACAATAATTATAATGTAATTTTAAATAATATTTAAATATAAATTCATAACAATTAGTATTTAAAATATTCTAATTTTTCCTTTTTATAGATCATTTTTATATCTATTTTAAATATACTTTAAGTTTCTTAAAAATCAGAAAATAAAAAAACTAATATTTTAAAGAATAAAAAACTAAAATTACATCATAATTTATATGTGTTAAATAAAATCTACTATGTTAACAACAACGTTTCAACCCATTATATATGACAAATAAATAATTTTAAAATAGAAATACATACTGACAAAAAAATAGAAATACATACATATTTTATGGAAACAAATTTGTGAAAAATAATTAAATCTTTAGAACTTGAACAAATAAAAAAATCTGATTTTCTTTTAAATAATATTAACAATTTCTTATTGATATTTGGTTTTGAATTCAAGTAGAAAAACATAAACATAAATAATTTTAGCTATTTTACAAATATTTTGGTGAGGATTTTGGGGCTCTAAAAATTGTAAATTATGTGGAGACCTAAGGCTAATGTCTTTTTCATAACACTATAGGCACGCCACTGTGTGTAGTCTGAGAACTGCCTTGTTCTAAGATTTGACGAACTACTTTGTAATATCAATAACTTCGTTCAGTTCATAGAGCCAAATACCTTAACATGTAAACAAATATTCAATGTCAATATGTCATTCAATTCTTATCACTTCATGCAGTAAACCATCAAAATGAAAACACTCTTCCGATAAAATATTTCTTCTAAACAGTATACTTATATGTATTAACTTGTGGTTATGGTCTTATCATGGGACACCATTTTCTATTCTTTTGTGATCTTAAAGTATATTTTCCGCACATGGTCGTTCCATATATGATCGAAACTATTATTACCTTATTAGGCGTACATTTGTTTATTTACATTTAGTCAACGGTGTGACTACATCAAATTATCCAGTTGTCTCTCGAGAGACAAAGAGGGTTGAAAGGATACACGACTTGCTTGAAGCTTGAAAGCACAATCTATAGAATAACATACGAATATCCCAACCAAACAATTATAAAACATATGAGAGTATTAAACTAATCTAATATAATGAACTCATCTATAGATTTGAAAAAAACTACTAATTCGCTTTCAAAAAGATAAAACTCAAATTAGTCCGCTTTCAGACGTTAGCCAGCCAGAATATTTGAGACACGTCGCGATACTTATGGTGGTAGAACCTTCTCATCTTTGTGTCACATGCAGCGAGGAAACGAAACCTTAACGCTGGCTTCATCTCTTCAGTCTAATTCTTTAAGTTATAAAATATAGCCTCTGCTGTCCCCGAGATAATTCTGCATCGATTTTGTTTTGTTGTGTGTTGTATATCGCTGCATACTTGTACAAGTAACTTTCTTATACATACACAAAAGAAAGAGACCAACCACAATAACACTCTTCCAAGGTATCATTACTTAAATCCACATGATCAAATCTATTCTTCAAGATAGATCGAGCTCCATCCACATGTGCAAAAAGCAAGACTTTGAAAAGGTTTGATTTCGAAACCATACACTGCTAACTGGAACATATGATCAGAGCAACTTTGGCTTCAGTTTCATGATACAGAGATGCTCTGATCTGTCTGAACTGGTCGTGGATCCTCCTGACTACTACTGCTTGGAGGTTCAGCTCTCCTCTCCCTTCTCCATTTTAAAAACTCGACTAGACCAGTTGTGCCACTCATGGTGAGTCCGAACCCAACCAATGTGGCTAAGAGAATTGACACAATCGGCTGCATGTGAACCTTCACAAATAAAAAACCAACAAAAATGAGGAAACAGAACAAGAAGCAGAGTATCATCTTATGTTCTCGAGAGATAAAAAAAACTCTCACCAATTCAAAGAAAATGTGGGAGAAACAAACTATAAAACCGAACTGAACTGTGCCGTAAATCCAAACATATTGCTTCTCCACTGCACATTGAGTGATCAGTTAAACTGATAATTTGAGTAAATTTTTTTTATATCAAACTGTTACGTGTGAGAGACTCTTACCCATTGTTGTTGAAGTCATCGAGGCAAGAAGACCAAGAATACAAGAGAATGGTAATGATATAGCAATGGCGCTGGATTTCATTTTGTTATACTGCAAAATGATTTTTTTTTAAAGACAAGATGTTAGAAAAAGGTTAGTCTAATACAAAAAAAAAAAAACTCACTAAACATTTACCAGAAGCTGCTCGAGGAAACAGAAGTATGCAAGCATGCTTACAATGACAAGAACTGGAACATCCTGCCATATACTTAAAAAACGAAGAGAGTACCACCGGTTCAAATAACATCAAATCATTTTCAAAACGGTAAATCCTTTTGGATTTTGACTTGCCTGTAGTGAGAAGCCTCTGCAGCTTCACCCTGAGAATCCTGCATGCGGAGAAGGGTCACAGGGAGATTCTGAACGTCTTGCTTGCACACATCACACGTTCGGTTTCCTTTAATAGTGAACCATTTGATCGTACATTCTTTGTGTGCGAGAGCTAGTTCGCCTCTACACATACACTCCATCTTGAAAGCTTCGGAATCTTCCCCCAATTCGACAAGGCAGATTCTGCACACAGCTTCTTCCTCGGGAACATCTTCTCCTCCATCAACAACACTCGTGTCTGAAACCATTTCAACTATATTATAAGGCACCGTGTTGGTTACACGGATAGAGCAAGAAAAAAGAAAGTATATATATATATATATATATATATATATATATATATATATATATATATATATATATATATCAAACTGTTACGTTTATAAAGACTTCTGGTTGGCGACATGTTTGGAGTAGGAATCACTCGGAAAACACATGATTGCCTAAGACTTCCATCTTTGTTGAATGCTGGAACAGAGCGTGATCGGTGAAAAGGCAGTGGAGGCCCCTTCTTCTGTTGAAGACAAAACATTTAAAATTGACTTCTGGTGAAATAAAACACATCAGCTAAACTTATCTTACAAGCAAAAATACATTCACATGGGAAACCTAGATGAATGATACTCACAATGGAAGTAACGGGATCAACCACATATCTCCCGTGCGTGGACCCAGGATTGGAGTGAACAATAGGGGTTACAGGCAAGGACTCAGTTTTGTTCCTCCTTGTCATTGGAGTAAAAATATTAGAGAGGGTCCATGTTGACCTGTCTCTGCCTGAGGAAGCCAAGGCCAAACCGGCAGCTTTCTCGATGTCAACTTCATTGATATTATTGCTGATCTTTTTTTTGGAGTTTGGCTTTGGGATCATATTCTTGAGGCTATTATTATTATTAGTAAAGTTTCTTGAAGAGGAACAAGGGCTGAGGGATGCTGCACTGATTCTAGGGCTGGACAATGTAGAGAAGTTGACTCTTTTGGCAGCAATAGGGCTTGATGTTAAGGATGTGTTATAACTTAATAGATCTTCCTCTCCAGTATCTTCAAGGTCTCTGCCTCGTGATAGCTCTTCCTCTGGAATCTCAGCAGAGCCTCCATCCTGCAACACCAGCTTTGATCATTTAATAAGTCTAATCATTTCACAAAACAGACTCAAAACCATAAACCCTAAACAGATAACCATAACATCAAATTCACAAGAAACAATTAAAAACGAGAGAAGTTACAGATTCAATGGGGAAAAGTCTAACCCTTTGCGGTGGAGAATGGAGAGTAGATGCGCCATCTTCTGCTTCGCTAGCTTTATCTTCTTTACCATCCATCACTGAACTCAAAAAGGATTCAAAATCAGAAATTTTATTTCCTCTCTTCTAGGTTCCGACCGATCAAACACTTTTCAGATATATATAAATCACTGTCCGTCTTTCAGCTAAAAAGTTTATATTTGGTACGGCTCTTGAACATTATTTAAATTTTAAGTAATTAATTTGACTAGTGGTAGCATTATTGACTTTGTTATACTTTTTCTATATTATCTTATGTACTTCTTCCGTATTTTACCATTTACTCAAAATTTAAATGTAACTGGAACTATTTAACAAATTAGAAAACACCCGAGCATATCTTATTCTTGAACAATTCACAAATTTTGACAAGCCAAGTTTCTTTTGCTTTTTTACATTAACAAAAAGTTACATTGATCTACCAATTATAGAAGAGTTCAGGTAGAACAAGAAAATTTCCAAATTCGACCATACACTTAAAAAAATTATTTATTTACATAGTAACTTTTATCCTCTGTTTATCCTTAATCATAAATTAGAAACAACATTGGATTACTCTTGTTTCCCTAATTAACATTTAAACAAGTATTTTTTTCATTTTTGTTAAGATAGAAGTTCAAAGTTTTTGTTTATGTAAGTTGTTAAATAATAATTTTTATAAAAAAAATTAATTGAATTATTAGCTTAGTTTATTGGAAACTGAAAATCACATAAAATGATTGATTTGTTATCAAATTTAATGTACCTTTTAATATTTGTGAAATAATAAAAAAGAATACTTATATAACAGAGAGAATATTCAGTGTAAATACGTTTTCTTACCTACCATTCCCTGAAAATGAATAATTTTTTCAAAGCAAATATATTTACTAATAATATTTTGAAAACTATTTACCAACAATATTCCGAAAATAATATACTTACATACTAAATTAGTTATGGGGTACTCATGGGACACCATTTCTGTTATTTCTTTGGTATTGAAGTACCTTCTCCGCACATGATCTCCACATACGATTGAATCTATAAGTACTTTATTATGAGTACACTTGTTTATTAAAAATTGGTCAACTGTGTTATCTACATCAAATTATCATTGTCTCACAAGAAAAGGAAAGGGAAAGGATGCAACCTCCGACTTACTTGAAAGAAATACATAGGATAATACGAATATTAAACCAAACTTTAGAAAAAACTTTAATTCTTAAAAAACAAAAAAAAAGAGATATAACTAATCTAGTACAATGTATAAATAATATAGGAATGGATGCGGATGGATCCCTTCTGCATCATGGACAGATGCTGCTGCGATAAAGAAGAATCGAGTTTACATGTGTTTTTTCACATGCCCTTGTGCCGAAACGAGTGTGGCAACTAGCTAACTTCCTGACGCAAATGGTTCTTTAGATAATAAGCTCAGATTAGTATCATTTTATAAAACCAATTATCTGAATCTGACATGCAAATCTTTCCTTTCTAAATACTTTAGAGATCATGGGAAACAACATCCAAAATGAATTACTTTTTTTTTTGTAAAAAGAAGATAAAAACAGAAGCAGAAACTCTATAGAAGGGAATAGAAGATGTGAAAGTAATGGAGAGTTTCAACGGCTGACACGGAAGAATTGCTCAAGGGTACTACTCTACCAAATCTCTCAATACAAAATGGATCTGACCCCTGTGTGGATGGTTAGAATATAAGCTAGGATTCGAGCTTCAAACTGTCTTTGTTTGCTCTTCCTATGCCACTGAGCAACTAGCAAAACAAGAATCTGCATGTTCATTGTTTTTTTTTTGTAACCACATCTGCATGTTCATTGTTGTGTGCCTTTATATCTAATGATATACAAGGATTGTGTTACAAAAAAAAAATACAAGGATTGTGAATCGAAATGAACTCGAAATCTCTGTATTTATATAATTAGCAATCACACACATTATTATTGTTAACACATGGATCACACATGCATATATGTATATATATCATCGATGGTCGAAGGAAGTCGTAAACAATCGATCCATACTCAGACGTGTTGTGACTGCTCTTGTTCACCTGTTGCTCCTTGTTCAGCATTGTTCCCGCTTCCCCCGCTATTACCATGAACTTTTATCTCCAAAAGCCTTTCTACAGGTTGCCTGCAAATCGGGCACCTATTTGTCTGGAACCTCAACACCTTAGCGCATCCGCTACACATACACTGTTCAATTTACACGTTTCCACATCAGTTACACTCCCATTATCAAAAAAAAATAAAAAACACTGATCTTATTACCATGTGTCGACAAGGAAGAACAGTCGTGTCACGTGGCTCAGACAAACATATAACGCACTCTTTCCCCGGATCATTAGCATCATCAGCCGAATCGTCATCCCCATCAACGCTATTCCCAATCCCATAAATCTCCTGCAGCTCATACCTCGTCTCGTTAACCCATAGTATCTGCTTCACCACTCTTATCTTAATCTCCCCTTTATCCTTCTCATACACCGCTTGAGTGATCTGCGCATTCTTCGACCCCAAACTCTCTTCTTCACCCGAAGGAGGAGCTGCTGCTATTGCTTCTGCCTTAACCGCCAAGGGATAAACATCTGATTCCGCCGTCTTGAACAGCTCAGAGTCTTCAAAGACAGAGAAATCTATGCCCGTACCGGACGGTTGCTTGAACTTCTGGCCAAGTCCTACCTCGAAGTCCATGGTGATCGGTGGCAGAACGTCTTCCTTAGTCGCTGTGAGAACGCATTCTTCTGATTCTTTAGCGAAGAAAATGACTGTGATCCTGTTGTTTATCATCAAAAAGGTTTGAGTTGTTCAATAAGCGTTTCATTAACATTCAGACAAAACAAAAAAAAAAACATTCAGACATACAAAGGCCACGAGGAAGAACAGAACATAGGACAGTTTCACGTGTTTCGTTCAAAGGTTGAGTCTTTTTATTTGCAAATGACGAAATGAGAAATATTTATATATATACCTGCCGGAGACAGTTGCATCAAACGTGAAGGAGACGAGGAACCGACCCGGTTGATCCGGGTCGGGTTCGAGTTTCAAAGACTCCTTTTTTAGATTAACGTCGTTACGGATCGTGACGGCTTTCTGATGCTCGACGAAAGGTTGAGAGACCATGGGTCCAGGAGGGTAAGGGTACCTCCCGCCGCCGCCCCAAGGGTGGTGGTAAGGATGCGGAGGAGGAGGATAGTGGTGGTGATCGTAAGGAGACGGAATCATGGTTCCCGGAGGAGGAGGGTAGTAGCCAGGGTACTGGTGGTAATGCTGATTAGGGTTAGGGTTCGGGTACGGCGTAGCTGCGGCGAAGACGATTCGGTTCGGTGGAGGTTCTGTAGCCGGAGGAGGCGGCGGTGGAGGAAGGGAAGGAGGAGGTGGAGCGGCGGTTGGAAGGGTGTTGCTCCGCCGTTGTCTACGGCGTCTACCTTCGCCTCCGCTGCTGCTTATGTTTCCCATGAATTCGAGAAATGAAAAAGATGAGATTTTTCGGGAGAGACGGATGATGAAATCTAGGAAAGTTTTGGTTTTGGTGAGTGGATCGGAGATCAGGGGATTATTGGAGTGAGATGGAAGGGATTGAAAAGCAAAAGCAGAGAGTTTTTTTGATGAATTGAGAGAAAGAGAGAGAGATAAGAGAGAATAATAATTTGGAGGGGAGAAAGTGGGTAAATGAGATGATGATGAAGATGATGGGGTCGGCTGGCCAAGAAACTCCACTCATCAAAACATTGATACACCTTTCTATGGTGTTTTATGTTACCAAGAGAGAGTTTCTTTTTTTCTTTTGTTTTTTCTATTAATTTTTGTTTCTAATTATAAACTTTATTATAGGTTTAAGAGTAGGTGTTATACTGTTATCTTTTTGCTTTAGTTATTTACCACTAATCATTCTTTTCTTGCGTGACAAAATATAAATATAGATTCTTTGGTTGCATTACCATTACGTATGAATTATGATTAATCTGTTCATTTTATTTTATTTTTATAGAATAATTTTGGAGGAGTTGCTCTACAAATGTAAAATTTGGATCTCATAACTTTTTCGTCTTTTGTATTAATATAGCCTTTAACATACTACCGTTATTGCATATTATATATCCAGCTACTCTTACGAGTGAATAAGTTATCCTTGCATTGATGCATGATTGAGTTATCTGTGCTTTCTCCATCATATCTTAGTAGACATTGTCAACTGTCACCTTCTACATTCATTTTGCCTAGTTTTTTTCTTGACAAAGTATAGTATACTACAGTTTAGTTTATTAGAAAGTTATAATAATAGTATTACTTTTGTGCCTAGATAATATTCTTAATTAGTCCGAAAGATGAACTAATGTTCTGGAACTCATATCAAATTTGTTCTCTTGTGGCGTTGTCTTTGAATAATGGTGTGGTGTATACTGCTTTGACAATAAAGGAAGAATTGTTTTTTTTTTCTTTGTATATTTGGGATTTCGCCAAAAACTATACAAGCTTTTAAGAAAATGTAAGTGCTTTACAAAATGTTTAATTTCGAAAACCATTAGCTAAAATTAGAATATGAATTTAAAGTTAGGATCACCGTTAGCTATAAACATCACACAAAATATAATCAAAATAAAACATATCTTAAAGAAAGACAAAACAATTTTAGCTACGGACGAACAAATTTAACTATATATATATGGGATTTATTACGTGTGAACTTGCATATTGGCAAATGTCAGTTTTAATTAGAAGATCTCGAAATTATAATCCTGATCCATTACAGGTATATATCAATTTAAAAAATTTCCACATCAAGGTAGTGCGATAAGAAATCAAAAATAAATAAAATAAACAAAGTGATATAGAATCGCATTCCTACCCACTCGCACACACTTTCATCAAGGAATTCCCTAATATAACTATACACCATAATAACATGTTGTTTAAACATAATACTTATCAAAATAAAATATAGGGTAGGTATCTAGAGTTGAACAAGTTGTGTGTGCATGCAACCATTTTCTAACAAGTTGTGAATATATAATATATTTTAATATTTTAATAAACTATTATAACTAACCTTATGATTTTGTTATAAATATATATAAAATAGTGTTAATGGTATAGTGGCAATTTAAGAGGATTAGTTCTCATGTACTACATATTCAAACATTTTAATACTTAAGTGTTATTATATCAATCAAACTTTTATAAGGCAAATTTCCAAACTCAAAAAATTGTAAAGAAGATTTCGAGCGCTTACAAGAAAACCTAGATTTCTATGAATTTGGTGATGATTAGTGTTTGGATCTAGAAAATCTTTGAGATTCACTATTATGATTGCCAGAAAAAAAAAGATTTCAAGCATATGTATGCTTCTTTGAATATAATTTGAAGAATGACAGTCTTATTGGAACACCGAATTTAGTGTTTACTACTGTAGACATGTCAAGTACATCTTAAGTCTAAATCAGAAAAACACATAAGAGTTTCATGTGAACACTGATTTAAGAAGTTGTGCCCTCATTAATAACAATTTCTGCTTATGTTTACTCTTAAGAGATCCTTGGACACTATCATCTAGTGCGTCTTATGTAAATGATCGTGATTCGTGAAGCGTACCCGTGAGGACATGTGCTCCTAGACAAGAAGCCTCTCTCCCATCTCGGTCGAGTAACCGATTAAAACAATCTATTCATTTTATCACTTCTTCTTCTTTTTTTGTTTTGTTGCAGTCAAATGTTTTTATATAATTTGCAATTCATTCAAAAAGCTTTAGAACAACAAGCTGTGATTTTGTAAAGTGAGAAAAGCTGAGACTCCAAAAATCCACAACATTTATTTTAGTTTTTTTGGTTCAACATCAATTTTTTTATCAACCAAAAGTTAAATACATTAATTTGACTTCACAAGGGTTTAACTACATGAACAAGGAATTGATTTAATATTACCCATAAACACGTGGTTGGATCATACATTACCTGATCGATACTTCAACCACCACGAGACCAAGATCACTCTACGACCAGATGACATGACTCTCTCAATCAACAACGTCTAGTTAGATTTGTACAATGTATTTAAAATAATTATTTCCATTCCACAACACTATTCTCTAGTTGAATAATTAGTTTTTCACAAATTCTGTATGAATATTTGATTATACAATTGAAATTCAGAAATAAAAGAATAGGTAACACTCGCACCCAAAAAAAAACTAAACAAACAAAAACTACAAGAGCAGTCAATCTCTAGCCAACTGATCCAACAAGTTCACAAGTTCCGACATGGTTGGTCGTTGACTAGGATCCTCCCGTACACACAACTCAGCCACGTCAGCAAGTTTCAACAACGGCTCAACATTTCTCGGCAACGCAATATATCTATCCAAAATCTCCGCCGCTTTGCCTTCTCTAATCACCGGAACCGCCCATTCAACAATCTCCGGAGGATCACAATCCCTATCGTAACGCTTCCTCCCGGTCAAATCTCCAACAACACGACCCCAAAGTCATAAACATCTCCTTTGACGTCCAAACTCCTCTCGCTAGACGACGTCACGAGCCCAAAATCCGCAACTCTAGCGGCCCACTCCGAGTCCAAAAGCACGTTCGAAGACTTCACATCTCCAGTGGACAATCCTCGGCTCAGCATCAACGTGTAAGATACTCTAGACCTTTAGCGGTTTGCAACGCTATTCTAACCCTTAAGCTCCAACTCAACGGCGAAAACCCGCCGTGCAGATGATCGTGAAGCGTACCGTGAGGCATGTACTCGTAGACAAGAAGCCTCTCTCCCATCTCGGTGGAGTAACCGATGAGATTCACAATGTTGCTATGCCTGATGTTGCATAGAATCTCTAGCTCGGCCTCGAACTCTCTAGCGTTCGTGTGGATTATGGTCGACGCGTTCGCTCTCTTGACCGCGACTTGTCTCCCGTCGGATAACGCGGCTTTGTAGACGAACCCGTAGCTTCCTCTGCCTAGCTCGTTGAACTCTTTGAACCCGTTGGTCGCGTCTTTGAGCTCGGAGAGTCTAAACACTTGCGCGAAAGGGGTTATAGAAGGAGCAGGGGTGATGGTTTCGAGCGGCTCCGTGTCTAGATCGGTCTTTCCCATGCAAGATTTGAAACCGTCTTCTTTGCTAGGACTAGCGACAAACCTTGGCACGACGCAGCAACAGATTATGATGATCAACAGAGCCGACAACGCGCACGAGCCGACGATGAGAGCTAGTCTCTGCAGCTGATGCCAATGCTTGTCCGACGAAGAAGAATCGTGGTTGTGAAGCTTGCATATGTCGGAACAAGAACTGTTCTGACAGAGCGAGCAAGACGTGCAGACCCGATCGGAGTTCTCGGTGCACGAACTCGACAAGAAGAATCCTTTAGAGCAATCCGAGCCGCAAGGAGAACAGAGCGTCAACTCTTTTCTCACGCACAGACTCGTTAGGTCAGGCTCGTCGAGGAAGCTTGCGTTGAAAGCAAACTCTTTCTCCTCCACGCAAGGACCAGCTCTACATACCCCTGGACTGCAAAGCTCTAACGGAGGATCGTAAACCAGTGTGGACGATCCGTTAACCATCCAGCAATCGAGAACGAGATCCTCTTCTCTTATACCGCAGACGATGGAATCGGAAGAAGCGATCGCCTTAAAGCCAGAGCCTTTAGGTATCAACGAGAAGTTAGCGTTACCCCAACACTCAACCTCGTGAGTATCCTCACGGATCCCACAGAAATGGTTAGGACCAGAGGTTAACGCAACGAAGCTAGACTCATCAGATGGAGAGTTAGCAAAAGAGTTCTCGTCTCCCCAACACTTGACCACTCGAGATGAGTTTAGAATCGCACAGACAGAACTCTTCCCAGCGGCCAACACTTCGAAACTGTCCGAAGTTGAGTTAAACCCTAAAGTCGAAGACTTTGGGCCAAAACAGAGCATCCCACCTTCTCTGACACCACCGCAGCTAAACCCATCACCAGAGACGATCTTGTTGAAGACGAGGTTACTAACGTACTGATCATAGAAGTTAGGAGACTCTTTTGCGACGAAGGTGTTGTTATTCTTAGCTCTCGTTATCTCCCAACAGTCTACAGTCCCGGAGTCGTGGTCCGAGTAGTAAGCTCCTCTGACTGCACAGACATGGCTGTTTCCAGCGGCGATCTGAGAGTAAGCAGTAGTCCTGTAAGAGAGAGGGACAAGATCCGTACCCGAAGAGGAAGATCCGAGTGAACTGAAACAAAAGGGCTGAGACGTGTTGGACAAGACACCGCAGAGGAAACCGTCTCCGCCTGAGAGAACGGCCATCGAAGGAACGTTGTAGCTTTGCGAAGAGGTTGAAGAAGAGGAAGATGGAGAAGAAGGAGAGGAGTAGTTTTTGCCCCAGCAGATGACTTCTTGGCGACCGCTAGCGTCAATGGCGCAGAAGAAAGCAGAGCCGCCGCCGCTGCCGAAGGAAGCAGCGATAGGGCCGGAGGATCCAAATCCGGATCCGGGTTTGGATATAAACAGGAGGAGGAGTGAGAGAAAGAGGAGGAAGAGATGGGTTTCCATTGGAGGAGAAGTTCATGAACTGAAAGAGAAGAGTGGCCATAAGCTGACATTTGACAGTGGTTGATGGTCTGAAGGAACAGAGAACGTGGGTGGCGTCCTAATGGATGAGCAAAAAATCAAATATAAAATTATCTTTTTTTTTGTTTATTGGATTCGTTGGATCTCTAGAATATTTGTATGCTAAAGCTTACGTTGAAGACCGACTAATAATATAAACTGTAAAGTCTGTAACTAAAAAAAAAACCATTTACACATTCATGCATGTAAATTTTCCACAAAAGAAAACATAACATATACAAGGAGGTTCAATAATAGTGGGGACAAAAGAAAAATCAAATAAAAGATAAAATCTTATGAATTGCGTCTTGAAGGGGACAGCAAGATCTAATCCATGTCAACTTTTTTGAAGCTTTTAAACATTGTTTTTGTTCTTTTATAAGCTCACCGTCATTGTCTGCAATATACTATTCACTTCATACAATTGGAGAATATAGTAGGCTAGTATAAAAAAATCTGAGTTCAATAATATTTTCCACTGAAAATGTTAAATTATTGAGTAGATGATTTGTTCGGCGTCTTTAGTGCATGTAACGCCAAAAAGCTTGCCTTGGAGTGACAAACGCAGTAACCACCACCATTATAGTCTTCTACTCGATTTGGCCTTTATTTTAAAGCGTTTGTTGTTTTACAGATTGTCGTTACTAGAAAAATTCAATAAAAGAGACATATCAAGAAGATATAGTACATACCACGAATCAAAAGATTTATAACTCCAGAAAAAAAAAACAATTCCAGCATTGCACACAGAATATAATACCCAAAACTCCAGATTAAGTGCAATGTGCATGAATTATTAGAAGCCTTTCACAGGTTATGAGATAAATCCCACAACAGTTATTATGCATAATGTGAGGTGAGGAAACTCTCATGTAAGCAGACTTCTAGCGAGATGTTCCCGAGCTGTTGCCAGTGCTTGCGTTAGTGTCTGCAATCCCACAATGTAAAAACCAAATTAGGAATGCCCAAACCAAAACAGAACTGATGCACAACTAAATCAAAGACGACTGGCTATAAAGAAGGATGATGCAATAGTCATATTGTCATCACCTGTTCAGAGAGCGAACCACTAGCTTCTGTGCTCTGCATTGCTACTTTCCCGGCAATGACGCTCGGGTCTGTTTCAAGAACCACCCTGAGCACATATATTCCACAACCCATAATCACACACACTATAGCTAAAATTCTAAGATATCTTGGACAAACTCAAAAAAAAAAAAAAACTTCAACACATCTCTAAGAAACTTAAAACTCTGCATATAAAAGAAGTGTAGGGTAAGGAAATAAGATATAAGACTTGCATACCCCTGATCGACCATTTCATCGAGGCACAGAAAGATGAGATCCAAGTTCTCAAGGGCTTCCATCTTTTCCACATTGTTCCTGGTACCAAAGAAAAGGGATTCAGCAAACGTTAGCTGTTGAGATCGTTGTATCAATAAATAAGGGAAAATGTTCGATTGTAAAGTCGAGCAAAATACCTTAGAAGAAGTGCAACAGCATCGAAAAAGCCTTGAAGAACAGAGGATAAGACTAGCTCGTTTTCATTGTCGCCTCCCGTAACAAAGAAGTGAAGGTCCTGGGCGAACTTATAGACAATAATATTACTGTCCAAGAGTGTGATCTCAGCTGCACATAAATGTCAAATCCAAACATCACACATCTATAAGCGATTTGAGACAAGACGGTATGTATATACAAAAGTCGGGAAACTCAATACATAGCCCACGAAAGAAATTATTTAAATGAAACATACATGTGTGTGGTATTATTACCTTCAGTGCGAGCATTGGTCTTAGAGGTCTTGGAGAAAACGTACTTCTCAAAACTCAACTTGGCAGCATTAGTTGGCCAGTCATCGGAGTAATACTTGACAGCCACACGCTTCCCTTCAGAGTCCAGGAGAAGAATGTTCTTGACCAAAGGACATAAATCCTGTTCAATGTGAAAATCGACCGTCAGTATTTCAAGTTATACAGACAGAAAAAAAAAGATCACGACGATTAAACTACTCAAGCTAGATCAGATTACAAAGCATCTAGAGAGCTCCACAAAAAGCGCCATCAGTGCATATTCTAAGACAAAAGTAGATCCAGAGACCATGATAAAAATGGAGGCTTTAGCAGATAGAATCACTAAAAATCATCTATGAGATATATACAAAGCATATGCACTTACATGATCCCCGTGAATGCCTGACATTGTTGTTAAACCTGTGTTATCGCCACTACAAACACAAAAACCAAATATTTTGAGCGGTTCAACAAACTAATCATACCTCCCATTACTAAACAGTACATCCAGTGATCACACTACAATATCTAAGCTCAGCTATTTCACAACATTTGTTGTATAATAATCTCAAATCAAGCGTCCTTCTACTTAAGGATACATAACAAACAACAATGAGACATTGGTAGTATATACAACATAGCTGAGCTGAAGGACAAGATACCTAAAGCCCCACATTTCAAACCAGAGATCACACACAGCAAAGTCTAGGATAACAAATGATTGATTAGAAAAACTAAGAATCATGAAAGGATCGATACATTCATACATACATACAATCACTAAGCAAGAGATCCACACAAAAGACGAAAAAAAACTCTAGTTTCGTACTCCGCACAGATCTCCATAAGAAAAGTTACTCTAATCCTAATAACAAATACGATTGAAGATCTGAGAAACGAAATTGTAGCGATAATCGTGATCCAGGAGTGAGAGTGATAACACACACAAACGGATCAACGAATCGGAGAAGAAGCAATGGAGGATTTATGAACGGGATATACCGGAATCAGATTCAAGAATCGAAAGCGCCGGATCTAAGTGCTAAACAGAAGAAAAATCGATATACCTTTTTGAGAGAGAGCAGATTCCTTAGAGTGATGGATACTCTTCTACTCTGGTCTGATATATATACGTACAACTGGGAGTTTGATCTGGCCGGTTATTAAAATTCCGATAACCGGATTGGTTTGATACTAAACTGCATGACGTTTGTTATTTTTAGACACTTACTCTGTGCCGTTTTAAATTAAGTTGACTTTCTCACAAACTACAAGGCGTTACGAAGAAACATTCTCCTCTCTTCTCTCCTCTCCTCGCTGGAGAGAATAAAGTATAAATACTAACTTTTTCTAATTCAACGCAGCACAAAAGTCTCCTCTTGTCTCTCTTCATCGATCACCATGGCAGCATTATTTCTCGCGAGACGCCTTCTCCGTACTTCAACGTCTACCTCCAGCGCGCTCATTTCCGCTTCTAGACCCTTCTCCTCCTTCACCACTCCGATCAAAGCAACCCTCTTCCCCGGCGACGGGATCGGTCCCGAGATCGCCGAATCCGTCAAAGCAGGTACCTTTCTCAAATCCCCATCGTGGGTTCGTCGCAAAATAATACATTTTGATGCTTAACACTTTGTTGTGATGATGTCTCTGTTAAAAAAAAGTTTGTTAGTTTGCTCAAAAGAAAAAGTTTGTTCCTTTATGGTGGTGATCCAGGTGTTCACTGCTGCTGACGTGGCAATTGAATGGGACGAGCACTATGTTAGCACCGAAGTGGATCCGAGGACCAATAGTTTCTTGACGTGGGAGAGTCTTCAGTCCGTGCTTGACAACAAGGTTGGCTTGAAAGGACCTATGGCTACTCCCATTGGGAAGGGTCACCGTTCCTTGAACCTTACGCTCAGGAAAGAGCTGAATCTCTATGCTAACGTTAGGCCTTGTTATAGCCTCCCTGGGTATAAGACACGTTATGATGACGTTAATCTTATTACTATTCGTGAGAACACTGAAGGAGAGTACAGTGGGCTTGAACACCAGGTTATACTCTGTTTTTCTCTGAGTAAATAAATAAATATTTTTTTTAAGAACGTTGCTGACGATTTGTCGTTTTGGTTTGCTAGGTGGTTAAGGGTGTGGTGGAGAGTATTAAGATTATTACACGTAAGGCGAGTATGAGAGTTGCGGAGTATGCGTTTCTATATGCTAAGACTCACGGAAGGAAGAAAGTTTCTGCGATTCATAAAGCCAACATTATGCAGAAAACTGATGGTCTTTTCCTCCAGGTCCTGCTCATTTTCTCATTTTTAGACTTCAAGCATATACACTAACACTTAAAGCGATTGGTGTTTCTAGTCTCTTGTTGGCTTCTTCTTTTAAGACTTTGATTTGTAACAAGATAAATCATTTGTTTCCTGTTTTTTTTTTTTCAGTGCTGTGATGAGGTAGCTGAGAAGTATCCTGAGATAGAATATGAGAAGGTTGTTATTGACAATTGCTGTATGATGGTAAGCTACATACAACATGTTCTTTCCATGGCATTAGTTATGAATTGTGTAAAGGTCATTCTTGTATTGTAGAGTATGTGATTGATATTCTTAATATGGCAGCTTGTGAAGAACCCAGCACTTTTTGATGTCTTGGTGATGCCAAATCTCTACGGAGATATTATCAGCGATTTGTGTGCTGGACTAGTTGGGGGACTAGGACTGACTCCAAGGTAACGCTTTGCAATTATTCATCTAGCAAAATATTTTATTGAGCATAGATAATGATGCAATTCTTTTATTGAGCTCTGATTATGTTTTGATGCAGTTGTAACATCGGGGAGGATGGTATTGCCCTTGCTGAAGCTGTGCACGGCTCTGCACCAGATATTGCTGGAAAGGTTAGTTCTCTAAGCAGGCATCATTCTCAGATGATTCATCTCCTTATCTGGTGTGTTTTCGTTGCAGAACATCTAGATGCGTAGAATTTCAATGTAGACTTAGACTGGATCTTGGTCTAGTTACTATTGTAGAATGGGTCGTGTTCGATCATCGCGCTTGTAATACTTTTTGAACAGTGTTAATAACTTCCCAAACTATGACTATGGTGAACGAGTCTAATCTGCACAATGAGTGTTAGATATTATCAGCCTACTGCTGATTCAAATCTTAACTTATGATCTAAATGTTTTTTGCTCTTCTTTGGTGGTGTTGTGTAGAACTTGGCGAACCCGACAGCTTTGCTTCTGAGTGGAGTGATGATGTTGCGGCATCTGAAGCTCAACAAACAAGCAGAGCAGATTCACAGCGCCATCATCAACACAATAGCGGAGGGAAAGTATAGAACCGCTGATCTCGGAGGCACCTCAACCACTACAGAGTTCACAAAAGCCATATGTGATCATCTCTAACCACCCATTATTTCTCTACTTATTCATTTCGCCATTGGGACTTTCCTTTGAGGATTTACCCTCCAGATATTCTTGCTCACGTTTTTTATCTCTCTCTCCTTTTGATCATCTTTATATGAGAAGAAACAAAGCCACCATTGGCGTTTCTCATATTTCTTTTTATATTGTTTTACATTTTGTGCTCTTGCACAGCTGTTTACTTCTGTGTTAAGGGGTAACATTTCATTATACAGGAAGGATATACATGTTTGAAGAATCCATTGAAAGGTTGTTGTTAACCCACTCATTTTGTTTTTTGGGATGTAAACGTAATGGTAAAAAGTTACAAACTTGCGCATTCAATACAACTTGGTGATACATAAAAGAAGTTATAAATTTTACGTACTATTAATAATTTTTGTCTATTAAATTTAAATTCAGTTTAATACATCAAACCTAGTCGACCCCAATCGAACCAGATCGAACCACATTGACCCATGACCCAAAATATTTCCGGTTTGGTAGCTGGTCCGGTTTTAAAAACACTGCTATTAACATTTACATTTTGTATTTTAAAACATATAAAACATATATTTTATAGGGTTTAGGGTAGTAGTGGCTGTACAGTTTAAGGTCACGGGGATAGTTTCTGACTAAATTAAAATTTTAACTCCTAAAATCAAGACTTCATAAATGTTAATAAATCGCATCATTATTAGAAATTTGGATATAAAGGAAATGTAACTTAATAAATAATAAATGTTAACTGATCGTATAATTATCAAAAAAAAAAAAATTGATAGAAAGGAAATGTACCTTATGATAATCAATTTATTAGTTCAATCAACCTCTAACTGATGCATCATTTAATAAAACGATCAATCACGGCGAACATTGTTCTCTTAAATTGAATAGAATAAATGTGATTTCCCATATTCGAAATAACAGAAAATATTTTCAAAATCAGCCGACTATTAGTAACTTCAAATAGGTAAATCAAGGACTAAAGTCGCATTAATTCCGATTCATTAGTTTTCATGTCCGTGCTGATAGTCAATATCCGCGTACAATAAATACACTAATCTAATCAGTTTTTATGATCTAATGTACTTTGTCTAAATATAACTATTTAGAAAAACCTTACAAAAATGCAATACACAAAATATTACTCATCATGCACCATGCACCATGCATCTATGTTATAAACGTCGTAAAATTGGATATTGACCATGCATCTATTGTTTTGAGTAAAAAACGTTTGCGACCAAATATTATGTATTATAGAATGGAGTCGAGACTGATAAGTTTTGGTCCTATCCGGTTTGTGATCTCTCTATGCACCATGCATGTATTATAAACGTCAGTATTATATTATAATTAAGAAGGAGATTTGAAGTATTTTTATATGTAGATACAAATGTCGGACATGACCAAATGAATGATACATATTCATTCAATTTGTATAGTTTAAAATGATATTTCCTATGAATAAGGTTATTTTTATTTGTGGATTTAGAAAACTATCATTAAATTTGAATATGCTATATGAACATACACTGGTATACTCATATTTTTTTAGGGAAAATAATAAAGATGCATAAAATGAATTATATACTATATTCTTTGGCAATGAGCCAATGACAAAAAAAAAAATTAATCTATGCAAAAAAAGATTATTCAAAAAAGGGTGTAAGATGTGATGTGGTGATGACACGTAATAATGATAAATTTGTTATTGACACATGAAAGTAATGTTTCTTTTAAAAAGTTTTTCTTAAATAATAAGAAGGGGTTATGTATATATATTTATAGTATTATAGCCGGTAGCTTTATTTAATGAAATGAAATTCCATTTGGATATTTGATTTACAACTAAAACTATAAGCCATAGTTTATCGAGTTTCGAAATGTATCCATGGATGTCTTCGATGCAAATCACCGTTCCTGGTTCTGGATAGATTAGTCTCGTTTTGTACAAAATGGAACACTATAATGAGTCAATCGGTCATACAGACGCTGAGAATATATAGCGACTTGTAAGACCACCTCCATTGGAGTCTTTTATGAGATTTATAGAGAAATTCCTTAACACTTTTTGAATAAAAAATAAATATAATAGTCAGCATGTATTAGAGGTACCCCTTAGAGCATGATTAACGGCGTCCTTCCGTTGATATTTTAGTTATTAATCGATTTAATTTAAATGAAAAAGGCTCCATAAACCTAAGGACGCCGCTTAATTTAGAAGTTTTCTTTGTCGTCCTAATGAGCAACGTGGCACGCTGGAAATGGGCGATGAGAAATCGGTAGGGCAAAATCGATTTGGGAAAGTCATTCTGTCTCTCGTTGTTTCTCGTCTCTCTGGTTCTCTCTCGAAGGCGATTCATAGGGCGAATCCAACTCTCGACGGCTCTTCCTTTCGACAGCTCTTCCTCTCCACGGATTCCTCTCGATGGCTCTCGTCTGAACGGTTCTGTTCTCCACGGCTCTTCCTCTCTACGGCGATTCCTCTCATCTTAATTTTTCTCTTCTCCACGGCGATTCCTCTCGACGGTTCTCTTCTCCACGGCGATTCCTCTCCACGGTTCTTCGTGTCCACGGTTAAGAGGGTACGTGTTCCTTCTCTTCTCTACGGCGATTCCTCTCGACAGTTCTCTTGCATGTCATTTTTTTTCGTCTGTGTAACTTGTACTCGTTCATGTTCATTGCTTTGCTTGCTTTTCGATCTACTAAGGACTTTATAAAGTCCTACCAATAATCAAATATTATGAGAATGTCCTTAGTTTTTGTTCCTCTCCAAAAATACCATTAAATTATTCTAAGGACTTTTACAAGAACCAAACCGTTAATCATGCTCTTATATTAGTGTTTTTAGAGGTGAATCTTTAGCAATGTGGCACTATATGAGTGGCTTTCGCTTTTGACTCTTCCTTTCTGGTAACTTCGTTCTCTCTCTCGTTTTTTTTTCTCCGTTGAAGTTCACCAATGGACTTCTAAAATTTTGAAGATTTTTAACTTACCTTATTTAATTATTAATCATTTAAATTAAATGCTAGGAACCCCAAAGTGGAGTTTATGAATGGAGTTGCTCTAAGAAATGTAGTATGCATACCGCATACGTACTCAGCAAAATGCATACTAATTACTACATAAATTAAAATTATTAAAATTGATCTCATTACAGTCCGGATAGCTTTCAAATTTCCACATCACAATGTTTAATTTCCTCTCATATAAAATACAAGTTTTGAACAAGATCATCTCCGTTTCCCAAGAAGCAGATATGTTATTTTACGGCCTAAACTATGACTCTCAAGCCCTTTGTCAAAAAAAAAAAACTATGACTTTCCTTCATGTATTTCGCTTCTGAAATTTCCAAGTTGTTAAGTTGGTAATGTATGATTGGAGATTAAAAGTTGAAACGGTGGATTCATATAGAAGACATTCGTTGTTAAAACTTTAAAGCGTCACTTCTAACAGCTGACTCAGCCATATGTGGCTTTCAATCATTTCTTATATTTGCATGATTTATTTAATAATTAAAGAATTCATGTCTTTTTTTTAATACATGTCTTCTTATTTTCGTTTGCTTTGCTTATTATCTTTATAGCATTTTGTCTTATCTCTATGTTCAGATATTTGGCTTTATGTAGTTTGTTGTGTGTACTCTGCTGTCATCCCCTGCAATTTCTATAACATATTCAGGTGGAAAAAATACAAGTCCATTGGTGTGTTATGTATCTTTCTTGAGACACATTTCTACCTTTATTTTCTATGAAGGTCCTTCAACAAGACCAGAGGTCAAAACACAGTGAGGGATCGAAAGTTTTTGAATTTATATATATGTTAATAATATCCAATCATTCCAGTTCAACTGTCCAATGTAGTATTTTTATGTCTTTGGTTATTAGATTAGAATTCTTCTTAGTAAACGCTATAGGTGAATATACAACAGTTTGTATTATTTTATTCGGTATATGGCATCAATATTTGCACAAGTCCAGTCAGAACAGTCTAATAACTACAACATCCATACCTTTTTTTGTAGCCTTAACTTCTTAAAAGACGTCCAGTTAACTACACTTTTAATGTTATCTATGTGAAATTTTAGCCTAGAAATATTTAGTATTTTATCGTTGTTCATGCAAACTAGTTATTTAATCGTTTTATAATACATTATGTTACTTTTAGTGTTATCAATATTATGCATGCATTTAGCAAAAAAAAAAAAAATATTATGCATGCATGTAGGGATGTTAATACGGGCGGCCCGGGCCCGTTTAGGCCCTGCCCGTATAGTACCCGCCCGTTTAAAACCCGTCAAAGTCACTCCCGTTTAAAGCCCGTCAACGTCCCGCCCGTTTAACCGTGTGCCCGTTTATAATAAAGATACCCGTGAGCCCGTTTATTATTTTTTTTTTTCTAAGTACAATTCTAAAATATTGTTTCTTGTAAGAGTTTTTGATTCTTGGTTAAAATGACTAATTTTTTGAGTTTTTCCTGTGTATCTCATAGCTCTACATGACACAACAATAATAAACAAATCTCAAATGAACTAGATAGTGCACAATCTCAATAAAAATAGTTTTGCATCAAGCTTGTGTTTGAAATAAAAACATCAAAAACAACAAAACAGTTTTGCATCTCTGTTTCTCCCTCCCCCATTGCATTTTCCATATTCAAAGCATCTTCTTCATTCATGTCCATGTATTCCCTTTGAGCATCAAGGATTGCTATTGTATTAAGAGACTCCAAATCCATCCTGCAAATAGAAAAAAAATGTTAAATAAGACTTTCTTCCACATATGCTTTAGTTTGTTTGATACAGAAACATCTTTGATACAGAAACATCTTTGATACAAAAACAATAACAAACCAAACATCTTTCTCTCAGTGAGATCACACGTAACCACATTATCACAGATTGGGAAACTCCACCCCATTTGCCTAGGTTATAGAGCCAAAAACAAAGAAACAGAGAAGAGCAACAACACAGAGAAGATCAACAACACAGATTCTATGTAAGCAAACACAGAACAATACAAAGAGTATTTTAATAAGTAATCTGGTTGAACACACACAATTCAAAAAAAAAAAAAAGTAATTAACTTCACAGATCCAGCAAGAGTCCATAATTAAGTTCAACACCAAGCAAGCTAACGTATACTTTAAATTAAGGTAAGCTACCATTCTTCAGTAACTCGGTTGTACAGAGAAATAAGAATCTGAATATACATAAACTTAAGGTAAGCAAACACAGAACAATACAAAGATGTCTGTCACTGGTTTTAGTTTTTTGCTAACCTGAGACCAAGCTTCTGCAATGAACTCAAGCTGCTGTACGGTTGCTACTTAGATCCGGAATCTGGCAAACATAGTCAAGAGATGTCAATGCAATTTATTAAATGAGTACTGGATACAGAGTTTCATTTAAATCCCAGAGAGTCTTACCTGAGCGAGAGAGAGAGGTCGCCGGAGAGAGAAGAGGTCGCCGGAGAGAGAGCGCCTGAGAGAGACTGAGAAAGAGAGAGAGAAGGCGCCAGAGACTGAAAGAGAAAAAGAGGTTTCTCTTAATGAAGAAAATGAAGAGACCCACCACAGATTCAAGAAAACGAAAGAGGTTTCTCAATTTGGATTCATGTTTTGAGATTCATCGACACAGAGAGGAGAGACGAGAGAGACGGCAAAGATTAGTTTTGAGATAAGTGAACCTAAGATAAAACTACGTAGTTTCACATATTCTGAAAAAAAAAAATTAATGGGCACCCTTTTATTCACGGGTAGAGCCCGTTTAATAAACACTTTTAAGGGGCGGCCCGTAATGAACCCGTTATGACATTTTTTATATATAAACGGGTACGGGTTCCGCCCGTTTAAATAAAGCCCGTCAAGCCCGCGGGCTTCGAGCCCGTTTAAACATCCCTACATGCATGCATGTAGTTTATGTGTGTAACTTCTAAAGGAAACCCTGTTTTCACACAATATCTTAATATTACTTGTCGAGGAATAAGATTCACTACATCATTAGCTTTATAAAAGCTTTAGGGAATTAAAGAAAAAAACTACTTGTACTAAACAACACCAACGTAGCTTCTAAGGAAGCTTTAGGGAATTTGAAAAGGAAAAACACACACAAAGAAAAGAAAAGAAAAGAAAAATGAATAAAGACTAGCTGAGCTCCTAACCTCGACAACATATATACACCTTCGGGTCTTCTTAGCCACTGTTCTTTTTGTTATTGTCATAGGAGTCACTGCCACTAGAGTCGTCACTCTCTTCATCCTCATTGTCACTTCCTTCGTTCTCGCCGTCGCTCTCTTCGTTCTCGCCGTCGCTATCTTCGTTTTCGCCGTCGCTCTCTTCGTTCTCGCCGTCGCTCTCTTCGTTCTCGCCGTCGCTCTCTTCGTTCTCGCCGTCGCTATCTTCGTTCTCGCCGTCGCTCTCTCCATCGTCCCAGTCGTAGTCCTGATCCCACCGCGGGTCATTGGGGTAGCGGTCCTTTGGCGGGTACAAGTTTCTATCCGGTATCAGTTTTGGGGGTTTCTCCACGTCGGAGTCGGAGTCGGAGTCTGATGACAATTCGATCGGATATGGAAATGGGAAATGGACCGCATCATCATCATGTCCATCCTCATTCTCATGAACCGGCTCGAGCTGAGGAACGGAGTTTGGTGGAGGTAGTGGAGGATCAGTTGGCTTCCGCTGAGAACACAAGAAGCGACGAGAAAACCTTAAACTTTTTTTCCACATTTTGAAGTCTGAAATCGGTTTAGTTTGCGAGTGAGAACTAAACAGATGCCGAGACCACTTTATATAGGCATGACGTGATGATGTGATGTGTAACTATTACCATGTATTTGTCTCTAAAATAAAATATCTGTTTCTTAGTGGGTGGGGACTTAATTCCCCTGTTAATGGGAGAGCTTAATAAAAAGGGATAATTAATGATTTATTCTTGGGTTCACCCCCTAGAGTAAACCTTTAGGTTCACCAACCAATAGGATTCAAATATTTCTTATTTAATATATTTTAGAAAAAGAAACAAAATCTTCTTAAATTATATTATGTTTTTAAAATAAATAGGTAAAAATAAATAAAAACAGTAATAATTGAAAAAAAAGATTTTTTAAATTTTTAAAACTATGATTCATCCACAGTTTAGTGTTTACCTAAGGGTTTAGGGTTTCCAAAGGGTTTAGGGTTTAGTATTTATGGTTTAGAGTTTAGTATTTTGGGTTTAGATTTTTTATTAAAAAAAAATTTTGCAACTACAACTATTTTTATTTATTTTTAGTTATTTATTTGAAAACATAATATAATTTAACAATATTTTATTTACTTTTTAAAAATATATTAAATATAAAATACTTGAATACTATTGGTTGGTGAATCTAAAGGTTCACCCTAGGGAGTGAACCCAAGAATAACTCATAATTAATTGTGTTAATGGGTCCACAGCCGCCCAAGACAGAAGCTTAACATTAGTATCATATTTAAAGTCTGTTGCCAAGTACGCATTTGATCCGCATTTGAACCAGGTCTAGAATCTAGATACATTATATAAAACCCAAAATTGTATTCAGTCGAACTGAAAAAACGAGAAACCAAACACAAATTTACATAATTTCGAAGCATAATTTATTTACCTAAAATATTTATTATTTATAAATAGATATTATTAGAAACTGAATCATTTCGATATCTTGGGATTTTTATTTAGTTAGGGAATTTTCAGGTTTTGTTGGTTTTTCAGGTTCAAACCCAAACCAATTCCGAAGTTTTTTAATTTTATTTTGTTTCTAACTTTTTATTTTAATAGGAAATTCAACCTCAACTGATCCAATTCAAAAATGTTTGATTCCTAAATAAATCATTGACGCCAATTTGAATAACGAACCCAAATTCTAAATAATTCGACTTGGCCTGAAAATCGTGCAGCATCTCGTATATTATAGTTATTTAAATAGGGGCAGCATCGTAATTTGGAATGTTCAGTTCTGTGCTATACATTGAAACCATGTCATTTGCATCTCTATTAATTACATCAGTTCTTGTTAGATGGCTCTTAATGTATCAGAGACAACTATTAAATCAGCATATCAAGTACGAGACAACTAGCAGATAATAATTACGGGCATTGGCAAAAAAGTTCAGTTCTTATAAGGTTTCTCTGTGACACTATATTTGTTTTTATTTATTTGAGAAAAAAACAAACATCAAAAATAGTTGTTAATTTTTGACATAGTATTATATCTCGAGATCATACTCTTTTCGTGTTTTAGCATCAACTGTTCGGATGTATTAAATACTAGGTCGCATCCACTACTTTGACATTTTACACATTACTAGTTAGATTTTTTTTTTTTTTGCCATCTGAAGAAATATTATTAACCAACAGTATTTTACAAAAAGCCCAAAAACAGACCCAATAGCAAGCATACACCGAAAGCCCACGAAACAAAAAAAAAACGCTCAAGCCCAAAAGAAAAAACCCGAGCCCAACAAGCCACCGCTCTATGCACACCTCATCTCCACGTGTTGAAACACCAACCCACAGGGAGACGCGTGTCGGAACCGGAACCTTGTCGTCTCGATCGGCTAGAGCTTGCCGTCGGGGCCGCCACCGCACCAACACCGGAATTGCAAGTCACCAACTTCATCCCAATCAGAGATCGACGCTGAAATAACTGAACCAGACCACCGGAATCACCGGGAGAAGACCAAAGACCTCCGACTCCACCTCCAACGACAAATATTAGAGGTATAGGAATCATCGGCATGCAAACTGGGCTCGATCTTCAGAGAGTTTCCATCGGCGCCGCCGAGAACTCCTCCAAATTCAGCCCCCAACCACCATCACAAGACGCCCTACGCTCAGCTCGAACACATCCTTGGGAGACAGAAGCCGGCGACCAATACCGAAGATGGAAACGGTACGGCCCCAGAGACATACGCCGGCGACAAACGGAGCTTGAACCACCGTGTCCCGGAACGCCGATGGCGGACCACCACCGAAAAGAAAAGTGCATGGCCGCAGACTAAGAAAGACAAAGAAAAAAAGAAAAGAAAAACGGAAAAGCGGAAGCCGGACCGGCGGCGACTAGAAAAGCCTAAACCGCCGGCCGGAAACAAGGTCACAACGGTGGAAGTCGAAGAGAGAAGGTAGAGGAGAAAAAAAGAGAGAGAAACTATTTTAATGGTTCTGAAGAATTACATTACTAGTTAGATATATCTGCAAGCTTGGTTTTTAGTCGTGAATTTTTAGTATTTAATAGCTTCATTAATGTTTCTCTTCTATCTACTTATGCTATTATATATCATTTTATCTTAATTTATGTTATTCTAATGAAGATAATTGTTGTTGTAAAAAAAAAAGAAGATGATAGTTGTTTCATTGTCATCACATAATCTAAAAAATATACATTAAACTGTAAACATACACACACAATCATTGATCTCACTCACACAAGTGATACAAAACAGAAACAACAAATGTAAAAGATAAAAATTCAACAAAGGTATATACACAAGAAACATAAGTTATGTTCAACAAATTGCATACCCATTCTTTTTTTTACATATTTGCATATTTTCATATTCATTATGAACCAATTGACAGTTGTTGGGTCAATAAATGTACTGATATTTCATCTAATACTTATTAAATATTGTTCTTTGTTGGTTGTGGCAAGTGTCTCGTTAGTCTAGTAGACAATAATCAACCCATGCATGAAATCAAAATTTTTTTTTGAACCACTGAGATCAAAATTTATTTACAATATGAAAAGTGTAATTAAGTCGATCTCACAACTTGAGCTTGGGCTTGCGCAACTTTAAAGTCTTGGGCCTGACAGCAAACTCAACTTGCCAACTTTTTCCTTTGTGTTTTATTGGTTTCAAGTAATTGATAGTTTTGATATGTCCCAAATGCTTTTTGTACTATGAAAGGTTTAAAACACAGTCGGAACATAAAAAGCTTTATTTGCAAAACTTTTTTTATCCATTCTTGTTTGCGGTTTTGTGGTGTTCATTTCCGTTCCCGGTTCCACATGTGCCCACAGCATAGTATTGGTTCTATGAGTTCGGTCCGGCTCGACTCTAAGTCTCTAAATAGGACTATAAAGTTTTTCTTGAGGGGTCTTTCAAGAAATAATTTTGTAACGCAACGCTTTCATACATTGTAAAACATGAAAGTAAATCGGTTACAACTTATCATAATATAGTTTCTCAAATTTTAATTTTGTTTCAAGTCAAGATCTGATTAAATTTAGGGAAGCAAGAAAAATATATCCTCAGAAGAAATGATTGTTTAAGAGGTCACATGATCTGATTTTATAACAAATTATTAGCCAATCTATCTCAGTTCATAACAGGACCGGGCATAATCTAAATGCAAGATGATGACAGGACGCGACGTCGTGATATAAATGCAAGCTGGATGAAAAAATAGCCTAGATGGTGAAGGGATATAACATAATCAAAGTGCAAGATGATAACAGGACCCGGACAGAAGACAACCTAAATGCAAGATGATAAATAGAACCTAAAAAGTCCTCTAGTTTTGGGGAGGAATCCAAAAGAGGGGATGACGTATGGGCGAATCAGATAGATAGGTGATGGTGCTAGATGCGAGATCACAGATGCCGTAACCAGAGCCGCGACCAGCAAAGTAGACAGAGTTAGGTTTGAGACCAGGGTAGTCGCTAGCCGAGAGACAAAACGGTTCGTTTTCTCCCACGAAAATACAGAGATCACCAATGTCTTTGGTGTATGGACCAATCCCTTTATCGGAGTCTTGCCTATAAACCATAATGTTGCGAGTCTTTATAAGAAGCTCGCGCTGGTTGGACATTTTGTCTTTCCACTCCACAGCTTCTCCTTTGTCCGTCATGCAGTCCAGACCCCTGTGACACACATACACATGTATATTATAAAGTTTTTTAGATTCATTTAAACTTTATAATAGCTGGACAAATTAAATTTATTACCATAGAACGATGAACGACTCGCCGGAAGGAGACTCGACAAATAGCTGGTGGATATTGAGACGTCGGAGATCAAGCTTGGGAGAGTTAGACAGAGGGTATCTCACGTAGGCATTCACCGGACCGTACTCAGTGGGACCGGAGTAGTCAGAGATGCAACTGTTGACGTAGAACTTCCGGTCTCTGTCCGAGTACATGACTGGAGATAAACGGAAGGCTGGGCAAGGTAGGTCGACACGAGTCCACTCCGAGTCACCCTCTCGACACAGACTGAGTCTTGACCCGTCAGACCTCGCGGCGACAACTACACGACCCGCGTGGTCTTTCGAGGAGACAGAGACATTGATGAGGCGTTCGGTTTCTTGGTCCTTGATCAAGGGAGGTAGAGAGATCGTCTTTGAAGGGTTGTTGCTTAAGATGTCGGTGAGACGCACTGTGGAGTCGCGTTTGTTCATCATAGCTAGCCATCCTCTCGAAGATCCTATCCTCTTGGACTCACGGAGATGCTTGGACAGAGTCTTGTTTTGGATCGCCACTTGCTCCTCTTTCCTCGGATCGTACAAGTTGAAGTTGACAACGTTTCCGCCGCAAGGAGATTCGCCGACCACTTCTCTCCCGAGGTACAGATAGGGAGTCGTCGAGAAACTCCTCCGGTTCAAGGGGGATGAAAGCTTAGAAATTCGGCCGAAGAGCTGAGACATTTTTAAAACCCTAAAGCTTCCACTGTTCAAAGAGGCGTAATAAGAGAATTAGGTCCCAAAACCAAAATATACTTCCTCCCTTTCCTTATATACTAGGGGTTTTGTTTTTTCTATTGTATAGTGCAGGCCTGAGTATTTTAACCTTGATTAAATACCCCATTCGGAATCGGTCTAAAAATACCCAATTCGAATCCTTTTTGGATCTAAATCTTTTTTTATCCGATAGACAGGATTCAAAAAGAACCGACCCGAATAAACCCAGACTCGATAATAACCGATTTGTATCCACTTAAAAACATGTATATTCAAAATTATGATTTTTATGTTTTGTTTTGTATATATTATTTTTATTTAGTTGAAATATCTTTTATTAACAATATTTATTATTATTTTGTAACATTTTTAAGTAATATGAAGTTTTAAAATATAAAATTTAGAATTTAAAAATGTTTTATGTTAATTATTAATAGTTTGATTTAAATGATTTTGTAAATATTTAGATATTTATGACAAATATTGATTAAATTTGAGTGAGTTTGGGTATGTCATGTATTTTTAGACCAAATTTTGTATTGTATTGAAACCAAATTTCTGTTATCTTTTAAAACAAACAAATCTAATAGTTTAGTTGATATTGCTGTAAATTTTAACCTGGGTTTTTATTAATTTATTTACAAATATATAAAGAACTAAGAAAATCATAAAATATAAGAAAAAAAAATGCAGTACTATATGACATTACTGAGGCAAATGTCAAACAAGCAAGAGAGGTACTCCTAATTCCTCTATCCTAATAGGTTTCCAGGACTTGGAAACCTCTCCTCTACAATACTTGCTCTACTTAATGAGCTGGATTCTTGGCGTTTTGCACATGTAAACATGTCAATGAACATCCCTGCTATTAGGATTGCTGACAGTGTTGGAGAAAACCGTACACAATCCTGTGTGCTAGAGGAGGTCCTCATTGGCTTTGCTTAGGCCTGGGCATAAAATCCGGAACCCGAAATCCGAACCGAATCCAAATCGAAAAACCCGATCCGTTATCCGATCCGAAATGTAAAAATACCCGAACGGGTCTTGTAGGATGATATTAAAAATATCCGAACCCGAAGTGTTATTAACCGAACCCAAACGGGTAACCCGAAAAATACGAAACTAATAGTTAATATAAATATTTTGAAATATAAATAAGTATTTCAATTATTAAATTCAATATTTATGGTAATATGATATATAATAATAAATATCAATTTTTTTATAAATGCTTTAAGTACACAATTAGTTATAAATAGATACTTTATAATTTGCTCATTGAAATAACAAGTCTACTCTCTATAAGGTAATGTATATTGTTTACAAATGATGTTTGTTTTCATATTTGATCTAACATTTTATTATTATTTTATCAATTTTATGTGTAAGAGATTAATTTTTATTTAGTTTAGGTGTTTTCCTTTATATTTTCCTTTAAATTTTTGTTTTTTACTTTGGTTATATCCGAACCGAACTGATATAACCCGAATCCGAACGATATATGGTTATTTTATAGGTTTTAGGAAGTAATACAATTTTGAATCGAACCCGAAGTGTTATTATCCGAATCCGACCCGTACTAATAAAATTTTAGTATGGGACTTAGAAACCTTAACCCGAAAACCCGAAAATCCAAAAACCCGATCCGAACACCAACGGGTACCCGAACGTCCAAGCCTAGGCTTGCCCAAACGCTCACCGAAGAGAAGCGTTTTGGTTAACTCATTTACGCTTTTCCTTTGTTATCTCTATGTGACCATCTGTTATGGTACCTACTGGTGTCAGGCCTTTTGAATCCAAACTTTATTCGGTTATTTCTCAGCTACTTTGTTCTGGATAGTTGGTGCTTTTACCACTATTTCTTAATGCAATGAATTTTCAGTGTTAAAAAAAACTATGATAAGTTAGATGACAATAACTGATAGTTTAAAGTGAAATATACATGATTGTAAGTTAAAAATTCATACATGTCGATTAAAATTATTCTATAGAAAAAGACACTAAGAATGTATGAGAAAAAGGAAAATCTATACTATTACATTTTATGAAGTGATTTTGCTGATTTGTCACATTTTCCTTGATTTTAGCTAATTTGCTTATTTGTCATATTCTTATTAGTTTTTTGATTAAATCATCAATTTATTCATTTATATAATATTCTTTGATTTTACCTAATTTTGCTTATTTGTCATATACTTATTAGTTTTTGATTAAATCATCAATTTATTAATTTAAATAGTATAAATATTTTGAACTTCCTAATTAATTTATTAATTTAAATAATATAAATATTTCGAAATTTCTCATTTGATTTATGATTATAATTATTTTAACTTTCACAAGATTCTTATTAGTTTTTAGCTTAAATCATTAATTTATTAATTTAAATAATATAGCTATTATTATTTATGAAGTGATTTTACTGATTTTTCACATTCTCCTTGAGTTTAGCTAATTTTACTTATTTGTCATATTATTATTAGTTTTTTATTAAATCATTAATTTATTAATTTAAATAATATAACTATTTCAAAGTTTCTAATTGGAATTACAATAATAATTATTTTAAACAAGTTAGGACCAATTCTTATTTTCATATGGTGTAAGATGTTTTAAATTCTATAGTTCCATTTTTTTTCATTCATTCCAAATTGTCTCGATTATAGATTTTGACATCTATACTTTTGTACTTTTGATATTTGTTTTTAGTTGGAGTTCTATGTTTTTCTTCTTTCTTTGAGTTTGAAAGATTAGGAGCAAATCAGTTTTGTTACATGGAGTTTGGAATTATGAATTAGTTATTATGAATTACTTCGGTAGTTATTTCACGTGTATGTTTTAATTATTACTGTTTAATCTATAAGAAAAATATATTTTAATATTAAGTTTAGAGAGTTATCTAAGTAATCATGTTATGAACATGTGTTTAATGGTTTATTTTCTAAAACGGCTAAAATAGATATATTTTTAATGAATAATAAGATTTATCAATATATAATTAACCATAAATTAAATTTAATGATAAAACTATCGTTATCTATTTTTCTTTTATTAAAAGTAAACTTATGATATATTAAGATAAGTCAATGTATATATTTATCAAGTAAACCAATGAAATATTGTCATTATCTCAATTCGTTTTTAATCTTCTAAATTATCATTGAACTTTAGTTTTTATTTAATTTTTATTTATTTTGTTCTTACTTGGATTATGTGTGTTTTAGTACGTTATTGTGTGAAATATTTGATTATGTAATTATGCTCTTATGGTCTCATAGTTTTATAGCTTTCATTTGTGTTAAGAAGACGTAGACCGAAAAAAAATCGAAAAAACTAAAATGATTAACAATACAAAGAATAAGTTATCATGATGTTTAAATCATAATATATATATTAACAATTCTTAATAAAACGATTATACCCGCATATGCGGCCAAAACACCTACAATTTCTTTAGTATAAGATGTAATATTTAGTTATTTTCCTTTTTCTAAAGAAATATAACAATCACTTATGATCATTACAGATTTAAAAATTTGTGGCCCTAAATATGTTAAACATACATGTGGTCTAAAGCAAAAGCTTTACCAGTCTTATGGCTAGCTAGGACGGGCCTGTATGGCGACCGTTTTTTTCAAGCTTTCACATGGGTAAAATGAAGATGGAGAATACTGGTGGTGTGAAGCATGCCAGCAAAAAGAAAAATACAAGATGAACCACTTTGTGTTGTAAAACCACACTTTCATATTGATTGTGCAATTGGATATTTATGAGAAACATGGTGAAAGTTTCCAACAAGACAAACTGAAGGTTGGTGTTCTTCCCAATAGTAGTCTTATTGTCAGCGTCGCTGTGAGTAAAAAGTAAAAACTATTAGTAAACGAGTATAATGCAATATGCAATACAAAGTTGGTAGAATTTCTTTTGTGTCCGTACCCAAAACAATTTCTATGGAATGGTGGTTTATTGGATAAGACAACTTTGTCTTGTTTTGATGTCTCTGAGAATGTAGGGTCGGACAAATGTGAGTCGTTAATAATTTACCAAAAAAGAATGTGAGTCGTTAAAAACTTAAAATCTGTAGACTTTGACCAGTAAGACTCAAAGAACTTTGACTTTTACTTCTCTTTATACATTCTTATTTTCTTTCCTATACAACCCAGCGCCGGCTTTAGGGGTGGCAAACATGGCATATGCCATAGGTCCATCTTAAAAATAACTAAATTTAATGATAAAATAGATCTATATTTATATTTGTTTGGGTCTATAATATTATGCTTAACTAATTATAATACAGAAAAAAAAATTTGTCCATAGGTCCAATATAGTTTTAAGCCGGCACTGATACAACCACACTAGAAAGTTTGTATCCAACTCAAAGTACCTAATGAAACTCAAAAGAAAATTAGTAAGAATAATATATAACACTTCTGCAATGAGTTAATATATTATATATAGATCAATTAATATTTTGATTTGATTCACTTACATTTTAGGTGTATTGTATTATATCTGAATTATCATTTATTGGTAGGTGAAGCTGCGAGACTTGGGGTGATAGGCCTGGGCACGGATCGGATATCCGGGTTTTTGAAGGTATTTGTGATTTGCTTCGAATGGTACGGATATCTAATTTTTCGATTTGCTTTGATTCGGAAAAATACGGATATTCGGAAAAACGGATATCCGGAAAATAAATAGATATTTGCGGATATTTGCGGATACTTACGGATATCTCATTTGTTTTGATTAATACAAATAATCTTAAAAATTCGATACAAATTTGTTTTGTAAAATATTTTTTTACATGATATAAAAGATTAAAAATTAAAAGATATAGTGAATCTACGTATTTTGTAAATTTTTAAACTTAGTTAACAATTATAATAACACAAAACTTAAGAAAAAAATAATAGTTGTCATAAATGTTTTCTTTTCCTTTTACGTAATACTTTTATATAAGTAATAATGTGAATAGAATATGTCAAATCATATGTTAGAATAATAATTATATAATTTTATACATTTAAAACTATAAATATAATCAAAATATACATGTATTTATATATTGACGGATCGGATCGGATATTCGCTTTCCAAAATTTTAATATTTGTGATTTGCTTCGATATTAACGGATATTGAATTTTAGTATTTGTTTTGCTTCGGAAGCTTACGGATATTCGGAATTTTCGGATCGAATAGTAACGGATAACGAATCGAATCAAATTTCACGGATAAAATGCCCACCCCTATGGGGTGAAGATGTATCATGTATTATAAATTTTTGAAATTCTAGTTTTTTTTGTAGAAAATATAAAACCGGGAACTACTTAGTGTAAGCAACACGACAATGTTGAGTTGGTATAATTGTATATTATTAGGTTAAGTTACCAAAGTTTAAGGTTACTTGACAAGTGGTACAATTCGCCAAACAAATTGTAAGAAACCGATACATCATACGGAAACCGAAACCAATGATAACTTTAACTGATACTTTTGTGTGAAAATGCTAAACTTTTGTCGTTAAATTCATGTAATCGATGTTCCAGGAAGATATGGGAAAATCTCTTTTGGTGATCCTTTCTCTGATTTCCCCATTGCCAATCTCATGATAATTTATAAAATAAGTTTAGAATCATGCTTGCTGGCGTACACAATGCAGAACTATAGATCATCCATGTCGTCAATAATACTAAAAACATAATCTAGGTAACTTATACTTATTCTAAAACGTATTAAAGAAATGGTAATTTTTAGAAAACATTTTTGGTCTACGGTTGACAAAAAGATTATTAACTGTATATATCAATTTTGCATTTGAATTAGCACACAATTTTTCATGCAAAGTGTATCTTAGAAAGAAAAAAAATCTCCAAACATGTTGAGTTGTCTTCTGTCATATAACCAAAGAGTCTCTATAATCAAATACATTGTAAACCACTGAACCCAACCATAGGTTAAGAGTCCTTTGCCGGCGTTCTTGTAGTCTCATTTCGATGTGTTAATTTATTTAACCATGGTCTATCATAATTCCATTCGTTAAAACACTTGTTGAAACCTAATAAAATTACTGTTAAGTACTACTTAATCAAATCATAATACAAAAGTAATCAGATTCCACTGATAGGCTACTTTTTAAAGCACCTCATCGTTGAAAATGTCAAAGAAAATAAAAAATTCCCACAGTTCGTTTTTTATATAAAAAGATATTATTTTCTGAAACATTCATAGAATTACAATCAATTTCTTCCACAGTTTAAATTCTCATCAGTTCTTTGTTCTTTTGCTGACTTGGCTTAATCCTCAAAAGAATCTTATATTTTGTCTGCCGTGTGGCGACTTCTTATTCTTCTTCTTCATCTTCCTTCTTCTCTTCTTCCAAGCTTTTGCTTCTTCTTAAACATACTTTTTCATAAACCACCATCTGCTTTATCTTTCCTCAACTCCAGGATCTCTTCTTCTGACGAAGTCTTCATTTTTTATGTTCACACGATAAATTCAAAGGTAAGTTATGATCATCTTCTGTCTTTTTATGATTGGTTCGTTCACTAAGTCACACTTCTTTCATGTCGCTGTTGAGTTTTTAGAGAACAAAAGGAACCAACTTTCGAAATTCGATTACTTGGACAAGAACTTGGATACCAAGGGAAAATCTAAAGTTAATCTCTTTCAATGTCTAAGAACATGTTACTCTGTTTAGATTCTACTCAATTATGGAAAAAGGCTTTAACTTTGCAGATCAAACTGTTTGTTTTAATGCCCTCTGCAGTGGAGAAACGTAGGTGGTACAGTCTCTTCACGACAATGAAGTGTTTCTTCTTCTCTGGAGGGGACAAGAAAGACGAACACAAGACCCCTAATGTCTCTTTAACCTCCAACTTCTCCGACCGCGACATTAACCGAAGCGGATCGGAGTTCAACTCTCGAGACGTCTCCGGCACGAGCACGGAGTCATCCATGGGGAGGAAGAACTCGTACCCTCCTGCAATGTCCACCAGAGCAAGCAATCTCAGAGAGTTCAGCATCACTGATCTCAAGGCTGCGACAAAGAACTTCAGCAGGTCTGTTATGATCGGAGAAGGAGGTTTCGGTTGTGTCTACAGGGGAACAGTGAGGAGCTTAGAAGACCCCTCGATCAAAATCGAAGTTGCTGTTAAGCAGCTCGGTAAGAGAGGGTTGCAAGGGCATAAGGAATGGGTTACGGAAGTGAACTTTCTCGGCGTGGTTGAGCATACGAACTTGGTGAAGCTGCTTGGTTACTGTGCGGAAGATGATGAGCGTGGGATTCAACGGCTTTTGGTTTATGAGTACATGCCGAACCGAAGCGTTGAGTTCCACTTGTCTCCTCGGTCGCTCACCATCCTTACTTGGGATCTCAGGTTGAGAATTGCTCAAGATGCGGCTCGTGGTTTAACGTATCTTCACGAACAAATGGAGTTTCAGGTAACTGTTGTCATGACTTGAATTTGATCTCATTGTTTCTCTGTCTTTTTGTGACTTTTGATCTCTATTGTTTTTTTTTACAGATAATATTCAGAGATTTTAAGTCCTCGAACATTCTTTTAGATGAGGATTGGAAAGCAAAGCTTTCGGATTTTGGTTTGGCTCGGTTAGGTCCATCTGAAGGACTAACTCATGTTTCTACTGATGTAAGCACTTCTTTTGGTTGCAAGATTTGTATTAGACCTGGGCATTCGGGGCAAAGACCGGATCTATTTGGATTTGTTATTTTTGGGTTCACTTCTATTTGAGTCGGTTCTTTTTAGTTTCTGTTTATTTCAGTTATATATAATTTTTTTAATCTATTTAGGTATTTGTAAATTTTTAGTTCGGTTTTCTGTTTTGTTAGGTTGTTGGTACAATGGGTTATGCAGCACCTGAGTATATTCAAACCGGCCGTCTAACATCCAAAAGCGATGTGTGGGGATATGGAGTGTTCATCTACGAGCTCATCACAGGGAGGAGACCAGTAGACAGGAACAAACCTAAGGGAGAGCAGAAGCTTCTAGAATGGGTGAGACCTTATCTATCAGACACAAGGAAGTTCAAGCTCATATTAGACCCGAGGCTGGAAGGGAAGTACCCTCTGAAATCAGTTCAGAAGCTAGCAGTTGTGGCCAACAGGTGTCTGGTTAGGAACCCAAAGGCACGTCCCAAGATGAGTGAAGTGTTGGAGATGGTGAACAAGATTGTGGAAACGCCTTCAGGGAGTAGTGATGTGCCACAGCTAGTTCCTTTGAGGAGTCTAGAGACTTCTAGAGACGCTGGAGGGAAAAAGAAGAGGGGGTTAGAGAACGGTGGTGGTGATGGAGGTTGGTTTGGTAAGTTATGGAACCCAAAGACAATAAGAGCTTGTTGATTGGTTACTTCTTGTTACAAAAAGAAAAGATGGAGATTGAAAAGCTTTTGAAGATATGGGTGGAGATGAGATCAATATCAAGATTCAGTTCATATTACATATTTATAAATGAAGATTGTGAGATGTGCTAATGTTATATATGATGTTTGTGTGATTGTAATTGTAAACCACAGCTGAGTTATGAAGATATGTATATAAGGCTAAGCTTATCATGAGTTTTGTTACAGAGTTATGAAGATATGTATATAAGCTTATCATGAGTTTTGTTACAAAGCTGATCAGCTTTGACCACAAGAATACTTGCGTGTATAAATGAGTTTTTATTAAATTACCGAAAGTAAATCTTACCACAAACATACAATAAAGAAAAATAGAAAATAAATATTTTTTGCTGAGGACTACTGAAATTTTGGAAAAGAATATTAGCCGATAGGTAGGAGACTTGTTAGTGTGGTTAGGTATATTCTTTTGGGAAATTGTTGATAATGTAATACTATTGTGTAGAAAAATATAAAACTCTTGAGTATGTTTTGAAAATTCAAATGTGAAATGTAGGTTTTGATATGTAGAAATATTTTTGGTTCTTTACCTTTTTTCTAACCAATCAGGAAGAGTCTCTTAGAATTGATTGTTTCTATTTTCACAAAAAAAAAAGAGCCAATGAAGAAAATGTAAAATTAATGAGCATAATTTTGAAAAGAGTGTGGGAGTTGTTTAAATACATAACATTACTAGGGTATAAATTCGGGGAAAAAGGAAAGACTAGGGGTCGGTTTAGATATTTCTAGAAAATTAGAAAAAAGGAAAATAAAGAAAAATAAAGTCTTAAGGTCTCTCTCTTTGCCAACAAGAAACGTAGAGACGATATAACTTACTGCGAAGATCTCTCTGCTCTTTCAGATCCCATTCTCAACAACCCACCGTCTCTCAGATAACCCTAAAGCTCTCAAATTTCTTGAGGGACTCTCTCATCGCTAATCTCGATTCAATCATGTCGAACCCAGCTGAATCCTCAGACTCGTAAGTACCCAGATCTCCGATTTTGATTTTTCCGATTCCGATCTAATTGAACTCTGGGTTTTCGATTTCGGGATTAGGGTTTTGGTTGATCTAAGTTTATATAGCTAAAAGCTTAATCCTTTTGTTTTTTTTTGTTTTCAGGAAATCGAAGAAAGATTTCAGTACTGCTATTCTGGAGAGGAAGAAGTCTCCCAACAGACTTGTCGTCGATGAGGCCATCAACGATGATAACTCCGTCGTGTCTCTCCACCCTGCCACTATGGAGAAGCTCCAGCTCTTCCGTGGTGATACCATTCTCATCAAGGTTGGGTCTTTTTCCTTTATTTGTTTTTAATTCTCTTTAGACATAATCTAGGGTTTTGTAGGTATTATAAATACGAAGAGACTTGCTTTGTTGGTTATAGAATTATAGTATTGTACTGATGCTGTCTCGATGACTTTGTGTTGGGTTCTTTGTGAATTCTAATTTGGTTTTTGTGTTTTGTTTTCTAGGGTAAGAAAAGGAAGGACACTGTCTGCATCGCTCTTGCTGATGAATCATGTGAGGAGCCAAAGATCAGGATGAACAAGGTGGTTAGATCTAACTTGAGGGTTAGACTTGGAGATGTTATCTCTGTCCACCAATGCCCTGATGTCAAGTACGGAAAGCGTGTGCACATCTTGCCTGTTGATGATACCGTTGAAGGAGTTACTGGAAACCTCTTTGATGCTTACCTCAAACGTAAGTTGCCTTTTTTTTTGTTTTCTTTGAGATTGTTGTTTACAGGCATGGATTGATTTTGTTGTAATACAATTTCATTTTGTTTCAACAGCTTATTTCTTGGAGGCGTACCGCCCGGTGAGGAAGGGTGATCTCTTCCTAGTCAGAGGAGGAATGAGGAGTGTGGAGTTCAAAGTTATTGAGACAGATCCTGCTGAGTACTGTGTGGTTGCTCCGGATACTGAGATTTTCTGTGAGGGTGAGCCAGTCAAGAGAGAGGATGAAGAAAGGCTTGATGAAGTGGGTTATGATGATGTTGGTGGTGTCAGGAAGCAGATGGCTCAGATCAGGGAACTTGTTGAGCTTCCCTTGAGGCATCCGCAACTGTTCAAGTCTATTGGTGTTAAGCCACCGAAGGGAATTCTGCTTTACGGACCACCCGGGTCTGGAAAGACTTTGATCGCTCGTGCTGTTGCTAACGAGACGGGTGCCTTCTTCTTCTGTATCAATGGACCTGAGATCATGTCCAAGCTGGCTGGTGAGAGTGAGAGCAACCTCAGGAAAGCATTTGAGGAGGCTGAGAAGAATGCTCCTTCAATCATATTTATTGATGAGATCGACTCCATTGCACCGAAAAGGGAAAAGACGAATGGGGAGGTTGAGAGGAGGATTGTGTCTCAGCTCCTCACGCTAATGGATGGCCTAAAATCTCGTGCTCATGTTATTGTCATGGGAGCAACCAACCGTCCCAACAGTATCGACCCAGCTTTGAGAAGGTTTGGAAGATTTGACAGGGAGATTGATATTGGTGTTCCTGATGAGATTGGACGTCTTGAAGTTCTCAGGATCCACACAAAGAACATGAAGCTTGCTGAAGATGTAAATTTCTGATTCTTGCTTGTGCCTGCCTTTGTTGTGTATAATGGTTATTGAAGGCCTAACCCTTGTGTTTTTTTTTTCTGTTTTGTTTCAGGTGGATCTAGAAAAGATCTCAAAGGACACACACGGTTATGTCGGTGCTGATCTTGCAGCTCTGTGCACAGAAGCTGCCCTGCAATGCATCAGGGAGAAGATGGATGTGATTGATTTGGAAGATGATTCCATTGATGCTGAAATCCTCAACTCCATGGCAGTGACCAATGAACACTTCCACACTGCTCTAGGGAACAGCAACCCATCTGCACTTCGTGAAACTGTAAGTACTGACAGTGCTGCTAGAATATTATCAGAACCTGTAATTTCACTTGAATCTCATTCCAAACTTTCTTCCATTTGCAGGTTGTTGAGGTTCCCAATGTTTCTTGGGATGACATTGGAGGTCTTGAGAATGTCAAGAGAGAGCTCCAGGAGGTAAATTGTTCTTTCCACTCGTGCTTGTATCTGTCCATTAATTATAAGCTAAGCTTTTAACCTCTCTGATTGTTTAAATGCAGACTGTTCAATACCCAGTCGAGCACCCAGAGAAGTTTGAGAAATTCGGCATGTCTCCGTCTAAGGGAGTTCTTTTCTACGGTCCTCCTGGATGTGGTAAAACTCTTTTGGCCAAAGCTATAGCCAACGAGTGCCAAGCAAACTTCATCAGTGTCAAAGGTCCTGAGCTTCTCACTATGTGGTTTGGTGAGAGTGAAGCGAATGTCCGTGAAATCTTTGACAAGGCCCGTCAGTCTGCTCCATGTGTCCTCTTCTTTGACGAGCTCGACTCCATTGCGACTCAGAGAGGAGGTGGAAGCGGAGGTGATGGTGGCGGTGCAGCAGATAGAGTCCTGAACCAGCTTTTGACTGAGATGGATGGGATGAACGCCAAGAAAACTGTCTTCATCATCGGAGCAACCAACAGACCCGATATCATTGATTCTGCACTTCTCCGACCAGGAAGGCTCGACCAGCTCATTTACATTCCGCTGCCGGACGAGGATTCACGTCTCAATATCTTCAAGGCCGCCTTGAGGAAGTCTCCTATTGCTAAAGATGTAGACATCAACGCTCTCGCTAAGTACACACAGGGATTCAGTGGTGCTGATATCACTGAGATTTGCCAGAGGGCTTGCAAATACGCCATCAGAGAAAACATCGAGAAGGTCAGACATCTTTTATCATGCTTGCTAAATCTCTAACTGAAAGTGGTAAAGTGTCTCCAATATTTAAATTTAACTCTTTGGTTTTTGTTTCAGGACATTGAAAAGGAGAAGAGGAGGAGCGAGAACCCAGAAGCCATGGAGGAGGATGGAGTTGATGAAGTATCGGAGATAAAAGCTGCACACTTTGAGGAGTCGATGAAGTACGCACGCAGGAGTGTGAGCGATGCAGACATCAGGAAATACCAAGCCTTTGCTCAGACGCTGCAGCAGTCTAGAGGGTTTGGTTCCGAGTTCAGGTTCGAGACTAATGCTGGTTCAGGTGCAACCACTGGAGTCGCTGATCCTTTTGCAACGTCTGCAGCTGCTGCTGCGGACGATGATGATCTCTACAATTAGTGATCCAGTTTATCATACTTTGTTATTTAAGTTTTCAGTCGGATTCTCTCTTGCTTCTGGATACCTTGTGTTTTCTTTAAGTTATCAGAATTATGTTGGTGCTTTTAATCAATGTCCTCAATTGACTACTCTTGTTCATTCGTATGACTATGGTTTGCAAATCGTGTGTGGTTTGATCCACAAGTTAAAAACTTGCTATGAATGTTCATTTCACAAGCAGCCTTGTCTTAAGAAACAAGATTTGTTTATTAAAACCATAACTCAAAGTAGTAGTCATACTGAAAGAACAAGGATGAACATAAACTTTTAAAAGTAGTACTGTCTTGTTCAAACTTAAAAACACTCAAATCTTTAACCTTCAGCGCCTAGTCCACGTGCTCTAGGACGTCTCACAGCGACCAACGGATTGACTATGCCTTGTGACTCTCTTCCCAAACCAGAGCCATCCACAAAACCCATTCTTGCCATCATCCTCGAACCGAAACCTGTTGTGTGCTGCTCAAAGGCTCCCAATCTTTTGTCTCTAATTCTTCCTGAGCCAGAGCCACCACTGTCATGGGAGACGCGTTTCCCAGAGGAAGAAGATCTGTTCCTTTTAGCGTTATTGCTTGATGGACTAGCCTCGTCGGTATCAATGGAGAAATCCAGACCTAAACCAAGTGATTTCGGACGTTGAATAGCTTCTATAGGCTGTGCTATCCCCTTACCCTCCTTTCCTAGACCGCCTCCTTCTATGAATCCCATTTTAGCCATCATTTTAGATCCAAAGCCTCTTGTGTGTACCTCGAATGCTCCAATATCTGCTCCACTAGAGGTTCCCTGAGTTGTTTCAGCCACTTGTTTTGCATCATTGACATCAAAAGAGGTCTTAGCCACAGCGACCTCAGAATCAATAACACCACTTGACACAAACGAAACAGGTTGTTCAGCATATGAACTCTTCTTCCCGCTGCTTTTGTTTCTCTCCCGTTCTTCTCTACTAGGTCGCTTTTTGGCTGAATCTTTTGCTTTCTTCCTCTCCAAACCTCCAGATTTAAGCTTTACCCCTCCTCCGGTCACAGCAAAATCCTCTTCCTCGTCTCCTGCTCCTATTAGCTTCTCAATGCGAACCTTATCGCTAGCAGATGGCATACACGTCTGATACGTTCGAGTCACCGTCACAAAGCTTTTCTTTCCAGAGCCAGTGCAGCTACTAGATAAGCGGTACACATCTGCTAATCGTCTCACCTGAGAGCAATCTCGGTTATGCATACGCTGGAAACAGTGCATGTCCACTTTCTCCAGAACAAAACGCTCTAACTGGATGTTTATATCAGCAAGATCAACACCACGCTGCAACATTCTCTCACGACGCTTCAGAGCTATGTACTCTTTGCGATGTTTCTTCTTCTCACCAGGAAAGGTACGAGAATGCTTGCTCTTTTGTGCCCCTGAAGGCCAAGACTGCGGGAGAAACTTAGCCACCTGTTTCTTTTTATTCTTCCTCCCTGAAAGACTCCTTGGATCCTTCACAAACATTAGATCATCCATTGTAGCCTTACCATGCCCAGAGTAATGACTTCCTGTCAACTTCTTACCATACTCCATTGACGCCTTTTGCAGAGCAAAACCAGTCAACTTCTTCCCTGTCTTCTTCTTATTGGCAAAAGAATCACTTCCAGAAGTGTCACCACTCGACAAATCCAGTTGATCTAACGACTTTTCTGCCAGCCAATGAGCATCCAACATATTCTCACTCCCACCAATACCTTCCAAGTAATCCTTCGCAACAGCGTCATCAATCTCGGTACCACTTCCAAACATATCCTCCGAGCTTTCACTCTCATCAGATGACTCACTCTCTTCAGATCCAGTGCTTCCTTCTTCTTCTTCTCCACCACTCTCTTCATCATCATCATCAGATATATCTTCAGTGTAAAGCTTCATCCCTCCTATAGAAATGAACCCCGAATTCCTCTTCGACGGTTTCACTTGCACAACATCAGGCATAGCTTCATCTTCACTTGCAGCAGCCTCTCCACCAGTTTCTTCATCTCCCAATGCCTTTGAAAGACTACCACTTGGTGCAACATCAGAATCAAAGCCAAGTCCTTTATGTGAGCCGTCATCATCACCACCACCCAAAACAAAACTCGGTTCGTACTCGTACTCATAATTTACCTTAACCACTTCTTTCGATGTCGATGAAGAAGAAGGCGTCTGATCATCTAAATACGCAACGATCTGCGTCGCGTCTGCCTTCTTCCCCAGCAGTAACTGATTCGATCCAACTCCAACCATCTGATGATCACCACCACCATCGACGCCGGAAGGATACTGATAGGCGTAGCTTTGACCACTGCATTTCCTCAGACCACCACTCGTGGCAGCACGATCTGAGCTTCCGGGGTTCTTCGATCCTCTTCGGGAAGAGCTTCTTCCGCGAGACGGCGTCGAAAAGGAATGATCTTTGGGGAAATCGGAGAGAGCGCCTCCTTCTACGAACAGAGTGTTGGTAGTACGTCGGCGACGACCGCCGGAGGAAGAACCCGCCGCGGAATTGGAGTTTGTCCTCGCGCGGTGTCCCGGAGATCTGGATTTGCTTTTCCCGGAACCACCACCGCCGCCGCTTGATCTTCTCTTGCCACCGCCTCTCATAATCTTAACTCCAGAAAGAAAACCCTAATTCGGGGGAAGACGATGAAGAAAGTAAAGGAACAAAAAAAAAAGAGATCTTATTGGCCTGTGTCTCTGTTTCTTCCCGAAACTGCTGGGCCACGTTAACGAAAACGATGGGTTTCGTGTCGTTTTACTCTCCCAGAGGAGGAATCAAATGTTTGGATATACTCTCTCTTGGGACAGGCCCAGTATATATATTATTATTACCAAACACAAGTTCAGTTGTATTATGGCCGGACCGGAGAAGAACTATCCCTCTCTGTCAGATTAGTTGTGTTCTCAAAACGACGCCATTTTAACATTCTTCACTCTGCTTTGATCCCTTTCTAAACATTTCTAATCCTATCCTGAGAGAGGATATTGCAGTGTCTGTTACCAAACAAAAAAGTTTTTCTTTTTTGTTTTTTCGTTCCCTTATTTATTTTGTTATCCACAAATCGCCGGTGAGTCGATAATAAACACATAGAGAAAAGAAATGGAGAAGTATTTTGGAAATGCGTACAGGGGAGATCCAGGAGTGCCGCACGCAGATGCTGATAGGTTCGTGAACATATGGATTGGTTCGGCTGCCTTCTCTGCTCTCACCTGGGTCAATCCTTACATGTGGCAGCTCTCCAGCCAGTTCAAGTATTAACTAACTCTTTTATTCTCTCTCTCTCTTGACCAATCTGGATTCGAAAGTTTGTGGCTTTTTTGTTTTCTGTGTGTTTGGTTTTTCTCTGAGTGCTAGTGTTTTGGTGCGTCTGAATTGGCTTCTCTGACTTACTCTACCGAGACTTTGTTTGTGCATATAGCTCTTGATTCTGTTGGGTTACAGGAAAGTTTGAGACTTTGGTTCCTTTTAGACGAAACTGAATGGAGTTGTTGTTGTTGTTACCATAGGTAAGGCATAGCTAAAACGTCAGCGTTTTTTTGGTCTTTCCAGGCTGTAACTTCGTAGTAGTCTCTTCTCGTTGTATGATAACATGATTCAGTTCACGATAGCTATAGCTAGCTAGTATGTTTCCTCTCTTCAAAGGCTTTGTATGTTTCTAAATGTTTGAGTCTTGTACTTGTTCTCTCTCATACTCTCTAATTTTGCAGTTATCATGATAAGTGGATGCTCTTTGAGCAGTACCACTGGAAAAAAGCAAGGGCAAAGAAGCAGCCTTACGAATTCAAGGTTCACACTTTACCCCCAATAACTGAATTATTTGCTTTTTTTTTCTTCCTGATAGATTACATGTTTGACAACCAAGTGTTTGTTTGGTTCTTGTCTTTGTTCATCAGTGGAATAAGATACCAAAAGAAGTCAGGGACTCGTATTATTACAACTGGCCTGTCTACTTCCCTTAGATGAAAGCCTCTGCCTTGCAATCTTTTCGGCTGCCTTGTCGAACTTCTTAAGAATATAACTCTATTTGCTTCTCATTCTGTTCCTTTTCTGTTGGATTTTAAGTTTGGTCTGTACTGATCACTCAACTATCCTCTTCTAGATGAAACTCTTATGGCAGTATTGAAACACTCTTCTTTTACGTACGGAAACCAGAATCTGTCATTGTCATGATTGATCAACACATTGTCGAAATCTCCTGACAACTGTCTTTTGAACAAGTTGAAATATTGAAGTTTCAATGTTGGGAATACAGTTGCTTTGACATTCCAAGTAGGTCTCAAGAGGGTAGGCAAAGTGTTTTGACAGATCTGTCGGTGTTACCTAGCAAATACCTCAATCTTAGGGAGAAAAATGCATTCACTTAAACTTCAACAATGGCGAGATAACAAGCTGCTTATGAAAACCAGCAACAGAACCAGCACAATGTAACTATTTGTAAATGTGATCATTAACATGAATCAATAGTTAATTCTTGTAATAAAAAGAATCTCAAATGAACTAATGATTCTTTACGAATAACAAAACATCAAAGACTATCCTTTCCTACTTTCTTGTAGGATCTTCTGTACTTCTTCTGGCTTACAGGGAATGGTGAGAGGTCCTCTAGGTTGAAACCCAAACTCCTCTCTCGCCTGTTCAAGCAGTTTCCTGAACTCAGGTTTGTTCAACTCTTGAAGCTCCAAAACAAACCTCACAGCCCTCTCTCCTTTAACCGCAATCACTGCCACATGCCCTTCTTTAACATCACTAGGAACAATTGTTGCACCATTACCCTCTTCCTCAAACTCACCACAATCTTCAACCCTCTTGCAGAATCTTGTGAATACGCAGCAAGTTTGTAGCTTTCTTATGAGAAGCTTCAACTTCTTGCACATTCTCAAAATCTTGTGAAGAGGAGGAAGCAAACAGTAGGAAGTAAAGCTCTGGTGGGTTTTCTCTGCTTCTTCTTTGGTGGAGTTGTTGCATTGTTTTGGATGAGAGGGTCTAGTTTTTATATAGACGTATCATGGTTAGGACTACGGAGGTTACCAAGAAGTTTCTTGATCAACAGCATTTAATGCAGTTCTTTATTTGTGTGTTTCTTTCTTTGTTCTCCTGGGAATACTGGGGCCTGATGAGAACACGGTTTAGCAGCCCAAATAGAAGCTCTCTTTCTCTGTAACTTCCTTTTAAATCTCTTTTTTAATCTTTATTTTTCTTTGTAAAGATTCTAATATATTCATCAAAGAATTAGACAAAATGTGTAGTGTAACAAGTAAGGTAACCTATACAAAAGGGATATGACTTTTCTTTTTTGGAAACACAAAAGGGATATGACTATATATATTTAGGTTTGGATGTATACAATTTTTTTCCAGTGAAAGTGTGAAACTCAAGACATGTTGAAGTACAGGCTGGATTTGTATCAGGTGTAGTCAATAGTTTAATAAAAAAAGTAAGACATACCGTATTACCCGTACATATGAAAGAAGAGAAGAGATTTGTCATTATCTAGAGAATCGAGTTGAGAGTCGTATGTTTTTGTCAACCACCTCGTGCTCTGGTCTGTACTGTACGGTATCATTAATTGCTTGTTCAAACGTTCTATAAGCACCGTCCCGTGTCCCGTACCTTACGACTTATATAACCCTGTAACAGGGTTTGATTCTCCTTAAGGGCCCCATCAGACTCATTTGTATTATCACAAACATATAAAGATTGAATACTATGTGCACCAACATGGATTTGAACTTGTGCAAGTGAGACCGTGAGAGAATTTGTTACGTTAAGTAGTCGTCAGTAACATCCATAATACAAGTATACAACCAAAAAAAAAAACCTTATGATTTATTAGGCGATTGGGTAATACAACTTGATTCTTTAGACATTTGATTACACAAACACATTTTAAAATCTAGGGACTTGAACTAAAATCATAAAAGGCACCGTACATTTAAAAGAAGTGAAGATATTTGTCATTATCTTGAGAATCGAGTAGAGTCATATGTTTTTGTCAACCACCTCGTGCTCTGGTCTGTACTGTAGTACGGCATCATTTAAGGTTTGGTCAAACTTTCTGGACACTGTCCCGTGTCCCTTACCTTACGACTTATATAACCCTGTTCGATCTTCCCTACGGGCCCCATCAGACTCTTTTGTATTATCACAAACATATTGAATACTATGAGCACCAACATGGATTTGAAATTCTACAAACCAACGCCTTTCTTCATGGGTTGGTGAGACCATGAGAGGATGGGTTACGTCCATTTGTTGTCAGTAGACAGTAACATCCATAACATAACCTTATGATATACTAGGCGACTGAATGATACAATACAACTATTGATTGATTAGACATTTGATTACAAAAACACATTTTACAGTCTGTTTTTTTGTCACAGCAATTTCATTAAATTAAAAATGGTTACACTCCATAGAGGAGACATTGCTCCAGAACCGGACAACATGAAAATTTAGACAACCACATTGACACAACTACATAGAAGATAAAGCAACTTGATAGAATTAGAAGAATATACAGCAATGTACAAAAACACATTTTACAATCTAGGGACTAGAACTAAGGCAAGGGTTTCGTAAAGCAAATGTTACACATGTTCTGAGTACACGTTTATTAAACTATCACTCGTCCGTCCGCTCTGTTAGAAGAAATTGGCAATCCAAGTCCCACATCGGAAACAATCAAAGAACAAATCTGCCAGGGTTTAGATTTAAAGCGGACAATATCATAATAAGTGAGGGTTGGCAGCTGATGACGTACATCTGGTTCTAGCTGAGCGTCTGACCTCTAGCACATGCATCAGGTCTGATTTTAGTAGAGTATCTAGCCTGCGAGTGCATCTGCCCACGAGTGCAGCTGGTCCTTCGGAACACCCGAATTCAGACAGTCTACGGAGCATAATAGCATTCTATATATGTTCATCCTCAGTTCAAAGGCTATTCCGTAAGGGCAATGCTGTCGACACGCGCAGCAAAGTTCTCGAGTAAGACCATCGTTGGAAATTATCGAAAGTGTGAATCCGTCCATTGGGAAAATTTTACCATGGTTCATAAATGGATCTGACCCCTATAGACATTCAATGTGAACTATGATGCTACAAAAGGAATTGCACGTATAAACCTCAACATGTGGATGTGTTTCCCTTTCGCATATGTCACACCAATTGTGTCCTTCTGTAACTTTGTCGAAGGATAAAGTGAGATAATGTTCATCATGTTTGTACCTCAACTTATATGGTAAAGTGGCATAACGGAAACAGAAAACAAAAGAACATTCGATACAGTTCAAATAATTTTATAATTAGTATAAAACTAATTGTGATTAACTAATAAATAAAATCTGCAATATTATTATTTTGATAATATAATTAGTGATGTATTGTTAAGATGATATAATTAATGAAGTAGTTAAATTGAATAAAAATGTGAAGATAACTAATGTATTTGTTAACCATCCAAAATAAAGTCTTGCGTTCAAGTGTTAAAGGTACCATGTTACATACCATATTAAATCATTTTGAGTTATTAAAAAAAAGGAGACAGGGTTGCTAGTCGAGTTGAACAATGGATGTTTTTCTCATTACACAAGTGGGTCATGAAGTCTGAGATAGCTTGGTGTGCGTAATGTAATGTACCAATACATGAAGTTAATGTAACCAAGAAACTTTCTTTTCCCTGGAAATTTAGTTATTTATATTTGCTTTCTGTTGATTTGAAGGTCGTTAAACTCAATGACAAAGAAGCTGGTTTCTTTTCTTATTTCCACCATAACCCGAAAATGAAACATACATATAAAAAAAAACAGCAAGACCATCAGCATCAATAGCAGCAGCAGAATGTAGATGAGAGAGACATTCACATATCAAAATGCAACACGTTTATACAAATCCGAAGGCAACCGAGGCGTGGCAACGGCTTGAACAGGTGTACGCATAAAAGTAACGATTCCAGGGTTTCCAGACATATCAATCTCCTCTGGTTTAGTCCCTTGGGGCAGTGTCCAAACGAAGTGGTGAAGCAAATGACTCAACATCGAAGTCACCAAGTTGATACCAAGTTGTGCACCGGGACAAACCCGTCTTCCTGCTCCAAACGGAAGCAGCCTAAAATCATGACCCTTCATGTCAATGTCTTCTTCCAAGAACCTCTCTGGTCTAAAATCTAATGGGTTTGTCCATACGGCAGGGTCTCTACCCACCGCCCAAACGTTCACATGAACGTTTGAACCTTTCGGAATGTTGTAGCCTCCTATCTTGACGTCTGCGCTTGATCGGTGAGGAACCATTAGAGGCGTTGGAGGGTGCAGCCTGAATGATTCTTTAACAATGCATTTCAAGTAGGGTAAGCGTGCCAAGTCTGGCTCGGTTAAGATCCGGTCAAGGCCAATGGCTCTGTCGAATTCTTCTTGCACCTTTTGTTGTACTCTTGGATTCTTGATCATTTCCGCCATGGCCCATTCGGCTGTTATCGCTGCTGTGTCCATCCCGGCCGTGATCATATCCTGCATAGACACACCATTTACCCTATTGTGAGCAACAAGTAATTTATACAGAGTAAAGTGTCTTTTTTTCTAACACCACAGAATGAAGTGTCTAAATAGTTATTATGTTTCTCAATTGAATCCAATGGCCGGATTTAAGGTTTTTGGGGGCTATAAATATTTTTAGTTTAATTTTAGTAAACATTTTTAATAATTTAGGGAATTTTTTTTTTTTTTTTTGTCGACAAGATTACAGACTCATATAGATTCTGTAAACCAATTTGGGCGCTCTGTATCCATATGGACAGTAAACGACGTCTATTGCCTCACACCACGTGCTAAGCCATCCGCCTTCTTGTTTTTTGTCCTTGATATATGGATAATCTCCGAACTGTGAAAACTCCTCTTGAGACTTCTGATGTCTTCCAAGTAGCTTGCAAAAGCCGGCCATTTTTCTGGTTCCGAAACCATCTTCACCAATTGAGAACAATCCATTGCAAAAGTAACATTATACTGCCTTAAATTCCTCATACATTCCATTGCCCAAATAAGAGCTTCCACTTCCGTATGTAAAGGTGATTGACTTGCTCTCGTATTTCTTGCACCCAGTAATCCTTCGAAGCCTGGTAGTGTACTATACCAACCATGCCCAGAGAAAGGATCTCCGGATTTCCAAGATCCATCCGTAAAACACCATCGTCCTGATCGAATCGGTAAATCAGGCTCGGATCTCGCAATAATTTAGGGAATATGTTATATGTATATATTACCTATTTAAAATTAAGGGTGAAGACAAATGTTTCATCGATGTGTCCAGAAACATGCATGTCCATTTAAGCACTAAAACATACCCATAGAAGACCAATGATGGTGTCTTCGCTAAGATCATACTGATCCTTCAACGTAAGCAACGCATCAACGAAATGCTGCTTTGGTCCACTAGACTTTTGACGGGCCAAAGTGTGCTCTTCCATGATAGCTCGAGTGAGGAGGTCGCGGCGTGTGAGGTTTTGTCTTAGTGATCACGTCTAGTACTCCTTGTCTAAGCAGTAAAGTAAATGACACAACCAAGTTTAACGAGTTCCCGGCACTCAGGCACAGTACATCTCGTGGGAGAACTCTTGCTCCCAAACTCCACTATGATCAAAGAAGTTTACAACGTCTCGTTACTTATAACTTGTAACAGACTCTAAGGTTAACACAACACCTCTGTGCTTAACCTTGTGAATACAGTAAGCGTAGAGAACTCTAGCTAGAACGATGAAGTTCTCTCTTGCTATATCTCTGATGTATTCTATGTTGCTTGCCTCTCTCTCTCTCTGTCTTCGTGTTGTTGATTATCTCAAGTTGATGCAGGATATATACTTGACGTCTTCAGCATATCCAGCTCGAGATCTTCGGTCTCGTCATTATCTTCAACTTGTGTTGTTATCTCCAACTCGTGGGCTTCATAGTGTGTAACTCGACGGGCCTTAGTGTATTGTCTATGGGCCAAACCCAACAAATCTCCACCTGTTTGCCCAAGACCAATACTGCGTCGTCGTTTAACTTTCTTCTTGTGGTGATCCTTCACCGACGATCTTCCAATGAATGACATGCATCCTCTCACCGAGCTTCTCTCTTTGTCTTGGCGATTCTCGATCCTGATTTAGGAATTAGCTCCACCTGAAGCTAACTCCCTTAGCTCGATAGATGTTCTGTCTCGGCTCCCCCTCTCTTTTCAATATCAGATACGTTTCGAACCGCATCAGAAATGAATCATAGACTGGACCGAGTCTGTTGTGATTCTCATGTCTTCCCATCTTGATACTCCGACCCAAATCTCCGTCGGATTCGAGTTCTACGAACTCCACTTCTTCGGTTTGGCTTCCCAATTCCGATTCGATTTCGCGGCACTAAGGTAACTCAGCTAGACTTTTCCTTGTCATAGCTCTAACTGTACTTTGGTTCAATTGATTTCAAACCTCACCTTAACACAGAAGTATATTGGTTTGATCTCAGATTGAAGTCAACACGAGCCCCACATTTTCCTCTGCTTGCTCTTTGACGTTTCCATAGTAAGTCGTACCTTCTTCTCATCGCGTTAAAGTAATTCTCCAACTTTCTGAAGATACTTCATTGTCTGAAACCTTGTTATGGCTTCATGACTGTGTTTGTGTAGCTGCTGACCGAGTTCCTTCGTCAAACTGCTCCACCTGAAAGCGGATGTGTTAGTGCGCTTTCCCCTTATCTCCCCAGGTAACCTCTTTTCCAAACACCTTGTGAACTCCCTCTTTTAACTCACCCTTATTCTGATTTTGTTTGTTGAATCTTTGCGAGATGAAACTGAGCTCACTGGGGTCACCTGGGTTCTTCTATCTTCCTCTACTCAACATTCAGAAGTCCACAGCAGAGCTGGAACTTCGGACCGGGTACGGTTTTAGTTAGGAAATCTGCAGGGTTTAGAGTAGTGTGTATCTTCTGTAAGATAACGTCGCCTGCTTCCACTAGGTCTCGTATAAAATGGAACTTAGTATCAATCTGCTTAGTTCTCTCGTGATAGACTGGATTCTTTGCTAGGGCAATAGCACTTTGTGAGTCACAGTGAATCGTAGCATTGTTTTGCTTGAAACCTAGTTCGTTGCATAGTCCTCGTAGCCATATGCTCTCCTTAGCCGCCTCATGTAGAGCCATATACTCTGCCTCTGTGGTTGAGAGGGCAACCACAGATTGGAGGCATGACTTCCATGATACTGTGTTCCCTCCTATCTTGAACACATATCCTGTCACTGACCGTCGTCTGTCCCTGTCAGTAGCATAATCTGAGTCTGAGAACCCTTCTATAATGAACTTAGAGTCCTTCTTGAATGTTAGGTTCAAACTCTGAGCTCCTTGTAGATATTTCAATACCCACTTGACTGCTGCCCAGTGTTCTCTGCTTGGTTTGCTCATGAATCTGCTCACAAACCCTACTGCAAATCCCAAGTCGGGTCTTGAACCGACCATTGCATACATTAGACTCCCCACTGCGCTTGCGTAAGGAATGTCTTCCATGTATTGTTCTTCCTCCTTCCATTCCTTTTCTGTTAGACTTCGCAAACTGAACTGAGCTGAAGTAGGTGTTGTTACTGACTTAGCGCCTTGCATTCCGAAAGTCTTCAACACCTTCTGTATGTATTTTCCCTGAGATAAGATCAGTGTGCCCTTCTTCCTGTCTCTTATAATGTCCATGCCTAGGATTCTTGATGCCTTTCCTAGATCTTTCATTTCAAATTCCCCACTCAATCTATCTTTCAACTCCTGAATAACCTTCTTATTGCCTGATGCGATTAGCATATCATCAACGTATAGTAGAAGATAGATTGCTTTAGATGTCTGAGCGTCTCTGAAGTAAACACACGGGTCTCTGTTGCATCTTTCAAACAGCTGATCTTTCATAAACCCATCAAATCGCTGATTCCATCTTCTTGGTGACTGTTTGAGTCCATATAGGGATTTCCTTAGTAAGCATACCTTATTCTCATCTCCTGGTTTTATGAACCCTTCTGGTTGAGTCATTAGGATCCTTTCTTCTAGAGTTCCGTGTAGAAAAGCTGTCTTTACGTCCATCTGCTCTAGCTCAAAGTCTAAGTTCACTACCACTGATAGCATAAATCTGATCGACACATGTTTCACTACTGGGGAGAAGATTTCGTTGTAGTCTATTCCCTCGGTTTGGGAATAACCCTTTGCGACCAGTCGTCCCTTGTATCTTTCATCTTCAACTCCTGGAATGCCTGGTTTCAATTTGAAGAGCCACTTGCATCCGATTAACTTAGCCTTTTCTGGTTTCTCTATCAAGTCCCATGTGCGGTTTTTCTTATGCGATTCCATCTCATCTTCTGCAGCAGTCTTCCATCGTTTTCTCTGCCTGCTTTTCATGGCTTCAGCATAAGACTTTGGTTCTTCGACTTCAAGGTCCTCCACTGTGTTAAGTGCGTATGCTACAAAGTTACCGTCTTCATAGCGTGATGGAGGCCTCGTGTTCTTGCGTCTTTCTCGATCCCTTGCAAGTACATAGTCATCTAGTGAATCTTCTTTATCACTATTTTCGGTTTCTGGCTCCACCTCGAACTCTGTTTCCTTTTCTGTGCTCTCTGAACTTTCTGAGCTGTCTGAGCTTTGTTCTTCTTCACTGCTGTCATCTGAATCAGAGTTACTTGGAGTAGGACCTCGTATTAGGTTTTCACTAAAGCTTACCTTACGCTTCTTCTTCTCCTTTAGAGCTGTTGTTTCTTTCTTTTCCGTTTGTTCAGCCTTGCCTTTCTGTGCACACGTGTCTTTATATATCTCATCCTCGTTGAACACTACGTTTCTGCTGGTGCGACATCTTCTCTCATCTGAGATCCACACCCTATAGCCTTTTGTTCCGAATGGATACCCCACGAAAGTTCCTTTTATAGCTCTAGGTTCTGTTTTTCCTTCTCTTACGTGAACGAACGCTGAACTCCCGAACCTCCTTAGGTGCTTAAGGTCTGGTTTGGATCCTGACCATACCTGTTCTGGTAGCCTGAACTTTAAGGCAGTACTAGGAGACCTGTTGATTAGATACACAGCAGTTGACGCTGCCTCTGCCCAGAAACTTTGATCTAATCCTGTCTCTGCTAACATACATCTCACCTTGTCCATGATGGTTCTGTTCATTCTCTCGGCGACCCCGTTCTGCTGTGGAGTGTAGGTGCATGTTCTATGCCTCTTGATCCCTTCTTTCTTGCAGTAACCATCAAATTCTCGGTTGCATAGTTCTAATCCATTATCTGTCCTTAAGCATTTCACTTTCTTCTCGGTTTGAGTTTCAACTGCTACCTTCCATTCCTTGAAGGCTGAGAATGCTTCATCTTTAGACTTTAGGAAGTAGATCCATACCTTTCTCGAATAGTCGTCTATGAAGGTTATGAAGTATTTGCAATCGGCCAGACTGTTTGGTGATGACGGTGATCCCCAAAGGTCTGAGTGCACGTAGTCTAGTACCCCTTTCGTAATGTGCTTTGCTGCCTTGAAACTCTGTTTGTGTGATTTGCCCATCACACATTCTTCACAGAACTTGAATGTTCCTACTTCCTTCTCTGGGATGTAGCCTTCTTTGACTAGCACATTCATACTCTTTAAACTCATATGCCCTAATCTGGAGTGCCATATCTTTGTCATATCGACAACTTCTCGTGATATGTTAGCTTCTCCCTTTAACACCGTTCCTTGAAGATAGTACAGCCCTTGATTGTATCTTCCGGAGATGACTTTCTCATTTCCTTTATAGAACTGTACCGTTAGGTCTTTACCTTCATATCTGCACCCTGATTTCTCAAGCATCCCATAAGAAATCAAGTTTCTACTCATGTCTGGCATGTATCTCACTTCAGTGAGGATCACTGTTGAACCGTCTGGATTTTGGATTCTGATTTTTCCAATACCTTTGATGTCACAGTGTGTGTTGTTTGCCATGAGTACCTTCCCACCTTTGAATTCCTCTAGATCAAACAGGTAGCTTCGGTCCGGTGTTATGTGAAACGAGCAACCTGAGTCCATGACCCATTCTTCCTGAGTATCCTCGGTGCTTACAGTCAATACCAACGGTTGCTTAGGTCCTTCTGCTAAGTTTGCTGCGTTTTCCTGTTTGTTAGATCTCCTGTCTGGGCAGTCCTTTTTCCAGTGATCTTCCTTACCACACACGAAGCATCCTTTGTTGGTTTTGCTGTTTCTGGGTCGAGATTTTGATCGTCCAAACTTACTCCTTGATCTCCCCTTCCACGGTTTACCACTTCCTTTTCTTGAATCTGATCTTCCTCGTTCTACATATAGCCCTTCTCCATCTGATTTTGAAAGCTTGCCGCTTTCTCTTAACTCTCTTTCTTTGGATCTTGCAGCACCTGTTACTTCACTTAGACTTAGTGAGTCCCTTCCATACTTCAGAGTTTCTTTTAGTTGATCATACTTATTAGGCAAAGAGCTAAGTAGTAGAATAGCCTGTACTTCCTCTGTAACTTCAACTTGTAGATTATTCAGGTCTGCAACGAGTTTTAGGAAGTCATCCACGTTCTCATCAATACTCTTAGTGTCTGTCATCTTGAACGTGTAGAATCTCAGTTGTAGGTAGATTCTATTTGGTAGTGATGTCTCCGTGTAGAGCTTGTTCAGTGTTGACCACATATCTGCTGCAGTCTCACAGTTCTGGATCTTGCGTAAGACTTGGTTTCCAACGTTTAGGACTATAAGATCCTTAGCTTTCTCAGATTTCTCAAACTTTTCTGGATCAATGGTGGTGGTACTGCCTTCGGGTTCCTCTTTACCCTTCTGATGATCCTTCTCAGTTGACGCAGTTTCATCCTTTGGAGTAGGTTTCTCCTTGAGAAGCTTGTTATCGGTTAGTACCTCCTTTAGTCCTAGCACACCAAAGTGTGCAAGCATCCTGACTTTCCATAGTGAAAAGTCACCGGTTCCCTCGAACCTGTCAATCTCAATCCTTGATTTTCCCATAGCTTCCTTCCTCTCCTTGTGATCACCTTTCGCTCTCCCGGAGCTCTGATACCACTTTGTGAGGTTTTGTCTTAGTGATCACGTCTAGTACTCCTTGTCTAAGCAGTAAAGTAAATGACACAACCAAGTTTAACGAGTTCCCGGCACTCAGGCACAGTACATCTCGTGGGAGAACTCTTGCTCCCAAACTCCACTATGATCAAAGAAGTTTACAACGTCTCGTTACTTATAACTTGTAACAGACTCTAAGGTTAACACAACACCTCTGTGCTTAACCTTGTGAATACAGTAAGCGTAGAGAACTCTAGCTAGAACGATGAAGTTCTCTCTTGCTATATCTCTGATGTATTCTATGTTGCTTGCCTCTCTCTCTCTCTGTCTTCGTGTTGTTGATTATCTCAAGTTGATGCAGGATATATACTTGACGTCTTCAGCATATCCAGCTCGAGATCTTCGGTCTCGTCATTATCTTCAACTTGTGTTGTTATCTCCAACTCGTGGGCTTCATAGTGTGTAACTCGACGGGCCTTAGTGTATTGTCTATGGGCCAAACCCAACACGGCGAGCACCGTGCTCAGCAAACGCCTTCTCATCGGCTGGACACATCCACCGGAGCCAGGAGATGTGTTCAGCTATCGACAGTGAAGCACCTAGCTTCAGACCGTTGGACACTATGGCATGGAACTGGAGTCCTTGCTCGTCCATCACACCTTCCGCGTTCACGAAACGCTTTCCGAACACCAGCCGCGTTATGTTGTTGAACGCAACCGCTCCTAAGTACTTCCTCAGTTGTATTCCTTTGGCTATGTTTTCTGAGGATATGTAATAAATTCAGCATGGAGAAAAAGCTATATTGATTACTGAATTACAAATTTATAACCAAATAACAATAACATAATTAAGATCATTTACTAACATAAATCAGATTCATAATACATTTGAGGTTGATAACAAGTAACAACAAAGAGAACATGAAAACATAATTATATTTGTTCCTTTCTTAAGTAGCACGTGGATAATTAACTATCTCAGAATATTTAACTTAATATATTTTAAAATTGGGCTCGCCAAAATTGAAGATACATAATTAAATATAATAGTACATACTCGATAAATTAATAATCTCTATAAATTAATAAATTTCTTTGGTTTCGAGTTTGACCGATTCAAAATATGACATAAATCGATAAAATAATAAGAAAATACTTTTTATCCTATGTAAATATATAGTCTCATTAAAATCATAAGTTAATAATATATCTATATGTACATTTCATATAAGTACAAACTAACATTATACTGTTTGTTTTATATTCATAATGAAAATACTCTTATTTTTTTTTTAACATTTCAATATATTTTAATAATGTTTAGTAAAATTATATCAAAACTATATATAATTTATATGAAACATAAAATATAAACCAACTAATATAGTAAAATAATATGAAATTCAAATTTCTAAACTTTATAATTTTAAATTAATTAATATTTCTATAAATTAATAAAATTTCAAAGTCTCAACATTATTAATTTATGTTTGAAATATTTTAAATTGTATGTTTGAAATATTTTAAATTGTATAAAATAGAATTTTCAGAAATTCTATTTGGAAACTTCTATTTTGAATATCTTAAAAAGGTAAATAATATTAATTTACTAAAATTAAAATTCTAAAACAACTGAGATTCATTTAGAAATATCTTAAAATATTTAATTAATATATTTATAAATTAGATTTTCAAGTATTTATAATACTTTTTAATAAAATATTACTAGTTTAAAAATATCAATTAAATAATTAAGAACCTTCTTAATGAAAGTGCTCCTAATCAGAGATTCAGAGAATTTCCACAAAAATCGCAAAATTCTCTTTGTCTTTCCTTTTTTTGAAGACTTCTCTAAGGTTTTACTAAAAGCTCCTTTAATGGAGATTTTTTTTTTGAAAAGGTGATCTACGGAACGATGACGTACCGGGAAGATTACAGTCTCTGAAGACGGACTCAACCATGGAAGTGACTTCATCTTCACGGACAGGTCTGAGTGACTCGAGTCGTTTAGGTGTGAAGAGCTCAAGCATGCAAACTTTTTTCACCTTCACGTAATGTGGCCCATAATCCGCCCATATTAGATCCTGACCGTTGCGACTGAATGCTTCCGTTGATCTGTTCCGGTGCCTGTCGGCGAGTTTCTGGTCGTGATCTTTGAGCACTTCTTTTGCTAGCTCGGCGCTAGATACCACAACATTTAGAACCGAGCCTATCCAGACCGATATGATTGGTCCGTAGGTTTGTGCCCACTCATAGTAGCATATGAACCGGACAGGTTTTATGTCGCAAAGGTTACCGATGATTGGTTTAGGGAGTGGGCCCGGCGGGAGATTTAATCTTAGCCGTTGGATCAGTTTGTAAGACACGACTGCGGCGATGGCCGCCGTTATAAGAAACCATGACATGAGTTTTTTGTTTACTTTCTAGAGACAATGATTAAATCGAGTATATTACTATAAAAAAGGAAAAAAAAATCTGTAAATCAAATTCAGTTTCTAGACAGATCTGGTCGAGACTTTGATTTATATTAGGGAGGGAGTTGGTAAACCGATTTATTTTGTTTGTTATAAAATACTTATTCTGTTCCATGTTTGTTTCACAAATATAATTTTTGTATTTTATGAAATCGTTTTATTTAACAATAGTAAAGTACAGAAAAAATTAAAATTATTGATTTATTAAATCGATAAATTAAAAATTAAAAATTTCTATTAATTTAATTTTATTAAATCGATAGTCATAAATATTATGTACAAACAGGGGAGGTGGTTAAGGGGTGTGACATATGTCCCATCCAAATTTATGTTTTTTTCTCAAGTAATCTATCGAAAGTTTATATAGATATCCTTAGACTAAATATTTGTTACACTAGTGCCCATACTAGATCATTCTCTCCATCCGCCCTAGGATACAAATTCAATATATATTTGTTATATGTGTGAAAACATGAAAATTTTATCTTTATGGAACGAAAGGAATACTACGTTAGTATTTTTTTACTGCTAGTAAACTATCATCTTTCAATTGTAAAAAATGGAAAATAATAGAATTAAACCGTAAAGATCATGGCACAAAGCCAGAAACAAAGAGTAGAAATGTAAATTATAGATTTAGGGGAAAGTTGGTAGAGAAAGATAAAATAGAGGCTGACATTGAGGTGATTTAATTTTTAGTGAGTTTTTAGACGATAGATTGCAGGAGAATATGAAAATTTAGTGTAATTTTTGTTAAATAATTCTTAAATGTCATCTAAAACTATGAGATTTTGATTATATCTTTTATAACTAAAAATTCCCTCTAAAAACAATTAAAGTACTCTAAGATTTTCAACTTAGTTATTATTTAATAAAAGTAGATTTCAGAGTGTTTTATGAAATGATAAGTTAAATAAACTAGATTTTAAAGTGCTTTTTAGTCCATGTTTTAATAATAATAGATTTATCACATAAATACAAATCACCTCAAAACTCCTAGTTAAATACACCTCCCTTCCCTTTAGTTTTCATGATTATCAAAATTTAGATTGAAGTTTTAACCGTTTTTACTATTATAGAAATTTATGGGAAAAAACAAATTTCATTAAGTTCAAAACGAGGGAAAAACGGCTGATCGGTCGAGTAGGTGTTAGTGGGTTTGGTGAGACGTAAAACTAATATATTTTGTGGATTTTTTATGTACGAGACTTGTGATTTTGTTGTTATTATATTTGTTAAAGTGAGCACAATAATTCGATATCTGATTCGGTAGTGTTATTTAATTTGAGTTCAATGAACATGTTTTTCTATATATATTAGTAATCGGATGATAACACGACGTTTCAGCGTTGATAAGCAAGTTAAATTCAAATCCGTCTATAATCAGATATTCCTAACACGTAACCACCGGTGATTTAACATTCTATCACTGGAAAGTGATTTATATATATATATATATATACTCCCTCCGTCCCACTTTAAACGGTGTTTTAGGATTTTTATTTTGTCCCATTTTAAGTGATGTTCTCACTAATCTAGGTAGAATTTAATATAATTTGAATTTTATAACCAATTATAAAATACTGTACTTTTTTATTATTGGTTAAACTAATTTTATTTAATATATTTTTATGTTACCAAGATAAACTACATAAAAATATGTGTTTTCTTAATCTATGTGAAATAACCTAAAACATCACATAATATGGGACAGAGGGAGTATATAAATTTAAGAACAACCAGAAAAACATATTAGAACAAAACTTCCTGCTAACCGATGGAGAAACAGTAAACATGTTACATGCAAACATAATGTGGTAACTAATGATAGATAGATTCAGAGTTAAATAATCCGAGTTCGAATGCACTCCACTACACTTTACTTTGTAACCATATGGATAATAAACTATGTTTTAAATTTTATTAGGATAATTTATAGAAAGATCCAGACCACAAATGTTATAAAACTTGATTCACGGAAGCTTGTCTAAAATAATGAGTTTTCAGTAAATGCTCTATATACTGAAGTTTATACTCTTCACTTTTGTTTAAAACTTTCAAGCCACATTCTACATTTGAATTAATGTATTCTAAACTATCTTTCATGGTATATAGAAATCATTATAATTTTTAAATATTTAGTTTACTAAAATTTCATATACTGCCTAGATTAGTGGAATTAGCCTTATAAATTTTTCATTATCTAGAGAAACTGAGACATTAGAGGTTCTAAACTCTTTGACCATCATTTTATGTTAGTGCTCGATGAAACTATACACTAAAACCAGATTTTCATATTTTTGAAATTTTCCAAAATCCGTGGATTAACACGTTCTAAAATAATGAGTATTCTGTAAATGCTCAATATACTGAAGTTTATACTCTTCACTTTTGTTTAAAATTTCAAACGACATTCTACATATGAATTAATGTATTCTAAACTATCTTTCATGGTATATAGAAATCATTCTAATTTTTTTAATATTTAGTTTACTAAAATTTCATATACTCACTATATTAGTTGAATTAGAATTATAAAATCTTCGTTATCTAGAGAAACGAAGACAACTGATGTTCTAAACTCTTTGAACATCATCTTATGTTAGTTCTTATTGAAACTATGCACTAAAACCAGATTTTCGTATTTTTGAAACTTTTTCAAAATTCGTGGGTAAACCCCTTCTAAAATAATGAGTTTTTGTAAATGCTCAATATACTGAAGTTTCACTTTTCTTTTGTTTAAAAATTTTCAAACCACATTCAAAATTTGAATTAATGTATTCTAAACTAACTTTCATGGTATATAGGAATCATTCTAATTTTTTAATATTTAGTTTACTAAAATTTCATATACTGCCCAAATTAGTGGAATTAGCATTATAAATTTTTTATTATCTAGAGAAACAGAGACAACAGAGGTTTCAAACTCTTTGACAATTATCTTATGTTTGTGCTCGATGAAACTATACACGAAAACTAGATTTTCATATTTTTCAAAATTTTCCCAAATCCGTTGGTTAACCCCTTCGAAAATAATCACTTTATTTTAAGAATTTCAAACCACATTCTACATTTGAATTTATGTATTCTAAACTATCTTTCATGGTATATAGGAATCATTCTAATTCTTTAATATTTAGTTTATTAAAATTTCATATACTGCCTAAATTAGTAGAATTAACATTATAATTTTTTCATTATCTAGAGAAACAGAGGTTCTAAACTCTTTGACCATCATCTTATGTTTGTGCTAGATGAAACTATACACTAAAACCAGATTTTCATATTTTGAAACTTTTCCAAAATCCGTGGCTTAACCCTTCTAAAATAATGAGTTTTCGGTAAATGCTCTATATACTTAAGTTTATATTCTTCACTTCTATGTAAAAAATTTCAAACCACATTTGACAATTGAATTAATATTCTAAACTATATTTCATGGTAAATAGGAATCATTCTAATTTTTTAATATTTAGTTTACTAAACTTTTATATACTGGCTAGATTAGTGGAATTAGCATTATAAAAGCTTCATTATCTAGAGAAAAACCTACAACAGAGGTTCTAAACTCTTTGACCATCATCTTTTACTAGTGCTCGATGAAACAATGCACTAAAACCAGATTTTCATATTTTTGAAAAAATTTCAAAATCCGTTGAACCCTTCCTAAAATAATGAGTTTTTGGTAAATTGCTCTATATAATGAAGTTTATACTCTTTACTTTTGTTTAAAAAAATTCAAACAACATTCAACAATTGAATTAATGTATTCTAAACTATCTTTCATGGTATATAGGAATCATTCTAATTTTTTAATATTTAGTTTATTAAATTTCATATACTGCCTAGATTAGTGGAATTAGCATTATAAAATTTTCATTATCTAGGGAAACAGAGACAACGGAGGTTCTAAACTCTTTGACCATCATTTTATGTTTTTCCTCGATGAAACTATACACTAAAACCAAATTTACATATTTTTGAAATTTTTCCAAAATCCGTGGGTTACCCCCTTCTAAAATATTGAGTTTTCGGTGAATGCTTTATATACTGAAGTTTATACTATTCACTTTAGTTTAAAATTTTCAATACACATTTTACATTTGAATTAATGAATTCTAAACTATATTTCATGGTATATAGAAATCATTCTAATTTTTTTAATATTTAGTTTACTAAAATTTCATAAACTGCCTAGATTAGTGGAATTAGCATTATATAATCTTCATTATCTAGAGAAACGGAGTCAACATAGGTTCTAAACTCTTTGACCATCATATTATGTTAGTGCTCGATAAAAATATACACTAAAACAAGATTTTCATATTTTTGAAAATTTTCCAAAATCCGTGGGTTAACCCCTTCTAAAATATTGAGTTTTCTGTGAATGTTCTATATACTGAAGTTTAAACTATTCACTTTAGTTTAAAATTTTCAAACCACATTCAACATTTGAATTAATGAATTCTTAACTATATTTCATGGTATATAGGAATCATTCTAATTCTTTAATATTTAGTTTATTAAAATTTCATATACTGCCTAGATTAGTGGAATTAGCATTATAAATTTTTTAATATCTAGAGAAACAGAGACAACAGAGGTTCTAAAATCTTTTACCATCATCTTATGTTTGTGCTAGATGAAACTATACACTAAAACCAGATTTCAAATTTTTGAAAATTTTCCATAATCTGTGGGTTAACCCCTTCTAAAATAATGAGTTTTCGGTAAATGCTTTATATACTGAAGTTTATATTCTTCATTTCTATGTAAAAATTTCAAACCACATTCGACAATTGAATTAATATTCTAAAATATCTTTCATGGTATATAGGAATCATTCTAATTTTTTAATATTTAGTTAACAAAATTTTTATATACTGGCTTGATTAGTGGAATTAGCATTATAAAAGCTTCATTATCTAGAGAAACGCCAACAACAGAGGTTATAAACTCTTTATCATCTTTTGTTAGTGCTCGATGAAACTATGCACTAAAACCAGATTTTCATATTTTTGAAAAAATTTCAAAATCCGTGGGTGAACCCTTCCTAAAATAATGAGTTTTTGGTAAATTGTTTTATATAATAAAGTTTATACTCTTTACTTTTATTTAAAATACTTTAAACTACATTCTACATTTGAATTAATGTATTCTAAGCGATCTTTCATGGTATATAGGAATCATTCTATTTTTATAATATTTAGTTTACTAAAATTACATATACTAACTAGATCAGTGGAATTATCATTATAAAATCTTCATTATCTAGAGAAACGAAGATAATAGATGTTCTAAACTCTTTGATCGACATCTTATGTTAGTTCTTGATGAAACTATGCTCTAAAAACAAGATTTTCATATTTTTGAACTTTTTTCAAAATCTGTGGGTGAACCCCTTCTAAAATAATGAGTTTTTGGTAAATACTCCATATACTGAAGTTTATACTTTTTACCTTTGTATAAAAAATTTCAAACAACATTCGTCAATTGAATTAATTTATTCTAAACTATCTTTCATGGTATATAGGAATCATTCTAATTTTTTAATATTTAGTTTACTAAAATTTCATATACTGCCTAAATTAGTGGAATTAGCATTATAAAATCTTCATTATCTAGAGAAACGGAGACAATAGAGGTTACAAACTCTTTGATCATCTTATGTTAGTGCTCGATGAAACTATACACTAAAACCAGATTTACATATTTAAAAAAAAAAATCCAAAATCCGTGGGTTAACCCTTTCTAAAATATTGAGTTTTCGGTCAATGCTCTACATACTGAAGTTTATACTATTGACTTTAGTTTAAAATTTTCAAACCGCATTCTACATTTGAATTAAAGAATTCTTAACTATATTTCATGGTATATAGGAAACATTCTAATTTTTAATATATAGTTTACTAAAATTTCATATACTGCCTAGATTAGTGGAATTAGCATTATAAAATCTTCATTATCTAGAGAAACGGAGACAACAGAGGTTATAAATTCTTTGATAATCATCTTATGTTAGTGCTCGATGAAAATATACACTAAAACCAGATTTTTTTTATTTTTGAAAATTTTCCAAAATCCGTGGATAACCGCTTCTAAAATAATGAGTTTTCGGTGAATGCTCTATGTACTGAAGTTTATACTCTTCACTTTAGTTTAAAATTTTCAAACCACATTCTACATTTGAATTAATGAATTCTAAACTATATTTCATGGTATATAGGAATCATTATAATTTTTTAATATTTAATTTTCTAAAATTTCATAAATTGCCAAGATTAGTGGAATTAGCATTATAAAAACTTCATTATCTAGAGAAAAGAGACAACAGAGGTTATAAACTCTTTGATCATCATCTTATGTTAGTGCTCGATGAAAATATACACTAAAACAAGATTTTCATATTTTTGAAAATTTTCCAAAATCCGTGGGTTAATCCCTTCTAAAATAATGAATTTTCGGTGAATGCTCTATATACTTAAGTTTATCCTCTTCACTTTAGTTTAAAATTTTCAAACCACATTCTACATTTGAATTAATGAATTCATAACTATATTTCATGGTATATAGGAATCATTCTAATATTTTAACATTTAGTTTACTAAAATTTCATAAACTGCATAGATTAGTGGAATTAGCATTATAAAATCTTCATTATCTAGAGAAACGGAGACAACATAGGTTATAAACTCTTTGATCATCATCTTAAGTTAGTGCTCGATGAAAATATACAATAAAACCAGAATTTCAAATTTTTGAATTTTTTCTAAAATCAGTGGGTTAAGTCTTTCTAAAATATTGAATTTTCGGTGAATGCTCTATATACTGAATTTTAAACTATTCACGTTAGTTTAAAATTTTCAAAACACATTCTACATTTGAATTAATGAATTCTAAACTATATTTCATGGTATATAGGAATCATTCTAATTTTTTAATATATAGTTTACTAAAATTTCATATACTGCCTTGATTAGTGGAATTAGCATTATAAAATCTTCATTATCTAGAGAAACGGAGACAAAAGAGGTTATAAACTCTTTGATCATCATCTTATGTTATTGCTCGATGAAAATATACACTAAAACTAGATTTTCATATTTTTGAAATTTTTCCAAAATCCGTGGGTTAACCCCTTCTAAAATAATGAGTTTTCGGTGAATGCTCTATATACTGAAGTTTATCCTCTTCACTTTAGTTTAAAATTTTCAAACCACATTCCACATTTGAATTAATGAATTCTTAACTATATTTCATGGTATATAGAAATAATTCTAATTTTTTAATATTTAGTTTACTAAAATTTCATAAACTGCTTAGATTAGTGGAATTAGCATTATATAATCTTCATTATCTAGAGAAACAGAGACAACATATGTTCTAAACTCTTTGACCATCATATTATGTTAGTGCTGGATAAAAATATACACTAAAACCAGATTTTCATATATTTGAAAATTTTCCAAAATCCGTGGGTCCGCTTCTAAAATATTGAGTTTTCGGTGAATTCTCTATATACTGAAGTTATACTCTTCACTCTAGTTTAAAATTTTCAAACCACATTCTATATTTGAATTAACGAATTCTAATCTATATTTCATGGTATATAGGAATCAGTCTAATTTTTTAATATTTAGGTTACTAAAATTTCATAAACTGCCTAAATTAGTGGAATTAGCATTATAAAATTTTCATTATCTAGAGAAACGGGGACAACAGAGGTTATAAATTCTTTGATCATCATCTTAAGTTAGTGCTCGATGAAAATATACAATAAAAAAAGAATTTCAAATTTTTAATTTTTTTTTCCAAAATCCGTGGGTTAACCCCTTCTAAAATATTAAATTTTCGGTGAATGCTCTATATACTGAATTTTAAATTATTCACGTTAGTTTAAAATTTTCAAAACACATTCTACATTTGAATTAATAAATTCTAAACTATATTTCATGGTATATAGGAATCATTCTAATTTTTTAATATATAGTTTACTAAAACTTTATATACTGCCTAGATTAGTAGAATTAGCATTATAAAATCTTCATTATCTAGAGAAACAGAGACAACATAGGTTATAAACTCTTTGATCATCATCTTATGTTAGTGTTCGATGAAAATATATACTAAAACCATATTTTCATATTTTTGAAAATTTTCTGAAATCCGTGGGTTAACCTATTCAAAATATTGAGTTTTCTTGACTGATCTATATACTGAAGTTTATACTATTCACTTTAGTTTAAAATTTTCATACCACATTCTACATTTGAATTAATGAATTCTAAACTATATTTCATGGTATATAGGAATCATTCTAATTTTTTAATATTTAGATTAGTAAAATTTCATAAACTGCCTAGATTACTGGAATTATCATTATATAATCTTCATTATCTAGAGAAACGTAGTCACCATAGGTTCTAAACTCTTTGACCATCATATTATGTTAGTGCTCGATGAAAATATACACTAAAACTAGATTTTCATATTTTTGAAAATTTTCCAAAATCCTTGGGTTAACCCTTTCTAAAATATTGAGTTTTCGGTGAATGCTCTACATATTGAAGTTTAAACTATTCACTTTAGTTTAAAATTTTCAAACCACATTCAACATTTGAATTAATTAATTATTAACTATATTTCATGGTATATAGGAATCATTCTAATTTTTTAATATTTAGTTTATTAAAATTTCATAAACTGCCAAGATTAGTGGAATTAGCATCATAAAAACTTCATTATCTAGAGAAACAGAGACAATAGAGGTTATAAACTCTTTGATCATCATGTTATGTTAGTGCTAGATGAAAATATTCACTAAAACCAGATTTTCATATTTTTGAAATTTTTCCAAAATCCGTGGGTTAACCCCTTCTAAAATAATGAGTTTTCGGTGAATGCTCTATATACTGAAGTTTATCTTCTTTTCTTTAGTTTAAAATTTTCAAACCACATTCTACATTTGAATTAATGAATTCTTAACTAAATTTCATGGTATATAGGAATCATTCTAATTTTTTAATATTTAATTTACTAATATTTCATAAACTGCATAGATTAGTGGAATTAGCATTATATAATCTTCATTATCTAGAGAAACAGAGACAACATAGGTTCTAAACTCTTTGACCATCATATTATGTTAGTGCTGGATGAAAATATACACTAAAACCAGATTTTCATATTTTTGAAAATTTTCCAAAATCCATGGGTTAACCCCTTCTAAAATATTGAGTTTTCGGTGAATGCTCTATATACTAAAGTTTAAACTATTCACTTTAGTTTAAAATTTTCAAACCATATTCAACATTTGAATTAATGAATTCTTAACTATATTTCATGGTATATAGGAATCATTCTAATTTGTTAATATATAGTTTACTAAAATTTCATATACTGCCTAGATTAGTGGAATTAACATTATAAAATCTTCATTATCTAGAGAAACGGAGACAAAAGAGGTTATAAACTCTTTGATCATCATCTTATGTTAGTGCTCGATGAAAATATACACTAAAACCAGATTTTCATATTTTTGAAAATTTTCCAAAATCCGTGGGTCAACCCCTTCAAAATATTGAGTTTTCAGTGAATGCTTTATATACTGAAGTTTAAACTATTCACTTTAGTTTAAAATTTTCAAAACACATTCTATATTTGAATTAATGAATTCTAAACTATATTTCATGGTATATATGAATCATTCTAATTTTTTAATATTTAGTTTACTAAAATTTCATAAACTGCCTAGATTAGTGGAATTAGCATTATAAAATCTTCATTATCTAGAGAAACGGAGACAACAGAGGTTATAAACTCTTTGATCATCATCTTATGTTAGTGCTCGATGAAAATATACATTAAAACCATATTTTCATATTTTTGAAAATTTTCCAAAATCCGTGGGTTAACCTCTTCAAAATATTGAGTTTTCTTGAATGCTCTATATACTGAAGTTTATACTATTCACGTTAGTTTAAAATTTTTAAACCACATTCTACATTTGAATTAATGAATTCTAAACTATATTTCATTGTATATAGGAATCATTCTAATTTTTTAATATATAGTTTACTAAAATTTTATATACCTCATATATTAGTGGAACTAGCAATATAAAATTTTCATTATCTAGAGAAACGGAGACAACAGAGGTTATAAACTCTTTGATCATCATCTTATGTTAGTGCTCGATGAAAATATACACTAAAACCAGATTTTCATATTTTTGAAAATTTTCCAAATCCGTGGGTTAACCTCTTCAAAATATTGAGTTTTCTTGAATGCTCTATATACTGAAGTTTATACTATTCATTTTAGTTTAAAAATTTTAAAGCACATTCACAATTGAATTAATAAATTATTAACTATATTTCATGGTATATAGGAATCATTCTAATTTTTTAATATATAGTTTACTAAAATTTCATATACTGCCTAGATTAGTGGAATTAGCATTATAAAATCTTCATTATCTAGAGAAACGGAGACAATAGAGGTTATAAACTCTTTGATCATCATCTTATGTTAGTGCTCGATGAAACTATACAATAAAACCAGAATTTCAAATTTTTGATTTTTTTCCAAAATCCGTGGGTTAAACCCTTCTAAAATATTGAATTTTCGGTGAATGCTCTATATACAGAATTTTAAATTATTCACTTTAGTTTATAATTTTCAAAAAAAAATTCTACATTTGAATTAATGAATTCTAAACTATATTTCATGGTATATAGGAATCATTCTAATTTTTTAATATATAGTTTACTAAAATTTCATATACTGCCTAGATTAGTGGAATTAGCATTATAAAATCTTCATTATCTAGAGAAACAGAGACAAAAGAGGTTATAAACTCTTTGATCATCATCTTATGTTATTGCTCGATGAAAATATACTCTAAAACCAGATTTTCATATTTTTGAAAATTTTACAAAATCCGTGGGTAACCTCTTTTAAAATAATGAGTTTTCGGTGAATGCTCTATATATTTAAGTTTATATTCTCCACTTCAGATTAAAATTTTCAAAACACATTCTACATTTGAATTAATAAATTCTAAACTATATTTCATGGTATATAGGAATCATTCTAATTTTTTAATATATAGTTTACTAAAACTTTATATATTGCCTAGATTAGTAGAATTAGCATTATAAAATCTTCATTATCTAGAGAAACAGAGACAACATAGGTTATAAACTCTTTGATCATCATCTTATGTTAGTGTTAGATGAAAATATATACTAAAACCATATTTTCATATTTTTGAAAATTTTCTGAAATCCGTGGGTTAACCTATTCAAAATATTGAGTTTTCTTGACTGATCTATATACTGAAGTTTATACTATTCACTTTAGTTTAAAATTTTCATACCACATTCTACATTTGAATTAATGAATTCTAAACTATATTTCATGGTATATAGGAATCATTCTAATTTTTTAATATTTAGATTAGTAAAATTTCATAAACTGCCTAGATTACTGGAATTATCATTATATAATCTTCATTATCTAGAGAAACGTAGTCACCATAGGTTCTAAACTCTTTGACCATCATATTATGTTAGTGCTCGATGAAAATATACACTAAAACTAGATTTTCATATTTTTGAAAATTTTCCAAAATCCTTGGGTTAACCCTTTCTAAAATATTGAGTTTTCGGTGAATGCTCTACATATTGAAGTTTAAACTATTCACTTTAGTTTAAAATTTTCAAACCACATTCAACATTTGAATTAATTAATTATTAACTATATTTCATGGTATATAGGAATCATTCTAATTTTTTAATATTTAGTTTATTAAAATTTCATAAACTGCCAAGATTAGTGGAATTAGCATCATAAAAACTTCATTATCTAGAGAAACAGAGACAATAGAGGTTATAAACTCTTTGATCATCATGTTATGTTAGTGCTAGATGAAAATATTCACTAAAACCAGATTTTCATATTTTTGAAATTTTTCCAAAATCCGTGGGTTAACCCCTTCTAAAATAATGAGTTTTCGGTGAATGCTCTATATACTGAAGTTTATCCTCTTTTCTTTAGTTTAAAATTTTCAAACCACATTCTACATTTGAATTAATGAATTCTTAACTAAATTTCATGGTATATAGGAATCATTCTAATTTTTTAATATTTAATTTACTAATATTTCATAAACTGCATAGATTAGTGGAATTAGCATTATATAATCTTCATTATCTAGAGAAACAGAGACAACATAGGTTCTAAACTCTTTGACCATCATATTATGTTAGTGCTAGATGAAAATATACACTAAAACCAGATTTTCATATTTTTGAAAATTTTCCAAAATCCATGGGTTAACCCCTTCTAAAATATTGAGTTTTCGGTGAATGCTCTATATACTGAAGTTTAAACTCTTCACTTTAGTTTAAAATTTTCAAACCACATTCAACATTTGAATTAATGAATTCTTAACTATATTTCATGGTATATAGGAATCATTCTAATTTTTTAATATATAGTTTACTAAAATTTCATATACTGCCTAGATTAGTGGAATTAACATTATAAAATCTTCATTATCTAGAGAAACGGAGACAAAAGAGGTTATAAACTCTTTGATCATCATCTTATGTTAGTGATCAATGAAAATATACACTAAAACCAGATTTTCATATTTTTGAAAATTTTCCAAAATCCGTGGGTCAACCCCTTCAAAATATTGAGTTTTCAGTGAATGCTTTATATACTGAAGTTTAAACTATTCACTTTAGTTTAAAATTTTCAAAACATATTCTACATTTGAATTAATGAATTCTAAACTATATTTCATGGTATATATGAATCATTCTAATTTTTTAATATTTAGTTTACTAAAATTTCATAAACTGCCTAGATTAGTGGAATTAGCATTATAAAATCTTCATTATCTAGAGAAACGGGGACAATAGAGGTTATAAACTCTTTGATCATCATCTTATGTCAGTGCTCGATGAAAATATACATTAAAACCATATTTTCATATTTTTGAAAATTTTCCAAAATCCGTGGGTTAACCTCTTCAAAATATTGAGTTTTCTTGAATGCTCTATATACTGAAGTTTATACTATTCACGTTAGTTTAAAATTTTTAAACCACATTCTACATTTGAATTAATGAATTCTAAACTATATTTCATTGTATATAGGAATCATTCTAATTTTTTAATATATAGTTTACTAAAATTTTATATACCTCATATATTAGTGGAACTAGCAATATAAAATTTTCATTATCTAGAGAAATGGAGACAACAGAGGTTATAAACTCTTTGATCATCATCTTATGTTAGTGCTCGATGAAAATATACACTAAAACCAGATTTTCATATTTTTGAAAATTTTCCAAATCCGTGGGTTAACCTCTTCAAAATATTGAGTTTTCTTGAATGCTCTATATACTGAAGTTTATACTATTCATCTTAGTTTAAAAATTTTAAAGCACATTCACAATTGAATTAATAAATTATTAACTATATTTCATGGTATATAGGAATCATTCTAATTTTTTAATATATAGTTTACTAAAATTTCATATACTGCCTAGATTAGTGGAATTAGCATTATAAAATCTTCATTATCTAGAGAAACGGAGACAATAGAGGTTATAAACTCTTTGATCATCATCTTATGTTAGTGCTCGATGAAACTATACAATAAAACCAGAATTTCAAATTTTTGATTTTTTTCCAAAATCCGTGGGTTAAACCCTTCTAAAATATTGAATTTTCGGTGAATGCTCTATATACAGAATTTTAAATTATTCACTTTAGTTTATAATTTTCAAAAAAAATTCTACATTTGAATTAATGAATTCTAAACTATATTTCATGGTATATAGGAATCATTCTAATTTTTTAATATATAGTTTACTAAAATTTCATATACTGCCTAGATTAGTGGAATTAGCATTATAAAATCTTCATTATCTAGAGAAACAGAGACAAAAGAGGTTATAAACTCTTTGATCATCATCTTATGTTATTGCTCGATGAAAATATACTCTAAAACCAGATTTTCATATTTTTGAAAATTTTCCAAAATCCGTGGGTAACCTCTTCTAAAATAATGAGTTTTCGGTGAATTCTCTATATATTGAAGTTTATATTCTCCACTTCAGATTAAAATTTTCAAAACACATTCTACATTTGAATTAATAAATTCTAAACTATATTTCATGGTATATAGGAATCATTCTAATTTTTTAATATATAGTTTACTAAAACTTCATATACTGCCTAGATTAGTAGAATTAGCATTATAAAATCTTCATTATCTAGAGAAACAGAGACAACATAGGTTATAAACTCTTTGATCATCATCTTATGTTAGTGTTCGATGAAAATATATACTAAAACCATATTTTCATATTTTTGAAAATTTTCTGAAATCCGTGGGTTGACCTATTCAAAATATTGAGTTTTCTTGACTGATCTATATACTGAAGTTTATACTATTCACTTTAGTTTAAAATTTTCATACCACATTCTACATTTGAATTAATGAATTCTAAACTATATTTCATGGTATATAGGAATCATTCTAATTTTTTAATATTTAGATTAGTAAAATTTCATAAACTGCCTAGATTACTGGAATTATCATTATATAATCTTCATTATCTAGAGAAACGTAGTCACCATAGGTTCTAAACTCTTTGACCATCATATTATGTTAGTGTTCGATGAAAATATACACTAAAACTAGATTTTCATATTTTTGAAAATTTTCCAAAATCCTTGGGTTAACCCTTTCTAAAATATTGAGTTTTCGGTGAATGCTCTACATATTGAAGTTTAAACTATTCACTTTAGTTTAAAATTTTCAAACCACATTCAACATTTGAATTAATTAATTATTAACTATATTTCATGGTATATAGGAATCATTCTAATTTTTTAATATTTAGTTTATTAAAATTTCATAAACTGCCAAGATTAGTGGAATTAGCATCATAAAAACTTCATTATCTAGAGAAACAGAGACAATAGAGGTTATAAACTCTTTGATCATCATGTTATGTTAGTGCTAGATGAAAATATTCACTAAAACCAGATTTTCATATTTTTGAAATTTTTCCAAAATCCGTGGGTTAACCCCTTCTAAAATAATGAGTTTTCGGTGAATGCTCTATATACTGAAGTTTATCCTCTTTTCTTTAGTTTAAAATTTTCAAACCACATTCTACATTTGAATTAATGAATTCTTAACTAAATTTCATGGTATATAGGAATCATTCTAATTTTTTAATATTTAATTTACTAATATTTCATAAACTGCATAGATTAGTGGAATTAGCATTATATAATCTTCATTATCTAGAGAAACAGAGACAACATAGGTTCTAAACTCTTTGACCATCATATTATGTTAGTGCTGGATGAAACTATACACTAAAACCAGATTTTCATATTTTTGAAAATTTTCCAAAATCCATGGGTTAACCCCTTCTAAAATATTGAGTTTTCGGTGAATACTCTATATACTGAAGTTTAAACTATTCACTTTAGTTTAAAATTTTCAAACCATATTCAACATTTGAATTAATGAATTCTTAACTATATTTCATGGTATATAGGAATCATTCTAATTTTTTAATATATAGTTTACTAAAATTTCATATACTGCCTAGATTACTGGAATTAACATTATAAAATCTTCATTATCTAGAGAAACGGAGATAAAAGAGGTTATAAACTCTTTGATCATCATCTTATGTTAGTGCTCGATGAAAATATACACTAAAACCAGATTTTCATATTTTTGAAAATTTTCCAAAATCCGTGGGTCAACCCCTTCAAAATACTGAGTTTTCAGTGAATGCTTTATATACTGAAGTTTAAACTATTCACTTTAGTTTAAAATTTTCAAAACACATTCTACATTTGAATTAATGAATTCTAAACTATATTTCATGGTATATATGAATCATTCTAATTTTTTAATATTTAGTTTACTAAAATTTCATAAACTGCCTAGATTAGTGGAATTAGCATTATAAAATCTTCATTATCTAGAGAAACGGAGACAACAAAGGTTATAAACTCTTTGATCATCATCTTATGTTAGTGCTCGATGAAAATATACATTAAAACCATATTTTCATATTTTTGAAAATTTTCCAAAATCCGTGGGTTAACCTCTTCAAAATATTGAGTTTTCTTGAATGCTCTATATACTGAAGTTTATACTATTCACGTTAGTTTAAAATTTTTAAACCACATTCTACATTTGAATTAATGAATTCTAAACTATATTTCATGGTATATAGGAATCATTCTAATTTTTTAATATATAGTTTACTAAAATTTTATATACCTCATAGATTAGTGGAACTAGCAATATAAAATTTTCATTATCTAGAGAAACGGAGACAACAGAGGTTATAAACTCTTTGATCATCATCTTATGTTAGTGCTCGATGAAAATATACACTAAAACCAGATTTTCATATTTTGAAAATTTTCCAAATCCGTGGGTTAACCTCTTCAAAATATTGAGTTTTCTTGAATGCTCTATATACTGAAGTTTATACTATTCATTTTAGTTTAAAAATTTTAAACCACATTCACATTTGAATTAATAAATTATTAACTATATTTCATGGTATATAGGAATCATTCTAATTTTTTAATATATAGTTTACTAAAATTTCATATACTGCCTAGTTTAGTGGAATTAGCATTATAAAATCTTCATTATCTAGAGAAACGGAGACAACAGAGGTTATAAACTCTTTGATCATCATCTTATGTTAGTGCTCGATGAAACTATACAATAAAACCAGAATTTCAAATTTTTGATTTTTTTCCAAAATTCGTGGGTTAAACCCTTCTAAAATATTGAATTTTCGGTGAATGCTCTATATACAGAATTTTAAATTATTCACTTTAGTTTATAATTTTCAAAAAAAATTCTACATTTGAATTAATGAATTCTAAACTATTTTTCATGGTATATAGGAATCATTCTAATTTTTTAATATATAGTTTACTAAAATTTCATATACTGCCTAGATTAGTGGAATTAGCATTATAAAATCTTCATTATCTAGAGAAACAGAGACAAAAGAGGTTATAAACTCTTTGATCATCATCTTATGTTATTGCTCGATGAAAATATACTCTAAAACCAGATTTTCATATTTTTGAAAATTTTCCAAAATCCGTGGGTAACCTCTTCTAAAATAATGAGTTTTCGGTGAATGCTCTATATATTGAAGTTTATATTCTCCACTTCAGATTAAAATTTTCAAACCACATTCAACATTTGAATTAATGAATTCTAAACTATATTTCATGGTATATAGGAATCATTCTAATTTTTTTAATATTTAGTTTACTAAAATTTCATATACTGCCAAGATTAGTGGAATTAGCATTATAAAATCTTCATTAGCTAGAGAAACAGAGACAACAGAGGTTATAAACTCTTTGATCATCATCTTATGTTAGTGCTCGATGAAACTATACACTAAAACCAGAGTTTCATATTTTTGAAATTTTTCCAAAATCAGTGGGTTAACCCCTTCTAAAATAATGAGTTTTCGGTGAATGCTCTATATACTGAAGTTTATACTCTTCACTTTAGATTAAAATTTTCAGACCACATTCAAAATTTCAATTAATGAATTCTAAACTAAATTTCATGGTATATAGGAATCATCCTAATTTTTTAATATTTAGTTTACAAATATTTCATATACTGCCAAGATTAGTGGAATTAGCATTATAAAATCTTCATTATCTAGAGAAACGGAGACAACAGAGGTTATAAACTCTTTGATCACCATCTTATGTTAGTGCTCGATGAAACTATACATTAAAACCAGATTTTCATATTTTGAAATTTTTCCAAAATTCGTGGGTTAACCCCCTTCTAAAATAATGAGTTTTCGGTGAATGCTTTATATATACTGAAGTTTATGCTCTTCACTTTAGTTTAATATTTTCAAACCACATTCAACATTTGAATTAATGAATTCTAAACTATATTTCATGGTATATTGGAATCATTCTATTTTTTTTTAATATTTAGTTTAATAAAATTTTATATTCTGCCTAGATTAGTGGAATTAGCATTATAAAATCTTCATTATCTAGAGAAACGGAGACAACAGAGGTTATAAACTCTTTGACTATCATATTATGTCAGTGCTCGGTGAAACTATACACTAAAACCAGATTTTAATATTTTTGAAAATTTTCCGAATTCCGTGGGTTACCCCACCCACCCCTTCTAAAATAATGAGTTTTCGGTGAAAGCTCTATATAGTGAAGTTTATACTCTTCACTTTATTTTAAAATTTTCTAACCACATTCAACATTTTAAATAATGAATTCTAAACTATATTTCATGGTATATAAGAATCATTCAAAATTTTTAATATTTACTTATTTAGTTTACTAAAATTTCATATACAGCATAGATTAGTGTAATTAGCATTATAAAATCTTCATTATCTAGAGAAACGGAGACAAGAGAGGTTATAAATTATTTGATCATCATCTTATGTTAGTGATCGATGAAACTATACACTAAAACTAGATTTTCTTATTTTTGAATTTTTTCCTAAATCCGTGGGTTAACCCCTTCTAAAATAATGAGTTTTCGGTGAATGCTCCATATACTGAAGTTTATACTCTTCAGTTTAGTTTAAAATTTTCAAACCAAATTATGAATTTGAATTAATGTATTCTAAACTATCTTTCATGGTACATAGGAATCATTCTAATTTTTTAATATCTAGTTTACTAAAATTTCATTTACTGCCTAGATTAGTGGAATTAACATTATAAAATCTTCATTATCTGGAGAAACGGAGACAACGGAGGTTATAAACTCTTTGATCATCATCTTATGTTAGTGCTAGATGAAAATATACACTAAAACCAGATTTTCAATTTTTGAAATTTTTCTAAAATCCGTGGGTTAACCCCTTCTAAAATAATGAGTTTTCGGTGGATGCTCTATATACTAAAGTTTATACTCTTCACTTTATTTTAAAATTTTCAAACAACATTCGAAATTTGAATTAATGTATTATAAGCTATCTTTCATGGTTTATAGGAATCATTCTAGTTATTTAATATTTAGTTTACTAAAATTTCATATTCTGTCTAGATTAGTGGAATTAACATTATAAAATCTTCATTATCTAGAGAAGCGAAGACAACATAGGTTCTAAACTCTTTGACCATCATATTATGTTAGTTCTTGATGAAAATATACAATAAAACTAGATTTTCATATTTTTAAAAATTTTCCAAAAACCGTGGGTTAACCACTTCTGAAATAATGAGTTTTCGGTGAATGCTCTATATACTGAAGTTTATACTTTTCACTTTAATTTAATAATTTCAAACCACATTCAACATTTGAATTAATGAATTCTAAACTATATTTCATGGTATATAGGAATCATTCAAATTTTTTAATATTTAGTTTACTAAAATTTCATATACTGCCTAGATTAGTGTAATTAGCATTATAAAATCTTCATTATCTTGAGAAACCGAGACAAGATAGGTTATAAATTCTTTGATCATCATCTTATGTTAGTGCTCGATGAAACTATACACTTAAACAAGATTTTCATATTTTTGAAAATTTTCCAAAATCCGTGGGTTAATTTCTTCTAAATATTGAATTTTCGGTGAATGCTCTATATACTAAAGTTTAAACTTTTCATTTTAGTTTAAAATTTTCAAACCACATTCTACATTTTAATTAATGAATTCTAAAATAAATTTCATGGTATAAAGGAATCATTCTAATCTTTTAATATTTAGTTTACTAAAATTTCATATATTGCCTAGATTAGTGTAATTAGCATTATAAAATCTTCATTATCTAGAGCAACGGAGACAAGAGAGGTTATAAATTCTTTGATCATCATCTTATGTTAGTGCTCGATGAAACTATACACTAAAACAAGATTTTCATATTTTTGAAAATTTTCTGAAATCCGTGGGTTAACCCCTTCTAAAATAATGAGTTTTCGGTGAATGCTCTATATACTGAAGTTTATGCTCTTGACTTTATTTTAAAATTTTCAAACCACATTCTACATTTGAATTAATGTATCCTAAACTATCTTTCATGGTATATAGGAATCATTCTAATTTTTCAATATTTAGTTTACTAAAATTTCACATACTGCCTAGATTAGTGAAATTAACATTATAAAATCTTCATTATCTAGAGAAGCGAAGAAAACAAAGGTACTAAACTATTTGACCATCATATTATGTTAGTGTTCCATGAAAATATACACCAAAACCATAGTTTCTTATATTATTGAAATTTTTCCAAAATCTGTGGGTTAACCCCTTCTAAAATATTGAATTTTCAGTGAATGGTCTATATACTGAAGTTTAAACTTTTCACTTTAGTTTAAAATTTTCAAACCACACTCTACATTTCAATTAATGAATTCTAAAATATATTTCATGGTATATAGGAATCATTCTAATATTTTAATATTTTTTTTACTAAAATTTCATATACTGCATAGATTACTGTAATTAGCATTATAAAATTTTCATTATCTAGAGAAATGGAGACAACAGAGGTTTTTTTTTTTTTTTGTCATCAAACAAACAGACTCATATAGACTCTGCGAACCAAACTGGGAGGTCTGCATCCATGTGAACGACGAAAGACGATTGCTGTCTGGCACTGCGTGCTAAACGATCCGCCTTTGAATTCTCCGTTCGTGGTACATGAATGAGCTGTGAACTCTGGAAACTGTTTTGTAGACTCTTAATATCTTCTAGATAACTTGCGAACGCTGGCCACTTTTCTGGTTCCGAAACCATCTTCACCAATTGAGAACAATCTGTTGCAAACGTAACCTGAAACTGTCGTAAATTTTTCATACACTCCATTGCCCAAATTAAAGCCTCTACCTCCGAGTGGAGGGGGGACATACTTGCCCACACATTTCGCGCTCCCATTAGTCCCTCAAATCCTTCCAAAGTACTATACCAACCTTGTCCTGAGAAAAAATCTTTATCCTTCCACGATCCATCGATAAAGCACCATCGCCCTGGGATTATGACAGTTTGATGCACCTGGGGTGTTATAGTATGTCTTACATCCAATTCCTGAGCCGCAACCCACATAGTAGACTCCGTTTCAGCTAACTTTAATGTTTCCCTGACATCGATATCTAGATTACTAAACACCTTATTGTTCCTTGCTTTCCAAATATACCATAGTATCCATGCAAAATGGTGATCATCCATCTTGGGTAGAACTCGCCAGAATAAATGATCTATATTAGCAAACAACGATCCCGAAGGAAAGACATCCGGATTTGTTGGTATCTTTGATAAAGCCCATACTTGCCGTGCTGGAGGGCATTCAAAAAAGACATGGTTTAGAGATTCCTCTACATTCCCACATCTATCACAAACAATCTCCCCTTGCATCCCTCGTGCTTTTAAATTCTTCTTAACCGCCATACACCCCGAAACAATCTGCCAGAGAAAATGTTTCATTTTCGGTGGACACCGTAGCTGCCAACAAAAAGCTTTCAAAGCATCTACTGTCGGGCCATAGAAATCTGGTTGTTTCTCCTTGTCTGGGTAGACCCTTTCCAATTCATATCCTGATTTTACCGTATATTTTCCATTGTTAGTAAAATGCCAACCATCCTTATCTTCCATGCTGTTTCTACTGAGTGGTATACTCTCGATAATCTTCGCATCCAGTGGGTCCATCAAAGCCCGAATGACTTGTGTATTCCAGGTCCTAGAACCGGGAATAATAAGAGCGTCAACGGTAAGTTCCGGTAACAGATTGTGCTGATTTTTGTTTGCTGGTCTCGGGCGAGTGGTTGGGAGCCAGGGATCATTCCATACTGAGATAGATGAACCTGTTCCCACCCTTTTGATTAGTCCTTTGCTAACCAGAGATCTAACAGATACAATACTCCTCCAACCATATGATGGGGAGTAAGAACGGATTGGTTCCAGGGGTGAAGCATTCCTGAAATACCGACCTTTAAAAACTCTAGAAAAAAGAGTATTCGGCTTATTTATTAGCCGCCAAAGTTGCTTTCCAAGCATCGCTGTATTGAAATTCTTAATATCTTTAAAACCCAATCCACCTTCTTCCTTAGGGATACACACTTTGTCCCATGATTTCCAGTGCATGTCCTTGGTGCTTCCCCCAGGACTCCACCAAAACTTTGATACTGTGCTCGTTAACTTCTTTATAGTAGTTTGCGGTAATCTATAGCACGACATTACATGATTTGGTAAGGCCGTAACCACTGACTTAATAACCACCTCTTTCCCTCCTTTAGTAAAAAATCTAAAAGTCCATCCGTTGATCCTAGTTTCCAGTCGATCTTGTACGAAACCAAATACTTGTACCTTCGATCCCCCTAAATTTTCTGGGAGCCCCAGATAAGATCCCATTCCTCCTATATTCTGTATCCCCAATATATCCCTCATCTCCTGTCTCCTAGATTCTTCGATCTTATGTCCAAATTGAATGGACGATTTTTGAAAGTTTATTAGCTGACCTGACACCACCTCGTATTCCTTCAAAATCCTAAGAATAGTCTCACATTCATCTTTTTGTGCCTTGCAAAAGAAAAGACTATCATCCGCGAACAGTAGGTGAGATATTGATGGACAAGCTCTCGCTACTTTCATTCCCGTTAATTGTTTTTCTTGTTCCGCTTTCTTAATATTGGCAATCAGAGCCTCAGTGCATAAGATAAAAAGATATGGGGATAGTGGATCCCCCTGCCGAAGTCCCCGATGTGGGGTTATAAGACCCTTTGGTTGACCATTTAGTAGTACTCGGTACTGAACCGAGGATATACATTCCATCATTAGTTTCGTCCAATGTGGGTCAAATCCCAATTTATTGAGTAGTGCTTGTATAAAATCCCATTCCACCCTATCATATGCTTTACTCATATCCGTCTTTATCGCCATATACTTATTTTGACAAGATTTATTTGTCCTCAACCCATGAAACATCTCTTGTGCAATCAGAATATTATCTGAAATCAACCGCCCTGATACAAATGCCGATTGTGTTTCCGAAATAAGTCCTGGAAGACATATTTTCAATCGCTCGCATAACACTTTTGATATAATCTTATATCCTACATTACAGAGACTAATGGGTCTCAACTCTGTCATCCTTGTAGGCCTTTCCGTTTTTGGAATCATACAAATATTGGTAAGATTTAACCTGGGGTCCATCTCACCTGTAGCTAAAAAATGATTCACCAATTCAACCAGATCATCCTTAATAATATGCCATGAAACTTGAAAGAATAAAGCAGTCATTCCGTCCGGTCCTGGTGCTTTTTCCGGATGCATCATAAATAAAGCTTGTTTCACCTCCTCCTCCGTTGCCACTCGTAAAAGACGCTGATTCATCTGGACGGATATTGATGGTGTTACCTCCTCCAGGAAATGATCAAAATCTGAAGGGTCCGTAGAAGTAAAAAGATTCCCAAAATAGTCCACTGCCACCTTTTCGACCCCATTTGCATCTGTTATCCAATTTCCTGCCTCATCATAAAGACCCACGATCCTATTACGTATCCGTCTTTGCCTCGTCAATGCATGATAGAAATTAGTATTTAGATCCCCCGATGAATACCACATATTTCGACTTTTCTGATGCCAATACTCCTCCTCATCCTTATATGCATCCTGTAATTTTTTAGAGACCTCTATGATCTCCTCTTGAGACCTAGAATCATCCATTTGAACCTCTTCCAATGCCTTTTGAACCTCCAGGAGACAACAGAGGTTATAAACTCTTTGATCATCATCTTATGTTAGTGCTCGATGAAACTATACACTAAAACAAGATTTTCATATTTTTGAAAATTTTCCAAAATCCGTGGGTTAACCCCTTCTAAAATAATGTGTTTTCGGTGAATTCTCCATATACTGAAGTTTATACTCTCCACTTTAGTTTAAAATTTTCAAACCAAATTCTGAAATTGAATTAATGTATTCTAAACTATCTTTCATGGTATATAGGAATCATTCTAATTTTTTAATATCTAGTTTACTAAAATTTCATTTACTGCCTAGATTAGTGGAATTGATATTATAAAATCTTCATTATCTGGAGAAACGGAGACAACAGAGGTTATAAACTCTTTGATCATCATCTTATATTAGTGCTAGATGAAAATATACACTAAAACCAGATTTTCAAATTTTTGAAATTTTTCTAAAATCCGTGGGTTAACCCTTTCTAAAATAATGAGTTTTCGTGGATGCTCTATATACTGAAGTTTATACTCTTCACTTTATTTTAAAATTTTCAAACCACATTCGAAATTTGAATTAACGTATTCTAAGCTATCTTTCATGGTATATAAGAATCATTCTAATTTTTTAATATTTAGTTTACTAAAATTTCATATTCTGCCTAGATTAGTGGAATTAGCATTATAAAATCTTCATTATCTAGAGAAGCGAAGACAACATAGGTTCTAAACTCTTTGACCATCATATTATGTTAGTGCTCGATGAAACTATATACTAAAACAAGATTTTCATATTTTCGAAATTTTTCCAAAATCCGTGGGTTAACCTCTTCTAAAATAACGAGTTTTCGGTGAATTTCTCTATACTGAAGTGTATACTCTTCACTTTAGATTAAAAGTTTCAAACCACATTCAACATTTGAATTATTGAATTCTAAACTATATTTCATGGTATATAGGAATCATTCTAATTTTTTAATATTTAGTTTACTAAAATTTCATATATTGCCTAGATTAGTGGAATTAGCTTTATAATTTTTTCATTATCTAGAGAAAAGGAAACAACAAATGTTCCAAACCTCTTTGACCATCATCTTATGTCAGTTCTCGATGAAACTATACACTAAAACAAGATTTTCATATTTTTGAATTTTTTTTTCAAAATCTTTGGGTTAACAACCCCTTCAAAAGTATTGAGTTTTCGGTAAATGCTCTATAAGCTGAAGTTTATACTCTTCACTTTAAGTTTAAAAATTTCAAAATACATTCTACATTTGAATTAATGTATTCTAAACTATATTTCATGGTATATATGAATCGTTCTAATTTTATAAATTTAGTTTACTAAAATTTCAAATACTGACTAGATTAGTGGAATTAGCATTATAAAATCTTTATTATCTAGAGAAAGGAAGACAACAGATGTTCTAAACTCTTTGACCATCATCTTATGTTAGTTCTTATTGAAACTATGTATTAAAACCAGATTTTCATATTTTTGAAAAAAAATCAAAATCCGTGGGTGAACCCCTTCTAAAATAATGAGTTTTTGGTAAATGCTTAATATACTGAAGTTTATACTCTTTACTTCTGTTTAAAAAATTTCAATTCACATTCGACATTTAAATTAATGTATTCTAAACTAACTTTCATGGTATATAGGAATCATTCTAATTTTTTAATATTTAATATACTAAATTTTCATATACTGCCTAGATTAGTGGAATTAACATTATAATTTTTCATTATCTAGAGAAACATAGATAATAGAGGTTTCAAACTATTTGACCATCATCTCATGTTTGTGCTCGATGAAAATATACACCAAAACCAGATTTTTCATATTTTTGAAATTTTCCAAAATCCGTGGGTTAACCCCTTCTAAAATAATGAGTTTTCGCTAAATTCTCTATATACTGAAGTTTATACTCTTCACTTCTGTTTAAAATTTTCAAACCACATTCGACAATTCAATTAATGTATTCTAAAATCTTTTTCATGGTATAGATGAATCATTCTAATTTTTTAATATTTAATTTATTAAAATTTTATATACTATCTAGATTAGTGGAACAAAGCTTCACATATCTCCTCAGGATGATTTTTGTAGTTACAAAAATAAAATTGTTTGTTGGTCTTTGCACCAAAATAAATAAATTGATGGGTTGACTAAACTTTGCCAAATTCATATATAAATGTGAAAGGTCCATTTTAAATATTTGTGCAAAATAATTGTTACAATATTGTCTTTTTAATATATACAAATCTTCATTAAAAATTATTAGATATTTTGTTTATAATTTTAAAATAGAACATCAGTTTATGTAAAATAATTATATTAGATTATTCCTGTTTTAAAAATAAGATTTGTTACAAAAAAAATAAAGTAATAGAATTAAAATAAACTTATAATTTTTATATTTTTTTGTCAACTTATAATTTTTATAAAATGATTTTATAAAATGATTTATATAAATTATAGAAAAGCTTAATAGATTAAATGATTTTCATAAAAATGTAATTCAAAAATTAATTTATCTAATATACAAGTTATTTAGTATATTTATTTGATTATGTCAATACTCAAAATAAGCAACCGATATAACTTATAAATATTTTAAAAATGTCAAAATATAATGATCAAACAACAAGATCAATATCACTTATCTATAGATTCAAGAACAATATGTATATATATTATGGACAAAGTCAAAACATGTACTAACCAAAAACAACTATAAATATTAAATGTTACAAATTAAAATAACATTCGCGCGGATGCATGGATCAAAATCTAGTAAAGGAAAAATAAGAAAAATAAATCAAACTAGATTTCAAGTCAAATTGCGGTGAGCGTGGATCGAACACGCGACCTTCAGATCTTCAGTCTGACGCTCTCCCAACTGAGCTATCCCCGCTTGACAATTATCTTAACCTTTAGTGAAATATAATACTAACTCTATTTGTATGTACAGTATGTTGTAAGATCTTCTACCAATATTTACCTTTTCTGACAGAGAACATTTGGAAAAAAGGCTTGAAGACCATTGCACAAGCAAAATTTGTAGCAATTGTGGATAATATAACCGGAACAAATCTCAAAATCTAAACATAGTTTGAACTTCGTCCTTTTATTTTTGAACGAATGAAAACTGAGAAATTTCTTAAGAGATGAATAGTTTTCAGTTATAGTGTTCTGATATTCCAACCTCTTCGTTATCTTCACACTGAATATCCTTGCCTGCTTTATATAATAGAAAAATTCCACAAAATTTCCATAATAAAAAAAAAAGAAGTTGAAGATCACAAATACATTCTTAGTACTAAACCCCGATCCGTACAGACAAAAGACACATTCTCCGATAGTGTTTTGGTCACTTCTCTCTACTATTTCTCTGAGCAACCAGAATCAGAATCGATGATTCTCACAACAAAAAAAAACAAATCGAAAGTTTATACATTGGAAAAAAAAAGATTTTAATAGTAAACCATTTTGATTAATTTGAGAGAGAACCAAAAAAAAAGTGAGAGTAAATACCATTTTTGTTACTGATTTAGGAAGTGATCATATAATCTTCTCCTCCTCCTCCAACTCCGTCTCGCTCTGCTGCTGCTTCAGCTAATCTCTTCCATGTAAACTGGCGTTGTTCTTCAACTTCTTTGGATTTGGCTTGTTTCTCTTCATACTGTCTCCGGCATTCTTCAAATACCTCAGGATCCATTTCCATGAACATCTTCTTGATATTTGCGGTTAGACCGTGGACCGCTTGGTTCCAGTGAGACTGAATGTTCTTCTCCAATGCGGGGTATATTATTGGAAGGATTACGCTTCGGCTCTGCGCGATTAGACCCACTATGTGCTCGTTGTTCCACAGGAACAGTGCTCTCTCTGCAACCTGTATAGGATTTTTTATGAGAAATTAGACCCAAGTGACAAATTAAAAAAAAAATGACTGTGAGAGGCATAGAGGACACTAGCAAACACGATAACTAACCTGAAAGTGAGAGCTATTGAGGCAGCGAGCAATCTGTTGGAACAAAGGAACCATGCAACGCTGGAACTCAACAGGCTGCGTAGCCTCAAGAACTTCTTCAAGCTCCCCAAGAAAGAGATTCTCCTTGGTGCAGTTCGTCACGGGCCAATACTTCAACAACCCCCTGATGACCGTATCCGCTAGCTTATAATCCTTTTCCACGAACTGAACGATGCAATACGACAACTGCTGATGATATATCCCTATTGGTTTGGGCTTATGCAATGGTATCAACACCCTGACGAGAAACAGCTTGTGCTCCTCCTTCATAGGCAGCGCGAACCCGTTTATGATACTGCCTAGAATCTCCAAGAGCTCCCCTATCCCACTGTGTCTCTCCGTCTCGTAAATAAACCTATAGAAAATGTTGTTGATCGCTTTCCTAATAAAGGGCCTGTGGACCATAAACTTCCCGTAGATTCTATGAAGAATGGTTTTCAAATACTCCCTCTCTCTCGGATCCTCGGAATCAAACAAGTCAAGCAGCTTCAACACAAAAGAATGGTCGATATACCGTTTAGCCACTTTCGTGTCAGTATCAGTGGAAACAACGTATCTTAGTAGTAACTCGTAGACCAGCTGCAAATGAGGCCAAGAAGGTTCCAAATAAGGCTCCTCCTCCTCGGGATCCGCGGGCTCCTGACCCGTGTTCTCGTGGGAAGCAGGAGGGAGACACCGGAAGAGATTGAGAGAAACCATCTTGATCATCTCCTCCTGACACGACTCGGAGATGATCTTACTAGATCCGGACTGTACGAAATCCACCAGCTCCAGCAACGTCTGCCTCTTGATCTCCTTCTCCCTCGCGCTGTTCTTGCTCGATGCGTCGGAGACGAAATCGAAGTGGAAACAGCAGTTCTGGAGCTTCCTCAGGAACAGAGCTTGCCTCTCCGAAACGGGAACGTCCCTGAAGAGAGGGAGTGGGGACACCGAGGTTATAGGCGGAGGAGGAGTGGCTGTCATTGGAGAAGGAACCAGTGCGCCGCCACGAGAAGCGTGGCTAACGACCACATTGGAACCACCAAGACCGTAGCTTGAAGGGTCGTTGGCTTCGGATTTAGAGGGCTTTTTGTGCCCACCTTTCATGATTTTCTTAAACATAGCTGAAAGCTACACACTTTATATCCAACCCTAACTAAGAAACCCTAAGGAGAGATTCACAAGCATGCACCTGAGGACGAATCAAAACCCTAATTATTCAAATTCAAATCCCAAAACCTTGAGACTTTTCAAAGAGAGCCTCTTCTTCCACTATGACTCGCTTGGATCAAGCAACCTCATTTTCGCAATCTCGCGAGATGGAAACAAGAGCTAGAGATAGTTAGTTACCGGAGTGTTGTCGGAGATCTGAGGTGGTGAGAATCAGACAATTGATGTGATCTTAAGAGATCTTGTCGCGAGTATATAGGCGGGTTAATCGGACGGCTGTGATTTTGCCGGCGAACAAATAAGGAAGAAGAAGAGCGATGATGATGCTGGAGAGATAGAGAGATGATGGCTAAAGAGGAGAAAAAGGAGTCGTATCAAATCGGATACAGCACTCAGAAAAAGAGATTTTTTAATAAATTAATTATTAGTACTTAATTACAACCCGTAATCTAGATTTAGTTTTTGCGTCGAAACAAACTTACAGTGAAACAAGCACAAAGTTGGCAGGAGAATAATATTAAACAGAAAATACACAGTTTTTTTTAGAACAAAAGTTAAAAAAATGTGAATTTTCTATAATACACACTTACACAGTTTTAAAATAGAAATGTTAATTTTCTATAATGTGTCTGATTCATAAAAATAATATATAATTTCTTATTCAAGAAATTTTTTTAATTAAAATTGGCGCATAGCCAAACAATATACTTTAATAATATATGGACATATAATTTACATTTCACAGTAAAAAAATGGACTATATTAATGTAAATATATTTGGGTTGTAAAACAGCACTTTGTACTGTCCAATGGGAATTTCACTTGAAAAAGGTTGACCCAAAAAGAGAAAATATTTATATATGTGGACTATTTTTTTGTAACATACTAGGTAATAAATCTATGCGATATCGCGTGGAACTCATTTTTCATAAATAAATAATCAATTTATAATTTATACTTTATAGAAAAATTAATTTTATTTTCACATAAATTTTCATGTCAAAACGTATGAAAATATTTATTTATAGATAATATTAGAAATGTATATTTTATAGTTTGAAATTATAACTAAAATAAAAATACATCAATACCAATAAAATTATACATCTTTTATTAATTTAGGTAAGTTACTCTAAATCTTTAAATTATATCACTGTATAATAAATAAAAGATCTCTTTTTAAACATTAAAATATGTTTAAATAAAAATATATTGTTTACTGAGATATGTGTAAGCTAATTTAATTTATTTAGTATTATAAAATTATGAGTTATGTTTAATATAAAAAAATAAAGACAGACATATTTGTATAAAATTTAAATATTAACTTATACACAACTCTTGAAACAAATAATAAAGACACATCTTAATATATAATAAAAACATAATTTTTAACAAGAAATAAAATTCCTAAAAAAATACACAATTTTTTCGACATTGTTTGGGATTTTTCATGTAAAACATTATGAGATGCAAATTTCATGTATAAAACTTAAGAATTTTTAAATTTTCATATCAATACACTGATTTTTAGATATAAAACAATTACAAATATTTATGAAATATTAATAATACATATTAGCATAATAAAACGAAAATACATAAATATTTGTATAAAAAATTAAGATATGCAACCTTCCATATATATGAATAGTCACATATTTTTTAATTTAAAGGTGGTTATTTTGAAATGATAATTATATGAATATTCGCAACTTCTCAAGTCAAATAGTCATATGCTTTCAATTTAAAGGTAGTTATTTTGAAATGGTACATATACGAATAGTCACAACTTTTCATTTAAATAAGTACATCTTTTAATTTAAATATTAACTAATATACAAATCTAAAAATAAATAATGAAATGACACATCTTAATATATAATGAAAAGACACAATTTTTAACAAAAAATTAAAATTGCTATCAAATTCTGAAGATTAGTTGTTAAGTTAATCAAAATCTCTACCGTTTCTAAAAAGATGAGTTCAATATCACCATAGCTCTCTATCAATAGATAAAATTCTAAAGACCCAGTGCAATTATACAATTCAAAAAACTTAAAATCTCCTAAAGTTGCTTAAAACAACCAGTGGGCAGAGTAATGACGATTACATAAAGTTCATAAAATTCTGAAAGTTATGTGCAGTTATGTATTTTAAAAACCCTAAAATCTCCCAAAAATGCACGAAACAAACCAGTGGATAGGGTAATAACGTTTAAATACAATTTAGAAACATCTCAAGACATTCCAAAGATGTCTGGTGACATTCCACAACTTTATGTGCAATGTCCACATATGTCTTAGGACATTAAGTTTTTTTTTGAGCGTCAAACAACAACTCTTCAGTAAAACTATCATAACTTTTGACTAAAAACCCCAATTGACCTCAAACTGGTGGCATTGGAAAGCTTATCAAAATCTCTACTGTTTCTGAAAAGATGAGCTCAATTTCACCATAGCTAATTCTCTATCAATAGATAAAATTCTGAAAATTATGTGCAATTATACATTTCAAAAAACTAAAAATCTCCTAAAGTTGCTTAAAATGTACCAGTGGGTAGGGGTAATGACGTTCACAGACAGTTCAGAAATGTCACCGGACATTGTACAACTGTCTCTAGAAGTCCACATATGTTTTAGAATAGTAAGTTACCTCTTCAAGCGTCAAACGACCACACTTCATTAAAACTATCATAACTTTTTATCGATGACATTCCAAGAAAGCCCTATGACATTCCAAGAAAGTCCTATGACATTCCAAAGAAGTCTTATGACATTCCAAAGATGTCTAGTGACATTCCACAATCTTATGTGCAATGTCCACAAATGTCTTAGGATATTAAGTTTATTCCTCGTACGTCAAACAATCACTCTTCTGTAAAACTACCATAACTTTTAACTAAGAACCCCGATTGACCTCAATGGTGGCATTGGAAAGCTAACCAAAATCTGTAACGTTTCTGAAAAGATGAGCTCAATATCACTATAGCAAGTTCTCTATCAGTAGATAAAATTATGAAGATTATGTGCAATTATACATTTAAAAAAAAAACTCAAAATCTTCCAAAGTTGTTTAAAACGTACCAGTGCATAAGATAATGACGATCACAAAAAGTTCATAAAGCTCTGAAATTTCTGAAAGTTTATGAAAATTTTGTGCAGTTATATATTTAAATAACTCCAAAATCTCTCAAAATTGTTCGAAAACACACCAGTGGATACAATAATGACGTTCAAATACAATTTAGGAACGTCTCAGGACATTCAAAAGAAGTCTTATGACATTCCAAAGAAGTCTTATGACATTCCAAGGATGTTTGGTGACATTTCAAGGATGTCTGGTGACATTCCAATGATGTCTGGAGACATTCCACAACCTTATGTGCAATGTCCATATATGTCTTTAGGATATTAAATTTCTTCTTCGTGGGTTAAACGATCACTGTTCAGTAAAACTATCATAACTTTTGACTAAGGATTCCGATTGACCTCAAACTGGTAGCATTGTAAAGTTCATAAAACGCTGAAATTTCTGTAAATTTTGAAAGTTTTGTGCAGTTCTGAATTTAAATAACTCTAAAATCTCCCAAAATTGCTCGAAAAACCAAAATAAGGTAATGACGTTTAAATATAGTTTAGGAACGTCTCTGGACATTCCAAAGAAATCTTATGACATTCCAAAGAAGTCTTATTACATTACAAGGATGTTTGCTTACATTCCACAACCTTATGTGCAATGTCCACAGATGGCTTAGGATATTAAGTTTCCTTTTCGTGCGTCAAACTACAATTCTTTAGTAAAATTATCAAAACTTTTGATTAAGAACCCTGATTAACCTCAAACTGGTGGCATTGGAAAACTATTCAAAATCTCTACCGTTTCTGAAAAGATGAGCTCAATTCACCATAGCTAGTTCTCTATCAATAGATAAAATTTTGAAGATTATGTGCAATTATACATTACCAAAAATCTCAAAATCTCCCAAAATTGCTTAAAATGTACTAGTGGGCAGGGTAATGACGATAACATAAAGTTCATAAAACCCTGAAATTTTTGAAAATTCTGAAAATTTTGTGCAGTTATGTATTTAAATAACCACAAATTCTCCCAAAATTCTTCGAAATAAACCAGTGGATACAATAATGACCTTCAAATACAGTTTAAGAACGTCTCAGGATATTCCAAGAAAGTCTTATAACATTCCAAGGAAGTCTTATGATATTCCAAAGAAGTCTTATGACATTCCAAGGATGTCTGGTGACATTACACAACCTTATGTGCAATGTCCATAGATGTCTTAGGATATTATTTTTCTTCTTCGTGCGTAACGATCACTTCTCAGTAAAACTATCATAATTTTTTACTAAGGACCCCGATTGACCTCAAACTGGTGGCATTGTTAAGTTCATAAAACTCTGAAAATTTTGTGCAGTTATGTATTTAAATAACTCCAAAATCTCCAAAAATTGCTCCAAACATACCAAAATAGGGTAATGACGTTTAAATACAGTTTATGAACGTCTCAGGACAATCCAAGGAAGTCTTATGACATTCCAAGTTAGTCTTATGATATTCCAAAGAAGCCTTATGACATTCCAAGGATGTCTGCTTACATTCCACAACCTTATGTGCAATGTCCACATATGGCTTAGGATATTAAGTTTTTTCTTTGTACGTCAAACGACCACTTTTCAGTAAAATTATCACAACTTTTGACTAAGAACCCGACTGACCTAAAAACTAGTGGCATTGGAATGCTAATCAAAATCTCTACCGTTTCTGAAAAGATGAGCTCAATTTCACCATAGCTAGTTCTATATCAATATATAAAATTTTGAAGATTATATGCAATTATACATTACAAAAAAACACTCAAAATCTCCCAAAGTTGCTTAAAAGTACCAGTAGGCAAGGTATTGAAGATCACATAAAGTTCATAAAGCTCTGAAATTTTTGAAATTTCCAAAACTTTTGTGCAGTTATGCATTTAAATAACTCCAAAATCTCCCAAAATTGTTCGAAACAAACCAGTGGATACAATAATTACGTTCAAATACTTATGAACGTCTCAGGACATTCCAAGGAAGTCTTATGACATTCCAAGGAAGTCTTATGACATTCCAAAGAAATCTTATGACATTTCAAAGATGTCTGGTGATATTCCACAACCTTATGTGCAATGTCCACAGATATCTTAGGATATTAAGTTTCTTTTTCGTGCGTTAAACGATCACTCTTCATTAAAACTATCATAACTTTTGACTAAGGATCCCGATTGACCTCAAACTTCTGGCATTGTTAAGTTCATAAAATCCTAAAATTCCTGAAAATTCTAAAATTTTTGTGCAATTATGTTTTTAAATAACTCCAAGATCTCCCAAAATTGTTCGAAACAAACCAGTGAAGACAGTAATGACGTTCAAATACAGTTTAGGAACGTCTCAAGACATTTCAAGGAAGTCTTATGAAATTCCAAGGAAGTCTTATGACATTCCAAATATGTCTGGTGAAATTCCACAAGCTTATGTGCTTTGTCCACATATGTCTTAGGATATTAAGTTTATTCTTCGTGCGTCAAACGACCACTTTTCAGTAAAATTATCATAAGTCTTGACTAAGGACCCGGTTGACCTCAAACTGGTTGCATTATTCTATAAGTTAGTCAAAATATCTACCGTTTCTGAAAAGATGAGCTCAAAATCACCATAGATAGTTCTCTATCAATAAATAAAATTCTAAAGGTTCTGTGCAGTTATGTTTTTAAATAACTCCAAAATCTCCCAAAATTGCTCGAAACAAACCAGTGGATAGGGTAATGACGTTTAAATACAGTTTAGGAAGGTCTCAGAATATTCCAATGAACTCATATGACAATCTAAAGAAGTCTTATGACATTCAAAAGATGTCTGGTGACATTCCACAACCTTATGTGCAATGCCCACATATGTCTTAAGATATTATATTTCTTCTTCGTGCGTTAAACGACCACTCTTCAGTAAAATTATCATAACTTTTGATTAAGGACCCCGACTGACCTCAAACTGGTAGCATTGTTAAGTTCATAAAACTCTGAAATTTTTGAAAATTTTGAAAGTTTTGTGAAGTTATGAATTTAAATAACTCCAAAATCTCCCAAAATTGCTCGAAAGAAACCAAAATAGGGTAATGACGTTTAAATACAATTTATGAACGTCTTAGGACATTCCAAGGAAGTCTTATGACATTCTAAGGAAGTCTTATGACATTCCAAGGATGTCTGCTTACTTTCCACAACCTTATGTGCAATGTTCACAGATGGCTTAGGATATTAAGTTTCCTCTTCGTGCGTCAAACTACCACTTTTCAGTAAAATTATCAAAACTTTTGACTAAGAACCCCGATTGACCTCAAACTGGTGGCATTGGAAAGCTATTCAAAACCTCTCCTGTTTCTGAAAAGATGATCTCAATTTCATCATAGCTAGTTCTCTATCAATAGATAAAATTTTGAAAATTATGTGCAATTATACATTACAAAAAAACTCAAAATCTTCCAAGGTTGGTTAAAACGTACCAGTGGGCTGGGTAATGACGATCACATAAAGTTCATATAACCCTGAAATTTCTGAAAATTCCGAAAATGTTGTGCAGTTATGTATTTAAATAGCTCCAAATTCTACCAAAATTGTTCGAAATAAACTAATGGATACAGTAATGACGTTTAAATACAGTTTAAGAACGTCTAATGACATTTCAAAGAAGTCTTATGACATTCCAAGGAAGTCTTATGACATTCCAAGGAAGTCTTATGACATTCTAAGGAAGTCTTATGACATTCCAAAGATGTCTGCTTACTTTCCACAACCTTATGTGCAATGTTCACAGATGGCTTATGGACATTAAGTTTCTTCTTCGTGCGTCAAACGACCACTTTTCAGTAAAATTATTATAACTCTTGACTAAGGACGCAATTGACCTTAAGCTGGTGGCATTGTTAAGATAATCAAAATCTCGACTGTTTGTGAAAAGATGAGCGCAAAATCACCATAGCTAATTCTCTATAAATAGATAAAATTCTGAAGATTCTGTGTAGTTATGCATTTAAATAACTCCAAAATCTCCCAAAATTGGTCGAAACAAACCAGTGGATAGGGTAATGAAGTTTAAATATAGTTTAGGAACGTCTCAGATCATTCCAAGAAACTTTTATGACATTCCATAGTAGTCTTATGACATTCCAATGATGTCTGCTGATATTCTACAACTTTATGTGCAATGTCCACAAACGTTTTAGGATATTAAGTTTCATTTTTGTGCGTCAAACGACCACTATTCAGTAAAATTATCATAACTTTTGACTAAGAACCCCGATTGACCTCAAACTGGTAGCATTAGAAAGCTAATCAAAATCCCTATCGTTTATGAAAAGATGAGCTCAATTTTACCATAGCTAGTTCTATATAAATAGAAATTGTGTTGAAGATTATGTACAATTATACATTACAAAAAAAAATTCAAAATATCTCTAAGTTGCTTAATACGTACCATTGGGCAAGGTAATGACAATCACATAAAGTTCATAAGACCCTTAAATTTCTGAAAATTCTAAAAATTTTGAGCAGTTATGTATATATAACTCCAAAATCTCCCAAAATTGTTCGAAACAAACCAGTCGATACAGTAATGACGTTCAAATACATTTTAGGAACGTCTTATGACGTTCCAAGGAAGTCTTATGACGTTCCAAGGAAGTCTTATGACGTTCCAAGAAAGTCTTATGACATTTCAAGGAATAACATTCCAAGGATGTTTGGTGACATACCAAGGATGTTTGGTGACATTCCACAACCTTATGTGCAATGTCCAAAGATGTCTTAGGATATTAAATTTCTTCTCTGTGGGTTAAACGATCATTGTTCAGTAAAACTATCATAACTTTTGACTAAGAACCCCGATTAACCTCAAGCTGGTGGCATTGTTAAGTTCATAAAACTCTGAAATTTCTGAAAATTCTTAAAATTTTATGCAGTTATGAATTTAAATAACTTCAAAATCTCCCAAAGTTACTCGAATCAAACCAAAATAGGGTAATGACATTCAAATACAGTTTAGGAACATCTAAGGACATTCCAAGGAAATCTTATGACATTCCAAGGATGTATGTTGACTTTCCACAACATTATGTGCAATGTCCACATATGGCTTAGGATATTAAGTTTTCCTCTTCGTGCGTCAAACGACCACTCTTCAGTAAAATTATCAAAACTTTTGACTAAAAACCCCGATTGACCTCAAACTGGTGGCATTGGAAAGTTAATCAAAATCTCTACCGTTTCTAAAAGATGAGCTCAATTTCACCATAACTAGTTGTTTATCAATAGATAGTATTTTAAAGATTATATTCAATTATAAATTACAAAAAAAACTCAAAATCTCTCAAAGTTGCTTAAAATGTACCAGTAGGTAGGGTAATGACGATCACATAAAGTTCATAAAGCACTGAAATTTCTGAAAATTCTAAACAACTCCAAAATCTCCCAAACTTTTTCGAAATAAACGAGTGGATACAGTAATGACGTTCAAATATAGTTTAAGAACGTCTCAGGACATTCCAAAGAAGTCTTATGACATTTCAAAGAAGTCTTATGAAATTTCTGAAAGTTTTGTGCAGTTATGTATTTAAATAACTCCAAATTCTACTAAAATTGCTCGAAACAAACCAAAATAGGGTAATGACGTTTAAATACAATTTAAGAACGTTTCATGACATTCCAAGGAAGTCTTATGACATTCCAAAGAAGTCTTATGACATTCCAAGGATATCTGCTTACATTCCACAACCTTATGTGCATTGTCCACATATGTCTTATAATATTAAGTTTCTTCTTCGTGCGTCAAACGACCACTTTTCAGTAAAACTATTATAACTATTGACTAAGAACCCGATTGACCTCAAACTTGTGGCAATGTTAAATTAATCAAAATCTCTATCGTTTGTGAAAAGATGAGCTCAAAATCACCATAGCTTGTTCTCTATCAATAGATAAAATTCTGAAGATTCTGTTTAGTTATGCATTTAAATAACTTCAAAATCTCCAGAGATATCTTAGGATGTCTGCTTACATTCCACAATCTTATGTGCAATGTCCACAGATGGCTTAAGATATTAAGTTTCCTCTTCGTGCGTCAAACGACCACTATTCAGTAAAATTATCAAAACTTTTGACTAAGAACCCCGGGTGACCTCAAACTGGTGGCATTGGAAAGCTAATCAAAATCTCTACCGTTTCTGAAAAGATGAGCTCAATTTCACCATAGCTAGTTCTTTATCAATAATAGATAAAATTTTGAAGATTATTTTCAATTATACATTACAAAAAAACTCAAAATCTCTCAAAGTTGCGTAAAATGTACCAGTAGGCAGGGTAATGACGATCACATAAAGTTCATAAAGCTCTGAAATTTCTGAAAATTCTGAAAATTTTATGCAGTTATGTATTTAAACAACTTCAAAATCTCCCAAAATTTTTCGAAATAAACGAGTGGATACAGTAATGACGTTCAAATATAGTTTAAGAACGTCTCAGGACATTCCAAAGAAGTCTTATGACATTCCAAAGAAGTCTTATGAAATTTCTGAAAGCTTTGTGCAGTTATCAATTTAAATAACTCCAAAATCTCATAAAATTGCTCGAAACAAACCAAAATAGGGTAATGACGCTTAAATACAGTTTAGGTACGTTTCATAATATTCCAAGGAAGTCTTATGACATTCCAAAGAAGTCTTATGACATTCCAAGAATGTCTGTTTACATTTCACAACCTTATGTGCATTGTCCACATATTTCTTAGGATATTAAGTTTCTTCTTCGTGCGTCAAACGACCAATTTTCAGTAAAATTATTATAACTCTTGACTAAGAATCCGATTGACCTCAAACTGGTGGCATTTTAAGATAATCAAAATCTCTATCGTTTGTGAAAAGATGAGCTCAAAATCACAATAGCTTGTTCTCTATCAATATATAAAACTCTTAAGATTCTGTGTAGTTATGCATTTAAATAACTCCAAAATCTCCCAAAATTGCTCGAAACAAACCAGTGGATAGGGTAATGACGTTTAAATACAGTTTATGAACGTCTCAGAGTATTCCAAGGAACTCATATGACATTCCAAAGAAGTCTTATGACATTCCAAGGATGTCTGCTGACATTCCAAGGATGTCTGCTGACATTCCACAGCCTTATGTGCAATGTACAGAAATGGCTTAGGCTATTAAGTTTCCTTTTTGTGCGTCAAACGACCACTCTTCAGTAAAACTATCAATACTTTTGACTAAGAACCCCGATTGACCTCAAACTGGTGGCATTGGAAAGCTAATCAAAATCTCTGCCGTTTATGAAAAGATGAGGTCAATTTCACCGCTATCTAGTTCTATATCAATAGATAAAAAATTTGAAGATTATTGCAATTATACATTCCATAAAAAAAACTCAAAATCTCCCAAAGTTGCTTAAAACGTACCAGTGGGAATGGTAATGATGATCACATAAAGTTCATAAAACTCTGAAATTTTTGAAAAATTCTGAAAACTTTGTGCAGTTATGTATTTAAATAACTCCAAAATCTCCAAAAATTGTTCAAAACAAACTAATGGATACAGTAAAGAAGTTCAAATACATTTTAGGAACGTCTTAGGACATTCCAAGGAAGTCTTATGACATTCCAAAGAAGTCTTATGACATTCCAAGAAAGTCTTATGACATTCCAAAGAAGTCTTATGAAATTTCTGAAAGTTTTGTGCAGTTATGAATAACTCCAAAATCTTCCAAAATTGCTCGAAAAAACCAAATTAGGGTAATGAAGTTTAAACACAATTTAAGAACGTCTCATGACATTCCAAGGAAGTCTTATGACATTCCAAAGAAGTATTATGACATTCCAAGGATGTCTGCTTACATTCCACAACCTTATGTGCAATATCCACAGATGGCTTATGATATTAAGTTTCCTCTTCGTGCGTCAAACGAATACTCTTCAATAAAATTATCAAAACTTTTGACTAAGAACCCCGGTTGACTTCAAACTGGTGGCATTGGAAAGCTAATAAAAATCTCTACCGTTTCTAAAAAGATGAGCACAATTTCACCATAGGTAGTTCTCTATCAATAGATAAAATTTTGAAGATTATGTGCAATTATATATTACAAAAAAATTCAAAATATCTCAAAGTTGCTAAAAACGTACCAGTGGGCAGGGTAATGACGATCACATAAAGTTCATAAAACCTTGAAATTTCTAAAAAATTTGAAAATCTTGTGCATTTATGTATTTAAATAACTCCAAAATCTCCCAAAATTGTTCGAAACAAACTAGTGGATACAATAATGATGTTCAAATATAATTTAGGAATGTCTATGGACATTCCAATGAAGTCTTATGACATTCTAAAGAAGTCTTATGACATTTCAAGGATGTCTACTTACATTCCACAACCTTATGTGCAATATCCACAGATGGCTTATGATATTAAGTTTCCTCTTCGTGCGTCAAACGAATACTCTTCAATAAAATTATCAAAACTTTTGACTAAGAACCCCGGTTGACCTAAAACTGGTGGCATTGGAAAGCTAATAAAAATCTCTACCGTTTCTAAAAAGATGAGCACAATTTCACCATAGGTAGTTCTCTATCAATAGATAAAATTTTGAAGATTATGTGTAATTATATATTACAAAAAAAATTTAAAATATCCCAAAGTTGCTAAAAACGTACCAGTGGGCAGGGTAATGACGATCACATAAAATTCATAAAACTTTGAAATTTCTAAAAATTTTGAAAATCTTGTGCATTTATGTATTTAAATAACTTCAAAATCTCCCAAAATTGTTCGCAACAAACTAGTGCATACAGTAATGATGTTTAAATATAATTTAGGAACGTCTATGGACATTCCAATGAAGTCTTATGACATTCCAAAGAAGTCTTATGACATTCCAAGGATGTCTGGTGACATTCCACAACCTTATGTGCAATATCCACATATGTTTTAATATATTAAATTTTTTCTTCGTGCGTTAAACGACCACTCTTCAGTAAAACTATCATAACTCTTGACTAAGGACCCCGATTGACCTCAAACTGGTAGCATTGTTAAGTTCATAAAACTCAAATTCCTGAAAATTCTGAAAATTTTGTGCAGTTATGTTTTTAAATAACTCCAAAATCTCCCAAAATTGTTCGAAACTAACCAGTGGATATTGTAATGACTTTCAAATGCAGTTTAGGAACGTCTCAGGACATTTCAAAGAAGTCTTATGACATTCCAAGGAAGTCAAATGACATTCCAAAGATGTATGATGACATTCCACAACCTTGTGTGCGTTGTCCACATATGTCTTAGGATATTAAGTTTCTTCTTTGTGTGTCAAATGACCACTTTTCAGTAAAATTATTATAACTCTTGACTATGGACCCGATTGACTTCAAACTGGTGGCATTAGAAGATTATGTGCAATTATACATTACAAAAAAACTCTAAATATCTCTAAGATGCTTAATACGTACCAGTGGGCAGGGTAATGACAATCACATAAAGTTCATAAAACTCTGAAATTTCTGAAAACTCTGAAAATTTTGTGCAGTTATGTATTTAAATAGCTTTAAAATCTCCTAAAATCATTCGAAACAAACCAGTCGATACAGTAATGACGTTCAAATACATTTTAGGAACGTTTCATGACATTCTAATGAAGTCTTATGAAATTCTAAGGAAGTCTTATGAAACTCCAAGGAAGTCTTATTACATTCCAAAGAAGTCTTATGACATTCCAAGGATGTTTGGTGACATTCCACAATCTTATGTGCAATTTCTACAGATGTCTTAGGATATTAAATTTCTTCTTTGTGCGTTAAACGATCACTGTTCAGTAAAACTATCATATTTTTGACTAAAGACCCCGATTGACCTCAAGCTGGTGGCATTGTTAAGTTCATAAAACTCTGTAATTTCTGAAAATTGTTAAATAACTTCAAAATCTCCCAAAATTGCTCGAAAATAACCAAAATAGGGTAATGATATTCAAATAAAGTTTAAGAACATCTGAAGACATTCCAAGGAAGTCTTATAATATTCCAAGGAAGTCTTATGACATTCCAAGTATGTCTGTTGACTTTCCACAACCTTATGTGCAATGTCCACAGATGGGGATATTAAGTTTCATCTTCGTGCGTCAAACGACCACTCTTCAGTAAAATTATCCAAACTTTTGACTAAAAACCCCGATTGACCTCAAACTGGTGGCATTGGAAAGCTAATCAAAATCTCTACCGTTTCTGGAAAGATGAGGTCAATTTCACCATAGCTAGTTCTTTATCAATAGATAAAATTTTGAAGATTATGTTCAATTATACATTACAAAAAAAACTCAAAATGTCTCAAAGTTGCTTAAAACGTGCGAGTGGGCAAGTTAATGACGATAACATAAATTTCATAAAACTCTAAAATTTTTTAAAATTCTGAAAATTTTGGACATTATATATTTAAAAAACTCCAAAATCTCTCAAAACTGTTCGAAATAAACGAGTGGATATAGTAATGACGTTCAAATACAGTTTAAGAACGTCTCTGGACATTCCAAGGAAGTCTTATGACATTCCAAGGAAGTCTTATGACATTCCAAGGAAGTCTTATGACATTCCAAGGATGTCTGCTTACATTCTACAACCTTATGTGCAATGTCCACAGATGGCTTAAGATATTAAGTTTCTTCTTCGTGCGTCAAACGACCACTATTCAGTAAAATATCAAAACTTTTGACTAAGAATCCCGGGTGACCTCAAACTGGTGGCATTGGAAAGCTAATCAAAATCTCTACATTTTCTGAAAAGATGAGCTCAATTTCACCATAGCTAGTTCTTTATCAATAATAGATAAAATTTTGAAGATTATGTTCGATTATACATTACAAAAAAACTCAAAATCTCTCAAAGTTGCGTAAAATGTACCAGTAGGCAGGGTAATGACGATCACATAAAGTTCATAAAGCTCTGAAATTTCTGAAAATTCTGAAAATTTTATGCAGTTATGTATTTAAACAACTCCAAAATCTCCCAAAATTTTTCGAAATAAACGAGTGGATACAGTAATGACGTTCAAATATAGTTTAAGAATGTCTCAGGACATTCCAAAGAAGTCTTATGACATTCCAAAGAAGTCTTATGAAATTTCTGAAAGCTTTGTGCATTTATGAATTTAAATAACTCCAAAATCTCATAAAATTGCTCGAAACAAACCAAAATAGGGTAATGACGCTTAAATACAGTTTAGGTACGTTTCATGACATTCCAAGGAAGTCTTATGACATTCCAAAGAAGTCTTATGACATTCCAAGAATGTCTGTTTACATTTCACAACCTTATGTGCATTGTCCACATATGTCTTAGGATATTAAGTTTCTTCTTCGTGCGTCAAACGACCAATTTTCGGTAAAATTATTATAACTCTTGACTAAGAATCCGATTGACCTCAAACTAGTGGCATTTTAAGATAATCAAAATCTCTATCGTTTGTGAAAAGATGAGCTCAAAATCACAATAGCTTGTTCTCTATCAATAGATAAAATTCTTAAGATTCTGTGTAGTTATGCATTTAAATAACTCCAAAATCTCCCAAAATTGCTCGAAACAAACCAGTGGATAGGGTAATGACGTTTAAATATAGTTTAGGAACGTCTCAGAATATTCCAAGTAACTCATATGACATTACAAAGAAGTCTTATGACATTCCAAAGATGTCTGCTGACATTCCAAGGATGTCTGCTGACATTCCACAACCTTATGTACAATGTACAGAAATGTCTTAGGCTATTAAGTTTCTTTTTTGTGCGTCAAACGACCACTCTTCAGTAAAACTATCAATACTTTTGACTAAGAATCCCGATTGACCTCAAACTGGTGGCATTGGAAAGCTAATCAAAATCTCTGCCGTTTATGAAAAGATGAGGTCAATTTCACTGCTATCTAGTTCTATATCAATAGATAAAAAATTTGAAGATTATTGCAATTATACATTCCATAAAAAAAACTCAAAATCTCCCAAAGTTGCTTAAAACGTACCAGTGGGAATGGTAATGATGATCACACAAAGTTCATAAAACTCTGAAATTTTTGAAAAATTCTGAAAATTTTGTGCAGTTATATATTTAAATAACTCCAAAATCTCCCAAAATTGTTCAAAACAAACTAATGGATACAGTAAAGAAGTTCAAATACATTTTAGGAACGTCTCAGGACATTCCAAGGAAGTCTTATGACATTCCAAAGAAGTCTTATGACATTCCAAGAAAGTCTTATGACATTCCAAAGAAGTCTTATGAAATTTCTGAAAGTTTTGTGCAGTTATGAATAACTCCAAAATCTTCCAAAATTGCTCGAAAAAACCAAAATAGGGTAATGAAGTTTAAATACAATTTAAGAATGTCTCATGACATTCCAAGGAAGTCTTATGACATTCCAAAGAAGTCTTATGACATTCCAAGGATGTCTGCTTACATTCCACAACCTTATGTGCAATATCCACAGATGGCTTATGATATTAAGTTTCCTCTTCGTGCGTCAAACGAATACTCTTCAATAAAATTATCAAAACTTTTGACTAAGAACCCCGGTTGACCTCAAACTGGTGGCAATGGAAAGCTAATAAAAATCTCTGCCGTTTCTGAAAAGATGAGCACAATTTCACCATAGGTAGTTCTCTATCAATAGATAAAATTTTGAAGATTATGTGCAATTATATATTACAAAAAAAAATCAAAATATCCCAAAGTTGCTAAAAACGTACCAGTGGGCAGGGTAATGACGATCACATAAAGTTCATAAAACCTTGAAATTTCTAAAAAAAAATTGAAAATCTTGTGCATTTATGTATTTAAATAACTCCAAAATCTCCTAATATTGTTCGAAACAAACTAGTGGATACAGTAATGATGTTCAAATATAATTTAGGAACGTCTATGGACATTCCAAGGAAGTCTTATGACATTCCAAAGAAGTCTTATGACATTTCAAGGATGTCTGCTTATATTCCACAACCTTATGTGCAATATCCACAGATGGCTATATTAAGTTTCCTCTTCGTGCGTCAAACGAATACTCTTCAACAAAATTATCAAAACTTTTGACTAAGAACCCCGGTTGACCTAAAACTGTGGCATTGGAAAGCTAATAAAAATCTCTACCGTTTCTGAAAAGATCAGCACAATTTCACCATAGGTATTTCTCTATCAATAGATAAAATTTTGAAGATTATGTGCAATTATATATTACAAAAAAATTCAAAATATCCCAAAGTTGCTAAAAACGTACCAGTGGGAAGGGTAATGACGATCACAAAAAGTTCATAAAACTTTGAAATTTCTAAAAATTTTGAAAATCTTGTGCATTTATGTATTTAAATAACTCCAAAATCTCCCAAAATTGTTCGAAACAAACTAGTGCATACAGTAATGATGTTTAAATATAATTTAGGAACGTCTATGGACATTCCAAGGAAGTCTTATGACATTCCAAAGAAGTCTTATGACATTCCAAGGATGTCTGGTGACATTCCACAACCTTATGTGCAATGTCCCCATATGTTTTAATATATTAAATTTCTTCTTCGTGCGTTAAACGACCACTCTTCATTAAAACTATCATAACTCTTGACTAAAGACCCCGATTGACCTCAAACTGGTGGCATTGTTAAGTTCATAAAACACAAAAATTCCTGAAAATTCTGAAAATTTTGTGCAGTTATGTTTTTAAATAACTCCAAAATCTCCCAAAATTGTTCGAAACTAACCAGTGGATACAGTAATGACGTTCAAATACAGTTTAGGAACGTCTCAGGACATTTCAAAGAAGTCTTATGACATTCCAAGGAAGTCAAATGACATTCAAAAGATGTATGGTGACATTCTACAACCTTATGTGCGTTGTCCACATATGTCTTAGGATATTAAGTTTCTTCTTTGTGTGTCAAATGACCACTTTTCAGTAAAATTATTATAACTCTTAACTATGGACCCGATTGACCTCAAATTGGTGGCATTAGAAGATTATGTGCAATTATACATTACAAAAAAACTCTAAATATCTCTAAGTTGCTTAATACGTACCAGTGGGCAGGGTACTGACAATCACATAAAGTTCATAAAACTCTGAAATTTCTGAAAACTCTGAAAATTTTGTGCAGTTATGTATTTAAATAGCTTTAAAATCTCCCAAAATCATTCGAAACAAACCAGTCGATACAGTAATGACGTTCAAATAAATTTTAGGAACGTCTCATGACATTCTAAAGAAGTCTTATGACATTCCAAGGAAGTCTTATTACATTCCAAAGAAGTCTTATGACATTCCAAGGATGTTTGGTGACATTCCACAATCTTATGTGCAATATCCACAAATGTCTTAGGATATTAAATTTCTTCTTCGTGCGTTAAACGATCACTGTTCAGTAAAACTATCATATTTTTGACTAAGGACCCCGATTGACCTCAAGCTGGTGGCATTGTTAAGTTCATAAAACTCTGAAATTTCTGAAAATTCTTAAAGTTTTGTGCAGTTATGAATTTAAATAACTTCAAAATCTCCCAAAGTTGCTCGAAAATAACCAAAATAGGATAATGAAATTCAAATACAGTTTAAGAACATCTGAGGACATTCCAAGGAAGTCTTATAATATTCCAAGGAAGTTTTATAATATTTCAAAGACGTCTTATAATATTCCAAAGAAGTCTTATGACATTCCAAGGATGTCTGTTGACTTTCCACAACCTTATCTGCAATGTCCACAGATGGCTTAGGATATTAAGTTTCCTCTTCGTGCGTCAAACGACCACTCTTCAGTAAAATTATCAAAACTTTTGACTAAAAATCCCGATTGACCTCAAACTGGTGGCATTGGAAAGCTAATCAAAATATCTATCGTTTCCGAAAAGATGAGCTCAATTTCACCATTGCTAGTTCTTTATCAATAGATAAAATTTTGAAGATTATGTTCAATTATACATTACAAAAAAACTCAAAATGTCCCAAAATTGCTTAAAACGTGCCAGTGGGCATGTTAATGACGATCACATAAATTTCATAAAACTCTAAAATTTTTGAAAATTCTGAAAGTTTTGTGAAGTTATGAATTTAAATAACTCCAAAATCTCCCAAAGTTGCTCGAAAATAACCAAAATAGGGTAATGACATTCAAATACAGTTTAAGAACATCTGAGGACATTCCAAGGAAGTCTTATAATATTCCAAAGAAGTCTTATAATATTCCAAAGAAGTCTTATGACATTCCAAGGATGTGTGTTGACTTTCCACAACCTTATGTGCAATGTCCACATATGGGGATATTAAGTTTCATCTTCGTGCGTCAAACGACCACTCTTCAGTAAAATTATCAAAACTTTTGACTAAAAACCCCGATTGACCTCAAACTTGTGGCATTGGAAAGCTAATCAAAATCTCTACCGTTTCTGAAAAGATGAATTCAATTTCACCATAGCTAGTTCTTTATCAATAGATAAAATTTTGAAGATTATGTTCAATTATACATTACAAAAAAAACTCAAAATGTCCCGAAGTTACTTAAAACGTGCCAGTGGGCAAGTTAATGACGATCACATAAATTTCATAAAACTCTAAAATTTCTGCAAATTCTGAAAATTTTGGACATTATGTATTTAAAAACTCCAAAATCTCCCAAAACTGTTAGAAATAAACGAGTGGATATAGTAATGACGTTCAAATACAGTTTAAGAACGTCTCTGGACATTCCAAGGAAGTCTTATGACATTCCAAAGAAGTCTTATGACATTCCAAGGATGTCTGCTTACATTCCACAACCTTATGTGCAATGTCCATAGATGGCTTAAGATATTAAGTTTCCTCTTCGTGCGTCAAACGACCACTATTCAGTAAAATTATCAAAACTTTTGACTAAGAACCCCGGGTGACCTCAAACTGGTGGCATTGGAAAGCTAATCAAAATCTCTACCGTTTCTGAAAAGATGAGCTCAATTTCACCATAGCTAGTTCTTTATCAATAATAGATAAAATTTTGAAGATTATGTTCAATTATATATTACAAAAAAACTCAAAATCTCTCAAAGTTGCGTAAAATGTACCAGTAGGCAGGGTAATGACGATCACATAAAGTTCATAAAGCTCTGAAATTTCTGAAAATTTTATGCAGTTATGTATTTAAACAACTCCAAAATCTCCCAAAAATTTTCGAAATAAACGAGTGGATACAGTAATGACGTTCAAATATAGTTTAAGAACGTCTCAGGACATTCCAAAGAAGTCTTATGACATTCCAAAGAAATCTTATGAAATTTCTGAAAACTTTGTGCAGTTATGAATTTAAATAACTCCAAAATCTCATAAAATTGCTCGAAACAAACCAAAATAGGGTAATGACGCTTAAATACAGTTTAGGTACGTTTCATGACATTCCAAGGAAGTCTTATGACATTCCAAAGAAGTCTTATGACATTCCAAGAATGTCTGTTTACATTTCACAACCTTATGTGCATTGTCCACATATGTCTTAGGATATTAAGTTTCTTCTTCGTGCGTCAAACGATCAATTTTCAGTAAAATTATTATAACTTTTGACTAAGAATCCGATTGACCTCAAACTGGTGGCATTTTAAGATAATCAAAATCTCTATCGTTTGTGAAAAGATGAGCTCAAAATCACAATAGCTTGTTCTCTATCAATAGATAAAATTCTTAAGATTCTGTGTAGTTATGCATTTAAATAACTCCAAAATCTCCCAAAATTGCTCGAAACAAACCAGTGGATAGGGTAATGACGTTTAAATACAGTTTAGGAATGTCTCAGAATATTCCAAGGAACTCATATGACATTCCAAAGAAGTCTTATGACATTCCAAGGATGTGTGCTGACATTCTACAGCCTTATGTGCAATGTACAGAAATGTCTTAGGCTATTAAGTTTCCTTTTTGTGCGTCAAACGACCATTCTTTAGTAAAACTATCAATACTTTTGACTAAGAACCCCGATTGACCTCAAACTGGTGGCATTGGAAAGCTAATCAAATCTCTGCAGTTTATGAAAATGATAATGTCAATTTCACCGCTATCTAGTTCTATATCAATAGATAAAAAATTTGAAGATTATTGCAATTATACATTCCATAAAAAAAACTCAAAATCTCCCAAAGTTGCTTAAAACGTACCAGTAGGAACGGTAATGATGATCACATAAAGTTCATAAAACTCTGAAATTTTTGAAAAATTCTGAAAATTTTGTGCAGTTATGTATTTAAATAACTCCAAAATCTCCCAAAATTGTTCAAAACAAACTAATGTATACAGTAAAGAAGTTCAAATACATTTTAGGAACGTCTCAGGACATTCCAAGGAAGTCTTATGACATTCCAAGAAAGTCTTATGACATTCCAAAGAAGTCTTATGAAATTTCTGAAAGTTTTGTGCAGTTATGAATAACTCCAAAATCTCCCAAAATTGCTCGAAAAAAGCCAAAATAGGGTAATGAAGTTTAAATACAATTTAAGAACGTCTCATGACATTCCAAGGAAGTCTTATGACATTCCAAAGAAGTCTTATGACATTCCAAGAATGTCTGCTTACATTCCACAACCTTATGTGCAATATCCACAGATGGCTTATGATATTAAGTTTCCTCTTCGTGCGTCAAACGAATACTCTTCAATAAAATTATCAAAACTTTTGACTAAGAACCCCGGTTGACCTCAAACTGGTGGCATTGGAAAGCTAATAAAAATCTCTACCGTTTCTGAAAAAAATGAGCACAATTTCACCATAGGTAGTTCTCTATCAATAGATAAAATTTTGAAGATTATGTACAATTATATATTACAAAAAAATTCAAAATATCTCAAAGTTGCTAAAAACGTACCAATGGGCATCGTAATGACGATCAAATAAAGTTCATAAAACCTTGAAATTTCTAAAAATTTTGAAAATCTTGTGCATTTATGTATTTAAATAACTCCAAAATCTTCCAAAATTGTTCGAAACAAACTAGTGGATACAGTAATGATGTTCAAATATAATTTAGGAACGTCTATAGACATTCCAAAGAAGTCTTATGACATTCCAAAGAAGTCTTATGACATTTCAAGGATGTCTGCTTACATTCCACAACCTTATGTGCAATATCCACAGATGGCTTATGATATTAAGTTTCCTCTTCGTGCGTCAAACGAATACTCTTCAATAAAATTATCAAAACTTTTGACTAAGAACCCCGGTTGACCTAAAACTGGTGGCATTGGAAAGCTAATAAAAATCTCTACCGTTTCTGAAAAGATGAGCACAATTTCACCATGGGTAGTTCTCTATCAATAGATAAAATTTTGAAGATTATGTGCAATTATATATTATAAAAAAAATCAAAATATCCCAAAGTTGCTAAAAACGTACCAGTGGACAGGGTAATGACGATCACATAAAGTTCATAAAACTTTGAAATTTCTAAAAGTTTTGAAAATCTTGTGCATTATGTATTTAAATAACTTCAAAATCTCCCAAAATTATTCGAAACAAACTAGTGCATACAGTAATGATGTTTAAATATAATTTAGGAACGTCTATGGACATTCCAATGAAATCTTATGACATTTCAAAGAAGTTTTATGACATTCCAAGGATGTCTGGTGAGATTCCAAGGATGTCTGGTGACATTCCACAACCTTATGTGCAATGTCCACATATGTTTTAATATATTAAAATTTCTTCTTCGTGCGTTAAACGACCACTCTTAAGTAAAACTATCATAATTCTTGACTAAGGACCCCGATTGACCTCAAACTAGTGGCATTGTTAAGTTCATAAAACTCAAAAATTCCTGAAAATTCTGAAAAATTTGTGCAGTTATGTTTTTAAATAACTCCAAAATCTCCCAAAATTGTTCGAAACTAACCAGTGGATACAGTAATGACGTTTAAATACAGTTTAGGAACGTCTCAGGACATTTCAAAGAAGTCTTATGACATTCCAAGGAAGTCAAATGACATTCCAAAGATGTATGGTGACATTCCACAACCTTATGTGCGTTGTCCACATATGTCTTAGGATATTAAGTTTCTTCTTTGTGTGTCAAATGACCACTTTTCAGTAAAATTATTATAACTCTTGACTATGGACCCGATTGACCTCAAACTGGTGGCATTTGAAGATTATGTGCAATTATACATTACAAAAAAACTCTAAATATCTCTAAGTTGCTTAATACGTACCAGTGGGCAGGGTAATGACAATCCAATAAAGTTCATAAAACTCTGAAATTTCTGAAAACTCTGAAAATTTTGTGCAGTTATGTATTTAAATAGCTTTAAAATCTCCCAAAATCATTCGAAACAAACCAGTCCATACAGTAATGACGTTCAAATACATTTTAGGAACGTCTCATGACATTCTAAGGAAGTCTTATGACATTCCAAGGAAGTCTTATTACATTCCAAAGAAGTCTTATGACATTCCAAAGATGTTTGGTGACATTCCACAATCTTATGTGCAATATCCACAGATGTTTTAGGATATTAAATTTCTTCTTCGTGCGTTAAACGATCACTGTTCAGTAAAACTATCATATTTTTGACTAAGGACCCCGATTGACCTCAAGCTGGTGGCATTGTTAAGTTCATAAAACTCTGAAATTTCTGAAAATTCTTAAAGTTTTGTGCAGTTATGAATTTAAATAACTTCAAAATCTCCCAAAGTTGCTCGAAAATAACCAAAATAGGATAATGACATTCAAATACAGTTTAAGAACATCTGAGGGCATTCCAAGGAAGTCTTATAATATTCCAAGGAAGTTTTATAATATTTCAAAGAAGTCTTATAATATTCCAAAGAAGTCTTAATTATGACATTCCAAGGATGTCTGTTGACTTTCCACAACCTTATCTGCAATGTCCACAGATGGCTTAGGATATTAAGTTTCCTCTTCGTGCGTCAAACGACCACTCTTCAGTAAAATTATCAAAACTTTTGACTAAAAACCCCGATTGACCTCAAACTGGTGGCATTGGAAAGCTAATCAAAATATCTATCGTTTCCGAAAAGATGAGCTCAATTTCACCATTGCTAGTTCTTTATCAATAGATAAAATTTTTAAGATTATGTTCAATTATACATTACAAAAAAACTCAAAATGTCCCAAAATTGCTTAAAACGTGCCAGTGGGCATGTTAATGACGATCACATAAATTTCATAAAACTCTAAAATTTTTGAAAATTCTGAAAATTTTGGACATTATGTATTTAAAAAACTCCAAAATCTCCCAAAACTGTTCGAAATAAACGAGTGGATATAGTAATGACGTTCAAATATAGTTTAAGAACGTCTCTGGACATTCCAAGGAAGTCTTATGACATTCCAAAGAAGTCTTATGACATTCCAAGGATGTCTTATGACATTCCAAGGATGTCTACTTACATTCCACAACCTTATGTGCAATGTCCACAGATGGCTTAAGATATTAAGTTTCCTATTCGTGCGTCAAACGACCACTATTCAGTAAAATTATCAAAACTTTTGACTAAGAACCCCGGGTGACCTCAAACTGGTGGCATTGGAAAGCTAATAAAAATCTCTACCGTTTCTTAAAAGATGAGCTCAATTTCACCATAGTTAGTTCTCTATCATTAGATAAAATTTTGAAGATTATGTGCAATTATACATTACAAAAAAAACTCAAAATCTCCCAGAGTTTCTTAAAACGTAACAGTGGACAGGGTAATGACGATCACATAAAGTTCATAAAACTTTGAAATTTCTGAAAATTCTGAAATTTTTGTGCAGTTATGTATTTAAATAACTCTAAAATCTCCCAAAATTGTTCGAAACAAACCAGTGGATACAATAATGACGTTCAAATATAATTTAGGAACGTCTCTGGACATTCCAAGGAAGTCTTATGACATTCCAAGGAAGTCTTATGACATTCAAAAGAAGTCTGGTGACATTCCACAACCTTAATGTGCAATGTCCACAAATGTCTTAAGATATTAAATTTCTTCTCCATGCGTCAAACGACCACTCTTCAGTAAAACTATCATAACTTTTGACTAAGGACACCGATTGACCTCAAGTTGGTGGCATTGTTAAGTTCATAAAACATTGAAATTTCTGAAAATTCTTAAAGTTTTGTGCAGTTATCAATTTAAATAACTTCAAAATCTCCCAAAGTTGCTCGAAACAAACCAAAATAGGGTAATGACATTCAAAGGAAGTCTTATGATATTCCAAGGATGTCTGCTTACATTCCACAACCATATATGCAATGTCCACAGATGGCTTAGGATCTTAAGTTTCCTCTTCGTGCATCAAACGACCACTCTTCAGTAAAATTATCAAAACTTTTGACTAAGAATCCCGATTGACCTCAAACTGGTGGCATTAGAAAGCTAATCAAAATCTCTACCGCTTCTGAAAAGATGGGCTCAATTTCACCATAGCTAGTTCTCTATCAATAGATAAAATTTTGAAGATTATGTGCAATTATACATTACAAAAAAAAACTCAAAATCTTCTAAAGTTGCTTAAAACGTATCAGTGGGCAGGGTAATGACGATCACAAAAAGTTCATAAAGCTCTGAAAATTCTGAAAATTCTGAAAACTTTGTGCAGTTATGTATTTTAATAACTCTAAAATCTCCCTAAATTGTTCGAAGTAAACCAGTGGATACAGTAATGACGTTCAAATACAGTTTAGGAACGTCTCAGGACATTCCAAGGAAGTCTTATGACATTCCAAAGAAGTCTTATGACATTCCAAAGAAGTCTTATGACATTCTAAGGATGTATGGTGATATTCCACAACCTTATGTGCAATGTCCACAGATGTCTTACGATATTAAGTTTCTTTTTCGTGCGTTAAACGACCACTCTTTCAGTAAAACTATCATCACTTGTTTAAGTTCATAAAACTCTGAAATTTTTGAACTTTCTGAAAATTTTGTATAATTATGTATTTAAATAACTCCAAAATCTCCCAAAATTGCTCGAAACAAACCAGTGGATAGGGTAATGACGTTTAAATACAGTTTAGGAACGTCTCAGGATATTCCAAGGAATTCTTATGACATTCCAAGGAATTCTTATGACATTCCAAAGAAGTCTTATGACATTCCAAGGATGTCTGCTGACATTCCACAACCTTTTGTGCAATGTTCACAGATGGCTTAGGATATTAAGTTTTCTTTTCGTCAAACGACCACTCTTCAGTAAAATTATCAAAACTTTTGACTAAGGACCCGATTGTCCTCAAACTGGTGGCATTAGAAAGTTAATCAAAATGTTTACTGTTTCTGAAAAGATGAGCTCAATATCACAATAGCTACTTCTAAATCAATAGATAAAATTCTGAAGATTCTGTGCAATTATATATTTCAAAAAATTCAAAAATCTCCCAAAGTTGCTTAAAATGTACATGTGGACAGGGTAATGACGATCACATCTAGTTCATAAAACTCTGAAAATTCTGAAAATTATGTGCAGTTATGCATTTAAATAACTCTAAAATCTCTCAAAATTGCTTCGAAACAATCCAGTGGATACGGTAGTGACGTTCAAATACAGTTTAAGAACTTCTTAGAACACTCCAAGAAAGTCTTATGACATTCCACAAAAAAGTTTGGATATAGAGTGAAAATACTATATAAATAATTATATGTTTTCATACCAAAACATTTATACATCTTTTATTAAATTAAGTAAGTTACTCTAAATTTTAAATTATATAACTTTATAATAAATAGAAAAATCTCTTTTGAAAGATTAAAATCCTTTTAAATAAAAATATATCGTTTATTATGTCGTCAACGAAGAAGTACAAACGCCTCGTAAACTAATTTGATTTAATTAGTATTACAAAATCATTAGATATGTGTAATATGCAAATTTGAAAACAAACATATTTGTAATATGCAAATTTGAAATCATTAGATATGTGTAATATACAAAATCATTAGGTATGTGTAATATGCAAATTTGAAAACAAACATATTTGTATAAAATTTAAATACTAACTTATACACAACTCTTGAAACAAACAATAAAAAAACACACCTTAATATATAATGAAAATATATAAATTTTAACAAGAAATAAAATTTATTCAAAAATACACAATTTTTCAACAATGTTAGGGTTTTTTCATGCAAACCATATAGGAGATGAAACTTTCATGTATAAAAATCAAGAGATTTAATTTTTCATTTTAATACACTGATTTTTAGATATAAAAAATTTACAAATATTTATGAAATATTAATAAATAGATAAAAGCATAATAAAAATGAAAATACATAAATATTTGTACAAAAAAATTAAAAGATGCAACTTTCTATATATATGAATAGTCACGAATTTTTTAATTTAAATGTAGTTATTTTAAAATGATAATTATATGAATAGTTGCAATTTTTCAATTTAAATAGTCATATATTTTCAATTTAAAGTAATTATTTTGAAATGATACATATATGAATAGTCACAACTTTTCATTTAAATAATTACATATTTTCAATTTAAATACTAACTAGTACACAAATATTTAAACAAATAATGAAAAGACACAACTTTTAACAAAAAAATAAAATTTCTATAAAAATTCATAACTTTTCAACATTATTTGGGATTCCTATTATTAGTAGATATATATATGGAATATATTTTTTTGTCAAATATATATGGAGTTATGGACCATATAAACGATAAAACCTAAAGTTAATTGCGGCGGTTACTTTAGTTAATAAGAAAATTATTACACTTGTGTCGTGAACAAAAACACAGGAGAGAGAGGTTGACTATTTGACTGCGACAGACAATGGCGGTTCCAAGGGAAGTCAACGGTTTGATGGAATGGAAGAAGACGATGTTGACGCTCTTAGTGGAACCCGAAGAAGATGATGTCTTCATAGATATAATTTAAGCCGACAACAGCTATCTTCTCACACCATTGCAAAATCACACATCTACTTAAATCCTTGTATCCTCTCTATCTTTGAGTGACTTGTTGCTCATGAAGGTTTGTTCTCTCGTTAAGCCTTTATATAATAAAGGTGAACAGAAACCTCTCTGAAGAGTTGCAGACTCTGCTGCATATACAGCAAAGCAATGGCTAAAACTCAAAAGCCTAAAACTAAGCAAGAACCTCCGTTTAAGTGTTCACCAGTAGTAAAATAGATCGTGGCTCTCATGCATAGGTCTGGGCACGGATCGGATATTCGGATTTTTGAAGGTATTTGTTATTTGCTTCGAATGCTACGGATATCTGATTTTTCGATTTGCTTTGCTTCGGAAAAATACGGATATTCGGAAAAACGGATATCTGGAAAATAAATAGATATTTACGGATATTCGCGGATACTTACGGATCTCTCATTTGTTTTGATTAATACAAATAATCTTAAAATTTTGATACAAATTTGTTTTGTAAAATATATTTTTTGCATGATATAAAAGATAAAAATTAAAAAAAGTAGTAAATCTTCATATTTTATAAATTTTTAAACTTAGTTAAAATTATAATAACACAAAACTTAAGAAAAAATTATAATTGTCATAAATATTTTCTCTTCCTTTTATGTAATACTTTTATATAAGTAATAATATGAATATAATCTATCAAACAATATATTAGAATAATAATTTTATACATTTAAAACTTTAAATATAATCAAAATATACATGCATTATATATTGACGGATCAGATCGGATATTCGCTTCCCAAAATTTTAATATTTGTGATTTGCTTCGATTTTGACGGATATTGAATTTTAGTATTTGCTTTGCTTCGAAAACTTACGGATATTTAGAATTTTCGGATCGAATAGCAACGGATAACGAATCGAATCAAATTTAACGGATAAAATGCCCAGCCCTACTCATGCATACTTCTTATTAGTTTAGATTCGACCCTAAACATTTGTTTGGATATAAAAACTATTAAGAACGAAATTGAACGATTAAATAAGTTAGTGGGTTGAAGTGAAAGTGTGAGAAATAAAGACCCCAAACATAAAAAAAAGTAATAAAAATATGAACCAACCAATTAGACTTCTAACATAGCAAAACAGCACTTAAAAGAGAATCAAATCTCTCTCTCTCTCTCTCTCTGCTTTTGCTTTCCTCCTTTTGGCTGTCTCCAGGAAACATTCTTTTTCTCCGGTGAGAAAGGCTTTCCTGGGGAAAAAAGCAACAGAGCTTGGTTTAAGTTTCTGTTAGAGAAAGAGAATAAGTAAGTACTAAACACATCTTCACCGATGGCTGTTGCGCCGGCAAGAGCTCGTTCAGACTATGATTACCTCATCAAGCTCCTCCTCATCGGCGATAGCGGTAACTAACTCTCTTCTTCCTATGAAAGTAAAGAATAAAATAAGAGCTTAATCCTAACTGTTAAACTGAGAATCTTCTTTGTTTTTTTTTGCGATCTGAGTTTGCAATTAAAATCTCATGCAAAGATTCTGAAAGAATTAATGAACTATTTTTACAACTTGATGATAAAAAGTAGTGTAGTTAAAGGTTTAGACTTTAGTTTTGATGTTAACTTTCTCTTTTCGTGTATATGTGTATATACGCAGGTGTGGGAAAAAGTTGCTTGCTACTGCGTTTCTCTGATGATACTTTCACCACAAGTTTCATTACTACCATTGGGTTTGTCTTTCTTCATTTCAAAACTGTCTTCTTGTGTGTCTTTGGTCTTGAAGATTGTTTGTTGTAAACCTTTGTCTTAATTCTTTCTTTCTTTCTCCAGAATTGATTTCAAGATAAGAACAGTCGAACTTGATGGAAAGCGTATCAAATTACAGATATGGGACACTGCTGGACAAGAACGTTTCCGAACTATAACCACAGGTAAAATGGTCTATGCTTAGAAGGCTACATTTGACTTTTTACTTGTTGTTTGAAAGTCTATGGTCCATTTTTTTTTTTCTCTTGCAGCATATTACAGAGGAGCAATGGGGATATTACTCGTCTATGATGTAACAGATGAGTCATCCTTCAACAGTATGTCTCTAAGCTATATTCTTTGTGTGAGCAACAATACTATAAAGACACTTGTGGGGAACTAACACAGATCGTTTTCTCCAGACATTAGGAACTGGATGAAGAATATTGAGCAACATGCTTCAGGTAGCGTCAACAGAATCTTGGTCGGTAACAAAGCTGATATGGACGAAAGCAAAAGGGTACTTTGTTTACAGTTTTCTTGACCTCTTTTACATTTGCTAGTATATACTAATGCATGCATATTGTTCTAACAGGCTATCCCAACATCAAAGGGACAAGCTTTGGCTGATGAGTATGGAATCAAATTCTTCGAGACGGTGAGCTGAAAACAAAAACATGTTATGTCTCCTTCTTTCGTTTTAATTAAAACCGAGTGTTTGAAAACTGTTGCAGAGTGCAAAAACAAACCTGAATGTCGAGCAGGTTTTCATGTCTATCGCTAAAGACATCAAACAAAGACTCACAGAAACTGATACCAAAGCTGAGGTAAACAAGCACATATAAGAGTTATATGAAACTGACTATATTAATAAGAAAAAACGTCTTGCTTGTGTGCTTTTGCAGCCCCAAGGGCTGAAGATCACAAAACAAGATGCTAACAAAGCCTCATCGTCTTCTACAACTGAGAAATCAGCTTGCTGCAGTTATGTTTAGAAGTTCCATGGACCCGGTTTCTAGTGTTCATTAATCTTCTCCGTGTCATTCAGAGATGCTTATGTTAGAACAAGTAGGAGAGAAGCTTCATTGATGGGTTGTGATCTTATGTTTATGTTGCTATCTCCATTTGCCTAACACAGGACAATGTTTCAAGTGTTCAAAGACCTCGAATTAATGCAATCAGGTGTTGTATGTGTGTAAGCTACGGTTTCAAAAGTTCGAATCAGATACGAAGTGAGGCCATAAGTAAACACAAGATACACGCTGGTCTTGCTTTCCTTTTCTTCCTGTATAGTGAGGTTATTAACTTATTATTACACAATCTCAGTCGAGGCAAAAAAAAAAGAAGAACAATCTAAGGAACTGATAAGGAGATTTACAGAGAAGCCAAGCTTCAATCTTCTTGATATAAATTTACACACAAAAGAGCCTAGGCGGGTTTCAATGATCAAACAGCTCACGAGCAGCAACGGCTTTGATGATTTCGACAATCCGGTTTTCTCTTCAGAGAGTTTGATCCTTCTTGCAAAAGACTAGGCACATCCATTATCTGTTTCATTTTACACCTGATTCACTTTCCAGACCAGTATAAAAAGTGAAAAGGGATGGATCTTCAAGATCTGATTCTTCTTACCTTGAGAGCAAGCTCTTCAAAGCATTGCTTGACGTTTTCTCGGGTTCTTGCGCTACATTCATGAAACAGAAACTTGAGTTCTTTCGCTAGAGCCGTTCCTTCTTCTCGGCTTACCCTCCTCTCAGATTCCTGTAACGACAACTCTCAGGTGAAAACCAAGTTCAAAGTTGATTTGGCTAAAAGATCACTCACTCTGTCGACTTTGTTGCCAACGAGCATCTTAATGCAGTCATGGTTAGTGGAGTAGAGCTCAATCTCTTTGGCCCAAACATCTGCCAAGTTCAGAAACGTCTCTCTTTTCGTCACATCATAAACTGCATCATCACCAAGAAAATCCGGAGAAATTATTACAAGTCATAAGGAATCTACCAAAACAGCTACTGACGGTCCAATGATCAGATCAATACCGAGAATGATCCCTTGGGAGCCTCTGAAGTAAGAACTAGTCAATGTTCTAAACTTTTCTTGTCCAGCTACAACACATCAAGAAAACCACACTGACACCATGAGTTTTTTGGTGGTACCTAACTACACTTCCCAATATCTCATATTGGTAAAGATTTAGCTTTACCTGTGTCCCAGATTGTAAGCTTTACTCTTTTTCCTCTTACTCTCAGCTGCTTGATCTTAAAATCAACACCTACAATGTTATACAGATCAGACCAATGCCTGAGGGATAGGAAACAAAAGATCTAAATACCAAATAACCTTTGGTAGATTCACGAGCTACCTTCCACTTATGTAAAACTACTAAGCCTAAAGAAAATAACTTAGCTTCAAGTCTCAATATGTAGTTGATAAGACAAGGTCACAGCAAGCAAATGTATAGTTATCTCAGAGTCAAACAACGTTGACTTCATTTGAAGTTTGACCAGATAAGATTCTATACTAGCTCTGAACTGATAAAGCTAACTAGCTAAGTACCAAACAGAAAGTTTTAATAAGTAAAATACCGATGGTGGGAGCAAGATCTTGGACAGAGCTGGAAATGAAACTGAGAAGCAAGCTGCTTTTACCAACACCAGAATCTCCAATCAACAAGATCTTGAAAGACAGATCATATCCACTTTGTCCTGAAGAAGATCCCATCTTTTTTTTCTGCAGTGATCTCACTCCACAACTCCCCTTTTGTTTTGTTTTTTTTTTTCTTTTGTCGATCTAATACTGTAGAAATAAAACAAAGAACCCAACCGACAAAACTCAGGAGAGATCAAATCAAATCAGACCAAAACCCTACTACTTCACAAACAAACAAAAAACTAGTTTTGACTTATTTCAGTGTATAGTAATGAACATATGCTTCTTGTTTATATCAACATCTCTCTGTCTCTTTACTTTTCTTAAGAATAAACCGTAAAAAGGAGAAAACTTTGAGAATCAATGATTCATATAAATTAAGAAAGGAAGAAACTTTTAATTCTTTACAGAGCAAAAAACAAAAATGCAAAACGTCTATGAAACCAATCTACACTGAAAACGTCCATTTATCCGACATTTTTGCTTCACGACACGTATCTATTGTTTCTGTTTCAACTTTTCTTCCAAACTCCGTCATCTGTCCACGTGTCTTTTCCTGCCCTTTATCACGGTTTCTTGCGTTTGGTAACGGTCGCGATTACGTATTGCGGTTGTGTCAATTGAGAAAAAAAAGAAAAATGGTTTCCTTTTGTCGTCAAAGGTGTGTTTACAGAAGTACTTACAAAACATAAAAACTGTACTCTTTTTTTTCTCTGTTATGCATTGTTCTGAGGAAACACCTTCTCGATGAAGTCAAGAAAACGTTGGGAGTAGTAAGTAGGATCAACGGCCGAGATCGATTTAGAATCAAAATGAAGAGACTTGTAAGCATGCTCGATCTTCTTCGTCATGTTGTACTCTTGCAGTATGTCTATGATGCCGAGATAAAGCACCACGTCGCAGCAGTCGTGCAGTATCTGTCTGTCTTTCTCTTCTCTTCCCGGTATCAGCTCTGCTCTTGCAGGCATGTTCACCCCTTGCTGTATCTGCAGCCTGCCACCATTTTCAAAGTTTTCTATGTTTAAGATAAATGAGTTGAGAGTTAGTTAGATTAGTTAGATTAGTTAGTTAGTTACCTGGCTGTTCCAGGAAGGAGGAGATCGACTTCTTCATCTCCTACCGCGGATGCACGTAATCTGCTGCCTCTGATGTGAGGACCAGTTACAATATTGTCACTCCCTCCAGGAACAAGAACTAATCCCTGGTGGTAAGATAACATGTCGTCCTCGATTGTATCTATTTCATCATCATCATTAGAAGGAGATTCTATATAATAATAATAAGTTTAAGATATTAGAATCTCACCATCTTCAGCTACACTTTCCAACGCATCAGCTGTTATACTTCGAGAACGGACCAACTGTGTCCTTAAATGCTCTGGAGCTCGGTGATGCACACCGAGCAAAAGGCTGTAATCCATTATGTTCTGTTCCACCAAGAACTTGCTATCGATCTCTAGTTGCCTGTTTAAAACACCACCAGCGGGGGAAGAACATGAATTTACGACGAATGCATATAATATATAGTCTTGGAAGAGAGAGCAAATACGTTAGTAAACCCTCCCGCCAAGAAGGTTCCAAGAAGAAGCTGTAGTTGAGATCCAAATCTTTAAGTATCGTGTTCTCGTCTATCTCCACTTTGTCTGCAGAGCGTCCTAGCTTCGAACCTTTAAGGTCAAATCTCCGGTGGATTCTTAGGTCTGTGAAGAACATGTTACCCATCACCACAAACCGGAACTGCAAATTAATGCAAGATAGATATTTTGAAGTTAGTATCTCAAAAGCTAGTGAAAATAGTACAAATGAAATTGATGATACCTTTTGACCACTTGATGGTTTGATTCTGTGAAGCCCAAAGAATTTAGTAATGAGTGTGTTCTCATACGTCTTCACATGATGATGGTAATATGGAAGCATCCTCAGGAGAACCTTGACTTCAGATTTCCTGAGTGTTTTAATCATGAACCTATCATCCTGAGACAAGAAGAAGACGCTCCCGCTCTTCCCTGGAGAAGAAAGCTCCCTTAAGGTATCATTTCCGCAAATGGACATCATGTAATCAGCTGCATCCATCTTGAACATCTCCCTCAGGTTCCTACAAGGTTTATAGAATGAATGTTAAACACCAATAAGACAAAGCTTTTTGAGTAACCTTAAGTACTAACCTGAACACCATAGGGCAATAGTCCTTCCATTTAAAATCTTCAGAGTGGTGAGGAGGCGTCATGGCGGAGCCAGCTCGAGGAAAACTCATCCAAAAGCTAGCCCGTGGTCCGAAGTCTGCTGTCCTTACTTGTCGCCTTTGTATAGGCGTTATTTTCCCCACTGTGTATCTAAACCGTTTGAACCAGTTTCAGTAACACAATACTAGGTGCTGACTTTAGAACTAAGCTTATCTCACTAGGTGCTGTGTAGGCATGCCCGTTCGGTTCGGATAATTCAGGTAATTCGGTTTTAGGTTTTCGGTTAGTTCAATATGTTCGGTTCAACATAAATCTTATCAAATTAACCCGATATGTTCGGTTCAACATAAATCTTATCAAATTAACCCGAAATAAAGTTTGATTTGGTATCCGGTGTGGAGTTTTTGTTTTCGGTAATATTTCGGTTTAATTTTGTTAAAATTTTGGATAAATTCAATTACTTTTGTTAAAACTCGGTTAGTTCGGTAATCCAGTTAATTTGGTTCGGCTTAGTTGGTATGATTTGGTTATAATTCTTTTTAGTTCAAACGGTAATCCAGTTAATTTGGTTCGGTTTATTTGGTATAATTTGGTTATAATTCTTTTTTGTCTTTTTTATAAAAACCGAAATAACCACCGAAACCGAACCAAACCGAAAGCCGGACATTTTTATAAAAAGAAACTAACCATATCGAATTAAACTAATAACCGAACTAACCGAAAAAATTCTGCTCGGTTCAGCGGGTTTGATTCGGTTCAAAATCTCAGTACTAGGACACATGACTAGAAGGAGCAAAAAGCATATATATACCTGATTCCAAGCTGCAAACTGAGCATCAAATCATAACTCCGGTGACCTTTGATAACAACTTCCCCAGGCTTCTTAGCCTCTTTAAAAAGCCTCTTGTGTTTCCTTTTCGCCCTCTTCGACGTGGGCGAAAACCTGTTGTTCACCACAAGCTCACTGATCAGAACACCTTGCATATACTCCCTCTCCAAGATCGGTCTGTTTGCATTACACTCCCCACTACTCCCACTAACCAAATCCGAGTAATCATGCCCAATCACTTTCTCAATAGACACTTCAAGACTCCACCTCCTCTCCAAAGAAACCCTCCCGTTGCGCGACTGCTCCAAGTTAATCAAACTCCCTCTCGACAGTTTGTTGTTATTACCACCAACTCTAAGATTCTCCATATTAACCGAAGAAGCAACCTGGCTCTGCCTCCTCAGATCAGGTAACACGCCTCGTTTCCTAAGAGCGTTTAGATAAAACTCCTGCACGGCGGGGACTCTAGTCCCCGCCGAATAAAACGAGCCTTTCCCGTCTTTCAAACCACGCGTCCACGTCCCTACGTAGCTTCCCCCATCGCTCCACGTGTACACACCAAGACCATGCATCATCCCATTCAACCAGCTTCCTTCGTAAGAGTCCCCTGTGATCCAAGTCAACGTACCTTTCCCAGACATCTTCCCACCTTTCATATCACCAAGATAAACGTTCCCGTTAGCCCACGTGTACTTCCCCGGCCCTTCTCCCAACCCCTTAAGCCAAGAGCCTTCAAAGACGTCTCCATTAGGGTAAACTTGGTACCCAAGCCCGTGTTTAAGACTAAGCCGCCACCTTCCTTTATACGTTAGCTTGTTTGCGTCAGTGTACGTCCCTGTACCGTGCATGTACCCTCCCGAGAACTCACCTTCGTAGCACGCGCCTGACGCCCATCTCATCTTCCCGTTGCCGTGTCTCATCCCGCGTCTCCATTCGCCGACGTAGACGGAGCCGTCTGACCACACGTACTTCCCTGATCCCTCGGGGACGTTTCCGAGGAGAGTACCGTCGTAGGACTCGCCGTTGGGGAGGAGGAGGTCCCTGTTTCTGAACCTGGCATCCTCGGAAGAAGGTTCGGAAGGTTCTCCTCCGTTGGTTAGAGCGGAGAGGATCTCTTTGCTGGTGAGTGCATCGACGGATTTGGTTCTTTCTGTGAAAGCTGAAACTGGTCCTCCTCCTCCCACTTCAAGGGCAGACATGTAATGAATCTCCGGAGAAGGTGAAAAGCACAAACGGTTCACAGCAAAAAAAAAAGGCGTTTCACAGCTTCAAAGGAGAATGCTACTTTTCAGCAATACATGAAAATATAGGAATGTGGCTCCAGCTACTACTAGACTCCGTGGGGAAAAGAAGCAGATGCAAGAATCAGGTTCCAGGTCACGATGTGTGAATCTAGAATCAGAATCAAAAGAAAAAAAAAGGAAATTAAACAATCTTAAACTAATGAGAAAAACATGTAGATATTAGTAAGGTATGGTCACAAAAGCTGAGACTTTGCTCTCAAATCTATATCATATAAGAAAACTAAGACACGCATCTAATCTTCTTGGTCCCACATGAAAGAACTAAAGAACTCTCTCATTCAATTTCACAAAGAGAGGCAGAGAATGAAGGGAGTGAACAAACACAAACTCCTTTTTTGTTTTCTCAAAAAAGAAAGCATTTAAAGGGAAGAACACGAATTTAAAATCATTATAGTCTTTTTTAAAAATCTGAACTTTTGTAATCAAATTATCAAAATCCCTTTTTTGAATTCTCAATAAAGAAGAGATTCCTCTCACGTCTCCAAATAAAGCCAGAGTATGACAAAATTTACCAAACAAAAAAGTTAAGAGAGAATCCTACTTTCTGGGAACTAATCAAAGGAATCCAAAATGTTCATCACAACTTTCACAATCTCTAATCTAAATTTGAAAAAACTCATCATCATCTATTCAACACACAATAGCTATCTTGTAAACAACAAAAAAGTGTTAAAACTTGGATTATCAGAACCACCACGGAAGCAGCAACTCCATTTTCAATCATCATCAAAAGACAGAATGAAAGCATACAAATCTAAGATCCAAAGTGTAAAGCTTTCAAATCAAACAGAGAAGAGACACCTTCAAAGCAATAAGGGAAACCCGAGAGAAATGTCCGAACTCCAGAACTTAAACCGGATCCGGAAAACCAAACCGAGACCAACAGAGTCAGAGCAACACGAACCGTACGGACAGAACTCAAAGCACCTCTCTTTCGTCTTCTTCAGAGCTTCTTCTGGGGGGCTTTTGGGGTCAATCTGTGCAGAAGAGACGACTGGACCAAATCCCGAAGCTAGAGCAGTAAGCGCCACAATAACAGCTTTCTTATTACAGAAACTCTTTTTTCCATAAATAAAAATATTAAAAGACGGATATAACCTTCGTCTCACAGGCTGAACCTTTTTTAGCTGTTTTCTGATCTTGCCTACTTCAAAACTAAATTCTTAGGCTGTAACTGGATTGTTGATTTTTGGAATAGAATGATGTGGGATGGCTTATTCCATTAATTCCAAAAAAAAATTCACCATTTGACATGAATGGAATGGAATACTCATTCCATCAATTCCAAAAAAAATAGGTAAAATATAAAGAGGAACTAGGTGATTTTCCCGTGCTCATGCACGGATATAAATATTTATAAGAAAATATATTGTAATAATTTATCAATAGTTTAATTTTAATTTTAATTGTTTTGTAATTTTATAAATAATATTATATTATTTTAGTTAGGCATGTGATTTTGGATACGTGATATATGATAAGTTTGATTATCACTTTAGTATATTAGATAAACATCAAATTATTTTAGTTCAACCATGATTTTTTGTTCTAAATAGATTAAAGTTTTGAATAATTTGTGATTTTCAGTGAGTTTAGATTGATTTTCTCTTAGATATGTAAATATATTTTAATGATAGTATAATATATATTGTTTTGAAAATCAAATAGAAAAAACAAATTCAACTGTTGATCGATTCATAATACATAAATAAATATAAAAATAATATTTTGAAATCTCATCCATATATGTTTTCCAAAATAAATAAATGGTAACATTTAGTTAATATTTTATTTTAGTTTATTGGTATGGTTTGAAGAATCCCGTAATTTATATGTATAAATAGAAATAAACATTACTATAAAATAATATATTTTTATTTTACCTTAGATTTTAGATATAATAAAATTAGTTAGTCTATATACTCATTTTGTGAATAGGGTGACATATATTCATTTGTATTGAAGTATAATTATTTTTATTTTTATCAAACCAAATCAGATTGATTATATTTATCACATCAGTTTCAGTTTTTCATCTTAAACGTGTAAATATATTTTTATAATATTTATAGTAATTTATTATTTGTTGATTTTTAAAAAAAATTAAAAAATAAATTGATGATCAGTAGAAATTTTCATAAAAGAAAATAACTTATTAAAATTTTGTAAGCTCATAAACGATTATCGATATTAATAATTATTAAAATATTTCGTAATCTCTAAGTAATATTATACCTTAGATTTATAAATTAAACTGAAAATTATTTTAAATAATCTTAAATATAATAATTCATATTTTATTATGTACTTTTATTATAGGTATATTAGATTGTAAAATATAAAGGGAAAAACAAAACAAAAACTAAATATTAAGTAAAAATTATAATTTTAATTGAAGAAAAATATAATATGTTTAGTTCATTAAAAATGTCTAGGATTATGTTATTTAAAAAAAATTGTAATTATTTGTTCAAATTTGCTTGTGGTAAAATTAGTTTTCATAAAAGTATCATTTAATTTTTTTTAAATAAAAACCAGTTCTTTTAATTTTTTTCTTAGAAACTATTTTATATATGTAAAATGTTTTCATAAAATTTTTTAGTTTTTCTTAATTATAAATATTATTAGTCAACAAGTATTATAATAATGAATAAACCATTTCAATAATACTAATTATAAATATTATTATTCAACTAAAGGTATCTTGGCTTATCTAATCAATTTATTTTCTGCAATTATCTGAGAAAATATATAGATATATAAGGCAAATAGTTTTATTACTTTGAAAATATATTTATATTGCTTAGATTATGTTTTAAATGAAATATTTATTTTCTTAATATCAAAGTTATTTTTGTTAACTTTCCTTTTTTTATGAAATCACATTATATATAATATATATTTGATTGTAAATTCCTTTTTTTTAATTTATAAATGTTTTGAATTATATATGTTAACTAAAAAGGAAATTTCTAATTAGTAGAAATTATTTAAAAAGGAAAATCAATTTTAGTATAGTAATTATATATAATATTTTTAATTCATTAAGGGTGTCATTGTAATCAACCACCGTGAAAATTAACGTGAGTGCGACACGTAGGAAACTGACTTCTCAAATAATATTATAGAGATGATTCCACAACAAATTTGATTATGAATGAATGGAATTCATTCCATTCCATTTTTTGCTGTGTTCCATTCATATCATTCCATTTATTTTAATTCCATCAATTCCATATTTTTTTTACCAGTTACAGCCTTACAGTTTAGCCCCTGCAGATCAATGTCTTAAATTGCAAGACCGGTTATACATTATATATGTCTCTCTCATAAAAGTTGAGATAGGTTTAGTTTTTTTTTTAATTATTTATCAGTTCTTAGATTTTTTCATTGTGTTCTATGATATTTGTTTAATAGTAACAAAATATTTGGTGTATTGTATAAGAAAATAATATTCAACAAAAAAATTGTTGTGTTTTAGAAGGTAGAGATGTTGACCTGCTTGGCCGGTGAAGGGGGACATTTGTGTTTTTCTTACACTAATCCACGTGCGATACAATATTTTAAAGTCAACTTCTGCTTACCAATTGAGTTTGAAAAAATCAAATAGTTTGAAAGATAACAAGTTGCTGGGTTTAACAAAGAAGCGAAAATTCAGAGTAATTCTGGAATTGATAATTGGTTATTTATCATCTAAATGATATATAGTCAAACTGAGACTTGTTGGTGATTTATAATGGCTATTCGTAGTATGATCATGATCAGTCAGAGAGGTAAGATCCCATAGTTTTTGCGATTGATGCTATAGAGATTGTTGGTGTAGTTAACTGTCCTCAGGCATGGCCCTCATTTATCATGAAAGCAAACTCGATTGTGAGATGAACGTCACAGGTTATTGCAGTGTGATTAGCCAAAGGTTAGCTAGCATGTGTTCTGTTGGGCACTATGCTTTACATCGTCTTATGCTTCGTCTTCAAGCTATTAGTTAATGATGTTTTCTAGAAGTTAATATGATGTTATGGCCATATTTTGGCCATGTCGACTAAACATCAGCACATATAATTGGGCGAAAACAATAATAGTTTTTATAATTTAAGTCGAGAAAACAAGAAAACGTAACAAACAAAAGGACAGAAAAAAGGTAATGATAGTCGTTGTAGTTATCTGCTATATGATTAACACTTTTACATATCTTTTTCCGTGGATTATTATAATGATGTTGGGATTAGTGATCACAAAAGTTGATTTATCATTTTTAAAAGGAAATAAAGTTATAATTAAAAGAGAAGGAATGAAAACTTCATCACTAAACAATACAAAGTATAATTTCCCATGCTACGTACATATGTCGTTTAAAAACGAAAAGAATATAAAAAACATTCACCACCCTAAGTCTTGTGAAACTAAAAATATAGCATATATAATCTGTAAAATACTAGCTTTGATAAGCTCAACTCATATTTTCTCATTTTTGTAGTCTCGGATCAGCCACAATTAATATTTTAGAACATATTGTTCCCTAGAACTTCAAATATAGTATTATGCTGTACCATTCGTAGGTTTTCATGTAAATAATCGTTGGTTTGATGTGTACTGCTCATTGATACTTCTTTTGTTTCAAAAAATGCATATTCTAAAAAAATATTTCAAAAAGATGTATTTTATATTTCCAGTATTAATAAAATGTGAACTTCAAAAACATTAATTATATTTTTGAAAAGTCTTATTTGTTTAGAAACATAAGAAATATAAAATTATAAAATAGTATGTATTAATAAGTAAGTTTTATTGTGTTTTATTAATAAGTATGAAAATATTAAAACATATATTATTTTGAAAGAGAGAGAGTAGCATTTTGCGGTAAGGTCTTTTAAATATTTTGATTATATTGACTATTTTCGCATCTTATAGCATTTTGCGGTAAGATCTTTAAAATATTTTGATTATATTGCTTCATCCATTAATATATTGCTGCATTTTATAGGTTTCACATCTTTTATTCGTAATATCAACTGATCATATATATCATCATATATAGTCTTAGAATCAATAACGTTGCATACATCTAACGACTATCCAAGTACTTAGTTATGCATTATATCTCAAATCATATTTACAAACCATTTGTCTTTTTAACTTTAACTAAACCCTTTGTTCAGAAAAAAAGAAAGAAAAAAGATGATAGTCAAATCCTTCACACAAACCACCGTTGCAAGTAGTGGGGTTGGCTACCACTTATTAAAGAAAAAATCCACTATATTCTCGCTTTCTCGTGGTTGTTATTTTCCAGCTTCCACCATTTCTTAGTTTATTAACTCTGCGAGACCAAAAACATTCTTCATCATCAATCATATTTGATATAATTATATTTTAACTAAAGGAATATATTCATTGAATTAGAGGTTTCGTTATCATTTCTGATTCGTAGCGAAAAATTAGATATCAATAAGCATACAAAACAAATATTAATATATAATATCTATAAGAATGAAACAAATCAATAATATTAATATTTTTGAAAATAATATCTAATCAGATATGTTATAAGTATATATATATATCAATAATATTAATATTTTTTAAATAATATCTAATCAGATATGTTATAAGTACATATATATATATATATAAGTTATATATAAATTATATAATTACTATATTATGTAGGTCTTACAGTGCTTTTGTTTATTGGATTGAATATTTGTTATTGGAACAACTATTTACACAGTACATTTTCATTTCTGAAGGATCTCGATAGCTATGATTTAAAGACAATTGACGAACCCTGTACTGTTTGGTGCGTGAACAATATCACTCTTAAGTCCTGATTCGTTGAAGAAAAAGAAAAAGTGCATACACCTATAATATATAGTAAAATAAGAAGGATGGCAGATTAGAAAAATTGTGTTTATGCATCAAGTACAAGGTACCAAACTATGGCCGATGTGTTATGTATTCAATTTACTATAAGCGTGCGATCTAAGCATATATTATTTACAGCAAGTTGGAGTTCTAATCTATTATAGTTTTATGCAAGTTGGAGTTCTGATCTAATTGTAATCATAAATTATAGATGCGTGATATAAGCCGCACATCTATAAGATGTTTCCCTATTTTATTTTATAGTCAGTTTTTTTTAGCATATTGGAGAAAGACAATTAGTTAGAGATTTTGGACAAATATTTTCTCAATACACGTCAAAGTGACTAGTACACGAGGTCACCACTTAAATCCTCTTAATATAAACCATGTTGGAATATCAATTTCCAGCTATTCATTAGAGAACTACGTATCCATATAAATTAGTATAATATAGTGTAACATATACTGCTGGCAGTGGAGGTCTTCTTAAAAGGTTGAAATTTCTTCTCTAGATGCCGACCAAAGTTGTTTCTTATATTTAATTGAAGTTTTGACCCAGGGCCAATCTGAAATTTATGGGGTTGTAGGTGATATTTTGAAAATTTGAGCTAAAAAATTGTTAGGTAAATTTGAGGATCTAAAAAAGTTTTTGGAAGCTTTTTTCTATATAACTTTTTCAAAAAAATTGAGAGTCTAAAATCAATATTTTATTAGACTTGGTTTAAGACCGATCTTGACCTTTAACCATTTTTTTTCTTTTGAAAAACCTTTAACAATTATTATAACTAAAAATCAATATCCTTTATGTTGGTGTGTTTATTATATATATATATATATATATATATATATATGTTGGTCTACACCAACCTTTAGATCCATCAGATTTACAAAATTAATCTGATATTAATTTGTTGGCCCCATGACTGATGTGCACATTTGTATGCATCACGTAGAATTAGATTAATCTTGTTGAGGTTAATAAATATTAGTGGAGGTAATTAATTTAGTGTTTAATGTTTGGGTCTAATCACTTTCATTGCTATGCAGTTACAAAAATAGGTTCTATATATTGAACACTAAATACCGTTCACTAAATTTTCTTTTCGTTTACAGAAGTTGACTACTGACCATTTGACTGAGATTATTTTTGACAAAAGGCACAGAGGATTACAATTTCCGCCTTTTATTTCTTAGAAATAATTAAAATAATATATTTTATATTTTGTTGATATGCACAAAAGAGAGATATATTTTGTCGATAATAATATACCACGCTGACGACTAGTCTCTATTATATGTGCTCTAAGACAAAAAGAGACCACCAAAAGCTACCATGTACTGAAAATGATAATACTGTTTCCTGCAGACCGTTAAAAAGCTAGAATTCCACGTGGACTAACGCAGGTTCGTATTCTGAATCTGAAACAAAATCTTACTTTCATTTTTTTAGTTTTGCTTTAGTTTTAGTAGTGTGGGGGCAGTTATACCTCCACATGGATCGGATATCTAGATTTTTAAAAATATTTAAGATTTGCTTTTTATGTAACGGATATTTAATTTTTCGATTTACTTTGTTTCGAAAAAATTACAGATATTCGAAAAACAGATATCTGAAAAATAAATAGATATTTGCAAATATTTAAAAATACTTATGAAAATCTCATTTGTTTTGATTAATACAAATAATCTTAAAATTTTGACACAAATTTGTTTTGTAAAGTATTTTTTGCATGATATATAAGATAAAAATTAGAAGAAGTAGTGAATTTAAATATTTTGTATTTTTAATTTAGTTAATAATTATTATTACAAAAATCTTAAGAAAAAAATTATAATTTTCACAAATGTTTTCTCTTCTTTTGTATAATACTTTTATATAAGTAATAATGCAAATAAAATTTGTCAAATCATAAGTTAGAATAATAATTATATAATTTTATACATTTAAAACTTTAAATATAATCAAGGTATACATATATTTATATATTGCCGGATCGGATCAGATATATACTTTCCAAAATTTTAATATTTGTGATTTATTTCGATTTTAACGGATATTTATTTTTGGTACTTACTTTGTTTCGAAAGTTTACGGATATCCAGAATTTTCGAATCGAATCGAAACGAATAACGAATCAAATCAACTTTAACGGATAAAATGGCCAGCCCTAGCGACAATCCATTTTGCTATGATTAATATTAGTGGGAATTTAAATATTTACAGATGCATTTGTTTTGGTTTGCATGAAGATTTTTTCTTTTGAAAGACCTAGTAATTCTATAATAGAATTGGATTTTATTCTAGTTTTAATTATGTTTTGGAATGGAGAACATAATCCTGAATTTTCTATTTATGAGTTAAACTCGTTTTGCAATCCATTATAGAGTGGAAAATATAATAAGATTGGAATTTTCTTACTTCAAACTTCTTTTCGAATTGAGAAATCAAATAGAATTAAAGATGTTTTCGTTTGCATGAAGAATTGACAACAAAATAATTTATCGGTTAAAGATGTTATGAGCTCCTTTCGTGGATTGCAATCTAGCGCATGTATTCTATATAGAATTCATTTCTGAGAGATCATATGCATTATATTATAATACATATATGATACGTCTTGTCCAGTTGAGGCGTATTATGAAGATCATCATGGCATCAATATCTAATCATATTCCAATATTAGTAGATAACTTAGTTAACTATAGATTACAATATCATTACCACAGATTAGCAAATGGATTATGACCAAAGTGATCTGTGATAATCTTGTTTACTGGCTTAATACTAGTGGGGGACCTTAATAAAACATCTCTAACGCCAATCAGAATGAGTCAATGACTTCTAAATCCTAATTATTGGTTGCTTGATTGCCCCCATTTCAGTCATTCCTCATATCCATGGATATATATCATACATCATGGTAGTGATTTCAATTAAATGAATATGTATAATTTTTTTTCTCGAATAGAACTAAAATATATGGAAGATTATCAGATGACATAAAAAAGAAATAAATAGCAAAAATCAACCTGTGCTAGGATTGGGAGAATGGGAGGACAAATGAGTATTATTGAGACAACATCATTCTCTTGTTTGATATCAGAAACAACGTACAAAACATCTGATCATGCATGTGTTATCCACTTGTCCTATCACTTTCAGTTGTGTTCCACCATCCTCACCATTCACCACGCATATATTCATATGCAGCATATTATGCTGACCCCGTAATAATTGAACTTCGCTTTTACAAAACAAAAGAAATGTTGAAAATTTTGTTTTGGTAGATCATTGAATTTTCTTTTTTAAATAATCTCTGGGTCTGTGAAACCCAACATAATAGAAGAACGCCTATTCGAGAGACTTCAGGCTCATACCATTTCCAAATCATAAGGTTTTATTGATTTTTCTTTTAATAATTAGATTGGCTTGTGAAACCCAACTTAATAGAAGGAAGCCCATTTGAGAGACTTCAGGCTCATATTGTTTACAAATGGGTACTTTCCAAGAAGCCTCGTTTTATTAAATCCGGTTTCTAGCACCGACTATAACCAAAATTTCACTGCACTGTTGTTGGGCCCACCCGAAAGCGGGACCCTCCAAAAATAGGGGTATGCCACTTGGCGTGGAGAGCACACGGTATTCTTTAGTAAAAGGCGAAAGAATAGTTCGCTTTGTGCTCACCACATGGCTGCGTGGTTTTGAAACAATGACGAGAGCCGCTATTTATAACACAACTTCTCCTACCAATTACGCTCAGCTTCCGATGTGGGAGCTTCAAAATGTCGTTAAAAACTCTTAGTCGGCAAATGGGCTGTAATGAGATCTGGGCTTTAAACATACACTTGATGTCTTCTTTTAAAAATAAATAGAATGAAAACCCAATAAACCGATCTTCATGAAAATAATGAAACTGAACCAAATTTTTATTTTCAAGGAACCTAATAATTATCTTTATCATATTCTTTCACACAAACCCATAACTTACTTATTTTCTTCAAATCTAACGAAATCTCTATTCTTGTTTTTTACAGATTAAATTATTAAACAGAATATTTGTGTCTTGGAGGATAATGCTTTCTAAAAAAATGTACATTCCTGACAGATCTGGTTACATACATGATTAAGTATTTAATATATGAAACAACCTGATTTGCGAATGTCATCATATGAGTCATGAGTGTGTATTTGTGAAAAAGGCAATTGGGTTATGGCATATTCCATGAGATTATCCTAAATATCAAGCATATTCACGTCAGACTCCCTCCGATTCAATCATTATCTGCTTCCACTCATATTTGTGTATGATTTTTAATCGCTTTCACACTCGCTTTACACCAGATATTTATACCCCTTGTTGCCCCAAAAAAAAATATTTATACCCCTTTACACCATTAATATATTTTGCTTTTTGCCCTTCTGAAAATTTAGTTGTAAAATCCTTGAAAGAAATTCCTTCGATCCTTCCACAGCCAAAACCAGGAGTCTCTAATTTAAACTTACACATTGTAGAATTTTTCACTTTATTATGTATTGTGTAATTCTTATGCAATATTTTACAAATACAAAATGAATATGTTTATATGATAAAACATATCATCTTGCATGGTCTATTCTACAAATGGAATATCCTCTATAAATAACATTAACAAAACATGATATACATTGGTTCATTGTTACAAAAAGTTGTTTTAACATTTTAAAATAAAAATAAATGAGAAAAAGTGGAAAGAACACTATAGTTTTTGTAAGTTGGGTTTTTGGTGTATTTTTAAATGTCTTCATGACCATAGAGAAGCAAAAAGAAAACACTATAAAACCCCTGGAAAGCCTCCACCGTTGAAACCTTCACTTACTTTGGCACAACACCACTAATCAAAGGTGAATGGCCATCCCCTAAGGTGAAAGAAGAGAAAAACCTCTGAACCTAGAGGTTTAATTTATATCTTTATGGGATGGCTTAAATACAAAAAAAGAGAGGATGGGGGCTATTAAGTGATTTTGTGTTCTTGTAAGGAAATTGTTTTAAGATATGGATCATCGAAGATTGCAGAAGGCTGACGATGAAGAGGAAGGTAATTCAGACAGAGTTTTCTTTATCTCCCTCCAGAAATTGGGCAACTTCTAACCTTTGGCAAGCTTCGGATCCCCTCGGAATCAGCAGATTATGAGTATACTTTGTAATACTCTCTCTTTCTTTTTCATGCTTTTTTGTCAACATCATGCTTTATCCCTTTGATATATTTTGTTTATCTTGGTCATGTTTGTATCGTATCCAGTCCCATATGTTCTTTGTGCGAGGAATAAAAGAATATTAGGATTTGAGATATAGACCTTTGTCATATAGTTCCTAATATGTTTAGATAATAGTTGGTGAAAATTTGTTGCCAAACATTTTTTTGGTATAGAATATATTTTTAAACGAAAATTCTAAAGCTGGGCTCCAAACATATGAGAGATTATAGATCTAAATCATGAAACTCGGAAAGTCTTTTTCTTTTTAAACTGGTAACCACGTTTCTAACTTCTTTTAGCATTTGCCATTTTTATGTTACTTGGTTTAAAAATCTATCGAGTCATAACTCATATTAATTTTAAAAATATATATTTGAAAATTTTAGTTTCATCCAATAATCGGAATATGTTATATACGATTTATCACTTTTAGTACTTCTAAATTTAAAGTGATATGTATATACTTTCTTCGTTCCAAAATACTTGAAGTTTTAGAGTAGTGCAAAACTATTAAGAAGTTTAATTTTTATCTATAAAATATGATTAAAATATAAATTTAAATTTATTTAATCAATTACAAAATAGACTATAAAATATTATTGGTTACACATTTTTAATAAAATTAAATTACATTGAAATATGAAAACATCATCTGTTTTGAAACATCAAAAACTTCCCTAAACATCATCTATTAAGAAACCGAGGGAGTATATTAGAAGTTAGTCGCTTAACTGAAAGATGATTATATAACAAGAAAAACATATCGCAATCGAAGTTTATGATCTGTAAAAAGAGTATTATAATTTACATTTACAAGAATCAACAAAATTAAGGAAGCAAAAACAAGTGGCATTACACATAATGAGAAACATATATAGTAAAGGACACTAAATTCAAATGACCTTAACCAAATGTTAAATTCATCCAAGTCTAGTAGTTGTTTTCATATTTAGGGGTGTCGCACATGGGGGTTGTATAATAAAATGGTCCAACCACAAACTTTACCAGATCCTTGAAAACCATGAACGGTTGAACTAGCTTCTCTCCGGTTTGACCATTACCAAAATCGGTCGGAATACCACATGACTGGTCAGCAGGAGACACTAGCCGGACTTTACAAAGACGAGGCTTGAGATTCTTTCCTCCGTAGAGGACTTTTTCGACGATAAGATCGAACTGACCTCTCTCATCGGTCTTGTCGCTGCCATAGTATCTCACTCTTTCCCTCTCGTCTATACAAGTGATTGATACCACAGCCCCTGGAAGATACAAATGCAACATTTTTTGTGAACTAATCCGATTTTGAGAATCTTCAGACCGGGATATGAGCAACCGGTTAATCAAAGTCATCGGATCCGATTAGAGAGGCAATGTGGTAAGAGTTTAGTAGCAGTTAAAAACTTAAAAATAAAGGTAAGAAACAATGATATTTTTTTTTTCGTGCTCAAACAATTTTTAGAAGCGGTAAAATACGGTGAATTGGTAAATATATATCGATTCACACAATCCGAATACATACAAATTTGGATTTATCGAAAACACTGAATACCTTTGATGGGGTCGGAGCCGTTGATCCATTTATCGTAGTTAAGAGTGCAATCTTGGCACATCACTTTCCCGGTGACGTGAATCACACCTCCGTCGTTTTCTGCTGCGGTCGTGGATATTTGACTCACATAATTTAACAGAAACAGTATCTCTATGAGCAGAACCAGTGTCGTGATCTTCTGCGCCATGGCAACCTCTTTCGATTCTCTTTTGGGCTGGATGTTTTTGAGACTCTGCTTATTTGATGTAAGAAAGACTAGTATATATAATAGTCGAATAATTTAACATAAATTGAGACATTTTGGTTAAGAAGCAGGGAATTTATATGTGTGGAAGGGCACTACCTTCAGACGTGCGGTCCATTTCGTATTATGATCTCAATCATTTTTTATAATTATAAAGCTTTATATATCAAATTAAGAAGTCATTTTTAACCTTCAAGCAAAAAAAAAAGTCATTTTTAACCTACGTTTAAAACAGATAATGACTGTGATAAATTATTAAACTAAATTGTAAAACAAGAAAACGTTGACATTAATTAGGTTTTACAATTGCACAAATACAAATATATGGCACTTAACATGCAAAATATAGAGGTCGAATTTTTTCATCACTAATAATTTCTGGATGCAAGGGCAAGACCATGACTCAAGAGAAGCCTTCCATGTGAAATATGTCAACGACTTCACTAAATTTTGTTTTGGTGTGCCTTCATGTAAGCTAGCAAAGTTTTTGTAATAATAAAACACAATCCATATAGTTTTTTTTTTTTTTTTTTTTTTTTTTTTTGAACTGACAATCCATATAGTTGAGTTGTATATATATATGACAAGTATTGTTGAGAAAACGCATGTGTATAATCTTAGAAACGATCAGCAACTCTAACTTTTATCAAACTTGTATCCCATATGTAGAATTCTACATACCTCTTAAACGATTATCACGAACGTTCTATTCGAAAATTTTTATCTAGTACCCTTGGCTAAGAAAAGCCAAAATATATGAAAAAAAAAAATACCTTACTCTCTCGTCTCCATTAACCAAATTCAGATATTATTCACATGTACCGTTGTATTTAAACAGAAAATATTTACAAATTTTATTTTTTTGAACATTTAAATATATTTACAAGTTGAATAACATTTTAACTCGTTCAAGCTTAACTAGTGGTATAATATATCCTTAAGTTGACCAACTTTTTCCTTCTCAACGTTTTATTTAGGGGGTGTTAGTGGACCTGAATTTTTATAGAGTTTGTTGATTTGAAATGTTATGAGATTTGTTAAATTTGGAAAGAGTTATAGATAATTTTGTATATTTTAAAAATCAATGAAAGTAAAGTAATGTAATGATTTTAAGAATACAATGAAAATATGTACAGTATAACCTCTTTAAATTAATAATCGATAGATTAATATCTCTATAAATTAATAGAATTTCATAGTCCTAAATTGAGTTTTTGGTTTAATTAATATCTCGATAAATTAATAATCTCTATAAATTAATAAAAATATAGTTTTGTGTGTAGTCCCAACATTATTAATTTATAAAGGTTTCACTGTAGTATTCTCAAAATTTTGTTTTGTGAGTTAAAAATTTGAGAATACAACTCCTAATAACAATTACTTTAATAGATTTGTAGAATCATTAAAATCTAAACTTTTTTGAATACCAAATGATTTTATAAAGAATTATAAAATCATCAAACCAATAACACTAGATTTTAATGAAAAGGTGAGAATCTATATACCAATAACACTAGATTTGAAAACTCTAATAATCACTACAAAGCACATTCCCACTAACACCCCCTTAATCTCCTTTTGGTAATTGTCATCACTATATAAAGCCTAAAAGACGTTGAAAAAGAAGGTAATGAAACTATTAATTTTCCAAAGGTCTCTCCTCCTTCAACTTATCCCCGCCACATATGTACTTCTTCCTCCTCTTTTCTCTCCACGTTTTCTCCTTTAACACTACGAAAGACACACACACACACAAACAAACAAAGAAGCTTTTTGGTCTGAATCTGATACTATAATACACACTCACACACACAAAAGAAAGAAAGAAAGCAATGGAGTCCCTAAAACTATTCATCTCTCTCTTTCTCGTCTCATTCTCATCTTGTTTAATAGGTACGTAACTATTCATTTATATGTAAACTTCTTTGATCACATAATTCGATTCCCTGAAATCCATTACTATATTTAAAAAAAAAAAAAAATTGAAGGTGTTGGATCGGACCATGTTCACCATACCAACATGAAGCGTTTGAGACCGAATAGGTTGTTCGTGTTCGGAGATTCCTATGCAGATACGGGAAACATAAGGAAGTCTCTCGCCGATTCCTGGAAAATGCCTTACGGCGTCAGTTTTCCTGGAAAACCCTCCGGTCGTTTCTCCGACGGCCGCATCGCCACCGATTTTCTCGGTTCTCTTTCTCTTTATCTTTTTGTTTTGTCACAATGGATAGTGCATGTGGATGTGGTCGGCCACTAGATTTAACACACTAACAAACACGTAATTACCATATTGTTTTGTTAGGTTAATTAGATTAACTACCTAATTACCAAAAAAGGAAAACTACGAGTGACTGTAATTAACCAAACCAGCTATCAAAATTCTGAGGTGGAAATTTTATGAGTGATATTAAGATTTTTTAGACCAATCTTTTGGGTGCAGCAAGATACTTGGGGATAAAGTCACCGATTCCATATACGTTGAAGAAATACGCGGGAAAGGAACGGCTGTTATACGGAATGAATTACGCGTACGGAGGGACGGGGGTGTTCAAGACATTCAATAATCCATTGCCGAACATGACAACTCAGATTGATTATTTCCAAAAAGTCCTCGCTTCAGGCAACATCTACTCTCCCTCCCACGTCCACTCCTCCCTTGCCTTCGTCAGCAACGCTGGCAACGACTACGGCTCTTTCATTCTCCAAAAACGCCCCATGACCGTAAGAAAAACATCATAATTCTATTTACTACTCAAAACTAGCCGAAGATACCTATATTAAAAAAATTTAAACATAAAATTTAAATTATATTAGAAAACTAAAGCAAAATCCAAAGATAATGTCCGCCCCACTTGAGTGGGTAATGTTTTAAACAAGGCCGGTCATTGGCACAGTCGAAACATGTTTAATAAGAAACAAAACATGGTTATTCAAAAAAATGTTTGAAGGTAACCGCAAGCAACATATAATGTAAGTATGTAACATGTAAACATGAGCGCACATTAAATCTTGCAGGAGTTCCCGGGATTCATCAAGCAAGTTGTTGATCAAATTGAGCTAAACTTGAGACGCATCTACAAGTTGGGAGTGAAGAAGATAGCAATTTCTTCATTGCAGCCACTCGGATGTCTCCCTAGCAAAACCACCTCTACATCATTCAAACATTGCAACGCATCAGATAACGCATTAGTGCGTCTTCACAACACTTTGTTGCGTCGAGCCGTGGCCAAGCTCAACAATGAAACCAAGCCTTCCACTTTCGTCATTCTTGATCTCTATAATGCCTTCTTGACTGTCATCAAGAATAAAAGAGCCGAGCCTGGTAAATTCAAAAAGAAAAAGTTGATAAATGTTTTTTTTAATCCTATATCGATCTTACAAGTTTTTTTGAATTAGGAGTTACGAGGTTTGTGAACCCATTGAAACCTTGTTGTGTGGGGATTACAAGCAATGACTCGTGCTCAAACGTGGACGAGAGGGGCAAGAAGAAGTATACAATTTGCAAAGATCCAAAGACTTCCTTCTTTTGGGATGTCTTTCATCCCACCGAAGAAGGATGGAGATCCGTTTACTCGGTTTTAGGCAAAAAACTCAAAGCCGTTTTGATTTAAGAGTGAGACTTAATGTTCTTCTTATTGGTGTTTCAGTTCTTCACTCACTTTTGTTTGTAACATTCGTCACCGCTTGTGTTTTTGTATTACAGAGAAGCTCGCTGGTTCAAGTCTCACTAGAAGCAGCTTGGTCCAGAAAGGACCGTCAAAATTCATGTATAAAAACAATGTTTATAAGATGTGGCATCTTCTTTTATCTTGCAAGCTGTCTTGAACTGATAACATGAGACTTCTGTTCACAATAAAGTTAGTTAGAAAGTGACATTATATGTGTATTGATCAGTCATGTAACATAGCCTCGTTCTTGTTTAGCTACTGACCGATAAAATACGAGGCTATTTAGGATGGTGATTGGACCGATAAAAATATAAAATACGAGGTTTTTCGAGATTATTTTGGCTTGGTCAGGTTTTTTACTGTGCCACACCCTTACACGAGTCCATTCTTACGCTAAGATTGGACTCATAAGATGCCAGTATTTATACCAAACCGGACTAAGTAGAGAAGACATAAAGCTTATCCTCTTCTTAGAATTACGACAAACACCAAATACTTTATTGAGTTGAAGATTCATACAAAATCAACTTATACACTGTATTAAACATAAATAGATATATGATGAAAACTATAGAATATGAGACATAGTATCACTTAAGATACCGCAAAGTCTTCTAGTGATATTTTCTGTAGATGGATACCTCGGTTTGTAGTTCAACTCTTTCCCACCGTTCGCATCTCAACATTCTCCGACCCTTTAGTAGGCATGAGGCCATAGAAAAGTTTCGATCGCAATAGCTCGCTTCTCATGGAGAGTAGTGTCATGGAAGACAAGAAGTCCGTAGTCTGAGAGAAGCAAATCAAGCCTCCACTCTTCCATCTTCTCGTAATCTTCCTTTGTGTACTTTGGGTAATGCAACGGCATCTTAAACCCACTTTCTGGGGCTTCCACGACACCGTTTTTGTTAAAGTTCTCCATGCTTCCTTGCTCGTTGGCGTCGGTGATTAGAAAGTTAAGAAGCCAGCTCACTTTCCACATTTTTCTCTCTTTTGTGTATGATTGATTTGTGTTGCTTATGCGTTTATATAGAGATAGGTGTGAGGTTACGTGAAGAGAAAGAAAGGGCACATTAGAATTTACATGGATGGCTATTGGGGACTACTTTTTATTCTAACTACCATTTATTTATACTAATACAATATCTATTTACGCCACCTCGCAAGTTTGATTAAGAAAGAAATATGTGAATGATTTGGGTATCAATAATTGAAGAGATTAATAATACTTCAAAACGTATAAAACAATGCCGAATATTATTAAAACGGAAAACAATACCGAAAATGGAAAAATCATATTAGATGTTTACAAATACCAATATAATTTGGAATATGCAAATTAATAAGCAAGCAGCGTTTGGTGAATGGTCCCGTAAAATTAGCATCTTATTCAGTAACGAAGGTAATTGCGTCGTGCAATAAAGACTAAAGAGTGAGATATACGTAATTATTATTACTATTTTCTTCTAATATTTTGACTTATTCATTATCTATTTTTTATATTTTTTATATTTCCTTTATTACAATCATAATGCTATATATTCTCTTTTTTCTAAAAAGTCTTATATTTTATTATTTTTACATGTATTAAGAAAACATATAAATTTTTTTATCACCAATGCATTATTTTTATAACAAATTATTTCCCTAACTTTTAACCAATAGAATTTTAATAAACACAATTAAGTTTTTGAAAGTTTACATTTTACCACTAAATAATACATTAAAAATAAAATATTTATCTTTTAAAATATTTTTTAAAAATGTGGCTCTTTTTGAAACAGATGGAGTGTTCATTTGGTTTATATCTATTCTATTAATTCTTCAACATGACCAGTTGATATGAAGTTATGTCCATCTTTTAAATTTTATAACTGTATCTATTTTAATTAAATCAGTAACCACGTTCTCTTTATGTCTAACAAAAAAACAGTTATGTTTCTTTTCTTTTTTGACATCAAACCGATGAGTTTTAATATTGGCAACAAATTGTGCTTCTGTCACGATGAGGGTAAACCAATGGTTGGATTATTGATTTACCTATTTATATATATTGTTCAATTTCAGGTTCAAAAACGTGGACAAAGCAGCTGATTCCAGGAGGGTAGAGGTGACTGTCAGTAGCGATTCCATCGAACTCAGCCAATAAATCGAATTTATCAAAATCATTCAAGTTTTTGTGTATTAAAGATTTTTAAAACTGGATGTTAAACAACAAATCTTTAATTTTGATGCAAATGAAAAGGAAACAGCCAACAAGTAGATCAATTGCGTTAAGATGGTATGCGGAGGTGGAGAGAAAAATTTGCAGAAAACCCTTAAGAAAGAACACAAAATATTTACATGTTTGCCATTAATAAAAAAACAATAATAAGGAAAAAAATATATCTAGATTCGAACCCATGTCATCTATGTAAGAAGCCACTTAGACCACAATGATTCATCGTCTTCTTGAAAATATAAAACAAAATCGATTTGCGAGTGCGGGTTATTAGTATTTTATGCGGAGTAAATGTGGATTGGTGGATTTATCGCGGTTATTTTTCGTAGTATTTTATGCGGAGTGAATGTGGATTAGTAAATTTATCGCGGTTATCTTTCGACCCGTAAAGTGTTTAAAAAATAAAAAGTAAAAAGTAAATATTTTTTTTTAAAATACAGGAATCTAAAAATAATAATTTAAAATTTTGAATCATATATAAATTTTAATATAAATATTTTTATAATAACTAAATTAAATAATTATTTTACTATATATATTTATATATATATAATCCGGAGATAACCATAAAATTAAACGGAGCAGGTGCAGGTACAAAATTATTTGTTTGCGGGTTGTGCGGGTCATATTTTTTAACCGAAATAAAATTGAAAACCCGCGGGTTGGCGGGTCAGCGTAGCGAGTTCGATTACAATTTTTTAACTGAACGTATACCGGATCAATTTTTAAATTGCTATTATTTAATAAAATATCAATACTATTAATTCTTCAACATGTCCAATTGATATGGGTTATGTCCAACAATTATTTTTTCCACAATAAAAAACCATATATTCTATAACTGAATCTAAATAAATATTTTGTAACAACCTTTTAACTCTATAATGGTCTGGAATTATTAAAAAAAACCAAATATTTTATAACTATTTTCCTTTAATTCCTATATTCTAGGATCTATAACTGCAACATTTATGAAAATGTACAAATAAATTATTGATATATGTCGATTTAAATATGTATAATAATTACAGCACTTTTTTTGAAAATATATGCACATTTTGTTAGGGAAAATATATGTTATTAATCAACAATAATACATTAATTAATCCAAATTAATAACCACCTTTATTCTTACTATTATGACTACTAATATTTAGAATCTAAGTTTATGCTTTATATTTATTAACCCTGACCTTTTAATAAAATAAATAATTAATATAATATTATTTACCATTGAAAAGGTTAATATAAAATAAAAATAATTAGATTTTTATTTCAATTCATGAAATACAAATTTATTTAACTAAATATATCTACAAAATTAGGATTTTACCGATAAATAATAATTATCATGAAATTAAATAATTAAAAGATAATTAAATTTATCTCAATTTTTCGGGTCAACCATTACAAAATCACGGATAAATGAAAATTTGATGGATTTTTAATCGTATAGAATTTCTAAATAGAAATTTTATAATTTAATTCAAAATCTAAGCTGAATTCAATGTAGATCACTAGATTTACCACTGGTGCCGTGGATTCATATCATATATGAAAATATACTAAAAATTTATCATAAATTAAATTTAGCAAAATTTGGATAAATATAATAAATTAATATTTTAATATATAGGTCCAATTTAATCATATTCGAGACCTAGACTTATGGGATAGATTCTATATTGGTTTTTCGAGTACAAATATTTAATTGCGTGAATAATTCAAAATGCTAATAAATACCACAATATTCTGATTTTATTTAAACATGATTATATATTTCATCATCAAAATTATTTTTATTAAAACGTTAAACCTATTATAATATTCACATATATAATGCTTTCTTTGTAACATTTAAATGTAAATAAATATGATCACAGAAAATACAAATATGATTTACAAAAAATACACAAACATGAAACTAAAATTTCTAAAAAAATGTAAAACAAAAATATACCCGCCCTTTGAAGGGCGGGTCAAAATCTAGTTATTTGTTAAATTGTTAGAATGTTCCACAAGACGGTTTGATAATCTCTCCATTCTACAAAGATAATATTTTTTCACACATACTAAAAATACATCATAAATATATTATTTTGTTATTATCAACTTTAAATAAATTTAAACTAATAGAAATTCAATAAACCTTTTTAAAAGTTCACTATTATTAAGTAATAAGAAAAGATATAATTTTATTTTTAGATTATTTTTTCAAAACTTTAATCTTTTTGGAATGGAGGCACTAGTAAATTATTTCATTAAGTCTTCTAAAAGTTGAAGTCACAAATAAAAAAACACGTACGCTGTTAGTATTTAGACTGTTCCGTTAGTCAAATTTTAAAAAAAAGCATGTATTTTAAAATCTCGACGATATACGGAATATGAAAATACAAGCTATCGTATATGTATTGTTCACATTTATAATGTTTATAAAAATGAATTATAATTCTATAATCAAATATATAAAATATTATAAATAACCTTTAAATAAGTGAATACTACTACATGTCCGAATAACCCGAGGACAACAGAACATGGTCTCTGTGTTTCCTCAACTCGAGAACATAAGCAGCAGTCCGTTGAGATATTCATCCTCCAAGAAGCCCCTTACTCTTGTTGGGAGCCGGTTATGGTGTTATATCTTAAGCAACAGATGGAACTGAATATATTCAGGGACTTGATGTTGGATAAATTAACCAGCCCTTTTGCTTAGTACTTTTAGGTTGTGTTACTACACAATTTTGGTTCTCACAACGTGAAGCTGTTTACTCTCTCTCTGTACTTTTACCCTTTTAAAAAATACAACCAGTAATACTATTCCTAAATTAGAGAATCCATGTTCACACTATCACTACTTTTTATTTCGTCAGCGTTCACACACTCACATCACGAATCCGAATGCGTATTCAGACGGAAGCTTCCTTGACGCGTTTTCGCGCTTCGTTTTAACTATTGAAATAATTTAAAAAGTCAACCGGGGATGGATTAAATTGGCTCATAACTCTGCATTATTGTACGAAACAAGGGTAATGGCTTCTTTCAAACCACGAACGGTGATCTGCATAGGAGACATCCATGGACACATTTCGAAGCTCGGAAAACTGTGGCTTAATCTACAATCTGCCCTCATCCCATCACACTTCAGCTCAGCTCTTGTCATCTTCCTAGGCGACTACTGCGATCGTGGACCGCGTACCCGACAAGTCATCGACTTTTTGATCGCTCTGCCGGAGAAACATCCCGACCAGACACACGTCTTTCTCGCCGGGAACCACGACTTCGCCTTCGCGGGGTTTTTGGGTCTGTTGCCACGTCCTTCGAATGGATCTGAGCTGAAGGATACGTGGAGTGAGTTCGAGAAGAGCGAGGAGAGAGAAGGGTGGTATAAAGGCCAAGGCTTCGAGGATATGCATGTCCAGGGTAGAAGATGGGCTGGTACAACTAGGGATCGATTCGCTACGTACACCGTTGGGGTCGAGTATATCGGATCTATTTACGATGCTCGGTCGACTTTTGAATCGTATGGCGTCCCTCATGGATCTTCTGGTAACATTCTGTATCTATCAAAACTAATATCAAGTTTTCAAGTTAGTTCATGTTTTGTTATCAATTATAAATTGTTTGATATATATATATATAGATTTGATGGAGGCAGTACCAGAGAGTCACAAGAAGTTCTTGACCAATATGGTTTGGGTTCACCAAGAGGTAAACCGCCTTACTTCTTTTTTGTAGTCATCGCCTTTGTTTGCTTGTTGCAACAGTTTAGTAGCTTTATTAGTGGTTATATAAAATTTAGAACTTTGCGACTTATTGATCAATCTCTCGCAAACTTTGTCTTTAGTAGACCCTATTTTCAAATTGCTTTCATGTGTCCATATTCCTGACTCTTTTGCAGGAAGATGTTTGTATAGAAACCGAGCAAGGGCTTAAGCATTGCAAGTTGATTGCGGTACATGCTGGTTTAGATAAATGGAAGAGTGTTAACGAACAGCTCATGCTTCTGAGAGCTAAAGACACGAGCTTCTCGAGGGTACAAGCTCTAAGTGGACGGGAAGACGTTTGGGAAATGCCACAGGTTAAATAAACCCAATCTAAAGAACTAATTAAAAACTTTGTGTCGCAATCTTAATAGACCCTGTTGAGTTTCTAAATCGTTTGAATGCCTTTTTTTTTTTTTTTTTCAGGAATTTGTTGATAAAAAACAGACTATTGTAGTCAGCGGTCACCACGGGGAACTAAAAATCGATGGCTTGAGACTGATCATCGATGAAAGCGGTGGATACGATTCTAGACGTCTGGCTGCATTCATCCTTCCTTCTCAGAAGATCATCCGCGACACCGATATCTTCTCCAACTAACGTTAATTTTCAATAGCTTCTCCAACTTCAAAATGTTGTTTCAAATCATCTTATTGTACTTTTGTCTCATCGAATATTCCATCTTTCTATATTTTTATTAAGGGCATCACTGGTTTCCCGCTACCACTCGCAAATGCAGCTTTTGCGGTTCGTAGCGGTTGTTGGCGTTTCGAAACAATCATAGAAAATGCTACAAAATCGCTTTAAACCGCTCCGAACCTCTTAAAATCAAAAACTGGTTCCAACTAGCGTTTGTGGTTGCGGACGGTTGCGGGAGGATAATTTTTTTTTCTTTAAAAACAAAATAAATAATAATAATACTAAAAATATCCAATAAAATTTTTAAATTGAAATAATAGAAATTGTAAAATGTATACATATTATATTTTAATTTATATTATAAAAATTTCAAACCAAATATTTTCTATAAATTTTTCAAATTTAATAATATGATTTTATAAATATAAATTTTATATTTATTATATTTTATAATTTTTATATTTTTTATAATTATATAAAATGTAAATATTGTTAATTTATTATTTAATAGATGTTGCGTTTGGTAGTTTATCAGTCATAAGAGTTCCGCAAACGCAACAATTACTAACCGTTGTATCAGTCGTACAAATCTCTAGAAAATGCTTGAAACCGCAACCATCCGCACCCGTAAATTCCCGCAACCGCAAACGCAACTGCTGCGGTTAAACCAGTTAGGCCCGTCTTTCCATCTATTTCGTAGTTGGAAGGGACTTCCATCATCCACCAATGGTAAACGTGGAAACTTCAGAACATGTGATGTTGACTTGTAACAATAATAAGATTTTTTTTCTGTCCGCTGTCCAATAAACTAAGATCAAGTGGCGACCAGAAGAGTCGATTTTACGAGAAACATCACCGCTTGTCTGGATGTGATCTATATGGAAAAAAATATAACCTATGATTCTAGTCCTTTTTGCCAATGCATTCACACGACTATTCTTATTCCGAAAAATATGAATCATATTCACATCCTCGAAGTCATCTTGTAATCATTGAAACATGTCGCTTTTCATCGCGAATGTTGGCTAGTCTTCCGGGTTTGTAGTCATGTCCATTAGGTCCAAATAATCCATCTCAAACCGTATCAAAGTAAATTTCATGTCTTTCATACATAAGACTGACCAAAATAGATCTTCTATCTCAGCATATAAAGCTGAAATACTCCCGTCACATATCTGTAGTCCAAAAACTTCATTTCCCATCTGGTCTTCAAAACTCCACCCTAGACCACTGACACTGTTATCATTGACCCATAATTGCATCCGTTTAGAAAGTAAGAGTTCGGGGTATCCTAGAAGGCCCTGTCTCCATCAATGCAGTAAGAGGATCTCATGATTCTCATCTTCTTGATCCTAAAGAATAAGATTAATTTAAAATGATAAAAAGAGTTTTCTTTTTTTTTTTTTTGGTAAACGTTTATGATTAATAAAACCAACGTGCAAACAAAGAAGTGCATTATCATTTTAACAAACAGAGAGCAAATGGCGCAGAAACCACGGACGGTGATATGCGTCGGAGACATCCACGGATACATCTCGAAGCTCACCAACCTCTGGCTCAATCTCCAATCCTCTCTCGACCCATCTGACTTCACCTCAGCTCTCGTCATCTTCCTCGGCGACTACTGCGATCGTGGACCCGAGACCCGTAAAGTCATCGACTTTCTGATCTCCCTCCCCGAGAAACACCCCGGCCAAACACACGTCTTTCTCGCCGGGAACCACGACTTCGCCTTCGCCGCGTTTCTGGGTCTGTTGCCGCGGCCTCGGGACGGATCCGAGCTGAAGGAGACGTGGAGAGAGTACGAGGAGAGCGAGGAGAGAGAAGGGTGGTATAAAGGAGAAGGCTTTGAGGATATGCATCTCCAAGGGAGGAGGTGGGGTGGGAAGATTAAGGCTCTGTTTAATTCCGTTAAAGGGATGCCTTATAAAGGATCGATTTATGATGCTGGGTCCACTTTTGAATCTTATGGTGTTCCTCATGGATCTTCTGGTAATGATGATTCTCAATCTGGTTTTGGTTTCTGACTAGTTGTTTGGGTTTTGGTATTTTGATTTTGAAACTTTGTTTGATGATAGATTTGATGAAGGCAGTACCAGAGAGTCACAAAAAGTTCTTGACCAATATGGTATGGGTCCATGAAGAGGTATATAACAGTAGTTTACCATGTGGATTGTTTTGTATGAACAGTAGTTTAGTGGTCATAAAAGCTATAAAAAAAGTAAAACTTTGGACCTTTTGATCAAAATCTTTTGCAACTCATTAGAAAGTTAATAGCTGTTTTGTTGTTGATTCTATTGCAGGATGATGTTTGTATAGAAACCGAGGAAGAGGTAAAGCATTGTAAGTTGATAGCTGTACATGCTGGTTTGGAGAAAGGGAACAGCGTAGAAGAACAACTAAAGCTTTTGAGAGCTAAAGACACGAGCATTTCGAAAGTACCATATCTAAGCGGTCGGAAAAACGTTTGGGACATCCCACAGGTAAGTAAAATAAATAAACATTTAAAAGAAACCAAATTTTTGGTGTTAAAAGAGCTTTGCTCCAGTTTCTCAATCTGTTGTTTTTTTATGCTTTTTTGTTTTCAGGAGCTGGATGATAAATATACTGTTGTAGTAAGTGGTCACCATGGGAAACTTCACATGGATGGGCTGAGATTGATCATCGATGAAGGCGGTGGATACCCCGAAAAACCTGTGGCTGCGATAGTTCTTCCTTCTAAGAAGATTATCCGTGATACTGATAATGTTTCTAGCTGAGTTTCTTTTGTTTAATCCATTGTAATCAAGGTATATACTTGCATTCCCAGAAAGAACTAATAAGAGGCTACCGTTCAGTTTTAAGAAACGTTTAAAGAAAAATTGTCAAAGTAGTGAGTCTAGTGACCGCTCCGCTCTCAGGTAAGGGAGAAAACAACATAATGGGCCTATGAACATTCAAAAGCCCAATCATTAGTATTTATTTCTACTTTAAGCCTCGCAATTCAGTAAAGCCCACATGAAGAACGGTGGGTGATATGCCCTTGTGCACACCCCATGTAAACATTTGCTTCATTTACAATGTATACTATTTTAATTTTCAATTTTAGAGAAACTATGCAAGTCATGAGGTCCTAAACTTCTTTGTTATAAAAAAACTTACTGCTTTAGCAAAAAAAATGTTGATTATCTTTTATAATCAAGTTTATGTTTCCTTTCTTTCCTTACCCTCGGATCCAGTAGTAGTCTGGGAGGAAGAAATGGACCCAATTAAAGGAAAAAGACAGATAAGAAAAGGAGTTGTCAGGAATGTGCAACACACATGCTTACTTCATTTTCAGTATTTTAATGACAGCTGTTGTTTTACTTCGGTTGGTTCACGTGAACCGAAATTTTTTTATCATTATGAAAATTTGTCCAAGATCTAAGCGTATTACCATATTCGATTCATTTTTGTTTGTTTCTTGAGATCACTCAGTGATGAAAGTATTAATCAAATTTAAATTAAAGCTTACAGTTATCTTGTTGATAAACTTTTGCATGGTTGCGGAATGGATCGATAAGAACTTTTTTTAACTTAAGACTTTCAATTAAGAACATAATGGATTACAAAGTAAGGTTATGATGCTTTAAAGTTTGGTAAAATTTGCATGAAACACATTTCATGATAGAATAAGTCTCAGATCTAAAGAGTCTTTAAGCTGAAACTAGATTGATGAGGGATATAGAACATAAAAGATTAATCCCCAACCTTCTTACAAGTAATCTTACAACTCGTACCCTAAGTCTTGTTTACCACAACGTGTACAAGACCAACTGGAGGTAAATAACATCTATAGAATTTTCTTATGATATATTCATCCTTGTTTTTATGTCCTAATCTAAACACTTTAGAAGAGATAGATATATCGAGTATGCCATCAATAAGAAACTTAATTCACTGTTAAAATGTTTAGCGAGATCATGCAGAAGCAGTTAATTAATTATTCAAACAAATAATTAATCATATTCATAATCACTTACTTTCAGTTCAACCAACTTCAATCTTTTTATTGAAGATATAAAATTGCAAATCAACAAAAAAAGTAACAATAAGAACAAACAAAATCCAAGTTGATACCTAACTTGACAAAATTAGGAATTCATTATAGTATAAGATTTTGTTATTATGTTACGTGAGAATTGGACAATTTCGCTGTTGTGTCATGTGTGCATACAACTTCAGTTAAAATTTGGTTGTTTGACACACAATCTAGTTGTTCAGCAGAAAAAGTGTGTTTCTGTGTGTATATATTGTTTTTATTCATATATGATAAATAATAATAATAATTTGCCTCAAGATTTTCCTAATTACGAGTCAGACAGTGTCTAGATTCTTTACAAAACCAGAAAAGTTTCAGACAGCATCTAGCCTGACTACTCCTTTGACTATTTAATATATTATCCCCATACATATATATATATATATATATATATATATATATATATATTCGTATTTTAACAAATACAATTACAGAAAGTTTTTTTTTGTCTAAATACAATTACAGAAAGTTTCGTTAAGATCTCTAGTTGGATCGTTGTAGCGTCCATTACCTTTTAAGATGTTTGTAAATTCGAGTTCTACAGAAACCGAATTTATGTATTTAAAACTTCAAAAAAGGCTGAAAGACTGCACTAACTTGTGAAAAGCAACCAGAAACTATCAACTTATTGTTCAGTGCTTATGTAGATGTTGGATTATCTTTGCTTAGACCACAGCTTCTGACATCTTGTTTCTCTCGGCATTCAACATTTTCTATAATTTTGTCACCCATTCTATTAAAACACAATAAAATCTGATTCAGCCTTTTAAATTGTCTGAAATCAAATATCAGTTGCCAAAAACGAAATCAAATATCCGTTACCAAAAAAGAAATCAAATATCCAAATTAATTTGTATTCTTTCAAAAAGCTATTGGCTATAGTACAAAAACACATGCTTAATGGAAATATCTCGGGTGGGGCAAAGAGTCTCTATGTATTGTCTGAATGCGCAAGTTTACAATTCATTGCCATTAAATTTTTTATATTATATAATTAGTATCTAGGCGTGTAAAATGTAGCATTTGGAAAATATATATGCAAATACAATGACAACACTCGTTTCGTAGGGACCAGAATCTTTGGGGATGTCAATTGAACTAGCGTAACAGCCAAAACACAAAGATACTTCTCGTCTTTCTTCTTTGTCTATATGAGAGACCTATCAGTGTTTTGTTTGCTTTTCTTCGTTTATTACGATGATGATAATTAATAACATAGATGGAGAAGTTAATGTTGTTAGGGTAATAAGCTTTATGTTGTAGCTAAGGCTCAACAATTGTTAACATTTCCATCAATATATTGCGTCATAAAGTAAGAAGATCACGTAATAATCAATCACAATTAACTAGGATATTTCGTAATTAAACCATCTGGCATGGACAGGGAGACATACATATGACATATCGTTGATTTCAAAGAAAAATAATTGAAAGTATGAGGTCGATAAGAGACAGCAAATCATATTTCGCGACACCATTAAATTCTAATTAGTGCTGATGTTGGGAATTAGGTGTAAAGTCGATATCCTTGCTCAATCAAATTCATAATCATCGCATTTAGGAGTATTAAAACCACCAATTAAATTTTGCACAAAATTTCTTAATAGTACTACATCGTTGAGGATATTCAGAATGTTACATTATAGTATAGTTTTTTGTTTTGTTTTATTACTAAACAAGGACAAGTTGGGATCCATAAAAGAATGTTTAATAATTAAAAGGATAAAGTACGGGTGCCAAATGATAATCTGATGCATGCGCTAGCAAAAGACACCGGTTTAGTGGGTCCTTGATGGCAGAGAAGCACACGTCGACTAAAGGATCAGCCTCTTTCTATACGTTTCGATCGACTCCATCCTCACCTTACATCTAAGTTCTTTTGCTTCGAACCGGGTTATTCCCGACCAAAGTCACACATAGAAATGACTCAAAAAACAGTGTTTCTGAGCAAACCAAACTAACTCATGTATCTCTTTTTTATACCATGTACACGCACCTTTGCAAGTTTGAATCATGAGATCTCCTTTTACATGAAAGTCTGAAACCAATCTAAAATTCAGTGTCATCTCAAGTTTTCATTTCTCTGTTCGACCTCACACCCATTGATCCTGAACTACTAGTTTTATTAAAATAATAATTAACCGAAAACATTATAAGACTTAAAAACAATTTGTGAGATAGTACATATATGGTTTTATGTCAATTTGTAGGTAAGCTATCTTTCGAACTATATATATAAACAACAAAACCTTGTAAAGTTTATCCATTAGTTAATTATTGGAAATTAAACTATCTGCAAGGTAATATACTTCCAAATTAATTTGTGGGACAAAAGAATTTCAAATCTCCTAATGCGGAATAGATTGAAAACCCCACCACTAGAACAGTGTGACTATTATATATCTTGAGATGATGGCTAGCTTAGAGGAATATAGTTCTATTGAAATAAAAGTAAATTCCATTAAGGAAAAGAAAAAGAGTGGATATAAAAGAAATTAAAAGAAGGATTCTTGCTTCGAAGGCCCGTAGTTGAAGCCGTTGGCTGCTACCCTTTGCCTTCGCATTTACGTTTCTTCTATTGATATCTTTTTATCGAAATAGTAATATAGTATAGCAAAATAATCAACAGAAGAATTAATGATTACTTGAAGACTTGAAGTTGACCAAAATGTATTTATCTTGAACTGTAAAAAATCCCATTTGATTTCCATTTTGGTATGTTTGACCACCGTTATAGTACAATTGTTTTTAACTTTGACCAAAAGGTTATAAACGAGTCACAGCTAGACGAGACAAAATCGCATAATTTGGTATTGACCAGTGGAAAACCAGAACTAAAGATACTGGTTAATAAGTTTGGTTCGGTATATACGGTTTAGACGCGACAGCTGAGTTGTATAACGAGCTGTCTCCTCCGGTTTATACGGGTCACCCGTTTTGCTTCGCATCCAACGGTTACAAATCAGATTCTCCTCACTTTTCTAAATATTTTATTTATATTTTTATTTTATTTTATAAAGCAAAATCGAATCCAAAAAAATAAAAAATAAAATCAAAAACTCCTTTGTGCATCTTTATCGGTTGTTGGTGGCAGTTGGGTAATTTCACCTAATGCTTTCTTCTCTGTTATCTCTTTTCATTATACGTTAAAATATTATTTAATTTATAAAAGTTACCCTTATATCATTTTTATGTAATTATCTCTATATATGTTCATATCACAACACTATTTCTGGGTTCAAAAAAGAAAAGCTCTCAGTCTCTATTTTTTTCTCTACCACAGAAGCACCTAGAACCACAGAGAGAGAACTAAAGGGGGTTTCTTTATTTAATTGTAAGAGTAAAAAGATGAAGGAGATGCAGGCAATAGAGACGTCACAGCCGACGGTGGCTGCTCCGGCACCGGCAGTGGTGCATAGCCGACAGCTAGGGGCACAGCTGTCGGGAAGCATGAGTTTCAGCAGCCAAATGTCGAAGGAAGACGAGGAGATGTCGAGGACGGCTTTGTCTGCTTTCAGGGCGAAAGAAGAGGAGATCGAGAAGAAGAAGATGGAGATTAGGGAAAGGGTTCAAGCTCAGCTCGGTCGTGTCGAAGAAGAGACCAAACGTCTCGCTTTGATCCGTGAGGTATTTTGTCTGAAAAAAATCTTTAATTTTTATTTTTATTTTTTTGAGAATTGTGCTTCAATTATTGTTTTATTTTTACATAGAAGAAAAAAACTGGAGCATTTGGGGGTTATATACAGTGAAGCTATCTGGTTTTGATTCATGTTTTGGATTAGATTGTAGGACCCCAAAGTATTGAAATTTTCAAGATCTGACATTTACATTGTACAAAAAAAAATTTAACTTTTTTTTTTAATTTTCTTTTGGGTTTTGTGTGATTTGTAAGAGAAAAGATTGGGACTTTTGTTGGTGTTTCAACATTTTTAGCATTAATAGTTAAAACCCATCTGTTAAATATGAGTTTTGTTGGATCAAAGTTCTTTCCTTTTTTATGAAAACAACCATTTTGGTGATAGACTAAAAAAAGCTTAATGGTTGTTTAGGAGCTTGAGGGTTTAGCTGACCCTATGAGGAAAGAAGTTGCTTTGGTCCGGAAGAAGATTGATTCTGTCAACAAAGAGTTGAAGCCGTTGGGTCATACTGTTCAGAAAAAGGTAAAGGAGGGCCAACACACATAAACCAAATCCATTATATATGTCTGGTTGAGGATTTGATTATTAAGATACTAATCTGGTTGTTGGTGTGTTTAACACAACGTGCAGGAACGAGAGTACAAAGAAGCTCTTGAAGCATTCAACGAAAAGAACAGGGAGAAGGTTCAGCTCATCACCAAGCTTATGGAGGTTAGTCATCAAATTCTAAAAATCTTTGCTCCATATATAGGAATCGCAGATCGTGTTTGACTGCTTGGTTCAACTGTTCTAGTCTGTTATTTTCTTCCACTCTGGTTTATGGTCGTTCTGTTTTGTAACTCTTTGACTTAACGGGTGTTTGAAACCAATGATTCAACAGCTGGTGGGAGAGAGCGAAAAGGTGAGAATGAAGAAGCTGGAAGAGCTAAGCAAGAACATAGATTCTATACACTGACTTTGAATCCAAGACAGGAACCAAAACAAAAAAAAAGCTTCTTGGGGGCCAGAGACCATTCTCTGAGTGTTTTAACTCTACGTTTAGGTTTTGTGATGGTTGAATGTAATTTATATTTTTATAATCGTCGTGTGTTATATTTGCTACTACTATCTTCTGTTAGGGTTTTCTGGAGAATTTATAATGTTCTAGGAAGTAACTTCAAAAAATACTCATCGAGATAGGTTTGTAACTAAACACTACTCTCTTTCTTTCTTTGAATCCTCTTTCTCTTTGTTTGTGCCTTTATATAGTTGGACTTTACATTAATGTTCATACGTTCTTGCAGCATATAATGTACTTAGTACTAGTTAAAATTGAAATTACGTTTATGTAACCTGCATATGTCGGTTTTGTTATAAAGACGACAAAATGTACAATGTATAGCCGTTTTTTTGTCAACACGTACAGGCGTACAGCCGTTTATCTCATATGATCATCGTCCATTATAAATTTAGCAATAAATTCGAGTGAGATTCTAAAAATTAGTTGCATCAGCCACGTTTATTTCATTATTCTAGTGAGGACTTTGACAGAAAAAAATGAATTTATTTTTAGGGAGGGTGCATCAGTGAGACATTAATGATCAATGATGATGTTGAAACACCACAATGGGAGACAGAGAAAACGTCATCAAAGTAGAAATAAAGAATAATCATACATTCTGCAGCTTTTATTTATTAGCATCGCCGATGATATTTCATGTCACAGAATTCTAATTCCACTCCAGACATGTTTCTCAATGCTTTGACAAAGTACTTATTACACCACAAAGAATAGTAACAACCAACAAGATATATCAATCGGTTGGAGATCTCTTTGAACCACTACATTTAACAAAAAACAACTATTTACTTGGTGAAGTTCAAACATTAAAATAGTAAACTATAAGAAGTGAAGATGTATTTTTCTATCTACAGTATAATGCATATGCTGTATTCTTCGTAAAGAAAATTTAGAGCGTCAATTTAGAGAAAAGGCCATGCACAACCAGGCATCGACTACTATTACTCGGTTCATGACAAACGAATATAGATTTTTGAATCGTCCACACCTCCACAAATCCATCCATAAAATGTAGCTGAAGTTGCAAATGGATAAGTGTAATAGTTATGCAACAAAAGAAAAGCATTACTCTCATACTTAAGAAACCAGTCTCTAGCATTTGAGGCCACCTTACATTCTCGAAGTGTCTTCCTACAGCTTCAAACTCCTGGAATGATACTCCTCTTCTTGGGCAAAAAACACCAGCAATTTCTTCCGACTCTCTTGACCTAGAGAGAGAGGAACAATATACTATATTGTACCTCCCACAAGATCACAATTGCATACTTTCACAGACATAAGGAACCGTGCCTCCTCATTTCAGCATCAAAATCCAACTTCTACCTTGCAGGAATCCAGGATTCCTGTTTTAATGAATTGTTGATAAATGTTCTTCCACTCGGGATGGCGTTCCGGTTTTCTCAAATAACGAAGAATGGGCCAACTTTGCCAGTGTCAAAAGCTGAAATTGAACACTATGTTTGGTGTGGGCTTATACGTTGCAATATGCCCACAACAAAGTATGTACAGGGCCCAAGTGCAAATAATGTCTATCCACACAGAACTCTATCTACACACAACCCTACAAGCAATGAACTAGACAATGTCATCGCAGGTTTGCCCGAGAGGTTAAGGGGGAAGACTTAAGTTCTTCTGCACATAAGTGCGCGTGGGTTCGAACCCCACAGCCTGCAGATTTCGTATTTTATCTTTTTTCAGATCTAACTATGCTTTTGGAAGAGTCTGGAACAATATCAACCTATAACAACTCACGAGATGCCTTTACTAGTGACATTTGTCGCGTTTGGAATATTTTAACCGAACAAACTTAACCTGTCGTAACCAGGAAGGTAGACTAACATAATAACATGTTCCCTGTCATATTACCGACAAGTGTCGTCGGACTGATAACTCGCAAGTGATAGACAACAAACAAGTCATGAGAACAGATTTAACATGATTACCAAGTGAAAATATTATTTCTTTACACAAATAGCGTTCCACGTCGCTAATACATTAAAACATCACAACTCAGAAATTAGAAATCCAACCCCAAAAGTTCATCTCCTTCTCACATTTGCCCCCAACACTTCCTTCCTTCCTAACTCAAGCAGAGCTGATCAAGCGAGGATCAACCTCGACTCTAGCCACACCAGTCGGCGCTTCCTTCGCCACCTCAACCTCACCCTTCACAACCTCCACCGCCACGTCATCCCCACCACCGGCGGTGTCCTTCTTCGTCTGCTCCTCGTCGTAGTTCGGATCACCTTCGTCCATGGCCGGCGGATCCGGCTGCATCTCGTAATCCTCCACCCGATCAGGCCCCTCCCACGTGTACTTCCCGCCGTGGCCGGACTTCGGCTGCCGCTTGAGCGGGATCCCGTCGGCCGGGTGCCTCTCCATACGTTGCACGCCTTTATCCATCAGCTTCTTCTCGACTTGCTTGATCGTCTCCGGATTTCGCGTCTTCAGCTCGAGCTTGTCGGCGACTTTTCGACCTTCCTCGTCCCGGTGCTCAGCACGTAGCACCACCGTGTTTTTGGTTTCGTCAACGGATACGGTCTGCATCGCTCTTCTGTTGGCTTATTGAAACTGCGTTTGGAACAGGAATCAGACTAATCACAAGTCGTAACACTTTGCTTGCTCTGCCTTTGAGAGAAGAGAGTGAGTGTTTATATAGTGAGTGTGGATAAGAACCGATGGAGATTCTAGCACCTTCGTTGTCCTTCTCGTACATTACAGAAACATCGCTTTTTTGAAAAGAAAATTATATATTTTGCTTTTGTCTTCCTAACACAATCTCGTAATTATCAGTTCCAAGCGGCAAAACAAATATATAATTTTAAATAGTAAAGTAAATACTCTAATATTGGTAGTGAGAGATTATGTATTATTTTCTTAACTTTTATAACACTCAAATTTCTTGCAACTTGAACAGAAATGAAGAACCAATTCTTAACTTATATAAGGATGATACAAACGAGTAAGAATATACAACGGCATGTTAACTTAACTCAACTCAGATGTCACAAACAATGAAAACAAATGTAAAAAGAGTCTGGTGAATGGAGAGCAGCTCCATGAAGAGAGTGAAAACATTCGCCTCTCTTTTTTTTTGTCATCTTCATCTATGGAATATAATTACTATAAGATAAAAGGAGCAAATAAAAGTTACAGAGAAAAAAACCCTTGTAAATGAAGGCTCATCATATTAACTCACTCCCCTCCCAGTCCTGTCGATCAAAGTACCGACTTGTTCTCCGCACAATGCCTTTGTGATGTTTCCAGCTTCAAGAAAGTTGAACACCACAACTGTTTTTACACCCATAGAATAAGGATCAGTTACATTACATGCAAGGTTTTCATACGCTAAATAGTCATCAAAAGGTGCCATTTCGAATAAGCTATTAACTGAAGGCGAAATCAAAACCTAGAAAACTGACAATAAAAGAGAGGAAGGAACAAATATCAACCTGGAATGCTGTTCTCTTCACAAAAGTTAAGGGCCATTGTGTCCATTGTTGTAAGACCTCTAGAAGCCAAATCGTGGAATGTTATGTGCTCGAACGTGGCGTTACTATCTTGTGAATGGCAATCATAAACACCCTCCACGTTTGTTCCTTTCACCATTGCCTCTGCATTAACTGATAAGTGTACACGAGATATTACGTCAGGACCAGTTAGTTTTAAGGTTATTGAACAAAGGAACTCTAAGATGGAGTTCTACTATCTATAGCTCGAAGGGCTGCAGCTGCATCGGATGATAAAAGTGGGTTTCCAAGCGTTGCACCAATGCCACCAAATATTACCACTCTGCCTTTATCTAGATGCCGGGTGGCTCGCTGACGATTGTAAGGCTCCCCGACCCCCTGAACCGCGATTCCAGTTTGTAACCGTGCCTGAACTCCCATTTTCTCCAGAGATGACTGAAGTAAAACAGAATTCATCACAGACGCCATCATACTGGTACACAAACAGAAAGTTAGTGTGCTGAAACAACACATCTCCGACATGTAGACATGGGAATGATAACGTAATAAAACAGAGACATGTTTATTTGAACAATCCATCTATAACATGTCGATAAATATAGTATGCCAATCAAAATCCCTGATAAGTGCATATATGTTTTGGGAATAATACAAACAAAGGTGTGAGAATTTGGAGCATGATGAACCTACATGGATAGACCATGAAAACAGATCAAATGCTCTTACAGTGTCTACGTGAATTGTTTTAGAACAAGCAAAACACATTGATACCATCGACAAATGAAGGGTACAAAAAAAAAATCAAAACCTGATATGATATGCAGTGGTTCTATCCAAACCAGTAGCGGTAATCCATGTACCACCGCAAAACAAGTTCCGACTCCCAACAACTATTGCTACCTGAAAGAAAATAACTAAGAAATATCATTAAACTGAACAAAAAGGGCAATGGAGAAACAATACCAAATCTGTAACTAAGTGTTACCTCTACACCAAGACGACAAGCCATTGCAACTTCTCTGGCAATCAGACCGACGATCTACCAAATCAAGACGAGAACTTAATGCCTCACGTAGACAGTGCAAGTACAACAGTAAAAAGTTCATAAAAACTCAGCAAGAATTATCAAAACCTTCGGATCAATGTTATTAGGACCCGTGCAGGCAAGTGCTGCACCACTGATTTTCAAAACCACTCTTCGCCATCTAGGGTTTGATGTAGCCTTGGACTTGACGTTATTTATCTGAACTCCAGGGCTATATGTCACCAACGGATACCTGAAAAAACAAAGAATCACAAAACTTCTCATTCCACAAAAGCAGATAAGAGAGTGAGCAGCATTACCTCCTCGCCGGCTTAGCTGCATTCCCCAGCGAGCTGCCGCTTCTATCTTCATCAGACGCACCTTTCGTGGTCATGGAGTTACCAACAATCTCTTCCATCTTCTTGAACCAAGGCCAATGGCTAGCCGATGTCCCACCACTACTCATCCTATGCCTCTCTAGCTTATACCTCTTCTTAAGATTATCGATCTTGTTCTTACACTGTTCCACACTCTTAATCAGCTTCTCGCATCTCTCACTCACCGTCGCGGCGACGTCTTCCCAATCCCTCCCCCGGAGATTCCCTCTGTTGAGCTGAGTGAACTTGTCAGAGTACGCATCCAACAAACACGTGATCGCCGCGTCGCTCCACTCCTCCCTGTCCTTCCTGTACTCGCCGGCAGCGGAGGAAGACGACGTCCTCGGCCTCTTGAAGCTACCGTACGGAGTCGTCTCGCCGCCGTTCGTCGTTCCCCCGTCGCTGAGCTCCTCCTGACTCTGCCTCTTCTCGAGACGAACGCCTCCGATCCTGGATCTGTTCGCGTCCAGATCCTCGTCTCCGTCCACGGCCGCGTTGTTGTTGTTATCATACGGATTCGAACTCTCGTCCGCGGAGAAGGGATTGACGCCGTGAAAAGCGGAGGACGCGACGACGTCGTGGTGGTGCTCGTCGTCCTCGTCGCCGTTGCTCTGGTGGTGAGGCACGTGGATCTGGTTCGAGAGCTTCGGGGCGAATCGCCTGGGAGCGTACGGCGCGTGATGGAGAACCTGGTGGTGGTGGTGGTGATGTTGGTTAGGGTTTGATTGATCCTCTCCTAGAAGAGAGAAGTCGTCGTCACAGGAAGCCATGCCGTTAGGGTTACGTTCACGGCGCTAGGCAGCGGCAGCACCAGAGACGGCGTTATTTAGCGGTGATAGACAAGAAAACGGAAGGAGAGCACTTTGAGTGAGAAAAAAAGATGGGCCGTCAACGGTTCCGTTAGGGTGGAAAAAGCCTTTAGGTAACTTAAACCGGTTTTAGTTTTAGCTGAAGCTAAAAACTCATGTGGGTTACATTCCTGTAAAGATTTCTATTTGCATTTCAATTAGAAATTTAGAATATTTTTTTTTTTCCAATTAGAATAGAATAGTGTTATTCTGAAAAAATGTTAGCCTTAATAGCAAAACATTATTCTAAAAATTTCTATATTCTATCAATTAGAATAATGTTTGGCTATTAAAGAATTTCATTTGATGATTTTAAGGATTCATCCAAACACATATTTATCAAAATTTTATTCTATTTGCATTTAAAATCTGAAATTCTTAGTGTGTATGTATTGATGTAGATGTAGATCTAAATTCATTTATAACTGATTTCAAATGTCTAATCCAATATAAAAAAATCCACCAAAAGAATAACAGATTCAAAAAGTGAATGTCTATCCGAGTTCGGATCTGACATAGTAAACTCAAATGTTAAGAAGATTAGAATATAAAACAAGATATTGAATATTTGTAGAGATCATATTATTGTTATATTTATCTTTCTAATAAGATATAAAAATAGCGTAAACAAAAGAGAAATATAAAGGAATGTTTCAGATAATAACTTCTTTTTTTTCAAAAAAGGAGTTTTACTATACTCGTTTTACATTCCACTTGTATTCATATATTTTATGTTTATTATTGTTGTATCAACTTCAAAAATAAATCATCATTGTCAACTTCAAATATTAATAAAACATATTTCAACTTTCAAGATTTTATTCATTACATATTTGATATGTTAACGCAAATCTAAACTTTAATTTATGAGTGAATCATGTGGTCAATCATTAGAAAGAGAGAAAAAATTAATACTCACAAAACTTATCTAATAATCAGCATGAAGGAAACTGAATTCTTAGGAATTTACCAAAAATAAGTTCATGAAAGTTCACCGAAACTGGTTTATCAAGAGAATGAAACCTTTCAGATTACATTCTAATAGACCTAATAGACGCATCACAACAGTTCGGGCTGATTGAATTCTTAGCAACACGCTGCAACCGATGTCACTGATCATCAGTATGAATATGCATAAGCAATAACATCATATATGGTGTATTTAGCGATATTAGGACAAAAACTGGAAGGTGGAATATTTAACTAATAGAAACTAAATCGTTAAAATTCTGTTAGGATAAGATTATAGTCTAAGCATAAATTATGGATTTACAGTTAATCTTTGTAACATTATAATCTAGTAAAATTGATTCTAAATATTTATTAAAACTTAATGTTATTTGCTCTTATATTTATAATTCGTCATTAAAATATTTTACAACCTAGTGTTATTAGGTTTTGTAATTACTTGATTAATAATTTTGAAATTTATTGTTATTCAACTAAAGATTAGAATAAAACATTCAAAGTATTGTGTTACTCAATTTAATAAATTTTATAGTTTTATTTGATTTGAAAGATTCTGAATGAATTTGGATTCATTTTATTAGCATGATATTCTACTCAAAATCTAACTTATTACCTTCAAATTTTATTAAACCAAAACTCATCTAATGAAAATATTTATGGTAAAGCTAACATTGCTTACTCAAAATTTAGATTTTTTTTTGTTAATAACTAATACAAACTAAAAATTATTTGTTATTAATCACATATTTCTTTTAAAAAACAAAATTGAGTAAACAAGATAATGTTACTCCACTAAATTTCCATTTTTCACTATATTATCAAATCTATGAAATTCCATATTCTTTCAATAATCAAATTATTATCTTATTATTTTATTGATTTGTGTCATATTTTGAATCAGTTTAATTCAGAATCAAAAAATTATTAATTTATAGATTATAAATTTATCGAATCCCCTAGACATTATTTGTGAAGTCATTTGCCACATGTCTTCTCTACAATCGTTTTCACAAAAAAAATTGTGACGTGGCTATTAAGATTGATGACATGTCATATGGAGCGTGAGGGTGCGTCCGGAGTCAGATAGAGGCGAGGCCAACGGCATTGGATTGTAGAGAGTCAGATGATGACAGTTACATTTAATGCTGATATATATTTTTGGAAATCTTTATAAAAATATGACAATAACTCATATATTACATTTAATATTAATTTATATTTTGGTAAACTTTGTAGAATATGGTAATAACTCATAAATCATCACTAAAATAAATATATTCAAATATGATATTTTGAATTTCGAAATATTATATAACTTTACTTTTATAATATAAAATTATTATTATCTAAAATTTTCTAAATTTTCTGAATTAAAAAAAAAAAAATTAAATCGTAATACTATTTGTTTTTTTAGATATCTACAAATTATGTAAATATTATTTAGTTTTAATTTTTGATAACTATACAATTTTATATGATTATTAGTAATTTTGTACAAGTTGATTTAATACATTTAACCAAATGAAATAAATATATTTTTTATCTAAGATTTTAACTTTATATATATACATATATATTCTTAAATATAATTTAAAATAAAAAAATATTTTCTCTTAATTTTATGCTTAATTAATGATATTTATATTAATTATTGGTAAAAATAATAAAATATTAATAAATTACATTTTAAAATATAAAATTTAACTTTCAAGAAATTCATCACTACACATGATGCAGGAAAACACCTAGATTAATAATTGTGACATGTCTACTAAAATTGATGACATGTTTTAAAGATTAATATGACATGAAAAATTATATTTAATGTTAATTTATATTTTTGGTAAACTTTTTAAATATGGTAATAATTCATATATTACATTTATTGTTGATTTATATTTTTGGACTTTTTAAAAATATGGTAATAACTCATAAATCATCATTAAAATAAATATATTCAATTATGTCATTTCAAATTTCGAAATATCATTTAAACTAAAAATATTTCAAAAATATATACATATTTTTAGAAAATTATAAAAAAGTTAAATCATAAAATCAAATTAAATCGTAGAATTATTAGTTTCTTATATATATCTACAGATTTTATAAATATTTTTTAATTTTAATTTTTAAAATTATACAATTTTACATATTTATTTAATATATTTAATTAAAATAAATAGATAGAAAAATCTACCTAAGATTATAATTTTAAATATATACATGCACATTCTTAAATATAATTCAAAATAAACAAAATTATTTTTATCTTAATTTTAATGTTCAGTTAAATCAGATTTGTATTAAAATATTGATAAGAAAAAGAAAATTTATAATATTAATAAAATAATTTAGACATTTTTCTATAAGATAATAATATTTCTAGAGTATAAAAGATTGATTATACATAAACGAAATTTATTTGTATTTTTCTTCCTATTTTTCCAAAAACATAAAAAAACAGAAAATATCTATCAAATTTCAAAATATAGACTTATATATTTTATAAAAAACATATATAAATTATACATAAATATATTTATGAACCTAAGGAAAACTAAAAAAATGTAATTAGCAAAATCATTTTATTTTAGTCTAATTATAACCAAAACATTATGATTAAAAAATGATATAGCCCAATATACCAAATGCAAGTAATGAAATCGATCAAAATATGAACAATTAAATCAACCAATTATTATGACGTATCTATTTTTCATATATTCATATATTTGAATAAATTTTCAATATTTTACAAGTTATGTTTATTAATGAATATCTGATTTACTTTTTTCTATTTTTCTAAAACAAGATATATCAAATTATACAAAATTTAATGAAATATATTTACAAATATAAGAGGATAAACTGAATTACCTACTAATACGATAATTTTAACCTAATGATAAAAATCATCATTAATTTAACCGTTTATATACAACTCAAAAAAAAAAAAAAAGTTGAAATAATACAAAATATCATACTTAAAACATAAAAATATTTCATACAACTTTTTATACATACAAATAAAAGATTACTTAAAACATATAAACAACCAAAGTAAAGTACTTATTTGTAAATATTTATTCCCGTGCATGAGCACGGGAGAATCACCTAGTATTAATTTATAGAAGTTCGTTCTTGCAATAAAACCAAAATTCTTTTACATTCTATTTTTGTGGGAAACTTATTATGATATTGGGTTGTTAAAATATGTCTCTTGTATCACAGAACAAAAGCAGCACCCGTGGCCTAATGGATAAGGCGTTTGACTTCTAATCAAACGATTGTGGGTTCGAGTCCCACCGGGTGTGCTCAATTGTTTTGCCCTTTTTCGACATAAATTTCCTTTAACCTTACCAATTAATCATCCTTTAAATACGTTTTAGATTATTTAAGGAATACATAATGTGCTATTTATGTCGAAAATATAAGAATCCTAAGTAGGCATCCTCCAGATTTGAAACACTAATGAAACTTTTTTTTATAAATCGACCCAAACACACAAAAAAATCCTAACACTAATCAGCTCACCCGGTTGCTGAACTCGGGTCAACCCGTTTACCAGCCAACTGCAACTCCGTAATCTCAATCTCCCTCCGCCTCAGAATCAAAACCATCCTCTCCGTCTCAAGACTCCGCCGCTGGTTCTCCAGCTTAGCCTTCTCCATCTCCCTCTCTTTCTTGCTACGATACCTTATCCACTTCACCTTCTGCTTCTCCATCTCCACAGCTTCCCACTCGTACCCTACCTTCCTCTCCTCCAGCTCCAGCGCCTTCCTCCTCATCCACTCCTTCTTCTCCCACGCGCTCTTCCCTGGATCATCCAACACGCGCGCCGTCTCCTCTCTCATCCTCTTCACGGACACTCCTTCCACTCTCCTCCGCTTCTTCCTCGTCTCCTCCTCTTCATCCTCGTCCGTATCCTCAATCTCAGTCTCTGAATCCTCCGCCATATCAGACTCCTCTTCCTCCTCCCTTTCCCTCGTCATTTTTCCCGCGTGAAAACACCCCTGCTGATCCGGTTTAGACTGAATAACCGGAACCGGAATAACAACCTGATCCGGTACGTTCGGCTGGTCCAGATGCCCGCAGCTGTTGTGATAAGCGCACATCTCTTTAAAAAACAAATGCTTAGAGTTGAGCAGCTTCTTGACCTCGTCTTTAAGCTTCGGAGTGAGCCGAAGATCCATCGTCTCTAACAACCCCTGATTCTCCACCACGCGGCACGCCGTCCCTCTCCCGAGGATGTCGTTGACTCTTTTATACCTCTTGTTAAGGTCGTTGAACTTGTCCTCGCACTGCTGCGGCGACACCGAGAAGCCTTTCTCCACCATGGCTCTCGACACCGACTTCCACTTCCCTTTCTTCTGCAGCATCCCCGTTGTCGAGATCTTCTTCTTGGCGGCGTCGGTGGTTTGATCTCCTCCTCCCAAACCGCCGGCCTCGTCGCCGATGTAGAAGACCGCCATGATGAGGAGACGGACCATCGTGTCGGTCCATTTCATCCGGTGCCACGGGGAGATCTTTCTTTTTCCGTCGGTGGTTGTTCCCGCGCTGCTGTCTTCCGGGTGGCACCCGGATCCGGAGCCTGACCCGCGGTCGTCTTCTTCTTCTCCTCCTCCGCCGATGCCGACGCTTAGAGGTGAGAGCTGTTGTTTGGTGGTGGTGGGCTTGGTTGTTGCGTAAGGAGAAGGGTATAAGGGTTTCATCTGTTGTTGTTGTTGTTGTTGATGGGACTGCTGGTCGGCGGTTGTGTAAGGATGAGGATGTGGATGCTGGAACTGAACCGGGTTTTGAGGATTTGGAGGGTTCTGAGGAATCTCTAGGGTTAACATTGTTGGACTAAACCCAGAGAACATCACATTCGATTCCATCTTATATAGTTCGAACTCTAAAATCGGTAAACAATTGAAAGAAAATTAAATCGAAATTCTCATTTACAGACACCCTACTAAAAATCAAACTAAGAAAAAAAAACTCCTGCAAAAGATCGAATGAATTCAACGCTTTCCGTCGAGAGAAGACAATAATCTATAGTTATAGTATCTTCTTCGGGTTCTACTTTGAATTTTATGCGGTGTTGAAGAAAAAAAATTGGGAAGCGGTTTCTGGATCAGAGTCAAAGGGTGAGAGGTAAATATACAAAAACAGAGAAACAGAGCAGCTGGTTTTAGGGCCGTCAAAAGTGACGGTCTGAAAACTACCCATGGTTTTGTTCCAACTTTATTTTTGTTTCCTTTTTGGGAATTGTTTCTAGATATTTTCATATACAAATCGAGAGCCTAAACCAAGGGGCTGGTTTTGGTAAAACAATGGAATCCAAAACCATACCTAATTTCATAAGATTTTTTTGTTTGTTTACTTTCAAAATTCTAAAATCTAAGTGACAAATATATACTCTCTATTTCTAACGCTAACTCTGTTTACTAAATGTTTTAAATCATAAAAACATATACTACTAAAATACAAACACAAAATTGGACTATATTCTTTATATTATTACAAATCTGTACTATTTCGAGGTAGAATATTTTTTAAAAAACTATATTCTTTATACTTTTGCCTAACGTATATCATTATTAACTATACACCCTTTAATATAGTCTAACTAATGAAACTAAGAAATACTAAATCTAATAAATATATGTTGGCGAAACGAACAGATAATTTGGGAACTATTTAACAAACAAATTACAAAAAAATTCAAAGAAATATTTTTTTCGAATCAACATTAGCTTTCACTGAAATCTTACCTTAATATTCACACTATCCAAACAATTAATAAGTAAACAATTTTTTATCTAATATCTTGATCCCATATCATTTTAGAAATACATAACTTAATCTTGATTTTAAAAAGAGCCATATGGACGCATTTTCAGTTTAATCTCTGGTGTAAATTTGAGAAAATAAGTCGTTGCTTATTGAAGAAAAATGATCAAAGTCAGTGGTTCGCTGGACAATTATCTTGGTTTATTAATTGGTTGGTTCACTTAAAACAAATGGAAGAAATGATTTCTCAAGAGATGCATTTGGTTTAATATTTTAAACCGGGTTGGGCTATTACTTGGGTTAATTAAATTAATTCTAAACAGCGGATATAATATTTGCACTCAATGCCTACAATTTTTACTATATTTCAATCTCTACCTTATTTCCCCTCCCAAGTTTTTCCTTCCTTCGTCACTCTTTCCTCATAATATTTAGTTATTTTCCTAATTATTATATTCTTCTTATGTTTTCAGCCAATTCATCCGTAAATTTATCCAAGATTTTTACCCAATAATTATAAGAGAGATGCATGAACAGATTTAGTTATCACGGTATCACTAATATCAACATATACTAGGACAGAATTCGCGTTTTAAGACGCGAAAATATTTTTAATTAATAAATTTATTAACATGAAAGTTTACTAATATGTTCAGACATGAAAGTTTGGTTTTTATTCATTTTCAGACTGTAGTTTTGGTTTTTGGTTTGATTTAAAATTTCAAAGCTATATACTGACTTCCGGTATAAGATTCAATAATAGTGACTGAACTAAAAGTCGCAGACTATATAAAAAGCATCATACACTAGTGAAATTTTGGCTATTTCTTGTACCGCGCGATTTAAAATATATGAATAATTATCCATTTAAAAGGTAACAAAAATAATTATGTATGTTTATTTTATATTATATTAGAGGCTTGTAAGTTATAGAAAAAACATATGAATTACTTTCATTTTGGCTTTGTCTTTTTAAGAGTTAATTTTACTTCCAATTATAACAATTATCAATCTTCCAACCATACCCGTACAACATGTATACGGTATACCTACAAAGTCCACCTGGTTTTATCTTCCACAAATAATGATGGAACCAGATACCGTTTAAACCTATGGATAAATCTCGGGGCTCTTTATATATGTCAAACCAATGCTTTGATCCATTTGAAAAATAAAATGAACAGAAAAACAATGATCTTCCTAAGAGATTACGCTGAAACTGAAATGACCACGACCCACCGGGTTGCAATCTCTGGTTACCAAGATCAATGTCCTTTGATTTACAATGAAACTGAACTGTACTACTAACATCGTTGAAGATTTCTACCTTATATTCGGCATGTGATAGATCTGTAGTTACAAAGATAATCAATATGAAAACTGATAGGTACCGTTTTGGAATATCCATTTTTCGTGGTATGTGATAGTGTTTGAGCTAGCATGATATTGTTTGTAATTGTTGAATGAGTTATATATACAGAAATACTAATGTATTGTAACGCAGAAACATTTATATTTAGTTCAGTAAATGTTATACGAATATTACTTGTTTTTTTAAATTAACGTACACAGTCAAACTTTATAGTCTAGGAACGTTAGTTAAGAAACATTTTAGACTGACTCATTATAAAGGCATCTTGAAGCTAATCCTCATAATTAGAAAAATCTAGAAAGAGGATTCGGTTTCCGGATCCTTGACGTCTCCTTTAAAAATCACGACTTGTTTTGATTCTTCGACGTCCATCTCACTTGAATGCCTTAGCGAGATCCACCAACATCGCTCTCGTAAGAGAATTGAGAGATTTCAGACGGTTGATTGTGATGATAGTGATCTCTCCATATTACTTTTTTATTTGGATGAGATATTCTTATTTTATGATCCACTTTAAAGTTTCGAATTTTCGAATTTGTTTTCTCGATCAGAAGGATGACGACAAGGAATCTGGGTTAGTGTGTGCCATTGTTTTTTTTTGTTTTGTTGTTAACAAATAGCATCTCTGTTTTTTGTGCTTATTGTTTATGGGACATGAGGTTAGTCAACTTTTATAAAATAAAAAAAAATCACCAAAATAACCTTTCACTTTAAAAAAAGCAAAAAAAAATCTGAACTTGAATTTGAGATATTTAAATCTTCACTTTTTAATATTGGCCAATTTAATCTCACATTTAAGCTGACTAGGTCATTTACGCTACTTTAAAAGTCAACAATTATTTTACTATTAGTGAAAAATAAACGTAATATATTCTATTAAAATATAAGTCACAACTTTTTCATGTGCGATACTTAAAAATTGACCCTTGTTAGAAGTCATTATTTTAAAAACATATCATTTAATTCTCACCATGATCCAAGAAACAGCCTATCTATAATACCAAATATTATTCATTTCCCCTCAACCACCGAACTGTATTTAAATGTCATTAACCATTTAGTAAAATCTGACCAAATCGTTTAGTGGGAACAATTTACCATATTTTAAAATAATTAAACAATTATAAACATATAAACCAAGTATAAATAATTATATATGTTTATTAATAAATATAAACATGCAAGTAATTAACTTTTTGTTCATCATCTGAACAAACCGGTGTAAGGTAACTCTAGGAACGGTGTAACTAGTCTCGAGCATTTGGTTTTCGGTTTTCGGTTTTGGTTCCAGTTCAGTTTTTTTTTATTATTTTATTTTTCGGTTCTAAAGATTTATGATCCGTTTAGGTATTTAGAAAATTTGGTTTGTTTTTCGGTTCGGTTTGGGTATTAAGTTAGGAATATGCTAATATATGAGATAATTTTAGATCCCATTTAATTCTGGTTCGGTTCTATTTTTGGTTAATTAAATAAAAAAAATCAGAAAATTTGGGGTATTCGTATTAAATATCAGATTTTTTTTTTGGAAAAAAATTGGATAATTTAGACTGTTTTAATTTTTTTTCAGATACTGGTAATTTTTAGGCATTTTGGTTTATAAATAGTTATAAACTTACCTACTCTAAATAGTTATATTTATATGTCATATCCAAAATGAGAATCTAATATTATAAAATCAAACCTAACAGTTTAGATGAATAAAGAACATAAAAGATTATATCAAATGATTTTCCTTTGTATATTAAAATATCAAAACGATCACCCAAATTTAGTTAACAAGTCAGGCAATATCTGGTATATGTATGCAATGTCAGTGTTTCATAGAGCTTCCAAAATAGTCATCTCTCATTTTAAACATATTCAACCAAATTTTACCAAAGGTAAGAAAATATTAAGAATATTGATTATTACTAATAACTATAGATCACTATCTTAAGTTCTTAATCATTTTGTGCTCATATTTTGAATTTTTAAAATTTGAGATAAAAATCAATTTAGATTTTCCATAAAAACTTCAAATCTTTTATCCATTTACATAAAATGCAATTGAGAAAATAGGATATTCCATATTTGAAAGAAGATTTCTATATTTATAAAACTGAAATCAAACACGTTGTGCGGATCAAGATCTAGTACACATTAAAAAAAAATCTATACATCGACCTATACATAAGAAAATCTATACAATTATTTTTGCCAAATATTATACCAATTTTTTTTGGAGGTTAGCATACCAATGTTTCTTTTATTTGGAGGTTAGCCTTAAATTATTTGCTGAAAGGTACAAATGTCTAATGCATAGCGATTAGCGCTCTTACATAAATAAAGGTACACTGGCCAGTGTAACAGGCCCATGACAAAGCCCATCCAAATACACCCCGAGAGTAATGAAAGAGTAGCACGAGAGTTGTTTGTTTAACAGCAAGACCAAGAGCTCAAAAAAACAACCATGGACGACTCTGATGTGTTCTTCTACTTCCTCGGTTTTGGTGGTCTCCATCAAAGATAGCTCCAAAATCACTGCATCAAAAGCTTGAAATTGATGTCCTCACTTACCAAGACATACTCGTATCCAAGAACTTGAGCTCGGTTTCGAAATTCCTCCATTTCTTGTTCCGGGACTTGGATCCCGACCAGCACGTTCGCTCCCGCCGCACCCTGTTTTGAAACAAGGAAACGTTATATACTAAACACGAGCCTCAAAGTTACAACAATGCTTTTCTTATAGTGAAGTGGTGGATTCAGAAATAAACCTCTGCACGGTAATGGAAAAGGCTAATGTTCCACCTTGGACTGAAAGAGTCCAAGAACTTCATTAGAGCACCTGGTCTCTCGGGGAATGTGAATTGGCATAGAACCTCGTTTTCAACACTTGATTTTCCACCCATCTGAAATGTACAAGTGTAAATCACATATCGGAAATGTAGAGAAATAAACACAGATAGAAAGTGTGACAAAACAACGGACCAAGTAACGCAGGTGATCTTTTACTAAGTCACTGGTTGTAAGGTTCGTAGTCCTGAGCTGAGAAGATTCCATTCTCTTCTCTAGTGCTTTGAGCTCTCCGGGTGTGTGCACTCCAACACTAAGCAGCAATATACAAAACTGTGTGCGTTAGATGACGAATAATAACAACTCCCGAGGGAATGAATTTGAAGGAATAGACTTACCTGTATAAAACAACAGCTTCCTTTCTCGAGCCACACCTATACTTGAACTCGGTTATGTTCATTGATCCAACCTGCATCGATCAAATGTATTGTATTAGATGCGCTCAGTAACTTCTAACATGCTGTAATACCAATTACGCACCAATTCACAGAATTTCTTAAAGCTTCCAGGTTTTTCCGGCAAGATAGTAGCAAGAACAGCCTCCTGTTGCCTACCGACATTGGCGAGTTCTGTCACAATCCTGAGCTTGTCAAAGTTCATGTTTGCACCACTGGTTATGGCTACAACGTTCACGTCCTTTAGGCCATAATATTTACAGTACGCTTCTGCTCCAGCGAGCGCAAGAGCACCTGCTGGTTCTAAGATGTTCCGTTTCTCCTCAAACATATCCTGTTAGAGACAAAAGATTATCTATTTATTATCTGCCTAAATGCAGCTCTGCAGAAGAAAATGTATACGTCACCTTTATTGATGCACACATAGCATCACGAGTGACAAGAACAACACCATCCATCAGCTTTCTGCATATACGAAAAGTCTCTTCGCCAACTTCTTTAACTGCTACACCATCTGCAAAACCACCAATCTGGTTTAATATCACCCTCTCGCCGTGATGCAGAGATAACGCCATTGCATTTGCATCAGCTGGTTCTACACCAATGATCTTCACCTGCAATAACCCCAAAAAAGCCACAATAAGGACCTGACTGACAGAAGCTGCAAGAGTCTAGATTATAAAAGAACAGAGAGGGATATGACAATGCCAAAGCAATCGCATGTACCTCGGGAGAAACTCTCTTAACATAAGCAGCAATACCAGCTATCAAACCACCACCACCGATGGGGACAAATATAGCGTATAATGGACCTTTAGCTTGCCTTGTGATCTCCATACCGACAGTCCCTTGTCCGGCAATAACATCCGGGTGATCAAAAGGAGGTATAAACGTCAAACCTTCTTCTTCAGCTCTTTGCTTAGCAAATGCTTGTGCTTCATCATACGTATCCCCAACAAGAACAACCGTCGCACCCAAATCCTCCACAGATTGCCACTGTAGTTTTTTTTTAAATAAACCAGAAGATAATCATATACTAACATATGGTTATAAAAATCGGTCTAGGCGGTAAATCACCACCGATTTTCTTAAAATCCGATTTGTACTATTAAAATTGATTTAAATTGTTCTAAAGCTATCTAAATTAATACAAATCTGTTAAATTAAATAATAAATTGCTACTACAAAAAATACAAATATTGTATCTCTAATTTTGATAACCTATCAACATAATTTTATAATTAAATTCAAAAACTAAAATGTGTATATAAATATAAAATAAATTAATAGTTTGTGGACGCCTAGGTCATGTTTAGGCCTGAATAATCCACCTAGTAGCTAGTCTTCTTCAGAGCTACCACCAACTAGCTATTTCTTAAACATTGTACTAACTTGAGATAGAAACAAGGATTCATTCAAAGACATCATCATCAAGGCTAATGCAAAAAAAAAAAACCTTGATTTCAGGGGTTGTACGAGGCATAACAATCACGGCGGTGCAGCCGAGTTTAGCAGCAGACATAGCAACTCCTTGAGCATGGTTTCCAGCAGAGGAGCAGATGACACCTTTCTCTAACTGCTCCGACGAAAGTTTCGCCATCATATTGTAAGCTCCACGAATCTTAAACGAGAAAACCTGAAACCAAATCACAAACCCCACACATATACTTAAAACGTAGCCTTCAAACTCAATAGCCTTTTCAATAATGTTTTAAATAAAACGGTTATTGGCTTTTTACAGGTTGCAGGTCTTCTCGTTTGAGGAACATGCGAACACCTAGCCTCTCGGATAGCTTCTTGGCCAAGTGGAGCGGGGTCTCGATCGCGGCGTCGTAGACCTTGGTGGAGAGTATACTCGTCAGATACTCCATCGCCTCGGTGATGCTTCCGTTCTCCGGATCGCCGTCGCCGCTCGTGCGGTCAGGAACCGCGCCGAGGTAGCCGGCGGGGTACTGAAGCGAGCTCGGATTGACCCTGAGACGCGGCGGAGCCGTAGACGTTTCGTTTCCGGAGATTACGGCGACCGGAGAGACGTGGTTACGAGATCGAGTGATTCCGATGGTAGAAGGTTTTGATCGGAGGTTGCGGTGGAGATCACGAGGAGGTGGGGGAATGTGGTGAGGACGATGGTGGGGTAGCATTTGGGAACGGAAGGAGGAAGGAGCCGTTGGAAGCCTAACGGAATCCATGACGGCTCTGTTTAGAGAGAGAGAGGGAGAGAGATTGGGGAGGAAGTCGTTAGGTGGTGGTGGCGGCGGCAACAAAAAAAACTATCGGTGACTGAAATTTGTATAACGCACAGTCACTCGGTTTTATCGATAACCAAATCAAACCGGACCGGTTTGAGAATTTTAATTTCGTTTGTGTACCGGTTAGTAAGAGAATCTGAAATCCGAAACTTGTGGACTAGAATTCCAGTTTTATCCCTTTCCCTCTTCTTCTCCTTTTTCAGATATCACACACAACTGGCTGCTCAAACTCAGAAGAAGAAGCTTCTTTGAATCAGACACAACATCGAAACAGATAATGATCTTACCAATGAAACTTCTTCATCCTCTCCATCACTCTCTCTCTTCCTCTATTCCATTACCATCAAGTACACTCTCTCTGTTTCTCTCTATGCACCAGTTTAACGTTTCAAACGACTTAAACCATTAATCAAGACACTTAATTCATGAAAAAGCCTTGTTTTTTTTTGCAGAGAGAAGGCAATTCAAAACGTACCGGTGCTCGTTACCGTCTCCGGGCGGGGAAAGGATCATCAGATCAGAGACCATTGTTTCTCCGGTGGCACCGGTGAGCTACGAAGGAAGAAGAGTATTAATTGGATGTCTCCTCTCCACCGGTTTAGATTCTTTTCCTTTACTGCTAATCAGTTCTTTTCTTTTTTTATTTCAACACTTGAGCTAGCTTTCAATCAGTGTATCAATAAGTTGTTGTCTCAATTAAAAAACAGCTTCTGGGATTCTGTTAACTGATTCATCCGAGGCCGTTAGCACCAGCAGAAGAGCTGTAAGTATACATACACTATGCTTGTTCTTGATTCAAATCATTCTCTTACATACTATTCTCCGCAGCTACGTGCATCTAAGATACCCGACACCGAATTTACTACTCTCCCCAATGGTCTCAAGTACGTACATTTCCTTCTTTACTATATATATACCAAGATCATAATGCATTCATACAAAGTTGGAATATTTTCTTTTATCAGAACATTCCAACTGTTTCACAACCTGCTTTCCTCTCTATTATCTCTTTACACATTGCGTCTAATATCGTTTGAACTCAACCTCTGAAAGTGTCTTTAGATCACCTGAAAGAGTACTCGTATCGCAAAAAAGGAACCAAAGGTTAGAGTCTTTAAGGCAATTCTGTTTCTTTTGGTGCAGGTACTATGATATAAAAGTTGGCAATGGAGCAGAGGCTGTGAAAGGATCTCGGGTCGCAGTACGGTTGTGAATACGTTTCTTGTTTTCGACATGTAAAAAGATCATACGGTTAGAACAAGCTTTGATGCTCAACCTAAATGGTGGATTGTGTTTGCAGGTCCACTATGTTGCAAAATGGAAAGGGATAACGTTCATGACAAGTCGACAAGGACTTGGCGTTGGAGGTGGAACGGTCGGTATTCAATGCGATCACACAAGTATCCATTACTGTGCACTTGATCCTTCAATTGATAAGTTTTTTTGCAGCCTTACGGGTTTGACGTTGGACAATCAGAGAACGGGAATGTTCTCAAAGGACTTGACCTTGGCGTTGAAGGGATGCATGTAGGCGGTCAGGTTAGTTTCTTGAAAACCCCCAAAAGGCTTCATAGAGTCAGTCAGATGGCTCAAACTTAAACGTCTTTGATATTTGTATATGCAGAGACTGGTGATTGTTCCTCCCGAGCTTGCTTACGGAAAGAAAGGAGTGCAAGAGATTCCTCCTAACGCAACAATCGAGGTAATCAAGTTAAAAAAACTGAACCAGTTCGAGTTTTGCTTGCTCCTTAAATGGTGTTCATGTTGCGGTGGTACCTTTCTTTTTGTAGCTTGACATTGAGCTCTTATCAATCAAGCAGAGTCCTTTCGGGTATTTTACACCAACTGTCTCAAACCAGGTAAACTCTTAGTGAAAACATACCTTTGAAAGTAATATTTTCGGTTTAATTATGCAGGACGCCAGTGAAGATCGTTGAAGGCTAAGATACTAATCAGAAGCGAAAAATGGATCCAGAGCTATGGAAGCTTCAACTGTATCAGAAGAATTTGTTTAAACCAACTAGTCTGGATTCATAGCCACTTCACATCTCTTGTTCTTCTATTAGTACATGTTTGTGCTTTGCAAAACATCAGACTCGGTTCAATCCCATAAGCCGATAAGATACTTTACAAAAGTTCTTTAACCTTTTAAATGGAAAATTTCCTACCAAACAAGACTGAAGGGTTAATCTAATACAATCAGTGATTAAAAGTTGTAGAGGCCAAGGGATTAGCAGGCGTCTTTGCCTGGCCTCCTCTTGCATTAGCTGTTCCATGCCCAAACGGATTCCTGGCGTTTGCTGCTTCCGTTACCGTCACAGACTTCTTTACCTTCAAATCCCACAACATATATACAAAGTCAACAATAAAGACTAGACCCTCAATATATAGTTTTTTGTTTTTTTTGTTTTCCTACTCAGTTGCAACAATACTGGTTGCTATAACATCATGTGTGCATTAACTTAAGAACTTACAGCGGCAAGTCTCTCTTTGTGAATATCTGTTGCCAGCTGCAAATCATCAGCAAAGAAAAGAACCAATGTAGGTAGTAAGTAAGTTATCTTGTGTAAGTAATAATTCCCTTTTAAAAAAAACTGTACATATTGATTAGAGAAGAGATTCTTACTGGCTTTCGAAATGTCTTGATCTCGTCACTGCTAAAACCAGGAGGCCTGATATTCCAGTTTCTTTCTACATTTAGGGAAAGGGAGATACCAAAAAGCGAAATCAAACATCGTAGTTGGAAACAGAAATCAAAAGAAATGGGTACGCAATATCAATCAGAAGAACTAACCAACATGGAGCAAGATGTCTTTGGCCTCTAGAGTATCAGACTTTCTATGCTTGGCTAAAGAACATCCAAAAGTTGTGATCTGTATAAAAGGAAACACAACGAGCTCGAGTTAGAGGAATAACACATCAACAGACAGAAAGTTTCACTCTTAATCACGATATTCACATAGAACGTGTTGGGAGTGGTGTTAGCTACTTACTGACTCCACAAAGTCTTCAGCAATATCAGCAAGGATGCCTTCAACCTCTGGATCCAATTTCTCTGACGGATCAATCTGTGGATAGGCAAGGCATTACTAAATTCAGAGAAAATAGATTTATATATTCCAACTTCCAAGTGGACAAAAATCAATTATTGTTGTGATAATCAAGCCGTGAGAGTGAGAATACTAATCTATTATGTGGACTCAATATGCAAAATGTCTTCCCAAAGTTGAGAATATAAAGAGAGGTCAGTGGATACCTGTTGAAGTAGCTCATGGATGCTTCTTTTCCCCAGGATACGATCATCAGACTCCTCATTCTCTACTGAAACTGGCTTAGCTTGGCTTCCTGGTTGAGGCACAGGGGGCGGGGTCGGCATTGCTGGAGAAGCAGCTTTCTGATTTACCAACCCTTGGACCCGGGCCGGTTGATGTGAGTAAGGTAAATTCTGATGCGGAGATCTCAATTGTTGATGTTGCTCTTGAGGCTGAAGCTGATGTTGTTGTTGTTGTTGTTGCTGAGGCTGTGAAGTCGCTGGTGACGTGGAAAGATGTTGCTGAGTAACATGAGATCTTTGTTGCATGGAGGAAGGATTATTATTTACTTGCGGTCTATAAGAAGGGGGTGCCAAAGGCGGCTTCCCTTGGGCAGAAGATGATAACCATGGTTGATTAGTGGCTTGCAAGCTGTGCTGTGCTGCACCAGTAGATTGGACACCAGGAGAACCAATAGATGAAGGTCTCATAAGGCCATGCGCTTGAAAGTTCTGCCGTAAGGAAAAATATTAAGAAGGAGTTTACTAACAAAGTTCATCAAGGAATTTTTGAAAGGAACACACACAGAGTAAAAATGAAAGAAAAGATCATTTATCAAGGAACCAATTCAAATTATCAAGACAAAGTATGCAACTTTCTCACAAAGTAAAGTGGCTCAACAGACTCTTGATTCATACACACAAGTGCTGGTCATCTAAAACTCTATTCAGCCATCAGAACAGATGAATAATCAAAGAAAGAGGTGAAGAAACGATTCTTTTGCTATAAACTCGCTTAGAAACTTCATATCTTAGTGTTTCAAAAACATTGAGCTGACGATGTGATAATCATCCTCAACTCAGCAAATTATCTTCTTCACAATGAGCCCAATCACACAAAGCTGACCAAATATTCAAGTACACTACACATGCAAAATCTTATACTACCAATCACAAAGAACATTAAAAAACACCTACTTGAGGAACAGGAGATGGACTACTCGGAGAAGAAGCTGGTCTAAGAGAGGCTTGACCCGGTCTCTGCTGGTGCTGAGGCATTATTCCACTTGGCCGCATTTGAGAGCCTGACCCAATCGTCCCCATCATTCCCTGCGTTCCTTGCATCATCCTACCCTAAAACACACACACACGAATAAAAAAAAGTTAGCATCTTTCTGAATCCTCTACTTAAGCTATATATAACAAACAAGGCACACACACACACACGCTATAATTAAATAACCTGCGGGGGGACACTTGAATTCGAACCCGCTTCCGACATTCCGACGGTTCCACGGCCCAATCCGCCGTACTGCTGTCCAAAGGAGCCAGGAAAAGCCGAAGGCGGAGGAGGCTGAGAAGGCGTCGGGATCGGAGAAGCTGGAACTCCGATCGCCATACCGCCTCTCTGCTGCTGCTGCCCGGTGACAGGCAATGAGGAAGAAGACGAAGAGGCCGGAGCTGACGAGGAGGAGGAGAAGTGAGCGTATGGGGAATGCGGCTGCCATGGTCTCGAGTACGACGGTGGAGGAGGCCGATTTAGAGGCTGCGGGAGGTGTTGCGTCGCTGGAGATGTCACTGGGCGTGCGTATTGAGGTGGATTAGGGTTTGGGATGGGGGCTGGAGAAGAAGGAATAGAGGACGCGGGTGAGGGATTCGGATTGGCGGGAGGCGGTTGTTGAATTTGGGATAGAACCGCCGGTTTCGGAGCTGGCTCCGGCGCTTGAGACGGTGTTTCCGGTGGCTGAGACGCCGTGGAGGTTTGCCGGGGTTGTTCCATGTCGGGGTGGTGAATGTGGAGGGAAGGGGTGTTGAGTTTTATAGATCTATCGAACCGGAGATTCCGGTTTGGGATTATATTACTTAAACCGCAATTAAGATTAACCGCATCGGGAATTATCGTCACATGCCGTATTGGGCTTTTAATCTTTACTTTTACGCTTTTAACCTCTTTTCTCATAATATTTACTCTCTTTTTAGCCCATAGCCCAATTTGTTTATTATTTCGATTAGCCTAGTTTGTAAACTTTTAAGAGTTAATTTATGGCTCACTTTTTTAGCCCACTTTTATGTGCGGTCTCATTTAGAAAATATATAATCTCTAGTACTCTTTTGGATAAATGTACTCTTTTTTTTTCTTTTTTGATAAATGTATTCTTCAGTTTTTTTTCTATTGTATGCCTGAATATAAAGCAAAAATAAAACCTCAAATTTACATGACAATTGCATAAAACCAAACACTATACAGAAATTAATCTCCTTTGTGATGAAAAATATACCAAAAAACAATAAGAAAGAAACTAGCTCGCGTTGGCCTAATGATGATTATTTGAGAGAGCTCAGTCGGGTCCTTACGGTTATCAAAAAAACATAAGAAAAGATCTTCATCAGAGATGACATGCATGATATATGCATGCACTTAATTTACAGTTATGACAAAACCTATTTATTTTATTTTTTTTTGAAAAAAGGCTAGACCTATTTATTTTGGTGTAAAACAGCACCTATTTATTTTTAACAAAAAAGAAGTTTATGCTTGCCTTTTTATGTATTCAAACTATAAAGCTTTCATATCGAAGTTGGTGAAGTTCATATGAACGTATGGATATATGCATTGGACATTCATTATATCTTGCAGGAAAAGTTTATTAGATTTCCATCTCTTTCACGTTCACATAATTTCTGCCGCCACCACTAAGAGAAGAGAGCACTCAATGCCCTAGATTGTAAGCAACGGCAAAATTAATGGTTTGTTTATTAATTGTATATTTTATCTTTTGCTTAGCATCATGAACACCCACCATTCACCCTAAACCAACTTAAGAGATTTCTTCTTTACCCACCCATTGTATAAGCTTTTTATCTTTACTTCTTCATCTACTTCTTATTTTTATCATTATCTCTGAGTGTTCGTAAATCAACGTCAACGATAACATCAAAACACACACACTCAGTTACAAAAACAAACAAACTATTTTCTGAGTAGAACCGACCAGAACAAAAGAGGCAACTAAAAAATCTAAACCCACTTAGGTCAACCGAATTGGGTGAAAGAATTTTAAGTGGCCAGGGATTTACATCGGATAAATTTTATTTATACTCAATGCAATATGCATGTCTCACTTTGTATAAATATCTAATGTATGATTAATATGTATTCATACTTTGTGGAATTAATAAAAATACAAAATTTGAAACATGCTTCATTGGTGGAACCTATTCGAACCCACTTATCGTTGTAAGCATTTTAAGCTTAGTTGATGAAATGGACCCACTCTGACCACAAAAAATATCAACTTTGCGTAAGCTTACGTAATCAAGATGGAAGAAATAGGTTTATATGTATTAATGTGTATGTGAGATCGTAATGGATACAGAAAGTTTGGGTGTCCTACAGGGAAAGTGGCAAAATATCAAGTGGTAACGAGTTGTTCGGTTTTCTTGTTTAGATAACTGCCTTAACGGTCCATTTTATCTATGCCAAACTAATAAATGACGTCGAATTTATTTTATGTATACCAGAAAAATTCATTAAGGCATCACAGGAAATCAAAATTTGGTCAAGAAGATAAAATCTAAGGAAGTGAAGCGCAAGTGTGCTCGATCTGAGTGTTTTCTACAGCTTAATTCTTTCTACAGCCACTTTAATTTATCAATCATACTTTGAGAAAATAAATTAAAGCTACAGTCCTAAAGTTAAAATAGAAAATAAATTAATTTTGGAGATTTATTTTTCTACAGCTTTATATTTAGTGCTTTGAAAGTTATTGATCTAAATCTATAGCAATGAAATCTAATAGGTACAACATAAAAATACAACATATATTCTAAAGCAAAAGATTATAAGTTATGACATCTACCAATCAAACCCTAAATATATTCCAAATTATAAGAGATTACTTTGTTTTCTGTTTAGTTTTCTTTCGGGAGGCGGATGGCTACCCACGTTATCAAGCTAAACTTTGGTGGTGTTTCACTTGTGAATCTTGTGCGTTTGGTTTCACTTATTGTAGATTCTAATCAAACGGTATTGGAATCAACATGTTCATAAGCGCGAATTAGAAGTGGCATGCTGTTTCTGCTTCATTAAGTTAAATCCTCAGCTTTGAGCAGCAATTCAAAAACTAACAAAATCATAAGACGTATAAGTAGATGGCAAACAAATGATGATACTGTTCTGCATATCTCCTAGCAGATGAATACTCTCTAAGATATTGCGGTTTTACTAACATGAAATGAGTGAAAAATGTATAGTGAGATGAGGTTTTCTGCAATGTAATAAGAATGATTACAGGAACCACAAGTTGTGGTTCGTATTTGAAACTGACATCCACTCATCAAGTCATTCAACTTCTTCTGTGGTCCTCCTAGTGGCTCCACTTCAAGGTATAGGCAAGCCTCTTTATGTAAATGGTTGTAACAGTTGAAACAAGTGCGGTTAGATGTTTTCTCCAGTATACATATTGCTGATGTAATTAAATCACACAGAAAATACTTCACAATAATATACCAACTCCAATACAAAGTTAATGCCATTTTGACTATCCTCTTGCTTTTATTTAAAGTGATCAAAACAAGTACTTATAGGGATACAATTTTTTTCAACTATGTACAATTGTTTAAATAGATCATATTTAGAATCATACTTTTTCTATTTAACTCTATATGGTGACGTAGAAAATAAAAGCCAGATTAATTAGAACAACTTGAATATAAAAAATCATTTTATTGGTGACAACAGAAACCAGTTGCGAAACATGTAGACATGTTATATGCCCTCCAGCTCCATCCTCACTATTTGTAAACCGACATGAAATGAATCATTAACATATCTTACTTAATGTACATTACACAAGCTCAAATCCTCAAGAGATCACAATTCACAATAAGCACAAATCTTCAAGAGATCACAATTCACAATATACTGAATATACTACTGCAAGTTATTTGTACGATGTGTTTCCAAAAACACAAACAATAATGATCTAAAAACAAAATTTACACAATTTTTTATTAAAAAATTACAATTAGGATAGCACCACCCGACCACAGCCCACTACGACATAAAAGTGTGTAATTTTTAAAATGAGAAAAATATCAATTAGGGCCCCACCTGAGACAGCGGCATTCTCGTAATATTCTCGAAATACAAGGGCATTTATGTAACCTCAAACTCTATAAATATAGAGACCCATCTCCAAAACTCGGCAGACAAAAAAAAGTCTCCGAAACGTTTTTTATACAGAAGAGATCACAAACTAATTTAAGGAACAAAACAACTCTTTTTTAAAAAAGATGGGGAATTGTATAGTAATGGAGAAGAAAGTGATAAAGATAATGAGAAATGATGGAGAAGTAGTTGAATACAAAGGACCCATGAAGGTTCATGACATCCTCACCCAATTCTCTGGCCACTACTCTCTGTTTGATTCTCTGTCAAACAATTGCCATCTTCATCCACAAGCCAAGCTTCTCTGTGGTCGTCTCTACTATCTCATGCCGAAGCAGACAACCACAGTAAATCACAAGAAGAAAGTCAGGTTTGCAAATCCAGAGGTAGAGAAAGAAGGAGACAACACTAAGGAGAAGAGTCCTAGTGTCGTGAGAGTGAAGATGGTTGTGAGTAAGCAAGAGCTAGAGAAGCTTCTCCAAGGAGGTTCAGTTCATGAAGTGGTCTACAGGAGTCTTGATAAGCAGCATGTGTGTCATGATGATGATGCTGATGAGTGTCTTAGTGGCTGGAGACCTTTGTTAGATAGCATTCCAGAATCAGATTAGCCTATAGCATGTCCATATCTTACATATATATATATATATATGATACATACATAGATAACAGAGACTCAAAGAAGCTTGTTCAAGAGAGGAAAGAAAGCATGTAATTACCAAGTTCCTATGGTGTTACAAAGCTACTTTTCTTAGAAAGTAATGTATTAAAACCTCAAAAATGTGAATATATGTTATGTTGAATTTTCAAAAGGTAACTAAAAAGTGAGTGCTTGTTTAGGTTAAAATTCAAAACCTATATGCCCTATAATATGCATATCTAGTGGCCTATAACTAAAGTGAAAGATCCATAATAGTTTACTTACTCACATTCAACTATTCAAGTAAACGCGTTTTGTCTTTTTTAACACAACTATTTAACACTGTGTACAAGTGTATGTGTGTGTATATACGTCTGTATGTAGTACCAACGAAGGGGCTAATACTCTTTGCTTTCCACTTCTAAAGAGACCTCGTTGCGGCGTGTGAACGGGAGAGTGAATGGTGGATTGTACTGCAGGGAATGAATTTGTAGAGGTGTAAGTAGATATTCTAAGAAATAAGATTGAGTTTAGCTATGATTGTTTGATGAACCTGTGCAACTTCAACTGAAACACCATCTCTCACTCGAAACTTCTGGTCATTCTGAAGAGCACGCCTTAGTTCTCGCTCCCGTCTCTCAATCTCTTCATCTGTTACGTATCCTGAAACAAAGTTGATTTGGTTCATCGACATCATTTGATTATGTTAGATGCTTCAAAAGGAACCAAAGATAAATATTATGTGCTTGCAGCAAGGGTATGTATTCTATATCAAACTTTATACTAAACTTAACTTTCTTTTTAGTCAAATCTCTTGAAATCTATACTGAAAGGAATTTACCTGAGAAGGCGAGAACAGCAACAATCTTCCGTGGCACCTCCTGAATCTTGACTGAAGGATCTTTTGGAAGTGGCAAATCTGAGCCATACTTTGAGGGCATGACAAAGGACATCTGCCATTGGGTTTGATCTTTCCCCTGAGTGTACATGGAGTATGAACAAGTAAAAGGAAAAAAAAACTGAATCAACGACTAGTTAAAAAAATTTTTAATCTGCAAACTAATAAGTTGGTATCTCCATGATCCAGACCTTAAAACAGAGCATATAAGGAATGTGCTCCTCTCAATAGTTTTTCAACAACAATTTTGACTACAGTAATAAAATTGACTAAAACCAAGACAGTCAAAGCTACTCTAACTAGTGAGAGCAGCACATTACTGGAGTAGTCATCTCCATCTTACTAGGTTGTAAGAACTTTATAAAAAAAAAGAGATATTACCTTCCTAGTTATTACTGGAGTAGTCATCTCCATCTTTTCTCCAACGGACTGGACTTTACGAGTAACAACAGGAGTGGTCATCTCCATTTTCTCATTTACCGTGTTCTGTTGCAAACCAAAAGTATCAAAACAACATTCAAATCAAACAGAGATGCAGGAAAAAAAAATACTCAAAAAAGGAAGTGCTTGTATTGATACACTACCTTACCAAAGAGGTACTCAGCTAAGACATTAAAAGACCTGGAAGCACCATAGAAGTCGAATCCAGTTCCCCCTGGCATTATAGTCTCGGCCACATAATAAGCCTGTTTCAAATCATTAAAAAGTCCACAGCTTTAAAACAGAGATATTAATAAGGTTGTTTCAGAACATTCAAAAGTTTGCAGCTTTTAAAACAGAGAATGTTTAGTGAGTGAGAATGAAAGAACAACCTCGACTTCTCTGATCTCGTATCTCTCTGTCCTACTTAGAACTCTGAAGTTCATCGTCTCTAGATCCGGAACTAACAGAAAAAAAAATTCAAGTTTTTTTTTAACACAGTGCTCACATGAATTAGTGTTAAAAAGAACAGAGCAAGCAAGCTACGAACTAACCAGACATGAAGGCTTCTTCAAGGTTCGAGCTATTGAATCTCTTCGGAAACACATACTTCGCAGTCTCCACAGCCAAATCAGCCAAAACTAATTAATAAAAAAAAGCAGAGGTTTCACAGTGAAGTTCAGTTGCATAATCAATAATAGAAGCAGTTGAATTTTAAATCAGTGAAAGACAGGAAACATTTACGGCGCTGAGAAACAGAGGAGGCCTGGGAGGCGAGAGCGAGAACGAGAGAAACCCTAGCTTCGGTTGCGGACAGATCCCTACTCTGCCGCCTAGCCGCGGTGGTTCTGACGCCGGAGCAAAGGACAGAGCATCTCCTCTGTTTACGGTTCGGATGAGAATAATAGAACAGAGAAAGGGATGATCCAATGGAGCTCATCATTCTTCTTCTGCTTCTTCGCAATCGCAACCCCCAACACAACACCGAATGTTTTCCCGGAAAAAAGAAAAAATATTTATTTTGTTGAAAAATATTAACGACCGCTCGATTTTTTTTTTTATATTAGTAACCGTTTTCCGGTCCAAATACCGTACCGGTTGTATACCAAAGTCGCTAAACCGAGTTAAAAGAGGAGTTAGCTGCATCGGTTGGAACACGTGCCGCCGGAAGGAGAAACAAAACAGGAATGAGGTTCTGCTTCTTTCTCTTCTTCTCTAATGTCAACTCGCTTTGTACTTAACAAACGCTTAGCTTCTGCCCTAATGTGTGCCCCCCAAGTTGTTTCACTGTAATAAAAAGTCCTGATTTTTATTTGCTTAAAGCAGCTTCTGAATTAATGATATCTAGCACTTATAGGAGTCTCTTGGTGTTAACTCTTTCTCTAGCTCTGTTTTCTTTTTGTCTGTTAGCAGAATGGAAGAAGAGGTGTTCTCGCTAGCTCTAGCTATGGAGATACAGAAACAGTCAATCACTGATAATGACACAAGCGCTTAGAAAAATACACTACTCAGTTGCCAATTCTCAGGACGCTGATTGTTTTCCTTAATCAGGTAAGAGAAGTATTATATCCTTTAGTTGTATTATATTGTCAGACTTGCACAAACATAATTTTTCTTAGAACCAATCTTTCAGTGACTTAGCTTTTTCTACTTAGCCACTGAGATGAGGTTTTGGAATCTCTACATCCCTCCTAGATAGCAACAAACTCGGCAATGTTACTTACCACAACGTTGAGTATTCAATTAAGAAAAAAGACTAATCATCATCACAAGTTAAATTAACTTCACTGTGGACAGTTCCATCTTCCATCTTAATCCAAGACTTAATCCGAAAAGGCAATTCAGTAATCTCCAAAATCCTTGATCCTCTTGGCCAATTTCCATATCCACCATAACCAGTGTGCCTCGCAAAGCAAAGCCACAGCTTGTCTTTGTACGGACAGCACCAGTCTAGTCCATGGTTGTGTCCTACAAACACAGCCTTACATAAAAAAGAAATCAATCTTTGCGCCCATCTACACGTTTTTACTATATCTTGTTTAATTAGTAGTTACCTTAACAGAAGATCTCTTCTCAAGAACTCTCATCATACCATTTTCAGCTTCTTGAGCAGCTACTCTCTCTTTGTTGATTGATCCGACGCAAGGTCTCGTTATCCATAACCGTGGGGCGACTTTCTTGTATGCTTTACTTGGTATGTGCCAAAATATCAACTCCGGGATACTGCATGAAATGTACACATTTGATTTTTTTTTTTTAAATAAAGTTTTAATGTTTTTGAGTCCTACCTTAAATCAGGGTTAAGAGTATTGGACTTGGTTTTAAACCATTCCACTTGAGCGTTTGATATAACCTCCGGGTATGAACCACCACCCGAGTCAAGAAAGTACAGCAACGCGACGACTCGTTTCGAACCATCATATGATTCCAGGGGAATGACATAGTTAGATACGCTTGGCCACAGCTCCTTAGGACCAATGGTTGAGTACGAGAGTGCATTGGATGCTTTTAGCTCTTCTTGAATCAGTTCCACTCGCGTTGTTCCTCTAAAACCGCATCTATAATCATCATCAGAGGCCCACGAGGAGTTTGATACTGAGGGACAGAGAATGGGAGGGAGACCAGAGGAAAAGAACCAATCCAAAGGCCAAACGAAAGAAGCGTCGTCATGGTTACCAAAGAGACTAGTCCATGGAATGTTTCTGTCTCTTGTAGGTGAGACTGCTTTGTCCCAAAACAAGCTTGCGTTATGGACTGCTATGTTGTTAGCCGTTACTACATCTCCCAAGTACACCACAAAATCTGTTTGTTATTACTTCAAAACAAAACTGTTATGTTAGTTATTATATATATTCTAATAAATTATACTTTTGACAAGAGCATATAATTAATGAGAGTTTTAAAGAGTTGACCTGGAGTTTCAGCGTCAAGAACAGTAGACATGACGTTGACAGAGTTTGCATCTTGACGTGGACCCCAATCAGTCCACGAGTCTTCACCGAAGTGGAGGTCTGCAAAGATGGCGATCTTGAACGGTGATCCCTCTCGGACCCGGAGACTACTCCTTGCCGTGGTCTTTGACGGTATGCTTAGCTCCCAACCTACGGCCGAGATTAGTGGAAGAGAGAGAACGGTGAAGATCAGAAGTGACGACGATCTTTTCATGTTATTCAAGAATCAAAACGATCGAACAGAACAAAGTTTGTGTGTCTTTTGATCTTCTTTTATCGAAGAGATATGGTGCGCGTTGCGACAAACAATATGTTCCTTTTTATGTAACCAAGTTGGTGTGGACATTTCGGTCTATTAGCCGGTTCCGTTCGGGTTTGGTTAAGACAGGGACTGATTAATACAGTTCAATCGATATACGTTGATTCGGTCGGTTATCTTTTTGGTTTATTTTGCTAATCCCAAATTATGATAAACCGGTTTAACTAGAAGTTGCGTCGATATAAAAGCATATTCACAGAATATTTCGATACTCTCTTTTTCTCATGTGACGGTACAATAAGCTTTGAGGAGGCTTCTCCTGTTTTTAAGATGAATGAACCAAATAATCTATTGGTAATTAAGAAAAAAAGTGAAGTATAAAACAATTGAACCTCTGTAAGATCACTTTCAATGAGCCTTTTTGGTTAAGATTAAGTATCACAAATTTACCTACGACCACGTAATGATAACATTCCAAAAACATAACGGTACGAGAAATAGTTCTTAGCCTTTTACCAAAAGAAATAGTTCTTAGCATTGCAAATTTTGTAAGTATCGGGCTCTTTTTCTTATTATACCTAAAGTGATTTACAAATTGCTTTTAAAACATCATTGTCGATTTACTTGATTTTAAAGTTGATAAAAAGAACAAAAAGGTAACGTACAGTTGCAGTTGCGGTCCCTTCCGTGAGAATGGTGGCGACTTAACGGGGGAGCTCAGTTACGGTCCCTTCCGTGAGAACAGTGGCGACTTAACGGGGGCTCGGATCAAGGACTTGTTGGTTCACCCAACTACCTCACGCAGCCACCCAAGGATCAATTTTTTGTTTCACCTTAGTTGGCTCGGATCAGGACGCAGCCTAAGGTGAAACACCCTATGGATTTACCCAACGTAGCGATGTTACGATTTTAAGGGCTCACGTAGAAGAGAACTCACAACTGTACATTACCTTTAGAGCCTCCACTAGGATGACAAGCTTACGTTACCAAGCTCGGCGATAAATATATTGTTTTCTTCACTATATATATAACTTCATTGCTTTTGCTTCTTTCGATGTGGGATTAGCTAGGACAAATAAATTGTTAATATTTTTGGAAACTTAATAGGTCTTTATCTCGTAATTGAAATTGATTACGTAATATATTTAAATAAAGTCTCAATATTTTCCTTCCTTTAAAACCTATTTGATCACATTGCCTAATTACGAGAAACCTCCCCACATATGCAATCAGAATGATCTTCTGCGATGGAACAGCTAATCTGCGCTCATAACTACAACCAGAAATACTGAGTTATCGCTAAAGAGAATTGTTGGTCTGAAAGGAGAAAGATACGTAAAATCAATGTTGGAGATTGTCACTGCATGAAGCGAAAGGTTTTATATCAGGTACATAACTTGCACCAGATCCCGTCTATTTTAAGGTATGTATGTTGCGTCATAAGCTTGATGTTTTTGTTAGTTGACGCCACGTTTCGTGTTTCACTGTAATCAGTGGCGGCCCTGAGGGGAAGCATTAGAAGCTTAGGCTTCCGGCCTCGTTTTATCTAAGTATCTAATCGGCCATTAGATAGAAGATGTTCGACATAGTCTAGTGGTTTGTAGTGCATTGTTGTGTTTGCAAGGTAAAGAATTCGACACCTCTCTTCTGCATTTGCATTAAAGTATTTTCTATATATAAATAATCGTTAATGAACAGGCCTTAGTTTCTATTTTGCTTCCAGCCTTGGTATTTTCAGGACCGGTACTGACTGTAATTGAGGTGTTACTGTAAAGGCACAAATACAATATGTAGTCATGTTGTCCCATGCAGGACCTGATGTCCCATGCATAGTAGTCGTCATCTCCCATCTCGGGTTTATTCAAGTTATATGTTGTTTCTTTTGTTCACGTTCTTTTATCTGAACCCTTTTAACTTTTGATCTCAGATTTATTTTGGAGAAATCATTGTTATATACAAAATTTACCACTTTTCTGTTTCTTATCATTCGTTTTTGGTAGTTTCATTGAACGTCTGTGTCTTAGACTCTTAGTGTAGCTTTTCATCATGTTAGTTCCCTGGAAAGTGCAAGCCAGAATAAACATGTTTAAGCGTGTTCTTGCCTTCTTGGGCCATAAACATGTTTAACCGAGATCGCCTCTAAGTGATTAGAATATGGTCTAACTGACGAAGTCATACTGAACTCTTTGCCTTTGAAGAAAATGGTCTAACTGACGCCATTGTCACCACTAACCACATGCACTTGCTATGCATGCAAACACAATGAGATCACGGGATGGCCTAGAAGTAAACCAACTTTGGAATCCCAAAAATTCTAGCCATGTGTCTTCTTGATGAAATTCGTTTCCGATAAAGTTTAGAAACAAATCACAAAAAATACAAAGTAACTTTAAAATACAATGAACTTTGGAGTCACGAGAAAGAGATAGGGCTAAAAGCAGCAACGATACACGTGTGATAAGTTTCGTAGTAGTTTGTTATCACAGCTTCATGGACTATATACATTAAGCTTAGCTTTCGAAAGAAACCATCTGCTTAAGCTTCAATACAATCATTCCAGTTCTCTAAAATGGCAACCAAACTTAACCTCATTGTTTTCTCCATTGTTATGTTACACCTTCTTATGTCTGTCCAAATGCATGTAAGTAATGTTTCACAGACGCTCTTTCTATTTTATGATCTATGTAAATACTTATCTCGATTCTTCACTAATTCATCCAACTTTAATTGATTTCCGTCCTGTGTTTTCACAGCCAATACACTCTAAGTCACCTGCTCCACAACCACATCCACCACAGTCTCAACCGCATCACAATAGCTCTCAAGTGAGTTTCTCATCAAAAAATGACTTTCATGAAATCCAAAAAACCCTTTATGATTTTTTTTTTTTTTTTTTGTAACTAGCCCTTTATGATATGCATTGAGTCTTCTTGTTTAATTTTGACAGAACGGTACCACTGAAGGCAGTCTTCAGCTCCAAGGTACACCAATAATTAGAATAATTTATCTGTGGTGAATTCAAAATTTAATCCCATTTCACTACTATACTATAGAATGTGGGCCAAGGTGTGGACATAGATGCTCGAATACACAATACAAGAAGCCATGTTTGTTCTTCTGCAAAAAATGTTGTACCAAGTGCTTGTGTGTTCCTCCAGGTACGTATGGCAACAAGCAAGTCTGTCCTTGCTACAACAACTGGAAGACTAAGCTTGGTGGACCAAAATGCCCTTGATTTCTCCTCTTAGTTTGTTAGTAATCTATCTCTACCATAATGTTTAGTTTGTTAGTAATCTATCTAACCATAATGTTCTATCTATGTGTTGGACTCTTTGGTCTAATCACATCAATATATCTACTTCAAAAGCTTACGGCTTCTTAAATACTTACTAGCTGAGAATTAATTACTAAGAGTTATTCTGGACCTCTAGTTAACTTAATTTTTATTGAATTTGAAGAAGCAGGGAGCTATTTATTAAAACAACCATTGAACAAACAAACAAAATTCTGTCGACACACGACAAACTTCAAACTACAATTAAGAATGTCCTTAAACTTTTGTCTGCTTTTCCAAACCTGTCAAGATCGACATTGAAGTTTAGTTCTTTTTGTTTGTTAGGTTAGGTAGATAATCTTTGTTCTTATCTTATCTTCACCGATATTTACTCTAACTAAAACCCCAAAATTTCGAATATTTGTTCCCTTCATTTATCAACTTGTAGAAAGTTATATTTATCCTATTTATAGCTGCGTAATTGATTTCCAGTATCCAATTTAAAATTCCCAGCAAGCTTTTAAAAAACGTAAATGAAACCTTGATTTCGAAAAAACGAAATAAAGCAAAAGGATACTTTTTCGTTTAAACAAAATATTTACTTGAGAAACGGTTTATGTTTTGAACGTATAAAGTGAAGAGCTGAACAGTTTCATCACAAAAAACTCTCTAAACAAAGCATATGTGTATATCAGTATATGATTGTATTACATCAATATGATATAAGAATTATTAATCTAATGAACTTTAATATATATACATATTCAATTGCAGATTTTTATCCGAAAAATCCTCCTACAAACACACATACGCAGCTAAAAGGCAAGAAATAAAAAAGTCGCACGTATTCAAAGTCACTCGCCTTTTTATTAGACTTTTCAGTTATAATGGAAGTACAGTCTACTCTACATTATTAAATTAAATAAAGATAAAAAATAAAGAAAATGAACTGTGAAACACGATAAAAAAGATCATCAATTGTTGTTACAAAAAAAAAAGAAAAAGATCATCACTAGGAAACTTCCAGGAAGTTGCCAATGTATGGGTAACTCAACACACTCCACTCTCCCATTTAAACCTCCACACTCTCCTCTCCTTTCTTCTTCACACTTTTAAAAACTTTCTCCAAATCAAAAATAAATCTTTTTATTTTCCGAAATGAAATTCGCCAAACTGAATCCAAAACGTCTGTTCAGATCCAAAGACCGTTCCACTCCTCCGTCGTCACCGGCGGCTCCGTCACTCCGACCAGCATCCTCCCGGAGGAGGTCTCCGGCGCTCCTTCTCCTTACTCGTACGTCGAGATCCTCCAGGCGTTTAAGCTGATCGACAGAGACAACGACGGAGCCGTCTCGAGGCAGGAACTCGAGTCGCTTCTCACGCGGCTCGGTCCCGATCCCCCGACGGAGGAGGAGATCGACGTCATGCTCAAGGAGGTGGACTGCGACGACGACGGAGACGGTATGATCCGTTTGGAGAAGCTCGCCAGCCGCGTTGTCTCCTCGGACGATCGGTCTCGTGATGATTCCGACGAGCTGAAGGAGACGTTCGAGTTCTTCGACGCGGATCGCGACGGTAGGATATCGGCGGAGGAGCTTCTCCGAGTTTTCTCGGCCATTGGAGACGAGCGGTGCACGTTAGAGGAGTGCGAGCGCATGATAGCGGCCGTTGACGATGACGGTAACGGATTCGTGTGCTTCGCTGAGTTCTCGAAAATGATGGATCTCCAGCGATAATTTCTCTTAATTAGTTTATTTTGCATTTTTTTTTGTTTTTTTTTTTGAGCAACTCTTGTTTGTTTGTTAATGAAGCTCTTTTTGCCCTAATATCAGGGTTATGAGTATCGTTTGTTAAGTTTGCACGAGATTCGAAGAACCAAATAAACGTTAGTGAGAGATTATACTGATTTTTTTCAGTTAAATCTCTTTGTTTTACGTTGCTTATTTCGAGAACATAATCTAACTTAACTGTTGAAATGAGAATAATAAGATCTGAAATAAAATTATGGGAGAATCTATTTTAAAATTGTATAAGATCTAAACCATTTCTTTTAAGATGCACTTGCAGAGTTTTGCAGCTTTTTAGGTTACTGTCGCATTTAGAAACAAGTGTTTTTAGTTAGCCAGTCCATTTTATACCATTAATAGAGCTCAGACCATGTGACTAGGCACCGGAAGTGTTAATAACTTTTTTTTTTATATACTCCACTAAATTGGAAAAGGAAACAGTGGTTTATTAATCTGCCAGATTCTGAAAGGCATGTTCTTTCTTTTCATTGCTTCTTTTATCATAAGATTCGTTTTCTTGTACTATTATTTTCTGCCTTATTAATCTTGCCAGATTCTGAAAGGCATGTTCTTTTTTCATTCATTGCTTCTTTTATCATAAGATTCGTTTTCTTGTACTATTATTTCCTGCTGCCAATTTGTTTGCTAAATTACTAGAATTATTTTATTAGTACATATAAAAAAAGAACATGTCGCTGTGCTGCTACTTTTCTCTATATGTCGACATTTTGAAAAACCATCATGTTGAAGTTGGATCATGTCTGGTGTAATTAACACTGTCAAAGCTAATCTTAAGGGGTGTTAGTTAATTATAAAAATACATTCTGAATCATGCAACATGCATGGACAATGTCATCAATTTGTTTTCTTCGTTAATAAAATAAAGATAACATTATTTTGCATGAATATATGAAGAAGATCAAGAGTCGGGATTGATGGAGTGGTGGTGGAAGCAGAAAGGCTTTTTAGCAAAACGACTACAATATCAGTTGAAATAAGTTGGCATTTTCCATGTGTCCTTGCATCTTGGGATTCCAATCTCCACACAATATATCTCCGAGAGTCTTTGTTACCATGCCGGTTAATCATATACACACCAAACTTTTTTTTGACTGGAATATACACACAAAATTTATCAGACATATTAAAGGTCCATATAAAATAAACATAATAACATGTTTACCTGACGAGACGAGGAAGACTGGAAGAGGATGGCGAAAAATGTTGAAATTTTCTCCATCGTAATCCCATTAACATCGTGCTATATTTATGCTTGATTGGAGATTATCATATAGGTGCAGCATCTAGTAACGTGATTAGTGGGTTCGTTTCGTTAATGACAATGAAATACATTTCTAATATAAAAATTAGTAACAAAGGAAAATTAAAGTGTACTATATTTCTTACTGACTTGGTCAACAAAATAATCTTATATTCAGTGACAGAAGCAGACGTTAGGGATACCTATTCTAATTTGATATAGGATTTCAGGTTTTCAGAATTAAATTCTTAGCCCCATTAAAATATTATAAATTTTGATTCGGATTTGATTCAGATATTTGCGGTTCGTTTCGAATTCAGATAAACCGTTTAAATTATATTTTAATAAAATTAAATTCATTAAATACTTTAAATTTTTCAAAGTCTTAAAACAAAATAATGTATTATATATAAATTTGAATAACATATACTAAAATATCTAAATTTAAATATAAATTGGTTTGTTTTGAATATTTAGATAGAAAATCAATACATATTTCAAGGTATTTTTGATATGTTGAGTATTATTCACTCTCTTTCATATTAAATGTTACTTTAACACTTTCAATTCAATATTAATTGTAAATGCATTGATCTTATAAATAAATTTATCTATCTAAAGTGCTATTACTAGTTAAATATATAATACTAATAGAAACATAAATGCATTTCAATCAGTTTATTAATATCTGTCAAAAGTATCTCATTGACATTCATTGTGAAACTGAAGGAGTATTTAACTATTTAGACATTTAATTTTGACTATTTTCATATATTTTAAAATATTTTGGACAATTTTAAAATATCTTATATATTTTAGATATTTTAATATACTAAATCTAAAAGTAGTTAATATATTTAGATATATAAATGTATTTTGAATATATTTAGATTTCTAAAATATTTTAATTTGGATGGTGTTTGATACCAGTTTCTCAGGTATCAAAATCTTGAATTTATTCAGACAGTTAATCAATTTTGGTTTGAATTTATATTATTTTCGCATCAGATTAGGTTTGGTTTTTTGAATTCAGATTTTTTGACGAGACCTTATGTCTCTGATTATCCAAATTAGTGAATGATAAAAATAATTTACAGATTACATAAATTTTCGAATCATTCTAATAGAAAAAAAATCAACTAAATTAATTGAAAGTCTTTGTGTCTCTAACATGTGAATGTGTTGCATATTTTATCAATCAGGGTAGTCCCAGAATGTAACAAAGCAACGCAAAGAAAGAAAAAAAAAAGCTCTGAATTTGACACGTTTACGGTTCAATAAGCGAGAACGTGACAACTCTCAGAGAGCTGAGCTCTGCTTACTCCATAGATTGTTCACTCCGAAAGTAAAGTATAACCGAATCTCGAGGAAGACTAAAGAAGAAGATCAGTAGAAGCCGAAGAAGCAGAAAGAAAGAGCCAGAGATATACAATGGGAAGAGGTTATAATGTGTTCGGTGCAACGAGATCGGGGAAGACGATACTAGTTGCTCTCTTTCTAACGGTTGGATCATTTTACGCTGGCTCTCTCTTCGGCAACAACGAACCCATCTACGTCTCTCAATCTGGTCCCTTCTTCTCTCTCTCTGTTCAAAACTCTCTCTGCATGCAATTGGATTCTTGTGGAATCCGCGGCAAGTTCTTGATTATTTACACTCGACCTTGATTTTGCAGCTCTCTTCAAGTTCTCAAACAAGATCGAGCTCACTTACCGAACATCACCACCACCGCTAGTCATACCTGAAACCGGGATGAACGTGTGTCCCTCAAAGTTCAACGAGTATCTCCCTTGCCACAACGCCACATACGTGCGCCAGCTGAGCTTGAACGTCTCTAGAAGAGAAGAGCTCGAGAGGCACTGCCCGCCGTTCGAGCAGCGCCTCTTCTGCTTGGTGCCTCCACCGAAAGATTACAAGATACCTCTGAGATGGCCAACTAGTAGAGACTACGTGTGGAGAAGCAATGTGAATCACACACATCTTGCTCGTGTTAGCGGTGGACAGAGCTGGGTACAGGAACATGGAGATAAGTTTTGGTGGTTCCCTGGTGGTGGTACTCATTTCAAACATGGTGCTTCAGAATACATACAGAGGTTTTAAATTTTAGGAACTATAGACATTTCTTTAAGGACTTTAGTTAAAAAAATAAATTCATAATTTTGCTATTGATTTTTGTGTGTGTCATTAGGTTGGGAGATATGGTGACTAATGAAACAGGTGACTTGCGTTCAGCTGGAGTGGTGCAAGTTCTTGATGTTGGATGTGGAGTTGCAAGCTTTGCGGCTTATCTACTTCCTTTAGGTATACAGACAATGTCCTTTGCTCCTAACGATGCTCATGAGAACCAGATTCAGTTTGCATTGGAGAGAGGCATTGGCGCAATGATCTCTGCTGTTGCCACCAAGCAACTGCCGTATCCTTCAGCTTCCTTTGAGATGGTTCATTGCTCGAGATGTCGTGTTGATTGGCATGCAAACGGTATATATATGTTTGGAAGGATAGATTTTGTCTTGTGTTGGTTTGGTTTGGTTTGGTTTGGTCATAATAATGATAATGTTTTTTTTTCTGTAACTTGATTCTGCAGATGGGATCTTACTTAAAGAAGTTCATAGGATTCTCAGACCCAATGGCTACTTTGTGTATACGTCGCCACCAGCTTATAGAGAAGATAAAGAGTATCCTGTGATTTGGGATAAGTTGGTTACTCTAGCTAACTCGATGTGCTGGAAGCTTGTTTCCCGGAAGGTACAAACTGCTATATGGGTTAAAGAAGAGAACGTGGAGTGCCTTCAAAAGAATGCAGAGGCGAAGCTCATAAGTTTATGTAATGTGGAAGATGTTTTGAAACCATCCTGGCAAGTTCCTCTTAGAGATTGCGTGCAAATTAATGGACATACAGAGAAGAGACCCTCTTCTTTAGCTGAACGCCTCTCCAAGTATCCAGAAACTCTAAGAAACACAGGTACTTTTCTTCTTCTTCTCAGTTCATTTTAAGAGGCGGGGATTATGTTCTGTCTTTGATTCGCTAACTACTTGTAAGCAAAACTTTCATCAGGCATCAGCGAAGAAGAGTATACATCAGACGCAGTCTTCTGGAGAGAACAAGTTAAACATTACTGGCGGATTATGAATGTAAATGAGACTGAAGTGCGGAATGTGATGGACATGAACGCATTCATTGGTGGATTTGCTGCGGCCATGAACTCGTACCCTGTTTGGGTGATGAACATAGTACCTGCTACCATGAATGAAACTCTCTCTGGAGTTTTCGAGAGGGGCTTAACTGGTGCTTTCCATGATTGGTAAGCATGTTCACAAACCCTTCTTTTGTTTTGTTTCCAGTCTCTGCCAAGCATCAACACACACCACTTAGATAAAAAGAAAAAATGTCTTAGGTGTGAGCCGTTCTCAACGTATCCGCGTACTTATGATTTGCTGCATGCCAATCATGTCATCTCTCACTACCAAAGCCGTGGAGATGGTTGCTTGCTTGAGGATATCATGCTTGAGATGGACCGGATGATTCGCCCTCAGGTACTCTTGCACTGATGGTGCAACTATGTTTGAATCAAACCCCTTTTGGTCTCCTATCATTTAGTCTTTGTAATATTACATGACCTGACTGAAGCGTTGGTTTTGGAGCTTGCAGGGATTCATCATTATAAGGGACGAGGAACAGGTAATCTCAAGGATCCGAGACATGGCTCCTAACTACCTCTGGGAAGTGGAAACTCATCAGCTGGAAAACAGATTCAAGAAGACAGAAACTGTTATGTTTTGCAGGAAGAGATTCTGGGCAATCATCTGAACAGACCAAGCTTCATAGCTCCAAATAGGTCTTGTACTCTCTTATGTCTATAACAAGGGTGAAGCGAAACTTACCAAGCAGCTTTAGTTCGTATATTGATTCTAGAATGTCTGTCTCTGTACATGTATTTTCTGAGTTTCTGTCTTCATAATTCATACAAGAGTTTGTCTCTGAACTTACCAACCACAATAATTAGTTACTGGTTCTGTCCAAACTCAATCAAAACCACATTGACACTGAAGAGTTTTTTTTAGGACACTCAATTATACTCTATACAAGAAACATAAAACATAAGAGGTTCTGGCATTACAGAAGAGGAGAAAATACACTATGAGACCCATCTATTCTCGTACTGGTTGAGTTCTCTGTTGAGTGAAAGCGAAGAAGACTGAACCTCGGTTAAATGAAAAGGATCCGGTTCGATTCCATAGTCAGTTAACGGTCTATGCTCAAGCACATTGTCATGGTTGTTCACAAAGTCAGGAACTTCCACCTCCCCTTTCTTTATCTCCTCCCACAGATACTGCAACCTGCTCACATACTTAATCTTCCAGTACAGTCTGCAACGTTTTATAAAAAGTGGGGTTTAGATGATGAAAAAGCTTTAAACTTGAGGCTCAAAGCAAAAAAGCTTTACTTACCCTCCAGTTAGAAGAAGGCGACCGAGAGTGGCGATGACAAGTCTTGAACGAAGACCAGGGTGTATAAAGTAAACAACTTGGAGTCTGTCTTTGATCTCCGAAGGAAGATCCTCGTAGATCCATCTCAAGATGGTAATCCCCGGTGAGTTATCGTCCTTTTGAACCGTGCTGTGCATGTAAACCAAGCAGAAAGGTCCCTCGGGACATTCGTTGCTAATCTTCTGGAATATATACTTCTTCAGCCTCTCTGCACTCACCACACGAGCTGTCGTTTCATCCACACAAAAAAAAAAACACACTTAAGACCTTAAAGGATGAGTTATGTAATGAAACAGAATGTTAGTGAGGCTCTCGATCTAAAGCGAAGAAGAATGATCTAACAAACTTGTAACTAACTTAATATACTGTGATTGTTCCCGGTTTACTCTTAACATATTTGATCCGTACTTAACCACAATAAACCAATACTAAACCGGTTACCTACTCTAATACAGAAGCTAATAACACATTAGCAACTTTTTTTACCGGGAAAGTACTTTCCGACGACGCGGAAGATCCGGTTACCGGACTTATCGGAGCCTTGGAGGGTGAAGAAGTGGAGGAGATCGAGATCGGAGAAGTCTTCGTCGTCGCCGAGGTATCGAGGACAGTCGTGCCAGTTCTCTTGCTCATCGATCTCATCGTTTCTGGTTAAGAACGGTCGAGCGTCAACGCCTAGATCGGAAGCTAAGACTACCACCGAAAACTCTTCTGCCATCGCTGGAAGTCTCACGGATTTTTTCTAACCTTTGAGTGTGTTTTTGGTTAAGGATCAGAAAGGCTATACTAACCTGCGGAAGATATATAAGATCTTACATGCGACTAAACACGTGACATAATGTAAACTATATTTTGACCATTTATTTTCCTTTTTTTTTTTAAATTGACAAATATTTAGTAAATGTCATATTTTTATATATTTGTTTTTTTATAAAAGACTTAAGTTTTTTTTTTTATTGTATTTCATTTTAAAAGAGTATAGGCCTGAGAACAATATCCGGACCCGAAGAACCAACCTGGAACTGACCCGAAAATCAGGGTCCCGAACCCGATCATACCGGAGGTAAATTTCGAATGAGTTCTAAATTGCTATATCCGAAGAACCGGTCCCGAACCCGACCGAACCGAGAACCGAAAGAGTACCCAAAGATATTCGAAATGTGAATATATATCTAAAAATATATCTTATAATTATAATTAGTTATTTTAATATTTTAAATTAATATTATAAGTTAACTATAGTAGTTATTTTCGATACTTTTGAATATTTTGGATAAAATATGATAGTTTAGATAAAAGTTTACCCAAAAAAACTGTATAGAATGTATATTTTAGGTTACTTTTGGTTACTTTTGAATAATTTGGATACAAAAATTTTAACCGAATCAGATACTTTGGTTACTTTGAGTACAAATAACTGAACCCGTTTTAGATACTTTAGTTATTTGGTTATTTTTCAGGTTCTTATGCATGAGAACCGAACCCACCCGGACCCGGAAAGACCCGACTCTAACCCGACCCAAAATTTTATAATACCCGAATGGGGTTTAATTTCAAAACCCGAAAAACTCGATACCCGAAAGAACTGATCCGTACCCGAGTGGTACCCGAACGTCCAGTCTAATGAGTATTTATGTTTAGAAAACTAAAATTTATTTTTAATGAATTAAGTTGGTATAACTCTGATATATTAATTTTATTATATGGTTATTATATACTTTTAGCAAAGATTTATACTTTTCAATGAAAAAAATCAAATTTTTTTATGAATGCTTAAATTATATTAAAAAAACATAATAATTAAGTGATTAATTTTTGTTCACTACACAAAATATTAAGAATGGTTGAAAATAAATTATTTGAACTTGAAAAAAAAAATGGATCTGATTTCTTAATCGGCCCAAATGACCCAAGAGAAATGATGTGGGCTAGATCCAAAAAAATGACCCAATAAAGATGTGTTATTAATATTATGTGATTATCCTTAATGAAATAAACAATGTTAGTTAAAAAAAAAGTGTTGTAAATAAGATGTGAAGTTGTTGTTGTGTTATTCAATATCAAAGACAAGAGGCTCCTTATATATGGAGCTTAGACCATCTATTACAAGTCTCATAAGCAATGTGGGACTCTCTTAAACATTAAGAGAAGTCGCCATCATTAAACCAAAATAAGACAAGGCCCAATCCACATAAGGATGACCGGTTTATTACAAAGTCGGTTATAAGCATTCTTAAACCGGATGGTTTACAACACTCCCCCTGAATGACATAACCATCTAGGGCTTGTAATGCGTTTGGTATACTGCCTCGTTAAAACCTTTCCATGGTAAACCCAAAACCCAATATGGTAAAAGGGAACCCATGGATAGGAAAAAGAGTACAGCCGCATTACTCCCCCTGAAGTGAATATCACTGAAGGTCTCTCAGTGAACGCATACCAATCTGCTACATAAGCTTCCTGAGCGTGCAAGTTGGTAATGCCTTAGTGAAGAGGTCGGCTGAGTTCTCGCTGGATCTGACTTAGAGTACCTTGACCTCTCCTTCTTTCTGAAGATCGTGGGTGAAGAAGAACTTGGGGAGAACATGCTTAGTCTTGTCACCCTTAATGTATCCATCTTTAAGCTGAGCTATGCAGGCCGCATTGTCTTCATAAAGAATGGTCGGCCCATCCTTACCATCTGTGATCCCACATGCTGTCCGAATATGGTGTGTCATGAGTCTCAACCAGACACACTCTCTGCTTGCTTCATGGATCGCCAATATCTCTGAGTGAATGGATGATGTGGCTGATATAGTCTGCTTGACTGATCTCCATGAAATGGTCGTGCCTCCATATGTGAAAACATAGCCGGTTTGGGACTTAGCACTGTGTGGATCGGACTGGTAACCTGCATCAGCAAAATGCTTTCATGATATTCATGGTCCATTCGGATCATATGGTTTATCTCTCTTAGATAAATTCGACCATGAATGTCTTTGTATGTCCATGATCTGTCCGGATCATGACATCATCCATTATCCATCCGGACTATGTTCTAGTCCACTATATATCTTATTCATATCATTTGACCAAAACTCTTTATGAACTTTTAGTATATGTCCACGGTCTGTTCATGAAGTGGCTATTGTGTTATAGTTTGAAGTTTAATCAAAACTAAACCACCTTTTGGTCAATATGACGTTCCTCTCACTTGGATGGTTTAGGTCGGATTTAAGACCTAGAGGAAATGGTCGGAACAAGCTGGACGGGATGGATTGATCGGGACCAATGATGATTAAGGTCGAACTAGGTCGGACATGATCCTAGTCGGTATGGTTCCCTTTGGTCGTGAATCTGATGGATTCTCAGACCATTTGATCAATCTATTCTTGGTACGTTGGATCATAGATCCCAACATTCATATACGGCTAATGATCTCTACTATAGATCATCGTAGTCTCTTTATAGCCTTTCCAAGAATCAATCATCTTAATCATCCTTTCTTTAAGTATAAACACAAGGAATATATTGACTACTATATGGACTGATCTGAAACGTTCTTATAGAACTTTCTACTAAGCATCACTTAGTCTTATCATATCGTGTGTACATACACGCATGCAGCTGCATTTCAGTCCATGAACAACGCAGGAACGATGTTGTTCTATGAGAACTTCTTTCTCATTTCTCAAGGTATCTTATGTTACCTTTATATCCAGTGATATATCCAATGTCTACTACATCTTTCTTAGATGTCCAGATCTTTATTAATTTCGATATTAGGTAGTAGCATTCACCACATAGAATTTATTTCCTTGTTCCTTAGTCCCTGTGAGTATCCTTGTGTGATTTAGCCATTCCATTGAATGCTTCATGTAGCAACATGTACGACCACTTGTCTGTATTTTCATGTTCTACTGCTCACGATTTTCTTTTCCTCACAAGACTCATCTGTTCACTGGTTAGATGGCGTCTATCTTATGTATTTGGCCAATACGCCCATCTCATACATTCTTTGGGTTTAACTCCACGTCCCATTTTATTCTCTATGAGTACTCTTACGTGGGTTAGTGATCCTCGCATATCTCTTATGCTCAAGTGCTTTTTCTTTATCACTTATGAGTGTGTGTATGTGTCGACACTTTATATAATGTTCCTTCGCGTTCTATCGCGTTCTAGACATGATACAATCGATTGAGATTTTATTCTTATCAGGATCATTGAATACTTTGTAGTTTGCAAGGCTACATTGTATGATATCTGTACCTTAGGACCGGCCGGTCTTATCTCATTGTCTAGTATGGTTTCTCTTTCATGAACCCGGATCTATCATTATGAGCACCTTAACTTTTTCTATCCGTGGTTCCTTATATATGGAACATTCTGGTCTATCTTGTATAGACTTTTACAGCAACTTGATTATGTCTCTACTAGGACATTTATATAGTGGTGCTAAGCTGGTATGACTTAGTCATTCTTTCGGGTCTGTCTGGCTATCATTCTTTCTTTGTTTATGGACGTCCAGTACATATATATCTGGTCCGAGGATCTTTGCCAAGACTTGGATGGTTAAAACCATTCCACTTTTACTTTCTATTTACCAGCTTATAGCTTTCTCCATGATGTTGGATAGTCGGATTCATCTTGTATGTAATCCGTGTACCTTGGCCACAATATGATCACCTTTGTTTGGCTCATGGTCTCATTGAATTCGTGGGAGAAAGATCATGTTCTCTTATCCAACATATATTCCCGATTTTCATCTCATCCTTAGATGAGGTATTCCATCCTAGATGGCACATAGGTATGTGGTGGTTTATTCATAAAGTCTTAGGATGGTCTATATCTGGATTATGACCCTTTATCATCTTTAGACGGGAATATCTATGCTCACTTTATATGGCCTGATGTATTTTATCTTTCATACATGTATTCTTGTGGTGTACCCAAGCTTATAGACTTTTGAAGTCTCAACCTTATAGGTTATGGCTTATACGGCCAAGCTATAATGCCTTATGGCCTTCGGCCAGGCTTATCATGTTCGGGTTTTATAGTATGGTCATGGACCACACGGAGTGTTTATTCTCCCCCTCATGAACATGCTATAAAATACGTTTGTTTGTCCTCACTTAAACGTAATGCTTGGACGGCCAGCATGGTTTTAGACCATGATACACGAATTTGTGGTTTGGTCATGATCATGGGTTTTGTCCTCACTACCCTCATGATCAGATTATACTTTCGTGTTGCTTGGAACAATGAAGCCTACTGAGTTTCCCTTGTGTACATGTTTCACAACGTGAGATCTTATGGGATAACTCTTTGTGCCTTAGTAATTTTAAACTTTGCATCAAGTTCGGACCAGGATGGCGAATCCGGTCATGCCATAAAGTGTATAAATTTGTTGCTGAACCTTACTGGTTACCTAGGCTTTTATGCCTTATCACACTGATCCTTAGCATAGTATTAGATCAGTAGGGAGAATGTAGTCTCGACCTCTCTTATATATATGCCTTTGGAGATTTTCATAAGCTAAAGGGACATTTTCTTTTGCTTTGCCCATTGGTTTATTATAGAAACCATTTTGATGTGGCTTGTAATGCCATTTCGACCTTTACTCCCTCCTCGACCATGATTGGATCTACAACCACAGTTATTGTGGTATCCTTGTCCACGTCCAGTGGGGATTTTGGGTCTCTCTCAATGGGTCTTAGGTGATAAATTTCGTGCCTCTTAAGGTCATGCCTTAGGCGTGGTGATCTAGACATACTCTTCTCAAGTTTTCTTCTCATTTGTCAATCAAAAAAATATTTTTCAAGCAAATCAATCAAGATAAAAGAAAAACTTTTATTAATCCTATGAAATTTGAATGACAAATTATATTTAAAACAAAACACCAAATCATAAGTATGAAATCAGAATGTCAAAAGGCTTAAACAATAGCCAGCCAGTCCATAATAACATCTTGGACGTGGCTCACATTTGGTTTACTATTCAATGAATAAACCAATCTCATCATCTATATGAGTCCACCCGAATTTTCTTTTCTTAGCTTCTTCAGCATCACTGTATATCATCTCACATTGATACTCGGCACTTATCTCCATAACATAGTCGAGTTTGTCGAGGTTGACTTTCCTTTTCTAGTTCTTTTCCTCAAGAGCTGAAAGGTATGAGAGAAGGTCGTAATAGGTTGTGAAACCTTTAGCCTTCTGTGATAACAATACTTCCTTTGAATGGATCGTGTCACGAGTCTTGCTTAACAAGTCATAGTTTGTTATCACTTCACCACATAGTTTAAGACTATATGTGATTCTCATAAGATCAAAGTGATAGTCATCCACGGATTCATAATCCTGGAACCTCAGAGCCTTCCATTCTTTCATGGACTCATCTAGTAATGGCTCGAAGAACATGGTGTTCAATCTCGACCAGAGATCGTAAGGATCGTTGATGTAACTGCACTCATCATACAGATCCTTCACGAGATGCTTTCTCATTATCAAAACAGCTCTACGCCTTTCATATGCAAGGGTATCATTGCCGTATTTGATACACTTCCCAAGTCCTTTAGACTTTAAATCGGCTGAAGTGTTCATCGCCCAATCAAGGTAATTGTCTCCATTGAGATCAAGGGCTGTGTAATCCGAGTGATGGAGTCTCGACATCTGAATCATATCAAAATAATTTGTGTTAGTACATACAATTTCTGATGCCATTGGCTATCCAAGAAATAAAAGGCACTCGGCCAGTATATATACAATAAAGCCATATGGCTTGTGTGACCAATGCCATTCGGCTATTACACAATTAAATCACACTGCCAGCAAACAAATAAGAGGGCCATACGGCCAGTTTGCATTCTCTTTAGAAATTTACTTTCTCATAACTCATCCATCTCTTAATCAACTTGTTTGATTTATAAATCTCTTGAAAATAGTGGGATGGACGAGTGCATGGTTTAGCCATACCATATGGCATGCTACATCGACCCATGCGGTTTAATGGTCTAGTAGTACCATTCGGTACACATCCTCGACCAAATAAAACGGATCGTGATTTAACTGCACTGTGGTGCGCATCATCCATCACTGGTGATTGTGGATCACTGTGGATCATCGAGGATCACCGTGGATCACCTTGGATCACTGATCATCGTAGATCATCGCGGATCATCGAAGATCATCATGGATCATAGATCAACGCGGATCATCGTGGATGATCACCGTGAATCACAGGTGAAAAATCTAGTTGCACCTGAGGGTGAACATCATCGACCATTGATTTTGTTTTATGGTCTAATCGTACTTAAGAGTACGTATCATCGACCTTTATTTCATATGGTCTAGTCATACCTATTGGTATGCATCATTGACCTAAAAGAAAATTATGGTCTAGCCACACTATGGTGTGCATCATCGACCAAAAGATGTGGAAGACATTAACCTTTTGTTTTGTTTGGACATATAGCGTGTCATCCTTAAAGGGGTATCACTTGTTGTCCGTACAAAACGAAAGTCATGTAATCACATGCTTTATATTTTAAGGTTTCTTAAAATCAGATTTAAACTTTAAGGATTAGGGTTTAAAATTCAAATCTGATTTTAGGATTAGGTTAAACTTGACCTTAAGTTTTGTTTGGACATATAGCGTGTCATCTTTAAAGGGGTATCACTTGTTGTCCATACAAAACTAAAGTCATGTAAAACTATTAAGAGTTTAGGGTTTTGATTTTAAAATAAAACAAGAACTAAAATCAACCAAATCAAATCGCAAAACCTTTTAAATCGGATTTAAGATGAAGAGAAGTTTGAAATCCGAATTGCTTGAACCACAAGTAAAGATTAGGGTTCTTGAGATCTTACCTTAATCTTTGCCGATCTTTTCTCCTTGGTTCCTCTCTTAGAAACCTTAATTATTCAACAAAGAAATATTCAAAGTTGAATTAGTATCAAGATTAAAGAAAATCGGATGTAAGAAGATCTAGAGAGAGGAAGTGGCGGCTAGGGTTTTGGGATGATCTCCGAGTTTGTTGACGGCGCGGCTTGCACTGGGAGGTGACGGCGCGTCTGGAGTCCGATCACTGCGTGGTCTGCGGCGCTGGATTCGTCTCGTCAAGAGCTTCAGTTTGGTGGGTGGCTCGTCGTCTGGATCCTCACGGTTAAGGAGATATGGCGGTTTGAAGTTGCGGCTAAAATTAGGGTTTTTGTGGTCGCCGGATTTTAGCTAGGGTTTAGAGTCTCGTGCTGTTAACGTGTTGTAAATAAGATGTGAAGGTGTTGTTGTGTTATTCAATATCAAAGACAAGAGGCTCCTTATATATGGAGCTTAGACCGTCTATTACAAGTCTCATAAGCAATGTGGGACTCTCTTAAACATTAAGAGAAGTCGTCATCATTAAACCAAAATAAGACAAGGCCCAATCCACATAAGGATGGCCGGTTTATTACAAAGTCGGTTATAAGCATTCTTAAACCGGATGGTTTACAACAAAAAGCATATTTAGGTAAAAAGCACAATAGGATACTGTTTTAATAGTATAGATGAGTTTATGGTTAAGATTACCCGTGGCAAGATCAAACAATTATATTAACCTGCGGGAGAGTACAATGATATACTACATACGGCTGAACACGCGGCACAATATAAATGAATCTTGTGGGCGTTAGAAAAAACCGAAAATGCCCTTTACGATCTAACACCTCTTTACACGACGGCGATAAAACGTCGCCGTTTTTCATCTCGGCCGCATCTCTGGAAGAAAGAGAAAAAAATGGCGACTTCGAGATTACAGATGGAAGGAGATGACTCTGTACTTTTGCACGTTACTCACTCCAACCTCAAGAGCTTCGCTGCCGATGTTCGTTTCTCTCCGCAAGTGAGTGTCTCTTTTTTTTTTCAGACACAAACACCAGTTACTGATTCAACTGTTTCTTACATCTATTGGTTGATGTCGTCTCTAAAGTTCAATTCTTTTTTTTTTAATGTTTGTCTGAAGATGAATGTGGAAGCTGTGAAAGAAAAGCTATGGAAAAAATGTGGGACATCTGTGAATGCTATGGCTTTAGAGCTTTATGATGAAAGTGGGTCAAAGGTTGCACTTCTCAGTGATGATTCAAGACCACTCGGTTTCTACTCCCCTTTTGATGGGTAACTTAGTTCACTTGTAATCAAATGTGATGACTTTTTATTGTTTTATCGGTTCATGTGATTGTTCTTTTTTTTATGCTGCTTTTCAAAAGGTTTCGGTTGCACATAGTTGATCTTGACCCCTCCTCTGTCACAACTGGAGGATGGCTTGAAGATACTTCATTGGTTGAGAAGTATACTATCTCAGAAGAGGACTATGCTAAACGAACTGGTATTTTTTTCTACTGCTTAGAGTCGCTGTCTCAGAAAAGACTAGTTTGTCTATCAAGTGAATATGCTGAAGCTCCTCTGATGATATGTTATTGTGTTCACTTCACATTCAGACAGCTTTAGGAAATTCAAAGAAAAACGAGTGTCTCAGAACCCTGCTGCTTCTGAGGTTAAGGTAACTATTATTGCTTATTGTCAAACTTTCTGGAAAGCTGAAACTTTATGGCATAGTCACTTGCAAATGTGTGGGACTAGATTAATTCATTGAAGAATACAAAGGTTCTTACGGTTTCTCCTTCCAATTTAATCGTTTCAACAGACCAAGGAGGACTTCATGGAAGATCTCTGTGCAAATATTAAGGTGAGTCAGATATCTCTTCCTTACTTTAAACTGAAGAGGCAGAGATAATGAGCTACTTTTTTGATATTTTGTGAAACCTGATCTCTCTGTGTATTCTGCTTCTAATCTTCTTTTTTGTTTTCTCTTGGTTGTCCAAATATTAAGGTGAGTCAGATATCTCTTCCTTACTTTAAACTGAAGAGGCAGAGATAATGAGCTACTTTTTTGATATTTTGTGAAACCTGATCTCTCTGTGTATTCTGCTTCTAATCTTCTTTTTTGTTTTCTCTTGGTTGTCCAAATATTAAGGTGAGTCAGATATCTCTTCCTTACTTTAAACTGAAGAGGCAGAGATAATGAGCTACTTTTTTGATATTTTGTGAAACCTGATCTCTCTGTGTATTCTGCTTCTAATCTTCTTTTTTGTTTTCTCTTGGTTGTCCAAATATTAAGGTGGGAGATAGATGCCAAGTTGAGCCCGGGGAGAAAAGAGGAGTGGTCAAATACGTTGGACGAGCAGAGTCGTTGGGTCCTGGCTATTGGGTTGGAATCCAGTATGATGAACCCCTTGGCAAACACGATGGCATGTAAGTTTACAGTAGAAGTTTTTTCTTGTTCTGTAACTTCGATTCCTCTTTCAACTCAAGTTTTTGTGCTAGTAAAACCTCTTTGAGGTTCTTACTCTTGCATAAGCTTGTGCACAACATCATGATTTTCTTAGCAAACGCACAATATGCCTAAGCTCGGCTGTCTTCTCATATTGGCTTTAAATATGCAGGGTGAAAGGAACAAGATTATTTGAATGCCCTCAGCTTCATGGTGGTGTGGTCCGGCCAGACAAAGTAAAGGTAATTTCTTTCTCTACAAGGTCTTAACATCAGAGTGAAAATGGACCCTATTACACACTTGATAGAATCGAACTGAGTTAGTCGTTCTTAGACATAATATGTATATGATTTGCTATTTGTTAGAAAGATATCGCAATGCAGTTTATGGATTCAAGGGTGTTAATAGTAAGAGTCTAGAGTCTCACACTGGTTAGCTATACGACTAGTTACTTAATGCCTTATAGGCCTAAGTATTTGTATTACTCTCAAGCTAAGTTTTGGTTGAAATTACTCTCAAGCTAAGTTTTGGTTGAATTCTACCCTATTGGCACTTGGATGGACTAGGTTCTTATCACTGTAAAGTTGTTAGTTGGCTGCATAGATTGAATTTGTAAGCCACATATCATGCTACTCATGAACTTTGTATTGGCCTGCAGGTTGGCGATTATCCCGAAAGAGACCCCTTCGAAGAAGATGAAATATAAGCGCTTTCAAACCACAGCGAAATGAGTTTGCAAGATTTGCTTTGTATTTGCTTTTGTACCTCTTTGTTTTGGATTTCAAAAGATTTGGTGAAACACTCAAATACAACAACAGTTTTAAGTATTCAACTTTGATGAAGATTAAATAACTAATAAGATTCTTATATCTCACAAGAATTCAGGTCATGATATACACAATTATCCAAAAGCATGCAGTTGCAAATAATCCAGTCCAACTGGTCCTTAGTCTCTATCTTGTACCAGATTGCTGATCATCTTAGCAAGAGGAACAGTTCCCTTAGTCATGATCTCCAACCTCGAGGTATTAGAAGCATGCGAGAAGAGAGACAACCCGAAGAACACCAAGTCCGGGAGAAACAGCCTCGAGGACAAGAAACCATGCCAGTAATGCGGCTGCAAATCAAAGAACGCATCAAAGAACCTCCTAGTAGCATCCAAGTCAAGCTTCAGCAGAATATCCATCCCAAAACAGAAGAACTCCCTCTGTCTCCTCCTCTCTATAGGCCACAAGTCTCTCCACACCTCAGCCGATAGCTGATCTCCTTTAGTAGAACCAAGGTACCTCACTATAGCGTTTGCAACTATCGGCGCAGCCGCAAGAGTCCTAGCCACCATGTAACCTGTAGAAGGATGCACCATCCCCGCCGTACCTCCAATGCCGACTACACGCTGAGGCAAGACCGGTAAAGGACCTCCCATGGGGATCACACAACGCTCGTCTTCTTCAATCTTTTTCACGTTGATATCCAAATGTTTAAGCCTAGCAACCATTCTCTCTTGGATGTCTTCCATCCTCAACCCCGGCCTAGCAACCAGAGACGTCTCTTCAAGAAATATTCTGTTGGAAGAAAACGGCATCGCGTACAAGAACGTAGGGATCTTGCTGTTCCGTTCTTTAACCTCAGGGTACGGATCAAGATGCTTATCTCTCCAGTCCATGAACACCATCTTGTCAACATCAAACGGGTGTCCATCGACTTCAGCCACTATCCCATACGCCACTTGATACCCAGGGTTATAAGGCTTATCATACTTCACCAAGCATCTTGAAAACCCAGTAGCGTCAAGAACAACAGAAGCCTGAATCTTCACACCGTCACTGCACACCACAGTGGAGTTAATCTCCTCATGAACCACGTCAGTGACCTTGGCCTGATGAAACCTAACGCCGTTGGCGATGCATTTCTGAAGCATCTTGGATTTGAGCTGTTTACGGTTGACTCTCCCGTAAGGCCTGCTCAGGTCCTTCTCGGCACCGTCGTTGATGTAGACGACGGCGCCGGACCAAGTGGTGTCGAGGCAGTCGAGCAAGTCCATGGCTTCGAACTCGTCGACCCAGACACCGTAGTTGTTAGGCCAGATGAGTTTGGGAGAAGGGTCGATGGAGCAGACGGAGAGTCCAGCCTCAGAGACCTGCTGAGCCACGGCTAAACCAGCGGGGCCGCCGCCGACGATGGCTAGGTCGACGAGTTTGTTGAGGGAAGTGTCGTATAAGGGGAGATCAAAGTCGAGATTCTCCTTCTTGTTTTCGGGAACAAGATCTAACAGAGCAGCACTACTACTAACGCTTTTGATTGCTCTTTTCTTCAGACCAAGCTTAACCCTTGAAGGGTTTGGACCGTTACTGCTTAATCTCTCAAACCCATGAAACTGAGGGATGAAAAATTCGAGCTTGTTGGGTGTTCTCAAAAGAGTATCCATCGAAACAGAGCAAAAAACCTAACTTTCAGATAATCACCTACCTGAAACAAGAGAAATATAAGAGTTTGAGATCCACTAGTTGAGAGAATAGATGGAAAGAAACACAACAGAGACTTACTTACCCAGAAGCAGTAAGCTTCATGGAGATTGGAGATGGAGACTATTATCTTCCCACAGAGAGAGAGAGAGAGAGAGATGAGAGAGTTTGTGTCTCTGTGTTTGTGGTTTGAGTCATCTGGTGGGGTCCGCCCGTTATGGCTCTAATAAATCTTATTTCCGTAAATACAGATTTTTAACCTTTTATGGAGTAATATTATAAAATAAAAAATAATTAATAATATCGGGTTTAATATTTATAAAAAATCAATAATTTTATTTTGGTCCGTTAAAATTCTATTATTTAAAAAGTGGATAAGTATTATCTCTAAAAGCTTTCGGTTACTGACTTTTGGTTTTGCGCTTGTCACTAGCTTACCACAACCTTAACTTAAAAGCATTATCTCAAGTCTGTTGAATGTGATCAGTCGGTGCCTTATCACCACTACCTATACCTTCATTTTATAGCTTTAAAACACACACCATTATAGTTATATATGGTCCTACTCGAGACACTCTAATGTGATAAAGACATAAACCACACATTCTATGGATGAACTTGACAAAACTCATACTTAGCTTCCACCAAATTTGAAGTACTGACAATAAACAATTGTATAACAAAAGTACAAAACTAAAACACAATAGATAAAGACAAAAACACACACTTGAGGATTACATATGATATTCTCACACTTATTACTACTACCAAACTTCAAGCTGCTAAAGTAATAATGTTAAATGGAAACAAAAATAAAAATCTCCTTTTATACACCCCCACCCAATAGTCTTTGCAAGCAAGAAAATCATCAAAAGCCTGAATATCTTTTTGTACACAAAACGTGTCCTATGTTATAAGTGATGACGAAGCAAAAAACCTGCATAGCTTTTCACAAACAAAAGATGATGTCAGATCTCTGAACATTTAAAAACACAATCTGAGATTATTAGAGGGAAGGAGCATTGTTCTTACATGTTATCTAACTACTCGCTCCCAAGGTTGTCATAACTGAAACCTTCAGATATGGTATCCAATCTCTTGTTGTCTCCTGCAATAAAACACATCATTATCAATCCACTGAACTGGAGAAATGTAAAACAGATACTTTAAAATCTTCATTCTTCTTAAAACAAAGTCTCAAAGTCCTCACCTTGATATTCTCCCCTGTCGCAGGAGTCCAGGAAATTTTCAGAATCAGGTACAAGGAAGGGTGATTTATCGTAGCTCTCCAGAATCTCTGATACTCAACACGAAAAGCTCATGGTTACAAACAATGAAGCATATAACTAATAACTACTTGGTTTCTATAAGCATGTATGAACAAGGAGAGACAAAAAAATGAGTATATATGAGATAGAGAAAAGACCTGAGCTCTGAGAAAAATCGGCTGTCAAATCAGAGAGGCTGAAGTTGCGAGGGATCTGACCTAAGAACCCAAAAGTAGAAGCTTCTGCGTCAAGAAGCGTATCACCGAGTGGCTGTTGGTTGTTGTTGTTGTTGGACTCGTTACTGAAAGATGTGATCGGAGTTTCTCTAACAGCGGAATGTCCATCCTGCAGGGCGTTCCGTTCACCACCACCACCATACATGAACGAAGCAGGGTTTGTAAAGGCAGTCTCAGACTTGATCATCCCTCCTCCTCCTCCATTCATCCCTTGCATCATAGGCGGCATGTTTGCGGTCTGCGATGAGATCATATTCGGTGTAGAAGCGTCAGCTCTCCTAGCGTGGGTTGTTGATATGTTCACAGATGGGGACACGTTTGTGTTGAGTGTTGAAGAGCCGTTGAGGTATGCGTTAGACAGATTCGAGGGCATAGGATGATGATGTGCATTGGACTTCAAGGATTGATCAGTGTGTCCAGAGGCATACCCCAACTGTTTCTGATTCACTGTTAAACAGAACCGATCTCAGTTTTCATAGAATAGCTAATATCTAAAAAAACATCGATCACTTCAAACGAATCTTACTTGATTGGATGTGGGAACCATTTGTGTTCTGGACGGAAGAAGTAAGTCCAGTTGGATGCATCTGCTGCATATGGTGAACCTGCTGCTCAAGGAGCTTGTTGAATTCCATGATCTGGTGTTTCACCATGAGCCTAAGATAGTAAGCCTTGAAAAATTCATGGTTCTCTTCTTCAAGCTTCTGCCAAACTGTAAAACCAAAAAAGAGAAAACATAGAGTATAACTGATTTTGGCTAGGGAAGTCCTGAACTGGCAAAGATATTTATTTCATATTTACAGTTTTTAATGGAAGTAACGGATTCAGAAAGTAGAACCATCAATGAGCAAGGACTAGACAATCAGATGCAAATATGATTTGAAAAAAAAGTGGATAACAGCTGTGGTTGGTTACCTAGCTCTGTGAACCCAGGCTCGATTTTAGCCTGCTCCAGTAAAGTTTCCACGACTTCTTTCTGATTCATGTAAAGTTGAAGGCATCGTTCTATAAGGTTTTGAACCTGAAATGAGGCATATGATAAACAAGCAAAAAGTAAAGTTTATTGTTCAAGGTTGGACACTGGACAGAACAGTTGGAGTAAGAGGATGAGAAACAAAGATTCAGTTTTATTTTTTTCACATCTTTTATATAATGAAGCTGAAGGCCTTTTATCAACAACAAGTATGATGCTTTTCATATTAAAATACATTATCGAGAAAGACATATGCCTCAGTTCTACAATTTCATAAAAGGTTCTTTCTTTTCAAAGTAAGTTAAAGAGGGCAGTAAAGAAAAGGAATGGCTATTTCTCATGATACTATATGACATTTTACAGGACAACATGAAGCTACAAGGATACAACAACCTCAATATGCATCAAGAGAAAGCTCTTTATTTGTTTTATATTTACCAGTTGTATATCTTGACGAGAGACCCTTCTCACTGTTCCACTTGACATCTCTGAGTATTTTTTTTTGTAAGACAGAGCTTGTTGTTCCTGTTGGATAGAAAGAAGCAATATTAGACATTGTACTTACTGATTGTACAAAGGAAAAATAAGTTAAAAACAGTATAAATCTAAAATCTATAACGGTCGGTAGAGAATGATATATCTTGAACTATATAAGGCTCTATCTCACACAACTCATGTTCAAAGCAAGACACCAGAGAAAAACCAATAACATAATTTTCACAATAATTTTGGTGACCTCAAAATACTAAAACTATGTCCCAACATCAAACAATCAAAGGAGGCATTTATGTAGAATAATATTTTTCTATTTCCACATGGACTAAGGCAGCTTTTCTATTCAATCTAACTTTAGACAAAACCTTCTTCAACTTCAACAAGAAAAAAACACATCAATAGTTCTATTACCAAACATAATCTATGTAAGATGGTGCCCCAGAAATAATATTAAAAATCAAAACTTTTTATCGATCAAGAAAAGAAAAATCAAATCCTCCGTTTCTCCTCCAACGAATCCCAATTACTTTCAATAGATTCCGTCTTCAAATACAACCGGATCAAATCAAATTACCATGAACCTCCCAAAAAAAAACTATAATAAAAGAACATGCGAGAGAAGCATATCATGGAGCAAATTCAAACTTTATGAAAGAAAAAAAAAAAGTCGCAAGCTTTAATAATATCAGTACCTCAAACCCAAGATCAACCGTGGAGAGGAGAGAGAGAAGGAGGAGAGGAAAGGAACCTAACCTCACTTTGATCGTCGTGGATTATATTAAAGAGATTCTTTTCCTCCATTTCCTTTTTTCATTTCACTAATTTTATTTATTCATTTTAAAATTAAAAAGACATTCAAGCTTTGGAGCTTTAGGAAACTGCCACGTGTACAATGTGTGACTATGGGTGGATCCCATCCCATACATAAAAAGAGTTAAAGAGTTATCTCATCTTCTTGTTTGACAGTCAATTTTGTTTTTAAGATCTCGACGATACAGAGAGAATAGAAGAAGAACAGAACACATTAACATGACTATGAAAGAAAGACAAGAAAGTTGATTTGGTCAATAGACAAAACATCAAAAGACAGAGAGATAAATAGTTTGATCTTAGTCATGCTTCTTGAACCCGAACTTTCCACTTGGGATTCGACTGAGAAAACCAGAATCAATCTTCTTGTAGTGACTATGAAACTTCATTAGAAGAGAGTCCACAAAACCATCCACTTCGTCTTCGTATCTCTCATACACTACAGGCATTGTGTGAGCTCCCACAAACCCTTCACAAAATAAAAAAGCATCATCTCTTTATAAACTGAACTCTCAAATCTTTTTTTAAAAGAGTCACTAACAAAGAACTTACTACTCACCAATGTACAGAACAGTTAGGAAGTTGCAACAGCTGCCGATTATTGCAGCTACCCATAGTCCAAACACAGCCTGAAAATGATGTTGGTGCAGATTGATTAAAGCTCTTATGAACATTATCTAAGGACTCATACTTTTATGTATACGAATTATTGATGTTTTAGATTTTGTTATCTTATGTTTTAGAGTATAGTTAATGCACTTGTTTTTTAAAACTAAAACATCAAATAAAATGTAAAGTTATGAGTGGTGAAATTTTATTTGATAAAACACAAAAAATAAGTGATAAGCAAAATAATATATTTATTTTTACTTAATATGCAGTGAAATAGTCAAAACATCAAATATTTGTATAGTATAAACAACAACAAAATGTAATGGGAGCAAAGAAGACTACTAACCATGAGGAACTGTTTTAAGTTCCCTCTACAAGACAAGTTCTGAAGAAACATCAAACCGCGGTTAACCTCTGTGCCAATGGTCACACCCACATCAGCAAACAAATCTTTTGGAAGAACAAGGCGAGGCACTCTAGACTGTGAGCTGTTTATTTTTTTTGAGACAACATTTGCTTAGATCAAGGAACCAATGATATAAAATGAACCGGTATAAGAATTTACCGGTTTAGGAACCCTGAGGCATTGCACCAAACGAATTGAGCGATCATACCAAGCAAGAGACCGTAACAAACGAGAGACAGGAAATGGAAGTTGATCCACTCGAAAAGCACCCAGATTGCAGTAGCTCCCATCAGAAAACTTGCGGAGATCTTCTTGTTCCTCCACAACAACACATCAGCAGCTGAACGAAAATCAACATAATTAGAAACAACAACAAAAACAACACAAAGCCAATCACTTAAAATTTGAAATTTCTTACATCTGCCACCGCCTAAGACATGATGGATCGGTTTCTCGCGGCCGAACATACGGTTGAAACGAGAAGCGACGGTATCTTGTCTGTTCTTCTGAACTGCATCCGTCAAGTTATCCACCAAGTCGCCCAAGGCGTCCTCTAGGATGTTTTTCTCAGGCATGGTTCTGAAACATCATCAAATAAACAAACACAAGCAGAGCTGAAAACATGATAAAGATCGAACCTTTTCGGTAAGTTCTTCCGACCCCACAAAACCTAAAACCCCAAAAACACTTAAAGAGTATCCAACTTTTTTTTTACTAGTTCGTTGGCGATCATTACAATGATTTGAAACCCAGAAACTGAAAGAGCAGAGCGAGGTAAAGATGGAGATGAACAAAAGAATAAACCTTTTAGGAATTGGAGAAAGATGAATACGGTTCTGTGAATTTTCACACCAAAAGTTTCCTTTTTTTGAAGAATCTGAAAAAAAATGGGTGAAGAATCTCAAAGAAATAAAGATAAAAGAGGGTGGAAGTGAAAAGCAAGCGATGGGATTGGTTGGGTGTAATGGTCTTTTTTTATTATAAAAAACGTGGTCAAGTTTGAAGTCTTGTGTATAATTGTTTCGTATATGAATGGGACCTCTCGTGATATTGCTCTGACCCGACAACTCTTTTAGTGTAATAGGAAAAACATTCTTCACAAAAAGCAACTAGTAAACACATCAATGAACACACAGAAATCAAATTAACACAGGTATTCAAGGAAGAATATCTCTTACCTTCTCATCTTTCTTCTAATCCTTTGTTTCAATCTCTCCACATCCATTGAGATTATGATTTTGAGTAGTAACTTATAAAAGGATATTCAAGATATTCTGGTTCTTAAATATGAGAAGATTTGATTAGTGAAGCTTTCCTTGTGTAAAGTAAAAGTTAAACAAGTGATTATGTGTGACAAAGCGTACAAAATTAGACAGTATTTTGAAATTTTAATTAGATTACCGAGAGAGTTTCATTTGACTTTAATTTTTGATTATAGTTAAACAGTTGGCGAGTATTTAATTTTATAAAGACAAAAATCCTTTTTAGATTTTTTTTAGATACCATTTTTAACGGCTTCTATTTTTTTTCTTTAACTTTTAAGACAGTATGTAAATCAATTTAATAAAAGATGTTTTGGAATCAAATATATGGTTCAGTTTCAAAACATTATGATTGATGTCTCCTAAATAAAAAGCTATCTCTTAGCTGAGGCAATGGTTTATATGTCAAGATGCTCCAGATTGAATCTAGTCGCAGCGCTTTTGATGAGTTCCTTCCGGACATCGACCTGAAACAGATACCAACAACAAACACAGTTTTACCATCATGAGTTTTGCAAGAACACAATGGAAACTCATCCCTCAAATCTGAGTTTTGTGGGCCTTACCCTAGCACCCATGAGAGATGAGAAGACCACATTTGTTTCTGCTGCGTCATCAACAACTAGTTGCTTCAGTATCCTTGTATCTGGATTCATTGTTGTTTCCCATAACTGCTCAGGCATCATCTCACCCAAACCTGCAAATGCACAAAACACAAAGGCATTAACCTTGGCCACAAGGCATGTTTATGTAAGTGACTTGCAATAGATTCATGATGTGAAAACTGGGTTTCTCTATTTACCTTTGAACCTCTGAATGTTGAAGGATGCATTTCCAGGGAAAGAAGCAATAACTTGTTTAAGAGCCGCCTCGTCATAGCAGTAATGCGCCTGTTTCCCCCTCTCAACCTGTTTGTTCTCAAAAGAGAAAACTAGCTTTTAGAGAAAAAAAAACTTTCCGTAAATCTGAAGCATAACAATAACTGCTAAGAAGTTACCTTGAAAAGAGGTGGAACACCAACGTATATGCAACCCGCGTCAAACAAGGCTCTCTGCAGAAAAAGTTAATTTCATTAAGTTCACCAGCGAGGTTACATTAAAATGAATTGTTTTATTCAGCTAGACTAAGACCTGATATCTGAAGAAAAAGGTCAACAGGAGTGTCCGGATATGTGCACCATCAACATCTGCGTCTGTTAATATGATAATCTTATGGTAACGCAAATTCTCCATGTTAAAGTCTTCTCCCTGGAGAATAATAGATTATATATGTCACGTTGAGTTTGCCAATATTTTGACAAAAGGAACAAATAGGAGGGGGATATATCACCTTCACTCCAAGACCAAGACCAAGAATTAGATTTTGAATTTCTTCGTTCTTGTACATGGCTGCTTCATCCTTTCTCTCTATATTCAAAATTTTACCTCTTAAAGGAAGAATCGCCTGCACAGATCCAAAACACTTTGTTACAAACAGAAGCTGAAAGGATGAAGCAAACCCCATATGACACTATGTGAACCTGTGAATGATTCTCCTATTTTGTATATGACACACTCACATCCCCCAAACAGTCTAATTCATCCATTGTTTGGTTTGTAATCTCACTTTCATCTTATTGACATCAAAGAATGTTGATACTACTGAGAGACCCAGTCCATGTCTTTTTGAGAGTAAAGAGAGGACTCTTAGACTCGCAAGTATCTGCAACGGCTCAACTTAGACTAGGGAAGATAATTAACTATCCTTTTCTACCCCCTCGCTGATTCCTGTCTAGTGACACAATGAGCAGAGTGATTTCTTACTTGGAAACGCCTGTCACGACCCTGTTTTGCGCTGCCACCAGCTGAATCTCCTTCCACTATAAAAATCTCTGATAACACAGAAAAAGAAGTCAATAATTGACCAATATATTGATAGCTTGCAAGTGTTAAAAGCTATGACCAGCATAAAACAACAGCCTCATGTTTCCTTTCCCATCTTCTCACTTAAATGTTTTGACAGTTTAAAGCCTTTCTAGTCATATATACTTATGTTCTGATTTCCTACGAAAGGGCACTTCCATGCTGGCTAATGCATACCAGATTCTGCAGGATCAGTAGATGAGCAATCAGCCAGTTTCCCAGGAAGTGAGGATGACTTCAAAATGCTTTTTGATCTGACCAACTCCCTAGCCCTCTTGGCAGCAAGAGCAGCCTATAAAGAAAAGGAGTCATTAGGGAAAATTCATGGTTATTTCGTTGAAACTAGTAACTTGGCGTTCAGTAAAAGGCGGAGGAGCAGTAAGGATACATATGAGAGGTTATGTCATTGACATACCTTGTAAGCATTCAAAGATTTGGAAATGATGCTTTCAAGAACATCTGGATGCAATTCCAAGTACTCCGTAAGATACTCCTGGAGTGATTGGTCAACAATTTTTCTCACCTCTGGATTCCCTAGTCTCGTCTTTGAGAGGTTAGGCCACAAAAAAAAAATTAATACGAGTAACAGAATACAAAAATGGTTATGGCCTGCTGACCAAAGATCACTGCCAAAAGAGGTAAAGAAATCACTATGCTCTTGAGTACCTTTGTTTGACCTTCAAACTCAGGATCGGGAACTTTGACTGAGACAATGCAGGTCAATCCCTCTCTAACATGTTCCCCACTTAAGCTAATATCTTTCTCCTGAAAAAAAAAAACATAATCAAGCGACAATAAATTACAACTTAGTAAGCAACCATTTCAGAAATACATGCCTGAAACTGGTCAAGATATATGCATAAATGAATCCAAAAGCAACCTCTGTATGTCAGTATAATCATAGACTAGTTGATTGTGAGTAGAGCATGCATAAGTGAGAACCTATTGTAGCAGAGCCTATTAACTGCAGATATACTATCTCAGAAGACTCTTCAGCCACAGCAATGACCAACTAACCATAATTGCAGGTTGTTATGAGTAAATGAAGGAAAGAAAATAGGGAAATACGCTCTAAATCTAAACCTCTAAGAATGGACATATAAAGAATAGAAAAATGCAGTTGGTTACTGATATCACACCTTTATAACCTTTAACTTTTTTGCGAGGCTATTTAGAGTTCTTGTTAACGAAGCCTTCACACCTTCTATGTGTGTACCACCATCAATAGTCCGAATACTATTCGCGTATCCCAGCATCGTGTCTGAATAGGCATCTGAGCACCTGGGTACAATAAACGAGGCTATACAGTTAGATCCTACAATCACATACGCATTCTCTTCCAGAATAACTGCAGCATATACAGTACAGGCAACTGATGTCCAGTTTACAGAGTAAACCATAAAACCCGTCAGCCTAAATGTTGAAGTACGTGGTTCTAAGGTAAACGCAAGCAGATTATATCTGTTTACCATATAAGCAGAGGTAAATAGAAGGAAGAGTAGTATACCACTGAAGTGAAACGTCAACGGTGGTGCCATTTATCTCTTTCCTGAAACCCAGCACATCATGGAGCGGTTTCTGAACAAAAGAGATGATAGTTAACCTTTTCAAGATTAAAGATAGTAATTAGGATGACCTATATGAGACCTAAATGCATAAGAGCTAACTTAACAGAGATTGAGTTGACACAAGTCTATACTCCTGCTAAGACAGAGCCCTAAAGAATAATGAACTAACAGGAGAAACGTGGTCAACATATCTTACCATCAAGTTAGCTGGAAAATAAAAGTATTGGAACCATTCCCACTGGATTTTGTTTCACAAAACCCTTTCCACTTTAATATAATTCGCCGCAATATAAATTCTAGCGTTAGTGATAGGCAAATATTTGAGACACTTTATATAACTATAACAAAGGATCCAGAGGTGCAAAACTCACCTTATCAGTATTTAGCCAGCTAACATATTCAGTTAATCCTCCAGCATAAAAATATTCACTGTACATGTCTCTTTCTGGATGATCATCCTCCTTTTTCAGAGAGATTGTAACCTGCATTTATTTATATGAACCATTTGATTACGGGATAATAGAACATTAGCTTCTGCCAAACGATAGCTAATTCAAACGGTCAGGGTTAGTGACGTTTTGATTAAAAGAGATTATCAAGACATTTATCCCTGGTTTTTAAGTGATAAATGTATACCTTTGGATTTAGAAAAGCAAGCTCTCTAATTCGTCCAGCAATAGTGTTATGGTCAAACTGAATTGCAGTTGTGAATACTGAAGAAGTCAAAAGATAGGTTAGTCATCAAATCCTATCTTAGGAAGGGTAAAGTATGTTAGTGCGGAAAAATAGGCAAAACCTTCTTTGTCAGGCCAAAACCTGATGCATGTCCCTTGAGTCCCCCTTGACTCTGGTGGAAGGACATGACATGTAAGTGTTGTTATGGGCTTTCCACGAGAATACTTATGCTGGAACTCCATCCCATCTCTGCGAACAATAACCTCCAATTCCTATGAACAGTAAGAGCTTCTTCATTAGCCGTATGAATATTACACTAATAGGATTCTTGATGGAAAACAAGTTGCATATAGTGGAAGAATTTGAATTGATAACCCAGTACTCATTAGGAACCATTAAAAGAAACTTTTCATATGATGCGAGGTTCGGAAACTGGATCTAACTATCCCAGAAATATTTTAAAACCATAAAATAGGCACAGAGGGAACAAACCTCTGATAAAGCATTAACAACCGATAAACCTACACCATGCAATCCACCAGACACGCTGTAACCGCTACTCTTGCCACCAAACTTACCCCCTGCGTGTAAGACCTGCATAAATAAATAAAATAGCATGATTGATTAATTGCATGACCAAAAATCAGAATGAAAAAAACCATAAACACATGTGATATTAAGTTAAGACCAACATCATAGGCAACTCGCTAGACAATATATAGCAAAACTAGAATCATCCTGCCTGGAAAGAGCTAACAATCCATAGCAAAACATATCAGATAGTAAATCAATAACAAACACCTAAAAAATTTCCTGTCCCTGTGAATATCTTTGTTATACTTGAAACCATAAAACCTTAAATAAGTAATTTTTCGAATCATTGATTTACGGACATTTAACATTAACCAGGTCTCTACTATACTAGTACTGAAAACAAGTCCAACATGAGGCATTGTATTACTTAAGAATGAAGACTGAGCTAGCTCATGAGAATAAAATAAACCGTTTAGTAATTAACAGTAGAACCTTAAAGTGATCTTAAGTCATATAAGGCAAAGAAAATTTTAAAAAAAAATGGCAAGTAGCAATAATACCGTGAGGACAGTCTCCAAAGCAGATTTTCTCGTTGCGGGATGCAAGTCCGTAGGTATCTGCAAGAAAAGGAATATTGATGAAAAGAAAAGAAAACTATATGAAAAAAAATAAGTAACTGTAGTAAACAAATCGCATACCCCACGTCCATTATCTGCAATACTGACTGAACCATCTGCATGTAAAACAACATCAATCTTTGAAGCAAAACCAGCTTGTGCCTCGTCAATTGCGTTGTCAAGTATCTCATAAACCTAAGAAAAACAACGGAGTATTGGTAAAGGTTAGAATTATAAACAAGTTCCAAAAGGAGACAGTGAGGGACAAGAGAGTTCAAAGAAAGAAAGAAAATGGGAATTACCAGATGATGTAAACCACGAGATCCAGTGCTACCAATATACATCCCAGGTCTTTTCCTGACAGGGTCTAAGCCTTCCAACACCTAGCGCGCATCATAAAGATATATACATAAAGTGAAACTAGAAGAAGATTCATAGCAGGAAATGTCAACAGCTGTAACATAAAACATTGTTCCTATGACAAAAGAGAAACAAATCATCAGAGCAGGATATTACTTGAATGTGCTCGGAACTGTAATCCTTAGAGGTGGAGCTCTCATGGAGAGCATCAGTGTCCATGGTGGATGACATAAAGGACCTTGGCGAGACTGCATTTCTTAGTACAAGTCTTTGACTCAAAACCTTGGCTAACTGGAACTTTATCCTGAAAACAACCGCAGAAAAATCGAATCTATCATACCACCAAAAGTTTTTTGCTTTACACTATGGAAGAGAATCAAGAAAGTCTATTTACATAAAGAACCAGACTTTCTCAAGCAGACAGGAGCTAAACTTAACACTCATAAAACTAAAGTCGATGGAAGTAATTGGCTTCACATAAAAGAGTAAATAACATCAGTTTCTCAATTTCGATTTGCTTAGAAACTTTCAGGGAACTCAAAAAGACATGATTTTTATTAGCACAGGAAGTACAAATGTTTATGTCCATATTCATTTTACCGGTCTAGTTTCCCCGGAAAACCAAAACGGATAAGTGAGAGAGAGAGGAAAGAAGCTAAAACCTGGGTGTTGAAGAGGAGAGAGACGAGGAGTGACGATGAAGTGAGGGGTATAGAGAGTGAGAGAAGAGACGAGGACGAGAAGCCATGAGGCGAAAATAGATGTGAAGATAAGAAGGTGTTCTCTGAAGAAGAGCCATGGAAGAAGAGTGATAGAGACAGGGGAAGAGATGTTTTCTTCTGCTTCAAACCAAAAGAAAAAAAAAAAGAGTTTACGGGCCGGTTTAGTCAGGCCCACCCGAAGAAGGCCTCGGCCCAAGTTAATGATTGTGAATTTGGTAATATTAAATTTAGTGAGCAATATTGATTTTTCTGGAGAGAGGAGTGACAAACACAACAATGGACAATGGAAACAAGATCACTGAATCTAACACAATACAATATATATAAATATAGGTTAGATACAAAATTGAGTATTGAGATAAGATGTTATATATCTCTAAAGGTATTGTATATAACAGATAGGAAGTAAAAACAGAGGTAAGGAGTTCTCTGAGCTCATCTAAACCTACGTTTAGTCTCTCCATAAGCAACAACTCCAAGCACCGTTATACTGTACCCACCAATTCCCATCACCGTCACCGGGTTTCGGAAAAGCAAGATCGATATTACAACCGCAACCGCTCCTTTCGCGTTTCCAAGAACCTGAAAACATTTGAACATTATTAGCACATCTAGTTTTGTAAAATGTTGGAAACGTTTTTTCATTTTGTTACCTGGAGGGTAAGCGCGCTTGTGTGCTTGGTAACGAGAAAGTTCAACAAGTTGGCTGAATAAGCCATCACAGAGTTAACCAGGAGAAGTGCCCACATGTACTTATGTTGTCTTGCGAGCGATAGAGTCACGCTCATCACATCTGGTTCCATTACTACTGTCACGGGCAGAAGCGCAACGACGGCTATTGGGGACATGTACAGCATCAGATTCATCGAGTTCAGCTTTTCTCTGCAAAGGAACTTATAAGGAGTGTGATTGAATAACACACATAGCGATAATGTTTATGGGTGAAAAACATTTACTCCACTTTCTGCTGAACTTTTACCAATCAGGTGAAATAAGATTTAATATTTTTTTAATAATCTTGTGCTGGCCACTATTCAACAAAAGGGAAATGAAGTACTTTTTTTCTCTCCTGAATTTCGAAGAGTAACCAAATTAACGCTGGTTTCCACTTTTTATTTTTTTAATATTATTTTATTTACTCCACTCTTTCCCACTCATTTACTCTATTTCAGTTACTCCCACTTACGCTGTTAATTCCCAATCAAACCCAAGATGTTAAAACTCATTAATCTACTCTAAGTTCTGTTTCATTAATCTACTCTAAGTTCTGTTTCATTTGATTTTATTTACGGAATTACCCTTCGGAAGAAAGTAAGATGCCTTGAAGAACTGATTTAAAGGCTCTTGCCGCAGTAGCACTGATGCACATTATGAATCCAAACCAGTGAAAACCTGGCTCACCCTGTTACACAAAATAAAATAGAAATCACATTCATGTAAAAGATGATGAAATAAAGAAAGACAACAGACGTGGAATACACGCAATAATATTTAATGTATTAACCTAGACAACAGATCAGACATGTAAATCTACAGAGACAGAACACATGTTCTTCTGAATCTGTAAAACATCAATGAACAAGACAAGAAAACGATCCGTCTCTGTATATTAAAATGTCCGATCTGTTGTACATAGATCAGACATTTAATATACACACAAACGTGGAACACAAGCAATCATCTTTAATGTATTAACCTAAACAACAGATCAGACATTTTAAGACAAGAAAACGTGTTACCCCACTGGCGATCACGACACCGGTAACAACGGGGACGAGAGCACCGTACGTGACCCAAGCCTCTCTCTTAAACGTCATGAGATACGCAAAGAGCGCGGTGAAAAACGGCGTCGTGGCACCGACGGCTTGGTTAAACGAGACGGGGAGATAACGGAGGGAGACGTTCCCTCCGACGACGGATGCGCAGAAGACGACGCTGAGAGTCGCGACTTTCATGAACTGAGAGCGAGATCTGAGGTGCTGGAGAGGGACGAGCTTGAGGAAGACGATGGAGAGGTAGCTGAGGATGGCGCAGGCGGACATGTGGCACATGGTGAGGAAGATTGGGAATTTGAATCCGTAGTTGGAGAGGAGGAACTTGTTGAGGAGGAGAACGCCGATGTTGGAGGTGTACCAGAGGAGGATTAGGGATGATATGAAGAGTGTTTGTTTCTTTGGGGGAGATGAAGAAGAAGACGAGGACATCTCTGGTTTCTGATCTGGGTTCTTCTTGTTGTTCATCTTCTTGGTTGATGAGATGAGATGAGATGAGATCGGAATGTGGTTGGAGAGTTTTTGATAGGAGAGGGAGAGAAATTAGCTCCTTGCCTCGAGGAGCATGGGGATGAATGAGAAAGAAGAAGAAAGCGTAGATGTAATAAAGAGAAAAGACTTTTTATTCTCGCAGAAACAAAAGTGTTAATTGTTTTGTTACCTGCGCTTTGTGAAAGATGAGATATCTAAATAAAACATGATACAAAATTTATACAGTTTGAATCATCACATAAAATATGCAAAATTTACAATAAAACAACTAATAATATATGAAAATTTATATAAACTTTTCATGTAAGCTAAAAGTAATGTAATTTTGAAACTAATTCTTTTTCTATATTGATTTACATATCCAATAAAAATAAATTATGAATAGTTACTTTGGTCTAGACTGAACTGAATTAATTTGACTTTGGTTTATGATTTAGATAATGTTGTTAATAGATTAAAATACGTCCCGTTCAAAACGATAAATTAAAAACGTAAATACACGTAAGAGGTTCTTAGGTAAAACAAAGATGGCTTTTCTATTGTTTGTAACATGTACAACAAATCAATAAAAAACTAAGGAAAATGGGTTATTGGTGTCGTGAACATTAAAAATATTGAGATTTTATTGTTATTAGTTCTTGGATTTTAAAAAATTTAATAGAATCTCCTGTTACTTGTTTAAATTTTTTGAAGATTCTTTCAGATCTTTTGTTATTCAATTTTTTTTTAATTATTATTGATTTTCTAATTCTAACTAAATTTAATGTTGTTGGAAGATAAATTCTATTTATTTTTACTTATAAGATTCAACTTTCAAAATATGATTTATATCAATGTGATTTTCAAAATCTATCTAATATTTCTTAGTAAATATCTATTGCACCTTAAATCTTAATTATATGTCTAAAAATATAATTCATTACATTTTTGAATATATTACATTTATAAATATTAAAAATTTGAAAATATTTGTTTAAATAGTTTGAAAAATCATTTTCCAGTTTCAAAAATAAAATTTGTAAAAAAATTGTAAAATCTAATTTTTATAAAAGTAAATTGAAAATATAAAAATATAATTTTTTATTATTTTATTACTTTTATTATTTCTTCATCATTTTATATATCTATAAATCAAGTTTGCCTATTTAATAAAGTCGTTTTTGGTAATTCAAATGCATGAAAATCTATATTATAAGTTAATGTATATACATTTTTACAATATACATAATTTTAAAAATCTTTTAACTCTTAAAATTCACGAATTTTATTACCACCAATCTTCCGTCAACTAAACTTTTTGAATAATAAAATATTCTGTATGTAATTTAAAATTTCATAAACCAATTAAAAACGATTCTAATAAGATTGTAAGAATACATAAACCAATAACAATAGAATATCTAAATTTTATAACTTCTTCAAAATTTAACTACCAATGCCATAGTCTGAGTATTTGTTTTGTTTGTTGTAAATAAGATGTGAAGGTGTTGTTGTGTTATTCAATATCAAAGACAAGAGGCTCCTTATATATGGAGCTTAGACCGTCTATTACAAGTCTCATAAGCAATGTGGGACTCTCTTAAACATTAAGAGAAGTCGCCATCATTAAACCAAAATAAGACAAGGCCCAATCCACATAAGGATGGCCGGTTTAATACAAAGTCGGTTATAAGCATTCTTAAACCGGATGGTTTACAACACTCCCCCTGAATGCCATAACCATCTAGGGCTTGTAATGCGTTTGGTATACTGCCTCGTTAAAACCTTTCCATGGTAAACCCAAAACCCAATATGGTAAAACGGAACTCATGGATAGGAAAAAGAGTACAGCCGCATTACTCCCCCTGAAGTGAATATCACTGAAGGTCTCTCAGTGAACGCATACCAATCTGCTACATAAGCTTCCTGAGCGTGCAAGTTGGTAATGCCTTAGTGATGAGGTCGGCTGAGTTCTCGCTGGATCTGACTTGGAGTACCTTGACCTCTCCTTCTTTCTGAAGATCGTGGGTGAAGAAGAACTTGGGGAGAACATGCTTAGTCTTGTCACCCTTGATGTATCCATCTTTGAGCTGAGCTATGCAGGCCGCATTGTCTTCGTAAAGAACGGTCGGCTCGTCTTTACCATCCGTGATCCCACATGCTGTCCGAATATGGTGTATCATGAGTCTCAACCAGACACACTCTCTGCTTGCTTCATGGATCGCCAATATCTCCGAGTGATTGGATGATGTGGCTGATATAGTCTGCTTGACTGATCTCCATGAAATGGTCGTGCCTCCATATGTGAAAATATAGCCGGTTTGGGACTTAGCACTGTGTGGGTCGGATTGGTAACCTGCATCAGCAAAATGCTTTCATGATATTCATGGTCCATTCAGATCATATGGTTTATATCTCTTAGATAAATTCGACCATGAATGTCTTTGTATGTCCATGATCTGTCCGGATCATGACATCATCCATAATCCATCCGGATTATGTTCTTGTCCACTATATATCTTATTCATATCCTTTGACCAAAACTCTTTATGAACTTTTAGTATATGTCCATGGTGTGTTCATGAAGTGGCTATTGTGTTATAGTTTGAAGTTTAATCAAAACTAAACCACCTTTTGGTCAATAGGACGTTCCTCTCACTTGGATGGTTTAAGTCGGATTTAAGACCTAGAGGAACTGATCGGAACAAGCTGGACGGAATGGATTGGTCGGGACCAATGATGATTAAGGTCGAACTAGGTCGGACATGATCCTAGTCGGTATGGTTCCCCTTGGTCGTGAATCTGATGGATTCTCAGACCATTTGATCAATCTTTTCTTGGTACGTTGGATCATAGATCCCAACATTCATATACGGCTAATGATCTCTACTATAGATCATCGTAGTCTCTTCATAGCCTTTCCAAGAATCAATCATCTTAATCATCCTTTCTTTAAGTATAAACACAAGGAATATATTGACTACTATATGGACTGATCTGAAACGTTCTTATAGAATTTTCTACTAAGCATCACTTAGTCTTATCATATCGTGTGTACATACACGCATGCAGCTGCATTTCAGTCCATGAACAACGCAGGAACGAAATGCCATTTCGACCTTTACTCCCTCCTCGACCATGATTGGATCTACAACCACGGTTATTGTGGTATCCTTGTCCACGGCCAGTGGGGATTTTGGGTCTCTCTCAATGGGTCTTAGGTGATAAATTTCGTGCCCTTAAGGCCATGCCTTAGGCGTGGTGGTCTAGACATACTTTTCTCGAGTTTTCATTCTCATTTGTCAATAAAAAAATATTTTTCAAGCAAATCAATCAAGATAAAAGAAAAACTTTTATTAATGCTATGAAATTTGAATGACAAATTATATTTAAAACAAAACACCAAATCATAAGTATGAAATCAGAATGTCAAAAGGCTTAAACAATAGCCAACCAGTCCATAATAACATCTTGGACGTGGCTCACATTTGGTTCTTTATTCAATGAATAAACCAATCTCATCATCTATATGAGTCCACCCGAATTTTGTTTTCTTAGCTTCTTCAGCATCACCGTATATCATCTCACATTGATACTCGGCACTTATCTCCATAACATAGTCGAGTTTGTCGAGGTTGACTTTTCTTTTCTGCTTCTTTTTCTCAAGAGCTGAAAGGTATGAGAGAAGGTCGTAATAGGTTGTGAAACCTTTAGCCTTCTGTGATAACAACACTTCCTTTGAATGGATCATGTCACGAGTCTTGCTTAACAAGTCATAGTTTGTTATCACTTCACCACATAGTTTAAGACTATAGGTGATTCTCATAAGATCAAAGTGATAGTCATCCACGGATTCATAATCCTGGAACCTCAGAGCCTTCCATTCTTTCATGGACTCATCTAGTAATGGCTCGAAGAACATGGTGTTCAATCTCGACCAGAGATCGTAAGGATCGTTGATGTAGCTGCACTCATCATACAGATCCTTCACGAGATGCTTTCTCATTATCAAAACAGCTCTACGCCTTTCATATGCAAGGGTATCATTGCCGTATTTGATATACTTCCCAAGTCCTTTAGACTTTAAATCGGCTGAAGTGTTCATCGCCCAATCAAGGTAATTGTCTCCATTGAGATCAAGGGCTGGGTAATCCGAGTGATGGAGTCTCGACATCTGAATCATATCAAAATGATTTGTGTTAGTACATACAATTTCTGATGCCATTGGCTATCCAAGAAATAAAAGGCACTCGGCCAGTATGTAAACAATAAAGCCATATGGCTTGTGTGACCAATGCCATTCGGCTATTACACAATTAAATCACACTGCCAGCAAACAAATAAGAGGGCCATACGGCCAGTTTGCATTCTCTTTAGAAATTTATTTTCTCATAACTCATCCATCTCTTAATCAACTTGTTTGATTTATAAATCCCTTGAAAATAGTGGGATGGACGAGTGCATGGTTTAGCCATACCATATGGTATGCTATATCGACCCATGTGGTTTAATGGTCTAGTAGTACCATTCGGTACACATCCTCGACCAAATAAAACGGATCGTGATTTAGCTGCACTGTGGTGCGCATCATCCATCACCGGTGATTGTGGATCACTGTGGATCATCGAGGATCACCGTGGATCACCTTGGATCACTGATCATCGTAGATCATCGCGGATCATCGAAGATCATCATGGATCATAGATCAACGCGGATCATCGTGGATGATCACCGTGAATCACGGGTGAAAAATCTAGTTGCACCTGAGGGTGAACATCATCGACCATTGATTTTGTTTTATGGTCTAATCGTACTTAAGAGTACGTATCATCGACCTTTATTTCATATGGTCTAGTCATACCTATTGGTATGCATCATTGACCTAAAAGAAAATTATGGTCTAGCCACACTATGGTGTGCATCATCGACCAAAAGATGTGGAAGACATTAACCTTTTGTTTTGTTTGGACATATAGCGTGTCATCCTTAAAGGGGTATCACTTGTTGTCCGTACAAAACGAAAGTCATGTAATCACATGCTTTATATTTTAAGGTTTCTTAAAATCGGATTTAAACTTTAAGGATTAGGGTTTAAAATTCAAATCTGATTTTAGGATTAGGTTAAACTTGACCTTAAGTTTTGTTTGGACATATAGCGTGTCATCCTTAAAGGGGTATCACTTGTTGTCCATACAAAACTAAAGTCATGTAAAACTATTAAGAGTTTAGGGTTTTGATTTTAAAATAAAACAAGAACTAAAATCAACCAAATCAAATCGCAAAACCTTTTAAATCGGATTTAAGATGAAGAGAAGTTTGAAATCCGAATTGCTTGAACCACAAGTAAAGATTAGGGTTCTTGAGATCTTACCTTAATCTTTGCCGATCTTTTCTCCTTGGTTCCTCTCTTAGAAACCTTATTTATTCAACAAAGAAATATTCAAAGTTGAATTAGTATCAAGATTAAAGAAAATCGGATGTAAGAAGATCTAGAGAGAGGAAGTGGCGGCTAGGGTTTTGGGATGATCTCCGAGTTTGTTGACGGCGCGGCTTGCACTGGGAGGTGACGGCGCGTCTGGAGTCCGATCACTGCGTGGTCTGCGGCGCTGGATTCGTCTCGTCAAGAGCTTCAGTTTGGTGGGTGGCTCGTCGTCTGGATCCTCACGGTTAAGGAGATATGGCGGTTTGAAGTTGCGGCTAAAATTAGGGTTTTTGTGGTCGCCGGATTTTAGCTAGGGTTTAGAGTCTCGTGCTGATAACGTGTTGTAAATAAGATGTGAAGGTGTTGTTGTGTTATTCAATATCAAAGACAAGAGGCTCCTTATATATGGAGCTTAGACCGTCTATTACAAGTCTCATAAGCAATGTGGGACTCTCTTAAACATTAAGAGAAGTCGCCATCATTAAACCAAAATAAGACAAGGCCCAATCCACATAAGGATAGCCGGTTTAATACAAAGTCGGTTATAAGCATTCTTAAACCGGATGGTTTACAACATTGTTATGTTTTTGTTTCCCACTAAGCTTTTGTTTTGTTTTGGGTCACAATGCCATAATATGAGTTTAAACGGGCCAATTATCCCTGTTCCAAAAAACAAAACGGCCCAATTATCCCAAAAAGAATTCGATATCGTTCAAAGATCCAGACCCAATATGTCTTAGATTAATAATTCTCATTAAACAAAATTATCATTACAAAAAAAACAAATTATTATTACTTAAGAAAGTTTACATTAACCGCTAATATATTATCTTGTATTAAAAATCGCAGCACGAAAAAGACCATCCATGTATGTTAATTGTTAAGAGAATCAAAAGCAGAAAACATAACATTTTTGGAAACAAATTCTATTGACGTTTAAATTGAAACTGATCCCTCTAATTTCTACAAATGTTAGGTGAACCCCAAAAGAAAACATATAATACGTAGATCATGTCTCTTTCTGAAGATTCGGCAAGTAGACAAAAAAATTGATGGAACTAGTATGAAAGCTGTGATGATAAGATAAAATTTTATGTTTTTTTTTCTCTAGAAATTTAGAACTTTACATGTATTTTATCTTGAACCAGTTAAATTTAGCATAAGAAAATAACAAATCTGATAATCTGAGCCAATTTAATTAAAAAAATAAAATAAAAAAGTGCTTTACCATCTTCAAGGCCGTTGACACAATTGAGAATAAACGGTCAGGATTAGTTCAAAGGTTTTTTGAATTCAAACACACAGTAGTTAACGTTACAAACTTTGTAGATTCCTAAATATCCTCTATTTCACTCCCAAAAAAAAACAAACTGAAAGAAACGCAGAAGAAGAAGACGACGACCTAGACCTAGAATCGTTTGATCTGCAATCTCTCCTTCTTTCAATTTTTTTTCCTAGGGTTTTCTCTGTGCCCTAGAAGGAAAGAATCGAATCAATCTCTAACTCCGATTCGTTGATAAATTTGATTCTAATGGCAAGCGTGAGAACCACCACAGGGTTACACGAGTTTCATTTAGCATCAAGAAGAGCCGAAGAAGCAGGTTCCGTTACAAAAGATCCGAACGAAAAGTTTCTTCTTTTTGTTTTTTTTTTCTGATTCGATTGTGGTTTGATTTGATTTGATTTGCTTTTGTTTGCAGCGTCGAGGCGGTTTCAAGCGGTGCAATGGCTTCAATCAGTAGTGGGTGAACTCGGTATCTCGGATCAGCCATCGGAGAAAGAGTTTGTTTCTTGCTTGAGAAACGGTATGATTCTTTGCAATGCTATCAACAAGATTCACCCAGGAGCCGTCTCCAAGGTACTATATATATATATATATAATCTTTGTTTTTTTGTATTTTTCTTCAAATCCATTGTCTAAAAGAGTTGAAAGTTTCATTCACATTTTTGTATTGTTTAAAGGTTGTGGAGAGCTACTCGCATATGCAGTCGTTTAACAGAGAGTACCAGCTTCCTCAAGCTTATCAGTACTTCGAGAACGTCAGGAACTTTCTTGTGGCGTTGCAGCAGTTGAGGCTTCCTGGATTCGAAGCTTCTGATCTCGAAAAGGTAACACCTTTGGAGATTTAGTTTATGTTTGATAGTTTGAATGTGTGTGTGTTTTAACGTGAGGTTGTGAATGAGAACAGGATAATCTTGAGTCTGGATCGGTGAGCAAAGTTGTTGACTGCGTTTTGGGACTCAAGGCGTATCATGAGTGCAAGATGAGCAGCAGTGGTAATGGGTTCTACAAGCACGTCAAAACGCCAACGTTTCAGCTCTCTTCTTCTGCAACTAAGGTTCTTCCGGTTAGTGCTTCCAAAACGTCTAGGCATTTGGAAAGAAACGACTGTGCAGATGGTGAATTTGATAAACTAAAAGGTATGATCCATGCACAGAGACTATTGAATGTATAATTTTGAGTACTCTCTTACACGGATTTGGATGTTTGCAGTGATAGCCAAGCTGGTCGCCGATCACATTTTCAACTCCAAGGAGAATATTGATGAGAACTTTATCTCACTTGAGAATGGCAGCGAGGTGAGTTGAAATGTTCAGTCTCACTTACTATGCATTTGTTCAACTCTAAATACTGTAACACTCGGACTTAACTTGGTTCAATTGCTTGACTTCTTTGAATTGCAGAACTCTACAGTAAATTTCCAGAAAATCATCTCAAGATTCCCGGAGGTGAGTGTTCATGTTGAAGTTTTGATAACTTGTTAAATACTATAAACGAAGCTACATGTGTTGATCACTAAAATCAGACTTGTTAATGAGCTTTTTGATGATCTACTCCGATTTAGCAAGTGTTATAATTTGAACTCCGCTTTGATAGATTAGCCTGACACTGTTGAAATATTTGTCCGATGTTATGAACAGCTTCAATCAATCTTCAAGAATTTCCTTAACGAGGGCACTCCGAAACCATCAGACGTCAAACCTATGCCTCTGGAGGAGTTACCTGTCAATGAAGAAAACAAGGTATGTCTTTTTCTCTTTAATGCCAGTATGCCCTGGTTATGTATTCACAAGTGATTGCTTTTATCTCTCTCTGGTTTCCACTGCTCTTTCTTAGCTTAGTACCTCTTTTTACTCCATGTATGTTTAAAAGTTTTTCTGTATACTAACAAATTGTTGGATATATTTTCCTCAGTCCAACAAAAGTCTCCTACATACGACAAAATACAACCACAAGCGTTTGCTGAAAACACAAGAAAATGAGCTTGCGGTACGTTTGAATATAGTGAAGTTTCCTGTACTTTTTTTTGGAAAGCCTTCCTCTTTCCTTGTCAACACCTTTTGGCAAGCTCTCTAACTTTCAGTTCTTATTTGCCTGTAAACATGTGTTCTAATTCAGGTATGCTTATCTTGTTCAGGTTCTCAAGACTTTGTTCATACAAACGAAGCAGGATTTTAAGGAATTTCAGATTCATCTGCAAAGAGATCTGATGGAGCTAGGTTAGTTTGTTTTCTGGAAGATCCATTTTATCTCCTCTGGAGAAAACTGTCGGTATTTGTTTTTTTTTTCATTTTCTGGTATTAATCCAACATTTTGGGATATGCTTCTTATATACACAGGAAATCAGATGCAAGAGATGTCATCAGCAGCTCAAGGATATTACAAAGTGGTGGAAGAGAACAGAAAGTTATATAACATGGTGCAAGATCTTAAAGGTATAAAAATAGTTATCACGAGTTTTACTCTTTTCATAAATATCATAATGCCATGTCTAATCTCCTGCAGGAAATATAAGAGTGTTCTGCAGAGTTAGGCCGATCTTCAATAGGGAAATGAAAGGTGTAATAGATTACATAGGAAAAGATGGCTCTTTGTTTGTTCTGGATCCATCAAAGGCTCAAAAAGATGCAAGAAAAACTTTTCAGTTTAATCAAGTGTTTGCTCCAACAGCAACTCAAGGTAACTTTGCAATTTACTCAAGAGGTTGTATGATCATGTGTCAATTCTCACACTTCTTTGTGCCCCCATGTGTACAGATGACGTATTCAGAGAAACACAACCATTAATCAGATCAGTGATGGATGGTTACAATGTCTGCATTTTTGCTTACGGACAAACCGGATCAGGCAAGACATACACAATGGTGAGAATACAGACTAGAGCGAGCATCTTCTTGCTTTTCTACATTTTATAGTTATTTATAAAATTTTCCTGATGCAGAGTGGTCCACCGGGCAGATCAGCTACTGAGATGGGAATAAACTATCTTGCTCTCAATGATCTCTTTCTGATATGTGATAAAAGAAAGGACATGATGACGTATGAGATATACGTTCAAATGGTTGAAATCTACAATGAACTAGTCCGAGACCTTCTTGCTGAGAATTCCTCCTGCACCAAATATCCTTTCATGACTGCTGAAACTTTAATTTTTCCTGGTTTGTTTATCTATCTCACAATCGACCTAGTGTTATTCTTGACTATATATCCACATTAGATATCCGAACTTGCTCGAGCGAGGACGATGGCTTAAGTCTCCCAGATGCTACTATGCATTCTGTGAGTTCTACCATGGATGTCCTTCGGCTGATGGAGGCTGGTGAGGTGAACAGGGCTGTTAGTTCCACGTCCATGAATAACCGAAGTAGTCGGTCTCACAGGTTCTCTTCCTTAACTTGAACCACACACACTCAAGAGTTATATTATCTAAACTCAGTTGTCTTTCTTTAGTATTTTTATGGTGCACGTACGTGGGAAAGACACGTCTGGAGGTACCATCCGGAGTTGCTTGCATCTGGTGGATCTCGCAGGGAGCGAGAGAGTAGATAAATCAGAGGTTACAGGAGATAGACTCAAGGAAGCACAGTATATCAACAAATCTCTTTCTTGTCTCGGAGATGTGATTTATGCATTGGCTCAGAAGAATTCTCACATCCCTTACCGAAACAGCAAGCTGACTCTTCTACTCCAAGACGCATTAGGTACTATGACTAATATGAATCCTTAATTTTCTCTATTTTTAGTGAGCAAACGATATTCAGTAGTGCCTTTTCTGTGATGTCTTTATTTTCAGGAGGTCAAGCCAAAACGCTGATGTTTGCTCATTTGAGTCCTGAAGAAGACTCCTTTGGGGAAACAATCAGTACTTTAAAATTCGCGCAAAGAGTTTCCACAGTCGAACTTGGCGTTGCTCGTGCACACAAAGAGACTAGAGAGGTTATGCATCTGAAAGAGCAGGTTTGCAGACAGTAACATAAATTCGTTTTCAGCCGAGTATAGATTATGTGAGCCGCCAACAAACATTTTTGTATCCTTCTTTCAGATTGAAAACCTAAAGAAGGCTTTGGGTTCTGGAGAATGGAACAGTGTTTCCTACGGTGGAGCAAGGGAGATAAAATCTCCTTTAAGCAGGCCACCAACCGCAACAACAGAGAAAACTCCCCCACGTCTCAGAAGATTAAGCATCGAAAACGGTAGCAACAACACAAAGGGAAACCTTGAAGACAGAAGAGGTATTAAATCACCTTTGGCCTCTCGTCGTGCACAAAGATTGAGTTTGGAGGGTCCAAAGTCTTGTAAAAAGGAAGAAAATAGTAAAGGAGATCCCACTATGGAGGTGCAGCAGCTCAAGAATCCACTGAGTCCTGTAAGCTCTTATCGAAACAGAGGAGTGAAAGTAGATGGCGGCAGAACAAGCATTCCTCAGCTCCAGCTATTGCAGACACCTGTTAAGGAAGATCCTCCTAGAAACGAGATACAGTTTATTTCTGTGGATTCTAGGACAAATGGAAAAAGTTCACACATACGGAAGTCACTGAGGACAATCGGAAAGCTGATCAATGGCTCTGAGAAGAGGTATGATAAAGACTTTGATGTTTTATTTTATAGTCTGCATGATAATATTATGCATTAACCTTTTTGTTACCACAGAAAAGAGAACATTCCTGCAAATCCACGGTCACCTCTTGGAGTCTCAAGTAATTTCAGTGGTGTGAAATCGCCAAACACAAGCAACGCTAAAACACTGAGAAGGCAATCACTCACCGGTGTCATGCCATCAGGTCCTGAAAGATCACGTAGATCCTCAATAGGAGGAAATCCAATTGAGAATGGTTAGTTAAGATCTTACCATAAGTTCACAAGTCTCTTTACTAAAGCTTTTTTATCAGAACAAAATCAATATCTAAGCTTTTTTTTTTGTTGGTATTCATAGGTGAAAGTGGTGCAAGAACTGCAAAGACACCTCCACCTATGCGTTCATCATCAAAGATAGTGAAGAAGAGGGCGTAAAGAGTATTGAAGCATCATAACACGTTCTCTTGCTTTGGCTCGAAGCAAAGTTTCTCACTGGAGAGTCTTATTTTCAGCATCTCTCACTTCAGTTTTCTTCAATTTTTTTTAGTAAATAAGAACTCAACTTGAGATGGCTCTGACTGTAACATAGAGATTCTTCTGGTTTAAGCCATACTTAGCATCTGAAACATTGAATTCATTAATGTCACGGTCACATTTTAAATCTTTACAAAGAACTTTTCATTTACTGTACTTTGGTGCAGACTATACAGTTACAGAAACAACAACTTGTGAAACACATTGCATGCAGGTCATCTATTTGATTTTGCATAAGCATCAGTCAAAATCTTCTTGAATCTCCGGAGATCTAACCTCACCTGCTGGTTGGTTAAGTATATCCCCTTTGTGAATTGCCAACCCTTTCTTAGTGATGCTGCTTGGGTCTCTTAGGATTGGATCGTTTTTATCATATTGCTCATACAATGAGCTCTCTCTTGGAAGGATCTTATAACCAATGTAGTCTAACCCAAGCTTCTTTGCCGGTTCTCCGTAATATGTCTCTGCTGCCCAATCTGTCCCTAGTGGAATTATTTGAATAAAGACGCCTCCAGGTTTCATGAACAGAAAATGAGTCATTGCTGCTCCGTGTACTCCAACCATGACAGTGCTTGAGTTAAGCACTCTGTAGATCTTGGCTAGTTCCGTTGTTCTGTCAGGTCTCAAAACCTCGACTTGAAACCCTATCCTCTGAGCCAGTTTCACCATCAGATCCTCGTTTGTTATGGCTCGAGACCCGGTTCTTGAGAACAAAGCTAGTTTAGGCTTCTTAGCTTTTCTTCTCTTTGCTGCTTTTCCCTTGAACCGGCGCTCCTCCGCGGCGTCCAGTATGTTGATTCTTGGTCTATAAGCTTGATCAAGTAGGTTCTTGAACTCAGTGATGGTTGTTCTATCGTCTTGCATCTGAGAAGGATCCACTGTTAACTCACCATGGATCCTAAGACCAACGATTGCTTCCTTGAAGCAGTGAGTTCTCTTGTCTTTGGTGAAATCTAAAAGAGGATAGTCAGAGAGCTGAGAGAGAACATCTCCATACTTCATCTCCCACCACTTGTGATACTCAGCAATCACAAAGACAACCTTTCTGTTGTAACGTTTGGATGTTATAAACAAAGGTATAAGCCCGTCATTGAACTCATGGTAGAGGTTGCCGGTATATCCTCCCGTAGAGAATATCACTGCTGGCACTTCATGGATCACTTGGCAGCTGTGCTTATCGCCAGAAAGCTTCACAAGTTTCAGCTCACCGATGGTATCCATTATACTAGTTTCCCACTTTCTTGTGTATGGTTTGATTATTTCTTGTGGGACATGATCATCATTGGAGGTGTGGAGGAAGATGGAGGAAGAAGGAGAGTGTGTTCTGATGTCGCCTTTCATTAGACAGATGTCTGAACGATAACCGGTTCTGTCACATAAGATGCTACCTTCTGCATAATCACCACATGAAAATAGAACACTGAGAACCCTTTGCTTGAGCATCAAGAATGGTAGGAAAGAAAGGATTAAGTACTAACCATTTTTAGACGGCTTGGGAGGTTCTGTAATGTTATGTGAAACCTGGTCTTCAATCTCTTTTATTGCCGGCTTGGGAGGTTCTGTATGTGAAACCTGGTCTTCAATCTCTTTTATTGAAGAATCTGCAAAAACATATGAAGTGAAAGTAGTTTAGGTTAACAATAACAAAAAAGACAGAACTGATTAACTTGGAATACAAGTTAGAAGGATCGTACCGATGAGAAACAGAGCAGAAGGGTAAGGGAAATAAAAGAGGTAAGGAGCAAAGACAAAACTACTTGAGATAAGAGTGAAGAGAAGAAGGTAGATAAGCTTAGGCTTCGATCTCTTTGCGCTGCTCCCAGAAGAATTATTCAAACCGAAGACATAAGGAAACATCTTCAAAGATTTGTATTGTTTGATCTGTTCAACTTTTTTGAGATTCTGCCTCATCATTTACTTGTCGATCAAGTCACATAGATGAGAAACATAAAGAGGGAAAGAGAGAACTTTTTCTGGGTATAGTGAACTTTTTGTTAGTAAGCAGAAACCTCTATCTATCTAGCTAGAGGTATGAGCAAGAGAGAGAGAGATCAAGTAGTAGAGGCAAAGTTTTTCTTTGAAAACAGAGTATATATCTTAAGATAGAGACGTTCTTTTGGAAGAGAGAGACGTTTCTGGTATTGTTTAGGGGAGAGAGAGAAACATACACTAAGTCTTGAGTTTTTTGGTCGAGATAGAGAGATGGGGATTAAGGAGACGTGTGGGAGAACGAGAAAGAGACTTTGGCCAAACCCATCTTTTGAGTGGCGTTTATATGTTGCTTGCATCACAAGATCCCTTTTTCTTTAAAACATTTTTGGTTAAATGCCTAAATTAGTATAATATAGATACGCGTTTTGGTTGAAATCATCGCATCAGTGACCATATTAATCTTCCTTGTATGGAATTTATGTCTTAATCAAGAACAAAACAAAGTTAAAATAGTGGTGATTAGACACAAATATTTTCTCTGCTCTTTTATATATCACAGATTAATGTATTCTACCTGGCATGCTGCGAAGTTATTACCGGAAATGAATATTTCTTTTTTGAGGTAAAAGACTGCATGACCCGGAGCTAGTTTTATGGTTCAAACTTGAAGTCTTCAACTCAAAAAATCCAAAAATGAAGTTGTCATATCAATACTGCCACGAGCCATCGGTAGCAAGTTGTCTTATGGATTCAATTATAGATTCAAATATATGATGAGACTAATCTATTCATAGGGATGACTGATTAAGAATAAAGAATTTCAAATTATTGGACATTATAATATCATGAAAATATGTAGTATGACATGTCAAAGGAGGAAATTATCAAACAGCCCGGGGGCGGTCTTAACGGTCAAATACATACAAAACGTCGTATTCCAATGAGTACCAACAATATAGAATACTATATATTTGTTGTTGCACAAGATATTTGATTATAAACTCGTTTTGTGAGAAATATAACCCACGGATTTTTATTAGACATCCACTAAACAACAAAAACGTAATGAGTTTATCCAGGAATAATTAAAAGTTGGTGGGCGAAAAAAGTCAAATAAAATTTGCAGAAAGATTAATAAAAGTTGGTGGATGAAATTCTAGAATCAGACTGAAAGCATACAGCAGGATGAAATTATGTTGAATCAACTATTCGTAATTTAAATTCATTGTATAGTTTATGTAGAAATTGCTAACTTCTTATTAACTAATATTTAAGTTTCAAAAAAGAAAAAAAAAGAAATTGCTAACTTCAAACTAAAGTATTGCGATCCACTTTAGACCAACATTTTGAAGTGATGTAAAAGTTCTAATTAAGATATAAAATTTTACTTAGAAACAACAAGGGGGTTGATTAAAAGGGTATGTATTTGTAATTGTCATATGCATATACTTACATGAGTTGGTTACACTATGAGACACATTATGAGATTTGGTTACACTAAGAGGCACATTCAACTTGTGGCACACTTATTTTTGTTTTTTAGTGTGTGATAAGACATCAATACCCCCTCTTGAGAAATGCGTCAGTTTGGTGTTGCTTAATGAAAAACCGGTTTGGTTTACTATGAGTTTCATTAAAATGTTAGATTTGTTGATAAAGGTGTTCTCTTTATAACCGTTTGATTAAACTGTGTATTTTCAATCCGAAGACCTCAAATGAAAGTGGAAGCAATTGCCAGCTCATTTGACAACGAGGTCCTTTGATTTAAGTGTGTGCTTGCATATATGTCGTCCACAAGACCTTTTGTCCAGAAGCATTTCTCAAATATAATTTATCCACAAAATATTAAGGAAAAACAAGATAAAATCAGGCTAATGTTAGGCTTAAAATATTACATTGGTTGTGGATATCAACCACAAAAACACAAAAAGCTTTACGGTAGAAGCGTGGATGGACATGTTGGCGAGTTGTGGATGGTGAAAGTGTGGTCGGCGATGTTGTGTACGGGAGAAGCGTGGATGGACATGTTGAGTCGTCCACTAGGGAATCAATTAGTTGTGGGTATCAAGCTCGATCGTAGTAACCATGTATATTAAACCTGTCGCGGAAGAGATGGGTGAGTAGTTGGAGTTAGATGGAAGGGGTTGCTTTGTGGATGGGTGTGTTGTAGATAGGAGAGCTGTGTATTGGCGAGTTGTGGACGGTAAAAATGTGGCCGGTGGTGTTGTGTACGGGAGAAGAGTAGATGGACATGTTGAGCCGTCCACAAGGAACCAGTCGGTGGTGAACAGTCTCGATGGAGATGGTGGGAGACGGTGGTTGTTACCTAAAAAAATGGACAAAATGAAATAAAAATTAACTTTTCCAAATCTAAAAACGGTGAAATAAGATAAAATTAAACTGAATCCGTAAAAGAGAACAAACACAAAATAGTGTTCTTTAGATTTGAATCAAGAAATTGATAGTGTATCTCAAAGGAAATTCAGTGAAAATCGGACCATTTACTGACGGAGATGAACGGAAACTAGAGTTTGGTTTTCAGAAACCCGATTCAGAAAGTATTTATCTCTGAGTAATTTACCTCGCATGCCGTTGAGAAGCAGACACAAATTTCCTTATTGGCTGAGATTGAAGAGGTGAAATCGGTGAGGCTGTAATCGTTGGGAGAAAGTGAGAGAGAACGATGGTAGGGTTCTTAATCTCTGAAGCAAACATGGAAAAGAGTGAGAGAGATCAATACTAGGGTTTTTAGTCTCAGCCGCAATCGTTAGAAGAGAGTAAGAGAGAAAAAATGAGGGGAAATGAGGAAAAGAGCGATACTAGGGTTTTAAGTTGGTATACTTTGGTCGAAATCAAAGTTGGGTTTGATTGGGTTTAAGAAAATATGCGTCCGGTTTGATTTCATTATAATTTAAGGGCATCGATGACTTTTGCTAGTAAGAAAGTGTTCCTCAGTTGCAATGTGTCTTATCTTGATATATGAAACTCAAAAAGTGTCTCAGGGAGTAAAAAAATCTACTTACATCATTGTTAGCTTTATGTTGAAACAACTCAAAACTAAAATATTTTTTTTTGAGAATATGATTCGATGATCACTGCAGTACAAGTACGCAAAGAGGATCATTGAAGGCCGTGATTTTGCTTTATCGGGATTTGTGAAGTTAGCCATATCCACTTTTAGACGAACAATTCGTGAGCAAGTAAGTCATTAAACTCTAATAAATATCAGATGACCGGAAAGTTTCTTTTTAGTTGATGTTAATGTTTGACACTTCGACTATTATTAGGGCATGTGAGAAGAATAAGTATGTTGACGATAACTCTTAAAACTTTTAGTCTACGGAACTATACAGCTTTTCTCCTCTAGTAAACTATAATGACATATAAACTCTAAAAATACTACACCAGAAAAGAGATTCAGAGAAGAGATATCTCCTCGTGGCGGTTTCGACCAAGAATTAGAATAAAATAGTGCATTAATATTATGTTAAAACATAAAATACTTAGTTGCAAAAAAAAAAAAACATAAAATACTCGTCCTAGTCAATCATTTGTTTACATGTGTTAGTTCATATGTCAGTTTTTGAGTTTGCTGTATGAATAAAATGGTATAATAAAAATTTTATATGGCAGTTTTGATTTTTTTTCTGTTCATAAGAAATCAAAAGACATTATGCATTAATATTCTTAGGTTAGTTTAGGACAGTTCATAAAAGTCAACTATTAATATAAAACACCCTTGCGAGTTGCGATTGTAACGGCATGAAGACTAGTTCCCTGCATTTCAATTCGGGTCATCCGATCCTACTCAGGTCGAAGTCAAATTATTTCAAAAATTACTGGTAAAGATTTTGTGATAGTGTTTCAAAAAAAAAAAAAATTGTGATCAAACCACCAAAACTGAATGAAACTGGTTCTGAGGGTAGCGGAACTGCGTAAATGTGTTAATATAACTTTATCTAATATTCTATCCGTTTTAAATTAATCCACATTTTAGAGAAAAAAAATATTTCAAAAGATGTATTTTATTTTATTTTTTCATTGCGATTTTACTAAATAATAATGATAAGTTGTAAATTTTAAGAAAACTAATTATATTATTAAATTTTGATTGGTTGAAAATTATGGAAAACATTAATTACAAAAAATTATATATTTAATACTAAAATTTAATGTGTTTTATTAATAAGTGTAAAAATCTCAAAACATTGATTAATTTGAAAACGGAATATGTATAAATCATCTTATTCTCCAACTATAATTATTGAAAGTTTTATAGATTTCAAACCAGCCATGATTCCAATATATGTATATGATAATAATCAGACAAAAGCACATATACAGTCTTCAAGTGACATGTTTATATAGATATATACAAACGTAAAACTTACTTCAAAATTATTCAATATCATATAAAATTATCTAAAATCCGACCTGAGAATTTAATGTGATAGCAAGCTGTAATATATGTGGTAATTGTTATAAACTTATTCTGTCAATTATGGTTATGCTTATGTCTATGTTATTTAAAATGTTTGATGTCATGTGATATGTCCTTGTGTAACTGGCAGACCGAAAAAAAGTTATAGGGCTTCAAAATGCTGGGCCAGATTAATTTAAAAAGCATATTTATTTTATTATCCATGTGTGTCCGACCAAACACACAAACACTTTTTGGTTCTCCAAACCTCAAGTCATCAGTCTTTGTATTAAGACATACTGACTCGCATTTCTGCTGACATTTGGATTCTAGAAAGATCAGAACTTGTTGAAGAAACAGCTCAAAGGAATAAGAAAGTGGTATTCTTTAGTAATCACCTGAGTTCAATTTCAAGTAAAAGGGAGGTTTTTTTAATCACCTCGAGTGAAGCAAACGTATCGAGCCCATGATTTATCAAAAAAACGAGGCTTACTTTTTTCTGTTGTTGTAATTATTCTTTTTTCACAGGTAATTGTGTTTCACTATTTTCTTACTACATACCTCCGCATACGAGTAATAAGACCAAAATATATATTGTCTATCATATAATGTTTACAATCTCGGTTTCAGATGCTCCAACCGAAAAAGGCTTCTCAAACCTGCAGTTGATAAAATATTAGTTATGATTAATTATATTATAAGAAATATTAAATGGTTTGGCTATGTTATCAATTAAGAAAAATATGATCAGAAATCTTGATCCTAAAAATTTTATAGATAATTTTCAGAAAACTTAAGAAGTGTTATACAAAAATGATAAGATTTTAATATTTTTGAAGATGTTGTAATTTTTTTATATAAACTTGATTTTTTATCGATAAACTTTTTATGTACAGTTAAGAGCCTCGATTTTGCATTTCGTATTAGACCATCAATATCTCGGAACCGGCACTGTCTAAACAGCATAGAAGCAATGAGTTACACGCTTTGTTCGGACTGTAAGAAGCACAACGGAGAAGAAGCAAAGTGTAATGTGTATGTCACTGAACATAAAGGCTGGACCTTTGTTTGCTAAATTTGGTTTGGCTCAGAAACAATGTTCTAAAAATCGTTAGGCGGTTACTAGGTGCTTGATAGAGGACTAGCGATTAGGCGGATTGAAGTAAACCATATTTAGTTTGGTTTGAATCGGTTTCGGTTCGGTTTGTGTTTCGGTCCGGTTTAATCGTATTTTCTTAGTTTAATTTTTTAAGAGAAATCATAACATCAATGCATGGTGATGAAATCATCATGTTGGTGAAAATAAAAAATAAATTATGTGAACTAAATCCAATATAGAATTAAATCAATATTTTCTTTGTGTTTAAACGTAAAATCAAACATAAAACCAAACATTAAAATGTAATCTACTTATTTTAGATTATTATCTTTGAACCTAATATAAATATTATATGCAATAGGAGTGGCACTTCGGTTATTTTATATATTCGGTTTCGGTTCGGTTCGGTTTGGTTAATTTGGTTCTAGAATTTTTCCAACCAAAGTAAACCATAATTAGTTTGGTTCGGTTTGGACTCGGTTCGGTTGGTTCGGTTCGGTTGGTTCGGTTTGACTCGGTTTGGTTCGACTCGGTTCGGTTTGACTCGGTTCGGTTTGACTCGGTTCAGTTTGACTCTGTTCGATTTGTTTTTTTGCCCACAGATTTATAATAGTATTATTGCTTAACTTAACATATTTAAAAAAAAATTAGATCGAGTTAAACCGATTTTAACTGATTTAGAATAGTCTAAACCAATTTGAATCTTATAAATATATATAAATCGGATTTTAAGAAAATCATTTCGAATTTAAAATTCCCGGTTAAAAGAAACACGAATTCTGAACCGGATGCAATGCAGGCAGTGGCAGAACTAGCTTTATAGGAGTGTGGTCAATTGACCCACATGAATTTTTGTTTTTAAAAAAATTACTTGTATTTTCTTGAAGAAAATCTGATGAAATTAGTTATTGACCGTTTTAAAATTTGAATATTATGAAATCGACCCTAGTCAAACAAAATGCTACCTCCGCCACTGAATGCAGGTAGACAAACAAAAAGACACTCATTACATGGTCTACGTTTACCTAATGATAAGATGGAAAAGTCTACAATCTTCGCCAAATGGCTGCAGAGATTGAACCGAGTCACCTAATGTCGATCTCTACTTTCAAGTAATCAAATCTTCACCCCTGAACAATTAATTACTCCCCAGTACCGGTCTTGAGGAGAAACGGTAGAAGCATTGGCATCCGGCCTTCAGATCTTTAAATAACTTTCGGCCGTAAATTTGTTTAGGTAGCTTTGGTCGCGTTATGGGTAAGTGCACTCTATCATTTTCTTGGGACTCAGGCTGGGTTCCAACCTCCGCGTATGTGCCTTTTTCTTTTGGTTATTAACGATCAGTTCATTTGTGTGAAATATATTTTTAATGATTTTCTATAAATAAGGAAATATAAATATTTTTGATAAAAAAACTAATGATAAAGGTAATTAATAAATTATCTAATGCAGTAAACTAAAAGAGAAAAAAACAAATTAAAGCCTAATTGATGTCGTTAGTCTTCATTATCTTTAGACATATCATTTTCTTCCTCCTATTAGTGATGCGTCTCTAATTTTTTTAGCATCAATCTAAAATTCCTGTTATTCATTCCAAATCAAACTCATCTTCCTATTAATCATTGATTTCTCCAATCTGAGATTCAAAAAAACTCTATCATCATCAATCTAATCAAATATAGTCATATTTATGTGTTATTTTTCATTTGTTGTATCTTACTTTGCATAACAATATATTTATTAATTTACAAACATCTTTTTGTAGTTCAGTGTCTTCAAAAAGAGTAAAAAGTAAGAAGGGAGGTGTAGCAAAAATAAGAGAAAAGAAGAGAACAAACACTATCAAATTCAATGGCTGGTTCCATCTGGTTCCATGTTAAGGTATGTAAAAAATCTAAACCTTTAAGGTATGTAAAAAATCTAAACCTTCTACACTTGATGAAGCTGTAGAGGAACATATTAATAAAGTAGTGAAGATTAAATGGTTTGATAATCATCCCTTATATATTAAAAGAAAATTATTACAACATTTTTTGTACTCACATGTTATCACCACAATCATTCTTAAAATCCTTAGAAAATATGTTGCTTTATTTAAATATATAATAAACTTTTTATTAAACTAATCATAAATTAGTTATTAATGTTTTCATTGTTTCTTTATATAAAATCACGGAATTGACTAATGTGGCTTAAGTATATATGACAATTAATGATTTTGAATAATAAAGATTTGATAAAAATTAGTTTGTTCTCAATCATTTCTTAAAATTATAACTTATTAAAATAAACTAAACAACCACATAAACTATATAATAAAAATTTAGATTTTTCTGTATATGTTATTTATTGAATTTTTAAAAACTATTATAAATAACTAAAGTTGTTACAAACTCACATTGATTTTTTTGTGATCCTTTTTTTTTTTTTGAAACAGATTTTTTTGTGATCCATGGTTTAGAATTTATGCTATAACAAGATGCAAATGATTACAAAATTATATAAGCAGGAAGTCTTATTTAATAAATATTAATATATATTTAAATAAATTATGTACCTTATAAAAATACATAATTATTTTAATTTCAAATTTTCTTTAATTGGTTTTTAGAAAAAAAATTGGAAAAATATTGGCAACATAATATTTATATTTTAAACTTTGTATTGAATGTTTTCCAAATTATTAAACATCCCACAATTTTTTTTTGTTATCACTGATTTTAAATTTTTGTCATAAAAATACAAAAAATCAAAAATAGAAAAAGTGTTTGTTTGGATTAATGAAATTTATATATGTGTTTGCACCAATTTAATTATATACGTAGCAATTACTAAATTTTTAATTATTCAAAATATATCTATTATTTCATAATATATAAAAACATACGATACATAAAAGTAATTTATATATAATATTCATTTCACTAATACACGGATCTTAATCTAGTATGGATTAAATTTAGTGAATGATTTTGCTAATAAAAATATACTAAGAATTATTTTTGAAAACTAATGTATTTTTATCTTTTTAGTACTTTGAATATATATTTTTGACATCGATTTTTAAAAAATATTCAAGCTTTTTAATTGATCATACGAAAAGCAGTCTATTTTTTCTTTCGCTTCTGGTCTTCCAAAACTCAAGACCGGCACTGTTACTCCCCTGTCATCAATAATTAATGGTTTCGTAACAAGAAGGTTTGGAGTTTCTGCTTTTTCTAGCATTTCAGATTTTGTAACTAGTCATTGACAATATATGCATGGCAAGGCTTTGGACGTAAGTATTTTACAAACGTGCCATGTCATATTAGATAAACATGTTACAATAGATATACTCTTACAGTTTTACTTTATTTCTCACAAGAATGAAAAGAAGAAAAGAAGAAAAGAAGTTCATGTTATCTAAGGTACACATCACTTGGTTTGGAAGCTACTTAACTGTACCAAACACCCTTTTTAACTACTAAACACCATTTTAAACATGCCAATTTGTATATATATATATATATATATATAGTTTTCGCCAAAAAAAAAAAGAAATTTGTATATAGTGTGCTTTCAGTCATAGACACTCAATTTGGATCGTAATATCTTTATTTTATGTATCTAATTCAGAGTATAATTTTTGGAAAAGAGAAGAAAAAGGTGGAAGTACCTAAAATAATTATATCAAAACAAATTGAGTGAGCTTACTTTGTTTACAAAAAACATTGTACTCACTGAATAATATGGAAGTCTACTTTTCTTCTTCTATATTATTCGAAATTATTGGTTTGTATATGTTTTGCTTTTTTATAAGAGATGAATACGTTGACAAAAAAATAAGAGATGAATACAATAATATTATTATATCATAATTTCCATGACTTATATAATACTAGTAATTCTACTGGTTGGCAAGCCCTCTACCATAAGATAGGTGAGAGGTATGAGCATGGTTGGTGAAGAGTATGCGCGGTAGAAAAGGCTTTTACCCAAATCTCACCAACTCTATCCAATATCAATTTCTTTAATATTAATTCCATCGCAATCAATTTGTGTTTGGCAATCAATTTATGTGTTTGGTAAGCTTTTCATCATCTCTACGAGGAGAGAATGATGCGTACTCGACTTTCTATTCCCATAAAGTCAACAAGTTTTATCTACATATGAATTATGCATTTAGTATACAAATGAATTTTACTTGATGCATTTCATGTTGAGATTTGTTTGAAACTCGACATGAGATTCTTAAAACATTTTAAAACAATGGACCAAAAAAAATAACATGTTGGTTAGTTGATGGAAAATGGTTCGAGTATAATTCTAATCATGGTTGATTCTTTCTAGTCTAAACCAGTCTAAACTATACATGCAACCTAAAACCAAAACAAAAACAAACAAAAAGCTAGCAACACAAATCTTGTTTAAACAAAAAGTAGCTGTCAAGTGTCATTCAACAATGATCTAATATCGTACTGTGTTGTTTTTCTTTATTTGGTTTTAGATGGCCTGTGTAGTTTCTTTAGAAAGAATCAACCATGATTAAAATTATACTCGTATACCATATCCCATCAACTAATCAAAAATGTTTCTTTGTGCTAGTTCAATTGTTAAAAGAATATCATACCGAGTTTCAAAAAATCTTCAACATGCGTCTAAGTAAAATTCATTTGTATACGAAGATGAACTCCGTCCTGTTGTTTTTGTTATTGTTCAATTGGTGAAGTCATAAGTGTAATATAGACACAATTTTTGGCCCTTTTATCACTATATACTATAGTCACCTGGGAATAAATGACACTCCATATATAATATACGATGTGGATAACATTTGGTATTATGAGCTATTAATGACGTTACCCGTTTTTTTATATTATTAAAAGAGTTAACATTTTAGCAACATTCCATGCAAGATCAGAAAAAATCCCAAAAATATAAAATAAATTTATACGGTTAGTGTAGATCCTAAAATTTACACTAAGTATTTTCTAGTGTTTAAGATGTAAAACATGGGAGAATAAGACTGTAAGTAACAATATCTATAGAACACAACGATTTAAACGGATCTCGGTTGACAAAAATTGATTTTTATTGATTTTTAGAGGTTGAAAACAATAAAGAAATGAAATCGAGAACTATAATTGAGATCGAACTAAGAAAAGATCTAAAGCGAGCTTGGTGAGGTCGAAATGTATTGTGAGCTCTCTCTCTCTCTCTAGAGTTTTTCACGTGTGTTCTTTCTTTGTCTAGACTTCCTTCTTATACTGATTCGATTCCTTGATCTTCTCAGCTACTTCCTAGATTTTTGGAACTTCTTCCTCCATAATCGACCTCGTTTGGTGCAAATTATAGTTCTTTTGTACATTGGGCCTTGCTAAGTTCATAATCTTCCATACTCGGCTTCTTTGGGTTGACATCGACTTGTTGATGGGTTTGGGCCTTCGACCCACTTTATTTGTGGTTGATTTTGGGTCCAACATTTATCCCATAATCTCTTTTATTTGATAAAATAAAGAGGCGGTGCAACAGTCCTCGTTGATTGTGGCCATTACTTGTTCGAGACATGCTTCGACTTCCTAACGGTTATATGCGCTTGTAAAATGCTACCTAGGTCATCATCGCCTTTTTTGATACTAGCGATAGAGCCGTTAGAACTGTTTTACGTTTTCTTTAAATACCTGAAGGGGGTCCTTGCTCAACATTAATTGCTTTCCTCTTCTCTGTTTTTGCGATATCTCATCTTTCATGGTTGACTTCCTTTTTTCTTAAGATGGTTTCATCATTCTCTTTCCCTGTTCCGACGACTTCGAGAATCTGTATAACGTGCGGCGTTGATCGTGCTGTTATTCTTGATATGGCCACCGTGTTCGAAACTCTTGAAACCGTCTGAGGAGGTTACTGTAAGGCCTATATGTCTTTCTTTGAGACCTGCGGCCTTTTTTCCCGATCCCGGAGCTGGTTCTTGAGATACTCACGATACTAGGACTATCTTTTACCTAGATGTGTCCCAATCTGCTAAGGTATCTTTTGGCGATCTTAGTCATGGTTAGAGAAGAAGGTGTTTTGTTTGGGCTTGACGAGCTTTGTCATTTGTATGTGATGAAGCGAAACAAGCAGAGTCCGTGGACTTTAATCATGTCTCCGCACCCTGGTCATCACGTCATCGGGCTTTTGTACCGCGACAAAAAATAGCGGGAACAATACTTCGTTTTAAGGTCGACGTGGCGTCTGTGGAAGGCTTCGACTTCTCAAGACTTCCTCAGCTTTGGGTTGAAGATATAGGTTAGTTTCATGTATCTATTGCTTACTTTTTTATTTATGCAATCGCGTTTGGATACTAAGTGTTCGTTTTTTTTGACATATTTCATTCGGGGAGTTCAGCTATGTCTGATCAGCTCCGAGGCTTACCATCAGTCCTTCGACGGGGTCGTACTCAGTGGTCGTCTTTTAATAAAAAATGAGGTGAACTGCAAGTTCCCTGTTTGCCATTTGTGCTGTCTTTACTTATGCCGAAAGTTTTGTTGGCCGTTTGATCGAGTCAGTAGATATTATATCGATTTTGCTGAGTCGGTGTAATTACTTGTCGAACTAGTCATGTTGTGAGTGAGATTATCTGCGTTCTGGGACTTGATCAAGGTCTCGAAACACAGTTAATTGTGGTTTATTTTTAAAATAGAAAGTAGATCCTAAAATCTATATTAAGTATTTTGTAGTCTTTGAGATGTAAACATGGAAGAATAATGATGTAGACAACCATTTCCTTTGAACACAATGATTTAAATAGATTCCGGTTAACAAAAATGGATGTTTATTGAATTTTGGAAGTTGAATATAATAAAAAAATGAGATCAAAACTACAATTGAGATCGAAGTAAGAAAAGAGGTCAAAATGTATTGTGAGTTTTCTCTAGGATTTTTCACGTATGTCTTTTTTTGTCTAGACTTCTTTCTTATAACAATTCTCAACTACTTTTTCGATCTTCGGAACTTCTTCTTCCATAATCGATCTCATTTGATGTAAATTATAGTTCTTTTGTACATTGGACCTTGCGAAGTTCGTAATCTTTTTGGTATATCTTTTGACTCAGTCTAAAATCCATGCTCGGTTTTTTTGGGTTGACATCGATTTGTTTGATGGGTCTGGACCTTCAATCCATTTTATTTGTGGTTGATTTTGGGTCCAACAGCTAGGAAAAAGAATGATATGAGTATTGTGAAATTGGCTCTGTGGTATTGCTCACACTCCCACCAAACTTCGTGTCCTAATCTCTTCCAAGACCTGACGCTCGAGATCGACAAGTAGGACTACTCTTACAACATGGAAGCCACGTGGCTAACATACATCAGCCAGATTGCAAGGAACATCCGACGGCTGTAGACACATTTCAACTAACTCGTCCGGTTCTCACCCGTCTGGTTCTCACCAACCCTTCGCTTCTATTTAAAACCTCCATTGTCGCTCACATTTTTCTCAGGAAAATTTATTTGCAATCAAATAAAGTTTCCTTTGCAATCCCTTTTTATTTATATAAAATTCAGAAAAAATATAAATCAATCATCTTGTAAGAGCAACGTGTAAGTAGATACATACACGCATATTCAGTGCATTTGTTTTGTATAATATTGTTCAAAACGATCCAATCTTTTACACTCGGTGACCATGGAGTTGTGCAAACAAAACAACAACCACATCGTCGCCGTCTCCGGCGATCCGTTGAACTGGAACGCGGCGGCGGAAGCTTTGAAAGGGAGCCACTTGGAGGAGGTGAAACGTATGGTGGAAGATTATAGAAAAGGGGCGGTGCGGTTAGGAGGAGAGACGCTGACGATTGGTCAAGTTGCAGCCGTGGCTAGCGGAGGAGTGATGGTGGAGCTTGCGGAGGAGGCTCGTGCCGGGGTTAAGGCGAGTAGCGACTGGGTGATGGAGAGCATGAACCGTGGCACGGATAGTTATGGAGTCACAACAGGGTTTGGTGCAACATCCCATAGAAGAACCAAACAAGGCGGTGCACTTCAAAAGGAGCTTCTTAGGTAATATTTATTTCCTCAACACCTTGTTAGGTTTTTTTTTCCACATCTACGTTTTAAATTATTTGAATACTGTTTTAGACTTTTAAAAAATCTACATGTTCTCTAAAAAGTTAGATTTTTTTGTACCACCGCAAAAATAGATTTTCTGGAATTTTATTGATGTTAATAAACCATTTTAAATAAATATTACTTGTTAGCATTTACTGAAATATATAATAAAATAAATAAATAGATTTAGTTGTGACCACTTATTATATTTTTAATATGAGTGAAAATTTTAGAAATGCATATTTTAGAAATAGAAAGAGTAAATTTTAGAATACCATACAGTTTCTAATAGGTAAGTAACAAAATTATTATAATGAAAAATTTCTATTTATTGTGACATATACTTTTTAGGTGATCTATCTTTCGCCTAAAAGTTTTCATTCTTTTGGTAATTTTGGTACCAAATCATATTATTATTAGGCGATATATGTTCGTACCAATATTAATTAGCTGAATTAGTTTGGTGTTTGGCAATAATAGGTGAAGTTAAGTTAGACAAAACTATTAGTTACATGACATTCACTTCTTACACCGAACTTTATTTATATTTTTTTGTATCTAAAATAGTTCGTAAAAATGAAAGAAGATATATTTCTTTTTTTTTTGAAACACGAAAGAAAATATACTTCTGTCTTAATATTTATTTAGTCACGGACGAAATTAACGGAAACATGACAACATATGACCCGATCAGGTTCTTGAACGCTGGAATATTCGGCGCCGGCGTCGGAGACACATCACACACGTTACCTAAGCCCACAACTAGAGCGGCTATGCTCGTTCGTGTCAACACTCTCCTCCAAGGCTACTCTGGAATACGTTTTGAGATTCTTGAAGCCATTACAAAGCTTCTTAACAATGAAATCACTCCATGCATCCCTCTCCGTGGCAGCATCACCGCATCAGGCGACCTTGTTCCCTTCTCTTACATCGCCGGACTACTAACCGGCCGTCCCAATGCAAAAGCCGTGGGTCCCGCCGGTGAGACTCTCACTGCCTCCGATGCCTTTAGGCTCGCCGGAGTACCGTCCTTTTTCGAGCTGCAGCCAAAGGAAGGGCTAGCGCTTGTGAACGGGACAGGGGTCGGATCGGGTTTGGCTTCGACGGTTCTGTTTGAGACCAATGTTTTGGCGGTTTTGTCTGAAGTTATGTCTGCGATGTTCGCTGAGGTTATGCAAGGGAAACCGGAGTTCACTGACCATCTAACGCATAAGCTTAAGCATCACCCTGGTCAGATTGAAGCAGCTGCGATTATGGAACATATATTACGCGGAAGCTCTTACGTTAAAGAAGCTCAACAGCTCCACGAAATGGATCCGCTTCAAAAACCTAAACAAGATCGGTAATGTTTCTTGCTTCTCAAGTAACTGAATTAGGCATGGGAAAATATCCGGGTCAAAAAAACCCCACCGGAATAACTGAAATCACAACAGAACCAAAACTCTCAAATACTCAAATGATTTTTATATTTTTATATTTCAGATATCTAAATTATCTGAACAAAAAAGATACTCGAACATATATAATTATAAATTAGACATATAACATAATCATATATATATACATAATTTAAAAAATCTACTAGTATCATCGAAATATTTTAAAATTAAATTATTTAAAATATCCAAAATTATTCAAAATATTTGGATATTTATCCAAAATATTCGAAATAATCCAAATTTTTTGTATGAATGATCATAATTACGCGATATTTTATTAGAAACACATAATATTTACTCTAATTATCCAAAATAACATAACTGGAATGAAACATGACCTGATTTTTTTTGGATATTAGATGATTCTTAGTCTTTTTTATTAATCCAAAGTCCAAACCGACCCGAATTCAAAACTATCCGAACCGATTTGAAGCAAAAATTGGCGGTTCTGCAGTAGATATTAGCTTAAGGACTAAACTGGAGTTTGAAGTTTGGCTTGGTTAGCTGAGATCTTTCTTCTTCTAAGCTGCAGGTACGCGCTAAGGACGTCACCACAATGGCTAGGACCACAGATAGAGGTGATCAGAGCAGCGACCAAGATGATAGAGCGTGAGATCAACTCTGTCAACGACAACCCTCTCATCGACGTCTCTAGGAACAAAGCATTGCACGGCGGTAACTTCCAAGGCACGCCGATCGGCGTCGCCATGGACAACACCCGCTTAGCCATCGCTTCCATCGGGAAACTCATGTTCGCTCAGTTCTCCGAGCTGGTGAACGACTTCTACAACAACGGTCTGCCTTCTAACCTATCAGGCGGGAGAAACCCTAGCCTCGACTACGGGTTCAAAGGCGCGGAGATAGCCATGGCTTCTTACTGCTCCGAGCTTCAGTTCTTGGCTAACCCCGTGACCAACCACGTCCAGAGCGCAGAGCAGCACAACCAAGACGTTAACTCCCTAGGGCTGATCTCGAGCAGGAAGACAGAGGAAGCTGTTGATATCCTCAAGCTGATGTCCACGACTTTCCTGGTCGCGCTCTGCCAGGCCGTTGACCTGCGCCATCTCGAAGAGAATCTCAAGAAAGCGGTTAAAACCGTTGTGAGCCAGGTGGCGAAACGGGTTTTAACGGTTGGTGCTAACGGCGAGCTGCATCCGTTAAGGTTCACGGAACGGGATGTCTTCCAAGTGGTTGATCGAGAGTACGTGTTCTCATACGCAGACGATCCATGCAGCTTTGCCTACCCGCTGATGCAGAAGCTTAGACACATACTTGTGGACCACGCTTTAGAGGATCCGGATGCCTCCACGTCGGTTTTTCAGAAGATAGGAGCGTTCGAGACGGAGCTGAAGCTGCTTCTACCTAGAGAAGTGGAGCGTGTTAGGGGTGAGTATGAGGAAGGGTGTTCGGTTATAGGTAACCGGATTAAGGAGTGTCGGTCTTATCCGCTGTACCGGTTTGTCCGCGAGGAGCTGGGGACTGAGCTGTTGACCGGAGAGAGTGTTAGGTCGCCTGGAGAAGAGTTTGATAAAGTGTTCTCGGCGATTTGTGATGGGAAGGTTATTGATCCTTTGTTGGAGTGTCTCGAGGAGTGGAACGGAGCTCCGGTTCCGATCTGTTGAAGATAGATCTCTCCATCGAAGATACTTAAATTATCAAACTTTTTTATTTCTCTTATACAGGATTTGTGTGTGTTTTTATTTTATGTTTCTTGGTTATCACGAAACTGAATGTTTTCAAAACTTGAAACTTGTATGTACTCTGTATATGATAAATGCTCTGTTTTTATGTATTGTTAGCACACGCAAATTTGACCTGGTGTGATGCATTGAGCATAGGTCTGTATTATCCATCATTAACACAGACAAATGTAGGCATGAAACAAAACAAGTAAGAAAACATAGAAGCAAAATTCTTATCCTTTATTTTACCAAAAAAAAAAAAAAATGCTTATCCTTTAAAGTCTAAAGACTCTAAACTAATACTCAAGCTCTAGTTGACCTTTGCAGATTCATATGTTTTTGTGTAGACACAGAGTTCTGTTTATTTTTGACCAGACAGTTAAAAAGTTAATATCTTTATGCTTAAAAATAAACATTAAGGTCTTCATTATTTATGTGTTGGCAACATAAACACGATAACAGTTGAAAGCAGAACAGAGAGAGAAGAAGCAGCACAAAAATGGCGACTCTTTCATCCTCTCTACTATCTTCTCCTCCTCCTCCTCTATGCAAACTCAGATTCTCGCCAGTATCGGGAATTGATTTCATCTCTTTCTCGCCTCGAACAACTCTCTCCCCGGCGATGATTCTCTCTCTCCCTGTCAAACATAGAAACTCGCTCCAAGGTTCGAAATCCCGAACTCTCCCCCCATCAAAAACTCGAAATTGAGTAACTAAAATGATCGAAAGTCTCCTCCTTTTTGATCTGTGTGTGTTGTTTCAGTGAAAGCAGTAGCTAGCCCAGCGGAGACGGTCTCGGAGTTCGACGAGATGGTCTCCGGGACGAAACGGAAGTACTACATGCTCGGAGGGAAAGGAGGTGTGGGCAAGACCAGCTGCGCTGCTTCTTTAGCTGTGAGATTCGCCAACAACGGACACCCGACTCTCGTTGTGTCCACAGATCCAGCACACTCACTTAGCGATTCTTTTGCTCAGGTAAAAGTATAAAAAGAATGTGACTTTTTTTTTGTAGTTGTTTGATTGATGAAGGAAGGTTTATGATTGTTAGGACTTGACTGGAGGAATGCTTGTGCCTGTTGAAGGACCTGACTCTCCTTTGTTCGCTCTTGAAGTATGTGGATATGTTTTTTAGGACAGCATCTTTAGTTCGTTGATCCTTTCAACACTTAAAAAAAAAAAAATAGAGTTTTTGATTTTGAACAGATAAACCCTGAGAAGGCTAGGGAAGAGTTTCGTAGTGCCTCCCAGATGAATGAAGGAACTGATGTCAAAGATTTTATGGATGGTATGGGACTTGGGATGCTTGTAGAGCAGGTATGTTTGTAGTAGCTTTATTGTTTCTGATACTAATCATATGATATTTGACTTTTTTTTTTCTTGGGAGGGTTGATGAAGTTGGGAGAACTTAAACTTGGAGAATTACTAGACACACCGCCTCCTGGATTGGATGAAGCCATTGCCATCTCTAAGGTTTTATATATATTCTCTGATCCTTCTTTTGATTTTTTTTGTCTCTGCTGATAGTCTCAAAGGGTGTTGTTCACAGGTCATTCAATTCTTGGAATCACCCGAGTATAACATGTTCACTAGAATCGTGTTTGATACTGCACCAACTGTGAGTATAACTAGTACTGAAAATTAGTCTCAAAATTACTGTTAAAACAAATCTCTTTGCTACTTATAGGGTCATACACTGAGACTACTCTCCTTACCAGACTTCCTGGACGCGTCAATAGGTAAAATCCTGAAGGTGGGGGGAAGATGTCAGATAAAACCATTTACTTTACCTTTCAGTTTCTGAGACCTTTGTCTCTCTTCTGCATTTTTTTTTACAGCTTAGGAAGAAAATAACCTCAGCTACATCAGCAATCAAATCAGTGTTTGGGAAAGAAGATAACCAGCCTGATGCTGTAAGTCTTGTGTGTATTATACTTTGTGTTTCAATTCCTTTTTAATTTTTTTTCTGTGGATGTGAAAAGGCTGACAAATTGGAACGACTAAGAGAAAGGATGGTTAAAGTTCGCGAGCTTTTTCGTGACACAGAGTCAACAGAGTTCGTCATTGTCACTATCCCAACGGTATATGCATTGTTAAAAGACATTCTCCATTCAAAATTAAGATTATCTTAATGATCATCATAATGTTTTATTGACATCCTGAAGGTAATGGCTGTGAGCGAGTCTTCTAGATCAAGTGCTTCCTTGAAGAAAGAAAGTGTCCCAGTCAAAAGACTTGTTGTTAATCAGATCCTCCCTCCCTCCTCCTCGGATTGCAGATTTTGTTCCATTAAGAGAAAGGTACACACATAGACTCTTCTCATTTAAGTTATGGACTCTTTTTAAACAGAAGATTGGTCTTGTCGACTCCTCCTCAATCCAAAGAATCAAAGAGAGTTTTGTGCATTTATGTTTTACTGTGGTGAAATGCATGTAAAACGGTGAGAAAATGAACGTGCAGGACCAGATGCGCGCTCTAGATATGATACGAGAGGATTCAGAACTCTCTGCTTTGACATTAATGGAGGCTCCACTGGTCGATATGGAGATCAGAGGTGTCCCTGCTCTGCGCTTCTTGGGCGATATCATTTGGAAATGAGATTCTCACCACATTATATTTATGTAAAGAAGAAGAAAAAGCAGGTTCAGTTGTGCATGAGATAGTGTTGGCTGATACATTACATAGTTTTGGTACAGATGTTGGAATTGCTATTAGATGAACCAAATTGAGACTTTGATGGGGGTTGGTGGGTGCATAATGTTCGATTCAAACTTCAGTGCTTAAAAACAATGAATATTGAGCCTCAAGATATTTTACATTGATCTTTTGTGTAGACTGTAGAGCAAGACCTAAGATAAGCCCATTGCTTTACATAATAAAACAGCAATGCTTCACTTTTAAAAGCAAATCTCTAGAATAGTACTTTTTAAAGTTTTTGTCACAAAAATAGCACTAAATAAATAAAATGACAAAATAGCATATTTTTATTTTGAAAATTTTAATATTTATTTTTTAAGTTTAAATATTTGAACATATTACTAAAACTCCACCCCTTAACTCTAAATCCTAAATCGTAAATTAATTAATCCGACGGTTATAAATGCATATTTATCCTTTAATAAAACTTATTTTGGTCATTTTCTTTTTTTTGTATGCTATTTTGTGACAAAACATCTTTTGGTGCTATTTTTGTCTTTTTATCTAACCAACCAAAATGAGGGTTTAACTTAAGCCAGTGTAAATCCAAAATACATTTATTTACCGACTTAAAAATAAACTTGGATTAAACGACATCCATTAAGGGTGTGTTGAAAGAGCCAAGACTTTCCCATAAAATGAGGAAATAGTGAACTGTATACAATCCTGAGGAAGACGCTCTATACATTTCTGGATCACGTGATTACCGTTCTGATCATGAACACATTTCAAGACAGAACCAATCAAGCTCTTGCACCATTCGAGAGCTTGCTGCTCCAAATCAACCAATCAAGCTCTTGCACCATTCGAGAGCTTGCTGCTCCAAATCAACCACCAGCTGTGGAGAAGTCCGTTCCGTTGATATTTGCATTGTTGACATCAGATAAGCTCAGGCCTCTCAATCATATTTGCATTACCAGTAATGAAGTTGAGCAATCTAGAGCAGTCTCGGCGCTTAAGACTGCTATAGAGCAGTCGGTTGGGATATATCCCCAAAGCTTAATAAACTCTGGCGCTTAAGAAAAGCCCAACGGACTTCATTACTGGTAAATTACCCATTAGGCTTAGACGTTTGAATTAAACAAACGCACAGTTCACGTTTTAACAGCCTAGCAAAAACTGTAAAGGCCCCCCTTTAAAAAGACAAGAAAAGTCAATAAAACTCCCGTTCACCACAGTCAAACTGCTCCTTGGACCACGGAACTCCAATTCGCCGTAAATGACGTAAACACCCCCTTATCCTCTCACGTCACGGTAACTTTACAGGGTGAAACCGTAATCTCAATCACAATTTTCCACTACAGTATTCACCATTCCATTTTTGGCATTATCATTTCACAAAATCATAATCGTCTTCTTCTGTAACCAATATGATCGCTTCGCTTCCCAACGCAATCCTCTGAGATCTCTCCCCACCATGTCATCAGTATCTTCCCTCCGCCGTTTATCCATCGGAGCCGCCGCAATCGCCGCCGCATCCGGTGGCGCTGTCTACCTCTCTCCCTCTGTCGCCTCCAGCGACAGAGGCGGCGGTGGTCCGGTTCTGGAATCCTTGAGGCGCAGGATCGGCGATCCCACCGCTTCCGTACCTTCTAGATCTGCTCAGGAGTCTGCTCTGATCGGAGCCAGCGCCTCTGATCCACTCGACGTCCTCGTCATTGGCGGTGGAGCCACTGGCTCCGGAGTCGCTCTCGACGCCGCGACGCGTGGCCTCCGTGTAGGTCTTGTGGAGCGCGAGGATTTCTCCTCGGGGACGTCTTCGCGCTCGACGAAGCTTATCCATGGAGGTAAGGTGTTGAGAAACAACGAATTGATTTGATTTAACAATTAATTAAAACAATAAAATAAATAAAAATACAAAAAAAAAATTAATTATTTTAAATCTATGCTGCATCACATTGAGCTTTGATGCGTCTCCTTGAACAGGTGTTCGGTACTTGGAGAAAGCTGTTTTCAATCTTGATTACGGACAGCTGAAGCTTGTGTTCCACGCGCTCGAGGAGCGTAAACAGCTCATCGAGAATGCGCCACATCTCTGCCACGCTCTCCCCTGTATGACGCCTTGTTTCGACTGGTTCGAAGTTGTCTACTTTTGGATGGGACTGAAGATGTACGACTTGGTCGCGGGACCGCGCTTGTTGCATCTCTCCAGGTACTACTCTGCTCAGGAGTCTGCTGAGCTCTTCCCGACTCTCGCGAGGAAAGGGAAAGAGAAGAGCTTGAGGGGCACTGTTGTGTATTACGACGGGCAGATGAATGATTCGCGTCTCAATGTGGGGTTGGCTTGTACGGCTGCGTTGGCTGGTGCTGCTGTTCTCAACCATGCTGAGGTTGTCTCGCTTATTACAGATGATGATACTAAGAGAATAGTTGGTGCTAGGGTTCGTAACAATCTCACAGGTACAGTCACTAGCAACTTCTTCAGTTTTAGTATACTTATGATTATTAATGAGATTGGTTTTTATTTTTGACAGGGAAAGAGTTTGATAGCTATGCGAAAGTGGTTGTTAATGCGGCTGGACCGTTCTGTGATTCCATTAGGAAGATGGTTGATGAAGATAAGAAACCGATGATATGTCCAAGCAGCGGTGTACACATCGTGCTCCCTGATTACTATTCTCCACAAGGGATGGGGTTGATAGTCCCTAAAACTAAGGATGGTCGTGTTGTCTTCATGTTACCGTGGTTGGGAAGAACAGTAGCAGGCACTACAGACTCTAACACATCGATCACTCCGCTTCCTGAACCTCATGAGGATGAGATTCAGTTTATACTGGATGCAATCAGCGACTATCTTAACATTAAGGTATGTCCAGATTCAGCTTAGAGATAGAGTAGTCAATTAAGTTGATTATATTGTCCATAATAAAATTTTGGCTAGGTTCGACGTACTGATGTTCTCTCGGCTTGGAGTGGTATCCGACCATTGGCAATGGATCCAACAGCAAAGAGCACAGAGAGTATCTCCAGAGACCACGTTGTCTTCGAGGAAAACCCTGGTCTGGTCACAATCACTGGTGGAAAATGGACTACTTATCGAAGGTAAGGAGTTGAAGAAGTTAGCAAAAATGTTTGTAAAATTTTGTTATTAAGTGCTCATGGTAAACTCATTGCAGTATGGCGGAAGATGCGGTTGATGCAGCAATCAAATCGGGAAAGCTGAGTCCAACCAATGAATGTGTAACACAGAAGCTACAGATTCTAGGCTCTTATGGATGGGAACCATCTTCTTTCACAGCTCTTGCGCAGCAATACGTGCGCATGAAGAAAACATACGGTGGTAAAGTGGTTCCTGGAGCAATGGACACAGCTGCTGCTAAGCATTTGTCTCATGCCTATGGTTCAATGGCTGACAGAGTCGCCACCATTGCTCAGGTTCGGTTCTGTTCGTCCATCTTAATAACGTTTAGGGGATTGGCTACATCGGTTTATGATCTGGTTTTGGTTCTTTAAATGCAGGAGGAGGGTTTGGGGAAACGGTTGGCACATGGACATCCGTTTCTGGAAGCAGAGGTTGCTTACTGTGCAAGGCACGAGTACTGCGAATCAGCGGTTGATTTCATAGCAAGGAGATGTAGAATAGCGTTCTTGGACACAGACGCAGCGGCGAGGGCGTTGCAGCGTGTGGTGGAGATTCTAGCGAGTGAACACAAGTGGGACAAGTCGAGGGAGAAACAGGAGTTGCAGAAGGCTAAAGAGTTTCTTCAAACTTTCAAGTCTTCCAAAAACGCACAGTTTAACGACGGCAAACACAACTAAAAGCTCTGCCTCTGAGCAAAATCTTTAAACTACTCTAATTGAATTTATTATTTTCTTCTATTTTTCAACTGTTGGCTCTCGGGTAGCCACTGGCGACAAGGAATAAAATGCTGCTATACGGATGGAATAATACTGCGACTACTGAAGTGATTAAACACTTTGTTATGTCTTCAAATTGTGGATTTACATTTTTTTTCTTAAATTTATTATAGATATACATTATGTTTCTGTGATCGCAATTCATTTCATGCTTTATACAACAGTACAATCAGGAGTGAGAGTCAAAGCTGAAATCAACACAGGTTTTACAAGCTCAGTATGCATACACCCAGCTCCGCTACTGTCAACAAGGAAAATCTCAAAGTGCATTCCAAAGTCATGCTTCGGTAGGAAAATCTCAAAGTGCATTCCAAAAGTCATGCTTCGGTAAATCAAAGAGAGAATTTCTGATTTCACCTTGAAAATATGATTCTATAAACGAGCGTGAATCTATAACGTTCCAAATCAAGATGAATGGGGAGATAAATTTGTGGCTTTCTCTGTTTTTGTAATCATCACTTGTATTTCAGCTTAGAAAGTTTTATACAAACAAACTCACTACCAAAGAATATTAAACACAAAACAAAGCTCTCAAAGAAAGGTCTTGGTTCCGTATTCAACACCATAAAACAATATACTCGCGAAACTAGACAAGAAAGGAACAAACACACTGAATGAATAACGGAATCGTACTTTTACCGGAGTAGAAGAACGAAGATGATATACATTTTTTATGTCGTCTTGCCTCTCCTTTTGAGATTTAAACACTGATTGCTCTGCAGCTTACGAAAATAACGAAACAGATTGGCTGCTGGAGAAGTTTTGCTTGTTTCATGGTACTGCGCGAATGGCTCGAAGAGTTTTTGATATTTAGTGAGAAAGAATTTCGGAAAGGCGAATTTGAGCATCAGGAGGAGTATCCCTTCCAGGAACATTGACCTTTAAGAGATTGGAATACCTGCAACCCCAAAAGAAATCGTATTAGACTCAATCTTGTGTTTATTTCGATAAGTTTGGGTTATTATAAGTAATCGAAGTTGAGGAAACAGACTCTGTGGGTGTAAACATTTGGTCATGTTCCGCTATGAATGCAAGTAACGCCTGCATAGAATCAGGTAAAACATCTGAGTATAAGAAAAGCGATGGACAAACCAAGAAGAAACAATAATTTCTTTGGCTAACCTCGAATGGCATGTTCAGTAGTTCATAATAAGTACGGACACGATCTAGGTTCTGTTGTACACTCTCACCATCGACATATGGAATAGCTGCCATGGCCTGCGATGTATAATACACACGGATGTCAACAGTGAACTGCTATCGGAAACCGGTTCTAGATAGTGAACTAGACACCTAAATAGGACTGATCTTTTACCTGTTCCAATGCTATAGTGTTCCGACAAATTTGTTGAACTCCGAAAAGGTTGATGGATCTCATGTCAGCCAAAGCCTAGAAAAATACGTAGTAAGAGACTTTCAACGGTTTAGAGGATGATCGATCAGTTGTTAGGTCTAGATTTGTGACATGGTATATTGACATGTCAATTAGAAGTACCAAAGATCTTATTAATGCAAGTAAAAAAAAAAGGTTTCAAAGATAAAAAAAAGAAGAAGTGTACCTTAATGGACGCATTTGCAGCAGTCCCACAAATGCCACCAAAAACATAATTGCGCTTCTCACCTGAGATGAAAGGCGCCATTCCCTCGTCCCTACGTGTTATCTGTTTAAAAAAAAATGTAAATAAACTTGGCGCAGAATTATAGGGATTGAATCTCGCAAAACCAGTTCAAAACTAGATTGCACACTAAACAAGAATGTAATTCACTGCAGCTAATTAGGTTTTCTCAGCAGAAGAGTGATACGAATATTTGATAGCTATGAAACTAAACAGGGTTTATTAAAGTTATATAATCAACCTGTGAAGTAAGAGAAATCACAAAGTCGTCTGGTTCTTCAGCATCTTCATCCTCCAAATATTCCCGATTTGTCATTTCCTTTTTCAACACCATAGTATTTCGTAAGTTTTACAATTTCTCATAGCCATGCCACCTTCCTAACAAAGGGAACATTCACATCACATACCTGAAGATGAAAGACTGTTTCCAATTGCATCTCAACACGAAGAACCTTAAGGCAATCGGTGGCAAGTTTTCTGTACTCGTCAGCAAATGACGCCAGATTCCTTGGAGAAGTTGCTTGATTGCTGCTATTACCTTCAGCTTGACTTGCTGCACGAGGAACTGCTTGTCCAAGCCTAAAGATTTTGGGAAATCAAAACTTCAGAAAGATTTTTCATTTGCTTGCTACTTAGAGAAGGAAGTGAGGACTATAGGAAGACCTATCAGACCATGCAAGTTTCTCTTTCACACTGAACGCAAAGGTTTCTGGTTTTTCATTTTTAAATTTTGAGAAAGAAAAGACAGCAATTAATCTAGCCTAGTCTCTGTAGGTAGCCCTACTTAATAGAGTCTGCCACGTATTAAGATTTAAGACATGATAGGAAGAGGCATGCATAAAGAATCTGATCCAGAAGAACTCACCTCTCAATAGAATCTGCCACGTATTCAAGCGAGTCACTAAGAGAGGCTAACAAAATGAGTTTGTTGTCATCACGAATTAGATTATCCTGTAAGAAACACAGTTACTTAAATAATCTTCACCAGCTGACAAATTCATACTAGAATAAGTTTCAGACAACACATGATATTTACCTGCTTGATAGACGGCAAACTTAAGAATAATTCAGTGAGTTCTACTTCGGAGCCAACAGCCTCAGAGTGAGAAACAGAATGGCCAAGTTGAGATGGCAAACAAGCACTTGCCGCATCAAGTCGCATCAATCTCTCAATATCATGCCTCCCAATGAGCCTGTAACTGAGCTTCTCCAGCACAGCCTGATGCATTAAATAATCAAACTTACGCTCAGAAAAGTGTGCCCAAGTGCCCAAGGAAGACATCGTTTTCTATTTCTTGACACTCGAGGCATAGAAATCGTAAAAAAAAAACAGTGAAGATTTTTATCAAAGATGGAAAAAACGCAAATAAGATTGGCTAACTCCAAGTTCTTCCACCTCTCTCTTGAATCAAACTTTCTCAGGTTATTGCTTCTAAGAGCATTTAATGCCAAGTTCTGCTGCAAGGCTTATCACAATCTGGAAAAACATCTACATTTACACTGCAGACTACGCAAGACAATGCTAAAAGCCCAAAACAGAACACTACTGCTATTTAATGAAAGTAGGTCTGTTTTCACGAAGCTCAAACTAAAATCTAGCACTTTGTTCAAGACATAGTAGACATTAAATCCATAGTCATATCATCTCATTCGTACACCTTCACAGTTAAATTTTTAAAATCAATGAAGTTGACAAGGCTACTTTTTAGTGTATAATTTTGTGCTATAGGTGCAACACCCTAAACCAGATCCAAACATATAAATAGATCAGAAGAGTCAAAGGAAGAGGACAACAAATGAGAAACGAGTAAGATCCATACCTCCATGTATGATGTTCGACATCTCTCAAATGTTCTCTCAAGAAATGTCTGAACATACTTCACAAGGTCAGTAGCAAATTTAGGCATGGCTTGAGCCCAACCAAGAACCTAGAAAAAGTGAAAAGCAAGGACTTCATTAAAACAAAAATATCATGAAACTGAGAACACAAAAGATGGACTAAATGATGAACTGGAAGTAACCTCAATTCTTTTAAGGCAGATCAAAAGTATGAACAACAAAAAAGTTTGGTTTCCAATTTAAAAGCATATAAAACTTACCTCTTTTGCAAGGAGATCTATTGCCAAAAGACCTTGCAAGATAGGTCGACCCTTTTCTACGGTTGAGGTGTAAGTAGTTGTATGTGAACGGGGTCTAAATGCGGCAGCACCTGCAAAATAGTTTTACGAACCATTGATTTTCAACCTTGAATCGAGGCAGGTATAGCACTGACACAACTGGTATTTTCATAACTAATAATATGCAAATGCAACTATTCCTATAGTTTTTTCTGCTACGGAATCTTTAAATGCAAAATATTTTAAAGACACTTTAACTTATAAAACTTTCATACTCTATATTGGTGAACAGTTCAGTTAGTTTTGCAAGCAGATTCTTCTTCTACCACCTTGCGGTGGTATAAATCCAAGTCTTTGGAACCAAATTAACAACTCTCCTTTCAACATGCAATTCTATGTATACCGTCACGGGAGAATTACCCTAAAGTAGCAATAGAAAACGCTATGATCAGATTTCTATAGTCTATGGAACTAACTTGATATAGCTTGCTGTACGCCTTTCCTATAGTCTACAAACATTGTCGGTAACAGGTGGTCCTTCACAAAGTTCTCGGTGAATGTAAGCAATCCATCATTCCTGCATCAGGTATTGAAAAATCGATGGTGAAAATAGTGGCAAGGTATTTTGGACAATGAGTAAGGTGTTTAGCTTTGACAGGATGACAGCCAGTAAAGGCATGCGGATATTTTGAACTTACACAAGCTGAGAATGCTTTTTGGGCAACATTGAAGTGATTTTATCTGTAAACTGCAAGACACAAAAGATCATAATTCATAAGATCACATAAAAAACAGTTGAAAATGAATGAAAAGCTTAGATGAACGAGAATTCAAACCTGAAGGACAGGCCGGTAAATAGATGCAGCTAGATATATTCCCTGTTCAGGCAAAACTGCTGCAGATCCATAACCTTCCTGTGATGAATTTGGAGCCCTCTTTCCCCAGCCTTGACGAATGAGATCAGCTCCTGCTAGCAGTACATAGCGTCAGTAACTCCACCAAAGGCATTATAACCAAAGACGTCAGGATGATTGATTAATACCCTGATTAGAAATCGATACAGTTGCATCTGTGAAACGAAAGGTGAATGTTACCCCATCTTCAGGTGCATCCCTGCAGTCCACCATCATCAATTAATCATGAACACTACTAAACAAATTGCAGAGTTTCCAATGGCCGTATCAGGTGATTCACAGCCCAACGAAAACATGCTTGTACATGAAAGTGAGGCCTATCTTAACAAAAACTTAAATGTCTAATTCTTGGGACATGTTTCGTTGTCTATGTATCTACACGAATATGAGGAACCATTAATATGAGAAAACCATCTCCGTAAATGTACGAACTAGCAAAGCTTAGGGGTCACTTGCCTTTTATCTTTCTTGGGAGCCTTCTTTGCAAGTTTAGCAGTTTGTGCAGCAGTATCTGCAGACGCAGCTTCTGGAGTTGCTCTTAGAATTTCACATATAAGTTGTTGGCATTCACTCTTCACCAGTAAGTCAGTAACACGTAAAACTTCAATCAGCTTACATATGAGAACGTTCAATATAGATATATAAATATTTAGCATCACGACAAAGTAGATATTTTGAAATCAATAGGCGGACCTGTAAGACTGTCAAAGGAAAACTGATAGTGTAGCCTCCAGTAGCTTGGGATGCATCAGAATCTGCGTTCCAATTCACATCAGTAGGCAATGACTTCGGTGTGTTAATGTCATGCTGCGAAGCCCTCAACTCCAAAAGCTCTCCAACAACAACATGATTTTCTATAGAAGCAACAATATAAGAAATTTTGTGCCTTCACTTTGAGAAAATAAAATATCAAGACGAGTTTAACAGTTGAATAGCTCACCAAATATCTTGACAATAGTATCTAAAATTGAGTCAAGAAGATCTTTTGCTGCAGCCTGCGCTTTGCCTCCAGGAGCCATAAGAGGCGAGACAGGGCTCACAGCTAGGTGAGTTCCAGAATTTGATATCCCATTTTTCGGTTTATCTTTTGATAATCTGTAGACCTCGGACTGTCCTTTGATAAAATGCAATCCCGCAGCTCCCGTTCGATCACCCTGACTACCGGCTGACTTTGACAAATTTTTAGTCTCCATATGGGCTTTAATCTTGGATACTATGATCTCATGTATTGTGGGTCGAAGTCTTTGGCTGCAAGAGAACACAAAAACATCACTTAGAAAAGTTTGACGATTTCAGTAACAGGATGTACTTATTTATACCAAGTAACATTTTTGAATGGAAAACAATCAAAACTTGAGCGGCATCGGTTATCCATTCATTTTTAACTTTAAGAGTAATAAACGTTAACTGGTCCCACAAATCACACATATACATTTGATAACGATTGTATCTCGTGATGACATCGGTGATAAGTTAACTAACGAAATGAAACCACTGTTAGCGATCAAAAACTAAAAGATATTGAAAGAGTGAATTTTCTACAACTATATCAAGCTGCAGAACATAGCAATTCTAGAACCATTTAGATAAATTAAAAATAGAAACCAACCATATAATAGCACCAGCAGCTGCAACTTTTCCGAGCATGCAAAGACACTGAATAAGAGTCTGTAGATACTTCACATGCAGAGGATCATCACTCTTTCTTACTGCTTCCTGAAACAGGAGATAAAGCAATGTCGCAACACTGAAAAAATTGGGCAGAAGATATGTGAAGTGTAACAAGCACGTACGATAAACTCGTCAGGAGAGGAATCAGAAAGCCAAGGTGGAAGTTGGTAAGAAAGCAATTTACTATCAGTGCCATTCCTGATAGTCTGTCCATCTCCAGTGGCTTCATCATGTTCTACAGAGTCCTCCTCATCATGTCCATCAAATGATGAACTAAGACACACAATAAGATTAAAGAAACGCACATTAGCGAAGTAAATTTTATAAAAGCAGAACAAAAATAGCGCGCAACTTTAGGTTGACAAAGCGACTTCTGTCATAATCAATTTACAGCATACTTTCTTTTATTAACGAAATTTATAAGGAGAACCTCCACAAAATGATATGAGAAACCATGCAAGTATGGTAATCTCTATTTCAAAAATAAAGCAGCGAGAGCCTTTGTGGAGAAGCGAAACTAAACAGGCAATGATCACTCCAGATAAAGCAAACTTTATACACGAAAAAATGCTAATATATCTCATACAGAATCAACTCAAGGTAAATGTTGCGAAATCATACCCTTCCTCAGTAGAAGCCGTTCTATGTGAACCATTTGTGAGGCCTCTAACACCAAACTGACTATCACCTTTCAGTGTCCGTGTTCTACGAGAGAGTGGTTGTGAGCTCATTCGACTAGCTGCAACAGCTGTTGTGGTTGGTACTTCATCATCTCCTTCATATATGCTTGACGCAACTGAACTGCAGCATAGACAAGGTCAAGAACAGACGAATGTGCATGAGGCACAGTGTCAAGCAAGCAGGCCACTGAACCAAGGATAAAAAGTAGCACTGTTTCTGGAATTCATTTATACAGGCTGAAAAGAAACCTACCTGTATTCACCTCTATTGTACAGATGTGCATGCAAATCGTCTAGAATTTTGAAGAAAAGGGCTCCCCGCAGCTTAGCTAGCTCAGATCTGACATCTTGAAGAGCACCAACCTAGGTGAACGTACCAGAATATCTATGAGTACAAGATCTAAGTGATCAAACTAACAAATCGTCTGTAAAAACAATCCTAGAGATCAAACTAACAAATGAATGGGAAGACCCAAAAAAGTTCCCGTGAGATTGCTTTTTCAGCATTTGTCAGCATTGACAGTTAGGAGATTACCGTTTGAAGCCCCTCACGCTCAAGCATCAGAGAAGACTGGATATACACTTGGATAGCAGCGTAAAACTGCTTATCAGCAATAAGCTTCTCAATACGAGATGGAACCTGTTAAATGTTTAAAGAGGCCGAATCCCCATTGTCACATCAGAAAGCAGTTTCGTTTAAATAGCAAAGAAAAAAAGAAACAAATAATGGAAACATATCATCAGAAATACAGAATGCTATCATGAATGACGTATAAAAAGTTCAAATACATAGCAAGCAACTGTCCACACAACAATCAACTAAGAAATGTTAGGGGTAATCCAACCAACCTTAGCAATGCCCTCAATTTGATCCAAAAGTGAGATGATGTGGCGCAATGTAACAGAACGGTACCACAACTGGTGTAATTGTTTATTGCGTGTTCCTAAGCTCTTCTTTGCTTCTCCCAAATCATGCTTCAAGTTGCCTATTTTATCAGTGGACTCGCTGAATAGTCGCAAGATCTGATGAGGAACATCATTACGTCAAATCATATTGGAGATACATATCTGGTTACTGCTTTAGAGGAAAAAGAAAAAACAGGCTCTTAGCCAATAAAAAGGAAGAGGTAACAGATAAAAGAAACCTGTGAGTAGTTTTGAATAGCTTTATTGAAACCACCATGATAAGCATGGACGACTTCATCCACAACCTCCTCGACAACATCACTTTGCTCCCTTAATAAAAGAATGTCCGCTTCACGGTCTTTAGACGTAATGATATGGACAACATGCGGCAAAGAGTCAAAGCGTGGAACAGCCCAGCTCTCATCTATTCGTGCCAGCTCCTCCCTAAGGTACTGCAATAAACCTCATCACTTAGGTACAAACAAATATATACACATGTACTCCAAAAAAAACAAATTCAAGAGCAGTGATAGTTAAAGTCTGTTTCCTATAAGCCATAATATCAATCACTTGTTCCAATAAAACTAACGACATACTTAACGTCCCTATAAATCGTTGAACCAAATGATTCCTCCTTTAAGGATGAACTTGTGGTTCTTCTACTTAGATAGGAGTGAAGAAAATGAACTTACAGTTTTATCGGAAGGAACAGGCAAACCATCGAAAATCCCCATGTTAGAGTCCAGATGAGTGTTCCTCAGCACATTCCAATCAAGCTATCTGTAGATGGAAGCAGAAAATCAAAATCTAACACATAAATCAGCTGGAGACGATGAATCAACGATGCTATGCAGTTCAATTTTTCAAACAGAAGGATACAAAGAAGCTAGTGGACGTAGAATTCAAGTCAGGAGAAGACATGGTAAACTTTCAATCATCATCACTCATTGAGCAAAAGATCTAACGATGAGCAGAGAAAGATAGCATCCAGTTACAACTGAACGGCGAAACTATCGGCGTAAACAGAGATCGAAATTACGAATCAAAACACTTAGGTGTGGAAGAAGTAGATCTAGAAAGGAGATGATGGATGGATTTTTCAGCTACCTGGGATTACGAATCCTCGTTCGAATCTGATAAGTGCGTCGCCGATCACCGAGAAAAAAAATATCTAAATCTCCAGGAAAATTGAGAGGTATGATGGAAGACAATTTGTACGCGTTGTTCTTCTAATTTTACCAGACTTTTCTTCTCTCTAAGACTCTAGTTATCTTTCCTTATTTTCTGTTTTTTCCCCGATTCGTTTTAATAAAAAGTTTAATTATGGGAAAAGGAGATTACTTTTGGACAGCAACATTTTCTCTAAGTTATCAAAACACAATTACATGCATAATACGTTTCACGGATTCGATTCAGAGAACAAAGGAGATTATATTATATATTATACTTTGTGCATGCGTTTAGCATGATTTTGTAACAAAATATATAATGTGACATTTTGGGTTTAGTGTAATGCATAAGAAATTCGTAACAGATCTTTCAACCACAGTCATCTTCTTTTTTTTTTAAATCCACAACACATTCATATAAGTGCTTGCTAATACAGCTTTTTCTACTTCCTCCTCTATTAGAGCAAATGATCATCATCTAGTTTTTGTGTGGTTGAATTATTATGACTAGGATTGACATAATTTCATTCCATCGTATGTGATCATAAACATCTAAACGGATGGGATTTAATTAAAAAATACACATCTTCTCTCTCTCCCAAAAAACCTCTCGCATCTCTCTAAAGCAGACGTAAGACGGAACCCTAGCTCCGGCCCGGTTAATCCGGTGCCGGAGGCATCTCTTCTTCCTCTTTTCTCTTTTTTTCTTTGCTTTCTCTCCTCTTACTTGATCTTCGCCGATATGCGCGTGTGCTCTGGGTCGGAAACCCTCTCAAAGTTTCTGATTGAAACTGACGGCGGTAAGATCCGGCGTGCCTGGAGTCGCGGCGAGGTCAACGAGATGGCGGAGGAAGAAAGTCGGCTTTTAGGGTTATTGGAGGAAACAGATCTGGTTTTTCCCCTTTTTCAGATCTCGTTGATTTCAGTCCGGTGACGGCGCGTGGCTTCGGGAGACGCCCTCTGCTCCTTGATTCTACGTCTCCACCAGAAGACAGTGAGGCGAGCGGAGGAAGCTTCGACGGTGGATGGACAGGGTATCGTTCTCCGGTTTTGGGGAACACACGAACAATGACTCCCGCCGATAAAAATGGTCAAGAGAAGATATTATAGCGGTGGTTCGTGGTGGTGACACATTATCCTAGTGCCGAAAGTCTTATTTTTTGGTGTGAGTCTCACTTCTCTGAAAGTTCGATGAGCTATATCGACCCGCGTTTTACGGAACCGAAACCCGACTTTCATTCGGATCTTGTGTCCGTTTTAGGCTGAGGGTCACAACGTTCGAAGACCAGGAAGATGAGGAGTTCCCGATTATGCACCTTGGTGAAGAGGCTATTGGGTCATGAGCTTTAATGTCGATCATTAGGATCCTTAGCTAGTTTTAATTTTGTCTCGGTGAAGTCTGTAATTTTGTTGTGTTAGTAGACGTTTGCTGTACCATGAGGTCAATTTAGGTGTGGTAGAAGAGATGAATCAGTCCGAGTCGTGGATTGATTTCATTCTCATGGTGGTCTAATATGCATTGAGTTAAGGTTAGGTAATGTTAGTTCCAATCAAGTGAGCTAGGGTGATACTAGACCAACTCAATGCATTTGTGGTGAAAGTCTATTGTGGTCAAGTATGTTCTTGTATCATGATTTGGTTAATGAAAGTAGTTGTTGAGTTAAAAAAAAAAAAACGGATGGGATTTTAGAAGAAAACTGGGCCCTAATGACATCTATCTTTGTTAAAAATAATTCTCATGCAATTCCATTGAATAAAACACCATTGGGCTTGGGCTTTACCAAAACAATCGTCTACTTTCGTCGAACAGACCCAATCTGTTGCAAATTAACCCTGGTAAGAGAAAAATAAAAAACTCACGGACAGCTAAACGACGGCGTGCTTTTAAACTCAAACTCAAATAGAAGAACCGAACCAAAAATCACTGTGGAAGAAAGCGGAAGAGAATGGTTCAGACAAAGAAGAAAAAGATCCACAACAGCGACGATGAAGAGGACGACACTTTCTACTACCGCTACTCCTCCGTCGCAGCACCTCCTTCTCACCCAACAAAACCTTCCTCCTCCTCCTCGAAATCACCGGCTCCCACCGGATCAGGCGGCTTAGCCCCTTCCAAATCGACGCTCTACGTCTCAAACCTCGACTTCTCCCTAACCAACTCCGACATCCACACGCTCTTCTCCACCTTCGGGAAACTCGCGCGGGTCACCGTCCTCAAGGACCGCGAGACCCGCCGGTCCCGCGGCGTGGCCTTCGTGCTCTACGTCTCGCGCGACGACGCGGCCAAAGCGGCGAGATCCATGGAAGGGAAGATCCTCAACGGGCGGAAGCTGACGGTTTTGATCGCCGCCGATAACGGGAGGGCGGCGGAGTTTATCAAGAAGAGGGTGTACAAGGATAAGTCGAGGTGTTACGAGTGCGGAGACGAAGGGCATCTTTCGTACGAGTGTCCGAGGAACCAGTTGGGTCCTAGGGAGAGACCGCCGCCGCCGAAGAAAAGGGGAAGAAGGAGGGAGGAGGAAGGAGAGGGTGAGGACTCGAGGGATTGGTCGGGGCCGGCGTTGGCGGAGGAGGGGTTTGGTGAGGATAATTGGGCTTCTGTGGTGGATAATGAAGCTGGGGAGAGGCTGAGAATGAGAGAGGCTGAGGAAGAAGAAGAGAGGAGGAAGAAGAGGAAAGAGGCTGCAGGGAAGAAAGTTAGCTACTTTAGTGATGAGAGTGATGATGAAGATTAGATTATGGATGATAGATGATCTATCATAGATCCATTTGTGTTGTATATGCAAATGTTTGAGGAGTCTGGATCACTAGAGAAGTCAGGTTGATGTGATTTCAATGTCAATCTGGAATCAAATTCTGTAGTAAGTGTTACTGGTGGTTAATCTTTTATTTTCTTTTTTCTTTTAGAATATGTTTTTGGTTCATAAGCGTTTTGACTTACACGAACCTGTACAACCCCTACATATAGTTTTCTTTAGAGATCAAATTACAGAAAGGAAACGTAAAGTGTTTACACAACACACAGTCTACATAGTTTCTTTGTTTGCTGCTATTACATCTGAGCAACCAGATCATCTCCTTCTGTAGTAGCCACAGGATGTTCTCCACCAAGCGACTTCTTCATCCATCCCTCCAACATTTTCAACGCAGCTTTTGGCTGGTCCATTGGAACCATGTGTCCCGCATCGTGCACCTGTTTATATTTTGTATAATTCATCATAACTCTTGTCTTTTACTATAGAGAATCAGAATAACGAAGAAAGACTGTGGTTTTGTGTAAGAAAAGCCTGACCTTGAGGAAACTGAGTTGTTCATAACTCTTTAACTTGCCTGCTTCTTTACCATCAACCAAAAAGGGAACTTCCTTAGCCGCCTTAAAGTTCTCTTTACCTGACCACTCCATTGCATTCACCCACCTCGAGTTACCTGCTCAAAGTTCAATAAATCATGTCAATTAGCATCACAAATGTAGATCATATATATTTAGCGTTTGGATTTGATTATGTTATGTTTTTTTGGAACTCACCGAGCCAGTTGCAGATGAGATCATATTCTCCCGCGTACACAAGAAGGTTGATTCCATCTTCCAGGAGCGCGGGAATTCCAACCTCGAGATTCCTCATCAAGTCTTGTAGCATTGCCTGATAGACACTAGTACTACAGGACACGAACTCTATCTCCCCAACACCAAGCGACTTTCTCACCTGGTTCAGGTTCAAGAATTTCTCCATGTCTGAGAAGTCGTAGCACAAATTTCCCTCGCACTTCTTCCTGATGTCGTAGTACTACACAAGAAGTGCGTCCAGTTATCACTACTTTAAATGCAGAAAGATTAAACAGAAATGCTTTTATACAAGTGATAGCGATGGTTTCTTCAGAGTTTCATGATGTTATCTAAAACAGTATTACATGCAAATCCAATAAGTAATGAAAGTTAAACAGTTGATTTTGGGCTTACGTTAACTCCATGAGCATGATTTATTACACCGCTGAACAAGGTGTTGCAAACAAGATATGACGCCAAACAGGAAGTTGTTCCATCAGTTCCTGAAAACCCCCCCCAAAAAAAAACAAAAAAAAACATGGATTCAGCATCCATCAAAACACATGGAGCAAAGACATAACTTGAACATGAAAATCAGAGGAAGTACTTATTCAAAAAAAAAAGAAAATCAGAGGAAGTACCACAGATCTTAATTGATAGTTCACACAGAGGGACAATCTTTGTTAAACGATCATGCTCTTTTTGAGAAATCAAACCCATTTTAAACGCATAGTCAGGATAAGCTGGGTATTGAAATGCAGGATCTGTAAGCCCATTTCCAATGGCGAATCCCTGCAAAAACTATAATTGTGAGTACCAACCTTCCATTAACACCATAAGAGAATCAAAAAGTAAAAAAATGAAACAGTCCCATGCCTTAAGGTTAACATGAATTCCCTCATTAGCCTTGTTTCCTCTATGGACCCGGGAAGCAAAAGCCGGAATGTAATGCCCAGCATATGACTCTCCAGTTATGTAAAAGTCCTTATTTGCCAGCTTAGGGTGCTCCGCAAAGAAAGCCTAAAGTAACATGAATAAAAATAATCACTATTAAAACCAGAACAATTTAAAAGAGGTTTAATCCAAGTGAAGTTTGAGAATTAACCAGCACCAGACCTGCAGAAAATCATAGAGATCATCGCTAACTCCGGTTTGGTCATGACGGATATCAGTTTTGTCACTGGTGTAGCTGAAACCAGTTCCAACAGGCTGGTCTACATACAGGAGATTGGAAGCCTGCAAGATAATTTGATAGTTTAGGACGACCAGTGATAAAAATAAATTATCATATAAGATCTCTAAGGTAATAATACCTGGTCCCATCCATACTCATTCCAAGCAAGAGACATGTTATTATTGAGCTTGAAAGGACCATTCTCATAGAACATAGCCAATTCACTGCTACATCCAGGCCCGCCCGTCAACCAAATCACAAGAGGAGCATCCTTCTTGTTGCGTGACTCGAAGAATAAGTAGAACATCCTAAACACACACACCAATCGAACATTTAATTAGATTCATATCAGCACAAACACACAACCTAGTCAAGAGCTAGCTGCATATTCTTAATGAAGCATAACAAATCAGATACACAATGAACAACAGGAGCTTAGGATTAGATAAATAAACCTTGCGCCTTGAGATTTGGGGAGCTTGTAGTAACCAGCATGATGACCTAGATCCTCGAGGGAAGGGCTGCCGCCGCCAACATCGGAAAGAATGTTCGGGAATATGAATCTCCGTTCGACAATCGAAGCTACCTCCTCCTCGTCGGAAGCGAGAGTCGAGACATCGATCACGTTCACCTCCAGATTCGGAAAGAGGTTTAGCTCCCGGATCAGCTTCTCGGCTCGGGATGAAGGCAAGCTCGGTATCTCGAAGCTGCGATCGTTCAGTATAATAGAAGATGACTGAGATGTGCTAGCGATGAAGACGACGAAGTGCAAGAGGAGCGAGAGGTAAGTCAGTTTCTCCATTTTCGTTTGTTTTATTTTTTCTCTCGACTGTGCTTTCTCGTGTGTTTTTGTGAGATTGTATACGAAGTGAGGAGAAGGTGTACAGGTGGGAGAAGAAAGCATCGAGAATTGAAACGTGACCGGGAAGTTTGGGGTTAGTTTGGGAATTTTGAAGAAATAGTTAAGTGATCTGTTACGCGAAGATAACGTCTGGGTTAATCAACGGTTTAGGCACGCGAATTGAATGAGAAGCAAAAGATGGGATGGGTGTGGGTCCCATAAAAATTTTAAAAAAAGGAGAAAGCAAAAAGGAATATCCGACCTGCCGGAATCGAACCAGCGACCTAAAGATTTCTTTGGGAGAACCCACTACAGTCTTCCGCTCTACCAACTGAGCTAAGGTCGGCTGCTTATTACCTACACTTTTGTTTAGTATAAATAATATTTAATACTTAATCAGGCCAAACCTTCTTATTGGGCTAAATCATCGCGTAACGGCGTAAGTTTGTACATAATAAAGTAAAACATTCTTGACCAAATGGATACAATCAGAAGATCCCAAGCCCATACCACCACTAAAAGCAACATAAGCCCATTGGATTAACAAACCGAAATTAGAAAACGAAGTTGAGAAGGAAAAGGAATCGTCTCAAAACTTTGATTTCACTTTCTTCTTTTTTTAACATTGATTCTATTTCATCATAATCTGAACTTTGATTTCAATAATTTAGTCTTCAAAGTTGGGTCAAATCTTAATTTGCAGAAGGGAAAATTCATGAAATATCTACTATATTAAAACGAAGTCACAACATTGTTTCATATGTGATTTTTTATTTATTTGGACTATCCCTAGAAAATTTATTAAATTCTACATACCTTAATTATAATATCATTATTATTTTATTTTTATTTGAAATACTAATAAATATCTTAAATAAATATCTAAAAATTCTTCCAAATATTTTTTGAAGTTGGTTAACTAAAATTTTAATTAACACAAATTATAATTAGAAACTAAATTATAGTTTAGTTTTGATTGTAAACAAAAATTAATAACTATATAAAATAATTTTAATAATATTTTAATGATAAGAACAGTTTTAAATTGATTTAATTTTAAAAATTAAATTAAGAAATATTTTAAAAGATGTTTTTAAAAATAAATTGATTTCTATTTCTAATTTAAAAGTACAAATATATTATCTATTTAGCACATAATTAGGACTTATTTCAGATGTGATTTTTTTTTAATTTAGACTACTTAGAAGTCATACCTTTAAATGTTTTTATCATGTAATATAATTAATTTACACCTCCATTCAAAGATGAAACATTTGATCTTTATTCATAGCGTATATATAAGACTTTAATCTACTGTTATTAACGTTTGTGTATTCTCCTGAATTAAAAACCAATTCGATTTATTATTTAAACATTTATACTAAATTTGTTAAATTAATCATTATAACCAAATTATTTATTATGTAGGTTCAATTTAATTTAATTTCAACATATATTTCATATTAAAAAAATAACCAAATCAGTATTTTTACATAATAATGTTTTCAAAATAAAATTTGTTTCATTAATACAAAATTAGTTAAAAACCAATTCCGTTTATTATTTAAACATTTATATTAAATTGGTTTAGTTAATCACCATATACCAAATTCCCTATTATATATGTTCAACTTAATTTAATTTCCACATATATTTCAGATTTGGAAATAAAACAAAAATTATGTACAAAAATTTATAAATTTTGTTACAAAAATACAAAATTTATAAATTGTATAGGAATAATACTATAAGCCACATAAATATTATTATGAAATTAGATAATATATAACACCAAATTGTATTAATTTATTGATATATTTTATTACATAACCTAAAAATATATCTATCTTATTAAAACTCAAGTACAAAATCATTTTGTTTGGTTACTTGGATAGCATTTTAAACATTCGATATGTTTGGAAACATGGATTGCAGTCTAAGAAGGAGGTTTGTTTGAAAACATGGATAACAATATTAAATGAGAATTGTTTGGAAACATGGATAGCAGTATATTTAATTCCTTTTATTTACACATTTAGTCATTAAATTTATAAAAAATTAGGTATTTCCTTTTTATAATTTTTTTATTTACAGATTTTACCACTACATTTAAAATCAATTTAAATTAATTAATTATAATTCCAAACTTATCTAAACAAATTGATGTCTCCATATATTGATCATTATTAATATGTAAAATTACTATTAAAAAAAAATATTTCACTTATTTTAGTCAAACACATAAAAATATATATATTTTTATTTTTTTTACAAAATCATTTAGGCATAAACATTCGGATACCCATTTAGGTACGTCGGGTATAGATTTTTTTGGGTTTTGAAATTTCTTTTTAGTACTTCCTTTTGTGTTTTTTTATTTATAGATTCTACCATTGCATTTAAAATCAATTTAAATTAATTAATTAAATTTCAAAAATTATCTAAACAAATCGATATTTATATATTGATCATTACTAATATTGTAAAAATATTAGTAAATAGAAAATTTCTATTTAACTGCATTTAGCCAAACACATAAAAATATTTTCTATTTGTTTACAAAATCAGTTAGGCATATACATTCATATATCCAATTAGGTACGGGTCGTTTCTTTCGGGTATATATTTTTGGGTTTTGATATTTCTTTTTAGGTACTTCCTTTTTGTATTTTTTATTTACATATTCTACCACTGCATTTCAAATTAATTTGAATTCACTAAGTACAATTCCAAAACTTATTGAAACAAATCGATATTCATATATTGATCATTATTAATATTTTACAAATATTACTGAATAAAATTTTATATTTCACTTAATTTAGCCAAACACATAAAATATTTTTTATTTGTTTACGGAATCCGTTAGAAATAAATATTTGGGTACCCATTTAGGTACTGGTCAATTTTTTTGGGTATAGACTTTTTTGGTTTTGATATTAGACCATGTTTGGATATAAATTTATGTGTGAGTTTCAAATTGAATCCCCCGGGTCTGTATGAATTTTGTTCTACTGTATAGGAAACTTAAAATATTTAAATAACGAAAGTATTTGAAAATGATTTATATTTGAACAAAAAATAATGGCTGCACATAAAAAAATCAATATAAAAGTACTGTACATTTGCATTCAAAATCATTTTTTTTAATAACAGACTACACAAATATGTTTATTTGTATAAAAAATTAAATTACAATGTAAATATTTAATTAATATAGAAATATGTCATATTGTTTAAAATATCAATATAAAAGTATTATACATTTGTGTTCTAAAATTATTTATTTTAACAACAAGCCAAATAAATATATTTATTAGCGAGAGAATAAAATAAAGCCAAAAACACATAGTTTACCAGAGAGACTCTATATGTCGAACTTATTATAAAGAAGATTTTACTAAGATAAATGCATTTAATAATTACAAACAAATAATATATTTCATAAAAACGAAAATAATATCCGCCCTTTCAAGGGCGGGTCAAAATCTAGTCTATATTATTAAAACACAAGTACAAAATCGGAGTGTTTGGAGACTTGAATAGGAGGATTAAAAAAATTTGGAGTGTTTGGAAACTTGAATAGTATTCTTGATGAAATTTGTTTGGATACATGAATAGTAGTATCTATTAATTGTGTTTCCATATTTCACTTAGTTTAACAATTTAATTAATTATATTACCTTAATAATAATTTACATCATTAATTATATTACCATAATAATAATAGTGCATATTTTTATTTATTAGTCAATATTAACTTTGTGCCAATTATAAAATCAAAAATGTTAAATAATTAGGTTTTACATATGATTAAGGGGGATGTATTCAACTTAGCATTTGATGTGATTTGATTTTTAATGGAGTTTTAGATGATTTTAATAAGTTGCAGAGATTTAGTTGATTTTTGTTAAACTACTCTAGAATATCACCTAAAACAATGAGATTTGAGTTTTATTTTTTTTAACTAAGAAACTCCATCCAAACACCCTAAAATCACCTCAAAACTTTAAAATCCCACAACTTAAAATATTTTCAATAACAGTGGATTTCAGAGTACTTTACGAAATGTCAAGTTCAATAACAGTAGATTTTAAATGAGTTTTTAAAATTCATGTTTGAATAACAGTGGATTTGTCATTTTAATACAAATCACCTGAAACTCTCAGTTGAATACATTCCCCTAAACGTTTGGTTTAGTTTATTTTACTAAAATATTTGTATTTTAGTTTCAGTTAGTAGAAAATTACGTACGCAAAAACATAGTTCAAAAATATGTTTTTGTGAATAAAATAATAACTTAAATCAAAATAATTAAAATGTGCTACATTTATTGCCACTTATTTTTCACTCTATATAATTATCTTACTTGATAAAAAAACTCTTTCTATTTCACTTAATTTAGACAAACACATAGAAAGAGTTTTTTTTATTAATTTATAAAATCAGTTAGACATGAACATTATATGTCCATTTAGGTACATGTTGTTCGTTTCGGGTATCGTTTTTTTATTTGAAACCAAGTCCCACTTGGATTTTATAAACTTATGTGTGGATTTTGAGTTGGATCATTATGGATCTTGATGAATTCGGTTATGATGTATAGGAACCTAAAACTATCTAAATAACCAATGTATCTAAAACATGTTCGGATATTTGTAACAAAAATAGCCATATAACCTGTCGTTAGTTATATTATGATACATCTAAAACAAAGACCGAGAAACACATAGTTTCTCAGAGACACTCTATGTAGCAAATTTATTATGAAGAAAGTTTTACTAAGATAAATACATTCAATAATTATAAACAAATAATATATTTCATAAAAGTGAAAATAATGTCCGCGCTTTCGAAACGCGGATCAAAATCTAGTCTAATCTATTAAAACTGAAGTACAAATAATGAGATTGTTTGGAAATTTGAATAGTATTTTAAATGAAATTTGTTTGGAAACATGGATAGCAGTAGAAATTAATACTTGCCTATTTTTAAGTGATTTTTTACAGATTTTCATTCTATTTCTAATCAATTCTAATCATGTCATGTAATATTTTTACTAAATAAATTCACATCATTTATTACATAACTACAAAAAAAACGTAATTGTTTTCAATATTTTTATTTTATCTTTTCCATTTATTTTCTCACTTTTATAACTATTTCATTAATTATATTTACCATAATATTTTGACAGCATTTATTTACATTTTAGCTATAATAATTTGACATATTTGAATAAATTATTCGATCTGTGACAAAAATTCAAAATGGTTAACAATTTTTTTTGTTTATGTAATCAGTTAGACATAAACATTTGGGAATCTATTCTTCTACGAGTTATTTTTTTGTTTATCAAGTTTTTTGAGTTTTGAAACTAGGTTTCATTCGGATATTATAAATTTTCATGTGGTGTTTCAAATCGGATCTTACCGAGTCAAGATGAATTCAATATATAGAAATCTACAAATATCCAAAAACTAATGTATTTGTAGCCGGTTCATATATGTCTACCAAAAGGAATAATATTAATCGATTCAGTTTAGGTATTTTGAATTCAAAGTACACCTAACCAAAAAATAACCAAAAGTAACCTATATTACCTTATTTCGCTTTGGGTTAGGTTCTAATGTTTAGAAACCTAAAAAAATTCAAATACTTATTCGATTAATTATATATGACACATATAAAATATATAATACTAATCATAAAAAACAAAATATCAATTTATGGAAAAAATAAAAATTAACACCCGCACGGGTGTGTGGATCAATCTTCAATTTTAGTATTAAATAAAATCCGCACGACACAGATTAAATTTCCTTTGCCAAAATTATACACGAACTTTTTGGCTCCCCAATGAATACACCAACTAATTTTGGTTACCCATAAATTATATCAACTTTTGAATTTCGGAGGTTTCACACCTCGATTTTGACAGCGTTAACTCTTTTCAACAGAGAAGTAAGACGACATTAACTTTTTAATTAGACACGTGCTTGAACCGTGAAAAGCTCGGGTTTCATCCTAAAATTCCCAAATCGATGGAGTCAAATTAAGAAACGAGTTTAGTATGTTTCTGGTACTGTTTGCGGACTTCACTGATACATGGCGACCTGCGATTTGTTTTTTTTAATTTTTTTTTTTAAATGAGACAAAAGAAAATTAAGAACCCCCCAAACTGGTTGCAGCGATAATGGTGCTCTTATGGTTTTAGTTGCATCAATTTCATCAATGATGAAACTCATATGAGATTTGTCATTTTGTTATTAGTACACTCAAAAAATAATAATTGTAACATTACATTATATCAAACTATTATATTACGAGAAACTTTGGCTAGAGACTATATATAAATGTTGATTCTCCTAGCTTTACTGTAAGAGGTTCGAACAAGAATGAACAACACTATCAATCACTCTTTTAAGTAAGTGCATAATTCAACTTGTGAAAAACAATGTTAAAGCCGGAATCAACAAAGCTTCTCCATCTGTTTTCTAGCAACCGAGTTTTTTTAATTATGATAAATCCGCAAATTATGAGATGATAGAGTTGAAGAAAGAGTCCATTTCAGAACCAAAGATTAATCTCCCTACACAACAAAAGCAATCGTCATGTGCAAGGTAAAGAAGCAAAAAAAAAACCATTTCTTCTTAATCTCAAACAATATTTGCTCGCTAATAGTCATATATAAAATGAAAATATGGCAAAAGACCATGAACGAAAATATGAAGCTAGTTATTTAGCATGTCATAGAATTAAAGTTATTCACATACCAAAAGGTCCGGAGAAGAAGAATATTATTTCTCACGTTGTTTTTTTTGAGAATTGGCATTTATTTCTCAAGTTGTTGCCCTTCCAGGATTTGTCGAATCCGAATGGGTTATCAGCTGAGATGATGCTGAAACCCTGTACATAGATTTTATGTCCTTCACCATCTCCTCTTTCTTCTCAAGACTGTAGCGACGTGGCGGAAGGACTGTCGCAGTCTTCAAACACTTTGAGTTTGCAAGGATGTACTCCACACATTCTCTCTCCTGTCTTCTTATTCCCCTAAAATTATCCCACACAAAGATCTCGAGATGTGACGACAAGCAAACCGGTACAGAATTTTGTTGGTTCCACGAAAGTGGGAGATTCTCGTAGTAATAATACACACACTGAGAATCAACAAGGAAGAATAATAAACAAATTTTATTATAAACTAATATAATATTGTATGAGGGACATGGAGGAAGCTACTTACATAGCTGATCGTAAGCTCTTTTAGTATAGGTGAGTTATGTAGGAAAAGCATAAGTGGTTCCAATGAACAGAACTCTGAGCAACCTGTGATCAACTCTGGGTCACCTCGGCCTAGAAAATGCAGCTTAAACTTCACGAGCCGAGAGAAATTAGCGGCGCTACAACATGCAACCTGCATTTGAATGACATTGAACAAACATAAACATAACACATCAAAGAGAGCATCAAATATAGGAACAAGAAGGATACTAAAAGTAGTTACGTTCATCAATCTCAAATGGAGATTCCTGACAGAAGAAAAAGATCTCAGAAACTTGTCATTTGGCTGAGGAACCAAGTGAGCAACATAAGACGCATCAAGGTGAGGCATGTTCTGGATCGAGCCAAGGTCTCCATGATCAAATATACTAAGGTGTCGTAATCCAGGGGAGTCTAAAACAAAGGGCATAGCAGAATATCTTACGTGAATGTCCATGTATTCAAAACTCTTTAAAGAAGGAACTTTCACAATGAAAGTTTTCACATTGTCACCAAAGTATCGGTTCACACGCAAATAACTGAGCGCAGGGCAATTCGCTAGAAGCCTAACATGAGAGTTTTCATCTTTAAACACAACATTGAGAAGGGCCAGCGTCTGAAGCAAAGGAAAGCAAGCTAGGGAAGGAACATCAACGACGAGAGCACTACATGATAGAGTCAGATTCACTAGCGTTTTGGAGGTGTAAAAGTTCGATGGTAGCAGCAGGATTTTTGGTTGAGTTGGTAAAATAAGAGATGGTATAATAAGAGCTAGCTCTTGAACGTTGTGGTCAACAGCGTATGAGACGCACTTTCCAACATCTGCATCGTCCGTATACTGGCATTCAGCTTGAATATGCAAGATTTCTAGTACAGGTGCTTTGTGGAGTTGCAAAGACTTGTCAACTAAGCGCCAAAGGCTCTTTCCCCCTTCTTTGCTTGTATCATTGTATTCAAGTTTAGGCACCTTTGTCCAGACCAAAGCCCATCTTTTGGACAAAACCATGGTTGTCACGGCATCTTTTGTTGGGACTTGAGACAATATATTCAACAGCAAATCGTCATGCAACGCACTGATCCTGTCTATGCGAGGCATTCCTTTTTTGTTTTTGCTGAGAACAGAGGGGAAGATGAACTGCACGAAGAGAAAACCCTAATCTTGATAAAATAGAAGTTTACAAAATCTCATTCATATAATATTTCTTAAATTTTTGCTTACTCGTCGTATACACTCATCATTATCTAAATTAGAAATACATCTTTATCCCTCCCAAAGAAAAGAGAAAATAAAATAATCGGTGTTATACATTCTCTATTGATATAGTTTTTTAACTAGGTGTTTTGCCCGCATTTGCGGGCTTAATAAGTTTACAAAAATTTGTAAATGGATATATTATCAATTCAAAATCATTAGAATAAATTATTTTTATCCTTTTAAAATATTTAATAGTTAATTAAATATTAAACTTTTGATAATATGATAAAAATATTTTAATAAAATTTATTTTACAACGTAAAATAAACTTGAAAACATTCATATATTCATAAAATATATACAGTGATTTATATTTTTTTAATATTGTAATGTAAAATACTTTTAGATAAGATGATATAGGATATTTTAGATAATGTTGATTATTAAATAAACGAATTATTATAAATGTAATATATTAACAGATCTAATCTAATTATTTATTAAGTGTAATAAATATTTTAAATGCTCTAAATTTTAACGTGAGAACGAAAAAAAAAATATTTTACAAATAATAATATAAATATTTTTGAATTTTTTACAAACTATTTTCAGAAATTATCACAATGAGTGATTTTGATTGTGTTAAGAAATTTATCTTAAAAAATTATGATTCATTTGATCTTATGTGATAAAATATATATATTAAAATAGAATGGGTTTAATATTACTAAACCAAATATAATACAAAAATATATATAATATTTCAATGTTACTAAAAATATAAATTTAATTATGATATTATCTTTGGATTTTTTTAATTACTCTCAATATAGTGATAATAATAAGTTATCAGCTAAATTTCTAAAATTATTTATTAAAATTAATAATGGAACATAAAATATGACTTATCCTAAATTTATGGAGATCATGACAAATTATCAAAATATTGAAAATACTAATTAAAATATCTAAAATATTGAAACTACTTATTAAAATTATCAAAATATTGACAAATAAATAAAAAAATCTAAAACGATGGAGAAGTTGACACATAAGCTAGAGCGAAAAAATCATTTTATAAATAATAATATAAATATTTTTGAATTCTTTACGAACTATTTTCAGAAATTATCACAATAATTTATTTTGATTGTGTTAAGAAATTTATCTTAAAAATTATGATTATTTTATCTTATGTGATAAAATATATATATTAAAGTAGAATGAGTTTAATATTACTAAACCAAATATATTATAAATATATATAATATTTTAATGTTACTATAATAAATATAATATAAATTTAATTATGAAATTATCATTAGAATTTTAATTATTCTCAAGATAGTGATAATGATAAATTATCAGTTAAATCACTAAAATTATTTATTAAAACTAATAATTAAATGTAAAATATGACTTATCCTAAAACTATGGAGAACATGAAAAATCAGCAAAATATTGAAACTAATAACTGGTTATTGAAAATATTGACATATAAACCAAAAAACCTAAAAATATGGAGAAGTTGACACATAAGGCAAATCAATTCATAAATAATAGTATAGATGATCCACGAGAAAATCCGCCCAAATATGTAAAGGTAATGCAATTTGTATGTAAGAAAATATTATTTTGTCAAAACATCTGTATATTGTTTGAGGAATCTCGTCAGTTTATAAATTCTCATTCATATAATATTTCTTAAATTTCGTTTTTAACTTTTTGCTTACTTGTATAAATTCATCATTATCTAAATTAGAGGTACATCTTTATCCCCAAAAAGAAAAGAATAAAATAATTGGGATTATACATTCTCTATCGATATAATGTTTTTGTGGAGATTAGAGTTAACTTAAAGTTGAAAACAAGTTTCTTTCTCTGTGTTTAAGTTCTCTCTCTCTCTCAGTTTGAAGTTAAAACTCTCGTGTGTGTTTGCTTTGGAAACTAAAGAACACAGAAACTGAAATGTAAAGACACAGGGAATTTAACGAGTTCGGGCCCTTGGGAGGACGCCTACGTCTCACCGGAGAAGATCCGGAAAATCCACTAAGAACTTGCTCAAAACCGAGCCTTTAATCTTTACACTTCTCTCACTCTGTTTTTTCTTATCTCACGCACACTTCATACAGACATACATGTTCTGCATATAAAGGGACAAGAAGTAATGAAACAAACCAGAGTTAAATAAAGTGATCAGTTTCTTAACTCTGGTTCCTTTGTCCCTTTGCACCATTAACGCCAAGAGCAAACGGCTTGTTGCAGGCCTGCATTCTTTGTCTCCTCTTTTGGTGCATTGCTTCAGTGTACGGTTCTGTCCTTGTAACAGAGTCCCGAGTTTTTGGAGAGAAAACTTGTGCCTTGAACCCTCTGTCTCAAAGAGAGACACTTGCCTTTCACTTTCTGTCGAAACCTTCTCCCTGAGACTAAGTCTTCAGTCTTGTCTTGCTTCAGACCAATTTCAACGGTTTCTTATTCTTCTTGAAAGACAACTCTGTTACAAACAGAGCTTAGGATTCAAACTAACTTCCACAGTTTTATTGATTCACGAGAAAATCCACACAAATATATAAAAGTAATGCAATTAGTATGTATGAAATTTTTTTTGTCAAAACATCAGAGTTTATTGTTTGGGGAATCTCGTCAGTATATAAAATCTCACTCATATAATATTTCTTAAATTTTCTTTTTAACTTTTTGCTTACTTGTATAAACTCATCATTATCTAAATTAGAAATATATCTCTGTCCCAAAAAAAAAATTGGGGTTATACATTCTCTATTGATATAAATTTTTATTGATCTACGAGAAAATCCACACAAATATGTAAAGGTAATGCAACTAGTGTGTATGAAAATATTTGTTTGTCAAAACATCAGTTTATTGTTTGAGGAATCTCGTTAGAGGTATCATCTTTAGTATGAAGCTTCAATGAGAATCAAAGAACAGACCAAGAGGCGATGAAGAAGAGGAGGTGAAAAAGAAAAAAAAAAGACATGTGCTAGAAGACCCATTAAGACAAGCTAAAGGAAGTCTCACTAAAAGAGAAGATGCCGAGAAAAAATGAATATCCAACCTGCCGGAATCGAACCAAGCAGGTTGAAGATTTTTTTAAACAGAGTGTGACTCTTGGCGATGAAGAAGCAAGGAAACGAAAAGTGCAGAAGAGAATTCTCGAAAGAAAAGGACCTCCAACATTTACTTGTGCGGTACTTTAATCAGGTACTTTGGTAATGAAACTTATAATGTAATGAATGATGATCTCTGAATGTGATTGTGATATTACAGAGGAATTGCACGGATGTTACAGTTCACCTGTTCATGTTTATACTTACAATGTAAGGAACCTGTTCTTATCTGTTCCTTGGGAAACTCATCTTGATCTTAAGCAGCCAAAGACACTAACTATCTTACTGTCACGTAGGTCTCTGAAGCTGATCTCTCAAGTAGCCGAAGTAATGGGACTAGAAAAGAAGTAATGCGACTAGAAAACGACATAGAAATGACAGATGATGTTGGAGAAGCAGATGTCATTCTAGCCTTAAGTTCTGAATTGAAACAGAATCCATCAATCCGTCGTGTTTCCAAATTACACAAGCTGCCTATATTTGTCATTAAGGTATCCTTCGACAACCAATGTCAATATGTACAAAATATCATATAGTTGATTCGGAGACCAAAACAAGACCAAAACAAAAACTAAAACCTTAGAAAACGAACCTAAACTCTCCTCGATCTTATCAGCAAGCTCACCCATCACAGAGATACCAGACTTGGAACGTACACATGGCCACAAATGTCTGGTAGGAGTTTCTCAGGATAGTTACGTTCGGTCTCAGTTGAGTCTCTTAGCCCATCCTTACCAATCTCATAAAGAGTGCAGTAAGTACAGTGCCTCTGACCTTGTGTTTCATCTCCCTCGCACCCATGCAACGATCGTTTTCGGCTTGACAAAGCAGTAGACCGGATAAGCCGTATATCCATGGGGCTTTAGCAGAGGAAGAGCAGGGCTGGCCACAGTGAAATACTTAGTAAACGAGAGACACGCATCAGCCAACTTGTCTGTAACCCACACCTCAATCTTCTTTGATCCTTCCGCTTGCTGTAGCAAAGACAATCTAGATTCACGGAAACAGCTCAAGTAGCTTTCACCACCAGTAGAAGGAGGACGCAAGCATACATTCTTGAATGTTTCCTTGGTGAAGTCAAAACCTAGAATGTAGCTTTTGGGCTTCTTCTCAGCAAGCCAGTACATGTTACCCAGCACAGACACACCTTGGCACGATCTATCCACCACCCAATCAACCTTCACCTTCTCAAGAGTTCTCCATGAATTATTCTCCAGCTCGTAAATCTCAACCGGGGTTTCACCATCCACAAACTTAAACATGATCTGTGGATACCTCAAGATCATGTAATCCCCTCGATTCTTGTAGCCCAACCCAAAGTTATTGTATCTGGACTCACTATGAGACGGCATGATCCAGTTAACCTTTCTAAGAACCGGATTCCAAATCGCTATTTGCATTTGCGGGGGTTTTGGATTTGGATCCTCCTCCTTCTCCTCCTCCTCCTTCTCCTTCTTCTTTTTCTTCGGCTCGAACCTCTTGACGTGAGAACCAGTGCGTCTACAGAGAAGGAGACCGTCGCAGTGAAGCAGAATGTCTATATCGTTTCCATCTTGAAACTCGTGCGGTACTGGGGAAGTCGAGCGCGTTCGGGTCACAGGATCAGCGACGATGACTTTGTCAACGGTTCGTATGAACCTTTCAGCGGAATGCTCCAAGTGCTTGCAGATGAATGCCTTGCTGGTGAGGAGAGCATCGATGAGAGCAGTCCATTTCTTGCACATCGGTTTAGATCGGATCACAGCTTCTGCCGGAGCCCTGCAGAGTATTTCTTGTTGCAGCTCCCGTGGCAGTGATAACAAGGACGTCGACGACGACGAAGACGACGACGTCATGCTTAGCGCGCAAGTCTTGAAGCGTTTCATTGATTCTTTGACTCTCTTGATTCTTTATCGTTATTATTTTGAACTGGCTTGTTCTTATTTAATCGAATCATCTATATATATAATATAACCTCTTCTTTGCCACCTGGCTGTGAGCGACACGTGTCTATTTCTAAGAAGAGTTTTGTTACTTGCGTTTCTATTATCTTTTTTTTTTTTTTTTATTTGAATAAATCGTTTCTATTATCTCGGCTTTTACGGTTTATGTCATTCTTCGATGGCGATTTAAGACCTCTTTGTCACACAGAGCTGCTCTCACTTGGGATTGAAGTAGCTCGAGGATGTCGTCGACGTTTGTTTTATTCGAAGGGCTTTGGTATCAATCCAAGCAAAGCAGCGTTAAACTCATGTTAGGCAAACCGGATCCTTGGCCACGCGCCGTTCCAGATGCATTCTAGGGCTGGAGATGTCAGAGAAACTAAGCTGATCCTTCAGCGAGGAGGTTTTCTGAAGCAGTCTGACTTCGGAAACATGATGAGGTCGATCCCTATCGGAGGATGTATAGTTATATCTTCGGTGAGGCCTTTAGGATGATAGGATCTTTAATTTAATCAGACTGTTAAGTTTATAGAGACTATCAGTGTTCTTTGTTGTGTAGGTTTTGATCAATCGCTCTTTTGGGACTTGAAACTTGATCGTGCTGAGAAAACAGATGTACTCTTCTTCTGCTTGGAAGTTCAGAGATTTAAGACAACATAGTAAACAGGTTTTGGATCTTTTCCAGACCAACGCCATGATATGATATGATCAAAACTGCACCGCGCGCACATGTACCTGTAGAATAGGCAACTCTACAAAATGTTTACATTAGTTCATCATATACATTACTAATATCTAAGCAGAAATAAGCTAAAACAATTTTTCTATACGGTCTTTCTCAAGCTGCTGTTACCTCGGTGTTTGGGACAAAACTTTGCAAATATATTTGACATCACCATTGAAGACAAGGAGAGGCATCGTGATTTTCTCTAAACGTTTTTGGTAATGTTCTTATCTCTAGTCATCAATCTTAGGTTCATGTAACATAGGTAGGAGTAATGTTTATGAATCATGGATATGAGAAAGGCTTAGCATTCCCTCCAAAAGTAGCATTAAATCAAGTTGTTGATCCCGAGTCCCTTTAATGATATTGACTATTTGTCTGTGAAGCTGTTGAATCCACCTTGCTTACTACTGGAACCATGCTAAAGTAAATAAACACGGCAATATTACCGCTGGAAGTACTCAGAAAACTAAAAGCTGTTCCAATGACAACTGAAATTGGTCCAGGAGTTTAGGCTAAAAATTAGGCCAGTCGCGTCTCATAATATGTGTGTAGGCTAACAGTTTCTTGGATTCTGGTAGCAGCAGGTCTCTTAAGCGCTGATGCTAATAACTCTTGCATTTGTTTGTGTCTTAATTTGTTTAATACAAACATTCATGATATACTTCATGACCCAGTTTTTGTTGATTTACGGATAGAGAGGTTGAAGCTTCTTTCCGATGAGGAGAAGGACCTACACTCCATCACCACAAAGCAAAACTACTTTAATCAGGTACTTTGGTAATGAAACTTATCATGTAATGAATGATGATCTCCTAATGCGATTGTAATGTTACAGAGAAATCGCACGGATGTTAGCTGATGAGCATAGGAAACGTGTTGACACGTCGAATGAGATTGGCGGTGATGGTGATGTTCCTCACTCTGGAATCGGCCGTGCCAGGAAGATACAAGTTCCAAATGTGAATTTGCAGCATGATTGATGTAAGTCTATGGAGTATGGACTCTTGACCTTTGTAATGAAAGTATATGTTGTGTGTGTATTCATGGAACAAATCTCACACAGGTTATATGATTGAGACGGTTGAGAATCACATGCCTGAGATAGGAACAGAGCTCGAAGCATTAGCTGCTAGCACTATTGCTCAGCGAGGAGTCCAGCTTGTTGCAACTGCTCATGGGATGACCATTGACAACATTATCAAGAATCCTTCTTTGCAGATCCTTATTGGTGGTATTGAGGTTGTGACCTTAGACTCTACAACTTTACTCTCTTGTTTTAAGAGCTAACCTTAACTTGAGTTTTTCTTACACAGAGTGTGACTCTTGGTGATGAATAAGCAAGGAAATGAAGTAATGGGAAGCAAAGAAATATCATATGTTGCTTTGCTGTTACCAGCCGAGGCTTTTAATGTTAGAGAGCAAGCTACTCCGTCAAGTAGCCGAAGTAATGGGACTAGAAGACGACATAGAAGAGATGATGTTGGAGAAGCAGATGTCATTCTAGCCTCAAGTTCTGAACTGAAACAGAATCCATCGATCCGCCGTGTTGCCAAATTACACAAGCTGCCTATATTTGTCATCAAGGTACCCTCCTTCTTGCATGACTGATGAAGATGATGATTTAGCCCAGTCCTATGTTTCATTACTTCGATTCATTTCTATCTGCCTGTTTATACCTTGCAGTCAACTACAATGGCTCAGATGGTCAAGGCAGTCCGAATGATCGTTGAGAAAGAATCGTTTGGCTCAGCCTCTATAACAATAGAGAAACCTTCTGTTGATGATATTGAGATCAAAGATGATGCTCCAGAGAGCAAACCCAGCTTAGAAGAACTTGATGCTCTCGAGGTAAAACTATCATCTCTTAGATTTATATAATCTCATGTTACAAAAGGCTCAATATGGTTCCAACACTTATTGATAATATCTCTGTTTCTGATGAAGGAGGTGCGTGTAGCAATAGAATCCATTGTCATCCCAGGAGGTGACCGGCAGCTAGAGTTGGTAGAGAGTTATCACCTCGCGGTGGAGAATCTCGGCACTCACCTTAATCCACGTCTTCAGATACTTGCTCGTCGATCCACCAAAAAACGATGCCATCGTCATCACCAAAGAAAACAGCAGATGATAGCATGGGGAATACAGTTACTCGTCTACACTTTCCTCAAGGATTAACACATCTGACTCAGTACATCTATGTTTTTACTCTGTGTTTATATATGAGAAACGATTCATGAAATTAATAAATAACAACTTCTTCTTTTTTCAAAGTCTAGGCATAAAGCTCTTTCCATTAGTTTCGCGTAACCAACAAGTATGGATACAGACATGACTCAAAACCTAAAACTTGCCAAGATTGCAAGACAATAACAAAACCAATGTCGAGACACATACGTCTAGATCAACAAAACAAAGACTAAAAAAACTAAAAGCTTAGAAAACGAAACCTAAAACCCTCCATCTTTCTTGTCACTCACATATCTTATCAGCAAGCTCATACGCATTACCCATCACAGCCACACTTCTTATCATGGAAGACGGACGAAACTTGGAACATACACATGGCCACAAAAGATGGGGTACCTGATAAGCCCATAGATTCGTTCTGCATCTGTCTCAGTCTCAGTTCGGTTTCTTGGCCCATCCTCATCAATTTCACAAAGAATGCCGCGAGTACAAAACGCAATACCATCTCCTTCAGTTCCCTCACACAAGGCGAAGATACTTCTAGGCTTGACAGAGCAGTACGCCGGATGAGGCATAGAATGATAGAGGTGTAACTTAGGAAGATCGGGACTGTCAACACTGAAATATGGAGTAAGCGAGACACTCTCATCAGCTAGGTTGTTTGAAAGCCACACCTGAATCTTCTTTGATGCTCCCGCTTGCTTTAGCAAAGACAATCTATCTTCCCGGAAACAGCTTAAGTAACAACGTTCAGCAAAATAGAGAGGAGGGAATGAGCATACGTCCTTGAATACTTCAGCACTGAAATCGAAACCTAGAATGCTATTCTTATCAGAAAGCCAATACATGTTACCCATCACAGCCACACCTTTGCACGATCCATCTAATATCACATCAACCTTGACATGATCAGGAAGAATCCTCCATGAAGCGTTCTCGAACTCGTAAACCTCAACACGTGTGTCACCTTCAAGAACCTTGAAACAGCTATTTGAGAACCTCAAGATCTTGTAACCTTCCTCTCTCGACTTGTATCCGATCCCATAGACATTGCTGCTAAACGACCAACCTTGTGAGGGGTTGATCCACTTGACTACTTTTAAAAGGGGATTCCACATCGCGATTTCGGGGCGCCTTGGTTTGTTGAATTCACCACGATCACGACGTACGCACAACACGAGTCCGTCGCAATGAAGTATAGCGTCGACTTCATTGGGTTTTTGAAACTCGTCAAGTAGTGGTGAAGATGAACGTGCTTTGGTAACAGGATCAATGATACTCACTACGTTACCAAAGGTTCTTAAGAATCTTTTCGAGGAGGAGTCCGAGGAGGAGAGAAGCAGATGTTTGTTGATGATTTTCTTGTTGGTGCCGGTGGTGAGAGCGTTGATGAGAGCTCTCCATTTCTTGCAGACTGTTTTTGATCGGAGTAGATCTTCGGCTGGAGTCTTGGAGAATATTTCTTCTAGTAACTCGGAGGGCAGTGATGAAATCGACGGCAAACGATTCGAGGAAGCCATGGGCGCTTTGAATCGTTGTTCTTGGACCACTCTTCTTTAATCTCTCTTTGGCGGCAACTTTCTAATAACGAACCAAATTAAGATTCAACAGAACCAACAGAATATATATATTTTTTTATCTAATTGATTGACTACTAAAACAAGCGAACCGGTTCACGCTTAACAGAACCAAATTAGTAAGATTAATTAAACCATGACAAAGTAGGAGATGATTAGGTTTTTCACTTATTATTATTACTAGGGGTTGGCCCGCCCTACGGGCGGGTGAGTTTACAACAAAATTATTTTATATTTAAAATATGTTTTAATTTTATAAAACATTTCAAAATTACTTTAAATTGAATATAATAAATATAATTTTTTTTCTATCATATTGTAAATTTTATTAAAGTTTATTGGTTTAAGTTGAAAGAACCAATAATTTTTTTCTTAGAGTTTCAAATTATAATATTAGTACACTAATTAATTTTCTTACTGTTGTAAAATATTAATCCACCTCCAAGATAAATAAAATTAAAATATAATGTAATGTGTTAAAATTATAAAAATTTATATTTTGAAGTACTATATAAATATTCAATAATTTCATAGATAATAAATAATATTTTTTTTTATTTTTTATAATATATACTTGTTTGAGTTTATATTAGATTTTCAATTTATAGTGAAATTTTATTTAAATTTTAGTGTTTTAGTATTTGTACTTTGTAGATTATTTTAGGATTTCTTGAATTTTGTTTTATAACAAATTATTTTTTTGAGAATTTTGCTCATGCTGTTTGAAAATATTATTACAGACCAGTATTATAAATTAATAAAACATTAAATTTATAGCAGTTTTTTACTTGAGTTTCATACCAAATCATATCAAATAATTTACTTCAAATTATATATGATTACTTTGTACTGATGTAGAATCACATGCCTATGTAGCGTGTGGAGATTGTTTGGAAACGTTTCTGAATATAATTTTTTTGTAAATGTTGTTTGTTATCATTTAACGTTTAAACATTTAAAATTAAATGGAAAGATATATGCTGTTTTTGTTTCCGCCGGTTTACTCTTGCTTTTGTAGGATAGAAAAAAGTGCAAACGACAAATAAAAGATTCCTTTTTAGAGTAACTGGATGAAAAGAAACTCCAACGTATTTCATCTTTGATTGGATGTAAATGAGTGAAATTGGAGTAAAATATTTTACTAACTTTTGCTATGCTAATCATACCATCCAGTCATATGTGTGATAAAGAATGTTAGGTTTGTATTTGAAATTGATGTGTGATAAAGAATGTTAGCTTTTTTAAAAATGGTGTTGTGCGCCAGGATGTGATTGCCTGAGGTCATTTGGAGGAGGAACTAAATGTGATGTGAGTGAGTTTGTATGCTTCGGTGATGATGAAGTAAATGTGTTATCCGATCTTACCGGTGTTAGTTACCGTATACATCTCCTTCAGCACGTGAGTATTTTTCAGGGTGTAAATGGTTGGAAAACAATGTGGACGATTTTTTTTGTATATATACGAATTAAAAAACAAATACGAAAATAACTCCAGGAGTAAGGGAATTAAGAAAAACAAATACGAAAGACTACCAAACTATTTATTCAACCGTACAAAAATATAAATCTTAAGGAAAGCAGTAGTAGGCATTGGTCTTGGCCACTCCCTAAGCTGGAAAGCTACGCGAGCCTTTTTCACGGTGTGCCCTTCCTCCGCAAGTTCTGCACCCTGAAATTACAAACAGCAAGCAGTAATATATCATGAGATAAGTTAATGGCTGCAGCTGTGGGTCAGAGTTAAGAACTTATGCATTGAGCTCAGCAACTGTACAGTCCCTATCTTATGAACACCTTCGTACTTTGTTGAACCGGAGGTAGTTTTCACATATCTGACACATTTTCTGTTGGATACAATGTCAAACAGAATGAATAGATAAGCAGGGATTGTATTCATGTGAATATGATTAGTTTTCTTACGCTTGAACTGAAAGATGATTAGTGCAACAGCACATTCATTATTGTCAAAGTAAAAATGAGTTCTTGTCAGGAAGAGACGACCTGTGAAAAGGAGGAAATTAACCACATAAGAGTCAGTAAGTGGAGTTGATTTACTCCACTTTTGGCTCAACGCCTGAGACGACCAGTGTGTCATGAAGGAGAATTGCGAGACCATCAAAAACACTCAAACAAACAGTAGGTTCCCTGAAGCGTGGTCAATGTGAGATATTAAAAAAACTTCATATCACTACCATAACAGCCACTGTGTAAAATAAATTCTTTAAATTGTGTAATGATTCAACATAAGTTCCAATTCTCACGGTACAACATAACCTGCCGTATAAGGAACATCTACACATAAGGATCTTGATGTTTCAAACAGAGTGATTGTATTTATGTTTTGTGAGAAAAATATAGTGAAGGTTTCTATATTTTAAAAATAAGTTTTCACAAAAAGAAACAGTTTAGACATCGTTGAGTTAAGACTTTCCAATTTCGCAAAATTAAAGCCTCTAAAAAAATGGAAGACAATAGATGAAGAAGAGCCGATCTACCTTCTCATGAACCAGAACCATATCGATCCCAATAAGCTCTTCACCTTTCTTGACATTCTTAACTTCTCAGAAACAGAGAAGACAGGGAACAACATGCTCTTTACACTGGCCAGCCTTCAACTCAGACAGAAGCAACTGACGATTCACTATATTAGATGAGTGCAATAAGAGCAGAAGAAAGAGACACGAAAAAATGAGGGAAGGCATCTCTCCGGGTCTCATATATATATAGTGTATGAGATGGGTGAGGAACGTATGGAAGCTAGACGGATGAAGAACTCGTTTATTGCTGCGAATGAATGCCATCAATTATATCAAATCTTAAATCCTTGAGGAGTGGATGATTGGAGTAAATTTCGACGGTTTCAGATAGACAGAGGTAGATAGGAGAGACGATAGAGGCGAGGTGAGAAAAGATCCTTAGCAATGAGTTCTTGACCTGATTCAAATGGGCCATAACACAGCTGATAAAGATTTGTAATGGGCCATCAAAAATCATAAATCCACTCGTTTAGTTAAGTAGAAAGACGCGTGCATTCACGGATAAAAAGTAGTAGCCCAAGAACAGCTCTATTTCGGTTTGACGTGGAAAAAAGAAGCAATCCCATTGGCTGAATTAAAGTGCCGACGTGGATAGCCTAAGAGAGGTTTATTAGCGGCTTTTAGTATAGTAGTGATATTTGATCTGGGTTATTAAAGCACATACATTTTTGGATAATTTTGATAAAATTTATATGAATTATATAATTTTATTATAAAATAAATAATTTAAAGTTTTTTTATTCTAGTTTTTGAGTTTCAGACAATGTTTCATAAAAATTTAGGTTTAATAAAAAAATTATTAATTGAAAATTTGATAAAATTCTGTAATAACCCAATGTTTGGATAAAACCCCAGAAAAATATGGTAACACTTTAAAAATATTTTAATTAAATTTTACAGACTCATTCCAAGTCAACGAGGTTTATTGGTTGATGTTGTATATCTTTTTTTAGAAAATAATAGGCTGTGAATTTTTTTTCTTTTTGACGTAGATCTATTTTCAAAACATTTAATAAAAACCGTAGAAAATTTGATTTTGAAAACTAACATATTTCTTTTTATATTTTTTGTTGTAGCTTTATTTTTTAAATCAAAGCATGATTGCTTTATAGAAATGCTTGAAAAAAATAGATTATTTTACTATGGTAAAAAAAAATCTAGTCGACTTGGAATGAGTTCGTCTATTGGTACAAGGGTTGCAGTATAAACTTCTACCATGGTTTTTTTTTCTACCATGGGTTTCATTCGCCTTTGCCACCTAGTCATACTATTTAGATGGATTACTTACGTGTCAGATGTAAAATCTCGTGAAATTAGTCTTTGATATTAGAAAGTTTTAGATATATCAATCTTCATTGCGCATCTCGGAGATATCTCATCCTTATGATAGTCTTTAACTAATTCAGTAGCAAGCAAAAGGTTTTCCATCAGCAACATATCCTTTATGAAGGCCGACTGATTAGCTGAAATGAACTTAGGCATTATTCCTTTAAGACGATTAGCAAGAAGTTTGGATATCACCTTATAAATCACATTGCAGCATGATATTGGCCTATAATCTTTCATCTCCTTGGCTATGTCTTTCTTAGGAATCAGAGCAAGTATTGTAGAGTTGATACCTTTTGGTAAAAAACCTTTGATGAAGAATGATTGCACAGCTATAACCACATCATTCCCTATTATCGACCAAGCAGCTTTGAAGAACTCGGTAGTGTATCCATCAGGTCCTAGCGATTTGTTAGAAGCCATGTTGAATATAACAGCTTTAACTTCTTCTGCTGTAACATCTCTTACCAGATTCAGATTATCTTCCTCACTACATCGAAACTGAAGGAGATTCTCAAGTCTTTCTGCATTAGGCGCTTCATAATCTGCTGGCTGATATGTGAGTAATTCTGTGATGAACCTTTCTGCCTCTTTTTTAATATCTTCATCAGTTATAGCTGTACTACCATCTGGACATATCACTTCCTTGATTGCATATCTCACCTCTCTGATTTTTGCTGCATTGTGAAAGAATCTGTTATTCCTATCACCAATTCGGTATATCTAAAGCCGTCGACTCGGTACAGTGGCCTTTCCTCCTAGCGACTTTAGAAGCTTTGGGATTCCCTGCTAAGTATATCCATTGGATCAAGCTTTGTGTGTCAACAGCTTCCTTCTCTATTCAAGTAAATGGAGAACTTGCGGGTTACTTTAACAGCACCAGCGGATTAAGACAAGGTTGCGCCTTATCACCTTCGCTGTTCGTAATATGCATGAATGTTCTCTCCAAGCTTCTGGATAAAGCAGCTGCAGATAGCTTAGTTGGATATCACCCGAGGTGTAAGAATGTCTTGTTGACACACTTATGTTTTGCGGATGATATTATGGTTTTTACAGATGGACAGAAGAGATCAGTAGAAGGAATTCTTCATGTGTTTGATGAGTTTGAAAAGCTGTCTGGATTAAAAATTAGCCTGGAGAAATCGACTCTTTATATGGCAGGGATTTCTACAGAAAATCAGAGTGCTATCTTGGCGAATTTCCCTTTTGCAGCTGGTCAACTTCCTGTCCGTTATCTTGGTTTACCATTGCTCACGAGGAAAATGACAGTAGCTGATTATGTGCCATTGATGGAGAAGATCAGAACAAGGATGTGTAATTGGAATGGAAGATTTCTTTCATTTGCAGGGAGGCTTCAACTAATCAAATCTGTCATTATGAGCTTGACAAATTTTTGGTTCTCTGCGTTCAGATTACCTAGACAGTGTATGAATGGCATTGAGAAGCTTTGTGCAGCTTTCTTATGGTCGGGACCTGATCTTAATACAAAGAAATCGAAAGTGAGTTGGCTGGAAGTGTGCAAAATGAAAGAAGAAGGAGGGTTGGGATTAAGGCTGTTGAGAGAAGTAAATGAAGTGTCTTGCCTCAAATTGGTTTGAAGAATTTTATCAGGAAAGAACTCGCTTTGGGTGAAATGGATACATATGTATCTGATTAAGAAAAATTCATTCTGGTCTGTTAAGGAGAATTCAGCAGTAGGATCTTGGATGTGAAGGAAGATTCTCAGAATGAGAGATAAGGCCAGGAACTTCCATCGGGTAGTAGTAAACAATGGAGAATCAACTTCGTTTTGGTATGATCATTGGAGTAGTTTGGGGCGCTTGACAGAAGTGTATGGTACGAGAGGTTATATTGATTTGGGCATTCCAGAAAAATCAATGATGAATGAGGTGTTGCGAAATCACAGAAGAAGGAGGCATCGCACTGAGATTTCAAACAAAGTGGAGGAGGAAATTGAAAAGCTTAAACCTGTGAATATGCTTACAGATGACACTGCTCTATGGAAAAGCAAAGCAGAGAGTTGCAAGTCGGCCTTCTCGTCAAAAAGCACCTGGTTAATGATTCGTACATAACATACACTGAAGAGATGGAGTAAAGGGATCTGGTTCAAGCATGCTACACTAAAGTACTCATTTCACATCTGGATTGCTATGTTAAATAGGCTTGCAACTGGTGACAGGATGTTGAAATGGAACTCAGCTATTGATCCAACTTGTGCTCTATACAAGCAGGATGTGGAAACAAGGGATCACTTATTCTACTCCTGCCCATACTCGAGTCAAATTTGGCAGAAGCTGATGAGGGGGATTCTCCAAACGAGATATACTGAGAAATGGGATGACATTGTGGAGATACTACTTGATCAGAACCATGATCGGATTAAGCTTTTTCTGATAAGATACACATTTCAAGCAGCTGCTTATACAATATGGAGGGAGAGAAACTATAGAAGACATGGAGGAAAACCTCTTCCACACATATTACTCGCCAAAATCATTGATAAGAATGTGAGAAACAGGCTATCTACCATTCAGCGTCAAGGAGATCCCAAGATGACAAAAGGGTTGCAAGTGTGGTTTAGCACAAGATAGAATATTTCGATGTTGAAGAATCAGTTTGAAGAAGTAGTAGCTTTGCCTATAATTTTGTCTCCTAACCATGAAATTCTTACTCTTTTTTCCCCATTAGAGTTTTGTCCCAATAGAGTTTTCTCTAATGAAGGTTTTAATGAAAAAAATTTCATGGTATTTCCAAACTTGACTTGTGTCACATGGTCAGGTTTGAGAGGGGATTTGGAGTTTGAAGAAGATACCTATAGAAAAATTTAGCATGGGGAGAAGTGGGAAGTGATAGACTTTAATTTTCTTGTTAAGTTGTTCTATTTTGTAGTTTCAAATATGATGCACTAGATGTAAAAACGTTTTGATTGAATAAAATTTTACATTCATTCAAAAAAAAAGATATTAGAAAGTTTTTGGAATCTCCACATTTATAAAAAAAAAATTGTTATTTGTTAGACTCAAAAAATAATAACTGTAATATTACATTATATCAAAATATTAAATTATAAGAAACTTTGGCTAGAGAAATATATAAATGTTGATTCTCCTAGCTTTACTCTAAAGGTTCGAACAAGAATGAATAACACTATCAATCACTCTTCTGAGTAAGTACGTAATTCCAAGTTATGAAAAACAATATACAGCCGGAATCAACGAAGCTTCTCCATCTGTTTTTTAGCAACCAAGTTTTTATTATGATAAATCCGCAAGTTAGGAGATGATAGAGTTGAAGAAAACGTTCATTTCAGAACCAAAGATTAATCTCCCTAGACAACAAAATCAAGGATCATGTGTAAGGTGAAGAATCAAACAAATATTTTTTTCTTAATCTCAACCAACATTTGCTTGCTAATAGTCATATATATAATGAAAATATGGCAAAAGACCGTGAACAAAAATATGAAGCTAGTATTTTAGCATGTCAGAGAATTAAAGTTCTTCACATCAGCAAAGTGTTCATACTAAAAGGTCCAGAGACGGAAAAAATATTATTTCTTAGGTCGTTGCCCTTCCAGGATTTGTAGAATCCGAATGGGTTATCAGCTGAGATGATAACGAAACCCTATACATAGATTTTATGTGCTCCCCTATCTCTTCTTTCTCCTCGAGACGGTAGTAACATCTTGGAAGGACTGTCGCCGTCTTTAAACACTTTGAGTTTGCAAGGATGTATTCCACACATTCTCTCTCTTGTCTTCTTATTCCTCCAAACTTATCCCACACAAAGATTTCGAGATGGGACAACAGGCATCCCGGTACAGAACTTTGTTGGTTCCACAAAAGTGGGAGGTCCTCGAAGTCAGGACCCACATCCTGAAAATCAACAAGGAAGAATAATAAACTAATTCTACTATAAACTAATTTCTTGATGGACAGGGAGGACCTACTTACATAGCTGATCGTAAGAACTTTTAGTATAGGTGAGTTATGTAGGAAAAACATAAGTGGTTCCAGTGAACAGTACTCTGAGTAACCTGGCCTAAACTCTGAGAGACTTGGTTTATGAAGATGCAGATTAAACTTCATGAGCCGAGGGAAACTAATGGCGCTAAAACATGCAACCTGCAGTTGAGTTACACTGAACAACATAAGTATAACACATCCAAGAGAGCATCACATATAGGAACAAAGAAGGATACTCAAAATAGTTACGTCCATCAATCTCAAATGGAGACTCCCGACGGAGGAAAAAGATCTCAGAAACTTGTCATTCGGCTCAGGAACCAACTGACCAACATAAGCTGTCTCAAGGTGAGGCATGTTCTGGATTGGGCCAAGGTCTCCATGATTAAATATACAAAGATGTCGTAATCCAGGGGAGTCTAAAACCAAAGACATAGCAGAATATCTTTCGTGAATGTCCCTGTATATAAAACTCTTTAAAGAAGGAACTTTCACAATGAAAGTTTTCACATTGTCACCAAAATATCGTTTCACTCGTAAATAATTGAGCGCAGGGCAGAGCGCTAGAAGCCTGACATGAGAACTTTCATCTTTAAACACGACATTTAGAAGGAGCAGCGTCTGAAGCAAAGGAAAACAAGCTAGGGAAGGAACATCAATCACGAGAGCACTACATGATAGAGTCAGATTCACCAGCGTTTTGGAGGTGTAAAAGTTCGATGGTAGCAAAAGGATCTTTGGTTGAGTTGGTAAAATAAGAGATGGTATAATAAGAGCTAGCTCTCGGACGTTGTGGTCAACAGCGTATGAGACGCACTTTCTAACATCTGCATCGTCCGTATACTGGCGTTCAGCTTGAATATGCAAGCTTTCTAGTAAAGGTGCTTTGTGGAGTTGCAAAGACTTGTCAACTAAGCACCAAAGGCTCTTTCCCCCTTCTTTGCTTGTATCATTGTATTCAAGTTTAGGCACCATTGTCCAGACCAAACCCCATCTTTTGGACAAAACCATGGTTGTCACGGCATCTTTTGTTGGGACTTGAGACAATATATTCAACAGCATATCGTCATGCAACGCACTGATCCTGTCTAGGCGAGGCATTTTTTTTTGTTTTCTCTGAGAACAAAGGGTATGAACTGCACGAAGAAGAAAACCCTAATCTTGATAAAGTAGACGTTTATAAAAATCTCATTCATATAATATTTCTTAAATTTTCTTTTTAACGTTTTGCTTACTTGTATAAACTCATCATTATCCAAATTAGAAATACATCTTTATCCCAAAAAAGGAAAAAGAGAAAATAAAATAGGTTATACATTCTCTATTGATATATTTGTTTATTGATCCACCACAAAATTCACACAGATATGTAAAGTTGATGCAACTAGTGTGTATGAAAATATTTGTTTGTCGAAACATCAGTTTATTGATGAGGAATATCGTCAGAGGTATCATCTTTAGTATAGAGCTAAAAAGAGAATCAAAGAACAAACCAAGAGAACAAACCAAGAGGTGATGAAGAAGAGGAGATGAGAGAAAAATTAAATAAGGACACATCTTCCGGAAGACCATTAAGGCAAGATACACGAATAAATCAAATCATGCACGGAACTAAGTCTTACTAAAAGAGAAAGATGCCAAGAGACTTGTGAGTGAACTTAAAACACTCAGAAAACTACATATTTAATGTGTGTGTGTATATATATATGTATATATCAATCCAAAATAATTCTATTAGGAACGGTGCGTACAGCATTTTGTGCTCTTCACTGTTGGTGAAAGAGGCAAATGGTAACAGAGTATGGTAGGCCACTTGATTAATATGGCATGGGCCATGGCCGACAGTGCATGTTTTTCAAGATTACTCTCGACTTCTTATCTTTACTGGCTTACGACTCTTCCTTGTTTTTCTGTTTTTTTCTTTGCTAAATCGACCCAACAGCTCCTTCTCCGACTAGGCTTCGGGCCTCCGGCCAGCTAAGTGCCCAATTATTGGATAGAACTGAATAATTAGCGCGCTATTACACATACATCGCTGAGTCAAGAAGACCCCACCGTATTATCCCAGTAGCGCCTGCGTTAAAAAGAAGTCTCACCGAGAAAATATTATTATTTCACCAGTCTTATCTCAGTATCTATCTAAGGCCATCCCATCAAATATTTTTCAAGAAAAGTCTCTAACATATATTAAATGTTATAATGAAGAGTCCATCAAAATATTGAAAACCTCATGCTTTCAACTTTTTTATTATTAAAAATTCACAAATTAAATGTTAATATTTTCTTTAGTAAAAAATACTCCTCCAACTGTGGTCTGTGGATGATAACACGCTAATTTTGTATCGTTTTCACTTTTTCTAAACAACGAGCTCTTAAAATTTATGCCGTGATTAATACGCCTTCTAATATGTTGATTTTTTATCAACAAAAAATACGCGAATAAATAGTAGAAACAAACTAAATATTAGAAAGAAAATCAAAAGATAGAGACAGGACTGTGAGGAGACAAAGCAAATTACGGTACGCCTTTTGTGTGTGTGTGTAATTTTCTAATAACATAAAAGATTATACAATTAGTCCTAAAAGACACTTGTGGTTTATCAAACGCCAATGGCCAACGACTACGTTTTCTCTATCCAGAAGCTGCTACTGGTTCTTCTTCTTATTATCTCGTGTCACAATGCTGTTGATTCTGCATCTATCATCAAGTATCTTCCTGGTTTTGAAGGTCCTCTTCCTTTTGAGCTTGAAACAGGGTTTGTTTTTTGAATAACTCTACCATATACTAAACCGGGTTTCTTCCGAGTTTGGAGTTATTCTTCCGAGTTTGGAATTATGTATGCAGGACCGGCCGTAATGAAACATTTGCAACAGGCCCCCGAAATTTTTGAAGAAAATTATATAGACATAAGTTCTCAAAAAAATTTTTTGGGCCCCCAAATTTTTTTTTTACATAAACAGTGCAACAAGCCCTCAAAATCTCAAGGCCATCACTGTATGTATGTATGTTCTTTTTTACTTCTTGAAAGGTATATTGGTGTTGGTGAGGAAGAGCAAGTGCAACTGTTCTACTACTTCGTCAAATCTGAGGGGAATCCTGAAGAGGACCCTCTTCTTCTCTGGTTAAGTGGAGGACCGGGTTGCTCTTCAATCTCCAGTCTTCTTTATGAGAATGGTAAGGACTATGTCTTTTGTGTTTCTTGTTTTGGTTCAGTGAATCAAAATTAAACAAAATTAAACAAAATAAAATAAAATCAAATAAAATAAAAACAGGGCCTATGACTATGAAGCTGGAGGTTTACAATGGAACTGTTCCTTCCTTGGTCTCTACTACATATTCATGGACTAAGGTTATCACAAAGTGTTGTACATATTTAAAAATATGACGAGATTACAACTCCCTGTCTCATCTTTTTCAAGCTGTGTATCAGATTTCTAGTATAATATATCTGGATCAGCCTGTTGGAACTGGCTTCTCCTACTCAAAAACTCAAAAACTTGCTAGTAAACCCAGTGATTTAGGAGAAGTCAAGCGGATCCACGAGTTTCTTCACAAGGTCGTCTCTAGAAGCATCTCTTTGTGCTTGTACTTTTACTCTTATGAGCCTTTTTGGGTGTGGTTGTTGTTGTGCAGTGGCTAAACAAGCATCAAGAGTTTCTCTCCAACCCTTTCTACGTAGTAGGAGATTCTTATTCCGGTATGGTTGTTCCTGCACTCGTTCAAGAGATCTCAAAAGGTATGAATGCTTTTCTTTTTTGCATTTACTACTTTAGGTCTCATTTCATATATTTTGCATTTTTATAACAGCATAGACATGATGTTGCAGGGAACTATGTATGCTGCAACCCTCCAATAAACCTTCAGGTTCATCGATACTTGTTGCTTCGTACATATATCTATATGAGCATATAAAACTGATAGTTACATTCAAAACAGGGCTACGTGCTCGGAAACCCGTTAACGGAAGTCGCATTAGATCATAACCTTCGCATTCCTTATGCTCACGGAATGGCACTGATCTCTGATGAACTTTACGAGGTATTGAAGCACAGACATTCGTACTGTTTATTGAAAGTAGATAACAAAGTTAGTTCAAAACTCAGTTACAAAAAAAAAAAAAAAAAAAAAAGTTAGTTCAAAACACTGTTTTCTCAAGCAGTCTATGAAGAGAATATGCAAAGGAGAATATGAAAATGTTGATCCAAGTAACAAAGAATGCTTGAAACTCGTTGAAGAATATAATAAGGTACACACTTTCATGAAGAGTTTGGTTGTTGTAAGATTTATCACTAACTCAGACTTTTGTGGTGTGTTTTTTTATAGTGCGTTGATAGAATAAACTTTGCACTTATCTTAACGCCACTGTGCGAAGATTCTGAAGACACACTTCCCGATTGCTATGTAAGTATATAATCCATCTTATCCTCTGTTAACTGTTACAGCATTGAGAAAGTAAACATACGATTTTGCATTTGCAGACTTATCGTTACGTGTTAACTGCCTACTGGACCAATGATGAGACTGTGCGCAAGGCTCTTCAAATTCATAAGGTATTATTACATACAGTATGACAGAAGTTAAACCATTTACTCTCCCTTTTTTTTGGATTGACTCGTTTTTTTTTTTACTCTCTAATGAAATTTTTTTTATATCAAAATTTATATTACGTACGATCTTTTTCAACCGGACATTATCAATAATACTATGATTCCAGAAGAGTAAAGAGAAATGGAAACGTTGTCACTGGGGAATGCCCTACACAGATGACATCAAAAGCAGTGTACCGTACCATAAGAATAACAGCATCAGTGGCTACCGTTCTCTCATCTACAGGTCAGAGTTTGGAGCCTCTTGCCTTTTGAAAGAAGTAGTGGACAATTCAAGGCTTTTCGTAAACTTAGGCTTTTTTGGGTGAACAGTTGTGATCACGATATGTACGTGTCTTTACTTGGAACTCAAGCTTGGATTAGATCTCTTAATTATTCCATCATTGATGACTGGAGACCTTGGATGATAAGCGATCAAATCGCTGGGTATATTACTTCTTTTCATTCTCTTGTTATTTTCATTATGTTGTCGTAAGATCTCATTAGAACTCCCTCTGTTTTGGCAGATACACGAGGACTTATGCCAATAAGATGACGTATGCAACTATCAAAGCAAGTCTTGTCCACTCAAACATTTTGGTTGCGGTTTCTTGCTTATGTTTCTTAGCTGAATTGTGTTGGGTTTGATTGTAGGGAGGAGGACACACTATAGAGTATAAACCAGAGGAGAGTTATATCATGTTTCAAAGGTGGATCAGTGGCCAACCTCTTTAACACTATTGAAGCATTTTGTATCACGCCTTCTCCATAAGAAGCCTTTTTTATTCAAGTGAAACTTTTAATGTGCTACTACATCTAATTTATTAATTTTGAGTCCTATTGTTTATCTACTATAAATAAGTCTTTGTATGACCATTTAATTAGTAGCATAACAAATTAAAAAATTTAATAGTTATGCAACTTTATATCTACTATTAATAAACCCCCATAACAACCGACCTTTTATAACTTATTCACCAAAAAAGCGATTAAATCAACAAAAGCATCAGCTGTCATAGGTTTAAGCTATACTTTTAACAAAGACCACACTTGACAACCATTTATACGTTTTACATCCATAGACAAGTTCATAATCAACAAGACTAATATGACTTTCGATCTTGGATGACAAGTTACCACTGTTGAGATACATAAAACACCAGTTTATTCTCAACTCTTTCGAATCATTATTAGTTCCTGACTCAGTTCATGACTCATTAATACTCATTACCTATGGACCATGTCATATTTCTTATAACTTCAAATCAATATTAGTTCATGTCTATTCGGAGCAACTTATAACATTGAATCATAAGAAACAAGGAATCATTATTAATTTATTAGTCTCTGTCCCCGTTTCATCTTCAGGATTTTTATCAGGTGAAGAAGACGAGTTATTTTGATCCCTTAAAATCATTTTAAAGGATATGTAAACCTCGATCCAACATGTTCTCCTAATAAACAATAAAACACGGTTTAGGTAAGTAATACTTAGCATAATAGCATATATATCATATATAGATTAATTGTGTAACTCTCTATTCTCCAAGAATATTCTCTTACTTAGCTACATAAAATCCTTTACTATCGACTGAGAAACTTTAACATCTTTGTTGTAGCTTGGGTTTAGTCTATAATCATTTTTTGGTATAAAAAGGGAGTTATGTCAACTCTTGTTGTTGCAAATGGGGTTATGTAATGGGGTTTTTCCAACCTTCAATATATATAAAATAGAGTGAATTGGGTGAAAATCCTACAAGAAGTAACAAATTAAGAAAATACCTATGACATAAAAATTGTGGGGATTAAAAATAATCCAGTATAGTCGGAAAGACAAAATTGCCCTTTTGTCTATAAGAAAGTGATTTTCACTATGACCGGTAATAATACGTTTGTTTTTTTTGCAACTGGTAATAATAGGTTAGAAGCAAAAAAAAATATAAATGTAATTGAGGGACTATGACAGGTTCGAAAACACACGATCAAATCGGACGATTACATGCCGGCGAGATGTTTTTTTTTTTTGTAACAACCGTGCCGGCGAGATGCTTAGCGGTGGTGTGTCGTGGCTATTCACCATAATCGATAAGAAAATCAGAGCCAGTAATTTGTTTTTTTTCTACGTTTTGAATGATCAAAATCGTGTGTTTAGTGATAGATTTATGTAATTGAAACATAAATAATCCGAAATCGCATAAAAATTTGATGATATAGGAGAAAATTGAAGCCGGCGGCCATGAATACAGCTTGAGCTGTCGAAAACCCTAAAAAAATTAGGGGAAGAAGATGAGTTATTTACATTTATGCCACTCATTAAAAAAAAATCAGTCTTATGCATGACTCGAACCTGGGAAACAAGGAAACTAGTTTGAGAGTACTAACTTAAACCACTAGACCACTGTAACTTATTCATATATAGCTTGCAAACTTTATAATATAACTCTTTATATCAAAAATAGTATTAAGGAAGTATAGCAACATGTTAGATTGACTTTAGAAATAGTTTGGTGGTTTGTATTTAGCCAGGCAATAGAAACACAGGTTAGGTTAAAATAAAATATATGTCGCTAAAGATAGTTGTGGAAATTGATTTAAGATTTTAGCATGTTTTATGATGTAAATATATGCTAAACAAATTATTTACCAGGTAACTCTTTGTGTGTGTAGGGTTAACAGCAGTTGTTAATGGTGTACATGGGCATATTAGACAAAAGGAAGCCCAAACATGTTATTAACCGGATAACTCTTTTTTATGTCACATTTATACTAGAAATGTGAACGGCTAATATATTATTTTATTAACCAAAGAATGTTTATAACGCTACATCAGTTATTTAAAGACTCTTATGGCGAGAGTTTTTATATATATTTATGTTAGCATATTAACTAATTAAAAAAGCTAAATATTCTAGTGACCGTTTAACACTTTTACTGTGCAGGTTTATGTTGCTAAAGATAGTTGTGGAAATTGATTTAGGATTTTAGCATGTTTTATGATGTAAATATACGCTAAACAGATAATTAGCCGAGTAATATTTTGTGTGTGTAAGGTTAAAAGTAGCTGCTAACGGTGTGCATTGGCATATCACACAAGAGGAAGTCCAAAACAGGTTATTAATCGGATAACTCTTTTGTTGTGTCACATTTATGATAAAAATGTGAACTACTAAAACACTTTATGTAACCAAATAATGTTTATAACGTTAAATCAATTATTTAAAAGCCAAAAATATATTTGCACTAATCCAAAACATATGTGTGTTAAACAGTAAATGGGATAGCAGAAAATGGCGATTTTTTTTTATATATTTATGTTAGCATGTTAACTAATTCAATAAAAAGTTAAACATTCTAGTGACTGTTTAACACTTTCACTGAGCAGGTTTCTATCTTAGTTTAAGAATCAAGGTCGCCGGCTAAAACATTTTATACAACAATACACGCAAAACTTGGTAGTTAAAAAGGTTTTTGCCCTTTGATAAATAGACGCTAAACAGATTAGTAACATATTATTAACCGGGAAACAAAAAGATTTCAAGAATACAGGGACTAGTGCTACCAATTCATAACTTTTGCCTGGGCTAAATTGTCACAATCAGAAATTAAAGGGTTGAATTGAGGACGTGTCTGCATTTACAAAGTCGTGGGCCAATATGAAAATTACCAGAAGCCCATGGACCTGTTTTGCAATAATCTGTAAAATCACCATTGGAAGAGATCCGAGCTTGGCTTCAACGCGTTCGTCGAGTCCGTTACAGTGCGACAGCAATTGGAGCTCGGAACTGGTCTTGCCATAACTGATTCGCAGAGGAGGATAGCTCGAGAATTGGAGATGGCTTCGACGGTGAAGAGGGCCGGTCGCGGCGGAGGACGTTGTAGTGTCACGGAGGAGACGAGAACCCTGCGGTTGGCTTGGAGCGAAATCGCATTAAATGCAGGTCCTAGCGATCCACGGCAGCATAGGTGAGGGGTTTTGTCGGATCCCTCATAAAAAATTAGTAAACCTGTTACAAAGCATCAGATCAAATCTCAGAAACTCTTCAATGTAGAAGAAGAAGAGAAGGAGCAAATACTATATTCAATGCATGTGAACAAAACTTCGAAAACAAAGACTGGATCAGTAAAGTAATGAACTTTTATTAATGGATCAGGAATTTAAATATATTTCTTCAAACACTGAGAAGCAAACAAACCGTCAAAGAAATTTAAACAAAAAAGAAGATTGAGACTTTACGAACTTTTGACCAAAAAAAAAATAAAGACCTCACGAACTCTTGTGGATGGAGGGAGAGTTCAGCAGGAGAGCTTTGTTTCCTCGGGAAAAATCGTCAAGAAAAAATTAAAGCTTTATTTTTATTTTCTTTTGTGACAGAGGAGAGGGAAAGGAAACATTAGTTAATTTACTTGTAAAAGTTGAAACAGGTAACCGGTTGTTCAGTTTCATAAAAGAACGAGGGTAAGAGAGTAATTGAATTGGCCGACACATTTCTTGAAAACGTAAATTGTGTATATGCCTAATTATTCAATAATCCTTGTGTGTAGAGTGCAATTTCTCTATAAAATATACTTTTGAGGAAAAAGAAAACTACACAAAATTCAGCTTCCTCTATTGTAGCAAGATTATATCATATCAATTAAATCAAACTAGATACACACAGAAATATTATGCTACGGCTTCTATTCCAGAACAAAATCGATTGATACAAAATCACACAATATATGCAACAACTTCTCAAACAGGCATACAATAACAACCAATCAAAAATATTCCAACTCTTAACTAATATATATTACTTTTTAACTAATAATTATATATTTTTAATACATTTTAATATATATCCTGAAAACTCATATATTAAATAAAAAATATTCAAAAATTTAGTATTATAAAGAACTTAACTAAGTCACCCATAAACATTTAAAAATACAAAAAAAAATTAAAAAACAAATTTAAAAACTTCCGATAAAATTATTAATAATTCATCAAAAACAAATGTTTAAAACTAATTTTTTAATATGATGTTAAAATTTTAATATAAAAAAAAAACAAAAAGTATGTTAACATAGGCCCTGCCATTAAAACCGAGAACCAAAAAAAAATTAAACCAAAACGAATTTCATAAATAACTGAACGGTGACTATATCTCTAGATTGAAAAAATGAAAACCTAAAGAACAATATGGAATACTGAATGTCAAATGTTAACATATGATTATTAAAATTTCATCCGAATATTTATTTCACAAAATATTTAAGATTAACATGAAGTTAGTTATTTTTAGCTATTTGGATAGAAAACTAATAGGTATTTAGGATTTTTTTTTTTTAGTATCTTTGAATATATTTAGATATTTACTTTTAACTATATTTCACATTATGTTGGATATTTTTAGTATATAATATTTAAAATAACTAATATATTTAAGTATAATTTTTTGTTTAGGTATATTCGAATACCTGAAATATTTCAGTATTGTTCGGAATATGATCCGGTTCTTCATATAGCAAAATTTTGGATTCATTCAGATATTTTACCAATATTGGTATGAACTTTTTGGCTTGGTTTCGATTCACTTCTTTGTGTTCAAATATTTTTTTCCAACCCTAAAAGCTTTAATAAATGTTTTTCCTATAATTTGTATTATTTTATTTATCAGTTTTATATTAAAAAAATATAATCTGCGTTTTAGCGGGTCAAAAATCTAGTTTGATACTTTTATTTTTCAGTTTGATATACCAACAGTGTCTCCTAATTAGCTAGCGCACTTATATTTGAATCTTTTAGAACAAGCCAACCCGTTTGGTTTAATATAAAAGGCATGCCTATAACTTTCTGGCGAATGCTCTATGGCAAGAGTTTATTGGTTGGTTCACACGTTTGTGTTCCAGTTCTTGCATGGTTGTTAATTTTTAAATTTTTTTTATAAATATTAAAAACACTATAAATTGCTTCACATCGTAATTAGATTTATAAAAAGTAAAACAATATTAATTACTTCAAATAAAATGAATCATTTTATTGTTCTAGTTTTTTCTTTGCTAAATCGACCCAACAGCTCCTTCTCCGACTAGGCTTCGGGCCTCCGGCCAGCTAAGTGCCCAATTATTGGATAGAACTGAATGATTAGCGCGCTATTACACACACATCGCTGAGTCAAGAAGACCCCACCGTATTATCCCAGTAGCGCCTCGCCTCCTGCATTAAAAAGAAGTCTCACCAAGAAAATATTTATATCTCACCAGTCTTATCTCAGTATCTATCTAAGGCCATCCCATTTTCAAGAAAAGTCTCTTACATATATTAAAAATTATAATGGAGAGTCCATCAAAATATTGAAAACCTCACGCAATTTTTTAGCATTAAAAATTCACAAATTAAATGTTAATATTTTCTTTAGTAAAAGACTCCAACTGTGGTCTGTGGATGATAACATACTAGTTTTGTAGCGTTTTCTTTTTCTAAACAACGACCTCTTAAAATTTATGCCGTGATTAATACACCTTCTAATTTGTTTATTTTTATTAACAAAAAATACGCGAATAAATAGTAGAAACAAAATCCAAAGATGGAGACTGTGAGGAGGAGACAAAGAAAATCACGGTACGCCTTTTGTGTGTGTAATTTTCTAACATAAAAGATTCTATAATTGGTCCTAAAAGACACTCGTGGTTTATCAAACACTAATGGATAACGACTACGTTTTCTCTATCCACAAGCTGCTACTGGTTTTTCTTCTTGTTATCTCGTGTCACGATGCTGTTGATTCTGCATCTATTATCAAGTATCTTCCTGGTTTTGAAGGTCCTCTTCCTTTTGAGCTTGAAACCGGGTTTGTTTTCTGAATAACTCTACCATATACTAAACCGGGTTTGTTCCGAGTTTGGAGTTATGTATGTATGTTTTTCTTTACTTCTTGAAAGGTATATTGGTGTTGGTGAGGAAGAGCAAGTGCAACTGTTCTACTACTTCGTCAAATCTGAGGGGAATCCTAAAGAAGACCCTCTTCTTCTCTGGTTAAGTGGAGGACCGGGTTGCTCTTCAATCTCTGGTCTTCTCTACGAGAATGGTAAGGACCGTACCTCTTGTGTTTCTTGTTTTTGTTCAGTGAATCAAAATTAAACAAAATAAAATAAAATAAAAACAGGGCCTATGACTATGAAGCTGGAGGTTTACAATGGAACTGTTCCGTCCTTGGTCTCTACTACATATTCATGGACTAAGGTTAGCACAAAGTATTGTACATATTCAAATATGACAACTACAACTCCCTATTAGACACAAAGTGTCCCTTCTTCCTCATCTGTTTCAAGCTGTTTATCAGATTTCGAGTATAATATATTTGGATCAGCCTGTTGGAACTGGCTTCTCCTACTCAAAAACTCAAAAACTTGCTAGTAAACCTAGTGATTTAGGAGAAGTCAAGCGGATCCACGAGTTTCTCCACAAGGTAGTCTCTAGAAGCATCTCTTCTTTGTGCTTATACTTTCTCTTATGAGCCTTTTTGATAGAGAGCGGAAGCTTAGATAACAAGAAACTATAATGTAAACGATAGATCCTTGAACTGTCGATTCTCTCGACTCGAACAAGAAGGTCTTTTGATCTTGGTGATACTCTCAACAAGTCAAAATAGGGTTTTAGAGTACTCCTCTAAGTGCTTGAAAAGCTCTGTATTTGCAATTGCAATCAATAATAATAAGTCTCAAGAATACAACGATGCTAGCTACCTATTTAATAGGAAGAGAAGAAGATTCTACGTAATCTAATCTATAAACATTAGTAATTATCTATACAAATAAAAGAAGGCATATTCTTTAAACGAACGTGTCTTGACATACAAGGCCTGTCGAAGGAGAAGGCCCATACTCTCGATGTTACGCTACATCAGTCCCTCCGGGTGAGAAAGGATTCGCCCACGAATCCGGCTCGTCAAATGATTGCCGTGCGAAGAAGTGTACGTCTGTTGTAGTTGCACTGAGTAGGAAAGATACACACTAACCCTTCAATCAACATGTTTGTACGCTTGAGATGTCACCAGGATGCCAAAAATAAGGAACTTATGTCTGAAATGGAGGAGGCACAAGATCATTTTGTGTATAACACACCATACTAGATCTTTAGACGTAAATGGAACCCCACAACACTTAACACCAGAAGTATTCTTGATGTGGATGGTAGAATCTTTGCTTGTTAATCCGGCATGCCAATGCATTTGAAGGTATTGAATGCCAAGAAAATCATAATCTGGAGGCTCTACATCTTCATCATAGAAAACAAAAGTTGAATCACCATAAAGTGCCATATAAAATATTTGTTCCTGACTCTGGAACATTCCACGCCACAGAACTCCAACTTTTCTAAAGGGAAATTTGTTGCACTCGTATTTCATGACATTTTCTGAAGCCAAAACGACAAACCAAATGTTTGCTTGCTGCGCAAGGAACGTAACTCCTATCGACATGTGCTGTTGATGTGACTTGGATAGCATGTGTCTGCAGAAAACATATCCTATTAGTTGCTTAGAATCTCTACAGTGCCACACAATTGATAAGGGCAGTAAGTCCATAACGGAATCGGTGGTAAAAGGATCGAGTGGAAGCCCACAAGCTGTGGTAGCCAATGATGCCCAGAAGAATTGAAACTCCTCTTTACCAGAGAAATCAAAAGCCATAAAAGAATCACAATGAGGTATCCAAAACCAAGAAGATGAGAGCTTCTCCTGAGTTTCTGGACTGGAGTTTGCATCTCTAACAAAACTGGTAACAGTCTCCGCACAATAACGGAAAACAGAGCTTGTTGTGTCTTTGTCATCAACTTTGTTATGAACAGAAAAGAGCTTTCTTACATCAACACTGTTCATACTCCATACCTCATGGCTAGTTGCCGTATGCAGATAAAAGCCAAAAGTAGCAGCAGGAGGGAAAAGACAAAAAGCCGACAATAGTTCTCTCATGAGACGACGTGTGGGTGACGGCAAAAGAGTTATTTACAAAACCCAAACCTGTCTGACTATATGACCATCACAATCAACGTTGTACAGTCCGTTGTTACCGTTTTTAATGCCCTTGCTGATAATCTCTGAAAAAATCAGCAACTCATATGCACATACTTGATTCATGTCAAGATTAAATGAAGAAAAGGCAAATAGCTTAGCTGACAGTTCTCCACTGTGAAACCCATAAATTGACTCTGCAGTATAGATGATGAAACTCAGATCCAAAACAGAAACCCAATGGAACGCCATCAGTCCAAAAAGAACATTAAGACCATTATAACTTGGGACTGCCAGTGATGCTTGTGATGTGAAATCAAAACAGACTTGATCCTGCAATTGGTTCTGCAGAAATATGGTCTCTCTGGCGTCCAGCTCATAACGAGGCTCTTTTGTCCGAGACGTGAACAACTTCCCATATTGGAATGTAGCATATATGATCTCTCTGTATTGTTTGAGATCAGACACAACCTGATGTACATAGTGATGACTCGCAGCAATGCTTTGCCCCACATATGTCTCGTAGCTCAAAAATGTACCATCAAGCCATCTTGAAACAGGTGATGAACATCCTCTTACACGTTCCGTATTGTAACATATAGATGCACCCAATACTTTGGTCAGAAATCTCAGAGAAAATGAAGCACTATACCACATATTTCTCACGTCAAAGCGGTCGAAGTAGCGAACTATATCCGGTGGATGCGTCCAAGCAAATCTCTGAAGGCTTCGAGAAATTCTCCCAGCCTTTTTAATGCAATGGACACCCAATATCTTGAAGAAAATGATAGGACACGAGAAATACAACTGCATGCCAGATGAATCTTTCTCTCTTGGCAGAGATGTAATCCTGTCTTGATGAAGTGATGACGGTTTTAGTTCTGCTGCCACAGATTGTAATATCATTGGAAAGGATATCCAATACAGACTTTTGGAGAAGTGTGTTTTCTTCGTTGACTGCCCAACTCTTTGAACAAGGTGTTCAAAATGTACTTGGAAGTCACTAGGCCGTGTTAATGGATTATACATCCTTTCGTGGAGAGCAAATGATGATTGATTCCCACCGTCAAAGGGAACATGCTGCAAGAGAGGAAATTGCTCCACTTTTTTACAAGGCCAAGACACCGACTCAGTTTTTGTAGTGCATATTTGGTTGTCTTTGTTCCTTTGATATGTTTCTTGGGTCACAAGAAAATCACCTCTTGTACTCACACAGTGACGAAGAGTTTCGAGATGTTTTCTGCTCGACATCTGTTCAACTTCTGTTAGGTCTATGCTCTTTCCCTTATGTGCAATATAACCAACGTCTTCATCAGTATTGATATAAAACACCGGTTCCATCGAGATCTCTTTGAAAAGATTCCATCCACCTTTACAAAGATTTTTATCGCTAGGAATGTGATATGGTTGTTTGACGTTCTTAGCATACATAGCTGATAATGGATCAGCAAAGAGTTGCATACTTGCGCAGTTTTTTACTTGAGAAAACAAACGTCCCTTTGTGAGATCTCTTTGAACAAGATCATGATGCTTATCACGATCCACGTCCACAACATGGTCATTATTAATCTCTTGGTCAAGAGTTTCCTCAACTGGAAGAAAATATCTGTTGCTGCTATCCCAATCTAGCGGTTCTCTCTTAATCTGCCGACAGTGATTTACTAAAAAAAATTCGACACAACCCTGATCTGGAGGCTTGTTATTGATCATCTGATTATTACTTGCAGAAAAACGGCATGTAACTTGGTTTCTCTTGCAAGACTCGTCGATCTCGTGGACATGATCTGCTGGTACATAATTAATGTTATCGACCTCTTGAATTCCTATGAAATTGATGTTGTATTCCTCATCGAGTATTGGATCCTCATCACGATACACATCAAATATCGGATCTCCATGAATCTCTTTGAGAAGATCACCGGTTTCTTCAACTTCTTCATCCAAAAAAATATCATCCCATCGAGGTAAAACATGTGGTTGGTGGAGTGCCTGTAGAACAGATTCCATGCAGTTTCGTAACTTGTCGCATAGATCTTGTTCAAAATTCGTGAATATTTCTCGCAAGGCAAAAGCCTGCTCATCCCTTCGTTGTTGCAGATTCTTATTCGGTGACATGATAGTAGAACCGTTTTGTCTCTGATACCAACTGATAGAGAGCGGAAGCTTAGATAACAAGAAACTATAATGTAAACGATAGATCCTTGAACTGTCGATTCTCTCGACTCGAACAAGAAGGTCTTTTGATCTTGGTGATACTCTCAACAAGTCAAAATAGGGTTTTAGAGTACTCCTCTAAGTGCTTGAAAAGCTCTGTATTTGCAATTGCAATCAATAATAATAAGTCTCAAGAATACAACGATGCTAGCTACCTATTTAATAGGAAGAGAAGAAGATTCTACGTAATCTAATCTATAAACATTAGTAATTATCTATACAAATAAAAGAAGGCATATTCTTTAAACGAACGTGTCTTGACATACAAGGCCTGTCGAAGGAGAAGGCCCATACTCTCGATGTTACGCTACATCACTTTTTGTGTGTGGTTGTTGTTGTGCAGTGGCTAAACAAGCATCAAGAGTTTCTCTCCAACCCTTTCTACGTAGGAGGAGATTCTTATTCCGGTAAGGTTGTTCCTGCACTCGTTCAAGAAATCTCAAAAGGTATGAATCTTTTTTCTTTTTTGCATTTATTATTTTGTGTCTCATTTCATATATTTTGCAATTTTATAACAGTATAGACATGGTTTTGCAGGAAACTATGTATGCTGCAACCCTCCAATAAACCTTCAGGTTCATCGATACTTGTTGCTTCTTACCTTAACAAGCATTTAAAGCTGATAGTTACCTTCTCTTCTTTGGACACTTCAAAAAAAACAGGGCTATGTGCTCGGAAACCCGTCAACCGAAGTTGCATATGATTATAACCATCGCATTCCTTATGCTCATGGAATGGCACTGATCTCTGATGAACTTTACGAGGTATGAAACACAAACATACAAACTTTTTATTGAAAGTAGATAACAAAACAAAGCTCTGTTTCTCAAGCAGTCTATGAAGAGAATTTGCAAAGGAGAATATGAAACTGTTGATCCAAGTAACACAGAATGCTTGAAACTCATTGAAGAATATAATAAGGTACACACATTCATGAAGAGTTTGGTTGTTGTAAGATTTATCACTAACTCAGACTTTTGTGGTGTGTTATCCTTTTTAATAGTGCGTTGATAGAATAAACTTCGCACTTATCTTAACGCCACCGTGCGAAGAATCTGAAGACACACTTCCCGATTGCTATGTAAGTATATAATCTATCTTATCTCTCTGTTAACTGTTACAGCATTGAGAAAGTAGAATACGATTTTGCATTTGCAGACTTATCGTTACGTGTTAACTGCCTACTGGACCAATGATGAGACCGTGCGCAAGGCTCTTCAAATTCATAAGGTATTATTACATACGACAGAAGTTAAACCATTTACTCTCCCTTTTTTTGGATCGATTCGCTTTTTTTTTTTTTTTACTTTTTTGATGAAATTTTAGTTTTATCAAAATTTATACGTAAGATCTTTTTCAATGGGACATTGTCACTAATATTATGATTCCAGAAGAGTAAAGAGAAATGGGTTCGATGTAACTGGGGAATACCCTACACAGATGACATCAAAAGCAGTGTACCGTACCATAAAAATAACAGCATCACTGGCTACCGTTCTCTCATCTACAGGTCAGAGTTTAGAGCCTCTTGCCGTTTGAAAGAAGTAGTGGACAATTCAAGGCTTTTCGTAAACTTAGGTTTTTTTTTTGGGTGAACAGTGGTGATCACGATATGTTCGTGCCTTTCCTTGGAACTCAAGCTTGGATTAGATCTCTTAACTATTCTATCATTGATGACTGGAGACCTTGGATGATAAGCGATCAAATCGCTGGGTATATTACTTCTTTTCATTCTCTTGTTATTTTCATTATGTTGTCGTATGATCTCATTAGACCTCCCTCTGTTTTGGCAGATACACGAGGACTTATGCCAATAAGATGACGTATGCAACTATCAAAGCAAGTCTTGTCCACTCAAACATTTTGGTTGCGGTTTCTTGCTTATGTTTCTTAGCTGAATTGTGTTGGGTTTGATTGTAGGGAGGAGGACACACTATAGAGTATAAACCAGAGGAGAGTTATATCATGTTTCAAAGGTGGATCAATGGCCAACCTCTTTAGCACTATTGAAGCATTTTGTATCACGCCTTCTCCATAAGAAGCCTTTTTTATTCAAGTGAAACTTTTAATGTGCTACTACATTTGATACTTTTATTTTGCAGTTTGATATACCAACAGTGTCTCCTAATTAGCTAGCACACTTATATTTGAATCATTTAGAACAAGCCAAACCGTTTGGTTTAATATAAATGGCATGCCTATGACTTTCTGGCGAATGTCTCTATGGCAAGAGTTTATTGGTTGGTTCACGTTTGTGTTCTAGTTCTTGCATGGCTGTTAAATTTTTTTAATATTTTGATAAATATCAAAAATACTATAAATTGCTTCACATTAATGCTCGTAATTAGATTTATAAAAATAAAACAACATTAATTACTTCTAATAAAATGAATCACCTTATTGTTTTTTGTTAATCATTGCTTTGTATTTTAGGTCAAATAAGTTTGCCGGGAAAACAACCTAATATTTGTTTTAAGGAGTCTCGCCTTCAATTAAGTGGCTTGACCTAATGTTAAAGAGATTCTGGCTGAAGCTTTCGTCTTATGTTTGATTTTCCTTGATCACCTGTAGATATCTTAAATGGCAAGAAATCTTGAATTTCTATGGACCTCGTGGTGATTAATTATTGAGTCTAGAAGTCTTTAAAATTATACAACGATTATAAAAAAAAGGAACCCCCTACCGAATAATCGTTTCTGAGAGTTAATTGTGAATCAAACAAAAAGGATGATACACTCGGCACGGTAAAATTCAAAGGTCTTCGACATCGTATACGTGAGGCTTTCATTGAAAGAACAGCTTGGACATGCTTATTGCAGCAATGAGGTTTTACTTCAATTTTTAGAGCATACTTAGTAAATTTAATTCCTAGATGTGTTGAGTCAGTCGGGTGTATATAAAGTGCCAAAGAGGATGGAATTTACAAATCCAAAAATGCTGGTCCGGAATTGTTCGACCAGCGTTGGTCGAATGACACAAAAATATTCAGGACCAAGCCATTGTTAGAAAGAGTTTGGGGCTAAGTCTATATACAGTAAAGACTATAAATTTGTAAATTAATAATCTTGGGACTATGATTTTTTATTAATTTATATAGTTATTAATTCACAAACCTTTCCTTTTATTTTACCGTATATACATTAATTAAATTTTAGAAAATCAGTTTTATATTATTTGTTGTATATAAAATATGTTTCATAGATCTTAAATTTTGTTTTAGATATAAATTTATTAATTATTATCAAAATATACTGAATTACTAAGAAAACATAGATGAATTTTATTGTAAATATAAAATAAATATTTTTGTATTTATATAAACTATATATGTATATACTGTTAATTTATGATTTTAATGAGACTGTATATTTACATAGAATTTTCTAAAAAGTTATTATTTTATTATTTTATCGATTTATATCATATTTTGAATCAGCTAAACTCGAAACCGAAGAAATTTAATAATTTATCATTTTATTAATTTATAGAGTTTCTACTTTATCTTTTTGGTCTTTAATATTGACATTTTGGATTTGACATAATGGGAAGTAGTAAAGTTAATATTAAAATATCAAAGTGTTCCTTTTAAAAAAAAATTGGAAAGAAATAAGTGATCTATAAAGACTAAAAAGAGAAAATAATGAAAGAATTCCCATATACAACAACTGTTTAAACAATCATCAATATATTTTTAAATGATATAATATACACTAGTTAAGGTGCTGTAATTTCTAAATGGATATTTGTAAAACAGTTGAGAAAAAAATTGTAAAACAGGAATTGATATGTTTTATCTTCTTAGTTATTTTACAATACTTTTTTTTTAAAAAAAGGGCTTTTATTTTACAATACTTAAAGTACTTTTTGGCCGAAACAATACTTAAGCATCTTTTTGTAACACAAAATTAAATAACAAGACTTAAGCATATAATACTGAAGTATGTACTAACGTGTATTGAATTGTATGTTGTGGTTTCATGCACTCCATGTTATCCAGTCGACTCTTATATAATCATTGGGAATAAACAATTATTGGCCACTATCATTTTTAGCTAATTATTAGCTACATCCAACAATGTAGAGTAGACTTTTTAGAAAATAACACAGCACCTAAATTCACATGTTTATTGATTTCTTATTACTTAGTAATATTCTTTACGTGGAGTGGGTGCTCTTCACATCATGCAACATGAACAAATCGGCATATACTTCATAATACGTACCCACGCCAACATGTATTAATTATATTACTATTTATATTAAACTTGTAGATTATACACAAAACAGACTCAGTTCACAGCTCTTGGGACAAAATATCAGTAGTAAATAATTATGCGAATATGCTTGAAAAATGAAAATTAATAATCAACCGACCAACATAACACCCTACTCCGTACTCACATAAATTCATAGTTGACAACATTAACTGAACTTACCGCATTTGAAAAATGTATATGAGACACATCGTGATGTTAGGCATGCTGATTGATTTTCCACTTGATTGATTCATATGTTGGTCATTTTTCTTCTCATGAAATTACACGTTTTGGAAGTTTTATTCAAACTAAGAGAATTGGTCATTGTCTAGTTATGCTTCCCCAGTTATGGTCTCAACTCTTAAGTCTGGTTTGATAAGTCGTCGTACTCTTGCGACATATTGGGTGGACTTTAGTTTTTTTCTTTCGGAAGTCATCAGAAATTAATAGAAGAGTATTTATGCGCTAAACCAACATGTGCGAAGAGATGCGTACGTAGAAGTATAAGAAAATATGCCGAAAATATAAATAAACAAAACAAAATAAAAAGGAACAAGATGGGAGTGGAGTAATGGTAGAGATAATAGGAAGGGAGAGCCGTAGGTTCCGTGAGAGCCAGGCTTGCATTCTCATTTATTTATTTTTTTCGTTCACCATAAGTAACCTCTTCGCCTCTACTTCGATTTTTTTTGCCTTTATCTTAAAATCATTTATATTTTTCTCGACGATGGTAGAAGATCATATATTAATATTCGAACTAGTTTCGGTAATAATATATAGCTGTTGTAATAAAATCTATACAGGATATAAAATATAGCATGCTTACAATGGATCGTTATTTGTATCAATCACAAGAACGTCACATTCATTGTCAAAAACAAAAGAAAATATATATAAGGTTAGATCCGGACTATTTAAAACAATGTAATTGATTAGTTTCGGTGATTAAATATTTGATCTGCTTCGTATTAGAAACATTTGTGTATAGAGTCTAACCAAATGTAATTATCTTTAAAAAAAGCCAACATGTGATTCTTTAGACATAACAGAACTAACTAATCCAAGAATAGGTTGTTTATACAGAGTAAGAGAAAGGGATATCGAAGAGACAAATAATACATTACTCAAGTTATTGTCTAAATTTACACAAAAAATTGTAATAGACAATAACAGGAAGTACTAAAATTTAAGAGGTTGCTAAAAGACAAGTCCAACATATTCCACACACTTGAGAATGTGTTGTCTCCCTTTGACTCCTCTCCATAAATCACTCTCTATTTATGTATGCATCTCTCCAATCCACACACATACATCTCTCTCTTAACACACATAAACATTTTTATATATTTGTAATCCTCATCATCTCCATCCTCAAGTTCAATTATCTGTAATTCATCTTCTTTAAAACTGATCAATTCCAGGTCTTCCCTCTTTACTTTGCCAATGGAAATAGCTGAGGAGGCCATATCAACCGGTAAGGAGCAATCCTTGGTCCTTAAAGGGAAACGCACTAAGAGGCAGCGTCCTCTGTCCCCGATCCCTTTCTCTATCGTCCCTCCTGTGTCTTCTCAAGAACCGGAGGTCGAAGAAGACTCCACCAGTCTTGTTTCCAAGGAGAAGAGTCTCATCAATGATGAGATCAACACCAACAAGAATGATAACAACATATTGATCAATGGTGTGACATCTCCTGCCTCTTCATCTTCTAACAACAATGCGACATTAAAGACCGCCGCTGACGAGGAAGATCAAGATATGGCTAATTGTTTGATCCTCCTTGCCCAAGGCCACTATATTCCTCAACAACAACAACCACAAACAAGACAGTTTATGATGAGTTGCCAAGAATCTGGTAATAACAACAACAATGCGTATAGATCTAGCAGCAGAAGGTTTCTCGAGACATCTTCACCTAATGGAACCACGAGTGGAGGCAGAGCCGGTTACTACGTTTACCAATGCAAAACGTGTGACCGGACTTTTCCTTCTTTCCAAGCTCTCGGTGGCCATAGAGCCAGCCACAAGAAGCCTAAAGCCGCAGCGGGTCTTCACTCCGATCATGACCTCAAGAAGTCTATCTACAACGACGCCGTTTCTCTTCATCTCAACAACGTTCCCACCGCAACTCCTAAAAACAATAGTAGCCACAGGTCGCTTGTGGCATACGGTAAAACGGGTAACAATAAAGTCCATGAATGTGGGATATGTGGAGCTGAGTTTACATCCGGACAAGCCTTAGGTGGCCACATGAGACGTCATAGAGGTGCAGTGGTGGCCTCAGCAGCATCCGCTTCTACCGCAACGGTAAGGGTTGCGGCCACTGCAGCTACAGCAAACACGGCTTTGTCATTGTCACCTATGTCGTTTGACCAAATGTCGGTTCATCCAGTTCAGGCTCCGGTTAAGAGAGCGAGGAGCGCGGTTGTGTCGTTAGATTTGGATCTGAATCTACCTGCCCCTGAAGATGTGAATCGAGTCAACGGTTTAAGCTTTGCTTCAAAGCAAGAACAGGAACATGAACATGAACATGAACAAACACAACACAGAGAAGAACAGAAGTCTCTTGTTTTGTCTTCTGCTCCTACATTGGTGGATTGCCATTACTGAATCAAATATTCAATACAAAATTCGTTTATTAATTTTTAAAATTTTACGGAAAAATTGATGAACAACTTTTAAAGAAAGTTACTGATTCCTTGCTTGTTCAAGAATAGCAAGATTCCTTTTTTTGTTTACTTAATTTCAAAAGAAAACTATACATTACACAACTATATATATACCCATTAGCCACGCGACTCTCTGTCTTCCTAATCTATATGTGCACATGCTATGTAATTACATCCAAGTTAATGGTTGCACAACAAAAATAAATATCATACACTCCATGTTTTTTTCCAGTTCAGTACATCGTACGTAGTCTTAAGAAAAAAATATTCTTGATATTTATTGTAACAATGTTTAGTATCATGCTTTAGTCAAAAAAGAAAAGGTTTACTATCATGTTAACAAAACAATGTTTATATGGCCTTTATGCTTTTAATTTGTTGGATAATGCAGTGTCAAACTCGACCTTATAGAATCACACATTACCACATATAATGCACAATATTATATGGATATATAAAACATAAAAAATATAGTTAGAATTATTTTTTTTTTTTTTTTTTTTGAAACTCTAGTTAGAATTATTTAATGTCCCAAAAGTCTTTGCAAACTAGAAATAGAACACCGCAAATTTTTTTTTTTCCCTCCAGATTAATTTTATTGATAAACGGGCCTAGCCCGAAAGGCCGAAGCCCAACTATAACAAAAACCAGAAAAGCCCATAAGACAGACGGGCCAAAGAAAACAAACATGGCCTAAGCCCAGTCAACACTAAACGGTCCATCGGCCCAACACCTCGAGACCCGAATTATAAAAACACTTGCCAGAATTGTTGCAATTCAGAACACTTGCCTTTTTTGCCTCGAAGACGGATGTTTTAGGCCCAGAAGACTTTGTATGTCATCTAAATGGGCTACAAATGATAATGGGCTTTAGTTTTACTCGTCTCGGAATAAATTAGGCCCAGAACCAAACACGAGGAGGTTTTTGAAGTATGGAGGCTGGAAAAAGTTGTCCTGATATTTTTATCATTTGTCTTTATATGGAGACAGTGGTGTCAGTTAGCTGACAGCCTAAAATAAATAAATAATGTTTTAATTTATTTTACTTTACTATTTCAATAGTTATGTAATTATAAGAGTTTGGTATTTTCGTTTTCACAACTTCCAGGTCAGTTTTCCTTTTTCCTTGTCAAAAAAAAAACTTCCAGGCCAGTCAAAATATAACAAAATTAAATAAAAGATATATATTTTCTCTAGAATTGATATACATGCAATTTTTAAGAATATATATATACATAGAATAACAACTTTTTCTCGTGTTTATTTATTTCTATATATCTTATTAAAAATATATTAAAAGCAAAAAAATCATTTGAATTAACTTATAAGAAGAAACAGTAATTCGACTGTTATCAAAAAGTAGTACTTTTATAACTCAAATATATTGTAAACAAAATTAAAGTTAAAAATATATTGATTTTAACTTTGTAATATTTAATTTAAAATTAAAATTGTCAAATTGTTTTGTGTGAATGCCGAATGGTGCAGAGAGAGAAGAGAGATAAAGTTCCCTTTTCTTTTCCGGCGTATGGCCGGCGCGTGAGGGCCCGTACCGTCGTCGGAGGGGTCTTTTTGTCCGTGATAGTGTTTCTCTCCGTCTCGTCTACGCAGTACATCATTGACACGCCTTGTCGGAGCTCTGAGAGAGTAACCATCCTTGTCGGTGGTACGACTTTTGGAGGGAAGACACGGTCGATTGAAGATCCTCGAGGTTTGTCTTGTTTCTCCGGGTGATAGAGGTTTCCATAGATCTATCAACGCCGGTTTTTCTTGCGGGGGGTGGAGGTTGTTTCATATCCACCGACGCCGCTCTAGCTTCCGGGAAGGGGAGGCTTATTCAGATCCTTCTTCGCCGGCTTCTGGTTTACGGAGTGAGAAGGCGCTCAAAGCTCCTTGGCTCCTTGTTTCCGTTGTGGAAGCCTAAATTTTCGGGTATTTTTGTTTTAAATCGAAGGTTATTAGATGGTGTATTTCTTGGGTTGAATTTGTGGGCCGTTGAGGAGGAGTTCTCGGCTGAAGATGTCGTTCTCTGGTGACGACGAATTTCAAGAGTAGGATAGCGGAGGATCTTGATTGCTCTGTCTCGGGTTTCCGGTGGTACAGAGTTGGTGATGGTCGCGTTGGAAACGGTGACCTCGCCGGTGTGAAGACAGAGCGCCGTAGACGAGTTATGTAGTCGTGGAGGATCCGATACGATACATCGGCGAAAAGAGGTTGACGGAGGGTAGTGTCGGCGGCGATGCGAGCTATCCGGTTTGTTGGTGTGGGCCGCTGGGCCGCAGGTTTAATTGGGCTTCGTCCTGTATTTCTGGAGTAGCCCGGTTTGTTGTAATGGGCTTTTGCTTGTGTTTTTTTTGGTGCATCATAGCCAAAAAGATTTTTAGTGGGTTGACCCGATGGACTTTGTATTGTTTCTGGGTCTTGTGCCTTTTATTAATATTATCCGGAGGGAAAAAAAAAAAAGAATGCCGAATGGTGACATAAAAGTGTCCCGCAGTAACTCCCGCCCCTTCCCGCTATTAACATTTATAACCTAAAATTGAAAAGAAAGTTAGATTGGACATGCACTACTTAGTAGATTAGTAGATAGAAGAAAGAAGAACAATAAATGAAGATGGAAATATATTAAGAGAAAATGGGAAGATGATGATTCGTGTGGACCAAGTCTTCCTCTCCTTTAGCTTGCCTTATTGGTAAAGTATCCTTTGGCAAGCAAACGTACCTGTCACTCCTTTATTTTGTTTTCCATTCTGTTCTCTCATTAACCATTTTTCTTTTTATCTGGGGTCAACTTCTCGATAACTTCTACGTACGTTTATGTTAAACCTACTAGTTATTCTTATCAAGAATCACTGTTACTATTGATATATTTTAAAAAAGAAAACTTCTCTGGCACTACACCATTCTATATTGTTTCCTCAAAAAGAAAACGAGATTATCCTATATATTTTTTTTTTCGTGAAAATAATTGCATTACTTTGAATATAGTGCTACATACATAATCGTGATTTATACTAATTTTATTGATTTAATAACGTTTATCTCTTTTGTAAACTATACATAACATGGTTATAATAAACTTATAAGACAGTTTTAGTTAAAAAAAAAAAACTTTTAGGAGAGTCGTTAAGTTAAATAAATAAATAAAAATCTATTTTTCGTTTTCGTACTTACTTTTCAGACGACAGTGATTTGTTTATTTCACTTCACAAAACGACAAAAACTAAGCAGTAACATTGCTAGGGTTTTATTACAGCAACACTTAAAAAACATAATTAATCGAGAAAAACGAAAAAAGCAAAACTGGAATCGCAATCCAAAAACACTTGTTTCTAACCTTCTCGGAAACGCAAAAAAAAAAAGAAGAAAAGAAAAAATAAATTTCTTGCAATTGAAGGTACCTTTAATCGTGGGCTTTCTCCTCTCTTTGGTTTCTTCTCCGTATAATTAAAAAAACCCATTTCCCAACTTTCCTTCGGTGTTCGTCTGGTCAGGTTTGGTGAACAAGAGAGAGAGAAGACAGCAAGTACGGTCTTTGCTTCAAATGGGTCGCGAATCTGTGGCTGTGGTGTCTTCGCCGCCGACGGCGACTCCGAGGGGTACTACTGCTGTGGCGGCGACATCGCTTGCTCCTGGGTTTCGATTTCACCCGACAGACGAGGAGCTCGTGAGCTATTACTTGAAGCGGAAGGTTATGGGTAAGCCCGTGCGTTTCGATGCGATTGGGGATGTCGATATCTACAAGCATGAGCCTTGGGACTTAGCAGGTGCTTTCTCTAATCTCTCTCTCTTTGTCTCTTGCGTGTCTGTGGAAAAGTGCTTAGCTTTTATGGGTTTTTGTTGTCTCCTGATTCAATTCTGGGAAAAGAGTTTGGCTTTATGGGGCTCTGAGTTTGCAGATCTACCTTTTGCTATATTTAGGCTGTAAAACTGTGAAGAGAATTACCATCCTATGGACTCTTATTAATTGGGCAAAATCTTGTTTTTGTCTTTTTTTTCTCAGATTCCTTAAGAAATTTTGTATGAATTGAACTTCAGTTTTTTGTTTGCTTGTGTTTCAGGTAATGAAGTTTGTTATTCTCTGTTTTGTTATGAGTTTAGAGTTATTAAGTTAGATTTCAGTTTGTCTTCTGGTGTCATGTATTTCAGATTCCTTAAGGATTTCTTGTTAACTTGTGCTTCCACATTAGTTTACTTGTGTCTCAGGACATGAAGTTTGTTGTTCCGTGTTTGAACTGAGTACCTCAAGTTTGGTTTTTGTCTTCTGTTGTGTTGTGTTTCAGTGTTTTCAGTTTTGTTTGCTTATGTTTAGGATTATGTGTGTTTATCATATGAAGTTTTGAGTTTAGTGTTATAAAATCAGGCTTCAGATTCCTCAAGGATTTCTTGCTAACTTGTGATTGTGCGTTAGTTTACTTGTGTTTCAGGACATGAAGTTTGTTGTTACGTGCCTGAGTATCTCAAGTTTGATTTTAATCTTGTGCTGTGTTGTGTGTGTTTGTTTCCAGTGTTCTCGAGGTTGAAGACAAGAGACCAGGAGTGGTACTTCTATAGCGCGCTAGATAAGAAGTACGGGAACGGCGCTAGGATGAACCGAGCCACTAACAAAGGCTACTGGAAAGCAACTGGAAAAGACAGAGAAATCCGCCGTGACATTCAGTTGCTCGGCATGAAAAAGACACTCGTTTTCCACAGCGGGCGTGCCCCAGATGGGCTCCGGACCAATTGGGTCATGCACGAGTATCGCCTCGTGGACTATGAAACTGAATCCAACGGAAACCTCGTGGTATGGCTTCTTTTCTTAAGAGTAGTTAACTATGGAGTCCTAAGTTAAGTTTCCTATCTTAACTTCTTTGTTTGGTTGCAGCAAGATGCATATGTGCTGTGCAGAGTGTTCCACAAGAATAACATTGGACCACCAAGTGGGAACAGATACGCACCATTCTTGGAAGAGGAGTGGGCTGATGATGGAGTCGCTCTGATTCCAGGAGTAGACGTTAGGGTCAGGGCAGAGCCGCTACCATTAGCCAATGGTAACAACCAGATGGACCAGGTTTGTACTTCCTTCATAACCCAATAGCTGTCTAGTTTCATTTCTTGTATCTCTTATATTCTGAAGATCTGTGTTGAAACTATCTCTTAAGTGGTTCAAATCTTTTGTGTGTGCCCTCTTGGGTTCATATAACTTTGTAACTTGTCTTAGGGCATCCAGTCAGCAAGCAAGGATCTCATTAACATCAACGAGCCACCAAGAGAGACTGCCCCAATGGATATCGAACTTAACCATCAGAATCATCATGAGAATGCCCCTAAGCCACAGGAGAATAACAACAACAACCATTATGATGAAGCTGAGGAAGCACTCAAACTTGAGCAAGCAGAAGAAGACGAGCGTCCTCCTCCTCCTGTATGTGTCATCAACAAAGAAGCTCCATTGCCTCTCCTCCAATACAAACGCAGACGCCAAAACGAACCCAACAACAACAACTCAAGCAGGACCACACAGGATCACTGTTCGTCCACAACAACAACCGTCGACAATACACCACCAACAGCTTTAATCTCATCGTCATCTGCTGCTGCTGCCACCAACACCGCCATCTCTGCGTTGCTTGAATTCTCTCTCATGGGTATCTCCGCAAAGAAAGAAAACCAGCAGCAACCTCCTAACAAGGAAGCTTCTCCTCCTGCTCCGCTTCCCTCTCCTGAAGAGAAGCTCAATGATCTCCAGAAGGAGGTTCACCAGATGTCTGTTGAGAGAGAGACGTTCAAGCTTGAGATGATGAGTGCAGAGGCTATGATCAGTATTCTCCAGTCCAGGATCGATGCACTGCGTCAGGAGAACGATGAGCTGAGGAAGAATAACAACACCAAGGGACAAGCAGTGCTCTGAAACCATCTCTTCAGGTTTCTTCTTGTTCGCATTCTAGCTGTAATATTATGAGCTATCTATGTAGCTTCCTTCAGACGGATTGAGAACCGTGTGAGTCTCTGTTGTAAAATTAGGATAAACCGGATCGCAGCCGGTGAGCTGGGTGTCTTTTTTCTTCTTCTTTGGGAATGTTTATGCACCTTTTGAGAACATGATCAGGTTGGTCCATTGTCATATATTATCTATCTATCATCTAATCTATTCAGACAAGAACGCTACTCGTTTGTTTCAAGAGTGCTTGGTGTGGTTGACAGCTATCTTGGGCAAAAACCCGTTAATATTGGTCAGGTCTGAGGGTATAATCGTCTCTTTACGACGAGAATAATACTGTATCTCATAATGTCCCTTCCGTCTTTATGAGAGTAAAGTGCTTTTCAAGTAATACCGTGACTGGGGTTGTCAGAAGGAAGGGCTTTATCGTCATTGACCAATTCCTCTATAGGCTACGTCAGCGACAGCGACAGCGACGGTAGAAGACTTTTGTTATACGTAAAGTGACTAACAAGACAAATGCTACTCTAATCAAATAAACATAGAAAAACATACCACCTTTGCACACGGAAGAGACATAAAAAGGACATGCCTGCATTGACCGTTGAAGAGCTATTGATAATCTCAATTGAGTTTTGATGTTATGTACCTAGAACACTTGTTTTTTAAAACTAGTCTGTATCCATGTCAGTTTCATCCTTGGCCCTCTTCTTCGACGCCTTGTCAACTTTACGTTTTATAATCGATACAGCTAAATCAATCGAACCTTGCAATCCAGAGATGGTAACTTTCCTGATTAAGATAAAATGTCAAAAGAAAAAGTTAGCCAACACATTGTTCAAAGCTCTCCATATTATCTTAAGTAACAAGCAGATGTTTTGTTAGACAATACCTATCAGTAGTTCCAGGGAGAAACCCTCCTCGGCCTGATATCTTTATTCTGGCACCACTTGACTGCCATTTCCAGATTCGAAAGACAACAAAAGTGTGAGAGTTTGGTGATAATGTAACTGAGTGAGAAAAGAGTCAAAAGTGATTGGAAATACTGGAACAGACCTGACTGATTTTCATGATGTGACTTCCTTTACGGCCAATGACCACACCTATGTGCTCATCCGACACGCCTATGGTCACTGTGTTGTAACTATCTTCCTGTGATACTCAAAAAAACATTTCTAAGCATTGGCTTAAACTTTTGAACTAAATTTCTTATACTCTAGTTTCGCTGAGCAGAAAACAGGCATTCAAAGAAACATTTAAACTCAAAAAATGGGCCTGCTTTCCAGGGAAGTCATATTACTCTAGATCTAGCATGAGCAGTCTGCTATCTTTAGACTTTGCTAGCAGCCAGTAACATAGAGTTTCTTTCATAAAATATATAGTGAGAGAGAGAGAAAACCTTGTCATTTTGTTTCCTTCCAAGAGAGATGCGCGACTTCACCGAACTCCATGCTTGCAAAAGGTTGCAAAGACCTAAATCTGGCGTTGAAAAGGATCTTTAGAAGAAAATGAAGCTTTAACTTATTTGCTTGCAAATGCAGAACTCATTGCTTCTAACCTAATACTATCTATGACATATATAGCCATGCCTAGTTGCTTGCAAATGCAGAACTCATTACTTCTAGACACAACCACAGAAACACAGAACACGATAACAAAAAAACAATTCAAGAAGAAAATCAAACTCAATTAGTAAGCTATTTGTAGAAGAGTATACCTTTTCTATATGAATTGGGGGAACGCACTTGCTGGGAGTAATCATCATCTTCGGTAAGCTTAGTCAAAATCAAAGCAATTGCACGCATCTGCTCCTCCATGGTTCCGGATAGTGTCACTAGCCTATCACTCAACCCGAAGTTCAGAGGAGATATCTTGATACCAGCCTTGGAGTCTTCAATAAAGGACCTACGGCAAGACCACCACATGTGTTTAAGGGTTAAAAGATGTAATGTCACATCCTGAAATTAAACAATAATATGCAAAGATTGACTCTGAATCTGAAGATCACTTAAATCTAATGGAAAGAAGATAACTTGTTCTCTTAAATAGATGGAAGTATGGAAACAATGATATCAACATGACTATTCACATTCTTATCTTTCCATTGTCTCGGTTGAATAGACTTCATGATTTTACAGAAAGCAAAAAACTTACCTGATGGTGGCTCCTCCTATTCCAATGATGCTTCCACATGAACTGTGTGGAACCACAACTCTTGTTCTCCTAAGCTCAACATCACTACCATCTTCAGCTTTAAGCTACCAAAAATTTGAAAAAAACAAACAAACAAACTTGATCTATTAAGAGCGACAAACACAGACAGACACCTAGAAGCAATTAAAAATAATAATATTACCCGACTGTGCAATTTAGCAAGAACAAGTCGGAATGCAGTGAGAACTTGTATTATAGTCGTGCCGGATATCACAACGATTCTACAAGTCGTTCCTGGGAAGTATTCTTGATTACGAGAGAGCAGGATCTGAGCACCAGAGGACTCCTGGAACTGAGTGATGGTTGAGCCACCTTTCCCAATCACATAACCAGCTAACGCTTTGGGTACAAGGAAACGAATCTGCGTTGGCTTCTCACCAGAGTCTGAAAACACGATGAAGAAAACACACTAACCACTCTAAGAAACAGAGTTATAATATCTCCCCCACTAAACTGCATTACTGGATAAGCTCGATCTCTTTCCTCAATTTTCGAATAATTTAATCGATGATTCTGATTATAGTCGTAATTGTGGGAAGCTAAACAGATAGAATGCATTTCAATCCAATCCAATCCAATCCAATCCGATCATCAGCGGCTTAACGACGAAGCTAAACAAAATTTCTGGTTTTCTCTAATTTCGATGGGAATTATACCGGGAGTACCAGGTGGTTCTTGCAATAGCTCCTCCGGGGATTCAGACGCCGTGTCAGACTCTGTGGAATCCATCTCCGCTGCGAAAGATTAGAGAAACAATCAGTAAATAGAAAGTTGGAGTTGGAGATGAGGGAAAGAGAGAAGACTTGAATCTGCAGTTACCTCTCTGCTCGTATTAAGTATGAATCTCCTTCCGTTAAACTTCGCCGCAAAATTTTCACTCTGAGTTGCAAATCTCCGGCGACGTAAGTGGTGATTCTCTCGGCGTTTGTTTGTAATCGTATTCTGTAACCGTTTTCTTCGTGTTTGTTGGTGACGGTTTGTTTGTTGGTCAACAATGGGAGAAAAAAGAGTCAAAACTATTTTAATTAAATAATAATACTTTTTGTCAATTAATTAAATAATAATAGTTAATTTAGTCCACTTTTCCAATTAATATTTAGTTAACTGATTCATTTAGTTCAATTCACTTCACTTTGAATATTTGGTATTTTTGGTCAAATATTTTACATCTCTCTAAAATAAGGTGTAACATTTATATTTTAAAAAGGTGTTTATATGATGTAAATAACATTTACCATACATACCTAGCAAACTTTTAGAGAATTTATTCACTCTACAAATTTAGTGTTTTCATGAATAATAATCTGCTACAGTTTTAATATTAGATTTTTATTTCAATATGTGGTTCATTATAGCACATGGATTTTACCACCAATAAAATCACAATATATTATTATCTCATAAATTGTATACACTTCATAAATTTAAGACATACTGTAGCACATAAAAAGTTGAAGATTTGAAAAATAAATCACATTACAAAAAAGTAAACACTATTCAATAATAATAAAAAAGGTAAGTACCACACATTATAGTGACATTTGCTGAATCATAGGCAGAATCCATTATCTCTTCTATTTCCATTCAAAAAAATGTCTAGAAGCTGACAAGTGTGAGGAAGAACATTGAATGAGTTTAATTTTAATGGTGACCAATGACACCCATTAATGATTTTACAATTTTGTATTTCTGCTTCGCTAGCTAATGACCATTGACACCTTCTCTGTGCCATATAAACTGCCCCTTCTCTTCTTCAATTCCTCTCCGGATTTTTCGTTCTGTTCAATTTTCCCAAATTTATCGTTTTGTGTTTGTTTCGACATTGACGAAGTAGTCGAAGAAGAAGAAGAGGTATGTCTCGATAATCTATTTCCCGGTTTAATTTTCACAATTGATTGCCGGTTTAGATTCCGTTGAGGGATGACTGATATTGATGATGATCCTTTGCATCAAAAGACGGAGTCTATGGACGATGGACCCGCCGCAGATTTTAACCGTCGTTTTGAGGATTTCACCGACGGTTGCAGCATCTCGTGCAGCTCGGTTCACAATCCCGACAACGATCATGATCAAGAGGATGATCATCTTCTTCTGAGGAGGAGAAGGAGGTCTGACCTCGAAGGCGACGACATAGCAGAATCCTCCGCTGCGAGGAGGCGCCAGTCCCGGATCCTGAGCCGTTGGGCTGCGAGGCAGGCTCAGGAGATGATTACCACCATCGAGAGGAGGAACCGTGAGTCTGAGCTGATCGCCATTGCTGGTTTGCACGCTGTCTCTACGCTTGATTCTTCTTTCCTTAGGGAGGAGACACGCTCTCCTCCTCCTCCTACCTCCTCAAGGCGTCAGGCTGAGGCTGAGAGGAGGCCTAGGACTCATGCGTCTGAGATTTTTCAGATGTGGAGAGAGTTGGAGGATGAGCACGTGCACAATAACAGGGCACGTGAGAGGCTGAGACCGAGGCAGGTGAGTGGAAACAATGAGGGGCTGAGGGGATCAAGTGAGAGTGAGAATGATTATAGATCTTCCAGTAGAGAACAGTCTCCAGATCTTGGCGATGTTGAGAGTAGTGAGAGGGTGAGACAGAGTGTACGTGGTAGTGGTGGGATCCGTGATTATGTATCTAATGTAAGACGGAGAGACGATAACCGTAGAGGAGAGTTGGTTGGTGATACTGAGAGAGAAAGAGTGAGGGTTATCAGGGAACGGATGCAAATGACAGGTCAGCAGAGAGGAGGAGCTCGTGCAAGTCGAAGAGAAGATCAACAACGATCTCTTGGTTCACAAGATGACAGGGCGCATGAGAGTTCACAAGGTGAGAATGAGGAAGGGCGACGGGAGGATACTCGTAGAGACTTGCGGAGATTGCGAGGAAGGCAGGCGTTTGTTGATTTGCTCATGAGGATTGAACAAGAGCGGCAGCGAGAGCTTCAGGGTTTGTTGGAGCATCATGCAGTCTCTGACTTTGCTCATCGCAACCGGATTCAGGTTTGTTCTTAGGCTTCAAACTTTTTCTTGCATACTTATAAACAGGTTCTCTAGTTAATGTGATAAAGACTCCACATGATAGGAGGGGGAACAAACTAATGCCTTATAAGACCCAACTTATAAATATTGACCGCACATAGTATGAACCGTAAAATTTAGATTGGGCTAGAGTTTTCCAGCATGTTTTCTGGTTATGTTTCCAAAGTTCTATGAATATTTACTGTTGTTTGTAGACCTGATTGATAGAACCAAAGGCGTGAGAAGTTAACTTAAGGCTGTGCTAGTAACAACATATGCTAACGAAATGATAGAACCTTAAGTCCGTGCAACTTGATTTCTAACGGTTGTAAACCTTTTCACAGTTGCTTCTTAGAAGAAGATTCTTGCGGAATGAGCCACCTGCAGAGGAAACTAGGGCTCCGTCAATGGCAGCAAGTGAACTTAGTCAGCTAAGAGAAAGACATACAGTTTCTGACTTGCGGTAAAAAAAAGTTTTGTTCTTTCTCGTTAAATGGTAAACATTTACCTATACTTGTCACATGGTCGTGCTCGTGATTGTGAAGTGTGGATATGTTACATTCTTGTATCTCAATTACCTTATCTTAGTTACCTTCCCCCACTCTTTGAAGATATGCATATAATAGTTGGCTTTTTGCATTTTCATTTTATCGACTTTTACTTTTTGACATTTAACTTTACTCGCAGCTAATTTCTCGTTATTGAATATTGATGATCACAGGAGGGGATCCCGTGACAGGCTAGAAAGCAACACTAATGGCGATAACATGACTACTTCCAGGATTAACCCAACAATAGCTAATACTACTGAGGATTCTCAGAGGATATATGAGAGCTTGAGTTCTTCTATACAGGGGAATGGTACCCCACTCTTACCTAACCATTTCGGCAGGTCCGGAAGTAACCGAACAAATCTAGATAGAAATTGGGAAGAAGATACCAGTCAACAAAGGGATTGGCCTGAAGTTTTCAGAACAGACGAGAGCCGAAATTTGCTACAAGCAACGTTAAGCCAGTTAAGCGAAAGGGATAATGGTAACGCAGTTATAAATGAACAAGAAAACTCTGTAGATGACATGCACCAGGACGGAACTGGAAATTCAAATGAAACTGTTATAGTAGAAGGTCAGAGTGTATGGCCTGCAGATAACTCCAGACAGTCTGATGGTAATCCTGATACACGATTTGGTGCACTAAGGAATCGCCGTGCAGTACCAATGAGAAGATTAAACAGGCTCCATTTACCTGATGACGATAATGTTTACAGCATTGAGCTTCGAGAGCTACTAAGCAGGTACTGAGATAGTGGATTCGTTTTCTCTGTTTTCCTGGCATCTATTGTCTTCGTTTAATGGAATTATTTTTCATTTCACTGCTATAGGAGAAATGTTTCTAACCTTCTACGTAGTGGTTTCCGTGAAAATCTGGATCAACTGATACAGTCCTATGTTGAGAGGAGAGTTGACTGGGAACTTCAACCAGCAATATCGGATTCTCAAGAACAGCATACAGAGCAACAAGGGTTTCTACAAGACGAGGACCAGCTTGATGGCATTAATCGATCACAAACACCACAGACAATAAGGCATCACACAAACTACGCTCGGCCCTCTCTGCATCGATCTGAACTTGTAAGCCTAAAAATTTCAGGTTTTTTTATGCTCTGTTTATGGTGCTTTATCATAAAGATGGTGTATTAGCTCCTAGATTTCTTGTTTACCTTAAATGTCTTAATATGGATGGTGCTGGTGAATAGGAATGGGAGATGATGAACGACTTGAGAGGAGAAATGGCTAAAATTCAGCAAGGAATGAGTCATATGCAGAGGAATTTAGAAACTTGTATGGATATGCAGTCTGAGCTGCAGCGTTCGGTTAGGCAAGAGGTCTCTGCAGCTTTAAACAGATCTCCCGGTGACGAAGGTTTTTCTCCTTTCTATCCAAACTTTCATTCCTAGTATGCATATGGACACTGTCTGTTAGTTAAATGTGATGATGGCATCAGGTCTTGGACCAGGAACATCCGAGGATGGGTCGAGATGGGGTCATGTAAGGAACGGGACTTGCTGTGTCTGCTGTGATACTGACATAGATGCCCTCTTGTACAGGTAACTTATTTGCTCAAACCCGGTTTGTTTGTGATTTACAGAATACAGAACATAAGAAAAAGTGACTGATCATATCGTATATCATTGTGATTCTTTAGATGCGGGCACATGTGTACTTGCTCGGAGTGCGGTAACGAGCTGGTCAGAACTGGAGGGAAATGCCCGTTGTGTAGAGCGCCAATCCTTGAGGTAATCAGAGCCTACACTGTCGCATAAGCCCTCTGAGATTGGAGAACAAGGAAAAAAAATCCAAAGATTATAGGATTTTTGTTGATGTCTGAGCAAGAACAGGTTTGAAATCTTTGATATTGTTCTTGAGCTCTTTCTCTGGTTAAAGATCTTTGATCTTTTGTTTAAATCATGTTCGTCTCTAAGTTGTTGAAGCATTGTCTCTGCAGATTGTTTCAGAGATGTAAACTCTCTGAAAAGGATCACACCAAGAGCAGTAGGTTTATTTATTTATTTATTTGATTTATTGATTGTCATGTAGCTCTGTATTTAAAGAAATAACAAAAGTAGTTGAGAGAAATTTCACAAAGATGATGGGATGAAATTTTGCATACAGATTCACCATTTTAATGAATGTAACTAATTCATACAGAATCGTTTAAAGATTCATGTATGAGCAGATACTTATGCGTCTTCCTGTTTCATCTCGGTCTTAATGGCTAGAGCCAAGTGATCATAAGCTTTAGACCAAGCTCCTTCCACTTCTGCATTGTACTTCTCCCCCAACCCTTCTTTCAGTGTCCTCACCAAAGCCTCTTTCACCACCTGGATTCACACAGTTGCATTTCTTAAATGTCTTTCGGATGCCAAATCAATGAAAAAATATTAGTTAATTGAAAAAGAGACCTCAAAGTGAGGATCAAGAACACCGCTTTTGAGATGAACAGAGCCCAAGTACTGAAGGGTTGTGTCGGGCACAGCCACTTTTCCTTTCTCCCTCAGCTGTATTGCTGTTTCACATGTCTAAACCAAAAGAAAAGAAAAAAAACTCATGATCTTTAATGGTTACAAAAAAGTTGATCTTAATAGCTTTTTAGCAAAAACTAAAGCAATGGTTTACTTTCCTACTCAATCCCACTATACCAAAATAAAAATATACAGAAAGGGAATCCCACTATGTATGCTTTATTTTTGTGGATTTTATGGATGAGCCAATATATATTAATAGAATCAATTATATTATTCTCGAAGACAAAACCAACTAGCCAAGTCCAAACAAGATAGACTGCAATATCGTGTGCACATGGCTACGCGAATATAAAAATATCTATAACATTGTATGCAGAGTCAATAAAGATTCTTAGCTGCAATAATGAAACTATTTTAATTTTAATCTCAGAGCAAGAGGTGTGATGAAGATTATGATACGATACTATATGAAGTGATACACAGATCAGTAGACGTATCATGTATCATGTATCATGTATCATGTATGTATATATCACAAAAGAGGTAAAGTACATACCATCTTGAAGACTTTAACAGCATGAGCTTTGAGTTTAGGATTGTTCTGAGGAACTTCATCTGTGTCTCTTAGGAAAGAGAACATGTCTTTTGCTGCTGGTGCTATCTCCAGTATCCTATATGATATACTGTTTATTAGCTCACATACATAAACAACTTATAGAGATTACGTATATACATATATATATATATATATTATGTGATTACTGTGAGAAGAAGTGAAGGCTGTATTTGGGGATGTCATTCTTCAGTATCTCCCAGGACTCCTTCACCAAAGCTTCTTGCTTCTCTGTAAATACAATCTCTCCCATCTCTCTCCTCTCTCACTCTCTCACTCTCTCAATATGAGACCTATTAATTGATTGTTTGTATGCGTTTTTATTTTGTTAAAACACAATTTCTTTAATCTTTTCGCCCTGATGTTAATTATTTATCATGGGCCTATGGTCCTTAAATGATCCCAAAAGATGTCCAGCCCAATACACATTTGGATATATATATATATATATCTTTAGGCTCGCCAGTAAACCAAACCATGCAAAAATGAAATTCGATTAACTCGGTGGTAAGTTAAATCAAACTAGAAAATAAATAAATACAGTAGTCATGAAAATGTAGCTTTCTTTTACATGCAACATGATGATACCATTACCGTATTCCTTTTTATGTTTTGTTAAAAGAGACAATATGATATATAGATACTTGATTTTCTTTCCTATTGTATAAGAGAATAACTCAATCATGAATAAGTAAAAAAGAGTGGCTTGTGTTCTAAGACAATTTAAATGTTAGTTGCGTAGACATGGCTCCTCCTTCGTCGCAGGACCATATCATTACACTATATTTAATTTTCATTCAATACTATTGGTCTAATAAATAACCCTATTAATTCCATTTTTGTCTCAGGGACATATAATTACTCTATAATTAATTTTCATTTAATTTTGTGGTCTGGTGAGTAATCTTTTTGTTTCTGTCCGCCAGTTAGATAATTTTAAATTGTTGCTTCTCAAATATTAAAAAAAAAACAACTGTCGAAAGAGACACAACACGCATACAACCAATTCAATTTTCTGGAATCACACTCCAATTTGTTTTCTTATTCTGTTCTATCAAAAATATACGTAAGCGAAGTAATCAAACCTAAAAAAAGAAGTAATCAACTCTAACTCAATTTATTTTTAATTAAAATTTAAACTAAATATAAAGTCGTCTAAAAAAGATTCAACTGATTATGGTTTAGTAACACCACCTATCGATACATTCTATGTATGTAAATTTTACATATTAGCTGTTAGCGTATGCATAATTTATGTGGTCCACCGATCATATACCTAAATTCATTTCAATAATGATATTTTCTAAATACAATGTGATTATTTTGAAAATAGTAAAGAATTGAACGACTAGTATCAACTTCGAACTTTGAAATTTTAGAATATTTTTCGATAAGTATTATTCTAAACAAAAACGATTTGCATAGTAACTACAGATCCCAAAGGTACGTACGTATGTCGCTCTACCGGCCGGTCAAAATGTCAGAAACAACCATGAAATTCAGATGAACAAATTTGATATTAATATAACTGAGCTAACTATACATGTGCGTGTTTTTTTACTGAGCTAATATTAAAACATTACTACTTTTACAAAAAAAAATTTACTAATTTAAAATATATAGGTATTCACTACCTGTGCATGATATTTAGTGTGCTATTTACATTCGTTGAAGAAAAAAATATAGCTGCATATATACATGATACATCAAGGCTCATTATCTCCGCGTTGTTGCTTTGACAACGTAGGACACGCAACTATACATCTTCTACCAAATTAGCACCTAATACTTTTAAACGCCATTAGCATTTTTGATAACCTAATAAACTGCTATCATTAATATTATAAAAGTATTCGATTAATGAAATTGACATTTTGCACTTGGAACTTTATTTGTATCTTGTTCAACTGATTGTAATTTTTGAAAGCGCAAAATAATTACTTTATAATAAACCCTTTCTCAAAGAAAAATAATACTTTATATATGTACTACTCAAAAAACATAAACGTGAATAAATATCTTACTAAACATTATAAAGCTGTATGAAATATAAAAGTGGTGTCTACGGCATCAATCTATATATGTGAAACTATAGCAGAATCGTTGCATTTAACTTCCTTTGCTGGTTGCATAAATGCAATGGTTTCATATCTAAACGAACATGTACCACCTTCGGCTCATTAATTTAACATGATGATGATAGTATCACAGTAGGTTAATACAGTATGTGGATAACAAACAGTTTTATAGACTCTTGGACATATAGTGAAATTACGTAACTTTTCCACCCATGACGCTGGATCATAAATATAACTCGATCTTGTCTCTTAGAAATGACATAAATATCCCAATTATTATTATGAAACTTGGCAAACGGAATTAAATTTCATTTATTACGAAATTTACAACAACGACCCCTCCATGCGGAATTAATATGCGGCTGCAGAAAAATATTCATCCGGTTTATAAAATTAAAAATACTGTAGAGATGAATTTTAAATTTATACTACAATGATTTTACGGTATTTCCAGTAAAACTGTAGAGAAATGTAAATCTTGAACTAAAGGCTCATCTTCGCGCACAATAAAGATAACGTCTCCGTCGTTTCGTCGTCGTCGACGTGTCACTATAGACGGAGGAGAAGAAACGGTCAATCTCTTCCTTGTTCATGATAATCTCAGGAGTGGACACTAAGAGCTTCCTCTTACACGATCTGATCATCAGAGCCGCTGTTGGCGACGGTTTTGAAGGCAGTGCACGAGGTTTTCGCGGCGGGGGAGGTGGAGAATCGTGGACAGAAGGAATCTTGTGTTCTTGAGATGTGGGTGTGCTGCAGCTAAAGCCCTCGTCGTTGTCATCATCGCCGTCTTTCTTGTCTTTAGAGGTTTTAGATGGGGTCTTGATGGTTGCTGGGAAGTTGAATTTGGACAGATCTTGGAATAACTCAAGATCATCCATGTCTCTAAATGTGTGCTTATGTTCTGGAGAACTTTTTTTTTGTGTGGATGTAGAAAACTTGTTGGAGAAGTGAGGTTGAGAGGGGTTTGTTATATGTGTTTCTGTCTTTACATACATCATGTATATACACACGCGTAAAAGTTAGAATGTCGCATTTAGAAACAAGTTACTTTTGACATGATTGAAAAAAAAAAGAAGCAAAATGGAGATAAGCATTGTAAATATATACGTGGGAAGGAGAATGAAAGTAATTTCGGAATCTAGAAAAATATAGTATTACGGGTGTTACAAAAAAAATATATAGTATTACTAGGGAAGGGATGGTGATAAATTACTTGTATAGTTGCATTTGATAGAGTTTACCTCATTTTCTGAATAATGACTTTAATAAAAACGAGTTTTAAATGGAGCACTGCAGTGAAATACGTAGGTAAGATACAAAACGGATTTGATGTAGTGATTACCATGATAAAAGAATTATAAGCTAACCAAAATTAATTAATCTCAAAAGTATGATAAACTAAAAATTTATTTTCATGCTGTGGTAGTGTCTATGTAAACCGATCGACAGTTTTTTTAGGTTTATGAAAGTAGTAAATTTACTGTCGGACAATAATATATAATCCACGTGAATGAAAAAGAATGCGAGAGTGGGGTGTGTCCGACCCAAAGTGGTATAAAATCAGACGCGTAGATAAGCATTAACCACACCGTTGATGCACGAGATCTTATCATGTGAATGTTTAAAAGTTTTTTACGGTGCTTAAGGTATAGTAATTTATACGATGAATGAAATATTGACAATTATTTTCATTACCTGTGAAATAAAGGTAATTAAAATACAAAGAAAGAGTTCGTGATAATCTATATTATTAGCTGTCAGGATCTTTTAAGTTCAGTTATATGAATAAATTGTCGAAAACTCATCACTTAATTAGACCAAAAATTGTTTGTTCAAAACATTAGGATCTCATTTCTCTTAATAATAATTATTGTTTTTGAATAAGACCTCTAGAACTTTCATGATAAACTTTAGTATATGACTATTGTAACTTTAGTTCTAATGTATTTTTGGAATGATAATAAGAAAAAACTTACGAAATTCCGGGAAGACTAAGAATTTTCGCAAATATACAAAAGACAAATTAAACTCTAAATGTTCAAAGCACAGTCATTAGCGGGCCACGGCAAATGAAACTAACTCAAATACATGGTGTTCTATTCTTGTGCCATTGGTCTCCCATCTAAAGATGTGTGGGAAAAAAAAACTATACCATCAAAATAATAGTAAGGCCACTATAGGTTAAGTAAATACCGTAGGATACCACTAAACTTTTTTTTTTTTTACAAATATAGACATTAAGAATCAAAAAGACCAAAATATTTTATTAAAAAGATAAATATAAATTTATACTTTTTTGATTAACTAATCTTTAATCTTAGAGTTTATAGTTAAGGGGGTGGGTTTGTGATTGAGATTAAAAATTTTATAAAACCAAAAAAATATATTAAAAGTTTGAACATGAAAAATTTAAAGATAGTTTCAAAAATTATTTTCGAATATCAAGAAAAAATAAAAATAAAAAGTTCGAATTTGAAAACATATATCTGAAACTATAAAAAGATTATATTTTATATTTTATATTTATTTATTTGTATTTATATATCTAGGGTATAGGATATAAATGTATTTTTACCTATTAAATAAAATATTTTAGTTATTTTCCTCTCTCAAATTTTTTTTTGCGACAAAAACTTAAAAATAGTCTATTTAAAAGAATTATCCTTTAAGTAAACTACATTTAAATAAATACAAATTCTGGATCAACGTCGTAGCTTAGATCTCAAATATAAGTTTAGTTAAATATATGTCTTGTACCTATTACAACGTAAAGACATGGCATGTGTTTAGATTTAAACTCTAGTTCATGCATCATTGTATTTTTTGTAAACAACTGATTGCAATCACTGTATGTAATTTTTATATTTATCAGCTAAATGTCCAATGCGAGAAGCTGTATAGTTTTTATGTGACATTATGATATCAAGATATACGATGGGCCCGCGACGTTTTACACGCCAAGATTAATAATAGTAAAAATGCAAATCCTTTGCGGGAAAATAAACTTTTAAATCTCCAACTATTTGAAATCAGCATTTTTAATACCCTTCTTAAAATTATTGTTCACTGCGCAAAATCAGATTTATTACTGTAACATGAGTTTGCTACTCTTTATTTTCGTAGATGATTATGATTAAACTCCTAATAGTGGTTGCGTTTTGGACCTTTTGGTCGATTTAGCTCTAGTTTATATTCTGTTACCTGGACTTCTTATTTTTTGTCATCATTATGCTATATATGTCGTATTTGAAATTAGATTTGATCTCTCTGTACATATACACTAGCTGCGCTGCGTGATGTACAACATGCATATATAAAAACTACAAATGATGTGTAGATATACGGCAATGTATGACAATTTTTGGACATGCCACGTACCGGAGTGCATGTGAAGATATAGAGTAGATCAGACTGTGGAAGTAAGTCAGCAGTAATATCCAAATAAAAAAGTACAGAAGTAGAAAGATCTAAATGATCTCTCTCGATCCCTTGTCTTTGCTTTATTTACTTTTTGTTTTTGTCAACCTTTCTTTTTTTTACTCCATTTTTTTTTCTTTTGGTAATTGTTAACTTCTTTTTTTGGTTTATAGACATTGACACGTTTTTGGTTTGGTTTAGGCACAAAGGGAGGCTTGAGCAGAGAGATGTATTAGGATAAGCCGATGTTATTTGTGAGGCTATGAGACCATACAATCACAATCAAACAATCTGTATTATAATACATCAATTACACACGATGTTGAAGTTTCGGTGGTCCATCTATACGTTTTGTTTGAACCGTCCAAACCAAGCCGTCTAAAATTCAACTAAATTAGATTCTAGTTTCTTAAGTGGACAGTGGATCGGGAAATAAAAAAACAAGTGATCTGGATGGAAGTCTGAACTCTAAAACAGTTCTTTAAAATTAAAATGCAGTATAATAAAAAATCTAATAATAATAATAAGAAAACTCAGACTCTACTATGAAATTGTATTTAATCAATTCAGAGCAGATCTTGTTTCACATGGTTACATATCTCCTATAAATGGAAAAACTCATGAACCAAAGAGGACAAGGAATCAGATTAAAGACTCCTGGATTTATAATAGGTTTGTAAATCAATCAAAATTTATATACTCTCAGGACAGAAACATTATATTCATAATAGTAAAATTCCTACAACTTGAGTTTTGAGGAAGTATTCTCACACATTTTCAAGGTATGAAGTATGAACCATTATGGTCCTACACTAAAGGGTGATAACAAAGTGTATATCGTGGGCATTAGAATCACTATGAGTCATAGTCATAGTCTATGACATGTGGGTTACAAAGAAAACAAACGTAATTGATAAGAATGACTTTTTTATTTTATTTTTGGCAAATCCATATAGTCGATCAAATCTACATAGGATTCCAGAATATTTCTGTTTTTAATCAAAATAACATAAATGATTAGCATTCACCACCGTTTTAGCATTTTATATGTTGTAATGTACAATGTAGACAAAGAAAGCAAGTGAAACGTAACGTGCATGGCCTCCAAATCATGAACTCGTTCATGTATTCTTTTTGTTATTTAAATACACTAGTATATCTAGATTTATGCAGCAATAAATTATCAACTACCATTAACTTCCAAAGACTATACCAATCGAAACCAAAAGTAAAGATAAGGGGCAGATGGCTCTCCCTTGGCTGGTTTATAGAACTTCATACTCGATTGTCTCCCTATTATAAAGATGAACGATCACACAAATTAAAGTTGACATAGATATCAACTGCATTAATTATCTAAGCAAGCAAAATTATATCGCAATAGGTTGCTGATGATAGTAGTTACATTAATTTATATGATTTCTAGACAGGCCGCCTGAGTCCTTACCGGACCAGCAAAGCAGCAGTCACATGCGGGACCAAGATTTGTTTATAATTAACAAAAACATAACTCGTACTTTTTCTTTCTTTTGAAACTGATTTGTGCAGACTCGTACTTTCTTAATCTACTTATAGGATTTTTTTTAACACGTAAATGTTAGATTTCAAGGAAACTAGGAAGCGTTGACACTGCATATTGAAAATATTATCTATATTAGTATAAAATGTAATCAAGCAAATAATTATATTGGAATCCAATGCGTTTTGAGATGGTTAACAACAACAAAAACTAACAATAATAAGAAACAATTTTGTCATACAGGTCCAAAATAGCTATATAGGTCGGTTCTCCTTTAGAGAATCGCTTTCAAGCAAATTGGTGAAAGCATTAATGTTAAGTTAACTAGCCACTCAGTTAGTTCCAGATGTGTGATCAAACTATCATCTTGGTATTGAATCCACACATAGCACTATCAAACATACAGAAAAGTCTAGTATGAAAAAAAAAAGACTGGAAGACTAATGCAAGAGAGTAAACATACAAGTCACACCTTGAAATTGCTTCAAGCGAGCATGCAATTACCTATCTGAAACTGTAGAAGAGTAATCACTGTCTGAAGGAGTTTAATTAAGTTTGACAAAATAAAATAGATGGTATAATACAGAACAACTTTCTTTTTCCAGTTTAGGCCCATTTAGGAGTACTCCAGGCCCACTCAAATTATCTTTCTTTTTTTCCCTTTTTTGGTAACTATTATTAGAGATTATTATGATTTGCTATTTCTTTTGTAAAACCCTAAAATTACAAAACCCTCGAAGTCAGTCCAATCAGCGCAGGTTCGATATCGGAGCTCTTCCCCAATTAACACGTATATATTTTCTGCTAAACCCTCTTAAAATCTTCACCGTCGTGTGTTGTCTTGTTTCTGGACTTTCCTCAGCGCCGCCGTCTCTAATCTCAAAGCTCACACCGCCTCTTAGGTGAAGATCATTCAAAGTTTCAATCTTTCTCTCAGGTTTGACTCACAATCTCCATAGCTCTTCCCGTTTTCAGATTTCAATTGACACAAAAGTGTAATGAGCTGCCTGATTCGGGTTTAGGTTACAAGGGAATCAAGATGGAGGTCGCTTTAGAGGATAACAATCTAATGGAGAATGTGGTATTGCCTCCTGATGAGCAGGTTAGGTTACCAATTGCAAAACACTTTTACTCTTTTGTGGGTTTCAGGAAAGTTAACAACTTTTGCTTCAATTTTTTGTGTTCAGGAGATGGATGTTGAGTTGGAGGCTAAAGAGAAGAAGTATCTCAGAGGAGAAGGTGCTAATCTTGAGGTAATGATTATTATTTGTCGCTCTTTTTTTTTGGTTTTGGTGAAATGCAGAAAGTTGAGTGTTTTTTTTCTTCTTCTTGTTCTGCAGACGTTGAAAGACAAGAAGCTAAAGACTCAACTTGCTTCACGAGAGAAGTTGTATGGGAAGTCTGCAAAAGCTGCTGCTAAGATCGAGAAGGTAATTTTTTTTTACTCAATTCAGTCAGCTTTGTGTAGATCATATCTACAAGATGAGTACTTGGCGTTAAGCAACAGTTGTGATTCCTCTGTTCTTAATTATTGTCTTGTTATTTGTTTTGGTTATATGTAGTGGCTCTTGCCGGCTTCAGCAGGGTACTTGGAGACTGATGGTTTAGAGAAGACGTGGCGGATCAAGCAGACAGATATCGCGAAAGAAGTAGATATATTAAGCTCAAGAAACCAATACGACATTGTGCTCCCAGGTAAATGAATAATTGTTTCTTTCTTCTCAGAGGGGAAACTCATATCTTAATGTTTGTAAAATTCGTAATTAGGTTACTTTGTTGTGTGTTCTTCCGTTTCTTTTTACTGACACCGGTGAACATATGTAGATTTTGGCCCGTACAAACTTGATTTTACTGCAAGTGGACGGCATATGCTAGCTGGTGGTCGCAAAGGCCACCTTGCTCTTGTAGACATGATGAATATGAACCTAATTAAAGAGATCCAGGTCTGTTTTAATATCATAATAAATCTTTAATCAGGGCTTGATATATGTGTAGTATTTATGATTAAGATCTTAACAGAAGTTGATGATATCTGGCAGGTAAGGGAAACAGTACGTGATGTTGCATTCCTCCACAATGACCAGTTCTTTGCAGCTGCCCAGAAGAAGTATGTGTGTTTGTTTTCACGTCTATTAACATCACTTTCTCTTATGCTGTGCGAGTCTTGGATGGTGCTTGGTCTAATATTTGGACCTCGTTGATTTTTTTTGACAGGTATGCTTATATTTATGGGAGAGATGGAACTGAGCTCCACTGTTTGAAGGTGATGCTTATTGATTTATTCATTGTAGACTCTGTGGATCAAAGGAAGAAACATATTTCTTGATGTTCTTGGTTATTGACTTCAAACTATGTCTACTTTCAGGAACGTGGTCCAGTGGCTAGACTCAGGTTCCTAAAGAACCATTTCCTGCTTGCATCAGTAAACAAAATCGGACAGCTGCATTACCAAGACGTGACCTACGGTGACATGGTAGCTAGTATCCGAACAGGCAAAGGCAGAACAGATGTAATGGAAGTGAACCCTTACAATGGTGTTGTCGCCTTGGGACATTCCGGTGGAACCGTCACAATGTGGAAACCAACTAGCCAAGCACCTCTAGTCCAGATGCAGTGTCACCCTGGTCCAGTCTCCTCTGTCGCCTTCCATCCAAACGGCCATCTCATGGCTACATCAGGTAAAGAGCGCAAAGTCAAGATCTGGGATCTGCGTAAGTTCGAGGAGGTCCAGACCATTCACGGCTTCCACGCCAAGACGCTGAGTTTCAGCCAGAAAGGTTTGCTAGCAGCTGGAACCGGATCGTTTGTTCAGGTTTTAGGAGACTCGAGCGGTGCTTACAGCAGATACATGAGCCACTCGATGGTGAAAGGCTACCAGATCGAGAAGGTTATGTTCAGACCGTACGAGGATGTTCTCGGGATTAGGCCACTCGATGGGTTGGTCTAGCGTCCTCGTACCAGGGTCTGGTGAACCGAACTTCGATTCTTGGGTGGCTAACCCGTTTGAAACTTCGAAACAAAGACGGGAGAAGGAAGTGCACTTGCTTCTTGATAAACTCCCACCTGAGACGATCATGCTTGATCCTTCCAAGATCGGTGCGATGAGACCTTCGAGGAGGAAGGAGAAGGCGACGAGAGGAGAGATGGAAGCTGAGAAAGAGGTGGCGATAGAAGCAGCGAAGAGGGGTTGAGATGAAGAAGAAGACTAAAGGAAGGAATAAACCGAGTAAGAGGACTAAGAAGAAGAAAGAGATGGTGGAGAATGTAAAGAGGACGTTCCCGGAGCAAGAGCACAGCGCTGCAGGTAAGAAGAGAAGAATAGGTGGAGAAGATGCTGCGGCAGAGCTTCCCGCATGTTTGAAAAGGTTTGTCAGATAAAACTGAAAGTGATGTCTGAAGATTAGTACTGTTCTAATATTGTTTTTTTTTTGTTTTTTTTCTCTCCTAATAATGTTTTCTATTAGGAGAAACTTTACATTATACGATTTAGCAATAAAAAAATATTCTCAAGAAACATAAGAGTGTTGAACTAATGAAATAAAAATATAAATGATTCTTATAAAAATGTTATGTTAAAAATAGATAAGAAGATGATGAAGAAGAAGAAAGTGTCATCATCCTTCCTCAGATTCTTCTTCTTCATCGAATTGAGAAAGTTCTAGCCTTTCTCCTTCTTATTCAAGATCATCATCATATATGATAGATCCAATGTGGGTACGTGTCTCCTCCCGTTGTTGATGGGTCTCATTGAGAAAGTTGATGACAATGGAGAATGAATTTGAATCAAAGCTTGTCCTTCAAGGGAATGATGGTGAAGGCAGCATATCCAGGAGCAAGAGCTTCGCATTCAAAGCTCCTCAGGAGAATTTCACAATCCAGGATTTCGAGCTAGACAAGATCTATGGCGTTGGCTCTTATTCAAAGGTTTGATTTGTACTCATCAATCAATCTGTATGCTCTCTACCTAAAAATCGATCCTTTACATAATAAGTCTGGCTTATTATGGATGAATTTGAATGAACTCAAGGTTGTTAGGGCGAAGAAGAAGAAGGATGGAGGTGGCGTGTATGCGTTGAAGATCATGGACAAGAAGTTTATCACCAAGGAGAATAAAACAGCTTATGTCAAGCTTGAGAGGATTGTTCTTGATCAACTTGACCATCCTGGGATTGTCAAACTCTTCTTTACATTTCAAGATAACTTCTCTCTATGTAAAAGCTAAAGCTAGTTTCTTTCTTTTATAGACCACCCACTCTCTGTGCTTGAACAATAATTGTCTCATTTTATAGACATGGCGCTTGAATCTTGCGAAGGTGGGGAGCTTTTCGACCAAATCACCAGAGTAAGATTAGACTACTATTCAGAATCTGTGAGATTGATTCATGTTCTCAAAATTTAGTTGCATTTATGGTTCTTCTTCTTCTCTTTGTTTTGTTCTTTGTTGGCAGAAAGGTCGTCTATCAGAGGAAGAAGCTCGGTTCTATGGGGCAGAGGTTGTGGATGCTCTTGAGTATATTCATACTATGGGACTGATACATAGAGATATTAAGGTAAATAGCTTCTTTCACTAACATATCACCTTAGCAAGGTCAAATATTGCTAAACTTGGTGTTTTGAATGAGAGTAGCCGGAGAATCTGTTGCTGACTTCAGATGGACACATTAAGATTGCTGATTTTGGTAGTGTTAAGCCAATGCAAGACAGCCAGATCACTCTACTTCCCATTGCAGCTTCTGGTAAGTTCCATCTTCTGTCCTATATATTCTTATTCTTAAAGGCTTTTTAGTAGTTATTGATAAGTATGGTCAGATCAGATCCTTGTTTTGTAAGCTTGTCTTGTAAAACTGGTGAGTCATTGCAGATGATAAGGCCTGCACTTTTGTCGGAACAGCATGCATATGTTCCTCCTGAAGTTCTCAACTCCTCTCCAGCAACTTTCGGGTAAAGACTCTTTGTGTTAAGCACAGATGTTTCACCACTTATGTGATGAATCTTTTTGGTTCTGTGGATTTACTACAATGCCTCTTTACTTGAAACAAATTTCAAACAGAAACGATCTCTGGGCACTTGGCTGCACTCTGTACCAAATGCTATCAGGAACTTCTCCATTCAAAGATGCAAGTGAATGGCTTATTTTCCAAAGAATCATAGCCAGAGATATAAAGTTCCCAAACCATTTCTCAGAAGCAGCAAGAGACCTCATCGACCGATTACTGGTAAGTTATGCTTAGTCCTTTTTTCATCAGGAAAGACAACAAGTTCTTGAAGCTCTTGGTAATCTCTCTTTCAGGATACAGATCCAATTAGAAGACCAGGAGCTGGACCAGAAGGTTATGCCTCTCTCAAGAGACATCCTTTCTTCAAAGGAGTGGACTGGAAAAAACCAAGATCAAAAACTCCTCCAAAACTAGCTCCAGATCCTTCGGTATTTTACCTCCTTCTATATATATATATATATATATATACTCCTAACCAGTTTTATTCTTGATCCAGTTTTTTTTATCTTGTGCAGTCTCAGTCAGCATCTCCTGAGAGAGACGGTTCTCCATGGAACCCAACACATGTTGGAGATGCCTCAGCGATGCAGAACAATGGCTTCTCTTCAACTTCTGAATCCTCTGGTTCCATAACAAGGATTGCCTCCATAGACTCCTTTGATTCGAAATGGTTAGACACTACTATGCTTTTACTCATCTCTGTTGTTTTTAAAAAAGTCCTAACTCGGTTTTGTTATAATCAGGCAACAGTTTCTTGAACCTGGTGAATCGGTTATAATGATATCAGCAGTGAAGAAGCTACGGAAAATCACAAGCAAGAAAGTGCAGCTAATACTCACCAGCAAACCGAGACTGATCTACGTGGATCCATCAAAGCTTATTGCGAAAGGGAATATCATCTGGTCTGACAACTCCAACGACCTCAACGTTCAAATCTCGAGTCCTTCCCATTTCAAGATTTGCACTGTAACTAACACACACACACACACTCCAGTCGCATCTCACCATCTTTTATTTTATTTTTCTTGGAGATGAAACTTGACTGTTTGATTTTGATTTGGCAGCCGAAGAAGGTTCTATCAATTGAAGACGCGAAACAGCGAGCTTTGCAGTGGAGAAAGGCAATTGAAACTCTTCAAAACCGTTGAGACTCAGTAGGGCTGATGGTGTCCGTTCATTACATCCCAATTCGTTAATTTTTTTTTCTTGTCCTTTGATTTCTGTTTCTTTCATGTAATTCAATTGATTACAATCATTTCACATCTCGTTGTATGCATGCATAGAGAAGAGTCTTCTCTGCATGAGATGAGCATTTATAGTAGTAGTTAATGAATCTGTTATTTCGGTTATAAAAGTTCTTGTCTGATTCAGCATATATGCAGACAGTAGAAATTGTACGGAACGTTATCCATTTTTTTCTTCTTTGAATGCATCCGCCTTCGATTTTTTACATGCAGAAAATGCATTTAAAGAGGGATATAATCATAGATCTAAAGCAAATACAGGTTCAAAAAAATGAAAATATAAAGCACACATTGAGATTTATCGATCAACACCCATCGCGAAGAGAGGTAAAACACTTTCGTTTTCTTAGTTCCATTCAGTTTCATTTTTTGCGTAACACTGTGGAGTTCTAAATCTCTTTGTGAATTCAGTCGGTTCGGGTAATCATCAAAATGAAGTTTGATAAGCTCACTAAATCCATAAAATCAAATCTATTTGCATTAGATGCCAAAAAAAAAATCTAATTGCATTAATTGAGATTAATTCAGGCAATTAATAACATTTTTTGTTGTCTACCATAGTAAGAACATCATTATCATCGCAGTTTTTTAAGACTGTCTCTTAGTGTAAAAGAGAATTAAAATAAATAAAAAAACATGTAATAAGTGAAGAAACGTGTCTTAAACTGGAACAATATGAGACGGTCTCTTAAAGACACGTGTCAAGACTTAGCGATTCCTTCTTCCTCTTCAATCGTCTTCCTCTTCGATTTCCACCGGAGAGACTTCTTTTCTCCGCATCTCTTTGCCTCCTCCTGTTTTATTAACCATCTCTTTCTTACGATGACTTTCCTCTTATCAAGAACATTTGTTTCTCTCACACTCAGACCTTCTTCTCGCCTGCGAGGCCTCGTATTCGACATGGACGGAACTCTTACGGTTCGGATCATCGATTTTGCGGTAATTTACAGGTCTGTCTTAGGTGAAGACGAGTACAAGCGAATCAAGGCGGAGAGCCCTACCGGAATCGATATTCTTCACCACATCGAGTCGGAGCGCCGATAAACAGCAGAAGGCGTATGAAACCATCGCTGATTACGAGAAACAGGGAATCGATAAGCTCCAAATCATGTCCGGTACGGTTTACTCCTTGATTCTTGAGTTTGGTTAAAGATTAAGACTTGGTAGTGTTACAGTTGATAAAGATTGGAACTTCGAAGAAAAAAAACTTTTTTTTTTGGATCTTGATGTGTTACAAGACTTTATGGTCTATGGAGTATTGAGTAGTTTGAAATTTCGTTGTCTTTCATATGTTAATGAAAGTAGTTTTCCTTTGGTCTGAGTGCTAGTACTGTGTTTATTTGGTGGTTAAGAGGTTTGATTCTCTTCAAATATGGTGAAAACTATGTTCCAGGTGCTGAGTAGCTATGTGGCTTTCTTGATTCCAAGAAGATAAAATATGCTTTCAGATAATTTTTCTTTTATGTTAAGGATGCAATAAAACTCACGGGTAAGAAGATAAGCTACTGGTTGTTTCATTTTATGTAGGTGGGGGCTGTTCACACGAAATGTTAAGAAGGCGGTCGACATCTTCCACCAACGTTTTGACGTAAGTATTTTGATAACTTTAAGTGACAAAAGAATTATTAGAAACTGTGAAAGAAACATAGTTTTTCTTTTGAATTCATTCATGAATGATTCTTGAATTGTTTGTTGCAGCTTGAGCAGCAGATCGTCCAAGCTGATTTGGACAACAGTTCTTCAAAAGTTACAGAAGCTCTCTGTTTCCGGATAGTGAAGGTGTTGGAGTTCGTTGCAAAGAAAGAAAGTCTGCAACTCCCCCACGGTTTTACAGCATTACAAGTACTCTTAGGTAACATACGAGAAGCATTACAAGTTATCTGTCTCTGTGTTCCATGATGTATGATTCTGTTTATTTGTTTCTTGATTTCGTGATGCTGGTTCCTGTTTTTAGCAATCGAATGATGAGTTTTTGATTGATTGGTTGATGAGTGTGTTTACTTTAATTTTTTTTTAAATTTTAAGAACCCCTAATAGGAGACTCCCATTGTAGCACAAAAATAGCAGGATCTCTTAGTGCTGTCTCCTAATTCACTTTTACCACTAAAAATTAAAAAAAAATTAAGAACCTCTAAATGGGTCTTTAGGATAATGGTGCTCTAAGATCTAGATTTTAAGTTATCAAGACAAATCTAGTATTAAGAAAAATTCATATGAAGAATATAAGATTACACTAGCTAGTAATTCTATCAAAAAATTCATCATTAACTTTTCAAATACAATGTTCAATTCCAACTTGGTCTTTTAAGCATCACTTCTCCTTATTATGCTTCAGAATTTCCAAAATCATCCAAAATGTACTTAAACCTGCAATGTGGATTCAAAATATATAACCACTCTTAATTAAGTCTTATATAATGGTTAAAAAGGTTAAAAACCCCATAAGTCATGATATACATTTTTTTTTGTCAAGTCATGATATACATTTACTATACTTTTTCATTTTTTTTAAAACACACATTGCTTCAATTATCAGATTTACTAATTTTCCTAACTAGATACGCGCGTTAATAGTCGTATACTCGTATGTACATATCTTTAACAATTTAATTAGGCTTCTATGGATATGTTTACGGAATAAACAGTTGAAACCCTAGTTGAAAAAGCTTAATAAGCAAAGTAGTTTATCTGAAAGCAAAAGACCCTAATGGCTAACCAGGAGCAGCTTCCATGGGATTTGACTGAAGAAATCCTCTCTTGTGTCCCTCCTGAATCTCTTGTCCGGTTCAGAACCGTCTCCAAACAATGGAACGCTCTTTTAAGAGACAAGACGTTCATCAAAAAACACAAGACCAAGATGACGTATCGATTCATCTTAGCAACCAAATCCAAGATTTATTCGGTAAGCGTCAATCCAGAGATCAAGGTGCTTGACTTGACGTTAGATATTCCTGCTTTAGAACCTACTCAGTTACCTAGACGCTTGATGGATTGCGATGGGCTTTTGCTATGTGACATGGGTAAAAGAGCCATGGTTTCGAACCCATGGTTAAGACAGACTAGATGGGTCGAGCACGAGGGTGACCATAGTGGTCTTCTATTCAGTGGCATAGGTTATGATGATGATAACCGTTACAAGGCCATTGGGACTCATTGGAGGCAACTAGATCCTCTAAAGACATTTTGGAAAACCCTTGATTTTTTATCCGACGCATGGAAGGAACAAAGAGGTGTGATTAAGTCTAGTGGTACTAGTAGTAGTACTACTACTGAGGAAGCTAGACCTGTTACTATGCACAGTACCAGTGGTGTGTCTTTGAATGGAACTTGGTATCGTGTTGCTTCTTATAACGAAACCAAGTACTTGTACTTCATAGTTAACTTTGATTTTACTAAGGAAACATTCAACCAGTTTTGTGATCTGCCGTGTGAGGATAACAAGCATGATGATGCTCTTGTTCTTAGGGTATTTATGGGAGATCGGTTTTCGTTGTTAAAGCAATCCAATCTAACAAAGAAGATTCAGATTTGGGTGACCAAGAACAAGATTCATAAACAGGATGGTAGATATGTGGAATGGATGAATTTCGTGGAAGTGTCAGTTCCTAACTTGCCGGATTTGGTACAGCCAAGTTACTTCATCGACGATAAAAGGCTTGTAGTGTGCTCTTGCGACAAAGATGGTCAGGCTTGGATCTATGTTGTGGGGAACAAAAACTTGATCAGTAAAACCAAAGTAGAGGATGTTGTCGATTCTTGGCCTACGCATTGTTCCTTTATTCCCAGCTTGGTCTCGGTTCCTGGAGGTAAAAGAGAAGAAGCGGAATGACTAGTTTCATCTCATTACATTCAGCTTCTTGTTTGGTTCTTGAGTAAGCTTCGGTTGATTTGGGTTTTGTGCTTTTCTTTTAACAACTTTCTTTGTTGGAAGTAGAGATTTTGCTAAGTTTCCTTTTTGTTTTTGTTTTGCTTTTATTTTGTCAGAATGGTTTCTTTTATAATTTTTTGGAGCAAACAAATTAAATTATGTCTAACGAATTCAGTTTAATATGCTAGCTTTTACACTTGGATTTGTAAGCTTTCGCAGTAGTCTTAAAATGGATTTATTTATATCTTGAAACAAGATGAGCTTTTGCATGTTATGTTTCACCTGTATTTATTTTATAAACCCTATAGGCTATCAGAATGGAATAATCCGAAAACATACCATACTTCTTGATCCGAGTTTGAATACCTTCTATTTAGTCATAACGGATAGATCGATCGTTTATTACAATCCATCATATTAATCATGATTTGGACTGAAATCAAGTTCGCACTAGCTAAGTAGCAATAACTTAGTTTCAATCGGGAATCGAATTCAAAACCGACAAATTTACGCCAAGCGTTAACAGAATACCATCAGATTATCACTGCTTGGTTAAAAGTATTTTGGGTAACTTTTTATATTGAAAAGCTTCCACCACATATGGTGCGCAAAATTCAAGAAAACCTTTTCATTTTTTTTTTGGAGAAATATAATACATAATCGAACATGCGATCATCTTCTTACTACTAGCAGAAAAACACCACAACGTTCTCATGCAAGTCTATATTGTCCACTAATTTTTTGCCTCAGAAACAAGTTTCATCTTTTTTTTTACAAGTTTGATCTTTGCCTTTACTGAAAGGTATAACTTATTTATCACCTTCACAATTAAAAAGATGATTACTGGTGATTCTTGAAAATACTTATAAGATCTCAACAAAACATAAGTTTCAGAAAAAGCCCATGCACGTAGGTAGGCATGGTCGTGTATATAATTTTTTTTTTGATAAAAGGTCGTGTATATATTTATTTTCTGTAAACGGATGGTCGTATATTCTCTTTTCTGAAATAAATTAAAACATACGATAAAAACGAACGGAGAGAATATGGGGATCTAACGTATATGCCAAAATATTGTTTTGTAAACTCCGGATTTGATGTAAAAGAAAACAAGAAATGTTTTTCTTTAAGAATAGAGTCGTCAATCTGAAAAAGCAGCGACTCATAAAACACAACAAAAACCCTATTATGGAGAACAAGGAGAAGCTTCCATGGGAGTTGGTGGAAGAGATCCTCTCTCGTGTCCCTCCTAAACCACTTATCCGATTCAGAACCGTTTGCAAACGATGGAACACTCTCTTCGACGACAATACTTTCATCAACAACCACAAAATGACCTTTCGATTCATTTTAGTGACTAAATCCAAGGTTTATTCGGTAAGCCTGAACCCCGAGATAGAGGTGCGTGAGTTAACCTTAGATACCCCCGGTTTAAGAGATCAGAAACCTAATGACTTGGTCGATTGCAATGGGTTCTTGCTATGTGGCATGAAAGAAGGAGCTGTGGTTTGTAACCCGTGGTCAGGACAAAATAGATGCATCAAGGCCGAGGTTAGACAACCTAGTTTACAATTTCGTGGCATAGGTTATGATGATAATAGGATGGGTAAGAAAATTGTTTATAAAACCGTTGCGTTTTATCTAAATAATATAAGCTCTACCACTGCATGGAGAATCCATAACCTTGCTACCGATACTTGGAAATACGTGTTGCAACAGGCAAAACGTGAAGCACCGCCTCAAACTTTGATCATTATGCACTCCGCACTCGACAAGAGGTGTATCGTTGAATGGAACATTGTATTGGGTTGCTTATTACCACAGTCATCCCTCGTTGTTCTTAGTAGTAAGATTCGATTTTCGGAGCGGAAGATACTTAAAATTTTGTGATCTACCGTGTGTGACGAACGATCATAGCGATGCTCTTGTCCTTAGGGTTTTTAGAGGAGATCGGCTTTCGTTGTTAAAGCAGTGCCATGTAACAAAGAAGATTCAGATTTGGGTGGCCAAGGACAAGATTGATAATGGGTATAGTAGAGATGTGAAATGGATGAGTTTCATGGAAGTGTCAATCCCTAACTTGCCGTATTTAGTACAAACACAATCCTATCGTCAGCCGAGTTACTTCATTGACGATAGAAGGGATGGTAAAAGGCTGGTCGTGTGTTCTTGCGATGTAAATGGCCGGGCTTGGATCTATGTTGTTGGGGATAGCAAGTTAATCAGTAAAACCCGATTGGATTCTGTAGTGGATCCTTGGCCTTTGCATTGTACCTGTGTTCCCAGTTTGGTCATGGTTCCTGGATGTCAAAGAGAAGACATAGAAGAAAAAGCAGAACGTGTTAATATTTCTTTCGTTATGTTTTTTGTTTGGTTGTTTGGGAAGCTTAAGTTCCTCTTTAGAAAAATAAATTATTTTTCATAGTTTAGAACAGGCTAGATTGAATGTTTAATGGTCTCAGTCAGTTTAAGTCTAGGGTTCTGAGTTTTATTCGGGAATTTGTTAGCTTTCACTTTGTTGGACACTTAAATGGTTTTGAGATGGTTTTAAATTGTTTTATTTAGTTCTTGCAACAAAAGAGGAACTCTGTTGTCTCGATCGATGTATATAGATTGTCAAAAAGTATATGGGCCTGGACCTGTTTATTTCTCATGCAAAAAAAATAAAACAAGAAGCTACTAGCGATGATGTAAGAAAAAGACTTAAACCTAACCTATTTCATCGTACTACTGCAATCACTAAACCGAAAAGAGTATGGCTACTTTAAATTCTTCTCACCTAAATTCTCATGCTCTACTCTGTTTTTATACCTTCGTCTTCTTCATCTTCTCTCCCACTCATTCTACATCCTCCATAGCTACAAAGCTCATTGAAAAAAAAAAGCAGAGTAAGACAATACAAAAAACAGTGCTAACTAAATGTCTCTCCTTTCGTTTCCTCCCAATTCTTTAAACATCTCTCCTTCGCTCTTCTTCACTATCATCGCCATTCTCGTATCCGCACTCGTTCTGTTATTCCTCACGCGCCAGAGTTCTAAATCTAAGCGCGTGAACCTCCCTCCAGGTCCTCCCGGTTGGCCTGTGGTCGGAAACCTCTTCCAGTTCGCGCGCTCCGGGAAGCAGTTTTACGAGTACGCCGATGATCTGAGGGAGAAATACGGACCCATCTACACGCTGAGAATGGGGAGCCGAACCATGATCATCATCTCCGATGCGACTCTGGCCCACGACGTTCTGATTCAGCGTGGGCCCATGTTCGCGACCCGGCCCAAAGAGAACGCGACTCGGACCATCTTCAGCTCCAACACTTTCACAGTCAACGCTTCCGTGTACGGGCCCGTGTGGCGATCGCTGAGACGGAACATGGTGCAGAACATGCTGAGCTCGACCCGGTTCAAAGAGTTCGGGTCGCTGAGACGATCCGCCATGGATAAGCTCGCCGAGAGGATCAAATCAGAAGCTAACGAAAATAACGGACTCGTCTGGGTCCTACGAAACGCGAGATTCGCTGCGTTTTGTATTCTGTTAGAGATGTGTTTCGGAATCGAGATGGACGAGGAGTCGATTCTGAAGATGGACGCGATGATGAAGAAGGTGTTGATCACGATCGATCCGCGGCTCGACGATTACCTCCTGATCCTCGCTCCGTTTTACTCCAAGGAGAGGAGACGAGCTCTCGAGGTTCGCCGCGAACAGGTCGAGCTCGTCGTCGGGTTCATCGAGAGACGACGGAGAGCGCTGCGGAATCCGGGAACCGATAAAACGGCGACGTCTTTCTCCTACTTAGACACGCTCTTCGACTTAAAAATCGAAGGGCGTAAAACGACGCCGTCTAACGAAGAGCTCGTGACGTTATGTTCGGAGTTTCTTAACGGCGGGACGGACACGACCGGGACGGCGATCGAGTGGGGCATCGCGCAGCTGATCGCCAATCCTGAGATTCAATCTCGGCTCTACGATGAGATTAAATCAACGGTGGGAGATCGTGCGGTTGAGGAAAAAGACGTGGACAAGATGGTCTTTCTACAAGCCTTCGTTAAGGAGATTCTCCGGAAACATCCGCCGACGTACTTCACGCTGACTCACACGGTGACGGAGCCGACGACTGTCGCTGGATACGATGTTCCCGCGGGAATCAACGTCGAGTTCTACCTCCCGGGGATAAACGAAGATCCGAAGCTCTGGTCTAACCCGAAGAAATTCGATCCGGACCGGTTTGTTTCGGGTAAAGAGGATGCGGATATAACCGGAGTAACCGGAGTGAAGATGATGCCGTTCGGTGTAGGCCGTCGGATCTGTCCCGGTTTATCGATGGCGACGGTACACGTGCACTTGATGCTAGCGAAGATGGTTCAAGAGTTTGAGTGGAGCGCTTATCCGGCGGGAAGCGAGATTGATTTCGCGGGGAAATTGGAGTTCACGGTGGTTATGATGAAACCGTTAAGAGCCATGGTTAAGCCAAGGGTTTAAATTTATTACTATTATATGAAAACTACGTGTGTGCTTATATTAAAGGAAGCTATACTTTAAAAATTTGTCTTGTTTTGTGAATTCTAGCAAAAGATTACATTTGTCGTCAAACAGATCAATAAATGACTTTTTTTCCTTCTTTAGTAATGTTTGAGCTATCTCGATGTAGAATGTCACACTCACATGAACTAAAAGAGTTATGACTTATGAGTGATGTCAAAAGTAGATGCAATCGAGATTTTTTAGATAGCCAGCAAAGTAGCTGTGATTGTGATGAAGACAAGACATGTGCATGTGGGACGTGGTTGAGTTGAACGTTTAAGAGCCGCCAAATTTTAGTTCAGATTTTGATCGTGACCAACTCATGTGATTGATATATAACAATTTCACACAATTTAAAATACATTTAATAATAAACTGTACATACCAAGAATGCAGATAATGTTTAATTTGTTCCAAAGAAATGGATTTTATTTGTGATGGAGAAGCCCATTAAATTGGCCCAATAGCAAATTAAATAATTATCTGCTCGCTTCTCCTCCACCGATCATCTCCTCCTCCTTCCTCTTTGACGAACATAATCAATCTTCTTCGCTTAGTAGGTTTCATTTTGCAGATTTGCTCGGTGGAATCAAAGAGCGTTGAGTGATCTTCTTCTTCTTCTTCCAATACTTGTGACATGGAGGAAACTGGTGGTATTTGGGGAGAAATTGAACGTTCTGAGAGGTAATCTTCTGTAAATCGAGACTAGTCATCTGTGTAATTTTGATTCAACTCTACATAATAAGCTGTTAGAAAGAGATTCCTGCAAAGTTTCAAGATGTTGATTGCTACTTTGTGTTTTATTTTGTTTTAGCTACCTCGTATGCTCTATGTACGAAGAAGCAGAGTCATTATCTTCCACCGTACTGAAGAGAATCTTTGGAAACGTTGATGCTTTATCCGAGGAATCTCATCATGGTGATTATCAATTTCATGACGTTTTGGAATCTGCTGGCATGGTTCTAGTCCAATCCTTACATGGACTCGGCAGGTAATAATAATTACAGTTGCAATTGGATGCTGTTAGATACTTTGGAGTTTAGTACTCTTTGGCTATGTGATAAAATTTTTTTTACAGCTTATGCGTTTTTCATGCAGGGCAGGTGAGATTGTAAGTGAGCTAAGACTAGTGTTTGGCGAAGTTGCAGCTATTCCTGTTCAAGTTCTTCTCACTGGGTATCCCTTCTGGCTATAATTCTATTACAGCTTAAGGTGCTTGAAAAGGGGGATACTTGGTTCCTTCTGAAATAGGTTACAGAACTAGGAGTAAAATGATATTCAATAACCTATGAGGGAATATTTGCTAACGTTTTACTTGCTAGGAAGAGTACAACGCTCTGCTGTTTCTGCGTACTTTAGCATAGACAAAAGTCACAGAACGGTGTTGTAGATGTCTATAACTTTATATAATTGTCTTTTTTTTTCCCTTTCCCCTTTTCAGAATATGCCTTCAAATATCAAACGGTTCCTACTCTGGTGTACGTGAGGTTCTGGAAGAGTTCTTTAGCATATGGGTTTACAAGGACGACCACTATATCCTAAGTGATGCTGCATTGAGTGAAAAAGTGTTCCATGGGAAAATATCGTTGGATACTGATGAGTACATGGAAGTTGTGGAGCTTTATAGCTTTGGAGTTCTTGGAAAAGATACAAACGACGTGGGTTTAGCCATTTCTTGGGTTGAGCAAGCTGCTTTACCTGAGGAAAGACGACAGGTACATTTGAATCATTTCATGAGCTGTGTTATGAACTTGTGAGCTTGTTACAACTCAAATCTTCTGTTTCAGGGACTTTTGAGAAGATTGCATTCTCTGCAATCAGCAAACGTTCGAGAGGCGGCTACTTCTTTAGAGGAAAATCCTTCTTACGATGTAGTGAATAACAGCAACAAGTCTTTGGCTAATGAAAAGAACGTTGAGATTGATTCTATTCTGAAACTCTCTAAACAACATGAACCTTGGCCATCCCGTCCTCTACACCTAAGGCTCGGTAATACCCAATTTAGCATATCCAGGGGGAAAGTTGCCATAAGCCTTGTTGGATTAGTCATATGCTATGCTTTGAAGAGAAAACGAGCTGCTTTAATACGGTACGAATTCTTCTAAGCAACGTTCTCTATACTTGAATGATCAGAACTTATGATAATGAAAAGCATACATTGTGTGTGTTGTTACATGTTTCTAGGATCATTCGCAGACAAATGGAGTCCACGAGAAAAGCAATTGTAGATTTCTGGAAGCTTGCGTTTTCATACCAAGTGAATCCTCTTGCAGCTATTCAATCCATACCAAGCACCACAACTTGAGCTTAGTTCCCACAGTCATAGAAGATGGATCAAAGACCTGATTTTTGAATTGAAATAAAGCTCCATCCTTTTGATTCCCTACTCGAGCTTCATTACTCTCTATACGTAGTTACTCAAAAGTATGTTGTATAATCAGATCATACTCGGCGTTGTGTTAAATATGTTATTCTATGTCACTGGCCTATGTATTGGAGCTGAAGATAATACCAGAGCGGTAGTCCCAAATATTTTTTCATGCATTGGCTCAAACTAACTTAAAACACAATTCATTGTGTTAAACCAAACTGTTATCATTGAAGATAATACGGTTTTGTATTTGCTGAAAGATTGTATGCTTTGGGACATGAGAGGTCTAGTTATTCTAGGAACTGTTTTTAACCACATTACTTCAATGATAAAACAAGGTTGGTTCACAGAGCAATGCTCATTCAGACACAAGTCAAATAAACAAAGAAGGATCCCCATACAGATTTTTATTGAAAAAAAAACAGAGTCATATATATGAGATGCTCCGCTTCTCAATACTTAGGCCTTGGCGGTTTCAGCCTCTGAGTCCCAGAAAGCCGATTTCTTTCCAGTTTTTGAAACAGTCTGCAAAACAGCGTCTGGCTGCACATTGCCTTTCACTGTCACCTTCTGCTCCTTTATGTCCACATCAAATGACTCCACGCCTGCAAAAAAAAAAAACAGAAAGTGATGATGTTCATGCTCTTGACTAAATCTATAGAAACGAGTTGTCTAGTACGGAAGATTGAGGCAAAAAAAAAGTTAAAAACAAAACACGAGATTGAGAATCTGTTCAGTGGAATATCTATATGATTTGGAAGGACAAATGGGATGAGAAGACAATTGGTTTAGAGCATTTTGAGACACATGAATAGTTATGATGAAAAGGTAACCTTCCATTTTGCCGAGGACTCTTTTCACAGCTCCAACACATCCCTCGCATGACATAGCCACTCTGAGAACAACGGTCTTACACCGGAAAACAGAAAAAAAAACGAACAGCTTAATGAAAACTTAGATTAAATGCACAACAAAACAGAAACCTTGTACCGTTCAGGATGCTGCATATTATCATTCGCTAACAAAGGCGACAAACCCTTTGATTGAAACGATTGAATTTAAATTTTATCAAAACATCATTGAAAGAACCAGTCAGAACACACCAAACCCCGCTAATCATGATACAGAATGCTGTCCTGCCCTCGCGAGGAACTCAAGCGATGATGTATACTCAGTTAAAGCTAGAGTTGATAGATCAACGCAACCAGAGAGATCATTGTTACAGCAGCGAGTAATCTACAGATCATATAGATAGATCAAAAGGAAATGGAGAAGGAATTCAAGATCAGACCGTGGAATGATATCTATATCAAACGGTGAGAATTGCGATAAAGTAAGAGTCTTTACGATTACCCAGATCTCGAAATCAGAATTCAAAAAGAAAAGAGGGTTGAATTCCGATTGAAATACCTGAGACATAGCTTCGATCTCACACACACACAGTGAGAGAGGGCGAGAGAGATTGAAGTGATAGAGATGATGCGAGATGTTTTTTGAAAGGATATAGCCTTTGGTGCAGGTCAAGTCAATCTAATGATTGTGATATGATTGGTCGAAATCATAATTTATTATCTATCAAGTCATTTACATCCAGACAGTTTAAATTTTTTATTTACAATATAGGACAGTTTTCACTACTGAGGTAATTTTTGAGTGAAAAGACTCAAATTAACCTTCAAAAAACGTAACCGGTGACATAGGATTTAGTTAAGATGGGTTTTATTTGGTTTCACGTTTGAAATTCAAAAATTAATGGTGGGCCCAAAATGAGACTTAACATATTTTAATTTACAAAAAGCGGATGTCAATTTTTTTTTCTTTACTTTTATCAAAGAAGAAGAAGTGAGAGGACGGGAATTCCGACGAAAAAGAATCTTAGTAAATTGTTCGGAGAAAGATGCCAGGGAGACGTAACCGGCGTGGGAAAGAGAAAGACGGCGGTGAAGGTTCTTGTGTTTATCTCAGTAGAACTTTAGGAAATTTGTATCTGTATTTTGGAATTTTTCTGTAGAGATAGAGACGACGAAGGTTGAGAATGTGAAAGACAGGTTATTAGAGAAGCTATTTGTGACGGACCAGAGTGGTTCATAGGATGTTTCCAAGGCAAGTTGCGAAAAACCCAAGACATACGGTAAGTGCTTTTATTTCTTTTGTTTTATTGTGTTTTTGTAGAAAAAAACTCTCTGTTTACTTGCAGAGCCACCAGCGGTGGAAGAATCCGACGAGTGACTACCAATAACATCATCTTCTTCGTCGTGTTTCTTCTTCCACATCAGAGGTAAAGGATAAAGCTTCACTGTCATCTTTGTCTAAAGTCTCACCTCATTGTCACTAGTTCATTTCTGAGCAGCAGTACATTGGCACAAAATGAAATTCGAGCAACAATGGTCAATTTTGATTTTTTTACACATTTAATCATTCAGTTTTTGTATAATTTTATTTTGGATACATAGTGTACACATGTACACTTTGATGATAATGTACACATGTACACTCTGATGGAACATCGTGTAAGGAGAACATATTTAAAAAGATATGGCTAATCAACAAAAAGATTGTACATTCAAATATATCTTGTACACATATACATTCTGATATAGTTGTCCACATGAAACTATGCATGGTGGATATTTCAAAAAGATAAACAAATGTGGCTTTACAAATGTAGAATTTTTTTATAACCATTACATCTTGAAATATTATAAGTAGCTCAACAATGAACATATCTATATGTACATTTGTTTACCAGTATCGACGTGTATATTTTACCATGGTGCAACATTCAATTAGACATTTATGAATTTGTAATATAGATTTACAAGTTTCAACATTGTATGTTCAAATGGTGAATTTGTGTACACAAAATTTATGCAATAGGAGAATTCAATGTAAAATCTAAATTTTCTTAATTATTTAAATTTTGATTCTTTCGGATAGAGCTAGATGTACATCATGTTCTTGTTAGATTATGATTAATTCAGATAAAGTAAACAAACTCCATGTTTCATTTTTGTTTTTATGTACAACATATTCGTGTACACGAGTATATTAAGTAAACAAACTCCATGTTTTTATGTACATCATGTTCGTGGACGCTGTGGAATAGGAGAACTAATGTATACACGTATGTACGGCCTTTGGACATGATTCAAAGTACATTTGAATGCACAGTTCTGTATACATAGACACAGAGAGGAATGTACATTGTACATACTGTGGCCGATGGACACTAAGGTATACATGCGGATAGGCTTCATGGGAACTAATGTATACACGTGGGAACATGGGAACTAATGTATACACGTGGGTACGGCCTTTGTAGAGGACTCATAGTACACTTGGACGCCCAGTTCTGTATACATGGACACAAACATGAATATACATTGTGCACGTTGTGGCCGATGGACACTAAGGTGTACATGGGCATAGGCCTTAATTGTACACATGTACACAACATGCATGTTCATTGAACATTTGTTGTACATAGATAATCGTTTATACATGAGGGAACATGGGAACTAATGTATACACGTGGGTACAACCTTTGTAGAGGACTCATAGTACATTTGGACGCCCAGTTATGTATACATGGACACAGACATGAATATACATTGTACACGCTGTGGCCGATGGACACTAAGGTGTACATGGGCATAGGCATTAACTGTACACATGTACACAACATGCATGTTCATTGAACATATGTTGTACATAGATAATCGTTTATACATGTGGGAACATGGGAACTAATGTATACACGTGGGTACAACCTTTGTAGAGGACTCATAGTACATTTGGACGTCCAGTTATGTATACATGGACACAGACATGAATATACATTGTACACGCTATGGCTGATGGACACTAAGGTGTACATGGACATAGGCCTTAACTGTACACATGTACACAACATGCATGTTCATTGAAATACATAAATAATCGTTTATGCATGGACATCAGACGTTAGTGTACAAACGGACACCGTCATATAGTGTACATACGGGCAAAGACGTGAATATACATTGTGGACGCTGTGGAACATGGGGACTAATGTATACACGTGTGTACGCCCGCGCAGACAGGAACAATACGTGTCATCTTTTTCTTGTCGATCAAAAACTCTTAAAACGAGCCGACGGAGGTCAATTCTCCAGGGATGACCATGCAATGGTCCAACATTATAACTTGCGAAATGAAATGGAAAAAATAGTTTAAAGGAGGGTTTGAGAAGATGAAAGAAATGATAAGCAGAACAAACTTATTTCTTGCAGCAAAACGTCCGAGGAATATGAAGTTTTTCTGAAATTTTGATTTTTTATTTTGTTAGAATGAAAAAGATAAAAAAATTGAAAAGGAACTGTGAGATGGTAAAATCCAGAAAATCTGGACCGTCAGTTGGTGAGATGGATGATGTAATCGGATGGTTGTGAATTGGTAGATATAAGTCTTGTCAAAAAATTCAGAAAAGATCTACACCGTTAAAAAAATAAAGATGAGGGGTGGAGAGAAGTTCCCGCTAAAACAATAGATTTAGTTAGTCAAGGTATTAGTGCTTTTAGTTATGTGGTGACCAGCTAGGTATGACAAGTGAGAAGCTGTTACAAAAAACTGCCTTAGTAGCACTAAGTGCTCCATCTTGTAATTAAAAATTTGAAATTGTCCCATGGAGTAAATTTTTCATTATCCAATAGTCTTTTTGTTTAAAACGACGTTGCTTTAAAGAGTGTGAGAGACTGATAGTGTTTTTATTCAATTTAACTATGATTGTGGTTTGATCCATTTTGTTAAACTTTGATTATTTCACCATGATCAATATAATATCGTACCGACGAAAAAGAGTGAGAGTGATAGACTGGTAGTCTTGTTTTATATAGAGAAGAAACAATACTTCTATGAGAAAAGAAATCCAATACTAGACACAAACCAAGGTTTTGAAAACCGGACCGGACCGGCCGGTTCGACCGGTTCAACCGTAAATCGTTTAATCTACCGAGTCCGGGTTGAGTTAAAACCCGGATTGAAATTGAACCGTTAAAACCGGTCAAAAATCGGTTAAACCGGCGACTCGGATCGGTAAATAAAACCGGTTCAGTAAAACAATAAATGTAATTGCATTAATTGTGATGTAAACATGATACGTTTTTATTAGATTCAAGATTCTTACCATTCTGTTTGAAATCCAAAATCATTTCTTTCCTTTTTTAATTTTTTGTAACACTTGTTTGCTTCTTTTGCAAATGTAAATGTTTCTTATTTACATTTGTTTCCTTCTTTTTCCATTGTACGCACTACGTATTTATATCCATTGATGGTTATTTTTTGTGTTTTAACTTATATATATAAAAAATTAAAATAGTGGTCAAATGCAAAACCAATAGTTAGTGATTACAAATATTTTTATTTAATAATGATTTAGTTATATGTTTCTTTATTAATACCAAATATATATATATATATATATATATATATATATATATATATATATATATATATATATATGTAATTAACCAAAAATACACTTAGAAATATTTGGTATTAATAAAGATATATATATATATATATATATATAAAACAAAAATATATAAAACCCGGTTAAACCGGTTGAACCGGTCCAACCAATCACCCAGTAACAATACCGAGTCGATGTCCGGTCCGGTTTTCAAAACATTGACACAAACAGATCGATGTACAGTGGTTTTAGCATTTAGCTACACAGTGAAATTATTGTACAACAATTTAGTAGGAATGTTAACAGAAAATTACGTCTTAAGAGACTTTTTTTTGGCCAAATACCCTCTTAACTTTTTTAAAAAAAATTGGGGTCTAGACCAATGTTTCATAACTATATCCATGACCGGATACCGCACACATTTTGCAGTAGATATGTTTTCTAAAAGGCACACAAAGATAGGGTTTTGCATCATGAAGTATATATGGATATGGTAACAAAGCATTTGAGTGAAAAAAGAACCAAGGCTTGATGTGGCGTTTGGGGACGTTGCTTCCATATGTAGATGAAATCATCTTCTTGAGAAGAGGGTATTGGAGCATCACAAAGTGCGTGGTGGAGAGGCAAACTAGTGGCAATACTGGAATTACGAGCTAGGCAGCATCATCATCGTGGAAAAAGCGGTGGAGAAGGCATCAAGCACGGCTGCAATGGAGAATAACATAATGGAGCAACCCAAATTTATAAATACATAACTATATATATATAAGCCTCTAGATTTATTCATGCAACATAAAAACAACTTATACATGTTGTACAGAACTAATTTATACATTACTCATCATATTTAATTACAAAAAAATGTGCCCTTCAAACTTCTAAAAATAGGAGAAACCACTTTATCTTGATTTGTAAGTTCTGGTAGCTGCCAAGAAAATCTTTAAATTCTGGTAAAATTGGCACGTAGGACCCGTGTTAAATCTTAGCCTTGATGGTTTATTATCTGTTGTCTAAAGTTAAAACCGCGTTTTATAATTAGCAATCTTCTACACATTAGAGCAATTAAGCAAAACAAATTACTTCTTTTGGGAATTTTGTAACTTTATAAATAACTTTTTCTTCTGTACTCCTAATTTTCAGTACCCTATAAGTTGAGGGCAAAAAGTTTCAAGTGATCGAAAACAAAAAACTTTACAAATCTTATATTAATTTATTGTGATCAAAAGAAAATGAAGAAAATTACCAAAAAGTTATCGTCTAAGTACGTGAAGCTCCACAAGAGCCGGCTCAGGCAAGAGGGGACTATGAAGTCGGAGGACGGTGGAGAGATTTTCCAGGAAAATCACCCGCCCGAAAATGAAGAAAGTAATGAAACAAAGGACACATCTAAGGTTACAAAGATTATGGAATCCATGCATCGTAAGCTAATGCTAAAAGAGAAGACAAGTAAAAAGAACATCGACGTGGACGATCAAGAACAATCCCAAAGGTCTGAACGCTCGGTTAGCAAGGACGACCAGCTTGAAGGTTCTGTTAGAAACATGACTCGTGGTGATAAGGACCAGCTTGAAGGTTCGGTTAGAAACAGTCACATGGATCATCTTGAAGAATTGATAAGGGATCGTATGGACAATACTGAAGGTTCCATTAAGAAAGGCGCTCGTAACCGTGTGGACCAACTCGAAGAATCTCAGCTTGAAAACGTTACACCTAAAACAAGCGGTCAAGTAGATCAATCAGAAGAATCAGCTAAGAGTCCTTCTGATTTTGCTTCCAAAAAAGATTATCTTGATTGGATTGAATATGTTGAAGGTTCTAGTCATCATTGTTTCGATCGATCCGAAAATCTTAAAAGCCCACATAGAAAGGACGACAACGACCATGATCAGATAAGCGTTGGGATATCGGAAGGATCCATAGAGGGGAATAACGATGAGATGCTATTACTCAAGAGCTCCAAGTATAGCAAAATAAAGTCCAAAGATTCGAAAGGTTACAAGAAAGGAAAAGGTAGTAAGGTCAAAGATTCATTGAAAAGTCAAATGGTTGACTAAACGTGCCTTTCACATTGTATAATATGATATGATCATTGATCATTTAGTTAGTGGTCTGAGCTACTACTCACTACTCTTTTGTATAACCATTATTATCTTCAATAAAGTCTTCACTTTACTACTTTTATCTATAGTGTGTTACAAGAAAAAAACAACCACCGTTTTTCTAGATCACCGGCTCTGTCAAAACCATTGACTAGTTATCTAAAGAGACGGCAAATTATAATTGATAATTATAGTGTTGAGAACTCGAGACTGCACGCATTCGAAGGTGTTCTTGATCCTATATTTAATTTCAACCAGATTTTCTACAAGAATGAACAAAGATAGTGTGCGTTAGAAATCCGAGTTAGACAAAACTAACAAGGCCAAACAAATTATCATTTGAAAAAAAAAAAACAAGAACCAAAAACCAAATAATTAAAAGGTTAATGTCAACTAAAACTCTCGTCGTCATCTTCGTGTATATATCATCATGTAATGCCCAAAAACTCGTAGGGGGACTGATGGTAGCTAGAACTGAGGCATCTGCTGACCAAAATGTGCCTGGCCCATCGTAGCTTCCAAGTCGGATCGAGGGGCGGTTACATCCTTGGCATCATCAGCAGCATCATTATCAACAACCAAAGTTATGTCATGGATACTGGAGCGTTTCTTTGCCTGATTCTCCATTTTTTGCCTCAAGAAATGCTTTTGTGCATGGCTTGCCACTTGCGTTGAGGTCCTTGTCATCACAAGCTTTCTCGCTATGTTCTTCCAATCTCCTCTCCCAAACATCGCCAATCCCTTCAGAAAGTTTCTGAAATATATACCATCAGATATATTCAGCCAGAAACCCATATAACCAAGTTTGTTAAAAATTAAGATGCTCCTAGAAAATCCTGTAAAACGTAATAAATAAGAGCCTTAATTATGTGATTACTAAGCAGCATATTATATATTAAAACCTGACAGTTCATCACCTGTTTTAGTTGATGTACTTTCCCTTAAACCCAACAAAAACCCTAAACCATCACCACGAGCAAAAGTTCAATTCGTACTCTCTCTAACAGCAGTAACTCTAATTAAAGCCGTTCTTGACCTAAATAAAAGAAAACCCTAAACCATCACCACGAGCAAAAGTAACCCAAAAGCAGTTCGTTCTTGACCTAATTAAATCAGCCAAAACCCTAAACCATCACACGAGAAAAAGTAACCCCAATGTTGTTCTTGACCTAAGTAAAACATCACCACGAGCAAAAGTAACCATAAAATCGTTCTTGACCCAAATAAACGGAAAGACCTAGTTCATATAAGTCTCAAAAGACTAACCCGTGCTCCTCTGCTGTCCACGGTATTCCTCTCTGCTTCTTCTTATCTTTCTCTATGTGTTTGGTCTCGAACGAGGGGAGTCCATCTGCGTAATCTTGATAATCGGTAGTACCGACCCGATTCGATAAGTTCAACATCGTGAACCAAAGCGGCGTAGTAGTGCTTCACAACCTCAAGCGGCATCCCAAGTAAGGTGGCGATAGTCTCAAACCTATTCGGATCATTCTCAGTGATCATCAGAGCTAACTCGAACATTTTGTCTTTATCCCTCCCCCACTGCTTCCAAGCCATCAGATTATGATAGAAACAACAACAAAGTTCCTTTTTTTATCTCCAGAAAACAAAAGTAACCTGCCAGGTATCTCGAGGGTTCTCCTTTCTTTATCTGCTATTTATAGAGGAAAACAATAGGGAAAAATCGCGAGATTAGTCCTCGTGTTTGCTTTAATTTACAGAATAGTCCCGAGTTATATTTTAAATGGTATTTAACCCTTCATTTCATCATATACTCCCAGTTGTCTTTCCTTATTATGATCATAAAAAGTTCGTCATGTTGGGCTTAGGTGAGAATAAACTCCATCATGTCCATTTAGTAACGGTAAAGCCCATTTAGAAAAATTTGCTGATTAAATGGGCTTTGTCAAATACGTTCGGCCTATAAATGGGCTTAAGAAACCCTAATAAGATTCTCATTATTTATACACTAAAATTTTCGTCAGCTCCGCCTTTTTGTTATCTTCTGTGCATTTACAGTCGCTTCAATCTTCTCTCCAGCTCCGACGAGGACGTAATAGGTACATTCTTCTTTACTTAAAATATATGCGTCATTCGTAAGGAACACACGCGTGAACTCTACAGTCTCGTGCTTAAAGTGGACCTACTCTTCCGGATTAGTGTCTGATGTATTAGATTGATGGTCATTATTTTCGATTAGATTCGTTGCACACATCAAAATGTATAAAGAAAGTCATATATAGCAGCTTGGCTTTGAAGTTCTCTATACTGTATTATTTACCGGAATGTGGATCTAAATCTTGAATCACAATGAAACTGTAGATTCTATTTGATTTTATCACCTTTAATGTCTGAACTCGTCTAGCTGGAAACATAGTTTACTGTTCAGTACACCATTTAGATTATTATATCTTTGTTCATATTTGTCGTAGACAGCTGAATCTTGTGTTGTTATGTGTTATCTTATTTTCGAGCAGGTAAGTACAAAAGAGGGTGGTGAAAGATGGGTCGTGTCCGTACCAAAACAGTGAAGAAATCGTCACGTCAGGTGATCGAGAAGTACTACTCGAGGATGACACTCGACTTCCACACGAACAAGAAGATCTTGGAGGAAGTCGCAATCATCCCTTCCAAAAGACTACGTAACAAGATCGCTGGATTCTCCACCCACTTGATGAAGCGTATCCAAAAGGGACCGGTGCGCGGGATCTCGCTCAAGCTGCAGGAGGAGGAGCGCGAACGGAGAATGGACTTTGTCCCCGACGAGTCGGCGATCAAGACCGATGATGTGAAGGTGGACAAGGAGACGCTAGAGATGCTTGCGTCTTTGGGTATGTCTGACGTTTCCGGGTTTTCTCAAGTGGAGACACAAGCGGCCGTGGCGCCAAGCAATGCGTTTGGCCGTGGTGGAAGAAGATTCTAAGGCATTGAGTTTTGTTTTTGTTGGAGTGTTATGGAATGATTCAACATTGTTTTCCTTCGGATTCAAAGATTAATCTCTTTCGTATATTCTTGCAGTACTGTTTCTATTCAAGTTTTCACGAGTGTTGAATTAAATCATTTTGAATCAACAAATGAGTTTTTTTTTCTTTTTGTATTGGGGAATTACGGATTAATTCAACATTGTTTAGTTGCTTCATGATTGAATTAAATCATGTTTTGTAGAACCCAACGATTATTAGCTAAATGTGTCTGTCAGTATCAATTTGTATCTCATTCATAGGGCCAAAACTGTAATTACGTGAGTAGTCAGGGGCATAAGTGTGAAATTGAGTACTTTATTCCGTGGAGAATAGGTTCGGTTCGAAATCAAAATGGCATTAATGTACAGATCCCTCGTCTTACAGCATCTTCCTTGTCCGTCTGTAACTCCTCTTTTACGAAACTACCCCTTCAAACCGCTCAAATTCTCCCATCGCTGCCGTCAGTCTCCAGCCTCCCCCTCCTCCGCGGCTCGGTGTTGTTGTTCTTCGTCGTCGTCGTCGATGGAATCTCCACCGGAAGGTTACAGAAGAAACGTCGGTGTCTGTCTCATGAATCCTTCCAAAAAGGTAATGATTCTCATAAACAGCTTCTTCTTCCTCTTCGCTGATAAACTCGATTATCGATAACTTTGTTTAGATCTTCGCTGCGTCGAGGTTGGATATTCCCAGTGCTTGGCAGATGCCTCAGGTGTTGTTGTTGATCTCTGTATTCCATTTGTTTTTTTTTTTCTTTTTTTAGATTCAATTTAGTAGAATGGTTTTTGGTATTGGATTGGGTTGATACATGATAGGGTGGAATAGACGAGGGTGAAGATCCGAGAGTTGCTGTCATGAGGGAGCTTAAGGAAGAGACTGGTGTTCACTCTGCTGAGATCATCGCTGAGGTTTTGTTTTTAGCTTTCTTCTTTAAAACCGTAAATGTCATAACTTGAATACAAGGCTGTTTTAAGAACATTAGCTTCTTCTTCTTCTTCTTTTTTTTTTGTCTGTGTAGGCACCTCACTGGGTGACTTATGATTTCCCTCCAGATGTTAGGGAGAAGCTTAAGGTCCGTTGGGGATCTGACTGGAAGGGCCAAGCTCAGAAGTGGTGACGGGGTCTTTTTCATCGTGACACTTCTTCACTCATGTTGATTTTATTTCGAGATTATAACTGATCAAATACTGTGTGTGGATTCTTAGGTTTCTTCTGAAATTTACTGGGGAAGATGAAGAAATCAATCTTCTTGGTGATGGAACTGAGAAACCTGAGTTTGGGGAATGGTCTTGGGTATCTCCTGATCAACTCGTTCATCTTGTGAGTCCACTTAGATTGATTGCTTCTTCTATATACCACCAATTGTTTAGAGTTTCAGATTCTAATACTCCTCATCTTCTCCTTGTTATTGCAGGCAGTGGATTTCAAGAAGCCAGTATACAAGGAAGTCATGTCAGCTTTCGCTTCTCATCTCCAGTAATACAGCATAACCATATATATCTAACTCCCTGCTTTTTAAGTTTTTTGTACCAAACTCGAAGAATAAGCTATTCTTGAAATACATTTGCTTCTTGAATAATCCCATGAACCTGAATACAATTTTGTTTCCTTATTTGACTTTCGCAAAATGTGACAACTCTCGTCATTTTCTTGTTTTCTCATGATCTCATCACAATAAGTATTAACGTTAGCAACAACCTCAGGAGTAAAGTTCTTCACTCTTCCATGGTTTCCTTTAACCTTAGCTTCATCAAGCTCTACTCTTTACATGACTCATTCCAGTTAGAGTTCTCACTTCTCAGTCAGACTCGAGATGATTCTCCAATTAGAAAGACCTAGTTTGTGTACTCATTCAAAGATCCTAGTCTGACATATGTGAACAGAGAGCAGATGATGTGATTCCGTGATTACAAAAACACTATTACTACAATAGAGGAGTTCCTTTGTATTTCCTGAAAAGATTACAAAATTTTCTTACAACTAACGGGATAGAGACACTCAAAATTTTCTTACAACCCCCAACGTAAAATTCCAAGACGGATAATCTACAGCTGTAAGATGAAATCTCTCCAACGGTTCAAGATTCAGCTATGTCACCGTCAAAGTAATAAACTCATCCAAGTGAGGTGGTGATGTTTAAGCGGGCTGGGCTTTTGGATTCATATCATCCAAGTAGGACTTAATGGGCCCACAACCATGAAATAGATAATATCTTTTTTAACTTAAAAGCAAATTTTCAAAATTACTTTTGTTTCTTTCTCCTTCCTCCCTTGGCTTTAATTTCTTCAGGTGTGAAATGGTGCGATTATGGTCGATCGCGAAAGTTTCGAACTTCGGGAGACAACGATGGTTCACGAGCAGTGTCAGCGGCCAGAGAACTACTAAAGTGATGAGCTTCGGAGACGGAAGCCACGGCGCTCTAGGACTACCAGGCATGGGAATAATGGGAACCGACGCTTACGAGCCGACTCAAGTCTCCGATTTACCTTCCGACGTCTCGTTCATAGCCGCCGGACACTACCACTCCCTCGCCGTCACCTCCGGCGGCGAGATTTGGGCTTGGGGTCGCAACGAGGAAGGCCAGCTCGGTCGAATCGGTAGAGATTCGAATTCGAGGAGCGTGGCGAAGAGAGTGGAAGGAGGAGGCCTGGAGAATGTGAGGGTTCGATCAGCGTTTGCGTCTGGAGTGGTTTCGACTGCGGTTGGAGATGACGGGTCTCTGTGGGTTTGGGGGAGATCGAAAAGAGGACAGCTTGGGATCGGGGAAGGCGTCGTTGAAGCGTTGGTTCCTTCAAAGGTTGAAGCTTTAGGTGGAGAACACATCGTTAAGGTTTGGATTAAAAATCAGTTAACTCTTCGGCTTTCAAAACGCAGTCGTTTCACTCGATTCGGTTTTTGACAGGTGTCGTTAGGGTTGGGGGCACGGACTTGCTCTTACTGTTGATGGTAAGGTTTTTGGGTGGGGTTATGTAGCTGATGGGAGAGTAGGAAATGTGGGACTTCCGCTTGAGGCGTCTCCTCTTGATTCATTTACAAATGGGTATGGTGAGGAGGCAGCTGAGAAGAAAGTTGCTGAAGCTATGAGGAAGGAGAACAACATGCCTATAGCTTGGGAGCCTCGTCTGGTGGAAGAGTTGCGTGGTGTGAAGGTGGACGATATTGCGTGCGGGTCCGATCACTCGTTAGTGCTTTGTCGTGATGGGACTCTTTTGAGCTCTGGGAGCAATGTGTATGGTCAGTTGGGTCGTAGGTGTAGTCAGCAAGACCTAGGAATGTCACCTGTTGATATAACCGGGTCTCCGGTTTCAATAGCAGCTGGTCTTGGTCATTCTCTAGCGATCTGCAATGTTGAATCAGATTCCAATGCGAGGAGGGTTGTTGTCTCATCATGGGGTTGGAACCGTAGCCAGCAGCTTGGCAGGGGTAAAGCCAGAAGAGGTGCCGAGAGAAGTGGAGGGTTTGGATGGGGAAACTCCAGCTTCGGTATCAGCAGGGCGTGTGCATTCCTCGTGTGTAACAGAGAAAGGAGAAGCTTGGGTTTGGGGATGCGGAAAGAGCGGTAGGCTTGGTTTAGGAAGTTCGGTTGATGAACCTGAACCGATGTTGCTGGAAGACATCGAGGGTTGTGTTCTTCAAGCAGTTGCTGGATTTGATCACAGCCTTATCTTAGTGTCTGATTGTCTAGATTAATTTTAGGAATAAAGGTCTTTTTAGTAAACTTCCACTACTACTGGTGATGTTGTTTGTTATCATTTTTTTGTAAGAGCATAGAAATAAACCAAAAACCTGTTCACCACACAGTATTTTGCCAATGTGGCTGAATATAAGAGGTGTCTTCAATGCACATTGTTTATAGTGGAGTTCTCCTCTCCTCTCACAGTAGCCAAAAAGTTACAGACAGAACAAAGAACTATGTGTGTATATGCATAGAAGTACACAGTACAAAAAAAAAAATGATCTGCCTAAACCAGTCTAACTAATAACAAAATCTCATCACAATATTGAGAAGATAAAAAAACACAATAATCATCATCTTCATTTATAAATATTCCTTGGTCTTTGGGTCTGTGTTTGGGTCTAAAAGCTAGTGTTTCAGAGATATGCTAATGCTCTTCTCTAAACCCATCTTCATAGGTCCTCCCACGATGCTCCCTTTCTGCATCATCGCCACAAACTCGTTGTAGTCTATTCGTCCATCCTGTAACAATGATTCAATGTTTTTACAAAAATGTGTTATCTCATCATTGCTGAGAATATAATGCAGTTTAGAATAAGATGAGAAGTGTGTGTAAGAAGGAGCCTTTCTTTACCTGGTCTTGATCAACATCACGCATCATTTCTTCAATGCGGGCATCTTCAACACCAAACTCCTCACAAGCATGTTGAAGCTCGTCAGGGGTGATAAATCCGCTCCCGTCCTTGTCAAAGTAGGAGAAGGCAGCGAACAAATGGTCCTCTTTCTCTATTTTGTTTAGATGCAATGTTGCAGCTATGAACTCTTTGTAGTCTATCGTTCCACTGTTGTCCACATCAGCCTGAATACAAAGAGAAAGAACATACAAAGATCACTGCAAATCCCAAGCAATAACCAGAACATACTCAATGACTGAAGCAGTTAAATAAGCTCCATTTGTTAAGAGTTTGAGACAAAACGTTAATTGTTCTCGAGTTAAAGACTTTACAGCTTGCATAAGGTCAAGAATCTCCGACTCTTTGAGATTTGCACCAACTCGTTTCAGTCCTGCTTTCAGTTCTTCGAAAGTTATCTGACCACTATTGTCTGCGTCAATCATTTTGAACATTTCTTTCAAACCGGCTATTTCTTCTTCAGATAAGCTCTCGGCTATAACCTACAAAAAGTTGAAAAATGGAGGGAAAAAACTTAATTCTATCGCCTGAGTTTTCTTTTTTTTTTTTTGGATTTGTTTAGCATTAAGAATGACGGAAGCTTACTCTAAGAGCCATTTTCTTGAACTTGTTCATGGCAGAAAATTGCTTCATACGGCTCAAAACAGCAGAGTCCAGAGGTTTATCTGGAGCCACACCGTCAATTTGAACCCATGGATGACCTGTTCACAGTCAAAATCTTCTTGAGAAGCAGAACGATGAAAGTTTTTATGTTCATAATCAAAGATCAATCAGCCTTAAATAAACTTACATAATACTTGATGTGCGGTTAGTCTTCGCTTGGGGTCTCTTACAAGCATTTTCTGAACCAAGTCTTTTGCGCCTTCAGAGATGCTTGGCCAGGGATCAGATGAGAAGTCAAGATCTCCATGAAGGACCTGTTCGAATATCCCTTGTTCGGTTTCTGTTAAATGTCATGGAAACATCACTTGTTTAGAGCCTTAAATGAAAAACAAGACAACTGAATGTTAAAATGATGCAACCGCTGCTCTTACCGGCCCAGAAAGGAGGAACACCGCTTAACAAAATGTAAATAATCACACCAGCACTCCACACATCTGATTCAGGACCATAACGTTTTCTAAGAACTTCTGGAGCTACATAATATGGACTACCAACAACATCTGTAAAAACCTCATCTGCAAAAAAAAATTTGAAAGGAAAAAAACTAAGTTCCAAACTCAAACATAGAAGATGTCTTGTAAATCTAATGATTGAACCTGGCTTGAAGAACATTGAGAGTCCAAAGTCGATCGTTTTCAACAGAGAATCTTCCTCTCTACTAACAAACAGAAAATTCTCAGGCTTGAGATCTCTATGCATAACACCAAGAGAGTGACAAGTCTCCAAAACCCCAACAATGGTTCTCGCCAGCTCAGCTGCTTTCCTCTCAGTGTAATGCCCACGCTGAATAATCCTATCGAAAAGCTCGCCACCCGAACACAGCTCCATCACTAGATGAACCGCCACAACATCCTCGTAAGCTCCTTTGATGGATATAACATTCGGATGACCAGCCAAGTGATGCATGATCTGAATCTCTCTTCTCACGTCTTCGACGTCCTCATCCGTCAGAAGCTTCCTCTTGGAAATGGACTTGCAAGCGTACTCGTTCCCGGTGCCTTTCTCGAGGCATAAGAAGGTTGTCCCGAACTGTCCTTGTCCGAGTTTCCTTCCCAGTGAGTAGAACTCTTTGAAGTTTTCAGTCTTCCTCTGGAGCACTGACTCTGTCCTGAGACCTGCGCTGGACACTCTCCTCATGTGTTTAGGCTTGTTGGGATCAGGTTTGGTCTCCGGATTGGTTTCACTCTTTGTTTCTGGTTTTATTGGCTCCGGTTTGGATTCAGGCTTTGTTGGCTCCGGGTTGGATTCAGGCTTTGTTTCTGGTTTTGTTGGCTCCGGTTTGGATTCAGGCTTTGTTGTCTCCACCTGCACAACAACTTCCTGCTTGGCTTCTTCAGGTTCGGGTTTGGGTTTGGTTTCAGCTTCGGGAATGGAGCTAGGATTAGGGATAGTGACTTGCTCAGGGGGTTTATTCTGGAACTTGATCAGGTACTGCTTCTTTGGGAACTTCCTGCATTGCCGCCATGGGAAGAAGCTTGTTGCTCAGCTCCGATCCGTGGCCGCCACAAAGCAGCTGAAACAGTTTGCAAGAAACCATTTCCAGAAAGGTTTGGTCCTACACAAGCATTACCCATCTCCTCTAACTTATTATGAAACCCTAAATCAACCGTCCTCCAGATGAATACAAATCGCAGTTCAAGCTTTCCACATCACGATCTGATCAAAAGAGCATAAACTGATCTCTCTGATCTGATCTCATTGAAAGACTATCAAGTGAAAAAGTCAAATCCTTAACAATCTTGAATCTTGGTGTTCTCTTCTCCAACGACAAGCGAGTATCAGAGAAACGTGATCATCACTCCCAGATCAGGGAATGGTTTAAAAACTCATGAATACAGATGAACAAGCAGAACAAAAAAAATCCCAGCTTTTTCACAAGGGTGATGTGAAAAATCGAAAATTTAAATGAACCCAGAACAGAAAAGGATGAAATTTAGACAATGGAAATGGTCTGAAAACAATTAAGATCTGGGATGATGGAAAATTAAAAGAACAATTTTTGGTTTGTTTTGTTTGTTTATCTGGTCAGAAAACAAGGGAGGGAAAATGAAGGGGATGGGTTAATAGCAATTAAATATGCATAAAACCTCAAGGATTTGTAATCTTCTGTATAACAAAGTCAATCGTGGAGAAGAAGATGATTGAAGAAGGAGATGATGATCCAAAGAGTTTGGCTTAAATTTACCAGCGTACTTTGCGGTCTCATTGTCTGAAATTAATTATTTTTGTACTACCCCACTCGCTCCTAGCATCTGCAGGCGATAAGAATAATCAAAACTAATTTAATTATGTCAAAGAAGGTTAATAACACAATCAGGACACTGTTAAATACCATCGCTAGAATACAAATAGGTTTATTTATTAACTGAAAGTTTATTCGTTGGTTACAAAACAGTATGGAAGAACTGTTCATGAACAATACATAAAAAAAAACAAATACAATAGTTTCATAGTTTGTCATGCAAACCAATGAAGCCAAAAAAAGCCTACCGGTCAAAAGATTGTTTCAAGAAAAATGGAGGAGCGGTTTTCTATGACCTGCGATAATTAACCGGAGGATATCGCTTTGTAGCCTTCCTTTTCCAATAATTTTGCCAAGGACCTGTCTCCGGTTTTAATGATTTTTCCATTCTCCTGAAAACGTATAACATACATGAACCACCGATACAAACAAAACCCAAGTAAATCGAGCCCATATGAGCTTTGTGGACAAGCAAAAAGAAGGCTGGTTTGGAAACAATACTGACCATGATGTGTATGAGTGTTGGTTTGATGTAGTCAAGTAGGCGTTGATAGTGGGTTATCATCAGAACCGAGTTTTTTGGGGTTAAAAGCCCATTCACCGCCTTTGCCACATCTTGAAGAGCATCAACATCCAGCCCTGAATCTATCTCGTCGAGTATAGCCAACTCTGCTCCGAGGACCTGCAAGGACACAGAAGACACCGTTACCAAACATACCTTTGGTGTTCCGTCTATTGCCATGATAAAGATACTATTTATGTCCTCATGTTACCGGTGTACTTTACAGCTGGCACTGCAGTCAAAGACTTGATAATAGATCCTTACTGCTCTAGCAATTCCTACTTTCTCGTAACAGAAAAAGATATGTCCCTGCTTAGGAAAGTCTACCCAAAAAAATCCTAATTCCAACTACCTTCCGTTACCACATTTGTTTCTAATCATATACGGGTACTTGTGGAAACTGGGAAACAAAGGGGATTCGGAGCAATACCGCTAACTGTAGAATCTCATTGCGTTTCCTTTCACCACCACTAAACCCTTCATTCACATTCCGGTTCAGAAAATCCGTCTTCATATTCACGACTTCAAGCTTAGATACTAAGTGGCTGTAGAACTGCATGAGCCAATGTCATATACCGTTAAGAGATTAAGACAGAATATATTCACAATTATACAGTTCTGCCAAAGAAGCAGGTCAATTGGCACAGAGGCACACAAAACAAACAAGGAAGAGAAAGAATGCAAAGTAAAATCCAGCAAACAACGGACCTGGATTGGATCAAGCTCTGGCTGACCAAGCTTCCTTTTGCGAGCATTGAAAGCCATATTCAAGAAATCCATATTGCTAACACCAGGGATCTCAACTGGGGACTGGAAACTCATAAACAAACCAGCAAGAGATCTTTCCTCAGGTTCCATATCAAGTAAGATTCTTCCCTTTAAACACAATACTCCCTCCCGTCACTTCATAATCAGGATGACCAACAAGAACCTATAAAAAAAAAAACAAGGCTCGCTGAGAAAACAACAACACTAAGCTGCAGCAACGTTAAGATAAGAGACTCTCACCTTAGAGAATGTGCTCTTCCCTGAACCATTCTTCCCCATCACTGCGTGTATCTATGATTTTAGTTAGCAACCACGAAACTACAATCAGCAGCAGAGATGCAAATAGAATTGTTCCGAGGTTCAGTTATTGTGGTGATGAGTTACCTCTCCTTCGTAGACAACCAAGTTGACTCCCTTTAGTATCTCCTGCCTCGATTCGACAATCACAGCTCTCAGATCCTTCACCTCGAGCAAAGGCGTCCTCCTTCCCGCTTCGTCTCCATCTCCCGCCAACGAATCCGAGGAGGTGGAAGATGAGACGGGAGACGCGGAAACAGTGTTCGAGCGGCGAGTGGTTCGCAGGGATGGAGCGGCGGCGGGGGAGTTAGCTCGGAGATTAGGGAAGAGAACACGAGAAGGTGAGATTCCGAGCTGGAATCGCTGAGGAGGAGGAGGGGAAGAAGAAACAGCTGGAATCAATTGAGCAACGGAGTGACGGAGATGTAGATTACGCCGGCCATGGAGAGAAAAGCCTGCGGCGGAAGACGACGACGACGACGGAAGTTATCCGGTGGTGAGTGATGGGAGTTATGTGGTTAGGTCAAGAGAATCTAATTTCATCATGTGTTCAATGCCACGTAGGCGATTACATTTTAAAAAGAGGGAAAAAGGCTGAAACGACGTCACTTCGTGGAGACGCGCGTCTTCTTCACTCTTTGAAGAAGAGATAACCTAACGCTTTTCTATGCTTTCCTTGTAGTGAAAGAAACCCAATTTCACAAAATGATATGCGACCTTAAGAAAGAGACAAAGTCAATACCCTAAAGCAATCCTAAACCCAAACCTTAACATCAATACCATCCTATTACCAAGATAAGTCCATAAATATCCCATACATAGAATTAATAAGGAACCCAATTAGCTTATATCCTTCAAACACAATCAAATTCTCAGTTTCACCGTACACTTTCGATTAATTAATTTCTGATATATATATTTATAGACATATCAATGTTGAGGAGGCAAAGACCTGGTGGTGGTGGTGGTGGCCGTCACCCACCACCGTTGGCTCCCACGGTGAGCAACTTCAAGCCAAGAGCTCAGTGGAGCACCTTAGAATCTTCCATGTTCCTCAATATCAATCTTCCTGGTCTGTTTTCTCTACTTTTCTTGAGACACAAGCTTTAGCTGATCAGTGTTTTTTTTTTTTGAGAATTTCTTGTTGATTCTTTTTCTGGAGTAATCCAGGGTTTTACATGGACCAGATAAAAATCACGAAAGATGAGAGGGCACGGACTATTAACATTGAAGGCCAGCGACCGCTCTCTACTCAAACTAAAGCTCGTTTTAAAGAAGTTTACCGTGTCCCTGAGTCATGTGATATGACGAAACTGAGCACCTCCTTCTCACATGGGCTATTGACGATTGAGTTTCCGCTGGTCGTGGAAAGTGAGAAAGCGGGGAAGGTGGCTAATGACAAGGGGAAGGCTGTGCAGAAGCCTAATCATGAGGGAAACAGAGGGACTGGTCCTGATGGGAGTAGCGTGAGAAGAAGTAGACTTTCGGACAAGGAGAATCAAGTGGGAACAAGTCAAGAGAAAGCTGGTCCACCGGCGAGAAAAGAAGAACCTAAAAACGTATAAATCAGTGCTTGAGGGTAAGAGAGAGGTGCCAGCTGCAAATCGAGTGAAGAATGAACAGAAAGTGAAAGAGGGAGAAGCTATCCCTAGCTTGGGACATAAGGAACATGCGAAACAAGAGAAGGTGGTTGACAAAAAGGAGCTTTCTCAAATGGGTCAACAAAAGACTGTACAGAAGCTGAAGGACGAAGAGGCTAGAGGTAGACCGACCGTTGGTGGTAGCTTGAAAGCCAAGGTACCCTGCACATGAAGAGAAAGTGACTGAGAGAAACAGAGATGGTGATTTTGGAAAGAAAAAGACTGAGCAGAAGGTGAAAGATGAAGGAGATACTAAAACGCCAACAATTGGTGGTAGTTTGGGACACAAGGTACTTCCTAAAGCCGAAAAGGTAGTTGAGAGAAAGGGTCATGGTGAAACAGGTCAGAAGCTGAAAGAGGAAGGAAAGACTGGCTTGGGACAGAAGAAAGAGGAGAAACACACAAAACCAGCTGTTGGTGATGAGGCAAAAACAATAGAAAAGGAAGTATCAGCGTTGAACCAGGCGGAGCCTGAGCTTAAAGCGAAAGAAAGAGTTGAAAGAACAGCACGGGATGTTAATGGAAACGTGATAACCAAGAATGATGAGAAGATGGTTGGAGACAAGGTAAGTAGAGGAGAGAGTCAAGAGGGAGAGGGAGAAAAGAAGGTAGAAGAAACCGGTTTAGTCAAAGAAACAAGAGATCTGAAAGATAATCCTCAAGTCTTGGAACCAACAAGGGTAGATTCAGGTGATCCTGTGAATAAAGAATCAACCATAGGAGGTGAAGATAGAGAGAAGATGGTTGAAAAGAGCTCTGGATCAGAAACAGTACCATTACTAGCCGAAGGACAGAAGAAGACCAAAATGGATCCTCCAGCAGCACAAGGAAGCGGACTGGAGAGAGAAGAGAGTCACAAAGATGGCGTATCTTTGGTCAATGTTGGAGTGGCTTCTCTTGTGATTATGGTGTTTGGTGCTTACGTCTTCGTACCACTTGTAAAAATGTTCTACTGATCCGGTTTAAAACAGAACAAAAGTAGGTGGCACATACGGTTTGCCTTTAGATTTATGTTACAAAGAATAATGGGATATTACAGAATAGTAATTTGTTTCAACTATCCAAGTAGCATCTTTTGTTTGCATAATCTTATGAATAAACCAAAAAAGGTGTAACATGACTCTTCTCGTAGTAACATGGGAAAATAAAGATAGGAAGAGATGCCTATAGGATATTTCAATTCGAGAACTTGAAGAAACCCAAAACAAAACAAAAAGATAAATGATTTACATTACGTATTGTCAAATTGTTGGTTACAATAGAAATGTATCAATCCATGCTCCATTTCTATATCTCTTGACTAAAGAGACCAAAGAATCTCACAGAGAGAGAATCAGAAAAAGAGATCAACAAATAAGAATCAACAAGCATAACAGAGAGCACTCGAGGGAACAAGACTTCGAGTTTGATCAGAGAACACGAGCAGAGTCACCTGCTTCACAGATGAGAACAGGTTTTCCTTTCAGTTTCTTGGCAAACTCGGGTTGGGCCTTTTCATATTCATCCTTCACATATGAAGCAGCTTCCTCAGCTGTTTCTGCATCCACAAAGGCCACACAACATCCCCTGAAGCCTGCACCACTGAACCGTGCTCCATATACACCCGGTGCCTTTCAGTAAGAATCTTGTACAGCTGAATCAGTGGCTCCGCACCTTTCACCAAAACTCTCACAGTTTTAAAGAAGAGAGAATGTAAGGTCTGTGATAGCAGACTTGTCATCTGTTTGCATTTTAAGTATGTTGCATTGGGTGACAAAGGAAGGAGAGAGAGAGTGTACCGCATTCGTAGTTCTCAATAGAGCTCAAGCCTGACGCTGAAATTAACTTTCCAAATTCTTCAAGATTGCCTGTAGCCCACGCTTCCAATCCTGAAATTCCAGTACCACAAAACATTCATACAAATTCGTAAAGTCATCAGTAATGAATCAATTATGCACAGAAAGAGACTACTATAAAAGAATTCAAGAGCATTTGCCTTTAGTAACCCGCATGTTTTCCGAGAAATAATGCTCCGCTCTTCTAGCTAACACCGGTTTCAGCTCATGCTGCCGAGCAAGTAAGACCACATTACATAAATTTATAGAGCTGGTATAGGTGGAACCTGAGTTACCATAAAGTTTAAGAATATTGTTTTCTTACCTTGTGAGCTTCATAGACCGCATGCCCAACTGCTCAGTGGGGACGGTAAAGAGATGGCACCAAATTAAAATCTTATGAGCGTGCAACGAATTAGAGACATAAATCCAAACTCAAAAAGTATTTTTACCATTGGACAAGGTAGGTTCCAGCTCGCTGTTCCCAGATGCACTATAGAGAAATTAAAATCAAGAACAGGCTTTGATGCAAAGGAATGAGTATCACAAACAATAGTGTAATACACTTTACAGCATTTCCACTGAAACTTGAATATAAAAGGCGATTATGCAGAAAGTGTGAATTAAGCAGATTTGCACATACGTCAAGAGCACTTTCGCAGCTTCTTGGCACTCAGAAACTCGCAGATTATATCCTGGGTTGGTGGTCAATGCCTGCCTCAGGCCTGAGAATGCTAACAATATCCTGAATGGTTTCTCCAGTTCAGGACTATGTATGAGCTTGTGGTCCATAGTCTGCATATGTCAAACTGTTCTTCTGAGATGACAGTTTCTCGAAGAAAAAACGATAGGCAGCAACATTTATGTTTCTCAGGAAAGCATTGTCACCATTATCGGTCTGAATTTAACGTGAGTCAGTTTTTTAGTTTAACAAACAAAGCATATCTCAAGCATTCCATTTGAACTTAAACTGCTCTATAGAAAAGTCTTGGTTTTACCATATGAGCAAGCTTATTGCGGAAATTTACCTTGCAGTCCATGTACGTTAGACACCCATAACTCGATAGCAAAATAGCTGACTGATCCAAAATTCCATTCCGCAGACCCAGATATCCATTCTCAATAAGCCTGCAGTGGAATCAATCACATGTAAGGCGACCAGTTTGCACTTTTGCAGCACTAATTGCTAATTTTACAGATAGGCAACTGCTCATGAAACAATAAAGATGAGCTTCTTAGTGAATTTACCTGTCATATTCGATATTTTCTGTTGCGGATACAGTCAATTCGTTTGCATTCTCTAAAGCTAGCAGGTATGCCACACCAACCTGTCATATTTCTGGTGATCAAAAAGTAATTTACAAGATTCATTCTACAAAGCTGAGAAGTAAACACCGTTCCTCATATGCTAAAAGCGTTTACGAGTACAGAATAGGAAAACTGCCTTTCCAGAGAAAATCATGCTGTACGAAAGCTGGCGTGGTTTTAGTTTACTTACAGCAGCTGATGAACTAAGCCCAGAACTATCTAGCCCATCCGAGCCACTGATGCAGCCAACAATGCCCTTCAAATATCAAGACAATTACTTAAAAACACATTCAAATATCTTTTCCTTTAAATACAGTTATCTAAACTATGATGGAAAAGCAAGGCCTGAGAGATTAGGCATGGCAACCAAAAAAGGGTGAATGTGGAACCCAGAAGATAACACTGTTAACTCTCATTTCATTAATGGTCAACTTTATCTACAGCTGTAAGCGGAAAACCAAACCTGTTTGAGAGTCTTCTTGCTCGTCTGTAATGCATAAAGCGCTCCTCTGGCATAAGTGCCCCAGATGCTTTTATCCTTTGCCGCACCATTTTTATCTGCTAGGCCTATTGGATGCTGGATTTCATCTACTCTATAATTTTGGAAACAAAACAAAAAGCTATAAGTATTTCTGCAATTATTTTACCACCACAATGAGTACACAATTAAACGCATGAAAGAAAACAAAAATGGAGTAGCTGTACGAAAGCTATAGCATAAAGAATGCACTAAATGGAGACTAAAAAGAAAAAAGAAAAACATGCAGGATTTTCCAAAACTGATATTTTGCTTCCCGCAAGGGTCCTCGACCTCAAAATTCCAATGACTTCTAGGGGAAGATGCGCAAAACGAAAATGGTTGAATCTGGTAGATGTCTAAGACTTAACTGAAAGATGACTTAATCTATATATATATATATATGTCTGAGCCTGAACATTCAGCAATATATCCTAAGTCAAATGGTTGAATTATGCATGTCTGAGCCTGAACATGTAACACTGAAACAATAATAACAATATGTTGCACACCTGAAACATACTTCTCCTTCAAATTGTGCAGAACGCAGCTGGACCTGCATATATATATTCGAAATAGAATAAAATGTTACAAAGACTTCAAGGCTCGAATCAAACACACTTGCACAAGTAATTAAGTAAATCTCCACATTCAGCAATATATCCTAAGTCACATTCATTTCGAGGTTCTCCTATCTAATCTTAGGTGAGAGACAAAAGGAGACCGAGTCACACCATATTCTACATTATTAGAATATCCATCTACTCTAAAAAACGAACCACGTCCAGAACCATGAATGTTATTGAGAATAACTGCATTAGATTCCATCCCAAAAACAGATCAGTGCTTCTAAGATTCACCATAAGTAAGAAACAGCTCTTTTACAAACCTGAGCATCGCCGGAGGGAACAAAACCAAGAAGGATCCCTTTGTTAATCGTCATAGCCGATACAGCTCCGCCCTGTGAGAACACCAACGATATGATATTGAATCTACAAAGGAAATGGAAGCTCGATCGCTATCATACACACAAACCGACCTGGTGATCAATGTGAGCTCCCAAAGGACAGATACGATAAGGCGCCACCACCACTCGAACTTCCGCTGTATCTCTTCCCGTCATCTTGGACACTGCCTCCTTAATGGCAGTTAACTGGAAAAAGAAAACGAACGATCGCAAGAGATTAACATTAACAAGATACTCGCGGCAATCTATAGAATATACATTAACGCTCAAGATCCACAGAATCAATGATCTCGCGCGGAAAATTGAGAAGAAGAGAGAGCTTTTTACCTCGGATTCCGTAGGCCAAGACATTGTCGTGAAGCTTTTCGCAGATGAGATCTAGTGATGCTATGATTCTCGTATGATTTCTGGGATGGAGGAGATACGAAGAAAGAAGAATGGAGAAAGAGCGAGATGTGGGAGTGACCGTCGATAGAGGAAGATGATCAAATAGGGAGGCGTTTGGTAACGCGTCTTATTATATCCTTTTGATAGTGTTTGTTAAGTCTTTTTACACTTCCTTCCTTCCAAGAAAAGCTTTATAATGAAGTTACATTTTTTAACTATGCTAATTTTATAGACCACGTTACATTGCTAAATGCTAATTATGATCAGATTCTCCTACAATCATGAGTGGAATTTTTTAAAATACAATTCTGTTATGAATAAACCGAACTAGAACAGATTTAAAATAAAATCGATGTGTTTCCTATTACACAAAAGTAAAAAAAAAAAAAAGATATCTACGAGGGAATGTTACAAAGAGGAGTTCAACGTGGAGATATAGATCAAGCATGAACAGCAGAGAACGAGTCTAGTTCACGGCCATGAACCCTGAATCGGTAGATGCAAGTGTGTGAGTCGCTTCCATGGTTTGATGTGAAGTCTAGCCTCACAGTGTCGACGAGTCCCGAGTTAGCAGACTCCGCAATGTCGAAAGTTTGTGCGTTGGACCTGTCCAAGTCGTAAGTGAACTCTGTTAAAAGGAGCCTTGTTGTCTCACTCTCCGTATCTTTGTCTTCTAGCCATCCTGATACACGACAATCCTTCGGAGCGCTCGATCTATCATACGCCACAGCCTGTTCCATTTCATGGTGCATAACTCGTAAAATCAGTATCATCTTTCAGAAGTCAGACCATAACCATTCTGTTCTCCCAAAGTATATAGCACAAGTAAACACAACGGCATGTTGTTCAAAGGAACTGCAACAGCTACCAATTAGATACCGTCAATTTTCACAGTCAGTGTCTTAAACTGAAACTCGAGCTACAAAACTCTTATCTATAACACATTTGTCAATAATAATCCAATCCGTTATACATGGCATCTCAATACCTAAACATTTCACACGCAACTCTTTTTAAGGAACCAGATTAACATATATAAACCGATCTTAGGTGAAAGTAGATGTTAGTATTACCTTAGAGACATGTTCCAAAGTAACAGCCTCTGGTACTATCGGAGCTCTTAGCCTGACTTGAACAAACCCATTACTTCCTTTCAAAGGAAAACACTGTCCAGGCTCCCCGAAACTCGGTGTCAACATCTTAACCGCTTTGCTAGTGAACCCGTCGCCTGCCTGTCCCAAACCAATGACCCACGTTTCCAACGAGATACGGATCCGAATGATCCATCACAAAAGCCCCACCAGTCCCCAACGCATAGTCAGCCTCGTCCAAGACCATCCGCAGCATGCTTCCCAATCTCTTTCTCCACTATCCTCACGAGCATAAGCCCTCAATTCATCAATGCTAACGCCGCTAAAAGAAGATTCATCGACCTTACCCTTCTTCAGTTCCTCGTAAACCCTCTCTAACTCCTCTCTAGACACCAAAGGCTTAGAATTGACTTCTTCTACGGAAGCCTGTAACCTATCTACCTTAGAATCAACCTTCTTCAGTTCATCCTCCAACGCAGACGATGTAGACTCGATCGTCTCCCTAAGTGCTCTCGTCTCGCTTCCCATCTTCTTATCAAGAAACTCGACTTGTACCTGCATCATCTTCGTCGTGGTCTTAACCAAACCATCCACCGCCGCGATCCTGCTCTCTAGCTTCCGACAAACCCATCTCCGTCTCAATCGGGAAACTCGAGGGATAAGAAGGTAAATTCGTCTCCTTTACGGTCGTCACTTTCCTAATTAACTGAATCAACCCAGCGAGTAACAGAAGAGCGCCGAACTGCTTAGCGAACACCCTAACCACTCTCGTCCACGGCATCTTCTCCGTCTTAGCCGTCCCCTGTGCCTTCCGCGTACGTCGCTGCGTCGTGGCGGTCGTCGTTTGGTCCCCGTCGCGGTGGTGGATCCCGACTTTCTCATCGCCGGTCCCACGTCGTAACTGTTGGATCTCTCAGCGGCGGCGTCGCCGCGAATCAGATCGGGGTTCGATTCTCCGGTGGGCGGATTGGCGTGCGATTCGCTCGGCGGGAAATCGAGGGTGGATTTCTTATCGCCGGAGATTACCGGCGTCCGTCTAATCGCCGCCGTCGGGTTAGCGGAGAGAGACACCGTTGATGCCGACATGATCCGGAGGATTGGCTACTGAATTCGTGATTTCTGGAATTAAACCCTAATTTTGAACAGAGAGAGAGAGAGTTGGGAGATTTGAAATGGAAGAAGAGCGAGTAGAAGTGAGTCTCTGCAAATCTTGTGAATGCTAAGAAAGCTCGGATTCAATGGGCTTTAAAGCCCAACAAAGGAAGTATACTGGCCTAGCCCACGTGTACGCTTCGGTCTTCCCCTTCTATGCAGTACTATATAATATCTAAATGATATCTAAATTTGGTGCACAAAAAAGAATTATATCTAAATTTCTGCTTATCAATATTAGGGTTTTCTTCTTGGTGCAGTTTATTCCCCTTCCTTCTAGATAAAGATGTATTTCTAATTTGGATAATTATGAGTTTCTAGTTTCTACAAGTACAAAAAAAAACGTTAAGACATGAGTGAGAATTATAAACTTGTACTATATCAAGATTAGGGTTTTCTTCTTTTCGTGCCGTTTGTTCTCGAGAAGAAAAAATGGCCGATATAGACAGGATCAGTGAGTTGCATGACGACTTGCTGTTGAACATATTGTCTCAAGTCCCAACAAAGAATGCAGTGACCACCATGGTTTTGTCTAAACGTTGGGGTTTGGTCTGGACGATGGTGCCTAAACTCAAGTACAAGGATACAAGGAAAGAAGAGGATAAGAGCGTTTGGTGCTTAATCAACAAGTCTTTGCAGCTCCACAAAGCATGTGTACTAGAAAGCTTGGGTATCCAAGTTAATCATCAGTTCTCCAAGGCTGAAGATGTGAGAAAATGCGTCTCATACGCTGTTGACCACTGCGTTCGAAAGCTATCTCTTCAAATATCATCTCTATCCCAGATCGTACTACTACCACCAAACGTTTACGCTTCAAAAACGCTAGTGGAATTGACTCTAGCAGGCCACAGACTCGTCGTGGATGTTCCTTCCCTACCTTGCCTCCCCTCGCTTCAGAAGCTGATCCTTATCTGTGTGATGTATAAAGATCAAAACTCTCATGTTAGGCTTCTAGAGAATTGCCCTGCTCTCAGACATTTGGACGTGTTACGCGACATGAGTGACAATGTGTCAAGGTTCATTGTGAAAGTTCCTTCTTTAAATAGTTTTACATACATGCAAACTGGCTTAATTGGAGATTCTGGTACGTCCTTGGTTTTAGACTCCCCTGGATTACGAAAACTTAGTTTATATGATCATGGTTTGATCAAGAATATGCCTCACCTTGACAGCGCTTCTGTTTCTCACTCTGTTCATCAAACAAATGACAAGTTTCTGAAATATTTTTCCTCGGTCAGGATTTTCCGTTTGATTTTGCACAACGTAATCATTTTTATTCTCGTCTTCTTCTTCCTGTGTGATCTCTTTGATGTGTTATACTTATGTTGTTCAGTATCATTCAACTACAGGTTGCATATTGTAGCGCCATTAATTTCCCTCGGCTCATCAAGTTTAAGCTGCATCTTAGTTGCTCAAATTTATCAAACAGTTCATTAGAACCGCTTTTTCTTTTCCTACATAACTCTCCTATACTAAAAGTTCTTACGATCAGCTGTGTAAGTAAAACTTCATCCCTGTCCCTCGAACAATTAGTTTAAAGTGAAATTAGTTTATTATTCTTCCTTGTTGCTTTTCAGGATCCCGCTCTTGGCTCCAAGGATCTCCCACTTTCGTGGAACCAACAAAGTTCTGTACCGGGATGCTTGCTGTCCCATCTCGAGATCTTTGTGTGGGAAAAGTTTGGAGGAAGAAGAAGACAAGAGAGAGAATGTGTGGCGTACATCCTAGCAAACTCAAAGTGTTTAAAGATGGCTAGAATCTCTCCGATATGTTCCCACAATCCCGAGGAGAAAGAGAAGATGGTGGAGGACTTAAAATCTATGTATAGGGTTTCAGCATCATCTCAGCTGGAAACCCCATTAAGGGTAACGACTTAAAAGAAATAATATTCTCTCTTCTTCTGTGGTTTATCATGCTAAACTACCAGCTTCATATGTTTGTGCATGGTCTTTTGCCATATTTTCATTTATTTAATATATGACTATAGCAAGCAAATATTGTTTTGAGATAAAAAGAAAGGATTTGTTTGCTCCTCTCTTTTTTTTTTTTTTTGATCCTCTTTTTTTTTTTTTTTGATACTACCTTACACATGATCCTTTTTTTTTTTTTTTTTTGATAAGTCCTTACACATGATATCCTTGATTGTGTTGGGTAGGGAGATCAATCCTTGGTTCTGAAGTCAATACTTTTTTTTAATTATACATGGGTATCATGACCATACATAAATAGTCCAGACTAGTCACATGTTTGACAAATACTCTTTTTCCAATTAATATGTCTTACTCGTTGGATTTGTCATCAAATATCTCTCCGTTTCTAGAAAAACAGATGCAGATCAGCTTCGTTAATGCAATTTATAGTTTGATCATTACGAGTGTCACATTTTAAATTTTGCACCTGTGCTTTTTTCTTTTTATGTACAACATGTTTCTTTTTTCAAAATAAAAAAGAAACTGTAAAGTTTGCTCTATTTATTTTAGTTTTTCATCTCTTATATATTTAATTAATTATTTAAATCTTATTAAATTTGGTTTGCTTATAATATGCTTTTATAACATACGAAAAAAAAACTTTTGATAAGGAAAAAAGTTTAAACTCATTCTACATTTATAAACAGAAAAAAGAAACTGAATTTTTTTATGAAAATTTACATATACTAAAACAATAGAACTGATAATAACAAATTATTTTTCTAAAAATCCAAAAAGATTGAAAAACTCTATAGCTGTACTATCAGGACTGGGCTAGAGCTTTGAAATCTAAGTTCAAAATATTTTTAGGTTAGGCCGGACCGTGTTCAAATATTTACTGGTTTAGGACATCTCTAATCCAAGACCTTATTTTAAGAGGATCAAAACTATATAATAAAGATTTGAAGGTTGATTGCTCCAACCATAAATCCTCACAAATTTTTTTATAAATTTGTTTATTTGCATTATAGTCCTTGACATTATTAACAAAAGTTACTAAATAATCATATACTTAAACACGGCTCTTATGAAAAAGCATCAAAGAATCAAAAAGGCAGTAGTTCACCTTATGTTGTTGATTTAGTGGCTGATGATGCAGATATGATTGAAGAATTTGAGGAACTGCCTATAATGAGAGTTTGCGTCCATGTAGTCAAACACGGCTCTTAGCTCGTCCACGTTTAACGAGTTTGTTTAATATGCTTTAATCTGTGCTAAGTTTGTTTAATGTATTTTATGTGATATTTAAATGTTTATGTAATATATATGCTTTAATTTGTGCTAAGTTTGTTTAGTGTATTTTATTTTGTATGAATTTTATTATTGTAATTTTCTATTGTGTGAATTTTATTAATTTAATTTTCTATTATATGAACTTTATTTTATTGTTATGTAATATTAATCCTATTTTATTTATTTTGATGTAATTAAGTTATTTAAATTAAGTTTAGAATATGTATTTGTTAAAAGAAATAATTGTAAGGACGAAAAGGAAAATAAAAGATAGCTTTGAAGTTGTGAATAGAATTTGAAGTTGGATTGAAATGAAAAAAACCTCAAAATTTAGAGATTTGAGACTGAGTTGGAGATGCCCATAGTGGAGTTTTTATCTGGTTTCTATATCAACTATGGTTTGCTCACATGTGTGGATTTTTTCATGCATCTGTAAACAAGAGAGAATGAATTGTCCCAATTAATTTTCTTCTCTTTTCTGTGGATAAAGATGTATCTCTATTTAGGATAATGACGAGTTTATAGAAGTAAGCAAAACGTAAATAAATCTCTTAAGAAATATTATATGAATGAGATTTTTATAAACGTCTACTTAATCAAGATTAGGGTTCTGTTTTCGTGCAGTTCATCCTTCCTTCTCGAGTTAACAAAAAAATGTCCGATGAAGACAGGATCAGTGCGTTGCATGACGATTTGCTGTTGAAGATATTGTCTGAAATCCCAACAAAGGATGCAGTGACCACCATGGTTTTGTCCAAACGTTGGGGTTCGGTCTGGACGATGGTGCCTAAACTCAAGTACAAGGATACAAGGAAAGAAGGGGATAAGAGCGTTTGGTGCTTGCTTGACAAGACTTTGCAACTCCACAGAGCACCTGTACTAGAAAGCTTGCATATTCAAGTTGAACATCAGTTTTCCGATGATGCAGATATTGGAAAGTGCGTCTCATACGCTGTTGACCACAACGTTCGACTGCTAGCTCTTTATTTACCAACTCAACCAAAGATCCTACTGCTACCATCGAACGTTTACACCTCCAAAACGCTAGTGAAACTGACTCTATCGTGCAGGACTCTCGTCCTTGATGTTCCTTCTCTACCTTGCCTTCCTTCGCTTCAGACGCTGGACCTTCTCAGTGTGGTGTATAAAGATGAAAACTCTCACGTTAGACTTCTATCGAATTGCCCTGCCCTCAGACGTTTGGAAGTGTTGCGAAACTCGAGCGACAATGTGACAACTTTCATTGTGAAAGTTCCTTCTTTAAAGACTTTTAGGGGGGTGTATTCAACCGAGAGTTTCAGGTGATTTGTATTAAAATGACAAATCCACTGTTATTCAAACATAAATTTTAAAAACTCATTTAAAATCCACTGTTATTGAACTTGACATTTCGTAAAGTACTCTGAAATCCACTGTTATTGAAAATATTTTAAGTTGTGGGATTTTAAAGTTTTGAGGTGATTTTAGGGTGTTTGTGTGGAGTTTCTTAGTTAAAAAAAATAAAACTCAAATCCCATTGTTTTAGGTGATATTCTAAAGTAGTTTAACAAAAATCACCTAAATCTCTGCAACTTATTAAAATCATCTAAAACTCCATTAAAAATCAAATCACATCAAATAATAAATTGAATACATTCCCCTTAGATACATGCAACACAAAATAGATTCTGCTGGTAGGTCCTTGGTTTTAGACTCCCCTGGATTACGACACCTTACTTTAACTGATCCGGATGGAGACTTAGACTCGATCCAGAATATGCCTCACCTTGACTGGGCTTATGTTCTTCACTATGTTCCTTACCCGAAAGACGACAAGTTTCTGAGATCTTTTTCCTCTGTCACGGTTCTCCATTTGAGTCTAAGAAACGTAAGCATTTGAATATCCTTTCTCAGTTATTGTTTAGATTAATCTTATTAACAATAAAAATTTGATAATCTTTAGAGCACGTGAGTTATGTATAATACTATTATAGATCTTTAAAATTTGGGGGTTTCATCCTGCTGTGTTTAGAACTGATTCGGATTCTTCCTATGTTTGATATGTTTTACATTATCTTGTGTTCCATTTCGTTCAACCGCAGGTTGAATGTTGTAGCGCCATTAAATTCTCTCGGCTCATGATGTTCACGCTGCATCTTTGTTGCTTTGATGACTTCATGTGTTCGTTGGAACCACTTATGCTTTTCCTTCATAACTCTCCTATACTAAAGCTTCTTAAGATCAACTATGTAAGTAACTTCCTCCATCTCCCTCAAACAAAATTCAGTTTTGATCGACTATATATATGTAAGCACCTTTCTCCTCGATCGTTGCTTTTCAGGATATGGCTATTTGCTCTAGTGGTGCCCCAGTTTCGTGGAACAGACCAAGTTCTGTACCGGCATGCTTGTTGTCCCATCTCGAGATCTTTGTATGGGAAGATTTTGGAGGAAGAAGACAAGAGGGAGCCTTCGTGGTGTACATCCTTGCAAACTCAAAGTGTCTAAAGACGGCTGGATTTTCTCCCAGATACAATCTCCACGAAAAAGAGAAAGAGAAGATGATGGTGCTGTTAAAATCTATGTATAGGGCTTCACCATCATCTCAGGTTGTGCGCTTACCAAACCAGGTCTGTTGATATAAATTAAGGATGATGAACTATCAAGAAGAAGATAAACCAAGTTTGTTATGTGTTTCTTTTTGTTGTTGTTAGATTGCATTCTATGAATCCTGGAAGAACAACCATTTAACAAAATAATGTTCTTCACTTCACCTTTATTGATATGAATAATTTTCCTGTTTGAACGACTTTAATTCATGCTATATTGGTAGATTCATATATTTTTGTAATGGTCTTTATTGCCAATTTCAATTGTATAGATGACTCTTATCAAGCAAATTTTGTAAGAAATATTGTTTGAGATTAAGAAGGAAATGATTTGCATGCATCTTTGCCTGAGTGGATTCTCATCAAAGATTAATCAAAAAGTTCCAACCAAATGGTGATGAATGACACGTGATCTTTAATTTTTGTTATGTAGGCGGATTAATCTTTGGTGCACATCATCTCTCTGCAGACTCATTCTTTAGCTATCATCTACTAGATTGCGGATAATATCATCATAACCTCGGTTGATAAGAAACAGATGAAGCTTCGTTGATTACCACTTTCATACTCTGTTTCGTGATCTGTAATAATGTTTTCATCATACATTTTCTCAAAGAAAGATTGATAATGCTATCCTTTACTGGTTTGAACCCTCGCAAACATTGTTTTGCTTCTTCTTTTTTTACATTATTATTTTGTTGTGTGGTATTTTCAGCTAACAACCACCAATAGCCAGTTTAAGTTTTTCTAATTACATATCAAGTTTTTTTTTTTTTGTAAAAGGCTTTCAAATTAAAATACGAAAAACATACAATGTATGGTTGAAACAACCATAAGTTTGAGAAAGTATGATGAGAGACATGTCCCATAATAAACCAAGCAGCAGCTTACAAAGGAGAAGACTCATGATTCATAAGCTTAATGAAACAAGAAAAGATGAAAGATCTACGAAGATGGAAGGTAGTTTCCGCAGCTTCGGCGACCTTTTTTACCTCTTCTTCTTACTGTTTTCCATTCCATATCTTCAAACTTTTTGAATGGTTTCCTCTTACTGTTTTTCATTCCATATCAAGTTAACCGGATAACTAACAAAATCTACTACAATTTATAAGACCAGACAAAGTTTGTTCAGTCTAACTTGTATATCTCCATCTTAGAATTCATATTCATATTTCGACTCTGGTTGAAGTTTTGTGATGAGATCGTACTTCTATAGATGAGATCGATATTCGAGTCAATTAAATTAGAGATAGTTGTGGAGATTCGTGGTCTAACAAACAAATAAAACAAGCACAATTTTTTTTTGGGTTTTTCCAGAGTCGATTAGTGATGGACGATTTCATAAATAAAATCAAGACGATTTTTTAATACTGAGAAGAAAAATAAGTTAGTTTACAAAAAAAAAAAGAGAAGAAAACAAGTTTGTACCATCAAACAAGATCCTCTTTGACGTCATCACGGTTTTGCTTTGTCTACATTTGGGAAAGTGCAACGAGACCTCGTCACTTTTTCCAAAAATATAGACAAAGAAATACCGAGAAAACGTGTTATTTTCTCCTGCCATGGAAGAAGACCGTGAAAGAAACGCTGCAGATGGTGAGTCTAGATTAGGGTGGTATGTATACATATATAGGCGGCCTCACTAGGGTACAACTTAGAAACCCTAGAAGAATCTAAAGCGTAGTCGCCGCCAAAGAGAGACTACTAGAAATACAAAAACATGGGCTAAGCCTAATTATGAAAAGCCTAAACAAATGAATGACCCAATAACAAAGGAAATGTTGTTCAAAGACGAAAGCCCAACTAGTAAGAAACACAAAACGGTTTTACGGATCTGACTCCTTTGTATTGTTCGTTTAGGTGTTTCTTAACTTCTCAAAATTTGCTCGTGAGAAAACATCTTAATATGCCTGATTAAAGTGAAAATGTGCTTGTTTATAGTTCTTTCCATTGTTGAATCTCAAGGTAATTCCCTTACTATTCGTCTTTGTGGAACCAACCGAGTTCTGTACCAGTATGCTTGTCTCTCTTCATTTGGCAAAAAAAAAAAATGCTCGTTTCTCTTCTTGAGATCTTTGAGTGAGAGGCATATGGAGGAAGAGGAGGAGATAGACAAATGCAATGGAGATTTAATTGGAAAAATCATGTTCGTTGTGTTTTCCTTCTATTGATTCATCGTATTATCAGGCAACAATGTAGTAATAATATTTGCCCACTTGTTGGGTCTGACCCAATTTAGAGCATAAACTTTGATCTGTTTTTAATTTAGCAGCGAAAGAACATCTTCTTTTGACACCACATGCGAGTATAGGAATGAGTTTTATAAACATACTGACCAGACATACACCATGCTGCGATCTGAAAATTCACCGTGGAATCTCCTTATGTGATCTTTGAATTTGAAACTTAACTAATCTTGAAGCTTGACGACGAGGGAGAGAGATAAATCGCATCAGGAAGAGTTGGATTTCATCACAGTCCTAATTACTACAAGCAAAAAAAAAGAAGTTAGTTACATTTTGATGTTAGTTTCATCTTATATGAGTATTACTTATTGACTAATTTTATACCATTGAATGTTTTATTCTTTGCTAGCAACTTGCAAGTAAACGCAATTTAATGGATCTTTGGAGTTTCTCAATAAACATTATGATTACTTATTTGATAATGACATGCTAACAGTACCCATTATTTTAGTCAAACATCAATTAATTACAGGTAAAAATATTAAAATGTTTATGTGGCTAAACATTCTGTAATGTTATACTATTTCCAAAGTTCAAACTAACATAGACTTTTTTTTTTGTCAGCAACTAACATGGATTTATAGCACCCTCCAATAAAAATATGTTCTTAGATCATCTCCAATCCACCTCTATTTATATCTTTATATTTTTCTCTAAAATAGAGAAACTTTATTATAGAGGTGGATTTGCTCTAATGTATGCCTCTATAATAGAGTTCCTCTATTTATAGAGGAAAATGTAGAGGAATTTCACTTTTTGTCTTTATATTTAGAAATAAAAATGGCAAATTTTTATATTTTCTTCTATAAATAGAAGAACTCTATCATAGAGATATACATTGGCAAACTTTTTGCCTTTATATTTTCTTCTATAAATAGAAGAACTCTATCATAGAGTTTCTCCAATTTCACTTTTCACTTTTTGCCTTTATATTTTCTTCTATAAATAGAAGAACTCTATCATAGAGATATACATTGGAGCAAATCTACCTCTATAATAGAGTTTCTCTATTTTAGAGAAAAAATAGAGGTGCACATTGGAGATGCTCTTAGTTTGTCAAAATAACTCCGAGTTCAAAATTCGTTCAATTATGTAATCTACTATGATGGAAACGGGATTTGTATTACTTTGTTATGCTAAGGCGTCTGTGTCTCGTTGACAGATTAGTAAAGACTTAAATTTGTTCATAAACTTTCTAAATTTTAGTGTACAACACGCGCCAAAAATAGCGTCGGTCGAGACATTGAATGTCCAGAAACAACAACACTTATGTAATAAAAGCAACAGTATAGTTAAATGTAAGATTTGGTAAGTACTTCTCTCATCATAAATGCTTAGATGAAAAGCTAAAATCAAACAAAGAAAGAAAGAAAGAGATCCACCTCGAACTCCTCTCCGTCTCCTTCCTCAATCATCAGATATAATGAGAGAAGACGATTCCGACTGGTTCTCAAGATGGGAACAAGACCTTCCCTCTCCAGACGAGCTCATCCCTTTATCTCAGTCCCTCATCTCTCCCGATCTCGCTCTCGCCTTCGACATCCGTTCCCCCGCCCAACCTCCCCACCACCACCACCACCAATCATCCACGCCCCTTACTCCCTCTCAAGCCAACTCCTCCGCCGAGTTCGCTGCGGACTCGTCGGATCTAGCCGCCGGAGACGAGCCGGCGCGGACCCTGAAGAGGCCTCGCCTCGTGTGGACGCCGCAGCTGCACAAACGCTTCGTGGACGCGGTGGCGCACCTCGGGATCAAGAACGCGGTCCCCAAGACGATTATGCAGCTCATGAGCGTCGACGGGCTGACGAGAGAGAACGTCGCGAGTCATCTCCAGAAGTACCGGCTCTACCTCAAGAGGATGCAGGGGCTGTCTTCCGGCGGATCGGATCCGGCGGCCGACCGTCTCTTCGCTAGCTCTCCGGTTCCCGCTCATTTCCTCCACCCGAACCGCTCTGACCATTTCATGCCGTCTTTCGTCCCGATCGCAACGCTTCAGCAGCAGCAGCAAATGGTCGCTGCGGCGGCTGCGGCGGCCGCTAATCCTCCTCATCTGCAGCCGCCTCAGTTCCACCACCGTCAAATCGCTGCCGCTCACTTCGGATCGCCGCCGACGACGACGAATGGGAAGTTCGATGCGTCGTTCTTGGCGAGGCAAACGCAGCAGCCGCAGACGCTTCAGAGAATGTCTACGCCAATGTTGCATAGTCCGGTTAGTAATTACGTTGAGGATTTGGAATCTGCAAACGCTAATGGAGGAAGAGCAGTCTTGACTTTGTTCCCTACTCGAGACGATTAAAATTTGGAATTGGATTCATCTTGGTAATAAATAAGCTCTGCTGATCAGTGTAGTCCAAGTACAAGCTGTTGCTGGCACACACTTTTGTGACCCATCCAATTTGATTCTTTAACTGTTCAAAAATGTATCATCTGCAGTCTTCAGGAACATTGAGACAGGTTCTATGCAACCGTGTGAACCAGCTCTTTTCAGGTCGTTAACTTGTTTTAACTCTTGTAGCTTCTGCTTTATGATTCTTGTAAAGACGAGCTCTTGTAAACACACCCAAGGTTGAAGTAATAATAATAATCATCCATCTTGATTAGAAAAATTTACTTGACAATGTTATTTGTTTACCATTTTCTTGCCTTTTGTATCATTTTAGATTTGTTCTTGTAGCACTGAATCCTCATAAAAAGTAACATTGCAGCTACTTTGTTCATGGCCTTTTTTTTTTACTTTGCGTCATCTTTAAGTTTTAGATTACCAAAATCAAGAATCTGGTGATACAAATTACAAAGTGTATTATTACTTACGGAGTGTTCATTTAAAATGTGTTATTGGAGAAGATGTATGATTGATCAATAACAATGATTCGAGGAGGCAAGAGTACAATGTAGAAAAGAAATGAAGGCAACCAATAAGGAAAAGAAACAATGGGAGGCAGAATGAGTATCCAGGATCTGATGCTCTATCACTTCCTTAATCATAGCCAACATTAACTACCAATTATGGAGGTATATAAAGTTTATGGAATCATTCAAGGGACCAAACCCAATAAAAGTATTTTTTGGAAGAATGATTTTAAAACAACCGTGGTGGGATTATAGCTGGCATGTCCTGATCCTGTCTCACCAAGTCAGGCCCCATCCTTTTCATTTTTTTCTTCTTAAAATACTTCAGAGATTAACTTGTTGTACTACTCTTTAATCCCTCAATATAAAAAAATGTCTACGGTTATTCACATAAACAGTGTATTTCAGTTCCATCCTATACCAGTTTTCCTGACTGAAATTAGTTTTGACCGAAAAGCTCATATAGGGACCAAACCAAAGTACAAAAAAGTATACTATATTTCTTGATTGTATTTTTTTCCACTGAAATTTCATTAATAAAGCAAAATAATATACAAGGAGAGATACATTTGTTGATTTAAAATCCACGTCTAGCAATAAGTGAAAAGTCTAATCCAATAATAAATAAAATCAGATAATGATTAAGAATCGGCTCGTGTGATTTGAGACCGTAGGTCAAAAGACAACTCGAGTGACTGATTATTCGTTTGGGAATTTCGGGAAATTGGGTTTTATCTTTTCAAAGTTGGAAAAGGACCCTCCAAGTCTTCACCACCTCATATGTGACAATTCAACAAAAAGAACAACTAAATGTGAACACCAAACTAAGAAGAATCTAACCATAAAAATGATCTCATCTAAGAGCGAAATCCCAGTTTTATTTCAAACAAATTTGATTAACCACCACATTAGGAAACACCAACACCAAAGATCGGTTTAAGTAATCGTCTAAGAATCATTCAAAGTTCGATAATAATATAATCAAGAAAAAAGAGTAAAAAGAGAAAGAAGAGGTCTTGTTATATAAGAAAGCAGCAGCCATTGTTTGGAACAGAACAGAGAGCTCCTAAAGGCTAAATATCTATAGAATCTGTTTCTTTTTTTAAAACTTTCATACAAACATTGAAGTACTCAAAACACTACTTGTCGTCAGGGATTGCTTGCAGAAGGATGCCTGCAGCAAAATAGATGACGAGTAAGCAATGGGTATAATGTGATAAATCAAACGACAAACAACAACAGTTTAGTATAAGAAACCTGAAAAGATTTGTGTCTGGGCCGTTCAACGAATGCGCATAGTTCATAGCCGGTGAGTTTGGCCACGGTGTATAAGCAGCCGGGTGGTTAATAAAGGGACTCATAGCAGGGTTTAGCGGATGATGCCCGTAGTTTAGATGAGCTTGATGACCTCTTGGCATCTGCGGGAAACCTCCATCGTGAAACGGAATGTGGAGAGGCAACGGATTGAAGCTTTGGCCAGACGGCATAACCCTAACGTACCTTAAAAACATTACACACACAAGAACAAAGACTGTTACATATTTGAATAAGCGCTTTAAGTGTTGTTGAATGAATGAATGTCAGCAGATCAAAGAAACTGTACCTGTAGGCGGGATCCACGACATACCTGTCATAGCTCCTGTCATAATCAGGATCATAACGATCTTTCTCCCTATCTCTGATGATGGCTATAGAAGTCCTTCCAGATTCTCGAGAACCACCACCAACATCAAGAGAATTATTACTGACCGCCACCTCAGCCTCACTGCGGTTTACTTCAGGAGGAGGAGGAGGAGGAGCTCGTAACGACGAAGAATCTTCAGAGTCGGAACTACCAGGGCTATTAAAGATCCGAGCTCTAGCTTTATCATACTCCTCTTTCCTCTCCTCAACACTTCTCTGAAGATTCTGCTGCACTCCGGACCCGCTACCTCCGGAGCCGGATCCTCTCTTGGGTCTCGCCTTGATCGCAATCTTGAAACCCTCGGGTCTACCGCTCTCGGGTTGCTTGACAGGGATTTCGGACAAGCAGACGCAAGGAAACCTACTCTCAGCTGTCTTGGTGGCCAGGATCCTGTTGTCTGATCCATCCACTGCGCCGCCACCGTTGTCCAAAGCCATGGTGACCAGACCATAGTGCTGAGCGACCCGATGTGCGGCGAGACGAAGGTAAGACGTTGGGAAAGGAGAGAACTCGAACTGAAGCTGCTCAGGGTTTTGGAAGAACTTTTGTATATCGAGCTCCATCCGTAAAACTGTAAAGCAATCACACACACAAAGACACAAAAAAAAAACAAAAGAAGCAAACTTTTTGATCACCCATCAACCACATGTGAAAGAGAATCTTTCCAGATACAGAAATTAAAACATTTGTGGAAATGATAAAAAAAAACTCAGACATATGACAACAACATGCTTGTATACGTTAATTGAGCTTAGAGACGAAAAAATCAAAACCCTAATCACCAATGAATCAAAACCAACCGAACAAAAAGGATCGAGAATCAGGGAAAATTCGAATTCAATCAAACCCTAATCACCAATGAGCTAAAAGGATCGATTTTTAAGAGAAACTGACAATTCCCCCAAATTCAGTCAAACCCTAGAAAACTAAATCAGATCAACCAAATCGGAGAGAAAGTGAAATTGGAATCGTGGGTTTGGGAGAGAGAAAAAAATTGACTAACTGGTGAGACGATGACGAGGATTCTGGAGAGCTTCGACCAAAAAAGGATCCACCATAGCTTCCTTCTCTGTCATAGCGGCGGCGGCGGCGGCCATAGATTTAGCTTCTCTTCTCTCTCTTTCTCTCCTCTGTTTTTTTTATTGGTTTTGGTTTCTCTCTCAACGGAGATTAGAAGAGAAAACACATCAAGGAAACGAAAAGGAGATTATATCTGATGAGCATTCTGAGAGAGACGGAGACGAAGAAGAAGATGAGAGAGAGAGGGGAGGGGCGAGGCGATGAGGGGGTGATGGAAGATTGTGAAAAGACCTTATCGACCTTTTTTTTATTATCTCTCGCTATCAAGTGGGGAGAGAATAACAAAGAAAGTTGATTGCTGCCTTTGAGTTTTTTTATTTATTTATTTATAGGTCTGTTTTTTTTTTGTGTGGTGGATTATAAAATCTTGGACTTTTGGGGGAATTGTCGAGAAGTGGGATTTGTAAAGTTAATTTGGTGGGATTATATACTAAAGTTTTTAATCTTTCTTCTAGACGTTGGGTTGGTGTCACACTTACATTGTTCACGGTGAGTGTCATTATGGAACAAATATTCGATGCATCGATCACGAGATTCACTACAGAATAGACATAAATCACATGATGTAAGGTTTTATTTCAGTCATTACCGGAATTAGAACCCAAGGCAGATTGAAAAGTTCTAGGCCTTTTGTAGTAAGGAAATGTAGGAAGGGGAAATGATTTTGGGCCCTTCTATATAACTGTTTTTTTAAGAATTGATAGTGAACCAATGGCCCAGGCTTCTCTTGCTTACCCTTAAAGACGGGTCTGGTCGTCTTGATCAAACTATTAGACCATTTAGTTTTGGATTTTACGCAATCCATCACCTAGTAATCTAAAATAGATGGCATGTCCGGGACTAATTAAGCTTCTGGTTCTAGTTCCCTGTTATGTAGCATAAATGCATCAACCAAACCACTTGATTGTTTATAGTGCTTCCATGTATCATCTGATAGACATCAGACACATAGGTGGTCAGAATCATGTTACACGTAAATATAGTTATATATCTATTAACTGAGCTAGTGAGAATTATTTTGGGATCAAACTAAGTAAATAATATGCAAAACATTATATCTTCAAAGATTTTATTTAATAAAATGTGATTTTAAGGAACTGAATATAGAGGCATTAAAAATGGGTCAGAGATTGGAATTGAAAATTGCAAAGGTCTTTGTTGAATTTTTACTTTCCTTATAGGGATGATATTGTCTGGTCAAAATTAAACACAGATTCCATTTAAGTAAAAACACCGTATCCGGCTTGTGCGTGAACAAAATTATCACTGCATCCTACATGGCTTATTCTGATTGGATACAAGGAAAACATCTACCAATGGTTACAAGTTACAACGTACAATGTGGAACACAAAACTTTAACCCCACGCGCCAATGTCGTAAAACCCTCTTTTGCTTTATAACTAAAACAACCTCAAACACAACTATCCCCTTCGCTCCCTCTCGAAACAATGGCAATCTCACCATTACTATTCATTAGTTTGATTTGTCTCGCAGGCGGTGGCTCTCTTTTACCGGCGGCGGAAGCGATATGGTTAACGATTCCAAGTTCAGGCGAGAAATGTGTCTACGAAGAGATCCATGCCAATGTGGTCGTCGTCGTCGATTACCTTTGCATCGATCAAAATAACATCGGACTTGGTCCTACAGTTGATGTCCGGGTACGTATATCTATACCAGTCATTATTCACAACCATACTTCAATTCTTCCAAAGTTTTAATGCCTAGCTACATGTGCCAGGGATTGATCGGTTTAGGGTTTTTTAATCTACTTTTTATTGATTCTGGAAAGTATTATTTTTTGACTAGATCAGGTGATAATGGTGACATTGAGAAATTATATATTGAAGGCGTTGGTTTAGAAATGATATCTATTCAGTGACAAAAAAAAAGAAAAGAAATTATATCTATAATTTCGAATAATTATATAAAAGCTATAGTACAAGGAGTCAGTTATATATAAAATGCGTGTGTTGCATTGGTTATAGGTAAATTCAGCTTACGGGAAGGAACTGTACAAGAAAACAAACGAGACGCACGGTCAGTTTGCGTTTACAACGAGCGAGACGGGAACATACTTGGCTTGTTTTTGGATGCACCATGATCAGACACATTACACAGCTGACAATAGCACTGCTGTCATCAATCTTGACTGGAAGACAGGTATCCAAACCAAAGACTGGGATGCTGTTGCTAAGAAAGAAAAGATCGAGGCAAGTCTTAAAATAGTTAATTCCCATTTCATATATTAGAGTACACGTAGTTGAATATATATATGCTGTTTGCAGGGTGTGGAACTTGAGCTTCGAAAATCTTCAGAACGTATTAACGAAATTAGGGCAAACATTATCTATCTGAGGTTCAGGTGAGTTCTGCTATCATCTCAGTTTTCTATGTAATCTGCATCTAAAACTCCCTATGTAATTTGCATCTAAGACACGTTTAGTTAATAATATGAAGAAAACTGATGCAGGGAATCATCTATGAGGGAGGTAAACGAAAAGACTAACCAAAGGGTTGCGCGACTCAGCTTTATGTCTTTAGGGGTCTGCCTTTTCGTTTCACTTTTTCAAGTTTGGCATCTCAAACGCTTCTTCCTCAAGAAGAAGCTTATCTAACTTTTTGTTGTTCCAATATTATCTTAGAAAACAGTTGCAATCTCGTGACTTTTTGGATGTTATACCAAATCAATAAAGAAATACATGTTTAACTTTTTTTTCCAAAGTACTAATTTTTATCACACAACCTTCATACGAAGAAGCATTCATCATATGTATATGTGTATTTAAAAAAAATATATATATACAGCCCATCATAGTCACATGAATTATGTATATGTCAATCTTGTTCGTCTATCCCAACTTAGACTTGTAAATTATAATATTTCACATTGATTTGTGTATGCCGTATTCATGTTATCCTGTTAGAGGGTATGGATCACAGACTCCGTTGGTTCCTATCCCGAAGGTGAGTCCTAAGCCCGTCTCGAGTTGTAGGCAGAAAAATAAATAGAGTGAGGGCAAAAGCAAGAGAAGGCTGCTAGTGTTAGTTTTATTGGAATGATGTTCTTTATCTTCTTGTTTGGGTACCTTGGCTCCGTTTATGGATGTTAACTATGGAGGAGAATGTGGAAGCTTAGGTGGTTTGTCTAGGTTTTATGATGAACATAAAGGGAAGGTTCTTATGGTTGGCGATGGGTCTGATGTTACAAGAGAAAGTGGTTCTAGTAGGAGGAGTCATGGTGAGAGAGAGGGTTGTGGGGGAGAAGGACGACCAAGTCTACTGAGCAGCAATGCTAGTGAGCCTCTCTTTGCTTCTCTCTATGTCCCAAGGAACGATGGGCTTGTGAAGATCGACGGGAACTTGATCATTCATTCTGTTTTGGCTACCGAGAAAGCGAAAAATAATATCTCTGTAACGATTCATGGTGTCCTGTCTTCTGCATTAGCTGTCCCTGATGTCAGAGGGAATGGAGGAATGCTTCCACATTCTTCCAAGGCTCTCTCTTCTGGTTCTCCAGAAGGGAAAAGACTTCATCTCGTGACTACCTGATGCGAGAGTGGCTCGTTTCTTACTCATTTTGACCCAAAGTAGACGAAAATTGACTTGTTATATTATACCTTTTCATTTATGCTCTGTGCCTCTGTGTTGTTAAACCAAGTGTTTTTTAAGCTTTGGTCGTTACTTTGTCCTTGCTCTAAAAACTAACTTTTCGCTTTCAGAAGCTACAATGTACAAAGAAGCTAGTATTTTTTTCATTTTACCTAAGGCGATGAAGGCATTGGTACGGTCACATAGCTAAGGCTATGCATATACAACATTGCCAAGTTTAGTATTTTTCATTTTATCCATGATTTTGTTATGTTTTCCATATAATGACTTCGACCAGAAAATACAAAGAAGGTACTGAGCTACAAAACGCTTTGTACATCGTTATATTAAATTTAAAAAGTCACCAATTAGCCAAAAAATAAAATATATATCATGGATTGTGACACAAGCATCTCAATGAAAATGTGGTCCATTATAGTTTGAAGCTGAACCAGAGGAGGCAAACGGCCACAGATACAACAAAGGATTTTTCCGACCATTTTTCCCGTCCTGTGGCATCTCTTTCCGACAAACTGGGCAAGAGTTATGCTGGGCTAGCCACGGTACTATACATTCCGAATGGTAGATATGTGTACACGGCATCTTTCTTGCAAACGATCCCATTTCAAACCGGTCTTGGCAAACCGGACAACACGGATCCAAACCGAGATGTTTCTTCCTGATCTTTATCTTTGGCATTGAGTTGATCACGGTTGGTGAAGCTGGAGGTGGACCACGTCGGTCTTGTGCCGAGAGCCGGTTAAACAACTCTTGAAAACTCAACTGGTTTTCTAGAACCGTTCTTCTTCTGTTGTTGCCGCGGCGGTTACGAGATTCCTCAATGGCTAAACCGAATAAATCAAAAGGGTTTAGTTCAACATTCTCACAGAGCCTTTCAAGAAAGGTGTTACCGCAGTGAACGCAAGCTCCTCCGCTTCTTAGGTCTTGTCCTTGAAGACGGATTCCTCGTCTGCAAGTATTACACCAATGCGTGTTTTTCCGGCTAGTCATCAAACCTTGCAAACGAAATGATTATGTCAGAAACATAAAGGAAAGAACAAAGCAAATCGAAACATAACTCGTGGAACTTTAAGTCAGTTTCACGATCTATCAATTAAAACCTCAGATACCTTAACTCATGCTTAGGGGATGGCTTAAAGACAAATAAATCGATTAGAGACAAAAAACTATGGGGAGCTATGAACAATAGATCGTTATATAATGAAACAAAACTATTCAAACATCTCTTACCCGAATAGAAAAGCAACAAAAGAAAAATCTCGTGAATTTCCAAGTACCAAAGAAGATTAAATAGAAGAAATAAAATTCTGAAAGAAGTCGACAAGTCTTTTACGTAAAATTGAGTCAAAGGATATGAAAAGTCATACAACGAAAATTAACGCGGAAGTACTGGAACAGGAATGTACTAGATGGACAAAAATTTGCATAGATTTGTCGGCATTAAACCCCGTGTCGGCATTAAACCCCGTATAGTTATAATTGAATATGTTCACGAAAACCCGTGAAACTGTTAATTGTTCTGATCTACATAATTCAACTTTTGTGTGTTCATAAAAAGTGAGTAACGCACAGCTTGACTAATATGAATAATTCAGTTATGGAATTTTGTTTTCATAACAGAATTCAAGCATTTCAAGTGAAATCAACGTTATCTGCGATGTCAGAATCATCCACATATCTCCTGTCTCTTTTTTTTGGTCCTAATTTGATTTGGTACTTCCGGTCCAGTGAATATTCGGTTTGTTCCGGTTTTGCGACAAGAGTGAACCTCATGATGAAAAGGCAAAGGGTTACATTTTATATTTGTTTGAAAGCAAGTCTACGTTACATTTTATGACACAATGCCTTGGAACTTCAAGTCCACTCGTTCCTCTCGTTGTGACCCTCCAAAAACATCCCCTAGAAACTTCGCAACAACAGATATAAACTCATCTGGCTTTTCCTCTTGAGGTAGATGCCCACATCTCTTTATCACTTCGAACACCGATCCAGGGATGGCTCGTGACAGCCTCTCTGCGTTCCATGCTGGCACAATCCGGTCCGTATCTCCGGTGACTATCAGCACTATTATTAGCCAACAATGGAGAAGGTGTCATGTCATGTTCATGAGAGATGAAAATTGCAGGTTTGTTGAATAGAGAAGAGATGTTAATTACCAGGGCATTTGATTTCTAGAAACCTTTTCGACAATGGAGGTTTCTTCTCTGAGCCATTGTTATCCGTTAATGTAGCCACCGTGAATTCCACAAGAGCTTTGTCCCATCCCTTGGCTTTTAGAGGCTGTACTTTTGTAAACAGATAACAAATCAACATTTCAAACATTAAACATCATGGCAAGAGGAACCATCACCTTTGTATAGCCCTGAACGACGTGATCCGTCACTTGTTTTGAGTCATACCATGCGTTTCTAACAGCTGTTACTCCAAACTTATTGATTGCCATTCTCACCTAAATGACAAATAACACAGCAAGTAAGATCCTCCTTTTGAGGTTGATTCTCTAGAACCATGAAATGAGATGGTACCAGCATGACTCCAAGAGAGGATCTGAGGAAAGCTGCTAAAGCTTTCTTGTAGAGAGAACTCAGCATACTCGCCATTCCAGTCAGAACTCTAGAAATCGCTCCTATAACGACTTTGCTTAACTCCACTAGAGTCCCTATAAACTTGTTTCTCCTGGGACCTTTTTCGCCAGATTTATCATCTCCAGAACCAGCTGTGTTCACGGGGGGACGAGGAGCGAATATAGCTGGAGCGATGAGAATGAGTGCAGCAACACGCTCTGGAGCTTCAAAGTAAGAATCAACAGCTACAAGGCAACCTGCAGAATGCCTACAAAAAAAAAAAGTTAAAACGATTAAAGCTTTTGGTGGCAGGCACTATAAGAAGTAACTTACCCTACAAGAATGGCCTTCTCGGCTGCAAGAACATCGATGAAATACAACGTGGTTAGCACGGAATACACCATGGAGTAGGGATTCAACGGTTTTGCGTCGTTGGTGGCACCACCACTGAACGGGTGAAGGATCCGAGAAGTCAATCCAAACGCGGGTCGGTCAAAGGCGAGAACTTTCGAACGGACGAGGCGAGCTAAAGGCTTCATGACTCTGTTCCAGGAGAACACAGAAGCGCCAAAGCCGTGCAACAGGATCATTGGGAACTCGACTTGAGCACCGACGCTTGTGACTGGTGGAGCTTCATCAGAGAGTGACTGTGGATCGAACACTTTGTGGTGTATGCTAACACCTTGAAACTCACAGAAACAGCTGTCTGGATCAGCTAAGTTCACTGGATCCTGCTCTGTTTCAGCTATCGTCTCCTCTTTGGTCTTGGCTCCACCATCAATAAATTGATCTGAAAATTTAATGAAAGTTCGTCATACACAGAGAGATTCATCCATCTAATTTCATCCAATTATAACTAGAAACCCAAAAATGTTTCAAATTTAGCAGAAAGTATGAATCTTTTAAAGTAAGTTCAAGAACACAGAGCTATTCGTCAATCCAAAGTATAGACCTTTTTATGATAAACTTCGATAAGAAACTCATGAGTAAAGAAATAAGGAATAGGGTTTAGAGACCTGGGGAGCCAGAGAGAGAAGGAGAAGCAGCATTGGAGACTATGAAACGTTTCCCCGGACGGCGAAAGGACTGGCCGGAGATTAGGCAAGACATCTGAAAATTGGTTCTAGAAGAATCTAAACTAAGCTTTGCATTGAAAGATAAGGAAGAAGAGAAAGTTATGATACTCTGCTTTGGTTGTTGTAAGAAGAAGATGCATTTGGTGTTTAATAAATTCATTGTTGGTTCCGTAACTAAGAGACAGATGATAAAGTAAAGTACAAAAGCTTGAGTTATATGTTTCCAGATTGTGTTCCGTCTCTTTTTATAAATAAATATAAAAAAACGGTGAATTTCCGAGTTCTGACAGTTCAGCACTGGACGAAGAAGAAGGACCGTAACGTAAAAAGCCCACTCTCACCTCCGTTTTGTTGCCACGTGGGTGTAATACGGGACAATTATTTTTCATCCAAAGGTTTTATTTTTTGATCAAACACAACAAAGACGGTATTCATTTATTGTTATCCACAGGAAACTAGAAACAGAGAAGGGTACACGGCATACATGTCGGTCCGGTTTTGGTTTTACAAACCGGTTACCAGTTTCACACAGTATATAATAAACTTTTTCAAAGGCTCACCACAGCACACGAAAAGGCATTTATGCAAGAAGCTCTACGGTGATTCTTAGCCCCTCCACTGATCCTTCTTGTTCCTGATTTCTCTGAGAGTATCGATCGGTGATTTGCAACCAAGTTTCTCCTGCAGAAAGAAAACATTCACGAGTAGAAAAGATCGATATCAGCTCAATAGAACAGTTATATAACTTGATAAAATTTTGAATACACAAGAGTAAGTAATTTATAGCATTGTTCAAGAATGGGATAGTGACCTGTATCTCAGGATTAGTAACACGCATAAACGGGTTTGTTTCGAGTTCTTCCTCTAGCGTTGAAGGGATCGTGGGAAGATTTGCTTGGCGCTGTTGACGGGCCCATGATAGCTTCTGCTGTATCTTCTCGTTGTTTGGTTCCACAGTCAAAGCAAACTCCAAGTTCTTCACCGTGTACTGAGGCAATCATAAGAATGTATATAAGGGTTTTATCAGTTTATTATAGAGGAATGAAGCTGTTATTTTGTTGTTACCTCGTGGCCGCAGTAAACCTGGGTGAGTTTAGGTAGTGAAGCCAGAGTCACACACAAGGACTGATGCATCTGTTCAGCTGTCCCTTCGAAAAACTTCCCACAGCCAGCAACGAACTGTATAGCCATCCAAGTAAAAACACAGCGTTAAGAAGGAGTTATAAACAGAGACATAAGACAAAATCTGTAGTGGCAAAAATATAGCATCAATGGGTAAGATGTGTGTGTTTGATATTCACTTACAAGTGTATCTCCAGTGAACACGGCTGGATTTTCTCCATCTTTGCCAGTGACATAGTAACTAATGTGACCCTTGGTGTGACTGAAACATGCAGCAAAGCAAACATATCAGAAGGTAAGCGCAACCTAAGTTCATGAAAAAAAAAGCAAAACAGTACCAAGGGGTGTGAAGAGCTAAGATGTTGAGATCATGACCCAAAGACAAGGTGTCACCATTATCGACCGCATCAGTGCATCCCTTGACCTTATCAAGAGAACCTCCATAGACTTTGATTCCAGGCACCAACTGCTTCATCTTCTCGTTTCCACCAGCATGATCCCTTCCAACAATCAGAGAATAACAGGTTAAAAATAAATAAAAAATGAAACTTTAGCTACAAACACAATTCATCACAGACTAATAGACCAAGATTAAACCCGAAAGCTGAGAGATTTAACCGGAACCAGAACTCCTTGAGCTAATAGTGTCAATTCAACGTTTGATTAAAAGTTACCGACTTTACGATTTAAAACAGAGTGAAGTGAGAGAGTTACCAGTGATGATGTGTGGTGAGAACGAACTTGATATTTGCACTGTGCTGCTCAGCCGACTGAATCACCTTCTCCGGTTCAACTGGATCCACAACCGCCGCGTCTCCGGTGCTCTCATCGATTATCCTGTCAAAATCGAGAAAATTGAATCAGAGACGAAGGAACGAAATTGAAGAAGATGATACGAAATCGCTCACAGATAGGAGTAGTTGTCTTCTAAACAAGGAACATGGAAGATCTTCATCGTCTTCTTCTTCGGTTGATTCGATTCGATGATCCTCAAAATTGGCTACGTGCTCATCTGAGAAGTTAAACTAGCGCTTTAACCGATTCGGTTTGTTACTAACCGAATCGAATCAAAACAAACCAAATCAAACTGAAACCGAACCAAAAATCGTAATTGTTAACCGATTGGTTTTTTTTTAGGTTTAATTCTCAGGTGAATTGTTGTGGTTGTTGTCGGAAGAAGAAGAAGAAAAAAGAGAGATGGGGAAGCAGCCGGTGAAGTTGAAGGCGGTGGTATACGCGCTTTCGCCGTTTTAGCAGAAGATAATGACCGGACTCTGGAAGGATCTCCCCGAGAAGATTCACCACAAGGTCTCCGAGAATTGGATCAGCGCCACTCTCCTCCTCACTCCTGTCCTCGGAACCTACTCGTAACTCTCCTCTCTCTCTCCATCTGCTGATTGTATGATAATTCTTCGATCTAGCTGGTGTTCGAGATTGTGTATAGGCTTTGATTTGTTGGTCTGGTGGACAATGGTTTTTTGCCCTAACCTTGTTGCTTTTGTCTGAAAATATCACACTTAACGTTTGTCTGAAAATACTAAGCTTCTTCGTATACGCAAAATGAAACTAGGTATGCTCAGCACTTCCAGGAACAGGAGAAACTCGAGCACAGGTTCTGAAACATGAAGCCTGCTCCCTCCTCTACTACAACTATTTGAGACTTTGGTCGGAAGCCAAACTCTCTTAATAGAATTTTTGATTCAGTTATTTTCTGAAACTGGCTAATTTTCCAAATGTTTTGGTTCATGACAATCACTATTGGTTGAAATGTATCTTTCTTGATATAATATCACATGGACAACGTTTGCTTCATTAGTAGGTCTTTTTACAATCATGTTCTGCACACTGATATTGACACAAAAGAAAAGAGAAAAAAAAACTGCACACAGAAGAGAATGAAAAGAGCCATTTGATTTGATGCGTGTGACCCAAGACGGCTCCTCTCTCAACAGTTGTATCCACATTCCTTCACGTCCGGTCCAGTGAATCTAGAGGTAAACGGATCAACCCGAATCCACAACAAGGAGAAGATTGAGGAAAGAAGCACCGACCAGACCACAATAACAGTCGGAGTCCGGTTCTGTCTTCCCATCAAACCCTTGAGGAACGGGTACAAGTGAACAATCACCCAAAACGCAAAGAAGAGCTTACCAAAAAGAGGTCCCCAAGTCTGATACCCACTGTTGAGTGCGTAAGAGATACCCGCAACCACTCCTACAAGGTTTATGATGAGCAGAGTCGTCGGTGGGATCAAAAGCGTTGTCCACTTGACCAGGTAAAGCTCGGCTGAGTCCCCATCTTCGTCCGAGGCTTTCGATGTGACTGTGAAGTTGGTGTCTATACCGGCGAGCACTTTGAGAAGACCTTGGACGACTGCAAACAAGTGAGCTGAAACACCACCGATGACCCAAAACTGCTCGTTTCTCCACCACTCGTCTATACCCACTCCACTCCATCTCATTTCAAGCACACCCGTGGCGAAAATCAAAAGGAAGAGAGAAAGAAACCATATGCTCGCCAAGTTACTTATCTACAACAATTTGAACATCATTGCTTAGGCCGTTGAGATATGAATTAACATTTAAAGATAAAGAGGGAGCAAACCTCAGGGATGATGAATTGGTTTGTGAAGAGACAAACGGCAGGTAATGTACAATACATGAGGAGAGGGATGGATGTGATTGGGTAGACTGTGGTGTTGACATATGCAAACCTCTCAAGAAACTTCAGTCTCCCTCCATAGCCATACCAGATTGGACAATGACGACTAAAGAGAATCTCTATTGAACCTAGAGCCCACCTAAGCACTTGGTTCAATCTATCAGAAAGATTTATTGGAGCAGATCCTTTGAATGCAGGTAGTTTAGGCATACAGTATATCGACCTCCAGCCACGTGCATGCATTTTGAAACCGGTTAGAATATCTTCTGTAACAGAACCATATATCCACTCAATCTGAAGAATCACACAGACAGAACATAACCGGTTAGAAAAGTCAAACCCTGGATAGGTAAGAAAGAGTGTGGGTAAAAATAACTCACTTCCCCACTCTGTTGTGTCCTCGTATCCGCAGCTAATGACATGGATAGCTTCTTTGAGAAGGTTTTCTGGAGTAGCATAGAGAGGAACACCTCCATTTTCCGTTAGTGTTGAAGCAACAAAAATATCTGATTGTCCAAACCGCTGCTCTAGCCTCATTTGCGACATCAGCAGGGTCTTGTCATCGTCTAAACCAGGACCTGGTTTTGCGAAATGTGATATAGTGTATTGGTGTTAGAGAGAACTGAGCAAGAAGAAGGAGAAGAAACAAATTTACCTTCAACTCCCTCTTCTATATCACCAAGGTTGAAGACAGGAACAGTTAAGTCAATGTTCTTGTTAGAGACTTTTCTAGATAACACACTTGCTTTCTTGTGTTTCGGTTTACCTGGAGGGTCATAACCATATAGTGCAGTTCTGTTGAAAACACAGCCAGTTCCCACATATACAGGTCCTTGGATCCCATCTAAGCCTCTCAAATTTATCTGAAGACCATATCACATAATGCTAATGTTAATGACATTTTTTTGCTAAGATGATATTAAATTGTGGAAAGTGCAACTTGCATCAAAGAAGACGGTATTGCGGTTAGCATATCTATCATTCTTGTCAATGCCATCAAATCTCTGAGGGAACTGGACATAAGACACTTGCTTCCCAAGGTCTGGGTCCATTAGGAAGCACATTGCTTCGCTTGCTGTTATTTATGTAATGATCACAATCAAGATTCAGTAAGAAAGGTCCATTGGTTAGGACTGCTGAAACTCTAACCTGTCCAAAGTGAAGAGAGATTTGTTCATTAGATGTGAAGATAAAAAAAAGAAGAAAGAAAGAAAAATGGCATTGATCATAAACCTACAAGTGCATTCATAGCACCAGCCTTTTTGTGATGCTGGAAACCCGGTCTCTTTTCTCTAGAAACATAGACCAAACGTGGAAGCTCGTTTCCCTCTGCATCAAATCCACCATTTTGTCCTAAGAAAACCTGCAATCAACAAATGATACTCAAAGCCTGGCTTAGACAAGGACAAGCTGTGCGACCGCCCAGGTTCAGTTCCTTGTGCCCCTATATCTTATAATAAAAGGGGTCTATATTTTTCTTATATGAAAGTGTTTTTTATCAAAAAATTATTTTAAAAAGTACTTAAAATATTTTGAAAAAAAATATTTATCAAAAACTTTTTCAAATATATTAGTTTAGAAATTTAAGTTTCACTTCTAATATGACATAGTAATATCCAATACTACAAGATCATCAAGTCTCACTTGTAATATCCAAAGGACCATGCAGAGATACTACAAGACCATGCATGCATCCTAACATTCCTATTCTGTCTTACCTGGATCATTCCTGGATGGTCCCTTGTATTGTTTCCAGGCCATGGTGTACCATCTTGCATAACCCGGCCTTCTCCAGGGGCTTTCTGAGCCTTGGAAACGAGTGCATTTATTCTGATCTTGAATCTCTCATACTCCCTCTACCAAATAAATATAACACACAATCAATAATAATGGCATGCCAAAATGTAACTACAAACAAACATACCTTCATAGCTCTTGGATCTTTGACAAATGACGCATGAATTTTATCCTTCAAGTAATCAACTCTCGAAGCAAAGTACCATTCTGGTGCGCGAGGCTCAATACTATACTTCTTGCAGAAAGGTACCCATTTTCTAGCAAACTCTGACGTCTCCGCTAGCGACTCAAATGATAACATGGCAGCACCATTATCAGAAACATAACAAGAAACCTTGTCCACCGGGTAATCAACCGCCATGATAGAGAGTACTGTATTGGCTGTCACCAGAGGTGGCTCCTTTAAAGGGTCAACAGTACTCACAAAAATGTCCACAGCTGCTAACCGTGACGGTCCACCAGCACGGTCGTACCTAAGAGAGAGTCTATCGAGGTATGTTTCACGGTTAACAGGGAACCACTTAGGGAACTGATCAAGAATCCAAGATACAGCAAACCATATCTCACATGTCACCGATACTAGCCATAGACCAAACGCGTTTGGCACTGGGTTTGTGACACGGTAATGTAAGAAGAGGCATAGGATTATGAGCCTCAGTGTTATAACCATTCTGTAAGGGTTTATCTGTGATGATCGAATCGATATTTTCCTTGAAAGTGGCTGCCGCGCCGCTTCCTCATTCGCTGCACCAATTTAGAAAAAAAAAACATTATTCAACTTAACTAGAAAAAGAGAGAAGAAGAAAAAAAAAGCAGAGGACTCACAGCAAAGCCTCATCAAAGGAGACATTAGTGATGGCATCTATATCCCTTTCAGAAGCAGATTGAGCTCTCACAGGACTGAGTCTGTTGTCCTGCTTCATTTTCCAGCCGTCAACCCTCTCCTTCTAGGCTACATCCACAATCCTTCTGCTTGCTGCAAGTGAAACCTATCAATAAGTAAAAAGACAAACTCAGATCACAACAAGATGGATAGGCTCATGATGTGATGTTAAATTCAACAAAGGGAATTGAATCCATAATGTCTTATACCTCTTGTTTACTAGTGAGACGAGTAATCTCTTTCCCTTTCCCATGTGTAAGATGCCATCCAAGCATCCCCTCTGATATCTTCTCCTTCTGTGAGTTCTCTGTATAGCTAAACTCACTAGCACTACTGTCATCAGCAAAGCAATCTCCGGGAATGGCAGGACTACCTAGACTCAGTAACAATGATTTACAATCATACTGATCATTATTTTGTACTTATGAAGAAGAATCAAAGTGGACCTTTGTGTCTCTTGTATCTGGTCTTGCATTGAGGACAGGACTGGTCTCCGTCTTTTCTTTCAAACTCATAGCAAGGTCTACATACTGAGAACGAGCAGACATCACATGCCAGTGATGCCACAAAGGGATCTCCATTCTCAGTTCTTCCAATGTTCTCAGTACATATCTGACAAGTCTCCTCACCAGCTGCGTTACTCATCAGCCTTCACGTTTCTCCTTCCTAATGTAAGAGTGAGACACACACACACGCACTCTCAGACTGAGAGTCGCAGTCTCTCTATCTCTGTCCATTCACTCTTGTACAAGTAGAGATTTATAGAGGAAAATTAGCTTTGCTTGCAAGCTGCAACGACTCCACAACGTCACCTTCACACTGTTTTCTTCTCTATTCACACTCTTTTCTTTTTTTACTCCGTTTACCATTTCTACACAGTTTTTGCTCATATCAATATCGGTTGACATCTAAACCGGAACTAAATTGTCAAATTGTTATCACGAGTTTAAAACTCATTCGATTGTGTAAAGACTAAACTATTAAACTCAAAATTAATGCTAAACATTTAATTAAATTGAGTTTTCGTGACGCAACAGAAAATTGAACAGAACCATTGGTATGTAGAGTGTTATATATATCATTTGATAAACAATTTTCTTATTTATTAAATATACTTTGATCAAACCGGTTAACAACACACAATCAATCCCTTGTTCTTGAATATTTTTTAGATAGTGGAACCAACAGAAACGGCAGCTTTGATGAGTAAACCAAAGAGCGCAAAAGGGTTAGAGAAGAAAGGTGAATGGTCACTGTCCACTTCGTAAGCTTCTCTCGGTGGCCACCGTTTCATCATGGCCTCCTGCTGCTCCGGTTTAATCACCCGATCGTGCAAAGTCTTGATGTACACGCGCGGCACGTTCTTCTCCACTTCTTGTCCTAATTTTTCTTCTTCAACTTTTGCTGTCGTTAGCGCCAGAACCGGACCTGGTCTCATTAGTAACGCAGCCAACGCACATTCCTTGTCGACATTCATGTACAAAAACAGACAGCATAAGGACAACAGATTCAGATTTTTTTTGTGTAACATTATTTGGTTTTTTTAGTAAAAAACACACAAAAAAAAACATTATCTGATTTGAAACATAGAGCAACCTGTTGAGGACTCATGTGGTAAAGGAGCTTTCGTCGGAACTCCGGTTTGATAAGGGCACTGGTCGGAGGATTCTCTGATCCTAAACCGAAACCAAGCTCATAGACATCACCATGTTCTGATAGATCAGGAACTCCCTATGACAAAAAACAACAAAACGTCACTCACAAGTTACCTTTAATTGATAGTAAAGTTTTTTTTTTCTTTCTTTAATTACATCTTTCAAATCTTCATCGGTCTGAAACCCTAATTTTAGCATTGTAGCTGCAATATAAACAGCTAGAGAGATCTTCTTAGGGAATTTATGTATCGAACTCGTTACGCTTAGCCCTCCTGCACTGTGACCAACAAGTATTACCTGATGGCAAAAAATAGAACAGAGAAACAGAGTGAGTTTGCTTCGGATTCAAGAAAACAGTGTGTGTGTGTGTGTGTGTGTGTGTGTGTGTGACCTGTTCTTGTTCGGGCAAGGATGAGAGGAAGTCGGTGAGTGGTTGGTTGTACTGATCGAAGGAAGTTAGAGAATCGGGGGAGGAAGGATCGATGCCTGAGGATTTGAGATCGATGCAAGTGACGGTGAAGCCAGAGACTTCCATGAGACACTTGATTTTGTACCAGCACCATGATCCTAAGCTTATGCCGTGTATAAGCACGAAGTGTGGCGGTTTTGTTCTTGGTTTCGAAACTAGGGCTTCTTCTTGATTCTCCTCCGCCATCGATCACGCCGGAGATTTTGATAGATTTTCTTCAGCTAGGTGCTGCTCTGGGTGTTTTCTTTGGGGTCTTTGTCACATATGTCAAGCGCATACATAGTGGAAGATATATATTCGCTTCTTCCCATTCCCTTTTAGTGTGATTTTCTTCTTATTATAACGTTTTAATATTAATCACTAATTATTTTATTAACTCCTATGAAGTTATCAATATACACGTTTATTGCATCGTCGTATAGTTGAGATAGTCAATGAGTAATAATTGTCTCTGCTGACTAATTTCTTACAGTTGGTATTTGTGTGTCTATTCGCACTAGTTACACGTTTATATCCACTAAACAACTTTAAATCTTGACCGGGGTTTCCACCTTAATGTTTAGGTTAATTTCGAGGTTTACTATTGCCATGACGTTGAGAAGGAGTGAAGGACAATAATGATTCTTCATCTTGACTAACAAAGAAACTATAGTATTTGATTGCTGTATTCGACTCATCGTTATTATATAATGTTACATAGATTCAGCCATTCAGGCAGGTCACGTGTGAGACATCCTATATTATAATGACCTGTGCTAGAATTCATTTGTATTCTGATTATGTAGGATTTTTCTCGTTTTTTTCTGGTCAAATTTGTAACGTAAAAACAATAACGTTCGTTGACCAGTACAATGGCTCGTTACTAAAAAAACAAAGAATGATTATTTCTCTTACACAGTAACACTCTTCGTCTTAACAAATGTAATGTTATGAATGAATTGAGTTTGCCTAAAAATAAAAATCAGAATAAATGGGTGTCAATTCAAAGGCCCTTCTAGTTTTACCTCCCACGTCAAAAACTCGAAACTATTTGACTTGTTGAATGTATGTTAATGATCGATAAGTAAAAGTTAGAAACGTATATGTCCTGATATCTATACGTAGAACTATCAAGCTATAAATGAAAAGAATTGAGACTTTTGAACAAACATAAAGGCAATCAATTAGGTGCAAATAATTAACCACTGATTGAGAAAGGGGGAAAAGGAGAAATGTCACAAACAAGGATGAAGATATCACCTCCTTTTCAGAGAGTGACAAAAGCGTCTTTCTTTCTTTCTTTCTGTGTTCCTTTTTTTCAATATCTCATTACTTTCGGTTTATTTTGTAACGTTACCTATTTTTACTTTCAATAAAGACATGCCAGCGTTTGAATGAATATGACATGAGTCACATGACTTATGATATAACTCAAGTTGTAATATTCTAGTATGCAATATTCCGTATTATGAGATTTCCTTACTCATGGCTCTTTAACTCTTTCTCCTCTAACCAGTTTTTAAGGATTTTAACCAAGAAACGTGTAGTTTTCAAATACCGGATAACCCGCACTACAGTTTGTTGATTAGAATATACAAAATCTCCGCTTACGTACATTCATTTTTAACATGCTAATGAATACTATATAGGATATGTGTGTGAGGTGACAAATTAATTATTGGATATGTTTAGTTTACGTGCATGATCACTTACATTAGAAACTTTTGATAGTTAGAGGAGCGTGGGGGAAATGCAATAAGTGTGTGAGGTGACAAATGAAATGGCCAGACCGGAGACATGTGCAAAAAGAAAGAAAGCCTTTGCCAATTGTCAGAGTCTTTGTGGGCGAGGGAATCAGATTCATTATGATTATGAACTTTCTTTTTCTTTGTGGTAGACATTAGAATGAATGTATGGCAAAAAATCAATTTATGTTACTTTCGATAAAATAAGACGATGACCACTAACTTCCCACCGCTTAACCATCATCATCAAGCATTCAGGCTGTATATTCAGGGCAAACTCAAAAGATGAGAGAGAAAAGAGCGAACGACTGGGCGTTTCTGTTTGATTAGAAGTTAACTCTAAGACATCTCAACTAAACTTAAGTATATGATACATGCAGACAAATAGATCAGGAGGTAGTGGAAAAAGCCATGTCCCTTTGTCTCAAAAGTCCTTATAGTGTGTATAGTGACGCGCATATCTTTTCTTCTACAACTGTTCAATCATTGCGGAGTACTATATAGTTGAACAGTTTATTTTTTTGGGTGAAAATATAGTTGAACCGTTGTTCTATATAATAACAAAGAAACATTATTACATTCAAATTTTTCGTTTCTTTATATTTTAAACTAGTATAAAACCAATGTTTTAAGATTAACATTCAATACTAAGAAAGTAGATGAAGTGTACATAAACAATGGTCGATTGGGACGACCCATAGCATGTCCGACCCTCATTTTTTTTGTCAACTCATGTTCAACCCTCATAGACTAATTCTATTTCATTTTGAATTCGGTTTATTTGTATAATTATGGCCTAATCTTCTTCTGTCTCTTTTTTCCTTGGAACAAAAACTCTTGTTAGTCGTGGTGTCCAACCCGACTCTGGAAAGGCTCAAAAACGTTGGACTGAAACACATTTTTTTTTTAAATTTAAAAAGGTAAAAGTGTTACTAGGAAGATTCGGACTTGTTATCTAGCCTACAACTTTCATGTGGATTTTCTTAGACACGCTTTGCGAGATGGTTATTGGCGATGGCAAATGCGATCTTCATTTTTCATTCGCTCGAACAGTAATTTTGATCAAGGCATGCTCTTTTTGGTGATTCTATATTTATTACTCTTCTCTCTAGTGGAGAAGATATGTATTTGCGATGAAATGGAAAGTGGTTTCCCTTCTTTTCATTTCAACGATGCAATCTCCAACATGGACTATAGAGTCATCATGGTCGATAACAAGACATTTATCATGTTTGAGTTGTAAGAATTTATTCTTTTCGCTTTATTTTAGAAACAATCGCCATGAAAACTATCATGGATAGAGGTTTCATTAACTGTTTTTTTTGTTGTATGAGGATGATTTTAAAATCGTTGAAAATTGACAAATATAATATTTATTTTTCTTCAGAGAATCGATATATTTGATTCTTAGTGGATGAATATTTATAGATCTAAATTGGAGTTTGACCAATGTTATACAATAAAAGAAGTCTCAAAGAAAAGCTTATAATTTCATTGATTGTATGATTGTCGCATCGAAAATTCTATTTAAAGAAGATGGTCCAGAAAAAAGTTTCTTCAGTTTTTATTTCATCTGTTATATTATATTTTCTTCATTTTTCATTTTAAATTTGCAGTTGGTTGCATTTTTTTTATATATTTTCTGTTGTAATGTTAGAACAGCTCCAATAGAAGCTGTTAGAGCAGAATCCTTAGCTAAACAATATTAAGATATGTGGTGATTTTATTAAAGATTTGGTTCATAAAAACCTTATTAAAGATTAATTGTTACATAATTCTTACATTGTTTACGGGTTCCACGACACGTGGTGACCCGTGATTGTTTCCATTCTTTTTAATAAAATGGACAAAAAAATAATAAAAAGTTCTAAAAAGTTACATATGATTCTGAGCCCTGTAAACTGCCATTAGAACTGCTCTTACATTTTTATATAAATAAAATAGTTGTTAGAAAAAAAAAACAACAACTTTCACGGGCCTTTTTGAACTTGTTTTCATTTAACCTTCCATGGGCCTTTTTGAAATATGCGACTGTCAAAATGCTTTGATTTTCTACCATTTACTGTTGGCTTTTTAGGGTTTGAAAATTTGAACGGGAACAAGACCGCCAACTTTATTAAGTTCACAACTGTCTAGCTCCATCGAAACTCGTACCATAACCCTAATTTTCAAATCCTCTTTCATACTGTTCCCCCCCCCCCCACTGTTGTTGATAAACCAACGTTTCTCCAAATCCAGCTCAGCTCAGTATAAATCTCTTCCTCTCTCTCTCACTCAAGAGTATTCCCCGGAGACATCATCAGTTTTGTCTGATTAGCGTTCGTAATTAATCTATTTAATGTTCTTAAACGATCATTTTGAAACTGTTTTCTCATTGTTACGATTGTCCTCTTTTCGTATGTTAGATGGATCCCTACACAGAAACTGGATCAGAGAATCTTGATTCATCCTCGTGGCCACATTTTTCTAAGTCATTACCAGAACTATTAACAGGTATACAGAGAGATCTATTCTCTGTGTTTGTTTAATTCTCCCTTTGTCTTGATTGGTTATTACATATATCATTTGAATCTACAGAGGTATCTCAGATAGCCCAAAGAATGGTAAGACTGATCAAAGGTGGTCAACCTGAGTCAACAGAGATTTTTCTTAGCTTATACCAGTCTCTTGGTGAGTCTTACAACCATTTGAACCAAGTGCTCCTCAACTCCCTCCTCAAAAACAGTGTCTCAGTGGCGGAGTTGAGCTCTTTTAGATCTGATAGCTCTCCTTCTCTGGAGTTTGATTTGGTGTCAGGAGTCTCTTACTCGTCTCTTAAGCACCAGGAGCCGAGTTTGAAACAGAATGATGAGGATGAGAAGAAGAAGAACCAGCCTGCGTATTCGCTTGCTGATATCTTCAGTGACGAGCTTAGAACTGCACTGAAAGATCTAGAAGAGAGAAACAGAGTGGTGGGTGAGTTAGAGAGCAAGCTATCTGATTCAAGCAACAAAATCAAGACTCTAGAACGCGAGCTCGACGAGTGCCATGAGCTTCTAGAGGTATCAGAAGTCGAGGTTTCGAAGCTGAATGAAATGTTGAGTGAGTGCAAGACCGAGAAAGCCGACGATGGTGGTGCTGACTTGTTGTTGGATAGTCTGAGTGCAGAGCTGAGGTCGAGAGATGTTCAGATCGAGCAAATGGAGGAGTATTTGAACCAGGTGTGTGTCAAAGACACTGAGATTGTGCCTGATGAGTCGGGAACCGACAAGAACGTCGTGGAAGAATTGAAAAGTAGAGTTGAAGAGCTGGAGAATCAAGTGGAGAAGCAGAGAGATGTGATATCAGAGAGAGAGGAAGAGAAAAGGGAAGCTATAAGAGAACTCTGTTTCTCTCTTGATCATTACAAGAGCAGATACATTGAACTTGTCAGAACGCTTTCAGGCAATAACTAACTAATGTTTTATATTAAGCATGTGCTTAAATGATATAATTTTAAGACCTAATTTCATAATATGAAAGAGTCGCATATGGTTTTTTCATTAGTCCAAGTTAAGGAAATCAATATGTTTATATGAGTTATTTTTAACATGTAATCTCAGATAAGTGGTAAAAGTTAGAAGTGATCAAGCAAATTATAAATAACTTTGCAGCTACTTTCCCTCCCTTTTTGGGCCGCCTACCAATTCAACAAAAATGTCACAGAACCCACATCGGAAAAATCAAGCAAAGCCAGAATGGGCACGTACTCATTTTCCCAAATTTATTTTAAAGACGAGCTTAGAACTGCACTGAGAGATCTAGAAGAGATAAACAGAATGGTGGGCGAGTTAGAGAGCAAGCTATATCTGATTCAAATGACAAAATCAAGACTCTAGAACGAGTGCCATGAGCTTCTAGAGGTATCAGAAGTCGAGGTTCCGAAGCTGAATGAAATGTTGAGTGAGTGCAAGACCACCGAGAAAGCCGACTGAAGGAAGTGACAAGTTAACAAGCAAATTATATAAATAATTATTGTGTTTAGACTGTAGACAAGGCATCTATCACAGAGTGGAGACAGTTAATTTAGTTGAACAGTGGAACCATCTTTATATATTCATCCTTGATACCGTCTTTTAGTTACATAATAATACTCCACAATGGTAAATTAGAAGAAACCCAAACTAGTGAAAACTATGAAGGAAGACAAGTAAAACCATTTTCAAAATCACCAAAGTTAAAAACCTCAGGAATCTTTATCCTTGGATAAGCTCCACGAGAGTTTGCTTATAACATTTTCGTCAACTAACTTGTATTGATGAGACAATTGCCTGTGAATCAACCCGCAACACTTGTCTACTTTGCTTTGATATTTGCTGTACAAAGCCGGTACTGTTACAGATAGGATGGTCCCTGTCCACCACCACAAAACCACTGAGTTTTGAACCAGCAAATCTTGTGGTAAACCATTTAAAAAAACAAGAACAAGAAGCAAATCGAATGGGGGTAAGTTACTAACCGATATAAACAAGAGTGCAGAAGGAAATATAGCTACCGATGGCAGAGAGAAGCCACAGACAAATCACCACCTGCTACAGAGAAATAATCAAAACTGTTTAAACACAGTCAAGTCCAATTATTCAGATTCCAAGAATAAAAAAGTAGTGTCATTGTGAGTTTTCATCGCTTCATAACCTTGAAGAAGAGCCGAAAATCGTTGCCAACTGTGACATCATGAGCCATCACAAGCAAGTCGTTGAGTTTTACACGGAAGGAAGCAGCAGCACTATGAACCATTTCCTCGGATAGAACAAGCTCTGGCAACGAATCCGCCTGTCTGCAGTGCTTATACAGGTAAGTGATCAGTCACATAAAACAGCAAACTAGTTACAGACTATATCGTGGTGAGAAGGAACTAGTGCGCACACCTACCTATTCCTAAAAGCAGAAACCTGGGCGTGGAGGAATGATATAACGATCCCAATAAGTAAAACATCCGAAGAAACAGATAAGAAAGGCAATCCGGAAAGCTCGAAAGTAAGCCAAGCTGCGGTTGATAAAACGATAACCCCTAAGGAATGGTTTCTTCTCCTCCATAAGAGCAAGTCAGCAGCTGCATGATCAAAGAACAAAGCCCATACATTTAAAAAAAAAAAAACGGTTCTAAGAACTTCAACAAAACAGTGTCTTTATTTTACTTTCCTAGCCAATAGATCGATTCACATCCAACATCCAACACTAACCTAACTTTCACCTCCCAAATATTCAATCAGAAACCCTAAAAACCCTAATTCTCATCGGGAAACAACCTAATACAGAGAAAGGACTCGCCTTTGCCACCGCCCATGAACTGATGAACCGTAACTTGCCGACCCAGCAATCGATAATCCGACGTGGATCCTCCTCCTTCATTTCTTCCCTCGGAATCACCTTCAATGTCACTCGAACCGTCCATTGGAGAATACCAAAACCCCGAAATTAACCAAACTCTCGGACTTCCCCAAATGCCAATTACAATTGATTGAATGAAGAGGAACCAAATTCAACTTCTCCGCTTCTTTCTAGTCAACTTTTTTTCATTTCTTTACAACTTTCCTCTCGTTTCGTCGTCGTCGTCGTCATCATCATCATGATCAATTCATACTATATTCATTCTTTCCTCGAATAACTTTTAAGCTGTCAGAATATTTTTTTTTTTTTTAAATTACGTAAGGCCTTGGGCTCACTAGCCCAATCTCCGGCCCATAACTTTACAGCGACACATAACCACAATCACAAATCCACGTGTCACGACTGTTACTTTATTTCTATGTGACAAGCAGCGACCACTAACGAACCACCGAAGGAGCGGAGAACGAAAGCATTTCATTATCTATCAACAACAAATGGCGATTCGTTCTGTAGCGAGTAGAAGAACCCTAGGCGGTCTAAAGGAGACGTCTTCGAGGCTTGTGGGATGGAGAGGGATCCAGACTTTCACGCTTCCTGATCTTCCATATGATTACAGCGCGCTGGAGCCGGCGATTAGCGGCGAGATTATGCAGATTCATCACCAGAAGCATCACCAGACTTACGTCACTAATTACAACAATGCCCTCGAGCAGCTTGATCAGGCCGTTAACAAGGGAGACGCTTCCACTGTCGTCAAGCTCCATAGCGCCATCAAGTTCAACGGCGGAGGTGTTTTTTTTTTGTTGACTTTTTCTTGTTTTTTTAGTCCCGATCTCTGTTTGATTGTGTTCGGTCGGATTGCGGATTAGGGTAGTATTAAAAGTTGCGGCCTTTTTGAGTTTTGATTAGTTGAGTTGACTAAAGTTTTGATTTTTATCGTTGTTCTTAAAGAAACAATTGGGTGTTTTGACTTTTTTCTTGGTGTTTCGATCTCTGTTTGATTGTGTTCGGTCGGGATGTTTTTAATTGGTCGGATTGCAGATAAGGGTGGTATTAAAGTTGCGGCCTTTTGAGTTTTTATTAAGCTGAGTTGACTAAAGTTTTGATTTTTATTGTTGTTCTTGATGTTTCCTAAAGAAGCAATTGGGGAAAGGAATGTTTTTTTTTGTAGTAGTAGTAGTAGAGAATGAAACTCAATGGGGTTTTATATTTATTGTTGCAGGTCATGTGAACCACTCGATTTTCTGGAAGAATCTTGCTCCTGTCAATGTGAGTTTTTGTAAAGAGTTTCTTTGTGCTTATTACTGTTAACTGTTTTGTGCTTAATGGTGTGTGTGTGTGTGTGTTTATATAATATATAACAGCAAGGTGGTGGAGAGCCACCGAAGGGAGCTCTTGGTGGAGCTATTGACACTCACTTTGGCTCTCTTCAAGGTTTGGTGAAAAAGATGAGTGCTGAAGGTGCTGCTCTGCAAGGCTCAGGATGGGTGGTTAGTATTTTCTTTTTGTTTCACCTTTTTTTTATGTCATCGGTTCACATTGTTTGGCTTTGATGCTATACTTATAACCATGGTCATTGTCTAGCTTTTTTTTTGTTCTCTTGATTGGTTCAGTGGCTCGGTTTAGACAAGGAACTTAAGAAGCTTGTGGTTGACACAACCGCCAATCAGGTACCTATCCTTGATATCGATTTGTTCAAACAATTGTTCAAACGATTTTTCGATTTAACAAGACTCTGTTTGATCACTCAGGATCCACTTGTGACAAAAGGAGGAAGCTTGGTTCCTCTGGTGGGTATAGATGTTTGGGAGCACGCCTACTACTTACAGGTAACAACACTTGTTACCCCGATTACGCCTTAATCAACTCTTTAATCACGATTCTATCTCTCTCTTGCAGTACAAGAATGTGAGGCCTGATTATCTGAAGAACGTCTGGAAGGTTATCAACTGGAACTACGCAAACGAAGTTTATGAGAAGGAATGCTAGTGAGTTCGTTACAAATAATAACATAAAAGAGAGGACCCAGTTCCCAGCTCGGCTTTGTTTTTTTTCTTTATAAGGTTGTCTGAAACAAACTTACACCGTCTCTATTTGGTCTTTGTGTTATAGCTCAAGCGAAACTGTGTGGTTGAGCTATAAAAAAAAAAAAAACTGTGTGGTTGCATTAATACACGGTTAAAAAAACTAATTTGCAAAAATAAAGTTTTTTTTGTGATATTCATCTTCTAGTCCATATTCTTGTTCTTCTAACGTTTGTGCTAAAACTTTCAAATTGGAACTCAAAGAAACTTGACAGGTTCTAGAGTTGTGAGCATTAGACACATTTGGCAGATGAAGTTTTGATATTTATAGAAGAACTAATAGTATATAGAAGAACTAAAGTTTTAGCCAGTATATAAAATTTTAGCAAACTAAATATTAAAAAATTAGAATGATTACTATTTTAGCAAACTAAATATTAAAAAATTAGAATGATTACTATATATCATGAAAGATAATTTAGAATATATTAGTTCAAATATAGAATATGGTTTAAATTTTTTAAACTAAAGTGAAGAATATAAATTTATCGAAAACTTAATATTTTGAAGGTGTTAATCCATGGATTTTGAAAAATTCAAAAATATGAAAAATCTGGTTTTAATGTATAGTTTCTTAGAACACTAACATAAGATGATGGTCAAAGAGGTTTAGAACCTTTGTTGTCTCAATTTCTCTAGAAAATAAAGATTTTATAATGGTAATTCTACTAATCTAGACAATATATGAAATTTTACCAAACTAAATATTAAAAAATTAGAATGATTCCTATATACCATTAAAGATAGTTTAGAATACATTAATTCAAATGTCGAATGTGGTTTGAATTTTTTTAAACAAAAGTAAAGAGTATAAGCTTCAGTATATAGAGCATTTACCGAAAACTCATTATTTTAGAAGGAGTTTAACCTACGGATTTTTAAAAAAATTTTAAAATATGAAAATCTGGCTTTAGTGGACAGGGACCATCCTATCTGTAATAGTTTTTCAAAGACGAAAACGAAAATATTCCATCATCTTATGTTAGTGCTCGATTAAACTATACAATAAAACCAGATTTTCATATTTTTGAAATTTTTCCAAAATCCTATGGGTTAATCCCCTTCTAAAATAATGAGTTTTCGGTAAATGCTCTATATACTGAAGTTTATATTCTTCATTTTTGTTTAAAATTTTCAAACCACATTCGACAATTGAATTAATGTATTCTAAACTATCTTTCATGGTATATAGGAATCATTCTAATTTTTTAATATTTAGTTTCTAAAATTTCATATACTGACTATATTAGTGGAATTAGAATTATAAAATCTTCATTATCTAGAGCAATGGAGAAAACAGAGGTTCTAAACTCTTTGAAAATCATCTTATGTTTGTGCTCGATGAAACTATACACTAAAATCAGATTTTCATATTTTAAATTTTTTTCCAAAATCCGTGGGTTTAAACCCTTCTAAAATAATGAGTTTTCGGTAAATACTCTATATACTGAAGTTTATACTCTTCACTTTTGCTTAAAAATTTCAAACCACATTCGACAATTGAATTAATGTATTCTAAACAATCTTTCATGGTATATAGGAATCATTATAATTTTTTAATAGTTAGTTTCTAAAATTTCATATACTGACTAGATTAATGGAATCTTATATATTAAAATATAAGTTATGACTTCTCATCCATGTGTGATTTTTAACTAAATGGACTCTTACTAGAAATCATAACTTTATATATGTATATTATTTATTTAATTACACACTTTATTTTAAGCTAACAATAAAAAATAATTAACTAAAATTAGTAACTTCCCATTATTTTAGGGATTTCGTAAATAGGAATAACAATATATTAAATATTTTATTTATTTTAATTATAATTAATATATATATATATATATTAACATTTTCGAAAAATCTGTTTAAAGTATGATAACAAGAACTTAATTTTAAAAAATTATATGTAAATACTTTAAATAATTTCGTAATTAGTTTTGAAATATAATTATATCCTAATATATTCAATTATCGTTTATAAAATGAAAAATAATTATTCTATCTTATTTTTATCAATTATATAATCAAAATCAAGCATATGAAAAGAAGATTATTATGTTGATCTAAATATTTTAACAATATATTAATTTTCAAAAAAAAGTTTCAATAATTTCTTAATTATAAATGAAATATAATTATGCATAATATATATAGAGATTTATTATTTATATAATTTAAAATAAAAAAATTTAACATACTTTTATCTATTTTATATTCGTAATCAATCATATTAAAATAAAATTATTATATTAAACTACATATGATAAAATTATATTAAACTGATAGCTAATAAATTTTATTTTCATACATATAAAATATTTATGCTAAAAATAATATTTGATGACAGACTACAATATATTTATAAAAATTAACATATCTTAGTTTTTTGTATATACAATAATATATTATGTAAAATGAATAAAGATAAAAAAAATATTACAAAAATGAAATCCAGTTTTTAAAGGGCGGGTAAAATTTTGATATAAATTAAATACAAATTAATTATTAAAATCATGTTTTTTCATGCACATTAATTTGTTTAATATTAAATATAAATACAATAAGATAAATATAAAATAAGAAGAAACAAATACATGTGGTGATTTTAAGAAATTGATTATTTACAACATGTAACTATAAATTATTATATTTGAAATATAAACATTTAAATATATAATTAACATTAAATAATAATCTAAAACAAATCTATATACATATAAAATTGAAAATAAAATCCGCGCGGTTGCGCGGATCAAATTCTAACTCGGGTCAAAATCTAGTTAGAATTATAAAATTTTCATTCTCTAGAGAAACGGAGAAAACAGAGGTTCTAAACTTTTTGACAATTATCTTTTGTTAGTGCTCGATGAAACTATACAATAAAGCCAATTTTTCATATTTTTGAATTTTTTTCCAAAATCTGTGGGTTAACACCTTTTAAAATAATGAGTTTTCGATAAATGATCTATATACTGAAGTTTATACTCTTCACTTTAGTTAAAAATTTTCAAATCACATTTGACATTTGAATTAATATATATTAAACTATCTTTCATGTTATATAGAAATTATTATAATTTTTTAATATTTAGTTTACTAAAATTTCATATCCTACCTAGATTAGTGGCAATTAGCATTATAAAATCTTCATTATCCAGAGAAACGGAGACAACATAGGTTCTAAACTCTTTGACATTCATCTTATGCTAGTGCTCGATCATCTTATGCTAGTGCTCGATGAAACTATACACTAAAACCAGATTTTCATATTTTTGATTTTTTTTTCCAAAATCCGTGGGTTAACCCCTTCTAAAATAATGAGTTTTTGGTAAATGCTCTATAAACTGAAGTTTATACTCTTCACTTTTGTTTAAAAATTTCAAACCACATTCGATATTTGAATTAATGTATTCTAAACTATATTTCATGGTACATAGGAAACATTTAAATTTTTAATATTTAATATACTAAAATTTCATATACTAACTAGAATAGTGGAATTAGCATTATAAAATCTTCATTATCTAGAAAACGGAGACAACAGAGGTTCTAAACTATTTTACCATCATCTTATGTTAGTGATCAATGAAACTATACACTAAAACAAGATTTTTCATATTTTTGAATTTTTTTTTAAATCCGTGGGTTAACCCCTTCCAAAATAATGAGTTTTCGGTAATGCTCTTTATACTAAACTTTATACTATTCACTTTTGTTTAAAATTGCAAATCACATTCGATATTTGAATTAATGTATTCTAAACTATCTTTCATGATATATTGGAATCAGTCTAATTTTTTAATATTTAGTTTGCTAAAATTTCATATACTGACTAGATTAGTGGAATTAGTATTATAAAATCTTCATTATCTAGAGAAACCGAAACAATAGAGGTTCTAATCTCTTTGACCATCATCTTATGTTAGTGCTCGATTAAAATATACAATAAAACCATATTTTCATATTTTGGAAAATTTTCCAAAATCTATGGGTTAACCCCTTGTAAAATAATGAGTTTTCGGTAAATGCTCTATATACCGAAGTTTATATTCTTCACTTTTGTTTAAAATTTTCAAACCACATTCGACAATTGAATTAATGTATTCGAAACTATCTTTCATGGTATATAGTAATCATTCTAATTTTGTAATATTTAGTTTCTAAAATTTCATATACTGACTATATTAATGGAATTAGAATTATAAAATCTTCATTATCTAGAGCAACGGAGAAAATAGAGGTTCTAAACTCTTTGACAATCATATTATGTTTGTGCTTGATGAAACTATACACTAAAACCAGATTTTCATATTTTTAATTTTTTTCCAAAATCTGTGGGTTAACCCCTTTTATAAAATAATGAGTTTTCGGTAAATACTCTATATACTGAAGTTTATACTCTTCACTTTTGTTTAAAATTTTCAAACCACATTCGACAATTGAATTAATGTATTCTAAACTATCTTTCATGGTATAAAGAAATCATTCTAATTTTTTAATATTTAGTTTCTAAAACTTCATATACTGACTATATTAGTGGAATTAGCATTATAAAATTCTTAATTATCTAGAGCAAACGAAGAAAACAGAGGTTCTAAACTCTTTGACAATCATCTTATGTTTGTGCTCGATGAGACTATACACTAAAGCCAGATTTTCAAATCTTTAATTTTTTTCCAAAATCTGTGGGTTAACCCCTTCTAAAATAATGAGTTTTCGTTAAATACTTTATATACTGAAGTTTATACTCTTCACTTTTGTTTAAAAATTTCAAACTACATTAGACAATTGAATTAATGTATTCTAAACTATCTTTCTTGGTATATAGGAATCATTATAAATTTTTAATAGTTAGTTTCTAAAATTTCATATACTTACAAGATTAGTGAAATTAACATTATAAATTTTTCATTCTCAAGAGAAACGGAGAAAACAGAGGTTCTAAACTCTTTGACAATTTCATATCGATGAAACTATACACTAAAGCCAGTTTTTCATATTTTTGAAATTTTTCCAAAATTCGGGTGTGAACCCCTTCTAAAATAATGAGTTTTCGGTAAATGATCTATATACTGAAGTTTATACTCTTCACTTTAGTTCAAAAATTTCAAATCACATTCGACATTTGAATTAATGTATATTAAACTATCTTTCATGTTATATAGAAATTATTATAATTTTTTAATATTTAGTTTACTAAAATTTCATATCCTGCCTAGATTAGTGGAATTAGCATTATAAAATCTTCATTATCCAGAGAAACGGATACAATATAGGTTCTAAACTCTTTGACCTTCATCTTATGTTAGTGCTCGATGAAACTATACACTAAAACCAGATTTTCATATTTTTGATTTTTTTCCAAAATCTGTGGGTTAACCCCTTCTAAAATAATGAGTTTTGGTAAATGCTCTATAAACTGAAGTTTATACTCTTCACTTTTGTTTAAAAATTTCAAACCACATTCGATATTTGAATTAATGTATTCTAAACTATATTTCATGGTACATAGGAAACAATTTAATTTTTTAATATTTAATATACTAAAATTTCATATACTGACTAGATTAGTGGAATTAGTATTATAAAATCTTCATTATCTAGAAAACATAGACAACAGAGGTTCTAAACTATTTTACCATCATCTTATGTTAGTGCTCAATGAAACTATACACTAAAACAAGATTTTCATATTTTTGAATTTTTTTTTAAAATCCGTGGGTTAACCCCTTCCAAAATAATGAGTTTTCGGTAATGCTCTATATACTGAAATTTATACTCTTCACTTTTGTTTAAAATTGCAAATCACATTCGATATTTGAATTAATGTATTCTAAACTATCTTTCATGATATATTGGAATCATTCTAATTTTTTAATATTTAGTTTACTAAAATTTCATATACTAACTAGATTAGTGGAATTAGTATTATAAAATCTTCATTATCTAGAGAAACCGAGACAATAGAGGTTCTAAAATCTTTGACCATCATCTTATGTTAGTGCTCGATTAAACTATACAATAAAACCATATTTTCATATTTTTGAAATTTTTCCAAAATCCATGGGTTAACGCCTTGTAAAATAATGAGTTTTCGGTAAATGCTCTATATACTGAAGTTTATATTCTTCACTTTTGTTTAAAATTTTCAAACCACATTCGACAATTGAATTAATGTATTCGAAACTATCTTTCATGGTATATAGTAATCATTCTAATTTTGTAATATTTAGTTTCTAAAATTTCATATACTGACTATATTAATGGAATTCCGGATTTACCGATAATACCAGGCAGATGGTGTTTCATTGATGGTTCTTGGAAGGACAAGGAAGTTTACTCTGGCCAAGGATGGTATAGCACTCTTCAAGGATTTGCTGGATTAATGGGGGCAAGGAATGTCCGTGCTTCTCTATCTTCTCTTCATTCTGAGGTGGAAGCATTAATTTGGGCAATGGAGTGTATGAGGAATTTGCATCAATTTAAGGTTACATTTGCAACCGACTGTTCTCAATTGGTAAAGATGGTGTCGGAACCAGAGGAATGGCCTGCTTTTGCAGCTTATCTAGAAGATATCAAGACCTTGCAAAACAATTTTCACAGCTCAAATATCATTTATGTATCACGCACACACAATCGGAAGGCCGACGGACTAGCACGTGGGGATAGAACTCAAGCGTCTTTTGTTGTGCACATGGATGAAGAGCCACCAACCTGGTTTACAGAGTCTGTATGAGACTGTAAAAGTCGACGACAAAAAAAAAAGAATTATAAGATCTTCATTATCTAGAGCAACGGAGAAAATAGAGGTTCTAAACTCTTTGACAATCATATTATGTTTGTGCTCGATGAAACTATACACTAAAACCAGATTTTCATATTTTTAAAATTTTTCCAAAATCCGTGGGTTAACCCTTATAAAATAATGAGTTTTTGGTAAATGCTCTATATACCGAAGTTTATATTCTTCACTTTTGTTTAAAATTTTCAAACCACATTCGACAATTGAATTAATGTATTCGAAACTATCTTTCATGGTATATAGTAATCTTTCTAATTTTGTAATATTTAGTTTCTAAAATTTCATATACTGACTATATTAGTGGAATTAGAATTATAAAATCTTCATTATCTAGAGCAACGGAGAAAATAGAGGTTCTATACTCTTTGACAATCATATTATGTTTGTGCTCGATGAAACTATACACTAAAACCAGATTTTCATATTTTTAAAATTTTTCCAAAATCCGTGGATTAACCCCTTATAGAATAATAAGTTTTTGGTAAATACTCTATATACTGAAGTTTATACTCTTCACTTTTGTTTAAAATTTTCAAACCACATTCGACAATTGAATTAATGTATTCGAAACAATCTTTCATGGTATATAGTAATCATTCTAATTTTGTAATATTTAGTTTCTAAAATTTCATATACTGACTATATTAGTGGAATTAGAATTATAAAATCTTCATTATCTAGAGCAACGGAGAAAATAGAGGTTCTAAACTCTTTGACAATCATCTTATGTTTGTGCTCGATGAGACTATACACTAAAGCCAGATTTTCATATCTTTAATTGTTTTCCAAAATCCGTGGATTAACCCCTTCTAAAATAATGAGTTTTTGGTAAATACTCTATATACTGAAGTTTATACTCTTCACTTTTGTTTAAAAATTTCAAACGACATTAGACAATTGAATTAATGTATTCTAAACTATCTTTCTTGGTATATAGGAATCATTATAATTTTTTAATAGCTAGTTTCTAAAATTTCATATACTCACAAGATTAGTGGAATTAGCATTATAAAATTTTATTCTCAAGAGAAACGGAGAAAACAGAGGTTCTAAACTTTTTGACAATCATCTTTTGTTAGTGCTCGATGAAACTATACACTAAAGCCAGTTTTTCATTTTTTTTTGAAATTTTTCCAAAATCCGGGTGTGAACCCCTTCTAAAATAATGAGTTTTCGGTAAATGATCTATATACTGAAGTTTATACTCTTCACTTTAGTTTAAAAATTTCAAATCAAATTCGACATTTGAATTAATGTATATTAAACTATCTTTCATGCTATATAGAAATTATTATAATTTTTTAATATTTAGTTTACTAAAATTTCATATCCTACCTAGATTAGTGGAATTAGCATTATAAAATCTTCATTATCTAGAGAAACGGAGACAAGTGAGGTTCTAAACTCTTTGATCTTCATCTTATGTTAGTGCTTGATGAAACTATACATTAAAACCCGATTTTCATATTTTTGAAAATTTTCCAAAATCCGTGGGTTAACTAACCCCTTCTAAAATAATGAGTTTTCGGTAAATGCTCTATAAACTGAAATTTATACTCTTCGCTTTTGTTTAAAATTTTCAAACCACATTCGATATTTGAATTAATGTATTCTAAACTATATTTCATGGTACATAGGAAACATTTTATTTTTTTAATATTTAATATACTAAATTTCATATACTGACTAGATTAGTGGAATTAGCATTATAAAATCTTCATTATCTAGAGAAACGGAGAAAACAGAGGTTCTAAACTATTTTACCATCATCTTATGTTAGTGCCCAATGAAACTATACACTAAAACAAGGTTTTTCATATTTTTGATTTTTTTTCAAAATCTGTGGGTTAACCCCTTGTAAAATAATGAGTTTTCGGTAAATGTTCTATATACTGAAGTTTATATTATTCACTTTTGTTTAAAACTTTCAAACTACATTATAAAATTGAATTAATGTATTCTAAAATATATTTCAGGATATATAGGAATCATTCTAATTTTTTAATATTTAGTTTCTAAAATTTCATATAATAACTAAATTAGTGGACTTAGCATTATAAAATCTTCATTATCTAGAGAAACGAAGAAAATAGAGGTTCTAAACTCTTTGACCATCATCTTATGTTATTGTTCGATGAAACTATACACTAAAGCAAGAACTTAATATTCTTGAAAATTTTCCAAAATCCGGGGGTGAACCCCTTCTAAAATAATGAGTTTTCGGTAAATGATCTATATACTGAAGTTTATACTCTTACTTTTGTTTAAAAAATTTCAAACCACATTCGACAATAAAATTAATGTACTCTAAACTATCTTACATGGTATATAGGAATCATTATAATTTTTTAATATTTAGTTTGGTAAAATTTCATATACTGCCTAGATTAGTGGAATTAGCATTATAAAATCTTCATTTTCTATAGAAATGGAGACAACAGAGGTTCAAAACTCTTTGACCTTCATCTTATGTTAGTGCTCGATGAAACTATACACTAAAACCACATTTTCATATTTTTGAATCTTTTTCAAAATCCTTGGGTTAACCCGTTCTAAAATAATGAGTTTTCGGTAAATGATCTATATACTGAAGTTTATACTCTTCACTTTAGTTTAAAATTTTTAAATCACATTTGACATTTGAATTAATTTATATTAAACTATCTTTCTTTGTATATAGGAATCATTCTAATTTTTTAATATTTAGTTTACTAAAATTTCATATACTGCGCATTATAAATTCTTCATTATCTAGAGAAACGGAGACAACATAGGTTCTAAACTATTTGACCATCATCTTATGTTAGTGCGCGATGAAAATATACACTAAATCCATATTTCATATTTTTGAAATTTTCCAAAATCCGTGGATTAACCCCTTCTAAAATAATGTGTTTTCGGTAAATGATCTATATACTGAAGTTTATACTCTTCACTTTTGTTTAAAAATTTTAAACCACATTCAATATTTGAATTTATTTATTCTAAACTATCTTTCATGGTATATAAGAATCATTTTAAAATTTTAATATTTAGTTTACTAAAATTTCATATAATGATTAGATTAGTGAAATTAGTATTATAAAATCTTCATTATCTAGAGAAACAGAGGTAATAGAGGTTCTAAACTCTTTGATCATCATCTTATGTTAGTGCTCGATGAAACTATACACTAATACCAGATTTTCATATTTTTGAAATTTTTCCAAAATCTGTGGGTTAACCCCTTCTAAAATAATGAGTTTTTGGTAAATGCTCTATATACTGAAATTTATACTTTTCAATTTTTTTAAAAAAAAAATTCAAACCACATTCAACAATTGAATTAATGTATTCTAAACTATCTTTCATGGTATATAGGAATCATTTTAATTTTTTAATATTTAGTTTCTAAAATTTCATATACTAACTAGATTAGTAGAATTAACATTATAAAATCTTAATTATCTAGAGAAACGGTGACAACAGAGGTTCTAAACTCTTTGACCATCATCTTATGTTAGTGCTCGATGAAACTAACACTAAAACCAAATTTTCATATTTTTAATTTTTTTCTAAAATCCGTTGGTTAACCCCTTCTAAAATAATGAGTTTTCGGCAGTGTTTTGAAAACCGGATAGGACCGGCCGGTCGAACCGGTCCAACCGTGACTCGCTGAAGAAGCCGAGTTCGGTTCGGTTTAAAACCCGGATTTGATAAAAACCAGTAAAACCGGCTGAAACCCGGTAAAACCGGTGACCCGGTTTAATTTTAAAACCCGATTTTTAAAAATTAACATATAATTAAATATTTTTAATTATTACTAGCTAAAATTTAATATTTTCTAATTAGTGTTCAACTATCACTATTTAATTGATTTTTTTATTTTTCTAAGAAAAAATGTGAAAAATATATTTTTGACTCTCATATACTATTTTTGTTTTATCATATTCTTAAATTTTGAAATGTTAGTTGTAAAAATAAATAAATATGATTGTTTTAGCTGTAAATAATTTTTTTTTTTAATTTTTAGTTTACATAGTAATCAGATTTATGTTTGTTGTTTATTTTGAGTTAATAAAAAAGAATAGAGAAAGTATTATATGTAGAAGTAAAGTTTATATAGTATATATATATAATTATATACATTTTTATATAAATAAAAAACCCAGTTCAACCGGTTGAATCGGTCTAACCAGTCAACCAGTAGTTTCACCGAATCGATGTCCGGTCCGGTTTTCGGTAAATGATCTATATACTGAAGTTTATACTCTTCAATTTTGTTTAAAAATTTCAAACCACATTCGAAATTTGAATTAATGTATATTAAACTATTTTTCATGGTATATAGGAATCATTCTAATTTTTTTAAATTTAGTTTACTAAAATATCATATACTGCCTAGATTAGTATAATTAACATTATAAATTTTTAATTATCTAGAGAAACGGAGACAACTGAGGTTCTAAACTCTTTGACTTTCATCTTATGATAGTGCTCGATGAAACTATACACTAAAACCAGATTTTCATATTTTTGAAATTTGTCCAAAATACGTGAGTTAACCCCTTTTACAATAATGAATTTTCGGTAAATACTCTATTTTCTGAAGTTTGTACTTTTTACTTTTGTTTAAAAAATTTCAAACCACATTCGACAATTGAATTAATGTATTCTAAACTATCTTTCATGGTATATAGGAATCATTCTAATTTTTTAATATTTAGTTTACTAAAATTTCATATAATTACTAGATTAGTGGAATTAGTATTATAAAATCTTCATTATCTAGAGAAACGGAGACAACAGAGGTTTTAAACTCTTTGACTATCATCTTATGCTAGTGCTCGATGAAACTATACACTAAAACCAGATTTTCATATTTTTGAAATTTTTCCAAAATCCGTGGGTTAACGTTTTCTAAACTTTCTTTCATGGTATATAGAAATCATTCCAATTTTTTAATATTTAGTTTACTAAAATTTCATATACTGCCTAGATTAGTGGAATTAGCATTATAAAATCTTCATTATCTAGAGAAACGAAGACAACAGAGGTTCTAAACTCTTTGACCTTCATCTTATGTTAGTGCTCGATGAATCTATACATTAGAATCAGATTTTCATATTTTTGAAATTTTTCCAAAATCCGTGGGTTAACCCCTCCTAAAATAATGAGTTTTCGGTAAATGCTCTATATACTGAAGTTTATACTCTTCACTTTTGTTTAAAAATTTCAAACCACATTCGACAATTGAATTAATTTATTATAAACTATCTTTAATGGTATATAGGAATCATTCTAACTTTTTAATAATTTACTAAAATTTAATATACTGAATAAATTATTGGAATTAACATTATTAAATCTTCATTATCTAGAGAAACGGAGACAATAGAGGTTCTAAACTCTTTGACCATCAACTTATGTTAAAGTTCGATTAAAATATTCAATAAAAAAAGATTTTCATTTTTTTGAATTTTTTTTTCAAAATCCGTGGGTTAACCCCCCTTCTAAAATAATGAGTTTTCGGTAAATGCTCTATATAGTGAAGTTTATACTCTTCACTTTTGTTTAAAAATTGCAAACCACATTCGACAATTGAATTAATGTATCCTAAACTACCTTTCATTGTATATCGGAATCATTCTAATTTTTAATATTTAGTTTCTAAAATTTCATATACTGACTAGATTAGTGGAGTTAGCATTATAAAATCTTCATTATCTAGAGAAACGGAGACAACAGAGGTTCAAAACTCTTTGACTTTCATCTTATGTTAGTGCTCGATGAAACTATACACTAAAACCAGATTTTCATATTTTTGAAAATTTTCCAAAATCCGTGGGTTAACAACCCTTCTAAAATAATGAGTTTTAGGTAAATGCTCTATATACTGAAGTTTATACTCTTTAATATTGTTTAAAAAATATCAAACCACATTCGACAATTGAATTAATGTATTCTAAACTTTCCTTCATGGTATATAGGAATCATTCTAATTTTTTAATATTTAGTTTCTAAAATTTCATATAGTGACTAGATTATTGGAATTAACATTATTAAATCTTCATTTTCTAGAGAAACGGAGACAACAGAAGTTCTATACTCTTTGACCATCATATTATGTTAGTGCTCGATGAAACCATACACTAAAACCAGATTTTCATATTTTTGAAATTTTTCCAAAATCCGTTGGTTAACCCCTTCTAAAATAATGAGTTTTCGATAAATGATCTATATACTGAAGTTTATACTCTTCCATTTTGTTTAAAAAATTCAAACCACATTCGACATTTGAATTAATGTATATTAAACTATCTTTCATGGTATATAGGTATCATTCTAATTTTTTAATATTTAGTTTACTAAAATTTCATATACTGCCTAGATTATTGGAATTAGCATTATAAAATCTTCATTAAACTAGAGAAATGGAGACAACAGATGTTCTAAACTCTTTGACCTTCATCTTATGTTAGTGCTCGATTAAACTATACACTAAAACCAGATTTTCATATGTTTGAAATTTTTCCAAAATCCGTGGGTTAACCTCTTTTAAAATAATGAGTTTTCGGTAAATGCTCTATATACTGAAGTTTATACCCTTTACTTTTGTTTAAAATTTTCAAACCACATTCGAAAATTGAATTAATGTATTCTAAACTATCTTTAATGGTATATAGGAATAATTCAAATTTTTTAATATTTCGTTACTAAAATTTTATATACTGAATAGATTATTGGTATTAACATTATTAAATCTTCATTATCTAGAGAAACCGAGACAATAAAGGTTCTAAACTCTTTGACCATCATCTTATGCTGGTGCTCGATGAAACTATACACTAAAACCAGATTTTCATATTTTTGAAATTTTCCCAAAATCTGTGAATTAACCCCTTCTAAAATAATGAGTTTTCGGTAAATGCTCTATATACTGAAGTTTATACTCTTTACTTTTGTTTAAAAAATTTCAAACCACATTCGACAACTGAATTAATGTATTCTAAACTATCTTTCATGGTATATAAGAATCATTCTAATTTTTTAATATTTAGTTTACTAAAAATTCATATAATGACTAGATTAGTTGAATTAGTATTATAAAATATTTATTATCTAGAGAAACGCAGACAACAGAGGTTCTAAACTCTTTGACCTTCATCTTATGTTAGTGCTCGATGAAACTATATACTAAAACCAGATTTTCATATTTTTGAAGTTTTTCCAAAATCCGTGGGTTAACCCCTTCTAAAATAATTAGTTTTCCGTAAATGCTCTATATACTGAAGTTTATACTCTTCAATTTTGTTTAAAATTTTCAAACCACATTCGACATTTGGATTAATGTATTCTAAAATTTATTTCATGGTATATAGGAATCATTCTAATTTTTTAATATTTAGTTTACTAACAATTCATATATTCCATAGATTAGTGGAATTACCATTATAAAATATTCATTATCTAGAGAAACGGAGACAACAGATGTTCTAAACTCTTTGACCTTCATCTTATGTTAGTGCTCGATGAAACTATACACTAAAACCAGATTTTCATATTTTTGAAATTTTTCCAAAATCCGTGGGTTAACCCCTTTTAAAATAATGAGTTTTCGGTAAATGTTTTATATACTGAAGTTTATACTCTTCACTTTTGTTAAAAAATTCCAAACCACATTCGACAATTGAATTAATGTATTCTAAACTTTATTTCATGGTATGTAGCAATCATTCTAATTTTTTAATATTTAGTTTCTAAAATTTCATATACAAACTTGATTAGTGGAATTAGTATTATAAAATCTTCATTATCTAGAGAAACGGAGACAACAGAGGTTCTAAACTCTTTGACTATCATCTTATGTTAGTGCTCGATGAAACTATACACTAAAACATGATTTTCATATTTCCCCAGCTAAAATAATGAGTTTTCGGTGAATGATCTATATACTGAAGTTTATACTCTTCACTTTTGTTTAAAATTTTCAAACCACATTCGACAATTGAATTAATGTATTCTAAACTATCTTTAATGGTATATAGGAATCATTCTAATTTTTTAATATTTAGTTACTAAAATTTTATATACTGAATAGATTATTGGAATTAACATTATTAAATCTTCATTATCTAGAGAAACGGAGACAATAGAGGTTCTAAATTCTTTGACCATCATCTTATGTTAGAGCTCGATTAAAATATACAATAAAACAAGATTTTCATATTTTTGAAATTTTTTCAAAATCCGTGGGTTAACCCCTTCTAAAATAATGAGTTTTCGGTAAATGCTCTGTATACTGAAATTTATACTCTTTACTTTTGTTTAAAACATTTCAAACCACATTCGACATCTGAATTAATGTATTTTAAACTATCTTTCATGGTATATAAGAATCATTCTAATTTTAAATATTTAGTTTATTAAAATTTCATATAATGACTAGATTAGTTTAATTAGCATTATAAAATCTTCATTTTCTTGAGAAACGGAGACAACAGAGGTTCTAAACTCTTTGACCATCATCTTATGTTAGTGATTGATGAAACTATACACTAAAACAATATTTTTATATTTTTGAAATTTTTCCAAAATCCGTGGGTTAAGCCTTTCTAAAATAATGAGTTATCGGTAAATGCTCTATATACTGAAGTTTATACTCTTCACTTTAGTTTAAAAAATTCAAAACACATTCTACTTTTCAATTAATGTATTATAAACTATCTTTCATGGTATATAGGAATCAATCAAATTTTAAAATATTTAGTTTACTAAAATTTCATATACTGCCTAGATTAATGGAATTAGCATTATAAAATCTTCATTATCTAGAGAAACGGAGACAACAGAGGTTCTAAACTCTTTGAACATCATCTTATGTTAGTGCGTGATGAAACTATACACTAAAACCAGATTTTTATATTTTGAAGTTTTTCTAAAATCCGTGGGTTAACCCCTTCTAAAATAATGAGTTTTCGGTAAATGCTCTATATACTAAAGTTTATACTCTTCACTTTTGTTTAAAATTTTCAACCCACATTCGACAATTGAATTAATGTATTCTAAGCTATCTTTAATGGTATAGAGGAATCATTCTAATTTTTTAATATTTAGTTACTAAAATTTAATATACTGAATAGATTATTGGAATTAACATTATTATATCTTCATTATCTAGAGAAACGGAGACAATAGAGGTTCTAAACTCTTTGACCATTATCTTATGTTAGTGCTCGATTAAATTATACAATAAAACCAGATTTTCATATTTTTGAATGTTTTTCAAAATCCTTGGGTTAACCCTTCTAAAATAATGAGTTTTCGGTAAATTCTCTATATACAGAAGTTTATACTCTTCACTTTTGTTTAAAACTTGCAAACCACATTCGAAAATTGAATTAATGTATTCTAAACTATCTTTCATGATATATAGGAATCATTCTAATTTTTTAATATTTAGTTTCTAAAATTTTAAATACTGACTATATTAGTGGAGTTAGCATTAAAAATCTTCATTATTTAGAGAAACAGAGACAACAAAAGTTCTAAACTCTTTGACTTTCATCTTATGTTAGTGCTCGATGAAACTATACACTAAAACCAGATTTTCATATTTTTGAAAATTTTCCAAAATCCGTGGGTTAATCTCTTCTAAAATTATGAGTTTTCGGTAAATGTTGTATATACTGAAGTTTATACTCTTTACTTTTGTTTAAAATATATCAAACCACATTCGACAATTGAATTAATGTATTCTAAACTATCTTTCATGGTATATAGGAATCATTTTAATTTTTTAATATTTAGTTTCTAAAATTTCATATATTGACTAGATTAGTGGAATTAGCATTATAAAATCTTCATTTTCTAGAGAAACGGAGACAACAGAGGTTCTAAACTCTTTGACCATCATATTATGTTAGTTCTCGATGAAACTATACACTAAAACCAGATTTTTCATATTTTTGAAATTTTTCCAAAATCCGTTGGTTAACCCCTTCTAAAATAATGAGTTTTCGGTAAATGATCTATATACTGAAGTTTATACTCTTCAATTTTGTTTAAAAATTTCAAACCACATTCGACATTTGAATTAATGTATATTAAGCTATCTTTCATGGTATATAGGTATCATTCTATTTTTTTAATATTTAGTTTAATAAAATTTCATATACTGCCTAGATTAGTGGAATTAGCATTATAAAATCTTCTTTAACTAGAGAAACGGAGACAACAGAGGTTCTAAACTCTTTGAACATCATCTTATGTTAGTGCGTGATGAAACTATACACTAAAATCAGATTTTTATATTTTGAAGTTTTTCTAAAATCAGTGGGTTAACCCCTTCTAAAATAATGAGTTTTCGGTAAATGCTCTATATACTAAAGTTTATACTCTTCACTTTTGTTTAAAATTTTCAACCCACATTCGACAATTGAATTAATGTATTCTAAACTATCTTTAATGGTATAGAGGAATCATTCAAATTTTTTAATATTTAGTTACTAAAATTTAATATACTGAATAGATTATTGGAATTAACATTATTATATCTTCATTATCTAGAGAAACGGAGACAATGGAGGTTCTAAACTCTTTGACCATTATCTTATGTTAGTGCTCGATTAAATTATACAATAAAACCAGATTTTCATATTTTTGATTTTTTTTCAAAATCCTTGGGTTAACCCTTCTAAAATAATGAGTTTTCGGTAAATTCTCTATATACTGAAGTTTATACTCTTAACTTTTGTTTAAAACTTGCAAACCACATTCGAAAATTGAATTAATTATTCTAAACTATCTTTCTTGATATATAGGAATCATTCTAATTTTTTAATATTTAGTTTCTAAAATTTCAAATACTGACTATATTAGTGGAGTTAGCATTAAAAAATCTTCATTATTTAGAGAAACGGAGACAACAAAAGTTCTAAACTCTTTGACTTTCATCTTATGTTAGTCCTCGATGAAACTATACACTAAAACCAGATTTTTCATATTTTTGAAAATTTTCCAAAATCCGTGTGTTAATCTCTTCTAAAATTATGAGTTTTCGGTAAATGCTGTATATACTGAAGTTTATCCTCTTTACTTTTGTTTAAAATATATCAAACCACATTCGACAATTGAATTAATGTATTCTAAACTATCTTTCATGGTATATAGGAATCATTCTAATTTTTTAATAGTTAGTTTCTAAAATTTCATATACTGACTATATTAGTGGAATTAGAATTATAAAATCTTCATTATCTAGAGCAACAGAGAAAACAGAGGTTCTAAACTCTTTGAAAATCATCTTATGTTTGTGCTCGATGAAACTATAAACTAAAATCAGATTTTCATATTTTTAAAAATTTTCCAAAATCCGTGGGTTAACCCCTTCTAAAATAATGAGTTTTCGGTAAATACTCTATATACTGAAGTTTATACTCTTCACTTTTGTTTAAAATTTTCAAACCACATTCGACAATTGAATTAATGTATTCTAAACAATCTTTCATAATATATAGGAATCATTATAATTTTTTAATAGTTAGTTTCTAAAATTTCATATACTGACTAGATTAGTGGAATCTTATATATTAAAATAAAAGTTATGACTTCTCATCAGAATTAAAGGTGATTTGATCAAAGAAATCATTTGGTCGTGACGAATGAGGTGTATAAGACTTCAATGATATTTCTCCATTCAACTATTGTATGATCTAGATATCGAGTTGTGTGATAATACTATGGTAAAGTGTTGCAGTTAATACTTCCGTTATAATGATTTGTGTTTACCATAGAAACGCGTTAAGTCAGATTTACATATTCTCCTCTAACTTCATTCTTTGCACCTTGGCCCCCCCTTGGATATTGTATTATACTATAAGATTTGAGCTCCTTCTATGAACCAACATAGAGCTACCCGGAAACTACGTAATATCAATTTAAATGTTATGTTTTGTTCAACTTATACTGGCTCCTTCTGATTCTCAATTTCTTAAGAAAAAAAAAAACCTTATATGCGGGTCTATCAACCAACCACCTTCTTGGCCTAATAGTCACAAAAAATGTAAAGCTGATTAGTATTTATCAAAAAGCATTGATAGGAATCGATATAAGACTATAATCTAACATTCTTGATCACTTCAATTCAAAAAGACCATATATAATCTAAAACCCTCTACTTAATGTCTGAATATAACATTTACAAGATTTTCTATTCAAGAGTATTGTCAGAGAATATGAAAAAAAAATAAAGAAAGAATAATTCGGACAGGAAAAATCAACAGGACCAGACAAAGAATAACATCATCAAATTAAGTCTTGACGTCATGACTTTTCTTGCTGGGACCAGACGCCGGACGACTACCTTTCGGAAGAGCATTCAACATTAATGAGCCGAACTTTCCGGCGAAGACTTCAGGAATAAAAGAATATTCAGTCTTTATCTCCACCGCCTCGCCTCCGCAACCCACTACCGCCTTGGTATCAGGAGATGTCTTTCCGGATAAGATGACGTTATCGATGACCGGAAGAAACTCTCCTGGTAAGATCCTTGCCGTCGATAGAGAGACCGAGATGAGGAGGAGAATCAATAGCAAAGATCTGCAGCTTTTCACCATTTTTCAAGAATCTTCTTGTGGGTGAAAGAGTTTTTTGTTGTTGTTGTTGTTGTTGTAATGAGCCTACTTTGTCTGAGATATGTAGTGGGTGAAAAGATCAAAGAGTGTTTACCGCATATATAGACAGAGTGTTTGAGCAGAGAAAAGTCAATGAGAGTTGGAAAACTTACGCGGCAAGTGTCGGGGAATGGACAAATAGAGTTGAAAGATGAAGCTGTCCTTTCGAGTTTACGGTCCAACTAAAATATCAATTTTATTATTATATTTTTTATTTTGAGTTTTAACCTTTTTAAAAATTATAAATAAACGTTTGATAGCTGAAATCAAGCACACAATAAATGATTCGGTTAACAATTTAAAATAGAATTAATACACGACAAAAAAAAAAGTCTAGGAATTGAATACATACAAGTTCAAAAAAATTTAAAATTTACGTTAACGATATTTTTATAGTGCATGTTTTATATTGAAAAGTTTTAATAACATTCACGAGTTTCACCAGCGGTTATAATATTAACAAGAATGCGGGACCGTATATTTTGTCGTATGGGATTATCAACTATACAATCATTTTCATATGAGTGAAAACAATAGTAGTAAAGGTCTTCAAAAGTATTTGTCCATTTACATCAGTGCCCACATATTAAATGAAAACCAATTAAAAGGAGATAATCATGCACTTTATTTCATGAATGGAGTATCCAACTACTACCATTAAAGGCCCAGGCACCGGCACTTTTGACCGCGTACCTTCTTCTTGTTCCCCAAGCCTCTCCCACACGCTCACACTCTCACCGTCACCCGCATCAAGTACACACATTACATGCTGACATGCACTGACAGTCTGACACGGTGACACATATTACCAACGTCATAACGTGTGTGTGAACATGTAACTTTGGCTGTAGAGATACACGAAAGTCATTTATTGGATATTGCGGTGGAACTTTGTTGACTTTATGGGCTTTTTGATAAATCTATTGACATTATGGTTGCTCTTGCTCAGGATATAGTTAAAATATGACTTTTTGAAGCGTAGAAAGCAGACTTTTTATATTTTGATAGATTCTGAAACCAAGTTTCTATGTGGTCGTTGGGCCAAAAAAGCAAATAAGCATATGGGTCAACAGGCCAATAATATAGAAACCACAGATTAGTTTCAAAGTCAGAAATTGAACATTTGTTTATTTACATGAGCAAATGTCTGCTATATGGAAATCCTCCCAAGATCCCATCACTAATTTTGTTGAAAAACTGTTATGATTACTATAAAAATACTTCACTAAAATCCAGAATAAAGTGTGAATTTTGGTAAACTTAAGAACATTTAGTGCGAAGGCTTGACCGATAGTAATCATAACACAGGGGTTCATGACAACAAGGTATTTTAACTAGCAAGTATAGTCATAAGTAGAGCTTTACAATATACAAAAAAGTATATTTTCTTATCCCGAAACCATTACACACAAGCTCTACAGATCTTCAGGTACCACGGAGGGCCCGAACACGTTCTTGAATCAACTTCCTTTCCCAGTCCGCAACATCCTCGAATGCGTTCTCAGGGAGATTCTCAAAGGGCTCTTTCCACGGATCGTTCTTGGCCAGATCATATGTAGCCCCACGTATAGCTCCTTTGTTAGGCCCACATGGACGCTTTGACACCAATGCGTCATAAGCCGTGTTCAGCTGTTATATAAACAAACAGAATCAGATCATCAAAAAAAACTTTCTTGTAAGTGAAGTTGAGTGAGAGAGACTCTTACGTTCATGTCACAGAACCAATACATATAAGCAATAGAAACCGCAGGAGCTCTTCCCAATCCGGCTGTGCAATGCACGTAAACTCTCCCTTTACCTTCAGACACCGCCCATTCCAGAGAAGACACAGCTTTCGGAAGCTGGCTTCTTAACGACAGCGGATCAAAGTCTTTAGCCTAAATACAAAATCATCATAAACAAGAAAAACCACATTCACATACGATTTTCCTTACAGGTTGAAAACGTGGGAGAAAAGTTTCTCTATCTCTTACGGGTCTTCTCATGTGACGGATTCCGAGCTCTTTACATCTTTTGACAATGGAGTCAAGATCGATTCCCCAATACTCAATGTCCTTGTCTTGTTGCAAGTTAAGTATGTAAGCAACATTCTCTTCTCGTCTCAAGTGATCTATGTCCTCTGGCTTCTGTGGCTGCGACCCAACGATCAGTTCCTCTCTTATCAATGTATAATTCATTCCTTTATAAAAAAAAAACAGATCAAAGACCAAAAAAAAGAAACAATCTTAGAAAACATTCTCACAAACTAAAGTAAGAACCTTTAATTCAAATGAAACGTCTTTCAAAACAACATAATGACCAAAGTGGTATAGATTTGTCCTAACTAAACTCTTTGCTTTACAGTACTACCAGACCTAATCAACAGAGTCAAAAGGAACACTTTTTATTACTGATAAACAAGAAACTAACTAGATCGTGTCTGAAAGTCTGGATTTTTTATGTATATATAAGTACCGAGATCATGATGATATTCATATGGGCTCCTCATCAGTCTCTTCATAGCTGTATTGTAATCTTCCATCTTGTTCTTGGATCTGAGAGAGACCCCATTCTTCCCTGGATTCTTCTCCTCGGCTCCGTTACCTGAGATTTTGCAGGAAACTCCCAGATTTCTGGGGAATCTTCTTGGATCGATCGATGGTTTGTTAATCGAATTGAGCCGGGAAGATTTAGCATTTTCTCGGAAGTGACTCTTCAGGGAGAAAATACAGCTCTTGCTTCCAACGACGCTCATCGTTTCCTTCTCTCACTCACTCTCTATCACTTGTTGTTCTTCGTCTCTGTGACTGTGATGCGACATTGGTATCTGCAGCGGAATATCACGTTTTTGCAATAATGGTCACACAAACCTTTAGCACGGACGAAAACGACTTTTTGTTACTATTGGGCCTTTTTCAATGGGCTTTCAATGGTAGATTACAGCCCAGTAGATAAATCCTGGTCTATATGTTATTACTATTAGGTTATTAGGTTATTAGTATTTGATGGGTTTTCAATATTCGATGATAGCCCATTAGCTAAAGCCCTGATTGACATGTAAATTTATATTCCTCTTGATTCACGGGTTGAGAAATCTTAAAAGCGTGTGTTTGATTTGGTTAGAAGAGCTAACAGTGAAATGTATATATTGAACCTTAATCTGAAACTATCCTATTTGTGTGTGTTTTGCAGAGGTACACTACTATATGGTGTCAGACTGCCAGTCTTAGGAAAACAGAACAAGAAGATGGAAGTGAGTCAACACAACAAGTACGTCCTGCTAGTACAAGACCAAGAATTATAACTGTGATCACACACACACACACAAGTCATTGAGTTGTATTGCTTTTGCTACCGGCTTTTTTGGTTTATATTATCTGGAAAGTGTTATTTTGTTCTCTATTCAGTTGACTCCTTTTGGATCCATACCTTGGGTTCTTGATTTTCTCTGCGTAGCTGTATTGAACCTGCCATTCATCCAAGTTTTCTTCCTTCTCAGTGAAGTTCCTGTTAGATTTTAGATGTGATTATATACTTTTAACACTATTATTCATATAGGAATGTTTGATTTGGTTACTATTTGGAGTAACCATTCCAAAACCCAAGCTCACTAGCATTCATATTAATTTTCTTAACATGGACACTCTTGTTGATATTGGAAAAAAAAATTCTTTATTCCCCCTCCCCCACATTTTTACAATTTTCCATTTTAAAATCTACAAGAAAAATAAATAAACAATTCACCCAGGCACTCACTTATACAAATCAACAGTGACAAAAATGTGAATAAAGAAAAAAAAAAAACTAAACAGACGTATGAGTGTCGCTAATTTTGGCAACTACACTGTTGCTATCCTCTTCTACAACTTTCCTTTTCAGAAACCCTAATCTCACCATCCCTTCCTCTCCCCAGTCCCACAGATGCAACACGATATACGTCCCAATCCCTCCGATCAGCCCGTACGCCACCGAGTACGTCAACGGCATCATAATCATCGTCACGAACGCCGGAATCGCCTCCCTCATATCCCCCCAATCGATCTCCGTCACCGACTTCATCATCATCACCCCCACCAGCACCAACGGCGGACCAACCGCCCACGCCGGGATCGAAGCCAGCAGCGGCGTGAAGAACATCGCGAGGAAGAAATAAACCGCCACCGTGATCGCCGTCATCCCCGTCCTCCCTCCCTCCCGTATCCCGGTCGACGACTCGATGAACACCGTCACCGGAGACGTCCCGAGAAGCGATCCGATCACGATCGCGGACGCGTCGGACATGAACGCGAAGTACTGCCCGGAGAAATCTCCCCTCTCGTCGACGAATCCGGCGAACCTCGCCATGGAGTAGAGCGTCCCCGTCGTGTCGAGAATGTCCACGTAGAGGAAAGTCACCAACGCTTCCCAGAAATGCCCTCTGCTTATCCCCGAGAAGCTCAAGGCTCCCGCCGTGTGTTTGATGACGTGGACGTCAACGACTTTTTTGAAATACTCGTGCGCAGCATCTCCAGCCGTTGTGTTCTGGAAACGCCGTTACCTCGGTGTTACGGAACCACGAGACGGCCGTTACGAACACGATCCCGTAGATCATCGCTCCTTTGACGTCCTTCACGAGACAGTAGGCGATGATCACGAACCCGACCATGCCTAGCCAGAACGGTAGGACTCTCCATGCGTCCGTTGAGGCACATGATATCTCCCGAAACCGCTCCTCCAGCGATCAAACTGACGGTTCCGTTAGCGGACGTTATGACGGGAGCTAACGAAGCGCGGGAAGAGGTTGGACACGCGGCGAGAGTGACGAGAGTGGAAGGGCTGTAACCGACTAAACCGAGTCCTTGGTTGTTCTGTAAACCGATGAAGGCGAGGAAGAGTCCGATTCCGGCTGAGGAGCTGATCCTGACCGGTTTAGGGACGAGTTTCGCTAGCTTCGCTCTGAAACCTATGGCGGAGATGAAGAGGAATATTAAACCTTCGATGAAAACCGCGGCGAGAGCGGTTTGGTACGAGATTGAACCGGATCCGTGGAAACCGACCACGGTGTAAGCGAAGTAGGCGTTTGTTCCCATCCCCGGAGCTAGAGCCAGAGGGAGATTCGCCATCAGTCCCATGATCACGCACCCGATCAGAGACGCGGCCACGGTGGCGACGATTAGATCCTTCCGGATTCCTTCCACGCAGGCGGCGTAACCGGGATTAACCGGGTCGAATTTACACGTGGCATCGGGTTGGATCAATTGGAGGCCCGGTCCGGTACACTGGGAAGGCAGGATCGCTGGGTTTGAGCAGAGGGGAACACAGTCGGAAACAGAGCAGGTACCGCCGGAGTCGGATAAGATGGAGGCGTTTACGGCGAGGATGTAAGCCATGGTGAGGAAAGTCGCGGTTCCGGCGCGGAGCTCCGTCGTGAAAGTTGAGTTTCGTTCGGCGAGTTTGAACCGTTTGCCAACTCGGCTTGAACCGACGTAATTGTTGAGTCGGTTTAGTAGCTTGGGCTTGGGTCTAGTACTAGAAGGTAGTTCTTGCTCCATTGGAAAGAGATCACAAGAGAAATGCAAAATACAAACTTTTTTTTTTTGCTTTCCTGGTTTTGTAATTTAGTGAAGCGAACAGGGTGCTTATATATATATGTCTATATCATCACTGTATATATGAGAGAGAGAGCCAGTTTATGGATATGATTAGAGAAAGAAGAAAGATTCTAGTAAAGATGGAGGGGATCTTTAGAAGAGAAGTATCTTCTGATGCAACCATGTGTCCATTCTTTGTTATGCCATTTTATTTTAGTTTTGTTATTATAATCTTTTTAATGTTGACGTTTTTGGGATTAGAATGTATTTTATATATTATTTAAAAATATCTGTTCTGAATTTCTTTCTGTTTAACGGATATATTTCTTTATATATTTGTAATTAAATTTTATACTTTATTTTTGTTATACAATTTCTAACGGTTATCAGTTAATAATACATAACTAACTAAATATTTTAATTGATATTAAAAACAATTATTAACAATAATTAATAAAACTATTTAAAAATTCTAGAAAATAAAATTTGCAGAACAAAAATATATCTAGAAAAATATTTTTCAAAAGAAGCAATACATTGGATAAATTGCTGGAATGACGTAAAAATGTTTTTTTTGACCAAAAGACAACACAAGGTAAAAATAACTAAAGTAGAGTTTACTAAAGAGGTAAATGACAATTATATATCAACTATACATATATAAATATAAGTAAAAAATTAAGTGAATGATAAAAATATTTTTATTTTGAAGAAAAATGTATTCAATATTCAATATTTTGATTTTTCAAATTCTTTTTTGATTTTTTTTGAATTTTTAGAAGTTTTATTTCAAAATCCAAAAATTAATTTTAATATGTTTTAAAATTATATCTTAAACTTTAAATCTTAAGTTTAAAATCTGAATCTGCCCTCCCAAATCTCACATCTAAAATCTAAACACTAAGTTTAAATTAGGAAACCTAGTATAAGTATATTTTATCTCTTTAAGGAAACATATTTTGATTATTTTGATTTTTAAAGTATTTTTATGATGATTTTTTTTTAAATGCTAGCCTAGAGTGTTTCTCAAATATATTAAGAAATATTAACTTATATCTTAAATACATCAGTTTTTGCCACAATCGTTTTTAACAAAATTAAACCAATATTAATTTAATAAACTGATTTTTTAGAAAAATATAGTTTAATATTATTTTTAAAATATACTAAAACACACACAAAATTTTATTTATGAAGCGAAATTTTATAACTGATATTGGTGAAACAAAATTAGTACGTATTCAAAATAGCTATATTATATATATATGCTTTTGTTTATTTTGTAACTGATATTTTGAATACGTATTGAGTTGGCAATATGTGGTGGGAACTGAACAAGTCAAAGCAATCTAAACTATTAAAAGGAAAATACAAATTATATTTAACCCTTAACTTTCCACAAAAATTACAATGATATACCGGTGTAATAAATAAATGTATATTTAAAGATGCTTTGCCCTGCCATTTTTACATCCAAAAATTTCGGTCAACTATTTCCTTGACCTCTAATTAAATTTGTAGGTTTTTGGGGCTTATTATGATTAGATGTGCCCCAGATCATAATCACTACTAATATTACTCCAAAACCAAACCAAAATAACTTACGACCAGTTCTCTTATTAATTATTATTAAAACCATTACAATTAGAACCTGCGATCATAAGTTAAAAAAATGGAATTGGTAATTTAGATGAATCCTATCACAAAAAAAAAAATTAGATTGATAGTGGATGAATCAACAACCCTGGCATTCAAGATGAACAGAAACCAACAGATTACCAAATTCTATGACTCCAACAATATTAATATTATTTTTAGTATTTCGTTCCAAATCTATATTATTAAAAAAATATAAAGTAGAAATACTTCTTAATTTTACTAATTATTTACACTAGAATTTCATTGAAATATACTGTATTTAAGTATGTTTGTTTTTTCTAATTTAAGCATTTCATGTTTTTCTAATTTAAATAATAGATTTCCTTAATCAAATTTTAAACAAAATAGATTTTCAAATATATTTTGTATTAAAATATTAAAATATTTTTTAATATTTATTACTAATAAATAATAAAATAAAAAATCACACATCATAATCAATTTATATAACATAAGCAAACATCATAATCCAAAATAATTTATTCATATATTATTAGTATAATGTTTTCATAATATAAGTTCAATTAATTATAGTATAAGCAAATATTTATACGGTCACGGGTCAAGCTCCAGAAAAAAATAAAAACAGCTCAAGATTTTTTTTATCTAACAAACTTATTTTTATAGAAATTATAGTTTCAATTATGTTTATATATTTTATTATTTATAAATATATATTTTTTGTTTCTAAGAGATGCTAAAATTTTGGAATTGGAAAAACTTATGACTCATCTATAAGAATATTTTATTAGACTTTTAATTTTAGTTTTGTTATAACTGCAAAGATTAATTTTCAATCTAAACTTATATTTAAATATTATAAATACATTATTTAATATAAATAAAAAAACTAAAAACATAAAATAAATACCCGTCCGGTCGGGCGGATCAAAGATCTAGTGCGTATTAAAATAGTAGAAACTTACCTGGTTGCGTAATTAGTCAAATACTTAGTTAGTATACGATTACGTCTGCAGTTTGAAATAAAATATTATGCAGTTCTTTAGATTATATGCATATTTTTTTAAAAATTGTATGTTGCAAGTTGAGTCATCTGCCTTGATCTCGTGTACTGTAGGTAGATTAGTGAATTACATCACTATCTTTGTTCATTAAAACAATGTATAGAGTGCGTTAGCTTTTGCGATAAAAATAAACGAAATAAATAGAGTTAAGTAACTTTTTGTTTTAATAAAAAAAGATTAATTGAAAATATGATTTCCAATCCTACTCCATTTTTTACTTCAAACTTTATTTTGGAGTAAAATATTTTCTAACTCAGTCCATATCCAACTTCAAAATAAAATAAGGTTAAAGTTACTCCATTTATGGAGTAATCTCATCCATTATTATATTTTAGAATTGAACTCTTTTTATTTATGAATTAGTCATTTTAATCTTAAATGTTTTTATTTTATACTTAAATAATATTTAAAATAATACAATAACAAAATAAAATATTTCACAAATTATTGTTTAATAGTTCTACATAAAACATACATAAACTAAAAAACAAAACGGCACACAAAATAATATTGTAAAAATAAATTATTTAATAATTCGGTAAATTGTTTTTCAGAATCGGTGAAATATTGTTTCGATGGAATAGATGAATTTGTTTATCTTGTGGGTCAACACTTTTATTGATAACATATATACTTCTTGAGTTTGATGTATGCATAAACATTTAGATCATGTAAGTAATTCAAATTACAAAACAAAAAAAAACTTTTAATGTTTTTAATGCATAATGTTTTTGAATTAGAAATTGCATATGATGAAAATTGCACCAATTAAAATTGTAAGAAAATTGTAATTGTATTTCTAATGATACATATTTAATTTAAATAAAATATATTTTTATGAAATTTTTGTAAACATAAAATACTTGGATTAATTGTTAAATTCTTATAAATTGAAAGTATTATTCATAATTATTCACTAGATAAAAAATAATCATTTGTGAATATTCTTTTATGGAGTAAGAAATAGAATAATATATTAGAGTAAAACCATACTCTATTTTAAAGTTACACCAATTTGGAGTAAAATATGGACTAATACATTGAAGATGTTCTAAGGCCATCTCTAACTCATTTCATTTTTTTCTCTAAAATAGAGTGAAATAAAATATGAAGTAAGAAATGCTTCGACCCAACTTTATATCTTACTATATAATGAAGTTTACTCCAAAACTGGAGTAATCAAATTTTTGTTTGTTCATTACTCCATTATGGAATATGATTTAGCAATGAATTTGAGCAATTTTATTTCATTTTCTCTTTTACTCCATTTTATAGGAAAATATAGAGTTTATATAGGAGATGTTCTAATGGTGGTTATTCATGTTGTATATATGGCAAAATGATACTTCTTCTGTTTTTATTAAGTGTTTTTAGATTTTAAATTTTGTTTCATTATAAATGTCATTTTACATTTTCAAAGCAACTATTAAATTTCTTTTTTCAACTTTTACCTTTATATTTAATTCATTAATTAATAAAATCAAGCAAAATAATATATTAAATAGAGATAAAAGAAAAAATTTAATTATTTTTTTAATTCGTGTACAACGACACTTATAATGAGACGAATAGAGTATAATCGAATAAACTAAAAACATCAATTTGTGTTTAGTAAATTCAAATGATACAATTCAGAAAGAACACACATTAACTGAGAAAATACCGTGCGTGTGGTCTGATGCTGCTATAACTCGGCCATTGTTTGAGCTTTTGTTTATTCTTTTTAGTTTTATAGAAAACTAACACGGTTCAATATGAACAACTCTGGCCATTATTTGATTTGTTTATTAAAATGATTACGTTACTTGCGTGTAGACATATGTGCAACTATGGCTAAAATAGGAAACGTTACAAACATGGCTACAATTTCAAGTTTGAACAACTTCTTAACTAACACCTCGTCTTTGTTGACCATCTGACTGTTTTGCCTCTCAAATTATGTTTAAGAAAATGATATTCTGTCATAAAAAATGATATATTGCAGAATAAAACGTTGTTTGGTATTTTTGCATTAAAATGTACAACGACTTAATACGCTTTGAATAAAGTTTATATCATAAGAAGAACTGATCATTTGATTTTTAAGTGGATGGTCGTTTCGGTCAATTTTTAACTCAATTTTTGTTGATGGGAAGTCAAATATATCGGCAGCAATCGAGTAGGTTGTAGCCTGTAGGGATTATTTAATGTTAAGGTATCTAAAATAAAATGTCATAGACCTATGCTAAAATTTTAGTGAATTCCCAAAATGCATAAACTAAAAGATCTTCATCTTAACTTTCGTGGTTATAACTTAACAGCATACATAATTACCAGATTTCAACACTATAATAGTGATACATTCACGTCATCGGTACAAACAGTGAAAGTGTGAAACACTAGACTACATATCTCTTAAATTTTAAATCACTACGAGTTAAGACATTGTTTTCAAATAACTGCATGCATGGTATGATATGTCTAATGATATGTATGCGGCGATATAACAGTCATCACAGGCATATATGATCTTCTTCTTTTTGTTGGTCAAACATGGGCATGATCTAAATAGACGTTATATCGATCAAGATATTAGAAAAAGAAATTCGGAGCAGTACATTTTATTTTATTTTAACAGCACATGGACATACATAGTAAATACAAAGGTAAAATACTATTTATCAATAAATGATTTTGTCGATTTATATTTGTATTATCAGTTATCAACATCAATAAATGGTTTTTAATACGTAAGGGAAAAAAATAACTACACATATATTAGAGAACTGATTTTAGTACGTTTAGTTACTTCTCCACTAGGTTGAGTTACTCCTGTAGTATTTGAAAGTTCGATTGTGAGTAGATGGAACGAGACATATCTTAACGAGAAAAATTAATATGAAGATTTGGAGGTCGAGTATCGTGTGTCGGGGCCATTCATTTATGTGTCTTTGTTACGAGTGCCATGCTATTTATTGTTTGGGTCTGAGTATTATCTTACAACTATGATATCACTGTATGTTTTCTTAGGCCACAGTAACTTTTTGAACTCTCAAATCTACTACATATATAAAATGTTTTAGAATTCTGTCAAGAAAAATGTTCTAGCATTAGTAAACCTGATTATAGATCACAAGTTCACAACCTACCATTTCCAGAAAGATGACGACGGGTTAATCAAAGATCAAGTTGTAAAAATAATTGGATTTGTAGTCGTTCTTTCAGGCTGTATTTATATTAAGAACATGTCCACAGATGCAACCATACCAAATCAACTAGACGATGGTACGTTCATAGAAAGTGTTGAAAACCAACTCATGTCCTACTACAGGTTCAAGGAAACGAATAAAAAAAATCTGTCCAACTCAGTACATCGTGAAATAAATGACGAGAAATTAAAAATATGGACGCATACATAAATTTAAGTAAGTTTTACGGTAATTGAATGTCAGATGACAAGCAAGTGATTGTATATACCTATTCTATTTGAACCTTTTCATGTAATATATTGGTGGACTATAAGATGCATACATTTTGTTGTGTACCTATTCTAGTTAGTAGTTACACCTTTACATGTAACAGATGTTCAAAAATCAGGTGTTACTTCGCTTTGTTAACTTTCTGACTTCTTATAGCAACACCGATATATTTTGAATATAAGCCCTAGAGTAATTACAGACTTTACATAAACCCTAGACTTATCATAGAATGCTTTAAATACTTCATTTCTACCATCTCAGGCTTTATTTGGACTTGCATGTGTATATTTCTTAACTCAAGTAATTCAGTTTGATACTCCCTCTGTTTTTATATGTAAGTAGTTTTAACCAAAAAGTCTTGTTTCATGATATAAGATGTTTTCACAACCCAAAGCAACTTTTACATTTATTACATATTGTATGACCAATCCCATAATCCATGCATTTTTATTACTGGTTGGATTTATGTATTAATTGTTGTTTTCTCAAAAGTAACAATTTTTTTAATAGCGACACTTTTAACTAAAACTACTTACATACAAAAACAGAGGGAGTAAATAACAATATTACTATTAGTATCTGGTTTGTGAAATTATATCAATTATTGGAATATGGATTGGTGGTGGCCGACTTCACGTGAGGAGATGCCCTCATTCGGCAGTCATTTTGCTTTTGGAGTTATAAATTGCAATTAATAAATGCATTTCAACTACTTGACAACCATTTCAATTTTTGTTTTTGGTAAAAGTTCAAACATGTTTATGTTTCTCGTATCATAATTCAACGGCTCCACCTTGTCTGATTTTATCTCGTCCACACAACTTACAGATTAGTTTCGATTGTACTATTTATTAAAACAAAAACAGAAATTGACTATACTAGCTGGAATAATAATAAATCTCCAGTATTTTTATCATTTAAAATTCTCTGACGAGTTATGGATTTTTAGTAGAAAGAACTCTAATTAAAGTTTTAATTATCTAAAGATATGTCAGTGAAATTATTTAGAAGATGGAATATTGTAATCCAGAACCAACAGACCATCAAGGTCTAGCATATAGCGAGCAGAAGGTGTGATCGTTCTTTGTGAATGTAACATCATTCTTTACAGACATTGATCGATACTAAGACAAGACACTGGATATAAGAGATGTTTTTAACTTTTATATATTAAAAAAAAAAGAGATAAGAGAACCAGAGATATATGTGTAAGTGATACAGTCAATATTACTATTATTATGAGAATTGATTCCTCATTGTTCAATTTATAGCCATGTATATATCATTTAGACTTATCAATCTCTGTCTACCATTTTGCCTTTAATTAGATATCATTTCTTGGGTAAGAATTTTAGCAGCTAATTAGAAAATAATGTGTAACAGTAATAATACGGTTAAAAACCGCGGCCCCAACGTTTTTGGGTGCATGACAGTATGCCAACATGCAATATCCCGTATTCTTTTTAATTACCTTTTCTGTTTAAAGTTCTTTCAGTTGCATGCTGTTTTTTGTCGATAATTTTTGCTGCACCGATGTTAGATAATTGTATGACTTTCGTATCAAAGATTCAAATAAATATTGTATAAAACATTTGTTATTTTTATAGTAAAACAAATTAAGTCCAGAAAGCAAAACATTTATAAACCGACCGCCCAGACTTAATATAGTTTTTGGGTCGGTAAAAAGGAGCACACTTGGACATGTTTCCACTTTGCATCCAACGTACAAATATATTTATTTTCTTTCGGTTCTTTTTCTATTGGATAAGTAACAAAATAGATCTTAAATTAGTGGGTCCTTCCTCGAAAATAAATCATACAGCACTATTTTATATGTTTCTTAGAAGGAATTTGTATAAAGTCTTATTTTTTAAACAAAAAACTATAGAGCCTCAAAACTATATGATGAAAATCACTAGCATAGTTGGTAAATTAAGCTTCTTGAACCCACAAAACCGGGGTTCAATACCCAAGCTGACCCTTTTCTTTTCAAAAGAAAAAAAATTATATGCACACACAAAAAAAAAGATAAAATAAATTAAGAAAATAAGAAATGAACTAAATGAAAGTTTCATGGAAAAGTATCGTTCGACCACTCTTTTTGAGCTGTCAGTGTTTTGTTCGCTTCCACATGATTTCGACAACCAACAAGGCACTACCATATGAATCTTCCTCCTTACTAATTTTCAATCAATTATCTATACTGTACTAGTGTTGTATCTTACCTTTAGTTTCTGATTTGTATAGTTAACTACAAAATGATATCTACTTAGATTTTTATTCATCTAAATATTCCATAGAATGAGGTGTATCAAAACATAACTTAGCATTGGAAATTTTTGTATCAAAATTATAGGCTTCACTTGGTGATCAACTGCTCATTTAACTTGATTCATAACTTTCGAAGTTCAGTATCCACAAGACCATTTATATTGTATATAATATGTGTTTATTGAGTTATCTAGGTATTTAAGCTATTATTGGTAAATGGTTTCTTGCAACAATTACTCGATAGTATGATAAGCATATGAAATTATTTTAATATATGTATTGATTAGATGCAGTGGATTTGGGAGAGGTTAAGAAAGTTAGATTAGTGGAGAGATTTTAACTTTTTAATGATGGAGTTGGCCAAACCAATGCGATTAGTGGCGAAGTGTTGGCCTCTACTTTTTCCACTCTCGTGTTCTCTTATTTCTAAACCCCACTTAAAATGTATTAGAATTGTGTTCTCACTGCTAATCATTAATATCTTAGTGCATATTTGAAATACGAAATGATGTATTGGCCACACCATATTTACATAGCTATGATTCGATTTTTTTTCATTAATAGTATACGGCCAAACAAGGTTAAGGTGTTTTAAAATTGTAATGAGTCGATCGTAAGAAAATACTAACTTTTCAAGATTTCGATAATAATCAGGTTTAGACTTTTGTCCCATTTTCTCTAAAGTGTGTAGGCAACACAAGCAACATCTTGTCCTCTTGTGTGTTAGTTGAATTACTTACTTGACCGAAGATCACTTTCTTTGAAAAGTAGTATATGTGAAGGTCATGTATTCTTAATTCAACATATAAAGAAAAAGACGACCGCAGCACAATAATCGTTCAAAGATTATCCACCTTCGTTTCCTTTCATCATCCAGATACACGTAACTTAGTGAAACTCGATCTATTAGTACTTTGACATAATTGCATCTAAAGATAACAATATATATATATATATATATATATATATAGTTGGATGATCAGCATTTTAATTCATTCATTTTCTATATTATCATTAATGTGTCAAAATCAACATTTTGCTAGCTGGGGTGAAGTGGACCCAAAACTTCTTATGTAAAAATTCGCCCAAAAGTCGCATTACAATCACACCCACTTAATTTAATATGAGAACAAATTAAGATAAATAAAAGCTAAGATCCAACTGGGTGAATACAAATTTCATATTCCTAACTTTCTTATTTGCACCTCCTTTTTCTCTAAAGTGTGTTTTACAGAAACGTGTCATTATTTTGTCAGTTAGTTTCATATATTGCTTTAGGAAAACCAGTATACTGAATCTCCTATTCAGGACAAAAAAAATAATCTTTTGTTGGATGAGAACTTCATATATTATCCAGAAATAAGAGACTAAAGATCTATTACAGTATTACATGGAACTTGTTTTCTTAAATCAGTGCGAATAAAGAAGGGAGTTACATCTCCCATAACATGTTAACATTTTATACACTACGTACTAGGAAAATTCGACTAGTTTCCTAAATTCAAAACTCTATTGGAATTTTTCTTGGGTTATTATATGTTTTGTTTGCTTATATATAAGGAGACAAAACGGAAAAGTATAAAACATTTATAACATTTTTATTTTATTTTTTGCTAGAAAACTAAACTTGAGTTCAGGCCAAAACAAAACCAATTTCACTCAGCTAAACAATGTCTTAAACTGTTATTCAGTGCATAAAAAGAACACGTTAACAAGAAAGCCTTTTAGGGCCTGACTGGTGTAACCGCAGCGGTTGCGGTTGCGGGAGTTTGCGGGTGCGGATGGTTGCGGTTTTAAGCGTTTTCTAGAGATTTGTATGATTGGTACAGCTGTTAAAAATTGTTGCGTTTGCGGGACTCTTATGACTGGTAAACTACCAAACGCAACATCTGCTAAATAATAATTTAACAATATTTACATTTTATGTAATTATAAAAATATTAAAAATCATAATAATATGATAAATATAAAATTTATATTTATAAAATCATATTATTAAATTTTAAAAATTTATAGAAAATATTTTAGTTTTAAATTTTTATAATATAAATTGAAATATAATATGAATACATTTTACAATTTCTATTATTTCAATTTAAAAATTTTATTGAATATTTTTAGTATTATTTTTATTTATTCTGTTTTAAAAGAAAAAAAAATTATTCTCCCGCAACCGCCCGCAACCGCAAACGCTAGTTGGAACCAGCTTTTAATTTTAAGAGGTTCGGAACGGTTTGAAGCGATTTGTAGCGTTTTCTGTGATTGTTTCGAAACGCCAACAACCGCTATAAACCGTAAAAGCTACGTTTGCGGGTGGTAGCGGGAAAACCAGTCAGCCCCTTGGTTAATGACAGTTGGGACATTAGAGATCTAATCATTACAAGTTTAAGCTATGCATAATGGGACGAGGATAAGAAGTCTCTCAAAGAACATTCTGATTATGATTAGTAACAAAACATAAAAAGAGTCCCCACTTTTCTTTTTCTTTATTAAAATCCCTGCCAATAAAATGCCGAAATGAATTAAATACACTCATTATTAAACAATTAAAATTCTTAATCTAAAATACGGGAGATATACTTTATAAAAGTTTTGTGTTATATGCGATTCTGAGGAGTACAATTAATAGGGCACATGTCAATCAAATTCGCAATTTGAATCAAAGGCCCTTTTAGGTTTTACTTGTAGCTAATCAAAATGCTCCATTTATCCATTTCACAAAAGGACACTCTCTTTTTTTATTTATTCTCTTCTTGTATATATATATATATATATATATCCGACCTAATATATATGCTACTTCGACCATTATAAATCATATTGTTAGAAATTACGAAATTCAAGATTCTGTAGCCATAATATTTTACACCATGGAGACGGAGCAGCAAGAGAGAATTAGAACTGCATAACCCCCACTTGGAGCAAAAAGCTATTATCCATATATATATGATCATGTTGAATACAATGACTTTTAAGAAAAGTTTTAGATTGTTACTGAAAAATATCAGGTGCACTAGTTTAGATAACGTTATACATCATTTTCAGCATATAATATGGTTGTTTTTAAGGCATCGCCGAGACATCATATATTTGTCTCAGCATATATTTCAGCTTTCATCACTTCGCCTGAACAGTCACTGTTCTAGTTTTGTCTTTTACTTTAAAGGTATCTGATTCTTTTCAAACAGCCCACCACTTGATGCTTATTATCACCAAAGCTCCCCAAAAATGTTTTCTTGGGTCCACTTTCTCTAGACAACCAAAGTGGAACAATGCAACAGAGATATAAACATTGATCTTGAAAAAAAATCTATATTTCACTCAAATCAAATACGGTTTTACTTGTAGTATTAAACATATAAACCATAACGACAAAGAACTTAAGGTATTTCAAACCTAACCTAACTACTATATACCACGATCCAATGCCTTTTAGAATATGGTATCAATGGTTAGCTTTCTTTTGGGAGGCGATTTTTCTATGATTTGCTTCTCGTGTTCCATGAATGTAGAGCCTTTGTTTGCAAATAATCTTCTGAGGTTTATCACCGATAGCTCGTAGAAGTTTCCAACAGCAAGATCAGCCTGAACCAGATCATACCTGCATTTTTTTATTATAAAGTTAGATGCCTGAAAATGCTTCTTGTTCCCTCAAAAAAGTGTAAACTAAGATACTTACGCTCTGTGAGCACCGATTAATCCAATGGCCATCATAGTACAGTTGTGAGCAGCGGTAATACCCCTTGGATCATCCTCAAACACAACACATTTTGATGGTTTCCTATCCAACTGCACACGAATTTTTAAACTTTTCAGCAACGTTTCTCAAAAAGATTGGTTAAGAATCGTTAAGAGTACCTTCACAGCAGCGGAAAGAAACCTATGAGCTATAGATTCCATACCATCTTCCTCAGAAACTACTGCCTGAAACGGAGGGTAAAGACAAGCGTCAGCAGATATAAGTAATATGATGCTCTAAAGCTATTTGTTACTGGCCTGGAAATAGTTTTGAAGTCCCATCTTTTCAAGAGCGTTGATCATGTTTTTTCGATCAAGGTTTGAGACAACAGCACAGGGAATGCGAGCATTTGTTACCGCGTCGAGCCAATCTCTAAGTCCTTCCTTTGGTTCCGTGAGCTGATAATATCAATAAGGAAATAACTTCAGGGAACCAACATGTGTTTTAAGTAATAGAAAGATTGATAAAGTAAAGTCCTTACTCTGAGAAGATTATCATAGTATATTTCAGATAGCCTGAGTTTCAAGCTGTCGATTTTGCTTTGAGTATTTTCCCAAAACAAGACCTGAAACATTTGGAATCAAACCATATCAAAGAATACCATGAGAGAAAGGGATTAAATATTCAATAAGACATATTTGTATCATTGGTTGCTTAAAAATTTTATAAGCAAAAAAAAAATGGCAACTAGGATAAGAAATAACAAACCTTACTAAGCACATGGTCAGCGCCAGCATAAAGCATCAGCCTTTGAATGTCATTCTCCTCCGCAATTTCTTTTCCTGCCAAAAACAATTTGATGTACATGTCTAATTAGAGAAACGCCACTGTTTAATTAAGTATGAGATACTTATTGTCAGTGAAGTTTTAATACATACGAGAAAAAGAGCCAACACACCAGATTTATCTCATTAGAACAATTCATCTATCAGAACTCTAGGTAAACTAGACAGCAATATATACTGCAATGACCATCGTAAGTTCTATGTAGACAAGGGCTTGCTTTCATTGTTTCAAATGCAGTTTTTTCATAATTATGAATTGTTGTTCAAGAAAAACATTTTCATTTTACATTTTGCAAAGTGTAAAAGCAAAAGGACGACTAACAAAGAAACTTTGATTAAAACACTAAAGGTTGTAAGTTTCTTTTAAGGAAAACACTCTATTATAGCATTTAAACGTCGAGAGATAACGCAAAACAAACAACCACGGCCTATATGAAGATAACCTAACGTTGAGTTCATTGATATCTCTGGATACTCTCCACACATTCCTTAAAAGGCATGAGAAGTACTAAGAAGATAATGCACGATATCTCTTTCCACTCACGTAATATGCAAAATGAAAACTTATAATTGGGTAAAAACAAAAAAAAAAACAAAAGCAAGAGAGGGGTAAAAGCTTACCTTCTTCGGCAGCTAGCTGCTTCCAAGCATCCAACTTCAAACCTCGAGTATCAGCCTACAAAATTTGAACTAGTAAAGCATGGACCATGCATAAAATGGGGAAAATGAGATAATTCCTTTCCAACTTCAGAATCCAAAACTAGTAAAGCATGGACCATGCAGCTAACAACATCAAAAAAGGCAATGAGTTGCTACATCAAAGCTATAGTAGCTTCAACAACTACAAGTACTTCCACTAACTAAACATTAAAGATGGGAGTTTGAAAAGAATTTACCACGACATTGTCCCAAGAGAAAATAAGCCCATAGGCTTCATCTGGTTTCATAGCATAACGTATCCTTTGAAGAAAACCATCTTGCAGTTTCTCATTCCAGAAATCCTACTCACACGCAAGAAAAGAAAAAGGTAATAATCACATGTTGCATACATACATACATATCAACCAAAAAGAAAAGACTCAGCTCATATACCACATCGACTTTAAGAGGACCATCCTGTCTAAAAGTCTCAAACCCTTCTCCATACTCAGCTCCAATCGCCTATTAATTCCAACAAAATCCATCAACTTTCCCCTCTTCTCAACTACCATAACAAAAGAAGAGAACTCACCTCTTGCATAAAGAGTTTGTTTGGCTTGAGAGGAGGAAACCCATCAACGTCGCCGTTTTGAGCAGAACAACTCCTCACTACCAAACGCTGCTGCTGCTTCTTCACCGCCACCTTCGCATCTTTGGGCACCTGATTATTAAAAAAAAGGCCAAAACTTTAAATCAATTCACATCGATTTAGAATCAAAAAGCCTTGAACTTTTAGATGCTTATTACACACACCAGTAAGCTGAGATTCGAGGAGAGGTTAGAGCAGCGAGGGAAGCGAAGAGACGGTTCGGAGGAGATGAGTAGAGAGGAAGAAGGGCGAGTGCTGCATGAGCAGTCCATCATGATGATTGGTCGGTTTAGGGTTTCTTCTAAATCACGAGAAGAGGTTGAATTGATTGGAAATATAATCTTAGGGTTTGCAACACGGAAGTGTATCGAAAAGCCCTTTCTTCTGGTTCATACGTTTGGAGCCAAAGACAGACAGACAACAACGTCTGCTTCTGGTGAAGAGAGACGGAGAATGATAACACAACACACACATTATCCAGTGGTGTTGCATTAATCTATATAAACAACAACAACAACAAAAATCATGATTTGGGCCCTTGTTAGGCCCACGACCACAAAATTACGTAGTACTTTTTGGTTAGCCCATAAACTTCTCTGTTCGATTTATCTGATTGGCCTATGAACACCCTTCTTTGTATTATTAATACCATAATGTTTGTAGGAACTAGGAAACAATATTTTTTAAGTTTTCCTTTTTTGCAGTCTTTTCTTCATATGAAGTAATCAAGACTGTAGCAATCTAATGGATTATTCAAACATAATCACAGCACATATAATTTTCTAATAGTAGATATAATGTTGTTTGAATATAGATTTTGATCTAAATGTATGAAAATCTCATTCAAAGGAAATTTGAACTTTTTCATTATTGTTTTTCTCGTGTTTACACTATAATTTAAGTTAAAATTGGTATATATTTTATGGACAAATAAACAAAAATGGCAAAAAAAAATTCCTTCTTTTAACACTAGTCAAATTATTGATTACATTGTCATATAATATTTATTCTATAGTATAATTACACTGGTCAAAGAGTTTTATAATGCACATATTTACATTGTACATTTCCTTTAAATTAATTACCATACATCAAATGATGACTAACTTACCACTAAATGTGATTTACTAACATATACAAGGCATGCACCACAAGGGGGATTAGATAATTCTAATAAGTTAGCAAACTCAACAGTATTTTAGTATTGATTATCTCTCACAGGAAAAATGAAGGTTTCCAACGTTTTCATTTTCTTTTGTCTCATATCTCTCATAACTTGTAAGTATTTATCTTTGAGATGATAATTTTCTTACGAGATTTTTCCAGTTTTTGTTAGTTTATAAAATCCAAATAGTTAAGCATCATATTAACTCATTTCAACACTCGCTTAATAACAATTATTTTATTTTAGAAAATTAGTATTTAGTAAACTACTTCATCTTAGTTTAAACTTTAAACATTGCAGATCAATCATTCTCAAATATTAGCACGGTGGAAGCTGAAAATACGTTGCAAACCGAAGCCATCTCGCCTGTGATACACCAAGAGATATCGCCATCACCAGATGTTAATCATCCGCAACCGCAAAAAGCTCTATGCGCTTATTGCACTTGGCCATGTCATCATTATGGATCCGATGGAGATTGTATTTGTGAATGCTTATTTATTAATTTTGATTGTATTTGCTAAATTCATCCATAGCACATTTGGACTTTTGATAAAATCATGATAATAAAAAATATTTATACCTGATTACAAACTCGTAACAAACAGTGACAAAAAAAACTCTGCATCTATAAAGACTATAACACTATAAAATATTCAAAGTACAGTAGCTAACCTCTTTAGAGTATTCTCCATATTCTCTCTGCCTCTTAACCCCATTAAATGTTCAAAGTAGTACTTTTTTGTGCATTATCAAGAGTTTTCCAGTATCGATTGCTTTCGATTCTGACATTTTACACAGTAAAACATTATTACATGAGAATCTCGGTGTAGTCAAAGATCATTTATAATCTTAATAATCAGTTCAGAGCTTTGGAAGGTGGGTAATACATTTAATTAAGTACTAGATCTTGACCCGCCCAACCGGGCGGGTATTTATTTTATTTTTTTATTTATAAATGATATATTTGTAATATTTAAACATAAATTTAGATTAAAAATTAACATTTGTAGTTATAATAAAAACTAAAAGTTTAAAAAATATTTTGATATAAATTTTAAATTCTTAATTAAAATAATATAGAGATGGGTCATAATTTTTTCCAATTCGAAAATCTTAGCATTATTAATAAAAATTAAAATAATTTATAAATAAATAAAATATATAAACATATTTGAAATTAAAATAAATTTGTTAAAAAAAAATCTTACGCCATTGTTGTTTATTTCTATAGTTTGACCCGTGGTCATATAAATATTTGCTTTCACTTCAATTTTTTTCTTTGTTCTAATGATAATATATATATATATATATATATATGTGTGTGTGTGTGTGTAAATTAATATGTATTACATAATTGTTAGTATAACATTTTAAAACAAAATTTTTATTTATTACTTTAAATAATTATATTATGTGATTTTAATCGTCTATTATATCACAGTGTATCATATAAAAATCTAATATTTATAACTAATTGGACTTATATTATAAAAATATTATACTAACAATTTATAAATAAAATATTTTATATTTTATTTATATGATATATAAATTGATTTTGATGTGTGATTTTTATTTTATTATTTTTATTAATAAATATTGAATAGTTTGACCCGTGGTCATATAAATATTTGCTTTCACTTCAATTTTTTTCTTTGTTCTAATGATAATATATATATATATATATGTGTGTGTGTGTAAATTAATATGTATTACATAATTGTTAGTATAACATTTTAAAACAAAATTTTTATTTATTACTTTAAATAATTATATTATGTGATTTTAATCGTCTATTATATCACAGTGTATCATATAAAAATCTAATATTTATAACTAATTGGACTTATATTATAAAAATGTTATACTAACAATTTATAAATAAAATATTTTATATTTTATTTATATGATATATAAATTGATTTTGATGTGTGATTTTTATTTTATTATTTTTATTAATAAATATTGAAAAATATTTAATGTTAACAAAAAATCTATAAAGAAATTTATTTTGGTTAAGATTCATTCTATTAAAGAAATCTATTATTTAAATTAGGAAAATACATTAAATACTTAAATCTATAATTTAAATAAGGAAAAGACAAAATTCTCTACTATCTTTGTTACCAAACAAAATTTAATTTTTTTAAAGACTCCTATCCCTATTACCAAACAAAAACTTAAAGTACTTCTACTTTAATAAAAGTACCGTATTTGTAAATTATCAATATGAAAAACGTATTTGTTTTTTTTGTGTGTGTATACAGTAAAGTACGTTATTAAGATTTTTTTTAATTCGATTAAAAAAATGAAAATGACGTCCAGACTGGCGGGCTGATCAACGCTGAAGTTAACTGCTACCAATGAAAAAGAATCTCTGAGACTTCTTCTTCTTCTTCCTCCTCCTCAACGACTAATCTCATCTCCAATCAATTCCACTCCTTTTATTGATTTACGCGCTTATTCTTTTCCTTCTTCAAAGCTTCCTTTTTGAAATTTCATCAGCTCAGTTCTTTTTCTGGGTAACTGCATCTGATTCGAAATTTAAACTATTTTAAAAAATTCGATCCAACGAGTCTCCCAATTAGGGTTTTGATTCTTTACTCTCCTTTTCATTCAAAGCTGAAGTCTTTATTGGTTTCTATGTGCTGTGAGTCGAGAAGCTTCACCAGCAAGTCCCCTTTCTAGGGTTTTTATATTCTTCCCCAAATGTTTAACCTTTGAGCTCAAGCTTCCATCTTTGAGATCCAAAACAGATGGGATCCAATTCCAAACCCGAGATCGTCGAACCCTCCAAAAAAATCAACTCTCTCTGCCCTCTCGACGTCTCATCCTCGTCCTCCTCCCGGAGAACTCTCATCTCCTCCGATGGCAACAAACCCAAAGCCTGGTCCTCCTCCGTCCTCCCTTCACCCTCCGCCAAGCTCATGAAACTCGCCGAGCAGAGAGACGAAGTCTCCCGCTCCGTCAAAACCTCGAGCATCCGGGAGCGAATCAGCGGCGTCCTCCACCGGAAAATCGACTGGACATCCCTCGCCACCATGGGGAAACAATGGATCCGAAACCCCATCAACATGGCCCTCTTCCTCTGGATCCTCGTCGTCGCCGTCTCCGGAGCCATCCTCTTCATGGTCATGACCGGTATGCTCAACCGCGCCCTCCCCAAAAAGTCCGAGCGGGACGCGTGGTTCGAGGTCAACAACCAGATCCTCAACGGCCTCTTCACCCTCATGTGTCTCTACCAGCACCCCAAGCGGTTCTACCACCTCGTGCTCCTCTGCAGGTGGGGCCGCGATGACGTGGCGAAACTCAGGAAGGTTTACTGCAAGAACGGGAGTTATAAGCCGCACGAGTGGATGCACGTGATGGTTGTTGTGCTTTTGCTTCACTTGAATTGTTTCGCTCAGTACGCGCTTTGTGGGCTTAACGTTGGGTACAGAAGATCCCAGAGGCCTCCTATTGGTGTCGCCGTGTGTATCTCCGTTGCTATTGGTGCTCCTGCTGCTGCCGCGTTGTACACTATGCTTAGTCCCCTTGGGAAAGATTATGAGGAGGAGGAGGATGAGGAGAATCAGCTCCAGCGTTGTGAAGAAGGGTCTGTGAGAGTTAGTTTAGAGAGGAGGTATTCGTTTGCTTCTAACGGGAACAGGATGGTTCCTGTGAGTGATCCTCAGTGGAGCGGTGGAGTTTTGGATATATGGGATGAGATCTCCTTGGCGTATCTTTCTCTCTTCTGTACGTTTTGTGTGTTTGGATGGAACATGGAGAGAGTTGGGTTTGGGAACATGTACGTTCACATAGCGACGTTTATTCTCTTCTGCTTGGCGCCTTTCTTTATATTCAACTTGGCTGCGGTTAACATCGATAACGAGACGGTTAGGGAGGCGCTTGGTGTATCAGGGATCCTGCTTTGTGTGTTTGGTTTGCTCTACGGTGGGTTCTGGAGGATCCAGATGAGGAAGAGATTCAAGCTTCCGAGTTACAAGTTCTGCTTCGGAAACGCTGCGGTTGCTGACTGTACTCTCTGGCTGTTCTGTTGCTGGTGCTCTTTGGCTCAGGAAGTTAGGACTGTGGACTCTTATGAGATAGTGGAAGACAAGTTCTGTCAGAGAGCGGCGGCGCAGCAGCAAGAGAAGAGTTTGGTTGTGTCGCCTCTGCCGAGGGAAGACGGTGTGTTTGATCCTAAGGTTGGTGGTCTAGGGAGCTCGCCGAGGAACGTGAGCGGAGCTAACACTCCGAGCAGGTTTTGGAAAGAGGTGCATAGTCCGAATGTACAGACGCCTAGAGAGAATGGTGAAGTTAAAAGCGAGGTTGTTGTGCTGACTCCGCCTTCTCCTCTGTCTATACACAGAGAAGCTTGATTTGAACAATCAATGGAGAGTCATGAATCCATTGGTAGTTCTCTTTGATTGTTTCAACGTTTGATGGAAGCAGGTTTTGTCATTTGAGTTGTGTAATATCCATATCTGTTTCCGGTTTAGAACTTTCTTGTAATGTAAATTCGTCAGCTATGGCCACATTTCTATAAGACTTGAGTTTTTATGCGATCTATGTGATGCCTGTGCTTGCTAGCTTTGCTCTTTTTACTTTGCCTAATCTGGTGAAAATGCTGGTTGAATACTATTTTAACCCAGGATATTGTCCGGTTTGGTTTAAGGCTTTGATGTTCGGCCAATTGGGTTTGTTCAATATAGCAACTCGGATTTTTATAATATGGCCCATTACACAAGAACTGACACATAACAAAACTGAAAAAAAAAAAAAAATTATGGTAAGAAAAAAGTGCAAGTACATCAGATAGCATTGATTTTTTTTTCCGTCAAATTTAATTAAAAAGAACCAAGGTCCGAAACATTAGAAGGCCCAAAAGCCCAAAATAAAATAAACTGAAATAAAATACATAACAGGTTTTAAGCCCAGACAAAACCACCGACACGAACCAAAACCCTAGATACGTGTCGCCTCACTCCTTCTCTGCCTCCACCAACAGATCCGCCGCAATCTGAACGGCGCCACATCGGATCTAGTCACTGTAAATTTTTCCATCACCGGAGACCTTCCACCGGGAGCATCAATCGGACAAACCGAGATCTCATCCACACACTCTTCTTTCTTCTCTTGTCTTCGTCATCGCCACCGAAAAGTTTCATCATCTCTGAAATCTCATCCGCTAAACTCAATCAACACAGCGAAGACAAGCTTACATCCAAACCACCATGAAACAAAACAGAAACTAAAAACCCCAAATGAACATTGGGTACCAAACCGGCAGCGCAGAGCTTTGAAAACCTCCACTCTCCGAAACAAAAACTGGCGACGACGGAACTATGTAAACCTCCTCCTCCCGAAGACAAAGCTGGCGGGGACGGAGCTAGGGAAGTCTCCCCTTCTCAGAATCGAACCTTATTCTGACGAAACGGCTTTCAAACAAAACGGTAGGTAAGAGGAGACGAAAGAGAACCAAAAAAGCTTTTAAATCGGACGGAAAAGGGTTCCGGCAACAGCGCGCTCGTATGAGCGGCGGCCGTACGCTGGAGCCAGATCTAGTTTCTCTCTCTACTATTCTCTCTCTTTGATCAGGTAGTATTAATTATATGAAGTTTAAAAAAATTAATATTTAGATTGATTATTCATGTTTTTCTTTGCTGTGTAGTTAAGTATATACTAATCCAAAGTCCAAACGTAACAGGATCGAACAAAATCAAACTATAATAGGTTTGGCACGTTTGCTAGTCTGGTCCAGGTTTATTCTTAGGCTTTTATTGAATACATAATTGATCTCACATATAGCCGACAACATTTACAAAATATCTTATAAGATTGGTACTGGTGTTCTCCATCTGCTTTATAAGGGATTCCATAAACTTTAACAAATAATATAAAAATACTATAAATAATGTCATAAATTGTCATTTTAGACTAAGTTCACTATCATTATGCAATACAGGAATTAGGTGTTCTCCATCTGCGATTCCATAAACTTTAACAAAACTATATATAATGTCATAAATTGTCATTTCAGACTAAGTTCACTATCATTATGCAATATAAGAATTAGGCGTCGCTTTCAGAAGAGTTGTTTTCTTTGAGAACCACTTCAGAATTCCACTAGCGTATATAATTAATTGTTTGTTTGTGTAATCAACCACTTTTTTACTTTCTTATGTAATCAACTTGTTGTCTAGTTCAGTATTTTATTTATGTTAAAGCTTGCCTTTGTTTTCCCTTTAAAACTCGAACAGTTTATTGGCGTGGACCTTGGTATTTATGATTTGAGGCCATGATCAATGTTGAACACTTTTTAACGTGTATAAATATAATTACTACGAGGAAGCGGACGTGTCATGGTGACATGACTAGATGGTCATAGGTGGCCACTCTGCATGACATGTGTCATGGTGACTGTTCCTTATAGCATTTGAAACTTCTGTTAATGGTTGGCTATGAAAACTCACCCAAAACTATATATACATACATCATTATCAAGAACTTAAATGGTTATTTTCTGATATCTAAGATTGGGTTAACTTAAATGGGAAGTAATTATTTTCCTTCTCAACTCAAACAAAGTCGGAATACATTACACACAAGCAAATTCAGTTAACCTATTAATTTATGAGTCACCTAATTACACGGTAAGAACAAACATGAACTGACTCGACTTTTAAGGAACTTTATCACCGGACCCCACAAACCAGATACCCAATCATATGACGACACGTGAAAATACAAAGCTAAATATCCGAGAACTTTGAAAATAGGATGGCATGCAGAGAATCAAAATCCCAGCCCCCATAGCCTACGGCTATATAAATCCCATATTCATCACAAACATTTCGAATAAACTTAATCATCGTTCTTCTCTTAATCCATTATATCCTAATCCCAAAACTCTTCAAGAACTGGATACTCTGGCGGATTCTGAGACCAAGAACCGAGACGTGGTTCTGAGACTGTATGACGCCCTGAGATCCCGCGACGTCGAATCCGTTCACAGGACCCTCACCCCGGACCTCGACTACTGGTTCCACGGCCCTCCGCCGCACCAGTTTTTGATGCGCACGCTCACCGGCGTCTCTCCGCCGTTCGAATTCTCGCCTCTATCCGTCGTCTCCTTCGGATCCACCGTCATCGCTGAGGGCTGCGACGCCGCCGGCTCCGTCTCCTGGATCCACGCCTGGACCGTATCGCATGGGGTGATCACTCAGGTGAGGGAGTACTCCAACACCTCGCTCACGGTCACGCGTGTCGGTGGCGCCGTCGCCGCCGGAAGGTCGGCAGAGATTAAGCCGTCGCATTGTCCTTCCGTGTGGAAGAGCAAATTCTCGGGTCGGGCGGGAAAATCCGTCCCGGGTCTGGTTCTTGCAATTTGAGGATTTGTGGTAAAAAGGTTACAGCCACGTCAGGGAATTAATAACTAAAATAAAGGCTGTTGCTTACGTGTCGGTGTCTGGTTGGTTTGTTGTTTATGGGTTGAGACGCGGTGTGGGCTATAACGCTCAAAGGTCGCGTTTTGGTCGTCGCTAGTTTCTTCTTTTCTTTCTATTACTATTGTTTTGCTTTAAAATCGTGTGCCTTTTGTGTTTTAGTGCGTACAAGCATGGAGAAACCCATGTTGACTTGCGCCGTTGTGTCTGATGTAACGTTTGGTTATCTTATAATAAAGTGTTTTTGGGATCTTATTATATTCGTTAAACGTTATAATATGCATTTGTTGACAAACAATATAAAAAGCTGCCCATTTCACCATTTGGGCTCATCTCTCTGAGTGGATAAGCTGTGAATTTGTGTATGCATAGCCTTACTGTTGTTTTAATTTCATCATGGAGTTGAGTTTATAACGGTAAACATTCTATAACAGTTAGACCACAAAAACATAATAAAACAACAAGTACTGAAGATGTTAAAACTAGTGTTCATCATAATATTTAATGTTTCTCTCATTGTTCTGTTTTGTTTTACATAGGAGATAAATTATATCATAAACAAACTGTATATTGTGACAAAAAAAATTACTGTATATCCATTTGGTAATAGAAGGTGCATTTCGCATCTTACAATACTCGTTAAACGTTTTTATAGAATTTGAAGTTCTGCATCAGCATATGTAAGTTATCAAACAAAAAAATATGATATATGTTGCAGGAAATAAAAGCTGTATACTCGTTAAACGTTTTTATAGAATCTGAAATTCTGCATCAGCATATGTAAGTTATCAAACAGAGAGAAAATTATGATATGTTGACAGAAAATAAAAGCTGTCTATTTAGCTCACACCTCTGTGCGGATTAGCTGTTAATTGTGTATGTACAACTCTACTTGTTATTAGTTTTGACTAACAAACAAATTGAGTTTATTGCATTGTTCCACATGTGGTTCTAAATCTAATCCATGCATTATATATAATTTTAAAGTGTTTAGGTACGTTAGACTTCAATCTATTTAGGGAGTTTGACTTTGATGTCTCGGATAAGTATGAGCTAAGTTTCCTTACTTAGGTTTTGAAAACTGTTATGATTTTAACAACGTTTGCATTTCGTAATGAAACATATAAAGTTTATTATATGTAACCGTGGACGCAAACAATAACAAAAAAATAATAATTGTGAAAGAGAAAGATACGAAGGAAGCAACGAGGAAGGTCTCTCATGCGTCTTTTTGTGGATGTGGACAAGCACTTAATATCTTTTGGCGTCATTAGGTCAAAATGGTGTGACGATAAAATGATATTAACAGAACTAATAAAGCAAAGCAAATTGACTGAACGATCAAACCAAGAAAAGCCATTCGTTATTTAATTTGATTGTGATAAAAGGACGCAAATATTGACATGCATTGAACTAGTTGTGTCTTGGATAATGTCCCCCATGCCCAAAAAGGACAATATATGGTTTGGAAATGTGTGTTATCTCTCCCTTCAAATACTCAGTTTCTATTATAATTCCAATCCACGACAACTAACAATTATGGATCCATAATCTTCGTATTGATTTATAAGTGATTTCTATCAGTTTGATGTAAAGTTCTCGAGATTATATTATATGTAAGTGAACAAATGTGTTCTGAACTGAAGTATAATTACTAATCTACAACCCATTTTCTGTCTTATTTGAACAAGAATGTACACAGTACATTAGAAACCAGCTAACGTAAGTTAAAAAGAAACAACAGAATTTGGCAAGAAATTTGGTTATATTAGGCCATTAAGAACCCTTGAGCCGCTCTAATGACATCTACCGATTTTCTTAAAACTGAATTTTAGGCATGCATGCGTTTCTAAAGTCATATACATTGACATATAAAAAGATTCTATAAGTTGTTTGTTTTATCATAACCGATCCAAATTTAATATACATGACATGTGATGATTCCTCTACTATTAAGTAATTTAGTAGGAATTTGTAGAGGTAATCTAATGAAGTCTGTATGTGTGACCTTGGTGCGAATTTATATTTGCAGTGCTTGTCTACATGCATATTGCCTATTAAAATCTGACATCTACCAAAACAGGCCTACCATATTTTCTCTAAGAAAGAAACACCCCATACTACAGTGTATTAAACTGTTAATAAATTCAACGCTCACCTTTGATGATGGTCTAACATGATGCCCCCTGCAAACTGCAACGTCTTTCTTGACTCGCTGAACGATATTACCGAAACGCCCCTATAAACTTTCCACTTAAGTATCAGATGCCAAAATTCAAAAGGGCATAATCGTCTCATAAAGATTTCTATTTCGCGCCAGTTTTGCTTGTCTAGGAAACTTAGCAGCGTTTTGCTGTTTCACTCTACTATCTTTTTTTTTCAAAGTCTTCATCAACTTTTTTTTTGATAAAGGGCTTAATCTTCATCAACTTTCTCGGCCAACCCCGAAAGAACCCTAAAACTTTAGCTTTAACATTCAATCTCTCTTGAAAAAAAATGTCCTGATCTTCATGCATTTCCGAGCTGAAAATCTGTAGGAAGTGTTGTCTCTGAAGATCCTGGATCTGCTTCCTTCTCCTCTCTCTCTTAGGATCTTTCGTTCAGGTAAGCAATCCGTGATGATCTATCAGATCTTACATGAGATTTATGTTTCCTCTTGACATGTGTGTATGAGATCTTTTGATGTTTGCTTAAGTTAGGAGCCTGATCAGTGGCGGATCTAGAAATTTTCATAATTAGAAACATTACCATATAATTTGAATTAGTCAGAGACTTTTCCATTGAATTGAAGTTAAATACTTTCAGAAAAAAAAATCAAGACTTTTGAACTTTTTTTTAAAAAGAAAATCAAAATTTAGTCCAGGTGATTCTTGTGTTAAACCATTCACTAAAAAGCCTAGCTAAATACATTTGATTCTCTCTGTTTCAGGCGAGAAGCAATGGGTGCAGGGAGGAAGACAGAGACCTATAAACAGGAAGACGTCCAAAACCTATACGGAACCATGTCTGTAAGGAAACTTCAAAAGGGAGATCTCTGCGCGGTTATATTCGGATGCAAGTTCAGCACTATCAAAGAGTGTCTCGCTAAGAACTTGTTTGGTTAGTTTTAAGCCTTTTGCAAAATCTTTAAATCTCTTGTGACGAAACTATGTGTTTGATACTGATTCTTTGTTTTTTGTTGACTCAGGTTTACCAGGCCCTCACATGGCTTACATCAAGAACATCGAACCTGGTCTGACGCTGTTCCTTTTCAACTACAGTGATAGAACACTACACGGAGTCTTTGAAGCTGCGAGCGAAGGAAAGCTGAACATTGATCCCAAAGCTTGGTCTCATAACGGGACGGAATCCAAGTCCGTACCCTGCTCAGGTAAAGGTACGAGTCCGAGCGAAGTGTGAGCCTTTGGTGGAAGAAACGTTTGGACCCGTGATTGCTGATAATTACAAGGATGAGAAGATCTTTTGGTTTGAGCTTCGACCGTGTTCAGACGAACAAGCTGCTCCGTTTGTTTAAACCATCGCCAAATGTAGTAAGGGCACTACCACGACCATCAACATCTAAATATGTTGTTGCATCATCACCATCATCATCTAGAAAGGCTATTCCGGCTTCTTCTCTTGTGGAGATAGGTGACTCGGGAGGAGGAGCACCACGTGTTGATAAGTGGAGCAGTCTTTTCAAATCTTCAGAGAACAAAGGACAAGACTCAAGAGATGGAGTTGTCAATCTTGGAAAGACTAAAGAATGTGAAGAAGTAGCTCAAAAACATGTGTCACAATCTGGTCCATCTTACTCATCAGTTCTTAGAAATGCGATCACTAAATCTTCAGCTAGATATGAAGCTCCATCTCAAGCAAGTAAAGGAGTTGTGTCCTCACGCCAAGACAGTAGAGAACAACAAAGTTTCCATGCAACACAAAATGGGACTTCTGCTGCGGCTAAGAATGTAACAGAACCTAGCAAGGGAACTTGGGCTGAGGAGACATATTCAGAGATTGACTGGGATGCTGCATCAAACTTTCAAGCCCATCTGAAAGGACTCAACATGATTTTGGAGGATCCTAGGGATACTAATAAGGATGGTTACAATGAGGGTAACACAGGATTTGCTTCTTCTTCTATGATGGAGAATCATTGGGAAGATGAGAGGGTGTCTTGGGAATATGAGGAAGAGAATAATATAGATAAATCATCTTGTGGTGGGTCCTCGTACGTTACGGCCATGTCAGGAGACGCATTTGAGGACGATGGAGAAGAGAAAGAGAAGCTTTGTATGGAGGTCTTGAGTGAGGTAATTAGTTTGATGGGTCTTAAGTAACTTCCTTCTCATATTTAAGTAACTATCTTTTTTTTTTGTTTTCTATGCTAATAGATATGGGCGGAAGTGAAAGATATGAAGCAAACTCAGATGAAACAAGCCGAGTATATGATCTCACTGCAGATGGAGCTGGTAATTTAAAAAAATTACAACTTTTGCAAAGTACTTGTAAAATGTTACTTCTTTTTTGTTTCATGAGCTTCTAATAATAGTGTCTTTCTTTGTGTGGGGTTTCATGCAGCTTGAGACAAGAAAAGAGATACTTCGACTGAAAGGGCTATATGGAAGTTCATAAGCATATGGTAGTAACGAGTGAAAGAACCAAAACTCATGGAGTTTTGCAAACTCCCTCTACCTTATGATCAAAACTGAAAGGGAAAAAAAAAAAGAAGTTTGATTTATTTTGGGTGCAAAACAATGTCTTCGTGTGTTGAAGCTTGTCGTTGACTCTCTTGTTGTGAATCCTTCTGACTTGGTGTGCTTTCAGTTTCGAACTATCGAGTAATGTATTGCTAAAAGCTTATTAGCGGTTTGACTTGACCTTTTCTACTAGTTGAGTGGGGGATATATAAAGCTGGTTTAATCAAATCGACCGGGTTACATTACTGGGTCGATTGGATTGTGTCAGTCCATATAGATTCATCTACACAATAATACCGGCCTTAAGAAAATGGGCCGATAACAGCGAAGCCCAACAGGCTTTTCAAGTACGCAGGCAATTACGTAGACGCTTTGTCATAGATCCTGGCCGTGTCAACAACATTAAAGAGAGCCACGTGGCGGCCATGCAGAACTGTATCTTTGACCAGATTACGGCTGATGATCTCTTCACATTCTAAAATGCTGCCTAGCTATTACGATGAAAACGTTTTCCCAAAGATGCATAAAGTGGTTTTCACTTCCTATAAATTTTTGTGTTGAAAACCAAATATATATCATTGATATTGTCAAAATAGTAATTAATTGAATTAAATGGTTTTCAGTCCATATAGATTCATCTACACAATAATACCGGCCTTAAGAAAATGGGCCGATAACAGCGAAGCCCAACAGGCTTTTCAAGTACGCAGGCAATTACGTAGACGCTTTGTCATAGATCCTGGCCGTGTCAACAACATTAAAGAGAGCCACGTGGCGGCCATGCAGAACTGTATCTTTGACCAGATTACGGCTGATGATCTCTTCACATTCTAAAATGCTGCCTAGCTATTACGATGAAAACGTTTTCCCAAAGATGCATAAAGTGGTTTTCACTTCCTATAAATTTTTGTGTTGAAAACCAAATATATATCATTGATATTGTCAAAATAGTAATTAATTGAATTAAATGGTTTATCCACTGTGCTAAGGATTCAATTGCTTACCCGTATCGAGAACGTGTTTTTGTGGTGAGAATCGTGACACGTGTCGACATATGATACATGTAACTCCTCTCCCATAAAATATCATAGTTATCCAGAGAAGGTCTATAAATACACCCTCGACCCCCTTTTCTTAAAAAAAAAGTTTAAATCTGAGAGAGAAAAAAGAGAGACAGTAGAACGAACGCTCAGAAGATATACAAACTACAGATCGATCGTCACACGCGAACAACAAACCATTGAAGAAGAGATTCGACTCGAACTTTGAAGTTATCAATTAAGTACGTCGAGATTTTCGATTCAGTTTTCTAGGGTTTAGGTGTATTTTGTTACACGCTTTCTTTGAACTGTGGGGGTTGGCTTTAGTAGCATCGTTCACTAGCTTGGTCCCCACTATTCGGTGATAAAGGAAAAATTGGAAAAATTCAGTTTCGACTTTTCCTCCTTTTTCTATAAATAATAAAAGACAAAAAACAAACTTGGTGTCCAAGGAAAACATCCTTGGTGGCTAAGTAGTTTCTGTGTCTTTATATATAATTATAAATTCTCTGCAATTTGGTCGCCTTCCTGTTTTTAGAATCCTTTAACTTTTGAGACTTGAGAGAGTTTTCCGAGCCCTAAGCTTTTTTTTGGTCTCTTGTAGATTCTTTGATTTGCTTCAAGAAGAAGAAGAAGATGGCTGTTTACAATCAAACAGGAACCAATACAGTAACAATATCAAGAAAGAGGAAATCAAGGGCTAGAGCAGACGGTACAACGGTAGCTGATAGAATCAAAAAGTGGAAAGAGTACAACGACTTTGTCAATGCTTCCTCTATAAGACAAGGAGAGAAACCTAAACGGAAAGCTCCTGCAAAGGGGTCTAAGAAAGGTTGTATGAAAGGTAAAGGCGGACCAGAGAACTCTCACTCTAGTTTCAGAGGAGTTAGACAAAGGGTTTGGGGTAAATGGGTTGCAGAGATCCGTGAACCTAATAAAATAAGCAGGCTCTGGCTCGGCACTTTCCCTACGGCCGAAGAAGCTGCTTCTGCTTACGATGAAGCTGCTAGAGCTATGTACGGTCCGTTAGCTCGGCTTAATTTTCCTCAGCAGTGTGTTGGCTCTGAGTTTACTAGTACGTCGGATCAGAGTGAAGTGTGTACGGTTGAGGATAAGGCTGTTCTTGGTGGTGATGTTTGTGTGAAGGAAGAGGATGCTGACTGTAAATCTAGACCAGTTATTAGTCAAGTTTTAGATGTCAAGGAAGGACATGATGTCAATACAAGGCTGAACGAGTTTGATGAGGATTATTGGAGCAGGCTATCGAATGGGGTAGAGAAACCGAAGGAGGAGGACGAAGAAGTGGTACAGCCTCAGCAGGAGTCAGATATGCTTACTGTTGGGGATTATGGTTGGGCTAGTGATATGCAGAACGAGCAGGGTTTTTGGAATCTGGATGATTCTTTTGATATTGATGCACTCCTTGGTTATATGGATGCAGACCTGTTAACCGGTCATGATCCTTGCCAAACCCAAAACCAGGTACAGGTACACCCTGAAGGTTATAATTCACATCCTCTTCAGCAGGAGCCACTCGGTAGTCACGATTTCTTTAACTTGGATATTTGAGAGCTTCTGAGGCGATGAATGGTCTACAAGACTGCAATAGAATCTTCAGATTTGATCATATACAGTAGCAACAAGAAATGGGCGTTAATGATTTGTTTTCACATTGGAAAAAAGTAGTTACTTTCTAGTCTTTACTTTAGATCAATAAGTGTTTTAAGTTTAATATAAGATATAACAGAGAGGAAATCTTTCACCCTCTTCCTATAACAAAAGTGTTACATAATTAACAGAAAATACAACCATAAATTACAAAAAAAAATCGCCAATATTAAGAAAAAAGAATCAAGGATAGAATAACTTAGCAAAGAGAAGTTCGTTCCAAGTATCTTGAAGACCAGGCAAGCACCAGTGTATACAGTCCGAGTAGCTAACCGGATTGGCTAGCTGCTCTTTCGTCAACGGGCTCCACTGCTTCTTGTATATCGACGTGTGCGCGTCTTTCCTATACCCCGAGAGCTGCGTTATGTTCAGTACCGTCACCGGAAAATCCTTTCTCCCGTCTAGTTCCTCCCCGATCACTTTCATTAACGTTCTGCTGCAGTCTGATGGCCAGTGGTCAATGTCTTGGATCGGTGTCGTTTGGTTGTAACAGTTCTTCCCTTGCTCCCCTCCCCAGTCCTCGCTCCTGATAACGGAGTAACAAAAAAAAAGATGTTGAGACTATATCTAATAGAGTTTCTACTTGCCGACCATGTTAAAAAGTGTGACTACTGACTTGTAATGAGTAGGGGACATGGTAGCGAAGAAGACCCTAGTCTTGAAAGGATCCATATTCTTCTTCACCCATTTAACCATAGTCTTGAGGGCCATACGATAAGCATCATCGCTCTCCATCTCAACGATCCTCTTCTTCTCATCCTTGAACGAACCTTCCCTTCAATCAACAAAAAGAAACAATAAAAATCACTAAGAATAGAATCTGAGCAAAGTTTCTAAAATTTTCATGGATTAGTACAACATACAAGATCTTCATCTTGAAGCCGGTCCTCCACCACAAGTAGGTATTAAACACAACAATATCAGCGCCTCGCCAGTGCCTACCATGTTTGTTAATCGAGTCTTTCCTCACAATCCGATCCGTCACTCTATGAACAGTGGCGTTATCCGAGTTGGACTCGAGAAGAAACGGTGCCCAGTAGAACTCAATCGTCGCGTTGTAATCCTAGATAAAAGAAAGATCTAAGTATCATATCTAAAAGTTCAACGGCTTCCACGAGATATAAAAAAAAGAGTGTTGTTCACCTTGAGAGAGAAGACGGTGAGGGAACCAAAAGTATCCATGGATTTGGAACTTTCAGGGATCTGTGAATGGAGAAGACAGATGAGAGAGACGTACATCCCTCTGTTGAGGGAGTCTCCGACGAACATCATCTTCTTCCCTCTTAGGCTCTCAAGCATCATCTTCGCATCGAACCTAATTAACACCGGATCTGAAGATCAAACAACTATAATTGAAATCTAAATTTGGCTAAATTTGGAAAGAGAGAGAGAGAGAGACTGACGAGGGGAGGGAGCAGGAGTGAGGCTGCCATCTCCACGAATCGTAGTCGTTATCGGGACGGCCATGCGTGCGGCACGTGAGCTGCGGCTGGATGTACGGACACTCGGATTCTTTGTATAACGGCCGCGTTGACTTGTCTTTGACCCAGTTCCCTCTGTACACATCGCATCCTTCCGGCGTCTTCCCCACCGCGAACGCCGGAGGCGGAGGAGAAGGAGGCGGAGGAGGAGATGGTGTCGGTGGTGGTGGCGGAGGAGGAGATGGAGGAATCGGAAGCGGAGGGTCGTTCACTTGTTTGAGGATCGTTGGGGAGTGGAGGGAACGACGGGAGAAGGAGAGGAAATCATGGCCGTAGATGAAGGCGGCGAGGAGAATAAAAGCGAGTACGGTGTAGAAGAAGTGGGTGAGACGGCGTTTTCTACGGAGAGACGAAGAAGAAGACGGTGACAGTAACGACGTCATTTTTTTCCTCATTATGTCTTCTTCGCTTTTATGAATTATACATTTTTTTCAATGAAAAGTTTCTTTTCTTTTTGGTTAACTTTTTGAAATGAAAAGTTTTGGTTTCATACAAAGATGAAATCTGGACTATGCTGAACTACTTCTAATCAAAGTTCATTTTCTAATGTTTTCAGCCAGCTTTTTTTTTTTTTTTAATTAGTTTTAAAATCAAGTGTGCTCTTACACGATCGACAACCAAACACATGTTCTTTCCCATAAGATGTCACGACTGTTAATATTTAATTCGAAGTACAGGAAAAAGTTTATAGGAATACTAAATTAGATAAGGCTGTTCCTAGTTAACAGTTTTGTTTCTGAACTTTTCATGATACTTATGTTCATTTGCCTGAATTTGACTATCTGAATATTTTTTTTAGATGGTGAATGATCGTATTCATATCCGCATCTGAAACATATTACTAGTGGGATGAAGAAAAGAGCATTATAAAATGTAAACTGTTTAACTTGCATACAAATATAGATCACGAAATAGATGATAGAACAGATTCAGAATTTGAAGGAATTCGCAAGACATCTAAACAAAAGTCTTGCATGTATCTTAATTATATGGTGAGCTACTCATAAGTTTTTCGATATAGTAGTATTGATGTGGAATCCAATTTTATTAGTATACAATTACTCTATTTTTGAAAAAATGATCTATAATTTCATGTATTAAAGTATAATAGAATATAATTTATTATTATGTTTGATGTGAAAATATAGCGATAACATTAACATAATGTTAATACTAAATAGTACTAATTAACTTTCTTAAATACATAAAAATAAATATGTTAAAAATATTTTAGGATCAAATTACTCTTCAAGATTTTATTTTTAATTAATCTTCACGGATTTCACTAATTTCTTGATTGGTAAGATACACATCTTATAACCTAATATATTTTAATATTATGTTAAACCAATTTTGACTTCACAACTTTTTTTTTTTTTTTGCAGGTAGTACTACAGAGTCACAATATTGCTCTTGATTTTTTTTGTAACTTAAAATAAAAAAAAATAAAAAAAGGCTGCTGCTCTTGATTTTATGAAGAGACCGAATCTCTCACGTAGAGATGGTTCGCGGAGAAAGTTATGATCATCCTAACCTTCTTGTGGATCTGGAAGGTACGTCGTAGGTTGCTTGACGCCAAAACCTGGAACTGTGAAAGGATATACATTGTGTATCTATTTATATATAATACACTTCTTTCTCTCCTCCTTGCGCCACATCAGATGACACGCTGGAAACTCATGTTCTCTATGTCCGCCACGTCGGATTAATTAAACGATGTGTGTCGAGTTATTGCTTGCGTATGGGCTTCTATTTGGGCTTTCACTCGCGCTTTGTTTTGCAGCCCAGGGAAAACTTCGCTCTCCACGAACCCTAATCCGCGTTGTTTTGTGTTCTTCGTGACGCTTCGATCGGCTGAGACAGCGACGATCGAGAGTCGTATCCGTTTCTGGAACTGAACGGCCACACCCACATATGTATCTCACTTCTGAGAGATCTCGATCTCCAAAACTCTCTGCTTTCCATCTGTCTCATATTCACAAAACGTGGTGGCAGGTGTGGAGTTCAGACAGAGATTACCTGAAAAAAGTCCAGTTTGTGTTCGATGATGTTTTAAATTAAGATCTATGTATGAGAAGCACTTTCATGAGGTAAATATTTAGAAAGTGCTCCGTCCTTGAAATCACATTCTCTCGCCCATCCCCAAATCTTCCATCGCTCTGCCGCCGCAGCAGCTTCATCCCCGAACCGAGCGAATCACTGCATGGCAAAGGACTCCCCACTCTCTCAACCGGATCGAAGCGGAGATGGTTCCGTCTCCCTCCCTCCTCCTCCTTCTGCTTCCTCCGCCATAGATTTTCTCTCCCTCTCCTCTCGCCTCAAGGTATTTGTATGTCACAGGATCATTTCACTCTCCTATTATACCGACTTAAGTGTTTTATGATTTGGTTTTATTTATATTTTCTATCTCAGATAATTATCAACATGTTAGGATAATTATCATAAGTGTTTTGAGATAAGGATCTTTTGTTTTATATAAGGCATAGCCTTGCAACGTTTTACGAATAAGAATACTTTTACAAATCTCCTAAACTCTCTCAATAACTTTCTGTGCAAGTAAGCAACTTATCCATTGATCTTAGCATCTTCGAGTTGATCCTTCTTCCCTCGTGATCACCTTCTAGGTTCTTTGATTCCCCTTTCTTCTAATCCGCAGAAGGATTACTAGCTTGGGACTTACGTTACAGGTTTACTGTCTCATTGGTATCAGACTCAAAATCCTCAGGACCAAGACATGGAAACAAGATCATCAACTTCAGCTTTAACTGATATGGGTAAACAGATTGACGACATCCGTTCATCTCAGACCCAACAAACAGAAGAGATCCGTAAGGAACTCGACAGCAAAATAGGCAGACTCGAAGCTCTCATGGAAAAACTCGTTGCTAATACCCAAACTCCTCAACGAGATGGGAAGCAATCAGATTCAACTTCCGATATTTCTGGAGTATCTCCTTCGACGACAGACCCACCCGACCGTAACCATCCAGAGAACAGCACATCAAAACAAATTCCTTCCCATAACACACCACCCCACCATGGACTTTCAGCACGGTTAACAAAGATCGGATTCCCGATGTTCGACGGTTCAGAACTTCGTGAGTGGATTTATCGCTGTGAACAGTTCTTCTCCATCGATAGTACCCCACCCGAGATAAAGGTCCGCCTTGCCTCTCTTCACATGACCGGAAAAGCTCTCCAGTGGCACCACTCCTACATCGCCAATCGATACAACCAATTCCCTCTCTGGCCAGACTACGTTGCAGCAATCTCGGAACGTTTTAGTGAGCTTTATGATGATCCCTTATCAGAATTGGTAAGTCTAAAGCAGGGTAACGACTCTGTTGATGCGTTCTTGGACAAGTTTGATTGCGCTATGACAAGGATTACGCTTGCTCCAGCTCACGCATTGAGCATATTCTTGACTAATCTGCACCAACATCTAGCTCTCCATGTTCGACAATTCAAAGTCAATACAGTCCCTGAAGCGGCAAAAATAGCTAAGCTACATGAGCTATCCCTCTCTCATACACCTATAAAGACGCTTCGCCCTAACTACAATTCATCCCAAAAGCCAAGTTTCTCGCAGTCCAACAGGAACAACAGCTCCCCTGCAACAACAACCCCTAATACCAGCAACCAAAACAATAAGCCCATCATCCCCAACGCCCCTCAGAAGCGAGTATCTTTCGAAGAAATGCAGGAACGAAAACGAAAGGGTTTATGCATGTTCTGTGAGGAACCATTCACACCAGGACATCAACTTAAACATCGGCGTGCTGAGGTTTTATTCTTAGAAGCCGATACAGAGTTTGATGAAGAGATTGCGTTAGAAGAGCAAATACGAGAAACAACTCTTGCTGACGAAGAAGATAAAGCTCCTACTATCTCTGTTCACGCTTTAAACGGATGCCCTACGTTCAACTGCATGCGTTTAACGGGACAATACGGCAAAAAGAAGTTGCACATATTGATTGATCCAGGCAGTACTCATAACTTCCTCGACATACAAATGGCTAAGGGTCTAGGGTGCTCACTAATTCCCACCAAGCCAATGTCAGTAATCGCAGCAAGTGGTGACCTCATCACCAAGTACAAGTGCAATTCCTTTTCATGGAAGATGCAAGGATACAGCTTCAGCACTGAGATACGGACCTTACCTTTAGGATGTAGCGATCTTGTGCTAGGTGTCCAATGGCTCTCTACGTTAGGTCCGATCCTTTGGGATTTTCTCAACTTACGAATGGAGTTTACTTTCAACGGATTGAAACACGTTCTTCGTGGATCATCACCCAATGGCGCCAAGATAATTACAGGAAGCAGCCTCAATAAACTCTTATTACAAGAACCTCAGATTGCTCTCCTTCGTCTCCACAAACTCGACGAAACAGAACAATCCCTTGACCCCGACGTCATGCTATATCACATTGAAGCTAGTGGTGAAAACAGAGACGACAGTGGCGAGTTACAACGACTACTAACCTCCTTTGCCGATGTCTTTGAGGAGCCTTCGTCACTCCCACCATACCGAGACGGTTTTAACCATAAGATCCCGTTGGAAGCAGGAGCAAACCCTGTTAGTTTACGACCTTACCGGTACTCTGCAATACAGAAGGACTCCATTGATAAGATGATTCGAGAGATGCTTGATCACGGCATCATTCAATATAGCTCCAGCCCCTATGCATCACCTGTCGTGCTCGTTAAAAAGAAAGATGGTTCTTGGAGACTTTGCGTAGATTACAGAGGCCTCAATAAACAAACCATTAAGGACAAGTATCCGATACCCTTGCTCGAAGACTTACTCGATGAACTAGGCGGTTCTAAATACTTCTCCAAATTAGACCTCCGAGCTGGCTTCCATCAACTTCGAATGGCACCAGAAGATGTCCATAAGACAGCTTTTAAGACCCATGCTGGCCACTACGAATACCTCGTTATGCCTTTCGGCCTTACAAATGCTCCATGTACCTTCCAAGGCCTTATGAACCATATCTTCGAGCCTATACTTCGCAAGTTCGTACTAGTCTTCTTTGACGACATACTAATCTATAGTAAAAGCTGGGAAGATCATCTTCGTCACTTGGATATGGTATTTTCTATTTTGCGACACCATCAACTATATCTCAAGATGTCTAAGTGTACCTTTGGCGCCACGAGAATTGAATATCTCGGACACTTCATATCTAATGAGGGCGTCAGTACTGATCCAACTAAGATTAAAGCAGTAGAGGACTGGCCTACACCAACGAATCAGAAACAAGTTCGCAGCTTCTTGGGTTTAGCCAACTACTATAGGCGTTTTATACAGGGATATAGCATTATCGCTCGCCCTATCACCATCCTCCTTCGCAAAGATGGCTTTACTTGGGGACCAGACGAATCTACAGCTTTCGGGTTACTTAAAGAGGCGCTCACATCAGCCCCTGTCCTCGCCTTACCGGATTTTTCAAAGACATTCATTGTCGAGACCGATGCTTCTAACACTGGTATCGGCGCTGTTCTTATGCAGGACAATCATCCCATCTGTTATATCAGTCGAGCTCTGGGAAAACGCCATCAAGGATTGTCAGTTTACGAGAAAGAGTTACTGGCTGTTGTTCACGCAGTGCAGACTTGGAGTCCTTACTTAGCACATAACAAGTTCATCATACGTACGGACCAGAAGAGTCTCAAGTTCTTGCTAGAACAGAAGATCTCTACTCCCTTTCAAAATATGTGGTTATCCAAGTTGATGGGATATACTTTTGAAATCCAATACAAGCAAGGCAAGGAGAACGTCGCCGCTGATGCTCTGTCTCGGGTCTCTGGTTCTCACCTGCTTGAAGTCACGCTCTCTCAGATTCATCACGGGTTTTACAAGGAGCTTAAGATCCTCTGGGAGACTGATCCGAACCTTCAGAAGATCATATCGGATCTCCAGGCAAATTCATCATCGCACGCTTCTTACTCTTTCATCAATGGTGAACTCCGTCGCCGTGGCAAACTCGTTGTTGGTAATAACCAATCGGTTAAACTCCACATCTTCAAATGGCTACATGACTCTGCAATCGGAGGACATTCAGGTCGCGACGCAACATTACATCGGATCAAATCTCTTTTCTTTTGGCCTAAAATGAGTTTGGAAGTCCAAAATTACGTGCGTAACTGTTCTACTTGTCAGCGCAACAAATATGATCAAGCCGCTAAGCCAGGACTGCTCCAACCGCTCCCCGTGCCTGCAGGAGTTTGGGAATCTGTTAGTCTCGACTTTGTCGAAGGCCTTCCTCCTTCAGCCGGTAAGCATTGTATTTTGGTGGTGATTGACCGTTTGAGCAAGAACGCTCACTTCCTCGCTCTCTCTCATCCCTACACGGCAATGGATGTCGCTAAAGTATATCTGAATCAAGTGTTCCGCTTGCACGGAATGCCTAAGGATATTACTAGTGATCGTGATCCTACTTTCTTAAGTGAAGTTTGGAGAGAGATGTTTCGTGTACATGGAGTGGATTTGAACTATTCAACCGCTTATCATCCTCAATCGGACGGCCAAACTGAAGTCACCAATAAGACCTTGGAAACGTATCTTCGATGTATGACTTCTGATGTACCACACACATGGAGTGAATGGCTGCCCCTCGCCGAATGGTGGTACAACACTACGTACCATACAGCAATTCATAGTACACCTTTTGAAGTCATTTATGGCCAACCTCCGCCAGTCCATCTTCCATATCTCCCTGGAGAAAGCAGCTCTTCTACGATCGACAGAACCTTACAACGCCGAGAAGAACTGATTGATATGATGAAATTTCACCTACTACGCGCCCAGAACCGAATGAAGCAATATGCCGACTCTCATCGTTCTGTTCGTGAGTTCAAGGTCGGAGATTATGTCTATTTGAAGCTGCAACCGTATCGGCAACACTCTCTTAAAGGTCGTCATCTTCCCCACAAACTGTCACCGCGGTTTTATGGACCTTTTGCAGTGATCGATCGTGTTGGTTCTCTTGCTTACAAACTTCAACTTCCGCCGGGATCCGCTATCCATAACGTCTTCCATGTCAGTCAGTTGAAGCTCTGTCCAAATCCACCTGCTACAGCTTCTTCTTTACCGCAATACCTTACTGATATCGGCAAAGATAAGCAGCCTGAAGCAATACTTGAACAAAAAATGGTGAATCGCCAGAATAGGGCTGTCACTAAGGTACTTGTTCACTGGAAGGGTCAGTCTCCGGACAATGCAACTTGGGAGTTCTATCAGGACTTTGTCGCTAAGTACCCGGACTTTCACACTTGAGGACAAGTATGTTTTCAAAGGGGGAGTATTGTCACAGGATCATTTCACTCTCCTATTATACCGACTTAAGTGTTTTATGATTTGGTTTTATTTATATTTTCTATCTCAGATAATTATCAACATGTTAGGATAATTATCATAAGTGTTTTGAGATAAGGATCTTTTGTTTTATATAAGGCATAGCCTTGCAACGTTTTACGAATAAGAATACTTTTACAAATCTCCTAAACTCTCTCAATAACTTTCTGTGCAAGTAAGCAACTTATCCATTGATCTTAGCATCTTCGAGTTGATCCTTCTTCCCTCGTGATCACCTTCTAGGTTCTTTGATTCCCCTTTCTTCTAATCCGCAGAAGGATTACTAGCTTGGGACTTACGTTACAGGTTTACTGTCTCATTGTAACCTCACCGTCGATTGTTTTCCCATAAGATCCAATCATAAGTTTGTTTTTAAGATCAATGAAATGATTTCAAGCTATGTATGTGGTTGCTTTGAAGGTTTCATATGTCTTTGGTTTTGATAATAGACAACTCCAAGAGCTGGATGGGTTAAAAGAGAACTGAAGGATTCAGAATCAATAGCGGATCACATGTATCGGATGGGTCTTATGGCGTTAGTTTCTACAGATATTCCCGGTGTTAACAGAGACAAGTAAGCTATAGCTTTTCTTTGGTTCCTTCAATTTCTTTGAGAAAAAAACTATTTTGTTTTCAGCTTTCCAATGTTTTTTTCTTCCTTCAGATGTAGGAAAGTGGCAATTGTTCATGACATTGCAGAAGGTTACTTCTTTCACTTATACATTTAATTGCCGCTTTTTTTTTGTGATCTCAAATTCTATAATTGTTGTTGAGCAGCCATTTTAGGGGATATAACACCTACTTGCGGGATATCTAAAGAAGAGAAGAAAGTGAAGCACTTCAACACATGTGCAAACTCTTGGGTGGAGGAGAAAGAGGTCAGTTCTCTTCTCCCGTTCTAAAAACTACATAAATAGATACAAATGTATAATTGCAGCTGAAGAAATCGCTGAGCTGTGGAGAGAATATGAAGCAAACGAATCACCAGAAGCCAAGGTTGTTAAAGATTTCGATAAGCTTGAGATAATACTACAAGCTTTGGAATATGAACAAGGTAAATGACCCCGCCCCATGAAGAACTCCTTCTGATTTGACAAATATTGATAAAACTTAAACTCGATTTCTTTTGTTTTTGTACAGAGCAAGGTAAAGATTTAGATGAGTTTTTCCAATCCACTGCAGGTAAATTCTGGTCAACAAATGTAATCTCACTATTTACGTGAAGCTTCACTTGGAAGAACATCCTCAACTCCTCCGCAAATGATACCTTCTTTAAAAGTAGGAGTCCGTGCAAAACAGAAGGTGATAGTTCAAGATTGGATCACTCTAAAATTTTCCAATTGACACTTAGGCGTTATTCACTCTCCTTACCACAAAGAGAAAAGCTTATGGGCCTTTCTTGCGGATTCAATCAATGTATGATTCTTTCAGAAGGTTGGTTTCATGGATGAAGCTTCACTTCTTCAAGTGATGTTAGTTAGACAATTAAAAGTTTAGGAGCAATCGTCGAGGCAAAGAACAATGAAGTTAGAGAAGGTTAAAAGCTGATCAAGATGGGAAATGGGGAAACGCTAAAAACCTGTAGAAGATACTATTAATTTGACTTGCTTATGAGTTCAGCCTAAGAGATGATTGGATCAGTTGTGATCAAAAGAAATCGCTAAAGGTTGAGGTTTTGAAAATAACCAGTGATTTGAAGGGGTGAGGTTTCAGAAGAAGGCATGGAGGAGGAAGATGAAGAAAATGAGAATGAAGAGAATTATGAAAGCAAATATAGTGAGGAAGAGGAAGATAAGAAGAAAGGGTCAAAGAAAGTAAACAAGATGTGATCTGCTGAAGATTGAAAAACAAAAAAAAAAGGCAGTAAGCCTGCACGGTGTAGATTTTGCATCCAAAATTTATAGTGATACTCAATGACTTTAGCCTGTTATTTGTTCTTCTGCTGATTTCGTATACGTTTTGGATTATGATAGTTTCGTTGACTCTTCAATTTCTGTTTTGATCCAACTCTTCTAAGCTTTACGGTAAAATAAGTTAATGCCACCTGTTTTGGTTATTTCACTGGCTTTGGATGTGTTTTAAAGGTTTTACTGGGCACAGAGGCAGTTATGAGAATGTGTGGTTATGTCGTTGTTTATCAAAACACGAGAGGAATAATAAAATTTGCTAAGGTGAACATAACCTTACACTTAAGCAACTATACAATAGAGATAGAAAGATATAATCAAAAATGAAACAGATCCACATTTGTGCGGTTGTAAATATGGGAAGAAAAAAAAACGCCTACTTTCACATATTATTGAACATAAAAACGAAAAATGTTGGTCACAAGCAAAACAAAGAAAATATTGATCACAAAAATAAATCGCAATATATTTAAAGATTTAATAACCCGCGTTAGTTAACCATCTAATCTAGGGGTGGGCATATTGGTTTAGTTTCGGGTTCGATTTGGTTAATTTGGGTTTTATAAAACTCAACCGAATTAAAACCAAAGTGCTTTGGTTTGGATTCGGTTTGAGTTTAGTTTAGTTTGGTTCGGTTTAATTCGGTTTGGTTTAGATTTAATTTGGTTGGTTTTGATTTAGTTCGGTTTATTTTATTATGGTTTAGTTCGATTTGGTATAATTTAGTTATGCGAACTATAAAAGATAAAGTGAAAATATAAACTTTGTTAACTAAAAAATATATTAAAGTCAAAAAATAATGTATCCAAAAACTAAAAATACCAAGCAATAACTTCGTTACATAATTTTATCTTTAGATAATGGATATTAGAAAAGAACGAAACGAGACGGCTACGATTTAGATGCTTATAGTTTTTAAGTTTTCTTTTGAGTACAATCTTTAGGTATTATGATTAGAGAATATATATAATAGTATTATTTGAATCATATTTGGAATTTTTTTAAAAATATATGAAGTTAAAAAAATGGAAAACAAAACTTTAACTAAAATTTACAATAAGTAAGTTAATATATATATTTGGTTATCGGTTTGGTTCGGTTTGGTTTGGTTTGGTTTAACGGTTTGGTTTGATTTAAACTCAAACCCAACCAAACCATCCGGGTTGAGTAAAACATGAACCAATTGGGTTATATAAAGAGAATGGTTTGGTTTAGGTCGGTTTAACTTCGGTTGGGTCGGTTCGGTTTGGTACGGTTTAGGTTTTTTACCCACCTCTAATCTAATCTAATACTCTTTCTATTTCAAAATATATATGTTCTAGAACTTTACCAGTAAAAAAACTTATTAAATTTTGATTATCAAATATGATCTTTATATTTTTCAGTTTTAATGATTTGGTATTTTGATTAACCTTGCTTTACTACATTTTTCGCATTCAATATAACATTTACATTTAGTAAAAAATGCAACTTCAAATAATCACAACTTCCATCCTAATAGCATGTCGAGAAATTATGATTTCAACCTAAAAATAATTACTCTTATAATGTACACAAAATAATTATCTACGACCTACTCTTTCTGAACCCAAAATATTACAAACCACAAATAACGCACCGAATATGTAATCAAACTTTTGTAAAAAAAAAATAACATGAAAACCAATTGAAATCTTCACAACATATTAATGCCATAACTCTTTAATATGGAAACAATTATGGTAAACAAACAAATTATCTTTTATCACATGTAATATCTCCTCACCTAAGACTCAAAAGGAAAAAATCTTTATCATACAAATTACTTGCAGTTACAAACCTAAAATACAAATCATAAATTATACAAAAGTATTAATCTAATCACAAATAAAGTGTATCCCGCCCGTAGGGCCGGCTCTAGGTAAATGAAAATTGAGTTTTTAGTAGATTACTGCATAAATATTTACAAAATCAACATTTTTCATATTATTAAATTATACGGTAATACTATTTTCGCGTATTATATATAAAAATTAAACATGAAACACGAAACTGTAAATTAAACTATTTACAAATAAACATGAAAATATTTGTAGTTCTAATGAATGAGTTTTTTCTTTTGCATAGTGTAAAGCGTTAATTTTTTAAAACTCTATTTTAAAATAAAAATAGTTTATTTCATGAAATAAACTTATAATCGAGATAGCAAATAAATTTGTCTATTTATTCTTTATAACTCCACTAAACCCAATTGACTGTAATTTTAAATCCATAAACACATTGAAATAAAGTATATAATTATATTCTAAAATTATATAATAATTAGATTAATATATAGTCTCTAAAATGAATAGTAAAATAAAGTTAAAATTTCTGTGAAAATATTATGAAAATATTTTTTTCTCACTTAAATTCTTTAATGAATTTATATTATTAATTTATTTTTCCGTCCGTCCGTAGGGCGGGTTTACCCTAGTATTAGGATAATCCTACTCAGATAATTTACAAACTTTTTCAAAACTCTGTTCACGGGATTTTCTTATTACCGTACGTTAGATAATTTACACGAAGCCATAATGCAGGCACACGCCTATTCTAGAGACACCACGCGTCTGCCACAAGCCAGGTCTCGTCTTTCCACGTGTCAAACTAACATAAAGTCACGTCATCCACTCCCTACGCTATCGCGGTCTCTTAAAACCCCTCTCTCTCTCGGAACCGTTTTGCTAGCTCCGACATTTTACATATAACTTTCCATCTTCCCATACTCTCTCTCTCTAGATCTTTGTTAAGAATTACTCAAGATGTTGCTTAAGGCTTCTCCCGCACTTTCTATCTTGAGCTCCGGCGGCGTTGGAGATCTCTTTCCTCCGTCGAGTGTTCTGTTTCCTTCGACCGCTTGCCGTGGATCAAGGTTGTCTGTTCGGGCGGCGAAAGGAACGAGCACCAAGTCGTTGACCGGAGTTGTTTTCGAGCCTTTTGAGGAAGTGAAGAAAGATAATGGATCTGCTCGTTCCCACAACTCCTCTGGTTTCTCTCGCCCGCCACAGATTCTCGGACGAATCTGAAACTGCGATTAACGAACAGATCAAGTAACTGCTCTTGTGTTTAGTTTTTGTCTTAATCCTTCTCTAACTTTAATAATGATATCTCTTATCATGGTGTGTTTGGTTGGGTATATTTGGTTTAATATACGTGATGATGTGTCTGAATATTAACATCTCTTTATTTGCGTTACATATTGTGGAACACAGTGTGGAGTATAATGTCTCCTACATCTATCACGCCTCTGTATGCCTACTTTGACAGAGATAATGTTGGTTTGAAAGGTTTCGCCAAGTGAGTTTCTCTTTAGTCTTAATGAAAAAGATATATTTGTCTATTGGATTAATTTATGCGGGATCGATGATAATCTTTCTGTTGTTGTTGTTGGTGGTGGTTTCACTGATAGTTTCTTCAAAGATTCGTCTGTTGAAGAACGAGGTCACGCTGAGAAGTTTATGGAGTACCAGGTATGGTTTCAACAATCTATCATGTTAATTATGGACCTTAATTTACTAGTGTGTGTTTCGTAATGTTTGGCGGATTTGGTCTTCAGAACAAGCGAGGTGGGAGAGTGAAGCTGCAGTCTATTTTGATGCCCTTCTCTGAGTTTGATCACGAGGAGAAAGGAGATGCATTGTATGGTAAGTTGTACGTGGCAGCAGTTTTGATAATCATCAAGTGGTAAACATCTTAGTAAGACTTGTGTAATTCACTTGATAATTCTGACTCTTTTATTTATTTATTTATTAATAAGCTATGGAGCTTGCACTGTCTTTGGAGAAACTTACAAATGAGAAGCTTCTCAAGTTGCAAAGTGTAAGATGTTTTTTTTTCATTTTCCCATCAGTTGTATGACTATTAAGAGGTATATGAATATGATTTAACACCTCTCTTGTGTTTGGTCCTACAGGTGGGTGTGAAAAACAACGATGTTCAGCTGGTTGATTTTGTCGAATCTGAGTTTCTAGGAGAGCAGGTAGATTTATACACACAAGTTTGTACATTCATCATTACTTAGAAAGTACGTGGTCGTCTCATGAACCGTAAAACAGGTCGAAGCTATCAAGAAAATCTCAGAGTATGTTGCCCAGCTAAGAAGAATTGGAAAGGGTCATGGTAATTAAGTCCCTTAAAGCCCCTCAAGATCATCTTTAATAAATTGCAATTGCACTTTCTTTCTTTCTTGGGTGTTTGATTAAATAATTGGTGCAGGGGTGTGGCATTTTGACCAAATGCTTCTGGATGACCAAGAGGTTCTGCATTGAGGGTTAAAGGAAGGAATGTTGCATGCAGCTCTTGATGATTCTGATTTGGTGATAATGTTTTCCTTGTGCTATACGGCACTGTTCTATCTTTTTTATAGCGAGGTCTTTATGGATAATAATAGTAGTTCTTTTCTTCTTTCTTTTCTATGTTGTGTTTAAAAGGATGTTCGCGAGTGTTTTTGAATGTAAGTAGTACTCTGAGAATAAATGTAAAAGTCCACCACTGCTTTTAATGTGACTGTCGCTATCGTTAGAACCTTTTGCTTACTGAAACGGCATGGCATTGGAACAAGTGAACAATGATTCTTGATTTTCTTAAAGAAATTACCTAGTGGCTTGGGAACGATATATTTGCTCTTTAAATTCCAAAAACAGAGCTTAAATGGAGAACGAGAAACTACACATAAGTTAGAAAAAAAGTCTTCCTCAATGGCAAATGCTTCAGCTTCCTCACCTACCAATCCACACTTTTTCCAGCCTCTTCTTCCTGGTTTTCAAAGCCACCTTGTAATTCTCTCTCAGACTCTCTCTAATGAGTAATGTTTGTTTGATGTTTTCTTTCGTTGCAGATCATTCCCATGGCGTTCTACTCAAGGCACATAAAGGGAATAACCGATGAGGGCAATGCCAACGCGGTGGTGGTAAAGCTGAGATCGGACGCTTCTGATTTAACGTGGGAAGTTAGGAAGATGGACGGTCGGAGACTTACCCAAGGCTGGCAAGAGTTCACCACCAGTCATGATCTCCGGGTCGGTGATATAGTCATCTTTAGACATGATGGAGACTTGTTGTTCCATGTCACAACTTTTGGGCCCTAGCTTGCTGTGAGATACAATACGATGATGATGTCTTTCAAATATCCTCTGGTACGATCTCAAGTACTACTTGAACTCGGTTGACTCTTAAGATTCCTGTTTAAATTCTTCAGTTTCAATGCTGAAACAGATTCAGATAAAGAGATGAATCAAGAAACAAGAGAAGCAGTCTCTCCATCAGATAAATCTTGTTTTGTAGCTCGTGTCACCCCGTCTAATCTAAGAAAAGATGCACTGGTGAAATTTTATCTTCTGCATTTGATATACTTTTCCATAAAACCATAAAGCTAAAGTCAATCATTTCTATTTTAGAAAAAAAATTTGAGATAAAGTTTTACTCTAATATGTTTTCTGTTATATAAAATATTTATATTTTCTACTACAAATAGAGAGATACTACTATAACTTTTCTCTATTTATTTTTATTATAGAAAAATGCATTGGAACAAAAACTTTATTTAATTTTTTTCTTTGATAATAGAGATCTCTTAAATATAAATGTGCTGGAAGTTGGTCTTTTTTTTTTGAATCTGAATAATTTATTCTTTGATAAACTTCACAGTTTCTTCCAAGACTCTTTTCAAGGTCTAATGGTTTGATGAATCGTGAGTGCGAGATCACTCTACTGAACGAGTATGGGAAACCATGGACAGCGTTGCTGATCTACTACAAAACAACGGGTGATGTTTACCTCAGGCGAGGCTGGAGAAACTTCTGCCACGAAAATCAGAAAGGAGCTAATGGCTTATTGACTTTCAAGCTTGTGCAAGCAGGTACAAAACCTGTTCTCCAGTTGTGTTCGTCCCTGCACAAACGAGACTGTATCCGAGGCTCTTCTTCTTCAAAAAGCCAAGGCAGATTCTTGACACTAACTCTTACACATTACAATTTCAAGAGTTGTAAACTGGTAAGTGAGTAAGTTTTCATCACTCATTCCAGAAGAAAAGATGATGATGAAGAAGATGATGATGTAATATCTAAGCATTCTCTGAGTCCTTACTCTTTGATGACTGGGCTACTTTTGAGAAACTTACAAATGAAAACTGTAAGATGTTTTTTCTACATTTTCCCATCAATAATATAATTATCAAGTACTATTGGTTACTCTTGAGACAAAAGAAAAAGATGAATAATCGTAGATAAAGTTGGCAATGTTTTCTTTGTGCTATACGGCACTGTTTATCACTTTGTAATGAGTATCTCAATGTTAATAATGCAAGTATAGTATGAGAACAAATGTAAGTCCAGTGCTTCATTGCTACTGTCGCCATAAAGCTTAACCGCTTGTGAGTGTGTTAAACTGTATAAGAATGTAAGTGGTAGCCTGATGAGAACAAAAAACGGCATGGTAAGTTTCTCTTTAAGGCCAAGTCCAACCAGACGCTATAACTTTAAAATAGTGTAGGATTTGACGTTTTCTTTCTCCAACACCACGGTAAAACAAACGGTATAATAGTGTGATTCCTTTATTTGCTGCAGTGTCACATCATATTTGGTGATGTATTGTAGCGACGGCAAATTTTTTTTTTTTTTTTTTTTCAAAACTGTTTTTTTTATGTCAAATCAAAGCTGTTTATTTATATATTGTCTATCTAACTAACTGATTAAATTTGATTTATATTACTATTTTGTAAATAGATCAGATAATAAAAATAAAAATATATAACAAAGTTTGATTTACACATTGAAAATTAACTTACAAAATAAACTAATATTTTAATATAACTGTTATATAATATATTTATATGTGACACAGAAATATTATTTTTGTTATAGTTTTATATTAGGTAATAGCTTTTGTTCATAAAATATTAACATTTATCAAAACAAAAGCAAAAACAAAAAAAATCTTAGTTAATAATATAATAATAAAGAATATTCATTTTAGTGTAATATTTGGTGTTGTGGTTGGAGAGTCAAAAAAATTTAGTGCTAAAATTACACTAAAATGGTGTTGTTTTGACACTAAAATAGTGTTATGGGTTGGAGATGCCCAAATAAGAAAACCACCAAACCAGAGCAAAATTGGAGAATACGAATCGACATTATTGAAAACATAAAAAAAAAAAGCACTCGTCGTCAGTGGAAAATATATCAGCTTGCTCACCAACGAGAATCATACACGTGTGACATATCAACAATGGCGTGTCTTGGAAACCAAAGATTTTTCTTTAAAATCTAAACAGAGCAAAAATTTGAGGAAGAAAAAAAGATACCGAAGCTAAAGAAAAGAAAAAAATGATCGTCAATGGCAAATGCTTCAGCTTCCTCACCGATCAATCCACATTTTTTCCAGCCTCTTCTTCCCGCTTTTCACAGCCACCTCGTAATCTCTCTCTCTCTCTCTCTCTCTCTCTCTCTGAAGATGCATGCATCTGTTTGTTCTATGTTTCTCTGACTTTCTTTCGTTTCAGAACATCCCCATGGCTTTCTTCTCAAAGCACATAAACGGAACAACAAACGAGGACAATGCTGTGGTAAAACTAACATCAGACGCTTCAGACAAAACCTGGGAAGTGAAGATAAACGGTCGGAGTCTCACCCAAGGCTGGAAAAATTTCGCCAACTTTCATAATCTCCGAGCCGGGGATATAGTTATTTTCAGATGTGATGGAGACTTGTAAACTCAGAGAGAATGTGTTGTGGAAACTGTGTATTGCTCTATTGACAATCGATGAGTACATATACGTGTTTACAATATCTTCATGAGAAGATTCTGTTATATCTACAACTACTAACACTTATCAATAATACTTATCTCCAACTAACGTTATCTTCTCGTGATCTTCTCGTACCGGTTTAGCCTACCAATCCGAACCACACCAAACCACTCATAACACTCCCCCTCAAGTTGGTGCGTGCAAGTTACGAACGCCCAACTTGTTGAGCAGATAATGAAACACCATCCCGATAAACATAAACACCGTCCCGTTCTTCACCTGCTCCAATCAGGGTCCTCGTAAAACGGTCCTGCAAAACACACAGTGTATCAGAAAACATTGCAAGACATCCTGTCTGTTTCAATAGCTTTGCTACAGACAACAATGTGCAATTCAAATCAGGGACTAAAAGAACATCAGGCAGGGTCAGCTTATCCGAAAGTCGCAGTACACCACTCCTTGTGGCCTGCACTTGACTTCCATCGGCAAAGTGTACTGGACATCCCACCACATCACGCAGATCACTGAGCAATCGTGCATCACCAGTCATGTGGTGTGACGCTCCAGTGTCTATAATAACCTCTCCGGTTTGTTTCTTACCATTGAGCTTCTCTGAAATTGGTGTCGGCTTCTGCTGTTCAAGTAGTGCAGAAAGCGACGCCCATTGCTCGGCGGTTAACGGCGAACTACTAGCTCCACTCGAGGCCTGCGTTGCATTAGATCGTGCTTGACCACGTCCACGACCTCTGCTACCTCTTCCGCGACCGCCCCGATCTCCTCCTTGGTTCCGTTCTGTCCACCAGTCTGGAAACCCGATGATCTGCCAGCAATCTTTCTTCTCGTGTCCTGTTCTTCCGCAGTGAGAACAGACCACTCCTCCACGACTTCTACCAGTAGCACCACTCGATGCAGTCGCAGTAGCAGTCTCTCCATGCGATGCCTCAGACCTGGTTGCGAACCCGACAGCTTCCTGCTTGGTCTCCACTCTGGTCGTCAGAACCCGTCTCTCCTCTCGAACGACTCTCTGATAAACAGAGTTCAAGTCTGGCAAGGGGTCCATCCCGATAATGTTGGTGCAGACGTTGCCAAACCTTGAGTCGTCTAGTCCCATGAGAAACATATGGACTTTCTCCTCCTCATAGTCCTTGCTTATCTTCTCAGACGCACCGCAAGTACACGTTGGAAGAGGTTTGTAATTCAACAACTCTTCCCACTTTGACGTAAGCCGTCCAAAGTACTCAAGAACAGTTGATCCATCCTGCTTACAGGCAGCCAGCTCGGACTTAAGCTGATGAACCCTCACCGCATTTCCAATCGAAAATCTCCGCTTCAAGTCGTTCCACATCTTGGCTGCATCTGGTGTGAACGTCACAGTCGATCGCACCGTGGACGAGATCGAAGCTCGTATCCACCCCACAATCATGGAGTTGACGGTCTTCCACGACTCAGCTTCTTCTGGTTTCTCCTTCTCATCCGGCAACAACAAGGTACCGTTGATGAAACCGAACTTGCGCTTCGCACGAAGCGCGTTCTCCAACTCCGATGCCCACTCGGCATAGTTCTCACCAGTCAGCGTAACCGGTGTTATTGAAACTCCCGGATTGTCTGACGGCGCTAGGTAATAAGGAGACCCCATGTTGGGTGCGACTGTACCGCTGCTACCCGCCACCGTGATCTCTCCTTTAGTCATTCTCACACTCTCTCTTGACGATTTTTACTGATCTTTACACAAGCTCTGATACCATGTAAACTCAGAGAGAATGTGTTGTGGAAACTGTGTATTGCTCTATTGACAATCGATGAGTACATATACGTGTTTACAATATCTTCATGAGAAGATTCTGTTATATCTACAACTACTAACACTTATCAATAATACTTATCTCCAACTAACGTTATCTTCTCGTGATCTTCTCGTACCGGTTTAGCCTACCAATCCGAACCACACCAAACCACTCATAACAAGACTTGTTGTTCCACGTCACGTCTTTTGGACCTAGTTGCTGTCAGATTCTATATAATGATGATGATGTCATACAAATATCCTCTGGTAAGATATTAATTACTACTTTTAAACTCAGTTTACTTTCTGTTTAGATTCTTATTTGTAAAGTTAAAACAGACTCAGATTCGGAGAAGTGTCGAGAAGCAGGATCTCCATCAGATAACTCCTGTTTTGTAGCTCGTGTTACCTCCTCGAATCTAAAGTAGAGATATGCTGGTTGAAAAGCTTTTTGCTTCTACTTTTTTTTATTTACTTACCATTTTTTTTAACCTAAAATAACATAAACTTTGTTGCAGTTTTTACCAATAGGCTTTTCAAGGTCTAATGGCCTGATGGATCGTAAGTGCGAGATCATTCTATTGAATGAAGATGGGAAACCATGGAACGTGTTCCTGAGTAACCACAAACCATACGGTCGTGTTTACATCAGTACCGGCTGGAGAAGATTCTGCCACCAAAATCGAAAAAGAGCCAACGATTTACTGACTTTCAAGCTTGTGGAAGCAGGTAACAAACCTGTTCTCCAGTTGTGTTCGTCCATGTACAACCGAGACTGTCTCCGAGCTTCATCTTCAACTAGCCAAGAGAGGTTCTTGACGCTAAGTCTCACGCAATACAATCTGAGGAAGTATAAACTGGTAAGTTTTTTCATCAGCCATTTCAGCATATTGTTAGAAGAGATATGTTGTAATGTTTTTTACGAGTCCTTTTATTTGTAGTGTCTACCGGGGAAATTTGTGTGGTTGAATGGTATGGAGAACGCAAGGAAGATAACTCGTGTGGATAGATACGGTTTCAAAAGGACAACTAGTCTTAGACCTGATAACAACAGTGGAAAAATGAGAATGGGGAAAGGGTGGAGAGAGTTCTGTGAAGCTAATGGAGTGAAGGCTGGTGAGTCCTTTAAGCTGGAACTCGTCAAGGAAGAAGAAGAAGACACAGCTACTCATTTACTTAAGTTCTGCACCAAAGTCTGAAACTCTCTCTTGCTTATGTAATAAATGTTTGAAATGTAGTTTGTTATTTGTCTTTCGGCTGGCATTGTAACATGGCAAGGCTTTAGTAGTTTGGGATTAGCAAAGGAAAGCAAATACCCTGTTGTTCCTTGGAAGTTCATTGGCATTGCAAATAATTTTTGTTAATCTCAGCAAAAGCTTCTTTTGGGGGCAACTCAGACTTATCATACTCAAGTATTGAGAACCTTCCAAGTTCAAGCAAGTTTTCCCTTCATCTCTGTTTCTGCTCTTCCCCTCTGCTTTTAGACCTCTAGGGCATAGCAAAATCTATTGGCTCACCACTAATCTAATGCTTTTGACATGATAAGAAGCATTCTCAGAATCCTTAGTGAGGTTATTAGATCGTAAAGGGATGGCTAATTTTGGACATAAATATTTTCATTGGTTTGTTCTGATAGAGTTGATTGCTGTAACTAATTGTAAGTATATAATTTGACTGACTACTCAAATCCAAACCATACCATAGCTCTCTTTTTTTACTACTTCCCTTGTACAAATCTGTGTGTTAGCTCATGTTTTGCTCTAGCTTTTTCTCTAATTTACAAGGCTTTATACTTTTTTCAGTGATGTCAACAAGTGGAGCTTGCAAAAACCCTTATTGCCTAATAATTACATATCCCAAACGACATCGTTTAATGACTTGCGCGACAAGGAGGAACTAAAAGAACCCTCTGGACGACTTAGCGAGTAAAGACTTCTTCTAGCCGTCGTCAAACTGTATCTCTCTCGATTTGACAGAGAGAACCCGGAATCTCTCTCTCTCTCTCTCTCTCTCTCTCTCTCTCTCTCTCTCTGTCCCAAATGGCGAACCCGACCGATAATCTCGACCCGAATCCACCAACCCGAGAACCAGAGGACGAACCGGAGGAAGTAAAAGAATTAAACAGCAACGAAGGAGAACTAGAAGAGGAGGAAGACGGCGATGATACAGTAGTATCCAATCCTCAAACCAAGACGGAATCTCTCTTCCGCCGAATGAGATCCGCGCCCGTGCCCGTGCGCGTCCACGACGTGATCGTCAGAGGAAACGACAAGACCAAGGACCACGTCATCGAGGCGGAAGTGGAAGCCGTGAGGGAAGCGAACACGCTGCAGGAGCTTCTAGAAGCCTCTAGGGTTGCCAATTCGAATCTCCGAGCGCTCGATATCTTCGATTCCGTCAACATCACGCTCGATTCCGGCCCTCCTGAGCTCCCCGGTACGACCAATGTGGTCATCGAAGTCGTCGAGAGCAAACACCCTCTCACCGGCCAAATCGGCGCCTACACTAGAGCTGAGGTATTATTGCTCTAATCCAAGGCTTTGGTATTATTAGGCATTTAGAGACTTGGAGGCGTTAACAAATTATTTAAAATTTTATATTTAAGTTTACATTTGAATATTTAAGTTTTTTTTAGGTTCAGTTATAAAATTATTTTGGTGAATTATATAAAAATTACAATTACAAAAAAAAAATATGTTGGTCAAGTTTGTGGATTTGCACTAACATTATTGCTAGTTTAACAGATTTAGATCAATTAGAACGATTTAGATTCTCCAATTTAAAACAGTTTTTTTGGTTCAGTTATAAAATTATTTTGGTGAATTATAAAAATTACAATTACAAAAAAATAAGTTGGTCAAGTTTGTGGATTTGCACTAACATTATTGCTAATCTAACAGATTTTGATCAATTAGAACGATTTAGATCAATTTAAAACAGTTTAAACCGATTTCAAGAATTTTTAAAAATTGTTTTAGACTGATTTTTCAGAACATTGTTCGAATCACAATTTGCTATGTTTCAGTTGAGTTGTGTCCATTTAGAGTTGAGTTTTGTTGTCTTCTTGAAGCTGTTTCTGTCCTTTTTATTACTTGTGTGCGGTCTTGTTTGATAAAAGCTTTTAGATTTGGACATGAATGTGATGATACTCTTGTTCTAGTCGAAGTCATCAAGCGTGGAAGCATCTTTGAAGTACAAGAACATTTTTGGGTATGGAGATATGTGGGACGGGTCTATGGTGTATGGAATTGACAGCTCTGCTGAGGTTGGCATGGGGATGTATTTGCCTAGGTTCAGAGGACTTCCTTCTCCTTTTAGCTCTCGTCTTTACCTCTCGACTCAAGACTGGCTTAAGTTTTCGTCTTATAAAGAACGGTCTCTCGGGCTTTCCCTAGGACTTCTCTCTAGCAAGTATCACGAGCTTGTCTACAATGTAGGGTGGCGTTGCCTTACAGACCCGTCTCGGTCGGCTTCAGAATCAGTAAGGAGGCAGCTGGGACATAGTTTTCTTTCTGCATTGAAGTATACTTTTAAGTATGACCAGAGAGACTCGTACCTGAGGCCAACGAGTGGGTACGCTTTCACTTCTACTTCTCAGATTGGTGGTCTTGCTCCTGATAGCCGAAGCCTACGCTTTTTGAAGCAGGAGATTGATCTTAAGTGTGCTGTTCCTTTAGGGTTTTATCAAGCTGCTTTAAACTTTGGTGTGTCTGGGGGTGTCACGTTTCCGTGGGGAAGCGGATACCGGAACCGAGCTTCCTCTGTGCCGGAGAGGTTTTTCTTGGGTGGCAATTCATCGCCTGTGTGCTCTTTGGGCGGGCCATCAGCGCTGTGGGGGTTCAGTGCCAGAGGACTCGGTCCCAACGAGCCGAGGAGGAGAGGCGATGTTGAAAGAGATTTTGTTGGGGGAGATGCTGCGGTGACTGCGTTTGCTGATCTCTCGTTTGATTTGCCGTTCAAATGGTTGAGAGAGAGAGGAGTCCACGGGCATGTGTTTGCATGTGCGGGGAACATGGCAAAGCTGACGGAGAATGAGTTTAGAAACTTGAGTGGTTCAAAGTTGTTGGAGACGTTTAGAACTTCAGTTGGTGCTGGGATCGTATTACCAGTTAGTCTCTTCCGTATGGAGGTTTGGTTCTCATCACTACCCTCTGTAATGTGAGATGACTAACAGTCTAACACTCTTATCTTATCTTTTGTTTTGTTTTTTGTTATGAGACAGATTAATTACTGCCATATAGTGAAGAAACAAGAACACGATCGAGCAAAATCTGGTTTTTTCCTGACATTCTCGGCCTGAGGAGTTTTAGTTGAAGAAAAGCTATCAGCCTTGCCCCAATGTCTGGTAGAAATCTTCGGTTTCAGGCTGTTTGATTTATTACTATCTTATTTGATAAATTTTAGAAAAGAGTTGATTATTTTGACATGTTTGCCTCATTTTTGGATTCACAGGGAATAAAAAGATTATCTGTTCCATACTTAAAAAAAAACTTTGATGTATGTTTTTGTTTTCGGTCAAGAAAGATATTCAAGATTCATTGAAATTTTGACTTGGTTGCATATTTGTACTCATTTACAAAGGTTTACAGATTTCAAGATTCTTTGCTATTGTCAGGTTTTGATGTGTGTTGTACTCCATTTACAAAGGTTGAAAGATATCAAGATTATTATGGGTCTATCTTCTAATGTGTTATTAAAGCTTTTTGGATTTAATTTTCTTGTGATGGGTATATTCTCAAATGATAATGAATGATGATAATATAAGAGGAAGAGAAAAGAATGAAACTGGATAGTGAAGAGGTCGGTGGTGGTAGTGGTGGGCTTCTCATTCCCTCACTTATCTTGTCAAATGTCTTGTCTTCTCCATTTCCACACTCCAATCTATATATATGCAACTTATGATTTACTCGCTTAAATTTGCACATACTATATAGTATAATCTAAGTCTTGCTTCTCTTTGTTTTAGTGCCCACAATCTCAAACAACTGACTGGTTACTTTCAACTCGCTCTCTCTGCTCTATCACGTCATCCTTTGATTTTTCAATATTATACTCAATACCTAAATCTCAAAGGTAAAACCAGTATATGATTATGATTTCTGACCTACGAGCTTGAACTCCTTATACCCACGAGCCAATCATGTAAAATTAGCAAAAAGAAAAGATCAATCCAACACAAAATGATGAATAGGCCCCCATGCCTTGTCCCATTATGTTCCCTTCTCAATTACTACAACAACACTCTTCTCCACACAAAAAGATGTTTAATAAAGAGTCCAATAATATATATAAAGGACGCACCAGATAAAACTTAAGGATAAACCATAGCCTAACATTTTACCACCCACCAAAAAACAGAGAGAGAGATGAGAGGGCATGAGCCACGGTCAAGCTCCTCTTGTGCAGCTTGCAAGCTCTTGAAGAGAAGATGCACACCCACTTGCATCTTCGCTCCTCATTTCCGCTCGACCGACCAGATGACTTTCGCCAAAGTCCATAAAGTCTTTGGAGCCAGCAACGTCAGTAAGCTTCTCAGCGAGGTTCCCGAAGAACAGAGACAAGAAACCGTCAACTCCTTGGCTTACGAAGCTGACGTCCGTCTCAAGGATCCTGTTTACGGTTGTATTGGAGCCATAGCTTCTCTGCAGAAGAAGATGCTTGAGCTTCAACATGATATAGCCGTTGCTCGCAGTCGACTACTTAGTGCCCATAATAATGCTGGTGGTGGTGGTGTCAACAACAACAACAACAGCAACCACGTGTCGTCGTCCCCTTTGGTAGATGATTCTTCTACTCAGCTTGCTGCTTTTCTTGATCTTGTACCTTCTTATAGTGACTTGATGTTGCTTGATGGGTCTGGTCTTGATGCTTACTTGTTTGATATTGGACAGCCTCCTTTTGTATAGGCCTCGCTTTATCTCTTTTATCCACTGTATTTGCACTTGCTAATAAGTCATCTTCACTAATGTATTATTAATCCTAATATGCAAAATCATTTGCTTACTTCTATCATTTGTATAAAAGCTCAGATTAAATTCAAAAATCTTAATTCAAAAATGAGAAGACTAAGGTAGATGATGAGTGTCCTTACCAGTTTTGGACCAAGCTGGTCGGTAGGCCATGACGAGTAAAGTTAGGTTTCTTGCTTTTAAGATGCAGAGCTTCATTGTAAGTCAGGTCTAAAGAAGAGAGAGAGCACATGCTAATGTCAGCCCACCCCCAATTTTACCAAACATGAAATACTTGATGGGTATGCTTCTGTGATTTTCCTTTTGAGAAGTTTCAATAATACAGACTCATGTGTCACTTCTTGTCCATCAGGTCACAAGAGTCTTGTCCTTGAGATTCTAGATTGATGCAAAGTCACATAAGCAAAAAGCCAAATCAATAGCTTTGTGGTGGGTTTTGATCAGTTCCAAAAGTGAATTATGGAAAGAACATGAACAACTATGATGTATTGTTTGTCCTGGAGTGTATAAGCTCATTCCTGAAAACTTGATTAAGCAAAAAGACTAATTGATCTGGAACTTGCAGGAACCATCATACATTACAATACTTCACAAAAGTACATCTTGATATGTCAGATATACTACAAGAGTTTCTTGTATCCTAAGGGATTAAGAATAATAACAGTTTCTCCAATTTCTAATGAGCGCTCTCAGATCCAACCATTGCTTCCTTTTGCATCACCATAGTAGTATAGCTTTCTCCACAATCCTAATACTACAACTTCTTACCTGCACAACAACAAGACACACTTCATGTTTTCAGAATAATATAAACCTTAAAAAGAAACATAATCAAGAGTAGATACCCTAAAGATATGGTTCCCAAATCAACAATCTGAAGCTTACATAAAGTTTCAACCTTTAAGATCACACAAAAATTAAAACTTTACCATATATTTATTCACAATAAAGATTATATTTTTTAACCTGAAGCAGCTCTACGTTTCCCAAGCTTAGACTTCTCAAGCTCCATCTGCATATCCATCAACATGTTCATTCGTTGTAACTCAATCTCCTTTGCAGCTTCCATCCTCTGCTTCTCCAATTCAATCATCATCCCCTGCTTCGCACTCTCGATTCCTCTCGTACACCTCTCCTAACTTGAGAATCGCTCTCGCCAGCTCCCTACACGACGATCCTTCACCTTCACCTTCAACAACACTCCGATCTACTACGCCTTCCACTCGCCGATGCTTCCTCGCCACAAACCCCCAATCACCCTCCACGTCATCATCATCATCGTCCTCGTCGTCGTCCTCGTCGAGAGAGCTTCCGCTCGAAACAGATCCCGCCGGTTTCGTCACCGGCGATCTGAAAGCTCCGGCGGCTGGTGGATTTCTTCGCGGCGGCGGGACCGATCAGGAAGTCTAGCCTCTCGAAGAAGCACCAGGAAGACGACGACGGCTTCGGCCTTCTCCGTCTTGTACTTCTTCTTCAGCGTGTCGATCCGGTTCTTGCACTGCACGTCGGTCTTCGGCCGGCCGTTGCCGCCGTGGCGAGAGTTGACGGCGTCGGCGACTTCTTTCCAGTCGTTCTGACGGAGGTTTCCGCGGCTGAGGTGGACGTACCGGTCTCCCCAGGCTTCGATCAGCGTCGCCGTCGCGTCCTCGCTCCACCAGTCCTCGCGTCCCGGAGGTACACGGTGAGAGGAGCCGCCTCCGCCGGTGCTCTGCGATTGGGACTTCGGCTGAGTCTCCGGCGTCGTCTCCATTCCGGAGGGAGGGAGGGAGAGAGGGTAACGTGAGAGGAGGAGGAGGAGAAGGAGAGGCTTAGAGATAAGGGTAGGAGGCAGAGAGAAATCGGATTTTATGATTGGTTGATTACCGGCGGTGACGTCATCAACGGCGATTATCCCTCTCTCTAACCGAACTAATCTTTAACTCAATACATCGAACCCGGTTTGGTCCTAAATAGGGTCCCACCCACTAGTATGGTCAATTTGTCAAACTTTGTTCAATGTCTGTGCTAATCCATTTGTTTCATATTAATTGTCAGTGTCACTTTACTATTTTTTTCTTATTATAAAAAGAGTGTTATTTTAAAATCACATGTAATTTAAAATACATTAATTTTATAAATAATTTCATTTATCTCAAATATTATTGGTTGGATATATATAATTAGTAAAAAATTAAATACATTTTTTTTTAATTTGTGTGAAAAATGTCAAAATGATATTTATTGTAAAATGTAAAATGGAAGGAGTAATAATTTTTATTAAACTACATTAATTGAACTCATAGACTGATGATTTTATCGGTTTTGGGTTTGGATTGTTTTTGCAGTTATTATTGTATGGGAGTAGTCTATTTATCAATATAAAACACTACTCAATGTTATCGAAATATAAGCAAAAAAAGAATAATAAGGTATTTATATACCGAGCAATTATACATTTGTGTATTCGTGTGGGTAGATCATGAACGTACATAATCTAGGAGAGTTTGGAAGTGAAAATTAAAGATGGTGGGGTGTAATTAAGGGAAACAGGTGAGTAGGCTAAGAGTTAGGTAAAGGGCAAGAGAAGATCATCTAAAAACGTGTTAGGTTTATCATAGACTATAGTGTATATGTTTCGTACCGTGTCTTGTCTATATGTCCTTTTGCTCTCTTATACACCAATTAATACGCACTCCATGCCTAATCACTACTTATAGAAGTGATGTTAGTTGAAACGTTATTTTAGTTTGCAAATAGTTGTATTGAAGTGGGGTTTTATGGTGACCAACAACATATATCAACTAGTTTCAGTGATTGTTGCTAACCCATCCAATCCATATACATCAATAGGTTTATAGGACTTTAAGAGGAGAAAAATTGATACTCTTTGGATACCAGTAGTAATCTCATAACCATAGGTAAACATGGCGTTTGCAACTAATCGTTCATATGCTAAGAAGGATTACTACTCACTAGGAGTCTAGGACTATAATCAGATTCATGTTGTGGTTCTGTTTTACATTACAATATTTCTGAATCACCGATTGGTTCAATCCATCAATCCTCTTAAATTTGCTGCAACTTAGCATTCATTCCTCTCGAATACTCGAACTGATTCTTGAAGACGTATAATCATGTCACATTTATTTCAATCACACATCTTACATGCCTACTTCCACACGTAATTGTAGTAGTTCAAAACTTCAAATAAGTGCTCAAGTATGGCTCTATAGGTAAAGAACTAGAGTTTCGATAAAAAAAAGGGTAAATAACTAGTATGCTAATTAAAGCTACCTTACAGTCATATTTTTGTAATCTAACTATACTGGTCTTATGTCTTATTCCATTGGTATCTTGGCACCATTTAACAACCGAGTAAACAGAAACGTGCATGGCATGTCGCCTACTGTTATTCGAATTAATTTGGTTCCCAGAGCACTTTAAGAACCTAAACTATTTCAAAGCCCACTTTCCTCCAAACTTGACTCTAATTAATATTCCCTGGGCTTAATAATATTAATAAAATTATCAACGAATCATGTACGCAATCACGTGACAAATATTAACTGTATATCTATATATACTGCAGAGATTGTGCATTTATACAGCACAACGACCCATAAATACAGCCGGGAGATGACGTCATCATCACCGTCTCCAAGAGCCTCGATGCTTCTGTACTGGAACGAGAACCAGTACGACGACCGGAACTTCCAGATTCACGGCCGGACAGTTTTCTTCGTCGTGGCTCTGTTCTCCGTCCTCCTCTTCTTCGCCTTGCTCACTCTCTACATCCACCGGAGCTGCCTCGTTCGCGATCTCACCGACTTCCACGCGCCGTCTCCTCCGTTTACGGCGTACGTTAGCGGAGGTCTCGATCCGGCGGCGATTCGGAGTTTGCCGGTTGTGCTGTGCCGGAGGGAGGCGGAGGAGGAAGAGAGGGAGTGTTGTATATGCCTCGGTGGTTTAGAAGATGGAGAGAAGATGAAAGTGCTTCCTCTGTGTCGCCATTGTTACCACTGCGAATGCGTGGACCGGTGGCTTATGACCGAGTCGAGTTGTCCGCTGTGCCGAGTCTCGATCAGAGTCGACTCGTCCATCCTGTTGCCAGTACATGAGACTGAAACGACGACGTGTTGAGTGATGGTGATTTTAAGATATTTGTAGTTTTGGTTTTGTCATGGGGTTGAGTCAAGATATTTTGAAAATACAGACAGGAATAGCAATGGTTATAGTTTATTTGAAAAAAAAAGATTTTTTTTTATCTAAATGTCTTTTTTTTTTGGAACTACCTTTTTATGTAAATGTCTATATCAAGTGATTGTGAAGTTCTTATCACTTGCAGATATTTTTTAATTTGTATGATTAAGATCTTCGTTGTAGGTGTAGATATTTTTTTTAGTTTTTATTGACTGCTTTATTGCATTCGTGTAGATTAAGCCAAGTAGTAGATTAATGGTCGCACCTAGCTAGAGATTCGTGTGAGAAGCCTCCAGGCTCCAGCCCTTGTATACTCAAAGTATTAACTGCTCTGTTGCATTTCATTTGGTTCAGTTTTTTTTCTTCTAATGGTAGAAACTGGAGCACAGGCTGGAGCCAGTTTTTTTCTTCTAAGAGTATTTTCAATCTCTTCGTTTTTTTTTTTGTAAATCAAAGGCGAGCCAACAAGAACAATCGAAGTCAAAACAAACACAAAGAAGTTCATAAAACTCAAAAAGTTTATAAAACGTTGACAATGGTAAAATGGCCTTAAACCAAAAATGACTCTTCTAAAGACCCCAAAGAATATTATTACAAACGGAAAGTGTACCGAGATTATTATCCACACATACCCTATAAAATCAAAGAAAGAAAGGAAACATTCCGTACGAGTAACAGTCACAGTCCTGTAGTAGACGAATACCACCGTGGTAGAGATGAGTTTTTGTTTTCGATGGTCTTAGTAGCCTCCCATCGGTGGCATTCCATATGGTGGCATTGGTGGCATTGGTGGCATTCCAGGCATCCCTCCCATCTGTGGTGGCGGACCGTAACCGCCTCCCATCCCTGGACCACCTCCCATTCCTGGCATCGGTGGGGCCGGTAGAGCCAATGGCAATAATTGGGCGTACATATTCTGTTTTCATAACAAAACCAAAGATATAAGCTGTTTTCGATATATTTTAGCACTTTTGGATATGATGTATAAGGTGAAAGTAGTAGTACCTGTTGGGACATGACATCCTTCTCTTCCTGCTCTTTGGCCTTCACTTCCTTCTGTGCTTCTAGCTTGTCCTTGATTAGTTCATCCACTTTCCCAGAGTATTCTCGGATAAACTGCCATAAAAGAAGGGAGAAAGAGATTTGATCATATATTATAGTGTGTTTACATAGTTCCTATCCCGTTTGAGTGATTCGGAGTATAAGTCACCTGGAGGAGATACGGGAAGGCAAAGTCAAGCATATTGTTGATCCAAGCATGTTCCAGAGCAACATCTGGTCGGATTAAGTCATAACAGACAAAGAGACATGTGGCAAAACATTCCTTTTTACCCTGTTATCAAAAAAAAAGGATTTTCTTAATATCTTCTTTATACCAAAAGAATAAAATTAAATGAATGGCTTGAAAAAGATGTCTATATACCTGTTCAATGAAGTAAACCAGAAGTTGTTCTGCAAGGTCATGGTCGCCGGATTGTGAAGCAGTTTCCATACAGTCCTTGTACATGTTATCTTTCTTCGACAACGCAATTGATTGCTTCCATCTACCTGCTTTCTTGTAGATATACGCAGCCACACGTCTCATTTCCACAAGCTCGTGTTTCTCAATCTGCAAAGATATAAAGATTTAATGAGTATATAAGCGAAGATATAAAACCTTATCACGACAGGTAGATTTAAAACTCTTTACCTTCTGAGCGAGGCCTATCTGGTCAAAGCTGTCATGCAAATCAATAGACTCGCGCAACCTATCGTAGTCTTCTTCTTCTACGTATATCTCATTCAGCGCTTCATTTACAGCAGAAACATTGTTGCTCTGAACTGCAACCATGTAGGGCTTGATAAGGCGCAGCTGACCAGCCTGAGATCAGGAAGATAAATATCTATCAGAAATCAAATCATTATTAAAGCCACTGCTGATAAGCTTTAAAATGGCAAAAATAAAACAAAGGGTCAGCCTCGAACCTTGCGCATGATATCCACCACACGTGTGTGATCTAACCGCAGAGCAAGCACATTGAGAAGATCGTTGATTATATCAGGGTGCTCTTGCAAGTAGAAGTGAACGGCCTTGTAGTAAAGCTCGACATTCGCAACCTTGGCGACAATGTCTTTGAATTGCATGTGCTCCCATGCTTCAGGAGAATGGTTCATGACAGTAGTTGCAGCATTGTCAAACTCATCGTATTGAATGTACAGATAGGTCAGTTCCTGCCAATGCTGTTGCTCATCACAGGCTCGTATAAGCTTGGGAATATTGAGACGAGTGGAGAACAACTTGATGTGTTCCATAAGCTTCTCATAACGATATCTGGCGTACAGTACACCCAACTCGGTGAAGATCCCCATGTGAGCCCGTTCCAAACCAAGTCCACTCTCCATAAGTGAGATTAATTCATTGAAGCATCCTCTGTTCTGGTAGTACTCGCTGACTTCTTCCAGGTCATCCACCTGTTAAGAGGATAAAAAGATTAATTAACCCGTGGGACAATAATATCATGAAAAATTAAGAAAATTTTCACCAAGATCAGGTCATTGTTCACCTGTATGATAATGTTAAGTCCACATATTTGTGCCAGTCGGAATTCTTCTGCATCAACACAAGCAAAGCAGACTTCCTTCCATGTCTTTGCACTGTTGGCTTTCCTTGCAGCATCCACAGCACCTTGGAACTGCTGCAACTTCACAAGTGTGACGGCTAACTTGCCCCAGTTCGATATGAACGCATAAATTATTTTTGCAGCCTCGTACAACGCTTCATCATACAGGCGATCGCCCACTTGTTGTAGGTTAGCAACGTTTGGCATCAGAATAAATTCCTCTATCTCACCCAACCTTTCAATCTTTGCATAAGCATATATGAGTTCACTATCAACCTTGGGTTCCTTCACCTTCTGTCTAACCATAAGAAGGTATCTGACCAAGTCATCATAGACATTAGCATCTTCAGTAGCACGTATGACCTCCAAGAAATGAGTGGCATCATCAGCTCGAATAAAAGATTCAATTGCATCACTGACTAGCCCATCCCTGAGTTGAGCCTTGGCGACTTGGGTCCAAACAGAATCTTCTTCGACCCGGAAAGCAAACTCAACAGCACGCTCAATGCTTCTGACGTTATCCAGCAATACGTTGACAGCCTGAACATTTAAGTTAAACTTCTTGAAAATCGCAAATGCTTCTTCATACAATTGGGCATCAACCGCCACTTCTCCAACGGCCGGACCATCAAAGTTATCCAGCCTGTTAATGTAATCCATAACTCTAGAAGGATCTGCCTTGATAGCTGTCAGTATAAGTAGATTTTGCAGATTAAAGTTTCCGCTGAATGCAGAATTTTGAAGCACAATCTTTTCAAGAAGCTCGATAAGCTCATGTGGCAGATCAGCAGTCATGAATGCTTTAACAGCTGCAGAAACTTGTTCTGGGCTCTTGCTTTCGGGTAAAGCAGTAGACACAACTTGGTCGATAAGTTGTCTTCTATATTCATTTTCTTCCATAAGAACCTTATCCCAGAGGTCACCATCCATCCTCTCTACTACATACCTGCAGTTGGAAGGTTGTGCGTAAGTAAACTACAGAGGAACCCGCTGTGGAATGAGTAAGAAATTCGGTTAGTTGTAATCAAATACCTGGCTTGTAACTTGAACAATGAGTTCTTGTTGGTGACATTGATGAGTTCCTCATCACATTGTCCTCTTCTGTATGCCACAACAGCCAGGGTGGGATCACGTTTCTCGCAGTATTTACCCACAACTTTAGAGTCGTAGTAAGGATTGGTGGTCAGGAAATGCTCAGGGTTGTTGTTACTGTCTATGATAATTTTACCCAAGGCATTATGGACATGGACATCTTGGCTTCCCTCACTAACTAGATGCTCCAAGAACTGAGTGAGGAGACGGAGTCGATTTCTGAAAAGACAAATACATCTTAGCTTAAGAACAAAGGGGCATATGAACGAAAACCAAAATGACAAAAGAGATTCACACCTCTTCTCGCATTCCTCAACAAGGGGTTCAACAGGAAGCAATGAACGAACAGAAAGAATGAGGCCTTTTATAAAATCTTCAGGGCATTCGTCATCAAGCAGCTGGCCCACAACTAAGGGAGCATTCCCAGGGTTCACCTGCGGAAAAAATCATATTATAATAATTTAATGCATGAAATGCAAAACGTCCACACATTAACAGTAGTCCCAAGAGAATACATACCTTCTGCACGTAGCCTTCAATGTAACGAAGCATGTTGTTTGTGTACAGGTAATGAGTAAGATCAGGTACAAAGCCAAAACGGTCGCAGACATTTATCAAAGGTCGGGCATCAGGAAGCTTAGCTTCCATCAAAAAGTTTTTCGTCTTTTCAGCATCATAAAAGTTAGACTCTCTAGTGACACGCTCGACTTCCTTTATTTGACCCGTCTTGGCAGCTGCTTCAATGTATTTGAAGTGAATCTCAGGATCCTCACTATCGCAGAGAGAAACCATTGTTTATCATCAGAACACAAACACAATGATTCTGCTTATTTACATGAATGACAGTATCAGATATATCACCTCATACTCAAATATGAACCTAGGAAAAAGTATAGCCCTTCATACGACTTGAACTGCTCAAATAGTTTAATGCATGAATCAACACCAAGTTGCTCACAGTACTCCTTGCAAGCCTGCAATGATATGTATTCGTCAGTGTCACATTAAACAATGAAAAATTCATATCGTACAACAGCACAGCGCTTACCTGAACTATTATCTGAAGGTTGCCTCTCAGGTTGACCAGCAGAAGATCCTTCATGCACTCCATAGCCCACTCGCTAGAAAGAGTACCAAAAAACTCGACAAGAGCCTGCATTTTGAACAGAGACATGTTCAACCACTCGACCATTCATGAGTTTAGAATATTAGTTCAGAGGTATTACCTGCGGCTCGATAGCATGTGTGTTCACAATTACACGTTTAATATCAGGTAACTCTGAGTAATGCTGCACAAAGCAAAAGAAAAAGAAGTTAGGGATAACAAAAAAAAAAGATAATACATCTATTAGGCCAGCAAAAAAAAAAGTAAACATCGAGCAACAACCTTTAAAGATTGGATATAAAGTCCAGCCTTTTCACAAAGTTGAGCAACACGGGGGCGGTCATAGTGGCTGAACATCCCATTTGCTAAAATTGCATCAGCCACATTGGGAAAGGTTACCAAATTGATCTCCAGAACCTGAGTTAACAGTGGAGTAAAAGCTCTGAGAAAGGAATATGAATAGGAAAGGCACAGCCAGATACAACGTGACAACTCTTTTCAACCTTAGTTTGCAGAAAAGCATGCTCAGGTAAATTTGGCTTCAGAACATCCAGAAGGAAAGCAGTCGCTTCACGGATCAGGTTTCTCTGTATATGCACAGGTAAATTAATACATGATAATTCTCCTCTAATGAGCTATATATTTGGTTTGTATACACTATTTCAAACATATTTACCGACCTGAAGGAAAAGATCAGTGATGGTGTTGTAGTCAACTGGACAACCTCCTTCCATTTGGGACATCATTAAAGCAAAATTTACTGCTCCCTGCATAATAAACAACATCAGGTTAAAATAAATCAACCGGAGTTACTTCTTCATGAATCTTTTTGTGCATACGCAGAAAGCATCCAGTAAACCCGTCTTTCAAGGGTTAATATGTTGCAAGTATCAAAAATGCACCATACTAACCTGGGGATCCGTACGGAGTATGGTTTGCAAAAGAAACATGTAATCGGGTGTGTACCCAACCTAAATTCCAATATGAAACAATGTTAGATTATTAGCAGAATTAACTTCTGGGTAACCATTACTTGGGAGGGAAAAATTTTCAAACTTATAGCTTACCTGCTTTGAGTAAATCAGTATTTTGTCAAACTCCCTTCGCTCTGCAAAAGCTGCTACAACTTTTGGAGTAGCTCGAGCTTTGATGTATATTTTCAGAGCCAGGTCATTATCTACAGTCTGGAACAGGAAAGATAATCGTTACAAAGATGCTAAAGGAGACAATGAAGGACAATGATAAATTTAATGATTACCTTGACAAGGTCTCCAAGTTCTTCACTGCATTCTAACTTATCCTCTGCCAACCAGTTTTCCAAGAGGTTCTTCTTGTTTTGATTCACAACAAGGCGAGACAGTTCCAAAGACTCATATGAATTGAGCTTTCCTCTAGTCAAAAGGGTCCCAAAATACTGTAACAATGGAGGAGTTTGCCCTGCTTGTACTGGAACACTCTGCAAAATTGAATAGTGCAATGTTGTAGTTTTAGATTGGTGCTACCTGCATCTAGCAACAGTTAGCATGTCCGCAGAGGATTACTTGCTTATATATGGAGGACATACCTGGAATTTAGCCACCGTATCAGGTGTCCGTAGAATCCCCTGAGGAGATTCAGCAGCAAGCTCAGCAGCCTCTTTGTACTTTGTTTGGGCAAATAACTCTTGGAACCGCTGGACAACCTGCAACATTCAAACTGAATATGAGAAATTGAACACCAACAACGAATGAATCTTTTTGTCCAGCTGGCTTTCGTTAACTTCAATTACTTCAGTACCAGAACAGATCCACACATATGAACCAAGGTAAACATCACATACCAGATTTTCTGCACCGGGGAGGTTTCCTCTTTTAGCCAGATTGACAGCAAGTTCCAAATTGTTCAACTGTTATACAAAATCATAGAGTTGTTAACATGTTATGAAGATATAGATAAATCGTATCGAGAAAAAACGGGAAAAAGGTAAACATACTTGACCGCTGATAAAAGGTATTATCGTAGCCTCATTTACTGTAGCCAGGAGAACTTGTCCTCGCCTATTAATGGCATAGAAACCCCCAACTGAAGAAGCTTCAGAAGTCAAGAAAATTGGGTCTGGGCTTATCCGATTTCTGTAGATGGCAGAAGCCGTCTCTAAATCGTATACAAACAACAGGCCAAGCTTGGTGATGACGTATATCAAGTTAAATTTGTGAGAGACCTGTCCGAAAAGGAGAGAAAATGGTGTCATAAAAATTTCACCGGAAACTCACTGAAGTTGAACGAACTTCTAATGCAACTACAATACCTGCATGGCTACAGGAAAATCATCAGCAAAATCTGGGGGGAAGAAGAGATCTGCCTGCTTCTTTGAGAATGATGGTTTTCCTGCAAAGAAAAAAAATGGCCCAATTTTAGAGATCAGATCAGACACCAATTAAAAGCGTAACCAAATAGGCTAATAACCATGAACAGATAGAGCAGCTGAGGAAGCTAACCTGGTTGGGCGCCAAGCTCAATGACATGCAATTTTGATGTTACCTGTCCAGCGTTAAAGCTCTTGCTTGCAAAGGATATAAGAATAGAAGGATTCTCATTCCCAGGGACCTACCGTTAATAACGTTGCTTGTTATACTAAAATTCAAGATCACACCACGGAATGAAAAAACAAAAGAACCGCTTAGTTCACCTTAAACTGGGCAAATGAAGCAGCATGTGCTTCAAGGGCCTGACTCCGCTGTTGATCAACAGAGAAAAGCTGCATATTCCCTTTTACCAATTGTTGCCTCTACAGAAAATAATAATGAAAGGCTCCAGTCAAGAATATATACAATGCCAGCCATTATAATGTCTTCATCCAACCTAATACGTGTCGCATCAAACCTACCTCAGGAGAGCCAGGGGCAATTCCAATCAACACCAACCACTTCTCATTAGGAGAGCACTTATAGTTAATAATTTGATTGTTGGCCAAATTGGCTGTCCTATCAAACATCTTAACAGGCTCAGAATCACCTGGAAATATTGGAGCAAAATTAGAAACAACATACACACGATATGAAAAATGATGACAATAAGTTAAAGATGTAAAACCTTCAATCGACCAATGATACACGGATGTTTGTGTGACCAGACCCAACATCTTTGGTGTAATCCATTTCCAAAAAGAAACCTATTACACATGGATGGTTAATATCCAAAAGTAAAATTTAAACCTATAAAATCAGAGTCCGATAGTGTACAGCATAAAAGAAAATCGAGTAATAAAGAGTTTGTTTCAACGATCACCTGCTCAGGCATCTGATATGACTTCAACTTTGCTTTTGCTTCGATGTTAAATATCTGCAGATGGTCCTGAGTGGTTCCTGGAACTTGAGCTATATACAAATTAAGGAAAAAAAAGTGAGCAAAAAAGGAAGAAATAAGTAAAATAGCTATTGTAACGAAACATCCACTACAGACCTAAATGGCACAACACAGTTATAACAGATATATCAAAAATCAAAAGCTAACAAAGCGTGGGAGTTAGCAATGATAATCCAAGACGAAAAAAACGTCAAAAGGAAGCCTATTCTAGGTACAAGGTTTAGTAGTAACAGAAGGGGAACGGTCAAATACCTTTCAAGGCAAGGATCCTCGAGTTCGGGTTCATGAGTGCAGAATCAGCAGTTATGGGTCTCCTAAGAGGCTGCATCGGCATATTCATATCAATAATCACAACGCTGTTCTGAGGCGCCGTCTCTCGCACACATATGTACTTGTCAGACTCCATAGTAACATTCGTAAACGTGATGAACTGCTGATTGATCCCAATGCTCGGAAGCTGGAGACAAAAAAAAATAATCAAAAACAAAGCAGTCACGTCGCGTAGTTCATTAACTTATTAACAAGATCCGAGCGAATCAGCACACTGGACTAAACGACAAACTTAAAATCCAGGCTCGATACATAGATCTGAGCGAATATTGGGGAAATCTGATCAGATAATAACACAAGCTAACGAATCCGAAACGATCGAGGAGAAATTCAAAACAGTAATTCAGAGATTGCAACTATAGAAACATGTTAATCGTCCAAAATCCTAGCTCGATTCCAAAGAGAGATATGTTACTAAAAATGGAGACGGGACTCCGACTCACCGTTAGGACCTCCTTCATCGTGATGGGGGCGTTGGCTACCGCCATGTTTGACCTCAGATCGCGGGGTCAGAATCAGATCCACGGCCGGGACGGTACCGTCAACGGCCAGGGGAGAGAGAGAACCTGAAGAAGATTTGAAATCGATGTCAGATCTGAGAGGTAAGTAGACGATAAAAGCTGATGAAGGAAGGAGAAGAGAGAGAGAGAGACTCACTTTTTTTTTCTTTAGGTAGTGAGAAATGACAAACAGCGATCCAATCGAACTCACTCGTCGATTATGAGGGGAGAACCAAAGGAGACGACGTGCTTATAACCCGATCGGGTCGGGTCGAACTTGATCCGTGACAATCCATGGGTCGGGTTTTGAGAATTTTATACGTATACTAGATTTTGACCCGCTCTTTTTATATTTTTTATTTTAAATTTAACTTTTGATATTTATTTTTTCTTTCTGATTATATTTGTATTTTTTTATAATCTTATCTGTGTATAAATTTTAATTAAAATGTATTTTATTAAATAATAGCAATATAAAAATTAATCTCGTATACGAACGGTTAAGGCTGGATTGCGGGTCAAACTTGCCCGCTGATCCGCCAACCCACGGATTTTAAATTTTGTTTTTGGTTAAAAAATATGACCCGCATAACCCGCAAACAAATAATTTTGTATCCGCATCCGCTCTGCTTAATTTTGTGGTTATCCTCGGGTTATATACATATTTTAAAAATTATTATTTAATTTAATTACTATAAAGTATATATATAATAAAAAAATTATACATGATTTAAATTTTAAATTCTTATTTTTCAATTCTTGTATTTTTAAATAGTTGGACCAAAAATAATTAGTTAGTGAAAAGGTCCAACAATTTTTTAAGCAGATTTTTTTTTGTAATGATTTCATTTTAATAATATAGATATAGTTTGTTTAGATACATATTTGAAAGAAAATGAATCAATTTTCAAAAATTTGTTAGATTGTTTGTGTAAATATTTGAAGAATTAATTTTTTAAAATTAATATTCAAAAAGTAATATTCAAATTGTTAGAAATACCATTAGTTAAGTACTATTTTAAATTGCTATCCAGAGTTATATGACGTGATCAATGATGAGCCTGATTTATAGTTTACTCCTTATTATTATTGTATGGTTAAATTAGAGTAATGGATCTGATTTAATAGAATCAAGAGGGCCGAGATATAAAAGTGATAAGGCAGTTAATATAAGTGTAAAGTAGTTATTGTTTTGATTTGATAATAAGGGACGGTTATAAGTAATTAATAATCAGGGACGGGTATAAAATTTAAAAAGATGGACAGAACCTTTATCAACTGTGGAAACACCTTAGCCTAATGGTTAAGGTCTAAAGGCTTTTACATCCAGGTCTGGGATTCGACTCCTAAACTATGTAATTTATTGCAGATTTTCTCAAATCCAGGTTTTAAGTCCCGGAGAGAGCGCGATTTATTAGGCAACTATTCAGATTATGGAAGGAAGGATTATATGCAACTATGCGATTATGTAAGGAATGATGATCTTTATAGGACGGCTCAGATGATGCAGTTAGGCGTAGATCTTCATAAAACAGATATAATGTTCCTAATAATTGTAATATCATAATAAATCAGCGTTAAAAAAAGAACCTTTATCAACTGGTCAAACAGCAAAATTAATAGAATAGACTAGATTCTGACCCGCCCTTTCAAAGGGCGGGTATATTTTTGTTTTAATTTTTAATTTTTTGTTTTATAATCATATATGTGTTTAATATTATTTTAATATATATTTTTGTTAATTATATTAAATATATCAAGTTACATAACTATACTTTTGTGTTATATGCATTTTAGAAATCATTTTTAAAATTTATTTTTAAGCTCTATAACATATTATATTTTCTTATTAGTTACCTAACATAATTAGTCAAGAATATTTGTATCTAAAAACTCCAATTTGGAATAGACCCAAAAATCAAAGTATCATATTCTATTAGATCTGGTCTACATACTCGAACGGTTCTTAAAGTGTTATATCCAAAACCAATATCAAACTCAACCCGCAACAAAAATCGAACATAATTTTTGAAAAATGTTTGAAAATTTTATTTTCTAAGATATCCTGTTAAATATATATGTAAATGAGTTAATATGGTCTTCGCTAACTTTAAGTAAAATCATATTTAATAAATATTTTAATCGAATAACCTATTTAAAACCCATTAAATTAAATATATTCATATGAATATTTATTTCTATTAAAAGTATAGTAAAACCCGATAAACTTTGTTAAGCATATAAAATAAATGTCACTAATAACCCGTTCCACCATCAATTAATATTAGTTAACTCTATTAAAAGTTCACTTAAAACCCATTAAAATCCATTTTTAACATTATGTACTTTGTTAATCTATAAATTTAATGTATCTATATAACATTCACAATTTAATGTATGTATATAACATTCACAATTTGAACAAATTAATGTCTAGCTGATACTATAAAGAGTAATTAACATATAACTATACAAACATATGCCAATAATTTAACTATATACATAAATCATTCATATAAACTAACATGTTATATTAATCAAATAAAATGTGATGACAAAAGAAACAAATGTAACCGCATTTGTTATTAACAAATATTGGAATATTAGTTAAATTATTGACATATGTTTCTATAGTTATATGTTACGTTTGATGACATATGTCATCACATTTTTGGATTTGATAAAACCCAAAAAATAAGGAATATTTGTTATTATATATATATATCTGTCGACAGTATTTGTATTAGAAGAAAAAGGTGGTACCCGAGATTTTTGGGGCTGGAAGTTACAAACGATATGTTGATTAGTAAAAAGTAATTATAGTTATGGAATTAGATGCAAAATATAATATTTAATTCAGAAAAAATAGATGCAGTTATATTTTAATTTGGACCCAACTAATATCAATTGGACATGTTGAAGAATTAATAGAATAGACTAGATTTTGACCCGCCCTTCAAGGGCGGGTATATTTTTTTGTTTTAAGTCCTTGAACAATTTTAATTTTGTTTATGTGATTTCAATTATATATGTGTGTCTGTGAACAATTTTAATCTTTATGTTTGTGTTATTTCAATCATATGTTTGAATTTATCAGTACGTAAACATGAATAAAATCGAAAGTAGGAAATACATAAGAAGCTTAAGAAAAAAGAAATTGAAAAACCCATAAAGATAAAACAGTAGTTCAAATAAAAAGAGCATTATAAGCATCTTCAAAAGTAGGATACAAAACTCCATTAACAGTTCGTAAATCTGTGAAGCTGGTCGATGTTTTGCTCTTGTTTAAAAGCAAATGCAGATAAAACAATTCGCTTGTATTGGAATTATTTTCATGCTTACTAATTGTTTTCTCTTTGTTCTTACTGTTAATTTCCATCCAATCTTGATATTGCGAAGTTTGATTCGCCTTCTTTGTTGAGATATACCCAAAATCATCATCTTTATGTGTAGCTTCTTTGTCACTTTTTTTCATATTTTTTCTCTCCATCTATAGCAAATAAGATTTAAGACAATTTGAAAACCAGACATTTGAACATCAATCTTAACTGAAAAAAAATTATTGAATCGTTAACAATTAGAAAATCTGACCTTTGAATACTGGTAGTTGTTGATGATTGAAGACAAATGAATATAATAGATTTTAGAATACTCGAAAGAGAGGAGATTAATTTATAGAAGATGAAGAAAGTAAGTAAATATTTAAATAAATGTAGCTTAAAAATTGAATGAGGAAAATTAGGAAATGATTAGTCTATATTTAGAATCCAGAAAAAAAGGAGATAGGAAAAGAAAAATTCAAAACAAACTATTTTCTATAATAATTTGTCTATATATATATATATACACATATATACATGCAATTATATGTTTTCTATCAAGTTATAATGATTTTATTTTATATAAAGATGATTTATAATGGGTTTGTAAAGGCCCACTTGAATTGTTAAAAAACCAATTGTATTTCTTTGACTTCTTTTTCTCTATAATAGTTTTTAATATCAAGGCCCATTTCCATTTTTTTTTATCATTTCCGACAACAAACACATGTTCACTTGAGTTGTCTTGACCTAATCTGCACTCTGGTTTGTCGGTGGAAAATGAAAAAGAGAAGTGAGAGACTGATATTTGCTTGGAAACGTGTAGAAGACGATGGGAGCTCCAGCGATCTTCTCTCTTTATTCATCAATCTGACCACAGAAGATCTTCTTTCTTTATTCCGACCACAGACGATCTTGTTTCTTTATTATCAGATCCCGATTCAGGTACATGTTTTTTTTTTTATAATTGATTCATCATCAGAGTTATATTTTGTTTGCATGTAATCTTAGTTTGAGCTGGAATCTGATAAATCAAAACTCTTGTAACTCTTTAAAATCAATTACATTTCAGATGACCCGACGTTTCTTCCGAGGATGTTAGTGAAGCTGATCTTAGTGAAAACGAAGATGTCCTAACTCAACTCGTATTCCTGTTATTATCATCACCAAAACATTTAACTCCTACATCTGAAAAGCCTCGGTTCTGACATGTAAGAAATAAATAAAAGCTAATATTTTATATAATCTCTTTATATAAATATATATATGGAATCATGCGAATGTGTATATTTTTTGTGATAAAAAAGCTCTGAAAGAGATTTTGGTAATGATATAGCTGTTATTTGTATTTGGCTAGAGTCGGCATTTAGAGGTCCAGCTGCTCTGTGACCAAATTGGAAACGTTTCAGCTCTGCACAGCCGGGACTGTAGTGTCCAGAGAAGACACCAAAAGGTTTGCAATGATAGATTCTGTATTTTTATTATCTTGTTACAAATAAATATTGTGTGTTATGTATTCTTATGTACTCAGTTTTACATATCTAAGTCCCTTACTGGCGGAGGCAAGTTATTGCATGATTTCTTATTTTATATTTCGTGTCTCAGATCATAGAGGAAGGTCCAATCACCGTGGCTCCACAAGAAACCATAAAGAAACTTGAACAGGCGGCTAGAAGGTTGGGGAGTGTTAACTATGTTGGAGCAGCTACTGTTGAGTATCTCTACAGCATGGACACGATCGAGTTCTACTTCTTAGAGCTTAACCACTTTAGTTACAGGTTGGTTTCATACTACTCAAAGTTTCATTTAGTTTTAAAATTGAGAGGTTGAAAACCTGTTTGACTTGATGTTTAAGGTCAGGTTGATATATCTTTTCATCTTTATATAAAGATATATATGGAATCATGCGAATGTTTATATTTTTATGTGATAAAAAAGCTCTGAAAGAGATTTTGCTAATGATATGGCTGTTATTTGTATTTTGCTAGAGTCGGCATTTAGAGGTCCAGCTGCTCTGTGACCAAATTGGAAACGTTTCAGCTCTGCACAGCCGGGACTGTAGTGTCCAGAGAAGACACCAAAAGGTTTTCAGCGATAGCTTCTGTATTTTTATTATCTTGTTACAAATAAATACTGTGTGTTATGTATTCTTATGTACTCAGTTTTACCTGTCTTAAGTCCCTTACTGGCGGAGGCAAGTTATTGCATGATTTCTTATTTTATATTTCGTGTCTCAGGTCATAGAGGAAGGTCCAATCACTGTGGCTCTACAAGAAACCATAAAGAAACTTGAACAGGCGGCTAGAAGGTTGGCGAGTGTTAACTATGTTGGAGCAGCTACTGATGAGTATCTCTACAGCATGGACACGATCGAGTTCTACTTCTTAGAGCTTAACCACTTTAGTTACAGGTTGGTTTCATACTACTAAAAGTTTTCATTTAGTTTTAAAATTGAGAGGTTGAAAACCTGTTTGACTTGATGTTTGAGGTCAGGTTGATGTTGGGATGGGAATTACTTTTTTCACAGAAACACATCGAAGACTGTGGTAGCAGACATTAGTGGCTCTATTCGATTGGTACCATTGAAGTTGAAATCTATTTGGCTCCTGTCAAGATCCCAAGTAATCTATTCCTTGCTAGTTATAAATCAAAATATTTTTTTTTGATTATTGAAATCTGATCATATTTGTCTTTTTTTCAGCTGAACCTGACAATATTTTTTTTTGGTTTACATGAATTATTTTCTCAGGTTCTGAAAGTAATCAGCTGGAATCCATTATTATCTGGAGACCAGATTCTACAAATCTACAGAATCTGGTAAGAATCCGAACATGGCTTTTCTTAAATGTAAACCAATAATAATTTCCTTGATGTCGCATGAAAATTTCAATAATAATTTTTTTCTTAAATGTACAAAGCATGATTATCATGCTATAGTAGCCAACAAAAGAAACAACTAAGAAGGATTCATATCATCTAATTAGTATCTGTTGCAATGTTGTAATATAATTGAACTCTTGTAATTGTTGTGCAGAACTTAATGACGTCAAAGGAGCAACTGGAGAGCAATAAAATAGATCTGCATTAGAAAGATAAGTAATCTAAATGATAGTAGTTAATATAGATCAGAAACAACTTTGAGAGATTCTTATTGAATGATTGTTTTGTTCTGTAGGCCCTCGTTTATTATATTATAAGAAGAAAGATGAAAAACAGAAACCAAGGAAAGGATAACAGACTCACTTCGAAGAAAGGGACATGAAGTACAATCAGAAGCAACATTGACCATTGGAATAACATGTAAGTCACTAAACAAAACTTCTAGAGCTTAGAAATTAGGAATGGAACTTCAGCTTAGTTGCCAGGACTGGAATAGTACATGATTAGTTAGGAATGGAAATATTGTTTGCTGGTTTGTTATCGTCCTTGCTGTATGTTGAATAATGTTAACTTGATTGTCTACTGTGTGCTTCTATTTAGGTTAATAGATCAAATTTCGTTTGCTTGCACGTTTGTTAATTCATTTGCTTGTATGAATCAATTAGAGAGACAAAAAAGAACATCCAACGATTGCAAATAACTACATTGTTTGAAAATAAGTGTAATAAGTTCAAATCTCTAAAAAACACAGCAAACTAAACTATTAAATTAGAGATTCTGAAAGATCTCTTTGAAAACAACATTCTTTGTCTCACGCTTAGGCTTTCCTTGATCATCAACAACCAAAATCTTCAATCCCTTCTTTGATGTTACTCTTGAAACAGCCACATATAGTTGCCCATGAGAAAATACATCTCTAGGTAGATACAAACCAACATGAGATAGAGATTGACCCTGACTCTTGTTAATGGTAATTGCAAAAGCCACTGCAATAGGCAGTTGCCTCCTCCTCATCTTGAAAGGCAATTTTTTATCAGAAGGTGTAATAGAAAGTCTAGGAATGTCCACAGTTTTTCCCACCTTTTCTCCTGTGATGACTTTCGCCTTTACCATTAAATCATCCATCTCTGTAATCTGAAGCCTGGTGCCATTCATCAAGCCGTTTGTATGGTCGATATTTCGAAGCAACATCACCGGACATCCGACTTTCAAGCGAATACTATGATTAGGCAGACCAGAAACCTTGATGGTGTTTAAGAAATCGGGAGTTAGAGCCTGATCTGATCGGGAAAATCTATCAGAAGCATCAATCGAGTCAGAGCTTAAATAAATTCTTTCTTCTCCTGCATATTACAAACCTCAAAAGTTAAATAATATTCAAAACGATTTCAATAGCCAAAAAATAAAATGTCCATATCTATAGTATAACCTGGTAGTTTATCCAACATGTGCTGGTTAATCCTATTGACATCTTCATTGGTGGGACATAGAATTGCTCTTTCTTGGAAAAACTTAGGCTCTCTATTCTGTTGTAAGGAAACAACATCCCCATACACTGCTTTGCTAATTGATTCAATTGGATCATCTCCATCAGTAATAAGAAACTCCTCTAGGATACTGATTACAACTTCTCCATCATTATCTCCTCCTAGCTTTCCATCTCCAACATCTAGAATCCACTCTGAAAATTCCTTTAATTCCTTAGCTTCTTCAGCAGACAGATTTTCAGAAAGTAACCTCATATTCTTGGTTAGCTTCATAACCTTGACATGATTCCATAAATATGACATATTAAGGGACTCCATAACAATTTCTGTTCGTCCACCACCATGTATGACAGGCAATATCTGTCTGAAATCGCCTCCAAACACAACCACCTTTCCACCAAAAGGCCTGCTGTCCTTGTTCCCCAAAATGTCTTTCATACTCCTGTCCAAAGACTCAAAACAGTGTCTGCTCATCATTGGTGCTTCATCCCATATGATTAGAGAAGCAGCTTTCACCAAATTAGCTTGATCACTTCCTGGAATAAGTGTGCAAGTAGAAAACTCATCTGGGGTTATTGGTATTCCAAACCTTGAATGAGCTGTCCTTCCTCCTTGTAACAAAAGAGAAGCTATCCCACTTGATGCAGTGTTCAAGCAAATTTCTCCCCTGCATCTAATGGCTGCAGACAACAATCGCCACATGAAGGTTTTACCAGTTCCTCCAAATCCATAAACAAAGAAGACACCTCCTTTATCATTTACGACAGCATCAACAATCTCTCCATATATATTTCTTTGCTCCTCTGTGAGTTTACCAACGTCTCGGTCATGCTCCGCTTGTAGCTTCTCCCTATCATAACTCAACTCATCTACAATCAACACATTGTCATTCCCAACTATATCTGGAGCTGGCTTTGGCATAGATTCCCACTGCTCTAAAGAAAATCCATTGCTCTTTAAAATCTTTTCAATCTCAAGAAGAGCAAATTGTTGTTTTTCATCATCACTTAAGCAAAGATCTACAAAAAAATATATTGATGAATTAGAAAATATTTTTCCAGTGAAAAAAAAAAATTAAATTATACCTGGTCTGTTTAGTTGTAACATAAATGTGAGTAGTAACAAAATTGTATAAATATAGGAAGTTATGTTATGATACTGGATAATAGGATTACTTCTGTAGGTGCCAACTTTCACAAAACGTAGGAGGCATATAACTGAATCTTCACCAGCCTCGTCACAGTTAGCTTTAGTGTTTTCAGCAAACTTTCCCCACAGACAGCAATTAATCCTACGGCCACTGAAAAAAATATATGTCAAACTAATAATTATAATGATAAAAAATAAATCAATGGTTTAACTTACACAAGATCTGTCAAACTGAACTCGATTTTCTTTTTTGGTTTTCCCGAGCACTGAACAGTCTGTAGAGCTCCCAAATCAGACACTTCTCCAATAACATCTGCAAGTTGAAAAAAAAAAACGATAAAGTTCAGGTTTAACAACAAATATAACATGAAACTTTAAAGCAACAGATATACCAATTAAGATGTTTGGATCTTCCACTCCATTCTCAATAGTTTCAAAATCCACCAAACTCAGAAACATGTTGTCGTTTTTGATTGCTGATGGAGTGATATCAGTGGCATAGATGAAGTTGATCTTGTATTGGTGTTTGGTAGATCTGAAGGAAACACCAGGGTTAGTGATGTTGAATTTTTCGAGGTTTCTCCACATTCCAACAGCAAGCACATTTGGAAGTTTCCTTGTCAACTTATCGAGGTAAGTCTTCTTACAGGAGGCTTGAATTTTTGTTCCCTTAAAAATAAAGAAAGCCATACGATTTTAGATAGGAGTTTAGTATAGTATGAAGAGAAAACAATAGTAGATAGGTTTGATAAGATTTGAGACTTACTTGTGCATCAGATAAAACGATTTCCAATGATTCTCCTGAAAGTTTTGTGTATTGCTTCCAGGTATGGAGAACCTTTACTTGTACACGAGCATCTGTCATGAATGGTTTGAGGTCGGCCAAAGCAGTGAATTCCATGATCACAGGTATTTGTTTCGTGAGAGAAAGTGTGTGAGTTTTGATTTTAGGAAGGGTGAGAAGTTATAGGCTGTAGAATAAATTTATATAACCAGAGGCAGTTGATGGAAACGATATAAGTTGCGTTAATATCTTTAAAAAATTAGTAACCATATAGGAGTTGTGCTGTAATTGCGGGATAGTGGGTTATGGAATATCGAAATGCATTTGAGAATATATTTTTTGATTACTTGAATTTGAAATAAAAATTAGAAGAATAGATTTGGTGTTGTGGAAAATAATAGTTATTAGATTCTTGGTGCTTAAAAATAGGAGATTATTGGTAATAGGAAGTGGTTTGTTATTTAGTTACGATTTATTTAAAATAATTGTCATCTTCAGTCCTTTAAAGTAGGTTATTCAAATTGATTTGTTATTTAAACTGATGATACTGAGCAGTTTTTAAATCGAACCCTATGATACTGAGCAGTTTTTAAATCGATTGTTTAATATTAACACAAAACCCGGGTTCGAGTAGTTCCCTGTGGTTTTTAATTTTATTTTCTTTTAGTTCATTAATGGCATTTTGGTAAAATATGTTATCTTCTTCCCCATTTGATCAATTAGGTTTCGCAGAAAATAGTTCTACCATCCTCCATTGATTTTTCTTATAAAATCCATTGACTGTTAATGTGTTTTCGTAAATTCTTGTGCTTAAATCTTGCGAATTTGACTCATAGTACATGATTTTATCTTCTACAAACCAATAAAAAAGAAAAATAGATGACTTCGATTTAGAGAAACAGGCATGGTTGATTTTCTGGGTTTAATTTGTTACATCTATTTTGGTGTTAAGTTATTTCAATCTCTTATATGGTTTATACATCTGTATTTGCAGATGATTGATCAACGTTTATGGAAAAGCCATATACTGTCTGAGTTTGTGTCGAAAAGAAATATGCAGAAGTAATAGCTTGTATGAACTGATGACTTTAACTACTATGTTCTTTAGATGTGGTAAGATATTAAGTTAGATTAGTGGTTAAGAAGTTATATAATTATGTCGTGTATTTTCAGTTGCATTGTTTCCTATGTCGTGTATTTTCAGTTGCATTGTTTCCTTGTTTTTTTTAAATAGACCCAACATATATCAATAGGGCATACTGCAACTTTAATAGTATTGATATATGTTTATGTACGTGGAAAAGTAAAATAAAGTCAAAAGTCGATCGAAAATCATGTGACAGTAACTCGAGCTATGGCCCGATTATATAGACGAAAAAAACAAAGGCCCATTAAGAGGCCCATAGAAATTACCGCGGGTCTTTTGAAAGAGAGAAATCACAAATCATATTGAAAGCCTGGTTTCCGATCATGAAGTTTAATCTTCTGAGACCCGTGATTACCACGCAGGTAACTCAGCAAGTCAGATCGGTCGTTTCTAGCCGTAATTTCTCTTCGTACGGTAGAATCGATGGTAAATTTCTCAGATTCTCGGACAGTGGAAGTTTCTATATGTATCTGTATTACTGTATTAGGGTTTGTGATTGTTCTTTCTAATAGTAATAGCAGATTCGGAGTTAGCCGTACGAATAGGAAGAAGAAGAAGAAGAAGAAGATCTGTCGCCGCGACTGATAAATTCTGCTTGTTTAGGACATCGTTTGCCCAAGGATATTATGTTTTCATGTTTTGGGGTATGATTGTTGTCAGATTTTCCTTGTACATCGTGATTGCTTTTGTTTCATATCTCAGGAATTGTCTAGATGTTAGAATATCGGAGAACAATTGAAAGGGATTTGCATGAACGTCACTGGCTTGGTATATGGATTTTTATTCGACAATTCTTCTAAAAATATTTTTTTCTAATTTTTGTCACAAAAAAAATCTTTAGGAAGTAAAATGACCAAAGTGTTTCATTTAATAGATCTATATATATAAATACAAATAAATAAATAAAAATATAGTTACATATTTCAAATTCAAATTTTTAAAAATTTTCTTTTTTTAAATTGTTTTTCGAAACCTTTTTTCTTTGAAATTTTCCTTTTAAAATTCGAAAAATATTTTTAAAAACTATTTTAATTTTTTTAATTTTTAATATTTATTTTTTATTTTATAAAATTTTAAATCTCAATCTCAAATTTCTACCATTTAAGTGTAAACCCAGAAATACTTAATAAACATTTTGGTCTTTTATAGTGTATATTTGTGACAAAAAATGTGGTATCCTAGGATATTTCTCATTTTTATTTTTTTATACATTTGGGAAATAAAATGGAATTATGGAGTCCTTTTTTTTTTGAAAAAGTAATTATGGAGTTGGAAACCAAAAACTAAGCAAGTGTACATTTACGTTTATGTGCTATCTTACTTTACGATTTCAGGTAAGAAGACGACCCTGCGTGATATTCTCCGTTGGCTTGGTCATTGATGCTGTGAAGAATAAATATTTTGTGGTTGTGAATCTTGTGACTGCTTTTTTTTGATCGAAAATGACTTAGATTAGAATAAGAAGTTACTCTGTTTCTAGGACATAGGATGATTGTAGTCGATACAAGGCTGATTTCGCAATGGAATCAGCTACACAGTTTGCTAAACGCTGAACATAATGAAAAGAGATAGATTTGAAAGAACGAGCTAAGTTTTAAGCAAAGTTTAGAATGATGCGGTATTTAGTGTAGAATTTCGGGAAATGTTCGGAGCAAAGTTTGTGTTTAGTAAATGATGATGTTATCCTCTATATGGTTGTCACTTGTCATGTTGCTTTATGTTTACATTTTATGCTGTGGACAAAAGGATTTTGCAAAGAATGAGTATTGAGTAATGATTTTCTTTTTTTTTTCTCAAATTCATTTAACTTTACAGTTTTTTTAACATCTATAATTATAATTAGAGGAGACAACCGATAATACTACCTGATTTATGAGGATCTTTGTCTAACTGTATCATCCGAGTCGTCCTATAAAGATGTACTGATCAAATTTATTTGCACCATAATCTGCAAGAAATTGCATGGTCTGGGGTTTGAACCCCATACTTAGATCTAGACGCCTTTAAACTTTAACCAGTAAACTATGGTGCTTCCACATGTCATACATATCATTATGTCATGCTTTCACTATCCTATCTAATGCATATGCTATTTTGTTTCTACAACGAAAATGATAACACAGTAGAAAAGTCTACAAATCTACTCTTCAGTTTTGATAGTTCATTTAACTTAAAAGCTTGTGGGCACTATTTGTATTAATAAATGTAATACTTTTAGACATTCGGTCGTGGAGTTTTTTTTTAAGTATAGATCGGCAGTTAATTTTTTCTCTTCTAAATAAGTATATGTGGTCAAGCTGCTGAGCTATCAAAACTTAGCAGCATTAGTTGTAGCCTAAAGAGTTTGTGATTCATACAGACCATGAATCTCTCAAACATCTGAAAGGGCAACAGAAACTGAACTAGCGACATGTGGTTGGTGATGTTTATGGAGACCTTTTTTCTGTCATTCACTAATTCACTACAAACAAGGTAAGAAAAATATTGTACTGACGCAGGTATGTACTATTCTATACTCTTGAAACCAAACTTTTGAGTTTTGAACAAGTCAAAACTTATTATGAGAGTGATCGCTCAAAGAAGAAACTTCAGACATAATTAGTTTTACTTGTTGCAAGGAGTGACAATTCAGTGAACAGAAATGGAGCCAAGTAAATTATTGCATCAATACATCAATCACCCAAAGGGTTGCTATAATATAATATGTTAATGGTATGACTGCGCCAATGGAGCCAAGCACAAGTTTCGTTAACATCATCCTTGACCAAGAAATCCTTACATTATCACCCTCATGGAAGCAAGTAGCCAAGTAGCGTCCACAAAAGCAAATAGCGCAATATAGAGCCAATCACTGATTTCCATTAGGCAAATCACTGAACCATTGTCTTTAACATACTAAACCAAGAAAACAACATCGCCAAAATAAAATCGAACTCCACTTAGCTATTTGACTACAGTGACTACTACTATTGACATTACTGCGAGTCCCCATCAAAATAAAGCAGCCATTGGTGTAGAAGTGTAAAACATAGAAACGTAGTTGACTCAAACTATGAAAAGATGGCTTCTTCGCCGAAAATAACTCTTTACTTTTTCTTTCTAACCTTGTTTATATATAGTCATTTAAAAAGTGTGTCTCAATTCAAAAGGTTATTTATGTTTGTTATATTATTTTTTAGGTCATGAAACATATGCCTCAGTTGTTTTTTCTTTCTTTCACTTCATCTTTATAAAAAAAGAAGAAAACAAGAAAAATAAACTAAATAACGCGTTGAAAAATAAGCATAAGAAAAAAATGTGGTCAAAATTCAAAACTTCCCCACACGAAAACAGAACCCCTTTTGAGGTGAATGTTAGTTGCATATATGTAATCTGATTTTACAACCTCAGAAAGGAAAGCACTTTGTGAACCATAGGTAGCAAGAGAGAGACTGAGAGAGAGAGAATCGAGAGACGACAAGCAACAAGAAGCACAAGTTCACACCTTTCCCTCTCTCTCTCTTAGCTCAAGACTCAAGTGGAGGAGGTGGAAGAAGAGGATAGTATATTATATATTTATATATAATCAATCTCTCATTACATTATCTATTCCTTGCTCTCATTCTCTCTCTAGTTAACCTCTCATTTAATAACTAACAGAGAGAGAAATAAAAAGAGAGTCTTTTCTCTTTCTTCTTGAGAGAGAAACAGAGAAACAGAGCTTCTGGTAATGGCGAACTTGGTCTTATCAGAATGTGGAAAGAGACCACTCCCCAGAATCTACACCACACCCAGATCCACTCCCCTCTCTTACAACAACAAACCCACCTCCTTCAAATTCAGACAACCCCCATTTCTTCTCTCAGGTTCCGTCTGAATTCTCGAAACTGGGCGTTGAATGTGAGCACGCCTCTAACAGGTCGACTCCTCTCCACCAATCGAGGAAGAACCACCCAAGACGCAGAGATTCGACCCAGGCGCTCCTCCTCCGTTCAGCTTAGCTGACATCAGAGCAGCTATACCCAAGCATTGCTGGGTTAAGAACCCGTGGATATCGATGAGTTACGTCGTCAGAGACGTAGCGATCGTGTTCGCGTTGGCTGCTGGTGCTGCTTACCTCAACAGTTGGCTCGTTTGGCCTCTCTATTGGTTTGCTCAAGGAACCATGTTCTGGGCTCTCTTTGTTCTTGGCCATGACTGGTAATTAACAACAATATTATTTAAAAATCTTATCTTTTTGTTGTTTTGCTCTGTTTAGACTCTGATTTGGTCAACTTTGGATGATTCCTACTTTTCAATTTTGAACCAATTGAATCAAAAATCTTGACTTTAAATCATCATCATGTTTGCTTGTGGACAAAACTTAGTTGGCAACTAGTTATTGGTTTTTGTAGATGTTCTTAGTCTCCCCTTCTAATTGTCAATTAACATTATTATTTTTTTTTTAAACTTTGTTGGTTTTTTCAGTGGACATGGAAGCTTCTCAAATGATCCGAGGTTGAACAGTGTGGTGGGTCACCTTCTTCATTCCTCTATTCTGGTCCCTTACCATGGCTGGTTAGTTTTTTGCTTTCTCTCAGAAACAAGTTGCAGATTTTTTTTTTTGTCTTCTACATGTTAAAGTATATGACTTTGCAGGAGAATTAGCCACAGATCTCACCACCAGAACCATGGACATGTTGAGAACGACGAATCTTGGCATCCTGTAAGTTCTTGTTTCAGTCGTGTGGTGTTTCTTATATGAAGTTTTTTTTATTTATTTATTTATACTGTTTCTGTAACTACTGCAGATGTCTGAGAAAATCTACAAGAGTTTGGACAAACCGACTAGGTTCTTTAGATTTACATTGCCTCTTGTGATGCTCGCTTACCCTTTCTACTTGGTAAAGAAAACCTTATCTGCTTGTTACTTTAATGGCTTAAGCTGACACAACATCAAGTAAGTATACAAAAAAAAAGCTCATGTTTTCTTCATTATGTTGTTTCAGTGGGCAAGAAGTCCGGGGAAGAAGGGTTCTCATTACCATCCGGACAGCGACTTGTTCCTCCCTAAAGAGAGAAATGATGTTCTTACATCCACCGCTTGTTGGACTGCAATGGCTGCTCTGCTTGTCTGTCTCAACTTCGTGATGGGTCCTATGCAAATGCTTAAACTTTATGTAGTTCCTTACTGGGTAATGCGTCTCTGTTACTCCCCCTGTTTCGGATTAAGCAATTTTGCGTATTGTTTGTTTCCTTTGCCTTAGCTGATAGTTGTTTTTTTTAATGTCAAATAACAGATAAATGTAATGTGGTTGGACTTTGTGACTTACCTTCATCACCATGGTCATGAAGATAAGCTCCCTTGGTACCGTGGGAAGGTAGTCTCTGCTCTTTCACTCTTTTCTTTTGAGATCTTTCTCTTTAAGGTTGCCTAAACTCTCATGTCTCTCTCTCGCAAACAGGAATGGAGTTACTTGAGAGGAGGGCTTACAACACTGGACCGTGACTACGGATTGATCAACAACATCCATCACGACATTGGAACTCATGTGATACATCATCTTTTCCCGCAGATCCCACATTACCATCTAGGTAGAAGCAGTAAGTAACTGAAACAAAAGACTTAAACGGTTGTTTGGTTATTTTGGTGTTTTCATGCTACAGAAGCTTAAAAACTTATATGTGTGTGTGTGTGTGTGTTGGTTGCTCTGTTTCTCCTTTGCAGACGGAAGCAGCTAAACCAGTATTAGGGAAGTATTATAGGGAGCCTGATAAGTCTGGACCTTTGCCGTTACACTTTACTGGGAATCTTAGCAAAAAGTATTAAAGAAGATCATTTTGTGAGCGATGAAGGAGATGTTGTATACTATGAAGCAGACCCTAATCTCTATGGACAGATCAAGGTAACAGCAGAATGAAATGAAGCAAGCAAAGAGAAAGAGAGAGAGAGAGAGAGGGGTTGTCAGATTCATTTGTTTCTGACCAGCTGATTTTTTTGCTTATTAATGTCAATTCATTGTGTTACCATTATCTCTGAATACAATGAGATGGAAACCCCAACTTTGTTTTCAATACTTGAAGCCATATATATATATATATAAGATACCCTGTATTGTCATTGGATTCACCATTCTTAAGGTTTTTAATACATATTTTGTATTTGGATGATTAAACCAAACATTATTCAGTTTGGTTGGTTTTGAATTTTAAGGTTAGTTTCAGTAATAATTTTCACTCATGCATTATTCATATGATATATGGCAAGACGAGAGCCATAGATTTTTTTCTACAAACAATGGTATACAACAAAGCTCCGAACATATCTCATTCCTTTTATGGAAACCTCATGATAGTAGTACCTGTGGTTCGCTTTTAGGTGGTTGCAGTGAAAAGTGCTGGTAACGATGTTCTTACTTTGCTTTAATCAAATACTTATGCAGCTTTATAAGCAGGCTTAGTCGACAAACTGTTGACATCTAACTTTGCTCCAACTAAACAACACTTTCAAGCAACGGTTCCTAAAGGTTAGTTGTTTATTGTAAGCGCTGTCTGTTTCTTTTCTTGGTGTCAAATATTTCTTGGTGGTGTGAACGATAATGATTCGTGGATTTCTTTGGTCTAAGGGTGGCAACAAAAATTAGTTTTGCAAGCTTTATTGGAACAATGATGGAACAGAAAAAAAAACACAATCCAATAATGGTGAGAGACTTCTAAACTTGTTAATGAATGTATTAGTACGCTGGATATAAATAGTGTGATCATCATCATACTACGTGAGTGAGAGTTAACATAAGACATGATTCATATTCATACACATAATGCCAGAGATTCTATTACAATAATATCACTAACTACATTTGAAAAAACAGGAGCAAAAAAGCTCGAGACACAGATACAAGGCTTAAAGAGATTAACTAGGATTTCCTGTCTGAAAACATCTGGTCTTTTAGACCAGACCACCTTCTTTTCATATTCTCCCTTAGTTCCTTCAGTTCAGGCCACATCTTTTCTGTTAGATCTTCTTCTTTTGTAGGATACCACCAAAAGTAGTCCCTCATTTGCTGCGGAAAAAAAACCCCAAAGAGTTGATGAAATAAAATAAGTAATAATGGTCACAGGAATTGCTTTTCTTGATTTTGTTTCATACCTTTTGCCGGTTTTTCTCAAGAGCGGTTGTCATATCTCCAACAAACATATAACCTTAATTACAAAAAAAATATATATATATGTCAGTTGAACAAGAGAATGATTAACTGGAAACAATAAAATTTGTCCACCATACCTAGGCCAACTCCTACAGCCAGTCCTGAAACTCTAGTTAACAACCTCGCTCCCTTCTTCACTAAAATCACAACAAAAAGAAAGGAAAAAAAAAAACAAAAAATTATACCTCCAGTTTATATTCATAGAGAAAACCCATGACTGCTCGCAAACTTACCATAAATATTACGGGATGAATACGAATTATGGCGAGATCCCGTTGAGAAATTGCGGCACTGTAAAAAACTTTAACCTCTTTAAAGAAAAAACAAAGAAAGGAGATCAAAAAAGAGACGAGAATCAAAAGGGGCCGATTTACCAGCGCAGTCATGGATCTAAGATTGTTCAGCGGCATCTGATCTGAAGGGTCGTCTCTGATTTTGTGCGATTTTCTTCGATAGGGTTTTCTTTTTTTTAGTTTTATCCCTCTATAATGTTATGCCCTATTCCGAGTTTTCTTTTCTCGGCCTTGTAAAATATAGATTTCTTCGGAAGCTGTTTTTTTTTTTTGGAACGCTCGGAAGCTATTTCTTAACTAATAAATACAACACAAAAAAAAAATCAAAAGAGATGGTGGCGGCAAGTGGTGAGTGCAATTCAAATTTTTAGTGACCTAGAGAGAAGGTAGAACAATGGCTGATCCTTGGAACAATTTATATGCACTTTTATAAATTGTTATTTTTAACAATTAAAATCTGAATTAGTAAATACTAAATCCTACTCTATAAGTGCATATTTATATGTCGATGTAAAACACTAAACTCCCACCGCAGCTTTGCTAACACATACGTCGATCTGCCTTTAAGCCATGAGTAAACAGAAACTCTTTCTGTCACGGCATCAGATAACAAAACTAAAAGAGTATGAGATTCGCGACAATAGGTTGTTTATTTATTTTGTTAATAACATCATAAACAAAAAGGTATCAAACACAGAAACATCCGACATCACTACCATAGATTAACATGCCATAAGTTAATGTTTTTTTTTTGTTCGTAACCAATCTTTTCTTCTGAATTCATTTACGGGAATTCATACGCCAAACTTCAAGCAGAAAATCACGCATGGGCGACTTTGAAACCTAAACCCACGACAATCAGAGGATACACAAATGTTAAAATCGAATTGTATATATTATCACATCTGCTTCAAAAAAAAATAATATATATATATATATATATAATCCATACTTTTCCGGCAACTTCATCCAGAGATTTCTGCATGGTTCGACCATACTCTAACATCTGGATAAATTCTGAGGTATGCAAAAGAAAAAAAAAAAAAAGGAAACACGACGAGTTATCAATCTCACTTTCATCAATCTTCACGTACAAAAGAAAAAGAGCATTACCATAAGCACAAACAAGATAAACTCCAATCACTAACGATGAGCCAAACAAATCAGAATAAGACTCTGCAATTGGGATAAGAATCACAAATTAATCTGAGATATAGCATATAAATCGAAATTTGATAGATTTCACGCTATTATATCTTTACCTTGAGAAGAAGAGAAACTGCGGCGGCGAGGCCTCCAACCGAAATCGCGGCGAGGCCTCGTAGAGAGATTGCGGCGAGACACAACGGATCTCCCTGCGAGAGTTACCTGCCCAATTTTTGGGATTCAGTCTGATTCAGTTGTGAAGGAGGAGAAATAATAATCAGATTTTTACCTGCTTAACGACGGATCTCAGAATGTTCGGCGACATGATGAGGAAGTAGTTAGGGACCTTAGGGTTCGACTCTATGTTGCACCGGATACGGGAGCGGGGAAGGCAAACTGCTAAACCAAAAATTTATGGATATATATTAGTAAAATATATATTTATTTATAAAATAAACATACAAAACAGAACAAGATCAATGAAATAAGTTGGTTCAGTGGAAACCTCTTTGGTCCAGTGGTTTTAGTAAGAGTTTATTAATGCTTCTATATTTGGAAGATATGTGGATTCAAACCCAGAAAACGCAGATTATGCAGATTATAGAGAAAAATGGTTACAAAGAGGTCTTCAGCATGGTGTAGGACGGTTTGAAATGACGCAAGTCATACGTGTATTCTCATATAGAGGTAGAATTGTCGACTGTAGAATCGTCTTTGTAGAATTTTTCAACATTGTAATAGCATAATTAATCAGACATTTAAAAAAAGAAATAAGTTGGATCATATTCTACTGTCACACAATTTACCTACACGGTCTGTCATGTTAGTTAGGCCTTAAGACATTCTCCAACCCAACTCAATTTTTTTCTTCCAAAATAAAGTAAAAGTAAATATAGACTAACAAATACTCTAACCCAATTTCATATTTCACTTCATTTTAAAGTTAACTCCTATAAATGGAGTAATCTATTTTTTTCTTTATTCATGACTTTATTATAGAATGAAAAATGAAATAAAGTTGAAACACTTTTTATTCTTTATTCACTTTTGCTCTATTTTATAGTAAAATATAAAGTAATACATTAATTGGAGATGCTCTAATGATCACGTATTATTGCTTTTTTTTTTATCTCTGAAACAGAACAATGTTCGAATAAAGAAGAAAGCTTCCAACGGCAACACAACCACAAGCAAAATCAAAACAAACTGAGCAACCTAAAATTGCAAACAGCCAATAACACCACCAGGCAGGGAAAACTCCGAACAGAGTACACCAAAGTCGCTTGATCAAGAGAACTCGTCCACATACCACCCTTATGATCTTAAACCTTCTTCTGCAAGTAACCTTCTCAGCCAACAAGGGTCCCCCTGTGCCACATAAGACTGCCATCTTTGTTCCTTTGTTACACTACGAGCAATCAAAAAAGCCGGCTTATTAGCACATCTACGAACTAAGCTCACCTCCCATTCAGCAATCGGACTCATAACTTCTCTTATCTCAACTCCATGAGCTCGAAAAGCCGGACATTCTCTTGGTTTATTCACAGCCATAAAAAAATCCGAATCTTCCACTTCAAATGTAACATTTGGAATCTTATGAGCACACATACTCTCTGCTGCCCAAATCATGCTCAAACGCCTCGCTTCTAAAAGCGACGATACCCCGCTGAAAGCTCTCCTGCTATGAAGCAGCGTAACACCTCCACTGCTTCTCACAATCCAGCTAGCACCGGCCACCTGCGTCTTCTTAATCCAAGACAAACCAATGTTGCATTTTACCCGTCCAGCATCCGGCGCCTTCCACACCACATTATTACGAGACTTAATTGCCTTCTCACTCACTTCTTTCTTTGAGATTTCTTGAACCTCAAACCATCTTCTCGCTTCCTCTCTACACTTTAGAACTGTCTCTGCTGCCTCATAATCCTTCCCCTCAAACGTGAATGCATTTTTGTTCTTCCATAACATCCACAGAATCCATGGAAACACCCTACCAACCTCCTTCGGTATTCGCTTGTCTTGACCCACAGCCATGAGATAGCTAAAGTTCTCATATAAGGACCGATTTTCAAAACTCCTTTGAGGGAAAGGCACACCCGAATTCGCCCAGACCACACGAGCAGCTGGACAAGTGAAAAGTACATGATTAATAGATTCACCTTCTTCCCCACATTTTTGACACCTCGGATCTACTTTCATTCCTCGAGCCAGACATTCTTCAGCAACACCAAGAGCATTAGACAAAGCCTTCCACATAAAATTTTTTATCTTCGGGGCAGTATCAACTTTCCACACCTTACTTCTCAGGCCATTCAAAGACGGCTTATTTTGAGCCTCTGTTCTCACAGCAGACTTGTCCAGAGAACACGCCAGCCTATACCCTGTTTTCACCGAGAAAGCGCCCCACTTATTGTGTACCCATTCGTAAGAATCCTTCTTCCCCCAAGCTGGCTTCAGTTTCAAGACTTTCTCAATATCACAAGGGAAAAAAACCTCCTCCAACTTCCCTCTATCCCAAGTCCGAGTTTGTGGGTCAATGAGATCACATACTCGTAAGTTTACATCAAAACGAGTTTGTTTCCTCATTGGGGCTACAGGCTCTATATCAAACAACCACTTCTCCGTCCAAACCTTAATTGTCTCTCCTGTTCCGACGTTATGTCTGATCCCCTTGACCAAAAGCTCACGCCCAAAAAGTATGCTCCGCCACGCATAAGACGGTCTTGATCCCAGCTTAGCATCCAAGAACTCTCCCATTGGGTAATATCTACTCCGCAAGACTCTTGCGCACAGAGACTCTGTATCCATCAACAGCCTCCATCCTTGTTTAGCTAATAGGGCTTGGTTAAATTTCTCAATGTCTTTGAAACCTAAACCCCCATCCTCCTTATCAAGACACATCCTCTCCCATGAAACCCAATGCATTTTGTTTATCCCTTCTTGAGCATTCCACCAAAAATTTGCCATAGCACGAGTCAGGTTCTTACATGTTGTCTTTGGAAGCTTGAAGACAGACATTGCATAGACTGGCATAGCCATTGCCACAGATTTCAACAACACCTCCTTACCACCAGTTGATAAGAAGAAAGCGTACCAACCACGGAACCGAGACGTCATCTTCTCCTGAATGTACTGCAACATCTCCACCTTAGAGCCACTAAAGCACTCCGGCAGTCCCAAATACTTACCGGTTCCTCCCTCATTGGTAATATTTGAGATCTCTTTTATCTTGCACTTCATCTCCACAGAAACTTTGCTACCAAAAGTAATAGCAGACTTAGCGAAACTGATCATTTGGCCAGAAACTTCTTCATAATCTTTCAATATCTTGCACACTGCCGTGGTTTCCTCTTCATTTGCCTTTAATAACAAGAGTGAATCATCTGCAAAGAACAGATGATGAATCGCAGGGCCATCATCCGAGAACTTTATACCAGTAATCTCTCCACACCTCTCAGCTTCATTAAGGCGATGAGAAAGTCCCTCGGTACACAAATCAAACAAGAACGGGGACAATGGATCACCCTGCCGCAAACCTCTACTAGGCACTATTCGCCCTTGTTCTTCTCCATTAATCAGAACAGTATAGGACACAGATTTAACACAGTGCATAATCCAACCTCGAAACGTCTCATGAAACCCAAGAACACCAAGTAGTCCTTCCAAGTAATTCCACTCAATCCTATCATAAGCTTTAGACATATCAGTTTTGATAGCCATAAACTCATTGGATATCTTCTCATGAGTCCGCAGTCCATGTACCATTTCATGGGCAATGATGATGTTGTCAGAAATCAGTCTCTCCGGGACAAAAGCTGATTGTGTAGGGGACACAATATGCTCCAGCAGAGGCTTCAATCGGTTAACTAACACCTTCGCTACTATCTTGTACAAAACTGAACATAAGCTTATAGGTCGCAAGTCCACCATCTTCGTTGGGTTGGGGATCTTTGGAATCAGACAAATCTGTGTAAAATTCCAGGCCAGAGGAAAGGAACCGGTTCTAAAGAATTCACGAATCTCCTTGGCAACTTCAGCTCCCACTATCTCCCAATACTCCTGAAAAAATAGACCATTCATACCGTCACTTCCCGGCGCACTTGAGGCTTTGATCGAGAAAACAGCCTCTCTGATCTCCTCTGTATTGGTCTCTTTTATCAACTTCTGATTCATGCTCTCTGTTACTCTTGGTGTTAAACCAGTAAAGAAAGCAGCCAGGTTACTCGCGCCCGACGATGCAAACAGTTTATCAAAATACTCTGATGCAATCTCACCCATTTGATGAACCGTTGACGCCTCTCTGCCATTGTCATCAACCAACTTTAAAAGCTGGTTTCTCTGTCTATTAGCTTTAACAGAAGCATGAAAGAAGCTAGTGTTATTGTCTCCCACTACAAGCCACTTGTCTCTACTCTTCTGAAACCAATAATCTTCTTCTTCCTTGAACGCTCTCCCAATCTCCGCCTTCAACTCACCCACTCGTTCCCAGCAAGGTACTATAGAAGACGTTTGTAGCTCCAGCTCATGTCTAAGCGACTGTAATCTTTCATTGGAGTTTTGATTATTGTCTCTTTTCCATTTACCCAAATCCTTCCTCACCTCTCCCAGACATTCCAATATCGGCAATTTCTTTTCTCCTCTAGCTCTTCTCCATGAGGCGTTTATAGTCTCCTCCACTCTGTTTTTTCCCACCATCCTTTTATCAAAACGGAAAGCACACCCTTTCCTATCTCTTTCATTGCAAGTGTTGACCATAACCGGTCTATGGTCAGAGCCTAATCTCTCCATAAACGTTTGTGAAGAGGAGGCAAACTTCGATCTCCAATGCTTATTACCAAAGCAACGGTCAAGCTTGCACTGAATATACTTCTGATACCTCACACCCGCCCACGTGAAACTATCCCCATAGCCCATGAGTTCCTTCATTTCACATACATTTAACATCTCCACAAAATCAACAAAAGAGGCCTCACCACGTCTTGGCCCTCCTATCTTTTCACCATTGTGTAGAATATCGTTGAAATCTCCTACCATACACCAACACTCTTTTCTCCCAACTCCCAATCGCATCACTCTCTCCCAAACTTCTTTTTTCCCTTGCTGACTAGGTTCACCATAGATGAAAGTCACATAAAAGGCCTGACCCCGATGCCTTATCCAACAATCTATAATGTTTTTATCAGCAAACTTTACCTCCACAGCAACCTCTCGCCTCCACATCACAGCTAAACCTCCAGACAGGCCAATCGGATTTACTACCAGTACCTTATCATACCCCAAAACCACTTGCAAGTCCACTACCATATCTCTGTTTTGCTTAGTTTCCATCAAGAACATGATCTCAGGGAAATATATTTTACGTATTTCCTTGAGACGTTGAATTGTCGATTCTTGAGACCGTCCCAAGCCTCGACAATTCCAACTAAATATGCGCATTACTGATTGGGCAGTCCCCCATTTGGGACCACCTCTGATTTTGACCTTCTGGCAACTCTAGCAAAACCTCCCGCCACAACCTCTGCTCTTCTCTTATTCGAACCCTTGTCACACTGAACCGCGATACTCTTCCCTTTTTCTTCAGTACTGAACCCTCCTGTCAGTTTTGGTTTGAATCTTCTCATCCTCTTTGGTGGTCTAAACCTTCTCCCTGTCGTGAGCTTTGAAGTCCCGGAAGAGTTAGCTTCTGTATAACCAGAACTAAAACCCGTTGAACATTCAAAAAACTCAGAAGGAGCAGCTAAAACCCTTGTTTTGCTTTGTGTTTTTAATATAATCTTACATCTTTTCCTTTCTAAATTAATTAATTTTCAGACGAGCAAGATTTGTTGTTTACAATATGTTGTTAGTTACGTATTTGAATGTGCCTTTCAAATTCAGTGAATCATGTTTCCATTATTGGGAAGTCGGCCTTCTATTTAGGCATGCATGGTCAACCGACCATTTATTGATACGAGTTTTGCCATATTATATCAATATCGACTCTCTTTCTTAAGGATTACTAACAAGTAATCCCGAACTAAAGTATTTTAAAACAATATGGTTGGCAAAGTAATAAGCGAATAAAGTTTGATTGGTTTGTTGAATATACAAAAGCGCATAGTGAATATTCCTCTTACACTCTTGATTTTTGTTTATTGTAATTTATTCATAAGATCAATAATGATCATCGCATAGTGGCATAAAATAAGGAACGACTCACAGTCCGATCGATGCTAACACATAATAAAAGCCACCGTCCACTTACGGATGTAAGAAGTGGCACTTATAAAATGTACTCCATTTATTTCATAAAGAATGTCACTAGTTTTTTTTTTGAAATAAGTGTTATTTTACATTTTAATGCAAATTTTCTTATAATATTTTTATACTTTTAATAACCAATAACTATTTAGCTAAATCATTTTATTTAATTAAATATACAATAAATAAAAATATATTATTATATTTTTCATTTTCTTAATTTGTGTGAAATGTGTTTAAGTGACATTATTTATGAAACGGATGAAGTAATATTCTGTCTAGAAAATGTTGTACTTTTTTAATATTTTAAAAGGAAACAAAGACATTCCAGAAAATAGATAACCACTTAAGTGCGATGACAAAAAAGAAAAGATAACCACTTAAATGCGTACTATTCGATCCATTGAGCATGAGTCTCAATATTAGCTCACATGTCCCAACAAAAAGACAACATATATATAATAGGAGTTATGTCATATAAAGAGGCGTGGGGTTTTCTGTTGTGCAAGCAGTTTGAAGTGGCTTCTCCAGCTTGGTTTAACAGGTTCATATCAGATTCATTTTACAGGAGGATGTGAAGGAAAAGAAATGGAGATTACTACAACTTAGAGATAAGGTTAAACATCAGCAAAAGGACAAAAAGAAATCTTTTCAGCATGAAACAATCTAGGGAGCGTAAATTTCAAAAAAAAAAGAAAACAATCTAGGGAACGCATAATTAAGGGTATGGTTGATGGTAACTCTGGTTAGGTGAAGAACTCTTCCTAGTTTAGCGTTCGTGACGGGAATATGAACCCATCTGGACATATAGAATTGGTCAGCTAAATTACAAAGCGACGAGCAATACAGAGCCAAAAAATAATAAGAACCACGAACTTTTTTTAACACAAAGAACCAGGATCTATTCTTCCTAAATTACTAGTCAATATTCTTCCAAAATGTCAAGTCATATTATCCATTATGGATTCTATTATTCTGAAGTTTATTCTCTAGGTTATATAATCTGTAAAATTTGAACTTTGATGTTATTTACAAGAATTTGTGACACTAAATTTCTTAAATATTTAAAATTTAATTAACACCAATTAGTTTTAGATAAAATTCAAGCATGACTACAAATACAACCTTCTCCTTTCATTTCACTTTATTTGTCGCTGTAGAATTTTTTTTGTTTCAAAATAACTCTTATTTTACAATTTTAATGAAAAAATTATTAACAATATTTTTAAATTTATTTTTTTCTATTGGTTGAAATATGGTTACCAGTATAGGTAGTGATATTTTTATTTTGGAAATAAGTAAAATTAAATGTTCTCTTAATTTGTGTGTATAGACTTAAAACGATAAGTAAAATGAAACAGAAAAAATATAATAACACTAACATTTAAGGCATAGTTTAAAATCATTAGTTAAATAACATTGAATTTGATTAGATTAAATTATAGTGTTAAATTCATAATTAAATAAAATCCCCTGAAATTTTAATTTCAAGGTTGATTGCATAGTTAAACTACCCCAACGTTCTCAAACAAAAGACAGCTATATACTAATCTTGGTTTACATTATTATTATTATTTTTTTTTTGATTAACCTGAGGGTATCCCGGGCCTATAGAAGGGCCCAGACTAATCTCCAATGGGAGGTGCAGCCCACGGATAGACCCTCTCTCTGGGTATACAAATAGACCCTAAAGCATAGGTCCATATCCGTGTTGGTGTCCAGAAATCATGACTTAGTTCCCTCCAGCAGGGTTCGAACTCACAACCTGGATGTAGGAAGGAGTCCGTCCTTACCATTGGACCATGATATTCTGGACTTGGTTTATATTATTACTCTCTATTTTGTTATAAGTGTTATTTGATACTTCTGCACAAGATGATTATAAGTGTCATTTGATACATTTGTATAAATATTAAAAAATTATTTATTTTTGTAAACTGTATAATAAAATTAATAATCTTTGCATTCAAATATTAAAATGACACTTATTTTATAACAAATTTTTTCTCTAAAACGATATTTAATATGAAACAGAGGGAGTAGGAAATTATAAAAGAAACTAAATCTACCAAGTTTTACAAACAGTAACCGAACAAAGAACTTCAAACAAACATGCTATACACGTTCCATATCATTTTCTATCTTTTATACAACGTAGTAGAAAACGTTTATTCACATGTTATACACGTTTCGTAAATTAACACAAATGACCGCAATCCCATGGAGTCGACTCCGGATTCCCTCGTCGGTGATTACGATTTCTGGTTTTCATCGTCGGTTATGGTTTCTTCAGTTACTTTCTACAAAGAACTAAAATGACTATTTAATACTCCCTCTGTTTTTTAAAGATACAAATTCTAGATTTTTCACATATATTAAAAAATCACATTAAAAATACATTGATTTTTGTGAATAACAATTTTCTATAATCTTTAACCAATAAAAATCTAATAAACACAATTAATTTTTTTGAAGTTAACAGATTTTCGTTAAATAATACATTGAAAAAGTAAAAAATGTATCTTTTTAAAACAATTTTTTTCCTAGAACATGGATCTTTAAAAAATAGAAGGAGTATTTACTAACACGAGGAAAATATTTAAGATCTTTTATTTTATTTATTTTTTTGTTAGCCCACAGTTTTTCCCTTCATGGCTTTCTCGTTCTTTGTCTCTAACCACATAATCACTCTCTATATATAGATAACAAGCTTCACAACTTACCATGAACAAGTAAAAGAACAAGAGCAAGATAAAATATCAATAAGCCAAAACAAAAACAAAAACATAAACAACCAAGACAAGATCATGATCGAGAAGGAGACAACCGAAAAGATCGAGATCGAGATCAAGACCAAGAACGACCTCAACGACCAAGAACAAGAAGTCAATATGGACAACATGAGCGACCAATACAAAACCATGAAAGGCCTCGGTGAAAAGTGGCCAGAACCAATCATCCGAGTGCAGTCCCTGGCCGAGAGTAACCTCACCACCGTCCCCGACCGTTTCATCAAGCCGCCGTCTCAACGCCCTAATGAAACCATTGCTATCAACCACCAACCGGAAACTGCCGCCATAAATATCCCGGTCATAGACCTAAGCAGCGTCTTATCCGGCAACCAAGAGGACAAGGAGAGGATCTCGGAGGCATGCCGTGAGTTTGGGTTCTTTCAGGTAAAAAAATGAAATTTGATGTTTCACTTTTGTTTTCGTTTTGATTATAGTATGTTACGTGTTTGAAAAATGCTTTTTCGGTTCAATATAATTTACAATATAAACAATTACTAAATTTAAAAATAATATATATACATATTCTTCATAATACATATTGGCTTTAGTGTATATATATGACAACTATAGAAAATCACGAGGTTTCATTTTTTATTGCACCAAAATCAGTTTTGGTTTAGTATAAGAATATGACTTTGGTTCGGTTTATACACACAAACGGTCCTATTTTAAGGTGATCAACCATGGGGTGAGGCCGGAGCTGATGGCCGCCGCTAGAGAAGCTTGGAGAAGCTTCTTCCATTTGCCTGTAGAAGCTAAAGAAACTTACTCAAACTCCCCAAGTACCTATGAAGGTTACGGAAGCAGATTGGGTGTCGAAAAAGGAGCACTTCTTGATTGGAATGATTATTACTTTCTCAATTTTCTTCCTCTTGTCTTGAAGGATGTCAACAAATGGCCTTCTTTACCATCAAATATTAGGTAATTGATAAGTATCCCATCTTCCTTTTCTCTCTCTTTTTTTTTCCTTTTCTCTTGTTTCCTAATGGGTTTTGTTAATATAATAAAGAAAATTTTGTTTGATATGAAAATTGAGAACCTGTAGCAAGTATACTTGATCTTTGAACTTAGTTACATTTAGCTTTGGACATTTTATCCCGACCCGAAAACTCCAATGAGAACCAACCCAAAAATAGATAACTATTTTCGCCATAAATAATCATTGATCATTATTTTACCCTGATGTTTCAAGACTTCGCCATAAATGATCAGTTTCAAGACCCAATCTGAGTTTTAGTCAAAAAAAAAAAAGAAAAAAAGACCCAATCTGAGTTGATGACTCCACTCCTAGTTACCTTTTTATTTTTAAATAGTCATTTATGGCGAAGTCGTATAAATTGATATTGGACTTTTTCCTGCAATATTAAAGGAAGACTATCATTATGACAACTAGTTGGGCGTTATGTTTCTCTGTTTTAAAAACATGTTTATAATGGATATTATAGAGAAGCTGTGGACGAGTACGGTGAAGAACTAGTGAAGCTAGGTGAAAGGCTTATGAGGATATTATCGTCAAACTTGGGAGTAAATGAAGAACAACTTCAAGAAGCATTTGGCGGAGAAGATTTTGGTGCATGTATGAGGGTTAACTATTACCCGAAATGCCCTCGACCAGAGCTTGCCCTCGGCCTCTCCCCTCATTCAGATCCCGGTGGCATTACCATCCTCTTGCCGGACGATCAAGTCGCCGGCCTTCAAGTCCGTCACGGTGACATGTGGATTACCGTCAATGCTCTCCCCAACGCTTTTGTCGTTAATCTAGGCGATCAAATGCAGGTAACCCTATTTTTCCTTTACTTTTTCCTCCTTCTATTGCGTGAGGTCTACGTTTTCTTCTTCATTTTTGGTGGATTTGTTTTCATTTGTCTATTCCCATTTATTTACAAACCACAATATGTACTTCGTAAAACAAAGTAACTACTAATATGAATAGAATGTTGACAAAAGAGTACATATTATGTTTTTATACGGCAGTTGGTGAAAGATGATAATTCTATAGTATAGTGCAATGTTTTCGACATGTCGGAGAAAATATTAATATGACAATCAGTTTCAAATTTATGGCAACATTTTTATATATATATATAATTTTCATTAAAAAGTTTTAGTATGTCTCAAGTCACTTTCATCACATTGATTTATATAAGATAATATTCTTTCTTTTTTTGGACAAAATATAAGATAATATTCTAAATAAACAAATTGTAACTAGTTGAATAGTCATTAACCCAAAATTTTTTTTATTCGAGTGGTTTTTCAAAGCGCATTCAGAAATCGAGCATATTGATCGGAATGAGGAGGATGGTCATGGTTCTCACGTTTGATCAAGTTGAAGTGTGATATTTTAGTTATCCAATATTATAAGCTTTTGCATTGTTTCGACGCTGAACATACTTTTCTTGAACTAAACGCTAAAGATATTTCTAAACGCGGTTTATATATGATATAGCTATACTAAGAAAACAAAATTTTTTTTTTTTGTGAAAATGGCAGATACTAAGCAATTCGATATACAAGAGTTCGGAGCATCGAGTGATAGTGAACTCGCAGAAAGAAAGGGTTTCACTTGCATTCTTCTATAACCCTAAGAGTGACATTCCTATCCAGCCACTGGAACAACTTGTCAGCTCTACTAATCCTCCTTTATATCCTCCCATGTCCTATGATCAATACAGACTCTTCATTCGAACTCACGGTCCACGCGGCAAATCCTACGTTGAGTCTCATGTATCCCTCGTTAATGGATAAAGAGACGAAATGTAAGTCGACTTGCTTATGTAACTCAACTACTAGTGCAGTACATTAATATTTAATCGAGCAATTAACGTGTATACATTAATCTTCTTTTGAGCAATGTGTAAACTGAAGGATATATCATCTTAATAGGCTATATGGTGAGGACATTGAAGCAGATGCTAATGATCGACGGATATATAGATATAATGGAGATCAGAATGAATCAATAAAAGTACCTAAAATACTATTGTTGTTTATAGTTCGTGTGATTTGGATAATTTGTGGTTGCTATGTATTTTCAGTTTTATTGTATTATAAAAATATATAATATCAATTAGTGTGGTATTTTATATAGTTTATCATTATCCAGTAATTGCTCTCTTTCCAACAATTGTTACCTTAGAACATCATTAACACTAACAGTATAAGAACTATCTCTTATTATTTTTTTGTCTGATTTAAAAAACAAAAACTAACTAATCGCAGACCGCCACGTATCAATGGAGTCCACCAACAATATAAGAACTTTGCTCTTGTATAAGAAGTGAAATGAGTGGATTTTTAAAAAATAGTGAGACCCACAAATATTTTATAATCTATTCTATTAATTCTCCAACATAACCAATTGATATTAATTGGGTCCAACATATTTTATAACTGTATTTAAATGATTATCTAAATATCATATAACCACCTTAGATAAACACCTTCTAAAAGTTATTAAAATCCACGTTATAACTGTTCCTACCAAAAACAGTTACTTTTTTCTTTCAAATAAAGTTTTGAATTTATCAGACAGGTCCGTGATTTGGAAAATAAACGAAGTACCATTTCCATGATACAATTTTTAGAAAATAAACGACGTAATGTACATAGGATATTATATTTCTTATGAAACTTTAAAAGTTAACTAATATTAATATTAATTAATGGTGGAAGCGGGTTACTATTAAAATTTAATTTTATGATTGACGGAGTTTAACCGGTTTAAGTGAATTTTTAATAGAAATAAATATTCATATAAACTTATTTAGTTTAACGGGTTTTAAATAGGTTAATTCGAATAAAAAATATTTATTAAATGTGATTCTACTTAAAGTTAGTGAAGACCATTTTAACCCAACTACGTATATATATATATATATATATATATATATATATAACAGAATATGTTAAACAATATTTCTTTAAATATTTTTCAAAAAAATTATTCGGTTTTAGTTGCGGGTTGAGTTTGATATTAGTTTTTGAATATAATAATTTAAGAATTGTTCGAGTATATAGATCATGTCTAATAGAGTATGAAATTTTTATTTTTGGGACGATTGAGATATAAATATTCTTGACTAAATTATGTTAGGTAACTACTAAGTAAATATAATATGTTACAAATTTTAGGAATAAAGTTTTAAAATGGTTTATGAAATGCATATGGTACAAGTGTATAATTATGCAACTTGACATATTGAATATAGTCACTAAAAATATATTAAATTAAATTAATATTAAACACTAATATAATTATAAAACACACAAAAAATAAATTAAATCATTTAAAAAAAAACATAAAACAAAACATATACCCGCCCTCTAAAGGGGGGTCAAAATCTAGTTCTTTCTAAAAAACCCTGCTGGGTTAAAGATGCTCTTGTTCATATTTAATTGGCCAATAATTGTTTAATAAATGAAATGTATTATTATATTGAAAAACTTGATTGAAAGTTTTTGTTGTGAATATTATTTTATATTCATTTTCTTAGAAAGAAAGAATTGACTGAAAGACTTGACTGATTATATGGATAATTTATGGTGCTTTTGAAATTGCTATTGGATGCTCCAAACTAGTTGGACGTTTTGTTTTTCTGTTTGGAAAAATAGTTTATCGTGAATATTATAGACAAGTGATGAATGACGACGGTGAAGAACTATTGAATATGTTCATTGTTCAACAACAAACGACTAACTCGTGAAGCTAGGCGAGAAACATTTGAGAATATTATTGTCAAATCTGAGACTAAAACTTGAGACTAAAAGAACAACTTTAAGAAGCATTTGGTGGAGAAGATGTAGGCGCATGTATGATATGGTTTATTCCCACTGGAGCCTGCCCTCGGTCTCTCGCCTCATTGTGATCCCACCGGTTTGTTTTGTTCCTCTCTTAACCCATTGCTAACCAGTGGAGAAAAAATAGGGGCCAATTTGACTCCATATTTCTCAACGTGACGACGCTAAGCCGAATCTCACTTCTTTTCATCGGCTAAATTGAACCTTTTGATGCTCGACCCTCTTCCCGGAAGATCAAGTCGCTGGCCTTCAAGTCCGTATTAGTGACACGTAGATTACCGTCAAAGCTCTCTGCCTCCTCTCTCCCACGCTTTTGTTGTCAAGGCTATCAAATTCAGGTAGTAACCCTAATTTCTTTTAGTTTTTTTTTTTGAGGAAAAAAAATTAAATCCGGATCTATTAAAGACACAGACCTAACCCCCAGATGGAGATACAGCCCACAGATAGACCTTCTTCTGGGCATTCAAATGAGCCGAAAGCAATAGCTCATATCTGTGTGACCGGTGGGGTTTGAACGTTTTTGCTTTACCTTTTTTCCTTATTTATTATGTAAGGTCTAAGTATATTTTTTTTGTAGATCTGTTTTCCGTTGTGTATTTCCGTTTATTTACAAATTAAAACATATAATTCAGAAACCAAAACAGCTACGAGTATGAATAGAATGTTGACAAAAGACTACAAAGTTTGTTTGTATATATGGCAGTTGGTAAAAGAGGATAATCCTAGTTATAGTATAGTCCCACGTTTTCGTCATGTCGTACAAAATATTAATATGACAATCAGTTTCAACTTTATGCCAAAATTTTGAAAACATATGTATTGTAATATTTTCGGAAAAGTTATGATGACTCGGGTCGCTTTCATAACATCAAACGATTTTTGCAGGGTGATTGTTTAAATAAACAGATTGTAACCATTTGAATAGTCATTAACCAAAAAAAAAACAACAACTATTCGAGTACATTTTCAAAGCGCACTCACAAAATCGAGCATGTTAAGGAGGATGGTCTTGGCTCGCACGTTCATTACGTGTATAGATTAGTCTTTTTTGACCAATGTGTAAACTGAAGAATATATCACCTGAATAAGTTATTTGGTGAGGATATATATCGAACTTATGAAGTGTCAAATGGATACTGAAAGATTCAAATATATATATTTGGAGATCAAAATGAATAACAAAATACCAGAATACTATCATAGGTTCTCGTTCATGCAATTTGGATATTTATGGTTAACATTTACAGAATATAGAAAGTCAATAAAATGTAGTTTATATTATTTTTTTTGAAAAAAGGGCTAGTTCTATTATATTATTATGATATAGAAAGTCAATAAAATCTATCTTATTAAAACAGAAACATTCTGTTGGACCTAACATTTATTTTGTAAGTTTTTAAATTAAATACACATTTATACTTTATAGTTAAACCTACATTAAATCACTAATATTCCTTTTTTTATACTACTATCCATGTTTCCAAACAATATACTTATTTCTTTATACTACTATCAATGTTTCCAAACAATATATTTTTATACTACTATCAATGTTTCCAAACAATACAATAATTAATTTTAGTTATTTTATATCTATCATTTTCTCTTTAAAATTTTGTAGAAACGTCATAATTTCATAAATTGCAAAATAATGAACTTTAAAATTTGGATTATAAGATTACAAATTATGAAAATATTACAATTTAAATCAAATTATATTACATATCGGTCATCCATCAGTTCAATCGGTTAGTCTCGGGTTTTAGTGATTTTTTTGATATGAATTTTTTAAAAACTTAAATTGAATTGTCAGATCTCCGGATTAACTGGTATAATCACAATCGGGTTGAATTTAAAAACACTGATTTAAATGCAAAAATATTTTAAATACACACTCTTTAAAAATTACCAAAATATTTGGTAAGTTATTAGTGAATTTTTTCATCGTAAAATATTCCGCGCTTCCAAAGCGCGGGTCAAGATCTAGTGTAGTTCACATTAACAACATACCAAAATACTATCATAGGTTCTCGTTCATGCAAATGGATATTGTCTATCGTTATCTTGTATATTCTCTCTCTTTCCAACAACGATTAACTAGTCCATATTTACTGCTGACGAGTTGATAAGTTTTTTGGACTTCCACTTAAAACCAATTGGCAATTAGTGGTGTGATCCAAATCCCTTATATATTACTTATGTTCCCATCATATATCTGATGTGGGATCTTCTCTCCAATACCCTTTCTCGAGATAATGGTGCGTATCCCTTAATCTATATTTGAGAAGTGATTTTGACATGTGTCATCACCATATTAATTTTGAAAGAAAATTTATGACATGGCACACTAACATTGATGACATGGTTTGAAATAAATTATGACATGGATATTTACATTTAGTGTTGATTTATATTTAAGATAATTTTTAAAAATATGGTAATAACTTATAGATAATTATAACATATTTACATTTAATATTGATTTACATTTAAAGTAAATTTTTAAAATATGGTAGTAATTTATATATCATAATTAATATAACAATAAATAATAGATTAAATAGAAATATAATAATAATTAAAATTTCGAAATATTATTTAGCTATATTTATAAGTATATAATTTTTATTACAAAAAAATTCTTCAAAATACTATGCATTTTTTTAAAAAAAAAATTCTTTAAATAGTGACATAGACATTTACATTTATTGTTGATTTGTATTTTTAGTAAGTTTTTAAAATATGGTAATAACTCATAGATCATCATTAATATAGCAATAAATAATATAATGTTATAAAAAGAAATATAATATTATTTTAGATTTTTCAAAAGTTAATTCTATTTTATAATTATTATTAGTATAACAATTCTTCAAAATTATACAGTTTTTAAATGTAATTTTCTAATCCAATACTATTAGTTTATTTTTAATATCCAAAATTTTTAGAAAATTATTTAGTTTTATGTTTTGATAATTATACACTTAACAAAATTTTCTCTTACATTTACAAAATTTGATTTAATATATTTTACCAAAAGATATACATATATATTACTAAATATACATTGAATAAAAGTATTTTTTTAATTTTAAATTTTTACATATGATTAAATTAAGATTATATATTGTAAGCAAATAATAAAATCAAAATTAACAAAATCAAAAACTAACAAAATTTGTATTTTAAAATAAATTTATATTTTAAAACTTTTATTTCTGCACATGGTGCAGGAAAACACCTAGTAACCATTAATCTCGCAGAATCCATCATACCCCTCCGAGATAATGCTCCTTTCTAGCTATCTCGAAGAACTGAGCCTTCTCTGGGCCCTCAGCTAATGGGTTGATCGGGCCACTGTCCGGGCCGGATTAAAGGGTCAGAGTATTGGGCCGGCTCTGATACCATGATAAGTTTCTTGGACTTCCACTTAAAACCAACTAGATCATGACCCGCTCGACCGAGCGGAAGTCAATTTTTTTTATCTTTGTTTTTACTAAATGTTATACATGATCGCAATGTGTATTAATATAAAATTTTGATAAATAACAATGTGTACTAATGTATTTAAATAAGCAATGTGTTTAATTACTAAATTTGATTTTAAAAATTTATGATAACGTAAAGTAGATTTTTCTATATTACTTAAAATATATAGTGCTATATATTTTGTATTTTCAACATTTATCATACAAAACTTACATTGGGGTATTATTTATATGAAAATATGTGTAACATAATATATTTATATATTATATAAACATATGCGCACCCGCACGGATTTTATTTTTAAAATGTATTCTATATTGTTTAGTTTTATGTAGTATCGAGTTTGTATAATTCAATTTTGTGTTTAAAGAACAATATCAAAACTGTCTTTCGTATGTAAAAATAAAAACTTGCAAGCGCGAGTTGTGTCTTTTTATTGTAACACAAAATTTTATATAAAACTTATGTTTTTTTGTACATTACGAAATTTATTTTTTTAAAATAATTATTACGTAATTTCAAAGTTAATTTTATCTCTAAGGTCTAATATATTTGGTGTGTAATGGTTCAAAGCATTTTCGATGTATATTATATTTCAGTTTGGTTTGTTTTTAGTATTATTGTATAAGTATAATACTATACAATATTACTATATTCTATACAATATATGAAGCTATGTGTTATTTGTTTTAGAAAGTAAATTAGATCCAACGTAGTTATAAAAATAGTCATATCTTTATGTATGTGTCTATGACTTATCTACATAATGTTATTCGCACCAATAAAATCAATATGGCCAATAAAAGTATACTGATCAATTTAAAATAAATTGTATGGGATAATTATAGAACGATTAATATTTTTAGTATTCTTAGTATATATCTTATTTAAATCGACATGTAATAAATGTAAAAGTCATTTATGGAATATGGACAAAAAAAACTGTATTTAAGAAAATACATCAATGCAAAATTAGACTATGGTACATATTATATATAAAGAATGAGACATTTAATTTAAATATATGAGGTCCACCTTTAAAAATCTACCTAGAAGAAGTTGTAATGTTCATGTTTTAATAAGATAGATGTGTATTTAATTTTAAAACTTACAAAATAAATGTTAGGTCCAAAAGAATGTTTCTGTTTTAATAAGATAGATTGGCAATTAGTGGTGTGACCCAAGTCCCTTATATCTATCTTATTAAAGTATAAGTACTTTAAGATTTTGTTTGGTAATAGGGATAGGAATCTTTAAAAAAAATTAATTGTGTTTGGTAACAAAGATAGTAGAGATTTGTTTTCCTTATTTAAATGATAGATTTAAGTATTTAATGTCCTTTCCTAATTTAAATAATAGATTTCTTTAATAGAATGAATCTTAACCATAATAAATTTCCTAATAGATTTTAGTTAACATTTAATATTATTCAATATTTATTAATAAAAATAATTAAAATAAAAATCACACATCAAAATCAATTTATATATCATATATATAAAATATAAAATATTTTATTTATAAATTGTTAGTATAACACTTTTATAATATAAGTCCAATTAGTTATAAATATTAGATTTTTATATGATACACTGTGATATAATAGACGATTAAAATCACATAATATAATTATTTAAAGTAATATATTAAATTTTTGTTTTAAAATGTTATACTAACAATTATGTAATACATATTAATTTACATATATATATATATATATTATCATTAGAACAAAGAAAAAAATTGAAGTGAAAGCAAATATTTATACGGCCACGGGTCAAACTATAGAAATAAACAACAATGGCGTAAGATTTTTTTTAAACAAATTTATTTTAGTTTCAAATATGTTTATATATTTTATGTATTTATAAATTATTTTATTTGTTATTAAGAATTCTAAGATTTTGGAATTGGAAAAAATTATGACTCATCTTTATATTATTTTAATTAGGAATTTCAAATTAATATCAAAATATTTTTTTAAATTTTTAATTTTTATTATAACTACAAATGTTAATTTTCAATCTAAATTTATGTTTAAATATTACAAATATATCATTTATAAATAAAAAACTAAAAACATAAAATAAATACCCGCCCAACCGATCTAGTATTACTTATGTCTACATCATATATCTGATGTGGGATCTTCTCTCCAATACGACTAACATGTATTTTTATATCCGAAAGACTTGACTGATAGACTTGGCTGAAAGACTTGACTGAAAGAATTGACCGAGATAATATAGTATATTATTTTGAGTATAAGAAAACTATGGGTTACATGATGATGTTATGATGATACGCGATTGACTGATTGTTGAAGCCTACTAAGGGATGATCATGTTTCTCTCGTGATAACAATAATGGAGTTCATTGGTACTATAGTTTAAATGTAATACTAATAACTAAACGACTGATCTACCCAACAATATATTACTATCAAAATTAGCATGTGAACGCAATGAATATCAAGTATCTAATTGCTTTAATTAATTTATGTATATAGTAGACAATTCGTGTTGACCATATTGTAAAATCTTGTTGAATCCGATTTAGACTTGAGGGTTTGTAATGAATTAACGGTTAAAAAGATTTGAAGAATTGATTGGATGCTTATTACCCAAATTAATATTGGTGTACCGTGTAGATGTTGAGAGTCACATGCTGGCTTTGCTCTCATACATGCATCTCTTTTTGGCTACTATTAATATATACAAGCTACATTGTAAATCAAACTAATAGGGGGGAGGGGGGGGGGGGTCTATTAAATGTAGATGATTTTTTTTTGACACCAGATATCTTGATTTAGATTGACTTAGAAATCCAACCATAGCTTTTACTTATTCAATTAATGATCAATTAATGATTTTAATGTTTTGTAAATTTCAATTAGTACGTATATAGGTTGAAAATTATGTTGTTATCCAATTAACAATTTGAATACATATTAAGATATTTTTATTGAAGATAAAGACATACTATCTAATTCAATTATCAATAGTCCTACTACTACTTTGGAAGAGAAGATTGAAGCATGCTTACAGATATGTACATCAACGAGATTACTTCATTTTCAAGACTTGCCTTATTGGATATTATGGAGAATATGGAAGAGTAGGAATATGTTGATTTTTCAACACAAAACTCTGCACTGGAAGACTCTCTTGTTGTATGCTCAAAATGATGCAATGAATGGAAGAAAAATGGAGCGGATGCATACGATGATACTCTGATCTCAACTGCTCCTAATGCCTCTACTGGAAAGTATCATTGGGTAGGGCCACCTCAGGATTGGATCAAATGTAATGTAGATGGGGCTTTTGTTAATGCTACTACACCAAGTCAAGCTGGATGGGTTTATCGAGATGAAAGAGGCACATATAAAGGTGCAGGTACAGGCAAGAGGAAGAAATGTTTAGAGTGCATTAGAAAGTGAAATGCAGGCAATTTTAATGGCTATACAACACAGTTGGACGATGGGATTTACTAAGCTGCTCATAGAAAGTGACTGTCAAAAGGCTATTGATATTTTGAAGAATGGAAAGCTGCATTTTAGTATGTATAATTGGACTCGGGAGATCAAATGGTGGTGCCAGAAGTTTGAAGCTATCCAGTTCCAATGGACAAGGCGAGAAGCTAATAGAGTTGCCGATAAACTTGCCAAAATCAGGCTACAAGATGTCACTTTTAAATTTCATTATTATGTTCCTTATTGTATTACTCATCTTCTACATGAAGACATTACACTAGCATATCATTAATGAAAGTTGCAGTTATAAAAAAAAAAAAAGACATACTATAATGTATGGTTACATTTTAGAGTTTCAGATTTGAACTTGGAGATGATCTGTTCTAAAAGATGATTTAAACATAATAGGTAGCTTGGGTGTGATTGGAAACCTTTTTACATAGAACATTTTACCATGAGCACAGAGTATCAGTTGGGTTTTGGGCAATTATGGACAATTATGGGCTTGATTAAAGTTTGTTTTCGGATATTTGTTTCGGTATAGAGAATGGTAGCACTATCAGTTCTTGTAACTGTTGTCATTTACAGAACTAATATTATTACATCTCATTGTCCCTACACGAGCTCAGCTGCAATCATTCCGCCTGACATCTCATATAAAGCTCAGATAATAAGTTTCACAAAATTATATGAAAAAAAAAAAATCTCAACATAGATAAGAGACCTTAGCAAATCACATGACACATTTGATGGAACACATCAGTTTTTTTTATAAGAATAATATTACTCAAACAGTTGCTACTCTCTCTCTCTTAACTTCTTGAAACCCCTTTCTGGATCTCTAAAAAGAGAGAGAGAGTTCTGTATGCTTTAAAATTAAAAGGTTAAAGAAACAACAACAAACAAAAAAAAAAAGAGAAGAAAAAGGTTGACTAATAATATATCATTAAGACATGAGAACCAGAGTCTGTAGGGAGGTGTTTTCATCATCACTGTCTTCCTTTCTTTGCACAGCAAGGCGGGCATTTATACTGCTTGATGCTCTCTGCTTTGGTGGGAGTGATCTTCACGCATTTTCCGTGGTACCAACGCTCACAAACATCGCAGCAAATCCAAAACTCATCTTGTGTGTAGTTGCCTCCACAGATTCCACAGAGAGTGTCTCCATGCTCGTCTTCTTCTTCTTCTTCTTCATCTTCAACTTCATCCTCGTAGCTCCCTTCCATCAGTTTCGGTGTTGTGCTCTTTGGCTGCCCTTCTATTGATCTCTGCAACAAACCCCATTTTTTTGTATTTTTTTTAAGAATAGGAAAACACAAGAATCTACAAATCAAAACCCTTTTTTAGTGTACCTTAGTGCCGTTTCTGGATTTACTTCCGGAATCCGAGCTTGGCTTGTTGTCTTTAATGGGTTTCCTACCAGTCACTACATCGAATAGAGTTGGGAGATCGTTGATCAGACTGAATAACCGCTTCCTGCAAATTGAAAGTATTGAGTTAATGAACATAAAACTCTGTAAGGGGGCAATACTTTGATAAAGACTAAACAGAGATAGCTACAACTTTGACTAGGAAAAAAAAAAAAGATCCAGATTCTTCATATCAGTATATACCAATTGTGAGTTTCTATGTGATGTTTATAACAATGTAGGTTTAGAATCTCGATCCTCAAAAATAAAGTCTACAACTTGCTTTTTACTAGTCCAATATAAGATAAGATGACGCACTATAATGATAAGAGAACTATGACTATAGAGACATGTCCATGTATAAGAAACTAGTGGTGGCTGGTGAGCTATAAAAGCAAAGTCTAGCTTTCATTAAATGCCAAAACTAGCTTCCCTCTTGAAGAAGAAGAAGTGGTGGAAAAGACAATAACCAAAACAAGATTTTTTTTTTTAGTCAATATACAACTTTCACATATGCTTTTTCAGCGAAGTTCTTGGGGAATTCAAGAGCTGAGAAAAGTTTTAGACTGATGAAGTAAAACAACAATCAAGACGTCTATAGATATGAGTCAAGTCACATGAAAAAAAGATATAGCCTAATTAAACAAAAGCAAAATCCAAACAAACACATCAAAGACAATCTCATTCCGTACAAACTCAATGATCATTACAAAAAGTTTCGGTTTTGCTTAAGACTATACTTTTAACAGATTTCAATTCAGGACCACGAAACATAACAAGAAGAAATAACAGGTGGTTTGGTGTCATGTAAGAAGAAGAAGAAAGGAATACCTGTCGTTGCGATTAAGGCGAGCACCAAAGTAGAAAGAAACAGAGAGCAACCAACAATCACTATGAACAGCAACGAGCGAGAGCCAGTCTTTCCTCTGCATACCGTCTCTAGCGAAATTGATACCGAGCGCAGGCTCAGGTAGCTCCGGAGGAACTTCCTCCGCCGGCAGATTCACTTCCCACGACTCGTTCGGGTGTCCGTACAAACAAAGATTCTCCTTTTCTACACAACAAAATTCAAGAAGAAAAATTAAAAAAAGGAGAAAACTTTATTGAGCTGAATGGTAGAAGCTGAGTTACCCGGATCGCATTGAGAGTAAAAATCATCAACATCTGGCAAAAAAAAAAGAAAATTCAAACAAGTTTTAAGGAAAATCCAGGAAGAAATCTAGCAACTTTCGAGAGAGAGTTTGGGATGAGAGACCTTTAGTAAGAGCACGAAGAAGAGCGGAGCGGCGAGAGGTGTAATCCTTGAAGATCTCTTCTACGGTGCGAGGGTTTGAGGAAACGGCCGCCATAGCTCTCTGTACAGAGAGAGAGAGAAACTCGATTTTTTTGTTCTTTTTTTATTAAATGTGCAAAAAACGGTATTAGATCAGTTGCTAGTGGAGGAAGATCGAGGTCGACATCAATTGTTTCTGATGCGTTCGGACACGGAGAGAGAAAAGAGAGAGTTTGGAAAGAGATGAAGAGAGAGAGAGAGAGAGAAACTTTCTTATTTTTGGGGAGTTAGGTTGCGTCAGCGAAAAGGTTTGGGTAATTGAAGAAGAAGATCCGTCGCTTTAGGTAAAAGGCTTCTATTTAACTGAGAGACCCTTATTGGGCCCGTATTTTCAACGGTTTCAAGTTTAGGCCCAAACTTATCGAATCAGACTCTCTGGTTTTTTTTTAAGACTCTCTAGTTGTAAAACTTGCGTGAATAAAATCTTCTATTTTTTTTTCTATTTTCTTGGTTTTCTGTATTTTTCCATGGATTAGTAGTTAAGTAATGTATGTATTTCAGGAAAAGGAGAACTTTTATGTCAATTATATGAATAGTTTTCTCCTATTTTCAAATATAAATGTTATACAAGTGATGATAACTTAATAAGAATGGTGGTTAGTCAACATAAAGACGTCTACCAAGTACCTTTTTGACCATGTAATGGAATTCAACTTTGTAGACTTTTTCTTGTGAAGTGAAACTTAAGATATGTAGAGAAGGAAAAGCAACTCAATGGAGATTATTAATACTAAAGAAGAAACTACCCAAGCACAAACTTCAAGTCTTTGATTCCTATCAGTAATTCTTGGAGAAAGAAAAAAAAACCACGTAAAGCATGATGATAAATAACGTTTCAGAAAACAAAAACAAAGCAGCCAAGGTAACAACAACATATTCTATAAAGGTTTTCTTGTTGTTGTTGTTGTAATGTTAATTAGTCCCATTGTTGTTCCCAGAAGTAGGTCCACTCCGAAGAGTTGACAGTGTTTTTGCCATCAGCTGAAACAAGATCATAAGGTGAGTCCTCAGAGAATTCAGTTGGCATCGATTTCCAGTGAAGCGACGGTGTCCATTCCGCTTCTTTCACCACTCTCAGTATCTCTGCAGCCACCAGTTTGCTTCCTTGCGCTGACAAATGAATCCCATCTCTGTTCACCAAAAAATTAATTTTAGTTTATTCAAAAAAAAAAAATTCTCTAATATGTTTTCAGAGCAAAAAAAAGGTTGTTAGGGATGGATGCTGAAGATACTTACGTGAAGCAAACGGTTTCCCAGTCATCTGATTTCTGAAGAGTAGGAGAAGAGATCAACTACTTGTAAACCTAGCTCTTGGCACAGCTCAACGCAAGCGTCTGAATAAGTCTTGCAGAGCTCGTTTGTGCGGATCACCTCGCTCAAGTATGGGCTTTGTGACAGCAAAAAGAAGATGTATATTATTAAATTTAAGTCAGGACTCAGGAGCAAGCAACATAGAGATGGTGGAAAATAAAGGGAAGGGAAGTTACCTTTGGTTCTGACGAAGTTTGCCCTCGTCCACTGGAGGGCAGCTTAGAAATATGATACGTGTTGAGTCCGAAAGGCTCTGATAAAACACAACATAGAATGGAAGATAAGCCTTTAGTCCAAATCTTCATAGGAAAGAAATAACCACTTGAAAAAGACATTTAAACATAGATGAAAGATTAAGAATGCAAGGAAGTAACCTGAAGATGAAGAGCGATGTTCTTCATGTTGTCAACGTATTCGGTAAGTGGAACGTGAGGTCCTAGACCAGAAGGGTGAGGCGCCATTGAGTCGTTTCCTCCAAAATAGACAACTACCAGAGAAGGTTGTACCTCAGCATCCTGCATTTATGTTACAAGTTACATACACACATATTAAAAAAACATTTAGTTTACCTATTTCTCAAATAAAATATCATTATCTACACATGTAACTATATTTCAAACAATAAAATAATAAACTTGAAAACATTATTAATTAATTTGCATTAAAATTCTGAAAAGAACACTTATTTTGAGTATATACTATGAGTCTATGAGTGCCATTTTCAGGCAACTATGTGGAAGAAGACATTATACACTGATAGTTCTTTACAAACTTACTCTTCCTACTTAAGCTATTATATATATCAGATAAAACGCGAACAGGGCAAACAAGAGACATCTCCCTGGGAACAGATGCAAGGGAGAATAGACACACTTGTATGATCCTTCTGAGAATAGTTTTATGGAAACTTTTGAACTAAGAAATGTTTCCAGGTAGATAAGTTTAAGTGAACATCCTATAATCCATCACAGTCTAGTGTATAAAGAAAGCTAATGATCCAAAAGAATCTATACAATTCACAAGAGAGAAGTACCTTGGGAAACACTTGGTCCACAACTTCCAAAGCACGAGTTGAGTTCCACCCATAATATCCTCGCAGAATGATGTCGGCCTATTATTACACGTTAGTTCACCTTAGATTAAAAAAAAGTCACAAAGTGCCCACATTAATAAATAAACATCTCCACAAACTGCTCAAAAACCTCACAACATTTATGTTTTGCATTAAGTGCATTTTCTTTTGTTGTATCATTTCCACCACATGGTAACGATTTTACTTTTCATTGATAAACATTAACTAATTCCAGAGAAAGAGAACCAAAACACCCAATGATCATCTTCCAAGAACCAGTGAGTTAAATTCAGAAAACCGAAAACAAATCTCAAAGAACATAAGTAAATGATTAAGAGAAATAACAAACAGTAATTAGCAAAGAAAGAGGCGATTCAATACTAATCACACGTATGATGAATAGCCAAAACTGTAGGTTTTCAAAGAGTGATCACACGAGAGAGCGATATACCTTACGAGCATAGACCTCGGAGAGAATGGCGCCCCAACCTCCATGGCCAAAGCTCATCTGAACGATGGAGGATCCAAACAGAACGATCTGAGGCCGCGACGGTCCAACCATTGTCTCTCACGCTCAAAATGCACAAACCACACGTTTCTGTCTCTCTTCACAGCAGCTGAAACTCGCTGGTTTTCTTCTATCCACTGCCAATGATTCCGGCCGCTAAGAGATCTACCTCTGTATCAATCTTGCGCACTGTTTGTTATAAAGGTCCGAGTTAAATGCGCGAACGTCTTATTATATATTTATTTTTCTCTTTTTTCAAAAAACAACAAAAACAAGAAAAATATATATACAGAGAAATAAAAAACAAACAAAACAAAAATCTAGTTATAGGCCTAGTTTTTGTCTGTTAACTACAACATTCAATTAAAAAAAAAATTATTTCCTTTCCGTTTCAAATTAATCACAATTATTAATAAGACACAGTAAATCTTAGTATTAAATGAATAGTATTTTGTGATTAACTTTTTCTATAATTTTTAACCAATCAAAATTTAATAAATTCAATTAATTTAAAAAAATTTACAACTTATCATTATTATTTATTAAAAACCGCATTGAAAAGGTAAAAAGTATTTTTTTTTTAAATCATTTTTTTTTCTAAAATATTGATTAATACTATTCCTTTTCTTTCATATGTTTGAAGCTACGAAAAGCAAAATGATGTTAAAGGTTTAGTATTTTGAAATACGTTGTTTATGAATTTCTCTTGTAACATTTGGGAAGAAAAGTCAATAGAGTACAAGTAGAGAAATATTTACTGAGCAATAATTCAAATGATATGGTTTGTTGGTTGGTAAGTAAAGGAGCACCAAATATATAGATCAACCACATTTTCGAACACTTCATTGAATGCTCCAACCCTTTATCTTCTTTATTTTATAACTCTGTAAGTATTATTTGTCGTCAAAGTTTAATGAGTATGATAATACAAAAGTGAAATGATGAAATAGATTTCAGTTTTTGTTAGTCGAAAGACGAGTTGTAATGACCGAACACTATAATGGCCAGTTTCTGAAGTGAAGTTTTTTTTAAAAGGAGCTAAGAAGAAGATTACAATAAAAACAACTCAGCAACTCAGAAATCGAGTGCTCCGGATTTGGATGATGATCCTGAGCAGCTCCCTGATGTGCCATACGATGTTCCACTTGATCCGTCTACAGGGGCTTGATTCAGACACTCTAGAGCTAAGAATCTTCTCTTCTTCAAGCTCATCGAGAAGGTCTGTGCCTCCAGAATTACAGGCACCTGTTCCATTTAAACAATTTCCAGACATAAACCAATGTCTTGGATAACTTGATTCGGTAGAAATTTGGACTTCATAAGACTTTTTTTGATTGGAACATGTCTGCACTGAGAAGATACCTGTGTGTTGATACGCGCCACCTTGTGTACGTTGAGGAATCCATTTATGTCCTTGTAGCCTGTGAGAAGTTTCTCCAGATCCTTGTCACCATCTGTAAAAAAAGGTGAGGGGGCACATGTTAAAAAACAACTACAATAATCTAGTAACGAATAAGCAGATCAAGGGAACACACCAGGGATCGCTTTGATAGAGAGTAAAGTATCCGCCATGTGCTGCAGTCTTGTTGAGGAAGACGGGGAGAGCATGGAAGGCGGGAAAGTGACAATGGCTACCGCATTTGAAACCATCAGCATACTTTTCAGCAATCTTATGAAGGAAAGCATGTCTGATTCCTGTGTTTTGACAGAAATAATAAATCAGAAAGAAAAAAAAACAGCACGATGTTTAGAACAACATGACCCTGGTACAAGATACAGTGTTGAATATAAAAAAAAAAAATAGGCTAGAAATTTTACCTTGTCAGAATACTCACACAGGGGAGAGCAGAATGACTGGATTGCGATGCGGCCAATGGATGCTATGTTACTGCTGTTTCTGTGGCAATCATCACACAGGTTCTCATGAATAAACTATAAAGTATAAGATTCTTAAAACAAAGCTAGAAAAATAATAATAAAGGAACTCGAACAACAACTGGCAATACACTGTATATCGTCTCTAAAATAGGAGCATCTAGAAAAACTAAGTCCCTCTTAATAAAGTAGAACATCTGGAAGTATCGGAGAGATACCTAAGAAGTGAGTTTAGACACACTAGCAAATTTTATGGATTTAAAACTAGAGAGAGAAGTTATTTGACACATCAAATAAGAAAGGGATGATACACAACCTTGGAAATTTTGATAAGAAAGTAGTGCAGTGGTCCTGAGCAACAGAAAGATCGGAAGAATCTAACAGACTGACACAATCAATCGGCCTTCCTGCAAGAAATTGCCTCTCCAAGGGCTTTCTCATATCAAAGTCATTGGAGTAATCATCTGATCCAAAATTAGATTAAAAAGAGGTTAGCTTTCCGCAGAATGATATTAGCTTTACTAGTAGCTCAATGTATACGAGAATGACACGTAATGGAATTCTACAAGACTACCAATAGAATTCTTCTGGTTTTCCATATACTTGCGATACTGCCAAGCAATCCTCAAGCTCTCTCCCTACAATATAGACAACCAGTTACCCAAATTGCAACTAATTATTCATGTCATTGCCAGAAAAGAAAAACAGAAGGAAGGTAAGCACCTGATCAGGGTCTGGGGCAGTAGGTTTATCTTCCTTGGACGACCCAGGATTTGGCAAAGTACCAAGAAACCCTCTGGGATCTTTGGAAGGACTAGCATAAAGAAGTGGCTGACTGTTAACAAGACCCTGAGACATGAAAGTTCTTCAGCAGATCCATATGATGCGGTGCTTCAGGATCTTCCATCACCATCACTAAGCTTCCCAAAGGATACCCACCACCTAATATCCCTTGGAAACAAACAAATAACAACAATCCTTTTTAGCAACAAAACCAGAGCTCTCTCATCCTCAAATGTAAAGAGAAAAACTCACTGTCGAGATCACGAATCCCGGTGGATACGAAAGTAGTGCCATTAGGACCGCATTTGAGACCAGGTGTTTGTGGTGACGAGACAACTGATATGTTGCGCGAGAAGCTGCTGGTACGAACGTTGGGTGCAGCCATAGCAGAACGAAAGTAACAGACTACAAGGACCAAACACAAACACTGTTACTATAAATTCCTCTAATGATTTCACGACAAAGTTCAATACTACTTTTTAATGCTTTTTGAGACATTCCGTCGAACACCTATCCTGCAGCAGCTTAGCCAAAGAATAAAAGAAAAGGTGAACAAGGAAGTGATGTTGCTACCTTTTCTGCAGGTTTATGAAGGAAGTCAGAATGCTTTCGCCTAGTTTCAGAAGCTCTTTGGCGTCGTCTTCGGTGAGTCAGGGCACTTCTTTCCGAGCAACTCTGCGGCGGCTTAAGACGGAGGTTTTAGAGCCTCTATTAATTTTGTAAAGAAAGAGCAAAACTAGTCCATGAGATATCAAAATGGGCCGTGGCCCGTAAATCTAGCCCATCTAAAAAAAGACTAAACTGGTCTGTCATCTCTAAAATGGCAGTACCAAATATTTTGCGATGAATGTTAAAGTGGAGAAGAGTAATAACAATTAATATTTCTGAGAATTCTTATGTGTGCTAGACGGTATTTTAAGTGTATACTTTCATCGAGCACTAATATAAGATGATGGTCAAATAGTTTAAAACTTCTGTTGTCTCCGTTTCTCTATATAATGAAGATTTTATAATGGTAATTCCACTAATCTAGTCAGTATTTGAAATTTTAGTAAACTAAATATTAGAAAATTAGAATGATTCCTATATACCATGAAATATAGTTTAGAATACATTAATTCAAATGTAGAATGTGGTTTGAAATTTTTAAACTAAATTTAAGAGTATAAACTTCGGTATATAGAGTATTTACCGAAAAATCATAATTTTAGAAGGAGTTATTAACCCACGGATTTTGGAAAAAAATCAAAAATTTGAAAATCTGATTTTAGTGTATAGTTTCATAGAGAACTAACATAAGATGATGGTCAAAGAGTTTAGAACCTCTGTTGTCTTCGTTTCTCTTGATAATGATGATTTTATAATGTTAATTCCTTTAATCTAGGTTGTATATGAAATTTTAGTAAAATAAATATTAAAAAACTAGAATGATTCATATATACCACGAAAGATAGTTTAGAATACATTAATTCAAATAATAATGTGGTTTGAAATTATTAAACTAAAATGAAGAGTGTAAACTTCAGTATCTAGAGTATTTACCGAAAAATCATTATTTTAGAAGGGGTTAACCCACGGATTTTGGAAAATTTTCAAAAATATGCAAATCTGGTTTTAGTGTTTAGTTTCATCGAGAACTGACATAAGATAATTTTCAAAGAGGTTTAGAACCTTTGTTGTCTCCGTTTCTCTAGAAAATAAATATTTTATAAAGGTAATTCCACTAATCTATGCAGTATATGAAATTTTACCAAACTAAATATTAAAACATTAGAATGATTCATATATACCATGAAAGATAGTTTAGAATACATTAATTCAAATGTAGAATGTGGTTTGAAATTTTTAAACTAAAGTGAAGAGTGTAAACTTCAGTATATAGAGTATTTACCGAAAAATCATTATTTTAGAAGGGGTTAACCCACGGATTTTGGAAAAAAAATTCAAAAATATGAAAATCTGGTTTTAGTGTATATTTTCATCGAGAACTGACATAAGATGATTGTCAAAAAGGTTTAGAACCTTTGTTGTCTCCGTTTCTCTAGAAAATAAATATTTTATAAAGGTAATTCCACCAATCTATGCAGTATATGAAAGTTTACCAAACTAAATATTAAAACTTTAGAATGAGTCATATATACCATGAAAGATAGTTTAGAATACATTAATTCAAATTTAGAATGTGGTTTGAAAATTTTAAACTAAATTAAGGAGTATAAACTTTAGTATATAGAGCATTTACCGAAAAATCATTATTTTAGAAGGGGATTAACCCACAGATTTTGGAAAATTTTCAAGAATTTGAAAATCTGGTTTTAGTGTATAGTTTCATCGACCACTAACATAAAATGATGGTCAAAGAGCTTAGAACCTCTGTTATCTCCGTTTCTATAGATAATGAAGATTTTATAATGAAGATTTTATAATGCTAATTCCAATAATATAGGCAGTATATGAAATTTTAGTAAACTAAATATTAAAAAATTAGAATGAATCATATATACCATGAAAATATTTTAGAATACATTAATTCAAATGTATAATGTGGTTTGAAATTTTTAAACAAAAGTGAAGAGTATAGACTTCGGTATATAGACCATTTACCGAAAAATCATTATTTTAGAAGGGGTTAACCCACTGATTTTGGAAAATTTTCAAAAATTTGAAAATCTTGTTTTAGTGTATAGTTTCATCGAGCACTAACATAAGATGATGGTCAAAGAGTTTAGAACCTTTGTTGTCTTCGTTTCTCTATATAATAAAGATTTTATAATTGTAATTCCACTAATCTAGTCATTATTTGAAATTTTAGGAAACTAAATATTAAAAAATTAGAATGATTCTTATATATCATGAAAGGTAGTTTAGAATACATTAATTCAAATGTAGAATGTGTTTTGAAAATTTTAAACTAAATTAAAGAGTATAAACTTCAGTATATAGAGCATTTACCGAAAAATCATTATTTTAGAAGGGGTTAACCCACGGATTTTGGAAAATTTTCAAAAATATGAAAATCTGGTTTTAGTGTATAGTTTCATCGAGAACTGATATAAGATGATGGTCAAAGAGGTTTAGAACTTTTGTTGTCTCTGTTTCTCTAGAAAATGAAGATTTTATAATGGTAATTTCATCTAATCTAGGCAGTAGATGAAATTTTAGTAAACTAAATATTAAAAAATTAGAATGATTCATATATACCATGAAATATAGTTTAGAATACATTAATTCAAATGTAGAATGTGGTTTGAAATTTTTAAACTAAATTAAAGAGTATAAACTTCAGTATATAGAGCATTTACCGAAAAATCATTATTTTAGAAGGGGTTAACCCACGGATTTTGGAAAAAATTCAAAAATATTAAAATCTGGTTTTAGTGTATAGTTTCATCGAGAACTGACATAAGATGATGGTCAAAGAGGTTTAGAACCTTTGTTGTCTCTGTTTCTCTAGAAAATGAAGATTTTATAATGGTAATTTCATTAATCTAGGAAATATATGAAATTTTAGGAAACTAAATATTAAAAAATAGAATGATTCCTATACATCATGAAAGGTAGTTTAGAATACATTAATTCAAATGTAGAATGTGGTTTGAAATTTTTTAACTAAATTAAGGAGTATAAACTTCAGTATATAGAGCATTTACCGAAAATCATTATTTTAGAAGGGTTTAAGCCACGGATTTTGGAAAATTTTCAAAAATATGAAAATCTGGTTTTAGTGTATAGTTTCATCGAGAACTGACATAAGATGATGGTCAAAGAGGTTTAGAACCTTTGTTGTCTCTGTTTCTCTAGAAAATGAAGATTTTATAATGGTAATTTCATTAATCTAGGCAATATATGAAATTTTAGGAAACTAAATATTAAAAAATTAGAATGATTCCTATACATCATGAAAGGTAGTTTAGAATACATTAATTCAAATGTAGAATGTGGTTTGAATTTTTTAACTAAATTAAGGAGTATAAACTTCAGTATATAGAGTATTTACCGAAAAATCATTATTTTAGAAGGGGGTTAACCCACGGATTTTGGATAAAATTTCAAAAATATGAAAATCTGGTTTTAGTGTATTAGTTTCATCGAGTAACTGACATAAGATGATGGTCAAAGAGGTTTAGAATCTTTGTTGTCTCCATTTTTCTAGATAATGAAGATTTTATAATGCTAATTCCACTAATTTAGGTAGTATATGAAATTTTAGTAAAATATATATTAAAACATTAGAATGATTCATATAAACCATGAAAGGTAGTTTAGAATACATTAATTAAAATGTAGAATGTGATTTGAAATTTTTAAACTAAAGTGAAGAGTATAAACTTCAGTATATAGAGCATTTACCGAAAAATCATTATTTTAGAAGGGGTTAACCTACGGATTTTGGAAATTTTTCAAAAATATGAAAATATGGTTTTAGTGTATAGTTACATCGAGCACTAGCACAAGATGATGGTCAAAGAGTTTAGAACCTTTGTTGTCTCCGTTTCTTTAGATAATGAAGATTTTATAATGGTAATTCCACTAATCTAGGCAGTATATGAAATTTTAGGAAACTAAATAAAAATTAGAATGATTTCTATATACCATGAAAGATAGTTTAGAATACTTTAATTCAAATGTAGAATGTGGTTTGAAATTTTTAAACAAAATTGAAGAGTATAAACTTCAGTATATAGAACATTCACAAAAAAATCATAATTTTAGAAGGTGTTAACCCACGAATTTTGAAAAATTTTCAAAAAATTGAAAATTTGGTTTTAGTGTATAGTTTCATCGAGCACTAACATAAGATGATGGTCAAATAGTTTAGAACCTCTGTTGTCTCTGTTTATCTAGATAATGAAGATTTTATAATGCTAATTCCACTAGTCTAGGTAGTATATGAAATTTTAGTAAAATAAATATTAAAAAATTAGAATGATTCATATATACCTTGAAAGGTAGTTTAAAATACATTAATTCAAATGTAGAATGTGATTTGAATTTTTTTAACTAAAGTGAAGAGTGTAAACTTTAGTATATAGAGTATTTACCAAAAATCATTATTTTATAAGGGGGTTAACCCACGGATTTTGGAAAATTTTCAAAAATATGAAAATCTGGTTTTAGTGTATAGTTTCATCGAGAACTGACATAAGATGATGGTCAAAGAGGTTTAGAACCTTTGTTGTCTCTGTTTCTCTAGAAAATAAATATTTTATAAAGGTAATTACACTAATCTAGGCAGAATATGAAATTTTACCAAACTAAATATTAAAACATTAGAATGATTTATATATACCATGAAAGATATTTAGAATACATTAATTCAAATGTAGAATGTGGTTTGAAAATTTTAAACTAAATTAAGGAGTATAAACTTTAGTATATAGAGCATTTACCGAAAAATCATTATTTTAGAAGGGGTTAACCTACGGATTTTGGAAAATTTTCAAAAATTTTATAATCTTGTTTTAGTGTCTAGTTTCATTGAGAACTAAAATAAGATGATGGTCAAAGAGTTTAGAACCTATGTTGTCTCCGTTTCTCTAGATAATGAAAATTTTATAATGCTAATTCCACTAGTCTAGGTAGTATATGAAATTTTTGTAAAATAAATATTAAAAAATTAGAATGATTCATATATACCATGAAAGATAGTTTAGAATACATTAATTCAAATGTAGAATGTGGTTTGAAAATTTTAAACTAAAGTGAAGAGTGTAAACTTCAGTATATAGAGTATTTACCGAAAAATCATTATTTTAGAAGAGGTTGACCCACGGATTTTGAAAAAATTTCAAACATATGAAAATCTGATTTTAGTGTATAGTTTCATCGAGAAGTGACATAAGATGATGGTCAAAGAAGTTTAGAACCTTTGTTGTTCTCGTTCCTCTAAAAAATAAATATTTTATAAAGGTAATTCCATTAATCTAGGCAGTATATGAGATTTTACCAAACTAAATATTAAAACATTAGAATGATTCATATATACCATGAAATATAGTTTAGAAATGTAAAATGTGGTTTGAAACTTTTAAACTAAAGTAAAAAATATAAAGTTTAGTATATAGAGCATTTACCGAAAAATTATTATTTTAGAAGGAAATGTGATAAAAGGATAAGAAGAAGAAGAAGCGATCACGTAGACTCCACGGATTTAACTTTAGAAATATACAGCTATAACTAAAGAGTTCTTCGTAATAAGCATAATGAAAAAAGAGTTTCCGTATATTCCCAGGCCATGACTTGGTCAGCCCACCCTTGTACAAAAAAGATGAGCATTTTATTTGTATTAAAAAAAATAGTTTCCTTTTATAGTTTCCTTTACTTCACATCGAAATTTGATAAATAAATAAAAAATCCTAATTAAACGCCTTGGTCCGTAATCAAACGATCTCTCCCATTTTACCAAACACAGAGCCTCGTCGATTTCTATAAAGATCGGTTCACAATCTTCACTTAGTATATTTTGATCGGTTTCTGGAAGAAGAAGAAGAAGAAGAGAGGATGGGGAGATTGTTCTTGGTGAATTTGGAAGGCAAGTCTTACAGTTGCAGGCACTGTAAGACTAACTATCGCTCTCTGCGATGATGTCGTCTCCAAGGTTTTCTACCAAATCTCAAATTCTCAGATTTTTGCGATTTATTATTATAATCACTGATCAACCAATATTCAAATTCACTGATTGATTAGATATGATCTAAAATTTGATTGGTGGAGAATCGTGGAGTTTGTAACTGCCTCTTGAATTGCTGATATGATATCTGATGATCAAAGCTCCGATTCCTCAAAATAGCTCGTCATTAGATCAAATCTATCTATGATTCAATTTCAAATACTGTTTTGGTCTTGAGAGACACTGTCTCAAGTACTTGCATTTACTGATTAAATTAGTCTCGTTTAGATGGTAAAATGGCATTGGATTACTTGAATTCTAACTGCTTATGGTTTACACAAATGATTGTAAGATACTTACTACCTAGTACTGACAACATCTATCTATGGTTGCTTTTGGTTTTATTAACAGTCTTTTCAATCCCGCCATGGGAAAGCTTACCTCTTCAGTAAGGTGTAAGTTCTCTACTTCAGTGTTTGGTTTCTGATTTTTGCTGGATAGGATGAATAGTTTATACATGTTTTACTAGTAGTGGATTTTTTGTGTGCGGACAGAGCGAATGTGTATGCTGGGAAGAAGGAAGATAGGATGATGATGACTGGGGATGCACACCGTTGTCGATATTTACTGCGTCAAATGTGGCTCCTATGTTGGATGGAGATATGTAAGATATAAAAACATCCGAATAATGTTTGTTGTCTCTTTTCTTTGGCTTTTGCTTGGTCGTACTCTATCTAATGTCTCTTGGTATCAACCTTTTCTTTGCTATTCAGGAGTTTGCTTTTGAGAAGAACCAAAGTACAAGGAAGGCAAATCTGTTCTTGAAAGGTGTTTGTAGTATTACCTGATTCAGCTCTTAACCACTGTTTTTTCTTTAACAAAAAAAAAGTTGAGATGATGTATTTATTCCGTATTCATTGACAGGTACAAGGTCTGTGGTCCGGATGGGAACAATTACTGGGTGGCGGCGGCTCAAGAAGTTGAAGCCGGAGAAAGTGATACTGATGAATGAATGAATGGGTGGATGATATGCTTCTTCTTCATCTCAATAACTCATTACCTGATTTGTAAATTCTTCTCACCTCCCCCTTTCATTCTTTTCTTTGTCTTCCTTCTCTTTTCTCATTTTGTGAACCGTCCAGATTCCATTAGGACTCCTTCGGATATCAACTGTTTGTGTTGCAAACCACCACTTGTGGAACACATGCAATTATAATATCTCTCCTTATCTTACTACTTCCAAAGTTCTTTGCTACAGTGAATAGCAGAGTGTACATTCCTGTTCAGATTCAAATTCAGTTTGGTTTAACGCATAGTGACATTCTATAGTCGTAGTTTGGGGAACTGTTTTCACTTTATTTTGCTGAGAAATCATGACAAGATGCAGAAACATGACAACAATGAGATTCAGTGATAATAGTACCACTGTTATTAATGTTACAAATACAGTATTAAGTGATCTGAACCCAAGCTTAGTGTTTACTGTAGTTCATACACCATTCTCTCCGAGAGCTCAGCTCCCACGACTTTCTGGTAACTGATAAACATCGGTTCCAGTTGTCTACGAACGGCCATGTTTATCATCCGCAGTAAATCCTTCAAAAAAAAAAACAAATTGTTTTAACTTTTAAGAAAGATTCAGGACTTGATCATCTGGATAAGAAACAGGAGCGGAGTTGTGAACTAGTAATACTGATATTACCTTGTATCGAAGCTTAGCTCCATTAAGACTGATAAGGATATTGGCAATGTCACTGCCGTTAACACTAGAATCGGAATCTGAGTCTTCAGAAGAGCTGTTCATCTCCATGTCTTCACGTTCACTCGTGGACTTCCACTAGTGTTTCAGAAGCTTGAGGTGCAGGTGATAAAGAAGCTTTATTGAAATCAGACAAGACAGAATACGGATTTTTATCAAGTAGAGGCTTAGCTACTTCAAATGGAACCCACCTGAGAACATAACACAAGAAACGCCTTTAGATCTCTCTCTCACAAGTGACAACAAGTCACAAGAGTTTTGGGAACTTACTGGTAACGGAGAGGGACATAGAAGCTCAGAAGGACGATAAGCTGCTTTATATCTCATCTTGTTGCAAGAATGAATGTAATAACCAAGATAGTAATACTCAAGAGCAGAGCAACGAGCTTGGTTCTGCTTCACCCAATCGATCTCTTGCAGTGCTGAGTAGTTTCCAAGAGACAAGGATGCTAAATCCGGATCCCAGAATAGGTATTTACTGGACAAACATTTGGGAAGAATGTCGATTACTCCCACAGCAATCAGACGTCCATCAACTCTGTATTGTTGATGGTAAGAACCAAAGCCACAAGGAGGAACGTTTTCATCATCATCACCATCACCATCAACTTCAATCAACGGAGTGTCAACCAAAAACCTTTTGTATGAAGTTTTCGAGATGCTTTCAGGCTCGTCGTTATGAACTCTCAGTTGGTAACGTTTGTATAGTTCATACTCCTCTTGATCAAAACTCGACCTTTTCAAATGTATCTCCAGCTTCCTCTTCCTCATCTGAAGGCTGTTGGAAGAAGACTTTTCTGTTGTTGTAGCAGAGAGGAGGCTTTCACCTTGATCTCTTTCTGAGGAAGTGACTTGGGTAGCTGAAAAGAAGTTGATGTGGCCTTTGCAGACCTTGATAGCCAAGCCAAGGAACTCTCTTACTTTGTTTATTTCACTTAACAACTTCTCAGAAACAGTCTCTGGTGATAATCTGTTTTCTTCTGCGTTGTTGCTTCCCTCTCCTTTCTGAGATATTTGTTTTATTGCAGCTACAATTGGAAAAGCAATGTTGCTGGTGTACAAGAGTTCTTCTGACCCTTCAGCTAGCTTCTTCCTTTTAGCAGAGAGAACTTTCTTCACTGAAGATTTGGGAACTTGAATATCAGAAGGAAACTCCCCACTCTGTATGCATCTTTGAACCGCATTATCAATTTGTTCAGACAAATCTTTCAGGACTGGCTCCACTTCATTGATTTGTTCTCTTTTACCAGAACCAACTGACTTTCTCACCGGCTCTGAAGAAACATCTGGATCTTCTGTTTGCTCTCTCGGCTTCAGATCTACCTCACCCTCCAAGAACCTTTAGCATCACAGAAACAGTCAAAAAGAGAAACGAAGTTTATCATTCATTCAGAGACTTCATCTGTTGATCCTAGAGAAAGAAGAAGAAGAAGCGTGCATCTAAAGAAAGTTACAATAATACCTTTCAAGTCTTCTACGGACTCGTTGCTGCTCCTTAGAGGGAACAAAATCAGAGGCTCTCAAGCGGATAGTGTAAGAAGGGCAACAAGTTTTAGCCATCTCAGGTTTGTAAAGGTAGCAGCCAGACCGTCTCCATCCACGGTCAAGAAGAGCTAACACACATCAAAAAATGATCACTAATCTGAGAAAAAAAAAATCAAAATGATACTCCCTCCATCTCGAATTACTTGTCGTTTTAGAGTAGAATTTTCTTGTGTCGTTTTTGGTTTTCAATGCAAAATTTATTGTCAATATTATCTACTCCATTTTTCTATTGGTTGATAGATGTTTATGTGTATTGGTAATAGTGTTTTTTATTTTGAAAATATGTAAAATTAAATGTTTTCTATGTGAATAAACCTAGAACCACAAGTAATATGAAACGGAAAGAGTAATAAACTAAGAATCCAAAGCTAAATCATCATCAAAATTAGTATCAGCACATATCAAAACAAACCTTGGTAATCATAAACAGTGAGTCTCTCTGTCCACAAACCTACATTTGAGAAAGAGACACAGTCACTTGAGTAGTTAACAACGAATAAGCTAGAAACATACGCAAAGGTACACATCTTTTATGGATCAGATCATCATTGTAAGTATTAGTGATGCTCAACGACTCGATCAATTATAAAAGAAATTTCAAATTGAATTGAGAGAGAGGCGACGAACCGTGAGAGATACTGGAGGGGGTAGGGGATTTACAGTAGCCGCAAGCTGATGTATTGCGCCCACAATCAGCGACGATACTCTCTCCACCACGGCTGCTACTCGCCTTAGACGACATGATCCGAGAGTCAAAGGTGTCTTATTAACTTTTGAAAGCTCTTCCCGTAGAAGAAATGGAAGAAGATGAAACTTCCGGTTTCTCCAAGAGAGAATAAATGGGGGTCAACGCCGTGTGATTTTTACCAATGTTAAACGACAGGAAGTTTCTTTCGGAGTATAGAAAACGTCACGCGTGTTTTCTTTTTCTTTTTTTTAATAATTTGTTTATAGAATACATGTACATGTAACTTAAATATGATTTGTCAGTAGTTTAGGTTTAGGTCAGCCTTTTTAACAAAATAGAAATTTTGACTCAAATGTTGAAGGTTTAAACATATGTATATGAGATTAAATCGAATAATATGTTTTGGAACCACTTACTAGACGATGAAGCTATTAAAGTATCAAACGATTACTTCTTCATATATATGAGAACATTATTATGAAGGCTGCATTGTCTGTATATATATGTGATTATCAATATCAAGTTTTGGGACGTCAGTCGCACCACCAACATGGTCAGCCCTGAAATTTTGGAAGTTGAAAATGAGCAAAAAGAGAATTTAAATTTTTGAGGGACTAAAAATTCTTTTTTTATAAATTTGAGGATTTATATCCATATAAAAATTTTCAAAAATTTTGGAAATTTAAAACGAATGTTTTCTTAAGCTTGCCCCATGACCGACTCTGACTCTGACCACTAAAACTGTCTTTTGTGAATAATCCGGTTAAATCGAGAGATTACTTAATTTTCGCATTTCTGTATATTTGCATGGTTTATTTAGAAGTTTTCCTGGATTCCATAAATAATATAAAATATCTATATTTTCCAGAGATTTTTTGAATTAATAATCATATGAATAAACCAGTCCGAAAATTACAAGAACTAAAACGTTTTAACAAGGTTATTTTTTTTATTTCTCAAAAAAAAAGGGTTATTTTTTTCCTTTTTTAAACAAGGTTGTCTAAACAAAAAAGTTTAAATGAGTTTTTTGGTCGTTGAATTGATCTTTTTAAAGAGAGTAGATTGTCCAAATCTTTTTTTTATTCTCGATTTGTATTGTAGTACTCAATTTATGGTCACGTTTTTGTACTGTTCTGGCTGTTTTGGAGTGAATAGCTTATAATAACATGATTTTGGGCCTAGTATTCTAATAGATTTTGTACTAGTCCCATCTTCAACCGTTCTAGATGCTCTACTCGGAAGAGAAGCTAGTCCAAACTGGAATGACGCTGTAACGCCCCGACCCGCTCACGGTTTATAGGCTACCCACGTCCGATAGGTCACACATCATTTCACTACTCCAGTCCAAGCACGCTTAACTCTGAAATTCTAAACGGATGTGTGACGGAAAAGATAAGTCAACTTTAATGACATAGGTAACCAAATCAATCTTCTTAAACATTTTCACATATCACAACTCAGGATATTACAGAAACATTAGCATACACCTTACGTTACTTTCAATCCTTTGCCACCTTGCTTTCTAGATTTGGTGTTACCAAATCTGAAAAAGGAGTTTGTGAATTCACAACTATCAATAGAGCATATGATTCACAATAGGATCTCATCTAAAGCAATTCCTGACTTGCTTTGTCGTTGGTTAGGCTCGTGTGGTCGTATTTTATGGCAAACGTCACAAACTTTTGCTTTAGTTGTTTTATAGTTTTCAATTATCTTCTTTATTGAGCTTGTAAATAACTCCTTTTTGTGTTCAATAGATAGCATATCAAACCAAAAAAAAAAACATTCTCAAAAACTGAAAAAGTTTGGATCCAAGTATACTTTACACTAGTAACGAGTTCGTGAAACCTTTCAAATTTGTGCGTGTCTAAGTTAAAGTCTAGTTTAAAGAAAGTAGGTTGGTTTTCCAATTCGGCCAGAAACACATCGATTAGTTTTTCTTAAGAAGTTTAATTTGGGTTCACATGACTTTTATTCTTCATATATAATCTAGAATGTTATGCAACAATTACTTAGTGGTAACCACTGAATACGAATACAGTTATACAACGCTACAATATATTCTAAACTTTTTTCAAAAAAAAAAAGGATATTCCAAACTTTCTAGAAGAAAATATTATAAAATGCAAAGTTACACGCTTGGCATTATTAACATAGTTGTAATTTGTTTTAAGATTTGGTTTTAGTTGGAACTTTTGATAAGTAATGGGAAAAATATTAAACCTACTATTAAAAAGAATTTATATAATACTAGAACATTGACCTAGTAGTTAGAGCCTAAACAACACTTGCCAAGAATTAGTACCCAAACTGATGTCGTATCAATCTTTATTACTAGTGTTATCTAGGAATAGATTCAATTTTCTTTTTCAGATTCAGATGTTCTAAATTTATCGTAATTGTGCATGGAACATCATAGGGAATTGAATGAGAGTGGGCATTCCAATGTGAGACCGTCTTCAACTTTTTTGACTCGGATAAGAACGTAATTCTCGCGATGTGAGAAGTCTATTTTCCTATAGAATAGTGAAAACATGTACTCCCTCGTTGCTATTTTAAGTGATATTTAAGCATTTTTATTTTGTTTCATAATAAATGAAGTTTTTATATTTTTAAATAAAATTTAATATCAATTGAAATTTGCAATCAATTACAAAATACTACATGTTTTTCTTATTGGTTAGACTGATTTTATTTAATGCAATTTTATGTAACCAAGATAAATTGTATAGAAATTTGTATTTTCTTAATCTTTGTGTAAAAACCTTAAACATCACTTAAAATGGTACAGAGGAAGTAGTAGTAGAAGACATGTTTTTCTTGAACTTATATAGAAGAGATGTTTCACTAATTATATAAACCAAGCAGATTTTTAGATATATGCAATTTGAAATATTATCATATTTGAAGCTGGAAATTTACCTTTTAAAATAATTTATCGACTATTATTTTTTTCTTTTTCTTTATTGACTACTCCCTCCGTTTCATATTATTTGTCGTTTTAAGTCTTTGCACACAGATTAAGAAAACATTTAATTTTACATATTTCCAAAATAAAAAATACTATTACCAATACACATCAACCAATATAAAATTAGAATAGAGAATATTTTCAATAAATTTTGTATTGAAAACCGAAAACGACACTTATTTTGAAACAAAAATTTTGCTCTAGAACGACATATAATTTGAAACGGAGGGAGTATTATTTGGTAGTTGTTTCTCATTACTATAAAGGGGTAGAAGTTTTTGTTCGAAAGTTGCCTCGCCAGTTACTTAAATCAAGATTGCTGTCCACTAAGGGATAAACAACTTACACAGGTGTGATTGCACTAACACAACAGGGTTGATTGGTTGCTCTCTGTAATGGTTAATAATAATACAAATGAATTTATTTTGGAAACCAGTGTTGCTTTTTGAGGTTCCCAAAACTTGGAACCCGGACTTGTGTTTAAAAAAAACAAAACACTATGCAAACTAGTGAATGCTCATAATAAGGTCAAGCATATACAGCTAAGAAATATTGTACTACTATTAGATAAAAGTATGAAATGTTTTGAAATATATGAGCTTTGTATACAAGAGTTTTGAGACTTATAATCCACACATGCAGATCGATTTATCTAAACCTTTTTGTGCAAAACTGATCATAACTTTTCTTTGCCATCCAGATCCAGTAATTGGGTGCGTAACTTTGCTTTGGAGTAAACTCTTGCTATCATGAATGCATTAATGGTTTGACCAAAAAAATAAAGATAGTGAAAATCTGTTTAGAGAGTAGCTAATTTGTCCGCACAAACGAACAAAAAAAAATAGCTAATTTAATACTTATGATGTCCGTCCATTAAAAAGTTTGATGTAGATTAACTGGCCGGATGATTCCAAGTAACACAAGCCATGTGAACTTTGACTTTGACACCGAATTTCTCTTTGAAAAGAATAGAAAAACAAAATGCAAATTCATATGCAAGAGAGACAAAGATATTTGTAAGTACTGTTATGTTGTTTAGTGAAGAGTTACTTTGTTTCTAAAAACAATGTTTGGTTTTATTCACATTGTCATTTTATTCCTTGGACCATTTTCTTCTCGCTTCGCATCCCGTGCATGGCTCCTCTAACTCACCACCATTGATACATTTGTATATACACATGAATATAAATAAGCCGCAGTCAAAAAGAAAAATAAGCGAAATGAGATTTATTTTCCTTATCTGTTTTGAATTTTTCTGTTTATTAAATCCTTTCCTACTTAGAAATCAAAATTTTATGTTAAAACAACTAAACAGGTAAATTTATTGCATTCAACTTTAAAAAGAAAAGAAAAGAAATAGTTTCTGATAACCATTATATTTTGTATAGTTATATACTTATATTTTCTTGTATATATAAGAACAAGATTTTGAATTTCTTGCCATCTGCAGTTGTGGACCAAGCTCCCTCAAGTGTCACATCTTTGTGTAAAACAAAATACAAAACTACCGTTAGATGAGACTGAAATGTCACATCTTTTGTGGAAGTCAAAATATAAAATTACTGTCAATGATTTCTGAGTCAATCTGTTCACACAGTGTCACGTTATGACTATTCTTTTATCATATTCATGTCATGATGGTCATGTTTGCTGGTACTGATCGATAATAACGATCTACGGTTGCAACTTAAAATATGGTTTACAGTATTATAAATTCTTCAGCAACGACTAAATCTCATTCCGCCTGGTCCTCAAACCCAAAAAGCAGTTCGAATTCTCACCTTCATTAGAGTTTGAGATTCACTAATCTCTTAAATAAGTTTGCGGTGTTTAAAGCTACTCGTGCGCGTTTCAGTGTTAAATCAAGTCAGTTAAGACTTCACATTTTCCATGTTGTCTACGGTTGAGCTATTCACCAAAAGTTCTTATCAGTCAACATTTCGATTTCTTGCATCAACATCGTTTCTTTCGAGTATCAGTTGTTTTTTCGAACAATTGCCTTAGGAATAAAACTAGAGCTTCCTCGTGGGTTTTCTTCATACTGATGAGTATGACTGGCTTCTTAATAGCTCTATTTTTTGTTGTTTTGTAATGTTTTTTTACATTTAGTCTACAACCGAGCATGCCTTTTGAATCCTCTGTTTCAATTGTAAACTTTGATGTTCATTATCTTTTATTATACAAAACAAGTAGTTGAACAAAAACAAAGTATATTTGAGGTCGGTATTTTATTTCAATCGTTGGAACGTCAGATACAAAAATTTAAATTATGGCATATAGTATATCTATACGTGTATATATACATATACATGGTAACATGGGACAGAGGCCAAGATAGGTTAGGACATAGGATAAAGAAAACGATCAAATCTGCAAGGATCAGACTCTCCCAAATCCCAAGAAAAAACAAAGCATGCATTTCGTAATAAACAACTCATCATAAAACGACACATAACTCGAAAACCTCTCCCTCCCGACAATTCACCAATTTATTTATCTTTTAACTTGAACACCATTACTAGATCTCCGCATTTATATACGAGTACACAACAAGCCCTAAAACGAACACTTGATTAAGGATTATATCTGAAAATGTCTTTCCCCCTGAAAGTTCGTAGCGTACGTGGCAACAACGGAGGAGGAGGAGGAGGGACGGGGACTAAGTGCGGGAGGTGGAACCCGACGGTGGAGCAGTTGAAGGTATTGACTGACTTGTTCAGAGCCGGTCTTAGAACTCCGACCACTGACCAAATTCAGAAGATCTCTACGGAGCTCAGTTTCTATGGCAAGATCGAAAGTAAGAATGTTTTCTATTGGTTCCAAAACCATAAGGCTAGAGAGAGGCAAAAACGCCGTAAAATCTCCATTGATTTTGATCATCATCATCATCAAGAAAATGACTATATCTCTCATCATCATCATCGTCAAACATCAACTAGAGGTAGTTTTTTATGATTTTTGTGATACTAATATTAATCTCTATCTAAATGTTTTTTAGTTATTTTCTATTTCCTCTAACAAGTTGTTTTTGATGATATATAAAAATGTATTTAATTTGTTAAGGATGATTGGTACTACTTGCAGATGTTTTTGAGATAAACGAAGACGAGGAGGAGAGGGTAATAGAAACATTACAACTCTTTCCGGTGAATTCTTTCCAAGAATCAAAAGTGGACAAAATTAGAAGCAGAGGTCATAACCAGTACCGTGAGTACATACGAGAGACCAACACGACCACGTTTCCTTCGTATTCATCGTGTGGAGCTGAGATGGACATCCGTCGCCGTTGGAACTTCGATTAAACTTTCTTTAAGTTAGTGTCCACCTAAATAATGTCTTGGAAGTCCGATAAGATTTTAAAAGAAGTCATGTTAGGAGATCTTATGTACTTTAGATTGTGACTCAAAATTTCCAATGTATGAATTATGACAAGTCTAAGCATCAGTTGCTTGTTAATTTCCGTTAGTTTGAAAGTAAATTATAAGAACTAATACCATGGAAGCTTTTACAGAATTTTTGACTTCAAAATAGAGGTCCGAAAAAATATTTCAATTAAATGCATCGTTATGTTGTATTTAAGTATCAGGAGAAGATTATTTACAAATACGTGAATAATTATTTCTGATCATTAAGCACTTCAAACAGTAGAAGCCTCATTAGTCAGTGAGTAATGATTCATTAAAAGTTTATGAATATTCTATACCCAAAAATCTAAAATTAAAAATAATCAATTATATTGGTTAATAGCCAGAATTCAATTAAATTTTCAAGTGTAATACTCATAAAATATAATTGTTAGTTATAATTTTACAATATAATAAGTTTTAAAAATTGTAATAAAATAATAAATCAGCCCAAAAACACTTTAAACTGTTATTGGGTAACCAAACCAATTTACATGTACAACAACTAAACCGGTCCAATATGAAAAACCAAAAGATTTTAAAAATACAAAATTCTCGGGTAATAAATATTATTGCGTGGTCGCATCCCAAGTACAAATGGGCTTTATAACTACAAAGGGCCCATTATTTGGTTCCGCTTAAGAGAAGAGAGTTGGTTTAAGAAGTTTTCGTGAAGAAGCAAACTCAAGCTCCCTCGGAGAGAAAACGTAAAAGACACACCTTGGCAACTAAGGTTCTTACCTATCACTGATTATTACTATATGGTGGAGGAAGTTAAAATAATTTGAACTGTAATCTAGGTTGCTGCAAAACTGACTGCTCTGAAGGGATTGGATGCAAGACTCAGGGAGATTTGGAGTTACCTTGACCTTGTAATCGAAGGGAAACTCCCATTAAACCATGAGATCTTTTACCATCTTCAGGTTAGAATACTTCCACCTTTTAATCCTAGATTGATCAGTAGAAGTTACATCGTTCAAACTTGTTATCGTTTTTTTAATCTACTGTTCTGCTAGAATGGTTCAGATCATAAAATACCATACTTAAAATCTTCAGGACGTATTCAACTTAATTCCTAACTTGAATGTCAATGAGTTGGTTAAGGCATTTGAAGGTTTGCTTGTTCCTCCTTTAAATTGCTCATTTCTATCATATTATTTACACTTCTTTTCTCCCTGACTTTGTTCATTTTGGGCAGTGAAAACAAATGACATGATGCTTGTTATCTACCTTTCTTTCCTCATCCGAAGTGTAATTGCCCTCCACAACTTGATCAACAACAAGGTTAGACTCAACAAGGAACATGAAAAAGCAGAGGACTCAAAGCCCGTTGGCCGTTGCCATACCAATCGCGGTGAGTTAAAAATAAAGAGGCAAATTTTGAGCTTGGAAGGTTTTATTATTGAATATTGCTCTTGTCATTTGCTGCCTGTAAAGAGGGTCCGATTAGTGACGAACGGGTTAAGTTTTTTTTTTTTTTAAACGGGTTAAGTTCTGGTTCCATTGTTCTTGTCTTCTCCCTCTACTGTTCTTTCTTCAATAGTAATGATAACTCAAAAAAAGAGGAAAATGCATTTTACTTGGAAACTAAAGTTTTAACTAATGACGCATGCTTCGTGGAAAGGATATGATGATAAGCAGGAAAAGAAATGAAATTATGAATCAAGAACGTGCTTTGTTACGCAATATTTGCTTTTAAGCCTACCTTTGAAGGAACATTCTTTTTTTTTCTTGATAAGTGTTGTGCTTATTTAAACTAAAGTCTACAAGTAAACAAATATTTTTGTTTGTTTGCATACAATTTAATTTAATATGCTCATGATTAGGATTAGCCTTAGGTCGCAAAGCTTCTCGACGATTCTCGTACTTATTTCACTGTTTTAATGTTCTTCATGATGTTATTATACTCACGCAGGCCCTTTGTGCATGTCGCTTGGTATAGTAATACATGCAACAGCTACATGTAAAATATGGCTTCTTGGAGTTCATACTTGGACATACATAAAAATACAGTTTTCAAAAAAATTAATACCTAAAAATACATCATTTGTGCGGCTAGTGTGTTCATACTTGGACATACATAAAAATACAGTTTTCAAAAAATTAATACCTAAAAATAAATAATTTTTATATTTTAAGTTAATATAATAATTCTCTAAAATTGGCCCTATACTTTGCTATGGAAAAGATCTAACAAATCGTCATTTCAATTTAAATCCACTTTTATTCTTCTTCATGTTATCATCACAAATCTTAGTCATCAAATAGTGGATATAGACACACCGATATATTATATGTATGCCAAATAGTGTATATTGTAATAGTATATTTTAATGCATGTATGACGTAAGAACATTGAGCGTTTTAGAGATTGGTATACATCAGTGTAAGGCATGTAGATCCCATCGAGGCGACCAGATCGAAAGTGACAAAATAACTAAAGGTTGGCAAAAGAAATAAAGCCACAAAGTTGCGAGAGGAAAAGAACAACTTTATTTTCTTTATCCGAAACAGGACTAGCAAATTGCAATAGCAAATTGCAATGGCATATCACAATTGATGATCAAGATTCATCTAAAATAGAAGATATGTAATTCAATTAATTCGAATGCTTTAATGTGCATGATGATAAATTAATTTGTTTGATTAAGTTTCGTCATTGTTTTATATAATCGCCTAGCTTAGTCTAAATCATGTACTAATTTCCAAGATATATGGAACAATAGGTATTTTGTCACTTAAAACATTTCGTAATAGTTTTGTTTTAGATACTATAGAATGATCATTTTGAGATATGAAAACTGGAAGTATTAATAACTCAACTTTCATGATAAGTCTTGTAATTCTCAAAAAAAAAAAAAATGATAAGTCTTGTAATATTATACAGCATGAATTGGTGAACTTTAGTTCTATTTAGTTATGTTGGTGTACTTAAATGATTAATTTTGAAGGTGAATACTGATCATTTCTAAATGATTATCCAACATGCAAATCATCTTATGTAGCCTATATAATATAGGCAGCTTCCTTTTCAACAAAACCAAAATTAAAATATGGATCATATATTTTTAAGCACAAAAATATGGATCATGCATATTATATGCAGTCAGTGCATATCACTATGTTTTAACGTTATTCATACGTGATTGAGATTTTTCATTTTATATGATTTGCATATACATTTAAAATCAATTTTGTTTCAAGTTGCATAATTAATTATGTGACGAGAACTCTTACACTTTTTTTTTAATCAAATTCTTAATTTATGATTTGATATTTTTTTTTATTTTACACTTTTCGAGTAAAAGACAATTTTTATATCTCTTATTTAAGAGACGATTTTTAGTTTCTCTTAACTAAAATCTAAGAAAAATTAAGAAATGTTTCTTAATTGTTTAGAACTCCAGTTAAAAGATCAGGATTAATCATGGTCTTAGTAGTATTTTGGAGTTCAGATTTGCATGAAATTCGTCCCAAACAAGGAGACACGCTTAAAAATAAACGAGTTGTTTATAGTATTTTGTACATATTTTCTTGAAAATACAATCACTATTTAACAATAATATGAAAAGGAAAGTAGATATCCATACTACTGTTCGTGATTTGAACGATAGGTTTGCTGAATATGGTCAGAAACTTTAATTATTTGGGATTGTATTTCGTATTTATTTTCTACTAATTTGGTTCAACAAATATTTTCTGAAACAGCATAAAATTTATTTATATTTTTCTGTCGAAGGTCTAATAGTTACACATTTATTTTCAATTTTTCAAAAATAAAATAAAATTAAAGGTCCTTCAAGTGATTTCTTAGTTCATTTATATTTGTTTTACCTTCAATTTTACAAAGAGAACTTTTATACAGTGATGTGATGAAAATATAATTTTACTAAGTTTACAGAGGTTAAGTACTAATTATTTTATTCCTTAAAATGGATTTTCAAACTACTAAGCATGGTAAAAAATTTCTCAGAACAACATAGTAGATACTTTAAATCATTTTTAGGCTTATGCTTATAGTACACAACAATATATTTTCTAATAATATTGTAACCTATTTTTTTATCCAAATGATACCAATTTATTTAATTCTAAATATATATATGGGGACCTACTTTAAATCATTTTTAGGCTTATGCTTATAGTACACAACAATATATTTTCTAATAATATTGTAACCTATTTTTTTTATCCAAATGATACCAATTTATTTAATTCTAAATATATATATGGGGAGGCCATGGCCGTCTCGAACTATTTATAGAACCTGTTCAAAAATATTAACGGTATATTTAACGATGTAAAAGAATAGTTTTAAAAGTTTATTATATATATTTGACATATTTTTAAAAAAATTATCAGCTCCAAATTTAGTATTATGTCTAAAATTTTAAAATTATATATCATAATTTATATATTTATCTCAAAAATTCTTAATATTTTAAAAAAAATTTCAAATTCGGACTTCTGTTCGACCGCTCCACTTGCACGTGCTATTAGACAGTCCTGGGGGTGGCAAATGGGTTGGAATAGATGAGAAGAGTGAGATTCTTTGGTCAGAAGTGGAAAGCAGAGTCAGCCTCTTTTGTATACTCAAATCAATTGTTTATACATTCCACCTACACTCAACACAACATTTCCAACCATATCATATTTTCCCAAATTAATTTGCAATATTTAAGTATTTATAATATTCGGATGAATCTGTGATCGTGTTACTTTAACTATAGCCATTTGCCTCATACAACTATAACCACAAACAACAAACTTTGAACAAATCTCTCGTTTATGTGTGGTGCTGGATCTTCCTAGTCTTAATATCTTTGCATTTAGCTTCATAAAATAAGTTGTTGTTAAATGTTTATCAAAATGCACGTCCTTTTAACTACTATATTTATTTTTTCGTCTAACACTTCATTAATCCAATATAGTCTATGAAAACTAATAACAGAGAAATTGATACATATCATCAAAAAAGTAAATTCTTTTTTTTTTGAAAAATATATCTTAACCATTAAAAATATGAAAATAAAAATATAATTAAAATATAATTAAAAATATAATCTTAAATATATTAGATTTTGTCGATACACTAATATCAGAATAATCTTATCACATGCTTTTTCATAATCAAAGTGATTATCCACATCACACCAGGACTGCAGTCACTGAATGCATTTGCTATATTTAATGGAGCAGAAAACCTCGATATTTAAATTTAATAGGGGATTTCGTAAACACAAACACACACTGACGCACATACACAGTCACATTCATGTATAGAAAACAAGATTACTGACACAACAACATATATAGACTTGGGTTTTTCATTACAGTTTTACAACACAACTTCATTCGAACTTTTGAGTTTGGTGATTATATCTTACTTTAAGCTCCGGCACTAAATGCATTTACTCCAGCAAAGTTAAAGGCAGCATCAAAGGGAGCTGATGATGGAGAGAAAAGATTCTGACTCATACACATTAGTCCCTCCTCGGCTTTATCATTTTCGATAAACCCTAAATCCGGGAGGATATCTCTATGATCAGAAAAGGAACGGTTGAGATTGGCATTTAGAAGGTTGCCGGTTGTGATGTCATGGATGCTTGGCCGGCGCTTATCCTTGGCTCCTGAGAGTTGTCTCTGGTAATACTTTTGGGCATGGCTTGCCACTTGCGTTGGGGTCTTCGACACCACGAAGTTTCTCGATATGTTTCTCCAGTCACCTTTCCCGTACTTGAGAAGCCCTAGCAAGAATCTCCTGCACACAACAAGAACAAGAAACAGAGTAATGTAAGCCCTAAGAAAACAGGGGAATGACTTGTACCGCAAGAAACCAATATAGGGCAAGGATTCTCTTAACCTGTGTTCTTCCTCTGTCCAAGGGACTCCTTTCTTCCGTTCGTGATCAGATCCTCTGGCTCCATTAGGTCGCTTTCGACACGTGTCCTGGGTAAACCCTAAAGGAGAAGGGTAACCAGGAATGGGGACACGTCCTTCTTCAATATCGAAAACGTCTTCCTCGAGCTTACTGTATTGCTTCATTACATCAAAAACAGTCTTTCCAGGGATCATGGAAGCAATCTTGAACCAGCGATCGGGTGAGTCTTCAGGGTAGATGGCAAGGGCTCGTTCGAACATCTTGTTCTCTTCTTTAGTCCAGATGCTGCTTAGAGCTTTGTAAGCTCACCATATCTTGACCCACAGACCGGTAATCAGAGATAGGCACGTGAGAGAGTGGATTCAGAGTCTCCATAGCTAATACAAAAAATAAAGAAAAAGTTTAAACTACAAACACATCTCAAAAAAGTCCATTCTGTGTGTGTATGACTGATAAATGATTTGTGGTATGTCTTAGGAAAATATGGAAGCTTATATTTATATATAGGACTTTAATGATATATATATTAGGAATCAAAGTGGGAAATGACAAAAGGGAAGGTAAAATCAAGAACCATATACTGAAGGAATCAAGAACCTGATTTGGGTGAGAGATTTCAAGCATATGAAACCGACCCTCGAATCTGGACTAAAGCTTTGAAGAATCTATGAGAATCTGCAAAAGCAGGTCGTCCAAGGAAGACAAAAGACAGCAAAGCCACCAGATGAGAATAATGAGAAGTTGAAGCTGTGATGATGAGAAGAGTCGGACTCAGAAACTGAAGACTCAATTATAAAGGAGAAAGGAGGAAGAGTATTATAGAAAGAGTCACTATTAATTCGGGGGCACTGAGGAGAAAAAGGATAGGCTCTTTTGTTTTTTGTTTTAATAAGTGAAATTTGGCATATTATGAATGGAGAAAAAGTGAATGGTTACCACTCGGATTCTTGCGGTTCATTAGAAAAGATTATTGATTTATTGAAATGATTTTAGTAATAAAATACAGTAGTCTGAATAACACGACAAAGTTGTCAAAAAAAAAAGAATAACACGACAAATTTATTGAGTTATTTTCACTCTAAGACAGTTTATGTCTTTTTATTACAGGATGAGGCAGTTACGATGGGTGGGGTAGTTTATGTGTGAAAAGACTCAAAATGCCCTTGACTAAATCCTAACTGGCGCAGCTTCTTTCTTTCGTTTAGTTTGGTTTTGTAACTGGTTTTCTTGGTTTTCAAATTTCGAAAAGTTTGTGGACCTGTAGACATAATTAATTCGATTTAATTTAGGAGACAGTTCAGCGACCTTTTAATTTTGCATTTTCACCGTTATTTTTTGAATTTGCGGAAACCAAGATTTTTAGAGGGAAATATCTCGGGAGATTAAGGTGGAGAGGTTTTCTGTTCTTCCTTCGGCGATTAAAAACAACGCCGTGGAGCGCATTTAACGATGGCTAGAACCCGAAGTAGTTGTGGCAAGGAGCGAGAACAAGGTTAGGTTTTTTGCCGATTTTAATTCTAGGAGGCGCGGCGGAGCCAAATTATGGATTGCTTAAATTTATTGTGTTTTGGTTGCAGATTAGGCGGACTCCAGTGTGGAGGATGTGAAGGTTTTGTTGCATGTGCGTCTCTTTGCAACCGACCGCTTTCCAAGCGAAAGGACCAACATATATTCAAAGGCTTTGTAGACAGCGTAGCCATGAAGCGCGTATACCCTGGGGGCGTTGAACATCAAAGTATGCAAGGACAATAGTTCTAGTGTACACATGTACACAGCGTGTGTACATCGTTTGTTCTAGTGTACACATGGACCCCACATGTGTGTACAGAAGCCATGAACCGTGATACATCAAGTACCATGTAGACAGCGTAACCATGAACCATGTATACGTTGGCGTCGTGGAAAAGCAAAGTATGCATGGACAATAGTTCTAGTGTACACATGTACACAACATGTGTGTACATTCCTCTTTATAGTGTATACATGTACACACCGTGTGTGTACAAAAGCGAAAAAGACATGGGATACGTATTGTATGTGAACTCGTGTATAGTCGTGTAAGATCATTGTATATATGTACATAATGTGCAGACACACGTGGAATGTGCATATGATGTACATATGTTGAATGCAGAATTTTACATCGTGAACGTGTGTACATCAAGTACACATGTAGACAGCGTAGCCATGAACCGTGTATAATCTGGCGTTGTTGAACAGCAAAGTATGCATAGACAATAGTTCTAGTGTACACATGTACACAGCGTGTGTGTACATCGTTTGTTCTAGCGTACACATGGACACACCGTGTGATACGTATTGTATGTGAACTAAGACATGGACAATAAAGAATGTATGGGTATGGTCCTTTATTGTACACACGTTCACGATGTAAGTCTGAACCGTGATTACTTGTGGCGCATGGACATTGTTGTATGCATGGACATTGCGTTTGACTAGACACATGTACGAGACGTCCTTGTACATTGAACGCTTTTTGTTTTTTAAGATATGTACATTCATCGGTGGCTTTTATTGTCCATAAAAACAAAACATGTATATTCAGTTGTGGTTGTACACATGTACACTAGCTAAAAAGGAAATGAGAAACGTATTGTATGCAAATCGTGACATCTATTAAAACATGGACATCAAACTTAATTGTACAAATGTACAATCAACGTAATGTACATTGTAAAAGCAGTTGGACTAAGAGACTAATGTATACACGTATGGATGTCCTTAATGTACATTACGCTGTGAGTACCCTGAACACATGTACACGAGATGTATGTTCATTGTACATGTTGGTAAACACGGGCGTAAACTGAATGCATGAACATCGAACCCGAGGAATAAAATGTCTTACTGAAGTTTTGATTTTTTTTCTTAGAATGAGGAAAATAAAGAAAGTAGAAAAGTAACTCTGAGATAATTAAAACCCAATTAATCTGAGCTGTCGGTTAGTGGGACAGATGATGTAATCGGATGGTTAGGAATTGGTAGATATGAGTCATGTCAAAAAATAGCAGAAACGATCTACACCGTCCAAAAGAAATTAAGATGAGTGGTGGAGAGCTGTTCCCGCTAAAACACTAGGTTTAGTTAGAAAATGGGTTAGCGCTCTAGGTTATATGATAACCAATTAGTTAGGACAAAAAGGAAGCTATTACAAAAAACTGCCTCAGTAGCAATAAGTGCTTTATCCTGTTATTAAAAACTTGAAACTGCTCCGTGACGTAAATATTTCCAAATTTATTCTATCGTCCACTCTTTCTTCTGGTCCACACACGGGTTGACTATGTAATGTAATTTAAAAACATTCAGTAAATAGTTAATATTGTAGCAAACAAGCGCCTGTAGCTCAGTGGATAGAGCGTCTGTTTCCTAAGCAGAAGGCCGTAGGTTCGACCCCTACCTGGCGCGGTGTAATTATATAATTTTGTTTATTTATGGGTAATGTTCAGTGTATCTATGTCGGCCAAGATTTTTTTTAGAAAAGTATGACAAATTCAATAGTTAAAGCTCCCACTAGCCTCAATTTAAAGTTTCTGTTTTTACTTGTTTGATGTTTAGAAAAGATACAGATTACTTTCCTTAAACAGAAAAATCCAAGAAACTCAACCAGCTTTTGTTATTACAAGTCTACCATACCAAAGTCTAAAAGTTGAAGTAATTAATTAGAGTTAACAAATTTCTATCAAATACTATCAAATACTCAGAATTTGGAAGGATTTTAGTGATTTTAAAAGTTGACAGATTTTTAGAAGTTAAGTAGAGTTAACAAATTTCTATCAAATACTTTGTATTGATTTCAACAGATTTTATTAATTATCATGGATTTGCATAATATATTTTTTTCAAAATATTTTTAGTTATAAGGCAATGTATACAATCTCTCTAAAACTTTTCCAAAAATAAAATCTCGAAAAAACCATATATATATATAAACATCAATTGATACAATGATACACATTTCTCATTTTCCTTATGTTTGGTGAGTTCCTCTTCTTATTGGTTTTCTTGTGATAATAATCAGTCTTATTTTCTTTGACTTTTGTGATTTTCTTGAAACACTATTCTAGTTATCGTATGAGTTATATTTCTTCACCATTATTAAATCAAACAGTTGTTTTGTCAAATATGAAACTATAAAAAAATATAATGAATTACAGATCATGTGAATTTGGTTGCTTCACCATTATTGAGTTTCGTGTAGTGTGTTTACGTAGATAAATATTCAATATGTGTATGTTTTTCTTATTTCACTGATTTCAGAAATCTTATGAAGTATATGTGATATTTTCAAAGTCTAGTCTCATGAGTAAAAATATAAAGAATCCACCTTCCAATAACAATAGAATTTAATGGAATAGTAAAATCCATAAGAACTAAACTTTATGAATAACAAAGGATTTGAGTGGAATTTAGAAGTCATCAAACCAATAACAATAGGATTTTAGTAAGACTTTTAAAATCTATAAACCAATAATAGTGGATTCTCAAAATTTTAAAACTCTTTTAGAATTTTTAAACCAATAACCCCCCCCTAAAACAAAACATGCTATGGCTTTACAGCTGAATCGACATTGCATAACAGGTAAAACAGATGAAACGGAATAACTATGATTACTGGTTAGTAAGAAAACTAATTGAAATAGCCATGTAAATATTATATGGTTATCTAACTATAATCAATACCGGATGTTAATTAACGTAAACTCTGAAATTAAAAGAAGTCTTGAAATTTCATTTCTGTGCCAATCATAAATATTTTTTGTACAAACTTAACAAGAACAAAGAGAAAGAAAAAATGCAAAAGACCTGAATAAGTCTTATAACTTTCCAGGCTATTGACTTTTTTCTTAAATGTACAAATAGCCAAACAATTCTCAAAGCTCAACAGATGTAAAAGATCTCTTTTAGCATTTTGGAAGATCACTTGGAGGCGGTGGAAGTTTTTCGTTTGAACCTTTGCCGTCTTCCACAAGAAACGCCATTTTAAGCCCCCAAGAAGTGTGCACTTCCAAGTGACAATGGAAGAACCAAACACCTAACCAAATTCAAAATTAGTTCGGATTCAAACTTATTACGAACTTCCAACTTGAAACGAAATTTCATATCCGTAGTTTGGATTGGTTTTAATCCGAACTTAAAACCAATTTTGTTTTGATATTTTATATATATTTTGATATTTTATATATTAGTTCATTATTTCTACAACTACGGATATGAATTTTTTATTAATTCATTAACAATATAGATTTATTACCTGGATTGTCTGCTATAAACCGAATGGCTGTCCATCCTGCAGTAGGGACACTAACAGTGTTCCTCTCCACCGGATCAACGAGATTAAACTTCTTAGGATCCATCAACGGATCAAAGTTCCCTAATCCCTTACCAACCACGAAGAAGTTCGATCCATGCAGATGCGTAGGATGGCTCTCCGGTGCTATAACACTTGTCCCTTGGATAATAATCTGTACGGTTGCGTTGAACTCAAGTCTATAGACTTGTGTTCCGTTCTTTGTCTGAAGATTACTCAACGGTGTACTGCTATTACCGCCGGTGTAGTCAAACGGCGTCAAGGGTCTCCCCGGAAAATCATCGGTGAACACTCCTTGGCTTTTGTTGAAATAATGTGCTTGAAGCAAAGCCGTCGTTGGCATCACAAAGGTAACATTGTTGATGTCAGCAATGGTCTTGGTTCCGTTAATGCACGTGGAACATGGGTTTACGCCAACTCCTATAGCGAAGAACAGCGAGTGGTCGATCTTTAAAGGAACGTTGGTGGGATAGTCGCGCGAGTTTAGGCTTCTTAGAGCGTCTGAGAAGTTCTGAGCGATGCTTGTAGCAGTTTATTGGAGGAGTTTTGGACATAATTAAAGATTTTGTTGTTATGTTTTTGTAACGCAAAAAGGCGGTTGCGGTTGCGTTATCAACGGGGACAACGGTGTCCATGAAGGGAGAAATGGTCATTAAGAAGTTTCCTTTGGGATGATTAGCGGTCAAGATTGCGTTTGCTGTTTGACCTGGACCTAAGAAAAGCGTTTCGGTAGTAAACGGTTTAGTGTAGGATGCGTCTGCTTCGACGACGGTTAACTTGTGTTGTGCGATCTTGAAGAAGAGCTCGTCGTTAACTGCAGCGTTTATGATCCTTAAGAGGTAATTCTTCCCGGTTTCAACGTGTAATGTGTATCCTGCGATCATAGACAAACAAACCAAAGTAACCGAACCGGATTAAACCAAATAGCCTTTTGTCAAGCCTAGTACATACCATGGGAGTTGTTGCAACCGGCGAGTGGACCGGTTAGTCCGTTAATGGTGTGAGCGTCTGAGAGATTTGGTGGTAAACCGGATTGTGTTGATTGTTTAATCACATTTTCAACATCTGATTTCCACCATTCACCTGAAAATTTCATCTCATAAAATAAAAAGTTGATTGAAAACAATAAAAAGTGAAAAAAAATTATATTTTATAAAAAAATATTAGATGAATTTGCATTGTTATGATTTAGATATAAATAAACAATATGCTATGAAAATTATGCATTTAAAAAAACTGTGTATAACATTTATAAAAGTATTTATTTATCTATTCTATTAAAACAACAATATAACCTATTGATATAGGTTTAGTCCAATTATTTTAATATAATTATTAAAATATTTTACTAATAATTTAAAAAAAATATTTTACATAAATATGATTACAAATAAAAACACAAATTTAACTAAAATACATAAATATAAAAATTAAATTTCTAAAATATTGTAAAATAAAAATATATCCATTTTTAAAATACAAATCAAAATCTAGTAAAACTATTAAATAATATGTAAATATTTTATTTTGAATAGGGTCCCAGGAGATCTTGTGACTGGCTCTGGTAGCTAGTAACTAACTAGTTATATAAAACTAACCGAAGACGATGATTTTCTGGGTATGAGGCCGAGGAAACGGGTAAGGTACACCACGTTTCGGGAGAATAACTATAGCACCGTGGACCGTCGCCCTAAGCCACGAGATATGAGCATGCCATAGAAGCGTTCCTCGTTGACCCGTGAGAGTAAAGTTGTAGGTAAAAGTTCCTCCAGGCTGGACCGGACATTGCGTTATATAGGCCGGGCCATCGGACCATCCCGTCCTTAACTGTTTCACACCATGCCTGAAAAAAAAAACCCAAAATGGAGAGATATGTCAAGATTTGTTTAAACAACTTGAATGCACGGAGTCATCACTCTTTTTGAGTTTGTGTACCTACCAGTGGATAGTGACGTTGTAGCTGACGTTGTTGGTGAGGTTAACGATCACATTATCGTCTTCTCTTGCGTATAGAGTTGGCCCAGGGAACTTGCCGTTAATGGTAACTATTGGTTTGGTTGAACAGAGCTTGGTCATGTTCTTCATCACTACCTGTCTCATAAAGGGAAGATTAAACTAGTCGTGGATTACTTGTTGTCCAAGAAGACTCGTAAATCTGTAATTACTTACATTGAACTTGTAGTGACGAATGTTTGCCTCAGCCAAATATAGAAGAGAGAGAAACACAAGAAGAAAAATGCGACCACAAGAATAAGTCATTCTCTCTCTCAGCCTTTGCTTGGAACTGAAGTTGTGACGACCAATCTATGATTCTATAAATATAGGCTGTGTGAGTGACTTGATCTTGTAGTCTTTTTTTTTTTAACTTTAAAATTACATAAAGAAGAGAAAGCTACAAAGAAGATAGGAGGATAATAACACTTTGAAGTTTACCTCTCATCTGCAATGGAGACAAGAGTACTTTATCGCAACTCAAGTTAAGAGAGTAGAGCTACAACAAGTCACAAGTAGCTTTCCATGGTGGAACTAGAGACAAAACATACTCATATAATATTTCCAACTGTCATCAAATCGCTCTTCGCTTAGAATAGAATCAACCTGAAATGGAAGATTATTCTCAACTTACTCTAATCAGTAATCACTCAGATTCTCAAAAAACTAATAAATAGGAAGAAAAAAAACAGATTAATAATTAAATATCTCAAACTGTTGAAAAGAGATATGTTAATTCCCCAGCGGGGGATTCGAACCATGATGGCTTCACTGTATTGAGCTTTTATTCTCAAGTTAATCAACACCAAACCACAAGTCCCGGTTTAATTGTATTACTGAAAAGATAAATAAAGAGTTTTGCTTAATCACACATAAGCAAGAAGTTTAACAGTTAAAGGAGCATCCTAATTAGGCAGCAAGGGTAAGACGACTAGTACCAAGACTGAGCAACCAAGAAATTAATCAAACTTGGTTTCTTCAGCTGCAAGAAAATCTCTCTTCAGCTGCAAGAAGACTCTCTAGTATTTCCTCAGAAACAAATCCAACGCAAACAAGTAGAGATCACAACGGATACATCCACGCATCAGGATTCACCTATGACATCCAAATTAATGTTAATGTTATGTATAAGCCATAAGAAACACCACAAAGACATAGTCTTTCAAAATCCCATTTCATATCACTATATCAGTACATTGAACAAGCCTACGCCATATTTTCCACTGCTTGAACATTGTGTCCCTTGTTAAATCGCTCTAGTCAGGTTCGCATGCAGCTTTCACGTTCATAACTTCTTACTACTATATATAATAGTATATAGACAATAAAACACAGTTAATTAGTGACGGTTTGGTTTTCTGGGAATAAATATCCTTTTAGCCACCTGAACAAATTACAACTATGTTTCAAATCAGAGTTGGAGCGAGTCAAAGCTCTATAACCCTTACTTTTAATAAATACATACAATATGCCTTTATCATTGTGTTGTTCTCTGGAAAAGATTCAAGTGTAATGGGTTTGGCTAGACAAGACACTGTTGCCGAAGAATTAACACTAAGTCTAGTCTGGTGTAATTTGTCTTGAATAATCTTTGATCAACATAAGATAAGACCAAATGTATATATGTTTGAAATGGAAACTCTGTGACCTGAGATGCACAATCCAGTGAAACACTAGAGAACATAAGTTGGATTCACAGACAGGTGAAAGAAAAAGCCCTTTGTCTTTTCCATTAATTAATCAGTGTTTGTAAATGTTGACATCACAGAACTAGATTGTAAAAGAATCGACAAAAATAAGAAAGCTAAACCCAAGTTACCCTTGGAACAACCTACGACAAAAGCTGTGGAAAACACAACACAAAGAAGGGGAAAAAAATATCACGTGTTTGTCAAAGTCCTCTAAATGATAGCTGTTGGTAGTACTCTGATCCTTTGATGCTTGGTCCTAAGAAGATGATGTTTTAAGGTTTCTTGTTCACAGTAAAAAAGAAACTTCTTTTTGTGTGTTTTTACCTGAAACTGAGGACCTAACAAATAAAAACGGAATAATTTCATTTCTCATTTGCTTCGTTTCTTGGCTTCACTGTAGAGGATAACTCCACAGACAGTGAGCGAGTAACCCAACATTCCAGTCACTGAGACAGGATTCTTGAATATCAGGATCGAAACCACCACCGCTACTGCACCTTTGGCGTTTCCTAGCACCTGTCATCATAGAGTAATAAAAAAGTCACTTTTCTTAACAAGGAAACAGTGCTAATGTATTTGTGTGTTACCTGCAGAGTCAGAGCGCTGGTGTGTTTAGTGACTAAGAAATTGGTCAAGTTGACGAAATAAGCGAGGGCGGAATTGAAAAGCAGATACCAAACGATTCTAAAATCGTCTCTGGCGAGTGCGATCGTGATGCCAACAACGTTCTTCTCCATGATGAGGGTAGCAGGAAGAAGGAACACAACAGCTATAGGGAGCCATGTAAAGAAGAAGATTCATGGAGTTCAGCTTCTCCCTTCAAAAAAAAAAACAAAATTTTCAGACTTTTAACAAATATACAGAGTTTATCAAAGATAATGATATTATATCTCTTTACCCTTCTGAAGAAAGTAAAATCCCTTGGAGAACAGACTTAAGCGCTCTCGCAGCTGTGGCTGCAATGCACATAATGAACCCAAACAGGTGGAAACTTGGCTCACCCTAACAAACCAATACACCAATCAAACCAATCAGATTCAAACCTCGTAATACTCTACACTTCAAACAGTTAAAAACTACAGTAAATAATTAATAATATTTTACCCCACTGGCAATAACAACACCGGTAACAACAGGGAGGAGCGTGACATAAGTCAACCAAGCCTCCCTCTTCATCGTCATCATATACGCGAACACGGCCGTAAAAAACGGCGTCGTGGCACCTACCGCCTGGTTAAACGAGACGGGAAGGAACCGGAGGGAGACGTTGCCGAAGACGACCGACACGCAGAAAGACGAGGCTGAGGGCGGCGATCTTGAGGAGCTGGACGCGGGATCGGACGGTCTGCATAGGGACCATCTTGAGCCAGGCGATGGCTACGTAGCTGAGGAGGGAGCAGGCGGTCATGTGGCACATGGTGAGGAAGATCGGGTACTTGAACCCGTAGTTGCTCAGGAGGTACTTGTTGAGGAGGAGGACTCCGATGTTCGACGAGTACCACGACGCCACGAGACTGATCGTGAAGAACCGGCCGTTCGGATCCGCCGTCTTCATCGGAATTGGATTCGAATTCGAGGTGTTTGATTAATTAGGTCGGGATTGGAGAATGAAGAAGAGAGGTTTTGGGATTGGTTAAAGCTTAGCAGCAACAACGCCTCTTCTTCTTCTTCTTCTTCTTCGACTCGTCTCTCTCTCTTTGCAGTTTCGTTTTTGTAGAGAGTTTTTAATTAATGTATATTTTTATAAGCTTTTCTCTCAGTGGATACCAGTTTCCGTATAGTATTTAATTTTTCAATAAATGCATTCAATAAATAACGATATTTTGAAAGAAGAAAAAGGAATTGTTTATTGATGACTCGAATAATAATCAAAGTGTCATGGATCATATGTGTATGAACCAAGGAAAGGAACCTCTGACTTTTTTTTCCTACTAGTTTTTTTACTTCTTCCATTTTAATGTAGCAAATAAAATATAGTTCATGACACTTGGAGTTTATTATAATGGCAACTTGATATATTGTAACTATGATACCTGCTCAGTTTACTAAATAGAAAATGTAGGTGATTGGGTAAAAAGATACAAGTTTTGTACATCTATATACTTCAACTCACTAAACTTTGTATGGTTAACCATGCACTAAAAGGATTTAAATAGTTAATAGACAAAATTGCAAAACAAAATATAGATTTGTTACAGATAAGTTGTTGAATTGTCAATTGTTCGGTTCTCACAATAATATATTATCTATTCAGATATTCGTTTCTAGTTAAATAAGAGTATTTTTTTGGTAATATTATACGACTTTGTGGTGATACACCAACACACCATCTTGTTACTCTTTATTAAAACGTGTTTTAGGGGTCATCAAGTGGAATATCATCCGTTTATGCCACGCACAGGGCACGTTCTTTTGTCTATTGACTTGACAAAACGCGCTCAACCATATTATCCACCGACGATAAACTCATTCCTCAGAATAAACCACTACGTCGGTGAAAATATGTTCAGTTTGGTGTTGTTGTATATCAGGGAGAGAATCACCATTGCCATGTCTCTGGAAAGATCAACGAAAGATCCAAGACGCATTCATCAAAATAAGTAGATTGCTTCATGTTTCTCATATATTAGATTTACAGTCATTGCATTTTTAATGAATTTGATGTTTACATAAGGAAACCAAAGCTCAAACACAGAACTCAGTTAAACTCCTTACAGAGCTTTATTATTAACCCACAAAAAAAAAACATGGGCAAAATCCGAGAAGGTTTGATTCTAAAGTATGAACCTAAAGTTAAATGACAGACAGGCATAACCCATCAGAAAGAATCAAAACGGACAACAAAGTAAAGAGTGTCCATTAATATACTCTAATGAGAATAAAGAAAAGGGGGACAGAGTTAACCGAAAGGAGAGGCACCCATCTCTTTGGAATCAAAGAGGTATTATTCAAGTCAAAAGTCACACACACTCATAGCTTCTGCTCAAGGTAAGAGTCTCGAGGAGAGTTCGATCCCAGATACTCTGAAACATCTGAGACATAGGTTTTCAGCTTGGACTGTTGTTCCTGGTGAGCCACCCAGCGTTTGCCTCCTCCATCTCCTCCTCCGTCCTCCTCTTCTCCTCGTCTTCCAACATGAGTATCCTTCTCTTACCCATAAACATCTTCACCAGCTTCAACACCTTCCTTCACCACTTCCTCCGGTGGGACCACGAGCGGGTTCTGGCTCACATTCAGTTTCACCAGGCTTTCCTAGCGTGCCGAAAGTGTCCGGGAGGGCGTGGATTTGGTTGTTGCTCAAGTCGAGCTCTTGGAGATTTATGAGGTCGCCGAACGAAGCAGGGAGCTCGCTGAGATCACTGAAGTTGCTGCTCAGGTTTAAGTACTCGAGGTTTGTGAGCAAGCAGAAGGAATCAGGGAGGCCTTGCAGTTCGTTGAAGCGGGCGTCGAGGTATGTTAGGGATCTCATTTCGCCTATACTGCTCGGGAAGGACCGGATCTTGTTGTATTGGATCATGAGCTTCTCTAGATTCGCTAGCTCGGACCCGATGTTGGTTGGTAAGTAGGTGAGACGGTTGAAGCTCACGTCCAAGATAACCAACGACCTGAGTGAGAAGTGGTTAAAGTTTGATTAATTAGAAAAGAAAAAAAAAAATCAAAACTTGGCGGCAAAGTGAGAGTGAATGTATTTACGTACCCACAACGGCAGATGGAATCAGGCAAGGTGGTGAGCTTGTTAGTGGAGACATTCAGAATTTTTAGTTTGGACAGTAGACCGATAGAGTCTGGTAATGTCTCCAGAACATTACCGGAGACATTTAATTCAACAAGACCATGTAATCCCGCTATTGAATCAGGAATAGCCTGTTGGACGGAAAATTAACCTCAATCAGGCAAGACAAGTAAACACACAGAAACTGAGCTTTACTGCAACGTTTTATTTAGTATCACTAAAAAAACAGCTCAAGCCATAGATCACAATCAAAGAATAAATCAACAGCATTCGTTTCAAAACGTGAATTAACCCATTAGGCCATACCTGAGGCTTTTGTAACTTATTGGACACTCTCAGAGACCGGACAATAACAATGATGGCAGAACCAAAACTAGAAATCATTGTTACGTATATTAACGGCCAAAATCTCAGACGCAAAACCAAAGCTAACAGAGATATGCAAATCTCTTAATTCCACATCTTACTAGACATCATTGATACAAGATGTCTATGAATAACATCAGAGTAAGGCATTGTTCGTCACTCAATAAAATAAGGCCAGAATCAAGTGCAACTAGCAATCTAGTGATAACTCCTTATCTTTTACTAAAGAGATTGCTCATCATCCATTGAATAAGTACTCCCAATAAAAATCGCGAGTATGTTTTCGGATAGTTTGGTTCCCAAACCCTCTAGGAACTTAAACCAAAGTTCCATGCTTTAACTGCCGGTTCGGTTTTCGGATAGTTCGGTTCGGGTAAAATTTCGCCCAATTGAACCATAAATAAGTTCGGTTCGGTTATTGGACAGTGTTTCAAAGCGGTCCGCTGGTTTAAATTGAATAAAATTCAAAAAGAAAATCGGTTAATTTCAGTTAATTTTGGTTATTTCGGTTCGAGTTTGGTTAGTTCGGTTATCAGATTGTGAAACAGATTATGATTACAGAAGGAACAAAAAAATAGTAACCTGGAGCTGATTGTTGGAGAGATCAAGAAGAAGCAACCCTTGGATCCTCCCAAACGCTTCAGGTAGCAACCTCAGCTTCCTCCCAGACAAATCCACACGCTCCACCTGATTACCCAACGCGCGCTGAAGTATCCCCACAACCTCCTCATTAACCTCCACCTCCGCAGCCACCGCCGCAACGCCATCCTCATCATCCTTCTCAACGGACTTCGTAAATCCTCACCAGCCTCTCCTCCGCCTCCTTCAACAGCTTCTCGTACGAGTCGTGAACCTCCTTCCAGTTTCAAAATCGACTCGCACCACGTCTTCTCCTTCCCCATCTCTTCACTCCTCTTCTTCTCCTCTCCCTCCTCGCTAACCGATTCGGATAAGACCCCCTCGATCTCCGAGAGCTTGACGCGCGCCTTGTCGACGGTCTCGTGATCGGGTCTGGGGCCTAGGGTGCGGAGGACGGATCGGGTCTGAGCCACGTCGGAGATGGCTTTTGTCATGGAGGCGAGGACGGACGGGTGCGCCAGGTGAGGCATCTGGGTGATGATCTCGATCGATGACGGTGGTGGTGGCTGCTCGACATCGAAGGCGGGAGCGGAGGAGGAGGATGAAGGGGAGGATGATTTGGTGGCGGTGAAGGAAGGGAGACGAGCCAGGACGTAGGAGAGGACGGGGAATTTGTTAGGGTTGGGATCGGCAGCCATTGTTGTGGTGATGATTGGATCTGAATTAGAATGAATGAATGAATGAATGAATGAAGATGATGCTTGGGTCTCACGCTATCTTCTTGTATTTGCCCTCTCTCTCCCTCTCTTTCTCTCTGTTGCCAACGCCAAGTTCGCCACGTGTAAACGAATGTTCCTGGATAAATGGTGTCCATGTCCATTTATTCATTCAAAAAATAAAATAAATGGTGTCCATTCTACATAAATGATTTATATGCATTAAAGCAAAATGTGAAAGGACAAATATGGTGAAGGAAGCATTTATAAATAATCTAGTTCCGGCGCTACGCGCCGGGTTCGTGTGTTTTATTTTTATTGAATTTTAAATTAAGTTTATGGTTTTAGTCAATAAAATATTTTCAAATATATGAAGATGCAAATATGTTGAAAAGAATGAAAATTTTCTGATATATTTGATAGTTGTTAGCGAGCGTAATATATCACTTTGTTTTAAAATTGGTTAGGTGAAAGAAGAATCTCATAAATAGTTTTCACTGATCGATTCAATAAATCATCCTAATTACGTGAAAGAATCTAACTACCTATATAGTTTTTATTTGAAATATTTAATTTTATCCAAATTACCAGATATTTAATATGAAAACTAAAATAATCTATTTTTTATCTGAATTATCCAAAATTAACCAAACATCAGAACCAAGCCGGAACCGAACTGGAACAAATATAATCAGTTTACAAAAAAACAAAAAATAATCAGAATAATTAGTTAGATAATTGAACAGTTTCTATATTTCTATAAACTGAATGTCTACTTATATTGTGCGGCTGGTGCTGTTGTGGAAGTTGTGTACATGTGATTGAGGAAGAGTGTGTGGGGTAAGGAAGTTACATGTGGCCAAGCTATGGGATGTTGTAGCATGGAAGTCTGTGAGTGTCAGTGACCAATTGTTGTTGTTTATTTGTGTTTGTAATATTTGACTCTCGGACGTGGAAACATTATGTGTGTTGTCTTCCGTTCATGGTAGTCCAGACCTGTTATTATTGATGATATAATTTCTCCAGATACAGCCTAGGTTTTCTTTTTCTAATCACATAGAGTGTTGGTTGTAATGGTTGTGTTTTGTTTTTGATTGTAAAAGCTCTGGAGCCTATGTTTTAATTACCAAGTTAAAGAGGAAAGTGTAGATATTACGGAAGAGTTCATTCTCTTTAAATATACAATTAACATGCATCTTTGACTACTGTTGGTTGGCCTACATCTCTCTTCCTTAAAGCCTTGATATTTTTAGACATGTCCCTTGAGTCACTCCAGAAAGAGCAACATATAGTTGTTCATGACTGAATACACTCCTAGGTGGATGAAGTATGACTTCTTTGAGAATTTGACCTCGTCTTGTATTCATTGTCATTGAGGTATTGTGGCCCTGCTTCTCCTCGTCTACGTACCAGTCACCAATCCCTTTCTCACCTTTTGCTGTTAAATAAGCATGTCCTATCCCGTAGCTGCATAATAAAAACACAACGATTTCCAGTGTAAGAAAACATGGTGGCTAAGGAGGCAAAATGAAAATATAAGAAGAATAGGCAAGAAGCTACAAATTTTGTGTAGTGAAATAAGCAAATAATAGAGAGCAAAAGTACGAATACTATAAAACCATTGGATGTTATTTTTACAGCTCTTGCTTTTGAATATGTGGGTCTGCAACATAAATGCACATAACTCTCTCTTAGTCTGTCTAACTGTCCATGCCTTCAGAATCAAGTAGGGTTAAGGGAAAAACATAGAATCTTTAACTGTTTCTGAAGTAGATGAGAGTGTGTAACTCTACCAAGCTCGACTTGCCATCTGCACATTCCTGTGAATTAGAATACGAAAAGTCTGGTTATAAAAGGAAAATGATCATACGACAGTTGAAGAGTAGTGATTTTTCCTAGTCGATGAGCTAGATATGACAAGACAAGAGCTTAAGTTCCAAACCAAATCAGGATGCTGCAAAATGTCGAAAGTTAACAATTTTGTCTGGAATTTAGAGATGCTGGAAAATAATAAGCCTTGCTATCAGAAACATAACACACAGCAAGTAACATGTGTACAAAGACATCTAGAACCAGATAAAGAAGTTAAGTTATATAGGATTTAACAGTCAAAAACAAAAGGAAAGAAAGAACAATATCTCACTTACCAGCATATAACCATATGAAGATATTCTGGAGGACAAAGATCCCCCGCTACAGAAGTACACAGTCTGAATAGTAATAAATTTAAATGGTTAGAGATGTTGATATACTGTTAAAGTCACCAACAATTTAACAATTGAAGCATCATGGAAGTGTTCTCCAGCATCAAAAGTGATAAATCTTAACGAATTAATTGAAATAAGAAACCAGCGAACCTTCCCATCAATGAGAAGCATATCAAAATCAATTACCTCGCCCCCTTTCAATACTTTTCAGGTCTCCTAAAATGGAAGGAGTATGATCTGAACAATCTGTCTGCATCGGCCTATATTGAACTCTGAAAAATGAATTGAGAAGTCACCATGATCGAGAGGTTTCTGTGAGATTGAACACGCAATCTGATTTGGAGAAGTCGCCATGAACGAACTCGTTTGAGCTTTCCTCCTTTCGTGACGTTGGGTGCTTTCCAGAAACGCAGGAGACGCGTCATAACAGTATGGTCGGATTTCAAATCGGAAAGAATGATCTTGGATGACAAATCGAATACAATGACGCGCGTGGAGTTGACGCAAAGAGAACGACGCCGAGAGTAGACGCAACGCGTGATACCCACAATCCACTGTGGTTGAGACATGTGTCTCCATTTGCCCATCTCACAAAGATGTCGTAGATAGCCTGAGAAGGCAGATTTTCCAACTTTATTGTATTAGATTAGATATATTAAAAAGAAAAACAGAAAGAGAATTATCTAATTAGAAAAATATTTAGAACAAGATAAATATTTATCGTATTTTTTGGGCAAATATCCCAAATAGCTATTTTTAAAGTTTTTGTCACAAAACAGCACTTAAAATGAAATGACATAAATAGCATCTTTTATTTTGAAAATTTTAATATTTAATATTTATTTTTTGAAATTTGAAACTCATACCAAAAATCCACCTTTCTAAACCTCAAATCTAGATTAGTTAACCTAAAGAATATAAATACATGTTTTACCATTTAATAAAATCTCTTTTGGTTATTTTTCCTATTTGAAAATTATTTTTGTAAAAATAAATTAAAAAACTATCCAAAAGAAACTTTTTTTTGTTCAACAGTCGTCTTTGATAGTTCGTCGAACTAAAAATTATATAGTGATGATAACAAGAGTTGGGAGTTTAAACAAACCCCCAGAAACAAAACAGAAAAATCTGGAGCCACAAGCTGGCAGATTAATATCAATCTCCTGTGTAATCTTTTTTTAGTTTAAATTCATATTGTAAGAGCATTTTCATCCATAAATACTTAAAGTGTGTCGATAAAAAAGTACTTACGGAGTATCTAAGTAAATAAAAAAATAAAAAATGTAAAAACTAAAAAAGATAACAACAGTTTTTTTTTAATTTTTTTAATCTTTTTAATTTTTTTTTATTTTTTATTTTATTTATTTGTATTTGTATATGTTGGGTATAAAAGTCTTGTATCCCGTTAAATAAAACATTTTGATCACCTTTTTTCTTGTAGACTAGTTTGTGACAAAAACATCAAAACGATCTATCTAGAAGAATTGCCCAAATAAAATACTATTTTATTTCGTTTAAAACTCCATCCTATGGGGCTGACTCTTAGTACTTTTGTTTAAATCATCTAATTTTTAGACTTTGCATACATAATGATTTAACAGTTTGTCACTAAAATTTCTCCCAAAAAATAAACAGAAAAAATGATTTGAGAAATACTCACGAGACTATGACTATAGAGCATCCTCAACAAATGAATCTTTTCCATAGTTTCTCAAAAATATAATAACAATATAAATAAATTAAATAAATAATAGTAATAATAAACATGAACCATTTATTAATTGACACATAATCAAACAGACTTGTTACAAAGGTTTCTTAATAAAGAGCCAATCTATTTCTCTTTTTCTATTTCTTACCTTTTCTATCTTTTTCTTCGTTTAACAGTTAAGAGACTACATACGAATCATTTGTTGTTGATGCTCTTAAGAACATGAATTCGTGATTTTTTTTCTAAGTGGATCAATGTTGATGTTCTTAAACCACATAACATTTTTCAGTGGTATAATTATTTTCTAACCATTACATTTTACTTACACAATTGGAATTATTATGAAGTAATATTGTATTAATGTCTAAAACTCATCAGTATTTATGTTCTTTGTCAGTTGAGATCACAATGTGTAAAACAATTAATTCTAAAAGGAATCTAAAGAGGAAACTCTTAGAGATGATATCGACCATTTACCTACTTGCAAGCTCATGTTGGTCTGTCTCTTTCGGCTAAATTAAACCCGTTCTGGACGCATATAACTACCAGTTCAGTACGTACGTATTAAAATTATGATGTTTTAATATAGCTTTAGTTAGAGTATCTGAGTCCAGTAAAGATTTGAATAATAGCAACTTGTGTTCACAAACTACAATAATCCAAAGCCAAAGTCAACCGGATTTGGAGTTATGCTGCAAGAACTGTCATTGCTTTGTCATCTCATGTTTTAAAACACTGAGTGCATTCTTTTTCTTTTCTTCTTTCGACAAACCCCATTTCGATTGTTTTTTTTATTTTATTCATTTTCAGATTGAGCTCACATGACGTATAACAAAGTAAGTAGCAAATTCATCTTGGGACACCAATTTGAATTTGAGTTTTATTGCCCATCATTACACACACCTACAAATCGCAATCACTAAAATTTAATATTCATGCATCAAACATATTCAAATAGGGGAAATAACTATATTTATTTCCAAAAAATACTTATTTCTTGAAAATTGTCTAAATTTAAATATAAGTTTTTTCTAATATGAGTAGCAGATTGTTATAGCTAAATCTGTATATTATTTCTTATATAAATATAGAAACAAAGCATGTTAACCATTAGAGGTGGACAAAATATCCGTAAGATTTGATTCGATCCGTTATTCGTTTCGATTTGATCCAAAAAATCCGGATATCCGTAACTCTACGAATCGAAGCAAATATTAAAATTCAATATCCGTCAAATAAGGAACAAATCGCAAATACTCATTTTTTAGAAACGAATATCCGAGTCTGCATTGAACCCCTTACAAACTAATGAATGTACACATCCGTAATATACATATGCATATATAAAATTATATATAATTTAATATTTCTATATATATTTTTAGTTATTTTATTCACTAGATTAATTATTTGCTCATTAAAGTTTTAAAAGTACCTAGTTTTAAATAATTTGTAATGAAAAAATTATTATTTTATATTAAAAATTTTCTTTTTCTTTTAGTTTATTTGAGAAAATGATTTTTTATTATTTTTTTACCGGATTGACGGATCGAATCGGATATCCGGTAAAATATATTGATTTTTCCGGATATCCGTAATACCGAATATCTGAACATCACGGACCAGATCGGATCGGAAAAACGATTATTCGTATGAAACGCTCCGGATATCCAGTTCCGTGCCCACTCCTAGTAACCATTCACAAATTAAACACCTCCACATGCTAGAAAGAATGGTAACCATGAACATGTTACATGTTTGAAGGTAATAAATACGAAGAAGTTTGATAACCCCACATGGGTTTGGTCATTCTTTAACAACAAATAGACAAAAAAATCGACTCAGCATGATGACGTACTTCGCTGACGTATCAGATGTTGTCATCTTTGCTAGGGCTACTGCACTTCTCTATAATAGTCAAACCTCCGTGAAAGCAGAACAAAACAGAGAGAAACACAGCAACAACAAAATGGTAATTAGAGAAAAAAAACCAGTGATCTTTCTCTTTATTTTCCCTCTACAAGGTCACTTAAACCCTAATTTTCAACTTGCCAACATCCTATTCAACAGAGGCTTCTCCATCACTGTAATTCACACTGAGTTCAACGCGCCAAACTCTTCCAACTTCCCTCATTTCACTTTCGTTTCCATACCTGACGGTTTGTCTGAATCCGAAGCCTCGAATCCCGACGTCATCGAGCTTCTCCATGACCTCAATACCAAGTGCGTTGCTCCATTTGGTGATTGCTTGAAGAAACTTTTGTCACAAGAACCAACTGCTGCTTGTGTGATTGTAGATGCTCTTTGGTACTTCACTGATGGTTTAACCGAGAAGTTCGGTATCCCGAGGATGGTTCTCCGGACGGTTAACCTCTCGGCTTTTGTTGCTTTCTCAAAGTTTCATGTCTTACGGGAGAAAGGTTATCTTTCCCTACAAGGTATGTACTAATGTTTTTAAAAATAGGTTTAGTCCGCGTGTTATGCGGGAAATTGGTAATAATTGGAACGATTATCTTAAAATGTGAATTATGCAATTTTGAATTATAAATTTAGTTTAAATTAATCTAAATATGTTTAATCAAACAACAATGTTAATGAAAATCCATAAATTTGTCTAGTTTATCTTTTTGTATATCTAAATTTTGTAATTCATCAAAATAATTTTATAATTAGAAACAAAATAATAATAATTAGTTATCTATAAAATATATCAATATTCGTTAACACGCCTAAATCTCGTATATACCAAGATTATAAAATTATTTAAATTTTGTGCATGCAAATCGAAATCAAGATCTAGTATCTCTACCAGAGGCGGACCTACGTTAAGGAATAGTGTGTCACATGACACAGGTTAAATTTATATCTTAGCTGTTTTAGTTATATAACGTGTTGATTCTGTAGCTCAGTTGGCTAGTTTCATCACCTACTGACCCACCTTTTCTCTGTTTCGATTCTGTCTGACACCAGATTTTCACTAATTTTCTTTAATTATATTTTAGACGTGGGCCAAAGCCCAATTCTGACCCACCTAAAACTTGAAGCTGGGTCCGCCACTGATCTCTACTTCGCTTCATTCTCGTTGACTTTTCTTCTCGCTTCTTGGCAGAGTCTCAAGCCAACTTACCAGTTCCAGAGCTTCCACATCTTAGAATGAAAGATCTTCCATGGTTCCAGACAGATGATCCAAGATCAGGAGATAAATTAAAGAAAGGTGTGCTGAAGTCACTAAAGTCATCCTCAGGAATCATATTCAACGCTATTCAAGATATTGAACCAGAACAGCTAAAACAAACTCACAAAGAGTTCCCTGTCCCGCTCTTCTGTGTTGGACCGTTTCACAGGCACGTCTCGCCTTCATCCAGCAGCTTACTTACACAAGACATGACCTGTCTCTCCTGGCTAGACAATCAAGAACCGAACTCCGTGATCTACGTAAGTCTTGGAAGCATTGCTTCGATAGACGAATCTGAGTTCTTGGAGATTGCTTGGGGTCTAAGAAACAGCAACCAGCCTTTTCTATGGGTGGTTAGACCCGGTTTGGTCCGCGGCACGGAGTGGATTGAGATTCTCCCTAAAGGGTTCATCGAAAGCTTTGAAGGTATGGGTAAGATCGTGAAATGGGCGCCTCAGATAGAGGTTTTAGCTCACCGCGCAACAGGAGGGTTCTTGACACATTGTGGATGGAACTCGACGATTGAGAGCATATGTGAAGGTGTACCGTTGATATGCAAACCTTCTTTTGGGGACCAGAGGGTGAATGCAAGGTACATTAGTGATGTTTGGAGGATCGGTCTGCATTTGGAGAACAAGATTGAGAGACTGGAGATAGAAAGTGCTGTTAGAACACTGATGAAGAGCTCACAAGGAGAAGAGATTCGTAAGAGGATCATGCCCATGAAGGAAACTGCTGAGAAATGCCTTGAGCCTGGAGGTTCATCGTTTCGGAATCTTGAAAAGTTAATTGCTCATGTATTGTCTTTTTAAATGTCCACCTCTTGTTTGCTTTGTTTAAATTTGATATGAACTCCAAAAATAAGACACATCTGATTTGTCACATATCGATAATAAATCTTTCTCGAACTTTAGCACTCCATTTTTAATTAGTTCATTAATAACTATGGTCAGAACTTGATTTAATCAAATTATGGGCAGCAGACAAAAAAAGACCTTGGAAAATACAATGATTATAATACTAAACCGGTTATTGATAAAAAAAGAAAAGAATACTGAACCGATAAGTATGAAGTACTCCCAGCGATTAAAAGGAGCAAGAACCATACGTCTTTTTCTGTAGACGAGAGTCCGTAGAATCAAAAGATTCTTTCAAGTTAAAACAACCGACTAAAGAAAATTAAAGAGCAGAGTCTAAATCAAAACCACAAGACACTCTAAAAAGTGAAACCATCGTATAAGGAAGGTTGGAGAGAGACGCGTTGACTGCCAAACTTTATTTAGGAATAAAAATAGAGACCACACCTATTGTCACGGAGATACATCATCAGGAGCCACGAGAAAGAAAGCAATGAAGCTAAACTACCCATAGAGATGGAATGATATATCATTTAATATTCAGTCACCCACGGCACGGTGTAAATACAGATCATAAGAGCCAAAGCTCCTCTCCTTAACCGGAGACTTCAAGAAAAACTTCCATATTAAGTACATTATCTTTTGCATTTAGATACTCGTTAACGAAAATTACTAACTATTTCTTCTCAATGTATATAGTTAAATCCATGCTTAATCTTAAGAAAACAATATATAAGTGCATGATTATGTGAGTAACAGCCAAGTAGATGTACATATCATATTAATACCATATTTCGAAACTCTTGCAAGACTTTTTCAAAAAAAAAAACTCTTGCAAGACGACAAATTGGGCTGTCTGCATACCCTTAATAATTTGAGTTTTCGCGGGGTCGCAATGTTTTCTTGCCATTGTCTGCTGCTGAAAAAAACCTCAACCAAAAGTGTATTTGTAATATTCTGAATTATGATATATGAAAAGGCTTAAAGAATTAATTGGACATTATTCTCATATGACACATAACCCACAATCCTTATTCTATTACAACCTAAATAATTCTCTATGACCCAATAACATGTAATTTACATTTATAATCTTAATGAAATAAATAAAAAAATAAAATTAAAACAAAAAACTACAAAAAAATAATTAAAAAAAAAACTACCTTTGTCGTCGGTATATTCACGGCTCGCCTCAGACCCGGAGGAGTTGGTCATCTACGTTCTCCGTCTACCCACCTCAAGTACCCTAACCATGAATCAACGTCTATTTACGTCTGTACTGTTCAGCTCCGCCGCGTTCAACCTTCACATCATCGCCTTGCTTCATCGTCTCTGCCTTCCTCTAACGGCGCCGATCATCTATGTCTCATCTGAACCAAAACCACCGAACCAAAGCCAACTCAATTCGTCGTCAACACTTCACCGTCGTAGCCATCGGATCTCGTAATTGCAGAGAGCTCAACCACGAGCAGCAATGGTGGGTTTTGGAGTATTTGCACATCTGATCCTTCCCATTTCAGTTAATTACGTTTTGACCCCAAACCTTTCGAAATTGGAAAAATCCCTCAAATCAGCCCCAGATCTTTCAATCTTGTGTTCAAAACCTCCTACTATTAATTACAGAGTGATCCCTTGTCTTTAGTTAACATTGTTTTTGACCATAGACTTCAATAATGTTAAATTCAACCTTTGATTTTCGTCCCAAACTTCTTAATAGTGAAATCAAGCCCCTAATGCACACAAATAAACATATATATATGCAATCTAAACACCTAACTGCAACTCAAAACACTAATATGATTAAGAAAAATATAGTAAAAATCATTAAATTCTAAATATCATATATTTTATACTTTAACAATTTGTTTATTTGTTTGTTCACCATATTTTTGGAAAATATACACCAAATGTATTTCTTAAATAATGATTTAATAATATGTGATACCAGTTATGTTAACATATATAAGTAGTACTATTGAGGTATATTTACTTCTTATATGGTGCAACTAAATTTTTCAATTTAGCTATCATATTGTAATATTAGTACAACTAGTATAACTCTTTTATATATACCAAATATAAAATACTGATACAACTAGTACAACTTCTTCAATTAAATTTTTTTTAAAATTCATTTGGATTTTCACATGAAAATAACTGCAAAATAGACAAGGTAAAAAGTCCTTAGAATGATCCATGCCAATTATTTGAAGTTTAACCAAAAATTTCCATAATTATTACACAATCACATAAGTTTCCATGATCTACCTTATACATTTAAGGTTTGTTTATTTGTTTATTCACTAAATTTTTGGAAAATATATACCGAATATATTTTAACAAAATTAATGATTTCATAGTATGTGATTTTAGGTATATAAATATATAAAAGTAGTACAACTGAGGTCTATTTATTTACTATGTGGTACTACTACATATTTCAAAATTTCTACCAAAATACAACTATGTACAAACTTGTACAACCCAAAACTCGGTACAACTATGTATACGATTGTACAACTAATATACTAGTACAACTAAATGATAATAGGTTTATCATGTTTCAGTCGTTTATCATGTTTTAAAACTTGCTTATGTGTTTTATATGCTATTTATGTGCTTTTAAACTTTGTAGTGGACAAACTTCGTAATATGTTGTTTCTGTCAATTATTACTAGTACAACTGATAAAATTTTATATAACATACATTCATATTTCTGTGTTATAATACTTGTACAACTAGCATAACTATATATTGAAATACTAGTAAAACTACTTTATAGATAGCAGACATGAAATACTTGTACAACTGGTACAACTTCTTCCATTAATAATTTAAAATTTCATCTGGATTTCCATATGAAACTAAACTCAGACTAGACAAGTTGGGAGGTCTTTCAAATGGTCTATACTAATTATTTGAAGTTTTAAATTTTTTTTTGCAATTATTACACAATCACATAAGTTTCCATGATCTACCTTATACTTTAAAGGTTCGTTTACTTGTTTGTTCACTATATTTTTTAAAAACATACATCATATATATTTTAGCAAAATTAATGATGTCATCATATGTGATTCTATGTATGTAAATATATACAAGTAGTACAACTGAGGTATATTTCTTTACTATTTGGTACAACTACATATTTCAAATTATGGACTAAAATACAACTATGTACAAACTTGTACAACCCAAAACTCGGTACAACTATGTATATGATTGTACAACTAAAATACTTGTACAACTACATGTTAATAAGTTTACTACATTTTAGTTGTTTACCACGTTTTAAATATGCAACACTTTTTAAACATAATAGTTATACCCTCTTTTGTTTAGTTGTACCAATTGTACTGTCAGAGTTATTTTGTCATATTTAACCTGGTTGTATTAGTATTAAAAACATGTCAAGTTCAAACAAGAACAACACTATAACAAACACAAGTTAGCTACTAAATCAGAAAAGCTACTAAATCAGAAATACATAGATTGATTTTCAACAAAAGGAGTCTTCTTCAAATGAGAAGGCTTTGTCAAACTCTTCGGCCTCGAGCCTCAGCATCCTCCAGTGAATTGACTTCATCAAATGAGAAGGCTTTGTCAAAAATTGAGAAAAAAACAAATGGTCTGGGTTATTGGTTCTACTATTTTAGTGGATTTACAATTTTTTTGGATTTAAAAATCTTTAACTTGTATGCAAACACGATATCCAAACAAAGATTCGTATTTCAACTGGTGTTTTGATGTCTTGATCAATCTAATTTGTGAAAAAAATAAAATATTTTTTTTATTAAATTATTTCAAAAGGTATTTTTGTACATAATATTCTATCTAAAATTTTATAACTTGTGCAGTTTGTTTCGATAATTTTATAACTTATGTAGATTTTTTTTTTAAAAAGGAAATTGCACTAATCATACATTAATCCGCGCGAATATCTGGTTTGACTTGTGTTCAGCGTAAACTCATAAACCGCCGATTTTATAAAAAAGTTTTATGTATATTTTTAATGTTTTATAATTTACATATATAGTAGAATATATTATTTTCTAATATAGATGTTTGATAATATTTTTCATTTGTACATAATATTATATTAAAAGTTTTATAACTTGATGCAATTTGATGTAATTTTAATATTCATATATTAACATGTTGGTTTTGTTAATTTAGTTTAAAATGAAACAACATAATAAAAATATTATTTTATGGATTAGTTTCTGTGAATTATTATTAATTTTATGATATTTTGTTTTCTTGAAAATTGAAGTCTCGAAATTTTATATACAATTTAAACTAAATAAGGTAATATTATATTTTAATTTTTTATATAATATATACTATATATTCAGTTTTTGTTTTATTTTCACCAAAAAATAATTTTTTGTTTGGTCAATATATGAATATTGATTTGTTTAGATAAGTTTTGAAATTGTAATTAATTAATTTAAAATAATTTTAAATGCAGTGGCAGAATATGTAAATAAGAAAATACAAAAGGAAATAATTAATTTAGTGTAAAAACAATGGTTAAATGTGCAAATAAAAAGAAGTATTTAATCTGCTATCAAGGTTTCCGAACATTTTTCATTTAATCGACTATATAAGTTTCCAAACAGTACCAAATGTACTTCAATTTTAATAATATAGATTTATGTATTTGAAAATCAAATTAGATTACTACCCAATGTTAAAACAACGCAACTCAACTGCTATCACAACTAAATTAGTAATACTACTATCGTATTTAAACCAGTTGTACCACTTAAATTATTATTTACGTATTACAAACGCCAAACATGAATGCTTATGCATCATATTCGAACGCCAGTTGTACCATCTTCGGCTTCGGAAGCAAAAATATGAAGATGCATTTTCTCGGAAATAGTACAACTAGTATAACTAGCACAACTTGTAAACAAAGCATTATTCAAATCAAATATTTTTGAAACTAAGTATTCATGTATTTTGACACATGCAAGCAGGAAATGTTAGATCAATATGTCTCATTGGTTCTACATCATCCACTTTTCTAACATCATTCTTATGCTGAAGTAAAAACAAAATATTACCATATTATTGTACTAGGTATAAAGGTTTTAGTTGTACCAGTTATACGAGTTATACTCAATGTATTAGTATTAATTATATTTGTTTTAGTTGTACTGGTTATATAATTGAGTTGCATTAGTTGTATTAGTTAGAGTTGTACTAATTGTACTAGTTCGAGTTGTACAAGTTGTACTAGTTGGAATCATACTAGTTGTACTAGTAATACTCTGCATTTTTCTTTGTCATAAAGATCATACGGAAAAGATAAAATTTGAGTTTAGATAAGACATAATTGGTTAAATAGGAGTATGGGTTAACCGGATTTGGATAAGATAAAGAAAATAAGTAAATATTTGAAGAAAAATTTTGATTTTATTTAAAGGAGAAAGAAACATCTATGGAGGAAGAAAAAAGGAAAAAGAAGAAGAAAAAAAAAATAGGATTAATAATTGATTCAGGTCGGGTTACTAGTCGGGCATGGGTCGGACTATGGATTGGCCCAGTTGGGTTTGGATGAGTGGTATGGATCCGTAAATATGTTGAAGTCCTTAGGTTTTTTGGTTATTTTAGATACTTTTTTGAATCTAATCTATTAAAATTGAAGTACAAATTGTATTTAACCCTAAGTTTTGCACAAAATTACCAACCTATGCCACTCATCAAAACACTGTAGTTTTACTATCACATTAATTAATTTCCTAACCCAATAAAATTATACTCACGTTTCTTAAACCATCACATACCTTATATAATTCAAAACCAATACTGAAACTTAACCATATATATCGTTCCTCTCTTTACTAAACCATTCCCTCTGGTACAGAATCAAAATAATTATGTGGAACCTATAACCAAACGATTGATCATGATTAAGCTTGAGTTCATGTTTCTTCATAGAAAAACAAATCTGATTACCGATTCTATGATATACCATTCAGACTTATGGATATCATTATAATTCTTTCTTTGTACTATATCAAAACTAAATATTATATTTACTAGGGCTGGACAAAAAACCTAGATCCGAAAAACCAACCGAATCCGACCCGAAAAATTAGTACCGAACCCGAACCAAAATTTATTAAATATTAGAACGGGTTCAAAACTTTTTTATTTATAGAACCAAAACCAAACCCGACCCGAACCAAAATATTTTGGGTACCTGAATGTATCTGAAATAGATATATATATCTAAATGTATTAATTATTTTTAGATTTAATGTATATTAAAAATATCCAAAATATATAAGATACTTTTTATTTTTCCAAAATACTTGAAAATATATACAAATAGTCAAAAAATAAATGTCCAAAATAGCCAAACTATACTCAAAACGCTAAAAATACTTAAACAATTTATTGATTCTCTATCCAAATGTTCAAACCAAACTAATTTATATATTAAGTTTAGCTATTTTGACATTTGTTATTCAAATTTATTTATAATATATTATGTTATTTATAGATTTTGAGAAATTTAAGTATATAATGAGTTTTAAAATTTTAAAAATAATTTAAATGCGTTATCCAAACCCGAACCGAAATTTAAAAATACCCGTATGGGGCTGAAATCTTTGACCCCAAAAACCCGAAACCCGAATAGATCAGAATCGAATCCGAATGGATACCGAATGCCCACCCCTAATATTTACCTTCCAAAACTCGATACTGTTAACTAATGATTTCTAATTCTACGCAAACAACATTAACTGTAGGAAATCATAACACAATATTCTTCAATTCGAAAACAAAACAACATCCAAAGACTTTTTCCTATTTCTACTCTGTCAAAATACTCGAAACATGTATCTATTAATTAACACAATCAACATATTCTTTAAATAAAACAAGTATTCCTTATCTATAGTGTGTATATTCGAATTTAATTATTGTATAAATAAAAAAGAATGTGCATATTCTGTTTTGATTTTGCGTAACAATCAAAACTACCAAAGATTGTGGTTTATCCTATTAAATTTATCATTCACATTGCCAAGTATATATATAACATATATCCTATATCCTAAAGAACAAGAGTTCAATTTAACTTAGTTGACACAGATTTTGTTATTTGAAATCTCTGGTTTTACATTGTATTCTATAGCTATTTCTCCTTTTTTGTTTACTAATTACACTTTTTTCATTGGGTTCTTCGTGATTTGTTTTTTTTTTGTTTACAAAATCTATTCTATTAATTCTGCAGTGTGACCAATTGATAAAGGTTCTGTCCATCTTTTTAAATTTTATACCCATCCCTGATTATTAATTAAACATAGCCGTCCGTGATTATTAACTACTTTACACTTCGCATATTAACTGCTCTCTTGATTCTATTAATAGCAGGCCCATTACTTTAATTTAACTATCCAATAATACAAGACAAAATTTAGCAGTGGGAGTAAACTATAAATGAGGCCCATAACTCTTTTAAATCACGCCATTATTATTTGACCTATAAATCAGATCCCTCTATTTTCTTGTGTTTGAAGACAAGATTTGAATTACCTACAATCTAATAATATGGATAATATCTATTCTTTTAAGAGTAGATATCCAACAAAACAGAATATTCTATGACTCAAATCTATGATCAGATACTCAAATTCGAAATTTTGTTATCTAACTCCTTAATCCCATAAAATATGCAACCATCTTCTGTAACAAATAATTAAACTAAAAAATAAATAAATTCTGATAACTAATAGACTTTACATCGCCTTCTTCTCTTATAAATACCATTCATACAGTCTAAACTCAACACACGCTTCCTAAAACCTTTCAGCAAAGTTAATCGCTACAAGAAATACCTTTAACCATGGAACTCACTAATTTGGCTGACATCAGACCATACAAGTCCGAGTGGCGTGTTCAAGTTAAGGTGCTCCATACCTGGAAGCATTACACCAAACTTTCTGGAGAAACATTGGAAATCATTTTGTCTGATGTACATGTAAGTCTCATACTTTAGCTAGCCAATATATATATCCAATTCTACTATCTAAAATCGCTGAACTTGATTATTTTGCAGGGAACAAAAATTCTTGCATCCTGTAAGAAGACATACTGGGATAAGTTTGCAGCAAAAGTACCTGTTGGAATGTGGAGATACATCGAAAATTTCTCCATCACTAACCCCGGTGTTACCTTCAGGCCTACCAGTCATCAATATAAAATCAATTTCATCTATAGCACTGATATCACTCCCTCAACCCTGCAAGACGACAGCATGTTTCTCAGTTTGGTTAATTTCCAGACTATTCAACAGGGAGTAGAAGATGAAAACATCTTTATTGGTAAGTATGACAATTTTTTGCTTTGATAATTACATCCCAATAATTTCTTATAACGATGATTTTTTTTCCAACTTTCAGATGTTATTGGAGAAGTGACAGATTTGGGAGGTCTTGAATCAGTTATGTGCTCGGGTAAACAAAAAAAGAAAACTGAGTTCAGTTTGACAGACCTTGAGTAAGTTACCACATTTTTTTCTTGATATCCTATTATTGTGATCAAAATATTTTTTGACATAATTATTTTGACAGTGGCAATAGGATTTCTTGCTGTCTATGGGGAAAGTTTGCTGAAAGCATTCATTCTAATTGCAAACCAGCTGGTGAAGATCCAGTTATATGTCTCTTAAGGTTTGTGAAAGTTGGAACTTACAAAGGTAATTCAAACTTATCTGTCTCTTAAGGTTCATCATATTACATTTAGTATACTATTTTAGAGTTTTGTTATTAATGTGTGTTTATGTTATATTTTTTACTGTCAGGTGAGGTTCAAATTTCAAATTCATTTGATGCTTCTCAAATCTTTTTTAACCCTCCAATAATGGAGACTGAAGCCTTTCTGAAAAGGTATTTAGAGTGTGAAATGAGTTAAACGCTATAGTTTAAATAATTAAACAACTTCAATTGTTAACATTTAATAGGGATGTTGCATCAAATGCTTTGACATTGGTTGAATCCCAACAAGACAAACTTGAAAGGGAGATCAGACGCGATAAATGGATGCAATACCCAATGAGAGACATTGCAGACCTATTTCAATCAACTCAGGTAATAGTTCCGATGGAAACTATATTCTACCACTGTCAACTCTATTAAAACACTACCGTTTTCTATTGTCTTTGTAGACTGAGCAATGCAGAATCATTGCCACAATTTCTGCACTTGACAAGGATTGGGGATGGTACTATTTTGGATGCAAAACATGCAATACAAGGGTCTTCAAGATTTCAAAGAAAGTTCAAATCGTCAAGGGCAAAGAAATAACTACTAATCTGTGGTGGTGTGAAAAGTGTGATGATAAAGTCACTAATGTCTTGCCAAAGTAATATTTTTTACTTGCATTTTTGTTGTGTAGATTTTCATTTCATAACTATATAATAGTACCATAATATGATACAGGTTCAGGATTCATTTATGGGTGAAAGATGGTACTGGAGAAGCATACCTCAAGCTACTTGACTGGATTGCAATCGGAGTTGTTCCTGAAAGTGCTGCTGCCTTGCTCAACGGTTCATTTGATGAGGTTATAACCTGCATTTCACAATTTCATTATGCACTTTCACAAATAAAAACGTGGGTTCATAATTAACATACTATAAAATGAGTCTTCTAACATATATTGAATATTACAGCTACAAGATATTGACTCTTTTCCTGAAGCTATTACTGCTTTGGTTGGAAAGACTTTCATGTTTGGTCTTTACATTGAGAATAACAATGTTACAAGCAAAGGTGGGATGTATAGAGTTGGTAAAGTGTGGAATGAGCTAAGTGTGCTTTTTACTGCTGGTAGCACCACCGAGTCATGGACTCAGTCTGATGTTGGAACTACTAACTTAAGTGGTTCACAGGTATGGTTTACTATTTTTAGATTTATAGAAAAATATATATAATTGTACATTACTACACCATATTGATATGTAAATTGTTTGCACAGGGATCATTTTTAGCTATGGAAAGTCAGGCAAACGAAGAGATTCAAGTAACACCATCATCTAAACGCAAACAACAATCCATTGAAGTTGAGCCTGACATAAGTTCTACCACAAAGAAGCAGTGCGCTAGAATAGTTGTCAAGAAAGAAAAGAACACCAAAGAAGACTCAACCTCCAAGAAAAGTGGCTGATGAAGTGCTTTTTGCACATTTGTTCTGTTTCTTTTTAGTTTTTCGTTATTTAAAATAAGTGCTTATTGCACATTTGTTTCACTTATCTCATCTTTAATTTGGAATAAACGATTTTCAATATTTTAATTACTTTGCTAGATTCTGTTATGAATTGCATTACAATAATAGTTAAAACTTTATTATTCCAAACTGTGATTATTATATTTTTGATAATTTAATAATGGAAACGAATTTGCTATCGTACTTTTGAAGTTAAATAATTATGATATTGTTAAAAATAAATAAATGGTTCTCAATTTTTTTGTTAAATATTAAACAAAGAATTTCGGCACAGAGTAATGTATCATGGACAAATAATTTATATAATAACTGGTTTCATGCTAATTAATAAACACACCTTATATTAAGGAAAGTAAAACAAATTATTCTAATTTAACTATCCAATAAAAAATAAGTTAATTAGCTAACACACGTTTAGAGAATACGTAACCCTAACTGCCAAGTGCAGAACATCGATGGATTCTGAAAAAACACCAATGGAAAACTAACTTCTCCAAAATCAAATACCATTACAACCAGACATGAAGAACATAGAAGACAATACAAGGAAGAGAAAAACAAATCATCCACCTTGCAGTCAGAGTCCATCCGATTCTAAAAGTGATGATGGAACCAAATCCGATTCTGCCTTTAGACCAGTGTTCAGAGATGTTTCCAATCAAAATCCGACACTACCAAGTTCAGGGAGTACTCAACATTGGACTCAACCATCAACTCACTTCAGCTCAGGAAATCCATACTATGGTGCTTTTCCTTTACCTATTTTAGTGTTGTGTTACTGTTTTCTGTTATACCAATTACTGAATCAATAAATACTCAAATTCATGCGTCTATTATGTTGTTGATGCACCTACAGACAAAGCTAAAGGAAAGCAGCCTCAGTGTTCTAAGAGAATTCGACCAAATGGTAACTGGTTCTATTTAAAACATATTACAGATATTGAAAAGCTGTAGATTTCACAACTAACATATTTATTTGGTTATTTTGTGATTCTGAGGAGATAATAACAATGACACTGTTCGGTTATCAAACATCATAGCAAGAAATACATGTCTCAAAATTCAACCTAGGAATCTTTTACCAGCCTTCTCTAATTCAGCCAGTGTCAAGCAACATAATAATTCCACATCTCAAGCCTATGAGTCAGAAGAAGAAGATGTATTGCAATCGTCTCTTTACCACAATTTCTCTGGTATGCATAATTATGATTTTTTAATATACTCGCACCACATATATGATTCATATTTTTATTTATATACAGAGGAAGGCGAGGATTATAGTGATCAGAGTTACGATGTTAGCAGTGAAGATAGTTATTCATATGAAGTAGCATCTGATAACATTGAAGAAATATCTGCTACAAGTCATATACCAGATGAACAAAGGTCTAGGATCTTGACTATGGCCGAGATATTTAAAACCATGTTCCAGGGAGGTCAAACCTCATCTACTACACCTCTGCCTAAACTAAATACTACAGGTAATTGAAACTTTTTAAAATTTGTAAGTAAATATTGTTTCTTTCCTTTCACATCTGATTTTTTGGTTTTTTTACAGAGTATTTAGACGAGGGAGATCCTACTCACAAATGTGAATATTGTGGTGCGAAAATGTGGTTTGGTGAACGCATTGACAAGAGAAACAAGACCAGAAAACCAAAATTTTCTTTGTGTTGTGGACAAGGTCAAGTTCAGTTACCACTACTAAAGGAATCACCAGATATCTTGAAAAGATTGCTACTTGGTGATGATGAGCTTAGCAAATATTTTCGGGAAAATATCAGACAGCTTAATATGGTTTTTTCTTTTACATCTCTTGGGGGTAAGGTGGATAGATGTCTTCCTCAAGGACGTGGACCAAAGATGTTTCAACTTCAAGGAGAAAACTATCATTTAATGGGTAGTTTAAAGCCACCAGCTGGAGAAGAACCCAAGTTTTCTCAACTCTACATTGTAGACATTGAAAACGAAATTGACAAAAGAGCTTCCATTATAGGGTATTTTCTATTCATGACTATCGACCAAAATATAATAGATTATGGTTGTGTATTACATGATATTTTTATACTACATCTTTCTTTTGCTGCAGGAAATACAAGAAAAAGGCTGATAAGGCAAAAAAAGAGAGTCTGAGAAAAAAGGTCATTGAGATGATAGTTGAGATGCTAGACCAAGTAAATCCATATGTGCATCAATTCCGTTCAGCCAGAGATAGGTTTAATATATCTCCCTTTGCTCAAAATATTAGGCGGCCTGTTAGGTTTTAATATAAATTATTTGATAGTTTACACTATTATTTTTAAATAATGACCCTATCTCCCTTTGCTCACAAATACTATTAATGATAGGTTTATGTTGAACCCTGAGACAACTTTTCACATGCGGATTGTTAGCAGTCGAGAAAAAGATGGGAGGACATATGATACTCCTACTGCATCTGAAGTTGCTGCACTGATTCCCGGGGATTTTAATTTGGAAATGGATAAAAGAGATATTGTTCTTCAAGAGAAGCAAACAGGATGGCTTAAACGGATAAGTGAAATACATCCTTCCTATCTAGCACTACAATATCCTCTTATTTTTCCATATGGTGAAGATGGGTTCAGACTTGGAATTGAAAAGAGAGCTACAGAGGCTACAGCTAAATTGAAGAGGAAAAATATAAGTATGAGACAGTGGTTTGCATATCGGATTCAGGAAAGAGACGGGGAATGTCATACACTTCTCCACTCTAAAAGGCTATTCCAACAGTTTTTGGTTGATGCTTATACAACCATAGAATCTAACCGGCTGTGCTATTTGAGGATGAACCAGAAAAGCCTTAGATCAGATAGCTTTGATTCGATTAGGCAGTCTGAAAACGATGGGAAGACAGATATGAGTGAGCAAGGAAGCCGCTATTTGTTACCAGCAACATTTGTTGGAGGACCAAGATACATGAAGAATTTGTATTTGGATGCAATGGCGATATGCAAATATTTTGGGTTTCCTGATCTGTTTATAACTTTCACATGCAATCCTAAATGGCCTGAAATCACCAGGTATGTTCAACCACGCAAACTCAGTCCTGACGACAGACCAGATATCCTATGCAGAATATTCAAGTGTAAACTGGATTCTCTTATGAGTGACTTAACAGAAAAAGAGTTACTTGGAAAGACAGTCGCATGTGAGTTTTTTTAATGGTTTTTTCGTTTTAAATAGTATGTTATTAACTGTGGACTGTGGTTACTAATGTCTTTTTTTTTCTAATGCAGCCATGTATACAATTGAATTTCAGAAACGTGGTCTCCCACATGCTCATATTCTACTCTTCATGCATCCTAAATTTAAATTTCCTAAACCAGAAGACATTGACAAGATTATCTCAGCAGAAATACCAGATAAGGAAAAGGAACCAGAGTTGTTTGATGTGGTAAAGGATATGATGATTCATGGTCCTTGTGGGGCAGTTAACATGAATTCGCCATGCATGGAAAATGGTAAATGTTCAAAGCTTTATCCAAAAGATTTTGTGGAAAAAACTTCAGTGAACGCAGAAGGTTTTCCAGTTTATAGACGGCGTGAACAGTCTGGTTGCTTTGTAGAGAAAAATCGCTTCAAATGCGACAACAGATATGTGATACCCTATAACAAGAAATTATCTGTTTGCTATCGAGCTCATATTAATGTGGAGTGGTGTAATCAGACTGGTTCTATTAAATACTTATTTAAGTATATTAATAAAGGTGCGGATCGTTGTACTGTCGCTGTTGGGCCACCAGAAAAAGGAGGAGCAAAACAAAAGAAGTCAAATGATGGAACTACTACTGGAGTTGATAAAAAAAATGAGATCAAAAACTTCTTCAATTGCAGGTAAATTTTGTTGTGAAGTTTCTTCTTCGATTTTTTTTTTCATCTCACTCAGACCAGGTACAATACTAATTTTTATTTTTATTTTTTTAGATATGTGTCGGCCTGTGAAGGGGCGTGGAGGAATTTCAGTTTCCCTATTCACTATAGATCAGTACCTGTTGAGCGAATGCAATGGCACCTACCAGGGAAGCAGATAATACTTTTCAAAGATGATGACACTTATGAGGAAGTGACCAATCGCGAGCTTATAGAAAATACTATGTTCACTGGATGGTTTGAACTGAACAAGGTTAGTGCTGTTGCCAGAAGACTCACACTAGCAGAAATCCCATCAATGTTCACTTGGAATAAGAAGGAGAAAAAGTTCCACGACAGAAAGAGAGGTTTCAGTATTGGTAGGATCAATTATGCCCCAAGGAAGATTGAACCAGCTTTCTATATGCGTGTCCTGCTGAACATAGTCAGAGGTCCAAGAAACGATGATGATATTAGGACATTTAACAATGTTGTGTATCCTACATACAAGGCGGCGTGTTTTGCAAGGGGCTTACTAGACGATGATCAAGAGTATATAGATGACATTTTGAGGACGAGTTTCACAGAATCAGCTTCACATTTGCGTCATATGTTTGTTATGATGCTGATGTCTGGTAGTTTGTCAGAGCCAGATGTTGTCTGGGACAGTACATGGGAGGTTCTATGCGATGATATCGAGTATAAGCGGAGAAAGCTACTTAACAGACCAGGTATAAAATAATTATATTTTTTATTGATATCATATTCTCAAAAATTGAAGTTGAAAGCGTTTATATTTTTTTTTTACAGATCTCTGTTTAAGTGCTCATGAAAAAAAACAGTTTGCTCTTTTTGAGATTGAGAAGATTTTAAAGAGCAATGGATTTTCTTTAGATCAGTGGGAAAATATGCCAAAGCCAGATCCAGATATTGGTGGGAATGAAAATGTTCTGATTTCAGATGAGCTGAATTACGACAGAGAGAAGTTAAAAGCTGAGCATGACAGAGACATTGTTAAACTAACAGAGGAACAAAGGAAAATCTATGATGAGATTCTTGACGCAGTCGTAAATGAAAAAGGTGGTGTTTTCTTTGTTTATGGATTTGGTGGAACTGGTAAAACCTTCCTGTGGAGATTGTTGTCTGCAGCTATAAGAGTCAAGGGAGAAATATGTTTGAACACTGCATCAAGTGGTATAGCTTCTCTATTGCTACAAGGAGGAAGAACAGCACATTCTAGGTTTGGAATTCCAATAAACCCAGACGAGTATACTACTTGCACGCTTATTCCAGGAAGTGATCAAGCTAATTTGGTGAAAGCAGCATCTCTAATAATTTGGGATGAAGCACCAATGATGAGTAGACATTGTTTTGAGTCTTTGGATAGGAGTATGAAAGACATTATGGGAAACAAGGACAGCAGACCTTTTTCTGGGAAAGTTGTTGTATTTGGAGGTGATTTTAGGCAAATTTTGCCTGTCATACATGGTGCTGGACGAACAGAAATTGTATTGGAGTCTCTTAATCAATCATATTTATGGAAGCATGTCAAAGTGATGCAGCTAACCAAGAATATGAGGCTACTTTCTGAAAATCTATCTGCTGAAGAAGCCAAGGAACTAAAAGAATTCTCAGAGTGGATTTTAGATGTTGGAGATGGAAAGCTTGGTGGAGATAATGATGGAGAAGTTGTAATCAATATTCCAGAGGAGTTTCTTATTACTGATGTGGATGATCCGATTGAATCAATTAGCAAAGCTGTGTATGGGGATTTTGTTTCCTTAAACCAGATTAAAGAGCCAAGGTTTTTCCAAGAAAGAGCAATTCTGTGTCCCACCAATGAAGATGTCAATAGGATTAACCAGCACATGTTGGATAAACTACCAGGTTATACTATTTATATAGACTATCTATTTTTTGCTATTGAAATCGTTTATTGATTATTATTTAATTTTTGAGTTTTTAAAATGCAGGAGAAGAAAGGATTTACTTAAGCTCTGACTCGATTGATGCTTCTGATAGATTTTCAAAAAATGACCAGGCTCTAACTCCTGATTTCTTAAACACCATCAAGGTTTCTGGTCTGCCAAATCACAGTCTTCGCTTGAAAGTCGGTTGTCCAGTGATGTTGCTTAGAAATATCGATCATACAAATGGTCTGATGAATGGCACAAGACTCCAGATTACAGAATTGGATGAATTATTGGTAAAAGCGAAAGTGATAACAGGAGGAAAGGTGGGAAAAACTGTGGTCATTCCTAGACTTTCTATTACACCTTCTGATAAGAAATTGCCTTTCAAGATGAGGAGGAGACAGCTTCCTATTGCAGTGGCATTTGCTATTACAATTAATAAGAGTCAAGGTCAATCGCTATCTGATGTTGGTTTGTATCTACCAAGAGATGTCTTCTCTCATGGACAACTATATGTGGCTGTTTCAAGAGTTACATCAAAAAGGGGATTGAAGATATTGGTTGTTGATGAGCAAGGAAAGCCTAAGCGTGAAACAAAGAATGTTGTTTTCAAAGAAATCTTTCAGAATCTCTAATTTTAATGTTTAGTTTGCTGTGTTTTTGAACTTATTTAGACTTATTTCCCTATTTTCAAACAATGTAGTTAAATTGCAAATGTTCTAACTTTTTATCTCTCTCTCTTATTTATTCATACAAAAAAAACACACAACAAACATACAAGCAAACGACAGTCTGAAGTTAACCTATTAGAGCAAAGAACATCCGGATTCAAACACAATTTTAAAACATATTCAGATTCCATTCCTGACTCCTAACCGATATTCAATTATTGATTTCTACTCTATATTCCGACCCTGACTTCTAAGTGGTAGCTAAGTTTGTTTCAGTGACTTACATGTTATTCCAATGCTATGATTTGTTTCTGAATGCACTTTGCGTTCCTTTCGTCAGTGTCAAAGCTGGACTCCTTTCTATAAGTGCATCTCCTGAAGTATAAAAACGATTTAAATAAACTTAGCACAACTGTCATATACTTACACAGCAATACATATTTATGTTCACCGAACTTTATGCAACTTAAGGTGGTAAATAAGACTTCAGGATGATTGGAAGAAAACCTCTAGATCTCTGTTTATCTGATATGACTTTGATCGGTTTCCGAACATCATCTTACTTATTTTATAATAACGACCTCCTACAAAAAAAACAATAATTCCATAAGAGAACAAAAAGTAAGATGTATATGGCTTAGTAAGATTCCTAACAACATAGTAATCAAAATCAGACAATGAAGTTAGTTTTCAATCTTTTGATCTATATTGTTTATAAAAATGATTTTCTTTTCCTCAAAAATCCAATGTGATCGTCTACATTTTTTTTTATTTTATACTTCAGTTCTAAATATTTAAATTGTATCAACTTATCTTAGGTCTTGCAGATCCCCTGTCGATCTCGCTTGAGTTTGATATGACTTTGATAGATTTCCAAACTTCATCTTACTTCTTTTATAATAACGACCGTCTGCAAAAGAAAATAATAATTCCATAAGAAAACAAAAGTAAGATGTATATGGCTTAAAAACAAGATCTTTAAATCATACTCAAACAAAATAGTAATCCACCAAGGAAGAGAGATTACCCAGGAGACAACCGAAGGAATCGATCGATGGAAGAAGAGATACGACGAGGAACAGGTGTAGTCTCTCTATATAACCCGTACTACCTGAAATAAAAAAATAGCCTTTGTTTTCAGACATTAAAATCTTTAAGCTACAAGACAGATAATAATCAAAAGCCAAAAAAGAAACACAAGAATATAATCCTCACTACGGTGAAGCTTCAGTTTGGTGTTGTGGACTCGGTACCAGCTCAGGTGCTACAGCATAATGCAACCCTCCTCTGCATTGGACTCCACCTCCACCACCGCTGTGTAACATAAACACAACTTCCGCAGCGGCCAGAGCGGCTGCTTCCTGCTATTCACAAACACACAAAACATAAGTGAACATAAGCTTTTAAACTTATGTGTTGTGCGTGTGTTACTTTTACCTGTCTTTGTCTACGGCGTTGTAATATACTGATGGCCCAAGCCATGATGTAACATGGGAGGAGAAAACCCGCAGCACGTAGCATGAAAAGCTGAAGAGACAAAAGCATAAGCGTTATGACAAGAGACGATGCAAAGGACAGTGGGTAAGAGATAATGTTGCTTTACAATGAAGAAAGCTGATGGATCATCTTATTGGTCGTCCGAGTTGTTGTTTGAAAGGTTCATAGCGTGTCGTAACAATAAAAGGGCCATTAACTGTCACATTTTAAACTCTCAGTAACTTTCCATTTTCAACAAAAAAATGTTATATACAGAACATAAACGTGGACTTACGATAAGAGCAGCGGAGCGAAGAAACACAGCTCCACTAGAGTTATTAGAATCAGCGTATTCATCATAGTCCGCATCAAAGAAGTGGCGTTCAGCAGCCGCCATTGCCAAAATGCGCGAATCGTTCAAGTCTAAGGGCACACCATTAGTCCAATCTTCACTGCATAGCACAAACATAACCAATGTTTCTTGAATAAAAAAATGTAACTTTGCTAATATGAAACCACAAGAGACATAGATTCAGAAAACATTACCCGATATCGATAACAACGGTATCATCAAGAGGAGGCGGTGGAGCTGTGTAGCCAGGTTGATAAACGCAATTCCACACTTTGTACCTCCCCATCAGCTCCTTCACCCCTGTGACCATTTCAAACTATGAATCCATCGTCTCAATGCTTAGATCCAAATATAAAATTAAATAACGCTCATCTACCTGTAAAGGTGTAGTAGTAACCGCGGTTTCTGAGTTCCCGTTGCTGACTTCCTCGAAATCTACGATCCTTCCTTCGATGATGTAAACAGGTTTGGATCGATCTTAGCTTTAATGGGAACTTCTCGAGGTCTATCGCTGCTTGTATGCATAACTCGGGAACCGCAGAGATCGTACGGACGGTGAACCTCTCCTCGTGGATCTAAAGCTTCTTCTTCTCTGCCGCGAAGGAGACAACCTAAGATATCGATCGATGGAAGAAGAGCTACGACGAGGAACAGGTGGAGTCTCTCGAAGAGCTTAGGTTTCCGTTTTGAGGAGATATGGAAGAAACTTGGGTGAAAATCACGATGGTGTTTCTGATGTTGCGGAGAAGACGAGGAGCTCAAGCTTTTCCATTATTCTTTTTTTATTTTTCTGTGGTTACAAAATTTTTTATTTTTAGTTTCCACCGACACTTAAGACAAAACAGCTCAAATGAGTTTGTTGTCGGGATATGGAATTATATTGAGCCCATGGGCCTTTATTAACAATATCTTGATTTTAAATGGAATGCATATTATAATGTAATGTTTTTTGGTGTAATATTATGTGTACTATTATGTGCAATAATAATGTTGCTATAATTATATATGAAAAGAGACTTTAGTGAAAAAAATATAATTTGCATTTATTTAATTACTATTTCATTAATAGACAAAATTATAACTATATTTTGGTATTTAAACAAAATTTATTTCTATATATTTACGACCAAATTACAAAATTTACGTGTGAAATGACTATTACGTAAGTATATAGTTATGAACTATCACTAATTCAATATAACTAAACAGAATTAATATTAAAAATAAATATGAAAAGTTAAATGTTTTGAAATAATAAAAAAGTAAAAAAAAAATATACCCGCCCTTTAAAGGGCGGGTCAAAATCTAGTAATCATTAAAACTTTTGCGTTTATAAAATGATTTTAAACCTAACAATGATTCTTACATTCTGTTAAAACATTTAATTCACTATATTAATATATATTTCTTTGCTGTAAAATTAGTAAATCTTTTGCATAATATTATTTGGTATGTAATAAACATTTCAATATAACTTATAGACTATGAAGAACATATGATATATTGTGCCTATTATGAATATTTTAATATAACTTATAGACTATGAAGAACATAAAAAGAATAATATGATACATTGTGCCTATTATAAACAAAAAATAATATGATCACCATATAAACTGAAAAATGTGTTTTGTACATATTATAATATAGAACTCATATTCATGTGGAATTGTATAACACTTGGATGAGAAATAAATAGAAAGATTCAGAAAAATATATCACCTGCGCGGATGCGCAGGTCAAAAACTAGTTAAATTTAAATGAAAAATAAATACTAAAAAGGAAGGGGTCATGATAGAATTTTTTATATCCAAGTGTGTCATGAGAGAATTTGATTCGAATTAATTTGACTATCTATATCACCAAAATTGATTTAATTTTTCCATCATACATCTGTTTAGAATTCCAGAATTAAGCGTTTTTGAACTCAAATAGTGAAAGGATGGATAACTTACTGGAGAAGTGATTCGCAATACTGTACGAGTGAAGCCAAAGCACGGAAAAAGTTTGGGATAGTGATTGTATGATCAATAAACAATGATTTCGAGTCTTGGAATATTAACAAATAGACCATCGGATGAGATGAGATCTACGGGCCGATTGAACGGGTGTGGGTGATCCATTAGCCATGGACGGTCGGGGCATTATAATATTCTGTACAGTTATTATATTGGCAAGACCTATCAGCAGCAAGAAAACGCAAGAGAGCATAGAGGAAACCCATTATTAACTAACATTCTGTCAGAAGTTTGCACCCAAGGCGTACGGCACACTATTCAAGGTAAATCTTACAGCGCTTAAGAAGAGCGGATAAATACACGTTTTTTGCATTGTCTTCACCGAGCAAATCAGGAGGCTTTTTCAGTTTTGTGTACTTGAATAGTTGAATGGTTTGATTGAATAAACGATATTCTTTTGCATGATCACCAATGAGCTATCTACTATGAATGATCAACTACGTCATATTTTATCTTGTGGATGTTGGTTTTAGCGTAGTTAATGTTAAGAAAGAAAAACTTTACCACCGTATTGTAAATATACCGACTTTGGTTTTGAGAGAGAGAGAGAGAGATGAATTTGTTGTTTTGCAATCCAATGAAATAGTCAAATTAAATCCAATAACAACAAACTCAACTGAACCGACATTTGATTGTATATACCACACCAAAACCAAATCAAATCAATTCAACATAGCCGAACTGAATCGTATCAAACCGAATATAGAAGAGTTCCGGCCAGCTTTCCTCTTTTTTTTTCTGTTTCGGTTTTCTTTGGTTATCACACATCGATCGGGGAAGAAGTAAAGCTCCCGCATTGTTCAGATTCCGCGAGTCTCTCGAGGAGGATCGTTGATCTCGTTTGGATCGGGAAAGTCAAAATAAAGTCAAATGACTACGAGAAACTTGGTGGAGCCTTCGTGGCGTCTCCTGGCAGCGAGCGGCGGAGACACCGTCAAGCTCTTCGACGTCTCCGCCGACGGCGCCGAGTCTTGCGATGATCCCTGCGTTTTGAGCTACACTCCGACGCCTCGCTCCGCCGTCAATTCCGTTAAGTGGAACCACACGAGTAAGCTAAAAACCCCTTAGATTAGGAACTGTTAAGCGAGAATAGTGACACGGCTTCTCTTTAGGTTTAAAAAAAAGAAGCAGAATCTAGATTTTAACACGTGGCGTCTGTTATCACTTTGATGATCTAATTGATCTTTTTTTTTTTCTGGTACGCAACGTTATTGCTTTGTTGTAGATATGGTTGTAGCGAGTGCGGGAGAAGATAAGAAGATATCTCTTTGGCAAAAAAATGGGAAGACCTTAGGAACTGTTCCTGTTACTGGGAAGAACAACAGCAACGATCTCAATGAGGTTACTAACTACTTTTCTTAGATAGATTTTAATGCCATTGTGGTACAGTAACGTTTATGTTCCCTAACATATATAATGTAACTAGTGCAGAAGGTTCACTACCATTGTCATTTTAAAGGATGTTAATCTTATGTGTATGTGCTTGTGTTGATGATATTATTTCAGGAATGTTTATCAGCCATTAGCTTCACCAACAAAGGGTCTAGGTATATATGTTCTGGAGGGACTGGTCAAACTGTGAGGATATGGGACTTGCAAAGGAAGCTTTGTGTCAAAAATCTGAAGGGTCATACGAGTACTATTACGGGTGTGATGTACAATTGCAAAGACGAGCATGTGGCTTCTATCAGTGTTGGTGGGGATCTGATTGTCCACAACCTTGCATCTGGAGCAAGAGCTTCTGAACTCAAAGATCCATACGGTCAGGTTGTTTGGTTGGTATATGAATGCTTTGATTTATAGTTTGTGAGCTTTTGTTCGTGAAACTAATTGGCTTTTTGGATTTGGTGGTTCAAAAGCAGATATTGAAGGTTCTTGATTATTCGAGGTTTAGTCGACACCTTCTGCTTACTGCAGGTGATGATGGGACTGTGCATCTCTGGGACACTACTGGTCGTAACCCAAAGGTTTGCTCTTTTAACGTGTGGTTCCATGTGGGAAAAGAATATTTTTTACAAGTTGTTCCCCTCGTGTTTCTTACTATAATGAGTTAATCTTCCCAGTTATGAAATCATTTTTTCTAATAGATTCTTTGTTCTTCGTGCGGCGAAGTTGCTGTCTTCTTTTATCTTAGACAAGAACTTCTTTTATTGACGAAGAACACTTTGCTTGACGTATATTTACCGGACCATAACATTCAATTCCGCATAAAAACAAAAGCTCCAAGACAATGATATTTTGCTTTATATCTTCCCCTACATTTTGCCTTGCTGAATCATTGTTCAATCAATGGAATTTCATTTTCACAGATGTCCTGGTTGAAGCAGCATTCTGCACCAACTGCTGGTGTTTGTTTCTCTCCATCGAATGACAAGGTTAATGAATCCTTATGAACGGTCTGCTTACTTATACATGAACAAGACATATCAGTTTATTTGTGTATATTCTTGTACATGTGAATAAGTCACGACTTACATAAGCCTTTCCATTGCTGTAACTTATGGAGTTTATCTACGGTTTTGACAGATTATTGCTAGTGTGGGGCTAGACAAAAAGCTCTACATGTACGACTCTGGTACCAGAAGACCTTCGTCCTGCATTCCATACGAATCACCTTTCTCTTCTTTGGCGTTTGGGGATAATGGTCACATACTGGCAGCTGGAACGGGTAACGGTAGAATAGTATTCTACGACGTACGTGGAATGCCGCAACCTGTCACTGTCCTGCACGCGTACAGCAGTTCAGAGGTCAATACTTTTTTTTACCTTAGTGCAATCTACTAAGCACTTTATGGTTTTATTATGGATGCCACATTTTGCACTTATTAATTGCAATAGAAACAAGTTTTTGGTAATATATTCGAAGCTTTTTACTTTGAATTGCAAACCGAACTAAGCTTCTGCTATTATTGATCAGGCTGTTACAAGTTTGTCCTGGCAAACATCAAAACCAGTTATTGTGAATGAAAGAAACTGCACGCCTGAGATGGCTCTTTTTGGTGGTACTTTGGAAGATTCAGTTGTCATTCCAGACCCCTCTCCTGCAACAACAACATCTCTAGCTTCACATTCCACGGCGTTGCCAGGTTCTCATGGAGTTGCCACGAGTACGTTAAATCTATCATCAGCAGAAGAAACGCCGAAAAGAAATCATCTATGGCCTGGTGGACCACTGATCAGGCTACAAGCACACCGTGCCAGTGATAGTTCTAAAGATGAAATGGACATATTTTCCCCAGTCGTTGGCGTACAATCTGTTGAGAAATGGTCTGATACCGAAGGATTGAAAAGGGATCATTTAGTTCTTGATAAGAAGACTTCCTCCTTGCCATTTCCTTCATCGACCAAAGGAGGATTTCCGTTTGGAGATGACGGAAACAAAGACTGGAAACTGAGTTCCACTTCTAAACAGGTTTGTGTTACTTCATCTTTCCACTACGATTTGGTCTCATGAGCCTCCAGGAATTGTATGGTTTTAGATTAATCTTTTGCTCTTTGTATGTACTATACACAGGATGACACAAGGGGTTCCTTTTCTCCTTTTGGATCCACGCCCACAACATTAACGAAAAGCGAATTCTCTGCTCTGACACCTCCAGAAGCCTGGGGTGGGGAGAAGTTTAGCCGCTTGGCTGCTAATGACAAATTTTCTGAAAAGTTCAATCACCTGAACCCGCCTCTGCGTCTCGGGGTTTCCAGCTCAAGCGCTAGTACATCTGGATCAACGTATTCTGGTTCTAGAGATTTCCCTTTGTCGCTTGGTCAGAACCAGACGGGCCATGCAAACGTCAACATTAGCTCAGAGTTCCCCGGCGTAAGAGACTTCAACTCAAAGGCATTCGAGAAATCCTCAACACTTTCAGACAACTTCCCATCCAGCCCGCTGTCAACCAAAGGCATCGCAGCTCCGGGGAACATTGACTCGTTGAGGCTATCACCGATAACTCGTAGAACTTACGCTGAGAGAATCGGTACCACTTCTTCCTTCAGCGATGGAGCGTTTCTCTCGTCTGGTTCGCCTAAGATAAAGAAAACAGGAGCCGAGACCAGAGAAGAAGTTCTGAATAATCTCCTGCAAAGACCTGAGAAACTGGGTGCAGCAGATGCAGGAGGTCTTCCGGTTATGAATGTATAAAGAAGTTCACGAAACATTTTATTATTCTTGATCAGGTCTCAGTAATTTGACCGAGATTTTTTTTTTGGCAACTGTGTACTATAGGGAGGAGGAAGCTTGCAACAGTCGAAGCAACCTGAAAACAACTTCACGCTTCAGCTATTTCAAAGAACACTTGAAGGCACACTCGATAATTTGAAGAATTCAGTCCATGACGATATGAGGAACCTGCATATAGAGATACTGAGACAATTCCATATGCATGAGGTAACGTCTGTGTTTTAGCATTTTAGATTAAAATGTTTTTTTTTTTATCTTTTCTGGTCTTTAATGAGTGTTTGGGTGAAAACAGATGGAGATGTCGACGGCGTTAAACTCGGTACTGGAGAACCAAGCAGAGCTGATGAAAGAGATTAAGATGTTACGGAAAGAGAACCAGCAGCTTCGCCAAATGCTTTAGAGAGCGAAAAAAAGGAATCAGAGGTATAATATGAGTGCGACCCATTTTAAGCTAATGTATTCGAATGTTTTTGTGTAGAAAATGCATTTTAATGGAAAAAACAAAGATTAAATGATACTATTTCACTTTTTAAACTGAACCCTTTACATCCTAATTTGTAATTCTCTAGCAAACATCTTAGTGCTGAGTGTTAACAGTGGACAACTGTATCCACAGATGTATAACTCTGTTGATAAAACTAAGGAACTTTCTCTCATATTGATCCATCTCTAGAAACATCTTACCACATTTTCCTCCTATGTATGTCAATCTTTTATTGTTTTGTTATGGTTTGAATCATTAAAAGTGAACGAGGGAAGTAGACATGTCGTCTGGGTGGTGTAGTCGGTTATCACGCTAGTCTCACACACTAGAGGTCCCCGGTTCGAACCCGGGCTCAGACAAAATCTTTTTTTGCCGCGTTTTTGATTTCTATCAAATAAGAAGCTGCCACGTTATCCCCTTCTTATTAATCAAGAAGCATTTTTAAAGAGTAACCTTAAATGTGTAAGTTATTTACATGAATGTCATGCTGACGTGTCAGCACCATATTCACTCTCAGCCTATATATAAAATCACCCTTGATTCACTAGAGAAATTACAAAGAAATGCCATTGTGGTACCACTCGAATTTCCTCATATACATTATAGTTCAAAATGAATAATTGGACGATTTCGTGTAAAAAAGAAAATCAAAGATATGTCCGATTTCATCATTTCATGTTTAAGGAAAGTCAAAGATCATTACTATTTCTCTTAATTCTATTTCCCATTAACTCATTCTATGATTTCCTTTTCTATCAAAATATATTGCCGTATATAAGATTACCATAGATCATTGTCATATAATGTATTACGCAATTATGTAGTATAATGTTGTAAAATCTAATATTTGTTTTTTTTTTCAATGCAAGATGTATCAGAAGCCATTTTATTAAAAGTAAACTAAACATTTTTTATAATGTATCAGAAGCCATATAATGTATCAGAAGCCATTTTATTATAACCGTAAATAATAGAACAAAAATTGTAAATTTTAAACTAATTTAGTATGTTATTTAATATAACCGTAATTTATGCCAAATCCTCCACAGAAATGGTTATCATTTTAAATTTATACTATACACTTAATATTTGGTCAAATATTGTATTGAATATTGTTTCATATATTAGGTTCGAAAATATAGTACTAACCAAATTTTGGAAGGCGATAATGCGTGAAGTTAAATATAGTAATAGCATAAATTTTGGGTAAACTACTCAATATTTGTTTCTGGTAATTCTTGTGTGCCTAAACCCTAAGTTGTCTGACTATATATGACCTTCTAAACTCATTTACTCAGCATCATTACCAACCAAGTTCGAACCGGTATGCAATCTAACAAAAAATAAGTTCTATGCATTCAATATCTGAGTTGAAACATTTCAAAGGTGAAAAAGAGATGTAAAAAGTTTTTGGAAGCAATACTAGGCTAAAGGTGTAGAAACTTTTATAATATTTTTTCATGGATGCAAAAATGCAATATGCTCTATATCAACTTAGCCCTGTCTAACCAAACAACTAACACTTTCATATGGTACATTTTTGCAGGAGGACAAAATGCGACATTTAAAAAGGTTTTGGTTTCTTAGTTTGATCCTTTTCTGAAACAAGGATAAAAAGGATTTGATTTCTCTTTTTGATTCAAATATATAAGCAGGTGACTTCAAATAGACGAGGAGCTTCATGTTCTCACATTTTGTTTGACCCTGAACTCCTAGAAATAGAAGCCTTCAAAAACAAGTAAGCATATATGAACATTTTCATCTGTTAATTATTTTACTTCTATGTTTGCTTACACAAACTACATTGACAGGATTTGTTTTTCAGGATACCAAGAAGAGCCTTTTCATGTGAGTTGCATATTAATTCGAATTTTATTTTGGTTTTCGGTTTCTGAATAATAAAGCCTTTGCAACGTATCGTTCATATTTTGATTTGTACCATTGTTGTTTTTAGCATTTGATCTTAAGATTCTAATTGATGAACTATGTACCGTTTAAATTATCTTGCCAGGACTAAACTATTGAAAGCGTTATTTTTAGTTATTTATTGTCCATTGTTTAGTTTGTTTTATTTTGTTGCTAAATATTTCATTGAATGGAAAAAATCGATTAGTTTATAAATATTATAAAAACTACAAAAGAGATTTCGCAGGTATAATTTCGGAAACAAAAGAAGGTAAGAAATATTGAAAGAGTAATAAACTCCATAGTTTTGGGACATATTTAACAACCATTGAAGGTTCGTCTTCTGGATTTTATATGTACTGGTATAAACTAATGAAATAATCGATTAGTTACGTTAGTTCATCATTATTATTAGTTCAAAAAAAAAAGAAAGTAAACCCCTGTTATAATATTTTTTGTACCTGAAAAATCTCTTTTGTAGTTTTGTATATGTATTTTATTATAGTGATTTTCATTTTACAATGCAAACAAAAATTAAATTACAGAAAATAGAATATTAATTTCCAACATTAAAAATATAAGAACAATTTAAGTTGAAATGTTTTCACAGATAAACTAATTTATTTGAAATCAAATTTCTATATATTTAAATGTAAATGATACACTTTATGGTATTAATTCATAATCGTGATTTGCAAGTTATGATCCTTAATTTAATGAATTTATGATTTAGAATATAAGTGAGTGATATTTTTTATCAATATATTGATCTCCACGCAAATTTAGATTATTATTTAGGTCAATATTGTATTGTATATGGAAAGTCTTGATTGCAATCACAAAATTTTATGTGGAGATAAAATTAGTGTTGATTGCCGTTATTTATACTACCTTCTTAATCTTTACATCACAAACGAAATCCTTGATTCAAATGTTTAATATTAACCTAAAACAGTATTCACCCGTATTTATCAACTTCCGAAAACAAAAACATTTGAAGAAATCTTAACTTGCAATTTGCCAATCAGTATCATCGAGCATATATTTGATATATTGATCTCATTTAATAAAGAAATAATTTGAAACTTATATAAATATAAGTGATGGAAGTGCTTTAATGATATCATATTCTCTCTATTCTTTTGTCTCTAACATTTTTTGAGATCCAGTACTTAAATAAATGGCATGTTTAGATTTAATTTGTTGGCGATTTGAAGCCTGTCTACACAATATGCCCCTCACATAGAAGACCCACATTTAACATTTACTAGATCTTGATCCGTAGGACCGCACATGTATTAGTTTTTAGTTTTAGTTTTCATTTATTTATACTTAATTATATATTTGTAATATTTGATCATTTTATATTGACTAAGCTAGGGGTGGGTATTTGGGTACCCATTCGAATTTCGTTAAAATTTATTCGGGTTTGAGATTTTTGGGTTTAAAAATTCTAGCTCTATTCGGCTATTTATAAATTTTGATTCCGGTTTAATTCAGATCTTTGCGGGTCCGGATAACCCGTTTAAACTATTTTAAATTTTTAAAATTTATATACTTTAAATTTCCCTAAATCTAAAAATAAAAATACTATAACATGTAAATTTGAGTAATGTAAGCCAAATTACCTAAATTAAAAATATGTTTAACTTGAATATTTGGATGGAGAAGAAATATTATTTTAAGTATTTTTTGTGTTTTTTTATATTTCAAATATTTTAGTCAACTTTAAGATAGCTTATATCTTGGATATTAACTATAAAAATAGATAACATATTCAAGTATATATGATTCAAATACATTCAAATATCCGAAATATTTCGATCGGATCATGTTTGGTTCTGGTTATTTAGATACCAGAATGATAAATTTGTTTGGATATTTATCCACTTTTGATTCAAATTTAATAATATTTTTTTCGAAATATACGCTTAAGTCAAATTTTAGTTGTTTCCATATCTAAAATGACTTTCTGTACACGATGTTTTTTTTAATTGTTTAGTTAAACAAACCAGTTGCTTAGCAGATAAACATGGTAAGTTAACTGATAATGTATATTTTATTGATTTCGATTTTGGTTAAAGCCGTGTGATACTGAAATTACGAAAAATGACATTAGCGAAGGAAGCAAAAAATGACTGAATGCTATACCTATTTTCAAACATAATTAATTTTTTTTAATATTACTATCTATGTTTCTAAACAAAACTGAAATGTAATTCAGTTTTAATAATATAGATATTTGGTTATCCTTTTATGGTATAATATTTTACATTCACGAACCTAATAAATGATATACTATAGAACCACAAAATCATATTATTTAATCATATTTGCCAATTAACCTAAAACTCAATATCATGATCTCAGTTATGCATAATGTTCCTCTCTTTATACTATAGAACCTATAGAATCGTATCATGTAACTATTTTCGATGGTAGTCTATCTATAATTTAACTATTTTCAATACAAAAATACACGTAACCTAATGTTACCTATCAAATATTTGATTGATTCCAGTCAGTGCTTCAGATTGTCTTGGAATTTGTATTTGATTTTTTGTTACTGATTTGTTCAAAGCTCCCTTAGATAGATCTACACAAACCAAAATTAAATAGAACAAAGACACTGGTCAAAAGACCAAACCGGAATGAAAGGTTGGTTTATTATTTCATTAACGAACAAAAATCACTCAAGTAGTGTAATGTATACAAAAGGTCGCTACGTACCTTTCGAACGAAGAGATAGATGAAAATTAAAAATATATGTCTATCATCCGTAGTTAAAAATAAATGTCTATCATCTGTAGTTAATAATTATGAACAAAAATATGTTGAGAATGTTATTACATAACCGATCCATAAACTATGTTTACAAATTTAGAACATATGTTAAAATTAAATTAAAATTTTAGAAACCAATCTCGCTTGCGCAGGTCCTACCTAGTTATCTGTTACACGCTATGTTAATTTCGCACGCGTTGGCAGACGTGTGCGTTGATATCACTTTACCTTGGAATAAAACATCCTCTAATCGAACCATGAATCTACAAATTTGAGAATCAATTGGAAAAAAAAAAAAGAATCATCAAAACCTAATTTTACATCTTGTTCGGAGCAGATTGTTATCGTGTGTGGCAACTGGCAAAAGAGTGGGAGAGAGATGGATTGGGATAGCGTAGCAGCGGGGGATGTGATAGAGGCGTTAAGAGAAGTTGAGTGGTCGACGAGTCCTCGTTCCTTGGCGGAGTTCTTCTCCAGATTCGCCTTCCCTCGCTCTTTCTCTAAATGGATGAGCCGCCTCAAATGCAATCTCTACTAGTATCATCTTATCATCCTCTCTTTCTTTATACATACATACATACATACTCTAGTGTTTTGCAAATCGTGGTGTTGATTTTTGATTTTTGATTTTTTTTTTTTGTTGCAGCTACAGGACCAATTACTTCATCCTCTTGATTTTCGTTCTCGGTATATGTCAAAAAGCCTTTTGAACCTTCTTTTTTTTTTTTTCTAAAGCTCTGATTGATAAATCTGATTAATGGATCCATCTTGAGCTCTCAGGTCTTGCACTTATCACCCGACCTATTGCCATCATCGGTGCTGCTCTTACTGCCTTGAGCCTAGCTTTCCTTAACGACAGGTGCTTTTTTTTTATTTCTCCTTAGTTTCTACTTTTATACCCCTCCCTGCGTAGAGAGTTTCAGTGGTTGCTTTATGTTGGTGTTGGTTCGCAAATCTATTGAATGTTTTAGAAAGGGGCCTCTCTATAGTTATGTTATCAGCACATTCCAATTGATTATGGCGTTAAGTCCTTTTTTTTTTTTAATTTAGATCCCTAGGATTTGTATGTTTATGTATTGTTCCTTGACATTCATCCATTGAATGCTCGCTCATGCGTTGTGTTAATTTTTTGGGTTCTCTTTTTGGCAGTTTTGCAGCTACTTTCAATGAAAAGGCTATCCGGACCATTAGGCAATTCTCGCCGCATTTAGCTGCAAAGATGAGGCCTCCCCACATGTTAGTTCCTTTTTTTTTTCCTTTTTAATTTCATCTCCATTGGAAGTTTTTTTCCTTCTTTAATTTATTACTTTGTGAACGCTTTTTTCAGGCCCGTCATTCGTGGGCGATCTGCGTCTAGAAAGACGGTCTACGTTTGTGGCCAACCACGTTTGGTGTTCGTGTTGCTTGGATTAACCGGTACTTTCAATCTCTCTCTCTCAACTCATAGAAACCAAACCCTCCTTGATATCCAAACTTATCCAAAGTATTTTGGTTTTTTTCCTTTTATGTAGCCAGCTTTGTCTTGTGGTTTACTTCCTGCGGTTTGTTATGGGTCCTCTACGCACTTGCCACTGCCCTTCTCAGTAAGTTTCTTCTCTTGTCTTATCTCTGTTTTTTGTCCGGTTTGAAACCTCTAAGTTTGAGTTTTTTTTCTCTCTCTACAATTCCCGTAGTGATCATGCTTCATGCAAGCCTTAGAACTCCAAACCTCAAGGCACGCTTGAACACATTCCGCGAAGAGTTCAGAGCTGTCTGGCGTAACTACAGTGAACTTTAAAGTCAAACAAGAAGCTTTCAAGCTTGAAGGCTATAAACCAAAAGCGGGGATATTAAACGTTTCAAGTAAGGGCATAAGTTGCAACTCACTCCATAATGTGCGTGAACAACAACAATCGCAGTTCTTCTCGTCTTTTAGTTAGCTCAGTAATTGTAAAGCCACTTTGGTTTAGTTGAGTTGAATCACAGGGTTGGTTGATAAATCTAAGACAAGAGAATATAGTGTTGTGTGCCGTTAAGGTTCATTGTAATGCTGCTGCTCTCAACACCAAGTCTGTGTATCTAAAGGTTCATACTCTTTTAGTCTTTTACATTTGTGTTAGTGATTCAGCTTTTCGATACCTTCTTTTGCTTCTTCTACGCTGATTTTTAGCTCCTTGAGACTGAATAGAATAGTCCATCATTGTTATTGTACAGCATGTGTGGTAAAAAGAAAGATAAAAGGGGAAAAAAAAAAAAAACGCATACGTATGTGGTATTACTTGTGGAGAAAGTTATAGCCGTAAAATGGTCGGGCCGTCCAATGGACACCCGCGTCCATATATAAAATGGGCTTAATATGGACAAATCCATTTTCCCATGGGTTTTGATTGGACATAATTTGGTAGACCATTTGATAAGTGGTCAAAATCGGTTTTGGGCTTTAATGGACACGGGCCGTCCAATGAACAAAAGAATCAAGGGTTTCAAACAAAAAAAATCGATTTGGGAAACAATTCATCACAGCCGCTCTCTCTCTCCATACTCTCCCGACCAAACTGATTCTCTCGAAGCGAGCGTCGTCCCTCTCCGTCGCGTCCCTCTCCGTTGCGTCCCTCTCCGTCGCGTCCCTCTCCGTCGCATCCCTCTCCGTCTCCGACCGTCTCCCTCTCTCCGTTGTCTCCCTCTCCGTCTCGTCCGTCTCCGACCGATTTCATTTGATGGATCTGCTTCTGATCTATATTTTTTTTATGGGTTTCACTTAAATTCATCAGATTTCGTCCTATGGCTTTTGATTGCTATGATCTCATTAGGTGAAACTGAAAGAATAGATACAGAGGATGTTTAGATGTCTCGTACTTTTGTAGATTTTCTAGATATCTTAATCTCAATGGTATATAAATTAGGCTTACTTGTTATCTGATACATGTGCAGGCATCCAGTTGTTTCTGATGGGTTCTTGAAGGAAAAAACAACCGTTGAGCCTTTAGAAGCTTCCAACAGTGATCTTTTAATGGTACTTGCCTTCTCTTTTAGATGTCTGATGTAAGATGACAATGTGTTGTGTTCATGAGATGGGTTTTGCGATTTATTGATCTGTGTTCATGAGAAACTTGTATTGGGTTTTGTGTGTTTGTCTTACTTGTTATCTGATACATGTGCAGGCATCCATTTGATTCAACCAAGTAGCTTCTGACAGTGATCTTTTAGTAGCTGAAGTGAGAGAGCTTACCAACTATTTTTGTTCCAGGTAACTTGTCTTTTTTATTAGTTGTTGTAAGGACTTGGAGTGAATCATAAGTAGTTCTGTTGCTCTGTTGTTATTTGTTTGAGGGCTTTATTTTCTAAGGAATTTATTTTTGCTTAATTATTTAATCCTTCCTCTTCTGTTATTGTTCTTGGTATGTACATCATATGTTTGCTTGTGAAATGAGTGCAAGTAGCTGAAGGATGTTGATTGTGTTCATCTATTACAGGTTCAAGTTTCTCTTGGATACAGTTAACAGCTTCTGGAAATTTTGAGGAAGCCTAAGAGCTGCGAAAGAGAGTTCCATTTTTTTAAAGTCTCGGAAAGGTAAGCTTTCTATCAGAATGCAACTACATTGCTTCTTTACTCATGTGATGAATGATTTAAGATTCATATTTAGAACCCAAATTAGGAAGTCTCTTATGTAACTCTCTACTCATATCTGTTCTCATATGCTATAAAAGTTTTTGTTCTTCTCTTGTAACTGACATCGTTTTCTTTTTTTCTTGTTTCAGGATGGACAAAGAGGATACTCATACTATGAATCTAAATGACACAGACTACATGAGTGGGGATGAACTGATGGATCAAAACTCATCTGGAGATGATGATGAAGCAGTAGCAGTGGAGGATTCTCTCACGAGCACAGCTGAAAACCGTGTCAAAAGAGGAGGTAAACGCAGACACTCCAAATGTTGGAAGCACTTTAGTATAATAGGAGAGAAGTATCCAGATGGTTCAAATGATGTTGAGTGCAAATTCTGCAAGCACACTTACCACTTGAACCTGCGTAGGAGTGGAACCACTGGTCTGTTGCGGCATATGAAAGTCTGTAACCTGAATCCTGTCCCTGGTACACCTGGAAATGTTAGGAAGATAGATCAGATTTTCTTTCGTGAGATGATTGCAGTTGCCTTGATTGAGCACAACCTGCCTTACTCCTTTGTTGAGTATAGGAGAATCAGGGAATCATGGGTTTATTTGAATCCTAGCGTAGAGTTCTGGTGCAGGAATACAGCTGCTAGCGATTGTTTGAAGATATATGAGAGGGAGAAGCTGAAACTGAGAAAGATTTTGAAAGACATTCCAGGAAAGATTTGCTTGACGACAGACTTGTGGAGAGCTCTTACGGTTGAAGGGTATCTGTGTTTGACGGCGCATTACATAGATAGAGATTGGACTCTGAAGTCTAGGATTCTCGACTTCTGCGCGTTTCCTCCTCCTCATACGGGTGGTGCCATAGCGATGAAGATAATGGAGTTGCTGAGAGAATGGGAGCTGGAGAAGAGAGTCTTCACAGTCACAGTAGACAATGCCTCATCAAACGATAACATGCAGTCCATTCTCAAGAAACAGCTACGAAGGGAACTTGTTTGCAATGGAGAGTTCTTCCACGTGAGGTGTGTCGCTCACATCTTGAACCTCATAGTTCAAGATGGACTGAGTGTTATTGCTGAAGCATTGGAGAAAATAAGGGAAAGTGTTAAATTTGTGGGAGTGACTGAATCAAGAGAGAAACTGTTTCAGCGCTGTGTGGAGACAGTGGGTATTGAACCCAATGAAAATGGTGCGTTGCCAGGATTGGTTATGGATGTGACAACAAGATGGAATTCAACCCATCTTATGCTAGATAGAGCCATCACTTATAGGGAAGCCTTTCGCCATTTAGCTGAAATAGAGACATCATATCAATTCTGTCCAACTGAATTGGAGTGGGAGAGGGCAGTGTTGATCCGTGATTTCCTGGCACCATTTGCTGAGATGACGAATTTGGTCTCCGGTTCCTCGTATCCAACGGCGAATCTATATTTCATGCAAGTATGGAATATCGAGAGCTGGCTTAAAGCAAATCAGTTCAACGAAGATGAAGTCATCAGTGAGATGGTTGCTTCAATGAAGCCTAAGTTTAATAAATACTGGGATGAGTATTGTGAGATTCTAGCCATTGCAGCGGTTCTTGATCCGAGGTTGAAGTTTGGATTTCTAGAGTACTGCTTCACAACTCTGGATGCAACAACAAGTAAGATGAAGCTAGATCATATTAGGAAGAAGTTGAAGAAGCTGTTTGATGTTTACAAAAAGAACAAAAAGAAAACTGTGCCTGTTACTTCAGGATCAAAGCCTGCAGCAAAGACCACTTTAGGAGGATATGATGTAAGCTTTTTACTTACTTTGCTTTAGTGTATTTATGCTTTCTTAAGGTTTGATCTTTACTGTTTTTGTTTTGGTTTGCAGGGGTACTATGCTTTCATCTCACAAAATGATGGCGGTAATGGGAAGTCAGCCTTGGATAAGTATCTAGAAGAACCGGTTTTAGACATTATGGCCTTTGAGAGCTTGAATGTTCTCTCCTATTGGAGAGACAATGCTAATCGATTTAAGGAGCTGGCATCAATGGCGTGTGATGTCTTGAGTATACCTATCACCACGGTTGCTTCAGAATCATCTTTCAGCATTGGAAGCCGCGTGTTAAACAAGTACAGAAGCAGCCTTCTCCCTTCGAATGTTCGAGCCTTGATATGCGCAAGGAATTGGCTAAGAGGATTTGAATCTTTAGACAGTAAGTTCCTTGATCATTTGAATTTGGTTGTCTTTGTATTTGAAACTGATAATCAAATTTTCTTAGGTGATGAAGTGGATTCTGAACCCTTGAAGGAAGTTGGAGAAGAAGTTAATGAAGCAGGTCAAATGTGAAGCAGGTTAGACTCTAACCAAGTAGAAAATATGATGTTTTTTTCTTGCTTTTGGTATTGATGGTTAGATGTCTGATGTGTGTGCGTTCTTGGGTTCTATATTTCATCAGTTCTGTAATATGCAATGTTTATAGCTGAATAAAAGTGATTTGGATTAACAGTGTCTATAGCTGAATCAGTGAATGTCTGATGTTAGACATTGTTGTGTTGTGTCATTTCTGCTGGTCTAAGAGTAAAATGTGTTTGTGCAGGAAACAGTTTGCTAGCGTCTTGGAGGAAGATGGAGGAGAAGATACGTTATGAAATTTGAATTTATGTGATCTTTTGAAATTTGAACTTATGTTATGAGTTATGTTTTAAACTTATGAAATTATGGTAAAACTTATGAAACTATTGTAAAACTTATGCTATTTATGTGGTCTTTTGAACTTATATATTATTGTACTTGTGGATTTATGAATGAATTTTAATATTAGCAACTTGTATTTGTATTTATAGGTTTATAGATTGAAACTAAAAAAATTCATAAATGGTCATTAATGGGTTTCATGGTAACCCATATAAATATGGGTTTTGATGGACATGGTCATTAATGGACATGGTCATTAATGGACATGGTCACTCTCTGTCCACAAACTGTAAATGGACAAATGGACATGGACAAATGGACATGGACTTCCCATCTGACGGCTATAGAGAAAGTAACAGCAAAACAGAACATAAACAAAAAAAGGAAAGCCCATATAATCTTATTTAAACGCAAAAAACAGTGCGTTTCCGACATAGACGGTTTACCTGCAGATAAAGATACGAAACCCTAAGATTTATTAGTTTCTCCTTACAGTTTTAGATTTACATCGAGAGAAGGGCAACAGGCGGCGCACGCATACCGAATTCAAAAAACGAAGAAGAAGGACACAATGATGATCGATTCGAATCAGAAAACGAGCAAGTTCCGATGGGGAGAGATGGACGAAGACGAAAACGACGACCTCGGTTTCCTCCTCCCTCCCAAGCAGGTGATCGGCCCCGACGAGAACGGACTTAAAGACGGTGATCGAGTACAAGTTCAACGACCAAGGCAACAAGGTCAAGATCACCACCAAGTCGCGCGTCCGCAAGCTAGCTTCCGCGAGGCTCAACAAACGCGCCGTGGAGCGGAGGAGCTGGCCTAAGTTCGGAGACGCGGCCAACGAGGACGCCAGTAACCATCATCTCACCATGGTTTCTACCGAAGAGATTGCCTTGGAACGACCTAGGCCTCCTGGTAAAAGTTTTATTTATTTTATTTAAAGTTTATCATGTGTTATGTGGTCTCTTCTAAGTAAGGGCTTTTTTGGAATGTTTTGACTTTTTTTTTTCTACTGTTACTTTCGGATCTAAATGGGTAATGTGATTATTTTCAGGTACCAAAGCAGAAGAATCCAAGGGAGATAGCTTGTCTCAGCTGAACAATCAGAGTGCAGTCCTCATGGTCTGCAGGATATGCAAGAAGAAAGGAGATCACTGGACATCGAAGTGCCCTTACAAGGATCTAGCCGAACCAACCGATGTGTTCGTGGACAAGCCACCCACTAGGGAGACATCCGCATCATCAGGCAAGCCCGCTTATGTCCCGCCTAGCATGAGACAAGGTGCGGAATAAAAGCGCTAGTGGTTCGGACATGAGGAGGAGGAACGATGAGAACTCTGTTCGTGTGACCAACTTGTCTGAAGACACCAGTGAACCGGATCTAATGGAGCTCTTCCATCCGTTTGGAGCTGTCACGCGTGCCTATGTGGCGATTGATCAGAAAACTGGAGTGAGCAGAGGGTTTGGTTTCGTCAATTTCGTGAGCAGAGAAGACGCTCAGAGAGCAATCAACAAACTGAATGGTTATGGTTATGATAATCCTCATCCTCAGGGTTGAGTGGGCTACTCCAAGACCCACCCAGTAAATCTCTTTTTTGTGGTTTTGTTTGGTTTTTATATCGAATTAGATGAGAAGATGTGTTATATTTATCTTTTTGATACATAGGTTTTAACTTTTAAGCAATCCTAATAGGGATGCAAGAACAGCCTAACACATGCTATATATTATGCAAAACAAAAGAATTAGAAGAAGAAAATTGAAAGAATGAATACATAAAAACATACATCCCCATCTTATAACATTAGCTATGTCTAGTCAAACTGCTTCCGAAATCATCTATCACATGGTTGGTTAGCCTAAATGTTAATTAACAATTTAACAGAAGAAAAAGAAAACAGTTATGCATTGTGTGGTATTTTAAAATACTAGTATTAAACAAATTGACCCCGTCTTAATGGAACACGCGATGTGTCATGTAGCCTTCTTCAATAGGATACGTACAGTGTCAACCTGATGAACATGAGTTAAGACTTCAATAAGAAACAAATGTGAGACAGCATCATGATATATTGAGAAGAAAAGGAAAGAATAATTGAGAAAGAGAGGTCAACATCAAATCTTTGAAACCAAATCTCACATTAGACCAAATAGGCACGTGTCGATGTTTGATTGTCACAAGTATGCATAATCTTATCTTAGATTCCACTTGTGTTGTGTCACACTCATTCTCCAACTCTTTATTAGTATTATCTTTTTTTGTGCCCTCTCGCTCTTTCCCCGAACCCAACAGGCACCAGCTGAACTCCATCATTGTGCAATATACAAGATTACGAAAGTGCAATCTAATACTCCCTCTGTATCATTTTAAGTGATGTTTAAGCATTTTTATTTTGTTCCATTATAAGTGATGTTCTCACATTTCTAGATAAAATTTAATGTCAATTGAAACTTTCAACCAATTATAAAATACTACATGTTTTTCTTATTGGTTAGACTGATTTTATTTAATGCAATTTTATGTAACCAAGATAAATTGCATAGAAATTTGTATTTTCTTAATCTTTGTGTAGAAACCTTAAACACCACTTAAAATGGTACAGAGGGAGTAGTTTTTTGGCTGCTCCTTATCTTTTGATGGTGAAATCTCTTATTTTCAACTAACTGTTTCGTGTTGCATTATAGAGTTGATTTCTTTGTGCGTAGAGAGTGTACACAAACTCAACTTGTGCTTGGTTTTAAACGTCAGGAACGACGATGGTAATTTTTTTTGTAAAATCACAAAATAGCATCTAGTTTTAAGAATCATCATTTAGAAGTTGATTAAACTATATTTAAATATAATCTTAATGCATACAACATAAGGCTACTCGATAGTACGAAGGTTTAGTTTGTATAGAACATGATCGAATAGAAGAATATTTGATTATTTGATCATCGTGGCAACTGGCAAGTGGCAAGTAATGGACGGTTCGTGGTTCATATAATATTTTATGTTCAAGTTGATAAAGTTAATCTACAAAAAAAAATGAGGATCACTTTTTTTTTATTTCGTTTCTTCCTTCCAAGTGGATATTAACTAGTCAATTAAACCAAATCCGTGGTTAGTTAATGATTGGTTCCGATGTTAACTGACATTAAGCATTACTGCATTAGACAATGTTGCCCAGACAATTTTCTTAATTATCTTACACTAAATTAAACTATATGTATTAAATCGTTACTTTTATTTTAGATTCCAGCTGACTCTTCCTGACAATTACAATTTTAAAATCTAATATTCTCTCCGTCTTATATTAAGTGTCGTTTTAAAGAATTTTTTTCGTTGCAAAATAAGTGTCGTTTTAGAGTTTCAATACAAAATTTATTAATTTTATTCTCCATTCTATTTTTCTATTAGTTGAATTGTATCGGTAATGATGTTTTTATATTGAAAATATGCAAAATTAAATGTTTTTTAATCCGTGTGCACAAGTCTAAAATGATACTTATAATGAAACAGAGGGAGTAGTTAAAAAGGATAAAACTCGAGAATCAATATTAGTAAACGAATTCGTGAACCGTTCCATCTACACAATTGATTTCTTGCTATTTACTATCCACGAATATTATTACATAGTCAATATCAACATTCTAATGTACTTAATCGACACACGCTACGATACGATACGCCACGCCATGCCACCTTAGTGTGCCATTCAAATAAATAACTTTGATGCTTAAAGATTCGAGCCAAACCGGTTTAGATTTAAATCAGCAGTACGAGTCTGTGATTACAAATAAATAACTTTGATGCTTAAATCACCGTACTTTTAGTGCATGGTTAATGTTTCTGTTATTATTTTCTCACCTGATTTTAAATCTGCTCAAGAACGCATTTTTGGCTTAACCAGAGATATGTTTGTGTTGTTTATCTTCATCTACGCAATACTTTGTTTATTTCTCTACTTGATTACAAATCCACATATAATAATATTGCCTAAAAATAATATGGGAAAATAAAAAGAAAATGCGTACCAACTTCTTAATAAGCTCTTTTTCTTTCCCAGCCCGAATTAAGAGCTGTTTAAAGCACCTTAAACAAGAGAAAACTAAAATTAAAAAAAAATATTTAAAATCAAGAAAAATTACAATTAGGTATTTAACAATTTATCTAATCTAATACTACATTAATTAAAGTCCTAATCAAGACACTTGATTATTCCTCCTCTTCCTCAAGTCAACCACCACCACGCTCACGTTATCGGAGCTCTGTCTCGCCAGAGCCAGCTTCGTCAACAGCAACGCCGCGTCCGAACACGCGTTGTGCTGAGCCATATCAGGAGTCCCCTGCAGCAGCAGCTTGAAGGCACATGCGAGCAACGCCGCACGCCGTCTCGTTCGTCACAACGTCCCAGAGTCCATCACTCGCCAGGATCAAGCACTCGTCCGTCGTCGGTTCGATCCGTTACGGTTAACCTCCGGATCCGGAATTACGTAAGGTTTTAAGTAGTTATCACCGATAGCTCTCGACATGGCGAGAACTCCTAGAACCCGAGCTCCGTCCCAGTAGATAACCCGCCCGCCCGCTTGTTGGATCCGAATTCAATTCATCGGGTCGATCCGGCTGTTACATCAACGGAAAAAAAAAAACAGTTAGCAACTCAGTTAACATTAGTTCAAAAAAAAAAACTCCGTGAACATTTAAATCTAGAGATCACGGTAACGGAAGTCGTTATAACTACCTTATGATCTGAAGAGAGAGTGGATGGCTAACACCGTTACGGCACAGCACGGCGCGAGAGTCATCCGCAGTTAGACACGACGATCTTCTCCGGCGTGACTAACGACACCGACGGCGGTGGATCCGACGGCGTCGCACTGAGGAGACTGCAATTCGCATCTGCAGGAGCTCTTCACGCTGCTCCGACTCGCGCCGTTGGAGTCTCGCTGGCTAACTTCTCTATCCATCTTCTGGAAGCTCTTCACCATCGTCTCCTTCCACACGTCTTCTCCTCCGGTGGCCATAGCTTCGACGTCATGCTTCACTATCTCATGCAACCGCTCCCTGCACTTCTCCGCGACGTGAGAGCAGCCGTGGCCGTCGAACACTCCGTAGAAGTGGAGATTCTCGGAGTTTCTCTCGATCAGCGAGTGGTGGACCGAGACGGCGTCCTCCATGTCTCTCCTCCTCCCGCAAACCGACGTCGTCCCGATCTTAGGCGCATCATCGGAGACGAAAGAGCTCTCTGCTTCCGTCGCGGAGCTGGGAATCGTGTTTGAATTCTTAACCGGCGCCTTCTCCACGACGTTGTTCCTATCACTACGTGCATTCGATTCCAGATCCGGCGACGGTGTCTCGCGTTTCTGCCGCTTACGGGAGCTCTCGAGAGGAGGAGCGACGATTTTGATCGAGGGGAGTAGATCTAACCTCCGTCTCAGAGAAGCTCTAGCAGAGGAATCGACCGTAACCGTCGGTTCACTCTCCCCAACAATACCGCAGCAAATCCCAGCCATTTGATCTCGAGCAACCACCACAATTAACAACAACTTCAATAATAAACAAACAATTCTCAGACACAATCACTGAGAGAATAGGAAATAGAGAGAGAGATATTTGAGCGTTAAGAAATGCAATGGGATTTTAAAAAGGAAAGGTTTGATTTAAAAAGGAAAGGAGAAAGAAAAGTTTTTTTTTTTCGCATGGAAGGGTAACACGTAATTTACGGGCAGGGGGCGTGAATGAAAGCTTTATTAATGAGTTGCTGACCATCACCCCCCATCAACGGGCAGCATCCGACACGTACCGTTTGGTGTGACGTTCCATTTCCTGGTACCTAGATACAATCTCTGCCGTTCATTCTTCTTTTTTTTCCTTTTTCGGATCTATACACGTGTTCCGGGTACGCCGTTAACGTGGCCCAATCACAGCGCGACACGGCTTAACGGTAACGACCGGCCTTTCTTGACACGCATGTGGTCCACCCCCCTTCATTTTGTTCTTTTCTTTTTGTTTGTTTAATTATTAAAATACAGAAAAATATGCTGTTAATTAAATAAGTAGAGTCAGGGGTCAAAAATAATGGAAGAGTGACAATCTTGTTCTAAAATACTCGAGCTACTTATTTATCAACTTTTTCATAAAATAATCATCACCCGATAATCACTAACATATGCTACATGTTATAAAGTCTTTAGTAGTAGAAGATTATATACTATTTCGATAAATATTCTGTATTAGTATTGGATTTGATCTGATCGTTGTGTGTTATGAGTCTATGACATGATTTATATGGCCAATCGTAATCCAAAAATAAGTATGATTCTATAGAGAAACAAAGAATTGATTCCCAAAAAATAAATCCGACAATGAGTTAATATCCACACTTTACAATTAAAACGTGCACGCTAAAATGTTAAAGATTTAGATTTAGTTAGTTTTAATTCTTGAGATCTTAAACGCGTGCAGATAAACTAAATTATAAATAGAAGATCTAAATATGATGGGCTAAGTTTGAAGAGAAATCGAGTTACCTATTGGCCAATTAGTCCTGACATTAACAAATTCATAATTACTGGTTTGAACTCGAAACCAATATAACTATATATCGATCACATATGCAGGATTCAGAATCCTCTGTCTGCATATATTTCAGCTCATTCCTACGCATTATTCATGCAACTCTAGTCTCTGATTATTTCAGAATGCGTGCTTCTGTATTTGTTGACAAATCAATGTTCGAGATTGTTATTTATCAATAACGAAAATGCTCGAGATATTTTGGTTTCGTATTGATGACTGAATTGTAATCTTTTATTTTGTTTATGATTTCTCTTATGCTTAGTCGATGCAAGTGTTGGAAAATCGACACGTAGTAATGTTCGTCTCCCACTTGTGCTTAGATTCAACTCGCATCACTGATTCACCTTTCATGAAGAGGTGTATACGACCACGTCTATATATTAATATTCATATCGAATTCTTGTTTATTACGAAGAAAAAAAATTCTGAAATATATACCATGTACTAGATACATACGTATTATAAGATTGATAATATCAGTAAGCTATTCAAAATATCCTATAAGCTTTGTCAGAATGAAAGAAAAGTCGGATATAAAATCCTTACGTGCGAAATTGCGATAATTTTTCTGTTATGTGTTTTTATCTTTGTAATTACGAAGATCTACAGTATTCCCTCCGTTCCACTTTAAGTGAAGTTTTAAGATTTTTATTTTGATTTATAATATGTGACGTTCTCACTATTCTAGGTAAAATTAAATGTTCTTCAAATTTTGTGACCAATTACAAAATCATGTACTATTTTGTTATTAGTTAAACTTGTTTTATTTAATGTGATTTTTATATAACCAAGATAAAGTACATAAAAATTTGTACTCCCTCTGTTCCTAAATATAAGATGTTTTAAAGAATTTTGATGTTCCAATATATAAAATGTTTTTATTTTTCTAGGTAACTTTTACTTTATTAAAAACTGTGTAACCAATTATATTTAACAATCTATTTTATAATTGGTTGAATACCATTAATTTTCATTAATTTGTAGTTTTAATTAAATTTTCTAGACAAAAAATGATTTTGTCTTAATATGTGTGCTTTTACCTAAACATCTTATATTTAGGAACGGAGAGAATATTTTCTTAATAATTGTGTAAAAACCTTAAACATCATTTGAAATGGTACAGAAGAAGTATATGAGATCGATCAATCATCTGTTGGGAAACTGAAAAACAATAATGCTCACAAGTTTAAGTTTGTATGGTGATAAAGAGCAAATAATCTTTTAAAACTGTAGTCCTCTCTGCCTATAACCAAAACATTCAAAAGCATATATTGATTTATAAATTCACAAATACTAAACGAAAAAATACAAATGATATCATCAACTTTTGTATCAAAAAAATATGCTGAAAATACTCCGTGAGTGCAATGGTCTGCTGAACAAATCAGCCAGTCGTAATTTTCCTTCCACGTGAAACATTTAAAGAAATATTCAACTGATCTAGTGATTATCAGATTCAAAGTACGTTGATTTCTTCAATCAATCTCCTGTTCTTGATCAGAGAGAAGTCATCACACAATTAGAAGAACAAAAATCTAACACAAGCGAAAACCGACACGCGATGAAATCCGCGCGTGGAAGAGAAGATGTCACTAGTACTCCTTCGCATTTTATCAGTATTGCATTTTATGCTTTGGACAAGTTGTGGGGCATGATATGCTGCATCTGCACCACACTAACTCCCTCGCATCCAGCTGTGACCATAATTGAATGCGTCTACGTAAGCCCGTGAGAAAGTGCGAAACACGCGCCTTTTTGCTGGGACCCAACACAGTCTGAAACTGACTTCTGACTCCTGCCTGCTCAAAGTATCTTGTTTTGTTTTTATAGATTTTTCTGTAGCCTCCGAGACGAGGCCTGAGCGACACGTTTACAATCTGACGTGGATGCTGTGAGATGCTTCCTCGGTGACTTCTCCATGACTCGAATTCGGCGATTATCCACGTTTCTATTAATTACACGCATATACTCTTTTTTTTTGTTTTCTAAAAAATTACACGCATATACTTTCTGCTGTTGTTTTCGTATTTATCTTTTAGACCTAATAATAGTTATTTATTATATATACAAAGTATTATTTTGAACCTTAATTTATAACCATGAATTTATACACAATTCCAATTCAGATCCCTTCATCGAAGAGTTTTTTTTGTCTCCAACAATATTTAAAAGCTAATGTTTCCTCCATTCACTTATATACAGTAACTTTTTTATTTCACAAATATATTATATTTTTTGTTAAAATATTAACAAGATACTCCCTCCGTTTCGAATTACATGTTGTTTTAAAATAGAATTTTCGTTTCAAAATAAGTGTCATTTTCGGTTTTCAATGCAAAATTTATTGACAATATTCTATATTCTATTTTCTTATTGGTTGATATATGGTTAGGTGTATTGGTAATAGTGTTTTTATTTTGAAAATATGTAAAATTAAATGTTTTCTTAATCTGTGTGCATAAACCTAGGACGACAACTAATATGAAACGGAGGGAGTAATAGTTTTAAAACTTTTAATCAAAGACATTAAAATTACTAAATGCTATTGACTGATAGTTATTAAAATATATAGTAAAATATATAATAAATTTAGTTATAAATATTTGTTATATTTAAAATTTTAGATTTTTTTTGTTGAGAATTTTCTTTAAAGAAAATATATTTGTAAGAACGAAGAAAATATATCATAATAAAGAAAAAAATTAGTTTTAGTTTTAACCGATTATTTGATAAAAATATCTTCTTTTATAACTTATTCTCTAAAATTAATAAAATAATTTATATATTAAATACATACATTATTGTAATCTCTATAAATGGGGTAGATTTTATTTTTGAGCAATATGCAAATATTGAAAACAAATCCTTCTCTTGCATAGATTCCATGAGAGCACACAATAATATAGTAGCGGAATACTGAATTTCCGAATTATATTTTTATAAAGCAAGGGGATGGTAACACATGTCCTCTTTTGGTCTAAAGGAGCAGGTCTAATTTCACCAAAGCTTAGGACAGCAGGAAAGCACGACGAACAACTTGTACTACAACACGTTGCATGTTTCAGCTGTCACGGGACAGACCTACCGCTACCGACACGTGACGGTTAAAGTAAAGGCGTGTGGCCTAACCTGTAAGAAGAGATCACCGGGACGAACCTAACACATCGCGAAAATCGACCGATCTTGCTCGACACGTGTGCATGTTTTTCTTGTCCGTTTAATAACTATTTTGCTTTTTTTCTTTTTGTATTAATCAATAATTACAAAGAGTTGGCCAGTTAGGTTGATTACATTAAAGTTGACAAAAAGGTTGATTACATTAAAATATTTGAATTAGGAAACTAAACTATTTGTACACGTAACCTTACTTAATTGTCTTGGAAACTTCTTCCCATATGATGATGATTCACCAGAAGGAATACGGCACCTCGTCCTATAGATTATTAGTATATGATTAGTTTAACTGATTTTAGTCTAATGCCAGACATTCAGATAACATCTGATTGGCCGTCCAGTTTTTTGTTTTGTTTTTTTTTTCATATGTTAAACTTCAGGATGATTACGGCAATGTTCTACAAACTTCAACTACTATGCTTGTCAAACATGTTGAGAGTTAAGACTAACAGACTACGAAATGTACAGCCCAAATTCCCTAGGCCTGAAATCTACCGAAAGTTACTTAAAAGGCAGCTGTGCCTTATTGTATAATTAGATTCTTCGAAGATATCCTCCTATACATTAAAAGAGAAGTCACTTTAGTGATTTTTGCTTAGGTGGCATTCATAGAGACCTTCTAGGATTAATTCTCTTAATCTTATTGGTTGAATTTTTGATAATTTCTTTTTCATTTATTTTTTATAATCGACCAAACATTACCAAATTTGAATCCATATAATTAATACGGTCTTATTAATATAGTATATTTGATCGACACAAACATTACCAAATTTGAATTCATATAATTAATACGTTCTTAACAATGACATACTTTATGGACAAGGCATTCATATTAGAAATTTGGAAAGCTTCTCAAATATAGAAATTATAGAAAGATTAATAATATTTTATTTTTTACTTTTAATATTTATAAACTATAAAATATAATGAACGAAATTTTATATAAGATAATAATAATAGTTTTATACTCTACTTGATGAATTGTATTCGAATATAATTATATAATAATTATAAAATGACATGTGTTTTGTGGATTTTTTTTCTCTTGATGTTTTCTAGAAATGTCTTATTTGAGAAAATACTCTCACAGTTTTTTGACGAAATTTTTTTTCATTAGTCTTTGTTGTGAATTTTCCTTTTTCAAGACAATCCTCCTATACATTAAAAGAGAAGTCACTTTAGTGATTTTTGCTTAGGTGGCATTCATAGAGACCTTCTAGGATTAATTCTCTTAATCTTATTGGTTGAATTTTTGATAATTTCTTTTTCATTTATTTTTTATAATCGACCAAACATTACCAAATTTGAATCCATATAATTAATACGGTCTTATTAATATAGTATATTTGATCGACACAAACATTACCAAATTTGAATTCATATAATTAATACGTTTTTAACAATGACATACTTTATGGACAAGGCATTCATATTAGAAATTTGGAAAGCTTCTCAAATATAGAAATTATAGAAAGATTAATAATATTTTATTTTTTACTTTTAATATTTATAAACTATAAAATATAATGAACGAAATTTTATATAAGATAATTATAATAGTTTTATACTCTACTTGATGAATTGTATTCGAATATAATTATATAATAATTATTTTAAATATTAAAAAATCCAAAAATGTTTATTAACATTATTTTTAGATTATTTATCGTTGTTTAAAGAATAAATTTATCAGAATTTTAAAATAATTTACAGAATGTTATAAATTATTTATAAAAATAAATTTACTATATATTGATTGAGAAGTCACATAAGTGATTTTTATTACGTGTCGATATAAATGAACTCTTAATTATTATAATTTTATTGGCCGATGATTTTTAATTTTATTTATTATAATCCTTCTATATATTAAAAGAAAGTACATTTGCCAGCTGGCACTCTCACAGCCTTTTCTTATAAGAATTCTATCGATTCTATTGGTTGATTTTTTAGAATTTTTTTTGATTTATTTTTTCCATCGACACTACTAAAAAGGGAAGCCCTCTAAATACTTACCTTATTTTGTAATTTCGATATATCATTTCATTCATCGATCCCACTATAATAGAAAAAGTACCATTGAATACTAATTGCAAGGAAAAAAAATAATTTAATGACCAATTAACATCACTTTTCAAATGACTTACATAATATTATTTATAACTATTTATGGTAACTAATTGTCGAAAGTATGATATAAAGCCATTTTATTAATTCAAATAAATATTTTAGATTCCAAATGGTTTACATAATATTATTAATAACTATTTATGGTAACTAATTGTCGAAAATATGGTATATAAAGTCATTTTATCAATTCAAATAAATATTTTGGTTTATTATTTTATGTAGTCTATAGATATATAAGAATATAAAGTCATTTTATCAAATCAAATAATTTATTTTAATTCATTGATCCCCCTATAAAAGGAAAGTAACATTGAATACTAATTGAAAAAGAAAAAATAATTTAATTCCCCTATTAACATTACTCGCGCAAAAATATTAGTTAATACATGTAATAATTAGTTTCCTTATTACAAATGGGAAGAATTTTGTTGATCTAATTGATTGATTTTTTAGAGTTTATTTTTCGATTTATTTTAATCATCGACATTACTAAAAACGAAATCACTTTAATACTTAACTTTTGTGTTTTCTCGATTCAAAGAACATCTTTTTGCGATCATTTCTCTGTTTAACTCATTAAATACTCACTAAATATTTTAGATCTCAGAGAAACAAAATTAATTGACAAGATATTTTCTCTACTAAAATCATGCATTTAAAACTTAATATTTATGGCGAGACTTGTCAACCAAAATTCTTGTACAATCTATTCACGAGATATTCTCCTTTAGCTTTATCAACAAGATATTCCAAAAATAATATTACGTTATAAATATAAGATTTATTGAGAATTTATTAAAAAATTCTACTTCTTAGCTTATCATGCAAGCTAAATCAACGAGAAACGTCCACCAATTTACTATAAATAAGACATCCACAGTAGAAGAAACGAAATCATTGAACTTTGTATTCTGAACTTTTAATGTTAATAATGTTCTGAATTTTTTTTTCTTCTTATTTTAGAACATTAAGCTTTTATATTTCATGAGAGCTGATTTTTCTTTTGGTTTATATGCAGATACCCTATTATGACGATTTATCCACCGAAGCTATATATCGATTTGATTGTACACCTCTTTGATATATCATTTCGATAACATCTTTGTTTCTCAATCTGGTAAAAAAAGTTTACTCAATTTGATAACATCTCTCAGTTATATCATTTCAATAGCATCTTTTTGTGTTGCGAATACTTTTTTTTTTATTAGTAGAATTATATTATTGTTTAGAATTATAAGCTTATATATACACATATTGTTTTTTGGTTTGCTGATTGTGATTTTGTTTTATATTTTTTCAGAGATGATTTGACGGAAGTGTTCATATTTCAGACCTCTAAGAGTTCACCATTCCGGTCCTGCAAAAGATGTGCGCTTAGAATGGTATTTTCTCTATTGTACATCAAAATTGGATAATCACTTTATATTTTTAAAATATTAGTAGGATGGTATTTTCTCTACTGAAATAATATCTTATTTCCTAATCTCATGCTTTAATATTTAAATTGTAAGGGTAAGATTTTTTTAATTAAATCATTAGTGTAAACTATTCCCGATATATTCTCTTTTTTATTTTTAAAATGTAATTTTAATAACAACTAGAGCTTGACCCGTGCGTCCGCACGGATTTTTATTTTCATTTTTATATAAATGAATATTATTTAAATGTTTATTAGTTTATATTTTAAATATTTATCATATTTTAAATATTTTATAAATACAACAAAGAAAATAGTGAGCCGTGCCCGCTACTAAACTTTTGACAAAATATTGACCTATTGATATGTTTGAATAATATTTCTTTTAACATGAAATTATTTTTCAAATGTAATAAAAAATTTAAATATTTTGATCAGATATTACGGTGAGATTTAGATACATTAGAAAAAATATTTGGTTATAAACATTAAACATTGTTATACAAAGATATTTAAATTTTCTTGTTGAATATAATTTATAGTAACTGAAATTATTAAACGTATATGTTAGAAATTTTTGAAATATATATAATCTTAAGTGAGATTAAATTATATTAAAAATAATATTCACTTACAAATATTTCATATTGTTCTATAAGTTGTTTAAAGATATTTAAATTTTAGCATATATAAATTTTATTGTTCAAAATAATTAATGGTAAGTTAAACATATATTTTAGGAATATTCATAATATTGTTTAATATCTAATTTAAACTTGATTTTTGTTCAAAATAATTAAAGGTAACATTATCCAAGTTTTATATAGTTAAAATCGATATTAAATTTGAATATCCCTAAAAATTAGTTAATTGGTTTAAGGAAATATATTAATGAAAATTAAGTTAAGTTTGATTTAGGAAATAGTTTAATAAATAGGAAAAAAATGATTCCTTAAAGATAGATTCATTTAATTACTTCACTGGCATGTCATTGTAAACAAGTTGGAAAACTTAGGGATATTTTATATTTGTACTTCTGTTTTAATAATATAGATATATTCCATAAATAATCCTAACTTATAGGTAGATAAATTTTAAAGTTAATTTGAGAACATTCTGGTACATAGCTTATTGTGAAAGTTAAATATTTTAATAAAGTCTAGCATTTTACTTACTTTTTGTGTTTTCTCGATTCAAAGAACATCTTTTTGAGACTCTTTCTGTGTTTAATTCATTAAATACCTACTAAATATTTTAGATGTCAGAGAAACGAAATTAATTGACAAAATATTTTCTCTCCAAAAATCATGCATTTAAAACTTAATATTTATGGTGAGACTTGTCAACCAAAATTCTGGTGCAATCTATTCACGAGATGTTCTCCTTTAGCTTTATCAACAAGATATTCCAAAAATAAAATTACCTTATAAGTATAAGATTTATTGAGAATTTATTAAAGAATATTTTAAATAAATCTAACTTGCGCAAGAAGACTAATATTTAATTCAAATCAGCTTATGATATTGTAGATTTAATAACTTTCTTTATTCAATTTAAATATTTATTATGAAAAATTAATATTTTCTGCTTTTCCTTCTAAACATGTATTATACTTTATAATTGCTTATTATTTATAGTTACAATAGCATACTAATGAAATGAACCTTTTCTTTTGCAGGTCTTGATGTTGCAGTCATTAGGTGATATTTCCTCTGGTTCTTTGATTTTTCAGGAACTCCTTTGTCTAAAAGAAAAAGCCAAGAAGATCATGACAGTAGTCTTGAAGATCAACACTATGTCATTTAACAATTATATAATTACTTATTTATTATTTAGTTCTCACAATTTGCCTTGAATGAAAAATATGTCCATATTTATCACATTAATGATGATTGCAACATCACGTAACATATATTCATCATATTTAATTCAAAAGATTGATTGGTAATAATTAAAAATGATTATTGTTAACACATTAAATTCAAAAAAATCTATATAGCAATAAAAAATGTAATAAATTGTACGAATATAATATTTGATACTAACTTATCGTGCAACCATATCAACACTGTTGTATATACATATATATATTACATTTTCTTATGGTCTACATTTAAAGTTGTTTATTATTTTCAAAACTTAATCTAATGACATTTTTTAGAAAAAAAATATAAATTCTTCTGTTATCCGGAAGGACGATGATGAAGAAAATATTGAAACTATTAAAGAAGCATGTTATTGGGCATCAGCAAAAAAGATCTACGCAAGTTGTTTTGTGTCCTATTGCTAACACATAGTATCACAAATCCAGAAAACGTTTGCAATTGCTACTTGGGAAAAACTCACAAGATATATTATGCAACCAAAGAAAAGGTACGGATAAACCAAGTTAGCTCATGTTTTTATCAAAATAAAATGTTAGTAGATCAAATTAACTTTTACATGTTCTTTCAGGCTTGTGTTTATCAGAAGATCAAATTAAGAGTTTATCTTTAGAGGAGATTGAATCAATCATGCGTTTGAACGGAAGCTCATTGACGTTGTTTAAGTTTTGAAATGTGTTATCAATAGTATACTCTTCTATTGGTTAAGCTGTGGCTTTTGTTAGATTTTCTATTTATTAAATTTTTTGTTTTACTTTTGTGGAATTCGCGATATTGTAATGATATAAATCAATAATAAAGATATTTTTCTCACTATTAATAGGTGAGAGAGAGAGAGAGAGAGAGAGAGAGGCAGAGAGAGGGAGAGGGAGGGAGGGAGGGAGAGAGGAGTGGATGGCGGAGGGAGGAGGGAGGAGGGAGGAGGGAGGATGAGAGGGGAGAGAGAGAGGGAGAGAGGGAGAGAGGGAGAGAAAGGGGAAGAGAGGGAGAGAGAGAGGGGGAGAGAGAGGGGGAGAGAGAGGGGAGAGAGAGAGAGAGAGAGAGAGAGAGAGAGAGAGATTAGTGTTTACGGTATATCCAAAAAATATTGTATAAAAATATTTTATAATATCGAATTATTTTATATTGTACAATTGCTAACAAAATTTGACAATTTTTTGCAGGTTTCTATGGGATTTTTTTAATTCATAATTGTTCTTCTTATTTTATATTACTTATGGATTATATTTAAAAAATTTATCACATTTTCTTTTCAGGTTTCTATGGGATTGTGATACCTATGAGATTTTTATCACATTTTTAATACATCACTATTTCCTGTATATTTTTCTTACATTTGTTTTTTTTATTAGTTAACTTTTATTAAAAACATACTAATGATGTTGATATCTTTTTTACTTTAGTTAACATTCATTTGTTTTATTCTTATATACTTTTTGTGACTTTTTAAGTTTTTGTTTCAGTTTTATATTGAATTTAGTTCACATAATTTATGTGTACATAATTTATGTTTTAAAACATAATTTTTCTTTTAAAAAATTAAGCGACAAAGAGCCTAATTAAACCGATCAAAAAAAAACAAACCGAACCGAATATAAACTAAACTGGACATAAAGCACACCGAACTAGACTAAATATGGTTTACTTCAGTTGAAAAAATATATTAAAATCGAACTAAACAAACCAACCGAACCGAAAAAGTAACGAATTCCACCCCTACTGCATCTTGGAGATTTGCGCAAATCATGTCTCAGCATTGAAACTCTCACTTGTTCCACCTTCTCTTACATTTGAACTCAATCGATATTATACAATATTTTTATACCCGAACATGGTGCGGGTCGGTCACCTAGTACTAAATAAAACTGCTAGCTATTTAATTAATTAATTGCGTCTACTTTGACATCTGTATAGAAATAATATTATACATAATAATATCGTCTTGGAATCAGCAGGCACCGTGATATTTTCCCAACATGCAAGCATACTGAATACTTTAAATCATCAACAATTTAATACTCCTTCATGCATGCTCCACTTGGCTCGGGGGATATAGATCAGTTGGTAGAGCTCCGTTGTTCTCTTTTTCCATCGAATCAAACTCAAGAACCTGGGACAACGGGCCCTACCACATTCAATGTAAATTCTACCGTGATCAATCATGTGATATATAGAATCGATAAATTGTTGTCTACAGACCAAAAATGCTCCAAAACAACCAAGTGTACACGCCATTGGTTTCTATCATTTTAATCTCATATACATAAGATCTGTATTTTCTAGTCATCAGTTTAATTGAATGCAATAAACGCTGACAGAAAAGATTGTCACCCAAATTAAAACGTAAGACAAGACTTCACGGAACTTATATAAACCTAAAGATACGTACGAAAACATGCAAACAAATTTTAGCTTATATATTAAAAATATATGATTAAATAAATGGATTCATGGAAGATTTTCTAGGTATTACTATTACGTAGTCCAAACCTTAACTTCCTTCGTTTGGGTTCAAGACTGAGCCCGATAATAGGATGATGCAGCCAGAGCCCCGAGTCATTGTTATCACCAGTTTACAATCCTACAGACAATGACCCAAGTGCTTATCGGCTTGTGGCTCTATGGCAAATCCAATTGAGAGAGCGACCCTTATTAAGGCCCATATAATAACCCAATACGATGGGCCAATAAATCCCTTGTTTCTTGGAGACGTGCCATTTCTAAGCAAATATTATTATTTCTTTTTATATGTTTTCATGTTTCACCCTTGTTTGCTCTTTGGACAGAATAGAAACTGTAAAGCAGCACCAACTTTATGGATTTAGGAACACAACCTTATATTCTTGACAATTAAAAGAAAGAAAGTTCGCAACTTAATATAACTTAACATTGATGAACTAACCATAAGTTATAGGGTTTAGATTCGAGCTCCAAATGGAAATGCGTGTGATGATGGGCAGAATCGTATCAATTTTTTCATCTACTACTTCCGTTACACTACCATACAGCTATTTTAATTCGAACCTTAGCGCACTAATATATCTTGTCGTATGCTTCGGAGATAGACTTTTCAAACCCAACCCTATCAATCTTATTTTGGATGCTCTATGACTCTTTTATATCTATCTCTTTCACCAAAACAACATAATAAAACCATTCCTAGTGGAGCATCCTTGCCGTTACTATCTATCCATACAGTCAGTACGGAAACGACGACTTTTTCCTTTTAGGAAATCTAGTTTTGGACAATCTTAATAGATCTTTAATGTCGTCAGTATTGTGATGGTTCATGCATAATGCATCAGAGCATTGTTTCTGATTATAAACATTATGAATAACTAGAAAATCTATGAGTTGAGTTTCTCACATACATTAAGCTCTCCGTTTTCATGCCTCCTATCAATAGTCCAAATATAGTACTTTCTATTTATATACTTTTCTGTAACGCTTTTTCCTACTTTTTCTCAACTATACTCTTAATAATTAAAAGCTCAAACCACCTTTTATCCACCCCGTAACTATTCTGTTTTTCTGTTCGTTTTGATTACAGTTCGAAACTTGATATAAAATCCATTAACGCATATATTCGAAAAGGTCCTCACAACGTTGACTGAGGCTATCTCCGTCATTTGAGTGTTTCAATCACGTGTCTACCTCTTCTTCTTCCTTTTATGTGTCTAAACCTCAGAGTTGTCACTCTAAAAAAGGGGAAAAAAACCAAAATAGCTCCTAAAAATAAAATAAAAACATCTCATCCACCGCCGGGGTAATCCCGTAAATTCCCAACAGAACTCCATTCCCGCGGCGTAGCAAGAGGGTAGTTTGGTAAATTAAGCAATATCCACTCGGCGGAGTTAATTTCACACGGTGTCGTTTTCTCTCCTTTCCACCAAAAAACAATAAAACATGAAACTGAATCGCGGCGGTGGAGAGAACGGCCACAACCACCACAACCACCACGAGGCCCTGAAGTTTTCCAGCTTCTTCTTCATGCCGGAGCGGCCACGTGAGTACCTCGTGCTTTTCACTCGCTTCTCCGTCCTCACGTGCCTCATCGTCTCCGTCTCTCTTGTCCTCCGCACCACTTTTCTATCCTCCTCCGCACCGGAATACTCCTCCTCCTCCTACGGTCTCCGTTTCCCCGCCTTCCCCCAGAAAGCCATAGCTCTCCCGCCGACAAGATCCCTCGGCCCGATCACCATCTCCCACGTCCAGTTCTGCATCGCCGGAGCAGCGGAGACCTGGCTCGATCGGAGCTACTACACCTCCTTATGGTGGCAAAACACCACCCGCGGATTCGTCTGGCTCGATAAACCGGCGAACCAATCCGATAACCGGTTCTCGATCCCGGTTCGAGTCTCCGATCCAGGCTGGACCCGGTTCGGATTCTCCAGCTCCAAAGCCGCGGTCCGGATCGCCCGCGTGATCTGGGACAGCTACCGCCTCGATCTCCCCGACGTGCGGTGGTTCGTGATGGGAGACGACGACACCGTCTTCTTCGCCGACAACCTCGTCAGGGTCCTCGCGAAGTACGACCACGAGCAGATGTGGTACATCGGGGGGAACTCGGAGAGCGTCGAGCAGGACGTGATGCACGCGTACGACATGGCGTTCGGCGGCGGAGGGTTCGCGATCAGCCGTCCGCTCGCGGCGCGTCTGGCGGGCGCCATGGACGGGTGTCTCCAGCGGTACTCCTACTTCTACGGCTCGGATCAGAGGATCGCGGCCTGCGTCAGCGAGATCGGGGTTCCGTTCACCGAAGAACGCGGGTTTCACCAGGTGCGTTTTCTGTTTAGGAGGCACGTGTCGGTGTTGAGATTGGTTTTGTTTGGGCGACACGTGTTGAACTGTCTTGATCTCGTTTGTTGGAACCCGACAAAATTCAAAAAGGGTTTAGAAACGCGGAGAAGTGCTTGAGTTTAGTGGATTCTTGCCACGTGGATTTTCTTGACTTGTTTGTGAATAGAGAGAGCTAGAGAAAATCTTAGTGGGTCAAACGTAATAATTAATAATCACTTTAGGTGGTGCTAATAAAAGCATTTAGGAGTTGATTTATTGAGTAAATTACATGAATGTTGACCCAAAATAAGAAAATAGTGACACATTAGGACTTTTGCCTCTGAAATCTAACTTATATAATACGTTCATCACTTTAATAAATTGAAGTGATAGTTTCTGTTTATATGAAGAATATCCGACCGTTTTTGTTTAATGAATGGTCTTAATTACTTGTGGTCCTATGAATGTTGGAGAAAATGATTTTTTATTTATTGGGGGTTTAAATATATTGGTGGAGCACATGATTCTGTCATGTTAGGATACAAAGCTTTTAATCATGCCTGCTTTGTTGTTAATTAAATTTCCTGTTTCTAAGATATTAATGTTTTATTCCTGAACTGTATCTATGTGTGTGTCATCATCACTACGACACCACATGTAGTGTCCGTCACGGAAAGTTTCAGTTTTAGGTATCTAGTGTCAGAGAAATTCAAACATATGCATGTTCTTTTGTCCAGTCTATTAATTTAAAATAATCATAATATCAACTATTGTTTTGTTTTTGGACTAACAGTTTGTGTCGTGTTCAAAACAAAATGTTTGTTGCAGCTTGACATAAGAGGAGATCCATACGGGTTTCTAGCGGCGCATCCGTTGACACCGCTTGTATCGCTGCATCACCTCGTTTACTTAGATCCCATGTTCCCTAACAAAACCCCCATCGAGTCTTTACAAGCCCTTATGAAACCCTACTCGTTAGACCCGCATAGAATACTCCAGCAGGTTCACTGCTATGACCGCAAGCGTCAGTGGTCCATATCCATCTCTTGGGGATACTCCGTTCAGATATACACTTACCTCTTGACCGCTAAGGAGCTGGATACGCCGCTGCAGACCTTCAAAACTTGGCGGTCTTGGAGCGATGGGCCTTTCACGTTTAACACACGGCCCTTGAAACCTGACCCGTGTGAGCGTCCTGTGACTTACTTCATGGATGGAGCAGAGGATGTGCGGGGTAGTGGGACGAAGACTTGGTATAGCGTAGGGGATAAGAAGTATGGTCATTGCGGAAAGAGTGAGCATTCTCGGGTGACCAAAGTGAAGAGGATATTGGTGACTTCAATGAAGATGGATCCTGAGTATTGGAACAAGGTTGGTGGTATTTTCAACTTGTTCCATATTGAGTGGTTTTGAAGCTTTTGTTTATACTATTTTGTTGTTGATAGGCACCACGGAGACAGTGTTGCGAGGTGATGGAAGGAGGAGGAGGAAGAAGAAGAAAGGAGGAGGAAATGTCGATAAGGATTAGAAAGTGCAGATCTTCGGAGATGATATGAAAACAATGTTTTGGTTAGAGAGTTATATTTGCACATACGACTTCATTTAGATTCAATCATATAGCTGCTTTCCTAAATTTCTGGTACCGTGACAAATGATGATTTACTCTTATCAATTTTGAATAAACAATAAAAACACACAAAAATAAATATTTTATAGGGGGCAGCTGTCCCCCTTCCTCTCTACCTCCTTCCGCCACTGAGTAAATCTGACCAGATCTCAAATCGGACTGAGAAAATCATGTTTTTCATACATGATAATCCTTCCATTTCAGAGTGTAGGATTGAGAGATTTCTATTGCAGCAAATAGTTTATTATCTATTTGATTTGATTCTTAAGACTCCATCTTAGTACACTAATCCATAGATTCAGCGTTTCCCAGTTCGGTGTACCAAAAGGCCATTACCAGTATATTATGAGATCCATGTCACAATATGATTACTACAGCCGTATCCAATTCTGACTAACGCCAAAAAGAATCCAAAAACTAGCATATCTTTTTTTTTGATCAAAAACTAGCATATCTTTATATATATCTTATATCTATATTATAAATTTAAATAAGATTGGCATCTTGTTGTTTAGTAAGACCACCTCCAATGGAGTATTTAAGCAAATCCTTAACACCAATCCTTAGTATTATTTGATTATAATAACATTATAATACACAAGTCTGTTATGAATGAATCCTTAAATCTATTCTATTAATTTAGAAGCATGATCTATTGATAAAAGTCATGTCCAACTAATGATATAATTACTTTTAGATATAACTATCTTTCATCTATATGTAACTACCAATTAATGATAATTTCTCTTTTAGTTCCAACAATTTCGGATCTTTTCTCATATACATAGGGACAGTTACACGGTTTGAAAGAATAAAGATAGTTACTCGGATCTTTTCTCATGTACAAAGATATATTTAAATTATATTGGTTGAAAATTTTACATGTGCCTATTTAAATTAATAAATATAATATCATAGCTATTTATTCTTTGATCCTTCGAATAATGCAGTTTTTCGTCAAAATCAATAGCATGCTTCAATCTGAAACTATATTTCCATATATCAACATATTCTAAATACAAAATTTAAGAATTTAACAAAATCGGTTAAGCTACAAAAAAATTAGTCCAACTAAAATCTACAAAGTATATTTTTGGAAGTAAATTTAAGATTATTAAAACTATCTAAGTTGATATTATAATGAAAATATTATTTATAAAAAAATATTTTACGAGTTTTAGTTTAACGGATTTTAAATAGGTTATTCGAACAAAAATATTTATTAAAATGTTTTACTTAAAGTTAGTGAAGACCATACTAAACACACACACATATATATATATATATATATATATATATATATATATATATATATATATATATATATATATATATATAAGTATATATTAAAAAATATTTTTTCAAACATTTTTCAAAAAAAATTGATTTTCGGTGTGAGTTGGATTTGATATTGGTTTTCAAATATAACAATTTAAGAACTATTCGAGTATATATGTCATATCTAATAGAGTATGAGATTTTGATTTTAGGGTCGATTCACTATTAAGAAAATATAATATGTTGTAAATTTTAGAAATAAAGTTTTAAAATAATTTCTGAAATGCAGATGACATAAGTGTATAGTTATGCAACTTGACATATTTAATATAGTTATCGAATCTATTCTATTAATTCTGAATCACGACCAGTTAATTCTGAATCATGACCTACTTAAAAATTAACTAGCTATACAGGTTTCAGTTTATATTCTGTAACCATTCTTTAGTTCCAAAATAATCGAGTCCACTTCTTTAACAACCTATACAACTTAAAACTGCGTAATTGTTTCGTTGGTCCATTTTATTTACATAAATTGACCATACCATTATCAATTGGACATAATTGTGTTTTAATAGAATAGACTAGATTATTATTCGCCCTTGAAATGGCGGATATATTTTTTTTGTTTTATATTTTTTTAGAAATTTAATTTTTAGATTTGTGATTTTAGTCATATTTATGTTTTTGTTTGTATAATATTTTCTGAAATGATTAATAAGAAGTTTTAATCTATTCTATTAAAATAGTTTGACCACAAATATATCAATAGGTCATGATACTATTTTAATAGAATAAGATTAGATTTTAAAAGGCAGATATATTTTAAATTTTTAATTTTTTAAAAATTTACTTTTTTATATTTGTCCTTTTAGTCATATTTATATTTTTCTTTGTAGTTATAGTTGTGAAAATAATATCCGCATATCAATAATAAAAATATTTTACATAAATATGATTTTAAGAAAACCCAAATATAAAAAATATTTTTTCAAAATATATTTAAACATAAAATATACTCGCCATTTCAAAGGACGGATCATAATCTATTTGACTATATCTATTCTATTAGAATAGCAACATGATCTATTGGTATATATGTGGTCCAACTATTTTAATATAATTATTAAAATCTCTTATAAATCATTTAAAAATTATACAAAGAAAAATATAAAATAACTAAAACAAATATAAAAATTAAATTTCTAAAGAAAAATAAAATAAAAATATATCCGCCCTTAAAAGGGCGGATCAAAATCTAGTAAGACTTTTAAAGATTAAGTCCTTAACTCCTCATCTCCTCTCCACCCCACGATCAACATCCTCTCCACCCTACGATCAACATCATCACCAAACCACTTTCGATCAAAAAAACTCTCGAGAGAGAGACGAAACCAATGGCGCCTTCTTCCTCAAGCGGCCTCACCGAGGAATCACAGTAGAAATCACGGACGAGGAAATTGAAGCCGACGCTGATACTGGTGGTGGCCAGAGTTAGAGCGAAGACGGCGGCAAGACGCAGCCTGGCCTAGTCTTTATCCCTCCGAATACCAGAAAGGCGCCGCCACTTTCCAGAAAATTTTGCTGGATGTGTCGTTGTTATCTACATTGATTTAGATGTCTATATGTCTAATTGGGTGGCTAGATGTGTCGTTGTTATTGAATCCTTAAAAAGTGTAGAACTTTTCAAGCACAAGTCGCTATACATTAATGGCAATCTGTCTATTTAGTTTTTGTTTTGCATATAAGAAACAGAGGAGCCTTTATTGTTTTTTGTTCTTGGACTTAGCTCTATGTTTCTGCTTTGTTACTGTTATCATCATTACATCATAAAATTTGTTCCTTTAAGTTTTCTTCACTTGCATCTCTGTGGATTATCCCCTCTGCTGTGTATCATTGAGTTTTAGATATGCAGAGCCTTAAAGTTTCCGACTTTTGTTAAATTAATAAGCAGGAAAGTAAATGAGGAAGAAGGTTGAGTGATTGGTAAATGATCTTGAAGTTCTTAACTTTCTTTTTCTTTTTGGTGTGTAAGGATTGTCATCAAGCTCTTGTCTTAAGCAACGGCCAATGCCGATGGACAACATCCGCATTACACCTGAAGCAACCTATGAAGCTGTGATTGCTGACTCTAAACTGTTCATGGGTTCCTTGGAGAGGCTACACTCTCAAGTGGGTACTAAATTCATGTAAGTTTCTTCTTTTCTTTATCATTTCTTACTTATGAGAGTAACTTCAGTCAGTGGATATCTGTTGACTCTGGTAGAAAATTGTGTATAGAAAGTCTCCATCTTTGAGGTTTAAACTCTTTGATATGGCTGCAACACTATTAGCATCCATGTTTCATTGCATTTGTGATGGGAACAAGAGCAGAGCGTAATAAGGAAGATTTTGTTGGTGGGTTGGGTTTTGGAGTTGCATAACACACTTATAAAGACGTTATGTTACCACCATCTCATAATCATTACCATTCGTATTCATCGCCTTCCTCTGCTTCCTTGTGTCACTGTCCTGCTGGTATTGGATTTTTAATGTGAAAATTGGTGGATATTAAAATTCAGGGGAGATGGGAAGAAGCATGAGTGAAAAGGAAGGTGTAGCTTTCAGTGAAGCTCAATGGCAGGAGCTTGAGAGACAGAGGAATATATACAAGTACATGATGGCTTCTCTTCCTGTTCCTTCTGAGCTTCTCACACCTTTCTCAAAGAACCCATCACACACCAACCATCAACATGGTAAAAATCTCCTTACCTTTCTACTTTTATCTCTTCTTATCATGTTTGATAATTAAAAACCATTGTCTTAAAGCTACTTTGTTGATAACAACATGGTACTAATTAGATTTGTCATATGTAGTTTAAATTCCTAAGGACTCCATGTTAGTAACACCATTGGACATCATTTTAGAGTAAAATTCTGAACTATTCAAAAAGCAAAAAGAAAAATATATTATATTGCTAAGGACTTCAATGGTGGGTAACACCATTGGAGTTGCTCTAATATACTAAAATCAAACCAACCAAACCAAACCAATTTAACAGTAACTAACAAAAAAAAACAGGTTACCTGAGAACAAATAAACGCGTATTATTTTATTTTATTGTCTTCTGACGGAAGTAGCCGAAGTGTTTCCAACCAAACCTCAGCTAACATAGTTAGAGACGACGGATAGGAATTTGCATGGTTTTGTTAACACGCAAGTTTATGTCACTTTTTTAAAAATGAGACTCCGAAGGCATTGTCTACGGTACTAATTATCATTATAACTTAGAACTCCTGGTGATCATAACTATTTGAAAGAATACTATTACAACATAATCTTTGTTATGTTTATGTGGATTGCCAAAAAAAAAAACCGAACCAGGTTAATTAAATCGAAATGTTTGAGGTTTCACTTTAGCAAATGATCTCACATACCAACAAAATAAAATATAATCAAACTAAGATAAACTGAACCAAACAAATAAATCGCTTGGGCTTTTATATGGTTAATTTCTCTTCGAGTCAAATTATCAATGCATAAACTATATGCAAAAAACCTTATATGCTATATTCATGATACGATCAGCAACCTAATTATTAATCGTATATTTAGTTGTACTCACGGCCTAATTTTGGTGCATTATGCCAACAATTTGGACAGAATTGGATAAATTTAAACCATTCATTTTTTTTTTGCCATCCACATAACATTACGTGCACTATTTTATCATAGGAGAGAAATAAATGACGTGTATAATCGTAGTTTCTTCACAACTCTCTATTATATAATACTGACTTATCGGAAAAAAAATCAACTTAAAAAAACATGTACAGTTACGGTAGGTGCGATATTGATAAACTGCCATTGCCTTATAGAGACGAGCCAGTCCAGACCTTTATAACATAAAACGTTACAATCCATTTTCTTCCATCTTCAAACGAGTCAGAAAACGAACATTCGATCAAACACACCAAAAGGAAGAGAAGAAAATAGAATTGGCGATGGAACAAGCAAGAACGAGTTCGGATTCTGTGGTGTCAGAATTTGAAGGGACAATACTAAAGAACCAAGATCCATTCTCTTACTTCATGCTCGTTGCCTTCGAAGCATCTGGTCTTATTCGTTTCGCCGTCTTGCTATTGCTCTGGCCGGTAATCACACTCCTCGACGTTTTCAGCTACCAAAACGCCGCGCTCAAGCTCATGATCTTTATATCCACGGTCGGTTTACGCGAACCGGAGATCGAATCGGTGGCTAGAGCCGTCCTGCCGAAGTTTTACATGGATGACGTAAGCATGGACGCATGGAAGGTTTTCAGCTCTTGCAAGAAGAAAGTCGTGGTCACGAGAATGCCTAGAGTTATGGTGGAGATGTTTGCGAAGGAGCATCTCGTAGCCGATGAGATCATTGGTTCGGAGCTGATCGTGAACCGGTTTGGTTTTGTCACCGGTTTGATACGTGAAACCGATATCGATCAATCTGTTTTGAACCGCGTCGCTGATTTGTTTGTTGATGGAAGGCCTCGCATAGGTCTTGCAAGACCGGGCAAGACGATTTCTACAACTTTCTTATCGTTATGTGAGGTAACTATTGCATGGTTGCATGAAATATATGTAGACAAAAATTCAAGTACAAGTTTACAAAAAAAAAAAAAAAAAAATTCAAGTACATTTTTAAAAAACTAATTGATTCCAAACTACAAAATAATTATATAGACGATTTACAAGAATTTAACAAATTACATTTTTTTGACCAAAAAAAAAATTACATTTTTGAATTTTTTTTTTGGCTCCGCTAGAAAAACTTTCATAATAATTTTTAACGCACGCAAATCTTTGTAGACTTTACAGCAGAAATATATTAATTTTATAATATATTTTAAATTTTCAACTAAAAGTAAATACATTTATTTTTATATTTTCTATTACATTTATCAAAGCTAATAGTAACAAATCTTTACATATAGGAGCATATGCATGCACCAATCCCGGAGAACTACAACAACCATAACCAACAACTTGAGCTAAGGCCACTTCCGGTGATCTTTCACGACGGACGCCTTGTCAAGCGGCCAACTCCAGCCACCGCTCTCCTCATCCTCATTTGGATCCCATTCGGAATCATTCTCGCCGCCATTCGGATCTTTCTTGGATCCATCCTCCCATTGTGGGCAACACCGTACGTCTCCAAGATATTCGGCGGCCAGATCATCGTCAAAGGCAAGCCTCCTCAGGCACCGTCGCCCGGAAACTCCGGCGTTCTCTTCGTGTGCACACACAGAACCCTAATGGACCCGGTGGTGTTATCCTATGTGCTCGGACGCAGCATACCAGCTGTTACTTACTCTATCTCGCGCTTATCCGAGATCTTATCTCCCATCCCAACCGTCCGGTTAACGAGAATCCGAGACGTAGACGCCGCGAAGATCAAACAGCAGCTGTCTAAAGGCGATCTAGTTGTTTGTCCCGAGGGAACCACTTGTCGTGAACCGTTCTTGCTAAGGTTCAGCGCGCTTTTCGCTGAGTTAACGGATAGGATCGTTCCGGTTGCTATGAACTATAGAGTCGGATTCTTCCACGCGACCACGGCGAGAGGATGGAAAGGTTTAGACCCGATTTTCTTCTTCATGAACCCGAGGCCGGTTTACGAGGTCACGTTTTTGAACCAGCTTCCTATGGAGGCTACGTGTTCGTCAGGGAAGAGTCCGCATGATGTGGCGAACTATGTTCAGAGGATATTGGCAGCCACGTTAGGGTTCGAGTGCACTAACTTCACGAGGAAGGATAAGTATAGGGTTCTTGCGGGAAACGATGGGACGGTGTCGTATTTATCGTTTCTTGACCAGTTGAAGAAGGTAGTGAGCACTTTCGAGCCTTTTCTCCATTGAAATCAAATTTGTAAACTACTATTCAGTCGATAGTTTCCCTTTTTAGTGTTTTTTTTTTCTTTCTTGATTTATTTATGCTTGTGATTTACTGTTTGATTTGAATTTTGTTTTAATAGATGTTTTGTGTTTGTATTTTTGTCTATAAATGTTATTCTTTTTCAGATATGAAACTATAACTCCCCATAACTATTGTTGAATAAGTTGGGGATCAATAGTTTTGTTAATGTGAATTGTTGATTTTTTCCCCGAATTTTAATTAATTGGTTGCAAGGACTATTTTTGGTATATTTCTTAATTTATCTATTGAGAGTTGCGGTCATCACATTCCATATGTTTTAGTTTAAGTGCATTAAAAAAACATTCACTATGTTTATTAATTTAATTTTGAGGTAAACATAAGTTGAATCATTGGAGTCTTAGTATAATATTCACCTATATGTATATCACTCAAATAGTTTGAATCAGATCCCCAATCATCTTCTCTTTTTTTTTCTTTCTCTAGTATTAAACACTCTTTTGTGTTACATAAACTAGCTAATGCATGAAAAGGTTAAAGTCATCGGGGCATGATTTACAATTTGGCTCTGATTAGAGAGTCACTGAGGACTCACTCTCACAATCTCAACGTCATTAAGTTCATAATCACATTAGTAAATGAAGTATAAATTGCAATTAGTGTTTTGGTGGGTTCCTTTTATATCAAGACGTATACTGTTATACCAAGATAGTACAAATCGCAATTTATGACACATATGGCCTAAAATTATGGGCGCGGGCACACGCACACACATAATTTCGTTTCTGCATAGTAAAATAAATTTCCTCTATAATTTATCTCGGAAAGAAAATAAAAGAGTAAAAATAAATAGTAAAGGCTTGCTGTATGTAATAAAAAGAAGAAGGGTTAAGAATTAAATAAAATAAATAAATAAATAAATAAGAGTGTGTCGTTATAATTTAATTTTAATTTTATTTTTGCTGCCTATTTTTCGATCGTCTTCCTTCCTTCCACATCTGTTGAGCTGAATCTGGATTCGGTACTTCTGATCTCGATTCTCGAACCTGTGGATTGAATCTCTGAGAAAACATCGGTGAAGCTTTCCCGCGTAATCACTCTCTCTCTCTCCCTCTCCCTCGTAACTTCGTTTACTTCATTCTAGATTGTTCTTCCGTTACTTCTAGCACTACTACTGCTACTAGGTCTTGAATCCATCTGCACAGATATCTGATCCTTGAGCTTTAAAAAGCTTTGTGTTGTTTTCGATTCCAAAATCGGATTAGCTTTTTTCTTCAGCTCCGATTTCGTCTCATGTGATTAAGAAGAAGAAGCTTTATCGCAGATCTCGTCTTCTTCATCGGATACTTTTTTTTTTGGCTGATTATCTTTAGGTTACCTTTTGAGCTGAGCCTAGGGTTCGTGTGTGTACCTTTAGCTACTTTTCGATTCGTTGTAATATAGGTAGGGCTTTTCACCTGTTGAATCAGTAGTTTCTGTGTAATCGAGCATCGAATTTGACTTTGGGAATTGGAATATTCTGAATCGTCTCAAGTGTCAGAGTTTATGCGGTAGGATTCCAAATGCTTACTTTAAGGGACTTAGTGCTTGTGAGATTTTGATATTACTGTTTCATTCCTTTGCTGATAAAATAAATAAACGAATACTGCTCTACTGAAATATTAAAAGGTTCTCTCTTGTTTCTTTCAGGTGGGAGGAGCTTGATGTCTAAATTGGTTATTGAGCTTCTGGAGTCTATCTTGCTTTGAATTAAAAAAAAAAAAAGAGAAAGAGATGAGTTACACGGGTGAGAGTGATGATCGTATGCACCACCCAGCATCTATGACGAATCGTTATCATCACCAGCTGGTGATGATAATATCTGCAGGAGCAGAGGGAAAGCAAGTGTTCCTGAAGAAAGGACCATGGACCTCAAGCTGAAGACGGGATTTTGATTAATTATGTCAGGAAGCATGGAGAGGGTAACTGGAGTGCTGTGCATAAACTCACTGGCCTGGCCCGTTGTGGCAAAAGCTGTCGTCTCAGGTGGGCTAATCATCTCAGGCCTAACTTGAAGAAAGGAGCGTTTAGCCAAGATGAGGAACGGCTCATTGTTCAGATGCACGCTAAGATGGGTAATAAGTGGGCACGTATGGCTGAGCGTGTAAGACCAGAAGAACATTTTGTGGTTGCTACTTGATTATGGTGTGTTCATTTCCTTTATTAATCTCTTTTTTTCTTTTTTTCTCTTTACCAGTTGCCTGGCCGAACAGATAATGAGATAAAGAACTTATTGGAACACTCGTATCAAGAGGCGACGCAGAGCAGGCTTACCACTTTACTCTCCTGACATCCACGTTGAAGACCTGGAGTCGAGTGAGGAGTATATCACGAGCAATATCACCAGGGTAGATAGGAGAAGACGTCAAGATTGCTTGCTGTTGGGAAAATCCAAAGCTAATGATGATGTCCTGTTTGACGATCTAAATTTTTCCACCAGCTTGTTACCTGGAGCTTCTGACGTATCAGATATGTTCGAGTGCAACATGCTAGTGACTGTTGCAAGTAGTTCCCCGTACGAGAGCTACATGCCACCGATCTTGCCTTCACCAAAGCAACTCCAGGAATTTGGATCTCTGTTTCCCATGTGCAGGAGTAACATAAAGCAAGAACTTGCACTCTCCGGAACAGTTTTCAGAACGCTGCTCCACAAAAGAGTCCCAGATCTTCCAGTATCTCTCCTTGCGATCCTCCTCCTTACGGAAACCAACATCCATCTGATGTGTTGATTCCAGATAATAGCCATACCTTTACGGATGGCATGCTTCTTACTTCTAAGCCCTTGTTTGGGGCAGTGAAGCTGGAGCTCCCTTCATTCCAATATTCAGAAACTAGTGAATTTGATCAGTGGAAGACCACACCGTCACCTCCACACTCAGAAGATCCCCTTGACTCTGTTGATGCCTATATTCAATCTCCCCCACCGTTGGAGATAGAGGAGTCAAGCGACACTGGCCTACTAGATATGTTACTTCACGAGGCCAAGATCAAAACTAGTGCGAAGCGTAGTTTGGCTCTCCCCGAGATTCCAGTTCCCACGCAACTTAGTGCAGGTGATAATTCACCAGGTGAGACTAAAAGTCACTCGTTTGATTGTTATCTTTAGTTGATAATAATATGTCTTTGGTGTCTTGTGGCTGAGAGAGTCCCTTTATCACATATTTGTTGAAGATTCTACAGGAAACGTTGTTGTAAAGACGGAAGAGTTGGATCAGGTTTGGGAACCAAAGAGAGTCGTGGATGTAACACGCCTGATGTTTTACTTGCATCGAGCTGGCTAGACCAACAAGGCTGTTTCGGGATTGTTAGCGACTCAAGCAGCATGAGTGATGCACTTGCGCTTCTTCTCGGTGGTGGTGAACACATTGAAAACAGTTACGTGACTGTTGAGTCATCATCATCAGGTCAAGCACAACAAGGAGTTGGGTCTTGCACATGGACTAATATGCCTCCTGTTTGGTCCTTGTAACCAAAGAAAAAATGAACTACGTCACAGTATGATCTTTCTGTATTCTCATGCTATACTTCACTTCCTTTAGACAACTTTACGGTTTGTTATAGTTGAGACTTGAGACAAGATTTTATATGTTATAGTTGAGACTTGAGACAAGATTTTATAAACTTACGGTTTGTTACAGGTTTAGTTTGTAAAATTGACAACTCAAAATCAAATACATAAGATTAGGTGAAAGTATTAAGTTTGTGATAGTGGTTTAACATCTCACTAGATCATGACCCGCCCGGTCGGGCGGGTTTTTATTCAATTGTAAGCACGGATTCTGTTTTGTTTATGGAAACACAAGATTTGTTATAAAACTTGTGTTTTGATTATTTTTTGTACATTACGAAGTTAATTTTGTATTGCCCCCAAAACTGGTCTTATGTTTTCATGAATGAAGTACTTTAACGCGAATTAGCCAATTGTTTCTTAATGATTTGACACTATTTAGTAATCGAAAAGTGCTTTGTTTCGTTATAGTTGTTTTTTTTAGGTGATCGTGGATGTGAAAGATGATTATAAAGACCAGTAATTACAGTTTAATTTTAATGCAAAGGAACATATTTTACTCCCAAATATTTTGATAAACATATAAGTAATCTATAATAAATATCAAATCACGTGAGATGTTCACCGAGATATTATGCATAATTGAAATGACTTGGAGAAAGGGTTTTTCCATAAAAGATTTTATTGCAAAGTAATTTTTTTTTGGTTTTTGTTATGTAAATAAGAATATACATTGAAATTTCTATAATAATAGAAAGATTTTCTATATAATTTATTTTACTTCAGATTTAAATCCGGATGTTTATTTTACGAATATACTACGCAAATATTCCCTAATCCAATTGCCTAATCTATAATAAATACCAAATCAGGCAATATGGTCACCGAGGTATTAGGCATAATTGATATGACTTGGAGAAGAGATTTTTCTATAAAATATTTTATTGTTAAGTAAAAATTAAGGTTTTTATTTTGTAAATTACCGGAAGTATATATATATATATATAGATAACAATTGTTAACAGAAATATATGAACATTAAAATCGAAATATCGTGCTGGATCAGTTTGAAATGAAAAAAAATTACTAATAAGGATGTAACCGATCGAGATGAACTTGTGATATGAACCCGAGTTCAAAAGTGGACCTTTTTTGGACAAAATATTATTATGGCATCTTATTAAATAAATTTCAAATGTTAAATCTACAGTATAACCTCTTTAAATTAATATTCGATAAATTAATACACACTAAAAATCTCTATAAATTAATATAATTTTATAGTTTCAAATTGAGTTTTTGAATCAATTAGTATATCGATAAATTAATAATCTCTATAAATTAATAAAAATTGAAATTTTGGTGTAGTCCCAACATTATTAATTTATAGAGGTTTCACTGTATTCTATTAAAAATTATTCGATATTAGTTGGTTCATCTATCTCATGTATGTGTCTATAATTAATCTATCTAATATTATTTGTACTAATACAATGAATATAGCCAATGAAAATGAATAGTTTGTGTGTATAATATATTATATACTATAAATGAAACAGTATAGGGTAATATTATTATTCTTTTTTAAACCAAAAAAACTTAAATTTAGAAAAATTACATTAATAACCATTGGTCTATAGATTTTTCCCTAACCATTGGATACTTTGGTAGGAAATTTACATTATAAAATACTGAATAACGGATAGTGTTTACATTACACTCATTGTTTGAGATAGTGAGGGTCTCTTTTACAGCATCTCGTAATAAAGAACAGAATTTTCCTTTTGAACGATGTAGGATAATGGAAATGGCCAAATTTACATTATTAAGAATATATGATATAGTATGTATGATAATGTATTCATATATAAATCGACCTAGAATAATATATGGAATATGGTCAAACATAGATGGATGCCATATTCAGTTATGATACGTTTAATAAGATAGACTATTAGGTCGGTTATGGTATGCTTAATATATAAAGGATGATGTGTTTAATTAAAATATAAGGTCCATATTAAAAATCCACTTAGAAGAAGTTGTAATGTTTCTGTTTTAATAATATAGATGATATCAAGAAGCAAATGAATCATTACATATAATAATAAAAAAGTTTCAAGGTCTTTGATCTGGCAAAGTAATGGTGTGGCCCTCAAGAGGATTACAACCCAAAATTCTCATGGAGCTCCGGTTTAAGATTTTAGACACCACCGGTTTTCTTGCTTCTGATGATTCTCTTTAAGCTCTGCAAACTTCTTCTTGCACTGAACCACCGTCCTCCCCGGAACAGCAGCAGCTACTCTCTCCCATCTCTGGCTCGTCTCCTTGGGGAATGTCTTCAAAGCCTGAACCAAAGCTCTTTCTTGAACAGCAGACCAACCATCTGCTTGTCTCTGAACTTCCGCTTGCTTCACCGTTGCTGTCTGAGCTTTGACCAGCAACAGGCTCCTTAGAGGGTGGTTGTTTTACCTTTGCTGTGGCCGGTAGAGACTCTCCGAGCTCCTCTCTTGTGGAGAGAGGGGAAGCGATTGTAGCGGTGGGTTTCCTCTTCTCGAGGAACGAGTCGAATGCTTTGGCGGAAGTCTGGTTTTTGGAGAAGAACCGTTTTGGTTGCTTTCAGAATCTCTTCCACGGATCTTCCTGTACCGATGTACTCTGATATAACTTCCCATCTCCGAGATGTCCCCTTTGGGTATTTTATCATTCCTTTTCTCAGCATGTCAATCTCTTCCTTGCTCCATGGTTGTTTCTTCTGAGTGCTCTCTAACACAGAGACTCGCTCACCGTTGGTTTTCTCGCTTTCTTTTTCTTTAGAGTTGGCTGCTTCTTGGTCTCTACTACTGTTGCTGCTGCTGCACCCTTCTTTGATCACCTTAGCCAGTTCCATCCCTTCTTTGTTTCCCATCTTATCACACAGACTCTGCAGCTGCTCCAAGTTAAGCGTCATGCAAAGATTCTCTATATCTTCCTCTGAGATGTCGAGCAGACGCTGAGTCAGGACAGGAGCTGAGAGAGCTCTGAGACGGTTCCGTTCTTTGCGTATCAGCTTCTTCTCCTTCTCCTTAGCCTTCTTCTGTTGCTGTGCAGATTCCACCGCACGCTTTTCCTCTTCTTCTTTTCTCCTTTTCTCTTCCGCAGCAGCTACAGCAGCTTCCTCTTCCTGCTTCTTCTTAGCCATAAGCTTTGCGTCTTTCTTCTGCTGCTTCTCAGCCTTCTCTTCTTCTTTCCTCTTCACAATCCTCGGGTCTTTCCTATACGCATTGTCGACAAGAGTCCGGATCCTAGCGTGTTCCTCCTTTCTAGCCTTAGCCGTTGTTCTAGCATTCTCCTTCTCCATCCACCTCCTCTCCTCGCGCGAATCCGCTTGCTCGAGATCATGCTCCTCTTCGTCAGGAAACTCTCTCCAGCTCTTGAAAGCGTACCAGAAGTTGTAGAACCTATCAACCTCCTTGAGCTTCGTGTTCTCGTCTCCCAAATCAGTAGGTATACGCTGATTCACCGACCACCTAGCGTTCCTCTTGAAAGCTGGACCAAACACCTTGAAAAAGTCCTGCGGCGCGCAGTCCGTGGGGAACCTCGTCGTCAAACTCATCGGTGGAGTCGAATATCCTCCTCTTTAACGGATCCATCAGCACCTCGTAAGCTTCTTGAATCGCTTTGAAGCGAGACTCGATCTCTTCCTTTTTAGCCTCCTTGGCTTCTTCCGTCTCCTCCGCAAGAAGGAGACTAGCCATCTTATCCGGATGATGCTTCAGCGCGGCTTCGCGGTAGCTTTTCCTTATCTGATCTTCTGTGGCGAGATACCTCAAGTTGCTTAACCCCAGCAACGCGTAGTGGTCTTGCTGTTGCGTACCGGACTTCTTCTTTCCTTTGTTGGAAGTACGAGTTGAACGAAGGAACGTATTCCTTCTCTTTATCAGTCTCCAGCTTTCTTATCGTCACCTTCACTGTCAGTGGGTTCCTCCTTCTGCACAGCCGTGGAGCTTGAGAGCAGCGGAGTGGAAGGCGTGACCGGCAGGTTCTCGGTTAAGAGCCTTCACGGGAAGAGAATTGGAAGAAGCGTACAACGGGTTTTCCATCAACAAGCTCCTCGGAGTATGTAATTAGCTTAAACGGTAGATTCACTTCTCAGGCTCGGCATGATGAAAAAATGGTTCAGAAGCTGCTGCTGCTGCAAATCACGCTGATTTCTGTCACAAAGATTACATAAATATTGTTAAACTTTGGGTAACAATATAAAAGGGATCAGGGCCAATATTCATATACATATGTTAACCTTTCACTAGAAGTAGAGAGAGATAAACTTATATCTATTGCCAAAAGCTATGGCTTGAAAAAAAAAAGATACACAAGCCAAGCCTCAAATCACAATCCCCAACAGATTACAAATTCATTTGATAATAGCAAAAGCAAAGTTGTGAGGGTCATGGCATGCTAAATTAACTGAAATTCAAGACTGTTCTACATCTACATCATGTTCAACCCAAAAAGGAAAAAAAAAATGCAAAAGCACATATAAGACAGAACTTGACTGGGGAAGAACAAGGCCATACAGCCAAAAATGATGCACGTAGCAGCATAGATCCAACAGTAAAAGCAATAAACAAACTTTGTTTACAAACATGTTTTGATCTCTAAAACACAGAACCTCATATGGTTACTAAGGCAAAGGATAGTATAAGTTTGTGATTTAGACCCACTTGCCAAGCCCTTGTTATTACAAGACATAGTAATAACAAATCCATTTCTATAAGGATAAGTGGTATCTCAAATCGAACGATTTTTAACGTAGCAGATATAACAAAAAAAACCCTACTTTTTCGACTTACGCACACAACCAAGAAATGATCTTTCGATCTTAAAAAACCTAACGAAAAATCTGATAGCAATCGGAAAAAAAAAACAGTGTTAAATCCACTTTTCTTACCAGACACTCCGATCCGTCGGTCGGAAGACGCTCCGGCGATTACTTTCCGCACGAGCTACCTCCAACCCGCGGCGGCAGAGAGAGAGAGAGAAGAAGACGAGTTCAATCTGCGTTCACAGGAAATGGCGGCGGCAACGATTTGCTGATGGGATGGGAGAAGCAAAAGGGCTCTATCAGATTATAACCTGTTTGGTTGTCCGAAAATAAAAATCTTTTCTTTTTAATTTTACCATCTCGCAAATAGTTTCGGGCTTAGGCCCATTTATCCAATTTTAATTTTACCATCTCGCAAATAGTTTCGGGCTTAGGCCCATTTATCCAATTATTGGGCCTTACTTTAATATAGGATTACAAACTATACGTTTTACCGATCACCGGCGCGCGGAGAAGAAGAAGCAATGGCAACCGGAAGCCTTGTGCGGCGAGTGGCTTCGACGCCATGGAACGCGCGTCTCCGAGAGCTCGCTTCCCAATCACTCTTCTCCGAATCGATCACACTCTACCGTTCGATGCTCCGTTCAGGCTCCTCCCCGGACGCATTCTCTTACCCTTTCACTCTCAAGTCATGCGCCGCGCTCTCCCTCCCCGCCTCCGGCCAACAGCTCCACTGCCACGTCATCAGATACGGCTGCGTCGCCGAGCCGTTCGTGCTGACCGCTCTCATCTCGATGTACTGTAAATGCGGCTTGGTGGAGGACGCACGCAAAGTGTTCGACGAAAATACTCAATCACACCAGCTCAGCGTCTGTTACAACGCTTTGATATCTGGTTACACTGTAAACTCAAAGGTAGCTGATGCTGCGTCTATGTTTCGGAGGATGAAGGAGACAGGTGTTTCGGTCGATTCGGTTACGATGCTCGGGCTCGTCCCTGTCTGCACGGTTCCTGATTACGTCTGGTTCGGGATGTCTCTTCACGGAGAATGTGTTAAAGAAGGGATAGACTCTGAGTTAGCTGTTTTGAACAGCTTTATCACTATGTACATGAGATGCGGATCGGTGGAGTCTGGTAAGAGGTTGTTCGATGAAGGTTCCCGTGAAGGGTTTGATTACATGGAACGCTGTGATCTCTGGGTGTGCGCAGAACGGACTAGCTTCACGATGTTTTGGAGCTTTACGAGGAGATGAAATCGTCTGGTGTTCGTCCTGATCCCGTCACTTTGGTTAGTGTTCTGTCGTCTTGCGCTCATCTTGGAGCTCAGGAAGGTTGGTCAGGAGGTGGAGAAGTTGGTTGAGGCAGATGGGTTTGTGTCGAATGTGTTTGTTAGCAATGCGTTGATCAGTATGTACGCTAGATGCGGTGACTTGGCAAAGGCGCGGGGGGTTTTCGACGCGATGCATGTGAGAAGCTTGGTGTCGTGGACGGCTATGATAGGTTGCTATGGGATGCATGGAATGGCTGAGACTGGGGTTAAGCTTTTCGATGATATGATTAAAAGTGGAATAAGACCCGACAAGACGGTAGTTTGTGATGGTTTTGTCTACGTGCAGCCATTCGGGTTTAACAAAGTAAAGGTTTGGAGTTGTTTGGTGCGATGAAGAGAGAGTATAAGCTGGAGCCTGGTCCTGAACACTACGCTTGTGTAGTTGATCTGCTCGGTAGAGCTGGGAGACTAGATGAAGCCATGGGGTTTATAGAGTCGATGCCTATTGAACCGGATGGTGCTGTTTGGGGAGCTCTGTTGGGTGCCTGTAAAATCCACAAGAATGTGGATATGGCAGAGTTGGCTTTTGCGAAGGTGATTGAGTTGGAACCGATGAACATTGGCTACTTATGTATTGATGTCGAATATATATACGGAGTCAAAGGATCAAGAAGGAATCTGGAGAATACGGGTGATGATGAGAGAGAGAGGATTCAAGAAAGAGCCCTGGGTACAGTTACGTGGAAGACAGGGGAAGAGTTCACTTGTTCTTGGCTGGCGATAGAAGTCATGAGCAAACAGAGGAAGTCTATAGAATGCTGGACGAGCTAGAGACTTCTGTGATGGAGATGGCGGGAAACACGGACTGTGATAGATGCGGAGAGGTTTCGAGCAGTACGCGTGAGCATAGCGAGAGGTTAGCAGTAGCGTTTGCGATACTCAACACTAGTCCAGGGACGGAGATTCTTGTGATAAAGAACCTGAGGGTTTGTGAAGATTGTCATGTGTTCATCAAGATGGTTAGCAAGATTGTAGATCGTAGGTTTGTCGTAAGAGATGCATCACGGTTCCATTATTTCGAAGATGGGCTTTGCTCGTGCAAGGATTACTGGTGATTCTCTCATAGTCTCACAAAGTGTACTACAGAGGATGTATATAAAAAATGGTTACAGAAGGTTGAAGGTTGCACTCTAACTACAAAAATATTCTTTCAGAAATAAGTTGGTCTTCTACAAAGGGGATGGTTTTCCGAACAATCACCCTCATAGGAGCTCCTGCAAGAAAGGAAAAAGATGTGATGAATAAACCACTAAAACCAATGGATCCTTTAGTGTCAACTTAAAATGCACCTTCGTCAGCTTGCTCATCTTCAGTACAGACTGCAGCATAATGAGAATCAGTCAACTCCAAAAGGGAAAACTTCCATCTTCCGTTGCATTTCCTCTGTCTCCTCAAGTGGATTGGCTGTCACTTTCAGATGTCTACAGAAACAATCAAGGGCTCTTTAAGTAAATGAACTAGTGCAACCAACACTTACTCGTGCTCATTTCCAGAATCTAAGTCTAAAAAACAAACCTTGCAAAGACTGTAGCCTCCCTCTGTTCCAGGCTTAGACTGGATCGTGAAGGTACTTAAAAGGTGCAGCGGAGAAGCCTTTCCCTAATGCTTTCACATATGCCTCCTGGATACACACAATCACCACAAGAGCTTCTAACCTTTTTGAGAAGTAACAATTATTTCAGGCTCAAGCGTTATCTGTTATTTGTAGAGACTACCTTAAGAGTCCATAGCTTAATAAATTCCTTTCTCTGAGCTTCTGGATCCAGTATAGCTTGCCAAAAAGTTCACTTCCTCAGCAGAGTAAAATCTTTTTGCGAATGTCAAGACATCATGCTTTATCTTCCTTTCCTTGTCTTCAACATCAATACCAACCTACAACAATAGTAAAACTGCAACCGTTCAAAGACGGCCAATTTTGAACAAAACTATATGTTATTTGACTAATAAAAGAAGGCTTACCGGAGCATGTACTGTCACCCCACAGGCAATTAATGAATCTGTGTGGGAAATGTTGAAATGCAATGGCTGAACATTGTAGTTCCTTACAATTCTGCCAATCTACCTGTAATGAAATTCAAACAAGAACAAATGAGTTTCTTGCCCTAACCCCAGACAATGAGACTCTTAGTCTACTCCTAAACAACCATCTCACTCACCTCAGGCTTCCCATACATGTTCTTCTTGAACATCAATGATCCAGGATCGACTGCCTTATTTGTCTGATCTAATAACAAAACCATCATAGTTAATACCCTTCAAGACCCATACAGTATTTAAAAACCAATAAGCTCACAAATTCAGTGTTCTTTAACCTTTAAGATGATCAATAATATTTTCAAGAAACAGAAGAGAAGGAACATACATCTGGCAATGGTTGTTCGAACCAAGGTGCGGGCAAGCAGAGCATTCTTCTTGAGCTCATCGCCTCGCATCTGATCAACTCTGTCTTTCTCAATTGGCGAGAGAAATTGAGAGTAGCGTTTTAAAAGAGATGTGCTTTTCACTTCATCTGGTAGTATATACCATAGGTGAGTCTCCCTACGAGATGGAAGTTGCAGAGGAATCAGTGAAGGCAAATCGATAGAGAAGCTTCGCTGCATTTGAGACATGACACTGGTTCTCATCAGCTCTTTTTTTTTTTTTTTTGAACGACGGTTCTCATCAGCTCTTTTTTTTTTTTTTTTTTTAAACGACGGTTCTCATCAGCTCAGATTAGCAAATTACAGCAATTAACAGGTGATTGATTTCTCCGGCTAATTTACAGCTCAGATTGCATGTTTTACCCTAATCAGCTAGAATTCTGAAATCATAACAGAATCCTACCGAACCAAACTATTTTAATCCGAGCGATTTTGCTTAATTCGGTTTACAGTAGAAAATCTAAAAATTAATGTACCATCGAACATGAATCTAATAGGACAGTTCAGAGAAGTACAGTCAGACGTGTATTCTCACAGGATGATTGAATTGTCGGCTGTAAAATCGTCTTTGTAATATTTTCATCGTTGTAATAGCATAATTTAATCGATAATAATCGATTCAGACGTTCAAAAAAATAAATTTCTCCAATTTTCCACCATAAATTATGACACAATTTGATAAGACTTATAAAATAAATAATATTTTGAAAACTCACAGATAAATATAAAATTTTATTAAAATCATAAGTTAATAATTATTATATATAAAAAATTATATAGACATACACAAAACTTTCTGATGTTTATCATTTTTAAAAATAAATTTCATTTCTAATTTTAGTTATAATCTTATCTAACTACATATAAAAATGAATTTATATTTGATAATTTGTAATCATCATACATAAAATACATCAATAATCTAATAAAAATAGTCAAAATATATATCTATACACTTTAGTCAATATATAGTATCATAAATAAAATATTATTTTCAGTTTTATACACTAAAATATTTTTTTTAAAAAAAAAATACAAAATAATATTTTAAAATTAATAACTCTATAAATTAATAATTTCTTGAAATCTCAACATCATTGATTTATAGAGCTTCTGCTGTATTTTAGCTCCTCTTTTGTTAGTTAAATAAAACAGAAGGCTGACTTCTAGCCTTCTAGCTAGTCATATTTTGTTACAATAAAAGAGAAAAGGGTAACCAAAAGAATTAAGAGAAATATTATATTCTTTTAACATTCCTAACTTTTTATTATTTACGAGGAATAGGCTTTTTAAATTCTTTTTATTGTAGATAGAAATAGAATAAAATGTTATTTTATCAAATTTGGTAAAAAAATAATCATTACTCATCACTTTTGTTTTAAATTAATGTATTCTAAACTATCTTTCATGATATATAAGAATCATTCTAATTTTTTAATATTTAATTTATTAAAATTCCATTAATTTACTGCCTAGATTAGTGGAATAAACATTATAAAATCTTCATTATCTAGAGAAAAGGAGACAACAGAGATTCAAAACTCTTTGACCATCATCTTATGTTAGTACTCGATGAAACTATACACTAAAACCAAATTTTCATATTTTTGAAAATTTCCGAAATCCGTTGGTTAACCCCTTCTAAAATAATGAGTTTTCAGTAAATGCTCTATGTAATGAAGTTTATACACTTCACTTTTGTTTTAAAAATTTCAAACCACATTCTACATTTGAATTAATGTATTCTAAAGTCTCTTTCATGGTATATATGAATCACTCTAATTTTTTAATATTAAGTTTAGTAAAATTTCATATACTGCCTAGATTAGTAGCAATTACCATTATCAAATCTTCATTATCTAGAGAACGTAGACTGCAAATGTTCTAAACTCTTTGACCATCATTTTATGTCAGTATTCGATGAAACTATACACTAAAACTAGATTTTCTTATTTTTGAATGTTTTTCCAGAATTCGTGGGTAAATGCTCTATATATTAAAGTTTATACTCTTCACTTTAATTTAAAAAATTCAAACGACATTCTCCATTTGAATTAATGTATTCTAAACTATATTTCATGGTATGTAGAAATCATTCTAAATTTTTAATATTTAGTTTACTAAAATTTCATATACTGCCTAGATTAGTGCATTATAAAATCTTCATTATCTAGAGAAATGGAGACAACAGATGTTCTAAACTCTTTGACCATCATCTTATGTCAGTTCTCGATCAAACTATACATTAAAATCAGATTTTCATATTTTTAAAAATTTTCCAAAATCCGTGGATTAACCCCTTCTAAAATAATAAATTTTCAGGTAAATGTTCTATATACTCTAGTTTATACTCTTCACTTTTGTTTTAAAATTTCAAACCACATTCTACATTTGAATTAGTGTATTATAAACTATCTTTCATGGTATATAGGCATCATTCTAATTTTTAAATATTTCGTTTACTTAAATTTCATATACTGCCTAAATTAGTGAAATTACCATTATCAAATCTTCATTATTTAGAGAAACCGAGACAACAAATGTTATATACCTCTTTGACCGTCATCTTATGTTAGTTCTCGATGAAATATACACTAAAACTTGATTTTCATATTTTTGATTTTTTTTTTCAAAATCCGTGGGTTGACCCCTTCAAAAATATTGAGCTTTCAGTAAATGCTCTATATACTGAAGTTTATACTCTTCACTTTAGTTTAAAAGTTTCAAACCATATTCTACATTTGAATTAATGTATTCTAAACTATCTTTCATGGTATATAGGAATCATTCTAATTTTTTAACATTTAGTTTACTTAAATTTCATATACTGCCTACATTTGTGGAATTAACATTAGAAAATCTTCATTATCTAGAGAAACAGAGACAACAGAAGCTTTCTAAACTCTTTGACCATCATCTTATGTTAGTTCTCGATTGAAAACATACAGTAAAACCATATTTTCATATTTTTGAATTTTATTCAAAATCTGTGGGTTAACCCCTTTTAAAATAATGAGTTTTCGGTAAATACTCTAAATACTGAAGTTTATACTCTTCACTTTTGTTTAAAAATTTCAAACCACATTCTACATTTGAATTAATGTATTCTAAACTATCTTTCATGGTATATAGGAATTATTCTAATTTTTTTAATATTTAGTTTAGTAGAATTTCAAATACTGCATAGATCAATGAAATTAACATTATAAAATCTCCATTATCTAGAGAAACGGAGACTACAAAGGTTCTAAACCTATTTGACCATCATCTTATGTCAAGTTTTCAATGAAACTTCTACACTAAAACCAGATTTTCATATATTTTTTTTTTCAAAATCCGTGGGTTAACCCTTTTGAAAGTATTGAGTTTTTCGGTAAATGCTCTATATATTGAAGTTTATACTCTTAACTTTAATTTAATATAGTATTCTTCGCTGCAATTTGCGACATAACGCTGGTTCTCATCAGTTCAGATTAGCAATTACAGCAATCACGGTGATTTCCCCGGCTAATTTACGGTGAGTCGGTGACGGAGGTCAGATGCATATTACTCTAATCAGCTATAATTATGAAACTTATAACAGAATCGTACCGAACCAAACTATTTTTATCCGACCGATTTTGCTTAATTCGGTTTACAGTAGAAAATCTAAAAATTAATATTTGGTAAATTAACAAGATAAATTAATAAATTTCTCCAATTTTCCACCATAAATTATAACACAATTTGATAAGATTATAAAATAAATAATATTTTGAAAACTCACAGATTAATATATAATTTGTTAAAATTATAAGTTAATAATTATTATATATAAAAAATTATATAGACATACACAAAACTTTTTTGATGTTTATCATTTTTAAAAATAAATTTCATTTCTAATTTTATTTATAACCTTATCTAACTACATATAAAATTGAATTTATATTTGATAATATGTAATCATCATACATAAAATACATCAATAATCTAATAAAAATAGTCAAATATATATCTATACACTTTAGTCAATATATAGTATCATAAATAAATTATTATTTTTCAGTTTTTATACACAAAATATCTTTTTAAAAATAAAAATACAATTTTTTTTAGTATTTAGTTTAATTAAATTTCATATACTGCCTAGATTTGTGGAATTAGCATTATAAAATCTTTATTATCTAGAGAAACAGAGACTACAAAGGTTCTAAACTCTTTGACCATCATCTTATGTCAGTGCTCGATGAAGCTATACACTAAAATTAGATTTTCATATTTTTGAAACCTCCTTTAAAAATATTGTGTTTTCGGTAAATGCTCTATATACTGAAGTTTATATTATTCACTTTATTTTAAAATTTACAAACCACATTCAACATTTGAATTAATGTATTCTAAACAATTTTTCATGGTATATAAGAATCATTCTAATTTTTTAGTATTTAGTTTAATTTAATTTCATATACTGCCTAGATTTGTGGAATTAGCATTATAAAATCTTCATTATCTAGAAAAACAGAGACAACATATGTTCTAAACTCTTTGACCATCATCTTATGTTAGTGCTGGATGAAACTATACACTAAAATCATATTTTCATATTTTTGAAATTTTTCCAAAATCCGTGGGTTAACCCCTTCTAAAATAATGAGTTTTCGGCAAATGTTCTATATACTAAAGTTTATACTCTTCACTTTTGTTTAAAAATTTCAAACCACATTCAACATTTGAATTAATGTATTCTAAACTATCTTTCATGGTATATAGGAATCATTCTAAATTTTTAATATTTAGTTTACTAAAATTTCATATACTTGACCTAGATTAGTAGAATTAGTATTATAAAATCTTCATTATCTAGATAAACGAATACAACATACGTTTTAAACTCTTTGACCATCATCTTATGTTAGTTCTCGATGAAAATATACACTAAAACCATATTTTTATATTTTTCAAAAAATTTCAAAATCCATGGGTTAACCCTTTTTAAAATAATGAATTTTTGGTAAATCCTTCTATATACTGAAGTTTATACTCTTCACTTTTGTTTAATAATTTTAAACCAAATTCTACATTTGAATTAATGTATTCTAAACTATCTTTCATGGTATATATGAATCATTCTAATGTTTAATATTTAGTTTAGTAGTATTTCATATACTACCTATATCAATAAAATTAGCATTATAAACGGAGACTATAAAGGTTCTAAACCTCTTTGACCATCATCTTATGTCAGTTCTCAATGAAACTTTACACTAAAACCAGATTTTCATATTTTTAATTTTTTTTCAAAATCTGTGGGTTAACCCCTTCAAAAATATTGATTTTTCGGTAAAGTCTTCTATATATTGAAGTTTATACTCTTCACTTTTGTTTAAAAATTTCAAACCACATTCTTCAATTGAATAATTTATTCTAAACTATCTTTCATGCTATATAGGAATTATTCTAATTTTTTAATATTAAGTTTACTAAACAAAGACAAAATAGGTTCGAAACTCTTTGACCATCATCTTATGTTAGTACTCGATGAAATTATACACTAAAACCATATTTTCATATTTTTGATATTTTTTTCAAAATCCGTGGGTTAACTGCTTTTAAAATAATGAAGTTTTCAGTAAATCCTCTATGTACTGAAGTTTATACTCTTCACTTTTGTTAAAAAATTTCAAACAACATTCAACATTTGAATTAATGTATTCTAAACTATATTTCATGGTATATAAGAATCATTCTAATTTTTTAATATTTAGTTTAGTAGAATTTCATATACTGCCTATATCAATGGAATTATCATTATAAAATCTTCATTATCTAGAGAAACGTAGACTACAAAGGTTCTAAACTTCTTTGACAATCATCTTATGTCAGTTTTAAATGAAACTCAACACTAAAACCAGATTTTCATATTTTTGAATTTTTTTCAAAATTTGTGGGTTAACCACTTCAAAAATATTGATTTTCGGTAAATCCTCTATATACTGAAGTTTATACTCTTCAATTTTGTTTAAAAATTTCAAACCACATTCTTCATTTGAATTAATGTATTCTAAAATATTTTTCATGCTATATAGGAATCATTCTAATTTTTTAATATTTTGTTTACTAATAAATTTCATATACTGCATAGATTAGTGGACATAGCATTATATAATCTTCACTATCTAGAGAAATAAAGAGTACAAAAGTTCTAACTCTTTGAGCATCATCTTATGTCAGTGATAGATGAAACTATACACTAAAATTAGATTTTCATATTTTTGAAATTATTTCGAAATTCGTGGGTGAACCCCCTTTTAAAATATTGAGTTTTTCAGTAAAGTACTATATACTGAAGTTTATACTCTTCACTTTAGTTTAAAAAGTTCAAACCACATTCTACATTTGAATTAATGTATTCTAAACCATATTTCATGGTATATAGGAATCATTCTAATTTTTTAATATTTAGTTTAGTAGAATTTCATTTATTGCCTAGATCAATAGAATTAGCATTATAAAATCTTCATTATCTAGAGAAAAAGAGACTACAAAGGTTCTAAACCTCTTTGACAATCATCTTATGTCAGTTTTCAATGAAACTCAACACTAAAACCAGATTTTTATATTTTTGATTTTTTTTCAAAATCTGTGGGTTAACCCCTTCAAAAATATTGATTTTCGATAAATCCTCTATATACTAAAGTTTATACTTTTCAATTTTGTTTAAAAATTTCAAACCACATTCTTCATTTGAATTAATGTATTCTAAAATATCTTTCATGCTATATAGGAATCATTCTAATTTTTGAATATTTTGTTTACTAAAATTTCATATACTGCCTAGATTAGTGGAATTAGCATTATAAAATCTTTATTATCTAGAGAAACAAAGACTACAATGGTTCTAACTCTTTGACCATCATCTTATGTCAGTACTAGATGGAACTATACACTAAAATTAGATTTTCATATTTTTGAAATTATTTCAAAATCCGTGGGTGAACCCACTTTAAAAATATTGAGTTTTCGGTAAATATTTTATATATTGAAGTTTATACTCTTCAATTTAGTTTAAAATTTTCAAATCACATTGTACATTTGAATTAATGTATTCTAAACTATCTTTAATGGTATATAGGAATCATTCTAATTTTTTAGTATTTAGTTTACTTAAATTTCATATACTGCCTAGTTTTGTGGAATTAGCACTATAAAATCTTCTTTATTTAGAGAAATAGAGACAAAAGAGGTTCTAAACTCTTTGACCATAGTCATATGTTAGTTTTCGATGAAACTATACACTAAAATCAGATTTCCATATTTTTGAAATTTTTCCAAAATCCGTGGGTTAACCCTTTCTAAAATAATGAGTTTTCGGTAAATGCTATATATACTAAAGTTTATACTCTTCACTTTTGTTTAAAAATTTCAAACCACATTCAACATTTGAATTAATGTATGCTAAACTATCTTTCATGGTATATAGGAATCATTCTAATTTTTAATATTTAGTTTAGTATAATTTCATATACTGCCTAGATCAATGGAATTAGCATTATAAAATTTTCATTATCTAGAGAAACGCAGACTACAAAGGTTCTAAACCTCTTTGACCATCATTTTATGTCAGTTTTCAATGAAACTCTACACTAAAACCAGATTTTATATTTTTGAATTTTTTTTCGGCAAATCCTCAATATACTGAAGTTTATACTCTTCAATTTTGTTAAAATTTAAAAACCACATTCTTCATTTGAATTAATGTATTCTAAACTATCTTTCATGCTAAATAGAAATCATTCTAATTTGTTAATATTTAGTTTACTAAAATTTTATATACTGCCTAGATTAGTGGGATTAACATTATAAAATCTTCATTATCTAGAGAAACAAAGACTACAAAGGTTCTAAATTTTTTGACAATCATCTTATGTCAGTGCTCGTTGAAACTATACACTAAAATTAGATTTTCATATTTTTAAAAAAAATTCAAAATCCGTGGGTGAATCCCCTTTAAAAATATTGAGTTTTCGGTAGATGTTCTATATACTGAAGTTTATACTCTTCACTTTTGTTTAAAATTTTCAAATCACATTCAACATTTGAATTAATGTATTTTAAAATATCTTTCATGGTATATATGAATCATTCTAAATTTTTAATATTCAGTTTACTAAAATTTTATATACTGACTAGATTATTGAAATTAGTACTATAAAATCTTAATTATCTAGAGAAACGAAGACAACATAGTTTCTAAACTCTTTGACCATCATCTTATTTTAGTTCTCGATGAAAATATACACTAAAGCCATATTTTTATATTTTTGAAAAAAATTCAAAATCAGTGGGCTAACCCTTTTAAAATAATGAATTTTTGGTAAATCTTCTATATACTGAACTTTATACTCTTCACTTTTGTTTAAAAATTTTCATTATCTAGTTAAACGGAGTTTACAAAGGTTCTAAACCTCTTTGACCATCATCTTATGTCAGTTCTCAATGAAACTTTACACTAAAACCATATTTTCATATTTTTAATATTTTTTCAAAATCCGTGGGTTAACCCCTTCAAAAATATTGATTTTTCGGTAAATCCTCTATATACTGAAGTTTATACTCTTCACTTTTGTTTAAAAATTTCAAACCACATTCTTCAATTGAATTAATTTATTCTAAACTATGTTTCATACTATATAGAAATTATTCTAATTTATTAATATTAAGTTTACTAAAATTTCATATACTGCCTAGAATAGTGGAATTAGGATTATAAACCTTCATTATCTAGAGAAACGAAGACAACAGAGGTTCTAAACTCTTTGACCATCATCTTATGTTAGTACTCGATGAAATTATACACTAAAACCATATTTTCATATTTTTGATATTTTTTTAAAAAATCCATGGGTTAACCGCTTTTAAGATAATGAGTTTTCTGTAAATCCTTTATTTACTGAAGTTTATACTCTTCACTTTTGTTTAAAACTTTCAAACCACATTCAACATTTGAATTAATGTATTCTAAACTATCTTTCTTGGTATATAGGAATCATTCTAATTTTTTAATATTTAGTTTAGTAGAATTTCATATACTGCCTATATCAATGGAATTAGCATTATAAAATCTTCATTATCTAGAGAAACGGAGACTACAAAGGTTATAAACCTCTTTGACAATAATCTTATGTCAGTTTTCAATGAAACTCAACACTAAAACCAGATTTTCATATTTTTGATTTTTTTTCGAAATCTGTGGGTTAACCCCTTCAAAAATATTGATTTTCAGTAAATCTTCTATATACTGAAGTTTATACTCTTCAATTTTGTTTAAAAATTTCAAACCACATTCTTCATTTGAATTAATGTATTCTAAAAAAAATTCATGCTATATAGGAATCATTCTAATTTTTTAATATTTTGTTTACTAAAATTTCATATACTGCATAGATTAGTTGAATTAGCATTATAAAATCTTCATTATCTAGAGAAACAGAGACTACAAAGGTTCTAACTCTTTGACCGTCATCTTATGTCAGTGCTAGATGAAACTATACACTAAAATTAGATTTTCACATTTTTGAAATTATTTCAAAATCCGTGGGTGAACACCCTTTTAAAATATTGAGTTTTCAGTAAATGTTCTATATACTGAAGTTTATACTCTTCACTTTAGTTTAAAAATTTCAAACCACATTCTACATTTGAATTAATGTATTCTAAACCATCTTTCATGGTATATAAGAATCATTCTAATTTTTTAGTATTTAGTTTATTTAAAGTTCATATACTGCCTAGATTTGTGGAATTAGCATTATAAAATCTTTATTATCTAGAGATACAGAGACAACAGAGGTTCTAAACTCTTTGACCATCATCTTATGTTAGTTCTCGATGAAACTATACACTAAAATCAGATTTTAATATTTTTGAAAATTTTCCAAAATCCGTGGGTAACCCCTTCTGGAATAATAAGTTTTCGGTAAATGCTCTATATACTAAAGTTTATACTCTTCACTTTTGTTTAAAAATTTCAAACCACATTCAACATTTGAATTAATGTATTCTAAACTATCTTTCAAGGTATATATGAATCATTCTAATTTTTTAATATTAAGTTTAGTATAATTTCATATACTGCCTAGATCAATGGAGTTAGCATTATAAATTTTTCATTATCTAGAGAAACGGAGACTACAAAGGTTCTAAACCTCTTTGACCATCATTTTATGTCAGTTTTTAATGAAACTCTACACTAAAACCAGATTTTTATATTTTTGAATTTTTTTCAAAATCTGTGGGTTAACCCTTTCAAAAATATTGATTTTCGGTAAATCCTCTATATACTGAAGTTTATACTCTTCAATTTTGTTAAAATTTTCAAACCACATTCTTCATTTGAATTAATGTATTCTAAACTATTTTTCATGCTAAATAGGAATCATTCTAATTTGTTAATATTTAGTTTACTAAAATTTCATATACTGCCTAGATTAGTGGAATTAGCATTATAAAATCTTCATTATCTAGAGAAACAGAGACTACAAAGGTTCTAAACTCTTTGTCCATCATCTTATTTCAGTGCTCGATGAAAATATACACTAAAATTAGATTTTCATATTTTTAATTTTTTTTAAACCCCCTTTAAAAATATTGAGTTTTCGGTAGATGCTCTATATACTGAAGTTTATACTCTTCACTTTTGTTTAAAAATTTCAAACCACATTCGACATTTGAATTAATGTATTTTAAACTATCTTTCATGGTATATATGAATCATTCTAAATTTTTAATTTTTAGTTTACTAAAATTTTATATACTGGCTACATTAGTGAAATTAGTATTATAAAACCTTAATTATCTAAAGAAACGAAGACAACATAGGTTTTAAACTCTTTGACCATCATCTTATTTTAGTTCTCGATGAAAATATACACTGAAGCCATATTTTCATATTTTTGAAAAAAATTCAAAATCAGTGGGTTAACCCCTTTAAAATAATGATTTTTTGGTAAATCCTCTATATACTGAAGTTTATACTCTTCACTTTTGTTTAAAAATTTTAAACCACATTCTACGTTTGAATTAATGTATTCTAAACTATCTTTCATGGTATATAGGAATCATTCTAATGTTTTAATATTTAGTTTAATTCATATACTACCTATATCAATGAAATTAGCATTATAAAATCTTTATTATCTAGAGAAACGGAGACTATAAAGGTTCTAAACCTCTTTGACCATCATCTTATGTCAGTTCTCATTGAAACTTTACACTAAAACCAGATTTTCATTTTTTTTTTCAAAATCCGTGGGTTAACCCCTTCAAAATATTGATTTTTGGGTAAATCCTTTATATACTGAAGTTTATACTCTTCACATTTGTTTAAAAATTTCAAACCACACTATTAAATTGAATTAATTTATCATAAATAATATTTTATGCTATATAGGAATTATTCTAATGTTTTAATATCATTCAGCTCAATAAAGGTTTGAACTTTTTTTTTCTTCTTATTCTCGAATTGTGTGTATAGAAAAGGAGAATCTTTGTTTGTACGGACACCCGAACGAGTCGTGGGAAGTGAATCTGCCGGCGGAGGAAGTTCCACCGGAGCTACCTGAGCCTGCGCTCGGTATCAATTTCGCTAGGGACGGTATGCAGAGGAAAGACTGGCTCTCTCTCGTTGCTGTTCATAGTGATTGTTGGTTGCTCTCTGTTTCTTTCTACTTTGGTGCTCGCCTTAATCGCAACGACAGGTTTTTCTTTTGCTTCTTCTTACATGAAACCACTTGTTATGTTTCGTGGTTCTTGTAGCCCTGTATTGAATCTGTTAAAGTATTGATCATTGAGTTTGTACGGAATGAGATTGTCTTTGATTGCCTTTTTGATGTGTGTGTGTTGGTTCTTGTTTTTGTTTATTAGGCTATATATCTTTTCATGTGACTTGACTCATATCTATAGACGTCTTGATAGTTGTTTTACAGTAAAACATGGCTCTTTAGACAAACAACAATCAAGACATTACAGTAAAACAACTATCAAGACGTCTATATACAAAAAAAATGGCTCTTTCATTAGTACCAGTGAGAGATCACTTCATTGTTATATATTTCGACTTTAAAAAAATTGTTTTGGTTATTGTCTTTTCCACTTCTTCTTCTTCTTCAAGAGGGAAGCTAGTTTTGGCATTTAGTGAAAGCTAGACTTTACTTTTATAGCTCACCAGCCACCACTAGTCATAGTTCTCTTATCATTATAGTGCGTCATCTTATCTTTTATTGGACTAGTAAAAAGCAAGTTGTAGACTTTATTTTTGAGGATGGAGATTCTAAAACCTACATTGTTAGAAACATATGATGTTATAAACATCACGTAGAAACTCACAATTGGTATATACTGATATGAAGAGTCTGGATCTTTTTTCTTTATCCGTGGGTGTGGGTTGGCGGGTCAGCGGGCGAGTTTGACCCGCAATCCAGCCTTAACCGTTCGTATACCAGATTAATTTTTATATTGCTATTATTTAATAAAATACATTTTAATTAAAATTTATACACAGATAAGATTACAAAAAAATACAAATATAATCAGAAAGAAAAAATAAATATCAAAAGTTAAATTTAAAATAAAAAATATACCCGCCTTTTTAAGGTCGGGTCAAAATCTAGTATACGCATAAAATTCTCAAAACCCGACCCATGGATTGTCACGGATCAAGTTCGACCCGACCCGATCGGGTTATAAGCACGTCGTCTCCTTTGGTTCTCCCCTTATAATCGACGAGTGAGTTCGATTGGATCGCTGTTTGTCATTTCTCACTACCTAAAGAAAAAAAAAAGTGAGTCTCTCTCTCTCTCTCTTCTCCTTCCTTCATCAGCTTTTATCTTCTACTTACCTCTCAGATCTGACATCGATTTCAAATCTTCTTCAGGTTCTCTCTCTCCCCTGGCCGTTGACGGTCCCGTCCCGGCCGTGGATCTGATTCTGACCCCCGCGATCTGAGGTCAAACATGGCGGCAGCCAACGCCCCCATCACGATGAAGGAGGTCCTAACGGTGAGTCGGAGTCCCCGCTCCATTTTTAGTAACATATCTCTCTTTGGAATCGAGCTAGGATTTTGGACGATTAACATGTTTCTATAGTTGCAATCTCTGAATTACTGTTTTGAATTTCTCCTCGATCGTTTCGGATTCGTTAGCTTGTGTTATTATCTGATCAGATTTCCCCAATATTCGCTCAGATCTAAGTATCGAGCCCTGGATTTTAAGTTTGTCGTTTAGTCCAGTGTGCTGATTCACTCGGATCTTGTTAATAAGTTGATGAACTATTTGTTTTGAGATTTTTAATAGCTTCCGAGCATTGGGATCAATCAGCAATTCATCACGTTTACGAATGTTACTATGGAGTCTGACAAGTACATATGTGTGCGAGAGACGGCGCCTCAGAACAGCGTTGTGATTATTGATATGAATATGCCGATGCAGCCTCTGAGGAGACCAATTACTGCTGATTCTGCACTTATGAACCCTAACTCGAGGATCCTTGCCTTGAAAGGTATTTTGACCGTTTCCTTCTGTTACTACTAAACCTTGTACCTAGAATAGGCTTCCTTTTGACGTTTTCTTTTCTTGGGATTATCATTGATAACTCCCACGCTTTGTTAGCTTTTGATTTTATTTTTTATTTTTTCCCTCTCAATATTATTGGAGACTTCAGTATAGAGTTCTATGTTTAATGGATACTTTTGTATAGAGTTCTATGTTTTCTGACATGTGATATATCTGTTATAACTGTGTTGTGCAAATTACGGTCTGTATTGGATGTTTCGTTACGATAACTATTTTACTTATTTCTTCCTTTGTTGCTCACTTTTTTTTCCCTTAATTTGTATATAGCTCAAGTTCCAGGAACTACTCAGGACCATCTGCAGATATTTAACATTGAGGCAAAAGCAAAGTTGAAGTCATATCAGATGCCTGAGCAGGTGATCATTGAAACAACCTCTTTGTTACTCGATTTTCTTTTATGCTGGACACTATCGGACTCTGATTTTATAGGTTTGATATTTTTCTTTTGGATATTAACCGCACCATGTGTATTATAGGTTTCTTTTTGGAAATGGATTACACCAAAGATGTTGGGGCTGGTCACACAAACATCCGTGTATCATTGGTCGATTGAAGGTTTTATATCTTTAACTTATTGCCATCTTCTTCATATCATGTATATGTTGTTTCTAATTTTGCTCCAATATTTCCAGGTGATTCTGAGCCTGTTAAGATGTTTGATAGGACAGCCAATTTGGCCAACAATCAAATTATTAACTATAAGTGCTCTCCCAATGAGAAGTGGTTGGTGTTGATTGGTATTGCCCCTGGCTCTCCTGAGGTAGGTTTGATGCGACACATTTTAAGTTGGATTACATATTAGGTTGGATGAAGACATTATAATGGCTGGCATTGTATATATTCTTGACTGGAGCTTTTCATTATTATTTTCTGTAGAGGCAACAATTGGTAAAAGGGAATATGCAGCTTTTCTCTGTTGATCAACAGCGGAGTCAGGCCCTTGAAGCACATGCTGCTTCATTTGCCCAGTTCAAGGTGAACTAAGCGGTTCTTTTGTTTTTTCATTCCGTGGTGTGATCTTGAATTGTAGTATAACAAGCAACGTTGTTAACGGTAGGTCCCTGGGAATGAGAATCCTTCTATTCTTATATCCTTTGCAAGCAAGAGCTTTAACGCTGGACAGGTAACATCAAAATTGCATGTCATTGAGCTTGGCGCCCAACCAGGTTAGCTTCCTCAGCTGCTCTATCTGTTCATGGTTATTAGCCTATTTGGTTACGCTTTCAATTGGTGTCTGATCTGATCTCTAAAATTGGGCAATTTTTTTTCTTTGCAGGAAAACCATCATTCTCAAAGAAGCAGGCAGATCTCTTCTTCCCCCCAGATTTTGCTGATGATTTTCCTGTAGCCATGCAGGTATGTAGTTGCATTAGAAGTTCAGTTAACTTCAGTGAGTTTCCGGTGAAATTTTTATGACACCATTTTCTCTCCTTTTCGGACAGGTCTCTCACAAATTTAACTTGATATACGTCATCACCAAGCTTGGCCTGTTGTTTGTATACGATTTAGAGACGGCTTCTGCCATCTACAGAAATCGGATAAGCCCAGACCCAATTTTCTTGACTTCTGAAGCTTCTTCAGTTGGGGGTTTCTATGCCATTAATAGGCGAGGACAAGTTCTCCTGGCTACAGTAAATGAGGCTACGATAATACCTTTTATCAGCGGTCAAGTATGTTTACTTTTTCCCGTTTTTTTCTCGATACAATTTATCTATATCTTCATAACATGTTAACAACTCTATGATTTTGTATAACAGTTGAACAATTTGGAACTTGCTGTCAATCTGGCTAAAAGAGGAAACCTCCCTGGTGCAGAAAATCTGGTATGTGATGTTTACCTTGGTTCATATGTGTGGATCTGTTTTGTTTACTGGAGTAACTGAAGTTAACGAAAGCCAGCTGGACAAAAAGAGTCATTCGTTGGTGATCAATTTCTCATATTCAGTTTGAATGTTGCAGGTTGTCCAGCGGTTCCAAGAGTTATTTGCTCAAACAAAGTACAAAGAGGCTGCCGAGCTTGCTGCTGAATCTCCTCAGGGGATTCTACGGACACCTGATACGGTGGCTAAATTCCAGGTATGTTCTCCATATGTAAGCAAGTAATCCTCTGCGGATATGCTAACTGTTGTTAGATGTAGGTAGCACCAATCTAAAACTACAACATCGCACTATTCAATTTTGCAGAGTGTTCCAGTACAAGCAGGGCAAACTCCTCCATTGTTACAGTATTTTGGGACCCTTTTGACTAGAGGAAAGCTCAATTCATATGAGTCTTTGGAACTGTCTCGCCTTGTTGTGAATCAAAACAAGAAGAACCTCTTGGAAAACTGGTTGGCAGAGGATAAGTTAGAATGCAGTGAAGAACTTGGAGACCTTGTCAAGGTAATCATTAAATTTATCATTGTCCTTCATTGTCTCCTTTAGCATCCTGTAACGATAATCTATTCTGTTCCAGACTGTAGATAATGACCTGGCTCTGAAAATATACATCAAAGCTCGAGCTACTCCAAAAGTTGTAGCAGCTTTTGCAGAGCGAAGGGAGTTTGACAAAATACTGATTTACTCAAAGCAGGTAAGCTATAAGTTTCTTCCCGAGTAATGGTTACCCAGAAGTTAATTCTGCTAATAATCTAACATTGTTTCATATTGTGATTTTAGGTTGGGTACACACCTGATTACATGTTTCTTTTGCAAACCATACTCCGTACGGATCCCCAGGTTAGTATGATGCATTTTTGATACTTGTAACATATTAACCCTTGAAAGACGGGTTTACTGGATTCTTTCTGCGTATGCACAAGAAGATTTATGAAGAAGTAACTCCGGCTGATTAATTTTAACCTGATGTTGTTTATTATGCAGGGAGCAGTAAATTTTGCTTTAATGATGTCCCAAATGGAAGGAGGTTGTCCAGTTGACTACAACACCATCACTGATCTTTTCCTTCAGGTCGGTAAATATGTTTGAAATAGTGTATACAAACAAAATATATAGCCCATTACAGGAGAATTATCATGTATTAATTTACCTGTGCATATACAGAGAAACCTGATCCGTGAAGCGACTGCTTTCCTTCTGGATGTTCTGAAGCCAAATTTACCTGAGCATGCTTTTCTGCAGACTAAGGTTGAAAAGAGTTGCCACGTTGTATCTGGCTTTGCTTTTCCTATTCGTATTCCTTTCTCAGAGCTTTTACTCCGCTGTTAACTCAGGTTCTGGAGATCAATTTGGTAACCTTTCCCAATGTGGCTGATGCAATTTTAGCAAATGGGATGTTCAGCCACTATGACCGCCCTCGTGTTGCTCAGCTTTGTGAAAAGGCTGGACTTTATATCCAATCTTTGAAGGTTGTTGCTCCATTTTACTTTTTTTTCGTTATCCCTATGACCGCCCTCGTGTTGCTCAAATATATAGATGTATTATCTTTTTCTTTTGTTATCCCTAACTTCTTTTCCTTTTGCTTTGTGCAGCATTACTCAGAGTTACCTGATATTAAACGTGTAATTGTGAACACACATGCTATTGAGCCGCAGGTAACCTCTGAACTAATATTCGGTTGCTAAACTCTTGAATGGTCGAGTGGTTGAACATATCTCTGTTCAAAATGCAGGCTCTTGTCGAGTTTTTTGGTACTCTTTCTAGCGAGTGGGCTATGGAGTGCATGAAGGATCTTCTGCTGGTCAACCTTAGAGGCAACCTTCAGATAATAGTTCAGGTAAGTGCTGTGCTGTTGTACGATATGATTTTTTCCATTGTTTAATGTGACACTGACGAGTACATATCATTGCAGGCTTGCAAGGAGTACTGTGAGCAACTTGGTGTCGATTCATGCATTAAACTCTTTGAGCAGTTCAAGTCGTATGAAGGGCTATACTTTTTCCTAGGTTCATATTTGAGTATGAGGTGATATATCAGATACTGTCATTCCTGTAAATAAGCAGAATCCTTGTGTTTGTATTCTGACGATAAACAATGGTTTCTCTCTGTGCGATAGTGAGGATCCTGAGATTCACTTCAAATACATTGAAGCAGCTGCCAAGACGGGTCAAATAAAGGAAGTCGAGCGTGTCACTAGAGAGTCTAACTTTTATGATGCTGAAAAGACGAAAAACTTTTTGATGGAGGCTAAGCTTCCTGATGCCCGTCCTTTGATAAATGTCTGCGACCGTTTTGGCTTTGTACCTGATCTTACTCATTACCTGTACACAAACAACATGCTTCGTTACATTGAAGGCTACGTGCAGAAGGTATGGATTCTCTTGGGACTACTGTTAATGTGTGTCGACGTTTTGCATTTTATGCATTAAATAATCATAATATGATTCTTTCCGCAGGTGAACCCTGGGAATGCTCCCTTAGTTGTGGGGCAGTTGCTTGATGACGAATGCCCTGAAGATTTTATAAAAGGCCTCATTCTTTCTGTTCGTTCGTTGCTTCCTGTTGAACCCCTTGTTGAGGAATGCGAGAAGAGGTGTGAATCTCTTTGTCATCTTGGTTTTCGTTCATATGCCCCTTTGTTTTTAAAATAAGATGTGTTTGTCTTTTCAGAAATCGACTGCGTCTCCTCACTCAGTTCTTGGAGCATCTAGTTAGTGAGGGAAGCCAAGATGTCCATGTCCATAATGCCTTGGGTAAAATTATCATAGACAGTAACAACGAACCCTGAGCATTTCCTGACCACCAATCCTTACTACGACTCTAAAGTTGTGGGTAAGTACTGTGAGAAACGTGATCCCACCCTGGCTGTTGTGGCATACAGAAGAGGACAATGTGATGAGGAACTCATCAATGTCACCAACAAGAACTCATTGTTCAAGTTACAAGCCAGGTATTTGTTTACAATTAACCAAATTTCTTACTTATTCCACAGCGGTTTCCTCTGTAGTTTTTGCTTACGCACGACCTTCCAACTGCAGGTATGTAGTGGAGAGGATGGATGGTGACCTCTGGGATAAGGTTCTTATGGAAGAAAATGAATATAGAAGACAACTTATTGACCAAGTTGTGTCTACTGCTTTACCCGAAAGCAAGAGCCCAGAGCAAGTTTCTGCAGCTGTTAAAGCATTCATGACTGCTGATCTGCCACATGAGCTTATCGAGCTTCTTGAAAAGATTGTGCTTCAAAATTCTGCATTCAGCGGAAACTTTAATCTGCAAAATCTACTTATACTGACAGCTATCAAGGCAGATCCTTCTAGAGTTATGGATTACATTAACAGGCTGGATAACTTTGATGGTCCGGCTGTTGGAGAAGTGGCGGTTGATGCCCAATTATATGAAGAAGCATTTGCGATTTTCAAGAAGTTTAACTTAAATGTTCAGGCTGTCAACGTATTGCTGGATAACGTCAGAAGCATTGAGCGTGCTGTTGAGTTTGCTTTCCGTGTCGAAGAAGATTCTGTTTGGACCCAAGTCGCCAAGGCTCAACTCAGGGATGGGCTAGTCAGTGATGCAATTGAATCTTTTATTCGAGCTGATGATGCCACTCATTTCTTGGAGGTCATACGTGCTACTGAAGATGCTAATGTCTATGATGACTTGGTCAGATACCTTCTTATGGTTAGACAGAAGGTGAAGGAACCCAAGGTTGATAGTGAGCTCATATATGCTTATGCAAAGATTGAAAGGTTGGGTGAGATAGAGGAATTTATTCTGATGCCAAACGTTGCTAACCTACAACAAGTGGGCGATCGCCTGTATGATGAAGCGTTGTATGAGGCTGCCAAAATAATTTATGCGTTCATATCGAACTGGGGCAAGTTAGCCGTCACACTTGTGAAGTTGCAGCAGTTCCAAGGTGCTGTGGATGCAGCAAGGAAAGCCAACAGTGCAAAGACATGGAAGGAAGTCTGCTTTGCTTGTGTTGATGCAGAAGAATTCCGACTGGCTCAAATATGTGGACTTAACATTATCATACAGGTGAACAATGACCTGATCTTGTTGAAAATTTTCTTCAATTTGCATGATATTATTGTCCCACGGGTTAATTAATCTTTTTATCCTCTTAACAGGTGGATGACCTGGAAGAAGTCAGCGAGTACTACCAGAACAGAGGATGCTTCAATGAATTAATCTCACTTATGGAGAGTGGACTTGGTCTGGAACGGGCTCACATGGGGATCTTCACCGAGTTGGGTGTACTGTACGCCAGATATCGTTATGAGAAGCTTATGGAACACATCAAGTTGTTCTCCACTCGTCTCAATATTCCAAAGCTTATACGAGCCTGTGATGAGCAACAGCATTGGCAGGAACTTACCTATCTGTACATTCAATACGATGAGTTTGATAATGCTGCAACTACTGTCATGAACCATTCCCCTGAAGCATGGGAGCACATGCAATTCAAAGACATTGTCGCCAAGGTCGCGAATGTCGAGCTTTACTACAAAGCCGTTCACTTCTACTTGCAAGAGCACCCTGATATAATCAACGATCTTCTCAATGTGCTTGCTCTGCGGTTAGATCACACACGAGTGGTGGATATCATGCGCAAGGTTCGAGGCTGACCCTTTGTTTGATTTTTGCCTCTTTAAAGCTTATCAGCAGTGGCTTAATAATGATTGATTTCTGATAGATATTTTTCTTCCTGATCTCAGGCTGGTCAGCTGCGCCTTATCAAGCCCTACATGGTTGCAGTTCAGAGCAACAATGTTTCTGCTGTAAATGAAGCGCTTAATGAGATATACGTAGAAGAAGAAGACTACGACAGGTTGCGCGAGTCTATTGATTTGCATGACAGCTTTGACCAGATAGGCCTCGCTCAGAAGGTAAGAGTTTTAAATCTACCAGTCGTGATAACGTTTTATATCTTCGCTTATATACTTATTAATCTTTATATCTTTGCAGATTGAGAAACACGAGCTTGTGGAAATGAGACGTGTGGCTGCGTATATCTACAAGAAAGCTGGTAGATGGAAGCAATCAATTGCGTTGTCGAAGAAAGATAACATGTACAAGGACTGTATGGAAACTGCTTCACAATCCGGCGACCATGACCTCGCAGAACAACTTCTCGGTTTACTTTCATTGAACAGGTATATTGAGGTGTTTTTCAAGCACGATTACATCAAAAAAATGCCATTCATTTTTTTTTATTCTTTTGGTATGCGGCAAAACAGAAGATGAAATTAAGAAAATCCGTTTTTTTTTTTGTAACAGGGTAAAAAGGAATGCTTTGCCACATGTCTCTTTGTCTGTTATGACTTAATCCGACCAGATGTTGCTCTGGAACATGCTTGGATCAACAATATGCTCGACTTTGCCTTCCCGTATCTCCTCCAGGTGACTTATCCTCCGAATCACTCAAACGAGATAGGAACCATGTGAACACTATACATATGATCAATCTCTTTCTTCCCTTCTTTTATGGCAGGTTATCCGAGAATACTCTGGGAAAGTGGATGAACTAATCAAGGACAAACTAGAAGCACAGAAGGAAGTGAAGGCCAAAGAGCAGGAAGAGAAGGATGTCATGTCCCAACAGGTACTACTGCTTAATTTCAGCTTATACATCATATCCCAACAGTGCTTAAATATATTGAAAACACAGCTTTTATATCTTTGGTTTTGTTATGAAAACAGAATATGTACGCCCAATTATTGCCACTGGCTCTACCTGCCCCACCGATGCCAGGAATGGGAGGTGGTCCAGGGATGGGAGGCGGTTACGGTCCGCCACCACAGATGGGAGGGATGCCTGGAATGCCACCAATGCCACCATATGGAATGCCACCGATGGGAGGCTACTAAGACCATCGAAAACAAAAAACTCATCTCTACCACGGTGGTATTCGTCTACTACAGGACTGTGACTGTTACTCGTACGGAATGTTTCCTTTCTTTCTTTGATTTTATAGGGTATGTGTGGATAATAATCTCGGTACACTTTCCGTTTGTAATAATATTCTTTGGGGTCTTTAGAAGAGTCATTTTTGGTACCATTGTCAACGTTTTATAAACTTTTTGAGTTTTATGAACTTCTTTGTGTTTGTTTTGACTTTGATTGTTCTTGTTGGCTCGCCTTTGATTTACAAAAAAAAACGAAGAGATTGAAAATACTCTTAGAAGAAAAAAACTGGCTCCAGCCTGTGCTCCAGTTTCTACCATTAGAAGAAAAAAAACTGAACCAAATGAAATGCAACAGAGCAGTCAATACTTTGAGTATACAAGGGCTGGAGCCTGGAGGCTTCTCACACGAATCTCTAGCTAGGTGCGACCATTAATCTACTACTTGGCTTAATCTACACGAATGCAATAAAGCAGTCAATAAAAACTAAAAAAAATATCTACACCTACAGCGAAGACCTTAATCATACAAATTAAAAAAAATATCTGCAGAAGAAGAAGTTATAAGAATTTCACAATCCCTTGATATAGACATTTACATAAAAAGGTAGTTCCAAAAAAAAAAAGACATTTAGATAAAAAAGAATCTTTTTTTTCAAATAAACTATAACCATTGCTATTCCTGTCTGTGTTTTCAAAATATCTCGACTCAACCCCATGACAAAACCAAAACTACAAATATCTTAAAATCACCATCACTCAACACGTCGTCGTTTCAGTCTCATTTACTGGCAACAGGATGGACGAGTCGACTCTGATCGAGACTCGGCACAGCGGACAACTCGACTCGGTCATAAGCCACCGGTCCACGCATTCGCAGTGGTAACAATGGCGACACAGAGGAAGCACTTTCATCTTCTCTCCATCTTCTAAACCACCGAGGCATATACAACACTCCCTCTCTTCCTCCTCCGCCTCCCTCCGGCACAGCACAACCGGCAAACTCCGAATCGCCGCCGGATCGAGACCTCCGCCAACGCACGGCGTAAACGGAGGTGACGGCGCGTGGAAGTCGGTGAGATCGCGAACGAGGCAGCTCCGGTGGATGTAGAGAGTGAGCAAGGCGAAGAAGAGGACGACGGAGAACAGAGCCACGACGAAGAAAACTGTCCGGCCGTGAATCTGGAAGTTCCGGTCGTCGTACTGGTTCTCGTTCCAGTACAGAAGCATCGAGGCTCTTGGAGACGGTGATGATGACGTCATCTCCTGGCTGTATTTATGGGTCGTTGTGCTGTATAAATGCACAATCTCTGCTGTATATATAGATACAGTTAATATTAGTCACGTGATTGCATACATGATTCGTTGTTAATTTTATTAATATTATTAAGCCCAGGGAATATTAATTAGAGTCAAGTTTGGAGGAAAGTGGGCTTTGAAATAGTTTAGGTTCTTAAAGTGCTTTGGGAACCAAATTAATTCGAATAAATAACAGTAGGCGCCATGCCATGCACGTTTCTGTTTACTCTGTTGTTAAATGGTACCAAGATACCAATGGAATAAGACATAAGACCAGTATAGTTAAATTACAAAAATATGACTGTAAGGTAGCTTTTATTAGCACTAGGATTAAAACCCACGCGGGGGATAATGACTTTAAAAAAAACTTAATGTTCTAATACATTGAGTTTGTAATAAAAAGTTTAAATTACCCTTCCTAAATCATTTTAATGTTAAAAATTACATATAGATAATTATAAACCCAACGCACTTTCCACTTTCTAAATATTAAATTATAAAAAACAAATTTAAACTAAATTAAAATGTTAATTTATTTATGATTAAATGTATTTGTCACCTACGGGTCTGGGTCACAAGTCTATTTACTCTTGACTTTACTGGTATTTATGGAAGAACCACAACAAACTAATCTTTGAAAATAAGTCTTGTACGGAGTCAGAACTAATCCTTAAAGTTTTCACTACAAGAAAGCAGGCGGATACTGACGGACGAATTCGTCAGAATATCGTCGGAATAGACATATTTTGACGAATATCTGACGAAACTGTCCGTCGGTATCATTTCGTCGGAATTTCGAACTTCGTCGGAATTTCGTCAGCCACACCGACGAATTTCTGACGAATGCCGAGAAACTATATTCTGACGAACTTCTGACCACATTCCGATAACAGCTCCGACAACAGCGGTCCTCGGAAAATTGGAAAATACTGACGAACTAGGTCCCTCGGAAAATACCGACGAACCTGTCCCTCGGAAATACCGACGAACTCGGTCCCTCGGTAAATACCGACGACTACGTTCGTCAGTATTTTCCGACGACATTGTTCGTCGGTAATTTCCGAGGGACAGGTTCGTCGGTATTTTCCGAGGGACAGGTTCGTCGGTATTTTCCGAGGGACATGTTCGTCGGTATTTTCCGAGGACCGCGGTTCGTCGGTATTTTCCGAGGGACATGGTTCGTCAGTATTTCCAATTTTTCAATATAGAATTTGTATTTTGCATTTTTAAATATTTTTATTATAGAATAAAATTTTGCAATTTTATAAATTTAATTAAAATAAATCTGAAATTGAAAACTAATAATATTATAGAATTTAAATTCATACAAACCGAAATATTAAAAAAAAACATTCAGAAAGTTTTAAAATTCAGAAAAAAACTAAGAACTCGAAGCAAATAAACGGTTTAGCTTCTCCATTATCTCGGCGTTGGTCTTCTTTTGGGATGCCAACTCAGCAAGGATAGTGGCATTCTCAGCAAGGATAGTGGCATTCTCAGCTTGGATAGTGGCGTTCTGCTCCTCCAATGCCACAATCCGTTCACCTTTGTCATGTAGCTCATCGAGAATCATGGGATCGGCATACGGAGCCTGCGAAGAAGATGCCGGATACGAAGAAGCACGGCGGGCCAATCCAACTAAAAAGCCTCCTTTCCTTTTAGGAACAGCCTACAAAATATTTTAAGTTAGTAAACTACATTATAAAATGAATATATTAATAAAAAAAAAATTACCTTTTCAACCATCTCATTGATTTGCAATCGGGACAAGTTGGTTGAAGCTCCCACTGAATCGCCGTCATCAGAGAGAGGCTGAGATTGAGATGCTATTTCAGTTTCCACCAAATCAACGACATCTTTGATCAAGAGGTCCTGAATTTGACCCGTCTTCTTGTTAGTGTGAGCCACCTTAATGAGTTGGAGTCGATCAACGGGATTACCGTCATTTGCTTCGATCTAAAAAACCACCATTATTAGCCAAGGAATATATAAAATATTTATATAAATAAACATAAAGATAAATAATAAAAAAAACTTACAAGTTCATCTTCCTTAGTAGACATAGAGCAAGCCCCGAGGTTGTGCACATACATACCTTTCCCGCCACGATCGCTCTTCCGGTTCTTAGAGTTCCTAGAAGACGTCTCTGCAGTTTCGTCCTTCTGCCAATGAGCTACCAACTGCTCGAACACCCTCCCGTTGATGTTCCGTGGCCTCTTGTTCTTCTGCCAAACTTTCTTCCACGCATTCACTTGCTTTGTATAAGAGTCCATGGCCTTAGCTTTGAATCTAATACGGACTGTTTCCGTGTGATCGGGGTGCCAGTTGAACTCTTGCTACAAAACACACATAATTTTAATAAGTAGATATATTAAAAAAATGTAAGTAATTTTAAAAAATGAAGAGTTATTACCGCAAATTGACGAAACCACAACTCTTGGTCTTCTTGAGGGATCTCACTCCACTTCGTATATCCAATTTGGAGCATGGAATACATCATCTGGTTGATGCTCCTGCTAATGCCATTACTCGACTTGGTGAACCTTTAAAAAAATACAAGTTAACAAGTTAATTAATGGAAAAAAACATAATGCAACAAATAAAAAAAATACTAACCAAGTGCTATGTCCTCGTCGTGGGGTGGGATGGAGAACCGGGAGATGCTCTCGACCCGGTTGTTGAACCAATAGTTCAACTGGCATGACCCCCGGATTCTGTTGAGCGGGAGGTGGAGCGGGAATATATGCGGGAAACGAGTTTTGTTCGTGAGACGATCCCGATGCACGGGAAGAGCTCACCGAACTACGTCGACGGGCTGCAGGGCGGGGTGATTCCTCGGACCTAAAAAAATTAATACATCAAATTAATTAAAATGATTTTTACATAAAAAATGATTTATATATATATATATATAAAAATATAAAAAATTATAATTTTTTATAAATATTGAAAAGGGTTGTTAAATATTTTTAAAAATCGAAAAACGTTTTTAAAAATCAAAAATCATTTTTAAAAATCAAAAAACGTTTTTAAAAATCAAAAAACGTTTCTAAAAATCAACCAAAAAATAAAACGTTTTAAATAATACATAGTTTAAACTGTAAACTTGAAAAAACGTTTTTAAATATCAAAAAAACGTTTTTAAAAATCAAAAATCATTTTTAAAAATCAAAAAACGTTTTTAAAAATAAAAAAAAACGTTTCTAAAAATCAAAAAAAAATAAAACGTTTTAAATAATACATAGTTTAAACTGTAAACTTGAAAAAAACGTTTTTAAATATCAAAAAACGTTTTTAAAAATCAAAAATCATTTTTAAAAATCAAAAAACGTTTTTAAAAATCAAAAAAAACGTTTCTAAAAATCAAAAAAAAAAAAACGTTTTAAATAATACATAGTTTAAACTGTAAACTTGAAAAAAACGTTTTTAAATATCAAAAAACGTTTTTAAATATCAAAAAACGTTTTAAAAATAGTAAAACGTTTTGAATTTAACAAAAACACAAAATAATTCCAGAAAAAAATTAAAACAACAACAATCCTAACTTATATATCCTAAACAATCCATTCAATCCTAAAACATTCAATCAAACAAGAACAAATCGGAGATCTAACATCCAAAACCCTAAAAAATTGAAATAAACAAAGGTTAGGATGATTCTTACATGATTTCGGGTTTGGGGGAAGAGATATGAGCGTGGGTAGAGGAATCGCCGGGGATGGGAGCTCGAAAACCACCGGAATCGCCTTCAAAGAGAGAGAAACGGCGGAGAGGATAGAGAGAGAGGCGGAAATAACGAAGAAGGAAGAAGAAGGGTTAATTATATTTGATGATTCCGACGGACACGGGTTCGTCAGTATTCCGTCGGAATCATTAAATATAAACCAATTCGAGGTGCGCGAAAATTTTCACGCGGTTTAGTTTCCCGGGTGAATAAAATTTCCGACGGACACGGGTTCGTCAGTGTTTTCCGACGGAATACTGACAAACTTTACCGAGGGAATTCCGACGACATAGTGTTTAGGGGTTGATTACAAGTTTCTAAATGCAAAATCCTAATCTCTGATAATATATATAGTATTTGCATAAATATTTAACAATAAAAATGTTTTTATAACACAATTTTACACAATAACATTTTTTTGTAGTAAGATTAGATGAATATGATTGTATAAGTATATGAGTGTTAAGATGAGATGTTATAAAAACATTGATATGCATAAACACTTATTTTATGAGTTGTTATATTTGAATGGTTGCGATCTAATACTATACTAAAAACTTATTATGTGTTATTTTTGTTGTTTTGGCATCTAAATTTATAGATTTATATGTTTGAAATTGTTTTCAAACACAAGTCCTCGTTAATTCGTCAGTATATTCCGACGACATACCGACGAACTCGACCAGTTCGTCGGTATGTCGTCGGAATATACTGACGAATTAACGAGGAAGTATACAAACATCATTGAAACCCTATGTCGTCGGAACTCCGTCGCAATATACCGACGGATTACCGACGAACTAGCCTGGTTCATCGGTAATCCGTCGGTATATGCCGACGGAATTCCGACGGACCGAGGAAAAAAAAAAAAAAAAAAAAACCTAATCCGAATCTTCTGAATCTTCATCAAACTCCCCAACCTCAGCTTCTGGCTCCGAATGTACAACAGCATCAAGTCCAAACTCAGTAAAATTCTCAACGAATTCAACATCTGCCAAATCTTGAACTGCCTGGGCGTTGCTGGTAGACTCTGGTTGCAATGGTTCATCATCATCAGAACTTCCATTCAATCGTCCTCTTGGGTTGATTTGCGTTACTGTGACCCATGGATCGTCTCTGTACGTCACCCGAGGGTAACTGATGTAGCACACCTATACATATCAATTTTACAAGTATTAGTAGAGTATATAACATTAATTAATGATATTGGTAAAAAATTATGAATAAATTAACATACCTGATCAGCTTGCGAACCAAGAATGAAGGGATCATAATATTGAAGTTTCCGCCGCGAATGAACCGATATAACACCAAACGCATCAATCTTCACTCCTCTATCTAGGGTGGTGTCATACCAATCACAATAGAATACTACACAACGCAATCCAACCATTCCAGGAAATTGGATTTCTAATATTTCTTTTATGTTGCCGTAGTAGACATCGTCACCGGAAGAAGATGAAACACCAGCATCATATGTTGTCTTAGAATGACCTTTCTTTGTGAATGCATATCCTCGCGTACAGAATTTTGGATATGATTTGACCACATAGTTTGGTCCCTGCACAAATTCGCGTATCCAATCATCGAACACAAAACCTCTGGCCAAACCATCATTCACCTATAAATTAAAAACATATATGAGTGAAAAGTTAATTTGTTTATATTAAAATTAAACTACTCATTTGCATAGGGTAATATGATATATATAACTCACATAACTACGAAGCCACGCAGCAAATCCATTATCTCTAAGTTGTTGAAGCTCATGTTCTGTTGCATGGCTGTGAGTCATACGCAACTCCGCCATATATACACTATATACAAAAATATTATATCAATTTATTGAATATTAAAAAAACAATGTAAATGAATAAATATTTTTACCTCTCATATTGTAGAACATCTTCACAGTTGGTGAGCAAATATGTTTGCAAATGAGCGTGCTCAGTGTCCGTAAGTCTCCGCTTCGTGAATGTTCCACTAAGTCGTCCTATTTCCTTGAACATGCTTGGGACAGTAACATGATATGTTGCTCTCTCTCCTCTGTCATTGTGCCGAGAAGGTCTTCGGTGTTTTGTATGCACTTCTGGTGGAAAATAATTTTCAGCAAAAATTGCAGTTTCTTCATTGATCACCTGTGCCACTATAGATCCTTCCACCCGGCTTAAATTTTTGACCATCTTCTTCAGATGATGCATATAACGCTCAAAAATATACATCCATCTGTACTGCACAGGACCACCAAGTTCCAATTCTCTTGCGAGATGAATAACAAGATGTTCCATAACATCAAAGAATGATGGAGGAAATATCTTCTCGAGGTTGCACATGCTGACTGGAGCGTTTGTCTTCAAATTATTAATACCCTCTTCAGTCACTACTCTGCTGCATAAATCGCGGAAGAAAACACTTATCCCTACATAGATAAAAGACATAGATTTCATAAGTATTAGTTTATATAAGCATAACTGTTAAATATAAAAATAAATTAAACTGTAAAAATAAAAGATACCTGCAATTGCTTCATGAACATTACGTGGCAATAATGCTGAAAAAGCAAACGGAAGGAGGCGCTGCATAATTACATGACAATCATGACTCTTCAAGCCAGTAAACTTTCCTTCGCTTCTATCAACGCAGTTCCCCAAATTTGATGCATATCCGTCAGGAAATTTCACTTTATCTGTAATCCAATCAAAGAACTCTTCTTTTCTAGCACCATCCAGACGATAAATGGGAAAATGGGCCGTACCATTCTCATCCACATGAAGTTCAGGACGATCACAGATATCGACTAAATCCAACCTTGACTTCAAGTTATCCTTCGTTTTACCTTGGATGTTAAGGACTGTGTTCATCAGATTGTCGAAGAAGTTCTTCTCAATATGCATGACATCTAAATTATGCCGCAATAGATGACTTTCCCAATATGGCAGATCCCAGAAAATACTCTTTTTGTGCCAGTTATGTAGCTCTCCAACCGCACTGACTCGAATGTTTTCATGTCCACCTACATCTGGCGTCCTTTCTGCATCAAAATACCTAAACTGCTTCAACAAATCTTCCCCACTAACTTCCACAGGTGGACCATCAAACACCTGCTTGTTCTTCGTAAATGCATTCCTACTCCTGCGGTATGGATGATCAGGTGGTAGAAATCGCCTGTGACAATCAAACCAACACGTTTTCCTTCCGTTCTTTAGTTGGAAAGCAGCTGTGTCATCTTGACAATATGGACATGATAGTCTCCCATGTGTTGTCCATCCAGATAACATACCATATGCTGGAAAGTCACTTATTGTCCACATAAGTACTGCCCGCATATGAAAGTTTTCTTTGCACGAAACATCGTATGTCTCAAAACCATGCGCCCATAGTTGTTGCAACTCATATATCAGTGGTTGAAGAAACACATCTAGTGATCTTTTAGGATGCTCTGGCCCGGGGACGAGAATTGAGAGGAACAAAAACTCTCGTCGCATGCACAAGCTCGGCGGTAGGTTGTACGGTGTCACAATAACTGGCCAAAGAGAATACTGTCTTCCATGCTTTCCAAATGGGCTGAAACCATCAGTAGATAATCCAAGATAAACATTTCTTCTCTCTTCTGCAAATTCTGGATATGTTGACTGGAAATGTTTCCAAGCCTTCGCATCTGAAGGATGTCTAATCTCACCATTTGTGGAATGCTCTGCATGCCATCTCATTGCTTTTGCTGTGCGCTCACACTGATACAACCTCTTCAATCTTTCCGTCAAAGGCAAATACCACATTCTTTTGAACGGGATCGGAACTCTTCCCCTCGTCTCCTGGAAACGAGGTTTCCCACAAAATTTGCATTCATTCCGTGTCTCATCCGCTCTCCAGTAGATCATGCAGTTGTCAATACATACATCTATCACTTCGTACGGTAGTTGAAGACCGGCAACCAGTTTCTGAACTTCGTAGTATGAACCCGGTGCAACATTATCCTCAGGTAGAATGCCTTTGACAAAATCAGTAATCGCATCCATACATTCTTCAGCCAAATTATAGTCTGTCTTAATACCCATTAATCTAGTTGCAGATGATAAGGCTGAATGACCATCTCTACAATTTTGATACAAAGGTTGTTTTCCTGCATCTAACATGTCAAAAAATCTCCTAGATTCGGGATTTGGTTCTTCCCCTCTATAATGATCATGTACCATCTGCTCAGTACCTACACCATAATCTATATCCGTTCTAGATTCTTCTAACCTAATATCCGACTGAAATTCACTAATAGGCTGAGGTTCGCTAGTACTACCATATTCATAACCAGTTTCTCCATGAAGATACCAAACTTTGTAATTACGTGAAAACCCTTTCATATACAAATGAGTCCAAACATTAAATTCTTCTATAACTTTATTATTATTGCAACTAGAGCAGGGACATCTTAACATACCATTTTTTGCATCTGGTTGTTGTTGAACAAGCCTCATGAATTCTTTAATCCCTTGAACGTATTCTTCCGTAAGCAATTTGGTGTTGGGATCCAAATGAGGTTTATCCATCCATGAACGATAATAACCTCCTGAAGACATGATTTTTACGGAATTGTTATGATCAAAGAGAATGAAGAGAGAATGAGGAGTGAAGAGTTGAAATGAGGAGGAGTTGAATTTATAGGAAATTGGTTACGGCTTTCCGACGAATTTCTGACGGAATTCCGACGGACATAAAGCAGTGCGTCGGAATTCCGTCGGTATTTACAAATTTTAAACGGCTATAAAACGGTCATATGGATTTGTCGGCAACGGTCACATAGTCCATCAGAAATTCGTCGGTATTTTCTGACGGAATACCGACGACCTCAACGGTTATATCTGTTGATCAGAATATCGTCAGATAGTCGTCGGTATATGCCGACGAACAAGGGTTCGTCAGAATTCCGTCGGTATATACTGACGGAATACTGACGACCCCAACGGATATAATTGTTGATCGGAATATCGTCGGATAGTCGTCGGTATATACCGACGAACCCTGTTTCGTCGGAATTCCGTCAGTATTTACTGACGGAATTCCGACGACCTCTTATTTTTTGCTTCCGTCAGAAATTGGTCGGAAAATCGTCAAATTTGTCCGACGACACTTTGGTCCGTCGGAACCTCCGTCGGAATTCAGCGTGTTTTCTTGTAGTGTTTGAAGGATGCACACGGTTGGGAAGAAACGCTCCTGTTCTCTCCACTCGTGTTTTACTCACTCCCCTCCGCCTCTAACAGGTCTTAGGTTCTTTATGAGTGGAGCTTAAGATCCTGTTTCTAAACAGTAGAGAGCTGGACGTTTGTTGATTGTACTGGTGTCGAGGTGAGACACGACTCAACTAACCGACTCCTCTATTGTGGCGGAAGAGCTTGCGGTAAAGGTTGTTCTCTTAGATGCAGTCACTAATGATTTCTCTCAGGTGAACATCTTATCTGATTCGAAGCCATTCGTCAATCTCCTCAACTTGTCAGCCTCGACAGTGTTACTCTGTTACTTCATAGTGCAACTCTTCGGCCTCGACAGTGTTGCGTAATATTGTTGCAAAATCTTTAGGTAAGGTTGCTTTAAGCCTCTCTGTAATTCCTCCTGTTAGAGAGTAACTCTTTTACTATCATCAATCAAATAGTTCGATAAAAATATATTTTTTCTAAAATGACATCCAATTTATGATATTTCCAGCAATTTTTCAATTTAATGAAACATGAAGGAGAAAAACACACGTGAATCTCAAACTAATGCTTATTATTAATATATTTTAAACTATTTGTCACTGTCAAATAACATATATAAATACATCTCTAAAATAACTATGATTTTTTTTGAACGGTTTTTAAAAATAACTATGATTTCCACCATCAAACTTACAAATATCTTTTTCATATTAGGACACTTTTACATAATCAATTAATATTAAAAGTTTGTCTAACTCGCTAAACAAAGGTGAAATATTAATTTAATGAGTAATCATGATGTTTATGAAGCATCAGTTTAGATGATTAATGAGTAGTAAGTTTTTTTCCTAGAAAAAAAATATTTAGACGCTATAAAAAAGCTTCTTTCTATTATTATAATGCCAAAGATACACATAATTTACGTGTATACAAACGATTGTGGTAGTTAAGTTGAGGCATTTATATAGTTACAGATATTCATCTAAATAACTACAACTAGGATAAGACCTGCGCATTGCACAGGGTGAAATATTTATTAAAAATTTTATATTTTCATATTTTGTAAAATTTGATGATTTCGAAAACATATATTCTTGTGATCAAAATATATTTGGTATTTAAGTTTTCAATATATAATAATTAACTAACCATAAATATTTGATACATCTAAAAGTATAGAAACTCAAATCAAACAATTAAAATGTGATATCATTGATATTCCTATAATCATAAATTAAGAATTGTGAAAAATTGATGGTATTTTTAAGGAAAAACTCAACCATATATATATATATAGTAGGCATAAGTAAATTTTTGGATTTTTTTAGAAATTTAAAATATTAGCATAAATTGTCCAGAAACTATTTTTAGTGTTATACAATGAACCAACATTTATGTAAAATTTCAATAACTACCACAAAAATATTTGACATGTTGTTTTCAATGGCTGAAATTATACACTTGGTGACAAATTAAACTTACCATATATAACTTCTTCAAAATTTTGTACCAATCTTAAAAATTCGGTGAAAGCATTAACTTGGTGGAAAAGTTTTTTATTTATTTAAAAAATCTGGTATAAAAATAATTAAATTTAAACTTACCAAGAGAGCTTGATTCTAAAATTGTGTATAACGAAAAATTTGGTTCAAATTTCAAGATTTTTATTGTTTTCTAACAATAATAATACTGGCAGCTTTACAATTGATACTCATTTGGCTCAATTGAAATTAAAAAGAACAATAAAGCTACTTCGATTATAGATAATCTGAAATAAGTAGTTGTTTTCTAATTAAACATATTGCATTGACAAATTTAATATTTATATATAGTTTAATTGTTTTTATATATAAACAATTTTTGTTTGTTTATATAATCATCTATATGTTGGACCGATACATTTGATTTTTTTTACTAACTTATTAGTAAATAAAATTTATATATTTTCAATTTTGAAGTTACACTAATATTCAGAATATCAGATATTTACATTCTTTTTGACAACATGAGATGAAAAATTAAAATATTAATAATATAATTACAAAATGGATTAAGTTTATAATTTGAAGTATAGTTTGGTTATGGACCACATTAAGCCAACATAAAAGTTTGCAGCCCGACTATTATTGTATTTAAGGTCCCAAATATAGAAAGATGATCATATTATTTGTCTGCAACCGATATTTTGATTAGGATGAAAGTTTGGTTAATGTGATATCTCCTAGATATTATTTTATAAGTGATTTTTCACATGTGCTCTTTACAACTATTTTCACAAAAGAAATGTAACATGGCTACAAAAAGAGATGACATGGTTACGATAAAATATGACACAGACAATTACATTTAATAATTTATTTTATATTTTTGTAAACTTTGAGAATATGGCTATAACACATACATTATATTTAATATAATGTATTTATTAAATATAATGTATGTGGTTGGTAAAAATTTTAGAATATAATATAACTCATACATCATCATTAATTTAAATAATTCAAATATGACATCACAAATTTTAATTTTATTATTTTTTAATAATAAAACTTTTATTACTAAAGTTTACAAAAATTTCTACATTTTTTATTAAATATATTCAAATATGACATTACGAATTTCAAAATATATATTTTTATTGTTAAACAAATTTTATTACTAAAATTTTCAAAATTTTCTACATTTTTTAAAAAATAGTTTTAATCGTAAAATAAGTAGTTTCTTATATATCTAAATTTTCTATAAACATTTTTAGTTTTAATTTTTGATAGTTATATCATTTTATATCATTTTTTCATTGATTCTATACCCGTTGATTTAATATATTTAACCAAAATAAATAGATAGAAAAATCTATCCAGTATATATATATATATATATATATATATATATACATATAATTAAAATATAATTTTAAATAAAAAATAGTTTACCTTAATTTTATGTTAAATTAAATAAAATTTATATTAAAATATTGGTTGGAAAATAATAAATTTTCATTTTTAATTATAATCTACATTTTTAAAAAAATCACTGCACATGGTGAAGGAAGACACCTAATTTATCATTAACTACTACGAAAGATCATTATTAATATTTTCCTATACTACAATTAGGTAGGTACCAAAGATTTTTCTTAATATTAAATATAAATTTCATAATTTAAGTTCTTAAGAATTGTGTTGTAAGGAAAAATATTTTATATATAAGTTCGTTTGGTAATAACAAAACAACTTAATTTTAGTATTATTCATGTATAAATTTATATACGTGAGGAAAGCTTCAGAACCGAACAATATTTTTTTTCCTTTTATTAACAAAATAATTTGAATAGCTGCATCTCTTTGCTATTTTTTATCAAAGTGTCTTTTTGCTATTAATAAAAAAACCAACACTTAAGAAATCATTACTTTCCGATTTATACCAAAAGCATGCAATACTTAGGCCATAATATATAGCAAACTTTGATTTAAATTGATGTCCAAGTAGTACGGATTAAGAGTATATATTACAATTGTTTTAAAAAAATATTATGTTGGATCACAATATAAATCAACTTTGAGCCGTTTAAAAAAATCTCATTTAATGAGACTACTGCTGAGTATTAATTTAATAAGATCGCAGAGTATTAAGTTTATCATGTCATATACGTTTATGTTTGGACTAATATAATTTTTTCTAACAATTAGATTTTGGACTTACTAATTTTTCAATTAGATTCTTATGGTGCCCCACATAAACCAAATTGACATTCTAATTAAATAATATCTAAGCAAGATTCTTTTTAATTTATAAAAATTGAGATTACAACTTTTAAAAAAAATTGATGTCCAAATGATACGGACTAAGAATATATCTTAGTGAATTTTTAGATATTTAAGTTAATAATCATGTTGATATTTTATGATCCAACATCAGTTAATAATCCTGTGTAAATTATGCTAATATTTCGACCAAGGAAAATATTTTAAATAGTCATAACCCATAAAATATCAACAGGATTATTAAGAGAATCCATCAGATACTTGCGGAGGAAGGCGAATACTACGACCCGGACAGCCACCACCACTTTGCTCATGAAAATTGAATACCAAATAGTCATAGAGAGTCACGGTTATCTGATGGATTCTCTTCGTGTGTATTAGGTCATGACAATATAAAAATAGCTGCAAAATTTGGAAATGATAAAGAGTAGAAGCTTAAAATTAATTATAAAATCCAAACAACAAAGCAAATCAACCTTCAAAAGACCAGAAAAAAACAAACTTAAATTCATAAATAAAACCAAATCTTAAAACTTAGTAAAATACTGCAAACATAAGCCTCTTCTCCGTATAAGGCGTCAAATCAGAGATAAGGTTCCTTGAAGCCATAGAAAAAAGTTTGTTTTTGACTATACAGAAGATTATGCTTAAGGTTTGCTGAATGATGATACATGGCGTTCCAGGATCCCTAAGGGACCTGAGTTCGAATCCGTTACCACTCAGATTACCCTGACTTGTGGCCACGCGGATATGGGCCATGCTTTCGGCCCATTTGAAAACCCGGAGAGAGGGTCCATCCGTGGGCTGCACCTCCCCTTGGGGATTAGTCTGGGCCTCGGCCCGGGATACCCCCAGGTTAAAAAAAAAAAAAAAAAAAAAAAAAAAAAAAAGGTTTGCTGAATGATGAAATGGTCTTAATATTGTAGTGGCTTATGTAGAAGCAAATCAGAGTATTGATGAGCTTATTTTCGAAATATTAGCATAATTCATGGAACAGATTTAGCTTGCCAATCTCTCTTTCTCTAATTAACGCAAATCACAATATAATTTACCATATATATTTCCTTCACACCAAATCAATTTAAATGTCCTAATTACTGGCGGCGTAACTTATATATTTTACTTTATATAAGATATACGATGTGCTCAAAATATTTAATATAGTCAAAACTATCTATATTCTACTCTAAAATATCAATTAAAATATCCTCCATATTTCTTTTGATCTATATCTATAAAAAAAAAATCATAATTTTATGATTAATAGTCAACTATTTTTTTTTGATTAATAGTCAACTATCAATCATTTTAAATTTATATATGGCAACGATCAATAACAGTTATATTGCTTATTTCCTTTTACTATAACGTCTACATAATAATCAATCACTGTAAATATATATATATATATATATATATATATATATATGGCAACGATCAATCATTGTGACATCTGCTTCTTTCCTTTTAAACTTTTGATTCTAATATTAAATCTTCAGCACCAAGTCTGAATTAATTGCAAATATTTTACAATTAATATCCGATATTGCGAACATTCAATCACTTAAAGAACTAATCAAGACATAAATGACAGCATAATTGCCAAACTCGAACATCGAGCATAAAATTAAAATGAATGATTGCGTAATCATGATGGACGGAATCACAAGAAGACCGTGAAAACCAAGGCTAAATGACATCTATAGTATTTTCCAAAACGGAAACCTAATTAAAGTCACTAAATTAATACACGAAATATTATTTCAATAAGTTTTATACATGCTTTTTTGAGACAAAAATAAAATCAAGTTTGTATTTGTCTTTGAGACATCAAAAATTTAATTATACATTAAATGATTACGCCATTAACGCCAGTATTCCAAACTATAGATGTATAGTTTTTACCCAATAATTACGTGATTGACTTGAAATAGGTAAGCATCCCTTTATAAATTGTGAAATGAACGACATGTAATTATGACATTACTAAATTAGTGGTGTATAGTTTTTCAAAAATTTAAATATTTTTATCAATTTAATAAATATTTAAGCCAAATCTAAATAAAAAAAGTTTTGTAATGTATTGCACTCGATATAAAATGTTGTTTTTCGCTATTTCTCTATTCTCCATAAAAATATTGGAAAAAATAAAATTAATATAGAGAACAATGAAAATAATTAATATTTAACTAAAGGTCTATATATAAAAAGTTTTGTATTGTATTGCATTCGATATAATATACTTTTTTGCTATTTCTCTATCCTCTATAAAATTTTTGAAAAATATTGAAAACAATGTTTAAATCGATTATAAGGAAAAATACCTCCATAGACGCAAAAGAAATATGGAACATGAGTGCTTCAATTATACTGAAACAATATTATATGAAAATATTGAAAACAATGTTTAATCGATTTTGTAAAATAATCGATGAAATAATCGATGAAACATATACAAAAGGTTCGAATTTATTGTGTATCTTAATCAACGACCAATAATCATTGCATCCATGGTTGTTGCTATAAATGGAATTGTCTAGAAATTGAATGCGAATATGCGACGATAAAAGTATAGTATATGCATGTTTATTCATTTGCAACCACAATGGCATTGGAATGTAATTATTCTAGTGAATTGAGGGTGAGTCTATAAATGTGCTGAGAGTGAATATGGTGCCGCCACGTCAGCATGGCACACATGTAATTAACATACAAAACAAATGTTACTCTAAATTTGCTCATTTATTAATAAGACCATCTCCAACCCACCTCTATTTATATCTCTATATTTTTCCCTAAAATAGAGAAACTCTATTATAGAGGTGGATTTGCTCCAATGTATGTCTCTATAATAGAGTTCCTCTATTTATAGAGGAAAATATAGAGAAATTTCACTTTTTACCTCTATATTTAGAGATAAAAATGACAAATATCTATATTTTCCTCTATAAATAGAGGAACTCTATTATAGAGAGGCATACATTAGAGCAAATCCACCTCTATAATAGAGTTTCTCTATTTTAGAAAAAAATATAGAGGTGTACATTGGAGATGCTCTAAGAAGGGGATAATAACTTTAAACAATTGCAAGAGTTCATTTAGACAATTACACTGAAACAAAGTAAGTTACAAACCAATATATATCAATGTTTTGCGGAATCATGATAGATTAACATAAAGAATCGAGTGACTGCAGATTTAGTAAGACAGATAAATATTTTAAATAGTGTTTCAAGTTGTTTGTTTCCTTGGGACAAAAGTATTGTTCTCTTTAAAAAAAAAGAAGTTAAACATCAATTTTCATTTCCTTTATGGTTCGGTTCTTGGGTGCATCACCACGTTAATGAAATTGAACTGCTAACTTGTGCTCCATTTATTTATTTGGAGCATCACCATGGATGCTCCTCGTATAATCATCTTCTTCTCCCTCCTCTAATCTTCAAAAGTTCAAACGCTTTGTATATACCAGCACTAATTCAGAATGCTCCAGCTCCACTTCTCTCCCACGAAACCCCTCTTTTCACCACCCAATCTCCGCATCCGCGCCATCGACGCCGCCCAGCTCAAATCCGAGCACCACCGCAGCTCCTCCCCGCTCAAAATCGCCGTCCTGGGTTTCGGCAACTTCGGCCAGTTCCTCTCCAAAACCCTAATCCGACACGGCCACGACCTGATCACCCACTCCCAGCTCCGACCACTCATCCGCCGCGTCCTCGATCGGCGCCCGTTTCTTCCACAACCCCCACGACCTCTGCGAGCAGCACCCCGACGTCGTCCTCCTCTCCACCTCCATCCTCTCCGCCGAATCCGTCCTCCGATCGTTCCCGTTCCAGCGCCTCCGCCGCAGCACCCTCTTCGTCGACGTCCTCTCCGTCAAAGAGTTCCCCAAAACCCTCTTCCTAAACCACCTCCCCGAGGAGTTCGACATCCTCTGCACTCACCCCATGTTCGGACCCGAGAGCGGTAAACACTCCTGGTCCGATCTGCCTTTTGTCTACGACAAGGTGAGGATCGGGGAGGGCGAGAGGTGCGACAAGTTTCTCAAAGTGTTCGAGAACGAAGGGTGTCGGATGGTGGAGATGAGCTGCGAGGAGCATGATAAGCACGCTGCTGGGTCGCAGTTCGTGACGCATACTATGGGAAGGGTTTTGGAGAAGTTTGGGGTTGAGTCTTCGCCGATTAATACTCAGGGTTACGAGACGTTGCTTGATTTGGTGGACAACACGTCCAGTGATAGTTTTGAGCTCTATTATGGTCTTTTTATGTATAATCAGAATGCTCTTGAACACTTGGAGAGATTGGACATGGCTTTTGACTCTATCAAGAAGGATTTGTTTGGGAGGTTGCATCAGGTTTACAGGAAGCAGATGTTTGGTGGTGCGGAAGTCCACTCCGTGAAGAAGAAAATAGAGCAGAGGCTGCTTAATAGTGCTGAAACAACCCCTCTCGCGTAAACCCGCATGAAGAGTGAAATGTAAGTTGTTTAATTAAAAGTTGGACTTTTAAATGGAGTATGTGATAATTTTCAAGTTATTAAATATAAAATGTATTTTTTGCATAATTTTAGTAGATTAATAAGTTGTGTAATTGAAAACTTATACAATAAATGAATAGTAAATATATAATGTACTTATACAAAAATTAGAAGTAAATATATAATGTGTATATTAACGGGAGATATTATTATATGTGTTCGAAAATTAAATAGTTCTAATGTAGCATTGTAAAGTTAAGAAACGTAATCATCTTCAATTATTTCTTTTTTTCGTTATGTGCGTTTTATTTCTTGAGTTGACTCATTTATTTCATTTTGGTTGTTGTCTTCAATATGTTTTAACTCATTTGGTGTCTTTCTTAATCTCCTTTTCTTTGTTTGATTTCCTTTACAAAAAATAATGTCTTCACTTCCTTCTCCTTGGACAACACTTGCATGTTATATTTATTAAAAAAATTTATATTTTATTTACTTTTTAAATTAGAAACAAAAGATAAAGTAAACAATTTTTAATCAAAATGGGTTGCTTATGATACTTGTGACTGTTAATCCTGCTGAAGTTGAGTTTGAAATTTTTTCCAATTAGTTTTTCAGATAAAAAAAGAGATAAATGTGTTATCACTAATCATTATATGATTGCTCCTGCATTTTTTTTTGTTAATTTTAGATGTTAGTATCTATTTATACACTACAGTGTAATAATATTTATAAATTATAAGTAGTACCCTTACATGTAATTTAATCAAGACTGTTGCAGATTTACCCATAATCCTTCTCATGTCTTTTTGAATGTGGTTAATAATGCAGTATCTGAATCATCTTCGACAATTATTTCTATTTATACATATTATTAATTACCATTGTATTATTAATCTGTTTATTATATAAGTTTAAAAATATTTAATACTCTTCAGTTATCTTAAGATGCCAATAATTTCCATGTTTGTGCATTTTTGCAAATAAGTTTTCCACCCACTTTTTGAAGTATTTTTGCACACCGATTACAAGATATGTAATTTCATCCATTTGATGGATTAATTTACTTAATTTCACGTTCAATAATAAACTATTTCTCATGACATTAAATGAAGGACATAGTATTTAATTATTTTTAAATAATTCTTAATATTTTGACGTTTTTAAATCTCATATGCTAGTTTTATAAGACCATCTCCAATATATTTTTTTATTTTTATCTTTAAAATAGAGGAACTCTAAAATAGAGATGGGTTTGTCTCCAATGTATTCCTCTATATTTGCCTCTATAAAGAAATATTCTCAAAAGATTATATTTTAAGTTTACAAAAAACACTTTTTATTTATAAAAATTGATAACTAACCCTATTTACTTTTAATTTTTAAAATATTTTCATAAAATTATGAATTTGTTTAAACTAAATTTGTATTCAAAAACTATAATGTAAACAAAAAATATAATTTTATTTTTATAAACATTTTATTTCTCTATAAAATAATTATTTTGGTTATAAATATAAAAGTTTGAAAGTTAAAGAACTATTTTAAAAATAAAAAAGTATGACTCTATAATAAAGGAATGCTATTTTTTCCTCTATTTATAGAGGAAAAAATAGCATTCCTCTATTGTAGAGGTGGAAATAGAGATGGGATGGAGCACTTTTTCCTCTATTATAGCATATAGAGGTGAAAATAGCTAAGGGTTGAAGATGCTCTAAGAATAATTAATTGAGATACCTCAAACGAATCATAAGCAATGAAATTCATTATTTATGATATTTCGACATTGTTGTTAGCTATCTTCATTAAATTGTTTCCAGCTTTACTTGTGTTGTAGGTGTTCTGGGCAGGACGTAAATTAATTAATTATTACTCCCTCTATTTCAAAAAGATGTATGTTTTAGATTTTTCACACTTATTAAAAAAACATAATTTTTTTGTTACTAATGCATTGTCTTTCTTAATCAACAATTCTCCATAATTTTGAACCAATAAGATTTTAGTAAATACAATTATATTTTTGAAAATGTACAATTTTTCATTAATTAATGTATTTAAAATGTAAAAACTTTTTAAAATGAATGTTTTTCAAAAACATGGATATTTTTAGAAACAGATGGAGTATTATTAATATATTTAAATTCAATTTATATTCAACGGTTACATTCACTTTGTTTTGAAAGACTGAATAGTACCCAAGAGATCATCTCCATATATTTTTGAGGCTGACATCCCCTAGACATTATTTGCGAAGTGATTTGCCACATGTCTTCTCTACAATCGTTTTCACAAAAAAAAATGTGATGTGGCTATTAAGATTGATGACATGTCATATGGTTAAATATGACATGGACAATTACATTTAATGCTGATATATATTTTTGGAAATATTTTTAGAATATGGCAATAACTCATATATTATATTTAATATTGATTTATATTTTTGGTAAACTTTGTAGAATATGGTAATAACTAATAAATCATCACTAAAATAAATATATTCAAATATGACATTTTGAATTTCGAAATATTGTATAATTTTATATTTATAATTATAAAATTTTTATTATCTCAAATTTCTAAATTTTCTGAATTTAAAAAAAGAAAAATTTAAATCATAGTATCATTAGTTTCTTTTAGATATCAACAAATTATATAAATATTATTTAGTTTTAATTTTTGATAAGTATACAATTTTATATAATTTTTAGTAATTTTGTACAAGTTGATTTAATACATTTAACCAAATCAAATAAATATTTTTTCTTATCTAAGACTTTAACTTTATGTATATACATATATATTCTTAAATATAATTCAAAAATAATATTTTCTCTTAATTTTATGCTTAATTAATGATATTATATTAATTATCTGTCAAAATAATAAAATATATAATATTAATAAATTACATTTTAAAATATAAAATTTAACTTTTAAAAAATTCATCACTACACATGACTACTAAAATTTAACACCTAGATTAATAATTGTGACATGGCTACTAAATTGATGACATGTCTTATAGATTAATATGACATAGACAATTATATTTAATGTTAATTTATATTTTTGGTAAACTTTTTAAAATATTGTAATAACTCATAAATCATCATTAAAATAAATATATTCAATTACGGTATTTCAAAATTCGAAATATCATTTAAATTAAAAATATTTCAAAAATATATACATATTTTTAGAAAATTATAAAAATTAAATCATAAAATCAAATTAAATCGTAAAATCATTAGTTTCTTATATATATCTACAGATTTTATAAATATTGTTTAATTTTAATTTTTGACAGTTATGCAATTTTAGATATTTATTTAATATATTTAATTAAAATAAATAGATAGAAAAATCTACCTAAGATTCTAATTTTAAATATATACGTGCACATTCTTAAATATAATTAAAAATAAACAAAATTGTTTTTATCTTAATTTCAATGGGAAAGTTGGCATCTCTCTAACAAAAAGCACTCGATAATTATTTTTTTGGGGGATTACGAACCCCTATTTTTCTCAAGTTTTGTTCTATATAGAGAAAAGAAAACATTTGTGTATTCTCTACGATCAGTTATTTACATAGTTCTTCCTTCTCTTATAGTCTTATTTGTTATGGTTGCGATCATAGTTTAGATTAGAAAGCAAAAAGAAACTGATGTAAAAAAGCAAAAATATGAAAACAAATAAGACTTGGAAAGACGTGAATATTAGCTAAGACCTAACGATAATTCTATAATATTTAAAAACTAACTGAACTAGAAATAAACTATAGAGCAACTGTATCAAATAAATGTGTACATGTTTCGCTTTTCCCATCCCACTTTTAATATCAAAATTTCCTAAGACAACAAACTTTAAGATTTATTATGCTTGGCTAAAAAGAGTTGTATATTGTATTTATCCTAATTCTATAATATCAATTATTCTATTCATTTCATGCATATATACATACACTTATATATAGACACACATACGCTTGTCGGATTATCAATTAGATTATCTTCATCATAACACTCAACAACACTCTCGCTAACTCTCTATCTCTCTCTCCAATCTCCGACAAGTCCCATAAATAAATGACATTTTCCCGGCATATACCCGACGCCAAGATCTCCGTCTCAACCACCGTGACTAAGAAGCTCGACGTCCCAAATCCGCCGCCAAAGTGCTGCGTCACGTGCCTTGCGAGACTCATCAGAAAAGTGAAGAGTAAGGGGAGGTTGCTGCTGTCGGCAACAGCGTCTCGGAGACAGCAGAGATCGCTGCAATGTCGGTATGATCCAATGAGCTATTCACTGAACTTTGACGGTGGCGCGTGTGGTACACTTGCTGATGATGAGGATTATTATTTCCGGTTCTATGCATTTTCTTCAAGATACGTTACTGCTAATACTATCAAGAAGAGACCACCTCTTTCCTCGTGACACCCTCTCCACCTCTTTACATGAATTCGTGTAATCTTATTTGTCATGTGACTTTTCTTTTTCTTTTTACTAAAAGCTAGTTTTAGTTAAATTTTTTCTTTTTTAGATAATTTCCTATTTGGTGTTTTAGTTCGTACATTTTATAAATCTAAGTTTATTTTTATTAATTAAAGTGTAATTCTAATTATACGTATTGAAAGAAACTTCATTACGTTATAGTTTATTAGAATATCTCCAGAAATTTATAGGAATATTTAGCAATTAGAACAAAAATGAGAGTAAGGGAGAAAACGAAGACGTGGGGAGAACTAGTGGATTATGTGTCAACGGCAAGGGCGCCCCGCCCAAGACCCCTCTCTTCCTGGTTCGTTATGTTTTTCAGGCCACAATATATATGCTTTGGAGAGAAAGAAACGCTAGGAAACATGGAGAGAATCCACGCTCCACTGCAACCATGTACAGGACCATTGAGTCATTGACCGAGCGTTTCGAAATCGTCTCCTGTCGATGAATGAACTAAGAGTTGGACATTACCAAGACGGCCTCCAACAATGGTTTGGAGCTGTCTCTATAGTATAAGGCTATGTTGTTTTGTTTTTCTTTTGAGATAAGATTTTTGTCAAGATAGAAAGTCTAAATTTCAAAGTTTACACATGATGTAACACAGTTTAGTTTTCTTTTGAATCCAATTTAATATTTTATTCAAGAAAAAAAGAAAAGAAAACAAAGACATTTCGTGAACAGAAAAAAACTTAAGTTCTTCTCTGTGATTGGTTCACTTGTTAATTATAGGGAAATTGCATTTAATATGTTAAAGTTTTATTTATGAGATATTTGTTATGTATTTTAAACCAATAGATATGATAATCTCATTCATAAGAAAAACATCGCATGTTAGTGTCACTGATTTCACTTTGGTGGACTAATGCATGCGCATGTTATTTTCTAAACATACGACAATATCAATTATTATATTCCTGAACCTATAAATGCATCCAATATAACATATGTTATATCTCTAACGCGGCACAATGAATCTGAAACATTCGGAAATGTATAATGTCTCGAACGGAGACTGAAAATTGAACCTTGAACTTATTGTAAAATATTTTTAAGTTTTCTGACGATTAACCATCAAATGGACAAAACCTCTGCCGTCCTTTTTTCCGTTGTTACTTGTAAGTCAATAAATTAATTAACACTACCGAGATAGAGCTTATCCTTATTTCTGGTAGCTTTGGTGTTTATCTTTTATTTATTGGTATTTATTTTACGATTAGATAAGTCCTAGCTAAGTTAGTTTTGAGTCAAGTATTGCTCTTAAATAAAGCAACGACATCTTATGTAAAATGGACGTTTTTGATTGAATTAGTATACAGAGCTTCTCATAGCTTCTCTTCTCCTTGTTTTTCAGATATTCCACTGAGAAGACAAAAAGCTTAGATCGTTCTTCGGGTATTCATAGACTCAATGAAGCTCGATCTATCATCTTACGCTGCGCCGCGTTATAACCAAGGATTGAAAATTAGTACTATCATACTGATCGTTTAGCGAGGAAAATGTAGTGATTAGTCACTTAATAACACTACCTAGTATAACCTATTAAAAGTCATTTGTCAAAATGAATAAAACTATAACCTAATAACCATATGAGTGAATTATCATGTCACTATAAGCCACACAGGCCTAATATAAAAATATTAATATCATATGTCTAGCTAGCCGTAATTCTAACCAAATTTCTTCCAATGGAAACAAAACAGTTCTTAACTAAGGGAGTCAGTGTTCAACATATTTTCTTTGTAACAGAGTGAAAGTGACGTGCCATCACCACGACTACAAGATTTTCCCCAAAATTGGTTGGAATAATGTGCTTCAACTGTTTAGCTGTAACTGTAAGCATTAAATCGGTTAACCACCACCGGTTTGAACCATCTGGTAAAAGGCAATGTTTTGAAAACAGGACCGGACACCGACTCGGTGTAGTTACTGGTTAACTGGTTTGACCGGTTCAATCGGTCGAACCGAATTTTCTATCTATTGAAAAAAAAAATATAATTATATATCTACATATAATACACTCTTTTTTTATTAACTAAAAATAAACAACAAACATAAATCTAAGATGTGAATACTATGTGAAGTGAATTGAAAAAAGCAAATAATTTACAGTTACAATTCTCATATTTATTTATTTTACAACTTACATCTCAAATTTTATAAATATGGCAAAATAAATATAGTATATATAGTATATGAGAATCAAAAATCCATTTTTACATTATTTCTTAAGTAAATAAAAAATCAATTAAAATACTAATAGTTGAACATTAATTATTAAATATTAAATTTTAACTAGTATAATAGAAAATACTTAATTATATGTTCATTTTTAAGAACCAGATTTTAAAATTAACCCGGATCACCGGTTTTACCGGTTTTCAGCCGGTTTTACCGGTTTTTCTCAAATCTGGGTCTTAAACCGAACCGGACTCGACTTGTTCAGCGAGTCACGGTCGGACCGGTTCGACCGGCCGGTCCGATCCGGTTTTCAAAACACTGGTAAAAGGGCTCACAACTTCTAGTGCATGTAACATAATGTTTCTAGTTTTATGTATACATGCTAAGAAAACACAAGGATAACATTTGTGTTTTGCGCAGAGTAAAATACTTATTAAAAAACTTATATTTCATATTGTAAAATCTGATGATTTTTACATACATGTTTTTACGATCAAAATATATTTGATATTTATCTTTTTCTCAATATAGAATAATTAACTAACTATAAAAAAATGGTACACATAAAAAATATAGAAGTTCAAACCAAACAATTAAAATGTGATATCATTGATATTCCTATAATCATAAATTAAGAGTTGTGAAAACATTTGATGGTATTTCTAAAGGAAAATTCAACCGTATATATATAGTAGGTATAGGTAGATTCTAGGATTGTTTGGAAATTTAAAATAATTAGCATTAATTATCTAGAAATTATATTTTATCATGATACATTGAACTAATATTTATGTAAATTTTCAATAATTACCACAAATATATTTGGCAAGTTGTTTTCAATGGTCGAAATTGTAGACTTCGTGACAAAGTATATTATTATCTTAAACTAAATTTACTATATAGAACTTCTTCAAAATTTTGTACCAAACTTAAAATTCTTTAATTTAGACTTACCAAAAGAGCTTGATTCTAAAATTGTGTATCACGAAAATTTGGTTCAAATTTTAGAATTTTTATTGTCTTCTAATGATAATAATACCGGCAGTTTATGATTGATCCTCTTTCAGCTCAATTGAAAAAAAAGAAATTTAAGCGACCTTAATTATAAATAATCCGAAGTAAATAGTTTTTCTAATTAAACATGTTGATTGACAAATTTAAGATTTATATATGATCTAATTGTTTTTATATGTATACAATTTTTAATTGTTTATATAATCATCTATATGTTGGGCCGATACATTTGAATATTTTCTTTCACTAACTTGCCATTAAAAAAAAATTATATATTTTTGATTTTGAAGTTACACTAATTTTCAAAATATCATATTTTTACTTTCGTTTTGACAACGTAATATGGAAAATTAAAATATTAAAAAGACAATTACAAATTGAATTAAGCTTATAATCTGAAGTATATTTTGCTTTTCTTTGACAATGAAAGAATATTCTATTACTCAAACTTTAGATGGTATGGGTAACTAAACCGGAATAGAACAACTAATGAAATAAAAAATTCTATGAAAAGACCTCGTAATCCTAGCTAAGAAGTCGGATATTTGTAGTATAGTTTGTTTATGAGACACATTAAGACAACATAAAATTTTGCAGCATGACTATTATTATACTTAAGGCCAAAATATAGAAAGATGATAGTAGGCCTAGGCAAAAAACTGGAACCGAACCGGAACCGAACCGGAACCGAACCGAGGACCCTAAAATACCCAAATGGTTTCTAACTTTCTATATTTCTATATCCAAAATAATCGAATCGAACTGGAACCGAACCGATAACCGAATGGGTACCCGAATATATAAAATATTAATTATATATACATATAACATAACTAAATATATATTAATAACTAAAAAAATTCTTATAAGAATCCAAAAATATCTGAAGATAATTACATTATTACAAAATATCCGAACTACTCGAACTATCCGAAAGTATCCGGATAATTTTATCCGAAATATCCAAATTAATCCAAAATATTCAATTTTTGTTATCTAAATCATCATAGTTATTTGATATTTTATCCTAAATAACCAATATTTATCCGAAATATTCGAACTACCCAAACTATCCGAACCGGAACCAAATGAGAACCGAAATTATTTTGGGTAATTGTCCATGTCATATTTAACCATATGACATGTCACCAATCTTAATAGCCACGTCACAATTCTTTTTGTGAAAACGATTGTAGAGAAGACATGTGGCAAATCACTTCTCAAATATAGACTAGAGGATATTGATAAGAAAAAAGAAAATTTATAATATTAATAAAAATTAAATATAATTTATATTTATCTATTAAATATATTTTAAAATTCTTTTACTGCACATGGTGCAGGAAAACCCCTAGTTGTATTTAAATAAAGATATCCTATTTTCATGTTTATAAGAATAATTTTATTTATTGTTTAAAATTTTAATTTCTATCTAATTTAAGCATGATGATACATTACAAAATCTGAATATGTTTTGGGATACACTTGTTATTATTAGAGTTACACCTTTTGCTTCTTTTTTTCATCTGTTTTTGATAGGCATCTACCATATTGTCCCATATAGTAATACACACTTTGCTTTCCCTATTTTTTTATAAAACAAAATTAAAAATGTTGAAACTTAGTGATAGTATAAAACAGTAAGAATAAGAAGAAGTGTGATAAATTATTTAAAATGAGATTTCAAAATGTAGCAATAAAATAAATATTAGGCTATTTAAATTTGACGTAGTAGTTTCGGAAAAGATTTTATTATGTATTTGTTAACCTTAAGTCAAAATTCTAGGTTATGAGTAGGGGTTAAATCACAAATATTTTTATATTTTAATGATAAATCATTGTTGTGACTGATATAACTATGAACTTACTCTTCTAAATGAAGATCTAGATTTATTCTTCTTTGTCCATTACTTGTATCTTTTGTGTTCAGCCTTTCTTCAATGTTAACACCAATAGTATCTATAATTAACTTAATTATTTAATACACATTATCTACATTAATAAGTTTTGTGCTTATTGATTTTTTGTTAACGTCATATGATAAATCTTTGTCTGCAATTTTCATAAGTTGATCATAATTGTGAAACCTAAATTTCTCACAATTTATTAATATACTATCTTATTGAATTTGAGATATTGATGAATACTATTCAACCGTATAATAAAAGGATGTTCTGAAATTTTATAATGATCTCCAGCCCTTCATACTTCATAATCATTGAATATATATTTTCCCTTCTAAAAGTTTCCGAGAAAATTGATGAATGTATCGGTTTTAAATTGATCCCATAATAGTAGATTCCTAGATTATAAAAAATTGATGTTATTTATTGTATTAAAAATAATTCAATTAAAATATTACCTTTTCATCCAGTAGTAAGAAATGAAGACTTATAACCTCATTACCAATTTTAGGAGTTCTTACTTCCTATAGTCTTATTTCAAATACAAAGATTATGTACAGAAGTATGAGGAAATACAAAAAAAAAAACTAATATCTTGTGTTACTAAAAGTCTTCAAACGTGAAATTGGACCTTTTACATTTGTAACTTAAAAGTCTTTTACCAAACGCAACTGTTTTTTCAACATAAAAATGTAACTTATCTTATATATTAAAACAGAAGTCATGATATTCTTCATGTGTGATTTTTTTTAAATTTAGACCACCTCTTAGAAAGTTGTTTCAATTAATTTATGTATAAATATTTAGATTAATTTAATTATTCTAAAACAAACAAATCAAATAGATATTCCTATATTTACTCTAAAATTATATTTGAATAAAATCTTTTCATATCTTTTTATTTAAAATATATATATAAATCTTTTAAATATTAAAGTAATTTCGTGTTTATTTAAAAGAACTGTATATTTCATTTTTCGCTTAATTTTAAAAAAATATTTAGTTGATGTTGTGTTTAAATTAAAATTAAATTTATATGTCGTTTTAACTAACAAACTTTTAAAATATCTAATTAATTTTGTTATTATAACTAAAATCATGTACAAATTTGTATTAAACTGTGATATTAATTTAATATAATACTTATCACTAAAGAAATTATCTTTAACCAATAAGATTTTTCATTTTATAATTTTGTATCACATGATTTAAAATATGTTATCACTGAAAATTTAAAAAACTTATTGCATGTGAACTATAAAGTTGTTGTGTTTTGAAATGTTATATTAAACAATTAGTAATATGATAAATAATAAAATTAATTATGTAAAAATAATTATATGTGTAAAAATAAAATAATAACCCACATGGTTGACACATCTTTTCATTTATTCGTCAGTTATGTTTTACTATGTTTATCTATGTATATATTAAACCAATAAAAATATATCTTATATATTCATTATATTAACGAGATAATAACTGAAATAACTGATAGAAAAAAAATACTCATTTCTTATTTATGCAATTCAGGTTAGGAAGAATTTAATCTTTAATATTTGTGCTTTATGTTGTATTAACGGATATCTAATTTTCCAATTTGCTTTACTTCGTAAAAATATGGATACTCAGTGTTTTAGATATTCAGAATTTTTTTGATATTTACGAATATTCACGGATATTAACAAATACTTCATCCATTTTGTTCAACACAACTAAATTTAGAAAAAATAATACTATTTTTTTTAGAATTTATTTTATATAATAAAAATATGAAGTAAAAAATAGTGAAACTATATGTTTTATAAATTTTAAAATGAAATTTTGTATTATAAAACAAATATTTTTAGAAAAATTGTAGTTTTGTATAAGGATTTTATATTCTTCTTTTTAATTTATTATTTTATATCTAATTTATAAAATAAAATTTAATAAATTCATATTAAATAATAATTATATAACACTACACACTTAAAACTCTATATTTAATTATAGATATACATTTATTTATATAAAAGTTAGAACATATCGATCTCAATTTTTTTTAATATTTGAGATTTGTTTCGTTTTTATAGGATATTGATTTTTATAATTTGTTTTGTTTTGAAAACTTACGTAAATTCAGATTTTTCTAATCGAAATGAATAGCGAATCGAATCAAATCTAACAGATAAAATGTTTATACCTAGTTAAAATCAGCAGTGTATGAGTTTAATTAAGGTAGTTTAATCAAAATCATTAACATTTAACTACGCATTGGACAAAGCTTGACAAATTGGCAATACTAGTGGGTGGGACCCCATTTAGGACCAAACCGGGCTCGATGTACTAAGTTAAAGATTAGTTCGGTTAGAAGAGGGATAATCGCCGTTGATGACGTCACCGCCGGTAATCAACCAATCATAAAATCCGATTTCTCTCTGCCTCCTACCCTTATCTCTAAGCCTCTCCTTCTCCTCCTCTCACGTTAGCCTCTCTCCCTCCCTCCCTCCCTCCCTCCCTCCCTCCCTTCGGAATGGAGACGACGCCGGAGACTCAGCCGAAGTCCCAATCGCAGAGCGGCGGCGGAGGCTCCTCTCACCGCGTACCTCCGGGACGCGAGGACTGGTGGAGCGAGGACGCGACGGCGACGCTGATCGAAGCCTGGGGAGACCGGTACGTCTAGGCCTGGGCACGGATCGGATATCCGGGTTTTTGAAGGTATTTGTGATTTGCTTCGAATGTTACGGATATCTAATTTTCCGATTTGCTTTGATTCGGAAAAATACGGATATTCGGAAAAACGGATATCCGGAAAATAAATAGATATTTGCGGATATTTGCGAATACTTACGGATATCTCATTTGTTTTGATTAATACAAATAATCTTAAAAATTTGATACAAATTTTTTTTGGAAAATATTTTTTTTTGCATGATATAAAGGATAAAAATTAAAAGATACAATGAATCTACATATTTTGTAAAATTTTAAACTTAATTAACAATTATAATAACACAAAACTGAAGAAAAAAATTATAATTGTCATAAATGTTTTTTTCCTTTTATGTAATATTTTTATATAAGTAATAATATGAATAGAATCTGTCAAATCATATGTTAGAATAATAATTTTATACAATTAAAATTTTAAATATAATCAAAATATACATGTATTTATATATTGACGGATCGGATCGGATATTCGCTTCCCAAAATTTTAGTATTTGTGATTTGCTTCGATATTAACGGATATTGAATTTTAGTATTTGCTTTGCTTCGAAAGCTTACGGATATTCGGAATTTTCGGATCGAATAGTAACGGATAACGAATCGAATCAAATTTCACGGATAAAATGCCCACCCCTAGGTACGTCCACCTCAGCCGCGGAAACCTCCGTCAGAACGACTGGAAAGAAGTCGCCGACGCCGTCAACTCTCGCCACGGCGGCAACGGCCGGCCGAAGACCGACGTGCAGTGCAAGAACCGGATCGACACGCTGAAGAAGAAGTACAAGACGGAGAAGGCCAAGCCTTCGTCGTCTTCCTGGTGCTTCTTCGAGAGGCTAGACTTCCTGATCGGTCCCGCCGCCGCGAAGAAATCCACCGCCGCCGGAGCTTTCAGATCGCCGGTGACGAAACCGGCGGGATCTGTTTTGAGCGGAAGCTCTCTCAACGATGACGACGAGGACGACGAAGATGATGATGACGTGGAGGGTGATTGGGGGTTTGTGGCGAGGAAGCATCGGCGAGTGGAAGGTGTAGTAGATCGGAGTGTTGGTGAAGGTGAAGGATCGTCGTGTAGGGAGCTGGCGAGAGCGATTCTCAAGTTAGGAGAAGTGTACGAGAGAATCGAGAGTGCGAAGCAGGGGATGATGATTGAATTGGAGAAGCAGAGGATGGAAGCTGCAAAGGAGATTGAGTTACAACGAATGAACATGTTGATGGATATGCAAATGGAGCTTGAGAAGTCCAAGCTTGGGAAACGTAGAGCTGCTTCAGGTAAAAAGATATAATCTTTATTGTGAATTAATATATGATAAATTCTTTGACCATCATTTTATGTTAATGCTCGATGAAATTATACACTAAAACCATAGTTTCATATTTTGATTTTTTTTTTCAAAATCCGTGGGTTAACCGCTTATAAAATAATGAGTTTTCGGTAAATCCTCTATCTACTGAAGTTTATACCTTTCACTTTTCTTTAAAATTTTCAAACCACATTCTACATTTGAATTAATGTATTCTAAACTATCTTTCATGGCATATAGGAATCATTCTAATTTTTTAATATTTAGTTTTGTAAAATTTCATATACTGCTTAGATCAATGGAATTAGCATTATAAAATCTTCATTATCTAGAGAAACGTAGACTACAAAGGTTCTAAACTCTTTGACCATCATCTTATCTCAGTGCTCGAAGAAACTATACACTAAAATTAAATTTTCATATTTTTTGAAATTTTTCAAAATCCGTGGATTAACCCCTTCGAAAATATTGAGTTTTCGGTAAATGCTTTATATATTGAAGTTTATACTCTTCACTTTAATTTAATATAGTATTATTTGCTGCATTTGCTACATGAGGCTGGTTCTCATCAGCTCAGATTAGCAATTACAGTAATCACAGTGATTTCTCCGGCTAATTTACGGTGAGTCGGTGACAGAGGCTAGATGCATAATACTCTAATCAGCTAGAATTCTGAAATCATAACAGAATCGTACCGAACTAAACTATTTTTATCCGACCGATTTTGCTTAATTCGGTTTACAGTAGAGAATCTAAAAATTAATATTTGGTAAACTAACAAGATAAATTAATAAATTTCTCCAATTTCCACCATAAATTATAACACAATTTGATAAGATTTTAAAATAAATAATATTTTGAAAACTCACAGATAAATATATAATTTTATTAAAATCATAAGTTAATAATTATTATATATAAAAATTATATAGACATACACAAAACTTTTTGATGTTTATCATTTTTAAAAATAAATTTCATTTCTAATTTTATTTATAATCTTATCTAACTACATATAAAAATGAATTTATATATGATAATATGTAATCATCATACATAAAATACATCAATAATCTAATAAAAATAGTCAAAATATATATCTATACACTTTAGTCAATATATAGTATCATAAATAAAATATTATTTTCAGTTTTATACACTAAAATATTTTTTAAAAATAAAAATCCAAAAATTAATTTTTTAAAATTAATCTATTTAAGTTAATAATTTCTTGAAATCTCAACATCGTTGATTTATAGAGCTTTTACTGTATTTTAGCTCCGGTTTTGTTAGTTAAATAAACAGAAGGCTGACTTCTAGCCTTCTAGCTAGGCATATTTTGTTACAATGAAAGAAAAAGGGTAACCAAAAGACTTAAGAGAAATATTATATTCTTTTAACATTCCTAACTTTTTATTATTTACGAGGAATAGGCTTTTAAATTTTTTTAATCGTAGATAGAAATAGAATAAAATATTATTTTATCAAATTTGGTAAAAAAAATAATCATTACTCATCATTCTGCAATTTTTTTTTCTTCTTGGTGTTCTTGTGATGTTTACCAGTTAAACCCAAAAACTTAAAACGGAAAATCGATCTTCATGGGATTTATTATCAACTAAGAAATCCTGTAAAAGTTATAAATTGTTGATTTTCTTTTATAATTTGTATTATTCTTTTTGAAGAAATATTAAAAGTTTAGTTAGTTTTTCTTTTACACTTTGTATCCTTATTTTAATTTTTATTTGATTAAAAACCATTCAGCTATTCTTTTTGTACGATAAAACTTGAACGTATGTAATTGAGATTGATTGCCGATTTTCTATTTAAAGAAAACGTGAATTTTGAAAAGATATTAAAATTGGGACTTTCGTGTTCTTCATGGTTGTGTTAAGGATTGCATGTAGAACATGTACGTTTGGTACAGATCAGCATGCACATATTGTAAGACCAATACATTTCGAGTCTGATCGGATAGTCTTTCTAGAGTAAAATATCAGAGTAAAATGTTATTTCAGTTAGTTATGCTATGATAAAACCAATCAAAATAAAATGAAAAAATTTAATGAGTAACTTTTTTGTTTTTATGAATTTCTGGCGCAAAACTTTATTTCTCTCACTATGGATATAAAACTTTTTACTCCACCATTACTTTTTCTCTTTAATTTGTTTTTCGCTCATTTACAAACTTTATTACTCTCATTTACTCTAAGTTTTACCAATCACACCCTTCATATTACCAATGGTATTAGTTTTTTGGTCAAAAATATCGAATTTTATAAACAATTGAAATCTAAAGTTTAAATTTTAAAAGACTTGCATTTTTTATGTTTTGAATATTAACTTGCATATTACTGCTCAATAGTAAGTTGCAGTTGCGTTAGTTGAAAAAAAGAAGTTGCAGTTGGGGCTGTTCGGGTTGTTGAAACTCTGCTTCTTTGTTATTAATCTGATCCAATGAACAAACGGTTATTTGTCAATTTACCTCGTAAATTAAATTTATAGGTTCACTAATCAATACTCCTTCCGTTTCGATATGTAAATAATTTTGTCTAAAAACGCAAATATTAAGAAAGTTGTTGTTTAAAAAGAAATATAGTTTAATCAATGAATTCAACTAATTATAAAAAACTTAATATTATTTTATTGGTCACACAATATCTAATAAATGAAAAAGTGCATTGAAATATGTAAGCTACTTATATTGTGAAACAAACTATTTTTGCTAAAACTACTTACATTTGGAAACATAAGAAATAATATTTAGTCATTTCAGATTCAAAATCTTTTAAAAAAAAACAATAAGAACTTCCAATTTATATAATATTTTAAAAATAATAAAAATAGTGGTAATTACCAACAAAAATATATTTAAATATTATTACCGTAAGTAAAACACTAAACCTTAAATCCTAAACTTTTGGATAAACCTTAAATCATTGGATAAATCCTAAATCTAAATTATAAACACTAAATATTGACTTTTAAAAATACTAAACCTTAAATCTTAAACTCTTAAATAAATCCACTTGATGTTATGTCTATGTACGTGGTACATAACATGTTGATTCTAGTGATTTAAACTTTAGGTACAGAAACAAAAGGACACATTTGTTAGCACTAAGTACGCTACATACATAGCTTTTTAGGTTTAGAAAAAGCTCAACCTAATTTATTTTACTCAAAATGAATATATCCATAGTAAGAAATCGGGTATTTAGGAAATATATATACAAATTTAAAATTAGAATTATTCATCAACACAATCAATAGAGGTTAAATGATTAGTATTTACTTCTCCTATCTACCAAATTGATTCAAATATTCAATGCTCTTTACGATTTCGACTGTATGCTTATCAATATAGTAACATTGGCCGCGTATGTATTTGTTTTATTCAAACGCATAAATCAAATCTGACAGGAAAAAACTAGTTTTGGCATATACCCAAGTAATGTAGTTTATTACATTCGGTGACATATATACTCGTTAATGATGCAATAGCGGGTACCGCGTTTACAGCTAACCAATCAGAGTGAAGTTTCAAGCTGTTGACGTGTATCTCAATAATGCCTCCTTATACTTATAACCTTTTCCGTTGGAAGAATATTCTCTCCTATGTGAGTTTTGCTTAAACTAATACTTTTGATTGTCTGTCTTACTAATTCTTAATCACGTCCCCTTTCTTTCTCTTAGATTTATAAGATATATTTTGAGCATCGGATGCTTGTCTCTTTGCATAGCTTAAATATTCTTATATCTATCTGTTTATGTTTGATTATATATTAATCATCTCAATACTCAAATTATCAACCAAAATATCATTGAACAACTAACTACCAATCAGGAAAATAACCGATTAATTGCATAATTTTAAAATAAATTAGCTTCAATCAGTTTTCTATTGGATAAGTAAAATTACAGCAGATAGTTTATAGTAACTTAATTACTGCATGAGTCAGTGAGGGAAAAACTACGTATATGGTTTGAGCATTTCCAACTTCTCAAACAATCGAATCAAAAAAATTACGAAACAGAGTCCCATGGAAATTGAAGAATGAGTCGTAAAGGAATCAACTGCTTCATGAGAGGTTGATATAGTTTGGTAGATATAGTATTCACCCAACCTAGTTGCTTCTTCGATTTTATTGCTTCCGTTTCCATAAATATTTTACAAGCTAAACGAACTTATCTATTAAACTCTACTAAGTTCGCCCTAGAGAAATCCTTTTTGGCCCGCTTCCCAAGGTGCACTGCTCAGATGAATCCCCTCCGCTCCAACGCCGCCGTTCTTTCCTCTTCCCGCTGAAGCAGCTCTGCTCCCTCTCCATGGCCCTGATGGTGACTTATTTTCCGTCACGGTTCAGACCTTCTCCAGATTCGCCGCCGTGGTCGCTGTGTAAGTCTCGTCCGTTTAAAGCTCTCACTCTCACCGTCCCTCCAGAACCTCCAGAACCCCCAGACGTTCCCTTTTTCCTCGCCCCTCCTCTTCAAACCCTCGAATCTTCCGTCAATCCCGTCGCCTTCCTCCCTCGTTGCAGCTCTCTGGTTCCTGTTGGTGCAGCTTCTCCTCTGAGTTTCTTTGCATCGACCATTATTGTAACCATGACTGTTTTCGTGTCATTCGGAATGTGTGTTTCTACTGCTTGGTGCAGATATGAGCACAGTTTCCCTTGGCTTGATTTAGGTGTTAATTGTCTCGAGATGAGTCTTTTACCTCTGAATGAGGATGTTACCCTCCCTTTGAATCTTCATTTACCTCAATTTGAGGATGTTGCAAGCGATCTGTCTTTACCTCTACATGAGGATGTTACACTGTGTTATCCCGTTTTGGTACCTCCGTATGGGTTTGGTATTAGAACCTTTGTCTGGTTGGTTTTGTTTTCTATGGTTTCAGGGACTGTTGCTTCTAAAAATGGAGGTTCACTACAAGAAAACAGCGGTATACTGACGGCCGTAATCGTCGGTATTTCCTCGGAATAACGTTATTCCGACGAAATACCGAAGATAAGAGTCCTCGGAAAAAATTCCTCGGAAATTCATTTTTCCTCGGAATTTCCTCGGAAATTTCCGACGAAACACTGAGGAACGTGGATTTCCGAGGAAATTCCGAGGAACACTACATCGTCGGAAAATTCCGAGAAACACTTCATCGTCGGAAAATTCTGAGGGAATACCGAGGACTTGAGTTTCTGAGGAAATTCCGAAGAACAATTTCTTAGGACTGGTTCGTCGGTATTTCCTCGGAGTTTTCCGACGAAATTTGAAAAAAATATATTTAGAAATAGTTTTAATAAATATAAATTGAAAATATTTAAAATTAGTTTTAATAAAGATAAATTTTAAAAATCCAAAAGATAGTTTTTAATTACAAAAAGGTTTTATAAATATATTAAAAACTTTTAATAAATAGATTATAGTTAAATAGTTACAAAAATAGTTTTCAATCACAAAAGGTTTTTATAAATATAAAAAAGACCTTTTAATAAATAGAATATGGTTTAATAATTACAAAAATAGTTTTTAATCACAAAAAGGTTTTATAAAATATATAAAAAATTGGCATAAATAGATTATAGTTTATAATTACAAATTTAATAATTACAAAAAATAGTTTTAATCACAAAAAGGTTTTATAAATATTAAAAAAATTATATAAGTATTCTCTTTACCGTTCATTAAAGTAATCAATTTGTTTTGCTCTATATCATTTCTTATACAAATGTAATGCATACCATTGATGATTCTTTGTATAGATGATCGTAAACCATGAAAAAACAAAATTCCAAAATGAATTGTAAGTATTCTCTTTACCGTTCATTAAAGTGTATAAGTGTTTCTCTTATGTTGTGGGGATTTCGTTCATACAATCGGAAAAGTGTTTATTATAGGTAACACATCAATTTTTGACTTCATAATAAGTTTAAGACACTTAATAAGGCTTATATAAATGTTATTCAAACCGCAAAACGTTGTTTTCGGTTAAAAAAACCAAACTTCCTCAGAATTTCCTCGGAATATTCCGAGGAAATTCCAAGGAAAACTTGTTTTTCCTCAGAATTTCCTCAGAATATTCCGAGGAAATTCCGAAGAAAACATGTGTGGGGTTTCAAAATATCAATTTGTTTTGCTCTATATCATTTCTTATACAAATGTAATGCATACCATTGATGATTCTTTGTATAGATGATCGTAAACCATGAAAAAACAAAATTCCAAAATGAATTGTAAGTATTCTCTTTACCGTTCATTAAAGTGTATAAGTGTTTCTCTTATGTTGTGGGGATTTCGTTCATACAATCGGAAAAGTGTTTATTATAGATAACACATCAATTTTTGACTTCATAATCAGTTTAAAACACTTAATAAGACTTATATAAATGTTATTCAAACCGCAAAACGTTGTTTTCGGTTAAAAAAACCAAACTTCCTCGGAATTTCCTCGGAATATTCCGAGGAAATTCCAAGGAAAACTTGTTTTTCCTCAGAATTTCCTCAGAATATTCCGAGGAAATTCAGACGAAAACATGTTTGGGGTTTCAAAATATCAATTTTTTTTGCTCTATATCATTTCTTATACAAATGTAATGCATACCATTAATGATTCTTTGTATAGATGATCGTAAACCATGAAAAAACAAAATTCCAAAATGAATTGTAAGTATTCTCTTTACCGTTCATTAAAGTGTATAAGTGTTTCTCTTATGTTGTGGGGATTTCGTTCATACAATCGGAAAAGTGTTTATTATAGGTAACACATCAATTTTTGACTTCATAATCAGTATAATACACTTAATAAGGTTTATATAAATGTTATTCAAACCGCAAAACGTTGTTTTCGGTTAAAAAAACCCTACTTCCTCGGAATTTCCTCGGAATATTCCGAGGAAATTCCAAGGAAAACTTGTTTTTCCTCAGAATTTCCGAGGAAATTCCGAAGAACACAAAACCTATAATCAAAACTTGTTTTTCCTCACAATTTCCTCGGAATTTTCCGAGGCTTTTCCGAAGAACACAAACCCTATAATCAAATCTTTAAATCCTATTCCGAGGAATATGTTTTCCTCGGCACTTCATCAGAAAATACCGACGGATAGTGAGTTCCTCAGAATTTCCTCGGAATATTCCGAGGAAATTCCGGGGAAACACAAAATTTGTGTTTCCTCAGAATTTCCTCGGAAATTTTTCGGAATATTCCGAGGAACTCATTTTCCGTCAGAACGTCCGTCAGAATTACGCTGTTTTCTTGTAGTGGTTTTGGATGGTGTATCCATGGTCTTGATGAAGCCCATAACTCTCAAAGCTCAGCTAGGATATTATATGTGGTCTCAACCCTTGCAGCCGAAGCTTTAACGTTGCAGGTGGCCCTTCCTTCAACATCATCTGCTGGATTTTCAAAGTTTCAAGTAATTTTGGACTCCATTGTCCTCTTCTCTGCCCTGCATCCAAGGATGGATTCGAACGAAATCGCAGGTTGTCACCTTGCCACTCTCTTCAGTCCCCTATCATTTAACTTTTATCAGTGCACAGCATTATGTTTGGCTGTTGCAATTGCTATGGGTGTGTTCTTCAAACAATGTTTGTCTATTACTCTATTTTGAGATATGAATGAATGAATGAAATCTTTGACAAAAAAAAACGAACTTATCTATTAGAATCTAATCTATATATCATCAACCTATAAGTTTCTAATTGTGGTAGAACTTAAACCATATGTGGGAATTTGAAATTTATAAAATTGGACGAATCATACCAAACATGCATGTCGGTATTCTAATATTTATAGCTCTACGTAGTAAGGAGGCTACTTTAGTTTGATTAATCCACATGTGTGGCATGTTTATTTTATAGGTATAAATTTCAATGAAGTTAGGAGACTCCCAAGATGACATGTTGAATTAGAGTTGAATTACAATAAAAGTTAGGATCTGATGTAATTCGCAGTAAAAATTATGTGGTATAAACGGTAGATTTATGTAGTGAGTTCGCAGTAAAAATATGAGTTATTATAATTTTAAAAATTTTGATTGGTAACATTTTTGATGTATAAATTGTAGTATGTATAATTTTTAAAATAATGAATACAATAATAATAACGTTTTTTATAATTTTGATAAACTAATTTACAAAAACAAAATATATTATATTAAAAATGAAGGAAATATACTTTTTGTATATTCTAAAAATACCTATATATTTATATATAAAATTTTATGTTTGTAAATTTTTAGCCATTAAACAGAATTAGCAACTAAAATAATATGAACATTTTTGTTTTACTAATTCAAATAGAAATAATTGTTTTTATGAATTCGAACATCTTAACGTGAGATAGTGGGTGCATTAAAAAAATTTAAATTGTTAAAAACTAAAATAAACGTAAGATAACTAACATAACACAAAACATTTCTTAACTCAACTTCTAATACATTGAATTTTGTTTGATGTTGAATTAAGAGTTGAGTTATCATCTTTTTCAAAGGGGTAAGTCAAAATTGTAACTCAATAATAACACACTAGAGTGAGACCCGCGCGCATGCGCGGGGTGAAAAAAATTCAATGTAAATAAGTAAGATTTCTATATATACATATAGTGTGGTAGTGGGTAACAATATGAGAATAATGAAAACGACATTACTAAAAATGAATTCCAAAGTACGAAATTATATTGGTTTAATAGTTAAATATGTTTGTAGGTATTTAGATATTGTATAAAAGCATTGTCTCGATTGTCACATAAACAAATATTATAGTATCACAAATTATTAGAATATGTCTACTATATAAAGAATAACTAAACATATTGTGGTTTTTGTTATTTTGTGTTGGACTGGTTCTATCTAAAGGCCCATGGCTTCCCCATTTTTAAAGAAGAAAGTATGTTAGTGTGTATATTATAAGGAATGTTGACAATTGACGATAAAATCCCAAAATGAAAAGAAAATAACATATATCGATGGAAGGGAAAAAAGAGGAATCTGTTGCACACAAAAAGAAAGAAGGGAATCCAGATCGAACAGGGTGGTTCCAAAACCAAAATCGATGAGGTGGATTTCCCGTAAAGAACGGTAATTAAGAAAATCTTATTTCAATCTTATCAAAATATATTCTATTATGAATGATTTGTGATGTTCGTTTAGCTAAGGTTCTTTTTTTTTTGATAAGTCTGTTTAGCCAACGTTTTCTCACCGATTGTCTTTTTCTTCTTATTGATCAAACGCAACTGAAATAGATTGTAATAAGGCTTGGAGAACGTAACGTATCAACACTTTCAAAATATTCTGACCATGTAACCGAATAGATCGAAGATGGCAATCAAAACCTCACAAATGTATTCAGGTTCGAGATTTGATAATAGAAAAAAAAACACTAAATACTTACTACTTTTGCTTTTCTCTCTGAAGTAAAAAAGGTTAATGACATCTAATTTAACAGGTTCTGTCTATACGAGTATTGCAATTGGAATCAACCTTATTTTCGGTCCAACTAGTTGCTAACAATCAAGAAATTGGAAATCAATCTTCTTGCAGTTAAATAAGGTTAGTATTGAGAGATTGCTACAACTGTATTAATTTTTAATAAAATATTGGTTTAGATAGTATTAGTGGTTAATAAAATTAAACATAGAAACATTGTTTAACATGATGAAGATGAACAAATGATTTTTTGAACAAAAAAAACATAGAAAAAGATAGTAAAACAATAAGTTTAAAATAAAACAAAAACAGACGGAGAAACATAAAATATGAAAGCAAAAAAATATAACTAAACGTTGCAAGCAAAAACAAATATTAGAACCAGCTCATCCCTGATTCTTTTCTTCATTAATCACAGTTTGGAATCCTATAAAACATATGGAAAATAACTGAGCATAAATTTAAAGTCACGTTAGTTTTTTATTCAGTAGTAAAATTGTAATACCTCATTTTGAAAGACTGATCTCTAGAATATCATCAGGCTCAGTTTTTTTTTTCGAAAATCCATCAATGGCAGTCACTTGCTTGAATTCACTTTATCATGATCCAAAAAATAATGTCACCATAAACAAATGTTAAAATCACTTAATACTGTTTTTAAGAATTAGAACTGTAACCTACCAACACTCCAATCAATTTGCAAAAAATGTAAAACACAGACAACTATGTAAAACTTGAGCAACTTTTCCATTTGCCACAACTTAACGTGTACATACCTGGCAGTAAGATTAAAATAAAAATATTTTAGCTCATATGAAAGGACCACCAAAGTGCATTCCAGTGAAATTCACTATCAATTATGGAAACACTTTGACTTATTAAAAGATCGAATTGGCTAACGAATTCTTTCTTCACGGTACATGGATCATATCTCCCTAAAATATAAAGTAAAAACACAAGAAGAATTACAATATGACCACAAAATGGTATTCATAAGTTTATCAAAGGAATGCATAGACAGTGAACAACTGACCTACTTTTAGAATCAACTAAGACAATTTCAATGGTCTCTACCACAACACCAGAGTACTGCTTCCACATACGAATTACATTAGCTATAATATTTTACATGGACTTGTATGGCTTCAAATCGTTAAAAAAATCTAAGCCATTTCAATTGTTATGAATGGAAAAATAACTCAAGAGTGAAGTAAAAATTAGAAAGATGATATGTTAAAAGCAGTCCCGTCTATGTATTTATATAAGTTTATAAATTTAGTGTCATAAATGCAATATGTATATGTAATATATGAAAATATATGACTAAACAAATTAATTGGTAATCCACAATTGAATAAATTGAAATTTAGACGGAAATTTTGGAAGTTAATATCTTGCCAAAAAGACTATTTTGGACAATTTTTGATATGCAATCAAGGATTCCATTTTGAGTATTGTATTCAAAAGTTATATTAATTACGTCAAATAATGATAATCTCATATCCAGGCTAGCGTCAATAATGGCAATCAACGAAAGCTATAATAGCATATTTTTGCTTGCCTTATTGTATGGAAAAGCAGTAATTTGAAAACCAAATTTGCGTGGAGAAGATGATGACATAAAACTTTCCCTAATTTATCTCATTTTCCTTATTCCGTTGGGATTTTAATTGCATTTCAACTTTGTATAGTAATCTTGACCATAAATTTTTTTTAAAAATTTCCTGATGTTAAACTAACAAACCGATTGGTTGGAATAAAATGGAATTAAACAATTTTGTAATATGTATGTACCAAGTGATTTTATAAAATGCGTACCAAAACAAATATAGGACTAAAATGATGTCAGAACGTATTGCAAATACTGTAATTCTATAAAAATAATTTCACTTCATTAACAATAGACGAATATATTTGCAGGTTTAGGAATTTACAATGTATATGTGACACTATATATATTTGCATGAACGAATGACTATTTTATACAAACAATAGCAAATGACTATTTTATACAAACAATAGCAACTTTGTAATATACTGTATGTTTTTATGTTTGCAGGTTCCAAACCAATAGGAGAGGCCATGTGCAGTCTCATGTTCATGACCAGCGAATGAGATCATGTTAAACAGGTTTGGAATCTTATGTGTGCAAGCCCACGATAGTTAACATATAACTATGTTATATACCGATTTATAAAGTTCCGGCAATTATTATCTATTTAAACTCAGTCCAATGGCATTATTTGTGAATTACTTAGATTGCCGTGGGTATTTCGAAAATGGGTCTGAGGAATCCTGGCTGTTTGACACGTTAGCTAATGGCATCATGTAAATATAGTACCATTTGAAGGTTATTTTTTTTATTTTATTTCACTTTTAATAATAAAGGGATATAGAAAGTGAAAATAATGCAACTAATTTCATATGCAAATCATGGAAAACGAATCTAATTAGTTCCTAATTCACACACTATTTAATATTTGTCAAAATCCAATTTCCATATGCAAAACAAATTTGGAAAATCTTCGTAAAGATCATTTTAATATATGGAAAGTTGAAAGGAAGAGAATAATCAAAATTCGATTTCGAAATAAAAAAGATCATAATTGACTCTCTATTTAATATGAGTCATAATACGATTTCCATATGCAAAACAAATTTACAAAATCTTCTTAAATATCATTTCAATATATGGAAAGTTGAAAGGAAGAGAATAATCAAAATTCGATTTCGAAATAAAAAGATCATAATTGACTCTCTATTTAATGAGTCATAATACGATTTCCATATGCAAAACAAATTTACAAAATCTTCTTAAATATCATTTCAAAATATAGAAAGTGGAAAATAATGAAATAATCACGTGGACCATACACTCGAATATCGAAATTGACTTCTTTCCTTTTATACATATACGGACATGAAACTATGTATAAGGAACATACGAATATGCATGTCTGTCCAATGGCAATAGCCGTAATATCCTAAGGTGAGTAAGCCTTCTTTCATAAAGGGTCTGAGAAGGAACCTCGTGCCGACACGTCGTCAAAATGGCAAAGTTGAAAATATAGTATTCTTTAAAGGTTACTCTCTATTTTTGCTTCCATTTTAATACTAAGGGGATTCTAACTCAAGCATTAACTCAGAAAATTAAAACTAACTCATGATTGGTAATATTTTTGAGTTACACTCCTAAATCAAACTTAATCAACTCTAACTCATGTCACCAATCAAAGCCTAAAGGGGTCTTATTAGTTTGATTAATCCACATGTGGCATGGTTATTTTATGGGAATTCGATCAAACAAATCCTAAACTTTTCAGAAACTGCCAAAAGAAACATGAACTTTAGGGCTGACAAAAAAAAACACAAACTTTTCATTAACTTTAAAATTAATTAACAATGCTTTCGTTGACTTGGCAATTTAGCACGTCGTCAGAAAAAATAACATCAGTTAAAGGTTGGTGTTAAGTGAAACGACGTACGTTTTAAATGATTGAAGTAAAATCAAGTAGACCATTGGATTCGAACTCAGATTGTTTAAATCAAATGGCAATGTATTTTACCAATGGGCTAGTGGCTCAATCAAATAAGTTACTAACACATTTAATTTTATTTGGTACCAATTGAATATAAAAAATTATCTAAAAACTTAAAAAAATCTTTAAAATTTCTAAAAATTGAAAAAATAATTCCAGAAAAACGAAAATTTTCATTTTTTGGATTATAAAAAAATTGAAAAAATAAACAAATTCGAAAAAATATTCCAAAAAGTTATAAAATATTTCGAATGTGAAAACATATAATCAGAAAAAACAATTATTACTATTTTTTTAAAAAAAATTATAGTTTCTGATTATATGTTTTCAGATTTGAAAAATTTTTAATCCCTTTTCTGAAATTTTTATTTTCGAATTATTTTTTTTTTCAGTTTTCTTTTTATAATTTGAAAAATGAAAATTTTTTTTTGGCATTTTTAATAAAGAAATAAAAAAATATTTTTAATAGATTCTGAATATTTTCAGATTCGATTTTTTTATAACTTTTTGATATTTTTTGATATTTTTTTATTTTTTCGATTTTTTTATCTGAAAAATGAAAATTTTAATTTTTTTGGAATTTGCTTTTAAAAAAGAAAATTTTGGAAGACCTTTGATTTTTAAAGGAAAAATAAAATTTTATTTTTACTTTTAGTTTCAAAATTAATTTTATAAAAAAAGTTCTTCATTTTCATATTTTGGAATTTTAAAGACCTTTTAAATTTTTAGAGATTTTTTTATATTCAAAATCAATACCAAATAAAAGTAAATGTGTTAGTACATACATTGAATGTACCACTAACCTAGTGGTAAAATACCTTGTCATTTGATCCAAACAACATGGGTTCGAAACCCGGTCTCTTCATATTTTTATTTTCAAATCGTGTAAAACGAAACGACTGTCGTTTTACTTAACGCCAATAGTTAACATTGGGTTAACGCTTTCTTAACTCTCGTTTAACGGTGTGCTAATCTGGTCAGTCAATCAATCGTAAGTTTCTAAATAATTTAAATAAGTTAACAAAAGTTTAGGTTTTTATTGGCCAATCAAATGTACATGATTCTTTGATCCAAACAACATGGGTTCGAAACCCGGTCTCTTCATATTTTTATTTTCAAATCGTGTAAAACGAAACGACTGTCGTTTTACTTAACGCCAACAGTTAACGTTGGGTTAACGCTTTCTTAACTCTCGTTTAACGGTGTGCTAATCTGGTCAGTCAATCGTAAGTTTCTAAATAATTTAAATAAGTTAACCAAAGTTTAGGTTTTTATTGACCAATTAAATGTACATGATTTTTTTGGCAATTCCAGAAAAATTCAGGATTTTTTTAGCCGAATTCTTGTTATTTATAGGTCAATTTCAGTAAAGTTAGAAGACTAAAAGGGGTCTAAAGTTGCAACCCCCAAGTTGAGAAAGGGGACATACACTTTTGATAAGCAGAGAGACTTAGGTCACATCATATCCTTGTCACTAAAGCTCTAATCTTTACAGAATGGATAATAATCATATACAACAATCCTACTTTACTTTCTTTTTCTCTTTAACACACAGACACATGGTGATGGTCCTCCATGATATCCACGTACGACATTTTACAACGACGCTGTATAATACTGATAACTCAACGCGCCAATCTAATTTTTTTTTTTTGTGAAACTGATGCTTTTTATTCATATGTTAAACACTTGCATGGATACTAACAACATCGAAACAGTGATGTTCAGTCTTTTTAGAAAAAATCAAGAACAAAGCAATGTAAGGATAGAGACACAAACTTAGACAAAGTTTGATAGGATGTCGTAGAAGGTTACAAAGATGTCACTCGCGAGTAACCACATGAAGAAATTACTGTGTACTTTGAGTTTTTCAGACTTTAGTTTAGTTACCGTATATCGTGACGTTAAATGCTCCAAGGCCTCGGGTCTCACTGGAATGAGTCCCTTTGTATAGCAAGGAGTTTTGGCGGAAGGTTTCTCGACGGGGGGAAACAATCTCTAATGGCCCCAGCTTGAGGAGGGTTGATTCACTTTTGTAACAAGGCTACGGGACTGCAAACTTCAAGCAATGACTGACTCCGAGCAAAACTTTGAGTGAGACGAACATGGACATGTGTGCTTCTTAAAGATCTTGACAGCTGCTGGACGTGGATAATGGAGGCGAGAGGAGGGTGTTTTAAACCCGGCAAGGAAGGACGAGCCACCTTCGTAACTGCGTAGAGGTTGATGAGCTTGACAGTATTTGACGGCGAGGCAGTAGCTGATGTTAAGCAGAGACTTCAGCTGCCAACATTACCGTGTCGGAGCCAACGATTTTTGCTGATATCAGACATACCAGCCGAATATATTATCTCAAAAAACTCAAAGTAGAATATGTATATGAAAGTGTCACAAAACAACATTACATATAGTTAACCAAGTCGGTTTGATTTAATGGTAAAAAGGTTGCGGCTGGAGATTCCACTTTGGATTCGAATAGTATTGACCACCTAGCCGTGTTTTAAATAATTTAATCATCCACGTGTATCCGGATGCAAAGCTTCATGTGATTAGTATTGATTTAAAAAATCTTTGGAATTTTCAAGGTTATCAAAAGAAAAAAAACATTACATATAGTTGACAGAAAAAACACGGCATATTAAAATTTGGGCAATATCATTTCTCAAAATCCCACCATAATCTATAATTTATTCATCAACACAATCAATCGTAAGGTTTAATGATTTCTATGCTAAGTTTGGAGTTCGATTCCGAGAAGATGTAATTTATTACAAATTATGTGGTTTCAGAGTGCTACAAACAGAATTGTTCGTTGTGATCGTGTGCTTTAATCTGTCACTAATCCACTGATCCGGGTTATTATATTGAGAGTTTTATTGTGAAACTGTTTGTAAATTGATTCATCAATATAGTATATGTTGCAGATAATTAATCATCATTTGTAATAGAGATTATATATTGATGTACCCAATGTTAAAAGAAAAAAATCAATAGACAAACATATGTTAACCTTAATCGTTTTTTTGCTTTCGTAGTATTTAATTGGCACAATATACTATATACACATATAGTAAGAGTATACATGAATTATCCATCAATATTCATTTTTTGGTTAGAAGATTTGAGTATTATAAACAAAGTCTACAAAACTTATGATCGAGGATAACTTTTCTCTCCCAGTCACTATCTTCGAGAGTAGTCCTTAACCGCTGATTATTCCTGGTCTTTTCCCCATCTCATTACCTCTTTTAGGTTTTTTCTCTGCTTTTCCCTGCAAACTTTTCAAATTATTCCCTCTTTTAGCCTAAAACCGTTGAACAATACGCAAGACTGACCTAAAACTCACCGGGTTCTCGCCTGCGACTCCGGTCGTCGGGTCCGACAGCCTCCTCCGGTAAGATCTCCTCCTCCTTAACATGGATCTGCTACTCAAGCGCCAGTCTACAAAACTCATCTAGAACCCTTGCTCTAAGAACTTTCCTGTTGAAAAACAGAGAACCTTACACTTTGCTACAGTCACTTCAAAATCTACCCCACACAATGGCTCGAAGACTCTCTGCAGCTGAAAAAGGCAAGAGCATCCAACAAGGATCCCCACCAAGAAGGGGGCGTGTGCAAGTTCCTGATTTTGACAACTCCGAGCTGCTTCGACGACATGAGTTAACACTCATTGGAAGAATCACTAACCCAAAGCACCAAAGGATGTGGTCCCTCATTCCTTTCTTTGCGGACCACTGGAAATGCTCTACAAGACCAGAAGGAGCAGATCTTGGCCAAGACAGATTCTAGTTCCTCTTCAACTCCGAAAGCGACCTCCAAAAGCTCTTAGATGAGAGACCCTATCATTTTGCTCACTGGATGGTTATCCTCAAAAAATGGGAACCCTCCATCTCTCCAAGCTTCCCATCCAAGATACCTTTCTGGATCCAAATCCAAGATGTTCCAGTCCATCTTTGGAATGAAGCTATTCTGCGCAGTATCGGGGAAGATCTTGGCCTCTTTGAAACCTGGGAAATCACCGCAACCAAAGCCAGATTCTGTGTCCAAGTCAACGGACTCCTGCCATTAATACGAAAGTATACTTTGGAATTCTCTAATGGAGATGAACTTGAAGCTACACTGCACTATGAAAAGCTTGAAAAGTATTGTACCCTCTGCCTAAGACTGGACCACGAGAAGGACGACTGTCCCCAAAATCCAGCTCCTCCTCGAGCCTCCATGACTAGAACCTCCACAGCTAGAGCCGCTCACTCATCATACAGGCAACACGACTCCTCTAGAGAGCACCATGAGAACCACCAGTCAAGAAGATCTGAGCGCAGGTCTCAAGATAGAGACAACACTAACTCAGGTGACTTGAGAAGAACTCTCTCGAGGGACAACTCACGCTCTTCTTCTCACCCTCATCCCCCCACAAGGAGACCTACTGCCCAATGGGTTGATTCTGGTAGACGCCTCCCTCCTCCTCTTACTTCAGGCTCACATAGAAGCCCCTCAAGAACATCATCTCTTCCACGGGAAAGAGACAGAACCCTCTCTCCACTAAGAGAGACTCGACAAGAGCCCCCCATAGAAAGAACAACCTCTGACCTGCCTCGCTCCTCCATGCAGTATATTGCACCTGAAGACATCGCTAAGGCGCAAGAGGAACTCCGAGAGTTTATGAACCAATACTCCAATTGTGCTGATCCTATCGAGAGTGCTACAAGAAAAGAAAGGGTTAGACTCTCTGAAGAAAATGGAGATTTTGAACGAACAACAATTAATATGGCTATCACCAACCTCGCTCATCGTAGTGACCCTACTACTCCACCCTCTGAACCATGCCAAACAACTTCAGACGTGAATGGGGAACATCAATCACTGGAGGTCTATGCTCCCTCCTCCACTGAACAGCGACCTTCAGCTCTGGATCGACTTGGACCAGTTCTGCCTGCTCCTATTGTCTCCATCGACTCCGCACCGATTAAGAAAAGATTGGGAAGGCCTCCTGGAAAGAGCACTCAAACCTCAGCAAAGCTTGGAGCCACCAGTGCAATAAAGAAACCTCGTCGTACTGTACAGTCAAAGGGCTCTCCCAAAAGGCGCACTCCCGCAGCCAGAGCGCCTAAACCAGCTACAGGGGCCTCCAAAAGCTCCACGAGAGCGACGCCGGCACCTTCAACCACTATCATTCCTCCGGTGGCTAAAAGATCTATGGATTTTCGGCCACCACAAAGTCCAATTCCTTAAAAGTGGCGAGCTGGAACTGCCAAGGACTGGGGAACTCCTTGACAGTCCAGCGAATAAAGGAGATGCGTAGAGACATATCTCCTGACCTAATGTTCCTCTCGGAGACGAAAAATCCAGATGCCTTTGTCCTCCGGAAACTAGACTCATCTGCCTACCAGTACCTCCTCATCCCACCAGAAGGGCATGGAAGTGGAGGCCTTGCTCTGTTCTGGAAACAAGAGCTGAATCTGACGGTCCGAACCTACAGCAAGAACTACATTGATGTTAGTATCATCTATGAGGGAAAAGAATTATATGCCACCTTTATCTATGGAGATACTGATAAAAGCAAAAGAAAACAGCTCTGGGATCACCTCACTACTCTATCCTACGGTCGAGACTCTCCTTGGTTCCTCTCGGGCGACTTTAATGATATTATGGGAACCAGGAAAAGTCTGGAGGCACCGTAAGGCCTGAAGGCTCCTTCGTAGACTTCAGGTCTTTCCTCTCGGAATGCGACCTTTACGACCTTCCTCACTCAGGAGATTACCTCTCATGGAGAGGTGTGAGAGGGGATGATATAGTCCGCTGCAGACTTGATAGAGCACTAGCAAACAGCCTCTGGTTCGACACCTTCTTCTCCGCAAGAAGTGAATATCTGAAATTTGCTGGCTCAGATCACAAACCAATTGTCACCTGTTTTGATGCAACTAAAAGGAAATCAAAAGGGCTATTCAGGTTCGATAGAAGGCTGAAAGACAAGCCTGAGATCAAAAAGCTGATAGAAGATACCTGGAAGGCCATGCCCTCTGCTCCTGTGGAAGATAGAATCATCCAAGTTCGAAAGGCTCTAGTCAAGTGGTCCCGAGAACAACACCTAAACAGCAGAAAGAAGATAGAGAAACATAAATCAGACCTGGATGCAGCCATGTCTAGCTCTATCAACAATGAAGATCTAATCCAAAAGATCAATGGAGACCTGAAAAAAACCTACCTTGATGAATAATCTTTCTGGAAACAGCAAAGCAGAAACCTTTGGCTACGTCTTGGAGACAAGAACTCAGGCTTCTTCCACGCTGTTACAAAAGGAAGACAGGCCATCAATGCTATGAACGTAATAGAGGATGATACGGGACAGGCAGTATATAAGGTTGAAGAAATAACAATCTGTGTAGTAAACTACTATACAAACCTCTTTCAGTCAGTGAATGGAGACCGAGACCGAATCGTGGCAGCTGCACTCTCTCCAAAAGTCTCCAACCTGACCAATGATCAACTTAACAAACTTCCCTCCTCGGAGGAGATCTACTCTGCTCTAATGTCAATACACCCCGATAAGGCACCTGGGCCTGATGGTTTCTCTACAACTTTCTTCCAAACCAATTGGTCCGCCATCGGCTTGGAGATAGTTTCGGAAGTTCAATCTTTCTTTTCCACGGGTGTACTGCCACAACATATAAATGAAACTCATGTAAGGCTGATTCTTAAGAACTCTAATGCAAGAAAAGTTTCAGATTATAGACCAATTGCACTTTACAATGTTGATATTCGTGTTCACGCACACCAATTAACCTAATGTGCACACTACCACAATCGAATGGTATGTCGATGTACCACTTTAGGATCAAATCTACAGAGACCAACAATTACACTTTATTTCTATGAGATCAATACTTAACTAAAACAATGATGGGGTTTTGAGATTGAGGTTTCGTTGAGAAACAAGTAATAAGATTAATTAAAGTTCGCAAAATTAAAAAGAAGCCAGCCTAGGGTTACTCATCGGGTGTTAAAACTTATGAGCTAAACAATTATTCAAGTGCTAATAAAAACAGTCTAGAACTCCGATCACTCAAGTAGAACAGTCCACTGTCGTAGCACTGCTCCCTATGCTGATCGATCTCACCGTCTAACTGTCGTTGAGGTGAGAAGCGATCGCAAGCAATAGAGATCAGGTCCGATAGGTTCACAAAACACACTAATATCTACTTTCGCTGATTAGGGATGCAATGCTCATTCAAAACAGATCTAGCAACCTATTGCACGGTTAATGAACAGGTTAAACCTATGATCTAACATTAAGCGGCCAGTTTAATGCAAGCAATAAGAACAGTTATGAATGAAGACAATCAATGGATTCACTTATCTATGTTTAGCTCACGAAATCAACACCCTAGAACCCTAGACAAGCTAGCCGACTACTCAGCCATGACACAAGAAAAGACAAGCATCAATACTGAATAATACTGCATAAAATAACAGAAACAAGAGATAGGGTTCAGGGGTTCTTCTCTATGGAGAGAGATAGCCTTCTCCCTTTACAAAGTAGCAAATCTCAAAGTAAAAAGCTCTCAAGTCTATTTCTCTATGAAAAGTAGCGTAGAATGATGTAGAAAAATAGAAAAAAAGTTATATCAAAAGCCACAGGCGGCCAGAGAGAAAAAAGAGGATAATTAGGGCAAATCCCGAGATGTTGTATTGTCATTATTCGTCAGGAACAACCGCGGAATCACTCCGTCTGCTTGTTCCGCTTGATCGGGAACAGTCATCAGACTGTTCTGCATGAAAATCACCAAACTGCACTGTTTTCTGCCTCTTTTGTTCCAGCAGGTCCATCTCCCATCCAGTGCAACTCCAAACCTGTAATGACTCGAAAAGGACTAGAAAGACTCGATAAAGACTTGAAAACCAATTAAAAAACATATATACAATGATGTGTAAAACACCATATATCAAATGTCTTTTACAAAATAATCTCTAAACTGATCTCTAAGAGACTACAACCTGTCCTACATGGTCTCATTTCCGAGAATCAATCAGCATTTGTGCAAGGCAGGGCCATTGCTGATAATGTCCTAATCTCCCACGAGGTCCTCCATTTCCTCAAGACATCATCCGCCTCAAAGCAATGCTCAATGGCAGTTAAAACTGACATGAGCAAAGCGTTTGACAGACTTGAATGAGATTTTATCGAAGCTGTTCTCTCAAGACTCGGATTCTCGCAACATCTAACCCTACTGGTGATGCAATGCATTAAAACTGTCTCATACACATACCTTATCAATGGTGAAGCGAAGGGTTTAGTCATCCCAGAGAGAGGAATCAGACAGGGAGATCCCCTCTCCCCATACATCATCATCTTCTGCATTGAAGTCCTCTCAGGCCTCTGTCATCAAGCAGAACATAACGGAACTCTCAGAGGAATAAGGGTCGCACAGCAGAGTCCAAGGGTTAATCATCTCTTATTTGCAGACGACACCCTTTTCTTCTGCAGGACCAACGCCCAAAGTGTTGCGACGCTCCAAAACATCCTCCTCCTGTATGAACAAGCCTCTGGTCAGCGCATTAATCAAGCGAAATCAGCCATAACCTTCTCCAACAAAGCTTCCCAAACTCTAAAGGCGAGGGTTAAAGACACTCTCGATATCCATAATGAAGGAGGAACAGGTAAATATTTGGGTCTCCCTGAGCATATAAATAGAAGAAAGAGAGATACCTTCACTGGTATTGTCGATAAAATCCGCCAAAGAGCCATCAGTTGGTCCTCACGGAAGCTATCGTCAGCTGGTAAACTAACTCTCCTGTGTTCTCTCTGCAATGCCCAACCATACGATGAGCTGCTTCAAACTCCCCGTGTCTCTTTGCAAAAGAATCCAATCAATGTTAACCCGCTTCTGGTGGGATGACAAACCTGATGAGAGAAAGATGGCATGGGTCTCCTGGAAAACAATGATAAGATCTAAAGAAGATGGAGGTCTTGGATTTAGAGACATACAATGCTTTAATGATGCAATGCTTGCGAAGATTAGCTGGAAAGTCCTAACCTCCCCTGACTGCCTGCTAGCCCGAGTCCTGAAGGGTAAATACTGCACTAATGGCGACTTCCTAAAGGTCTCAGCCCCATCAAATTGCTCCCATGGATGGAGAGGAATACTTATTGGAAGAGATCTCATAAAAGACCATGTGGGCTGGGCCATTGGTAACGGTGAAGAGGTCAACATCTGGAATGAACCTTGGCTATCTATATCTGCTTGGGAAGCCCCCATTGGCCCGCCCACTCAGGAGTCAGAGTTTGTCAAAGTCGCCTCTCTCTTCCTACCAAACGAAAGAGATTGGGATGCTGGTAAGTCCAACGTTTGCTCCCTCACTTACAAGATACAATTCTTCATATCAAACCAAGCAAGCAAGGCGGTCAGGACAAGCGCATATGGTTAAAAAAGAGCTCAGGCACCTACACAACCAAAACGGGATACTACACGGCTCTTGAAACCAAACGACAACTAGAAGGCTTTCCAACAATACCAAATCGTACCTGGCTAAGTGATGTTTGGAAGCTCACCATCCCACCAAAGATCAAAATGTTCCTGTGGAAAATGAAGCATGAGGGAATCCCGGTGAATGCACGACTACATGCCAGACAGATCATCCCCTCTCCAAAGTGCACCTTTTGTGAAGAAGACGAAACCATACTTCATCTTTTCTTCAACTGCCCTTTTGCGAAACAGATTTGGCAGGAAATGCCATTCTCATCTAACCCACTGGAGGCTCCGACCGAAACGATTACTGATGGACTCCATCGAGTCATGAGAGCCACTCCACTCCCCCCTACAGGCGTCTCCGCCACACAACTAGGCGCTTGGGTCATTTGGGTAATCTGGATAACTAGAAATCAAAAGATCTTTCAAGATCGGATTTTTACCTCCCATGAGTCAACCCTCAAAGCTCTGATTAATGCAAAGGAGTGGCAGGAAGGGCAGAGAACAGAAAGCATAATCAACCTATCGCATCCTTCCCCATCATTCGAGGCCCCAATCGACGCGATTGTCTGTCGATCTGACGCGGCTTGGAAGTCTGGAATCCCAGGCGCTGGTATCGCGTGGAGCTTTTACCACGCAAATGGAGAGATCATCTCATCTCACAGTAAACCGATCTCCTTTGTGAATTCGTCCCTTGTGGCAGAGGGACTAGCATTGAGAGAAGCCATGGAACATGCATGGTCCCTTGGATTGACATCTCTGATCTTTGAATCTGATTCCAAGCAACTGGTGACAGCAGTTGAAGGGGAGAAGAACTTCTCAGATCTACATGGAATTGTCTCCGATATTATCTCTATCTTTATCGCTTTCGATTTCTCTGCATTTAAATTTCGAAACCACAGTGCTTTTACCTTGGAGGACTGTCTCGCAAAGCAAGCTCTCGGTTTAGTTGTACCAACCATATTTCCTTAACTTTAATGAAGCCTTTTCCTTGACAAAAAAATAAATAAACAAAGTCTACAATGTAATTAAAATGGACTTTAATGTTGGTTAGAAGATTTGAGTATTATAAACAAAGTCTACAATATAATTAAAAAGGACTTTAGTGCTGCTAATCCAACTCAAAAGTATACCGTAATATCACACGGTTTGACTAAACGAACCTCCGACAGCACAGAGTTCTGTTAACACTTTTGTTTTTCGAATCATATTCCGAAATACAACTGACTTTACATTATGCTGATGTTGAAAAACACAATAGAAATACGACTTTACATCATGTTGATGTTGAAAAACACAATAGAAATACAACTGACTTTCATCACGTTTTTTTACTTTGAATCATATTCTGGAATACAACTGACTAGGGGTAGACACTTTACCCGATATCTGAAGTGGCACCCGAATCCGACCCGAAAAACCCGAACCAAAATCCGAACTGAAGTAGCAAAATATCCGAACGGATATTAAATTAGAAGAAATTGGATATCCGAACCCGAACGGGTAATACCTGAACCCAAATGAATATCCGAAAATAAGAACATATGTATACTTACCTTTATTTTTCTAGTTTACATCTCTCATTTTATTTAAAATATTTATATTACACATACTTTAAGATCATATAGTATATATATAATTATGAAGAAAATAATTTGATGTTCATTTAAAATACATGTCAAACTTTTTGTTTCATATATTAACAAAATTTACATCCAAAGTTTTAAAACAATAGTCAAATTAATATTTTTATTTTTGAAATGTTATCTCCAAATCTATTAATCATTCAATCTATAAAAAGTAGAAAAATCAGTAAAGTGAAATCTATATTTTAAATACAAGAAACATAAAAATTGAAATTTTTATTTTTATTTCTTCTACAATTTAAGTATACGAACCCGATCCGAAATAATCGAACCCGAACTAAAAATACCCGAAGTACAGAAATATCTGAATGGATCTTATATCCCTATACCGAAATACCCGAAAATCCGAAATATCTGATCCGAACCTGAACGGATATCCGAACATCCACCCTAACAACTGACTTTACATCATGTTGATGTTGAAAAACACAATAGAAATACAACTGACTTTACATCATGTTTTTTTTTCACATCAAATAAGTCTGTTAACACTTATTTGAGATAAACATAATTAAGAAGCTTCGTCACTGTCACAGAGATTCCGACCGTGACACTAATATTTGATTACCGGAAAAACTCATCAATGTTCACCTCAATAGCATTTTCTCGTTCGTTTTATTTAAATCTTATCTTTATATACATTAAACTTCTGAAATTTATTCGACTATTTAGAATGTTAAAGTATTCGTTTTCTATCTGTATCATTTTTTTCCCTTTTCAATTCAACATGCCACCTCCAACAATTATAAAATTACGTAGTCTAGTAGTTAACACTTTTGGGTTTACACGTTTCAGTTTGTTAAATATTAAGAATTATGTAACATCCCGAGTTGTGATATATGGAAAACGCTTAACAGAATTGATTTGGCTACCTATGTCACCAAAGTTGACTTACCTTTTCCATCACACATCCATTTAGAACTCCAGAGTTAAGCGTGCTTGGGCTGGAGTAGTAAAAGGATGGGTGACCTATCGGGAAGTGATTTGCGATACCGTGTAAGTGAGGCCAAAGCACGGGGAGAGGTCGGGTGGTGATTGCAGGGTCAGTAAACAATGATTTCGAGCCTTGGAAAATTAACGACCGATCGTCGGATATGATGGGACCCACGGGCCGAGAGAGCGGGCGTGGGTGACCCATTAGCCGTGGACAGGTCGGGGCGTTACAAGTGGTATCAGAGCTGGTTAGCCGTCTCAGTTCTGACATGAGAGGCGTCTTGAGACCTATCGTGGGGCGCAACGAGGACGTTGCGTTCTTTGAGAAGGGGTGAATTGTAACATCCCGAGTTGTAATATATGGAAAACGCTTAACAGAATTGATTTGGCTACCTATGTCACCAAAGTTGACTTACCTTTTCCATCACACATCCATTTAGAACTCTAGAGTTAAGCGTGCTTGGGCTGGATAGTGAAAGGATGGGTGACCTATCGGAAAGTGATTTGCGATACCGTGTAAGTGAGGCCAAAGCACGAGGAAAGGTTGGGTGGTGATTGCAGGGTCAGTAAACAATGATTTCGAGCCTTGAAAAATTAACGACCGACCGTCGGATGGGATGGGATCCACGGGCCGAGAGAGCGGGCATGGATGACCCATTAGCCGTGGGCAGGTCGGGGCATTACAAATTATTTCCGAGTTTTTTTTTTTGACAAAAGAATTATTTCCATGTTTGATGAACGTCATTGATATGAAAAAAAAAACTGTCTCATCTTACAGACTTCCCTGAAAATGCAGTAGAGAATTACAACACCCATCACGCCATAAAATCTATATCACATCAGCAACTTAAACTACTCTAATACACATATTTCATGATCAATTCCGCGCGTTAAGTTTCTTTGGTTATAGCAAAACTACACATCACTTTGTACATAAATCCTAGACGACTCAAAACTTCTCGACCACCAAAAAAACACTCTTCTGCAACAATCTATAACAGACTCACTAATTTCAACTAGTTGGATGTATAACAATTCTTTACAATATGTAATTTAAGTCAGGTATTACAAAAAGAATGTAATTAAAGTAAAGGAAGGACTTATGCTGACAAAAAGGAAGGACGTATTAGAGATTTGTTTGGGTTATAAACTCACACACACGCATCGTACAACACCAACCTTACTATAGTTCTTATCACATCATTTTTTGTTGTCTAATGTGAAATATCCTTTAATGGCATTAACTAGATTTTGATTCGCACTTCAAAAAGCGAATTTATTTTTTGTTTTATGTTTTTTTAGAATTTTTTTATTTGTTTTTTATTCATATTTTTGTTTTTCTTTGTAATAAAATTTGTGTAAAATATTGTCTTTAAATGATTAATAAAAAAAGTTTAAATAATTGTATTAAATAGTTGGATTAAACATATATCAATAGACTATATTTTTAGCTTAATAGAATAGATTTTAATACACGTTTTTGTTTTGATAATAAATGAATTCTCGCAATCATATTCTAGATTTAATCACGATAATATATGATTAATTAATAGAACGGACATGAATTGTGTAGGTTTTAGGAATATTTAGTGGGACTAAAGAAGATAATGAGTATCCAGAATTCTATTAGAAAGTTTAATACGTTATTATTAAAATGGTTATCTAAAATTAAGGCAATCAAATAGAAATCTCATTTCTCCAAAATAGTTTGCTCCAGGTTACAAATATTCTCGTTACTTTTTAATCTATATAAGATTGTCGTTTATTAAGCTAGATTATAGGAAATAGTAAGTTTTATTTTAATTAAATAAGGAAAGAAAATAAAAATTTAGAATTAGATTCATTAATTACTCAATGGTATAGAGATGTAAATCAGTTGTAAATGTAAAGGTTAATTCTTTTTTGTACTGCTATTTTAATAATATAGACTAGGTTTTGATCCGCACTTTAAAAGTGCGGAACTTTTTGTTATAATTTAGTACAAAAAAAAATAAAGATGATTTTTATAAAAACATTTTTATTACTATATTGAAACTCTGATATGGATTATCGATATCAAAATCAAAATGAGTTTTTCCTACCAGATATCTTAGGAGTAGACACTTCGGTTATCTTTTTGGTTTGGTTCGGGTTGGTTTGTTTGGTTCAGTTCTAGTAATTTCCAACCGAAGTAAATCATATTTAGTTTGGTTCGGTTTCTCGGTTCGATTTCAAACCGAACTATTCGGGTTGGAAAAATCTTCAATCGAATTATTTGAAAAAAAATCGGTTCGGTTTGAATCGGTATCGGTTCGGTTAGTTCGGTTTGACTTTTTTGCCCACCCCTAATATATCTAAACCGCATATTTCTTGAAATATCTTATTGTAGTAATTTATGGTTTGAAATTATAGTAAATTTACATTTTGTTTGTACATTTTAATTTGAAAATATAAATATATTGATCCGTGTTTCTGAAGCTGAAATAATTTATGGTTTGAAATTATAGTAAATTTACATTTTTCTATTTTATCATATATAATTTATGCGATATATTCATTTTTCCAGCTTAAAGTTGGATGAGTAATCATTTATTAGAAATGTTATTTTCTGTCTTATTATAATTATAAAATATTGTTTTCAATTTTGATTTAAAAATAGAAATAGAACACTTATTTTGGAATTTGTAACAATAAATATAATTGTATAATATATAGTATCGAATATAATTTCAAAGTTATTTTCATATAATAAAAATGTATATGTATCGTTCTTTTGTTTGAATTTAACTAATTAGGTCGTCTGTGCAGTAAAGTGTCATCACTAAGTTATATTATAATTATATTAAACTCCACCTATCTAAGTTAGTTATGATGATAATATATATTGAAAAAAAAACGTCTATGTACTATCACATATACAAATAAAAATGTGACTATTTAATTCAAAGTCTATGTGAAACTAAATTAGACTGAATATTGTTTGTTTAGATTTTTTAAAGATCTCTTCAAAATATTTTAGGTAATTTAAATATTAAATATTAAATACATTTCAGTGGCATACCTGTAAATATATTTCAGTGGCATACCTGTAAATAATTTGGAAAACTAAGGGGATGTCTGAAAAATGTCTGTTGTTTTAATTGTATTGATTAATAAAAAGAAAAATTAATCACAAGGGCAAAGGCTTTGCTACACATGGCCTGATTCATGTATTTTCTTTTTCTTCTTTTTTTGGTAAAAAAAAAGAAATCCATCTTTTTTTTTTGGTATTTTCTTTTTCTTTTCGTATGCTAGTTGATTAAATTCCATCTCTCTATAAATTGAAGTGCGAGTTGCAGTTTCATGACACATCCCCTATATATTATTTGAGAAACATTTCGGAAATTAGAACCTTAGTTTTGTATTAATTAAAAAAAAACCCTATCCTACGTGTCATTCAATTAGAATGTTAATTAATCTTATGTGGCATCATTACATTGAAATTGAAAAAACAAAGAGGTCCAATCGATTTTTATTTCTCCCTAGAATTAATCAATACAAAACTATATGATATAATATATATAATGTCGATGAGAGTAACAATTACATAAATGAGAGTTAACTTAACGGAGTAAAATATTTACTTTCCTTAAATAAAAGCTACGGAATTACCTAATATGATTAACATATATATGACAATTAATGGTTATGAATAATAAATATTTGATAACATTTTTTGTATTTTAGTTTTTTGTTTGATTTTATATTATTAAAATATATTAAACAATCACATTAACCATATAATAAAAAAATTAGATTTTTTCTTATATGTTATATTTTGAATTTTTTAAAATGACTATAAATTAATATTAAATATAATACCGGATTTTAAATTTTATATCCGACTGTACACAAAATTTAGGTATATACTTTGAAATAAATTACAGTGTCTTAAACCCTTTTTACATTTTTTACAGTATCTTATATATATATATATATATATATATACTTCGTATGAAATAAATGCATTTTATATGTAAATACATATACGTATGTAGGGCTAAAAAAAAATTTTAATAAAAAAAAACAAACCGAACCCAACCAAAGATAATATTAATTCTGAACCGGAATTGATTAAATATCCAAACAAGTTATAAATTTTGGTATTTAGAAAACCGAAATCGATACGAATTGAAATATTTTGGGTAACCGAAATATCTGAAATATGTTTATATACCTAAATATATTAATTATTTTATATTTAATGTATACTAAAACATCCAAAATAGATAAGATACTTTTAAGTTGTCCAACATACTTAAAAATATATACAAATGGTCAAAAATAAATGTGCGCTAAATTTAAGTATACTCAAAACACCAAAAATACTTACAATATCTATTTATTCTCTATCCAAATATTCAAACCGAACCAATATATATACTAAGTTTAGGTATTATGACATATGTTATTCAAGTTTATATGTAATTTTATTTTGTTTATAGATTTTTAGAAATTTAATGTATTAAATGAATTTTAATTTTTTAAAAATAATTTAAATTATGATAAGATCCGCGCCTTGCGCAGGATGAAGTTGTTATTTTTATTATGTTTTGAAGAATGAAACAATAGTTCGATTTTATTTGGATTAGGGGTGTTCAATTCGAATATCGGGTTGGTTTCGGTTTGGTTTGGTTTTTTCGGTATGTCGGTTTGTAAAGTATAACTAATATTCTAAATCCATATTTACTTCTTTTCGATTTGGTTTATATACCGTCGTTTGCATTTTATTCGGTTTTGATACCAAAAAAATAAAATTATTTAGTTTGAGATCATATTATATATTATACGAATTTTGGAGTCATGGTGTCAAAAAGTCATTTATTAAAAAAATATTATATATTTAAATAAAATAATAAAAACAAAAAATGCTTCTATCATCTAATAAAATAATCAAATCTAAAATTAATATCAAAGCTCTAAATTTAAAAAATAAAAATAAAGAACAGAAGCATGAAAGAAAGTTTTTATTATTCTTCCATATTAGTGTTCATCAAATTAATATGTCTTCAATTGAACACAACTTTGTTTGTTTAAAGATAAAAAAAAGTTGTAAAGAATTTTACTGATTGTTATCCATCAAATTTATAATCTTTACTTCAACTTATAGTTACTGTTAAAATAAAGCAAAAAGATCAAAAAAAACTAAGAAAATAAGAAGCCTCAGTTGTAGTAAATTGTTACTTAATTATAGTTCAAGTGATTCAAGTGATTTAATATATAGGGGATATGTTGGCTGAACATTTGTAATTGTAATTGTGGACCGAAATCTATTTTTGAATTTATGATGAGTTTGATCGATTTGGGCTTAAATTTTTTACACACTATTTATATCTATAAAAACTGTAATGTTTTCAATGGGCCGATTTTATTCCAAAAACAGGTTCTACAATTTTTTTTTAACTTTCACATCATTGAGAACCATTTTAATGATTTTAGAATCAGCACCTTATTATTTCCAAAATCGAATTACTTTAACTTTAGTCTTTCACATAGTTTTGAAAGGTTTCAACTGGACGACTAAATTGATGCAATCAATTTTGTTGCTTTAAATATATATATATATATATATTATTTAATTCAAATATTTATTAAATAAAAATTCATATTAATACAATTTTATGATCATTTGTATCTTATTATAACAAAACTAATTAGGCTATTGATCACAAAATTTTTAAAGTGGGATCTTCAAATTTCTAATAATTTATAGACGTTTTCAAAAATTTAAAATATAACATATAAGAAAAAATCTAAATGTTTTTATTATATAGTTAATATGATTGTTTAATATCTTTGATAATATAAAATAAATAAAAAGGAACTAAGATACAAAAATTGTTATCAAATATTTATTATTCATAATCATTAATTTTCATATATACCTTAATCATATTAGGTAAATTCGTAGCTTTTATTTAAGGAAATTTATTTAATTTGAATATTTATTTAATAAAAGTTCATATTAATACAATTTATGATCATTTGTATCTTATTATAACAAAAAAATTAAGCTATTAATCACAAAATTTTCAAAGTGGGATCTTCAAATTTCTAATAATTTATAGACGTTTTCAAAATTTTAAAATATAACATATAAGAAAAAATCTAAATGTTTTCATTATATAGTTAATGTGATTGTTTAATATCTTTAATAATATAAAATAAATAAAAAGGAACTAAGATAAAATTTTTTTATCAAATTATTATTCATAATAATTAATTTTCATATATGCGTTAATCATATTAGGTAATTTCGTAACTTTATTTAAGGAAAGTGCGAGATTTGTTTTTTTACATTATTTCATCAATTCAATAGTTAGTTTAATAAAAAGTGTAATATAAGTTAAGATGGACCAACATATTTTTCTAAGAATAGTATATTTTATATAGTTATTTATTAAATGAGACTTCATAATCATTTGGTTCTATGATCAGCGCTTATATAATAAGTTTATAATTTATAAATGTTCTTGAAAATTCATTGAAAGTATTAATATCAAAATATTTATGTAATATTATATGGTATATATTTTAATCTCTATATATATATTTGTTTTATTATTAAATGATATTTTTTATTCATATGATTTTAAAATCATGTGTATCTTTTTATAACAAAAATGTTAAACCATTGTTCATTAATTTTAACATAATAATTTTAATATTTTTAATCATTTAATGTCATTTTTTAAATTCAATATATAACATATACGAAAAATCCAAATTTAAATTTTGTATCTAATTTGATTGTTTAATTTATTTTAATAATATAAATTAAACAAAAATGATTGAAGATATATAATTTGTTATCAAATCTTTATTATTAAAATCATTAATTGTCATATATATATAAGTCATTTATGGTAATTCTTTAGGTTTTATTTAAGGAAAGAAAATAAATAAATCAAATTAGACCATTCACTTTTTCAATTTCAATGTAATCATGACACGTATGATTAATTAACATCCTAATTGAGTGACATATAGGATAGGAGTTTATTTTAATTACTAACAATTTGAGGATCTAATTTTCGAAATGTTCCTCCTTCAATACATAGGGGATGGATTATCCGAACACATATCGAATCTTCAAAGATCCAAACCAAATCTGAATCGAAATTTATAAATACTGAATATGGATGAAATTTTTGATCCCAAAAACTTGAAAACCGAATAGATCTGAATCAAAGCCGAATGAAACCCGAACAACCATTCCTATATGTATGTAACATATAACTTTATAAAATACTTCACTCCGCGCAAGGCGCGGATCGTCACCTAATCTTCTAATAATTCTCATTGAATCTTATCACTAATAAGTATTAGGGACATAAATCCCACATCGGGTATTGGAAGAGATCTTTAACCAATTGGTTTTAAGTGTGAAGCCCATCTAACTTAACATGGTATTAGAGCCCGATCCACGCAGTCCAACCCGATCCATTATCGATCCAGCCCAAAGTCGGCCCATCGATCTTTGCCCAAACATTCCGAGATTGACGCTCAAAGAAGCCATAATCTCGAGGGGGCGTATTAGGGACATAAATCCCACATCGGGTATTGGAAGAAATCTTTAACCAATTAGTTTTAAGTGTAAAGCCCATCTAGCTTAACATGGTATTCCATCTAGCTTAACAATAAGTACGATAAAAAATGGATTCTAGATTCAACGAAACCGTTCCTTCCCTAAGGCTTGTCTCTCTTATTCATCATTACAACACCGAGTACACTTATTTGTTTTGATTTAACTGTTTCAAATATGCATAATATATATATGCTAGTTAATGTATGTCTATATCCACTTCCAATCTTTATCGCCATGCAGGTACATTGATAAAAAAACTACAAAAAGGAAGTACTTAAAAAGAAATATCAAATCCCAAAAAATATATACCCGAAAGAAACGACCGTACCTAAATGGATACATGAATGTATATGCCTAACTGATTTTGTAAACAAATAGAAAATATTTTTATGTGTTTGGCTAAATGAAGTTAAATATATTTTTTATTTACTAATATTTTTACAATATTAATAATGATCAATATATGAATATCGATTTGTTTAGATAATTTTTGAAATTTTAATTAATTAATTTAAATTAATTTTAAATGCAATGGTAGAATCTATAAATAAAAAAAACACAAAAGGAAGTACTAAAAAGAAATTTCAAAACCCAAAAAATCTATATCCGAAAGAAACGACTCGTTCCTGAATGGGTATCCGGATATTTATGCCTAACTGATTTTGTAAAAAAATAAAAACATATATATTTTTATGTGTTTGTCTAAAATAAGTGAAATATTTTTTAATAGTAATTTTACATATTAATAATGATCAATATATGGAGACATTAATTTGTTTAGATAAGTTTGGAATTATAATTAGTTAGTTTAAATTTATTTTAAATGTAGTGGTAAAATCTGAAAATAAAAAAATTACAAAAAGGAAATACCTAATTTTTTATAAATACAATGACTAAATGTATAAATAAAAGGAAGTAAATATACTGCTATCCATGTTTCCAAATAATTCTTATTTAATATTGTTATCCACGTTTTCAAATAAACCTCCTTTATAAACTACAATTCATGTTTCCAAACAATTCTTATTTAATATTGTTATTCATGTTTCCAAACAAACCTCCTTTTTAAACTGCAATTCATGTTTCCAAACACTCTGATTTTGTACTTCAACTTTAATAATATAGATATGAAGTGATTGAATTACAATAATTAATACCACAATCTTTTAGTGACTACCACATCATTTTTTATCTAATGATAAGTATCTTTTAGTGACACTGATTAATCACAAGGGAAAGGCTTGGCTACACATGGCGTGTTTCATGTTTTTTTTTGTTAGTGTATATGCTAGTTGATTAAATTCCATCTCTCTATAAATTGAAGTGCGAGTTGCCAGTTTCAACACACATCTTCTAATAATTCTCATTTAATCTTATCGTTAGTAAATACGATTATAAAAATGGATTCAAGATTCAACGAAACCGTTCCTTCCCTGAGGTTTGTCTCTCTAATTCATCATTACAACATCGAGTACCCTTATTTGGTTTGATTTAATCATTTTTTCATATATACACATATGCTAGTTAATGTATGTCCATGTCCACTACTAATATATATCAATATGCAGGTATATTGATGAAAAGAGTGATGATGAATATGCATTTGTGAAAGCTTTACGTATGACTGGTGGAGATGGAGCCAACAGTTACTCGGCCAATTCCCGTGTTCAGGTTCTTCAATATTCTTTCTTTCCTTTTATTTTATTTTACAAAAATAATCTTATTTGGTAAAGCAAAAGGAAAAATTCAATCATTTCAATTTCATTATGGTGAAATTTGAAATTTAAATATTAGCCAATAAAATTTTAAGGTGCGAAGAACGATCTAGTCTTTGCTTATATGAAGTTGTGAATCAGTCAAAATCCATATAGAGTAATCACTATATATATATTATGTTTTCCTGATGCCATAAAAAATTATTAATATCATATCGGAAAATTCATATTCTTAAAAAAAAAATCAACATGAAGATAATAGGGAAAATACTTCGTTATACTAGTTTATTACTTTAGTATTATGCACATAAGTCAGGTTATAGCTATGATATCTCTAATCTAACTGTAAAAGATAATTTGCGTAGTTTTTATACCAAAATTCATTTCCAATTCAACTGCAAAAATCATATTGAGTGTGATTGGTTAAGTAATGGAGTAAAATGGTTAAAAATAAAGTGGAAATGAGAGAAATTAAAAGTAATAAAATTGGAGTAAATCTTTTCATCTCATAAAAGTTGGAGGAATATTTTACTCTAGTTTCATTACATTTTTCATCCTTTTTGGAGTAAATTTGCTGAAATTGTTTTCCACTTTATTGGAACAAATCAGAGTAACTAGGCTGAAATTTATTTTTTTCACCTACTTTATTTTACTCTAATGATACCATACAGTCACACCTATTATTTTAGTACAACACTTATAATTTTACACTAAATTTAGTGTGATACTATTCATCACATTAAAACACTCACTCCATTAAATTATACTATTCATCTATTTTATTAATAAAATATACATTTAAATAAATGACAAATAAAAAGATAATTACATATAAATATTATGAAATATTATGAAATAAATTTTAGTGTGAAATTTGGTATTTTAGTTAGAGAAAAACTTATTTTTAGTGCTAAAACTACATTAAAATACTGTGATTATAACACTAAAATAGTATCATGAGTTAGAAATAATGCTAGACACAGTTTCTTTCCAACCAAAAAATAAAAAAAAAATAGGTTCATAGGACTGTGTTTCAAAACGAGGCAGATACTAAATCTATCTCATTCACTTCCAACGTTGGTATTACCATATTAGGTGGGTAGCAAGCTAAATTAAAATAAACAAAAAATGACAAAAATAGATGAGTTGTGTTAGATTGTGGGGTTGATTGGTTGTTGCTGTAGCTTTAGATTTTTTACTTTAAAAAATAGGACCATAAGACTTTTTGCTTTGGCTTTAATTTTTTTGCTTTTAGATATTTTTTAAAGCACTTGATAAAAACTGTAGAAATTTGATTTCTAAAGTCAATATATTTCCTTTTAAAGATTTTGGACTGTAGCTTTATATTTTATTAATAAAGCTTGATTGTTTTAGTTTTATTGTTTTAGAGAGATTTATGGATGTGTGGAGCATTAACAGTCATCATCAATCATCTCCTGTGTCCGTGGAAAGACTTATCATCTCCAACCTACTCCATAATTTACGGAAAAATAGAATAGAAAATTGAGTAATGAACAAATAAAAAAATAATTACTTCATTTATAAAATAATCATTTTCTGTTTATTTAGTACTCTGTTTTCCACTTTAGTCTGAAGTAAATTAGGGGTGGACAAAAAAACAAACTAAACCAAACCAAACTGACCCAACCGAAATCAAACCGATCCAAACCAAACCAAATTCTATATCTAAATCAAAATATTTTTAGTTAAATCTTAATTAAATATATTACTAATATTAAAATTTAATATAATTAACCATCTAACCCTAACAACTAAACAAAAATTTGTACATTTTACTTCTAAAAGAATAGAATAAACATAACTAAAAATAAATAAAAGAGTATGAATATCATACATTACCATCTAAACTGAAAATTACTCATGATATTTATATTAGATTTGAAGATAATAATAAAAAATATATTGAATTACATCTTCTAAATTTTTATTATGACATTTAGCTTTACATTAAAAGTTTGGCTCGTTTATAATCTCCAGGTATTTTTTTAATCTAGTTTCTTTCTATTTTTCTTTCTTTTTGTTTGTTTGTAGAGGAGAGGTATATTAATGGCCAAACCGGTCTTGGTTAAAAACACAGAAGAAATGATGATGTGTTTAAACTTCCCTAACTATATCAAAGTTGCTGAATTGGGTTGTTCTTCGGGGCAAAACGCATTTTTGGCTATCTTTGAGATCATCAACACCATCAATGTGTTGTGCCAACAATCGAACCAAAACCCGCCAGAAATCGATTGTTGTCTGAATGATCTTCCAGAAAACGATTTCAACACAACGTTCAAGTTCGTACCATCCTTCAACAAGGAGCTCATGATCACAAACCAAGCATCGTGTTTCGTCTATGGAGCACCAGGTTCCTTCTACTCTAGGCTCTTCTCTCGAAACAGCCTCCACCTTATACATTCCTCGTACGCTCTCCATTGGCTCTCTAAGGTACTTTTTTAATTGTTAAGACTTTTGTTATAACATTGTATTCCATTAACATAAAAGTTTAAGTTATTTGATAACTAAACGGTGGAGTTGTGTGTTTATAAATTACAGGTCCCAGAAAAACTCGAGAATGATAATGTGTTCATAACAAATACAAGTTCTCAAAGTGCATACAAAGCTTACTTGAATCAATTCCAACGAGATTTCACAATGTGTCTAAGGTTACGTTCTGAAGAAATTGTCTCTAATGGACGAATGGTTCTTACCTTCCTCGGTAGAAACACTCTTAACAATGATCCATTGTATAGAGATTGTTGTCACGTTTATTCACTGCTATCAGAGTCTCTCCATGACCTAGTCTTCGAGGTATAGATCTTTTCTCATCTGTTTGTTTTCCATAATCTCAGATACAATGTTAACTTCCTTTTCTTTTCTTTTTTATCTTCGTTCTTTTTTCATAATCTCGTATATCATCAATTTTCTCGTTCCACCAATAATATATATACAACAAAATTGATCATTTTTATTATTTCACTTAATTTGCTGAATTTAGAATCATTTCATATCAGTCTCTTTATTAACAGGGCCTAGTGAGTAAATCAAAACTGGATGCATTCAACATGCCGTTTTATGATCCGAACGAGCAAGAACTCAAAGAAGTGATACGAAACGAAGGTTCTTTTGAAATCAATGATTTAAGAGACACATGGATTCGATCTTGGTCATAGTAACGAAGAAGGACATCGTAACTATGAAGTAGCAGGATGCAATGAAGCCAAAACTATAAGAGCCGTTACTGAATCAATGCTCGTTGCTCATTTTGGAGAAGATATTATCGATATCTTGTTTGATAAGTATGCTCGCCATGTGACACAACACAAGAGCTGCACAAACAAAACGAGTGTCACTCTTGTCGTCGCGTTGACTAAAAAATAAACCAGCTTTTGGTGCTTGTATTCATTTACCTATTATCTATTGTTGTTTGCCTATTCCCCGTTAATAAATTCTAAGACTTGCCCCTCATGTGATGATCATGTGATGCTTGTCCTGGAAAATAGATCGTGATTTGTAATATGGCATATGTGTGATTGTAAGATCTATTTCTCACTATCTGTATGCATGGTCAATTTGGTGAAACAATAATACTTATGTTTCTATTTTTTAAAAATAGTATTAGGAGCTTTTCTATAAGAGAATATTATTTATAATGTGGTTCAGGTCCTAAAATTTTTAAACACACTATACTTGCAATATAATTAAAGAGGACTCTGATGTTGCTAATGCAGGTTAATTACTTTAAGCTCATACAATTTGATTAAGCGAGTCTTCCTCCCAGAGATTTGACACATGCATTGTTTTAATCATTAATTACTGAAAAAATATACTCGTCATCGTTGATCACCTCAACTAGCATATTTTCTGTTGATTTTAAAATTTGTGAGCTATGTAAGTTCTATCAAGGAGATTTAAGATGCATCCGAGTAGTTTGAATAGTATGGTATTAGTTCTCTGTAGTTTTTCATATTCAAACACAAGTACATAACAACCACTGACAAGAAAAGATTTTGTAATAATTAATCTTGCATTCATTCATCTAATACCTGAAGTTTATAAGATCAATCAAAGTTTTTCATCAATCCTGGTAGATCATTTGACATGAACATTCATCTTGTGTGACGGTTCCTGGAAAGATGCAAAGTCTGCCCTTCTTTCAAGAGAAGCAAAAACTTATCTTTCACATTATATGCAGACATGCAGCATTTCTTGATACACAAGCAACCCTCCCACAAAACCAAAATCAAGAAAATCTCAAAGTTGGATCAAACACATGAATGAATGTAATCTTTTTTTTTCATCGCCAAAATTCAAAAAGCTCAACTCTGTAATTCACACTTCCAATAATACTACTACCACTCGACATTCTGCTTCTGTCCAACCATTCTGCTTCTGTCCAAAACCTCCGTTGTTATACTGACAGCTTTTAATCAGAGACGACTTTACACCAAGAATTTCTCCAGGTTCTGCATATTCTTCTTTTTCTTCTGCAGACTCTTCTTTGTCCTCATTTCAGCCTCAAAGGTATCCGGAGCATCCTCCTTGTTAGCTTCCATGAGATGGAACAACTGTCTGCTTCTCTGATCACCACTCTCGTCCCTAGGACCCAGGTTCGAGGCTTGAAACCAATCCATCTCGAGACTCTTTCCATTCTTTAAGCGTCTTTACAATAAGTTTCTTCAGAAAGTTCATGACTTGCACAGCATACATTAGAGCCGTTAGTGTATCCAAGTCATCCAACATCTACAATCAAATTTACACACCATTGGACTGGTTTCATTTGCCAAGACCATCGACATTAGTATTTTTGGTCAAGAATATATATCGTCTTTAATAATCACAAGTCTAATATATCATTTAAAAGGACTTGGAATGTTTATTTTGTTTGAACATCAACTTGAATATTATTGCTCGATAATATGTTGCAGCTGTTGGGTTGTTGGAACTCTACTTCTTTGATATAAATCTGACCCAATGAACAGATGGTTATTTATTGTCAATTAGTAATTCTTAGAACTAAAACAAAACATATTTTCTTAACATGTAAACACAAGAATGAAATTTATATTGGCAAATGGCAATCACTATTGAATATTTGTGTGAAGCTCGACCATTTTATAATTCACTAGTAAAACCCAACAGCATAGCTTTCACAACTAGTCTTCGACCATATTAGGGTAACTATGATCAGAATTCTGACCCAACACTCCAACACAAATCTTGTCTCGAACAATGGTGTCCAAGATTTCATTTACAAGGAATTGAAGACGAGTTTTTCAGCTCAGTATTGCATGCTAACATATCTCATTTATCCCCGAGATTATGTGTATTTTGTAGTTTCTACCCTCCAGAATTTTGATAAGTTAAACAAAAAATGAAGATCAAAAACTGTTGAGAACAATTTTTAGTTAATAATTATTGGACACTCACACATACTGTATAGGCCACAGTTTTGCATATTTCTTGAAGGACCATGCATGCTACCCACGTCATGGGAATTCCCAGCATCTGAGGACGACGAGAACCTCACTGTTTCCGTGGTCAGCATCAATAGAAGAAAACGGCTCTTAATTCCTGAGGATTTTAAAATCAACTAAGCAGAATGTACCGGGTTTAGTAGGCGGGCAAAGCTCAGTTGTAATACATTGATTTAAGAGCTTTTGTTCTGATCGAACTTATAACCCGGACTGTATGTCCGTTTATTGGACACTCATACGTACTGTATAGCCACATATTGCATATTTCTTGAAGGACCATGCATGTTACCCTGACCCACCTCTTTTTCGTTCTTTTATGTGAAGAAATTTGAGTGTACTAATCGATTGTGACCTACTACAAACTCTTTGGCAGAAACAGTGCTGTAGGAAAATAACATTTTTCCTAAACCGGAGTTTTGTGCTCCACATGATGTGAAGTCTATGTACGTGGCATGAAACTTGTTGATTCTAGTGACTTAAACTTCGGTATTTAGGTGCAGAAACAAAAGGACACATTTGTTAGGACTTAGTACATACATAGTTTTTTAGGTTTAGAAAAATCTCAACCTAATTTCTTTTTTCCTTCTCCTTTGAATTTACCCGATCTAAACCTTTTGCTAGTAGTATTGGATAAAATGTACGTCATTGATATTTGATATTAGTTATGTCTCATCGTCCAAACTTTCCTTAAAATTCATCAAACCAATACCAAATCAATTTGAATTACGTACTATAATATACACTCCTCCCGTTTTAAATTATATAATATTTTATAAAGTTTATGTCATTTCAAAATATAAGATTTTTTGAGATTTTAATATTAACTTTAACTTTATTGAAAATTCTTCGACCAACAAAATTTTACAGTTTTTTTATAATTGGTTGAATTATTTTTAAATTACATTTTTTAAAAATATTTTTTAGAATAATATAATTTTTTTAATCGTGAATTCGATCAAAACATTGTATATTAATTAAGAACTACACGTCGCTACCTACATAAACCTTGGACGACTAAAAACTTCCCGACCACCAAAAGACAGTCTCATGCAACAATATATAACAACCTTTCTTTTGTCCCCAAAAATATATATATATATATATATAACAAAAAGGTTTGGTTAAGATATGCCAGACCTCTCCATATCCAAATTGGTACTAATTTCGACTAGTTGGATGTGAATTAACTCTTTACAATAGTATTTAAGCCCGAAAAGTAAGGATATATATATTAGAGGTAATAAATTTTTGGGGTTATAAACTCACACACAAAAAGAAAACATCATGCTTACTATAATTTCTATCACATCCATAGAAACCTTATTTCCATTAATATAGGTAGTATATAAAATTTTAATAAACTAAATATTAAAAAATTAGAATGATTCCTATATACCATTGCAGATAGTTTAGAATACATTTAATCAAATGTAGAATGTGGTTTGAAATTTTTAAACTAAAGTGAAGAATATAAACTTCAGTATATTATAAAGCCTTTACCGAAAACTCATTATTTTAGAAGGGGTTAACCCACAGATTTTGGAAAAATATTCAAAAATATGAAAATATGGTTTTAGTGTATAGTTTCATCGAGCACTGACATAAGATGATGGCCAAAGAGTTTATAACCTCTGTTATCTCTGTTTCTCTAGATGATGAAGATTTTATAATGCTAATTCCACTAATCTAGGCAGTATATGAAATATTAGTAAACTAAATATTAAAAATTTAGAATGATTCATATATATCATGAAAGATAGTTTAGAATACATTAATTCAAATGTAGAATGTGGTTTGAAATCTTTAAACTAAAGTGAAGAGTATAAACTTCAGTATATAGAGCATTTACCGAAAACTCATTATTTTAGAAGGGATTAACCCAAGGATTTTGGAAATTTTTCAAAAATATGAAAATCTGGTTTTAGTGTATAGTTTCATCGAGCACTAACATAGGGTGATGGTCAAAGAGTTTAGAACCACTGTGGTCTCCGTTTCTCTAGATAGTGAAGATTTTATAATGCTAATTCCACAAATCTAGACAGTATATGAAATTTTAGTAAACTTAATATTAAAAAATTAGAATGATTCCTATATATATATCATGAAAGATAGTTTACAATACATTCATTCAAATGTAGAATGTGTTTTGAAATTTTTAAACTAAAGTGAAGAGTATAAACTTCAGTATAAAGAGCATTTACCGAAAACTCATTATTTTAGAATGGGTTAAACCAACGGATTTTGGAAATTTTAAATATGAAAATCTGGTTTTAGTGTATAGTTTCATCGATCACTGACATAAGATGATGGTCTAAGAGTTTAGAACCTCTGTTGTCTCCGTTTCTCTAGATAATGAAGATTTTATAATGCTAATTCCACAAATCTAGGTTGTATATGAAATTTTAGTAAACTAAATATTAAAAAATTAGAATGATTCCTATATATCATGAAAGATAAATTAGAATACATTAATTCAAATGTAGAATGTGGTTTGAAAATTTTAAACTAAAGTGCAGAGTATAAACTTCAGTATATAGAGCATTTACCGAAAACTCATTATTTTAGAAGGGTTAACCCACGGATTTTGAAAAAATTTGAAAATATGAAAATCTGGTTTTAGTGTATAGTTTTATCGAACACTGACATAAGATGATGGTCAAAGATTTTCAAAACTCTGTTGTCTCCGTTTATCTAGATAATGAAGATTTTATAATGCTAATTCCACTAATCTATGCAGTATATGAAATTTTAGTAAACTAAATATTAAAAAAGTAGAATGATTCCTATATATATCATGAAAGATAGTTTAGAATATATTAATTCAAATATAGAATGTGGTTTGAAATTTTTAAACTAAAGTGAAGAGTATAAACTTAAGTATATAGAGCATTTACCGAAAACTCATTTATTTTAGAAGGGGTTAACCCACGGATTTTGGAAATTTTTTAAAAATATGAAAATATGGTTTTAGTGTATAGTTTCATCGAGAACTGACATAAGATGATGGTCAAAGAGTTTGTAACCTCTGTTGTCTTCGTTTCTCTAGATAATGAAGATTTTATAATGATAATTCCACTAATTTAGGTAGTATATGAAATTTTAGTAAACTAAATATTAAAAAATTAGAATGATTCCTATATATCATGAAGGATAATTTAGAATACATTAATTCAAATGTAGAATGTGGTTTGAAATTTTTAAACTAAAGTGAATAGTAAAAACTTCAGTATATAGAACATTTACCGAAAACTCCTTATTTTAGAAAGGGTTAACCCAAGAATTTTGAAAAAAATTCAAAAATATGAAAATCTGGTTTTATTGTATAGTTTCATCGAGCACTGACATAAGATGATGGTCAAAGATTTTCGAAACTCTATTGTCTCCGTTTCTCTAGATAATGAAGATTTTATAATGCTAATTCCACTAATCTAGGCAGTATATGAAATTTTAGTAAACTAAATATTAAAAAATTAAAATGATTCTTATATACCATGAAAGATAGTTTAGAATAAATTAATTCAAATGTAGAAAGTGGTTTGAAATTTATAAACTAAAGTGAAGAGTATAAACTTCAGTATATAGAGCCTTTATCGAAAACTCATTATTTTCTAAGGGGTAAACCCACAGATTTTGGAAAAACTTCAAAAATATGAAAATCTGATTTTAGTGTATAGTTTCATCGAACACTAACATAAGATGATGGTCAAAGACTTAAAACCTCTGTGTTCTCCGTTTCTCTAGATAATGAAGATTTTATAATTCTAATTCCACAAATCTAGGCAATTTATGAAATTTTAGTAAACTAATATTAAAAAATTAGAATGATTACTATATACTATTAAAGATAGTTTAGAATAAATTAATTCAAATGTAGAATGTGGTTTGAAAATTTTAAACTAAAGTGGAGAGTATAAACTTCAGTATATAGAGCATTTACCAAAAAATCATTATTTTAGAAGGGTTAACCCAAAGATTTTGGAAAAAAATCAAAAATATGAAAATATGGTTTTAGTGTATAGTTTCATCGAGCACTGATATAAGATGATAGTCAAAGAGTTTAGAACCTCTGTTGTCTCCGTTTCTCTAGATAATGAAGATTTTGTAACGCTAATTCCACTAATCTAGGCAATATATGAAATTTTAGTAAACTAAATATTAAAAAATTAGAATGATTCCTATATATCATGAATGATAGTTTAGAATACATTAATTCAAATGTAGAATGTGGTTTAAAATCTTTAAACTAAAGTGAAAAGTATAAACTTCAGTATATAGAACATTTACCGAAAACTCATTATTTTAGAAGGGATTAACCCATGGATTTTGGAAAATTTTCAAAAATATGAAAATCTGGTTTTAGTGTATAGTTTCATCGAGCACTAACATAGGGTGATGGTCAAAGATTTTAGAACCTCTGTGGTCTCCGTTTCTTTAGATAGTGAAGATTTTATAAGGTTAATTCCACAAATGGAGTTTAACTCCAAATACCACATACCCCTTTTAAAAATTCCATATTATCCCCTCAATAAAATATGTATATATTTTTAATAGTTTTTAAATGAAACAAGTGGCTAAAGACAGCATTATCCTTCACATAACCATATATTTACGGATCCGACCAGAGATATCCGACCCATCTAAACTAATCTGGATAATACCAGATTTCTAAACCTAAACGCTCCCGTTTCAACCCTCCCCTCATTCTCTCCCAAATCGACTCTCTCTCACTTCTCTCACGACAGAACACCGAGAAACCCTAAAAAATCTTCATCCTCTTGGTTTCTTCTTCTTTCTCTGTAATAATCAAGCCTCCATCTTCGAATCGACAAGAAATCGAATGTAAGTGATTTATTGTGGTTGATTTCCTCGTATTTTGTTTTGTTGACGAAACTAAAGTATTGTCTAAGCGATTTTGTGCTATGAAATTGGGGGAAAACACCGTGAAATCTTAGAGAATGTATAGGTGTTTGTGGGAATTTGTCTAGGTATATGATGGCTTAGAGTATGTATTCAATTGAAGAGTATATATGTATATGATGGCTTAGAGTATGTAAGGTATTGTCTTTACTTTGCGATTTTGTGGGAATTTTGACTGGATAAGTTTAATCTGACTGGTTTAGAGTATGTATTCAATTGGAGAGAATGTTGGGTTTTAGGCTAGGGAGATTGAAAGTAAATTTGGTTTTGAGATTAGTGTAGTGAGGAGAGTCCTTGTAGTGATGATTGCTGAGTATGACCATGGTTCAGAGTTAATGTTTTCGTGGTTGAATGTTTGATATGTGAAATTGAATTGGTGATTGAGTCTTTGATATGTGAAACCGAATTAGAGATATATTGATTGAGAAATTGGTGTTAGATTAGACAAATTAACGATTCTTGTTTATGTTTTTTTTTGAATTTTTAGAGGATCTAGATAATGGCAGGCCGTAAGAAGCGCATACAGAAAAAAACAGAGTAATCAAAGAAAAGAAACGACCACAAGAGCTCAAAAAAACATTGCTCCTATAGTAGAAGAGCATGTAGAAGAGCTTTCAGAAGGGAACTTTAGTGATGATCTATCTGTTCCATCTGAGGTAAAATATTATTAATTGAATAAAATGTTACTTCTCGTTTATTGGGTTTAGTTGAATAAAGTTTCATTGGTCGTGTATTACTGTTGTGAGTAGTAATTAGGACTAAATTTTTTTTGTTGGTTTTATTTGCCTTGCAGGAATCTCAACCATTGCCTCCATGTAATCTCTACTTCAAGAACACCGAGTTCACCAAGACGTGTAAGATTCAGAGCAAATGTTATGTGACTGACATGGTGGGTGTCATCAAAAAGCTGAAGGATGAGTTGCCCTGGTTTGAAAGGAATTCTCAGTTTAGTCATTTTTTCCACATGCCTCAAAAAGATAGAAGAGCTGAAGAAGAAGCCTAAAACCAAGCCTTAGAAAGACTATTGGATTAAAATATTTTGATGTTTAATATTAACTCGGCATTGTAGTAAAACTTATGTAGGATGGTCTGTTTAAACCTATGCTTTCTCTGTTTAAACTTATTATTTTGAACTTGTATGATTGTGTTGTAACAGGTTTCGACTACTAGTAATACAAGGTGTTACTAAGCCTGAAAAAATAAATTTGTACTACTAGGTATTACTAAGAAACTATCAACATTTTCAAGTAAAACGTGTAGCACACTTTCAAATAAAACGTGTAGCATATTTTCAAATAAAATATATAAAACATGCAGCACACGTGTAAGCACATGTGTAAAACGTGTAAGCGCACGTGTAAAATATGTAAAACATTCTCAACATATATACACTTAGTAATTCTCAAGGTTGTAGTAATACTACATTGTTCATAGTAATACATTTACAAAAATTCAACATTTATTAGTAATACCACATCTAAAACAAAACTTTCGTAGTAAAACCAATTCATTTAGATAGTTTAAGATTGAACATAAAACATTGGTGGAAAAACATTTCAGAAAAAATGTATATTGTGTTATTCACCTCATTATGTCCTTACCTTAAAGACATTTGTCATAGAAGTATAAGGATGGTTTCTATGGAAATAAGAAATTTTCTATGGACTTAAGAAATTTATAGATTCTAATGTCTAATTTCATAAACAAACTTATAAATACAACCAATTTAAGTTCCATCTGTTAAAAACAAAAAATAAGACGAAAATATAAGTTTTAAAAAAAACATGCATAATACACATAGTAATGCTAAGTAGTCTCAGTAGTCCATATTACATATAGTAATGATAAATAGTCTCAATAGTCCATCTTCATCACCAGCATGTATATCAATAGCCTCTCTATCAGATATATCGACAGAGACATCATTTTCATCATCCTCTTTTGAAAACTACACATCTTGAACTCCACATGTAGAACACTTCTACAATTTTCATGATTTACTTGCAATAGATAACCAAAAACGTCTTCATCACTCCAGATATATGATGGTTTGTACGAATACAATACCATTAGAAAGTAACTAATCTTCACTTCCACCTTAGATTCATCTAGATTTATCTTTCTGCAAATACGCTCAACCAAACCAGAGTAAGTGACCTCTCCACAGAGGCGGACCCACGTTGCAGGTGGTGGGGACCTGAACCCACAAAAAAAAATTATTTATTAATAGCATAGAATAAAAGAAGTTGAACCCACCAATTTTTATACTTTGAACCCACTGAAAATTATTTGGACTCACGAACAAAGCCCAACATTTTTTTTTGTTAAAAACTAAAGTCCAGCATATTTGTCGATTGATCCAATAATTATAAAAAGGAAATTTTAAAAAAAAATTGTTTGCTAAACACTAACATATTTAACCTAATTGTCTTTTCAACTTCCTTGGCTTCTCTTCTCTTCTCCAAAACCAACGTGCTTCTAATTTCTATGTAAGTTCAGATTTTATAATAAAGCTTTTATGTTATTGTCTCTTAATAACTTTATATCAATTATGTATGTTTTCAACAATTTAATTTAAGTAATTGTAAATTTTTAATAAACTTAACTGAATTTTTTTCCTGATCTTTAGTCTAGATGATAAAATAATAGTTGTCTGTCGTTTTTGTTTTGTTTCTATGTATTTTATCAGGTTTTTAATAATATATTTTATATTTTTTCAGCAGAATCAATGGAAAAGTTTCTGAATTTAAAAAGAAAGGAACCATCCCCATCTTGTGATTTAGATGATTTACCATGGGATCCTGCTGATCGGATAAAAATATCTGAATACCCTTCAAATCAAAGAGATGAGGTAATTCGTAGATATTTGATTAGAGGTCTTTGTCAACCTCGTGGTCATATCTTTAAACAGAAAATGATATCAGGCGTAATGAGGCGATTTAATACTGCTTGGTTTGATCAGTATAAGAACTGGTTAGAATATAGTGTTAAGAAAGACGCTGCGTATTGTCTATGTTGTTACTTGTTTAGAGATATTAATGGAAAAGGTGGAAAAACTGATGCATGGATTAACGAAGGTTTTTCTAGCTGAAATAAGTTCAGTAGGCTTGCAGAACATGTGGGACAGGTTAATAGCTTTCATAATAATGCAGTTATGAAATGTGAAAACTTGATGAGACAAGGTCAGTCTATTAAGCATGCTTTGCATAAGCAGGATGATATTACTAAGAATGAGTATCGGATTCGGTTAAATGCTTCATTTGATGTTTCCAGATTTTTGTTGCGACAAGGTCTTCCTTTTCGTGGTCATAATGAGTCAGAAACATCTGCTAATAAAGGAAACTTTATGGAGCTTCTGAAATACACTTCTGAACAAAATGAAGCTGTGAATAAAGTTGTCTTACAAAATGCTCCAGGAAATAATCAGATGGTATCTTCAAAGATTCAGAAAGATATGCGCATTGCTTTGCAGAAGAGGTAATCAAATCTATTATTGAAGAAATTGATCATGACGTTTTTGGTTTGCTGGTTGATGAATCTGCTGACGTTTCTGATAAAGAACAAATGGCAGTAGTATTTCGGTTTGTTGATAAAAGTGGGATTGTCAAAGAAAGATTCATTAGCATTATACATGTGGCTGAGACATCTTCAGCATATCTGAAATCTGCTATTGATTCTTTGTTTGCTAAGCTTGGGTTGAGCATGAAAAAGTTGAGAGGACAAGGTTACGATGGCGCAAGTAATATGAAAGGTGAATATAATGGATTAAGGTCACTGATTTTACGGGAGAACACCTCAGCTTATTATGTCCATTGTTTTGCTCATCAACTTCAATTGGTTGTTGTGGCTATTGCAAAAAAGAATTTTGAGGTCGGAGGATTCTTTGATATGATTTCTCTATTGTTGAATGTGGTTGGAGCTTTGTGTAAGAGAAAGTATCAGATTCGAGAAGATCACAGAAAAATGATTGAGGAATATATTCTTGATGGTAAAATCAACACAGGAAAAGGGTTGAATCAAGAGGTTGCTATTCAGAGACCAGGGCAGACACGTTGGGGTTCTCACTACAGAACTTCGTTGCGTTTGATTGAGTTATTTTCTTCCATCATCAATGTGCTTAAACATATTGAGAATGAGGGCTTGGACGACTCAAAAAGAAGACAAGCATATGGTCTTCTTGTATACATCCAGGATTTTGATTTTGTGTTTTATCTGCAAATGATGGTTCATCTTTTAGGACTTACAGATAGCTTATCCAAAGCTTTGCAACAAAGGGATCAAGACATTTTGAATGCTATGTCATTGATGAAATCAACAAAGAGACAACTTCAAGATTTTAGAGATAATGGATGGCCTTCTTTGATGGATAAGGTCTTCTCTTTTTGTGAGAAGTATGAGATTGAGAAGGTTGATATGGAAGATGAATTTATTCACCCAAAGAGACCAAGAAAAAAAACAGGAATACAAAACATGCATCACTACAAAGTCAATTGTTTATATGCTGTTTTGGATTTGCAGCTTCAAGAATTTAATGATCGCTTTACTGAGGCAAACACTGAGTTGCTTACTTGTGTTGCTTCTTTATCTCCTATTGGTTCATTTTCTGAGTTTGACCTTTCGAAGCTGATGAACTTAGCCAAGTTATATCCTGACGACTTTAGTCCTACAGAGTGCATATCTCTTGAGCAGCAGTTGTCTATCTACATCGACAATGTTCGACATGATGATAGATTTAGTCATTTGAAGAGTCTAGGAGACCTTGCTCGTATGGTGGTGGATACACGGAAACATCTATCACTTCTTTTGGTTTATAGGCTTTTGAAGTTAGCTTTGATTTTGCCAGTCGCAACTGTAACTGTTGAAAGATGTTTTTCAGCAATGAAGATTGTGAAGACAGATCGACGAAATCGGATTGGGGATGAGTTTCTTAATGATTGTTTAGTTTGTTATATTGAGAAAGATGTATTTGAGACTGTTACTAATGAAACAGCGATGAAGAAATTTCAGGATATGAAAGATCGTAGGATGCTTTTGTAGAATGATACTTTTTTAGAATGATTTATAAGATTTTTTTTTGTTAATTTTGGTTTGGTTTGAACCCATAAAAAAAAAATCCTGGGTTCGCCCCTGCTCCTCCACTGATTTCTTCAAGACTATGGTGTGAATTTTATCTCCTCCTTCATCATCTTCCGAGATCCATTTTATTTCAGCATCATCCTTCATATAATATCCCCCATAATCAAAACAAATGATTGTGCAATGCGGATTCTGCATTTTTTCTGAAATAAAATAGAAATATAATTATTAAAAAGCTTAAAATAAATTCTGACACGTATTATCATATCTTATTAATACTCATTCCTTTCAGTACTATACATAATAATACCAGTAGTACTAGTCGAACTTGTAAACATAGTAATATTAGTAATACCTGTTAAACCATTTTGTCTTAGTAAATTTAATTATCTTAGTAGTACCCAGAATCTATTCTTCAACTAACTAATCATCTTTTAAGGACGAAATTGTTAGGATGTTACATTACCCATAATCATCTTAATGAAATTACACACAAAAATTCATCAAAACATACATAAAATATACCAAAAATCCAAAGACCTAGTTTTCAAAATCGTTTTTAATCTCACAAATTTTCATCGGATCTTCTTGTTCTTACACTAGACAAGATATACAGTTGATATTTCTGCGAAAATTTCTTCAAAAACGGACATAAAATGTACCAGAAATCCATAAAAATTGTTTTAAAAATTATTTTAAATCTCTCAAATTTTCATCAAAATCTTACAGTGCTAACGTTACCCATCATATACACGTTATTTAAATGTAATTTCACAAAAAAATCATCGAAAACGAACCAGAATTACCTGTTTTGGAGCTTCAAAAATCGTTAATGGAGGAGAAGAGAGTACGATGAAGAAGGAGACATGTGGGTCACAAAAAATCTGATTGGTTAAGGTTTATTTGTGGGCCATGTAGATAGTTGAATTATGGTTGATTTAATTAATTGGAGAATAAAGGAGAATAAATGAAAGGATAGTTAGGTAATTGCAAGGAAAAAAAAGAGATACAAGGTTAGTGAAAAAATTTTTGAGAGGGTACGGAGTATATTGAGTTATTCTCCTTTAGCACATGATTATGAAACATTTGATTGGGGCCTCCACTTTGTGGGGCCCCTGGTTAACAATTTTTTTTTTACTTTTTTTTTTCAAAAATTATTGGTTTCTATATTTATTTATATATATAAATTTCTATGTATATTCATATATTTATATATAATTCAAATGTAAAATAAAAAGTAACATGGACTTTTATTATGCATAAATTTAATAGAAAATATTAGATTTTGGGTTATTATAATTTAAAATGATTAAAACTACAATAAAAATATATTACTATTATGGTAACTGAAACCAATAACTTTTTATTTAAATAAAATATATAATTCAAATAAAATTTTCACTATAAAAAAATTATTATCAATTTTAAATTTAAAAAAAATAAATTTTTATTTATTTTTGAATAGGGCCCCCGAATAGATTTTAAATCTCAGGACCGGCTCTGTGTTCACACTTTTGTGGTCTTACATTTTTGTGGATATACGTTTCAGTTTCTTATATATTATGGATTATTTCCGATCGTTTGATGATTCTCATTGATATGAAAAATACTCATCTTCCATCGTCTAGACTTTTCTTAAAATGCATTGGAGAATTACAACTCCTGTCACGCCATCAAACATATATCATATCAAAAACTTATTATAACACATTGTTAAATTAGAATTTCAGTTTAGAACCAATTGGTGATATCTTGAGTGATTTATCTATCGCATATATTATTAAGAAAAAAAATTAACTGTCGGTGTGAGAAAGTTTATATATTAGCTTATTCGAAATAATAATTTTTAAAATATTTGAACAAAGATTGATAGACCAATTTTAGATCAGATTGATAAGAATCGGGATGAAATGTATAGATCTGACTATAATATCATATCTAGTTAGATGAATTTTTAACCTAAGACTAATTGTAACAGATGGATTATCCTATCTATCTTATGTATTAAGATCTATTTTAATTATCAATGTGAGAGACTATATTTCTAATATATTTCATGATCCGATCCATGCGTTAAGTTTGTTTGGTTATAGCAAAACTACACGTCACAACGCAACAATCTATACAACGACCCTCACTAATTTCAACCCTTGTTCGAAAACGCGGCCGCCTGGCTGCGTAATCGTCCGAGTACACGTGAAACGTATGCTGGCCGAGGCGAGTTGAGCCAATTCGGTTGTGTTCTACGCCGTACCGAGTTATGTCCGCCAGAGACCGTGTTTTTAAGTTATGCGGCCGTGGAAGTTGAAAATCGTCCGGAATAAAAATCGGCCATATTGGTTAAAGAGATGTTACTTATGCAGAGGAAACAGAGACGTGGCCTTCTCGAATCACCATAAAAAATCAAAGATCGAAACTTGATGATATAGTTCAAGAAAGTACAAACTTTACCTTCTTGTTATCAGTCAAAAGAGACATGATCAACTTCATCTCTTTTAAAATCCCATTGTAGTCAATAGACATCGTAATTAAATATTTTCACTGAAGTACTCGATCTCTTTTTGATTCACAAAACGCATGTTCCCTATATATGATTCAATCAGGTAACAAGTATTACGAAACTTCAGATCCACCGAAGTCGAGAACAGACAAAAATGGAATAAGGAGGCACAGAGAAGAAGTAAGAAAGTGGCGTGAGTATTTTTCCTATTTTTTAGGGTTTTATTTATGTTACAAGACTCTTGTGGGCTTGATATTTTTTTAAGAGTCCAATTTAGCTCGGTTCATAGGCTTATTATAACATATTTTTGTGATTATTCACAAATCTATGAATCTCAATATCAACGGTGTTTTATACATAAAGATATATTATACATATTTTTTGTATTAAAAGTATAGATGAATTATTATGGATAAAACGTATAAATACAAAAAATACGTATAAAATACGTATATAATACAAAAAATTTCTCCCCGCGTACTCCCCGATTTTTTCCCGCTTTTTCAATAAATCGCTAGGCCCGGGTGAACCGCACGCGTAGCGCCTAGCGAGTTTCCGAACATGGATTTCAACTAGTTAACAGTTCTTTACAATAAGTAATTTAAGTCCGAAAAGGAATTGGATAAATCAGAGATCATAATTTTTGGGTTATAAACTCACACACACGCATCTATAAATAATTAAATACTAACAAGGGATGGTGTTAGTGATGTAAAGGGAAGAATTCAATCACTTCATTATGGTTAAATTTAACTATAACTAGATCATGATCCGCGCGACCGCGCAGATTTTATCTTTTTATTTTTAACATATAACATATATTCTATAATAGTTGATACAATTTGGAATTTGTCATTTTCATATAATGTGGTTTTATATAATTTTGAGTTTGTCTAAAACATATTGTTTAAGAACAATGTTAAAACTGTTTTTCCTATTAATAATTTTTCCTTGGTGTATTAGAGATATAGAGTGAAACCTCTATAAATTAATAATATTGGGACTATACCAGAACTATATTTTTAATTAATTTATAGAGATTATTAATTTATCGAGATACTAATTGAACCAAAAACTCAATTTGAGACTATGAAATTATACTAATTTATAGAGATATTAATTTATAGATTATTAATTTAAAGATGTTATATTGTAACTGTATAGTGAAAACACTAATATAATATCAACCAATACGATTTGGTTTTGACATTGTACTTTTTGGGATTTTTTTCTAAAAGTTTTGTGAATGTCCAATGATGAATACGAAGACAAGTACTTGTACACACATTTTAGTGGGAGAAAATGAATATTTTCTAACCTATTAAGTCAGATATAATAAATACAAAATCTCTTGACATCGAGATTTTATGTATAGTAGAATAAACTTGGAGAAGAGGGTTTTCCATATTCATGATTTTTCAAATCTGACAATTTGATTGTGAATATTTGATTGTAACCGAGATTTTAGGCATAGTAGACTCAATTTGGTGAAGAGGTTTTCTAATAATCGTTTTTTTTTAAGTATAAATTGATGTTTCTGTTATTTAAGTAAGAATATACGTTAGTATATTCTATTTAGTGTATATTCAAAGCAAACCTCGATTATTTGAACATCTAAGAAAATGTGTTCTGATATCTTTATTATTGAGTTTCAAAAGTTTTGTATCAAGCTATTTAAAATTTTAAGATTCATTAGTATTTGATTCCAAATAATTGTTTTTTAATTAAAAGGGGTTTTGTGTTTAAGATAATTATAGTTTAATGATGGGAGTAAACGTGTTCTTAAGTTATTTGGTTAATTGAATCAATTGTTTATGAAATAACCAGACCAAAAAAGTCAAAATTGTATAACGACTGGCTAAGGATTCATGTAAAAAAAAGGATTCATGTAATATTTGTATCTTTTTGTCAACCTACTCAGTTTAAGTTTGTACAAGTTGATGAAAAAAAAGGATTAGCGTAATATTTGTATTTTTTTGTCAACCTACTCGTGTAATATTTATATTTTTAATAACATGTGTAATATTTATTTTTGTTTCTATCTATTTATATTTTTATTTTTAAGAACTTAGACTCGTGTTATATTTATATTGGAGACATTTATTGTATTCATTTGACTATAATAAAGGAGAGGGATTATTATATTTTTACTATGATATAATATATATATGATAATGTGAGTATACTCTAACGAAAAGAACATATATTTTGTTTAATAGATGCATAGACATAGATCTTATAGTGGAGTTAAATGATAGATAGTTGATATTAAACTCTTTAAGGAAATATTTAAATGAAAGGTTAGACTAAGAACAATAATGTGATGTCTAATTTAAAAATCCACCTAGAAGAAGTTATAATGTTTCTGTTTTAATAAGATACTAGATTTTGACCCGTCCTTGAAAGGGCGGGTATTATTTTGACTTTTATGAAATATATTATTTGTTTGTAATTATTTAATGTATTTATCTTAGTAAAATCTTCTTTATAATAAGTTCGACATATATAGTCTCTCTGGTAAACTATGTGTTTTTGGCTTTGTTTTATTCTCTTTCTAATAAATATATTTATTTAGCTTGTTGTTAAAATAAATAATTTTTGAACGCAAATGTATAATACTTTTATATTGATATTTTGTTTAAACAATGTGACATATTTTTATATTAATTAAATATTTACATTGTAATTTAATTTTTTATACAAATAAACATATTTGTGTAGTTTGTTGTTAAAAAAATGATTTTGAATGCAAATGTACAGTACTTTTATATTGATTTTTTGTTATGTGCAGCCATTATTTTTTGTTCAAATATAAATCATTTTCAAATACTTTCGTTATTTGAATATTTTTAGTTTCCTATACATCAGAACAAAATTCATACAGACCCGGGGGATTCAATTTGAAACTCACACATAAATTTATATCCAAGCATGGCCTAATATCAAAACCAAAAAAATCTATACTTGAAAAAATTGACCAGTACCTAAATGGGTACCCAAATATTTATTTCTAACGGATTCCGTAAACAAATAATAAATATTTTATGTGTTTGGTTAAATTAAGTGAAATATATTTTATTCAGTAATATTTGTAAAATATTAATAATGATCAATTCATGAATATCGATTTGTTTCAATAAGTTTTGGAATTGTAATTAATGAATTTAAATTGATTTGAAATGCAGTGGTAGAATTTGTAAATAAAAAAACTACAAAAAGGAAGTACTTAAAAAGAAATATCAAATCCCAAAAAATATATACCCGAAAGAAACGGCCGTACCTAAATGGATACATGAATGTATATGCCTAACTGATTTTGTAAACAAATAGAAAATATTTTTATGTGTTTGGCTAAATGAAGTTAAATATATTTTTTATTTACTAATATTTTTACAATATTAATAATGATCAATATATGAATATCGATTTGTTTAGATAATTTTTGAAATTTTAATTAATTAATTTTAAATGCAATGGTAGAATCTATAAATAAAAAAAACACAAAAGGAAGTACTAAAAAGAAATTTCAAAACCCAAAAAATCTATATCCGAAAGAAACGACTCGTACCTGAATGGGTATCCGGATATTTATGCCTAACTGATTTTGTAAAAAAATAAAAACATATATATTTTTATGTGTTTGTCTAAAATAAGTGAAATATTTTTTAATAGTAATTTTACATATTAATAATGATCAATATATGGAGACATTAATTTGTTTAAATAAGTTTGGAATTATAATTAATTAGTTTAAATTTATTTTAAATGTAGTGGTAAAATCTGAAAATAAAAAAATTACAAAAAGGAAATACCTAATTTTTTATAAATGCAATGACTAAATGTGTAAATAAAAGGAAGTAAATATACTGCTATCCATGTTTCCAAATAATTCTCATTTAATATTGTTATCCACGTTTTCAAATAAACCTCCTTTATAAACTGCAATTCATGTTTCCAAACAATTCTCATTTAATATTGTTATCCATGTTTCCAAACAAACCTCCTTTTTAAACTGCAATTCATGTTTCCAAACACTCTAATTTTGTACTTCAACTTTAATAATATAGACTAGATTTTTACCCGCGCTTTTGAAGCGCGGAATATTTTACGATGAAAAATTTCACTAATAATTTAACAAATATTTTGGTAAATTTTAAAGAGTGTGTATTTAAAATATTTTTGCATTTAAATCAGTATTTTTAAATTCAACCCGATTGTGATTATACCGGTTAATCCGGAGATCTGACAATTCAATTTATGTTTTTAAAATATTCATATTAAAAATCACTAAAATCCGAGACTAACCGATTGAACTGATGGATGACCGATATGTAATCTAATTGGATTTAAATTGTAATAACTTCTATAATCGAAATTTTAAAGTTCACTATTTTGCAATTTATGATAGTGAACTTTAAAATTATGACGTTTCTACAAAATTTTAAAGAGAAAATGATAGATATAAAATAACTAAGATTAATTATTGTATTATTTGGAAACATTGATAGTAGTATAAAAATATATTGTTTGGAAACATTGATAGTAGTATAAAGAAATAAATATATTGTTTGGAAACATTGATAGTAGTATAAAGAAATAAGTATATTATTTGGAAACATGGATAGTAGTATAAAGAAAGGAACATAAATGATTTAATGTATGTTTAATTATAAAGTATAAATGTGTATTTAATTTAAAAACTTATAAAATAAATGTTAGGTCCAACAGAATGTTTCTGTTTTAATAAGATAGATATGAAGTGATTGAATTACAATAATTAATACCACAATCTTTTAGTGACTACCACATCATTTTTTATCTAATGATAAGTATCTTTTAGTGACACTGATTAATCACAAGGGAAAGGCTTGGCTACACATGGCGTGTTTCATGTTTTTTTTTGTTAGTGTATATGCTAGTTGATTAAATTCCATCTCTCTATAAATTGAAGTGCGAGTTGCCAGTTTCAACACACATCTTCTAATAATTCTCATTTAATCTTATCGTTAGTAAATACGATTAGAAAAATGGATTCAAGATTCAACGAAACCGTTCCTTCCCTGAGGTTTGTCTCTCTAATTCATCATTACAACATCGAGTGCCCTTATTCGGTTTGATTTAATCATTTTTTCATGCACTCCCTAAGGTGAACCTCTACATTCACCCACCAATAGGAATTAGTTAATTGAGATTTGATATCTCTTAAAAAAGGAAACCAAGTAATAAGAATTTAATGAAATAAAATTATGTTTTCAGATAAATAAAAAATATTAACAATTATCAAAAAAAAATATTCTTTTTAATATTGATAAATCCATCAAAAAATATTAAACCCTAAACCCTAAAATCTAAACCCTAAACCTTAAATTCTAAATACTAAACCCTAAACTCTTGGAAAAAGCCTGAACCCTTGGGCAAATCATATACACTAAACCCTTAAATTTAAACCAAACCTTAAATCATAAACTAAATCCTAATCCCTAAACCATAAATCATAACCCCTAATACTAAACCCTAAATCCTAAATTCCAAAATGGTCATGGTTTAGGATTAAGAGTTTATGATTTAATATTTGTCAAAGAGTTTAGGGTTTAGGGTTTCGTGTTAGAATTTAGGGTTTAATATTATGGTTTATGATTAAGGGTAGGGTTTAGAGTTTAAAATTAAAGATTTAGGGTATAAGATTTGCCTAAGAGTTCAGACTTTCCCCAAGGGTTTAGGGTTTAGTATTTAGAATTTAGAGTATAGGGTTCAGTATTTTTGGACGGATTTATCAATACTAAAATAATTTTTTTTTATAATTGCCACTATTTTTTATTTATCTAAAAACATAATTTTATTTCATTAAATTTTTATTACTTGGTTTCCTTTTTTAAGAGATATCAAATCTCAATTAACTAATTCCTATTGGTGGGTGAATGTAGAGATTCACCTTAGGGGGTGTAGCTAAGTTTTGTTTTTTTTTCATATATACACATATGCTAGTTAATGTATGTCCATGTCCACTACTAATATATATCAACCAGTAGACAAATTAAATTTCTAAAGATTATATTCCATTACAATAATATTTGAACTAAATATTCTAAATAAGAACGAACATGTGTGAAGGCACTCTGAGATGGGGGTGGCGCCACAAAGGAGATTGTCGCAGAGGGAATAAGTCATGCATGCCACCACCGTCTCCCTCTTTACTTTAGCCATCGTTTCTCCTTCAATTCTTCAATGAATCGCACGTAGACCACCCATGAAAGAAACCCCCCCCCCCCCCCAGATTTACGTTCAACTCATTTTCTTCCGTGATACAGTCACACTCAAGCCTCAATCAAAGAAAGACAGAGAAGCAAATAATTAGTGGGTGATTTTCACGAAGATATTTGTTACTGGAGAGAGATTCATTGGAGACGATCTTGAATCGAAGGAGATGAAGCAAATATGTTTATAACTTTTTTAATCTATTTTATTCTCATAGACGTGAGTTTGCTTGTCGAAAATATTTAGTCCAAGTATTATTGTAATGGAATGTAATCGTTGAAAGTATAATTAGTCTAGTGGTTGAGCACTCCGCGAAGAACTCTAAGTTTTAGGGTTTGATCCTCTCTGAAAACATTTTTTAAAAATATCAAAACGACGTCGTTTTGTACTACTCGATTTTAAAAAATTGGACAGATGTCAAACCGAATTAACCCAATTTCCTACATGGCGTCCGCGTAAGCACCACATCAGCAACTAAACCAAAATTGATTCCTGTTATGTAGTAATTGACCAGATTGGAAAAATTTATGTGGGAAATTCAAAACAAAAATTAGTTCATGATGTTTTTGGCTTGATCCAATAGTTTGTGTATGAAAACAATGGAGACGTCAAGTTCATGGTGGAATTGGCCGTTTTCCCGTCCATGTCCACTACTAATATATATCAATATGCAGGTATATTGATGAAAAGAGTGATGATGAATATGCATTTGTGAAATCTTTACGTATGACTGGTGGAGATGGAGCCAACAGTTACTCCGTCAATTCTCGTGTTCAGGTTCTTCAATCTTATTTTCCTTTTATTTTATTTTACAAATTATTCTTATTTGGTAAAGCAAAAGGAAGAATTCAGTCACTTCATTATGGTTAAATTGAAAATTTAAACTTTAACCAATAAAAATTTTAAGGTGCAATATGAGAAGTATAGTATGTATAATAGACTTTGCTTATATGAAATTTTGAATCAATCAAAATCCAAATATATATTTTTCTCATGCCATAGAAAATTATAAATATCATATCATTAGACGATGATAGCATACAAAACGTAAATAAATAAACAAATATAGATTCCCCGTATTTTTTTAACTAGATCTTTTTTTTGCTTGGTTTTGTAGAGAAGAGGTATATTAATGGCAATACCAGTCTTGGTTAAAAACACAGAAGAAATGATGACGGGTTTAAACTTTCCTAAATATATTAAAGTTGCTGAACTGGGTTGTTCTTCCGGACAAAACACGTTTTTGGGTATCTCTGAAATCATCAACACCATCAATGTATTGTGCCAACAATCAAACCAAAACCCTCCAGAAATATAGATTGTTGTCTGAATGATCTTCCAGAAAACGATTTCAACACAACGTTTAGGTTCGTACCATTCTTCAACAAGGAGCTCATGATCACAAACCAAGCATCATACTTGGTCTATGGAGCACCAGGTTCTTTCTACTCTAGGCTCTTCTCTCGCAACAGCCTCCACCTTATACACTCCTCGTACGCTCTCCACTGGCTCTCTAAGGTACTTTTCAATTGTTAAGAAGTTAAGACTTTGTATCGCGTATTCATTTACATATAACTTATTTGATAACTAAAAGTTACTAAACGGCGTAGAGTTGTGTTTATAATTACAGGTTCCAGAAAAACTCGAGAATGATAATGTGTTCATAACAAATACAAGTTCTCAAAGTGCATACAAAGCTTACTTGAATCAATTCCAACGAGATTTCACAATGTTTCTAAGGTTACGTTCTGAAGAAGTTGTCTCTAATGGACGAATGGTTCTTACCTTCATCGGTAGAAACACTCTTAACAATGATCCATTGTATAGAGATTGTTGTCACCTTTGGTCACTGCTATCAAAGTCTCTCCATGACCTAGTCTTCGAGGTATATATAGTGGGAGATCTTCTAAATCTTTCTTTATCTTTGTGTTTTCCATAATCTCGATATAGTATTAACTTCCTATTCTTTTAGGTGTTTAAATATTCTTCAAGATTCGTCTCGATCTTTCTTTTATCTTCGTTTTTTTTTTCTTCCACAATCGATTTTCTCAATCCACCAATAATATATAAAAAAAGTTATTGATCATTTTTATTATTATTTTACTTTGCTGAATTTAGACATGGTCATCAATTCATCATATCATATCAATCTATTTATTAACAGGGCCTAGTGAGTAAATCAAAACTGGATGCATTCAACATGCCATTTTATGATCCGAACGAGCAAGAACTCAAAGAAGTGATACGAAACGAAGGTTCTTTTGAAATCAATGCCTTAGAGACACATGGATTCGATCTTGGTCACTGTAACGACGAAGAAGATCATAACTATGAAACAGATGGATATAATGAAGCCAAATCTGTAAGAGCCGTTACTGAATCAATGCTCGTTGCTCATTTTGGAGAAGATATTAATATCGATATCTTGTTTGATAAGTTACCTCGCCATGTGACACAACACTCGAGCTGCAGAAACAAAACGAGTGTCACTCTTGTCCTCGCGTTGACTAAAAAGTAAAACAGCTTTTGGTGCTTTTATTTTATCTTTACTTATTATTTCCCGATTCCATTAATACATTCTAAGACTTGCCCTTTATGTGATGATCATGTGCTGCTTGTCCTGGAAAATAGATAGTGATTGTAATATGTTATACTTATATGTTATATGTGTGTGAGTGATTGTAAGGGCTCTTTCTCAATATCTGTAAGATATGTAATAATCATCAAACATAAAAATGCATGTCAATTGGTGAAGCAATCAGTATTAGGAGTTTTTCCATAAGAGAAAATTATTTAAAATGTGGTTTAGGTCATAAAATTTTGAAACACACTATACTTGCAATATAATTAAAAAGGAGTCTGATGTTGCTAACGCAGGTTAATTACTTTCAGCTCATACAATTTGATTAAAGCGAAATCTTCGTCAGCACACACACTTGTTCACACTTACTTGAGACAAGAAAGAAGAAGATTTAGACCTCTTAGAGAATTGACACATGCATTGTTTTGATCAATAATTACCGCCTACTGGCATTTCTGAGGGATCGCTAGCTCCATGGATTCTGTGGAGCATCTGGAAGGAGAGGAATAAATTCTTTTTTGAAGGTACCTCTGTATCAGCGGAAGAAACATTATCAAAAGCTATACGACTGGCCAGGGAGTGGAGTCTAAACAAGAACCAACAGAAGCCTATCAAGCTAAACGCCATAACACCTACTCCTTCCCTACCGCCAGGCACGAGCACGATAAGATCTGATGCAGCTTGGAGTGTAAGGAGTTCAAAGGCGGGACTGGGGATTGTCCTCATGTCCCTTTCAGGAGTTTACTCCTCCAGCTCATCCATCTCCTATGTGAACTCAGTGCTGATGGCGGAAGGTTTGGCCCTGCTGGAAGCGGTCAAGTTGGGGATCGAGAGAGGACTGCAACGGGTGCGTTTTGAATCTGATTCGTCTCAGCTTATCAAGGAAGTCAATTCGGAGAACTGCTCAGCTGAGCTCTATGGAGTAGTGGCCGATATCCTTTCTCTTTCAGCCTCTTTTGATTTTGTAACCTTTGGTTGGATCTCTCGTGATTTTAATGTCCAAGCGGACAAGCTAGCAAAACATGCTCTGTTTGTAGTTGACTCTGGTGTGGTTGATGGAGCTGTTATGGCTCTCAACTAACATTTCTCCTTTTATTAAATGAAAGTATGTGTTCCAAAAAAAAATACTCATCATTGATCACCACAACTAGCATATTTTCTGTTGATTGTAAAATTTGAAGATATGTAAATTATATCGAGGAGATTAAGATGCATCCGAGTAGTTTGAATAGTATGGTATTAGTTCTCTGTAGTATTTCATATTCAAACACAATTACATAACAACCACGGAGAAAAAAAGAACAAAATGTATTCCACATTTTATAATAATTTTGCATTCATTCATCTAATAGCTGAAGTTTATAAGATCAATCAAACTTTTTATAATTTTGCATTCATTCAAAATAATTTTGCATTCATTCATCTAATACCTGAAGTTTATTAGTGCTCTGGAAACACCAACCCACATCTTCTTCCATTGTCTCTTTGCTCAAGAAGTGTGGAATCAGACCCTCTTCTCTAAGGCAGTTCACAGTGCTGCAGACGAGGACTTCAAAGCCGCCCTGATAATATTCAGAAACGCCATTTGTCTTCCCCCATCAGGTATCTCCTCTACTATCCTCCCTTAGACCTACTGGTCAATTTGGACAGCGAGAAACCAACTGATCTTCAAAGATAAGAGCCAATCTGTAAGCGAAGTCTTGTAAAAAGTGTTAACCTCAGCACGAGAGTGGATCCAAGCGCAAAAGACTCACCAATCAATCCGAAAGAAGAAGTCTGGAGCCTACTTGTTTCACAGACGCTTCTTGGGACTCCACATCAAAGAGAGCAGGACTAGCATGGATTATCTCAGAATCACCGGAAGCCCCTCCACCAGAAGGATCTCTCTATTGCCAATGTTGCATCTCCTCTCATGGCGGAAGCCATTGCTATTCAATCGGGAATTCTGGCTGCAGTTGACCTCGACATCACAAGCATCCGAATCTTCTCCGATTGTCAAACACTCATCAGAGTAATCGAAAACAAACACCAGACTAAAAAAATCTTCAGTCTAGTTCTGTAAACTGTAAAACCGACTGATTGGCTAAACGGGCTCTCCATTTTCCTTCTCGATGTCTGAACTCTGGGTTTGGACCCCTTTAGCCCAAATCTCTTTTCCATTATTAATATAAGTTTGTCGCTCAAAAAAAAAAATCAAAGTTTTTTATCAATCCTGGTAGATCATTTGACATGACATACATCTTGTGTGACGATTCCTGGAAAGAAAGTCTGCCCTTCTTTCAAGCGAAGCAAAAATTTATCTTTCACATTATATGCAGACATGCAGCATTTCTTGATACACAAGCAACCCTCCCACAAAACCAAAATCAAGAAAATCCCAAAGTTGGATCAAAAACATGAATGAATGTAATCCTTTTTTTTCTTCGCCAAGCTTCAAAAAGCTCAACTCTGTAATTCACACGTCCAACAATACTACTAGTCGACATTGTCCTCTCCATCTTCCTTTTCCTCTTCTCCTCCCAACCATCTGCATATTCTTCTTCTTCAGACTCTTCTTTGTCTTTCATTTCGACCTCAACAGTATCTACGAGCTTCCTCCTTGTTAGCTTCCATGAGATGCAACAACTGTCTGCTTCTCTGATCACCACTCTCGTCCCGAGGACCCGGGTTCGAGGCTTGAACCAACCTATATCGAGACTCTTTCCGTTCTTTAAGCGTCTTTACAATAAGGGTCTTTAGAAAGTTCATGACTTGCACAGCATACACTAGAGCCGTTAGTGGATCCAACATCTACAATCAAATTTACACACCATCTAAGTTCATGACCATCGATATTAGTATTTTTGGTCAAGAATATCGTCTTTAATAATCACAAGGTCTAATATATCATTTAAAAGGACTTGGAATGTTTGAACATCAACTTGAATATTATTGCTCGAAACCGGGTCTCGTGGTCTGGTGGTAAAGGAACCTCGGCTGAGGTGCCCACCATCACGAATTCGAGTTCCGGCCACAGCGGATTTAACATGGTTTCCGTTTGGTCTCCAGGACCTTCCTCGTCAGTTCCGGTTGAACACGGTGGGATAATCGGACTAAATTAGAGATCCGGATACATGGATTATCAAAAAAAAAAAATTATTGCTCGATAACATATTGCAGCTGTTGGGTTGTTGAAACTCTACTTTGATATTAATCTGACCCAATGAACGGATGGTTATTTATTGTCTATTAGTAATTTTCTAGCACTAAAAAAACATATTTTCTTAACATGTAAACACAAGAATGAAATTTATATTGGCAAATAGCAATAACTATTAATTAATATTTGTGTGAAGATCGACCATTTTATAATTCACTAGTAAAACCCAACAGCATAGCTTTCACAGCTTGTCTTCGACCATATTATAACTATGATCAGTTTCTTCTGACCCAACACTCCAACACAAATCTTGTCTCGAACAATGGTGTCCAAGATTTCATTTACAAGGAATTGAAGACGAGTTTTGAGCTTCTCAAGCAGTATTGCATGCTAACATATTTCATTCATCCGCGAGATTATGTGTATTTTGTAGTTTCTACTCTCCAGAATTTTGATAAATTTTTCTTTTTTTTTGTAAAATAAAATAGGTTAAATCCGGGTCTATTAAAGACACATACCTATATTTCAGGTTGGAGGTGCAACCCACAAATGGATCTTCTCCCGGATATTCAAATGGATCGTAAACATGAATTCATATCCGCTTGGCCACATATAAAGCTAATAAGAACCAACAGAGCACTCATCCTTTAGTGGATACTACTAGAACACCACAATGTGTGGTTAATTTTGATAAGTTAAGCAAGCAAATGATGATCTGATAAAAAACTGTTGAGAACAATTTTTAGTTAATAATTATTGGATACTCACACGTACTGTATAGGCCACATATTGCATATTTCTTGAAGGACCATGCATGCTACCCACCTCTTTTTCGTTCTTTTATGTGAAGAAATTTGAGTGTACTAAACGATTGTGACCTACTACAAACTCTTTGGCAGAAACAATGCTGTAGGAAAATAACCTTTTTCTAAACCGGAGTTTTGTGTTCCACATGATGTGAAGTCTATGTACGTGGCATGAAACTTGTTGATTCTAGTGACTTAAACTTCGGTATTTAGATGCAGAAACAAAAGGACACATTTGTTAGGACTTAGTACATACATTGTTTTTTAGGTTTAGAAAAATAACATAGATATAATTTCTCTTTTAGTGAAAATGAAAAATATCTACAGTAAAAAGTAGATATTCACAATCAAGATTATAAATTATCATTAACACAATCAAGATTACAATGGGTTTGCTAAATTATGGGACACTAGATAAGCATAAGAAGCTTCGTCACTGTTAGAGATTCTGACCTCGGCACTCTTAATCTTTGATTACCGGAAAATACTCATCAATTTTCACCTTAACTAGCATTTTCTCGTTCGTTTGTTTAAATCTTGTCTTTATATACATTTTTATTTTGAAAATGATTAAACTTGTCAATTATATTCGATATTTTGAATGTTATAGTAATTCATTTTCTATTTGTATCATTTTGGTCCTTTTCAATTCAACAAGTCACCGCCAACAATTTAAAAAATTACGTTTTCTACGCACTTTTGGCATCTTACATTTGTTTTGTATCTAATAACTCCTTTTTTTCTTCTTCTTTGAATTTACCCGGTCTAAACCTTTTGCTAGTAGTATTAGATAAAATGTACGTCATTGATATTTTAATGTACCTAAATTTTGTGTACAGTCGGATATAAAATTTAAAATTCGATATTATATCTAATATTAATTTATAGTCGTTTTAAAAAAAAAATTGAAAATATTACATATAAGAAAAACTATAACTTATTTTATTATATGGTTAATGTGAGTTTTAATATCATTTAATAATATAAAATCAAGCAAAAATTTAAAATACAAAAAATGTTATCAAATATTTATTATTCATAATCATTAATTGTCATATGTACGTTAATCATATTAGGTAATTCCGTAACTTTTATTTAATGAAAGTGCGAGAATATGTATATGTGTTCCATATATTTTTAAATGGTCTTATATTATGTCCCTAGCCTAGCGAATCTTCTAATCGATTTTAGATCAACTTTTTTTTTAATTGCATCCCTAGGCTGCCACGTAAGATTAGTTGACATTCTAACTAAGTGACAACTGAGCAAGACTATTTTTTAATTTTAAAAACTACAGGTTACATCTTTTTAAATATTTATCTATTAATATATAGAGGATTCACGCTTATTAAAAATATATTTTATACTAAAAAAAGAAATAAAACATAAATATCCCACTTTGTAAATCTTTTTTTCCGCTCTTGATAAATCTCTTATAGATTAAGTTAACTCTCATTTATGGAATATTACTCTCATCGACAATAACTTATAGCTTATACCGAAGGAATACCAAATCTAATATTTGCACATATTTAAAAAATATTTTCTACTAAAAAATGGAAACAGAACATGAATATGCTAGTATGTAAATCTTCTTCTCCTTTCTTGCTTAATCTTTTGTTCATTAAGGTAAATCTCATTTATGAAATATTTAAGACCCATCGACATTAACCATTTTTAAACCAAACAAATTCTACTGTCAATTCGTTAGGTTCAATTTAAACCTACCAAATTATCATCAAACGAAACTCAAGACAATAAACAAACTGGCCACCTTCTCCTCTATTCTTCTCTCTATTGATGCCTAGAGATGGTTACATTGTAACTTAGATTCAGGCTGAATTGTTAACAATACGAACCAAAAATATAGTTTGCGACAATGATCTTTTAAGGTGAACAAATAATTTCATCAGAAAACTGGTTACATTGCAACTAATGTTCAGAATAAATTGTAAACATACGAATTAAAGATACATATTGCCTCCTTTTCTATTAATGATCATAAGAACATCCTGTTAAATCGATATATATTTTTGACAAAAGGTTTTGTTTTATTGTTCATGCCTCGCAAAAGCATGTTTACTTTGTACAATCGAACAATCGTACGCTCGAATCAATATCATATAGCTTCGTTTGACTTTGCTTAAGTTAGTTAATTAAGGATATAATATCATATATACATCATATAATTATATTTTATATCCTCTATATTATATTATAATGTTTCCGCCTATTGTGTCTAGCAAGATTATAAAATCAAATTAGAGTACCTTTTTCAATTGAATTTAAGAATGACACCTAGGACTAATTGAATATCTAATTGAAAGCCATATAGGATTGAAGCTTTTTTAATTACTACAAAAGTAAGGTTACTATTTTTCAAATGTTTCTCCTTTAATATATAAAGGATTAGTCTTTTGTTTGCAGCCGATACTTTATTTTAAGTACTTGATGATGGTATTCTTTGTTTGCAAGTTCCAACCAATACTTTCTATATGATCAAAGTTAGGTTAACATGATATACATATCACTAATTACTAAGAAAGAACATGATTATCTTTTTTTTTAACTACGAAAAACAATTAGGCAATTCATTCATTTGTGCCAAAGTTTTTTCTTAATCTTAAATATAATTTTCCTAATTTAAGTTCTAAGAAATTGTGTTGTAATGAAAAATATTTGATATATAGATTCGTTTGGTAATAAATTTTTATGTATATATTTTTTTTATTAACAAAACAGAATAATTACTCATACCTAAATTTCCATTATGCTATATCTGTGTATCACATTAACGTTATTATCATGTTTTTCATGATTATATCTGAGTAGTTTTCCGTGATCATGCCTGGGTAGATTCTTTTGTTGATAATAGTTTTATATAATAAAAATAATAAAATTTAGTAATTCATCATATTATTAAATAACTAAATATTAGAACACATTATTTGTCAACGAAAAAGTAAAATTATATATATTTTTAATTTAAAAAGATTAAAATAACTTTTTAACATAAAACAAAATATTAAAATGACTAAAATTTCTAAAACTAATATTTTTAAAAAATTATGAACACCATAGAAATAAAATAAATTATATATATTATTACTTATATTATATAATTTACATATAATTATACTGTTATAATTTAATTACTCGGTTTATTGGGTTTGGTCGGTTTATAAATATTTCAATATTAGCTTAAAGTCATTTATATCCCCTATTTACTACTACGAATTGCACTTATTATATGTTTCCTTAATTCCCAAATAAATATTATCAATGCTTTCCTTGGTGACAAAGTATTTACATTTTAAATAGGGATTTTCCTTAATTACATATTACTGAATTGTATATCAAGGCACTATATTTGATATTTAAATCATAAGATATTTAAGATAGTGATCTTTAATTGTTTCTTTTAATAAGAAAAATATAACAAACGTAATAGTAAGGCAATCTTCCAAGTTAATAATCTTCCAAGTCGATATTCGTTCAGTTCAATAAAAAAAAAATCCATATCAAACAAAAATCAACAATACAAAATACGATTCGGGCTCTGTATATAATCTCGATTTGGTTAGCCGATTTGGTTAACCGTTATTAACATATTTCGATTTCGTTCGGTTAACCGATTTGGTTAACCGTTATTAATCTACATATATAATGGTTAAACAATAATCCATACTGAGTATACAATCTTCTTCTGCTTGGTTTGTTGTTATTCTCTTGTCGCTGCAATATGGGCTCTGTATATAATCTCTTAATTGTTTAAGGTATGAAGCTTCTGAGATTGATAAATGATTATTAAAACAGTTTTAAAGTAATACTGTTCACCAGTTCGAGAGATCAGAACTTATTAAAACCAAATCACTAATTGATCACTAAAGCTTTGATCCCCATAGTTATTGTAGTAAGGTTCGAGCTGTGAAGATATCTACGGAATACCTAACGTTAAGTCGTATGATCATGTGTAAATTGTTTCATATAAATGTAAGTGAAAGGTTCTTAGTACATAACCGAATGTAAGATGGCTTGTTGAACGTTTTACTATGGTCCAATTTTTAATTATGCTTGTGTCTCACTAATTTATTATGTGTGTGTTAACCGAATGATTATAAGTATAGTTTATGTAATTAATGTACCTAGCGAAGATAAGAATTAAATTTGGACCAACTATTTTTTCAATTGATTGTAAAGCTGCCATGTAAGGTAAATTGATATCTTAATTGATTGACAACTCAGCAAGATTCTTTTTTAATTATTACAAACTTAAGGTTACATCTTTTCAAATGCTCCTCAATTAATATACAGGGGGTTCCTCTCGTTTTAAATTATATAATATTCTAAAAGGTTTATATTGTTTCAAAATATAGGGTTTTTTGAGGTTTTAATGTTAACTTTAACTTTATTGAGAATTCTTCGACCAATAAAATTTTACAATTTTTTTATAATTGGTTGAATGATTTTTAAATTATATCTTTAAAAATAATTTGTAGAAAAATGTAAAATCATTAATCTTTGTGAATTCAACCAAAACATTGTGTATTAATAACCTACGTTACATGGAAACGGAAGCGGGTACGTGGAAGCGGAAGCGTATGGAAGCGCATGAACGAAATTTTAAAAAAATTTAGGAAGCGGGTACGTGTTGGAAGCGTATATCCATATATACATATATGTGTATATATTAAAATATAAAAAATATTTATATAATTTAAAACTAAAAATCATATGATTTAAACTTAAAATAAAGCATTTATTAATTTATAATAATTTTGAAATTATTTCATATTAAAACTATAAAAATAAACATAAATTAAGTTTAAAATAAATTATGATATTAATTATCATAAATTTATTGACATAATATATTTGAATATGTGCTATATCTTTAATAAAAATATCAATGCATAAAGATAATTTATAGTATTAGTTTTAATATTTGTATATTTCTATTCTTTTTAGTTCATTACTATTAAAATTTGGATTTTATATAAACTAAAAAACTATGACTTTATATTTTTTTATGAATTATGACAATGGGTTTTAAAATAAAATGGAAGCATGATTTCAAAACGGAATCGTAAGTTTCCAACGTGTTTTTTAAAGAGAAAATTTTGGAAAAGTTTTAGAAGCGAGATTCTGTAAGCTTTCATGAGATTCTGATTCCGATTCCGATTCCAAAACAGGAAGCAGACATCCGATGAAGCTTCCGTGCAAGCTAGTTAATAACTACATCTCACTGCGTACATAAACCCTGGACGACCAAAAAACTTCCCGACCACCAAAAGACAGTCTCCTGCAATAATATATAACAACCTCTCCATATCAAATTGGTACTAATTTCAACTACAGTTGGATGTGAATTAACTCTACAATAGTATTTAAGCCCGAAAAGTAAGGATATATTAGAGGTTATAAAATTTTGGATTATAAACTCACGCACACGCACTATAAATATAACATCATGCTTACTATAATTTCTATCACATCCATAGAAACTCACCTTATTTCCAGAATTGCGCATTTCAACTGTAAACCTTTTTTTGTCAGCAATTCAACTGTAAATCTATCTTAACTAATTTAAAGTCAACAAAAATACATAATTTCAGGATGAATCTCTTACTAAATTCATTTTTTCGGTCTAATTTTAAATATCTTTTAGTTGCATTAATTTATTACAAGTAGGGGTGGACAAAATATCCGTAAATTTTTATTTCGACTCGATCACAAAAAAACAGATATCCACAACTGTACGAATGGAAACAAATATTAAAATTTAATATCTGTCAAATAAGAAGGAAATCACAAATACTCATTTAAAAAAACAGATATCCGATCCGTAATGTACATATGCATATAGATGTACATATAGAATTATATACAATTTTATATCTCTATATAGATTTTTAGTTATTTTATCTATTAAATTAATTATTTGGTCGTTAAATTTTTTTAAGTATGTAGTTTTAAATAATTTGTGATGAATTATTATTATTTTATATTAAATATTTTCTTTTTCTTTTAATAATTTTCAAAGATCAAAATTTTATTATTATTTACCGAATAGACTGATCGAATCGGATATTCGGTAAAATATACTGACTTTTTCGGATATCCGTAACACCGAATATCTGAAATATTACTGATCAAATCGAATCGAAAAATCAATTATTCGTACGAAAATATCGGATTACGGATATCTTTAAAATTCCGGATATCTGTTACGTAACCACTCCCTAATCACGAGGACAACGGTTTTGCTAGACATGGCGTGTTTAATGGATTTTTCTTTTTCTTTTTAGTATGCTACTTGATTAATTTCTCTATAAATTGAAGTGCGAGTTGCATTTTGAACACACATCTTCTAATAATCCTCCTTGAATTTTATAACAAATCAGTACGATAAAATGGATTCAAGATTCAACGATACCGTTCCTTCCCTGAGGTTTGTCTCTCTAATTCATCATTAAAAACACCTAGCACACTTATTTGCTTTGATTTAATTTTTCAAATATACGTATATGCTACTAGTTAATGTATGTCCACTACTAATATATGTTTATCGCTATCCAGGTATATTGATGAAAAGAGTGACGATGAATATGCAATTGTGAAAGCTTTACGTATGAGTGGTGGAGAAGGAGCAAACAGTTACTCTGCCAATTCTCTTCTTCAGGTTCTTCAGTATTCTTTTCCTTTTAGCTTAAATAAAAAATTTAATCTTATTTGGTAAATCAAAAGGAAAAAAAATCAACCATTTCATTATGGTGAATATGTAATTTTAAAATAACGAATAAAATTTTAAGGTCTTATATAAGAAGAAATAATATAGACTTGCTTATATGAAAATTGTGATTCAATCAGAAACAGAACCATAGTCTCGACATGTTTTTTAATAAGTATCTTTCTCTCTTTTTTGGGTTCGCAGAGAAGAGTTTTATCAATGGCAAAACCAGTCTTGGTAAAAAACACAAAAGAAATGATGGTGAATGTAAACTTCCCTAACTATATCAAAGTTGCTGAATTGGGTTGTTCCTCGGGGCAAAACACGTTTTTGGCGATCTCTGAGATCATCAACACCATCAATGTGTTGTGCCAAAACTCGGACCAAAACCCTCCAGAAATCGATTGTTGTCTGAATGATCTTCCCGAAAACGATTTCAACACAACAGTTTAGGTTGGTACCATTCTTCAACAAGGAGATGATGATCAAAAACCAAGCATCATGTTTCGTCTATGGAGCACCAGGTTCCTTCTACTCTAGGCTCTTCTCTCGCAACAGCCTCCACCTTATACACTCCTCGTACGCTCTCCACTGGCTCTCTAAGGTACTTTTTAAAAATTTGAGACTTTATATAACATTTTTTTATTTACATAAAAACTTTGAGTTATTGTTGTCTATTTATACTTATAGGTTCCAGAAAAACTCGAAAATGACAAGGAAAATGTGTTCATAACAAATTCAAGTCCTCTAAGTGCATACAAAGCTTACTTGAATCAGTTCCAACGAGACTTCACAATGTTTCTAAGATTACGTTCTGAAGAAATTGTCTCTAACGGACGAATGGTTTTTAGCTTCATCGGTAGAAACACCCTTAACAATGATCCATTGTATAGAGATTGTTGTCACTTTTGGACACTGCTATCAAAATCTCTCCATGACCTAGTCCTCGAGGTATATTATTATAACCAACTTGTTCATTTTCAATATTATTATTATTATTATTTTGAACTTAGACATGATCCTAAGAGCAACATATCAATCTATTTATTAACAGGGACTAGTGAGTAAACAAAAACTGGAAGCATTCAACATGCCATTTTATGACCCAAACGAACAAGAACTCAAAGAAGTGATAGAAAGCGAAGGTTCTTTTGAAATCAATGACTTAGAGACGTATGGATTCGATCTTGGGCATAGTAACTGCGACAACGAAAAAAATGAATATCAAGCAGGATACAGTGAAGCCTATTGTATAAGAGCCATTGCTGAACCAATGCTCACTTGCTCATTTTGGAGAAGATGTTATCGATATCTTGTTTGATAAGTATGCTCGCCATGTGACACAACACTCAAGGCTGCAGAAACAAAACGAGTGTCACTCTTGTCCTTTCAGTTGACTAAGAAATAATCAGCATTTGCTTGAAAAAATGCTTCTATGTTTACTTATTATTTCCCGATTCCGTTAATAAATTCTAAGACATGCCCTTCACTGTGATGATGTGATGATGCTTGTCCTGGAAACCAGATTGTGCTTGTAATATGTTATACTTATATGTTCTATGTGTGATTGTAATATGTTATACTTATATGTTCTATGTGTGATTGTAAGAACTCTTGCTCAATATTTGTAATAATCATCAATGATAAATTGCATTGACAATGATACTTATGTTTCTACATTAAAAATAGTATTAGGAGTTTTCCATAAGAAAAAAATATTATTTGAAATGTTTAAAATTTTTAAACACACTATACTTGCAATATAATTAAAGATCACTCTGATGTTGCTAATGCAGGTTAATTACTTTAAGCTCATACAATTTGATTAAGCGAATCTTCGTCAGCACACACACAATTGTTCACATATTTGAAGGTTAACTATTCCTGTCAGAGATTTGACATTTTGCATTCTCAGTAATCATTAATTACTGAATATATACTCGTCATTAAAAAAAATTATATATATATACCCTCATCTTTGATCACCTCAAGGTCCTCAACAAGCATATTTTCTGTTCATTTTAAAATTTGTAGGTATGTAAATTCTGTCAAGGAGATTAAGATGCATCCGAGTAGTTTGAATAGTATGGTATTAATTCTCTATAGTATTTCATATTCAAACACAAGTTACATAACAACCTCTGAGAAGGAAAGGATAAAATTTATTCCAGATTTATAATAGTCTTACATTCATTCATCTAATACATGTAGTTTATCCTTGTGACTTGTGTGATGAAGACAAGTGACGATTCATGGAAAGATGCAAACTCTGCCCTTCTTTCAAGTTAAAGCCTAAGGAAGAGAAGCAACAAACAAAAAATGATCTTTGACATTATATGCAGACATGCAGCGTTTCTTGATACACAAGCAACCATCAACAAAACCAAAATCAAGAAAAACCCAAAAGTTGGATCAAAAACATGAACGAAATAAATCTTTTATTTTTCACCGCCAAGCTTCAAAAATCTCAACTCTGTAATTCGCACGTCCAACAATACTACTAGCATTCTTCATCTTCCTCCTCTTCTCCCAACCTTTCTGCTTTTGACCAAAACCTCCATTGTTAATCAGAGACGACTTCACACCAAGAATTTCTCTACGTTCTGCATATTCTTCTTCTTCAGACTCTTCTTTGTCTTTCATTTCAACCTCAACGGTATCTACAGCTTCCTCCTTGTTAGCTTCCAAGAGATGCAACAACTGTCTCCTGCTCTGATCACCATTCTCGTCCCTAGGACCCGGGTTCGAGGCTTGAACCAACCTATCTCGAGACTCTTTCCGTTCTTTAAGCGTCTTTACAATAAGTGTCTTGAGAAAGTTCATGACTTGCACAGCATACATCAGAGCCGTCAAAGGATCCAACATCTGCAATCAAAATTGACTCATTTCATTTTGCCAAAAATTTTAAATAATCATCAAAAAAAAAAAACACTAACCTGAGTCATGTTAGGTGCGAAAACCATAGCTATGTTCCGAGCATTCATCTTGTTAAGACATTCCATCTCAACAACATCAGCCATCAGATTGATTGACCAATCCAACAAAGAAGCTTCCGTTGAAGGAAGCATCCTCACAAGCTCCACACACTCATCTTCGCTTTCAGACTCCATCACTTTCTCTGGTGAGAGTGTAATCCAACACACCACTTGGAAGCTCCCTAAACCAAGCCTATAAGTAAAAAGACAAGTAAGGAGAAGGAAAAAAAACAAAAAGAGAGAGTAGTAAGATCCAAGCATAGGTTACCTTAATGAGACTTGCCAAACAATGTACATCAATGTTATCAGGTATAACACCTTTGTTCAACTCTTCTCTTACGTACTCCTCTTGAGCATTCTCACCATTAATCCTGAAGATTCCTTCTACCCTTAACCCGCCTCTACTGTACAAGTGACTCTGCATCATCAAGAGTATGGTAGGCACAACGTTCCCTCTAGTATCGTAAGACAGCTGCATTGACTCTGTCGACACGCCAAACACCGTTGCACTGCAAAGAGAATCTCACATTCAAAGAACTGTCTATTTTTAAACTCAAAGATCCTTAAAGGCATAAAAGAGCAAACGAACCTTGCACTAGGAGCACGTCTAGGGACTTCAGGTTCGAACTCAACAGGCAAGCCAAGGAAGCCGTGGAAACGATCAAAGGTGACATGAGCCACGTGTCTAACGTCTGTAGGGACACCAATCTCCATGGAAGAAAGACCACACTCTTCTTCCTCTTCTTCTTCGCCGACGCAACCACCAATCACAGGATCTTCTGAAAGCAGAGACGAGAATCTCCAAGGAAGAGGAAAGCTCGGATCTTTCTCTCTCGTCTTCCTCGAGGGGAATGTTAAAAAGAGAATGTGGGTCTCTGTTACTACTACTACCATCATTGCCTAGGGAGGAGCTTGGAGGTGAAGGGAAGTGGCATGATTTTAGTACTCTAGCCATTCTTGTCCTTATTATAAAAAAAAGCAAGGCTTGGAGTGATGGGTACTCTTGAAAGAACAGTGAAGGAGGGAGGTATTGGTCAAACTCAAAGGGTAATAAAGAAAACAGTAAACCTAGAAAAGGAGATTAGTAAATGGGTGTAATTAATGATGGCTGTTGGGGAAGGGCTCGAAAGATTGAGACTTTTGGGTTACTAAGCGACGCGTAGAGTTGAATTCAAGAAAGGGTTTTATTTTTAGTTGGTGGGTTTGCAATTATCTTCTTCTTCGTATATTACACAGAGGAGAGAGACTGGTGGAGTTAGGTGAGAGAAGGGCTAACGAGGAAGATGGAGGTCTTTTAATTCTCTCTCTTTATTAAAAGAAAAATGTTTTTTTTTGCTGTTATTTTTAGTCCTTTTATCATTGGAGAAATTTTACAGTAGAATCAGTTGAGAAGAAACAGTAAAATATTTATCGACAGTAAGACCAGCCTTTTGTATTTTTTTTATTGATTGATAAATGTGTAATCAGATTTTTGAGAAATCCCAAATTGCATGGTGAAGTTTCATTAAACAACTTGAATCCAATGTGAATCTCTAGTTTACTTGCAAATGGTCCACGAGTTTAATAATATATGGTTTTCATGAAATAGTTTTGTTACCGTTGTAGGGAAGCAATCTCCAAGACTTTTTTACCTCTTCCCCATAACTAAAGAGAAAGGTGCTAAAGAAAAGAATAATGAAGTTGGTGAAAGTTCTTATTGGATTAGTTGTAGAGATCTCAATTATGTTTTTGTGTTGTATATGAGTTGGAGTCTTGGAGATTCCCGACCATAGAAACATACATTAATTTCTACTTCCCAAATCGTAGTTAGATGACTTGCAACAAAAGTTTAGGAGAATTTTGTAGACAAAACACACAAATACCTACTTTTTCTACCAATAAAGTACATAGGAGTCATGATAGTTCGTGGTAGATGTGATGTGACTCATAAGTTTTGTTGTTGATTATTAAATAAAAGACGAGAAAAGGAATGAAAAATTTGGAATTAGACAACCACACCCACGTGTGCCGACGACCTATGTGCCGAACATTCCGTAGTATGTTACGTGTTATTGCTGTTAGATTCGAAATGTATCATTTCATTCTCATTTACCTTGCAATAAGGCTTCGTGGGGCACATGTCCTCCTTTATTTCTTCCACTTTCACTTTTCAATCAAATAGAGGAGCCAAACGGCATAATTATCATCTCACTACAAAAAAATTGTGGAAAGAATAAATGTCGGTATAGTAATAAAGCGCATTGCAATGACCGTTTAGAGCTTGTTTACTCAAAATCCAAATCCCCACAACAAAGGGCTTTTGCTTTGTGTGAGGTTTGGGCCCAATCAAACTTGGCTTTTTCTCCATGACTGCTCTGTTGCTATCTTACAACAAATTTTTGGCTGTAGGGACCAAATATAAAACCAACCTAGAGAGACCCGTTTAACCTGACACAATTCACTACTCGAGTATAGCAATTACAAAAAAAAAAACAGAAATCAGATTGGCATATAACAATCTAACAGATTCATACATAACATAGGAGAGAGTTGAGAAAGAAGAGTAAATTCATCATATCAAACTTCTTCATGATCGATTCAGCTGATAGTTTTACTAATTAAGTTCCAATACAGAGAGAGAGTCAAAATACAGGAAGTCATTACAGATAGTGGAGTGTAATAAAAAAACTAAGATCTTCCAACTGGTTCAAGAGCTTCAACGGTGACAATGCTGTTTCCTCTTATCACCTGCATCCAAGAATCATGGAATCAAATTAATTAAACAAGACAAATGATCAGAAATACTCTTAAAGAGATTGCGTGTGGGTTTTTTTTTTAAATAAGAGAGAGACATAGAGAAACGTACCACCATGCCAATGTCAGTTTTGTCATCACCATTGACTTCAACAGTATTATCCACAACAAGATTCATGAACTGGTCAAACCCACGGAGAGTTCCAACCACCATTCTGTTGGCATTTAGCTTAACTACAATTCGGAGAAAGGAAGTAAATGAAGATCAAAATTTCAAAATGAAACTAGAACAGGCCAAACGATCTATCTCTATAATATTACCATTAGCACCTGTGTAAGCAAATATCTATTGAATGTTGCTGTTATACGGTTAAGGAACTACAACGATGAAGCAATCACAAGATGTATGCTAAACTTGTAGCATTGGTATCATATACTGAAGCCGTAAATACATTAATTGATACACAAAATCAAGCAATCAAACAAAATATACATAACTTGAATCATATCACTCTTTTAAGTTGAGCGAGTTACAAGCGAATTTAATTTAAGCAAGAGATTCGGTGCTGAAAATTGAAACGTTCTAAACGTGGAAGAAGAAGAAGAGATTAGACTTACTTTGGAGCTTCTTGTCCATGTACCTGTATCACATCAAACCACAGACGAATATAATCAGAATCACTAAGAAGAAGAAGTGAAAGCTGGATTGAAACCAAAGCATCCGGTGGTTGTAAATTAAAGGAGAAGAAGTGGCGAAGAGAAACTTACTTCTTGAGATCCGGAGGCTGACCTGATCGACTCATGCTTGCAGAAATCGGGAGAAGACAATGGAAAAAGGAGAGATTAGGGTTTTTCTCAGCTCAGCTCAGAACTCCGCTCGATTGATTCCAGAGAGAGAGAATAAAAGGAAAAAGAAAAAATATGACGTCGGTCTGCAAAACAACGGCGTCGTTTAAGGCCCAGTGTTATTAGTGAGGTCCAAAAGCCTTTCACCTGATCAACCCAAAAATTATTGGGGTGTTCCGACAATCGAACTCGCGACCTCTCGGACCCGAAGCGAGAATAATACCACTTTACCAAAAAACCTTGCTATGCATACAAAGATATAAAGTATTATTAAACTAAATTTTACTTGAATTCTCATATGACTTTATTTTATGCTCAAAGCATTTTCATATCAGTTTTAGTTTCGGAAAAACTAGCTAATAAATTTTGATTTGTTATTACAAGATTGCGTAGAATTTCTTTTTTTTTGGTCGAAACGCAGCACATAACTATATATAAAAGTATAGGAACTTGAGTTAGGTTGAAGTAGATAAAGTGAGAAGAGAAAAGCAAAACACAACGTGATATATTAGTCACTGTTACTCTTCTCATTCTCAAAACTCCAAATGCAACATTGAAGAAAGACACAGCTTATAATGTTTCCGAAGTAACATGCAAAGATAAATTGTAACGAGACAGAACTAAATTCCAAGTGTGTACCCAATAAACAACAAGAGTCAAAGGGGACAACTGACGAGTAGGCTCTCATGAGGAAATCAAAGTCTTCTTCCTCTACGTCCACCCTTTCTACGTGTACTGTCGGTGGGAATCGGAGTCACATCCTCTGCGAACAAACACATTCAAAGCAAAAGACTCCTCTTTAAACCAAAACGCACAACTGTCTGAAATTATAAAAAAATAGAGGAGCGTTCAGTTTCTTTGTTATTACCTATACGACCAATCTTCATGCCAGAACGAGCAAGGGCTCTAAGAGCAGACTGGGCACCAGGACCTGGAGTCTTGGTTTTGTTTCCTCCAGTGGCACGGAGCTTCACGTGCATTGCTGTGATGCCGAGCTCCTGTCACATAGGCGTTATATTTATTATTTAGTAAGAAGGTGGAAAAATAGTATCAAGAAAGCTCAAAATGCTGAAGAGTTCTCAGACCTTGCATCTCTGAGCAACATCTTGAGCAGCAAGCATAGCAGCATAAGGAGAGGATTCATCACGGTCAGCCTTCACCTTCATCCCACCTGACAAAAAACACGTGAACTTTTAGACAAAATTGCGATATATTGTATCTACATGAAAGGACTTATTCAATACCTGTGATACGAACGAGAGTTTCTCTTCCCGAAAGATCAGTCACATGCTGCAAGAAAATTGAAAGCAAAAGTCATATATATACTCTGGTGCATTATGATATAAATGCAAGCGAGAGAATCTAAAGAGGAAGAAAAGCTTTACAATGAAAGTGTCATTGAAAGATGCAAAGATGTGAACAACACCGAAAACTTGCTCTCCGTCACGAACGGCGGGTCCGAGAGTGACAGTTTCCTCCTTGGGCTCTCTGGTCTTTCTCCTCGACTAAATAAAAGAACAAAAACAGATATGAGTATTAATCATAACTGTACAGTAAAGTCAGCTTATATACAAGTGTTAACCTCAGCTAGCAAAAGCTTAACTAGCATCTAATCACACTTAACACGTGAGTAACACGTGATACAATCCCAAGCACTAAATACGAAGAGAAGAATCTACTGGTGTGGAACATCGGAATCTAGCAGGATGACCTAAGCGGAATCTAAGAAATGATCTAACCTCAGAGTTCGGATCCTATAAAGTTTCTAGATTATTCATGGATAGAAAAGAGCTTACCATGATGTTGGACAATGGATGAAGAGAGACGAAATGCTAAGGGGTTTTGGGATGCTGCTCTTCTCTGGAAGCTGTGGCAGTGAGATAACACTCGGCGCTAGAAATCAACTTTATAGATTAGGGTTAGATCGAAACCACTGTATCAATTGACGTGATTGCCCTCATACTCTAGGATTCATTGCTCCGTCGTCGTTTCGTCATTTATACGAAAATAGTAGAGATGGGCATTTCCGTTTAACTATAAACTAGATTTTGACCCGCACGCCCGTGCGGGTGTATATTTTTATAAAATATTTTTTTTCATGTCAACATTAGAGTTGGGCAAAAAACCTAAATCCAAAAAATCGAACCGATCTCGATCCAAAAAGAATTAAATTCAAACCGAAATTGATTAAATTTCAAAATTTTGGTATTTAGAGAACTGAAACTAAACCCATCGAACCGAAGTATTTCAGATACCCAAATGCATTCAAAATAAATTTATATACTTATATATTTTTTTACATTTGATGTATATAAAAACATCCAGAATATATATGGTACCTTTAATTTGGTTTAAATAATTGAAAATATATATAAATAGTCAAATGTAATATCTAAAATAGTTAAAGTATATTTAAAATACCAAAAATAATTAAAATAATTATTGATTCTCTATCTACATATTTAAATCAAACCAATTTATATGCTAAGTTAAGGCATTTTGATATATGTTATTCAAATTTATATGTAATATATTATTTTGTTTATATATTTTGAAAAATTTAAAGTATTAAAGAATTTAAAAATTAATTTGAATGGGTTATCTGAACCCGAACAAACCCGCAAAGATCCGAATTGAATCCGAACCAAAATTTAGAAATATTCGAATGTGACTGAAATCTTTGACCCCGGAAACTCGAACCCATACAGACCCAAACCGAACCCGAATGGGTACCCGAATGCCTACCCCTAGTTCACAATCTATTTTTTTTCCTTTAAAAACATAGCAAACATATAATTAATAATATTTTAGTATCATTTAAATAATTGCATATATCTATATTTTGAATTGAATAAGGAAAATAAAACATATACTCCCTCCGCATGAGTATATTTTTTAACTAATTGGAAACATTTTTTAATAATGGTTATTGAAAAATATTTTAGTAAAAATAAATGTTTGAATATATATATATATATATATATATATATATATATTTGAATCAATTTTTGATATAAATAAACTTTAAATTATTATTTTGATTTGAAATCTTCCTGTGCCTTTTTCTTAATAACATAAATTCATTATTTCCTTAATATACTGTTATCTATGTTTTCAAACAACATTATATCTTTTTATACTGCTATTCATATTTCCAAACAAATCTTTTTTAAAAAAATTTTATTCATATTTTCAGACAAACCTATTTTTAAAAAAACTATTATCCAAATTTTCAAATAAACATTTTTAAAAAATTGTTATCGATATTTTCAAACAAATTTAATTTATATTTCAGTTTTAATATCAATTTTAATAATATAGATATGAATAAGAATGAAAGCCCATTAAGTGTATGTTGATTTTCTTTCCAGAAAAACAAACAACGTAGTCTTTTTTTATTAACAAAAAAAAAGCTAATTTTGTTTTACTTTTAGTCTTTTAGAACAACAAACTTTATCTCTAAATATCTCCGAAGTCGTCAAACGATATATTCTTGTTCCCAATCAAAACTGAGAAGTTGTGTAGATATATATAAATATTGATATATTGCATGCTATTATTAGGTATTAGTATCCCTAATTTATAGTTAGATGTTGCTTGATAGTAAAGTTGATATAATTGAGAATATTCTTATTATTATTCCTAATTTGCAATGTTAGATTTTAACAAATACGTGTCATAACTGTTTAGATTTGATTATATGGAGCAGTTCGGTTCATTTGAAATGTAGTATTTATGTATGTTTGGTTAACTGTTTAATTAAATTTAAGTGGTTTAATTTAAGTATTAAATATGGTTTAGTTCAGTGGCATACAATGGTAATTATTTAGGAAAAATCTGGGCTAAGTACAAAATGTACTTCGGCTTTAATAGTTTAGATACGGTTTAGATTTGGTTCAATTTGGTTTAGCTAGTCTAGAGAAACCTTAACCAAATTCAACCCAAATTGGTTTGGTTTTACTCCGGTTTAATTTGTGTTTGGTTTGACTTAATTTGATTTTGGCATAAATTTTGGTTTAATTTAGGTCGGTTTAAATTGGGTCAATTTGATTTAGTTTGATTTTTTTTTTCCATCCATAAAGGATAAATATTAAATTGAACCATTTTATGGTTACATTATCTAACGAATCCGAAAATCTGGACCGTATGATAAAAATGATATGCACCGATCCTTTTATGTGGTTTTTTCTGAACACTGATCCTTTTATGTTATTTTACAGTATTTCTGGTTATTTGTTTTGAAACACTTTTTATGTTTTATAACTTTATAAGAATCCATTGTTAAAAACCTTAACAAACGAATGATGTTAATACAGTTTAGTGTGAACAATGATTGTTTTTCACATATATTATCAAGAATGATCTTATCGAATTTAACCCATAGTTTTGATAGTTTCAAAAAAAAAAAAAAAAAAAAAACCCATAGTTTTGATACATACATCGTACTACACAACATTTTAGTCACACAAAAAAAAACATATTACACAACACCAAATAATTCTACTGCCCTCAACAAGTAAAACAAAAAATAGAAAATTCAGACAGAGACTAGGCTGGTGACAACCTAATCAGCAGACATGATTCCGGTTTCGATTTTCTTCACCACACGCGTAGCTTGCTCTCTAATAAAAAGACTTGGCTGGTGACACCAAAGCAACATACTATATTTCTTTGCATCGGGTTTGTTTATACAGAATAATGTCTAATTTAGCAAAATTTATGTTTGTTTTTACACAGGATTAATTTAAATCATTAACAGTTAGATAAATATTTAGCTTATGGAAACAAACACTTTCACAGATATTGCCTTGACGTACAAATTGTGTCAAACAGTTAATTAAGAATGTTCAAATTCTAACATCTTTGGTAATATACACTTGATGGTCAATTTCGCTGACAATGTGTAGCATAATGTAATCTTTAGATTCATTTTTCTTCACAAAATAAACTCTTCCTCCCTTTCTTTAATTTCACAACCATGATAACTCTTGTTAGTTAGACAAGAGAATAACGTGTTCCAATCATTCGTTGAATACATTAAATTTGATGATAGGAACATGTTCTTCTGTTGTCCATCTAAGAAGAGTTATCTATGTACACTTCTAGAGCAATTTCACAGCACATCTTGTGGAAAATAATCTAGACACTAATCAAAACTGAAAGAACAAGAAAAAAAAGCATAATGCTTTTCAAGATCTGAGAAAATACTGGGAGGAATGGAAGTGTCAGATAAAAATTGCCAAATTTAGTGTTGTGTGCTCATAATGAAACCATTCGCACATCTAATTGAATCATCATCCACCAACAAATTCCTCCAGTACCAAATAGACTCAAAAAACGGATAATGGAAAAAAAAAACAAACGAATAGAAGATGACGGCGAAGTCAGATTAATAATTGCCAAATTAAGTTTTTGAGCTCAGCGTGCAGAAACACTCGCACATCTAATTGAATCATCATCCTCGCCGTTCCGACATTAAAGTAGAAACCAAATGAAATGAAATCCCAACAATGAACCCTAGACTACAGAGATGAAAACCCTAGAAGACGGCGGCTACACAATTAGGAGTATATGAGCTTTAGGAGGTGATCCGCAAGGATATTATATACGCAGGGTAGAGTCCTAATTAATTACGGTTCTACCCTTTACCAGGCTCAATGTTAGGCCCACCATGGGCTTTCTCTAAGTCAAGTATATTTTTAAAGAGGAAAATGAGCCCTGACCCAATTGACAATGAGATTTGTTCCTTGTCCGTGAGGTTACCATCTCCTTTTAGATCAAGCTTAATGGTAAGTTTACTTACTTGGAATTCAACAATTTGGACAACGTCGCTAAGTTTTGTTTCAAGCGAGACCAAAAAAAAAACGATTAAGACACAACATCACATTCACTAATGATGAACAAAACTTTCTTTTACACAGACACTGGTTGATACAAAGCTTTACAAAGGAAGGAGGAGAGAAAGAACACAACTTTCATAAATAACCTCATCTTCTTCACACTTCAACTCTCTCCTCTCCCTCTCTTCTCCAATGCGAATCCAATTAGTAAAAATCACAAACAACACAAAGTTATCTGTTACCAATCATCATCATCCAGGCTAGCCCTGTGAAAACACATGACGGTGCATATGAATATGAAGAAGGATGTGAACTCTATCAGCATCGCACCCGTCTCGATCATTCCAGCATGCCTTAATATGATCGGAATCGCCAGGCTGCCCACTGTTGATGCTCCTGTCAAGAACTTCGCTGCATCTATCCACCTGCGTTGTAACAAGGAGTAAAATTCAGTGATTCAATGTCTTTAGTAAATTTTTGAAGTTAGTATTGAAGGCTATTGTTAACTGACCCTCCACCATCTCGACTAATTAGGAATTGGGTTGAGCCTCCTCCAAAGAACATGCATGGCATAGGCACAACCACATACATGAGTGCTGACAGCATTGGCCACCAGTTACTATATATTCGCACACGCCTGACAATTAGACACAACAAAAAAAATAAAGTTACTGCTATAATGTTTATCAGATGAGTAGAGACTTTGTGGTACTCATCAAATGATACAATCCACTAAGAAGGGAATCATCTGAGAAACTTTTCAAATCTGTCAAAACTTTGCTTCTTGTAACTGAATCTCAAAAGAAGAAGAAAAAAACAAGACACCTAAATAAGGAGGGAAGATGCTCAAGTCATTAGCAAGTAAGTAAGCACTTGCACTGCCTAGCCTTTCTCACTATAGCTACCATATATAGGTAATATGTGTGAGAAGAATGATCTTTACAGAAATGAAGCTAAAAAATTCATGATCTATTCTAGAGCAAGTAGGAGGGTATGATGAGGCTAGAAGAGTAATACAAGTAGGAAGCATACCAGAATCTGTAGGAGGATACTGGATGAAAACATGAAGGCAAGTCCAGCAAGTCTGTGTATCAAAACAAAAAACAATCCTATAAAGATCACGATTCACGAGAATACCACTTGACACGAATGTAACAACAAAAGAGCTTTTGGAGTCTTGAACTTACACTGTAACAAAAAACATCAAATTTGAGCATTCCAGAAGATATATGAAAAAATGAAAAAAAAAATCAAATTAGCAAAACAAATTGTGTAAGTCTGAAACAATTCAAAACCCTAGCTCACAAAATCATGAAAAGCACTGAACAACCAGCTAACAATCTGAATGAATCAAGACTCGAATCCAAGAGAAAACACCACAAATAGCGTTTTGAACCATATAGAATCTGATTCGATTCGGTGAGAGAGGTGATTTTTTTTTTACCTTCGATAGTCATCGCCATGTCGGCGACTGAATAAAGTTCTGAGTAACGGAGATCGACTCTCGATGATCGCCGGTGAGATTTCGTTGTTACCCAGAGAGAGAAGGAAGGGGAAATAGACTCGGGGATTGTGAGCAAAACCGAACAATGTCTAACCCAAACCGAGACCGGGTAAAATTGGTTTTCTTTCATTGATTGATTCCATTCCTACTACTCTGGATTGGTTTATTATGTGACTGGGTTGTCGTTTTTTTAATTAATGAACATTTAATCTTATTTACCTACTTGATCATGAATATGGAAATTATTTTTATCATTTGCTGTTGCGGTTTCGATATTATAATTCTGAATTTTAAATCATTACACACTATAATACGATCTGCTAATTAGTGGCATAGATTTATGAAAATACGACTTAAGAAAATACTAGCGACATAAGATATCTCCAACTCAACTCTATTTTTTACTCTAAAATAGAGTAAAAGTGAATATGAAGTAACAAATGCTCCAGCCTCCAGCTCAACTTCATATCTCACTTTATTTTGAAGTTTACTTTATAAATAAAGTAATCTATTTTTTATTTGTTCATGACTCTATTACGGAATAAAGTATAGAGTAGGGTTGAATCAATTTTACTCCATAATCACTTTACTCTATTTTACTGACAATATTATGATTGCTCAAGAAATGTTTCATGCTATCAGAACCAAGCCAAGCGGGCGCAACAAAAGAATAGCTATTAAAACAGATATGAGCAAAGCCTATGATAGGATAGAATGGTCATTTATTGAAGCTGTAATGAGAAAGATGAGTTTCTCAGAAACATGGATCACATGGATAATGAGATGCATTACGTCTGTACAATACAAAGTCCTCGTGAATGGGCAACCAAGAGGAAATATTATCCCAGGAAGGGGCATACGCCAAGAAGATCCTTTATCTCCTTTCATTTTTATTCTATGCACGGAAGCGCTCGTTAGCCTTCTTAATCATGTAGAGAACCAGAGAAAGATAACGGGGATGTGCGTTACTCGCGCGTGTCCATCGGTATCTCACCTATTATTTGCTGATGATAGCCTCTTCTTTTGTAAGGCGGAGCCCCGTGAATGTGAAGAAGTAATAAAAGTGATCAGGATCTATGGTAAGGCATTAGGACAATGTATTAACTTTGATAAATCCTCCTTACTCTTTGGTAAGAGGATTAACGCAACAACAAGGCAAGCTATTAAAGATGTACTCGAAATACAGAATGATGGAGAGATGGAGATTTACTTGGGTATTCCAGAAGATATTAGTGGTTCAAAATGCAAGCTCTTTGCTTTCCTAAAAGACAAATTAATGCATAGAGTGAATGGCTGGACAGGTCGTTGGCTCTCGAAAGGTGGGAATGAGGTATTGATTAAGTCCATTTTGCTAGCTCTCCTGACGTATGTTATGTCTACTTTCCTGCTCCCATTGGAGATATGTGAAAACCTTGCCAGTGCTATTGCCCAATTCTGGTGGAGCTCAAATCCCCCCCAAAAGAGGAATACACTGGTCGAAATGGGAGAAAGTTTGCCTACCGAGAGAAGAAGGAGGGATTGGATTTCGCATGATCCATAAGTTCAACCTGACATTATTAGCAAAACAATTATGGAGGCTAACACAAAATCCGGATTCGCTGGTCGCCCGGGTCTTAAGAGGAAGATATTACATACTAAACTCGCATTTGCGAGTAAATTCTGTAAACAGTCCTTCTTATGTGTGGACTAGTATTTCTGCTGCGAGAGAGCTTTTGTTGCTAGGAATAAGGCAGAAAATACACTCTGGTTATGAGGTGAAGGTGTGGGAGGATCTCTGGATTCCAATGATTCCTGCTAGGCCGGCTATACCTATAGCGCCAGTTATGCATCCAAATATGAGAGTGAGTGATCTTATTAATCAGGAGTTGAAGGAATGTGATGTTGATCTACTGGAACAATATGTCAGCCCTGCTGACATACCCCTTATAAGGAGTTTGGCCATAAGCACAACTCATAAGCCTGACACATTTTGCTGGAGCTTCACAAGAAATAGACAATATACGGCAAGTCGGGATATTGGGTTGCTCAAAATCTTTTGAAGGATGCAGACGAAAAACAAGTATTAGAGCCAAGTATTACAAAGCTTCAAGCCTTTGCTTGGAAGATAAAGGCGCCGAAGAAAATTTGTCATCTTATATGGCAATTGTTAACTGGTCAAGTGGCAGTAACGAGAAATCTAGTAAGGCGAAATATGAGATGTGATAATTACTGTCCGAGATGTGGTGCGCCAGAAGAATCAGTAACACATGCTATTTTCGAATGCCCACATGCTCTACAAGTTTGGTTACACTCATCAACTCCAACGAGTCCTACTGTTTTTCCAGCATCAAGTATATACACGAATATGAACTACCTCTTCTGGGAAAAGAACGGTATACTTGAAACAGATCAAGACAGGGATCCTTATCCCTGGTTGATTTGGTATATCTGGAAGGCTCGAAATGATAAACTCTTTAGGGGCATAGACAGAGATCCTCTGGAACTAGTTCGATATGCTGAGAGTGAGTGTCAAGCTTGGTTTAATGCCAATGAAACGATATCACCAGTGGTACAAGAGAGTAACGTAGAGGAACCTCAAGTCATAAGCTTGAGCAATATTTGTTTGCTGGATGGATCTTGGACATCTCAGGTCCAATTTAGTGGGTGTGGATGGGTCTGGTTGGACAGTGGGGGAATCACGCAACTCATGGGATCACATAACTTACCCAGAAGAGAATCAGCTCTGCACTCAGAAGTGGAAACACTTCGATGGGTGATGGAGAATATGCTTCAACATTCAACTTGCCAGAACTTTAGAACAGACTGCAAGAATTTGATTGCTATGATCAAGGAACCTCATGCTTGGCCAAGTTTTGCTACGGAACTAGAGAGGATAGAGACACTGCTCATATGCTTCCCAGACTTCAAGATTTCTTATATTCCTAGAGCGCGTAATCAGATTTCTGATTTTTTAGCTAAGACAGCTAGATCTTTTCATATGAAGTTACATTTTATTGGTTGTTCTATTCCGGTCTAGTTACCCAAACCACGTCAAGCTTAAGTAATAGAATAGCCGTTTGCCGTCAAAAAAAAAACTAATTCATATTAGGATATATAAGTTTTTATCGTAGTTCACTAATTCATTTAATTAATAATTTTGTCACTCTTTTTTTTTTGCGTTTCTTGTATCACTCTTCCATTGATGAGGCAGGCATCATTATTGACAAAGTTTGTAGATCATGCTAATCATGGTACAATATTTGTTTGTCAAGATTTTTGGAACTCAAATTTTAGCAATACCAATTGTTGTGTTGTTTTAGTTAAAAGACATTTTTGTGGGTTTAAATTGGAATGGCGACACGTCGACAACATCAATATCAACACAAAGCAATTGTTATTGTTGGTTCCTACATCCCATATGGTGTTTTTTAAAAAGCTTTTTGTTTTGTTCTATATCTAATCTAATAGTTTTTTTTGTTTTGTTCATGTAGTGAATAAGTCTCTTCGGATAATCGAAATTATAAATAGCCTAATGTTTTTTTTTTTGACTTTTAACCAAAACAAAACAGCCTGGTCCAGTCCAGTTATTATTCCACACTGATTTGACATTGCAAACCACTAGGAGACAAAGTGATCGCTAAACCAAAGTAAAGAACGCAAAACGCAAGTGGGCCGACACAATCCTAACTATTTTGACGCCCACTTGTTCACCTTCTCTGTTCATTGCCCACTCTTTTTGCACGCGAAGAGTAATTTTCTTACAACCCATGGATTTAAATTTAACCACAGTTACTAAAAAAACAAAATAAAAATAAGACAGGACGTTGCCTCCTGTTGTCAGCTGGCTCGGACCGACCTCATACCTCCCGCTTCGTCTTGTCCCCCCCCTCCCCGGAGCCTAGAGGCTACGCCGTCGCCGCCTCCGCTCCGTCCAATTCACGGCCAAACAAACGTCTTTAACGGTTTGGGCTTGGAAGCTATAAAAATCCCTAACTGATCAACGCTTCCTGTTTTCACGGAGGAGCGAGGCGAAGATCAGTCTCTCACGCTCACCCGTAAGTTTTTTTTTTGGTTAAACCCTAATAATGGGCAATTTAAAGCTTGGATTTTTAGGGTTTTTGTGTGATGCAATCTTAGGTTTTTTTTTTGTAACTGAATGTGTTGGGTTGGGGCTGATACTGTGAAAGATCAAACCTTTAAGCTTCGTTGGAATGTTGGCCTTGTAGGCCTCTCGAGATGGTTGGGCTTGAAGATAGTGCTGAGAGGAGGGAGAGTTCACGAGCTGTAGAGAATGGTTTTGCCAATACGTCTCAATCGCCAAAGGCTACTACTACTCAAGGGAATAATAACGATACACTTTCATATGCCAATATCCTCCGGGCGAGGAACAAGTTCGCTGATGCCCTTGCTCTCTACGAGACTACGCTGGAGAAAGATTGCAAGAACGTGGAAGCTCACATTGGGAAAGGGATATGCTTGCAGACGCAGAAGAACAAAGGGAATAATCTTGCTTTTGATTGTTTCTCCGAAGCGATCAGGTTGGATCCTCATAACGCTTGTGCCCTCACGCACTGTGGGATACTTCATAAAGAAGAAGGACGGCTCGTTGAAGCTGCTGAGGTTTTGACATATAAGCTTTTTCCCCTCTTATCTATTTCTACATGCTGATTTTTTTTTTAATTAATTAAAAATGGTCATTACTTTTTGTACAGTCCTACCAGAAAGCACTGATGGCAGACGCATCATACAAGCCAGCAGCGGAGTGTTTAGCCATTGTTTTGACCGACCTTGGAACTAGCCTGAAGCTGGCTGGGAATACGCAGGAGGGTAATTCAAAAGTACTACGAAGCCCTTAAGATTGACCCTCACTATGCTGTAAATTTTTCTGATTCCTCTACTTTGCGTTTTAACTGTTTCATCGAGTCCATAACGCTAATTTTTTTTTTCGTTATGCAGCCTGCGTATTACAACTTAGGTGTTGTGTACTCCGAACTGATGCAATATGATAGTGCGTTGGGCTTGCTACGAGAAGGCTGCACTTGAGAGGCCCATGTATGCCGAAGCGTATTGTAACATGGGTGTCATCTATAAGAACCGTGGTGACTTGGAGATGGCAATTACTTGTTATGAGAGGTAACATATATGTTAATCTCATTGCCTAAATATTAGTTGTTGTTTGAGGTGCTTTGAAGGTACAACGTGGCACTGATATTCTTCTTCTTCTGCCATTAGATGTCTAGCTGTATCTCCAAATTTTGAGATTGCAAAGAATAATATGGCCATAGCTCTGACAGATCTAGGAACAAAGGTAATAATAATCCTTAACTTCTTCTCTAAAATTCTTTATAAACTTTTTTTTTGGTTTAGCTTTGGTAATAATGCTTTTACGATCGGTAAGTAGCTGCGAGCAGCATCTGAGTTGACTATAATATTTCAGGTTAAACTTCGAAGGCGATGTGAGCCAAGGAGTGGCATATTACAAGAAGGCTCTCTACTTATAACTGGCACTACGCAGATGCTATGTATAATCTTGGGGTCGCTTATGGTGAAATGCTGAAGTTTGACATGGTATTTAATTTGTGGTTTATTCAAATGAGATGTGGAGCCAAATAATGAACTCTGTCTGTGATCATGATTGTGTTCTCTAATGTGCAGGCGATTGTCTTCTATGAGCTCGCTTTCCACTTCAATCCACAGTGTGCTGAGGCTTGCAACAACTTGGGAGTACTTTACAAAGACCGTGACAACCTTGATAAAGCCGTGGAGTGTTATCAGGTATTTTTATTTTATGCAAAAATGATTTCATTGTTTATTTGTGGCTAACAATACTCCCAACCCTTTGTAGATGGCTCTGTCAATCAAACCAAATTTTGCACAGTCGCTTAATAACCTTGGTGTCGTCTACACAGTCCAGGTTTGATATAAGATTAAGTGTGGCTTAATGTTTCCTTGATGAATCTAGTCTATACACTCAATCGAGTGATTTTTATACTACAGGGGAAAATGGATGCTGCTGCAAGCATGATCGAGAAGGCAATCCTTGCTAATCCAACTTATGCAGAAGCCTTTAACAACTTAGGTTTGATTCCTCTCTTCTGTTATGTTCCTTACGTGAGACCAGACCACTGTTTGTTAAATTATATTCCTTTTAGATTTAATGTTTTTTTTTAATCTTTTCCTACTTTCCTGGAGCTAGGTGGTGTTTTTTAGTTTCGGTTTTAACCAGTTTCATGGTGCGATTCAAATGTAGGTGTTCTTTACAGAGACGCTGGAAACATAACGGCGGCTATTGATGCTTATGAGGAATGCCTTAAGATAGATCCAGATTCTCGCAATGCTGGCCAGGTAAATTCCCTAGCTCTTCTTTGATATGACGTTGAAAAGATATATGCGTGTGAAACCTACCTTTCCGTTATGTAGAACCGATTGCTTGCCATGAACTACATAAATGAAGGACTCGATGACAAACTATTTGAGGCTCACAGGTTAGAACATATATCATGAGTAGTTTGGTTTGCTTTTATGGGACTTACAGTGGTAATTCTTCTGAACACAGAGACTGGGGTTGGCGCTTCACAAGATTACACGCACAGTACACTTCGTGGGACAACTTTAAAGATCCAGAGCGACCTATCACCATTGGATATATCTCCCCAGATTTCTTCACTCATTCAGTATCTTATTTCATCGAAGCTCCCCTCACGCATCATGATTACACAAAGTACAAAGTTGTGGTTTATTCAGCGGTAGTTAAGGTAATCTTTTTTTTGTTTCTCCTTTCCGTCAATGCAATTAATTTCCTTGTTTCTCGTTGCATATTATCCTTTTTTGAGCAAATCCTTTCTCTCTTGTGGTTTTACAGGCAGATGCGAAAACATTCAGGTTTAGGGATAAAGTGTTGAAGAAAGGTGGAGTTTGGAAAGATATATATGGAATAGATGAGAAAAAGATTGCAAGTATGGTCCGAGAAGACAAAATCGACATTTTGGTAGAACTCACTGGCCATACAGCGAACAACAAGTTGGGAACAATGGCCTGTAGACCAGCACCTGTTCAGGTGAGAGGAATATTAAAAAAATGTTTTTCAGATTTTTGTTTTTTTTTGGTGACTTTTCGTTTCAAGTTTGCTTTAATTGGTTTTTAATTATTAGGTTACTTGGATCGGCTATCCAAACACGACGGGTTTACCCACTGTTGATTACAGAATTACTGATTCGTTGGCTGATCCACCAGATACCAAACAGAAGTACGTTCTTGTTTCATAACAGAATGGTTTCAGAGTGATTTAAATAGAATCCTTAATTCTCTCTCTTTTGTGTGTATTTAATTGCAGACAGGTAGAGGAGCTGGTAAGGCTTCCGGAGTGTTTTCTTTGCTATACAGCCATCTCCAGAGGCTGGTCCTGTTTGTCCAACACCCGCCTCTTTCCAATGGCTTTGTCACATTTGGTAGTTTCAACAATCTCGCAAAGGTTAGACATACTTAGTCCTTGGATTCATAGTATCTCTCTTTTAATGGGTTTTAATGGTTTATCTCTGCGTTTTTTTTTTGGATTCAGATCACTCCTAAGGTGCTGCAAGTGTGGGCTAGGATACTGTGTGCAGTTCCCAATTCTCGTCTGGTGGTGAAAGTGCAAACCTTTCTGCTGCGATAGCATTAGGCAGAGGTTTCTCACGACGCTGGAGCAGCTTGGGTTAGAATCAAAGCGCGTTGATCTCTTGCCGCTTGATTCTTTTCAACCACGATCATATGCAAGCTTATTCCTTAATGGATATAAGGTCAGTTTTTGACACGTTGTACTACTGAAAAAACGCTGAGGCCAATAAATATGATTCACATTTCATGCAGTTTGGACACATTTCCTTATGCTGGAACCGACCACAACCTGTGAATCTCTCTACATGGGAGTTCCATGTGTTACAATGGCTGGTTCGGTACATGCTCATAATGTTGGTGTTAGTCTTCTCAGTAACGTTGGTAAGCTCTCGGTAAAGTTTGGTTTCTTGTCAAATTGGTTACTACTCTTGACATCGTTAGCTTATGCAACAGTTTCTTTGATTCAGGTTTAGGACACCTGGTTGCTGGAAAATGAGGATGAGTATGTGCAGTTATCTGTTGATCTAGCTTCTGATGTCGCCGCTCTTTCAAAAGCTGAGGAATGAGTCTCCGGGACCTAATGGCGGGATCTCCTGTTTGTAACGGCCCTTCCTTTGCTGTTGCTCTTGAATCCGCATACAGAAATATGTGGAAGAAGTACTGCAAAGGTGAAGTACCTTCCTTAAAGCGAATGGAAGTGCTGCAGAAAGAGGTCCAAGAAGATCCCTTAACCTCAAAGGACTTGGGATCACCGAGACTCAGCTTTACTGGAGAAGCCACTCCTTGTCTCAAGGCCAATGGTTCTGCTCCTGTGCCTTCCTCTTTACCAAACCAATCCTCGCAGCTCTCAAAGAGAACGGACTCCACTAGTTAACAGGAAAGCCAGAGACGCCAGCTAACCAAGCTGCTGTTTTATGCGGAAAAGATGTAAGAAAAGTCAATGAGTTTGCAGATTCTGCACCCATAGTGGGTGAAGATGTGAAAGAGAGAGTCCATGAGATCTTCCTCCCTTTTTTACTTCCAAGACTATAGGAACTAGTTTTAGATTTTAATGTGTGTGTAGTAAAAAAAACAGTAAAAATCACTTCTTTTTCTTTGTTTGGTTGTCTTCTACCAACTCTTAGTTTAGCTTTTGACTAATGATTCTTGGGAAGTCTAATAGGTGGATGAATGATGTGTATTTGGAGTTTCTGTCTCATTTGAGAGATCAAGTTGTTGTAATCAATTAGGTTCTAAGGCTTTTTAGATTGGTTGTTTTCATGTGTTGAGTTATGAATCATATGACAGTAAATATCCTTTTCTAATTATATCAAGCTTGTCAGTGACTAAACTATTTCATAAAATTTAAAAATCCTGCTAAATAGTTGGCATGAAAGGACAGACAAAGTGAAGACCTATAACAAAACATTATGAACACACTTTTGACTTTGTACTACCCTTTACTTAATGTTAACCAACTCCATATCTCTTTGTTTATTCAGTGTGAAGAGAGCAAAAAGAAAGCAACTACTACTCTTCATTATCCATTTCTTCTGCTCCATTTATTCCACCAAAACCCTAAATTTTTCCTATAAAAACCCGTAATCCCGTTGCTCTCAGTTCACCACCAAATCATCAAACAAACAACACAGAAGATTAGTCTAAAGCAACCAAATCAAAGAGACATGAAGAACGAATCTACATTCATCGATGTTCCTGCAGATTCCAGCTCAGCAATGAAAGGGAAAGCTCCTCTAATCGGTGTAGCTAAAGACCACACTGCAAGTGGCTCAGGTGGATACAACAGAGGCCTCTCAATCTTCGACTTCCTCCTCCGCTTAGCTGCCATTGTTGCAGCATCAGTCGCCGCTGGAACGATGTTTACTAGCGACGAGACTCTCCCTTTCTTCACTCAGTTCTTACAGTTCCAAGCTGGCTACGACGATCTACCAACTTTCCAGTTACGACTTATACTGATGCTTTGGTCAGTTATATAGTTTCCTTTTGGTGCAAGTCACCTAACTAAGGTCATGTTTTTATTTTTCTTTTGCAGGTTCTTTGTGATTGCCATGTCCTTGGTTTCAGGATACATCGTCCTCTCACTTCCTATCTCCGTAGTCACCATCGTTCGCCCTCTCGCCACCGCTCCAAGACTCCTCTTGCTCGTTCTTGACACTGTATACATATACTTAAAAACACTACTTCAATATTGTTAACATGAGTACGAGAATTAATTAAAACACTAATTAAGTAAGAATGCTTTTGTGTGTTGGTGGTGGACAGGCGGTTCTGGGGTTGACCATGGCGGCTGCATCATCTGCGGCGGCGATATCTTATGTAGCACACAATGGAAACCAGAACACGAACTGGCTTCCCATTTGCCAACAGTTTGGTGACTTCTGCCAGAAAACCAGCGGAGCTGTGGTCTCTTCCTTTGTCGCAGTCGTGTTTTTCATGATCCTGGTCGTCCTCTCCGGAGTCGCTCTCAAAGACACTGATACAAAAAAAAAAAAACTCTTATAAAATGTGGTCATTATTGTAAAACTATTGTCATGTTGTATTAATGTTGTATTAATCTTTTTTTTTTAAATGAAAGTGTGATGTAGCTCTGCTTTTATGAAGAAAAAGAGATGGAATGATATTTCTCAAATCTCATCTCCTTTAGTCTGATAGTAGAACTTGATCCGCATGTCCGTGCGGTTTTGCTTTGATTTTTTTTATAATTTTTAGCGATATTTTTAAACATATAAGTTATTTAAATATTTTTAGGTTCATATAAATTTATCCAAACGTAAAAAATCCAAAATGAACACTGTTTGTAATTTCTAATACTTGAAATAATTTAATTTCAAAATCCAAAAATCCGATACCCATAAAATTCGATTTATAACGTATATCTGAATGTCTATGTATAACTGATTATTTAAATAAATAAAATAATTTTTATTAATCGATTTGAATTCTTATCACTAATAGATCAATTTTATTTAAACACTTGAAATTATTATGGTTAATAGTAAAAAAATGTCATCAAATTGTTATGATATATATAATAATAAAACATTTAAATGAAATAATAAATGAACTACTTAGAATTATTCGAAAAGAAAATGAAAATCTATAAGAGTCCACTTAACGTTAAGCAAATATTATTTTTATTTTCGGTTTTAGATTTTCATAAATTTATCCGGACGTAAAATGAAAATCTATAAACTTGGAATTAAAATGTCTCCTTATATTTGTTTTCGTTTACCTGTCGACGTCGCGTACTTTATATAATAAGACGAGATTTTCAGTTTTGGCGGAAACACACATTTTTGCGGTTTTGACGGAAAATGAGTTTTTTTTTTCGTTTTTGGCGGAAAACGTGTTTTTGCTGCTTTGGCGGGAAAACAAGATTTTTCGGTTTTGGCGAGAAAACGAGTTTTTCGGTTTTGGCGGAAAAATAAGATTTTGTGGTTTTGGCGGAAAAACATGGTTTTGCGGTTTTGGCGGGAAAAAGAGATTTTCTGGTTTTGGCGGAAAAACACATTTTTTGCGGTTTTGGCGGGAAAATGAGATTTTTCGGTTTGGCGGGAAAACGCCTTTTTGCTATTTTGGCGGGAAAATGAAATTTTGCGATTTTCGCTGGAAAATAAAAAAATTTCGATTTTAGCGGGAAACACGTTTTTGTGGTTTTGTGGTTTTGGCGGCAAAACACGTTTTTGCGAGAAAACGAAAATTTTCGGTTTTGGCGGGAAAACGCATTTTTACCGTTTTGGTGGGAAACACGTTTTTGCGAAAACATGAGATTTTTAGTTTTGGCAGGAAAACGAAATTTTTCGATTTTGGCGGAAAAATGTTTTTGTGCTTTTGTCAATTTTTACGTGGAACAAAATTATATCATGTTTAGGTTTATAATTTGTAAATTACATTAGGGGCATAATAGACATTATACCATTTTGAATGAACCATCTTCATTCAAATGATCCAAATTGGTTCATTTGAATGGACTTTAAAATTAAGCATAGATTTCCAAAAGTCATCCGAATGATTCATCTGAATGAGTTGCACTTTTAGTGTCTAAACAAACAAAACTCTCATCTTCATCCAAATGACTCATTCAGATGGAGAAACAAACATGCCTTTAGATGCAGAGCTGTACGCTTACCTTAAAATGCTTTGCTTCGGCGGCTTGTTAACTTTGTCTTTACATGCCTCTCAAAACCTCAACAATCGGACTTCATCGATGTTGTTACAGCGACCATCTTTCCAATATGACGAAAACGGAGGAGGTTGCCATCTCTGATTAGTGATTCTCTAAGGAGCAAGTGATGCATATCAACAAAGCCTGCTCTCTTATTTATAGGTCTAGATTTGCTAACATGGAGGAAGAAGGGGCTGTCTTGAATGCGGCGTAGTGAAAGGTCATGGTCTCTGGATCGATGGCTTTATTGAGAAGGGTGATTATTTCGATTGAATGCAACCCCAAACCGTCACGCCGTTGACTGGCCGGAGGAGGTGGTGAACATAGAACGTCACAGCAACAACGACCCTGGCGGTACGTAGGGAAGGAGCGAGCAGGTTATAGATGATGGATTAGTTCCTGGTGGGTGGTTTGTTAATGTATTAGACGCAGGAATCGCAACGACTTCCATTTACAGAATCTGGATCGACATCTTCGCGGCCGATTGGAGTGAAACAGAGAGCAGAAAAGGAGAAGACGCGGCGATGAATTAGGGTTTGCGTTTGGATAGCTGGTCATTGGGTCGAAGTCGAGAGCGTGAGAATAGCCCAAATTAAGCCCATATGACGCAGAAAAAACAGCACGCACCGTTTCATTTAATCGCCACGTGTCGGCATGGCAGAGCTCGAATTGTTGCGCTGGCATCTGATGTGTCAGCAGGAGAGATCCAACTTTCTTTTATATATATAGATTTTGTCGGAGATGCTGGGTAAAGATAACGCTACGGAGAGTAGCGAAGAAAGATCTTACGTGGCGTCATTTTAAATGGACCGTCACGCAGTTATTTAGTCGACCGTCACGCAGTCTATAACAAAGATAAAAGAGTCTTCCTGGTGCCACGTCACCTCCCTTTTATTCTTCATCTCCTTCATCGTTTTCTCGTAAATCTTCACCAGTTCCTCTGACCAACCAAAATCGTGGAAATAATTTTTTTTTCCCGCTAGTTTTTGAGTAAACGTTTCATGTAGATGGCAGCTAAACTTCATCCACCTGGTCTCCTATCGTCAAGGTAAATCAATCTTCCCCCTTTCGATTCTCTGATCCTTGTGAATCATCTTCATCAGTTTTCGCCTTATAAATACCTTTCGCGATTGTTCTAGAGGATGATCTTACGCGTATTTCGTTTATATCTTTTACTTGTTGAAAATTAATGTTGCGGAGATAGGCTTTGAACCGGTGACCTCTAGGTTATGAGCCTCGCGAGCTGATGGTTTTAGGATTTTTAAAATTAGAGGTTAGGAAGAAGTCAAGTCTTGGTGGTTAGGGTTTCTCGATTGGTTTCTAGTTTTAAGCACTAGCCAGAAAGGGAAAGTGAGATTTGATTGTTCTTCTGCTCAAGGAATCTGATTGTTCTCAATCAGTGTGATTGCATATTGGTTACTCATCGATCTTCTTCCTTTGGCAGCTCTTCAACTCCACGTCAGCCGCGGATCCCTATTGTATCTTTCGTATCCTGCAAAAAGGCGGTGCAGTTATCAAACTGCTTGAGCAGTAGTCCCAGGAGCCAACTGTTTGTTAGATATGGTTTTCTCGAAAGGAGTTCGCATTACAAGAAGAAAGCGCGGAGGAGGAGGCTTGTGCAGCCTTTTCTCCTGGCTTCTGCTGAAGACGGAGTAGCTGTTAGTGGAGGAAGTTCCCAATCAGGAGGATCTAGTAGTAGCAGTAGTAGTGTTGGGGAGGTGAGGGCGAAGCTGGCGGCGGCGGCGGGGTCGTTGCAAGAGGAAAGCTACTGTAATGGACTCGTCCAGTCTCTTCACGACGCTGCGAGGACTCTTGAGTTTGCTGTCAAGGAGAAGATCACTCCGCCGAGGTTTTCGTGGTTCTCTGCTACCTGGCTGGGAGCTGATAGGAATGCTTGGTTGAAGACTCTTTCCTATCAGGTTTGAGCCTTTTTTGTTAGTTACAGTTTCTTATTTTTCAATTCATCTTACATAACTTGATTTACAGGCTTCTCTGTACTCCTTACTACAAGCTGTAAATGAGATTTCATCGAGAGGGAATAACAGAGACGAGGATGTTAACGTCTTCGTTCAGAGGAGGTACTGCCTGATTTTACCTTTTTATATGCTTTTGCTTGTTCCTATAAATTAGTTTAGTTTAGTTTAGTTCAGTGAATATATTTCTCTTACTTCTCTGGTAGATTGTTAATGAGCTATTTATGCAATGTCTAAGTTGGCTTTCTGATTCGTACATCTTCTCCAGCTAAGCCCGTCCTAATGAATCTCAACATGGCTGTGTTAACTAGCGAACACAAACTCGCTAGTCTTATGCAGGACAATTAACAATAAGATTCTGTGAGATTTGAGTTGGCGTTGCTTCTTGGTATTTGTTTTTTTCCTGCATACCCATCAATGTTGGAAATCCTGCTGGAAATGGCTCGTGCTATTTAGGACTTAACCTTTGGGTTGTTTTCTTAGTTTCTTATATTCAATTTTTTTGGCGTTTTACAGCTTATCACGCCAAGCTGCTCCCCTTGAGAATATGATGCGGGATACTCTATCATCCAAACATCCTGAAGCCTATGAATGGTTTTGGTCTGAGCAAATTCCTTCTGTAGTGACATCTTTTGTGAATTATATTGAGGGGGATCAACGCTTTCTTCCCGCCACTTCTTTGTATGTTTTCTCTTTTAAATCTCCTTCTTTTCAGTTAAACTTTCTCGAATCTTACTTCTTATTAGTAACACTAGTTTGACTGTGGAGTTCTGATGAAGTGACGGTGCTTTATGTTTCATTCCAGCTATACTTCTAAAGGAAAGTCCTCCGCTGCAAGTAATGAGATTGAGGTGTCACTTCTCATGCTTGTACTCAATTCCATTGCAGCAATCACGAAACTTGGCCCGGCAAAATTTTCCTGCCCGCCCTTCTTTTCGTCGCTTCCAGACACAACTGGAAGACTGATGGAAAAAGTTGTAGACTTCGTTCCACTCCCTCAAGCGTATCATTCAATCAAAAGCATAGGCCTACAAAGAGAATTTCTTACTCATTTTGGTCCTCGGGCAGCACTGGGCAGAGTACAAGGTGACTCTGCTACAGATGAAGTTGTTTTCTGGGTTGATCTTATACAGAAAACAACTGCAGCGGGCTATAGATCGGGAGAAAATATGGTCAAGGTTAACAACTTCCGAAAGTATAGAGGTAAAAATTAGAGGACACACGTAAGCAGCTTTTATCTTTTTTTTGCAGTTGTCATACGTGTTCTTAAATGTTTGACTATCAGGAACTTAATATATTGTCCTAGCTTACACTACTTTTTGAACATGAGAAAGTGACGCAAACAGTTTATAAATTGAAGGGAAACTACTACAGGTTCTACGATAAAGTGACGCTTATAGAAATATTGGAAGACTTTAGTTTATAGAGTTTGTCAAGTAAAAAACAGTGATTCAAGTTTGTCTCTGTTTTATTCTGGTGTAATATTTATGTCAGTATACTTGTGTACAATTCGTCTGGGGTTAATTGGGACCTCTCGGTGCCTTGCAGGTTTTGGAGAGGGATTTAGCCATCTTTGGATTCTTCATTGCCTTGGGCAGGAGCACGCAGTCCTATTTAGCTGCAAATGGTTTTGATTCTCTTGAGAACCCTTTGGAAGACCTTGTTAGGTAACTGTCATTGTTTCCATCTCTTTCCATTCACACTAACTTCTGTAAGTTTGTGTTTGCTTATCACTGTCTTGCTTCATGCTCGTTCAACTTATATATTTCAGGCATCTCATTGGGGGCAGCGTCCTGTACTATCCACAACTTTCAGCCATCAGTTCATACCAACTGTATGTAGAGGTAGGCATAATATCAAATCATCGGTGGAAACTTCTTCCAACCATTTTGACTGTCTTATCATGGTACTGTTGTTATATAGGTTGTTTGCGAAGAACTAGAATGGATTCCTTTCTATCCGAACAGTACTGGCGCACAGCCTCCAAAACAATCACACGGGCATAGGAGCAAACCAGAAGGGCCACCTAATTACGAAGTGATTCCCCAAGTGCTGGATGTTTGCTCTTATTGGCTACAGAGCTTCATTAAACATAGTAAATGGCCAGAGAACCCTTCTAATGTCAAGGCAGCAAAATTCCTATCCAAGGGGTATTTGACATAGTCTACTCAATATTTGGATCGTAGATGATGTAATGAGGAACCTTGTTGACTTTGTTTCTTATTGTTTAGGCACAAGAGTGTGATTCGGTGCAGGGAAGAACTAGGCAATATCAAAGTAAGATAACGAAAATCCCCACTCTCTGTTCTATGCATTCATGCCTTGCATGTGGAAAATTACTCTCCTGCCTGATTGGTGTATTGTACTAATACTGGAGAATGCACTTGAGAATGCATAATAGTAGTACCTGCGAGAAAAATACGTCGAGCAAAGTTTTAGGCTTCTTGGATACCTACAATTTTTGCTGTAGTTACAATAATTGTGTGGAAACATCCTTTAACTTTTGGGACCTTCCTTTATCAGTAACCTATCATTCGGTAGACCGTAGGCATTTGCAATAATGCTCGATGGATGTAACATAAACCATTTTTACAGGAATGCGTCATCAGCTGTTAGAGAGTCGGACTCATTTGACAAGGTTGGTCTTCTGTCAATTTTTTTTTTGGGAAGGACCACTATCCTCTGTACTACTACTTGGATCTGATTCCATTAAAGTATTGTGGTATCGACAGTATATATACTAACAGTACTTAGGTCCTCAGGCCCTAGAAAGTGTAGATGAAGCCCTCGTGAGATTGGAAAGCCTGCTACAGGAGTTGTATGTATCCAACTCATCGTCTGGAAAGGAACAAATAAAAGCCGCTTGCTCTGACCTTGAGAAAATACGGAAGCTTAAAAAAGAGGCTGAGTTTTTGGAGGCAACATTCAGAGCCAAAACAGCTTCCCTGCAACAGGTTTTTATATCTCATTTGTCATTTTGTTTGGTTCTGTCCAGATTCCAGTATGATATATCTGAACTTCTAGGTTGGGAGATGGACCAAAAACAGATTTATTGTATCCCTCTTTAAGCGGTGTACCATCAGTCGAATAATTACAAAGTGCATGTTGTGTTTCTAAATCGTGTGGGAAACTAATACATCAGTATGGTTAACTCAGGAAGGTGACAAAAACGATTCCCGGGAATCCTACGAGGTACAAAAACGGTATTTTAAAGGGAAAATCACAAAGAATGCAACTAGTTCTGAAGATAAAGGCAAAAGGTATGTCATGTATTGCTTGGTATTATTCCTCTTCACGTCTACCTTGTTAGTTTGAACGATATAAGCGTCAATTCTCTTTTTCCACTCTGGTAACAATGACGTAATTGTTATTTCCTCTGCATTAGTATGAGTCGTGGATTCTGGGGATTCTTTGCACGGCCTCCAAAGAGTAATCCTGATCCTGAGTTATCGGTAAGTAACCATTCTGTGATCTTATCTCAGTTGTTCTGCCAACAGGATTTGAAGACATAGTAGTCTTTTGAGTATTCTTCTGCATAGTACCTGTGTCTGTCTAGTCAGTTACTTGTATATATATAATATTTGGTTTTCCTTGAAATAAGGAGATGATGCATCTAAAGTCCAGCCTATTTCTACAATCACTTACTAAGGCTTCAAGAATCTTTTGAACATATGCAGGGGGATGAATTTCCTGTGAAATCCAGTGGAAACTTACTTCCCATGGACTCGGAACCAAATGAAATTAGTCGATTTGAAATTCCTAAGGAACGAACTGATAGAACTGGAAATGCGGGTTAAAAGAAGCACTGCTCAGTCAATTGATGATGAGGTTAGTAAACAGCTGCTGCTGCAAGTGTAAATTTCTAGTTTAGAAAATGCACGCATTTCCTACAACTTAGGTCTATGTATCACTGGTACAAGCTTAGAAGTGTTTCTTCATATTATGCAGGAAAGAATCTCTGAAGATTATCCTCAACCAAGCAGTAGACAAACAGGCGTTCAGTTGGTACAAATAAAGAAGGAAAACATGATCGAGAAAACTCTTCACAAGCTAAGAGAAACCACAACGGTATCAATATCTCCCTTAGAAAGACTAAGGCTATATGGCGTGTTCGCTTTCATTGGGTCATTTTCTTTTCCTCTGTCAGCTTTGTTAACTTTTTTTTCCCATTTACAGGACGTGTGGCAAGGTACTCAGCTTCTCTGCCATTGATTCAGCAGCTGCTATGAAGCTACTTCGGCGGTCTCTCATTGGTGATGAATTAACACAGAAAGAAAAGAAAGCTCTGCGCAGAACCATGACTGACTTGGCATCAGTCATTCCCATCGGTATTCTGATGCTTCTTCCTGTAAGTCAAAAATTAACCTCACAGACAAGTTTATGTTCGCTTCTTTGCTATTCCTGATCATGTTATAGCACTTTTGTCCGAGTTACCCCAAGTTACATCTTTAAGTTACTTTTTACAAAACTGTGAAAGCTGAACCTCTTGCAATGTTAACATTTGTCATTCGCAGCTCAACTTTTTTATAGTATGTAATGTTCTGAACAGGTTACAGCGGTTGGTCACGCAGCTATGCTGGCTGCAATTCAGAGATATGTCCCAGGCCTGGTATGCACCACCTTCTCTTCGTAATCCATCAGAACTCAAAAAGCCTTTTCTTTGAATCAGTTTCATTAGTATCCTCTCTTCATTCAGATTCCTTCCACATACGGGCCAGAAAGGTTGAACCTATTGAGACAGCTCGAGAAAGTCAAGGAACTGCAAACAAACGAAACTGAGGCCGAAGAAAGCATCGAGAAAATAGCATATGACTAGAATACTCGTGTACCTCTTTTTCATTTTGTTCGGCAATTCATTGCCAATAGCTGCGCGTAGAGGATCTCATTCCATGTGTCGGGTACACCGGGTAAGCACCAGTGACTGCAATCTTGAGGAGCATCTTCAGGAGTTCCTGGCTCTCGATACCGCGAAGGATGAGCATCTTTCCTGAACTCGGTCAGATATGTAATATTCAAAAACTTAACATTACTATGTTCATATCTCATTCCTTGTATTACTTCAGAGATATAACTGTTGTGGATAGGGTCAGGTTCCATCTTCGTCATATCAATCTCTGGCTCTGTATCTGCATCACACAAACCACCCAAGTTCCATGTCCCATTCCTGCAACACCCAATAAAGCTTAATAAACCCTAGATTCTAGAGATTCTTGTCTGATTCACCCTCATAGATTGTTGTGAAACAAGACCTGTAATGCACAGGAGAAAAGCTTCTGAAGAAGACATAACTACTCTCAGAATCTAGCTTTTCTAAAATCCATGACCTCCATGTCTTCAAAGACTTGGCAAAACCCTCCATTACTCCCATTGTCTTGTTCAATTTACCTCCCTCCTGAAAATAGCAACCTCTGCAACAACAACAACAACCAATAAAACCCGTTTATCTTTTCAGAATGTTAAACTCAACACGAAGATTCTTACGATTTAAAGGTCTTGTCTTCGTTCCACCAATGTCCTGTGTTGAAGACTAGAACATCAGACCCGACCCATCTTTTCGACTGCCAGTTAAACTCGTCGACTCTAACCGTCATCTTGACATCTTCCAGGTGAGTTCTCAGGTGGCCTAGCAACCACGACCAGAAACGGTGTTCTATGATATTCGACCGTTAGGTTTTGTTCCGGAAACCGCATTGAAAGGAAACCCTTATGCTTGCTTATAGGGCTCCCGTTCACTTCATATATCTCAGACTTGTTAGACACGGCTTGTGAAAGCATACACAAGAGAGATTCCCATTGGTTTCTTCCGATGGAATCTCCGACGAACACAATCCTCCCGTTCCTACTCCTCTCCAGAAAATCTCTTGCGTTGAATCTATAAATCTGTTTCACACCAAATAAAACCAAGTCGCCATAAAGGAAGTAAAACAAAAACATTGAAGTTGTATTTAAACCTAATTATTTGTTTTTAATCCAGACTAATACCTTTAGTTCCAAGCAAATAAATTACATAAAAGAGTGTAGCAACATACCGTGGAAGATCGCAGCCGTGTGGTTGCCATCGCCATTGTCGGAAACCAGAATCTTTTCTTCCGTTATCCAGACAACGAAAACCAGGATCCAGAAACCGACAATCTTCTCCGTAAGACGTTTCGTGCATGTCACGTTGTCGTCTACGAACCCATTTTCCGTACGAATAGTCGCATACGTTGTCGTTGTTGTTTCTTTGCTCATTCGTTATGGTTTTCGATGATGAAGATAAGAAGCCTAAACAGAGATGAGGCTCGAAGCCGGCAAGATCGACGAATATAATGGAGATTATTAGGAAACTGATGAGAAGAGTGATCCCCACGAAAATATGTTTCTTGAGCTTGAAGGTTGAGAAGAAAGGAGATGAAGATAGAGGGAAGAGTCGTTTCAGAAAATTTGATTCTTGATGATGATCCATGTCCCCATAAGAGATTCGAGACTCTCTCTTTTCTTTGTATAGAGAGGAGACGTGAAAATTACGAATGCGATCTTCTTTTGCCAGAGGAAAATTTTAATAAATATATATGTTTCAGTAACGCAATAACTCGTAGTTACTTATCCATCCATGCAGAGTAGTAAATTTTGAATCAGATTGTGAGCGACATGTGAAGCTCATGCAACAGGAGGAGGATTGGCCAGTTATGGCATCAGAGCTCGACGAAATACAAGCTTAATTTATCCAAGGAATTTCTTGAAATGTCTATCTTTTGTATTCCTAGATCTTTAAACTTCTGCGCGAGTAGCCTTGCGAAAGGTTCCCCCATCACGCGAAGCCGGCTCAACTTTGGTAAACCTTTTTGCACCAAGTTGGCTAGCCAGCCAAGCAGAACCAGGGCTCAAAGGGAGAAAGATGAAACATTTGAATGAAGCTCCCAATTTTCTTTTAAAAAAACTATATATAATTGTAGTTATATAAGTGTTAAATATATAATAAATAAAAGTAAAAAAGCAGTTATAAAAATAGTAATAATATATTAAGCAGATTTTAGGCTCTATAATATGAATAAGTTTTATAATAAAACTACTAATATAAAGAAAATATTATTCTTTTGTCACTAAAATTCTTCTTTTTTATTTCAAGTGAATGAAAGCCAAGTTTTGATAAAAAAAATTAATATTCAGATAAAACTGAAAATATATTTTTATTTCAGATAAGGTCCTGGAAATTTCAGGACCGGTTATGCACCCAAACTAGCATAGAGGTGACAAATTAGAAATAAAATGGATCTTTATATGGCAAAAAAATCCCACAAAATCAAAAAACATACAAAGAAAAATGTTCTAAACATTCTTCTATAGTTTTGATAATGAATAAATGGAACGAAAATTTTCAATTTTAAAAGTAATTACATATATCTTATTCCATCTATTTTGATTTCATTAGTTCGTTAATGTTAAGATCGATCATCTGAACAATACTCTTTCAATTTATTTTGTACTATGTTTTAGAATAACATGCACAGATTAAAAAATAAATTATTTTTGTTAAAACTACTTGATTACAACAACAAAATAACTAAAAATAATTAATCATTACTATTCTATACAAATAAGACAGAAATATACATTATTTTTATATTTTTAATTAATATTTTAATAATTTTACTTAAAAAGTTACAAAACATCGTACGAAATTGAAATCAAAACCTTTTAAAACATCATATTTAAAAGAAACGGAGGGAGTACAAAGCTATACATTAACTTAATGATTTAGTGTAAAATACAAAGTATGGTTGCATAATGAAAGAGATGGTTAGTTTTTTTAAGCTATAATAAAAGATTGAACTGGTGGGTATGAAAACATTCGAAGAGCAAGCAGTAAAGGAACCACAGAAAGGTGAGTTATATCTGAATAGAAACTCGAAGGAGAATAGAGAACAAAAGTACCGATCGTTTCGTTTGAGTTTGCGTTTGCAATTACGTTACCATGTTATATTCTATCATAGAAACGCAAACGAAAACTCAAAGAATCAATTGGGACCTAAACTTATTTTTGTCAAAGTATCTTGTAAAATTGATTCAGAGATTCCTTCTACACTTTCTTTGCGATGAAACTAATAATAACAACAAAACAATAGAGAAACAAAAGTAGAGTTAATAGAATAAAATGGTCCTTAGGTTTTGCTTTGGACCAGATTGAAAAGGCAATGTAATATCCATTTTACACACATGCTATGCACTCTTCTTTAATAATTTTTAGGCCCACACTCTTTTCATCTTGTAATCTGATCATCCCATGAATCTCAACACTTACCAAATAATATTTCATCATCATTGAGTCATTAATTCATTATACATATGCACAGACATGATACAAGTTCCCAAATGACTTCCTGCAAGCTAGCTTCATTGAATTATTTCAGATTCTCAGGCATTAAGTAATAACCCTTATTTACTTCTTTTTAAAATCTCTGCCACAAATGTAAGAGAAAAATATCCTCTCTGTTTTTCATATATGTTTTCAAGTTAGTCGAATAGTAAATAAATAAATAAATAACGAAGTTACTGATATTATTAATTCTCCTCCTTTTTGTTTTTTTCTCTTTGAGTATGGAGGCTCACAATCTAAAGTTAAACTAAAGTTGTCACTTATTTCTGGATATCATCAACCTCGTCCATCTCCTACCTGCTCCATTGCTTCTCCAGCAAATGAGATACTCTGTTTCACAAAACCAACACACAATTATTCTGTTATTATTCGCATTATTTTCTTCATAAAATTGTAAGAGAGTGATGTTAACATATTCAGTATAATATAGCTTTAAATTCCCATTTTTATGAGCTCTTTCAATAATATAAGTATGTGTTAGAATTTTCAATTATTTTCAAACAATATAAAATCTATTATTCGGCTCAAAGTTTTTATTCATGATTTTTAATGCTTACTTAAACTTTGACTGGATGTATTATATTCCAGCTATCTACCATAAATGCTGCATTACCGATACAAGTCCATCCAAGTAACATTGAAACGACAGTTTTAGCATTAGTCTTTGACTTGTACAAAGACATGACGGTGCCAAACTAATCAGAATGGTAAATTAGATAGTTGAGGCATACATAAGATTGATAAATTAAACTTTGACTTCTGAAAAAAAGTAGGCTACAGAAGAAAATTCAAAATCATGGTAGGCTACAAGTTATCAACAAATCGGCCATGTGCGTTTACAGTCATGTGTAGTATTATTCTCCCTGATTCCATCTTTATACTATTATTTATTAAACAGTAGCTCTACCATGTCTATTTTAATAATACTAATTTCATCTGTCTCATCTCTAGAAACAGCCACGACATCTGTTTTTATAGTACTTAATCAAAATTCAATTTTATATCATTTTCATTCACATAGTAGCATGCACGTACCAACGTCAGCAAACAGAATATGACAACAATGAAAATTTTATTTACCATGGGATGAGGAGTTGGGTAATAGTAAATGTGTTGGCCGTTGTACGCGTCAGGACACGGTGGTGGATCAACAACGTCACCATGACATTCGAGGTTAACTCCAAATAGCCTCACGGTCCTCGAAGCTCCCTGCAACTACCGTCGGTGTCTCAGCGACAGCGCCTACAATTTTCCACCGTCAAAACACGTTTGCGTCTCTTTTAGTTACGTATATTTTAAAATGAATTAAAAGGAAGAAATAATGAACACGGTAGTCTAAGTGGATTGGACGGTTCTCCTTACGAGGGTGTAACGGATTAGTTACAACTTGGGGAAGGTTATTGAAATTGTCGGGGTTATTTTCTTGTCCAGAATTAAAAAGACATATATATGACAATAAAACAAAGAGATGTCTGTATATAAACAAAATGTTATCTCAGGTTGTTATTTTACGTGCATATACACGCAACTAAACTAATCGTCACATATTTTTAGGATAAATAAAATAATTTAATTCCGACAAGATTTATAAGAAAAGAAACTTCACCAGCTAAAATGGTTGAGCTCTCAAAGTTTGTGCTTTATATTTATTTCATGGATGGATCGAGCCCTCATTTTGGAAAATATTTACTATTTTAAACAAATAAATTGATAAGAAAAAACTTTATAATTAAAACTACAAGAACGGAAGATTCATAGAAGAAAATAAAACATTTCGCTTTTTAAAGATGAATGTTCTCTTATACACACCATGTGAATCAGTATAACAATCTAAACACACAATGGACAAAATTAATAATCTAGGATATATTATAAAAGTCAAGAAAATATATTTTTGAGAAGAAAAAATTAATATAGGACAAATATCTTTAAGAAAACAAACAGAAAGAGTATAAATCTGACATATAAATAAGAAACAAACAAACAAGAAAAATCGAGAAAAAAGATAAAAGAGTTTTACCATAATGTGAATACTCTTGGTGGATGTTAGGGTAAGAACTAGTTGACGCGTGTACTTGACGATAAGGTGTAGTCAAACCGCTCCAGTACGCGGTCGTGTCACCTCGAGCATCTTGAGACACGGCGGAGACGGCGGAAGAGGAAGAAGCCTCGCCGCGTCTCCGCCAGCCAATGAAGAGCCTATGGATATCAAAACGGTGCCGCTGGAACAAAACGACGTCGCCCTGCGTTGAGGTGCTTGTCTTTGACGTACCTGCTCCATCCTTTGGTCAACACGTAGCTTTGACTACTGTTCCAGTACGAGTATCTGAATTTCCAGCTCTTGCCTGACTCATCCTCGAAGCTGAGAAGCACCCCTTTCTCCGTAGACTCCGGCCGTCACGTCGTCACCGCCGCCGCCGTTATTATTGAGAGGGAGGTATCTCTCGGCGTGTTGTTTTGGTATGACTAAACGGTTTAGCTTTCCGACGTCGCTTGGTGTGAGTGACTTCTCGAACAAAGACTCTCTATGGTCGTTGTGGTGATGGTGCAACGAGTGAGTGTTGCGGTGGATGTCTCTTGAGCTATGGTTGACTGACATTTTGTGATTGTTTTCTTGGAGAGTGAGAAAAAGAGAGAGAGAGAGAGAGAACAGAGAGGATGTGCAGAGGTTTGGTGGTGAAAGAGAGATGGGTAATGGTACTAAATATAGTATTATACGAAGGTAACAGAAAAAGTGAAAATTCTGAAATGTGAAAATGGTTAAGTTGAATGTGAAAACTGTGGGAACTACTTTTGATGTTAAAAGAAAAAAAAACTATTTTCATGTACATGAAGAGGAGGAGGACACGACATCGATAGTACTTTTAAGGTTTTGCGTGATGATATTTCTTTTCAATCATTATTTAATTTAATTTCCTTTTTTTCTTGCAGTTCCATTTTCTTCTTGCAGTTCATGTTATATAGTATTGAATTGTTTTAGTCATTGTTTGATGAAACCTTGTCTTAAATGGCATTGGATCCCAACATGTTATAAAGTTATTTATAAAGTTATTGTGGCTTTGTCTTAATGTAAGTATTCTTCATAATGACTTTATCTCGTTCATGAACTTCTATGGTTAAATATAAACTTGTGTACAAACTAAAAGGGATACAGGACAACCAAGTTTGGTGATTACTTTACTCGTCTGTAAATAACTTCCGTAATGACGTCAGCGTATACAAAGTTTAATTTGATAAAATGAATTATTACATACATGATAATACAAAATTTACATGTTTAACAATAAATATATATACAAAAAAAAATTAACTGTCCATTTAAGGTGATTTCTTTAAGATCTCCTAACAGGAACCAACGGCTGAAAAGTGAGGTGGTACTTAATAAGTAAAAGTAAGAAGGTACAGAGGATACTTAACCCTGACGCAAGTGAGAAGTTCAAGTTGTGGAGCATGTGCTTTTGCCTTTCCGACACACCATCGCATGCACCTTCACTTCTACTTCATACCTTCCCTTATGTTCCTTTCCCTTTCTCCCTCTCACACATTTTTTATTTTATTTTTTTCTTCTAATCATTTCATAATCGAGAAGGATAAAGACTTGATAAACTATTTGTGAAATGGACTTGACTTTGTGGCTATGTTTCTCTTTTTATTGTTTACAATATTGAACAACCACCACCATCAATGCCTATTAATACTCAACATGCAGAGATAAACTACATATAACCCCAACATATAATATCACCAAGATATTCATTTTGGATAACAGTAGTCGCGATGTAGTGAGTAAAAGTACAAACAAAAAACTACCATGAAAATATCCCTGATATGTCTTCAACTAATTTGGTCCTTTTTCCAAAGAATCTTGATGTCTTCACTTTCAAAACCATTACAATATCTCTCATTTGATATTACATTAGTATTGTATAGATTTTGTTTTTGGTCTAATAGAGATGTATTTCTTTCTTTTTTTGAAAAATAGAGATGTATTTCTTGTTTAACGAATGGGGTAAATTTCATGTCGTTACCATATTAATTAAGTCGTAGTTCAAGAAAAATGTTTAGTTAGAAAACAAATAAATAGATATATATACGACTTAATTGGAGGTGCAAATCAATACGTTCAAAGTTTCAAAGAAAAAACGTTACGTGATGGTCCGATTTTCTATATTTTCGTCGAACTTTTCTGAGTGTCGTTTTATTGCATATCTTGTCATCTGTACAATTATATGACCATGAGATGTCACCTGCTTTCAGGACTCTATCATTGGTGTTTACACATTTCTATATGTTTCTTAGTTTCCTCGCAGAAATATTACTAGAACCAAATAATAATAATAACAATAATAATAATAATAATAATAATAATAATAATAATAATAATAATAATATTCGTTCAACAATAATTTCCTAAATAATAAATTTTTTTTTTGAGAAAGCGTAAAGAATAAGGTTCTTCCAAGACATTACGTAAGAGCATGTTGTAGGTTCTCAATTTCCACTGATTTATGATGCGCTCAAGTCTTGTATCTGAATTAATATCTTTAAATTATATAGAGATGTAAAGGATATAATCTGAAAGTGGAGATTTAATCGCTCGATCAATCACGTTTGCAAAATGGCTACATTGCAAGAAAAGACAATAGTGTTAATGTTTGATATTAAAGAACATATGCTAATTTTAATCTGCTCTATTTTTTTTGTAAACTAATTTTAATTTGCTCTACTTTATGAACAGTCTTTTCAACAAGCCTCCTAATCACATTAATCCCCCTTTCAACAAACATTATAGCTTCATTAAGTACGTCACCATCTCATAAACGGTCACGCAGCTTTCTCACCGAAATAATCATTTCAACTATAATGCATGCTATTTTCTTTTATTAGAATAACTCGAAACAAAAACAAACTTCCAACGAATGCTACGTAGCCGGCAAAGATCTGAATTCTGAAAGCTTGTACGTAGTGGAGTTTTTCTTTCTTTGAAGAATTAGCTTCGTTACTACTTACTAGTATACTTTTCTTTCGATAATTTGATAATTCTTTAAAAACTATTTGATAGAAGTAATTTGAACAACGGAAGCACCGATGTGTGAAATTAATACTTGGGTCGTTTACAGGTTTTCTTTTTAAAAAACAAAATTAATATCTGGGTTGCAATTCATAAAAAAGGGAAAAACGAAAAGAAAAAAAGCTTTGATCAGTAAGACGTTCGTTTAAATTTTTTGATAATTTGTTTTAAAAAAAGTTGTGTTCAAAAAAAAAAGACCAACTTAGATAATTAATTTTTCATGCATTATTCTTATCAGAAATGCGAAACAATTGTGTTTAAATATTTACAGTTTCACTTAATCAGTTAATTGGCCGCTTGTAGCCATACTAAACGACAAATTCACCGGTAAATAATTAACATCACTCAAAATATTGTCAACCATTTGCTACGATATATAAAAAGTAAAATATCATTCGAAACACTGTTGTAAAACTTATTTTGCTGCTTTATAAATTACAATAACATTTTATACCATTTTCTGTCTCACTTTATGTGATGTTTTAGGTTATTGCACATAGATTAAGAAAACACATATTTTTATGTAGTTTATCTTGGTAACATAAAAATACATTAAATAAAACTAGTTTAACCAATAATAAAAAAGTACAGTATTTTATAATTGGTCATAAAATTCAAATCATATTAAATTTTATCTAGATTAGTGAAAACATCACTTAAAATAAGACAAAATAAAAATCTTAAAACATCACTTAAAGTGGGACAGAGGGAGTATACCATTTTCTCAAAGAAACATTTTATATTATATACTGGTATATACTAGCTGTATATACCCATTACCCGGCATGGAATATATCATAAGAAAAAATAACGATCCCTTTAGCACAAAGAAAAGACACGAGAAGAATCTGCCATGTAATTCGTGGATGGCTCCTAGAATGATAAATCTACACATTTCTTTATACAAAATGTTCAGAAGACGGCATAACTATTTTATTGTTTTTGGAAAGTGTTGCGAGAAGTTTCATGAAACTCAGAGTAAGTTGCTACTTTTGCTTTTATTATTTCTATTTCTGACATTTTCTCCATTCCCTAACAAATTAAAGACCACTCTATGAACTGTAAATTTCTACTATTTTCACTTTTAGTTTTTGATGATGTAATCAATTCCCTTATCATAATAATATTATCAGACAAAAACGTACTCTGCATTAAATGATGCAAATCATGTTGAAGCCAATGGTGTACCTCCTTCATGACACAAGTACGTCGGCACCACCAATTGAGATGATTAAGAACTTACCCTAGCTATGAGACTATTCAAATATTTTGAGCGTTGATAATAAGGGAGAGGACCACACTATTATATTTTCGCGTAGCGATGAACTTGGACCTTATATAAAGTTATAAACCTCTCTATTTACAGTCAAAATTTTGGGTTGTCTGTCAACTACGTTGATTCACTCATATATATATATATATATATATATATATATATATATATATATATATATATATATATATATTTTTAGCACAATAGCATATAAGAGCTTTTTTTGTAAAGCATATAAGAGCTAGCTAGATTACACATTTACCCGTTGAATTTAATACACCTGATGATAATATTCGTTTGCATATTGTTTACATTTATTTCCCCTAAGTAGGGGACCAAAGCTATTTGTTGAATTTTATATGAAAACAAAGGCTTATGCATGCGGAGGGAGAGGACCACATATTTCCTTTACATACTAAAAATATCTACACTATTCAGATATATATATATATAACCCTAAAATTTATGCAGCCGATATCTTAGACTTGGACCGACAACACTAATTTCTCAATTATATGTAGAAAATCACAAGCTGCCAATAAATTCACGTTGAGAAAATACGAAGTAGATTCATTAAATTAAACTGGAAGTTCAATAATAGAAAAAATAACCGTAATTTAATACAATTCATTCACATAAGATTTGAGGATTTACATAACTTTCTATCTATTATGTACTGTTCAAAATTTTGACTGCACTTACAATATTTTTTTTTTTTTTTTGAATTGAATGTTAAATTTAATTCAAAGAAAAAAACCTGTTTTTACACTTTGTGTAACTTTTTAAAGAAAATGCAACACCAAACTTTTAATAAAGACTTAAGTTCAAATCATCTTGTTGAGAACCAAAACTGCAACCCTCCTTCAAGCTTTTTCTCTCGCCTCCTCTGTATGATTGAGAACTTGTTTCTCATAGTCTTATCAATTAACTTCGCCAATAGAACAGGTGGAGACGCCATCTCCCCATGCCTTCTCCTATTTCTTTCTCTCCAGATGCTATGTATAGTAGTCTGAAACAGATAACGGGTTGTAAAGAGAAGAAGTCTTTCTTTTGTTTCATCCTTTATAAACCTCATTAAGTCCTCCCAGTCTGTAGTATAGCTATCACGCATCACCCCCTTTGCTAGCACTGACCATACTTGCTCCGATAGAGGACATTGAAAGAATAGATGACTAACCGTTTCCAATGGCTCTTGACAAAACACACACGAAGTGTTAATATTCACATTCCACTGCATCATCCTACTTCCAGTTGAAAGTCTATCTCGTAAAGCCACCCACGCCAAGAAAGAGTACTTAGGCGTAGCGTGCTTAAACCAGATAGCTTTATTCCAATCGCAGGTCTGATGCTTCTCACGAATCCTTTGCCAAGTCTCTGCAGTAGAGAATTTCATCTTGTACTTATCATTTCCATTTCTCCATAAAGATATATCCTCCTCTTCAGCCTTCCAGTTCTCTTTATATTTCTCAATCTCCATCTCTATTTTATTCATAACCATATACCTATGATTTCTTCGCCTATGGTTTCTGCAGTCTTCCACTCTAGCATTTACTGCTACACCCATTTCAATGTACCCGCTCTCTCCTGTTATCTCCCTCAAAATGCCAAGGGAAGACCATTTCTCATACCAAAACGAAGCTTTTTTGCCATTTCTCACTTCCACTTTATAAAACTGCTGCGCCATATCACGATATTTGAGAATCTTCCTCCAAATCCAAGAACCTAACTGAGAAGTTTCTTTTACAGACCAAAATGAACCTTTTCGAATGAGATAAAGCTTTATCCAGCTTATCCAAAGAGATTTTGCAGAGAGGATCCTCCAAATTAATTTCAGAACACACACTACATTCATCTCCTTCAATGATCTGATTCCCAAGCCTCCTTCTTGTTTTGTTCTACACACCTCTTTCCATGTAAGCTTTGCTTTCCGATTGTTCATCTCAACACCCGACCATAAGAAAGCAGAGCATATCCTTTCTATTTCCTTAATGCACCCACTCGGTAAACGAAACGCTGCCATCCAAAAATTTACCAAACTCATGATGACTGAGTTTATCAGCTGGAGCCTGCCTGCATAGGATAAGAACCTCCCTGTCCAAGAACCAATCCTTTTCCTTATCTTCTCAACCAAAGGCAAGAAATCAGTTACCGTCATGTTCTTTGTGAGCAGGGGAAGCCCTAAATATCTGACAGGTAATCTACCAGTTGTAAATGGGAAGTGGCGAAGAATCTCCTCTTTCTTCTGATCATTTATTCCTGCCATGAAAAGTGTCGATTTCTCCAAGCTAATTTTCAAACCAGACATGTTGTCGAACTTCTCAAAGACTCTCAATACCCCTTCCACAGATCTTCTTGTGCCTTCAGTAAATACCATTAGATCATCCGCAAAACATAGGTGTGTTAGACCTATGTTTTTACACTTAGGATGAAATTCGATCAAATTCTTTGCTGCAGCTTCATCTAGCATTCTTGAAAGCACGTTCATACATATAACAAAGAGGTATGGAGATAAGGAACAACCTTGTCTTAACCCTCTACTGCTCTGAAAATATCCAGCCAGTTCTCCGTTTACTTGAACAGAGAAAGATGCCGTTGTAACACACAAAGCGATCCATTTGATAAATTTTTCTGGTAGGCCAAGAGCTTTAAGTGTGTTGAGCAGAAAAGACCATTGTACTGAATCAAACGCCTTTGATATGTCTATCATCATGGCACATCTCGGAGACACATCATCTTTGTGATAATCTTTCACAATTTCTGTTGCCAACAACACATTCTCCATAAGCAACCTCTCCTTGATGAATGCAGATTGATTCAGTGATATAAACTTGGGTAACACAGCCTTTAACCTTCTTGCGACAAGTTTTGATATGATCTTGTATAAGACATTGCAGCATGATATAGGTCTATAATCTTTCATTACCTTTGCTTCCTCTTTCTTGGGTATCAGGGCCAGAATGGTGGAGTTAAGACCCTTTGGGAGAAAACCTTTAATGAAGAACGACTGTATTGCAGTTGTGACATCATCTCCAATTATCCCCCATGTCTCTTTGAAGAATTCTGAGGTGTAGCCATCAGGACCTGGCGACTTGTGATTTGGCATCTTGAAGAGAACAGCTTTGATCTCCTCTTTAGTTACTTCCTTCTCAAGTTTTTCACAATCCGACATACTGCATTTAAACCCCAATAACTCTTCCAATCTCTCAATTGTGACTCCTGTGTACTCCTCAGGTTGAGCATTCATAAAATTTGCGAAAAAATTCTCAGCTTCTTTCTTAATATCCTCATCAGTCTTCGCCAAAGTACCATCTTCTCTTTGAATTTCTCGAATTCCATTCTTCACTTCCCTGATCTTTATTGCATTATAGAACACTCTGTTATTTCCATCACCCACATCAAGCCAATGCAACTTAGATCTTTGTTTATAGAATTCTTCCTCTAGATGCGCAAGTTTCTGCCATTTCTCAAATGCAACCCCTTCTTCTCTTATTGTTATTTGCGTAGGTCTCTCCAACGTAGCCTTTTGCTTCTCACACAAATCTTTATATGCTTCTCTCGTTTTCTTAGGCAGATCTCCCAACTTCTCCTTACATAGTGTTCGGAGAGGTTGCTTCAGTGCCTTCAGCTGCTTTGTAAGCCTGAACATTGCAGTTGTCGAGTGAAAAAGTGCTTCATTCTGCTTCCATAGATCCTCCATTACTGGAATAAATTCAGGCATCAACGTTATTGCATTTGTAAATTTAAAAGGCCTCCTCTTCTTTACTTCCTCAACATCCAACTGAATCCGACATCTCATGTGATCTGAACATCCACCAGGTTCAAAAACACAGTAAGCTCTTGACGCATGAAGCCAATTTTCATTTATCAGAACCCTATCCAACTTCTTGCAAATTAACCCCTCTTCTCTTTTATTGCACCAAGTGAATCTTGGTCCTTGATAACCCATATCCATCAACCTACAATAATTTGCTACCTCCTGGAAGTCTCTCATTCCCAAAGGTATCCTCGGATTATCTTCAAAACCAGAATGCTCCTCTACCTCCAACACTTCATTGAAATCACCCATAAGCATCCACTTCTTATTCTTGAACATAGGCGCATCATAATGATTCCTCATATCTTCCCATAACTCCTTCCTTTCCTCAACCCCATTTGCTGCATAAATGAAAGAACAAAATAATTCCTCTTCTTCTCCTTCCATCAGAACAGAGCAGGTTACTATCTGACCACTCTTATAAACTGGACTCATCCTCACATTCTGCTTCCACACTACCCAAATCCTCCCTAGCTTATTAAACTCATAATTTGTTATGCTATCCCAACCTTCAAATACTTCTTCTATGATACCTCTTGCTTTTCCTTCCTTTACTCTTGTCTCAATCACACTACCAAACTGCATATTATTCTCCCTTATCCATTTTCGAACTACCTCCTGTTTTATTTTCTTGTTAAAACCCCGAATATTCCAGAAGAAACCCGCCATTAGTATTGTTTGCGAGAACCCCTTGTCTTAACTCCACTTTCTTTCTTCTGATGAACTGCCTCCGAAAGAACACGATGATATGTTTTTGAGTTCCTCGGTAGAAATTGTCTTCCTCCCCCAGTTTTCTCAGCCACATAATTCTCGGTTTCCTCATCCTCTATCTCCTCATGTACCTCGTCATTTAATTCCTTTTCTTCCTCTTCCTCTACTTGTGTCTTTTCTTCCTCCTTATTAAGATTACTTAAAGCCTCAAATCTAGAAGGAGTTATAATTGTGACTTGACCAAATTTTAACTCCTTTGTTGATTTCCACGGACTTCTACTTGCCTTTTCCTGAATGACTTGCTCCCAATCCTCATTCTGAACATCTCCCATCTTTTCATCTGTTATCTTTTCCTTCCTGACCTCTGTCTCTGCTTCCATACTTTCAACCTCCGAATTTTTATGATTAACTTTCTCAGAACTCTTTTTCTCCATAAGACTTCCTGATTCACTTAACTCAGCTTCTTTAACCTCCTTTGTTTCCTTTGTTTTACCTTCTTCCTCCTTCTTTTTCATAGCACATATTATATCTGTGTGACCCCATTTTCCACAGTTACTACACTTGGATGGCAACCATGGGTATGAGAACTCAATCATTACATCTTCTCCCTCTATGTTGAAATTGATGTTTTTTGGCAATTGCTTCGTGAGATCTGCTTTCACACAAACCTTAGCAACATCAAAGTTTGTACAAGCTATTGTTTCCGGGTGAAGCTTGTCAGGAACACCAGCTGCACTAGAGATGAAGCTTAATCCTCCCCATGAATACATATTCATTGGAACATTTTTGAGATGAACCCATAGCGGAGTTAGCTTCCCTTCTGACTCATCTTCCACAGGAGACCATTTAGATATCACCATTGGAATACCCGCAATATTCCACATTCCACGCCTCACTACCTTCTCCCTGACAGCTTCACTTGGCACCCTGATTCTCATCGTGACCTCATCAATCCCATACACATCAATCTTCATCGACTTATCCCCAAATAACCATATCTTGTTCAAGATCATATGCACCTTAGCAACGTGAGGTGCCTTTTCGAGGAACCGAGCAATAACGAAATCTTCCCATAGCGGATCCGCTTCCGTTACAATCTCCGATGGAACCTTGATCGATTGTTTCCCTTCCAAATTTGAGATCTCCAGATCGTATCTTGTCAAACTTTTCTTCTTTGCAGCTGCACTTACAATATTTATCAAGCCTAGTCATATTATTGATGTTGTTGAACTATTCTGTTGTGTAATTATCGTTGTTCACAATACTTAAAAAGTTTAAGCTTACAATGCATAGTCTTACTAAAAATGACATATATAATGCCTTCGAAATTGTATCCAACTTGGAGGATAAGCTTAAGACTTAAGAGTGTGGGCTGGAGGAAGTCGACAAAAACTATTTGAATCTTTTACTATAAAAATAAATATACAAAACGTTATTTGATGAGAAACAACAAAATAAACAAAAAAAAAAGGCACGGCTAAGTTTGGCGGTTGGGAGTGTTGAAAACAAGAAAGAGATGGTCGGACACTGGAAACAAAATATTTGCACGCCTCGATCTCTCTTCTTCTGAGTTCTTCACTGCATCAAAGATTCAGGTCCCACTTCTATTATATATAAAGGTCCCATTTCAACGTTTTATGATGGAAGTTAAATGTTGTCAAAAAAATGATGGAAGTTAAATGTTGTCGAATAAATGATGGAAGTTAAATTAAAAAAATCGAGCCTTCTATGCTTAAAATGATACAATTAGGACTAAAGTCTTAACTTCAGCTCCCAATTAATGACTTATTGACTCGCACCCCCGTCAACGGAGCGAAGTAGCGAACATGTTCTTTGGACATCGTTTTTTTTTTTTTGGCAAACTATTCGTTGGACATCGTTAGTGGCCAAGTTCTGCTAAATAATCAAAAATATTCAACAATATTGACAGACACTTTGAAATAAATAAAGTTTTCAGATGCCTTTAAAAGTTAATTAAGTAAGGTTTCAGTTTTTCTTTTAAAGTAATAAGTTAATATGTATTACTTCTGTGGTTTTAACGTAAGATAGTTAGAAGTTATAATTAGAACAGTTTCATTTTTAAGAGCATCTCCATAGAACACTATTTTTTCTTCTATATTCACTACAAGAAAAACATCATATATCCACAAATTAGCAACAAAATTTTTGTGGCTACAATTTTTAAGACACAAATAACCACAAAATAGCAACAAACAAAAATTTGTAGGTACTATGTAGAATTTTGTGGCTAAATAACCACAAACTACACTTAGTAGCTATTTGAAGAAAACTATACTGCAACCACAAACTGTTTTGTGGAAATTAATATCCACTATTAGCCACAATACCCAATTGTAGAATTATATAGATACAACATAATTGTGGCTATTCATGGAAAATTAAATCCCTAAACATTCTCTTAACTCTAAATTTTGAATCTTAAATGATAATTTCTTTTTTAAAATAACATGTAATATTTATCGGAGATAAAAAAATCCAACACTAATAACAAATTTTTAAATATTCAAATTATAATTATTTCCTATTGCAAACTCTTAACCCTAAACATAACATATTAGTAATATATATAATTCACATATGTTTATAAATTGTTATGAATCTTACTGATATGTTTGTGTTAAATATTTTAAATTTGCATTTGTGATGCATGTTTCAAACTTTGAATTAAAAAATATGTATTGTTTTATATGTTTGAAGCACACCATTTTTATGCTTAATGTGTTTGGTTGATTCTTGATTTAGGAATTATAGTATAGGGTTTAGATTTTAGGGGGTGTGGTTAGTGTTAAGATTAGAGGTTTTATTGTTGTCAAAATATAGTGTATTACAATTTGTTAGAAATTTACATTAAATTATTAAAAGGGTATAGATTTGTGATGTTAAAATGAAAACATTTAGTTAGGGACTATGGTATATGGTTTAGATTTTAAGGATTGTGGTTTAGGGTTAGAAGTTCTTAGTTAAGAAGTTTTTAAAAATATAAAAACTTGGTTGGTATAAATTATTAGAAATTTATATTAGACTAAAATTGTATAAATTATGTTATTATACTTTTTTTTCATTTTAACATCACAAATTTTATTCCCCCCCCCCTCCATTAATTCTTTTGCCTAACACACATTTCCCTCTTAAACTTTTTTGGCTCCATTAATTACTTCCATTTTCTCATTTCCCTCCCAAATATTTTTGGGTTTAGCTCCAAAATATTTCGGTCCAAAAACTTGTTATCACCTAGTTTTACGACACTTAAAAGAAAAAGACCAAACTCTTAAACTCTCCCTCGAAACTCACGGAGTCTTCTTCTTGATTTCGCCTTCATCATGTTCTCCGGTGCTTTACTTCATGGCTCACACCGGACAAACCTCTATCCTCGTCGTCCATCCGGGTACGTTTCTTCCACACCCCTATTTCTTCTATTAGTCCAGATAAGGGTTTCCACACCCCTTTGTTTTTTAACTATTGGATTTGCTTGTTTACAGGAATGGTGAATTATTTCTCGTTTTAAGGTTTAAGAAAATCACTCTTGTACTGGTAATGCTTCATGTTCTTTGATTATGCTCAGGGGAGAAGCCAGGTACAAGACTATGGATGCATGTGCACCACTAATTTTTCAGCTTTTTGATCACTCTACAAGGTAAATTAAAAAGAAATTCTCATAAGTATATTCATTCATTCGTTTTATAAGGTTTGTGCTCCCACTAAAATCTACATCTAGATTCACCACTGATTATGCTAATTTTGGGCCTCATGGTCAGATTACGAGAAGGAGAGGTTACATAGACAACATAACCTTGAATAGTAAGGTTCCTTTTTGCTCAATTGTTAATCTTGTGGTATTGTGGTATTATGTATCTAATCTATTAATTTAGGGATTATCTATTATTTGAAGTTCTCATTTAAATTTTAGACTCTTTCATAGTTGTTACTAGAATATATCATGTCTCATATACAATTCAACCTATCAACTTAAATTAAACCAAATCTTAACCAACATAGATTAGTTAAACCTAACCAGTAACACTTTTATAATATTTTTGGTTAATCTCTTAATATAATTAGATCATATAAAACTGAACCACTCTTAAATCAACGAGTTCCATATCATTCCAGACATAAGAGAAAAAATATCCGACTCATTTACAACGTAAGCATACAAAGACCGTGTATGCTTATGCTCATTGATCTTCCAAAAACCAAATAATTGTGGCATAGACCAACATAGGCTCATGTTCGTATCACTAACTTTATTTCCATATATTTACTCTTCGCCTACATCATATCACAACATACACAACATGATTTTTTTTGTTCAAACAACCAAATAATGGTGGCATATGGTCAGTAGTTTTTTTAAATATGTTTTTTTATATGTTACATTTTATGAGACTATGTGTATAAGTTTTTTTTGAAAAAAGCATAACTATGTGTATAAGTTAAAAGGTAAAAGGTGTGACAAGGCAAATTATTATACTAAAAATGAAAGAAGATTAAATACAAACTAATAACAAGTACAACACAAATTATAACACTATTAAATTCTATATATATTTAGTAAAATATTATATATATGTCTAATATGTATATATATATAAATGTTACACAAAATATATATAATATTATATACACATATTATATATACCATATATTATTAATTGAAATATGACAAATCAATTTCCGCCCTTTAGGACGGGTCTTAATCTAGTTCAACTTTAAGGTTCAGTTTCTGTTTGTATGCTAATGGGCAGGAGAAGAAACAAAGCAAAATACACCAACATCAACCATTGTTCCAGCTATCTTACTTGCTCTTTTCGATACAATTTTGAGTCTCTTAAACTTTAAAGGTGAGTCACCTTTTCTTTTAGCTTTCTCTCTATTGTAAGCATTTTCTTTGATTTAAATGTCTCGGTCCTTAGTTTTTCTTTAGAATATTATTATATATGTGATTTATTTTTTCATAAGTCATTCTTGATCTTTTCAGATCCTTCTATCGTCAAGCATGTATTGGAGGAGACCACAAAGGCTTACTCCAAGGTAAAAGACAGCTTACTCCAAGGTAAAAAACACTAGCACCAGCAGTTAGCTATGAATGTTTAGTTGTGCTTTCCTTTATATCTCTACTTATAAATTGTAGGGGATTCAGATAGATTTTGCAATGGAAATAGGACTCATAACAGCTGAGGTTGAGGCAGTGACAATGGAGTGGGCGACCTATATATAAAATGTATTTGTATATCTAATCTTGTAACTAAAACACAAATTTAATTGTAATTTTTTTACCTATTTTATTTTATAAAATTATTTTAGTTTATTAAAATGAATAAGTTAGCCACAACACAGATTGTAGCTCTTATGTGGAAAAAGTTTCGGTTTGGATTGTGGTTTATTGTGGCTAATATAGCTACAAACACATTCTCTTACTATTTGTGGAAACTAGCTACAGAATAGTGTTGTGGCTATGTTGTAGAAAAGCAATTACAGATAGCTACAATCGGACAATAGCCACAAGCTCATAGTCAACAAAATTATTTTGTAGTTATCGGTTAAATAGCCACAAATTTTTTGTCATAGCCACAACTAATTTTGTAGCTATATTGAATAATTTTTGTGGTGATTTCACATTAAAATAGAATAATTTTATTATATAGTAACACCATTGAAACAAAAGTTATTCTGTAATAGATTTATTTTGTTTTAATGTGAAATGAAGAGAAAAAATAATGAGTTATTAGAGATGGTCTAAGTGAATAATCAATAATTAAAAATAAAAATAAGAAACTAAGCAAAAATTAAGAGAAGTTAAACCAAAGTTTTCAAATTATATCTCTTTAAAACTTCATTAGCATTTCTTTGTCCATTTGACAAATTGTTATTGGATTTCCATTTAAGACAATTAAAATTAATCAATTATTTTATCAAACTAAAGTAATAATAAAAATTTCTTAAGGACCTTAAAACGAAAAATTTATTTTGGATGCTAGTATAAGAGCATCATTAACGCCGTAGCTTAGGAGGGTGCTTAATGATTTTTCGGATTAAAAAAAAAGAAAATAATGTATTATGCTAAACCACGGTGTTTAATTAAGCACAAGAAGGAACGCATTTCCATGGACACGTGTCGATCTCAAAAAGAAGTAGTCTCCTTCTCTCTTTCTCTCCTTCGACGCCTCCGCTTTTTTCCTTCTCTCTCGGCGACTCCGTGTTTCTCGATCTCTTCCTCGACGACTCCTTGTTAAACCTCGACGACTCCAGATCTTTCTCTCTCCCTCGACGTCTCCACAATTCTATGGCGAAACCTCGACGACTCTGCCTTGTTCTCGCGAAACCTCGAAGACGCCGCCTCTATCTCGTGATCTTCCCCCGACGGTGAAGCAGTCGGCGTCTCTCTCGATGGATTCCTCGTCTCTGTCGCTCTCCTCGACGGTGATGTCTTCTCTCTTGGTGGATCTCCTAGATGGTGACAAACTTGTACCTCTCTCTCGGTGGCTGTCTTCGAGGAAATCAAATCAGAAGGTAAACATATGTATTATTCGTTGTCTGAATCCTTCTATGTTATTTGATTTGTTTGTTGTCTCGGTTAGTTTTGATTAATTTTCATTTGTCTCTGTCTTTGTTTTTTACTAAGGACGGATCAGTGAGGACGGATCAATAGATAAGAAGGTTCTTTAAGGAAGATCACTGCCACTACAAAACAGGTAAAATATTTGTCTCTGTCTTTGTTTCTTACCAAGTACGAATCAATAAACATGAAGATTTCATTTTGTGTAGTGTCAAGAAGACTTGTATTTTGTATTTTGTGTTCTGTTAAAGTTTAGAATGTAGTGTCACGGATAGCTTATGTATATCTTGTGTTCTGTTAAAGTTTGTGTTCTGTTGTAATATAGTGTGTAGTCACGGATTGTGTTCTCTTTACCTGTAACATTATATAAAGTATTCAAGCTTCTCTCTTTACTTGTACCATTGTCTCTTTTTTCTCCTTCTCATAGTTCATCGATCCAAGATCAAGCAAAAATCACAAATCTCATTTAGTTGTACCATTCTCTCTTTTCTCATCCAAGATCAAACCAAAATCCTCTAAATAAGATACTTGCATTGGAGGATACTAAATTGAAGATTGCTTAAATAAAGTGCTTAACCTCTATTTATTATTTTAAAAGTGATTAAGAGTTCTATTAGGGTTGCTAGGGTTAATGGTGCTCTAAGAAACAAGTGTTGTATCCATTGATACTGGTGCTAGTATAAGAAACAAGTGTGTGCGGGTTATTAAATTGGGCCCACGTTATGGCAGAGCTGAGAAGTGTTGATCCCATAGCACCCATGATCCCAAAATTTCCAAAGAAAAGGGAGACAACTTCTGTGTTTATCCGAAAGCCACCCTCACGCTTTGGATTATCTTCGTTGGTATTTATTCAATTTTTAATTTTTCTTTTTAATTTACTGGAACATAATTATTTATATTCAATGATAAAATAAAGAAAATGCAAAGAAAAGTCTTACACATTTTCTATAGCTTTGCATAAAAATATGAGTTAGTTGTTCAAAATCACAACGGGCTGTCTTCAAATGAATCAAATGAGGATACTCTACTATATATGTGTTAATAAATCATGTCTTTGTGTGAGAATCAAATGTAAAAGGAGATAAAATTTCATTATAAACGGATATCAGTTTAATCTCATCTATAAGAACGCTGTTTGAACGAATAAAATGTCTTTTTAGTGTTCTACATATTTAAATTTTATTTCATAAACTTAAACTCAGTATTCTTCTTCAATTATGCATCATAGTCGATGTTTATGGATTACATATGTAATAAGGCCCAAATAGATGACGGTTGGACAATAAATTTGTGCATCGATGTACAAGGTATTTGCCGTATTGGTGCAATTGTGTTGCAAGTTATTATAACTGAAAAAAAAATCCCAAGCCATCGACATTGTTCGAATTTCGAAACAACACATTGCTATGCAGGTCCAACTTTAGGCAGACAATTCCTGTTATTTACTGGGCTTTATCTGGGCCTGATTAGTATATATTTGTGCTTTACCTTTGGGCTACACCATATTCATAATGTCTATATACTAATTTTCATTTGGGGTACAAAATTTTAGTGTGTAGTCCCAATTCCAAAACATTTATAGGTTGAATATTTTCTTTTAGAAGATTTTGTTTTCAAATTCACCTACTCAAACATATGGGACTAGTTAGCACTTCTTTTTTTTTGCAAATATAATGGTGACAAATTTATCATCCGTAATTATTCTAAGATGTTAATCAGGCTTAAATTATACTTCTTTTCATTTGCTTCATTACTGTTTAAGAAACACACTGACACACTCGTTGTTACTCTAGATGCTGTGTTACAAAAAAAAAATTATAACACTATTCCTTTTTTCCTTCTCTTCACCACCTAACATTTTCTTTTCATTTCTCTACTTTTCTCCACATATTACCAATCACAGCATGATACCTTTTTTCTATTATAGTGTCTAGTTCTTCTAGGGTTGAGAGAGCAGACAAATTAATGATAAGCCAAGTATCAACTTGGTTCTGCTACATTCAACTCTAATCATCTCTCTCTACTTTAATTGATGTATCTATTCCTTGTCTATGACGTGTTTGTTGCTCTCTTTTACTTTCTTCTGTTGTATGTGCTCCAATTGTAAACTTTAAATGATGTATTGTCTTTGTAAAAAGGAAACAAAAGAAGATGATTACAAGTATAGAACTCAACTCCAAAACACACACAAAAAGCATAATTAAAAATTATAGTTCAACGATGCTTCAAGTGATAAATTTATCTTATTGTGAAACCTAATCGCTTGAACACGAGCAACGAATGAAGAACTAAACGGAGCACACAGAGAAGTGTTCACCCGGTGTTCACCGCACCACACCGTTAACGAGGTGTGGCCGCTATATCTCACCGGAGCTGGGATCGAACCAGCAATCAACTAGCTTCAACGATGAACTCACAATCCGAGCCAACGTCTTTACAACTCGATCTCTTCTCTCTTCTCTAAGTCGTAATGATCAAGACTGATAACAAACCTATCAGCTCAACCACTTAACAACTAACTGACTACGATTAATTAACCCTTATAGCTCGAGTCAACTAACCACCACACGAGTACAAGTCACACGTGCTTCCTAATCCTAAGAGAGAATGAGATCCGGTTTAGTAACAATTACAAGCTTAACCACAACTTAACCAAGTTCTAATCTAAGCTAATCTATTGAAGCTAAACCGAACCTGAGACTTGAATATATCCAACAAATCTCCTCCTTAAGCAAGTCTCCATCCATCACAAGCTTGATGAACAATGAATCATACACCTGATTTCTTATGAAGCTTCAACCAGCCTCTCCACTTAAAACTCTTTACCGAGCTCCTCCACAAGCCCTTCACCGAGCTCCTCCTTGAGCCCTTGACCGGACTCAACAAATGTTTTCTTCTTTAGTCCTTAGTCACACGAAGCAACTTGAGTGCTTCACGTAACTTATGAACTGGTAACACCTTCGTGAATATGTCTGTGGGGTTGTTGGCAGTAGCAATCTTCAAAACTTTAACCTCTCCAGCTGCTATAAGATCTCTGATGAAATGATACTTAGTAGCTATGTGTTTCGTTCTCTCATGAAACACGGCATTCTTAGACAATGCTATTGCGCTTTGCGAGTCACAATATATCTCAATAGACTCTTGAGGAAACCCCAACTCTTCAGCAAATCTCTTGAGCCAAACACCCTCTTTCACTGCTTCTGATAGAGCAATGTACTCTGCCTCTGTTGACGAAAGAGCAACAACCTTCTGTAGAGACGATCTCCAACTTACTGTATTACCACCAGCTGTAAACACCATGCCCGTTGTTGACTTCCTTCTATCCAAATCTCCCCCATAGTCTGAATCACAATACCCTCGAATAACAAAGTCTCCCTTAGTCTTGAAACTGAGCTTCGTATCCACAGTGCCTTTAATGTATCTCATGACCCATTTAACCGCCAACCAATGCTCCTTCAATGGTCTTGACATGAATCTGCTAATCACTCCTACTGCATGAGCAAGATCAGGTCTAGTACCCACCATTGAATACATTATACTCCCGACTGCACTCTGATATGGCACATCCTTCATTCTACCCTCTTGATCCTTATACTCTTGTTCAGTAGGTGAATGTAGTTTGAAATGAGCTCCCAAAGGGGTAGCCACGCTTTTGGACTGATCCATGTTGAAGTTACCAAGTACCTTCCAAAGATAACCTTCTTGAGATACTGACAGCTCTCGCTTCTCACGATCCCTTGTGATCTCCATCCCAAGTATCTTCTTCGCATCTCCAAGATCCTTCATATCAAACTCAGATCCTAACTCCTTCTTTAACTTCTGAACTTGAGCCTTATCTGTCGACGCTATAAGGATGTCATCTACATACAAAAGCATGTAAACGTAAACACCCTTATCACTCTGCTTGAAGTACACACACGAATCATACTCGCTTCTTGTATAACCCTGTGCCCTCACAAAATCATCGAACCGCTTATTCCACTGTCTTGGACTTTGCTTCAGTCCATACAAAGACTTCTTTAGCCTGCAAACCTTGTCTGGAAACCGCTTATCAACAAAACCTTCTGGCTGCTCCATCACTATGAACTCATCAAGATTCCCGTGCAAGAATGCTGTCTTTACATCCATTTGTTGCAACTCCATATCATGAAAAGCAACTGCTGACAGCATATATCTTATTGACACATGCTTCACTACAGGAGCAAAGATCTCTTGATAGTCCACTCCTTCTTTCTGAGAATAGCCTTTGGCTACAAGTCTTCCTTTATATCTAGGAGGTTCAACTCCAGCAATCCCTGCTTTTCTCTTAAAGATCCATCTGCACCCGATTGCCTTCTGATCTTTAGGCCTATCAATCAGTTCCCATGTCTCATTTGCTTCTAGAGATGTCATTTCTTCCCAAGCTGCATTATACCACATATCACTATCAGGATCCATCATAGCCTCCTGATATGAATTTGGTTCTGGAGCTGTATCTTCTGACAGTAAGCATATGTAACACGCATACTGATCTTCTCCATCTGTAGCTTCACACTCATAGTCAAGCAATCTAGCAGGTGGCTTTATGACCCTTCTTGGTCTGTCTCGTGCTAACTGATAGTCCATAGGAGGAAATGTACTTCCTGACTCAGTAGATGCTTCCTGCTGTCCATCAGACTGCGATGCTTCATCATTTGAAACTTCTACTTCCCCATCCTCATCCTCTAGAAGCTCCTGGTAAAACAATCCTTGAAGCTTCATCACTCTGGTTTTCAGTTTCATCCTTAACCTCCTTATAAACCTTCTCTTCTCTGAAAACCACATTTCTACTTATGACCATCTTCTTATCTTCAAGAAGCCACACTTTAAAACATTTAGTGCCTTCAGGATACCCTGTGAAGACTCCTCTTTTTTGCTCTTGGTTGAAGCTTACCTTCCACCGAATGCACATACGCAAGACACCCAAACCTCTTTAGATTACTGAGATCAGGTACTTGCGATGTCCATAACTCTTCTGGAACCTTGAAGTCCAAAGCTGATGACTGGTGACCGGTTGATCAAATACACTGAATGTAGCTGCTGCCTTCTGCCCAAAACTTCAACTCTAACCCACTCTCACTTAGCATGCTGCGAACCTTGTTCATGATAGTACGGTTGAGTCTCTCTGCTATGCCGTTCTGCTGCGGTGTGTACGTGCAGGTACGATGCCTCACGATGCCATTCTCTCTGCAAAAGCTGTCAAACTGAAGATTGCAGAACTCTAGTCCATTGTCTGTTCTCAACCTCTAAACCTTCCTTTCACTCTGAGTTTCCACCATTTTCTTCCATGTAACAAAACTCTGAAACTGCCTCGTCTTTGAACTGCAGGAAGTAAACCCACACCTTCCTGGAGTAGTCATCTGTGAAGGATATGAAATATCGTTTCCTGCTTAGACTCTGTGGTACATTCGGTGAACCCCAGAGATCCGAATGTATGTAATCAAGCTTCTCCTTTGTAGTGTGCTTAGCTTGAGAAAAGCTCACTCTGTGCGTCTTCCCAATCACACAATCTTCACAGAACTCTAAGTCTCCAACCTTGCTGTTGCCAAAACAATTCTTCTTCATCAATACTTCCATTCCCTTTTGGCCTAGATGACCCATTCTGCTATGCCACAACTGAGTATCACTCAAAGCTTTTCCTGCAGCCGCTACATAACTTGATTCTCCTTGAATGATCTCTGTAACTCTAGCTTTAGGCTTGAAGAATATACAACGACTGCCTTCTAACTCCTTTCATGAAGACTGTGCACCCTTTTATAACCTTGAGTACACCATTTGATGCTTTAAACTCGCACCCCTTCTCTTCAAGTGTTCCCATAGAAATCAGATTTCTTGAGATGTCAGGCATGTAACGAACTTCATTTAACAGAAATGTAGTGCCATCTTCGTTTTGGAATCTGACTGCACCAATTCTCTTTATCTCATGAAATTGAGTTGTTAGCCATCATGACCCTTCCTGCCTGAGTCTCCTGAAGATCTATGAACACATCTCTTCTCGGAGTCATGTGAAAAGTACAGCCCGTGTCTAGAATCCACTCATCCCTGTCTGACTCCACTGAATTTGCCTCTACCACGAGTAGCCCAACTAAGTCTCTTGCGTCATCTTTGGCTAGAGAAGCTTCACCTCTGTCTTGACCATGCGTGTGATCTTTGTTTCTCTCCAACCACTTGTGACACTGCTTCTTGAAGTGACCTTCTTTGCCGCATATCCAACAGAGCCGTTTGCCATCTTTACTCTTAGACCTTGACCTGTTGTAGTTGTTGTTCTTACCTGCAGCAGAGCCATTACCACGATTCCTACTTTCTGGTCTACCCCTAGCATAGTTACCTTCCCCATTCAACTTAGCAGTGGATGTATCTCTATACTCCATTTCCTTAGACCTAGCAGCACTAGCGATCTCACCCACTCTAATAGCTTCTCTACTATACTTGAGGGTTTCTTTCAAGGAATCATACCTGCTTGGCAATGCGTTGAGTAGTAGAATTGCCTGCACTTCATCAGGGATCTCTATGTTGAGATTGTTGAGGTCCGCAATGAGCTTGAGGAAGTCATCCACGTTCTGATCTATCGTTCTTGAGTCTTGCATCCTGAACAGCGTACACCTTGAGCTGAGCATGTACTCGATTTGGCAACGTCTTTGCCATGTAGAGCTTGTCAAGAAGCTCCCAAGCCTCCAATGCATGTCGTGCACTTGTCTAGCTTCCTGAGTACAGTGATCTCCTACACTCATGAAGATAATGTTCATCGCTTTCTCGTCCCTCTCCAATCTTGCAACTTCTTCAAGATCCTGCTTCTTCTTGAATTCTTCGGCGTCTTCGTCGTCTGTCTTGGTTGTCACTAAAGCTTGTGACGGTGGAGACAGAGCGTCTTTCAAACCTTGAACGCTTAGGTTTGCCATCATCTGTTTCTTCCAGATCCCGAAGTCGCCTTGTGCCGTCGAACATCGTAATCGATATCTCCATCTTCATCTTCGGTTTCGCCATCGCTAGTTCCTCCGTCGTCTCGATGAATCTTCCGATCAAAGAATCGATTCACCGGAGATTGAATCGATCTTCGATCTTAATCTTCAATCTTAGTCTCGATCTTCTTAACCTCCGGCTCTGATACCAATTTGTGAAACCTAATCGCTTGATCACGAGCAACGAACAAAGAACAGAACGGAGCACACAGAGAAGTGTTCACCCGGTGTTCACCGCACCACACCGTTAACGAGGCGTGGCCGCTATACTTCACCGGAGCTGGGAAAACCAGCAATCAACTAGCTTCAACGGCGAACTCACAATCCGAGCCACCGTCTTTACAACTCGATCTCTTCTCTCTCTCTAAGTCGTACCTGTCAAGTCTGATAACAAACCTATCAGCTCAACAACTTAACAACTAACTGACTACCGTTAATTAACCCTTATAGCTTGAGTCAACTAACCGCCACACGTGTACAAGTCACAGGTGCTTCCTAATCCTAAGAGAGAGCGAGGATCCGGTTCAGTAACAATTACAAGCTTAACCACAACTTAACCAAGTTCTAATCTAAGCTAATCTATTGAAGCTAAACCGAACCTGAGACTTGAATATATCCAACACTTATGAATTATCTTACATAGACCGTTGAAATGAATATCCGAACAATTCTAATTATGATAACACAGTCATAATGAATATTTAAAGAAAGCCGGTTCACTCACGTTGTCTAATTGAGAAAAAGGTATTTGGGAACATGATCATATGATTTACGAGTCATAAGCATGATATTAACACGATACGGGGGTCCACCTTTGAATCAACCAGATGAGCTACTTTATAAATTTAACCCACAAATTCTTTTGCCCCCTTTAATTAATATATAAAAAATAGCAAACTACATAAGCACATGCACAACCGAACATACACTGCCGGGTCTTGCCAGTGCCGTGCCTACACTTTTGGGGGCCTAAGGCATTCTTATTCTTATAAACAATTAAAGTTGTAGATACATTAGATATGTTTGAGACAAAAACAATCCACTAAAATAAGACCAAACTAAAATGTAAAGAACAAAATACATAAAGAATCAAGCTCCTAACATATGTATACACTCTTCATACTCCATGAACATGTACTGTATTTTGTATGCATGGAGCCCCAAATATTGGTGAAAATGAGGGGCCTGGGACTCATGCCTCTTTTGTATAATGGTGAGCACTGAGCACGGCTCTGGGTCTTGCTTGTACATCTGGTGAAAGTGAAACAAAGAAGAATACAAACTATACGTATTAACGTTTAATGATCATTTTTATAAATGTTTCGCTGTGATTGTCACAAGCGGTTGAATGAAATAGTCGTTAATATCAAATAATGCATTCGAGTCATGTAAGAGAAGCCAATAGAAACAATCTCGCTATGTCCGAATGAAATAGTTGGTTGAGTGATGGACATATATATGGTTAGGCAGAGGTACATATTTTAACCGAACATAGTTGCTCTCAACGATCCGTCAAACTACGTGGACGTGAAATATGGATATAAATGTATGACCCAACCAGATAAATTACGGTATGGTGATTTACTTATTTAGTTGAAAAAAGTCAGAAGTCCTAGTCAAAAAGACCTTCTAAAGTGAAATAAGTAGTAATTTGGTTTTCTAGTGTTGCTTAAATTTTGTTTCTTTGGTTTGTTCATTTTTTTTATAAAGACATACGAGGCAAAAACAAAACAATGAATTGAAGATTAAGATCGGGTCCATTTTATTCGAATTCCATACGTAAACTATTCAAATTAAAGATTTGTATCATAAGAGGCAATATGGTAATTTACTTCTTTTGTTGACAAAAAGTCAGAAGTCCAAGCCTTCTAAAGTGAAATAAGTAGTGATTTGGTTTTTAGTATTTGGTTAAATTTAGTTTATCCATTTTTTGTATAAAGATTATGTCATAAGAGGCAAAAACAAAACAACGAATTAAAGATTAAGATCGGATCCAATTTTAGTCGAACTCTAGACGTCAACTATTCCGGTGACAAAAAAAAAAAGACGTCAACTATTCAAAGTAGGGCTGGGCAAATAAACCGAATCCGAAAATCCGAACCGAATCCGATCCGATAAAAATGAATCCGAACCGATCCGAACCCGATATAAATATCGAATGGATCTTGTTTTTTGGTATATTGGGTTATGGGTATTATTCGAACCGAACCCGAATCTAAATGAATATCCGATATAGCCCGAAACATTTAAAATGACAAAAAACTTCTATTAAATATGATCTTCATCCTAATATGATTCAAAATACTTTAAGATATTATTAAACTTCTAAAATAATTATCTATTATATGAACTGTTTTTAGATTTTTGGTTTTGTTTTTATTAAATATTGTTTATCATTTCATGAGAATTTAATTTTTATTTTATGCTTTCATTTATTTGGGTTTCTTTCTATAAATAACTATATTTATCTTTTATTTGATTTTGAATGATCACGTTGATGTTCTTTTCTTATTTTTGAATCGAGTTTACTTATATTTTTGGCTATTAAAATACGTACGAATCATGTATTTTAAATCCGGAAAACCGATTTCATTTATGTTTTGGTTACAAAAGAGGTACAAATCATGTATTTTTAAACCGAAGAATCGATTAGGACCCGAACCCGAAAGTATAACGGGTTATACCGGTTCTTTGAAGATTTACTAACCCCGACCCGAACCCAATAGAATCCGAACCGATCCCGAACCGAATTTTCATATAATCCGAATGGGGCTGATTTTGATAAACCCGAAAAACCGAAACCCGATTGGATAAAACTGAAACCCGATTGGGACCCCGAATGCCCATGCCTAATTCAAAGTACATAATATATTTGATAAATACACAAGTATACAGTATTTCTTTGTTTTAAAGTTTCAGGACACACACAAAAAGGGGGTTTCAGTTGGACACGTGAAGAGAGGACCGATTTATAAAACCAGATTCATCTAAGTTTCCATTCCAATAATTGTTCCGGTTTGATTCGGTTTACAATGATAAACACGCTTTCAACAAAAGCCATGGGACAAGTTCCATTGACATTTTGCATAACCATCCAGATCGATGGCAAAAAAAAAAAAAAAAAAAAAAAACCCATCCAGATCAAACCACGTGCACATGTTATTCAGTGTTCCTCACCACACAAGATCATCACACTCCCCTTGGTCTTTTTCTTTTCCCTTTTACACACTTTAACATAACAACACTCTGTACTCCAAATACAGCAACCGTCACTTTCTTCGAATTTCCCCAATTCTCTTTATCTTCTCTTTTTTTTTTTTCACTAACGCCAGTGAAATGCTTTGAAGCTCTGTAAGTATCTCTTTACTTTTTTTTAACAGATCGATGAACTTTGATCATTATCCATAGCTCTTCATTATCTTCACAGGTAAAGAGATCTACGATAGTTTTTAAAAATGCCGAGGCAAAACCAAACGGTGGAGAATCTGCTACTCCTGGGGAAAATAAGGAAACGAGGATGCTCCTCTCCCACCTCCTCCGACTTCCTCCGTTCTCAGGGAAGGCTTACCGTTTCAAGAGAGCGATCGTCGTCGGGAAAAAGAGGAGGATCCACCACTCCTGTCCCCACGTGGAGGCTCATGGGCCGATCTCCCTCTCCGCCGCTGCCGCTTCTTCTCCCGGGACACGCGCCGCCGTCGCAGTGCGGGAGCAAGGACCGGGAAATTACCAGCATGCTCCTGTTTCGGCGAGGAAGCTGGCTGCGACTCTGTGGGAGATGAACGAGATGCCTTCTCCCAGGGAAGAGGCGGCAGCAGCGCCGCCTACGAGTAGGAAAGGTAGGAAGGAGAGAATCCCGCCGCAGCTTCCTCTTCCTCCTCCGGCGAGGTCGGCTCAGGTCCGGCTCTCTGCCGCCTCATCCTCTCTGATCCGTCTCATAGCCCTGTCTCTGAGGTAAAACTCTTAATTCTATTTTTTTTGTTTACTAGAGGTTGGTTGGTAGCTCAAGGATCCTTGGCTATTCTATTGTGTCAGAGGTCTCTGTTTCGAGTGACTGTTGGGACGAAACTAATATTAAATGCCCAAGGTTTCGGTTATGGAGGGATTATGTGATTCAGCGGCCCCGAACTTAGTCTTATTCCTTTTTTTTTTTGATTGGTGAGGAGGAGGTTAAAGGAATGTGCTTTGATTCTAACTTCTTGCTGGCGCCATGTGCTGACTGACTGATCAAAGGAGAGAGAGAGAGAACTGATTTTGTTTTGCTTAAAAGATCTCAACTATGATTAAGTCTTTTGGAGTGATTTTCTGAGGTCTGAATTTTGGTCAAAGTTTGTGAACTTGTTGGCAACCTAACCCTCCATGAGTATTTTATTGCCTATTTTATTCATCAATGTCAGTGTATATTAAAAATAGTTCTCTAGCTGCAGTTTCTGATTGATGTTAAGAAGTGGGATTAGAGAAGATTAGAAAACTGTTGGTCCTTAAGAATCTTTTGTCATGTGCTCTAGAAAAATCACAATTAAGCTCTTGCGGAAGGGTATGGTTGTTCCTTTATAAGTTGGTGCCGTTTAGTTTTGCATAATTGAGCAGTTTGACTAGTTCTTTTTCATTCATCATATGGAGGTAGTTGTGGTTGGTTATTAGCGGTTGGTTTATTGGGGGAATAATGTAGGCCTAGATTCTCTTATAATTGAGAGACCTAAGAAAGATTGTAATATATGTAATGCTAAATATGGCGATGGACAATGAGAGGCTTTCTTTTTACTTATGTATTAGGTAGTAGGGAAACTGAGAAACTCATTGGTTTTTGTAGAGGATGGAAAGATCAGGGACTGGAAGTCGACAGAGAAGAGCATCATCCTCTACCGTTCAGAAGCTTAAGCTTGGAGATCACAATGTGGGGGCTAGGGATCGTATTAGCAATGCTAGCTTCATGGATGTAAGTTGATTTTCCTTTTTTTACTTTTGGGGTTGTGTCTTTGAGCACTACAAGGAAAGCTTTCTATCTTATAGCTTTTATACTTTGAGCATACTTTTTGATTGATCTGTTCATATCATATGATTGTGGATGATTGAGTTGTTGGTTGTTAACTACTTTTTTTTTTTGAAACACCATTTGGTTGTTAACTACAATTATATCTTCTCTTTCACTTAGAAGCAACAAAGAGGTGCTGATACCGTATGCTTTCAAGAGAGTGACGAACAAATGTTTTCACATTGTTTTCTTGATTGCAGATTGAGACAAGATCACGGGCGGAGACACCGACTGGTTCATCAACTGTTGGAGTCAAAACACGTTTGAAGGATTGTAGCAACGCTCTCACAACATCAAAAGAGCTTCTCAAGATCATTAACAGAATGTGGGGTCAAGAAGACCGCCCATCTTCCAGCATGTCCCTCGTCTCTGCTCTGCACTCTGAGCTCGAGAGAGCTCGCTTACAGGTCAACGAGGTTATCCGCGAACACAAACCCTGAAAACAACGACATCACCTACCTTGATGAAACGTTTCGCTGAAGAGAAAGCAGCGTGGAAAAGCCACGAGCAGGAAGTAGTCGAGGCCGCGATAGAATCCGTCGCTGGCGAGCTCGAAGTGGAGAGGAAACTGAGGAGAAGGTTCGAGAGCTTGAACAAGAAACTAGGCAAAGAACTATCCGACACAAAAGCAGCTCTGATGAAAGCTGTGAAGGAGATAGAGAACGAGAAGCGAGCGAGGGTGATGGTTCGAGAAAGTCTGCGACGAGCTAGCGAGAGGACATCAGCGAAGACAAAGCCGAAGTGGAAGAGCTGAAGAGAGAGTCTTTCAAAGTCAAAGAAGAAGTCGAGAAGGAGAGGGAGATGCTGCAGTTAGCCGATGCGTTGCGCGAGGAGAGAGTGCAGATGAAACTCTCGGAGGCTAAGCACCAGCTCGAGGAGAAAAACGCAGCTGTTGATAAGCTAAGGAACCAGCTCCAAACCTACCTCAAAGCTAAAAGATGCAAAGAGAAGACCCTTGAACCGCCTCAGACTGAAGAGTACCTGAACCACCACCACCACATGGGTTTCGGTTCGTATAACATCGAAGATGGAGAAGTTGAGGACGAAAACGAAGAAGAATCAGCCGAAAGCGATCTTCATTCAATAGAACTCAACATGGAGAACAAGAGCTATAAATGGCCTTATGGAGAAGAGAACAGAGTAGGGAGAAAGTCAACGCCGAGTAAAAGCCTTTCTTTACAGAGAAGCATATCGGATTGTGTTGATTGGGTTGTACAGAGCGAGAAGCTTCAAAAGAGTGGAGATGGAGGACTGGACTGGGGAAGATCAGTTGAGGTTGAGCCTAAAGGTTACTTAGGATGAAACGCAAGCTTATAAGCCAAGCAAGGCTTCTTCAAAAGATCATCTCCTCTCGGGTCCAAGACTAAGTAACTTCCGTGGTGGATCAGTTTCGAAGTCGCGGTTGTCGGATGCAGCCAAAGGGGAGAACCAGAATGCCAGAAAATCAAGATGGTAATGAGGTAAAAAGGCAGTAAATGTATTCACATTTTGGGAGCAGAGATCTGTAGAATCTAAAGACTTTTACATGTACTAATGATCTACATTGTCTCTTGTACCCGCTCGTTTTGTCAAGAGTGATTTTCTTCGTATGTAAGTTGACAAAAAAAAACTTTATTAAAGTTTTGGACTGAAAATGATCCAAAATATGTAAGAGCTTGCAGAATTGGTCTGAAGAACACAACCCCCTTTCTTTTACCGCGCCGTCTCTTGCAGAATCTGTAATAATAACGCAGTTAGTTATGGGCTGGGCTTCTAGTTTTGGGCTTTACTACTGATATCTTGTTTCTTAACAAGTTTGAATTAGGCTCTTTATCTTCCACACTTTTATAAATCTTTTGGACCTCCTCCAAATGAAGTGGTCCAGTTGTGTTTGCCTTTGATCAAAACATTGTTGCAGATATTAACGTTTTAACTACGATTGGCCTGATCTTGTTTTTTACTTATTGGACTATATAGTTTATGCATCAGACCTGAAAACTCTGGTGTCATTGGAAATTTTAACAGGCCCATAATTTGTTGTGTGTTTCTTTTTCTTAATCGCTTTATTTTATTATATCCGATTCATAAAATGTTATAGGACTTTGGGCGTTCGGTGGCCCGTTCGGTATCGGTCCGGATGATTCGGAATTTTTGGATTTTCGGAGATTATGCTTAGAAGTACCATTCGGTATTTACTAATTATTGGATCAGATTCGATTCGGTTCCTTCCGGGTTCGGTTCGGATCGGATGTAACCAATATTTAAAATCGTTCACAAATATATTTTTTAAACCTCAAAAAGTGACAAATTTTTGTTTTAAAATATTTAAATTGTTTACAAATCTAATTAAATATTAGTTAAACTAACTAAATTAGCTAAAAATAATTCAAAATAACAAATAAAACAAACTACAAATATTGTGAATAATCAAAAATATCTAAATCACCTTAAAATATATCAAAACATTAACATATTTAACTAATTTCAGATATTTTCTGATCCTAATTCGGATTTCGGATCGGTTCGGATTATAACCAAACACCAAATTACTGAGTTCATAAGTCCCGTTCGGATATTTTTGTATAACAGTTCGGATTCGGTTTCGGTTTTTCCGGTTCGGGTATAGGCAGGTACTTCGGGTTGAGGTAAAAACGCCCAGACCTAACATGTTACATCACATAAAAAAAATGACAAAACGATAAAGAGAAACGAATGGTAGATCCACACCAAAAACTAGCAAGAACAAACATCATAGATGCCACATTAGTTTGATACCAAACCAGTCTTGTTTCAGAATAAAGTAGATTAGATGTTCCCGTTCCCACAATAGCAGGATAGACTTCTAATACTTTTGGTGAAAACATAACAATAATTTTCATCGTCTAGATAAGTCTTCTTCTTCACTGCCTTTATCAAATTTGTCGAGAATTAGCTTCGACTAAAGGCTACTAAGCTATCGTACAAACTTGAAATGCAGAGTAAAAATCAGATGGATAGTTTCAATTGTGTTCAGATCCACTATCGCCGACGCACAAACAGATACGCGGAGAGACAATGGAAACCAAACCAATTCCCAAAATAAAACTAGATGAATTTGCATACAAGACTTAATGCACTCTCTATCTGGAAACTATCACTACACAATTTATAACAAAATATAACAAACGAAGACACTGGGAATAAGTCTGAGATTTTTGAATTGAAAGTTAACTCAACCTAACGAAAAGCTAGAGAGAGTGAACCAAAAGTTGATTGAAGGCGGTTCTTCAGCGGTTGAGATTGATGTTCGTCGTGCTTTTGTTTCTACTACTATTGTACTACATATGTGTTTGAGATTCGGTCCATTCACGAATTGAACAAGAGACCACTAGAAAAGAGCCCAATAACGATAGCTGACCCAGTCAATTGAGTAGTCCTTCGACATATGCAAGGAACAAATGTCTAGAGACATAGGCTGCACCGATCGCCGATCGTAGGCACGAAGTCTATGCAAACAACGGTACAAAAATGATCGCCGAACCAACTCTCTTACACATAACAATCGCGAAGTAGAAAGAACGGATCAAGAGGAGTATAAATAGGGAACATTCAATTAAAAAAGGGACAAAACACACAAAGGAAAGAAGAAAGAAAAATAGATTTTGACGACGAGTTAGTCTTTACGACGACAAGTTTTTTTTTGTATCTTCTTTTGGTATTTTACTTACAGTTCAATTAACGAAACATTTAGCTTTTCTTAAATTCTCTTAGATATATAATTGTTGAATCCTAAATCATGGATTTATGATTCAACAATGTGGGTTTTGATAAGTTGGACATTCACGGAAGACAATAACTAGATATATCACTCAATTTCTAATTTTGGTCGTTTAATTTCAGCTAAAACGTGACTCGATCGTAGTTAGTTCCCTGTTATGAAACTCGCACGATTTATATCTCTTGTGTGGTATTTTGTTTTGGAGTGCGAAACTTTATATACATCTATACTGTACATAAGTATCATATCGTTATGAATGTTTGATAAAAATAAAACCATGTGTAAATAAGTATGTATATTACTAGTATGTTGTCAACTCATCACATTTTAATTTTATTGACTTTTGAAATATATACTTCCTCCGTTTCATATTAGTTATCGTTTTATGTTTATACACATATACTAAAAAAATATTTAATTTTGCATATTTTCAAAATAAAAGCATTACTAGGGTGAGACCCGCGCCCTGCGCGGGGTGAGATAAGCATTTTTACCGGTTTTATTTTCCAACATTACGTATTTTATAAAATTAAAAGAATACATTGTAGAAGTATTAAAGTCTATATAATTAAATATAAACGGGTAATATATAAGATATTGATTTTTTTTTTGGAAATAGTAAATGTTATTTCCGGTTCAAGATATAGTATAGGGAATTATCTAGAATCTAGACATATATATTTTTAGGAAATGGAATATAATCTACATACATGATATAAATGAACTTATTGCCATTACTATTATTCTTGTATTTATTGTTTTATATGTAGAAAAATTTGATATGGCAATTATAGTATATTTTGTTCTTAATTACTTCACAATTGTCTAAAATTATGAATAAATAATTTTTTTCCAGTGTTCTGCAAACATCAGATTACAATTAATTGAATAACGGCCTTTAATATAGCACCGAATACTTCCACGGTTACTCTGTTTAGCAATATACTTTTTCGCGCAATGACAAATGGTATTGAACTATATATATATATATATATATATATATATATATAATTTCATGTTTATATGATTTAAGAATTAACTATGGGTTCAAAGATATTATAAATAAAAGTTTAAAATAAAAAGATAACCGACAGAAAAACACTAAAAGAATATAATACAAGTTTTCGCGAGGCTTCTAACAGAATGACGCAAATCCGAAGATAATATCTCGCCTCTGCAGTTGTATCATCATTTTCTTAACCTTTGGTATAATCTTATCATTTTTATTCTTTACAATATTCAGTTATCTGTAGTTTATAAAATACAGTCTTATTTTCGGACAAACTCAAAAGGAGGTGATTGAAATCTTTTTAAGATATTTATATAGAAACTACCCTAGACAACCCAAAATAATCTATCCTATCATGCAATCAATCAATATCAATCTTTGGTATTAAACAGATACTTTTTTGATACTCATGTCTAAAATGCAGAATGAGTGTGTGCATTTCAAATGCCGAGCTATATACTATTCTATATATAACATAGATATAGAATAGATTATTCTAAAAACATAAATGTAAACCCTAAATCCCAAACCGTATACTTTAAACCCAAATCCTAAACCAGTTAATATATATTAAACATGCATACGAAATAAAGTTTTCCCTTACATATCATAGATCAAGCTAAATTAAACAGAACTGAAACAGAGACTTCATAGTATTTCTTTTTATGATTCTATAGATTTTGTACTCGCATATAATACAAATAACCATATACACTAAAACCTCTATAAATTAATAATCTCTATAAATTAATAAATTTTTCCGATCCTGAGTCGGGCCGGTTTAAAAAATGATAGAATTCGATAAATTAATAAGATAATAATTTTTTTGAAATCTCTATGTAAATATACGGTCCCAATAAAATTATAAATTAATAATTATAAATCTTATGTATACATATTTATATCTATTATCTTGTATTCAAAAATTTTATAGACTTCTATAATTTTTTTTTGTCAACAGCTTAATATTATAGGAACTTAGCCAAGCCAAGCTCGAGGAACATTGTTTACAAATACTACATGATTTATAGACTTCTATAAGTTAGAATCGCTTTTAAAGGATAGAATTCTTGGAAGTAGAATTACTTCAAATAAAATAGGCAAAGTAATAAATAAAATACTTTGAAAATGGAATATTAATAATATACATAAAGGAAAACAATAAAGATTAAAAATTTAATTAAATTTAAAAATTACACACTGAAATTTTTATCTTTATAAATTATTAAATTATTAATTTATCTCTATAAATTAATAATTTATTAATTTATCTCTATAAAATAATAATTTATTAATTTATCTCTATAAATTGATAATTTATTAATTTATCATTACAAATTAATATTTATTAATTTATAATGATTAATTAATACCTCTGTAAAAATTAATAAATTTTCTCAGTCCCACCCAGCCGGAATAAGTTTTGTATTAGAATTATAGAAAAATATCTTTATTCTCCGGTATTAAATATTACTCTAATTAATATGCATAGTAATTGGGTTTCCATATATAAAAGAACATTATAAATGTTATTAAAAATATGTTACAAAAATAGAAGGTGTGAATGAATGCAAAAATCAGTTAGACCATCCTTTTTTCCTTTTGAAGGAAACTCGACTAATAGTTCTATTTTCATTGCCAAAAAATAAGGACTTAGGTCTCATTAATAGCAGTAATATTTGAGTTTCCATATACAAAAGAACATTGTCAATGTCAGTAAAAATCAGAACAAATATAGAAGGTGAGAATTAATGCAACAATCACGTAAACAAAATCACTCAAATCAAGAAACTGACGTATTTCCTTATATACACATGCGAACATGAAACTATATAGCATATTTATACGAATATGCATGTTTGTCCAATGGCATAAACCGTAATATCCTAAGATACTTAAGCCTTATTTCAAAAAGAGGCTGAGAAGGAACCTCGTGCCGACACGTCGTCAATAATGGCAATTCCGAAAATATGTTACTCTTTGAAGGTTACTCTTGTTTTTTGCTTCTGTTTTAATATTAAGGGGATTATCAATACACCTAACCAAGGTTCTAAAACGCGGCCGCCTCGAGCGCATTTGCGGCGTTTAAACGCTCGGCGGTTCCCAGACGCGTCAATTTGATCCAAATCGGAGAACTAGGTGGATTCTTTTTCTAAACTTTGTTTTTGGTCATTCTAAAGCTCCAAATCGTCTTATATATGATTAATCTGCATGTTCATAGTTTAAATCATGGTTAAAAAGAAAAAAGGAGTGAAAATAATGTTTTAGAAATCAATGGCGGCCGTTCAAAAAAGTTGCAGAAACCCTAAGAAGAGAAGAGGAAGACGAAAGTTTATTACGAAAATACCTTTCATTAAGAAAATAGTGAAAAATAAACAAAAGTGAGTTAGTGGGGATTCAAACTCATGAATGGATGGTGAAAGTCCATGGTACCACCCACCAGACCACACCACTATCATTGAAATCAATCACATAACTATAAATATATATATAAATATATTAAATCATATTAAAAACTACGCGCCGCATACTACCCGATTTTTTGTCAACTCGCTAGGCGTAGATCAACCGCCCGACTAGCGTCTAGCGCGTTTCCGAACAGGGCATCTAACCATATTTCAACTAATAGAAAATATAATAGAAAATACTGTCAATATATTTTACATTGAAAACCGAAAACGACACTTATTTTGAAACAAAAAATTTATTCTACAATGACAAGTAATTTGAAACGGAAGAAATATGTAGGAGGTTTGTTATTATTATACGTAAATACATGTCACAGATTCGTGTTATCGTTTCTATTTTATGAGCCTTGCTCACCTATTTTACGTCTCATTCGTCATTGGTATGACTACGTAGAAAAACTATTTTTAGCTTTTTTTAGAGCATCAGCAATGCCGATATTCTCGGCTCAATAACCCACAAAAGTTTTTTAGATTATTTTATTATTTTTGTTTTTTCAGCTTAAAAAAAATAATAAAAAAGGAGTCAATCGCGAACTTTCACATGGCGATGAAATCCGTGTACAGTAACGAATTTGTGAGAAAAACAGTCCTTAACAAAAAACTAATTTAGCACAGATTCTTAAATTTTTAAAACTTCACATATTATTATAATAATTTAATTTTTAATTTAGGTACTTTAGATTACATTACTCAAATTTACATGTTATTTTTTTAGATTTAAGGATATTTAAAGATATATAAATTTTAAAAATTTAAAATAATTTAAACGGGTTATCAAACCCGTAAAGATCTAAATCAAACCGGAACCAAAGTTTATAAATACCCGAATAGAGCTAGAATCTTTAAACTCGAAAATCTCAAACCCGAATAAATTTTAACTGAATTCGAGTAGATACACAAATACTTATCCCTAGCTTAGTCAATATAAAACGATCAAATATTATAAATATACTATTTAGTATAAATAAATAAAAATTAAAACTGAAAATTAATATCTGTGCGGTCGCACGGTTCAAGATCTAGTTCTTTCTTAAGAATCATTGCTGCATATGCTTTTAGGTCAACTGTCGCATATGGCAATATGACATGTTTTCTGTACAGTACAGAAAATAAGATATTTGGATGTTTGACAAAGTTGATACTCGTATTAATTTTTAGATTTTATGTTATAAGACTCCAAGAAAAAAATGTTGGAGAAAACGAACAAAAACGAGTTTTTTTGTCAAAGAAAATTTATTTTAACTAAACATTTTTTTTTTTTGTTTAACCTGGAGGGACTTCCACCCCCAGGGGCCAACCCCTCAGCGCGAGGCGGACCATTTGGTACTATGGGGAATTAGATACCCCAATTACCTGGCCAGCGGTTCGAACTCGGGTGCGTATTGGGGCCGAAGCTCCCTCAACACCACCAGGCCAACCCCGCTGGTTAACATTAAATACATATAAATGGAATTTGACAAAGAAACTTATTTTAACTAAACATTAAATACATATAAATGGAATTTGACATTAGATAAAAGTTTTGTTTATGCACTTGCACTCGCTAAAATTTCTACTCGATTTATTTATTAATTTATTATTTTTATTTTTTAGAAACGTTCTTTTTCTTTGTGACAATTATAACTTTTGTCTTTTGCATTGTGGCGTAAGGAATAATTAAACCAAAATATGTCTTCTCATCGTTCTTTTCTTTTGGTAATCATTCTCATCGTTTTTTCTCTTTTGGTAATCATTCTCATCGTTTGTTACTCTTTTGGTAATCATTCTCATCGTTTGTTACTCTGCCCATGTCGTTTACAAGTATGCTATTGACAGAAAAAAAATTATAAAGATTCACGTATCTAAGGGAGTTTAGTCAACGAAGCTGAATCATTAGTGAGTATACATTTTTGTTAATTATCTATCGAATCACAATTAAATTAATAATAAAACATTTATATGATACAGTAGATCTTATACTATAAATGTTACATTAATATTAAAACGTCACAAAACTCAAAATATTTTTTGAACGTTAGATATCAAAAAAGGAAAGAGAATATAGTATATTGTTTTCGATAACAGAATATATAAATTTGTTTTACCAGAATCCTTCTTGCAAAAAAATCATTAAATAACTTCACATGGGAAATTAACTCATACTGCAATAATAATAGCTTGCTTTTGGTGTGAAGCTACGTGATATTCTAGTCATAACAATTAACTTTGACGTAGCCATTTTTCTATTTTTCCTAGTTTCTGTACAAGTTTTTGTTATCTTGTGATTAACATTAATATACATTTAATTCTCTTCCTGCATCGATTAAGACACCTTTGCATGTACGTATGCGGTCTATACAAAGACGTATATATGCATTTCTTTTTATTCTGTTAAAGGTTTTGATTAATGAGGCAACATTACAAAAAGTTACGTAAACATATCTGTTTTCATTAATACAATCAAAGACTATTCAACCTCTTCTGTCAACATATACAATTCGTAATTCGGCCACTTGATAATTAATACCAAAAACAAAAGAAATCGGAGAAAGAAAACACGTACTTAATATTATGTTTTTTTTAACTATTATAAGCAAAATACATATAAACAACATACGGTTAACAACAATTTTTTATATCAAAAGAAAAAAAATTGATAACAGTTAGAGCATTTACTACAAATATAAAACTGTGAACCAAACTGAGATAAGTTTAGTCTGTCTGTCTGTGATATTATTTTATCACAATGTTATATTGTAGAATTAAGAATTCACGTGAATAAATCTAATATGTATACAACGATCAATAAACATTACTTTAAAATTAGTTTCAAAATCAAAACCACCAATTAAATTAGTTTGTAGTATGTTGGGGTTTTTAGTATATTTTTATCATCATGTCTGGGTGAGCTATAGATGCTACCAGGTGTAAGAAGGACATCTTTGATCATATTCTATTTTCTATTACAAACATCATTTTAGAGTAAAATATGTTTTAACTCCTGTTCTATTTTTAATTCTAAAATAGAGTAATGGCTAGAGTTATTTCATTTATGGAATAATCTTACTCATTACTCTATTTTGGAATTGAAATATTTTTATTTATAAACTTAGTTCTTTAGATCTTAAATATTTTTATTTCATAATTTTATCCTCACTTTTATTTAAATTTAATTATTTAAAATAATACAATAACATCAAAAAATATGATTTCCGTAAGAGATTATATAATAATTTTAAATAAAGATGTGTAAACTAATAATACATACACCAAAACTAAACATAAAATATAAAATAAGCAAAATTAATTATTTAATAATCCGGTAAATCGTTTCTGAAACCGCCAAGAACAGTGAAATATTGTCTAAACGATAAAAATAACTGATTTAAAATTTTTTTTTGCTCAATTTAAGAAAGTCAAAGATAAAGAAACTCATTTTCATTATAAAATGCATTAGCTAACCATTTGTGGAAAAAAAATTAATGCTCATTATTGAACCAAAATATGTTATTTTATATATATTTATCATTATTTTACTTTTAATAATAAATGTTTAATTTAAATAAATTATATTTTTATAAAAAAAATTTGTTAACGTATAATTGTTAGGATTAATTAGTAAATTTTTATAAGTAGAAAATATTAGTAAAAATATTAATTAAATAAAAGTGAAATTATTTCAGAATATTCATTTTTGGAGTTAAAAATAGAATAGTATTTGCACCTCAATTCTATTTTGGTGTTGCACTATTTTATAATAAAAAATGGAGTAATACATTGGAGATAATAGTCATCACAAAATAAAATTTATACTTTGATTTTAGACTATGTGTCAGCATTGTCATTTAAAAAGGTAGAAAAATTGTTGTTCTTCAGCCGGTAAAGCAAAAATATTTTATTAGTGTATGATTTTTTTTTTTTACCTATCGTAATTATATTTATACTCTCTCTCTCTCTCTCTCTCTCTCCCTCTCTCTCTCTCTCTCTCTCTCTCTCTCTCTCTCTCTCAACAGTTTTATGTGCATGTTTGTTTTATAAAATGGCCTAACCAGAACCAACAAGAAGATTTCTCAATAAAACCAAAATCTCGTTCTCATCAACCCCCAAAGAGAGAAAGACGGATCGTTATGAGCCGTAGGAACAAGAACAGTGCTAAGCCCGAGCTGAAGCTGAACCTTTCACCACCTCCTTCTCAAGAAGAGCAGATGAGTATGGTTCGGTCTCCAAGCATATCAAACACAGCTTCACCGAGCTCGTGCGTTTCCTCTGAAATGAACCAGGAGGAGATCGAGACGACAATCTCAATGGTCCTCGTCGGCTGCCCTCGTTGCCTTATGTACGTTATGATCTCTCAGGATAACGCAAAGTGCCCAAAATGCAAAAGCACCGTCCTACTCGACTTCTTCCATGAAGACGCCTCGGCCGCTACAACCACTCCCGCCAGCACCACCAAACGCAATAAAAAGTCCGAGAATCGGTTGGACTGTTAACAAAGCAGATGCGCAGATAGAAACATTAAATTGGAAATGGTTACAGATAATCACTAAGAGGATGCTAGTCTAATTCTCTGTTATCTAGTAAGACATGGGTTTGTTGGTTGAAATGTTGTCAATTGTTTTGGTTGTATTTAAAAATGGTAAGATATGAAATAAATTAGTGTTTATGGACTATGGTATTTGGGTTTGTGTACGAATATTTTACTCCTGTAAACTCATTAAGTTATACCTAATATGCATTTTGAAAAAACATAACCATCGAATAAGCAAAATTCTTTTTGGTCAGAGGCGAGCATAATATGCATTTTGAAAGAGAAATTAACTAACAAACTTTCAGAATAATTTGTACCCAATGATAAGTCCTAGAACTGATTTTTTTCCTACAAGAAATATAAAAATAAAGAGATTAAATAACAAGATTATTTTCCTGAAAAATGAGTTATCAGTCAGACCGAAAAATAACAGGGGGTTTCGTCAGACCTGAAAATGGCAAAACAAAATAGTGAAAATTTAAATGTTCAGCATTCAGAAACTTTTGTTTTTTTTTTGTTCAGAGTGCTAAGGGGGTGAAAAGTTAGTTAGAATTGAAGAGGGGTAGTTACAGCTTCAACAGATTTTAAAGTGATGAAATCATTTAAACCAAATATAAATGCAATAGGAACTGAGGCAGTTGAAAATAACGAGCGTTACGTAAGAATGATAAATACGTATTTAATTCCACCTTCAATAAACTAAACAATTTCTTCTAACCTTGCTAAGCTAATTTTATTCGCTGCATTCAACTCCAGTACCCTAATTTCCTCCTCTTACCTAATGCTCTTAAATTCGCGATTTGTTACATTAATGCAACTCTTGCAGTTGCATTCAATTATGAAGATGTTTTGCGTTTGTGATTGAACAAAGTACATTTATTTGGGCCGAACCAATTTGCACCGCCTCTTACTCGACCCGTTGTGATACGTTGAGAATGCAAATTTACAGACCGTTTTATCTGGTTTAAGAAAGAGTCAGGAAAATTTACATTTACTGGAGGTGCGTAAACCGGTTCTTGATCAGAGTGGCTACGTGCTGAGCAACCCATACCGAGCCAGCCACAGTGCAGCAGAACGCGTGCGTGTGACCTTCCCTCTCAATAGATAAGGAAGTACCAGGGGCCTGCTTTGAAATCTGAACAATGAAGATTCTATATATGAGAGGACTCTCTCCTTCATTGTGTCAGAAAATGCATTTTAAGATTAGCTGAGAAAGAAAAATTAATTTAAAACCTCTTCAAAGAGTTGCAGTGGTCCCCAATGATCATCAATGCCAAATAAAAATGCAAGCTTGCTCTGGTTTTCTCTCATGAACTCCCAGTCTGGCTCTGCTGCGAGCTTATATGCAAAAAAAGGTGAAGTCATGTCGTCACGTTAAATGTTTTGTCAGATATTAATTATAGTGCAAATGCTTAACCTTGTTTTAATTTATTATACACTTTGAACTCATATTTAGGACTTTCTAAACTCCATAGGGACACATTATCAAAGAAGAAGGGTACCTCTCTAAACTCTGTCATTGCCATATAGAGAACATTACGCATGGTGTGATACTACAAGGTAGGGGAAGAAAAAAACAAGAACTTGTTATAATGATTTTTATTTTTGAATTTATACAACAAATGCAACTGAGGACTAAAACAAGACAATACCTGCCTCAAGTGAGTGCAAGTAGCTTGAACAGCAGTATCAGACCATGAAGCTCCAAGGGAGTTAGGATACAAGCCGACGTGCAGCCCACATAGGTAACAGTCTCAGTGATGAAATCAGAAAACTTGCTGTAGCGGATAGAACAGAAGACCTGAATACACATGATCCGGCCAGTGACATTCTGAATAAAGATGACTTGATTGGTTCCTTTTCTTTTCATAAGATATAATGCTCACGCTGCAAGTTTTCCAATTAAGTGATTGTTTTGTTGACTGTTTGTTGAGAGACAGAAATGGATATAAGCCAATGCAATATACCACCTGCAAAGCAATCCACAGAGAATATAAGATGATAACACATTGCACAGAGAGAAATTAAGATAGAGGAGGAAAGTATGAATCATAACACTCGGTGTTATACCTTTTCAGAGAACGTCCTTAAAATGTCAAGGGATATATAAGACCCAATGGAGTGTGCAACCTAACAAAAAGCAGTTAAGATTAATGGGATATATATATGTAGAAGCTATATGTCAAATGGAAACATGTAACGTTTAGTATATAGATGAGACGCAACTAGTTCTTACAAGTATTATTGGAACTTTTACTCTCTCCATCTCATGTCTGATAAAATCAACCTGTATGACAACTATCAGATTTAGATTATTGGATACAATTCAAGAACTTGAAATGATTTATTCAACGTGAGGATGAAGATTGTTAGATTTTGTACTACCTTATGATCGATTTGTTCTTGTAACGAAAACAGCCTCCCGGACTCCCAGTCCTAAAGACGAAACAAGAGAATGTAAATCATAACGCACACAAACTAAGAAGAAACCATCAAACTACAACATATGTAGGCAAGTTATAGTATACCTTGCTCGTCTGAGATACTTGGCCAACAGCTATGAAAGAACAAAAAAGACAAACTAGTCAAGCATTTGAGAGTAAAAGAACCAAATCAAACTCATTGGAATCACAGAAAACAAACCCGTGATAGATGCATTTCCATCAAGAAACTGGTATAAAGACTTCAAAAAGTCCTTGTAAAAAGGCACAACACCTGAAGATTGATTAACAAGGCAAATGTATATAATGACATAAATAGAATAATCATATATGATCATTATCTAGTATGCATGCATAGTAAGAGTATAAAAGAAACCTGGATTTCCCGGGATGAACAATACATGGAACTTGGGATCATCAGATTTAATTTCCATTATCTCCGTCATCAAACTTGATCACATAATCCAAAAAATTATTAATAACAAAAAAACAGAGTCGAACAAGATTCAGATAATTAGAAAAAAAGATAAAAGAGTTTAATACCCAGAAACTCTGCACAATCTGGAAGTAACTTGTGTTTTAGCATTGTTCATCAATTCATTTTCACTCTCCATATCTTTCTTCTACGAGAACTGAAGAGACATAAATCAAGTAAAAGACAGAAACAGAGAAAACGTGAGAGAAAGCATGTTGTAACACTCAAAAGATTACTTTTACTGTGAACCATGTGATGATCACCTGAAACAACGGTAGGAGTAGACAGTTTGGTTAATCGAACCGTGGATGGGAGGAAGAAAGCAGCGGGGAGACGGAGTTACCGAAGCTACAAGAAGAAGAAGTCCAAACCGCATTGTTTGTTTCCGCAATTAGTATATAACGTGGGAATTTGGAAAAATACAAATTTGTTTTTTTTTCTTTCTTTCTCGTTACTTTGTAACAACATCGTTTACGCGACGTCGTTTCGGGTTTTGAGGTCTTTTTTAGTTTATCTCGAAAGAGAGGTCGTTGAGACTTGAGACACACAACACACACAGAGATAAGTGTTTTGTAGAGAGGAGAGTCGCAAAGTGTTATCAAATGGCGTCGTCTACTATAGCTTCTTCGACCACTCTCATCTCTTCCTCCACTCGAGTTTCTCCAGCAAAGTCTTCGCTTCCATCTCCCTCCTCCGTCTCTTTCCTTCCAACCATCATACCCTCTCCTCTCCGCTCTGGTTTTTCTCTCCGCTCTTCCCTCAGCTCCACTTCACGCCGTAGCTTTTCTGTCAAGGCACATGCCGTAAGTTAATCTCAATGCTCGATGACTTATATGACTGCTCCATGTGTTGTATGTAGTTTTTTGACAAAGCAGAGATTCTCTTACTGGTTGGTGTGAGCTATCTTATGCTCATTAGATTTGATGTTTGTTAACGATTTTTCTTTTTCTTTTGTATGTGTTTGATAGGATGATCTTCCATTGGTTGGAAACAAGGCGCCTGATTTTGAGGCTGAGGCTGTGTTTGATCAGGAGTTCATCAAGGTTTCTTCCTTTTCCTATTTTTTTAAAAGAATTTTAATCTTGAGTAGTTAGTTCTTAGCCAAATGTGTGAAAAACATACTTTATGTGTCTTGTTGTTGTTATATAAAACTAATTTAATAATTGATGAGTAAATGGTTTGTTTCAGGTTAAGCTTTCTGAGTACATTGGGAAGAAGTATGTGATTCTTTTTTTCTACCCTTTGGACTTCACTTTCGTCTGCCCAACAGGTTTTACCACTGCCCCTTAAATTGAGTATCTGAGGCTCACTAACTAATCTCTTTTTCATTTTGTCTTTGTAGAGATTACTGCCTTCAGTGACCGGTATGCAGAGTTTGAGAAGTTGAACACAGAAGTGTTAGGTGTCTCTGTTGATAGTGTGGTAAGTATAACTCTATTCAGTAAATCATCATACTTTTTTTTACTCTTTTCTCTCATTCTCCTTTTGTTGGGTGTCCACTTAGTTCTCCCACCTTGCGTGGGTCCAAACAGACAGACAATCTGGAGGGCTTGGTGATCTGAACTACCCCCTTGTTTCAGATGTAACTAAATCCATCTCAAAGTCTTTCGGAGTGCTCATCCAAGATCAGGTAACAAAAACTTGTTAGCTTCTTCTCAATCTTTTGCTTCCTTTTAAAACTTTTCAAAAGTGTTTGTGTTGATAAAACAAGAGGAACTTCAGGGAATAGCACTGAGAGGGCTTTTCATAATCGACAAGGAAGGAGTGATCCAACATTCCACCATCAACAATCTTGGTATTGGCCGAAGCGTCGATGAGACTATGAGAACCCTCCAGGTATACAAATAACCCCCTTACTCAAAGTTCAAAACCGTTCTTTGTTTCATATGATCACCCTTTGCTTTAATGCATATATTCTCAATGTTGCAGGCGTTACAGTACATACAGGAGAACCCTGATGAAGTCTGCCCTGCAGGATGGCAACCGGGTGAGAAGTCAATGAAACCTGACCCCAAGCTCAGCAAAGAGTACTTCTCAGCTATTTAGAATAGCTACAACCTTTGCTATATGTGAAATCTGAGCAGAGTTTTATTTTTCTTCTTTTCTTTTACTCTGAACAATATCCTTCCGCAAAATGTATCAAATCAATTTCTTTTACAGTCCCTTTTGTATGAATATATCTCATTTCCATTTTTCATATCTATGCTGAAAATTAATAACATATTGTAATCTTTGACATCACAGAGTAGTATGTTCCTAATACACATTCCACAGCTGAAAAAACCATATTTAGATGATTGTCGTCCAAAAAAAAAATCATATTTAGATGATTAACTGAAGAGTGTAGTAGTTCTTATTCATATTGTCAGCATCCAAATGAAATATACTGCATGAATAAGAACTAAGTGAGTTTAAAAACCATATAAACAAATAAAACAAGAATGCATCTTCAATTCCACCAACACCAATATTCTTTGCCAACATTCATATTTTAGAAGTGAATATTAGAAGTCTAGAATAGAAAAAAAAAACATGGAAATAATTCATATAACTGGAAGTTTGACTAACGAAAGTCAAAGTCACACTGCACAGTCTGAAACTTAAACCCGCTGGACGAATTAGAGGAACCGAGAGGGACCTTGAGATCATCACACCTAATCTTCGGTTTAACTTTCCACGACTTAACCACCCAAAACTTAAACCGAACGCTCATCGCCAGCCTCACACTGATCCGGTACACTCCCGCCACGTCATCCTCCTTCAGATCCGCCCTCGCTCCGTCCCCGAGCACCACCAAGTTCTGCCCCTCCATCTTCGCCGCGACCACCGCCGTGTTCTTCTCCCCCTGGTAGAACGGCGCGACGTCGACGGAGCCGAACCGCTGGTCTTCGTAGTAATCCGCTCACCTGCATCGCGTCGTAGAAGACGCCGAGGCGCTGGTTAGGGTTCCGGATCGTGAAATTGAGGTCGAGATCGTAGTGGAGGTTGCTGTCGTTCGAGTCGAGGCTGAAACGGTTCAGATTGGCGTCGGAGACGTAGAATTTGACGGCGTTGGGGCGGAAGATGAGCCAGAGGATTCAGGGCCGTTACGGCGAGGATGACGGCGACGGCGATGAGGACGTTCCAGATCAGGCTTAGGATGCAGCAGCCGCAGCATTTTAGACAGCTTCCGATGCAGCTGCCGATGCAGCTGAGGCAGCAGCAGCCTCCGGGGGGTTTGAATCGGCGTTTGGGTTTAGGCGTCGGCGGAGGAATGGGTGGCCCGTAGCCGTAGTATCCGCCGTTGAGGTATGGCACTGGTTGTTGTCTGTCTCCCATGTGTTCGACGAAATGCCTCTGAGAGAGAGATTTTGAGAATTCGAATCGATTTTTTTTTTGTTTGTGAAGAAGAGGAGACAGATATATATACACCGACCGACGGGTGTTGTGTGTTTTTATTCAAAAGAATGATTAATGGTAACGCGTTTTTTTAATTAAGGAAACGAATTTCAAAAGTCGTGATTACTCTCGTATGTATATTTGTTGCCATTAAACTCTTGTCTGATTTGGTTAGTAAATATGCTTTCTTGTTTTTTGGGGTTATGGTCACGACTCACGTCTAAGTTTTGGTGACTGTTAAGTAAACAAAGATTTTAATGAAATCAAAACCGGTTAACTCTTAAGCATCGGTTTAGTTTTTCAAAAGAAAGTGCCGTTACGTTTTGGTGCAGAAAAGGTGGCCTTTGAATGTGGTGTGGTCAGTGCTTTTTCAACAATCGATAAGCATTTCAAATTTAGAGGTTTATTATAATATTTTTATTTATAAGGTTTGTCTATAGCTCCATGAAACAAGGTTTAAGTAGAGATTGTTGTTATCAAGTTTCTTGAACTAGAGCTGGGTCTGAGCCCATTAGAGTGGAATGTTTAAATTGGGCCCCATTTTATAAAAGGGTCCCCATAACGTTTTTCGTTTTTTTTTCCATATTAATTTATAAACAATAATGTTTTACCATGTTATATAAGTATGCAACAAATATATAAATTTAGAAAATATAAATACAAATTAAAGGTATTTTTTCTTCATTTTTAGTTTTATTTTGATCAGCTTTTTTATCTAGTCTTTTAGGTATATCTATAAATTAGTTTTTCTAAAAAATTGAATGGGCCATATAGTATCAGGCTCAGTTCTGAATTGAACGTGTGATGTATGGTAAATTTGGATGTCGATTGATTTTTTTTTTCTCACACTGAATTTTCGTTAGATTAAAAAGGTGGAATGCAGAGGAGGAATACTTAGTAGGATTCAACAACAATACAACATACACAAAACTAAACCACAGCCAGCGAGCAAATACAATTCCCGGAAAACAAAAGCTAGCAGAAGAAGAATCTTCCCTAGAGACTTAAGCCGATCAAATGTCGACTGACTGATAGGTGTTTTTTTAATAAAATTTACATTATTCATCAAAATAGCCCAACATCAGTTTGGTTTAAGCGACCGAAGTAATCATGTTCACATTGTCTCTCGCGCCTGCAAGCGGCAACCTCAGCTTTAACTCATAAATCCTTAGTTCGATCAGATTGCATGTAAATAGTAAAACTGATCAATTATGGTTATTGCTGATTTTAAAGTGAGAAAAAAATTTATTCGAGAACTTTTTTATTTAAATGAGTTCAGACAGAAGTTTTTGAATTTTCTAATATAAGCGAGATGGTTCAATCTGAGTTATCTCTTCAGGCTAAACTTGTCGAATAATTTTAATACAATATGGAATTTTGTTGTAAAAAAAATCATTTGCCGATCCAATGCGCAGAAGTTCATATTTGGTTCAACTGTTGCCACTATAATAAAGCCGAAATAGGGAGATGTGAGATTAAGCTATGGCCTCTAGGATAATACTGAAGTATAGTGAATATGCTTGTGATGTAGATTTTAAATAATGGTGAACATCACAAGCAAAGAAACCAATAAACATATAGTTTAATGACTAAATCTCTTTTTGGCATTGCTATTGTCTCATCGATGAAACCAATCGTTTGTTGTTTTCAAAGTCGCATCAGCTTTGTCCATCTCTCATAGTTGATTCCATTATGCAAAACAAAACAAAGTTGTGAAAAAAGTTGTGGAGAACAAACAAATAAAACAGTGTGGTGTGGTGTGAGTGTGACAATTGACAACTTGCCTTTCTTCGTTAGACGGCTGAAGATGCCAGGCCATAACAAACCCTGGCGAATAGCAATCTAGGCCCAATACTACGAACGTAAAAAACGCTGATATGTTCGCCTGATTGGTTAACCCTGGCTTATATGTTTTAGATTATACTTTACTAGTATACTTTTTTTTTTTGGAAAAACTTTACTTTACTAGTATATTTCCCGTGCTTCGCACGGTTCAAATAATTTAGCTGTCATCCAAACTATCTGACTATAAATAACATTGTTAATGCTTATCAACATATCAAAATAAATTATTGTTTTATCACATATATTCTAAACCTAGATAACACATAAACTTAAATACATTGTATAAAAGCATAGATTTCATAGAACATGTTAAATATATAACGTATATAAAATATGATTAAATCTCTTAAATTAACATTTTCATGCACACACCTTTTCATATCTGAATATCTTCAGAAAAAAAAATTTGGTTGATTAGTAAAGTTGACAAACTTTAAATAATATACATAAATACTTAGTAAATAGAAATCAATATCATTCTCATTTTTCTAATTCCTTTTAAGTTTTTTTATATCATATTTTGTTTCACAAAAGCTTTTTCAAATTGAATTCAGTATCCTATATAAAAATGTGTACAAAACTGAGTTTCATCTACATAAACAGTGATAGATATCATACTAAATTCGTTTACTCTTTTTCATGCAAAAATATAGCTGTTAACATTGAAATTAACTTTCATATTTATGGTATGAAACAAACCCATGTTTTCCATTATGGTGTGAAAAATAAAGTTACAGAATAGAAGTGTAATCTGATAAAATCTTCAACTTGACTTATGCAGAAAGAATGATATATAATTATTTTGAGAAAAGAGAAGAATGGATTAGAATAAATATCACTGCTATAGACAAAACTCAAGTAAAACGACAAAGAAGATAGAATTATAAATAAAAGAGGAAATAATATACAAAAAATTAAAGAATTAATTAAATGTTATATAGGAGTTGAAACCGTTAAAATATTTGATGATGCTAGTAGTTACAGAAAAATAGGAATTTAATTTCTGCATCAAATGAGCTATGGTTTATTTCTTCAAACTTTCTTCGCTGTTAGTAATAATTTATGTTCTAACTACTCCCTCCGTTCCTGAAAGTAAGATTTTCTAGAGTTTTCACGTTTATTAAGACTACAATAAATATTTGCCAACTTTAGTTTACTATTTATGTTTTATACAATTTCCAATAACTATCAACCAATAAAATTTTATCAATTCAAATATTCATAATTAATGATCCTCAAAAGTATACAAAAGTACCTTAAAAATATAGAAAATCTTTTTTTGTGGAACAAAAATAAAATCCAGAAAATCCTATTTTTAGGAACGGAGGGAGTACATTTTATGTTGCCTCGATTTTTGTCGATGATTCACAAAAAAGGGTTTTAACGTTTTAGCAAAAAGATAATTGAGAGAAACAGATGGAAAATATTATTGTTTAGACTTGTAGTTGCAGGAAAACGTAGAACTGAATAACTGATTATTCAGATTTTCCATCACCATAACAATATAAATGAATCACTTACTTGATCAAAAAAAAAAATGAATCACTTACTTCTTCGGTTTTTCCTATTGATAACGTGATATCGCTTCTGGTTTTGATACTTAAATAACAAATTCAGAACTTTTTGTTGTAGATAAAAGACAGAGATGAAAACCAGAATATTTACAAATTTTATAGGGGATAAAGAAAACAGTTTGATTATAAACAGTTACGTAGGATTAAAAGTCAGAACAAAGTTAGGTAGCTGAGGATTTGGATTGCACAATTTTTAATTTTAAAGTTTTCACGTATCAATATTTAGATGATTTGCGTTTTAGTATATAAGAGATTAGTGCTCTTGGTATTTTACTATTTACAACAAAAATTATACTTTCAAGAAATTTGTATTGCATTATGATGGGAATAGATTTAGTACTGTAAAAAAATATGATTGTGAAAAGATTTTCATCTCTTAATTACCAAGGAGTATAGTCATAATTCATGAATACCTAAGCTCTTGACCAAAAAAAGAATACCCCAACTCAATATATGTGTAAATAAGAGATCATAAATATTCACAGTTTAAAGTATTTAGTATATTAATTTGCTTCGGATAAAAGTTCAAATGTGGAGATAGATAAACTGTGTATGTAATCGATATTGGCCAATTCCATAATTTCCTATATATGTACTATTGAATCATTGATCACCTACCTCGACTTTCCGATGTTGTACATTATTTTAGACGTTAGGTGAAAAGACCATTTTTTATAAAAAAATTATGTGAGTTTGGCAGTGTCTTATTCATATACTATGCTATAGTCTGTGTGTGTGTGTGTGTGTGTGTGTGTGTGTGTGTGTGTGTGTGTGTGTGTGTGTGTGTGTGTGTGTGTGTGTGTGTGTGTGTGTGTGTGTGTGTGTGTGTGTGTGTGTGTGAGTAGCCCACATACCACGTTCACTACCACCATTCCTATAAAATAAAGTTCAAGTTTAGGTTTATCGGTCAATTTTATTCGAGGGAAGCATATACATCGTGCGCTTTCAAATCCAAATTATAGATTCAAGAAAACTAGATTGCATAATTCTCCATATTTATATTTAATTAGACATTCTCTTGATTAATTAAAACATGCATTAACAAAACTAGATGTTGATGTCTAACCACCGCTTTGATATACAAAGACCAACTTATTTAACTTTTATGAGTTTATTTGGACTAATTTCTATCAAGAAAAAAAAAACTGAACGTGTAAAAGTGTTGTCTTGTTAAAAGTTTTTCTTAACGTTGGTTTAACTTGGATTAAATTACATAACCCCGTCCCGAGTTAGTATTAGTAAACTGACTTTCTTCGTCAAGATTTGCCTACTGACTAAAACATTCCCTACATTTTTTTATTCAATAATGAGTTGAAGGGACCATATTATTATTCCCATTTCTTCTTCAATACTGAGTGGACCATGTTTTAAATTAAATGAATGAAAATAGTCATAGCAAGATATTAAACTTCTTGGACACGTACCGAGCTGTCGAGAGGTGTGCGATGTCGGACGTCATGTAGTCCCTATTGGATCTTAATTAGAGGTAGCAAATACTAATTGTTTTGTTTGAACATTGAGAATAAATACGAAATATTTAGATAATAGAAACTATTAAATCCCAAATATTAGAGGTAGCAAATACTAATTGTTTTGTTTGAAGTTTGAACATTGTAAGTTGTGCTTGTAACAATGAGTACCACCAGATCATGATACAAGATTAATATTCACGATAACCCCTAAGTCACGTCACGCTTACTAACTTTAGTGTTACGTCACATTTTATAAGGATGTGCTTTATTGTGCAAGAAAACCTTATCTTAAGCAATACATCATCACTAGACAAGAAAAGTCTACAAATCCATAAGATGGCTAAAATAAAGCCTTTTTTAACACGGCTAAAATAAAGCCAATCCACATCACTTTTCTTTTTGAACTTTCTTATTTGTTGTGGCATATTGTAGAAATATATATATTTATGGATCTCAATTTATTTCAAGAAAAAAAGATGGAGACACATATTTGAACAAAAAAAAAAAGATGGAGACACACATATATATATATATATATATATATATATATATATATATATATATATATATATAAATGACACCGTAACACAACGTCCACAAAACATTAACAAGTCATAGTCTATTGGATAAAATGTTAGCTCTACAACCGTCCAACTTTATTCGACTCATCAAAATTTCTGAAGCTAAAGTCGATTTGATAGGATCACAAGATGCATCTTAGTCACCGAAACTATATTTCAAGAAAATTTTAAAATAAAAAATTACATTTCAAGAAAATCACAATTAAAAAGAGAATTTAGAATTTAACTATAACAAAGTATTCATATTTAAATTCTCATAACTCGTTACAACAACATCACGGATCTTTAATAATTTGCTATCGTATAAGCAAAATGTACAATTCACATCATATATAATATTCTAACGGAGACCTTAGCTTACTTGCTTTCGCTCCGTTGCAGTTTTAGACACTAACACTACAATACTGAGCATACGTATACTTAACGGCGTTATTTCCGACAATAACTCCGGCAGCTTTATTACCGAAGTTAATTAACGCCTGACACCTCACATAAAGATGATACTTCCCTGTGATAAACGCCCCAACCTTCCACCTCACTCTGCCGTCAGCACGAATATCCAACCTAATGACGCCGCTTTCTTGATCGCCGTCAAGACTAACGCCGTTAAAAGGAGCGATGGGGACGGAGGTTCCGTAGACAAACGGCGACCAGATGTTGACTTCTTTGTGTCCTTGGTACGTCGGAGGGATCGATGTTCGGTAAGTGATCTGCTGGTTCTGGTAAATAGCGTAGACCTCAAGACGGTCGTAGTAAACGCCGATATTGTAGTTAGGGTTCCGGGAAGAGAGAGTGATTTGGAAGTTGGAGCTGAGGAGGTTCGGTGGATTGCCGGAGACGTTGAAGGCGTAGACGGTGGCGTCTTGGAGGACGAAAACTGGCTTTGAAGGTTGGAGAATTGCCCAAATGAGGAGGATTGTGAGGAAGATTATGAAGAGGAAGATGATTATTGACCATATTATTCGACGGATTAGTTTCCGGCGAGAGTGACTATGGGAGCCACAGTCTTTGTAGGTCATGGTATGGTGGTGGTTTTTTTTCTCCGGCGGTGGTGGAGAAATTGTTAAGAGGCTTTGTTAGTTTTTGGTTGATGTGTTGTATGCTTTATACTTTTTATAGAAGAATGATAGCAAGTAAAGGTATTATTTCTTTTATATTAAAATCAAAACGATTACAGTAGTTGTACATGTATTTTTATTAAAGCAAAAAAATATATTTACAAATGATGCATGGCATTTTCATCATCTACAAGAATTCTTTTTTGTCTAATTAATGTAAATTTATGTATTTGGATTTTGGTACATAATATTTTATATAGTATATACTCACAACTGTACATGTTCAGTCAAGTATTTTAGTTTACATGGTACTGTATTAGTTGTTGAATATCACTTTCATTTTATTTTCTGTACATCAATGAATATATATATATTTTTTTTCTTCTGGGAGTGTCAAAATTGTGAAATAGAAGATATATATGGTCGGTCCATGTCTTCTGTAGAAAAGGTGTCTTTATATGTGGTTGAAGATTTTAATTTTTCAGTGGCTCCAATAATAAACCCATTACCAATTCTGCTGGTTAATATTACTTCCAGCTTCCTCATTTGAAATGAAAACTAAGGCTCTAATTGGTGATCACAAAGGAAATAACAGAAACAAAGAGGAATAGAATGCAGAAGAACAAAATAATAGGAATATTTATTCTTTATTGTTCCTTGCCAGATTTTATAAGGAATATTTTTACTCTATAATTCCTTAAATCAAAAGGAATGATAAGGAACATTAGAAAAATAATATTTCACATGAATGGTGTAAAATTTGAGGAATGAAGAGAAATTACTCATTTCCACTCATTTATTTGGTCACCATTTAGAGCCTAGATGATCAAATACTTTGTATACGTATATGGTTTAATAAGCGACAGAGACTGAAAGAGAATTTCATCTATCCACGTAATTCCCCCATAACGGAAAAGAGGACGCAAGTGACCTAACACTAATTGCCAAAAAAGAAACCACCACTTGTCCGTCATCTCTATTTGTCTTGTTACATTGACTAACAATTACAAATGATCTAAACACTGTGTTGTAATTAGATTGGGAAACTCACTAATTCTTGTATTTCTAATTGATATCAGTATCGGTCGACATAGTTGAATGAAAATTTAAATATTACAATGTTACATATTTAGTTGTTACATAACGAATTGTATCATATCAGATATTCAAATTTGTACCAATTGAATTCATACAATGAAGAAACCAAAAAAAGAAGAGAATATATCAAACATCATTCCATGGTATAGTTGATATTCCAATAAACATAGACAAATTAAAGGGAAAAAAGAAGAAGAAAAGGCCACTACACATACATAGATAAGGAAGAATCTGAACCAAAAAAAGAACATGCGGCCATACAAACAAACCGGTAGCAGCACAGAATTGTCAGACTATCTTTTAACAATAACATTCCAAACAATTATGGAAGCATTTTTTTTGCATCCGAAAATTCACTTTCTATGTTCTGTCGAGAAAGGTAAGCCTGTCCACGCCGACTCCCATCATCAATTTTACTATATAATTATCATAAATTACAATCGAAGTTCTTGTTTTATACCAATTTTCTTAAAATTATAGTAATAAAAAATCAAAAACTTAAACGCCAAAACCAACCCGACCTTCAAGAGTGTGGACCAGTCCAATAGATACCCGACCTTGCCTAGACTGTAAACGCTAAAAAATGATCTCTTGTACAACAATCTCTTTGGTTATTACGTACTTCATTATATTAATAATGAACTGAGACGGTAGATAGATGAATTGTTGTCAAAGGTGGTATTAGTGTGTCTTATCCACTCATCTTCGTCTCTCTGTTTTTATTCTTTTTATATAAAAAAATAAATTGATCTATTTTCAGTTTGCTAAATCTCGTGTTCACTATCTTATTTGTGAAAACACCAGCTTCCCAAGGGTAAAGATGAATGACAAGAACAACAATTCCGAGAAGACTCTAATGAAGAAAACGGAAGTGTTTAAAAAAGAAAAAGAAAACGGAAGTTGAGCTTCTCTCGCTCTTGTTTTGACAGCTTCAGTCTTTGTGAAGTCCGCCGTTTTGTGATATCTTGATCAAGAAACAATATTCAGTCAAAGCCATCATGTAGTACGGTCCAAAGGTGTATAAGCAACACGCGATTAAACTTCTTTTTATTAACACGAGGATATTCTAGACCTATAAAAATTCATACTAATTTCTAAAAAGTAGCTCCTCGCGGATGAATCATCTCACCGAGTATCCTAATACGTCGTAAGCAATGATTCATATTGACCTAAGTGTAACCATACAATAAAGTATAATGTGATACTTTCAAATCCATATTGTTTTGTAACTCAGAGTTTGCCTGCCATTAAAACAACCATGGATTTGTAGATGCTTCAGAACCACTCTAAACGTGGATTCCTTAGAATATTTGGACCGCTAGACATGAATTATTCTTTGCAAAAAAAAAAAGACTTCACAAATTGTTAGAATCTCAATGATTATATATTTTAGCTGTCGCGTTTTAGTTTGTTATAGATATCTATATTTTTGACATTTCATTGAACTATAACACAATCAAGGTGTGATTATTAAGGTTTTATCAACTGAAAATTGCGGTTTGGGTTTCAAATATGTAACTTGGTCGTCTGATCTGCTGTGTTAAAACCATAGTGGTCTCATCATTACATTGCGAGAGTTATGCATAAGAAGGAAGGGTATAGAAACTATGAAGAGCACTTGGTTTTCTAAGTGGAAAAGCTGGAGCAGACTAGCTTTGACTTTGTTAACGTAGCCACGCTGAGCCGAGATGACTTTTGCTTGCCTTTTGGACTAGTTTTAGAACTGAGGACATGATCACGTCTGAATAGTCTATTGCTATTTGCTGCTGTCAGTACCATCACACCAAGGAATATCAAAACGGAGATGGATGAGAAGATAAGCATCATTCCAGAAGCAACCTGATCTTTCACATTTTGCGCATACTGAACTGAGTCTAAAGCAAGAAAGGTGATGGGGAACGAGTAAGCCCACCATGCGACATTGAATCTTTTCATTGCCTTCTTGAAAAGGTTTGGCCTACAGACCTGAAAATGTTTAATAAGGAAAAAGTTAATTTTAAGGAAAATGTCTTGTCATAAAATTTGATCTTTTCATTGCCTTTTTGTTTCTTGGTGTTAAAACTTACCAAGGACATGAAAATGAAGAGCGAAAGAAAGAACAACATCTTCGCTAGAGGATCAAATGTTCCACAAATGGAGTTCCAAGCTAGACTTCCCATGGCTGGTGCAGCAAAGAACAAGAAGAAAACTGGCCTCAGCTTTGTTGGGAAGTTCTTACCGCCCGGTAGGCGTTGGTAAAGTGTAACAAAGATAACCAAATAGTGAATCATCCCCAGCGAGAACAAAAATAGAGCACACTCCTTCCAGCCCATCTCCGCAGCTCCCCGTGCAGCCACCAGGTTTGCGATTACTGATACTTGGCTTGCCGGGTTTGCCATCATCGACAGGAACCTTTTCTCTGTTGTGAACCACTGTCCATAAAGCTTTGTGTCGAGGGCCAATATTGGGAGAGTAAACACCGAGAATAATGTCTGATACAAAACGGACTGTGGTTCCAGCATTGGAGATGACTGAAGCAAGATAAGCCACGAGATTGATGGAGCGTAAAGATAGTTCACTCCAATATGATGTGAGAACTCTTCCTTTGCTGTTTGAAAGAAGAAGAAACACTTCAACGCGTACAAGAGACAGAGTGACACTTGTGTTGCAAGTGCTAGGCACCAAAGGAGATGAAACGCCAAAGACGGGAGATTGCTTTGCAAACGGGACATGCTTGGTGAATCAGGTGCGATCATCATCTTCCAAAGCAGAGCTTGGCTGCAGAGGGAGAGGCTTATTCTAAAATAGCCTGCATGGAGACTACTCAAAACAGACATCAGAACAATGGGTTTGGTCTGAGGAAGGTCAGTGCTTCTCTCCTTACTGCTGGATATTGAATCATCAATTTTGATATGAACTTCTTGCTTAGGAAAGCTTTCCATCTCTGAAATATTGATGGAATAGAAGTGTAATGGCTTGTTTTTTTCTTTGTGTTGTTATAAACTTAGGATAGAATTCATATATGTAGGCAGAGAAGGTATGTAGAATAATTAGTTCAACACACGTGATTTAGGGGGAGTTAGTTAGTGATGGACAAGGATGCTTACTTAAAAGGATAATGGAATGTAATAAGGATAGCAATTTGTAGTAACTTTTGGTGAGCCCGGTAACTTGTATAGTACAGCTCAACATTTCTTGTTTAGGCTTCATGAATAAACAAAGCCATTCCTGTTGATTATTTTAATCTTTTATTTATATATTTTCCTACTTTACCTAACTGGTACCATTATAATTGAACAGGATAATTAGGTTTTCTTATCAGGGGGGTGTTACCACTAGACGTAAAGAAAGACTGATGCAAGCGAGCCACTGATACTGAAAAACTCTTATTTGTTTAAGATGTAATCAAAATGCAGATTATATTTTGTAAAAGATGATAAGCTTTTTCAGTAGAGTCATGTTTATTCACCTATTGATCAAGGTCAAGGGGCAATGAAAAAGCTTGAGGAATTACTCGTTGATTTTGTTAGCCATTGTAGCATAAAACTGGTGTACAAAAGAGTCGTTACAGTTCAAGATCAGCCGGCACGAAAAAAACGGTCATAAAACTGGTATTTTTTGGATTATTTCTTTTAAAAACTGTTAATAATTCTGAATATTTTTTTAGCAAAAAAAAAAAAATTCTGAATATTTAAATCAATTATCAATATTGTATATAAGTGTGTTCGTAGAGCAATCTCACTGGCAAACGTTAATGCAAATGAGAAACTATTTAACTGAAATTGTAACTAATAACCAGCAGACTTGAATTAGTGGCACTTGAGGGATAACTCCTATACAGTGAATCTGTAGTTCGTTTTCGGTTGGTCATCCGAACTGTCTTAAATAATAAAAATACATGGCTGCTAGGACTTCGTAGAACTAGTCGGTTGACCTCGGTCGCTGGATCCCACAATTATCAAAAAAGAAAAAGTTTAACACTTTAGATATCCAAAAGTATTTTAATTTTATTTTAAATTATTTTGAGATGTAACTAGCTAGAGCTTACCAATATAATTGTTTAAAAAAAATATCAGAGCAATATTTGATTAGAGTCAATGTATTTATCCTCAGAGTGTTTAGCTCCATTTTAAATTTAACAGATTGTAATCAGCTAGTTTTGCAAAGCTGAGGTTTAAGTTTGATCATTTAAAAGATGTTTTGGGCATTTTTGTCAACAACTCACTACAAACAATAAAGTGTGGGATTTATTCTTTTGTATTATGGTGTAATTAGCTAAAACAGATCATCTAAGCATCTACAAAATCCCAAACAGATCAACTAGTTATTCTACCTAGTATTTATATATTCGTGAATTTACAATAGTAAAAAACAATTGGTGGGGAATCTTTGGATAGTGAGTTTTAGGTAGAAACCATTTGAATAGTGATTTTAGTTTCTAAAAAGGAATTGGTAATAGGAAGCAAAAACTAGGTTCCCTACAAAATAGGAAAACTAATTGACCGGAATCTTAATTGGGTTAAAAGTGGTTTCTGGAAAATCTAAAACTAAAATCTAGTGTAGAATCTACAAACAATCAAGCTTTAAATCTTTTTGAGGTTCTCTAAGTTTATAAATAAATAGCTGAAAACTCTTATCAACAGCTACATTATGTTTTGAGACTTAACTTTTGATCTGTTTGTCTATGATTGAGTTGCCAGAAACTCCATTTAACATATTTAGAAAAAAATATTCAGTTTTTTTTCTTCTTTTGTGGCTCTTTCTTCTCTGGCAAGTCTTTTTTGACAACTTTTCTGGCAAGTCACATTAGCTTTAGTGACAAACTTCAATGTTTAACTGAGGACGTATTGTTGCAACATAGATTCTAACATTTTTTTCTTCTGTTAGCCAGTGCTTTATACTATAGAAGTATATATCATTAGAAGTTTGCAGATTCTAATAAAATTCAAGCCTCTAATGAAAGATGTTCAATTCGGGTTAACCGAACCGAAACTTTGCCGGAAAATCCGGTTTAGTGAACCTGTGAACGTCGGTTAAAAAGGAGTATTATATTCCGAGTCTTTGATAACCAGTCAAAATTCCACGTTGCACTCGCTAAGTCGGCTAGTGTTTTGAACCGTAAATGGGCTTCTATCAAGGTCCATATAAGTCCCATTTTTATAATGTCATTGTCATGAGCCCATTCCCAATCGTGATAAATCCCATTAAACCAATCAGTACACGCCATGTCATTGACAAATGGGACTCGTAGCGGTCATCATCGTCCGACTTGGTATATTCCTCGTGTTATCTTCCAGAACAATAGAGAGAGACTCATCCAAATCAATCTCAGCCGTCCATTCCTCACCCGTGTGTTTCCTCCCTCCTTCTTCTTGGTCGACAAATCGTAACTAACACCTTCACGAAATCGTCGTGTGACTAAAAACCCTAAAATCATGGCTAAGGAGAGTCAATCTCCTCCTCCGTCGACGACCACCGGAATCACGTTTTCTTCTTCTTCTTCTTCCTCGTCGTCTCTGTCGATGATGCTATCCTCCACCAACGCGTTCACCTTGCTGTCGAAAGGGTGGAGGGAGGTGCGTGACTCGGCCGACGCGGATCTCCAGCTGATGCGCAAACGAGCCAACTCCGTTAAGAATCTAGCGTCGACGTTCGACCGGGAGATCGAGAATTTCCTCAACAACTCGGCGATGTCTGCGTTTCCCGTCGTGTCGTCTTCGTCGTCTCAATCGGCGTCGTTTGGGAATGAGATTGGGATCATGAAGAAGCTTGAGCCGAAGATATCGGAGTTCCGCAGGGTGTACTCGGCGCCGGAGATCAGCCGGAAGGTGATGGAGAGGTGGGGGCCAGCGAAGGCGAAGCTGGGGATGGATCTGTCGGCGATTAAGAAGGCGATTGTGTCTGAGATGGATCTGGATGAGCGCGAAGGGGTTTTGGAGATGAGGAGGCGGCGTGATAGGGATAGGTTTAGGGAGTTTTACGCGGAGAGGGAGGGAGAGGGAGAAGGTAGCTTTGGGGATTGGAAGCCGATTAGGTCATTGAAGAGTAGGTTTAAAGAGTTTGAGAAACGGAGCTCGTTAGAGATATTGAGTGGATTCAAGAATAGTGAGCTTGTGGAGAAGCTCAAAACCAGCTTTGTAAGTTTCACAAGTCTATATCTCTCTCTTTTAGTTTACTCTCGCTTTGGCTTGAATTATAGTTTCTTAAGGTGTTTTCCTCTTTTGTTGTATTTGCAGCAATCATTGTACAAAGAAACTGATGAGGCCAAGGTTTGAATTTTGAAGTAGCAACTCTCTCTATTTTCGTCTAATTTTAACAGGAATGGCACACACTAATATTTGAGATTGAACTCTTACAAATAACTTGTTAATCTGCTTGAATTTTCTTGCTACTCCATATATTTTAGCTCAGTGTTCAGTCGGGAGTTTGACGTTAAATTTTGGTGCAGGATGTGCCACCACTGGATGTAGCTGAACTTTTGGCGTGTTTGGTTAGGCAGTCTGAACCTTTTCTTGATCAGATTGGTGTAAGAAAGGGTAAGCATGTATTGCATCTTTTTTCTTCATGTTGCTTACCTTTTTGATTTGTTGTATGTATCTGAGTTGTGAATAGTTCGAGTTTCTCTGCCATGGTGATTTTTCAAAAAAAAAAAAAAGAAACTCAACTTTTCTTCCTGATAATAGAAGAGGCTTTGTTTAGTGTGTTGCTTGCCCATTTTTCGGGTTTCAAATAGTTTTAGGTAATACTTTGTGTGAGACCCGTTTTAGGTGATACATCACTCAAATGAAACTTGCCTTTCAGTGGCTTATTAGACATGACATTTTCTGTAGATAAATGGTATGAATCACCCTGTCTTGGTATTCAAATGAGAAACTCAGTCCCTGATTTTGCCCGATTTAATTTGTCTTTCAGATTTGTGCGACCGAGTAGTGGAAAACCTTTATAAATGCAAGAGCCAACAACTTTGGCGGCTGCCATCTGCACAAACATCTGACTTAGTTGAAAATGATAACCATGTTGATGATTTGGATATGAGGATAGCCAGCGTTCTTCAGAGCACAGGACACCATTACGAGGGTGGCTTTTGGACTGATTTTCTGAAGCCTGAGACCCCAGAAAGCAAAAGGCACGTGGCAATAGTTACAACAGCTAGTCTCCCGTGGATGACCGGAACAGCTGTAAATCCCCTGTTCCGAGCTGCCTATTTAGCAAAATCTGCAAAACAGAGTGTGACACTCGTGGTTCCTTGGCTCTGCGAATCTGATCAAGAACTAGTTTATCCAAACAATCTCACCTTCAGTTCACCTGAAGAACAAGAGAGTTATATACGTAAATGGTTGGAGGAAAGGATTGGTTTCAAAGCTGATTTTAAAATCTCGTTTTATCCGGGAAAGGTAAGTTGATCATTTTGGATTCACACTATATGTTTTCTTTTGGTGTTACTTGAGAGTGACTTGCATTTACTGCTTTTCTTATAGTTTTCAAAAGAAAGGCGCAGCATATTTCCTGCTGGTGACACTTCTCAATTCATACCGTCAAAAGATGCTGACATTGCTATTCTTGAAGAGCCTGAACATCTCAACTGGTATTACCATGGGAAGCGTTGGACTGATAAATTCAACCATGTTGTTGGAATCGTCCACACAAACTACTTAGAGTACATCAAGAGGGAGAAGCATGGTGCTCTTCAAGCATTTTTTGTGAACCACGTAAACAATTGGGTCACTCGAGCATATTGCGACAAGGTGGTCTTTCTAACTCTCTCTGTTTAAGCTCTTTGTTCTGTTGATTGAATCCTCGTCAATGCTGATACATATCCTCTCCCAACCCATGAAAGGTTCTTCGCCTCTCTGGAGCAACACAAGATCTGCCAAAATCTGTTATATGCAATGTCCATGGTGTCAATCCCAAGTTCCTTATGATTGGTGAGAAAATTGCTGAAGAGAGGTCCCGTGGGGAAGAAGCTTTCTCAAAAGGCGCATACTTCTTAGGGAAAATGGTGTGGGCTAAAGGATACAAAGAACTGATAGATCTGATGGCTAAACACAAAAGCGACCTCGGGAGCTTCAATTTAGATGTGTACGGAAACGGTGAAGATGCGGTCGAGGTCCAACGAGCAGCACAGAAACTCGGATTTGAATCTCAATTTCCTCAAAGGAAGGGACCATGCGGACGATGCTCTTCACAAGTACGTTCTGAAGAAAAACGCAGATATGCTCTTCAAACGATGTTAATCTTTTCTCTCTTTGATTGTTTTAATGAAGGTACAAAGTGTTCATAAACCCGAGCATCAGCGATGTTCTATGCACAGCAACAGCAGAAGCATCTGGCCATGGGGAAGTTCGTGGTGTGTGCAGACCATCCTTCAAACGAGTTCTTCAGATCATTCCCAAACTGTCTGACTTACAAAACATCCGAAGACTTTGTGAACAAAGTGAAAGAAGCAATGTCGAAAGAGCCGTTACCACTCACTCCTGAGCAGATGTACAATCTTTCTTGGGAAGCAGCCACACAGAGATTCATGGAGTATTCGGATCTCGATAAGATCTTAAACGATGAAAATGGAGGAAAAAGGATGAGAAAATCAAGATCGGTTCCGAGCTTTAACTGAGGTAATAGATGGAGGACTGGCGTTCACACACTATGTTCTCACAGGGAATGATTTTTTGAGACTATGCAGTGGAGCAACACCACAAACAAAAGACTATGATAAGCAACATTGCAAGGATCTGAAGCTTGTTCCACCTCAAGTTCACAAGCCAGTCTTCGGCTGGTAGAAGTTTTACCAACAGTTCATTGCTTTTTCCTTAGATTTGTGTAAAGTAAACCACTACTACGTCTGTTATTGCTATGATAGCTGTTGAAGGTCGTTTGTTAATAGATAGGTAGTAGCGAATGTCATTTTGTGGGCTATTTTGTAGAGTATTAAATACAAAGCGTGTTTAATGCCATATGTAAAAAAAAAATATTCCCTTCAACTATATAAATAGCTTTGAAGGTTTTATTTTGTTTCGTTAATATCAATTGTTTTTGAAGTCTATGCAAAAAGTAAAGTGAAAAACCAATATTTAAACAAAAAATATTAAAGAAAATTAAAATATGATTTTCATTGGTTACTTTTTAAGTAACTAAATGCTAGAAACAAAAAGATGTTTTTCTTATTACTTAATTCAAATGTATAATTTGGTTTGAAATTTGTAAAAGAAAAAGTGAAGAATATAAACTTCAATAGATAAAGAGGATTTTATAATTGTAATTCTACTAATCTAAGTAATATATGAAATTTTATTAAACGAATATTAAAAAATTAGAAAGAATTCTCTAGATAAAGAAAATTTGGTTTTAGTGTATAGTTTCATCGAGAATTGACTTAAGATGATGGTCAAAGAGTTTAGAACCTCTATTGTCTTTGTTTCTCTAGATAATGAAGATTTTATAACGCTAATTCCATTAATCTACGCAGTATATAAAATTTTAGTAAACGAAATATTAAAAAATTAGAATGATTCCTATATATCATGAAATAAACTTTAGAATACACTAATTCAAATGTAAAATGTGGTTTGAATTTTTTTAAACAAAAGTAAAGATTATAAACTTCTGTATATAAAGCATTAACGAAAACACATTATTTTAGAAGGGATTAACCCACAGATTTTGTAAAATTTCAAAAATATGGAAATCTGGGTTTAGTGTATAGTTTCATCGAACACTAACATAAGATGATGTTCAAAGAGTTTAGAACCTCTGTTGTCTCTGTTTCTCTAGATAATGAAGATTTTATAATTCTAATTTCACTAATCTAGACAGTATATAAAATATTAGTAAACGAAATATTAAAAAATTAGAATGATTCCTATATACAATGAAAGTAACTTTATAATACATCAATATGTATTCAAATGTAGAATGTGGTTTGAAATTTTTTAAACAAAAGTAAATACTATAAACTTCTGCATATAGAGCATTTACCGAAAACTCATTATTTTAGAAAGGATTAACCCACAGATTTTGAAAAAAAAAATCAAAATATGAAAATATGGTTTGGGTATATAGTTTCATCGAGAACTGACATAAGATGATGGTCAAAGAGGTTTAGTACATTTTTTGTCTCCGTTTCTCTAGATAATGAAGATTTTATAATTGTAATTCTACTAATCTATGTAGCATATGAAATTTTAGTAAACGAAATATTAAAAAGTTAGAATGATTCCTATATACCATGAAAGAAAATTTAGAATACAATAATTTAAAATTTAGAATGTGGTTTGAATTTTTTTAAACAAAAGTAAAGAGTATAAACTTTAGTATATAGAGCATTTACGGAAAACTCATTATTTTAGAAGGGGTGTTAACCCACAGATTTTGGAAAATTTTGAAAAATATGGAAATCTTGTTTTAGTGTATAGTTTCATTGAGCACTAACATAAGATGATGATTAAAGAGTTTAGAACCTATGTTGTCTCTGTTTCTCTAGATAATGAAGATTTTATAATGGTAATTCCACTAATCTATGCAGTATATGAAATTTCAGTAGATAAAATATTAAAAAATTAGAATGATTCCTATATATCATAAAGAAACTTTAGAATACATTAATTCAAATTTAGAAATTGAATTTTTTTAAACAAAAGTAAAGAATATAAACTTCAGGATATAGAGCATTTACCGAAAACTCATTATTTTAGAAGGGATTAACCCACGGATTTTGAAAAAATTTCAAAAATATGGAAATCTGGTTTTAGTGTATAGTTTCATCTGGCACTAACATAAGATAATAGTCAAAGAGTTTAGAACCTATGTTGTCTCTGTTTCTCTAGATAATAAAGATTTTATAATGCTAATTCCACTAACCTATGCAGTATATGAAATTTTAGTAAAATTAAATATTAAAAATTAGAATGATTCCTATATACCATGAAACATAGTTTAGAATATATTAATTCAAATGTAAAATGTAGTTTGAAAATTTTAAACTAAAATGAGAGTATAAAATCCAGTATATATTATTTACCGAAAACTCAATATTTTTGAAGGCTTTAACCCACAGATTTTGAAATAAAATCCAAATTTTTTTTAAAATCTGGTTTTAGTGTATATTTTCATCGAAAACTGACCTAAGATGATTTTCAAAGAGTTTAGAATATCTGTTGTCTCTGTTTCTCTAGATAATGAAGATTTTATAATGCTAATTCCATTAATATATGCAGTATATGAAATTTTAGTAAACAAAATATTAGAATATTAGAATGATCCCTATATACCATGAAAGAGACTTTAGAATATATTAATTCAAATGTAGAATTTGGTTTGAAATTTTTAAAACAAAGGGAAGAGTATAAACTTCATTATATATAGGATTTAACGAAAACTCATTATTTTAAACGAGGTTAACCCACTGATTTTGATTTTTTTTTCAAAAATATGAAAATCTGGTTTTAGTGTATAGTTTCTTAGAGGACTAACATAAGATGATGGTTAAAGAGATTTAGAACCTTTGTTGTCTCCGTTTCTCTAGATAGTAAAGATTTTATAATGGTAATTCCACTATTCTAGTCCGTATATAAAGTTTTAGTAAACTAAATATTAAAAATTATAATCATTCTTATATACCATGAAAGATTGTTTAGAACACATTAATTCAATTGTCGAATGTGGTTTGAAATTTTAAACAAAATTGAACAGTATAAACTTCCGTATATAGAGCATTTACAGAAAACTCATTATTTTAGAAGGGGTTAACCCACGGATTTTGGAAAAATCTCAAAAATATGAAAATCTGGTTTTAGTATATAGTTTCATCGAGCACTAACATAAGATGATGGTTAAAGAGTTTAGAACCTCTGTTGTCTCTGTTCTCTAGATTATGAAGATTTTATAATGTTAATTCTATCAATCTAGGCAGTATATGAAATTTTAGTAAACGAAAAAATATTAAAAAATTAGAATGATTCCTATATATCATGAAAGAAACTTTAGAATACAGTAATTCAAATGTAGAATGTGGTTTGAATTTTTTAAACAAAAGTAAAGATTATAAACTTCTCTATATAGAGCATTATCCGAAAACTCATTAGTTTAGAATTGATTAACCCACGGATTTTGTAAAAATTTCAAAATATGGAAATCTGGATTTAGTGAATAGTTTCATAGAGCACTAACATAAGATGATGGTCAAAGAGTTTAGAACCTCTGTTGTCTCTATTTCTCTAGATAATGAAGATTTTATAATGCTAATTACACTAATCTAGGCACTATATGAAATTTTAGTAAACTAAATATTAAAAAATTATAATGATTTCTATATACCATAAAAGAGGATTTAGAATACATTAATGCAAATGTAGAATGTGGTTTGAAATTTTTGATCTAAACTGAAGAGTATAAACTTCATTATATAGAGCATTTACCGAAAACTCAATATTTTTGAAGGGGTTAACACACGGATTTTGAAAAAAAAATCAAAATATGAAAATCTGGTTTGGGTTTATAGTATCATCGAGATCTGACATAAGATGATGGTCAAAGAGGTTTAGTATATTTGTTGTCTCCGTTTCTCTAGATAATGAAGATTTTATAATTGTAATTCCACTAATCTATGTAGTATATGAAATTTTAGTAAACGAAAAATTAGAATAATTCCTAGGGAGAATTGCCAAGTGTGACTCAAAACTTGGAGTCAAACCCCAAAAAATACCCCAACTTGGGTCAAAGGCAAAAGTAACCTAAAAGACTATTGAAATTACAATTATCTCCTTGTGAACAAACAAAAAAACGGATTTTTTTTTACGTTTCTACCCCTCGCAAGTCGTCTGTTTAGACGACTTGAAAATAAGTCGTCCAGACGACTTAACTTAAAGTCGTCCAGACGACTTAACTTAAAGTCGTCCAGACGACTTAACTTAAAGTCGTCTGGACAGTTATTCTTAAACATAATTTAAAAATTTTGTAAAAAATATTTTGATAAGTGAAAAATTGGAATTATGTAATTAACATATGTCTTAAGAGATATAAATTAATATATAACAAATTTCAATTGTTTTCAGTCCAGATGAGTGAAAGTAGTGAGTCATGATATTCTTTAGTTTATGTTTCATCAACATATGTTGTAGTATTGTATGTGTTCTTAGGGTTAGATTTTGGAAAGCATTAAAACCGTTTTTGAAAATTTTTAAAATTACCTAAGCGTGTTCATTTCTGTGTATAGTAAACACTATTGAAGTATAATTTGATTTTATAACGTGGTTAGTAAGTTAATTTAGTCATTTTAGTTTAGGGGTTCATTTTAGGGTCTGGGACGACTTAATATTTAGTCTTCTGTGCACAGACGACTAAATATTAGGTCGTCTGATGTACATTATTAGCCAGAATAAGTCGTCTAAACCGAACCAAACCTTAAAGTTTACCAATGTACTTTTAAAGCTAACCGGATTATTTACCCAATATATAAGGTGATTTTTTTTTTTTGGTTTCATTTTCCGCTAAATTCAGAAACCCTAACAGTTCTCTCTCACCGGCGATATCAAAGGCGATTCGAATTCCCACTATTTCCGAACAAACCATCGTTCTCAACGTCGGCTATCTATCTCACTTCATTCTCACCGTTGTCGCCGCAGCTTCTTCTAACCATAGCGCCGCCGATTCCTCTAAACCCTAGCGCCCCCGCTTCCACTATTTCCGAACAAACCGTCGCCCTCGCCACCGTGCTCACCAACGTTCTCACCGCCGCTTCCTCTAAACACTAGCTAGCACCGCCGCTTCTTCTAAACCCTAGCGCCGCCGCTTCTTCTCTGTAAACCGTAGCGCCGTTTCTCTGTAAACCCTAACGCCGGTAAGTCATCCATCTCGAGGAAAAGATGAACATAAAACGTTGTCTCTATCAATTTACTCATTCTCACCGTTTGACGTTTATTTTTTCAGATCTATAACCACAATGACGAGTACTCCAACCTTCTGCGACTAATCAGGTCCGCTTGAAATTTTTCTACTGGAAGACTTGTAAGTAAGTCGTCTGGAAAGTCTTCCAACTGGAAGACTTAGTAGACGACTTAAATATAAGTCGTCCATTTGGAAGACTTTTCAGACGACTTAAATATAAGTCGTCAACTAAGTCGTCCAGTTGGACGACTTTCCAGACGACTTATATTAAAGTCGTCTACTAAGTCGTCTGGAGTAACAATTAAGGCGTGATTGATTTAGCTTGTGTTCTGACTTCTATTGTTGTCTTTGATTATTTTGCAGACAAAAAGGATGGATATTCCAGAACTCCCCCGTAGGTTATACACATTAAGGGAAGATCCAGAACCCCAGCATAGCATTTCGTATCATTCGGATAACAACAGGTTGCATACTGCTCTTAAGGGATCTCTCACTAACAAAGAATTTGAAGAGCTCAAGGAGTCGAGATTGGGAGTTTTCATCAAGTTCAAGGAGCAGGGATTTGGTTGGGCTTCAAGGCTGGTTCACCACATGCTCTGTTTAAAGCTGGACATTAAGAAGAAGTACGAGATGTGGTCTCTCGTTGGTCCAGAACCTTTGAGGTTTTCACTGTTAGAGTTTGAAATGATCACTGGTCTAAACTGCGAGTACATCGAGGACCTTGAGACACCAAAATGTGATGTTACCCCAGAGATGGTTTCTTTCTGGGGGATGATGGGAGTTCATCTAGAAGCTGGGCCAACTACTGATCAGATAATAAATGCACTGAAGAGATGCGGGGATTGGTCCACGGAAGATCGCAAGCGGCTCGCGTACCTTTCCATCTTCACTGGATTCATTGAAGGGAGAAAGTTTTCAACCGCTACACGAGCTACTCTGGCAAGGCTAGTGATGGATTTAGAACGGTTTGAGAATTATCCATGGGGGAGAGTCGCGTTTAAGGTGCTGCTGGACTCTTTGTGGAACAAAGATCTTACTGGCTGTTACACCGTGGATGGGTTTATACAAGTTCTTCAGGTCTGGGCGTACACAGCTCTGCCGGGAATGGATGCTGGTATTGGTAGTCCCAGAGAAAACAGTCCGCTTCCACTGATTCTGGCTTACGAGGGCAGCAGAGGCCGCAGATTCATGAAAGCTGCTATCTTGAATCAGGTACCTTTCCATCTTCACTTAATTAAGTTGTCTGGAAAGTTTTCCAGCTGGACGACTTAGTAGACGACTTATAATAAGTCGTCTGGAAGGTCTTCCAGCTGGACGACTTAGTAGACGACTTATTATAAGTCGTCTAGAAGGTCTTCCAGCTGGACGACTTAGTAGACGACTTATAATAAGTCGTCTGGAAGGTCTTCCAGCTGGACGACTTAGTAGATGACTTATAATTAAGTCGTCTATTTAGTATTTTGTTTCAAATATCTAACTCGATTCTTCTTCTATTTACTGCAGACCCGCGTGATCAACTTTGTTGAGAAGGACATTAGTGAAATGTGGCCAAAATGGGACTCTGAGGTTTGATAGAAGCTCCAAAAGAGAGAAATAGATACTTAAATCTTTTCTTAAAATCAAGTTCTATAGCCGTGATAGAATCAGGATTTGCAATAGAGATTTGCTCGAGATATGAAGGCAGACGCGAATACCCTTCTTCTGCTGATCCTCTCACCAATTTTTGTGCATAATGGTCAAAGAGTTTAGAACCTATGTGGTCTCTGTTTCTCTAGATAATGAAGATTTTATAATGCTAATTCCACTAATCTATGCAGTATATGAAATTTTAGTAAAATTAAATATTAAAAATTAGAATGATTCCTATATACCATGAAACATAGTTTAGAATATATTAATTCAAATGTAAAATGTGGTTTGAAAATTTTAAACTAAAATGAAGAGTATAAAATCCAGTATATATTATTTACCGAAAACTCAATATTTTTGAAGGCTTTAACCCTTAGATTTTGAAATAAAATCCAAAAATATTAAAATCTGGTTTTAGTGTATATTTTCATCGAGAACTGACATAAGATGATTGTCAAAGAGTTTAGAATATCTGTTGTCTCTGTTTCTCTAGATAATGAAGATTTTATAATGCTAATTCCATTAATCTAGGCAGTATATGAAATTTTGGTAAGATTAAATATTAAAAAATTATAATGATTCCTATATACCATGAAACATAGTTTAGAATATATTAATTCAAATGTAGAATGCGGTTTGAAATTTTAAACTAAAGTGAAGAGTATAAAATCCAGTATATATTATTTACCGAAAATTCAATATTTTTGAAGGGGTTAACCCACAGATTTTGAAAAAAAAAATCCAAAAATATGAAAATCTGGTTTTAGTGTATAGTTTCATCGAAAACTGACATAAGATGATGGTCAAAGAGTTTAGAACCTCTGTTGTCTCTGTTTCTCTAGATAATGAAGATTTTATAATGTTAATTCCATTAATCTAGGCAGTATATGAAATTTTAGTAAACGAAATATCAAAAAATTAGAATGATTCCTATATATCATGAAAGAAACTTTAGAATACATTAATTCAAATGTAGAATGTTGTTTGAAATTTTTAAACAAAAGTAAAAATTATAAACTTCCCTATATAGAGCATTTACGGAAAACTATTTAGTTTAGAAGGGATTAACCCACGGATTTTGTAAAAATTTCAAAAATATGAAAATCTGGTTTTAGTGTATAGTTTCATAGAGCACTAAATAAGATGATGGTCAAAGAGTTTAGAACATTTGTTGTCTCTGTTTCTCTAGATAATGAAAATTTTATAATGTTAATTCCACTAATCTAGGCACTATATGAAATTTTAGTATACTGAATATTAAACAATTAGAATGATTTCTATATATCATAAAAGAGAGTTTAGAATACATTAATACAAATTTAGAATGTGGTTTTAAATTTTTAATCTAAACTGAATAGTATAAACTTTAGTATATAAAGCATTTACCGAAAACTCAATATTTTTGAAGGGGTTAACCCACGCATTTTGAAAAAAATTCAAAATATGAAAATCTGGTTTTAGTGTATAGTTTCATCGAGAACTGACATAAGATGATGGTCAAAGAGGTTTAGTACATTTGTTGTCTCCGTTTCTCTAGATAATGAAGATTTTATAATGGTAATTCCACTAATCTATGTAGTATATGAGATTTTAGTAAACGAAATATGAAAAAATTAGAATAATTCCTATATACCATGAAAGAAACTTTAATACATAAATTCAAATTTAGAATGTGGTTTGAAATTTTTTAAACAAAAGTAAAGGGTAGAAACTTCAGTATATAGAGCATTTACCGAAAACTCATTATTTTAGAAGAGGTTAACCCACGGATTTTGAAAAAATTTCAAAAATATGGAAATCTTGTTTTAATGTATAGTTTCATCGAGCACTAACATAAGATGATGGTCAAAGAGTTTAGAACCTCTGTTGTATATGTTTCTCTTGATAATGAAGATTTTATAATGCTAATTCCATTAATATAAGTAGTATATGAAATTTTAGTAAACGAAATATTAAAAAAATAAGAATGATTCCTATATACCATGAAAGAAACTTTAGAATACATTAATTCAAATTTAGAATGTGGTTTGAAATTTTTTAAACAAAATTAAAAAGTATAAACTTCAGTATATATAGCATTTACCGAAAACTCATTATTTTAGAAGGGGTTTTAACCCACAGATTTTGGAAAAATTTCAAAAATATAGAAAATCTGGTTTTAGTGTATATTTTCATCGAGCACTAACATAAGATGATGGTCAAAGATTTTAGAACCTCTGTTGTCTCTGATTCTCTAGATACTGAAGATTTTATAATGTTAATTATACTAATCTAGGCACTATATGAAATTTTAGTAAACTAAATTTAAAAAATAGAATGATTCCTATATACCATAAAAGAGAGTTTAGAATACATTAATACAAATTGAAAAAACTTCAGTATATAGAATATAAACTTCAGTATATAGAATATTTACCGAAAACTCAATATTTTTAAAGGAGTTATTCCACAGATTTTGAAAAAAGTCCAAAAATATGAAAATTTAGTTTTAGTGTATAGTTTCATCGAGAACTGACATAAAATGATGGTCAAAAAGGTTTAGTACATTTGTTGTCTCCGTTTCTCTAGATAATGAAGATTTTATAATGATAATCTACGTTGCATGGAATCGTTGTTTTGGCTATGATTCCCGCTCCGGAAATGGAAACAAGATCGGAAGCGTCCGGAATCGTTTGGAATCGTGATAGAATCGCGATTCTAGAAAAGATGAATGGAAGCGCAGGGGAAGCTCTGATTCTGACTTGGAAACGCATGATTTAAGGAGTCGGAATCGTCCAACAATATAAATTACTTGACAAAGGCTCGCACTTGTATAACTACTGAAACTTATCGTGTGTGAAAAAAGTACTTTGTTTTATGACTTCTCTCAAAAGAAGAAGAAGCAATTAGGGTATTCAAGTTACACATATTCTTAAATTATAGTTTTTATTTGAATGCTTGTTTTAATCAACATTAAAGAATAAATAAACATGGGTATTATAATATTATCGATAATGGTCTAAATTTACCATAATGATGCATTTCCATGAAATTACCATGAGAAAAACTAACGTTTGTTTGATAAATAATAATATACTTTTTGTATTTCTATAATATGTGATACATATTACAAAACATTAAAAACATTAACGTAGATTTCAAATTTTATTTTAGATTTTATATATACATATTATAACTCAAAACATTAAAATATTAACACTAAAGTGATACTTCCCCGCTTCCTAAAAGTAATTATATATATATATATATATATACTAAAACGCTTCAAACACGTCCCCGCTTCCTAAAAGTTTATAAAATATCGATTCCGCGTTTCTGAACGCTTCCGCTTTAATGTACCCGCTTCCGATTCCATGCAATACAGATGGTAATTCCACTAATCTAGGCAGTATATGAAATTTTAGTAAACGAAATATCAAAAAATTAGAATGATTCCTATATATCATCAAAAAAGTTTAAAACACATTAATTCAAATTTAGAATGTGGTTTCAAAATTTTTAAACAGAAGTAAAGAGTATATACTTCAGTATATAGAGCATTTACCGAAAACTCATTATTTTAGAATGGGTTAATCCACGGATTTTGGAAAAATTTCAAAAATATGGAAATCTGGTTTTAGTGTATAGTTTCATCGAGCACTAACATAATATAATGGTCTAAGAGTTTAAAACCTATGTTGTCTCTGTTTCTCTAGATAATGAAGATTTTATAATGCTAATTTTACTAACATAGGCAGTATATGAAATTTTAGTAAACTAAATATTAAAAAATTAGAATGATTCCTATATACCATGAAACATAGTTTAGAATACATTAATTCAAATGTATAATGTGGTTTGAAATTTTTAAACTAAAGTGAAGAGTATAAACTTCGGTATATATCATTTACCTAAAACTCAATATTTTTGAAGGGGTTAACCCACAGATTTTGAAAAAAAAATCCAAAAATATGAAAATCTGGTTTTAATGTAAATTTTCATCAATAACTGACATAAGATGATGGTCAAAGAGTTTAGAACCTCTGTTGTCTCTGTTTCTCTAGATAATGAAGATTTTTAATTGGCAATTCCATTAATCTAGGCAGTATATGAAATTTTAGTAAACGAAATATCAAAAAATTAGAATGATTTCTATATATCATGAAAGAAAATATAGAATACATTAATTCAAATGTAGAATGTGGTTTGAAATATTTTAAACAAAAGTAAAGATTATAAACTTCTCTATACAGAGCATTCACCAAAAACTATTTAGTTTAGAAGGGATTAACCCAAGGATTTTGTAAAAATTTCAAAAAATATGGAAATATGGTGTTAGTGTATAGTTTCATCGAGCACTTACATAAGATGATGGTCAAAGAGTTTAGAACCTCTGTTGTCTCTGTTTCTCTAGTTAATGAAGATTTTATAATGTTAATTCCACTGATCTAGGCAGTATATGAAATTTTAGTAAACTAAATATCAAAAAATTAGAAAGATTCCTATATACCATAAAAGAGAGTTTATAATACATTAATACAAATGTAGAATGTGGTTTGAAATTTTTAATCTAAACTGAAGAGTATAAACTTCAGTATATAGAGCATTTACCGAAAACTCAATATTTTTGAAGGGGTTAACCCACGGATTTTGAAAAAAAATTCAAAGTATGAAAATCTGGTTTTAGTGTATAGTTTCATCGAGAACTGATGTAAGATGATAGTCAAAGAGGTTTAGTACATTTGTTGTCTCTGTTTCTCTAGATAATGAAGATTTTATAATGGTAATTCCACTAATCTATGCAGTATATGAAGTTTTAGTATTCGAAATATTAAAAAATTAAAATGATTCCTATATACCATGAAACATAGTTTAGAAAACATTAATTCAAATGTATAATGTAATTTGAAAATTTTAAACTAAATTGAAGAGTATAAACTTCAGTATATATTATTTCCCGAAAACTCAATAATTTTGAAGGGGTTGTTAACCCACGGATTTTGAAAAAAATCCAAAAAAATGAAAATCTGGTTTTAGTGTATAGTTTCATCGAGAACTGACATAAGATGATGGTCAAAGAGGTTTAGTACATTTCTTGTCTCCGTTTCTCTAGATAATAAAGATTTTATAATTGTAATTCCACAAAACTATGCTATATATGAAATTTTAGTAAATGAAATATTAAAAAATTAGAATGATTCCTATATTCCATGAAAGAAACTTTAAAATACATTAATTCAAATTTAGAATTTTTTTTTTAAATTGTTTAAACAAAAGTAAAGAGTATAAACTTGAGTACATAGTGCATTTACCGAAAACTTATTATTTTAGAAGGGGTTAACCCACGGATTGTGGAAAAATTTCAAAAATATGGAAATCTTGTTTTAGTGTATAGTTTCATTGAGCACTAACCTAAGATGATGGTCAAAGATTTTAGAACCTATGTTATCTCTGTTTCTCTAGATAATGAAGATTTTATAATGTTAATTCCACTATTTGAGGCAGTATATGAAATTTTAGTAAATTAAATATTAAAAAATTAGAAAGATTCCTATATACCATGAAAGATAGTTTAGAATACATTAATTCAAATGTAGAATGTGGTTTGAAATTTTTAAATTAAAGTGAAGAGTATAAACTTTAGTATATATTATTTTACCGAAAACTCAATATTTTTGAAGGGGTTAACCCACGGATTTTGAAAAAAAAAATCCAAAATATGAAAATCTTTTTTTAGTGTATAGTTTCATCGAGAACTGACATAAGATGAGGATCAAAGAGGTTTAGAACTTTTGTTGTCTCCGTTTCTCTAGATAATAAAGATTTTATAATGGTAATTCCACTATTCTAGTCAGTATATGAAATTTTAGTAAACTAAATATTAAAAAATTAGAATGATTCCTATATACCATGAAAAATAGTTTAGAATACATGAATTCAATTGACGAATGTGGTTTGAAATTTTAAACAAAAGTGAACAGTATAAACTTCCGAGGATAGAGCATTTACCGAGAACTCATTATTTTAGAAGGGGACCCACGGATTTTGGAAAATTTTCAAAAATATGAAAATATTGTTTTAGTGTATAGTTTCATCGAGAACTAACATAATATGATGGTCAAAGAGTTTAGAACCTCTGTTATCTATGTTTCTCTAGATAATGAAGATTTTATAATGCTAATTCCACTAATCTTTGCAGTATATGAAATTTTAGTAAACTAAATATTAAAAAAATTAGAATGATTCCTATGTACCATGAAAGATATTTTTGAATACATTGATTCAAATGTAGAATGTGGTTTGAAAATTTTAAACTAAAGTGAAGAGTATAAACTTTAGTATATAGAGCATTTACCGAAAACTTAATATTTTTAAGGGGTTAACCCACGGATTTTGAAAAAAATTCAAAAATATGAAAATCTGTTTCAGTGTATAGTTTCATCGAGAACTTACATAAGATGATTGTCAAAAAAATTTAGGACATTTTTTGGTCTCCGTTTCTCTAGATAATGAAGATTTTATAATGGTAATTCTACTAATCTAGTATATGAAATTTCAGTATATTAAATTTTAGAAAACTAAATATTAAAAAAATAGAATGATTACTATATACCATGAAAGAAACTTTAGAATACGTTAATTCAAATTTAGAATGTGGTTTGAATTTTTTTAAACAAAATTAAAGAGTATAAATTTCAGTATATAGAGCATTTACCGAAAACTCATTATTTTAGAAGGGGTTAACCCACGGATTTTGGAAAAATTTCAAAAATATGGAAATCTGGTTTTAGTGTGTAGTTTCATGAGCACTAACATAAGATTATGGTCAAAGATTTTAGAACCTCTGTTGTCTCTGTTTCTCTAGATAATGAAGATTTTATAATGATAATTCCACTAATTTATGCAGTATATGAAATTTTAGTAAACGAAATATTAAAAAAATTAGAATGATTCCTATATACCATGAAAAAACTTTAGAATACATTAATTCAAATTTCGAATGTGGTTTGAAATTTTGAAAAAATGTAAAGAGTATAAACTTCAGTATATAGAGCATTTACCGAAAACTCATTATTTTAGAAGAGGGAACCCACGGATTTTGGAAAAATTTCAAAAATATGGAAATCTAGTTTTAGTGTATAGTTTCATCGAGCACTAAAATAAGATAATGGTCAAAGAGTTTAGAACCTATGTTGTCTCTGTTTCTGTAGATAATAAAGATTTTATAATGTTAATTCCACTAACCTAGGCAGTATATGAAATTTTAGTAAACTAAATATTAAAAAAATAGAATGATTCCTAAATACCATGAAACATAGTTTAGAATACGTTAATTCAAATGTAGAATGTGGTTTGAAATTTTTAATCTAAAGTGAAGAATATAAACTTCAGTATATATAGCATTTACCGAAAACTCAATATTTTTGAAGGGGTTAGCCCACGGATTTTGAAAAAAAATCGAAAATATGAAAATCTGATTTTAGTGTATAGTTTCATCGAGAACTGGCATAAGATGATGGTCAAAGTGGTTTAGAACCTTAGTAAACTAAATATTAAAAAATTATAATGATTCCTATATATCATGAAAGGTAGTTTATAATACATTAATTCAATTGTCGAATGTGCTTTGAAATATTAAACAAAAGTGAACAGTATAAACTTCTGTATATAGAGCATTTACTGAAAACTCATTATTTTAGAAGGGGACCCACGTATTTTGGAAAAAAAAATTAAAAATATGGAAATTTGTTTTAGTGTATAGTTTCATTGAGCACTAACATAAGATGATGGTCAAAGAGTTTAGAACATCTGTTGTCTCTGTTTCTCTAGATAATAAAGATTTTATAATGTTCATTCCAATAATCTAGGCAGTATATGAAATTTTAGTAAACTAAATATTAAAAATTAGAATGATTCATATATACCATGAAAGATAGTTTAGAATACATTAATTCAAATGTAGAATGTGGTTTGGAAATTTTAAACTAAAATGAACAGTATAAACTTCAGTATATAGAGCATTTAGCGAAAACACAATATTTTTGAAGGGGTTAACACACGGATTTTGAAAAAAAAAATCAAAAATAAGAAAATTTTACTTTAGTGTATAGTTTCATTGAAAATTGACATAAGATGATGGTCAAAAAGGTTTAGAACATTTTTTGTCTCTGTTTCTCTAGATAATGAAGATTTTATAATGGTAATTGAAATTCTACTAATCTAGACAGTATATGAAATTTTAGTAAACAAAATATTATAAAATTAGAATGCTTCATATATACCATGAAAGAGACTTTAGAATACATGAATTCAAATGTATAATGTAGTTTAAATTTTTTAAAACAAAAGTGAAGAGTATAAACTTCATTATATAGAGGATTTAACGAAAACTCACTATTTTAAAAGGGGTTAACCCACGGATTTTGAATTTTTTCAAAAATATGAAAATCTGGTTTTAGTGTATAGTTTCTTATAGGACTAACATAAGATGATGGTCAAAGAAGTTTAGAACATTTGTTGTCTCCGTTTCTCTAGATAATAAAGATTTTATGATGGTAATTCTACTATTCTAGTCAGTATATGAAATTTTAGTAAACTAAATATTAAAAAAATAGAAAGATTCCTATATACCATGAAAGATAGTTTATAATACATTAATTCAATTGTCAAATGTGGTTTGAAATTTTAAACAAAAATGAACAGTATAAACTTCCGTATATAGAGCATTTACCGAATGCTCATTATTTTAGAAGGGGTTAACCCATGGATTTTGGAAAATTTTCAAAAATATGGAAATCTTGTTTTAGTGTATAGTTTCATCGAGTACTAACATAAGATGATGGTCAAAGAGTTTTGAACCTTTGTTGTCTTTGTTTCTCTAGATAATGAAGATTTTATATTGCTAATTCCACTAATCTAGGCATTATATGAAATTTTAGTAAACTAAATATTAAAAAATAGAATGATTCATATATACCTTGAAAGATAGATTAGAATACATTAGTTTAAATGTAGAATGTGGTTTGAAGTTTTTAAACTAAACCGAAGAGTATAAATCAGTATATAGAGTATTTACAGAAAACTCAATATTTTTGAAGGGGTTAACCCACGGATTTTGAAAAACATTCAAAAATATGAAAATCTGGTTTTAGAGCATAGTTTCATCGAGAACTGACATAAGATGATGGTCAAAGAGGTTTAGTACATTCGTTGTCTACTAAGCTATGCATTATATGAAATTTTAATAAACGAAATATTAAAAAATTAGAATGATTCCTATATATCATGAAAGAAATTTTAGAATACATTAATTCAAATTTAGAATGTGGTTTGAAATTTTTTAAACAAAAATAAAGAATATAAACTTTAGTATATAGAGCATTTACCAAAACTCATTATTTTAGAAGGGGTTAACCCACAAATTTTGGAAAAATTTCAAAAATATGGAAATCTGAGTGTATAGTTTCATCGAGCACTAACATAAGATGATGGTCAAAGAGTTTAGAACCTCTGTTGTCTATGTTTCTCTAGATAATGAAGATTTTATATTGCAAATTCCACTAATCTAGGCAGTATATGAAATTTTAGTAAATGAAATATTAAAAATTTAGAATGATTCTTATATATCATGAAAGAAACTTTAGAATACATTAATTCAAATTTAGAATGTAGTTTGAAATTTTTTAAACAAAAGTAAAGATTATAAACTTCTGTATATAGAGCATTTACCGAAAAATCATTATTTTAGAAGGGATTAACCCACGGATTTTGTAAAAAAATTCAAAAATATGGAAATGTGGTTTTAGTGTATAGTTTCATCGAGCACTAACAAAAGATGATGGTCAAAGAGTTTAGAACCTCTGTTGTCTCTGTTTCTCTAGATAATGAAGATTTTATAATGCTAATTCCATTAATCTAGGCAGTATATGAAATTTTAGTAAATGAAATATTAAAAATTTAGAATGATTCTTATATACCATGAAAGAAACTTTAGAATACATTAATTCAAATGTAGAATGTAGTTTGAAATTTTTAAACAAAAGTAAAGATTATAAACTTCTGTATATAGAGCATTTACCGAAAATCATTATTTTAGAAGGGATTAACCCACGGATTTTGTAAAAATTTCAAAAATATGGAAATCTGGTTTTAGTGTATAGTTTCATCGAGCACTAACATAAGATGATGGTCAAAGAGTTTAAAACCTCTGTTGTCTATGTTTCTCTAGATAATGAAGATTTTATAATGTTAATTTCACTAATCCATGCAGTATATGAAATTTTAGTAAACTAAATATTAAAAAATTTGAATGATTCCTATATACCATGAAAAATAGTTTAGAATACAGTAATTCAAATGTAGAATGTGGTTTGAAATTTTTAAACTATAGTGAAGAGTATAAACTTCAGTATATAGAACATTTACCAAAAACTCAATATATTTGAAGGGGTTAACCTACGGATTTTGAAAAAAACATCAAAAATATGGAAATATGGTTTTAGTGTATAGTTTTAAGATTTTATAATGGTAATTCTACTAATCTAGGCAGTATTTGAAATTTTAGTAAATGAAATATTAAAAAATTAGAATGATTCCTATATACCATAAAAAAACTTTAGAATACACTAATTTGTGTTTTTAACCAAAATTACTATACTTTTCTTTTTGAACTTCCAAAATTAATATACTTATAATTTGAAAGAAAGGGAAATCTAATCTATTAATTTAGGGATTATCTACTATTTGAAGTTCTCATTTAAATTTTAGACTCTTTCATAGTTGTTGCTAGAATATATCATACCTCATATACAATGTAACCTACCAACTTAAATTAAACCAAATCTTAACCAACATAGATTAGTTAAACCTAACCAGTAACATTTTTATAATATTTTTGGTTAATCTCTTAATATAATTAGATCATATAAAACTGAATCACTCTTAAATCAACGAGTTCCATATCATTCCAGACATAAGAGAAAAAATATCTGATTCATTTACAACGTAAGCATACAAAGACCGTGTATGCTTATGCTCATTGATCTTCCAAAAACCAAATAATTGTGGCATAGACCAACATAGGCTCATGTTCGTATCACTAACTTTACTTCCATATATTTACTCTTCACCTACATCATATCACAACATACACAGTTATGCAAGAACATGATTTTTTTTTGTTCAAACAACCAAATAATGGTGGCATATGGTCAGTAGATTTTTTAAATATGTTTTTTATATATTACATTTTACGAGACTATGTATATAAGTTTTTTTTTTTTGAAAAAAAGGCATAACTATGTGTGTTAAAAGGTAAAAGGTGTGACAAGGCAAATTATTATACTAGAAATGAAAGAAGATTAAATACAAACTAATAACAAGTACAATACAAATTATAACACTATTAAATTCTATATATATTTAATAAAATATTATATATATGTCTAATATGTATATATATATAAATGTTACACAAAATATATATAATATTATATACACATATTATATATACCATATATTATTAATTGAAATTTGACAAATCAATTTCTGCCCTAAAAGGCGGGTCCTAATCTAGTTACAAGATTAAAGCGGATGTATCATAATATCATCGTCAATCATAAAATATACACACTTTCAAATCCTAATTTAGTTATAGACAAGAAAGTTTCCTTGTTAAGCCGATCATTACTTACTTATATGGACATTGGTCCTACAATAATAGTCGGCTTGTTAAGCCGGTCACTACTTACTTATATGGACATTGGTCCGACAATACTTGTCGCGGTATTTTCAAGTGATATGTGATCTCTTTCCACTGACCTTTGATCTTATCACATTTTTAAACGGAGAAAGGTCAACTCAATGTATTTCAGTGTTAATTAGGTTCTCCTCCAACTGACTTGTTTTAACTTTTGACACATGGTTATATATAACTAGTACTGTACAATGGTCAGCCTTACAGTGCACTACGTAATTAGATTTGGGGATCCGAATCCCTTTCCAGTTACCATATGTTAATGTCAGACAGTAAAGATCCCTACTTTTTGGGGTTTTACTAATGCTAATTTAACGTGATTTAATAACTAGTAACTCAAATAAACCAATTCACACACAATTTGACCTGCCTAGTCACATGCTGACCTACATAGTCCCTTAAAGTGGAATATTCCATATCTTTCAGTGACATATTCTGGTTTTCACGGCAGTAATCAACTAAGATCATTAGTTTTTTCTTTTCATTTAATAACATATCGTGGCAAACAGAGCAAAAGCTTTCTTGGATTGAGCTTTTGGATCCCAACGTTGATTTTATTCTCTAGTCTTTATGTTATACATGTTTAAATTGATGAGTCAAAACACTATATACGTGTGGTTGATTATAATTAGAGCCTTGAAACTACTTTTCGTTAAAAGGTTTAATATTAGTATATTACATTAATAATACTGTGAAGATTATACATCTCTTTATTATCATATTTTCAATCCACTGAATAATGCATTTGTCAAAGGAAATTAGGATATTTATTGTGCATGGGTGTTTGCTATCTTCACTCACATATTATTAATTTTGTCATGAGTATGACAAGCAATTTCTCATGCATACGATCTTTGTAACAGCTACCCTTTCATTTCTAATGATATTTACATTCTTACCCAAAAAAGTTCTCATGCTTAATCCAATGGATAAATGAGCTACACACTCACGGTTTATAAAATGCACTCTCGTAATAATCAGAACAATTCATATGACATTATGTAGTATTTGTGTATAAGATAAAACCATCGTTTTCTTTTGAAAAAAAAACTATAAATGTTAACAAGAATCCAAATGATCAGTTCAAAAAAGAAAGAATAGAATGATGATAATATTGTGTTGAAACATATTATTTTACCTCGCTTTAGAAAACTTTTATAAACGTACAATTTTAAAATCAGTTGACTAATGTATTTAGTATTTCAATCATGTAGTTCATGAAGATCATTATCTAGTTCATAGTTATTTCTAAATCAACTGATTATAATTAAGTGGAATGAGTAATATTTTTTATATATACTACTCGATAATGTGAAAACAAGTTCTCGTCAAAGAGTTTTTGAAATATTGACGATTAAAAACATATTTTACACGACAACAACTGTCGTCTTCTCTGCTCCTACATAAACATTCTTTTCGTTAACTGTTGGTGGCTGTTCATCATGGACTGCGATAACAACGTGAGGAGAGCTATTGTATTCTTCTTCATTGTCACCCTCTAGAACAGGCTTTACAGTCCCTTTGTGTAGTAGTTGATGTTGTCCTAACTCCGGTGGTAATTTTTGATCCAGAGTCTCTTTGAAGTGTGCTAGACCAGAGAATTCTTCCACAGCCTCAGATATCTTCTCGACGTAATTCACGATGTCGATCAATGTTGACGCCATAGTGACTACGGGAATGATCTCCAAGAGATCTTTCTCTGTCTCCGGGAAAGATAATTTGAGTGCAAGCCTTAGGTTTTCTATGGCATTTTTGGAGTTTTTAATGTGTGTATTCACACAGACGTTGTATCTGCTCATTGTTTTGATAGATTTGGCTATGACTTTTAGGGCTTCACCTGCTTCTCTGCTCATAATCGAGTATGGCTCTTGAATCTTGCTTATGAAGTCTTGCGGTGCCTGCTTGCGTCACACGTAAGAAACATGCAGATTATCAAGTTTTTGTTTTGTCGAACCCTATTAATAATTCATTAATATTTAATATGCATTGTTGTAATTGCAAATATGCGTATTATTTAATCTACTGACATTAGTCATTTAGGTCCTTGACATTTAATTGAACATCTTCTTAATATATAAATTCAATTAGTAAATCGTTTCCAGTTATAAAAAATAACTTAGTATTTTAATAAAAATAACTTACTAGGTTTCACAAAAAAAAAAAAACTTAGTCTTCTGCTTATGGCCAAATGATAAATAAAACAATTTGGTTCACTTTCCATTTCAGCTTATAACTTATAAGTATTTTAATGGTTAAAATATAACATACTAACTCTATGTATTTTTCAACGACGAACCTTAGCATCAGAGAGAACATAGCCATTGAGAATTTCGAAATGTATGGCGCATTGACGAATGAGTCCTGCGATCTTTAAGTACTTTGTCCATGGATGCCGTAACCTGAATCGGCCATGTCCTGGTTCCCATCTCGCAAGATTCGCCTGCAAAACAAAACAAAAAGTTATATACGATCATTATAATTAAATTAGAACTTAATAACAATAATAATTAAACATTGTTTATTGTATGAGTTTTTTAAATAAACATACCAAAGTATCTTCAGTGCTTTTTGATGTTAGAATGCTTTTGTATTCTCGAACCCACGAGTTTGTCTCCTTTGAAGTTTTCTCAGATGATGGAAAATTTTCACCCTCGAAACCTTTTTTACAGATTTTAAAACACGTATGCATGCATAAGCTATAGATCTATATATTACATTTTATACCAAGAATAAAGCAATTTTAAGTCACCTTCTAAGGAGTTAGCGAGTTTGATAATGTTGTTAGCAACCATCTTGTGAAGATCTTCGCCTGCCCATACAGGAAAAACGAAGATCGACACAAGGATGCATATTGTTCCACCAATAAGAATAGTCGATAGTCTTTGATATGCAATAACCAATATTTCATCTGTACGGTACCCCGAAACGGCAACCATGCTAAATGTAAGTATGAATATCAAGGCACCATAGTCGTATCTCTGTTTAATCCTTGGGAAAAAACGTGAAAATGTTGCAGCTGCGCCTAGTGAGAACACTAACATCCCAAGAATAATCGGCTCTCCTTTATGTCCACAGAAACGAGCAAGGTGCACTGCACCAACCCCCAATGCACCGGCTATTAATGTTGCGAAACCTCTGTTCAAACCTTTTGAAAGTGTCCCACCTATAAGAAAAATATTGTTTTATATAGCTTTGATTTTCAGCAAAGACGTTTAGTTTAATAGACTAAGTGACTTACCAACAGTAAACTCGGAGACCACGACTACGGTTAGTATTGCCCACATACCCGAAACCCCAAAGCTATTATAGAGTGGCCTTACATAGTACAACATTGAAATTAATGTAAGAGAAAGTCCCACTTTTATGGAATGGATTATACGTCTCGGATCATCTTTCCCAAGCTTGCGCACATCCTTTATGCGCTTGGTGACACCGTCTTTGAGCTTGCTAGGGAAATCCTTAAGCCTTTGCAAGCAACCTGCCTTCTTCACTTGAGCATTCAAATCCATATCCCTGGAAATGTTAAATGCTTGTGAAATTGGCTAATATTCTTATAACTTTTGGGTGTGTGTGGTGCTTATGTGGGATAGTTTTGGGCTATATTTATAGGTAGAGAAAGCTTAATTTGTGAAACGAAATACTTCTATTGCTGACTAAGCTTGCGTCTAAACCAATATTTTATCTGAATGTATTGATTTCTAATGATATGAATATTAAAGATATAAAAAAGTGATGGTCAGTACTTTTCTTACTTAAATCTTATTAATTGATGGATGGCTATTCATCTACTAGGTAGAATATGGATGTACGAATTGATATTACGTAGGTCCAATATAAGAACAAATATTATTTTAAAATGTTTTACTTTTATTTTTTTTTCACGAACTCCACTACACACATAGTAAAAGTCAGAAAAGGGAGATAAAATTATATAAAGGAAAAAACAGACAAAAAAATAGGACCAAGTTGATCCAACCCACTAGAGGTAGACATAGTCACATAGCAGAGAAGCTCACAAACCAAAGGCTGAGAATGTTTGCTTCTAACTTTACAGCAGTTATATGTTTATTTTATAAAAAAAATATTCAGACAGCTTTATGTAAGTTAATTAATATTATTGTAAAAATTGCCCAGTCCAAGGTGCTTTCATGTGAATTCTCTCAGTTTTTGGTCAAACTAAGTGCTCCCAATGTGTATAGTGTATTCTGAAGATTAGATAATGATAATTGATAAATTAAACATATATATAAGATAATGGATCAATGATACTGATCATCGTATATATAGCTGATAAGTGATAAATGCTATAACGAAGAACTTGTAAATTTGATTTCATAAATTACAACAGTATTTTCTTAATGAATTATTCCTACTGAAGATTTCCTGAGATCAGACACGATAGAAGTATTCCAAAATGCAATTTCTGAATTAATGTGTTATTAAGCAAAGTGATCGCATAATATTAAGAATATAAATAGACTAAAACAAGGTCATATGAACGGCATTATGAATATGATAATGATAATGCATGATGCTATGATATGCGTATATTTGGGAATGGTGTGCATGAAGAAGAAGCGTAAGGATTCTGATATTTATTAAATTGACCAGTCGATATCTATAAAACATTGATTTTGTAAAATAGGTGTTGGGTGAATTACGTTCAATATCTATTTTTAAACAATCGTTGCTTCGTCCATTTTTTACTTCTAACTTTAGAATTAGTAAAAACATATCTTTTTCATGACTAAGTATTATTCCAAGAATATTACATATGAATGTATGATCGAGATTATAGTTAGAAAAAAGAAGAAGAATGTATGATCGAGATTTCATTCTAAGTTCTGCTTCAGTCCGTACTTCAAATAGCATATTCTTGTTTTTATCTTTAAACGTGACAAGATAACTTATCACGCTATAACAGAATAATTCTGTGTCGCACTAGAATACCAGATTTAATATTCTCTCTTTTTTATATTAAATATCATTTTAGATTTTTTTTTTATTATAAATGTCATTTTACATTTCTAAGATAAATATTATATTTTTCCAAATTTTACTCTTATTTTTAGTTTATTAATTACTAAACTCAAACAAAATAAAATATTAAATAGAGTTAAAACATAAAATTTAATCATTTTTTTAATTCGTTTACGAAAATCTTAACGCCACTTATTATAAAACAGAGGGAGTAGTACACTTCTTTTTTGTTTTAGATTTTTTCAGGAATTTTTTTTTGGCTAAACAATTTTTTCAGGATATATAGATTACTGGACAATCCATAGCAAATAATCGATTAAGAAATGTTGTCATAATACATATTGTGCAAAATGTTCGATGAGTATGAAACTATTCAATAATATTTCGTAGCTGAACCGACGGTAAACACACAATCTGTGAAATTTCATATCACAGCTTTGAAAGAAATATATGTTAGTGCCTATCTAGTGATTTACAAAATATTCCCGTTGGTGTTTTTGCATGCCTGAACTGCTACCTCTCCACCACCCGTTATCATGTCCGGTCATATACAACTCTGGAAACTTTAAATTTAGAATTGTAATAGTTAAAACAAAACAATATATATATCAAAAAAGCAATATATATATATATATATATATATATATAAAGAGAATACTGAAGTTTTCTCTGAGCATGAAACATAAATCAATTATTTGATTGTTTCTAAACTGTTAAATTGATGAGTCCAGAATAGCGTAGTTGGATGGTAAAGGGAGGGAGTTAAGACGTTAACGCATTTTACTTTTGATCTACTTGTTACGCGAAATTAAGTGACATTGCAATGTACACTACACTTATGCCTATGCAGATATAAACATATGATTCTAAGTCCATTTACATAAACAAAAAAAAAGTCTATATTTGGGATGTGCTTTCCCTTAGAAATTAGTATAGTACGAATCTTTTTATAAGTCTGGAATATTTCATGTTAATAAATACTCTCTTCGTATCACTTTAAATAGTTTCTAAGGTTTTTGTACATGAATTAAAAAAATATTAACTTTTATACAATTTATCTTGTTTACATAAAAATATCATTAATGAAACTAATTCAGCCATTAAAAACTCATAATTTTATAATTGGTCACAAAATTTAAATGATATTAAATTCTATATAAAATAATGAGAACATCAACTTTTTTGAAACAATTTATTTTCCTTTAATTTATACTATTAAAACAGAAAACTTTTTTTGAAGTGACCTTCTATTTCAGCAGTATTTACCATTCTTTGCCACTAATTTATTTTTAGACTATGCTTTTCATTAAATATTTCGTTTTCTTTTGATAAATCACAGATAACCATCCTCTATTTTTGTGTAGTATTTTTTCTATTTCAGAATATTAAATAAAACACGTATATGACATCAGAATTAATTTATTATTTAAACTAAACAAGCAAATATTTTCTAAATCTACTCCACTACATTAACATGAATTTAATGTCCATATTACATAAAACGTGAGTAAACTATGTCATACCAAATTGTTTATGAAAATGAGATTGACCTACATATATGAATACAATGCTTTCGTGACAATTTTAGTTGTAAAGTTTTACATAAAATCCAGAAAACTTTTACCCTTTATTCGTAATACATATAGGTGTTATATATTTATAATATTGAATTATTAACTTATAAATGTTGGTGACCACCATATCGTATAGATCTACAAATTTTTATGAAATGTTAGTATCAATATTACATATACACGCATTTAGTTATATTACTTATAAAAAAAGTTTTTAAAATATACTAATTTGGATTAATTCAAATTAACAAGCAATATACTTAACTGAAATATAGCAAAAATTGTTTAGATTTGAGAAAACACCAGAAACATTTATAAATTTTAAAAGAATATACCCCTTAAATTATGGATTTGGAATATACGGTTTTTTATATTTTGATTGAGATATCTTTGAATATCAAAGAAATATTAGTCATACTGAAAAACTTATTTCAGAAAAAATAAATAAATTAGAAACTATATCTTCATATATTCAAAAACTAATAAGATAAAACCTATTTAAATAACTCTAACTATATTTACGTAACAATGTCAGTATCTCACTAATTTTTAATAAATAATTTGAAAAATATTAGTTATATTCAAAAGGCATAATATATAAAGCAACAAATTAAATTTTCTATTACTGTGTAAATGGTATCAAAAATTTATACTATTAAAGCAGATGACTGTTTATGAATATGTTCATGAAATTTCTAAGTAATTGCAAAAATTGCCTATACCTTTTACCCAAAATTATTTGCAACCAATCAAAAGTCATTATTTAACAATTACATTAAAGAATATTTAATATAATTCAGTTCATAGCCTTTTTAAAAAAAAAATTTTCTAAATGTTTGCACCATATCTTTCTAAAAAATCTTTCACATTATTAATTATTTGAAAACATTTATTAAATGAAACTTCAAAATGAAATCAAGTTGAAAATCATAAAAAATATTTTGAACGCAAAAAATGAATTTTTCAATACAGAGTGTATTGAAGATATACAATATTTTATTTAAATTAAAAAATCAGTGTAAAATAAGTTTAACTTCGGGTTAAATAAATAAAATCATAGGGTTAGAATTATTTAGAGTCTTCAAAAATTTAGTCATATTTAAAATAACAAAAATATGTCATATAAGTAAATTTAAGATAAATTTCATAAAAAGTTAAAATATATAATTTATCAAAAATCATAATTTATTACGTAAAATAATTTTTCCAACAAAAATATACCCGCCCTTTTTAAAGGTGGATCAAAATTTAGTTGCCACTTAAAATGATAAGGATGAAGTAAATAAAAACTATATCATCATGTAGAGGACTAAAAACAGAAAACAAATCTCTTATATAACCTTGCAAGATTTGTCGTGGGCTATCTATATTCAACATTTTAGTTTCTTACAGATTTTGACCAGAAAATAGTTTTTTGACCGAAAAAGATTAAATTCGGATCTATTAAAGATACATGCCTAATTTACGGATGGGAAGTGTAATCCACGGATAGACCCTCTTCTGATTATTCAAATGGGTCAAAATACAGTAATCCATATTTGTGTAGACGATCAGGAAAATGTGAATTAGTTTCACATGGCAAGTAGATCGAACCTCAAATGTGATGACATCCTAAATCTTTCTCCTTACCACTTGACCACAGGCTCCCGGTCTTGACCAGAAAATAGTTTCTACCAAAAGCCCTTTCAAACTATTATGATCCTAAACAAAGGTTTTAAAGAGTCGACGCAAGTATATGAAAGATGTATGACAGTCGATTTAATATCAATTAATTTTGAGTTCAAAGTCCAAAAATTCAAAACGCTGTTGATCCAGTTAAAATAATTTGTTAAAAAAATATTATTAGTATCAGAACTAGAAATCGGTACAAAATGAATCGATAAAAAAAATCTAAAATTTCTTTTAAGATTTTACATCGAAAATCTGAAGATACAAACATTAATACTAAAGAAAAGAACAATACTTAGGTTCACCCCTAAGGTGAATTTATGAATTCACCTCTTTCCTTATTTCAATCATATTACCATAAATATTAATGTCACATAAATAAATAAATTATAAATTACAAATAAAATAAACTTTAAATCATAAACTCTAAATTCGAACCCTAAAACCAAATCTTAGATCTTAAATTTTAAACCCTAAACCCTAAACTCAAACCTATACCCTAAACCCAAACTATATACCCTAAATCCTAAATCTAAATTTAAATCCTAGACCTTAAATTCAAACCATAAACTCTAAACCCAAACTCCAAACTCTAAACCCTAAACCCAAACTCTAAACCCTAAATCCTAAACCTTCAACCCAAACTGTAAACCATAAACCCAAACTCTATACCCTAAAATGTATTTGAAAATACATTTGATGATCATTAACCCAAAAGTATTTGAAAATTTTGGGTTTATAGTTTACAGTTTGGGTTTAAGGTTTAGGATTTAGGGTTTAGAGTTTGAGTTTAGGGTTTGGGTTTAGGGTTTAGAGTTTGGATTTATGGTTTATGGTTTGAGTTTAGGATCTAGAATTTAAATTTAGATTTAGGATTTATGGTATATAGTTTGGATTTAGGGTATAGATTTGGGTTTAGAGTTTAGGGTTTGGTTTAAAATTTAAGATCTAAGATTTGGGTTTAGGGTTCGAATTTAGAATTTATGATTTAAAGTTTATTTCTTTTGTAATTTATAATTTATTTATTTATGTGACATTAATATTTATGGCAATATGATTGAAATAAGGAAAGAGGTGAATTCATAAGTTCACCTCAGGGGTGACCACAGGCTCCCGGTCTTGACCAGAAAATAGTTTCTACCAAAAGCCCTTTCAAACTATTATGATCCTAAACAAAGGTTTTAAAGAGTCGACGCAAGTATATGAAAGATGTATGACAGTCGATTTAATATCAAATTAATTTTGAGTTCAAAGTCCAAAAATTCAAAACGCTGTTGATCCTGTTAAAATAATTTGTTAAAAAAATATTATTAGTATCAGAACTAGAAATCGGTACAAAATGAATCGATAAAAAAAATTCTAAAATTTCTTTTAAGATTTAACATCGAAAATCTGAAGATACAAACACTAATATTAAAGAAAATTAGACTAGTTATGTCATTTCCAAAAAGAAACTTAATACAACCCGACTACAGTTCTATGATATTTATATCTTTTATAGATTGATCAAGAATGAGACGTGATAGAAATTCTTACGATGGATGAGCGAACTTTTTTAATATTTAATTTGTTTTCTTTAATAAATACTCCCTCCGTTTCAAATTATATGTCGTTTTGGAGCAAAATTTTTGTTTTAAAATAAGTGTCGTTTTATGATTTCAATGCAAAATTTATTGACTTTTTAATCTAATTTATTTTTCTATTGGTTGAAATCTAATTAGGTGTATTGGTAATGATGTTTTTATCTAGTAAATATACAAAATTAAATGTTTTATTAATATGTGTGCCGAAGTCTAGAACGACAAATAAATTGAAACGGAGGGAGTATCATGAAAATCAGGCAGTTTTTTTTCTTTGAATTTGAAAATCAGGCGGTTAATTACTAAGTTGTCCAGTATTAAAAATTTCAAAGACTTCAGCAACCGAATATCCTACCGCTAAAGTAACCAATTACATTACAAAATAGTTAATATAAGTTTCAAAACATAGTTGTAATTGACAGATTAGCGACAAAAAATCATATTCTCTTTGTTTCTATATAAATGTCATTTTGACATTTTTTACATTGATTAAGAAAACAACGAAGATATATATAAGTTGTTATTAATTACAATCTCTTTGACCAATAATAATTGAAATAAATAAAAATATTTATAAAATCAATATAATTTATAATTTATTTTCAACTGAAATTAAATATAATTTACATTGAAATTGTAAAAAGTTTTTTTTTGTGTAACAAGAAAAACAAATTAGAATGACACTGAAATAGAGGGAGTATATAAGCGACAAAATATTTTTATATTCATCTTTACAATTGGTGATAAACACCAGATTTTTTTTTTGATAAAATAAGCACCAGATTTTAACGACAAACACAATGTGTTTTAGGAATGAATTTCTTCTATCAAAGACTATTCTAAACTATATGTAAACCAGAACAATATATATATATATATATATATATTTTTTTTTTTTTTTTTTTTTTTTTTGAGTAAGTGTCACATGTAGAAACAACTGGCTCAATTCCATTTTAGAGGCTAGAAATTTCTTGTAGATGTATTTCGATTGATCATTTCAGTTTTTTCGTTTATAAAATTGTAAAGGCTTACACTATACTTTGTTAATTTATCTCTTAGACATATACATGACGAATCATAAACAATGTTTTGGTGATAAATTCCAACAAAACGTAGTGCGTGACTAATTCCTAAATGAAGAAGATGAATGTGACTGGAACGTGGGTCTTCTCATGAAACGTAAGGGTGGTCAGAGAAAGGACATTAAGATACACCTCGGATTGGTCGGAAGAGACCGGCCAAACAAGGAACGGTTCATCGCTATATGACAATTTAGCTTAACTTCTATTCAATTTTTTTCTGGTTCTTACTTTTTCCCTTGAATTTCAGTTTTTCCTTATAATATTGTTCTTCATACACATGCTTTTTTGTAAAATGTGTAGTTGGCGTTTTCTTAAGATATATGACAATCTTATGTTGATAACCTTACGTCGAGATCATTTAAATCCTCTATGAACCGACCCATTTTGTACCCATAAACTTGAAAAGAAGAAAAAACACACTCAAATTTTAGTCGAGTATAAACTCAAGCACACACTGTTGCACACTCATTCAATAGACATCATTTGAGAAAAAGAGTTATTCTTGGGTTCACCTAGGCATGGGCATTCGGGGTCCCAATCGGGTTTCGGTTTTATCCAATCGAATTTCGGTTTTTTGGGTTTATAAAAATCAGCCCCATTCGGATTATTTGAAAGTTCGGTTCGGGACCGGATCGGGTTCTATCGGGTTCGGGTCGGGGTTAGTAAATCTTCAAAGAACCGGTACAACCCAATGTACTTTCGGATTTAGGTCCCAATCGATTCTTCGGTTTAAAAATATATGATTTATACCTACTTTGCAACCAAAACATAAGTAAAATTTGTTTTTTGTTTTGTTTCAAATACCTAATTAATACATTTTTGTAACCAAAATATAAAAAAAATCAATTTAAAAATAAGAAATGAATATCAATCATGATCATTCAAAATCAAACGAAAAGGAAACATGTTTATCGATAAAAAGAAAACCAAATAAATAAAATCATAAAACGAAAACCACGACCTCATAAAATGAGAAACATTGTCTAATGAAAACAAAATCTAAATCTAAATATTTCAAAATTCAACAGCCACCTTTAACCATCAACTTTCATATAATAGAACCACCAACATTTATGTAATAAATAAATATTTTAGATGTTCAATGTATCTTAATGTATTTTGAATACATGTTAGGAATTGAGATCATGTTTAGTATAAGATCTTTCAGGGATTTTGAATGTTTCGGATTCTGTCGGATACCCATTTAGATTCGGGTTCGGATCGGATAATACCCATAACCCGAAATACCAAAAAACAAGATTCATTCGGTATTTATGTCGGGTTCGGATCGGTTCGGATTCATTTTTACCGGATTGGATTCGGTTCGGATTTTCGGGTTCGGTTGAACCTATAGATTCACCAACCAATAGAATTTAGTTATTTCAAATTTGACATCTTTTGAAAAAGGAAACAAAATATTGCCAAATTATATTACGTTTTAAAAATAAAAAATAAAGTAAAAATAAATAAAATAATACTAAATACAAAAATAAGTATTTTTAAATAAAAAATTAATATCACAAAAAAACACTAATCTCTAAATGTTAAACCCTAAATCCTTTAGTAAACCTTTGGATAAATTATAAAACTTTGATTTAAAAAAAACTATTTATAACACAATCAACAAAAAATTATACCCTAAATCATAATCCTAAACCCTAAACCCTTGGGTAAATCCGAAATTCTTGGATAAATCTTAAAATTTAAGATTTATCCAAAAGTCTAAGATTTAATGTTTGTTAGAAGCGTTAAAAATATTTTTTGAAAATATTATTTTTTTAGATTAAAAAGTGTTGTTTTGTGATTAGTATAATTTTTATTTAATTTTTATTTTGAAAGTATAATATAATTCGATAATATTTTGTTTCATTTTTTTAAAGATATTGAATCTTAAATGACACAATTCTATTGGTTGGTGAATCTAGAGGTTCACCCTAGGGGGTGAACCCAAGAATAAGTCTGAAAAAAAAGTTTGCTATGTGTCATCAATGCATTAATTTTTTAAAAAATAATAACATGACATATTAATAGTAATGACATGATTTAAAGTTAACCATAACATGAATATTTGTATTTAATGTTGATTTATATTTTGGTAAATTTTTAGAAGTATAGTAATAATTCATAGATCATCATTAATATAACAATAAATAATAATAGTAGAAATAGAAATATAATAATAATTTATAATTTTTGTAATGTTATTTAATTCTACTTTTTATAATTTTAAAACTTTCATTACTAAAATAAATAAAATTTTATGCAGTTTTTAACAAATTATAATTTTCTAATCTCAATACCATTAGTTTCTTTTTAGTATCTAAAATTTTAAAATATTATTTAGTTTTACGTTTTGATAATTATAACAAAATTTTCTCTTAATTTTATAAAAGTACTTAATATATTTTAACTAAAGGAAATAGATAAAAAAATCTTTCCAAAATTATAGTTTTACATTTGTGTAAATATTATCTATTATTATAAGACAAAAAATTCTCTAAAACTTCATTTACGTTGAAGCGGAAGGAGTATTGTCTTTGTTTTTTTTGGGAATGCAGTGTCAGCCGTGAGCAGTACAAAATTATAAAATAATTTAAAATGAGAGGTTAGCAATAAAGTTAAAATAGAAAGTCAAAGGATAACAATAATTGATGCTAATCACACGTCAAGACATGTATGGGAGAGGCTGTTTTTTTACAGCAGCGAAGAAAACGCGGAAAAGATAGTAACGATAGTAGCTGGCGGGAAGTGTATAACGACGCTGCACTTATATTTCTCTATTTTGTTTGTTAAAGTTTGGTCGTTCGCCGCTGACGCTGTGTCCAGAAATATGACCAGGGCTACTATATATAGGTGAAGAACAAGCAAATAAATAAACGGCCCACTACAGCTTAGTTGGGTCGACCTTTGGTTCTGGTCTCTTTGAGGCCCATAAATCTCTTTTAGGCCATGAATCGTGATTCTGATTCTGGCTCGGCCGTTTAATATTCAACCTAGTTAACCGATATCTAAACTCCACTAGACACTTAAATAATTTGAATTTTAGCCGACTTAATTATAAAAACACAACGATTAGTGAAACTTTTATTTCAAAATAATTATCTATTTCTTGGCTATACACATCGCAAGCAAAATAAATATGTCACATTATCACATATAAATATCTGAAGTATGGAACCAAACGACTAATCATTGATGTCCATATAGACTTGGTTAACATGATTTTTTATCGTCATTATTTGGAAAATGTACACGTGTGTGACTGTCATCGTTTGTGTGTTTTATGATTTATCTATACACCAATGATGATTTTGTATGTTTATTCTAGATTTTAGTGCTATGTTTTTACTATATTTCCTAAATACTTTAGTGACATGTTAGTCCGAGACTTCGAGAGATGTGAGAAATATGCATTTATGACTTTTTCATGACTGGTTTACACGTGTCATTGGATTCATTTTCTGTCACGAAAATGAAAGAGACATCGATCAAAGAATCAATCAAGCAGAAATTCACCCTCTTACGTCCAAATCTTCAATATGTCATCATCTCAGTTATTGCATTATCATTTAAATGAAAATAACCTTCTAATTACATACTCTCTCTTCTCTCTCTTTCTGTTTCTGAATAAGTGTCATTTTAGAGTTGTACACACGGATTAAGAAATCATTAAATTTTACATATTTTCCATACAAAAACATTATTACCCATACATTTCGATCAATAGAAAAATAAAATACAAAATAAAATTAATAAATTTTGCATTGAAATGCTAAAACGACACTTATTTGCAACGAAAAAAATTCTCTACAACGACACTTAATATGAAACGGAGGGAGTATAAAATCTTTAGTCAATTCATAAATGCAAGTACAAAACAAGCTTCAGATGTGAGAGTTCGTAGTCTTCTGGAACTTTCATAGATATAATGAATGTGAGAAATGATTCACCGTGTGTCCTTTTCGTGTCTTTCTTCTAGCGCTCTTGCTTATCCTCTCCACCCCATCCTCTTAGTCCCTTCTTTTCAGAATCATTATCAACTTGATGACTAGATGTTTGTGTAATTTGATTATGAATTTTAAGTAGAAATCGTTGGAATCAGTGGGGGAGCCACATTGTATGAGTTGGGCGCATCTGACCCTAATAATTTTTCAAATTTTAATATAAAACATTGAATAAGCTCAAAAATGACCCATTGTTTTTAGCAAATATACTCCTAATTCACTGAATTTTTTATTTATGCTCCCAATAAAAAATTGTTTTGCCTCCGCCCCTGGTCGGAATCAAGCTGACTCATATCTACAGAAATACAGGTGTGTTATTGAGATTTCGTAGGTGAAGTAGAAAGTGACTTTGATTGAATCTTTCTGTCCACCTTATGATTTATGGATCATGGATGCATCGGAGGGTCCACATACTAGTGTGTATTGGAGCAAGATGACCTAATTTGAAACATGGTTTATATTATTTAATTTTTATCGATTTTGGTCGCTTGCTCCTACTCTCTCGACTACCAACCGGACCGGACCCATGCAAGTTGTTAATAGTACCTCGAAATAGAAGAATATAGTTAGACGTGAGAGGATATCTTTCACACTAAAAATAATCAACGTTAGGTGCTAACTATGATTTGGAGGCAGCTTTTAAAATCTAGTCCTGATTGAATCAACGTGTACGCCCGTTTTCTTTTTGACCATCTTTTGTCTTTGTGTTTTACAAAATATTTAATATATTGTCTTTTGTCTTTGTGTTTTACAAAATATTTAATATATTGTCTAGCAAATCAAACGTATGTCTTCCATATTTATCAACTGGTTTCTAACTAGTTCAGTTACAATGGAATCAAGGTGGCTTACATCATCATCCAGCTTCAAAACGAGCACGGTTTAATTGTTTCAGACTGTGTATTGGATGTCAGTGTTTTCTTTTACTCGGAGCTTAAAGGTCTGAAAAGATGCAATCTTTTGTTTCAGTCCAATGTTCATGTTATGATGTCCAAACTATTCAACCCAAATGTTTTTTAATGCCCCGCATGAAATATCTAATAATGTTTGGTTTTGCTTGGAATACTTTTATTCTTGACACTACCCAAAATACTCAAAATTTTGATTCAATATACTCAAAGAACATGTACGTTATACATACTACATATACAATCGTTCAAGTCCCTCTAAGAGCATCTCCAAACGACACTCTATTAATTATGAAATTTTTTGTTCTCCAAAAATAAACTTCATCAAAACCTCAAATTTAAAGTTCAAATTTAAAGTTTTGAGTAGTGAAATTTCAAATATAGATCACTACTCAAAACTTCAAATTTGAAGTTTCATTTTTTTCATTGTATTTTGGTCTTTACATTTACATATTATATTTATAATTCTTAAATATTTTGTCCTTTAATTTTCTTAATCCTTCAAAATTTTATAACTCATAAATATTTCAAATTTGCTTTTATAATTTTAGTTTCTAGAAATAAAATTAAATAAAAACTTTAAAGTAATTTTTTTCAAAACTAGATTTAGATAACAACAATATTAGAAAAGAAACTTAACAAATATACTAATTTACAGAATAATGCAGTAATTTACTTGTAATTTAATATTTAATTATGTATTTCTATGTAAAATTATATATTTTATTGTATCATTTTGTTTATTAATATTTTATAATATTTTATATATGTGTTTATTTATAAAATTTTATGAATTTAAATTAAGTATCATAAATATAAGAACCATAAAATAAAATAATTTTTTTTGAAGTTAAGTTTGAAGTTTTTTTGGAGAAGACTATTTTACAACTTCAAATATGAAGTTTTGCAAACTTTAAAATATAGTATTTTTTTGGGATGCTCTAATTAAGACATGTGAGAATGGTTTTTAATTTGTTCTATGCATTGTAGCAACTATTGGGTCGTGGGGGATTTTCTGAACCAATCCGGTCCATTGCTGGTGATGAGTGTCTTCTTCAAATTTAAAGCAAGACATTTAAACTGTTCATTCTTTCTTCATTTATAGTCTGTTTTAATGTATTTACCTTTACCCACTTATGGATTTGATTCTTCTCGTCTCTAGTGTGTTGGAGTTATTATATTACGATTATATACCATTTACATATTTGGGGAGGTAATATAAAAGTTCAAAGGAATCTTCCTTACGATAATTGATGTTTCTATTTTTCTAAATGTTTTACGTAAATAGATCGTGGCAGTGTGTAGCTGTAATTGTTATCTGTTGAACTTGAAAAAGCAACAAAAACAAATAAATCTGAATTTAGGGTTAAGTGGTATATTGATTATCTCCTGCCAAATATGTCTTTTACCATGTTGTTTTCTTTTATGCTATACACATAAATGCATGATGCATTTTGTATTCATCAAAATACAGAACGAAAAGCACCGTATCTTGGTCGTCCAGTGAAAGTAGTTAAGAGGCGAAGGAAAATGGATTTATTCTCAAAACAATCCATCATTTATTTTTTCTTGCTCAGATGCGAATATTTTCAAGATGGTACGTACTTGCATTGACCTTTTAGAAATTTTGTGTCTTAATGGCATGAACCAGTCCCCAAAGAATAAGAGATTAGTAGCTTTTTATTAAGATAACATTCTCATATAGCATCCTCATATAACTATTGGTATATACTTACAATCGATAGTGGTACGCCACACTTGATTTTTGTTTGTTTTTGACAACGCATCAGTTCGTTGACGAAGATAAGAATATACAAAAAGAAACAAACCAATCAACATCTAACAACCACGAGAAGACTTCGTCTAAATAGATTAATCCAGATACTGTCAGATTCTTAATACACATACGCTCGTATATTTATATTGTATTATAGATAAGGTAATCATTATTATCACTAATTCTTCAACAACAAATGTCATCATTTCATTTTGATTTTAATAGAGCAAAGATATGCTTCTTCTTTTTGTTTTCTGATAAAGATTTAGCATATATATGCACAACAACATTTTAGATTTTTTTTAACTAAAAGATTTACGTTTCCAGTTGTAGATATTTGTTGGTCAAAATTTTACTTTTACAGCTACTTCTATTTGACAACAACTAATAATAAGTAAACATGATGACAAAGATGATAAGTATAAACCCAAGTAGGGAAAAGAAACAACCGTATAACTATTGTGATCAGAGAAAGCACCAACCTGAAGAAGATAACAAATATTAGTAAATAATTTATATATAAATATAGACCAGACCATTCATTCATCTTCCTCTCCTTTCTTTCAATCAAACCAAAACCTCTCTCTCTCTCTCTCTCCCCTCCATATCGGACAACCTCTCAAACAAAATTAAACCTCGAGTTTTCCCGAGAAAGCATTTCTAATTTTCTTTGTTCAGAACTCAAAAAAAAACGATTGGAACCTAAAACTTGTCGTGCCTAATTTTATCTGTTTGGTGTCTAATATTGTTCTCTTACAAAAGTCACACCACATTCTCCATTGTCTCTCTGGGCCCATTCTTTTTGTATCAGCCCCGAAGACTGTTTACTTCGCACATCACCGGAGAGAAGAGAGACTCCGTTGGTGCCTGCGTTTTCAACCGGTCTTAACCATTTGATCTTGAAGAAAAATTTGAGTATTTTTTATTTTTTTTTGTAAAATTCTCCTTTTTTACTCCGACCAAAACTGAAACTATGAACTCGAGGTTACGTTACGATCCTCAACAGATCTCGAGGCGCACGCAACCGTCGGACACTCCGTCGTCATCTCCGTCTCAAAGCTACCGGAGACACCCTCTCCTCCAGAGAAGCCTCTCCTCTCCTTCTCCCACGGCGGCAGCCACCTGCGGCGGATCAACTCCCGCCGAGTTCTGCGGCGGCACGACGGCGAGCTGCGCCGCCGTGTGCTGCTGCTGTCCCTGCGGTCTCGTCAACCTCCTCGTCCTCGCGATCTACAAAGTTCCCCGCGGTATCTGCCGCCGCGCCCTGCGCATCCGCCGCCGCAAGCAGCTCGTCAAGAGCAGGATCTTTCCTCCGCTTCCGGCGGACGGGAGAGTGTTCCAGAACTCGGAGTTCGCTGTCCACCCGGTGGACAGCAACGACGTCTCCGACGAGGACGACGAGGACGATTTCTTGGATCTCAAATACTTCGGAAAACCGGCGGCGGCGGCGGAGCCCGCGGCGGATGAGGAAGACGACGAGGCGGTGTTGGCGTTGGAGAAGGAGATGTGGAACAGGTTCTACGGTGCTGGATTCTGGAGGAGTCCGTCGCAGAGGGAATCTGTGTCGGAGAAGTCTCCGAGAGTTTCAAAGTCTTTTTCGTTGTAGCCGAGGCTGTTGTCGTTCGCTGAAGCATCATAACTGAAAACAACGAGCAGAGGCGGGGGAAGAGGAGTTTTATAAAAGATTTGTTAATAGTGTTTCTTGTTTTCTTGATGGTGTTGTGCATTTGTTGGATCGATCTTTGGTGTGAGGGTTCTTATTTTCAAATGTTAATGGGATTTTGTGATCATCAAAGATGAAAATTTCGAATCTGAAATCATGTGGTACGATGTGTTTGTTGGTTCAGTGACATGACATGAAAATGTATACAAGAAAAGTACGCAACTCCACCTATAATAATTTGGCAGATGAAATATTATTGAGGGATCGTGACTGCATTTACTTCATAATATTTGATGTGGGATTTGGATTTGCTAGATTGGTTTTAGTTTGTATGTTTAATTGTTGTACTAAACAATATTCAAGAAATCAGTTAGACACAGGTTACAAGCTTTTTATGAGATTATTGACTATTCAAGTCATTTTGACAACAAAAATTAATTTATTCTGTTGAACACAAAGATCATGTGATGTGGTGAATAATTACTGGCGTTTCGTGGAAACTGTCATTTTCCTAAAGTGTTTTTAATTGATTCGTAGGTGTTATGGTGACTGGTGGTGAGGCAGTGAAGCTAATGTGGGGGACGACAAAACTCACTTGGCTTAAGTGTTTAGCATTAATTTCAGGTGTTGCTACCACGACCATCTTCTTCTGCATCTCTCTAATTACTTCTTCTTTCCCTTTCCACGTCTCGTTTTTTTCTGTTTTATTTGTGTTTCGGTGTCTCTTACTAGAAGTCTTCTCTAACTCAGCTTTGATGTGACCCTTATTGATTTCCCCCCATTTTCTGGTAAACATCAATACACCATGCAACTGTTTATACTTCATTTGGTAAACTGAACATCCAAAGGTCCCAAACCGTCTTCAACCATTAATTTTTGACATGAAACTTTTGTTTGGATCAAACATGTGCTGAGATCTGTTTTATGGATAGGTTGAAACAAAAGGAAAATATATTACTATTAAACATGGAGACATCGAACAAAATAATATAAATTATATAAGATAAACTCTAGCTAGCCTTATTCTAAATGAAATCATGCTTCTTGTTTTTTCTAGCACAAGAAATCATGCTTCTTGTATCCAAATAAATGCTCGAGAGTTCAACTATCAGACGGTGATTTTTAATTATTAAAATGTTTGGGTTGTCTGTTCTTTAATATAAAAATTTTCAGGCCATTGAGACCCGGAAGAAGAAAAAATCCATAGGCCATTCTGTTTAACTTTTTATATGTTTAGTTATCTTTCGGCTCTTTCGGCAACTTTAACCAATTTGGACCTTACAGTTTCTTTATTATACAAAGATTCGAATATTTAATTCTTAATATAACAATTGAAAAGCAAACGGTCGTCAGCAAAATGGATTCACATAGGTTTACAAAAGAAATAGAAAGTAATGAGCTAGGCCCATTGATATGACCGAGCTATAATGCAATAAGACAACTCGGGCCTAATACAAGCAAAACTTCAGTTAGTTGTGTATTTTTAAAAATTTGGGCCTTAAGAGGTTATCTTTTCATTAAGTAATGAGTATCGTTTAGTCCTTAAAACCCATTAGTCGAAACGCGTGAGTACACCTTCCAAGTTGAAGTACGTGGTAGAAACAGGTAAGTAGAATTGAGGTGGGACATCACACGATTCACGAACTTAACGTAGCAACCAAAAAAGTGTAATAATAAGTATACGAAAATGATTGTTGTATTAGGTCATACACCGACAGCTTCAATATAAGCCACGTGGTCTTCCCTACTTCTTCGGCTTAGCTTCACATGTCTTTTATGTTTGGTTGAATTTCTTAATCTCAAGTAATCACTACATCATTACCTAATAAACTATAGAAGATGACTAATTAACTATCCTTTTATTATCATCTTGATGAGTTCACGGATTGTCTTGGTCTTCACTACAGTAAACTCGTAGGAAAAGTTCAATACCATCGCTTTCTCTCTCTACCGTATTTGACGGGTGGATGTTGAACAGAAATTTATTGGGGGCAAATTATATGTAAATATACACATACAGCTAAAGCATGATTTTAAATGGAGACAAATAACTTAATTTTGGGTAAGTTACAAGACATTTGATAATTTTACAGAGGGCAAGTGACATCTCCTTCAGGCAATTGATCCGCCAGTAATTTTAGAGATTTTATTGATTTTTTTTCCTTTTGAACATTGCTATTTAATCTTACCAGTACATATACAGTTGCAACTATTTTTTTTATAATCAAGATACATACTCAATTAATATAGTTGCAACTATATATAGATGAATATCGAATTGCATCACTGTATTTTGTCGAGATAACTTAGAGTTTTGTTCGGTTGACGTCTTCCTCCAGTGGTGCGCCGGGGTGTTTGCCAGCCGCTGCCGTTGAAACCTGCTGGAGTCACTTCAGTGAGTTTTCGACTGAACATCCTGTCAAGTTATACTCTTGCTTGCTGGATCTTCCGTTTAAGTAAGAAGGCATTGGTTTAGGGAAGTTACATTGTTGTTTTCTTATCCTAAATATTTTATTAACTTCATGCTTTCCATTGTCTGGAAGCTTAAACTTAATCCTTAGGTTTTTAAAGGTTTTTTAAAACTTTTTGTGATCTCTAAAAATTAAAATGGCTGTCAAAGCAGGCTATGGCTGCAAGCTTCTTGTAACCAAAACCATTATTACAATTTACCAAAAAAGAATATCGAATTCTTAAATGTTTTGGTACAATCACCATTCCTTTGTTGCACATGGCCATTTGATACTGACCAAAATATATAGTTACTCAATTGGTCAAGTAGAATTTATGGAAAAGGTTCTGTTTCTAATATAACCTTGTTTGTTCTGAAATAGTAGTCCTGTTTTTGTTTATTACAAAATCCTCTAATAAAGACAAAACAAAGTGCTGTTTATTTACTGATTATACAAAAGATTTAGCCAGAAAATAATTGAAACGTAATGAGCTGAGTCGAGCCGAGGCATAAAAAGCCAAAGACAGCTAAAAATAATTAAAAATTTCAGACACCGTGTGGTCCCCACCACCAGCCTGTCCGAAAACCCAAACCTGTTTTGATACACAACATAGACAAGAGACCAGCCCAAACTCACACATCTCTCTCACATCTTTCTTCGTCTTCTTGCTTGCCTGTCTTTCACTCCCACTTTCCGAACACCGACGCTTCAATTAATCACTACTGAACACAAAGTATATTCTCCACAAAAGAGCATTTTTCACAACCTTCCAGAGAAGCACCATGGATCGCTGCAGCATCTATGGTTGCTCCGCCGTAACTTTCTTCATCTTCCTCCTCCTCGTCACTGCATCGTCTCTTCCACAGAACCTCGAACCGGTTCACCACAACAAAACCGGGTCTGGTCAGATAAACTCAAACTCCGTCCTCGTCGCTCTCCTCGACTCTCGCTACACCGAGCTCGCGGAGCTCGTCGAGAAAGCTCTCCTCCTCCAGACACTCGAAGACGCCGTCGGCCGTCACAATATCACCATTTTCGCCCCTCGCAACGAAGCTCTTGAGCGTGACCTCGACCCGGATTTCAAACGGTTCTTGCTCCAGCCAGGTAACCTCAAATCTCTCCAGACGCTGCTCTTGTCCCACATTATCCCCACTCGTGTCGGTTCCAACCAGTGGCCCGAGGAGAATTCGGGTCGGGTCAAGCACGTCACGCTAGGGAACAACAACCAAGTGCTGCATTTGAGCAAAACCAAAGGAAACGGAAAGAGACTAGTAGTGAACTCCGCCGTGATCACCCGACCCGATGATTTGACCCGACCCGACGGGTTGATCCACGGAATCGAGCGGCTTTTAATCCCCCGCTCCGTCCAAGAAGATTTCAATCGGCGGAGAAACCTCCGGTCAATCTCCGCCGTGTTACCCGAAGGAGCTCCGGAGATCGACCCGAGAACGAACCGTCTCAAGAAACCCTCCGCCGCCGCCGCGGTTCCCGCCGGATCTCCGCCGGTTCTCCCGATCCAATCCGCCATGGCTCCAGGTCCGTCGCTGGCTCCGGCGCCGGCTCCGGGACCCGGAGGTCCGCGTCACCACTTCAACGGCGAGGCTCAGGTCAAAGACTTCATCCACACGCTGCTGCATTACGGCGGGTACAACGAGCTGGCGGATATCCTCGTGAATCTGACGTCGCTCGCGACGGAGATGGGACGGTTGGTGTCGGAAGGGTACGTCCTCACGGTGCTAGCTCCCAACGACGAGGCTATGGCGAAGCTGACGACTGATCAGCTGAGCGAGCCAGGAGCTCCGGAGCAGATCGTGTATTACCACATTATACCGGAGTATCAGACGGAGGAGAGTATGTATAACTCGGTTAGGAGGTTTGGGAAGGTGAACTATGAAACGCTGCGTTTTCCTCATAAGGTTGCGGCGAAGGAAGCTGATGGTTCGGTTAAGTTCGGTTCCGGTGACCGGTCTGCGTACTTGTTTGATCCGGATATTTACACCGACGGTCGGATTTCGGTTCAAGGGATTGATGGTGTTTTGTTCCCTGAGGAGGAAGAGACGGTTAAGAAACAGAGTAGTCTGGTTAAGAAAGTTGGTCAGCAGAGAAGAGGTACGTTTTGATTGAACATGTGTTCGTGTGTCTATGGTTTATAGATTCCGGTTTTGATGATTTTGTTTCACACAGTTTGATGAGTTGATCTAATGTAGATTGATCTAGTTTCTTGAAAATTAGCATAGTGACTCTAATTGGGCTAGAAATGGTAGGGAACATGATTAGGGTCTTTTTTGACTTTTGAGGATACATGTTGTAGTTCTTGTGATCAAAATAATCTGTTAATTTCGATTTTTGGTACATGAGTGATGGTCAAGGTATTAATCATGTGCTAATAGTAAAGAGTGATTAGGATAAATATTGGAAGATATCAAACAGAAGTAAGAATCATTAGAAGCTTCATCAACATCACCTAAAGCATCTTATCACGTTTCCAAATATTTTAATCTGGTGACAGGAGATTGTGATTGGAATTAATTGATTGTGATCATGGCCTTGTAATTAAAGGTTTCTTTTTTATTAATCAACAGGGAAGTTGCTGGAAGTAGCATGTCGAATGCTTGGAGCTATTGGCAAAGACTCATATTTAAGCACATGCTGATAATTCACAAGCCAGAAGAGATTATTAGAGACAAGTCTCGTAAGTGTATCTGTAAACATGCACAAATGTTAGGATTCACAGGTTCATAGAGAAGAATGAAGGCTTGGAAGAGAAAAAAAGAGAGGAACATCATCAGCAATGTTCAATCATTCTTCAAAGAAATATGAAAGAGGGTTTGCTGGGTTTTTCTATAAATATATAAAAAAAATATTTTTTTGGGCAGGTTTGTTTTTTGGGTTATAAAAATTGTAATTAGATATATGAACTCTCAATTTTTTAATTGATTTGTGGTGTATGGAAAAAATGAATCATAAAGTGGGAAACAAAAGAAAAAGACTTGAGAACCCACCACGACCTTTTCTTCAGTAGTAAGGATCTCTCTTATATTCTTTTACTTCGTGTTTTTGTTTGTGGGTTGTTTGGTAGGTACTCCACTTGAATGGTATCATTATCATCATCATCATGACCATTCCAAAATAAGAACTAGTGGTACCAAAGAAAAGATGTTCTTGGTATGCACACAATTTTGCTTATTAATTTTCTGTATTTCATTGTTTTAGCAATGAACAAAATAAATAAGAAAGGTATTAGGTAGGAACCACAATGAAACATGTGTCGGAGAGAGCCAGAGAGGAGATGAGTTGGCGTATGGCTGTCTTGTGAGATATTATTTGATTTGAGACCCAATTACAACCCACAGCTTAAAGTTATCTGACTTTTTCTATGTGATTCATTCACGAAGATATACATATTTTGTTCTTTCTCAACCGATGACTTTTTGTTTATCTCCCTATCTTAGTAAAATAGCTGCAAGTCTAAACTAGAGTTATAACCGCATATGCCATTTCAACCACTTTTGACAATGACACGCAAGTAGTATAATACTTTTTAAATGAGAACGAAATTAGAAGACAATAAACGAGATCCAAAAGGTCTTACAAAGGCTTTTGATAATAACAAGTTGTTTTACAAAATATGGTTTTACATCGCAATTAAAGTTGCATAATAGCAATTTGACTACCAAACTTTAGAGGCAAAAGGCAAAAGAGATGAAAACTGTGCTCTACTCTCCTTTGTTCTCTGCTTGCAAAGAAGCTGTAACAGTATAAAGTTGTGAGAAAGTTAACCACGGATTACTGTTACTCAATTAACAACTAGATCGTACCTTTAACAGATGCTGGATCGTCTTGTGGTCTCATTGCCGGGAAGAGAATAACCTCCTGCAAATTTTTTTTTGTTTTCAATTCATCAGTTTAGTCCAAAAACAATTGCTCATTAACAAGAGATAAGAGATATAATAGACTGACCTTGATGTTCTGAGAGTCGGTAAAGAGCATGGTAAGCCTGTCTATACCCAATCCCCACCCACCTGTGGGAGCCAATCCATACTCCAACGCATTGCAGAAAGTCTCATCCAATGCCATCGCTTCATCGTCTCCAGATTGCCTATCCTTCAGTTGATCAGCAAACCTTTGACGCTGAACAACAGGATCGTTCAACTCCGTGTAAGCGTTGCATAGCTGCCATCAAAGTTATAAAATAAGTTTAAGTGAAGCAGCTCTAAGAAAAGAATCAAATTCATAGTAAGCTTTGTACTTACTTCATGTTGGTTGATAAACAGCTCAAATCTCTCAGTCAAAGCGTTGTTTGATCTATGCCATTTTGCCAAGGGAGACATGATCTCGGGATGATTGATGATGAACGTTGGGTTCACACACGTCACTTCCAGAAATTCTCCAACAAGCTGCAAAAAAAGAGACAGCATCTCAGATTCCAATATTCGTATGCTAGACGTTGTCCCAGACATGAAACAGAGAGACATAAGACTTTACTTACTTTATCTAGCAGACGAGCTGTTGTCTGGGGAGGAGGGCATTTCACGTCGAACCTGGCACATGCATCAATCAAGTACTTGTTGGCTTCTTCACTAGCCAAATCTTTTGGTATGCTAAGGTTAGCCACCTTCTCCAACTCTCCTATCATCTCGATCCTCCTACAAAAAACAAAAATTGACGGGGATCATTCACACATATAACCTTTATCCTTGTTGTTTAATCACTGAAAGTATTGACGACTCAAACCTGAATGGAGGAGTGAAGTCAATTTCGATTGGCTCCTTATCATAACCATTAGCATGATACTTGATCTTGTAACCACCTGTTAGTTCCTTGACCATTCCACTCACCATATCCTCAGTCATTTTCATCAGGTCGTTGTAGTCTGCGAAAGCCATGTAGAACTCGCAAGTGGTGAACTCCGGGTTGTGGGTCAGGTCAATACCCTCGTTTCTAAATTGCTTCCCAATCTCATAGACACGCTCCAAGCCACCGACAATAAGTTGCTTCAGAAAGAGTTCAGGTGCGATACGCATGTACAGCCTCATGTCTAGATCATTGTGATGTGTCACAAATGGTCGGGCAGCTGCTCCACCGGCAATCATGTTCATCATAGGTGTCTCAACCTATATAAAAGTTTAGAATAACAAATGCAGGAATAAGAGAAGTTCAGAATGAAACTATTATTTAGTAATAAAGGAGAATCATAGAAACCTCCAAGAATCTTTTACTGTCAAGGAATCTGCGGACATAGGAAATGATGTTAGCTCTGGTTTTGAATATCTGGCGAACCTCCCCGTTCAACATCAGATCAAGATAACGCTGGCGGTATCGAGATTCCTGACAGGGAAACCAAGAAAAAAACAACATCAAACGCTTGCCCGGAAACAGAATACTGGAGACAGCGTAATCTAAACACGCAACCAGGAAGTGATCCAACAAAAGATAATGACACTAAGTAATGTAAGAGGCTAGAACAAACTTTTAAGCTTTTGAAAAATTAATGTTACCTGATCTTTCAGAACATATGCTTCGGGATTTCTTGGTTGACCTGGAATCCAGTTTTCAGGTTTCTACATAATAAAGAAAAGCGAAACAGTTTTAGTGTAAAATAAGGAGACTCTTAAGATAATATAGTCTCAGCCTTTACCTTTGCTTTTGCAGTATCATTCTCAGCCTTCACCTTTGCGGTATCATACTCAGCCTTTCTCGGCATCATGTGGAGGCAATGGGACAGAACAATGAATGATCTGGGGAAGATACTTAACTCTCCTTTCTTGGATTTTCCTGGAATTAGATCAATATAAACAGTGAAAAGATGATAAAATAGGCTAAAAGAATGAACAATTAGAAAAGATAGAGGCTACACAAACCTGGAAACCCAGTGACACCAACAATATCACCACGCTTAACATTCGCATGGAGCTTTGAAAACCCATCTTCATCCAATCCTGACTTACTGAGGTAAGAAAAAAAAGTAATATGACTAAGCAAAAAACAATTAATAGTTACGCAAAGAAGAGAGTCAATGAATAAAACTGAAGCATTCACCTTGCATCAGCCATAACTTGAACCTTGAGATCCTCACCATGTAGATCATAGAAGAAGAGCTTGGAAGATGAAGATCGCTTATTCATTATCCTCCCTAGTAGCAAAGATTCAGAAAAAGAAAAAAAAACGAATGAACATCCTTCTCACAGTGTGGCTAAAGAAAACGTCAAAACAATGGCATTTAGCTGCTATAACATACCAGCAAGAGAAACTTGAGCGTCTTCAACATGATCCCCATCGTTCAAACTACCATACTTGTCAATGTACTCAGGAATAGACATTGACACAGCAAACTTGTGAGGGTATGGATTCTCCCCCTTTGCCTTCTCCGCCGCAAGATACTTCAACCTGTTCTCAAAGTATTGCTGGCAACAAAAAGATAACAAGAAGCAAACTCATATATCCACATAAGCTGCATTGCAAAATATAATTTAGAAATAAAAATTATATATAATACCGTTGGATCCATATCCTCATCATCTGCTGCCACAGACTTATGGCGGCTCTGGGAGCTCGTCGCCTTTAGAGCCTGTGCATACATACATACAATCAAACGAAATCTCTTTTAGCAACACTGATAATCTGAAACGTAATAATCAGAGATGAAACCGAAGAAAAAGAGTATAGATTATACAAGTTTGGCCTTCTCTTCTTCCTTGCGCTTCCTCTCTTCTTCTCTCTGCTTCATCTTCAGTTCCTTCTTCAGAGCACTGTTCAAAAAAAAAAAATCACGATAAAAAAAACTTCGATTCTGCTACAATCAAAACCAATGTCTATTACAAAGGCCTAGCAAAGTTGCTTGAATTACACTATACGAAAGGGATTAAAGAAAACGTTACTTTTTACTCGGAGCTTTAGCTCCATCAGTGCTAGCACCAGTATCAGAGGTAGTAGAAGAAGAATCCATGGATAGTTTGGAAATCGCTTGTGTAGTCTGATCAACGGAACCTTCCATAGAAATCGAAATGTAATCCAACCGCTGAATTGGGAGACGACGAAAAACCCTAACCGTCGACGACGGCGAAGATGAGACTGGGAGATGAGGAAAGGGGGAAGTAGCGTCGATGAGTCTTTTCTTTAGGGTTTTTATTCCTCTCTTTTATCTTTTTTTTTTCACGCGGGTCCAGCCCATTTTTAGTGATTCATTTACTCATTCTATTACATGAGTTATACCTTATACATACTCGATGTCGCCTTCAGCAATTAGCGATGTGGATTTGGTAATAACTATTGGGCCCATTTTGATAGAAGAGCACAAATAAAAGTCCATTACTTTGGTAAAGAAAACTGAACGTTTACAAAGAAACGGTTAAGCTCTTAAAGTTTTTCCATTCTTAACACCATAAAATCCAAGACCTTGTGTCATTAAAGAGAAATACTTACATTGTTGTTGGAGGAACAAAACAGGGCAAAGAAGGATATAGAGCATGTTTGTTTCTCCATCTGAACGAGTCATTTGGATGAAGATGAGAATTTTGTTTGTTTAGACACTAAAAGTGCAACTCATTCAGATGAATCATTCGGATGATTTTTGGAAATCTATGCTTAATTTTAAAGTCCATTCAAATGAACCAATTTGGATCATTTGAATGGAGATGGTTTATTCAAAATGGTATAATGTCTATTATACCCCTAATGTAATTTACAAATTGTAAACCTAAACATAATATCATTTTGTTCCACGTAAAAATTGACAAAAGCACAAAAACATTTTTTTTCATCAAAACCAAAAAATTTCGTTTTCCCGCCAAAACTGAAAATCTCGTTTCCTCGCAAAAACGTGTTTCCCGCCAAAACGGCAAAAACACGTTTCTCCGCCAAAACCAAAAATTTTCGTTTTCCCGCAAAAACGTATTTTGCCGCCAAAACCACAAAAACGTGTTTCCCGCTAAAATCGAAAAAATTTCATTTTCCAACAAAAAATCGCAAAATCTCGTTTTCCCGTCAAAACAACAAAAAGGCGTTTTCCCGCCAAACCGAAAAATCTCATTTTCCCGCCAAAACCGCAAAAATGTATTTTTCCGCCAAAACCGGAAAATCTCGTTTTCCCTCCAAAACCGCAAAACCTTGTTTTCCGCCAAAACCACAAAATCTCGTTTTCCCGCAAAAACCGAAAAATCTCGTTTTCCCGCCAAAGCAGCAAAAATGCGTTTTCAGCCAAAAACGAAAAATCTTGTTTTTCCATCAAAACCGCAAAAACATGTTTTTCCGTTAAAACCGAAAATCTCGTTTTCCCGCAAAAACGCGTTTTCCTGCCAAAACCGAAAATCTCGTTTTTCCGCCAAAACAGCAAAAAAAAGCATTTTCCCGCCAAAAACGAAAAATCTCGTTTTTCCGTCAAAACCGCAAAAATGTGTTTTTCCGCCAAAACCGAAAATCTCGTTTTCCCACAAAAACGTGTTTTCCTGCCAAAACCAAAAATCTCGTTTTCCTGTCAAACCGCAAAAATGTATTTTTTCCGCCAAAACCGAAAAGTCTTGTTTTCCCGCGAAAACCGCAAAAAAATCGTTTTCCCGCCAAAACCGAAAATCTCGTTTTCCCGCAAAAACGCGTTTTCCACCAAAACCGAAAAATCTCGTTTTCCCGCCAAACTGAAAAATATTGTTACCAAAAAAACGTGTTTCTCGCCAAAATCAAAAATTTGTATTTTCACACCAAAACCAAAAATGTGTTTGTCCGCTAAAACCGAGAAATCTTGTTTTCCCGCTCAAACCGCAAAAAAAAACTTGTTAATTTTTGAAATAATTCTAATGTAAATATATTAAACTAAATAATTAAATGCAATATAGTTAAAAATAATATCAACCATATGATTAAACTAACTAATGGTATTTTGGTAATTTGCTTACTAAACTCATTTGAATGGAAATGAAAATAAAGAAACAAACATATGATTCATTTAGATGATTTATCTAGATGAGATATCTGGATGAACAAACAAACATGTACAAAAATCTGAATGGATCATCTAGATAGATCATATAAATGAATCATCTGAATGGAAATGATAAATGGTGAAACAAACAGCCTGATACTCTATTTTACTTTTACAAGAGAGAGATTTGGATCACTATTATGTTTTGGATATGATGGCTCTGTGTTAGACAAGATCACTTGTGCTGTTATTTAAATCATACGATTCCTTTGAGGTAAATAAAATCTGGTTGACAACTAAGATTGAGCCCAATATAGTGTGATAGAGCAACTTTTTAATTGTTGAGACTAATGCTTTTAAATTTTAATATATTTGGTGGGATTTAGTTTAATATAATTATTGAAGATTACAAAACATGTGTGTAAAACTAAGCAAACCTATATGAGAAATTTAATCAGAACGCTGTTCAAAACAGAGACTACTCATTTTGTTGATTGCACATCAGGTTTTTGGCCACCGGCTACACCTACACTACTGGAAAAACTGTTGTCACGTACGTGCAAGCTCGGAGAAGATGAGCATTTTGCTAGAATGAGAGCTTTCTTCTATGGAGTTGTTGCTGTGTCTCTTAGTTAAGGATCAAACTGAAATTCTTATCAAACAATTATATACGCATATATAACATATACATACACATATATGTGTATTAAGAACCAAACCTTAAGGAACTTGCAATAATCATACTCTAAACTTCCTCAAGGATTTTTGGTCGGGAATAATGTTCATCAAGAATTTTTTTAAATCATTTATTATTTTGTTCAATTTATTATTTTTATCTCAAATATTTATTAGAAAAATCATCAATATTTTAAATTGAAATCATAATTTAAATTCATAAAACTGATATTAAAATACCAAAAAGTTTTCATATTTTTTGAAAAAAGTTAAAATACAAAGATCTATAAGAAAAAGTAATTATATAGAATAAAAGGTTATTAAATTTCTAAATAAAAGTATAAAACAAAAAACTGACATATATAAAGTCAGTCATATAATAAGCAAAGAACAATTATGTTCTTATATCTTATTCATTAGTATATGCTTTGATATATTACTAGCCGCACGGAAGTTTAGTAAAACAAGTGCAACCATAGCCGTCTTGACGTGCAATTTTAATGTTTTCACAGTCACAACGAACAAAACTTTGGCTGGTTTGTGGTGACTTCATTTCATTTTCACACTTCTTGCTTCCATTAGGACCACATGTTCCATGTTTTCCTCTAAAAAATCTGCACGGCGGAATATATTGTGCATCCACTTCTGTTTCCAAATAACAACAGAAAAAATAATTTCAACGTACATCAACGTTTTAGCTAAACAATGATATTATAGATTTTGTAAAAAAAATATTTTTCTTGTTTTCCAACAATCTTTTTAATAGTCAATTGCTGTTCTAATTAAAAAAAAAATAGATTACCTTTAACATGGTTCAGAACGAGGAACATGAAAATACCAAAAACTATTAATAAAATAGCCAACCTCATAATTCCAGAAATATGAAGAAATTGCTTAGGTTTTTTTTTTTTTTTGCTTAAAAATTGCTTAAGTTGCTTTAGGAAATTCTTGTTTTCTTTATCTCCTAGTAACTATATATACTTTTTTCACACGCTACAAATAGATACTTTTCCTAATTACTAAATTAAGGATTTTTAATATATGAAAAATAATCTGGGCCAAGTCAACGAGATATAAAAGAGCGGTAATTTCTTTCTTTTTGGGAACAAATACCTTTTCAATTTCAATCACAAATGAAGGTTGTTTAGATTTTCTTTTGTTGAACAAGTCAAATATTACCGAAGTATTTTTTTTTGTAACAAGATCGAAGTATTGATTCTAAAAACAATAAATGTCTAGTAGAAAATGCTTATTTTGATTGAATTAAAAGTCTTTAATACACTATCCAAATGTGTAAATAGAAACAAACTGATGTTTCCTTGTATACATATAGACTACTGTATATGTTGTAGTATTTGCTATAAACTCTTTGCAAATTCTAAGACACAAACACCTTTGGCTTTAACGATCACTATTTCAAGTCTTTCTCATCCATGACCTGATTCCGAAGCAGCGCGGTTGACGTTTTCTCTGCAGAACCGAGCTCTTACCTCCATTTAATCCGCTTGGCTTGTCGTCGCTGTTCCCTTCTGTTTGGTTGAAAAGAGTTGTGACTTGTGAGATTGTTATTCTAGTGACCTCAGGGGTTGTCGTAGGAGCTATTTTGTTGCCTTCTCTTCCAAAAGAACTCGATCCACTTCGCCTGTAAACAAGTCTAAAAAGTTCCAAATCATGTAATCCACTAGCAAACATAACTTCTTGAAGTTCTTTTAACTTTTTACCTGTTGTTGTTGTTGTTGTGGTGATAATGTGTGAGTGATGCTTCATCAAGAACCTCAGTGTTAGGATCTTGAGTACAAACTTTGCTGCTTGAAACAATCTCAGCTCTTTCTAAATGTAGCTTTTGTGATGATGATGCTTCTTCTTCTTCTTCTTCTTCTAAAGACGTTGATAATGTTTTATTATTATTATCTGTTCTTGATTTTCTAACCATTGTTATCACTTGCTCTAATGTCCCTAAAGCTTGCTTCACCTCTGGACTTATGCAGAAAAGTGTTTTACCATTGTAAGTCTTCCCAATGTAACTTCCATCCTCCTCCTCCGAGGAAGAAGAAGAGGAAGAAACGCTTTTATTCTCATCTTCATCATCTTCACATTCTTCTTCCACAATCTCAGTAACATCTCTTTTGCAATGTGAAGGTTCAGTTCTGTAATGTCCTTCTTTCTCTTCACAATGTCCTCTTTCTTGGCCATGGAACTCATCAGTAGAATACAGAGCTTGACGTATCATAGTATACAATGGATCAGCTAAAACTCTGCTGTAGTCATCGGACTTAGCCACTGAACCAATAGTCTGTAACACGTGCAAGTGATACACCACACACCACAGCATCACACAACTGAGAATCAGTATTATTCTATGAACTTAAAACAAAAAGAAAAAAAAATAAAACCTTTTTGAAAAGTTTGAAACCGTTGCCGAGGAGCTGCCTAGACACCAAATTTATTAGAGATGGAGGGACCAAGTCCAGCTTTATATCAATCTCCGATATGTATCTACATAAGTTTCCAACATTTATGTAAAAAAAGAAAACCATTTTCAAAATGTGATCATTCACTCACCTTAAGTAACTCCTCTCTGGAGACACCTTTTGTATAGCAACTCCACCTACTAAATCAACCTTCACAGCTTCCGCTGCTTCATATACACCGTTCTTTTCGAAGTTCTCTACTTCTGGTGCTGAGATCTAAAGGTGATGCTAACAGAGAGTGTCTTAGGATGGTGTCAAATCATTAGGATTATTAAAAAAGAAAGAATCTAATATTTTGGTTATACCGAGTTTAGTAGGATGATGACTAAACCGTCTTTAAAGTATTCGAATAAGAAAAACTGCATGATTGCTTCTCTGTTTGCCATTGGCCACGGTACTTTCATCCTTTCTTCCGAAAAAATAAATCAAAATCATCAGATTTAGATTAAGCTTAACACAAGAAAAAAAGCTTTTGCAATTTGTGAAACTGACCTCACTAAACACATCTGCTCATTGAACCGAGACTTTTGCAAACATTTGGTTTGTAAGATCTTGAATGCTGGAAATGCAGAGTTTGGCCACCTGTAAGACATATAAAACATTTCAATCTCAGAGAAGTGAAAACAAAATAAGCGTTAAGAAAAGGACAAAACACACTCTCACCATTTCTCGTACAGTGATGATTCCCATGAAACACACAAACCTGCATTAAACGCAGTCACAACCCAAATTAAAATTAAAAAAAAATAATCTATCAGTCCATACTCTTAATGATAGAACGTACAGTCTTGGATAGGGCCATCCATGTAACCTTCAACGAGCAATGTGTGGAACGGACTTCCTTCAAGTCCTTCACGGTACATAACACGACAATCTTCATGATCATGTTTCACCTGTAATGAAAAAAAGAAAAAGATAATACTTTGCTACACTAGGACAATTCTGATTTCATGTCTTTATTGAGCAAATAAGTAATAAAAAACATACTTTCCAATCCCCACGCGATGTTTCGTTGGTTGATTGAGACAAATCTTGATCCTTTGTTGATGCACTCCTAAGCTTCTCAAGTACACTAGATAGATCAGCTACTCTTTGATCCAATACATCCACAGTACACTCTGTGTGAAAGAAAAAACAAAGCAAGAGAGAGAGAGGAGAGAGTAAAGCAGCAGCAAAAGTGTTTTCATAAAACACAACAAGAACAAAAAAAAAAAAAGAAGGAAACCTTGACTGAGTTGTTGTCTGATTAACGTTTTGAGAGTTTGGTGATTGGTGAGGTCAGGAGACGACAAGGTCTTGTCAAGTCTCTCTCTGTACTCACAGATCTCTCGTTTCTTCTCCATACTCGCATTTCAAACTGAATCCCTTTTTGAAAAAAAGATAAAAATCTTCAAATCAAAGATTTAAAAAAAAAAACAGAACCAAAACAGAGAATTTGATATTTCGATCCCAATCAATCAAAGGGCAAGAACTTTTTATAAGAAAATCAAAGATCGTCTATATTAGAAGCTAGAAGAGGAGAACCTGAAGCATACAGCAAATTGTTAAAAAGGAAGCTTAAAGTAAAAGAAGAGTATTTGGCAGACAAAACACAGCTAAGCTCCTGATATGCGTTACCTACGAGACGGGAAAAAGAACGTGGATGTGTTTTCATTTAGATACTTTCTCTCATTTTCTCGGAAAAATACAAACAAAAGAAAATTCTCAGTTTCCAAAGTGCGTACAGTTGCACGCCCATTCGAAACGGATTGAGGTTTTTTCCTTTGTTTGACTTGACGAAGTCGGTTAAGTGTCGCTGTCAGTTGACTTTATTTATTTCGATAGATACCAAAATAGAAACTGTTACATATTTGAGTTATTTTGACAATCAATATTAGCATAGCTATGTTGTGTTCTTGTCTCAGACGGGAAGCTAAAAGAACAAGAATTTCATTTTCTTTTTTTTTTGTGTATACATGTCATCCAATATTTATTTCATCTATTTTTGAAACACAAGTATACATGTGATATGTTGTTCTGTTTAATGTGCATGAACTTGTAAAAAGGAAAATTGATTTCATTAAAAGTTGAACACAAACCATAACATTATTTTGATTTTCTTTTAGTAAATCAGAAAAGAATGTGCATGAATTCTTAAAGTTAAAGAGTTAGATACATGAATCTATATTTGAATCGATTTTATAGTGTCAAAATTGTTTTGATGTAATCTAGAAATTGTGTCGGAAGAAGTTGAGTTGGGATAGGGTTTCTGAAATATAATTTGAGGATCCCTTCTTACTCCTTTGCATTAAGCTTTATGTATTTGTGTTCTCCTCTTTGGACTTTGGTTAATGATCATATAGCCTTTGATTTGTAATCAATGACCGTAATATCATCACACGGTTAAGATTTGTGCTAACATGATATGATTAAATGAAGAAAAGGTAAAAGCAGTTTGGAAACAACGTTTGCAACTCATCCAGAGAGGCACAAAGGAAAGACGCACAATCTAATAGTAGGTAGCTTGCGTGCTAACCTTTCCAGTCTTGGATGAAACAACTTTTACTTTCATAAGCATATCATTCTTGTTACCCATAAGAAGCTTCCAAACGCTATTCATTAAGCATATCTGTGGATCTCACTTAACCCTTGCTTGACGTTGTTGCAGCTCTACAGTCCAGGACAGTCATAAGGGATTCAATATTGATTTGTGTTGTTGTGTTATGGGGTTTTCAGATGCACAGAGATATTGATAGGGACGAGTAATCGGTCATGGTTTATCCGAGTGTTGATTTGGCTTTTGTAGTCTCTCTCACTGTGAAGTGCTTAATATAGAAGAGCAAAAAGATAAATAAATATGATAATTTCATTTCATGGATACAGTTCTTTTTGTCTGGAGGACAAAGGATTATTGAACACAAATATTAGAGGGACATCATCAGATTCCTTGAATCAGTGTTTTTGCTGTCGGAAAATCTCGACCCCTAAGTAATCGATACTGCTCTTGATAAGTGCAACATTTGGCTTCACTAGCTTCACTTGAACAGCAGTTACCCGAGGAAACTTTTCAAGCGTTCTGGACGCGATGCGTTCCGCTACAGCCTCCAAAAGGTTTAGTGGTGGGCCTTCAACAATTTCTTTAGCTATGCTGCAAAGATATTTCCCACCAATAAATCATTAACCAAAATTTAAGACATGGTACCAAAGAGCCTAATTGGTAAGAGCTAACCTGAAAATGTCAACATAGCTGATTGTATCTGCTAAGTTGTCAGATAAACCAGCCTTTTTAAGACTCACCCACGCATCAATGTCAACAAGAAACATCTGCCCCAATGTCCTTTCTTCTGCAATGGCTCCATGGAAACCGTAAAACTTTAAACCTTTCAGTAACAGTTTGTCTCCTCCAGTCATTGGCAGTTCTTTCTCCGATGTTTCTGTTCCAATAACTATATAATAAAAAACTGCTAATAAGCCTAACGCCGAGGAACAAATATACAAATGTTTTACACCTAAAACTTTTGAAGAAAACTATAAAAATCTCCAAAGTTGTACGAAAATAACTTTTATTAAAACATTTAGTAAATAGTCTACAACACCCAAAATTTCGAAAGATTAATTGAATAAATATCAAATTCAATCTTCATTACCCAACTGAGTCATAAGTGTCCAAAAAGAAACATTTGTTACCGACGTGCGATGAGATTTGGGACATACCTTGCGGTTCCAACGTAGCCGGAGCTGTCGTTTCCAGTGAGCTATACATCTCTCCTCCCTCCTTTCGCGGCTATGAATTTAAAGGAGAGAGAGAGAGAGAGATAGGAAGAAATGAGTTTTTAAGGGTGAAGGGAAATGAAGCAAGATGATAAGGTGGTGTGGCCCGATGTTAGGTATTTTATAGGCCCAAAATCCAGCAAAACATTTTTAATCATTTCACCAAACTCTTTTTCACAATCATACTCATTCAACGTGATATTCGTGTTTTGGTGATCCAGCTAATCTTTTATTTTATTTGGGCGTTCAAATTTAATTAAAGCCATCTATCACTACTGTCCACTATTACGATAGTGCTCTAAAAATTGGCGTATACGAAGCTAATGCATCTCTTAATCGGCTCGGCAAATCAGATATGAATGAAATTATTTTGTCAAATCAATTATCTGAAAAATCAGTCTAAACTTTTTTTTTTTTTTTTTTGTCACTGATCAGTCTAAACTTTAAAAAGCCCGGTATAAGCATTTTAAACAAGGTACCACACTGAAGAGATGCATTATTATTGAATGTTCAAAATAATGCATATATACGTTTATTGAACTCATAACTAGTATTATTATTGAATGTTCAAAATTCAAAAATATATATTTGTAGACTTTAGATAAGAAAGATACGCTTAATATGCAAGAGATATAGACTTGGTGTGCAAGAGATATACTATTTGATACGTAAGAATGTAAACTTGATAGGTAACGAATATATTTATATATTTTTAATACAAATATGTAATTAATCAGGATGGTGGAGCAAACGTAAGCTCAAAAGAAAATGTTTAGTTCCATTTGATATTTGAATTTCTTGATATTACTGTTTCTGATAAACCATTTATACCCACTAGAGAAGTCCTCGCTGGAGACTAACTCCATATGCCCCTCCCACTTTTTAAAAATTCTCTTATCTCCTCTCATTAAAATATCATTTAGTATTTTATTTTTTTAAATAGAAAATGTGGGTCCAAGGTGGACAAAGACTCCGACACCCTTAACAAATTACAATATTCACAAACCCAACTTCTAATTTATCCACCCACCCAAAACAAATCGGATCGAAACCGATTATCTCCCCCAAACCCCGTCTCTCTTCTCTCTTTTGTAAAGTACAGAAAAAATGGAAGAGGGAAACGCAGAGTACCGCTGCTTGGAGAGCTTGAGATGGCCGGCCTTGATCGACGAGCCTCCGAGATGCGGAGAGGAAATCATCCCTGGCGGTGGTAGGCTTTTCGAGAACGAAAGTCTTATTGGAGTCGATGTCCATCATCTCCGTCTCGGAATCAGCTTTCCTGGCGTAATGCATATGTGAGAAAATCAGGGGAGAATCCAAGAGAGGAGTGATGATGAAGAAGATGATGTTCTTTAGCCCTTTCAACCTCCCGATGGAATTGAATCGAAGAATTTCTCAATGGAATTGTTGATTGAACTATTTAGAAAGATGAGGAGAAGACTATAGCCGTAATCTTGTGTGGAGAGCGGCGAACACCTAATCCTAAACCTTTAGGGACGCACACACTCCACTCTGCGGCTGCTTCAATTCCTTGATCCTCCTTTAATTCCCTCGGCATCGGTCTCGATCTTCTAAGGTTCAAATCTTCTTTCTTTTGCTTATCTATTTCAAAAATCAGAAAAGCAAATTAGCAAATTTAAAGTTTTGTAATTGAGATCAAAATAGGGGGTTTTCTTTATAGATTCATGTTCTTGGTAAACGAGATCGTGGCGTTGTATTTGGATATAAGAACGAAGATGAGATGATGCGTGTGTGGGATTGTGCTCTGAACATGTCTTGATTCGATTCGATTCGATTCTGTTTTGTAACCATACTAAAACCGTTAACTTGGTGTACATATTTGTTCTTTGACCTGTTGGGACCTGTTGGCTAGTGTCTCTTCATCATATGCTTTGGTTGGCCGAGAGTCAATTAAGAAGTCATTGAGGCTCATGATCTTGTATTCTCTGGATTGTAATCTTCCTGCATGTTCCAATCCAAACATGGAGAACCTTCGAAGTTGTTTGCAGACTTCTCAACCTTCCTTGATGCTTTGAGTTTGTTTAAGATGTCGTCACTATGCTCATCCTCTTTCAAAGACGTGAAGAGAGAATGCAGAAAATGCAATGTGGTCTGCAGGGAATCAACTTGGAGACAGCTCACAATAGAGAGGTAGAAGTAGGAGAAAGCAACCAAGGTTGAGTTGGGAACACCTGAAGCGTTGGTTCCTTGTTCTTCAAGACGTGAAGAGAGACTAGACAAAAAAAGTTTTTTCTTGTTTTGTTTGATGTTTCTGTGTGTCTCATCATCTTCTTCTTCCTTGGTCTCAAAGAGAGGATTCTATTAGATTTTGAATCTCTGGTTCTGTACATTTCATAGTTTAGTGATGATATATGGAGCTTGCAAGTTCACAGTGATGGTAAGGTATACTATCCTCAAAACACTTTTACTTGATCAAGATATATTCCGTAATTAGCAATCATGTCCTCGCTTTATAAAAAAAAATTATTTCCTCTCTGATACTCGATAACTTCAAATTTACAGGACCACATGAAGCCCATTAACCCTTACTTCTCGCTTGGCAAAAGATTATTAAGAGGGAAAATTGAATAGTTACCCTTACTCATATTAATTTTTTAAAAAACTGTTTATGTTTTATAAAGTTCGTTTTGTTTTGTTCATATTAAAGTAATAATATAAAAATTATGTAAAAACGTGCAGCCATAACAAGAATATTTAATTAAATTTATTTTTGAAATTAACTAAGGAAAACAATTTATAAAATATAAAATACACATGTCAAACGTGAATGCATAGCACACTGATTGAGGTATGTCTTTGGAAAACATGTGTGGATAACTCAAAATTACAGGGGAAACTCTACTCAAATTTTGGAAAAATACTTCAAAACATGCATGAAATTAATTACACTTAGTAATTCTTGGTAATCTTCAAGGACTTAGTAATACTACCTTACACATAGTAATTTTTTGGCAATTTTTACGTTTATCTAGTAAAACCATGATAATACGAGCTTTTTTGTAGTAAAACCGAATATTTTACACTATTATTACCGTAAAATAAGACAATTTCAGCCAAATATTTCTTAGAATACGTATTTTTAAAAAAAATTCTTACTATGGTCTAACCATTCACACATCAACATTGTAAGTTAGGGGAGTTTTTTGGGAAATTGAATTGTTTTTTCATAAGCTGTTGAAATAATTATCAAAAATAATCTTAAGATACATATGTAGTAGGAAAATAATCTACAAATTGATAATAATCATGAAATATATTTCGATTCTACGTACTAAACGTAAACACTCGTAATATATATGAAGTCTAAATAACACATAGTAAAACTGAGTAAACATAGTAATCCAAGTAATACAAAGTAAAACCAGTAATCCAGATAATACATAGTAAAACAAGTAATCCTAGTAATCCAAATAACATATAGTTTGAATATCACAATGAAACAAATTTCAACAATCAAACACATAAACCTGAACCACTTCCACATTCAAAATACGCTGCAATACCTTCTCTTTTTACTCTGCCTGTTTATGTGGCTCCTCATATTCCACTCTCTCTGCCTCTTTTTCCTCTTCCACGAGATTCTCCGGCTGATGGATTTTGCATAACCCATGATATAATTCATATTAATGAAATTACACCCAAGAAATCATTAAAACGAGCTCAAAACGTATATAAAATATACCCTAAAACCCACAAACACAGTTTACAAAATTCTAATAATGCCCATAAAATTATCCTTGCACTAATTAATCAATTTTTAATCCGATTTTGTTGGATTTTGCATTACCCATGATATATAATTCATATTAATGAAATTACACCAAAGAAATCATTAAAAGGGCTCAAAACATACATAAAATATACAATGGGTTGTTTGAATACAATGACTTGTTTGAATACAATACCATTAGAAAGTAACTAATTTTCACTCGTCCTTATATTCATAAACATTTATCTTTCCGCAAATATGCTCAACCAAAACAGAATAGATGGCCTCCTCCACTGATTTCTTCAACACAATCTTCTTCTCATCTCCCCATATCCATTTTATTTCAGTCTCATCCTTCATATAATATCCTCCTCCTAATCAAAACAAATGATTGTGCAAGGCGGATTTTACGTTACTCATCTTATATCTAATTTTTACATTACAATCTAATTTTTACATTATCCGTGATATATTATTTGTTTTATTGATATTTTATAAAAGTAATTTATCAAAAAACGGTCATAAAATCGACACGAAACACAAAAATACAGTGATGAAAATCATTTTATTATCTCGAAATTAACATCAAATCTTATTTTTTAACATTATTCATGATAGAAACTTTATTTTAATGAAATTTATAATAAGATATCTTACGTTATTTGATTGTTTATAAATATTGTTAATATATAATTATAATAGTTTTATCATTGTATCAAATATCTAGTTATCTTATTAATATATCATGTTTTAATAATATTGTGTTGTCTTAATAAAATAGAAGTTATGTCAGTAGTATCAGTAAATTTAGAAAATATTTTCTGTAACAAAATAAACAAAATACTATATGCTAAATATGATAAAATATATTAAAATTTATATGAAACTATATATATATTATTTTATAAAATTTTAAAATTATTAATTAGTTCAGTAATAAATAATTGAATATTTAAACTAATTGATGATTGAAATACAACAAAATCATTTATTCTACTATTTTATTGTTTATATATATTTTTAAGTAGAAAATTTAAGATGAATATATTTATAAATTGTTTGTATTTTTGTAGAAAAATAGAAATAAAATTGTAAGAAAAAAAATATGATGAAGAAAAATGTATTATTGGAAGAAAAATTGGTTACATAAAAAAAACAAATAAAAAATAATAATAATAAAGGGATCCATCGAAATGTGGAGAAGGAAGAAATAAAATGGAGCCCACAGGTAAATAAATAAAAAAACAAAGAAGAGAAAAGAAGGAATAATAAACATAAATTAAAAAAGAAGAAGGATAGTATAGTATTTGCTATGGTAGTGGGGTCTACAAAGGGGTAATAAGAAAAGGGAAGGGATAAGAAGAATGGTTTTTTTCCCAGAAGGGTATATGGAGTTAGTCTCCGTCCTGGCTTAGCTTGTAAGTGATAACTAAAAGAGTAACAAACACAGGAAGCAGTGCAAAGGGAGTTCTTGCTACGAATTCTCAAACATTGGGGAAACTTTTGAATCAGAAATTAAAGTATCTTGGTGTTGTGGACCTAAAGTGTGTCTCCTCTGTCACACCAACAAAAATGCATTCTCACAGTCACAGAGTTATATGATTGGCATAGAGCTGTGTCATCTGACTATAAAGGCGTCATTACATTGGATAACTTCAATTGGTAAAACATGATGAGCACAAAAATATAAAACATATTTTAAAAGGCAAATATATTCAAATTAAACCTTTTCTTGCATTTGTAAATATTTTGAAATAGTCAAAACGGTCAATCACAAAGTACTTCACAACCTTTACATGTCAAATATTTTCAACTGTACTTATCATGAGTCACAGTCCTGGATACAACATTCTCTTTACATGCTTTCTATCTGAAACACGTCTGTAAAGATTTTTAAAACATGCCACAACCACTTTTTTTTTCTTCTTTTGAACACATCCAGTCATCCACAACCACATTCAAAACTATTCTTTTGTTGCTAAACGCTTTTTCATGTTGTTATGAATGTATAATTATGTTGGGTAAATAAAGTGAATTATCATCATGTATAGTTGAAGTCAAGCTTCAGTATTTTGTCATTCAGATATCTTGCGATCAGAATTCAGAAATCACACAGTTGAACAAAAGCAAAATTAAAGCCATTTACGTCAGAGAATGTTAACGTTTTGAGGTTATTGTAAGTTTTGTAACTCTCTTCAGTTTCAACTTTCAACTAACTTGCTACTATAGAGTTAGCTCTCTGTTATAATGTAGACGACTTGTAGCATCTAGATCCCATATAACTGGTCAGTTATAAGATCTAAACTTGCATTTGGCATTGCACTAAGATCTCTAGCTCTAACATTCAAAACAAAGAAAACAAGCCGGACATGTTTTTTTTTTCTTTATTCAGTACATTATTATTTTGTTCACTCAATAACAACAAACAAAGAGATCAAAATGCACAACAACTGCAATCAATATCAAGCGCAAGCAATCTCACAAAATCCATATGATCAAGAACAACAACATCACTGCTGCAACTGATCGTAAACACTATAAATAAGCCAACCTTCAATAGCAGCAGCTTCAAGACGATCATTCCCCCCAGCTTCATCCCACTTAGACTGAATCGAATCAAGCCTGCTCATATCATACCAAAGTATCTTATGAGCCAACTCCCTCGTCCCAAGGAACTCAACGATCGGAGTCCCTCTCGCTTTCGCAGCAAGCTTCCCAATCTCCAAAGAGCTCCTGATCACAATCCCGTGATTCTCCTTAAGCAAGACAAGGTCTTCTTGGATCTGAACGCCGACGAACGTGACGAACTTGGAAGCGAAGAAGCGGTAGAGATCCTTGAGGTTGTCGGTGAACGGGTTCGGGAGACGGAGGAAGAGACACAAGTTCTTGGTGCTTAGCTTCACCGAGGAGAGACGCCACTCTGACTTGGCGTCGGCGGATTTGTTGACGTCCCAGTAGAGGTCGAAGACAATGGCTCTGTTACCGTTCCAGACGCAGTCTTCTAGGAGGCGGGAGAGGTACGGAGAGATGTCGGTTGATGATTCGACGTCTATGGCTTTGGTCTGGATCCAGTAACCGTCGACCATCGCGAACCCTGGCCCATCGAAGTTGGCCATGTTGTGGTCTGAAACACAATATGATGGAAAACTACACATCAGATCCATTAGGTTTTGAGACACAAACCATAATCAATAAACTTGGTATGTTTTGTTGTAAATGTGCTCAAAGATCGAATGAAAAAAATAATCTGATAAAGCAGCCGACAAGTTTGAATGAATCAGGTCAACGAACCTAAGACAGTTGAATTACAATTGAATGATAGATTATCCAAACACAAAACCCGAAGAAGACAAACCTTTTTGAGTGTTTCGCTGCGATGAAGGTTGATGTTCGTACACAGGATTAAAACTGATATTGGGTTGAGAGAGAGAGAGAGAGATATGAGAAGAAGACGAAGTAGGACATTCCTGCGCGAGTGAAAGAATGAATACATACGCCCGCTCAGAGGATGACACGTGTCTGGAATGTCTAGAGCCCACATGCGGTGTCGCCCATGGGTAACAACCCATTGGGCTTCAATGTTTTGGACAAGGCCCAGTTTTGATCAAGATTGTAGTCATAAAGTAGTTACTCCAGAAGATCAATTAGGAACACAGATCAAATCAGGAAAAGGTGTTTAGAGATTGAATGATACCGGTGATTTGTTCTAGATTTGAGTTTTTAAGGGACTTATCAATGGTGCAACAAGAGAAACAAGATTGAGAAATTTCAAATGTTTTTTTTATCAAACAATTTTGCCAAAGAGAAGGTGTTTTTATATATACAAAGCACCTGGAAAGATTCCATGATAAATATTCCAGCAAACAAATATCTCTACATGTCGGCCACTGATGATCCAAATCCAATATCAAATGAGAATTTGATGCAGGTTAACTCCTTGTGCCCATCAAGCATCTTCATTTTAAGGGAGTATGGACCCTGTGACAAATCAAAGAATATAAGATTACTCCTTAAATGCAGAATTCGACTAGCATTATTTTTTGATATGCTAAATATAACTAATGATCATATCAAGCAAACTTGACAAACGTAGGTTATAACTTCTTCCTTCCACCCCATGACAAATACTAGGCCATTTATTTTGTTAATATAGGATAATAACATCATGTTCTAATGAGTCTAGATGAATCAGGGTATCACTATATATCCACAATGGCTTCAAATTAATTAATGAACTTACAGGAGGAGTATAACCGGGTAGAATTTGCGAGTGTGCTACCAAGAAATCTCCAATTGCAACGGGACAGTTGGTCTCATCACAAAGATCATGTGTCTCAGAATGAATATGCCATCCAAAATATGAAACTTCAATCACCAGCTTTCCCTTTGAGATCATGTTGTCTCCGTATATACGAAAGCAAACCAAATTAAAAACAAAAAAGCCTTTGGATGCATGAACAAGAACTATGCAAGATCATTCTCTGAGAATACAATAGGTTTTAACGTTTGATAACAACTATAGAAATTCATATAGAAACAGAAAAAAAAAGTTAAAAGAACAAGCAAATATATGTTAGAAAAAAATAAAAGAACAAGCAAAGATCTACGTGTCATAGGTATCCTTGAGTGTACCTGTTTTAGAAGCAAGGCTGAAATTGACTTGCTCGCCTCTAGGTATAGGATAAGGCGATATATCAACTCCTTGGACTTTTACTTGATACTGTTCGTTATCATCTACAACCAAAAACACAACAAATCAGATAGAGATTCAGAACCTGATCCTTGGTCAACCAACCTATCTCATCAGTCCTATAGAATCATCATATCAAACTCGATCAAAACACTACAAGATGCAGTTTGTAATCAAGGATCAATGAAGAACACAGTTACGCTATTAGGAGAATTAGTACATACCACAGTACTTGACATCGGTTGCTTTGACAAGATTTGAGACAAACAGAACATAAGAGATAGGTAGTAAAAATCTCAAAACGTTCGACATGACTGATAGATTCTCGACGAAGAAAAGAAACGAATGTTTTAGAGTTTGAGATGATGATTGGAGGACGAGGAGACAAAACAAGCAAAGAGTCCGAACAGAAATACGGAAGCAGAGGATTCTCATTTCACAAGTCATGTCGGATTGATCTTAACCGTTCATTTAGATAGGTCTTTGACTCCTTTAGATAGACGGCTTAGATTTCGCAGTAAATCTATAGGGTACGGTAACCGCAATTTATCTTAGCAGTGAACAGATCGTTAGGTGAGAATTTTTTTCGTTTTTAACAATTACCACTTGGCCCGAAAAGTAGTTGGAAATTTGCCAACTCAGATTTGACCCTATTTAATAATAATAATAATAATAATAATACAGCATATAATTAATAATGGAGTATTTGGAAACACATAAAATAATTACTTCTCTTTTCCAACACGAAACTAGTTCAAAACAAAGACATTTTTTTTTCTAAATATAAATTAATTCTACAAAATTTATCAGTTAGTGTTATCAATGTGAAATTTAATTTTGGAAGACTGTAATTACGTGGTTTTTTTTTCTGTAGAAATCATATTAAAAATGATACGTTATCAAATATACTTTTAGTTTTGGGCCGCTGGGGTGAGGCCCATAAGTTAAAAGACTTCTTTGACTACTCGGAGACACGTCCTAACGAACCGGAGGGAGAAGAAGAAGTTTTAGAAGTTAACCCTCTGACAGAATGGCTAGATTCCTCCTCCTCTGTTTCCTCTTCGCGGCGGCGCTGACGTCATCCCTGACGTCTGCCGGCGACAACAATCATGTCTACTCTCCTTGCTCAGATTCCACCGTCGCGGTAGGCGATGGATTCACCTTCGGAATTGCCTTCGCGGCGAATGATTCCTTCTTTGGCCCCAACCGTTCCGTTCAGTACTCTCCCTGCGATCATCGCCTCTCTCTCAACGGCAACTCTGAGCTCGCCATGTTCAGACCCAAAGTCGACGAGATCACGCTCCTCACCGTCAACACCTCTTCTAGCTCCTCCAGTTACCGTCCGGTTCGTTCTCAATCTCTCTGTATCTGTCGTGGTGAATTTAGGGTTTCGATCTATTGTCGATTGGATCGGAGTTTAGTTTAGTTGACTTGTCAAGATCCCAGCTTTGACTAGCTTTGGTAGTTGTCTGGATGCTAAGCTGTTTGGTTTAAATGTCTTGCATGATAGAATTAGTTTTTTTTTTCATCTGTTAAAGGTTTTGGAAACTAATGTCTGTTCTTGGAATGTGTTGTTTCTTTTTTTTTTTTTTTTTTGTCAATGATGTTGTTTCTTTCTGTGTTTGTTGTTTTACTAAAAGATGAGATGTTGTAAACAGAGTTTTGTCCATGTTACAAAAAAAAGAAAAAAAAAACAGAGTTTTGTCCTGTAAGATTCCTGTCGGCAGGGAATAAGCAAGGTTAAGTTATGATGTGCATGATAAAATCAGCTTTTGTCATCTGTAATAAAGGTTTTGGAAACTATTGTATGTTCTTGGAATGTCAGGTTTGTTTCTGTGTTTTGTTGTTTTTAGTGAGATGAGATGTTGTAAACAGAGTTTTGTCTTGTCAGATTCCTGTTGCTTATAAGTAGAGGTCTTTGATTGTGTTTGTGTGTGTGTTAGTTTACAAAATTACTGGTTTTAATGATGATGCTTTGCGAATACAGGATTCATCAAAGGGATATATGGTAGCGTTCGCTGGTGCAAAATACGCTGCGAGATCAGTTCCAATTATGGTTGCAAACAACGATGACGTCGTGACAAGCTTCACCCTTGTAAATGGATAAAACCTCATTCATCTTATACAAGTTTCTTCTAACCTTTATTAATCTATGTTAAGCTTTGTTTTATGCATTTACCTTGGTTAAATTATTTCCAGGTTCTTAAGTTCCAAAAGGGCAGGCTTGAGAACTTGTTCTGGAAGAAAGACGGATGCTCCAAATGCAATGGAGACGCGAAATTCGTGTGCCTCAACAATGAACAATGCGCGATCAAAAGACAGAGCTGCAAGAACCAAGGAGGGCAAGTAGATTGTAGCTTGGGGATCCAACTGGCGTTTCAAGGCACGGATAAGCATTACACCGCGTTGAACTCGTGGTACGAGGTTGCAAATCTGAAGCAGTACTCGCTTTATGGCCTCTACTCTAATCTAAAGGATTCACTAAGCAGCCAATTCAGTAGCATCTTCTGATGAGAGTTTATTTCTCCCTTTTTTTTGTGTGTAGCTTGCTACTTTTGTATTATACTATTATTTCTGGCCTGCTTTTGTGTGTGTTTAATTCTTGGTCTCTTGCTCGCATGATTTTATGCTATATATATATTCTGTATTTTATTACTTGGATTGTAACTTTTGATGAAGTTAATAGAGATATACTTTGGAAGTTGGATTTCTTCTCTATTAAAAACACCAAATGTTAAATGTCTTTTAGGCGGTAACTATACACTTCGTATAGACGGACGGATAATTCGGCTAGAGCAGAGTTTAGGTGTTAACAAATTATTAATTTATATACATTAGATATTTTCTATTTTATAAAATTATTTTCATAAAGTATAGAAGTTACATATACAAATAAAATAAATTAGATAATTTGTGGATTTTACTATTGATTAATTTAATAAATCTAAACTAATTTAGATCAATTTTGATTGATTTAAATTAATTTTAATCAATTTAAAACAGTCTAAACTAATTAGTTGGAAAAGAACACGAGCATCAAATCAGATAATCGATTTCTTAAACATTGGTTAGACACTGGTTATTCAAAACAACAAGATAATAAATTCAAAAGCAATTAAAAAAGAAACATAATCAGAAAACAGAAAAAATCAACCGCACAAACATAGTTTCAAAGAAATAATACCAAATTTTAAACATAATACATTTCTACAAATCTAGAAATGATGATTGTTAATTCCCGACCAATCCATATAAACTAAGATCCAAATGAGCTAGCACCAACGTTACCTTCTTCTGCGGTTGCTTCCATTTGCTACTGCTGGTGTCTCTGGACAAAACCATTGTTAGCGTTGTTGTTCTTGTTGATGTTGCTTCGTTCCTCATGGCTCATGAAATCAAAAGGGTATGGGTGAGACACTGGCCCAACAAAATCAGGGAAGGCCAACATTGGTGGAAAGGCCGGCTCCATCTCCAAATTATAGTCTCCATTGCTACTACTTCCTTGATATGGATGATAACTCTGATAACATCTAGGGTCTAGATTGTTGCTGTAAGATGCCATGTTCATCATGATTTGTTGATGAGTTCGAGGGGAAGGTGGCTTCAAAGATGGGAAAGTCCATTCATCCATCAAGTAGTAACTTTGCTTCTCCTTTGAAGCACCAATGCTAGCCGTGTTCACCTCTTCAAAAGTCTTCCTAGCTCTCTCGTGTTCCCTGGCCGCCTCCTGTGGTGGTCCGAAACTCCTTGACTTGCTCTCCAAATGGATACACCGGTGGATCGCGAAGAGGACAGTGCTGAACAGAACCTACCTTCTTCCTTAAATGCATGATGCCATCCTTTGAGAAAGAGATCAATGAATAGATCTCTTTCACGTCAAGATCATCAACTTTACGGACTACGGAAGCAGTTTAGTTGCACCATCAACTGATCTGTCTTACACTCCATGTTCTCCTTCTGAGTCTTCCTCAAATTCTCGTGAACCTTCCATGTCTTCTCCTTCAGGTAGGACTCCAGAGTCGTCTCATTCTTCTTCTTCAAGAAATCTGGCAAGGCATTGAAGTCGTTGAGGAGGTTACGAGCCGCCTCAGCAGATGGCCACACCATTGGCACAGCCTCTTTAGGGGAGAACATGATCAAACAAGCTTTTACATCACATAATATTGTTAGTTCTTTTACCTTTTTCACTAACCCGGACCTCCTTTTCTTCAAGGATAATGCTCTTAAGTTTTCATTTGCCATCAACGCAAGTTTTATCTTCTTTGTCATGATCACTCTTTGGATTTGATCTCTCTTTTTAGTTTTTTTTTTTGTCACAAGATCTCTCTTTTTAGTTTAGTTTTTATTTTGGGGGTTGTGTGTGAGAAAAATACTGCATTTGCTGTTTCCTTTATGGTAGAAAAAGAGAGGTTGTTGAGAGTTTGTGAAACCATATAACACGCCAAAAATATTAAATTTTGTTTCCAAAAATAGTGGATGCATTCCTATCGAACATTTAAGAATATATAATTCGAGGTCATAGGCAATATTAACTAATTTGTTAACAATTATACATAACTTTAATTTATGTTCAGACACGAGAGAACAATATAATTCGTGCCTTCGTGGTCATAGTCAATACACTGAATTTATTATCTATTAATTTAATTAACACATTCAGTGATATATATTTATTATTTTGTAAAAGAATTTTACATCAAACAAAAGATACAATTGTTGTCAACGAATGCATGTAATGATAAAAACTAGCGAATAAGACGATTTCGTATCATGATAAAAGAAAAAAAATAGTGATAATTATTTTATTTTGTAACTAAGTGATAATTATTTCTTTGAAACTGAACTATCTTAAACAACCAATTTTTTAAGAAACCATTGATGTTGTCATTGTGATAGTTTATCATGACTCTTGCTTTGAAAATATATGATTGTGTGCCAAATTACTCTACTTTACTTTCTTTTTTTTTTGAACCCTAATGCTTCATCTCTTTCCACTTTAGATTATGTTTGTTTCCAAATTCTAATACATATTTTATTTCAAAGATCCATGTTCCAATTGTTTGTCAAAGAAAAAGGATCACATTCCAACTTGCAAAAATACAAAGACTTATATAGTTTTTGTGTTTTCAGTTGATCTTAATCTAGCCTTATTTTTAGGACTGGACACAAATACTCGTTGTTTGTTTTATACATGTTAATTGATCCGTATTTAAGTACTCGTCGTTGGCAAATTAGATATCAAGTCGTTAAACTTTATTAATTGCAAAAACAAAATAAGTAACAAGTATAACAGAAAAAAATTACGACTCAAATTGATATATCCGTTAATTGTTTTGTGACAAAAAAAATTGTGTTTTAAGAACAGAAGCCCAAAATCAGAAAATATATTTGTGTCCAAAGAAATAAACAATATTTTCATATCTGGATGTTTATGTCTTTTGTTCTTTCTTATTCTTTATAACAGATATAAATATTTTGTTACGAGTAACTCCCAGTGTTTTTTCAAAGTCTAAATAAAATAAACTTTCGTATATTTCTCTAGTAAAATATTACGAAGTAAGTAATTCCTAAAATTCAAAAATATTTTGAAGTAATTCACAAGTAATTGGAAATACCAAGTAATCATATATGAAAAATAACTAGCAAGTAACATATATTTGGATAAATATTTTGAACTAAGAACTGTAATCCAAAATTTCATCACTCATATAAAGCAATCCAAGTATCAAAAATACAAATATACGTTAAATAATAAATATATCTAAAATAATAAGTATTTGGCTTGCATCCACTCTACTTGTTTTATTAGAAATGCACTATATGCGTCAACCGTCAACCACGCATAAGAACCAACGATACAAAAAAACAATACAGCCCTCAACATAGATAATTTAACCGGTGGTGGTGGTCTACTAGCGCTTGAGGGAATTAAAAACTTAATACGGTGAATTCAAGTTCAAACTCCATCGACCACACGGTTATAGACTATTGCTTTCGGTTCATTTGAATACCCAGAAGAGGGTCTATCCGTGGACTGTACCTCTATCCGGTGATTAGGTCTGTGTCTTTAATAGACTCGGGTTTAACCTTTTTTAATAAAAGAAAAACATAGATAATTTACTTGATTTTTTATTTAACCCAAATATTTGATATTTACCCAAGAAAAAATCAAATAAAAAGGTGGTTCACAAGAAAACTCAGCAGTAATAAGTAGAAACACAATGCTGGTTTGATGAAAGGGTTTACAAAGAAAGAATATATTTGCAAACTACAAAACTCACTTCAACGTAACAGAAGACGCCTTGCCTGAGGAGGACTTGGTGGTGGCAATTGACCTTGAGCTGCCTGACTTCCTCCTCCACCACCGCCACCACCACCTCCGTTGTTCTGCCATGGTTTAACAACAGCAAGAACCACAACAATTATAATGATGATGAGAATGATAATGGCGATACATGTCCATTTACGGGTGTTCTTCTGGTAAACCCGAGCGGTATGTAGCTCCTCTGTTCCACCTCGGATGAAGGAGCTAGCTCGGCCCACGTGGCTCTCGATGTCATCTAACTGAGCTCCCTGGTGCTCGACCAGCACGGCCATGTCTAGAAACACTTGGTGAAGCTCCCTGAGATTCTTCTCAATGTCTTTAACCGCATCATGCCTTTCTTGGATCTCGTTAATGGTGTCTAAGACCCTTCCTCTTCCTTGTTCTTGTATTGCTTTCTGCAAGAACCTCTCACTTTCTCCTGTAATAGAACAGTAGAAGAGTCCCCCAATGTTACACACCACTCATATATGAAAATGTGAGAACTACTTCGTTTAAATTACTAGACATAATTAACTTAGCACAAGATAATATACAAACTAACATTATGTTATAACCAATTATAGTTGTAACTTCCCAGATTTTATTCCGGGTATTCCAAATAGCATCAACCAAGTTATATTGTGGGATTAAAAAATCGCATAAAACCGTCACATATTAGTTTAAGTTAGAAAATGTAACAAAATTCAGTTTTGTAATATTCCAAACGCCCATGACTAATGTTCCACCTATTCGTCCAATCATTATATATTATGGACAAGACTTAGGTTCACCCCATGTGGTGAACCTCTACATTCACCCACCAATAAAATTTAGTTATTTAAGATTTGATATCTTTTAAAAAAGGAAACTAAATAATAAGAATTTATTGAAATAAAATTATATTTTTAGATAAATAAAAAATAGTAGTAATTATAAAAAAAGATTTTTGTTTAATATTGATAAATCTGTCAATAAATACTAAACCCTAAACCCTAAACCCTAAATTCTAAATACTAAACCCTAAACCCTTGGGGAAAGCCTGAACCCTTGGGAAAATCCTATACCCTTAAACCTTTAAATTTAAACCAAACTCTAAATCATAAACTAAATCCTAAACCCTAAACTTTAAATCATGACCTCTAATAGGAAACTCTAAATCCTAAATTTCAAAATGGTTTATGGTTTACGATTAAAGATTTAATATTTGTCCAGGAGTTTGGGTTTAGGGTTTCGTGTTTAGAATTTAGGGTTTAATATTATGGTTTAAGATTTAGGGTTTAGGGTTTAGGATTTAGTTTATGATTTACGGTTTGGTTTAAATTTAAGGGTTTAGGGTATATGATTGGCAAGGGTTCAGGCTTTTTCCAAGGGTTTAGGGTTTAGTATTTAGAATTTAGGGTTTAGGGTTTAGTATTTGTCGACAGATTTATCAATATTAAACAAATTTTTTTTTTTGATAATTACCACTATTTTTTATTTATCTAAAAACATAATTTTGTTTTATTAAATTCTTATTATTTAATTTCCTTTTTAAAAGATATCAAATCTTAAATAACTAAATCCTATTGGTGGGTGAATGTAGAGGTTCACCACAGGGGGTGAACCTAAGTTTTGTTCATATATTATCATTTTCAACTGTTTTTATTTTGTGATTTTCGATCAGAATTTTCGTGGTCCTAGAAATTCTTTTTTGATGAAGCTAATGAAGAGAATTATTTTACTAACCGGTAGAAATGAGGCGATCCAAAGTTTTCTCGTCTGGATTCTCTCCGGTGACTGTGAAGTACCTCCTCTGTACAGTCTCTCTATACTCAGACGAGACAAGCTCCCTCAAGCGGTTGAAACTATCCATGGAGTCCTTCAACTTCTTCCTCAAACCATTGAGGACAGAGGTCCTGGTACGATCCGAGGAGGATCCAGGTCCACAGCCAGGGAGGCTCCGGTTAGCAGCGTTGGATCGATCAAGCGCCTCGAGTTTAACCTTGATCATCTTGGCCTTCTTCAGAGCTACTCCGACGTCAGCGTCCATCTTGGAGCGGAGATCCTTAACGGCTTCAGCATGGTGAAGCGTCTTGCTCTGCTCGTGAGAGGATCGGAGCGTGTCGTTGAGACCATCTAGCTCCTTCAGCTCTTCTTTCACAGACTCCACGTCTTCGAAGAACTTGTCGAGGTTCACTCCCGCCGGATGCGCCATCTGAACGCCGGTGGCGGGGTGAGGGGATGGTTCTTTGCTGCTGCGGAAGCGAGTAAACGAGCTTGAAAATAAATCGTTCATATTGAGAAAGAGAGAGAGAGAGAGAGAGAGAGAGAGAGAGAGAGAGAGAGAGAGAGAGAGAGAGAGAGAGAGAGAGAGAGAGAGAGAGAGAGAGAGAGAGAGAGAGAGAGAGAGAGAGAGAGAGAGAAGAGAGATTCAGATCCAACGGAAAGTCGTTATGATTCAACCGCACGGTTTAATGAACCACGGAAGAAGGTATAGAGAGAGAGAGAGAGAGAGGAAAAGTCTATATGAATTATTTAAGGTGTTAAAATGTTTTAGAAGGAAGAGGTCAAAAGAGGAGGACTTGATGGTTGACTTTGAAGCTTCCGAGCAAGTAACGATGATGGCGGCGAAGGGAAGGTGAAAGTGAAAGCGTGTAGCGTCTAATTATGGTAAGCTGATTAAAGTAGTACAAACCACGGTTACTATATTCAGATTGAAATAAAACATCAAAACATATATAGAGAAGGAAGGGAATAATTGTTTCTATTGATATTTCAAAGACATGTGAAATTATCCATAGGTCTATTTTCTCTGAAGAATTCATAAAATTAAGAATTGACAAATTTGTTGATCAAAAACAAGAAGAGTTGATTAGTTTTGCTGCTACCATTTGATTAGTTTTCCTGCTACCAGCAAAACGCTGCGTTTGGAATATAACCACACATAAGAACGAGAAGTCTAAATTTCCAGATCACTAACCGTCAAAGTTGGCCCGAACTGAGGCCCAAGGACAATCAGACACTAAGGTGGGAAAGATTAGAAGAAGATGCAACTTCAAACTTTAGCTCACAAAATTAATTATACAGAGCACGAGTTACGAGTTTCAACTTAAACATAGATACATAATCAATGTCTTTTTTTTCTTTTATGATCCTGTATCCAGATGCCTCGAGAGGAACCCGACTAAGTCACTAGTGGCCACGCGCAACAGATATGAGTTTCTTCGTATTGGGTCCAAAAGTCTTCAAAATAATCACAACAAATCTGCGAGATGTAACTTCGAACCCTTGATTTTGCGGACAACAGTAGGGAGCACATACCACTCGACCACTGATACGTGGTTATAATCAATGTCTTTGACATAGTAGATTATCTATAAGATTCAGCATAAGTTATATTATTGTTGCTAAATGTTGTTGTCAACTAGAAAATGAAAACTAGTTAACATAAGTTATATTACTGCTAAAGCCGGACAAAAAATTAGTAAGTTTTGATTCGATTCGTTATCCGTTTATTTGAACCGAAAAATTCGAATTATTAATATACAATATCCGTAAAAAATGAAACAAATTACAAATATTAATATTTTAAGGAACGAGTATCCGATTTGATCTGTTATATACATATATATACATATATTTTTAAAATTACATATATAAGTTACATAAATATTATATTGTATTTACGTTTTACAGTATTTTAATTGACTACAATTTTAAAATTAGTTACTAGATTTTTAGAAAAATAAATAAATTTGCATTTTTGTAATGAGATATTATTGTTTATAATTATTTTTTATTTATTTTATAGTTTTTATTTATTTTTACGGATCGAATCAGATATCCAGTCAAAATCTAAATTTTTTGAAATATCCGAGATACCGAATAGCCAGGTGGTTATGGATAGGATCAAATGATTGATTATTCGGATGAACATATCAGATCACGAATAAATGCTGGGTTAAAAAAATGAAATGGATCCGAATATTGAGGGCTATCCACAAATGCAAAGCTCCAGATTCATCGGTTGGACCGGCCGGTCTAGATCTGAAATCATTGGTCGTTCTCGTCTCCTCGTATATTGAACACAACGACGTCTAAATAAACCCTAAATCTCTCTCTCTCTCTCTCTCCCCCTCTTCACTCCGATCTCTCCCATTTCTCCGTAGCCCCTCAACGCATCTACAATGGCGTCGATGATGGTAAGTTTGCATCTACACTCTCTCTGTGAATACATATATATATGTTCAGATACTAACTCTACTTTTGGTGAGAGCAGCAACCGCAAATCATACTGCTCAAGGAAGGCACAGACACTTCTCAGGGGAAAGCGCAGCTACTGAGCAACATCAACGCCGTCACGGCGGTTGGCGATGTGGTTCGAACCACGCTCGGTCCTCGAGGGATGGACAAGCTCATCCACGACGATAAGGGATCCGTCACCATTTCCAACGACGGCGCTACCATCATGAAGCTCCTCGATATCGTCCACCCCGCCGCTAAGATCCTCGTCGATATCGCCAAATCTCAAGACTCAGAGGTGCGAGATCTGCCTTCAATTGAGTATTGTGATTGATTATAACAGTGTTGAGATTGATCCTGGATCTTCAGATTGTAGATCTTTAGAATGTGTGATTGATTTGAGTTCATCTGTTGGTTAGGTTGGTGATGGGACAACTACGGTTGTTCTACTTGCAGCTGAGTTTTTGAAGGAAGCTAAGCCGTTTGTGGAGGATGGTGTTCACTCTCAGAATTTGATTAGGAGTTATCGCACTGCAAGCACTTTGGTTTGTTGTGTTTTCTTTTTTTTTCTTGATGCAATTCATGTTATTTTTTTAAAGGGACCTTAATTAATCACTGCTTTTTTGACGATGTAGGCAATTGAGAAGGTTAAAGAGCTGGCTGTTAGCATTGAGGGGAAGAGTGTGGAGGAGAAGAAAGGTTTGTTGGCTAAATGTGCTGCTACCACTCTTTCCTCTAAGCTTATTGGTGGAGAGAAGGAGTTTTTCGCTACTATGGTTGTTGATGCTGTTATGGCCATTGGAGATGACGACAGGCTTAATTTGATTGGCATCAAAAAGGTGAAAGACATTTTAAAAAAAAAGCTTTGCATTTGGTCATAAGTTCTGTTATTTTTCTTTTTAATTCACCATGCATCTGTGCCCAAACTTGTGTTATGTTCTGTTTATCATACAATCTAAAACTCTGGCTATTCAATAGCATAGCACTTACATGTACCAGAACTAGCATTTTCTGCTTCATTCCGCCTCTATTCACTGCATTTGTTTTCTAAGTTCTACTTAGATTTGGGGTTGTGGGAATGGGCATATGCTATACATTGTACACATTATTGACTCTATAATAGATTGTCTTCGATTAGGGAATTTTCAAGTCCTGTAAAGGAAATTTCCATTTGTGTTTATGCTTTTAAAGCCAGGTTAATGATGCTTGTAAGCTAATGTGTATGGTTTCCTCTGCAGGTTCCTGGTGGTAACATGCGAGACTCTTTCCTAGTTGATGGTGTGGCCTTCAAAAAGACATTCTCATATGCGGGTTTTGAACAACAGCCGAAGAAGTTCGACAATCCCAAAATCCTTCTGCTTAACATCGAATTGGAGTTGAAATCTGAGAAGGAAAACGCTGAGATTAGGTTGGAATTCTGCCTCGTTCTGTTAAACTTCCCCTTCAACTAATCATCTTTTGGCCTGATTTGACTTGACTACTGTCATTCGTTCACAGGCTGTCAGATCCATCACAGTACCAGTCAATAGTCGATGCAGAATGGAATATCATTTATGACAAGCTAGACAAATGTGTCGAAAGTGGAGCAAAAGTTGTTCTTTCCCGATTGGCTATTGGTGATCTAGCTACTCAGGTTTGTTGATTCCTAATTTCTCAATTGGCTATTGACGTCTTTCTTTATTTCCTGATAGATCTTTTCATTGGCCTGATTTTTATACGTACCATGTTTTAGTGTACGAAGATGTTTCATCAAAAATCAATCAAATTCGTTGCTCTATGTAATTTATATTCGTATTAGTGAAGAATGATTTGCTCATTTAACCGGAATCTCTTGGCATTTTCTTTTTTGCAGTATTTTGCAGATCGTGATATTTTCTGCGCTGGCCGTGTAGCAGAAGAAGATCTTAATCGCGTGGCTGCTGCCGCCGGAGGAACAGTTCAGACAAGTGTTAACAATATAATACCCGAGGCTAGTGAAAAATTGAATTTCTCTGCTTGCTATCTAGATATGCTAACAAGCTTTCATTGACTTGTTGATTATGTTCGTTTAAATCACTTCTTTTTATATGTACAGGTTCTCGGAACTTGTGAGATATTTGAGGAAAAGCAAGTTGGTGGGGAGAGGTTTAACATATTCAGTGGTTGCCCTTCAGGACGTACAGCAACTATTGTCCTCCGTGGTGGTGCTGATCAGGTATACATCAGACATTGGAGGCTTAATGAAAACTAAAAAAAATCAGCACTGATATGACTTTCTTTGAAACATTAATGGCAGTTCATCGAAGAAGCTGAGCGGAGTTTGCATGATGCTATTATGATTGTGAGAAGAGCTGTGAAGAACTCAACTGTTGTGCCGGGAGGTGGAGCTATAGATGTGAGTATCCTTCACCCACCATGGTTTGATTTTAAAATTTGGCACATTGGTTAATAACATTGACAATGAAAGGACTCCTTCTTGTTGTAGATGGAGATAAGCAAGTACCTGAGGATGCATTCACGAACAATTGCTGGGAAGTCACAGCTTTTCATCAACTCGTATGCAAAGGCCCTGGAGGTAATCTTCTGGTCGACTTGGATATTTTGCTTTTGTCCCTCTTGATTTCTATGCTATGATATTCGTTTGTTAGTATTTAAGAATGAGCTTCCGTAGCTGTGTTCTGTGTTATTAGGCATTGATAATGGAGAGGTGTATTCTGTTTACTCGGTTCTTATGTGCAAATGCATAGAAAGCCGGCGATTTTTTTTTTTTGCTTCACCTTTGAAAAAAGTATTTGAATTCACATCGATTGTGGTGTGAATTACAGGTTATTCCACGACAGCTATGTGACAATGCTGGATTTGATGCAACTGATGTCCTGAATAAATTAAGACAAAAACACGCCATGCAAAGCGGTGAGCCTTCTCTCAGACTCTCACAATCACAAGCTTTGATGTAACAATAGTCTTTTGATAGGCATAGTGATCTCATTTGATGATTCAATCATGTCTGTGTTATAACAGGTGAAGGAGCTTCTTATGGAGTGGACATAAACACTGGAGGAATCGCTGATTCATTTGCTAACTTCGTCTGGGAACCAGCAGTTGTGAAGGTATTGCAAGATTCTACGAACTTATACTCTTGTTTCTGGGACTATTGTGACATTTATGATAATGTCTACTTGGGAATGTTTGTATTTTGTGTTAATATCTTTCTTAGAAAGGTTTATTGATGATCGGTTGTGTCCTTTTGGTTGTGGCAGATTAATGCTATAAACGCTGCAACTGAAGCAGCGTGCCTTATTCTAAGCGTGGATGAAACCGTGAAGAATCCTAAAGTAATTATCATTTTATTCTGTTGTATGTTTTGATAAGGTGTGTAAATAATGTGTTGATAATTGTATAAACAAAAATGCAGTCTGAGAGCGCACAAGGAGATGCTGCCGCAGGTGCTATGGGAAGAGGACGCGGTGGAGGTCGTGGCCGTGGTATGCGCAGGCGATAAGTTTTAAATTTCTAATGGCAAACTTGCAGATTTTTTTCTCTGAATTTTAGTTTTGCTGAATTTTGGTGATCTTGAACAATCAAAAGCTAGTGTCGTGGTGTGTTTGTTGACGTATGTCCATACAATTTGTTAAATGAAATTTCAGTGTGGTTTTTGTTACACCAATCAGAGGAAGACGAGGCGGAATCACTGCATCGAATTCAATTGATGTATCTCCTAACCATATACACACCATCTAATTGGTCTGTGGAGGGATCGTATTCTCATTGTATTCATACAATTGTCGGTACAAAATGCAAAAAGGTGCTAAACCCCAACTCTAGAGTAATACTCAGTGAGTAGATCTTTGGGTGAAGAGCTTAAAAGCTTAGTAACTAGAGCTACATCGACTGCATGGAAACTTCTTCCACTCAGTCAAAATGATCTCTAAGTATCTCTTTCGCTTTCTCCTTCAAGCTTAAACCTACAGTCTATCTTTAGGACTTTACAAAGCTTCTCCACCGTCCTGACGCTTAACCATCTCTTCCACCACTTCGCTTTCCGGCGAGTATTTGGACACTGTGCTTAGTATAGAGAGAGCTCTGTCGTCTGCTGCTGCCGATACCCTTAACAACCGTTTTGTCACAATCGCGATTCCCAATCTGTGAGCAAGAAACTCGGCTCTGCCATCTGCGCAACAACACAAACGAGACAAGATTCCCAACACAAGTTCAGTGGTTCTCTTCTCGCCAGTTGAGCTTATTTCGAGTTCGATGAGTTCCGAAACCGCACCGAGGTCCACAAGGATGGTTCTGTTCCGGCTCCATGAAGAGGTCTCTAGAAGAATCATTAATGCAGCGGTCACAGCTTGTTTAATAACCACGCCATGATCAAGTTCTGATGGCGCCTTCGTTCTCACTCTAGAGTTTGATGGTTGTACCGTAGCGCTCACGCTAGGGTTTACGCGATTAAAACTACTTACTACATCCTTGAGAAACCCTATGATGCCTTTGAAAATCTCGGCGCTTAATCTCTCGACGATATGAGAGGATGTATTTTCAGTTAGGTTCCTTAAGAGGACAATAGTATATGCCTTGTTGAGGAAGTCTTGTTGGTTTAAAACCAAAGTCAACGATTCCAAGATTCTATCATTTTCGATCAAGATTGTTCTTGCCTCGTTTAATGGAACACCTATCAAGTAAAGAAGACGCAGAGACTCATCTAGCTGCCCTTTGGTACGACGTGGTCCCTCCTCTTCTTCTTCGCGAGTACCCTTGACAATGAACAAGATCAAAGACTTATGTACACCTCCTTCACACATCAGTCTCCTAGTCCTCTCTCCCTCCATAGCCAAAACTTCAAGCTTCTTTAACGTATCTTCTTTTCTCAAGGCTGTTCATTTTAAACCGAACAAAAACTATTAAATCTTAATTGATCGTTATAGAAAGTTAAATCTGAACAAACCGATTTTCGAACTTGAATTTGGTTACGAATGAACCAATTGGTTTACTTATATTTTTCAACGTTCTGAAAATCGGTGTAGGTTGCTAGTCAATCAAATTGATCATAAGCGAAAATATGTTTTTCTTAAATAAACTCAAATTTGAACATTGATATTTTTAATGTATTTTTTATCTGAAACCAAACAAAAAATTTGCCACATCAATTTTTTTGAGATTCTTGTCCAAACAAAAATTTGCCACATCAAAATTTTTATCTGAAACCAAACAAAAATTTGCCAAATCAAATTATCTTGTCGGAAACCAAATCGGAAAAACAGGAAAAAAACTGACACAGTACCTTCTTGTCCAAACTTTTTGAGATTCTTGATCTCCTCGACGATGTTAAGCTTCCCTGGAGGAGCTCTAGGCGTAGGGATTCTAACAACGCCCCGCGTTGCATTCTCGACGCACCAGTGTTGGATCAGACGGCGAAGCATATGGTTAGGTGTAAGATCGGAGTCTAGAGGAAGAGGCTGCTTCGTTACGGGACACGATGGGACCTTCTCTAGCCATTGAACGATGCTTTGACGGTCGTAAGTGATGCCAGAAACGGTCGTGACTGGATCTTTCATAATCTCTAGTGAGATTGGGCAGATAAAGTAATTAGGGATCTCAATTTCCTCCTCTTCATGATCCATTTTGGTGAAGAAAAGCAAAAACGTATAATATGGTTTTATAATAAATATAATAATATAAATGAGTATATAACAAGTGTTGGACGGTAAGAGATGGCGGCTGCGTTTACTTGAGGACAGACTTTGTCTGAATGGTCTTCGCTTTGAATTCCACTAACATATGTTTTTTAGACTATCAGACAGAGACACGTGTATGTTTCTTTATGTCAATGAAATCATTAATCATGCATGTAAATGGTTTAAACTATAGTTTTTCATAAAAGCTCTCTCCTAGTTTTATTTGTTTAGGGTTAGTAACATGTTTATATTTCGACAATGTTCTATGAAATATGGATAATTACTACATAGTACTTAGGAGTCTATAAGATAGTTTATTTCTTTTGTTTTGACTAGGTTGTTTTTGGCTGGTCGGCAAAAAGAAAAATATATTTTCAACAGGAAGAAAAAGAAAAATTTATTAGAATTAAGGGAAATTTTATGTTTGTCAGTTGGAGCCTTGGAGGTCAACATAATTTTTCTAAGACGTGCAATTCCATTTCTTAAATATCTTTTATAAGTTGCAAACATCCAAAAAATAAGTTGCGAAGTCCACGTTCTTATTAATAAGATCTACATCCAAAAAATAAGTCTGGCTGCAATAATTTTCCAAAAAGAAAAGGACTGGCTGCGATATAATAAGATCTACAAATTAAACGTCACATCAAGAAATCAAGTGGGTGACAAATCAAATCGTGCCACACAGAGAGCTAATGACAGAGTAATTTATGCGCATTAAGTTCGTGTCCGTTAATATTATCCGCTGTCTGGTATATGTGCGCAGGACCGGCCCTGAAATTTTGGGAGCCTGAAACCATTTCTATGTAAAATATTTTTTTTTACAAATTTGGGGGCCTAAAAATATTTTTTGGGAGTTTAAGTATATGTAAATTTTTTTCAAAAATTTTAAAGATCTGTAGCAAATGTTTCATTAGGCATTGCTCAGGGCCCGGCTCTGTGCGCATCATAGTATACGATTGACTTGTATAAGGGACAAGTAGAACATTCCAAAAATGCATTTCTTTCTAAAATATACGACATATACAGAGAGAGTCTTTAGTTGGCCCACCTTTGGGAGATATTATAACCCACCAGAAGGCAACCAAGTGGAGACCATTTGGGCTATTATGCGCCTGAAGACCGAGAACATGCGTTAAGAAAGATCATGTCCTCTTTTTTTTTTCTTTTTTTTTTATTAAGATCATGTCCTATATACACTACTTAATTTCTAAATTTACCATTTGGATAGAAAATACCAAACGAGAGTTTATTTTGTTTGAATATGAGTGGTGAGTCCCGTGACACATCGAGACTCTAACACACACTACACGTCTTCTACTTAGAGTTCTACAAATATTTGCTTTGAAAATAAGAAAACTTGTGATATAACTACACAATGGTTGCATTTTAAAAAGAAAGATGTATACCCTCTAATAACCCAAAATTTGTTTTATCACAAACTCAATCAATTATCCACAATAGTCTGTTACAACCATGCTTAGGCATTTCATGTATCGATTAATTCGGATATTTTAGATATCAGATAGTTTAGATAATGGATTAGAAGATCCATTTACTACCTAAATATTTCCGGTTCGAGTTTATTTCGGGTATAGTTGGATTGGGTTGGGTTCGATTCGGTTCCGACAGTAATACTAGGAACGAGAAATATCCGGAAAATATGTTCTCATTTGGTTTTGGCTCCGGTTTCTTTATTTCAGATAGTTTGGACAATTCATGTTAGGTTTGGATATAATATCGAATAATTAAGATAAATTTTTTAGATTTTTTGAATTATTTTGGATATTTCATATAAAAATATTATGATATTTTCAGATACTTTTGACTAGTTCAAATATTTTATAATAATTTAGTTTAAAAATATTTTTAATTATTTTAAGATTTTAAATTATATATATATAATTATGTTATATGTAATATGTTTATTATTCTTATATTTGGCTATCCGTTTCGGGTTCTCAGTTTAGTCTAATTATTTCAAATATAAATTATTTCAAATATAAGAACTTGTGGTTATTTGAAAATTTTGTTTCGGTTCCAGTTCGTTTTAATTATTTTAAATATTTAAATATAGGAACCGTTTAAATATTTGAAGATTTTGATTCGGTCCTGTTTCAGTTTTTTGGTTTTAATTTTTTACTGAATATTAGTTACAATCCATCCAATCGTATAACCAATTACCTACAGTGTTTAGAATCTAAATTCTAAAATTTTAAATATAAAATTTCAAATAAATAATTTTTAAAATATTTTTTTAAAAATATTTTAATTACATTAAATATATTATTCATAAAAGGTGTCTTACACTTTTTGTTCTTTAATTATGATGATGAATCCATGTCCAAAACATGGAAATGCAAAATAAAACCACACATGTTAGAATGAAAATGTGTCCGAAAATGAAACCACACATGTTAGAATGAACATGTGCGGCGACCTAACGCCTAGCGCCTAGAACGACTAATCTTAGTCGGACGCCTAAATTATTAGTTAAACTGTTTAAGCGTTTATAAATTATAGCAATATATTAAATATATGTAATATTTTATATTTAATAATAGTAAAAACTATTATTTATATATGATAAAATTATTTTCATAAAAATATATATTACAATATATTAATTATTATAATTTATGAATAATAAATTATATATTATTTATTATTACAATATTATAATTATCTAGGCGGCTTAAAGAGTAATCGCCACGGTCATGTAACGCCTAAGCGCCGCCTAAACTGCTTTTTAGAACACTGACAAAGATTGTATAGCCTCTCTGAGTTATAAATCATACAAATATTGAATAGCCTCTGAGTTATAAATCATTCTGCAACCCCATTATTTTTTATACAAACAATTAAAACATTGGAGGGAAAACAGAATGAATAAAAAAACCGCATAGGACAAACATTTTTCTTCAGCAACCCAAGAACAGGAACCCCAATTCGAGTTGGGAGAAAGAAAAACACACACACACTTCACGAAATGTAATTCATCAGTAACTGATACTTATGTGGTTTTGGAAATCTAGAGTGTCAGGAGATTAATGATTTTGGCTTTGTAAAGATCTGGATCTGTTTCATACTTGCGTGCTCCTGAGGCATCGCCATTTCCTTGATCTAGGGACCTTCTCTAGTAGCATTTGCAGTCCCATGTTGTTTGCTGACATCCCATACATGTACCTAAACACATTTTCATTGCAACAGAGATTTAATGTAACTTTCAAAACACAAACTTCTAACTACAAAAAAAGAAACAATGTCTCTCTAGTGGAAGAGATCAACTTCGTCTTTGTATCAAGTACAAGGATCTTCTTCATGCAATAAAAGATCTACTTACTTGCTTCGACGAGCCTTTCTTCTCCAGGAAACAAAAGATGTGATCCACTGCATAGCAACAAACAATCAAAAGAAGTGAGCCATAGCTTTACAAGCAAGACTAAGCCTAACGAAACATTCGCTTCGCGTTCCCAAATTTTTTGAAAAAAGATTATATATACAATGTTTCCTATTAGTATGCTCTGTCTTAATAAAAACTCAAGAATTTGGGATGAAGGGTGCAGAGTGACCTTAAAGACTGGCGTGAAAGGCAATGTCCCATCAGCTGATGCTTTCCGTAGAGGCAACCTCCGTTGAGGGACAACTTCCTTTGACAAATGTTGAGCAATCTCTTTCAACAGCACCATCTGAGCCTTCTCTGTCCTCATAGAAACAAGCGCCTGCTTCATCGATTCCCTGTCAGCTTCCAGCGCTTGAAGCCTCATGTAGAGTTTCGTTATATCAGGATCACCACCAAGATCCTCCATCTCTTCTTCTCTCGGGAAAACCACATTGCCATCTGAAGTCTCCGCCTCAAGCTTCTTCTGCTCGGTTCCACCACTATGATGATGGACAGAATCAATGGTGTAAACCCTATCACTCATGTCATCATCTCCTATATCAGACGAATCATCATTAGCCACTTTCCTAGGAGACTCAACATAAGCATCAGTCCTGACTTCTTTAGTAGACATCCTCCTGAAATGCCGTTGAGGCCTTGGACTCTGACCAACCACAACCATCTTCTCTTTCACACCGGAGAATCCACCATCCAGCTCAGTAAAGCTAGGATTCGTCTCCGTCTCCATCTCGCTGATCCTCTGATCTAACGTCTTCAAAGGCGAATCAGCAGGCGGGTAGTTCCCATCATCAGCAACATAGATATCATGATTCTCAATCACATTACACTTCAAAGGAGGATAGTCATACACAGGGAGATCATCATCATATTCAGAACTCAACAAGCTCTTCTCCTCCCCACCCTCAGCTTCAGCCTCGGTGAGGCCGTAACTCATCATCCTATGCTTATAAGCCTGAGCCTCACAAGTCAAAGCCATAATAGTCTGCTCCCTCTGGTTCAACACATCCTCCAAGGCCAACATCTCCTGCAAATCATGCTCCATCTTCTCCCCAGCGTAGAGCTTGTACTGCCTGAGCTCCATCTGAAGCTCTGCCTTCTCGTTCTGCAGCCTCTGCATCACGTTCATCGACTCGTCCGCCGCCGAAGCCGCCGCGTTCCTCTCTTTCTCCAGCTCGTCGTAGAGCTCCTGGATCGACTGCTGCTGGCTGGCGACGGTTTCTCTGAGCAGCTCGCATTCGTTCTCGATGTGGACTTTGGGGTTGTTGGATGAACCGCCGCCGCCGTCGAGGAGCTCGTCGGCTTCGTCGAGTCTGCGTTTCACGGAACGGTTAGAGGGACGTGGAGAGGAGGAGTGGTGGCATCCACAGTCGCAGCATTGGATTGGATCTCTCGACGGAGGAGAGGACTCTGTTCCTGATTCCATCTAATCGGAAGATTCGATTCTCACAAACAAAGAGGGAGACTTTAAAGCCCTAGAGAGCTTGGTTATTGCGATACATGATGATCCTCTGCGTAAAGCATCAGACTTTACATGAATTAGATCATCATACAATCTCAATTCTCTAATTCGAATCATAATAGAGAGAAAAACGAAAAAAATTGAAGCTTTTTTACCTCTCTGGCGACGGACTCAGAAACAGAGAGACGGAGTCAGCGAACCACAATCAATTTTTATATGTAGAAGTTAATAAATTTATATAAAATTGGAGTTTTTTTTTCGTAAATGGAAAGAATGAAAATGTAAAAATTCTGGGTTTTTTTCTGAAAGAACCCTAATAAAAATCTGTTTTTTTTTTTGTTCGGAGAAAGTTTGTTTGTTTTTTCTTTTGTCTGGTATTAATGGGGTGGAAGGGGTTTTTGATTAATGGAGGGAGGGAGACTTCTTCTCTCTGTGTGTGTTTTTGACTCTGTCTTCGTGGTTTTGTGAGAAGAGGTTATTTTTGGTAGGAACGAGGAGATGCTGAATGAACGTTCAGGATGGGGTGATTGGGTTGATATGAACGGTTGAGATTTGTGGTATGTGAGGTGTCTTTTACTTTAAAAAGAAAACAGTACATGGTCATCTGGATGTTTTTTTACGGCATTTGTGTACAAAGAGTTAGAGAAGATGATGTATATTCTCTTTAGATGCTTTTTTCTTATTTTTAGTAAAGATTGAAATTACTTTAAAAAAAAAAATATTACTCTCACAACCTCATGAAAAATGGTTTTATTTTCCTTGCAAAATCATGGCCAGTAAAATGATTTCATTTGCAAAGGTATGAGTTTCTGAGAAAAATAAATAAAAATTAAAAATAACAAAAAAAATTGTTTCTTAGAAAACATTGGCAAATTTTTAGGAAATTGTCAAGATATTTGTTATTTTTAATGATTATGTGCAAAATTATTATAAAATAAACAATTTTATTATATTTTTTTAAATAATGTTTTAAATATTAAAATATATTCCATCACTTTTACAAAGTCATTTTATAATATTTTTCATAGATTTAAAAATAATTAAATACATATATATATTGCATTAATTATATTTATTTAATTAATAGTATTTGGGTGAATAAAAATATTTATAAAATTAATGTATTTTGTAATAATATGAAAATTAAAGAACAAATTGTACTAAAATTTTGTTGACAAAAAAAATTGTACTAAAATTTTAAAATAATATTATTTTGAATAATATTTTGCAAAAAAAAAACAAAAAGAATATTTACTAAGAAATTTGAGTTTTTCTAACAGATAGTGTCTGAAAATTGACTTCTTGAAAGTGCGAAATAATTAAAAAAAAATGCTCCTCGCTCCGATCAGAGACAAAGCTCAACGATAGTCATCGTCATGCGTCACTGACATTAGAAGAAACTCAAAAGGTACTTCATTTCACATCTCTCTTCAATTTGCTTATTAGCCGCTTCTGGATCGGAAAGCTACGGACTTTATCCCCAATCTCTCCTCTACTTTGCTCAGAAATGGAACTTGGATTCTAGGGTTTCGCTGATTTCACTCGGTTTGCTTCGATTCCTAATTCTAGGGTGACTCTCACAAAGATTACAACTTCTGTTACTCTTGTTGGAGATTTCAGGTCTTAATGGCGAGGCAAAGGCCGAAACAGCTGGAGCCGAACAGGATTGGTTCTTCCAAGCTGGGCTTTGATGGGGAAGAAGAAGACGGTTGGGTTTTCGTTAAGAAGCAGAGAGTCATCATTGTCTTGCCTTCTCTTCCTCTACCCGAGCCTTCTTTCACTGTGGAGAACCCGCCGCCGCCTGCAACTTCTCATCCACAAGCTGAGCTGAGAAGAGACTCTGTTGTTACTGTTTCTGCTGATAATAATAATCAAGAAACTGCTCGTGTGGTGGTGGTTCCTTCTCTTCCTCTACCTGAGCAGAGGCCTGAGACTTGTCGGTCACTAGTTGAGTTAAGAGACGTTATCGCTGCGGATATACATAAAACTACTACTCCTGCTTACACAGTGGTGCCTTCTCTTCCTCTACCTGAGGCCTTTCGGTTTTGCAGAAGCCAGTAACGTCTCAGTTACAAGCTGAGTTAAGAGATTGTATCACGGATATGGAAAAAGCTACTCCTGTTCACACAATGTTGCCTTATGTTCCTGTGCCTGAAACTTGTCAAACACGAAGCTGAGTTTAGAGCAGATGATAAGCGTGAAGCTTCTCTTGTTCACACTGTGGTGCCTTCTTTTCCGGTGACTGAGCGTATCACTTTGCTGAAACCTGCAAGCTTCCCAATCACGAGGTGATTTAAGAGCGGAGGAGGAGAAGCGCAGAGCTAGCTCTTGTTCACGGAGGGATGCCTTCTCTTCCGGTGACTGAACATACCCCTTTGCAGAAACCTGCAAGCTTGGAGATCACAAGCTGAGTTTAGAGCCAAGGAAACGCCCAAATCTAAACTTGCTCACACTATGGTAGTGCCTTCTGGTCCTGTAAACGAACGTGTTATCGCTTTGGAGCAGAAACCTACAACTTCAAAATCACAAGCTGAGGAGACGGTCAAAGCTACTCTTGCCAGCACTGTGGGACCTGTTCTTTCAGCAACAGAGCATCGCACTTTGCAGAAGCCTGTAGCTTCTCAGTCACAAGCTGCGTTAAGAGCCAAGGAGACGCTCAGAGCTACTCGTGTTCAAGCTCAAGCGGTGCCGCCTTCTCTCCCTGTGCTTGAATACTGCACTTTGCAGAAGAAGCCTGCAACTTGGCAATCGCAAGCTCAGGAGACGCGCAAAGCTCCTCTTGCTAACACTGTGGTGGTGTCTTCTCTTCCAGTAACGTTGCAGAAGCCTACAACTTCCCAATCACAAGCCGAGCTAAGAGCCAAGGAAACGCCCAAAGCTACTCATGTTCAAGCAGTGATGCCTCCTCTTCCAGTGCTTGACTATTGCACTTTGCAGAAGCCTGCACGAGACTTTGTATCAGATGCTCAGGAAACAGCTGATTTTCAAGCGGTAGACAAACCGGAGAGGGCGATGGACCGCAGGAAAGCTCGTCCACCAGGTCCAAGAAGATCACTGCAGGAACCAGAAAGAAGGCTGGCGAGTCAAAGGAGCCGTCGCACAGGCCACAACAAGCCTGTGAGGTTTCCCTAGAGTGATGTGCAGCTCTGTGGCTATGGACAACGAGAAGCTTAGAGTAGTGAATCTAGAGAAGAAGGTTGAGAAAGCAGGAGGGTTGAACGAATGGGTGGGATCTATAGGGTTGGGGAGAGAGTTTGAGAGGATGCTGAGAGGACAGAGGATGAGTAAGTTTCAGATGGCGAATCTGACGATGGAGAAGCTTAAGCAGATGGGTGCGTTAGCCGTTGGACCTAGAAGAAAGCTTATACATGCTATTCGTTGTGTCTATCACCCTCATTGTCTTCGTGCTTCCTTTAACTGAAAACAAAAAAAATACACATCTTATCACAGTTTAGTCCTTTTCATTGTCCAATAAAGGAAACTTTCATAATTACTTGTTTGATTTAGAGATTTTCAAATCTTAATGGTCAGAGTTTGATGAGTGCTTGTAAAAGTGCTGGTGTGTCCTGATTTTTTTTATTTAAGTTTCTAATTAAAGCTAAGGTGTCACCAAGTTATTGAAAAAAATCAATGTTTTTTTGTAACTTGGGCTTGAAAAAATCAATGTTAGATGGAACAATTTGGATGAATGTGAAATGCAGATTTGTGACCACTGTTTTGATAAAACATGATGTAATTAATATTTGTACTAGTTTTATGTCTATTTGTGAAGTTAACGTTGACATATATGCAATCTCACCAACTTGTTAACGTTGGCATATGCAATAATCCCAATAACTAACTTTTTCTGTTGTGCACCTCCTTCCCAATAACTAACTAGTTAACATGATGACATATGCAATAATCTCACTAACTACTTGATCCCAAGATATTGTTTCCTATCTTAATTTATACCAACAACAAATCTCTCTCTCTATATGTAACACACTGAGGATCCAAGAAAATAAAAGCTGAGATGGAGTCCACATTTATACAAGCAAAATGATCTATAAAACAAAAAGTCAATTACGTAAATTAATTCAGTACTTACACGAAACAACATTTCTAAAATAAATAGATAAGCCCTCCTAATACGGCATGTATTGTGGGTTTGACACCGTGTGACACATAAAAAGAGATGACACATACTACTAGGGGTGGGCGTTCGGGTACCCGTTCGGGTTCGGATCGGGTATTTCGGATTTTCGGGTATTTCGGTATAGGACTGTAATACCCGTTCGGGTATTTCTTTACTTCGGGTCGGGTTCGGGTATTTTTAGTTCGGGTTTGGGTATTTCGGGTCGGGTTTTCGGATATTTAGATTTTGAAAAAAAAATATTAAATTTTTCATTTCTCAAGTTTTTTTTTGTATTTAGAAAATATAAATTTCACTTAACTGATTTTTTATTTTCTAATAATTGAATGATTAATAAATTTGAAGATAACATTTTACAAATAAAAAATAATAAATTAATTATTATTTTTAAATTTTGGATGTAACTTTTATTAATGCATGAAATAAAGATCTTGACATGCATTTTAAGTTAGTAAAAATTCACATTTTTCCAATAATATATAAATTATCTAATTTTGAACTATGTGCATAATAAAAATAAACATTTTGAATAAAATTAAAAAAATAAATTAGGAATATAGACCTAAGTATACATATGTTCAGTTATCTTCGGATATCCATTCGGGTTCGGGTATTACCCGTTCGGGTCCGGATATCCAATCTCTCCTAATTCAATATCCGTTCGGGTATTTTGCTACTTCGGTTTGGTTTCGGTTCGGGTTTTTTCGGTTGGGTTCGGGTACGGGTTCGGGTATCGGGTAAAGTGCCCACCCCTACATACTACTATTTGAGTTGTTTTTTGTTTTGTTTTGAACTTTTACTATTTGACTTGTTGCAAACATGACTAAAGACATATGACTCCCCATCCTCTTATTATTAAAAACTAGATTTTTGAACCGCGCTACGCGCGGTTTGTATTTTTGTAAGTATAATTTTTGTATTTATTTTTATATTAACTAAAAATTTTAAGTTTTTTTTTTACTTTTTCTTTTTTCTCTTTACCCATCAAAATTTACTCTGTTTCACAATAATCATGTTTTATAAAATAAGTTTAAAATTTATCATATTTTTTATTAGGTAACAATGATAATTTGTAAACTTTAAAAATAAATAATTTAACTTACTATTGACTGAATAATAAATGTTTTATTTATAATTGAAGCTATGTGAATGAAATAAATGTTCAATGCATGACTTAAAACCTTTTTTGAACATTTTGACATAAAACCTTTGGCATCAACATCTTTGTTATTTGAGAATTGTATGTTCATATTTATGATTAAATAATTTATTTTCTTTAACATGAATTTATAAAAAAAATATTGTAATGTATCCGTTGTTTTTTATCATATATTTTTTTTACTGTCTTATTATTTTATAGATTTTTGAATTATGCGTGTATATTTAAAACCTACATTTAAGTTATGTTCATCAAATAAATTTATGTTGTTATTTAAATAATAATATATTAAAATAAATTAACTTTAGAATTGATTTTTAATTCATATTTAACTTATTGAGTTTGAGATAGTTAGTAATGGTCATCTACCCATCTTTTTTTTTGGTAAAAAGAATAACCTTTGAAACATCATAATAACAATAAGATATGAAATACATTGTATTAAGTGTACTAAAAATGTGTAATTATGTTACCATGTTTTTAGTTCATCTTTCATATCTATCTTCTTATAAAAATTAATTTGTACATAGAAATTAAAGAAATTATTTTGATTAGGAATTACACGAAACTACTCTTCTAAAATGAATATTCTATAGCTAATATCATTCAGTGAAAATATTAGTTTAGTTATTATTCCGTCCGTTTTATTGTCAAGTGTCATTTTAAAATTGTGTACACAGAGAAAAAAATTAATTTTGTATATAAGAACATCTTTACCAACATATATGATCACATTTCAACTAATAAAAATATAAACTGACTCGTAAATTTTGTATCGAAATTCTGAAACAACATTTATTTTATAATGAAGTATTTCTGTACAACAATACTTAATATAAAACAGAGAGAGGATTGTGTTATTTATTTTATATCATCAACTTTAAGTTCAACTGAAACTTGCTTTTACGCTATCTGTAAATGCTTGGGGTTTTATTATTTTATTTTCTTTAGTCAATCTTCCAGCCATTGAACTTTCTGATAAATATTTCATTTTTTACATATTTTGTCTATAGCTTTTAGATCCACTAATAAGAAGCTAAGACGAATTCTGAACCGCGAAAAAAAAAAATAACTGTAATTTGGAGACAATTTGTAAACTAAACCACATGCACTGAGACTCAACAATGGTGACCTCGACATAAACACCAGGCTCAGTGGTAATGGAAGTAGTCTGCGTCACTACATCCGGAGAACGCTTAAATGAACGGAGCGCAAGTCTCTCCTATGTTTTGGTTCTTAAAATACATAAAAGAAAAAGAAACATGTAGCAATTAACATAGCAATATGATAGACATGTCAACCATATGTCAAACTCGGACCAATAGTGTGTAATTCACATAGAAATTAAGAGTGGAAACTGGATTATATATATTCACTATCTTTGATTAAGTATCTTACAATGCTATTTATGAAGTGCTTACATATAGAACCAAGGGTAATATACCCATTTAGATGTAATTTTGTCTTCTAGATTTCTATGTGAGAGTAAACAGTTGACAATATGAAGATCACTCATGATGTGACTCCCACGTAAATCCCTGAGCAACTGGTTTGTGTTGATATAGAAGTGAGTGTGAAACTATATTTGATGATGTCTCTCACGGATAAACTATGGCTTTATTAAGCCATATAAACTCTATTATCAGCAAACAGAAGTATAGCCCTCTAATCAAAGTTTTTAAAGAGTTTCAATTAGAGAACGAATAATTGTTATTTCTACAGAGAACGTGTAAATGACGTTAAAGGCTTAAATCAAATAATGAATACACACATTGTTCACACTGTTAAAATAGCAGCTCATAAAAGGTGCATACCACATTCTCCTCATTAGTACCACACACTTCATCTCCCACTAAATCCAAAACAGTAGTCTCATTTCTCATATAACAAACGTAAAACACTCAGTTTCACCACCTGTACTCTCAATTTGAACAAAACCCACCAAACATACTTGCTTCTTTTCAAACTCTCTTCACAAACATGCAACAACAAAAAAAAAATGAATAAAAACTTGGAACTTCATAACCATGTTTAGATCAGTTTTTTTTTGCTTTACCATGAACACCATCAGATTTGGCGTGGCAATCTCTTTACAATTTGCACATGTCACCTAACAATGTTGCTAAGAGGTCATCATCGGAAACAGTAAAAGAGATTTGCTTATCAAAAATGTTTAAAGAGATAGAGTAGGAGGAAGTTTTCTACACCTGTTAGTTTAGGTTGGGAAGTGATGATTATCCACACAACAGTGATCTCCGCTCCCGCCGTGAACACAACATAGCTGATTCCGGGTCACCATATATCTGCATACATGGGGAGAAAACCTACGCAATATGAAATCAGCATTTTCTTTTAATTAATATAAGATTCAAGAAGAGGTTCAGAGGGTGTTGTGCATTCGCTTCGGCTGTGAGATTGTCATTCCTTAATGCAAAGAAAGCTCTACCAAGTACTCAAATTGCCATGATGACCCACTGAAATTGTGCTTTAAGATTAACGATTATGTTAGAGGTCTGATGGCTAAAATGGTGACTTCACTCGGATACTCAGAGATCCTCTCAACAGAAACTCAGCTGCACTTTTTCACATTTGTTCTACTCGGAAGAGGAGCAGAGAAATCTCCTAGCAATTTTTAACCGTGCAGAAAATCAGCAACACGGGGAATATCATCCTGAATCAAAACAGCAAACCCATTAATAGAGCTTAAGTCACAACATTGGTCTTTTTGAAGAAATTCAATAATTTTACTTATTGAATAAGGTAGAGGATATGAATTAGTTTGGGAAGAAATTAATAAAAGAAGAAGATACACAATTGGAAAAAAATAAGAAATTACTGTCGTCTGCCAGCTTTCACTCTATCACCAAAGTTATTGTCTGAAATACAGTGAAATTAAAAGAGCAGAATCAAAGAAATTAGTTGATGCAGTATTCAAACCTACATAGAAACTGCAGGTATAAGAAGCGAGGAGAACGAAACCAATACCACTAAGGCACTAACTATGACCTTGACGTATTTCTGTTTTTGTAGGACCATATCCTCGTGACGGAGCTTGGCGGAGTCTCTTGCTGCAGCGCTCCTGTCTTTCTCCCAGGCCTCATTCTCAAAGCCTTTGCTCTTTCACCTTGGTCTCTCCAAATAAAACAAAAAGTCATGCTTAGATATGTCTTTGACCCTAATAAGTGATCATGATCCTATAATGAGATGACTGATACAAACACTTACTCAAGTTTAAAAGAGCGCAAGAGAGAAGATACCTCAAAATGTTGATTAGATGACATAAACATTTGGGTAGGTTCTACAAGAATCATTTTTCCTCAGTTTTTTTGTAGAGATGTTGCGTAGTCAAAATAACAGCAAGCTATCATCACCTCCCCGAGGATTTACCTTCAAGAAGCTAGAACAATTGTGTAAATATGGTTTAAAGTAGTAAAAACCTCAAAAAGAACTAAAACTGAAGTACCGAACATGCAAGATAAAAAGATCACTACCTGTAGCTAAAACATAGTCTAGAAACATGACATAGCCTACAGAGATGTCGTGAAGAAGCTTCCCATATATAAGCTGATTCATATGAGAATAGAAACCTTAGCATTCTTGTTAATAGAAAAGAGATTATACTTTATACATATATATTTACAGACCTGTTTTCCATTGTCCTCATTAGTGTTTACAATCTTCCCTGTCTCAATTCATCTGAATAAAAAACATGCTTTTGATTATTAGAGTTTATCAAAAAGGGAAAATCTGAAATCAATCTTCAAATTACATTAAATCTATGAGAACTCTATATAGATAAAAAAAATTACAGAGAAAACTGTAGTTTGAAACAATGAAGGTCATAACCTTTTCTAGCTTTTCAAAAGGATGAGGTTGAATCTGGACCTAACCGTGATAGCTTCTTCGGCTTATACAGAAAGAGGAAGAGTCATCCGCGGGACAATACTCGATCTGCTGAAAATACCATACTCAACCAGATTCACCAGACGCAGCCGTTGCCTCGGATCTGTCGCGGTGGAGAGGAGCGGCGTTTGGCGACCAGAGGCGGCCACGGAATCGCCGAGAGGAGTGAAGAGGAGGATGAAGAAGAGAAGGACGATACCGAAGAAGGCGACGGTTACGATGTCCAGGAGGCTCCATTGCGCTGATTACGCTTCGAAGCAGGTAGCCCCTTCGCTTTAGCTTTTAGCTTCGGTTCACCACTCGTTGTAAATTCTCTTCGATCTTAAGCCCATCAATAGACTTAAGCCAATCTGACATGTTTTAATGAAATGTTCCTATTGGCCGAATAAATTAAGTGACGTGGCTGCTCTCATAGAGCTCCGTATCTTCCTTTTAGTAGTGTAATAGATGAAGCAAAATATCAGAATAGCTTTAAAATGATACTTTAATTACATTAATTCCATAATGAATACGTGTCACACCGAAAAAGTTTTTTAAACCCGTTTTGAAAACATCCACTCATGTCTAATCTAATTACAAATAAAACCACTGGACTGACTATAAACATATTATTTTCTAATATTTTTGTGAAGCTATACATAACATAGTTATATATTAACTATAATGTGGTGGCATTCATAGAATTACAAACTTTAATTTGCGAATCTCATTCAGGTGACATATACATGAGACTGGGGTAGTATCTTTTTTGTCTTATTCGTAATATAACCTGCAACATAAAAGTTCAAGTTATTTTCAAACACAAAACATTCCTTTACAACGCTATGAAGCAAAGTAAAATTAATCTACAATAACAAGAACAACACAGTTCAAGGATTTGCAAATAAATTAGTCATATGTAAAGTTCAGAAAAAATAAAATATTTTGTGCTTTGATAAGATATTTGGTCGTATGTTCATGTGACTTGCATTTATGTATGAAACCTTAAAATGGTAAATAGCATAAAATCAATGTTCTTATATTCAAATATGAATATAAACCCCTTGGACATTTAATTTTTAATCAAGAAATTCATATACGACGATGGAGTAACATTATCTTTTTTTTTTGTTTGTGTTGATAAATTGATGCTACATAACATAGTAAATAAAATAGATTTAGTTCATCTGTTTTGGTAACATTATTTTTCACAGTAACATACATGATAATATATTTTTGATAAATAGTAATAATATAAAGTTGAAATATTTATTATATGTAAGCTCAAGAAATTCTGGAAAGATTTAGATGCAATATTACGTGACACCCTATTACGGGATATTAGATTAATTATCGCTGAGAATGTACTTTGTGATTTTAAATTTATGACCTTAAATATTTTGTAGTCAATTAGATTAAGACAATTATAGAAAGGCAATCAATAGTCTCCTATTATTGTTTGAGTTGATTTGCTTAATTAGCGATAGTCAGCGATCTGACTTGATTAAAATTAACGTTAATTATAATACTTTGAATCCAATTCTATAAATGGAATCATAGGTTTGCAATTCGAATATTGTTAACAATCAGTCATATATTAAGGTTCAAATAATTTCCAAGATCAAATCGGACGATTTAAAATTCTTCAATGTAATTTGCCAATTACTCATTTTATTCGTATATAACATTTATCAATTTATATTTACGACAGTTGACAACTTGTATGTATTTAATATAAAAATGACTTTAATCAAAGTTTTTTATAAAAAGACTTTAGTCAAAGTTTTTTTTTCACTGTTAGGAACTATATACCTATTCTAAACAACCTATTACACATGTTTAAATTTTATAAATTTATGCAAAATATATATTATAATTTCAAATCAACACTTTCATCTCACGTAAGGCATGGATCTCTATCTAGTGTTGTTGATAAGATAGGTTTGGCCAATGGCTTGCTATTAAATATTTTTGCTTTACCAAACAATTCTCCCAAAATGTCACACTACCTTAATTAATTTAAGATGTTTTAAGCAGTGTAATTTTTAGACTGCTCGAATATCTTGGTATTCAGATTCCATAAATCTGACAAAAAATACATAAATCTGTTCATTTCAAAATTTTTGTTGGCAAAGCCTGCTGTTCAACAAGAGTATCTCAAAGAAGACCACTCTCAGTCAGACCAGAACACGAGTGAAGAATTTGGCCTGAACACACTTAACCCATTGCGCAAACATCTTCAAGGGTCTGCATCAGTTCTGTCGTGTCTAAGGGAAGTGTTGTAATTAGAGTTATGGACTTATGACTAAAACAACACATTTATCATGATGGTCAATAACGAAACATGAAAATGAATATTTTAGTCAACAAATAATATTCATGGTCAAAAGCATTTAAAACTTACTCACTCTGTTTTTAATAGATAACGTTCTCGAGATATTTTTTTGCTTTAAATTACATGTAGTTTTCAAACTTTAGTGTAAAATTTATTGATTTTATGGTATGTGGTCTTTTACATTCCGAAATTTGTTTTTCTATTGATTAAATTAAAGTTAATTAGATAGTTAATCAATATGTTCACAATTTTGAAACGTCAAATAAAATCTCATTTATTAAAAACAGACTGAGTAAATTTTAAATGCCTTGACGTTTTGTTTGACGTCAAAGTAAGAATACATAGTATTAATACAAATAGCATTTATTAGAACATATTTACTACCATGGTATTGTTTGACTCTGAGGTAACATATAAGTCAGGTTATTTGACGGAAGAAAAACAGATCATATATACATACATCATAAGAAAGACTAAAAACTTATAAAACACTCTCATCATGGCCAAGCAATTTGTTTCTTATTTTGTGGTTCTGATGGTTCTCCTTTCAGGTAATTTTTATTTGTTTATCATATAATCATCTGTATTCGGCGTCGATATAAAAGCAGTTGTATATAAATTGAATAAATTTCTTTACATTTGGCTGCAGTGTTACTGGTCATCGTTCCTAAAACTGAGGCTCAAAAGAGATGCGCTAAAACAACTTATGCCAGGGACACAATGTTTGTTAGCAAAGTGTAGGGAAGTGTGTTTAGAAAACGTTAAAAGGGTTCGGAACTTGCATTGAAAAGCCATCAGGCTCTGATAAATATGATTGTAGTTGTGTTTACAATTGTTGAGCACCATGATTTCTACAACAGTCTACGATGTAAAATTATACTTTAAAATTTAATATACTTTCCTATGGATAATCCTATCTATAATTTTATGTACAACTTAAAATGATTTGTTAATTATTTGTGCGTGACAATGCTCACTAGAAATGATCCACATATAATCTATTATATTAAAATAGAAGTCATGACTTATTTCATGTGTGATATTTAAAGTTGACCATCTCCTAAAAAACATTAACTAAAATATACCTATCAATTAAATTTACATTATATCTATGTAACTAGCTACTTTAATCATAATATCTTTTGATATCTTTTTATTTTAGATATATATATATACTAAAAGAAATCTAAAAAATTTGTTGAAAAAGATTTTAACAAAATCTCAATGCTTAAAATTTGATGTAAAAATTTTCACCAATTTCGTAAATAATAAAACGAAAATAATAATTCTATCACATTTTATTTATTTTATAATCATCATCTTTCAGATTAAAATAATTATTATACTGATCACTGAATATAATAAAATTATATTAAATTTATATATTAATATATATTATTTTCATAAATATAAATACTTATGTTAAAATAATATAGTATTTAAGTAAAATGGGTTTCACATACTAAATTATATAAAATATGTCTACAAATTAACATATCTTAAATTTATTTATATAACAATATATTATCTAAAATGTATAAACATAAAAATTGCTAAAAGGTAATACAAACTTTGAAGTGGATGTAAGCATTTAACACACAATAAATACAATATAATACGATAAATATATAATAAATATGATAAATATATATAACGTTTGAAACAATTGATTAATTACGATTACGACATATAAAATATAAAATTATTGTATTTAAAATAATTATATAAAAATATATATATATAACATCAACATATACCATTAATGATGTAAAACAAATATCTATAGATATATACAAATAAAAGGAAACATCTGCGCAGTTGTGCGGATCATAGTCTAGTTATTGTTAAAGCAAAGAAATAACGTTAAGGCGTTTTGCTCAGGAAAGGATATTCCGTCTTCTTGTTATATAGTATTACATACATTACACCTCGTTATAAAATGAGTAATTGGCAAATTACATTGAAGAATTTTAAATCGTCTGATTTGGTTTTGGAAATTATTAAAACCTTAATATAAGACTGATTGTTAACAATATTCGAATTGCAAACCTATGATTCCATTTATAGAATTGGATTCAAAGTATTATAATTAACGCTAATAATTATGACAATTGACAATTGTATGTATTTAATATAAAAATGCTTTAATCAAAGTTTTTTTTATAAAAAACTTTAGGCAAAATTGTTTTTTCACTGTTAGGAACTATATGCCTATTCTACGCAACCTATTACACATGTTTAAATTTTATAAATTTATGCAAAATATACATCATAATTTCAAATCAACACTCTCACCTCACGCAAGGCGTGGGTCTCTATCTAGTGTTGTTGATAAGATAGGTTTGGCCAATGGCTTGCGATTAAAATATTTGCTTTACCAAACAATTCTCCCAACATGTCATACTACCTTAATTAATTTAATTTGTTTGAAGCAATGTAATTTTTAGACTCCTCGAATATCTTGGTATTCAGGTTGGATAAATCTGGCAAGAAATACATAAATCTGTTCATTTCGAAACTTTTGTTGGCAAAGCCTGCAGCTCAACAAAAGTGTCTCAAAGAAGACCACTCTCAGTCAGCCCATAACACGAGTGAAGAATTGGGTCTGAACACACTTAACCCATTGCGCAAATATCTTCAAGGGTCTGCATCAGCTCTGGCCGTGTCTAAAGGAAGTGTTGTAATTAGAGTTATGGAATTATGACTAAAACAACGCATTTATCATGCTGGTCAATAACGAAAAATGAAAATAAATATTTTAATCAACAAATAATATTCAGAATTGTAATGGTCAAGGTATTTAAAACTTACTCATTCTGTTTTTAATAGATAACGTTTTGGAGATATTTTTTGCTTTAAATTACATGTAGTTTTCTAATTTTAGTGCAAAATTTATTGATTTTATGTTATGTGGTCTTCTATATTCTGCAATTTATTTTCTATTGATTAAATTATGATTAATTAGATAGTTAGTCAATATGTTCACAGTTCTGAAACGTAAAATAAAATACTATCATCATTTATTAAAAACATACTGAATAAGTTTTAAATGCCTTTACGTTTTATTTGACGTCAAGTAAGAATACAGAGTATTAATACAAATAGCATTTATTAATACATATTTACTACCATGGTATTGTTTGACTCTGAGGTAGTATATAAGACAGATTATTTGACGAAAGAAAAATAGATCATACATACGTACATCATAAGAAAGACTAAAAACTTATAAAACACTCTCATCATGGCCAAGCAATTTGTTTCATATTTTATGGTTCTGATGGTTTTCTTTTCAGATAATTTTTATTTGTTTATTATATAATCATCTGTATTCGGCGTCGATAAAAAAACAGTTGTATATAAATTGTATAAATTTCTTTACAATTTTGCTGTAGTGTTACTGGTCGTTCCTAAAAATGAAGCTCAAAAGAGATGCGTAAAACAACTTATGCCAGGGACACAATGTTTGTTAGCAAAGTGTAGGGAAGTGTGTTTAGGAACGTTAAAAGGGTTTGGAACTTGCATTGAAAATCCACCAGGCTCTGATAAATATGATTGTAATTGTGTCTACAATTGTTGAGCACCATGATTTCTACAATAGTCTACGATGTAAAACTATACTTTAAAATTTAATATACTTTCCTATGGATAATCCCATATATAATTTGACGTACAACTTAAATTATTTGTTAATTATGTGTGAGTGACTATGCTCACTAGAATAGATCCACATATAATCTATTACTCGCACGGGTATTAATTTTCAGTTTTAGTTTTTATTTATTTATATTAAATAGTATATTTATAATATTTGATTGTTTTATATTGACTAAGCTAGGAATAGGTATTTGGGTATCCACTCGAATCCGGTTAAAATTTATTCGGGTTTGATATTTTCGAGTTTAAAGATTTTATCTCTATTCCGGTATTTATAAACTTTGGTTCCTCTTTGATTTAGATCTTTGCCGGGTTGATAACCCGTTTAAATTATTTTTAAATTTTCAAAATTTATATATCTTTAAATATCCTTAAGTCTAAAAAATATAACATGTAAATTTGAGTAATGTAAGGTAAAGTACCTAAATTAAAAATTAAAATAAATTTAACTTGAATATTTGGATGAAGAATAAATATATATATATATATTTGGTGTTTTGATTATTGTTTATCTACTTTAGATGTTTACTTTTGACTATTTTTTATATTTCAAATCAACTTAAAATAGCTTATATCTTGGCTATTAACTCGAAAAATAGCTAACATATTGAAGTATATAAATATGATTTAAATACATTAGAATATCCGAAATATTTCGTTCAGATAAGGTTTAATTATGGTTCTCTAGATACCAAAATGGTAAATCCGTTTGGATATTATCTAGTTTCGGTTTAAATTTGGTGATAATTTTTCGTTCAGACTTGTTCAATGAAGAATTGATATTATAATTTCGATGAATTGTTTGTCCAATAAAAATGTATTTTTTTGAATTTGACATTGATTTAATTGAAAAGTTAACGAAGTGTATTTAATTCAAATTTAATTTTAGAAAACACATTAATGTAAGTGGAAAAGACAAAGCATTAAAATAAGAAGTATTATTTAATTGTGTGTTTAATTCAAATTTAATTTTAGAAAACGCATTAATCAAAGTGAAAAAAACAACATTAAAATATGAAGTATTAGTTAATGTCAGTGGCATGGAAGTGTAAATAACACTGAAAACTAAGGGATATTTTATATGTGTACTTCTCTTTTAATAATATCTATATTATTAAAAGAGAAGTACCCATATGAATTGCCCATTAGTTTTCCCTTTTATTTATACTCCAATGCCACTGTAACTATTTATTATGTTTCCTTTAAATATTCTTGTCTTAATCGATCATTTAATTTAGTGCATAAAAAACGGAAACAACAGTTCAACGTGTTCTACTAAATCGCATGAAAACTAAGATCTTCACGTGTTCAACTAAATTACATGAGAAGACTATAGCGAAAGAAAAAAAAGAGGATAATGGGTTCGATATTGGGCTAATATTAGGGCCACGAGTTATTCATATAATTAGCCCAAACCATTATGTACATTACCTAATATTATAAATCTAAATATCCAAATCTAATTGTTTTTTAAAGATAGATAACTGTTTTTTCAATATCTTTTATTTTACAATTTTTTCAAAGTTTATTAATATTTTTTGGATTGTTGTAATGAATACTAAATATCCGTTACATGTTAAATTGATGCCACAAAAAATACTAAATAATAAAATGACATATAATCAATGCTTTTTAAAACTTCATTTTATTTTTAATAACATTCAAACATATATAAACACTCACACAGTCGCAAAAAATCGAAACACAAATAGACTTTAACTGAATCAGAGTAAAAACTCAAATAAAAACTCTTAACTTAATCAATGTAAACGGTCAAATATTAAAATTACATCATTTACTATTGAGAGAATACAAAAATTAATCAAAAATTTAATACCCGTCCGGTCGGACGGGTCAAGATCTAGTAGATATTAAAAGAGAAGTCATGACTTATTTCACGTGTGATATTTAAAGTTGACCATCTCCAAAAAAAACATTAATTAAAATATACCTATCAATTAAATTTACATTATATCTATGTAACTACTTTAATGATAATATCTTTTGATATCATTTCATTTTATATATATATATATATACACTAAAAGAAATCTAACAAATTTGTTGAAAAAGATTTTAACAAGATCTCAATGCTTAAAATTTGATGTAAAATTTTTCATCAATTTCGCAAATAATTCTAAAATATTATTATACATTAATAGATACTCATTTATCATTAATAAAACGAAAATAATAATTCTATCACATTTTATTTATTTTATAATCATCATCTTACAGATTAAAATAATTATTATACTGATCACTGAATATGATAAAATTATATTAAATTTATATATTAATATACTTTATCTTCATAAATATAAATACTTATTTTAAAATAATATAGTATTTAAGTAAAACAGGTTTCACATACTAAATTATATAATACATGTCTACAAATTAACATATCTTAAATTTACATATATAACAATATATTATCTAAAATGAATAAACATATAAATTGCTAAAAGGTAATACAAACTTTGAAGCGGATGTAAAAAATTAACACAAAATAAATACAAATAAATTTTTAGTTTTTTTTTCATGTATGTTTTGAATCCTTTAATAATAAAATACAATATAATACGATAAATAGATAATAAATATAATAAATATATATAACGTTTGAAACAATTGATTAATTACGATTTACGATTTACGACATATAAAATATAAAATTATTGTATTTAAAATAATTATATAAATATTTAAATATATATATAACAACAATATATACCATTAATGATGTAAAACCAATATCTATAAATATATACAAATGAAAAGAAACATCTGTGCGGTTGTGCGGATCATAGTCTAGTTATTGTTAAAACAAAGAAATAACATTGAGGCACTTTTGCTCAGGAAAGAGTATTCCGTCTTCTTGTTATATAGTATTACATACATCCTCATTATAAAATGAGTAATTGGCAAATTACATTGAAGAATTTTAAATAGTCTGGTTTGGTTTTGGAAATTATTAAAACCTTAATATAAGACTGATTTTTAACAATATTCGAATTGCAAACCTATGATTCCATTTATAGAATTGGATTCAAAGTATTATATTTAACGCTAATAATTATGACAATTGACAATTGTATGTATTTGATATAAAAATGCTTTAATCAAAGTTTTTTTATAAAAACTTTAGTCAAATTTTTTTTCACTGTTAGGAACTATATGCCAATTCTACGCAACCTATTACACATGTTAAAATTTTATAAATTTATGCAAAATATACATCATAATTTCAAATCAACACTCTCACCTCACGCAAGGCGTGGGTCTCTATCTAGTGTTGTTGATAAGATAGGTTTGGCCAATGGCTTGCTATTAAAATATTTGCTTTACCAAACAATTCTCCCAACATATCATACTACCTTAATTAATTTAATTTGTTTGAAGCAATGTAATTTTTAGACTCCTCAAATATCGTGGTATTCAGGTTGGATAAATCTGCCAAGAAATACATAAATCTGTTCATTTCGAAACTTTTGTTGGCAAAACCTGCAGCTCAATAAGAGTGTTTCATAGAAGACCACTCTCAGTTAGCCTAGAACACGAGTGAAGAACTGGGCATGAACACACTTAACTCATTGCGCAAACATCTTCAAGGTTCTGCATCAGCTCTTGCCGTGTCTAAGAAAAGTGTTGTAATTAGAGTTATGAACTTATGACTAAAACAACGCATTTATCATGATGGTCAATAACGAAACATGGAAATAAATATTTTAGTCAACAAATAATATTCAGAATTGTAATGGTCAAGGCATTTAAAACTTACTAACTCTGTCTTTAATAGATAACGTTCTGGAGATACTTTTTTGCTTTAAATTACATGTAGTTTTCTAATTTTAGTGCAAAATTTATTGATTTTATGTTATGTAGTTTTTTATATTCCGCAATTTGTTTTTCTATTGATTAAATTATGGTTAATTAGATGGTTAATCAATATGTTAACAATTCTGAAACGTCAAATAAAATACTATCATTTATTAAAAACACACTGAGTAAGTTTTAAATGCCTTGACATTTTATTTGACATCAAGTAAGAATACAGAGTATTTATACAAATAGCATTTATTAATACATATTTACTACCATGGTATTGTTTGACTATGAGGTAGTATATAAGCCAGATTATTTGATGGAAGAAAAACAGATCATACATACGTACATCACAAGAAAGACTAAAAACTTATAAAACACTCTCATCATGGCCAAGCAATTTGTTTTTTATTTTATGGTTCTGATGGTTCTTTTTTCAGGTAATTTTCATTTGTTTATTATATAATCATATGTATTCGGCGTCGATATAAAAGCAGTTGTATTTAAATTGTAAAAATTTCTTTACAATTTGGCTACAGTGTTATTGGTCGTTCCTAAAACTGAGGCTCAAAAGAGATGCGTAAAACAACTTATGCCAGGGACACAATGTTTGTTAGCAAAGTGTAGGGAAGTGTGTTTAGGAACGTTAAAGGGATTCGGATCTTGCATTGAAAAGCCACCAGGCTCTGATAAATATACCTGTAATTGTGTTTACAATTGTTGAGCACCATGATTTCTACAATGTAAACTATAATTTAAAATTTAATATACTTTCCTATAGATAGCCCCATCTATAATTTTATGTACAACTTAAATTATCTGTTAATTATGTGTGCGTGACAATGCTCACTAGAAAAGATCTACATATAATCTATTATATTAAAAAAGAAGTCATGACTTATTTCATATGTTATATTTAAAGTTGACCATCTCCTAAAAAATCATTAATTAAAATATACCTATTATTTAAATTTACATTATATCTATGTAACAACTTTATAATATCTTTTGATATTTTTTCATTTTAGATGTATATATACTAAAAGAAATCTAACAAATTTGTTGGAAAAGATTTTAACAAGATCTCAATGCTTAAAATTTGATGTAAAAATTTCACCAATTTCGTAAATAATTCTAAAATATTCTTATACATTAATATATACTCATTTATCATTAATAAAACGAAAATAATAATTCTATCACATTTTATTTATTTTATAATCATAATCTTTCAGATTAAAATAATTATTATACTGATCACTGAATATGATAAAATTATATTAAATTTATATATTAATATATTTTATTTTCATAAATATAAATACTTATGTTAAAATAATATAGTGTGTGAGTAAAACGGGTTTCACATACTAAATTATATAATACATGTCTACAAATTAACATATCTTAAATTTACATATATAACAATATATTATCTAAAATGAATAAACATAAAATTGCTAAAAGGTAATACAAACTTTGAAGCAGATGTAAGAATTTAACACAAAATAAATACAAATAAAATTTTTAATATTTTTCCATGTATGTTTTGAATCCTTTAATAATAAATACAATATGTTACGATAAATATATAATAAATATGATAAATATATATAACGCTTGAAACAATTGATTAATTACTATTTACGACATATAAAATATAAAATTATTGTATTTAAAATAATTATATAAACATTTAAAATATATATATATATATATAACATCAACATATACCATTAATGATGTACAACAAATATCTATAAATATATACAAATGAAAGAAAATATATGCGCTGTTGTACAGATCATAGTCTAGTTATTAGTTATTGTTAAAGCAAAAAAAAAATAACAATGAGACACTTTTGCTAAGGAAAGAGTATTCTGTCTTCTTGTTATATAGTATTACATACATTACACCTCATTATATTCTTTTGGTTACTATATATATATATATATATATATATATATAGTATACACAATTATTCAAATCCGAATTTTGCATTTAAAAACAGAAACAAATCGTTGAAAACTAAAAATATATGGATGGATACTGTATTTGGCTTTTCATATATATGCAGAAGAAATCTATCCACGGATTCGCGTGGTAAACACGTGGGACGTTTAGGGATGCCACGACATAGGGGAGGAAGTTTTGGCGGGACGTATAAGAACGGCGGCGAGAGGAGTTCGTTACGTCTTCCTTCCATATTATCGGAGAGCAATATCGAGAAGAAGAAGCTCTCCAAAAAAAAAGAAAAAAAAACTAGCTAGGCGATGGCGATCAAGGACGTGGGGGCTAACGAAGATGCATCAGCATCTCTTCCCCTAATAAACTTCTTCATCCGTCTGCAACGGCCGGCGGGGACAGAACGTCGACTATTCAGACGCTCGGAAACATTATCGTCTCTATCGTCGGTACAGGCGTCCTTGGACTCCCTTACGCATTTCGCGTAGCTGGATGGTTCGCTGCCTCTCTCGGCGTCATTATCGTCGGTTTCGCTACATATTACTGCATGCTCCTCCTCGTTAAGTTCCTTTTGATTTCTCTCTCTTGCAATTATCATAATTGTTCTCCATCTCCTAAAATCATATCACAATCTACAAAAATATTTTTATCTAAGTGGATGATTGGTTGATAAATGTACATCTGCTGTCCTGTACATAGCCAACTAAAATATTGACATGTATAACCTTCAAATTAACATTGACATATAACCAAGAAAATTATATACATATATCATATATGTAGGCAGGTGGTACTTTGGAGATGATGAAATTAACTCTTTTTTTTTTGTAAACCAAAAAATGGTACTCTCTGATGGTAAGAGAAGAACTCGGGACAAGACCTAAAATCCATTCTACAGTTATTACTGATTTTCCAAACAAAGATGGAATTAGGTTTCATTAGAAAATTTCCAATTAGGTTTATTAGATAACTGGAATCATGTTATCCCTTGAAAATTAATGGATCTTCGGCTTAAATCTTCTTAAATCGGCATAAATAATTTTTTTGATGTAGCTATATCAGTTTTATTTCTAGAATAAAAATTTTAAACTATAAATATTTAGTTATATCTTTTAATATTTTTTTGTTTAGATAATAATATAAAGCATACATGATTGATAATTTTAAAGTTGAGAAAAAAAAATTGGAACTGTAGACAAGAATTGATTGTAGATTGTTCGTGTAGTCCAATCAACCATTCACTAAAACACTCTGGATTGTGAATTATTTTTGATATATGTGTTATTGCAGATTCAGTGCAGAGATAAGCTAGAATCAGAAGAAGGACAAGAAGATTCAAAAACCTATGGTGACTTAGGATTCAAATGTATGGGAACAAAAGGTCGATACATGACCGAGTTCCTCATCTTCACTTCTCAGTGCGGTGGATCAGTAGCGTATCTAGTGTTCATAGGACGAAACATGTCATCAATATTCAGCTCATACGGATTAAACATGGTCTCTTTCATCTTGATTCTTGTTCCAATCGAAGTCGCATTGTCGTGGATCACTTCTCTATCAGCTCTCTCGCCTTTCAGCATCTTCGCTGATATATGCAACATCATCGCCATGTGTTTCGTCGTGAAAGAAAACGTGGAGATGGTGGTCGGTGGAGACTTCTCGTTTAGTGACAGAACAGCTATTGCCTCTACCGTCGGTGGTTTGCCGTTTGCTGGAGGAGTTGCTGTGTTTTGTTTCGAAGGTTTTGCAATGACGTTGGCTCTTGAAGGGTCTATGAGGGAGAGAAAAGCTTTCCCTAAGCTGTTAGGTAAAGTTCTTGCTGGGATTACGTTTGTCTACATGTTGTTTGGTTTTTGTGGTTATATGGCTTATGGAGATGAAACTAAGGATATCATCACGCTTAACCTCCCAAATAATTGGTCTGCCATTGCCGTCCAGGTAAAAACTAAAACTATGCCATTGTGAATGTTTTTAATGCTTTATATTACAAAAAACAAACAGATTTTAGATTCATATGCTTGTATTGCTTATGAGTGTTTCTTGATCATGTTAAGATCTTAGCTAATTATAGAAACTCAATGCCTATCTATTTTTTTTTTTTGGTTTAAACAGATTGGTTTATGTGTGGGATTGACGTTTACATTTCCGATCATGGTACATCCGCTTAACGAGATTATTGAGCAAAAACTGAAAAGGATCGAGTGCCTTCAAAAGCATCATCATCATCAGTACAGCAACGAGGCAAGTTCAGTCTCCAGATACGTAATCTTCACCACGAGGATGCTTTTGGTGGTAGGACTCGCGGCAATAGCGTCGTTAGTCCCGGGATTTGGTACATTTGCATCTCTGGTTGGAAGTACTGTGTGTGCACTCATTTCATTTGTGTTACCTGCTTCCTATCACCTCACGCTGCTCGGTCCATCGCTAAGTCTATGGAACAAATCTGTTGATGTGTTCATCGTGATTTGCGGGTTGCTCTTTGCTGTCTATGGTACATACAACACAGTAGCTGGATTGTAAAAAAAAAGACAAGCAGGTGAATGAATCTGTGTAACACATCAACCGAATTTTACATGAAACTATTGTATGATCATTTAATTGGGTGTCAGTAGAAATAGTGACAACATATTTTTGTTAATTCCCGCGAAAGCATATGATTGGTTCTATTTAAATATTTTCTTGGACAGGCATGGATCATGTACTCGTCACACACACTATACACAAGCATACAGTCTTTATATGACTATTACCAACATATAAACCACATGTGTCGTCAAGTTCTAAAATTAAAGATGGTCAATCTCAACGAAATATCAAGAAATATTTGATATGTTTATTAGACAAATCTTTAGTAGTATATAAGGTGGATGAGTCACTCCTTTTATCACCAATTGGTTTTAAGTGTGAAGCTCATCTAGTTTAACACGATATCAGAGCCCGATCCAAACAATCTAACCCGATCCACATCGATCTGGTCCAAAATTTGCCCATCGATCATTGTCCGAGAATTCCGAGATTGATGCTCAAAGAGCCATCATCTCGAGGGGGCGTATTAGACATATAGTTGTCCCACATCGGTAGTTATAAATAGTTTCAATGTTAAAACTTATAAAATAAGATTGAAGAAGATATAGGGAAAATATGGTGTCAAAGATGGATGATGCTAAAAAGCCAGATATCCATATATTACTCTAAATTTATCTAATATGCCATTTTAAGTTAATTTTGAATGATAAAGACAGTACTATAGCTAGGTTTGAATGATATATATATATATATATATTATAAAATTGTTGTTTAAAGAGTTTACTACTCTCTCTATTTCGATATAAATGTTGTTTGAGGTTTTATTCATGGTGTTTAAAATTACATAAAAATATCATTAAATAAAATTAGTTCAACTAATTAGAAAATATAGTATTTTGTAATTGGTCACAAATTTTAAATAATATTCATTCTGTTTTATAATAAGTATTATTTTGATTTTCTTTTATTTTCAAAATAAATGTCATTATACAATCTCAATGTAGTTTTGTACATTAAATCCATTTTTTACCATTTTGAATAGCCAATAGATTTGTATTTAAATTATTATTATTTAATTAGTGATACATTAAATAGAGATATACTAGTCAATTATACAAAATTTTAATCTCCATAAAAATGTTAAAGTGACACTTATTTTAAAAAAATGGAGTATTAAATTCTATCTAAAATATATCCCGAATAGTGTGGATATCAATTATCTCGTAACAAAATATTTTTTAAAAGACTATACTTATAGGAAGGAGTATTAATTTATCTACAACACAAAAATTAAATGAAACACTCATCAGTCATTAATATTTTTAATGTAGTATGGATACTATTCATGTTTACCATCTATTCTTCTGTTTTGCCTGTATTAATCTATTAACTAGATTCCAGTTGAATCGAATATTAGTAAGAATTTAACATTTGACCGAAAAACAAAAATTAAATGTTTCCTCAGATTAAATAGTTGGTCGTTTCTATCATTGACTATAGAGTCATAAATGTCCCATGTCTTAGTCTTTGGAATTAAATGTTGAAGACACAATGCGGGAAACATTCTAAATATTTTCCTGTGATATTCTTTATTTAGAAAAAATAGAGGAGCCAGTTACAAAAAAAAGGAAGAAAATAGAGGAGAGTCAAAAAGTTTCACCTTCATATAAATACTACATAGATTCTGAGTATATCATCCATGGTTGGTTATCTTATCTTATCTCCAAACAATAAAAGTAATTCGCTTGATTTAAATATTATTGCAATGTCTAGTGATGCATCATCCTCAAAATGTTCCATTGTCATCGATTTGAACTCAAGCCCACCCATGGAAGAGCCTGAAGAAAATGTTGATCACTTTGTTGAAGGTCCAGGTAAACTAAATCACAATATTTATATAATATTTTAAAAATATTTATTTAATAAATGTAAGAATATAATGAAATATGTCATAATGACAACTTTCATATTATAAATTATTTATCTGTAGATATACTGTACTTTAACCTAATATCTTAATCAAACAAAAAAATATTACATAAATAGTTTCATTTGTAAAACTAATGAATTAAAGCATGCATATAAGATACATCTATTGACCCTTTTTTAGATCGCTGCATGGAACACTCGTAGGAATGTGGAACTATAATTAATGAGTTGGATTGTAATATTGAATAAGTGTCACTTTACAATCTATTGTAATATTTTGTAATTAATGAGTTGGATTGTAATATTTTATACATCTATTGACCCTTTGTTGTGTCATAATAAATAACAAATGTAACTTTAGATTTTTTATTTTTTTCCAAAATAAGTGTTATTCTACAATTCTAATATAAATTTGTATATTAAATCTATATTTTCTTAAATCTACTATTTACCCTTTTAAATAACTAAATAGATATTTATTTAAATTATTTCTATCTAATTAAGTATACATTAAATATAGACTAATATATAAAAAAAAATATTAGTCTATTATATAATTTTCTTAATCTCACTGAAAATGTTAAAATTACACTTATAATAAAATAGATGAAATAATAGAAATTCATTTTTAATTTGGGTTTAACTATTTTGTATCAGCTCCAGTCGAAGCTGATAATGTCATCGATTTGAACTCAAGCCCACCCATGGAAGAGCCTGAACAAAATGTTGATCACTTGGTTGAAGATCCAGGTAAACTAAATCACAATATTTATTTAATAAATCTAAGGTGTAATGAAATATGTCATAATGATACTTTTCATATTCTAAATTATTTGTTTATAGATATATACGTTTACAGTACTTGAATCTAATATCTTAATCAAACAAATAAATTTACGTAAATAGTTTCAATGATAAAACTAAAATAAAAGCATGCGTATAGGAATATTGTATACATCTATTGATCCTTTTTAGATCGTTGCATGAAACACTTGTAGGAACGTGGACACTATAATGAGTTGAATTGTTATAGTCATTGTTTAATTTGGGTTTAACCTTTTTTTTTTGTATCAGCGCCAGTCGAAGCTGAAAATGTCATTGATTTGAACTCAAGCCCACCCATGGAAGAGCCTGAACAAAATGTTGATCACTTGGTTGAAGATCATGGTAAACTAAATCAGAATATTTATTTAATAAATATAAGACTTAATGAAATATGTCATAATGAAAGAAAAAAATATGTCATAATGACAATTTTCATATTCTAAATTATTTATCTATAGATATACGTTTACAGTATACTTGAACCTAATATCTCTATCAAACAAATAAATTCACGTAAATAGTTTCATTTATATAACTAATGAATAAAAGCATGCATATAGGAATATTGTATACATCTAATGACCCTATTTAGATAGTTCCATGAAACACTCATAGGAACATGGACACTATAATGAGTTGGATTGTTATAGTAGAAAGTCATTTTTTTAATTTGGGTTTAACTCTTTTGTACAGCGCCAGTCGAAGCTGAAAAAGTTATTGGCCTCCGTAAGAAGAAAAAGAATTTGACTATTCGTCAAAAAGAGTTAATTTTCAGTGCTTTGTGGGAAAGGAGTTCATACGGAAAACTGCGAGGAAATGCCACACAAGAGGTATCGGAAATGTTTTCAATTCATATTCGAACTGCTCAAAGGGTATGGAAACAAGCTAAAGCGAATCCTGGTGCTTTCAGCCATATGTACAAAAACTTGTAAAATTAAATCATTACAAATGTTGGATTAAACCCTGGAGATTCGCTATGAAGAACATATTTTAGTATATATCATTAATTGTAATGTTTTATTAATTTAAAATAAAATAAAGAGCAAGATTTTGTAAGTTTTTTCTTGTTTTTAATGTTGAACCTTTGTTGTGTGTAGGCTTGGGAATTTCGAATAGCGGTTCAGTTCGGTTATTTCGTGTATGAGATAGTTCAGATAAGGGATTAAAGTATCCATTTACTACTTGACTTATTTTTTGGTTCTTGCAGTTTTGGATTCGGTTTGGTTTGGATAAGTGAAAATAGGAACGAAGAAAATACCCGGAAAAAAAATTTGGTTTCTCATTCGGTTCAGACTCCGGTTCGGTTATTTCATATAATTCGGATTAAATATTAGATATTTTGGATAAAATATCAAATAATTAGGATGATTATGATAAAAATCTTGGATATTTTGGATTACTTTGGATATTTCGGATAAAAACATCCGGATAAATCCAGATATTTTCTGGGTTTTTGGATACTTTGTAATAATTTAGTTTTCTTAAAATATACTTGTATATTTTTAATAGATTTTTAAATTATAAATATATATATTTAGTTATGTTATATATATAATTAATATTTTTATATATTCCCGTTCGATTATCGGTTCGGTTATTTCAGATATAGAAATATAAAAACCATTTTAGTATTCGAAGGTTTTGGTCGGGTACCGGTTTCGAGATATTTTGGTTCGGTTCCGGTTCGGTTTTTCGATTCCGTTTTTTTTTGACAAGGTCCTAGTAGGGGTCGGTATTAGGGTACCCATTCGGATTCAGTTCAGGATCTATTCGGGTTTCAGGGTTTTCGGGGATCAAAGATCTCAATCCCATTCGAATATTTTTAAGTGTTGGTTCGGGTCTGCGGATTCTGTTCGGGTTTGGATAATCCAATCTAAATTATTTTAATTTTTTTTAATTCGTTATATACATAAATTTCTCAAAATCTGTGAACAAAATAATATATTACATATACAATTTGAATAACATATGTCAAAATACCTAAATTTAACATATAAATTGCTTTGGTTGAAATATTTGAATAGAAAATTGATAGATATTTTAAGTATTTTTTTGGTGTTTAAATACACTTTAACAATTTTTAACATCTACTTTTGACAATTTGTATATATATTCAAGTATTTTGGATAACTTAAAAATATCTTATATGTTTTGGATGTTTTTAATATACAATAAATCTAAAAAATAATCAATATATTTAGGTATATAAATCTATTTTGAATACATGTTCGGATATCAAAAATACTTCTGTTCGTGTCGGATTCGGTTTCGGTTTTCTAAATACCAAAATTTTGAATCTGTTCGGATATTTAATCAGTTTTGGTTTGGATTCAGTACTATTTTTACGAATTGGTTTCGGTTCGGTTCTTCGGACTTGAATTTTTTGTCCAGCCCTATTAATATTTCAGCGTAGCAAAACGTAATAAAAATTTAGTTGCAAATTTAAGTTAATTAATATCTCTCCAGTTTTGTTCTTAGTCTCTTATGATCTCTATAACTTTCCAAAACCACTCCCTGTCCAGATTTAATTGTTGTTGTTTTATCGAAGCCAACAGTAAGAAAATTAAAAACAAACAAAAGAAACAGTTTTAAATTAATAAATAACATTTGAAAACCACTCCCTGACTCCCTGTCCAGAATAACATTTGAAAACCACTCCCTGACTCCCTGTCCAGATTTAATTGTTGTTGTTTTATCGAAGCCAACAGTAATAGATTTAAAAACAAACAAAAGAAAAAGTTTTAAATTAATAAATAAAATTCACTGTAAACATCTAAATTAATTCCATAAACATTTCTTCAAGTGGCAGTGCACTAACACTACTGTATGATAGATTGATAGACGAGCTAGGATTAATGTAGTACCAAAAAATTGTATATTAATACATCATGTTTCTAATTTAACGGAACGGATAAATAGAGGTATCAAAATAGAAAAAAATTAATGAGTTAACTTAATCCCATTTAACCATAAATTTTAATTAATAGAAAAGTGGTGCATAAATTGAATTAGTGGATAAAGTGGATAAAATTGATAAATTGATTTATTTAATTGAGTTAAAATGTTTTGGATTAGAATGAATAATGAGCTATTCATAACCAAACTAATACCAATTTTACTAAACAATGTTTTATATTTTTTCATATATCTAAATAAAGTTTAATAACCCAAAGATAACCTAAAATTATATTTGATTTTTAATAAACACAAATTAAATCATGTTTGCCTTTCAAAACGGTAAAATTGAGTTTTTACACAAAATCGCAAAATTACGCTTTCCGCTCAAATCATAAAATCTGTTTCTCACCATTTAAAAAATCATGTTGTCTTCTAAAAGCGTAAAATCGTATTTTCTCGCCAAAACCAAAAAGACAAGTTTTCTGCCATAATGACAAAATATATTTTCTGCTAAAATAGTCAAATCATGTTTTTTGCCAAAACTTTAAAATCATGTTTTCCAACTAAACTACAAAATCGTGTTTTATCAACCAAAACATAAAAAAATATTTGTCTATCGAAACTGTAAAATTATATTTTCCCGTCAATTGTAAAATTATGTTTTCTAATAACAGCCGTAAAATCATGTTTTACAGCAAAATTGAGTGTTCTCGCGTGAACCGTAATATTTTTCAACCAATATTAGAAAATCATGTTTTTCGCCAAAGCAACAAAAAATCATGTTTCTCCACAAAAATCACAAAAATGAAATTTCTCGCCAAAATCGTATAATCAAGTTTTTCTACCAAAAACTTTAAATCGTGTCTCCAAAATTTCAAAATATGTTTTCTCGCAAAATTGAAATTTTCACCAAAATCGAAAAATTTTGTTTTCCACAAAATGTAAAATCATGTTTTTATCCAAACTGTAAAATTATATTTTCTCACTAGAACCTTAATATTTTGTTTCCTGCTAAAACTAGGGGTGGGCAAAAAAACGAACTAAACGAGTTAAACCAAACCAACTAAACCTAAACCGAAACTGATCCAAACCAAACCAAAATCTATTATCAAATAGTTTGGTTTAAGATTTTCCCAATTCGAACCAACCGAAATCAATCCGAATCGATTTGAATTAAACCGAACCGATAAACCAATGTATTTTTGTTATTATTTGAACTAAACATACTAGCAATATACAATATACTAAAATCTAAGACTAAAGTCACTATTAACTTTATTAACAATGTTGGTTTTTTTTTATTTCTATTTACTTTAGTTAACTTTGGTTTGACTGTGTTCTTGTAATTTTTGTGATTTTTAAAGTTTTTGTTTCAGTTTTATATTAGATTTAATTTACATAGTTTATTTAAAAAGTGTTATTAATGATGGTTTTTAATTTTATATTTACTTTAGTTAAGTTTGATATGATTGTGTTTTTATTAATTTTGTGTGTTTTAGAGGTTTTTCAGTTTTATATTGGATTTAGTTTACATAATTTATTTTTTCAAAGTCACATACATACTCACATGATTTCCTTACAATGTGTTTATGTTTTAAAACATGATTTCTCTAAAACAAACTAAACTCAAGGAAACCCGATTAAACTAAACCGAACACACAAACCAAACCAAATACAAACCAAACTGAAACCGATCTAAACTAATTATGATTTACTTCAGTTGAAAAAATTCTAGAACCGAATTACCCAGACCAAACTGAACCGATGAAATAAGTGAAGTGCCCACCCCTAGCTAAAATCGCTAAAACATGTTTTTTGTCAAATATTTTCTCAAAATTGCAAAATTGTACTTACCCGCAAAAATTGTACAACCGTGCTTTCTCAAAATATAAACAATATTTTATGTTGATAATCTCAATAAAAATAATTTTAACTTATAACAATGTAAATTAAAATTATTACCCCTGGACAAACCATCAAAACCACTAACTTATTAATTTAAGTGATTTAAATACTAACCTAATTTATTTGTCAAATGTGTTGAGTTAATCCATAATCCATATAAACCTAAAATTATTTGTATATGGTTTGGTTTAAGTTAGTTTATCCATTTTGACACCTCTAGTTAAAAACATTATCCATGTTTAGCATCCATTGATTACATTCTTTGTTTTCCCTTCATTAATCTATTAACTATTATTCTAATTAGGGGTGGGCGTTCAAGTTCGGGTTCTGTTTAGATTTATTCGGGTTTCGGATTTTCAGGATTAAAGATTCAGTCCTATATGGGTATTTCTAAATTTTGGTTCGGAACTTTGCGGATTTCAATTCCGGTTCAGATAACCCTTTTAAATTATTTTTTAAATTTTAAAATTCATTATATACTTTAAATTTTCAAAATATATAAACAAAATAGTATATTACATATAAATTTAAATAAAATATGGTAAAATACTTAAACTTAACATATAAATTGATTTTGGTTTGAATATTTTTATAAAGAATCAATAGATTTTTTAAATATTTTTGGTGTTTTGAGTATATTTTATTTATTTTAGACATTTACTTTTGATTATTTGTATATATTTTCAAGTATTTTGGACAACTTAAAAATATCTTCTATATTCTGAATATTTATAATATACATTAAATCTAAAAATAATTAATATATTTAGGTATATAAATCTGTTTTGGATATATTCGGGTATCCAAAATATTTTGGTTTGGATCAGATTCGGTTTTGGTTCTCTAAATATTAAAATTTTAATCCTGTTCAAATATTTAATTAATTTCAATTTGAATTTGGTATTACCTTTTTGGATCAGAATTCGGTTTAATTCTTCGCATTCAGTTTATTTTTTGCTCAGCTCTAGTTCCGATTGACTCGAATATTAGTAAGAACGTAATATCTGTCATTAAAAATTTGACCGAAAAAACTTTCCTTAGATTAAATGTTTGGTTGTTTATATCATTGACTATAGTCATAAATAGTTTTATGTCTTAGTCTTTTCTTTGGTAAAATTTCATGTCTTAGTCTTTGGGATTAAATATCGTTGAAAACACAATCTAGGAAATACTTTAATTATTTTCTGAAATATTCTTTAATTAGAGAAGATAGATGGGAGCTAAAAGTTTCATTCTTCATATATAAATACTACATGGATTCTCAAGAGTAAATCATCCATGGTTGGTTTCAATATTATAACTATTTAGCAAAAAAGAAAAATATCCAAACAATAAAAATAATTCACTAGATATAGATAACATTGCAATGACGAGTATTGCATCATCCTCGAAACGTACCCTTGTCATCGATTTGAACTCAAGCCCACCCATGGAAGAGCCTAATACTGACGTATTAGAACAAAATGTCGATCATTTGGTGGAAGATCCAGGTAAAATAAATAACAATACAGTTACAAAAAAAAAATTAAATAACAATATTTATTTACTAAATCTAAGATGTATGTCATAATGACAATTTCATATTCTATATATGTACGTTTGTTCAATCCAAAGCCAGTAGTCCAGTACTGTAACCTAATATCTTAATCAAACAAATAAATTTACGTAAATAATTTCATTTATAACAAAAATAGTATGAAGAATTATGTTAAAATAATAAATAAAAGCATGCATATTGGAATATTGAATGCACTTATTCAATTTTTGTTGAGATTGTTTGCATGACTCGTAAAAACATGGACACTATCATGGATTGGATTGTTTGAGTAGAAAGTACTTTTGTTAATTCGCGTGTTAACTATTTTGTACCAGCACCAGCAGGAGCTGATAATGTCAATGGCAATCTTAAAAGGAAAAGACAATATATCACTACTCATAAAAAAGATTTAATTTTCAATGCTTTGTGGGAAAGAAGTTTATATGGAAAACTGCAAAGAATGCCGCAAAAGAGGTATCAGAATTGTTTTCGATTAATACTCGAACGGCTTATAGGATATGGAGACAAGCAAAAGATCATCCTGGTGATTTCATCCATATGTGCGTGAAATTGCAAAATTAAATAATTACAAAAGGTTGGTGAAACCCTGGAGTCGATATGAGTCACTATGAAAGAAGATATTTTACTATAACATTGTAATGCTTTAAGAAAAAAAAAGTAACAAGATGTTGATTTTGTTTATCTATGTTGAACCTTTCGTTGTTTGCTTCATGAACTAATTTTGTAATATGTATTATATCGTACATGTTAATGAAATTTTGTTCTTTTTTCTTTGAAATATAAATGATCTCGTACGACACGCTAAGGGCAACACTGAAAATGTGATGGTTTTCCATTGCATTTGCTAATCCAAAATTTAAATGATCAGTTGACTGCAGTCTTTTTCGTTTGTCATTTTCTTTCTTACATTAATACGAATCAATATAGAGAATATGAAGTTCTGGAAATAAAACCACCGTTATGAGATATAAAAAAAAAATCTTTGATAGAAAGAAAAAATGTTCTTTAAACTCATAAATGAGAACCCCAAGAAGCAAAATAAAATTAATAACATTTAACAGGATGACATTAGTACTGTAACAAGATAACTCCTTAAGGTAACAACAACCCAAACATGTCTATGTTTTGTTGCATGGACTAGAGAACCAAAACAATGTGGGTGATTGGTTAGGCTATTGTTGTAAAAATTTAGCTTTAAAATTTGGGTTGTAGGTGTTTTAGCTATACCTGTAAATTTGTTGCTGTGATTTTATCAAAATACAATATGATTGGCAATATATTAAAAAATTGTAGCTGTAAATTTTTGGTTATAATATTATAATGTAATATATACAAAACTTTTATGTTATTAAAATCCCCAAAACTTAATAGATTATAATAAAAACCATCTAACAATAGTAAAACCACTATCTAAATAATAGTAAATTTTACCTACAAAAATCGATAAATTCATTGCAATCTCGTCACGAAAACTCTCCATGTATTGTTTAGAATCGACCACTTGGACATCTTCAGATATTTCAATCTCCTCATTTAACGTTGTTTGATGGTTGCCACCTTGCTCTCAGTTTGCTTCAAAGTGAGGATCTGTTATAGTTGATTTTCGTACAAAGTTATGAAGAGTTATCGTTGCTGCCACAAGTTTTTTTTGTCGTCTGAATATCATATCTTGCTCTGTCTTGTATTGTCCTCCATTTTCTTTACACACTCCAAATGTTCTTTCAATATGGACTTACAGCTTGTGTTTGAAAAGTATAGAACGAGCCCCTCGGTTTTTGTAATCTTATGATGATAGATTAGAAGATCAATTACTAGTTCTTATATAAGTTTTACGGTAGAGTTTTCTTTCTTTGATGTTTGATTTTTTTCTTTTTTTTATTAAGTGATAATTTCTGTTTTTAAATTTATCTAATAAGTATGAATTCTTTTTTTTTCTTTAAAATTTCTACAGCCTAAATAATAAGGATGCATCATTTTGAACTAAAATAAATAAAAAAGGAATTTTTTTTTGCTATAACTTTGAAAAAGAAATATATATCTTGATTGGTAAATTTTTCTGTAACTTTAAATTTTAAAATTAAAGTTACATCATGATTGGTTAGATATGTTGCTTTAAAAATAAATAGAACTAAAGTAGTAAGTTAAATTCTAACCAATCACCCAGCAATATGAATTAGGTCAGTTCTATAGATGTTCTCTCCGTTTTGGTGATCTCATTTATGCGGTTGAAATTGTGAGGAAATAATTGCAGGATAACAATTAGGAAACTTGGGAATCAAAACTATATATTCCATATTCTTGACACATTTACTAGAACCTGGATTCTTTTAAGGGGCTTATGGCATGTTGCTAATTGTCTGATGTGTGTTGCATCTTGGACACCGGAAACTTCTTTAGCGATTTTTGAGTCAAATCATTTGGGTATAGATAACTCTAAAGAAGATTTCAAACATTTTACATTCTATCCCTAGAATGCGTCAAATAGCTTTGGGTCTAGCTGCTTATATGACAACTCATAAACCCAGATAATACTTCATTCTATTTGGCGAAACTAAGATTTTGGTTGAGATGGAATTGAGTAAAGTTTATTTTTCAAGAACGGTTGCAGATGATGAAAATGAATTTATGTACATGGTTGATGTTGATTATGCTTTGTTGCCTTCTAAATGTGAAAGATGTGGTGGTCACCTTAAACACAGAGTTAAACACTACTTGCAATCTGCCAGTGAATCTCTCATAGTTACCACTGACCTTTCTGAAAATTCCTCCAATAGTGGCATTGTGGTTGCAGCTAATGAGACCAAAAATTCCTAGCAGGTCAGGCATCACAGTTATCATTCAAGCATTCCTCTTGATGCAAGTAATAATCAAATGAAGTCCACATAGTTAATTATGGTGATGTAAATGATCTGGTTTCCTTAAATACTATTTCGGGATTTGAGAACATGAATGTCTCATGTAATTATATATTCCCTTAGTTTTTTAATATAAGTTGTTAGGAGAAACTTTTTTGTTCCAAATTATATGACGTTTTCAGTTTTTATGTAAAATTTATTAAAATTAATATTATTTGATCAGTGATAATATATATTCTATTTTATTATTGTTTAGATTATGGTTAGGTAAACAATCAATGATGTTTTTGTTTAAAAATGTAAAAAAAAAAAATCTTAATGTATTGTATGTGTCTAAATCTGAAACTGACTTATATTAAAAACGGAAGGAATATATCAATGAATTTATTAAAACTCTGATTATGGTGTCTGCCCCAACGCTGCCATTTATTGCCATATACATATACTTTGATAGCTCATGCAACACCTATGGTCCAGAAGGATAGCAGTAGAATAGGTGAGCATGATTTAGGTTCAAACAAGTTTGCCTCATTAGTCTCTTTGAAAGAAGAAGATTTAGCAGATGCTGACAAATAAACATATTCGATGGATGTTATGACACAAATAGAAAGAAAATCATTTGAGAAAGACCTGTTAAACCATCAGCAAAAGCCAGGAAAATGCAGTACTTGCAATCCACAGGTTGTGAACATTATTCATCTTCCTTTTCAAAGCTGTTAACTTTTTCGCATATAACCAAAAATTATTCAATTATAATTGCAGTATCCTAAACTCCAAATCTTTCTCTGTCAAAATAAAGTTAGGGTTTACTTTTTGTTGATATAATGAACTTATCTTCTAGCTATATTGAGTTATGAGTTATGAGTTATCATAACTCAATATAGCTAGAAGATAACTGATAACTTAAAAGTTATGAAAGGTATTATTTTTCTAATTACATTAAAATAAAAACCGAAATTTAATTTAAAAACTATACTAAATGACATTTATGACTTCATTTTTTAATTAATGGTTAAGTAATATATGGGTGATTAGTAATAGACTTTTAGGTTTATAAATGTTTTGAGAATAACTAATCTTTTTTGGCTAAGTGTTATATTATTATTATTTTTTTGTAACAATGTTTTTTTTTGATGATATTTTTTTGTAACAATGTTAAGACTAAGTGTTTTATTTTTCAACAAACAAACATACAAACTATCACAGTGAACAGTTTTGGGAAGCATGGGGAGAATTAAGCACAAACTTAATATAGATTTTTAAGAAGCAAACAATACTTGGTAGTAGAAAAAGGGAAATACAAAAAAGAAGCAAAAAAAAATCTAGGAACTCTGTTAATAGAAACTCCCCCGACCTCCACATACCGGCTTTAACTACGAGTCATCCAGTCCATAATCTATTGTTCTTGGACCTTTTGAGTTAGTTTAAGTTGCCTACTTGCTTTTCATATATCCTTGCATACCAAGGATATACTGATCATTTGGAATGAAGCTTTGAGTTATATAGAGATTGATGCATGGGGTGCCTCAACTTTCATACACCTTGTTGATGATGCTTAGCTGAGGATTTCTAGGTTCCCTAATTTGAGTTTCTTCCTGAGAGGGATCCAATGCCTATCGGACGAGAGGGAAGCGGATCTACTGTCACAAAGTTTCTTGAGATCCCATGCGAGAAGAATCACCAACGATCTGAATAGGCTTACACAGTTACACCAAGCTCTTTAGAAGATAGCATAGCTTTAGGCACTGTAACAGAAGGGAATAGTGATTAGGGGATGTAAGTCATCTGACAAAAGAATGAAGTATGGAAAAGAAAGAAAAAAAAAAGTCTGGAAAATGTTTTAAAAAAGAGAAATAGATAAATATGTTTGCGCGCCAGGTAGGGGTCGAACCTACGGCCTTCTGCTTAGGAAACAGACGCTCTATCCACTGAGCTACAGGCGCAATTAACAAGTGTCTACGGATATAGTTATTTGAAATGTATCTCCTTTGAACGTAGAACTGAACCTTTTTCTCAAGTTCCAAACTAGACCATCACAACTACTTATCTAGCGTCTTTACTAAGAACTTTACATGTCATGTTTGTGATTCTAAGTGCCATCGAAATATAAGCTTATACTAAGATAACTTTTATGGTGAAATTTCCCTTAATCTAAGGGCATGCCCATCAGTGAACCCTTAGTTGGGGTTCACAACACTAATATTTTATTTTTTTCTCTTTTTTGTTTTAACTTTTAAAAAAAAAAAAAATATATATTGACCTATAGTGGGCCGTCACGTCGCGTGGAGCCCACTGCACAGTTATGAAACGGTATCACGCGGAAGAGGCGAGGAGAGAGGAGTTCATTGGTTTTGTATTTTTTTATCACTTCCTCCGTTTCAAATTATATGTCGTTCTAGAGCAAAATTTTTGTTTCAAAATAAGTGTCGTTTTCGGTTTTCAATGCAAAATTTATTGAAAATATTCTCTATTCTATTTTTATATTGGTTGATGCGTATTGGTAATAGTATTTTTATTTTGGAAATATGTAAAATTAAATGTTTTCTTAATCTGTGTGTAAAGATTTAAAACGACACAGGAGTACTTTTTTTCTAGGAAAACGTGTGAACTTTTCACAAAAAAACTTCAATGCACATGCCTTAATACTGTCCGTGTTTATCTATTGTTAAGTGCTTAGTTTTATTTAAGTAAGGCTTGGCGGCGATAATTTCAAAAACTCAAGAGGAACAGTCTAACAGATAACATCAAACCAACAAGAAAAGAATATAATATATTTTAGATATTTTTTGAACATAGAAAAACTGTACCCGGGAAAATAGACAATCCTAATTGAGAACCAAAAAGGCCAACGCCCTCCCAAATACAAGAACGGAGCTCTCGTCTTCAAAATGATAATTTTGAGTATAGTCTCAGAGAAATATCAATATCAACACCAAAATAGTACTTGGAAGCCAGATAGAGCACCACACTTACTACCGTCAGGGCCCAAAATAAAAACCCTTTTCCTTAAAAAGATATATTTAATTTTTGGTTATCAAGAAAATCTAAAGTGAGGACCCCTCTCTACATCCCTACTACTCCTCATTACCAAAACCACCCTTTAATGATCTTCCTCCATGGATAGCCACGTATCCTCTCTCTGTCTCTCTTGCTCCTCCTAATTGTATATTTTCACCGGCTTCTCATAAGCGTGTCGATTCTACAACCAAAGAGCATTCAAACATATTATTAACAGAAAGAGGAAGAGCCTTTAGAGAGAGAAACAGAGACAGAAGATGCCTTATTTACCTGATTTGCAGCATAAGCCCTTTTAGGACCATTATCAATGTGCTCCAACCCAAGATACTGCTCCCACGCACCATATACATCTCTTCTCTGTAGTTTTCCAAAAACAGAAGAGGATTGAATATCGAATTTTCTTGTGAGCAATAAGCAAAGGTTAAGAAGTTCTTATAACCTGAAAGCGATCATAAACGATATCTGTGTCCTGCAAGTAGTCGGGACGTCCCATTGAGAAAGAAGCAAACTTCCACTGGGTGTGACAGAGAGGATAAAAAAAACGAATTAACAATAACCCAATCTTGTCACCACTTATAACAACAAATTAACATTCCAGTAAGCTACTAACACAATCAGCGTCAACAAAGACTTGCATACCTTGGCGAAGTCCTCATCAGGTACATGGAGTTTCTTTTGGATACGGGGCTTGATTTCTTCTAAAGTTTCACCTTCGTGGATTACCTGAAAGAACGGCTCCCCGAAATTTTGTACTTGCTGCAAAAGGAACAATGGTTAAAAAAAAGTAATCGACACCTCAAATAACTTTTTAAAGTAACTTAAGCTTGATAGGGACTACCGATTGATTTTGTTCTTTAGTAAAATGGTACACATGGACTAATCGATCACCGGGACCAATATTCTTCTCTTCCTCAGGTATCTGAGATTTCACAAAATAGTAAAAGAAGAAATTCAAAAGTCGATAACCAGCGTATGAACATGCCACTGTATTGAATTAGTGTAGCTCAACACAACCATTCATCTCAAGCATTCAAATAGCCTAAACAACTAAGGTATTATGTGGTGTATGCTTCTCTAAAGCAATCCATGTGATCTACCCCCTCCTAAAAGACTCCACTACATCGCAACAGTAAATAAATAATCTCCTTCAATTACATAAATACTTCAACCACCATAGCAAGATTATCACATCATTATAAGTTCTTCAAATCTAAAACTATAGAAAGAAAATAGGCAAAAAGTTCAAAGAAACAAGAATCAACATCTGAAGGGAAACAAGAAAAAAAATCAAATAAAGAATCAATAGGCCACAAGAGAGACAGAAAATACAGCAAAACGTGGACAATGACAGAACTAGAGGAAAGAAGGCGAAGCCTGGTGATATACCTCCTCTGCTCGTAAAGTCCAGTACTGGTCATTGATATTCTCAATTCTTTCCGTAGATGTAAAGATCTGCAAAGCGTAACATTAGGATCAAAATTTGCCAAGTTTCAGAAGATCGCCAAATTGCATCACACAAAATGTGTTAAAAGTCTACAGACCATCATATTAAAATAGTAAAGACAAAACTTAAAAACAAAATAAAATAGAAGAATTTAGCCTGTTACCTTGTAAATCTTGTGGAAAAACACCTCTAGCAACCTCAGTTCTGCATCAGGATGCGATAACTCCACCTGATGAACAAGAGTATACTTTATTTAAACTCGAAAAAATATTAAACCAGTAATTGAATGTAACAGAACCATTTAAGAAAACAAGCTCTATCTCCGGAGGAGGAAAAGCTTAATGTGGCCAGCACGCTAAAAATACATGCAATAATAGAACAAGATTGCAAGTATAGTGAAACCACCTTTGTTTTAAGCTCCTTAATAACATCTCCCACAGTACTCTGTTTAGGAAGCCTGATATTGTGGATTACCACCTGCAAATTCAATACTTCTGAGGTTCAAAGACAATTACGTGTATTAAAGAAAGATAAGTTTGCACAACTGTAAGTTCAACACGTACCTCGTCCTTTGTAGCATGATGGAAAGCTACCTTTAGAGTCTTAAGACTCTTGCAATTCTGGAAGAGGAATGTCCAGAACTTCATAATACAAAATGTCAGACGTCTGAAAAAACAAGAAGCAGTTATAATAAGCAAATCCGCATTGGAATGGAAATAAGAATATATACGCTCACTCAAAAATTACGACAATCACCTGATTATAGTGAGCTAACATATCTGAAAGATGGTCTACTCCACGGTATTTGATAGGCTGGGGCTTGGGTTGCTGGGAGTAGCAATTGTGAGAAGTAAGCCTAATTTTCGATGGATCATCAAGGCCAAGCTTCTCAGCTAATCTTTCAACAACAACATCATATGTGTGCCGCTTTGACCTGAAAGTAGAAGCATTATGAATTCCAAAACTGGAATTTGCGATTTAATGTTGTCCATATAGGTACTTACAACTCCATAGTAAACTCATCTTCTTTTGGTTTTTCCAGAGTACGAAAGCGCACCACCTACGAGATAACAAACTTAAGGAGTATTATCACCTCATTAAGTCATCACACTGACAGGACACTGGAATATTTTCCAACTGTACCGCTAAAACGTTGGATCCTCATATTTTTTACTTTGCCACGATTAATTAACAAATGCTGCAACTTAATAAAACTATAACAATCGTTGCTCTACTGTTGGTACAGCTTTAACACGACACTAGCCCAGTTCACTGTTGCCAACATTGCCCAGTCTAATTATACCTCTCGATTCTGTACATACTCCAAAAATGATGGTACATCCGGGTAAGGACATCCATTCTCCTGGATAGAAAGGGGTTTCTGAAAGCAAACTGATATCTCCATCTTCAATCTGAAAGTAAGAAACACATTTAAAAAGAAAAAAAGAAACCAAACCATGAATCACTAAAGTTGCTACAATAAGAGCAACATTACTTGAGATAGTCTGAAAGAAGTCTTCTTATCCAGATGTTCGCACATGACATTGGGTTCAAACTTTATCTCCTGATAATGGGCACGGAAATCAAATCAATAGAATTTTCATGGCCAAAAAGTATGATGAGTTAGACATAATTAAAAGGCACCAGCCCCTACCTCAAAAAGTTCTATTTCCTCATCAGGAGGAAACCCAGCCATTTGATTCAATTGCCCTACTATATCCATCGGCTTACTGGAATTTTTCACCATGAGCCTGCCGACATATCTGCACCACATGACAAGTTTTGTAAGAATGTTGGGAGATGGAAATTTAAGTGAATAAAAACTTGAATAGGAGTACGGGTGACAGCTTCTTCATTCAGGAGGAAAATGATAGAAATAGTAGTCCTTTTAAGATTATAGGACCAGTATACCACCTTTCTTTGAATAGATGTCATAGTGGAAACTGGTGGACACTTGAAATACCTTAGAACTGCATTCTCAGGGTCATAGAGCTTAAAGAAAAGGAGAATATCTTCAGATGACTTGTCTGGGGGAGGAATAGGACGCTCGTCCTAAATATATAAAGAATTTTTAAGACTATTTTTCTCTTTGGCAAAATAGTTTCGAGAATTTCATTCAGGGAATTGAACCCAACAATCAAAATAGGCAACAAGGAAGTATTACCGGTCCGCGCACTATTTCCAGAAACAGCTTTAGTTCAGCATTGTTTGCCTTGTTACATGCCTCTCTTAAAAGTCCAACCTACAATAATGTCTTCAGAATTAAGTATTCTAAAACAGAGACACTGTTCTAAGATAACAAGCTGGCTTACACAAGCAATCATGGGGGAGGGAGTTTGGCTTAGTACACTAACGATGACTCTAAAAAGTAAAAAATACGAGCTCATGGAAACAAGACACAGTTTCAGTTCGTGAGAAGCAAAAGAGTACCTAGGCATGACATATATGACAAAAAAGCCCACACCTAAGACAAGAATAATCCCAACTAGTAATATGTCTTAGAGCAGATAATTATACACAGATAAATAGTGAAGGCTTTAACAGGTTTTATTTCAAAAACAAATAATCCTATCTGAAAGACGCAACCAATATGCATGAAAGAACTACTTATATAGAAAAAGATTTACTACCGTCTGTAATTCTTCGTGAGATAATAGGGGACGATTGGGCCGATAAGTATGGTTCTGCCGCTTTGCCCAAATCCAGAACCGCTGGAGCTGAACCGGGATACCAAATTCTTTGGCCACCTCCTCCTACATGAGGATAAATTTTAAACAGTGTTATAGCTACAAGTACACAAGATACCAGATGACCAGCAACAACTGGAAACTTCCCATCAAAACAACATCTTATAAAAAAAACTAACAAATTAGATTCCGAACGATAGCAGATATTATTCAGAACAGAATCCTGAATCCCTGAAAACTATTCTTCTACTCCGAGATACATTAAGTTACTAAAGACAACTTTCTTCGCAAAACACGTATCCTGCCGAAGATTGAAAAAAAACACATTTTTGAATAAAATAGGAAGACCGACTCCTACCTTAAATAGTTGAAAGGGAGTCTGTTTCTGGATACGGAAACTCTTAACTTTTTCATGATCAACAAGATCAAAATATATATTCTTTCCAATTTGCTCAGTGATGTCTTCATCTCTTGAGACCTGTATAAATAGCATAAATTGCATTAGTAACATCAGTATCAAATATATACCAGAAACAGAACTAGATCTGGTTAGAAACCCAATTTAAGAAAATAGAAAACCTTGATTGTCGTGAAAAGATGAGCTTGAGCCTTATATTTTCTTTTATCTTCCTTTTCTTCTTGTTCTTTTTTTAGTCTCACCTGTCAGACCATGTTAAAGTCATTCAGGTAAATACCAAGACAGATAAACAGAGGAAGAGTAAATGAATTTTACCCGTAAATGTTCTGCAATGTCCTTTTCATCAACGTTGCAGATTATTTTATCCTTGTCACTTTCCCGGATATAAACAAGCATGTATGCGTTTGAGTATTTTGTGAACTTAAAAGGTGGGTTATTTAAACCAGGATTATTCTGTGGTAACTGCAGCCAAACCAAATTTGATAGTTCAATAACTGAGAAAAATAAGACTTACAAAGCAAATATAGAAATAAAACCTAGAAAGAGAGCGCTACCTCTTCCTCACCACCATATTGCTCTTCCAGAGCCCTTTTCACATCTTCCTTAGTCACCCGTTCATCATCAAATTTATACCTGGAAAGTAAGAAGTTTAGGTAGTCTACAAGAAAAGCACGGTAGTCTACAAGTAAAGCACAGAGTAATATGTTCATTAGTGTCATCTTAAACCACACTAAAAAACACAGAAAAATGCAACAATTATTCATTTCAAGTTTCAACGTATAATTGGGAGACGAGGGACACAAGAAGAAACTACAAAGATCACTTATACAGTTAATCTCTATTTTCAAGTATGAAACTAATATCATTACACATAAGTTTAGAGATGTGGATAGAGAAGTCAAAAGAAATCTAATAGCATATCAAGTATCACAAGACATGGCTTCAACCGTGCTAGCCAAGATGATGAGTAAACTAGTTTTCAATTGAACTACTTCAAGCGTTACATATACAAAACTTAATTTAGCAAAAAAGAGATGGAGAGGTGGAGACATAGAAGGATAGATACCACTGGTCTGAGAGAGTCGGCCTAATAAAAGCATAATAGTGCCCTCCATGCACTCCGCCACTATGAACTAAGACACTGCACAAAAATGGTAAAAAGTTCAAGCAGGCAGGCAACACGAAAAAATACTACAACATAATTCATATTGCATTAAACGATCATAAAAGAAATTTAAATGACCATATATGAAGGAAATCTAAGTTCCAACAACCAGATTCCCTGAGAAGGAAAACCTAGCAGAGAATCAAAAAAGAACTTGATACTTAAAGAAAACATCCTACCATATTTATGAATAGTCCTGATTGAATCTACTGTAGCTCAAGTTATAAAAGCTAAGATACAACTGAAATATATACCTGTGGAGTGTGTATAGATTACGGACACTCTTGTCAGCATCAGGGGATAAATACTTTCTATTATCTCTGTCGAGATCCAGTTCAAGAGGAAACTCATATCGATCATTTATCTGTAAATAGAGATATGTCAGCACCTACAGACTGATATTAGTGAATAGAGTCGCACAGTCAGTACTACTATATGCTGACTTTCTGAATATGTTGGCTTAGAGGAACTTCAAATACTAACCTTCACCATTGTGTCTCGCATAAAATCATATTCAAACCTCTTGAGCTGAAGTTGAAGTACGGGTGGAAAGTCTATAAACAAAACACCTTTTTTTGCATCCTAAAAACAAGAAATTATTCAAATATAGGATATAAATGGACTAAGCAACTATGAATCAAATACAATTTTATTTAAGTTCAAACAATGATACTTCATAATGCTTTCTACAAATTCCTAGCATAGCTTGCTTGATAGCATGCAGACGCAATACAAATCCTACACCATAGAATATACAGACTAACTAGATCGATGGGTACTCAAATAAAGACTTTAACAATTACTCAACGTTCTCCAGAACCAAAATATGAGAAGGAACGAAAGAGGACAGCTTTGACAACATAAAAATGAAAAGCGAAAAGACAGACAACCTGTAAATCATGTCCTTCTGCATGGTATTTGTTGTCACCTTCAAGGCGCTTCAACTTCAACATACTTGTCAAAAGAATCATATACATCTTTGCAGCCTTTAACATCAAGCTGGAGGTCTGCCAATAGACAAATTGCACGCATGTGAAGTTAGTTTATTAAATCATATTAGCTTCTGAAAAAAAATACGAAGCCGAGGACAATGGGACATATGTCACTGTTTTAATTACATACCATAGAATGATTCTTTCCGTGTAGATTTGTAATCTACATTGATGCACTCAATGTAATTCATGTGGTGACCCTCGAATAACTTCTGTATAGTTCCCTCCACAACAGTTCCCTTGTAAAAGAATAAAAACATATATATTTAAACACACAAATCACTAACAGAGAATGGAAGAATCAAGAAAGGCCACCGCAGAAGAAGAACCTTCATTTTGTCCTCAAGCTTTTCACAGAGAACTCGGTTGAGTTCTTGAACATCATGTTGCATGAACTGAATCATATGTATCCCAACCAAACGACTTGGTTAGCTCTTTTGTAGCTACACTGGTATCATTATACTGAAGCTTATAAAACAAACTCTGGAGCGCCAATGGGATACTCGCCGTAGGTGCATCAGTCTCAGTTGTTGGCATGTGGTAAACAGCCTACAAGAAAAGAGCATTATTCAGATGGCTTTATCCAGACTTTGGAGAAATCGTGTTTTGCAAATTGAAAAGAATAAAACAAGACATGCATCCCACCTTTCTAAAGTAAGGTATGTGGTATAACGTCTGCAGGAGAGAATTCATGTAGCAGGTAGCACCTTGGTTTTTTAAGTCCAACAAAACCAGTCTCTTTTTTTGAGTCATATGACCAGTAATCAAGAACCTTCCGCACAGCAACTTCAGCTTCAATTAGAATAGTATCATTCACTAAATATCCACGAGTAGGATCGTAAAGCTCGCTGAGAGGCATGAATGATGTAAACCCCCAGTCGCTTTCTCTTGAATTGAATTGATGTTGGGTCTCTGCAACCATACAAAAGAAACAAATTACAATGAAAACTGCATCTACTTATCAGAACAGCTGGTTAACCAGAGATTTAAAGTAGCAATGTCACTGGCTGTTGAGAAAGTTCAAAGACGTGAAATCGACATAGTGATCATTAACCATGCTTACTTCAACTCTCAGGTAAAGCATGGTAAATGTTAAAGAAAACAGTAGCTTGACTCCATCACAAGGTCTACCATATACTCTTTTTACATATCGTGACACACTTAACTTCTAGAAACTAGAAACTTAGCCAGTACTTGCTCATTTAACGCATGCATTAAAAGTGCTAACAAAATAAACCAAAGAAGTTACCTTTTCTGATGGAATAACTGCTGTTGATTTGATTCACTAAAGTCAGGCCGAACTGTGAAAACCTGCTCCACCCATACGGCAAACTCGCAGGCGTCAGCAACATCCAAGTACATGCTCAAATGGTCAACATTATTTCCTTTGGGAAAAATCAATAATCTCCTGCAATAGAAAACATCAGCTCACACAATGTCAGTCAACAAGAAGAGAAAAAAAACGATATCAATTGCAAAAAACGCATCAAAGCTATTACCATTTATGGCCTCCAACAACGAATACATCAGAGTAATGCTTCCTGGTGTTCAGCCTAGTGAAACCTGGGATAGTCCACGTGAACTTCATAGTGGGAGGCTCCTCCACTGGAGGACTCTCCACAGCGGTAGCAGCGGCAGCAGCCTCAGGTTGAGCAACTACATATGCATCAAACAGTGAAACATCATTTTCTACCCTTCAGCACTATCCCAAAGTGCTAAAGCATCTGCACCATCATCCAATCGAATTCAATTGTACCTTCCATAGGCTGAGGTCCCTCGACCACATCAGAATGCGGAACGAGCATTTCCTCGTCCTCTTGCTGCTGCAATAAGATAAGATGAATAATAATCAGACTTCTGACTTATCGAAACCCTAATCTCACGAACACGTGATCAGAAAACGTCAAAACAGAAACCGCAATGGTAAACAAATACACAAAATCGCAGTATCTTCTAGATGATTCTACAGCTTCGTATCCAAGGAATCAAAACCCTAACTGATCAGCCAAGCAACCAAAACCAAGCAGGTTCAGGTGAAAAAATTACGCTAAGAAACCTACGAACTTAGACTACAAATTGATACAACACACGATACGAGTCTAATCGGAGATTACATCAGGCGGCGGTGGAGTCACCGTAGTCATTCCACTGAGAGCGATTCAACGGTAGGATCGAGAGCGCCGAACTGAGGGAAAAAAAAAGTTCAAACGGGAGAAGAAGAACAGAGAACTTGCAGAGAAGATCAATCAATCTCTACTTTCATACTCTTTCCGAAGGGGTGGTTACGATATTTTCAAAACGTTTGGGGGTTTGTATTGTAAATTTAAAAATTGTCTTGAGGTACATATTTATATGTTCCCATGAGGTTTTCTTCAGTGAAACGTGACAGGCTAATGGGAATGCGACACTTGTGACTCTTAAGATGCTGATACCGAATAAAATCTCTCCACGTGGAAAAACAGTCACGTGACGGTGTGGGTGAAGCCTTTTTGGGGTAAATCTCCAAAAAAGGTATTTAGAAATACAACTTTCATAATATATTTTTTTTTGGTAAGAATTATTTTGACTGTCAATACTTTTTTTTTGTCAATATTTTGTTTGGTAAGAAGACTTTCATAATATTGACTGTCAATACTTTACTCTTCTCAAGGTTTAAAATAAGGTATTTAGAAATACAACTTTCATATATTTTAGAAAAATACATTAAAGTAATTTACTAATTGGATTTCACATTACTTAAAACGTGAATTATATACTAAAATAGTATAGATACACATCCACCTTCATTTATAAGTTTTATATTTTTTACCAAAGAATCCAATTTTTATTTGTCAGTTGTTAATAAAGAATTAAATATATATCAAAACAAGTATATAATATCCATTACTTAAGATTTTCAAATCTATATTATTATTTGCGAAGTAATTTTTTGCAACGGAGCTCTCACGTTAAAAGTTAGAGTGGTTAATAACGATATAACCCTTAATGAATTTTTATATATAAATAAAAACGAATTTTATTTTTAAAATATTATATTATCTTTTTATTTTAGATAGCTAATTATAATTTAATATAATAAATAGTCAAATATATAATTCTAAAACTAAGATAGTTCTTAGATATATTGTGGTATTATCTGAAAATAATATTTTCTATTATAAAATCTCACTTTAAAAATTAGAGTTTTTAATATCAATTATTACCATTAATGAATTTCTTATATTTAATTTAAAAACGAATTTTATATTACTAATAATAGATCTATATTTTATATTAGATGATCAATTGTAATCTAATATAATAAATTGTCAAAATATATTTTAAAAGGTAAGGTTATTTTTAGATATACTGTGTTATTATCTGAAATTGATATTTTTCGAAAATAAGATTTACAGAATTAAGATATAATATATTTTATAGCTAAACAATAATCAAGCAAAAACATTTGTATAAAGGTATTTTCTAAAATATGTTTGATATGTAAGTGTTTCTTAAATTTGAACATAGTAAGCTATATATATTTTGATAGATAAAAAATCATATAAAATACTTTTATGTTTGATTTTATTTTTAAATACATAAATAATAACTTATTAAGTTGATTTTTAATTAAAAAGATATAAACTAACAAGTATTCTAAAAGGATTATGCCCGCATGTGCGGGCAAACCACCTAGTTGAAACATATTTTGCTATGAATAGATTTATCAAAACATACATGGCAGTCCCAGTATTGTGTTACATGATAAGCCACCACGTCCATGTAATTAGAGTTTTCTATTCTTGTAAATATATATTATGTTCAATAAAAGAAATCCAATAATCCAAACCAACACCAAAGAAAAATAAGAATCGTATATGCAGTTCTTAGTTAATTTATTCAATAAGATCAGCTAATATGCCATTTGGACATTAGATCCTGTGAACTTTGCGTTATGTGCAGATCATCATTGCACATGTATGTTTTTTTAACTTATATATGTTTACTATTGAATTTTGAGAAAATTATGTAATGTTATTATGATAAAAGTTGCCTTCCCTATGGTTTTGAGTTTTAAACCAAAGTGTGTTTTCTGTATGAATAAAAACGTATGTCGGTTTTCAGGCTCTGGAATGTTGCTTTCTTATCACCCACCAATAATGTCTCTAATTAAATAGTATTTGCAGGTTGATCGTCCTCTCTCATTTGATCTTTATGTAACTCTTTTTCATTTTTTCAGTATTCCTATGATATATTTCGGTTGTCTTGTCTTCTTCATATTCTTACAACTTTGATGATGAAATCGACAATCATGCTAGTCATGGCGTTTTGTCCCCAGTCCGTTGTTTTGTATTGGGCTATTATTGACATAGGCTTTAACTTCAGCGATGGTTCCAATGAACACCTAGCACAAAGATTGATGAAACTACATTTTACTTCATCAACGTCTTATCGTATGTTATTTCATTGTCATTTATGAAAAAGACAAGGCTATTATTTCATGGTGGTACAATAAGGAGATATTGGCTTGATAGGCTCTTAAATCATATTCCTACGTATTTAAACTGTTTCGTTATAATCTGTTAGTGGCACTTCCTTAACATTCTTTTTAGTGGGATCATGGACATGGGAGTGATGGGCTGAGCGTAGAAAAATCAGTGTTTACACTGAACCAAAAAATAACAAATCGGTTGTAGTAATGTTTCCGTGTTTTATTTTTCTGCCTAGGAAACATTCCCTTAGAACTTTCTTTTTGTAAGCTTTTTTTTTTTATTTCTAATGATATTAACATTTTAGCAAAAAGAAAAAATAACAAATCTAAACACAAATCTTGTAAATAACTAGAGTTTTATCCCATGCCTGTGGGACATATATTTCATCTTTTTCTTGTAGTGATGTCATGTCTATGTTATTGCTCTTCATACAGTGGAATTTTCTTAGCATAAAAATCATGTTAATTACAACAATCACAAGAATTGAACTAATGCAGCAGTTATTGAAACAAAAAAAAAACAATATAACTATGAATTATATAATCTACGAATTTATTGGCATGTGGTTGGACTAGATAGCGTCTTCCTTTTTCCCCAAAACACGAGTTGAAACTTTTTATTATGTTATCATATCAAATCTTTTTTGCTTTCTTGCTTTTCCTATCTTTGGCCTTTGGTATCGAAGCTTCACGTTTCAGCTGATTCGATAGATGAATATTTTAACTAAAATCTAATATCAGAGCATCGTAAGTGTTTTATCTTAGAATTACAAACAAGTATCAAGTGAATTAATTGATCCGAGAACTCAAATTTGAGATACTTTGAAAAATTTGATCGAACAATAAATTACGAAAAGCTAACATTCTTCGATCTCTTCAAGTTCAACTAAAATTGTCTTCCTGCTTCTCTTTGCTTTTTTCGTTCTTCTTTATGCTTGAGTGGCGTTTAAAATAAAAGTAAAAGGAATCACGACAGAGATATCCACAATCAAAGCAAAACCATATATTAGCAAGCAAACAATTTACAAACCACTAAAACATCTCGTACGCAACTCCTTTTGATCAACCTTTAACAAATAAAATAAAAAAAATAAAGGTATGTCTATCTTATTGCAGTTACAATCTGAACCATGCATGCACGTGTCCGTCGCATTTCAAGACGTCTCATCCTTTACATGCAATATATAAAGCATTGTAAACTGAAACAGTTTGTCACACAATAACTTTGATTTAAAAAATAAAATAAAAAATATTAAATCAATGGCGGAGGATCAAGCAACGGCAGCGTTGGAAACATCGAAGGTGGAGAAGCAGCCTGAGACAACAGAGTCTGAAGCATCGGGAGTGACGACGACAAAAAGGATTATGGTTGCGATCGACGAGAGCGATTCCAGCTTCTACGCTCTTCAGTGGGTCATTGACCATTTCTCTACCCTATTGATGACCACTGAGGGGGATGGTGCAGAAGGTGGTTTGCTCACGGTGGTTCATGTGCAGTCTCCTTTCCATCACTTTGCTCCTTTTCCGGCTGGACCCGGTGGCGCAACAGGTACGGTCCATTGATCTGTATATCTTTCTGGTTTCGTTTTTTAGTGATAACTGTTGGTCTAGACTGGAGAGCGACCCTTTACCATAGAAACACATAGAACGGGCTAGTCGCATTCATATAAAACTATATCTTAATCTAAAAAATAAAATAGAAATCTAAACGAGAAAAAATGTGTTTGGACTCAACCGTGAGCTATTCCACTTTAATTCCTGACCAGTCGGAGAAAATAAAATGAAATAGTTAATAGTTTAGTATAGAGGCAACAAAATTATTTGACATTTTTATTTTATGATATGGTGAATAACTTGTTTCTATGAAACGGATGTACATATAGCAGCAGTCTACGCACCTTCGTTGATGATAGAGTCGGTGAAAAAAACACAACAAGAGGCATCTGCAGCGCTTCTCTCGCGTGCACTCCAAATGTGCCGAGCCAAACAGGTCGCACTTCAATATTGGTTTTTATATAAAATTCTATTAGTTACTTGTATCGCTCATATTTTAATAGCATATGTTGGTATTAATTGAATAACACATGTTAATGTTCAACAAATGAAGTTTTATAATCTTTTATCAAAAAAAAAAAACAAATGAAATTATATACAAGTCTTGTGTGATATTTGCAGGTACGTTCTGAAAGTCTGGTGTTTGAAGGCGAAGCAAAGGAGATGATTTGCCAGGCGGTGGAGCAAATGCACGTTGATCTTCTCGTCGTGGGCAGTCGTGGACTTGGCAAGATCAGAAGGTATAATACATAATCTTTAGTTTTTTATTTATTTTCATTTAAACCAACCTCAAAATGCCTGACCACTGTTGTGCGTTCTGGAAGAGCGTTTATTGGGAGTGTTAGCGACTACTGTGCTCATCACGCCAACTGCCCCATCCTTATTGTGAAGCCACCAAAGGAGACGACTACTTAGAGTATCAAGTTCTTCATGTTTGAGATGAAAAGTGTGTGGTGTTGTTCGTATGTATGCGTGTGTCTGAAGATATTTAACTTGGATGGATCATCAAGAATTCAAGATGTGTGTATGTGTATGGAGAGTAATACCTGGACTCGAATAATGAAGCGATAAAACTCGGTAGTTTGTCGCTTCTGTGTGCACCTATTATTGTATTTTTCCTTGTAATCATATTGCTGAATATTTCCAGATTATTATTACCGAAGAATCCTGTTCTCATTTTAAATTAACCATCTACATTTCAGAGCAACTTAAAGACAAAAACAAACTCTTTAGATTTCTTCATTTAAGCATTCAAAATTTATCTATTCAAAGTCTAGACGAAATCAAATTTTCATAAAACAAGAGAGTAAAACATCTTAAACATATTCCATCCAATCTACCGATAAAGAAAACATAAACTTCATCGATAAGATACTGTAACCCTCAGGAGACAAGAAAAATCCTTAACGATTGGCCTTGGCAACTCTTTCAATCTCATCCTTCTTCTTGATAGCATAACTGCAAGAGATTAACAGTGTTTTTAATCATTAGCTTCACTAATAAACAATAACGAAGTCACTAAAGAGATCAATAATATACCTGTTGGAGGAGCCCTTGGCAGCGTTGATCAATTCATCAGCAAGGCACTCGGCAATAGTCTTGATGTTCCTGAAAGCAGCCTCACGAGCACCGGTGGTAAGCAAGAAGATAGCTTGGTTCACACGTCTCAGAGGGGAGATATCAACCGCTTGTCTCCTCACAACACCAGCAGATCCAATTCTCGTGGCATCTTCACGTGGACCACTGCGCTCAACCAACCAACAAACAAAACAATTATGAGAATTGTAAAAAAAAAAAACATCACAGTATCAACGTGTTGCTATGTACCTGTTGACAATGGCATCGATGATGACCTGGATAGGGTTGGCGTCGGTCAAGAGGTGGATGATCTCCATGGCGTGCTTGATGATTCTCACAGCCATCAATTTCTTTCCGTTGTTTCTTCCGTGCATCATGAGAGAGTTTGTTAGCCTCTCGACGATGGGACACTGAGCCTTCCTGAATCTCTTGACGGAGTATCTTCCGGCGGTGTGGGGGACAAAGGTGGCGTGTTTAGCTGCCTGGACTCCGATGTAGTCAACAAGACTGATGTCTGTTACCTACAAAGATTATTCAAGATAACAAATCATAATCGTTACTTTCAACACCTGAGATATATCTCACGACAAAGAACTAAAACATTCGTGGAATAAAAAAAAGGTACAAATTTTAAAATCAAAAGAATCTCAATGTAGCTGAAACTAAGCAACTGAGATCAATTATAATAATCTCTAAACGGTGTCGTACTAAGCAAATGCAAGATAAGACTGTAAACACTGACAAGTATTACAATTTGATACGAACTTACATACTAAGGCTTAATGTGACAGTTGTAATAACCATCAAATCTAAAGATAAAAATGCAATATTAATAAGGCTACATCAAAGCCAATGAAGCAATGAAAATCTAACAGAACAGAGCAAATGAAAACCGGAGTATGAAACGGCGAGGAGGTTACCGAAACGTCGTCGTAGGTCCAGCGGTTGAAGAGCTTGACCTCGTTGGTAAGCTGCTGCTGAATCTCGGCGTCGATTTCTGCTACTGCGGCCATGGCTGTAAGAGAGAAACAGAGAGTATGGGTCAAAGCTACAGAGAGTGAGAGAGAGACGGCAGAGAGTGAGAACAAAACGCTTTTAAGAGGACGGACAAAAACCCTAAGAGATAGTTTTTATATACAGATGTGTGGATTAGGGTTTTGGGCTCGAAATGAAAAGATGTCATAATGGGCTTATCCAGTACAGAACCGGGTTAATGTGTTTCACGGTTTGTTTGTTTTGTGGTTTAGCTGGTTCACTTACATGACTATTGTAAATTTGTAATTGTAATAAAATTTTAAAATACATTTTATATGTGAATAATGTACATTTTTAATTTATTATTTTACAAATTTTATGAAATGTTACATAGTTAATAATTAAATCAAATACATGGTAGTTTTGATTTTCTTATGATGAAAACTTAATTAATTATTTTGAATTCATATGGTAGTTTTGATTTTCTTATGATGAAAACTTAATTAATTATTTTGAATTCATGTACATTTTGCATTGGTTCAATGATTATTCTTGCAAAGACATCAAAAATTCAAAAGGACTAATCCTTAGTATGCACATGTACAAAGTGCGTGATTTCTTATGATGAAAACTTAATTAGTTCTTTTGAATTCATGTACATTTTGCATTGGTTCAATGATTATTCTTGCAAAGACGTCAAAGTTCAAAAGGACTAATCCTTAGTATGCACATGTACAAAAAAGTGATTTTACCTCCAAGCTACAAAGAAGAAGAAGAAGAAGAAGAGAGGTATACAAAGAAAACTGCAAATGATCACCATGAAAGCTAGAAGAAGGGGAATAACAGGTACTCTGCATAGAAGAGATTCCATATAAATCGGTAATATCCTGCAATAGCTTCCTGCAAATTGTTTTTAAAAAATGTTTATACTCCATTGATCAGTATTCATATCATCATCATCTTCTGAAATCATTTTGAGGTAAGAAGTTGATGTTTTTCAGAAGTGTTTTTTACCTTTGTGTAGTTTGCTTTTTCTAGCACCCATGTCTACATAAAGAACAACAGCAGTGGATATAAGAAACTGATGAGATCCATGAGTGAAATTAATCATATAGGTATGAAGATTTTTTTTGGGACATTATCTCAGCCTGGCCTTGTAAGATATGTTAGGGTGTATTATTACCTGGAAAATCAAGCATGAAGCCAAGATCATATGTGCAGGAATCATCAAGCTACCTCTAAAAACCTGCCAAATGTTTAAAGCATAGACGGGTGGCGTTTCAAAGCTGAATACTGAGTAAGTGGATAGTGTTCCAGCAAAAATGGTGTGGAAACAGATTTTCAAGCTAATGAATGTAGTGATGTGTTCATCATGCTTAGAATAACCGAAGCTGGAGAGAGGGAAAATGTGGTCACCTGAGGCATGTAGAAAGCTAGTGATATGGCAGAAATATAGTTAACTAGCAGAAGTCCAGAACCGAGGAATGCAATGTTCCTCACTCCAAGCTTTGTTGCTAGAGTTGATATTTGGAACCTGTTCAAAACCAATCGAAAAGAAACTTAGAAATAGAATCTCCTCTGCTATGGAGTGGATGGAAGAAGGAATCAGGTAGGGTTGATTAAATAGGCTTGAACCAAAGCGTAAAACGATGACAAATCCAAATGGAGCTGGTTTGGTTTAATCGGATGAGATGCTGATTTGCAATGCTCTATATGTGCAGTTACTTACTTGCGATCTCCTTCAACATCAGGAAGATCTTTTGTGATAGCAATGACCAGTGCAAACAATGTCACAAAAGACGTTATGAAAGCCACAGGTGCACTGCAAAATGCCCAATAGAACTTGAGTAACATATATGCTCCATTATATTATGACTTATGGGTTCATATGAAGACTAACCTCCACTGAAACGAAAGTCCAAGGGCAGCTCTAGTAGCATGGATACACACCAAAATTAAGAAGGAAACCTCGTACCTGATACACAAGACATGTTACTATTTGCCATGGTCATAGTTTACTTATCAGATACAGAAGCATAAAAACATAGCCCCCCTACCGTGGCAATAATAAGAAACGCAGCAACTGGAAATCTCTTCATTCTAAATGGTGGAACAGAATAGATGGTCCCAAGAAAAAGACCAAGAGAGTACAGGCATGTAATGAACGGACCAAAGTTGAATCCAACAACTGTTAGCCCTGCAACAGCGAAAAACATCACCAACACCCAAGCAGACTGCACTGAGAGATCTCCTGCTGCTATTGGCAAGTACGGCTTGTTCACTCTTGCAAGAGCAAAATAAAAAAAAAAAACTCAACCTCAAACACAATTAAGTACTTTGAAATTTAAAAATCTAATGGTGTGCCAGTGCCACACATACTTGTCAATTCCAATGTCGTAGATCTGATTGATGCCAACTATATAACCGTTTCCACATATAAGCGCAAGAAGACCTGAGAGCGCCTTGAGTACCAGGCTCCATTTAATCAGATGACTGTTCTCTATCAAAGCTCTTGCTACCAAGGCACTGTAAAAATTTAACAGTCAGTCAAAATGAAAACCCTCTCAAATGAAACAAACAAACATATACTAACGTGGATCCTAAAGCCGTTCCACGGATGGTATGCGGCCTAAGAAATCTCCAGCAAGCGTTCTGGAAACGCGCGATTCTATCAAGAACTGGATCGGAACCAGCAGCACCTAACCTGAGAGCATGCCTGATAAAAAAAACGCACAAGTAAAATGTTACCCCAACACTATAGAGAAGCAAACATGAGATGTGGTTCAAATTAATGAATGGCATTTCCCACTAGTAGAACAGACTGTGAAAGATAAGAGACTGAGAAAGATTCTTTTTCCAGACAAAAGTATATTCCAACCAAACCTGACTAAAAAAGTCAACGCAACGGCTAACATTGTTTAACCGTAAGAATGAAACCATACCCTGATCGAGATTTTTCTGTAGTTAGTTGAAACAAATTTGGACCGCATACATAAACTTGATAAGCTCGTGAAGCCAACATCTTGAGACCAGCTTAGAAGCTTCCCAGCTAAATGCACAGAAGGCCGATGGTGATGATGAGAAGCTGCTAATGAAACGAGGTGATACAGACGAGAACCGAAGACAAGGTGGTTGAGAGATTGAGAGCTCCATTGATGCCACTAGCCACACAAAAAACTGGACTCTTACTCTGCCCCACTTGCGTTTTGCACGAGCAAACCATTAAAGAGATTGCATTTTGCAAACCGGTTCCTCTATTCTTTAAATATATCCGTAGAAGCCCTACAACTTTTTAATTTGATTTAAAAAAATTTAAATCATAATTAATTGATTAAGTAAATACAAAACTGGATTACGGTTTGATAGGTTAAAACAAACTAGAAATTTACCCGCACCCCCGTACGGGTGTTTGATTTAATTTATGTTCAACATAAATTCTTAAACCATCGGTTTTATAAAAAATCTCATGTATGTTTTTTTATGTTTTGTAATTTGACGATTTAGTTAATCCCATAAAAAAATTTATCTCCTTTTAATACATGTGATTTATTTAATATTCGTACAATATTTGATAATGATCAATATATAAATATCGATTTGGTTAGATAAACTTTGGAAATATAATTAATTAATTTAAATTGATTATAAATACAGTTGCAGAATCTGTAAATAAAAGAAATATAAAAGGAAAGTATAATTTATTGTAAATGTAATAGATAAATGTGTAAATAAAAGAAAATATCAAAAATACTGCTATCCATATTACCAAACAATTTTCATTTAAACTTTTATCCATGTTTTCAAACAGTACTAAAAGTACTTCAGTTTAAATAATATAGATATTGAACGATAAAACATACAAATTCTTGTTTAAGAGAAGGAAAGAAAACAGACTTCGTGTTAAGTTAGGTCTCTCAAGAGATGTCAAGACAGATTTGGTTCGGTTTCAGCTTGTGCTTTAGAGAAACCTTATGAGCTCTTTGACAATGCTTTAGCTTCATCAGATGCACGAGCAGTTAAGCTGATTGTATCCGCTCCCTCTTCATTCTCCTCCTTGTCCATGGCTTTTCTTGAGGGAGCCTCGCAGCTGATATCTTTGCATCATCTTCTACAACCTCTGCTTTCTTTGAAATCACATCATCTTCCAAAATCTTTTCACTAGCTGTCAGTTTTATCAGACTCTAAATCAGTGTCCCTTCTTTGGTTTGATCACTAAAGGCCCCAGCTTCGCATCAATCTCCTTAACCAGATTCGGTAACGCTCTTGCATTTCGAGCTTCAGACAACCGCGTAGACAACTGCAACAACAACACACCACAAAAACTTACAAACCATAAAAATTCACGTTCAAAGCTGAGTGCACTTTTGGTAATATTTTTTTCACCTGATGTATTTGCTCAGCTCGACATTCAAGAAGCTTACGCATGAGATCAGGATGCGTCAACAAGATATTCAATGAAGTACACATCAGGGGAAATAATATGTATTGTACTATTTTCCTTATCCATGGTTTAGAGGAAGTGTTATGACCAATCAGTGAATGCAATAACCAAAAATGTAATTTCCTTTCACTTAAGCGGTTTATCTTTTATTTAGGATTTATACTATTTCCATTTATTTAGGACGGTTTATCTATCTTATAATTTTCTATATAAAAAACACATTATGTTATGAATAATATACAATCAATTTCTTATTTCTCTCTCGATTCACAACATTGAACATATTTTACACACGTCTTAGGGCATCATTAACGGGACAAAAAATGGGGTGCTTAACCCTTAGGGGCCCACCAAAACACCAAGCAACACCCATTTCGCTGCTAAATTAAGCGTCTGTTTTTATTGTTGCTTAAACTGTTTGCGGGTTCCACTGATACGTTACGGCTCACGATTGGTTTTTTCTAATTTTTTTTTAAAATGAGATAAAAAAGAAAATAAAAAAATAAACACCTTTAATGGGGTGGGATAAAGATGCTATTAGCTTCCTTTAAGAAACCTAAACATAGATTTAACACTCCTAAAATAGTTGTCAGATTCTGAGAGCATATGTCCTGTATGTTCATAAGTTTAATATTCAAGAAACCGACAGCAAAAGCCTACATAATTTTTAACACGCAAAAAAAACAAAAAAAAAAAACAATTTCTACGTATACTGAGAATCCAAACTACTCTAACTAGCTGTTGTATATAAGACTCTTAAAGCATAGGATCATAAACTTGAAACTAAACGAACCGAACAGCTAGAGAGTAAACTAATTTCACATGTAACAAACAAATACACAGCCTGTTCTGAAGTTTCAGGGATCCTATTAAAAAAATTATATTATTTTTTATTTTAAATTAATGATATTTTCCTTAAATTTTATTTTAGCAAAAACTTATTTGAACTATATATATCCTATTTCTATCAAACAATTATATGTTATATCTAAAAAATTATTAGTTTTAGTAACGGGAAAAATGCTATTTAATCCTGAACTTACATATCGAGGCCAAATAAATTCGGAACTCTAAACTGATCCATTTAAATCATGAACTTTTTGAAACAAGCCATTTAAAACTTGAACTTTGGTTGACCAGACTGGTTTAAACCCATATGAAGTCAACAGTTAAATTATTTCATCTATACTAGTAAAACACAAGGTCCTTTTTTTAAGTTTCTTTGGTTTTCAACAGTATTTACAAGGGAATGCCACTGATTTATATTTAAACTAATCTTTTCATTAAATGTTTGATTTTTTTTTCTGGAACTCGATGGTATTATCTTTTCCCAGATTCTGTTTGCTCTTTTCGTTTCAGTATTAATTATACAACAGCAATAACTCTCCTTTTCCATATTTTAAAGAATACGACAGCTACAAATCAAATGAAGCTTCACATAAAGATCATTACTTTCCATCGAACATTACATGGTTGGATAATTTACCAGAATTCTATTCTGCACAGATTCAACACTACACATGATTATTTGATTATAAAATGTTTTAATAGTCGCATTCACATATTGGTATGGTTATCTTTATAGCTATATAGATCACTATACAGAGGAACCCAAAAAAGGATTCGAATATTATATCCATGACTTTTATTTATTGATTTTAATTTATTGTATGAAGTTATCATCTACCAAAAAAATTATATACTAAAATAGACATCAGTTTATTAGATAACAATATTAAAAAACCAAAAACTGCATCTCCTAATTGTTTTACAAATCTTTTCAAATGCAAATATTAAGAGATATCGTATATTTAAATACCATCGCATACTGAAAAAATTCTAACTATATTTTTAACTCTTATCTACATTGAACAACTTCACACAAACATCACCAAAATAATATATTTTTCTAACTAAATAGATATTTTATATCGTTTATTCCTAGCATATTCCTATAATTTACAGGATTTTAATGTTTTTTCTATCCTAATATCTTGCAGGCGACAAGTATATAAATAGCCAATTAGGCACAGAAAATATAACCATTCTAAATCTAAAAACTTTATACCGTAGATACACAATATGGGTTCCAAACTCGAGATCAGCAAGTTATGTAATGTTCAATCTTTTTCAAAACTGAATGGAGGGTCCAAGTGAAAGTGCTGCATATGTGGAATTCATTCAGCTCACAGTCTGGTTCTTTTCTTGAGATGGTGTTAGCTGATGAGAAAAACATATCCAAGGGCGGGTTATAATCTAGATTTTGAAGGGTAAATGTGTGGTAAATTTTGTTAAGAAGATGGGAGAAAAATGTAATATTAAAAAAAAAACAATTCATCAAAAACCCATTGTAAACTAAGGTTTTTATTTTCAAGTATAATTTAAATATTGACTATGTTTATAAAAAAAGTTAGTTTATTTATATTATTATTTAAATATCTCATATTCATCAACCTATTTTTTCATCTATAATATTATTTAATTATCTCATATGAATATATACATGAAAATTAAAGAAGATATTATTATTACATTTTTACATAATAAAATTTTACCAAAGCAAAGTTTTCAATTTTTTTAACATCTTATAATTAAGTTTTAGATCTAAACATAAATAAAAATACAAACTTATCATAAATAACCAAAGAGAATAAGTTTTTTGAAATACAAATATAAAACTTTAAAATAACTTATTCTCTAATCAAATGATTTTTCTTTCAACCATTCACAATACTAACATTTTATATATATGAAAACGAACATAAACCTAAAAAAACAACTTCTAACAAAAATCATTAAGACACTTGATATACATTTTATGTTGAAACACATAATATATACAAACATAAATTTGCCAAAAAAACATATCCGCCATTGTCACTTTCTCAAAACATAAATTAAAATCTCAACTATTTAACTCGGTATATTATCAAAACATGAGTTACAATCTAAAATGTGTAACTCGAATTAGTATTACGCATCGTTATAATGGTATAGATTATACTTCAAAACCAAACTATACAATGTTTGATATTTAAATTTTACAGGAAACAAATTCTGCCCTTCCAAAGAAAACATACCCGTCGGTAAGATTATACATTATCGTAGTTGATATATATATGTTGGACCAAACCAAATTTATTAACGACAATCGATCTCAACCCGGATACTCATGCCTAAACACATTTATGAAAAATCGAACAAGAGCATAAATTTAAAACAAAACGATTGTCCCGCCCTCTAAAGGGCGGGTCAAAATCTAGTTTCCGTTAAAGTATTAGTATTACGGACAGTTTAGTTAGTAGATTTTTTTTTTTAGTATTACGCACATTTTAGAGCCCCCAATATATCATAAGAACCCTAAATCCCTAAACACTTGAAACTTCAAATCAATATTCTTCTTCTCGTCCAGTGGAGACATCCTGCAATGACATCCCGTTGGCAGTGTTGGAGGAGATGACCCGGGGAAGAGATTGTGAATCATATGGAGATGATTGTGAAGCAATAGATGATCCTGGTGATGAATTTGAGAAATAAATTGAAAAATGGCATAGGAGTCAAAGAAGAAACTTGTAGAGATATGGTAGAGGCCTTTGGACAGTGATGATGATTATGTGTTCTGCTTTTAGGTTTCTTAGTGACTCAGTTTGAACTTTATGTTTCGATCTTTTTGTTGATATTGCAAATTTTGGAATCATGGAAGGAACCACACATTCACGACATGACACCAGTAATTCTCACAACATTAAAACAAAGCCGAGAGGACAACAAAATAAATCCAATTTTCATGTCTTTGGAGTAAACTTAACTACTGACTATAAAAACTAAAGGGACTTAGCAGCAGCAGAAGAGAGTCTAGATCTCCTCTTGGCCAAACTTTCACTACGGCGTGATCACGCTGCTCCTTAAGTCTACGAACAAAGAAGATTCTGCTACTGGGCTGCGTCAGAGTTAGCCTTGGCCATTCTATTCTTCTTTTCTGCAACTCTAACTTTCTCTCGTTTTAGCAAAAAAAAAAAAAACTCTAACTTTCTCCCTCTGGAGAGTTAATGGTATCACAATCTTTTTTATTGCCATTATGTTCCGTAATTACTACGAGGAGAGCCTTTCAAGTGTTTAGGAATTTAGGGTTCTTATGACATAGATTGGGGTTTGAAGTTCTAAATGTCTACTAAACGATGGATAACAAAACTTAACAGAAGTTAACTACATTTAACTGTTGACTTTTTATGGGTTCGGGCTTCCCGGTCAACGAGAATTCAAACTCTAAATGGCTAATTTTGAAAAATTCGGGATTTAAATGGATCACTTAAAGAGTCCGGGATTTATTTGGCTTTGTTTTGTAAGTTCGGGATTTAAACGACACTTTTCCCTTTTAGTAACATTATAAGCATAATATATTTTCTTTACTTATTTTTATTCATTTTAAAATCATAATAACACAAAACCTATTGCTTTGATTTAAATATATATATATTTTTTTTGTTTTCTTATTCACATTTTATATATAAATATATGAATATATGTGTATAAATAAATTATATTTTATAAAATGAGGGTCCATAAGATGGGTTCCTATTCAAATGTTTCTTGTGTATATGCTCAAGTCCGGCTATGGAAATATAGTAAATATATGGTTAATCATTTCTGTTTAATGTTAAATAAGTCGATGAAGTGTGGTGGACTGGGGAGAAAATTCGTGTAACTCATTCCAATTATGAAAAGTTTTGGTGTAAAAATATTTAAATGGTTTCTAGTTTCTACTGGATGTTTTGATGATTAATCAGGCCGTTAAACAAGAAAACAAGAACTGACAGTTAATTATTAGCATTGCAAGTTACGTATACCATTTCATATAAATATTATGGTTGACTATATGAAATATACGTAATGTGTATCGTAACCAACAATAAAGAAAATAAAATTAAGGAACATCACTTAACGAGCATGTTGTACAACTTAAATACACCTATGTTCTATATATGGCAGGTCATTGCATTAAATAAAAACTCAATCAAGTCCAGGCAAGCCTTATATCCAAAACCTAATTATTGACCTAAATTTTGATCTCTAAAGAAACAAGTTCTCAAGAAATGGTGATGGAAGAGACATCAAAAACGACGCCGCCTAATTCAGTGGTATCAGAGTTTGAAGGAACACTACTAAGTAGCGATGATCCATTCTCTTACTTCATGCTCGTTGCCTTTGACGCATCTGGTGTAATCCGTTTCGCACTCTTGCTGTTTCTTTGGCCAGTAACCGCACTCCTCAACCTTTTCGGCTACAAAAACGCCGCTCTGAAGCTCATGATCTTCGTGGCAACGGCTGGTCTCCGCGAATCAGGGATCGAGCTGGTGGCTAGAGACGTCCTCCCCAAGTTTTACATGGATGATTTGAGCATGGACACGTGGAATGTTTTCAGCTTAAAGGGATAAACATGTTAATAAGATATCCCGATATCTATGGGAATAGATATATATGTAATCTTTATCTATCTAGCTTAGGAGATTCTAATGATGTATATATACATATCTTCTGTGATCAATAAACGCACGCTTTCACAATATATTTCATGGTATCAGAGCTTAAAGATTCTGACCTAATTTCTCTTTTCTAAACACATACTTCTAAAACAATGGCTGATGGTGATAATTCATCATCCCATACTTCTATTACGGCGACAATACCAGCGATCAATGCTTCGTCGCCCTACTATCTTCACCCCTCGGATAATCCAGGGGCTTTAATAACTTCTGTCTTGCTCAGCAACGAGAATTATTCGGAGTGGTCTACTGAACTTCGTAACTCCTTGCAAGCAAAACAGAAATCCGGTTTCATTGATGGTATTATTCCCAAACCTGAAACAGAGCCGGATCTCTCTCGATGGTTGGCAGCAAATTCGATGATTGTTGGATGGATCCGCACATCTATGGATGCCAAGGTCCGCTCGACAGTTACATTCGTACCTGAGGCTCATAAGCTTTGGGAAACTCTGCGTCTACGCTTCTCTGTTAGAAACGGAACGAGGGTTCATCAGTTACAAGATGCGATCACAAATTGTAAACAGGATGGACAATCAGTTTTGGAGTACTATGGGAGACTTACTAAATTATGGGAAGAGCTACAGAATCATAAAACGGGTCGTTCATGCACATGCGCTGCAGCAGCTGATATAGAGAAAGAACGTGAGGATGCTCGTGTTCACAAATTCTTGTTTGGACTAGATGATGCACGCTTTGCTTCTCTACGATCACGGATAACCGATGAGGAACCATTACCTGACATTAATACAGTATACTCTCGTGTGATCCGTGAAGAACAGAACCTGCTTACAACCAAAGCAAAAGAACTTCGATCTGATGCTATTGGTTTTTCTGCAAAAACAGAGTCTACTAAGGACAATACTACTACTACTCCAGAAGCTACGAACTACCGCTCTCAGGATCCTTCGCGTACCTGTACGCATTGCAAACGACAAGGGCATGAGGTCTCTGAGTGTTTCTTGCTTCACGGGTTCCCTGAGTGGTACCAGGAACAATACCAACGCTCCAGCAACTATTCACCAGCACAAAGCTCTCGCGGTGGAAGAGGAGGACGATCAGGTGGTCGGGGACGTGGACGTGGTCGTGCGTCACACACAACGGCGTCCTTGAACAATGATCAGATTGCCTCATTGATTACTCTGCTTCAGAATCAGCAATCCAATCTATCCTCCGAACGGTTGTCGGGTAAAACAAATATTACTGACGCTATTATTGATACAGGTGCTTCTCACCATATGACTGGTGATCTATCTCTCCTGCATGATGTCTCTGACATTCACCCATCATCAGTGACATTCCCGAATGGTCAACGATCTAAAGCTACTAAATTCGGGAAACTGCGCCTTAGCAAAGACTATGTCTTGCAAGATGTCTTATTTGTGCCAGATTTTACTTGCACATTAATCTCGGTTTCTACTTTACTAAAACAGACAGGCTGCATTGCAATATTCACTGATACGTTGTGTGTTTTACAGGACCGTTTTTCGAGGACTCTGATTGGAGCAGGTGAAGAGCGTGAGGGGGTTTACTATTTTACGGGGGTCAAAGTTGCACGATTCAATGCAGCAGCAACGTCTAAGTCTTCTTCTACGGTACTGTGGCATCGTCGTCTTGGACACCCATCCTACAAAGTGCTTTCTACTCTACCGGTGTTTGGTGATTTTAATCTAGATTCCAATGTTTTTAGTCAGTGTGATATTTGTTTTCGAGCTAAGCAGACAAGAAAAGTGTTCCCTGAAAGTTTTAATAAAGCTAATGCACCGTTTTCTCTTATTCATTGTGATGTTTGGGGTCCATATCGCACTCCTTCCTCTTCTGGTGCAAACTACTTCCTGACTATAGTTGATGATTATTCCAGAGCAGTATGGACTTACTTAATGCTGGAAAAATCAGAAGTTTCTACACTAATTAAAAATTTTTGTACCATGGCCGACAAACAGTTTGGATACACTGTTAAGACGGTTCGCTCAGACAATGGTACTGAATTCATGGCTCTCAAATCATATTTTACTACAAATGGTATTCTACTGCAAACCTCGTGTGTTGACACACCGCAACAGAATGGACGGGTGGAACGAAAACATAGACATATACTTAACATAGCTCGGGCTTGTCTGTTTCAAGCTCAACTGCCGGTTGATTTTTGGGGTGAGAGTATCTTGACTGCGGCTCATATCATCAACCGGACGCCTTCTTCAGTACTAGAGGGAAAAACTCCATATGAACTTCTACACGGCAAAGCTCCTGCATATGATCTCTTACGAGTGTTTGGCTGTCTCTGCTATGCTCATCGTCGTGCAAGGGACAAAGATAAATTCGGAGACAGAAGCCGCAAGTGTATTTTTGTAGGCTATCCTTTTGGCACTAAGGGCTGGAGACTATATGATCCTGAGCGTAATGAATTCTTCATTAGCCGGGATGTCACTTTTCTTGAAGATATATTTCCTGGCATTCAAGATAAATCGTATGTTACTCCTCCTGTTTTACAAACCAATGGTTTTTGTGATGACTGGCTTGACCCGGTACTTGAATCGAGGGGGAGTACTTCGTCGTCCTCACCGATCATACCCGCTTCTACATCTGCTTCTGACTCTGCTTCTGCACCTGTCACTTCTGATACTTTGCCAGTGCCAGTTTCTACTCCTGTATCACCCATCCCTACCGTCACACCAGACGCACCGTTGTCTGCTCCTTCGTCTGCAACGGAAGTGTCAGCTGGCGAACCATTGTCACCTCCTCCAAGGATTACTACAACTTCGTCTGCACCTGAGAATTCTCCTACTTCTACCTCTACTCCGGGTCTTTTAGAGATCCTTGGCCGAGGACAGCGCACTAAGAAGCCCTCCATTCTACTAAAGAACTTTGTTACGAATATGGCTCATACGACAAACCCCTCTCACGCTCACTCACTCTCTGATCTAGACTCCTCGCCAATGGTCTCAGGTAAGACACCGTATCCTATTGCTAGTTATCTAACGACATCTGTTTTTACTAAAAAGCATCAGGCGTTCCTTGCTACGATCACTACAGAAGTGGTTCCTAAGACATATAATGAAGCTGTACGTGATCCACGTTTCAATGGAGCAATGAAAACTGAGATTACTGCACTGGAAACACAGCATACTTGGGATGTAACTGATCTTCCTCCGGGGAGAAAGGCTATTGGATGTCAATGGCTATACTCAAACAAGTACAATGCGGATGGAACCGTCGAACGCCCTAAGGCTCGCCTTGTTGCACTCGGAAACAGGCAGCGGGAAGGTATGGATTATAAGGACACATTCGCGCCTGTTGCTAAGATGAATACAGTTCGATTTCTTCTTGCGGTTTCTGCAGCTCAGCGTTGGGAAGTCCATCAAATGGACGTTCACAATGCGTTTCTACATGGTGACTTGAAAGAGGAAATATATATGCAGCTCCCTCCAGGTTTCAAAACAGAGAAACCAAATCAAGTCTGTCGCCTACGAAAGTCTTTATATGGCCTTAAACAGGCACCGAGGTGTTGGGTTGATAAACTCAGCAAGTCTCTTCTGGCCTTCGGATTCGAGCAAAGTCAGGAGGACTACTCTCTTTTCTCTTTCGTCGATGATGCCAAGAACATTTGCTTACATATCTTGGTTTATGTCGATGACTTTATCATTGCTGGGAATGACATCTCTACTATTCAAAGGTTCAAGAACTATCTTCATAAGTGCTTCAAAATGAAAGACCTTGGGAAGATAAAATATTTTCTAGGTCTGGAAGTTGCCCGTGGTCCAGAGGGAATTTTTGTGTCTCAACGAAAGTATGCATTGGATATCATCGCGGAATGTGGACTCTTGGGTGCTAAGCCGGTTCAGACGCCTACTGAGTTGAATCGTAAGCTTGTCATGGCGGACAAGACGAACTCTCATACTCTTCTTCCTGATCCTAGCAAGTATCGGCGTCTTATTGGACGGCTGATCTATCTTTCTTTTACTCGACCAGACCTCAGCTACATTATCCACATTCTGTCTCAATTTATGCAAAAACCACTTGAAGATCATTGGTCTGCGGCTCTCCGAGTGGTGCGCTATTTAAAGGGTACACCTGATCAAGGGATCATGCTCAGCTCTACTTGTAACTTGCAGATTACGGCTTACTGTGATGCCGATTGGTCTGCGTGTACTTCTACTCGACGTTCTCTGAGTGCCTATGTCGTGTTTCTTGGCGACTCTCTTGTGTCTTGGAAGACAAAGAAACAGAGAACTGTGTCACGGTCCTCAGCTGAAGCCGAATATAGGGCCATGGCTGATACTACTTGCGAACTAAAATGGCTTAAACGGTTGCTTGGTATGCTTGGCTTCGCACATAAGGCGCCCATACGCATGCACTGTGATAGCAAATCGGCAATCCATATAGCTACTAATCCGGTTTTTCATGAACGCACGAAGCACGTTGAAAATGATTGCCATACTACTAGGGATGCTCTCAAGGCCAAGTTTCTTACGCTGGAACATCTTTCTACAAAGGAGCAACCAGCGGATCTTCTAACTAAAGCTCTTCCTACACCGACGTTTCAGTACTTGATGTTCAAGTTAGGCATTCAGCCTACTTCATTGCCAACTTGAGGGGGAGTAAAGGGATAAACATGTTAATAAGATATCCCGATATCTATGGGAATAGATATATATGTAATCTTTATCTATCTAGCTTAGGAGATTCTAATGATGTATATATACATATCTTCTGTGATCAATAAACGCACGCTTTCACAATATATTTCACAGCTCGTGCAAGAAAAGGATCGTGGTGACGAGGATGCCTCGAGTCATGGTCGAGAGGTTCGCTAAGCAGTATCTTATTAGCCGAAGAGGTCATCGGTACAGAGCTAATCGTGAACCGATTCGGTTTTGTTACCGGTTTGATTCAGGAAACTGATATAGATGCAACTGCTTTCATCCGTGTCGCTAGCTTGTTTGTTGACCAGAAGCCTCATCTAGGTCTTGGAAGACCACCGGTTTCTACAACAGTTCATATCATTATGTGAGGTAATTCTATAACCAAAAATAAAAATTGCTAAGCATCATTTTAAAGCTCTCACTAATTAATATATAAAATAACATGCATGCACCACATATTAGGGTGATTGATCTTAGTGTAGTAAAACCACAACTAAATCTTTGCTAAATAGTTTGTATGGAAATGATATTATGTATGGTTTAACTAGGATATATATCTACACTTTTTGATATATATATAAAAAGTTTTAAATTGTGCAAAATACAATAAAATGTTTAGAACATGTATGGTTATGAAACTATTATAAGAGCATCATGAACGGTTAAGTATCTCCAGCACAATTTATTTATCTGATTAAATTTAAATATTTAAAAATTAATTACACTGATAAAAATAGAGCAAATTAGCTCAATATCCTAAAACTAGATGTTTTGTCCGCACTTGCGGGCTTAATTGTTTAAAAAAAATATAAACAAATATACTATAAATTTAAAAACCTTCAAATAATTTTTCTCATGTTTTAAAAATATTTAATAACTAACTAAATATTAATTTGATGTCTTTAGCTTCTCTGTTTTTGGTTCTGTTACTCTTTGTACCGAATCTTTTGCACCACCTCTATTTATAGAGTTCAGACGTTTGAAAAAACTAAATTTAATTTGATATTCAATATCTTTTATTCTAATAAAATATCATTTATTAAGTAAAATAAACTTAAAATATCTATATATATTCATAAATTATATTTATTTTTAAAATATATGATGTTAAATATTTAGATAATATAATATAAAATCTTGTAGATAATGATGAATATCAAACTAATGATTTTTCAATTTATGGTTAATTATATATTAATAAATATAACCTAATTATTTATTAAGATTAATAAAAAAATTCAACGCTCTAAATTTAAATGTGAGAGCGAAAGAATTATTTTTAGATAACAACACAATACATAAGAATTATCTTATTTTTAAACTATTTTATATCTTATTTTTAACTTTTATGATAGAGATAGTTATTTTAAGATAATAATACAGTATATAAGTTATCTTATTTAATTAAAAAAAATAATATAATTAATATAAATTCGTTTTTAATTATATATACAAATTCATTAAAGATAGTATCGATATTAAGAATAATAACTAAACAAACATTCAAACAGAAAAACTTCGTCGACAAACACAACATTAATGTATAATGTATAAGATAAGAACATAAGCCTAATTACACCTCTAGAAACCAACTCTTGTCATTCAATCAAAGTTTCTTTAGAAAAAATAAACTTATCTAAATTTTTTTTACTTTATTAAATTCTATTTTATTATTTCTTGAGAAATTTTCTTTAGAAACCACGGTTAATTAAATGTTAAAATTAGGAGCAAATTCATGAACCGGTTCAGCGGAACCAACGAGTTGAGGTGCAGCCGCCTAAACCGGTGATCTTCCACGATGGAGGCCTTATGAAACGACCAACACCGGCCACGGCTGTCATCATCCTACTCTGGTTACCATTTGGAATCATTCTCGCCGTTATACGGATCCTTGGTGCGTTCATTTTCCCATTGTGGCTCATGCCTTACGTCATTACCTTATCATTCTGCCGAGTCACCGTGAAGGGCAAGCCTCCGCCTACTAAAGGCTGGAAACGCTGGTGGCGTACTCTTTGTATGTAACCACAGAACTATGATAGATCCGCTTGTGATAGCTTATGCCCTCGGACGTAGAATCCCATGCCGTTCTAATATCCGACCTCTCGCGGTTTTATGAATATTTTGAGTCCGGTCCCTATCGTACGGTTCACCAGAAACCGTGATGTCGATGCGGTAATAATGAAGAGGGAGCTTTCCAAAGGAGATCTAGTGGTCTGTCCCGAAGGGATCCATTTGTCATCAACCCTTCGTGCTAAGGTTAAAATGGGGACATATTGATATTATTTAGTTATCTAACTCATATGTGTATATACAGTTGTAGTGGTCAACTATACCGTAACACATTTTTGGGCAGGTTTAGCGCGATGTTCGCGGAGTTAACAGACAGGATCGTGCCCGTGGCGGTTAATTGTAGATTTGGATTCTTCCAAAGACCTCTAAGAAGTTGGAATGGTCTCTACTTGATGTTCTTATTCATGAATCCGACACTCGAGTACGAGATTACGTTCCTTGACCAGCTTCCATTGGAGGCCACGTGTTCATCCGGCAAAAGCCCAGTACGACGTTGCTAACCATGTTCAGAGAATCTTGGCAGAGACGCTAGGGTTCGAGTGCACTCAACTCGGGAGAAAGGCTAAGTACAATGTTCTCACTTGATACACAAACGGTGTTGGAAGATCACTTTTTAAGTCAGCCCTTGCCAGAGATTGCAACTTGACATATTAATAAGAAAATATGATCGCAGTGGAAGTCATTATTAGTGTAAGGAAACACTTTTGAATAGATATAAAGAAAGCAAGGAGCTCAAAATTGCCGTTTACACTTCAAAACATCCCGAGTATCTCAACTACTCTTGCAGCCTTGTTCAATGGCTGATTCTCAAAATTATAGTATAGCTCACAACACTTGGTGATTAGTTACAACAGTATCTCAGGCCAAGGCACTGTTTGCATACTCCATTGCCCTTTGCTTCACGTACTCGACTCTCTCCTCTTCACCACAAGATTTCTCATATTCCAAGAACTTCTTGAATAAAAACTGAGAAAACAAAGCACAAAAGGGTTAGAAAAAGAATCCTTCTGTAATCTCAAATGCACTATAAGAAAAGGAGACTTTCGGATGAGAGGTAATAAAGAGGATATTGGCGCACCTTCATCTTCTTAGGAGGCAAGCTCAAGCTAATAGCTCTCTCGAACAAAGATCTAATCACATCAACTTCTCCCAACCGAATCTCCTGTAATAACCAAAGCAACAAAACAGACGTTATAAAGAACACAAAGATAGCAAATGTAACATAAGTTCTGAAGAAGCGGGAATATAACGAACCTGGTCAAGATAAACACTCCACAAGTCTGTTCTTTTTGGGTATTCCCTAAGAACGCCTTCAAAAAATGATCTCCCTCTGTCATGCATCTCCGCATTTGAACTCAAGAATAGCCGTTTGTGATATGAATTTAATGTGCTTATGGCGCGGAAGGACATAGCAAGGCACGATTCACGATTGACTGAATGTCTTCCTCGTTTTGCTTTAGATAACTTTGTACTTTCCTTAACCAAACCTAAAAAAAAAGCACACATCCGAATAAAAAGTTGTTAAAAGAGTGAAGAACGAACCCTCACTTATTAAAGAAGATAAAGATCAAACTGTATATATACCTTGCATGATTGCTTGAACTTCTTGATCATCTCATCAAGCAGCTTATCAGCCAAGTTTATATTGCTCAGTTCTCTCGTACACGCCCAAGAGGGCGTGGTAAACTTTCTTCGGGTCACAGTATTGACGGGCTCTTTCAAAAACTTTCTTAACAGCTTCCTGGATATGAGAGAACCAATTACGAGTAAGATATCAACATATATATAAACCCCTATTTTTGTGAAAGATAAAAATCATCTTATCTACCTCTGGAGGACTTCCATGTTCATTTTCCAAATTGAAGTAGGCAACCCATATGTTTAGCTTCTCATCTTCTTCACGAATATTTATAGTCCTCAAGGCCCTTCAGTAGGGATTTATGATTAGACGAGACCAAAAAAAAAAAAGGTAGAGACGATCACACATAAAATACAAATGCCAACATGAGCGTGATTCTCCAGCAATGATGTACGTAGAAGCTAGAGAAAAATACCTCTCAGCAATGGATCTGGCTTTCTCAATATCAGCCAAACTAAGCATGAACGCCATATACTTAATCCAGACAAAGCTGCTATTTGGAGAGCTTCTAACCAATTTCTCAAATTCATCAGCACTCTCAGGAGCGTGATTCTCCAGCAATCTTCCTTCAGCAGCTTGTATTTTTTTCTCTCTACACAAAATTAAATGCTTTCAGCACAGGTTGAAACCAATTACATAAGCATCGTGGCTTTTTTTTTTAAATCAGGAGCTAAAGAAACAGCCAACCTTTCTTCCTTGTCTTTCTGCTTTTCCCTTCTCTTGCTCTTTTCATCTTTGTCGACTCCACGTAGTTTCTCTTTCTGATCGTTCTCAAAGCCTGACTCCTCAATGTCGTCAAGGTCAACCTCAAGCGGAGGGACAGAAGCCCTTGATTCAACTTGGGAAAGGACCAGAGAAGTTCCACTATGTCTTTCAAAGCCTGTTTCCTGGAATCCGAAATCACCAACTGCTGCAAGAACTTCCCGACTTTCGAGTCATCGACTGCATCACATTCCATGCTGTCTTCTTCATTAGCGTTTTCTTCAGACTGGTGGCTGTGCCTTGACATCATCGTCGTTCATAAAATAAGAACTCTTCATCCCAAGCGATATGCGTTGCTTTTCCTCGTCAAGCTAGGGCAAACACCAAAATAAAAAGAAACAACATTTATATTCCGCAGAAACAACATATACCAATAGACACCTTAAAACATTGATTATGTAAATCGTAGAAAAGCTACGTTTCAAAGTAACTCCCTAGATTATATCACTCGGCTGTTAGCATAAGGCTTGAAAGATAAGTTGCGGTGAAGAAATATACTACACAGCACCAACTCTTACTGAAAAAAGTTACTTCGTACCTTCAAAATCTTTGCAGGTGACGCTTTCCCCAGCCTCATATCTGGCTTGTACATCTTCAATACGATCATCAGAAAGCTGTGATTTATGACATAACCCAACCTACAACCAAAAAAAAGGCAGGATAGTGATAAAGCAAATATAGCAAGTCTGGGTAATGTCAAATATATCAACAGATTATAAGGTAATACAAAACTAGATCGTTACCATGCTCGTATTGTCTATTGTAATGAATAAGCCATAGGGCTCCACACGTTTGACGCTCCCCGAAATCACGTCTCCAACATGGAATTGCTTCAAGTCATAAGATTCAGATTTTGGTTGCCCACCCGCATTTCCTTTCTTCAAAGTGACTTCTACCCGCTTGGATAACGACTCGACATTCAACACCCTAAAACTTATTTTGTTAGAGCAGAATATAGCGTGTATTACAGAGTACTTGTTTGACATTAAATCTGCTTTACCTGCCAGTTACAAGTTTCCCTACTGGAAACTCCACTTCGGGATCCTTGACAAAAGTATCACTTAAATTTGACAATAGAACTTTTGCGTCGAGTGTCCTTGAAAGCATGATAAAACAACCTTTTGACATCGTATTCTTGACATAAGCCCTGCAGAAGTTTGAAATAACATTAAGTTCTACCATAAGAAAAAGTAAATGAGTTGCTGAATCATGGCCATTAAGGCAAAAGTACCTGGACGGCCATATCAGGAGAAAGATCTTCAATTCTTTCAAAACGTTTGAATATATTGACACTGCAGAAGTATCACCAGGTTAATAAGTACACTGAAAATACTTTGAAATTTTTTCAGCAAGAGAACCAAGTGAAAGATCATGCAATTTCAAGTTCACAGAGCCAAGGATGATAGAAAATCATATATAGTTATCATCAATGTATGTTACTTATTCCACTCTAGTTAAGAAAATGAGGAATACACTATGAATTGGAAGGCTGATGAATAAGCTTATAGACAAAAGAAAAAACTTACTTATTATTGGAAGCTTCTGAAAGATGGTCGGAACTCATGCCATCTAGAGATGTCCGTAACGACAATTCAATTTGCAAAGTCCCTTTACTAGAATTGCTAATTTCCAATACCTTGCATTTGACAAATTGGCCTTCGTGAAAACCATCTAATGGATTGGAGACCCATGAATCGTTGATTTCAGTAAAATGAACTCTTCCCAAACACGTAAGGACCTATTTGCACACGGAGTCCACTAACACCAGGAAGTATCTTAGAAATTCTTCCACCAAGAATGTCTCCTTCATGAATGAATAGAGTAGCATCATCACCAGGAATGCTACTATCCTTTTTACAGCCTCCATCATTGGCAATGCTTTTCTGGACATCAAGTAGTGGACGCTGAACCAACCGTGCTGTTTTCTTCTCTTTATTGTACGTCAAAACATAGCCTGAAACAGCTTTACCAATGGGAAAACGCCTCTCAAACTCCTCAAGTTCACGAGCGTCGCATGCAGTGTCTAAAATGAATACGCGTGCCGTCACATTGCGAGATATTGCCAGCCAAACCCATTCTTTATCCACTTTGTAGACATATCCGCTGACACGCTCTCCAGTAACAAACTCAAGTTGTTCCTTCACTTGAATGCCATTCAATTCACTGGAGTCTACTTGAAATTGCAAAATAAAAAATATATGGAAACATGTTATCACCTTGTGTGAACAGAAGTTGATATGTTAGATACACACAATGCATACTTCTTAAACAAAAGCATACAGTTTCGTAATAGCTAGAGATGGCCATCAAAGAACAATTTAAATAGATGGATCTGAAAATCTAACCAAATAACACCAGCTCACAATTTCCCGGACGATCTAGACTAATGAAAACAACAACATTCTAAACCCTAATGCATGTGGTAGTTATGTAATATAAATTCCAAGTGCGAGTTAATGGGCCATATTGTTGACGAAAATTTCAATTTTCTTGGATTACCTCTAAGTATTGCAGGCTTTGCAGAGAGCTCCCAAAGTTGACTCTTTTTTATATTAGTATGGGAGGGTTTTGCAATAACCCTTGCAGACACTGATTGCCCGACTCTGAATTTGGAAAAAGGTTCTTCACTTGTACTTACATCATCCACCTATCCAACGAAGAGTCAAAGTCGTATAAGTATATTTCGTCAACCCAATACTGAAGAATGAATATTAATATCTAAAACGATGATGGCAACACAAGAAAAAATCACCTCCGTTATGTGGATTCTTCCTCGGTAACTTTGGCTAAAGTTTACTCTTACTTCCAAAGGCTTTATTTCAGTAATCTGAAAAAAGTAAAAGATGTTAGTCTGAGACCGTAGAAGTTATGGTGGCAGCGCAACTTAAAAAGTCATGTTGCCAACGTACATTTTCTGTTATAATTCTTTCTTTGTTCGTTTACAAGCTTAGGTAATCCTCTTCGATTTTCATTTTGTTTGTTTTTTCCTTTAACTATCTTACCTATGTTAAGGTTTGTTATGTGTAGTCCTGAAGTAATTCGATAGGTAATTTTGCTCAAGTTTCAACAGTGAAGCAATTAATACTTCACCTCAAGCTCACTGTAAAAAGACGAGCTTGTTGAATAAATAGAAAGACAAAAGAAAGTAGGGCGTTAGTACCTCGGCGTGGACGACGGAACCAACGTCACAACTGGATTTATTCTTTGTCCTCTTAGAAGGGGTTGTCTCAGAAATACCCGAAACAGAGTCAAGAAGTAGAAGCAACCTCCCAGACGTCATAGGGTTTTGCAGAGCCTCCACTGACGCAACAACACTGCGCAGAGAAATTAATAAAAAAAAATTAGCTACGATCTAGAAACTACACCAGTAAGAACCGCTACTGCTATTGCTGATTATAAGTACGACGAAAAGATAGATTATCAACTGCCAATGGAGATAAAGACATTCACATTTTCTCTTAGTTTAGCTAAGCAGGTTCAAGAAATCATGAGATAAAGGATCCATGAAAAAGGAGAGCACAATTTAAAAGTAAAAGATTGGTTAGTGAATGAATGAATGATCACCTTTGTCCACTTGAGAATTGTTTCAGCTGATAACTTCTGGGTGTTATAGTCTGATATTGACGCATATCCTATAGTGTAACCATGCTTCTGGAATCGACAAAATCTGGAAAAAAAAAAAGTGTGTCAGCCCTGAGTAACATGGAGTAAAATATTAACTTACTGTAATAATAAAGTACTTACCAAGTATTGCTCCTTCACAATCTCTACAACATGCGCTGACCCTTTGGTGGACTTCCAGTTCCTTGGAAATGCCTCTTCTACGTTTCTGAAGGAAAAAAAAAATACAATATGTCATAAGCCTAGCTGAGATCAGCATCGCCAACCACAGTAATTCAATTTGAACTCAAGCTAACAACGATGAGCATGCAAGAAAAACACGAATAAAGCAAAACTGTGGAAGAATATATTTTCTTATATGGAACCTTTTTTGACTGGCTGTTGGACACCTCTTTGGTTGAGTTGTTTATGAGCTCAGACCGCAAAGACAAATCAACTAGTCTCTCTGCCCTAGATATATCAAGAACAACTGCTTCGACAACAGAACCGTGTTCCAAAGTAGCTCCGCCCACTACATATAGAAAAACAATGCGTCAGAAAGGTAAGGCACTAGATGTTTTAATACTATAATGCAAACTGAACCCCGACTTAGATTTTGCACAATGACTTACAATGGTACTGAGGTATGAAACCAAGCACGTTATCAATATTGTCAAAATTCACCACCAAACCCAGGTCATTTTGCTCATGTACTGTTCCCTTGACCAAGCTCCCAATAGAGAATTTCTCAACCCAACTACATTCACTTTCAGTAACATCAGATGATTGCAGGTCCGAGATCTGAACATATGAAACAATGCACGTTAGAAATCAATCCTTTTTACATCACTTGCAGTATAGTGCTACTACAAATTATGGAGACAGGTGCAACACAACGGATTCCAAAAGTCTTAAAGCCCAATAAAAAGAGAGAATGTCCCAAGAACACTACCTTCTCATCCGTAAGGAAAGTACTCCTGGATAAAAGAAGCATCTACAGAAGCACAAGATGACTGTTTCAATGAAAGAGTTATCCTGCTTTTTTCTTGATTGATCTACAAAGAAATATCGCACATGGTCAAGATTTCATAGTATCTTCAACAAAATTAATATAAGGCCTCGAATCCAGCATTCACATACATCGACTATATTAGCCCGAACAGATTGTCCAACAAAGAAGGATTCTGACAGATCTGCCCTGGGTTCGTCAATTGCCTATAAAATAAAATGGAAAAAACTTCAAGAAACATAGTATGCCAACAAACGTTTGATAAAGAAAAGGATAGTAAAAGCCAACCCACCTTGCTTCTCGGAGCGAAACCAGTCAACCGACCCAGAAAACGGACGAAGCAGCCATTTTCAATCAAGTTACAAACATAACCCTGTGTACAAATTCATAAAAATAAATGTGATTAAACAACCAAATAAAAATCCACTGTTATATCTCAAAGAGACAATTACTCACATGAACCACTGAGTTTGGCTGGAGCTGACTAATATCCGAAGGAAGCTCTTCAGCAAGCTTAATGAGAGAATATTTTGACGAGAGAGTCAAGTTATTGCCTTCAATGTCTACGATAAACAAAATACTCATGTCATTATTAAGCTTCTTCCGCACACTTAAGATAGTTTTTTTTTTAGAATGCAACATCATCTAAGCCTCCTATAAATGTGTTAAGGATACAAGAAAAGAAAACAAGTTTGTAAATTAGCAAGTGTGGTAAAAAACATACCTATTATCAGTAGCTTAGCAAGCTCAAATCCAGGTCTTAAAAGTGACATCATTAGTTTTGCTTGGTCTACATCAAGCAAAGAAAACTCAGAAAAAAATAAACAAAAGCAGAAGTCAATCTGTACGCTCATGTAGGAGAGAAATACATACCATGATGATCATGCTAAATGTTCAGCAGTAACTGTCCCCTTCAGCAAACCTTTGGATTTGACATGGACAGTGACTGCCTGAGGAGTTATACTATCAATTACCCCAGATACAATACTACCTAACTTGATGGAATCGTCTTCAGAAACACTGTCAGAAAGGATGTACACAAATGTGAGCTACAGAAATTGATGATATTACGTCAGTCTTGAACGAGACACGATTATCACATCAGATTAAAAGGGAGAAACCTTGTTGGTTTTATCATAAAGCTGAGGTTGATCCTTCGAGTACCATGAACCGCACTGGTTACTCTGCATTTGACAACCTCCCCGACATGAAACACTGAACTGGGATCACTTCCAGGCTCTAAACCAAGTTCAAATCTGCTTAATCAAAGTAAATATACCATGTTAGCTTAAGATTATGATGGGGAAACAACTCATCACTAGAAAAGAACCAGAACAGTAAGACAAAAGCCCATGAAATACAACGGGTGCAGCAACGACCTGGCAACAAATCCTTGCACCCCATTATAGAAGCGAACAAAGCATCCATGCTTTTCAATCTTCGTTATCCAGCCATGTGTCACTAATCCTCCAGTTGCATCAGCGTAAGAACTCAAAATCGGAAGTTTAGACTTGACCTGCAAAAAAATATACATATTACCTACTGCATAAGAAGAGACTTGAATCGGTAACAACAGGAGATGTTATCTTAACATCTATGTTATGTACGAAGAGATTAATTAAATGGTATTTCCTAACTCCAAAAAGACACCAGTTTGTGAAAAAAGTTCTACAGATGTTTTTCGTCCATAGCTAAGTGAAAAGCTAAATAAAGAAGGAAAGAAGTTTCCATTCATAACCGAAATCAAATAAATGTAATAACCTAGAATCAGCAGACGGAAATAAAAGAAGGAACGAAAGTAGAAACGAGATGATTTTATCACCTATTATATAAGAGGGAATTATTTGAACAGTTATAAGCATCCTCGAAAACAATCAAAACGATTTTATTAACCAAACACATCAAGGAATATGCAAACAATCAAACAAAGTCAGATCCACTATGATAAGAAAACTTACAAGTGATTTCTTGCATGTAACAGTTATTCTCTTTGATTTGCAGCCAAGTACCCTAAATGTTAGTTCAGCTCCAACCTGAAAGAAATATCATTCAAAATTTACGCATGCCCGAGCAACAGTTGCAAACCAATTAATGTAGGGCCAATGTAAGGAGCCGACCTTGAACTTTTTCCTGGGCTTCGTAACTTCAAACTCAGACATATGCCCGAAGTGGGCACATTGCTTTCAAACCACCCGGAAATTGCACAATGGCACCAAATGTATCAACAGATATGACCTTTAGCCTTCGTCACCATACCAGGCTTGACATCTGAGTGGGTGAAAGCTGGACCTTCAAAAGCACTTTCCTGCTCATACAAAAGCAAGACCAAGAGAAAGAGGCGTAAATATAAGATTCTACATCAAACTACCGCTTAACTAGCATTTAGATTAATGTACGATGTTTAGAATCAGTAGGAAGATGCTTCCATGCCAATCATTGTTAAAGGTATTTAATCAATTAGCACGTCTGGTAGTAAAGATACCTTTAAAGTCCCTATGGCCAACCCCTCCATCTGCTTAAGGCCGAGGATTCGAACACGGATGCGGTTTCCTTCCTTAAACTTCTTTTCCAGTTTATTTACTTCATCTTCTGCTGCATCATATGTCTGCAGTTACGATAAATCTAGGTTAGAAGCAGGCCCTAATTCTTTTAGAACCCTGAATATTTTAGAAGAATAAGAGCAGCCACATACGCTAACATATGCTGGAGTTGAAATAGGCTCAGAAGGGAGTTCAAGAAGAAGGCCTGATTTATCAACACGGACAACTTTTGCTTCCTCAAATATGTCTCCGCTAGACACATGCTGTAAAGAACCAGACACAAGTCTTACAATATAAGTTTAAGAAAGAGCATAGATAGCCACTGAAGGTACTTCCACGAAGACCAAAATCAGAGAAAAATGCTGGGCTGAGGTATCAGAGTGATAACCAATATTGTAAGACAGTCGATGAGCATTCAAATCAAAGCTCGAGTACGTAAAACAGTAGAGAAAACAGTGGATGTGAGAAATGCTGGTATTACAAAACCTTCATTAAAACCCCAAAAGTAGCTGCCAAATCAAGTTTCTCTTACAAGCATATTCCCATTATATTTTACTAAAAGCTAATAGACGAGTCGGTCGCTTACCAAAGGAGGAGCCTTGTTACCAACAAGATGTGGGTTTAACGTCAAACCAACAGCTCTAGTTGATGGATCCATAAACAATATTCTAGCATTGACCTGAAAAAAGCATTTTATGCAAGTTAAACCAAAAGGAGAAAAATATCTCTCAGCAAAGAACATTAACCAAAAATTCAAAACAACCAAAACACATGAATCATTGCAAGAAAATTAGTAGTTGAACACAGTCCAAAACTATGGTAATAATCAAATAAATCAAGCTAACTTGTACATCAAATAAAACGTAACACTTCAACAATGCATACCATCTTAGTCTGAGTATATTCATCCTTCCAGCTCTTGTTACACATTGGATTTTGTAAATGGAATAAATCAATCCTGCGCATCAATAAGAAATGTAACTCAGAAACGTCACCAAAGGTTAAATACAAGAAACATACTTCCAGATTTAATAAATAATGCAGACTACCAAAATCATGGTAACTCACCGTTCCAGTGAAGTACATAAGAAATCCTAACAGTACCCCATTCTCAAGGACAGATTGCACACGGGCATTAACCATCATGCCTGGGATTAGAAGATCAAACGACATTCCACTAAGATCCTTGGTCTGCAAAATGGTATGCACGAGGTTAAGTTTTACTTAAATCAAAGAATTTTAACAGCGCGATTTGAGAATTACGAGGCATACCACACACTTCGCCACTGAATCTGGGTCGGAACTAAGAGAAACAATTTTCCTTTCTTTATCAATATTTGTAACCACGCCCTGAATAAGCTGCCCAGTCTTCAGCTCCTGATTCCCTGGAATATTCAGAAAATGGTAAACATAGATTTTTAAGATCATCGAAAACCAGAGAGCCAGGAAGTTCCCAAGAAAGATCAGAGGCATCAGGTTTTTTGGATGGTACATTGAATATCACTCGCCAGAAGAAATCAAATTTAAATCTTCAACATGAATAAAAAAAAAAATTAGAGGCTAGTAGATGCAACGAGATATAGTACCATCTTTGCTTTTTTTGATAAATCCTGTGATAAAAGGCAAGTCCGAAGTGAAGGATATAACCATGATCTTCCACGCTTTTCACGTTTGCAGTGACTACCTGAACAAACAATATGGAAAAGAAATGAAAAACCATTATTGTCATCAGAAAGAATTTTGAGTTGGTAATGATACAACCCCAGTTAAGAAGATAGCAGACGAACACATTAATCAATATAGCTTATTGTTATCTAAAATCTGCTAGCATATGCATCTTAATGAAAAAAACTCTAAGATCTATGAGCCACGAGCTCGTTCAGTTTTTGGATAACTTAGATCGTTTTGGCTATGCAAACATACTTCACCCACAAATTACATTTGAAAATCTTTCACAAAAGGCAGAGCTCCCAAGATAGAGAAACTAGGAAACCAAGCATTGACATACCATTCCGGATTGAAAGGAATCCAAACTGAACCCCTTGTGCAACAAAGAAAGGCCGCAACGAAAGCCATATTTTCCTTTTGCCCGCCTCTTTCTTATCATCATCTAACTGCAATACAAGGCAAGGAACAAGCTGGCCCACAGAAAAAATGTCTCGAAGGAGTTCATTTTCATCGTCCTGGTTTGACGAAAAAAAAAAAAAGTACCAACTCAGTTCAGATTGCCAAAAGCAAAAGAGAAGCCAAATGAAAGAAATACAGAGAGATGTAGACAGCCAATTATATAAACCACAGCTGCTATGCTACCTCAGTTCCGAAATCCGTAAAATCCAATGCCTCGCTTGCGCGTAACTAATCCACGTAACCCCCCTGGAAGACTAATTCACAATATCCTTCTGGTTTACTTCAGTAACAACTCCAAGAAGCTTCATTCCCGGAGAGATATTCTGAACATAAATCCCAATGTAATGTCAGAACAAAAAAGAAAGGATATATAATCTGCTGAAGAAAAGCTTCTAGTACAGTAGCATCTACTAGCTATATGAACTAAAGTAGCTTTACAGGTATGAACTTAATCAAAACACATATAAGAGAGTTAAAAGAGTTTAATTAGTACCTTAATGGTAATCTTATTGGCATATCGTGGCCGTTTGCCAGTCAAACCACCGTCAAAAAGAGATCCCAATTCGTCAACATCGCTAGGGTTTCTCTTCTTCTTAGGTTTACCTCCTTTTTTACTCCTCTTGGAAACACGCTCATCATCATCGGCTGCGGCTTCAAACTCCGCGTCTACTTCTTCGTATATTTTCTTACGCTCTGTTTTGCTCAGAGAAGTGCCTCCCCCTTGACACAAAATCAAATTCAATATACAGACTCTCTCTTTGCTTTTGAGGGGAGAAAACAAACAAACAAACCTCGAGGAAAGTCAGGAACGTCTTCGAGCTGCAGAGCCATGGCTTCGGACCTTGCGCCAACATCGTCCTTCGTCTTCTTGAACGGTTTCTTCGATGACTTGAATGCTTTGGTAGAGTCGTTACGTTTTCCACTTGGGACTTTTCTCGACGGAGCCACCATATCTCTAATGGCGGAGGCAAACGGAAATTGGAACTTTTTTTTTCTCTAGGGTTTAGAGTTGATGAAGAAGAAATAGTTTTGTAGGGTTTCTCGATAACCGTTATATATTTTTTAAAAATAGCCTTTGTAAAACCGACCGGTTCGGATCCAAACCCAAAAAATAATTAGAAGAATTGAAGTGGACATGTTATGGGCCTATATGGGCCTTCTTAGATACAACCGATAAAAGGCCCACTGCAGAACATTCTCGAATACACCCGACCAGCTTTTTGTGGTGTCTGAATAAGAGAGAGAGAGAGAGAGAGAGAGAGAGAGAGAGAGAGAGCGATCACAGGCGAATTGAGCAGTTTGTTTCTCTGGTTGGGTGGGATACAGGTTTAGTTTCGATTCTCTTATGCTTTTTTTTGTTTGTTTCTGGCGATGAATTGATGTTTTTATGTTGAACTTGCAAAGACACGTTCTGTTTTGGTGAATAACTGTGTTTTGTCATGTTTGTCAGCGAAACTTGTATTGGTTTTTTTTATGCATGTCCCAAAATTTGAAGTGTTTATGTATTGGTTATTGGGTTTGTAGAGTGAGTAATAATGGGGAGGAGCTATAGTTACACAGTCCATCACCACCAAGGAGAAGGTACAGAAGCCCAAGTCCCGTGGGACACTACAGGAGGTCGGAGTAGAGATCCCCCAACCAGTCTACTTGTTCGCAATCTCCGGCTCGACTGTCGGTATATTATTACACAACTGATCTCTACTCATGTGTTTTTGTGCATGCATCATGCACCTACTAAGCTCTCTTTGGGAATGTTCAATAGTTCGAAACACAAGAAATGTTATAAAGCTCTCACCTTTCGATATTGTCAAATGCTCAAATTGTGTGTGTTTTAACCGTTTTAATTACAGGCCAGATGATCTCCGTAGACCATTTGGGCGGTTTGGTCGTCTCAAGGATATCTACATACCTCGTAACTATTACACTGGGTGAGTGATGGCTATTTTTTTCCCTACTAATTACGTGACCTCTTACTGCCCTAGCTTTGTATTAAGTGTAATTATATGATCAATCTTGTTGGTTTATCAAAGTTTGGTTTGTCTTATTGGAAGTGTTGAAGATGAAGAAATAGGAAAGATTAATGTGCATGAGATCGAAAATGAAGTTGTAAGAATACTTTGTTTGGGTCTACAGAGGGTAAGTGTGGAGACTGGTGTTGTTGATGACTTGTTAATACAGTGGCTGTTGTGTTTGTTAAGGGTTTATGTGTGTTCCGTTTTTTTTTTTGTTACTGTATTATACAATTTGGTTTACAAGAACGTTACATGTTTTGATAATTGTAAGTCTCAATTTGTGACGCTGGTGACTTGCAGGGAGCCTCGTGGGTTCGGCTTTGTGCAGTACTATGATCCTGCTGATGCTGCAGATGCAAAGTATCATCTGGACGGCTATGTTCTTCTAGGCCGCGAAATCACCGTGGTGTTTGCAGAGGAAAACAGAAAGAAGCCTTCTGAAATGAGAGAACGATCAAGGTAAAGCTTGAATCCCTGATTGATTAACTGTTATTGACTTGTTGAAAACAGTTAAAGAATTGCTTATTTGTCAATTTCAGGGGAAGGACATCTACAAGATCTCCATATGGTTACTCCCGGTCTCCTGGCTACTCACGTTCGCCAAACTACAGAAGAAGCTACTCACGTTCGCCAGTCTACAGGAGAAGCTATTCACGTTCACCATATGATGAAAGGCACCGTTCAAGGTAAACTGTACCACTTTGTAGTGTGTTTTGTTTTGCTTTTCCACTTTTTACACACACATACCCTATTATGCGTGTTCAGCAGATCTGTTTCACCGGGGGATATGAGACGATCGTACTCAAGGCCAAACTCAAGATCTCGCTATGAGTCGAGAAGCAGGAGCCAGAGTCCTGGATACTCAACGCTGATTATGCTATATGACCCGAGGATGTGAAGATGGGGTGTGGTCTCTCTCACACTCTGCTTGTTTAGTCATGTATGAAAAAAAAAAATAAACCATAGTTTGGAGTTAGAGGACAAACATATCTATGTTTTGGTTTCATTTAGTACTTAGTGGCAGCCTTTTGTATGTTCACGCATGACATATATGCCTACTTATTGTGTTGTACCACGAGACAGTTCGGATTCTCATTAGTCACTACATATGAAATCTGGAAACGTATTATAACCACGAAAGCTCTTTATTGGGTGATTTTCATATGCATAATTTGTTTAAGTAGTTGCTAGAACTGATGCGTTTATCTGTTTCTTATGGTTTGAAATCTAAATCACGTGTGTGAAACTGATCAAATGTTGGAGAGAAAGATCCTATGGGCGACCTTTGTTTCACTTGTTTTTTTTAGTATTATATTTCCCTACAAAACAGGATAAAGTTGTCATCATCTTTTGTCCTTTGAACTAACCAACCTATCTTTCTTTCCTCTTATAAAACAAAACCCACATACTTGTCTCCTAACTATAAGAAAAATAAGAAGATATAAAGTCTTTCTTGGTTTACTAAACCTCTTTCTACTTAGAGTATATATTCTGGTTGCTCGTTACAAGAGGTATGTTTTCTAGGTTAAGTACATTACAAGTCACCAATTTCTTAACCAACAAGTTCCTGCTTTCTCACAATAGAAAAAAAATAATAATGAAACACAGTTTGTGTGTTTAAGATTTGTACAAGGTCAACGTTTTTAGTCTTTAGTTCAGAAATGACTCTTTCTCTCTATTTCTTATTTCTTAGTTTGTGATGGAAGCTCTCTTCTTGAGTTCTTCTTCTTCTTCCTCCGTTGCTCAGCTTTCCCGATTGCACAACCGTCGTGACTGGTGTACGTTGGTTAGGGACAAGAGAAGGCTAGGCCCCACCACCTGGTGCCGTGTAGGTGGTGGTAGCAGGTGATGGTAGAAACAGCAGCAAACCAGAGAGACCTATTCGGGTTTCTTCCCTTTTGAAAGACAGAGGTCAAGTCTTGAATAAGGGAACAGAGTTCGCCTGCTATGGATGCTGAGACATTGGTTCTGTCTCCAAATGATAATGGGAGAACCATTGAGATCAATGGAGTAAAGACTTTGTTGCCTTATAGTGGGCGCTGCTATGGTGGGGAGCTAAAGAAGGACTTGGCATTGTCAGTTTTCTCCGAGGGAAGAAGTTTCTAATCTCTGGCTCCACTGGTTTCTTAGCTAAGGGTACAAAACATTACTTAACACAATCTGTTTTATCATATTACAAAACTGCGTCTTGTCTTTATTACATTTAACCCCATGTGATATATCTCCAGTACTGATTGAGAAGGTCTTGAGAATGGCTCCGGATGTTGGGAAGATATATCTCTTGATTAAAGCCAAAAACAAAGAAGCTGCAACTGAGCGGTTAAAGAACGAGGTAACTCATCTTTGTTTTGTTTTTTTTTTACATGTTATGTGCATATAACTATAATATCACATGGGCTTGCTGTTTTTTTTCAGGTGCTGGATACAGAGCTTTTTAATACTCTAAGAGAAACTCATGGAGCATCTTACATGTCTTTCATGTTAGACAAGCTGGTTCCTGTGACTGGGAACATCTGCGATTCAAACATTGGATTGCAAGAAGATTCAGCTGAGGAGATTGCAAAAGAAGTTGATGTCATTATCAACTCTGCTGCCAATACAACCTTCAATGAAAGGTTTTGCATCTTGTATTCATATCCAATATAACATCAATGTATATCTTGTTTTGCTAACTTGTTGGAAGAGATTGCAGATATGATGTTGCATTGGACATAAACACAAGAGGACCTGCTAATATAATGGGATTCGCCAAGAAGTGCAAGAAACTCAAGCTTTTCTTGCAAGTCTCCACAGGTATGTAAAACGTGTAAGAACAAACAGAAAGTAAAAAGAGTTTTGTGATGTTTAGTTTCTTCATTTGAAATAAAAACTTTTTTGTGCAGCTTATGTGAATGGACAAAGACAAGGAAGGATCATGGAGAAGCCATTCACGATGGGAGATTGTATAGCAACCGAGAACTTCCTCGAAGGAAACAGGAAAGCATTAGATGTTGATAGAGAGATGAAGCTAGCTCTTGATGCTGCAAGGAAAGGGACTCAAGATCAAGAGGAGGCGCAGAAGATGAAGGATCTTGGCCTAGAGAGGTAGTAAATCCTAAGATCTTTCACCGTGACTATTGCTACGATCTTAAAACACATAACACATTGAAAAACAGGGCAAGATCATATGGATGGCAAGACACTTATGTCTTCACAAAAGCAATGGGAGAAATGATGATCAATAGCACTCGAGGGGATGTACCTGTGGTTATCATAAGGCCTAGCGTCATCGAAAGCACTTACAAAGACCCTTTCCCTGGATGGATGGAAGGAAACAGGTAACTCATACATAATATGACATATGTGTATAGATGTGAATGTGTACATAACATAACAAAAACTGAGATACTTCATCTAATCTAAAAATCAGGATGATGGACCCTATAGTACTATGTTATGGAAAAGGACAGCTCACAGGGTTTCTGGTGGATCCTAAAGGAGTTCTTGATGTGGTTCCTGCTGATATGGTCGTGAATGCGACATTAGCTGCTATTGCAAAGCATGGAGTGGCGAGTACAGATCAAGAACCAGATATAAACGTATATCAGATTGCTTCTTCTGCAATAAATCCACTTGTTTTCGAAGACTTAGCAGAGCTTCTTTATAACCACTACAAATCTACCCCGTGCATGGACTCAAAAGGTGTTCCTATAAGAGTGCCTTTGATGAAACTATTCAATTCTGTTGATAAATTCTCAGATCATTTGTGGAAAGATGCTCAAGAACGGAGCGGGTTGATCAATGGTGTGAGCTCAGCGGATAGTAAGATGATGCAGAAGATAAAGTTCATATGCAAAAAATCTGTTGAACAAGCCAAACACCTTGCCACTATTTATGAGCCATACACTTTCTATGGTGGAAGGTAAGAACAAACAACATTATAGTTTTAAGACCAAACCGACAAACTTTTGAATTTTTTTCTGTGTGTGTTTTGATGCAGATTTGATAACTAGTAATACACAGAGGTTAATGGAGTATATGTCTGAAGCAGAGAAGAATGAGTTTGGGTTTGATGTTGGAAACATTAACTGGAAGGACTACATTACAAATGTTCACATTCCCGGTTTAAGAAAACATGTCTTGAAGGGAAGAGCTTGAGTTCAATCTCAGTTAAACAAGACCAAAACTAATCATACCTTTTTCTTTAATCGTTTTTTTTTTTCATCTTATGTGTACTCGTGTTGTGTTGTCTAGTATATCATTTTGATTTGTAATAATTTGAATGTAGTAGTAGTATTGTGTCATGTTTGCTTAAATTCCACAAGCGCACAATGAAACTAAACACTGAAAGAAAACATATCTTTTGAAACATCTATCTTATTAAAACAGGAACATTACAACTTCTTTTAGGTGGATTTTTAAAAGTGGACCTTATATATTTAAATTAAATGTCTCATTCTTTATATATTATGTACCATAGTCTAACTTTGCATTGATGTATTTCCTTAAATACAATTCTTCTTTTTGTCCATATTCCATATATGATTTTTACATTTATTACATGTCGATTTAAATAAGATATATACTAAGAATACTAAAAAATATTAATCGTTCTATAATTACCCTATACAATTCATTTTAAATTGATCAGTATATTTTCATTGGCCATATTAATTTTATTAGTATGAATAACATTAGGTAGATAAGTCATAGACACATACATAAATATATGACTATTCTTATAACTACGTTGGGCCTAATCTACTTTCTAAAACAAATAACACATAGCTTCATATATTGTATAGAATATAGTAATATTGTATAGTATTATACTTATACAATAATACTAAAAACAAACCAAATGAAATATAATATATATCGAAAATGCTTTGAACCATTACACACAAAATATATTAGACCTCAGAGATAAAATTCGCTTTGAAATTACGTAATAATTATTTTAAAAAATTAAATTTCGTAATGTACAAAAAAACATAAGTTTTATATAAAATTTTGTGTTACAATAAAAAGACACAACTCGTGCTTGCAAAATGTTATTTTTACATACGAAAGACAGTTTTGATATTGTTCTTTAAACACAAAATTGAATTATACAAACTCGATACTACATAAAACTAAACAATATATAATACATTTTAAAAATAAAACCCGTGCAGGTGTGCATATGTTTATATAATATATAAATATATTATGTTACACATATTTTCATATAAATAATACCCCAATATAAGTTTTGTATGATAAATGTTGAAAATACAAAATATATAGCACTATATATTTTAAATAATACAGAAAAAATCTACTTTACGTTATTATAAAATTTAAAAATCAAATTTAGTAATTAAACACATTGCTTACTTAAGTACATTAGTAGACATTGTTATTTATCAAAATTTTATATTAATACACATTGGCGATCATGTATAACATTTAGTAAAAACAAAGATAAAAAAAAATGACTCCCGCTCGGTCGAGCGGGTGATGATCTAGTAACTGTTAAATACTGAATTTATGATGTTATAACATAAAGTGGTTAAAAAAATAAACGTCTTATCAGTTAATTATACTTTCGCAGATCACCATGTCATTGTCCTATAAAACATCTCTCCTCTATTGATACCAATCAAACATCTACCAATATCAAAAACAAATATGGCAAAGCCTCTTTATATTCCAATGTTTGTATCCATAGTTTTGTTCTTCACGTCATACCAAATTTCTTCCCAAGAAATTGATCAATATTCACAAGAGGTACCTGAAGATGTGAAGATATCTCCTGCATCGGATTTTGATATTTACGTCGAATCTCCTGATGAACCTCCATCTAAAGAAGCTGATTCACCCGCAATGGAATATGGGAGGAAGTTTGGACATCACCACACGGACAAAGAGCTTGGTTTTCTTAAGGTTTGCTTTCAAAAGCTGAACTCATCACACTGCGGAGATGATTTGTTCAAGAACATGGTAAATGAGGGAAAGCCAGTATTGTTAGCTGAATGTTGTGGTGAACTACTAAAGATTGGCAAAAATTGTTATCTAGGAATGGCTCAATTCATTTTATTGAGTTACGAGTTTAGAAATATTGTGTCTAAGGCTATTCCAAAAAGCAAACAGACATGGAGCAATTGTGTTCGTGTAATTGAGAATCAGAACTCAGTTTGGCAACTTGATCGTTTTTAAAGAACTAAACTAATTAATATTCCGTTTTGCTGATATTTTATATATACCATTTTGTAACTCACTTGTAATGAAAGTTACCATTATATAAATAAATCTAAAGATCTTTTGCAGATCTTTTCACCAAATTTTTTTTTACAGATCTTATATTAGTATACAAGATCCGTTGGAGTAACATGCAAGCTGAATCAACAATCAACGTGAATGGTATAATTCTTTAGGTATATTCGATGGTGTTACGTTGGTGATGAAGAATCAACTATATTGGAAGTTTGAACCACGTCGAGATTGACAATTGAGTTATATGGCGTTTTGTTTAACGGCCGGTTTATTACTCAATGGTTTACGGTTATTGACAACCGGTTATCAGTTGTAACTACTCTTGCCTAATGTAAAAGCAAGACTCGTGTGTTGTACACTAAGGAGGTTAGTGTCTTGCCTTGCCAGGCCCCAGGGACGTAGCCCCGCCGGTGAACTCTGGGTCATCAAATAAACTATGGATTGAGGTTTGGTCAAGACGACCGGACTTGTTCAAGTTGGGTTAACTTGCACAAGTCACGCGTGTATGACTATGGGCCTAATCGATAAAGCCCATTAGGTCAAGTTCTGATTATATCAGATGGAGGGGTCACGACAGATGACCTAACACAAGATAGACACAAAGAAACACAGAGAAGAGGCGCATAAGAGTGGGAGCTCGAGAGAGCTCGAGACCAGAGCTTTGGTCTGTAGAGAGGGAGCTAGAGAGAAGAAAGGTTCTCTGTATACTAGCTAGGCTCTTCTCCATATACTTGTATCTCTAGGTGATTTGTAACAGAGATCAAGAGAGGTTGACAGGAATTGTAACCTCTGGATATTGTACTCTTGTGTTTGATATAATGGAAGGTTGAGAGACCGATTTCTCTCTCCGGTGAGTATAGCTCCTTCTTCACATCGAGGAAGGGAGGTGAACACCGGGTTAACAAAAGTGTCTTGTGTTCCTTCTTATCTTGCTTGATTCGTGTTCCGCGTACTTGATTAGGTGACTGGTTTTGCGATACAAACTACTGTGTTTCTAGTGAACAGACAAATCCTGAACAGGTGGAATAAGAGCTTGTGGATTCCGCAAACAAGTTTCTTGGACAATTTCCAACAAGTGGTATCAGAGCGCCTGGTTGTTTGGCGATCAAGGTTTTGTCTAGGTCGAAGCTGGATTGATTTTGAAGAATTTGAATCAGGGGATTGGTAGTCCCGATCGCGTCACGGGTTTCAAGTGTAACGAATCTGAGATGATGCTCAAGGATAGGCAGCATCAAAGAAAGAAGAAGATGACGTTCGTGTGTGGTACACGATGGAAACGTCGGAAACGGAAGAAGGTCCAATCGGATCTAATGGTTTCTGGTCTGTGAAATCAGACGCAAGTAACAGATGCTGCAGTGTTTTGCAAGAACAGGAAGATCCAAAGACTGGAGTAAGAACAGCTGAACAGATGAGCGTGTTCAAGAAGAGCGACACAGTTGAACGTGTCCGTGGTCTGCATGGTTAGAAATTGATTTGATGGTTGTTTGAGATGGAGGATATCTCAATGTTGGAGACTGGTCCATATTAAGTCAGAAAAAGGCTTATGGAGATGGAGTCAAAGTCTGGTCATCAATCAGGTTTAAAATCTTCAGAATAAATGGTCTCATTCCAATGGAGTCACAAAGAATGGTTGTGGCTGGTATTCATGTTGTGCAACGGGTAAGGAACTGAAGCTTTCAGGATCACAAGGGATGTATGTTGTCTTTGCAAAAGATGATCAAGGTTCTGGTCTGGGTCAGATTGTGCGTTGGTCAGTTTGATTGTGGAAGAGATATGCATGGTGATTTCAGAAAGGAGTAAGGAATGGCAGTTGTGACATTCGGTTATCTCAGGTCTAGGGGACGCCTTAGAAGTTGAAGATGGTATGTGTGTTCAGAGGCTATTCGGATTTTGATTAGTGGTTCCTGGGTTCGGGTGTGAACAGAAAGTTGCAGGGAAGTGTTCAACGTGAGGAGGCGTTGATCAGGTTTTGGAACGAGACAAAGTGTTGGTACTTTGAGGCTTCAAAGTCGGTTCAGTGAAGAAGATTTGAGGTTCAGGGTTGCAGGTTCAGTCACAAAGGTGTTGAGGATCAGGTTCTGGTAGTTAAAAGGAAGCTCAGTGGGGATGATCTGGATTCAAAGATCACAATGGAGCTTGTAGCAGCACATGTTGGTTTCTTGTGGCAATGATGTGATGAAATAGATGGTGTTCTGTTTTGAGTCAGCGCAAGAATGATTCAGTCTCATTGAGTATATGAGATGTGATGTTTCTGGTAGTTAGAAACATGTTGTATCTCCACGAAGAAAGTATTAGAGCAAGGAAAAGGTGTGTAAAGGCCTACACAAGTATATGTTGGAGCAAATGGCCAATTGTGGTAACAACATGTAGTAGCTCTGGTGAGGTCGTGTGAGTGACAAGAATTAGCCATGGGAGAAGTCGATTAAAGGTTAGAGTATGCTTGGAGATTCTGGTCAAAAGCAGAGGAAAGCTGCGCAAGAAGAATCTGGTAGAACAGGTCGAGCGACACTTGTTCAGGAAGCATTGTTCACTACCACCGCTAGGAGAAGCGTGTGTAAGTTTACCTTGAAGGAATCGTGTCATGGTGGTCTGAGTCAGAGGTTTCAGAGGAACAGACTCAGAGGAGATAAGGGACGACAAGTTTGGAGTCATGACCAAAGTCGTCAAGGTGGAGCTCTCAGATAAAGAGGATAAGCTCTGAATCATCAAAGGATGATGTTGTAATCTTCCAAAGGGAAAAATACTTGCAGACTTGACAAGTATGAAAATCAGGCTTGGACAGGTCGTGGGCTAAGTCTGTGAGAAAGGAGGATACAAGCACCAAAGGTTTTTTTGGTGGAGTTCGCACACTGGGGATAGTGTTGCAGGACTGGTTACAGCTAAAGAAACTCGCTGTGGGTTTGAGTTTGACATTAGAGAAGTTGTAAGGGTGTATCTTGACTGGTTACTTGAAGATGCATGCACCAATGGTTTTTTGGTGGGGTTTGCGCACTGGTGATAGTGTTGCAAGATAAGTTACAGTTGAAGAAACTCGCCATGGGTTTAAGTTTGACATGAAAGAAGCTGTAGGAGAAGTATCTCAGGAAAGCATCACATGCTTGGTTGATGTGAGATATGGTTAAAGGATACTAGTAGTGGGCTAAATCTACTGGTAAATTATTTTCTTAGACTCAGAGAATTTGAACATGGGACTTGTGTCCAAAGTACTCCCAACAAGGTGGAGTTGTGTGGCGTGACCGGTTAAGTTCAACATTGGTACGCGTATGTTCAAGGTGGAGTCTTGCTGGACAGGTAGCTGTTCGAATCAGAGGAGGACTCAGGATGGAAACAAGTATGTTTCGGGTTTTCTGCATGGGATTCAGTAGAGATCTATTTCTGTATCTCAGGGATATGAGGTGAATCAGAAGAGTCTACAAAGGTATCATGGTTGCAGAAAGGTAATGATTTGTTTGAGCTGTGGTTGAGCAGAAATTCTTTGTATCGAAAGTCTTCTTAGCAGGGAGTTAAGCGGCGTGATCTGTTGGCAACAGCAGCGGTGCAGAGTGATGTTCATGATAAGGTGTTCATTCAGGTTATTGTAAAGTAAAATCTCAGGATAGCAGTGGGTCTACTGGCTTTGAGGTTTGTTGAGTCAAAGGGGTTTCTGATTTGAGGCAGTGGTGGTTCAGGTTCATTAAGAGTTCCAGGCAGCATCGGCATCATGGTATTTTGCAGAGAGATTGGATTCAAGGTTTGTATCAAAGGTCATCTGATACAGAACACGTTTTGAATTGGAGTCACAAAGGGCTGATTAAGTCTGACATTGCTTCAAGGTTGAGGCTGGAGTGTCGATGGTAATAATCAAGCACATGGTGGTGACTGAAGTATTAGGACTGCATGGTTTTGAAGACATGGTTGTTATTGGTAGAACTTCTGGTTTGAGGTTCCAAGGGAAAGCAACGAAGGAGTCTTCAGGTTGTATCAAGTTGGATTCATGTGATGCTGGGAGGAAACCTGTTTAAGGAGTATTGAAGTTGAACAAGTGAAGCGCAACTAGTGGATGAAACTGAATGAGCTTTATTCGGAATATGTGAGGCTGAGAAGGTCGGTTCTCAAGAGGCTGCAAGAGATGCAGAAGGTGAGCATGTTTTTATGCTCTGGCTTCAAGAAGTTTGAAGCGACTCTGAGGATTCTCGGAGTGGTCAAGCACTAGGGTGTTTGGCACTGTCTGGCATTTCACGAGCTGGCAACATGGTAGCTGCAGATAGAGCTGATTAATCATCAAGGTGGAGATTGTTACGTTGGTGATGAAGAATCAGCTATATTGGAAGCTTGAACCACGTCGAGATTGACAATTGAGTTATATGGCGTTTTGTTTAACGGCCGGTTTATTACTCAATGGTTTACGGTTATTGACAACCGGTTATCAGTTGTAACTACTCTTGCCTAATGTAAAAGCAAGACTCGTGTGTTGTACACTAAGGAGGTTAGTGTCTTGCCTTGCCAGGCCCCAGGGACGTAGCCCCGCCGGTGAACTCTGGGTCATCAAATAAACTATGGATTGAGGTTTGGTCAAGACGACCGGACTTGTTCAAGTTGGGTTAACTTGCACAAGTCACGCGTGTATGACTATGGGCCTAATCGATAAAGCCCATTAGGTCAAGTTCTGATTATATCAGATGGAGGGGTCACGACAGATGACCTAACACAAGATAGACACAAAGAAACACAGAGAAGAGGCGCATAAGAGTGGGAGCTCGAGAGAGCTCGAGACCAGAGCTTTGGTCTGTAGAGAGGGAGCTAGAGAGAAGAAAGGTTCTCTGTATACTAGCTAGGCTCTTCTCCATATACTTGTATCTCTAGGTGATTTGTAACAGAGATCAAGAGAGGTTGACAGGAATTGTAACCTCTGGATATTGTACTCTTGTGTTTGATATAATGGAAGGTTGAGAGACCGATTTCTCTCTCCGGTGAGTATAGCTCCTTCTTCACATCGAGGAAGGGAGGTGAACACCGGGTTAACAAAAGTGTCTTGTGTTCCTTCTTATCTTGCTTGATTCGTGTTCCGCGTACTTGATTAGGTGACTGGTTTTGCGATACAAACTACTGTGTTTCTAGTGAACAGACAAATCCTGAACAGGTGGAATAAGAGCTTGTGGATTCCGCAAACAAGTTTCTTGGACAATTTCCAACTGGATATATATGTAAATGCTCCAAATCACACAACTCGAACCACCATCCCAAATATCCGTATTCACAAATCCAGTACATTTACAGTCTCTAGTGCACGTCTCATTGCATTCCTTTCAAGTTTCAACCCAATTCTCTCTTATTCCCGATGGCTATACTTGTCTCCGGTAAATTCATGTTCCTCAGCGGCAGAAAACCATATGTGTCGCTGCAGCTCAGTGGTGAGGCTCTCACACAACCATTGAATATATCTAGCAAAGGCGATGTTGTGGTATTCTTGGGAAAGAAACCTTTGATACAGTTACATGTCGGTGTCGTGATAATGGCACTGTGTAAACCTTTTATTATCAGATTTGTAATACTAAGGCATGGTTTGATTTTAATTTGTATAATGTATCTCTTAATCCTAGATTATATATAGATTTCAGCGGACAACAAAACGCTATTTCCATATTATATGACTTTTCAACCGTTCATCAATTCATTTCAAGTTTTCAAAAAACTAGTGTTATTGGTCAATATGAATTTTGTCAAAAAAAACTTAACCACGTGAAATTAGTTTATCATGCAATGTCAAGATAGCGCTAGTAAATGTCTCATGTCTTACAAAATTTGATAAGGATAAACACTAATAAACTATAAAACAAATTTATATTATTATTTGTAAAGTAATTTTTTTGCAATGGAAGTCTTATATTAAAAGTTAGAGAAGTTAAAATCAATGATACCATTAATGAATTTATATATATAATAAAAACAAATTTAATATATTAATAATATTAGATTTATATGTTATATCAGATAATTGATTATAAATTAATACAATAGATTTTTCGAAGATAAAAATATTTTTAAAAATAATGTAATATATATATATATATGGAAAAATCATCAATATATATATATATATATATATATATATTGTAAAAGGTAAAATTAAAATATAAAAAAAATATTTTTAAATATTTATCAAGGAAAAACAATCGTATAAAGATACTTTCTAGAAGTATTTTTAATATGTGAGTGTTTCTAAAATTTCAACACAATAAAGCATATATATATATATTGATGATTTTTCCATATATAAATAATTTGATATTCGATTTAAACTTCTTAAAAACATAAATAATAACTTATATAGTATTCTGGTTTCGTTAAACTAATAGAACATAAAGTAAAAATATTCGTAAGAAAATTAGTCCGCATGTGCGGAAAAACACCTAATATCTTAAAATTAATATGTTGAGACAGCTCTCGTTGCACCATGATTACATCTCCTCACTTGTGCAAGATGGATACCGTCTTGAAGCTCTGCGTTATATGCTCAGAAAGCATAAGGTATGCCTAAAAAACCGTAAATATGAACTGCTTAATTGATTTCAGCTTGGTTTGTTTCGGTTTAGTTGATTTGACATGTGGAGGAAACTGCAAGTAACGAGTGTGCGATCTTCGCTGATTTTAGAAGCAGCATCCACGTCGAATGTTCTCCAGCATTTGGCTGCAATATTGAGGGTCTTTAAGGAATTGATTCCAGGACTTAAAGACACTATAGAGTATTACACATTCTATGGTCTTCTTAATGAGACCAGCTCCGCAGTTGCTGTCTGAGATTAACATCTCTTACCATATCTATGTTCAACAAACCTACATGATAAGAAATTTCTTTGATAATATTTCAATTTTATGTTTTTGATTTCATTCATAGAAAATAATGATTAGTTTTCCCAAACCAGTCTTCTTACTTTGTGTTAAGATCTTCCGGTTTAAGGTTTTTGGAATTTAGGAATAACAAAATTAATATAATTTAAATCTGATTATAGTTTTTTGTTTTGTTTTTCAAATCGGATTTTTCTTTCATATTTAAACTTAGTTAATCTTAAGATAAATTAAAATAAAAGTTAAGATTTGATATTTCCATGTCCCCCATATAATTATATTTAAACGTTTATTTTTGTGTATTTCTATATTTTACACATTTTAAACTATTTTTATAAAAATTTGATTAAAAGGGGCCCAAAATAGTTAATTCTTCTTATGCTTTCATCATAAATTTATTTAAAATAGTTATTTATAAAATTTAGAAAATTTTGTTTTTATTTTGAATAAACATAAACTTAAGGGTACAAAAAAGATTTTGCCCTAGGGCACATTCAAAATGATGAGCCGGCCATGTCACTAACTTATGCATTTTGAACTGGCTTAAACCAAAATAGGATTAAGCATTATTTTAATAAATTTTTAATTTTATTTTGCTGGGTTTGATTTGGATCTTTCCAGTGTATATGTCTAAACACTATCCTCTTCAAAAACCGGTTGTTAAGTGTTCAATTTTTTGGGGGTAGGTCCAAGATGTGACTTGGACAATTCAAAGCTCTAGTTATCGTTTTATCAACCAAGTTCTAGTTATCTCCGTTAACATTAGTATTTTTTTAAACATAAAAGGTATACTCGTGAATCTCAATTGGATGGCAATAAATAAAAACAAAATCCCTTCCCATCAAGGCATCAAACTGCCAAAGTCAAATTCTAGAAAAATACTAAGAGGTTGATTGTTTGTAGTTTTTAAAGTGGTTTTTGGTTTTTGATTTTTTAAAAACTGTTTTTTATCCAATCATGATTTTACTAAAGTAGATTCCCTAATTTTTAGGGAAACTAGTTTTTCTCTTCTTTTATTGTTTTGTGCTTAAAAGCCAGAATCCATATTTTTCTGGTTTTTGCTCACGACAAGCACTACTTTTTTTAAAAAAAAAATTTGCAGAAATTATTAATTTAGAAAAACATCTACTCTTCGACCAAAAAAAAACATCTACTGTATAAAATCTACATTTAATCTACAAAACACATGTATACTAATCACAGACTAATAATATATTTACCGTGTGTACTACATTTTAAATCCCTATATTTATTAAAATATAATAGAAAATAATTCACATGTAATTCACCAATTATTTCTGTTCAGTGAGAATGAAGAACATTAGACAATTAATTTACATGTAACTAGATTTGTCAATAAAATCCATTTAGATTTATATTAAGAACATTTTTCAAAACATATCAATAAAATTAACTTAATTTTTAACATTCTTTATTGTTAATTTACCGACGTTGCTAAAAATATATATGTATTATGTTATTGAAAATATAGTATATTCTATTAATAAGTAATATTTTAAAATAAATTGTAAGTCAAGTTTTTTTAAAATAGTGTATATATTTAAAAATAAATAAATCATTCATATAATTGTAGAAGAAGAAAAATCTAAAATAATTCAAAATTCAAAAATTAAAATCAGAAACCAAAAACTAAAATCTAAATAACCAATCATGTTTTCAAAAATCTAAAATCTACTGCAAAATCAGAAACCAAAAATGAAAAAACCAAAATCTAAAAACTAAAAAATAAAAGCCAAAAACCAAAAACTAAAATCTAAAAACTATTTAAACAATCATCACCTAAATTATCATTTTCTATATTTTTCAGAGACACTCTCTTCTTTTTTATTCTGTTGAAAGAAAAAACAAAAAAAAATAAGAAGAGGAAACTCGTCCTACTCTCTCTCTCTCCTCTCTCTTAACTGTATCCGTGAAGGCAAAAAAAGATACGTATAAACAAATACATATATAGACACACACAAGTATGTATGTATAGTCTTGGTCTTTTTTCTCTCTCTCACCTGTACCTTTAATATGGTGTTTCTGTTTACGAGAAACCAAACCCACATCATCCATTGAACACATCATTAGTTGTTCCACAATCGCAATCGACGAGTAATCAATCTGCTTGCTACTCGTATCATCTCTGAGATCTATCTCTCTCTCTCTTTCTCCTTTGATTCACCCGAGGTACGGTACTCAATTCTTATTCATTCCTCCTTTCTTGTTTTTGGAATTTTAGAAAAAAATGCTGTAAGGTTTCAGACAAATCCGGTAATAACCAACGACTTGTTCAAAGTGTTCCAGCTCTTATTACAATAGTACCGATTGAATTGTCTTCTCTTTTGTTTGACCTTGCTACGATTGGTCGTTGTGATGCTCTGATTTGTTTTCACGTTCGTAGTAGCTTAAGGCTTTTAATTATTTTTTGTCATCTATCTTCTTTTCCCTAATTTTTATTGGTTAAACTTAATTGCAAACCTTTTTGTGGCTTTCGTCATGAACTTGGGGGGCCCTACTACTTACTGCATAAGTTTAGGCTTCTTTTTTGGTTCTTTTTCAGCTTTACTGCTTGTTGGTGGAATTCACTTTTTAAGTTACTTATTGAAACTGCTCACACTTTTCAGTGTTGTTAGTTTTAAGGAATGATGAAAGAAAGCTTTCTATAATTGCTTTGATTTAGCTTGAGTTGCTTAGAGTTGGCTCCTCAGGAACTTTAATACTAATAATATGTGTTGGATGATTGTTTTTTTTTTAATTGATGATTGATTGTTGTACTCTGTGTCTTAGATTCAGTTTTGAGTTCTACTTTGTGACCAAAATGACATCTAGACAAGGATCAAAGTCGAGAAAAACAGGGTTTAGCAACTTCAAGGGTGCTGCTGATTCCACCGCCTCCTCAACAACCTCGTCTTCGAAGCTTTATCAAGAGACATCTATCGATGATGGCCACAGCTCTCCCGCTTCTTCATCTGCTCAAAGCAAGCAGCACTTCTTCTCACCTGACTCCGTGCCCACAGAGTGCTCAGCGTTCTAAAGAGAACGTCACCGTGACAGTTCGCTTCGTCCTCTCAGGTTTCTTAGTGATGATGTGCTTCTATTAGCTAGGTTTCTGTGTTGTTCTTGTGGATTATTGACCAATCTCTTTTGCGTGACTCTTTTAGTCCAAGGGAGATCCGCCAAGGGGAGGAGGTTGCGTGGTATGCAGATGGGGAAACAATCGTACGGAATGAGTATAATCCCTACGATAGCTTATGCATATGGTTAGCCTTTAAAAGTTTCATTAGTGTCACAATGGTTCCATAATCTTCCTTTTTTGATGTCTGAATCTTTCTCTGTTAATAAATGGTTCTCTTTTCTTTATTTGGCAGATCGCGTCTTTGGACCTACAACCACAACACGCAATGTCTACGATGTTGCTGCACACCATGTTGTTAATGGGGCTATGGAGGGGATTAACGGGACTATTTTTGCATATGGAGTGACAAGCAGTGGAAAGACTCACACTATGCATGTAAGATCCCTTCCATCTGGATAGTTCAATTTTGTCCTAAAAGATAAAAATGCTTTGTCAGAGAATCTTGTATTTCTTTTGAATTTGAACTCAACAAGCTTAACTAACACATGTAAGAATCCTTGTACAAGAGAGTTATAAAAAAACCTTGCAAGAGAAAAGTGTTCTACCCTAAATACTGTTGAAACCATATCTGATAGATTCCGAGGATTTGTTTTGTTTGTTTGTGTTCAAATGTCAGGGTGACCAGAGATCTCCTGGTATTATACCGTTAGCAGTGAAGGATGCTTTCAGCATCATCCAAGAGGTACTTCTTAGGATGTTTGGTTCGTCTGATTCCTTGGGCCGAAGTACTAAGTACTAGCAACCTCACCTATATCTATTTTCTTACAGACACCAAATCGTGAATTTCTTCTGCGTATTTCCTACATGGAAATATATAATGAGGTGCTATTTTCTTCTCTGCTCCGTTATCTATATTCAGTTTCCCTTTTGAGTTTACTATCCCTTACGGTCCACTTTATTTCAGGTTGTCAATGATTTATTAAATCCAGCAGGACAAAATTTGAGGATCAGAGAAGATAAACAGGTATGTGATTCTGCTTCAGATAATCTTCGTGGACTAATTGCTATGTTAAATATACTTTAGGTTAGGTTGATCCTCTTAAATTCTTAATTATCATTTAAACTAGAATTTTTTTTTTTTTTGAAACATAAACTAGAAATTTTATAATGAGCTTCTCATGACTTGTACTGCTACGCTTGTCCTTTCCACCAAGTTTTTGATTGAAACCCATCTTTGTTATTGATTCTAGGGAACCTTTGTCGAAGGGATTAAAGAAGAAGTTGTTTTATCCCCTGCTCATGCGCTTTCTCTTATAGCAGCTGGAGAAGGTATGTAATGCTTCCACTTTTACCTTTACCTAAAGAAATAGGTTAGCTAAAGACTGTTGCAGATATTATCATTATATAAAACGTTGAAAAGTGTGTTTTTTGTTTTGTGTAATATGAGAAAGTAGTTCTCTCTTTCATGATTCCAGTAAATATATTTCATCCTTAAAATTTGTCATGATCTAGTAAATTTACATATAATTCAATTCATATGGATTGAAATTTTGTCCTCGTGACAGAGCAACGCCATGTTGGATCCACGAATTATAATCTGCTCAGCAGCCGGAGCCATACAATATTTACGCTGGTATGTCAATATTCTCTTTGAAATATTGGAAAAGTTGGTAGCTTTGTGCACCTGATTACACGTGTAGTGTGGATGGATGCACGCAAACACCGACTTTCTTTTTCTATTACTATTATTGGTTAGAAGGTAAAATTGATAGTTTTTTGGTCATATAATCACGGTAGTATTTGAAAGTAGAATATACTGAAATGTCACACTTTCTATTTCTTATTGAGCATTAACTTGTGGACCATGATGTTCTTTTTCTTTTCACGTGTTGTCTTCTGTTCGAGGAATTTCTGTTTGTCTTTATTCTAATTCTGGTTATTTAGTCGTGTCTAAGTGTCATATTAACTCATCTAGCTGTACCGTTTCTAAAAGATGATAAACCTCATTTGGATGCAGACAATAGAGAGTAGTCCCTTAGGCAACAAGAGTAAAGGTGAAGCTGTGCACCTCTCTCAGTTGGTAAGCTTTCTCTTGTGCCAGTGATATGATTTATGGTTATGACTAACTCTAGAGCCAATTCAACTGATAATTTCTCTCGCATCTGCAGAACCTCGTTGATCTGGCAGGTTCCGAGAGTTCAAAGGTTGAAACCAGTGGTGTAAGACGCAAGGAAGGATCATATATAAATAAAAGTTTGCTTACTTTAGGGACTGTAAGTTTTCTATTACCATAGTTTACTCGAGTCAACAATAGGTTTTGGAGTCAGTTAGATTTATTTTCTACAAAACCAGGTCTAATTAAAGGATTGTGTGATAAGACAATGTCAACCACACTTTATATCCTTTGTATCTTAAGATATGCAAGTTCAAAATACATAACTTGAAGTCTAAAACTTCTTACTCTTATCCAGTTCATCTGTAGAGTCACCTTTCCGCCTTAACATTATTTTGCTTCCTACTTTTCTCTCAGATTTGTGCTTGTCCAAACCTAAAATTAAATAGTTGTTATTCCTATTGGCTCAATTCAGATAAGTTCTGTTCTGATGCTTGTAGGTGATATCAAAGCTCACGGATGTGAAGGCTTCGCATGTACCATACAGAGACTCTAAGTTAACCAGGATCCTTCAGTCCTCACTGAGTGGCCATGACCGAGTATCTGTAAGTCTTGTTTAGATCTGTTCTCCGGTCCTCTTGCTACAATAAAATATGAAATCCACAACGTGATTCATCAGCAGAGTAATAATATACTTTACTGATTAGTTGTCCCTTCGTGGGATATGGTTAGCTCATTTGTACAGTGACTCCTGCATCAAGTAGTTCGGAAGAAACACACAACACATTGAAATTTGCTCATCGTGCAAAACATATTGAGATTCAAGCCGAACAAAACAAGGTTTGCCTCGCATATCTTCTGTCAGGCCTTTTTTTTGGTACAAAGGTCTTTCTTGCTTTCTAACTCTATAAAACTGCAGATAATTGATGAGAAATCATTAATCAAGAAGTATCAGCACGAGATTCGGCAACTGAAGGAGGAGTTGGGACAGATTAAACAGGGCATTGTACCAATTCCTCAGTTGAATGATACTGGCACAGATGATATCGTTCTCCTGAAACAGAAGGTATGCTTGAAACATTGATTAAAACTTTTTCAGTGGAGTAAGGGATGTTTTTTTTTCGTTATATGTTCTCGATTAGACAGGTGGGAGGACGTTTTGTGTCATTGCCTTTTTCGTTTACAATTACACATTAATCTGTAGTAACCTTGTCTTTTTTATTTTCTGGCTATACAACGTGATGATAAAAGCTAGAAGATGGTCAAGTGAAGCTGCAATCAAGACTCGAAGAAGAGGAAGAAGCTAAAGCAGCTCTTATGAGTCGAATCCAACGGTTGACTAAATTAATTTTGGTGTCGACTAAAACTTCACAAACGTCTCGACTACCTCATCGCTTTGAGCCTCGGAGGAGACATTCATTTGGGGAAGAAGAGGTAATACAATCACTTTGATATGGAGCAGGACTTAAAGATCTACTATTTTTTCCTGTGGTTAATCTTTGGTTGATAATGAGTGGTGCAGCTTGCTTACCTACCATACAAGAGGCGGGACATGATGGATGATGAGCACCTTGATCTGTATGTCTCTGGGGAGGGACATCATGAGATTAGAGATATTGCGTGTAGAGAAGAAAAGAAGACCCGGAAGCATGGATTGCTAAATTGGTTAAAGCCTAAGGTATACATAAAGAACTAATCACACGACCTTGTCCTATTAGATGCAGTTTCTTTTTTTTGTTTCTTTTTAAATTACGTGGTGCCTCTCTTTTCCCTTTCTTGATCCAAGCTTTTTTTTTTTGGTTCCTAACAGAAGAGAGATAACAGTTCAAGTGCCAGCGACCAGTCGAGTGTGGTAAAATCCAACAGCACACCATCCACTCCTCAAGGAGGAGGAGGAAGTAATCTGCATGCAGAATCAAGACTCTCAGAAGGCTCACCTTTGATGGAACAATTCTCAGAGCCTAAGGAAGACAGAGAAGCTCTAGAAGACACTTCCCATGAAATGGAGACGCCAGAGGTAACGCAAAAACCTATTTTTCACATCATTTATCTATTATTCCACTCCCTGCTCTCTGTTCTATAAAGACTTTATGTTCACAGGCTAGCAATAAAGTGATAGATGAGTTGGATCTTTTGAGGGAACAGAAAAAGATTTTATCGGAGGAGGCGGCGCTGCAATCAAGTTCATTAAAACGGCTGTTAGATGAGGCTGCAAAGTCCTCCCCTCAAACTGAAGAGACTAAAGTAATATAATCACTATGTTCATGATCTTTTACCTAGATGTATCTTAAAATTTATCAAAATTTCACTTTTTCTGGTTATATGTGTTACTTAGGAGGAGGAGATCAAAGCCCTCAATGATGACATCAAGGCGAAGAATGACCAGATTGTAACGTGGGAGAAACAAATCTTGGACTTTGTTATGACATCACATGAGGCATTGGATAAATCCGACATCGTGCAGGTAGTAGTAAGTTCATTGTCAAGTAATTACGCAGTCACTTCTTTTTTCAAAGGCATTTCTCTATTTATCTTCAGGCACTTGCTGAGATGAGAGATCAACTTAATGAGAAGTCTTTTGAACTCGAGGTGAAGAATTGTTTCTTGTCAATACTTCCTTCATCTATTGCTGCAGCACCTAGAGATGGTCTTTGCTACCAGTGGTCTTAAGGACAATCTATATTAACGACGAAACCTAAATTGTATCTAATAACGTTTTGTTGTTAGGTTAAAGCTGCAGATAATAGCATCATTCAGGAACAACTCAATCAAAAGGTTGAGAGACTTTTTTTCTTTATCGATTTGTCTTAGGGTTTACAATCTGTTAGAGAATTTAATAACCTGACGAATGTATTTTGCTGTAGACTTGTGAATGTGAAACGTTGCAAGAAGAAGTTGCAAACCTAAAGCGGGAGCTCTCTGATGCCTTGGAACTAGCACAGGTCTCTCTCTGTATACATTTCATAAACATTTTATTTTGAAAACTTGTAACCTAGTTTTAGCTACATGATTCTCAAACTAAAGTTGACGTGACAGGAAACCAAAATCGAAGAGCTAAAACAGAAAGCTAAGGAACTAAGTGAATCCAAGGAGCAATTAGAACATCGTAACAGGAAACTCGCGGAAGAGAGTTCATATGCAAAAGGTCTTGCATCAGCAGCTGCAGTCGAGCTCAAGGCATTGTCTGAAGAAGTTGCAAAGCTTATGAATCACAACGAGAGACTAGCAGCTGAGCTAGCAGCTCTCAAGAGCTCAGTCCCACAGCGCGGTAACAAGACAGGAACAGGAACAACAACAACAAACGCAAGGAACAATGGGAGAAGAGAGAGTCTTGTAAAGAGACAAGAGCAAGAGAGCTCGTCGATGGAGCTGAAGAGAGAACTGAGGATGAGCAAAGAGCGCGAAAGATCCTACGAAGCTGCGCTTGTTGATAGAGACCAAAGAGAAGCCGAGCTTGAGAGGATAGTAGAAGAATCGAAACAGAGAGAAGCGTATTTGGAGAACGAGCTAGCTAGCATGTGGGTTCTTGTCTCTAAGCTGAGAAGATCTCAAGGAGGTGGTTCTGAAATCTCTGATTCTGTGTCGGAGACGCTACAAACCGATCGATCATTTTGAGAACATGAAGTAGTAGGATATGTTTGTGCAGTGATATTCCAGAGTTTGTGTTGTGTAAGTATGATTAAACATAAAAAATATGATTATTTGAAAAATCATCACATGGTTTACAAAATAGAAAAAGACAAAACAGTGGACATGTCCTTAAATTTATGGGGGGTCTGATAAAGGATTTAAGAACAATATACAGAACAAAGAGTGTGATCATGTAAATGTTTATTTACAGAGAGGCCAAGAGGAGAAACTAAGAGTTTTGGGTTAACGGTTAGAGAGGCTTAAGAGTGTTCTTAGGAGCACTTATCCATGGAGTGTCAGCAATGGCAAATCTCCACAAGGCATTGACATGTTCAGGCAATGCGTAATCTATGCCGACTCGAGGACCAACCAATACTTTCTCCACATCTTCTCCTCCATCCAGAACCTCCAATCCTCCTGTTTTTTCATACATAGTTTATTACAACAAAGCTTAAACTCTCTTAAAGAATCAGCAAAACCAGAAACTCCATTAACTGATTTGGTTCAACTAACCAGGAGAATAGAGAGGATGATGAGACCACTCTGTTGAAAGTCCAAGCGCTTGCCCCACCTGCACGAGGCACAGATGAATATAAAGAGTAAGTGAATCTCTATATTTTTGTGCAGGGCTTGATGCAAGGTGTAAAATTGACAAAGATCAGACAGACTCTAACCTTTCCTGGTCCATTTAGAAGAAGGGGTTTGTCGGTTTTCTGGCCACGACGCTCCTGTATGGTCTCCAGCCCTGCAGTACCATCAACACCCTTTTAAGCCAACCAAAGATCGATATAATCATTTTTTTTTTATAATGCAAAAAACGCTATCAATCAAAGCAAAACTTGAGTTAATACATGCATACCTATACTGACAACTTTGAGCCAAAGACAAGAGTGTAATGAACAAAAAGTCTCACAGAAATGATGTGAACAGATATATTACCGGTAACAGGAGAACAAGACCGTATCAAAACAGCGGCTCCAACTCCATCCTTATCAGCAACAATGTTGAGCATCATATGGAGACCGTAACAAAGATAAACATAGGCATGTCCTCCTGGTCCAAACTAAATTAAAAAATAAAGAAAAGAACCACATTTCAAATTGTGATGTGTATTGTAACTAAATGATAACAAAGCAGCAATGAAGAAACTCACAATAGGTGCGGTCCGTGGGGTAACCCCGGAGCGTCCATGGCAAGCTGAATCATTTGGTCTATAAGCTTCTACCTGCCAAAGGAGGAACAAGGTTAGATTCTCCAGCCAAATCGTTTCCAAACCAAAAATTATAGTCAGAGTATCAAAAATCCAAAAACAACAAAAAAAAACTAAACTTTTATGAGGAGACAAGAACAGAACTTTGTCTCTGACCTCTGTAATGCGCAGGACAACATTGTCTCTCCTCAGGAACTTCCCGAGCAAACGCGGCGCAAGATCAAGCGCGTCGATTTGAAAGAACTCCGGCGGCATTAGCTTCATCTCGGCGGTAGAAGTGCTGGTCAATGGGTACTCGGGTCTGATCCGAACCATCCGAGTCTTGGAACAGTGCTTCTTCTCACATCGCGATGCACGTAGGGCAAGTGGAGTTGTAACCTTTGGTGTTTCCGAATCCTGATCAACCCGCTTCGATCGACGAGCCGGTTTTTTCATTGACGAACAGACACCAAATAAAGATTTTGACTTTTTCGAATGTTCGAACTTTGACCTTTCTTCGTTTTTTTTTTTTTATTTGGCGGGTGATTGTTATGCTGTCCGAAGGTTAAGCAAGCCTTAACAGAAGGAGTAAAAATCTCATATACAGAAGGAGTAAGAAGCTTTCCTTATGAATGTCATATAAATTTTTCCTCCGTTCTTTTTTCAATATTTTGCGTTTTAAAGACTTTTTTTTGTATTCTGTAAAAATGAAATTGTTACCTAAATTATAACTAATAATAATTTATTTTAAAATAAAATAATTATATATACAATCACAAATATTAAACTAATAAAACAATATTTATTTAAGACTATTTCATTTGTTAAACTGCACTTATATCAACTACTATAGGGATGATTGTTAACATAGTTTCACTTCACCTAAATAATAGGATTATCAGACCAAAAAAATAATAGGATTAGCAAAAATTTCTAGACACTTCCAAAGCTTTTCAAGGCTTTTTTTGGCATCAGTTAATTATATAATTTTTTCCTTTTTCAGTTGGAAAAAAAAAAAGAAAAAAGAAAAAACAAATCTCTTTTCTAGAGGCTTCGTTTGCATATATCTAGGTTTAACCTCCCTAGCTCCAGCTGAAAAACTCAATCAGTCACTGTTAGGTCAAATCTCGATCCCCAATCCCACAGAGCCCCCATGGCGAAGTTCGGCGAAGGCGACAAGCGATGGATCGTCGAAGACCGTCCCGACGGCACCAACGTCCACAACTGGCACTGGGCCGAGACCAACTGCCTCGAGTGGTCTCGCACCTTCTTCAACAACCAATTCTCCAACGCCGCCGTCCTCTCCGGCGAATCCAACCTCTTCGTCAAAATCAACAAGGTGGAGAAGCTCGAGGGCGAGGCGTACGTGAACGTGCGCAAGGGGAAGATCATCCCCGGCTACGAGCTCAACGTCTCGCTTTCCTGGGAAGGCGAGGCGAAGGACTCGGAAGGGAAGACGATCTTGAAGGCGGAGGGGGCGGTTGATATGCCGTACATCTCCGATGAGAATGCGGATGAGGATCCCGAGATTAGGTATTACGGTTTAATCCGGTTTGGTATATACCGGTTGTTAAGTTTCCTTTAGCTTTTACGAACACTTATGATTTGAGACATATAATTGGTACATTTCAATATTACGGTGACATATAGGTTTAATCCGGTTTAGTATATACCGGTTGTTATGGTGGTTGAGTTTCCTTTAGCTTTTACAAACGTTATGATTTTGGAAAGGTGATTGATACATTTCAATGTTAGGGTTTCGGTGAAGGATGAGGGGGCGATTGGGAAGACGTTGAAGGAGGCGATGGTGACGAAGGGGAAGGTGATTGTTCAGGAGAAGGTTAGGGCTTACGTGGAGGCGATGGCGAGAGGAGGTCCTTGTAGGGATGAGTTGGAGTCTAAGAAGGCGGCTCCCAAGTCTGCAGCGCCCCCGGCGTCCGCTGTGGAGAAGACTAGTGGTTTGCCTGCTGTGGTGGTGGAAAGTAAGGTTGTGAAGGAGAAGAAGAAGGTGAAGACGAAGGAAGGGTTCAAGACGATTACTATGACTGAGAAGTTTAGTTGCAGAGCTAAGGATTTGTACGAGATTCTGATGGATGAGAATCGTTGGAAGGGGTTCACGCAGAGTAATGCTAAGATTAGTAAAGATGTGAACGGTGCGATTAGTTTTTTCGACGGGTCGGTTACTGGGACGAATGTGGAGCTTGAAGAAGGGAAGTTGATTGTCCAGAAGTGGAGGTTTGGAAGCTGGCCTGATGGTCTTGATTCAACGGTTAGTTTTTGTGATTCAACAGAGGAGAGTCTGGTTTAGCGTGTGATTGTGGTTGATGTATTGTGCTTTTGACGTTTCAGGTGAATATCACTTTCGAGGAACCTGAACCTGGAGTCACCGTTGTCAATCTTACTCACACTGACGTTCCTGAAGAAGACAGGTTAGGGACACTGATCTAACTGCTGTTTTCTAGTCTTTCTTATGATGATTTGGTCTTGCATTGCTGTTGAACTTGGAAAAAATAGCGGCGAGATGGTAGTATGCAATTGTTTTTTTTTTCTGGTATTGAGACTGCTTTAGAGCTTGGTTTTAGATAGAACTTTCCTAATGATGTACAAAGCTGGAACCAACGGAACTATTTAAGAGAATCGCAACCTTGAGGAACCACTTTAGCTAGTTAAATCTCTCAATGACTGACACTATTGCTAACTCTAGTGTCTATGTTATTTCTAGAATTACTTCTGATATTTGTAACTCATCAAGTCTTCGTTCTAGTGAATGAGTTCTTATTGAACTTGGATTGCAGTCTATGATAACTCTGAATCTCTCAGTGGTCCACACGTCTTTAAATCTTCTGTGATAATCCTTTTTCACCAGCTAGCTCTTATGTTATGAAGAGTGCGTTTCTTTGTTCCTTGTGAACACTACACTTGTTTGCTTATTCTTGAGTCTCTGGAGCACATTTGAAACACAGTTGTTTGTCCACATTCTCTTGCTCCTCCTGTCGTTAAGTAATACTCTTTGTTATTCAATGTGACGATGCTTCCATTGACTGATGCAGATACGGGAATGCGACTGTGGTGGAAAACACGGAGAGAGGATGGAGAGACCTCATCTTCCATAGGATCCGTGCCGTTTTCGGGTTTGGAATGTGATTTGTGATTTTGCTTAATCAAATAACAAAATCAGCATTGCTTTATCTACAAGTTTGATTGTGATTTCAATTCAAAACAAAAAGGACTTATAAACAGTGCAGAAGAGTGTATGGATTTTTAATTTTAGTCTATGCATTTTCCATGAACTCTTTGGTATTTTTGTTCAGAGTGTTTTGATCCATGGCACACACACCAAACTGTTCACTTACAAAACTGTTGTATTCAGCATTTTATCATTATTAACTGTATTATTCAAAAGCAATTGTGTGCTTAGTAAACCACGGCATCAAGACTGGCAGTGTTCAAAGATTGTGATGAATAACAGGAAGCTTTGGTTTGAAATTATCAAATTTCGGTTGATCATCAGCTTTTTACTAATCGCAGTACATCACCCCCCAACAAGTTGTAATGAACCAATTACCAGAACCTTCTTTGACCAAAGCATTAGACAGTAAGAAGAGACTAAAATGTTACAGACCGAGGCACGCGTGCATATCATTTGAACAAGATTATAGTTATATTCACCATTAAGAATTTAGTTATGGTCTCTATAGTAATTACTCATTAGTCTAGTAGTGGTTTGTGGATCTGTCATTTGTAATATCATTTAGATAGCATTTTTTTGTATTTTTAGAACACCAAACACCTGTATTAAATTAAAGATCAAAAAGAAACATGACGAAAAACAAAAATTGTAGAAAAGTTTTATTTGAGATCCTAAACCCATTATTCGAAAGAAATATGAAAATGTCGAATTTAAATTGAAGATCCCAATCAACGGATTGTGAAACTTAACAAATTTGCGGTGAAATAATTAAGCATAATTAAATACACATTATAAATATGGTTGACCGGATAATAATGAACTTTTCTTACATCAGATCCAAGGTTCACATTCCGAAGATTGTTGCAGTTATTACTTTTGTGGAAGTTTTAAAACATCATCACACGTAAGTTCGTGTTAGAGAATTAATAGTAGTAGTAATCTTCGCTGTTTAGAGCGGAAATGTCGCAACTCGTTTCCTCCATTTCGTTTCTTTTTTGTTTTGGATCCTTCAAAAAATCCGCAACACTCTCGTTCCATTGGAGTTGATGACATAGAGAGTGCGTCGAGCTTAACATTAATTAATGTCTTGAAAATGTAGAAAATGTATTTTTTTGAAACAAATTTTTTTTCTAAAACATGAATCTTTTAAAAACAGAGGGAGTAATAAATTATTCTCACGTCCTTTTGTTTGTATTTTAATACATCAAAAAACGTTAATTACGCAGTCAAGATGTGCATTATTATTAGGCATTGTAGAAGTATCTTTCTTCCTCATCGAAATTCAAACCGTTTAAAACAAGTTATTGACAAAGAAAAAGGCGTTAATTGTTTTACCAAAAAAAAGGCGTTAATTTAATCGTGACTAATAAGCTCCTTTGTCGACCCCCCCCCTCGTAACCCATCTTTTACGTGTAGGCCGTTTCTTGCTTCCACTCCCCAACTTAACTGCCACATATACATACTACTACTTAGGTCATTCAAATCGAATTCGTTTTGTTCTTTTTTACATTCTTTTTTGTTTCATGCTCTTTTAATAATAAGGGGATCACAATCTCAACATTCCAAATATATATAAAAAAAAAACACAATCTCAAATTCTCAACATTCCAAACATGGCATCACTAGTGGCATTCTCGTACTTTCCTCCATGACAAGGGGCACTTTGTAATAGAAATCACGCAGTGACTTTTTACCCATTTATTTATATATCGACGATTCCTAAGCAAAAATAATCACTTTACCGAACAGACAACTCTCTGTCTCTTTTATGTCTTCTCTCCAAAACGAAAAAGTCTCTTCTCCGTCAACATTTCACTTTTCTTCTTTCCCAAAATCTCTCTCTCTCTCTCGCTCGCTCTCTCTCTACACTCAAATACACAGTCAGAGGAGAAAGAAAAACAGAGACTCTTCACGCTCCCAAAAAAAACTTAACACCTTAGCCTCCCCAAATGACTTCAGACTCTGTCAAGCACGGCGGCACAACCATCTCCGCCGCATCCTTGGAACTAAAAAGCTTTCTCACCGCCGCGAAACCGAGAAAAACCTCGACTTGCGTATACGCTTTCGTCACAACCTTCGTCCGTCCTAACTGTTTTCTTAGTCTTAATCACGCCTTCTCCAATCACCACCGTCTCTCGGTCCATTTCTTCATTCATCCTCCTCCCTAACGTCACCGCCTCCGTTACCGTTACTTCGCCGTCCCATCGATAACACCTACATTGCCGGAAAACCTCACTCGGGCTGCTACTGAAAACGCAACTTTTGCGTCTCCCTTCGGTAATGGAACAACGATTCACTTGCTAGGAAACAGCACTTCACAGTCCCGGACCGACCATGCATGGGGAAAAAACATAGTTGTTGTCTCCTCCAAGTTCGGACAAACAACGACTCGCGGAAGCACCTCTCTCCAAAGACCCTAACCGTCAACTTCCTCTGCTTCTCCAATGAGAAAACAGAGTAAAAAGTCGCGGAAGAGACGAGATATCATCAAGTCTCTGAAGAAGTGCGACTTCTACGAGGGAGAGTGGGTGAAAGACGACTCGTATCCGCTTTACAAACCCGGTTCGTGTAATCTCATCGATGAGCAGTTTACTTGTATCTCTAACGGAAGACCCGACGTTGAGTTTCAGAAACTCAAGTGGAAGCCAAAGCAATGTACTTTACCAAGGTACTAAAGGATAAAACTTAATCTGCTTTTTTAATTTTCGACTTCAAAATCTACTTTCTTTGTCTTATTATATGGTTTGATGTTGCCATGTATTTATTTATTATATCTCTAAAAGGTTGAATGGAGGTAGATTGCTGGAGATGATTAGAGGAAGAAGGCTTGTCTTTGTTGGAGATTCGCTGAATAGGAACATGTGGGAGTCTTTGGTTTGCATTCTTAAAGGATCAGTCAAAGATAAGAGTCAAGTCTTTGAAGCTCACGGAAGGCATCAGTTCCGTTGGGAGGCTGAGTACTCTTTCGTCTTCAAAGTAATTTTCTTTTCAGTCCAAATCAGTTTCATTACTTGCTTTGAGACTTTTGTAATCGATGATTGTGTGTGGTTGGATAGGATTATAATAGCACTGTGGAGTTCTTTGCATCGCCTTTCTTGGTTCGAGAATGGGAAGTTACGGACAAGAACGGGACCAAGAAGGAGACTCTGAGGTTAGATTTGGTCGGGAAGTCATCTGAACAGTACAAAGGAGCTGATGTTCTTGTATTCAATACTGGACATTGGTGGACTCATGACAAAACTTCCAAAGGGTAGTAGTAGAGTTCTTCTGTCAACTACTTTGATCCCTTATTTAGCGGATTTGACTCAATTGTTTAAATGATTTTGATTAGGGAGGATTATTATCAAGAAGGAAGCAATGTTTACCCGAAACTCGACGTGGACGAAGCGTTTAGGAAAGCATTGACTACTTGGGGTCAATGGGTTGATAAGAATGTGAATCCAAACAAGTCTCTTGTCGTCTTCCGTGGATACTCCCCTTCGCATTTCAGGTAAAATACACATCTTGTGTTGTGGTTTTATAACAACGATTAAGAAAGTTATCATTTTTTAGAAACTGTAGTTTAATATATAACTTAGATATAATTGAACCAATCTAAACAAGAAAAGATCATTTCATTGGTCACACTATATCTAAAATGTAAAAGTTGTCTAGAAATGTAAAAAATCACTAAAATTACTTATGATATGAAACATAGGAAGGGAGTATAAAAAGTGTTTCTAAAAGTTTGGTTTGGTTTGGTTGCAGTGGTGGGCAATGGAATGCAGGAGGAGCATGCGATGATGAAGCAGAACCCATCAAGAACGTGACTTACCTAACTCCTTACCCTTCTAAAATGTTAATACTTGAAAGAGTTTTAAAGGGGATGAAAACGCCGGTCACGTATCTCAACATCACGAGGTTAACAGATTACAGGAAGGACGCTCACCCCTCTGTTTATAGGAAACAGAAACTATCTGCAGAAGAACGCAAAGCCCCATTGCTGTACCAAGACTGTAGCCACTGGTGCCTCCCAGGAGTGCCTGATTCTTGGAACGAGATTCTCTATGCTGAGATGCTTGTAAAGCTCCACCAGCTTCATGGCAACAGACGGCGGAAACCTAAAGGTGTATAGGAGTTGGAATCAGAATCTTTTTGTTAGATGAATACAGATCTTTTCAAATGATGAGAAGAAGAGGAACCACTTAGAATCAACGGTCTCTTTTTCAGATTTGTGCCATTGAAGGTGTAGAGAAAGTAAGAGATGGGAATCACATTAGTGCCTTGATGTACGTAAGAGATGAGTTAATCACTTGATGTTGCTGCATTTGTAGTTAATTACAATTTACAAGTGATTCATTTTTGTTACATGCAACTCCAAAGTAATTGTGAAAGATATCAACAGTATAGTCAGGTCTATCTTGAAATGCCTCAATTGTTCATATCCTATTAAAATTACACATGAAACTCAGGAACGGCTCTAAAAAGATGAGAGCTCTAAAACCTATATTGGAGACAAACCTGACAATCCAAGATGAACTTGACAAGCTTTGATTTGTCAATCTAGTATACACTATCAAACATGATTAAGCTCAATAAGACTCACCAAGAACAACAAACCTAGTGGCTAAAATTTACAGATGTATACCTATGAACTAGATCTTTATATATATATATATATATAAAGATTATGTCTCATGATGCTGATAGAACAACCAAAAATCTCTTACAGAATGCAGAGGGTTAATCGTGTATTTTGTTTATTTTTAAAATGCACTAGTGCTATTGCTTTTTTTTGTTGGAAAACAATACTCTACGCTGCGTTATATGAGTTGCTTTAATTGAAACTGGAAAGTATTTTGTAATCACAAAGCCCACTTTGTAAGATTATTGGTATCTTTCTATTTAAAATATATCATGTTTTTGAGAAGTTCATTGTGTCTAATGGTGTTATGTTGAGCTATATATTAGAAGTCCACTATTTCTCCTTAATATATTCGAGTGACAGTGTGAGTTATCTACAACTAATTACAACGATTCCAAAACTAATTTATGTGCCTAGCTTGTGCACAAAGTCAACTTGAGAACAAATCAACTTGTATACTTGCATAAAATTAACAAGATATTAAGAAAGATCATATCTGTAGATTTTAGAAGTACTAGACGTCTTGAAATCTGTTTGTTAACCTCTTACATTTGTGGGCTATGGCTTTGAGAAGTTTTATCCTAGCCTCCTCTATATAAACTAATAAACACAGGGTTTTTTTATCACCGCATGCAACCAACATAGTTTTTGAGAAGTTTATCTTTTGCTTCAAAAACTAGAAAAAAGTTTCGTTAGATATGTGGAACCAAAAGCTGAGTTTTTGGTTTGAGATAGAAAACTTCTCAGAGAACAAAGCTGTCATATCGTCTAAGACATTCGTGAGCAGCGGATGCGAATAAACTCCACAGATCACCAATTGTTGGGTTAACGAAGGTTCAATTCATTCAAAAAAATGACTTGAAGGATATATACATTAAATTTTTAGTTGAGGAGTTTTTATTCGAAAAAAACTTAGTTGAGGAGTTTTTATGTTAAAAATTCTTTGTTTTATGTAATCATAATAATTTTGACAAGTATTTCCTATTTTTTGATGAACAAATTGTAGATGAAATCGGAAGCGGTGGAAGAAAGTTTGAAGCTTTTTCTTTGATTCAATAGGTCGCCAGGCTTACGATATTCAACAATATTTGAAAACCTAAAGACATTGAAGATTGCTTCTAAATATATTCATACAACCATTTGGAGGAACAAGTTGTAAAGAAAATAGTATAAAGAAAGCACAATTAAAAACATGTTATAAGAACAACTGAAATGACGATTTTGTTTGTTTGTGCAGTTTAACGCTTACATCAAGGAGTTTATGGGACCGTTCATTTTAACCCATGTACTTGAATTGTATTTCAAGTAGCAATATTATGATGAAACACACAAAAGCGATCTAGACACAATCTGAATGATAATGAAATGTTTCTATACTCTTGTTTCACTGTTTCTTCCACAATGAAATTGTTTTATAGTTTAAACATTGTATGATTGATAGAAACATGTTAAGAAAATATTTGATGTGGTTGGGAAATAGTAAACTCTACACACACACATTCATGCTCATGAGTCATGACACAACATCATCTTCAGAAACAGAACTGAGCTTCCCTAGCAAGTCTAATCTGGAGTATGCACCATTTTGGTTCTTAGATGATCGAGATCCATTATCATAGACTCAAATCAAAACTCTCTTCTTTGTTTCTAGCATGTTGATATAAAAACAAAAGAACAATAGATTGGAAAGGGCAAAATTCAAATGGTAGTTATGATGAACATAGACATAGCACGGGAAGTTGAACGATATAGACTTTTAGAATCTTTTTCTGCCATCAGAATGTACCGAACGTGCGTGTCAGCTACGAGCTTTGTCTGCCATCAGGTTCAATAAATTGACACAAATAAAACAAAAGAAATTCGAAGTTGTATTGTGCAGGTTAAGATCATCGCTCTTTCAGTACAATATCAAAAGACGAAACTTTTTTTAATGTGTCGTTCTATTAGACAGAGACATAGTCCGGTCCGCTACGGTAGAACTCAAAACCAGAAATATACCAAGTTATGTAAAACCAAACCGAAATAAACGGTTCCGGATAATAAAACCCAGAAGAAGATAAACCTCTCGCAGATGCTTTCGTCTCTCTTCTCTGCCCAAAAAAAAAAACAAACAATGGCGAGTCTACTCGACTCACTCACAACCAGAAGCTTCTTCTCTCTTCACTCATCAATACCTAGAATCTCTTCTCCATTAGCCTCTTCACCTTCCTTTCCTTCTTCATCGTTGCTTCCTCCCTCCGTTCTCTCTTACTCTCACCAACACTCGCATTCTCGCTTCCCTTATTACCCTGTCGCAGCAGCAGCAACTCTCGATGGTCAAGAAGAGCTAGAATTCGAGGAGGAATCGGAAGAAGAAGACAGCTACCCTGATGATGAGTCGGATGAAGAAGAAGAAGAAGACATCTCCATCGATATCTCAATTCTCGAAAAAGAAGCGAGAGATATCGTTAGAGACTACGCCACTACTCTGTCTCGCGAGCTCAAACTCGGTAAAGATTGTCTCTTTTTTTCTTTTTTTTTGCATATTTGTGTATTTGGTCACTGCTCCATTGACTGTAAATAATGATCAAGCTTGATGTTTTACAGAGGATGATGTAGTAGTTGAAGGGAAGGAATCACGTAGAAAGGGGAAGAGGCAAGCCAAAAATGTTAGTCACATTCTCTCTCTCTCTCTCTCATGTTTATTTCAGTAAAGGCTCCTCCTTTGAGCTTGAGATGTTGTTTAAGTAGAGAAAGTTTTGATCTTTTGTTAGTTACTGACATTTACTTTAAAAAAAAAAAATAACAGAACCAGACGCAGATACCAGAGCATCTTCTCCAAAGAGTTGCCATCGTTGGAAGGCCCAATGTTGGAAAATCAGCATTGTTCAACCGTCTTGTTGGGGTAAAAAAGAGTTTTAACTGACATGACATCAAAGTTCAAATCTTTTTTTTTTTTTTCAGAGATAGTCAAAAGTAAAACCAATAAAAAGATTTTGACTCAAAACTTGTCCTTTTAAATACACAATTTTGCAGGAGAATAAAGCAATTGTGGTGGATGAACCTGGAGTTACCAGGGATAGACTGTACGGTAGATCCTACTGGGGTGATCAAGAGTTTGTGGTGGTAGACACTGGAGGTGTTATGACTGTTTCTAAGTCACCTGCTGGTGTCATGGAAGAGCTCAACGTTTCCACCACCATTGGCATGGAAGGTATTCCATTAAGCTCTAGGGAGGCTGCTGTTGCGAGGATGCCTTCAATGATTGAGAAGCAAGCTACTGCTGCTGTGGAAGAGTCAGATGTTATTGTTTTCGTTGTCGATGGCCAGGTTCTCTTCTTTTATCTTCAAGTCTGCTCTACGTTTCAGTCTTTGGCTTACCCAAACCGGTCACTGATGATATATGGTACTCTATAATTGCAGACAGGGCCTACAGGTGCTGATGTGGAGATTGCAGACTGGTTGCGGAAGTACTACTCACATAAGAATATCATTTTAGCGGTGAACAAATGTGAATCACCACGTAAAGGACTCATGCAGGCGTCAGAATTTTGGTCTCTTGGGTAAATTTGACTTTCATCCTACCCTCAGAATCATGTTTGTGCTTTCATATACAAAATTATGGTGGCATGAAGTTAACAAAAGCATATCATGATTGGAACTTCTCCAGGTATTCACCTATCCCTATATCTGCATTGTCTGGAACTGGAACAGGAGAGCTGCTTGATCTTGTTTGTTCTGGACTAAACAAACTCGAGGTTTGTAACCTTTTAGTAATGTTCAACTGGCCTCAGTTTTACAAATTAAATATCAAAACCAATGATTTTTTTTTTCTCTAGATAATTGAGACCATGGAAGAGGAGGAAGAAGAAAACTACATACCTGCCATTGCAATTATAGGCCGGCCAAACGTTGGGAAAAGCAGCATTTTGAATGCACTTGTCCGAGAGGATAGAACAATCGTTAGCCCTGTTAGTGGCACTACCCGTGATGCTATTGATGCTGAGTTTACCGGACCAGATGGGGAGGTCAGTTCAATTTTCTCTGGCTTTGCTTTCTTTGAGTGGCTTAGTTTTCTTCCGTACAACACTGAAAAAATGATTTTATCAACTGTGCTGCAGAAGTTTAGGCTAATAGATACAGCTGGGATCAGGAAAAAGGCAGCTGTGGCATCATCAGGGAGCACAACAGAGGCCATGTCAGTGAATCGTGCGTTCCGAGCAATTCGACGTTCTGACGTGGTTGCTCTTGTCATTGAAGCCATGGCATGCATTACAGAGCAGGTATATCTCACTTGAACAAGTGGGGGAAACAAATATAACTTTTTCTCGTTCCTTAATGTTTGTTATATTGGGAAACACACACAGGACATGAAGATTGCAGAGAGGATCGAAAAAGAAGGGAAAGGATGTCTTGTAGTCGTAAACAAATGGGATACAATACCTAACAAAAACCAGCAGACTGCAGCACATTACGAGGATGATGTTAGGGAGAAGCTCCGTTCCCTCAAATGGGCACCCATTGTTTATTCAACTGCTATAACTGGCCATAGCGTTGACAAGTACGTACATCTCCTTCAAAAGTTTTTAAAAAAAAACTATTTCAATCTTTTCGTTTTTTACTTATTCTGTTGGATGAAAATGTAGTATTGTGGTTGCTGCTGCAACGGTTCAAAAGGAGAGATCAAGAAGACTTAGCACTGCTACACTGAACCAAGTGATAAGAGAAGCTGTTGCGTTTAAATCCCCTCCGAGAACCAGAGGAGGCAAACGAGGCCGTGTTTATTATTGCACTCAGGTAAAATAATAATAACACATCTCTCAATGTTTTTACAGTAAAGGCAAATCTTGAGACTAATTGATGTGATTAATTAATTGCAGGCAGCAATAAGGCCACCGACGTTTGTGTTCTTTGTAAACGACGCAAAGCTGTTTTCGGATACGTACAGAAGATATATGGAGAAGCAGCTACGCACTGATGCGGGCTTTGCTGGGACTCCTATTCGGCTTCTTTGGCGCAGCCGTAAGAGATCTGACAAAAATGGAGGAGGTACTAGTTTTGCTGAGCATTAACTTGTGATTCATTTTGGAAAAATATGACAATGTTTTGTATGTATAACTTGAAAAAATGATGCAGGTGGAGGAACAATGAGAATGTCAAGTCTTTCACGTGAGAGAAAACTTGCAACCAAAGGGTGATATATAATGACAAGTCATTTTTTTTGCTTAATTATGTGTGTATTTCTTGAGAAATAATGTATTTGAAATTCAATATATATTATATTCAACTTGTTCATAGTCTCTGACTCTCTATTTGATCGATCTTCCATGTATGTTTCCTTTTGTTTCTTCTGAGATCAGAACAACTTTTACTACATCTCTTGATGAACTATAGAAAACAGAAGCACACCAACATTTCTTAGATTTGTGTTTTCTTAATCTCAAGCTGGTTGGAAAACAGAAAATGATGAAAAGGATGAAAACACAAGAGATGTGGCTGCTCTCTCAGTAAAGCTGCTCTTTCTTCTCATGCCACCATCTCCACCTGTAAAACCAAAAAGAAAGAAACACCAATTTGCAATTGTCATAAACATTACGAATCCCACGTATGAAGTAAGATGAGACTTGAGACCATTTATATATAAGAGCCAGAGTAGTACGTACCAGTAGTAGTCCCAACGAGGACGGACTTTAGTCATGCGATTATCATCAGAAGGATGATAAGGATGTGCTGCGTGGCGAGTGTTGTGGAAGGCGCAGCAACCTGCAGCATAGACAGCGATGAGGAGGACAAGGACCAAAATGTTAACCACCGACAACTTTCTCCAGTCAAGACGGATCTCCTCAAGAACACCAGCTTTACAAGCATCACACTCGTAGCATAACGTTTCAATACCATTATTCCATCTATAGCAATCATCTCCTCCTACTATTACTCCGGTCTCGTACGTGCACGCCGTCGGTGGCTTACAACATCCCGACTATAAATCAAACACACACAAAGTTAATGAAGATCTAGCTTATAGGATACTGAATATTAGAAAAATGTTAATGAGGATCATCCTTTTGAATCATAAAAATAAAATAAATATATAGTTTATAAACTTTATAAATTTAATGGTTATAATTCAAAAGAGATGTTAGACATATTATTAACTTTTTAAAATCTACAATTAATATTTTTTTTTTTGAATAGGGCTCTAGGCACTGGAGGATGATACCTGAACAGAAGTCATGTCTCTTTGGAAGTAATCAAGTGTAGTCCAAGATTCAATCTTAGCACAAGTCTTGGAACTCAAGATACAGCTTCTTATAGAGATCCAATACTGAGGATCTCTAACTCTTTCTCTCAGCCATGGATGATAATCTCCAAGCCTGTACTCTTTATAAACCCTCCCTGGTACTTCCACACCACCTCCTTGGCTCGTCACCACCAGACCAAACAGAGTTAGACCCATTAGAGTCGCGATGAGGAAGATCATGACCACTAAGTAAACCCATAGAGCCCATGCCACGTTGAAACATGCTCCTATGAACCCCGCGAGGGATACTAAGAGTATGATGAAACCTATAACGAGTAGAGGAGTTTGGAGGAAGTTCTCGCAAGTTGTGCTGCTTCTGGCCTTCCATAGAGCGGCTCCTATGATTGGTATTGAAGCTAGTAAGCTGAGGAGGTTTAAGACTCCTATCACTGTGTTGCTGAATCTGTACATAGTAGTAGTTGTGTTATCAAGAAGAAACCAAAGACTTAGCAAGGTCTTCTCTTATATCTCTCTTTTTTTTTGTTATAAGCAGATTCTCTTCTTGAAATGTGAACTTCAAATCAGCTTTATCTTACAATCTTCTTTGTTTTTTTAGTTATTATATTGGTTAACTCTACTCCCTTTTTTTTTGCTTTTGATTCTTTCTTATCAATTGGGAACTTTTTTTAAGCGGAAAAGGTTAAGGGTTAATGGTTTGATGATTCATGCTCATATTCTTTGGTCGCCTCTTGATTTGAATCAACCAAACAATTACAATTTTTTTTCAAATAAAAGTGTCTTTTTGGACAATTGTTTCTTGTTTATTATTCTATTTTATACGTTTATCTCGTTGTAGTAAACAATAAAGCAGACTACAAGTAGTGGCTTAATTAAAATATGAATAAAGATCATACCATATTATTATATACATTTTTTCTAGCTTAAAGTCCAAAAACTGCAATCATGGATTTGAATAATGGAGCATATCATATGTGGTATTGTATACTTTGAAATTGTTGATCTCGCTTGCGGGAAATAATTGGGGTCCAAATAATTGAGATACTTTTCATATATATCTTGTGTTTTTATAGTTCAAGTTAAATCCAAAAATATATTTTCAGGCCCGACTAATAAAATTTCTTTTTGTCATGTCCATATACCATGTAGAGTGTTGTCATTGTAAACTATGTTAAATTATATTTTGTTTATTTATATGTTTACCAATTTTTTGTATTCGTTCAGTAAACTTGTATGTTAAATTTACAATGAGGCAAACGGGGGTAAGCAAAGAATAATATAGACATGGACGGATGAATTTTCTTTTTAAGATGCTTGTACTGTCCCCATAACTTAGAGAATATTAGGCCTTGTAGGTTGAGGAGCACAATATGATCTTTGATTCCTCCATTTCGCTTTTTTTTTCTTTTGTGTAAGCAAGATGAATAATTAAATCTTGTTGTAGGCTGACAATTTTACGCAGTACTATATTTTGCAGATGACTTTTGAGAGGAAAAAAGGTTTTACAAAACATAATTTGAGCCAAAAGTACACACAAACTTGAAAGAGTAAAAGAGTTTACAAAGATTGTGGTCCTTGTCTGTGGTTCAAAAAGACGAATGGGAAATGAAAATAAAAATGCTAAGCAAGAGTAACAAGAAACTCGCAAGCTTGAAACCAAGTGTTATCTTCCTATAGAACCATTATCTCTACTAGTATACATCTCAAAATCCTCAGACAAGCAGATACAGCTCAGCTGTAATCAGTTTGCAGGGTCAAGTCTTGTACACCCAAATCATGGTATACATCATACACATATTGCAGTAAAGGCCTTTCATCTATCCCGCTCTTCACCTAAACACAAATACCCGAAATAACCAACTCAAATCATTTGCAACCCTCATGTTCTAATCCATAGAAGAAGAAAAAAAAACAAGAAGGAAGCTAGTACCTGGATTCTGAGTGAGCCAACAGTGTGACCGGGCACAACCTCCCAGAAACGTGCCTGTAATACTTCCACGACATCTTCTCGAGAAGTAATCTGTAAAGAAAGAGAGTTGAAGAGAAACCTAGGTTGATCGATCTTCTCTCTATAGATGGGAAAAATATGTACGCGTTCAGGAAACACTTTATGGAAAAGAGCGAACCTGTCTCAAGCATTTGCTTAATGCAGGAAGAAGGAATGTTTGGAGGTGCCATCTGAAGCAAGACACCACCAGTGGCTTTGAAGAGTGGCATAACAAGCATAAAGACTGTAATAGATACCAATCCCAAACATAGGACCTCTGCATTTTCAACCCTGAAAAATCCAAGACCGGAGGAGAAAAAATGGAAAATGTAAGAGGTCAAGTAATAGGACATTTTTTATTCATCTTGTTCCTTTAAAAGGAAGTGAGCATTACCCGAGAGAGAGGAGCCAGGATGCCAGTATCAGACCTGCACTGAAAAGACAGAAGCAACGAATATGTCATGTGGGATGCAAAGAGAAACATTTTTCTATCTAACTCTCTGCGGCTCTGCTTGAGATAAAGGAAGCCAAATAGAATATCACACCTGCGGAATGGAATCTGATATGACATGCAAGCAAACGGAGTGGTAGTTCATATCTTCTGCTTTTCTGTACACTGCATCATTTTATGAATTTAAGAAACACATTCAAGAAAAATGTGAGTCTTTGAATATGTACAGAAGGGAACAATTATTGCAGATCAGTTCCTATCATGCTGTCTCTCTATTTTGACTAATCCTCCTACTGATTCTATCTTAACCAGAAACCCTTGCTTCTTTGTGCTTTACACTGACAGGGGTGGGCAGTTTTTAGAAATGAAATATAGCAGAGCCACTAAACAAGGCTATATCATATAAAGCACCAGTATTGGTATTAGTTCATTCCAGTCTAACCAGATCTTAACATGATTATAAAACAGAGAATACATACCAATATTGACACGAGCATAATTCCGGAAGAACCAAACACCAAGTAGGTTCACCAGCAGATTTGTTACCGCTGATACAATAAGATAATGCCTGCATAAAGTCGAATTAAATACATCAGATTAAAGAAAAGAACTTAGTGTAAACTTAGTAAGTGCTAGAGAAATAACTACAAGCTCTTAGGCATGTCACTTGTGGAAAAAAACTTACTTATGCTCTGATTCGTCTTGTATAAATGCATGAAGAGCTTCCACAGCCAAGGAGAATGACATGAACATAAGAAACAGCTGTCTACACATATGTCAAATACTGAACATATCAATGTGTCAACTCAAAAGATAAAATACAGAGAATGGGACAGTGAAGCCAAAATGAAAGATAACTCTGTTATATGTGCTAATCCACATTTTAACAAGCTGTAAGATAACTCTATTCAATCAACAACAGTAAAGGAAAGCGTGGTAACACTAAGTTAAGCTCTCAACACTACTTTCTACACGATACTAAACCAGTTTATTGCATGGCACATCAGCCTTTAAACCCTCAAACTAAAACTGGAAAAAGACATCCAAAATACGTTGAGAGCATACTTACAGCATTAGTGAAAGCAGACAGAACTTCAAGTCTTTTGTACCTGGGAAAAAAAGGCAAATGTTTCTTAAGTTACAACCAATTCAGTACTATGCGATTACAGTATCAACAGTACGCTTAATTTGATCGTGTAAAGGTTGATCATTTAGTTATCATATTCAGCAATTAGATAACGAAAACAACAGCAGCTGTACTTTAGGGGAATGTCCCAGAGAAAGAAAAAAAAAAAATTAACGAATTGGGCAACGAAACATTAGAGCTATCCACAGAGATCATGAACCTATATCTCCAACAAATAAAATCCCCAAACTAAGCGGGTCAAATTTTACATCTTTTTTTTCGTTCTTACCCGTATGAGTAAGCATGATCAGGTTTCTTCCTTGAAGTTGCCATTGCAAATAAAGAAAACGTCAAGAGACCACATCCAAATGTCAAATGGAATGCATCGGAAACCAAACCTGCAAGAGTCACATAGAGAGTAAGTAAACAATGGGAATCTAAACAAACTCTCAAAACCAATTTTGATATGGACAAAACCTCAGCTGCAACAGAAGAGACAGATCTTATAACTCCATAACCAGAGGTCTCTAAGGATCAACTACCCGTGCGGTTATAGATTATATCAAACCTAAGACTTAACCAAAAACAACTCGGATTTAGCTGTTTTGTTTCATCTACATCTCTAGTCACTACCCTAACTAAAGGATGTGAAGCCTGGAGTCTTATTTCTCCAACAAATCAAAGTCTCTCTCTCTCTCTCTCAAACAAAGTAAAAACATGTTAAGCCCAAAAACCAAAATCGTACCTACACGCCCAGTCAAAAGCCCAATCAAGAGCTCAGTGGTAGAGTATGCCACGTTAAGCGAAATCAGCAGAAACAGCCTCTTCATCTGCCGATTCCCATTTCTCAGCACCCCAAAAACCACCAAAACCATACGCAAATCCGCCGCTTTCCCAATCGCAGCCGCTTTCCCTTCCCCGAACAACACACCATCCCCGTCGTCGACGGAGTATATCTCCGGCGGCATATCGATGGTGGAGACCGTCCTGTCGAGAAAAGGCTTCGCCGCCGGGGTTCGCGGGCCGCCGTGAGAGTGGTGAAACGAGCGGGAGTAAGCGAGCCTCCGATCATTGGCGGCGTACCCGACGTCGCTGCTCCGATCGTTCGGGAGTTCGTTATCGCCGCGAAGATCGAAGGAAACGGATCTCTCCATACTTTAGAGCTTTCTCTGTTTGATCCTTAATGTGTTAAATCGATTCAACGGCAGTCTTAAAAGAACACTTGCGCCTACGAGAATAGTCTTAATGGGCCACTATTCTAAGCCCATATAAGAACCCTCAAGTCAAGAAGCGTTGACTGCATTGAACGCCTTATTGGACTTGTTTGCCTCCCGAGTCTTGTAATTATGTATATGTGTATATGTTTTCTCCCATGTTATAAATCAACAAAAATACAGGATTACTTTTGATAAATACATTTTAGTATGTTAAGAAAGTCGGTTACCAAATCACATTCAGGCATTTTTCAGCCCGTTAATATTAATAATTATTCTTTTGTTGGATTTGTCCCACTTAAGGAACTTTCTCCAGCCCATTAAATAACTTTCAGTTACGTTACCAAATTTCGAAAAATAAATAAAAAGTGTCGTTACTCTTTTATGACTCTCAACCCTAAGAGCATCTTTAATGGTATATTTCCATACATCTTATGGCAATAAAATAAAAGGAAAAAATGAAAAACTGATCAAGATGTGTTTTTTTGGTTGTTATGGAAGAAGTGTTTCACCTAAGTTATTAGAGTGATGTGGCTTAGTTTTATTGGTTCTATTTTCTGGAAAATGTTTGTGTACTTTAATTAATATGTTTGTTTCTAAATGTAATACTAAATGTTTGTGTACTTTAATTAATATATTTGTTTCTTTTTATGTTTTCCATTTCTATCTTTCATTTTTTTCATAATAATTTGAAATTGTATATTGGTATCTTTTTATTTTCAAATAAAATTTAGTATTGCTTTTTTTATGTTTTTCATTTAAAATTTATTTTTAATGTTTTAAAAATTATTATATGTTTTAACATTATTAAATTATATAATTATTAAGATACAAGTTCTATATCCTCTCACTTATCCCACTATTAATTATTACTAAACTTCACCTCTTACATTATTTTATTAATTTTTACACATAACATATATTCTCCCACTTATCCCATTAAAGATGCTCTAAGGCTAATCGTGAGAAAATGACTCAGATTATGTTTGAAACGTTTAACACACCCGCTATGTATGTCGCTATCCAAGCTGTTCTGTCCCTCTACGCTAGTGGTCGTACAACTGGTAAGAACATCAATGTAATGTAATAATCATCTGTTTAAAGTTTATTAATAAAATATATTATATCTTAGTTATTAATATATAAATTTTTGAGATTTGCTATTAGTTTTGAACCAATACACTGTAAATAATCTTTTGAAATTTATAATTAATCATTATTATTTGATAAAATATGCATTAAAAATACAAAAAAAAATATAAACAATTTTTTTTCTAAAACTAACTTTCTGGAACCAAACATTTTATTGATGTGGAATCATTGTTTCAGGTATTGTGATTGGACTCTGGAGATGGTGTGAGTCACACTGTTCCAATCTACGAAGGATACGCTCTCCCACACGCCATTCTGCGTCTTGATCTCGCAGGCCGTGACCTCACTGATTACCTCATGAAGATTCTGACCGAGCGTGGTTACTCATTCACCACCACAGCAGAGCGTGAGATCGTGAGAGACGTGAAGGAGAAACTCGCTTACATAGCGCTCGACTACGAGCAAGAGATGGAGACGGCAAACACTAGCTCATCCGTTGACAAGAATTACGAGTTGCCTGATGGACAGGTGATCACCATCGGAGGGGAGAGGTTCAGATGCCCCGAGGTTCTTTTCCAGCCGTCTTTGGTCGGAATGGAAGCTGCTGGGATCCACGAGACGACTTACAATTCGATCATGAAGTGTGATGTTGATATTAGGAAGGATCTGTATGGAAACATTGTGCTCAGTGGTGGAACCACGATGTTCCCTGGGATTGGTGATAGGATGAGTAAAGAGATCACTGCTTTGGCTCCGAGTAGTATGAAGATTAAGGTGGTTGCTCCACCGGAGAGGAAGTATAGTGTTTGGATCGGAGGATCCATTCTAGCATCACTCAGTACCTTCCAACAGGTAATTTGATATTGTTGTGATCCTTTCTCTGCTTGTTTGTTACTCATTTCTTAAGCTGAAATGATACACAATGTTGGTGTTGCAGATGTGGATAGCAAAGGCTGAGTATGATGAGGCAGGGCCATCTATAGTCCACAGGAAATGCTTCTAGATTACCCTCGCCGATGGATGAAAGATTGTTTTGTATTGGAATATATGTTTAACGAGTTGGTTTCAGAATATTCTTTTCCTTTACTACATTTGTTTCTTGTTGTCACTCTCTTTTTGTTTCTACCATTAATGGAAAAAAAAGAGATTTGGTGTTTTTCACATTCGTTTTGTTCCCTCTTAAATCTGAAAACAAAGAAAGATAAAGATACCAGAGATTTTTCTTGTGTAAGGCTTATGTTGAAAAGTTTCCACAAATTAAAAGACGAGAACCGAGGATTTTTTTTTTACAAAAAGCTACTCCTGCAAAGAGATCTGAATCACATGAGTGGAGTGTGAGTAGTGAAGGTGATCTGCGAACCAAACAACACAATAACTCAAACTAAGTTTAATTGTAATGAAGATTAGATTCATGGTTCACTTCAGGTGAGTAAAACATCTGTGCACAAACCTTCTTACAGCATTGGTAGGTCTTAAAAATATAAAGTTGGTTGGCGTCAAGATTCACTAGTTTTAGAGGAAGATAGCATACACTTTTGAGAAAGCCACAATAAGATAGTTCGAGAACAGGAGTTTAGTTGTCGGAAAGTCACATTTCAGACGCAACAAAAAGACATTTAGACTACTAACGTCCCATATCACAATAATTTTAGCCAAAATGTCAGAAAACACAACAAAATGGACAATTTAGATTATTGAAAAAAAAACATAGCTTCTTAAAAACAAAGACGACCAGAGAGACAACAATAGAAAAGATCAATGACAATATCTTCTTCTGTTCTTCTTTCACCATATCATCCTCCTCATAACTTATTGTTGTACCAGAACACACCTTTCTTCTCACCTTGCCTGTCAGGCTTCTACATAGATACACTCCTTCGCCTCCCTCCACATCGCCTTAAACACTGGAGTCCCATCGAACTGGTAATAATCTCCCAGTATCGGCTTTATCGCCTTGGTAGCTTCCATCGCGTGGTAATGCGGCATCGTGGAGAACAGGTGATGCGCCACGTGCGTGTCCGTGATATTGTGGAACACCTTGTTCAAGATTCCGTAGTCTCTAGTCCACGGTAGCCAAGGCTCCCCTCAACCAATCCCACTCCGAGGAGTCGTAGTGAGGCAGCGAAGGGTGCGTGTGCTGCAAGTAAGTGATCAAGACTAGGAACCCGTTGACTATCAGAAGCGGGACTCCGTAGAGGCAGACCATCGATGCCAAGTCCTTGAGAAGCTGCGTAGCGGTAGAGACCGTAGCACACGGCGAGGATACCGGCGTCGGAGACGTATATCTGGAGGCGTTCACGGTCGTTGTAGATGGGAGCGTTGGGGTGGAAATGGCAAGCGAAAGCCGCCGTCGTAAGGCCTGCCGGAGACGTTGAAGGCCAAGTACAAGGGCCAGCCGAGAGTGAACTGTACGGTTAGCATGACGGTGCGTCCGAGAGGGTTGTTGAGGTACTTGCCAGTACCACTTGATGTCGGACTTCTTCTTGGGGACGAAGACTTCGTCTCTCTCGAGGGAGCCGGTGTTGGAATGGTGGCGTCGGTGACTGTACTTCCAGGAGAAGTAAGGGACGAGGAGGAAGGAGTGGAAGATGAGACCGACGGTGTCGTCAAGCCACTGGTAGTCGCTGAAAGCGTGGTGGCCGCACTCGTGGGCTATGACCCAGACGCCGGTTAGGACGCAGCCTTGGCAGGCCCAGTAGAGAGGCCAGGCGAAGTAGGAGAGAGGGTGAGGGAGGAGGGGGAAGTAAGTGGTGGCGACGTAGTAGAAGCAGGAGGCTATGATGATGTCCCAGATGAGGTAGGAGAATGAGCGAGGGATGGAGCGTTTGAAACAGTGCGGTGGGATCGCTTTCTTGAGCTGTCCTACATGTGAAGGGAGGTGTCTCGCAGGGTACGCGTTTGAGGGTGTCGGTTTCTGACTTCTTGGGAGAAGGAGATACCTGCATTCTTCCACCTGCACCCATTTTGTTTTCTGCAAGAAAAAAAAAAAAAAAAAACCAAAGCAAGACTCAATATCCAATAAACTAATTCTTTAGACAAAAGATTCAATGTTAAGTTACTTAAGTTTCAAAAAATGGATAGTACGTGGAACAAAGAAGCGGCGTATAGTGGCAAGCCAAAAAAAAAGAAATAAACGATAGCGTTGAGAATACGACTAGTTAATTAATGAGGTTTGATACGCGACAGCTCACATCTCTTTCTTGTGGATATCAATTTCTTTCCATCGTTTTACTAATATACGTCATAATCATAATAGCTCTTGAATAGCAACTTGACAACAAAAAGGAAAAAGGTAAATGAAATAGTTTGAGAGAATTTGAGAGCAACCAATATTATTGTCAATCGTATAGACTTTTAAACAGAAACAGACAAGAAAAAGTACAATCGAATTCTATTGTTTTTCTTCATGCAACTCTATTTGCATCTGAATCTATGAAAGAGCATCTAAAAGCCTGAATTTACCTACTCTAAATCCGATTTACTTGTAAAAAAGAAAAGTACATGAGCATGAGTCTCATTTATTATGTTATTACAGTACCAAGAGCCAGCCTATAGAGAATCGGTCAAACTACCAAATATTCAACAAATCGGAGCAGATTTTACCCGGAGATGTGAAAAATAATACAACTTTACATCTACTCATGTCCAGATCTAAAAATAAAGTAAACAAATATATAACTTTGAATTAACAGATGGGATATTTCTTAAACCAGGACGTGATGTTGCTATGGTGATGTTTTCAACTCCACCAACCCATCAAATGATATATAATTAAAATAACGATAGCAAAAGATTGTCAAACACTTTGTATTTGAACAAATAAGAATGGCAACATTTCATATTCGCAACGATAATCATATTAATGGTAAAGACAAGCATCAGATTTCTCACATGGAAAACAGAGAACCGAGACCAGATCTATAAGTTGAAACGCAATAAATATTGGCAGATCTATAATGAAATCGACTGAAACGCAAAATGAGGGGCTAAGAAAAAAAACACACGCACCAGAAAGGTTCCAAAGATTGAAAAGAAAAAAAACGTAAAATGAGAAGAAATGGACCTTCAGCTGACGTAGGGGGGGATAGAGATTTAACGTTAATAACGATGAACCCTACGAAGAAGCTCCTCCGCAAACTCTCTCTCTACCTTCTCTCTCTCCTTTCTATCTCTCTCTCTCTTTGGTAATGAAACTCTCTCTCTCTCTGGTTTCTGGTCAGAAGGAAATGGGCAGAAGAAAGGCAGGCCGTGTATAAATTGACGGCCCGTGGGTAAAAAAAGAATGAGAGAGAGGGGATTGAGTGACATCTCTCTCTTTTTTTTACAAGTGGTCCCCCCTTTCTTTCCTCTCCTCATATTTCTTTCTTTTATTATTAACTTTTCTATTCCAAATATCTGATATTTACGGGGCACTTATGTATTTACGGAAAACTAAAAAAGAAGATGCAGTAAAAAAAAAGTTTATCACGTTTTTTTTTGTGTTTTGTTTTTTAGAAAATGTAAAATATTGGTTGACCCACTGGTAATACTAATATGATAATATCACAGAGACTAGTTTGGATTCAGTTATAGAACTCTTCGGTTACGTAAAATAGCATTACGACGATGGTTGTTGATGTCTTTACTTTAATATGAGGAAACGTCCTTGCCTACTCGACTTACAAGTAGAAGTAACTGGTGGCGGAGAAAAAAGAGAGGAAATGCTAAAAGTGGGTGAATGGAGGATCGTGCTTGGCTTCTTCTCTCTCCCATGTGAGAGAAAAACTTAAAAAAATATCTGCAGACATTGTGGTTGAGATCACGTGAATCGCCCCAAGTCTGTGTGCGTGATGTACTTTGGAGATTCGTATTATAATAATAATTAAGTTAGGTGGTACACAAGTAGGCAGCGACTGCCGAACTAGCCATGAATATTAAGTACTTTATTAGGTCTCTGTTTCTCTCTTCTATTAAGATTTGATGATTTAGAGTATTTTTAAGCATTACCGCTTATAACGACATACTTTATTTTCAACGTTTTTAAAGATCATCACCTACCATGATTATATTTCATTTATTCAGCTGTTACTATCAGCGACTGCTTTTGTTAACAAAGAATTTTTGGTTATATAGTCTATCAAAATTATAAGAGAACTATTACATCAACAATGTTGAGTTATATAGTCTAGCATACTCAGAAAATAACCTAAGATCATATATGAAAAATCAGAGAAACAGTCTATCAAACATTATAAGAGAACTATTACATCAACAATGTTGAGTTATATAGTCTAGCATACTCAGAAAATACCCTAAGATCGTATATGAAAAATCAGAGAAACACATGAACTTACTGGCTTTGTTGGTTTTAAGTTTGTAATCTGGTGTCTTCTTAAACTTAATGAAATTCAGATGACCAAAATAAAAAAAAAAACAGAGAAAACATGGAATATCAAGTAAAGACAGCATACAAATCAAACTAGATTCTAAAAAAAAAACAAATAGGGAACACTTTAAAATGACATTGTATTCTCTCATGAAGAAAGACAGCTAAAAAGACAAGTAGGGGAAAGATAATACTAAAGATCACCACCACAAATGAAAGAGACTTGAATTCTCTAACTCCACCAGCAAACTCTAGGCAACAATTCATGACCTGCGTAGCTCTGCTTCGCCGTGTGCAAAGTGACATCTATCACCAAATGTACAGTTTCCTTTCGAAAATCTCTCACACATCTTCGTCTTGTAAGTTGCTCCCTGGATGCGGTTTCCCTTCCGAACCAAGGCCCCCGCCGCCAACACCAGGTGGTCTCCTAGATGCCGAATTAAGCCTCCCAATCAGCTCTCTAACCATTGCGCTCGCTTCGTTAATCTGCTCAAAGGTTCCTTCAAGCTCAATGTTCTTCAGGTTCGGGTCTCTCTCGTGATCTTGTATCGATAACTTTGCTCCTGTCTGACGGCATATCTGTTTCGAACTGACTCCACCTTTTCCAATGATTGCGCCTGCCAAGGAAGCATCCACGCTGATTTTGGCCGTGGCTGAGGCACCGAAGCTAGAGACATGGCCTGGCCCAGACTCTCCTCTCCCTGTAAACCGCCCCCCACCACCACCACCACCACCAGATCCTTGCATGTTTCTGGAAACTTGAGACATGGGTGATCCCATGTTGGTCATCTGTGATACAGGATTGTATCCTCCGGGAACATAGTGCAAGAAATGGCAGTTCTCACCAAAAGGACAGCCAGAAGTGCTGCCAAACAGAAGCATAAATAAACACATAAGTTAAAAAAACCATTTGCATTAAGATGACACAAGAGAACAAACGATTGAAACACAGAAGAACAGGCACATAGCAACAGATACAATTCTGACGACAGATAATATAATAGACTTTTCCTATATTGCTAGACTATGACGGACATGTTTCACTACTCACCAGTAATGTAAGAACCTTACCACCAAACAGGAAACTACAACACCTATCTCAACTACTGTCACATTTCAAACAAAATACAAGTTTGGCTTTGTTTTTCTACGCTATAATCACCCGTTGATTTAAATGTTTCTAAAATTATAATCCAGATACGTTTATCATATTTGTTATAGTGTTTTAGAATAGCATGACTGATGAAACATACCTGTAATAACAACTAACTAATTCATTACCATACAGTTTAACTTGTTAAAGCTCAATCTTGGAGGTAAATAACAATTTGAATATTAATCCAGTTAAGAAAAAAAAAGGATTATAACCTGAAAAATTTTGTGCATGGCTTCGATTTGCTTCCTAAACCAGATTCCATCTCTGTTCAAAAGATTAAGTGTTTTTCTTTAGTTAAAAGACTTTGCTGATGTTCAATAGTATTGCTTTGAATTTTATACATGTCATTCATACATTCATCTATATGTAGCTTAACAGTTAAATCAAAGCTGCATAATAAAATAATTCTCTAAAATTTCAGGATTATGTACCAACAACTATCACTAACACTTAAAAAGGCCAATTCAATAAAGCAAACTCAGGGTTTGGACATAATGGTGTTATAAGATTTTACTAAGCTAACACATGAGAGGGGTTTTAAACTAAAAGCAAATAATGAAACTCAAGAGACAGTTTAATAAAGTAGAAGACTTCACGAAAACAGAAGATCTAAACTTGAATCCTATATAAAATCTCATCACTACCCCCCAAATCCAATTGACACGAAGAAAGAACTTATTAATTTAGAAATAAAGATCTAAAGTTTCAAGCTTTTAACAGAGCCAATGAAAGCAGAACACAACTGTAACAGCTAAAACAGTCTCTCAAAGCGACGGAAAAGAAGAAGAGAAAAAGAGTGAAAGAAGAGCTAACCTTGCTTAGACTTCTTGAATCCGCCGCCATTGGAGTTGTTGAATGAGCCAGCAGCTTCAGGCCGTCCTCTCTTACGAGCATCCATCGCAAAAAAAAAAAAGTACAGATCCGAAAATTAGAAACCCTACTCTCTCTGTGTGTGTCTAAATCGGAGAAAGAGAAAATCGAAATCGGAATTAAAGGGAAAAACGAGTAGAGAGAATAATAATAAAGATAAGTAAACTTTTTTTAACCCTAAGGGTGGTGGTTTTGTTTTGTCGTCGAGGGGAAGATGAGATTTTCCTTTTCTCCCAACTCTTTTCGATTTTTTTGTTAATTCGATTTAAACCGGAATTCCTGAAAAGAAAAAAAAAAGAGAAAAGATAACCGGATTCGCAAGATGAGGCGGTTACGATTATATAACGTCGATTATAATTATTGATTTTGAAAGAATTTTTTTTTTCATTTTTAATTTTTTGTATTTAAAAATTTAGTTTTTGGTTAACTGATGTTTTTTAATATATTGAATGATTTTTAGATTTGAAGATAACATTTCAAAAATAAAAATAATAGACATTAATTGATTATCGTTTTTAGAATTTGGATGTAATTTAATAAATAAAATAAAAAGCTTGACATGTATTTTAAGTGAGTATCAAATCATTTATTCTGTAGTTATATATATATTATAATCTTAAAGTAGGTGCAATTAGGGGTGGGCGTTCGGGTATCCGTTCGGGTTCGGGTCGGGTATTTCGGATTTTCGGGTATTTCGGTATATGAGTATAATACCCGTTCGGGTATTTCTGAACTTCGGATCGGGTTCGGGTATTTTTAGTTCGGGTTCGGTTATTTCGGATCGGGTTCGGATATTTAGATTTTAAAAGAAATAAAAATAAAATTTTCTTTTTTAAAGTTTTTTATATTTAAAAATATAGATTTTACTTAACTGATTTTTTTTTCTTTTTATAGATTGAATGATTAATAGATTTGGAGATAACATTTCCAAAATAAAAATATTAATTTGGCTATTGTTTTTAAACTTTGGATGTAACTTTGGTTAATACATGAAATAAAAAGTTTAACATGCATTTTAAATGAATATCAAATTATTTTCTCCATAATTATATATATATACTATATGATTTTAAAGTATGACTAACATCAATATAAATATTTTAAATAAAATAAGAGATGTAAACTAGAATAAGGGTAAATATACACATGTTCGGTTATTTTCGGATATCCATTCGGGTTCGGGTATTATCCGTTCGGGTTCGGATATCCAATCTCTCCTAACTTAATACCCGTTCGGGTATTTTACTACTTCGGTTCGGATTTCGGTTCGGGTTTTTTGGGTCGGGTTCGGGTGCCACTTCGTATATCGGATAAAGTGCTCACCCCTAGGTGCAATAATCAAACAAGTATCCCCTAGACTATATTTGAAAAGTGATTTTGCCACATGTCTTCTCTACAATCAGTTTCACAAAAGAATGATGACATGGCTAATAAAATTGATGACATGGCTTCCAGAAAAAATATGACATGAATTATTCCATTTATTGTTGATTATATTTTTAGGTAAACTTTTTAGAATATGGTAATAACCCATACATTACATTTAACATTGGAATTTATTTTTGATAAACTTTTTTAAATATGGTAATATCTCATATGTCATCTATAAAATAAATATATTCATATATAAAATTACAAATTTCAAAATGTTATTTTATTTTATTTTCTATAATTATACAATTTTATTACTAAAGCTTTCGAAATTGCTACATTAAAAAAAACAGATTTCTAAACGTATAATCATTAGTTTCTTATATATCTACAAATTTTATGACTATTGTTTAGTTTAAATTTTTGATAATTATACAATTTTATATCATTTTTTAAGTTTTACACAAATTAATCTAATTTGTGAAAAACATACAAATTGATTGAATATATTTAACCAATATAAATAGATAGAAAATACTATCTAAGATTATAATTTAAATATATACATATATATTCTTCAATATATATATTTAGAAATAAATCATTTTAAAATAAACTTTATTTTTAAATATAAATTAAATTTTGAAAAATTTTGAAAAATTAAATTGAATAAACTTTATTTTTAAATATAAATTAAATTTTGAATTTTTTTTACTGCACGAAAACACCTATTTAAAAACTAAATACTCTCATCATTTAGGGTGTCCACCTAGGACTGAAAATTCGTCCAATGGGAAGCTTTAATTTATCCACGTCACATTTGGGTTGGGCTTATCTGTTTTTTGGTCTGTCAGATTCTGCCCATCGGGCCACCTTAAGGCGTTTATTGGTCCGTAATTAGAATAAGTTGGCCAAAGCCGAATCACCACAAACCGTATGACAATGTCGCTGCGTCTCTTTCACGATCTCCTACTTCATCGTTTCATCTTCCTTCAACGGATCAATCGACACACCACTCCGTCTCTGATCAATGAATCCTCTCATGATCTCATTTATGGTTTCTTTTCGCCTTCCTCCTTCTAAGGTTTTTTTATAATACTCATCTCTTTCCCATATTTCTCACAACGACCACAAATCTCTCAAGTGATGAATTCCAACAGCAGATCCCCTGTCTCCGGCGACCTTAACTCGAAGAAATCAAACGGAAAAGACGGTCTTTCCTCCGCCGAGCCGATCAAACGTACCGGCCGAATCGGTTTCTTCTGTTTCGGGTCTCCCATCATATTTGTGACAGTACCCAGAAGCGTTGAGCTTGATCTGTGAGGAGAGGATTCATTGGTGTCACGTTTAAGGTTTCGAAGATTGGTAGAAAGTTTGGGCAGAGGGTTTCTACTGAATCGCGTCATCCTGACTCTCCAGAGCATCTGAAGAATCCGAAAGCAATCGTTCTATCAGGGAAATCAAATGTAGTTTCTCTAAGAAAGTTTCTAAATTTTGAGCGTTTAATAAATGAAATTGAAGTCATTATTCGTTATAAATTGCTAAAAAAAATTTTTTTTTTTGCTTCAGGGCATTGTTGAAAGCCATGGTGGTGAATTTCTGCAGCCATGTTTACCTGATACATCTCCAGGTTAGCATCTAAGCCACTTTCGCTGAGCATAATCTGAATGGATACTCTTTAGGAAAAACCTCTGAGGTATGTGGTAGGACTTCGTGTCCTGAGATATATCAGGTATAGTAGTGTGTTTGTCTTCTAGATCGAGCCTCAGATGACTGCAGCAACAACATCAGATGTTTTTATGCCGGAGATCCTTAAGCTTCTTTGTAGTTTCTGTGGAAGGATCTTACAGAGACCTGGTGATGGGAAGCTTAGATACATTGGGGGTGAGATTCATATCATCTTCATATGAAAACATGTTGGATTAAACGAACTGATGCACAAGACTAATGATCTGTGCAACCATCCGTATACAATCAAGTATCAGTTACCGGAGAAGATATTGATGCGCTTATATCTGTTTGATCGGATGAGGATCTTCTTCATATGGTTGAAGAGGATCAGGAAGGTAAAAAAAAGAACAAAAATTGATAAATTATGTTATTCGATTCACACAGTTTTTTCTGCAAGAATCTGGTTTTGGTTTTCTTCAATTTCAACATTTGATTTTAATCATTCATGATTGATTGTTGATTGTTGAGAGTTGTACAGGAGAGTAACGGAGTGTACATACTTAGTCTTTATGAAAATAAAAATCTTTTTGCTAATAAAAATAAACTACATCATTTAATCATATAGCCTTGAGTTTTGTAAACTTGCAAGATTCAGTTGGAACTTGGATCAACCACAGGAAATGCAAACTATTGATTTGTCGATTTGGCCAGTCCCAAGAAGCATGGACTGGAAGATCACAGTCAAGGAAACACCTAGGGAAGCAGTCCCATAGAAAGCTGAATCTGGTTTGGTCAAGTGACACTGTGGCTCTCTGATAAGTGCATCTTCTCTACCAATCGATCTGTTTGACAGACCTAAATAATCATATCCTCAGACTTCAGCCGGTGCGAGATTTCTCACCAATAACCAAAATCTTCTGGAACTCAGAGCCAAGCCTAATAAAATTCATTGAGGTTTCCTTATTGTGACATTAAGAACATACCCAACAATTTATATGAGTTATTGAAATCTTATTTTATTAGAAATCTGCAAACAAAACATTCTTTGTTTTCCTCTCAATCTCCCAATCTCTCTCTCTTGACATAACCAACACACAAAGTCTAAAACAGAACATCAGCGCAATGTACAGAAAAATAACCAACAAGAGCTCCACACTTGCTCTAAATGACCAAGAATCTCAACTGTTCTCTAAAGAGAACTAAGAAACTTAACCCATATGATCTGTGCACTCTCTGCGTCGCCTTTCTCGCAAATTCCTCATCCGCTTGCTTGCTTTTCGCCTTCCTTACAGATCCAAAATACTATTAATAGGGTTCGGAAGCATCAACAAGAAGATGAGAAAAACTTCCCACAATATCATTAAAATTTATATCAACAGATTCTCTCTCAGTTTCAAGCTTTTCCAACAGTTTCTTGATCGCAAAAGCTCTAACGTACAAGGCGTCTCCTCACGGTTCTAATAGAACGATGTTTAGCTAACAGTTCTAATAGAATATAGTGTATTATCATAAAAAAACATCAACAGAGATGCATAGCAGCTAAAGATTTGTATGACAATGTTATATATCTTTGTGGTATAATAATATTATAGAGGGACTAGCATGAATTTGGTCAAGCAATGTAAGATTGCTTTGGAAATAATTAAACAATATCTGGATGGCCAATTGTTGGAAGCGCATCAAAAATCCATCCATAAAATTAGAGTCATTAAACTTGATTGATACTTGACAAATTATCGAGGCATAAAAACAACAATAACATGTCATCAGTACAAACCTAGACATTCGTTATGACACATGCTTTTATTACAAGCAAATGACCAAATTTGGTTTTTTTTTTTATAATTTGAGCACAATATATATTTTCATGGTCTTGATTTTCTATTTCAACTTTCATAATAAATAAAACTAAAATATATATTTTCCGAAAATTACAAAGACCAGAATTCAAGCTATAAAAAGTGAATCGGTAACTCTCGACTATGTCAAACAATTTGATTTCCAACAGCAACGTAATGACCCAAACAAACAAAAAGTCAACGACAAAAATATTAAAAGACTGAATTACTTCTTTTGATTTAATCTTTGAAGAAATAAACATATGTCTGAAAATATTTGTTTGCGGCTGGGTTCATGATTCATCTTAGTTTCCAGATTATTAATGATTATACTACATTTAAATTATTTTGGTTAAATTAAGGTTTGCTTCATTCTAACTTATTCGGAATAAATTATTTGATATGATTTTGTATGAAGCTCAAGTAAAATTCTGCTATAAATCTAATATTTTCAAACAACATGAGAAAAATTCAGAAAAAATAATTTGTTATAAAAAATCAGCAAAACCTAAAATAATCTACAAAACATAATTACTAAAACAAGTTAAATCAAATTTCATTATAAATTGAAAATATAATATAAACTGAAACAAAGATATATTATTCAATAACTTTATAGATAATATATTTTTTATTATCTATAAAGTTATTGAATATTTATATAGTACTTTAAAACATAAATTTTTATATTTTATCAGATTACATTATATTTTCAATTTATTTATCTTGGAGGTGGATTAATTTATAATCGTGAGAAAATTAATTAGTGTACTAATATTATAATTGAAACTCTAACAAAAAGTGTGTCAAAAGAATAAATATATAACCATTTCATTTTTACTTATTTTGTATTTAAGATTTTGTATTCTCTTAAATGGTTCTTTCAAGTCAAACCAACAAAATTTAATAAATTTTACAGTATGATGTTAGAAAATTTTATATTTATGTTCAATTTAAAATAATTTTTAGATATTTTATAAAATTAAAATATATTTTAATTTAAAATAATTTTATTGTAAATCTACCCTCCCGCAGGACGGGACTAACCCCTTAGTGTTGATAAAAATGACACTACTACATTTCATACATTTTCCGGATACACAGAAATGTGGTAGGTGTACTTTAAATTCATATCTTACTTAATTCAAATTAGGGCTGGGCAAAAATCCGAACCCGAAAAACCGAATCGAACCCGATCCGAAAAAGTAGCACCGAACCCGAACCGAAATTGATTAAATATCCGAACATGTTCAAAATTTCGGTATTTAAAGAACCGAAACCGAACCCGATCCGAACCGAAATATTTTGGGTACCCGAATGTATCCAAAATAAATTTATATACTTAAATATATACATTATTTTTATATATAATGTATATTAAAAATATATAAGATACCTTTAAGTTTTCCAAAATACTCGGAAAATATATGCAAATAGTCAAAATTAAATGTTTAAAATAGTTAAAGTATACTGAAAACACCAAAATAGTTAAATATCTATTGATTCTTTATCCAAATATTCAAAGAAAACCAATTTATATGTTAAATTAAGGTATTTTGACATATATGTTATGAAAATTTATATATAATATATTATCTTTCTTATAGATTTTGAAAATTTAAAGTATATAATGAATTTTGAAAATTTAAAAATGTTTTAAATGGGTTATCCGAACCCGAACCGAACCCGCAAAGATCCAAACCGAACCCGAACCAAAATTTAGAAATATCCGAATAGGGCTGAAATCTTTGACCCCGAAAACCCGAAACCCGAATGGACTGAACCGAAACCCGAATGGGTATCCGAACGCCCAGCCCTAATTCAAATCTTGACAGATCCTGCATAATAAATAATTTGAATCATTTGAAAGATTGAGTTTGACTAGAGAAAAATAGTGTGCGGTTTTAAGTAAATTGATAAAGAAGGTTAATAGCAAATTTTGGTGATGAAATAATTTTGGGATTATGGTATCTATTTATCAATTAACAATGATGGAAGATCTTTTCCTTTTGCAAGACTCAATGATGGAAGATCAGAAGCATTTATTTTCTATTCAACATACGAATCATGTTACTAGTATGGGTTTTAGTATAACTGAAGTTAATCTTCTTTAGTGATTGTACATATCTTTTAATAAAATGTCGACATTCCGGTTGAGTTATGAATTAGTATAAGTTTATAACTTATTAAGACATGTTTTTCAGATAAATTTTAGGTTTGAACATACTCTGATGCACTGAAAATGTGATGATGCAATATGGGCAAGGGCAGATTTAGAATAAGAAACAGAATAATAGTTGGCTGTCACCGTATCTAACCACTGTTTCATGATCAATTACAAGTTGAATGATTAGCATTGCCATCACATCTAGAGAAAATGAAAACAACACTTGTGTTGTTATTTTAGTACTCATTTAAAATTGATTAAGATAGTTGTAGAGAAACATAAATATTGTTACAGATTTGGACCCACGTTCTCCAACATTATACAAATGTACGTCCAAGTTACCCCAGCGACAATGTGTGTCCATAATCCATGTGCGGATCAAGTCGGGTCTATGTCGAAAATATTTTTTTGCGGGTCGATGGCCTTTAAAAAGTTCGGTTCAACTCGAAGATAGAATATAATAAGCAACTAGATTTTAACCCGCACGTTCGTGCGGATATATTTATATTTTTTAAATATATTTTATATTATTAAAAATGTTTTAAATATATAATTTCTATTTTAGTGTTATATATTGTATTACTATATCATATTATTGTTTATATTTCTTATTCAGTATTATTAATATATAATGGTTTTTTTAAAAAAATTTACTTTGTTATTGATTTTTATTACTTACTAATATATTTTCGAGTTAGGTAAAATAAAATAAAAATATGAAATACTCAAATAGAGAACCCCATTCAAATTATGTTGTTTTCTTTAATTTAAACATTTTGCATATAATACATTTTTAAATTTTATTTATTTATATTATAGAAAATAAATATGACTAAAATAATTATATTTACATGTTGTGTTTAAGAAAATATACTTTAACATATCTCATTTTAGTATTTTACGGGATTTATTTATTTTAAATAATATGATCCTATTGTTTTAGTAAACTTTATACATAGTAGTATCTATCATACTATTTTATTAAATTTATTATATAGGATATTTGTTTTGCATGTTATGATATTAAGTTCTATTTTTTTTTAAATTAAGACGTCAAAACATTAGGTTACTTTAAATTTTTACAACATATATAGTTAGTTTTTTTCAGGTACATTTCAAAAAGTTAATCTTTATTATCCATGATTTTGTCTTTTGTAAAATTTGAAATATTATCATTTTGAGTTTGAATATTTATTTTCAAAATAATATATTTTTTCGAGACAACTTTGGAAAATTACACAACTATTTGAGTTTGGAATAATACATGAATTTTGAATTTGTTTTGGTACTACATTACTGTATCATTTTATAAAATATTTGAATTTTTGGTGATATTTTTAATTCTTTTATCAACAAATTTGTTACAATTAAAATAAAATAAAATTTATAATTAAAATTTGATTTTTGTCACTAATATTTTAAATGAATTACTGAAATTTCATATTTTACTAATAACATATTTTTAAATAGTATATGAACTAAAGGTTATTATATACTATTATATTTTTGTATATAAACATTTTTAAGCAATATATTGCTAATAGTTTCAAAATAAATAAAAAGATAATGTATGGCTGTAAATATAAAATTTTAACTTATGTTAATACATTTATTTTAATATAAAAGTATTATATAGTTTTCGAAGTTTAATCCATTATAATGATGATCAATAATTTATTTAAGTTAAAAAATAAAATATTTATTTTAAATAATATAATCCTATTGTTTTAGTAAACTTTATACATAGTAGTATCTATCATACTATTTTATTAAATTTATTATATAGGATATTTGTTTTGCATGTTATGATATTAAGTTCTATTTTTTTTTAAATTAAGACGTCAAAACATTAGGTTACTTTAAATTTTTACAACATATATAGTTAGTTTTTTTCAGGTACATTTCAAAAAGTTAATCTTTATTATCCATGATTTTGTCTTTTGTAAAATTTGAAATATTATCATTTTGAGTTTGAATATTTATTTTCAAAATAATATATTTTTTCGAGACAACTTTGGAAAATTACACAACTATTTGAGTTTGGAATAATACATGAATTTTGAATTTGTTTTGGTACTACATTACTGTATCATTTTATAAAATATTTGAATTTTTGGTGATATTTTTAATTCTTTTATCAACAAATTTGTTACAATTAAAATAAAATAAAATTTATAATTAAAATTTGATTTTTGTCACTAATATTTTAAATGAATTACTGAAATTTCATATTTTACTAATAACATATTTTTAAATAGTATATGAACTAAAGGTTATTATATACTATTATATTTTTGTATATAAACATTTTTAAGCAATATATTGCTAATAGTTTCAAAATAAATAAAAAGATAATGTATGGCTGTAAATATAAAATTTTAACTTATGTTAATACATTTATTTTAATATAAAAGTATTATATAGTTTTCGAAGTTTAATCCATTATAATGATGATCAATAATTTATTTAAGTTAAAAAATAAAATAAATTTTTTTGTTAATTTACCTATTTAATATATTTTTAATATTTAATTCATATAGCACTTCTATTTTTATATAATACGGAATATATCATAGAATCTATAAAAAAGTTAGTATAAAGAATTTTTTTATTTTCTTTTTATAATAAGTTTTAGTTAAATTTACTTATAATAATATTATATTACTAATTTCGAAATATATTAATGTGTTATTTATAAAAAAATATTTAAATTTTAAACTAAGATTTTGTTAGATTCTTTCTCAATAGATTTTATTATAATTAAAAAAATCAAATTTATAGTTGGTTTATTGTTAATATATTTATAGTTGGTTTATTGTTAATACAAATAATCAAATATGTCATATTGACTAATTCTTTAAGTGGTCCTACTATGACTTGTTAATAGTAGATAAAAATAGAACCCTAAATTAATAGATTAGAAGTATTATATAGTTTTCGAAGTTTAATCCATTATAATGATGATCAATAATTTATTTAAGTTAAAAATAAAATAATTTTTTTTGTTAATTTACCTATTTAATATATTTTTAATATTTAATTCATATAGCACTTCTATTTTTATATAATACGGAATATATCATAGAATCTATAAAAAAGTTAGTATAAAGAATTTTTTATTTTCTTTTTATAATAAGTTTTAGTTAAATTTACTTATAATAATATTATATTACTAATTTCGAAATATATTAATGTGTTATTTATAAAAAAATATTTAAATTTTAAACTAAGATTTTGTTAGATTCTTTCTCAATAGATTTTATTATAATTAAAAAAATAAAATTTATAGTTGGTTTATTGTTAATATATTTATAGTTGGTTTATTGTTAATACAAATAATCAAATATGTCATATTGACTAATTCTTTAAGTGGTCCTACTATGACTTGTTAATAGTAGATAAAAATAGAACCCTAAATTAATAGATTAGATTCATCATTGGAAAATTCAACATACATGTCATGAAACATAGAACGTTACAGTCTTATTGTTTTATTACTACTTTTTAAAATGGAAAAAGGGACACATTATTGAGAATTTTATTTCATTCTTTGTAAGGTTTTGCCCCTTTGGATACAAGACTTGAAAGTTGAAAAAGTTGCTTACCTGTACTGAGGAGCAAGCACACCATCCTTAACGATGTAATTCTGAGCAGGGAAGTCTTCTCCCTTGAAGTACTTCTCTAACATGTCTTTCGTCCCCGCCGCATAACGTAGCTGTTTTTTTAATCAAACAAAGCAACACATATATATATCTCAATAACATATTTGACTAGGACTACAAAAGCTATAATTAACTCAATAACATATTTTGATTTATTGACATATATATATTTGATTATTTTCAAAGCTATTCTATCATGTTTATATTTGTTAACTCATTAAAGAAAACAATATTACCTGTGCATCCATGGTTGTGCCAGAGATGTGAGGGGTCATGGCTTGGTTAGGCATGTAACGCCATGGATGGTTCTTAGGTGCTGGCTGTGGGTCCCACACGTCCCCGCTATATCCTCCGATGTGTCCACTCTCCATCGCTTCCACCACAGCTTGTCTATCCATGATTGCTGCTCTTGCGTTGTTCACTATCAAAACTCCTTTCTTCATTTTGCCTATCATCTCTTTGTTGAACATTCCTCTGCATAAACAAGAACCCATTTGGTTAAATCACAAACAAATGTCTCAGTCTCGCTCATGTTTGTGATATTGACATCATATTACCTTGTCTTCTCAGTGAGAGGCATGTTGACAACCACGACATCACACTTAAGTAGCATTTCATTCAAGTTCTCAACGTAGTTAGCACCAATCTCTTGCTCCAGCTTGGGCTCCATCTGAAGCCTGTCATGGTACAATAAGTTACACCCGAATGGTTTCAGCCTCTGTAACAAAAGCTTTCCGATTCGTCCAGCTCCTACAGTTCCTATCGTCTTCCCTTCCAGATCATACGCTCTATACGCAATGCCAGCAACGTTCCACTCCCCGTTGATGACCTGGTTGTACCCTGGCACAAAGTTGCGCATGAGAATCAGGATTCTCATCAGCTCATCTTCTGCTACTGAGACCACGTTGCTTCCCGTGACTTCAGCTACCGTCAGTCCAGCTGCTGCAGCTGCTTGTAGGTCAATGTGATCGGATCCAATACCAGCAGTGAGGAGAAGCTGCAGGTTCTTGGCTTTCTTGATCCTTTCCGCAGTCACATATGCCGGGTGAAATGGAGTGGATATCAAGACATGGAGGTCCGGGATATGCTTCTCAAGTTCTGTCAGTTATAAGAGTAGCTAGCATTAATTAGAAGAGTCATACATATATCATTAGATGTGATATTTGTTAAAAAAAAGAGAGAATAATAAATACAAAAGCATATAACTTCTTTTTTTTTGGATCAAAAAGCATATATCTTCAATAAGTGAATATCAGATAATAATAATTATAATTATGACCCAAAATAATAATAATTAAGTAATAATATAGTATTTTTTAAGTGATAAAAAATCTTATGTATGGATTGGATGAGTACTTACCGCAGTCTGGACCTTCTTTGTCGTCGGTAACAATGTACTGATGCCCTTGTGTTTCGAGCCAGTTGCGGATTCCTAAGGCGTTCTCGACGCAGCCGAGGAAGTTAGGGTTCTTGGTAGCGTATTCGTTAGCCTTGTAGAAAACACCGACAATCTTTTTGCTCTCACCAGAAGAAGCCTGTTTCATAAACCGGTTCAGAAAACTATTTAACATAAAGTTTGTACATAGCCATACATATATATGAAAACAAACTTGAAGCATCTAAGAATCAAAGAGACCATGTCTTTAAGTAACACTTGCGTTTCAAGTTTGAAGGCTAACACGTATACACTCAATTAGTAATAACATACAAAAACCCAACCGTTTAGAGGCCCAAAATCTGTAAGCATCCAACTTAAGTATCATGCCGTTTAATAAATCAAGAAAGATATACCATGTACTCATTGCTTCTAGAATGGAAAATGAAATAAATCACTAATAAGAAAGGACAGTTGTACTGTCCTAATTTCACAGTCATGCAACGTCTGAATTATTATCTAAACAAAATCGATTCTTCAACACCAAAACTGGATCTCATCAATTTAAGTGAACTCGTACAGAAAAAGATATGAAGACCTCTACGCTTACACAAACCATTTCTCACCGTACAAGAGGCGTATTGAACAAACAATGAAAGAGCATTAACAACGTGTTTCTCCATATTAACACAAAAAATCTTGAAAAGAAGAGAGATGGAAGATCTTACATGAAGTTGGCGTGCAAAGTAACTCGAAGAAGAAGAACAGGCTCTGATCGCTGCACCGGTGAATCTTCTCATCGCCATGATTCTCATATATCAACTTTAGAGTTCAAAAAGAGTTTATTATCAATTTGGTTACTTCCTTGGTAGATTCACTAATGGTAGGAGAAGAGACAACTACTTATATACACACAGTTGATGAAAGTTCATGCACCTGAACCAAAACCAAAACGTCCCTTTTGTCCCAGACCAGATACGATGTGACACGTGGCAAAGATATATCTGAGGCATTTATTGTAATTTGGTATCGATGTTGTGGAATCAAGTCATGTATATCATCCGCATTATAGAAAATCAAAGTATTCAAGTCATATTTTTCTCTCTTTTCAGTTTCTGCATCTTTCATAAAAAGAAAAGATTTCTTAGCTTATTTGTTTTTGATACTGCTTGATTAGTCAGAGATTAATTTCTGAATTATTCAGATGTCTCTTCTGTTTATCAGATTTTTTGTTTAGTTTTGGAATTTTTTTCTCCATTTAGCGGATTTTTCATCTGCTTTTGTATATTTTTCAAGTTCATTCAGAAATTGTGAAAATTTAATTTTTGGATTATGTTTTGTTTGATCGTTCACTCTTTCGCAAGTGTAAATTTTCATTTTCTAATGTAAATCTCGGGTTAGAGTATAGTTTGGTTAAATCGAGTTGATTGGATTGATTAACTGTTTTAATTATATTCTAATCTACAAAAATATATTCTATAGATGTAGGCCCGAAAATGTAAAGCTCAATATAGACTCATCTATAGGGCCTGGTTACCATTAGCTAAGGACATATCATTTTCAAATGTTTGATACCCAAGCAGATCTCGTGATATTAATATTTTAAACAAAACGAGAGATGTAAATTATAGATATGAGGGTAAGTATATATATGTTTGGTTATCTTCGGATATCCATTCAGGTTTGGATATTATTCGTTCAAGTTCGGATATCCAGTATCCTCTAAATCAATATCCGTTCGAGTACTTTGCTATTTTGGTTCGGATTTTGATTCGGGTTTCTCTAATCGGGTTCGGATACAGATTCGGGTATCGGGTAAAATGCTTACCATTGTGCTGTGTGAGACTTATTTTATATAATAAATCATTACCACACATAAGTTCCAGTTAATAAAAACTTAAACCGAACCTAACCCAGAGTAAAACTTAGAATCAAATAAAAAATTTCTGAAAGTTAAATAAGGTTAATCAAGTCAATGATAATATTATACATTTTGTATGTACTAATTTATTGGTTTATTAAACTTATCTGATGTTTAATACACATATAAATATAACTTACAATGACAATAATAATTATCTATTTCTTATGACCGAACATGAAAATATATATCAAACATGTGCATGAAAATATGACAAAACACATATAAAATACCAATCATGACATCATCCTAAATTTTTGATTTTTGTTAATTAAATAGCATCATACTTGTCATCAAATTTATCTTTTTAGAAAATCATATTAAATAAGTTTTATAAATGTTAGGTTTTTTCAAAAATAAAAACATTGTATTTTATAAATCTTCTTTTTATAAAATCAAATTGGTAGAAACTAATTAGTTATAGTTACTATTAAATAATTTTAAATTTACTATCTTTACAATTCGTATCAATACTATTTTTACATTTCTTTTGTTAATTAAATATTTCTTAGTATCATGTTCATCATCAAATTCTCTTTTAAGAATATTACCACATAAATTTTTAAAATTCTATTTTGTTTAGTTCTTAAAAACATGATACAAATCTCTTTTGTTTATGATTTTATTTTAGAAAAGGAAATCTCCTTTTTATAAAATAAAATTTCTAGAATTTTTTTTAATAATTACTATTAATTTTTTTTAAAATTACTATTTTTACAATTTGTATCAATATTATGTTTACACTTCTTTTGTTAATTAAATAATTTTTAGTATCATGTTCATTATCAAATTCCGTCTTGAAAATATTATCAAATAAAAAATTTAAATTCTATTTTGTTTACATCTTAAAAGTTAGGAAATTATTCAACCAGTTAGATTATATAGTCTTTTTATAATTATTTAATAGATTTTAAAATAATATCTTTAAAATACATTTTTATAAAAATATAATTTTTTAAATCTTTGTGTACTATGGCAAAATATCAAGTATTATGAAACGGAGGGAATACATAATTTTCTACTAATGTATTAACAATATATGACATGTTAATAGTTTAATATTCCTTTATTTCTATTTGAATAAATTTTATATATATATATATAATATTTTAGATATTTTTAAAATTTAGAATTTAAATCCGTGATTTTGTAAAAAAAAAAAATTTCAAATTTCAGAAAGTTTAAATTTCAAAATAAAACCATAACCAAGTGGTAAAGAAGTTACAGCTAGAGTTTTCGCTTTGTGTTTGGTTCTCTTTGGCCACCCATAGACGCTTTAACTTACAAGATAAATCGGATTTCAATAGGACTCGTGTTGATTAATCCTTGGACTTAGGTAGCCTTTGTGCTCACACCAAGATTAAAAAAATAATACTTTTTCGAGTTTAGATCACAAAGTTTTGATGTAATACTATGATATCATTGAAAATTTAAATATGTGACTACAATAATTACCAAAAATTATATTTTATTGCTGCTGGTAAAAAGGATAAATTTTATTGTTATAACAAAAATTGGTTAGATAGCTAACAAAACAAAATATAGGTAAGTTCCATATAATTTAATCGATGTATTTACATTTTAAAAAATAAATAACAAACAAACTAAAACAAACTTCTAAAAATACTCATCATTTTTTACTATATAATTCACCAAGACTAGCACAATATCAGAATCATCTTGTTCACGATCTAAGGAAGACTAAACTAATACACATTTCACATCTGTTGTAAACATATATACATTATGAAAACTCATATTTCAAAAATATCATGCACTATTTTCATGATCATAGCTATATGTACAATGATGCTTTCGGCACAAGTTTCTCTTTCAACCAATGTTGAGAAATGTGTCAAACATTGCATCTCTAATGAGTGCATGAAAGTATCCGGAAAATTAGATCCGACAACTTGTGAAGTAGCTTGCAAAACATTTTGCAATAAACAACTAACAGGTCATGAAGAATTTATTGTTCCAAAAACTAATCCTACTGCCGAAGCTGTTGCCAATTTCTTATGCAAAAAGTTTAATACATGTTTTTAATAATTAGTTTCAAATCTATGGTTTTCCATCATCTTCTTGTTTATTACATATTCAATATATATATATTGTATATTGGGGTTTTTTATCTGACATGTATTATTTGTATGTTGTCATTTTAAATGTTATCATGAAATATATATTTTTATTTGCAACAAGTTTTTGTCGGTGTAAATAAACATTTAATATTTGGGTTTTATATATATATATATATATATATATATATATATATATATATATATATATATTGTATATTTGGGTTTTTTATCTGACATGTATTATTTGTATGTTGTCATTTTAAATGTTATCATGAAATATATATTTTTATTTGCAACAAGTTTTTGTCGGTGTAAATAAACATTTAATATTCAAACTTACAATAATTATATTCACAAAAATGTAATATAATAATTCCAATAACAAGCGCAATAATAACCAAATAAAATAATTCATGTTTTGGTTTTAAAGAACAACACTTGCTCAGTGTAGTTTGAATCAGAGGAACAACTCCTTTACACTAATACTATGCCATTAACAATTTGGTATTACAAAAAAAAAATCACATAAGATATAATAAACAAAAGAAAGTTCAAACAAGTGTTAAACAAAATATCTAATATATCTTAGACCAACTAATAGAAAAAAGTACAAATATATTCAAAAAATGTATAAGAAGGAAAGAAATAATCAATGATATATGTACTGAACTTAAACAATATTTCTAAGCATTTTTATTTACTTCCTTTCATAACAAAATAGAACAAAAATAAAATATAAAAAGTTACATTAATTAAAAAAAATTATAAAAATGTGATTTCTAACAATAACAACAACAAAATAAGATTAATATTATCTTCAATTGCAAATAAACCAATTTTGAAAATATATATTAAATTTAAAATATTTTATTATTCTTAATTCCGAAAAACGAGTTATTCCTAGTTTTCTAATAAGAAATGCATGTTTCCTAGACAAAGAGCCAAAATATCACATGAAATAGAAATAAACATCAAACGTACCAAAATATCTACACCTCCAATATTAAAATTGTCCATCAAAGCTCTTAAAAATCTATCAACACTTTATTAAGAATTTTAGTTTATGAAACAACGCTAATGCCAAATATCATAATATTAAACAATTTAATATAAAACAAAAAAGAAGTAAAAGTAAAAAATAAGAAAATAAAATGCATACATAAGATATAACAATAAAAATTTAAAATACAAACAAGTGTTAAGCAAAATATCTCGTATAAACAAGTTTTCGTTGCAAATCTTGGACCAACTAATTGAAAAAGGTACAAATATATTCAAAAAATAAATGTATAAGATGGATAAATAATCACTGATTTATGTACTGAATTTAAACAATTTCTCTAATCATTTTGTCATAATTTCATAACAAAATAGAATAAAAATAAATATAAATATAAATATAAAATATAAATAATTACATTGATTTAAAACAAAATTTACAAGCATGTGATTTCTAACAAGAATAATAAAAAATACAGAACATTAGTGTTATCTTCAATTGCAAGTAAACTAATTTTGTAAATTTATAATGCATGTGTCCTAGAAAAAGAGCCAAAACATCACATGAAATCGAAATAAACATCAAACATACCAAAATATCTACACCTCCAATATTAAAATTTTCATCAAAGCTCTTAAAACTCAATCAACACTTTTATTAAGAATTTTAGTTATGAAACAACGCTAATGCCAAATATCATAATATTAAAAAAATTTAATATAAAACAAAAAAGAAGTAAAAGTAAAAATAAGAAAATAAAAATTCATGCATTAGATATAATAAAAAAATTAAAATACAAACAAGTGTTAAGCAAAATATCTAGTATAAACAAGTTTTTGTTGCGAATCTTGGACCAACTAATTGAATAAGGTACAAATATATTCAAAAAGTAAATGTATAAGATGAATAAATAATCACTGATTTATGTACTGAATTTAAACAATTTCTCTAAGCATTTTTTCATACTTTCATAACAATATAGATTAAAAAGAAAAATAAAATATAAAATAATTACATTGATTAAAAAGAAAATTTACAAGCATGTGATTTCTAACAAGAATAATAAAAAACATTAGTATTATCTTCAATTGCAAGTAAACCAATTTTGTAAATTTATATTAAATTTAAAATATAATTTTATTATACTTAATTAATTTCGTAGAGCGGGTTAATCCATGGATTTAAGGTTAATCATGAAAATTAGTGAGTAGTTACCTTTTAGATTCATGGGATAGTGTGATTAGAGTGATTAAGTGAAAATTTATGGTGTTTAGTGTTAGATCTCTATGTTTCCTTGTTTGTCTACTATTCTTAATGCTAGATTAAAATTGACTCCTTTAATCTTGAGCTTTAGACATTTCCTGCAAACAAGGTGTATGATGAAATATCTGATCCAAGTGGATCTTATTCTAAACTTACCTTACCAAAGATATTTGATGTTAAGGGAGTTTAGATAGTTAGTAGACTCATTCTTAATGATTGCTTTTTTTTTTTTTGGATAATCTTAATGATTGCTTAAGTCATTTAGATTTAAAGATATTTGATGTTTAGTTGATTAAAGCAAATGAACATTATTCTTGATAAAGAACTTATTTATTTTAGAGTTTTAAACTTAAGGAAGTCTTTTGATTGAAAGTTTGCCATATTTAGTTTAAATTTTAATCACCTAAGATCAAATGCCTAGTTTCATAAGTCATATTATCTCTAATTGATAGAAAGCTTGTTTTTTTTGCATCTTAGTTTGGTTCTTGCATCATATCATCTCTCTAAACTGGTTGCACTTAGATTAAGTATTGATTTGTACTCTTATTGCATCAGTAATAGATTGACATCCTTTCTTTACTACATTGATTTGAATCTTGGATCCTTGAAAAGTCTTTGTCAAATTTAGTTTTCTAATTAAAACACACGTGACTTGTAAAAAGAGCCAAAACGTCACATGAAATAGAAATAAACATCAAAAAGATGAACAACACGAGAGAGTTATTCCACTATAAAAAAAAAACAACACAAGTTTTTAGCTCAAAAGCTTAGAGTTGAAAGACACTGTTGAACAGCTCCATAAGTGTTCCCTACAAGGATACAAAAACCAAAGGCTACTAATATCCGCAAGGGTTGAATCTTGCGAATATATACAACTTGATCCTTGTGCTCCTCTGTAAAACGCTCCTCAGCCATCACAAAATCATCTTCTTCTTCTTCTCCTCCTTTTTCTTTCTCACACTGCTTTACTCCATCTTCATGCTCCAGCTCCTCAAGCCTAAACAAAACGTCTGGATCAACAAACAATTCTGAACCTTTATCATCATCTTCTTCTTCTTCTTGTTCCAGCTCCTCAAGCCTAAACAAAACATCTGAATCTTTATGTTCAACATCAACCTCTTGAGGACTAATGTATTTGTTCCTCAATACCCTAACTTCCTCCAGAGCTACACAACAACTCAGTCTCCCTCTCTGATCTAACAGCCTCTCGCACGCAACATTCTTCACAGAGATAACACCCTCTTCAGTCCTCAAATCACCAATCATCAAACCCACTTCTCCTCCCATTCCACCTATCATCTCTTCAATCAGTTCCCAATCTCGTTCAGACACTCGCATCAAATCACTCTCGTCACAGACAACCAACAAAGGTCTATCCACAAACATAGCCTTCACGCAGAGCAAAAAAACAACCTGATCCGCAACACCGTAACCACACGAAGAACCAGAAACATCCAAAAAGAACAGCACAACCGTATCCCCAAGATGACGAGCCAAAGCATCGACAACAACATTACATTCTGGCTTATCCAAAACCCTATCAATCACCTGACACCTCATCAAACCATCGTAACCAGCACAACAACAACCCACATCGAAAGCCCCCGCAGACTCTGTCCTAAAACCAACGACTCCGTTAACAAAACGAGCCTTGTGATCCGCACGAGGGTACCCCGAAACCAAGAGCGTCGGAGATTCTGGATCAACAGAAGGAAGCTTCACCATGTGCTGCCTCACCTGCTCTAGATAAGCCAACGCAGGAGTGATCTCGTTCACGACTCTAAACATCCCCGCGACGGCGCTGGCTCTCAAGGCTTTACACTCCTTCACCGATCCAACGAACTCGATGAGGTTAGCATAATCGTCAGAGACGTTTGCGATGAGGCGTCTCGCGGTGTCGACTTGACCTAGGGAGAAGCCGTAACGTTTTTTATCGAGGACGGGGCGGAGGAGGTCGGCGTAGAGAGGGTGGATGTCGTCGGGGGGAGGGAAGTCGCGGAGGATGGTGGAGAGTTTGTTGGAGAAGGTGAGGTGTGTGTTGGTGACGTGGCGGGTGTAGAGTTTGCGGAGACGGTTGAGTTTGAGAGGTGAGGAGGAGGGAAGGCGGGACTGGGTGGTGTGCGGGAGATGATGTTCGAAGAACTCGTTGCCGATGGGGACAACGTTTATATGTTTGAAGTCTGATTGCATTGTTGTTGTTGAGAGAGGGGAAGAGGAAGAAGATTCAAAAGGAGGGTAGCTTGTAACTGTTCTGTTAAAGGATGATAATCTAGTAAGGATTAGTGCAAATCTAGTTATTATTTTATTTATTTTTATCATATGATCTTATTTTCTCGATTTCGTTTACTTATTTATTTGGTTAAGATTCTTAAACTATTTATATTATTCTCATCAATAGAAAAAAAAAGAGAAAGAAAGAAGGGAAAACTGGTCAAGCAATCTTTCGTTTGGATGATGAAATCTAGCGAAACCCCGATCCTCTCAAGCTTTGCCTCACGTCTCCAAGGTATGATGTTTGGTTTGAAATATAGAATTTGGTTTGAAATTTTTAAACAAAAGTGAAGAGTCAGTATATAGAAGATTTACCGAAAACTCATTATTTTATAAAAGTTTAACTCACAGATTTTGAAAAATTTTCAAAAAAATGAAAATCTAGTTTTAGTGTATAGTTTCATTGAACACTGATACACTGACATAAGATGATGGTCAAAGAGTTTAGAACCTCTCTTGTCTCCGTAAGTAAATAGTATAAACTTCAATATATAGAGGATTTACCGAAAACTCACGGATTTTGGAAAAAAATTCAAAAAAATGAAAATCTGGTTTTAGTCTAGAGTTTCATCGAGCACTGACATAAGATGATGGTTAAAGAATTTAGAACATTTTTGGTCTCTGTTTCTCTAGATAATGAACCTTTTTTGAAAATTTTTTCTCTAGATAATGAACATTTTTGAAAATTTTCCAAAACCCACGAATTTTGGAAAATTTTCAAAAAAATGAAAATCTGGTTTTAGTGTATAGTTTCATCGAACACTGACATAAGATGATGGTCAAAGAATTTAGAACCTCTCTTGTCTCTGTTTCTATAGATAATGAAGATTTTATAATGCTAATTCCATTGATCTAGGCAATATATGAAATTTTTACTAAACTAAATATTAAAAAAATTATAATGATTCATACATACCATGAAAGATAGTTTAGAATACATTAATTCAAATGTAGAATGTGGCTTGAAATTTTTAAACAAAAGTGAAGAGTATAAACTTCAGTATATAGAGGATTTACCGAAAACTCATTATTTTAGAAGAGGTTAACCCACGGATTTTGAAATTTTTTCAAAAATATGAAAATCTGATTTTAGTGTATAGTTTCATCGAGCACTGACATAAGATGATTGTCAAAGATTTTAAAACCTTTGTAGTCTCCGTTTCTCTAGATAATGAATATTTTATAATGCTAATTCCATTGATCTAGGCAGTATATGAAATTTTACTTAACTAAATATTAAAAAATTGAATGATTCCTATATACCATGAAAGATAGTTTAGAATACATTAATTTAAATGTAAATGTGGTTTGATTTTATTTTTAAAAGTGAAGAGTATAAACTTCAGTAGTTAAAAGATTTATCGAAAACTCATTATTTTTGAAGGGGTTAACTCACGGATTTTGAAAAAATTTCAAAAAAAATGAAAATCTGGTTTTAGTGTATAGTTTCATCGAGCACTGACATAAGATGATGGTCAAAGAGTTTAGAACCTCTGTTGTCTCCATTTCTATAGATAATGAAGATTTTATAATGCTCATTCCATTGATCTATGCAGTATATGAAATTTTAGTGAACTAAATATTAAAAATTATAATGATTCCTACATATCATGAAAGATAGCTTAGAATAGATTAATTCAAATGTAGAATGTGCTTTGAAATTTTTAAATAAAAGTGAAGAGTATAAATTTCAGTATATAGAAGATTTACCGAAAACTCATTATTTTAGAAGAGGTTAATCCACGGATTTTGGAAAAATTTCAAAAATATGAAAATCTGGTTTTAGTGTATAGTTTCATCGAGCACTGACATAACATTATTGTCAAAGAGTTTAGAGCATTTTTGGCCTCTGTTTCTCTAGATAATTAGAACTTTTTAATGCTAATTCCATTGATCTATGCAGTATATGAAGTTTTACTAAACTAAATATTAAAAAATTATAATGATTCCTATATTCCATAAAAGATAGTTTTGAATACATTAATTCAAATGTAGAATGTGGTTTGAAAATTTTAAACAAAAGTGAAGAGTATAAACTTGAGTATATAGAAGATTTACCGAAATCTCATTATTTTAAAAGGAGTTAACCCACGGATTTTGGAAAATTTTCAAAAAATGAAAATCTGGTTTTAGTGTATAGTTTCATCGAGCACTGACATAAGATGATGGTTAAAGAGTTTAGAACATTTTTGGTCTCTGTTTCTCTAGATAATGAAGATTTTATAATGCTAATTCCATTGATCTAGGCAGTATATGAAATTTTACTAAACTAAATATTAAAAAATAAGAATGATTCCTATATACCATGAAAGATAGTTTTGAATACATTAATTCAAATGTAGAATGTGGTTTGAAATTTTCAAACAAAAGTGAAGAGTATAAACTTTAGTATATAAAGGATTTACCAAAAAATCATTATTTTAGAAGGGGTGTTAACCTACGGATTTTGAAATTTTTTCAAAAATATGAAAATCTTATTTTAGTGTATAGTTTCATCGAGCACTGACATAAAATGATGGTCAAAGATTTTAAAACCTTTGTAGTCTCTGTTTCTCTATATAATAAATATTTTATAATGCTAATTACATTGATCGAGGCAGTATATGAAATTTTACTTAACTAAATATTAAAAAATTTGAATGATTCCTATATACCATGAAAGATAGTTTAGAATACATTAATTCAAATGTAAATGTGGTTTGAATTTTTTTTTTTTAAAGTGAAGAGTATAAACTTCAGTAATTAAAGCATTTACCGAAAACACATTATTTTAAAAGGGATTAATCCACGGATTTTGAAAAAAATTCAAAAATATGAAAATCTGGTTTTAGTGTATTGTTTCATAGAGCACTGACATAAGATGATGTTCAAAGAGTTTAGAACCTTTGTTGTCTCCATTTCTCTAAATAATGAAGATTTTATAATGATTCCATTGATCTAGACAGTATATGAAATTTTATTGAACTAAATATTAAAAATTAGAATGATTCCTATATACCATGAAAGATAGTTTAGAATACATTAATTCAAATGTAAAATGTGGTTTGAAATTTTTAAATAAAATATGAAGAGTATAAACTTCAGTATATAAAGCATTTACCGAAAACTCACTATTTAAGAAGGGGTTAACCCACGGATTTTGGAAAATTTTCAAAAATATGAAAATCTGGTTTTAGTGTATAGTTTCATCGAGCACTGACATAAGATGATGGTCAAATAGTTTAGAACATCTGTTGGTCTCTGTTTCTATAGATAATGAAAATTTTATAATGCTAATTCCATTGATCTAGGCAGTATATGAAGTTTTACTGAACTAAATATTAAAAATTAAAATGATTCCAATATAGCATGAAAGATAGTTTAGAATACATTAATTCAAATGTTGAATGTAGGTTTGAAATTTTTAAACAGAAGTGAAGAGTATAAACTTTAATATATAATGCATTTACCGAAAACTCATTATTTTAGAATGGGTTAACCCACAGATTTTGAATTTTTTTAAAAAGATGAAAATCTGGTTTTAAAGTATAGTTTGATTGAGCATTGAAATAAGATGATCGTCAAATATTTTTAAACCTTTGTAGTCTCCGTTTATCTATATAATGAAGATTTTATAATGCTAATCCATTGATCTGGGCAGTATATGAAATTTAAATAAACTAAATACTAAAAATTTGAATGATTCCTATGTAACATGAAAGGTAGTTTAGAATACATTAATTCAAATGTAGAATGTGGTTTGTAATTTTTAAACAAAAGTGAAGAGTATAAATTTCAGTATATAAAGCATTTACCGAAAACTCATTACTTTTGAAAGGGTTAACCCACTGATTTTGAAAAAAAAAAATCAAAAATCAGAAAATCTGGTTTTAGTTTGTAGTTTAATCGAGCACTGACATAAGATGATGTTCAAAGAGTTTAGAACCTTTTAAATCTCAGCTTCTCTAGATAATAAAGATTTTATAAAGCTAATTCTATATTGATCTAGGCAGTATATGAAATTTTACTAAACTAAATATTAAAAATTAGAATGATTCCTATATAGCATGAAAGATAGTTTAGAATAAATTAATTCAAATGTAGAATGTGGTTTGAAATTTTTAAACAAAAGTGAAGAATATAAACTTCAGTATATAGAGGAATTACCGAAAACTCATTATTTTAAAAGAGGTTAACCCACGGATTTTTTTAAAAAAATTCAAAAATATGAAAATCTGATTTAGTGTAGTTTCATAGAGCACTGACATAAGATGATGGTCAAAGAGTTTAGAACGGTTTTGGTCTCTCTTTCTATAGATAATGAAGATTTTATAATGCTAATTCCATTGATCTAGGCAGTATATGATATTTTACTGAACTAAATATTAAAAAATTAGAATGATTCCTACATACCGTGAAAGATAGTTTAGAATACATTAATTCAAAGGCAGAATGTGGTCTGAAATTTTTAAACAAAAGTAAAGAGTATAAACTTCAGTAAGCATTTACCGAAAACTCATTATTTTAGAAGGGGTTAACCCACGGATTTTGGAAAATTTTCAAAAATATGAAAATCTGATTTTATTGTATAGTTTCATCGAGCACTGACATAAGATGATGGTCAAATATTTTAAAACCTTTGTAGTCTCCGTTTCTCTAGATAATGAAGATTTTATAATGCTAATTCCATTCATCTAGGCAGTATATGAAATTTTACTAAACTAAATATAAAAAAATTAGAATGAATCCTATATACCATGAAAGATAGTTTAGAATATATTAATTCAAATGTAGAATGTGGTTTGAAATTTTAAACAAAAGTGAAGAGTATAAACTTCAGTATATATAGCATTTACCGAAAACTCATTATTTTAGAAGGGATGTTAACCCACGGATTTTAAAAAAAAAATCTGAAAATCTGGTTTTAGTTTATAGTTCAATCGAGCACTGACATAAGATTATGATCAAGGAGTTTAGAATCTTTTAAGTCTCTGTTACAGATAATGAAGATTTTATAATGCTAATTCCATGTATCTAGGTAGTATATGAAATTTTACTAAACTAAATATTTAAAAAATATAATGATTCTTATACCATGAAATATAGTTTAGAATACATTAATTCAAATGTAGAATGTGGTTTGAAAATTTTAAACAAAAGTGAAGAGTATAAACTTCAGTATATAGAGGATTTACCGAAAATTCATTATTTTAGAAGAGGTTAACCCACGGATTTTGGAAAAAAATCAAAAATATGAAAAATCTGATTTTAGTTTATAGTTCAATCGAGCACTGACATTAGATGATGGTCAAAGAGTTTAGAACCCTTTTAGTCTCCGTTTCTCTAGATAATGAAAATTTTATATTGCTAATTCCATTGATCTTGGCAGTATATGAAATTTCACTAAAATAAATATCCTATATACCATAAAAGATAATTTAGAATACATTAATTAAAATGTAGAATGTGGTTTGAAATTTTTATACAAAAGTGAAGAGTATAAACTTCAGTATATAAAGGATTTACCGAAAACTCATTATTTTATAAGGGGTTAACCCACGGATTTTCGAAAAATTTCAAAAATATGAAAATCTGATTTTTGTGTATAGTTTCATCGAGCACTGACATAAGATGATGGTCAAAGATTTTAAAACCTTTTTAGTCTCCGTTTCTCAAGATAATGAAGATTTTATAATGCTAATTTCATTGATCTAGGCAGTATATGATATTTTACTGAACAAAATATTAAAAAAACTAGAATGATTCCTATATACCATGAAAGATAGTTTAGAATATATTAATTCAAATGTAGAATGTGGTTTGAAATTTTAAGCAAAAGTGGAGAGTATAAACTTCAGTATATAGAGCATTTACCGAAAACTCATTATTTTAGAAGGGGTGTTAACCCACGGATTTTTAAAAAATATTCAAAAATATAAAATTATGGTTTTAGTGTATAGTCTCATCGAGCACATACATAAGATGATTGGTCAAAGAGTTTAGAACCTTTTTAGTCTCAATTTCTCTAGATAATGAAGATTTAATAATGCTAATTTCATTTATCAAAGCAGTATATGAAATTTTACTAAACTAAATATTAAAAAATTAGAATGATTCCTATATACCATGAAAGATAGTTTAGAATTCGTTAATTCAAATGTAGAATGTGGTTAGAAATTTTTAAACAAAAGTGAAGAGTATAAACTTCAGTATGATATATTTTTTTGAAAAAAAAATCTTATAATTAAAAAAAATATATTTTGAATTTTCTATTTTTAAAAATTTATGAACTTTTTATACAGTTCTTCTCTATTTAAATTTAATCTTGTTTATTATAAAATTTTAGTTATTTTTATCTTATTAAAAATTATTTATTTTCTAAAATTTTAATTTATTTTTTCATTTTTGTGAATTTTATTAAAATTTTCGATTTTATTTATTTTTTGAATTTTTTATTTATTTATTTTATTTATTTATTTATTTTATTTATTTTATTAATTAAATAATTATATTTTAAAAATTACCTGCTGAACAGGTCAACTTTTTGATTTGAAGGTTTTTATGATACAAATGTCACTTTGAAGGTTAAAAGTGTTAGTGAAAAAACTTTAGGGTTTAAAGTGCTAGTAAGTGACACTCTGAGGGGTTTTAATGCGATTTTCCCTTAAAAAATTAGAATGATTCCTATATACAATGAAAGACAGTTTAGAATACATTAATTAAAATGTAGGATATGGTTTGATATTTTTAAACAAAAGTGAAGAGCATACACTTAAGTATATAGAGGTTTTACCGAAAACTCATTATTTTAGAAGGGGTTAACCCACGGATTTTGGAAATTTGTTTTTAAAAAATGAAAATCTGGGTTTAGTGTATAGTTTCATCAGACCACTGACATAAGATGATGGTCAAAGAGGTTAGAACCTCTGTTGTCTCCGTTTCTATAGATAATGAAAATTTTATAATGCTAATCCATTGATCTAGGCAGTATATGAAATTTTACTGAACTAAATATTAAAAATTAGAATGATTCCTATATAGCATGAAAGATAGTTTAGAATACATTAATTCAAATGTAGAAAGTGGTTTGAAATTTTTAAACAAATGTGAAGAGTATAAACTTCAGTATATTGAAGATTTACCGAAAACTCATTATTTTAAAAGGGGCTAACCCACAGATTTTGAAAAAATTCAAAACTATGAAAATCTGGTTTTAGTGTATAGTTTCATCGAGCACTGACATAAGATGATGGTCAAAGAGTTTAGAACCTATGTTGTCTCTGTTTCTATAGATAATGAAGATTTTATAAAGCAAATTCCATTGATCTAGGCAGTATATGAAATTTTACTAAACTAAATATCAAAAAATTAGAATGATTCATATATACCATGAAAGAAAGTTTAGAATACATTAATTCAAATGTAGAATGTTGTTTGAAATTTTTAAACAAAAGTGAAGAGTATAAACTTCAGTATATAAAACATTTACCGAAAACTCATTATTTTAGAAGGAGTTAAACCCACGGATTTTGGAAAAAATCAAAAATATGAAAATCTTGTTTTAGTGTATAATTTCATCGAGCACTGACCTAAGATGATGGTCAAAGAGTTTAGAACCTTTTTAGTCTCTATTTCTCTAGATAATGAAGATTTTATAATGCGAATTTCATTGATCTAAACAATATATGAAATTTTACTGGACTAAATATTAAAAAATAGAATGATTACTATATACCATGAAAGATAGTTTAGAATACATTAATTCAAATTTAGAATGTGGTTTGAAATTTTTAAACAAAAGTGAAGAGTATAAACTTCACTATATAAAGCAATTACCGAAAACTCATTATTTTTGAAAGGGTTAACCCACGGATTTTGAAAAAAAATTCAAAAATCTGAAAATCTGGTTTTATTTTATATTTTAATCAAGCACTGACATAAGATGATGTTCAAAGAGTTTAGAACCTTTTAAATCTCTATTTCTCTAGATAATAAAAATTTTATAATGCTAATTTCATTGATCTAGGCAAGATATGACATTTTACTAAGCTAAACTAGATTCTGACCCGCCCTTCAGAGGGAGGGTATATTTTTTGTTGAAAAAATTAAGTTTATGTCATGACTATTTTTTATCCTTGATAAATTATATTTGTTAAGAATTTTATGAAATTTATCTAAAATTATTGTATGAATTATTTTTGTTATTTTAAATATGACCAAAATTTTGAAGACTCCAAATAATTTTTACCCGTATTATGATTTTTGTTTATTAACCTGCTGTTAAACTTGTGAATTATTTCACAGTGATTTTAGTATTTTAATTTAAATAAAAAGTTTAATATTTTTAAACTATTGTTTTTTTGCTATAGAACTGTTATGTATTGATAAAATCTGTTTTGTGTATTTTAAAAAGTTTATATGATTTTTTATTTTAAATGAAACTATTTTTTTAATATTTGAGAACATTCGGTCTTCAGAATCTAGATTCTGACCCGCCCTTTCAAAAGGACATGTATATTTTTGTTTAACTTTTTCTAGATATTTAATTGTAATACTTGTGTTTTTTTCTTAATCATATTTTTTTGTAGTCATATATGTATATAAATCTTAATCAAAATCTATTTGATTTACTGTAGAAATAATAGTAATTTAAAGTTGGCCGGCATACACTCGTTTCTTTATAATTATAAATCCATTTTTTGTAATCATATTTATCTATTCAAATTAGGCCTAGACATATCCAAACTGAATTTGAAAACTCGAAAGTACCTGCAAATCCTAAAAATACCTGGAGAAAATATATCTGAAACTTACCCAAAATCAGATCCGAAAACCCGAAAGGTATCTCAAATTTTACCCGAACACCCAAATTATATTTTTTAGAAATCTAAAATTTACCCGAAACCTGAAATTATACCTAAAAACCTGAACATGAAACTTAAAAAAATATCTGAAATATCCAAAATACACAAAATCATCCAAATTTACCTAATATATAATAATTTTTGAGTATTTCGAATACCCGATTGGGTCTCTTGTAGGACGTAGATCCAAACCGAAACTTGTGGGTCCCCATAAAAAAGATCAAATAAATATTTTAGCATAGACTCGGATCTGAACCTGTATTTTCGGTTCCGTTCTAGTTTGGTTCTTCGGGTCCGGTAAAATGTTAGACCTATATTAGATCTTGATCTGTGCTTGAAGCGCATATATAGTGTTGTTTTGTATTTTTTTCTGTAAATATGTCTGAAATTAATTATTACTATTTTATTATTAACTTTCTAATCATAAATTTATGAATACAAATTGAAGATTTATTTTAAAATTAAAATATACTAATTTTTTAGTTTATTAAAAATATTGCAATGCAAACTATAAATAATATATATATATATATATATATATATATATATATATATATATATATATATATATATATACATATATACATACAGTTATGCTAATAGATATAATAGTAAACAAATATCTATAAATTATTATAGATATAATAGTAATATTATATAAAATTATGGTTTTAATAATCAATATTATTAGTCTTCTTCTATTAAAATTAAATTAACCATAAACCTAAATGTGGTTAAGAAAGCAATATAAATTTATAATGGCCATTGCAATCAGACCAAATGTAACAAATCAGTTGATTTTTAAAACGACATCGAAGCCCATGGCCTAATTTTAAAATCATAAACCGACAAAAACTCCTTCTTAGTGTTGGAAGAAAACGTAACTGCTTATTATACAAAGAGAACGTGTTATTGATTTAATTAAATTATTAGATACAGTTATAAAAAAAATCAGTTGGACACAACTAAATATCAATAGGACATGTTGAAGAATTAATAGAATAGATATTAAAAAATATAATGATTCCTATGTACCATGAAAGATAGTTTAGAATATATTAATTCAAATGTAGAATGTGGTTCAAAAATTTTAAACAAAAGTGAAGAGTATAAACTTCATTATATAAAACATTTACCGAAAACTCATTATTTTAGAAGGGGTTAACCCACGTATTTTGGAAAAATTCAAAAATATGAAAATCTGGTTTTAATGTATATTTTCATCGAGCACTAACATAAGATGATGGTCAAAGAGTTTAAAACTATTTTAGTCTATGTTTCTCTAGATAATGAAGATTTTTTAATGCTAATTGAATTTATCTAGGCAGTATATGAAATTTAACTAAGCTAAATATCAAAAGTTAGAATGATTCCTATATACCATGAAAGATAGTTTAGAATATATTAATTCAAATGTAGAATGTGGTTTGAAATTTTTAAAGAAAATTGAAGAGTATAAGCTTCAGTATATAAAGAATTTTCCGAAAACTCATTATTTTAGAAGGGTTTAACCCACAGATTTTGGAAAAATTTCAAAAATATTAAAATATTATAATTATTCCTATGTACTATGAAAGATAGTTCGAATATATTAATTCAAATGTATAATGTGGTTTGAAAATTTTAAACAAAAGTGAAGAGTATAACCTTCAGTATATAAAGCATTTACCGAAAACTCATTATTTTAGAAGGTTAACCTATGGATTTTGAAAAAATTTCAAAAATATGAAAATATTATTTTAGTTTATAGTTTCATTGATCACTGACATAAGATGATGGTCAAAGAGTTTAGAACCTTTGTTGTCTCCGTTTCTATAGATAATGAAGATTTTATAATGTTTATCCCTTTGATCTAGGCAGTATATGAAATTTTACTCAACGAAATATTAAAATATTAGAATGATTGCTATATACCATGAAAGATAGTTTAGAATACATTAATTCAAATATAGAATGTGGTTTGAAATTTTTAAACAAATGTGAAGAGTATAAACTTCAGAATATAAAGCATTTACCGAAAACTTATTATTTTATAAGGGGTTAATCCACGGATTTTGGAAAATTTTCAAAAATATGAAAATCTTGTTTTAGTGTATAGTCTCATCGAGCACTGACATAAGATGATGGTCAAAGAGTTTAGAACCTCTGTTGTCTCCGTTTCTAAAGATAATGAAGATTTTATAATGCTAATTCTATTAATCTAGGCAGTATATGAAATTTTACTAAACTAAATATTAAAAAATTAGAATGATTCCTATATACCATGAAGGATAGTTTAGAATATATTAATTTAAATGTAGAATGTGTTTTGAAAATTTTAAACAAAAGTGAAGAGTATAAACTTCAGTATATAGAGGATTTAACGAAAACTCATTATTTTAAAAGGGGTTAAACCACGGATTTTTTTGAAAAAAAAATCAAAAATATGAAAATATGGGTTTAGTGTATAGTTTCATCGAGCACTGACATAAGATGATGGGCAAAGAGTTTAGAACATTTTTAGTCTCCGTTTCTTTAGACAATGAATATTTTATAATGCTAATTCCATGTATCTAGGCAGTATATGAAATTTTACGGAACTAAATATTAAAAATTAGAATGATTCATATATACCATGAAAGATAGTTTAGAATACATTAATTCAAATGTAGAATGTGGTTTGAAATTTTTAAATAAAAGTGAAGAGTATAAACTTGAGTATATAAAGCATTTACAGAAAACTCATTATTTTGGAAGGGGTTAACCCACTGATTTTGAAAAATAAAATCAAAAATCTGAAAATCTGGTTTTAGTTTATAGTTTAATTGATCACTGACATAAGATGATGTTCAAAGAGTTTAAAACCTTTTAAATCTCTGTTTCTCCGGATAATGAAGATTTATAATGCTAATTTCATGTTGATTTAGGCAGTATATGAAATTTTACTAAACTAAATATTAAAAATTAGAATTATTCCTATATACCATGAAAGATAATTTAGAATACATTAATTCAAATGTAGAATGTGGTTTGAAATTTTTAAACAAAAGTGAAAAGTATAAACTTCAGTATATAAAGCATTTACCGAAAACTCATTATTTTAGAAGAGGTTAACCCACGGATTTTGGAAAAATTTCAAAAATATGAAAATCTGGTTTTAGTGTATAGTCACATCGAGCACTAACATAAGATGATGGTAAAAGAGTTTAGAACCTCTTTTGTCTCCTTTTCTATAGATAATGAAGATTTTATAATGCTAATTCCATTGATCTAGGAAGTATATGAAATTTTACTAAACTAAATATTTAAAAAATAGAATAATTCCTATATACCATCAAAAATAGTTTAGAATATATATTAATTCAAATGTAGAATGTGGTTTGAAATTTTTAAACAAAAGTGAAGTGTATAAACTTCAGTATATAGATGATTTACCGAAAACTCATTATTTTAAAAGGGGTTAACCTACAAATTTTGAAGAAAATTCAAAAATATGAAAATATGGTTTTAGTGTATAGTTTCATCGAGCACTAACATAAGATGATGGTCGAAGAGTTTAGAACCTTTTTAGTCTCCATTTCTCTAAATAATGAAGAATTTAAAATGTTAATTCCATTGATCTAGGCAGTATATTAAATTTTATTAAACTAATTTTTTAAAAAATTAGAATGATTCCTATATACCATGAAAGATGGTTTAGAATACATTAATTCAAATGTAGAATGCGGTTTGAAATTTTTAAACAAAAGTGAAGAGTCTAAACTTCAGTATATAGAGGATTTAGGGGGGTGTATTGAATTAATGATTTTAGGAGATTTTGGAGTGTTTTAATTTTGGTGGGATTTATATGAATTTTGAAGTGATTTGAGTGATTTTAGTAAAACTACAAAAATAAAAATAAAATTTATAGGTGATTTGGTAAGATATTTTCTGAAAATTTTAGAATTGTTTAGGTGATTTGAAAGGATACTATTAACTGATATTATTTTCTCCTGTGCTGAGCAAAGCAATTCTCAAATTCGAAGCTTTATAAAATTCATAAGTATGTATACTGCAGCCAATGGTTCCTGCAAAATGAACCTTTAGCTGTGGTTTCCAATCAGGCAAACAAAGAATACGTTTCAAAGTTCCTTTTTTTTTGTTTTGTACTCATGAGAGTAGATCCTAGCTTATTTTTGGTCTCATGATTAATCAGTGTTTCTGAAACAGTTGCTTTATGTTGTATTTTTCAATGATGGCATGTCCTTTTCTCTGTTTCTTTATCATCTGATCAAGTGTTAAAAATGTTTCCCAGTTTTTATGCTTCCTAGAGAGTTACGTTCATAGCATAGAACCATTGAGGAGAGTCTTGAGGCTATGCAGAAAGACATAGAAGAGCTCAAAAGTGTCATGGTTCACCACTTAGGTTGAATGTTCTTGGAGCGACCATGTCGTACAAAATGACAGTGCAGGAATGGCATGATGCACTAGACGTTTCGACTTCATATGCACAGAAGATGAAGTTTGTCCAATTCTAAAATACAGCTGTGACAATTTGAAGGTGGGAGAGCTTAACTCCTGCTTCCAATATTGCGTTCTTTTACACTGAGTAAAGATAACTTGATAGAATGTTGGGAAACAGAGGGATTCGATGGTGGATACGACGACCTTACTGGTGCTTTTTATTGATGGAGGATGGTGACAATGACAACAAGTTTGTGAAAATGCATGATCTGGTACATGAAATGTCTGTGCGGTTATCAAGATTACCAAGTTATCAATAACCTCATCTTACAATTCTGACTATGAAAGACTCAGAAACCTCACAAGTGTGATTATAAATGGCTGCAATGGACTAAAGGATTTGACTTGGTTGTTGCTTGTTCCTATCCTTACTCATCTCGAGCTCAGTGTTCAAAGTCAGTTTCCTGCTATCGCTAATGTTTGTGTTTACTACCTTTCTAAGCTGTCTGGTGTTTGTATTATTATATGTTAATGGTTTGCTTAGTCTGTCACTTGATATGCAGCAGACTTCTCTTTCTTCTGTGATTTAGTTTTGTATAACCTCAGCTACTGAAGCTACCTCAGTACTACCTCAAATTCTCTTTGTTTTAAAAAGATCTGTTAAATGATAATTAATCTCAAATCATATAATCTTATTTGTTTGATTACTTTATACCATCATTACAATTTCTAGTTTACAAACTGGTCAATAATAAAATACCAATTAGTCAAAAAAGAGACAAACCCTGCAAGATTGGAAGTCAGGGGATGTCCAAAGAGAAGAAACAGAACTTTTCTTTAGCATCATACATCGCGAGTGAAGAAGAAGCCGCAACCGACGACGAGGCTACAGTGAGTCCGTTAGCGGATGGAACCAGGCTGACGAGCTCGTCGGTGGCTCGTTGAACGGAAGGGATAGAGAGTGGTGGATCGGTGAGGAGGAGAGAGGAGGTGGTGTGAGTGATGTGGACAAGAGAGTGGTGGCTGGGTGAGGAGGAATTACAAAAACAGAGCACACCACTACGACCAAAGTCTCGACTCTGGACTCTCTTTCTCAGCGTATATGTTGTTTAAATATTTATTCATAATATATTAATTTATTTTCAAGGATCTTCAAATAACACCTATGGAGATGTTATTCTACAACAACTATTTTTAACTAAAAATAAACGTGAAGTCTCCTAAAATCTCTATCAAAACTTTTTCTTACTAAATCTTGTGTTCAATTGAATAACAGTGGATTTGTTACAGTTTTTAGAAATTGTTAATTGAATAACAGGGGATTGTAAGTGATTTTTAGTGACTTTATACAAATCACATATTGAATAACACTTGATTTTGAAAGAGTTTTTAAAATCCTTGATTGAATAACAGGAGATTTTAACAAAATCTCAAAATCTCCTAATATCATCAATTCAATACACCCCTCTTATAGAAAACTCATTATTTTAAAAGGGATTAACTCACGGATTTTGAAAAAAAAAATAAAAAAATATGAAAATCTGGTTTTAGTGTATTGTTTCATCGAGCACTGACATAAGATGATGGTCAAAGAGTTTAGAACCGTTTTGGTCTCTGTTTCTCTAGATAATAAAGATTTTATAATGCTAATTCCATTGATCTATGCAGTATATGAAATTTTAGTAAACTAAATATTCAAAAATTGTAATGATTCCTATATACCACAAAAGATAGTTTAGAATACTTTAATTCAAATGTAGAATGTGGTTTGAAAATTTTAAACAAAAGTGAAGAGTATAAACTTCAGTATATAGAGGATTTACCGAAAACTCATTATTTTAAAAAGTGTTAACCTACTGATTTTGAAAAAAAAAATCAAAAATATGAAAAACTGGTTTTAGTAGATAGTTTCATCGAGCACTGACATAAGATGATGGTTGGAGAGTTTAGAACCTCTGTTGTTTCCGTTTCTATAGATAATGAAAATTTTATAATGCTAATTCCATTGATCTAAGCATTATATGAAATTTGTAACTAAACTAAATATTAAAAATTAGAATGGTTCCAAAATACCAAGAAAGATAGTTTAGAATACATTAGTTGAAATGTAGAATGTGGTTTGGAATTTTTAAACAAAAGTGAAGAGTATAAACTTCAGTATATAGAGGATTTACCGAAAACTTATTATTTTAAAAGGTGTTAACCCACGGGTTTTGAAAATATTTCAAAAATATTAAAAAAAATTAGTGTATAGTTTCATCAAACACTGGCATAACACGATGGTCAAAGAGTTTAGAACATATGTTGTCTCCGTTTCTCTTGATAATGAAGATTTTATAATGATAATTTCATTGATCTAGGCAGTATATGAAATTTTACGGAACTAAATATTTAAAATTTAGAATGATTCCTATATACCTTGAAAGATAATTTAGAATACATTAATTCAAATGTAGAATATGGTTTGAAATTTTTAAACAAAAGTGAAGAGTATAAACTTCAGTATACAGAGCATCTAACGAAAACTCATTATTTTAGAAGGAGCTAACCCACGGATTTTGGAAAAATTTCAAGAATATGAAAATCTGGTTTTGGTGTATAGTTTCATCGAGCACTGACATAAGATGATGGTCAAAGATTTTAACACCTTTGTAGTCTCCGTTTCTCTAGATAATGAAGATTTTATAATGCTAATTTCATTGATCTATGCAGTATATGAAATTTTACTAAACTAAATATTTAAAAAATTAGAATGATTCCTATATACCATGAAAGGTAGTTTAGAATACATTAATTCAAATGTAGAATGTGGTTTGAAAATTTTAAACAAAAGTGAAGAGTATAAACTTTAGTATATATAGCATTTACCGAAATAAACTCATAGATTTTGGAAAATTGTCAAAAATATGAAAATCTGGTTTTAGTGTATAGTTTCATCAAGCACTGACATATGATGATGGTCAAAGAGTTTAGAACCTCTGTTGTTCTCCGTTTCTCTAAATAATGAAGATTTTATAATGATAATTGTACTAATTTATGCAGTATATGAAATTTTAGTAAACTAAATATTAAAAAATTAGAATGATCTCTATATACCACGAAAAATAGTTTAGAATACATTAATTCAAATGTAGAATATGGTTTGAAATTTTTAAACTAAAGTGAAGACTATATAATGTAGCTCCAGTGTCTTGTAACGTAAACAAGATTAAGCAGCTATATCTCTCTAGGGTTCAAAAACAACATTCTAAAACCAGAGAGAGAGAGAGAAAGTTTTCTCTCTGGTGTCTCTCCCCACCCTGCCGTCAAACCCTAATTTTATCCATCTCTGCCGTTCGTTTCAAGGAGGCCGACGACACAGTTTCGCCGCTGGTCTCCTGCCCCATCTGTTTCTTCTCGTCCTAGCCACACCCATCGATCCTATTTTACGGCGTCGCTTCCTTCTTGTTTCTGTGACTCTGGTTCTCTGTTTCACCAGACCAAATCGTAAGTTGAAGTGCGTGCTTCTCTTTCCTGGAGCGCAGGCGAGGTCGCGAGCGTTTGAGACCATCGGTGGCTTTGATCTTCTGACTCCTCAGTGTGCCGGCGTCGGATCTGGGTCAGATCTGAATCTCTAGTCATCGAGTTCTAGGTTGAGAGAGTAGCTACCTCTCCTCCTGTCTCCGACCAGCCTCCCGGTGAGTTCTTAGGCTTCGAAGCATCAATGGGTGTAGAGCCTCTCCTCAGGGGATTCGTCCTCAGAGAGCGGCGGAGTTGTGGTCTCCGTTGAGAGCTTCTGAATCTAGTTTCAGGTATCATCACCATGGCTCTCTCCTGTCAACTTGGTTCAGTTATCTCTCTGTTGCGTTTAGGGTGGTTGAATGCTTAGGGTTCTCTGAGGACAGTCCCGAAGCCTCTACCTCTTGATATCCGACGTTTGAGACTTGCCATTGGTGGGACTAGTCTGCTTTGAGAGTCTTCCTGACTTCTCCTGCTCTTCATCTCCGTCTTCAAGCTCCGGGTTGTTCTTTTTGACTGCTGTGATGTGTTCGCTTATCTCTTGGGTCGCGTAGTCGGATTGGGGAGCGTTTATACCGACTACGCTTGACCATCGTTTCATGTGCTCTATTTCAAGTGAAGAAATCTTGGCAAGTTAGACAGTTACTTTCCGAGTGGCATTGGGTTTGGTTTCAACAAAGTTCCTCCTCAGCTAGCACCGGAGTGTAAGCCAGGCTCTCCGTCGTCGCAGCTCGAGAGACCTTCGGGTTAGTCTTCAGTAAACCGTTCCCGCTTTGCCAAACTCCTCTTCTCAGCAAGTTTCGATCAGCAAAGGGAGGAAGCGCTTGAGTTAGGATATTAGTTGATACTTGTTGCTAAGCTTTAGTTCTAAGTGTATTGTTGCAATATCCTTAGATCTTTTATGGATGCTATAGGTTCTTTTACTTTTTTGCGGCCTCTAGTATCAGATCAGCTCTTTGAGCAATCTAGGATTTCAATTTCTATTGTAATCAAACCTTCATTATTCAGTTAATGATATTTACAATTTAGCAAAAAAAAAAAATCTCTCTAGGGTTCTTGTAAGAGAAGAAAAAAGTGTGTATTACTCAGATTCATAGTGGAAGTTGAAGGAAAGATATCCCTCACCAACTGTGCCGGTTTGAGGCCGAGAACTGGGTTAACAAACTTGTTGTGTTTTTACCTTTATCGTTTGTTTAGTCTGTGTTGCGGGAGGTCGAAATCTCAACACAGGGGTTAGTCTAAATCATCCACCTTCACAGAGCCTATTATATTTTCAATATGTTTTATGCTTTAGATTTCTCGTTTGGTATTTGGCTCATGTGTTATTATTATATGATTTTAACTAGTCCGGAGTCTGAATACCTTCAGTCCCATAGGAAATGGTGCTGAATACAATTTTGTTTTTTATTTTATTTTTACACTTTTCGGCTAAGAAACAACTCTTATATCTTTTATTTAAGAGATAGTTTTTAGCTTTTCTTAGTTAAAATCTAAAAAAATTAAGAACCGTCTCTTAACCGAAACTAAAAAACTCCAATTAAGAGACTGGGATTAATGATGGTCTAAGTTGCGGAAATGACACCTAATAAAATCCATATATATATAGTCATGAGACTGAAAAGAACACATAGTAACCTAATAAAATCTAAAAATTGGAAGAGAGAGAGAGAGTACCCAAGAAATTGCATCACATTGGGCTTTAAAAGCCCTTAAAACAGCGTAATAATATTACCAATCTTTTTTTTTTAAGTTAAGAATTTTTTTTTCCTCAGAAGGATTTTGATTATAAACAAAACATGATTACATCTACGGCAGTACACAAACTCCGTTCAACTTAAGCCAGCGGACGACAAGGAAGTCCCTGGAGTCTAGAGCCCAGTATGGGAATCAAGTTAAAACACCATTGTCAGACCAAACAACAAAGATTCAGAGCTAGTATGCTTAGCATACAAGAATAAACCAACTAAAAGCTTAACAAGAACCACAAAAGACAATGAGACAGAGTTGAAACCGAACTTCTCACTTCACCCTCGCCACAGCATGTCATTAAGCTGTCGAAGCCATGAGTTCCCTTCGGAGCAACCAAAACCCTCTTTACTAGAACAACCGTAGACATTATTGAGTCATTCATAGGTAAAGAGGCAGTAAGATTCTTGTTAAACCATAGAAAGGAAGATCCCGCAACTACAAGGGGTAGAAATCACCACTAAATCCTTCAATTCCAAACCCAAATCGGTTACCACAGATCAAAGAAGCTGGAAGGAGATCTGTAAGAGAGGAACCGATAAAAGACAACGATTGAGGTAAGGGACCTCTAGAGCGCCAACTGAAAAACGACTCAGGCATCTTCAAGATAGAAGATACAAAACCGGACAAGAGAACCTCGGGAGAGGAAATAGAGGAACGGAGCAATCACACCACACACCCACCATCAGTGAACCAAGAACAGTTCGTCAATCATACATGCAACTCTAGCCAGAACACTTCGAGGTAATTAATCTCACATCGACAGACCCATTGTTAGATCAGCATAAAACAAGGACGCAGCTTCAAATCCGACAAAATAGAACAAAAATATACAAGAGGAAACCGGTTTCGGTGCTAAGAAAGCCACCGAAACACGAAAACGGAAATCAGATCTGAGATTTTCTTAGAGAGAGATGAGAGAAAAAGATGGAAGGAGAGAGAAAACAAAGAGAGTCCATGTTTAAAATTAGACATTCTTTAGCTTTTTTAGCAAAAAAAAAAAAAAGACATTCTCTAGCTTTATCGAAATGACCAAACCAACGGTCATTTAAAAGTTTAAAACACATACAACATTTTTTTCACGTGTGTGGTGGTCTCAACGAGAGCGACAGGTTAGAAGATAATTTATCATAGTTTTTCTTTTTAATCAACGCCATTGACAACACTTGGAACATCTCAACAACATTCTTATTTCCAATTTCTTAACATTAATTTATTAAAAGCAACAATTCATTTGATAGGCGGTCATAATTAACACCTCATCATCATCATACAGATAAGACATAATTATTTGTTCTCATACCATTTAACAAGGCTTAAGAGGAACTCCACAAAGACAGAGGTTGTGAGAGTAAGCTGATGGTTCAAAGGTCTGAAGGAACCCACCACGCGGGATCTTTCCGCAGAGACGATTGTAACTAACGTTGAATTGATCGAGAGGTAGCTTGGTCAGCTCCCCAGGAAGCTTCCCGAAGATTCTGTTTTGGCTCAGATGCAAGAAAGCTACGCTCTTAGCGAACTTAACCTTGGACAGATCGAATTCAAACATATTTCTAGATAGATCCACTGATACTGTTGTTTTCTTCCGTCCGAAAAACATCGAACCATCTCCTATGAATCTGTTTCCCGACAGATTTACATCTATGAAGTCGTGCTTCGACAAGGATTCTGGTATTTTCCCTGCAAAACAAAGTTATTGAACTAGATTTATCAAACGGAAAAATCGCATAAAAAACCCTCAAAGTGTCACTTACTAGTACTTTAAACCTTGAAGTTTTTTCACTAACACTTTTAACCTTCAAAGTGACTTTTGTATCATAAAAAACCTCCAAATCAAAAAGTTGACCTGTTCAGCAGGTAATTTTTCAAAAATAATTATTTAATTAATAAAATAAACAAAATAAATAAATAAATAAATCCAAATAATAAATAAAAATCGAAACCTTAATAAAATTCACAAAAATGAAAATATAATAAAAAAATTGAATAAATATTTTTAAAATTAAATAATTTTATAAAATTTTAACAAAATAAAAACAACTAAAATTGTAATAATAAATAAGATTAAAATTAAATAGAGAAGAACTAGATAAAAAGTTCAATTTTTAAAAAAAATAGAAAATTCAAAATTGATTTTTTTTAATTATAATATTTTTCAAAAAATATATCATATCATTCTGGACAACAACAATTTCAAATATATCAATAATGACAATGATGGTTTCTGACTTTTAATTAATTATGAGTTTTTATTAAATTTTACGATTTTTGTTTAATTTTTTGATTATTTTACTAATTAAATAATATTTTAAATAATATTATTTAATAAGTAAAATAAACAAAAAATAAAAAACCAGAAAATTAAACAAAAATCGTAAAATTTAATAAAAACTCATAAATTAAGTAAAATTAGAAAAAATTATAAAAATCAGAAAATTATTTATATTTAGAAAATTAAAGTTCAAAAATAAATGAGATAAAACTAAAAATATAAAAATAAAAAATTCATATATTTCAAAAAAAAATGAAAATTCAAACGTTTTGAAAAATATTTTTTGTCATTTTTAACGATGATGTTGGAAACTATCATTGGAGATATGGCAATTATCGCCATTGTTAATGGTAATGTGAGAAACCATCATCGTCACTAGTGAATTTTGAATTTTGAATTTTTTATTTTCATTTTTTAAAAAAATTTGTGAACTTTTTATTTAGTTTTTCTCTATTTAAAATTTAATTTTATTTATTATTAATTTTTAGTTATTTTATTTTATTAATACTTTAGAAAATAATTTTAAAAATATTTATTTAATTTTCTAAAATTTTAATTTTTTTTAATTTTTTAATTTTTGTAAATTTTATTAAAAGTTTCGATTTTTATTTATTTTTTGGATTTTTATTTATTTATTTTGTTTATTTTATTAATTAAATAATTATTTTTGAAAAATTACCTGCTGAACCGATCAATTTTTTGATTTGGAGGTTTTTTATGATACAAATGTCACTTTGAAGGAAAAAGTGTTAGTGAAAAAACTTCAGGGTTTAAAGTGCTAATAAGTGACACTTTGAGGATTTTTTATGCGATTTTCCCTTTATCAAACTATCAAAGATGGTGCTAAATCTTTAATAAGATCAGCATTAGTAAAGAACCTATTGTGTTTTGTCAAACAAAATTTTAATATTAAAAATAAATTAACAATTGAGATTTTGGTAAACATTAAATGAGTTTTTTTTCCTTAAAATGTAGAATTTCTCGGACAGAACTTTTCACATCCTCACTCTTTTCATTTTTCTATTTAATTTTAAATTTGAAGAAACTGTAAAATTATGTTACTTTAAAATATATTTTTTTTAAAAAAATCTCAAATTAACAGTTATAAATAAGAAACTGAAAGATTAAATAATAAAACATTGGTTACCTGAAAGCTTATTGTTTTGCAAGTTGAGAGTAGCGAGGTTGCCTACAAAGAAACCGAAAGAGCTCGGTACAGAACCGGTTAGCTTATTGTCGTTGATTCTAATGGTCTCAAGCTTCGGCATCTGAGAAATCGAACCAGGAATAGGACCGGTAAACTGGTTAAATGCAAGGTCTAAGAACGTTACGCTTTTGAGCTCGCTGATGTAATCAGGAATCAGACCGGAGAGATTGGTCTGCCTAAACATGAGTAAGTCAAGGTTCTTGAGTTTGGTGATGGTACGCGGTATGTTTCCGCTGAGATGTGGCATGTCAGTGATTTCGAGGTGACGGAGTTCGACGAGGTCGCCGATTTGGTCGGGGATCTGACCTGGGAGATTGCCGGATAAGATATCTAGTTCTGTGACGCGGCCGTTAGTGCAGAAGACGCCGTTCCAGTCAGTACAACAGTCGGTTCGAGGATTCCACGTGGAGAGTTCTCGTGGGTTGTTAAAAGATTTCTTGATTTGAAGGAGGGCATTTTTCTCGATTGAGTTGCAGCTGTGAGAGGATGGGAGAGAGATGAAGAGAATAGCGAAGAAGATAGAAAGTTGAAGAAGGAGCTTCATTATGATTTTGAGTGGGGTTACTTTGTGCCTTTGTGGCATGGAAGCCACTATATATAAGTGATTTGTCAATGGAACACAGCTGTGTAATAATGTTACTGAATTTGTACAACTAGTCCCAAAGTTTATTTTAGTTAAATGTTGTAACTCGGCAAAAACGTGGTTAATGCATCTACTATTTTGAGTTTTGAAAATTTATGAATGTTGATGAAACATGTTTTGATTCTCGATTTAAACATCGATTATTTGTAGAGCCCACAACCTTTGAAAGCTAAACCAGGCAATTCTACAAGGAGATTAAGATATTTACATAGGATCCGTTCCCCCTACAAAGAAGTTGTGTTCTTGTTAAGATACCATGGCTCCCTTCCACTCTAAACCTCTGGAGAGAGTCCATCATCTCCCTCATCTCACGAAAAAGCTGAACACTTTTGTCCGAACACTATCCACTCGGATAGCAGTTCTCTGACAGCTCTTTTTAAAAATTCCGCGCCTAAAACAAGCAACAGCTAGATATCTCAATGAGTGGATTCTAGGGTTCGATGACCGTTCGGTGAAACGGTAAAAAAAAAAACTTTTCTTTCCCTCTCTCGAGTAAAAAAATTTGATTTTTTATGGCATCAGAATCTAAAGACAAAACAATTCGTTTTGAGAGTGTGAACTAATATTTTAGATAAAAATATCGGGATACTTTCGATTTTATAATATTGTAGTTATCTTCAAACTTTTTTGGATTATTTTTAAAAAATAGTTATAAATATATATATATATATATATTTATGCTATATGTATATAATTAATATTTTATATATTTAGGTACTCGTTCGATTATTTCAAATACAAAAATATAGGAACCATTTAGGTATTTAAAAGTTCTCGGTTCGATTCCAATTCGGACATTTCGATTAGATTCCAGTTCTGTTTTTCAGTTCCGGTTTTTTTTTCCCGGGCCTAGTGATACTTATGACAGTTGACTAACATATTCTTCACGTGTGTGGAGTGTGGTGGTCCCAACGTCAGCGATAGGCTAAAGATAATTTATCATAGTTTTGTCTTTTAATAACGCTAGTTACCACACATGGAACATCTAAACAAACATTCTTATTACCAATTTCTTAACATTAATTTATTAAAAGCAACAATTCATTTGACTGAAATTAACACCTGATCATCATCATACAGATAAAGACAAAATTATTTGTTCTCAGACCATTTAACAAGCCTTAAGAGGAGTTCCACAAAGACAGCGGTTGTGAGCGAACTCATAAGATTTGAAGGTCTGAAGGAGACCACCACGTGGGATTTTCCCGCAGAGACGATTGTAACTAACGTTGAAAAGCTTGAGATCACGTAGCTTGATCAGCCCCCTAGGAAGGTTCCCGAAGATTCGGTTATGGCTCAGATCCAAATCAACTATGCTCCTAGCGAACTTAACCTTGGAGAGATCGAATTCAAACAAATTCCTCGATAGATCCATTGATATTGTTGTTTTGTTCCGTCCGAAAAACATCGAACCATCTCCTGTGAATCTGTTTTTCGACAGAAATACTCCGTTAAAGTCGTTCTTTGACAACGACTCCGGTATGTTTCCTGCCAGGGCAATGTTATTGAATACTATCAAAAAATAATAACAATTTAGTGCTAGTTCATTAAAAATAATTAATTTTATTTAATTTCCTTTAATCGGTTTTATAGATCCAACATTTTTTAACCTAAATTTATAATTAGGAAATTAAAAAATATTGGTTACCTGAGAGCTTATTGTTAGACAAGTAGAGATTGGGGACTCTGCCTACAAAGGAGCCGAATGAGTTCGGTATAGAACCGGTTAGCTTATTGTGGTCGATTTTAATGGTCTCAAGCACAGGCATCTGAGAAAGCGAACCGGGAATAGGACCGGTAAACTGGTTATAGGAAAGGTCCAAGAACGTTAGGCTTTTGAGCTCGCCGATGTTTTCAGGAATTGGACCGGAGAGATTGTTATGCCTTAAGATGAGGGAGTCAAGGTTCTTGAGTTTGGTGATGGTACGTGGTAAGTTTCCGCTGACATGTGGCAAATAAGTTAAAAAAAGTGAACGCAGTTCAAGGAGGTCACCGATTTGGTCAGGGATCTGACCATAGTTTTTACTGGAAAAGAGAGCGAGGTCTGTGACGCGGCCGTTGGTGCATGTGACGCCGCTCCAGGCAGTACAACAGTCGGTTTGAGGATTCCACGAGGAGAATTTTCGTGGGTTGTTAAAAGATTTCTTGATTTGAAGGAGGGCATTTTTCTCGACTGAGTTGCAGCTGTAAGAGGATGGGAGAGAGACGAAGAGAATGGCGAAGAAGATAGAGAGATGAAGAAGGAGCTTCATTGTGATTTTGAGTGGGGTTACTTTGTGGCATGGATGGAAGATACTATATAAAAGTCATTTTCAATGGAACACAGCTGTGTAGTGTTACTGAATTTGTACAACTAGGGTTGTACACTAGTCCCAGAGTACATTATTCTTTTCTTTAAGTGTAGTAACGCGGTAAATGCACCTACTATTTTGAGTTTTGAAATTTATGCATGTGGTTGAAACATGTTTTGATTCTCGATTCAATTATTTACTCCACGAAAATATCTTTTGCTTGAAATGTGTTAAAATGTATGTTTACGACTTACGACATAACAACCGAACGTAGTAGCAACCATGTGTCGAGACAAAAACAATCAACGGCCAAGCAAATGAATATTAGTAGAGCCCACCACTTTTGAAATCCAAACCAATTTTACAAGGAGATTATGCTATTTACATAGGACCCCTTTTCCCTGCAAGGAAGTTGTGTTCTTGTTAAGATACCATGGCTCCCTTCCACTCTAAAAACCTCTGGAGACAGTCCATCACCGCTCTGCGAACCTCACCATTGTGCAGCAGAGAGGAGGACATGTGATGTAAGTATGTATAACCTATCTCACTTATCAGTCTGGCCATGCCTTTTTTGAAGACAGAATGTTTCCATATGTATAGTATAAATTTCAATATCAGATGCATGCATGCACTCTATTAACTTGTGTACGAACCTTAAAAAAGTTCTCCTCAGGAAGCTGGCATCTCAAGCGGTTGTTTTCCATCTCTGGAAACAGAGAAACAACCTGATTCATAACCATCTTACACTGCCACCTTCTTCTGTGTTCCAGGGCATTGATAGAGAGTTGAGGAATATTATTTCCTCTAGGAGACTGAACATGCATTTTACCTCAGTTATGGCTTTACGGTTGCGATAGGTGTGATTATTAATTAGTCAGTTGCATTGGACAATGTTGATCCATCTTTTTTTTCTTTTTCTTTTTGCCAAAATGATTCAAACTTAAAATTTTGCCTTGTAATTTTTTTATTTATTTATATGATATTTACAGTTTATCAAAAAAAAAACTTGTGTACGTACCACAGAGAAATTTTCTTTTTTTGAATTGAATGTTCGGTTACATCAAGTGCAGCTTATTTTGAATGTACCTCAGAGAAGTACTTAAATCAGATGATAGCAAATTTGGGATGAAAAGCATGTATGATGTTATTATTTTTTACCTCAAGCCTAAGAGCAGCTGCAATGGTGAGACTGCTAATAAAATCCTTAGCATTATTAAACTAATTTTTTTTTTTAATTTTTTTTGTTTAAATAGTTAAGGATCTTAATTTAAATGGTATGTCCAATGGTGAGACTGCTAATGGAATCCTTAACAAGGAAAAAAAAAGTAGAATAAGTATACCTCTTGATAGCTCCATAACCATGGCTAAAGTCCAGAGCTGTTGCTATCTTAATTCACATTTGATTGTACAGGCTGCATAACGCATCACTCAAGACTCCCGAGGTGAGATAGCAATGTGCAAAACCCATTGCCCTATGAATCTCTTCTATCCTCGCATCATTTTCTGTTTCTTTTTTTTTGTGAAAAAAAATCTAAAGAACCACAACACTGGATTCTTCAAGAACAAGCATTTATATAACATATAGTGATAGACATCAAGATCGACAGTTCAACACTAACATCCATAGGAAGAGTGATTATGATAATTCATAACCAAACAAAAAGTTCAAAAACTGAAACAAATAAAAAGAGACATAAATTTCAAAGTCCTAACTGGCTTCTGCAGCTTCTCGAACTGTCTCCATGATCTGCTGCTTCTCCAGGAAGCTTAAAACAGGGATGCCCCCAACACTTATACTCGACCACAACGCCACCGAACTGTCTCCATGCTCTCCCACGATGAATGCCTATAGACAACAACAACACAGACTGATGCGTCTGTCTCAAGGCCTTGCTTCTGCAAAAGTAGAGAGACCAATCCTCTTAAGGTTAATTAGATGAAGATATCATCCACCAGAACCACACAATTCTTATCACTGATGAGTGATGATTGATGAAGCTCAAAAACTTTTTCTCTTTTAACATAATAATATACAGAGAACAGAGTCATCTTCAAACTTGCCATGTACACATGAACATTACGTAATGGTTGGCCATAGCAATAGAGACAGTGCCAGTCCAGATGTGATCCTACAAGACAAAATCATAGGACGCAAACAAACAACGTAATGGTTGGCCATAGCTGGTGCTTTTGAACAAGACAGAGTTGGGATCAGATGGATATTTGCAGATAACCACTCCCTTTCCGTTAATTGGAGTCCCAGACGCAGGCTACGACCAAAAAAGAAAAAAAAAACAAAGAACATAAACAAATCTCACAAAATCAAACAACAATTACAAAAGAGAAAGCCTAATAGAGACCAATGACATGTCAAATAATTGTGTACACAGATGACCATTAGTTTCGGAGTGACAGATGACCAATATTATTCAGCAAAAATCGCAAGGAAAAACACATTCGAGAATTCAATATTTACTCAGAAACATAAAAGAGAAGATTGAATAAACGAACCTTCTTGTTCTCAGCGATGACTCCAAGAAGGAAGGACAATACGCCGAACAAAGAGACGATCAAGGACATATGCTTCATAGTAACCGCCATCTTTTCTCCCCCTTCTCTGTATATACCCTATGGAGATATAAAATTCGATTTCACCACAAAAACAGATAAAAAGTTTCACCAAAGAAATAGAAATCGAATCAACGAAGAAGAGCTGCGGAGGAATTGAAAAAGAAGGAGAGGTTCGTCTTGTTTGGTTTGATGAGATTTGTTCTGTTCATCGACCACTCACGCCTTGCCACATACTTAAGGATTTGATCCTTAAACCCCTTAGCTAAGGATCAATCATTGGGTTATCAATTTTTTTTATTATTATTTTAATGTTATTTGCCTATGTAAATGTGCTAAGGATTCATTAAAACCAGCGTTGTGGCTGCTCTAACAACATACATGACTTACTTTCCAAAGAAAACAATGTGATGTCTGCAGATCTACGTTAACAGTGCAGTGTAATGCATGAACTTCCCTTAAACTGTTGATGTGTGTCGAACAATACGACGTCCAAACAAGTGGATACTAGAGATACCCACCAATATCCAATTTTGAAAGCAAAAAGAAAATTTATTTTTTTTGTTTGGACTAAAAGCAAAAATAATGTTATTCCTAAAAAATAACAAAATGATACAACAGCATTAATTCATCAAAGGAACAATTCATTGATAAGCAGTGATAATTAACACATCATCATCGTACAGATAAGACGTAATTATTTGTTGTCACGCCATTAAACCAATCAATTTAACAAGCCTTCTTAAGTGGGGACCCACAAAGACAGCGGTTTTCAGCGAACTCATATGATTTAAAGGTCTGAAGTTGACCACCATGTGGGATTTTTCCGCAGAGACGATTATAACTAATGTTGAAACGCTGGAGATGTAGCTGGGTCAGCTCCCTAGGAAGCGTCCCGAAGATTCGGTTATGGCTCAGATCCAACAAAGCCATGCTCTTACCGAACTTGACCTTGGAGAGATCGAACTCAAACAAGTTTCTCGACAGATCCAATTGTACTGTTCTTTTGTTCCCTCCGAAAAACATCGAACCATCTCCTGTGAAACCATTTCCTTTCAGAACTACTGCTTGAAAGTCCATCTTTGACAACGACTCCGGTATTTTTCCTGCAAGAGCAATGTTATTGCTTCAAATATATCAAAATAACACTTTTTTGCGAAACTGGAGAAATTTGATTTATTAAACTATCAGTAGTAATAATAATAACAACTTGGTGCTAAAAATAATCAATAATATGATATTTAAAAAATAATTCATATTTTAAGAAATCTCAAATTGGTGTACTTTTAGATCCAACATTTAAACCTAAAGTTATACTTCATGTCTATGTTTCAAAATATAAGAGCATCATCAACGTAGATGTCTTACTATAAGTATCTAATGTATGTAATAATAATATTGTTTACTTCCATAATTAAACTTTAAAATAAAAGAAAACTAAGCAATAGAAAGAAGGCACATTGCATTTGAGGCTTTTAACTATGAGAAATATTTTTTTAGCAGATAGACTTATCACGCCTCTTCCATTCTCTTTTTACTTTTTGAATTTAGTTCCATTAATATACTGGTGAGAAACTATGTTAGAGCTTATTGAAAATGATGCTCTAAGGTGTTTTAGTGAAAGTACAATGATTATGAAAAGATTTAACCTTTTTAGAACGAGTCATAAAAATGTTTACAAAATTGGTCACACAAATATAGAAGGTGGTGGATACAAATGTCAAAACTACTAATATTTTGGAATATAAAAAAAATCCTAAACTACTTATATTAGGAAATTGTATAATTGAAAAAAAAAGTATTGGTATACCTGAGAGCTTATTGTAAGAGAAGAAAAGATTAGGGACGCTGCCTACAAAGGAACCGAAAGAGTTCGGTATAGGACCGGTTAGCGAATTGTTGTCGGCCTGAAAGGTCTGAAGCTTCGGCATCTGAGTAAGCCAGCCGGGAACAGGACCGGTAAACTTGTTATAGGAGATGTCTATGTACGTTACGGTTTTGAGCTCTTTGATGTATTCAGGAATTGGACCGGAGAGTTTGTTCCACCTTAAGAAGATGAGGACGAGGTGCTTGAGTTTGGTGATGGTGCGTGGTATGTTTCCGGTTATATTCATGGAACTCATTTCGAGTGTACGGAGTTCAGGGAGGTCGCCGATCTGGTCCGGGATCTGACCGGTGACGTTGCGGTCGTAGACCATAGAGAATAATGTGACGCGGCCGTTAGTGCACTCGATGCCGATCCAGCTTGTACAACAGTCGGTTTGAGGATCCCATGAGGAGAGGAGTTCCGGGTTCTTAAAATGTTTCTTGATTTGAAGGAGGGTGTTTTTGTCTTTTGAGTTGCAGCTGTAAGATGATGGGAGAGAAGAGATGAAGAAGATAGAGAGACAGAGAAGGAGCTTCATTGTGCTATGAGTGGTTATTTCGACGCAGTGAAGCTAACTATATACCAGAGATTTTCATGGTTCCAAAAGCAATATAACTCAATAACTATGTTTGTGTTGGTTCCTAAACACAGGGAAGACCAATTCTTCTCCCCTTATTTTGCAAAACATCAACTAAAATAAATGAGCAAAGACTTAGTCGTCTACTACATATATTGTCGGTTCGGAATCTTGGTACGGTTAGAAGTCCTTCGGTTCGGTACAATGTTTCATCGATCCAATATTCCCGTCTCCCACGTATGATTATTTTAGTATGAAGTGTATGCTGTTGCGGAATTCGTGGTTCTTCTGATACCACTTGTAGAGTCAATCGTAACTCTAACAAGACTTCCTTGGGGATTCGTAACATCCCCTGGTCCCTTTGATCTTTCCCATTGATTCAATCCTTGTTCATGACACAAGAGTTTTTAACCCAGTTTGCGGCCGCAACACACTACATCTGGGGTGGATCCAGGATCCATAACATCCACTATGAAGTATCGAAAAACACCTCCGATGTGGTTTACAAGATCATTACTCTCTCTGTTCCTGGGTATGCAAACCCTAGAGAGTATAAAGAGATAATACAAGAGTACGTGGCTAAGAGCTAAGACTAGAACAACATATCATCTCTAGCTTACTCTATCTCTCTAAGAGACGCCATGGAAGCTCCCTCTGGATGCTTGAGGCTGCTGCCTCCCAGAAGCTTGGCTTAGAGATCCCTGTCGTGATCTCTCCTTCTTTGTATTGTCAGCACTTAACCTAATGGGCTTTATCGATTAGGCCCATAGGTTGTCCACGCGTAACTTGTGCAACTCGGCCCAGCCGTTGAACAAGTCCGAAGGGCTTGACCAAACCTCACAAATCTCCACCTGTTTGGTCCAAGTCCATAACCCTTCCTTTGTGCTCGACACCTCTTGAAACTTGAGCAAATCTGCTCATCCTCTGCATCTCTTTGTCTTCTCTTATCTCTTCTCACTTCTCTCAGCTCCACCTTGAGCTTAGCTTGAAGTCCCTTCATGATCTTCTTGAAACCTGCATAAGCTTACACTTATACACCACAACTGCTTAAGTAGATTAAACACGTAAATCCACTTAGCCCCATCAATGAAAATAGACATCATGCTTGATGAAGGGTATGTGACAATCCCATTGCCATTCTGAATTTCCATCACCTTCATCCATTATCTTGAGTTACTAACCCAGCTGCTACACTCCAAGTGTCAAGCTCAACTCCTCACTGACGTTGTGCTACTTCATATCTTGTTTCCCTCGTGAACTTATCAACAACACAACCTTGTTGTCAAAATCACGAACCTGTTCAAGTGCTTGAATAACCTGAACATCTTTCTGCAAATTGATTTTCTCCTTGGCCTTTCGATTCCACTCATGTGCACTGAGCCTTGAACCAAATTTCCTGAATTCTGTGCAGCTACCTTCGAACCATATATGCTTCAGACCTGAAACAACCTCTGATTCTCTACTTGTTTAAAACACTCCAGCCTTGAACACGTTTTGTACCGCTGTTACTCTGAACAGGACCCGCCATCCAACCATCACTGCTGGACAGACTTTCGACACAACCTTGGTTCACCCTTCATGCTGTTAACATAATATGCTACCACATAATTCTTCTTGAATCAACCGCAATCCTTGAAGCCACTCATGCTCCATATCTCTGAAACAGTCTTTGACTTACCCTTGATGTTCTTGAACAGACTGCACTTGAGCATCACTTTGTACCGCTGCACAAGCAGGACACGCCGCCTAACACCACCTGATTAGGAAGACTTTCGACACAACCATCTTTGCTCCACCATCTGATCAACCTGTTCTGCAACAACAGAACCCCACTAACAGATTTAGACCCCACTGCTAGTTAAATTAACTGAGCCTCATACCATCCAATCCATGATACGCGTTGGCTCTCCTCACGAGCTGCATGTGATATCTTATCTAGAATCCCTGATATCCCTCTTTTACTCAGCTGTGAATTCCTTTCCTCAATACCCTTCTTGTACTGAGATATCTCCAACACCGAAACCTGTGCATCACCATCAACGACTTGAACACGCCTGCTAGTCATTGAACCTGCCATAGCCTGATGAGTACCTAGCCATCGATGAGTATCTGGCTATTAGCTAATGGACTTCCTTGAGGAAACTTCCTCTCTTCTCTGATGCAAACATATTCCAGAATTACACTTGTTCTGCTTCTTTAAATGCAATCGGCTTTTCCTTGCATTTAAACCTTCATGAAGCTTCTTTCAGTTCCATGACTTGAGCTTAAGATGAGCCTGCTTGTGGAGAACAAGTCTTACCCTTCCTGAGATGGACAAACTGTAAGACACTTCCCTGCAATCCCTGCAAACTGTAAGACACTTCCCTGCAATCCCTGCAATGTCTTCTAACAGTTTCTTACTTTGCTTCATCTCACCATTCTTCATCTTCACTGCTCAATACTTCAGTATCTCTTGATACTTGCTTCCCTTCAGTTTAACTAAGTACTTCACCACGTGTTCCCTTGCATCATACTCGGCTCTGTGTTCCTTTGTATCAACTTCACTGCAGTGTACTCATGATACAAATGCCGATTTTCTTGTCTTGCCTACAAGTAACCTTATGTAAGACTCCCCTTACAAATCTTCTTTTGATGCGCCTTGTACTTGTTAACTGATCCTGACACTCCTGAACATATCCACGAGCCTCTTATCATGGATAACCTTTCTTTTCAGCTCTTACTCCCTTGAGCTGACCAAGTTGCTAACCCGAAACTTTTACCTTTCAGCTGAACCAATCAAGACATCTTCTAAACCAGTGACTCACTCCACCTGGAATCAGATTATATATACCCCTGATGCATCAATCCTTATATAATCTCAGTGGCTCCACCTGAATCAAATAACCCTTTAGAAGTACCATGTCTCTGTAACTAAGTTTCTGCAACTGTTTAATGTTCCTGTCGGCCCTTGAACATATCTCTCATCATCCACGCCTGTGATGCTCCTGAGATACTCCCTTACAGCTTCTGTCGTGTCAAACTCGAACCCATGACGAGTTTCTCAAGCTGTAACTATACTCGAACCATAACCTGTTCAAGCATGAAGTTTCGACCTGGTCAAGTCTGCAAATTTCTCCTTTTACCTTTGAGCTTCAATTCTTATCCGAGAGCTCCACCTTGACCACTGCGGTCGTGACACCAAAAGAATGGCGTCCTTTACTTCTCCTCTGAGTCTATTCATCTGGAATTGCCGACTCAGACATCTATGACGATTCCTCTAAGGTATAACTCACACACGCTTCCCCTAGCTGTGGTAGCGACTTTCTGCTTCTTGAACAAGTGTTGATGACTGTTGTCTCATACCCTTTATCCTCAGGATTACAACCAGTCGTAACAACCTGTTCAACCCGATTCCGCCTGTGCATTTTTCTCTGCCTTTGACCAGAACCTTCAAGCTAAGTCTAACCTTGAATCACCTTTTCTCTTTAGGTTTTCCTGTCACTCACACGACCTCACTAAAGCTTCTGAATGTTGTTACCACAAATAGCCATTTGCTCCAACATACCCTTGTGTAGGCTTTAACACACTTATCCCATACTTTAGTTTCTTCTTCGTGGAGGTACAACCTGTTCAGCCACACTAACTTGGTGACTCCTCTGGCTTTCTTTTACCAGCCAAAAACCTTTCATGTCACTCACACGACCTCACTAAAGCTGCTGCATGCTGTTACCACAAATCACCATTTGTTCCAGCATATACTTGTGTAGGATCTTACACACTTTCTCCTTGCTCTAGTTTCTTCTTCGTGGAGGTACATCATGTTTCAATCACACTAACTTGGTGACTCCTCTGACTTTCTTTTACCAGCCAGAAGCCTTTCCTCTCATGCACCCACGAGCCTGACTTGTACTGACCCAAAACAGAATCACCTCTATTTCGTCACATTGTTGTCACACGACAGCTAACCTGTGCAACTGCAAGATCCGTTGATCATCTTTCGCAAAGACAACCTGCAATCCTTGTGATCTCTGAAAACCTTCAGTCTCTGTGAGATTGATGACCTTTGATTCCTTCTCCTTTAAGTCTATCTTTGACTTAATGTGAGTCTGTATTCCCTTGAGATATCTTCCATCCCAGACGACTCAAATCAATCTCCAACACTCTGATCACGAACACGCCAACCTGTGCAACTGTTATGCTGCAGTTTGCGCATGTCTTCCTTTTTCTTGCAATCAACCGCTGCATCCCTTGCAAGTCTCTCATCATGATTTCACCAACCTGAAACCACCACGTGCATTGAGATAGTCCCCTGTGAACATTTCTTCCTCTGTATTTGACGTTGTCATTGTCTACCACAAACTAACGCCATATGCTTCCTTCTCTGATGCTCATTATCCTTCAGCATCATCTTTGGTTCGTCACCCATGAAATAATCATGCGATTGTGACTACAAATCTACTGATTCTTCTTCTCCAGATTTTCCAGCTGATGTCGATGCTAACTTGAAGCTCTTGCAGAACCTGAATCACAATTGCCTCAAACCAGAAGCTCTTTGACTCAATCCTAACCAACCTCAATAGCCTGTAGACACCAAACTCCCCATCCTGAGAATTTCCTTTGTAACAACCTGAATGAACACCTTTCCTTGAACATCTCTCTGAACCGCTGCTGTTGCCAACAGAACCCGCCGCTTAGCTCAACCTGCTAAGAAGACTTTCGACGCAAAGAATCTCTGCTCAACCTCTGCTCAAACAAATCATTACCTCTGCAACCGTGAAACCTTGTAGACCCATTTGTTTCCCCTCATATGCCTGAGAGGCCAAAACAAACTACTACTGAATCCCATGCAGAAAACCCGAAACATACTTGTTTCCATCCTGAATCAATCTCGATTTGACACCGCCACCTGTTCAGCCGAACTCTGCCTTGAACAATTAACTTCTCGTTCTTGCAGATCCATCCCAGCAGAAAACTATGTGTTACGCCAAACACATATCTGCTTAGAAAACCACACTGCATTCCCTCTGAAAATAGCAGCCTTGTAGTATCATGTTCTTTGAATCTCTACCCAACTGTAGACTCTCATAATCACACATAGACGAACCCTGCATGAGTCGATCTCCTTCAAACCCTTCTGTAACACACTTCACGCTGACTAAAGAATACCATCTGAACAGCCATGAAACACTCATATCATTCAAGGTTCTAAGGCGTCCCCTAGTTCCAAGAATTCCATGAGATACCGAGCTGAAATACCCACATAGATTAGAACACCACATGCGACTGATATACCATGCGAACTGCTCCAAAGAACACCGTGAAAACCCTCACTGAATCTTCAGACAATCCCATTGAAAACCAGTGCGAAAAACCCCCTTGTGCTCCACTATGCTTTCAACTCCAATAACTTGCAGAATATGAGGAAATCTGAAACTCCAATGCATATAGTCACACACACCTTGTGACTGTCACACACTCCTTGTGACTGTCACACACTCCTTGTGACTACAGATCCAAGACAGTTCTGAAACCTCTGTTTCTTATGCTAACAGCCTGCCACCATCTCGACTTGTGAGTAACCTGAAACCCTTCTCACATAGTAGCAGATTCTTGCACCCTTGGAGAACTGTAGAGAGACCCTGATTTCATAAACTCGAAATCATCTCAACCGATTCAACTGACTTGTGAATCCTTCCTCCGTAAACTTGTGCAACTGCAGCGAAGAACGTCGAACAGTTTTCCTTCTTCTCTTGTAAACCGAAAATCTCTTTCACCTGATCTGATCTCTGTGTATTACTCTAATTAGGGTAAAACCACGTGACCACCAACTTCCATTAAACCTTGCGAGTTTCTCCTGTCTCGCTTGGAAGCTTCTTCATATGTCTCTCCTCCTTGAGACGTGGACTCCATGAATCAATGAGCCTATGCTCTGATACCACTCGTTGCGGAATTCGTGGTTCTTCTGATACCACTTGTAGAGTCAATCGTAACTCTAACAAGACTTCCTTGGGGATTCGTAACATCCCCTGGTCCCTTTGATCTTTCCCATTGATTCAATCCTTGTTCATGACACAAGAGTTTTTAACCCAGTTTGCGGCCGCAACACACTACATCTGGGGTGGATCCAGGATCCATAACATCCACTATGAAGTATCGAAAAACACCTCCGATGTGGTTTACAAGATCATTACTCTCTCTGTTCCTGGGTATGCAAACCCTAGAGAGTATAAAGAGATAATACAAGAGTACGTGGCTAAGAGCTAAGACTAGAACAACATATCATCTCTAGCTTACTCTATCTCTCTAAGAGACGCCATGGAAGCTCCCTCTGGATGCTTGAGGCTGCTGCCTCCCAGAAGTTTGGCTTAGAGATCCCTGTCGTGATCTTTCCTTCTTTGTATTGTCAGCACTTAACCTAATGGGCTTTATCGATTAGGCCCATAGGTTGTCCACGCGTAACTTGTGCAACTCGGCCCAGCCGTTGAACAAGTCCGAAGGGCTTGACCAAACCTCACATATGCAATGGTCATATTTCATTTTTGTGTGCATGATATGAATTATGAAATGTATTACATATCTCATGTTAAGTAGCCAAAAAAGACATCTTACTTCAAAAGTCAATAAATATTTTACTTCGAATGTGAATAATTTTTATATCATGTTATTAAATAATGTGAATTACGACTTGGGTGTAGTGCGTCGTTCCTCTAATAATTTAAAAGTGATCAAGGAATCTTGTAATGCGAATAAAATCTTTGATTATAGATATTTATCAAAAATATTTTTAAAAGACTTCTCATAATAAAAATAATTTATCAAAGTTCTCTCATATAATGGCCAAAATCATTTCCAGTTCAGCTAATAAACCCCTGGTATACCCACCACTTTTAAAAGCAAAAGGAATGTTATTCTTAAAAGAAAAAAGAACAAATGATACAACAGCATTGATTCCTCAAAAGGAACAGTTCATTTGATAAGCGGTGATAATGAACACATTCATCATCGTACAGATAAAACGTAGTTATTTGCTATCACGCTATTAAACCAATCAATTTAACAAGCCTTCTTAAGTGGGGACCCACAAAGACAGCGGTTGTGATCAAACTCATATGATTTAAATTTCTGAAGACCACCACGTGGGATTTTTCCGCAGAGACGATTGTAACTAATGTTGAAACGCTGGAGATGTAGCTCGGTCAGCTCCCTAGGAAGCGTCCCGAAGATTTCGTTATGGCTCAGATCCAACAAAGCCATGCTCTTACCGAACTTAACCTTGGAGAGATCGAACTTAAACTTGTTTCTCGACAGATCCAATTGTACTGTTCTTTTGTTCCCTCCAAAAAACATCGAACCATCTCCTGTGAAACCATTTCCTTTCAGAACTACTGCTTGAAAGTCCATCTTTGACAACGACTCCGGTATTTTTCCTGCAAGAGCAATGTTATTGAATATGATTTATTAAATTATCAATAATAATAACAACTTGATGCTGAAATAATTAATAATACTCCCTCCGTTTTCTTTTATAAGTTCGTTTTAGAGGAATTTTTTTGTTCCAAATTATATGACGTTTTCGGATTTCTATGTAAAATTTATTAACAGTTAATGTTGTATGACCAATGATAAAATGTTTTCTATTTTTTCATTGGTTGATTTGTGGTTGTATAAATAATTAATGATGTTTTTGTCTAGAAAATATAAGAAATTTATGTTTTTCTTAATCTATGTGCAAGATTCTAAAACGACTTATAAAAGAAAACGGAGGGAGTATTATCTTTAAAAATAATTCATATTTTAAGAAATATCAAGTTAGTGTATTTTCAGATCCAGCATTTATACCTAAAGTTATAATTCACCTCATATTTTACAAAATATAAGGTGTTTTACCGAAAGTACGATGACTAAAAGATTATTACTTGTCAGAGATAATATTTAATATAATTTTAAAATTATTTAACCTTTTCAGAACTAATCATAAAAATGTTTGCATAATTGGTCACATAAATGTAAAAAAGTGCATACAAATCTCAAAACTACTTATATTTTGTAATTAAAAAAACTCTTAAATACTTATATTATGAAATAGTATAATTAAAAAATATATATATATACACATTGGTATACCTGAGAGCTTATTGTTAGACAAGAAAAGATTAGGGACGTTGTCACCAAAGGAACCGAAAGAGTTCGGTATAGGACCGGTTAGCGAATTGTTGTCGATCTGAAAGGTCTGAAGCTTCGGCATCTGAGTAAGCCAGGCGGGAACAGGACCGGTAAACTTGTTATAGGAGAGGTCCATGAACGTTACGTTTTTGAGCTCTTTGATGTATTCAGGAATTGGACCGGAGAGTCTGTTCCACTTTAAGAAGAGGAAGTCGAGGTACTTGAGTTTTGTGATGGTGCGTGGTATGCTTCCGGTTAGGTTCAAGTAACTCATTTCGAGTGTTTGGAGTTCGAGGAGGTCGCCGATCTGGTCCGGGATACGACCGAAGAGTTTGTCGTCTTTGGACATAGAGAGTAATGTGACGCGGCCGTTAGTGCACTCGATGCCGGTCCAGCTTGTACAGCAGTCGGTTCCAGGACTCCATGTGGCGAGGAGGTCCGGGTTGTTGAAAGATTTCTTGATTTGAAGGAGGGTATGTTCTTCTTTTGAGTTGCAGCTGTAAGATGATGGGAGAGAGATGAAGAGTATAGAGAGACAAAGAAGGAGCTTCATCGTGAATTGTGATTTGAGTGGTTGTCTTGACGCAGTGAAGCTACTATTATAACAGAGATTTTGATGGTTCCCAGAGGAATAGAACGGTTTTTTGTTTAGATCCTAAACACAAGGAAGACTATTTCTTCTCCTCTTATTTGATAAGCAGTGATAATTAACACATCATCATACATATAAAGACATAACTATTTGTTACCGCACACGCCACTAAACAAAATTTAACAAGCCTTAAGAGGGGTCCCACAAAGACAGAGGTTGTGAGAGAAAGCTGATGGTTCAAAGGTCTGAAGGATACCACCATGTGGGATTTTTCCGCAGAGACGATTGTAACTAACGTTGAAATGCTGGAGGCGTAGCTTGCCCAGCTCCCGAGGCAACTTCCCAAAGATTCTGTTATGGCTCAGATCTAGCGAAAGTATGCTCCTAGCGAACTTAACCTTGGAGAGATCAAACTCAAACATGTTTCTTGACAGATCCACTCGTATTGTTGTTTTGTTCCGTCCGAAAAACATCGAACCATCTCCTATGAAACCATTTCCCGACAGATCTACTGCGTTGAAGTCGTATTTTGACAACGATTCTGGTATTTTCCCTGCAAGACAACTTTATATATATAAAAAACTATTTTATTGAAAATTTTGAAACTATTGTTACTTCTATGGGAAAATCTCTAAAATAGCATTTTAAGTTTTTATCGTAAAATAGCACTAAAAAAATATAATGATTAAAATAGCAAATTTTTGTTTTGAAAATTTTCATTTTTATTTTTTATTTTTAAAAATTTGAATACATTCCTAAAACTCCGCCCCTTAACTTTAAACACTAAATTTTATATTAATTAACCAAAGGTTTATAAATGCATATTTATCCTTCAATAAAAAATTTTTTAGTCATTTTCTTCTTTGTGATACTATTTTTGTGACAAAAACTTGATTTGGTTCTATTTTTGTCTTTTTCTCTACTTCTATTGTTGTTAAACAAAAACCATATAAAATTATTTATTTTTATGATTTATTAGTTTACATACAAGTGTCTGTAGCTTGACCTCTAAATTTTTTTTTAAAACACAAGTTAAAATTAGTGAATATTTGACAAATTTATAATTAAAAAAGTAAAAAGATTAGATAATTAAGAAAGTAAAAAGATTAAAACAAACAGTGTTGGTTACCTGAGAGTTTATTGTTAAACAAGTAGAGATTAGGTACGTTGCCTACAAAGGAACCGAAAGAGTTCGGTACAGAACCGGTTAGCTTATTGTCGTTGATCTGAATGGCCTGAAGCTTCGGCATCTGTGAAAGCGAACCGGGAATAGGACCGGTAAACTGGTTAAAGGAGAGGTCCAAGAACGTTACGTTTTTGAGCTCGCTGATATAATCAGGAATTGGACCGGTTAGATTGTTCTGCTTTAACCGGAGGAGGTCAAGGTTCTTGAGTTTAGTGATGGTACGTGGGATGTTTCCGGTGAGATGAGTCAGGAAACTGAAATCGAGTGTACGGAGGTCAAGGAGGTCGCCGATCTGGTTTGGGATCTGGCCGGAGAGTTCGCCGGAGGAGATAGTGAGGGCTGTGACGCGGCCGTTAGTGCATTCAACGCCGGTCCAGCTGGTACAACAGTCGGTTCCAGCGTTCCATGAGGAGAGGAGTGGTGAGTTGTTAAGAGATTTCTTGATTTGAAGGAGGGCGTTTTTGTCGTGTGAGGTGCAGCTGTAGGAAGATGGGAGAGAGATGAAGAATATGGCGAAGAAGATAGAGAGACAAAGAAGAAGCTTCATCGTGGCTAGAGTGGGTTACTTTGACGCAATGAAGCTACTTCTAATATATAGGGAATAAAATGAATAAATTTTCTCCATTTAAACCTGTCCCATTTAGAAACCACACCATTTAAAACCTGAACTAATTTTGATCCATTTGTTTTGTTAAAAGATTTAGTAAGATTATACATACATTCATTATTACATTGGTCTGGTCCATTTAGATTAATTTGGAGTCATTTTAATCATATAAAAGTTTTCAATTAAAATTTTAAACTGATTTTAACATTACAAAACATTTTTAAAATATATTTAAACAATGTTTTTTTTTCAAAAGATGTTTTGGTTTATTTTTAAAAATTTCTGACAAACATTTTTCAAAAAGTTGAAAAACTGAATTTTGAAATTTTATTTTTTTTAAATATATAATTAATATATATTTTTGTAAATCAGTTAATAAAGTCGTAATAAAATAAATTAATAAAACTACTTATTTGAAATCTGTTAAGTTGTATAAATAATTATTTTTTAAATTAAAATCATTTTAAAATCTATAAATAAAATATTTTTGATATTTTAAATTACTATTGGTGGAGAGTATCTGAAATAATATATATATATATATATATATATGTATGTAGATGTAGATATTTATATTTTAATATGAATATTTTAGTTTTTTCCTATAACATTTTTATAAATCAATTATGTTTAGTTTTAAAAAATAAAGTTACAGAAAAAAATAATTAGAAAAATATATTGATTCTTAAAATCAATTTTTTTACAACTTTTATTAAATATTTTGAAAATAAACCCATAGCAAAAAAAAAAATCAAAAATGGAAGATTCACATCCTATTTTTTAAATCAAAAAGTTAAAGCTTCAACACAAATCAATCAATCTCTTACCTATTAAATTCATGAAATATGCACTTTAAAAAAAATCAAATGATAAATTTTGAGGTGAGTCTTTGGTGATTTTAAAAATTACACACTATTCTCTCTGTTTTAAAAAGATGCATATCGTAGACTTTTCATATATATTAAGAAAAACACATTAAATTTTATTGTAAATGTATTTTATTGTGAATAATATTTTTTCATAACTTTTAATCAATAGAAATCAAATAAATACTATTAACTCTTTTGAAGTTAACAATTTTTTTATTAAATAATACATTGAAAAGGTAAAAATATATATTTTTAAAAAGAAAAAATTTAGAATATGGATCTTTACGAAACGGAGGAATAAAACATAAATATTTTATGCAGAAAGAGGTGAAAGATTTTTCGTCGAGATGCCTTTATATCTAGGAACACAGATGTCTTTTTGGTCAAAGGAACATGGCTGTCTAGTATTCCCTCCGTTTCATATTAAGTGTCGTTTTAGAGAATTTTTTTCGTTGCAAAATAAGTGTCGTTTTAGAGTTTCAATACAAAATTTATTAACTTTATTCTCCATTCTATTTTTCTATTGGTTGAATTGTATCGGTAATAATGTTTTTATATTGAAAATATGCAAAATTAAATGTTTTCTTAATCCGTGTGAACAAGTCTAAAACGACACTTATAATAAAACAGAGGGAGTATCTCTATATGATTGTACGCAAGTCAAAGTACAATACTCTTTTTTAAATGTTCGTAAGTGGATAAGCGCCGTAAAGCATCTTTGTTCCTCCCTCGTTTCATACATAAAATCAATAATTCTTTTTACTATTATCCTAATTTGTAGATTATTTATTTGATTATAATAAACTAAAAAATAAGAACAAATGGAAAATTATAAAACATATGTACTGAAAATATAGAACAACACATAAATAAAAAAAAAATATATAATAACATTTAAAATGGGAAGGAGGAAATACATGTATAAAGACTCCTTCCCTTTTGGGTTGTGTTCTCGTAATGTCACCATGGCTCCTTCCACTCTAACCTATCGGGACCGTATTTTCCTGAGAAACTCATCATAGTGCAGCAGAAAGGAGGACAAGTGATCTAACCCAATTGCCCTGGGAACTCATCATTGTGCAGAATAAAGGAGGACACATGTCCACCTGGATGTATCCCATCTCACTTCTGAACCAGGCCACGCCTTTTGAAGCTCCAACACAGTGTTTCGGTATGTATCCATCATCCTATATACATATCATATACATCAGCAGCAGAGAAATGCGTCTCCAACACAAGTAAATAAGACTACCAGACACCTCAGTCGTAGCCCTCCCAAAAAAATGTAGATCACTATCACATAGGAATCTCACTTCACATTTGTAGGAAACGGACGCCTTCGTCCGTAGAAAGGGCTGCATTAGCATTCTCTGTTTGATTAAAAGACATGGCAAAAGCTACAAAAGGGATCAAAGCAAAAGGCTTTGTATCAATACAACACTATTGATACAAAGAGTCTCTTTAGTTACCTGTACAACACTATTGTTTCAATGTTTTGCTTCACCAACGGTCCACCCAAACGCAACATCCAGTCACATGTAAGATCAACCATAATCAGAAAGATAAGATGTACCTATAACCGTAGTTTACGAAGTCTTACAAACGATTACAAAATAGTGGAAACATATAATGAACAAAGAAACAAGCGGATCGGATCTTTCTCTTGGATTGACTTCTTCTCAGTTCCTTGTGTTGATTAGAGGTATTAATATCGAGTTGCTGTGTTTGTCAGTGATCAATGAACCAGATGGTCCTCCGTCACTCACAGTATATATGAGCACTCTTCAATTCCGGCGACAGTCAACAAACTATTCAACTTAATGTGAAACTTTCTGACCAAGAGAGATGCTTGGGCTGGCACTTTCGACAAGTATTTTCATATCCGAGACTCTCCTCGTCAAGATTCTCCAGGTCTAATCCTTTTCATTGCTGAAACATCCTGTACGTAAACTATGCATTTTAGAAAAATATTAACGTTGCAAACTTAGCTTCAGTTACTTAGCATCACACAAACCTTATTTACAATGTAACGTACATTTGCATTATCATCCTGCTCTGGCTTTCATACTATTACTATATCAAGTTGTAATATAATGGGCCTCTCTGATGTAAAAAGTTATGAAACTTTCATTACTTTTTTTTTAAAAAATTCAGTTCTTAAGTCTTAACACGTAAATCCCATGGACACAAAGACACTAGCTGAGATATCTGAGTTCCAAATGGAACTGGTCCAACTCGCATCCCAACTGGTGGGAGATCATCTCTTGAACTCATATCCGAATATAGGCAAGAACATGACAGTGGGGGAAGCCAACAAGTACGCAGAGGATGCTACTCTTAAATTTCTACAAGCGGGTCAGGCGGCCATAAAATCAGGAGCTGATGGACACGCCATTATGAATATGAGACCGTCTCTCACGACTCGAACCAGTCATAAGACTCATAACTATATCAAGTAATACTGAATGATTCTCTTTTCGTCACGATAGTAACAGATCCAAACAATGGTAGAGAGAGAACATATTGTGGTTTGACTTGGATGATCTATGTATCTGTAATGAGTGAAATTCCGTTACACTGTTGCTGTGTGTTGTCGAGACAGAAACAATACAAAAGTTCAAACAAGTGGATATCATAGATCCCCCACCAAGCGAAAAAGAATGTGATGATTCTTAATAAAGAACAAATGATACAACAACAAGAGGAGATTTAAGACATTTACATGAAAGACCCCTTCCCTTTTGTGGTGTTATGTATTGAGTCACCATGACTCCTTCCACTCTACTCTATCGAGACCGTCAACGATAGCCCTGCGAAACTCATCATTGTGCAGAATAAAGGAGGAGACGTGTCCACCTGTAACCCATCTCACTTCTGAACCAGGCCACGCCTTTTGAAGCTCCAACACAGAGTGCTTCGGTATGTATCCATCATCCTATACAAATCATTTGAAAGATTAGATTCATCAGCAGCAGCAATGTGTCTCCGAAACAAAACAAACTGTTGAAATTGTATACTTACAGTTGCGGCAACAAAGATGACAGCATCAGGGTTTTTGGGGATAGGGAAGCGAGTGACATCCGTGAGGGAGAGAACAGTTCTCATCCTCTCTCTGACTTCATCAAGAGTCATTGTGATCTTCTGCGCTTCAAGTTCTTCCCTTAGCGCCTCCCAGGCCGTTCCATACTTTAGTATTCCTTCGCAGAATGCAACAACTGCAGAGTGCGGAGACAGGAAAGGAAGTGTTGCAACTGGTGTTGGATGAAGCGATCCAACCATCGAAGCATGTACTCCTCCTTCACATTATTCACAAGAGTTTTCAAAAAACAGTGAATGCAAGGAACAAGTCTATCAATACATGCAGATACAATCACATAGATCCCTCGATGAAAATGCAATTTGTAACCATGGTTCTCTTTCATACACACCAACAAAACAAATAACAGTCTTATCCTAATACTTGAACCTAAATCTATCAGTTTGAGCAGCCATTGAGGAAATGGGAACTAATGCTAATGCTTATTACTAAAAGTTGATTAGTCCTAGAAAACATCCATAACACACACACAACCAGTTCAAAAAGCTTACCCATACTAAGGCCACAAACACCCATTTTTCCAAAGCCTTCCTCGGTGTCAAGCCAGTGAAGAAGACTGCGGGACTCATCAATGGTTGCCCTCCCAAGTAAAAGAAGATCACTAACACAGAGGAGCCTCGCTCCACGTTGTAGAAACGGACGCCTTCGGCCATATAAAGGGCTGCAGAGTGGCATTCATTATCTATGTTCGATCAAAAAAAGCATGGCAAAAAGCTTCAAAAGCGGCCAACGCAAAACGCTTTCTAGAAAAAGAGAGAGTCTCATTCATTACCTTTCCAGCACCATAGTCGCAATGTTTTGCTTCACCAAAGGCCCTCCCAAACGCAATCTCCTATCATATGTATGATCTCCTGTGCCTACCACAATGCAAACCATAATAATTAAAAAAATAAATAATATATCATCTTTACAAAACTATTAGAGCATGATTAACCCGGTTTCTTAGCCACGACTCTTATATATTTTATTTAAGAGACGTTCTTAGCTCCCGAATCTAAGAACCTTAGCTCCCGAATCTAAGTACGCCAGTTAAGAGACCGGGGTTAATCATGGTCTAGGAGTAACTGACATGTATATCATATACACATTTGAATCCGTTACCACGGCGTTGTCGTTACCTGCGAGATGAACGACACAAGACATCTTCTGTGGAGGGACGTTTTTAGGCACAAGCCAAGCGACTCTCGCGGTGCGAGACTCGGGAGGCAAAGCAGCGGTGAGCTCGTCGTCGCAGGGAGTCTGGAAAACGCCTTCTCTGAGACGAGCGGTCTTGGTCTCCCAGACGGTCCTCCAGACGGGGCGGACAAGCGGCGGAGGCCAGTTGTGACCCTCGACGTACATAGGGAAGAGCTGCTTGGCCATGCGCTCGAGGAGCTCGAGCTTGGGACCGCCCCAGCCTCGGGAGAAGAATGGAGGGGTGATCCTCGTGCGGTGCATGAAGGCTCCGTAGACGTGGTCGATCACGTAGTGGAGCATTCCCAATCTGACGGATACCATTGTTTGACCTGATTTGATTGAATGTGGATTTGGATTCTTCGGGTGTGTTTTTCAGATCTGATGAGAAAGAGGAAAATCAAATATAATAATATATTACTTGTTGAATCGAAGAAAGCGTCGGAGATTTTGACTTTGGATTCAAGATTACGGAATGGGGGAGGGAGCGTTAATGTTGTGACTTGTGAGCGATGGATGAAGAAGGAGGATAGATAGGGATAGGGTAAGAGAAGCGTGTGACGAAAGCGGAGAGAAAGGCGATGGGAATAAGAAAACCGGAGACGAGCGAGAGAAACGGTGGGCTTTCTCCTTTTATTCATTCATTCATAATAATCAGTGTTGCCACGCTGTCATTATGTGGGCCCCTGTTTTGTGTGTTTGGTCGTTCTTTGGAGAGAATCACTTATCCATCCAAGTATCTGACAGGGATATAATTTGAAAATAAAATAAATATATTAGTTTGAAGCCCAGTGATAATGATATGAGTTATGGTTGGAATCTGCTGGGCCTCTGTTTACTGGTTGCCTTTTATTAAAAACAGAGGTAACATTCATTTATAAATTGTGTTTTCTGTAGAGTATACACCAATTTGCATAACTTTAAGCCGCGTATTCAGATTAGTCACAGTTGATTTTAGAAGCAAAACTCTCTCCCATGATTTTTCATTAAGTAATTTAAAATGTGATTCACTATAGTCAATTATGATGTTTAAATCTGAGTATGCTTAGTTGACCTGTGCGCCATTATAAAGCATCAGGTTGTTAATTGTCATTGTGGACATAATAATAATCACACACCGAATGAACAACGTGTGTACCACTAAAAAAGAGGTTCTTGTTGTAAATCTTAGACATTGGACACACACAAGGAAGTTCCTTTCGGCGATAGAAAAATATGCATGAAACAAAAAACAAGACTCGTTCACCTACTAGTCTCAGTTTCTCCCAAAATCAGACAGTCACGATCTGAAAATGTTGCGTGGTATTCAATAAATGGGAGCTCATCCTCATGCTCTTTCTATAGTAAAACCTCTGCTTATTGTTTCGTTTCAAGAACGAATGGTTAAGGCGAAAAACAACATAAAACCAAAAAATTAAACAACAACGCTAGTAAAGTTTTACGATTTGCCGCAACATCCACCTCTTTTCCCAGTCTCCTGCTCGCTAGGAATGATGATCCTAGTCCCCTTTAAGAGACTTGAGTTCCCATCGGCGTCATCATCATCAGCCGTTAATGATTTCTTGCTGATTATTCGATAGATCTCTGTTAAGATGGTCAAAAAAGCAGTTTCGACATTGGTAGCTTCGAGAGCAGATGTTTCCATGAAGAACAAGTTCTCTCTTTGTGCAAACTCTTGTGCATCTTCTGTCGGCACTGCTCTAAGGCTTCCAAGATCACATTTGTTCCCAATCAGCATAATGACTATGTTTTTGTCCGCGTGTCCTCTTAGTTCTTCCAGCCATTTAGCCATGTGATCGAATGATTGACGTTTGGTCATGTCGTAGACCAACATTGCCCCAACAGCTCCACGGTAGTATGCACTTGTCACCGCCCGGTATCTGAAAAATAGGGAAAGAGGAACAGTAAACATCTGATGTATATATATATACAACCATTTAAACAGAGCCATCATTTGTACAAAACACTCAGCATACAGAACATCACATAGTCATGGTATGACATATGAAACTATAGAAGTTGGAAACTTTAGTTTCTCAAAATGGTTACTTAGGAACAGTTATCACCAAGAAGCAGAACACAAGTGGATAGAGCAACAAGACCATTGTGGAGCTATATTGTTCACCAATAGATCTCAGGATAGCTTACAATAACACCCTCATGCATGCAGAGGAGTTGTGAATGTTTCCGGTAACCAGTCGGGTAGTGTATGTACATATGATGAATGCAATATATTTAATTACCACATTTACCATATACATGTAAGTGTAACTCTCAAATAGTGAATGGTCTTAAGATCATAATGAACCAAAAAGAAGGTGGAAGGTAAGCAGACCTTTCTTGGCCGGCGGTATCCCAAATCTGAGCTTTGACGGTTTTATTATCGATGACGAGCGTTTTAGTCTGGAACTCGACACCGATGGTGGCTTTAGAGTCGACGCTGAACTCGTTCCTAGCGAACCGAGCCAGCAGCTGAGTTTTGCCAACCGCGGAATCCCCGATCAACACCACTTTGAATACGTAATCGATCTTCTGGTTGTAATCTCCTTGCAAATTAGACATCTTTTGTTCGTACACCACCTTGTTGGGTCTGAAACAAAAACGTGATCTAGATAATTACAGATCACGAATTCGAAAGGGCTCCTCTCTCTCTTTCTCTCTCAAACAGATCAACGGGAAGAGTCTCGGTATTCGTATTGCAGCACGTAATCTACCATGAACGGACAAAGAAACTCATCAGATCAAAGAGCCAGGACAGAAAGGTGGTTACGTAGAGAGACAAAGGCAAACGAGCCAATTGGAAGGACGAAAGCGAAAAAGGGCGGATTAACGGCCGATGCGGGACCCAGTTACCATGGGAAGTTATTCCTCTGTATCGTGGATCACGTTTTCCACACTAACCATGAAAATCATCTTGGCCGTTTATTTTTTACTTGTTTTACCCTCGGTCACCCGTTAAATCGCTTAACCATTTTAATTCGGTTCATTTCGCAACGAATCAACAAAAGTTCAAGCAAACCAAAAAGGCTAATTTGGAAACGATTTGATTCGAAATCATCAAACCAAATACCAAGTCTTTTTTCGATATCAATAAAATACAGAAGCTGACCAAAAAAAAAGAAAAAAATATCAAATACCAAATACCAGATCAGTCGGTTTTTGTTTTTCGGTTTAATTCGGTTTAACAAAATAACGAAGCAACCCCTTAAATTTATATAAATTTGTCTCCTTCACTTTTACAGTTTTACAGCTACTTCACCAGACTAGGTTAAGAGACGATCATAACATCTTCACAAAATATAGAATAGGCGGCAACACAGAAGGGTGGGGGAAATTATTGGCGCCATAAACCTTCTTCTAAGAAGCATTTTTTTTTTGTTATAACCCTTGTTCAAAAACGCGGCCGCCGAGCTGTATAATCGGCTGTGTAATCGTGAATCGGAAGACCACCGTAGCGAATTAGATCGATTCGGATTCATTCCACGCCAGCCCGAGTTTTGTCCGTGTAAAGCATGGTCTAAGGTAAGGCGGCCGCTTAACATAGAAATCGGAAGACTTAAAAATCGTTGAGAAACTAAACTTTAAGGTTTAAATCATGTATTAGGATAAAAATATGTTATATGTGTGCATGAATCATTAAAAAAAACAAGTTTGATGACAAGACTCGTGAGAAAAAAGTGGGAGGCGATGAATCTGGGTTTACAGGCAAATTAGGTTGAAGAAGAAGTGAAGGTTATTTATGTAATTCTATGTTATTAATGAAAAATAGAAAAAAATCAACAAAACTGCTGTTCCGAGGGTCGAACCCAGGTTACTCATAAGGCGACAGCAGACGAGAGCCACCAGACCATGTTTGATTCACGCTTCTTTAACTTGTATACTCGTTTATATATTAAAAATATAATGAGTACCCTAAAACTAATCACCGATTAATCTTCGATTAATTTCCGATTTTTTCATTAATCGGTAGGCCCAACCCGAGCGCACGCGTAGCGCCTAGCGCGTTTCCGAACAAGGGTTATAACTCGATCGCTTCTCTTCTCGGAAATAGTAAAACGAGAAAATTGAAGATGGAGAAGGACGGAAGATGTAGCCAGAAAAATCTATACGAGGTAGGTACTCTTTTCGATTTCTCTCCCCGATTAGGGTTTATGTTTTTGATTTTGAGGGATCCGTTCCAATCTAAAGCTTCGAAGTGTTTTTATTTTGAGTTGTATTGTTCTTATTCTCACCGTTTGGGCATCGCTTTTACTTTTGTCGAATTTACATGTGTTAACTATCGGATAGTGATGTTCCGTGTCTGAATTTCATTGTTGAAATATTACTTGGTTTATGATCCCCAATGTCTATAAATTGCGGAATCCATCTATCAATCATCCCCTTGTTCTGTTGGTGATTAATAAAGAAGATTAAAAGTCAATTTTAATTCGGCTTTTATTACAGGTACTTGGTGTCGGAACAACCGCAACTCAACAGGAGATAAAGAAAGCGTACCATAAGTTAGCTTTGAGGCTTCATCCTGATAAAAACAAGGACGATGAGGTTATACAAATTTTCTCTTGAGTTGAGATGAGTGGCTTGGATTGGCTTGGCTTAGTTTTGTATGTATGTATTTTTACATGGGAAAGTTTGACTTTTTGGTTTTAAACAGGAAGCTAAGGAGAAGTTTCAGCAGCTGCAGAAGGTGATATCTATCCTCGGTGATGAAGAGAAGAGAGCTGTCTATGATCAAACTGGCTCCGTTGATGATGCTGTAAGTCAGCTTCTTTCCTGATTTTGGTTTCAGAAATGTTGGTGATTTGTGTAGATTGCTTCATCTTTTTACTTATATCCAGTTTCTGTTCAAATGGATTTGTGAAAGAGAAAGCTCTCTCAGTCTCGATAAGAGAAAACTGAAAGTTGTTTCTTTTTACTAACTTAGTTTTTTCCCTATCTTAATTAGGATCTTTCGGGTGATGTGGTTGACAACTTGAGGGACTTCTTCAAGGCAATGTACAAGAAGGTAATTACTGTGTTTGGGCATTATTCCACTACTCACTTTGTTCTGTTTCCTTCGCTTACTGACTTGTTGTGTGTAAATAGGTCACCGAGGAAGATATTGAAGAGTTTGAGGCCAACTACAGGGGTTCTGAGTCTGAGAAGAAAGACTTGATCGAGCTTTGCACCAAGTTTAAGGGTAGAATGAGCAGGTAATTATTTATTTTTATTATCCACCTTGTTTTCATTCATTTATTATTTTTTTTTTAAAATTTTTTGTGAACTTGAAGAAGTCTTATATGAAGATTTATTGGCATTACTTCTCTTCCAGGCTTTTCTGCTCAATGCTTTGCTCAAACCCCAAGCTTGACTCACACCGTTTCAAAGATATTATCGATGAGGCTATTGCAGCAGGTAGGCTCGTCTCTTTTGCAGTAACTCTGCTGTGTAATGAACTCATGCCAAGTCGTTTTAATCATTGTTTCATTTGTGTAGGAGAAGTGAAGGCAACAAAAGCTTACAAGAAATGGGCAAAGGAAATTTCAGAAATAAAACCCCCCACGAGTCCCCCAAAGACCAGACGAAAGTAAACTTCTCTATCTATGTCTTTACCCATTTTCCAAAGTAAAAAAACTTTGTAGTGACATGTTTTCAAATACTTGTAGGGCAAAAAGGGGCGCAGAGACAGATCTTTATGCTTTGATTTCACAGCGAAGAGATGCGAGGAAAGAGAAGTTCGATACAATGTTCTCGTCGCTTATCTCCAGGTATGGTGGAAATGCTGACTCAGAGCCGAACGAAGAAGAATTTGAAGCTGCCAAGAGAAAACTTGAAAGCCAGAGATCATCATCATCATCCAAGAAGAAGAAGCCAAGAAGAAAGTAATAAGCCGCAGTGTGTGTGTGATCTCTAGGTTTTGTGTTTGTGATGGACGAGAAAGTTCTCGGAATCACAGTAGATCACATGTTTGTTCTCCTATGGCTAAATCTCTGCTACAGTCTAAAGAATATCTAATCGTAATTCTTATTTGAAAGTACATTTTTTTGATCAGTCAAGACGGTGTTTTTGCCTGAGAGATTCAGTTAATGTCGGGGATTATACATTTCAAAAGTACATAAAAAACATTTAACCTTAACCAAACTAATTTATATTAGAAATTCATTTTTTTTTTCTCAAATAAGCCCTTTTTTAAATTCATTTTTTTCCAAAGCGTAAAATCGACAAAAATAAAGAAATTCCGACAAAACTAGTAACTAAACTAACTCAGACAGACAGAGAGAGAATGAGATTCACAGCTTATCTCCAGGCGACCAACCTCATGGTGGTGGTCGGAGCAAAATCGCCGGTGGAACGTCGGCGGAAAGCACTTGAGAGAGTGAACAAAGAGCTCTCAAGAGGCAATCACGAAACCGCGCTCTCTCTCGTCAAGCAATTCAAGAGCAGCAAACATCACGGCGGCTGCCTCTCCGCCTTCGCCTCCGCCAAATTGCTTCCCAAGAAATCACCACCACTATCGGATACATTCGAGGGGTTGATCGATTCAGTCTCCAGAACCTTCGAATCCGTTTCTGCTGAAACGATTCAAGAGCACAACAAAGCAACAACTTGTGATGAAGATCGATTCGCTGTCGTTCAGCACGAATCAGGCCATTTCCTGGTCGGTTACTTGCTCGGAGTTCTTCCGAGACGCTACGAGATACCAGATCTGGAAGCTATGAGGGATGATGATAATGTAGTTACCGGGAGAGTAGAGTTTGTGGGGTTTGAGTTCCTCAAACAAGTCGGTGCTGCAAACCGATTTATGAAGATGATTATCATCTTTCGGTTTCATCCAAGACACTGAACAACTTCTCATGTGTGGTACTTGGAGGAATGGTAACGGAACACATGCTTTTCGGATACTCCGAAGGTTTCTACTCCGATCTTGTCAAGTTGGAGAGTGTTCTGCAGTGGCGAGGGTTCACGGAAAGGGAGGAGAAGGCGGGTCATATCAGATGGGCTGCTTCCAACGCTGTTTTTTTGTTGCATTCGTACAGTGAAGCAAGGGTTTCACTTGCGGAAGCAATGTGCAAAGGCAAACCGATTAGTGCTTGTTTTGAAGCCATTGAATCTGCAATTTTGTAGACATTTTTAATATGTGAATTAACTTTTTTTTTGGGTCAATTTATGTGAATTAACTTTGTAATTCTTCCTTCCAAATTTTAAGAGATACTGTATACATACTACCGGATCTCAAAAATCTTGTGAAACAGAGACCAAAAAAAAAGTAAATAAACAAAAAAAAGAAGCAAAATATTTAAAAAGTAAATAAACAAAAAAAGTAAAGTAAACAACTTTAAAAAGAGTAACCAAAATATTAACTTCCAAGTAAAGGAAACAAGCAAAAGAGTCGTACATTGAGAAGTAGAGTTTGGTCTCTCGATTCTTTTTTTTTTTCAAAGAAACAAAATGGCTTGGGATTTGTTCTTATGGATCCTCTCCTTCTTCGTCAGCTTAGCCCTCGTCGCTTCCGTCTTCTATCAGGTCAACCCCTCCTTAATTTCAATAAGTAGTGAGATTCTTGAATCCAGATCTGTCCTAAAAGGTTTTTAATCTTTGAATGTCGGAATTGTTCACTTATTATTGTGATTTTTAGTTTGTCTGTAAGACTAGTTTGACTTTGACAGCTATTTGGTTCTGGACTAAGATGATTCTTCTTTAGTTTTGTTAAGTTTGCAAGTTATAGAGAGAGAGAGAGGAAGTGATGGAATGAGTTAAGATGATTCCTTCTTCTATTGATATGGTGGGATATATATTTTTTTTGTGTGTGTGTAGGTTATATGTTTAACGGATTTAGAAGCTGATTACTTGAACCCTTTTGAAACATCAACCCGTATCAACCGATTGATACTACCTGAGTTTATCCTCCAAGGCTCACTCTGCATTCTCTTCCTCATCACTTGGCATTGGGTGTTTTTTCTAGTGGCTCTCCCTGTAACATGCTATCACGCTATGCTGTAACTCTCTCTCTCTCTTTCCCTCCCTATCCATATTAGTAGTAGTATATTCTTGTTTCTTGAAACTAACATATTTGAAAAACCTTAAAGATACAAAGAGCGAAGACATCTCATCGATGTCACTGAAGTGTTCCGTGGTATTAGCTTTGAAAAGAAGCTCCGTTTTACCAAGCTCGGTTTCTACATCTTTCTCTTCATCATGGTTGTCTTTAGGTAAAAGCCAAAAAATCACAACTACTTTAGACGCTCCTCTTCTTGAGATATTATTCTCTCTCTCTGTTTGGTTCTTATATGATGAAGTTACTGAATCCACGACACTTTTTTTTTTAATACAGGCTTACTCTGTCAGCGGTCTATAGCTTCACTGAGGATGATGATCTACTTCATTTGTTTTGATGTAATCTATTTGGTTTTCTCAGTGTGTGTGTTGTGTTATAGACATTTCTTAGGGATTTACTCAAAACTTCACAGGACATCCATCAGATTGCTCTCACAAGCTAATTCGCAAACTAGTTAGAGAAAAAAAGAAGATTTCCATATTTGGCAAGTAGAGAAAATGGCTTTGGTCTCATTTCTCAAAACTTGATCATGTTCTTTGGTTGAGTTTGTCAGAAGACAAGAACAAGAGTGTCTTTGCGAAACAAATAGCAGTGTCCCCTACCCAGTTGAAACAAATTCTTCCCCAGATGGTGTAAGCAAATCAGAAAGTTCTTTAAACTTCTCTTGCTTTACAAGGCCTTAAGCACATTTCTCCAAAAAAAACACTCCAATGCATCTGCTCTTTTTGTTTCAAGTTTCTCCTCTGTTCCACTTGTGGATGATGCCGGTTGCGATGAACTGCTTCGTCCAAAACGAATAAAGGTTGTCCAAACTGCGAGACACCTTGCCCTTGCAAACTTTCCTAGAAATGAACTTCATCGTCTTTGTCTTATCCTCTGGACCTGTTTATAGGGAAAACAGGAAGATATAAATAGGAGACATGTTTTGGAATTGAAGGAGGTATGGCTGTATACACGGGTTCCTTTAACAATTCACTAGCCTCTAAGAACAATGATTTTGCACTAGTATTGTTAAATCAAACGTACAGACAACAAAGATCTATGCCAAGGCTTCTTCCTAAGCATCAGCTTTATCCTTTGTTTCCTGTAATATATGAAAAATGAAAATAGTTGTGACTCGTTTCATACTGTTTATGGTCGTTGGATGGTTCTGTAACTTGAAAGAAGAAGAAACTTACAAGGCAGAGGAGTAGACAATAGGAAGAGGAGACACCCATGGATCTGTTTAAATTTGTTGATGAGTCCAGCCTTTTCCTGTAAGTTTTCCTCTCGGCTTAAAGTTTCATATACTCCATTATACTGTGATAATAAATATACAAATAGGTCCAGAGAGATGATCATCTGTTGGAAGGAAAATATTTGAGCACTGCAAAGATGTTTTTATATTCAGAGCGCCAACACAAGAAAATAAAATAAAAAAAGAATCACACACCACCAGCAAAAGTAAAATGTAGTACTATATGATTAGCAAAACAAGTGTTAAAGATGTGCCGTTAGATCAATGTGAAAGTACACGGTTTGAATGCAAATTAGTAACAACTGTGCAAACCATTTAAAGATTTCCTACACTGTCAAATGTGAATTTTGTTATGATTAGCAAAACAAGTGTTAAGAGAAACAAAATAATAAAATTGAAATGGAGAGATTAGATTAACTCTTCTGGAAACATTACATATAAAGACTATTATGTACACATTCTTAACTTTGCTACAACCAAAGTTTAAGTAAGAGAAAAGATCAGTGACACTGAGCTGTAATGCAAATGGGCCTTAGATGGGCCTTGTTCTAGTCCACTGACTCAACCCGCGCGTTTTAACTCACTCAGACGGGTTTCTTTTCTTTTTTTTGGCGGCGGAGTAGTTAGGTCGTAAACGTGAACACGACCTGTTCTGTCTGTACGTTAGTAGCGATGGAAGAAGTACTAGACTTCAAGTGTGCGGATGTCGGAGTTTGGAAGAAGGCTCTGTCTTCTTACGAATCAAGAATCGAGTCTCTAGACAAACCAGACCTCGTCTCTCTCGACCAATATTACCGCGTCGAGCTCCCTCGTCTTCTCCACGACCGAGACCCTAACCCTTACCTCACCACCTCCGAGCTTTCTCAGCTCATGAAATGGAAGCTCTCTCGCGGCAAATGGCGGTAACTCTCTCTCTCTCTCTCCCTCTCTTAAACACTCCGTGCGTGATAGTTTACTTCTTCTCCCTTTTTGCTCCTCCAAGGCCGCGTCTGCTCGACTTCGTGTCGGCTCTGGACGATTCGGTGGTGAAGTCTGCTTCTGAGAAGGCTTTCAGATCGCTCCCTGACATCTCCGAGGCTATTAAAGAGCTCACCGTGCTTAAAGGCGTGGGTCCCGCCACCGCCTCCGCTGTTCTGGCTGCTTACGCCCCCGACATTGCTCCGTTTATGTCCGACGAGGTACATTTTCTTCTTCTGGTGTTGACAATCAGAGAGCTGCAAAGGAACAGTCTTTATTAAGTTATTATTATTGTGTATTTTCACTGTTTTGTTTTGTTTTGTTTTGTTTCTCTCTCTGTTTTGATTCCAATGTAAAGGCGATGGAGGTGGCTATTGGGAACTCAAAGGATTACTCGTTGAAGCGATACTTGCTGTTTGTCACTAAGCTACAAGATAAAGCAAAGGTTATTAAGTTATTATTATTGTGTATTTTCACTTATTTCACTGCTAGTCTACACACACTTGCCTTACTACTCTAGAATCATCATTGATAATACTCTGTGGTAGGAACTTTCCTGTGTTAATATAGTATTAACTCTTCTCTCACTGCTGCTTCAATGCGTTGTGATTCTGTTTAGTTAGAGTCTTGCATATGCACTGAATCATCTCATAAACAAAATTTTAAAAATGTTTAAGAGGCAATTATACTAAATTTGGACTAGACCTTGCCTAAAATAATGATCATGGATTGTAGGAGTTAAAGTTGGAAGGAGAGTGGAGTGGGCCTTCAGATGTTGAGAGAGCTCTGTGGAGTTGTACTGTGCGTTCCAAGTCAAAGCCAGCCGAGAAGACTTCTTCTGGGAAGAAAAGAAAGCGGTAAGGAGTAACCGCTGAAAAAAACCTGTTGTTGTATATTCATTTATCATCGCTCTTTTTCATAAATCTGAACTAAAGATATCATGGATTTGTCACTCCCCCTTGTTTGGTTAACGTTCTTGCTAATTCGCATTTTAGGATCTACTCTAGTAGTAGTTACTATAGTGTATGCTTATCCGATGTCACTTTGTGTTTTTGGTCTTAATCACAAAGATAAGGATTGGGTATATCTTCTTTTCAACTGCTCTCAGATTTAATTAAGTAGTTTAGAACAAATGATTCTTCATCCTCACCAACAACAATGTACCTAAAAAATAATTTCAACTCCAAAACTAAGAACAAAGAGCCAGACCTCATAACGCAAATATAAAGGAAGAGGGCCTTCAAAAACCAGAAATCAGCATGCTGAATCGACAACAAAATTGAGTTAGTGCCTAACCGAGTAGGTAGTAGCCAGGCTTTAGGATATTTTTAGATCTTTGCTTTCTACTTCAGTTCTATCCAATCGAAATCGAATGTTTACAAGAAAAAACCTCTGAAAGGAAAAGTTGTGCACGTGAGCTCGTGCACGTAGAACGGACAGAGTCGTGTGTAAAGTGCTTTTGCAGTACACACATGGGATGGGAGGGAGCAAGCTGATCAAAAGACATTAATTCTTTTCAACGATGTGTGGGTTGTTTTTTTGTAATTTTAAAAACATAAAACTCGCTATGGCTAAATAAGAATAGTATACGGGGCTTATTTTGCAAATTTCCGTTTAAGTTGATCGATGTTCTCTATTGGGGGGTTTGTAGAGACAAAACGACGTCTCGGAGATTGAAACTACAGATCGTGTCTCTGCTTCTTCTTTCAATCCGATTTCAGACAACCTTTTTACTCGGACAGAAGATTTCATATTTTTTCTTTCAGGTCAGCTTCTTTACCTTTAACTCAAAACTCTTTTAGCTTTACTTACTTTGTTTCCTTTTTTGGAGTTTCCTCTTTCTCTGTTTTGCTTTAGTGATTAGAAAGCTTTACTCTTTTTCACTTTGCCTTGGAAACTAAGACGTAGTTGACTTTCAGAATCTCAGAAAGTTCCAAGCTTTTGTTTGTTTGACTACTTTCTCAGCTGCCAAAACAATGGACTTCAAATGTTAATAAGATTTGAATTTCATTCATTCGTTGAATTCTGTTAAAAAGAATAGATTCGAAATCCTTGGTGGTGAGTTAGTTGGTTTAAGTGATAAGTTCTCTCGCTTTTTAAAAACCTCGGTTTAGTTTCAGATGAATGTTAGTACATAAACCCTTGTCTTTTGTTTCCTAATTAAGAGTGCTCAAGTAGTTAGTTAAAGCTACTGCTGCGTGACTTAAGCCGGTTTCAGTTAACCAATAACTTGAATCCCTCGTGCGTGTGCCTAAAACCACAAAGCTTATACAAGAGAGATATTAGTACTTAAAACTGTTTATATCTTTTTACATTCAGCTCAGTCAATTTGGTAAGGTGATTTAGCTTTGTCATGTTTTATTCCTCTTTGCAGTCTTTTTCTCCCTCTTAAGTGTTAAAACTCCGCACCAGAGGTGAGTAGTCGCACACGTGGATATCTGTCTCTGCCATCAAGTAATAGTACATAAAACCGATATGGCTGATACCAGTTCAAGGACTGATGCCTCAACTGATGGCGACACAGATCCTAGAGATCTGGGGGTTAGCTCGTAATCTGACTCTTTTATCATTTTCCTTTTTTTTTATTTTTTTCTCTCTACAGTGTCACTCGTGGCAGGCTTGAGCCGGGTTCCCTTGGTAGAGCCAAATCCACAGGACTAAGTTTTTCTTGGTGTTTAATTTTCATGCAGTCCGAGAGAGGGCAAATGATGCTTGCTGGTGCTTCTGATTCCAGTGACCGATCAAAGGACAAGTTGGATCAAAAGGTGATATATTCATCTCTGTGTATCAATAATTATTCTGTTTATATTGCGCTTATGCATATTCTTTTTTTTTTCATCCATTAGACCCTTCGTAGGCTCGCTCAAAATCGAGAAGCAGCAAGAAAAAGTAGACTGAGGAAGAAGGTACTACATCCTTGCAACATCTGTTAGAAGAATAGCTATTTATTTTAACATGTTATTTGTTTCTTCCATAGGCTTATGTTCAGCAGCTGGAGAACAGCCGATTGAAGCTGACTCAACTTGAGCAGGAGCTGCAAAGAGCAAGGCAGCAGGTTCAACCTTTTTTTTTTTTTCACTTATTTGGTTTGATTCTTGTAAATAAGACTTCTGCATACATTTACTAATATTTGTTACTTACCACAACTTTAGGGAGTTTTCATCTCAAGCTCTGGAGACCAAGCCCATTCTACTGGTGGAAATGGTTTCTTTCTTCTCCTCTAGTTTTTAGGTTGATACTTTAGGCTTGTAAAGATAATTGCATATGCTCTCCATTGGCTAGTGGTTTGATGTTTGTTGATGGATTGGTTATTGCATAAGTCATTTCGTGGCAACATGCCAAGGCTTGTTTAGAGTTCATTAGTTTCAAGAGTTAGTGAGCATCTGGATGGGAAGTTACTTAGGTGTATCATGGGTTTGTTCTTGTCTTCTTGCAGGGGCTTTGGCATTTGATGCCGAACATTCGCGATGGCTTGAAGAAAAGAACAGGCAAATGAACGAGCTGAGATCTGCTCTGAATGCTCACGCTGGTGATGCCGAGCTCCGGATAATCGTGGAAGGAGTCATGGCTCACTACGAGGAGCTTTTCAGGATTAAGAGCAATGCAGCTAAGAACGATGTCTTCCATCTACTATCTGGAATGTGGAAAACGCCAGCTGAGAGATGTTTCTTGTGGCTTGGCGGGTTCCGTTCATCCGAGTTACTCAAGGTGAGTGAGCTTACAAGTTTCATAGAGGACATTTTGATGAACTACTCTTAACGGGTCAAAAACTTTTTACCGCAGCTTCTTGCGAATCAGCTGGAGCCAATGACAGAGCGACAGGTGTTGGGGATTAACAGCTTGCAGCAGACGTCCCAGCAGGCTGAAGATGCGTTATCTCAAGGGATGGAGAGTTTACAGCAGTCCTTAGCTGAGACTTTGTCTAGTGGAACACTTGGTTCAAGTTCGTCTGATAATGTTGCAAGCTACATGGGTCAGATGGCCATGGCAATGGGGCAACTAGGCACCCTCGAAGGCTTTATCCGCCAGGTAAAATTTTGAAAATGCGGAATGTTGTCGTTTTAGATGTATAATCCTACAATGAAAAGCTTATACATATGTCTGTTATTGGAGTTCATAGGGCATTTCTTGGTGACAGGCTGATAACTTGAGGCTGCAAACACTACAACAGATGATTAGAGTGTTGACAACGCGTCAGTCAGCTCGTGCTCTTCTTGCCATGCATGATTATTCGTCTCGACTACGTGCTCTTAGTTCCTTGTGGCTTGCCAGGCCAAGAGAGTGAAACACAAGAACCGTGCGTTGCTCAACATAATCGTATGGTAGGGACAGTCTTACCAAGAGAGAGAGAGAGAGATCACAAAGCAAAGACCTTCACAGATTCTTACCAAAAGCAATATTTTGAGGAAAGAAGACTTCAGATTATGAAAATGGTTCCTAAGATCCCCAAAGATAGATTGTTGCTGTGTGATGTAATATTTAGCCAATCAGGTTGTGTAATTTCTAGAGAGTGAGTGAATAGTCTTTGAATATTGAGAGCTTATTATAGATCATCAGTGTACGATCTTAGCAACCAACATGACAGAAGGTGGGGATACTTTCATGAACTTGAATTGTATGATGATCATAAGTCAAAGAAACATTCAGTTTACATTTGAATAAAAAAGAGCTGATTACGTATCTTGAAATCATAGCAATATTTGCACAGCAAAGACTGTCACAGCTACAAGTTTGGCGAAATTCATACAAATTATTCTCTCAGGAAGAAGACTTCTTCCTAAGTCGAAAATACAATACTGAAAGACTTATGCAAGAACTTGGTAGCATGGCAAAGCCAGTAGATAAATCAAATCACCAGGTCAAAAGTAGTTGCTGGTGTAGAAGTTCTTGAGAAAATCAGACTTTCCTTGATCCTTGCTTCCGGTATTCTGGACGAGCCCTTCACCCACCACGTATTGACCAATAATGTGGTGACGCTGCTTTGCGTGATCCACTATGTCAGTCAGCTCTTCCATTCCCTTGAATAGAAGAAGATCAATCACCTGCAGAAGCAAACAAACTATCATCAGGAGAAGTATAGACTGCATTCTAAAAGAGAGAGCCAACAAAACACACAAGAAGCTGCCTTCAATTGATGGTTCAAAACTCAAACAAATCACCACACAAGCAAATCTTAACTTAGGGTACTACTAAACATAAAGAATCCGTTTATGCTTCGAAGTAATAATATACTGTTGTCTTCTGCTTACATCTTCTATTAGAAAAATGCAAAGAAGAAAGCGTCTAGTGTCATATACAGAAACGAACCACAAGGTAGCACAGCTTTAACATTACCTAACGGTGTAAAGCTCCCACCTTTTCGTTCTACACCTAGCACTCAATACACAGGACACTTAATTATCCATAAGATTCAACTACCCAGAAGGTAAAGCTTTCAACTTTCAAACATAGATGACAATTAAAACAAGTCAAAATCACAATACAACCCAAAGACAGTCTCCTAAACATCAATGAAGCAGTCAGATTAACAATACAAAAAATGAAAAAAAAAAAAAAAGTCTAATGTCACACAAGGTGGCACATCTTTAGCAGAAAGTAACTGTGTAAAGCTCCCACCTTTCTGCTCTGAGCAAACTCTCCACCCAGCACCCTTTACACAAAAGACACTTAATCATCCATAAGATTCAACTACCCAGAAGGTAAAGCTTTCAACTTTCAAAATATAAAGTCACAATTCAACGCAAAGATAAGTCTCCCAATCAGATTTAACAATACAAAAAACCGTTTCGTCAATGGGGGTAACAAACAATTCATAGTGAGATTAGGGGAAGGTGCCTTAGGATCGGTGACGTGAGCGTTTTTACGAATCTGAGCAGAGATTGCGAAGCGGAGCTGAGAAGGCGCGACGACGTCTTGTAGATTGTAAATGTCCATGATGGTGGGGATGGATCTACATGCAGCTCTGAAGTAATCGAAAACACGGCGGCGAGCCTCCGTGAGGTTAGCTGAGTTCGGCGGAACTCCGATCTTCCTCAACGTGAATGGTGCTGCCATCTGATCTACGCTTGCTTTAATCGCTGAAGAAGAGAGAGTCAGTCTTTCCTTCTCTTCCTGAGATAAAAACAGAGTAAACCATCTGAATAGTTAACGACGTCGTTTGAATTCAGGTTTCGGTTTTACTCTCTGGTTTAAAATCATATTTGATTGAACCAATTGGTTTTCTGAAGAAGGGTTCATTAACTGCTAGCGACGTCGTTTCAATAAGAGTAGCAAACTGGGCTTAAACGATTTTTTGGCTAATGGGCCTGATCGATAAAATGAAATCTGAGGAAGAATAATTTGTAAATAGAACCGGTCGTTACTTCAGGTTTCGGTTCAGTTTAAAATCATATTCGATTGAACCAATTGGTTCTCTAAAGAAGGGTAAAATAGTCATTTCTCTTCCATCCTTAAACCTCTCTTCAGGACATTGGCGCCGTTCTTTGGTTTATCACTCTCAAAACTCCCCATGGCGGCGGAAACAAAGATGGTGAAGGACGCTGTTCTCAACCACAGCGACAATGACGAAGAAGAAGAGAGCTTCTCAGAAGACGGAGACTGGGGAGATTGGGAAGAAGCAGCTGACAAGGACGACGACGACGACGGCGGCTTCGAATCTGATTTCGTTTGTCTGTTCTGCGATTCACGCTTCGTTTCGTGTGATTTACTCTTCCAGCACTGTCGTCTGAGCCACGGGTTTGATTTTCGTGGAATTAGAAAGGAGCTGAAGCTCGATTTCTACGCTTCGTTTAAGCTCATCAACTATATTCGTTCGCAGGTTTGGTGAATCTCTCTGTTTCCTATGCTCTGTTTCTTGTGCTCTGTTTCTTCTGCTCTGTTTTATGCAAAGTTTTATGTTTTTTTTATTGATAAAGTTGGTTCCTTTTCATGAAACTAGGTGGCTGAGAACAAGTGTTGGAGCTGGGAAGCTTTGCAGAAGTGTCAACTCGAAGCCAAAGATGTGAACTTTCCTTGGGATGACGAGAAGTATCTGAAGCCATTTTTGCAGGAGGATTCGCTTTTGTACAGCTTTGCAGATGAAGAGGAGGAGGAAGGCGAAGAAGAAGAGGGGTTAGACAGAGAGGATTTGATTGAGGATTTGCGGAAACTTGGGGATTTAAGCATTGTTGATGATGAAGCTATAGGGGAAAGCTCAGTATCAAACAATGAAAGTGCAAGGATGTTAGTCTTGTCTCAAAACAGAGTTCTGCTGATGGTTTGGTAGTCAATGGGAAGGGTAAAGAGCCGAGAGTTTGTGATGGGAGGCTAGTTGGTAGGAACATCAGGAAGGTTAATGAAAACTACTTTGGATCTTATAGTTCGTTCGGCATTCACAGGGAGATGATTAGTGATAAGGTAAAGATCATGTCACTGTTATTTAACTTGCAGATGTGTGAGTCTGTTTGTTAACTGTTGGATGTATTCATTTTGGTTTAACTCCTTCCAGGTTAGGAACAGAAGCTTACCGGGATGCACTTTTGAAGAATCCGAGTCTCTTGTCTGGCTCTGTTGTAATGGATGTTGGTTGTGGAACTGGAATATTGAGGTGAGTTAGTTGCTATCTTTCTCGCTCTATTGTTGCCATCTCGTTGTCCTTCAGGAATCCTTTCACTCATTCTAGGTTATTGCATCTAGATTTCAAGACTATATACTAAACATGCAGCTTAAGTTTTAACATGCATTTTCTTATCTGGTGGCTCTATTTGCTTTTTTTTTTCCTTTGCCTGCTGAAGGCTTTCTTTACTTTACCGGTGTCTATATGCTTCTTCTTTGGTGCATCTTAACTGGGATATGCATGCAATATCCTAATTGGAAAGGAATAACATTTATTTTAACATGTTTTTCCTTTTGCATGCAGTCTCTTTGCTGCTCAAGCTGGAGCTTCAAGGGTAGTTGCAGTTGAAGCTAGTGAGAAGATGGCCAAAGTTGCAACAAAGGTTAGTTTTCTCTACTTTCTAAAAGGTTTTTCGTTATTTTTCTGCTTCTCTTGTATTATATCTTCTCATGTTTCAACTATTTTCTCCGAACAGATTGCCAAGGATAACAAAGTGTTGAATGATAACGAGCATAATGGGGTACTTGAAGTTGCAAACTCAATGGTTGAAGAGCTAGAAAAATCCATAAAGATTCAACCTCATAGTGTTGATGTGTTAGTCAGCGAATGGATGGGATACTGCCTTCTATATGAGTCAATGCTCACTTCTGTGCTCTATGCAAGAGATCGGTGGTTGAAGCCTGGAGGTGCAATCCTCCCTGACACAGCCACAATGGTAACAAAAAAAAAACAAAAAACTTTATTGTTTCTTCTTGTGAAATCATATTGTTGAGTTTTGTCCCTTTCCTCTCTCTCCATGGGATCAGTTTGTTGCTGGATTTGGAAAAGGCGCCACAAGTCTTCCTTTCTGGGAAGATGTCTATGGCTTTGATATGTCCTCAATTGGCAAGGAAATTCTTGAAGATACAGCTCGAGTTCCAATTGTTGACGTTTTAGAGGAGCGTCATTTAGTGACACTCCCTGCCCTTCTCCAGGTTTGTTTGTAAGCTCGAGCTTTATTTGTTTCTGTCAACAAAAAAAAAAGACAAGTTAACTTGAATTTTCTATGTTTTTGTAGACATTTGACCTGGCTACCATGAAACCGGATGAAGTAGATTTCACAGCAACAGCAACACTGGAACCCACAGAGTCAGAAACAGAAGCTCGGTTGTGCCACGGTGTTGTGTTGTGGTTCGACACAGGTTTCACTGATAGGTTCTGCAAGGAAAACCCAACCGTGCTATCAACATCACCCTACACTCCCCCAACACATTGGGCACAAACGGTCTTGACTTTTCAAGAACCAATCTCAGTGGCACCGGCCTTGGTTCTGCTGTCTGGTGTTGATGATAGAAGAGGAGGAGCCATTGGAACGAAAGAATGTCCCGCCTCAAGCATTCACCTGCGTGTGAGTGTTGCAAGAGCGTCTGAGCATCGCAGCATCGACGTCTCGTTAGAGGCTACGGGGGTGAGCTCAAAGGGTCAGAAGCGTCGTTGGCCAGTTCAGATATTTAATCTATGAATGTTATTTTATTGTACTGTAAGACTCATTTTCTGCATTTTTGATCTTCAACAAGGATGAGGACTAACTTCCATTTTGCTCAGTATCTTTTCATTAATCAAATTAGATAACTAAATTTTGTTTTAAGGTAAGCAACCCACTGTGAGAAAGAGAAACTATCTATCAACTCTTATTAGGGACAAACTTTATTTTGATAAATAAGCGTAACAATAAAAGGGAACCATCCGCTAATAGCCTGAGGTCAGGTGATCACTAGAAAGCTTAACATAAAACACAAACTCTTCTAGGAAAAGGATTTACAGATGATAGCCTAATTGAAGAAGAGAAGTTGAGGTTGCAGATAAAGAGAGAAAATCTATGATGAGTCTACTGGCTCGGTTTTAAGGGGTGCACCACCTGAAGACGATGCATCGCTTCCATTTTGGTTTTGGAGGTAAAGGCTGTTTCCTACCATGGAATCACTGACCAGTCCTGCTTCCAAGTCAAATTTAAGCGTCCTCTTGCGATTGGTGCTGCAGCTGCCATGCCACAAAATTAGATATATATTTTTATATGTGGGATGGTCTTACGCATTGCACATATGGAAGAGGCTGCTGAGAGACGTGTTTTTAAAAAAAAAAACTTACAAGTTCAAGCGGTTGTTGATGGCAGATAGGTCTTTTGAAGGGCTCTGGTAAGCACGTGTGCTCTCTCCAACACAAGCATAGTAACTCTTTGAGCTGTGTGAAATAAGAGCATCCATCTGCAAAAACACCCAACACACGGAAGGTTATAGCCGAAACAACCTTGTTACTAACCACCTCAAGTCTGTCATATTATGATAAAAGGACTTAAATACGGAGGATATCTACCTTTGATCCCCGAAGGGGAGAAACATAAACATTGTGCACAGCAGATACTTTTTTAGGGGACATGTCTGGAACACTTGGAAACACCGACACCTTTGGCGATCCAGGACAATGACCTGTAAATCCAATATAAAAATACAGTCAATTAACTTTAGGTTGCTTCGTTCATTGGATAAAGCTTACGTCTAACAGCATATCTTAACTACCTTCAGGTTTATTATTGGCCTCCATAGCCTGGTCGTTTTTCACAGGAATTATCTCCACCAGCAATGGCTTTACGGCAGGAATAAATATTTCGTTGTAGAATGTAATGATGTCAACATGATCTGGCCCCACTCTCTGTTCACACAAGTTATTGTCACAAGTTTTAGTCTTCTTGACAGACCAAACTAGACCTGTTCAACTTAAAGTTAAGGGTGTATATATATATATTAAATTACCCCTTGACCTTGACGGCGACACTGATATGAATCCACATAAACGCTGCGGAAAACTAGTGGTTTACACTGTGGTTGCTTCCTATAGTTGTGTATGATTTCCCTGAAGGTTAGGCTCATTTGGGATATCTAAGAGGGAGGAGATTCATGAGAAGAAAAGAAAAGTGTTAGCTGAAGAGAAGTCAATATAAACAAGACAACATAAAAGTACGACCAGGAAAAACGCTGCTCACCTTGGCCACTCCGTAAAAACAACAGAGAATGATCTGGTCAATATGTCGATTAAACAAAAGAGAAGTCCGCTGAGCAAGTACATTTTGGAAGAGACGATATACACTCTCCCTTATTTGCTGCGAAAGTTGTAACCTTTCCACCATTCCATTGATTCTGACAGCAGCCAGTTTATTAATCTGGGGAACAAACACCATCATGGAGTGAATATAACATTAAGACATTAGCTAGCCTAATCAGTAGTACCATCACGTTTTATGTGCTATATTTTAGTTACATCCAAGTCCAACCAAATTCATAAGTTCTAGTGTATTAGACCAAAGATCGCATTTACTTACCTTAGTGAAGAAAATGTTGATACCAGTTTCTGCACAAGTTTCTCCACTGCCTCCTGGGTTTGGCCGTGTCGGACTGTACATATATATCCGTTAAGGTTAAACTTAACAAGTACATGGATAACTTGGTAGACTTCAGATAAATAAGAAAAAAATAACTAATAGTCATTAATTTATAACTAAAATGTACCTAGCAAAAGCAGACTGCAACGGAGGTGGCTGCATCTTGGATTTAACGTTGCCAAAGGCCAACAGACGATCCTTTACTGGTGATGTAAAGGAATTGCGTTCAACTAGAATGCTGCGGTATTCTGTACACTGTCTTTTGGGCGATTTCATATCACCATTTTGTCCTGGACATGTTTCATGCTTTTGGATAGATGGTGCATGATTTAATTCTTCCGAGAAGTGAATAAGAGCTGCAATTGCATCCAGAGATGGCATCGGTTCAGCTAGTAATCCGAGCCGGTTGATCTCCAATGCAAGCAACGGCCTGGCAACAATCAGAGAGTTGTACATTGAAGAGCCTTTCTCCCATACCATACTCTCGAGAAGCCGTTCCTCCAGTGAGTTCAGATGCCGTCTCAACTCTCTAGGCAGAGAATCCTCGTGTCTGATGAAACTCTCTATAACCTTGCAGAGATCAAAGGCTGTAATCCCAGTCCTTTCCAGAACAGCAGGGAACAACATTGTTATCGATTTGTGGGTAGCGAGAACCAGTTCAGCTGAACAAGCCAGCATGCATCTATGGAACCTCTCGTTTGTCAATAGAGAGTTTAAGTTATTTGCATGTAGAATCTGAGCTTCTGCTTTACACATTGCCTCAAGAACTCTGTAGTATAACTTCACAGCTTCTAATCTTCGCTGTTCTGCCCATATGTCATCCATCAGGTTAACGGGTTGTAAACTTCCGCCTCCTGCACATCGGTCCCCAAGGGAGCTATTTGGAAAAATAGCTTCCAATATTACATGTGCTCTTCGCGTGATCTCCGTTGTTATATCCCTATCACAGGATTTGAGGAACTGTTCCAACCCAGGAGAAGGTTTTGGCAGAAGCGGGCATATAACAGTCCTGAGCCATTTGGCAGTTGTCATTGCTGTGCTTACTGGTGTTGCTGTCAACTTGATGGCACCGCTGATACTATTTGTCTTAGCAGCAGGTGACTTGTGAGGAGAGAGTGGACTTATAAATGTCCTCGCAGGTGAGCTCAAAGAATCAATTTTCCTCTTAACACCAGTAATATTTACAGCTCCCGCAGACAAGCTTCCAGATCCTAGTAAGCTATCCTCTTCGTTGATGAACACCCTCTCGTCCAGTTCGCCTTTATTGCAGACTGCATCATCGTAATCTTTTTCTAGTGTGATCAAGCTAGTTGAGATGGATGTCTCATCCAGTAAATCCTCAAAGTAGGTCAAACCATCTGAAAAATGAATTGAAGAACAATCAGGTAAACGTTTCAATCAACTCATATGGCTTTGTGAAAGGAAAATGTTCTTACACAAACAAACCTGGGTTAATATTATCTAGCTTGTCAACTTTGCACGTGGAAGCTGGAGATGGTTTCTTCTTCAATATTGTTTCTATCAAATTATTTGCCTTGTCCATTATTTTCCTCAACTCATCTTCTGAGGCGTCATATATCTTGCAAAGTGATGCAACCAAGTCTACCTCTTTTTCACCTTTCTTAACTGAAATTCAACACATAAATGAGAACAGAGAATATAAATTCAACCGCCGCCATGGTTACCTGAATAGGAGAAAATAAACACTTACCAAAACGTGAAGAGTCTTGGATGCTGAAATTTCTAAACCGACAAGGGACGTGTATGATCAAAATAGCCTGATATCGAAAAGAAAAATTAGCCTATACTTGAACACATTTCAAGAATGAAGTATCTGTCGAGTAATAGAGTATTAAGCAGACTAAAGGACAAGGGAGTACTACTTCAAAGGTAGTCCACTAACCAATATAGAAACTAGGCCATTGGTGCATGTCACAAGGTCTTTAAATCGACTAAAAGCATGGTTTCGGAGTGCCAAAAAGAGTAACCACCCAAAACGGTAACTATCTGGCAAATAACTAGCGGAGTTCGGCGAGGTACTTTCTGCGTTTGCATCGTATGTCAAGAAGAACTCCCGGTACCCACGTTTGTAGTATCTGTTATCAAAAAGTAGGGACCGAAAACGTTATACATAGACGACAATTCACTAGAGCTATTCACATGAAATTCTAATCGTGATAATATGGAAATTATTCAAGCTCTCTTCTGATTATTGCAATAGTAAAAAGGTTTTCTTCGAGATTCAGGTATTGAAATTGTGTCTACGTCAGCCATTACCATGCCAAAGAACAAAAAATGGTAAAACAGTGCAACACAGGAGGGGAACTAAACTCACTTGCTTAGAAGGCTAAGATGCACAAAGTTCGCTTGCAACTCCTTTGCCTAGTAATTAAATATAAGGAAAAGGTAACACAGGTTAAGAGAAAAAAAGTAGAAAAACTTAGCAGTGATGAATTATATAGAAAGAGCTTAAGCTGAACCTGAAGTCTGTTCTCCCAGTCTGCACCGTAAAGCTCACATAGCACAGGACCAGCCTTGACCACGAATTGAGGTAACTCTTTAAAGAAATCCACAATACTGAAACAGAAACAAAGAATATATAATCAATACAAATGTATTACAACAAAAGAAAAATGTAATCAGGATGAATTGGGGGGGTATTACGTACTTGAGCTTTAGAGCCCTCAGTATCTGAGATAGATTAAAGCCATTAGCACCAGAAACGGACAGGGCGTCCACTTCTTTTCTCACAGTAAGCATCTTCACTGAGTAGAGAACAAACGCAAACCAGAACCTCTCTACTTCCTCCCGCTAATTAAGCAGAATAACATTAGTCATAGTGAACCATACTCTTAAAACCGATAAAGGAGAAGAAAACAATAAAACAAAAAAAAAAGAAACAGAATTTTTACCGTTCCACTTCCAATGTTAGCCATGTTTAGTGACAAAATGGGTTTGGTTTCGGTAAACAACTTCAAAGCTTCATCGCAAACGCTCCCTTCAAGAGATAGAACTTTCTGCAAATTTTAAGAAATTAATTATAGAGGGATTAGAGCTAAGCTAATCTACAAATCATATAAAGAAATTATTATAAGAGTGAAACCTCGCATAAGTCCAAGAGAGTTGCTTCACTTCTTTTCCCATTGGGGTCAATGGGTGGGGTCACTGGTGGCTCAACTTCTTCCATGCTCGTGTCTGTCGTCAACTCAAAGCTGAAAAAAATATTAACCTAATTGCTCTTCCCAATAAATAAAAGAGAGTACTTTTTCAAACGAAGACAATCGAGCAATGATTCTAACACTATGAGAGAAAAAAAATCGCAAATTTCCCCAAACTCTGTCGATAAAGTTTCGATTTTTTTCAGGAAAAACATCAATTAACAAAAATTAAGAACCCGAAACGAAATTCAAAATGAAAGAGAAAAGATCTTACATTTGTATTCAAAAACGAACAAAAGAATCTCTGGGTAAAGCTGAGCAGAAGATCCAACTTTTAAAAACTCCTCTTTCAAATCGACGAATTAAACAGAGGAAACAGTGAGGGAAGGACAGATCTCCGTCAATTTTCCCTCTCTTCTGACTATCTCTCTCTCTAGACTGTGGGGTATGATTGTGATGCGGCAAACCCTAGAAAAGAATAATATCTTGCGCGGGAAAAACAATACCGAGTATACATACACATGCGTGTACAATTGTATACGCGCGCTATCGACCATTGAGATCGCGACACGTACCCCTCTTTGACCCCGATTTACCGCCAAAACTTACTTACTGACTTACTGTTGCGTGAAATGCTGGGGGAGGAGGGGGAAAGATTCGCCGTTACGTGCGAGGTTAAAACTGACGCCGTCGGTTTCGTCGTGACCTCGACAAAGCCTCGTGAATGTTACGACGGGACCCACACTGTAACGACGCCGTTTTTTTTACTTTTTTCAACTGTCGTTTTTGTTGGATCTGGCGGAAAATAAATAATACATTGTTTGGTTGCAGGTGTACAAGTGTTCGTTCCTATTCGTGGATTGGATCCAGATTCAATAAAAGACTGCTCGTTTTATCATTGACCGTGGATAGTTGATAAGTTCGATACACTGTGTCACACACCTAACAAAGCTGATGGCTTCATCTGATCAAACGGCGAAGATAATCGATGGGAAGGCGATTGCTCAAACCATCCGATCAGAGATCGCCGAGGAAGTTCGCGATCTATCTGAGAAACACGGCAAGGTTAGATCACCTTATCCTCAGTTTAGTTTCATTGTTTTAGGCACTGTTTAGGATCCAAAAGAAACCGTTTTTTTTACTGCTCTATAGAATCAGTAGTAGTGTCTTAATGTTGAGATGTGTCTTTGTCAGTATAACACTCTCTCCTCTTCCTAGCCGAACCGTGATTGAATCATATAATAAGATGATTGAAATATTATAACTTTTACTTAAAAGTTAGTTTTAGTTATTCAATGTTAGCGTTTAGGCAGCTATGGTCACATCTCTCGAACGTTATGTATGGTTTGTTATTGTAACAAAAGGTTTAAAATTTGTTTGTTGCTATGCATGCTTCAACTGAGTCTAATATTTTTTTTACCGTGGAGCAGGTCCCAGGACTAGCGGTAGTTATAGTTGGGGCACGGAAAGATTCACAGACTTATGTGACTATGAAGAGGAAAGCGTGTGCTGAGGTTGGGATCAAATCATTTGATGTGGACCTACCAGAGGATGTTTCTGAAGCTGATCTTATAACCAAAGTTCATCTACTCAATTCAGATCCTGATGTCCATGGTTAACCTTTTTTTTATTTTTGAAAATAAACCGTTTGGTTTTGTATAACCTCATTTTAATCTTTAACTATGAAGGTGTATGTACTTTGGATTTTTTGCAGGTATATTAGTTCAACTCCCATTGCCGAAACATATTAATGAGGAGAATGTTTTAAGTGCAATCAGCATTGATAAAGATGTAGATGGCTTCCATCCTCTGAATATTGGTAAGCTAGCCATGAAAGGCAGAGAACCCCTCTTCCTTCCATGCACCCCTAAGGTACTACTTGCTCCTGAAAGCTTCTGGTTTATCATCAGTTGACAAGTTGCCAAGAAAGCATCTGCGATTGATTAGTGAGGGTGGTGGTGTTTTGTTTGTTTGTGTGCAGGGATGTTTGGAACTCTTAGTAAGAAGTGGCATAAAGATAAAAGGGCAACGAGCTGTTGTAGTAGGTCGGAGCAACATTGTTGGATTGCCTGTTTCGCTTCTACTGCTCAAGGCTGATGCTACTGTTACCACCGTACATTCCCACACCAGAGATCCTGAGGCTATCATACGGGAAGCTGACATCGTTATTGCTGCAGCCGGACAAGCCTGCATGGTGAGAGTTTTCACTTGGTCTTTGAGAAGATAAATACAGTCTAGTTCTTCTTGTAAGATATAACACTTCACTCTTGGTCTTGCATTTTCAGATTAAGGGGGACTGGATTAAACCAGGGGCTGCGGTGATCGATGTTGGAACCAATGCAGTGAGCGACCCGAGCAGGAAATCAGGATACCGGTTGGTTGGAGATGTGGATTACGCAGAGGCTTGTAAAGTTGCAGGGTTCATAACTCCGGTTCCTGGTGGTGTTGGTCCAATGACCGTGGCAATGCTGCTTAGGAACACCTTAGACGGCGCCAAGCGGGTCATTGGCCAGTAAGATATCTATCCTACTGTATGTTATAAATGAATCTCAAAGTTTATCCATTATATAATTAAGCTCTCCCTTTCATAACACAATTATTCCTCTAAAATAAATTGAAGTTTGCCTGTCCTTTGATTGTTTTCCCGCCAATTTGTACACAAACATGAGGCTTAGCATCATTTTAATAAATAAAAAAGCAAGCTTATGTACAAGAAGCCATTAGCATGAACCTGAACTCGCAATGTCTCAGCTTAATTAGTCCCATAAGCTCTCCTAGTAAGTTCAGCTTCCATCCCTCATCCAACGACTTGAAGCACGTTGGATTGCGTGTCATAACCTTGTAAGTCTTGGGCCTCAGCCCATTAAGGCTTGTCCTACTCTTCGGAGTTGAAAGACGGCTAGATACCATTTCTTTTGCAGCATATGCCCTTCGCCTGGATAATACCGACGTGCCATTCCGCCGCTCATCACATGCCACGTGTTAGTCTCTCCACAAACACTTCGCCACGTGCTAACTAGATATAAGTCGAGCAAAGACACGTTTCTAATAACGTAAAATGACTAATTTCTCCTCTAACAACCACACTACTAGTCATTGCTTGAGGAGGTCATTTTCGGAGTGTTGAAAAGAAAGGAAAGCAGTGGAGTACACGTGGGCCAATGAGAAGAGAGGTTTAGATGGAGGAGAGATCTGAGCCACAAATCTCGTCCATGAATTCTGAGCCACTAAAACAAGATCTATAGCACGCGCTATCTACGTCACGCGCTTGTTTGATTGCTGCTCGTCTTACCTCCTCGGAAGTTGAAACAATTACAGAAACAGAACACATTGGTCTCCTTTCTCCTCTCTTTTTGGTCTTTTCTTACTTACAGGTGAAGAAAATCGAATCTAAAGCTTCTCTCTAAATCTGAGTTTCTGGTTTGTCTCTGATCAAAAAGTCTCTCATCGGTTTCATTGAAAGTGAGTTCCTTTCTCTGTCTTTTTACTCGATGTTCAGGTTTATTCTCTCGTAAGTTTCTGAAAGTAGTTAGCTTTGTTTGTTATTATGACAGATCTATCGATCATGGATTGTTATACGGGAATGAAGTTTGAAGAGCTTCTTGTACCTAATTATCAAGAGTCGTCGTCTAATGGTATGTGGGGTGGGTGGAGCATGAACTCCCCTGAAGCTGCAGAGAAGTGTTTCAGTTACGATGGTGAAGGATCGTTGTATAGTCAGATGGGTATGAGGACGAGTGGGGCTTCTACACTTGATGATTTCGAAGGAATCGAACATATGGATGATATTTTCTTGTAAAGCCTCTTTCTTTCTTTGATTATCATCACTAAACAAGTGTCTGCTGCATATGCTTATGTTTTTTATGTGTCTCTTTGTGTTTTCCGGTTTTACTGAAGAAGTTCAATTTTGGAGGATGTTCCAGGGGATGATGGAGATGTACATCGTGCTCTCAATAGCAATAACTGTGTTGGGTCTTCTTCCTCTATGTACTGGTGGCAGGGATGTTCACATGTTCCATTGTCATGACATGCCTCTAAAGGTAATGAGCTTTGTCGCCAAAAGTTGACTTTTCTTACATTATATATCAACTGTTATTTAATTTGAAGCCTGGATCTATGCTCTGGTTTCTTTGTACTTTTAGAGATTCTGATGTTATTAAAACCTAAGATTGCTATATTTTGTTTTTTCTCTGCTTTTAAAAGGAGGAAGCTCCATTTACAATCTCGGACCTGTCTACTGAAGAGAACATGTTTGATTCACAGTATGGTGATGAACTGTCTTCTGAAGAACTCGTGTTACAGGATCTGCAGAGAGCTTCTGAAAAAGTGAGTTGTCGCTTACAATGGATCTGATTTGTTGAAACTTTGGATTTGGTCTTTAGAAGAAAAAAAATTAACTAAGTGTTTGTTTTTTAACTCTCTCTTTCTAGTTAACTGATGAGACAAGAAAGTGTTTCCGGGATACGTTTTACCGGCTGGCAAGAAACTCACAAGAGAAGTTTGATTCAGTCAACACTAACTCAGAAGAGTTCTATATGCAGCAAGCATCCAGATATGGTTATGGTGGTGATAATACCAGGTATACATCAGGTCTTCTTTTCTTTTTTTTTTTTTTCAAAACCACACATGAAATGAGATAATATCTGTGTTTTTCACAGGAATTAGAAACTGATCAGAGTGACAGTTATTTGATTGCAGGATGAGTAGAGAAGAAGAGATTGAGTCTGAAACAAACTCGATCGATAGAGCCATCGCAAACCTCACATTCAACAAGATGGAATCAAACATAAGCAACTTTCCTCTATCAGAAAGAGTACAGTAAAGCTTATGTTTGCTGGATCATCAAAGATCAACCATTCTCGTCTCTTCAGCTTTCCTCCTATATTGGAAATCTTGTGTTTCCTCATGTGTGTATATATATGTGTGTATATTGCAAACGTCAGTTTTGATAAGGATCTGGTTCTTTTTAACTTCCTGCAGTAAGTTTCTTTGGTTTTACCTTAGTAGTGTGTGACAACAATGCTTAATGGCTTAAGACTTAATATGAAAAAGAGTATGTTTCAATAATTTGGAAGCATTTGTTCAACTATAACCAGTATGAACTTGTTGCTGGGGCTTTAACTGAGTAATCCAGAGAGTTAGTTCTGTTACCTGTAAGATTCAAGCAAATCCAAGAAAAAAAGAAAAAGAAAACACTGAAGAAAGGAGCCGATGAATGTTTCCACACAAACGATTTGAAAGGTTTAAAAAGAAAAGAAGCAATGAGCATCGGCTGATTTTTACTGCCTTCCACTTCATAAACTAGCTACTACTCATTCTTGGGCACAGAAATTCTCAATCCCTCTTCTGAGTACATGTGTTTATCTTATCATCATCACGTCCTATGCAAGAAAAACAATGTGAGTGGTTTCAAAGTCGTCGATGTGTTAACATCAGAGACTGAAGAGAGTCTGTAAATTTTTGTAGTATTCTCTTCCCAAGACACGCCAACCAAAACATAAATAAAACATATGTTTAGTTATTATCACATTTCTCAGTTGACCTGATCTCTTTTGTGGCCGACAACTTTGAATATGATAAATCACATCATCTTTCAATCTAGCCTTAGGAGGTTGCATCCATCTCATCAACAAAGAACAGTAACAAGAAGAACAACAAACTCACTCCAAAGTGAGATCCTTTAAATATATTTGTATCCACAATCTTGAAATTATGCAGAGTATACATTATACATTACTTCAAAAGTTACAAAAGCATTACAACATTTCACATCTGATGACCATAATAACTCAAGACCTTTATCAATCCTTAGGCCAAACACTAACCTTCTCTTTCTCAATCTTAACAAACATAGCAGAAACAGCCGCCAAGAAATACACCTGAAGCCACACCACAGAAGGCGTGTGGTAATTCAACACGCTCTTCCCCGTCGCCAGCTCCACCAGAAGCAACGCCGCGAGCCCTAGCCCCGCCATCCTCCCGTTAAGCCGCTCCGTGTAAGGGCTAAAACCCAATTCCACCTTCAACCCGCCCGAGACCGGCTCCTTCAGACTCACCGGCGGCAAGTAAAGTCCCGAGCTTTTCGACGACGCAGGCCCGGCTGATGACCCTTTCTTCGATTTCCTCACCTCTGCTTTCTTCCCCGTCCCGCTTCGGTACCTGAGCCGGATGTTCGAGAGACGGGACTCGAACTCCCCCTCGGAGGAGGAGGAGTCTTCGGTTGGGGTTGAGTCGGGTTGAGTCTCTTCCGTTGATTCCACGTCGGTGGCGCGGACGACGGTGAAGAGCTTTCTGGTTGGGAGAAAGGGTTGAGATGGGAAAGGGGTCGTGATGCGTAGAGGTGTTATCGCCATTTTTGCAGAGCTTCGTGTCTCCTTCTTCTATCTCTCACTCACTCTCCTCCTTTGCCTTTTTGGATAAGGAATTTTTTTTATTTTTTTTTTGTATTTCATTATTTTATTTTATTTTTATTATAAGTGCCTACATTTTTCTTTGAGTGGTACTCGTTTTTCCTGGAAAGTTTAATAGGTTACTGGTGAACATCCACTTAATTACCTCTAAAAGCAAATGAAAATACTATATTTATTTCAATCGTTACAGTCTGTAACTTACTTAAAGAAATATTATACCATCAACAGATTCAAAAGCCAAGTTTAAACTAATCATAAAAGCTATAACAACAATCGCAGAATTCAACCTGTAGGAGTGACTTTATCAGTGGACTACTAGTAAGAGCATCTTCAACTAACTGATATTATTCTTAAAAGATATACTCTAATCCACCTTTACTTTTTAGTCTAAACTAAAAAGTATATTTTCTCTAATTTAAAGAAAATAATAAAATGTTATTTTATTTGTATGTATTAGAGTATATATTTTAATTAGTATTATTGCCTATTGGATTATTTGATTTTAGGAAAAATATAGAAATACAATGGTGCTAATTGGAAAAATGAAAGTCTACTAGCTAAGAGTGATAAGACAATTATTATATGTACAACAGTACAAGACACAAGTTGGAGTTGCCAAAAAAAATGTACAAGATGGAAATAAGTTTTTTTTAAAAAAGAAAATAATAGCATTTTCTATTTTAAAAATGTTACTTATTTCCATGTATTAGAGTAAATATTATAATATGTACTATTGTCTATTGGATTCTTTTATTTTAGGAAAATACTAAATAGAAATACAATGGAGGTAACTGAAAAATTGAATTTTAGCAACAAAAAAAAAACTGAAAATGAAAGTCTAGTAGAGAACTAGTTAAGAGTGATTATGACAATTATTATATGCATACAAGACACAAGTTGGAGTTGCCAAACAAATGTACAAGTTGGAATTAAGTTTTTCTTTTTTTGAAAAAGCTTTGTATGTCCTACAACAAAGTACGTGGAAAGTTTTGCGAACCCATAACTTTAAAAAGGGCAAGTTCATAAAATATTGGTCACACAGTTTTCTATAATCTAAAAATAATATAAAAATATCAAAACATCAACTATTTTGAAACATCAAAAACTCTCTAAAACATCATGTATTTTGAAACGGAGGGAGTATTAAGCTTGAGATTAATTTAATAAAATAAAGTAGAAAAGAAGCAAATATTCTAGTGGATTTGACCACATGGACATGAGTCTTCCTTTTCCATCTAACCTTCTTCTCACTTTCCCATCTCCTCCTTCTCTCTATCTTTCCCCAAATTACATCTCAAAAAACAAACACAGCAACACATCTTTCTTTCTTTCTTTATTCCATCTCCTGTAGCTTCGAGCTTCACTCATGGCTGCCTCATCCGTTCTAGATGGTAACGCAAAACACACATCTCTCTCAACGTTTCATCAGTCTTTTTTTCCATACGATCTAGAATCTTGATCTATTGAAAAAAAAAAATCTCTAATTTATTTTTGTGTTGAGCTGGAAACTTAGTTTTAAGGCAGCCCCTGAAATATTATTCTCTTCGCAAGTTTGGCAGTTGATTGATTATTTGCGTGATTGTCGGAAAAGAATAATTCAACCGTTTTCAGACATACTGATTTCCATGGTCCCGAGTCTTGTCTGTTAATAACCGAACCAACCACATGCTGCTTCTTCACTTATGAACTCTCTATTATTTTATTTAAATCCAAATTGATTGACGCGAATGATTAAATCTCTGTCACATAGACGTGTGTGTGTGTATATATATATTCAAGATCTACTAGGTCGTTAAACTGAAGTTTTTTGAATTCTTCAGGAGACATAGATATGGAGAAAGGAGGAATGATTCTACAGCCAAGCGACTCTCAAAACGATCCTTCACCAACACCTTCGCCCTCCGCAACAGCCACGGCACCAGCTTTGGTTCTGTCCAACTCGGGCAAAAGAATGGATCAAGCTGGGAAGAAGAAGTACGTGAAGCAAGTCACGGGTCGTCACAACGACACCGAGCTTCACTTGGCTGCTCAGCGCGGCGATTTAGCTGCCGTGCAGCAGATTCTCAAGGACATTAACTCTCAGATGGAAGGGACGCTGAGTGGGGAAGAGTTTGACGCTGAGGTGGCGGAGATCAGGGCTTCTATTGTGAACGAGGTGAATGAGTTAGGTGAGACTGCGCTCTTCACTGCTGCGGATAAAGGTCATCTTGATGTTGTCAAAGAGCTGTTGAAGTATTCGAGTAGAGAGAGTATTGCTAAGAAGAACCGTTCTGGTTATGATCCTCTTCATATTGCTGCTATTCAAGGCCATCATGGTAATGGCTCCTTTCTCCTCTCGGAGAATTGAACCGGTTTTTAAAATTTTTACCAAAACTAACCGAAGTTTTTGGTTTCTATTATATTTCGGTTAAAAATTTGGGGTTAAGTTCGGGTAAATTCGGTTAGTTCGTTCAATATTTTGATTGATTCGGTTAGTTCAGTTCAAAATTTTAGATAATTTCGGATAGTTCAGTTACTTCTGTTCGGAATGTTGGTTTGTTCGGTTAGTTGGTTTGACATTTGGTTAACAATTTTTGAAAATGAACTAACCAATTATCGAACCGAAAACCGAAGTTTTTTTATAAACCTTCTGAATCGAACCAAACTAACCTAAATTTCGGTTCAGGTTGGGTTTGGTTGAAAATCCTTATGATATTTGAATATTAAAGATGGGTGTTTCTTGCAGCTATTGTTGAGGTCTTGCTAGATCATGATGCGACGCTAAGCCATACGTTTGGACCATCGAATGCAACTCCGCTTGTGTCTGCAGCTATGAGAGGCCATACAGAAGTTGTGAACCAGCTCTTATCCAAAGCTGGGAATCTGCTGGAGATCTCTCGGTCTAACCATAAGAATGCACTGCATCTAGCTGCAAGACAAGGGCACGTAGACGTCATCAAAGCTCTGCTCGCCAAGGATTCTCAGCTAGCGAGACGTGTCGACAAGAAGGGACAAACCGCTCTTCACATGGCTGTAAAAGGACAGAGCTCCGAAGTGGTGAAACTGCTTCTCGATGCAGATCCCGCCATCGTTATGCTCCCTGACAAGTCTTGTAACACGGCGTTGCATGTTGCCACTAGGAAGAAACGAGCAGAGGTAAGGGTCTGATTTCATTTTTGGTATTTTGATTGTGGTGTTCACATGTTGGCATGTTCTTTGCAGATTGTGGAGCTGTTGTTGTCACTGCCTGATACCAACGCCAATGCTTTAACCCGAGAACGCAAGACAGCACTCGACATTGCGGAAGGGCTTCCACTCTCGGAAGAATCTTCGTACATACAAGAATGTCTTGCTCGCCGTGGCGCTCTTAGAGCGAACGAGCTTAACCAGCCGAGAGACGAGCTGAGAAGCACCGTCACGCAGATCAAGAACGATGTTCATATCCAGCTCGAACAGACCAAAAGGACGAACAAGAACGTGCACAACATCTCCAAAGAACTCAGGAAACTCCACAGAGAAGGGATCAACAACGCGACCAACTCGGTGACCGTCGTGGCTGTGCTGTTCGCGACCGTAGCTTTTGCCGCTATATTCACAGTGCCTGGAGGAGACAACAACGATGGATCAGCGGTGGTGGTGGGGCGAGCTTCGTTCAAGATCTTCTTCATCTTCAACGCGATAGCCTTGTTCACTTCTCTGGCGGTCGTGGTGGTCCAGATCACGCTGGTGAGGGGAGAGACGAAAGCTGAGAAGAGGGTGGTGGAAGTGATCAACAAACTGATGTGGCTGGCGTCCATGTGTACCTCTGTAGCGTTTCTTGCGTCGTCGTACATAGTGGTCGGGAGAAAGAACGAGTGGGCGGCTGAGCTTGTGACGGTTGTAGGTGGTGTGATAATGGCTGGTGTTCTTGGAACCATGACTTACTACGTGGTGAAGTCGAAGAGGACGAGGTCGATGAGGAAGAAGGTTAAGAGTGCGCGCAGGAGCGGTTCCAACTCGTGGCATCATTCGGATTACTCGAACTCCGAAGTTGATCCAATTTTTGCAATCTAATGGATGATGCAATGAAGATATAATAATCATGTAAATATATTTGGTTGAAGAGAGCTTAGACTTAGACGATTTTGTGTATCAAAAAGCCTGAACAATCAATAGGCAAACACAATTTGTCACACAATGTTGTAAAACACTGCTCAAATCATTATATTCCAAATTTCAGTTAACAGCTGTATTCAAGAAAGAGAGTAGTAGCCTCAGGGTGGATGTATATATAAGTAAGAGTTCGTTCTCTAGTTGGAAAATCATTTATATTCTGATAAGAACAATGTCAGTTACTTATCAAGAACAGAGGAATTACAAGGAAAGTACAGAGAAAGCTATCTTACAATCCTCTCCAACTAACCAACTGACTTTCCAATTACAATCCTCTCTCTATTTATACTTTCTTAGTGTAACCGTTTCTTCTCTTCTCACTTGCAGGTGGACAGCTCATTAGCTTCTCACGTGACAATACATTTGCTCTTATGACCGTATCATACTCCTGATGATTCCAATCATATAAAAAATAAAAAAATCTCTTGTGCCTGATGCTATATTTGAACTAAGGTTAGGAGCTGCGTACGTTCTCTACATAGCCACTACTATCTATTTAACTTATATTGAAAGAGGAGCAGTCGCAGAGCAAGTCGCAGAGAAAGAATGGATAACAGTGTACTGCTTCCTCGTATGATCCGCAAAACCAAAAGAAAATGAAGCAAGGCTTTGGTTTAGAAGGACAATTCTCATTTGAAGAACAAGTCACTACTGTTCACAAGTAGTAGCAAAACAACCGTTGAATAAGACTTTCTACACTAAGTATAAACCCTAAGAACACACAGACAAAGTCATGGAAGTGAAAGCACTGTAACAAGTAGCTAGTAGTTTCAAGGTATCCACTCTAAGAACAATACATTTCAAGGAAGTCAAGTTAGTGATGCCACATAAGAGGATCTCTCAAGTCTATTATAGCAAGTTAACTATTCTTCAAACAAACAACAGTATAAGACAAGAAATCTCAATCCAATTATAACAAAACCAAGAAACACTGGTCTGAAAGCCAAGTTCAAATTTTTATTTTGAAAATTTGTGATCCAAAAGAACAAAACACAAGAGATGATTCTTTTCAGCTCACTGATAAATTCGTAGCAGCACTCTCAGTCTCCGACGCAGCTGGAGCCTCCAACGTATTAACGAGATCCAACCCGGGCCAATGCAAAGCACCAAACACCATCCCATACACATCAGCCTTAGACGGCATCGTTTCGATAACCTTATAATCCTGAGGAGCGTACAGCTTCTCCTCGAACACGGCCCCGCCCAAGTTGTTGTCGAACAGCTTCTTCTCCTTCTGGAAACTCACGAACGTCTTCAGCGCCGCGGGGATGTCCTCGGTCTGGACGAAGATCCAGGCGTTCATGCCTTTCATACACGGCTTCAGGGACTCCCACTTGGTCCCTTCCAGGGCCTTGAAGACCAGCGTGTTCTTCGCCACCAGGAGCTTCGTGTTGCTGTTCTCCCGGAGGATCCCGCGGAGCTCTTGAAGTTGTTTGACGGTGAGGCCGTTGTAGTTGATCCCGGTGATGAAGTGGCAGTTCTGGAGGTTGAGCTTCGTCTTGCCTGCGACCAGGAGGGCTCTTCTGAGGCTGGCCATATCGCCGAGAGATGATGATGATACGCAAATGAGGGGAAAGCTAGGGTTCGGATTGATTCGGAGAGAGGTTTTACACTTTGGTTTTTCGGTTCAGATTCGTCGGTTTGATTCGACATTTTTTTAATAAAAATCGGTTATCGATTCAGTTTGTTAATTTAAAAAAAACAAAAATCAAATTCTCAGTCGAATTAACTGAACCAACCATTAATTTACTGAGCTAACCAAATTAATCAAAGATATTCAAATTTTAATTTTTAACTAAATTAAACTACAATCTAACTAGGGTTTAGGGTTTTCACGAAACCCCTCAGATCTGCTCCCAAACCTCCATTTTTTCTGATCTATCTCTAGGATATCACTCAGCTTTCGTCTACTCAAGAACAAGCTGCTTCCACTAAGCCCCGATAGCTTTCTTCGCCACCCAGATCTGCGAACGAGTACAACAATCTCCAGATCTCTTGGCGCGATTGAGACGATCTAGTCTCCCATTAGGCCTTTGTGGCTTCTTTCTTTAGGCCTCTGTGGCTTCTTTTCTCGCTCTCTTTGTCAAAATAAGCTCCTGAGATGCTTCGGTCAAGCAAACAAAGGGAGCGCTCGCTGGTGGAAGAACTCAAGGAGCTCGAACTACTCGAGGAAGGGGTGATGGTTGACATCCCTGAGCTGGAAAACGACGACCTCCTAGAAGAAAACTCCCTCAGCGTCATCGTCAGATGCCTAAACCCATCGGTTCACAAAGTCGGTGGCCTCGTCAAAGCTCTGCCTCCCATCTGGGGTCTAGAAGACAGAGTTCATGGAAGAGGAGTTGGTCCTGACCGTGTTCAGTTCATCTTTCAGTCAGACAGGGACCTCCACCATGTCCTCACCAGAGGGCCCTGGTTCGTCAACGGCTGGATAGTAGCTCTGGATCAATGGTCCCCAACACCAGGACCAAGCTTTCTCCAAAAGATCCTCTTTTGGATTCGGATAAAAGGCCTCCCGGTTCACATGCTGAAGAGAAAGGCAATTGATACTCTGGTTGGGCCTCTAGGAAAAATCGAGAATGTAGAACTCCACGCAAAAAACTCTTCATCAGTGGAATACGTACGAGCTCAGGTCTGGATAAACGCCGACGAACCACTCCAATTCCGCCGGATTGCACGCTTCAAATCCGGTGAAGTGATCCCTACTGAGCTCGAGTATGAAAGGCTCATCAAAATCTGCTTCCTCTGCAAGAGATTAACTCATGACCAAACCAGATGCCCCTCCCTACTACAACATCAGGGAAGAGACACACCCGCAAGTAACCAATTGGTCACTGAAGCTGCTGCAGGAAGAAGATCTCATGGCGGTTCAGGCGCCAATACTGTAGACAGGGCAAGACCTCAACCTCGACAAACAACATCCCGAAGAGCGTCAAAAGCCCCATCACAACGCAGAAGTGCAGACCCAAAAGGAAAAAGTGTAGTGGGAACCTCCACTAGAATCTGGAGACAGAAGGAGACACTCTCAACACCCAGAGCAGAAGGAACTACCTCCAAGAGTTCAGGCGAATCCTCTGTTCCTATGGGTCGAAGTTCATCATCCGGCAAGAAGAAAGGCCAACAGAGCAGTGCCTACCACACCTTGGAACCAAACAGGGAACTGACCTCTGTCTTTGAGAGGCTGGGAAGCCAAAGAGACAAGCAACCTGACTGCCCAACGCTAGTGGAACAACTCGACCCACATACCAGCAGCTCTAAGGCGCTATCTTCGCAGAAAACATCCCAAGAGAGGCTCTCTAGCAAAGGCAGTCGGAGTCCCCCATCAGTTTTCGAAAGGCTTGGATCAGGCTCAAAGAACTCATCCGAGAAGAAACGCAGCCCACTTGAAGCGACATCATCCAAAAGGCGCCGGCTCAGTCACAGTGGAGACAGAGACCCAAAAAAGCCCCGCCTTGAGAAGCAAGAAGCTTCAGTGTTCCAGAGGCTTGGAAATAAAAATGGTGGCTCAGGAGAAAAGGAGCCAGAGTCCCAAGTTCATTCTGCTCAAGTAGCAGCTATCCACCCTCGCCATTCTGTCCGTAGGATAGTATTGGGGAGTGGTAAAATCTTGGAAGAAGGGTTGATGGATAATTCCAACCCTTCGAAGTCAATATGAGAATTCTCAGCTGGAACTGTCAGGGGTTGGGGAATACCCCTACAGTTCGACGTCTAAAGGAAATGCTTGGTCAGCATTCTCCTGACATTTTATTCCTCAGTGAGACCAAAAATAATAGAAGATATATGGAAAGTTTAGTAGAAAGTTTGGGCTTCAGTTATCTAAAAACAGTGGAGCCGATTGGAAGAGGGGGAGGTCTTGCAGTGATGTGGAAGGAGGCTTGCAGGGTAGAGGTCCTTCAGATGCATAGACGGGTGATTGATCTCAAAGTTCACTGGCAAGACAAGATCTTTTTCCTATCCTGTGTCTATGGTGAGCCGATAAAGGGAAAGAGAAACGATGTTTGGGAGAGGCTCACCAGAATAGGCACCAGCAGAGAAGGTCCTTGGATGATGACTGGCGATTTCAATGAGCTTATAGACCCTTCTGAGAAACTAGGAGGCGCAGTAAGATCTGTTGACGAAGGGAAAGAATTCAGACAGATGCTGCATGCTAATGGCCTCTGGAACATCAAACATTTTGGGTACCAGTTCTCTTGGGCAGGCACTAGGAATAATGAGACAGTGCAGTGCCGTCTTGATAGAACAGTTGCCAACCAAGCATGGCTCGACATGTTCTCCCAAGCTTCAGCAACTTATCTCCCGAAGGTCTGCTCAGACCACAGTCCAGTCCTCACCACTCTAGTTGATCAAATATGGAAGAAGCGAGCCACCTTCAAGTATGACCACCGCTGGATCAGAAGAGAAGGCTTCTCCAATACAGTCACACAATCTTGGAAGAGGCAAGCACCTGGCCAACTTGGCCTTCTCGCCAAAATTGCCACTTGTAGGAAGGACATATCTATCTGGAAAAGAAGTGCAAAGCCAAACTCCGCCTTGAGAATCCAAGAGCTACATTCTAAAATTGATGAGGCGACGAGGTGCAGCTTCATTAACAGAGACGAGCTCAGTAGCCTGAAAGAAGCCCTGAATGAAGAGTACTACAATGAAGAAGTCTTCTGGCAACAAAAGAGCCGTCTCAATTGGCTCCGGTCCGGAGACAGAAACACCAAATTCTTCCACGCAGTCACAAAGAACCGAAGGGCTCAGAATCGCATCTACAGTCTTCTAGATGAAGAAGAGAAAGAATGGTATGCAGAGGAAGACTTGGGAAGACTAGCAGACAAGCACTTCAAACTCTTATACGCGTCCGAGGACATTGGCCTCGATCTTGGAAGCTGGGATGACGTTCCTTCGATCGTCACGGAGGAACAGAACCTGCAACTGATGGCTCCTATCACGACAGAGGAAGTTAAAGCTGCAGTCTTCGACATTAATCCCCACAAATGCCCTGGCCCGGATGGAATGAATGCATTCTTCTTCCAACAATTCTGGGAATCTATGAGTGAAGATGTCACGAACATGGTCAAGAACTTCTTCAATTCAGGGAAGTTAGAAGACGGCATCAACAAGACAAACATCTGCCTCATTCCTAAGAAGTTAGATGCGAAGAAGCTGGTAGATTTTAGGCCTATTAGCCTCTGTAACGTTGCTTACAAAATAGTTTCTAAGCTTTTAAGCAAACGTTTGAAGAGTGTTTTGCCTTGCGTAATATCTGAATCTCAAGCAGCTTTCGTTGAAGACAGGCTTATCTCAGACAACATACTAATAGCCCATGAGCTATTACACGCCCTCAACTCCAACAACAGCTGCTCAAGAGACTTTATCGCAGTCAAGACAGACCTCTCCAAGGCTTTTGATAGAGTGGAGTGGTCCTTTTTGGAAAAGGCAATGAAGACTCTAGGATTCTCAGATGCTTGGTGTGCTCTTATCTTGGAATGTGTGTCCACAGTCCAGTACCAGGTCCTCATTAATGGTAGTCCTCACGGAGACATTAGACCATCGAGAGGGATAAGGCAAGGAGATCCCCTGTCTCCTTACCTATTCGTTATTTGTACGGAGCTCCTGGTTCAGAGGCTTCAAAAGGCGGAGAGAAGCGGAGAAATATCGGGACTACAGGTCGCAAGAGGGGCACCAGCAGTCTCTCATCTATTGTATGCAGACGACAGTATGTTCTACTGCAAGCAAACAGATGACGAACTCAGTCGCCTATCTGAAATCCTCCAAGACTACAGCCTCGCCTCGGGACAACGCATCAACTACCAGAAGTCAAGCATTTACTTTGGGAAAAACATTCCTAACGAGCGCAGAGAGGAGATAAAACTAAAGCTTGGAATGCAGCAAGAGGGAGGTGACGGGATCTACTTAGGTCTCCCAGAGTCTTTTGGGGGCTCCAAGGTCTCTATCCTCAGTTTTCTCAAAGAGAGACTAGAACAAAAGATTGGTGGATGGCAAAACAGGTTCTTATCAGCAGGCGGAAAAGAAGTCCTACTCAAGGCAGTAGCCTTGGCACTACCAACATACACAATGTCGTGCTTCCTCATCCCCAAAACTATCTGCAAGAAAATAGCATCCATCATGTCAGACTTCTGGTGGAAAACAAGCAAAACCTCTAAAGGAATGCACTGGAGAAGCTGGGACTATCTATGCAGACCTAAAGACAGTGGAGGCCTCGGCTTCAAGGACCTGGAAGCCTTCAACATTGCGCTACTAGGGAAGCAGCTCTGGCGTATGATCACACACCCAACTTCCCTGCTTGCTAGGATGTTCAAGAGCCGCTATTTTCGAACATCTGACCCGTTGAACGCAACACTAGGATCACGCCCTTCTTTTGCATGGAGAAGTATCCACGCTGCTCAAAAACTTATACAACAAGGTGCAAAGGTAATTCTTGGTAATGGACAACATACAAGTGTTTGGAGAGAGCGTTGGCTGGGAAGCAAGCCTGCACTGCCAGTGAATGCAACAAGGATCCTAGAAGAACCCCACTACAATTTTCTCAGCAATGACATGAAGGTTAGCGACCTAATGATAGGCACAGGAACAGAGTGGAATGAGGGGCTTATCAGGAATCTTTTTCCAAGCGAAATCTCTGATAAAATAATCTCCACAAACCTGCAAGGTGCGACAGCTGAAGACACTTATAGTTGGGAATTCACAAAAACAGGGCACTATACTGTCAAGTCGGGCTACTGGGTACAGCTACAAATCATTCAGTCATACGAGCATGGGAGAACAGTGGACCAGCCGAGCTTAGATGCCTTAACCCAGAGGATTTGGAAACAAAATGCAAGCCCAAAGATACATCATTTCCTCTGGAAAAGCGTCAACAACGCCCTTCCTGCAGCAGCAACCATGAAGAAGAGACACATCACTAGAGAGGGAAGGTGCCCGCGCTGTTCTATGGAGGAAGAAACTATCAATCACATACTGTTCGAATGCCCCTATGCTCGTCTTGTCTGGGCATTATCTCCGGTTCATGCTCCCATCGACGGTATTATGTCTGAGTCTCTATTCTCAAACCTATGGCGTGTGATGAGCTTGCAAGACATATACCCAAGAGAAGAAGCACACACTGACCTGATACCATGGCTGCTATGGCGTATTTGGAAAAGCAGGAACACTTTTGCATTCCAAGGAAAAGATTATGCAGCCGAAGATACAGTTAGGAAAGCCGTCGAAGACATGAAAGAATGGATGGAGAGAAAAGAGGTAGAAAAGATGGAGGTCAAAAAACCCACAGGAATCAGACCTCGGCTCAGATGGAAACCCCCACCACAAGGTTCAATAAAGTGCAATACTGATGGTGCTTGGCATAAGGATCATCAATATCAGGGTATTGGTTGGGTGAGCAGAGATCATGCAGGTCGCTTGCTGTGGGCAGGAGCTAAGCGGTTACAGGGTGGGGGATCTCCAATAGAAACCGAAGCGCTGGCGCTACGGTGGGCAGTACAGACGATGGCTCGTTTTGGATATAAACATGTCTTGTTTGAAACAGATTCTTTGGTCCTAGCCAAGATGATAACCGGCAAGGAGGAGACATGGCCGAAACTGAAGCCACTCATTCAGGAGATCTCCAACACCCTCTCGATGAACCGTGGCTACAAGGTCGAGTACTCTACTCGTGATAGTAACAAATCGGCAGATAGAATAGCAAAGGAAGCTCTTTCTTTTATGAATTATGTTCCCAAGTTGTATTCTATTGTGCCACAGTGGTTAAAAGTTGTAATAGAGGCTGATATGCCTTCTTTAGGATCAAACATTGATGTAGGTCCTAACTCTTATGGTTAATGAAAGTAGTTGTTGAGCCAAAAAAAAAAAAAAAAAAAAAAACTACAATCTAACCGAAAAATTTGTTAACCATACGATGGACCTAGATCTTATTCTACTAAAACATATAGTAAGTATTAGATGAAACTATAATTTTTCTAGGTGTTTTGTCCGTACATATGAGTATAATTTTTTTATAAATATTTATTAATAAATATGATATTAGTTTAAAAATCAAAAATTTAAGTTTAAATTAATATTAATATTATTTTATGAATATTTTAATTTCTTAATTTTACTGATTTAAAAATATTATTTTGGATAGAACATTATGCAAAGATTTTTTAGTAACCATGGAAATAAAATGCAAAATATCAAACATGAATAGAAAATATATGTGACAAAAATAGTTATACCTATTTATTGTATGAAAGAAAATAACATGCTTTTGTGATGATCGTTATTGGTTAGTGTTAATGTGTTAGAGATTGAATAAAACTGCATGTCATTTTTCATACACCAAAAAAAAAAGATTAAAGAATCTTCAAAGGAATGTATAAAATTTGAAAGTTTTCTTTTGAAACATTTTAGAAGAGAAAAAAGTGGCTACCTTGTATGATATTCTCTATTTAGTATCTGTTTAGTGTTTGACCAAATAACTTCTAAAAAAATTTGAAATCTAAGGCGAAAAACCTTTATTCTTTTTTTTTTGTCGTCAAAGAACTTTCATTCACAACACTGAAATTCTAGGAGTCTTGTGAATTATATGTATAAGTCTTCAATAGTCGAAAACTGTTTATGTATGAACTTGATCGGATTTGACAGATTGCCATCACTTAACAATATATTTTAATTTTTTATTAAATTAATAGTTCCTTAAACTAATAAAATACTAAAATTTCACCATTATTAATTTATAAAGTTTTTAGGTCTATTGTTTTTGAGTCTTAGTCAAAAATAAGCAAAAAGGAGTAAAATACAAGAAAAAAACAAAAAAAAACAAGAAAAATATAAATAAAAATGTTCAATACTACAAAAGATAATAGATATTTTGGATGATTTGTTAGACTGTATTTTCAAAAAAAAATACTGTAGAATTTTGAATCGAAGAGTTTTTGATGTAGATATGCTTCATGTAGTTGTAAAAGTTAAATAAAGAAAATAATAAAAATAGAAAATCTTTCTACAGATAATATTTTTTTTTATAGTTTACATAATAATGCTTTAGAAAACAAAACTACTATAACCATTTTTTTTAATTTTCTTACTTTAACTTTAAAAACTAGATAAAATATGATTGGTAATTTGAAAGTTTACAAAATAATTCTCACTTCTTTGAATCACAGAAACTTTACGCAAGTAGTTTCAGTTATGAATTCGGTTCAATATAACTGTTCGGTTATTAATTCGGTTCAATAGTCGGTTAATTAAGTTTTTCTTCCTAGAAAATAATCAAATTCTAAGTCAAACTAACTGAACTAACTATAATTAGTGACTCGACTAAATTGACCAAATTTATCCTAATTTCTAATCAAATTAAACCAAATCTAACCGAAAAAAAAAAATTCAGTTAGATTCCACATAACTTTCACAATCAAATTAACTGAACCCAAACTTTGGTTTAATTTAATAAAAAAATTTACGATCTAAATTAACCGAAAACCAAACTACTTTAACCAAATTAAGCAAACAAACCTAACCTAAGCCATGCCATCCTTATATCAAATCCATAACTAAAATATTTGGTAAATTGTCCAAACCACTTTATATTCAATCTACAACATCCTTGAACTGAGTTATGCAAATAACAATAGAGAGAGCTAAAGAGTTGACCAAATAGACAAGTCGACAATAGGGAGAGGAGGGATCACAAAGTGTTGTATTGAATCTGGTATCTCCCAAGCCACTCTTCACCTTTCTCGTAGTAATCTTTCTTGGTAAATGCATTCCCCAAGAAGTTCAAATCAGCAGCAAACGCAGATGCTCCACGCCACGCGTCCAGCACTGGATCCTCAGCTTGAACCACGTTTATGGTCGACCCACACGGTCTTATCATCCTAATCCCACATTCCAACCGCTCTTTCATCCCCTGTACGAGGCTGCACCCACCGGTCATCAATATCGAGCTCGTTAGCCTCTCCTCTAACTCTTTATCACCGTGTGGTAGCCTTCTTATGGATGCACCGGTCATCTCGTCTAACCCCACTTGTTCAATCCCAACGAGGTTAGGATGGAACAAGATCTCAGGACACCTGAATCTTTCGACACCAATCACTATCTTGTAGTCTTCCTCTGTTAGTGGACGAACACCTGGAGCCTCCCCTGGTGTCTGTCCCAACTCTCCTTCTGCTTTCTGCTCGAACGTTGGGTCTATTTCCTGAAGCCTTGATGACAAACGAGCCAGCTCAGCCTCGTCTGAGTCAGGTCGTTCATCGTCTTCGTCGTGATCCTTGCTCATGAGTTTGTAGAGCTGCCAGTCTTCGTCTTTAGCACCAAACGTATCTTCTCCTTTGCCTCTATCAAACGCTGCTGTTGTTAGCAGACGCATTCTCTCTCTCTTCGCAGCGCTGAGTCGTTCCCCTCGTCCCACGTTTCCCGATTTTTGATTCCCGTTTGTGTTTGATCCGTTTGTTTTCAGCCGTTTCTTTTGCTCCACTCTCTCCAACACTTCCTTGTACTGAGCTCGCATCTCCTCTAAGTAGAACTCTGGGTTCTCCCTACAAACCAGAAGAAGATGACAACATTGAAATGATGTTTACTCTTTCCTCTCTTTTTTTTTTTGAGTTGAATGGATACATACCGACGTCTTTCCTCCTCTAATTGATTTCTTCTCTCTTTCTCCAGTTCCTCCTCATTACGCTTTTGTCTAGCTCGTAGCCGTCCCTCTGTTGTTGTTTTAAGAAATAACTGCTTCTTCTTGTCCTTAAGCTGCAAGCAACAAATGATTAAAAACCAGATCATCAAAAGCGTTAATTCACGTTAGTATGGAGACAAACCTGCTCAGGTGTAAGCATATTGTCAGGGACATTTATAAGAGGATACTTTTCGGTAGAATCAGTGTTCTCTTCGAACTCATCGGCTTCATCCTTCGGCTCGCCCCTCGCTTTTCGAAGCGCCTGCGTCACCTTCGAGACAGTAGCTTCCAGCTCTTGCCTGGACGCATAACCCGTGTCTGACAAAAAAGATGGAATGTCATCTTCTTCGACCTGGTCGAGTTGCTTCACGAGGAAATGCAAGCTGTGCAGTTCGTTTTCCATTTCAGTTATCTTGGAAGTTCTCTTTGCTTCAGCCATTTCTCGTAGCCTTTGTCCTTGTTTTTCTCTTATAGCTGCCTTCCTCGCAATCTCTTCTTCTGATGGAGGGGCTTCGACGGGAGGAGGTATCCAAGGAAGCTGCCAATACCTTGTTTTCTCTTCAGCTTCCTTTGTTCCTTCCTGATCAAATGACGATCATGTTGTGTTAGTTTACTAGCGTCAGAAACTACCTAATAATCAAAAAAATACCTGGAATTTCCGAACTTCGGTAACGTAATCAGGAGCGATATAACAGTGTTCCAGTTTCAACTCTTCTGCCTTCTCCCATGTAAACCTAGACCTATTGTGAAGTGGTCCCAAAAATTTGAAACGTGGGGAACTATATTGAGATAGATAGATCCAGTGGAAGTACTCACGAATGAAAAGGGTACTTAAGTGACAGAAGCTGCTTTAAATAATCAGTGACGTGATATCCACCAATGTTAGTTCTGCAGGATCCTTTATAAACAGGTTCGCCGTCGACGAACTGTTACCAGTGAAAAACCATGTACCAGATCAATACCAATATATAAGCATTATAGGACCAATGGATGAGTAGTCAGTCACAGAGACGTACAGGAATGGTGTGTGTTGTAGTGAAACCAGGACAGATAACAATTCCATCTTTTCGACATTTTCCATGTCTTTGGTTGTACTTATAGCTGAAAGCAGCATCCACTCCAAATGCTGTGTGAGCAGGAGAGCTATATCAAACATTTGTTTCAATAAGAAAATCAAATGCAGAGGAAACAAGAGTCATACCAACAGAAGGCACTCCATAAGTCTCAAATAGCAGTTCTGCCATTTTGCTACGAGAATAAACAGGGTTGCCAACGCATTCTGTAATTAGGATTGGATGATCAATCTGCCCTGCCATCAAATGGCGTTAAATCCAAGAGATAGGATTCTTACAAGGAGTATAAGGAAACACAAATCAAGATGACATAAGAAAAATATCTTGTACATACCGCTGATCCACTAGCCCCCAAACGATCAAAGGCAAAGTCAAGGATCTAAAAAACAGAAGAAATTAAATAGATAAGTGCCACAGGTTCGTTAGTGATAGCACTAACTAATTAACCCAAATGCCAAAGTGATATCTAAAGAGTCATAGTTTGAAGTTTGATCCAACCAAAGAAATCAGAACAGAAACATCAGAGAATTTAAGGAATAAGAGATAACACTTAAACGAGCCAAACCAACTACAAAAGTGGTTTAAGACATGATGTGAGCCGGATAAATCCACTGGCAAAATTATACAAAGAATAGAACTCATTGCTGAATAAAACGGGTTTAGGATCCATACATATTCCATGATCTCGAATTGATAAACAACATTGCTGTCAAAAGCAGAACGTGGTCCAGAGCGAGTGCAATCAAAGAACTTCATCATCGCAGGATCAAAGTCCCCAACAATCGTTACAGTTTCCCCTGTACCAGAAATAATAACACCATTAACAAAACAGATAAGAATATGGAAGCAAATGCAAGCAAGAAACTAACTTTTAAGCATAATCATATAATAATAATCTCTAACCCCCAGCTAGAGTTTCAATCAACTTAAAGAGAGACTCGAACACTTGTAGTAATCTAAGAAGCATCATATAATCAGAGGACCTGTAGCTTTGTGGCGTGGCCTTTGCACGATATTGCGGAAAACAACACGAGGCTCGGTTTCTCCTGCCCACCTGAAAACACCGAGAAAAGTTTCGAACTTTAACAGAATCTGAAAGTAAACTGACATGGAGGATAAGAACGAAAGTTAGGGTTTATGGGGGATAAGGTACCCGATCCGGAAGTAGGAGGCGCCATTATCGATAACGATGGGAACCGAAGGTGGAAAGAGTTTGTAATCAGTCTGCCTACGTGTCTTCGAAACGATCGGCATGCTTCTGAGTCCTTCTCGTTAGCCTCAGTCACCGTCGTCGTCCGTATAAGTTAATTCGAACACCCGCCTAATGCTCCGGTGAGGGAAGAAGAAAGGTAACAAGTGGAAGTACTTAATTGGGCCCAAAGCCCAAATATTCGAACTACGTGGCCCATAGATAATATCATTCTTTTTTAATAATAAAAGAAAATCCGGTAACTAAGCCCAACGGACAATGTACAAAAGTACTGGGCCTTTATAATTTTCCTTGCAATAAAAACACCTAAGCTCAGTCAGCTTCACTTCCATAGTCTCTTTTCTAGGGTTTTAAGGTTTCCGCACGGTTTCACGAATCTTCAACACACGTATCATCATGACTACCGAAGAGAAAGAGATCCTCGCCGCCAAATTGGAAGAACAGAAGATCGATGTAATTTGATTTATCTTCTTTCTCTCTTTACTTGGATCCATAACTAGACTCAATTACTGTTTTTTTTATTGCCGCTCAGATCTTAGTGTTTTTAAGCTTTGGAACTTATAGATCTAGATTATTTTAGCTTAGCCTATGTCTTACTTTGTTTGATTTATGGATTGATGTGTCTAGCTTGATAAGCCTGAAGTAGAGGACGTTGATGACAACGAGGAGGATGAGTCCGAAGACGATGATAATGATGATGACGCAGAGGGTATGTCTCTTCTTTTTTAACTATACGGTCTCTGTGATCAAAATAATACTTGTCGGTACAGATCCTTGTATATTGTTAGTTACTGAGAGTTCATGCTGCTTTGATAGTATGTGTAAGATACATATGCCTTTGAACAAAAAATCTTGAAAGGAATTTATGTACTTGTCTTTGTTACAGAATATTCTTGTACTATCTGAATCGTATGTTTATTGTTTGTGGAATGATTGGTGAAACAGGACAAGAGGGAGGCAAGTCAAAACAAAGCAGAAGTGAGAAGAAAAGTCGCAAAGCCATGCTGAAGCTTGGGATGAAACCTATCACTGGTGTCAGCCGTGTCACCGTCAAAAAGAGCAAGAACGTTAGTGTTTTTCTTTCTTTGTTCCTCTTTTTTTCATAGATTTTACAGATTCAAAATATATATTGATTCATTGTGTGAATATCATGACAGATCATGTTCGTCATATCAAAACCTGATGTGTTCAAGAGCCCGGCGTCAGACACGTATGTGATCTTTGGAGAGGCAAAGATCGAGGACTTGAGCTCTCAGCTCCAGTCTCAGGCTGCAGAGCAGTTCAAGGCTCCTGATATCAGCAACGTGGTCTCACAGGGTGAATCTTCCTCGAGTGCTGCTGCAGTGGTGCAAGATGATGATGAGGAGATTGACGAGGAGGGTGTTGACTCAAAGGACATTGAGTTGGTGATGACCCAAGCTGGAGTTCCTAGGCCAAGAGCCGTGAAGGCGCTTAAGGCTGCTGATGGGGATATTGTCTCTGCCATCATGGAGCTTACCACCTAAACCAAAATCTTTTCAACTTAAATGTGCGTGTGTCAGAGTGATTCAGAAATTTTTGTTTTTCATGTTTTCTTGAAGTGATTTTCAATGTTGTATCAGTAAGAAACCTCATAGATTATTGAATTTCAGTTTGATTTGGTTTTGAATATTGGCAAGTGTTGGCGATCAAAAATGAGAAGTGAAGCTAAGATACGACAAAGAGTTTTATTTAGTTTGATACTTAATCCCTTATTGTTTATGGATACAAAGCTGCTTAATGTACTCCTTATTAAATAGCAGCGTCAAGGAAGGAGTTAACAGAAGCAAAGGACCTCTGGTTGTAACAATCAAGGTTACCTCCAGGATTAGCTCCAAGGATGTTACAGTACCTCTGGTAAAACCCAATTCTATCCGCGACTCTAGCGTCTTGGCCACGTCCACACTCTAAACCACCGTTAATAATATTCGTAATCACACCGTAGCCCGGTACTCTTCCAGCAGCACGGTCAGCACCTGAAGGCTGCCACTGGCCGATGATCACAGCGTGGCAAGACGGTTTTGGAGACTGAGGTGTCATCCAGAACCAAATCGCGGCTTTGAAAGCGGTCACTGCGTCGTTGGAGACAAGGTCAGGGTTGTTGAGTAAGTCAGATCCGATGGCTCTTCCACACTGTCCGTAGTTGTAGTTCCATGTCAGCTGCATCGGTCCTCTTCCGTAGTATCGTTTACCAGGTGCGCATGGCCATGTGGCACTGGGTGAACAGTAGTCTGAAGAAGGGTTCTGCTCTTGTTTGAAACAGTATCCCCATGAATATGGTCCGTCTGGTGCTGTGGCCCACCCACCTTCAACATGCAATCGTCCATTTCATTAGTTTATTAGTCACAACTACAATAACGTAACAAATTAGACTTTTGTTAATTAAATAAAAAGTATAATCTATTACGTTACTTATTAAACTTCCTATTTGTCTTCATTACGTGTTTAATTTTGGATTTGGGAAATTGTGCGTTTGAAACTTATGTGTTACGTTTTGTATATCAACTTTTGATAGATTTATAATATAGAAGTCATTTTGGAAAATTTCTTATATTTGTAACGTTTTAAGCAAAAAAACTGGTAATGATAAACGTAAAAATTATATTGTTTTATAATTCTTGTTTATAATTTTTTAATTGGTATTTGAGTTTTTTCCATCTAAATCAAAACAATAATTATGTTAAAAACGAAAATAATCAGAGATTACCGGTGGTCTCGTGGGAAGTCTGACCAAAGAAGGCGGCGATTTCTTTCTTCCTTGTGGCGGTGTCTCCGGTGGTGCCGAAGCCAGGGAAAGACTTAGCGGCATTGATAAAGGCATCATAAGTGTAGAAACCTCTAGCGGGACAAGCATTATCATTTCTATGTTTAAGCATGTCATCGAACTGAGATCTTGAAATGATGCCTGAAAGATCACCAGTGGGACCAGGAGGAGTACCGCCGCACTGGCTTTGGCAGCCAGGCTGCTTACAGTAAGGTTCGGTGTTACCGCACCATCCGAACTCGCTGCAGCATAGACCGTTGGGGCAGAGAGCTCCTCCGGCTTGTCGACCACATTGCTCAGCTGAAGAAAATGATAAAAGAAGTGAGAAGATGAGAAAGAGAAGTAGACAAGTCTTCATTTTGCTTTGAGTTTTATGGTATTCTTTAGGCAAGTGGAGGTATTTATAGTACAACATGCAGGAGACAGGCAATCAATGAGTGTTAAATTAAATTGTCACATCAATTTATATTTTTCCCATAGTTAGATATAGATACATGACTGTGGAGTATGACTATGGGCAATAAACAGTACTGGTAGGTTTGGCTTTGATATTTTTTTCCCTTTCGTAAATCTTGTTGCAAGAATAGTCAAGAGGATATATAGCGTACGTAAGTTTTTCAATTATGAATGCTTTTAAAAGTAATTATGAATTATGAATATGAGGCGGCCGGTTCAGAATCAACCTTTTTTTAAAGTGAAATTGAAATTTCGAGAATGGATCATAAGGTAACGTATTGCATTTCCCAATTAATGTTATAGTGACTCAAGACCAAACCATACAAATGTTTAATATTCATCCATGGCATTAGAAAATTCCCAACTACTCATCATGACTTTCTCTTCTATTCTATAATGTTTTTCCAACATACGTGTCGGGTTTCAAATTATGGGAAAACTAAAATCTCGACAAAACTTGCTTGGCACTGGTTATATATATCCCCTATATATTAAAGGAGAAGCATTTTTAAGGCTTTCCTTAAACGATTTTGGTGAGAATGCATGAGAAGGCTCGGATCCACGTGTCATTCTGTGAGGGAGTTTAAGAAAAACGGATCATTTAATTCTTTGCTTTGTTTCCTTATTTGATTTCATTACAAGAAACGTAACAAATTTTTTTTTTCATTCATGCGCGAACTGTTTGTTTGTACATTCGTTTTGTGCTGCGTTGACGTTAAATGTTTAGAAACAACTACATTTCCAACTTATGGTTTGAATCCTCATCTCAACATGTGGATAAAATCGTACGAAACTCACCACCACGAAGCAGAAACACTTTGAAGCATTACCTCTCGACGATGGAAGGATCCGAGTCATCGTTCTCTCCCTTCAAGTCTTGCCGTCTTCTGTCGCGTGTTCTTGACCTCGAGATCGATGAGGCAGTCCTTAGCGTAGACGAGGAGGACAAAAGTTAGGGAGAACATACAACTGGCTTGAACTTCAGTTGCGAAGGCCAAATCGGATGAGTTTGCCGTTTGCAAACAGGGAGAGCTAAGGGACGAGCAAACACGGAGAGCTAAGGGACGAGCTAAGGGACGAGCAAACATCAGTCCCGAGTAACTATGGAAGATTGAGAGAAAGAAGGAAAAGATTTGATACGTTTACGAAGAATAAACTTTATGTTTTTCATAGTCTCTGCACTTATTTGTTGTTGTTCTATAGGTCGACCATAATTATCTACAATTTTCATGTTTTTGTAGAACCGAGCTGCTCGTGGAGCTGATGTTTATATCCCTGTTTCTCGCAAGCATTACATATCGCAAGTTTTGATCAAACATTCAAAGGAAGTCGTGTATTTTGACAAGGCAAGTGGGTGAAACAATTGCTGCTATGGTGATTTGCTGCTATTCAAAGGAAGTCTTGCATTCAGAGGCCAAAGGCACAATGTCGTTATAGCAAATAAACAAACTGAACTCAAACTACGCTTCCTACTCGAACTCAAACTAAGCTTCCTTCTCGACCACAGCTTCAAGTCTGTCTCTGTTGAATTATGTGTTTCTTCTTCGCGGAAGTTTCATAACCGAAACAACAGCTTCAAATAATGTTTGTTCTCTTCTCTTTTTGTCAAACAAGGTTATAGAAAGAAGCTATATAGACGTACACTGCAAGAAAATCTTGAACTTCAGGTGAACTCGAATTGATTTAGTTGAACTTCACGACATGGGTGGATTTTAGTTGAACTTCGTTGGCTTAGGATCACATTGCATGATAATAATATCGAGCAGATGCAGTAAAACACATTGGTTTGTTTCCCGTTTAAGTGGACGTTGTGCATGTAAATTTTTTTGTTAAATTTTATTTAAGACCCTTTTGGTTAGTAAATATTTTTATAACTAATAGTAACTTATACATTTTATTATATTCAAAAAGTAACTTAATATAGCAATATTTTTAGTTTATATTACAATTTCAAAATTGTTTACGATTTCTATTGTTCGGAAAATTACATTCCAACTTTATTTTATATAACTTTCCTCTATTCACCTTTAATCATATTAAAAATTATAGGGGGTATTAAATAGTTGCTGTTAATGTTTTCTCTACAGAGTTTTTCATATTGCCAACTTTTCATAGTTATTAAAAGTCAAATATTTACAGACTTGAAGGTGAAGACATATATATTTAATGCATTCAATATATTATACTTGGAGAATCGTCAAACATTAATATATTAACCGTTTTATTAGATATACATAATATACATTTTACTTATCGTTGATCCAAATACTCGATTTGGAATCTAAATATTCGCCTGTTTACATTTTTATCCATGTTTCCTTGAAGTTTTGTATATTGTTACTTGCAAAAGAAATAAACTTAAATGCTTCATTGGATTGCTTTCTACTCAAGTTTACTGAATATTGCTCACATTTATATCGTCGATACCTAATCTCATTTATATCTTATCAACTATATAAAGGGGTATAAGACCACTGATAATAGATCAGACATACAACTTCTCTTGCCGTTCTTTAAATCGTTTAACCTACCAAAATCATGTCTTCTTTCAGCAGTGTAACTGATCTCAAACCTTTCAAATCCATGTGGAAGATAAAGGTTAAGATCGTTCGTCTTTGGAAGCACTACTCCCCTGCAGGAGGATTAACAATGGAGATGGTCGTCGTCGACTCCAACATGAGATTCATTGTCTTTTTGTAGTTTTAATGCTATTTAAGTGGAAGATATGTTGTAACGATTTTTTATTGCCAATGTTCATTGCAGGGAATGAAAATTCATGCTTCCGTGAAGAAAGAAATTGGTGAATCGATTTGATCTCATTCTGTCCCAGGGTGATTAAAAGATTCTCATCAACTTCTCAGTTTGTCACTCATATGGTTCGTACCGAACTACTAACCATCCATACAAGATTTCTTTTCTTTAATATATAAATATTAAATTTAAGTTTCATATGCAAATTTAAATAACATTATTCTAAAAAGATAGATATTAAGAAAATTTAAATTTGACCGTAATTTATGCAATATTGAAAATAGAAAACTGATTACGCGATCATCATAACACATTTTAGTCTCGGTTAATATAAAAAGTTAGTATAAATTTATTTAAATTCTCATAACTAATTAAAAATCACACATAAAATTTTGAGATTTAATTGAGAAATATTATTAAACAAGTTTTTTAAATAGTTAAAAAGAAAATCTAACCAATTACACAAGTTGTAAATTACTCTTAATAGATTTACTTTCACAAAATTTACTTCAATTACATCTTACTAATTACACAAGTTTAAAAAAAAACGAAGTTTACTTTCTATAATATGCACAATGTCCTTCAATCTTTCATTATATAACATGTATGTAATATTTGTGACTAAAACATTTACCATTCTAATATCTGCAGATTAAAAATTTTAATCTCTATTTAGTTCGTTCACTCCGCGCAAGGCGCGGGTATCACCTAGTTTATACTATTAAAGCAGGATCATGTTGGCTTTTTTACTAAAAATACCATTTTCTTTAATAACATTGCATATTTCATTAAGGGTAATCAAGTAATATTAATAACAAATCTATATTAGGTCATTTTTTTTAAATCCAGCCCATTGCCCACATCATCTCTTTTGGGCCATTTGGGCCGATTAACAAATCACATTCAATTTTTATTTTTTTCGGATTGGGTTCGAGTCGGATCTTTCCGGATCCGGGTGGGTTCGGTTCTCATACATAAGAACCTGAAAAATAACCAAATAACCAAAATATTTAAAACGGGTTCGGTTATTTATACTCAGAGTAACCAAAGTATCCGATTCGGTTCAATTTTTTGTATCCAAATTACTCAAAAGTAACCAAAAATATACATTCTATACAGTTTTTTTGGATAAACTTTTATCCAAACTATCATATTTTATCCAAATACTCAAAAGTACTAAAAATGACTACTATAGTTAACTTATGATATTAATTTAAAATATTAAAATAATTATAAATATAATTATAACATAAATTTTTAGATATATATTCACATTTCGGGTATCTTCCGGTACTCATTTGATTCTCGATTCGGATCGGGTTCAGATCGGTTCTTCGGATATAGCAATTTAGAATTCATTCGGATATTTATCCCGGGTCTGATCGGGTTCGGGACCCTGATTTTTGGGTCGGTTTTGGGTTGGTTCTTCGGGTCCAGATATTGTGATCAGGTATATACTCATTTAAAATGAAACACGATAAAGAAAGATAAAAAGCTTAAATCTTTTATAAAAAAAACAAATATATGAAAATATGACATTTATTAAATATTTGTCAATTTAAAAAAAATAAAGGAAAATAAACCCGCGCTTTAAAAGCGCGGGTCAAAATCTAGTATAGAGTTAAACCCGGATCAAGGCCTAAGTATTTGAACACCTGTTCGGTTACATATCGGTTCTTTCTGGTATCGAGTTTTTCGGATTTGAAAATCAGACTGTTCAGGTATTACAAAATTTCGGGTCAGGTTTGAATCGGGTCTTACCAAAGTCGGGTGTATTCGATTCTAATGTAAAAGAACATGAAAGTAACCGAATAATCAATGTATTTAAAATAAGTTTGGATAATAGTATCCAAAGTAATCATATTGTCCGATTAGATTTGAGTATATTGTTTCCAAACTACTTAAATATATCAAAAATAAACAAAATACTTATTATACACATTTTTGAGTATTTATATCCAAACTATCATATTTTATCCGAAAATACACAAAATAACTAATATATTTAACTTATAATTTCAATTTTAATTGTTAAATTTTTTACATATAATTATAAATAATATTTTTAAATATATAATAACATTTCAGATATCTTCGGATACTCATTCGGTTCTTGGTTCGGATAGGATTGGATATCAGTTCTTCGGATACATTAGTTTATGATCCATTCACTTAGTTATCTCGGATTTGAGATCTTGATTTTCGGATTGGTTTCAGATCGGTTCTTCGGTTCCGAATATTTTGTCGAGCCCTATCCAGATCTACTAAAGCCGTAGACCTAATTTCAGGGTTGAAGATGTAGTCTACGACATAATCTCTTCTGGATATTTATATGGACGTGTCCATATACGGCTGAACAAAAAATATGACTAGTTTCCGCAGTAATATGACCGAATCCGAAATGTCTATTTGCATCCAAGACCCGTCCAGTACCATTCGACCGCAATTGTATATATATATATATATATATATATATGCAAGTATGCCACTACTTTACATAGCTATCTTTATATCTCTCTACATGTAATACATAACAAGCATTTTGAGTCTTTGACTAGGTATCTCTTCCAATATGTATCTCTGTGGGCTGCTTGACATGTGTTATATTAGACATGTTTTAGATCTTATTTGAATCTTAATATTTGAGTCTTTGACTAGGTCATGTGTTAGAATCTCGACAAAATGCTTGTTATGTATTACATTTTTCGAATGCTTCAAAGACCTCAGAAGAAGAAGATCTACAGAAAGAGGATAATTAAGGAAAAAAATAAAAGAACGAAGGAGAAAGCGAAGAGTAGAAGACTATTAAGTTTTGACCAAGAAGATCTCCGCATTTTACATAGATATCTTTTATATCTCCCTACATGTAATACATAACAAGCACTTTGAGTCTTTGACTAGGTCTCCCTTCCAATATGGATCTATGTGGGCTGCTTGCAGTCTCTTTCAGGAAAGATAATAATATAGTGTTTATATTAGACATTAATGTTAGATCTTATTTGAATTTCATGCCTAGCTACAGAAATATTCATGCATGATGAACCATAATCTAGGCAGCGCATCTGGTCACATGGGACTATTGATTCTACAACATGAGTCCCCATGTGTTTACTGCAGATGTACCTTGAAATGATCCCAAGTTAGTCTCGAATGTGTGAAGCCGCACGTCTCTGATGTCCTCGACTAGCGATCTTACCTATACCAAAATCCAATAACATTCGAATGATTCAAACATATGGGTTTATAATGGTGACAAGATTTTGATCCTAGTGGTTTCAAGATTGTATAAAAGAGAGATTACAGTGATGAGATTGAGCAGGTCGATGAGAATACAGTAAAGCCTCACAAAGAGGCAATATTTTCACCAATCAGAATTTTTATATCGAGTCAAACGAAATATAGTAAAGCCATGTTGTGCTTTGTTTTTATTTTAAATTAAAATTGTCTTTCTCTAACCTGAACCAAACCTCTTTCGTGTTAATGGCTTTCACGATCATGAGTCATGACTTTTTCTCGTAATCCTAAAAGACAATTTCAAGCCAATGCATGAAACATCATATGACTTATAATTGCTGGCACGACTGTTGCTTCGTGATCTCACATCTTCACCAGATTAATCCCATTTATATAGCTTCACTAAACACATGGTTAGTTAGTTACCATTTTCTCTCTAGACTCCATAGAAACGCAAAATGAATATTAACAACTTACCTGAAGGTCAACAAAGTGTAGCGGATCTTCTTGATCATCATCGCCGTCTAAACCGCCAGGAATTGCAAAACCAAGTAAGTCAAAACTCATCTATAGAACTGGAAGAGAAGAGTGACTTGCCAAAGAAGAAACAAAAACTTCGTCTTCAGAGAGATGTGATGAAAATGCAAGGAGAGCTAGAGGACGAGCAAGCACTCAACAAGGCTTTACGTGGTCTACTACGTGGTCCTGTCTTGTCTCAGCCTCGTCTCTTTTTACTGCTTCTTCCTCCTCAGGCAAGTCTATTTATAGATTTAAAAAAACTCTGCGTTTTGAATGTTCAAATGAAAGAAATGTAACATGATTTTGAGGTTGTTTAGGTTCAAGAGATAATAGAGGAGCTTGCTACGGTTGAGGCAGAGATACTCTGCCTCGAGAAACAAATCCAAGATCTGAAACATGATGTGTATAGTGAGAGGAAAGTGAATCAAGAACTTGAAGCCAGATTTGATGAAAGAGAAGAGAGGATGATGATGACTACTCCTAAAAAACTACTACAAAGGCAGAATCATCTTCCTTGGGAACCTGACAATGACATTCCAAAGATGAGATCTAAGGATCTAAAACAAAGGTCCAAGTTACAGAGTTGTGAAGATCCTCATGGTTTCAAGGATATTCAAATGAGCAATCCCTTCTCACCAAGACACAGTTCTTCGAGTTTTTCAAGAATGCAAGATAGCAAGAACATTCAAATGAGCAATCCCTTCTCACCAAGACACCGTTCTTCGACATTTTCAAGAATGCAAGATAGCAAGAAAGGGCAAGAGACGACACCAAATGGAGTATCAGAAGATCTGTTGAAGTGCTTGATGGGAATCTATCTGGAACTCAACAGGTCATCCCGGGAGCGAGAAGGTTCAAGAACGGTTTCAAAGGCTGAGTCCTCTCACACCTTGAAGAACGCTTCTTTCAAACGCGGATCAGGTGTATGGTCAGAACGCATCGAATCTTGATCCTTATGGAGTTGTGATGGGGACTTCACTTATAGAAATTGGAGAATACAAGAACTTCATCCACATCACTCGAACTTGCATTGATGTTAGTCGTCTATACGATTGTTCAACTTCTCTTGTCAATCTAAGGTAGTTAAAACTTCAGATTCCTTCTTAATAATATCACAAAATTTCATGATCTCTGGAATAATAAAAACACGCATGTTAGGGTTTTGAAGGAGAAGTTGAGCAAGGTAGATTTGAGTTTCTTGAATCACAAGAAAAAGATGGCGTTCTGGATCAATACCTACAACGCATGCGTCATGAATGTAGTAACTAGCTAGCTCCAAGAATTCAGACAACATAATACATCCTTAGTTGAAACCAAGTTCTGAAAACATGAGTTTTGTTTGCAGGGATTTTTGGAACATGGACTACCTTCATCAAAAGAGAAACTACTGAACATTCTCAAAATGGTACGTAATTAATATTAACATAACAAGGAGATTCATCTTTGTTAAACTTCTCAGAGTTAAATCACATTGACTTGTGTTGTAGGCAACAGTTGACGTGGGAGGAACGCAACTCTCTGCTCTAGATATTGAAGGATCCATCTTGCACAGTCCATGCAAACCTATGGAAACTGTAAGTACTCACGTGCACAAACGGTACGGATTCAGATGCGATGAACCGAACCTAATGTTCGTGCTTTGTCGTGGAGATCGGTCTTCCCCTGCAGTAAGTTCACTCTCTTTCTTTATGCGCACACGGTTTTTAAAATTGTGGCTTCAAAATTATTTTAAGTAACAAAGAATCTGTGTATGCTATGATATAGTTGAGAGTCTATACAGCAGAAGATGTGATGAACGAACTAATCAAAGCAAGAACGGAGTATTTAGTAGCTTCCATAGGTATCTCGGGGAGGAAAAAGATTGTGATTCCGAGATTCTTGCACAATCGTCTTCGTGATTTCGCGGAGGACGAAGGGTCATCAGTTGAGTGGATATGCAGGCAGCTACCACCAGGACACCGTTGCTTGCAGCTCAAGGAAACAGCGGTGGAATGGCTGACCAAGCAAAGTGTGTCGTCTTTGAACAAACTAATAGAAGTAAGGCCTCACGAATACGAGTTTCGCTATCTCTTGCATTTGTAAATCTAATCCTTCACTTGGTATTTGGACCATTTAAAAGTTATGGATCCATTCTGAATAAGTTGATTTAGCCAGATGAAACATTCGTCTTAGTCTCCAAATATTTTACTAATAAACTATTATACATGGGTTTACATAAATCCCAAATTATCAAAATATTTTACTAAAATTAATCTAGAAATAAATGGTCCCATAAATTTCATATCCGATGCCAAATTGTGAAGTTTCGACTATTAGCAAATAAAAAAAATGATTTACAAACCAAAGGCTGATGATGGTGGAGTCCTCACATATTTGGCAAAAGAAAAGTCCTCACATGCCAAAAAATAGGTGAACAAATCGTTTTGTAGACGGGAAAAGCTGAAACTAGGGATGATGTCATGACATACACACAAAAATAAACCTTTACTTGACTATATAAAAATCATGTTTACATAAAGTTATAACATGGAAACGACACCAGTACAAGACAACTAGTCCACGAGCGTTCGGTCGAAATATTGTTGTTAATTTATTGTAAATTAATCTTTTAGCACTTGGGAGTCGGAGCTTGACAATATTTGATAAGCCGCATAGCAGGGGTTTTAAGCGTAGGGTACTTAAACATCAAACACATACATGGTTGAGGGCCTGTCTTCCTCAATCTGGGACAACAGTCTTTTTGCACGAGACCCCATTCATTTTTATTCATCCCGGTTATGCATTTATCGAGTTGAGTGTCGCAGCCAACGATACCTTGAGCTTTGATCGGAGCCAGAAATGATATCAAGAGTATGAAGAAGGTGATGGACATCAGTGGCATGATCTTCATGTCTGGTTAATTAGTAGTTGGTGAATGATCAGGACAAAAACAAGTTTATTACACCAATTCTTTTTGGAGATAATGTTCTTTGTTCTTTAAATCAATGAGTTAGTTGACAAAAAAAAACATATGAGAATATGGAAGGTGGGAGTTGATTCCTATATGTAAGGGAGAATGCTGATTCTATTTTTAGTTTACAAAGCAATTATAACAAACAATTCTTAATATGACCAAAAAAGCAAATGATTTGTTCAAAAGAGCGATTCAATAGGAAGGAATCCATGCGTCTTGATTTGAATCATTTTTTTCTGCTCTGGGCTCTTATCACTTTATCAGGCTACCACTTGAATATGTTCTGGCCTTCTAACTTATACAATGTAGCATCATATTTGACTCGTAGCTATTTTGTGAGCATGTCAGTAGCATAATATTTCAGGCAGCTTTATACACCAACAACATTAGTGAAATATGTTCTGGCCAATTAAAAATTAAAATTAGGAAAAATGGTGCCAAATGAGAAGAACCATTTCTTAAGAATTGTAACAAATTGTAACTTTCTTTCTTTTTATTTGGTTAGAGTAAATCACTGTCTTGAAGCTGAGTGAGTAAATCTATGGTTTTTGAGGAAACATGTGTTTATGCATTGTATTTGGTTCGACTTTGGAAGTTTGTATTTGGTTAGACTTCAATCATTGAAAGTTTGTTCATTTACAAGTAATCACGTCTTGGCGTGAGAGTAATTGATGTGTTTATGCGTTGTATTTGGTTTTGCAGGCAACGAAAAATGCTTCTTCTGCTTCTCTCCCTGCGCATATGAGTTCTTTATTGCACCATCTTGTTGACATGCCAAGCATCCAAGGAAAGTAAGATCAAGAAACCGAGAAAAATGCAGTAAACTTTTAACTTTCTTTTTATCTGGTTAGACTTAATCATTGAAAGCTTGTAATTTATGAGTAGACCACTCTCTTTTTGCAGGAACCGAAAATTACTCATTTTACTTCTCTCGATATGGGAATGAGTTCTTCTTTGGGCCTTGTTGCTGACAGGACAAGATTCTTTGAGGCAGAGAATCTAGAAACCAACAAAGTTTCTTCCCACTCGGTACATGGTGGGAACCGACTAGTGCAGACAACAGCATGAAGGGCTTATCTGCCATGGTTTCAGTTATAAGATGAATTTTTGGTTCTTTAATTGTATGATTTTATTACTATTTAGAGAGAAAGGAATAAATCTTCGGCAAAAAAATGTGTAAGAATTTAGGAAAACATTAGTAAAAAGAACGAAATAATAACAAAAAAATAAAAAGAGGCCGAAGAAAATGCATAATATGTACATTTTGAAGAAGTTAATGTGATAATTTCATATATAATTCCGCAAGCATTTGTTAATACTAAATATACATCAATTATTTTTACATCAAATTTATGAAAACTTTACGATACTCTATACATAATATATATTTTCATATAATATTTATATCCGCGAATTCGTGGACACCCACCTAGTATTAAATATTTGAGAAACTCTATTTAGATACTGTCCACTATGCTATTAGAATATTTCCAAAGGTTTTATGACAAGATCTCAAAATTAAAAATAATCAAAAAGATAAAAAGAAAGAAATAAAGCCAATTTGTAAATCATATATTTTAGAACTTTAAGAGAAACCACTAACCAAGTGACACTTTCATATTGGTTCAAACTTTAAAAGAAAACAAAATTAATTACTTAAATCAATTGCATTAAAATTATCAATAATGTACATTTTAGATATTCAATGGTGGTTCTAAGAACATGGCCAATGGTGTGAAACCCATTACAGTTTCTTAAAGTGGTAAATATTAATAATTCATTGTAGTTTTATGTTTTTAATAAATTTTAAATCAAATGGAAAAAAAAAAAGAACTAATCAGTTTCTGATACATCATAGGAAAGTATGGACTTTTTGGTGGTGCAGACAGCTTCATTCTCTTTCTTTCCACCATTTTCTCATTCTCCTTCCTCCTTTTTCATTTTTTGTCTTAGGATGCTCTTAATTTTGTATCTTCGTTAACTTGGATTGCCCTAATACACACGATGCTGTCATAAACACTGTTTATAACGTGTTTAATTTAGCGAGGAGTTCTTAAGTGAGACCAAAAAAATAACTTTTACCTACCCGTTGTCACCGTGAAAATATAACCCGACGCGCGACTATAGCGCGTAAAAGACAAACAGAGGTTTATACTGCTTCTACCTCGAACTCGAAATCGAACAGAACTCAGAAAACAAAACCAAAAAAAAGGGTCAAATGAATCAGAACGAAGTTCTTATGATCTCCAGAATCTTCTGAAGTCTCTCTCTCTCAAGACAAAACTCTCTTTCTAAGGTACCCGGTCTTACGTCTTCACTTGATTTGATTTGACATTCATGTTTTATTCCCCCCCCCCCCCAATTCTCTTCTGGCTGTTGATCGATCGATGCCGACAGTTTTCCGTTTCAGTTTTAGGGTTTCACAATTCGATGAACTTTAGATCCCAATGTTTCATCATTTCTCCAGAAACCAAAACATGCATGCTTGTTTCATAGAACTTAGAGAGAGACAAGGAAACAATTTAACTGTACGATTGTGTTCTGTTGTAAGCTGTAACATTTATCATAAGAAAAGGTTTAAACTTGATCCAACCATGTAAAGCTTTTCTTTTATTTTTTGGTACAATGTGCTTCGATAATGCAGTTTCCTTTTGATGCATAAATACAATAATGCAACAAGATTATGGTGATGAAGAACAACAAAAAGATGATGACAGATTACGAGAACAATCTGTACAAAAAACTCAAGAGCGGAAAGCTCGAGGTCAGAGTCTCCTACCGCACTTTCCTCTGCCCTTACTGCCCCAAGCAGAAGGTTGGTCTTTACATCGACATCCTCCAGCACGCTTCCGGAGTCGGTAACAGCTGTTCCAAGAAACGTAGCCTCACTGAGAAGGCTTCCCACCGTGCTCTCGCCAAGTACCTTCGCAAAGATCTCGCTGATTACGCTTCTGCTACTGTCTCTAAGCGCTCAAAATTAGCCTTGGCATCATCATTAACGCCAACTGTAACCGGTGATGTTCCTCTAGCTTATGATGATCAGTTCGAGAAACTTGTGTGGCCTTGGAAAGGTATTTTGGTTAATATACCAACAAAGAAGGGACATGATGGTCTGTGTTGTACTGGGGAGAGTGGACCACAGCTTAAGGATGAGCTGATACGGAGAGGGTTCAACCCGATTAGAGTTCGTACCGTGTGGGACTGTTTCGGTCATTCAGGAACCGGGATAGTTGAGTTTAACAGAGACTGGAATGGTCTTAACGATGCTTTGCTGTTCAAGAAGGCTTATCAAGAAGATGGCCATGGCAAAAAAGATTGGCTGAGTTGTGATGGTGGTGGTGGTGACTCGAGTCTTTATGCGTGGCTTGCCAATGCTGATGATTATTATAGGGCTAACTATATAGGAGAGTACTTGCGGAAGATGGGTGACTTAAAAAGTGTTTCTAGGTTTGCAGAAGAAGAGGCTAGGAAAGACCATAAGCTTGTGCAGCGTCTGAACGTAATCTCTGAGAACATACAGAATCAGTTGAGGAAGCTAGAGGAGAAATTCTCCAAGACTTCTATTACACTTAAGTATGAGACTGAAGAGAAAGATAAGATTCTCCATGGTTACAGTCAAGGTGAGCTTTTTCCCCTCTTGTTGCTTCACTCAGCCATGTACTAGCTATGTGTATTGCTTTTTTTTTTACATTTTCTGTTTTTGCATGTGAAGATCTCACGGGAAGACAACAAAGATCGACTGATCACTTCAACAGAATCTTTGCTGATCATGAAAAGCAAAAGGCGCAGCTGGAGACTCAGATGAAGGAACTTCAAATTAGAGAATCTGTTTTGGAAAAACGTGACGCAGAGAATGAAACACAGAGGAAAATCGTGGCAAAAGAGCTTGAACAGGTATGTATATGCTAACGTTCTGGTTTTGCTTCTTTCTTCTGAATTTTTATTTTGTACCATTGCCATTATTTTCAGAGCGCCGCTAAATATAGTTACGTTCAACTAGTAGCCGTGGAACAGCAAAAGACAAGAGAGAAAGTTAAAAGAATGGCTGTAGATCACAAGGTCTGAAAAAACACTTCCTTCGTCCACAAAAACTTTGCTCTTCTTAAGCTTTATGTGACAAGGTCCTGCCGTGTTTTTCTAACCATAGATGCAAAAGGAAAGGCTTCGTGAGAGGATTCTTGCACTGGAAAGACAGCTGGATCAGAAACAGGATCTTGAACTTGAGGTCAAAAATCTGAAAAGAGAGTTGAGCGTGATGAGGCACATGGAGTTCAACGGTGGTACTGAAATAGTGAACAAGGTGGAGACCTTCCTCAGAGACCTTAGTGAGAAGGAAGGAGAGCTTGCACATGTAAACAAATTTAACCAAGATCTCGTCGTTCGGGAGCGGGAGACCAATGATGAGCTTCAAGAAGCTCGAAGAGCACTGATCAGCGTATGTAGATCTGTTTGATACGAAGTACTCTTCTTAACATGTTATTATTCTCATAGAGAAGCTAAAGGCTAGAGTGGTTGGATGCATTACTACTTGATTTATTCCTGTTAAAATGGTTTTTTTCTTAATTTGATTGCATTTGTAGAATTTGAGAGACATGAGATCGCATATTGGTGTTAGGAGAATGGGGGAGCTTGACACCAAACCTTTCATGGAAGCAATGAGAAGAAAGTATTGTCAAGAAGATCTAGAGGATTGGGCAGTTGAAATCATCCAGCTCTGGGAAGAATATCTCAAGGATCCAGATTGGCATCCTTTCAAACGGATAAAGCTTGATGCTGCAGAAACTATAGTGGTACGTAAATAATATGCTTCCTCAAGTGTTATTTAATGTGCATGTGTGTACTACAACTGCAATCCACAGATGGATGTTGGAACTAAGGTTTATGAATTGGTGCTTGATAATATTATCTTTGTCAGGAAGTGATAGATGAGGATGACGAGAAGTTGAGAACCCTGAAGAATGAACTGGGGGATGATGCGTACCAAGCAGTGGCAAATGCATTGCAGGAGATAAACGAGTATAACCCGAGTGGAAGGTATGTCTCCTCAGAGCTTTGGAACTTTAGAGAAGAGAGGAAGGCTACGCTGGAGGAGGGTGTTACTTGTTTGCTGGAGCAATGGAATCAGGCAAAGCGTAATAAGCCTTAATACGTTATTATCCCAGGTACACATATACCTGCCAAACTCCATATAACTTGTGCTTCTTTCGAAATTTGCTAAAACTGAGATCGTTCTTTTGATGGTGCAGCAGAGGGAGATTGAGAAAATGATCTGTGCGCATGAAGGATGTCATCAAGAACTGTGAGGCGTTCTTGTCAAAGATGCCATGTTCAATAACTGTCCGTCTTTGATGCACTAAGGGTCTTAGAATAGGGAAGTTAGGTGTAGAATATAAAGAACTTGGATGGCGAATCACTGGTTGTACTATTGTAGAGAAATAAGTAACACATTGTTAGAAAGCTTCTAAGCCTTACAGAAGGTCATTGATTTGTAAGTATCACTAGTTAGCCAACACTCCACTGTGTTATCTGACTGTCGGAAAGGATAAACAATAATAAAAGAATGTCTAGAATTACATTCTGGACCGACCACATTACACAACATAATCAGTTTGAGGATTAAACAAGTACAGAAAAGCTAAACTTTGTGGAGTCATTTACAAAATGCCAAACCAGAAAAATAAACTGTATTTAGTAGAACGACGATTAATCTATGCAGAAACCGAGTTTACAATTATTATTCTTCTTTTCATCTGTACACCCACCAATACCTGCCTCCTTTTTACACTGAAACACCTGATTCAAGAGCTCTACCATTGTTCATGTCTGCATCTTTGGGTGCTCCTCTCGCATGATGTTTCCCTTGGTGCTGCGACCAATACCCGTATGCCCTCAACACTCTGTCTAGCAGTTCTTGTGGCACCGGCTCTCCTCTTCTTTGCTGCGGTGATATACTTGCTGTGTGAACCAGCGTCTTCCATTTATCCTGTAAAAGAATCATAGTTTCTTGCAACATTAAGACACTATGAGACAGTGATATGTTCCTCCAGATTTTTTACAAGTTTGTGTTTAATGTTTTTACCTTCAAGTCCACGTAGGTCCGATGATCTGCATTCTCAAAAGCACGCAATTTCACATCACGCCATCTGTGTGAGATATCGACCGACCGTTAGCTTTTGAATTTTGACATTAACCAAGGAATAAACCACATGAAACTAACTATAATACCTTCCAGTCCCGAGTTCCTCAACATGCTTGTACGAGAGATTCTACCTCTGTCACAGAGAAAGGTCTCCTGGTTCTGCGCTGGGCAAGCTCTGTACGCTTAGGTTTCTGGTTCAACGGAACTATGGCAAGCGCCTTAACTTCCTCCAAGGCTGGGAGTGGAACAAGCGCTCTTGAATCTGATGAAGGTTCATCAACAGATATCTCACTCTGGTATGGAACTAACTCGAGGTTATTATTGTCCATAATCACGTCATCTGCATGAGGAAGTTCCAGAATCTAACGTGGGAGAAGCCGCAGACCTGGGAAGATCATCAAGAATCGCTTTTTTGCTTAGGAATCTTCTGCGGGATTAAAGCAAATCCCGCAGCACAATGACAAGTTAGTGAGTTTCTTAGTACCGTTCACATAAACTTGTCGGCTCGGTTGGTGGTGGCACAACCACCACAGGATCTTCGGAACATAAAGGTATGGGAACTTTGCTGGGACCAGGCTCCAAGGTGAACCCAAGATTGGTTAGATTCTCTTCACATGAGATCCCACTCTGTGACAGAGTTCTCTTGTCATCTCTGACCTTCTTCCCATGTACCAATACCCCAACACGTATTCCACCGCTGAGTAAAACACTGACAGCCTCCATCACGGTCCTCTGTAAACCAAAATGGTCAAAGGTCACGCAACTCTGTTATATTAATACCATAATGTTTAACATTGCCATGTACCTTCAGTGATCCTACAGTTGCAGTTTCTGGAACTTCAATAAAAAGCTCTGGAATCCTAAAGGACTTGATGCTTAGCTTTACTGCACCACATAATTCACATGAGAACCACAATAGCTAAGATATAAGATAACTGGAGAGTTGCCTAATAACCACCTGAATCTCGCTTCTCATGTAACTTGGAAACACTTTCATTACTATGTCCACCATCAGAAGTTACAACCGAGCTTCGGTCCGGCGATCTTCTCCTCTTGTAAATGGTCTCACGCAGCCACCCGTTGTATCCATAACATGATTTTCTTTTCCGGTGAAGAACCTTTACGCCAACATCTACTAGACAATCGTGATCAAAATGTTGAGCAGAAAACATTGAATAAATGTATTTAGATATATATAAGTGAATACTTACCAGCTCTGTAGTGTCCATAATCCTTAGGAACTTGTTTCCGATATTTGGACTTTCTTATCCTATACGACATAAACTTATTGCTACATTTACGATAACTAAATAGTTTTTCATCATCATCTCTAGCTAGGTTAGTATGATTCCCATGTCTAGCAAGGGAACCATTAGGGATCGTCATATCCACGCAGACTGGTTTAGGAAAGTGCACACCTAATGCAGTTTTATCCTCCTCTAAGTAGCAAATGTTAGTGGTTAAGCCTCCAACTTCCAAGCCATGGGTTGTTGCTACACCTTGTTCATGAACATCACCCGTCTCCCCCTGAATCTTCTTGTGATGATCAGACATCGGAGTCCGCTCCAAAACGCCAGTCGTTATCGGGAAAAGAGAAGCTGTTTACCACACACTTGTCACTAGTGTTTTCTTCATACGGAGGTCTTGAAACAGAGTTTCCTTGGTCAGACGACTCAGATTTAAGAGGCTTGTAATGGTCTTCTTGTTTAACTTCGTGATTATTAGCTTCAAATGCATTGGAAGAGGCTGAGGAACTCTGGCCTTCCTCTAGTATCTTTCCAGCCAGAGAAGCGAGCAAGTCCATTGCACACATCTTAGCGTCATCATCATCGGTTCTCTTGTTTAGTATCTTCTTCTGAAAAAGAAAAAATCAACCGAGAGTCATTCATGACAACAGAGAGAGCTAACAAAGATCCAGAAAAGAATCAAAGACATGATTCGTTTTTATTACCCTGCAGGAACGAGGAGCCCTGGGAACATTGGGGTAATCAAAGGCAACAGATACGCAGTCTAACTTCCTCTTGAACACCATTCCTCAGAATAAGCATATAACTATAGCAACACAATTATAAAAGAAAAAATAGAATGAGCACAAATATTAAGAAGATCATCTCTCTCTAGCTGAAATGAATTAAGCACCAATGAGAGAGACCAAAGTAACTAGAGACACACACAAGAAGCCAAAAAAATATCAACCATTTTCAAGACTATAGATCTAATGCTATTCAGTTTATTGGTGTCTCAACTCAAAAAAAAAAAAAACAAATCCAATTATTTCAAAACATAAAAATTGGACATAAAGCAGGCGGATCAGACAACACAGAAAACATGAATCAGTAATAAGAACCAAACAGTTTACAAATCAGATCAACACAACCAAAAACCCTATCGTTAACAGATCGGAACTCACCTAATCAACCTTACCAGCTCCTTGATCGCCGATCAGGGACCAACTTCAATTACAGAGCACGCAAACAGATTTGATGTTTTTTTTGTATGTATATAAATAAATAATGTACAAAAAGAGAAAATTAGAATCGATCTATACAGAGAGTTGGGAGATTCTGAGATTTAAGAAAAAGGAAGGATTATCGAGTTTCGTATTCTATTATGAATCGGTCTGTTTTGTCCCTATAAAGTAAAGAAGGAAGAAGACGAAATTGCATTAATAAATAAATAATAGTTTTTCCTATTGACCACACAAATGACAATGGGTTTGGGATCAGGCAGTTGGTGTAAACCGGTGAACCGGCTATTGCAATTTGTAGTAAAACTGTAAAACCCCGCTCCCTTCAGGTTAACCGGCTCTTGAGGGTGACCCCTCACTCTCGGACCATTTCGTATTAGATAGATGATAGGTTTTGTCAGAAGAATCTTAAATTTTAGGGATCGGATAAAAAAGAATAAAATAGTGTTTTGTGATTGGTGTGGGGTCCTTCTAATAATAATACAACGAAACAAAAGTAGTCTCTCTCTTCACCACGTGGTTCAGAAAGTCCATTTGCTTTGGTAATAATGTCGTCACGAGGTTCAGTTGATATTAACATGAACTCCTCGGTGATTGTTTGTTTAGATGTGTAGAGAAGCATGTGCTACTGTGGCTGAAAATGAACGTGCTTCTGCGCTTTTTAAGGTTTGCATAATTGAGTGTGAATATTCGATCATGTTTCTTGGTGTTGGATGCGCCAGTTTTATGGCTATTTTCTGTACTACTAACTAATACTAATATTTTGGCTAATCCGAGCCAAAATGTGTTGATTTCTAATGTGTATATGAGTGTTTTAAAAAACAGTCTAGTTAGCTTCCGCCTAATTGAAAAACAAAATCTGAGCGAAATGATTTTCTAAACAGTTTTTTTTTTAAATCTTGGTTTAGACGTTTAAAAATGGTATAAACATCCATCTAAACATTACTTTTTCATAAGACGTCCAACAACCGCGTCTAATTTTTTTTTTAACATTGGTATATATATGTTTTAACTTTTAAGTGTTGTTGCCGACGAAAAAAAATGGTTAAAATGTTGATTATGCCTAATGGTCAGGTGTTGAATCGAATATACTTTGTTTTTACTCTCCGTGGCCTACTAGATGTGACTATTACGCTGTCGATAGGTGGTGGACTCTTTGTAACCTTCGTGGTATGAACCGCAGTACAGTTAATTAATGGGCCAGGTCGGACCATTACCATTACGTTGGAAAGCTTACAGTAATATTATTTCTATATATTTCATTGTTAATTGACTCAATTGGATCGTATCATCAACATTCCAGAAGAGTTTTTTATCAATGAAGTTGATGATTCAGTTGAGGCAATTAGCATTGAAATATATGTAGATAGTATTACTCTTCAAGTTAACAAAGATTTGATGTTTTTTTCAAAGCTAATTACAGAGCAGAACCAGGTTTCTCAATGACTGTCTTAAGGGTCTTCATTTAACGTTTCACTAAGACAATAACTGGTTCAATTAAAAAAGATCAAACCGCTTCCTAATCCACATTCTCTGAAAAAAGCGGGCCCATGGGCCCAATAAGCTGTCACATAAGCCACGTGACTACCTGACGGTGCCGATCCGAGCTTCGCGCTTTAAAAAGAAAAAAAAAATCTAAATCGAGACTCTACAAAAACCCTAGATCTAACACCCCCCCAGCCGTCAGATCAGATCAATGGGGAGATCTCTTCTCAACCGTTGGAGACAGCAACGGTGTAGGTAGAAGAAGCGCATTTGCGGGGGTATCAAAAGAGTCGTGAAAGATTGTTGTCTCGTCGACTAGGCTCCTGTCTGCTTTTTTGTTTTCTTCATCCTCCTCATCTTGATGGCTAACAATTCGAATTTCGTCTAGCTATATATTTTTTCTTTTTTGTTATTTCGGTGGTGGTGATGTGTGATTTGGTTGCCCGTACGGGTCGGCTTCAGCAACGGTACAAGGATGGATCGCGTCTCATTGCCGGGTACTGTATATTTTCTTACGCATGCCTATGTAGTTGTCTCTTTGATTCTGTAATATGATATTGAATTTGTCTTTGTACCGGATTTATGATTTTGGTTATTAGTAGGAGAGATTCACAAGATAAGAATAATTTAATTAACTTATTACTGAGTAAGATGTTTTTTTTTTTGGTAGTGTTATAGACATTGCTTGGTACTTATTTCGATTTGTTTTGTTTTATGACATGACATGAGTTTAAACCCTTTAGCTGTCTTTTTTTAACAAGTTTTATGTCACGTGTTTGTAGGTGTATTCCGTTTAGGTATATAAAAGATGGTAATTCTGAATCTGGGAAAGTGGTTCAAGTGTTGATGATCAGCTCATCTAGTGGACCGGGACTTTTGTTTCCCAAGGTACAAAGCAAATTCACTTTCTTCTTTGTTTTTGATTCATCTTCCTTTTAAAAACGAAGTAACATGTTTGATTCATGGATTCATATATAGGGTGGATGGGAGAATGATGAGACTGTCAAAGAAGCTGCAGTAAGAGAAGCTGTGGAAGAAGCAGGAGTCCGTGGGATTTTGATGGTAATAACACACCGAATATACATACCCCTTTGTCTTAATGTTAGCAGCTTTGGTGTTGATTGTGTAGAATTTTTTTGCAGGATTTCTTGGGAGATTACGAGTTCAAGAGCAAAACACACCAAGATGAGTTTAGCCCGGAAGGTTTATGTAAAGCGGCAATGTACGCCTTGTATGTCAAGGAAGAGCTAGAAACTTGGCCGGAACAGAAGACGAGAACAAGGACTTGGTTGACAATTGGAGAAGCTGTTGAGAGTTGCAGGCACGCTTGGATGAAGGATGCGTTGGTTGATGGATTCTGTAAATGGCATAAGGAGAAGATGGGCAAAGAAGGAGATGAAGATTGAAGTTTTAAAGTGTGCATAAAATTCTCTAAAGTTGGTTTTCATTCCTTTCGATTTTGGTTTTTTTTTTTTTAACTCTGAAGTTGGTTTCAGTTTCCTTGTCACTTCTCATCGTTAACAATGTCAACGCTGTAATGATTTATTAAGAGTTCTGAACAAAAGATATTATACCTTCATAACGTTTTGACTGACTATTAAAATCAAATTTATATGACAAATAATATCATCGCCGGTTCAGCAAAACCGGGTGTTTAGGCCGTACCCCATCATCAAAATTTGTTGCAATTGATTTGATAGCTCTTATGATAATATTTACGTGCAACTATTTTTAAATGGACTGTTACACATACAACCTGGATTTATGACCTAAATCTCGTAATCACCAGACGTTTTCCATCATTTGTGACCTAAAACTCCTAATTCGCGTTGTCATTGTTATGACGTTATTCAACTCCCATCACATGCCAAGGTGATAAGATCCGTTTTCATAATTTCATGGAGCTGTCTTCCTCTGTTTTTTTTATATGTATGGTTTATTCATTTTCAATATCCTTCACCAGTACTAAACAATTCGTAAACACACAGCATTTACAAATTTACAATATATCAACATGAACAGTGTCATGTTGATACATTATAATAGACGTTCATGTTGATATATTGTAATAGACAACAGAGGCAAAAAAAATGGTAGACGATGCAATCAGTAAATCAAATCTTTCCAACAAATGATAATATCTCTTTATCATAAATAATTTATAAACTCAGTTTGCCAAGAGACCTATACATTGGTGCTTTCAACTCATCATTTTGTTTGGAAAGAATTAAAAATGAAATTTTGTTATATATAAAGGAAAAAAAGGAGCTTGAAGTGTTTTCTCTGCAATGTGTTTTATATATAGTTGATATGAATATATAGAATTTATAGATATAGATTGTGGTGAGAGTGTGTCAAGTGGTAGAAGGTCCACCTGCTAAGTCACCACCGCCTGAGATGGAGATGAGAGGTCGGCGTGACACACTTTTACTGACGAGATGCGAATCAAGAAACACAACAATGACAGTTATGTCATCATGAAAATGTCTCCTCACTCCTCTATCAATCTTTTTCAGGTCTGAATATCTCATCTCTCTCTTCTTTGCTGCCTCTCTTAGAGCTGTTTTTATAAGCTTCCTAGCAATCCCCTGCACCCACCCATTCTTATGTTTCAATCTAAATGCAGACAAAAAAGACAGAACGAAAGAAAGAATGAATGAGAAGAGTCATTACATTACGAGGGTTAGTGTTCACAATGTCAACAGCTTCCTGATTGCTCATGTGCTCCCACAAGCCGTCGGATGCAAATATAAGAAACTGATCCTCTGGATGGATTTTGTGTACTGTTATCGCAGGCTCTGCTTTAAGGATTGGCGTTTGAAAAACCTCAGGCACCCTGAACTTTGCTAATAGTGGCTCCCGGTTGAACTCTGATCTCTTTAAGTAGGCATCACCAATTGATCTTGAGACCTTCGAAAAAAAAAAACAAATGTTTCAAAATACTTAGAATTTCACAAATAAATCTCATATTCCATACTTCCAAAGTGATAAAAACATTGTAAATCTCTTCTTATACTCTAATTTTAAAAACATAGAATCAATGTTCTAAAGATCGGTCTAGGCGCCACCTAATCGGCAAATCAGACCTAAACTAAACAATTTTTTAAATAATCGGTATAACCGCCTGCCTAATGAATAATCGCATAACTACCGACTAGCGATTTCTTGAAACATTGCATAGAACTAACAGTGAATCTTTTACATTGCAACAAAGAAAGCATAGAAATAGACAATCTACATTATTATTTTTTATTACCTGTATAATACCTTTGACACGCCAAACTTTGTGCTTCAAGACAACAATCTGAGGATCATCAGGGATGCAACAGCCGCAACTCCTCTCTCACAGATTCGAATACTCGCGTTGTGCTCAGACGACAGCTGAACAGCCCTGACGGCTTTAAACGCTTTCTCCAGTCTTCCTAACACAACCCGAGAATCCCCCGCGTTAGCAATGTACAACGACCCACTACATATGATCCCTACGAGGCAACACGCCCCAACCGAAGCGATCTGCGGCTTCGTCTGCCACTGCCGCCGCACAAGCGAAAGAAACTCCTCTTCCGTAGCTAAAAACGCTTTCGTGATAACAGACGGCAGACATTCCATGATTCTCCGACGTAAACTCTGCATCATCACAATAGAAAGTATCAACACACAATCTAAACCCAATCACACGAAGCAACCACATTGCTTACTCCTGATGTTATCGAATAGATGTTTATTGACAAACCGAGCTGCTTCAGGGACCTCCGTGACCATCGTAAACACCGACGAAAGTAGCTTGAGGACCCGAATCGAACATACTAACGGGTCCAGACTCAAGCTTGCTATGATCTTCGAGGAGGTTGTTGGCTTGAATCACAGACATTGAAAAATCTCCAGCGACATGGTTACCAGAATCTTTATACCAAAGAAGACCGTCGCATCTTCCGTTAGCGTCTCCTCTTGTAGAATGTTCTCCCTTCACAGAAGGTCGTTTCCAACATGGTGCTATCATCCGTAATATAGTTTCCGATACCATAAAGAAGATGATAATACTTTGTAACAACAACACCAAACAAGATCAAAACTTGCTATTTTATTCCTCCTTCCCTAACCCAAAAAGGAAAAAAAAAATGATATCTTTATATGTAAGAGAATAGATCGATTTCTAATCAGACAGAACCTGAATAATCAAATATACCTTATCGAGATCGGAAGCAGATTGATATTCTGAGGAGGAGTTACGATACAGGGGGAGGAGAGATCGTAACTCCGGTTGGATTTTACGAGGGAGATTGATAAATCTACTGTCTGAATTCCATATTTGGGATGTTCGATTTATTTCTCTGTATGTTTCTCTTTTTGTTTTTTTTTGAATTATTTTTTTCTTTTCGTTTTGATGTATTTTTTTTTTTTGCTTTTGATTTTTGGGTTTAGCTGTTTAGGCATTGACCCTTAGAAACAACAACCCGACGTTTTAGGCAGCCTTTTCTCCTAATTTTAGCAACTTTTTTCAAGATTTTTTAAAAATTTATAAAAATACTACTAATTAAGATGTTTTAAAAGGATTAAGCTATACATTGTTACCGATCCTAGTCAGCACCTCTAAATATATGAGAAATTGATAATATATATTTTCGAGGTCAGTTTAAAAAGAAGACAGATAAACACATGATCTGTAAACAACTTGGCCCATCTCCTTAAAAATAAGAGAGAGAGAGACGGAGAGACATGATCTGTAAGTTGTAAGCAACTTGGCCCATAACCCCATCGATTTCCATATCCCCTCATATCTCTCTCAATGCTAAATAAAAATAATTTATAGTTTTTCTTTTTCTTTTTGAGCAACAAAAATAATTTATAGTATAGTCAAAAAAATCAGATATAAAAAATAAAAATATGAAAAAGACCACTTCACATATTGTCCGCTTTATGGTGTCATAGGGCCATTCTAGAATCATTGAAATGTACTAATATTTTAAGTTCTACCTGTAATTCCGCAAAAGCGGAGAGGGTACTTAGGTAATTTACAAGGAAAGTGGGCTTGGTGGAGAGAGATGATAAGAGAGGGAAACGCGTCTCTATGAGGCTCATACTCCATTCATTTCCTCTCTCTCTCTCTTTCTCTCTCTTTTCTCTCTCTTCTCTTTTTATTCGACCCGTAAGCTTCGCCGGAGGAGGTGAAATCTTGTATAGATGGCGCAGAGAGCGGAGAAGGAAGAGACGGAGTTCAAGGTCCTCGAAACCTTGACGACCCCCACCACGACGCTCTGCTCCGAATAACTGCGGCGTTACGGCGAATCCAGCGACCAACAACATGTGTCAGAAATGTTTCAACGCCTCCATCGCCGCCGCCGGTGTAGATTCCCCTTCGATCTTGAAGAGAACGTCGAGATCCGTCAATCTTAGGCCCACCACGCCAGCCAGAGTCGTGATCCGTCCCAGGGAGATCGATCCGGTTAAAAGAGAATCCAGCAGACGGTAAACCGGTGTTCTGGTTGTCGGAAGAAGGTGGGGTTGACCGGATTCAGGTGCCGGTGCGGAGACCTTTTCTGCTCCGACCACCGTTACTCGGATCGGCACGACTTGCAGCTACGACTATAAAACCGCCGGTCGCGAGGCGATCGCTAGAGAAAACCCGGTCGTCAAGGCGGCGAAGATGGTTAAAGTTTAAAAAAGTTAAAAAAATTCAAATTTGGAAAAACAAAAAAAAACAATCTTCAATCGTGGTTCAAGCTTCCGATCTGTAAAATTCGGACAGGGAAGATGCTCGCAGACATTGATTTGATGCTGTCTGTTTTGTAATGAAAAATATCAGAGAGATTCTCTTCTCGATTTGAATTTGGAAACTAAATTTATTTATTTTTTTACCTCTTGAATTATATTAGTGAATGATGATTATAATTACTGTTGTAGCTTTTATGGATTCATGAATTTTATTTGCTTCAGATGTGATATCCTCGAACCTCGATCATCATCAAAGACGAGTTATCGAGTGGCATGCTGTATGTAGATTCGGTAGAAATGAAGGGTGTTTACGTAATTTAGGAGACATGTCCCTTGTTTCGTGTGCGTCACAACTCCTCACATCCTCTCGACAAGTTTGCTTGGCGTATAAAAGAGCGGCCAATAACGTGTTCGAGTTGTATGGCTTATTTTAAGTTCGTTTATCTTTTAATTAAAGAACTTACAAACAAGATCTTACGCATTCTTTAACAAAAAAAAAGATTTTACGCATTCTTAAAAAAAGAGAACAACTTGTAACATAACTTTATTAGCTCAACTCTCTTTATATGATGCAACATCATGTGATTGCACTATATTTATCTCGTGAAAGAAAAAAGTGTGATATCTCATGAAGTCATGATGACTATTACACGCAGGTACGCGTATAGAACCCAGCCCTACTAGAAAAGTCCTTTTTCATTAGGCCTAGTCTTTGTCCAATAAATAATGCAACTACACCGATTAGTTTAAATGTCAAACATCAGCTCGGAATGAGAGGAGAGTAGACTATTGGTGGAATGTTTGTATAAGTTGGGGAATGAAACTTCAAGTTGAAATCTGCACATTTTGTTATAAAATACTCTTATACAACTTGTCATATTAAAAGTGTTACTATTTCATTTCATAGAATATTCTATATATTTTCTATTCGTATTACCCAGCAATTTTTTTGTCATAAACCTCCCTGACTATAAATAGAAGGTTCCACAGAGCATGGCTCCTAAATTTTGTTTATTGTCAAGTATATGATAGGATACATGCAGAAAGAAATTAAGAGTCTTGGCTTCTCTTTCATTTTTTACTTGTTAGTGAACCCAATCACTCCCTTGATACCCTATTAAGTAAAATTGCTTTGATACCAATTAAGGTCCCTATCAAAAATTAAGAGAGTTTGTTGAAGAACGAACTAAACACTTTTTTTTTATCAATAAGAACAAACTAAACTTAGGCATACTTTTCTTTACTACAATTATCTCTCCTCCTTTCATATAACGTTTTTTTCTTACATCTTTTTTAAAACTAAAATAAAACATAATTAAAAACTATGAAAAATATAAAAATTATCAACCGGTACTAGGTCTCGGGTTTTTAGTGGATTTTTACATCCTCTCATATAACGTTGACCGAACTTTAAACACAAAATACATAAACCAACCAATATGTCACTAAACAAAACAGAAATAAAAATAAACTATTGAAACCATTGTTTTCATTTGTCTTTACACTTCTTTGGTTCCCATTCCTCTCTATTAATTGGTCTAAAGATAATACACTCTCAAAATAGAATCTATTCCAGACATACATAGGATACAAATATTATTTGCAGGGACATTATCCACTACCCGTCATTTGGAAGATGCTAATTCTCGAACAATCTCTGTTGCCAGTGTAGTGATTGTTACTGTTTATTCACTCTCAAACTGGAATTGAGCAAAATGTTTTCATTTGGTGTATTGATTTGAATGTGGTTGGTCGTAAAACAGGTTCACTTTACTTTGCTGCCACCAAGGATAGCCTTCCGAGGCATTTTAAAAGGTTTGGTGAAGTGCTTAAAAGCTGTCATAGTAACCGATCCAGCGACAAGGCAACCAAATGCGTAAGTTGTCTGCCATAATATGTGGTTGTTATGCACAGTTCAGTTACCAGAGACGCATTAATGACAGAAGCTGTTCGCCTAGCATGACTGATGTCCGAAACAGAATCACAATCAGACTTTCTAATTTTGTTTGATAGATAAAAAGAGCATAGGAAACAGAATCACAATCCGGATTTTCATATTTTGTTTCTTTCTCTAAAATCTAAATAATCACTCTCAAAACCTATTTGATAATAATGTGTTCTTTTGTATGGATATTAAAAAGAAAAATAAATATATATATTTGCTCCATTCTCACGGAGACAAAAGGAGGAACACGTTTCCACAAGACAACCCAACAACGCACAAGATGGAAACAACACTATCTCTAACGAACAAAACATCGAGACTCTTAGCAACCGGTAACGTCAAAGTCAGAATCTGCAACTCCCTGCGAGAAGAGGTAATTTCTCTCATGCCCTTATATCTCATTCCTTAATCTCTATTAGATAGTTTTTTTTTTTAGTTTTATATGTCTAACGAAAATAATAAAATTAAATCGGAAACGTGAATATTTTTTATTTGATTTATAGAATTTAATAAAAATATTTCAAAAATCAAAAAATTGTTTTTTTATATTTTCACTAAAATTATCAAAATATGATTAAAACGATTTTAAAATATTTTTTTCCCAAACTTAAAAGGTATAGAAGTTAAATATTAATCCATGGGTTCACTAATACATGCGGGAGTTATGGTTTAGTTTTAAAGAGATGGAAGAGGATTTGATTTGGGATTTTGTGTTTTGATCAAAAATAATAGAATTATGGAAAAAGGTTATAGAAGATCGCTCTTTCAAATTTTCTTTATTTTATTTTGTAATTCGTGGGCCAAACAAAGTTTCACTCAAGGCCCATAACTTCGCTTAAGTGAAACAATGTTACATAACTTACATTTTATGATTACACCATCTCTAGTGCATACAGTTGGCTATACAATTTAGCATCAGTGGACTAGAACACTTACTCGGTTACTCCTAATTTGAATTTGAAAGATTAATATTTTAGGATTTACTGTTTTCTTATAGTTTTATTTGATTCTCAGACGAAGCTCTATTATTTGTATTTTTAGATTTTAATTTTAAAACAAATTAAATTAATTAAAGTTCGAAGCATCAATTTTGTAAATACAAAATAAAAATTCAAACATCGATCTACACTATAATCGGTCCTGACAAGTGCTCTCAATTGAAAATAGACAAAGACACAAGTTCCCTCAAAGTTTGGAGAAACACACTCTCTTCCTCATGCCTAAATAAAGACACCAAATCAAGCTTGCAGATCTCCACTCTAATATAAAGCTCACACCACACAGCAAGAACAACTCACCTCAATCAACTAATCCACTACAATGTCTTCTTCTTATTCTTCACTCACACTCTTCTTCTTCTTTGCTTCCACATTCCTCTACACTTCATCAAACTCATTCAACATCACAAACATCTTAAACCAGAACAATGAGTTCTCCACTTTCAACAACCTCCTCTCCCAAACCGGACTCGCTTCCACCATCAACTCCCGTCAAACCATAACCGTCCTCGCCCTTTCCAACGACGCAATGTCCATGTTCTCCTCCCAATCAACCGAAGACAACAAGAAAAGCCTCGGCCTCCACATCGTTCTAGACTACTACGACATCAAGAAACTCAGAAGCATAAAATCAGTGATACTCACCACTCTCTTCCAAGCAAGCGGTCAAGCTAAAGGCCTTCAAGGGTTCGTGAACGCAACCGTTATGAACAACGGTGACGTTATGTTCGGATCTGCGGTTCGTGGATCCGGCCTTGACTCTAAGCTTATAGACTCTGTTGCGACACATCCATATAACATCTCGGTGCTTCATATTAGTAGTTACATATCTATCATGGATCCCGAAGGTCCTAAAGATCATGGTTCTTCATCTTCACCACTTCCTGTACAACCTCCTGGTGATGATGATTACGAATATGACGAGCCACCGTCTCCACCTTCCTCTACTACTAAGCCTTTTGTTGCTGCTGCTACTGCTGCTACCGCTAAGCCACCTTCTTCTGCAAAAGACAACTCAACAACAAGTGGAGTTCCAGCGATTAGTATTCCTAACTTGGCGTTTGTGTTTGTGATCTCATCCTTTTGGTGCTTCATGACGGTCTGGTGATGTGATGGTTAAGATTTGATGAATAAACCAGATCAGCTTTCTGAAAGCCAGAAAAAATGGAGATTTGCAGCAAAGCTTTCAAGCTTTTTTCACACAAAAGAACACTTCAAGCTTCACAAACTCTATGGAATAAAGCAACAAAATCCAAAGAAGAAATAAAGTGATTGATGATTCAATAAGGGATGAAGAATGTTGTAAAACTCAAAAGTTCTTTATTTATTTGGAATCTTGGATAAGTTTGTAAGAGATTTCAATTGGCGCAATAAAAGAAAACACAAACTTGCAAGGCTTTTCTGGTGCATTGTTGTTTGGTTGTATTACATGTAATAGAACAGACAAAAGGAATGCAACACTAAAGATTAAAGATGTTTATTATTTAAGCTATCAAAAAGGACAAAAGCAACACAAGAACATGAAGCACATTTGACATCCATGTCTATCCCCCAAGAACCCAACAACAAAGTCTTCAAAGACAATGGAAACAAAACTCAGGTGCTATGTACATGCAGTGGCTTTGATTAAAGGGAAACCAAAAAGAAAAGAAAAAGAAAAGAAGAGCTTAAAACTGCAGTAAAATTTCTCCTTTCTTGAGTCAGTGATGTAACCCGTTTCCATTGCCATACACACTGCCGTTCTGGTAAACTTTCCCAGTTGCTGTTCCATTGGCCACTCTGGTTGTTGAAACTTTGCTCACCTTGCCACTTGCTTGCAGAGTGGCTTCTAGACACCCAGACGATGCTGCTATAAGACCTGTTATGTATCAAAGTATTCTCTTAGCAAGCCACAAAACCATCAACACAGATCATTACCGTTGCGCTATATAGCCGACAGAAATTACCTAGAAACAATGCAGAAGGTTTTCCAGGTCTGGACTTGAACTCTGGATGAAACTGAACACCCACAAAAGTATGGATGATTCTGCAATTCCACAATCTGCACACCACACAACTTTGAAATACTGTTCCACGCTCACTAAGTTACACATTAGGTAGGGTTTCTACAAGCATAATACCTCCATACGACGCCCAGTCTCATCCTTTCCAACAAATGAGAGTCCCACCATTCTCAATTTTTTGTATCATATCTGGATTTACCTGTCATTGCAAAAATATATTCCACTTTTAAAAGACTGAGGAGAGAGCCCAAAGAAAATAATATGTAGAATAGGAAACCATTACCTCATATCTGTGCCGGTGTCGCTCATCAACAAACTTTGCATTACCGTACCTAAAAGTAGAGATCAGAAGTTATATAGGCTTTGGAAACGAGCCATTAAGAATTTTCATGTGCTTATTATATTTTTGAAGCTGTTAGGTACTTACAACTTAGCAGACTTGCAATCAGGAACCTGAAAGTGTGTCCTCCTTGAACCTAAGCGCATTGTGCCACCCATATGATGTTGTGGATCCCTTCAAAAATAGATTGAACAAAGTTAAGAAGACACTTGAGAAATTGAAAAGCATGTAATATGAGAAGGCTATATGTTAGTCTAGTACTTCTGGCATAAAAATGACGCAAGGGCTTGACGTTTCTGGCTTCAAACTCTGTGCTGTTTGCATCCTCAAATCCAAGAATGGAGCGGGCGAATTCAACAACAGCCAGCTGCATTCCCAGGCATATGCCAAGGAAAGGGACTTGATTTTCACGCGCGTACTTTGTAGCTAAGTATCTTCCCTTGCACTCCTCTATCACCGAAACCTCCTGGTACTAGAATACCATCAGCACCCTGAAACAAGTAAAATAGTAATATGTGAGTCCAACATATATGTTGAATTGGCGTCCAGTTCTCTATTAGGATTGACCTACCTTCAAAAGATCCCATGCAGCTTTATGGACATCTGGCGCCTGCAATTGCAAGCTGGTACAAAGGTTTATGAGATTAAATACGGTTGTAGTCAACTGAGAGAGAAACGTAAGAAAAGACTCACTTCCTGTGCTGTAATCTCTTCAAGGTCACTGGCTGCCACCCAATCTACAACTAAGCTTCTTGTGACATGCAACAGAAGCATGTAAAAGAGCCTGTCGACAAAAATGGAAAAAATACCAGTTTTCAGAATACTACCATCATTTTTGGTTTATTCAAGACCACAAAGAGATCCAGTTACCTTCAACACAGGAAAGGTAAGAATCAGTAAGGCCAGTGTACTTTCCAACCATAGCAATTCTAACCTGAAAAGAGAATACCATTGAGAATGAACCATGGTTTCAATTATATAGCCACGCTGGCATCAAGAAAAAAAATAATTAGAAAAGAGGTTTACTAACAGGCTCTTGTAGTGTATCATAGACTTTAGTTCTTGCAGTCCATTCTGTCACGTCAGCCTCTACAGCTTTGCTGCAAAGAAGCAAATGTCAATTAGTAGAGAAAAATTCATCACAGCCAAGCTAAAGTGTGGAACCTAGAGCAGGATAAAATTTACACTTAATAGTCAATGAATAATGAAAAGATGGTCTAGAAACAAACCCAAGGAGGTTCAACTCTTTTAAGATTGCTTCATGAGCCTTTTGATCCTATTAAAAAAAACACCAAAAGAGTAAGAAGAAGAAAAAATCAGCTCCTTTGATTACCGTTAAGTAAAGTTAGAAACTATTCAAGCACAAATTTTACTTACTCTTAGAAGCAGCGGAACGTGCCAGATATTTGGAACGTCATAAAGTGTTACAATATTCTCTTCCTAGGAAACCAAACCAAAGCAGACAGAAAGTTTACTTTAGACTTCAATGAGAGAACCCTCTCGGCTCTAAAAGGTTAATAAATCAAAAAACAAATACCGGCACATGGCAAAACTTGAGATAGTTTCGTCTTCACATTGTCTTCAAGCGCCTGTTTCAAAACAAGAACTGATAAGATGATCATACCTATTCATTAACACTTAAAGTAAAAGAACAGTGTTGGAGAGGCCAGTACCTTTGTGCTGCGGCATGCAAGGATATTTGGAGTTAAACCAAGGCTTCTGAGTCCTCGCACGCTATGCTGAGTTGGCTTTGTCTTCTGCAATACATATGTTGATACCTCAACTGTTACAATGATTAAAAAAAATAGAATCTCCACTGAAGATATGAAAACCACAGAAAATTACCTGTTCACCAACAACACTGAGAACAGGAACAAGGCTAACATGAACAATGCAGAAATTGCCAGGCCCTAAGAACAAAAGACAGAAGGTGATGGAGAGTCCATAATCAATAGCTTAGTGGATTTCGAAATAGTTAATACAAATTTAGAGGCACAGCTTACCAACTTTATAGGAGAATTGACCAAGGGCCTCAATAAAGGGCATAGATTCAATATCACCTGCACAGAACATAAGTAAGATAAAAGCCACTCATCTGAGAAATAGACAGTAATATCAAGCCAACAAAAAAAGTAACATACCTATAGTCCCTCCTAGTTCAATGACACAGACATCAGGAGGACCTTCCTTTCCATCCACGGGAACATTAGCAACACGCTCAATCCACTCTTGGATTGCATCAGTTATATGCGGAACCACCTTAAATAAAATTCAAAAACGCTTTGTAGTTTCAAACACCCACTCTCAGATTATATAACCAGAATAAAAGTTAAAGAGCACAAGTATGAACCTGTACAGTTCTTCCAAGGTAGTCCCCTTTCCTTTCCTTATCAATAACTGCCTGCAAAAAATCAAGACAATAAAAAAATTTGTAACCAGGTTCTAACATGAGATGATTAATGAGGTAGTAGTACACATACCTGGTATATCTTTCCGGTTGTTAAATTGTTGTCACGGGTCAATGTACTGTCTAGAAATCGCTCATAGTTTCCAAGGTCCAAGTCCACCTAAATGTCTCACCGGTTAGATACTACATACACAATGGATCAGTTTTATTACAGGAAACAGTCTGACATACCTCTCCACCATCATCCAAAACAAATACTTCTCCATGCTCAAACGGAGACATTGTCCCAGCATCAGTGTTAAGATAAGGATCTGCGTAAACAATGTAAAAAACAGTCAAAGAAAGTTTCATCCTTGGTAGCAATACAAGTGGTCACATCACAAAAGTGTCTCCTTTAGTTGTTGTTACATGCAATCTCATCACAGACAAAAAAAAACACACACAGAGGATGGATGGATGGATGGAAAATAATCTCACCAATCTTAATGGAAGTAACACGAAGGCCACAGGCTTGAAGGAGAAGTCCAATGCTACTTGCAGTGACTCCTTTCCCAAGTCCACTCACCACTCCTCCTGTCACCAAAACATACTTCATTTTCCTTGTCTCTAAGTTTCTTCTTACTCTTCACCTAAACCGTCAAGAATAGAGACAGTAAGCATAAGACAAACAATCTCTTCCTAAGAAAGAGAATATGGTCAGGTAAAAGAATCAAACACATAAGAAGAAGTGCTAATTTTTACCTTCGTCAAGAAACAATAGTCTCACTGGATTTTTATCAAGGCGGCGGCTTTAAGCTATAACCTGCGAGACCCTCCCCTCTTTATTTAAAACCTCCAAAATATAAGAAAAAGAATAAAAAAAAGTTCGTGTTTTTATTTTTAGTTATTATTTAATTTCATGGCTTTGACCCATCTGATGAGTCATTCAATACCATGGAGACACCCGTGTTCAAACTGTGGGAGTGTTTTGGTGGGATAGGCCCAGAAGAGGGTCTTGAAAAACTGTGCCTCCAATTTTATAACCAATCAAAAAGTTTTTAAAAAAGAGATGGGAAAGGTATCCAACTTTTTTTAGTCTTTTCTCTGGCTACATCTTTTGAATCGTTTGTTCTTTTGTCATTAATAGAGGCATTCACATGTTTTCAATCAAAACTAGAGACAAGACTCTATAATAACTCATCTGCCTTGGTTTGATGTCCTCTTCTTCATCAGCTGATAAGAACCAAAAACTAACAAACAAAACTTTGGATCATCCACTAGCAGTTAGCACCGACTTGTTTCTTGCTGAGGAAGCATGTTTTCAAGCAGACTGCTCTCTCTCTCTCTCTATTTCACTGTTACATCTGTATACAATGAACGGTTTTGGATACATCTCGTTTATGAGTGTTCTTCAATGTTATTGTGGAATTTGATTGGAGTTTGCTGAATTATTGTTTTTTCACATTATTTATCAAGTATTGAATCATTGAGAGGATAATAATGGAAATAGTGAAACTGAACCCACTAGTTGCCTTTATAAACATAGAAAGCTCTACTGCTTGACCAATTGTAGAGAAGATACCAAGTAAAGTAGACTCAATCAATCTCTTCTTTTGGTTTTAGGATATGATAAAAGGGATTTGAGAAAGGAGAAACAGATGCAGAGAACATAGCAAGTAAAACAAGATTACAACACGCTTATCATCTTATCTTACACATAGCTGCCTACTCACTGAGTCGTGTCAGTTCCTTCACCAGGAGGAGGAGCATCAGCTTCTGAAGCGGTTTTAGCCATAACTTCACCTGGAGGAGGATGGTCAAACTTACATGTTGCCCCATACTTGCAAGTCCCTGTCTTCATGTAATACGGGCAGTTTTGAGCACCCTGCAACAGTTTTGTTGTTTCTATTCGATTAGCACATAAAGTACAAGCAAAGCAGTTGAGAAGCTTTTGTAGGTACCTCTCTTCTGGGATACCCTGCAAGGCTCAGTTTTACATTCGGCTGCTGAGGAGCTTGTTTGCTCGTTGCGTTTAACCTATCTGCTGGGTGATGGAACCTGCACCTCTCTCCAAACTTGCACTCCCCTGTCTTCATGTAGTACTATATAATATATCAAAGATAGTGAAGGGTTTTAGTAAAATGTCCAACTGACATGTCAACAATCTAAAAAGAGCACAAGAGTACTCACGTCACATTCTGGTTGTCCAGGCCTCTGCGGATAAGTTGCTGCAAGCGTTCCTAGCTGTAACAAGTTCCACTTTAATTAAATCTCCTGCAACTGAGACGGAGCATTTGAATATTTCTTACAACATGATTGACGAGGACATTTACCGTGGGTTGAGCAAGGGTCTGATAGAGGGAGGCAGCTGAGTTAATCAACCCAAGGTTTACACTCGCAGCGGTTGGGGACACTAGAGGATAGTTTATCCCAGTAGCTTGGGGAGTGAATGCTGTGACAAAAATCAAAACAGCAAGAGGCACACAGAAGATAGCGGAAAGGTTATAAGAAAAGTAAGTGCTACATTAAAGATTCTAAGAACACAAATATTTAAATGAGACACGCTCACTAACCAGTCCTCTCAGGGTGATTGTAACGACAGGTGGCGCCATACTTGCAGCTGGTCGTGGAAATGGAAAAAACAAATTTAAACGTTAGTGTCACTTTTTCTTTTCTTTTCAAGATTGTAAACAACGACTTGGTATTTGATATTCACCTTCCCGTCTTGAGATAGAACGGGCAGTCTACTTCACCCTGTAAAAGCTACAATCTAATTAGTAAAATCTTCATTCTTAGTGGACAGAACAGGTCAGCAAACAGTCTCCCTCGGTTCTAAGAATAGTAACTAGATACTCATACTAGATAGTTCACCAATTCTGATTATAAGATAAATATGTCAATTCTTATGAAACTTGAAGCTGAAATCATTACCGGCCTTACAGGTAGTCCCTTCGAGTTGTGATATGCTGCTGGGGCAAATGTCACATGCGGATTGTTGATAGCATCAGGATCACTGGTTACAGCCTCAGTACTACCATTATCTTGACTAGATGATGGTAGCTGGATATCCTTTGGGTGGTTGAACTTGCATGTTAAACCAAATTTACATTTTCCAGTCTTCATGTAGAACTGTTGCGGAGTAGAAACATCAGTAAAATTAATAATTAGGGTTAGATTCATCTTTGAAAACGGACAAGTTATGTTACTATATGTGTATATCTTACCGTGCACGGGGCCTCAGAAGGCCTCTCAGGTAATGCATCTGGATTTTCAACAGTAACCTGATATACAGAAGAGCATCAAGATCATCATAGTAGCATATATTAGAAGCACAAGATCTTATTCAGAGTGTCTGCAGCCACATACAAAAAAATGACGAATATAATTCGGAGATGGAAAAAACCACTTACTGCAGCCGCTGTTTTCGGATGATTAAACTTGCACCTTACACCATATTTGCAACGTTGCGTTTTTACATAGTACTGCAGTAGTGAGGACAAAGATGGTCAGAGCCTAAAGGCAAAACAGAACTAAATAGCGAGAAACGTTTTCAAGAACAGCTTACCGGACAATCTGGTTCACCTGGTCTCTCAGGGTACTCATCATTTGGAACAACTGGTGCCTGAGTGAAAAGATATCCAAAAGAACAAAAACGATTTATTATATTATCCTGGAATGCCTAGACAATGTCACTTTCAAGTCAAGAAACGATCTGACAAAGGGAAATGCAAGAATAACAAACACAGCTGCAGAAACAGAAACTGAAGCCCTGAGTCACTATCAAGATACCTAAACAGTATATAGATATATTGTACTAAGTTTACGACTCCAGACACCAAAGCAAAAACAGTATAGGTATAAGTTTGAAAGTAATTAGACACAAACTCTCGTGGTATAAACATATAAGTAGATAGCATAAATCCAGAGAAGAGAAAAACGTAATCATTGTAATGTAAAAATACTTTAGATAGTAATAGTAAACGATCACCTCTTTCCAATCTGGGATTCCACCTTCAGGAACCCAAATAGGATGATCAAACTTGCAGCCCTCTCCAAATTTACAAGTTCTGGTTTGCATATAGTGGGTACAATCCTTCTCCCCTGCCCGCTGTGGATAGACAGGCAAATGGCTGGTAGTCTCCAACTTAAGGCGCTTGGTTAAATAGTCTGTAGTATACCAAGCTTCCGTCTGACCCATTGTATTATGGGCACCATAGAGGGTCGGATAGTAGAGCGCTATATTACATAATAAACAGTAATATACAACAACATGAGAAGAGGCTTATTTATATAATATATATGTTGCTGTATATTTATATATCTTGAAAATAAATCTGAGGATAATAGAAAAGAGCAGAAAGCAAATATAGTCGCAATAGTATCTTCACTTAGATTTACGGTAAGTATGTCTTTCATAATTCATATAATCATTTCCAAAAAGTTTATGGGGAACACCATAGGAAGTTGCAAGAAGACATAGTCATCAATCAATCACAAAGAGATCTTCTTGGAATTTTTATAAACTTTAGGGAGAAAAATAACAGTCTTTGTGAACTTGTAAAGCAAGAAAGACTAATCAAGAACACTACTGATAGTCATATATAGTTTTATAGAGATGTAATTCGATAACTGAATAGATAAGCATCTCCCTAGAGATGATTCTAACTTCTAGTGTCCCGATACCGTTGGTCAACCAATTCAACTTCTATTTCAGCATTGTTGGGGTAAGTGAAGCACAGAGAGTAGAACATAAACCAGCATCGCTCTGCTTGTGCAAATGTAAATCAAGATCTAATCCTAGAATAGCAAGGTAAAGACTAAAGACCATGATTATATATGTCTCCGTTTGTTAATTAAAGCTACGTTTTTTTTAATGCTGCAAATTGAAGGAACCATCAAGATGAGAGTAGGGGAAAACGGAAAAGGTGAAGACTTTAAAGCTTTCAAATTGCAGATTCCAAAGCAATAAAGACGAAATAAAACGAATGCAGATCTGAGAATTAGTAAGTGGTGGGGGGAGGAGAGAAAGGACAAACCTTCAGAGGTGCGTTTGACTCCAGGAGGAAGAGGCTCGACGGCGGCGGCGGCGGGAGCCTCCACGCCGGGGGGCCAAGCTTCCTGCTGCTGCTGAATCAGCTGAGGGTAAGCCAAATGCGACGACGCCGTAGCGGCGTTGGGAAGATTGTAGTGGTACATAGAGGAAGACGAAGAAGAGGGATAGTTGGTCAGAGATTCGGATCCGTCGCGAGATAGGAAGCGATACGTGGCGTCCGGGTAGTAGCGGTCAGCGGCGGAAGAGCCGTAGAGATTGAGATTCGGCTGCGGCTGCGGTTGCGGTTGCGGCGGGGCGGCGGGGGAAACGGTGGAGGCGGCGGCGAGAGAAGGTTGGAGGGCGTAGGTGAACAATTGGTGACGATGTGATGCCATTCTGGGATTGAAAACCCTAAAGACTAAAAGAGAGGTTTGTTGTTCCCTTCCCTTCTTTCTCCTCAGATCCCCACCCCACGAAACTAAATTTGTTTTGACATCTCTCTCCACTGAATCTCTTTTAGTTATTTATTAAATTAATAATTATCTTTCTTATCATTGGATAATAAAGTTGTGACCTTTTTTTATTACATACTAATAACTGAATAAAAACACCGAAGCTAACGAAAGAAACCGAACAAAGCTCCCTCCTTTGACTTTCAGCTTCAGTATTTCAACGGAAGATACGCTTCCTCGGTGATCTTGTTGTCTGATTGCAAAGCCTTAAGCTTTGTCGCCCTTTTAAACTCTTTGAGCATCGGTTCCTTGTTTGTTTGTTTGTTTGTTTGTTCAACACCCTCACTTGCTGCAGCCACAACAGACTAATTTCTCATAAATCAGGCAAGAATGTCAGAGAAGTAGACAAATTAACACAATTTACTATTACTGAGAGAAAAGAAAAGAAAGAAAGGTGTGGAACCTTGTTCTGGATGACTTCAGGTACATTTTGGAACCCAATATAGATAACCCAGGACGTGTGTGACCATTTGGCTTCTTTTTGAGGAAAAAGTTTAGAAGACTCGAGCATTGGTGTTATGAGACAAGAAGCCCTTCAGCACCTCTGTTTGCAGAGGAAGGAACTTGGAAGCAATGGCTTCAGTTTTGTCGTCGAAAAGAGTGTTGTGTCTCTTGGGACATTTTAAAGAATCATTCGGACAGCTTTCGGTGGATCTCATTTTACAAATGTTTCCATATTTATAAAAAAACCATCAAATCTGATGTTATTCAAAAGCTAGTGATTCGGTTAAGAAAACATTTAAATGAAAGGATTTTGTATATACTTTACCATAAAAAAACATTAGCTTTGTAAAATTTTGAGCTAAACGAAAGGTTCAAATGTTATTCTCAATCTCTGTTTAAGCTAACACTTCTTTGTCTTCCACTTTACAAATCACAATCTGTATTCATCAAAAAAGAATATGAACAATAGAAAAACATATAGTTAGAGTATATTACTTGTATTAGTTCTAAAAGTACTCGAAGTCTACATAAGCAGTATCATCAGTTGGAGTGGCGGGACCAGCAGCACAAGCAACCTGAGCATCATACTTAGCCGAGTTATACTGATCACCACCACCACCTCCATATCCCTTGGACTTCCCTCTCGCAGCGGTCAACGGTCCCAAGTCAACAGGGTCCGGAATATGAGGCGGGGAGGCGCTACGCACCAGAGCCCAGTTCACACCTTCAAAGAAAGGATGCTGCTTTATCTCCGTAGCTCCCCTCGTGTAAGCGATTCTTCTATGAGGATCTTTCGCTAACAGGCCGCGGATGAGATCACGCGCCGCCGAGCTCACGTGAGGGGTGTCAGGGAACTTCAGTGGCTTGCCCACCACGTTTTGTAGCGTGGCTCTGTTGCCCTGACCTTTGAACGGTGTCATCCCGTGTAAGAGCTCGTATAGGAAGATCCCGAACGTCCACCAGTCCACAGCACTGCCGTGTCCCTCTCCGCGTATGATCTCTGGAGCTAGGTACTCGTGTGTACCCACAAAGGACATTGAACGCACGTCCGTTGGCTCTGCCATCAGCTCTGGCATGGAGAGGCCGCCTAGGCCGGAGTCGGATTTGGCTTTACGGGTTTTCTTGGAAGGGAGGAGGCGTGGGAGGAAGGCTGCGGGATGCATGCAGCCGTTGACGGCGAACTCTTCGTTGAGGATGGCACTTCCCGTGCTGCAGACTGAGGTGGACTTGACGAGTGTGGGGTTGAAGGTGCAACGGAGGGAGAGGTCAAAGTCAGAAAGCATTATGTGGCCTTCGTCTCGAACAAGGATGTTCTCTGGCTTCAAGTCTCTGTACACAACCCCCAGCATGTGTAGATACTCTAAAGCTAACAGCACTTCAGAAGTATAGAACCTGTCAATGAAACTCATCAGAGAGAGAAAGATAATAACTAAGCTCCAAACTCCAAACTAGTGTTTACTGTTCGGATCCGACTATTCGAATCTTTATTTTTCTATAAAACCCGAAACATAACTGAATTAGAAATGGTTGGAATTGGTTCAAGTTTAAAACCGAAAAACCGAAGAAACCTAACACCTTGAGTTAAACCTGAAAACCCCAAAAAATGTTTAGGTAGTTTGTATATTTTGAATAAATTTTCAATTAGTAAATTATTATACTTTTACTTATAGTTTTTTCTAGCAACATTTATAATTATTTTAAAACTAAAATAATTAATATTTCCATTATATTTCAGATAATCATGTATCTATTAGGTTTTTGGTTGGTTTCGATTCGATTTCTTTTCTCAAGTTTAAATAAATAGAAACCGCTCGGGTTTAGTAAATCTTGGTCTGGTTGTGGTTTTGGTTTTTACGGTTAGATTCCGGTTGGGTTTCAGGTCTATGCACAGGACTACTCCAAATAGATCATAGATGGAATGTTTTGTCTCACCTTGCAGCTTCTTCAGTGAAACGCCTGTTGGGTTGCTTCTGTCTAAGAGAATGGAGATTCCCCCCGCTGCAGAACTCCATGACCAAGCAGTAGAACTTCTCAGTCTCGAAGTAAGAATATAGCGTGGGCAAGAAGGGATGATCAAGCAGAGATAGGATCTCTCTTTCGGTCTGAGCCCTAAGCAACTTGTTTCTACTAATCAACGAAGCCTTATCCATCACCTTCATGGCGAAAACCGCATTGGTCCCTTGTAGGTCAGCGAGATAGACACTGCCTATGTCCCCATACCCTAGACGTTTCAGAAGCCTGAAGCTGTCTAGACCTATTTGAGGACCTCTTGAAGTGACTGAGTTGATAGCCTCCCACCTAACGTCTCCTCCCGTGTGAGGCTTGAAAGGTGTAACTGATGGGCCCACCGAGTTATCACCATAGCCATAATCTCCATTCTGTCTGGGGGCTCTCTTGTTGTCTGGAGAGTTTTTGCTGTGGTGGTGATGAGCTCTGGCGCTTGGGGATTGTGTTTCAGGTGTTGTTAGAGGAACAATCTTCTTGGGATCATAATAAAGATTTTTCAGAGCATTTTTCTTGGCTTCTAAGCTATCACTCTCGTTGGTTCCTCTAGCTGAGGAAGGAGGTTCAGGAGACTTTGAGGGTTGATGTCTGACGAGAGGATCCATCTTCTTGAGATCAAAATGAGGGTTCCTTGGAACATTGTCTCCTAGTTTAAGCGAAAATGAAGAGGCTTGTATGTTGTTTGGTCTAGGCGACTTAGGTTTTACGGTTGGATCTATATCATTAGAGTTAGCTGTTGCGTTCTTATTGGAAGCTAAGTCCATGTCTCCAAGCTTGTGTTGATTCTTTTGGCTCTTATAAAGTAGCTCTCACCTGCGACATCAATGGAATTCAAATTAAGAAGATGCTTATTCAAAAGACAGACAAAAATAATGTGTTGGGATGATCAGACGCTTACTTGATGATTTAAAAGACAAGCTGAGGAGAAATCAAACCATGTCAAACTGAAGAAACTGCCACCAGTAACCAACGAACAATATACAAAGTAAAGAGATTATAATGCGTCACATAAACAGATATAATAACACGGAAAAATGTTTCAAGAAATCAAGAATGCAGACCATGTTTAAATGTCCGTGGCATAAGTGTAGTTCAGAGGATACGAATCACAAAATCATCTAAACAAAACCAGTTGTTATAATAATATGTTAAAGATTCCAACCCAAAAGAAGAAAAAAAAGGAAAGAAGGAGACTTTGATTGGCTTGTCTTTTGTAAAAGGTTGGTTTATTCCCTTAATAGTGTCTTGACCTGGGAAAGCAGAGAGAGAGGAAGAGACATGAGGAGATGCAGAAGAGATGGAGCGAGTGAAATGTTCTTTGCCTCTCATCTCTCAACCCATCATTTTTGCCGTTAATTCCTGTCTCTAATCTCTCTCTCTCTCTCTCTCTCTATCTTGTCTAAATTAATCATTTTTCCAATCACCTAAAATGGTTCATTGACACTGACATATCTTAACAAGATATAGTTTACAATAATTAAAATGTGTAATAGTAAAGCTCGCCTGGTCATCACTCATCACCCATCAGACATATTCCTCATCTTCTCCTTCATCTATTAGTCTGTCCTCTTGTCTCTTTGTCTCCCTCTCTCTCTGTCCCTGACCAATGGAGATAATTACTTTATCAACCAGCAATCTTTCCCAGTGGATATTCTTCTGGACGGCGTCCAAGTCGCCGTTGCAACGGTTATAGGAAAAGAAGCCAAAAGTACCGAAGTTGCGGGAAAAGAAACTGACGGGAGAATTTAGAAACATGTTGTTGTATTTGGGATTGGGCTTGTAGCTTTGTAAATTTGATATGTTTACCAACAGTTGATATGAGCTTATTTCGTCAGGCCTATTATAGCTCTAATCAACAAAAGCCCATAACAAATTTTGAGTCCATTCTAATATTGTTGGCCAGTTTTCAAGCTATGTGAATACTTTGTTTTTGTTTAGCTAGAGACTACCATACTTTGTTCTTTCGGTCTTTCCTATATTTTTTTAATTTCTTGTCAAAATAAAAATCTTGTTAACCTTGTCAACTGGAATGAAAAGAAAAGTTTTATTTTCTGATACATTTTATCATTTATGTAAGCGAAATTGCATTGACATTAGAAAGTCACTTGAAAATCTACTGACACATGAAACTGATTAAGTGGACCGTTTTCCAAATTACATGATGATGAGTGTAAGGAATTATATGATGATGAGTGGAAAGAATAGAAATATGAGGTGTGTTTGTGAATATAGGTCAAAGAGATGAACACAAACGAAACAATTATAAGATAGATGACCCATTAGGGTATTTCTAAATTTCGGTTCGGGTTCGGTTCGGATCCTTGCGGGTTCGGTTTAGGTTCAGATAATCCATTTAAATTATTTTCAAAATTTTAAAATTCATTATATACTTTAAATTTCTCAAAATTTATAAATAAAATAATATATTACATATAAATTTCAATAACATGTGTCAAAGTACCAAAACTTAACATATAAATTGGTTTGATTTAGATATTTGGATAAAAAATCAATACATATTTTATGTATTTTTGGTGTTTTGAATATACTTTAACTATTTAAACATATACTTTTGACTATTTGTATATATTTTCAAGTATTTTGGACAATTTAAGAATATTATATATATTTTAGATGCTTTTTAATATACATTCAATCTACAAATAGTTAATATATATATATATATATATATATATATATATATATATATTAATTTATTTCGGATACATTCGGGTACCAAAAATATTTCGGTTTGGATCGGGTTCGGTTTCAGTTTTTTAAATACCAAAAATTTGAACCCATTCAGATATTTAATTAATTTCGGTTCGGATTTGGTACTATTTTTTTGGATCGAATTCGGTTCAGTCTTTCGGGTTCGGTTTTTTTGTCCAGTGCCCTAGATACGCAGTTGCACTTGCATTTAAAAAATAAACAAATTAACTTGAAAGTTTGGTGATACAGTTTGACAAAAAAAAAAGTGATCAAGTTAAGTGGAATATTTTCCAAATTAAATGATGGTCCAAAGGAAGAGAAACATGAGTTGTGTTCGTAATTAGCATACAAACAAATAGATAACCACAAGACAAATAATTATAAGATATATGATCCGGAAACTAAGCAAACGGCGGGGAATGGATGATGTCATGATACCACTACACACATCCTCTTTCCTTGTGCCATACGGCCCATACGTTTACATATACATGTGTGTGTGTCCACGGTCCGCATACTTATATGATAATACACTGAGGTTCCGAATGGAAAAAAAAATATTTAACATCATTTATTTCAAATTTTTGCTTACTTATAACTGATGTAAAAGAATTTTACATCGCTTATATAAATAATTCTGAATGTAAAAGTGGTGATGTAAATAATTTGTATGACTGTATTATCAATTGATGTAATTTTTAAAAATATTTTCATCAATTGTTGTAAATAATATCAATATGTATCAGTTGTAAATAAATGACATTAACAACTACATCGGTTCTTTTAAATGATGTCAATATTGACATCAATTAAAATAACTGATTTCAATTATTTATATCATTTATTAATAATTGATTTTAAATTAATATCTTATTTCCAAAAGTATTTTTAGTAATGATCAATTATAATTATTAATAAAATATTATTTTTGTACCGTATAATTTTGTTTTTTCTACTACAATACAATAAATATTTTTTTGTCAGAAGATCAATTAAATACAATATTTTCCATTAACAATGTTTTACATTCTTTCAATGAAAATATAGTCTAAAAGAAAAATAATATAGAAAAAGTTTAACAAACAAAACAAATTTCGAACAGAATTTGCTATGAAAACTTCTTTAATCAGGATTCGTGTTCTTCTTTTTTCCTATCCATATTTTCATCAGCAATTTTTTTTGTGGTAAAGCTGAATCTTTTATTAAAATTAAAAACCGGTTCTTAAATTCCGCTAAAAATCTCATCGTTGAAAACTCCGGTTAATCATGATCTATGACCAACTTTACCGGTTAAAAAGCATACAAGGGTTCTTATCCCTATTTATTTTGTTATTTAGTATTTTTAGTAAATAATTAAATTTTCTTTTTTTATATAATAAATTAAACAAAAAAAGTGGTTGACATTTGTAAAATAAAAATGTAAAGAAGTCACAATCAAGTCTCTGCATTCAAGCCGTATCACTCTCTCACTTCCCTCTTTTATTTTTGTGAAATTGCATCATGTATACTAAACTTTTGCCTTAATTAAACTAACACCCTAAATCCTACACCATGATACATTCTTCCATACACACCAAATTTATCTCATCATAGATATTTTGTTAATTTCATTTTTCTTTTTGGGTTTTAAACTACTTCACTTTTTATTTTTTTCTAATTTAAAAATTGCTTGATAGCCACCTTCATCCTATTGATTGAGGTGATCTAAGACTACATACAACTTATATTGAACATATAATACATATCGCTGTTTGAATTAAAGTGCAATTATACTGGTAATCAAATAGGGACTATGTAGGCCAAAGCCATGCTAATTGCTCTACTCTACTTGCATATGGTTCTTTCGTTTAATTTTTCTTTCAATTGCTATAAGCCTATATCATGAATTAAGATAATGAATGCAACAGTGTAAGCCGTGCATGAAGTCCGTAGGGTTGTTATAAATTATTTGTCTTGTCGTCAACGTTGTAATTGTATAATTATTGCGTGCAAGCAAACTGGCAGTTTGAATTTCCCACTCCCTCCACTGTCTTTGTCATTCGTTACATATTGTCCGAAGCATTTAGGATATTCTACTATATATATAATCCCAATATATAAGTTTGGTGATAACCGTTAAGAATATATATTCCCATATGCATATATATAGACGAAACAAAATGATATGGGATGTAATCGGTTGACACAAGATGATGGGGATTATACTTTGATATTATTTGATGAACAAATATCAAATACCATATGAACTGAGAAAGAATAATGGACAATAGACTTGTACTGTTGCTTGCATTGAAGTTTTAGCATCACAGTGTCTACGTATCCAACATAAGTTTGTCATATTTCGTGTCTCTCTATCTTATAATTATATAGTTTTTGTTGGTGTAACTTTGGACTGATAATATAAATAAAATCTATATGATTTTTAGAGGAATCCAAGGGTTCAACAGCCAACCTCTCGTCAATTTGTGACTTTGGAAAAAGAGAAGAAACCCGACAAGTCAAATTAGCCCAAATGACTTGTTCTCTTAGAATTATTTATTATAGGTGTGTCTACTACCATTCTAAAATTAATCACCACATAGAATCATAGGTTCAGTTCGAAAAAATAATCACCATATAGCTAATTGGACAGTCTACTTTTGTTTCAAAGTCTTTAATTATTAAGCAAAAAAAAAACGATGTAAAACCACTTAGATTTTTTTTCTTATTTTTTTGTTGCTTTTAAAACTCAAATAACATTTAGTAGCCCATATATAAGGACACATGTACATTCACAAAATCCAATCACCGATCGAGTTAACAAGTTATATATAGAGAGAATATTTCAAAACTTTTGAGTTTATGGGTGCACAAATCTGTGCCTGGAATAATTTTAAATTGATTGCTTTTTTTTTACTAATGGAATTGTAAATGAATTTGATTGTTATACCAATATTTTAGTGTCATCCAAAGATATACGAGTCAACGAATTTAAGTATTGTCAAAAAGGAAAAATGCGAATTTGGTCAAACGTACGTAAATACATTTACGAAATAATTCTGCAAATTTTATTATTCCTGGAAGTTATTGATTCAATTGACTGTTAATGCGATATTTATTTTCACCTTATCTTCGGTTTCTAAAAAAATATTAACTTGGTAAGAGCATTTCCAACTCATTGATATTTTCACTTCTATAATAGTATTTATAGATGAAATTACTCCAACTCACTTATATTTCTTCTTCTATAATAGAAATTTATATTTCTTCCTCTATAATGGAGATCTCTATTTCTTCTTTTATAATAGAGATTTCTATTTTTTTTTTCATTCGATATACTAAATAAACTCTCTCGACGGAAAACAAAAATATGAGTACTTTTTAAATAAGAATCCCATATAACATGGCGTGTTAAAAAAAAAATCTATAATCTAGCTATAAAAATCAGTCACCCTAACTTTCAGGAAAACCACATTTACAAAATCTTGATAATATGGTGATTTCCGAAACTAAATCTAATTATAATTATATATTTCCTGAATTATCACAATTCTAAAAACTACAAAACATTTAAGGTTTTAGAGATTTGAGAAAGGAGAGAGAGAAAGACGTCAATGGATATAAATACTCTGTTTTTGAAACGGACAGCCCCAAAAAGGAGCAAAACACACAAACAAAAAGACAGAACAAGAAGACGAAAATGAAGACGATGACAATGCTCTCGTGTCTCATCACGATGCTCCTAATAGTTTCCGCATATTCCAACACGGTGATGCGTCTCGACATGAAGCACCGTGACACACTCTCGCCGATACATACACCTTACCATCGCATTGAAGACATTTTCGGCGAGGACAAGAGGCGTCACAGCCTCATTTCTCAGAAAGTAAAAGCAACTAAAAGTGGAGCGAGAATGTCTCTGGGATCAGGTTTCGAGTTCGGAGCTGCGCAGTATTTCGCGGAGATTATGGTCGGAACGCCGGCGAAGAAGTTCAGGGTGGTGGTGGACACGGGGAGCGAGCTGACATGGGTGAACTGTAGGTTCAATGGGAAAGGAAAAGAGAATCGTGAAGTCTTTAAAGCAGAGGAGTCGTCCAGTTTTAAAACATTTGGATGCATGACAAAGACTTGTAGGGTTGATTTGAGGAACCTCTTCTCCCTCGCCGTTTGCCCTACCCCTCAAACTCCATGCTCTTATGATTACAGGTACATAGCACATAAATAATTTCTCTTTCATTGGTGGTGATCGCATTCTTGATCCATAGTCAAAATGTGATTAGGTAGAGTTTATTTAAGGATAACAATCTGATGATTAGCTTATTTGTAATTACTTATATACCAAAGAGCTACTGTGTGTGATTCATTTCGTGGTGGTGATTGCAATATAGATCCGTACTCAAAATGTAATTAGGTAGAGTCTAATCAGGAGATAATTAGTACAACAATATGGTTAAATGTGTAGTTGTTATATGCCAAAGAGGAAATGATGGTGATGATGGTCATGAACGTGAGAAGAAGAGGGATCTCTCTCTATTGTTACCACATCCTTCTCTCTGTTTTATTCCAACTATCTAGAGAACTTGAAGGAGACATAGATTTAGATGCAAAAAGGGATAATATGTGAAAATTAAATGTGTCTTGCTACTATTCATTACAATACATAAATGTCACTTATTGTGACTTGTGAGTTAGGTTTGCCTTTTGAGTAATAGATAAAACTCTAGCCTCTCTTATTGACTTACTGTATACCTAAACCTAATGCAAATATTTCATGTTTATGCAATTCTTACTAATACTAATTTGGATCGTGTGTAACAGATACGCAGATGGGTCAATAGCACTAGGTGTATTCGCTAAGGAGACATTCACTCTTGGTCTCACCAACGGCAAAGTTACTAGTGTCCCTGGCCTACTCATTGGCTGCAGCAGCTCCACAAAGGGTGACGGCCTCCGTGTAGCGGACGGTGTTATGGGTCTAGCCTTTAGCGATTACTCCTTCACTGGAAAAGCCGCTAACATCTTCGGACCCAAATTCTCATACTGCCTCGTTGACCATACCGCCAACAAAAACATCTCCAACTATCTCATCTTCGGTTATGCCCCCTCGTCTACCACCAAATCCCCCGCAAAACGAACCGCTCCGCTTGGTCTCAATATCCTTCCTCCCTTCTACACCATCGACATCGTCGGAATCTCCCTCGGAGATACCATGCTCAACATCCCTCCCGTAGTGTGGGACGTAACAAAAAGGGGTGGGACCATCTTGGACTCAGGAAGCAGCCTCACGTTCTTGGCTGATGTAGCGTACAAGGTGGTTGTGTCAGAGCTAGAGCGTCACCTTGCTGGTGCGAAAAGAGTCAAAGTAGAAGGACTACCGATGGAGTATTGTTATGATACCAGCAAGTACGACGATAGCAAGCTGCCGCAGCTGTCGTTTCATTTCAAGGGCGGTGCTCGTTTCGCGCCTCATCGTGGAAGCTACCTAATAGCTACTGCTGCTACAGGAATCAGGTGTATAGGTGTTGTGCCGGCCGGAGCTCAGGCTCCCAATATCATCGGGAATATAATGCAGCAGAAGCATTTGTGGGAGTTTGATCTTCAGGCCGAGACCCTGTCTTTTTCTCCTTCTACCTGCCTTTAGATATCCATTTATTTTACCTGACAATATTAAAAAATTGTTAGTGAAAGAATAAATAGTGTTATCAAAACTTGCTACGGCATTTTCAGTGGTTAAGATCATTTTCTTCTTTTTCGAAATGTAAATATATATGTTTTTTCCTTTTTTAAAAACGTAATGTAAATATATATAAATAATACAAATCCCAACTTTCACATCATAAACACAATTTATACTTTCTGTATTTTACATGTATGACTCTAAAACAAAAAAACTACTCCCTCCGTTTCCGAAAGTAAAATTATCAAGATTTTTCACGTTTATTAAGAATTTAATAAGTGTTGTCAAAAAAAAAAAATAAGAATTTAATAAGTATTTACAATTTAGTTTACTATTTATTTTTCTATGCATTTTTCAATAACTATCCACCAATCAAATTTAATCAATTCAAATATATTCATAATTAATGTTTTTCAAAAGTATATAAAATACCTTAAAGATATAGAAAAACTATCTTTATGGAACAAGAATAAAATATAAAAAATCTTACTTTCGGAAACGGAGGAAGTACAAAACTATACAAACTTGATAGAGCATAAACTACTAATCAACCATGCATTAATAGCATAATATATATTTGTTAATAAATAAACAAAAGCTACAAAACTACATAAGATGAATCTCTCTATACATTAAAAGAGAAGTCACTTTAGTGATTTCTGCTTACGTGGCGATCATACAAGACACTCTCGGATTAATTCTTATAAACTTATTGGTCGGTATTTTTTTAATTTCTTTTTGAATTATTTTTTTCCATCGGCCAAATCTTGCCAAAAACACATACCATGTAATTAATATATTTATATACGTTCTTAACTAATCGATATATATTTCAAAGGTACTATTATGGTAACTTAATAATGACATATTTAAGTGACAAGGCAAATATATTAGAGTATTGGTAATTTTAAAAAAAAGCATAATATGTTTAGAGTATTGGTAATTTTAAAAAATTTAAAATGTCTCAGAAACTATAATTTATGAGAAAAGAAATTAGAAAAAACCATAATATGTTATTATTAACCTATCACGAGATCATAATTATTATAGTAAAAAAATTGTTATTGAAATCTAATCAAATCATAATATGTGTAAAAAATGAAACATAATAATTATTATAATTCCGGACATGAAAATCATTGTAAGTTATAATGAAATGAAATCATGTTAAAAAATGAAATCATGCTAATTATTAATATCCTCCTATATATTAAAAGAGAAGTACATTGGACACGTGGCGCTCACACAGCTCTTCTGACGAAAATTCTCGCGATTCTATTGGTCGGATTTTTCTATTTTTTCTTTTTGATTTATTTTTCTACTCGAGCTTTAAATTTGGAAAGTCACATTAATTGTTAATCGCACTAATCATTTCTTGCGCAAGAATCGTAATAAATGTCGACCATTAATCATAGCTTGCAGAACAATTTTAATAAATATCGACTAATCATTAAATGTCTTAATGGGAAATATGTTTTATATCTAATTAGGAAACTAATTATTATCAACATACCTTATTTATATTGATTACTTGCGCAAGTCTCGCATCATATAATATGCATATTCGTTTTTAATTTTACAAATTTATTATGTTTCCTTTAATCAAACGTCATTTAATTTACATACCTTATTATAATCAATTACTTGCGTAAGTCTCGCAAGTAATATTATCTTCACCATCAAAGGACTATATATAGAGTACAAAGTGGCGATGAAGCAACATAACCATTCTTCTATTTTTATATATACATATTTTATCAGAGCTGACTTTTCTTTTGGTTTATATGCAGATACTCTATTCTAACGATTTCACCACGATGCAGCGAAGAATATGACACAAAAGCTGATGTTTTCTCCTTTGCTTTGATCGTTCAAGAGATAAGTTAAAACCTTTTTTTTTCCTTATGGTTTTTGCTGTTTCTTTGTTCATGTTGTTGATTCCTTTTGAATGTTGGAACTTTTTTAGATGATAGAAGGACGAATGCCATTTGCTGAAAAGGAAGACAGTGAAGCTTCAGAAGCTTATGCCAGCAAAGAGCGGCCACTGTTCAAAGCTCCATCAAATTGCTTTACCCTCATGGACTTAAAACGTTAGTCTTACTCTTTCTCTTCACCATTAAACAAAAAAGAAGGGACAGTTTTGCATCGTTGATTGGTTTAAGTTCATGTCATTAACCGGTTAGGTTCGGTCTATTTTTTTTTTGTATCCCATAGGTTGATAGAAGAATGCTGGCAAAATAAACCAGCCAAGCGACCTACTTTCAGAGAGTTCATTAAACAGCTCGAGTCTATTCTTCATCATATGGGTCACAAACGACAATGGGGGGTACTACTGAGTTTGTCCTTTTGTTATTTAGGTTTCTAGATTATGTTTACCTCTTAACCTGTTTCTTCTTTCACATGTTTAATATCAGATGAGGCCGTTGACTTGCTTTCAGAATTTCGAGCACAAGAAGAAACATAACTGGGATATGAGCAGCCATGACGGCTCATCATCCGGTTCACATTTGTGATTCTTTAACCGGTTCAGAAATGATTTTTTTTTCTATTCCCTCCGGTTTAGTTTGGTCTTCCCCCTAAAGAACCGAATCTTATTTTGTCATTTTGTTCTTCACTGATGAAAGTCCGTGTGGTCAAAATCTGGCATTTTATCTATTTATAAAATTTGTTGTAAGATATATGATTTTAACCTCAAGATATATTTGCTGTTGTAATCTAAAATTTCTGCAAAATGTATGATTCCACCTCATTATTATATGGGTCCTTAATTTCGAAATGAAATAAATATGAAATTGTTAGATTTTCATGTGCTATTATTGATTAACTTGAAACTTTAAGTAACTTCGATATTAGTTTGGTGCTTCCTTTTTTGTGCAACAATTTTTGTTTCTGCAGTAGTAGGTATTTTTCTGTTGTTTGCTAAGACACAAGGCAATTGAGATAATACCACTGGTTCTTAACATAAAATCTTATGATAGTGTGACTGACTTTTATATCAAAACTTACTCTAGAATTTGAACTTTATATAATTACATGAAATTTCATGTCTATCACAAAAGAAAATACGCATAAAATTATGAAAATGCACATATAATTTATACACATTTCTAAGAGGGTCCCTACATATCAAACCTCCTGTCGTAATTTATACACATATACTTCTTATTGGTTGATTTTTAGAATTTCTTTTTTAATTTATTTTTATCATCTACAACCTAATATGAAAACCTAATATGAAAGTAACACTAATTACTAACCTCATAAATTCTTACTTGCGCAAGAATATTAATAAATACGTGTATTAATAAGTTTCCTTATTACAAATATAGTAAACTATTCATTCTTGATATCATATTTATTACATTGCGCAACCAATTTAACGATTTGTATTTAATTAGGAACTTATTTTTATTAACTTACCTTACTAATATTGATTACTTGCGCAAGTTTCGCATCATTTCATATGTATATAATTTTATGACAATACAAATTTAATATATTTCCTTAAACGGTTTCATTATTTATCATACTAGTGGCTGCCGGCGCTACGCGCCGGGTTCATATATATATTATTATAAAATAAATTAAAAATTTATTTTATAGTATCAGTAAAAAGATTATGTTAAAAATGATTCTGAAAATATGTTGAAAAATGTTAATATTATAAATGGAATAGCATAATTGGTTGTTATTAGTCGAATTCAATATAAATATAGTAAAACACCGATAGACGTCAAAGTTAATTTAGTTGATATTTAAATATAAAGTAAAATTCATGTTCGAAAAAGAAAAATAGAAGTGGTTATGTTTGTTTTTGTGATTATCTTGGAAATAGTTTCAAAAATAAATTTCGAATTTCAGAAATAATATTTAAAAAGAAAAAGAAATTTCAAAAGAAAAATTTATAAAAAAGTTTGACCTTGAAAATGTATAACTAAAAACTGTAAAAATTAAACTGTAAATAGAGAAATTTTAAAATTATTCCATTCTTAACCATTGTTGCATGAAAGTAGAGATTATAAAATTGTATTACTGGTGTAACTCAGACGTTTGGGTGTGTCTCATTAATTTAGTGTAACGTAATCATATAATATGTTAGACATACTTTCCAAAATCATTCGTTCGAAGAGGTAGGTTTCCGGTTATGTGATGCACCTGGATAAGTTGCTTCAAAGTAAGACTCACTCTGGTTTTATCCATAGATGTTTGCCTTTTAAACATAAACAAAGAGCCTTCATTAAAACGTTTTCATAGATTTTGATAGGGCCGAATAGGGTTCTCAATGACCAAGCAAAACAAAATGTAATTTTTTTTTATAAAGACTCGTAAAAGATTCCTACCGGAAGGTATTTCCTAAATTATTTATTCAAACTTAAAAATAAATTTAAAAAGGGCAATGAGCCTTGGGTTTGGACACTCCTATGATGCGAATCTAACCATTGCGGGACTTCTTGATGGTGCACATCAACCTGAAGTTCTGCACTGTAAGTTTTGACTCCACCATGATGAAGCAGATCATGGCTTCCACTACTCACGCCTGATCCTTCCTCTATCCCTCCACAAGCTTGCAGTCCAGTGTGGTTGGCAAGTACCACCTTGGCAACATCAATCGAGGTCTTAGTTTTAACTGCTTCAGCTCGGGCATGTCATCTTAGGGGTTGTTATCATCCCATGCGCATGAAAAATTAGAAACTGTAGTCCTAAGAAGAGCAAGTTGAAAACATGTTTAGTAAGGTTCATAAACTTACGTTTTCCAGCAAAGTTTGGGATGGGTAGACGTTGATTACGGTCAAATATTCTTGATATGGTGAATGAACTGATGCTTTCAGAAGAAGTGAAAGTGAAAGCTTCAACTGGAAAGTGAAAGTGCTACCAACCAAGTCCTTTAAGCATTGTGGCATGGGTCTTTGATCGGGGTCCTCCAAACCTGGGTCTTGTAGAAAATTTAGGTGAGGTTTTCTGTATTGGTATTACCATAAGTTTCACGCTGGTTTACTATAAGTTGAGCGACTTCTGCTGAATGTTTAGTCGTCTGTCCATCAAATGCGACAAACCCAACCGTATATGTTTCATCAGATACATAGAGCTGGACATGGTACCTTCATAAGTTACATACTTTACATCGTTTAGTTGTGATGAGATTGTAACAAAAGTTTTAAACATTAGTTAAAAAGACTAAAGATTTAGTTGATTGAGTATACCTGAGAACAGCAACTGCCTTTTCGTTGTTGATGTTCATGTAAAGGATGAGAATCTACACTGAAAAATTCTATAATATTTTGAGCAGGAAGTCTAGCAACATCACCCATAAGTAGTGCCAATACTAACAACTTCTCCAGCGCAAACTCCAGGCTGTTGTAAGAATAGTTGAGATATCATTTTAGTATTAAAACATGAAACAGTAACATGATGAGAATAAGTTACGATCACACATGTGGGTATGAGTTAACGACATAGGCATTAAGCCCAGTAACAGTGGTGGTAGGTTGTTTTAAAAATCATAAATTAACTACCATAGAAGCCATTGACAATAAGCTAAATTTTAAAGTTACCTGCTCCCTGGATCATTTAAAGCGGTGAACGCTAATGGCTCATTGGATCAGTGTAGACTACAATGCATAGAACACAATCACTAAAGAAAAAAGAGTATGTGGCAAGGAGTTTACATATATCAGATTCAATAAAGCGAAATACCTGCTTAGAGATATTTTTGTATAATAACAATAGAGATCGAGAAAAAATATGAGCCAGCTCCATAAGTATAGGGTCTGAAATGATTGACGAAGCCAGAGGAGGTGAAAGGATTTCAAAGTCGTTGAATACTACAATTGAATGCTATCATAAACATAAAAAAAAATAACTAATCGCCGGAGAATGGTGTCTTATTTCGTCTGTTACGAAAAGGTGAAAGAAGAGAGGACAGAGATGAAGACGGAAGGGAGGAGACGACGTGAGTGCTAGGTTTGTTTAATTGGGCTGAGAGATATACGATTAAAGCCCAAATAAAAGGAGAAAAGGAGTACGAAAAAAGTTAACTTCGACTTTATTGAAGTGCCACGTGGTAAGAAATGCCCCTATCTACTTAATGACGTGGATAGTCTAAAAAGGCAGATTGTTCAACTTTATTATATAAGATAAATATTACTTTCGTGTCATTAATATGAGAACATTCACTTCCAAGTAAACAAATGTAAGGTAAGTTAATAAAAATATTTATGATACCAAGTTGCACCATATTATTATTTTATTTATTATCTTTAAAAAAATATCTACATTAATTGGCAAACTATGATTAGTTGGTAATTCACCCAAGAAAAATTCATGATAAAATATTAAACTAAGAAACATTCCTATATAAATCAAAATTGTGGTAGTTAAAAGATAATCGGTGAATTAAAAGAATGTTTACATTTTTATATTTTTCAAAAAAAAAAACATTTACGATAAGGGGGAGAGAGAGAGAGCGAGATTTAGTGTTTTGGGTATACCCAAGGGTTTACAGTTTAGTGTTTAGGATTTATCCAAGGGTTTAGGGTATATCCAAGAAATTAGAGTTTAGTGTTTGGATTTTTACCCAAGGGTTTAAGCTTTGTCCAAGGGTTTAGGGAATAGTGTTTAGTGTTTACGATGAGTGAGAGAGAGAGAGAGAGGGAGAGAGAGAGAGAGAGAGAGAGAGAGAGAGAGAGAGAGAGAGAGAGAGAGAGAGAGATTTAGTGTTTTGGGTATACCCAAGGGTTTACAGTTTAGTGTTTAAGATTTATCCAAGGGTTTAGGGTATATCCAAGAATTTAGAGTTTAGTGTTTGGATTTTTACCCAAGGGTTTAAGCTTTGTCCAATGGTAGAGGCTATAGTGTTTAGTGTTTATGATTTTACTTTTTTGTGAGGGTTTTAAAATTGTTAAAAAAAATTTATCTTTTCGCAGCTACTAATATTTTTCATTTATTTTAAAAACTTAACACAAATTATTATTATTTTATTTATTATCTTTAAAAAAGTTGTACATTATTTGGCAAACTATGATTAGTTGGTAATTCACCCAAGAAAAATTCATGATAAAATATTAAACTAGGAAACATTCCTATATAAATCAAAATCGTGGTGGTTAAAAGATAATTCGGTGAATTAAAAGAATGTTTACATTTTTATATTTTTCAAAAAAAAAGGTTTACGATGAGGGGGAGAGAGAGAGAGATTTAGTGTTTTGGGTATACCCAAGGATTTACAGTTTAGTGTTTAGGATTTACCCAAGGGTTTAGGGTATATCCAAGAATTTAGGGTTTAGGGTATATCCAAGAATTTAGGGTTTAGTGTTTGGATTTTTACCCAAGGGTTTTAGGCTTTGTCCAAGGGTTTAGGGTATAGTGTTTAATGTTTATGATTTACTCTTTTGTGACGGTTTTAAATTTTTTTAAAATATTCATCTTTTGGCAGCTACTAATATTTTTCATTTATTTTAAAAACTTAACACAATTTATTATTATTTTATTTATTATCTTTAAAAAAGCTGTACATTATTTGGCAAACTATGATTAGTTGGTAATTCACCCAAGAAAAATTCATGATAAAATATTAAACTAGGAAACATTCCCATATAAATCAAAATTGTGGTAGTTAAAAGATAATCAGTGAATTAAAAGAATTACATTTTTATATTTTTCAAAAAAAAAGGTTTACGATGAGGGGAAGAGAGAGAAGGAGAGAGAGAGAGAGAGAGAGAGAGAGAGAGAGAGAGAGAGAGAGAGAGAGAGAGAGAGAGAGAGAGAGAGAGAGAGAGAGAGAGAGAGAGAGAGAGAGAGAGAGAGAGATTTTGTGTATTGGATATACCCAAGGGTTTACAGTTTAGTGTTTAGGATTTATCCAAAGGTTTAGGGTATATCCAAGAATTTAGAGTTTAGTGTTTGGATTTTTACCCAAGTGTTTAAGCTTTGTCCAAGGGTTTAGGGTATAGTGTTTAGTGTTTATGATTTACTCTTTTGTGACGGTTTTAAAATTATTAAAAAAAAGAATAATACTTAGGTTCACCCCTGGGGTGAACTTATAAATTCACCTCTTTCCTTATTTCAATCAAATTGCCATAAACATTAATATCACATTATAAATAAATTATAAATTACAAAAAGTAAATTTTAAATCATAAACTCTAAATTCAAATCCTAAATCCAAATTTTAGATTTTAAATTTTAAACCAAACCCTAAATCCTAAATCCAAACTTATACCCTAAACCCAAACTATATACCCTAAATCCTAAATCTAAATTTAAATCCTAGACCCTAAACTCAAACCATAAACCCTAAACCCAAACTCTAAACCCTAAACCCAAACTCTAAACCCTAAATCCTAAACCTTAAACCCAAACTGTAAACCATAAACCCGAACTCTATACACTAAAATGTATTTGAAAATACATTTGATGATCATTAACCCAAAGGTATTTGAAACATTTGGGTTTATGATTTACATTTTGGGTTTAAGGTTTAGGTTTTAGCGTTTAGAGTTTGGGTTTAGGGTTTAGAGTTTGGGTTTAGGGTTTATGGTTTGAGTTTAGGGTTTAGGATTTAAATTTAGATTTAAGATTTAGGGTATAGGTTTGGGTTTAGGGTATAGGTTTGGGTTTAGGGTATAGGTTTGGGTTTAGGGTATGGTTTAAAATTAAAAATCTAAGATTTGGGTTTTGGGTTCGAATTTAGAGTTTTTGATTTAAAGTTTACTTCTTTTGTAATTTATAATTTATTTATTTATGTGACATAAATATTTATGACAATATAATTGAAATAAGGAAAGAGGTGAATTCATAAGTTCACCTCAGGGGTGAACCTAAGTATTGTTCTAAAAAAAATTCATATTTTGGGAGCTACTAATATTTTTCATTTATTTTAAAAAACTTAACACAAATTATTATTATTTTATTTATTATCTTTAAAAAAAGTTGTACATTAATTGGCAAACTAGGAAACAGTTGGTAATTCACCCAAGAAAAATTCATGATAAAATATTAAACTAGGAAACATTCCTATATATATCAAAATTGTGGTAGTTAAAAAAATAATCGGTGAATTAAAAGAATGTTAACATTTTTATATTTTTCAAAAAAAAAAGGTTTACGATGAGAGGGAGAGAGAGAGAGAGAGAGAGAGAGAGAGAGAGAGAGAGAGAGAGAGAGAGAGAGAGAGAGATTTAGTGTTTAACCCGCGGGTCCCGCGGGTTAAACATTAAATCTATCTATCTCTCTCTCTCTCTCTCTCTCTCTCTCTTAAATAGATACAAAATACTCCGTAATATTAAACCCGCGGGTCCCGCGAATTACCTGCAAATTTGGACGGGGCAGGTGCATGTATTTTGAATCTTTCATTGCGGGTCATGCGGATTGAAATTATGAGTCAAAAAACTAGGTGACCCGCGGGTTGGCGGGACGGACGGGGTGGGTCGATCCGCAGACCCAGCTCTACCCGTATAATTTGAATCTGTACAATGTCCGCACAGGGTGCGGGCCGTCCACCTAGTAACAAAATAAATGCCATCATTAACATATTCTTTATTAGTACTCGACGATGTACAAATATTTTAACATCCTCCCCATTTCCAACACCCTTGTATCCCTATTTTAACATTCAACATCATCTTTTTTGCACCTAATTTATTCAATATCCGCTTCGTTCTAAACCTCTACAATAGTTTATTTTAAAAAATTTAACATTCTATCCCACAACTTTTAATTCATATTTTTATAACATAATAACTACATATTAATAATAAATTTAAAAATTAAAATAACATAACCTTTTAATATATTATTTTGAATTATATACTTACTTACATTTTAAATAATACAAATTCAATACTAATAAAAGAATTAAAATAAAGAATATATTTATTTCTAGTTGATTATACTGAAAAATGACGTTTGTAGTATCTAAATGAAATTAGAGTGGTCTTTATTTATAAATAAAAAGGAATTTTAAAATTTAATATATTTTTAAGTTTTATTATAGAGTTAATTTGCTAGATATACACAAATGGAGTCAAAATTAGGTAACTACCCAAAACCATGAAAAACCTAAGTCTACAGTAGAAAATCGTGTCTCACTTTCCCGTTTTGCCCATGCCCTAAATTATTATATTGATTCTCTTTCTTACCCGAACTCACATCTCCATCTCCATCATCTATCATTCTCTTTCCCAATTTTCTCAACATTAACTAAGATTAAAACTTCATCTCAAACCGATCTTCTTCTTAAATCTCCAAATTATTACTTACTTTGTTAACAAACTGCAACTATTTCAAAAGAAAGAAAAAACAATGTATAAAGAGAAACGAAACATAGTAAATTATTATTGTGTTAACTATAGATATTTAATGCTAAGCTGAACCATAATACAACTGTTTGATCTCTATATAATACAATAATTGTTAAACGTTAAGAATATATTTGTTGAATAGATAATGATTAAGTTAGCACGATAATATTTTTTACCATTTAACAAAATATATAGTAGGTGTCGATAGATATTTTTAACATATTGGCAACCAAAGATAACATGTTTTATAACAGTTAACCAAACAGGTACCAGTTAATAGAAACATTCTATATAAGATGTAGCTGCTAAGTTTTGACGTACAATGTTATGTGACTTGTTACATCTGTAACAAATTTTGTACCATTTAACAAACTATGTACCAATCAATAACAGTTATTTATTAACATTTTTAAAATCATTTTAAATATCTTTAACATGTTTTGTAACAGCTAAATAAAGATTTACCTGCTCACTATACTCGATAGCACATCCATCATCTTCGTTATGGTCTTCACTAAACCATAAACTTTTGAGATCCAATTCCAGAATTCTGACAAAAATCATCTCTGTTTCGATCTGGAAAAGGGGATGAACAAGATAAAAACATCTCCTAAATAGTCAATTTCCTCGTCAATTGAATCAACCCAAAGATTAACAGAAGAGCCACAAACTGTTTCAGGATCGAGAGCCATAATACTAGTTGGATCCATGTGCTAAGTTGAAAGAAATATATTTAAATGAATATGGATTCACATCTTTGAAGATAGAAAAAAATGAAGAATCTATTGACAAAACAAGAAGAATCAGTTTAGGAATTTTAAGGAAACTCAAAAATAAAAGAAAGGAAAGAAAATTTAATATTTGGGCAGGATTTGGAAGAAGAAACACGAGAGAGAGATAGAAGAAAGATAGTTTGGTTAGGGATAGTTTGGTATTTAAAAAATGTCAATAGTGAATGGGGTATATAGCTAATTATGTCTTTATTCATGTATATAAGGCTTAATTTCTCTTTATTATATAGTAAATGCGTTTGAATTATTAGGTGAGAATAAAATTAAAGAAAATATGCATAGCAAACACAACACGGTACGTGGCAGCGTTGGACCACAATAAAAAAGTTTAACCGTTGAAACGGGTTTTGATGCCACATAGATCAACCCACTTTATCAACACCTTCACTGCAAGGATTTTAACTGTTGAAAATGAGTTTCAACATCCCCATTGAGGGTGGTCTAAGAAGGTACATAAAATTTTTGAAAAATCAAAAATAGAATTCTACACAATGAATGAAAATCTATGTAAAAATATTTGATAAAAATATTAAATCTAATTAAGTTGTAAGATCCTCTCAACTATTAGAATCATCAAATTCCACAAAAATTTATGTTCCAATAACACATCCTCCTAAAATACATAGAAAACATGGTTTTGGCAACTACAACTATATTTTTATTTTTCTTACCTTTTTATTTTTAAAATATAATATAATTTGATAAATTCTTATTATTTTGTTTCTTTAAAAAAAATATGAAATAACAAGATATTATTGGTTGGTGGAACAAAAAGAAAACTCAGTTTTGACATGTTAGCCTCAAATGTTTTCTTTATAATTTACTGAAGATGTTTGGAGCCTTTAAAATTGTTTTGAATTTCGATAATAAAAAAATACTAGGTGTTTTGCTCGCACATATGGGCATAATCGTTTTAATAATTATTAATATATGTATTATGATTTAAACGTCATAATAACTTGATCAATTTAAACATCATAATAACTTATTCTTTATATTCTTAATCATTTTAGTTTTTTATTTTATTTTTATTTCGGTCTACATCTGCTTAACACAAAGGAAAATTTTAAAATTATGAGACCATAAGAATATAATTACATATCAAATATTCCACACAATAAAGTAAAGTAAGAATGTGAACTTTTGGTCACTCTTAATCTACTTTGTATTTTAAGCCATAAACATGTATTTAATTACCAAAAACACTAAAACACACAAATCCAAGTAAAAACAAAATAAATAAAAAGTAAATAAAAACTAAAGTTCAATAATAATTTAGAAGATTTTTTTTTTTTAAAGAAACTAATTGAGATAAAGACAATATTTCATTGGTTTACTTGATCAATATATACATTGAATTATCTTAATATTTCATAAGTTTAATTTTAATGAAAGAAAAATATAATGATAGTTTTATTATTAAAGTTAATTTATAGTTAATTATATAGTGATAAATCTAATTATTCATTAAAAATATATTTATTTTAGCCGTTTTAGAAATTAAACCATTAAACACATGTTCATAATGACATAGAAAACTCTCCAAACTTAATATCAAAGCATATTTATATTATAGATTAAATAATAATAAAACATACACGTGAAATAGTTCTTGAAGTAATTCAGAATACCTAATTCATAATACTTAATTCATAATTTCAAACTCCATGTAACAGAACCGGTTTGCTCATAGTCTTTCAAAGTCAAAAAAAAAAAAAGAAAACAAAGAACTCCTACTGAAAAAAAAAAAAGAAGCAAATATCACAAGTATATAAATATCGATATCAACTATAATCAAGACAACTTGGAATGAATGAGAAAAATGAAATTATAGAGTTTAAAAGATCTTACATCATATAAAAATACCTAACTTGTTTAAAATAATTATTATTGTAATTCCAATTAAAAATTTTGAAATATTTATATTATTTAAATTAATAAATTAATGATTTAAGCTAAAAACTAATAAGAATCTTTTGAAAGTTCAAATAATTATAATCATAATTCTAGTTAGAAATTTCAAAAATATTTATATTATTTAATTTAATAAATTAATTAGAAATCTCAAAATATTTATATTATCTAAATTAGTAAATTGATGATTTAATCTAAAAATTAATAAGAATATGATAAATAAGAAAATTTAGCTAAAATAATGGAAAAACTAACAAATCAGCAAAATCATTTCATAAATAAATTAATGATTTAAGCTAAAAACTAATAAGAATCTTGTGAAATTTAAAATAATTATAATCATAATTCTAGTTATAAATTTCGAAATATTTATATTATTTAAGTTAATAAATTAATTAGAAAGTTCAAAATATTTATATTATCTAAATTAATAAATTGATGATTTAATCTAAAAACTAATAAGAATATGACAAATGAGAAAAGTTAGCTAAAATAATGGAAAACTGATAAATCAGCAAAATTAATTCATAAATAATAGTATATAGATGTTTTAAAATAATAATCATAAAGTAAAAAATAATCTGTCGCTGGAAAATAGTCTTTTTAATATGAAACCCAAATAACATGATGTGTGTTTTTAGTTTTTATTGTAGCTACAAAAATTAGTATCCCTATTTTTTAGGAAAATCACATTTCCAAGATCCTGATAAATATGGTGATTTCAGAAACTACTAATCAAAATTATTCAAAATTTCCTAAACTAAAACAAATCTAAAAACTACAAATCAATTAAGGATTTTTTAGATTTATTGATTAAAAAAGAAGAGAGAGAGAAAGGCGTATATAAATACTCTGTTTTAGAAACGGACAACCCCAAAAGAAGGAGCAAAAGAGAAAAACAGAACAAGAGGACGAAAAAAAAAATGAAGACAACGACAATGCTCTTGTATCTCATCACGATGCTCCTAATAGCCTCCGTGTATTCTCAAGAACAAACGGCGATCCGTCTCGACATGGCGCACCGTGACACACTCTCACCGAATCCGTCACCTTTCCATCGCATTGAAGACATTATGGGCATGGACCAGAAGCGTCTCAGCCTCATTTCTCAGAAAATAAAAACAAGGAAAGGTGGAGCGAGAATGTCGCTGGGATCAGGTTTTGACTTCGGATCGGCGCAGTATTTCTCGGAGATAATGGTCGGAACGCCGGCGAAGAAGTTCAGGGTGGTGGTGGACACAGGGAGCGAGCTGACGTGGGTGAACTGTAGGTTCCATGGGGAAGGACCAGAGAAACTTGAGAATCGTCATGTCTTCAGAGCAGAGAACTCGTCCAGTTTCAGAAAAGTTGGATGCATGACGAAGACTTGTTCGGAAGATTTGGCGAAATTATTCTCCCTCTCCATTTGCCCTACCCCTAGAACTCCATGCGCATACGATTACAGGTACATGTCATTATAAAGAATCTCTCTTTCATTGGTGGTGATTGTATTATTGATCCATAGTCCAAATGTAATTAGGTTGAGTCTAATTAGGAGTTTATTAAAGATTCTGATTAGGTATCTTTAGTGACTGGAAATGATGATGATTATGATGGTCATCAATGAGATAAGAAGTGGGACCTCTCTCTATTGTCACCATATCAATCAGAGTATAATCAGAGATTTTGGAGGTTATAACTATTTATTAGAGATTTTAATAAAATAAAATTCCTTAATATGGAGGAGGTCTATTTCTATGTACATAATCTCTAAAAAATTTAAGGATAAATGTCAATGTTTCGTTGGGTTGTATCCAAATCCGGTCTTGAATATCACGGTCTGTTTTCTCCAACTATCTAGAAAACTTGAGGGAGACATTAGGCCATCTCCATTGAGAGATCTAGGGTGAGGATCACACCATTCCCAAAAAAAAAAATATTAAAATAAGACAAAGTGATGAACCTGAGCAAGCCGCGCTTCTTCGTGGTGAACCTGGGTCTTGACTATTTCGTGGGCTCCACGACACATGGTGGCCCACGAATGGTCAGATTATTATTATTATTTTTTTTTTTTAAAGAAAAATCAAACCGAAAAAAAATAATAATAAAAAAATACTTTGTGAACCCCATGGGAGGGGTTCACTAATGGAGATGCCCTTAGTTAGATGCAAGAGTATGTAAGAGCATCATTATCGCTCGGGACTTTTGTGATGGGGCCCATACCAAAACACATAGGACTTTCACCAAATCACGCAGGACGTTTCTTATATAGGGACAAATAGAGGAAGTCTAGGACTTTTAATGGCGGGACCCACGTCAAACCACGTTAAGGACGGGAGATTGGGACGTGCGATACTTATGGTCTAAGGAGAAGATGTGAAAATTAAATGTGTCTTTTGCTACTATTCATTACAATACATAAATGTCACTTATTGTGATTTGTGAGTTAGGTTTGCCTTCTGAGAAAATAATCTATCCATGTTTTTTTTGCATTCTTACTTGGATTTGGTATAATTAACAGATATGTTGATGGATCATCAGCACAAGGTGTATTCGCTAAGGAGACATTCACTCTTGGTCTAACCAACGGCAGCGTTACTAGTGTCCGTGGCCTCCTCATTGGCTGCAGCAGCTCCTCCGATGGTGGTGCCTTCCGTGAAGTAGACGGTATCCTTGGTCTAGCCTTGAGCGATTACTCCTTCACTTCAAAAGCCATAAACACCTTCGGAGGCAAATTCTCATACTGTCTCGTTGACCATACCTCACACAAAAACGTCTCCAACTATATCATCTTCGGTTCTACCCCCTCATCTGCCACCAAGTCCCCCGCCAGGCGAACCACCCGACTTGACATCGATCTCCTTCCTCCCTACTACGCCGTCAACATCGTTGGAATCTCCATCGGAGAGGAGATGCTCAACATCCCTCCACAAGTATGGGATATAAAGAAAGGTGGTGGGACCATTTTGGACTCAGGAAGCAGCCTCACGTTCTTAGCCGAGGCCGCGTACAAGGCCGTGATTACAGGGCTACAGCGTCACCTTGTTGGTGTGAAAAGAATCAAACCAGAAGGACTACCGATAGAGTATTGTTATTACACCAGAAAGTTCGACGACAAAAAGCTGCCACAACTGTCGTTTCACTTCATGGGCGGTGCTCGTTTCGAGCCTTATCGTAGAAGCTACCTGATAAATGCTGCGCCAGGAATCAGGTGTTTAGGGTTTGTGATGGCTAGAGATGAGGGTACTAATGTCATTGGGAATATAATGCAGCAGAATCATTTGTGGGAGTTTGATATTGAGGCCTCAACTTTGTCTTTTGCTCCTTCTACCTGCCTTTAGAAGATATATCCATTTATCTTGGTGTTTTATTACTTGACAGAATTAAAAAAGTTGTTAGTGAACAAGATAAATAATGCTATCAAAACTTGTTAGATAGCATTCATTTCCTTAAGATCAAGATTGGGCCTTGTAAATAATACGTTGTTGAATGGGCCGTAGAGAGGAGCAGAAAGGGCCTGTAATGTCATTAGCTTCAAAGCGACTCTGACAAAGAAGTGTTGCTTCTGTGTTACGGTGCTGAGGAAAGTAGGAATCTGATGCATCGCTGTCTCAGTTTCATGTGCTCTCTTCTCAAAGCATATTTGATTTTTTTTCTTCTTTTCACTCTCTCACTTATGGAACATTAACAAAACTTGTAAAGTACTCTGTTTTATACCAAAAGTCACATCCTTACTTAAAGACAACATCTTCCATAAAAACATACGATAAGGGTAAATATTCAAAATGATATCCATGATCATAAAAACAGAGAATGAAGGAGGAGCCTTGTGGTTAGAACTTTGATAAATAATTGAAAGGGTAGAACTGGGAAAGAATAGGGATGTGGAGGACTGACCAATCCAATTGGCAATGACCAATCCCATCATGGTATCCACTAAAATGATGCAATCGTTATTGGTGACAGAGAAGCATCACATGCTTCATCATCATTCTATTTGCTTCTACGAAAACCAATCACCATTTTTTGGTTATTGTACTCTTCTTTCAAGTCTCAATACTAAATTTAAAACAATAAAAATAAATATCATGGATAGAGATGATATTTTGAAAACCCAAGAGGATATTATATTTTCCCATGCACATCCTTTTTGTCTTATAAGATAAAATAAACCAAACGAAAATCAATTACTAATTCAATTTGTCACACCACACATACATCAAAAACCCTTATACATGTGATTATAATAAAAACCTCACACAAAACAAAATAAAAATACACCAGCTACCCAGCTGGTTTATCTTACATGACAAAGTAAAAACACACAATCCATTTTCTCCTACGCCTACAATTGTTGTACACAAATCACCCGAAAGTTAAAAACACACTTTCAATGAAGTAAATAAATAAGAAATGGAAAAAAAAATTAGGGATTGGTACTGAGGAGAGTGCAAGGAATGTGACGGTAACAAGTAAGCAAGTGGTCATTGGTTAGACCAGCGGCTTGCATGAAGGAGTGAACCACAGTGGGACCCACGTACCTGAAGCCTCTTCGGACCATGTCTTTGCTTATGCTCTCCGACTTTGATGTCTTAACCGGAATCTTGTGGCCAAACTTGTAGTTCGTGGAGATGGGCTTGTTGTTCACAAAACCCCAAAAGTACTTCTCTAGTGACCCGAAGTTTTTCTTGATCTCTAGGATCTTAGTAGCATTCTCCACAACGCCTCTCACTTTGCTCATCTCTATCTTGTATTCAATGCTTATTGCGTTCATCTCTTTCTCGTTAAGTTTTGCAACCGCTTCCGCTTCAAATTCCATAAACGCCTTCCTGAAGTCATGGCGTTTTCTCAAGGTTGAAGTCCAATCGGAGCCTACTTGTGCGCCACTGAGGGTTAGAAGTTCGAACAACGTCCTGGGATGGAGATAATTAGTTTATTATTTGGCCAATATATATGAAACTGTGATAAGATATTAATAAAATAACTAAGGAGCAAAAAGAAACTCTAATCACTTCGAGTTTCAAATATTTAGGGGAATATAGATTTAAGATTAGTACCAAATCATTTAGGATAATATCGTACTTCCAAAGACTTTAGAACACTCTATAACCTAAAATCATTGGTATTTTTCGCAACTATAGAATTTTGATGGCAATTATGATAACTAAAAGTGTTAGTATTATGATTTGCAAGAAAAAGACATTATGTGACGTACTTGTCATCATGGACAGGAACTCCCCATTCTTCATCATGGTATTCAACGTAAATAGGATCTGAGAAATTGACATTAAAAACAGAATTTTGAAGAGATACTAATATACCAAGTAAAAAAATAAAATGGAAAGGCTAATATACCAGAAGTAGGGGTGATGAAGCTGCATCTCTGAGGATGAGGATGAGGGCTAGGGTGAACAAGGGGGACAATTTTGGAGGAGTTGAAATTAGTTAGGGTTGATTTGGATCTGCCGTAATGAGCAATCTTGAGTTTCCTTAGGGCTTGTTGTGCAGCAACTTGCTCCCTCCTCACAGCGGCTATACTCCCAGGAGCATCGGTTATGAGCCAAGAAGGACAGCTTTCTCCTTCTTTAAAACTCTTTGATTTCTTGCGCTCCAAGCTTCCTCTCACTTTGGCTGAACCACCATTGCTCATCACACTGTCCCTCTTGAGAGACTCAGAACGGTCCATAAGGCGATTGCAACTATTTGACTGCAACATTCCTCTTTTGGTCAAACCCATTGTCTCCGTTCTGCTCATATTTCCAATATATTATCTCTTAAGTTATATGGTGCGGGAAGAGAAAGACGCTGTAATATTTAGTAAGACGAGAGAAGAGTTGAGTTGATGATGATGTAATGGAGAAGCGAGGTGGTTGTGTACGTATATATACTACAAGGGACATAGAGAGTTGAAAGGTGGTTGTAACTAAGGGTAATTACATTCTTACATAATGTGACATTATTCTAAAACTAAAACCGTGTGGATATTAAATTATCAAATAACAACAAGCAACAACAAAAGAAGAGGAATTTGAAAAAGAGTTAAGAGGCAGTGGCATGTGCAGAATTTGATGCAATGATGCCATCAAATCACATCCCATGTGACCTTTAAGTCTTCCTCTAACTATATGTGTTTACTTTTCTTTTGGTACTTCAATATTCTTTCCTGTATTATTTTCGGCTTCTGTCCTTTATTTATCACATGCTCAAAACCATATCTATAGCGTTAGTATTCACGCAACTTTTTTTTGAAGAATAGTATTCACGCAACTTAAATTTTCTATTATCAACTTTCCATCTTGAATTTTATTTATGTTTTTTTATTTATGTTAATTAGTTTACAAAGACAATAAACTCTAATTTAATGAAAGTTCGTTTTTCAATTGTTTGTCACCGGATCAATTCTATATATTCATGTGCAAATTTTTGTATGCATATTGCAGTTTAAACATTTTGCAGAGAAAAAGAAGGGAAATTAGGATGAATTTCAAAAGGACGAAAACACAAGTAATCAAGTGTTAAAAAAAAAAGTAATCAAGTGTTTAGGATGAAGGAGATAAGATAAAGAGAGTAAGAGACATACCATGTGGTTTCACATTATCCTATTCCTCTAAATATCTTATTTTATAAGTTTTATAATATTAAACACTACCTAATACTCTAATACATATCTTTATTCTCATCTTCTGTGCCTAGTTGTTGTCTTCCCCCTTGCTCCTAAAATCATGATTACGGTTTTTAGTCGAGATTTTTAACTCATGATTTAACATTTTTTATATATTTTTTGGAAAAAGAACAGTTTTTATATCTTTTATTGAATGATTTTTTTTAGTTAAAATCTATAAAAAACTAAAAACTGTTTCTTAACCAAAGTTAAAAACCTCGACTAAAAGACCGGGGTTAATATGGTTTAAGTCATTTTCAAATTCATGATATGTTTGCTTCCTCCGTTATGTCAATTCCAATCAAATATCTATTATGCCCATTCCAATCAAATATCTATTATGCAGAACTTTACACGTAGAATGTCATCTCGTGAATCTTTCTTCAGAATAACACAATTGACTTTCTCAACGCTTATGCTAATTCATGTACAAGTAAAAGCCTACAAACAAATTAGAAGAATGTGGTTATAGGTGAGTGAGAGAACATGTGACGATGTGGCACGTTGCGTCTTTGCCTTCGCGCTTCGCACGAAGTTTCATCAGCACTTAGCATAATTATTTCCACACGAATATCATTGGGGAATACGTATAATTGAATCTTGAAGAACAAAAAAAAATATTACGTATCGATGAATCCATCGAACATATATCGTCATTGCAGTCTTATCATCATAGGAATGCAATATATATCGAGTCTATTAGGGACTGATGTTTTTTTCTGACTAAACCAAGTTTTAGTCAAATAAAACGGTCTACTGAAGAACACTTCTATAGTACCATGGCTCTTCTAAATAGGAGAAAATAAAGCATCTGGTCCTAACCTTTTTTGCTAGTTGATCTGTTCGACAATTCTTTTTTTTTTTTTGTGCACGTCTGTTCGACAATTCTCGTTCTAGAAAATATAATATGCAGGTTAATGTCTAAAAGCTATCATGTAGATTCTGGAAAATATCAAACAAAAGCTGGCCCATATACTATCACATAAGAGGCCTACTAATACGGCCCATTATTATAGATGAGAATGGAGTTAACAAGCCCAATTTTATGTAATAGTTAAAAGCACATAACATATACGCAAGTAGTGAGAAAATGACAAACTGATTTCGGTAAAATCTCAGTTTTCAGAACTAGTAGCAACAACAAGTGGAACTTATTCGTACAAATTATATACATTTAAGAAAATTAAAATATTGTAAAGTAAAACTAAAAGCTCCAGCCAAGATCATCCATGGGATTGAAATCCATAGACATTGCAGAAGAAAAAATAGAAGCAAAATCAGGATCAAATGTAGAAGAAGAAGGCGTGTTAAACAAAATGTCCATGTTGATATCATCATCTTCAACTCCTGTTACTGCCTTTTCACTTGAAAACATGGGAGCTTCTTCGGGGATTGTTGCCATTCCATCTACAGTTGACCAGTTAGGAATCCCATTTTCATCATTTAAAAGACTTGACATGGTATGGTCGATAGGGATCACGGGTTGGGAGGGGGTTGGAGCCTGGTTAGGAGATTTAACTCTGTTTGGTTTATTGGAAGTGTAAGGATTGACGTTTGTGATTGAGAAAGCTGTGGTTGATTGATCAAAAGTAGGGTTTGCCATGATGGACTTTGTCTTGCTTTGCTTAGGATTATTACCACTAGAAGAAGAAGCAGATCTTTTGTGTGAAGGCATAAGATTATGTGTGGAAGGATCTAAGCCTTGAGAAAGAAGCTTCTTCTTAATGCAAGAGTTCCAAAAGTTCTTTACTTCATTATCAGTGCGCCCTGGTAAATGCTTAGCAATTTGAGCCCATTTGTTACCAAGAATACGATGAACATCGATGATAGTCTGCTCTTCCTCCGCCGTAAAGGAACCTCTCTTCAGATCAGGCCTCAAGTAGTTTATCCACCTTAGTCTGCAACTCTTCCCACATCTCTGTAACCCTATATACATACATACTATTTATAAACCACACACCGATAATGAAAATGTGAAAGGACCCATAGTAATATAAAAATAACACAGAGCGTTGGAAAACTCATGATTCCTATATACATATTTATATGCTAAGTAATGTGTAGATTAATGAATGAAAATGTAGTCAAAGAGTTAGAGAGATAGATAGAAGATGTGAAACCAGCAAGCTTGGGAACGGAACTCCAACTAGGATGACCATGAGTGGTGATATAACGAAGGAGCTTGGCGTCTTCCTCTGGAGACCAAAGCCCTCTCTTCACTTTGTGCTTCCCACAGCACCGATGTCCCATTTCATCTCTTTTCATTTCCCATTTCTCACTCATCTTCCTACTTTATATTGACAACATACAAGCTAAGACTCTTGGTGTTAATAAACCAACATGGTCACTATTTAATTAATTTTGTACTAATCTTTCTTTGGATAATTAGTCTAATATGATTAACCAAACTTGTGTTGTTTCTCTTTTTCTCTGCGTGTCTTCAAATGGAAGCCTGTTTAGAGACATTAGCAGTTCACGTCACTTTCCTTGACAAGAATCATTCATGTATCTATTTAACTTGTTTTCTGCTTAATGATTGCCATGCATTGCATGCATGGTTCCTGTAGTTATCAGTGTAGTTTAATGGAATGGTTTAATACTATATGTTCTCTATAAGACGCTAACTTGCTAAATTCTATAGAGTTTAATTTAAGTGTTGATTGATTACTAGACTTCAAAATACATCGGGTCATTGACTCATTGGTAAGAAGAATAGTAGTTATGATCATCGGATCATTACGCTACTTATATAGAATGACCCATTAATTGGGGTTTAGACATTTGTGATTTAGATCATCACGTACCTTTGTAAACTAAAAATCAATACGCATAAACGTGAAGAATCCATAACAATCACTTTTTATACTTTAGCGTTACCCCTTCACTTCATTTTATGATATGGTCTAATGGAGTAGCCTAGTAAAACCAAATAGAAATATAAAAATGCAGCAGAGTATCATTAACTCTACAAACAATCAACAAGAACATTAAGATCATCAAACATGTACTTTATTTTTTCTTTTTTTTGAAACGTATATTTTGTTTAAAAGCTACTAGAACTCGATTTTCCACCGCCAATGGATCAAGATTCCTTTGCGGTGATAAGACCTTAGAACCCGTGTTTAAATTTTGACCTAAAACTGATATGAAGAAAAAGGTTATCGACTTATCATGTGAAAGTCTTTTTTGCAAATGCATGATTTTTGGGTATCTTGAATTTTGGAATGATGAATAGTATAACGTATTCTCAGTAAATACGTTCTTTCATTTACTAACATATTAGTTAACTTTGGAGGTAAAGTAAGGAGCACGACTGCAATATTTTCCGACCTAATCGCAACTACTAGAAAATTGGAGCACGAGAGGAGATATATAGAACAATCCTTGGAGCTTCCAAATAACATTTAATCTTAAGTAATCCACGTACAACGCCATCGTTTGTTTGAATCCGTCAAGTTATATGTAATAATAAACTAATTAATATATGGGTGGTAAAAAGCGGTTATTTAACATAATAATATCAATCAGTCGCTGTTAATACCATATCATGTAAGATCTTCGTCTTAATGAAGCCACACATATTTAACCATACACATTTGGTTTGGAGTTTGGACTTTGGTTAAGTACTATTCATATTTCAGCCTTTCCTTCTTCTGATTCAATATTTTTATTTATTTATTGATAAACCCTAACCATGGGGAAACTGATGGAATAGACCACTTGGTAATCTCTTACATTTCTACTAAAATGTAAAATTAACGATAAAAGTATAGGCAAATTGTTAGGCAGTTGTGGTATCAATTTGACACCTTGAAGTCAGAATGATGTAACACAATTCATTTTCATAATAAATAACGGGGTAATCATGATTCATGACTCTGTTTTCTCCAAGACACGTACGTCATTTGATTATAGGAGTAGTAACTAAGAAGATCTCTGTCTATAACGTTAAATTGCCTTCAGGTTTGAGATCTTTTTCTTATTTAACAATTTTCCAAATGTTTAGCTCGACGTACAAGCTTTGTTAACATGAGACATTGTCAATATAACAACACTGTCTTCTGGATAATTTTTTTTTTGTGTTGAACGACTTTTGAGGATTATTTTGTGTTGAGTAGTTTTTTGTAAATTATAATAAGAATCTGAAGGATAAAACGAGACCTATACGGTAAGGTTAATTTTATGTTTTGAAAAAGAAAAGAAACAAAGAATAATAACAGAGAATTTGGAAGCTGGTGAAGTGTCAGAGCAAACAAATAAGACATTTACTCCATCGTTCAATCTTATCTTTAAGTTATGTAATAAGTCTCCCTCCTTGCAGAAGATTAATAAAACATCCCTTTTTGACCGTTTCAGATCCGTGAGACTTCCATTGACTCGTCAACAGACAGACTTTGAGAGTTGAGACTACGACATAAACCTTGCCTTGACCAGACTCTTGTTTGTCTCAAGAGTCGATAGACTCAAGACCCTCAAATATACTGAGCCTTTTAAGGTGGACCTGATAGGCCCATCTAAGCTTTCCGTTTATGTCGTTTGGCCCGCAATTTCATCAGAATGGGAGTGCGTAGATTAATATTGAGTTTATGAGAAGTCTTGGTGTGCAAAGTAACACACGTATGTAGTAAACACACGAGCACTGGGAAATTTATGGGGCAGCCTTCTTCGTCATCACATTTATTAGAGCGGTAAATAAAGATGAACAATACTTAGGTTCACCTCTGGGATGAACTTATAAATTAACCTCTTTCTTTATTTCAATCAAATTGCTATAAATATTAATATCACATTATAAATAAATTATAAATTACAAAAAAGTAAATTTTAAATCATAAACTCTAAATTCAAATCCTAAATCCAAATTTTAGATTTTAAATTTTAAATCAAACCCTAAACCCTAAATCCAAACCTATACCCTAAACCCAAACTATATACCCTAAATCCTAAATCTAAATTTAAATCCTATACCCTAAACCCAAACCATAAACCTTAAACCCAAACTCTAAACCCTAAACCCAAACTCTAAACCCTAAATCCTAAACCTTAAACCCAAACTGTAAACCATAAACCCGAACTCTATACACTAAAATGTATTTGAAAATACATTTGATGATCATTAACCCAAAGGTATTTGAAAAATTTGGATTTATGATTTACATTTTGGGTTTAAGGTTTAGGATTTAGCGTTTAGAGTTTGGGTTTAGGGTTTAGAGTTTGGGTTTAGGGTTTATGGTTTGAGTTTAGGGTTTAGGATTTAAATTTAGATTTAAGATTTAGGGTATAGGTCTGGGTTTAGGGTATAAGTTTGGGTTTAGGGTATGGTTTAAAATTAAAAATCTAAGATTTGGGTTTAGAGTTCGAATTTAGAGTTTATGATTTAAAGTTTACTTCTTTTGTAATTTATAATTTATTTATTTATGTGACATTAATATTTATGGCAATATAATTGAAATAAAGAAAGAGGTGAATTCATAAGTTCACCTCAGGGGTGAACCCAAATATTGTTCAATAAAGATCTACTTCATGTTTGGCAGAAGTTATTACATGTGAGTTTGTGCATTTATAACACCAAATGCGCATTAGAACACTAGAGTAGAAAGCGTCAAATAGCTATACCTATAAATGTTTTCTCTAACCGAGACAAACCGTACGGTTCTTGGTGATGGAACTCAGAGAATCTTGGAGGGAGAAGTTGGGATTGATGTCAGAAAGATTCAATGTGGAGTCCAAGGAGGAAGACGAGGGAAAATGATCCTCAAACCATATAATTGGGAGGGGTGATGTGTTGTTGAAAAAGAGAGTAGAGTAGTCTTTGGTGAGACTTGCTTCTTGTGTTTCACATGCTTTCTCCAACATGCTCTCCATGTATTTCCCTTGTGCTTCAATCCTTTGATTAACCTGTCTTTCTACTTCTACCTCTTCCTCTATTCTTCTTTTCACTTCCATTTGCATCCTTCATTATCCATAATTACCATTAAATTGTATATTATGTAATTATATTTGAACCAGTTGTTAAGATTGGAATTGGAAAGTACATACTCGTTCATATTGCGACCAATGATGTGTGGAGTAGTGAATACCACATTCCTTTGAAGATCCAACATGGAAGCTGCATGTGTAATCGATCGATGATTAACAGCTAGATAAGTCATTCACGCGTAGCACCAAGAAAATTTTGATTAATTAGTGTTAATAAATGAAGTCTCTCACACAAGTCTATTATAAAGGATCTAGATCTCCAAATAATCAAAAAAGCTAATGGATTATGCGCACCTTTGTTACTATCCCTAATATTTATGGAGTGACCATGACTATGTTCCTTGTGAGGTTGCTTTCCAAGTCTGAACTTCTGTAAACAAAAATGCATATAAAGTTATAGTTACCTGTATATGCTATATCATATATGTTTTAATTCTAACTATGGCAAAACTAACTAATTAAGAAGGAAATCATGAACAGTGAATATGTAAAGTAGAGGAAGCTGAAAAAGAATGATGTATGTATCTAGCAAGAGAAAGACCTGGAGATGGCTCTTGAGATGGTAAAGTGTAAGACCCTTCACAGCCATCACTCTCATAATCGTCTTTGGTGTAGCCTCTGTTGATATAGTATCACATACATATGACTACAAATGAATGAAAGGAATGATGATGAAAACGTACTGTCAGGGCCACCAAGGTGAGTGACGGCGTCAACGAAACGTTCATGAAGCTCTGCGGTCCAGCGAAGGCGAGGCTTAGGGTCGGTGGTGAGGACGAGACCTGATGGTGACTCAGCTCTCCTCTCCTCCCTCGACTGCATCATGATTAAACACACAAATGCCGACGGGTGGTGCAATATTCAGCACAAGCGAATATCAGTATTTATGAAAGATGTAAAAGAAAGGAAACACACGACGTCTTACAAACTATAAAGTTAAATCATGGACTGACATTGACACGTAATTGTTTTTATATTAATAGTTAAAAAGCAGGGAGGCATATCTATAGATTATATATGCAAATTGAAATAGTAAACCATGCAGGCGATTTTACATTCACACATGTCTAAGTACCGTACAAATCTGCATGTCCAAGTCATTCTATTGTTGATTTATTGACGCATGTGGCCTTGTACATTCATACAATAAGAATTAGGTTATACCATCAAATCCAAATTTGCATGTCTTAAGTCCTTATATTCTGATATATATGGCATTATACATTCATTCGATGAGAAGAAATTGCTTTTCAAAAATTAGCTTTCTTTTAGATATATTGCAATGCACATGAGTGTGGGGAGTAAGAAGCATAAGCATCTTGTTTGTTTTAAAAATTGTTTTATTAATCTTCAATGAAAGGATTCGTGTGCGGTGTGCTTTGAATAAAGATGACGAGCGGAATAAAGCTGATGTTTAACTTTTATCTCAACAATTAATTTCTGTATGCAAATAGGAATCTCATGCAGGTTAGGAAAAAAATCAATAAAAAAGGAAGAAGAAAGTATTTATTTTGTTTGCTTAGTTTTCAAGCGGCCTCTTGGCTCCTTTATTTGATCGAATCTTCTTGTATGCACATAGATGAATCTATTCTCCATTCATATCACACACCAGTAGCACCACTAATGACTCGAACACAACTCAACCAAAAATGTAGATTTCTCTTCATTGCACAATACAAACATTAGACCCAAGAAGAAAGGTGATTAAGCCCAAAAGTATTCAAGCCCAGTCCAATATACGTAAGGGTCCGGTCGAATTAAGTTAGGCCACATTTGTCTTTCGATGTTCCAACTTCTTGCTAACATGACGACAATTGCAATTCATAGATTGATCAATTTTCCTACCCACTCTACTACCTCTCTGCTTATTCTACTCATCAACCATTTAAAAACTTAGCAACACATCAGATATATATATATATATTTTTTTTTCCTTTTACGCATAATCTACTCATCAATCATCAAAGAAACTTAGCAACAGATCATTTTTCTTCTTTCCTGGATCTGATTCATGTTGTCAATAATTGCCTAATTGGTGATAACACCAGTAGATACAAAACTGAGGAGGTTAATTTGTGAACCTAACAAAGAAAGGGGACTATTATGTAAATTCAGTTAATTTTGTTTTTCAAAAAGAAGCGACTTGACCAAAACAGCCATGGGACTGGGAGGAGATGAGAGGATCTACGAAACTTCGATTTGGGGGTTTTCTTTTCTTCTAGATCCTAGCTAATTCGTCTAAAGACGTCGCCTTTGACGACGACGACGACGACGACCACCCATTCATCTCGCTAACCGTTCTCCCTTTTCTCTATTTCCACCTACCTCCCACGCACAACAAATCTCTCACTTTTTTTCCTCAAATATGCCTTCCAATACGGCGTCGTCTAGCTCCGCAGCTGCCGGATCTGCAGATTCTTCCTCCTCCCGTACAAAATCCAAACGACCCAAGTGTATCTCTCTCTCTCTCTCTCTCTCTCTCTCTCTCCTCGTTGACTCTAATTACATCTGCAAAAATCAATTCTTCCGCTCATTGTTTTACAATTGATTCTTCAAAGTTAGAATCTTTAGTCATGTTTTTTTTTTAAAATTGAATCAAGCTCTGTGGACCAATGGGGTATTGGATTCTGTTTCGTTGGATGTTTTGATTTTGCAGATTCGAAGTTTACACAGCAGGAGCTTCCTGCTTGCAAGCCTATTCTCACGCCTGGTTGGGTATGTATAGCTTCTTTTGTAGCAGCATCATTGTATTATACAATCAATCTCCAGTTGTGTAACTGTATAAAAAGTTTCCATTTTTTTAATCATCTCATTTTTTGCAGGTGATTCTGACTTTTTTAGTCATTAGTGTGATCTTCATTCCACTCGGAGTTGTTTCGCTTTTCGCTTCCCAGGATGTAAGTGAGAGGATGATCCAAATGTTTTTGCTATCAAATGTTTCCATATCTCTCACATGTTTTCATCTCTTTATGTGAATAGGTTGTTGAGATCGTTGATCGGTATGATAATGATTGCGTACCCACGCCTGCTAGGGCTAACAAGGTTGCTTTTATTCAAGGAGGTGCTGACAAATCTTGTAACCGGACACTAGTGGTTTGAGTTTCCTATTCAACAAGACAAAAAATGTTTCATTCTTTTGAGAGAATGAGTAGTAGCCTCTGATGATGTCTTTGTTCAGGTTCCTAAGAAGATGAAGCAGCCTATCTACGTTTATTACCAGCTTGAGAACTTTTACCAGAATCACCGCAGGTAGTTCTATGGAGTCTTTTACTACAGTGCTTGGCTTTGAGTGAAATTAGATGTGGCTTAGAAGTTTTTGGATATTCACAGGTATGTGAAAAGCAGAAGTGATGCGCAGTTGAGAAGTGTGAAAGATGAGAACCAAATCGATGCATGCAAGCCTGAGGATGATGCTAATGGGCGGCCGATTGTGCCGTGTGGTCTGATTGCTTGGAGTCTCTTTAATGACACTTACGCTTTATCCAAAAACAACCAGCCTTTGAATGTGAGCAAGAGAGGCATTGCGTGGAAGAGTGATAGGGAACACAAGTTTGGCAAAAATGTGTTTCCCAAGAACTTTCAGACGGGCAATCTCACCGGTGGTGGCAAGCTAGATGAAAATAAATCGGTAAGCCTTCAAATGACTTTGGTGGAGTCTCAGAACTCGGTTGACTTGGAATCTCTTTACTCTTTTGGTGTTTTTCAGCTGAGTGAGCAAGAGGATCTGATTGTGTGGATGAGAACTGCAGCTTTGCCAACATTTAGAAAACTATACGGGAAGATTGAGAGTGACCTGGAGAAAGGTGATACCATACACGTGATTCTGAAGAACAACTACAACACATACAGTTTCGATGGAAAGAAGAAGCTTGTTTTGTCTACAACTAGTTGGCTCGGTGGAAAGAATGACTTCCTCGGCATTGCTTACCTCACGGTTGGAGGAATCTGCTTCTTCTTGGCACTTGTATTCACCATCATGTATCTTGTGAAACCAAGGTATATATACATATAAATATCCTAATGATTCTTATCCATGGATAATATAACAGCAAAGTGTTAGGCCGGTTTTGATTTGGTGTTGGTGTTTTTTTTTTGCAGGCGACTTGGAGATCCTACTTACTTATCCTGGAACAGAGTTCCCGGTGGTGGTCGGTAAACAAAGACTCTTTATGTAAATCTCTTTTATCCATGATTGTAATTTTTAGCCAAAACTGCGAGTGATAGTTTGTATTTATAGATGTGTAAGTGCATGATGATGATGTTACAGTTGAAAGATGCCCACCATGGTTGATGCTTCCTATCAATTTCATTTACCTTTCTCCTTTTCTCTTCCTCCATCCATATAACGAATAAAGCACTTACTTAGCTAACCTCTCTTTCTCTCTCACTCTGTCTTTAACTATTGTTTGTCTCTATCAAAAAGCAAGTCATTGTGTTCAAAACAGAATAGTATTGATTCCATGATTACAGCTTCGAGAAAAAAAAAAGAGCAGCATTTTGTGCTTGTTTGTTAGCTAATAGCCGTGGTGGAGTCAGTGTTTCACGCCCAAATGGCTAAGAGAGACATGGAAGCAGCGCCGAGGAGGAGGGAGAGGAAAGCAGCCAAGTGAAGCCAGAGATTAGATTGCAATCTCGGATTAACGAAGTCAGGAGCAAGAAGATCAACGAGTGACATGTAAATGAGAATCCCAGCTGATGCAGCGTTCAGCATTCCTTCCACCATGATCGCCTCTTTGCTCTCTCTCCTGTAGCCTAAACCACTCGACATCCCCATACCTATCCCTATCCCCACAGGCGCCGTCACTGAGAAGAATGTCGCCATTATCACCGTTGATTTCGACTGTAACTCCGCCTATACAATCATAAAATTATCAAAACTGTATTAAAACCAATTGGAGGTAAGTGGAGTGGATACTTACAAGAGAGATGCAACCGCCGAGGCCAAGACCTTCAAAGAACTGATGGAAAGAAAGTGCAGCCATGAGTGGCTTTATAGTGTCTATGCTCTGTGAAGCTCCAAGGGAGATCCCTATTATAACCGAATGCACAACTATCCCAATCTCAAGAACCTGCGACACGATCCTTCTCCTTATCAACTCTGTCGACCCATGCGAGTGTCCATGACTCGCATGAGTATGGACATGAACATGACCAGCATGCTCTTCATCCTCAACCACGTTCACTTGCTTGGTCCCCATACTATGCTGCCTCTTGTAATACGCCGTTGCAAACGTATCGATCATAAGCGTCCCCATCGCTGACAACATGGCGACAAAACCAGCAAACGGGAACTTACCAGCCGCAGTGCTCTCAAGACAAGGCGAGCTCAGTCTCTCGAACGCGTCTGGTAATATGTGGACGAACCCTGTACAGAGGATCACTCCCGCGGCGAAAGCTTTCACCATGAAGAAGATATCGTTCTCCGGCTGTAACGCCGGGATCTTCTTCCCGATCAACGGTAGACTCACGCCGACACCTCCGGCCACAAGAAGCAAAGCTATCGAACCGAGCTTCAGCGTCGTTGCCTTCTCTGCTTCCTCTTGAGTCACAGCTTCATGTTCATCGTGACTTGTACAATCACTAGACGCACAACAAACATGCATACATATTATCAATATTACATAAAGTCTCAACATGTTTGTGGAAAAACAGCAACTGTATTCAGACATGAGTTTAGTTTAGATATTTTTTTCCGGTTCTTGTGTTGTGAGAAAGTAAAGTATGGAGAGCTATGGAGAAGTAAGGGAAGCTTTTTATAATGAGAAAGCGAGAGAGAACCTTTTAACTTTACAAGTGAGTGGTATGTAAATGATAGTAGCAGAATATAAACTTACGTAGAGTTGACCACTATACACTACATACTAACTTCGTTGTCACGCACAAACATAATCTCTTAGTATTCTCTGATAATTGTATAACTTTTAAGTCATTAACAAAGACTAATCATATAAATGGAACGAACAAAAAAAAGTATTGCTCTTTTGGTATTTTTAAAGTTTTTTGTTATTTATGGGACAAGACGGCTAAAGAAATTTTCATTGGTTAGTACAAGAAGTTCCTTAAGCATCTTAGGTTGGAGTTTATGGATGGTTGATATAAGACGCCCTTTCGATATCTTCTAATCATTAGTTTATCTGTTCAAGTGTTTATACAATTTATTTCCTGTTTATACATTGTTGAGAGTAACATTGATTAAACTAGAGTGACGATTCAAAGATATATTAAGAAAAAGCATAGAGACTTATTGATTCTGGAGCTTGATTGGTCACTCTTAAACTAGTATACTGTTTTTTACCAAAAAAAAAAGAACTGGTATACACTTTTACGTATGCATTGAATTGAAATTGTTTTTTTTTTGAGTAATACAGTAGGAAAGGAGATACTTTGTGAATTGTTCCCAACCCTTGTAATTGCTAGTCAATAGTCATGATCATGGTGACTACCTCTCTTTTCACTACTTTATCAAAAGCAAACAGAAATATATATGTAATATAAATTGAACTTTTTTAACCTGAAAGTAAATGTGAAGACAGAATGTCGACATCGCACCCTGTGAGCCGTGAGAAGAGTGGTTTTAGTTTGATTTTTTCCATTTACTTTTTTGCTTCAAAAAATTTGCGATGGTCTCATGTCCTCACAAGTCACAAGGTGGGTAGCATTGGGCCAGTGAAGCCACGTGTTAGAATTGAGATTTCACTATCACCATTACATTGAGTGCGATGGTTACTGAACCTAATGTTGGCAATGGCAACATTGTTTTTTGTTGTCAACAGCTAAAATTTCAATAATTGATGAGGGGTCTTGCTTTATCTGCAACCCATCTTGGGATGTAGGACATAAGAAGAAACAATTCGGCTATAACTAGTTTTCCGAGCTAAGAAAAGTATACTTGTAGAATAGAGTATATAATGCAAAAGGAACTCCATGCATGTATTCTTGGGAAGCCATCTTGAACTTCTCAAACTTTATTGACAAAGCTTCTCAAAATAGACCATTTGTGGTGTGAGACATTTCATTGTTCAAATCAATGTTTGAAGTTCATAACGAAGCAATGCCGTTACCAGTGGATATTTGAAGTCCATAAGGCCTAAAATATCCATATTTCCAGCTGATCATCAACTGAATGATCAAAATCCACAACCACATGTGGTATTTTATGATCCAACAAACCTGCATGATAAATCTTTCACATGCATGTACATGTGCATTGCCCATTATTTTATCAAGGATATGTTGTTCATATTGTTTGTCATATACGAAATGTGTACTTCCTAAATCCTAATTATTTTCTAGCTTTCTTTTTTCATCTAACAATTTTATTGAACAAGCAAGAGTTATATTGAATAACCGAGACATGACTTAAACATTTATTCTATTAAAATAAGATCATGTATACTTAATAAATGTTCGGTTCAATAATATATTTTATTTATTTAAATAACTATTATATCAAATTAAATTAATATTAAACTTAGATATAATTAGACAAAAATTAAAATATAAAACTTACAATTTTCAAAAAAATTAAAACAAAAATATATCCGCTGTTTGAAAATGTGGGTCATAATCTAGTACAGAGCTTAAAGATCAAATTACAACTTACTAGAATGGTTTGTGGTGAACCTCTAGACTTGAGCAAGATGAATTTTCGAATAACAATTTTATCTTGTCAAAATAGAAATCTTTAACCGAGGAAGAGAAAAAAAAAACTAAACATAAACGAAAGAGGGATTAACCTAAATGAAATGTCTTTTTAACTTTTAGTTAATGCTATTTTAGGGAGAAAAATCATGTGCGCAATTTTATCAAAATATGATTTAGTGCTATTTAAGGGGTTCTCTATTTTCTTATCTATTAGATATTGTTCAAAAAAAGATATTTTAGTTTTATTTAAAATATAATTAAAGTTTATATATTTATGACATTTATAAAAATTTAATAAGAAATATTTATATTATAAAGTTGGATCAAATAACTTTTTTTGGCACGTCAAACAACTATCCATATTAAAAAAAAAAGACAACATTTCTTTCACATGCAATTTAATAGAAAACTAGATCATGATCCGCGCGACCGCGCGGATTCCATTTTTGTCTTAACATATAACATATATTCTATAGTAGTTAATATAATTTGGAGTTTGTCTAATTCTATATTGTAGTTTTAAATCATTTTGAGTTTGTCCAATTCTATATTGTGTAGTTTAATATAATTGTGAGTTTCTCAGTTTCGTAGTATAGATGTAGGGTGAAAACAATAATCTAATATTAACCAATACAATTTAGACTAACATAACTGAAGTCTTCATTATGATATTAATAAAATAGTTATAATTTATACAATAGATAAACAAAAATATTTATGAGAAAAAACTAACAGAGATTAACCGTGCTGATATATAAATGTTTTATATTTGGTTAAATAATTTAAATGAAATTGTAGTAATCCAAAAAAATAGTTTCAAATTTTTTTATTAATAAAATAAGTATTTTGAATGTATATGCAAAAAGTTCAATACGAAAATGACTAATGTGTTTTTTATAAAGTTAAATGCTTACAATGTTTCTGTTTTATACTTATTCACAATATAAATATTATGGCCCAATTTTATTGATATGTAATTAATAAGCCGTAACAGCAATTGTCCAAGAAAAAATTAAAGATGTTATAGTTTATTTTCCTTTTCTTTGCTATATATAAGGAAATATATTCTAGTTATTGCATATCTAAGGTAAATTCGTCCCTTTAAATTATAGAATGTTCTATGTTATACTTATATTATTTGAGTATCAAGAAATATATATTCTGATATCTGTATCCAACAATTTAAAATTTAAAGTTAATCAATAACTGGTTAAAGACTTGTTAATGACTCGCAGTCGACTAAAGAAGATGTATAATATAGTTGTTTATGAATTATAGTTGTAAATATAGTTGTTTATGTTAGATGTATAATATAATGTACAGAAGTATAATATAATATAGAAAAAAATCATAGTTGTTTACGAACAAATGTATAATATAATGTCCAGAATTATAATATAATGTATAATGTATGCAAAAAATTATAGTTGTTTACGAATAGATGTATAAAATAATGTCTAGAAGTATAATCTAATGTATAAAAATAATAGTTGTTTACGAACAAATGTATAATATAATGTCCAGAATTATAATATAATGTATAATGTATGCAAAAAAAGTTATAGTTATTTATGAATAGATGTATAACATAATGTCTAGAAGTATAATATAATGTATAATAATAATAGTTGTTTACGAATATATTTTAAAGTTGTATTCCCATTCGATGTATAATAATAGAGAGAATGAATTTTTTTTTTGTTTACGAATAGATGTATAATATAATGTATAGTGTCAATAGAGTTAAATTATTATACATCGAGTGTAAGATGCCATATAGTTGGTTGATATTTAGTTATTTAAGGAAATATTTAAATAAAAAGTTAATGTATAAATAATCACGTGATGTTTAACTTAAAAATCCACCTAGAGAAAATTGTAATGTTTCTGTTTTAATAAGATAGACTAGAGTATGACCCGCGCCTTGCGCGGGGTGAGAGTACAATTAAATATTTAAAATCACATAAAATTAAATGTGGATTACAAATTACATATATATATAGACACTATTTTGTCTTTTGGTTGAAAATTTGTGGGTGTTTCAATTTTGAAATCATATTAGTATGGGGTTGGGTTTATTTAATAAAATATATTTTCTCAGAATGTTTAAAATTGGTATTTGAAACTAATCAGTTAAGCTGTAGTCAGTTTTCAATTTTCGGCTGGGGTCCATTCGAACAAATTCACCTTTCATTAGTAAATTAAAGAGGATATGTTGAACGGTTTATCGTGTTCCACTCGAAATAGTCCGTAAGTTATCAAACTTTCAGAGAAGAAAATTAGAAAAGAAAAATTAAGGGATAGGGTTCAACCAATGGCTAAATCCCGTACAATTGAAGAAGTTCTAATTTACAAAACATACTGGTGTGTTTTCTGCTTTCATTTATCTTTTTTTTTCTGATTCATTGAGAATTGAGATGGTCTCTGTTTTGAATCTCCTTTATTATAAATGTCTTCAATCTCTAACACCTAACGCAATCATTGACTATTTTGGTTAGATTTTCAAGATGAGATTGAGTTTAAGAAGATTTGTTCATTACGTAAATTCAATATTTATAAATTTGGATGTTTACCGTCTATGAGGCTTAAGGTAGACACCTAAAACTCTTCTCTTATTTATTCTCCTTGCACAATTTTTTTTCCTTCTCTGAATATGTGACTATTGATCTGAATACCTGTAGATAGCGTAAATAATAAAATCCGGGGATTGTTGGTGTTTTTTTGTAAATGGATAAGCTATTCACGTGCAGTGGATGAAGTTCTATTTCACAGACCAAAGTCAGTTTTCTAATTTTTTTCTTTCTGATCCTAGTTTTTCTGATTAGAGGTTAAGCTACCAATATATGTTAAAAGAAACATAGCCAATATAATTATTGATTTCATAATATAAATTTAAACCAAAAAGAGACACAACAAAACTTAGGCAATAGAATTTAAAACTGAGAAAGCAACAAAGTAAAGAAAACAACAAAGTAAAGAAAACAATTCCAAAAAACATGAAAAGACCATAGATTCGCCGATTGGTGTCGTTAGAACTCATAATCTGCAATCCTATTAAGAGTAAAAACAAAGTCTTCAGCATATATATATATATATATATATATATATAGACACATGTAATTAACAAACTCAGTAAACCAAAATGTAATACTTCTTTCTGAAAGCATCAAGTTCAGGAACTTAAACAAAAAAAAATTGAAAACCCATCAATGTTAGACATATTCTTGAATCCACCTTGTCAAAAAAAAAAAATGTTAGACAACTTTATAGTTAATATAAGCTACGGATTTGTACATTTTAAAATAAGTACTACACATTATCTATTTCTTAATTATTTTTCCAGAACTGTAAAACACAAAGTACAACGTAAAACGTTGAAAGTTGAGTGAATTTAGTCGGATCTGAACCACATATGTATATATATATTAAAGCAGTTTCATATAGCATTAATAGGGTAATTTCAATTAAAGAGAAATGTTTTAATGTGATTGACCAATAAATCATTTTTTTGCCATATCTACTTACTTTGCATTGACCGGTAATTTTCGATTAATAAGAGTAATGATATATCAAATCAATATCAGTTAGCGAGAAAATCGCTAAACTTATGCATAAAGATTATCGTGATTGATAATCTACGACTGACTTGACCAAAACATCAATATCTGCGTAATTTGCATTTATATCAAATCGACAAAATTGCGTACAATATTATTTATATTAATTAATATCATCATAAAAATTAGAATGCACAAAAAAAATACTTTGGAATTATTTTATTTTCCAACTTGACCATAATTATAATGTAAACATTGTTGATTGGTCAAAATACTATGGAATTCAGAGATTTATATTCATAAATATTGAATTTACGTAATGAACAAATACGTAATATTCAAATATTATTGATTTGTCAAAATACCAAGTGACAATATATTAACATATCATATGTGACTTTAGTTTAAGATGATATCTATTTTTTTTTGCAAAAACAAAAAGCAATATGAGGTAGGGTAGATTACAAACCATGTTTCACATTGTGTTATTTAAAATCATATTTTATATGTTATATATAAGTAGGAACTTGGTGTCGGATGTATCTGTTATTTTTTCAAACCATGTTTCACACTGTGTTATTTAAAACCATGTTTTATCTGTTATATATAAGGAACATGCGAATAAATGTTTCAGATGAGTCCAATGGCAAGAATAGTAATTAGCTTAGCTGGACATGGGTTATTTCAAAGTCTGTCTGAGAGTGGCTAGCTGTGTGACACGTCGCCATAATGGCATCATTGTAAATATATTACATTTTAAAGGTTCCTCTTTTATATTGCTTCCCTTTTAATAATAAGGGGATATTTTAGCAAAAAAAAAAAAAAAAGCTATCCATATTCAATATAAACATAGACAGTGTACCGGTTTGGATTAAACCGAGTCATTGCAAATGGCAATCGGAGTATATAAAAAAAAGACAAGAGCATTGAAGAAGAGAGAGAGAGAGGCGGAGAAGAGGAAAGTGAGAAAGCTTTAAAAGCAAATCGTGAGAGACCTCTCGAGTCTTCCCTGAGTCACTCCCCTCTCTTCTCTCGCGGCGCTCTCCTTCGATTTACCTTGTTAGGGTTTTCGCTTCGCCTGCACAACACACGATGGTACGCGCTTTCTCCTCTCTTCCTTTTCCTTTCGCCCGGATCCACTTATCTTTGTTAGAAAGGTTTTGTCTTTCGATAGCTCAATTCCAAAGTAGAATCGAAAGTCCCTTACTTTTTGCGATTCAGTGGTTTATTATCGATCATCTTTTTGTGTCTTAATATTGATTCAATCACATATGATTCTCTTTTTCTTTTGTTCGCAGCATAAGTTGAGTAGAAGCAACCGCGATAAACTTCAGCAGTTCGTGGCTATCACTGGAGCTAGGTAAACTGGATCTATCTTTACCTTATCGCTCTATTTTACTGTAGATTCAGTTGTTTTGCAAGGCTAGAAACAGTTACTAGTTACTGTAGCTGCTTGAGAGCAAACGTGTTTTTGCATCATTCTTGTTTGTTTTTACCATGAATCTTTAAAACTTTTGGTTTGGTGACTTTGTTTAATGATGTGGGGGCAGTGAGAAGAATGCTCTTCAGGCTCTCAAAGCCTGCGATTGGCAGCTCGAAGCAGCTTTTGATGTCTTTTACAGCCAGCCTCAGCCAAGAAGCAATGGCGATATGAGACGCTTGGAGGAGCTCTACAATAGATATAAAGGCAACCTTTCTTTCTTTCATTATTTCTCCCTATCATTTGTCTACTTTAATGTTTTTAAAGTTTCATGTTACATTCTGCAGACCCCTATTCTGATATGATTCTGGCCGAAGGTATCTCGGTTCTGTGTAGTGATCTTCAGGTATGTTTTATCTTCTTGACTAATGCTAAGGATGATGTGGTTTATTATGCCTATCTAGCACTAGTAACAACTGACTTGAATTTTTTCTCCAGGTGGAACCCCAAGACATTGTCACGGTATGTCTGTTCTGAAACCTTTTCATACGACTTGCTTCTGTGCATATGTTTCTTGATTTGGTCTCTGACTACAAAAAAAAAAACCTAGTACAGTATTAGTTAATAAGTACTACCTGATACTGAGAGAGAGAGAGTGACTTGAGAAGCTAAGAGGTGCACAAATTGATATCCCGGAGGAACTGATAAAATGGGGGTTCTAAACTCATTGCTTTCGTTCACTTGTTACTCTGACTATTCTTGTTCATCTTTTGACCATTTGGTTAAATTGGTACTTCTGTTTCAGTTGGTTCTTTCGTGGCATATGAATGCTGCCACAGCGTGTGAATTTTCCAAGGAAGAATTTTTTGGTGGATTACAGGCATTAGGGTGAGTTAACTCTAGTCCTAATGCTGTTTAATTTCTGTAACGTTGTGGCCTGTTGTAGAACCCTTTTGGTGCGGAGTTTAACTTGGACCCAATTTTCTGATGGCAGAGTAGATTCCATTGGAAAGTTGCAGGAAAAGCTGTCCTTTATGCGTTCAGAGCTTAAAGATGAACGTAAGAAGCAGATAATAGTCATTCGCTATCCTGTGTTATGATTTGGTTGATCGAAAGTTTCATGTTGGCTGACATATGGTGTAATTGTTCTTGTGCGTTTACTTTGTTCAGAAAAGTTCCATGACATATACAACTTTGCTTTTGGGTGGGCGAAAGAGAAGGTAGAAACATGCTTGATCTAAAATAGTTGCCATCATGAGCTGTTTTCTCTGTGTTAGACAAATGTTCAACTGTAATAATGTTTCAGGGGCAGAAGTCTCTTGCTTTAGATACAGCGATTGGGATGTGGCAGTTGCTCTTTGCAGAAAGAGAGTGGCCATTGGTGAATCACTGGTGTGATTTCTTGCAGGTACCAGTTTAATAGATTATCAAAACATGATCTTATTATTATATTTCTGTAGCTTCTGATACAAATCATACAATGTCGTTTCCCAAAATCAGGATCGTCACAACAAGGCCATATCTAAAGACACATGGGCACAGCTCCTGGAGTTTGCAAGGGTAATAGAAACACTAGATATCATTGAGCTTGCATATTAGTGTTGATATAAGGATTGAGACAGTAGTTTGTGTTGCAGACTGTGGACCCAGCGCTGTCGAATTACGATGCAGAAGGAGCATGGCCTTACCTCATCGATGAGTTCGTTGAGTACCTGTATGACAAGAGCGTTGTTGAGAAGTAACTGGCCAATTGGGAGAAGTACTCAGCTCTATTTTCACAGTGGTCCTTGCTCATTATTTATTAATAGACTTTTGTGTGTTCTTGTCCGAATCTTCATCGTCATATTTTGATGATCAAATAACTAAGATGTCCAACTTTCAGACTAATCCAGTTTCTATCTTCTATTACCAATAATCACCGCACGAACAAATTCCATCCTTAAAATGGTGGAACCGGTTGGTGTCTCTCACAACAATCTCTCTACCCACAAGCTTTGAGATAACTTTTGTAGCAGCGTGACAGTTCACACAAGCTCTCAGATTCTTTGTGATCCGCAGTGTTGTCCCTTGGGGTGTACTTATAAGTCCATACGCAATCGCTATCCTCTCGCTGTGGCCGCAAAGAGTCTCCTCAGCTTCTTCATCGTTGAGATCGTGCAACGAAGCGTCCTTGTACGCCACAAACCCACTTTCCTTCAGTTTATTCTCAATCCACTCTACTTGTCTCTCAATCTCTTCATATCTTGGATGCGACTTATCACCCACTCGAAAAGCCTCCAACCTTCCCCTTACTTCAACCCAGCTGCATCCAACGTCTTTGCTCAACCCTTTATCCTTCATTCTCACTCGCACCTCTGCAACACGGTCCCACAAACGAGCTGCAGCGTACAGATTAGAGAGCTGCACGTAATGGCCAGTGTTGGTTGGGTCTATTAAGAAAAGTTGTTGAGCTGCGTATTCTCCTAAACTCACGTGGCGATGCTTCTTGCAAGCGCTTAGGAGCGCTCCCCAAACCGTTACACCGGGCTGGATAGGCATGCATCTGATCACCTCATAAGCTTGATCAAGATGACCAGCACGCCCGAGGAGATCAACGACGCATGCATAGTGCTGCTGCTGCGGGTTTATTTTGTGGTCTGTCATCCGGTTGAAGAACCACCAGCCTTCTCTTACCAAGCCTGAATGGTTACAAGCCATGAGAAGCCCAAGAAAAGTGACGTCATTGGGTTGCACTCCACCACGCTCCATTGCACGGTATAGACTGATTGCTTCTCTTGCCCGTCCGTGCAGTCCGTACCCAACAATCATAGAACTCCACACCACAACATCTCTATCAAGTGTTCTGTCGAAAACTGATCTTGCGCACTCTACACTTCCGCATTTAGCAAACATATCGATTAAGGCGCTGCGAATGAATACGTCGTCCTTGTAGTCGCCCCTGCCTACATATTCATCCATCCAGCGAGCCTGCTGAAGAGAACCTACTTGAGCACAAGCCGAAATGGTAGATGTTATAGAGATGGTGTCAGGTCTTACACCTTTATTGATCATCTCATGAAACGTATCGGTAGCGTCTTTGGCATAACCGTTTTTCGCATAGCCCGAGATCATGGCGTTCCACAAAATCAAGTTTGGTGACTTCATCTTACCAAACAGGATCTTGGCAGTTTCGACTTGGCCACACTTTGCGTACATGGTGTTGAGAGAGATGAGCAAGTCAGGCTCCGTTTCAAGACCCATCTTCACAACAGAAGCGTGAACAGCTCTCCCTTGCTCCAAATCCTGCAGGCACGTGAAAGCATTGAGAACGCTGACGAGAGCTATCCAATCAGGCCTCACATCCATCTTCCTCATCCGACTGAAAATCTCCAACGCCTCCACAGGCTCACCGTTCTGAGCATAAGCCGAAACAATAGCCGTCCACGAGACCACAGTTCTCTCAGACACTGGCAGTCCTTCAAACACACTCCTCGCACTCCCCACACGCCTGCATTTCGCGTACAAGGCAATGAGACCGTTCTGAACAAACCCATCAGCTTCGAATCCAAGCCTGAGTACCTGAGCATGCACGAGCCGACCCATCATAAGGTGAGGCAAACCACCGCAAGCTTTGAGAAGATGAGGGAAAGTGAAAGAATCAGGAGGAACACGAGCGAGCTGCATCTTGGAATACATGAGAAGCGCATCTTGGAAGAGATTGTTTCTCGAGTAACCCGTGATGATAGCGTTCCAAGGGTATATCTGAGGGCGAGGCAATTCGTCGAACACCTTGCGTGCGAAAAGGATGTCGCCAAAGGAAGAGCTTGCGTGAATGAGCTTGGTGATCAAGAAACCACTGACCTGCAAACCCAGAACCAGTAAACGTGCGTGGATTTGCCTAAGCTGAGGTTTGTGAGTGGAGCTATCGATAAGCGAGGCGTAGAAAGAATCTGAATGGATCCCACTATTGGCTACATCAAACATGAACATGTTTTTTCACTTGAAAGATCAAAGCAAAGCTGTAAAAAATGAGTAGCGAAGAGTTCTTACTGTGGAGAAAAGGAGAAGCAAGAAGAGATGCTTCCGACATTGTTATCACTCTGTCCTCCTGACAATATATTGGTCATAACTCATAAGTCTTCTCCATATTCATCTCCATAAAAAAATGTATGCTGAGATATTCAAAAAAAAAAAAATGTATCTCGTATTGAAATTTTTTATTTCACATAATGCTTTCACCATTCCATAAAAATAAAAAATTATTTTATTTGTATTAATAATTAATTTAAAATTTTATTTGTGAATGTATTAATAATTAATTTAAAATTTTATTTGTTTCACAGAGATAAAATTTCCCAATTATTATTTTGTTTATTTACCTTTTAGTCATATTAATTACGAATGACTAATACATAGATTATTTATTCTTTTGAGATTATAGTAGTATAAAAATATTTAGATATCATGTTTTTAAAAAAAATGTATGGTGTATTCAACAACAAAAGATGTATCTCGTATTAAAATTGTATTTTTGCATAGTACTCTCACCATTGCATAAAATAAAATATTTTAAATTTTGTTTGTTTCACAAAGATAAAGTTTTATATTTTCAATTATTATTTTTATTATTTACCTGTTTAGTCATATTAATTACAGATAACTACTACATATTTATTTATTCTTTTGAAATTATAGTATTATATAAATATATTTTAGATATCATGTTTTTAAAAAATTTTAAAATCTAAAGAAATCGGAACTGATAGAATATATCACTATCAATACCATTAAAACAGAATCATTCATAAATTATAATTTTAATGAATATTTTAAATTTTCCAAAAATATCCTTAATGATATGAACAAACTAAAAAATTCATTAATGGCATTATGGTCTTTCGATTTTGTGGGCCTATTTCAACATTTAAATGAGCTTGCTAACTAATTAAATGGGTTATGTTTTTATATAATCAAATTCAAATTCCATAAACTTTTTAATATCAATACCACAAATTAAAGTCTGCAATAATTTTAATAAGTTGATATTAGAGATTGAAATTCTACATGAGGATGAGACTTAATCAAAAATATTATTGGCTAGTTTATATGTTTAGCAATATTTTATATAAATTATAAATCTTTAAAATTATATAATAGCCCAAGTAAGTATTTCGGATAGAACCAATGTTTTGAAAACCGACCCGGACACTGAATCGGACGATTTACCGGGTTACTGGGTCATTGAGTCGACCGCAGGTAAACCGCGGGTGAACCACAGATTAATAAATAAATTAGTTTTATTATATAATAATATATTAGCTAATAAAATAAAAAAAATAAAATATATAAAACTAAAGTTACTACTTTCTAAATATCTTTAAAACATAAAATAATAATTTGGATATGTATATATTTTATGTTTAATAAACATTTAAAATACTTAACTTAACTTTTTATATTTTTATTTTCATTTGATATACAACTAAAAAAAATTATCTACTGGTTCAACCGGTGGTTCAACCGGTACCGAGTTTTGGGTTTTAGTTGGTTTGAGCGGGTTTTTGCGTGTTTTTAAATTTTGGGTTTTTTACAAAACCCAACCCGAATTTTTTTTGGTCACCGGGTTTTCCGGTTCAACCGAGGGTCCGGGTCGGATTTCAAAACACTGGATAAAACCATTATTTAATTTATTTACAAACATAAAATAATTGTGACGCATTTTAAATTTCGTCATACTGTACACACTATAACAAACCCGCATAATTGAGACTTGATCATGTCACAGTTTATATAATTAAAACGAAGACTTATCAATCTTTATATTGAAAAAAACTGCAAAAAAATTACCCGCCCTTTTAAGGGCGGGTCAGAATCTAGTTATACTTAAATTATTAGGGTAAAAAGATTCTTAGTTTAGTTTTCTTATAACTTTTTATAAATTTTAAAATAATCTATAACAGATTACACTGTTTTTTAAATGTTATTAGTTTTTTTTTGGCTAAATAAAAAATTATTGGGTTGTTAACTTGTTATCCACTTTAAAGAAATAGAAGTTATCCTTTAACTGTTAGGGATCAAAATATTTGCTAATCCTATATCTTAGCGGGTTTTATATTTTGCTATATTCTAGGGTTTAGAGTTGTTATTTAATTTGCTTACGACTAAGAACATAACTCACAAGAGAAGAAAAAAACTCACACGAGAAGAAAAAAAACATGAGCAGTAGTAGTACTCCTGGTGAAAGTTTATACAAAGCCAAGTCGAAAGGTATTGATGCAATCAGCAGCGACTCTGATGATGATGATCTAACAAGAGTATTAACAGCACAACGCTCTAGGTCATATTCTATGAATCGATATAGGTCGAATTCTGTGAATGGATATAGGTCGAATTCTGTGAATGGATATAGGTCAAACTCTGTTGATCTTAATAGGAGACGTGCTGAGAAAGTCAGAACAGTTTCTACTAGAGAAAAGAAAGAAGATGAAGTAGTGTCCAAACCGGAACCAGAAGAAGAGAAAGTTGGTGACATCGTTCGTTTCGGACGAGACAGCTACTTTGTAGTTGACATCTTCGAGAAGGAGATCATGGAGTTGGGAGATAAGGTGGATTTAAACTTCAAGAGATTCAGCAAGTTCGAAGCTGTTGATGGATATTGTCCACGGGATCATCACTTCATCCACTACAGGTGTTGTTACTCGTCTTGCTGCTGCGTCTGTGCTCTCTCTAGCGTAGAGAGAGAGTGGGGAAGGCTGCAGAACGAGTTGGAGAAGAAGAGAGATGGTTCCAGTGGAGTCAGCTTCTTCGTTAAGACTTACAACGAAAGAAAAGAGCTGATGAGAATTGCTGTAACCGATGAGAGTCACAGCTTGTTCTTCTTTGATGTTAAGTTCCCTACAGAGTATCCATACCAAGCGCCGAGTCTCTTCTACCATCCCTATGGCCTTCCTTTGAGTAACTTTGAAACCCAAAAGCTATTAAAACCCAAACTTTACGACGTATTAGATGTGTTTCTCCACATTGAAGAGATTGTGATGAACAACACCAACAAGTCATGTGATCAGATGCTGGATATGCTGAAGCGTCCTCTCAATGGGTTTGAGGATTTTGTGAGAGGACACTTCAGGAAGAAGGGAGCTTTTATTTTAAAGGACATGATGGAAGAGATGGATTTGGCAAAGGAGAGGGATAGAAACAGCTTTTTCAAAACGTATGTTGCCTTTGAAGACAATAAATGTTACTGTGGGCATCTTCTCAACAAAGATCTTAGAGAAGAGCTGGAGAGGTACAAGGAGAAAGAGTGTTCACTAGGTGATCACTACTACTCTTCTTCATCTTCTTACTTCCCAACCATAATTAGCAGGTTTGATGACATTCAAAAGACACCAAGATACAAAAACTTGTTGAACAAGATCTTTCTCTTGTAGTTTCTCTCTAGTAGTGTTTTCTTTATGCTTCCTTCTTTTAAAAGAAATAATAATAAAACTACCTCGGTTTTTTTGATATACGATGTTTTGGTTGAATGCACTTATATAATTTGACCTTAAGACTATATAATTTGAAACGGATAATTTGACCTTAAGACTATATAATTTGAAACGGAGGGAGTATGAGTTTTTTTTTGAATATAAAGTCAGAAGTATTGAATACTCATAGATTTGCAGCAAAAGAAACTCAATGGTTATACATAGTTTGTTCCTGATCAAAATGTTCTAGAGTTTCTATTAAGCTTCATCAAGGGCGATGACACCGGGAAGTACTTTGCCTTCCAAAAGCTCCAAGCTGGCTCCACCACCAGTGGAGATGTGACTCATGACACCTGCAACTCCTACTTTCTCCACTGCAGCCACTGAGTCTCCTCCTCCTATTATAGTCGTCACTCCTTTTTCACTTAGCTCTGCTAGTTTATTCGCAACCGCCTGCAACAAAACCATAACACCCCCAACTTAACCTACCAACATGTTCATCTACCATATGTTTTTAAATCGTTTTCTTACCTCTGTCCCTGCAGCAAACTTCTCCATCTCGAAAACTCCCATAGGTCCATTCCAAATGACTGTCTGTGTTGTGTCCAGAGCTTCGTTGAATGTTTTTATCGACTCTGGACCGATGTCTAATCCCATCCATCCGTCCTCAATGCCTGATGCAGACACAACCTACACACATTCACATTACATACTTTCACTTAGAAACAAATCTCTACCAATTTTTTTAACAACTCTGATTCTCTCATCTCTAGTATAGAATCCTCTAAAACGGGCAATAGGAAGCGTAATATGTTAAAAATCCATTATCACTACTACTCTTCTTCATCTTCTTACTTCCCAACCATAATTAGCAGGTTTGATGACATTCAAAAGACACCAAGATACAAAAACTTCTTGAACAAGCTCTTTCTCTTTTAGTGTTGTGTTACGTATGGATTAGTGACGTGGAGGTGGATATGGGTTAATGACGTGGAGATGTGCAAGTGGGCTCAAGGGGTGTGCACGTTGGCCCAACAAGGGGTGACTACTTAAAGGAATCCTCAAGGAAGAATAAGGTTATCGAGAACTTGAGTAATTGGAGAGGGGAGAGGATGTAGAGCGATAGATGATTCTAGAGAGGGATTTGTGATATGTTTCTCTTGTAATCAGTATTTCACATCAATAAGAACATATTTCTCTTTTATTCATAGTTTCAGAAACCACTCGTAACAAACTTGGTATCAGAGCAAGCAACGATCGGGGAACAAAATGGTCTTGGCGATGAAGACTGAGGTTGAGAGAGCCGAACGATTCGAAAGGGTGAAAAGGAGGATCGAATCCCTTGAAGAGCGCATGAACAACATGATGAAAGAAATGATGGGATGCATGGATAGAATCATGATGATGGATCGCGGATCTGTTGAGAGTGAGAAAACGAAAGAAAAAGAGACCCAGAAATCAGAGGTAAACGTGAGTGATGATCCGATCTTGGATCAGACTCGATCGGTGAGGATGGAGGAAGATAAACAAGACGATATCTCGAAAGTTGCGATTGATGAAGGGCTGAACCGTTTGCATCAGGGCCTGAGGAGGATGACACCGTTAGTTGTGGAGCAACAACCGGAAAGGGGCATGAGGATCCCGAAGCCGGCCAAGGTCGTCCAAGAGCGGTGGAGCAGACCCTCATACCTGGAGCGGAAGGAGCAGCGTGTGAACGCAATCGCTTCAGAGAGAGGTATCTTGATGTCTGAGTCGGTGGAGAAACACGATCTCTTTACTGGGGTTGCACATGAGAAGGACAAACTACTGATGCAGAAGGAGACCTTTCTGCTCAATGAAGAAAAGTGTTCAGAGTCAGTGAATGATGAGGGTGCCTATCAACTGTATGATCCAATGTCTGTGAGAGGGAAACAAAAGGCTAAGCAGAGAAAGAAGAAGAAGAGATGGAAGATACCCCGTAGAGTTAAATGGCTTTTAATTTCTGATGAGAAAGGGGATATGATTCTACGTTATGAAGGGATGAGAAATGGATTGGACACAAGACAGAGAAAAGAAGTGCAGCAGCAAAAGGATAAAAATCAGAACAAGCTGTGTCACATTCTACGTGTGATATACAAGCTGTTTGGGTGGAGCTTTACGGTGAAGAAAGGAAAAACAAAGCTGTTGTATGTGAGGCAAAGGGTCAGACGTAAGCTGGAGCAAGAGAATCAGAAACAGGAATGCAAGAGAGTGCTAAAGAAGCTGCAAAGACGGAAGAAACACAGGAACATACAAAAGCAAGACATGGTAAAGAAGTACGCTGATGGACAACGGAGGTTTTGTCAAATGTTTCTAGAATGTGGAAGTCACCGGAGCAGTAAATCCAAAGATTGCAAGAGAGAATCACACAGCAACGGTTCTGTTCTCCTGGCACGAAAGGGGTATAAAACAGCTAGCTTGTCAAAATTCTTAATGGCTGACATGGTATGTTGTATGAACCACTTCGAAGAACTTGATTCTCCTGAGCTGTACATTTGGGACCCAGGCCAAGCTAAGACTCCCATGGTACTCGGACAGTACTGTAAAAGCAAAGAAAAGGTTTCAAAGCGTGGAAGAGTCTACTTGAGGTCTGAGATGAGGCGGCAAGTAAATGTTGTTGTGAAGTCTTTGTGGAAGTTGCTAGCTACTAAGAGAAGGAATGAGATCAAAGTAATGCTTTCAGAAGGATGGCGCAAGAGAAGGTATGGCTACGAGCTGGTCTCTCTGAGGAATGACAAGTTGCAACAGCCAAAGGAGTTATGGGAACATCAATGGAAGATGTTGGCTGCCAAGAGGAGCAAGGAAGACAGAAACAGGTTCCACCTTATTGTTGCCAAGTCGCAGGAGTTGCCCTCTTGGATCAGAGTCTTCTTCGCAAACAAGGCTTCGTCTTCAAGTTCAGCCTCCAATGATGAAGAGTTGGCCATTCCTTCGCTAGTGGTGTGGGTCTGGATTCCGAATCGCAGTCATAAAGAAGCCTCAGCTGAAAACATTGCTAAGGAACAAATGGGAGGTACTGATGAGGTCGGTCTAGTTCTCTACAAGAAGGGCATCTCTCGGGGAGCTGTCGTCAACAAGCTGAGTGAAAGCGATGTAGTTGTATATGAGAGTCTGGTTTTGCAATGTTTAAGAAGTTTGAGCAATGGGTGGACTCAAGCTTACGTGCTTTTCAATTGGCCCAGGATCTATAAGTTAGAGTGGGAATTATCTGAGTTTTTCACGGTGGATATAAAGAGTAAACTGATGAGGATATTGGCAAAATCAGGGAGATATAGTGAATCTGTTGTTACGTTTCTTGCGATGAAGATAGGTTATGGTGTGAAAACAGACAGTAACGTTATGGGCGGTTTGATCGATGCACTTGTGAAGGAGAATCATATACATCGTGCTGATAAAGTGTCTCTGAAACTTGAGGATACAATCAAACCGGTTTCTCAGAAATCCAACATTAAGAATCACTGGATCGGTAGGACGCAGAAATCTGAGAGCACCAAGACAATGAGAAATTTGTTGAAGGTTACTAAGTTTACTCATGGGGTGGTTCCTTACACGAAGTGCACTCTGCATAACTACAGCAGAATTGCTAAGCAGGTGGTAAAAGAAAGAAGACATATGACACCACCTGCATACTGGGTTTTAGAGTACTGTGTTCCTGCAGTGATAATAACTCATTTGAAGACTTGCATAGAAGTTGACAGGGGCAAAGACCAATGGGAAGGACATGACAGTATGGTGAAGACTGGCCTTGTTTTGACTACACTCGGAGGGCCAAACAGCAGTACACCACCACCTCTTCACTGTGACCTTGAGGACAAGGTCAGTTTTAAAGGGGCGGGTAATGTTACGTATGGATTAGTGACGTGGAGGTGGATATGGGTTAATGACGTGGAGATGTGCAAGTGGGCTCAAGGGGTGTGCACGTTGGCCCAACAAGGGGTGACTACTTAAAGGAATCCTCAAGGAAGAATAAGGTTATCGAGAACTTGAGTAATTGGAGAGGGGAGAGGATGTAGAGCGATAGATGATTCTAGAGAGGGATTTGTGATATGTTTCTCTTGTAATCAGTATTTCACATCAATAAGAACATATTTCTCTTTTATTCATAGTTTCAGAAACCACTCGTAACATGTTGTCTTTGTGATTCCCTTTTTTTCAAAAAATAATAATAATTTATGAGTTTTTTTCTTTTGAATATAAAGTCAGAAAAGTATTGAATACTCATAGATTTGCAGCAAAAGAAACTCAATGGTAATACATAGGTTGTGCCTGATCAAAATGTTTTAGAGTTTCTTCTATTAAGCTTCATCAAGGGCGATGACACCGGGAAGTACTTTGCCTTCCAAAAGCTCCAAGCTGGCTCCACCACCAGTGGAGATGTGACTCATGACACCTGCAACTCCTACTTTCTCCACTGCAGCCACTGAGTCTCCTCCTCCTATTATAGTCGTCACTCCTTTTTCACTTAGCTCTGCTAGTTTATTCGCAACCGCCTGCAAACAAACCATAACACCCCCCAACTTAACCTACCAACATGTTCATCTACCATATGTTTTTTAATCGTTTTCATACCTCTGTTCCTGCAGCAAACTTCTCCATCTCGAAAACTCCCATAGGTCCATTCCAAATGACTGTCTGTGTTGTGTCCAGAGCTTCGTTGAATGTTTTTATCGACTCTGGACCGATGTCTAATCCCATCCATCCGTCCTCAATGCCTGATGCAGACACAACCTACACACATTCACATTACATACTTTCACTTAGAAACAAATCTCTACCAATTTTTTTAACAACTCTGATTCTCTCATCTCTAGTATAGAATCCATTCAGTTTTCTTCTATCAACCATTAACTAAGAATTTAGAAAGACATTTTTTAAAGCAATGGCGAGATGAGAGATATAGAGAGACAGACCTTGCTGTTGGCATCAGCAGCGAACTTGTCAGCAACCACAACATCGGTTGGCAACAAAAGAGAGACGCCTTTGGCCTTAGCTTTGGCAAGGAGAGATGTAGCCAGTTCGAGTTTGTCCTCTTCAACAAGTGACGAGCCAACAGAGAGACCCTGCGCCTTGTAGAATGTAAAGATCATTCCACCACCAAGAAGAAGGATGTCACACTTCTCAAGAAGCGATTCAATAACTCCAATCTTGGACGAGACCTTGGAACCACCCACTATCGCTGCAAATGGTCTCTTTGGGTTTGAAACCGCTCCCACAAGGTAATCAAGCTCCTGTAAAAAAAAACGTAGAGAGTAAACAAAAAAAAAAATTCACTAAAAAAGCATAATGTAGTCAACAGTCTAAACCTTTTGGAGAAGGAAGCCAGCAACAGAAGGCTTCAAGAACTTAGTGACTCCTTCAGTGGAAGCATGAGCTCTGTGAGCAGTTCCGAAAGCATCGTTGACATAGAGATCAGCTAACGAAGCAAGCTTCTTGGCGAACTCTGGATCGTTCTTCTCTTCCTCCTTGTAAAACCTAACGTTCTCAAGAAGCAAAACTCCACCTTCAGGGAGAGAACCCACCAAGCTTTCAACTTCAGGACCAATACAGTCGTCAGCTTTCTTGACCTGCAAACAACAACTTCAACCCTCAAAAGAGCTTTTCAAGAGATTTGACTTTCCACAGAGAAAGATGATGACTTTTACCTCAATACCAAGAAGCTCAGACAGCCTAGGGACAAGAGGAGCTAAACTGAACTTCGGTGTCACTCCCTTTGGCCTTCCCTACAAGTTCAAAACGCATCAAAGTGTCTAGCTTTACATTCTACAAGGCGCAACGGAGGAGTTTCAAGTTGTACCAGATGAGTGGAAAGGATGACTTTAGCGCCATTGTCGATCAAGTACTTGATCGTCGGAATGGCGGCGCGGATCCTCGTATCGTCGGTGATCGTCTGACTGTCGTCGAGAGGTACATTGAGATCAGCTCTCACGAAGACCTTCTTCCCTTTCAAATCAGCGGAGGTCAAGTCTCCGACGCTCTTCTTCGCCGCCATGGAGACGACTCCTCTGGTGCCTCTGCCGCCGCGGAAAGAGTGGACCTTTGAGGAGACTTGGACGGTGAAGCGGGAGTCGAGGACGGCGGAGAAGCCGAGAGGACGAGTGGAGATGGATTTGGATTTGGAGGAGACGGGCAGAAGGGTGGCGCGTGCTCGAGTTGCGGCGGATGAAGCGACGGCGGCTCCGGTTGACTTGAGGAGTGAAAGGGATGGACTTGCGGCGGCGGCGGCGGATGACATGTTGAGTTAGAGAGAGAAGGATCAGGAGAGATGATGATGATGAGACAAAGGAGAGAGTGTGACTCACAATCTTCTGTAGGAGATTAGATTATTATTATTTTTTTCTTATCGTTGATGAGAGGTTCAGACAAGACAAGCCTTGTGAGCTTTGAGGAATCCATCACAATTCACAACCAAGATGAGAGGTTCGGTAGTTTGAATTGTTCGGTTCGACCATCTCGCGTTAAACCGAAAAAGTTTGGTTTTAATATTTTTTACCAAAACAAACCATTTTTTTTGTTAATTTTGGTTATATTTTAGATAAAATAATTAGTTAAATTTCGATTTAATATTAGATCAGCTCAAAATTTAGTTAACAAATATTTTTTTGAAAAAAACAAACTAATCGATTATCAGACCGAAATAAACCTGTAGACCAGAACCGAGCTAGCCAAAAATTTTGGTTCGGTTTGGCAAGCTCGGTAACCGCAGGCCTATTCCTTAGTAACAAAGAAGAAGATGCTTCATCCACAATGCCCCATTGTAATACAATCAATAAACAAAAACAAAGGCAGTGTTAAATGTGACTTTATTTGAGATGGGAAACACATGCTTTTCAAGTTTACTGGTCTCATATTTCAACAAACAGAATCTTAATACCATTTGACCAAAAAAAAAAAGAATCTTAATACCATTTCTTGCCTGTCCCCAACATAATACATTACCATACTAATTTGGGATCTGAAACTCTAAAGTTTACTGGTCGGCTTGGCCCTGGACCTCTTCTCCACAACACGAGAGAGTTCCTTGACAGCATCTTTGGGTAAATGACGAGGTTTGCTAAGCCACTGTCCATTATCTACCATCATTGTCAGTCCATTCACATACTTCCCTGTTAACCAAATCAGCCAAATGTTTTCATCATCTAACCATTTATGTATAATACTGTTTCAAAAGTAAAAAGCAACTCAGCATACCGGAATCACAGCTGAGGTAAATTGCAGCCATGGCGACATCCCACTTCTCACCGAGTTTATAGAGAGGTATATAATCTCCTGCTTTGTTCTCAATCTCGTCAGGTCCAAGTTTACTCATCCCAGGTGTATCTCCGATGGGGCCTGGCGCAATCCCGTTCACTCTAATCTCGTAGTCAGTTCCCCACTCCAATGCCAAGTTCCTTGTCGTAGCATCAACTGCAGCCTAGTTCGAAGTTTCAAAAAGACTGTTACTTTCCATTGCTACTTAGTTCATAATCTCTGACTTGATGCTGAAAACTCAGTCATTTACCTTGGCTGCAGAGACATGGACTTGGTACCAAGAAGCAGTGTAATGCAGAGTAGCACTAATGTTGAGAATCGAACCGCCGGTGGTTGATGAGTCTCTCCCGGGCCCTCCTTTCTTGAGATACTTGAGTGCTTCACGGCACATGTTGAATGTTCCTACAGCGTCAATGTCCAAAACTAGACAAGAGCAACAAACAAACAAAAAAAAAAACGTTAACTTTTAGCCCATAGACAAGACTCAAAAGTGAACAAGAGGGTGGATGATGAATTGATGATTCACCTGTTCGGAAGCCATTGGTGGACAAATCCTCAGCAGCTGCGAGGAAGTTTCCAGCGGCGGCGTTGACTAGAATATCAACCTTGCCGAAATGGTTAAAAGTTGACTCGACGACTCTTCTCGCATCCTCTGGCTTACGAACATCTCCTTCGAACCCAACAGCCTTTGGTTCGAGACACATGCACAGAGAGAGAGAGAGTGTGATTAACAAACTCAACAAGCAATCGAGAAAAGAAACAAACTTTCTTATTCATGGAGAAGGAGTAGGAGTTACCGGAATCCCTAGAGATCGGAGATTAGAGACGGCGGCGTCGAGGACTTGTTTACGGCGACCCATGATGGCGATGGAAGCTCCGTGTTTGCCGAACTGAGAGGAGATCTCGAAGCCGATGCCGGATCCGCCGCCGGTGATGAGAGCTACCTTGCCTTTGAGTACATCAGGCTTGAACGGAGAGTCCATGATCACGATTTCAAGAGTCAAGACACGCAATAGCTAAGTAGAAGAATTAGAAAATGATAAGGCAAAATGACACACTTCGTGTTTCGTTTCTCTTCTACTTACTTCCCATCACCTGTCACAGTCATGGTCACATTTGTTTGAACCAAAGAACTGAACCGTACCAAACTGAGACAACAAAAACCAAACCGGATTTCATAAATATCCCGGCCGGACAGATCTTATGTTTCTAAAATCGATTTCGCGACAAAAAGAAAATGTTTCTAAAATCGAAAAATCAAAATCATACTGGAATTTAACCAAAAATCGGATAAATATCCGAATTTTAAAAATACATATTATATACCTACAAGTTTCAGTTCTATTTAGTATATAAATAACTAATCTCTTAAAAATATTATTTGTAAACCTAATTACCTAAAATCTTTATAAATATATATATTTTCTTTTTGTAACAACAGCTTATAAATATATTTTTATCCAAAATATTTTAAAATATATGAATCATTAATATATAATTTAAGATATTGAATTATTTAACATTTTAGTCATATAATCCAATATTACCTAAAATTTTGGAATCGAATTGGATTTAAAACTTTTCAGATAGCTAGTTCTCAATTTTGTTGCATAAACTAAATTAAAATTTTAAACTAAGTGAACGATTTCTAAATCTTTAAATTGAAAAAAAATAGTATATCCGGACTGAAACCAAATGTCCAGGTCTAGCCGGTCATGTTTAGTTTAATAGCTACTTGTTTTTAGAAATTTTTTTAAAAATATATAATCTTTCCAGTAATAACGATTTTCTACTAATAACAGCAAATTTTACATCATATATAATAATCAACTAAATTCGCTAAGTATTATCATCACATTCACATCATATGGTAAAAAAATCCTAAATATTTTACAAGCAATTAATTATTAAAATAATAAATTTAAGGAAAAAGAGGGTTACGAGGACCCAACAACCCTTCCTTCCTTCATCTATCCGCGCCGCGCGTTATCTCTTCCCTTCTCTTCTCTCCATTTTTAGACCTTTTCGTAAATTCTTCTATTTTCTTTTCCGTTGTCGATCTCTCAAATCACATCACCGTTATGAAGTGAAAGAGATTTGATTTAGAGAAAAAAAAACACAAATCGTTCCCTTTCTATCCATCCGAGAAACTCTCTCTCTCTCTTTTAACCTAGATTAGTCGGTAATATCAGCTGTAAAATTCCAAGATTCTGCAACCGGGTCCTTTTTTACTGTGATGATTCTAGTGACGCGACCTATTCGTCGCGTGGAGTTTATCGCCGCTGATGTAGAAACCCTAATTTCGTCACAGTTCGCTCACTAGTCGTCTTCTTTGGTGGTTTCTTGGTTCAAGGAGGGCGCTAGTAAATGGCGTCGAGAGGTGGGAAGTCGATACCTGATTCAGCAATGTCGTCCAGAGGCTCCAAATCTAGACCCGATAGCGACTCCAAACCTAAGCGACACAAGGTTGGTTAGCTTAGATTCCTACTTTTGAGCTTATCGCGATCTCCAAGGAAACGCAATTTACCTCTTAATTGGTTTTGTTTTCCAGACGCTGGAAGCTCCAAAAGAACCGCGTCGCCCTAAAACTCACTGGGACCATGTTATAGAGGAGATGATTTGGCTGTCAAAGGTAAAGGCTTAGTTTTGATCGTTCTGCATGTTTGTTTGTTTGTTTGTTTGCTTAATGGGTGAACCTTTCTTTTAGGATTTTGAGTCGGAGAGGAAATGGAAGCTGGCGCAGGCGAAGAAAGTTGCTTTGAGGGCCAGCAAAGGCATGTTAGATCAGGCTTCTAGGGAAGAAAGGAAGCTAAAGGTCCTCTCTTTTTTTTGTCCTCTGTTTACTCTACTTACACACTCCAGGTTTAGTTTTAAAAGTGAGAGTATTGCTTCTTACAGGAAGAAGAACAGAGACTAAGGAAAGTGGCTCTTAATATCTCTAAAGACGTTAAGAAGTTTTGGATCAAAGTTGAGAAGCTGGTAATTCTTTCGTTTTCTCTCTCTCTCTCTCTCTCTCTCCCTGCCCTTTGATATTTAAGGTTTGGCGTAAGTTTTGAGCGTCGGAACTTGTTCTTCTATGTTACAGGTGCTGTACAAGCATCAGCTAGTACGCAATGAGAAAAAGAAGAAGGCTATGGACAAGCAACTTGAGTTTCTGTTAGGCCAGACCGAGAGGTTACTATGCAACTTTTCTTTCACAGTTTTTTTTTTTGTGATTCTGGAATATATTGAGTAAAGACTGAGTTTTGTCTGTTGGTTTATGTTAGGTACTCAACTATGTTGGCAGAAAATTTGGTGGAGCCTTATAAACACGGTCAGAACAACTCTCCGAAACCTATTCTGGCTATTGAATCAAAAAGTGATGAGGAAAGGGCAGAAGAGACACCTTCGGAGTTGAATGCTTGTGAGCACCACATTACTCATCTCCGCATATGTTTACTGCAAGCAATTGAGCTGTATCCTAATAAATCTCCTGACATTGTAGCTGCAGGTCTTGAATCAGGAACTCTAGATGTCGATGAGGATTATGATCTCAATTCCGAGGATGCGTCTGTGAGTTTCAGTTTATAATTCAAGAAAAGTATATATTACCACTTATTGGCAGTTAACGTGTGTCACAGTTTGAATCGACCTGCATCTTATAAAAAAGATGGATCATAATTTGTTTTTGCTCTATTTGTAAGAGATATGACACAAGTTAACAAATGAAATCGTTTTGTCTCGTCATGACACCACCCTGTTGAGAATTAAATGATTACGGTTTATTTATTAGTTCTGCATCCCTGATCATTTGAAGAGTAATAAGTTTCATAGCTAATTTCGAACGCATAATTACACTTAGGAAGATGATGAAGATACTATTGAGGAGGATGAAAAGCACTTCACCAAACAGGAAAGGCAGGAAGAGTTGGAAGCTTTGCAAAATGAAGTGGATCTACCAGTTGAGGAGCTACTCAGACGTTATACTGCTGGTAGAGGTAGGTATAGCTGTACACTCGCTATTCATTGGTTTTTTCTCCCCCATTTTGTCATATTTTACTATGATTACACCAAGCGGTATCCTCAATGAGTTTTAACTGTTTGAATTGCATCCTCAGTCAGCGGAGAAACCAGCCTAGAAAAGGATGAAAATGAAGCTAATCTGGCATCAGTAGGTGAAGATCATATCGAGGGTGAGCGGTATTAAGTTCTTATAATGTATTTGAAGTAATGAAACTGCTCTTTGATTTCCTTCCCATTTGACATGTGCAGATGACAAAAACAATCTTACAGCTTCTGAAGAAACTGAAGGGAGCCCAAGTGTTCGTCGTTCTGTAAGTTGTATGTCTTTTTAAAAATCCCATTATCTGATTTGCAATAAAAATTCTGGCTCAAATGTAATATTTATCCTTTATTTGTAGAATGATAGCTTTGATCATTTAGCAGTATCCGAGACCCATTCACATGACCACAAGCCAGGCCCAAAAACTACCTCTGTGGAGTCTGGAAAGGAAGATCAGACCTATGATTTCAACGATGAACAGGTAACTGGAATCTGATTTCCTTTGTTATCCTTCGTCAGAAGACCTTACCCATATTTTTTTCTCATGAGTCTCTGATTCTGACTGCATAAATGCTAAACTTTCTGTTTCTCCTGAACATGTGCAGGAGGATGTTGACTTTGTTGCTGCCACTGGTGAGGAAAAGGTCAGTCTTTTAACTTTATTTTCTTAGCCTTGGCCCTTGGGCTCTTGTCGAAGGTTTTTGTTGAACGAACATATGGGTTCAAAACTTCAAATTGTATATTTTCTCTTTTGGTGCAGGATGATGAGACGACACTGTCCGTTGAAGAGGAACTGGCAAAAACAGATAATGTGGACCCCGTGGACGAGGTAACAAACATATATTGATTATTCTGTTTTCTTGTAATATGAAAACGTTGTTAGCTGGAGAGTTTACAGACTGAAACTTGTCTTTGTACTACAGATTGCCCTGCTGCAGAAGGAGAGTGAAATGTCTATTGAAGAATTGCTTGCAAGGTATAAGGAGGTATGCTTTTAAGTCTCCTGTGTGCTGCTTCTGTTCAGCTGCTTTGTTCGTATTTTTCTGTAACTCAATTTCCCTGTTATAGGATTTCGGTGGCAAGGATTTATCTGAAGATGACTCTGGATATTCATGTGCACTATCTGAAGACACTGCAGTAGAGTCTGACAATATCAGGCAGCAAGCTGATTCAGATGACGAAAATGTTAAATCAGCCGAATGTAAGCTAGCTTTACAGCCTTGCTCAGAAAAAGACGAAGGCACATCCAATGGAATAAAAGAAGATAATGGTAAAGATAGTAGTGACAAAATTGCTGATGCAGCAGCAGCAGCAAGATCTGCACAGCCAACTGGATTTACATACTCTACAACAAAAGTTAGAACGAAGTTGCCCTTTCTTCTCAAGCATTCTTTGCGTGAGTACCAACACATTGGCTTAGACTGGCTTGTCACGATGTATGAGAAAAGGTTAAATGGGATTTTAGCTGATGAAATGGGTCTTGGAAAGACAATCATGACCATCGCTCTTCTCGCGCATCTTGCTTGTGATAAGGGGATATGGGGTCCCCATCTGATTGTGGTTCCAACAAGTGTGATGCTTAATTGGGAAACTGAATTTCTTAAATGGTGTCCTGCATTTAAAATTCTCACCTATTTTGGGAGTGCAAAGGAGCGGAAACTCAAGAGACAAGGATGGATGAAGCTGAACTCCTTCCATGTATGCATTACAACCTATAGGCTAGTTATCCAGGACAGTAAGATGTTCAAGCGCAAGAAGTGGAAGTACTTGATTCTTGACGAAGCCCATTTAATTAAGAACTGGAAGTCTCAGAGATGGCAGACTCTGTTAAACTTCAATTCTAAACGAAGAATTTTGTTGACTGGTACGCCGCTGCAGAATGATCTTATGGAACTGTGGTCGCTGATGCATTTTCTGATGCCACATGTCTTTCAGTCCCACCAGGAATTCAAAGATTGGTTCTGTAACCCGATAGCAGGGATGGTGGAGGGCCAAGATAAAATCAACAGAGAAGTTATTGATCGCTTGCATAATGTCCTCCGTCCTTTCCTTCTACGGCGCCTAAAAAGAGATGTAGAGAAACAACTTCCTCAGAAGCATGAGCATGTTATTTTCTGCAGATTGTCTAAGAGGCAGCGCAACTTGTATGAGGACTTCATAGCAAGCACAGAAACACAGACTACACTTAACAGCGGAAGCTTTTTTGGGATGATAAGTGTCATAATGCAACTGCGGAAAGTTTGTAATCATCCTGATCTCTTTGAAGGTCGGCCTATTGTAAGTTCTTTTGATATGCCGGGAATTGATGTGCAGTTAAGTTCAAGAATCTGCTCTCTGCTTTTGAAAAGTCCATTTTCCAGAGTCGATCTTGAGGCTATGGGATTCTTATTCACCCATCATGATTTTACTATGACTGCGTGGGAAGGAGATGAGATCAAAGCTATTTCAACGCCCTCAGATTTGATCAAGCAGCGCATGGACTTGAAGGATAATCCAGAAGAAATTCCTCTGAGTTTAGTAAACCGCAAAAATCTGCAAGGGACAAATATTTTTGAAGAAATCCGGAAGGCGGTCTTTGAGGAAAGGGTTAAAGAATCGAAGGATCGGGCAGCAGCCATTGCATGGTGGAATTCTTTGAGATGTCAGAGAAAGCCTACTTACTCTACATCTTTGAGAAGTCTTTTAACCATTAGGGGTCCTCTTGATGATATACACCACCTTAAAGCTAATCGTACATCTTACATGTATTCCTCAATGCTCGCTGACATAGTTCTTTCACCGATCGAGCGTTTTCAGAAGGTAATTGAGCTAGTCGAAGCTTTCACGTTTGCGATTCCAGCTGCACGAGTGTCTTCACCTGCTTGCTGGTGCAGCAAAAGTGACTCTCCAATTTTTCTTAGTCCATCGTACAGGGAGAAAGTTACAGATCTTGTGTCACCTCTTCTGTCTCCGATTAGACCCGCAATCGTTAGGAGACAAGTATATTTCCCAGATAGGCGGCTGATACAGTTTGACTGTGGTAAGCTGCAGGAGCTTGCTATGTTACTGAGAAAATTAAAATTTGGGGGTCACAGAGCATTGATATTCACGCAAATGACAAAGATGCTTGACGTCTTGGAGGCTTTCATCAATTTATACGGTTATACCTACATGCGTCTTGACGGTTCTACTCCACCAGAAGAGAGGCAGACATTAATGCAGCGGTTTAACACAAATCCCAAGATTTTTCTTTTTATCTTGTCAACCCGAAGTGGGGGTGTTGGCATAAACCTTGTTGGTGCAGACACGGTTATCTTCTATGACAGTGACTGGAATCCCGCAATGGATCAACAAGCTCAAGATCGCTGCCACAGGATTGGTCAGACACGGGAAGTGCATATTTATCGGTTGATAAGTGAGAGCACCATTGAAGAGAATATCTTGAAGAAAGCAAACCAGAAGCGTGCGCTTGATAACCTAGTGATTCAGAATGGTGAATATAACACCGAGTTTTTCAAGAAGCTCGACCCAATGGAATTGTTCTCTGGGCATAAGACTCTGGCCAGGAAGGATGAAGAGGAAAAGAGCAAGAATTGTGAGTCGGAGCTCCCTCTGTCAAATGCTGATGTCGAGGCTGCTTTAAAACATGCAGAAGATGAAGCAGATTATATGGCTCTCAAAAGAGTAGAAGAAGAAGAAGCTGTGGACAATCAAGAGTTTACAGAAGAACCTGTAGAGAGACCAGAAGACGATGAGCTAGTTAATGAGGATGATATAAAGTCTGATGAGCCTGCTGATCAAGGTGTAGCTACAGCAGAGTCGACTAAAGAAGAAATTTCATTGTTACCTGCTGATAACACGGATGAGAGAGCTGACATGATTACTTTAAGCCAAGAAGAAGATAATGATGTACCAGATGATGTCAAGCAAATGGCTGCAGCAGCCGCCGCTTCTGGACAAGCTATCTCATCCTTTGAGAACCAGCTGCGTCCTATTGATAGATATGCGATTAGATTTTTAGAGGTTTGGGACCCCGTCATTGTTGAGGCTGCGATTGAAAATGAAGCGGGATTTGAAGAGAAAGAATGGGAACTTGACCACATTGAGAAGTACAAGGAGGAAATGGAAGCTGAAATTGATGATGGTGAAGAGCCTCTTGTTTATGAGAGTAAGTCTTTTTTTTTTTTGCTTATTCCATGCAATCACTTAACTCTTATAATGTTAATTCATAGGCTGATATTTATCTCTCATGTGATGTTGTGCTATTTTCAGAATGGGATGCTGATTTTGCAACCGAGGCATACAGACAGCAAGTTGAAGTTTTAGCTCAGCACCAGGTTAGATTAACTAATGCATCTGCAATGGCCTTCTGCATTTCCGATTGGTCACGTTTCTACTTATTATTGTAGTTGATGGAAGATCTAGAAAATGAAGCTAGAGAGAGGGAAGCTGCAGAGGAGGCTGAAAGGCGTTTGGCACTGTAAGACACTTTTGAACCAACACAGTTTAATGCCAATATGATTATCTAGGACAATATTGTTGAAAATTATGACAGCAATGATAGGCAAGCACTTATTTCTAGTTATTGGTTGAAACCATTTTTTCCCTCAGGAACGAAAGTGCCCCTGTACTTAAACCTAAGAAGAAGAAAAAGGTGAAGAAAGCCAAATATAAATCCCTGAAAAAAGGATCACTGGGGTCCGAATCAAAACAAGTGAAGCCAGTGGTGAAAGTTGAAGATTCGACTGATGATGAGGATGAAGAATGCGGATATGTGAGTAGCAGCGATTCAGACATGGTCTCACCGCGTTTGCAGAAACGTATAAAGGGCAAGAAAAGAGAATTAGTCTTCGACAGTGATGAAGAGAAGAACTCAAAGAAGAAAGCAAAGAAGCAGAAGAAGTCTCTTTCACATTCAGATATCAAATGCAAGACTCCGCATGAGGAACTACTTCCATCAAAGCCATCTGACAGTATGGCTGTTGATAATGAATTGAAACCGGCAAACAGGGGTAAAACTCTAGGGAAAAAATTCATCACTTCTATGCCAATAAAGCGCGTCCTTATGATCAAGCCAGAGAAATTGAAGAAAGGAAATCTGTGGTCTAGAGACTGTGTTCCCTCACCTGATTCTTGGTTGCCTCAGGAAGATGCTGTATTGTGTGCTATGGTTCATGAATATGGGTCTAACTGGAGTTTAGTTAGCGAGACTCTTTATGGAATGACTGCTGGTGGGGCATACAGAGGAAGGCATCGCCATCCTGCCTATTGTTGTGAGAGATATAGGGAGCTTATGCAGCGACATATTTTGTCTGCTCCCGACAGTGTAGTGAACGAAAAGAACCTTAATGCGGGTTCTGGGAAGGCCCTCCTTAAAGTCACTGAGGTGAGGTTGACAATGCCTTAGCGTTATAAACTGATATATAGATTAGCTTCTCACTTGTGTGGATCAGAGTATAAGGAATTAAGGATATTCTGAAATTCGTATTGTAAACGGGGACGGACTTGTTAATCTGCCGAGGAAATGCTTTTCACTAATATTCTAATTTTTGGTGCAGGAAAATATGCGGGCACTCCTAAATGTTGCAGCTGAGCAGCCAGATACGGAGATGCTCCTTCAAAAACACTTTACTTGCTTGCTGTCTTCAATTTGGAGGACGTCAACACGCTCTACAAACAATCAAATGCGCTCCTTAAATAATCCCATATTCAACAGACAGGTTATGGGTTCTGCGAATCACACTCAAGAATTAGGTAGTAAACCTTTTCAGGGGATGAAGATCACCAGCTCAAGTAGCAAGTTGGTAGAATCTGCTCTCCAGGACTCGAGCAGGAGCCAGCCACCCGATACTGTTTCTCGTTCTAGATTACAGGAGGATCAACCTGTCCATAAAGTGGGATTAGACCTAACCTTGGAATTCCCACGTGGCAATAGTGATGATTCCACGACTCATTTCCCACCGATCATAAAGCTAACTATTGATGGATCAGATTCATTCAATTATGTGAATGACCCTCCAAGTGGTGATAAGCTCAAAGCATCTCGGGTTGCTGCAGAGGACCGTTACAGGTTTGCAACTCTATCCATGCCAAAAACTCCCTATAGTTCTTTAGTAGTGGTCACTAAGTATCAGTGAATTTGTTTGTAGGAATGCTGCAAATGCGTGTATTGAAGATACATTTGGATGGGCTTCAAACACGTTCCCCGCATATGATCCGAAGTCAAGAAGTGGAGTGAAAGCACCGTCTCTGGGGAAGCACAAGCTATCCGCCTCAGATACACCCAAGTCCTCAAAAAGCAAACAGCGAAAACTCTCAGCAGCAGAACAATCGGAAGTGGCATGGGTGAGACCAAATGACCCTAATCTCAAGTTCGATTTTACACCTGCGGATAGAGAAGAGGAGGAAGAGGAGAAGGTTTCAGAAGAGATAGAGATGATAGGTTGTTCACATTGGTATGATCCTTTGTTAACCTCAGGCCTTGATGATTGCTCATTAGAGTCTGAACCGTCAGGAATAGAGTAGTAAAGGCTTTTGTAAAAGTAAAAACTGCATGCAGACAAAAATGCTGATGATTGTGGATGACCCCAGCTTTGTAGGTTTTTTTTGTTTCCAGAGATCTTGAAAATATTGAATCTCAAATATGATTCTATTCGGACTTTGATTACAATCTAAAAAAGTATACACTATGATTCGAACATGGTATCAGTCTACTCAAGATGTGAGCTGATATTTTACAGTGGAAACTAGGTCAATGCAACTCTTGTTATCTAGATAGTTTAGCCATTCATGTAATCATCTAACTCTGGTTCAACCATTCGGTTACATGGCTCATGATCTGATTGCTTATGGATTTCTAGCGAGTCCGGTTTAGATATAGGGGGCGGAGGAATCTGGTGGTCTTGAAGAAGAAACTCGAATGGTTGCGGTGCATTCACCTCAATTTCATCAAACTCATCTTTCTGATCACGCTTATAACTGTTAATGATGAGACTGATGAGGAGGAAGTATAGGACAGTGAAGAGGTTTGATTGGTAACCTTTGATGATGATGGTGAATTGCTCTTCATCAATCGTTTCTTGAGATGAGTGTTCCACATTTTCTTGATCTCGTTGTCTGTTCTACCAGGCAAGTGTGAAGCGATCTTTGACCACCTGATCAATTAATGCACTAGTTATACGTCTTGCTTGTATATACTTTAGAATGGAAGATGATTTAGATAAGGGAGACATGGCTTTACTTGTTTCCTAGAGCTTGGTGTAGATGGATGATGGTATCTTCCTCCTCTTTGGTGAAGTTGCCTCGGTTGAGACCTGGTCTCAGATAGTTTATCCATCTTAAACGGCAACTCTTTCCACATCTCTTCAGTCCTTGTATTATTTCAAGCTAAAACATACATTATTAATCCATAGACACCAAAACTATAAGATTAACTTCAGAGTTCAAAAAGAGAAAATGAAAATAAGAAACTGAGTAACTTAGTCATACCAACAATACATTCATTCACTAATTTCTATATCCAAATGAAGATTTCATCAAATGCTCCATATGTTTGGTTTAAGTCTCACCACATATAAACAACTTTATTTACACTTTTTAGTTTAAGCATTTATTTCAAAAGTTTATTACTGTACATCTTTCGGAAGAATCTGTATATGCCTATTCAACTTTAATTTTAAGGAAATAATAAAGGTATTAATACACGAACGTTACAGTCACAAATTGTGCCATTGTGGACATCTCATATTATATTTTTCAAAGAAAAATATGATTCCTTTCTGAAAAAAAACACCAAAATCGTAACTGAACAAGAATACGATGAATTACATTATTGAATTATGTTGAGAATATAATGGCATATGAGTGAGGTGGAGAGATGAATAGAGTAGAATGCATGATATCTTCCAACATCAACTTGTCCTATATATATTCAGTTAACTAGAATAACTAAGGATCAGAGCCGTGCCTAATTTGTTTCAAAAAAAGCATTTGCCACAGACCCCTAAAAATATATAAGTTTTTAGGGCCCCATAAATCACCAAAACGTAGTACATAATATAGTTTTAGAGTTAAAAATCTTCCAACTCCCAATGATGTTGAACAAGTTCGAATTTCTTATGTGTTCTTTTGTAAATTTGTTGAACAAAAACTTATATAGAAAACGAAATGTTTCGGTAAGTAAATGTGGTGTTGTTTCCTGTATCGTTTTTGTTTATTGGAACTATCAATCTTTTTATTACCTATTGGTATTTTTTTTTCTCTTTTGTTAGTTTTTGAACGTGTTTGACTGTTTATTAATGTTTTGTATGATTATAAACTATATTAACAATATTATGTGTTTTATTGATCTACACTAAAAGAGCCCCAATTTTAGACTCTGCCTTAGGTTTCTACATGCCTTCGCACGGCACTGCTAAGGATGTGAGCATCTGTTGTGTCTTCTTTGTAGAACATAAGTCGTCAAGTTTCCACTTGCCTGTCCTACGATCATCTTCATAAAAAATGAAGTAGTTAGCTTGATATATCATTGGTAAACAGACGTTGAAGATTCTGAGATTTTTGAGTTTTTCGAGTTTTATAGAGATAAACCTTCAAAGTATACTGGGCCGCATAAGGGCCTTTATGAGTTTTGAGACAAAAATGGCTCTACAGTTGTTCAACTAAGCAGATTTCTAAACGCATCGTCTTCAACATGCTTCTAAATTCTAATCAATCATGAGGTCAGTCGCTTCCTCTGAAGCAACATAATCCCATTCATACATGAAATGAGCTGTACAAGCTTCTTATTACTATGGCCTTGCAATTTATGAATCTTTTATTTTTAAAATTAAATTATATAATAACATGTTATCATTCGACCTCTTCTCAATGGCACTATCAACAACTGACATTTTTATTATAAGTTCTTTGTCATTTCAGTAACGTGGTTGTGCTTACCGTTGAAAGATGCTTGATGAATAGTCGTGAAGAAAAAAATCGGTTTCATACTTGGGCAGATATCATAATTAATATGTTCATTACAAAATTAGAGAAAAATATAAAATTTTTATAGATTCCATCAAATAACTATATGAAATTAAAGGTAATATGTGGCTCGATGATTTTGACTATATTATATAACGTACCTGTTAAAAATCTTACATCACTATGGACGTTGATGTTACACCGACGGACCGACCTTTTAAAATTCTGGTTACCTTGACTAGTTGGATCAGTCGAGTCGACTTTAGTGTATACAATAAAACGTATTGATTGACAATAAATAGCACAAAACAAAAGAAACCTACAATTAATGATTGACTGCTTTATATAACGGGCATGTGATGCAACATGGGATACCATATAAATGGACGAAATTTCAAACTCTATTATCGCCCTTCCTCAGATTGGTCACACAATCAATAATTACTAGATTCTTTTTTGACAACCAATAATTACTAGTTTTATTTAAACTATGAAGACGATATATGGATATATATTATCATTGAGAATCCACATATAGATGCGACAGTTAAACTTCCACATGTAGTTCACTCGGGTGGTATAAGAGCATATATACACATGTGCTGGGTCTTCTATATTGATGTATGGTTGATTAACATACAACGAAGATTACCTGAAAAGGTCATAAGAATGATGTGTGTGTATACACGCGAATGATATGCTTCAAATGCAAATAAAGGGAAATGGCATATTTACATTTATAAACAACTTATAATAATGCCTTTTGAAGCAAGCTCATTGGTTTAGTGTTGGAAGACTTAGCATGCATAGCTCGAGTTAAGTAATGGTTCCAAAAAAAACTTCAAATACGATCTAATAATTGTTAATCACACCATATGCAGATCAAACTACAATAATACTCAGCTCTTTCGGGGATTCTCTGGTTTTATATTAAAACAAATTGGTGTTTTAGTATAGTTTTATGGCCTAGATGGCTAGACATATATGTAGGAGTAGACATCAAGTTGAAATTTAATGTGATTGGATCTGATCAGCGAGACGGAACTAAAACCTTTTAAATTGAAGAAAAAACTCCAACTAAAATTTTATGTTTATAAATCTCTAACTATTAAATCGTTAATGTCATTAACTTTCCGTTAACAAAATTGTTCTTTTAAACGGAGACCTGTTAAATCAAAACATGGTGTTCCATATAATTTCAAAAACGACATGAAATTTTTATAGTCAATATATATTCTAGTGATTTATGTGATTTATGTGATTATATGAAACTCCGCGTATCAATTTAATGGGTTCTCTTTTAGAAAAACGACTTCATTTGCAGAGTTAAAGACATTAAAAGTTCAATAGTCGAAGGTTTAAAATATGAAGTTTTAGTTGATGGTTTTTCATCCAATTTAAAAAAAAGATTGGAGGTTTAAATTACTAAAATATTCATTAATTGTAAAAATTTATTGTTGTTTTCGTGATTACATAAAATGCCTCGTTTCGATTTAATGGATTTCCGTTAGAAAAAAAATTGATTTTTCAACCAAAGGTTAAAGGCATTAAACGTTTTAATAGTTGGAAGTTTAAAAACATAAAATATTAGTTGAAGATTTTTTTTTTGTGCAACTAAATTCATTAAGGGCCCAAAGCCTAAATGTAGGTATTACATAAAAGAGAGATGAGCTTTTGCAAACCTATCGGTTGGCCCATTAAACAAACAAACACAAAACCAAAACGAAAGAAGAAAATCTATCGGTTGAAGATTTTTTATCTGATTTGAAAATAGTTAGAGGTTCAGATCATTAGAAACCCTATACTCAACCCACATCATTTTATAATTTTAAGTTGATTCAATTATATTTTCAGTATTTGGAGAATGTTTGCAGTAAAAAAGAAAAAAAAATATAGTGTGTTACTCCGTTTCTAATTCAACAGGGTAACACTACAGAGTTGCAGAATGTCATTATCCTTATTTAACACACTGACAAATTTATCCTTCCTGTAATTTCGGTGAAACATTTTTTTTGTAAACTAATTTCGGTGGAACATCAAATCCAAAAAAAAACTGGAATCTTCATGTAACAAAGCCCAGAACTTACGCTTACATACTAAACCGATGCAATTTCCACATATATATCTCCATAAGAGTTTCAAACCGATACCTAAACCGGTGAAAAATAGGAAATTTGCAACGAACAACATACATATATAGTAGACATGGAGATATGTACATCAACACCAACGAATTATTACTACTCTGTTTGAACAAAAACACAACTAAGATCCATCTCTGTCTCTCTCTCTCTCTCTACCTACCAAGGATTCTTCTAAAAATCTTCTCACATACACTCCTCGCTGATTAGATCTTGCAAGTCACTTGGAACCGCTAATCCAAGCCGAACCGACTCCATGATGCGCTCGAAGACAAGAACGTGGCATGGGATTTGAAGAACTCCTTTCTGTTCGTATCCATACTCCTGAGCCGACCGCTTCAGCAAACCGATGAAAACCGGGTGGTTAAGCACCTCCGCGCTAACCAAGAACCTCTCCATCTCGTCTCCCACGTAGACCGGTACGTGTCCTTGAGGAACAGAGGATGTATGTTTCTTCAAGCGGCGAGCCATCGAAGACCGGAGGGAAAACTCAGAGCGGCGGCTCCGTCGTTGCGAATCTGACCGGAGGAGATTGTAGTGAGTGGAGTCAGCCACGCGGGAGAGACGGCGGATCAGATGCTTCATCTTCTTGTTGTGAGGTAGAGAGAGGAAGCTTTTGCCAGAGTGATGAAACTGAATGAGCTGTAAGAATGAATGAATGACTCGGTGGTGTTGGAAGGAAAGAGAGGAAGGGTTCAGATTTTATATAGAGGCGAGGGTAGTTCTGGAACTTTGGCTTCTAATTAAGTGGGTCCGGAAGGAGTACTTGCCAGGTACACTTACTCGGAAATTTTCGACTTGACTATTAAAAGGAAAAAGAAGAATATAAAATGCCCAATTTAAAACCACAAAGCAAGTAAAATATCTTTGATTTTTAAACATAAAAGGAAAACGACTGATTTAGTTTTTTTTTTGGATTTATATAAATAAATTGTTTGGATTCTTTTGGATTTATATAAATAAATTGTTTGGATTTTGTAAAAAAAAAGTACGACTGACTTTGAAATTGAAAAATCAAATTTATAATTGAACAAAAAGAAAACCTATAAAACTATATATATATATATATATATATATATATATATTTATATAACGTTTTCCTTACCTCTTATATATATTCGTGGCTGTGATTTTTAAATTAATTTTCTAATATATTTTCATTTTTAATAAAAATCATGCATATGTCAAAATAACACATAATTAAGATCAAGTGATTAAAAACAAAAAAAAGATCAAGTGATGTTATTAATTAATTATGCAATCTGAATAGTTGGTATAGGCCTATTTGGATCAAATGAAAAGAAGAGATATAGGTCTTTTTAGTATATTTGGCTATTGATAGACGAGGTTCATGAGCAACTCAGAAAATATATACGTATTCAATTCAATATACATTTTGCTTTAGATACACACCATTCTTGTTATGTTGGGGCATCATGTTAAGTTTGAACTTCTTTACGCTGAGTACCATGTTAAGTGATAGCTACGGAAAACCAAAAAAAAAAGAACAAATCAATAGTTACAAAAAAAAAAGAACAAATCAAAGAGACGAAGTACACCATTCTTTCTAGAATAATAACAATAATTTAATTATTTTTGTTGAGTACAAGAAATACATTATAATCTGGCTAATGATTTGTCATGGTCTAACATGGCGGATTTAAAACAAATTAAAAAGGCTGTGAACCAAGGGTGAATAACAAATAATTCTGAACGAAAAAGAAATACTATGATAGACTTCTGAAAATGGGTTCTAGAACTTGGACCAAGTGATGGAGTATATACCATTTGTGTGGTATTATGAATAATTTGAAAGTCATATTTTACAATTATAGGTACATATATACTCACCCTCCACGACTTATAAGACTTCATTATTCATTTTGTTTTCTTCTGATCATATTCAGACCCTCACATAACCATCATTGAAACTAAAACAAAATGTAGTGACTTGTAAGTTTGCTTTATGTAATATATATTTTTTCAAGACCCAATTATAACCATAGTCTATTAGTTTCAGGATAAAACCAACAAATTACATTATCATGGTTTAAACATAATATAAACTCAAGCTAGTTAGGACAAAACTGTTATAATAAATAATGGAGAGAGTACGTGCAATATAGTAACGTCTTACACGAACCAATCTATAGAGAAGTGAGTCATATTTGGCAATAGATTAGACGAGCTAGTGTTGATATAATAGATAACTTGTATCCCTGTAGAAGAAGCATCCGGCTATGCAATTTACTGATCAACCCTTTAATTATGACAAATTAATTTGTGGTGGGACTTTGAGAAATGATATTGCCCAAATTTTAATATGCCGTGTTTTTTTAAAACTATATGTAATGTTTTTTTCTCTTTGATAACTGTGGAAACTCTAAAGATTTTTTAGCAAAAAAAAAAAAAAAAAAAACTCTAAAGATTTTTTAAACTCAAATACTAATCACACGAGGTTTTCTATCCAGATACACAGTGACGATTAAATTTATTTAACCCTTTATTTAAAATGTGGTTAGGTGGCCAATACTATTCGAACCCAAAGCGGAATTTCACCAGCTGCAACATTTTAACCATTAGACCAAACCGATTTGGTTAACTATACGTAGTGTTGTTTTGTGACACTTTCATATACATATTCTGCCATTTAAAAATTAGATTGGCGCGTTGAGTTATCAGTATTTTACAGCGTCGTTATAAAATGTAGTGCGTGGATATCATGGAGGACAATCACCATGTGTCTGTGTGTTAAAGAGAAAAAGAAAGTAAAGTAGGATTGTTGTATATGATTATTCTCCATTCTGTAAAGATTAGAGCTTTAATGACAAGGATATGATGTGACCTAAGTTTCTCTACTTATCAAAAGTGTATGTCCCCTTTCTCAACTTGGGGGTTGCAACTTTAGACCCCTTTTAGTCTTCTAACTTTACTGAAATTGATACCTATAAAATAACCATGCCACATGTGGATTAATCAAACTAAGACCCCTTTAGTCTCCTAACTTTATTGAAATTTATACCTATAAAATAAACATGCCACACATGTGGATTAATCAAACTAAAGTAGCATCCTTACTACGTAGAGCTATAAATATTAGAATACCGCCATGCATGTTTGGTATGATTCGTCCAATTTTATAAATTTCAAATTCCCACATATAGTTTAGGTTCTACCATAATTAGAAACTTATAGCTTGATGATATATAGATTAGATTCTAGTAGATAAGTTCGTTTACCTTGTAAAATATTTATGGAAACGGAAGCAATAAAATCAAAGAAGCAACTAGGTTGGGTGAATACTATATCTACCAAACTATATCAACCTCTCATGAAGCAGTTGATTCCTTTACGACTCATTCTTCAATTTCCATGGGACTCTATGTTTCGTAATTTTTTTGATTCAATTGTTTGAAAAGTTGGAAATGCTCAATCCATATACGTAGTTTTTTCATTTTCAGTATATCATCACTGATTCATGCAGTAATTAAGTTACTAAACTATCTGCTGTAATTTTACTTATCCAATAGAAAACTGATCGAAGCTAAATTATTTTAAAATTATGCAATTAATCGGTTATTTTCCTGATTGGTAGTTAGTTGTTCAATGATATTTTGGTTGATAATTTGAGTATTGAGATGATTAATAATCTATCTCTGTTTTATAATAAGTATCGTTTTAGATTTATGCACACAAATTAAAAATCATTTAATTTTGTATATTTTCTATATAAAAACATTATTACCAATACACATATTTATATTTCAACTAATAAAAAAGCGACTAAAAAATAAAGTTAATATATTTTTTCACTGAAATTCTAAAATGACACTTATTTTGCAACGAAAAATTTTCACTACGACGACATTAATATGAAACGGAAGGAGTATATAATCAAACATAAACAGATAGATATAATGAATATTTAAGCTATGCAAAGAAACAAGCATCCGATGCTCAAAATATATCTTATAAAAATAAGAGAAAGAAATGGGACGTGATTAAGAATTAGTAAGACAGACAATCAAAAGTATTAGTTTAAGCAAAACTCACATAGGAGAGAATATTCTTCCAATGGAAAAGGTTGCAAGTATGAGGAGGCATTATTGAGATACACGTCAACAGCTTGAAACTTCACTCTGATTGGTTAGCTGTAAACGCGGTACGCGCTATTGCATCATTAACGAGTATATATGTCACCGAATGTAATAACCTAAGTTATTATATACTTCGCTCTCTCCGAATGTAATAAACTTACATTACTTGGTTATATGCCAAACCTAGTTTTTTCCTGTCAGATTTGATTTATGCGTTTGAATAAAACAAATATGTACGCGGCCAATGTTACTATATTGATAAGCATATAGTCGAAATCGTAAAGAGCATTGAAATTTGAATCAATTTGGTAGATAGGAGAAGTAAATACTAGTAATAAAGAGAGGAATGGCGTCACGTGAAAGGAGTTCTGTGGGAACCCATTTGGGATTGTATAAATAAAATGAATAAATATCCGTACGGTGCAGTCGTACATGTTAAACCTAACCCACTCCAACTTCTTTTTTCTTCTTTACGTGTCATACCGTACGAATCAACGTGACTTTTCTTCGCAATATAAATTAATGTGAATATCTTAATAAATTAAAAACTGATAAGTGTGCGTAATAGTTTGACTGAAAAATTATTAATATCTTTGTAGTAAGAGGTTTTTGAGAAAATATTTTTTTTTGGAGGAAAGTAGTGAGAGGTTTGAGATTTGATTACGATACAATTTATTGTTATTTACTTTTTTATGCATATTTATAATAATGAAATTATAAAAGATCTTGCAAATAAAACTTTGATGCATTACCTTTTTAAAAATAGTTTAGCAATGTAAATAAAATCATCAGTTTTTAATAGTATTTTATTATAATGGAGAGTTACAGATTATCGCCGAAGTCATATCGATTTTTGGAAAACTTTTACAAAAAAAGGAAACATAAAATCAACCATAAAACAAGTGGGATCTTAGGGCATCTCCAACCCTACTCCATTTTCTACTCCAAATATCATTTTAGAGTAAAATCATCTCTAACCCCACTCCATTTTCAACTCCAAAATAGAGTAATGGCTAGGGTTACTCCATTTATGGAGTAATCTTACACATTATTCCATTTTGGAGTTGAAGTTTTTTTATTTATGAAATAGTCCTTTAAATCTTTAATGTTTTTTCTTACTTAAATAATATTTCAAAATGATACAGTAACATAAAAAACAAGATATTTCATTATTTAATAATCTGACATTCGCGCTTCGGTATTGTGAAATGACCTTTCGTTTTTGAAAAAAAAAATATTACATGAAATCATGACTACATGTATAATTTTACACAACATGATAATTGAGGATGAGCGTGAACTCGATGCACCAATTGAAGTTGCAAGAGAAGCTCTACCTCTAAAGATCGAAATTGCAAAAAAAAAAATGTCCGATTTCAAAGTTTTCTTGCCGATTTAGAAATATCAAAGATAAAAAAATTCATTTTTCATTATGAAATGCATTAATTGATCATTTGTGGAAAAAATATTCTAATGTTCATTATTGAACCAACTTATATATTATGCTTTATTCTATTTTTATGATTTTTTGTACTTTTTAATAATAAATGTTTAATTTAAATAAATTATATTTTAAAGTATTTTCGCAAATATAAAATAGTTGGGGTTAATTGGTAAACTTTTATAAGTATATGATATTATTAACAATTATTAAATATTTTTGGAGTAATACATTGAAGTAAAACATCACTCCATTTTGGAGTTGCACCATTTTGGAGTAAAATTTGGAGTAATACATTGGAGATGCTCTTAGATTTCAATTTATTCATTTGTTCAAAACAAACAACTTTAACCGGATCCACCGCAATTTCCTCGTCCTTGGTCTCCCCATCGGCGACTTGTGGATTATCAATGCATCTTCATAATTTTTGTTGATGATTTGACAAGTTTTTTTCTCATGGTTCTTTTTTTCCTGAATATGTTAGAGATCCGTAGTTTTTTCGAATGATTCTTTTTCCTGAACATATCAGAGATCCATCGTATCCGTTTATTTACTGAATCTGATAAATCTTCTTCCTCCACATTGATCAAAGAAGCAAACCACTAAAATCAATAAAATTATATATTATAGAGAAAATTTTTATGTTAGCTTTTTCTAGTTTTATTCACAAAATAGCTCTAAAAGCACCAAAATAATTTTTATTAAAAGGTAAATATATGTTTGTACCTCAAGGGTTAACTAACCCATAAACTTTGAGTTTAGAGTTAATGAATAGGATTTTGGAGATGATGTTTAAAATAATAGAAATTAAATAAGAAAAAATTCAAAATAGTTTTAGAAAAATTCAGTTTAAATAAAATCTGAAAATTTGAAAAAAACTTTGAAAGAAAAAGAATTATAAAAAGTTGAATTTGAAAACATATAATTCAAAATGATATAAAGAACATTATTTATAATTTATTTTTATATATCTATAAAATACTCCCTCCGTTTCAGATTAATTGTCATTGTATAATAAAATTTTCGTTTCAAAATAAATGTCGTTTTATGATTTCAATGCAAAATTTATTAATAAGATTCTTCTATTTATTTTTCTATTGGTTGAAATATGGTTAGGTGTATGAATAATGATGTTTTTATATTCAAAATATACAAAACTAAATATTTTATTAATATGTATGTACGAACCTAAAACGACAAGTAAAGTGAAACGGAGAGAGTAAGAGGTGGAATAGTCTTTTGCTATTTAATGAAACCTCATTTAATCATTTTTCTCTTTAAAAGTTTTTATTGTGATAAAAAAATAAAATAGTTATTAGGAGAATTACTCTCTTTATTATAAGCGTTTATTTCTAGTTTCTTTCATTTATATTTTTCTTAAATTTTTAGTCTTTATTTTCATTCGTAATATTTTTTTCGAGTATGTTTTCTCTTTTTATGGTCGAAAAAATATTTAGTAATTTAGTCATCAAGTGTCGGCTAAAAATATAATAAAAACCATCCTCTACGGCTATACGCTTTGGTAATTATGCGAAAACCATCGTATTCAGAAAAAAAAAATCGTATTCTCCACTTTCTTTAGTCTTGCTGGTCTGACTCTTGAATGCTAATTTGTATTGGCAAAATATTGATGAATTCCAGTTGACAAGCGAGTAGATTTCATCAATACCTCAGTCGAATTCAATTGATAAATTTCACTTAGTTTGATACCTTACTTAACAAAATTCTTCTATCAACTCAAATGACTTTGTTTATATCTTGTTTACAGGTCGGTATAGAATTTTCAGTTAGCCAGAGATATATGCCAGTATATACATTTCAGCTTGTATTTACAGCCATTTACTTCAAGAATCCTAGAAAAAGAATACTGTCGTTGAAAGACTTACCACACACATAATGAAAAATCTAAGAGGACGATTCTGTAGAAATAAAGTCGATGGACATTTTCAGATATAGAAGGTTCTAGCATGAGAGTAGTAATTAATAGTCTTCTTGAAGTAGTTGTAGAAACAGATCATTTTATTCATTCCTCTAAGCATTGAATATAAATTGATGCGTTAGGTGAAACAAGAAACTTGAAAAATAATCTGCTGGGAGATCAATGGCTAATAGAGTTTCCACGAACATAACTATCGAGAAAATTAATATGTTTGACTCAAAATTTTAAAGAGACAAACTCCAAGCGTACAGCCGTACGCAGGACAGCCACACGACACTTTGGCTCCTATTTTGCTGTGTAATATGCTTAAATTTTCTTATTGAAATACTGAGTGACAAGTACGGATTACAAAAAATAGAAATGTATTTTCAACATTGTGGTCCATATATATAGATGATTCAGTTTCAAAGTGGAGGGAGCCCACATTGGCCGTAGCTTCTAGGGTACAGTGACCTCACTCTTTTGCCCCTTGGCTCCACTCTTGTCGTTATGTTTTCTTTTTTCTTTTTTTTTTTCTCCACAAACTTTATGTTTTTCTTTTGTCAAAGTTTTTGGTAGTCGAAATGACGTTTTCCTGACTCATCATCCTCCTTTACATCATTTCTATGACTAAGCATTACTATTCTTAATGGGTCGGTCGTGTGCTCGTGTTTGTGATTAAAGTTGGATCATTGTTTACTTTTCCCAATCATCTCTTTTTAGTTGTTCTTTGTGTCTCCTTTTGAATTTACTAATGAAATTGCCTAAGAATGTGAAGTTTAACAAAATGCCTTTAGGCCCAGTTTTTCAAATAAAAGTCCAACCTTAACTGAACAAAGTAATGAGCCTGGCCAAGTTACTAGATCATATGGAAGTAAGAACTGGCCCAATTACTAGATCATATGGAAGTGAGAAAGTTAGCAAGAGTACAATTGGTTTTAAAGATCTCATAGAGAATTAAAAAAGCCGTAACTTATTTCTTGCGTCACACAATGATATAATGGGCCAAGGCCCATGGAATTTAAAACGAGGGAAAAGTCGCCGTACTATGACCTTAAACCCTAGTTTATAATTCTTCTACAAAACCAAAGCTGCATAAATATATTTTTTGGCATTCAATTTAAACAGAGACGGTTAGGGTTTAAGCTTATCTGCACAATGTCAATGTATCTTCTCTACGAATCATCTTCCGGGTACGGCCTGTTCGAGGCGCACGGCCTCGATGAAATCGGACAGAACACGGAGGCTGTTCGAAGCTCTGTTTCAGACCTAGATCGGTTCGGCCGGGTCGTCCAGCTTACTGCTTTCCACCCATCTGAGTCTGCTCTCGATGCTCTCAACCAAATCAACGCCGTTTCTGAAGGTAACCCTCCGTTAAAGTAGAACTCTTTCCTCTTTTATCTTCCTCCACCGCTCTTTACTACAGTTAGAATGAGCTTGCTCTGTTTTGACTTTGCTTGAAACAATGTTTTACACTTTTTTACTACAGTTAGAATGAGCTTTCTCTGTTTGTTACTTTGCTTGAATCAATATTTACACTTTTTACTACAGTTAGAATAAGCTTGCTCTGTTTTTACTTTGCTTGAAACAATAATTACACTTTTTACTACAGTTGGAATGAGCTTTCTCTGTTTTTACTGTGCTTGAAACAATATTTAAACTTTTTACTACAGTTAGAATAAGCTTGCTCTGTTTTTACTTTGCTTTGAAACAATATTTACACTTTTTACTACAGTTAGAATAAGCTTGCTCTGTTTTTACTTTGCCAATGTTTACACTTCTTACTACAATTAGAACAAGCTTGCTCTGTTTTGGTTATGCTTGAAACAAAGTTACACATTTTACTACAGTTAAGTAAGCATGCTCTGTTTTGGTTTTTTGCTTTGAAACTTGAAGGGTATATGAGTGATGAGCTGAGAAGCTTTCTGGAGTTGAATCTTCCCAAAGTGAAGGAAGGAAAGACTCCCAAGTTTAGCTTAGGAGTGTCCGAGCCAAAGATTGGTTCTTGCATTTTCGAAGCCACCAAGATTCCTTGTCAGAGCAATGAGTTCGTTCTTGAGCTTCTTAGAGGTGTGCGTCAGCATTTTGATAGGTTCATCAAGGACCTAAAGGTATGGACTTTTCGAGTTAACCTCTCTCTCTCTCTCTCTAGTGTTTGCGCTTCGTGATGTTATTTAATGATGCAGCCTGGTGATTTGGAAAAAGCGCAACTTGGACTAGCTCACAGCTACAGCAGAGCAAAGGTGAAGTTCAATGTTAACCGTGTGGACAACATGGTTATTCAAGCCATTTTTATGCTCGACACGCTTGATAAAGATATCAATTCCTTTGCCATGAGAGTCAGGTTTGTTTTTGTTGTTTTGATTTTCAGATTATGTCTTGTCTGTTTACGAGTAGCTTATATTTTATGTTTTTTGCAGAGAATGGTACTCGTGGCACTTCCCTGAGCTAGTCAAGATAGTCAACGACAACTACCTTTACGCCCGAGTGTCAAAGATTATTGAGGACAAGTCAAAGTTGTCTGAAGAGCACATCCCTATGCTTACTGAAATCCTCGGAGATGAAGATAAGGCTAAAGAGGTCGTTGAAGCTGGGAAAGCATCTATGGGTAATAATCTGTAAAGGCATTGTCTTTAAAAGTCATGAGCTTTTCTCGTTTTTATCTAATCCCTCTTTTGTTTTGCCTTCTCTGCAGGCCAGGATATATCACCACTTGATCTGATCAATGTCCAGATCTTTGCTCAGAAAGTTATGGACCTAGCTGATTACAGAAAGAAGCTCTACGATTACCTCGTTGCTAAAATGAGCGACATTGCTCCCAATTTGGCGGCTTTGATCGGAGAGATGGTTGCTGCAAGGCTGATTTCACATGCGGGGAGTCTCACAAATCTCGCCAAGTGTCCATCTTCAACTCTCCAGATTCTTGGTGCTGAGAAAGCACTCTTCAGGTGCGGTTTCAAGCTTTTGTTTTTTGCTATGCAACTTTACTTGCAGTTAAGTATAACTGATTGTTGTGTTTAAATGTCAGGGCGCTGAAGACACGTGGAAACACACCCAAGTACGGTCTTATATTCCACTCTTCATTCATAGGGCGTGCAGCTGCTAAAAACAAGGGACGTATTGCTCGTTACCTCGCGAACAAGTGTTCGGTTGCTTCCCGGATCGATTGTTTTGCTGGTAAAGTATCGGAATGTCCTGAATAACTGACTTGGTGTAGTTGTATGATGTGTTTGTTTTAACTGTTAGACTATGGTGGTCTCTTGTACAGATAGCAGCACTACAGCTTTTGGTGAGAAACTTAGGGAACAAGTTGAGGAACGACTAGAGTTTTATGATAAAGGTGTTGCCCCACGTAAGAATGTGGACGTAATGAAGGAAGTGCTGGAAAGTCTTGAGACGAAAGGTATCTCATCTCACTTTTATACAGCGTCTCTATATCTTTTTAAGTTTTGATGTTAAACGGTTGGGTGTGTTCTCTCTTTCTAGACGAGGGAAAAGCCACAGCAGGGGAGGCCTCAGAAAAGAAAAAGAAGAGAAAGACAGAGGAGAAGGATGGGGAAGAAGAAGGGGAGAAATCAAAGAAAAAGAAAAAGAAAAGCAAAGCAGTAGAAGAGGAATTAACTAAAGATAATGGTCACAGCAACAAGAAAAAGAAGAAGAAAACTAAGTCACAAGATGATGAATAGACCAAGACAATTTTCTTGTATTGTATTAGTTTTTTGAGTTTTTTTCCTCACATGCCAAGCTTTATTTTTTAAACTTTATTAACAACTTGGATTTAATTAGAAACTATATCAGATTTTCTAGTACTAAGTCAGGAAGGAAGGTTCTTTTTTTTTAAAATATATTTTAGGTCAATAAATTACCAAATTTTGTGGGATATCTTGAAATGAATCCGTACTTTCACTAAGCTGTATTATTCATATAATTCTAGCTGATATATTAATATTATGTAGACTGAACAAAGAGGAACAAACATGTTTACTCTTTATTATCCTGAAAAGTACAAAAAAAATTGCAGAAACAAGAGAATTCTGCTGAATTAAACAGTAAAGTATAACCAAAAAAAAAAAGCAAGAGAGCAAAGATTCATAACACAATCTAGTCACAGAGAATGAGTCTAATCATGGCAAGAACCAAACACGAAACAGAGAAGAAGAAGAGCGTCACGAAGTCCTCATAACACAATCTAGTCACAGAGAATGAGTCTAATCATGGCAAGAACCAAACACGAAACAGAGAAGAAGAAGAGCGTCACGAAGTCCCTCGCAGACCATTTCCTCACGACCTTAGACTCAACCCTCAAGCTCTTCGCCCTGCGAAGCGCGTCCACTTCCTTTAGCAAATCAAACTCGATCCCTTTCTTCTTCAACTCTTCAACGCACTTACGCAACAGCTTCGCATCTTCTTTCTCCCTCTCCAGCAACTTCTCGAGATGCGACTCCACTTCGGACTTGTACCTCACGGCCCAGATGAGTCCGAGAGAAGACAAGAGAGCGCAGAGAGATGGGATCCATGATCTCTTGCACGCGGATGAAGGAGAAGAGGAGGAAGAAGAGGCGTGGAAGAGGAGGAGGAGAGAGATGGAGTGGAAGAGGAAGAAGAAGATGTAGAGCTGAGTGATCTCTCGTCTCACGGAATCGATCTGAGACTCTTTGTGGGAGACGCGGCTGAGGATGAGCTCTTCTTCTTTCAGCCACTGTTTCAGGAGGAGCTTGTGCGTTGGCGTGTCGGCGATTTGGTGAAGAGGGTGTCTCGTCTTTGACTCCATGGTTGGTGGGTTCTTCGTGCTCTGGTCTGACGCCATGGAAGAAGCAGCAATGGAATGGAGAAAGCAGAGAGATGGAGAGAGAGGAGCGTTGTAGTTGTGGCTTTAATAAAGCGGCGATAACTTATGGCTCTTTGTTTGGTAACGGCTACTTTATGTGAATTTACTTATATGTCCTTGTTTCTAACGGTCATCAGCCAAAAACACGGCTCGGCTCCGTTAGCCCATGAAATTATTAGCCCATATATGGCCCATAAAGGCTTTATTATTTTAAGCGTATACATATTTCTTTTTTCTTTCTTTTTAGTGACAATAGTTATTCTTGTAAGAAATTTTGAACAAAACAAAAAAAGTTATTCTTTAAGAAATATACCGAATAAAAAGAGAAAAATAGAATGATAAATAAAATGAAATAAAAATTGAAATTGTTAATGGTATGGTGAATTCCACACATCCCATTCATTTATGTAGGTTTATAACCATAAATAAAAGGAATATATTTTTTTAATTTTTTTTTGTTTTATTTCAAGAATGGAATAAGTAGAATTTTTCTAATTAAAAATTCTTGTAACTGTTACATATTTCATGAATTTCATGAAATGATGCATTCCAAATGATTTTATTCCACAATAAGCATTTCAGTTGCAGCTTTAATTTAACCATTTTGAAAAGAACACAACACACCACTCACGTTTTGTTGTGCTTAAGTTATTACCAAGCTCGTAACGCTTTCAACAAATGTCACCAACAAACGTAATGCACCCAATGGGATTATCGAAAATATATACTTTTACTTACGAACGTTACAAATTTATAATAGTACTTAAGGACGTTAGACATAAACAAACAGTGGTTAACATTTACCAAAGAGTGAAAAAGAGTAGTAATATATCAAGAAACTAAAGATGGAGTCTTCTTCTATTATAGCAGGGCTTCTTCTCCTCACCACACTTGTTACTTTATTGGTAACTTCCAGAGCTAATGAAGAGCTGATGATGCAACAATGCCACAACTCCGACAACCCCACCTTGTGTCTTCGCTGTCTGAGCTCAGACCCAGCTGCTCCAAAAGCCGACCAAGTCGAACTGGCTCGCATCATCCTCAAATGCGTCAACTCTCACCTCATCACCCTCACTAACAACACTTCCACTTTGGCCTTGAAGCACCGCGGGAGTCCCAAGGCTTCAGCCGCGTTGAAAAAGTGTGGTTTGGGTTACGCGACGGCAAAGCGTGGCGTGGGAAAGGTCGACGCTCACTTGATAGCCGGAGATTACGACAAGGCTGCTTATGACGTCAGCATGACGGTGGAGGCTCCTCCGGTCTCGTGCCGTGCCAGTCTCGTGACACTTAATATTAATTTGCCCTCGAGTTTCCGTTACCATACAGAGGTTTACTTGGCGTTGACTCAAGCTCTGCTCAGGATCATTGATCGCTTCTAGATACTTTATTAACTAGTTTTTTTTTCAAAAAGGTCATCGTCTTATCTTATCCGCATCATCAATGTCTAACTGAAGTTTGAATCCAAGTTTGCTTATTTCTTTTAAACATTTCAAGATTGAATGCAAAATAGTGAGAAACTTATTTTTCACTTAGAACATCTCTGTTCATATCAATCTATGATCTTAATCCTTGCCAAATATCTCTGAACTCTTGTGAATTGATCATATCACATACTATGGATTGTTATTGAAATGGTTCAAGATCATGCCACTAATGATCCTGATTCAAACTCAAAGCTGCTATAACATTTCAGTTCGAAAAGCTAAATAACAAATATATTCCCTCTTCTTCATTGATCTCTCAGTTTTTGGCTTAACCTTTTTTTAGATACTATGTGAAATGAACAGAAACTTGGTAATCTATATTCTATGAATAGAGAAAGATAATGTTTGAGTGGCAACTCGAACCCGGTAATATGTAGAATAAAATCAGGACATATCTTTTAACACAAGATTTAGCAACCAGACTACCAGCTTTCTTTTGCTTTTTTTTTTCTTTTAAAGAAAAAAAAATTCTGGCAGCATAGACAATAGAAAATGCATCTCTGACAAGAATTCTCTTCAAAAGTAGATTGAATTTTATGTAAAATGAAACCCAAAAAATTTATGCTTCTTTTTTTGTTCTTCAAGGGAACAGGTACATATCTGAGATTCCCCTCTCAAGCAACATGCACCAACAGGCAACACCAATAGCCAAACACAACTTGCACAATTTCAGTTTAAGCTTCTTTACTATGTTTTGACAACAATGCATATGTATAAATAATCTGACCCTTTGACTGTTTTACTATACATTTCAAGATTTACTCTATATATCAGCCTTATTTTGGAGGGAAAATGAATGCTTTCTTTTTGGAACACATTGGTGTACGATAGTTGAAGTTAAGAATCTTTTCAGATTGTAAACAAAGATCGAACTATGATATCATCAGTTTCGCTTTATCTTAACAGAACACATGAAAGCAAGATTTCCGAGAACAACTTTTTGAGTTTGAACTTTGAACGAATAGCCAACACAAACACACAAAACACACACGCACACACACAAAATATAATACAATTTAATAAAAAATGTATAGGTACTTTGACGAAAAAACGCGACGACGCAGAATTTCAGATATTGGTAATTAACGATTCCTTAAGATTGCTGAGTTTTTAGGGCATAATGGAATCAACAAATATGATCGGAGGATAGTTGATACTTTTCAAGTATATCTTATCTTATTCCTCTATGAATGCTAAAACAAATTGTTAACTCGTTAATATCCTAATTCTTCCGTTGATTTTATTACATTAGATGACGTATAACTGACATCTTATATGCCGTAAAAAAACTGACATCTTATATATAATGTAGTTTGAAATATTGGGAAGATCTTCTTTTTCTCATAAAATATTTCATTGTCTACTCCAAAGGACGAGTTTGAAATTAAGAAGATCATGTAAAGAGAATCTAATATTGTGAAGTCGTACAACTTCACAGAAAACAAGATAAAGGACAGAAAAATCTGTCTAACTTTAATCTTTGAATGCATATTCAGTCATGTCATGACCCATCCATCAGCTTTCTTCGAATCTCCCATCTCAGTGAACATGTCTGGAGGCGGCCCTCCGTATATGATAACTATGCTTTTGATCTCATATGTATCTCTCCACTAGCCTAATTTGATTTTGCATGATCTCAATTTTTTGTTCTTATATCTTTAAAAGACAACTCGTGGTAGTAGGAAGGTTGATTAAGGGCTTTGAGGATTATAATATGGTAATCATTTTGGGCTTTTGAGAATAGTAAAATAAAATATTTTCCACTGGAGTTTAGATATTAAAACTTGCATAATCAAGAAAACAGAAGCATGCCTGGTTTTTTGTGCAATCAAGAGCGGCTTACCTGGGGACAAACGGTGCGATATTTTCCACTGGTGTTTAGATATCAAAACTTGCATAATCAAGAAAATATGAGCATGCCTGGTTGTTATGCAATCAGGAGCTGCTTAACTGGGACAAACGGTGTGACCGCCTGGATCCATTCCATAATCATCCTATTTTTAATAGTTAAGGGTTCAAAGTTTTAAAATATATGTAGCTTTATATAAAAGTATAATAATGAGGACCCAAGATGTTTTCTATGAATATGTTTTTGATTTTATCACAAATTTTATTTAAAATTTTATTTATGATATTTTAAATGAAAACACATTAAAGAAACATAAATTAATACTAGTTCTGAGGATCCAGAAAAATTACTCTAGAGTTCATAAAGTTATTAAGCCGGCCATGTATGCAATAGCACTAGAATTATGTAACCAAGCAAGGAGCGGACCCAAGGCATGGGAGGTGTGACATGTGCCGCATCATGTTTTATTTTATTTTCATTGATAACCACCAGTGTTAAATCTAGTCAGCTACATCTACATTAACTTTTGAGTTATAAGAAAATAGTTTTGTGCCAACACTAAAACTTATCTTGGATCTGCCCTTGTAGCCAAGTCTATCAACTGAAATAAGAGCATGCATGCATAGTTTTTATGCAATAACATTATAATTCTGTAACCAAAGTAATTAATAATTTTAAATGGTGCAAAATATTAGAAGAACATGTGCTAAGATTCTGGGGCTACGGTAGGGTTTCCCTTTACGTAGTTTTCATAGCGTGTGTTTTTGTACGGCCATTTGCAATAACACGAAAACATATATTCTCTCAGTTTTTAAATTCTTTTTTTCTGTTTTATGAAAAATGATGAGACAAGAATATTGGCAGCTGCGGACAAATGGTGTGGCTTGAATTAGATAACTAGTAGTCGGCTGTGCTCCATTATCAAACGTTTCATAATTCTACATTTTTATTTACTGTATCATTAGTTTATAATCCAGATGACATTATAGACTTTTAGGCCATCTTTAACGCAGTGCATAAGTGGGGTTCTTAGTTCATGGATCCTACAAAAATGCTAAAAACCGGTAACAAAGTGGCCAATTAACAACCGATCTAAGTGAGTTCTTTGCAGTGTTCGCGGCCCCGCTAATACATGGTGGCCTGCGATTGATTCACTTTTATTTTTTATTTTAATCAGACCAAAAAAATAATAATAATTAAGAATCCCAAATAAGATTTTAGCTTTAATCATGTTCTTATAGTTGCACGATTACCAATCTTTGTTACACCTGCGAACCGAATAAGCATCTGAAAAATTTATATTAAAAGAGTGTACATCTCAATTGATAAATTCATGTGAAACAATAACACAACCTATACATTTAAAAAAAAAACATTTGTCGTTTATGATATGTTGAATTTCATAAAAGAATATGTTTACTATTAAGTAACGGATTATATATAAAAGGGAGATATATAGCTTAACCAAATAAAAGATAGGCAGAATTTAGAAAGAAAAGTGAAATAGATGAAAATAGAAACAGTTAGAACATAACTAAAAGGAAGAATGAGCTGACAATAATCAAAGATGAGCAAGGTAAGAAAATGAAAGAACAGAAAGAGGCTTTGACAGCATGAAAAGAGAGTGTAAGAAGTTATAAACAGAGCAGAGTCTCACTAATTAACTACAAGTCTGGTGTTGACAAAAAAAAAACTGAAGTCTGGTGTGTTCGGTCAGCCTGCCCGAACCCAACAAAAGAACAACTTGTAACATCCCACACAAACTCATCTTCTATATATACACACTTGCATACACTCACATTTCCTCAAAGCAACCCCAGACTTATAAGAACTTGTTTCTCTCATGGCATCATCTCTTCCTCAGTTCTACACCGACTTCACATTTTCCGGCGAGACTTCTTCCCAGTTTCAGGGCTCTTCTTCATATCCTGACGTCTCAGCTCTATCCAATTACTTCGACAACGATTACAGCTCCTTCAACACATCTTCTAACCCAGCGCCCACATTTTTGCCCCAAGTTTTTGGGACTTCTGACGTTCCTATGCCAGAGTACAACTATTATTACCAGAAAATGGGTGTGAACAATGCCACACAATATCTTCATGGTGGTAATCAAGAATACTACGGCTTTTCACCGGAAATCAAGCCCTTTGGAGAGCAATCTTGGGTAATATATGCACGTTCAAATATTATCTTAGATGGATATTATTACTTATCAGAAACGAAATCAAATAAATTATTTGTATGAAGCAGGGAAATAGTGAAGGAGGGATACAAGCTGAGTCGAACACAAAGGTGGGACGCTATACAGTCGAAGAACGTAAAGACAGAATCATGAGGTACTTGAAAAAGAAGAACCAACGAAACTTCAATAAGACCATCAAGGTATGTATGTACACTCCTTCTTTAGTAAATTTATATTTCTTTTTTTAATGTTCATGAATTATGAAAGAACTAGAGATTTAAAAATACAATATATATATGCAGTATGTATGTCGTAAAACCCTAGCTGACCGGCGTGTTCGTGTTCGAGGGCGATTTGCTAGAAACAATGACACATGTGAACAACAATCTCACATGTCTAAGACTCACAACAACAATTCTGAAAAAGAAGAAGATATGTTTTCTGGATCAGACGACTATCTAATGCAGGTATTATAAATTCATGTTATTACTCCAGAGGTATATACTATTTACATAATCAATTGTAAACGTAGTGACAATATTGGATCAAAATTTTAAGCAGATGGAAAACGACGATGGGTGGCTTCACGAAGCAATGTCTAATCTGATTTCTTTTCCTTGTGAATTGGACGCTCCTGGAGATGATCATCATCCAAGCACATGGAGCTTCTGATCATGCTACTTTCTCATTCGCTAGCTATGAAATTTGATCGATTAGTTTAGTTTAATATTAGCAGCTTAGTTATTTTATGATAGATATCTATTATATCATAATGTACTTAATTATTCATGGGGTTAATGAACATGAAGACTTCCTTGTAGACAAATAAAAGAACTTCACTTGATCATCCGTGTGAATAATTTCAGCCAATAACGATCTCAGTACAAGGCAAGTTATTCCTGTTTCTTAATTTATTGTCTTTTTAAAAAGAAAAAAAAACTATTAGCTTTTGCAGTAAATCTAAGAAAAGATGATTCTTTTGGGGAGTTAAAAAGATTGTTGAGATTGTTTATGGCAAGCAACACCTTTTACGATTCGAATAAATTTGTGAGTCGATAAAAGATTAATTAACTAGTGGATTCACGAAACAAATGTTTATTAAGGAATATATGATGTAAATTTTAATCATAAGACGAATGACGAAACGCTACATAGCTTGTGGCCATCTTATCTTTCTTTTCCATGTTTACATATGAATGGATACAAAAAATAATATAATGCGGACTAATTGGTCGTAATAACAAAAGACAAAAACATGATAAGTTGTACACAAAATTCTTGCAATCATACTTTATAGCAGATCGATAGGGTGTATTAAGTCAGTGTAGATATAGAAAGAGTGTGTGGAGGAGAGACATGATACGGATTTTTCAAAAAATAAAATAAAAGACATGATACGGAATCAAGTTCCAGTCACTTTTTAAGACATATAATTCTTGAAACAAACATATATAATAAGGCTTCAAAATCTGTAAATTATATTCTCTGAATTTGTCCCCCTTTATTTTCTTCTTTGACGAATATATGTGAAGTTGAGGCTGAAGTCCTTCTCATCCGATTTTTTTTTTCTTTTCATCCTTTTCTTCTCATTAACACACATCTAATGATAACTACATGAAATTTATGGACATAACTAACATGTTTCAAAAAAAAACTAACATGTGTATATTTTTTTTTCTTTCTTAATTTTTTTCTTGGCCCTACATCTTATACTACTGTTCTACTGAATTGCGAGTCTATATGAGTCTATTTAGTTGCTGACAAAAAAAATAGATTGCGAGTCTTATAAAAATATTTCTCAAGATTTGTAATTATTAGTCATATACTCAATGTAAAGAAAATCTAAACAAGAGAATTTTCACCATGATTTGTCTGTCATATATCACATTTTAAGAGTTCATCCGAATTCATAATGTATTGTATGTAGCGAACCTTCTCAATTCAGATTCATACATTACTCTGCTTCTTGACTTGGGTACACACATTACTCAATCGATTGTAGATGCTGAAGTCAAAACCAAGTTGTATATAAAGATCGCATTAAGTAATCGAATCGTTAATTGTTATCTTCCATTTTGTCAGTTCTCAAGAAAGATAATCTGCAGTGTTTACCCATATTTTATTAATTCAGTGAATTCCCACTATCTCAAACCTTTTTTTTGTCTTATATATATATATACATATATATATATATATATATATGTATGGTCAACTTGAACAGAAAAAGGCAATATGAGTTGATTCATTTTCTTTAAAATTCAAGTGATAGAAGAGTTCTCGTAGTAATAGTATACAAGTTATAAAAGTTTTTACGCTGATGAAGCACTTAACTAGGCTATTATATTACCTCAACTAAGTGCTTGAAATAACGCTATAGTTGGTTAAATTGTGAATTGTAATTTGTATTTTGGAGTAATTGCGCCTTCACATACTATGATGCGTTGAAAATGCTTTATTTGTCCACTTCGCTAAAAATGTTACAAAGATTCGGTGTTGGATTTTCCAAATTTCATAAAGCCTGTGTTACCGTTAGAGAAGTGAAGGTCGCTCTCTATGCATGTTGAAAACGAAAGCTACAATCAACAACTTACCCCTTCAACGGGAGGGAGAGCTACTATGTCTAATTCCAAATCCTGGCCTGAATTATTGTTTATGTTTTTATGCATTCTAATAATTCTCATATATTTTTCGGAGAATGATTGCAATTTAGGACAATTTTCTTCTTATTTGTTTTTCAGTAAGCCAACAATTATGTTCTTTTGTACAATTTTAATGATGAAACTTTTTACTTTATACATTTTGTAATGATTTTTTGGAGTGCAGCTAAACAAACTATAAAAGTGTCTGTTATAGAAGATTCAGAAAATTGACCCAAATTCAATACTAAATATTAAAAATATACATTAATATATTAGAATAGAAATCATTATCTATATATAATATTCTATATTATTTTATAAAATTAGGTTTAGTCATCTCTATACAAGTATATATCTCTATATAAGTATATGCATATTGTAATATATCTTTTAGATCTCCCAATATTTACCAAAAGGAAAATAAAACTATAAGAGAAAATGCAGCCATTATGGACAAGGTTGTTCATTTCGTTGTTTAATTATTTTAGTATGAGACGATGAGTTTGATTAGGGGAATCATAAAACATAGGATTAAGCAGCTTATCAAAGTTGTGTTGCAGCCTGTGAAGAGACTACGCTGCGATCAATAGAGCCACATGGTTACTAATCATGTAGCAATTGAATTTATTAAAATGGGATTTTGGAAAATAGGATAATGCAACGATGGCCACACGACAGGTGAGGGTCCGACAGAATCTTTATAGAAAATGATGAATTACTAGACTAGATGCAAATGGGTTGACCTTTCCCACTGAGCTGGGAAAATCTTACCTTTTTAGTTTGTAATTTTAAGTCATTTAAATATCCAATCATGAAAATGATTAACAAAGTTAAAATCAGACAGTGGGAAGCTAATCAAAAGTAGGGACGTCGTTACTCGTTAGGCTTCTTATTGCATGCAACTGTGTAACAATAGCAATCTTGTCACCCAAATGTGAGATTTCACTTCCGTTGTCTCCTTCACGATTTTTTCTTCCAGACAAGACATCCCTCTCCCATCTCCTTTTATCTGTAAATATCATATTGTATTGTTTTCCATTCACATACTCTGCCTTTAAAATTTTAAAACATTTTGAACAAAAAGTGTTACCGCAAAATTCAGTCCAACATATATAACAGAATAGCTTTAGCTTTAGCCTTAGAGTACCAAGCAGCGAATAGTCTCTCACACATATACCTACTGTGATTTTATTGATATTTAAATAGCATTAAGTGATGTAATTAAATTTTCAAATATAATTAGGCTAAGGCTATGTGCAATGCGGTAGTTGAGTAAGTTATTCAACTGCTTAATAACTACAATGATGCTGTTGAAAATGAAAAAAAGAGAGGACGTGGATTAATATGAGTTGAATAAATTGAACCTTTGAAAAACAAGTAAGTGGGTCCATATTGAGTGTTTCAACCAATCAGGAAAATATAAGAGGTCCCCATGTGAAATTAATGTATTCTAAAATTTCTTATATGGTATATATGAATCATTCTAATTTTTTTAATATTTAGTTTGGTAAAATTTCATATATTGTCTAGATTAGTAGAATTACCATTATAAAATCTTCATTATCTAGGAAAACAAACACAACATATGTTCTAAACTCTTTGACCATCATCTTATGTTAATGCTCGATGAAACTATACACTAAAACCAGATTTTCATATTTTTGAAATTTTTCCAAAATCCGTGGGTTTAATCCCTTCTAAAATAATGAGTTTTCGGTAAATGCTCTATATAATGAAGTTTATACTCTTCACTTTTATTTAAAAATTTCAAACCACATTCGACATTTGAATTATTGTATTCTAAACTATATTTCATGGTATATAGGAATTATTTTAATTTTAATATATTTAGTTTAGTAAAATTTCATATACTGCCTCGAATAGTGGAATTACAATTATAACTTTTTTATTATCTAGAGAAATTGAGACAACAAAGGTTCTAAACCTCTTAGACCATCATCTTATGTCAGTGCTATAAGAAAATATACACTAAAACCAGATTTTCATATTTTTGAAAAAATTTCAAAATCCGTGGGTCAACCCCTTTTAAAATAAAGAGTTTTTCGGTAAATCCTCGAAGTTTATACTTTTCACATTTGTTTTAAAATTTCAAACCATATTCTACATTTCAATTAATGTATTCTAAAGTCTCTTTCATGGTATATAGAAATCATTCTAATTTTTTAATATTTATTTTAGTAAAATTTCATATACTATCTAGAATAGTAGAATTACCATTATAAATTTTTTATTATCTAGAAAAACGAAGACAACAAATGTTCTAAACCTCTTTGACCATCATCTTATGTCAGTGCTCTAAGAAAATATATACTAAAACCAGATTTTCAAATTTTTGAAAAAAAATCAAAATCCATGGTTTAAATTAACCTCTTTTAAAATAAGGAGATTTCGGTAAATCCTCTCTATACTGAAGTTTATACTCTTCACTTTTGTTTTAAAATTTCAAACCACATTCTACATTTGAATTAATGTATTCCAAAGTCTCTTTCATGGTATATAAGAATCATTCTAAGTTTTTAATATTTCGTTTACTAAAACTTCATATACTGCATAGATTAGTGGAATTACCATTATAAAATCTTCATTATCTAGAGAAACGGAGACAACAGAGATTATAAGCTATTTGAACATCATCTTATGTTATTGTTCGAAGAAACTATATACTAAAACCAGATTTTCATATTTTTGAAATTTATACAAAATCCGTGGGTTCCCTTCTAAAATAATGAGTTTTCGGTAAATGCTCTATATACTGAAGTTTATACTTTTCACTTTTGTTTTAAAAATTTCAAACCACATTCTACATTTAAATTAATGTATTCTAAATTCTCTTTCATGGTATATAGGAATCATTCTAATTTTTTAATATTTAGTTTGGTAAAATTGCATATACTGCCTAGATTAGTGGAATTACCATTATAAAATCTTCATTATCTAGAGAAACGGAGACAACAAAGGTTTTAAACCTCTTTGACCATCATCTTATGTTAGTGCTCTAAGAAACTATACACTAAAACCAGATTTTCATATTTTTAATTTTTTTTCAAAATCCGTGGGTTAACCCCTTCAAAAATATTGAGTTTTCGGTAAATGCTCTATATACTGAAGTTTATACTCATCACTTTAGTTTAAAAATTTCAAACCACATTCAAAATTTGAATTAATGAATTCTAAATTATCTTTCATGGTATATAGGAATCATTTTAATTTTTTAATATTTAGTTTACTAAAATGTTCTTATAGTGCCTAGCTTAGTGGAATTAGCATTATAAAATCATCATTACCAATAGAAACGTAGACAACAGAGGTTCTAAACTCTTTGACCATCATCTTATGTTAGTGTTAGATGAAACTATACACTAAAACAAGATTTTCATATTTTCAAATTTATACAAAATCGGTGGGTTAACCCCTTCTAACATAATGAGTTTTCGGTAAATACTCTATATACTGAAGTTTATACACTTCACTTGTGTTAAAAAATTTCAAACCACATTCGACATTTGAATTAATGTATTCTAAACTATATTTCATGGTATATAGGAATTATTATATTTTTTTAATATTTAATTTAATAAAATTTCATATTTAACCTAGAATAGAGAAATTACCATTATAAAATCTTTATTATCTAGAGAAACAGAGACAACAAAGGTTCTAAATCTCTTTGACCATCATCTTATGTTATTGTTCGATGAAACTATACACTAAAACCAGATTTTCATATTTTTGAAATTTATACAAAATCCGTGGGTTAACCCCTTCTAAAATAATGAGTTTTCGGTAAATCCTCTATATACTGAAGTTTATATTTTTCACTTTTGTTTTAAAATTTCAAACAACATTCTACATTTTAATTAATGTATTCTAAAGTCTCTTTCATGGTATATAGGAATCATTCTAATTTTTTAATATTTAGTTTAGTAAAATTTCATATACTACCAAGAATAGTGGAATTACCATGATAAAATCTTCATTATCTAGAGAAACGGAGACAACAAATGTTCTAAACCTCTTTGACCATCATCTTATGTTAGTGCTCTAAGAAACTATACACTAATACCAGATTTTCACATTTTTGAAAAAAATTCAAAATCCGTGGGCTAACCCCTTTTAAAATAATGAGTTTTCGGTAAATCCTCTATATACTGAAGTTTATACTCTTCACTTTTGTTTTAAAATTTAAAACCACATTCTACATTTGAATAACATATTCTAAAGTCTCTTTCAAGGTATATACGAATCATTCTAATTTTTTAATATTTCGTTTACTAAAATTTCATATACTGCCTAGATTAATGGAATTATCATTATAAAATTTTCATTATCTAGAGAAACGGAGACAACAGAGGTTCTAAACTCTTTGATCATCATCTTATGTTATTGTTCCATGAAACTATAAACTAAAACCAGATTTTGATATTTTTGAAATTTATACAAAACCCGTGGCTTAACCCCTTCTAAAATAATGAGTTTTCGGTAAATGCTCTATATACTGAAGTTTATACTCTTCACTTTTTATTAAAAGTTTCAAACCACATTCTACATTTGAATTAATGTATTCTAAAGTCTATTTCATGGTATATAGGAATCATTCTAATTTTTTAATATTTAGTTTGGTAAAATTTCATATATACTGCCTAGATTAGTGGAATTACCATTATAAAATCTTCATTATCTAGAGAAACGGAAACAACAAAGGTTCTAAAACAAGATTTTCATTTTTTTTTTTTCAAAATCCATGGGTTGACCCCTTCAAAAATATTGAGTTTTCGGTAAATGCTCTATATACTGAAGTTTATAATCTTCACTTTAGTTTAAAAATTTCAAACCACATTCTACATTAGAATTAATGTATTATAAATTATCTTTCATGGCATATAGGAATCATTCTAATTTTGTAATATTTAGTTTACTAAAATTTATTATACTGCCTACATTAGTGGAATTAACATTATAAAATCTTTATTATCTAGAGAAACATAGACAACAGAGGTTCTAAACTCTTTGACAAACATCTTATGTTAGTGTTTGATGAAACTATACACTAAAACAAGACTTTCATATTTTTTTATTTTTTTAAAAAAATCCGTGGGTTTAACCCCTTCTACAATAATGGGTTTTCGGTAAATGCTCTATATAACGAAGTTTATACTCTTCACTTTTAAAAAACAAAATTCAAACCACATTCTACATTTAAATTAATGTATTCTAAACTATATTTCATGGTATATAGGAATTATTTTAATTTTTTAATATTTAGTTTAGTAAAATTTCATATACTGCCTAGAATAGTGAAATTACAATTATAAAATCTTTATTTTCTTGAGAAACGGAGACAATGTTTTAAACCTCTTTGACCATCATATTATGTCAGTGTTCTAAGAAACTATACACTAAAACCAGATTTTCATATTTTAAAAAAAATTTCAAAATCTATGGGTTAACCAATTTTAAAATAATGAGTTTTCGGTGAATCCTCAATATTCTGAAGTTTATACTCTTCACTTTTGTTTTAAAATTTCAAACCACATTCTAAATTTGAATTAATGTATTCTAAAGTCTATTTCATGGTATATATAGGAATCATTCTAATTTTTTAATATTTCGTTTACTAAAATTTCATATACTGCCTAGATTAATGGAATTACCATTATAAAATCTTCATTATCTAGATAAACGGAGACAAGAGAGGTTATAAACTCTTTGACCATCATCTTGTGTTATTGTTCGCTGAAACTATACACTAAAACCAGATTTCATATTTTTGAAATTTATACATAATCCGTGGGTTAACCCCTTCTATAATAATAAGTTTTCGGTAAATGCTCTTTATACTGAAGTTTATACTCTTCACTTTTGTTTTAAAAACTTCAAACCACATTCTACATTTGAGTTAATGTATTCTAAAGTCTCTTTCATGGTATATAGGAATCATTCTAGTGTTTTATTATTTAGTTTTGATAAATTTCATATACTGTCTGGATTAGTGGAATTACCATTATAAAATCTTCATTATCTAGAAAAACAGAGACAACAAAGGTTCTAAACCTTTTTGACCATCATCTTATGTTAGTGCTCTAAGAAACTATACAATAAAATAAGATTTTTTTTTTCAAAATTCGTGGGTTGACCCCTTCAAAAATATTGAGTTTTCGGTAAATGTTTTATATAATGAAGTTTATACTATACACTTTTGTTTAAAAATTCCAAACCACATTCGACATATAAATTAATGTATTATAAACTATATTTCATGGTATATAAGAATTATTTTAATTTTTTTATATTTAGTTTAGTAAAATTTCATATACTGCCTACAATAGTGGAATTACAATCATAAATCTTTATTTTCTAGAGAAACGGAGACAACAAATGTTCTAAACATCTTTGACCATCATCTTATGTCAGTGCTATAAGAAAAAATACAATAAAACCAGATTTTCATATTTTTGAAAAAATTTCCAAATCTATGGGTTAACCCCTTTTTAAAAAATTAGTTTTCGGTAAATCCTCAATATACTGAAGTTTATACTCTTCACTTTTGTAATAAAATTTCTAACTATATTCTACATTTGAATTAATGTATTCTAAAGTATTTTTCATGGTATCGAGGAATCATTCTAATTTTTTAATATTTCGTTTATTAAAATTTTATATACTGCCTAGATTAGTTGAATTAACATTATAAAATCTTTATTATCTAAAGAAACGGAGACAACAGAGGTTCTAAACTCTTTGACCATCATCTTATGTTATTTTTCGATGAAAATATACACTAAAACCAGATTTTCATATTTTGAAATTTATACAAAATTCGTGGGTTAACCCCTTATAAAATAATGAGTTTTCGGTAAATGCTCTATATACTAAAGTTTATACTCTTCACTTTTGTTAAAAATTTTCAAACCACATTCGACATTTGAAATAATGTATTCTAAACTATATTTCAAGGTAGATAGGAATTATTCTATTTTTTAATATTTATTTTAGTAAAATTTCATATACTGCATAAAATAGTGAAATTACCATTATATAATCTTTATTATTTAGAGAAAGAGAGACAACAAAGGTTTCAAACCTCATTGACCATAATCTTATGTCAGTGCTCTAAGAAACCGCATTCTACATTTGAATTAATGTATCATAAAGTCTTATTCCTGGTATATAGGAATTATTAGAATTTTTTAATATTTAGTTTAGTAAAATTTCATATACTGCATAAAATAGTGGAATTACCATTATAAAATATTTATTATCTAAAGAAACAGAGACAACAAATGTTCTAAACCTCTTTGACTACCATCTTATGTCATTGCTCTAAGAAACTATACACTAGAACCAGATTTTCATATTTTTGAAAAAAATCAAAATCCGTGGGTTAACCCCTTTTAAAATAATGAATTTTCGGTAAATCCTCTATTTACAGAAGTTTATACTCTTCACTTTTGTTTTAAAATTTCAAACCAAATTCTACATTTGAATTGATGTATTCTAAGGTCTCTTTCATGGTATATAGTAATCATTCTATTTTTTTAATATTTAGTTTACTAAAAAAATTTATACTGCATAGATTAGTGAAATTAGCATTATAAAATCTTCATTATCTAGAGAAACATAGACAACAGAGGTTCTAAACTCTTTGACCATCATCTTATGTTAATGTTCGATGAAACTATACACTAAAACCAGATTTTCATATTTTAATTTTTTTTCCGAAATCCATGGGTTTAACCCCTTCTAAAATAATGATTTTTCAGTAAATGCTCTATATAATGAAGTTTAAAGTTTTCACTTTTGATTAAAAATTCCAAACCACATTCGACATTTGAATTGATGTATTCTAAACTATATTTCATGGTACAAAGGAATTATTTTATTTTTTTATATTTAATTTAGTAAAATTTCATATACTGCCTAGAATAGTGGAATTACAATTATAAAATTTTCATTATCTAGAGAAACGAAGACAACAAATGTTCTAAACTTTTTTTACCATCATCTCATGTCAGTTCTCTAAGAACTATACATTAAAACAAGATTTTCTGTAAATCCATGGGTTAACCACTTTTAAAATAATGAATTTTCTGTAAATCCTTTATATACTGAAGTTTATACTCTTCACTTTTGTTTTAAATTTTTAAATCACATTCCACATTTGAATTAATGTATTCTAAAGTCTCTTTCATGGTATATAGGAATTATTCTAATTTTTAAATATTTAGTTTTGTTAAATTTCATATATACTGCCTAGATTAGTGGAATTACCATTATAAAATCTTCATTATCTAGAGAAACGGAGACAACAAAGGTTCTAAACCTCTTTGACCATCATCTTATGTTAGTGATCTAAGAAACCATACACTAAAACAAGATTTTCATTTTTTTATTTTTTTTTCAAAATCGTGGGTTGACCCCCCTTTAAAATATTGAGTTCGGTAAATGCTCTATATGCTGAAGTTTATAATCTTCACTTTAGTTTAAAATTTTCAAACCACATTCTACATTTGAATTAATGTATTCTAAATTATCTTCATGGCATATAGGAATCATTCTAATTTTTTAATATTTAGTTTACTAAAATTTATTATACTACCTACATAAGTGGAATTAACATTATAAAATATTTGTTATCTAGAGAAACGTAGACAACAGAGGTTCTAAACTCTTTGAAAATCATCTTATGCTAGTGTTCGATGAAACTGTACACTAAAACCAGATTTTCATATTTTTGAAAATTTTCCAAAATCCGTGGGTTTAACCCCCTTCTAAAATAATGGGTTTTCGGAAATGCTCTATATACTGAAGTTCATACTTTTCACTTTTGCTTATAAATTTCAAACCACATTCGACATTTAAATTAATATATTCAAAACTATATTTCATGGTATATAGGAATTATTTTAATTTTTTAATATTTAATTTACTAAAATTTCATATACTGTCTAGAATAGTGGAATTACAATTAAAAAATCTTTATTTTCTATAGAAACGGAGACAACAAATGTTCTAAACCTCTTTGACCATCATCTTATGTCAGTGCTCTAAGAAACTATACAGTAAAACCAGATTTTCATATTTTTTGAAAATAATTCAAAATCTGTGGGTTAACCCCTTTTAAAATAATGAGTTTTCGGTAAATCCTCAATATACTGACGTTTATACTCTTCACTTTTGTTTTAAAATTTCAAACCACATTCTACATTTGAATTAATGTATTCTAAAGTATCTTTCATGGTATATAGGAATCATTCTAAGTTTTTAATATTTCGTTTACTAAAATTTCATATACTGCCTAGATTAGTGGAATTACCATTATAAAATCTTCATTATCTAGATAAACGGAGACAACAGATGTTCTAAACTGTTTGACCATCATCTTGTGTTATTGTTCGATGAAACTATATACTAAAACCAGATTTCCATATTTTTGAAATTTATACAAAATCTGTGGGTTAACCCTTTCTAAAATAATAAGTTTTCGGTAAATGCTCTATATACTGAAGTTTATACTCTTCACTTTTATTTTAAAACTTTTAAACCACATTCTACATTTGAATTAATGTATTCTAAAATTGCTTTCATGGTATATATGAATCATTCTAATTTTTTAATATTTAGTTTTGTAAAATTTCATTTACTGCCTAGATTAGTGGAATTACCGTTAATAAAATCTTCATTATCTAGAGAAATGGAGACAACAAATGTTCTAAACCTCTTTGACCATCATCTTATGTTAGTGCTCTAAGAAACTATACACTGAAACAAGATTTTCATTTTTTTTTTTCAAAATCCGTTGGTAGAACCCTTCAAAAATATTGAGTTTTCGGTAAATGCTCTATATACTGAAGTTTATACTCTTCACTTTAGTTTAAAAATTTCAAACCACATTCTACATTTGAATTAATGTATTCTAAATTATATTTCATGGTATATAGGAATCATTCTAACTTTTAATATTTAGTTTACTAAAATATATTATATTGCCTACATTAGTGGAATTAGCATCATAAAATATTTATTATGTAGAGAAACGTAGACAACGGAGGTTCTAAACTCTTTGACAATCATCTTATGTTAGTGTTCCATGAAACTATACACTTAAACCAGATTTACATATTTTTGAAATTTTTCCAAAATCCGTGGGTTTAACCTCTTCTACAATAATGGGATTTCGGTAAATGCTCTATATAATGAAGTTTATACTCTTCACTTTTGTTTAAAATTTTGAAACCACATTCGAAATTTAAATTAATGTTTTCTAATCTATATTTCATGGTATATTGGAATTATTTTGATTTTTTAATATTCAGTTTAGTAAAATTTCGTATACTGCCTAGAATAGTGGAATTACCATTATAAAATCTTTATTATCTAAAGAAACGGAGACAACAAATGTTCTAAACCTCTTTGACTACCATCTTATGTAATTGCTCTAAGAAACTATACACTAAAACAAGATTTTCATATTTTTGACAAATTTCAAAATCCGTGGGTTAACACCTTTTAAAATAATGAGTTTTCGGTAAATCCTCTATATACTGAAGTTCATACTATTCACTTTTGTTTTAAAATTTCAAACCACATTCTACATTTGAATTAATGTATTCTAAAGTCTCTTTCATGGTATATAGGAATCATTCTAATTTTTTAATATTTCGTTTACTAAAATTTCATATACTGCCTAGATTAGTGAAATTACCATTATAAAATCTTCATTATCTAGATAAACAGAGACAACAGATGTTCTAAACTCTTTGACCATCATCTTGTGTTATTGTTCGATGAAACTATACACTAAAAACAGATTTCCATATTTTTGAAATTTATACAATATCCGTGGGTTAAACACTTCTAAAATAATAAGTTTTCGGTAAATCTTCAATATACTAAAGTTTATACTCTTCACTTTTGTTTTAAAATTTCAAACCACATTCAAGATTTGAATTAATGTATTCTTAAGTCTTTTTCATGGTATCTTGGAATCATTCTAATTTTTAAATATTTCGTTTACTAAAATTGCATATACTGCCTAGAGTAGTGGAATTAACATTATAAAATCTTCATTATCTAGAAAAACAGAGACAACAGAGGTTCTAAACTCTTTGACCATCATCTTATGTTATTGTTCGATGAAAATATACACTAAAACCAGATTTTCATATTTTGAAATTTATACAAAATCCGTGGGTTAACCCCTTCTAAAATAATGAGTTTTCGGTAAATGCTCTATATACTGAAGTTTATACTCTTCACTTTTGTTAAAAAATTTCAAACCACATTCGACATTTGAAATAATGTATTCTAAACTATATTTCATGGTAGATAGGAATTATTCTAATTTTTTAATATTTATTTTATTAAAATTTCATATACTGCATAAAATAGTGGAATTACTATTATAAAATCTTTATTATCTAGAGAAACGAATACAACAAAGGTTCTAAACCTCATTGAACATCATCTTATATAAGTGCTCTAAGAAACTATAAACTAAAACCAGATTTTCATATTTTTGAAAAAAATTCAAAATATGTGGGTTAACTCATTTTAAAATAACGTGTTTTTGGTAAATCAACTATATACTAAAGTTTATACTGTTCACTTTTGTTTTAAAATTTCAAACCACATTCTACATTTGAATTAATGTGATATAAAGTCTTACTCATGGAATATAGGAATTATTCGAATTTTTTAATATTTAGTTTAGTAAAATTTCATATACTGCATAAAATCGTGGAATTACCATTATAAAATCTTTATTATCTAAAGAAACGGAGACAACAAATGTTCTAAACCTCTTTGACTACCATCTTATGTCATTGCTCTAAGAAACTATACACTAAAACAAGATTTTCATATTTTTGAAAATTTTCAAAATCCGTGGGTTAACCCCTTTTAAAATAATGAGCTTTCGGTAAATCCTATATATACTGAAGTTCATACTATTCACTTTTGTTTTAAAATTTCAAACCACATTCTACATTTGAATTAATTTATTCTAAAGTCTATTTCATGGTATATAGTAAACATTCTATTTTTTAATATTTAGTTTACTAAAATTTTTATACTGCCTATATTAGTGAAATTAGCATTATAAAATCTTCATTATCTAGAGAAACATAGACAACAAATGTTTTAAACATCTTTGACCATCATCTTATGTTAGTGCTCTAAGAAACTAAACACTAAAACCAGATTTTCATATTTTTGAAATTTATACAAAATCTGTGGGTTAACCCCTTCTAAAATAATAAGTTTTCGGTAAATGCTCTATATACTGAAGTTTATACTCTTTATTTTTGTTTTAAAAACTTCAGACCACATTCTACATTTGAATTAATGTATTCTAAAGTCTTTTTGATGGTATATATGAATCATTCTAATTTTTTAATATTTAGTTTGGTAAAATTTCATATACTACCTAGATTAGTGGAACTACGATTATAAAATCTTCATTATTTAGAGAAACGGAGACAACAAAGGTTCTAAACCTCTTTGACCATCATCTTATGTCAGTGCTATAAGAAACTATACACTAAACAAGATTTTCACATTTTTTAATTTTTTTTCCAAAATCCGTGGGTCGATCCCTTCAAAAATATTGAGTTTTCGGTAAATGCTCTATGTACTGAAGTTTATACTCTTCACTTTAGTTTAAAAATTTCAAACCACACTCTACATTTGAATTAATTTATTCTAAGTTATATTTCATGGTAAATAGGAATCATTCTAATTTTTTTATATTTTGTTACCAAAATTTCTTATACTGCCTAGATTAGTTGAATTAGCATTATAAAATTTTCATTATCTAGAGAAACGTAGACAACAAAGGTTCTAAACTCTTTGACCATCATCTTATGTTAGTGTTCGATGAAACTATACACTAGAACAAGATTTTCATATTTTTGAATTTTTCCAAAATCCGTGGGTACCCCTTCTAAAATAATGAGTTTTCGGTAAATGCTCTATATAATGAAGTTTATACTCTTCACTTTTGTTTAAAAATTTCAAACCACATTCGACATTTCATGGTATATAGGAATTATTTAAATTTTTTAATATTTAGTTTAATAAAAATTTCATATACTGCCTAGGATAGTGGAATTACAATTATAAAATCTTTATTATCTAGAGAAACGGAGACAACAAAGGTTCTAAACCTTTTTGACCATCATCTTATGTCAGTGCTCTAAGAAACTATACTTTAAAACCAGATTTTCATATTTTTGAAAAAAAATCAAAATCCGTGGGTTTTAATTTTTCAATATTTATTTTAGTAAAATTTCATATACTGCCTAGAATAATGGAATTACTATTATAAAATATTTATTATCTAGAGAAACGGAGACAACAAATGTTCTAAACCTCTTTGTCCATCATCTTATATCAGTGCTCCAAGAAACTATACACTAAACCAGATTTTCATATTTTTGAAATTTATAAAAAATCTGTGGGTTAACTCTTTCTAAAATAATGAGTTTTCAGTAAATACTCTATATACTGAAGTTTATACTCTTCACTTTTGTTTTTAAAATTTTCAAACCACATTATACATTTGAATTAATGTATTATATAGTCTTTTCATGGTATATAGGAATCATTCCAATTTTTTAATATTTAGTTTAGTAAAATTTCATATACTGCTTAGAATAGTGGAATTACCATTATAAAATCTTTATTATCTAGAGAAACGGAGACAACAAATGTTCTAAACCTCTTTGATCACCATTTTATTTCATTGCTATAAGAAAATATACACTAAAACATGATTTTCATATTTTTGAAAAATTTCTAAATCTGTGGGTTAACCACTTTTAAAATAATGAGTTTTCGGTAAATCATCTATATATTGAAGTTTATACTCTTCATATTTGTTTTAAAATTTCAAACCACATTCTACATTTGAATTAATGTATTCTAAAGTCTCTTTCATGGTATATAGGAATCATTCTAATATATTAATTTCTCGTTTACTAAAATTTTATATACTGTCTAGATTAATGGAATTATCATTATAAAATCTTTATTATCTAGAGAAACGGAGACAACAGAGGTTCTAAACTCTTTGACCATCATCTTGTGTTAAAACCATATTTCCATATTTTGAAAATTTTCCAAAATCCGTGGGTTAACCCTTCTAAAATAATAAGTTTTCGGTAAATGCTCTATATACTGAAGTTTAAACTCTTCACTTTTGTTTTAAAAATTTCAAAGCACATTCTACATTTGAATTAAAGTATTCTAAAGTCTCTTTCATGGTATATAGGAATCATTCTAATTTTTTAATATTTATTTTTGTAAAATTTTATATACTGCCTAGAATAGTGGAATTACCATTATAAAATATTTATTATCTAAAGAAACGGAGACAACAAATGTTCTAAACCTCTTTGACTACCATCTTATATCATTGCTCTAAGAAACTATACACTAAAACAAGATTTTCATATTTTAAAAAATTTCAAAATCCGTGGGTTTAACCCCTTTTAAAATAATGAGTTTTCGGTAAATCCCCTATATACTGAAGTTCATACTATTCACTTTTGTTTTAAAATTTCAAACCACATTCTACATTTGAATTAATGTATTCTAAAGTCTCTTACATGGTATATAGGAATCATTCTAATTTTTTAATATTTCGTTTACTAAAATTTCATATACTGCCTAGATTAGTGGAATTACCATTATAAAATCTTCATTATCTAGAGAAACGGAGACAACATAAGTTCTTAACTCTTTGACCATCATCTTGTGTTATTGTTCGATGAAACTATACACTAAAACCAGATTTCCATATTTTTGAAATTTATACAAAATCTAAGGGTTAACCTCTTCTAAAATAATAAGTTTTCGGTAAATGCTCTATATTTTGAAGTTTATACTCTTCACTTTTGTTTTAAAAATTTCAAACCACATTCTACATTTGAATTAACGTATTCGAAAGTCTCTTTCATGGTATATAGGAATCATTCTAATTTTTAATATTTTGTTTAGTAAAATTTCATATACTGCCTAGATTAGTGGAATTACCATTATAAAATCTTTATTATCTAGAGAAACGGAGACAACAAAGGTTTTAAATATCTTTTACCATCATCTTATGTTAGTGCTCTAAGAAACTATACACTAAAACAAGATTTTCATTTTTTTATTTTTTTTCAAAATCCGTGGGTTGACCCCTTCAAAATTGTTGAGTTTTCGGAAAATTCTCTATATACTGAAGCTTATACTCTTCACTTTTGTTTTTAAAAATTTCAAACCACATTATACATTTGAATTAATGTATTATATAGTCTTTTTCATGGTATTTAGGAATTATTCTAATTTTTTAATATTTAGTTTTGTAAAATTTCATATACTACCAAGTATAGTGGAATTACCATTATAAAATCTTTATTATTTAGAGAAACGGAGACAACAAATGTTCTAAACCTCTTTGATCACCATCTTATGTCATTGCTATAAGAAACTATACACTAAACCCTGATTTTCATATTTTTGAAAAATTTCTAAATCCGTGGGTTAACCACTTTTAAAATAATGAGTTTTCGGTAAATCCTCTATATACTGAAGTTTATACTCTTCACTTTTGTTTTAAAATTTCAAACCATATTCTACATTTGAATTAATGTATTCTAAAGTCTCTTTCATGGTATATAGGAATCATTCTAATATATTAATTTCTTGTTAACTAAAATTTCATATATTGCCTAGATTAATGGAATTACCATTATAAAATATTTATTATCTAGAGAAACGGAGACAACTGAGGTTCTAAACCCTTTAACCATCATCTTGTGTTATTGTTCGATTAAACTATACACTAAAACCAGATTTCCATATTTTGAATTTTTTCCAAAATCCGTTGGTTAACCTCTTCTAAAATAATAAGTTTTCGGTAAATGCTCTATATACTGAAGTTTATACTCTCCACTTTTGTTTTAAAAATTTCAAAGAACATTCTACATTTGAATTAATGTATTCTAAAGTGTCTTTCATGGTATATAGGAATCATTCTAATTTTTTAATATTTATTTTTGTAAAATATAATATACTGCATAGATTAGTGGAATTACCATTATAAAATCTTATTTATCTAGAGTAACGGAGACAACAAAGGTTCTAAACCTCTTTGACCATCATCTTATGTTAGTGCTCTAAGAAACTATACACTAAAACAAGATTTTCTATTTTTTATTTTTTTTTTCAAAATCCATGGGTTGACCCCTTCAAAAATATTGAGTTTTCGGTAAATGCTCTATATACAGAAGTTAATACTCTTCACTTTAGTTTAAAAATTGCAAACCACATTCTACATTTGAATTAATGTATTCTAAAATGTCTTTCATGGTATATAGGAATCATTCTAAATTTTTTAATATTTAGTTTACTAAAATTTATTATACTGCATAGATTAGTGGAATTAGCATTATAAGATCTGTATTATCTAGAGAAACTTAGACAAGTTCTAAACTCTTTGACCATCATCTTATATTAGTTATCGATGAAACTATACACTAAAACCAGATTTTCATATTTTGGAAATTTTTCCAAAATCCGTGGGTTTAACATCTTCTAAAATAATGGGTTTTCGGTAAATGCTTTATATAATGAAGTTTATACTCTTCACTTTTGTTTAAAATTTTCAAACCACATTTGACATTTAAATTAATGTATTCTAAACTATATTTCATGGTATATAGGAATTATTTTAATTTTTTAATATTTAGTTTAGAAAAATTTCATATATTGCCTAGAATAATGGAATTACAATTATAAAATATTTATTTTCTAGAGAAACGGAGACAACAAATGTTCTAAACTTCTTTGACCATCATCTTATGTCAGTGCTCTAAGAAACTATACACTAAAACCTGATTTTCAAATTTTTGAAAAAATTTCAAAATCTGTGGGTTAACCCTTTTTAAAATAATGAGTTTTAGGTAAATCCTCAATATACTGAAGTTTATACTCTTCACTTTTGTTTTAAAATTTCAAACCACATTCTACATTTGAAATAATGTATTCTAAAGTCTCTTTCATGGTATATAGGAATCATTCTATATTTTTTAATATTTCGTTTACTAAAGTTTCATATACTGCCTAGATTAGTGGAATTACCATTATAAAATCTTCATTATCTAGAGAAACGGAGACAACAGAGGTTCTAAACTCTTTGACCATCATCTTGTGTTATTGTTCGATGAAACTATACACTAAAACCAGATTTCCATATTTTAAAAATTTATACAAAATTTGTGGGTTGACCCCTTATAAAATAATGAGTTTTCGGTAAATGCTCTATATACTGAAGTTTATACTCTTTATTTTTGTTTAAAATTTCAAACCATATTCTACATTTGAATTAATGTATTTTAAAGTCTATTTCATTGTATATAGGAATCATTCTAATTTTTTAATATTTAGTTTAGTAAAATTTCATGTACTACCTAGTTGAGTTTTATTTAGTAGACAAAAATTAAAGCTTACCAGGACTGTAAAATGTCTATAACATATGATATAGTCACTCAAACATGTATTTCTGTACCTACTTTTTATTGTTGTTTTGAATGACGAGAGGCATACCATATATGTCTCTTAGATATAAATTAGCAGGTAAGAACTTCACTGTAGTGAGATTAGTTGTTTTGAATGACAAGAGGCATACCATATATGTCTCTTAGACATACCATATATGTCTCTTAGACATAAATTAGCAGGTAAGAACGCAGGGAACTGCAGTAGTCTGATGATTCGCTGAATGGGAAGGAATGGATAGTTTGTTGTTTCTTTCTTAAAGTTGATGTTGTTCTAAGATTTTTGAACTCTTTCGCATTGTAAACTTTTTTTCTTTTGTTGATAAATAAATTTAACATTTTAACAAAAAAAAAGTAGCAGTGATTGGTTGAAGGGTAATGATATAACTAGAAAACTAGATCTTGACCCGCCCAACCGGGCGGGTATTTATTTTATGTTTTTAGTTTTTTATTTATAAATAATATATTTGTAATATTTAAACATAAATTTAGATTGAAAATTAACATTTGTAGTTATAATAAAAATTAAAAATTTAAAAAAATATTTTGATATAAATTTTAAATTCCTAATTAAAATAATATAGAGATGGGTCATAATTTTTTCCAATTCCAAAATCTTAGCATTCTTAATAACAAATAAAATAATTTTTAAATACATAAAATATATAAACATATTTGAAATTAAAATAAATTTGTTAAAAAAAAATCTTACGCCATTGTTGTTTATTTCTATAGTTTGACCCGTGGCCGTATAAATATTTGCTTTCACTTCAATTTTTTTCTTTGTTCTAATGATAATATATATATATATATATATATATATATATATATATATGAGTGTAAATTAATATGTATTACATAATTGTTAGTATAACATTTTAAAACAAAAATTTTATATATTACTTTAAATAATTATATTATGTGATTTTAATCGTCTATTATATCACAGTGTATCATATAAAAATCTGATATTTATAACTAATTGGACTTATATTATAAAAGTGTTATACTAACAATTTATAAATAAAATATTTTATATTTTATCTATATGATATATAAATTGATTTTGATGTGTGATTTTGATTTTATTATTTTTATTGATAAATATTGAAAAATATTAAATGTTAACAAAAAAAATCTATTAGAAAATTTATTTTGGTTAAGATTCATTCTATTAAAGAAATCTATCATTTAAATTAGGAAAAGACATTAAATACTTAAATCTATCATCTAAATAAGGAAAATACAAAATTCTCTACTATCTTTGTTACCAAACAATTTTTTTTTTAAAGACTCATATCCCTGTTACAAAACAAAAGTTTAAAGTACTTCTACTTTAATAAGATATATAGATGAATTTGATTCAACGTTACTTGTATGTGTATTAACATGTGTCCATAGATGCGGTACATATTGGTTGATAAATATTAACAAACAAGTTGACAAAAAACCAAATCAAATAAAATTGAGAAGACTTGCAATTATATGTCATCAAACTCATCTAAAGCAGGCTTGCAACTATATGTCATCAAACTCATTTAAGGAAATTTTTTAAAAAAATTGTCATCAAACTCATTTAAGAAAATTTCAAAAAAAATTCAAAAAAAGATTTATAAAAAAATAAAGACTTGCAACTATATGTCATCAAACTCATTTAAAAAAAGCAAAAAAAAAATAATTTCAAAAAGAAATTCAAAAAAAAAATAAAGACTTGCAACTATATGTCATCAAACTCATTTAAATAAATTTTGGAGAAAAAATTGAAAAGTGTTCAAATTTAAAAACATATAATTTGGAATTATAAAATGATTATTTATTTTTATTTTATATATATAGGGCATAAAAGTCTTTTAGCTATTAAATGAAACATTTTGTCATTTTTAAAAAAAAAAGTTCTTTTGTGACAAAAACTTGAAAACAGTATATTTAAAAGAGTTTTTTTTGAAGATCATTTCATATTAAATTGTAGGCGTGGACACTTTACCCGATATCCGAAGTCGCCCCGAACCCGATCCGAAAAACTCAAATCGAAATTCGAACCGAAATAACAAAATACCCGAACGGGGTATTGATTTAGGAGAGATTGGATATCCGAACCCGAACAGGTAATACCTGAACCCGAATGGATATCCGAAGATAACCGAACATATATATATATACTTACCCTTATATTTCTAGTTTTCATCTCTCATTTTATTTAAAATATTTATATTGATGCCACACATACTTTAAAATTATATAATATACATATAATTACAGAGGAAAATGATTTGATATTCACTTAAAATGAATATCAAGTTTTTTGTTTCATGTATTAACAAAAGTTATATACAAATTCTAAAAATAATAGCCAAATGAATGTCTATTTATTTTTGAAATTTACCTCCAAATCTATTAATAATTCAATCTATTAAACAATAAAAAAGTCAGTTAAAAAAAAAAAGTCAGTTAATCGAAAACTAAATTTTAAATACATGAACCTTAAAAAATGAAAAAATAAATTTTTTTTCCTTCAAAATCTAAATATCCGAACCCGATCCTAAATAACCGAACCCGAACTAAAAATACCCGAACCCGATTCGAAGTTCAGAAATACCCGAATGGGTATTATACTTCTATACCGAAATAACTGAAAATCCGAAATACCCGACCCGAACACGAACGGTATCCGAGCCCTCTAAACTTATTGCGAGGATGTAGGAGTGACACTAGAAGAAGAGAGAATGAACCCGCTGATGGGGACCAAGATGGTCAACATGAACTACTACCCAACTTGTCCCAGCCCCGAGCTCGCCATAGGCTTAGGTCGTCACTCGGACATGGGAATGTTGACCGTTTAATTACAAGACGACATTGGTGGTCTCTACTTTAAACTAGACAATGGTGACTGGGCCGAGATCCCTCCTCTCGATGGAGCTTTAGTCATCAATGTTGGCGATACTTTGCAGGTTTCTTATCGTTTTAAACCATTGGCAATGAATGGCTTAAACGATATATAGCTATATACAATTTCTAGTAAGAATAGAAGAATACTCTAATGCATTTAATAAAAAATTATCAGCAGATTCTAAGCAATGGGAAGTACAAAAGTGCAAACTGCGAAGCATAGGGTTCGAACAACAAACATCGGATCGAGAATCCCTCAGAGAAGATTGGTCCTTGCCAGAAGTGGTAAAGCGTGACGGGGTGGTTCGTTACAAAGAACTGTTGTTTCAAGACTACATGAACAACTTCTTCGGCCAACCACATGAAGGCAAGAAATCTCTCGACTTTGCTCGTGCCGATTGATATTACGATGCGCGGAATTGCTTCCTTTTTATGTTGTTCGATCCTAATAAATAAATACTGCCTTTCTTCGTTTGCAACCCATAAAACGTGACGCAACTTTATGAAATTTTCATGCATATTAGCTGCATGGTTGAGTTGTTTAAACCAAAATTTCTAAGTGCTAGTCTGATCTAACTAATGTTTATCATATGATTCTATTTTCCCCAATTTCTGGGAGGATTTCCAATTTATATATCGAGACTAATTTTTTTGAAAACTAGTTTACAAAGTGACTTGTGGCTGTATATCGAGACTTTAAAAAAAAAAAAACTTGTTTACAAAGTGACTTGTGGCTGTATATCGTGATTTTTTCTTCTTATTTATTTCTTATTAATTTGAATTTCTTGTTTCCATTTTTTATCACGTTTTCATGACATACTACTAATTTTCGATTATCGTATCGTCGAGTATCATATTGACTATAAAAGAAGGAAACGACAATTATAGTGAGTACTACTAGACCATTTTATAATTGCGATTTTTTTTTTGAAGAAAGACGATTTGACATTGGCAGAATGCAGTAAAACTCTTAATCTTTTCTAGTTGTGACTTGCAACGTGAAACGTGTGTGTTTGATTAATTTACTTCAAACATTGTGACGTTGAACGTTTATAGATTTTCAAAGCTCGCGCCATTGTTTGCTTCCTTCTATAAAATCTCTTTTGACATATTCCCTTCCTTTATTTAGAGTAAATATATTTCATTTTGTTTCTTTGCAGATTTGTCATACCTGCTCTAATACCAATTCTTTAAATTTGTTTACCGTATATCTAATTATTTATTGTCCGATTATTACGATATTGTCCATTTTTATTTAGGAGGCAAATCCTCATGAATTTATTTTTAGGTTTTTCCAAAAGGTATCCTATGTTTATAGTTAGACCTCTCTTTATATATTAGATACTCTTTATATAATTCTCCAATGTGGAATATAATTTGATATTTCTCATTTTCTTTCTCAAACTAAAAACCACATTTATTTCACGTCCCACAACTAACATTTTAGAATCTTCTGATTTGATCTTTGTCACACATATCTCCCATTAATAATTTGAAAGATCTCATTTATATCTCGAAGAGTATTTTAGATTTCTTTGCATATTTTTCCTCAACCCATTCTAATATCAATTATTGAAATTTGTTTAACATATGCAGTAGCGGACACTCGTTGTCCAGAGAGGGGTCAATTGCCCCCAGTGAATTATATAAAAAAAATATAACTAATTCCTTGAGAAAAACCTGGTCAAAGTGGTTGATCCCCCACTCTTTTAATACATGTGCCCCCATAAACTCATGTGTCGTGTATTTTTCTTTCTTGCTTTGTATTTTTATTCATTTTCTAACATGAAACTCACTTTCTATATTCTTCCCCTTAATATATGTCTAATAATTACATGACTAATTACCTCACATTTACTGGTTTTAATGTAATTGCCTTATTTACTTTGTCATAACTAGTCTGTTTTTGGTTTTTCTTTTCTTTTATCTTTAATATTTTATCTTTAACTTTTTATTGAGTCAAGAATGAAATTCATCTCTGTTAACTATATATTTATTAATTAGTTTAACTTATTATGAATTTTTAAGAAAAAAGTATTTAATTTTTTTATATAAATTATTTTTTGCCCCCTGTATATTTATAGATCCGCCACCGAACCTATGTTCAACTCTTTAGAATTATCTATACTATTTTACATCATAGCTCCGACACATTTGCATGTATTTTTCTTTCTCTATCTCTCTTCTCTTGTTCTAGGTTTCTCTTGTTCTAGGTGCTTCTTCTTATATTCTTTCTGTTTCATAATAAATATTTTTTTAATTTTTTTATTGTTATACAAAAAATGCTACTTTATAATTTTAATGCAAATTATATTTATTTTCAACTGAAAATTAATTACAAACTGCATTGATTTTATAAATAATTATATATATCTCAAATGTTATTAGTCAGAGAGATGTAATTAATAATAACTTACATATATTTTTGTCATTTTTTTAATTTGTGTGGAAAATGTTAAAATAACACTTATTCAGAAACGGAAAAAGTATTTTAGAGCATATATATGAGAACGATCCAAACTCTTGAAGTATATGCTATATGGTTTATCTATATAACATATATATATGCAGGTGTTTTGGTTATTATCCACGATGATACTTTTTCGCTCTAATCATCGTATACATGATAAATCAGTTGCTAAAAGATTAAATAATAAATTAAATACGGTTTAATAATAAATTGAGAAAAAGATGTCCAATATTGTTTGTCACTTGAAAAAGATGTCCAACATGAAGAATTTGGGGTCAACCATTGATGACTCTAGTTTAATTATTCATTGACTTGACCAGCCGTCACGAATTGACTATACGAATGTAAAACAAAAAAAAAAACAGGGAAAATTATACTCATTCAAAGTTTGAGTACGGCTGAGCATCTTTACTTGTTGGCTGTTAATATTTAACTTGTACTCACCTTAAAAATTTAAGTATTCAGAGTTGTTAAAAAAGATAAAAAAATGATAATTTTTATTAACTACAAGACAAAGTTAAATATATCAAATATCATTTTTTTATTTTCAGTATTTGATTTGTTACTTACTCTATTGCTCCCTCCGTTTCATTTTATTTGTCGTTCTATGTTTATGCACACAGAAAAAAATATATGATTTTGTATATTTCCAAAATAAAAATACAATTACCTATACACCTAACCATATTTCAACCAATAGAAAAATAAAATGGAGAATTTTTTAATAAATTTTGCATTGAAACTCTAACACGACATTTATTTTGAAATAAATTTTCTTCCCTATAACGACAATTAAATCGAAATGAAAAGAATGTTTATTTCATTATTTGCTATTTGTTATATGATGTATTAAATACTTGTTCATATTAATCTTTTTTACTTAAATTTATGATTAAACATAAATACTTATCACTCTTCTATACTTTTTACTTATTTTGTCTATCTTTTATGATTTTTAGATATTCATTGTCATCTACTCAAATATTAAATAGTAACAAATATTAAAAATTTAGTTATATGGCTTGTTATTACATGTTAATTTAGAAAAAGACATATTGTGAATATTATACAATTATTATATATCGAAATATTCATATATTTTTATTTGTCTTCTTTATAATATCAGTAAATATTTCGTTTAAAGTAATTTACATATCATTTTAAGTAGAATTAACAAAAAAACTTGCATATCTATTTTTAATAGTATTATTTAGTAAGTAATTTTTAAATATTCAGAATACTCGTAAATAGATCACAAGTACTTTTAAATAGGAAGTAATGGAATAAGACAACTAATTTGCAAGTAATTTATTTTTTATAAGTATTCAAAATAATAAGTACTCGTTTTTAGATTTGTACAAGTTAAAAAATTTAATTATTTGTGCAAGGCAAGTCAAATAGAAAGTACGAACAAAATTTTCCATCCTTAAGTTTGAGTGTTCTCCTATGATATATGTATAACATTTTACTTTGTTTTATGGGTCCCTATTTGCTACTTCTCTTTTGCATCAAATTTACTTCAGTGCTATAAATTTCTCATACACTGCAATAAAATTTTTTTTTTAACACTGATTCATTCAAATAGAAAGAGGTTCCAAGTTCAAAGAGAACAACTAGGAGGAGTTCCAAACTGAAAAGAAAAAAACAGAAGGAAAGATACCACTAGGTATTAAAAGCAACAAAACAGACACATAAGTCTGTTAGAGATCGAGGATCTTAGAGAGCAGGAAGATCTCAACTGCAGAGGCCAAGAGAGGTAGGGGAAAACATGGCTAGTTCCCCAAAGATTCTTGGTGGATAGATGCATTGAGCCAATGAGGACCCCCCCGAGCAACGTATGACTGAAGACGGCGATCATTTATAACACTGTCAGCTATGTCGGAGGCTATTCTGTTTCTGCTACTCCAGACGTAACATAATGACCAAGAGTCCAAACGTTGAAGCATTGCAGCAATGGCATCAAGGAGGCTGTGGACCTCCGGGTAGAGTTCAGGGTGCAGAAGCGTTTCTCTCAGATCAGTGGAAGAAGATTCAAAGAGTACGTTCTTCTGTTTCATGTTGACCATACTTTCAACAGCCCAGAAAAGAGAAAGTAGTTCTGCCCTTCTTTTTGAGGGGACCTCAGAGTATGCTCTGCGACTGTGATGTAAGCTCTGTCCTTGATGGTTTCTAGTGATCCAGCTAGAGCCACTGAAAGGTCCGTTTACCATCCAAGCACTGCCGATGTTACATTTCACTTCACCCAACGAGGGTTTGATCCATGAGGTAGTTGGCCTGGCAGGAGGTGCAAGAGCAGAGGGGGCTGATTCTTCAGGGCCTGTGTTCACAGTAGTCCAAATCTCAGCATCTTCTAACGCTCTCTCTACACAGGTGGCTGCAGAGATTCTGGTTCTTTCAAAAACCAGAGCATTACGTGACTTCCACAGGTGCCAGAGAATCCAGGGGAAAGCTCGGAAGCAGCTATTACTAGCAGAAGATTTCTTTGATTCAGCCACTAGATAGTATACGTTAAGAAAGGTGGAGTTCTGAGAAAATCCTGAACTTGGGGGGTTTATCTCTGCACGTCTCCAGGCTTCAGCCGCTACAGGACAAAGGAACAAAACATGGCAAATAGTTTCTGGGGCAATACCACAAGCTTTGCATGTCGTATTAGCACATAGACCACGAGATTGGAGCCTCTCTGCCACAGCCAAAGCGCCTGAGAGAGCTCTCCACAGAAAGTGGTGCATGTGTTGGAGACTGGTTTACCAAAAGCGTTTCTAAAGATGTGGAAAAGTCATGAAAATTTTTGAACAAAAAGAAGAGTCTGAAGCAACACTATCTTAAATAGTTGTTTTGGCAGTGAGCAGCGTATTAATCGGAAACTCTTCAGTGCCGTAGAATTTTTCTATATTTAGAGATAATATTTTTCCACTGTAGTCTTGAGGCAGATTTCTTCAATCTTACGGCATCCACAATGGTGGCGTTTTCACTATTGTCTTTTAAAATAAAATTTAATATAAAAATATAAATTACACATGAGAACATGTGTCTCATAAGATTAGTCTTATACATTAATTGTGTGACAAGTATAGAGACAATACAAGAACATATTCTCATACAAGAGCATGCTCTCTTTCTCTTTCTTGCTTTTTCAAATTTTTATATATTTATAATTTTGAGAACAGTAGTAAGAGTACCACCGTTGTGGATGTTTTTTTTTTGGTGCAAACCGTTGCGGATGTTCTTAATAGCTCGCTCGTAGTTTGAATTTGTTACTATCTCCATTGTATTTTGCTAATTTTATCTTTAAACTAGAAAAATTCTATAGTAGAGATGAAGTGTGCTTCAATGTTTTCTCTAAATAGCAATTTTAAATTATAGAGTAAAGATAGATAATTATCATTTATTCTTATATTTATAGAGAAAAAAATAGCAATCTATATCATAGAAAAAGAAATAGAAGTAGATTAGATGAATTTCACCTTTAAATGCAGAGATGAAAATAGTCAGGGTTTGAAAATGTTCGAACAGTTACACTTGCATCTATCAATTATTACCACCAATGGAAAAGAAAGAAAACATTTAAATTATCATCCTAGAAGATTAAATATACCATATTTTTGGTCGAAAAACTTATTTTTTAACAATAAAACTTATTGTTTATATATAAAAAGAATGTATTTATAATAAAATAAGTGTTAACTATTGAATAATTAAAATTTTAATTCTTTATATGTAAATATAGAAGTAGCTAGTATAACAGATGGTAAATTTTGGTTTGTTGACCCCTCTATATTTAAATTTGACATGCATAATTGGTACACTTATACTATATAAACCCTATTATATGTTGACTTTATGTATTAATAATACGCATAAAAATATCTTATTTTCAAAAAAAAAAACGTAGTGACCTTGAAAACAATAATTTATTGTTTTGCCACTGAAGTTAAGAAAAAATCGGATATATCAAAATCTCTGAAAGTAATGAACTTTTTATATATTTAAAAGAATTAATTTATTGAGGAAGATTTTTTTTGTAGGTTTGAGTAAAGGTTCATTAATATTTTTACACTATGAAATATAAGTTTCGAGTTCAAGAAAATATAGAATTATGTGAATTAATGGAAGAAAATTACAAAAATATACAGCATGACGTAAAAAGTACCGTCAAACATGGATCTTATATGATAGTTTAGGTCATTCAATCAAACGTAAATCCTCATAAAACAAGTATAATTTTCAGATATACAAACGTCTAAACTATTTCTCATAATTTATAATATTTTCTCATAATTTTTAATAATATAATTTAGCGTTAAATTTTGTTTTGACTAATTCATTAAAATAGCTATTTGCTAGAAATCGTCCATTTCTAGAACTTCCATCTTTTATGGTTGTTATAAATGATAGTGGAAATAACCAACGAGGATTCCTAGTGGGAACTAAATCATTCTAATTTGTGGTAATAAATGCAGAAAATACTTAGATAACAGAACTCACAATAATGTTACGGAGGCATAATTTTCGTAGTTGTAGCTGTAACTTGTGAGTTTTGAAATAGAAGGGAGCAGTTACCTTGTTAAATTAGGTCAAATAGTAATCTTTTCGTGTTAAGAAGAGACTAACAATTGCCTCATGTCCAAAACTAAGTTGAATTACAATAACCAGTAAAATCTTTAGGAGAAGTGAGAATGGAACTGAATGGTAATATTCGGTCTTTATTAGGTGGTGTTAGCATTGTCAATATCGTAGAAATTGCCGAAAAGAAAAGTATAAGACTCTTCATGTTCTCTTTTTCTTTTGTTCATCTCTCCAAGTTAAAATTTTGGAAAAAACATGCAAATCCTACCTTTACAAGCACGAAGTCGAAACTATTTATATATGTGTTAAAGTCACGATGATAGATAAGATGATTTCTTCGTGGTCTAGAATATAATATGCAGACAATAATGATGAGCCTAGAAGAATTTTAATGTCAAGTTTCAAAAAGAAAAAAAAAAGAGTTTTAATGTTTGGAAGTTGTAGAATATAGTCATCGTCAGGGGTGTCATTAAGTCGGCCCTCTCCTCGGCATTCCCCTTAGCGTATGCAGTAAACGAAGGGTAAAAGCGTCATATCGGTCCACATATACGAAGACACAAGACGCATTGATGCAAAAGGACCAATTCTCAAGCCGGCAAGACATTTTACTGGGTCGGGTCATTGATTGATATGTATCAATAAGTCAACAGGAATGACTTGACCGAATAATCGATATTTTTTTCAATGGACACACGGTGCTAAATATCTTTATATAATCTCTAGAAGATTCTAATGTATGAGTCGGGAAAGCCAAACGAGAAAACAGTAAACCAAAGGCATGGAGGAGATGATGGGAACGTGGGCCAAAAGAAGAGAAGAACAAGAAGTACAGGAGGAACAAGTGTTGAAACTTCCAGGGTTTAGGTTTCATCCTACCGACGAGGAGCTTGTAGGGTTTTATCTCTCTAAAAAAGTACTACTCAAGAAATCCAGTAAGATAGATGAGATCATTAGTCAAATCGATATCTACCAATTCGATCCATGGGATCTTCCTCGTAAGTCTTTTCACTAACTCGTTCATGTTTCTTGTGTTCCAAACTATGTTTATTCTTAATTTCTTATGACAAAAACAAAAAAAAAAAAGATACTTCATGCGTGTTTGTGTCGTAAAGTTAACACACTAGCTATAAGCTGACGACCCTAAAAATTGATTATTTCCCTAAGCCAGAATTATAAGATATATACATTCATACACATCAGATAATAAACAATGAAAACATACAATGGAATTTTTTGAAATATATATAAATAGACGTGCCCTAATGAGCTGCTTATGTGGCTTGTGTGACGGGCCAGCTACTGATCAAAGGTATGTTTGGTTTGAAGGCTCGAGGCATACGGAGAAGGAGAGCTACTTCTTCTGCAAGAGAGGAAGGAAGTACAGAAACAGCATAAGACCAAACCGAGTGACTGGTTCCGGTTTCTGGAAAGCCACGGGGATAGACAAACCTATCTATCCCGATGGAACCAGCAATGCCGTGATCGGTCTAAAGAAGACTCTCGTTTATTACCTCGGAAGCGCCGGGAAAGGAAGCAAGACTGACTGGATGATGCACGAGTTTCGTCTCCCCACGGCGAATGACACTATCCCTGGTGGCTCCACTCACCGTAGCCCTACGTCTCCGTCTTCCTTGCTACATGCTGTAAGTCTGTAACCTACTTAATTATGAATTCATGGTCATATATACTATGGTTGGCTGCACGTTTTAAGCATACAAAAATACTTATGAGCTTAATATTGATTCGTTATGATATAATTTTGCAGGAAGTGTGGACTTTGTGCCGGATATTCAAGAGGAATGTGTCTGGTAAAAAATACATTCCGGACTGGAAAGAATTAGCAAGTGGGAAACGCGTGAAGCCGCAACAATCTAAATATCAAGAAGCAGTTTATATCGGTTTTGGTGACAATGAGAGTAGAACCAACAAAATTAATGTCATGGAAAGCAAAGAGAATAATGAGAAGAATGTTTTCCAGCTTCACCAAACGCCTCATCAACACCAGCCCATTCCCATGGAGTACACTAGTAGTACAAAAGTGGATAACACAGTTCCACATTTCTCAAACGATAACATGGACGATACAAACTACGTTAACTGGGACGAGCTTCAGTCGGTTGTGGAGTTTGCTTTTGGCCCTTCTAATAGATGTCCTCATATAAATTGATTAATTAACTACTACTATACATTAATTATATAGTACTTGGACCTTTGTTGCGAGGGAAATACTGACAATTATATATGTACAATGTGTATGGATCTCTTGTTATGTATATGAATGTACCTGATAATATACAGTGAAACCTCTATAAATTAATAATGTTAGAACTATATCAAAATTATATTTTTTATTAATTTATAGAAATTATTAATTTATCGAAATATTAATTGAACCAAAAACTCAATTTGGGACTATGAAATTATATTAATTTATAGAGATATTAATCTATCGATTATTAATTTAAAGAGGTTATACTGTATATACTATTTTTATTATTCTCCATTTTCTTACACATAATCTGACCTAGTATTTGCATGTATTTTGTTCTTGGTAACAATAGTTTTTCTTTTATTTTGCGTTAATTTAAGTAACGAGCAAATGTAGCCCAGCCCATACTACAGAAGCCCACATTTTTAAACCCAAACGCAAAGCCTACTAAAAATCCTAAATGATGCGAGTCCAAAGCAAAAGCGGACTTAAACTATCGAGATAAACTCATATATAGCTGTAAACTCGGAGAGTCCACGTCCATTAGCCCGTATCCATTTGTCCATTTATCGTTTGTAGACAAAGAGTGATTATGTCCACTAAGAACCATATCCACTAAAACCCAAATTTTTATGGACTGCCATAGAGTCCATAATAGACCATATAAGAAAACTTTAGATTTTAAATTATAAACCAATAATTTATAAGCCTATAATTATATATACAAGTTCATAAAATTAAAATTAATCCATAAATACAACAATACATTAGTTCACAAATACAACAATTTTGGTTTTGGCAAGAAAACTTGATTTTACAGTTTTAACGGAAAAATCGATTTTATGATTTTGGCGGGAAAACCTGATTTTCCGGTTAAGGCGAGAAATCCCGATTTTCCGGTTTTGGCGGGAAACCTTGATTTTATGGTTTGGGTAGGAAAACCCGATTTTACGGTTTTGGCGGGAAAATCCGATTTTCTGGTTTTGGCGGAAAACCCTGATTTTATGGTTTTGGCGGGAAAACCCGATTTTACGGTTTTGGCGGGAAAATCCGATTTTCTGGTTTTGGCGGGAAAACCCGATTTCTCAGTTTTGGGGGAAAACCCGATTTTACGGTTTTGGCGATTTTACGGTTTTAGCGGAAAACTCGATTTCCCGGTTTTGGGGGAAAACCGATTTTCCGGTTTTGGCGATTTTACGGTTTTAGCGGAAAATCAATTTCCCGATTTTGGCGGGAAAACTCGATTTCCCGGTTTTGGCGAAAAAATCCGATTTCTCGGTTTTGGCGGGAAAACTCGATTTCTCGGTTTCGGCGGGAAAACCCGATTTTACGGTTTTAGCGGAAAACTCGATTTCCCGATTTTGGCAGGAAAACTCGATTTTTCCGGTTTTGGCGGAAAATTTTGATTTTTCGGTTTTGGCGGGAAAACTCAATTTCTCAATTTTTGCGGAAAACCCCGATTTTACAGTTTTTGCGATTTTACGATTTTGACAGAGAAAATTCATTTTTTCGGTTTTGGTAAGAAAATCCGATTTTTCGGTTTTGGTAGAAAACTCAATTTTTTTTTTGAAACCCTAGATTTTTTTTGTCCATTGGACAACCCATATCCATGAAACTCAAAACTCGTAAAAACCATTTTTTAAATGATCATTCATATTTTTTCTATTAATAACCCATGGAAAAAATGGGTGTGTCCATATTAAGTTCATTTAAATATGGACGTGGACGATCAATGGACGACACCCGTTTGACACCTATAAACTCATATCGGACTTGTTGGTATATTTGAGTGCGCCATTTTCTCTTCTTCTTACGGCCCATTTACCCAAACCAAACTTTTTTGCTGTAAACTAGCACATGCATCGCCTCCTTATAGTTGAAGGTAGCAGAGACATGTGACACTGCTGAACAAAACTATGCGAAATACATGTTATTAAATATGAAGTAGCTCACATTGCCTTGCTAAGTTAGAAGCACTAATTTTCCACTCACCTGTAAAATGTTAATTTTATAGTGGTGCACAATATATACGATTGATTGGATCCTAGGGATGAAAGTGTGTCACAATCATCCAACTTAGGCATCTTGATTTCGTAGGGACTCAATCTTTATGGTCCATCTTTGTTGTGGATGGGGTCCATGTACTGCTTTCTTGATGCATTTAAGTAATCGTGTTGTGTTGTTGTCTTGGCCTGCTGGACACTAAGGCACCGTTCATCCATCACTTCACAGCATTCATCTTCCTGATTCGCACCACTATTAATCATCATCATTATCATGCAACTTTGGCAAAAATAAAATATAAATTAAACTCTTATTGGGACATAGATCATCATAATCAATAGTGATCTTCGTGGTTGTTTTAATAAAACAAGTAGAAGAATATTCCGCGTGTTTAGGATATCTATGATTTCTTGTTATCTTTTAATCTAGTGTGCCATCTTCGACCTCAAGTCTGTCTTTTACTATTTCTCTCCCTTTGACAAAGTAGCCGACGCACATCTTGTTGTTTCTTTCACTTTTTGTAGCTTTATCATATTCTCTTTATTGTGAATTTATTCTTCTTTATACTATAATTGCATTGCTTTACTCTCGTTTTGAAATTTTGCATGGTTACAGAACAAGGTTACAATAATTGTTTGAACTATAAGCTCATTTTCGTAATATATATCAATGTTGATATTTATTGTTTGTCCCCACCGAAGAACTCCATACATGATATTAATAATTAGATTTTAAATTTCTTTTGAGTGGTTGGTTCCTAATGTGGACAATAACCTAACTATTTCATCACCTTTTTTCATCCATACGAAAGTACAGTCTCTACCCGTAAATGTTCATGTCTTGTTCCTATCAAATATATCAATGTCATGTCTTAACCATATATTGTTTTTTGTTGCGGATAGAAACACATGGTGTTTTGATATTTTGTACCATTTAGTGGGTGAAGAGTAATTCTTGGGTTCACTCCCTAGGGTGAAAGTTCACCCACCAATAGGAGTTCACCATTTTATATTTAATATCTTTTAGAAAATGAAATAAAATATTGTCAAGTTATATTATATTTTTAAAAAAATTAAAAAATAAAAGCTCAAGAATTAAAATAAAAAACAATAGTAGTTGAAAAGAAAATTTTTTAAAAAAAATTTAATACCATCACTAAAATGCTAAACCCTAAACCCTAAATCCTAAACCCTAAACCATTGGGTAAACCCTAAACTCTTGGACAAATTCTAAATTCTTGAATTTTTTAAAGTAATTTTAGTACCGTCAGCAAAACACAAAATCCTAAACCCTAAATACTATACCCTAAACCCATGGGTAAATCTTAAACCCTTGGATAAATCATAAACCCTAAAATTTAAGATTATCCAAGGGTTTAAGATTTACCCAAGGGTTTAAGATATAACATTTAGGGTTTAGGGTTTAGTATTTAGGGTTTAGGGTTTAGTATTTAGGGTTTAATATTTTGTCGATGACATTAAAATTCTTTTTAAAAGTTTTTTTTTTTTCCAACTAATTTTATTTTTTATTTATTCTTATCTTTTTTAATTTTAAAAATATGACAATATTTTATTTCTTTTTTTAAAAGATATTGAATACAAAATGGTGAACTTCTATTAGTGGGTGAATCTCCCTAGGGAGTGAACCTAAGAATTACTCGTGGGTGAAGGGACGATATTTTCATAGGCACTAAATTTAATTTTCCCATAACTAAATTAGAACAAAAAAAAATTAGGCCTAAGTGGGCGATCGTGGTATAGCCGTATAGGCTACTCCTTTTAACTTTAGACCCTTTAAAATATTCTCAAATCTTTTCTAACTTCTTCATCTTTTGTTGTCCACTCAAATGCACAGTTAGATCTATCACTACAGTGTTTATGATTGCTACTATTGATAGATCCAAGACCTGACGAAGAGGAACTATTAGAAATTACCTATCATGTGGGTCGCTTTAGCAAATTGGTACGAATGATATTATATTATATATCAAAATAGACTCACACACCACAAAATACGGAACGATATACAAACGAGGATTCTGCGCCCATTTTAATATCTTTAATCACCTCTCATAATAATGTTTCACTAAAGTTATATATACTTTTGTTTCACATCTATCTATTATATTAAAATAGAAGTCACAACCTTGATTCATGTGTGATATTTTAAAAAATGGACTCTTAACTAAAAATGACTTACCATTCATTAATTACTAAACATATGGTTCAATAATATATCATTTCTAATATATTAATCCTAAAAATCAGGATTGGTTAACATACACATATTCTAACACTTTAATTATAATATCTTTTGATGTCTTTTCATTTAAAATTTAAATATATATATATATTTTAAATTTCAAAAAAATCTATTAAAAACATCTTAACAAGATCTTAATTTTCAAAATTATATATAAAATTTTTAAATAATTTCGAAATTAGTTTTGAAATATTATACATTAATATATTCAGTTGTCTTTTATAAAATGGAAAATAAAATATTATATATTATTTTTATCTATTATATAATCACAATCAATCATGTTATTTTTTTATATTGAACTTAATATGATAAAACTATATTAAGTTGATAAATTTTTAATTTTTATTTTTATAAAAATAAAATACTTATCTTAAAACTATAATATAATCACAAAGCGGCTTAACACACTAACAGACTATATACTATGTAAAAAAATTAACATATCTTTGACTTTTGTAAATATAATAATATATTGTGTAAAATGAATAAACATAGAAAATACTGCTAAAAAAATTCAGTTTTGAAAGACGGGTAAAAATTTAACATAGATTAAATAAAAATAATTGTCAAATATGTTTTTCATGCACATATTAATAACTAAATGTAAATACAATAAATAAATATATAATAAGAAGCAAAAAATACGTACAACAGTTTGAACAGTTGATTATTTACAACATGCAAACTATATATTATTGTATTTAAAATAGCTTTATAAATATATGATTAAAATTAAAAATGTATACTACTAATGATCTAAATAAATATACATATGCATATAAAACTGAAAATAAAACCTGCACGGTTGTGCGGGTCGAAATCTAGTTTTAAAGTCTTACAGCATGTATATGCTTCTTTCTGAATTTGATTAATATCTCTTGGACCAATGTAAAGTAAAGTTATCTTTGATAACACCCAATTTGATTCATACTTATGTAAAAGAACAGAACTAAGGGTGAACCGAAGTTTTGTTCTATGTAAAATACACAATCACATACATGACAGGTGCAACAAATTTCAACTAAGATGAATGATCAACATCTTAATCACAATAAACTACTTTCTTAACTGCGTCAAAGAGACTATGGACGACTTTGATAAAACAGAAAGTTGGGTTCCATTTTGTCATGAAAGGTAGAATATTTGCTAAAGAGTTGTGACAAAGAAGAAAAGATAAAGAACTCAGGCCATCGATATCATCTTTGGTCCATGGTTGACATGGTACACCATTTATGAATGTGAAGTCTCATCCAAGTTTTTTGTCCAAAAGCATATTTGATTAATTTCTTTGATATATATTCATATTGTATATAAACTAATAAAGTAGGGACGTTGATTGTTAGAGGTTAGGCTACAGAACAAATAAAAACCGACCCACAAATCAATTAGAAATGATGATATTAATTCGTATAACTTTTGTAATGCCGTCTTTGCCAGGGAAAATGCCTTCTTTTTTACAAGTTGTGAAATATATTATTCCTTATATATACTGAAATGTGAATCATATTCATTTTATCTAACTACCGAACACAGTGAAAGTTAAAGATGACATAGATCATTTCCATTGACAAAACAACAGAAGAAGCTAAAAGAATGAGAAAATCCAAAAGTGAATAATTAACTTTGTGCCCCCACTCGAAAATCTAACTAATTTTCTTTTAGTAGTACTATTTACTATATTGTTTGGAGTGTGTAATGTGTCACCAGACTTATTGTATAGTATCGTATTGACTTTTGTGAAAGCTCATTTCAGAAAGGAAGAGAGAAAACATATTGTTCAGTGTAACTATATCATATGGTGCAAGTGACTCACACAACACACGGCATAGAAGGTTAAGCTATTTCATATATATATCGCCACTATGTTCATTTCCGCAGTTGATAATACTTAAAATATTAAAATGGTGAAAGTCGGTTCCAAACACATCTAATAATTAATTTAATGAGTTAAGTAACTTTGTCATTTACCAGAGCCGTGCTTACTTGAAACAAAAAGAAACATTAGCTTAGGGCAACAAAATCTTACAAAACACTTAACAACATGTATTGAATAATTAATAATCATAACTAATAAAATATATTTATATAGGTTTAAATTTAAGATTACTAAAAAGTAAAATATGTGCCACACTAAAAATATTTTTATTATTATATTATTAAATTTACTAATTAAAGTAATAAAATATTTAAAAGCTATTTTGGTTTATTTTACAACAAATTATGGTAACAAAAGAACTTAGATTATTGATTAATGTCTTCCTCTACTTCTTTAATTTTATATTGACAAATTTTTTTCATCTCACATCTCTTAAAAATCTTTTAATTAAGCTTCTTATTTTACTATTACTTAAATAATTTTCAAATGTTTTCTTCTGATTGAGAGGAGTTTTTCAAAGCCTAAATATTTAAAATATTATTTTTATTCAATTCTCTTGCAAAAAATGATTTTTTATTCTATAGAAAAACTCTTAAAATTGTTTTGAAAGTTTAGTCAATGACTTTTTATATAAAACGTATATGTTCTAAAATTATTATTCAGTTTGTAGGTTTTCCTGTGTGATAATGATATTGCTAAAACACTATTTTGTGAATAGAGGCATATTCTTAAAAATCGCTTATGCATGTTATTAGTGTTCGCACGGCTCTGTCATACTCCCTCTGTTTCTATAAGATCCATGTTTTAGAATTTTCACATTTATTAAGAAAAACATAAAATTTTAGTTACCAATGCATTGTTTTTATTAATTAACAATTCTCCAAAATTTTGAACCAATAAGATTTTAATAAATACAATTATATTTTTGGAAATATACAATTTTTCATTAATTAATGTCTTGAAAATGTAGAAAATATATCTTTTTGAAACAAATTTTTTTTCTAAAACATGAATCTTTTAAAAACAGAGGGAGTATACTATATGATGTACTTTTGCTTCAAATGCTAACACATCAGCAACTCACCTGGAAGCATACGTTATTCAAAGTTCTGTATTCTATACATAAAAATTAGGTTAACTGATGAATTAAAATACAATAACGTGTAAGATGGGAGTTTTGTTTGATATTGAAAATTGAAGTCGAGGAAAGTTCCAAGGGTGGAATCAACTTCACGTGTTGAAGAATGGGGAAATAAAGAAGAAACGGTCCCCCAAAGTGGGCCCAGAAACGGCCCAAATCTTATTTTTAGTGAAATGATAATATCAATATAGGAAAGATGACGTGGGCCCGGCGGTGCGATATGGATGTATTTGTGTAATGTTTAAAAGAGATTCAAATGCTGAGTTTGGCTTTTCTGTCTTTTTCCTCCTTGTGGACTCCACTTTTAAGATTTGTTCCCTAAATTAAATAGCTTCTTTTTCTACCGACAGTGTCCTTTCACCATTTGTCCTTCAGTTTTCAACTAGATTCTAATCAGTAGTACAATTGCAGAATTTACATTTAACTGAAAAATAGATTCAAATATTATCGTTTTATCTATTATGTACTGTATCAATTAATAATAATTGTTAATTCAAACATCTTTAAATATTTTTATAGACCACAGTCTGGCTTAAATTATATACTTCTGTATATGACATAATCAATGATACAGTGCTGTCCTAGCGGTAAATTTTATACGATCGCTTTCTATTGATATAAATGTTTCACCATTTGCTTTTCTTTTTCTGACGACATTTGTTTATATGTTGTTTTCATATATCAACAACTCTGGCATTCAAAAAGATGTAAGAAAACAAAACTTAATAATCTATTTTAAAAGTTGGCGTTATAAGAGAACGTGAACCAACTACATTTTCACATGCTTCAGAAACGGTCCCTGGTTCTTCGAAGCCTCGCTCCGCTTTTCCATCATATACACTTCAGGAGCGTATTAACTTAGTAACGTTACATTAAAAATAAAGTTCAATATTTATTCCTAGTCAAACTTCCTACGAGTTCATAATCCTTATCATGTTACTTAAATATGGCGTGGTTGATTGCATGAAAGCATATAAATACAGCATTGAATGACTTAACCTAACATATTGACATTGCAATACAGTATTTTGTAACCAAGAAAAGCTATTTAAATACGAAGGGATGTGGTGATGGTGTTGGGTGGAATGGAGGCAGTCAAATACTTAAATACTTTTTATATATAATTATAAATATGCGTTTCCTTGATATGAAAGGGACAACACATGCGTGTTCTTAACGCGTATCGATTCTCTAGTTCCTCCCTAAGCCAATCTACCAGTTCGTGTGTTTTTCAAAAAGTTTATCTACGTTCTAATATAACCCTCCTGTAAGTTAGCCTTATAATATCAATATTACATTTTTTAACTACCGTACGAATCTATAACTCCAAGAGATTAGATTAAAAATATACACGTCTTGCTTTCCTTATATCGAGTATTTCGAATTTTTTGGTCCAAGAACAAAGTATGCTCTTTACATGATGGAATATCACATTTTAAAATAATTTGGTAACAGAGCCCGTTTTGGGAGGTATTAACGCCGGAAGAAGAGGAACAGACAAAACCGCACAACGAGATTGTGGATTGTGGTGGACTCTCTCTTACCTTTTACTATTTTACAATACTATTTTTATTTTTACTCTCGAGAAATAGAGAATAAAAATTTTGATGTTACAAAAAAAAAGATAAGTGTAATTTTGAAAACTACGTACATTTGGACCCACTCTTTGTCACAGCGACATTTGCGCGCGTTCTCCACGTCAATCTTTGCCATTTACCGCCACTGTTGCTGTCCCATGCGCCATTTCAATGCGATTACTAACGGCTAGTTAAACCTATGTTTATATTCTAACTTACGCTGAAAATAAGTCTTTTTAGCATCAGTTCTCTCTCGGGTATAGAGGAAAAGTTGAAATGGCTTTTTCATTTTGCTTTAAGCTTAATGGTCTGTCACGCATAACCCACGACTTCGACCACTTACTTTCCTTTTTTCTTTTTGGCATCGAATATATAATGTCTAGAAAAACACAAAAGATAATAACGTAACAAAAGTATAAGCTAGTGAAACCCCATCCTGTGAGAAGTGACGTTGATATATTGATAAAGGCTAGTAGTTGAACCACAATGCTTACCCCTTTTTGGTGCATACTTCACACAGAAGATGGGAAATGACATTGGAAAGTGGGTATTAAACCTAACCCACGATTTTAAGCAAGAGAGGACCCTCGTGAACCTCATCAAATTTAAAAAACTGACACATATGTCAAAGATCAGTGTTCCATCATCATCAATATCATCCAAAGAGAAATTAAAGAATGAATAGTTTTAAAACCAAGATTGATGGTGGAGTGTGGAGACTGTTTCAACTATTTACTATTTCAAGGACATTTACAATTTACTAGTAACGTTAGTTTCACGAGGAAAGATTAACATGGAGACTAGCGTTCTTTGGAGATTTACAGACTGGACAAGTGTTAACCGAAGATCCACACACACTGCATAAACACATGTGTCTACACGGTAACAGTAACACACTTGCTTCTCCTTTTCCGCACCCTCTACACATCGTGCTTGCGATCGTACGCACGCTTTTAGCCTCTCCTGCTAGCCTCCACCGCTCGTCACTATCACCCTCGTCGTTGCTTCCACAACAAGACTGCGCGTCATCAGCCGCCGTGGGCTCCTCCCACTTGTTACGTTCCACGGCTGCGAGGACTTGCTGTAAGTTTGAACGTAGGGAGTTCACGGTGGCTTCATTAGTCTGTGCCATGTCACGCCATATCTGATTCTCTACGCAGAGAGACTTAACTTTTTCTTCAAGAAAGAGGTTTAGTTTTCCGATGTGATTGATCTCTTCGTCTTTTGCTCTCAGTGTCTTCATCAACCCTTGTTCAATGACTTCCATTATCTTCCTACCTTGCGCTTTTCTTTTCTGTTCAATCTCCATTCTCATTATCTCAACCTGATAAAAAAAATGTTGTCGAAGACTGTCAATCGATGTGAACAAGGAAAAATATATATTATGTTTAGAAAAGTTTAATGAGAAAAACACTAACGTGATGAGAGATCAAGCGGTCGATATCGAAGTTGTGATGTTGGACGTTAGAAGACAAGTCTTGGCCTAGAAACATGAGAGGATCAGTGCAACGTCTCTGTCTCGTTATATGGTTAACAGCGGCTAAATCTTCTCTGGGACGTTTCCTCAAAGACGAAGACGAAATAGGACTTAGAAAATCAACGTTGTTACAATTATTCTCGCTGTTGAACGTCAAGGAACTTTCAACGGAATGGATCATCGGTTTCATGGACCGTTGAGCCAAACAATCAATCGGTGAGAGGTTGTAAACTGGATTCAACAGAGGAGTTTGACATTCCATGGTGGGGTTAAACGGCATGGTCGTCGCTTGAACAGTGTTATATCTCATTTGGGTGTTATAGACTAAATCGTTGGCTTCAACGGTATGCATCATTTCTCTGTAAACAAAAACCACTCGCTACGTTAAGATTGTTGTAAAACCAAAGCGACGAAAAAAAACAGAGTAGAGGATGAGAGGAGACAATACCTGTTGGAAGAATACATAGGATTTAAATGGTGAGCATCAACGGCCATCGACGTTTTTGTACTAGAGAAACTGGTTCAAAGCTATTAAATGGGCGATATAGAAGGGAGGGTGTAGAAACGTGAATGCAACGAAAGATGGAGAGGTTGTGGGGTTTTAATTACGGTTTCTCGCAGAGAGGGAGAACTAAAAAACAAATATCAAAGCAGAACCCAACACCACCCTTGTCTGCCAATTTATAGAGAACAGAGAGGAAGATGTGATGTGTTTTTTTTAATTAATAATTTCCTTAATTTTGTTGTTTTCTAGAAAGTATTTTTAATAGTTTGAAACATTAATCATGAGGATTCTTCGGTTATATCCGGCTGACCAGTAACCATTAAATAAGTTGCCTTTTCAGCGGTTCTTCATGACAAAAGAAAACACTTTTGACTACGACAGATGTTACGGTCAAATCATAATATCCATATCTTCCTTTTTTACTTTTTTTTACTTTAAACTTCATATTTTACTTTTCACCAATCAAAAAATTTCCTGTTTTACTTTCTTTGTAAATTGTATATATAAATAAATTATTTATTAATTGCTTTGCATGCATGAGTTTGAAAGGCTCAGAATTTTTTGAATTAATTACTTAAACGGAAAATACAAAAATAAATGAGGAATGCCTTGTCCGTTAGGGTAGACTCGGACAAGCCCGTTTAGTAGATTCCAACGGGGCGAATCCGTAAATGAAGCAGAGGACTAAATAACAGACGGTCACTAGCAATGCCACGTGTCAAAGAAGACAAAATGTTAAGGTGTGGGACCTCTGGTACACGTGTGATGGCGTTGCCTGGATACTAGGGTCGCATGGGCACGTGTGAAGGTGCCAGCTTGGCATTACTCTTGATTTATTTTAATTTAGTGTAACGAGAAATTTTCGTATAATAAAATGAAAATAATAAAGTATAATTCAGCCGTTGAGAAAGGTACGGTGTATCCACCGCTGTCTCTTTAACTCTTTTTTTTTTAATTTTGTTTTTTTCCTTAAATTACTTAATTATGTTTTGTATGTTACTTTCATGGTTCTGGTTGCCACGTCTGTTAACCTAAAGTCACGCCTGGTGTCCTAAACCTCTCTTCGATAGTACGGCTAGTGTCATTGCCGCATTATTAGGAAAACTCATTAATCTAGTCTCTTATTGTTAGTTTGGCGTATACTCACCATCCCTAATAATAGGTTTTCTTTTAATTGCTGACGTTTTTATCTAAGTTTAAAACTTCTTTTGTCAAATCTTTTTGTTCAGAATTGTTTTATGAATGTCTTCACATCAATGAGATGTTTTCTGCGTTTTATTACACCTACTCTAGGTGGGAATTAAATGAGTATATCTCTCAAAAAATATTTGGTTTAAGTTATTTGACTTCGTTTTTTCTGCTAATATATGACTTCGTTTTCATATTGAAGTTATTGATATATTCTGAGTTTATTCGTCGTCTAAACATAATTTATTAATTAAAAACGAAAGTAGTTGATTTTTGTTGATTTTTACTTTAAAATGATACATTAGAGCATCTCCAATGTAATACTCTATTTTTTCCTCCAAATTGGAGTAAAAGTGAAAATAGAGTAAAAATATTCCAACTCTACTCTATTTCTCACTCCATAATGGAGTGATGAACAAACAAAAATTAGATTACTCCATTTATGGAGTAAATACTATTATAGAGTGATATATGAAGTTGGGTTGGAGCAATTCTTACTCCATTTTCACTTTTATTCCATTTTGAAGAAAAAAATAGAGTGTGGTTAGAAATGCCCTTAATAATCAAATACGTTTTCACCAACAAAAACAAAATGCTTTTACGTTGTCAACGCTTATATGATTTTTATTAGCAATATCGTTTTCATATGGTCTAGTTGTTTAATTAGACCAGCATACCTTTTGTTATTCAGTCGCTAAGCTTTTGATTTTCTTATAGCATTTTGTGTGTTTAGTTTGCTATATGAAATCAACCTATGCAAAAATTCTGGGCTGAATCATTGCGTTCTACATCTATGATCAAATAGGCAATCTGGAAATCGGAGTAGATGCCCACAAAGCTATACTTTACATATGAATTTGATAACTTTACAATGGAAATTGGAATAGATGCTCACAAGGTGTACTTTACATATGAATTTAATAACTTTACAGTGAGTTCATCTTTTCATTAAGTTTTTCATATATACGAATCTACAGCTTTTTTCCTTCGTTTGTGCGGGTGGACGCCTTTTTTGGTGTCCAGATGTAATCACTGAAGATATAAACCAGTGTCGAGACAACTATATGATTAAATTATATTTGTTTGCACACTATTATTTCATAAGCCACCAGCTGATAAACTAAGTTATCTTGGGAATGCTAGAGCACGAAGAGAGGCATAGAATCACGAGGCTAGCAAGCAAACGCATTAAGATGGGCATGCCTGCTGCATCATCTGCTTTTCAGAACATTATCTGTACCATTATTATTTTTTGTTCAAGTATCTGTGACCATTATATAATCATTTATTTAGTCGTATCAGGCATTTGGGTCGACCTGACATCGTACAACTATTATTTCATTTTTATGACTGACGACAGAATATTAAAAGTAAGAAAAGGTTACAGGTTTGTTATAACAAAAGTAGAGGCTCGTTCTAAAATATATTGCTTGATAAAGAGTCGCATTCCAATAGGACTAAACTATAAAACTTGCATAAGCGATAATATAAAAAGATAATTTGAATGAGTTTTGCGTCGGAACTATTTTAATTTATAAATTACACGGTATCAAATTATCAATATGCTCATCATCTCAGTTTTTAGTTTGAATAAAGTTATTTTCTCAGTTTTTATTTTCTCGTTTTAAGCCCTAAATAATTTAATAACGAGAGGAACAAAAGTACATTGGTTCAAGTTTTGTTTTCTTTCTTTGAAAAGTAATGTACACATACTTTCTAGAGTAACCATAATTTCTTATAAGATATACAATCCTACTTCTGCCAATTTTTCTACGTATGATTACTTTACCAAGAGTTTGTAGTGAGAAAATCATTATATAAATGTTGAATGGTACTAAAGTTAATTTATGATTGCAAGAAAATACACGTAAAGATATGAACATAAATGTGGTTCAGTGGTTCTGGTTTTGCCTGCTTTTCAGGGCAAAGACATGATAAAAGTACTTCGTTCTCTTTTCTTTTCTTTAGTTGAGTTTAAGAAGTTGATCAATTAGCTCCCCCACACATCATCTCAACCGCTAACTATAATGATAATCTCAATGTCACACAAACACATGAACCCCCATATATTTTCTAACATTACGAACTTTATTATTCATTTCTTGAGGGAATCTCGCTTTCATCACCCCTACATGCATAATATATTTTGTAGTGTTGGGAAGGTACTCTACCATATATTCTTGATAGACCTCGTCATATATCCCATACCCATATGTATATATATATATATATATATATATATATATATAAATCTTTCTATATATATATATATATATATGAAACTAAATCACATTGTTTTTTTCACCTAAAGTGGATATGAATTTATTTTTTATGACCCATTTGAATGCCCTGAAAAAGGAGTCTATCTGCGGACTTGCGATTCTCTTTTCAACTAGGGTAAAAAAATTTTAGTCAAAAAAAAAATCTCATATAGTCCATAAACTTCAATTATCTGTAGCATATATAAAGATATATTAACATAAAAGAAAAAAATATGCACATCCCATATATATTTCAAGTTATATATAGATAAACACAAAATAAGTGAAAGCAATGCATCAGAATATTAAAGTTTGTTGAGCAAGGAATTGGATACGGCTCGAGATGCCATCACATGCACTACAAAAAGTGGAGCAATGTGTCATTATAGTCCATATGTGTTTCCGCTTTCTACTACTCCCATCAACAAAAATAATTGCAAATGTTTTTTTTTTGTTATTTGAACAGTATGAAAAAATGATTTATTTCTCAAATGATATTATAGGTTTCCGCTATCACGTATACTTCTACAAATGCAGTTTAATCCATCGTTGTTTTGAGGCGTAAATCGAACCTCGAATCGGTTTGGCATGCAACCACCACCTACCATATTTGACAATCGTTTTGGTTCAAAATAATTGTTAAGAATTAAAAGCTGATACTAAGTTATTAAAATTAGGGGAAGGCATGTGGATGGATATATAAGGTGAATCGATCCTAATACCAAGTACCAACATCTTACTTCCACAGGAAACACACCTAGAACCTTCATTTCCACTCCTTGCAACAATTATATATTCCACGATTTGGTTTTGGAGCGTTACACTCGATTTTTAGCACCCATGTGGACCTACCTAATCTATCTGATAAAGTGATAATTGAGTAGAACAGCAAAGATATCAATGAGTTTTCAAGTCCTTAACACACGTTACGTGGATCCAAGGCAATTTGTAGATCGAGACGGGGCCGTAATTATCGAGGTCTCATATATAATCATAATAAAAGGAAATCCCTCAATTATCATCACTCACGCTTTCACCTAATCCTTATGACCCATCCGCACGTTAACGTTTGATTTTGGAACTAGATGCCACAACTAATCTCACTTTCCCATGTTGGATTATAAAACATTTTATCCCATGTCTATAGCTCAAATTTGACTAAACATATAATATTTAAATTATTTAATCAACCTGATAATTAGCTTCCAAGATTGATTAACATTATTAATTTGATGAAATAATAATGTTAATCAAATTTGACTAAACCTTTGGGTAGAGATGGGGGAATCATCACCTCACCGTCCAACCCACTAAACTTAAAAAACGTTCAGAAACGAGTGAAATTGATAGGCTTTTCTTTTCTAAATGAATACAATATGGATACATTTTTTTCGAAAAACGCATAAATAAATTCAGAATCAATCTAGAAAATGCGAGACGAGTAGGAGACGTAAATTCACTGTCAACTTTATGAGAGTGCATGAAAATGTGTAGAGAGAAAAAAGAGTCGGCAGAAAAATGAATGGTTTTTCTTCTTCTCCATCCAATTCCATTGCACCACATTTTTTCATGGATTTAGGGCTGGGCAAAAAATCCGAACCCGAAAAACCGAACCGAACCCGATCCGAAAAAGTAGCACCAAATCCGAACCGAAATTGATTAAATATCCGAACGGGTTCAAAATTTTGGTATTTAAAAAACCGAAACCGAACCCGATCCGAACCGAAATATTTTGGGTACCCGAATGTATCCGAAATAAATTTATATACTTAAATATATACATTATTTTTATATATAATTTTTTTAAAAAATATTAAAAATATATAAGATATCTTTAAGTTTTCTAAAATACTCGGAAAATATATGCAAATAGTCAAAAGTAAATGTTTAAAATAGCTAAAGTATACTGAAAACACCAAAATAGTTAAATATCTATTGATTTTTTATCCAAATATTCAAAGAAAGCCAATTTATATGTTACATAAAGATATTTGACATATATGTTATGAAAATTTATATGTAGTATATTATCTTTCTTATAGATTTTGAAAATTTAAAGTATATAATAAATTTTGAAAATTTAAAAACATTTTAATTGGGTTATCCGAACCCGAACCGAACCCGCAAAGATTTGAACCGAACCCGAACCGAAATTTAGAAATATCCGAATGGGGCTGAAATCTTTGACCCCGAAAACCCGAAATCCGAATGGACTAAACCGAAACCCGAATGGGTAACCGAACGCCCAGCCCTACATGGATTCATGTCAAACATCTTTGAAAAATCTAATTGTTTTGTAGTCTGAATGTGATATAAAGAAACTAAATTGTCAGAAATGTAATGCACATAAATTATATAATTGGCACAACCAAAAAATAAAATAAATGTTGACAGGAAGGTAGATGTGCGTTTGTATTGTTTTAGATGTGTCCTTCTCTTATTCTCTTCCTCTATAATTACACGAACTTGTCCAATTCATCACACTTCCCAAACCAAACTTGTTTTGCTCCATATAAAATATAGATTTTATTGATATATATGCAGGCAGAGACATGTGTGTGCCTGTCTAGCCTAGTAGCTCATAAATTATATCGATTTGATTCCGTTGGATATATATGACCTACGTGAGACTGTGACTTTTGAGTTTTTTTTTGGCATTCTTCGTTATGTACGCATCGTAGAATGAGACATTTTTTAACGTGTATATGATGGTTAATGATCTATGCCAATTTGGAAACCCTTGTGGTCCAATGCAATTTCCAAGTGTTATCTATTCTATAGTTTCATATCTCATTAACTCCGTTTACCAACAAGCTAGCGTGTAAGAGCATTTCCATTGAGAACTTTTAAGGGGTTCACACATTTCTCAAAAAAAATATATATTAAAATAAGTAAATCTTGTGAACCTTTCTCTTGCAAAGCTTTTTCCGGTGAACCTTTATCTTCTGAGGTTTATCACTGTAGCGTGGGTCCAACGTGTCGTGGCGGCCCACAATTGGTCTTTTTTTTTTAAAGAAAAATCAAAAAGAAAAGTAAAAAAAATTAATAATTAAAAATTAAAAAGATAAACTCCAAGAAAGGGTTCACCAATGGAGATACTCTAATCTAACCAAAATTAAGCATGGTTCTCCGCAAAAAAAAAGTGACAATATAGATAATATTGGGCTTATGGAACTTAGAAGTTTTCGACTAAGGTTCACTAGCCTATATGTCCAAACAGGCTTGTTTGAACTAAGGCCCAATCAGACAATACTGTAATAAGCCCATTACACATCTCCGTATATATTGAGATTTAAACCTCAACAGGCCTTTTATAGAATTCACAACTTTTAAAACTCTTCTTTTTTTTTTGAGAAAGGTTAACATTAAACATTCATACTTTTTGTCTAATAAGTGTAATATTCGTATTATTTAAAAAAATTCGTTCGTATTTTATTTTAGGATTTGAAGCTTTTTTCTTTCTTTCACACAAAACTTTATTCATAACTTAAACAGAAAAATATACAAGGTAAAATTCAGGGTGGGTGTAATACAAGAGAAGGTTCTAAACCTCCACTCTAAGACCATCTCTAACTTAACTTCAAAACACCATTTAGTTAAAATAAATCGATCAGCGAAAGGGGTTTGGAAAACCCTAGCCGTCGAGAGAGAAAAGAGAGATTTTTCATAGTTTCAAGCCGATAATCGGAGGCTTCTCCAGCTCTGACATCGGCTTGTTTAATTCGTTTTGCATCTCTTTCTTGGATCTGTTTTGTTTCCAGTCGCTGTTTTATTGACAATTTATTTTGAATCTGGTAAGGTTTTTTATTGTTCTTTTGTATGCTTTTTCCAATTGGTTTGAAAAGACAAAACTTTCGGTTCAGTTGAACTGTTTAGAAAAGTTAATTGACAGATCTACTGCGGATGGTGGCGACGGGTCTTACCGGCTTCAATCGTTGATGGTTCTTCATTCGATGGTGATGGAGTTCTTGCTGCAAACTATGGTTACTTCGAAAGACAGCATGAAGTTCTATGGAACGGTAATCTCTTTGACTCTAATAATAGAGCAAAATAAATAGTTGTCTTATCTCGTTGGCTCCTACTGGAGTAATAAAAAGAGAATGACAATCGTTTTCAACTCACTCTGAAACGTGGTGCTTTTGGATTAATATGAAGGTTAACTCCTTTGAGGTTCGTCTATTCCAGAAGCAAATATGAAGCTTTTATATGAAAAATCTTTAGTCATCCATACGCAAAATAGATGTGTTAGTTTATTTTGGATCTCTACTGGTGTATCCCTTTTCTATATTGTTTTGTTGGTTCTCATTGTTCGGAACTCTTTGCCTTGAAGGCTTAATAATACAATTCAGCGACAAAAAAAAAACACCATTTAGTGTGATTTTCATTCAAAAACCTTTTCCAACCAACACTAAAAACTATACCACTTTAGTGCAACACTATAATTTCATACCAAATTTGGTGTGACACCATTTACCACACTATAACACTAATCATTCCACCAAAATACTATTCATTTATTTTATTAATAAAATGTATAAATAAATAAATAACAAATAAAAACATAAATACATATAATATTGTAAAAAAAATAGTGTTAAATTTGATGTTGTGGTTGGAATTGAACATTTTTTAGTGTTGAAATACATTAAAATAGTGTCATTTCGACACCAAAATAGTGCTATGAGTTGGAAATGCTCTAATAAGTTCAACCACTTTTATGAAAGGATTTGAAGCTTCTAACTCCAAAGGAAAATTGCAGACGATTAGACCTTGGTTTAGTCAATTTAATATGAGTAAAGTAGTTTAAAGATTATATATATTATTAATGTTAATAAAATATATTTAATAAAAAATTTAAATGATTGTCCAAGTTAAGAAAAAATTTCACACATGAAAAAAGTCATGATTTATATTTTAATAGATAAGATATATCAATTTTTTTTAAAAAAATGCACACGAATTATTAAATTTACCCTTTTACAAATAAAATTGTCTTAAAAAAAATTACAGTCCGGTACAAAAATGGGTTAAAACAGGGACAAAAAAAAGAAGCAGGATAGGGTTAAAAGGAACATAAATATCTTATCCGCTTCTAAACGGCGACCAGTGTTTTCGAAACTCTCTGCTTACCTTCGAGACGAGCGAGACAATGGCATCTTCCACCGTCGCCGGAGCTCTGCTTACCGGTGGTTCTCGATTACCATGTTCGTCCTCTCAAATACCTAGAAAGTTTTCTTCTTCTTCTTCTTCGTCACCACTGTTATGCCTCAACAATGGAGACCTCTCCGCACCGTATAATTCCCCTCTGCGACTATCTAGAGGCAGAGTTCAGACAACTCTCAGAAGTAACTCGAAGAGCTTCGCTGTTGGAAAGGGAGCTGAAGATGGCTTCCTCTCGGTACGTTCAGACACTCTGTTCTCGCAAGTTCCCTTCCTAGTTGTGTTGTTTCTTGTAAGGAAGTTTAGGTTTCATGTTTTGTTTTGTTTCGAGTGTCTGTTTGATTGCAAGAGAAACTCAATGAAAGTTTACAACTTTATTGTTTTTTTGTTTCGAAGTTTCAACCTTTTTCACATATAGGTCAACCCAATTGATTTCTGAGTTGGTTTGAGTTTGATAATCACCCAACATTGTGTAGGATGTAAGTGAAGATACTGATGAGATGTTCGACGACTTGTTCAACAAGTATGGGAAGGTTGTTTACAAGAGCGACGATGTAAAGTCTCCATCAGCTGAGGTTGATGATGACGCTGAAAGTTTAGCATGTAAGAAGTATATTTCTACTTATTTGCTGCTACTATACTCAATGGAGACTAATCTGAATATGGTGGTCATGTGTTGTTTCTTGTAGTTGCTGTTGAAATGGCTAAGGTTGCTAGTGAAGTGAAAGCCGGAGACATTAAGGTTCTCTTTGTGAAGCCTCTCGTCTACTGGACTCGTTTTTTCATCATCACCACTGCATTTTCCCGCCCTCAAATCGATGCAATCGGGTAGATATATATATATCTATTAAGAGTTTCACTTGCCAAAACCATCGCTAATAAACAGACTTTTATGATTGCAGGTCTAGGATGAGAGACCTGGCTGAGAAGAAGTATGGGAGAGTTGCTAATGGAGATGTAAAGCCAAATGCATGGACATTGTTGGACTATGGTGAGTTTCTTTCTTTTGCTTTGCTTTGCTGTAGTCATCATCATGTGCATTTGGGGGTTTGGATAAGAAAGATTGACATTTTCATGTTTGTTTTGATTGTATGCTTTCAGGAGATGTGGTGATCCATATTTTCTTACCTCCACAAAGAACCTTCTATAACTTGGAAGATTTCTACGGAAATGCCATGTCAGTTCCACTTCCATTTCAAGATGAACCACCACCTCGAAGTTGATGCTATATTTGCTCCAGAAACAAAAAAAGAAAAAGGCAAATAGTTTGTAAGAACTCTGTTGATCAATGGCATTGTTCTGATGCTTTTACACAGCTCTCGGCTAAGATGGTTTTGCTGGCTAAGATGGTTCAACAACTCTCAGGGGATCTCGGACATGTTTTGTAGTTTCTATATAGATTAGAGTGAGACCATCTTTCTTTAAGGCTGGCTTGGCTCTTCATGGTGTTATGCACTTCAGCTGTGTATTTTTTAGCCTATTAGATAGAATATTCTTAGTCTATGTTCAAATGAAATGAATTCAAATCTTATTTATCACAACCATTGGACGCTACCATTGTACATAGATGGAGAATAACACCAGAACATGCTATACTTATATATATCTTAAAAAAACGCAATGTACAATGAGTCAAAATAATAAGAGCCATTCACACAGCTTTATCTCGTCTCTGATGTTCTATAGCTAGCTCACACATAGCAATGTGCAATCACTGACCCTGAAGCGTGACCGGAACAGTCAAGGCAAACAAAAGACCAAGACTGGAACTCTCTCATCTCCTGTAATAAAACCAATGAACTGGTTATAACCTCAGAAAATATAAAGTAGTAGTGAGAGAGAAAAGAATGGTTACAGTTTAAGTCACGTGTTGGTTTCCTTGAGCAGCTTCAGAGAGACTGAGCTCCATGTCATGTGTTTCAGACCACCCTGGCTCATATGTCTCAAGGAACCCGATCTTAGCTTTGTTTGGAAGGTCATGAGGATGAACAAATGGAACTCCCTGAGGCCAACCGATCTCCATTTTTATATGAGCGCAAGGGCTGTTCATGGTATTGTGGTTACTCTCGCAGTCCTTGGGGTTGCAGAATCTGAGTTTGATTCCTTTCTTGTCTGCAATCTCCTGAACTCGTTCCTTGAGAACTCTCTGCGCTTCTAGCCTCAGCCGCTTCGATGGTGGTAGTGGTTTCAGTCTTGAGTCGCTCTTCTTCCTCTTTTTCATCTGTTTCATAGATCCTATACCATCCATCAAATGAAGAACCTTCCATCATTGAAAACTTTCCATTAATCTATACTATAAACAAACAACTAGGCCTGCGGTTTTTGTCCAAACAGAACTAGCAGAACCGAAATTTTTGTTCTTTCGGTTTCAGTTCGGTTTGGTAGATGTTGAAAAAGTGTTTTTGGTTCAGTTTCAGAATATATATATTTTTAAAAGAACCAAAAATAACTGAACCAGCTAACTAAAAATAACCGAATTTAACCAAAAATATCCTCTCCGAAAACAAAAAAAAACATTTATTTTCAGAAATAAAACCGAAATTAACCGAAAACCAAACTGACATTTTCCGGTTAACTGTGGCCGACCGATAAACCGAAACCAAAATACCCGAACCAAATAAACCGAAACCGCAGGCCTAAACAGCTATGAAACAAGGACTCTCTTCTATCTGCAATGGAAGACCAAAGATATGGAACCAATGCATTAAGACTGAAAAGAGTAAACTGTGATTACCATCCTGGGATTGAGGAGGGACACCGAAGCTTTGCAAAGTCTGTCTGTTAAAGAGCTCATCATTGGAGTGAGGTCTCTGCATAAAATCATCAACCGAAACCGGAACCTGAAACTGAGCATCAACACCATGTCCCGCCGCTCTCATCTCGGAGCAGCTCAGATTAGTCATCGACTTAGGCATGAGCTTAAACGCCAATGAGAATCTCCCTTCTATACTCCCCTGCATACTGTTCAAATCTGTTCTATACACCGCAGGACTCACGTAACCAGCCGTAGCCTGGTAGAGAGCCAGCCCTGGAAACACAACAGCCTCTTGAGGACCAAGATCAGCATCCACCAAAACCCACTGCCCGTGCATGTCCCTGATATGCAAACCCGCCTTGTCCGACTTCACAAACGAGATCAGAGACTTGTCGAGCTGGTGGTCGTGATCTGAATACAAGAGAAGCTGCTCGTCTTCGGTCAAGGTGTGATGATGATGCTGTCCTCCTCCGTGATGAAACGAAGGCCTCGCGTAGCAGCAGACAGACAGCACGGAGGATGAGACCTCGTTACTCCGCAAGGGGACATTATCAAGAATCTCGGTGAAAGGAGAGCTTCTCAAGTTCAAATAGAAACCAATCGCGTCGAGAACTAAACGAGAAGCTTTCCCTAATAAACCAAAGATATCAGGCAAGCCAGAAGGAGGGAACTCAGCAGCTGCGGAGGCCGCGTCGGTGAAGGTCAAGCCAGGTCTGTAGTCGTAGCTCTCTTGCCAAGACTGAGGGTCTGAGTAGTATCCCGAGGTCTTGCACCATTCTCCTCCTCTGGAGTCGTTTGTGGTGTGGATCATGGTTGGTGGTGGATAAGAGTCTCTGTGGTGGAAATAGAGTCTAGCGGAGTCGAGAGCGGATCTGAGGAGGGCAGCTTCGTGGGGAGGGAACTGGATGATGGCGGCGGAGTAGTGAGCTAGGGATTGGGATAGTGTGGAGACGGCTAATTTGTAGGAATCGGAAGGTAAGCCTTCGGTGGGGACTAAATCGCAGACCTTGACACGGCCCAGTGTAGGGATACCGTTTCCTGCCATCAAAAGCGAAATCAGACCAATTCTCTCTCAATCCACCATGCTTCTGAAAGGTCTTGTCTTTTATGGGGGGAGCGATACTGAATCAAAAAGCCCTTTTTGATGCCAAGAGAGAAGTTCTAGAGGGGAATTTGAGAGAAGGGGAAGGAGGAATCAGAGATTGAGAAGACAAGTAAGCTTCACCAGATTTGATGGCGCCGGGAACGACAAAAGCTGAGGCCTTTTTTTAACCAATCTCTGTCGGGAATTTGATTTGTCCGATAGAGAGAGAGAGAGAGATGGATAAAAATCAAAGCTTTTATTTTATGAATTGGTGTGACTCTGTTCTTTAATTTCAAAAACTATTTAAAGCCCCTTGAGAATAATTTGTCTTACATAAATGCCCCATTTTCTGTTAAGTTTTCAACTTCAGAAGTTTTGTAACTTGGGGATTTTCAGTGACGGATACTACACTGAATGTTAAGAAATGGGATTGAACAAAACAGAAGAGAAGAGAATGGAAAACTGAAGCGAACACATGTTCAAGTCCTAATGTTTACAAATTCAATTCAAATCTTCCAATGGACTTGTGGGCAAAAGAGCAACAAGACAATCAATCGATCTTCAAGCTGATAAAAGTTCGCGAGCTCTTTTTTTTTTTTGTCTACTCCCGGATCTCGTTCTCTACTTCTTAGCATCGTCGTATAATTAACCTCATCTTCTTCATCATTAGTCAATCGTATCATTAACCTCATCTTCTTCATCATTTAGTCAATTTTACTTGAGCCACTATTTCATTGAATTATCTACAAAGAAAATGTGCGTTTGGACGGGCATTGCAACTACTGAAAATGAACATCTGCTCCGATTTATATATAAATTATCAGACATACAAAACATCAAACTGAAAAGATGACAAATAACAGAGACGACATCAAATACGCAACAGCTCAAGCAAAGCAATCGGAGGACGAGGCAATTCGAGTACGATATATATGTTATACTTTTCTCAATAAAAAAAGGGGCAAAATAAGAGTACGTTTTACCAATGAAGCTTCTTTAAAACAATAAACTTCAAATAAACAGAAGAAGATATCCAAAAAATTAGAAGGCGTACGTAATAAACCTCTGCTTTATAGATAGATGATAAAAGGTAGTGAGCAAAGCATGTTTCTACACACCATTGTTCCAACTTCAAATGTAAAAGATAACACAATGCATAAAAAAAGGTTCAAGAACGAAACTAGAAAGGAACGACAGAGATTCATGGATTTGAAACACAAGACTACTTGGATCGCTGTCTCATCTTCCTGCGCTTCCTCTTCAGTCTCCTCATGCGTTTCTTCTTCCACTGCAATACAAAAGATACGATCAAACCACAGCAATAACATTAATCCAACCAGTTCGTTTTCACTCGATCGGTATAAATAATAATTACACAATCATTTTGAAAGCGAAATGCAAAATCGATAAGCAAGTTCACTAATCAAAACATACAATACTCAGCAATCCATTAAAAAAGTTCAAAAGAGAACCCAATCCTAACAAGTAAACCTATAGAGACAGATCAGGAAGAAGATCTAAATCGAAACGAGCAATTTTCATACCTTCGCCCTCATCGTCAAGTCGCCGAAATCAGATTCTCCTCCGCTTTGTTGTTACTCGAGCACTCCACTTCCATCTTATATAGCTAGGGTTTCGGCTTTCCCTTTAAAACTTAAATTTGGATAAGGCCCTGATTTTTAAATGGGCCAAGATTTTTCAAAGGCCCATCTAAGGGTTTGAAACTATAAGCAGGTTTGAGAAGAACAGGAAAGTACCTTGAGAGATATGAGAAGAAGACAAAGCATAAGTACTGTTCTTTTTTCACATGATTCCAAATTTGACTTTAACAGTAATAAACTCATATCCATCCTCATTCCCATTGCAATCACATATACATTTTTGTCACTTCCTCTCTTTTTTTTCCTGCTTCTCACTGTACAAATTAATTAAACAATAGATATTTATTACTATTGAATTTGGCATCTGGTTCACTGCAGCAAACAGCTAAGAACCCAGCTCAACCTGCCCCTCTCTTTTTCTGCAGCCAATATACATATGTCCCCTTGGTTCCATTCACTTTCACTAAATGCCATTATAAAGATTACTAGATTTTTCATGCAATGCTCTTAACAAAACCAAACATACACTCCAACCTGAGTTAATGCAATGAGAGGAGCTACCACCAACCTGATTTTTTTTGCTGAAATTTTAAATTGATTATCAACAAAAGAAAAAATACAGGTCACTGAAGTTTATGCTCTCAAAAGAGACTCAAATTTAAGGATGAGAAGGAAAAACAGATTACACTTGCATTTCTATTAGGCCCTTTCGAGCCATCGCTGCATCATGTTACCGTAGAAGCTTGGCTTTCGCTTCCGCAGAGAGTTAATTCTGTTCTTGATGGTCTTGTCAATGTACCGAACCAGTTGACTCGAGCCAAGAGGGGAGCCCTGATGGCGCCTGCTATTCCGTTCACGCCAGATGCTGTGGATAGCAGCTTGGAGTGCAAGTTTCAAGAGACAGGTATCGATCTCCTTTCTCCGAGAAGATAGGAGAGAAGCAATGGTGGCAGTCCAGTCGGGATTTACCACCAACCTGATTTAATGCAATGAAATTATTAGTATCATCATTTGATATACGTTTGCATCTTTGTCACGCTCGCACCATTAACAGTTTAAGATTGTTGCCAATTTAGGATAAGGACGTGCATCGTCCTAGTTCATAGACTAGGTAGCGTCTCTTAGGAAAAAAAAAAGAGGTTGTGTATCCCACCATGTCACAATTCATTTTCCAATGACACAGTCAATCTCGCAAACAACAAGAAGTAGACTAGCTAGGTTTATAGGGTCTTTATACTGGACTAGTTTTGGATTTTGGTATTTGTTTTTTTATGAAGAAGTGAAAACTAGTATATAACATGTTAATGTCCATTTTACATACTTAACTCGGTATCTATTCCAAACTAATTCCTAATTTCTTGTCGGCCTTTTCTACTTAGGCAATTTGTCGTGACTCTCAAGTTATCAAAATATATAATGCAGAAAATGTCAACAAATTGAGATATCGAGAAAAGAGCAAAGAGACATTTGAATAAAAGCATCATGCGAATCAAACTGGTGATAGAGAATCTACCCAGAGGGCGCAAGACTGGGAACTATCACGTTCTCTCCTTTATTTCCCCAACTTTGTTCTTAATATTTTATTATCCTTGTTAGTTGTTACTGCTTTTTGGATTTATTATTTCTTATTCTAAACGATGTGGTATTTTACATTTGATTTTTGTACATTTGTCCCTTGATACTTAAACAAGTATTATCGAAAGCAAGTATTATAGAAAGTTTAAAAGTGTACTAATGTATATTTAATTAAGCTAAGATAATATAATATAATTGCATCAATTCATGTCAATGTTTTAACTCTTTAAAGTATAACTAGTTATTTTCGTATCTTGAATATTTGTTCATAGAATGCGACTAGTGAGAACATCCATTTGTATTCGTGAGTACGGTTTTGTAACTCTTTAAAGCATACCTAGTTATTTTCATATTTTTGCTTATTGTTCACAGAATGCGACTCGTGAGAACGTCCATTTGAATTCGTGAGTACGGTGTAGAAATAAGTAGTTGAACTTTTTGTGTTGTAGTAATCAGTGATTAACACTGTGGTTGTATTGTACGTACGTACCATTTTTTGTCGAATATGACAGCCAAAAGACAAATAATGACCAAGAAGCCGTTGGGTCCCTTTAATTTCAAAAGCTAGTCAAAAAGACCATAGCAGATTTCAAAAAGACCATAGCAGATTTATTTTTGGGATTGTTTTATTATACTGTTATATATGGTAGTATTTGATATTTTAGATCAAACATTATGCTTGTAATGTAAATTAGTGAAAATAAAACACGTTCATAGGATTACATGTTTTGTAAATTCGTGTTTTATAGTGAATCTAAGCAAAAAATGAAGGTGAAAGTAAGCATCCATCCAAACTCCAAGTCTACTTTTTTATCCAAGACTACTTTTTAAAAAACTAATGTAGAATTGTAGATGTAGTTTCTGACCAAAAAAAAAAGAATTGTAGATGTAGTTTCTGTTATAATATGTCACTTTTTTCTCTATCATATGTTTGTTATGTCTACAATGGTGGAAATTTTAATATGTTGTTTTGACAAGTGGTTTTCCTAGTGATAGTTTAACATGTTTTAATCATGAGAGCTACGATCACACCGATTGATTTCTTACATAAAGGAAACATTCATAGCTCCATTTTTGTTCTCCGATATGTGTTGTTGTCACGAAATTGAGGTGTGGAAGAGAGAAAAATTCAACGGATGGGATCGAAACACACAGTGTTCAAGATTGATGAACAACTTTTATTTTGTGATGCATTTGTACATAGACTTTGGATTATTGGAACCAGTTCTATGTACTCGTAAAATGCAAATAATAGGACTGACATCTTTCTTCACGCTTTCAATATTCCCTAATCTACCCCTCAGTTTAGCTATAAACAGGTTTTGTTATTCTAAACTAAATATGAACATCCATGGCTTTTGAAGTTACAACATATCCAGATGATTAGCATCTTTACGGATACATAAAATCCAGACTCCAGGTCGATTCCAAACACATTCTTAAACTAACTATAATGGTTTTTCCAAATAGACTTCATAATTTGATCTGGAACCAACACATGACCAATCACAGTTAAACCTGACTCTTTATCCTTAAACTATTACACTAAGTTGACACCAATTAAAATAACCAAACGGGTGTATAGTATATGAACTAAGCCGATACGGAGAGGATTTGCATTTTGGATTGTCTCTTAATTAACACTAGATCTTGACCCGCCCAACTGGGCGGGTATTTATTTTAGGGTTTATTTTATGTTTTTAGTTTTTTAATTATAAATGATATATTTGTAATATTTAAATATAAATTTAGATTGAAAATTAACATTTGTAGTTATAATAAAAATTAAAAGTTAAAAAAAAAATATTTTGATATAAATTTTAAATTCCTAATTAAAATAATATAGAGATGTGTCATAATTTTTTCCAATTCTAAAATCTTAGCATTCTTAATAACAAATAAAATAATTTATAAATACATAAAATATATAAACATATTTGAAATAAATTTGTTAAAAAAAAATCTTACACCATTATTGTTTATTTCTATAGTTTGACCCGTGGCCGTATAGATATTTGCTTTCACTTCAATTTTTTTCTTTGTTCTATATTATATATTACATATATATATATATATATATATATATGTAAATTAATATGTATTACATAATTGTTAGTATAACATTTTAAAACAAAAAATTTATTATTACTTTAAATAATTATATTATGTGATTTTAATCGTCTATTATATCACAGTGTATCATATAAAAATAGAATATTTTTAATAATTGGACTTATATTATAAAAGTTTTATACTAACAATTTATAAATAAAATATTTTATATTTTATTTTATATGATATATAAATTGATTTTGATGTGTGATTTTTGTTTTATTTTTTTATTAATAAATATTGAAAAATATTAAATGTTAACAAAAAAATCTATTAGGAAATTTATTTTGGTTAAGATTCATTCTATTAAAGGAATCTATTATTTAAATTAGAAAAATACATTAAATACTTAAATATATCATTTAAATAAGGAAAAGACAAAATTCTCTGCTATCTTTGTTACCAAACAAAATTTTTTTTTTTAAAGACTCTTATCCCTGTTACCAAACAAAAGCTTAAAGTACTTCTACTTTAATAAGATAGATGCAATTTAAAAAAAAAAAAAATAGAAAAACAAAAGTTGTCGCTACTCTAAAGTGTAAAATACAAGTATCTTGAATTTTTGATAGTAAAGTACAATGGTAGATAAAGAGTCAAAATAATTTTAAAATGATCTAAACATGTGGTTAATATCTTTGGAATCTATCTCTGAACATGGGAAGCACTTCTCACTCTCACTACAGTAATTAAAGACAGTCTGGTTTTTCGCCAGTTTCGAACAACTCGCTCCATGCAGAACCACCAATTGAAAAATCAAATATTTCTCTTTATTTACATTTTGAACCCCAAATCTAATCTCATCTGATGAAATCGCCCCGGTTAAACTAAAAATGCAAAAAAAATTAACCCCAACTAAAAAAGGAAGAATAAAGTCGGTACAAGTACAATTAGAATCCGGTACGCTTATCAGAGTTCGCTAGTCGGTTCAAGTCTGGTTCGATTGGTACGGTTCTTGGCAGTAGTGTTGCTCTGTAACTGTGCTCTGTTCGCAGGCGAAGAAGAAGATGAAGAAGTGAAAAGCTGGCCGAAGAAGAGACCTGATTTTGGACCACCACGGAGGGAAGAGACAGGAACATTGAGAACAGGAGTGATTCTGACGTGTGCGGACTGAGATCTCGGCATCCCGTGGTGCTGTTTCATCCTCGGCCCGCCGGTGAAATTACCGGGACTGCTGGAGCTTCTCTCGAGTCCGTGAAACACGATCTTCCCCGAAGCGTTAAGTCTTGGACTATCCGCCGTCACAGTCAACGCCCTCGTCTCGTTGTTACCGTTACCACTCTCAGTCGTCGTCTCGTCGTGACGCCGTGGCTTCCTGTGCTGGTTGCGTAAGTGGTTGTGGTGTGCGCGTGACCTGGAGAAGGGGTTTGGAGCGTTGGGCTTGTCGAGATCTAGAGATAGTCTAGGAACGTCGTCGAGCTCGTGGCCGGAGGAGGAGGAGGAGGAGAGGGAGAGACGGGAGGAGGATATCGACGCTGACGACTCTGAGATGTCTGAGTCTTTTATCAACGGCTGAGGAGGAGGAGGAGATGCTGCTGCTGCTGCTGCTGCTGAGGAGGCTGTAGATTTGGAGCCACGGTTGAGGAAATGTCTAAACGAGCTTGTCTTGGGATTTGGAGTTGAAGAAGAGAGACCGTGAAGACGACGAAGACGAAGATGGAGGGGAAGCTTCTTCCGGTGTTTTGCTGAGTCTCTTAAGGCCGAGAAGCTCGCGCCATCTCACGGTGCAGCGAGGAGCTCTCGGGGAGAAGAGGTAAGGATCGATCTCCATCTCCAGTCTCCGGCATGGTTGTTTTTCCGCCGTGTTGACCGTGGAGATCACTGGCTTCTCCTCCTCCTGATTAACCGCGCCGGAGAACTTAAGCGGGACTAGCTTTCCGTCGGAGAAAAGCTCGTCCGCGGTCAGCATTGTGACGGGATCTTCGAGGAGAAACTCAAAGTCCACAGGATCTTCGTTTTCCAACGGTTGAGATTCCTGATTCGTTTTGGAGCTTCTCCGAGAGTGACTCGCCGGCGATATCTTCTCCGGTGAAGTACCAACGTTTTTAACGCAAACGGACGTCATTTACAGTCGATACCGAGAGAGAAAGAGAGAGAGAGAGAGAGAGAGAGAGAGCTAGTTTTTTTTGGCGGTTTGTTGGGGTTTTTTGAGAAGTGGCGATGACAGAGACAAGCAATATATACAGCTCAGCTCAGATTCTCATATAGACAGAACACACGTGTTCTCTTTTACTGGATACAATCATTTCGGGTTAGAGCTTCTGGTCGGGTCGGGCTTAAACCGGCCCACTAAAGGTTAGATTACTCGCAAAGATAATGACTACGTTCACTACCAAATACCATTAGCACACACGTCCGTCAGAATCTTTTAATACCATCTGAAGAGATATGCGATTACCTAGAAAACTAGTTTTTTTTACTATACTATTAATAAACTTCACACTTGTATGTTTTCACATTTTACCAGATGGCACAAAATTTCGAGGATTCATTTAATATATTTAAATCCTAATTTTTTTTGGTAACATATTTAAATATAAATCATAATTTATTCTCGGGTTTTGAATGTTTTGAATGTCTATCTTATATATACAGCTGGTAGAAAATTTTTTTTACTAGTACAGTACTATGGAGTACTGTTTAATTAAATATTGCATGCTACAATTTGTAGCATATGAATGGACTTGTACCTCTCAAGTCGCAACCCACATTCTCGAAAGGTGAAAGACTTATGTTACGTCTAATCCAATAGAATGGGTAAAATTGCTCTATTTTTAACTAATAGGTTTTTGACTCATAAACTTGTACACTTTTTAGAGTAGAGTCTATATTATAATAGTTTAACTTTTATCTGGAGAGAATTATCTGAATTTTATGTTTTTATTAAGTAGTTCAATAGTTTCAAAAGTATACCAATTTATCGTTAACAGAAAAAAGATATTTATTCCGCCTTCCTTCCAGTCTTAAAAATATGGCAATGGAATTTAGACAAGTGAAAGCTACCGTTTTGTCTTCCATAGATTTCTCGATTCGCCTTAAGTTGCAAACGACAATCCTCAATATCAAAACGTAAAGTTGTAAACAAAACTATAAATGGTTGGACTTGTAATTACTTCTGTACTCTTTGCTTGTTCAGACCAATATTTACAGGTTTTGTGACGACAGAAATAAATTTCTTTCATACCTTCAACAACCCAAATATTTAATGTTCACAATCACAGCCAGGAGTGATATTTAAAGATCTAAGTATCATTTGTTAGTTTCACAAAAAAAAATATCATTTGTTAACTAGGAGTATTTCACACAGCTAAAATCAATTTGTAGTAAAGTAAATTGAGCATAGACCATAAAGTTTTTTTTTTCTTCTAAAAGCTCTCTTATTTTTTATTACATAAAAATACAAACGAATAAAAAATATAAATAAAAAGTAAAAATAAACAAAGGTCCAAAAGTTTGGGTTTGCGTTAACCCGAATAAACCGATCGGTTTGACGCCGCCGAACCGAACAGATTACTGAAAAAATCTAAGAAAAATCTTAACGGTTTGCAGTCCCCAACCGATCGAAACCAAAAACCGAAAAAATTAGTTTGGTCGATTCGGTTCAGGTCGGTTAAGGCCGAACGCCTATGACTAGATTAGACCCACAAAATGATCCAAACACAATATTTTTGAAAATCCTAATTTTCACGTGGAATAATTCTGCTGCTGCAGTGACCACACACTCACCGAAAGTGAAAACCATCACAGCCACCCTAAAAGCGAGGAAAAACGAAGCTAGAGAAAAGTTGCTACAAATCACAATTTTAGTGAAACCAAAAGAACAATTAGAAAAGAAACACTATGAACTGAAAGAATCATTGAGAAAATGTGAAAGAAAAGTTAGGGCCGGCCGATCCGGTCGTCTCTTCTGTTGTCGTAGTCAGTCGCTGCCTGAATCCCTTTTTAGGATCTATCGTTGTCTTCTGAGATCGAGTTTATTAGACATTGGACTCAACTATTCAAGCTCAACTGAAACTTCTCTACCATAATGAGTCACCACATTTTCTTTTATTGTCAACTAAATTCTCGGAAATTCAATGGGTCACAAAAAAGAAGGAGTAGCACATATAAGATGAAAATAGAAACCAGATCTAGTCCTCTAAAATTTCATATATGACCGCCACCACCTGGACGAACAAGAACACCGTTATATCTAACCGGATTTAAGACTTACTTTAACTCGAATGAAGCATCAGTTGAATAAAAAAAAAGAATGAAGGGATCCTCATAGTGCTGGTTTAAGGGAATTTCCAACTCCAATTTATATATACTCCAAAATAGAATAGGAAATGAAAACAAAAAAATAAAGTATGACTCTATATATGAAGTAATGTTTTATTTTTTGTTCATTACTTCATTTCTAATTTAATTTTAGAGTAAAGTATGGAAGCCAAATACGATACACGTGAAATATATTTTTGGGAGAGAGACTTAATTCTCGACTAATTTGTTTAAATATATAATACAAATATCTTCTATTTAGTTGTATATCATCCTCTGAATGGATACAATATTTTCAGTTTTAGTTTATGATTTTAGATCATTTAAAGATCTTTTGGTTTTGGTGTTTCTGCAAAAAGCCCTCAATATGGTTTTCTACAAAAATATCTTCAATATGCTTTTTTTTTTTAAAATTAATCTACGAAATCGAAAACCCACAGGTCAACTCTCCAAGTGCCAGTTAAACTGTAATATAACCATCCGTATATTGATGACGTGGCAACCGTTTGATTTTTAACAGAAATCAAAACTACATTGTTTTGATACTAAACATTTTTAAAATATTGCACTTGGCGAGAATTGAACCCTGCACCTCGACCAAACTTAACAAGTGAGCAAACCATTCCTTAGACCTGTTTTTTCGTTTAAAAACGTCTTTAAAACAGAAAAGATACAGTTTTATCGAAACACATAGTATATAATTGCGTTCGTAATAGAAAATATTTTAGCAAAAAAAAAAAATTGCTTTCGTATATAACGAATGTAGCTAAAGGGCGTGATGGTTTACTCACTTATTATGCTTGGTCGAGGTAAAACTGTGTGCAATTTTTTAAAATATGTTTAGTATCAAAACGACGTAGTTTTGATTTCTCTTAAAAATCAAACGGCTGCCATGTCATCAATATACATTATGTTTATATTGCATTTTGACTGACACTTGGAATGTTGACCTGCTGTGAGTTTTTTTATTTATTTCGTGCATTAATTTGCAGGAAAAAAACCACATGGAAGGTTTTTTTCGCAGAAGTCCCTCATATTTTCTATCTTTTCTAAACAAAGAGACACTGGGAAAATATTGTATGAATTTATTTTTTTGTTTAGAAAATAAAAATTTCAAATCCATTTGACATTCTTTATTTCTTTTCACCTCTAATAGTGGCTGTAGAAAAAAAAATGATAGATCAGTTACATAGAGAAAAATGTGAAGTTGACTTTATGGTTTCTTGATTATTTATACCACCGTTCTTCTTTCCTATCTCGTGCTTAAAACCTACGATATTCCTCTCCATCTCTCTATCATCAGTTGATTAATAAACAAACCTCTACATATCAATAGAAATGGACGCTGGAGAAGAGAATAAGGGCAGTATAAGTATGGTTGAGGCTAAGCTGCCTCGTGGGTTTAGATTCCACCCGAGAGACGACGAGCTCGTCTGCGACTACTTAATGAGAAGAAACGTTCGCAGCCTCTATCAGCCAGTTGTGTTGATCGAAGTCGATCTCAACCAGTGCGAACCTTGGGACATTCCCCGTAAGTTTTTAAAAGACACATAATTTTCAATAACTAAAGTCTTTCAACTCATCAATCATCGTAGTTAAGCAATTATAACTCATATTTCTAGTCGCCAACACGATTTGTTGATTGTTTCTTCCATATTCCGAGTACAAGATCATCATATGTTGATAAACCAATAAAACAAAGTTCAATTTGCCAGCCACTTGCAGATTAGTACTTTTCTTGCTATTCTCTCGTGAAAAGACGATTTAAATGCATAATTATCAATGTTTAATCATACACCTATTATTTTTAAAAAAGTATATCAATATTGTATCATTAAGAAAAACAAATGATCGTAATCATGCATACGTGTTGAATGCCTATTCGGTGCTTGGTAACTGGGAACCTGGTTAGTTAAGATATGATGCGGATAGATGGGAATCATTTGGAAAAGATAAAGACAATTACGAAAAGACTTCTCATTCCTCTCATGTCTTATCATAATATATCCAATAAATATTGGAGAATATACACTTCTTTATTAGATACCGAAATCCATTAACGTATGTGAAATGTAAAAGAAAGAGCATTCAACGTCAACATTCTAAAAAAAATCGATTAAAATATATAAAATGTCGTTTGGAAATTGCAATTGTACAGAAACGGCGAGGGTTGGAGGTAAAGAATGGTATTTTTATAGCCAAAAAGATCGAAAATACGCAACAGGACAAAGAACAAACCGGGCTACGGCCACCGGTTATTGGAAAGCAACTGGTAAAGATAGAGCAATCCAAAGAAATGGTAGTCTTGTGGGCATGAGAAAGACACTTGTGTTTTACAGAGGTCGAGCCCCTAAAGGTCATAAAACTGATTGGGTCATGCACGAGTTTCGTCTACAAGGGACTTCTATCCACCACTCTCCCAAGGTAATTATCATTGAAATATTTACTCGTGTTATATGTTTTGACATACATAAGTAATTATCATTGAAATATTTACTCGTGTTATATGTTTTGACATACATAATATACTTTGTTGGGATTAATTTTTACATTATTCCTAAGTGTAGTATATGTTTCTTGAAATAAATATCAAAGAAAGGTGATGATTGTTTGAAAGTTTTTTATATTTTAGTTTTTGGTTTTTGTCTTTTAATTTTTAGTTTTTGGATTTTAGATTTTAATTTTGGTTTTTGATTTTGTAGTAGATTTTAGTATTTGAAGAAACTACAAATGGCAACTTTTGTTTTTAGCTTTTGATTTTTGTTAAAAAACTATTAAAATAATAATTATATTGATTTTTTTTGTTTTTACTGTAGTTATAAATTTTAGAAAAACTTGAATGATTTCAGTTTTTAATTTTAATATTTTTTGTCAGCATTTTTTAAAAAAATTAATATATTTTTCAATTATTTTTGTTTGAAGTTGAAATAAAAATTAATAACAAATTTATTAAAACAAAAAGTAGTTTTTATGTTTAAAGAAATTTGATTACTGATTTATTTTTAGTTTCTATTTTATTTTATTTTAAATTTCTTAAACTATAACTTTATTTATTTTTAAACAAACTTAAAATTACTAAAAGAATAGATCATAATTTTAATAAAACAATACTAATAGATTATTGACAAAACATGCAAACTTTACGTAAAAGTAAATTTAAATAATTAATTTAATTTCTAATGATATATTTAAAAGAATGTTCTTAATATGAATTATATTTTTTTGAATATGTTAAAAAAAAATATTTTTATTAAAACTTATTTGTTTATACTTCATAGTAGTTAGCATTTTATTTGTTTTTCCTATGTTAATGCATAAATGTAACAAATGATTTCAATTAAAAATGAAAAAATGAAAAGCATCGTACATTATGAAAAAAATCAAGAAAACTTGATTTTGAGGTGTATCGAATATGCAATTTGAAATGATTTGATTTTTAACGAGTTTGTAGATGATTACAAAGAAATTAAAGAATTTGATGTGATTTTTATTAAATTATTCTAAAATTTTATCAAAAACAATGAAATTTTTATTTTTATAAATAAGGAATTTACCTCAAATAACAGTAGGTTTCAGATTTTTTATGAAATGATAAATTTAATAACACTAGATTTTAAAATGTTTTTTAAAATCTACGTTTGAATAACAGTAGATTTAATACAAATCAATTCAAATTTCTAATTGAATACACCCCTTGGTTTTTATTTTAAAAATGATAGTTATTTGAAAAATCGGTTTTTCTAAAAATAGGAAATCTATTTCTTCGAAAACTTATTATCTAAAGAATAGTTTTTTTCAAAAATAAAATCAAAAACTATTTCAAAATCTATAAACAGTCGACCTCTAAGCATAATTCAAGGTCTAGGTGATGTAGCAATCATATTATCCCGTGAATTATGGCAAACGTTTTGACTTTTATCTTTGTTTCACACTCAACCTGAATGTATTTTATCTTTGAAGGGATATCGCTGACGATTTTACAAGTAGTTATTTGTGCTTACCTTACCTAAGATGATCTTTGACTTGGCACAAATATCTACTCTCAACCATATGATTTTGACATTTGTTTTTATTTTAATTTAAAAAAACAATTTGCGTTGTTTGGAGAAAAAAAACAGGAAGAATGGGTATTGTGTAGAGTTTTCAACAAGAAAAACAACGAAGTCGACAAGGACAACAACATGAGAAGTTGCTCTGATGAACCAGCTTCCGCAGCAATGGACTCGTACATCAACTTCGATCATCATCCTCACACCATCAACCAGCAAGTGCCCTGCTTCTCCAATTTGTCACAGAACCAAATCGGTTTGGTCTACAAGAACCCCTACCCGTTGTCTATTAGTCCTTCCACTGATCATATGATTCTCAAAACTTTACTAAGTCAGCTTACCAAGAATACCAAAGAATCACAGATCTATGGAGAAGGAAGCTCAGAGAGCCAGTTGACCGACGTTGGCATACCAAGCCACCATACTTGGAAATATTGATCACTATATCAGAAATCTCTATTATCATTGTGTATGAACCATACATATTATTTCACCAATGCAAACATTTATTCACCCATCCCGTGTAAACATTGTTATACCATTATGGATTAGATACTCACATCAAACTTAAAAAATACATCATTTAAAGACATTTGTCTAAAACATAAAATTATGTATTTATGTGGAACACAATTAAAACTCTGAAAAAAAAACCAGAACTAGTCAGCTCTAATGATAAAAGAGTTGTGGTTGTAATTTTCGTCACCAAAATTTGTAAATCAAGAGGTATGAGGGAGAATACTTGTTACTTTACATCATCACCTTAACGTGATATATATACAACATGGAGGAGGAGATCTCGTATAACAACTCAAGCTTATCGCAATCTTACGTGATCTCCTCTTGTACTTATCTATACAATATATATATCTAACATATAAGACTGTGTCGGTTCTAGAACCATCTAGAACCTTAACACTCCCCCTCAAGTTGGAGAGTGCAAATTACACACTCCAAACTTGGACAACAAGTACCAGAATGCAGAGCTCTCCAATGCCTTCGTCATAATGTCTGCTAGCTGTTCATTTGTGCGAACGTGCACCGTCGAGATAAGCTTCGCCTTCACTGCATCTCTCACCGAATGACAGTCCGACTCTATGTGTTTCGTCCTCTCGTGAAATACTGGATTTGCAGCAATATAGATAGCTGACTTGCTATCGCAATACAACTCCATAGGTGCTTCATGTTTGACTCCCAAATCGGCTAACAACCTCTTCAACCACTTTAACTCTTTCAATGCATCAGACATGGCTCGATATTCAGCTTCAGCTGATGAATGTGACACTGTATCCTGTTTCTTCGTCCTCCAAGCAATCGGTGAACCTCCCAACTGCACCATATACGCTGAAAGCGAGCGTCTTGTTTTCGGGCATGAGTTCCAGTCGGAGTCGCAGTAAGCTCGAACTCGTAGATCACTGTCTGCACGCAACATAATCCCTTGACCCGGACTCCCCTTCAAATACTTAAGGATCCTCATTGCTGCATCCCAATGAGCCTCTCTAGGTTCATGCATAACCTGAGATAACACATGAACAGCATAACATAGATCCGGGCGTGTTATAGTTAAATACACAAGCTTTCCTATCACCCTTCGAAACCGCAAAGGATCCACCAACAGTGGACTCTGATCCTTTAAGAGCTTATGATTCACTTCCATAGGTGTCGCCACCGGTTTACTTCCAAGCATCCCCATCTCATTTACAATATCCAAAGCATACTTTCTCTGTGTAAGATACATGCCTTGAGGTCCTCTTGCTATTTATATGCCCAAAAAATATTTTGCCTTGCCAAGATCCTTCATATGGAAACACTCACTCAAGTATTTCTTAAATCTCATCATCATCTCCATGTCATCGCCAGCTAGTATCAAGTCATCAACATATATCAGAACTCTCAAACTCTTTTCTCCTTTGATATAAATGAACAAAGAGTAGTCCTCATACGACTGCACGAACCCGAAACCTTCAAGAGCTTTAGATAACTTCTCGAACCAACATCTAGGTGCTTGTTTCAAGCCATAGAGTGATTTTCTCAGCTTACAAACCTTCTTTGGATCATCAGACTGGAACCCTGGTGGCAACCTCATGTATACTTCTTCTTCTAATTCACCATGGAGAAATGCATAATGCACATCCATCTGATGCACCTCAACAATTCCTTGCTGCAGCAACTTCCAAAAGTGTTCTCACTATATCCATCTTGGCAACAGGCGCAAAGGTTTCCTCATAGTCCTCTCCTTCTGTCTGATGATTGCCGCAACACACCAGCCTCGCCTTGTATCTCTCAATTGTCCCGTCTGCATTATACTTTATAGTGAAGACCCACTTACTCCCAATCGCCTTCTTCCCTTCAGGCAAATCAACAACATCCCATGTTCTGCTCAGCTCAAGTGCATCAACCTCAACTTTCACCGCCTTTCTCCACCTTCCATCTTTGAAAGCCTCTTTGTAGTTTCTTGGTATTAAACCTGCACTCACAGCAGCTAGAAACGCCTGGTGTTGTTCTGAAAACTGAGAGTCACTGACATAATTGGCGATAGGGTACAGAGTTTTACCTGGACACGTTTCTGATGACTCTGTTTGCAGCCAGAAGGTCGGAACGGTGTTATGTTTATCAGGCGTAGACTGTGCATTATACAGAACATAGTCCTGCAGCTTCGCTGGCAATGTCGTCTTACGGTGACCTCGACCCAATGGCTCCACACTTTCGTCTTGTTCTTGCGCTACAACCGGCACACTATCACTCGAGCAGGTTCCTGGTACCACCATAGAGGTCTGCTCTTCTGTCGCAACGCTCCCCCTGTCCACAAGAATCTCAGGCTGGTCTTCTTCGTCATCATTTCCATCGATCACCAAAACCGGAGATGGTGAAGGAACTGCTTTCTTATCAACGTATGGATATACTGTCTCATCAAATACAACATCACGAGATATCAAGAACTTCTCCTCTTCAAGATCATATAATTTCCATCCCTTCTTACCAAATGGATACCCCATGAAGATACACCTCTTGCTCCGAGCACCAAATTTATCTCTGTCTCTCCGCAAGTTGTGCACAAAGCACAAGCAACCAAACGTCTTGATACCATCATAAGATGGCCGTTTCCCATACAAAAGCTCATAAGGTGTTTTCCCTTGCAGTACCTTCGTCGGAGTCATATTAATCAGATGAGCAGCAGCCAAGACACTCTCTCCCCAGAACTTCACAGGAAGGTTAGCCTGAAACAATAACGAGCGCGCCACATTTAGTATGTGTCTATGCTTTCTCTCAACTCTCCCGTTTTGCTGCGGTGTGTAGAAACAGGAAGTTTGATGCAGTATCCCTTTCTCCGCAAAGTATCTTGTCAAGCACGTAAACTCTGTTCCATTATCACTCCTTACTGTCTTCACCATCTTCCCAAACTGCCGATGTATCAAAGAAACAAAGTTAGGCAACACCGTTTTCACTTCACTCTTCTCCAGAAGCAAGTGTATCCATACTGCCCTAGAGTAATCATCCACTATTGTGAGAAAGTATACTGCTCCACAAGATGAAGGCACACGATAGGGACCCCAAAGATCAATATGAACAAGATCAAAAGAACTCATACTTTTATTAGAACTTTCAGGAAACACTTCTCTTGTCTGTTTGGATTGAAAACAAATATCACATCCACCAAACTTATTTGAAACATCTTTAACACCAGAAATAAAAGGCAAAAAACTCAAAACACCAAATGCAGGATGCCCCAGTCGTCGATGCCACACAATCTGATCCTCGGAAGCTTTGACTCTGTGTCCTCTAGCAACTGTTACATCCCGATAAACATAAACACCATTCTTGACTTCACCGGCTCCAATCAGAGTCCTCGTAAAACGGTCCTGCAAAACACATAAAGTATCAGTAAACATTGCAAGACACCCAGTCTGTCTGAGCAACTTCGCCACAGACAAGAGAGTACAGTTGAGATTTGGTACAAAAAGAACATTCAACAATGTCAGCTTTGCCGATAGTTTCAGACTACCACTCTTAGTAGCCATAACATAACTACCATCTGCAAAGCTCACAGGACATGGTATGATGCTCTTAATACTAGTAAGCAGAGTATCATCCCCTGTCATATGATGAGAGGCACCAGTATCGATTATCACTTCACCCGTTTGTACCGTACCGTTCAGCTTATCTGGTATAGGAGTAGGCTTCTGTTGTTCCAGAAGAGCCGTCAAGGAAGCCCATTGTTCTGGACTAATCTGCGGGACACCTCCACTCTGATTGTTTGCAGCAGCAGAAGCCGTAGAGACCTGTTGAGCCGCATTCGCTCTCGATGCTCCGTTAGATCTACCACCATGTCCTCTGCCTCTACCACCTCTACCACCTCTACCACCTGCTTGGTTCCTCTCAGTCCACCAATCAGGAAATCCAATCAGCTGCCAACATTCTTTCTTCTCGTGTCCTGTTCTTCCACAGTTACTGCACACAACTGAACTTCTACGACCACTAGCAGTAGTGTCTTCTCCTCCACGCTGCTCTCCTTTAACAAAGAAACCAACTGGTGTCTCTTTCGGTTCAAGACGAGAACCACTGATCCTCTTCTCTTCACGTACAACTCTCTGGTATACAGAGCTAAGATCTGGCAAGCTCTCCATTCCAATAATATTCGTGCACACGTTTCCATACCTCGCCTCGTCTAAACCCATTAGAAACTGATACACCTTCTCCTCTTCGTAACCCTTCACGTAAACATCAGACGCCTCACACTTGCACGACGGAAGCGGTTTGCAGTTGAGCAACTCCTCCCACTTATGTGACAATCTCCCGAAGTAGTCCATCACACTCGACCCGTCTTGCTTACAGGAAGCTAGCTCAGCCTTGAGCTGATAAACACGCACTGCACTACCCACCGAGAAACGCCTTTTCAACTCATTCCATGTCTTGTATGCATCCGGTGAGAACGGGACCGTTGATCGTATAGATGGAGAGATAGACGCTCTTATCCACCCTACAATCATCGAGTTTGCCGTTTTCCACATCTCTGCCTCCACAGGCTTCTCCGTCTCCGATGGCATCTTCAAACTACCGTTGATGAAGCCAACCTTACGCTTCGCTCTCAGAGCATTCTCCAACTCTGATGACCACTCCGTGTAATTATCACCAGTCAACGTCACCGGACATATCGCCGTACCAGGATTATCAGACGGCGCCAAGTAGTACGGTGACATCTTTGCATCTCCTGACGAACTCACTATTTCTCCACTCATGTTTTCACAACCTCTCGACTAAACCAGAAATATCAAAGAAAAAAAATTTGCCTTTGATTGGCTCTGATACCATGTAAATCAAGAGGTATGAGGGAGAATACTTGTTACTTTACATCATCACCTTAACGTGATATATATACAACATGGAGGAGGAGATCTCGTATAACAACTCAAGCTTATCGCAATCTTACGTGATCTCCTCTTGTACTTATCTATACAATATATATATCTAACATATAAGACTGTGTCGGTTCTAGAACCATCTAGAACCTTAACAACATATTAGATTCGGGTTAATTATGAGTTTCTAACTTAAAACCAATTGGCCATTAGTGGATTGGCCCTAACCCTTTATATATTACTCAATTATTTCTCCAACTACCGATGTGGGACTTTATTCATCAACACTCCCCCTCACGCACATGCGTGGACAACTGTGGGAATACCATCCACGGAGTGGTCCAACATCGGGTGGTTCTTTTTAATTTTAACTTTGATCCACAAGGATCGACCGCTCTGATACCATATTAAGCTAGATGGGCTTCACACTTAAAACCAATTGGTGATTAGTGAATTGGTTCTAACCCTTTATATATTAGTTAATGTCCCTTAGAATTTCCGATGTGGAATGTAATATCTCTAATACCCCTCCTCGAGATGATGGCTCTTATCGGCCAGAAATCTCGGAACTTTAAGACAGTTATACTCGGTCGAGCGAGTTAATTACGACCTATAAACCCGGTCGGGTAGGGTTAATATTAATTAGGGGTTTAGAGTATTTTAGGATCTGGGCTCTGATACCATGTTAAGTTTCTTGGGCTTCCACTTACAACCATCTAGAACCTTAACAAAATTCAATTCGTTCTGGAAAGAACTATTTGTAATGTTTGGGTTTCCAACGAAACCGAACAAGTCTTATCCAGACCCGATCCGAATACCCTAAGTCACAGCCCTATCTGCGACTCCTCCTCTTTTCTCTCCTTCTCTAGGCGACTCTTTCTCCCTTTTCTTCTATCTTCTTCCACATCAAAAACAGAAAACAGAACGACAGCTCTTTGATAACGTCAGAGAAGGTGACAGAAACAGATACGGCATCAATGGATCTAATAATTCTGGATCTACACACTTGAAACAATAACCGAAAAGATGACATAAAGATATTTGTTTTCTTTTCTTCATGGTGGGTGGGTTTGGAACATGACAAGGTTTTTGTGTCTGTGCAGATTGCCATCTGACGACGTTCCTAACCGAAAGTAAGGAGAAATGATGGCATCCTTGAGAGCAACTACGGCATGTGCTATCTGCCAGCAAAAGCTTGAACCTGCTGCTCAAGGTTGGCGTTGCCAAGTTTGTCGTCCTGACTATGAAGTTTGCACCCCTTGTTACTCAAAGGGCGTAAACAACCATCCACACATTCTCATTACCCGCCGTCCATCTGCCACTTCTTCTGTTGCACCTAACACACAAACTAATCAAATCCAGGCTGCACAGGTATATACATATATATATATATTTATTTATTTATTTATTTATTTCTAAGCTTACATATGTTAGTGTATGCATCCATTGGCTTCTCGATTTTCCTTAGTTACCAATACAGTTCTGATTGGTTGGTTACTGCAGTTAAGAGCAGTGCTGCTACACATTATGACATGCTGCACCACACAGTGCCATTATCCAATGTGTCGCATTATTAAGCGTCTCATGAATCATGGTGTTACATGCAAAAAAAGAGTCTGCAATCCTTGTAAGAGAATGTGGGATCTCTTTCATATGCACGCCAGAAACTGCAGAGATCCACAGTGCAGTATACCCAAATGCAGGTACGTTATATCATCTATAACCAATTTTGAGAATACTTGTCTCAAGAAAGTTAAATGTTGTTTTTTATTTAATTTATAATGATCTGACATTGTGATTTTTTTGACAGAGAATTTAAAGCTATTTTTAGTAGAAATCAACGACAGGCAGGTTCAAGACGCAAAGCAGCTGTCAAAGAGACGGTGCCACAGAGAACCGCTGACGCAGGAACCTCCACTCCTCACTGATCAACATAGACAGATGGTGCTATAGTTCCACTCTTTTGATCCCTTCGTTTTGTATATGTTAGCATTTTTTTTTTCTCTGGCGAAGTTATAATAAGCGAATAAATCCTCCTGATTTGGGTTATTATACCTGCAGGTTTTCAATCTGTTTTTGTTTATTTGTGTAATTATTCGTTGCTTTAGATTAGATGTGATTAACATAGGACCTTATGTGCAGGAAGTAGAGAGATGAGTTAAGCTTTAATGATTCTTTAAAATTTACAAGTAGCTTTCTTTTGCCATATATTTTATTTGAAACAAATGTACAACTGATAAGCCCCAAAAGCTAAGTTGGGAACAATAATGATCATCTTGATGAGTTAGGCCTTTTTTTACAACCGTAACAGAGCAGGTTATTACACAGAGTTGTTGTTGTTGTTGTTGTCAGGGAGAAACAGATATCTGAAACGAGAATCAAAGGGGAGTATTCCACAGTTACGTGAGGAGAGAAGACTTTGCCTTCTTCTCTGAGAGATGCACTGTTCCACAAAAGCTGCTTGATGTGGTGGAAGGTACTTGGATATCCACACCCCCAAGTTCGAATCCTCCACCACGCTCTTGGCGTAGCAATGGAGCATTTTGGGGACCAAGAGCTTCCCTTTGCTGCTCAGCCCTACCGATGCTTGTATGAACTCCCTCTGAGCTTCTAGTAGCTCTTCCTTCACTCCTTTCGCTGTGTAGATCCTCACCTGCAACAACGTTTACAAAAAGTCACATTCATTCCATACTTCATGCCAAAACAAAAAAAGGAGAATGATAGTTTAAGCTTACCGCAGGAGAAGAGTACATTCCGCAGCTTAAGGCAAAGGAGAGAAGAGGCTCATGTGTATCAATGCTTGCCTTGCGTTGTTCTTCTGATACTTTCAGCTTGTTGATGGCAAGAAGCAGAGCCTGCACATCAGAAAAACAAAGTAAATGTTAACTGATGATTCTGAAAAATACAAAACAAAAGATGAGTTAAAGATTATATACAATTTGTGGCCTGTGTACAGGCGGTTTCATCTTCAGTATCACATACTCCATTGTCGCTGCAGTATATGAGTGTCCTCCAACCGTATAGGCAGCCTGTGGAGCCAAGCATAAAGGACTAAGATAAGACAACAAAGAATGTGAGAAGAACAAAACAAGACTTCTTTCAAGTCTTTATGTAAACCTTTTGCATCAACGAGAAGAGCTTCATGTCGCTTTTTGGGACACCATAAGCCAAATACGCCTGCAAATAAAAAAAGAAGACAACTCTCATCAGCATTCATTACATTTCATAAAAGGTTTTTGAGAAGAAAAAGGGAACTAACATGCATGATCAACGCGTTATAAACATTAATCCAGAAAGCTAGCTTCTCATCACAGCTCAAATGAACCGGGTTTACTCTAGCAAGTTGCTCCACCAGTGTCCTATTTCAACAGAATCAGACTTTTGAGTCATGTAGTTTAACAAGATTGACGAAAAAAAAGAAGTTACAAGGAAGCTCCATTACCTGAACCTCCTCAATGCACCAGAAGCATATTCCAGCTGCTTCTTCCCAACAGACATCCAAGAAACCTCAGATGCCAGACTGTAGTTTCCAATCTCCGCCCAGCTTAGCTTCCCACGAACCCTGTAAGGATCAAAGACGTTTCCTGCGGCCAAGACATCGTTGTGACTTTGGATATCTATCTGGGGGCTTTGTACCCATGACGAGATCTTTGACCGTTCTGTTGAAGGCCACCAGGATGATGAGCTTGATAGATGCCCCCGTGGTGATACCGATACCGATACCGGTGAGAGCTGGCTCTCGTTTGAGGATGCTTTTGTCTGATCAGCAAGAGACATGTAGATGTTCTTCATGCATCTCACCATTTCTTCAGACAGTAGGTTAGGGTGATCCCACAGGAACTTAGGCAGCTTCTTCGCATTTGTCTTTCTCATTAGCCTCTTCTCAAGAAACTCATCTCTTGACTCCAATGTTTTCTGGTTTAATGGTGGTGAAATGTCAGATACATTTTGTTCTTTGCTCTATTAAGGGTTATAAGAAAGAAGAATATAAGTTTATACCTCAACAGTTGATTCTGCGTGAGATGATTCAGATGAAGAGTCTTGGTTTTGACATGGATTGTCTTCTGCTGATTGATGTAGTTCAGAGTCTGAATGATTCAAATATCTCAAGGAAGAAGAAGAGTTCTGCATAACTAAGACATAGTTATACACCTATATAGATTACAACAAAACAAGACAATGATGAGTTTTTTTTATAAAGAAGACATACTGGTGGAGAAGCTGAATGTGTCAAATGATACTCAGCTAGTCTTCTCTCGTTACGTTCTTGGCTAAGTTGGAAATTCAGTGACATCATTTCTTGCTCTAGCTTTGTGACCGCAGTCTCTAACGTGGCTATATTGGAAATAAGTTCTTGAGCCTGCCCAATTTTCAGAATCATCATCTAAACAAAACGGTATTTTTTCAAAAAAAGCAATCACAATAGAATGAGTTGAGGGGGGGGGGAGGAGTATACAGGATGTGGAACACTAGAAGAAGAAGATAGCTCCCAAGGATCCTTCTCCATGATGTTCTTTAGAAAAGTATGCAGCTCTATTTCTTCTTGGAGTTGTAGTTGCAATCTTTTTACCTGGCAACATGAAACTTCTTTCAGAACTGGTGAAATATTGCAATTTATTTAGAATAATGAAGACTCTTCTTGAGTTAAGAAGCTCACATCCTCTTCAAGTTGATATCTATATGGAAAAGGTTCATCACTTGTGGACTCTTGGCATCTCTGTATACACAATTAAACAAGCAAGCAAGCTCTTATTGTTGTTTAAGAACTGCATAAATTCTCATTCAACAGGTACAATCTAGACTTAATAATGTACGTTCATACCTCTGACTTAGATTTCAAAACTTGAGAGTGATACATCCTAAGGCTCTGTAGTTTGGCAGTCATAACCATTAAAACCAAATGATGGAACTTCTTCAACAAATGTGCTTCAGATTCTTCTCTCAAGTACAAAAGACTTTAATGACATAATCCCTGCACAAAACCAGATTTATATAATAAATGAGATAAGATAACAATTTAGAGGTAAAGACCAATGTGGCTGTCTCTAAGCACACAAGACACTAATCAACTGATGGAGTTTTGATAATGGAATTTTCTCAGCACATATAAGACTATAGTCCAGAGTACAAGATGAAGAGGCAAGAGAAGACACTGTTACACCTGTGAACATATCTAATAAGGACAAATATTAATTATAGATACAGAAAAATAAGAAACAGCAACATGTCTTGTTCAAAAACGACTAGACAGCTAAGTATCACATGGTCAAAAAATTCACATTAAAATGTTTTTTTGACAGGTTAAGCAGTTATTCCTTCCAGATGAACTCAATGAACCAGCTAAACCAAAGGATGCAATCTTTTGAACATGCAATTCTAGATTTGGTTAAGAGTTTTAAAGAAAGTACTGTTGCCTTGTAAAAGAGATTCATTAAACTAACTTTGATGAAAAAGAGTAAGACAGAAAGAAAGAAAGAAGAAGCTAAAGACACTATCCCTAAAGGCATATCAAGTGGGGTCTCTGAACAAAGAAAAAGATTGAAACTTTGAACCATAGAGTGTAACCCCAATTCTGCAACAAAGTATAATTCAAACAAGGAGGAAACAGTGGGAATAAAAGTGAACCTTTTTTTCTTCTTCTTCCAGTGGCTGAAAGAAAACTTTCAAGAATCCGAGAGATAGAGAAGAAGAGGTATGTGATTCGAGAACCAAAACCCCTTAGCTTCTTTTGAAAGTTTCTGCTAGATTCTCCCACACTAATCTTAATCTATCTAATCTTGCAGGGGTACTAGGGTGTCAAATAAAAAGCATAGACCCTCTTATTTATTTCCCAATCTTTAAAAAGTTTCTCAATTTGAAATTCAAAAATAAAATCTCTATTCTGAGTCAACAGTTAGCTGAGAAAAGGACTATTTTTTTTCCTTATTATTATCCAATAATGAATCAGAGTAATGAGTTAAAGTAGAAGACAAAGATACAGTTGAACAGAACAGAAGAGAATCTGTAACACACTGCTTTTTTCAATCTACACGGGCTCTTGGAATTTGATGTCTTTTTCTTAGTAATTTCAAAAGTAAATTTAACTGAAAAGAAAGAGAAGAATAAAACAATCTTTTGAGGAAACCAAAAATGTATTGAAGCATTCTCACATGCAGAGAAAAACGCATGTTTAAACAACTAAGGTATTTTGTCCCTTTGTGGTTAGATTTTACTGAACTGGAGCCTGATTCCTCTTTTCTGCGTTTTTGTTTTTTATGTTGACAATATGTAGTAATATCCACAGAAACTTTTATGTGTTTGAAATTTGAAAAAACAACGAGTAGAGAACACAACTTTCACTGACTATGATGGTGTTTAAAACATTTGTCTTGTGTATGATTTTTCTTTTTTTTTTTTTTTTTGTCTTAGACCTGTTAGATTCATGTGTATATTTTCCTAAAAGCATCACAATTCAAAAAGCACATATGATATATCCGGTTGATTCATCAGGCATGGATTCAAAATATGAGTTTTACATTAGCATTTGATTCAAAAGATTGAGGTTTGATGAACATTCAAACTAAAGAACTAAAATATGCACAATATGAGTTTTACATTAGTTTAGCTTTGCAGCTTTGTAGATGAAGATTGTAATGAACAAACGCCAACTCTTCCAAGTGCTGTTTCTCACAAGGGCTCACTCCTTTGGTAAGCAGCAGCTTCTCCGCTACGTTCCTCTTCAGGTTGTACCTCGACGCACCTTCACACGTCTGGCTCAGAACCTTAATGGCGAAGCTCTGCAGTTCCGGGTGCTCGCTCGCCTTCTGAGTCCACCACTCAACTGCAAAGATAGATCCAAGAACATGACAACACAATACAACATAAAAAAATCAAGAAGCTCACATACCTGGAGCGATTCCAGTGATCTGATCAGCTTGACTGGCCTCATTAAAGCAACCTTTACCGAGCCTGTACATCTTAAGCTGTCCGCCAATCTTAGCTATAACACGACATTCTTGCACTAAACAACCCACAGCTGAGACAAAATCAGTTGTAACTTCTGTGTCATTCTGAAAGTCAGTTGAGTAGAAAGCCGCCGGGTTCAAAAAGTAACCGGCGACATGAAGAGGACTGTGAAGGTGGTTGTTCCAGACATCATCAACCACATCCCATAACGGCTTGTAACAGAGCTCCTCGTTGTTGAGTTCCTCGGCTATACTCTCCTTAATCCCATCCATAGTGTCATAGACATAACCAACATGCTGACTGCTGGCAGTAAGAAACAAATGTAGACTTCGAATCAGAGGAGATGTGGATTTCACAAGTCTCTCAACACATTCCCAAAAGGACGAATCCTTCACCAGTTTGCACACTGTTATGCCCTCTTCTTTGTTCAACTCCGGGGAAGCAAAAGCAACCATGGCTGCCAAGTTCTTCTTCGCCTTGAGAATCTTCTCTGCAGTGAGGTAAAGCCTAACAAACTCAAACTCAAACTCAGAGGAGGAGACTGTTCCATGACTGAAACGTTCCCAAACCAAAGGGTTGTTGTTGATGAACTCTGTGATGATATTGACCTTGTCAAGTACGTCTCCAAAGCAATCCATTTTCTCAATCTCCACCAGCATAAGCTCTAGGCAGTGTGATACACTGACTGACCAGAAAACGTTCAGGTTGTTACTCTTGAAAGACTTGCCTAGTTCACCGACCCAGCCAGAGGTTGAACACGCGATGATTTGAACCACGTTATGCACTCCAACATCCTCGACAAGCCTATCTACCAGCGACGTTAAGGCAGTGACGTCTTTCTTCATATCGGAAACATGGAATGAGTTCAGGTACACTGGACCTGCTGGACAGTCTGCGACGAAAGTAACCAGATCATGGCCTTTCTGGTCAACCCAAGCATCCAACAAGATGCTGCAACCTGTGATGGCCCACGAATCTTTAATCTTCTTGACATGATCTTTCACTTCCTTCAATGTTTCTTGAAGCATACGTCCGTTTAAATCATGAGAATCAGGGATCTTAAGCTGCATCTCACCATCACCACCACCTACAAGAGACGTTGCATCAATCATTTCTCTGAAGCGTAGAGAATCCACAGTCGAAAAATCATCGAAACAGTGTTCATAAAAGAACCGACCAATGCACTTTTGGACTTTGTTTGACAACAAGAACTCTTTACTAGGCTCCTCCTCCTCCACATATGGATCCTCTTCTCTTCTTCCACGCTTATGATGATCATTATTACCCATTTGGACTTCCCCAAGTCTCTTAGTATTAGCAGCAGAAGCAGAAGCAGGAGTGAGACCAGGCTCTTCCTTGGTAACCACATCATCACGAAACGCCTCTCTAACGGTAGATGTAACTTGGGTACAGGGAGTCATACGTCGACTTGTACCACCCAAGTGGAGTTTGAGACGGTTGAAGCCACTCATTTCTTTTTCGCAGTATTTGCATTGAACACGCTTTTCGTTTTCGTCCACCCAAACTCCGTGGTCATGAATGTCCATGATGAAAAGTATCAGAGCCTTTCAAAGATTCACCTAGTTTATAGCCAGCCATTAGATGATGCAATGCAAAACAGAATGATCGAAAACCCCCTTGCATGTTCATGGAGAGTGAAGCAAAAAAAAAACAGAGACTTTAAACTTTACAATGAAATAAAACTCCATGCATAATGCTCTCAAGCAATCATCAGACGAGTAAAACGAAATGGTGGAAGCTATTCATCATTCATCAGTCACAAAAAAAAAGAGAATCGAACCTACACTCCTTAGTGATAAAAGAAGATTAAACCAACAACTCTTTTTTTTTTTCTCACCAAATGTTTATCTATGGCTTGGAACGTGATAAGAGATTACCTGGCTGACTGAGTCTAAGGGTCGAGTCTCGGGATAAACAGGAGGCAACAAGAACCGGAAGAGAAACGAAAACCCTTGTTTCTGAGAGAGAGAAGGGAAGGCGGATATGCCTCTTATATTTTATCTCCTTAAGTTATGGTAATTAATGAAAAATTCCACTAATGACTTAAATGAGTTTACTTACACGCGTCAGAAAAAGATCTACATTACATATTTACATACAATCTCCTTTCAGTGGCCACCAACATTCCTTGTACCAGATTACACAAAAAAAAAAAAAAAAAAACTATACTCACATATTTGAAGAAACCTGCCACCTCTCAGGATCTTCAGACTCGGCGTTGTTTTTAAAAGCCTGCGATGTTTCTGAGGGGATTCACATTTATCGTGTTCGGTTTAAGAAGCAATGTTATTTGCAGATGATGACGGCTGAGGCAGATATTCTTCGGTTTTTGGACATGTTCTGCTGAACTAAAGTGTAAATGGTGTTACCTGGAGTTGTTTATGCAATTGCTTTTGAACCTCTATCTGCACACCCAGAGCTTCAGTTATTGTATTCCCCTGCCAATGGAATAAGAGAGTCACATGTTGAGACATGTTAGGGACTCATATGGAAGCAGAAGCCCAAACAAGACACACAATGCCTCACCCTTTCTTTTTTTCTTTTTTTTTTTTTTCTCAAATCAGCTTCACTGTTACTTAAAGCCAGTTTCTTTTACTCTGAGTTAAAACCTTTTCTTCTTCTCTGGCTAGTAGTCTATACTTGTACAGATTAACAGAGATATTCAGCTAATTTGGTATTCTCTACTTGTAAAATTGGTCAGACGCTAACTAATTTAGTACCTGCAAGTGTCTTGCATTATACATGATAGATCGATCAAGCCCTCAGCCTTCATGAGCTTCAGAACAGCCTTGGGAGTGGTCTCTACATGAATTTTGAAGCAAATCTCTGACTAAATCGACAAATTGAAACTAAAATCCAAGCAAACATAACATGTCTCCTATGAATTACTGTGTGATTGGAGTGACAAAACGGCTGTTTGAGTTTATACTGAAGGATAGAGGAATAGAAACGTACCTGAGGAGACAAGGATGATAAAGTCTTGTAACTCCTGGCATAAGAAAGCTCGACACTTTCGAGGAGTTTTCCCCTCCTATATAATCCACCAAATGTGACATTAGAACCGGAAAGTTTGAAACTTTTCACGAAATCAGAGAAAAACTCATCTTCAAAGATTGAACAAAAAGAGATGAAATTTATCCGAATGAGAAATCAAAAATGAAGAGATTGTGGGCTACGGAGGAGGCTAAGACAAGTGTACTCTTTGTCTTTTGCTTTGATTGGTCTCTCACTAGAGATGGCAATTGGGTTCTCCCGTCCCGTCCCGAACTGCTGCGGGTTCGACTTCTGGCGGTACACGGTGGGCCTGTCCCGCGCGGGATGCGGTCTTCAAACTAGCTGCCCAATCCCGTACCGCGAAATATGCAGGTCTTCGCGAGCCGTCCCGCGGAACATCGAATATTACATTAGAAATAGCACAAACAAACATAGACATGAATTAATTTTCATCTTGCACATAATCGAGTATCAAAACAATACTAAAAGGTAAATAAGCTCAACAACTAGAGTGTACACGTATGCAAATTAATTCCAGCCAATAAAATTGTGTTAAGATGCCATGTCAGCTTAATCAAAAAAATCTAACCTAGCGATAGCGCTTCCTTCCTCTTCTTCGACGTCTTTCCAGTTACTCTATCCAACTTCTCGGCCATTCAGTTTTCTTCCATCATCTACCATTAATTTGACATACTATTGTTTTTTTTAGCATTCACATCATGAATCTCTCTTCGACTTCTACTTTCTTACCCTATCGTATTCGTCTGTATAAGATGGTTCCAGAATTGAAGAATTTCTATTGAGGGCGACCAAAAGTGAGCTGTAGTCTATCTAACAGATCCTACCCGGAAAAAAACTGCAGAGAGGTTTCAAGCAAAGATTCAACAACACACATCACTATGTCTTCCTAGCTTGCTCTTGCACCTCTTCTGGTACATATTTCCTGTTTCTCATTGCGGTCATTTTTCCACCTTGACCAATGCGATCATGCCAAGAATTATTACAGTGATTTGAGCAAGGCTGAGATGAGAAAGTCACAACACAGCTATGAAAACATTGGAGTTTGATCTTAACCAAAGTCTCATTTTTTTCCTTCAGGGAAATTATATTGATTTATTTTATTTTCATTGTAATTTTCTGTATTCTTAAAAGCGTTGAAGCGTTACCTTTTAGCTGCTAGAGCTTCAAGAACAAAGAATCAAGATGCTATATGGTTGGAATACTTGCTGATCCTAAGAGGCAAGAGTTGGTATTAGAGAGATTCAGTACTTCCGATTCAATCTTGTCTTAGTTATATCGATAGTAATGGAGACTGGCACCGAGTAAGCAAAAGGAGCTCCAGAACAGGTACCTACGAACTGATTTTGTTTTACGGCACTTCAAGTTTTAGTACTGTTTCTTCTCTTCAATGATTTAACCAGTAAAACCTTTTTCTTTTGATGATATTCAGATTCTTGGTCTGTGCAAGTGCAATACAAGAGCTGATCTGAGGAACAGAGTCCACTTAGCAATCGATAAGTACACTGAGCCTGGACTGAGTTCATTAGCTGATGCAAGACGACTCTACCTGAGAAAACATAAAATAAGCTCGGGTGGTCCATGTGAACTCATTGGTGTGTTGCCTTTGTTTGGTCCTCCAAGACATGATAGTGCATACATGTGTATTAGAAGAGCTTCAGACTTCGGTGTCAACATCCAGATGATCACTGGTTAGTTAGTATCTGTGTATTTACTTCTCTTTTTGGCTTAAATCTTATGCTATATTGGTTTTCTTATAGGTGATCAACTTGCTATTTCCAAATACACTAGACGTAGGCTCAGTATGGGATCAAACATGTATCCATCAGCATCAGCTTCTCTACTTGGCAATCAAAAGATGAAAGCCTAGCTGCTGTTCCCATTGTACAGTTGATTGATAAAGTTGCTGGCTTTGCTGCTCTCTTCCCAGGTTAGTCAAAATGATGGTTTTGTTTGTTCATGAACTTGCTCTTTCTCTCTACAACGATGTTTCAATATTGTTTCAGCCAGAGCACAAGTACAAGATTCTGAAAAAGTTGCAAGAGTTGAAACATATATGTAGAATGACTGGTGATGGATGCTCCTAATTTGAAGAGAGCCAATATTTGTATCGCTGTTGCTGATGCTACATACGCTGCACGAGGCGCTTCTGATATTTTTAGCCTTGACTCATTGTTAACCACTCGAAGATAATGAAGAACTACAAAGTCAGTGCTCTCTTTTAAAGCTATATTTTTTTTTACAGTATCTTCTCTCTTTTGTTTTCTCATGTTGTTTTCTAACAGATTTATTCAGTCTCAGTCACCATTCTTATAGTGGTGAGTAATCAACCTTCCATGTATTTATGAACACCTTCAAATAATCTTCATGTTTATAGCCTCTTTCTGTACCTCTTCTATAGTTTGAGTGCATGCGCATTGCTTTAATATGGATCTTTGACTTTTCACCATTTATGGTTTGATCATTGTCATCTTGAACGATGATGTGTTTCTCTCTTTTAAAAACTTCTCCCAAGTGCTTTATTGAAAACATTACTAACGTTGTTAATTACTTGCTCGACAGGAATAATCATGACTATCTCAAAGGACAAAGTCCTGCCTTATCCTACACCAGATAGTTGGAAAATTAAATAAATCCTTGCAACTGGCATTGTCATTGCAGGCTACATGGCTTTAGTGACCATCTTTTTCTTCTACACTGCTTACAGAACCAACATCTTCCTGGTAAATATCTAACATTTAAACAATCTCTCTCTTTCTTCAATCAACTTCTCCATCACATAAGCATAACTCCTCTTTGTTCTTTTCCTTAGAAAACTTCCATGTGAGAGACTTGAGAGGCAATGAACATGAGATGATATCCGCTTTGTAATTACACATCAGTATTGTGTGCCAAGCTCTTATATTCATCACGTGAATGTGTTTGGTTGGTTAACTGTATGTTGTTGTAGGCACAACAAGGAGAGGTTGCTATGGAGGCAAACCTGGCTGAGCCTGGTTATTCTCTTGAGCTTTCATCACCTATTCCTATTGGCTACGTGAGTACCATCTCTTACATTGTCTACTTGTTGTTGCCGCCTTTAAAAGCTTTTGTGTAACTCCTGGCGGTTTTTTTTTCTTCTTGCAGCCAAGAGCGACACTTAAATTCCCATTAGGCGAAGTTTCGATGCAAGAGAGAGAAGAGGAGGAGGAGGAAGAGGAGAAGAATAAGAGAATGTTATCTGTTAATGGGATCCTCAAACGTCAAGTTATGGATGGTGTTTGTTCCGCTCTATACACAGATGAAGAGTTGAGGCTGAGATATGCTTATAAGGTTTTGGACTTTTTTCAAAAATTTCTTCTGTTTTTTTTAGTAGGCAATAACTTGTAGAAGGTACACATGTAAAGAGAATGTCCTTACTTGCCATCTTTTGGATGTGACATTTTAAGTCTTTGATTACAGGATGATGCATTGTCTTTCATCCCAACAATCTCCCTTCCTTCCAATGCTGCTTCATTTGCATTCAAGCGCAGGATTATCCCTTCAGATAAGTTGAGGTTAGTGGCCTCTCTATTTCATCTGCTTCATTATTCAGTTTATGGAAGTGTATAAGCATCATGATGATGACTTGCTATGCAGCTACTGGTACAAGTTTGATTCAAACATGTGGAGTGCTATTTACAAACGCACATATGGTAAAGACTACAAGTTCAAAGCTGGCTATGATTCTGAAGTACGCCTTGCCTGGGTTTCTCTCTGGGTAAAACACCAAACTTTAGTTTAATTGTCTTTCTCTATATTATCCCTGAAATCCTTTTTTCCTCTTAATCCCAAAACCGAGTCACAGTAGTATGTTGTATATAGCATTCTAGCTAATGTAACATAGCACCTGAGGATGAGCTGTGTTACTACAATTAGGGTGATATTATTATAGCTAAGGACACTGTGCTAAGCCTTTGATTGTTGTGTTTGCAACAGGTGGGGGATGAAGCTGGGAAAGTGAAAACGACGCCAATGAAGATGAAAGTGCAGTTCATGCTTCAAGTTCCACAAGATGACATCAAAACCTCAGTCTTGATGTTCCGAGTCAAGAAAAGATGGGACATTTGAATGAAAAAACAAAAAATCTACGATTACAGTCTCATTTTACACTTTTGCATATTGTCTCTCTGTAATACTTTAGTAAAACCGCTGTAATAAAGATTAGTGTAAACCTTCTTTTGAAATTTGCAAATTGTCTTCCTTCACTTTATTTCTTAGAGAAACATGTTTGACGTGTGAAATTATATTAACTTTTTGAGCTTTTACCCGCGGGTTCTAGGATATTATTACCCTGTTTGGGCGGGTGCGGACCGGCTGATTCTAAAAGTTTAACATATGGATGCAGGTCGAGTCGATTTCAAGTGGACGGGTGCGGATCGGTCGGATTTGAATTACGGTACCCGCTAACCCGCAAAAAAAATAACTGTTTTTCCAAAAAATAATAAAAAATTCATAAAAATATATATAAAATATTAGAAAATTATATAATTTTAATTATATAACACAAAAAGAGGAAAATTTAATTTTTATTTTTAAATATATAATTTTAATTATTTTATTACAAAAATAATTAATATATAATTAAAATAGTTATTTTATTAAAATTTATATAACCGCATATCCCGCGGAGTTATCCACAAATCTAGGCGGGACGAAAGCGGGTTTTTAAATCTTTCTTGGCGGGACATACGGGTCAAAAATCTTGAATCAAAAAAATAACAGACCCGCGGATTGGCGGAACGGATTGACCCGCGAACCCAGTTTTAGGTGTGTTAAAAACCAAATCGACAAAACCTATATGAATCAAACCAAAATATCCATTTAATTCAATGTTTTATTAATCCAGAACCAAACCAAAATATATGTCTCAGTCATTTAGTTAAAATTGTTTAACTAATCCAAATAGTTTGATTTTAACAATGGTTCAATATTTTATTCCAAATAATTCGGTTTGGTTTAGTTTTAAATCGAACTGAACCGAAAAATCAAGCTTTTTTAATTAGCTTAACTAAATAGACTAGCTAGTGGTGAGTTTTCATTTGTATAATATAAACTCTCTAATATAAAAAAAATTGAAACTTTTTTATATACAGTAAGATTTCACTTCTAAATATTTGTTTCCAAATTGTATACATGTTGCTCGTCCTTTTAAAAACCAAGAATGCAAAAACGTATAAACGTAATGCTCTTTATTACGGTAAGAATTAACCCTACGTTTGGAGCCATTGTCATTACAAAATCGTTTGTTGTTAATTAACATAAAAATAATTAAAAAAACAAAAACCTTTCTCATGTCAAAGCGCTGTTATTTAAATACAAAAGTGAAGAATATAGTTTACAGAGAAATTTTTAACGATCTCCCATCTTACGAAAGTTAAAAAAAAAAAATGTTTCACTTAGACTGTTTCTTTCTGGTCTTATTACTAATAGTTCTCATTTTAATGTTTGGCAGTGTTCTAGCTATCGACAAAAGGAAAATCTCACCTCCTGAGCTTTCCCAAACGAGGATTGATGCCTAACCACTGCCAAGTATGTCTTTTTATACTCTAAAATAATATATTTGGATTACTATTAAAAATTTACGTTAACTAATTCACTCTTTAACATTTTCAGGCTCCCTGCTTTCATACAGTCCACAACTATAGCTATAGAAAAAGAAAAAAAAAATCTCCAAACCTCTTTATGATTTTTTAATTCGTGTTCTAGCAACTTTTATATCACGTCTTCAGATTTAAATATTCCACCCAAATCTATCTTCATCAATTAATTCACAAATTGGGAAAACCCGTGATACAACATATAATAAAATTTTAATTAAACTAAACAATGAAACTTGATTTTTTTTCTAGATTATTATCTGAAATTTAAAATATTTAAAAATATTTTCCGCGCGTAGCGCGGACAGAGACTCTAGTACTCTTACAAGATCAATACATTAAGCTTATACAAAACAAATGTATTTATTATCATTTATGATGGTTTGAAGAAGCTTTACCAGTGCAGATTAGAGGTTCTTGGGAGACCGGAAGCATCATCGACACTGAAACCACCATCAATGAAGTTCCATAGTGTTTAATCTCTCTCTCTCTCTCTCTCTCTCTCTCTCTCTCTCTCTCTCTCTCTCTCTCTCCCCCTCTCCCTCTCTCTCTCTCTCTCTCCCTCTCTCCCTCTCTCTCCCTCTCTCCCTCTCTCTCTCTCATGTGAAAACATAAATGGAGACTTAGGATTGCCGTAAAATCCCGCGGTTTAACCCATCCCGTTTTCGACCCGTCCCATTTTGAGCCCATCCCGCTTTGAACCCGTCCCGCTTTGAGTCCGTCCTGCGAGGCCCGCAATTTTGCGGACCTATCAAATAGAGGCTCAATCCCGTTCCGCAGCAAGCCTTTACGGGCCAGGCCCGCGGTCCAGGTCCTTGATTGCCATCCCTATCTCTCACTCACTCACACCTCACTGCTCCGTCTTTCTTAACGCTACGCGCTCTTACATCAAGTGTAACTCACTCACCTGTTGAAAACCGTTAGTTTAAAACTACCACGTAGGAGCCAAGTGGTCGTGCGGCTTGCCTTATCCTTTGGTCTCTTAGATCAATCATACAAACTTGGATCATTACTCATATATCCACGACTGATCTACATATACATATATAAAAATAATAAATATCTAAAGAAACAAGAAAAAAAAATAAAGATTCTCGGAGTCCCCAAGAAAACAACCTCAACTAAATAAAGAAAGTAAAAAAAAAAGAAAAAGATCATTCATAGTAGTTTCCATTTTCGACAAAGAAAAGGAGGAAAGAGAAGGGCAATGCCCATTGCTTTCTCTCATCTCTTCGTAGTTAAAGCTTTGCCCTTTAAAGACGACACATTAACATAAGGTGAAGCTTCTTCCACTTTGCTTGTGCATCATCATTATTAGCAACAAAGTTGTTTTTTTTTTCTTCTTTTCACACAAAAACACAAAGCAAACTTGAATTTTTTTTACTGTAATCTTCTTACCGTACGTATTGTTTTACATATGTGGAAAGATCCCCTTGACCTTCCCTACATAAAAAGATTCTGTTTTTTTTTTTATAAATTCCCTTTCCTCTGTTTTTTTTTGTTTGTTTGAATCAGATCCTTATTCTTGGCCTTACGATCAGATTCATGGCAACGACTCCATCACACGCCACAGATCTTATTACCTCTGGTAACGTCACTGACAACCCCATCTTCTCAATTCTCTGCCTTTCGTTTTCCTACTAATCTGTTGACGTGGGGGCTGAGTCATGTTTTTGATGTGTTAGGGTTCGTTGATCTGGATTTGGCTTTTAGAATTATGAGCTTCTTGTTCAGTTTTTTTTTTGGTATTGGTCTCGTAAAAATATACTATGTTTACTAGAGCATGATTCTAGTGGAGAATTACATCACCTTTTGTTAAAATCTTGGATCTGTGTTCTTTCTATCTTAAGCTGGAAACTTGCTATTTATGTATTGTTTACTTTAGTTTCACTAGGATCTGCTTTTGTTTACAAGATCTTCATCTTTGTGTTCATGAATGTTTTCCCACCGACTTATTTAAGTTTTATTTGTTTATGAATTGGACACAGAGGAGCAACCTGCTAATCTGGACATCATGAAGGAGCAGGTAGTTGATCTTGTTTGTCTCTGGTGTTATTATTGTAATGAATATCCACAGAGGATGATATAACTTTGAATCTTTGGTTTTTTCTATCTCAGCCTGTCCGGGGGAACAACGAGCCCTCTCAGGAATCTGCATCAGTTGTAGTTCATCCAGCAAAAGTTGCTCCACTGTCTGGACCTTATGGTTTAACTGGTGATCTTGCTGGACACTTACCTAGCAGCATCCTCTCTCCTCAAGCACAAGGCTTTTACTACAGAGGTTGGTTTCTGATTCATCTTCCTCTCTCTCTTCTTTTTTTCCTTGGCTTCTCTGATCAGAAGATCCTAAAACCTCCAAATACACTGTATCTTCTGAGGTCATGGAGTTTGTGTATTGGTATAGATGTTTCATATTTTTAGTGGTTGTTTAAGTATTAGTATCAAAATAAAAAGAAATAGCATAAGCTCTTCTTTTACCCCATGAATCATTACTCTAGTTCCTGAACTTTTTTTAATGGGATGTATAGAAGCTAATGTGGTGATTCCTATGTGTGTTGGAGAGGCAGGTTATGAAAACCCCACAGGTGAATGGGACGAGTACTCTTCCTATGTCAATGTTGAAGGATTGGACATCACATCTCCTGTGTGTACTACTAATTACTATAAAACTTCACTTTTAGGATTCATCCTTTTTGAAACCTTTCCTAACTTGTTCATATTCTCTCTCTCTCTCTCTATGATAAAACCAGGTTGGCTTCAATGAGAATGCTTCTCTGGTATACCAAACCGGATACGGATACAACCCTCAAATGCCATATGGACCATACTCGCCTGCTGCAAGTCCCTTACCTTCTGAGGGGCAGTTGTATTCGCCACAGCAGTTTCCGTTTTCAGGTGCATCACCTTATTACCACCACCACCAGCAGGTAGTTCATCAGCCAGAGCTCACCAGCCTTGTCGGTGTTGACCAACAAGGTGATAGCATGGGACCAAGACCTTCCTACCATCCTCATCCCATTGGACCGTTTAATGGAAACCAGCCAAACCTTGGTTGGCAGCAAGGTTTTGATGGGGGGATATGGTCGGATTGGTCCAAGTCTTCTGATATGCTCAGATATTCTTCTACTGTTTCACCAGCTTTATCTCCTCAGCCACTATTTGGATCATATGGCCACCACAACATGGTTTGTTTCACTTTTGTTTTTTTTTTAAATCTAACGCATGGATAAGACCAATGGTTGTGTTGAAAGTTGGAACCTTGTCCTTTTGGTTTTGTCAGGGCTCACAACAGAGACAGAGATCGTTTTACGGTTTTGGATCTGGTTCAAACACTTATAATAATAACAGAGGTTACATGCATAGTGGTGGTGGTCATGGCCAGGGCTCTAACTATGGTGGAAGTAGACTAGTTTCTAACGTTGGCATGGTAAACCAAAGCTGGATTGGTGGTGTTGACAACAACATTCGAGGAGGACGTGGAAGAGTCAGTGATCCATCATCCCTGGGTGGTGGTGGTGGCTATAATGGTAACTTTGACATCCTCAACGAGCAAAACCGAGGACCAAGGGCTTCTAAGCCCAAGACTCTGGTATCAGAGGAGCTTGATGCTTCTTCTGACACTAAGAAACATAACAAAAGCAGTCCAAAGGAGGTTGAGGACTCCAACAACAACAATCTTGATTTTGTCACGGACTACAATAACGCTAAACTCTTCATAATCAAGTCTTACAGTGAAGACAACGTTCACAAGAGCATCAAGTACAATGTATGGGCTAGCACCGCTAACGGCAACAAAAAGCTTGATGCTGCTTATCGTGAGGCCAAGGACGAGAAAGAATCTTGTCCAGTGTTTCTTCTCTTCTCTGTAAGACCATTGGATCAAGCAAAAACATCTTTCTGAAGATTTGCTTACTTGGTTGTTGTTGTTGTTGTTGTTGTGTAACTGCAGGTAAACGCTAGCTCTCAGTTCTGTGGTGTAGCGGAGATGATTGGACCTGTGGATTTCGAGAAGAGCGTTGATTACTGGCAACAAGACAAATGGAGTGGACAGTTCCCAGTGAAGTGGCACATTATCAAAGATGTTCCAAACAGTCAGTTCCGCCACATTATATTGGAGAACAACGACAGTAAGCCAGTGACTAACAGTCGTGACACACAAGAAGTAAGTAGACTAGACTCTCTCTTCTTGTCCATAAGATACGACTGCATACTCACAACGTGACAAAAAAAAACTACAGGTGAAACTGGAGCAGGGCATCGAGATGCTGAAGATATTCAAGAGCTACGATGCTGAGACGTCAATCTTGGATGATTTTGAGTTTTATGAAGAGAGGGAGAAAATAATTCAAGAACGGAAGGCGAGAAGACAGCCAAGCTTGTTGCCATCTGGAGTAGTGGAAAGCGAAGATAAACCCACTTCTGTTTCTGCGTTGCAGACAGACTTGATCAAGAACATGTCTAAAAGTTTTGCTCAGGTTGTCCGGTTGGATGAAGCAGGAGGAAAGACAAGTTCATCTCCAGATGCAGTTACAGCAACTGTAGTGGTCAATCCAACTAGTTAAGTAAGTAAGTAAAAGACAAGAAATTAGCAAAGACTTTTATGTTTTCGATTTTCTCATAATGATCTCTTGTTTGGTTCTAAGAAGGGGGTATTCAAATGGAACTTCACGTCTGACAAAGTCTAGTTTCTTGTGTAAAGTAAAAAAACCTCTTTTGGCTCTTTTTTTTTTATGTTCCCATTAGCTATAAATTTGATTCATTTCCCTCATTTTCAGTGTTATGTACCCTTCTCTCTCTTCGGGGTTGATAGAAGAAGAAGATGATTATGTATGAAAGACAACATAATGTTGCTCTCTTGTAAAGTTGCTTCATGTAATATTTGAAGGCAGTATTTAATAAATATGCAGATTACTACACCCATTAATCAAAAGCTCTCAGCGTTATTCATCTCCATGTTTTGTTTTTTCTTCACATAGCCCTTTTACTAAGGGAGTGTGTATATTAGCATGGAGAACATATATTCAGACAAAACCTTTTGTCTTTGTTTTTTTGTTGATGGGGTTCACACATTCGCTTGAATAAACGTTGAAACAAAACTTTAGGTGTTAAATGTGTGTTTTGCAGTTAGATCGGACTCATCAGACACCAGTTGTGGTCTGTCTCCTAATGTTACGGTGCCTGCTTTCATTTTTAGCTTTACATTTCTCTATTCACACGTCCAGATTTATTCGCCTTTTCACTCATTAACGTCATAACAAAAAAAAAAACAATTAACAGAAGAAAGAAACTGAATTTGCCAATTTTGGTTAACTGCCACACCTCACCATTTCCAAAAATTTGTTTTGTTCTTTCTTTTCATGACCTATCTAGCTTCCTCTCCTTTGGTTTTCCTGTGTTTCCTTCATCCCCAAGGAAACCCGGAACCAACGCTGGGTTTCTCTTTGGATCATCATCATCATCATCTCTTTTGCTTTCCCCAAGATTCTTGATCTCTAAAATAAAAAAATGGCACCCAATCTTCAGCGGTTGATGATGATACTCTTCATCTCATGTTTTGGAATCTTCACCTCCCTTGTTCTTGCAAAAACAGATAGCCAAGACGGTAAGTGTCTTATTCAATCTTTTTTTTTAATTCAAGAAAGGGTTATTAAATGGTTATGTAACGAAACATCTTCTGTCCTCCTGATCATAATTCATAAATGGGTTATATGGATTTTGTTGTAGTTTCGGCTCTTAATGACGCTTATAAGAGCATGAACTCTCCATCAAAACTCAATGGCTGGTCTTCAAGTGGAGGTGATCCTTGTGGTGACTCATGGGATGGCATTACTTGCAAGGGCTCTTCTGTTACTGAAATGTTTGCTATTTCTTCTCTCTCATCAGACCAAATGGCTTTCTCTTCATTGGTTCTTCATTTATTTTTCTTTCGAATTGTTTGCAGAAAGGTGTCGGGACGTGGACTAAGTGGGTCTTTAGGTTACCAGCTCGCAAACTTGAAATCACTCACTTACCTGTAAGAACTCTCAACATCTTGATCATCAGGTTTAGGTTGGCATTTAAACTACATGTTATGTTTTTGTCATAATTGTATAACAGTGATGTAAGCAAGAACAATCTTAACGGAAACTTACCCTATCAGCTTCCTGAGAATCTTGTTTATCTGTAAGTATTTTTAAATGACATTTATTCAAGTTCTTTTGATGTTCACTACACCAATGTGTTATTAGAGACTATATGTGAACCTTCCTTCAATGCAGAGATGCTTCTGAGAATGACTTCAACGGTAATGTGCCATACTCTGTGTCTCTCATGAACGACCTCACTTACCTGTAAGCCATATATAGACACTTAAACTGGATTCATTTCCCAAAGTATCACCACATTTGTTTCATACCGTTCTTGTTTTTATTGCTCAGAAACTTTGGTCGTAACAACCTCAATGGTGAACTTAGCGACATGTTTCAAAAACTTCCAAAACTTGAAACAATGTGAGTCACATATACACACACACACACACATGCTAACTAGAGATGTCAATTGGGCGGACCGGGCGGGTTTGGGCGTGTCCAAATGGGCTTCATTTTTTTGCTGGACATTTTTGGTCGAAGCCCAAATAGAACCATGTCCAAATGAGACCATAACCAAATAAGACCATGATTTGTTGGGCTGTCCATGGGTCTCATACGCCCATTTGATGTAAACAACATAATTTCAGTTTTTTTGATTTTTGCGGGAAATTGCGTTTTTGGTTTTGGCAAGAAATTACGTTTTCCAGTTTTCGCGAGAATTTGCATTTTTTAATTTTGGCGGAAAATTGCGTTTTTCAATTTTTGCGGGAAATTATGTTTTTGGTTTTGGCAGAAAATTGTGTGTTTTCCGGTTTTTATGAAAAATTGCGTTTTCGGTTTTTGCAAGAAATTGTTTTTTTGGTTTTAGCGAGAAATTACGTTTTTTAGTATTGGCGGGAAATTACATTTTTCAGGTTTTGGCGGGAAATTGGATTTTTTGATTTTAGCGAGAAATTACGTTTTTTTGGTATTGGCGGAAAATTGCGTTTTTCCGATTTTGGCGGGAAATTAGGTTTTTCGGTTTTGGCAGAAATTGCATTTTTCGACTTTAGCGGAAAATTGTATTTTTTTCAGTTTTGCCGAGAAATTACATTTTTCAGTTTTGCCAGAAAATTGTATTTTTAAAGTTATTTGTGTTTTTCCCTAATTCTCTAAACCCTAGACATTTAAGTTTATTGGGCCGCCCATTGTCCAAGTGGTTAAGCCAACGTTGTCCATGAAGTAATTGGGTTCACCCATTTGGACAAAATTTAATTATGGTCTAATATGTGTCTGTCCATTTCGGTCCATATTAATTTGGACATGGGCCGCCCATTAATAACCCGCCCATTTGACATTACTAATGCTAACTCTTAGAGATTCCATTAACCTCATGGATTCTATGTTTTTTTTTTTTTTTTTGCAGTGATCTGTCTTCTAATCAACTCACAGGGAAGCTACCACAGAGTTTTGCTAATCTAACAGGACTTAAAACAATGTAAGAGAAGAAGAATAAGAAGAAGACGCTTGAAAGTAGTTCTTGTATTGTTTTCACTCACCATTTACTCTCTCTTTTACAGTCATTTGCAAGACAATCAATTCAAAGGCTCTATAAATTCACTCAGAGACCTCCCTCAAATCGATGATGTGTAAGTAATAAATACTTAACACAAGCTTCTAACCTTTTCTTATTCAATTAATGTTTCTTATGTGAATCTTTACCAATGACAGAAACGTTGCAAACAATCAGTTTACTGGTTGGATCCCAAACGAGCTCAAGAACATTGGAAACCTTGAGTATGTTTCATTCTCTCTATTGAACACAATCAAAAGATAATGTCATTTAAGTTTGTTTTTTTCTTTACTTTCTTGGTCAGAACTGGAGGAAACCGTTGGTCAAGCAGTAGACCTCCCTCTCCACCTCCGGGGACTCGCCGTGTAGACAGAAACTCAGGAGGCGTTGGAGTAAGCAACAAGGCTCTGACCACAGGACTTATAGTAGCAGTATCTACCATAGGTGGACTCATTTTCACTGCAGGAGTGATTGCGTTGTTCGCTAGAAGAAAGAACTCTCATCATTCTTCTCACTTTTTTGACGAAGAGAAAGGAGGAAACAACCGAAGCAAACCTCTCTTCACGCCACAGCCTTCTCAGGTGCTTCAGTACGACTCTGTGGATGACTTCAGAGGCCAGAAGACCGTTGACTCTAATGCTTCGACAGAGACAAAGCCTTCTGTCAGAAGAACATCATCTGTCAGTTTCAAGAACTCTCCTACTTTCCATCTCATACCTTCTTCTACGCCAGTGGTTGCAGCCTCTGGTCGTTTCTCTAGCCTTGAAGACTCTCCTGACACACGCGGCGTCAAAGCGTTTACGCTCATGGAGCTGCAGAACTCTGCTTCTGGCTTCTCGCCTAATCGCCTAATCGGTGAAGGAACTCTTGGACGTGTTTATAAAGCTAAATATGAAGATGGAAGGGTTTGTATTCCCCTCCTTACATCCTCTTTATTCTTGTTTCTTCATCATCATCTTATATCCATACATTCGTTTCTTGAAACAGAAATATGCAGTGAAGGAGATTGATTCTTCACTGTTAGGGAAAAGGAATGTGGAAGATTTTTCACACATAGTGTCCAACATCTCCAGCATTCACCACCCTAACATGGCTGAGCTTGTTGGTTATTGTTCAGAGCAAGGAAGGAACATGCTTGTTTATGAGTATTTCACAAGTGGATCACTTAACAGGTTCCTTCACCAGACTGATGATTTCAGCAGACCGTTAACTTGGAACACAAGAATCCGAATTGCTCTTGGAACTGCTCAAGCTATAGAGTAATTAGTCTTAACCATTTTCTTTGACAAGAATCATCTAACTTTCCAGATACTTCACTGACACAAGTAAAACTTTACTTTTTTTTCAGGTATCTTCATGAAGTGTGTTCACCTCCATTAGTTCACAAGAACATCAAGTCATCAAACATTTTACTGGACAGTGATCTAATTCCTCATCTCTCAGACTATGGCTTGGCTAACTTTCACCATGTGAGCTTATTTCAATACATTAACACAAAGAGATACATAGATGTTTCCAATCTGATGTTTTCTTTCTTGAAAACTGCAGCGGACAAGTCAGAATCTTGGAGTTGGATACAATGCTCCAGAATGCACAGATCCTTCAGCTTACACATTAAAGAGCGATGTCTACAGCTTTGGTGTGGTGATGCTGGAGCTGCTAACCGGTCGAAGGCCTTATGACAGGTTCAGTTATTAAACATTTCTTTAGAACATAGCCTCCTGATATAATAATATATAGAACTACTCGAAGTATCTGAAAAATGTTATTGCTTGCCTTTAATCTTTCAGTGAAAGGCCCAAAGCAGAACAGTCTCTGGTTCGTTGGGCAAAGCCGAAGCTTAAAGAGATGGAAACTCTAGAGGAGATGGTTGATCCTGCGTTGTGTGGACTATACGCTCCAGAATCTGTCTCGGCATTTGCGGATATAGTTTCCATCTGCGTAATGGTATGACGATTCTATGTGTTTATATGTGTTTCTCTAGACTTGGATTGTTATTGTTATTGTGTGTGTTTTGCAGTCGGAGCCTGGACTTAGGCCACAAGTGTCAAATGTGGTGGAGGCACTGAAGAGGCTAGTATAGTCTAGTGCCTCAAGTTGTGTGTATGCTCTGAAGAAAAGAAGAAGAAGAAGAATAACAACTCTTTTGGAGATTTGTGGTTAAAACCTGAGAAAATTGTGATCAAACTCGAGCTCTCAAAAAGCTTTTGGATTCAGGTTTGTGTAGAGAGAAAGGTGGAGGAAAAGAGAGAGACAGATTGTATTATTCAGTTTTCTTGTTTTTGTTTCAGATCATGATGTCTAACGTTTAGGTTAAATCTTTTATACATTTGAGGAGAAGTAAAACAAACAAGAAAAAACTCGTAATGTCACAGAAGTAGAACAAATAACATCAAAAACTGATCATCTACAACACTTCTCTTTGCATCATTAACTTCAGACTATAACTCGATCGGTCCCAATCTATCAACAGAAACTAATGATACAATCACACATAGTGATAACAGATTCACACAAAATAAGCTTAACGATAATATAAACAAGGGAAAATCAGATTGATTACAAGTGAAACAAGAGACGACAAGTAAAATTCATCATAGATGAATTAAACCAAAAGAACACACACGTTCAAGACTTGTGACACACTGATCAGTCAGTGGCAGCAAGAACCTACACCGATTGAACCACTCAATACTTTCTCATGATTTGTTTGTGTGGTTCCTGTATTTGTGAGCTCACTTTCTTAATTTGAGTTAAAGAGCTCTGACATCTCTAAAGTCTGTAGTTGTTCCTCTTTCCTTTTCAAAGAAACTGAAAAAAGAAAAGAAAAAGAAAAGAAAAACTGTTGTTTCATTCAATGTTTGTTGCTATTATCAGCAGCCAATACATGTTCATCATCTGAGACGGCATCCTCGTTTTTTTCTTGGTGTGACGAGTTCCCATCATCCTCTTCACTGCTCCATTTCCTCACGAACTTAGGAACCATGCTTCTTACATCTTTTGCCTCCGACACTTGATCCATGTCGTTGACTCTTTCAAACCTGACAGCACTCACTTTCCTTGCATTCCCTGCTAGAATCTGTTTTTAAAAACGACCTTCTTTAATCAGTTAAAAGATGGGTTTTCACTGAAACCACCATAAAATTTGATTACTCAGTATATACCTCAACTCTATAGATTTGGTGCTTTTCCTTCTGCTCCTGCTTCTCCTGTTTACCTTCCTCTTCTTCACCCTCCTCTTCCCAGTTCTCCTTTTCAAGAACAACCTTTACACTCTCTCCCGTTTTCGGGATATAACCAAAGGCCTCACACACAAAGCCTGAGACTGTCTCATACTGAATCCCCTGCTTCCCACAAAAATAAACAAAACATTGTAAGTAGCCTATACTGAAGAGGGTATCAAAGCAACTGCTAAAAAATACAATTACCTCTGGCATCTTTATATTCAGTTCTTCGGATAGCTGATCAATTGATGTATTAGCATCAACATCATATACCCCTTCGTCTCTCATCACAATATACCCTGTCTTCTTCTGAATCTCCTCCTATTGAGACCAAAAAAAAATCATGGAGGCCAGAAAATTAAGTAATGGAAATAGAGCTTTTACTAATGGCCAAATAAGCTATATGTAAGATAGGTTTAGCATATCAGTAAGTGGTTTTGTAAAAGAGTTGGAAACAAGGACACTCACTTTTGAATCATTTTCATCAAATATTTCACCAACAATCTCTTCCACAACATCTTCGAGAGTTACTATCTGCAGAAACAAATTTAGATAGGAGAGAGAGAGAGAGAGAGAGAGAGAGAGAGAGAGAGAGAGAGAGAGAGAGAGAGAGAGAGAGAGAGAGAGAGAGAGAGAGAGAGAAAGAGAAAAAGATTAGCAAATTGTGAAAAAGAGAGAGTACAGAAGCATAAACGAAGAGTGGGCTACACATACACCAATGGTTCCACCGTATTCGTTAAGGACAACAGCCATGTGAACTTTTCTTATGCGAAATTCTCTAAGAAGATTCCAAACTGACATTGAATCTGCAAAACATAACATTATATACATATATATCATTTGATTCCTTCCCTGAGAAGTATGTAATCAAAACTAAAAAGCAAATACATAGATGATTACCGGGGACAAAGTAGGCAGGTTTATGTGCCATGTCTCCCACAGAAGTACTTTCTAGCAGATCACCCTTCAAAGAATCAAAACAAGATATATAATTCATTCTTCACCACAAATACGTTTTAACAGAGAAAGAAAACAGTCACAAACCTTCTGAACATAATCAAGAAGATCCATAGCATATGCGATACCCACTATGTTATCTATACGCTGCTCAAACACAGGCACCCTTGAGTACTGATGGGTCACCCACATGCTATGGAAATCAACAAGACTGCCGCTGGCGTCAATTGCAACAACATCAACAAGAGGAGTCATCACCTCTCGGACATGTGTATCTTTTATCTCCAGCACATTTTCAATCATATCCTGCAGAAGCAATCATTATAATCTACGTAAGATGTTGTAATAGACTTTTAAACAAACAAAACAAAGAAAAACTCATACCTGCTCCTCTTCTTCAATGGCGCCACTTAACTCTGCACCCCTTAGCATCAGTTTCAACTCATCTTCAGTAACATACGGCTCACTGACACACACACACGAAAAAAGACAAGAGATTTACAACTCGGATCCACTTACTTTTCAACAAGGAGAAAGGCTGATATGCATTACCTCCGTCCTTTTAAACCAAGAATCTTCAGTATTCCCATTGAAAGATATGTGACAATTCTTCCAACAGGATATAATACTAAGGAAAGCCACGCCACTGGCCTGACCTAGATGGACAGTGAGACAGCATAAGTCATGTATGCACACAAGTTCGTTATAAGTAAACCAATGCCGGTTGATTTAAAGCTTTACCACAATCCTTGCAACTTCTTGAGCATTGTGAACAGCAACACTTTTTGGAGTAATCTCAGTTAGAAGCAATATAGCCACCTATATAGTCATGCAAGAATAACAACTTAGGATTTTAAAAGCTAACAGATAGAGAAGTATTGAATTGATTATACGTACTGTCATCAGTCCAGTGGCTGCACTAACACCAGCTTCCCCAAATATAGCTGTTGCAGCTTCGGTGACCAGGGCAGTTGCCGCAATATTCACAACACTAAAATCAAACCACAAGACCTAAGATAAGAGACATATTCTTTTCTTAAAGAAATCTTATAAAAAAAAACAAATTGCATCTAGGAGAAAAGAGACAGTACGTTGTTCCAATGAGAATAGTGGTCAAGAATCTGGTAACATCACTACGGAGCATTCTGAATACACCATTCTCTGGCTCTTTCTCAGCCAGCTCACGCACCTGTGATGTAACCCCACATAAAACAGCAAAATCAGATCAGTGAACTATAACATTAGAGAGATTATACAGGAGACATGAGATGACACAAATGCACTCTCAAAAAACCAATCAGGGATAACATCTCACAGTTGTATCACACAAAGGAACTCACAATCAGAACTGAGACATGATCTTACCTTCCACGGCCACAGAGTGGTGATGGAGGTCTCTGCCATAGAGAAGAACGCCGAGAGGCTGAGCAGCGCAGCCAATATCAGACCTTGCTCTCTAAGAACCCTAAGAACCTGGTAAATCTTCGGCAAAGCATTCTTGAACAAAACCACGCTCTGACCAAACACCTCATACCCTGCTTCCACCACACCGCTCGTCGATGCCAACACCTTCTGGCATCCGTACAAGTAAACACCACACACCACAGCTCCTATAACAATCCCACGTTTCAGCAGAACCTTGATCGACTCCAGCTCCTCAGAATCCGAACTCTGTTGACTACTACTATTACTACCATCGTGACGACACTGACTCGAGCTAAACAGCGTAAAGCGACTTCTGTAGCTGCTGAGTTCACAGCTTCGCCGGAATCTAAAACTCAAGCTGGAGTTTTTAGGCATCGTCACAGGGCAGTGAAGCTCAGCTCTCGTGAGAATTCTTCCAGAAAGGTTTGATTTTTGACCGTATCTCTTCAGGTTTGAGGCTTTTGCGCTAACAACGGACCGACCCAGAACAGATAACTCAAGTGCCATACCCGTCATTAAGAAAAAACCCTAAAAGACAAAACAGAGAAGCCTTTTAAAGTGTGGGAAGAGCCAAAGTAAGAAGACAAGATGAGACGGCTCCTCCTCCTCCTCCTAATGGTGCAGTCAATTCTCTAATTGCTCAGAAGCGTGTAGAGATGATGATACACAAAGGAGTGAACAAAATGGTGTGTGTATTGGAAACTGTGAGCGAAGGCTGTCTCGTAACTGGGAAAGAGGGAACCCCTCCGGCAGCGAAAGGCCGAGATGGTGAAGTTGCGGAGACAAAAAAGGCTGCGCCTTTCCTCCGACACATTGTTTTTTCAGACCATGAGAGCAAGTGGTAGAGATGGTTAAATGACGCTAGTAACCCTATCGTTCCTACCAACCACGGAAAAAAATGGATTTACTAATGACTAGACCGGCCCGGTTTGTTCATATAACGTCCCAGTGGTGTCCCGGTTTGCTCTTCAAAGAAGCTTTTATTCATCAAACCAAAATCATATCTTTAAGCAAAGGTGTAACGTAACTAATTTTGGATTGGAAGCCTAAACCAATTTTTTGAATGCTTTACACTGATTTTTTAAAAATAACGTCCTAAAAGAATCATTATATTTATATCTGATAAATAAGAGTACAAACATCATCTAAACCGAATTTTAGAACGCTGGTTAGTATTATGAGGTCTAATCCTTATTTGATAACATAAGGCTTGATAGACTTAATAACCCTATGATCACATCGCTACATTGTTTTCTTCCCTGTTGTTTTAATTCACCCACACGGTGTCATAAATGACTTTAAGATAGATTACCATTTATCAAATTACTCCATATAAAACATACTCTCTCCGTTTTAGAAAAATGTGTATGTTCCAAGAAAAAAAATTATTTCAAAATGTGTATGTTCCAAGAAAAAAAATTATTTCAAAAAATGTATTTTTTTATATTTTCAATGTATTTTTGTCAACTAATAATGAAAAATTGTGTGTTTCAAAAATATTAATTGCATTTTTAAAATTTTATTGGTTTAGAAGTATAGAAAATATAAAATTACCAGAAACTATGCATTAATAACTAAGTTTTAATTTGCTTTCTTAATAAATGTAAAAATTCTAAAATATGTATTACTTAAAAAGAGAGGGAGTACTTAATACCAGAACCTAGCTTGAACCAAGCACAAAGTAAGACCTTACATGCTCATAAAATCCTCAACCAAACACAATCATTCTTGTAAACTTGATCAAAAGATGGAGATAATCAACAAGTACAATGAGATTTTATTCTGTCACACCACCGGTGAGATTACAACAAGTATGAAAACGAAACGAAAAAAGAAAAAAAAATTGTTTTACAAAAAAAAAACGAAAGAGAAAAAAGAAAAGAAACAAACTGATCACATGTCTTCAGGTAATATTCTCCACATTGCAGCACGTAAACACCCGAAAGAACACAAAGCCTTATCATCCCAGCCTTCCTCGAGAATAAGTGTGTAGCATACAGAGAACGTGCAACGTTCCTCGCATATAGGGCAAATCTGTCGTGTAGGACTGTTGGTGGAACCGGTTCGCACCAGATAACCATTCCAATCGAAGGTAGAACCAGACTTCATATAAATGGAGGCATTAAATATGCATTCACGGTGGACTGTAACGCAACATTGGTTGCACTTGTAAAACCATTTCTTCGCGTCTACTTCCATCTCGCATATTTCGCACAAGTATTTGCCAATATTGTCAACCCTTTCCCCGTAAAAAAGGGAGAGGGGATGCTTATGGTCGCGTTGGTAGTGTAACTCTGTGGGAATGGAGGCACACCGGAAACACATGGTGAATGCGCATTTACTACAACGTAGAATAGCCCTCACACATCCTTTCTCACAATTACTGCACCTTGGCCCACCTTCAAGGCCGTAGGATACCGAGATGAAGAGAGGATGTTCATGACTTTTGTGGGTGAAACTACACTCAGGGATTAAAATGCATTGAAGATCTATATGAAATGTTCGAAGCTTGCATTCTCGTTCAATGCACTTGTACCTAAAACCACTGGACGTCCGAGAACATGTTGAACAATTCATGTAGTCATAGTCGTCTAGAGGAGTAGGGTCGAGGACAAGACGGTGTTTATGCAACGTATGATCCAGTTCTCGTGGAAGACCAGCACATACCTCGTGGAGAGAGTAATCACATTGCGTACAACCGTAGAAACAACGAGGATCGATAGGAAGGATGCACGCCTCGCACTGCTTCTTGGCGTCTCTTACACCGTCGTAGCTTTCGAGCTTTAGATGATGGTCATGGCTGAAGTACTTTATCAGATCATCACCTACTTTCTTGAACGACGCAACATCATCTTCAATCTCTTCTTGGCTTTCTGGTTCCCATTCTAGCTCTCTTCCATCCCAAACTTCGTTATGCGTTGCACATTTGGAATGGACTACATAAGAGCAGTCTTCACGGTCACATGAATACTGTCCGAACCTGACATCAACTGCCCTGTAACAAACCCCACAGGACAAAACTGAGGGTGGAAGAAAAGGGGTATGGGAAAGAGGATGGTGATGGCGTGTGAGCTTGATGACGCGGGGCAAGCTCATGGCACTCTTTACTGCTTATGATGATCGCTCTTTTGTATATAAAGTGTGTATGAATATTTACGATGTTACAAATACTACTCCCAATTTATAAACGGCTTTGGTAATGGTAGTTGTGGAGTTGAATAAAAGCAAGAGAGACATATGTTAAAATACCTAACAAGTTCCTCCATATTTCCATGATAAACAACGACTATACCAACTTGCAATTTCTTTCATTGACTAAGAACGAGACGGATCATATATAGTTACTATATTAGCGTCATTGCAACTTGTAACCAAAGAAGCATGTCTTGGTCTTTCGTCTTTATTACATACTACGCTACGAAGTCATTTTCTTTAGTGCTTTGGTTATAGTATTCGATTTCTTTGGCTAAATACTAATTAGTACCTCTCCTCTCCTGTCTGAGTTGACCAAATGAGAAGGAAGTTACATAGCAATCAACAAGCTGGCCCGTATTTTCTGCAAATTGTTTACCTAACCCATGTCTCTAGGCTGGCCTAATGACCCGCCAACAGCAAGTATTCCTTCCTTTTTAATATATATTTAACGACTTGAATTTCTTATATAACTGGGTCACCTTTGTTTAAGTTTAATTGCATAACACTAGTATTACTTTATAGTCTTATAATAAGACCAAAGGAGTTAAGATATAGAAACAGGTGCAGTAAGGCTTTGAACGGGTATCTATAATACCCCAATTCGAGTATGACAGGTAATTTATGTATGTTTTTCGTACTGAATCCATTCAGGCAATTAAGACATGATCTTTTATGACTGTTACAAAACTTTGAGAAAGAAGACTATTAATGGATAGACTAATCTTCTATTATATTACTTAATATCTCTTCCAACTTGGGATTTTACAATCTCGGCAGTGAATCATGTTCATTGATAAGCCCCTGCACATAGGATATAAAGACGTTAGTACAAGTCTTCATATACAAGGAAAAAGAAACGTAGTGTAAGTGTATGATGATCTTGACTGTCCTTGTATTCCCACATCCATAATTGGAAAATATCATAACTAGTACATAAGATAGGTGGACTAGTTCTCTTATCACCAATTGGTAAACACATCTAACTTAACACCTCTTTTCCTTAGTTCATCAGTAAGAAAACATTATATTATAAAAATCAATTTTTTTCTTTACAAATTTCAGTTCGATTTGTGTAGAAACACAGACAAGGCAAGAACTTAAAATTCAAGAAAATGTTTACATACATATAATATAGTTTGAGTATGATATTCTGATTTCCTCGTTTTCAAGGACTTTTTTTCTAATTCTAGCAGCTTCTTTTGAATCTGGAGTCAGAAGTCGCTGTGTACTCTGCCACAAGCTTGGAGAATGAAGATGACTTGTCTTCAAGCAGTTTCGCTGGTGAATCATGTTCTTTAATAAGCCCTGCACTTAGGACAGAGAAAATGTTAATACAAAGTCTTCATTCAAAACAATGAACTGATGAAGCATAGTATAAATAAGTGCATTATGAGATCATATGAAGCTTAGGACCTTGGTCTAGGAGCAGGACCATATCGCTGTCTATAACGGATGATATTCTGTGCGCGATTGTTATCACTGTACAATCCGAAAAGTGTTGCCTCAGCGTCTCCTGGATCAAATTATCAGTAGCAGTGTCTACAGAAGCAGTGGCTTCATCAAGAACAAGTACTTTGCTTCTCTTGAGCAAGACTCTTCCCAGGCACACTAATTGTCTCTGACCAACACTCCAGTTCTGTCCATTCTCGCTAACTGATGTATATATAAGAAGAGATTCCTTTCATTAGATAATGTGTTTTAAGAGATACAATACGACTCTTTGTGACAGCACTAACCAGGGGAATCTAGCTTTAGGTCTTTCTTCCTTACTTCATCCCCAAGCTGGCACTTGTCAAGTGCCTAAAACAAGAAACAAAAAAATAGAGTGAGCAGCTTTCTTTTGCTTATCTGCAAGAACATCAAAAAGGAAAGAAGAGTCTGCGAACCTCCCAGATTTGGTCATCAGTGTGTTCCTCAAGAGGGTCCAAGTTACTACGAACCGTGCCTTCAAACATGGTTGGATCCTGGGGTATGATACTCAGTCTGGAACGCAAGTCGTGCAACCCGATGGTCAAGATGTTAACTCCATCGATTCTGATCTCTCCAGCTGTTGGTTCCACAATCCTGAAAAGGGTTTGAATCAGAGTGGACTTGCCACATCCTGTTCTCTCGCTTTCGCTCTCGCTCTCTCGCTCTCGCTCTCGCTCTCGCTCTCTCGAAACAATCCAGTGGATACGGTAGTGACGTTCAAATACAGTTTAAGAACTTCTTAGAACACTCTAAGAAAGTCTTATGACATTCCACAAAAAAGTTTGGATATAGAGTGAAAATACTGTATAAATAATTATATGTTTTCATACCAAAACATTTATACATCTTTTATTAAATTAAGTAAGTTACTCTAAAATTTAAATTATATAACTTTATAATAAATAGAAAAATCTCTTCTGAAAGATTAAAATTTTTTTAAATAAAAATATATCGTTTATTATGTCGTCAACGAAGAAGTACGAACGCCTCGTAAACTAATTTGATTTAGTTAGTATTACAAAATCATTAGATATGTGTAATATGCAAATTTGAAAACAAACATATTTGTAATATGCAAATTTGAAATCATTAGATATGTGTAATATACAAAATCATTAGATATGTGTAATATGCAAATTTGAAAACAAACATATTTGTATAAAATTTAAATACTAACTTATACACAACTCTTGAAACAAACAATAAAAAACACACCTTAATATATAATGAAAATATATAAATTTTAACAAGAAATAAAATTTATTCAAAAATACACAACTTTTCAACAATGTTAGGGTTTTTTCATGTAAACCATATAGGAGATGAAACTTTCATGTATAAAAATCAAGAGATTTAATTTTTCATTTTAATACACTGATTTTTAGATATAAAAAATTTACAAATATTTATGAAATATTAATAAATAGATAAAAGCATAATAAAAATGAAAATACATAAATATTTGTACAAAAAAATTAAGAGATGCAACTTTCTATATATATGAATAGTCACAAATTTTTTAATTTAAATGTAGTTATTTTAAAATGATAATTATATGAATAGTTGCAATTTTTCAATTTAAATAGTCATATATTTTCAATTTAAAGTAGTTATTTTGAAATGATACATATATGAATAGTCACAACTTTTCATTTAAATAATTACATGTTTTCAATTTAAATACTAACTAATACACAAATATTTAAACAAATAATGAAAAGACACAACTTTTAACAAAAAATAAAATTTCTATAAAAATTCATAACTTTTCAACATTGTTTGGGATTCCTATTATTAGTAGATATACTACTATCCATATTTCTATACAACATTATACTTTTTTATATATTGATATTCATGTTTCAATGCAATTTCCGAAGTTACTTCTGCTTTAACAAGAGATATATCATTATAATCATGTTTTTTTCTTTACAAATTTCAGTTCAGTTTGTGCAGAAACAAGCAAGAACTTAAAATTTAAGAAATGTTTACATACATATAATATAGTTAGAGTATGATACTCTGATTTCCCTCGTTTTCAAGGACTTTTTTTTTTCTAATTCTAGCAGCTTCTTCTGAATCTGGAGTCAGAAGTCGCTGTGTACTCTGCCACAAGTTTCGAGAATGAAGATGACTTGTCTTCAAGCAGTTTCGCTGGTGAATCATGTTCTTTAATAAGCCCTGCACTTAGGACAGAGAAAATGTTAATACAAAGTCTTCATTCAAAACAATGAACTGATGAAGCATAGTATAAGTGCATTATGATCATATGAAGCTTAGGACCTTGGTCTAGGAGCAGGACCATATCGCTGTCTATAACGGATGATATCCTGTGCGCGATTGTTATCACTGTACAATCCGAAAAGTGTTGCCTCAGCGTCTCCTGGATCAAATTATCAGTGGCAGTGTCTACAGAAGCAGTGGCTTCATCAAGAACCAATACTTTGCTTCTCTTGAGCAAGACTCTTCCCAAGCACACCAGCTGTCTCTGACCAACACTCCAGTTTTGTCCATTCTCACTAACTGATATATATAAGAAGAGATTCCTTTCATTAGATGATGTGTTTTAAGAGATTCAATATGACTCTTGTACTAACCAGGGGAATCTAGCTTTAGGTCTTTCTTCCTTACTTCATCCCCAAGCTGGCACTTGTCAAGTGCCTAAAACAAGAAACAAAATAAAAGTGTGAGAAGCTTTCTTTTGCTATCTGCAAGAACACCAAAAAGGAAAGAAGAGTCTGCGAACCTCCCAGATTTGGTCATCAGTGTGTTCCTCAAGAGGGTCCAAGTTACTACGAACCGTGCCTTCAAACATGGTTGGATCTTGAGGTATGATACTCAGTCCTGGAACGCAAGTCGTGCAACCCAATGGTCAAGATGTTTACTCCATCGATTCTGATCTCTCCAGCTGTTGGTTCCACAATCCTGAAAAGGGTTTGAATCAGAGTGGACTTTCCACATCCTGTTCTCCCAACAATACCCGTTTTCAAGCCTCCAGGAAAAGTGCACGTCAATCCACGCAGCACCATAGGCAAATGTGCACCATATCTTACCTGCGGTGATCGTTAAACATTAGTCACAAGAGCTTCCCAAGTCACGAAGAAGAGAGTTTTTCAGTTTACCTGAAGATTACAAATAGTAATCTCTCCACAAGAAGGCCATGATTTATCAGGACGAGTTGATTCAATCACAAGAGGCGGTTCGCTGGGGATGTCAATGTACTGAAGCATTCTCTCCACAGATATCATCTTGTTCTCAAGGTCGCATAGTGTCCATATTAGTGTTGCTTGCAGACTATTCAGACTGAGTGCATACGTAACAGCTAATCCTGCAAAACCTTTTTAACAAACCAGAAAGAAGATTCAGTTGTGAGAATGGATTACAAAGAATGGATAAGAAACTTACTTGGATTAATGACTCCTTGAGGGATAGAAACTAAGATAACAAGTGAAAGCGCAAACGCAGCAGTAGACAAGAGATCAAGGCGGAAGCAGAGCCACTCCATTGCAGAAATGGCGTGGAACCTTAGCCGAGAAGTAGCAATCGTTAAGTCTCATGATGTCGCTTCGGAATCTTGGTTCCTGATCAAAGCTCCTGATGGTTGTTATCCCTGAAAGTGTTTCTGAAAAATGCTGTACCAAAGGCGACCTGCTTATTCCAGATAGTCTCGCCAGTTCCCTAGCTGCAGATATGTAATATTGCTGCATACCATATATATATATATATGCTAATTAATATCAAAGTATGAAGCTAAGCTTTGATCATCTAAGTTTTGTGAGTGTTAGGAAGAATAGAATTACCCGATACCAGGTGCATGCAGCGATGACAGGGATGAAGACAATAAGGACTTGCCAAGCAACCTGTCCCATCACTCCGATAATCCCCAAAATGTTTATAGCCGTAACAAGAAGATTCGAGAATTGACTTGGTAATCTCAAATCCACTGCACTTTGGTCTGTTGAAGCCTAACAAGTGTGAAACAACCACAGTGATCAGAAAAGGAGTTTTGTATCATTCATTACAACATTGAGGAAGTACTTACTCTATTCAGTATTCTCCCGATTGGGGTTGCGTCAAAGAAGGACATGGAAGCACGGAAAACGCGGAGATGCATCTGGTTGAAGAGCTCAGTAGCTATCTTGAAACCAGTCATCGCAGCCAGCATCGCTCTGACGAGTATGCACAAGGAGCTCGCAGTGGCTAGAACCACGTAGACAATGATCAACGTAGAGCCACTCACCGGAGGTTTCACATCCTGAGAGACGGGAGTCACCCAGGCCATCCAGTAGTTGCTACCGATGTTCAGAATCTGAAAGAGAGACTGCACGACAAATATAATAGGCACAAGTGCTCCTCCGTAAGCCAGTGACATGTACTTTTGGTATACACCGAACCCAACTTTGCCTTTCTCCCTCTCTTCTTCTTGAACTAGTTGTCCTTTCGGGGTAGCCAAATCTTCCTCTTGTTTCTTGTTGTCTTCATCGTCGGACACTTTGTTTTCTTGCCTTGTAGTTGTTGATTGTGCTGTAGCAGCAGATCCTTTCTCAAATGAATCAACTGCTGCTAAGGCATCAGGTGTGAGCTCCTACAAGTTCCATAAAATCAGTTCCTGAGTCGAGAAGTTCGCTGTACTTTCCTGCTTGCGTGATCGTCCCATCTTTCATGACCTACCAAAACTGATTTATATTCAATATCATTAATGTCATTTCATAATGCAATTGTGAAGATGGTACAAGTCCCAAACCAGTATAAGATCAGCTTCAGGCAGGAATTCAAGTTGATGAGTAACGTATATAACTGTCTTGTTCCTTAGAATCCCCAGCAGGACTTCCTGTTACATAGAAAGATAAGCATATGAAGAGATCAGATCACATAATCTAATACTCTCTCTGTTTCATAATACTTTGATGTTTTGTTTTATTGCACAAGATTAAGAAAATTATATTTCTCTAAAAATGTATTTTAAAAGATATAATTCTATAATCACCAAACCAATTATAAAAAAAATATCGTAAAATCTAATTGGTTGAACAATTTTCAATAAAGTTAAAATTAACCTTAAAACCTCAAAATTTCATGTAAATTGAAACAAAATATTTCAAAACATCATCTATACTAAAAGGGAGGGAGTAGTAGATGATAAGAGGAAACACTGTTACCTTGAAGAGATGTGATCCAGTATGAGCATCCACTGCACTAAAAGGATCATCAAACAGATAAATATCCGCATCTTGGTACAAAGCGCGAGCAATCTGAATCCTCTGCTTCTGTCCACCGCTTAGATTAATACCTCTTTCCCCAATCACCGTCTGATCACGGAACGGAAGCACCTCCAAGTCCTTATTCAAAGAACACGCTTCAACCACCCTCTCGTACCATTCTCTTTCCATCGGCTTACCGAACAGAATGTTCTCTTCCACCTTCCCACTCTGTATCCAAGGCGACTGCGCGATGTACGCCTTCCTCCCGCAAACCTTGAGGTTTCCAGATACTTTGGGAACTTCACCGAGTATTGACGAGAGCAAGCTCGACTTCCCCGAACCAACGGTCCCACACACAGCCACGTTCATCCCTTGACGGATCTTGAAAGTTATGTCTCTCAGCGTTGGGACGGGAGAAGATACGTCCCAGGAGAAAGCACCGTCACTGACTTCCACATCCGTTTTTGAACAACTTCCACTAGAGAGTCTCTCCACAACGTCTTGCTGCAGATCATCAAGACAGAGAAAGCTAGCAATCCTGTCTAGGGACACCTTTGTCTGAACGATCATCGATATCGTGTCGGGGAGTTTGTAGATCGGAGTTTGGAGAATGCGGAACGTTGCGAGCGCCGCTAGTATCTTTCCCGATTCAAGAGGGATCTTGAGAAGCATACAAGCGCCAAAAGCCGTTGCCGAGACGAAAGACGGTGCAGCCCACAGAACAGAGCTGATACCCGCGGAGTTGTACACGAACTTCTTGAGCCAGCTCGCTTCGACGCGTCTGAGGTCAAGAATCTTGGAAAGAAACTTCATCTCCCATCCTTGGAGTTTAAGTATCCTCATGTTGAGTAACACTTCAGATGTTTTCTTCATCCTCTCGTCTTTAGACTCCATCAAGTTCCCTTGGAACTTCTCTTCCAGCTTGGCCAAGGGGATGTTTCCGAGCATAACTAGGAAGGTCGCAGGCGAAAGCTACGATCGAATCCTAGACCGAGGCTTCTGTACAAGATCAGTAAAGCTAAGTTGATTTGTAAGACGAGTATCCACTGGATCATGCATGTACCAACTAAAAGCACTGATCCTCTCTGCATCGACCGTCATGAGGTTTATGATCTCGCCGCTGGTGTGTCCTTGGTTGGAGTGACAAGGAAGGGTCAAGCCCTTTTCGTAGATCATCGAGACAAGGACCGATCTCATTCCGATCCCAGCTTTCTGCAGCCTGAAGTACCAGTTCCTCCTCGCTTGGCACTCCACGAGCTTAGGCAGCGAAGAAAGTGGTTACTAGAACAAACCCTTCGTTTGAGTAGTGTCTGTTCACCAGTTCAGGTACTGAACGAAAGATTCCATGAGGTAGGGCGCGACGTAGCAATGAGATGGTGTAGAGGAAAGCGAAGAGAGTCGACAAGAGGATATCTCGCCGCGCCGAGAAGAAGAGCGCCTTGATAAGCTTGAACGTGGTGATACGTCTTTGGCCATCGTCCCAGTCAAGCTTACTCCTGAATGTACAAAACAGTTTCTCAGCTCTGTCGCTGCCGTCGACTTGAGGGACATCCTCGCTGTCTATGATTTTCTGGTTTCCCAAGGCGATCAGAGAGCCCATCCAAGAGAAACTCACGTGGCTTAGAAACCCAGCGTTGGAGAAAGGTGTAACAAGCTCAACCATCATCATCCTCTTCAGCTCCATTCAAGAGAGGTTCTTCGAGGAGGTTGATCCTTTCATCTTCTTCTCCTTGCTTCTTCTGCAAACATGAATAGCAGAGAAACAACCCCACGGTAACGGCCACTGCATGATATATTAGAAGGTGAAGAGACTCCAGTTCTTGTTTCTTGTATAGGACAATGTCTACAGAAAGACGGCAGCAAGAAACCATGAGATAGAAAACCCACCAGAGTCTAAGCAGAAGAGGAATCTTCTTTTGACCCTGAACATCGGTTGATGATGATAACAGGTAGAAAGAGATTGCAACCCATGAAAGGGATTCAAACAGAAGATCTAAGAGAATCATCAGCTTGCTGCGATCCTCCCAACCGTTTGCATGCAGGTGGAAGCAACTTGACAGCAACAACACGGAACTCAAGGCAGAGAAAGCGACACAACATACAACGACCAGTTTGCTGTACGTTAAAGACGTTTTCTTATACCTCTCATTATTTTCAGAAGCCACCTCTTTTTTGTAATAAACCCAGGATCCAAACATACCTAACAACAGAAGCAAATTAAAGAAAATGGACAACATTGGAAAGTAGATGGACTCGAGGAGGAGAAAATCAACAGAAATGTCCATCGTGCAACTCTGTTTCATCAGAGAAACAGAGATGAGAAAAATGTTTAAGTCTCTCACGATGAACAACTATATTTATATAAGACAACTGCGTCAATAAATATATTAACTACGAAGACAATTCATTTCAGTCAATAATAAATTATAGTTCTTGACGCCACAACCACATTTTAAAATGCTTAAACTCTCCTTCGCAGAAACTCTCGTGCATTTTCCATGAACAAAAAGCACAATCTTCTGAAACTTACTCCAAGACAAACCAAGAAGACCAAGACGTCTGCGTTCATGGATATATATCGATTCCTACCTAAATCTCCACTATAAAGTAGGAGGACATGTCGCTATAGTTTGCGTACCACATACGCTAAAACAAGTGTCAACAACAGAAACAGATGACACTTACAGAAGAAGAATATGTATGTTGTTATTGATTTGTAGCACTAGCAAAGCATTCCTAGTGTTCTTGAATGGTGTCTTGTTTTGTCATCTCCTAAACAGCTGTAGCAAGCAAAGTATGACAAAAAAAATGATAAACTTTCGGTTTATTCCCAAAACACACTTACATATACTAAACATATTCTTAAAAGAGTCTCTGCTAATCAGAAACGAACCACAGGAAACTCAAACAAACGTTTAGAGTTTCCGAGTTTTAGTTCCAAACCCCATCTTAATCAGACAAATAGTATCTTATACAGAGAGACAAATGATCTGATTAGGGAAGCAATAAAAAACAACAAAACACATTCAAATTACATAATCCGACCACTCGGATATATGCGAAGTTTGGTCCATAGTCAGACCAGGATCCTTGTCATGCCTCTTGGGATTATCTTTCCCACCAAGCAACCTCGCCGGATTCCCCACAGCCGTCGTCCGCGGCGGCACATCCTTCAAAACCACCGACCCAGCACCGATCTTCGCCCCTTCACCAATCGTGATATTCCCGAGAATACACGTCCCAGCTCCGATCAACACCCCGTCTCCGATCTTCGGGTGCCTATCCCCGCCCTGCTTCCCCGTCCCTCCCAGCGTCACGTTATGCAGAATCGACACATTATCCCCCACCACCGCCGTCTCCCCGATCACAATCGCCGTCGCGTGATCGAGGAGCACCCCGGTACCGATCTTGGCACCGGGGTGGAAGTCCACCGCGAAGGCTTCCGAGACTCTGTTCTGGATCAGCAAAGCTAACACCTTTCGGTTCTGGGTCCAAAGCTCGTGGGCTATTCGATGGGCCTGGCAGGCCAGGAAGCCTTTGAAGTGGAGGAAGCAGTGGAGGTAGCTGACGCAGGCCGGGTCACGCTCTTTAACGGCTAAGAGGTCTCGCTTGACGGACTCGACGATCTCCGGGTGCTGCTCGAGGACGCCGCTGAAGAGATCGAAGAGCGTGTTGCTCGGGAGGTTCAGGTTGCTGAGCTTGACGGAGAGCGTGTTGGCTAGAGCTGCCTCGAGGGACCGCTGGGAGACGATCGAGGCGTGGTAGTAGCCGGAGACGATGGGTTCTCTCTCGATGTCGGATTTGGCTTCTTGTCGGATCTTGGCCCAGACGTCGTCGTTTGGGTGGAGATCGAGGTCTTCGACGAGAGGACGGGTGTGGAGGGTTTTCGTCTGGGTGGTGGCGTTGATAGATTGATAACCGGAGGAGCGGAAGTAATTGGAGTAGCGTAAACCGGATTCGTCGTCGAGGGACCGGTTTGAGTCGCGGGAGATCTGTGGTTTTCCGGTTCGGCACGTGTCGATGCACGCGGCCATTGGAGGTGATTGTTTGTTGTTGTTGTGTTTGGTTGGAGATGAGGAGGAGATGAAGGAAGGGAGGAAAGAGGAGGAAGAGTAGAGGACATGGTTGTGTGGAGAAGATGAACGGAGGATATATAGAGAGGATGTGAAGTGGCGGCGACTTGTGACCGGGAACATTGGAAATTTTCTCGGCCAACAACAGAAAAAAAAACAAAACTCTTTTTTTTTTCTTTTCTTTAATATCTAAAAACGAAAACGGGAGGATGTCATCCATTTATATTTTTGGAGTTTCTCTCTCTCTCACTCTTGTCTCGCCCTAGAAAGAAATGTCAAATTAAACCTAATTTAATTGTTTAACCACGGTGATTTAGCTGTTTTACTGTTCACTGAGAGGGTGGCATTTTTACTTTTCTTGTTTCCACATTTTTCAATTTCAAGTGGTGACAGGATGAAAATTTGGTAATAAGTTTTTACTACAAACGTATATCACTCAAAGGTCTCAAAGTAATGAATAACTTTTCAATAAAAACGCTGAACTTTTGTAAAAGACAACTACAAATGATAATCTCTAAACTGTTCTTCCGGATGATAATTTAATCGTAGATTTTTATTTCAAAATACATTTTACAGTAGTCACTCATCTAATTTCCTTACTGCTTTTGTGTTTCATGTGGTTATTATTCGAAATGTATTGATATTATTTTAATAAAATTTTGTAGTTAATTTTAAATAAATATCGTGGCATTTTTTTCATTTTTTCTTGTGTAATTCAAAACTCAAGAAGGTATGTTGACGGTTAAACTAACACACACCACATGTATTTTATCAATTTAATTGTGGCCAATAGTTTTTGTGTGTATGTATTTAATCACATGCTCTTTTCAGTGACACCTACTTTTTGTTTATCATCAACCTCTTTTGTTTTTTTTGTTGTTACTAATGTTTATATAAAAAAATCAATTAAAATTTTTATTATTATTTGACTGTAAACGTGAATGAATACATCCATTTACACTGATCTGATGCTTTTAGTTGATGGAAGTAAATCTAAACTTGTTTTTCACTTTTGGTATAGAACCTTATTGTTTTAGACATGTATACTTGTGTCAATAATTAGAACGAGCCTTAAAAATATTTAGAAATATTTGCACCAAAAAAAAGTAGAAATAAAAGATGAAAGGTTAGAAGGAAAGTGACGCACGCAGTGACAAATGACTTCGTTTGTCTATAGATCCGAGAAGCCATCGTTCCCTTGAAGGCTACCATTTTCTAAAGTCACTGTCAGCTGAACATACTCTTATTCATTTCTCTTTCTAATCAAATTAGATTATGCTATGAACAAAAATTACTTAATATTATCTTATTTGACCAAACCGACATGCAACTTTATATGTTATTTTGGCAACTTTAGTAATAAATGACAGTAAGCTACTAACTCAGTTATATCCAAGTATCGTGATGTGAAAATACAAATTGTTTTTTTTTTAGCACTGTTGTTCTTTTTAGTTTAGCACTGCCATTGCAAACAACAAGGTCTTTTTATTTTTCTTGGTAACTAAAAGAAAGCAAAGCTGCTATGGGCGGAACTGGCTATGGGCATATCAATGAGGACCCCTCCAATAATTTTGCGACAATTATGAGTCTCACAATACTTTGCTAAAACCAAAATATGAAACTTATGTGTGTATTCTTGTTTTTGGAGTATCTGTTGTTTTCTTTCAATCTCAGCCATTGAAAAGATTGTCTCTTCGAGTGATGAAAACACAAGACACTGTTTTGTTTGATGCTTTCTTAATGTAGTCATTTGTTTTTGATTGGGATTGGTTCTTCTCGGACGATAAAGACTTTTAACAGAACCAAACCAATTATAAGTGGAGGGATGGATACTACTACTAGCTCGTATAACTTTCTACTAGATGGAAATGTAATTCTTTGGTTATATCATAAAAATGATAATATGATAGTTCATATTGGTGTTATGATCACATAATCACATGTATTCAATTCCATTGAGCATTTTGATAAGCGAATAGCAAAAGAAAAAAAACAATGGAGATGTCAAAGAAAGTGTGGTCAAAATAAACCAAAGTACCAAACTACAACCATATTTTGATGCAAATATGATTTGACTAGATAGCAATTAGCAAATGTCACTCAAACAACCCAAACTGGCACTAACTCTTGACTATTATTATTACTAGTATGTATCTAGCAAAATATAAAATTATTGAAGCAGGTATTGTGTAAGAATTCAAAAGTACTGATATTCTTTTATTCGAACATTTTTAAAACAAAAAGAATTTTAAAATATCAAGTAAAATAAATATGGACGGTCCATGTTGGTATATCGTGAGAATATGCCTGCGACTATTATAAAAAAGGCCATCATTGTCTCCTCCACTTAAATTATTTTTCAAATTTGTCGACCGTTCTTTTTCTTTTTTGTCAAGAGATGATCGATCCTACAATGAAGTAATACTCCCCTTACTTTAGAAAATTATTTAATTTTATGATTAATATATTAATCATATAGCTGTACATAAGATATTTTGCAATATTCTCCATTCTCCAAGTTAAATATACAGGTTAGTTGAATATCTATGCATAAGGCCAAATTAGCAAGTCATTGTAAACTCCATTAAGTTTGTGGATAAACTTTCGGATTAAGTATAACAATGAAGTTGCTTTCAAGATTCCAACTTCCTCAATTCTTTTAAAAAAACTCAACTTGTATATTTTTCTACTTTCTATACTCATAACTGTATTCATATAAAGATTCCATTAAAATACGAGAGGAAAAGTATAGCAGTGACCGCAAAACAATTAGTATACACACACACACACACACACAAAAGATTTCTTTGAACTTTGCTTACTTGCAGATCTGTTCATTAACTAAGAACAAAGATGTCTAAAAAGATTCCAGCTTTGCTATAATATTCATTACATAGGCTCTCAAAAGTGTAGCAATGAAGTTGCTTTCAAGATTCCAACTTCCTTATTCTTTTAAAAAACTCAACTCGTATATTTTTCTCCTTTCTATACTCATAACTGTATTCATATAAAGATTCAATTAAAATACGAGAGAAAAAGTATAGCAGTGACGGCAAAACAATTAGTATACCCACACAAAAGATTTCTTTGAACTTTGCTTACTTGCAGATTTGTTCATTAACTAAGAACAAAGATGTCATAAAGATTCCAGCTTTGCTGATAATATTCATTACATAGGCTCTCAAAAGGATGATACATGGTTTACCAATTCTATCAGGAACAGTCTGTTCATGCAATGCAAGTGCCCATCGCCTCTGAAGGAAGAAAAAACTTGGGTTAACAACAAGCATCAAAGATATTAGTTCTGGAAGGTGCATTCAGAACAGGAAGAGGAAAGAACCATTTTGTTTTTTTACCATTGTAGTTTCAGAGCTTCACTTCCACATCAACACCAGCAGGAAGATCCAGCTGCATCAAGGAGTCGATGGTTTGAGCAGTAGGGTAGAGAATATCAATCATCCGCTGGTGAGTCCTGATCTCAAAATGGAACCTTGCATCCTTGTGGACGTGGGGAGACTTGAGAACACAGTAGATACGCTTCTTGGTTGGCAAGGGAACAGGACCCATCGTCTTGGCATTGGTGTTCCTCGCAGCGTCTAGTATCTGCTTGCATGAGTCCTCAATGAGAGGCACCCAGTATGACCTAAGCTTTATCCTAATCTTTTGCTTTGGCGCCATCTGCTTACAAAAAGAAAACAAACTTCAAAAACATCTCTGGTGTTGTAAAAAAAAAAAAAATAGGATTCCAATCTGAACATGATAGTGGTCTGAAAACTATCTACTTAATGTCATTTCTTACTACAGAAAAGACAGCTCCGAGTAATGTAAGAACCAAAAAGACACCAATTTTGACAAATCTATGTATAGAACATTCTAGTAGTGAGCTGGAAGATATACCTTATCTGCGTCAACACTTATTGAGGAAGAGCTCGGAACCTGAATGTCACACAGATACAAAAAATAAAAAAAGGAGTAAACTTTAACCAGAATAAACAATAAGACGCACAAAGGAAGCAGCTTTTATCTAGCAGATATAGTAGAAAACGGAATATGATACTACAAAACATGTTGTTTCCACATTGTCTCTATCAAATGAATCCGAGAGAGAGGAAAAGAGCGTGTACCTCGGAGAAGTCATCAGAGGCGGGTTCATCGAGGGTTTCCGGAGTAAGGGTCTCGGGAGCTGCGAAGACCTTCTTCGTAAACGAGATGGAGGGTTTGTTAAGGACGCAGGAGCCAATGCCGCCATGAGTAGACGAAGAAGAAGAAGATGGAAGCAAAGAGACTTTCTGTTTGGTGGAAGAAGAAGAAGATGAAAGGTTGGCGAAAGAGGGTAATATGAAGGAAGTTACAGAAGAAACCGCCATTGAATTTCCAGATAAAGAATCGATTTATCTTCTTCTTCTTCTTCTTCTTCCTCTTAAACGCTTCACAAGGATGTGGTTTTCTCTTCCGCAGCTTCGTCGTTTCGAGGGTTATCCGTTATCCAACACTTCTTTTTTTTTAATTGATGAGATGAATATTTGTCGGAAGCCCACTTAATATGATAAAGGCCCAGTTTTTAAATACCCATTTAGCCCAATATTTGAATCCAGTAAGACGAGGGTATCCTAGTTTTTCTCATTTTCTTTTTTGGTTTATGTCGTTGTCTTTAAATTGCACTGCGACAGCATAATTGCTACAAAAGATTCATTTTCAACAAAATGACAATGCCTTAAACATCATTTTCGTTTAAAGATTCATATAAGGTTGATTGATCATTCACAAAAAAATGACATGTATATTAAAATATTTCATCAGAGTATTAACCATCTATATATATAAAGAAAGGTTGGATCTCTCCTGCTGATACATCAGCATCCACCTAAAAAATTCGTGTTCTGAGAAAGCGACACGTGTCACGCGTTGAAAACGCGTCGTATCATTTAATCCTTTGTTTGCTTTTTACTTATTTTCCATTGGGCTTTGACGTTTATCTCTACTTATTCTTCATAACTGGGACTTCATGTTCTATTTTAGGTTTCTGAATTGACTAAAGCTAAGCACGATTGTCGAGCTCTTTCTTCAACCATGGTGATCTTCAGATTTCTAGGTTTCATCTCATCCTCTTTTTCTTTCTGTAATTAGGTGGACTGACCATGGAGTTTCCGGATTTCGTGAGGAATCTCTTTAGTGAGTTCTGTTCGTGTCGTTGTGTCTTAGATTCTTCTCCTTACGACCGTTATGGGATTCATTGATTTAACGTCATTGACGACCTTCTTTATTCCTTAGCCCCACTCCAACCATGATCACTCATAAAATGCATTTACCTCTCTTCAAGACGGTGGAGCTTCGGTTATAAAAAGATAAGCCTTGAACATCATCAAAACTATACTAAAAGCCACTAATAAAGCACTATGAGGGTGTCCACATCAGCAAATTAAATCAACCACTAAAAGCTCCTGCGAAATCAACCACAACTTGCACGGCTGATCTAAGCACCAGCGGTTCCACCTCTTCCTCCACCTCCAGGATTTCCTGGTGAGATCTATGTAATTCATTTGTTTCCCTTATCACTGAAAGATACAGTAAAGCGACTTGGAAATATAAAAGTAGCCGATTATTGGGAGCCCAGAAAAATAGCAAAAATTGAGGCCTTTATTGAATTAGAGCTCTGCACATCACATCGATGATTAGGTATGAGTTCTAAACCCCAACTTCATTCCATCGTAGTCTCTTTTAACCTGGATTATTTCTAATCCTGCAAGAGACTGTGATGCAAGGTTCCATATCTTCTACTGGTGCTCCAACATACCTGCCTCATCTCAAAGCAGGATCAACTTACACCCTTCAGAATTTTTAAGCTGCCAAAAGCAAGGAGATTTCTCAGATTGCTGATCAGAGTTTAAAAAATAGTTTCATTCTCGCACGGCTCTGTTCTGTTATGACCCCCTTGACGAGCCGCCTCTCTTTTGCCGCAGACAGGTTCAGGTTCCACACCATGAGAGGATTTCCAATCTAAATTTGGTCTCAGTGGGACATCCTATGGTAATTTGTGCTATTTTAAAAATCTTCTCTACCTTACTTTGTCAATTTGCCTGTTGATTTATATTTTGATTTATCTACTAATCTTCATGAACAATGTTGTAGATGTCGTTGGCCACTTGAGGCTGATGAAAGGACAGTCTCTCACTGACCGCCCTGTCCTTGACAAAGCAGAAATAATGTGCGTCGTGTTTTGGTACATTTGCATGCAAAAGAGTATGTGTTTACTATTATTATGATTACCAACTCATGAATTGCAAAGCTTAGTCTCTAAGAGAAACTGATAAAACTTAACTCTGTTTTAAATAAACTTTTGCAGTGGACCTGTTATGAAATTGTACCTTTGAAATTTTACAAGAAATTCACATCCAGTGAGGAGTCCCATCCTTCTTTTGGTCACAACTGTGAACCCAAAACGTCTAGCAGAGGTAATTAATTTTCTCCATTAGCATAACCAACCCACTGCTGATACTAACGTTTAGTGTCTTCCCATGTTTCGCCACATCGTCAAACTTGAAATAAACTGTGTCAATGTTCTCATGTTTATGATTTCTCCTTCATAGATTAGATTTTCATTACTCAAAGCTCATCAAATTCATATTAATGTCTTACGTTAATTTAGTTTGCTCTTCACAAGGCCTCTATATTGGTACTTAATTGTTTCCATAAAACCTTAAGGTGCGCTGCATTTGTTTTCTCATATCTCATCAAAATTCAAGCTGGTGTCTAACGTACAGTTACGTCCCGGTTCAAGTAATATGTGTTCATCTTGACTATGAATTTTTGGTCATTCATGAAACAGTGTCATTAAGCGTGTGTTTTGAATGCGTTAACCAAAAACAGAGAATTTAGATTTCAGTTGGATGTCATCCTCACGTGTCTTTATAGACAAAGAGTCCATCCCACGATTAATTACTTCAACTGATTAGTAATTGTAGAGACAACAGTGTTGACTTTGTCAATTCCAAATAATGTTCTATTCAGACTTTATTGAGTGAACCTGACAAATCTTTTGTTTTGTAATTTGTCTCAGGTTGAGTTCTAACCAAGAGATTTCTAAGCGGGTTAATGCAGATGATGTTACAAAGGCTGAGACAATTACAATTGGGCATATATTTTATAACATCAAGCATGAATATGCTTTAGATAACTCTGTAAAATCCATGTCTATGTAAGTCACTAGCTTTTAAACTATTGCAGGAAGCTTCTTTTGAGTACATAGTCACAATTTGTTATGTTGGGCGTGACAGTGCATGGTATTATATTGCCTGCAACAGTTGTCAAAGTAAGGCCACCAAAGGCCCTTTTCCGTTGATGTGCGCCAAGTGTGGCAACGCTAACCTTGCTGGTGTAGCAAAGTCTGAACTCTAACCTCGCAACTTTATGTTTAATTTTTCTAGAGATTTATTTGTGTTTTTTTTTTTAATTTTCAGATAGCTACGATAGTAGTGACCAGGCTGTTTTCTTCCTACTTGGTGAACCAGGACCTGAGTTGACTGGGAAGAATGCTGCGGAATTGTTTGACCACTACTTTGAGGTAACCCATCAACTTAAAACCCTGTGGCCTCTCCCAGGTCACTAAAACTCACTTTTTTCTTCCTTGAATTTTTTTAGGCTAATTTGGTGCTGGCCATGAGATGTCTCCCCCCCCCACCCCCCCAAGCTTTTGATCGACACTTGGACAAACAGACCTCAACTCAACAGGCAAGATAACTGTTACTAAGATTGTCTCACCAGAAGTTCTATCACCTGTACCAACTCCAACTGAAATCCCACTTGATGAAGATGATGAAGTTGATGTGCCTTCTGCAAATGTCGTTGCTGGCTCTGGATCTATTGATGATTAGGAAAATGAAAGTACAATTAACAGGGATGATTCACAGAAGGCTGACCGTCCTAAACATGGAAACTAGAGGTTAAACAACTCATTCCATACGATGCAGGGTCATGGTCTTTTTATTTCCTTTGCAGCCACAATTAAGCTTTTTTAATTATAAACTTCCGATCTTGCTTTGATTTAATATTTGCAGCTTTGTTTTAATATTTGCAGACAGTATGCTTATTTATTTAGTCTTCGATTCCATTAAAATACATAAAGAATTTTCAGAAGAAACACTTATTATTTAACTTGGGACTGTGGTAGCTCAAATGAGTGTAGTACTGAGACTGTGAGAGACATACGTATTGATTGCTATTAGGTACCTCTTATACGTCGATAAGTAATACACTCCATCAAAGCAGTTTTTCAAAAATCAGCTACGATCACATTTAAATTCAGGAACAACTCCGAACAAAAAAGTCACCAAAGCTAAATAATGAAACTTTTTTCCAGATATCGATTCAATTAGAAGAATATATATTGGCATATTCTCAACGACAAAGGGAAGTAAAACTTTACCAAACGAATAAACATTTTCTTTAATAATAATAGAAAAAAGTTTCCTGACTACACGATGTTTACACTAATATGGTAGAAACTATCTGATGTATTAGAATGTGTCAATAACTACACAAACTTTATATTAATACATATCATATTTACGAAGTTTATGTTAATACGGTGGTAACATCACAGTCGGATTTAATTATTTTAACTATAAGTTAATAGGTCAATCCGTAATTTATTAAACTTAATATATTTAATGACTTTTTTCAAAAAACTGATTTAGTAAGATTAATAAACCTAATTGATTTTACTAATGAACTTAATAAACTTAATACTTAATTGAATTTAATAAATTAGTTAAAATTAATAATTTACTAAACTTAACAAATTTAATAAATTTATAAATCTTACTAAATTATTAAAATTAGTACATATATTAATAAAATTATAATAATTATTAAACTTATTACATCTATTAATAAAACTAATAAACTTAATAAAATTAATAATTTATAAAACTTAAAAAATAATAATCTTAATAATCTTAATAAAATAATTTACTAAAGTTAATAAAATTATTACTTATTAAATTTAATAAAATTAATAAAATTAAGAATTTATGAAACTTAATAAATTAATTAAACTTCATAAATTTATTAAACTTAACTTAATAAACTTAATAAATTATTAAAATATATAAATTTATTGGTTTTATTAATTTTATTAATTTTTAAGTTTAATAAGTGTAATAAGTTTAATAAGTTTATTAAATTTATAAATTTTAGAAAATTATTTAGTTTAATAAATTTATTAAATTCAATAAATTATTAATTTTACTAAGTTTATTAATAAAATCAACTAGATTTATTAATCTTAATAAATCAGCTTTTTAAAAAAACCATTAAACTTATTAAGTTTAATAAATTACAGATTGACCCTATTAACTTAGATTTAAATCAATTAAACTCGATCATGATGTTGCTACCATATAATAATTTACTTTGCATATTTGACATGTATTAACATAAATTTGGTGTAGTTATTAATAATTTTCATACATCGGATGGTTTTTACCACATTAGTGTAAACTTTGTGTAGGTAAGAAACTTTTTTCAGAAAAAATTCTCTTCAACAAATAAGAAGACCATCATCAATAAACCACAACTAAGAAAAGCATCTCATCATCTTCCCGTCTATCTATGCAGTATGAAGCCAATCTTACTATTTTCCTAAGCAAATAAGACAATATATATTTCAAAAACAATAGGAGTAGATAAAACTACACACAATATTCAAACAACATAAATCAATGCATCTACCTCCTCTTATACTGCATTTTACACTTCTAATCCTTTTAAGACGTATATATTTCTATAATATTTTTCGTTCACACAACAAAATCAGAACTAACATATTAAACATAATTTTCCGCGCGTAGCGCGGACAAAAGATCTAGTCGATTCTAATAGCTTCAATTATCACAAATCCTAATAGCACTTGAAACTTTTTTTCCAGTAGAATGGCAAACTCATCGATTCTCCTCGCTGAGGCTGGCTTGCCGTTGTTCTTTAAAGCACTTGCCTACTGAGATCGAGATTTATTACTACTTCATTGTCTTTCCTTTCCGGACTGGTCAGAAGTAGTAAGAGGTAACTTCTTTATTTCAGTGGGGTTTCGTTGACGTACTTTGTTTATTAATCTTGATGTCCTTAGTTCTAAAGTGTTTTGCTTTTTCTCATGTAGGCCGCTAGCAATTGGTCGCCTCAACAGCTTAAACAAGAGAACCCTTGATGTGATCGCTTCAAGTTTGTATTTTTACTATTCTTTGAGTTATGAGAAGCATGGTTATCTTGATGAGATTCGTGGGTGAGTAACTCATTGATGATTTGTTTCAGTCTATTATATCAACTCAACAGTTAATTAATTGATCGATTTTACTTCTATTTGCAGTACTCAATCCGTCCTTGCGCCATTCTGCAACAACGTCATGATGCGTTGGGTCAGATACGTCTTGAAATTCTTGACTCAGCTTTTGTTTTGGTTATTCAATGTGTCATTTTAGGAGTGCAGGAAACACTTCTGAATCTCTTGCTTTGCAACTATCTGCACTACATCCTTTATGATCAAGTAGAGAAGTTGAGATAAAAAGTAACAAGATTTGAGGCACATTCTAACTAACATGTTTATCTTTTAGTAGTTATTATTTCATACCAATTGGTTATTGGTTAGTGTAGCTTATGCTAAACTTTCAAATATGGTGTTTATATGTAAGACCATTGGGTATGATCTTTTTCTCTTATCATGGGCTAGCTCTTTTTGTTTCATGGGACATCTTCAACTATTGTATCTAATATGATTTTCACATACGCATTCTGGTTACGCCATATATATGCGTATATTTATATTTAGAATGCAAAAAGGTTGATTGAGTATTGATAAAACAGGTCCGATGTGAGAAAAATAGATGTATATGGCAGATGAAGGAAAACTAAAAACGAGAAAAGATGAGAAAGTCACGAATGTGTTGAATTTATAGCTGCTGTCTTTTCGGATTTCACCAGAAGAATAGTGTAAGCATCAGTGAGGAATTTTATTCTCTGGCAAAGAAGCTTAAAAGGAAAGTCTAGTCTCCGACAAGAGGTCGTGTTTTAAAATTTACAGCCATGTCCTGATTAATATGTTTTAGATGTAAATTTTCCTGTGGTAGTTTATCTTAAAAGTTTGTCATTTAGTTTGGTTTTTGTCTTATTTTTATCTGTATATGTTTTCCCACAGATTGGTGTGGTGGACAATAGCACTTTGTTCTTTTGGTCAATTTTCAGTAAATTTACTCTTTCTCATGATTTGTATTTAACTATTTTGGATGGGCAAACATAACTTTTTTGTCTTTTAGTTTTGATCAAGAGAAGAGTGTATTCACTATAGTCTTTCTGAATATGTGATGTTAGTGAGTTTGTAGATGATTTGAATGAATTAGAAAAGTATTGATTTAGTGAAAATATTAAAACAAGATCATCTGATTTTAAATTTGTATTTTTAATAAAAAGTTGTACCAAAATACTTTAGAATCTTCACGAATCTCGAAAAATTCATTAGTTAGACTATTTTTAATAATATAATTTTTAAAATAAAATTTTAAATTTTAAATTTTAACTTTAACTACCCAATTTGTATAAACAGTTAAAACTTCTATTAGGAGAAAATATAGACATTTTATCTTACTAAAAATTATTTCAAATACACTATTTGTAAATAGTAACTATCTATATTAAATCTTTAGCAGGCATGCATCGAAGGGGAAGAGGAGTCAGCATATGCCAGACAGAAGAAGAAAATACCAGTGAATTTAAGAAACAAACGTTTAAGAACAAAAATTAATTCATAATTTGTGTATTATAGAAATTTCATTCTGCTTATTATCATAATAAAGGTAGAATCAACTTTTTTAAAGGTAAAACAATTACATATTCATGAGAATCTTTTAAAATGGTAAGATGAATCATATGAATTCTGATAAAATTAACAAAATATAAATAATGGAAGCTAATATTATTATAAACTGAACAAAAAATAAAATTATTAGATGGAAACTAAAAATCAAAATATCCTAATTTAACCAACCAATATCTATACGCATAACCAATAACATTCAACCAATAAACCCACGGAAACCTCACCAAAACTATATATATAGTATTCTATATGTTCTGAACTCTCAAAACACTATACAACCACCCCTAAATAACGTACATGATCTATAAAATAATAAACCATCTACGTCTTAACATACATAAAAACACCGCAGTAATTATAGTCCTACTTTCAAATCTTAAGTTGAAAAAATAGTTCAAATAATAAAATCCACAACAAATTATAAATTCTAACATTTCAAATTTTAGAAAAGGTAACAAAATGGTTTCAAATTTCTATACTACCTTATTTTTATAATCATTGATATATATACATATATTTATATATATATATATATATATATATATATATATATATATTCAAATAAAATGCAAAGACAATTAGATTAAAAATTTGAACAAACTCCCGGGCGAAAAATACAAAACTTGGTTGCAAACCCATAACATTTTCTTCCTACAGTTGACTCTATAATACTCTATTACTACATAATTATAAGCAAATCGGAATATTATATATATAACTGTCCATTTTCAATACAAAAAAAATACAAGCCTAATGTTCATATTATTTTGTCTGCTGTTACAATAACATATATAAATCAAATTAATATGTATATTTTATATAAAGCAAAAGCATATATAATATATACTATAACTGTTTCAATTATTATTAAATATACATCCCTTCCGTAGGGCGGGCCGACCCTAGTTTATAATATAATATAGTAGTTTCTAAAAACATCGGAGTCTTTCGTGTGACAAATGATTCTTTCTCTTTTCTTTTTATTATTATTTTCAAGTTTTATTTTTGAAAAAAATCTACGAAAAGTGTCTCAATGTTAATGGATTTAAACTTCTGATGTGAAATTATAAAGGTCTAAAGACAGGTTAATTAACTCTAATTCATGGTTGGATAGATATGTATAATCGTTCATAAGTAATTAACTACGAAGTTCTACTACCATTTACTCTATGGTAACTAAAAGACATTCGAATAACTAAGAAGTATAATCATACACCTCTGGAAAATCCATGTCCATATATAAGCATAAAAAACATAAACATAAATCGGAATACCTGTGTTATTTTCTCTAATTGCCTTTTTTATTTATAGTTATGAATCCTTTTGGTTTTATATAGTTTTTCGACTTTACCGTCACGTTTGGGGGTATACTGTATGTGCATTTTTTCCACATTCATTGCGTATCACACGGTTTGCTTTGGTTTGTCGAGTAGTTTACTAAAGGACAATGACATATTCTGAATAGTTATTGTCCACACGCCCCTCACTAGAGAAACTTGAAAGACTCTCAATCATCCCTTGAAGCTGCTTCTAGTATATTCTGTTTGAAATTTGCATTAACAATGACTATATCTATAAGTATACACTACAAGAAAACATCGGTATTCTGAGGGACATACCGAGGGAAAATGAGTTCCTCGGAATTTTCTGACGAAAAATTTCGAGGAAATTGCGAGGAAGACACATTTCCTCGAAAAATTTCGAGGAAATTGCGAGGAAGACACATTTCCTCGGTATTTTTTGAGGGAATACCGAGGGACAATAGGATTTCCTCGAAATTTCCTCGAAATGTCCTTTCACGGTTGAGGGGTTTGATTTAAAACCCTTTGTTCGTCGAAATACCCTCGAAATATTTCGAGGAAATTTCGACGAAACAAATGATTTTCGGTATTTCCTCGAAATTCCCTCACAATATTCCGAGGGAATTTCGAGGAATAAGGGGTTTTAAACCGAAAACAACGTTTTGCGGATTGAATAACACGTATATAACCTTCATTAAGTGTCTTAGGCAGATTATGAAGTCAAACTTTAGGGTTTTAAACCGAAAATAATGTTTTGCGGATTGAACGAAAACCACACAACATAAAAGAAACACTTATACATTTTAATAAACGTTAAAGGGAATACTTACAATTATTTTTGTAATTGTGTTATTTCATTGTTTATGATCATCTATACAAAGAAACCTCATTAGTATGAATTACATTTGTATAAGAAATGACATAGAGGAAAAAAATCGATGTTTTCAAAACCCAAACCCTGTTTCCTCGAAATTTCCTCACAATATTGTGAGGAAATTTCGAGGAAACAGGGTTTGGGGTTTTGAAAACATCGATTTTTTTCCTCTATGTCATTTCTTATACAAATATAATTCATACTAATGAGGTTTCTTTGTATAGATGATCATAAACAATGAAATAACACAATTACAAAAATAATTGTAAGTTTTAAATACTTATAATTATTTTTGTAATTGTGTTATTTCATTGTTTATGATTATCTATACAAAGAAACCTCATTAGTATGAATTACATTTGTATAAGAAATGACATAGAGGAAAAAATCGATGTTTTCAAAACCCCAAACCCTGGTTCCTCGAAATTTCCTCACAATATTGTGAGGAAATTTCGAGGAACCTGCTTTCAAACCATGTTTCCTCGAAATTTCCTCACAATATTGTGAGGAAATTTCGAGGAAACCGGGTTTGGGATTTTGAAAACATCGATTTTTTTCCTCTATGTCATTTCTTCTACAAATGTAATTCATACTAATGAGGTTTCTTTGTATAGATGATCATAAACAATGAAATAACACAATTACAAAAATAATTGTAAGTTTTAAATACTTACAATTATTTTTGTAATTGTGTTATTTCATTGTTTATGATCATCTATACAAAGAAACCTCATTAGTATGAATTACATTTGTATAAGAAATGACATAGAAGAAAAAAATCGATGTTTTCAAAACCTCAAACCCTGTTTCCTCGGAATTTCCTCACAATATTGTGAGGAAATTTCGAGGAACCTGCTTTCAAACTCTGTTTCCTCGAAATTTCCTCACAATATTGTGAGGAAATTTCGAGGAATCTGCTTTCCTCGGAATATTTTTCATTAACCCGGCAATCCTAGCCGCCAAACGTTTCGCGAAAATTAGATTAGAAGATTTCGAGGAAATTTCGAGGAACCTAATTAAATTTTGTGAGGAAATTCCGACGGACAGTGTCCGTCGGACGTCTCATAAATTAGGTTTTACGTTCTTCTCTTCCCCATTTCTCTCTGCCTCTCCTCTCTTCCTCTCCTCTCTTGTGCGGCCTCCTTCCTCTCCTCTCTTCCTCTGCGCGGCAAATCCCCTCTCTTCCTCTCCTCTCTTCCTCTCCTCTCTTCCTATCATGTAAGTTCATCTCTCTTCTCTTCCTCTCTTCATAGATCGATTCTTTGGATGTTAGAACTCGAAATTTAGGTTGTTAGGAAGGAAATTCTAGGATTGAATGGATAGCTTAGGATTTTCAAGTTTGGATTGTTGTTTGGATGTTGTTATATATTTTTTTTAGTTCTTTTATGTTTTGGGTAAAATTCAAAATGTTTTTCATGTTTTAAAACGTTTTTTGATTTTTAAAAATGTGTATATGATTTTTTAAAACGTTTTTTGATTTTTTAAAACGTTTTTTTTTATTTTTAAAAATGTGTATATGATTTTTTAAAACGTTTTTGAAGTTTTAAAACGTTTTTTGATTTTTTAAAACTATTTTTTATATATTAAAACTATTTTGTACTTATTAAACTATTTTTTAAAAATGTGTATATGATTTTTTAAAACATTTTTTGATTTTTTAAAACGTTTTTTGATTTTTAAAAATGTGTATATGATTTTTTAATACGTTTTTTGTAATTACTAAACTATTTTTTATATATTTAACCTCTTTTTTATATATTTAAATTATTTTTGTAATTATTAAACTATTTTTATATATATTAAAACGTTTTTTAAAGTTTACAGTAATAATAAAACGTTTTTTATAAATTTTAAAAATATTTAAAAACCTTTTTCTATATTTATAAACGATTTTAATTTTTTATATATATATATATATATATATATATAACTATATATAGTAATTATTAAACTATTTTTTATATATTTATATTTTTGTGATTAAAAACTATTTTTAGATTTTTAAAATTTTTATTTATTAAAACTAATTTTTAATATATTTTAATTTGTATAATTTTGAATAATATTATCTAATATATTTTCAATTTCAATTTTTATTTTATATTTTATATTTTCGAATTTCATTAAAAAAATTAATATTTTTTTTTATTTATTTTTTTGAAAATTCTGAGGAAAGGGTTCCCTCAGAATATTTCGACGACCGCGTCCGTAGGAAAATTTTGAGGACTTTTGTGACGAACTCTCGTCCTCACAATTTCCTCGAAATTACTGTTCCTCGAAATTCCGTCAGAAAATTTCGAAGAAATTTCGAGGGAAAATGAAATTTCGAGGAGTTTTTTTCGAGGACCTTTTTCCTCGGTATGTCGTCGGAATACGGTTATTCCGACGACATACTGAGGAAAAAGTCCCTCAGCGTGTTTTCTTGTAGTGATACAGTAACACACGACGACATAATCATTGTTCTATTATCATTACATAAAAAATCATATAATATGCCAAAAGCTTTGTAACATTCATAAGAAAGTCTACAAAACCAAACTAATAATATGCCGAAAGGAAACGAAGATTAGTGAGTCAGTGACGAAGAAGGGAGCGTAGATTAAATATGATCCACATAATTGAGAAAAATGTCGCTCCAGTTCGTATATGCAGCATCCGACTAAAGGGGTAGTTTGGTAAAAGCATTTCCAGATTCCTATTGGCAAAAATCTTATATAAACTTGGACAAGATTTAGGTTCACCCCCTATGGTGAACTTTTATATTCACCACACCATTTATGACCAATAAAAATGACATGTAGATAATCAAATAAAATATATTAAATTTATTTTAAAATAGTTAAAAAAGAATAATGACAATTCTAAACCATAAATCTTAATTTTTAAACCCTAAACATTAATTTCTAAATCCAAACCCTATACCCTAAATCAAAATTCTATACCATAAACCCAAATCCTAAAACCTGACCCCAAACCCAAATTCTATACCCTAAACCCAAACCCAAATTTTAAACCCTAAACTCAAACCATAAATCTTAAATCTAAACCTAAACCCTAAACCCAAATCGTAGACCCTAAACCCAAACCTTATACCATAAACTCAAATTCTATACCCTAAACCCAAATCGTAAACCCTAAACCCAAACCGTATATCCTAAACCCAAATCCTAGACCTTAAATCCAAACCCTAACCCTAAAATTTAAATTTAAATTTAGGGTTTACGGTTTGGGTTTAAGATCTAGGATTTAGATTTAGGGTATACGGTTTGAGTTTAGGGTCTAGGATTTGGGTTTAGGGTCTAGAATTTGGATTTAGGGTATTAGATTTAGATTTAAGGTTTATGGTTTGGGTTTAGGGTCTAAGATTTGGGTTTAGGATATATGATTTTGGTTTAGGGTATAGAGTTTGGATTTAGAAATTAATATTTAGGGTTTAAAAATTAAGATTTGTGGTTTAGAATTGGCACTATTCTTTTTTAACTATTTTAAAATAAATTTATAATTTTTATTTAATTATCTACATGTCATTTTCATTGGTCATAAATGGTGTGGTGAATTTAAATGTTCACCGTAGGGGGTGAACCTAAGTCTTGTCCTATAAACTTCTATAAATACCAAAGCTGAGTGAAACCTTTACACAGTCACTCTTAAGTCTTAAAGCTGAGCATTCCTTTTCTTATTTCTTCATCATCCACTTACAAAAAGCAAAGAGAAAAAATCAGAAGAGATGGATCAAATAAAACCTGAGTTTATGAAGAAACTGACCAAATCTTCACAGTTTCAGATATTAGCTTATGCGTTAGGTCAGGAATCTTCTAGTTATACAAAAATAAATAATAATATGGTGACCAATGACCATGAGACACAACAGTTCGAACGGCATAAATAGTGAACAGATAAATAAAAGCCACGAATATACCTAACTAGAAATGAATGAGTGTGTTATACATCAATAATCATGGAGCTATTTACACATAACAAAATCCTTTAAACTAAAAATAAAACAAAACCAAAAGACATGGAGAAGGAACAGTAAACTCAATCAGTGGACAAAGAAACGAAACGAAACAAAAATATCAAGTTATAATAATATAAACAATCAGGCTGACTTATAATTAAGTGGGTCCAATTCCTACTGAGAGATAAATTGATCAAATTAAACGCATACATGTGTAAAACTCATATGCTCAATAATGTTTAAAGCTAGAGCCACAACCCAATAACCCATAGCAATATTCGTGAGATGAAGAGGAAAAAGACGAGGTTCGTAAAGATGTCACAAGACTCGTAAAAGTCTAAATCAAATCAGTATATTCAGGAAAGATAATGCATTCATATGCTATTGTTTGAGTTTATATGGAACGATGGAAGAAAAAATGTAAAACAGATGCAACTGTATTCAACTATGTAAAAGGAAGCTATGATGCATAGATCATTTCGTTTTTTTTTAATTGTTCTATACTTTTTTCTTATAACTGAAAATTTTGAAATAAAAGTTTTAGTGGAAGGGTGTAAGGACGGTGAAGTTGGACAACCACAAATGGCAAATGATGAGAGAACGAGGGGTCATGTTTGAAGTGAGAAGTAATAACCAGTACTAGCTTGTTCCTTGGGCCATGCGGGTGTTGTGTACGGGAAGGATGATGGACCCAACACTCCTCATGGCCACCACTAATCTTGGGAGTTGGGTTTGATTAAATAGTTCTAAAAGTTAGAGAATTACTGTATGTCATATACAATCTGATACCAAAAAAAATTGGTTAGGTCTAGTCACTAGTTTCAAGTCTTCGAGACTAAAGCCATACCGAGCTTTGGATCAATCTCTAGGCCATTTATCGGGGGTATTTTTGTTGTTTGATTTAAACTTTTCATGATTTATATTTGAGCTAGATGTTCTGATTTATTAATGTTTCTATATCAAGAGATCTGAGTTTCAAATCCTAATAAATATAGAATTATGCAGATTAATAAAGAAAAGTATAAGAGATTTGTACTATGGTGCAAGGAGTATCGACATGGAATCGATAGAGCGGTTCATCATTCAGACGTGAATCTTCGTAAACCAGATAGAATTGTCTAAAATATTATCACTATAACAGTATAATTATCCAGTGTTAGAGAAAAAGATGTTCTCAGATAATATATTGGGTGAATCGCAAATTCTTATAAAGTACGTTATGATGAAATGAATACACAACCGAGTTAGTCTTGGAAAGATAATTTTTCATAGTTTCATGGTATTAAAGCTCGAAGATGTAAGACTATTTTGGATCATTCATAAATTAGTCATATTTGTGGCACGACTCTATAAAAGATTGGCTATGGTGGAACTCTGGAAGGTAATGAAGTGCTCCTAGGAGACTAGAAGCTAATAGTGAAAATTATTCAAAGGGTTTATCATGACACATTCCAATTTCAAGTAGTTGATGATGAGCTGCAAAACTTGATCGACGGAACGAGTAATGACGTAAATATGCCAACTCCATGGTTTCTATTCTCTTAAAAAAAACAGACTAGTCAACAATGAAAGCATCAACATTGCTGTGAACACATACTTATTGTTATCACACTCGCCCACCAAAAACAAAATAAAACAATTCATTTATGTGACCCCAATTTTGCTTGCCTAGTTGCAAATAATAAAATACATGTTAACTTGATAAACTAAGCCATTACTAATCAAATCAAATCATATTATAGTTCTCTCTAAAAATGTTGGCGAGACCGTAATAGCAAAACTCTTATTCTGCTTCAAACAGAGTAGCCATTATATAAAAAACAATTAATTTGTCTTTTATAACTGTTGGTCAAACAAAAGTAAACAAAATCAGAATTCGCGTCTATAACGCAATCGCATTAAAAAAACAGCGATGATCAAGAATATAATAAACCAAAACGCGTCTTCTGAGACAAATAAAAAGGTTCCTTGTTCGTCACGCATCGCATAATCACTTACCTCCGACTCGTCGGCCAGTAAGGAGGTTCAATGTAAGAGTAACTAGACAAAGGCATCGGCGGTGGCGGCTGCATAGCATAAGACGGCGGCGCTGTATGCTGCTTATAAATCCCCTGTGGAGCCTCCTTCTGTGGTGGTGGTGGTGGAGGATTCGGCATAGGGTAACCATAGTTCCCGCCTAGAAACTGAGGCGGCTGAGAAGGATATGGATAATAAACGGGGGCGTTGGAAGGAAGGTTATTATAGCCTGAAGGACCGTAATAACCGCCACCAGGTTGAGGGGTGACCGGTTCGCCGTCCATATGGAAGCTGGCGAATTTGCCGTGATCGCCGTACTTGTGATTGAGCCACATAATCACATTAGGGTTAGCTCTGGCCTTGAGCTTAATTGTGTTGTTTGCGTCAAGATAAGTCATAGAGTAATATGCTGGAATAATTATAAATATTACTTTTAAGAAAATGAATCTATCATCAATCATCAACAAAGAAAGGAGAAGAAGAGGGTACCGGTGAGAGACTGCATAACTTCAGTCACTTTTCGATGGCAAAGCTCGCAGGTTTTGTTCACTTTTATCTCACAGCTCTGCAAGAAAAGAGTAATAAAAGTAAAAGGGAGGACACAGTAATATTAATCGATTAAATCCAAGAATATTCTGAATTCGTTTTTGCTAACCATGTCGACAGAGAAATCCATTGGAGGAGGAGCTGCTAGCATTTTTTTTTTCTCTTTTCTGCTTGCTTGCGTAACAATCAAACCTAATCAATAGATTTTTTTTTATATAGTTTGTTCTTGTTTAACTATGGCAAGTGAAACTAAGGTAATAATATTTATTTGTATCTTTGTCTTGCCTGAAAATACGTCGTGTACGATATTTAGTATCCCGAAATTGTTTATTCTACGGGGCACTAGGGGGAAACATGGGGTCAACCGGTCAATTGATATCTACATTAATTAATTGAATAAAAGATAAATCAAAAGCCAATAACCAGGACACATTTGTATTTGTAATGGATTTTTGCGTATAATCTTTGTTATAGGCCTGAGAGGCTGAGACTTATTATCCGGGATCTGGATTAGATCTGACGGATCTGTTTCAAAAATACGATATTCGGGATATCTGGATCCGAATCCGAATCCGAATAGTAAAATCAAAGATCCGTCAAAACCGAATTCGGATCCGAATATCTTAATTTTTAGGTCCGGATACCCGGATCTTGATCTGTATTTATAAAATATATTAAAACTTTTTTTAGTTTTATTGATAATTATATTTGATATATTGATATGTATTCGTAAAACTCGTTTTATAATACTATATTTTAAATTTTAAAATATTTATTTATATTTATAAATATTGTATAAATATTTAATATATGTACTATTTTAGAATTTTTCATATTTTAACTATTATCTTTATTTTATTAATTATTTTTACGAATTCGGATCCGAATATAATATGATATATATACGGATATCAGGAAGCCAGATATCCAGAAACCTTGAATCCGGATTTGGATATTAAATCCATGGATCCGACGAATTCGAATACTCCCAAATTTTCTATATATCTGGATCTGTCCCACCCCTACATTGTTATATTCTATTTTGTTTTAGTTATCTCATTTTAAAAAGGGAAAGTATTCCGAGAGAATTAAAACAAAATAGAACACACTGCATGGAACAAGACTTAGATTCACCCATTAGGATGAACCTTTAAATTCATCGCCTTTTTAATAACTAATTAAATTGCCAACTAAATTAATGATTAGAAATATTAAATAATTTTTTAAAAAAACTAAAATAATTAATAAAAAAATTATTGTCAATTTTATTAATGTTAATATTGCCACCATCTAAACCCTAAACCCTAACTCTAAATCCTAAACCAAAATTCTAAACTCTAAATCATAAATTATAAATCCAAACTCATACCCTAAACACAAATCCTAGACCTTAAACCCAAATCTTAAACCTTAAACCAAAACAATAAACCCTAAACCTAAGACCTAGACCCTAAACTTAAACATATACCCTAAACCCAAATCCTAAACTCTAAATCCAAACCGCAAAATCATAAACCATAAACTCTAAATCCTAAACTCAAACTCTAAACTCTAAACCCCAAACCATAAAACCAAACTCATATCCTAAACCCAAATCCTACACCCTAAACCCAAACCATAAACCCTAAACCTAAAACCTAAACCTAAACATATACCTTAAACCCAAACCCTAAACTCTAAACCCAAACCATAAATCCTAAATCTTAAACTCTAAAGCCTAAATTCAAACTCAAACTCTAAACTCTAAATCATAAACCCTAAACCCAAACTCTATACCCTAAACCAAAATCCTAGACCCTAAACCCAAATTTTAAATTTAAACCCTAAATCCAAACCTTATACTCTGAACCAAAACCTTAGACCGTAAACCCAAACCCTAAACTCTAAATCCAAATTTTAATTTTTAAGCTTAAATTTTAAAGAAACAACATCAATATTAATCCAAACATTTATGGTATACGATTTGGGTTTAGAATTAATGGTTTGGGTTTAGAATTTAGGGTTTGGGTTTCGGGTATAGATCTAGGTTAGGGTCTAGGTTTAGGGTCTAGGTTTTTGGTTTAGGATTTATGGTTTGAGCTTAGGATCTAGGATTTGAATTTAGGATATAGAGTTTGAGTTTATGATTTAAGGTTTAGAATTTAGATTTAGGGTTTAGAGTTTGAGTTTATGGTTTAAATCGTGGTATTAGCATTATCAAAATTGACACAATTTTGTTTTTTTTTTAATTATTTTGGTTTTTAAAAAATTATTTAATATTATTTATTTATTAATTTACGGGGTGCTTTAATTAAAATGAGAGGTAAATTTAAAAGTTCATCCTGAAGAGTGAACCCAAGTTTGTTCCACTGCATATACTGTATGATCAGCATTCCTAAAAATCTGAATTACATCGGTGATTTAGTGTTAGTGGCTGTTGTCAGATGATCATACATACATGAATACATCGCATGGTCTGTCGACTTGGGACTTTTTGTTGATGAACCGCATTCATTGAGTTGGTTCATTGCAGTTTTACAGTGTCTTTTATAAAGAGAGACTTACACTTTAAGACACACTAGATCTTGACCCGCCCAACTGGGCGGGTATTTATTTTAGGGTTTATTTTATGTTTTTAGTTTTTTAATTATAAATGATATATTTGTAATATTTAAATATAAATTTAGATTGAAAATTAACATTTGTAGTTATAATAAAAATTAAAAGTTAAAAAAAAAATATTTTGATATAAATTTTAAATTCCTAATTAAAATAATATAGAGATGGGTCATAATTTTTTCCAATTCCAAAATCTTAGCATTTTTAATAACAAATAAAATAATTTATAAATACATAAAATATATAAACATATTTGAAATAAATTTGTTAAAAAAAAATCTTACACCATTGTTGTTTATTTCTATAGTTTGACCGGTGGCCGTATAGATATTTGCTTTCACTTCAATTTTTTTCTTTGTTCTATATTATATATTACATATATATATATATATATATGTGTGTGTGTAAATTAATATGTATTACGTAATTGTTAGTATAACATTTTAAAACAAAAATTTTATTATTACTTTAAATAATTATATTATGTGATTTTAATCGTCTATTATATCACAGTGTATCATATAAAAATATAATATTTTTAATAATTGGACTTATATTATAAAAGTGTTATACTAACAATTTAAAATATTTTATTTATATGATATATAAATTGATTTTGATGTGTGATTTTTGTTTTATTTTTTTATTAATAAATATTGAAAAATATTAAATGTTAACAAAAAATCTATTAGGAAATTTATTTTGGTTAAGATTCATTCTATTAAAGGAATCTATTATTTAAATTAGGAAAATACATTAAATATACTTAAATATATCATTTAAATAAGGAAAATACAAAATTCTCTACTATCTTTGTTACCAAACAAAATTTTTTTTTAAAGACTCCTATCCCTATTACCAAACAAAAGCTTAAAGTACTTCTACTTTAATAAGATAGATTCTATATTTTCTTTTCTTTCAAAGACACATTGTGTTTTGACACACTTTATGGAGACTTTATGTCGACAGGTGTCTTTTTCTAGACAAAAATAACCTTACTTCAGTGTAAGGAGAAGAATATTGTTTTAAAAGAAACGTCACACGTTAACTAGATTTTTGATAGAATAGTTATTTTAGCTCAAAAGAAAAAGAGAGAGAGAGAAATTATTTTTAATGTAATTATTATTCTTCGTTCACCCTCATTTCATTTGTACTTGTTTATTTCAAAAATTAAAGATACATAAATCAATTTTATTTAATACCATAAATTATAACTTCTTATTTTCAACATTTTAACATCCATTTTAGTATATAATTTCTGTTTTTTAATTTTTTTAGAAGAACATATAGACAAGAATGACGTAAATGAAAAATATTGATGAAAAAAACGTGGACAAAGAAACATAGATAAGTCAGTGGTGGTTAGGTTCATGTCTATGTGAAAAGAGTGTAGTAGATGTGTTCGTAGTGGATAAGTCAATAGTGGTTAGATTCATGTCTATATTAACGTAATTTAGTGAACAATAGTGGTTGAGAGAAGAGGTAGATGATACTAGAGACTGATAAGTGAAGATAGAAAAGAAGATGAATCCACTTTCATCGTATCCACCACCACCTTCCACTCCTCACATCTTCTACTTCCGTATCCACATCCACCACCATAACATCCACCAACACGACATCCACCATCAGCCCCTCTTATGTATCCCCATCCACCACTAGATCATCCATCCCCACCACTTCCTCCTCCTCACGTCTTCCACTTCCGTGTTCATATCTAGCACCATAGCATCCACAGTCACGACATCCACCACCACCTTCTTCTCCTCATGTCTTTTACCTATGTATCCACATCCACCGCCAAAGCATCCACCATCACGACATCCACCACCACCATCACCTCCTCCTCCTCCTCACGTCTTCCACCTTCATATCGACATCCACCACTATGACTTCCATCACTTCCTCCTCTCGAGTAGTCACTTTCACCACTGTTTTCATCCTCATGTTTTTCACCACCGCTTCCATTGAGGTAACCACCGTTATCTCCACACAATCTCCAACACCCTCATTTTGAAATCAGATCTTTAAATTAAGATAAAAAATCAGATAAAAACTAACTTTTCATATATGAATCTGTTAGATATATCTATGAAATTAGGAACAGAGAATCACAATTGAGAATGGATAGGAGTTTTTGGATTCATTGTGTGACTCACCAATGGTCGAGGATGAAGAGCTGGAGAGACTAATTCGACGGAACAGTCTCAGATTGAGTAAAAGCTAGAGGTGGAGATAAAGAGCTTGAACAAAGTGACATAATTTGATTTCTAGATCGAGAAGATCTGATGTCGATTTGAAGATTGAAAAGATGAAGATGAGTTAGATTTAACTTTCGTCAAAGAGAAGATGAAGAGATAAGATTTTTTTTTGTTTTTTGTGCACAAAGAAATAATGTTATTAATATATTTTTATTAATTGGTTAAAAAAAGTTAATAACTCTTCTAGTTAGAAGGCTAACTATAGATATACTTATTTTAGTTTAAGGTTATATTAGTAAAATTGCAGAAAAAAGTGTGTTAAATAGGAATGTGTCCTTTTGTGAAATTGCAAACTCAACTTGTGTCTCTAGGCGTAATATTCTCTTTTATAAATAACAGAAACATCTGAAACAAATAAAAACTTCAATCGACACAATAAGGATAAGGTCATGCCAACCTAGCAAGGTAGGAGTGGAGACGAGTTCCCCTTGCAAGCATTTTGATGCAGCATGATCCGTGACTCTAGATCACGTTTCCTTTTCGTTTTACTACTTTCCTTTTCTCAGTTATTGGTGTTATTTATCTTTAGTTTACAATTACTTTTGTGTTTAGGAATAGGGCATTCACGTAATCCCTTTAGGATAGTAAACTAATAGTTAGTATATAAACAAGGTGATACCACCTCTGTATATTCACGCTTTGATTAATAATAAATTGAGTTTTCTTAAGAGCTTTTACAAGCACTGCGAAGAGTATTCACGACCCCAAAGAGTTCTAAAGAACACTGTGAAGAGTATTCGTCTCCATTGTTAACGTTCCCAAGTTACCTTAAGCTTCAAGTCATCGACCTAGGGTTCGTAATCTTGAATCTTATCATCTAAAGCTTCCGCCTCTCCATCAGTTGGTATCAGAATCAGCACGTTTCGGGAATTCATTACTCGTTTTCAATGACTAAGAAAACGACTGAAGGATCATCTCAAGACTTGAGTGATTTACGAGCACTAATTAGTGAGATGCAGACAGCTCTCGCCATCACCATCCAGACATCGTTGCAGACATCAATGCAACAAGTAGGCGATTCTTTAACGACTCGTTTGGATGCTATGACCACAGATTTAATCACTCGACTAGAACCTCCAAACCCACAAGCGATTCAAGTTGCACAACCACAAGAGCAGCTACCGCAGAATCAACAACACCTACCGCCAATACATCAACCACCTCAACACCAACACCAACTTCACCCTCGTCCTCTGCAACACCAAGTATTTCCGCGCCAACACCAATTAGGAGATGCTCGGGATCGAGATCATTGCGAAGAAAAAGACGAGGAACATCGGCAAGCTTTTCGTGAGGATATACGACAACGAGATTTCATCAACAACCGTTGGGAGAACAGTTTCAAAGTTGATATCCCGGAATTTCATGGTGGCCTAAAGGGTGATGATCTCATCGACTGGTTGGTATCCGTCGAAGAAATCCTCGAATTTAAACAAGTTCCTCCTGGCCGGCGAGTCTCTCTTGTGGCAATGCGTTTTCGCGGTCATGCGGCGACCTGGTGGAAACAATTTGGAAACAATTGAAAGCAACCCGATCTCGTACGGGGAAAGATCCGATCCAGTCTTGGGAAAAGCTCACAAAACACTTTTGTTTGACATTCTTACCTCATAATTATGATCGGACAATATATAACCGGTTACAAAATCTACGACAAGGAAACCAGAGCGTAGATGATTATGCTGAGGAATTCGCGTTGTTATTAACACGTACGGAGATTCATGATAGCCAGATCCAGCTCGTATCTCGATTTATCGGAGGTCTTCGTCCACAGCTTCAGACGGCTATGGCTCAATTTGATCCAATGACAATCAGTGAAGCACACCGGCGAGCAGCGACTTTTGAGCAACAAACACGTTCTTCTAACTGGAACTATCCACCCACTAAATCTAAGACGCAGGAGACAGTAGGAAATACGAGCTCGACAACATCAAAAGACGCAGGCGATGCTAGTAACTCTGCAGCAAAGACTAATCCACTAGAAGAACAAACACTACGGCGTTCAACTCGTCCCTCCGCCCTACGATGCTATTCATGTGGAGAACCTGGGCACCGAATTTCAGCTTGTCCACACTCAACACGTAGAGGCCTGATCGTGGATGGACAACATGAGGAGCAGGAAGTATACGACTCCCAAGAAGAAGAAGATGAAAGTGGCAGCGACGCCATTCATCACACCACAGGAGATACATGTCGCATGTTAGTACTTAGGCGTTCCTGCATCGCCCATACACGAAACGATGATCAATGGCTTCGCACTAATATCTTCCGCTCTACTTGCACCATTAACGACCGCATATGTACCTTCGTTATTGACTCAGGCAGTTGTCGAAACGTCATATCAGAAGAAGCTGTTACTAAATTGGGTCTTGTCCGTGAAAGTCACCCGTCACCTTACACGTTAGGATGGTTCAATGACAGTGCCACTGTTTGTATTTCTCACCGGACCCTGGTTTCGTTTTCCATCGGTCCTTACTATTCGGATCGTATCTATTGTGATATCGCTCCTATGGATATTTGTCACCTGTTACTAAGACGTCCATGGGAATATGACCGCAAAGTTTTACATGACGGAGCTGACAATACATATCAATTCACATGGAACACACGGAAGATCTTACTGTTACCATCAAAAGAACCTGCAGTGCCGTTGCGATCTCAGGCCACTCCACGGTCTACTCCGATACAGGGCACTACTCTCCTTTGTTCTTATGCGGCGTTTCTATCTGAGCTACGCTCGGAAGGCCGTGCATTCGCCCTAATTATGTCATCAGTAAGCAACAACGGGCCTGCTTTGCAACCTATTCCATCTCTGGCAAGCATTCTCAAAGAGTTCGAAGATGTCTTTCCCACAGAGTTACCAACGGAACTACCACCGCTACGGGACATTCAACATCAGATTGACCTCGTGCCTGGAGCAACATTACCAAACAGACCGCACTACTGTATGAGTCCTCAAGAGCATGAAGAACTAAGACGACAAGTGGAGGATTTACTGCGGAAAGGTCACATTCGTGAGAGCCTTAGTGCATGTGCCGTTCCGGCTCTTTTGATTCCAAAGAAAGATGGCACTTGGAGGATGTGTGTTGATAGCAGGGCAATTAATAAGATCACCGTTTGTTACCGGTTCCCGATTCCCCGCTTGGATGATTTGTTAGACCAGATTGGTACCTCTAAAATCTTCTCGAAAATTGATCTCAAAAGTGGTTACCATCAGATACGCATTCGCCATGGTGATGAGTGGAAGGTTTGTTTGAATGGTTGGTTATGCAGTTTGGATTGTCTAATGCTCCAAGTACGTTCATGCGAATTATGAACCAAGCACTCCGACCATTCATTGGGCGCTTTGTTGTCGTCTATTTTTACAATATTCTTATTTTTAGCCCCAACCTTGCTGAGCATGAAGACCACCTCCGCCAAAGTCTTGCAGGTCCTGCGTGTGGAGAAACTTTTTGCGGCTCTGCACAAATGCGAATTTCGAGTATCGCAGGTCCTATTTTTAGGATATATTGTCTCAGATCGGGGTTTGTCTATGGATCAGTCGAAAATAGAGGCAGTTAGGTCGTGGCCAATTCCAAAGACGGTTTCAGAGGTTAGGAGTTTTCATGGTCTCGCCTCTTTCTATAGGCGTTTTGTCCACCACTTCAGTTCGATAATGGCGTCCATTACAAATTGTATGCGTGAAGGTAAGCTTGTTTGGACGACAGAAGCAGATCAAGCCTTCGCCACCATCAAAGAAAAATTAACGACTGCGCCTATCCTCGTACTTCCTGACTTCACCAGTACCTTTGAACTTCATTGTGATGCTTCTAAACTTGGTATTTGAGCGGTTTTAAGTCAGAACGGACGGCCTGTTGCGTACTACAGTGAGAAGCTATCTGGTGCGCGTGGTCGCTACAGTACGTATGACGTCGAATTCTATGCCATTGTACAAGCTATTAAACATTGGCGCCATTATTTAGTCCATCGGGATTTTGTGCTCTTTACGGATCACGACACCCTCCGACATCTAGATAGTCAAGCAAAGGTCTCTTCTCGTCATGCGGGATGGATAGCTTACTTGTAACAATTTACCTTTTCTATTCGTCATCAGTCTGGGAAAACTAATAAGGTTGCCGATGCATTGAGTAGACGTCACGGTTTAATCACCACAATGCATACATCCGTGCAAGGCTGTGCTTCTTTTGTTGACCTCTATGAAACCGATCCTTTCTTTGCGCGAATTTACAAGGAAACAGAGCAGGGGCCGAACAATGACTACACCATTCACGATGGCTTTCTCTTTCATGGACTTCGTTTATGCATTCCTGACTGCAGTTTGCGGCATAAGATTATTATGGAACTCCATAATGAAGGTCATGTGGGACGTGATCGCACCTTACAACTCGTCTCTGCTTCGTACTTTTGGCCTTCTTTGCGGCGAGAAGTAGAGCGTTTTGTCGAGCGGTTTCGCATTTGTCAACAGGCAAAAGGGAAATCGTCTACACCGGGTTATACTTACCGCTTCCTGTTCCTACACAGCCATGGACAGATGTGAGTATGAACTTTGTTCTCGGGTTACCACGAACACAACGCGGACATGATTTTATCTTTGTCGTTGTCGATAGATTTTCAAAAATGGTTCACTTCATTGCTTGCAAAAAGACTACAGATGCGGTGCAGGTCGCTGTTTTTTATTTTCGTGAAGTTTACCGCCTTCATGGCCTGCCTTCTTCTATCGTGTCTGATCGGGACACTCGTTTTCTCAGTCATTTTTGCCCCTCTTTGTGGAAGCACCTTGGCACTTCTTTGGATATGAGCTCCGCTTATCATCCACAATCTGACGGACAAACGGAGGTTGTAAATCGTTCCCTGGGCAATTTGTTGCGCAGTTTGGTGGGTGACAACATTAAGTCTTGGGATACAAAACTCTGCCAAGCCGAATTCGCCCATAATCATGCTGTGAATAGAAGCTTGGGTATGTCTCCTTTTCGTGTGGTATATGGAGTTATTCCTCGGGGACCTTTGGATTTGATTACGGCACCTGATAAAACTCGGCTCCATGGCGAAGCTATCGACTTTATCACTGAGTTGCAGTCCGTTCATAACATGGCGAAGCAGCATCTTGAGGACTCTGTCACCAAATATAAAAAAGCGGCATATGTTAAAAGACGTGAGGTTATTTTTGACTCGGGTGATTTGGTTTGGGTTTATTTGACCAAGGAGCGACTTCCTCTCCGAGAATATAACAAGCTGAAGTATAAGAAGATTGGTCCCGTCGAGGTTCTTGAGCGTATCAATCCCAACGCTTATCGCGTTCGGTTACCACCTCATTTACGCACTTCTAACATTTTTAATGTCAAGCATCTTTCTCGTTTTCATGGTGATAACGTGTCCCCGGATTCGTGGTCGAATCCTTCTCAGGAGGGGGGACCTGATGCAGCATGATCCGTGATCTCTAGATCACGTTTCCTTTTCGTTTTACTACTTTCCTTTTCTCAGTTATTGGTGTTATTTATCTTTAGTTTACAATTACTTTTGTGTTTAGGAATAGGGCATTCACGTAATCCCTTTAGGATAGTGAACTAATAGTTAGTATATAAACAAGGTGATACCACCTCTGTATATTCACGCTTTGATTAATAATACATTGAGTTTTCTTAAGAGCTTTTACAAGCACTGCGAAGAGTATTCGCGACCCCAAAGAGTTCTAACGAACACTGCGAAGAGTATTCACCTCCATTGTTAACGTTCCCAAGTTACCTTAAGCTTCAAGTCATCGACCTAGGGTTTGTAATCTTGAATCTTATCATCTAAAGCTTCCGCCTCTCCGTCACATTTGTACTCGACACAAGCTCAAAAGAAAGTAATTCTGTAATTTGCCCTTCTTCAGTACAGACTGGGGCGAGACACGACCTTGGGTTTGATGGCTTTTCGGACATCTCAACCGTTCTATTGAGATCTCCTTTCTTGCAGGGATCAACAAACAGTAGCCCACTAAATCAGGAGCTAGACCTTTCTGTCTCATCTCATTTGTATCATTCAAAGCTTCTTTCAGGTTGTTTTCACCACCGTAAACTCCTGATACAAGTATTGCATGTATGAAATCTGGGGATATTAAAAAACCTCTCTCCTCTCTCTCTCCTCCTTTACTCTCTCTCGCGAACGACCAACGTTTTAACTCAAGCAGTCTCCGGTGTCCGGCAGCGCGCGCGTGACGGCGCCGGAGGACCACCTCTACCCCTCAATCTCATCTTCTCTTTGCTATTCGTCAGATCCCCACCTCCTTGTTCGATATGCTCGTGATTCTGCGGTAGGGTTTCTTCCCGGAGAGAAGCCGCGCGCGAGGCCTTTCATCTCCGGTGACGTCTCTGCTACTGGTGGCTTCTCGGCGAGGATAAGGAGTGGTCTTCGTGGCGTGTAGTCGACTTTTAGGGCTTGTGGCGTGGATCGATTTTCCGTTTTCGATCTCCCCGGAGCTTGACGCCGTTGACGAAGGGTACGGTTGTTTGGCCTCTAGAAGCTCTGTTAGGGTTTCGATTGGTCTCACTTCGGTTAGGGGGATGGTTTCTTCGATCTCTCCGGCGTCGGAGTGGTTGAGTTTTTTTCTTCCGATAGCCAAATGAACTCCGGTGCTTCGTCATATCGGAGGTGGGTCTTGGGTCGTTGCTCGCAGTAGGAGATGGAGTGCTTCCTAGTTATGGCCCGTGTGAATGTGCTTGCTGTCTATAGCAAGCTGTCGTCTATGGCGGTTTGTGGACATCATGTTTCAGACACTTCATTTCAGTTTCCTTCTTCACTGCTCTGTCTTTAGCTATTCCTTCGTTGACGTCTATGTCTCTCGGATGGGTCTCGTTCTTCATTTGCTCGGCCTTGTTCCATTGACACCGAATTCGGGTCTTAACGGTTCGGAAATGGCCTTTGGTTTTCAAAGGTCACAATTGGTGAGGTGGGCTTGGGTTTTCATTCCCGCCTCGGTGTCTCCATTTGGTTTTGCTTGCATCCGACGACCGCATATGCTATTGTAGTTGTGCAGTGGCGAGTTGAACTTTCCTTATAGGTGCTGAGACAAGCTAGGATGGGAGTGGCGTCGGCTTCAGTCCGCATTTGTGCAGGTTCATAGGCGGCATTAGCGGGCGCTTGCTCGAATTGGGATGCGTTTTAAGGCGTCAGTGGCGTTTAATACATGGCGGCTTTGGTGGCATTTGCAAGGCAGAGGTATGTATTTGAAAACATCCCCTATGGTCGTCTTGCTCTTCATAGACGGAGAAGGTATAAGTTTCGTGGAGATCGTCGGAAACTAGCTACTCCGGAGACGTCAAGGGAACTCCCGGCATCCACGGCAACGTGGAGAACCTCACTTTCCCGAGGATTACGTCAATGGTTGAGAACGGCTACTGATATCAAAGTTTTCTGAAAAACAAACTAGCGGATTGTGCCGGGTTTCGTGGGTGGGCGAAGCTAAGCTTGTACTATTTAGACTTTGGTGCTTTTGTTCGAAACGCGCTTGTAACCGTAATCCGATTCCCGATTCTCAGGTGGTTTAATATAATATTTAATTAAAAAAAAAAATCTGGGGATATTCCTTCGGCTTTTATAGCATCAGCAATTTCATGCTAAGTCGTGGATTACACGCCATCTAATTAGTAAAATCACTAACTGCATAACGTTTTTATGGCGTCACTAATAAAAATACAAGATAGAAGTCTTAGCTCTCAAATTTCGAAGAACCCAAACACAAATACACAACACAATACGTCAAATAACTTGGTTGTTCTATTTCCTGAGCATAGACTATATATAAACTTGTTAATAAGCTTGCAATTAAACTACTCTTTGCAAATAGACATAGATTAATGAAGAAAACGATTACAATCGACATGACACAAAGGGTACCGTTATAAGTGAATGCAGTAGAACAATTCAGGTGGTGCATTCTTCATAAGGTAAGGTGAAATTGTCAATCATAAAATCGTCAATAATATTTATCATAATTTATATACTATAATTATCCAAAAAAACATTTAGCATCATTCTACTTACCTTCACTCAAAACAAACTCTTGCATATTTGGTTCAAAATGCAACTATATTTCCTTATTTTCCAAATGATCATAATCTTTAATACAAATTTAAAAACTTTATCAACTGTTATTTCTGATTGAACTTTATAAGTAAATATTTTTATAATTAATGATATATATTTTTAGTTAGAATATTTTTATACTAAAATCTAGGAATAGTTAGAATCTTAATGAAAAATATGTAGTTTCTTGAATGAATTATTATTTTCTTTTTTTTTCTTTAGAATAATAAGATAGATGATAAATACCCGTCGAGTTAATTAGTTAATTCATTGTTTAACATGAAAAAAATAAATATTGGTCCGCACTAATTTTTTGTAATATTTATTAATTAGTGGTTTTAACATGAATAATTTGAAAACCAGTTTAGATATATTTTTATGGTTATTTTAAGTAACAAAAATATAATTTTTACTTCTGTTTTAATATAATAGATTAGAATAAAACGAAAGTGAAGATCTTGTAAAAAAAATCTCCAAGTAATATTTATGACGAAATAACTCCTTTTATCATACTATAATTCAGAATGTAGCATAGCTAAAGGATTTGTTAGTTTCGTTAGTTGGAGATTTACTTTCATCACATCTACTCTATTTTAATAGTCCTATTTATCGACAAATTTTTTGACAAATTTTTGAACTATCAAAATTTTAGACCAAAAATGGTACCTATGTCTCATTAGTCTAATTTCTATTTTGTAATATTTTTTCTTTTAAATGCTTTTTAATATTTTTGAAAATAAATTAAATAAATAGTTTTACAAACAAAAAAATGATAAATAGTAGATACTGATGAAATACTTATATCAACTTAGTGATTTTTTTTAGTTCTAAAAATGTTTACAACATAATTTCAGATTCCGTTTTCAGAAAGTAGAATTAGCAATCTACGAAGTAGAAAATTAAACTACTTTTTTATTAAATCTACTATGTTTATAATACGTGATTTACGTAAATAATAGTACTCTAAGAGGATATAGAATACAAACTACGCGCTTAACATGTCGTTGTAAAATTTGTACAAATCGGAATCTACACGTTACTGTAAATCTAAAACTTGTAGAAATCAAAATCTACACATTAATATAAATCTAAAAACTTGCTGAAACCGAGTTCTACAGATTTAGGGGGGTGTATTCAATTTAACATTTGATGTGATTTGATTTTTAATAGAGTTTTAGATGATTTTAATAAGTTGCAGAGATTTAGGTGATTTTTGTTAAACTACTCTATAATATCACCTAAAACCATGGGATTTGAGTTTTAATTTTTTTAACTAAGAAACTCCACCCAAACACCCTAAAATCACCTCAAAATTTTAAAACTCCACAACTTAAAATATTTTCAATAACAGTGGATTTCAGAGTACTTTACGAAATGTCAAGTTCAATAACAGTGGATTTTAAATGAGTTTTTAAAATTCATGTTTGAATAACAGTGGATTTGTCATTTTAATGCAAATCACCTCAAACTCTCGGTTAAAAAATAAGCAGTTCCAAAAATTATGGGAATAAAATATTTCAAAATATTCAGTTTCCATATATGAAAAATCATTTTTTCAGAATAAAAATGTTATTAATTGTAGTTATGAATTTAAAATTAAAATTGTCATTAATTGTAACTAAAATTTTAAAATCGATTTTTTTTTGGGTTTTATGTTATTAGTTATTTTAATTATAATAATATATTTTATTATAATATTAAATATTTATAAATACATTATAACGATTTATCAATTATACTTACGATTTCAATATTATAATTTTGATTTACTGATCATAATTACAAATTTAAAATTCAAATTTTAAGCGCATTATTGCCACTTTGTAAATTATTAGTCTAATGGGACATAAATTATATAAAATTAGTCTAATGATATATAGTTATCATTTTTTGCCTAAAAACAATTTTCCTAAAACAGTTATTACGGTTAACTAAAATTGGCTTCTTTAATAATATACTAGACCATGACCCCGTGCTCCCGCACTGGTATTGGATTTAAACTGTATTCACTGTAAACTCATGAATCACTGATTTTATAAAAGTCTCATTTATATTTTTAAGTTTTGTAAAATATATATAGAGTAGAATATATTATTTTATAATGTAGATATTTGATAATAATTTTTTGTCTGTACATAATATTATATTTATAATTTTATAAATTAATGCAGTTTGATGTAATTGTAATATTCATATATTAACTTTTTTGTTTTCTTGAAAATTGTATCGTAGCAAAGTAAAATATAATATATACTATAATTTATGTTTTTTTTTATTTTCAGCACAAAAAATAACAATCTATTGTAATTAATTAATTTAAAATATTTGATTTTAAGTGAAGTGGTAGAATCTATAAATAATAAAGAAAGACAATGACTAAATATGTAAATAAAAATAAATATTTGATCTGCTATCCGTGTTTCCAAACAAATATCATTTAATCTGCTATTCAAGTTTCTAAACTGCATAATATGTAAATAAGAAAGGAATTCAATGACTATATGTGTAAAAAGAGAAATATTTAATATGTTATCCAAGTTTCCAAACATATTTCATTTAATTTGTTATTTTTGTTTCCAAACAACTCTAAAAGGTACTTCAGTTTTAATAATATAGAAGTTCAAAAATACAAGTTTTAAACTAATATTTGATTGTTTAGATTGTTTTTAACCATCTCAAATATTCTCAGCTAAAATAATATAATAATAATTAAATATCAAAATTAAAATATTCAAATATGTATATTTTAAATTTTGAAATTTATTTAGATAAATATCTTATATAATTATCAATATTTATGACAAAATAATCAGGTTTCTTGTAACCATATCAGATGTAGGTTACAAAGGGAGAAACGACAGCGTTTTAGCTCTGAGGCGATTTTTGGGCGACTAGAGTTTCAAGGTGATTTTCTCCCCAAGGCAGCTTGCCGGTGCCGCCAAAGGCTCTCCGATGGAGGCTCCGGCTATTTCCGACTCGTCGGGAGTGGGTTCTCAGGCAGCTGCGACTCCGGTTGCTCCAAAAGGTAACTGGGTGCGTGCAGTTCAAGGTGAACGGAAGGGTTTGGTGAAGTATGACGTAAACGTAGTGATGAAAGATGGAGTGGGATCGATAACAGTTCCCGACGAAGTGAAGGATGCTTCTCCCTTATGGGATGAGTTCCTTATGGGCAAATTTTTGGACAAAGCGCCTCACATCGCTAAAGTCCATGCTATTGTCAATAAGATATGGACCATGGGAGATAAAGCTCAGATGGTAGAAGTGTACATCATAAACTCGAACACTATGAAATTCAGGGTTGCAAATAAGTCTACGCGGAAACATATTCTTCGTCGGGGTATGTGGAACTTGGCCGGGGTTCCGGTGGTTATGTCCAAATGGTTGCCTTTTGTAGAGGAGGATCAACCAGAAGAGAAGTCGATACCGTTATGGGTACATCTAAAACACGTCCCAATGAATATGGTATCTTGGGAAGGTCTAAACTTGATAGCTAGTCCAGTGGGAGTTCCTGCTAGACTTCACCCGGAAACAGCACAATGCATCAATCTAAAAACGCCAAAGATTTTCGTAAATGCGGATCTCACTAAGGAACTACCTCAGGCGATGAGTTTCAAACTTAATGGTAAGGAAACTCTCGTCGAATTCTCCTATCCTTGGCTTCCCTCGAGATGCTCCAACTGTACTAAGTGGGGACACTTGGAAAAGGCATGTTTGGCACCGAAGAAGACAAACGTGCAAACCAACATGGAGATGGAAGAAGGGGGAATAGTTGCTACGCCTATGGAGAGTGTCAATGTAGAGGAAGAAACTGATACGCAGAGGGAAGTAGCTCCTGAAGCAGAGCAGTTGAAGGAAATAGAAGTTGCGCAGGTTTTAAGTTTTAAAGGAGATGCCATTAAAACAGCGGATAACAATGTGCCAGTCACAGAGGAAGTCCAACCTGTGGAGAAGGAAATGAATAACACGAACGAGTTGGAGTGGTCCAACGTGTCCCCAAAGAAAGCTAGTCGATCACCAAAAAAAGGTTAGAGGAAGAGCAGATCACGACAACTTCAAGGTTTTCGGTTCTCTCCCAAGAGGAGGAAGGAGACGAAGTGGAGAATACTGGCTAGGAGGTCTTGGAAGTAGGAGAGGAAGTGGAGAAGACAATTCAGGATAAATTGGAGGAGGTAGCAGAATCTGTTGAGGATCTAGCAGTGCTGTCTACACAAACAAAAGAGAAGGAACAAAACGTGATCATCATTCGGCAGTCTCTACCAAGGGATTCCAAAGATAAGCACAAGTTCTTATATGACTCAAACGCTCAGAAAGCCAAGGAGGCTCCTCCGGCTTCGAGCAAAAAGTCAACTCGCAAACATCATTAATGTCTGGTTTTTTCTGGAACATCAGAGGATTCAATAAAAAAACTAAACACTCTGTTGTTCGAGAATGGACCAGAAAGGGATCGTTCCAGTTTGGATGTCTGCTGGAGACGAGAGTTAAAGAAGGGAAGGCGGGTTGTATAGTTGAGTCAGTATTTCGTGAGCTTTATTGCTCTTATCTGTATGGATGAAGTCCCTGAAGACTACTTGCTTTGCAAGCTCTTCAAATACTTACTTGTTGGAGAAGCTTCGCATTGGCTTAAGCAGCTACCACCAGGATCTCTTACATCCTGGACCGACATCCAAAATACATTCCCGTGTAAATTCTTTGATGAATCACAGAGTGAAGAAATAAGAGATAAAATATGGATATTCTCTCAGGGACCTATAGAAGGCTTCAGAAGCTCTTGGGAGAGGTTCAGGAGCTACCAAAGGGACTGTCCACATCATGGTTTTACGGAGGTTCAGCTGTTGATGAAGTTCTGCAATGGTATTGATGTGCAATATCAAGTAATGCTGGACACTGCAAGCGAGGGGAACTTTAGAACAAGGACCCCAGAGGAAGCTCAGAGACTGATTGAGAGCTTGGCGTCCAGCACCAGTGTCAAAAATCTAGATATGCACAGGATAAAATCAGCTGTAAAGGATGACAACAAGATCATTGAGGCTGAGACTGGTTCTATACATGAAGTCTCATTTGTGGAGCATGCTATACACCAGGATGAGGACCAGTACAATTTAAAAGAAATGGAATTTATGCTAGAGGAGCGCTTGAAAGAACAGCAGGAGATCACTGAGGAGTTTAATCTGCATTTGAATTCTCTCTACAAAGAGGTGAATGGAAAGATAGACATCATCGATACCCGTTTCAAGATGTTGTGCACCCAAGTTTCTCAAATTGAAAAAACTCTGAAAAAATAAAAATTTTCTTCAAAGGAACGACACTGTTCACTCCGGTACTGTTCACTTCGGTACTGTTCACACGGGTACTGTTCATCGAGGTATTGTTCATCCCGCATCGATCGATACTGTTCATCCGATATCGATCAACACTGTTCATCCCATATCGATCGACATTGTTCAACACGGCACTGTTCACCGAAATACTGTTCATCGCGACACTGTTCATCGCGGTACTGTTCATCATGACATTGTTCATCAAAACACTGTTCATCATGACACTGTTCACCCAGAAACTGTTCATCGGGATACTGTTCATCGTGACACTATTCATCCCGACTGGGAAGAGCAGCAGGTCGATTCCAGATGGGATAACTACTTTGGGGAAGTAATCAAACATGAGAAGTTGGAAGAAGTCTTTTTAGTCGAAAGTTGCATGTCCATTGGTAGCTCGTACTTGTGTCGATCTACACCAGCAGCTGATCATCGATCGACACCACTTTTAGGGTCATGCAGTACTGTTCAAATTCAGACCCACTCAGATTTTGCTGCTCGACACCCACATCCTCCCATCCCGTACCATGATAAAACATATGACGTCGAGCAACACAAACAAAACAGCATCGATCGACCTCCACGGGAAAGCATCGATTGACAGCGGCTCACTACAAATCTAGTGTGTTTACCAGACCCTTATGCCCACGGTTTGAATGCAACTCGCAACCCATCTCAGACGCCAGTTTGCTTAAAGACAATGGAGAAGATCAGACAGCAACCTGCAGATGCACCAGACCAACAACAATTGACTCTAGTTGAAACTTCTTTCGTTGAGAGTGTCGATCGACGACATCCACCTGGTATCGATCGACACCAAATGGACGGACATGAACATGTCATGGAACGGCAGGCAACAAAAGAAGTGATTCATATTGGGATGAGGTCGAAAGCTAAGAAACTCTATGTTCCCAAACACCTGAGATGAGAAGCTAACAAAGCTGAACTTGATGGATTTTACAAGAGGGTGAAGAGAGTTCCTAAGGGTATGACTTTTGAAGAAGCCTATTATAAGTACAGACTTGGTAATTTCTTCAGAGAGAGCAGAGAGACAGAAAAAGACATGGATATATTATTCAACAATGTCCGCCGTAAGCCTAAGAGGACTCTAAAGAAGGAACAAGATCCTGGAAAGTTTCTGATTCCATGCTCTATAAATAACCACGATTTGCCAAACACCCTCTGCGATACTGGATCTGCAGTGAGCATCATGGCTATAGACACTGCTGAAGTATTAGGATTAAAAACGGAACCTTAAAAAGATAGTTTTGCTTTCGTTGATAACTCCAAAGCAAACTCAGCAGGCATGATCAAGAATGTTAAAGTGGAGATAGGAGAATGCATTATTCCTGTGGATTTTCATGTCGTGGAGCTCAAATCAGGCAGGACATCTTCCCTTTTGCTTGGAAGAGCCTTCATGGCTACAGTGGGAGCAGTTTGTGATCTTAAGAAGAATAGGATGTGCCTAACTAATGTTGATGAAAATGTCTTCTATGATCCTGTGGAGAAGAAGAAAAGTGAAGATTTGATTTCATACATAGAGATGTTTGAAGATCCAGCACCTCTAACATATGCAGATCGTGAGCTTGCAAAATCAGGATCAACATCGATCGACATTCAACTTTCAAGATCGGTCGACAAAGAGCCTCAGGAATTGACCGACACAGAGCCTTTAGAATCGGTCGACAGCATCCAAATTTCAGAACAGAACGAGACTGAAAAGTCTAAGTCTGGAGAAGACCTAGAAAGAGGAAGAAGAAAATGAAAAGGAATATATATGCATATTCTCTATCACTGGTCCCTTCTCAGTGTCAGGAGGAAAGTCTTGAGTGTAGAGTGCGCCGCAGAGGAGGTCCGGCTTCTTTTGCTAAGGTTAGAGTGCTATCTGGTCCAAAACTGAGAGACAAAGGGGAAGTGTCTGCAAGAGCTTTCATCAACTGCATCAACCAAATGAGGAAGAGAGACACAGAAACTTGTTTTGGAGCAAGTTTACATCCTCATCCAGATTAAATCAGACCTCCAAAAGTCAAGCTAATGACTAAAAATAAGCGCTGAGTGGGAGGCAACCCACTGTTAGGTTTGTTTTAAATTTGGTTTTATTTTATATACTACTGATTTTTGTTTTTAACTATTTCAGGTTCAAAAAAAAATGAACAGTACGCACGACACTTTAGCAACAGCGCCGATCGACACTGTAGCGAGGAAATCGATCGACACTGTAGCCAGCAAATCGATCGACATTGTAGCAGAGTACTGTAGCAGATCACTGTAGCAACGCTACTGTAGCAGAGTCAATGTTCATCAGAAAGAAAAAAAAAAGTTACAGAAGAAGATTCATGGAAGAAGCATTGATATACTAATATCGACCGATGGTTGCAAACATTGGTCGACAGAGCATTAATAACATCGATCGATCGCCACTTAATTGTGTTGATCGATAGAGCATCATGAGTATCGATCGCCACTTAACAATATTCACATCAAAGTTAGGTATACTATTCTTCCTTGTTAATTATTGTCCTTATGGATTATTCTTCCACCAATCTTAGGCTCTATAACACTGGTAACAGTATTGTTTAAGTCTGGGGGAGGTCGTATTAATATTATAATTTAGATTAGCTATTTAGAATAGGGAACCGAGTAAACGATTGCCATAATATCGACCGATGAGAAGAAGTCGATATCGATCGACATAACCAAATGTGCCACGATCGATGACAACACATTTACATCGATCAACATCTATTCTGGTCAGGTATTTCGTTCTAACTTGCTAAATTAAGTACTTATGGTTTATTTCTCACCAATCTCCGACTTGATAACACCATTATAGTGTTATTTAAGTCTGGGGGAGGTTCTACTGATACTGTGTTTTAGCTAGTGAAAAAAAAAAGATCCAGGTAAACGATTGCTCAGCACATCGCCCGATGAGACCAACTCGATATCGATCTCCAGCACTTCATATCAAACGATCGATTGTCTCTTCATTGTGTCAAACGATCTCTCTAGCCATCGACTGATGGGATCATATCGATATCGTTCGACAACGCTTCATCTTCAACGATCGATTGTCACTTGATTGTGTTGATCGTCACCGACATTAGCGAGCTGGTATATCGTTCTTACTTGTTAATTTTGTGCTATTGCTTTATGATTTTCACCTTACCACCGACTGTCTTACACAGGGGACAGTGTAATTTAAGTCTGGGGGGATTACTAATGATTATCTACTTTATGAGTCTTATCTAAAATGTTTTCAAAAAAGTTTTTATTGAGTCAAGAAGGGAATATAATCTTAATTGATTTACTACTTGTCATCTAACCACTCTTTAGACCAGTCTTAGATTTACTGACTGCAGAAGTACTAAAGATACTAATGTGGATCAACATGTCAACTATGTTTGCACTTGCTGAAATTGTTTGAAGGAACCAAAGCTTTCCAACCTAATACTGACTTGATTTGCTTGTCTTGGGGCTTGGTATACATTGGATCGGAATCCTCCTGCAAGTCGGGAAGGTATTGTCTGTGTGTTTCTGGCTCCCTTCCTTCTCTCTCTTCGGCATCTCAAAGATCTAAGTTTATAAAGAAAATATTGATATGATTTCTTGAGAGGCAGAGGGGTAGGAGTGTCTCCTACGACCCCATTATTCTAAATATCAAGGATGATCACACATTGTGGAAACGAGGGATAGGTAAATTACCTGTGACCCCATTATTCGCTACACTTTGTCAAATGTATGAGTTACAAATGCAAATGTCAATGAGATAGACTAGATGACCTTTGTGGCATCGAAACCTGTTGAAATTGAAACTAATAAGTGATTCAGAGAAGAGAGAAAGGGATCAGGAAAGACTGCTTGTGTGTTCAGAAACTTGTTTGAGTTGAATCCATGTGTCCTTTGATCGATACTCCCAAGGTAAAGCCTACACTTTTATTTTTATGCAAGAAATGAGGTTAGTAGAGGGGATTGTCAGACAAGATCTGTTAGGTTATGGAACTAGTGGAATTTGGTTGCTATACTATGATATTGTATAATGTGCTTCTAAGGTTAGGATGTTTAATGATTTGGTTTGCACTACTAGAGAGATGATGAACTGAGTTTTCTAAAATCCTTCGAGTCCCTGCTGTTTTCAAACCTCTTTCAGAGAGACTGTCTGTTTGTTTTGCTTGAGGACAAGCAAAAGGATAAGTCTGGGGGAGTTGATATACCATGGATTTTACCCATTTTTACCCATGGTATATAAGTGTTATAGATACTATTTACTATGTATTGGAGTCTATTTAGAGTATTTACAGGTTCAGAGACGATTTGGAGAAATATGGTGATTTTGGTGCCTTTTGGAGTCTTTTGCAGTGCAGAACTGCACAGACGTCTCAGATGTTTAGCTATCGATGGAGACCTTCCCACCGTTTGATTTAGTCCATCTTTTGACACAAGATAGATCTTTGAGTTAGCTTTCCAATGCCACTGGTATGACGTCAATCTGCATCCTGTAGCAGAAGTTATGTCCGTTTTACTGAAGAGTGGTCAGTCTGCCTCGCGAGAGGAAGCTGTCGAGAAGAGGATTGTATGTCGATCGATGCAACAGAGTGCATGTCGATCGACAGGGACATCAGAATGTGGGCTGAGTATATTTCATGACCGACTGAAGCCCAGGAGTCACCATAGAGTTACCAAAATACCCTTGACGACCAGAAACTCTATTTATGTTATTTCTAAGCCACTGTTGACGGCTACGCTTTCTACGCTTTCTTTTGATTCATTGTTCATAGTTTAGGAGAGAAGAGAGGAACTCCTTCAGAGTCCTCTTGGAACTCCTTTGGTTTTTTGTTGTGGGCAAGAACCCAAGCTGGCCGGATGGTTGTGTTAGAGAGAGAGATTGGCGATTGGATGGAGAAGTGTTGGTGCTTGATTTGTACCTGAAACCAAGAAAGATTTTTATGAGTTTTCTTATGAGTTTAAAATGAAGAACATAAAGAAAACTAATAAGAAAAATAAGAACAGAAACAAATATGATTTTTATGGGATTTTCAGATGCAGAGTAAATGATATGAAAACTGAAACAAAATGAAATAAAATCAAGAACAAGGATAGAGAGATGGTGGATGGATTCAAGTTGCTGGACTGAAGTCTCTCTCAACAAGAACAGTGGATGGAGATGGATAGATGTGGGATTTGCTTGCTGGACTGAAGTCTCTCTCAAGGTAAATCAATGGGTGATGATGGAGTGTAGATTGCCACAAACTTTGATGGAGGAAAAGCTTGATAAGATCTTGAAATGCTCTCTGGCTGCTTCTCACAAACTAGAAAGACTTAAGAGTTTTTTTTTGTTTTGCTTCAGCAAAGAAATTTCATCAATGACTAAGTGCCAAAATCGGCCACCAACAAGAGTTATATAGGGAACTCCCTAATGGACTCAAAAACATAAAAGGCTTAAGCAAGAAATAAAAATAAAACAAGGCCAACAATTGCCCAAGTCTTTGAACCGAAAATAAATTAAAATAGAAGGTAAACCGGCTTGGTAGAGATTGCCTTGACCAGAGCTAATAACATGCTTGCATGCTGCCTCATTAAAACCTTACCAAGAAAAACCCAATTGGGACAAAAACTTGGTGAGGAAAAAGAGTACAGCACATGTTACTCACTCTGATGGCTGGCTGAATCTCTTAACCGGAAATAGGCTGGTTGGATGGATTGAGAGTTGATTCTGAACCGAGATTGAATGTGGAGAGGATGAGACCGGTTCAGTTATGGACGATGGAAGAGAACTGAATTGGACCGGGCTGATCTTGAACTTCTATGGAGCCGGTTGGGTCTTCAATCTTCAAACCAGACATCTCTTGAATCAATAGCTGTTTGAGACCTTGATCAATCAGTTCTTGAACCGCCTTGGTGAACCCATTCCTTAACCTTGCTGAACCTGATCTTGTAGTCGGACCTTTATGCACTTGGGGAACCTCAGCTTGAGTGACCACAACATCCCCTCCCCCTTGAGTAGGTTCTGTCCTCAGAACTTCTTCTTCATCTTCAAGATAAGGGGCTAAATCAGCAACATTGAACGTTGGGGAAACCTTGAACTCTCCTGGCAGCTCTAGCTTGTAAGCATTGTCGTTGATCTTCTCCAACACTCGGAAAGGACCATCTCCCCTAGGCGCCAGCTTGGACTTCCTTTCTGCAGGAAACCGTTCTGGTCGCATGTGAAGCCACAATCACCTGTCTTGAAAAGAACCTCCTTGCGATTTTTGTTGAGCTTGACCCGGTTCCTCTCAGCCTTAGTCTCAAGTGTCTTCTGAACCTGCTGGTGCATGCTCTTGACGAATTCAGCCATGTCCACACCACTTTGACTAACTTGCATATCCGGAGGCAATGGCTTGAAGTCCAACGGAATCTCTGGGTTAAAGCCATAGACAACCTCAAAAGGGGATTGGTTAGTAATAGAATGCTTGGCATGGTTATAAGCAAATTCAATAAAAGGCAAGCAACTTAACCAATTCCTCAAATTCTTACCCACCGTAGCTCTCAAAAGTTGAGAGAGAGTACGGTTTACTACCTCGGTTTGGCCATCTGTTTGTGGGTGGCAAGTGGTGGAGAAAAGAAGTTTAGTACCAAGTTTCTTCCACAGTGTCCGCCAGAAATGGCTAAGGAACTTGGTGTCACGGTCGGACACAATGGTTCTGGGCACTCCATGTAAGCGTACCACTTCCTTGAAGAACAAGTTGGCGGTTTGGCTAGCATCATTGGACTTGTCACAGGGTATGAAGTGTGCCATCTTGGAGAACCTGTCTACAACAACAAAAATGGAATCTTTGTTTTCTATCTTGGGCAAGCCCAGAACAAAGCCCATAGAGATGTCCACCCATGGTGCGTTAGGAATAGGTAAAGGCATATGTAAACCATAGGGATGAGATCGAGACTTAGTCTTTATGCAGACAGTGCATTTGGCGCAAAGGCTCTCGACATAGCGTCTCATTCTCGGCCAGTAGAAGTGTTCAGTGAGGACATCTAGGGTCTTAGTCCGGCCAAAGTGACCCATCATACCGCCACTATGTGCTTCCCGGGTTAGTAAATCCTGCATGGTTCCTTGAGGGATGCAAAGCCTCTTTTCCTTGAATAGGAACCCATCATGCTGGTAGAATGGACCTACAACACCTCTGGTGGTACCAGCATAGAGTTCTGAAAAATCAGGGTCAGTAGCATAAGCAAGTTTAATATGTTCAAAACCCAAAATCTTAGCCTCCATGGTAGTGATGAGAGTGTGGCGTCTAGAGAGGGCGTCGGCCACTACGTTGTCCTTTCCCTTCTTGTACTTGATGACATAGGGAAATGTCTCCACGAATTCTAACCACCTAGCATGCCTCTTCTTGAGTGTGGTTTAGCCTCTCAAGTATTTAAGGGTCTCATGATCTGTATGAATAACAAACTCCTTAGACAAAAGATAATGTTGCCAAGTTTCGAGGGACCTCACGAGAGCATAGAGCTCTTTGTCATAGGTAGGATAGTTGAGGGCAGCTCCACTCAATTTCTCACTGAAGAAAGCCACAGGTCGGCCACCTTGAGTAAGCACAGCTCCTATGCCCGTACCTGATGCATCACACTCAATCTCAAAAGTTTTATCGAAGTTAGGCAGAGTAAGGACTGGTGCATGAGTCAAACTATATTTAAGTTGATTAAAAGACTCTTCTTGGGCAGGTCCCCAAGTAAAGGATACATTCTTCTTGATCACTGATGTCATGGGAGCAGCAATGGTACTGAAATCCCTGACAAACCGTCGATAAAAACTGGCCAGACCATGGAAACTGCGGACATGTCCAATCGTGGTCGGGGTGGGCCAATCTTGTATCGCCTTGATCTTCTCCTCATCGACCTTCAGTCCCTGTGAACTCACAACAAAGCCTAAGAACACTAACTGGTCAGTACAGAATACACACTTCTTGAGATTGGCATAAAGCCCTTCTTGCCTCAAAGCCTTTAGCACCTGTTCTAAATGGTCAAGGTGGTCCGATAAGCACTGACTGTAAATCAAAATATCATCAAAATAAACAACCACAAACTTACTGATGAAAGGCCTTAGAACCTCGTTCATGAGCCTCATGAAAGTGCTAGGGGCGTTGGTAAGGCCAAATGGCATCACAAGCCACTCATACAAACCTTGTTTCGTTTTGAAGGCGGTTTTCCACTCATCACCTTCCTTCATTCGAACTTGGTGGTATCCACTCCTAAGGTCAATCTTAGAAAACACAGTAGAGCCACTTAGTTCATCCAACATATCATCAAGTCTAGGAATAGGGTACCGATATTTGATGGTTATGTTGTTGATGGCTCGGCAGTCCACACACATGCGCCATGTGCCATCTTTCTTAGGCACTAGCAGGACCGGAACCGCGCATGGGCTGAGGCTCTCACGAATGTAGCCCTTGTCCATAAGGTCTTGGACCTGCCTCTCCAACTCCTTGGCCTCCTCGGGATTAACTCGGTACGCAGCTCGGTTTGGTAAGGGCGCGCCTGGTACAAAGTCAATCTGATGTTCTATTCCGCGGATGGGGGGTAGTCCGGCTGGTATATCCTCAGGGAAGACGTCCTTGTACTGGTCCATAAGGACTTGCACCTCAGCTGGTACGTCTTGGACCTCAAAACCTGCAAAACAACCTTCCTTAAAGATCATTAGTAGCACCTGCGTCTCTTGATGTAAAGATTTAAGCACTTGACCAGAAGTAATATAAAGGTTAGTCTTACTTACCTTGCTGGACTGGTCCATTGCCTTTTGCATATCATGAACATCTTGTGGACTAAGTGGTGCTAGGCTATGCTTCTTATTGTTGTGGTTGAAGCTGTAGATGTTGGTCCGGCCATGATGGATGGTCTCTTTGTCAAACTGCCACGGCCTCCCTAAGAGAATATGTCCGGTTTGCATGGGGACTACATCACACTTCACCTGGTCGTGGTACTTACCAATACTAAAAGGCACAACAACTTGTTCGGCTATTTTAAGCTCGGTCTCATCATTAAGCCACTTGAGTCTATATGGTCTAGGATGGGGCGTCTTGACCAAACCTAGCTTATCAACAAGATACTTGCTAGCCACATTAGTACAAGAACCACCATCAATGATTAGGCTACATACCTTTTGTTCCACGGTACATCTTGTGTGAAAGATGTTTTCTCTTTGTACGGTTTCAGGATCAAAGAGGGCACTGAGGGATCGTCTGGTCACAAGTAACTCTCCAGTGTCAGCATAGTCTACAATTTCGTCACCAGATTCAACCAATGTCCAACTCGGCCTCGTCCTGCGACTCGTACTCACCATCGGCCTTAAGGACCATCACACGCTTGTTTGGGCAATCCCTAGCGTAATGTCCCTTTCCCTGACACTTAAAACAAGTAATGTCACGGGTTCTATGATTTTGAACTTGACCCTTACCTTGGTCAGATGATCCGGCTTTAGTGGTGTCAGCTTGGTTCTTCTTGAACCGGTTCTCCACTTCTATGGATTTGTTTCTTTCAGCACCTTTGGAACCTGGTTGAGACCACGCATGTTTGCTTCGGCTAGTGGCCGCATTCTTCCTCTTGATATGGCTCTCAGCCTGGACGGCATAGTGCAAGAGGTCGTTGAAGTCTTCATACGGCTGGCGCTCCACCTTCCGTGCAATCCGATCGTTGAGCCCCTCCAAGAACTGAGACATCATGGACGCCTCAGACTCGTCCACTTCCAAACGGTTCTTAAAGGCCTCAAACTCTTCAAAGTACTCCTCCACGGACTTAGTTCCCTGAGACAACTTACGAAAACGTTTTAGTAAATCTCTAGGATAATGTGATGGAATGTACCTTGCTCGGAGTTTGGTTCGCATCTCAATCCAGTTTTGAGCTCTCCATACTGGACCGGACTTAGCAACATCTCGATCCCACCAAGATAAAGCATTATCAGTAAGCTGGGCTGCGGCTAGAGCTATCTTCTTTGCCTCGGAGTACTTGTAGTACTCAAAGATATACTCCATGCGTTTCTCCCATGTGATGTAAGCGTCCGGATCGACCTTTCCCGCGAACGTAGGTGGCTTCAGCTTGATGTCCTTGCCTCTTTGGAAGGCCGCATCATCGTTCCGGTCTCGGTCTCTCCTCCGGTCAGGGCTTTCGTCCCGCCTTTGGTAAGGACTCACATCTCTACCACGTCTCCCACCTCGAGCGGCTTGGTTAGCGCATCCACGATCTGGTGGCTCCTCCTCAGACTCATCTTCTTCCGACTCGGACTGCGGCTGGTTGAGGTAGGGACCGAACCTTCTTGCGGCGGGATGGCCATTGGGTTGGTTCTGGTTTCCCTGACCCATGAGATTCATTTGAGCAGTCAAGGCGTTAAGGGTTTCAACGAGCTGAGCTTGGCCGGCCTGCAAGGCTTGGAGCTGGGCGTTGATCTCAGCTGCACCATTTAAGTCTCCCATATCTCCTGAAGAGTAAGAAAGAAAAGGAGATCAAGTGCAAAGGGAAATGAAAAATAAAGAAGAAAGAAGAGAGAAGGACTTAAGAAAAAAAAGAAAGATCAAACTTCAAATGCAAATGAAAATCAAATAAATGCAAATGATGAAAGATTTTTTTTTTTTGACTTTGAAAATTAAATTCGAAATTTAAAAGAAAGGAAAGTTGAAATCTTTTTTTTTTTTTAGGTTTGAAAGAAAGAATTAAAGTTGACAAAGTTTAAAAAAAGGAAAAAAAAGATTGAGAAACTAAATGCAAATCGAAAATAAAAGATAATTGAAATCTTTTTTTTTTTTTTAAATGATGATTGATGATCTAAAATAAATGCAAACAATCAGATTAAATGAGATGCCAATCAGAAATGAATGCAAATTAATTAATCTATATGATTTATGCAATTACAATCAAAAGTTAATGCAAATTGCCAATCTAGTTCCAAAAATGGAAGCTCGGATCAACAATCACAAAAACACTTTGACTGAACAACCTAAGGCACGAAAATGATCTAAAGAAATGCAGCAAGAACAGTATGAACTAGGATGAACAATCAAAACAACAAGAACACAATGCAACAATTTTTTTTTGACTTTTGGATGCAATAAATAAAAAAAAAATATGATGACAATAGCAGAATGATGAACAAGTAAAAGGGGGTAGAAACAACCAAAGCTTTCAGGAGCCTTAAGCTCTGATACCAAAATGTTGTGGGCAAGAACCCAAGCTGGCCGGATGGTTGTGTTAGAGAGAGAGATTGGCGATTGGATGGAGAAGTGTTGGTGCTTGATTTGTACCTGAAACCAAGAGAGATTTTTATGAGTTTTCTTATGAGTTTAAAATGAAGAACATAAAGAAAACTAATAAGAAAAATAAGAACAGAAACAAATATGATTTTTATGGGATTTTCAGATGCAGAGTAAATGATATGAAAACTGAAACAAAATGAAATAAAAATCAAGAACAAGGATAGAGAGATGGTGGATGGATTCAAGTTGCTGGACTGAAGTCTCTCTCAACAAGAACAGTGGATGGAGATGGATAGATGTGGGATTTGCTTGCTGGACTGAAGTCTCTCTCAAGGCAAATCAATGGGTGATGATGGAGTGTAGATCGCCACAAACTTTGATGGAGGAAAAGCTTGATAAGATCTTGAATTGCTCTCTGGCTGCTTCTCACAAACTAGAAAGACTTAAGGGTTTTTTTTTGTTTTGCTTCAGCAAAGAAATTTCATCAAGGACTAAGTGCCAAAATCGGCCACCAACAAGAGTTATATAGGGAACTCCCTAATGGACTCAAAAACATAAAAGGCTTAAGCAAAAAAATTAAAATAAAACAAGGCCAACAATTGCCCAAGTCTTTGAACCGAAAATAAATTAAAATAGAAGGTAAACCGGCTTGGTAGAGATTGCCTTGACCAGAGCTAATAACATGCTTGCATGCTGCCTCATTAAAACCTTACCAAGAAAAACCCAATTGAGACAAAAACTTGGTGAGGAAAAAGAGTACAGCACATGTTACTCACTCTGATGGCTGGCTGAATCTCTTAACCGGAAATAGGCTGGTTGGATGGATTGAGAGTTGATTCTGAACCGAGATTGAATGTGGAGAGGATGAGGCCGGTTCGGTTATGGACGATGGAAGAGAACTGAATTGGACCAGGCTGATCTTGAACTTCTATGGAGCCGGTTGGGTCTTCAATCTTCAAACCAGACATCTCTTGAATCAATAGCTGTTTGAGACCTTGATCAATCAGTTCTTGAACCGCCTTGGTGAACCCATTCCTTAACCTTGCTGAACCTGATCTTGTAGTCGGACCCTTATGCACTTGGGGAACCTCAGCTTGAGTGACCACAACATTTTTATATCTATTATATTGCAATTTCATATATTCATCTATGATTTCTGTGACATCTATCATGTCTGAGTAGATCCACCTGTTAGGTTTAGGGTTCAGATAGGTTATAAGGGATTAGCCCCAAATATAGAATTGCTAAGTTGTGGTACTAATCATTGAGACTGTTCTTAATGTTTGTTCTTGAGTAATTAACCTGATCTTGATCATAGAATCATTAGGCACAAGCGAGAGCTTGGTCTCTTATCTGACTTGTCTTCTCTGATCTAGGATTGCTAGATAACAGCGAGAGCTGGTTTAAAAACCCTAGTGAACATATATTCAACCCGCGCATTAAGCTTACTAGAAGCGCGTCGATCGTTATTCCTATAGAATAATCGATCGACTGAGCGAAAGATGTATCGATCGATACTCCTATAGAGTCATCGATCGACACTTTCTAATTGATCATCCCGACAGGTGAGATCATTGGATCTAGTAATAGATAACCTATACAACGAGAGTTGATATGTTATTCTTATAGTTGAGTTCTATAATATCATAATTTAGTATCTATATCATTATAATTCCAGTCTGAATAGAAACACTAGATCTAGCTACCATCCTTCCATCAAACAACTCTTAGTTACATAAGAACAATTGCCTTGTTCACTTTGCTTTCATTTATTAATTGCTTTCATATTTACTATAAAATGTTTGCCTAGTTTAACCTTAATATCTATAGTTTAGTGTGTGCCCTAGCTCTCTGTGGATTCGATCCCTAAGTACTATAATCGAACCTCTTATTTGAGAGAGTAAGATCACTTGTTAGGGTAATTTGAGTGATATTAAAAGTCTCTGAGACCAGATCTGAAAAAAAAACGATGTCATATCTTGAACATGTGACATGACTTGCTTAGCTTCTCTAAGCACCGAGAACTTCACTATAAAATGTACCAACTCTTAATGATCAAGAATCATGAGTTTCAATGTGTCTATGAACTTTATAAAGCTTGGATCAAAATCTTGATTTGTTTGGATGAATTTAAAGAGAATTTGAAAGAGATGTGATTTGTGTGTATAAGTATTGAAATGTGAGTAAAAATCGAAACTTTGGTGTATTAAGAGATTCAAATGGGTTGTTCATAGTGATTTGTGTATTGATAGGAATGACAATATTGTAAATAATTGGTGAAGACGAGGATGATAAGATAAAAGATTTATTTTCAGAAAAAAGTAATGGCATTTTCGTAAATAACTCTAAATGCTATGATGAATAAGGAAAAAAAATCTAAAAAAAACATAGGTTATTTTTGTGTTTAACTTGAAATTTTAGGTCATATTTGAAAGAAGTCCAATATTTAATTACAGTAATTATTTATTTATAATATATATATATATATATTTGTAGTTAAGTAAGAAAGAAATCATATTTCTTAAAAATATGTATATTTTATAATAAAAAATAAAAAATGCAGGTAATGAATATCTTTTTATGTATTGTTATATCACATATTAAAATGTAAAAATGTTTATTTTAAAAATAAAATTATTATTATATATTTTTATTACAAGTTTCGTAAACTACCAAATTAATATTTTTATAAAATATACTGTATAAATTTATATCAACAAGGTTACAAATAAAATTTCATCATTTAAAATATATAAAAATATTTATTTTAATGTAATCTCTAAACTATAAGTATTTTTTATTTTATTGTTTGTTGAAAACCATCATATAAGTATTAAATGTTCTTAAAATATTAAATTAATTCGAATTCAAAGAAAATCAAGAGAACTTTTTAAGAGTCCTTAAAAAGAATAATATATCTCACACATTTAAAAATAGATTGGAATGCAATTTCAAATAATTATTCATATAAATAGTATATAACTGTCACTAAAAAATATTTTAAACTGATAATAAAAAATAAAACTGTAAATTTATATTCAACGCAATTAAAATTTAAAGTCAAAATATTTTAAAATAAGATTATTTATCAGTTTTATAAATTTAAATAATCAAATTTTGATTTTGTAAAAAGTACCCATATTGAATTAATTATTGATTTTCTTAGATTTATTTTAAAATTTCACGTTTTAAAGAGGGTAGTATCCCAGTGTTTACTAAGTTAGCATTTTGGGCCAGTTCATAATAAGTATAATTTATTATTTTTTCAACCAAGTATAATTTATTTTTATTGAAAAAAAAATTATTATAATAAATAACATTAATTAAAATAAAAAGGAGAAAATAATCCTAAAATATGAGAAAATCCAAAAAGTATTTTGGTTCTAAATAAAAATATTTATTCCCCAACAATGTTATGATCTGAATTGAATTGTTCAAATTTAGTTAAAATAAAATTGGATTTGGATAACCCAAACGAAACAACTCAAAAACTTATTGTGGTTGATTCACAAACTTCCACCAATCTCGTGTTGCTTTCATTCCTTGAATGAGACAAGGTCCAAACCAGCGGGCTACGAACCATAGCAAACAAGGCAGAACAAAGTGTAGACAGAAGAGTAGATGCAAAAAGGGAGAAATACAGTAGATGAGGTAGAGGAAAACAAGCAACCCGAAGCTGTGACCAAATCGTCCCATGATGTGGGCTTCTTCGCATAATGACACAATTGTGATTGCCAAAATCCAAAGCGTGCAACTACACAGGCAGAAAAGACAATAGAACGAACCAAAATATGCCAGAAAATATCCAGGCAAGGGAATCTTGTGGGTTGTCATATACAAGATCGCTTCAGCGTTGAGAATTATAAAAAGGCTGCTCATAGCTGCATCGTATCGTAGGTTATTGTTTGTCCTGCATTTAGCCATTGACATATAATTTAAGAGGACATAATTGAATTCCTGTTACATAGATATAGAGTCTCACCACCATGAACGTAGGAGGCTAGGAGATTGGTGGACCTTTGCAGTAGAAGGTTTCGTGGCAGCAACATTAATGTTGGTCATATTTCTTCTTCGATAATTTTCTTCTTCGATAATTTTCTTACGATGCGAAAGGAAACTGCTTAATAAATGCTTTGTTAAAAATCAATGCCAGCCGATATATAGGACGCTCAGTCGCTGATTATAACCTAACTCCGTCCAGGGTTCAGAATATATACAAGGAATATTCCATCCAGAAAATCTACAACAATAAATAACAACCTATCTCAAAAAAACAATAAATAACAACGTAACTAAAGCATATCTTCATATATTTTAATTGTTACTAGATTTTGATCCCGGAATAACATTTTGGTTAAATTTTTTGATTTATGGTTAGAAACTTTTCTGTTCTGAATTTTAGTATTTGAGTTTTGATATATTTAATTGAGAGTAATTTATTTTAACGTTTCATAACGATAGGTATTCAAGTTTTAGGTTTCTAGAGTTATTCAGTTTTCAATTTATTAGGGTTAGGATGTTCGGACCCGTTTAAAAACCGCACTTTTTTTAAAGGGAAAATTGCCAATAGAAAACAAAAAAACAAGGGTGTTGTTTCTTTGGTATAAATCATTTTTTTGTCCAATTTTCTCCTTTTTACCCTTTGTATTTCTGAAAACTAATGAAATAACTACTTTTGTGTAAAAAAAAAATTAAAAATTTAAAGAATTAATAAAACACCTATATACACATGCTGGTATTTTTATTTTTTTCAAAAAATTGATAAATAAAAATTTGAAAATACGTTCTACTAAAGGTAGAATGTGCCTTCTACGGAAAATAGTATAGTCGAAAGCGATTTCTAAAATAAACATGTTCATCTACTATTTTTAGAACATACATTCTACTATTTACTAATTTTCTAAGAAAGTAGAATGCGCATTCTACTAATCCTAAAGCTATCTACTTTTCGACCGGAAGCATCTTCTACTTTTATTTAAAAAAAAAATTAAAAATTTAAAGAATTAATAAAACACCTATATACACATGCTGGTATTTTTATTTTTTTCAAAAAGTTGATAAATAAAAATTTGAAAATACGTTCTACTAAAGGTAGAATGTGCCTTCTACGGAAAATAGTATAGTAGAAAGCGATTTCTAAAATAAACATGTTCATCTACTATTTTTAGAACATACATTCTACTATTTACTAATTTTCTAAGAAAGTAGAATGTGCATTCTACTAATCCTAAAGCTATCTACTTTTCGACCGGAAGAATCTTCTACTTTTATTAAGTATTCTAAATTTCGCGGAATGTGTTTTCTAAAATGTACTATTCCGTCTACTAAAAGTAGAAAGCGTGTTCTAGATTTTTGTCAATGTTCTAAACTTTTAGAAGGCACCTTCTACGGATAAGATTACCTGATTTTTGCGAAAATTAATGAAAAATTCAGTTAAGAAAATATTCTAAAAATCTCCTAAAAATATTCTAACTTCCTAAAACGTGTTATTTTCGATTTTACTTGTCAAAAAATTTTAAAAAATGATTCTCCCTTGTCTTCTTCATTAATCTATGATTTTCCATAGTTTTTCTTTTGATTTTTTTTCACAAACTCTTATTCTCTATGATACATATCTATACAACATGTGGTGTTTTGAAATTAGGTGCAATTTTTTGTAAAGTTTAATTTTTATTTTATAAAGTTTAAAAATTTTATTTTTATTAAAAGTTTTATTAAAAACATTTTTAAAAGTTTTATTTTTATTAAAAAGTTCGATAAAATTCAAAAGGTTACAAACATTTTAAATTTTTTATAAAAATAAAACTTTGTAAAATTTTTTTTATTAAGTTAGTTTAAAGTTTTTATTAAAAACATTTTGTAAAGTTTTATTTTTTTTATAAAGTTTAAAATTTTTATTTAATTAAATTTTTATTAAAAACATTTCAAACTTTTTACAAAAATAAAACTTGTAAAATGTTTTTTAATAAGTTTATTTAACGTTTTATTAAAAAAATTGTAAATTATTTTTATTTTTACAAAGTTTATTTTTATTAAAAGAAAATAAAAGTTTTATTTTATTTTCGCTTTTTAAAACGTTTTTAATTATTTTTTAAAAATTCTTTTAATTTATTGTGTTTAATAAAAACTTTAAACAAAATTTATAAAATTTGTAAAATTTATAAAAATAAAAATAAAACTTTACAAAAAGTTTTTAATAAAAAGTTTAAACAAACTTTAGAAAAATACATTTTAATTTTAATTTTTTTTTTATTTTTATTAAAAATTTTGATAAAATTAAAAAGTTTACAAACATTATAAACTTCTTATAAAAAATAAAACTTTGTAAACTGTTCTTTATTAAAAAATTGTAAATTATTTTTATTTTTATTTTATTAAGTTTTACAAAGTTTATTTTTATTAAAAATTTAAAGTTTTTTTTGTTTTCCCTTTTTAAACGTTTTTAATTATTATTATTTTAAATTATATTAGTTTAATGTGTTTAATTAGATTAATCAAGGGTTAGTTTTGGGATTATGAAAGAAATTATACCAAAAGGACAACTAAATGATGGTTTTATATTATAGGGACAACCATGCTGAATTTATGTTCCATTTTGGCAATTTACCCTTTTTTTAATCAGATCGATTCAGGTGATGTTGACTTCGATTCAGGTTTTTATTTTTTCACAAAACCCGAAGTGAACCGAATTAGAAATAGTCTGAGTTTAGTTTGGGTTTAAAGTCAAAAGTTTGAAAAAATCACCCAAAAACTGAGTTAAACCTGGAAAAAACTAAAAATCAGGTAATTCATGTAATTTGGGGTTTTAGATATTTTTATTAATAAATTATATTATACTATATATATATATATATATATTATAAAAATTAATATGTTTAAATATTTGGATATCTGTTTGATTTTCAGTTTGGGTTTAGAGAAATAGGAGCCATCCAAATTTCTGTAAATTTTCTATCCAGTTTTGATTCCTTTTTTTGGTTCGGTTCCAGAGATATAAGAATCAATCTAGCTAATGTAAACATTGATTTCAGTTTGGTTTGGTTTCTTTTTTTTATTCTGTTTTAAGTTTTTTGGATTTATATGCCAATGCCTAAATCTGTTTGTGTAATAATTTTTATATTTCATAAATAACTGACTTATTTTTTTAATGATCGATTTTATAAATCTATATTATTAAAACTGAAATACCTTTTGGTATTGTTTGGAAACAGAGATAGTGGGATAAATGAGAATTGTTTGGAAATATGGATAACAGATTAAATATTTCTTTTATTTACACATTTAGCCATTGCATTTATAATAAATTAAGTATTTTCTTTTATATTTTTTTATACAGATTTTACCACAGCATTTAAAATCAGTTTAAATTATTAATTACAATGGTTACTGGTGAAAATAAAAACACAAACTGAAATATATATTATATAAAATAATTTTGAAATATAGTACCTATCTATCTTATTAAAGGTGAAGTACAAATTCGGTGCGTTTGGATACTTGGATAAGATTAATAAAAAAATTTGGTGTGTTTGGTTATAGCTATAAAAAATAGTGTTTGGAAACTTGAATAGTAGTATCTATTAATTGTGTTACCATATTTCACTTAGTTTAACAATTTAATTAATTATATTACCTTAATAATAAATTACATCATTAATTATATTACCATAATAATAATAGTGCATATTTTTATTTATTAGTTAATCAATATTCACTTTGTGCCAATTATAAAATCAAAAATGCTAAATAATTAGGTTTTACATATGATTAAACATTTGGTTTATTTTATTTTACTAAAATATTTTTATTTTAGTTACAATCGGTGGAAAATTACGTACCCAAAAACATAGTTCAAAAATATGTTTTGTGAATAAAATAATAACTTAAATCAAAATACTTAAAATGTCCTACATTTATTGTCACTTAATTTTCCACTCCATATAATTATTTTACTTGATAAAAAAACTCTTTCTATTTCACTTAATTTAGCAAAACACATAAAACAGTTTTTTATTAATTTATATAATCATTTAGACATGAACATTATCTGTCTATTTAGGTACGTGTTGTTCTTTTCGGGTATCCTTTTTTTTTTGGTAACCAAGTCCCGCTTGAATATTATAACCTTATGTGTGGATTTTGAGTTGGATCATTCTAGATCTGGATGAATTCGGTTCTGATGTATAGGAACCTAAAAATATCTAAATAACCAATGTATCTAAAACGGGTTCGGATATTTGTAACAAAAATAACCATATAACCTGATTCGGTCCAGATCTTTTGAGTATCGTTAGTTACCAGATCTTTTGAATATCGATGTATAAAAATATATTTCACGGGCCAATTTAACAAAATATTAATTGGTTCAGTTGAAATAAATATATTTTAAAAAATTATATGAACTGAAAAAATCACTATAAGAGTACTTACATTTGGATTCAAATCATTTTTTTAATAACAAACTACACAAATATGTTGATTTGTATACAAATTTAAATTACAATGTAAATATTTAATTGAACACAATTAATACAGAAATATGTCACATTGTTTAAACAAAATATCAAAGTAAACAGTTGCGTTCTAAAATCATTTATTTTAACAACAAGCCAAATAAATATGTTGATTGGAGAAGGAATAAAATAAAGCCAGATAAATACATAGTTTATCAGAGACACTCTATATGTCAAATTTATTATAAAGAAATTTTTACTAAGATAAATACATTCAATAATTACAAACAAATAATATATTTCATAAAAGTAAAAAATAATATCCGCACTTCGATATATTGATTGGAGAGGGAATAAAACAAAGTCAGAGAAACACATAGTTTACCAGAGACACTATGTGTGTCAAATTTATTATAAAGAAAATTTTACTAAAATAAATATGTTCAATAATTACAAACAAATAATATATTTCATAAAAGTAAAAAATAATACCCGCGCTTTCGAAGCGCGGGTCAAAATCTAGTATATTATTAAAACTGAAGTACATTTGCGTATTGTTTGGAAACATGGATAGTGGGATAAATGAGAATTGTTTGAAAACATGGATAAGAGATTAAATACTTCTTTTAGTTACACATTTAGCCATTGCATTTTCAATAAATTAAGTATTTTTTATATTTTTTTACCGATTTTGCCACTGTATTTAAAATCAGTTTAAATTATTAATTACAATGGTTACTGGTGAAAATAAAAACACAAACTGAAATATATAGTATATATTATATAAAATAATTTTAAAATATAGTATAATTTATTTAATTTAGTCAAATATAAAAATTTCAAGAGTTCAATTTTCAAGAAAATAAAATATCTTAAAGTGAATAATAATTCATTGAATACTAATACAAAAATTAAAAAAATTAGTATGTTATTTAATTTCAAAATAAATTAACAAAAAACAACATGTTAATATATGATTAGTACAATAACATTAAATTGCATCAAGTTATAAAATTCATGATATAATATCCCCTAGACATTATTTGCGAAATGATTTGCCACATGTCTTCTCTACAATTGTTTTCAGCCAAAAAAATTGTGACGTGGCTATTAAGATTGATGACATGTCATATGGTTAAATATGACATGGACAATTACATTTAATGCTGATATATATTTTTGGAAATCTTTGTAGAATATGGCAATAACTCATATATTACATTTTATATTGATTTATATTTTGGTAAACTTTGTAGAATATGATAATAACTCATAAATCATCACTAAAATAAATATATTCAAATATGACAGATAGAATTTCGAAATATTATATAATTTTACTTTAATTATAAAATTTTTATTATCTAAAAGTTTCTAAATTTTCTGAATTAAAAAAAAAATCGTAATATCATTAGTTTCTTTTAGATATCTACAAATTATGTAAATATTATTTAGTTTTAATTTTTGATAACTATACAATTTTATATGATTTTTGGTAATTTAGTACAAGTTGATTTAATACATTTAACCAAATGAAATAAATAATTTTTTATCTAAGATTTTAACTTTATATATATACATATATATTCTTAAATATAATTTTAAAAAAAAATTCTCTTAATTTTATGCTTAATTAATGATATTTATATTAATTATTGGTAAAAATAATAAAATATATAATATTAATAAATTACATTTTAAAATATAAAATTTAACTTTCAAAAAATTCACCACTACACATGGTGCAAGAAAACACCTAGATTAATAATTATGACATGGCTACTAAAATTGATGACATGTTTTAAAGATTAATATGACATGGAAAATTATATTTAATGTTAATTTATATTTTTGGTAAACTTTTTAAAATATGGTAATAACTCATATATTACATTTATTATCGATTTATATTTTTGTACTTTTTTAAAATATGGTAATAACTCATAAATCATCATTAAAATAAATATATTCAATTATAGAATTTCAAATTTCGAAATATCATTTAAATTAAAAATATTTCATAAATATATACATATTTTTAGAAAATTATAAAAAAAAAATCATAAAATCAAATTAAATTGTAAAATCATTAGTTTCTTATATATATATCTACAGATTTTATAAATATTTTTAATTTTAATTTTTGAAAATTATGCAAGTTTACATATTTATTTAATATAGTTAATTAAAATAAATAGATAGAAAAATCTACCTAAGATTATAATTTTAAATATATACATGCACATTCTTAAATATAATTCCAAATAAACAAAATTGTTTTTATCTTAATTTTAATATTCAGTTAAATCAAATTTGTAAAATACTGATAAGAAAAAGAAAATTTATAATATTAATAAAATAATTTAGACATTTTTCTATAAGATAATAATATTTCTAGAATATAAAAGATTGATTATACATAAACGAAATTTATTTGTATTTTTCTTCATATTTTTCCAAAAACATAAAAAAACAGAAAATATCTATCAAAATTTAAAATATAAACTTATATATTTTGTCAAAAACATATATAAATTATACATAAATATATTTATGAACCTAAGGTAAACTAAAAAATGTAATTAGCAAAATCATTTTATTTTAGTCTAATTATAACCAAAACATTATGATTAAAATATGATATAGTCCCAATATACCAAATGCAAGTAATGAAATCAATCAAAATATGAACAATTAAATCAACCAATTATTATGACATATCTATTTTGCACATATTCATATACGTGAATAAATTTTCAATATTTTACAAGTTATGTTTATTAATGAATATCTGATTTACTTTTTCTATTTTTCTAAAATAAGATGTATCAAATTATACAAAATTTTATGAAATATATTTACAAATATAAGAGGATAAACTGAATTACCTACTAATACGATAATTTTAACCTAATGAGAAAAATCATCATTAATTTAACCGTCTATGTACAACTCAAAAAAAAAAAGTTGAATTAATACAAAATATCATACTTAAAACATAAAGATATTTAATACAATTTTTTATACATACAAATAAAAGATTACTTAAAACATATAAACAAACAAAGTAAAATACTTATTTGTAAATATTTATTCTCGTGCATGAGCACGGGAGAATCACCTAGTTGTGTACAAATAAAAAATTTGTCAAACATCTATGTTATAAAATAATATATTCTACTATATATGTAAATTACAAAACATAAAAAATATACATGAAAGTTTTCAATAAAACCATCGACTTATGAATTTAAGTTAAAACATAAGTTATATCAAATCGGTCCGCACGGAGGTGCGGGTTAAGTTCTAGTAATATATTAAGACTATTATCATATTAAAACATTTGCAAATATCCACTTAATAATTATAAAATATTATAAGTATTTTGATGTTTATAACTATGACTTTCTTAAAATAATATTCGTTGGTAAAATATAAATCAATACCATCAATTTAGTACAACTTAAAATGTATTTTATACTGGAAATATTTAATAAATCATGAGAATTTGGAGGGATATTCTTAAAGTTGTTACATATTTGTTAACTTTCTATAAACTCTGTTAAAACAATTTTTGAGTTTTAATATTAAGAATCTCATTATAGAAATTCTCTTATTTGTTTTCAAAATATTAGATTTTCTCCAATTTACTTATAAAATATTTTCAAAATATAAATAACTGTTTAAATTTTGGAAAAAATTCTGCCATTTGTAATACACATTTTTTTGCTTGAAATACATGATATCAAAAACTTTTAGAAGATAACATGTTTGCTTTGGAGGTTTATAACATTGCCATCTTGACCATATATTTAAGAAAGCTTTATGCTGTGACTTAATCATATTTCAAGTCAATGCAGTTAGAGAATATATCGTCCCATATCTTAACCATCAAGTTTATTTATGTTATGAAAATTTTATTTACTGATTTATTATGAATCGCAAATAGAAGATTTGCATCTAAAATGATTGGCTGGATATTTATGCTCTAGTATATTCAAAAATTTTGTGTTTACAACTTGCGCCATTTTTTTCTATATTCCAATATTCTTGTTTCCAAATATTTTGTTTCTATGTTTAGGTTCTTAATTTAAAACATAGATTTTCAATTAAAAAGATTACCCGTGTATATTGCACTGTTAGTAATCTTAATATATTCAAAATCTTAGTATTAAGATAATAATTGTTTTCTGATTTATCAGCTTTAGTTTTTTTAAAGTATTTGGGGTTTAGGGGTTTGCCCATGACTTTATTTAAACATAGATTTTTAAGTATTTTTTATCAGTTTAGGCTGTGACTTTATCATATTCCAGTTCTATACAGTTAGAGAATATACCATCATAATCTCATGACCATCAAGTTTATATTTTTTTTTGATTAAAAGATCTCTCATTCCAAAAAGCAACGAACTCTGAGTCCAACAACGGTTACAAAAGACAATACTTAAACAGCAAAACATAAAAAAACAGACCTAACCCTAGGCAGTGAGCACGACGGCGCCACCAGCCTCCTTGATCTTCTTCTCAGCAGTCTTGGAGATAAGCTTAGCCTTCACAACGAAAGGCTTCCCCTCGGGCAAATGACCTTTCCCAAGAACCTTAAAGAACCCGTGCTGCGTCACATCGATCATCGGCACCTTGTCCTTGCTCGACTTCGCCTTCACATCATCGGGGACGAGAGACCAGAGCTTGTCGAGGTTGACGATGGGGCAGTAGAACTTGTTGCGGAGCTTGTCGAAGAGGATACGGTGGTGGTGCATGCCTCCGGCGTTACCGCGACCTCCTGGATGCTTGCGGTGCTTACCGATACGCCCGTGTCCGGCGCTGACGTGGCCTCTCTTCTTCCTGTTCTTCTTCAACCCCGTCGCCATTTCGTCAGATCCCAACTCCCATCAAGTTTATTTAAGTTTTAGAGAATTAGATTTACTGATTTACTATGAATTAAAAATAGAAAATTTGCAACTATAATGATTGGCCGGATATTTACGGTCTAGTATATTTGATATTTTTGTGTTTACAAATACCATCATTTTAGTTCATATTCCAACATTCTTATTTCTGAATATTTTGTTTCTATTTTTTGGTTCTTAATTTGAACCTTGATTTGTAACTAAAAAGACTACCCGTCCATATTGCATAGTTATTAATATTATTATATTCAAATGTTGGAGAATAAAGATAATAAAAAAATTCTGATCTATCTGCCCTTTTTTAAGTATTTGGGGTTTAGTGATTTGACTCTATTTAATAATATACATCTAAAATCCGACCTTCCAAATAAATATATACACTATTCTGTTCATAAAATTTATTATGATGATTACATCCGGATAATGTTAATTGGTGCACAAAAAAGAGTGGGATAAAATCGGAGAATACCTGGGACGTAGCGGTTTCCAATTATTTTAAAATATAAATATTTTCGATATTTAAGACTAATATCAGTTTGTAATCAAAGAAATTTACTTTGAGAGACACAATTCAAGTTTCTAATTACACAAAATGACACATTGAGTATTGGAGACATTTTTCATGTTAAATAGACCAATAAACCCCTTAACTAGTGTGTAAGTGGACTTGATTATATTTTCTAACCAGAAATAACTGATTACAAACTGAACCAGCTAATAATCTATTTTTTAATTCAATTCCTTTTCTTGAAAACAACGAGACAAATTCCTTTTTTTTTTGCTTTCTTAAAATAATAAATTCTAATTCCCTCTAAAATGTATCTCTCATTCTCGACGAACCCTAATTCTTTTATGTCTTCTTTTTTTGTATGTTGCACTCGATCCAGAAATTAGAAAAAAATGGAATGTGCTAAATCTTCACCTTTAAGAAAAACAGATTATTTGTAAGAGTTTAGTTGAAATATACATAGTTCTCCAACAAAATAAATCTATTTAATTTTGTTAGCCAATTTCACCATTGTTTATCTTGGATTTGATGTTCCACAAAAAGGTGGAAACAAAAGAGAAATGGACATAAATAGCAGTGGACGTCAAAGTTATGGAAGAAGAAATTTTGGACGAGATAGTTATGGACAACTTGTGGACAAAAGAATTGTGTTAACATTTTTTATAAAAACGCTTTGCAATTGGCTGTTTGGGTTTCAAGTTTTTGTACAATCAAGTGGTAGCTTAAATATGCAATGTATTGGACTTTATGATCTTACGAACCATGCATCAGAGCATGTGTACTGATTCAAGGATATCTGAAAACTTTCCTATCATCTATAATACTCATGGATGAGTGATTTGTGGATGGTGGTTTATAAATGGATGTATCGTGGATGGATTTCTTATGGATAGTGTATCGTGGATGGTGTCTCGTGAATGTATATGTGAGTATTTCATGGATGAATGTATCATGGAGATTATAATAGAAGCTGAAGAGAAACAAGTTACTCACAACAACAAATATTAAAAAACATAGAATTATTAGAAAACAGAGTTTTTGTGTGAAGAATAACATATGTTCAATCTCCATCACTTTCCACTGCTCACCCTCTCAATGGGTGATTTGTGGATGGTCAAAAGAATTGTGTTAACATTTTCTTATAAAAATACTATGCAATTGGCTGTTTGGGTTTCAAGTTTTTGTACAAACAAGTGGTAGCTCAAATATGCAATGTCTTGGAATTTGTGATCTGACGAACAATGCATGAGAGCATTTGTACTGATTCGAGGATATCTAAAAATGGGTGATTTGTGGATGGTGGTTTATAAATGAATGTATCGTGGATGGATTTCCTGTGGATATTGTGTCGTGGATGGTGTATCGTGAATGTGTATGTGGGTATTTCATGGATGAATGTATCGTGGATATTATAATAGAGGCTGAAGAGAAACAAGTTACTCACAACAAAAAATAGTTAAAAACATAGGATTATTAAAAAACAGAATTTCTGTGTGAAGAGTAACAGATGTTCAATCTCCATCACTTTCCACTGCTCACCTTCTTTATGGGTGATTTGTGGATGGCGTTTTACAGATAGATGTATCGTGGATGGATTTCTTGTGGATAATTTGTCGTAGATGGTGTCTCATGAATATGTATGTGGGTAATTTATAGATTAATGTATCGTGGAAAATATAAATAGAGACTAGAGAAACAAGTTATTCACAACAACAAATATTAAAAACATAGGATTATTAGAAAACAATGTTTATGGGTGAAGAGTATAAACAAATGTCCAATCTCCATCACTTTTTTCCAACTGTTGGATCAGCTTTTTCCAAAATGATCGGACGTATACGATCAATTCACGTAAACCTATATACTAACATTTTGTTTTATGATTTTATCATTAATTGCAACTATAGAGAAATTGAGTTTTTTTATGTTTGCCTCCACTAACCAAAAGTAAGGATATTTTCGTCATAAAAAGGACATCTGTCAAATTAAAGTGTGTTAAAGTTGTATTATGTCTTATGTATCTTATAGAGTAAAGTAAATTTCGAAAGTATCCTTTTATGTAAGTCTCTCATTGTAATCATTAACAAGGTAAATATAATGTGGTCTAGTGGTTATGGAATGCCTCGCTCAATACCTACAGGAGTTCGACCTCCATGGGGAAGATGTTTTATATTTTTTTTCTAAAGAAAAATTATATGAAAGCAAAATCGTAATTAACCACTTCATCTTCTTTTTGGAGTTCCCTTTTACCAAAACCTATTTTTGCAGCCGTTTCCATATTTTTCAACACAATCACCATTTTTTAGCCATTTGCCTTAACCAAACTTAGTTTCATTTGCTACTAGACTCAACTATGATAGATATACCTTTTTTACCTGAAATCGTCATAATCTTTTTCCAGAACCGAGTTTTAAAGCGCATTGACATGGCAACGTTTTCGAACATTGACTTTCAATATCTAAGTATAGCAAAAGATATTTTATAAGGAATGAAGATCGGCTATAGTGTTTTTTTTAATTAGTCTGTCTCGAACGAATAAGAAATTTTAAAATAAATTATAGTTGGATTAAAAAGCTTAATATCCCCTATATATTAAAAGTGAAGCATTTAAAAAATTAGAACCTCAATTTTATATTAATTGAAAAAAACCCGTGGCAGTTGTTTAGACTCTCAAATTGCTGATGTGGCAAGATTTTAAAGTGTTTGGTATTAGCATAGTCTAGAAAATAAATTCGCTAGAGAAATACATGTTTTCGACCGTAACAAATACACACATATATACATGTTATCGTGTATATTTCTTAAAAACTAAATACAGAGACACCGCTCACCACTGCTCCTCGAGACGCAGCGACGAAACCAAACTCGCCATCATCTGATTCAAAGGTGTCGTTTTCGTGGCCCTTACTGACGGCGGTTTTCGGCGGCTACCTCCGTCTTGAATCTGAAGCCGTCAGCTCCTTCTGCTTGCCTCCTCCATCCTAAAAACAAATAGCCCAGTTCAAAAGAGAGAGTGAGATACAGAGAGAGAGATAGAGAGGTCAAACCGTGGTGTTATGGTGGTGGTGATGCTGGGACGCCGAACGAACGGAGGTCATGTGGTCGTGGTGATTCTGGGACAGTGAACGAACGGAGGTCGTGTATGGTGAGCCTTGCTTCTACTTCTTGTTGGTGGTGAAGGTGAGTAAAAGACGTGTGGTGGTGGTGAAGGTGAGTTGTAAAGAAAACATGTGTGGTGGTGGTGATTGAAGAAGATAGAGATTCAAAGGAGGAGAAAATATTAGTTTAAGATCTGAGAAAAAAGAGACAGATCTCGGAAGAAAGAGCTAGAGATGTGTGATTGAGATATTGACCAATGAAAAAACAAAAAAAAACAAAAAAAAAACATTGATTTGTGGGCTTTGGATTGAAATCAATCAATGACCAAAATTAACTCATTAAAAACTGTTTTTCATTTAATGTAATGATAATTAATATATAATTTCAACCAAAAATTATATATAATTTTTTTTTTGTCAACTTCACGTTTCATTAAAGTCCCAAGAGTCAAAAAGATACAATTTTGGATGAACTACAAAGTACAAAGCATTATACGTGTACACCCCCTACAACAGGTTATAACACGTGTCAGGATAGAACCATGCATCTTGAATTCTCTGCTACTTCGGCATCTTGACGTCATCTCCGGCGACTCCGCCTCTAGACCACCAAGGCAACTTGTTCTTCCCTTCTTTGATGCTTCAATGATTTCCAGAAACTGTACCCTTTGAACTCATCCTTTCACCATCATCCGTAGCTTTAGTTCAGATTTCATTATTCTCACCGATTATTAAAACTGGGAAAGTTTAATCGATTTTGAGTAAATCCTATGCTGGACCATCAAAAGATGCCAACTTTACTGAATTTCTCACCCATCGATTAAATAGAATCCAACTCCTCTTCATCTTTTCCGCTCGAGAACTAAACCTATGAAACACAAGCTTAAGAATAAACTTTTGTTCTCGATTAAGAAAAGAATTCAAGCAGATCAGGGAAAACAGAATTCCAAACCAAAACAAACGGGATTAAACTTAATTTGTGAAAGGGGGATAGCATCCGGATAAAACCGGAAGTTTTATCAATCCGATCTAATCCAGACAAACATAATAACCATGAAGAACAAAGCTGGATCCGGATTGAAGAACACAACAAAAAAAGTCGCCGAGCGAAATATATAAAAGTCGCCTATGCGAAATCTAAATCCGCTAACGGAAAACAAAAATCGATCCTTGGATCGAATATATTACATCAAAACAGAGGAGCTAATCTCGAATCTTTCCTTTAAAAGATATTGAAATGATGAACAGAGGAAAAGGTCGAGAGAGAAATCTCTCTCTAAAGCAAGAGAGAGAAAGCAAAGAAGTTTCTCTTACCAAAAATTATATATAATTAATGTAGTTATAGTTTGGGATGGAGGAGTAAAAAAGTAAGTTGATTTTTTTTTAACTTTTTAAAGTTGTGATTCAATTTTATATGGATTTAGACTATAATTAAGATATGAAGTTTGAGAATTAGAGTACAAGATATAGAGAAATACTTTGGTTCACCCCTAGAGTCAAGTTCATCCAACCAATAAGATTTCGTTATTTCATATTTAGTATTTTTAAAAAAAAAAAACAAAATATTGTTAAGTTTTATTATGTTTTAAAAATAAAAAATAAATAGAAAACAATATTAATCGCAAAAAAAAAAGTTTTGTATTTAAAATACCGTCAACAAAACACTAAACCCTAAACCTTAAATCATAAACCATAAATCCTTGGTAAACCCTAAACCCTTAGATAAATCTTAAATCTTTGGATTCTTTTTTAAAAATATTTTTAACAAAGTCAGCAAAACAATAAACCCTAAACACTAAATACTAAACCCTAAATCTTTGGGTAAACCCTAAACCCGTGGATAAATCCTAAACTCTAGGATTTATAATTTATTCAAGTGTTTAGAATTTACCCAAGAGTTTAGGGTTTAGGATTTATAGTTTAGGGTTTAGTATTTGGCTGACGGCATTAAATATTTTTAAATGTGTTTTTGTTTGAAATTAATATGATTTTTTATTTATTTTATTTTTTAGTTTAAAAAGATAATATAACTTGATAATATTTATTTCCTTTTTTAAAGATACTGAATATGAAATAACGAAATCATATTGATTGGGTGAATCTGAAGGTTCATTCTAGGGGTGAACCCAAAAATTTCTCCGAAATATAACATTGTTCGAGAAAAAGATATGAGATATAAATAATATGCTTCTCTTATAATATATATATATATATATAAAGAATTTTCCATGTAATTTTGTAAAATAAAGTTGTGACAATTCCGGTTTGTACAATAATTAGGGTTTTTTTTTTTTTCATCATATATAAATATTTTCATCAATCACTTTGTTAAAAATATAAAACATAATTTTCTTTTTATGATGATTAATTTGGCCCATAACTAATGAGACTAATTGTTTTACTAACACAATATGTTGGTGTATAATATTATAGTTTGGATTTTCCATGTAATTTTGTAAAACAAAGTTGTGAGAATTCCAATTTGTACAATAATTAGGGTTTTTTATTTTCGATCATATATATTTTTTTCATCAATCATTTTGTTAAAAAAATAAAACATAATTTTATTTTTTATGACTTCAACATATCCAACAAATCGGCCAATGCATGAAATTAAAAAAAAATATGATTGACAATTCTAATTACATTCGTTCACCGTCAATTTATAAATGATTATATAAATAATAAAAATGCTATATATATACACATATATAACACAGCGACAATATATATTATTTTATATTTGTCAAAACCAATTCTTTTTTATTCTACGTTTTTAAACTCATTCCGCGTAAGGCGCGGATCTTATCCTAGTATCTATATTATTAAAGTTGAAGTACAAATTGGAGATATTTGGAAACAAGGATAGTAGGATAAATGAGATATGTTTGGCAACATGGATAGTAGAGATGTGTACTTTCTTTTATTTACACATTTAGCCATTATATTTTCAATAAATTAATAACAAATGAGAATTGCTTAGAAACATAAATAACATATCTAATACTTCTTTTTATTTAAACATTTAGCCATTGTTTTTATAATAAACTAGATTTTCAACTCGCGCTACGTGCGAGTTTATTTTAATAAAAATATTTTAGTTTCATAATGATATCAAAATAACATGTATATGGTTTATTTACATTTTATGTGAAATCATATATAAAATTATACATTATAAATAATTAATATTTATGTATCTTTTGTCTTCTATATGTAAATGTATATGTGTGTTTGTAAAAGTATTTATCTTAATCATATTTACCAAAAAAACAAATTGTTTAATGCGTATAACTAATATTATACCAGTATAAATAATTTATTATAAGTTTGTATCTATCATTTTTTGAATAACATAAATAATTAATCTATATGCACAATGTCTATTTTTGTATACTTACTGTGTGCATATATATTTGAAATACTCTTATTTACTTATTTGAAATGCATATCTAATATTATAATAGTTAGATTTATGTTTTGATCGTAATACAGTTTTTGATGAGATTAAATAATATTAAATATCTTTTGTTAAATATAAAAAGAGGAAATAAATATATAATTTTTTAACTAACGTTAAGTAATGTTTTATTTATTAAAATGTATAAATATTAGATACATCTTCTACTTGATCTAGTTAAGATATTGTTAATCTTGGGACTATGATCTTTTATTAATTCACATGTACTTTTTATTGTTTAGAAGCTTATCACAATTTCATTGTTTCTATTTTATTGATTAATATTTCTTAGATAATATAATTTTCACTGACTAATGTAAAATGAATATACTCTATATTTATTCTTTTTCTTGTCACTGTGACTATACTCTAATGTCAATATTATTTGAAGATAATACTATTAATTCATCTCATTTATTCGGTGAACATCTTTAGATTTTTTATGTTTTCATATATTTTATTAATTCTTCAAATATTTTTCTTTGATAAACTTGTATTAAATTTATTTTTGTTGTATATGTTTTGTTGATTACTTTAATAAAGTTTCATACGTATGGATCCTATAATTTTTACTAATGAATTACATTAAATACTTATGAGAAAATCACTATGTACCTTATTCTAAAAATATTGTAGATTATACATATCATTAGGTTTATTTTAAAGAAAAAACTATTTGATTAAATTAATGAAAAATTTTATTATAATTTTCTAAAAACTATTTTGTCCAAAAAAATAATATAGTAGTGTTATTAAAGTTTTAAAGTAAATAACTATATTAATTCATTTAACTGATAAAGGCAGTTTGAGAATATATATATATAGATAACTGGGCTAGTTAACAATATGTTTCTTACATAAATAACATACTTTTATCAACATTTATCTATAATAAACTTTGTACACCTATTGTAAATTAAATAATGATTTGGTTCAGACAAAAAATGACAAAAATGAACCATTATTAAAAAAATTCTTGAGCAAGTGAGTATAAACTTAGACTATTTTCTAAAGTTGAAACCTATATAAATACGAAAATTTAAATACAAAACTTCCGTTTACATATTTATTTATTTGATTAGGTTAACTATTTTGATTTTAATTATCTATTTTATTTTGATGTATATGCTATTTTTATTTAATGACATAATTTATGAAAAGATTTATCAATATTTTTTGTTAATTATTAAAGACTTAACATATATATCTAGTCATTTTTTGTAGTTTCTTTCTGTTAGTTTATCTTAATTTATATTTAAGTTTATTTTAATAGATTTTTTCCAGAAATTCAGATTACAAAACTTTGGAATATTGACATTTTTGAAAATATTAAACTAAAATAATGATTTTTATATTATGATTAGTTTTTTTAAATCCTATGTGTTTTAAATCATATTATTGAATATTTTCAATAGCATATATAACCTAAAATTTAGATATCTTGCATTCTAAAGTTAATTATTATATTTGTAAGATATTTTATGTTAATTTCGATAATATATTATATATTCAGTTAATTTGTATATTATCAATTTATTTTTGTAAGTTTACCATATTTAAATTGATTTACATTTTATTTTGAAATAAAAAATTTCTGGTAATATTGATAATTTTAGAAATAATAAACTAAAATGCTGATTTCTCATAATATGATTGGTGGTTTTAAATTTTATGATTTGTAATATAATTTTCACTTCCTATAGCTTCGATTAAAAAGTTTTTTAATTTATTATTAAAAGGTTCATTTCCCAAAAAAAAATTATATATATTATAAAATCGTTAATTTATGTTATTTATATGTAATTCAAAATTCTATGTGATGTAAATTATTATATGTTTAATTTTTATTTTAAAATATATATTTTCAGTTTTTGAAAATAATTATGTTAAATTGAGTTTTATTGAATTTGTTTTTATTGGGAAACGTATTTGTACAGATCTCTATTTTATTTTGGAAATTAGTATTTGGAAATTTTGGCATTTTAAAAATTATAAACTAAAATAACGATTTGACATATATATAATTGGTGGTTTTAAATCATATTTTTAATGGCTTATAGCCTCAACATATTATAAAAAGTAATTTTTAATATTACTATTATGCTTTTCATTTTCCATTTTACTATAATAAATAACATTTTAAGAAAGTTGTAAAATTTTAAATAATATGATTGGTGGTTTTAAATCCTATGATTTGTCCCTATAGCTTCGATTAAAAAGTTTTGTATTTTGTTATTAAAAGGTTAATTTCCCAAAACAAAAATTATATATATATATATTTTTTTATTATTATAAAAATATTTAATTTATGTTATTTATATGGTATTCAAAATTCTATGTGATTTAAATTATTATATGTTTAATTTTTATTTTAAAATATATATTTTCAGTTTTTGAAAATAATTATGTTAAATTGAGTTTTATTGAATTTGTTTTTATTGATAACCGTATATTTATAGATCTCTATTTTGTTTTGGAAAATTAGTATTTGGAAATTCTGACATTTTAAAAATTGTAAACTAAAATAACGATTTAGCATATTATAATTGGTGGTTTTAAATCATATTTTTAATGGCTTATAACCTCAACATATTATAAGAAGAAGTAATTTTCTGTTAATATTACTATTATGCTTTGCATTTTCCATTTTTCTATAATAAACAACATTTTAATAAAGTTGTCAAATTTTAATATTTATTTTATTAGTTTAAGTTATTTATATAATATTAATTTCTTTTATTTTATTTTTTGGACATATTAACATTTTAAAATAATAAAATAGTCTGTTTTCTACTTTGAATACTTTAGCACTAATTTTCTATTTTAGTATAAAATGCATTTTAGATTTATTATTCTAAAAAGAAGTAATTTTTGTTACTATTACTTTTTTCTTTGATTTTCCATTTTTCTATAATACTTACCATTTCTTTAAGTAAGTTGTCAAATGTTAATATTTATTTTGTAGTTTAAGTTATATAGAAAAAAATTAATTTCGTTTTTAAAAACTATTTCTGGAAACATTAACATTTAAAAAAATAATAAATTAAAATGCTGATGTGTCGTATTTTGATTAGTCGTTTAACATCTGATGTGGACGCTCTCAATGACTTATAGCCTCAACTTTTAAATAGTATGTAGACTAGATTTTCAACTCGCGCTACGCGCGAGTCTATATTAATAATTAGTATCATTGTATACTAATATTAAGATAATATGCATTTTATATGAAACTTTATTCAATGTGTGCTTTATTATTTTTCATATTTAGACTTTTATACAATTATATTCTTTAATAACTAATATTTAGATATCTTCTTGTTGACCCAAAAATATCTTATTTTGTGTATCTAAGTTTGTTGTATATTTATAAATGTGTTTAAATTTTTGTAATAATATTTTTAAAAAAAATTATATTAACTGTTATACTCATATTAATTAATATTACACTATAATAATTATTTTATTATATTTTTATCTACCTTTCTATTTGAAGGACATGCAAAAATTAATGCAGATGCACAATATCTAACTTTACTTTGAATTTACCAAATTTTTACAATAAAATTATAATTATTATATATTTTGTGCATATGTAATTGAAATATTCATTTTTAGTTCTATTGAATGCATATATGGTAGTATTATATTTAGGGTTGTTCCATAGAAATGTTTTTTTTATTAGCTTAATGAATATTTTGATAATTATTCTTGAAAATATTTATGTAAAAATTTTATTCAAATTTTAATTGTTGATTAGTAAATAAATATGTTAATTCATTTGATTGATAAAAGTCAGCTTGAAGCAACATAGATAAACGATTTGAAAACACATAGATAAACTACATGTTTAACAATATATGACTTTACATAAGTTTTTTTGTTTAATTTCATTTCTTTTGTTTTAAAAATTATCCTTATCTTATTTTTATTTTACTCTGAGATAAATAATTTTCTGACATTTAATATTTAAATATAAAATTAAAATGCTGATATTGTATATTATTGCCATGAATTTTTTAAATTATATGTGAACACTATAAATAATATATAGCCTAAGATTTACTTTCTATTATTTCATTATTTTTCATTTTTTACTAAATTCAATATTGACTTCTTTTTTTGGGAAATAGCATCAATTTTAAATCATATGTTTTTCAGTATGTAATTAAAATTGCTTTAGATTCTTATTTTTTTTTATCATTTAAAATAATTAAAATCAAACTGATTTTAATTATTTTTCTTTTTTACTAAATCTAATATTGATTTCCTTTTTATGTTGAAAGAAACATTTTTGAATGTCTTGAAATTTTGTAAGATGATATCTAAAAGGTAATTTGGCATATTTTTGGTGCTTTAAAATAATATGTGGCAATCTCAATTATTTTGTGCAACAAATTATATTATATATAATATATATTTTTTTAATATTGTCAGTAGCATATAACCTATACTTTAAAAGATCATGTTTTTAGTTTTATATAGGTATAGTTGTTCGAAAGTATTGCATTTTAAAATTAATTACTAATTTTGTTTGTTATTTTTATGTTAATATTCGAACATTTTTTATATTAAGTTAAATAATACATGATATTTTTAATTTTATAATATAACTTATTTGACATTTATTTATATTTTATTTTAAAATAAAAAGTTTTCGTAATATTAACTTTTTAGAAATAGAAAAATTAAAAAACGATCTTTGCATTGTTTGGTGCTTTAAAATAATATGTAGACATTCTTTTTTTTTAATATGTAGACATTCTCAATGATTTATAATATCAAATTATATATTGTACATGTTATTTATTATGAATATTTAAAACAGTATATAACCTAAACTTTGAAAATCATGAGTTTAAATTTAGATTTATATAGTTATAATTGTTTGAAATTTTTGAATTTCTAAACTAATATTTTTTAATAATTTATTAATTTAGAAAAAACTATTATACTATGTTAACTAATATATAGTATTTATATTTTTGTAAATTCATGTTATTTTATATTGATTTATATTTTATTTTGAAATAAATGATTTTTGGTAATATTTATATTTTTAAAATTAATAAACGAAAATAACTATTTATCATATTTTGATTGGTAGTCTGGCAATAATGCAGGGAAATTCTCAATGGTTTATATAATCAAATTATATATAGTATATGTTATTTATGAATTTATTCAATGATGTAGTCTTTAACCGAAACTTTGAAAATTATGAGTTTAAATTTAAATTTATATAGTTATAATTGTTTGAAAATCTTTTATTTTTAAATTTATTATTATTTTGTTATTTATTTGGTACTTTTCGAAAATAATATTAAAGATTATGTTAACTTATATATAGTATTTATATTTTTATAAATTTACTTTATTTGATATCAAATTATATTTTATTTTATATTAAACGATTTTCTTGTAATATTTACAATTTTAGAAATAAGAAATTAAAAATATGATTTGAATTAAAAATTTGTGAGAAGTCACCTTGTAACTTGTTTTGTTGTTGATGACCAAGAAGTTCTTTATCATGTAGATTACATCAGTCCTTAAATCTCCTTCATACTATTCAATTAGTTGGTATGAAAGCGTGGATTGTTCCTCTCTGTAAAAATTTGTGTCAAACAATATGCACTGCTTATAAAGTTTTGGATTCATAATTCATAAATAAAATTTTTTATACCTTATTTGTAACAAAAGGATGATTGTATCCAAAGGTTGATGATCTTAGAAAAACTTTTGTTACATCATTCCCAAAAGTAAGCCACTCTAGCAAGAACTTCATTATTAGTAAAACTTTTTCTAAGACCATCAAAAATCAACAAAGAAGCAACCATTGTGTAAATAACCCTAATATTGATGATTAATTCTAAATTGTTCAATTATATACAATTTTAGTCTATAAATTTCATATTAACCCTAATATTGATGATTAATTAATAATTTCACAAAAATCATTTTTATATATTTTAAAAATTAATTAATTTGAACAAATCATGATGTAGACTGTAGAACAAGTCTACACAGTAGACTGTGAAGAGTGTCTACAAATATGTAGACTTTTTTTATTACGTGTAGACTTACGAAAGACATAACTGTAAAATAACATTCTATTTTTTTTTGTTCATTAGAGCTAAATAATAGTTTTAACATTTTTTAGGTTGATTTTGCATTTGATTTAATATGAGATTTACTTTTAGGGTTGCAATTAATATTTGGATTGATTTTAGCAAATATCCCTATATTTAGATGGTAAATATAGTAGGTCCCATAATTTTCCTATTATATATCAGTTAGTTATTAGGTTGTTATAATTAAGTTCTACAATTTTCAATCAGAATAAAATGACAGTGGCATCCTGTAAATATTTTGAAAAATTAAGGGAATATCCAAAAAAAAGACTTGATGTTTTAATTGTATTAACTAAGTAATCAACCAAGCTACGCTGCGGGCTGAATTAATACACACTGATTGTTGCTCGTAAATTTATGTTATTTTATTAATAATAAAACTTTTATATTGTTATTAAAAATAAATAATATTTTTATTATAGCTTTAAAATATAAAAAAATATTTTTTACGAATCAAATGAAAATAGAATGTTATCATAATAGTGATTAAAAAGTAATTTTTTACGAATGCAACTATTTGTAAAAAAACTTTTTCAACTCAATTTAATATATATTCAAGAATCTCTCCCTCTGTTTATTTTCTGAGAAATAGTTTATATTTGGAGTACTTATATTTACTAACAGAGTTGGAAATATTATAAGATTAAAATAATACAGATTAAACATTTTCTCCAAACAAAAATTGTAATTCGAACAGGTCATCTTGTGGTAAACAAAAACACACCATCACAGGAAACGTCCAATCTGAACAAGAAACAGAGAAAAGATGATATCAGCAACTTTGGAATCAATATATAAGAAACAAAGTTCAAAATATAAGTTTTTCCAATAAGAAACTTCACCTAAACTCGATAATGGGAAAGCTGAAAATCCCACTGATCTTAGCACTTTTGAGAAGTTGTGCCATCTCAGCTTTTAACTTGCGCAAAAGCTTTCTTCACTTAGAAAACAATAAGAGTTGTTTAGACTATTGCATTTACTTCTAGATCTTTGTGAAGTACATACGGGGATATCTTAGAGCACTGAACAAAAAGAAGAACGAAAGAGTATATACGTCAAATACTAAACATAGGAAAGCCTAAATCAAAGATGCTAACGATGCTACGGATCTCTCACTATCTTCTTCACATAAATAGATATCATATCTTTTTTATTTGCTGCAGCTTGCAGGGCTATCTTCACCAGTCTACATATATCTTCACAGCAGAGGTCAGAGTTAATATTTGGTTCTGTAATAACTAATAAGTTGAATACTTGGTGGAAATTGGGTCTAACGCACACATTTTGTGGGTGGTTGTGAACGACAGTCTGTCTGCAAAAAAGATGAGAAACTGATCTTCTGTAAACAATAGTCCGTCATGCTCTGTTATAGACGGTGCTTACTCAATTATCTGAAGCAAATATGAGAATGTGAAGCAAATAAAAGAAGACTAAAAGTTGTCTAGAGATTGATCAATAAGTCCAAAGTTCACATATTTTAATGGTTTTCTAACCACTAAAGCTACTAACCAATTCAACAATCAAACAAGGTGATAACAACAAAAAGAAGTAAGACATTTACCTCTTCGTGAACCCAAACCATATTGGCCAAGAACTTCTTGTGACTTTCTGGTACTACCTCCACCAGACTCGTAAAAGGCCAGTTCAGAGCGTCCGGTGAAAGCCTAGCGAATCCAGAACCACCACAAGGATCACAATATGGAAAACAAAATGCACTCTTAAAAGACATAAAACGAATAGATAAAGAACTTACTTCCCGTAGAATCATTAGTGACAAGCCAGCAAGAATAACATATGTGCTGAATGCCATAAGCGGAACGTATAAGTCTGGTGAATTGATATCATATACGCGGGAGGGGGGGCTTGTATGAAAGCCTACCACCAACCGGCTCTGAGATCCTAGAGGGGTGCTTCGCCGCTACCCAATGAAAGCAGTGTTATCTTCGCCGGAAAGGGTTGTTATCGGAGAAGAGAGGCGAAAATTCGGAACTTTCGCCGGCCTCAGCCACGTCGCCGGAGAAGAGAGTGGTGAGGATCCCTGATTGGGTCTGATGTTCTTCGTTGTCTTCTTCCCCATCCTCGTTCGATTCCAAAGCGAAAGAGGAAGAGAGATTCAAAGCGAAAGAGGAAGAGAGAGATCGATGAAATCAAAAGAGGAAGAGAGAGAGAGAGCGAAAAAACCATGATTTTGGGTCGGTGACGACAAGAGCGAAGAATCAGTAAAGCAGAAGAGAAAAGCGACGTGGAGAGTCAAAATGTTTTGATTGATTTTCTCAGTTTTTTCATTTATTGACATGGCAATTTCAGAAGCACTTTAAAAGCTGATGTGTTAAATTCTGGAGAGAACCTTGTGCTTTTACTGTGTTGATTTTTTTTTTTTAACAAATTACTGTGTTGATTAGTTCCATAGATTTCCAAAGAAGTGAAGATCCGAGTGATGTCTTGGTTCATCAACGATTGAAGGAATGACGAAATAAGAGTTATCAGAGGGTGAACCTCAAAGTTAACCCACCAATAGTATTTGAGTATTTGATATTTGACATCTTTTAAAAAAGGAAACAAAATTTAATTTCTAAACTATATTGTATTTTAAAAATAAAAAATATAAATACATAAAAAATAGTATAGTTACAAAAATAACTAAATTAATATTATTAAGCTTTTAGTAAAATATTAAACCCTATACCCTAAATTCTAAACCCTAAAATCTTACGTAAATCCTAAACCCAAAAATTTTAGATAAACCTAAACTTTTTTATAAATCCTAAACCCTAAATCACATATATATTAAAAACTAAATCATAAAACACTAAACCCTAAATCCTAATCACTAAACCCTAAACCCTTGGGTAAACTCCGAACCCTTGGATAAATCATAAACTCAAACATTATATATTGGTCGGTGAACCTACATGAATTATCCAAGGGTTCGGGGTTTACCCAATGGTTTAGGGTTTAGTGATTAGAATTTAGGGTTTACTGTTTTTATGATTTAGGTTTTAATATTTATGATTTACGGTTTAAGATTTATCAAAAGGCTTAGGGTTTACCTAAAATTTTTGGGTTTAGGATTTAGGGTATATGTTTTAGGATTTAGGGTATATAATTTAGTATTTTAGTGAAGGCTTAATAATATTTATTTATTTATTTTTTGTAACTATTATTATTTTTTTATGTATTTAATATTTTTTTATTTTAATCTAATTTGAAAATTCAATTATGTTTCTTTTTTTAAAAGATATCAAATATCAAATACTTAAAGACTATTGGTTGGTGAATCTAAAGGTTCACCCTAGGGGGTGAACCCAAGAATAAGTCACCAAATAAAGGACAAGACTTAGGTTCACCCCCTATGGTGAACCTTTAAATTCACTACTCCTCTTAAAACCAATCAAAATGTCATGTAGATAACTAAATAAAAAATATTAAATTATTAAAAAATAGTAAAAAAGAAAAATAAAGTCAATTTTAATGATGCAAACTAAACCCTAAACCCTAAATCATAAATTCTAAACCCAAATATATACCCTAAACCCAAATTTTATACCCTAAACCCAAACCATATACCCTAAACTCAAATTCTAAACCTTAAACCCAAACCATAAACCTTAAATACAAACCCTATACTCTAAATCGATCATATATCCTATACCCTAAACTCAAAACGTATATATTAAACCTAAATTCTACACCTTAAACCCAAACCCTAAACTTAAAAATTTGGATTTAGGATTTATGATTTGGGTTTAGGGAATATGGTCTGGGTTTAGGGTATATGGTCTGGGTTTAGGGTATATAGTTTGGGTTTAGGATATAGGTTTTGGGTTTAGGGTATAGGATATAGAATGGGTTTAGGGTATAGCGTTTGGATTTAGGGTTTAGAATTTGAGTTTTGGATATATGGTTTGGGTTTAGGGTATAAGATTTGGGTTTAAGGTATAGGTTTTGGTTTAGAATTTAAATTTAGGGTTTAGTGTTTAGTTAACGTCATTAAAATTAACGTTATTTCCTTTTTAAACTATTTTTAAATAATTTAATATTTTTTATTTAATTATCTACATGGCATTTTAATTTGTTTTAAGGAGAATGGTGAATTTAAAAATTCACCATAGGGGGTGAACCTAAGTCCTGTTCCCAAATAAATATCATTCGTATAAACTAGTTTGAAAATTTGTCAGGGTGTTCTCAAAACGCAAAATCACCATGATAATATATACACCATGCATTGTTCATATATAATTGAATGGATCGGGTTTCTAATCAAAAATGTCTATATTGGTAACTGGTAAGGTATACGTTTGTAAGGTTAATTTGTCTTTTCAAAATTTGTGAGACGCAGAAGAGTAAATGGATCGGAAGACTAAATTCGTATTCAAGAAGAATAAATATATTTTTGAAATTTTATTATTTTAACAAGTTGTTGATGTACCAGTAAGAGGCAGTTAACGCAATGGTTGTTTTATGAAGGAGTACATTTTCCATCTCTTGTTATTTTGTATAAATAAATATATATAGTTTTCTAACATTGATATTATATACGTTTTGTCATAACATGCGCATGCAGTACATCATCTTTTTAATCAACAAACTTACTGTTTTATCCTTTATTATTATACATCAGAAAGGTATTTATACGCCAAAAATGGGGGTAAAAATAGAAAGTGGATTAAAGAAGTATATAGCATATGAGGCGAGGATGTTTGTATAATATATATATAGGTACAAATGAATAAAGCAAGTGTACTGTGAAATTAAAGGGATAAGCTGGTATTGATGAGAATTTGTTCAGGATTTAAGAGGACTACAAATTAACATTTTGATGAGAGAATTAATCGCTAAGATAATTAAGCAGATTTGATAAAGCAAATGTATTATTGAATTAAAAAGAGTTTTAGACGACAAACCAACAAATAAAATAAAGAGAAAATGCATGGGAAAAGAAAAGAGTAACGACGAAAAAAAGCAAAAACACACTGGAAATAGAAAATCTGGGCTATGCCAGATTAAGCAACATCAAGAAACATGATTGTACTAACCAGCCACACCCAGGTTCCTTGAGAGCATAACAGATAGTTGAGCAACGGTGACGTTAGGAAGGATAGCTGTTGGCGCTGGACCATCTGGATCTGGAACTAATTGAACCTGACCTGGTACCTCTGGAACGTCGAGTAACCCACGGACTTGAATCTCCGAATTCTTAAAAAGAACGAGCAGCAAGCAAACCCCATAGTAAACAACCCACGCCCACTCTGCTATCTTTTTTCCAAATACTACTTCTAGTCTATCCTCGGGAAAATTTACCCACAACATCATTGCCACAGCCATTAGACTATCGGCCACACCAAAGAAGTCATCAGCCCCAAACATTTTAGCTATGGACACTATTGATAGATGCGTTGAAAGTAAAAACCCTATCGAATACAAGTAGGCTAGATGCTGATCTTTCCCGATTTCATTGGAAATGAGGACAAAGAGTTTTAAAGCCCCGAGGAATCCCACAGAATGAACGATTAAGAAAAGAGCCCTAAATCGTCCGGCGTTATGGATCATAAAGTTCCTGCACTGCACGTAGAATTCCCTGTAGAGAGTAAACAGCGCAAAGAGACCACAAACTCCCCCCACAACCACCATAGAAATCATGCCCAGAGACCAGTGTTCTACCTCAATCGCACAAAAGATCGACGCGCCATATGCCAGAGCGGCTTGAATCAGCAGGATGAGTGGACGATAGTAGCAAGACCCGATCCTCCTTCCGATCCATCGGAAAATGCTCTCGAGCCCACGGAACAACAATCCAAAAGCTGCAAAGCACATCTTTCTTTTCTCTCTCTCTCTTTTTTTTTTTTTAGCTCTAGCTGTGTATAACGAAATAGGAGACTCTAGGAGCATAAGATAGATTCTAACGTCTTAGAGAGAGGAGGGATGAGAGAGACTGATCCGTTCATTTTTTTGGTGGTTTTTGTCGTCACATACACGTGCCTCTTCACTATACAATTCATTTTATGCCTAATAGCAAAAATCCAAACTTATAAATAAAGGTTATAACTCATTAAAAAAAATTTTATAATTAAATCATTATGAGTATTGTAGTTTTAGTTTTTTTTTTATAAGATAACTTGACTTTTGAATTTTATATAACTTTTATAAATAAACGAATACATGTAACAGTCTATATCGTGCATGGTTTCGTTAAAATATCCTTCAGTTATCTTTTCTCTTTCTTCTTTTTTTCATGCATAATAACGTCGCCCAATTACATATTTACATGTGGTATCTTTAATGGCACCAGCCTCTACAAACTCATCCTTACTATTGGGAACGATGACTATGAACCATTTAATCTCTACATATACAGGAAGGGATCTTTGCATGTTTTTTATTTGGCTTTTGAATTAGCTTAATCCATCATTTGAATATATATATTTTTTTTACACAGACAACGATTTTATACTAGTTATTAACTATGTGCATGCTCACAATTAAACATACCTGGTTTAATTTAATAATGTGGGCCCACAAAATCACCTATAACCTAAAATTTCGAGAATGTCTCTGAATTCATTTGTGGTCCAAATCCAAATAGTTTATTGGCATTTTACGGTAATGTATTGCAAGGTTCCCTTTTTTCAGGTATGACCCAGGTTCTTGTTACCTACGGAAACAACTGAGGACTTTGACCAATTAATTGTATTTACTTACTGATTTTAAATTCACTAACCAACATGACCCTTTTTGACAACTATATTTGCTTGATGAGAATCATTAACTTTTCGTTTCTCTTTCAACACAGTGTCGGATTTCAGTCTTTTAGATATCCGAAAATTTAATACATTTAAACAGTACTATTATATTTTTCTGAATTTGCTACGTTTATTATACATACATATATATATATGTGCCAGATTCTTACTTGTTTTTCCGTGATAGTGTGTCCACCAATGATCGATCTTCGTCTCTTTCCCGACGTCAATCAGCTTCTGACCAGGCTTGTAACTAACATACATAGTCCCTACAAGAAACTTGTTGCTACTAATATTGGAGTTCAATTACACTCCAGTGTTACAAAAAAAAAAGAATTGCTCAGTAGTCAGGCTGTCTCGCTTTGTGGTTGTTCACGTGGACCTCGTGGTACTTGTTGTAGATGAGCTTCTGAAGCATCCTGCAGCTTATGGTGGAGTGTCCTCCCATCTATTGATATTTTCAGAACTGGTTCTTTTCTTCCGCGTCGGTTATGTGCAGCATTATCGTGAGTCTGGGAGTTTTGATGATGGTAAGCACATCTTGGCTGTGTTGTATATTCCTCCCACCACCCCCCCCCCCAATCTTGATATTTTCTTTAATTATGTTGAATTTTTTTGTCATATCATTAATATCAACTCCCGGCAATTAATCTTAAAATTCTGACATGTTGAGAGTTGTAGGATGCACTGCATTATCCAATTAAGTGCTTCAACTTTTGGATGTATAAAGACTAGGGGTTGTCTAGATCCATCAAATTCAATGGAATGGCTATTTTTTAACGATATGCTCATATATATATATGTATGTATAATAAACGTAGCAAATTCAGAAAAATATAATAGTACTGTTTAAATGTATTAAATTTTCGGATATCTAAAAGACTGAAATCCGACACTGTGTTGAAAGAGAAACGAAAAGTTAATGATTCTCATCAAGCAAATATAGTTGTCAAAAAGGGTCATGTTGGTTAGTGAATTTAAAATCAGTAAGTAAATACAATTAATTGGTCAAAGTCCTCAGTTGTTTCCGTAGGTAACAAGAACCTGGGTCATACCTGAAAAAAGGGAACCTTGCAATACATTACCGTAAAATGCCAATAAACTATTTGGATTTGGACCACAAATGAATTCAGAGACATTCTCGAAATTTTAGGTTATAGGTGATTTTGTGGGCCCACATTATTAAATTAAACCAGGTATGTTTAATTGTGAGCATGCACATAGTTAATAACTAGTATAAAATCGTTGTCTGTGTAAAAAAAATATATATATTCAAATGATGGATTAAGCTAATTCAAAAGCCAAATAAAAAACATGCAAAGATCCCTTCCTGTATATGTAGAGATTAAATGGTTCATAGTCATCGTTCCCAATAGTAAGGATGAGTTTGTAGAGGCTGGTGCCATTAAAGATACCACATGTAAATATGTAATTGGGCGACGTTATTATGCATGAAAAAAAGAAGAAAGAGAAAAGATAACTGAAGGATATTTTAACGAAACCATGCACGATATAGACTGTTACATGTATTCGTTTATTTATAAAAGTTATATAAAATTCAAAAGTCAAGTTATCTTATAAAAAAAAAACTAAAACTACAATACTCATAATGATTTAATTATAAAATTTTTTTTAATGAGTTATAACCTTTATTTATAAGTTTGGATTTTTGCTATTAGGCATAAAATGAATTGTATAGTGAAGAGGCACGTGTATGTGACGACAAAAACCACCAAAAAAATGAACGGATCAGTCTCTCTCATCCCTCCTCTCTCTAAGACGTTAGAATCTATCTTATGCTCCTAGAGTCTCCTATTTCGTTATACACAGCTAGAGCTAAAAAAAAAAAAAGAGAGAGAGAGAAAAGAAAGATGTGCTTTGCAGCTTTTGGATTGTTGTTCCGTGGGCTCGAGAGCATTTTCCGATGGATCGGAAGGAGGATCGGGTCTTGCTACTATCGTCCACTCATCCTGCTGATTCAAGCCGCTCTGGCATATGGCGCGTCGATCTTTTGTGCGATTGAGGTAGAACACTGGTCTCTGGGCATGATTTCTATGGTGGTTGTGGGGGGAGTTTGTGGTCTCTTTGCGCTGTTTACTCTCTACAGGGAATTCTACGTGCAGTGCAGGAACTTTATGATCCATAACGCCGGACGATTTAGGGCTCTTTTCTTAATCGTTCATTCTGTGGGATTCCTCGGGGCTTTAAAACTCTTTGTCCTCATTTCCAATGAAATCGGGAAAGATCAGCATCTAGCCTACTTGTATTCGATAGGGTTTTTACTTTCAACGCATCTATCAATAGTGTCCATAGCTAAAATGTTTGGGGCTGATGACTTCTTTGGTGTGGCCGATAGTCTAATGGCTGTGGCAATGATGTTGTGGGTAAATTTTCCCGAGGATAGACTAGAAGTAGTATTTGGAAAAAAGATAGCAGAGTGGGCGTGGGTTGTTTACTATGGGGTTTGCTTGCTGCTCGTTCTTTTTAAGAATTCGGAGATTCAAGTCCGTGGGTTACTCGACGTTCCAGAGGTACCAGGTCAGGTTCAATTAGTTCCAGATCCAGATGGTCCAGCGCCAACAGCTATCCTTCCTAACGTCACCGTTGCTCAACTATCTGTTATGCTCTCAAGGAACCTGGGTGTGGCTGGTTAGTACAATCATGTTTCTTGATGTTGCTTAATCTGGCATAGCCCAGATTTTCTATTTCCAGTGTGTTTTTGCTTTTTTTCGTCGTTACTCTTTTCTTTTCCCATGCATTTTCTCTTTATTTTATTTGTTGGTTTGTCGTCTAAAACTCTTTTTAATTCAATAATACATTTGCTTTATCAAATCTGCTTAATTATCTTAGCGATTAATTCTCTCATCAAAATGTTAATTTGTAGTCCTCTTAAATCCTGAACAAATTCTCATCAATACCAGCTTATCCCTTTAATTTCACAGTACACTTGCTTTATTCATTTGTACCTATATATATATTATACAAACATCCTCGCCTCATATGCTATATACTTCTTTAATCCACTTTCTATTTTTACCCCCATTTTTGGCGTATAAATACCTTTCTGATGTATAATAATAAAGGATAAAACAGTAAGTTTGTTGATTAAAAAGATGATGTACTGCATGCGCATGTTATGACAAAACGTATATAATATCAATGTTAGAAAACTATATATATTTATTTATACAAAATAACAAGAGATGGAAAATGTACTCCTTCATAAAACAACCATTGCGTTAACTGCCTCTTACTGGTACATCAACAACTTGTTAAAATAATAAAATTTCAAAAATATATTTATTCTTCTTGAATACGAATTTAGTCTTCCGATCCATTTACTCTTCTGCGTCTCACAAATTTTGAAAAGACAAATTAACCTTACAAACGTATACCTTACCAGTTACCAATATAGACATTTTTGATTAGAAACCCGATCCATTCAATTATATATGAACAATGCATGGTGTATATATTATCATGGTGATTTTGCGTTTTGAGAACACCCTGACAAATTTTCAAACTAGTTTATACGAATGATATTTATTTGGGAACAGGACTTAGGTTCACCCCCTATGGTGAATTTTTAAATTCACCATTCTCCTTAAAACAAATTAAAATGCCATGTAGATAATTAAATAAAAAATATTAAATTATTTAAAAATAGTTTAAAAAGGAAATAACGTTAATTTTAATGACGTTAACTAAACACTAAACCCTAAATTTAAATTCTAAACCAAAACCTATACCTTAAACCCAAATCTTATACCCTAAACCCAAACCATATATCCAAAACTCAAATTCTAAACCCTAAATCCAAACGCTATACCCTAAACCCATTCTATATCCTATACCCTAAACCCAAAACCTATATCCTAAACCCAAACTATATACCCTAAACCCAGACCATATACCCTAAACCCAGACCATATTCCCTAAACCCAAATCATAAATCCTAAATCCAAATTTTTAAGTTTAGGGTTTGGGTTTAAGGTGTAGAATTTAGGTTTAATATATACGTTTTGAGTTTAGGGTATAGGATATATGATCGATTTAGAGTATAGGGTTTGTATTTAAGGTTTATGGTTTGGGTTTAAGGTTTAGAATTTGAGTTTAGGGTATATGGTTTGGGTTTAGGGTATAAAATTTGGGTTTAGGGTATATATTTGGGTTTAGAATTTATGATTTAGGGTTTAGGGTTTAGTTTGCATCATTAAAATTGACTTTATTTTTCTTTTTTACTATTTTTTAATAATTTAATATTTTTTATTTAGTTATCTACATGACATTTTGATTGGTTTTAAGAGGAGTAGTGAATTTAAAGGTTCACCATAGGGGGTGAACCTAAGTCTTGTCCTTTATTTGGTGACTTATTCTTGGGTTCACCCCCTAGGGTGAACCTTTAGATTCACCAACCAATAGTCTTTAAGTATTTGATATTTGATATCTTTTAAAAAAAGAAACATAATTGAATTTTCAAATTAGATTAAAATAAAAAAATATTAAATACATAAAAAAATAATAATAGTTACAAAAAATAAATAAATAAATATTATTAAGCCTTCACTAAAATACTAAATTATATACCCTAAATCCTAAAACATATACCCTAAATCCTAAACCCAAAAATTTTAGGTAAACCCTAAGCCTTTTGATAAATCTTAAACCGTAAATCATAAATATTAAAACCTAAATCATAAAAACAGTAAACCCTAAATTCTAATCACTAAACCCTAAACCATTGGGTAAACCCCGAACCCTTGGATAATTCATGTAGGTTCACCGACCAATATATAATGTTTGAGTTTATGATTTATCCAAGGGTTCGGAGTTTACCCAAGGGTTTAGGGTTTAGTGATTAGGATTTAGGGTTTAGTGTTTTATGATTTAGTTTTTAATATATATGTGATTTAGGGTTTAGGATTTATAAAAAAGTTTAGGTTTATCTAAAATTTTTGGGTTTAGGATTTACGTAAGATTTTAGGGTTTAGAATTTAGGGTATAGGGTTTAATATTTTACTAAAAGCTTAATAATATTAATTTAGTTATTTTTGTAACTATACTATTTTTTATGTATTTATATTTTTTATTTTTAAAATACAATATAGTTTAGAAATTAAATTTTGTTTCCTTTTTTAAAAGATGTCAAATATCAAATACTCAAATACTATTGGTGGGTTAACTTTGAGGTTCACCCTCTGATAACTCTTATTTCGTCATTCCTTCAATCGTTGATGAACCAAGACATCACTCGGATCTTCACTTCTTTGGAAATCTATGGAACTAATCAACACAGTAATTTGTTAAAAAAAAAAAATCAACACAGTAAAAGCACAAGGTTCTCTCCAGAATTTAACACATCAGCTTTTAAAGTGCTTCTGAAATTGCCATGTCAATAAATGAAAAAACTGAGAAAATCAATCAAAACATTTTGACTCTCCACGTCGCTTTTCTCTTCTGCTTTACTGATTCTTCGCTCTTGTCGTCACCGACCCAAAATCATGGTTTTTTCGCTCTCTCTCTCTCTTCCTCTTTTGATTTCATCGATCTCTCTCTTCCTCTTTCGCTTTGAATCTCTCTTCCTCTTTCGCTTTGGAATCGAACGAGGATGGGGAAGAAGACAACGAAGAACATCAGACCCAATCAGGGATCCTCACCACTCTCTTCTCCGGCGACGTGGCTGAGGCCGGCGAAAGTTCCGAATTTTCGCCTCTCTTCTCCGATAACAACCCTTTCCGGCGAAGATAACACTGCTTTCATTGGGTAGCGGCGAAGCACCCCTCTAGGATCTCAGAGCCGGTTGGTGGTAGGCTTTCATACAAGCCCCCCCTCCCGCGTATATGATATCAATTCACCAGACTTATACGTTCCGCTTATGGCATTCAGCACATATGTTATTCTTGCTGGCTTGTCACTAATGATTCTACGGGAAGTAAGTTCTTTATCTATTCGTTTTATGTCTTTTAAGAGTGCATTTTGTTTTCCATATTGTGATCCTTGTGGTGGTTCTGGATTCGCTAGGCTTTCACCGGACGCTCTGAACTGGCCTTTTACGAGTCTGGTGGAGGTAGTACCAGAAAGTCACAAGAAGTTCTTGGCCAATATGGTTTGGGTTCACGAAGAGGTAAATGTCTTACTTCTTTTTGTTGTTATCACCTTGTTTGATTGTTGAATTGGTTAGTAGCTTTAGTGGTTAGAAAACCATTAAAATATGTGAACTTTGGACTTATTGATCAATCTCTAGACAACTTTTAGTCTTCTTTTATTTGCTTCACATTCTCATATTTGCTTCAGATAATTGAGTAAGCACCGTCTATAACAGAGCATGACGGACTATTGTTTACAGAAGATCAGTTTCTCATCTTTTTTGCAGACAGACTGTCGTTCACAACCACCCACAAAATGTGTGCGTTAGACCCAATTTCCACCAAGTATTCAACTTATTAGTTATTACAGAACCAAATATTAACTCTGACCTCTGCTGTGAAGATATATGTAGACTGGTGAAGATAGCCCTGCAAGCTGCAGCAAATAAAAAAGATATGATATCTATTTATGTGAAGAAGATAGTGAGAGATCCGTAGCATCGTTAGCATCTTTGATTTAGGCTTTCCTATGTTTAGTATTTGACGTATATACTCTTTCGTTCTTCTTTTTGTTCAGTGCTCTAAGATATCCCCGTATGTACTTCACAAAGATCTAGAAGTAAATGCAATAGTCTAAACAACTCTTATTGTTTTCTAAGTGAAGAAAGCTTTTGCGCAAGTTAAAAGCTGAGATGGCACAACTTCTCAAAAGTGCTAAGATCAGTGGGATTTTCAGCTTTCCCATTATCGAGTTTAGGTGAAGTTTCTTATTGGAAAAACTTATATTTTGAACTTTGTTTCTTATATATTGATTCCAAAGTTGCTGATATCATCTTTTCTCTGTTTCTTGTTCAGATTGGACGTTTCCTGTGATGGTGTGTTTTTGTTTACCACAAGATGACCTGTTCGAATTACAATTTTTGTTTGGAGAAAATGTTTAATCTGTATTATTTTAATCTTATAATATTTCCAACTCTGTTAGTAAATATAAGTACTCCAAATATAAACTATTTCTCAGAAAATAAACAGAGGGAGAGATTCTTGAATATATATTAAATTGAGTTGAAAAAGTTTTTTTACAAATAGTTGCATTCGTAAAAAATTACTTTTTAATCACTATTATGATAACATTCTATTTTCATTTGATTCGTAAAAAATATTTTTTATATTTTAAAGCTATAATAAAAATATTATTTATTTTTAATAACAATATAAAAGTTTTATTATTAATAAAATAACATAAATTTACGAGCAACAATCAGTGTGTATTAATTCAGCCCGCAGCGTAGCTTGGTTGATTACTTAGTTAATACAATTAAAACATCAAGTCTTTTTTTTGGATATTCCCTTAATTTTTCAAAATATTTACAGGATGCCACTGTCATTTTATTCTGATTGAAAATTGTAGAACTTAATTATAACAACCTAATAACTAACTGATATATAATAGGAAAATTATGGGACCTACTATATTTACCATCTAAATATAGGGATATTTGCTAAAATCAATCCAAATATTAATTGCAACCCTAAAAGTAAATCTCATATTAAATCAAATGCAAAATCAACCTAAAAAAATGTTAAAACTATTATTTAGCTCTAATGAACAAAAAAAAAATAGAATGTTATTTTACAGTTATGTATTTCGTAAGTCTACACGTAATAAAAAAAGTCTACATATTTGTAGACACTCTTCACAGTCTACTGTGTAGACTTGTTCTACGGTCTACATCATGATTTGTTCAAATTAATTAATTTTTAAAATATATAAAAATGATTTTTGTGAAATTATTAATTAATCATCAATATTAGGGTTAATATGAAATTTATAGACTAAAATTGTATATAATTGAACAATTTAGAAGAATATATGTTGATATGGTAATCATGGGTTTGACAAGTTTGTGGTTTAGTAACAAAAGGTTCTAACATGTTATATCTTTAAAGGTTAGATTTAGATTGACAACCTTTTTTGTTTTATTGATTTAAATTTGCATATTAGTGTTTAGTAGTTTATATTTTGTAAATGATACAATAATTGAGACTATTTTGATTATCAAGCAAACATTTATGGTTTGAGTTTTGTGGTTTAGGGTTTCGCAGACTTACAATTCAGTCTACTTGAATTAGTGTTTACAAAGAAATTATTATTTTTAATTAAGTTCTGTATGAATAAAAATGTGAAATTATATATTATAACTATTAAAAAAGAAATTTAGTAATTCATATATAAATTACGAAAACAATCAAGGAAAAAGGAAAATAATAATATATGTAGACTAACAAAAAAGTTTACTCTCATCAAATTTAACCTAACCAAATTTAACCAACTAAATTCTAACCTAATCCAATTTAAACCAAACTTTATCCGTACATACCGACAAAAAAGTCTACTTAGTAGACTTACAATAAAGTCTCCACTGTCGTAAATTTAACATTTTTTGTCACTATATAAATTTAACCTAGTTACAGTTTTTGTCTCTATATATAAATAAAATTTACACAACCTCTCTCTAAAATGGTTGCACATGTTTCTAAAAACTCTCTTCCTTCTCTCTAAAACTCTCTCCCTTCTCTCTAAAACTCTCTTATTTCTCTCTAAATTCTTTGAATGTGAAGATGAACTTTTGTATAGTTTGTTAATTTTCATCATGTTTTTTCACAATATTATCTTGTGTTTGTAGGTTCATTCATGGTTATCATCTTCCTCTCTAAAAATGTAAGTTTTAGATCTATAGATTTTAAATGTGTATCTAATCTATTAAAACAGAGTCCTACTTTTTATCTACTTAAAAATGTTGTCATTAACTTTTGGACTTATTCATTTTTCACTAGAGATAAATGTAACATCCTCTTACAAATAATTGTGCTCTTCATAGTATCTTATAATATTTTTGTTAGTAACCACCCTATATCTACTGAAGTTTATAAGTATATACTAATTAAATATAGTAACTATAATTAATATATATAAAAGATATTTATATTCAAAAAACTGCACTTATGTATCTAGGGATATGCAAGATCCAGAGCTACTTTCTAAACTTTATTGATATTATATATACTAATGATCTTATATTTATGGAGAGTGATTAATAGATTTAATTATATTTATACACACTAAAGTGTATTTATATCATCTAAGGAAATACTCCATATGTATTATTTTAGATGGATTTTAAAGTTTTTTACAAGGATTAAGAAAATATAAACTTTTATGTGATTTATCTAGGTTACTTCAAAATATCATTAAATAATACTATTTCAACAAATTAAAAAAGTACAATATTTGGTAATTGGTCACATATTTGAAATGACATTAAATTTTATCTAGATTAGTGAGAACATCACTTATTTTGAAACAAAATAAAAACCTTTAAAACTCACTTATTTTGATACGGAGGAAGTATAACATCATGAAACATCTTTTCAAGACATAAAAGTGTCGATAATAAAAGTGCTAAAAATATTATTTACATAATCAAAACAATACTCACACTAAATATAAATATAAGTTTTATTCATTTTAGAATCCAATCTATTAATTTAAAATTCTATTTTTATCTACTTATAAATAATCTATGTTGGACAATTGCTTTTAACTAACTTTCCTATTATATCTACTTATATTATTATTAAATATATATACCCTAACCTAAAATTAAGGAACGAAATAATTAATCTATTTTTTAAATAACAAATTCAATTTATGTTAACGCTATTCTTAAGTAAATAATCAATTATATTTTATTTATTAATATAAAATGAATAATATATGCCTACTAATTCATATATAATTTTACTTTAATTCAGATGCAAAAGAAAACAAATTCCTTAAAATTCTGAACAAATACATAATAATACAATTCTTATAGATAGAGTATTAAAATTACACATATATGATAAAATAAATAATAACAGTTTTTAATATTTAATGATATGATGGAACATGTTATTATTGATATTTTTATGAGTATAGTTTTACCGGTTATTCCAACAAACAAATAAAATATTTATCAAATATAAAACTAACTGAATAAAACATAAAACATACTTTATGTTAAGCTCATGCGTTCAGGTATCCGTTGGGTACATATTGGGTATTTGAAATTTTGGTTCAAATTTATATCACATCCTATGTCTCATTCTGATAAATTTATAAGGCATTGGTTTTGCTTCTAAGTTATATTACATCATAAAATCTATAAAGTAAACACATATTATTCCAATTCAGGTTATATGGGTTTGGTTCAGATATATCTGAATTTAAATCCAAAATTTTAAAGCATAACATAAGAAATAAACTTATTTATATAGAATTGAATATTTAAGGTACTTATTGAAAATTTAAATACTTATTTTAGATATAATTTCACGAGTTTTCGATTGTTTTGGATTTTTTTTTCTTCGGATTGCCCGTTCGGGTTCGGTTAATAAACTTCAAATTTGGATATATGATGTACCACCCTAAAAAACTATTCTGGGATTTCTTACATTTCATACGGGATACGAATCTTTTTTTTTTGAGTTCGGTACAGACTTTGAGTTACAAATTTTATGTTCGGATCTATTTTAAACAAAGAGAAAATACGACTATATAAAGTTTTACCAAAAAAATTATTCCGCGCTTTAGCGCGGGTCAAAATCTAGTTTTTATGTTTATTTTATGCATTTACTTTGCTAGTATTTTATTTTATAAATTATGTTTTAAGGTTTTTTCAGATTTAAAACTATTTTCACATTTTCAAATGCACAGATTTGTTTCAGATATGAAAATTATCTGATATAGTAGACTTCTAATGAAGTCTGCTTAAGCTAGTAGACTTGAAATTTTAAGCAGATTTTGAAATTATCAACTTAAATTTTAAGCATGCTTCCTTAGAAATCTACAAAAAAATATGACTTTAATTACTTGTCTTACTTTTTTCATAATTTCATTTTTTATTTTACAGGTATTTTCTTCTATGGTGTTTATCCTCTCCTCCCAAAAAGGTAAGATTTACATCTATAATGTGTTTTTGTATTTATATTTAAATAAAGCTATATATTTAAAATCTATGTCTATACTTTACTACTCTTTCCTTACAAATTATATTTTCTATAGTTTTTAGATTTGTAGTTATTTTCTTGTTTTTAATGTATATATATTTTTAGTTATAATTTTTTTGGATTGAGTATACTGTAAATGAAGTCTAATAACCTCAACTTTTTTGAATTATACAGAGGTATCCTGGCCCCACAAAAGTGGTTCAGACTAGTCATGTGTTGCCACATGTTGGTCCTCTGTCCCTGGCGGTGCCGAAATGGTAATTCCCCAGTGGCCGGGATTCGAACCCAAGTGGCGGAACTCACAGCTGTGAACCCTTAACCAACTGAGCTAGAAGCTCCGGTTAATAACCTTAACTTTTAAGTATGCTTCCCTAGAAGTCTACTCAAATATGATTATAATTTTTTGTCTTATAATTTTTTCTTAATTTTTTTTTTTTTTTGCATGTATTCTCTTCTAAAATTTTCAAATCATTTCCCCAAAAATGTATTACATATATTCATTTTAAATATGTATTTTGTGCTTATATAAAATTAAATGTATAGATAAAAACTTTATGTTTTTGCTTTACTGCTATTTCAGGTTACAAATACTATTTTAAAATATTTTGTATAACAAATTATTTTCAAAATTTGTAAATATCCATTTTTAGATCTGAAAATATTTTGGTGATGTAGACGTCTAATGAAGTCTACTAATATGAAGTCTCTTTAAAAGTTAAGGCTAGTAGACTTCAAATAAAGTCTACTAAAATATGATTTGAATTTTTTTTATCTTATGTTTTTCTCATAGTTTTATCTTATTTTCCAAGTGTTCTTTTCCAAGACTTCAATTGAAATATAAAGAATATTAATAATCAAACACTCTAGATGTTTTTAATAATTTTTTTGTAATAATTTATCATTACAAAATATTCATTTGTAAATAATTATTTTGATGCATAATCTGTAAACATTGTATTCACTTTTAGTTGTGTTTCATCTGTATATGATATTATTACTTTTTGGTAGTAATCAACTTTTCAGAATATACTCTAATGAGCCAAAAAGTTAAAACTATTATAAGCCAAAACAATAACTAACACACATATGAGAAGAAGAAAATCTATACAAACTTCCCAAGAAGTTTCAAGAGTAAAACTAATTACAAAACTTTACAATATGTCTCAATTGTATAATTTAAACAGTAAAAGTACAGAAACATACTTCTTAGTAAGTCTACACTTATTAGACTGATGTAGTAGGTTTTTTATACCAGACTTGTGGTTGTAATAAACTTATGTATTATTCTTGTCAGTAGACTTAATTATTTGTCTTCTTTTATAGAAGACTTCTACCGAAGTCTGCTGCTAGACTATCAGACATCCTTTGTATCAGAGATTTTCAGTATTAGTCTTATTTAGAGATTTAAGTCAGCATCGAAAGCAACAATCAAAATCATAAGTTCAACACTGACTAAAAACATACAAATTCAACATAAGTTCCCGTAATCACTGTAGTTTGCAGCATCGTCAGCATCAACAACAACATCAACAATTGCTTGAGCATCATCAGCAACATTCCACCATCTCGATTATTTTATCCATATCATAGTATTCTTGTGTTATTTCAAGAAGTTCACCATGTGTACAACCATCATGCACAAGAAAAATTCTCCTTTTTTCTGATTATCAACCACAAACTCTCACAAAGAGCCCTTCACCACCCATTATATGTATACAACTGATAACTAAATCATTACCTTCAAAAATAATACATTTTAGAAAATTAGCGAACAATAATTTTATGTTTGATAAAATTATAAACGTAGACTTCCAAAGACGTATGCACATGTTAGCTAACTACATACTCAAACCAAAAATTCGATATTTTCCTAACTATAAAAGATTATCTTTTAAATATCGTTAAGGACAATTAGTATTAACTAATACACAATTTCTAACAAAAAATCATGAAAATATATTATGAATAATACACAAATTCACTTTTTATAGATTTTTTCAAGAGTAGATTTTCTTTTCTGTCAACAACAACGTAGATTTTCTTATCAGTTTACGAATGTAGACTCTCATATAGGTCTATAGTTTGGGTTAGTTTTTGCAATAGCAAATTTCACGGGTTACTATCTGTATTTAAAAAATCGTTGTAATTTTATACAAGTAGACTTTGTTTTCAGTGTACATTTTGAAAAGGTTGGTTTTTGCAATTGACCAGAACTCGTCCTAAATTGGACTTTGAAAAGTAGACTTCAGAAACAGTCTACAGTTAGAAAGTATACTTTAAAAACAGTGTACAGTTTTTATTTTTATTTTTTAGAACATGTTAATTTTTGCAATTGACCAAGTTGACTTTCGAAAAATAGACTGGTACGAACGTCTACAAATGTGTAGATGTTATATGAAGTCTACACTTTAATCCGCTGGGTTAGTTTTGCATTTGACCAAAATAAAATAGTAGACTTCATATGTAATCTACTTTTTTTCTGAGTTTAGTAAACTGAATAAGAAATCTACATTTTTTTTCATCCTGGTCAACTTTTTATAATTTAGTCAAATACAAAACTAACTTAATCAACAAAGTCAAAGTTTGGGTCAAATGTAAAACATACCTTATGCAGACTTCTATAGCAGTCTACATATTGTAGACTGTTGGAGAAGTCTACTTTGAAAAATCAAAAGCTTGGTCAAATGCAAAATCTAACCTTTTTACATAGACTTCTTGTAAGTTTACGCGCTATTTTTTTTTGTTATCAAAGGAAAAGTCGTAGACTTCCAATGGAAGTCTACTTTATAGGTTTTTTAGCATTTTGGTCAGTTGCAAAACTAATATGTGTGTTGACTTGTAGATCGAAATGTAAGTCTACGTATAGCCGTAGACGTACAAAGCTGTCAACATTCGCGACACAGATCTGAAAAATGACGAAAATTATGTCAATAGTTACCTTTTTGCGGTGAGAAATTCGTTTCCACCCTTTTCCACCGTCCAAACTCCAAATATGAGCAAAAAGAAGAAACTTTGACGACCCTTAAGAGATAACACTCGAAAATTTGAAGTTGTGCTTATTAAAATGAAAGTTATGTGAGTTTTTTTAGATGAAAATGGAGAGGAAATGAGAGGAAATGAAGATTTATTTTTTTAGAAACACAAAAAATGGTTGAGAATTGAATAATAGAAGTGTAAAGAGCTCAAAAATGGTTATTAATGGGGGTTGAAGAATTGATAATAATGGCATGATTGTAAATAAGAAGAAATGTCTAGGGTGTTATAGGTTTTTTAGCATTTCGAATTAATTAAAAAATTAATTTATAATGGCAATTCTGTAAATATTTCAAAAACATAGGGGTGAATAGTAATGACTAAAAAAGGTTGTTTTTGAAAGAACCCCAAAATATATGGTAAGCAAAACATATCAAATTCAACATTTTGTAATATGTTAAATTTTGTGTTTAATGTCCACCTCACAAGTCACAATACATTATATCAAATATTCTCAATATGTAATCCTAACTACATGAATAATTGAGTACATATTTCTATGAATATAATAATATTTCTATAATTGCTGACTTATTTGGTATAATATTTACCAAACATTTAAAAATTTTAATTTATTATAATGTTCTTAGTAATAATATTTTCCAAATAAAAAAAAATCAAAACCAAATTAATATTTATAAATAGTATGTAAAACACTTATATACCAAATTACTATACATAGACTATATATCATAGTAAATAGTATGTAAAACACTTATATACCATGGATAAAATCGGATCAAATTCATGGTATATCAACTATAGTAACAACATCAGATATAGCTTATGACAAACCAAAACCTTGTACAAACGAAAATAATACATAATAAAATGTTACAAAATATTAAAATTAACAACTAGCAATTCTATAATACTAAGAACACTATTTCAACTTTAAAAACATTGTTTAAAACTTTAAATTGGAGAAGCGTTTGCACAAAAAGTTGAAAATCAAACTTATTCATAATTGAATATCAAATGCAATTGTCAAAATATAGAAATATTAATACTAAATAAAATACCAAAAATATATATTAAACTAATTGTTTGTGCCAATAATTCATCTTATAGATAATTATTTGAGATGCTCAATAATATTTTAGTTCATTTTGGATACATATTATAAAGGAAAAATTGCCAAAATGGAACAAAAATTAAGCATGGTTGTTCCTATGGTATAAAACCATCATTTAGTTGTCCTTTTAGTATAATTTCTTTTATAATCTCAAAACTAACCCTTGACTAATCTAATTAAACACATTAAACTAATAGAATTTAAAATAATAATAATTAAAAACGTTTAAAAAGGGAAAATAAAAATAAAAACTTTTATTTTTTTTAATAAAATAAACTTTGTAAAACTTAACAAAAATAAAAATAAAAATAATTTATAATTTTTTTAATAAAATACGTTAAATCAACCTAATAGAAAACAGTTTACAAAGTTTTATTTTTTATAAAAAGTTTAAAATGTTTGTAAACTTTTTAATTTATCAAAATTTTTAATAAAAATTAAAAATAAATTGAAATGTATTTTTTATAAAGTTTGTTTAAATTTTTTATTAAAAACATTTTGTAATGTTTTATTTTTATTTTTATAAAGTTTACAAATTTTATAAAGTTTGTTTAAAGTTTTTATTAAATACATTAAACTAAAATAATTTTAAAAAATTTAATTAAAAACGTTTTTAAAAGGGAAAATAAAATAAAAATTGTATATTTTGTTAATAAAAATAAACTTTGTAAAAATAAAAATAATTTACAAAAACTTTTAATAAAAATGTTAAATAAACTTATTTAGAAAACAATTTACAAATTTTTATTTCTATAAAAGGTTTAAAACGTTTTTAATAAAACTTTAACTAAATAAAAAATTTAAACTTTATAAAAATAAAAATAAAACTTTAAAAAGGTTTTTAATAAAAAATTTAAACTAACTTTATAAAAAAAAATTTACAAAGTATTATTTTTATAAAAAGTTTAAAACGTTTGTAACTTTTTTAATTTTATCGAACTTTTAATAAAAATAAAACTTTTAAAAATGTTTTTAATAAAACTTTTTTAATAAATATAAAATTTGTAATCTTTTAATAAAAATAAAATAAGAAAAGGGAGAATCATTTTTTAAAAATTTTGACAAGTATAATCAAAAATAACACGTTTTAGGAAGTTAGAATATTTTAGGAGATTTTTAGAATATTTCCTTAACTAAAATTTTCATGGGGAATTTTCAAAAATACCACTTTCAATGTACCATTATTCATATTTACCACCACTAAAGACACATTTTCAAAAATACCTTATTTATTAAAATGGTAAAGACTCTTATATCTTTGTTTTTATATGTTTTTCAAAATTCTAATCCCAAATTCTAATTCCTAAACCTCCAATTCTAAACCCTAAACCCAAAATCTTCAACTCTAAACCCTAAACCCTAAACTATATACCCTAAATTCAATATCCTAAACCCTAAACCCTAAAGTCTAAACTATAAACCCTAAATCCTTAACTCTAAACCCTAAATCTTAAACTCTAAACCCTAAACTATATACCTTAAACCCTAAAACATCAAATCTAAACCATAAATCTTAAACCTTTAAATCTAGATCCTTCATTAAAAATAGTGGTAAAAGTGGTTAGTGTAAACATGAAAAGTGGTACTATGAAAATGGTATTTTTGGCAATTTCTCAATTTTCATTAATTTTCGCAAAAATTAGGTAATCTTATCCGTAGAAGGCGTCTTCTAAAAGTTTAGAACATTGACAAAAATTCAGAACACACTTTCTACTTTTAGTAGAGGGAAGAGTACATTTTAGAAAACACATTCCGCGAAATTTAGAATACTTAATAAAAGTAGAAGATGCTTCCGGACGAAAAGTAGATAGCTTTAGGATTAGTAGAATGCGCATTCCACTTTTTAAGAAAATTATTAAATAGTAGAATGCACGTTCTAAAAATAGTAGATGAACGTGTTTATTTTAGAAATCGCTTTCTACTATACCATTTTCCGTAGAAGGCACATTCTATCTTTAGTAGAATGTATTTTCAAATTTTTATTTATCAACTTTTTGAAAGAAAAAAAATACCAGCATTTGTATATAGGTGTTTTATTAATTCTTTATATTTTTAATATTTTTTTGATTCACAAAAATATTTATTTTATTAGTTTTCAGAAATAGAAAGGGTAAAAAAGAGAAAAATTGGACAAAAAAAAATTTATACCAAAAGGACAACATCCTTGTTTTTTTTGTTCTCTATTAGCAATTTTTCCTTATAAATTTAGATCATGTTTGATACATATTTTTGGAATTTTTAATTTTTTGGGTTTTATCAGATATCTATTTAGGTTAGAATTCGGTTCGAATTAAATCTATAATCCGAAATATCATAAAAATAAGATCATTTTTATATTCATGTCAGATTCGAATCGGTTCAAACAAGTTTTATGTGACATTGTTTCTAACCATCAGGTGTTTTTTTTTTTTCAACACAGAGATAAAACCTATTTCTTTTCAGCTTCTTTTGTTTTTCACCCGTTTACCAGCTATTTATGCTAATTTTCAGAGAGAAAAAAGAAATATCTTTCCTAAATTTTGAAAGCTTTTCTTATAAAAAATAAAAGCAAAATTTTAGGACCATGTGGTTTGTGCATTTGCACTGTCCGCACCATACTTAGAGCCGGGTCCTATATTAATTTTTTGAACTAAAGCATCACTTTAATTTGTATTATATACTATTCTAAATTGAATTGATATGAGGAGGGAAAGCAAAACCAGGAAAAAAACTGAAAGCAGTGAAATGATAACGATGCAGCAGTTGATCTTGCAAAACATGTCATTTGCTAAGCGGCGAAATGCTATAAACAACGGATGAAGTGAGCCCGTTGTTACGTCGTGAACAAAGAAATGCATCTTCTGGTTTCTATAATTTTGAAACTATGAACTTGATATGTCGAGTAGCAAAAATGTACGTATATATTTATGGGAAAATTGCCAATAGAGAACAAAAAAATAAGAGTGTTGTCCCCTTAGTATAATATCATCACATAGTTGTCTTTATGGTATAAATTTTTTCATAATCCCAAAATTAACTTTTCATTAAGTGATTTAATAATTAATTAAAACGAAATTAATTATTCTTTTAATTAATTATAATGAAAGAATGTTTTAAAAAGTTTTTACAAGGTAAAAAAATGTTTAAAAAAAAGATGAATAAAAATGAGACACCCTAATTCCACTATTTCATTTCTCTCTCTCTGTCCTCCGCCTCTCTCTCTGTCGACAACAAAAGAAGCCCTAAGCCGATTCCGTCGTCTTCTCAGGTGACATCTCTGCCTCTCTGACTCTCTTTATCTCCGGTGGAACACCTTCGTCGTTCCCTTCTCTGAGCCTTTTCGTCTCTCTCTTTCTCCGCTTCTCCGCCTCTCTTTCTCCGCCTCTCTGCCTCTCTCCGGTGACATCTCCGCCTCTCTGGCTCTCTCTATCTCAATACCAAGAAATCAGAGTAGTCTCAGATTCAATCTGCTTGGCTTCCTCAAATTCTCAGATTGTATCTTTAGCCACCGTCGATTGAAGCTTCGCCACCACACTCCTTTTGACACTGTCGCTCGTTACCCCACCACCACCAGCTCGTCACCACCATCTCCATCTCTCTCATCCGCCATCTCTCTCTCTCTGATTTTGTTTTGATTTTGCAGGAAGGTGGGTCGTGAGCAACTGGAGATTTCCACCTCGCCGCTGCTAGGATGCTCTAGTCACTGCCAACACCTCACTCTCATTTGATACACCCTTACAGGTGTATTATTCGAAGAAGAAGCAAGGGAAAAGAATCATGGAAGCGGGAGAGACTTCTAATACTTGAGGAAGAAGTTAAATGAAGAAGCAAAGACTTGGAGTCAGCTAGAGTCTTTGACAGTTATGGTTGTTAGGCTTTATATTCTTTCTGTTATTCATTTGTGTGTTTTTATCCGTTGTGATCAGAAAAGTAGCAGAGAGAGTCTTAGACTTGAGGCGATTCTCATAGTGAGAGATCGTGAGTTGAGAATCGAGATCGATTGATCGAGATTCTCGCTTCTTTGCTTTTTTCGTTTGTAATCGGAGTACTTGTATTGGACGTTGAGTTTGTTTACATCAATATACACATTCAAACTTAACAACTGGTGCGCTTGTGATCGGATCGAACAACGCGATGATGACGCGCAATACGACGACGGAGGCGAAGATCGGAGAGATGGAGCAATCGATCGAAGAAATTCACAAGGAGCTCCAAGAGTTCAACGACGGCTGTAAGCAGCTAGTGTCGTCGGGAAACGAGATGGACAAGAAGATCGGGGAATCGTTTCATCGAATCGAAGCTTGGGAGAAGCGATTCGATCTATTGGAGAAACATATGTTCAAGATTACGGAAGCGATGGAGAGGATCGAATCAAATCAGCATCGGTCAAAGCCTAACGGCAAATCGACTGCATCGTCATCGGATCCAGAGGTTCAGGTACAATCTCCAAATCCTACGATACAACCGGGGAACGAATCGTTAGGTTATCGAGGAATTGGGATAGCTTTAGAGAACAGAGATAACTTACTAAAGAAGATTGAATTGCCTGTGTTTGATGGATCGAGGCCGTACGGCTGGATATTTCGAGTGGAACGTTATTTTCGTGTAGGTCGTTACACTGAAGAACAGAAACTGGAGTTGGTATCTTTGAGCTTGGAAGGCAGAGTGTTGAATTGGTTTGAAGGAGAACTTACAGAGCAGATTTTTGTGAGCTGGCCTGACTTCAAAGAACGTATGTTGGCGAGATTTGCAGTGTCAGTAGAGGATGAGCCAGGGAAGAGACTCTGTAGTATTAGACAGACGGGTTCAGTTCAGGATTACATCAGTGAGTTTGAGGAACTGCGAGCTCAAGTTACTGGGATTGATGAGAAGAACCTAATCAACATTTTCTATAATGGCCTGAAGAAGGAGATGAAAGAGATCATTAAGCTGAAGGAGCCGCAAGGTCTTACAGCTCATAAGGCGGCAGTAGTGAAAATGGAAGACAGCTTGTTGTGTCAGTCTATGAGTGCAGTGAAGACAAGCACAAATAAGCAACAGAAGCCGTACACGTTTACTCCATTCAAAGCAGCTCCTGTAAATCAAAAACAAACAACAGAACCGAAGGATCAACAACCCAATCGACCACCGGTTCGCCCTCGGTTACATTTATCAGAAGAAGAGTTGAAATACAGGAAGGACAATCAACTTTGCTTCAAGTGCCCAGGAAAGTACTCAAGAACACATGTTTGTTCAAATCCAGAGCTTCAAGTTATCACCATTATGAACGGAGTAGAGTTGGAAGTTCTAGACGAAAACAGAGAAGAAGAACTCACGCAACTGACAGGTGAAGAGGGTCAGCTAATGACTATGTCATATAGTGCTTTTGTGGGAGTTCAATCTTTGACAACAACAAAAGTAAGAGGTATCTTGGGGAAGTCAGAAATCATAGTCCTATTGGACAGTGGAGCTACGCATAATTTCATATCACCGGCTCTTGTTCAACGCGCAAAACTCAAACTTCATACCAACACTGGCCTGAACGTGTTATTGGGAACAGGCATATCAGTAAATGGTCTGGGCGTGTGTCAAGCGGTTCAGTTTCAGATGCAAGGAATTAAGTATCTGACTGATTTCATAGCCTTGGAACTCGGAGGAGTGGATGTAGTTTTGGGGATTCAATGGCTTAGAACGTTGGGCAAATGTGAGGTAGATTGGGATAAACATGAGATGAGCTTCATATATGAAGGGAAGAAGGTGACCTTGGTGGGAGACGTGGGACTTCTTACTTCTAAGACTTCACTTAAAACGATAATAACCACAACTCCAGCTGAGAAAACGGGAGTTGAGCTTTGGTTTGGTAATCTCCCGGTGCAGAAACAAGTAGCAACACCAATTCCTGTGCGGGTAATCACGGTTTTGGATCGTTTTGCGAAAGTATTTGCACCACCAGTGGGATTACCACCTCTGCGTGGTAGAGAGCATCCCATTACACTGAAAACAGGAACTGAGGCAATCAGTGTAAGGCCTTATCGCTATCCTCATGCGCATAAGGCAGCCATGACTTCTATGGTTAAGGAGATGCTCGATTCAGGCATTATTCGTCCAAGCAAGAGCCCATTCTCTAGCCCGGTCCTACTAGTAAAAAAGAAAGACGGCTCCTGGCGATTCTGCATTGACTGCAGGGCACTTAACAGGGCAACCGTGCTTAACAAGTACCCTATTCCTATGATAGATCAACTTCTTGATGAACTTCATGGCGCAACGGTATTCTCGAAGCTAGACTTACGAGCAGGCTATCATCAAATAAGAATGGTAGAAGAAGACATTATGAAGACTGCTTTTCGAACTCAAGATGGTCATTATGAGTTCATGGTCATGCCGTTTGGCCTTACGAATGCACCAGCTACATTTCAGGCACTGATGAACGACTTGTTCAGACCACATTTGGGTGTCTTTGTACTAGTGTTTTTTGACGATATATTGGTGTACAGCAAGAACATCGATGATCATGTCCAGCATCTAGAGACAGTGTTGAAGATCCTGGAACAACATACTTTGTACGCACACCAGAAGAAATGTCTGTTTGGACAGACAAGTGTGGATTACTTAGGCCACATTATTACTTCAGAAGGCGTCTCAACAGATCCTTCGAAAACAGAGGCGATGCGTCTATGGCCTTCACCGAAAAGTATCAAACAGCTGCGAGGATTCCTTGGCCTTACAGGATACTATCGTAACTATGTTAAAGGCTATGGAGTGTTGGCTAGACCCTTAACCGAGCTTCTTCACAAGGACAAATTTCACTGGTCTACAGAGGCTCAACTTGCTTTTGATACACTGAAGAAAGCAATGATGTCAACACCGGTACTTGCTTTACCTCAGTTTGACAAACCGTTTATTGTCGAGTGTGATGCATCTGGTTTCGGATTGGGAGCAGTGCTTATGCAGGAACGCAGACCGATTGCGTATTTCAGTCATGGCTTGACTCCACGAGAACAGCAGAAACCGGTATATGAGAGAGAGTTGATGGCAGTAGTAATGGCTGTTAACAAGTGGAAGCATTACCTGCTTGGAAGGAAGTTCATTGTTCACACGGATCAAAAAAGTTTAAAGTTTCTACTAGAACAGAAAGAAGTCAACATGGAGTATCAGAAATGGTTAACGAAACTGTTGGGTTTTGATTTCGACATCATCTATAAGCCGGGTATCGAGAATAAGGCAGCTGACGCGTTGAGCAGAATGAATCAGCCAGAAGAACAGTCAACGGTTTCGTCTTTATTGGCTGTCACAATTCCAGCAGCATTACAACTACAAGACTTATATCAGGAGATTGAGAAAGATGAGGGTATACAGAAGATTATCAGTCAAGTGCGAGCAGGAACTAACACTTGCAAGAAGTACTCTGTATTTGATGGTCGCTTATGGTATAAAAAACGATTGGTGATTCCTAAGACTTCACAGTTTATTCAGGTGATATTGTATGAGAATCATGATGGTTTAGTGGGAGGGCATTCTGGAGTTTTGAAGACCGTCAAAAGAGTTCAACGAGTGTTTCAGTGGGAAGGGTTGGCAAGGGATGTGCAACGGTATGTCAGTGAGTGTAAAATCTGTCAGACGCATAAGGCATCAACGTTGTCTCCGGCGGGGCTGTTACAACCACTTCCGATTCCGACAGCTGTATGGGAAGATGTGTCAATGGATTTTGTGGAGGGACTACCTGCTTCTCATGGCATCAACGTTATCTTTGTGGTTGTGGATCGTTTATCGAAGAGTGCTCACTTTCTTGGTCTCAGTCATCCGTATAATGCCGTTGATGTGGCCAAGAAGTTCATCACAGAGGTCATTCGTCTTCATGGATTTCCTCGTTCTATTGTTTCCGATCGTGACAAAATCTTTCTCAGTGCCTTTTGGAAAGAGTTGTTTCGTTTGGCGGGCACTAAGCTGCGCTATAGTACTGCTTTTCACCCTCAAACAGATGGACAAACAGAGGTGGTGAACAGAACGTTGGAGACATTCTTGCGTTGCTTCACATCGACTCATCCGCGCAAATGGTTCACGTTTCTGAGTTGGGCTGAGCTGTGGTACAACACTTCCTATCATGCTTCGCTTCGTACCTCTCCGTACAAGGTCCTCTATGGGAGAGAACCGCCGGTTCTATTACGTTATGAAGATGGGTCTACTGATAATTTCGAGTTGGAGGAGATGCTACGTACACGGGATGCTATGCTGAAGGATATCAAGGAGCATTTGGTCCGTGCTCAACAGTTAATGAAGAACAATGCCGACAAGCACCGTCGCGATGTAGAGTATGACGTCGGTTCTTTTGTTTTTCTCAAACTGCGTCCTTATAGACAACAGTCAGTAGCTCGAAGAGTGTGTCAAAAGTTATCCGCTAAGTACTTTGGACCTTATGAGATCTTGGAACGCGTCGGCAAAGCAGCTTATCGGCTCCGTCTTCCTACTGAATCCAAGATCCATCCGGTCTTCCATGTTTCTCAGCTCAAGAGAGTATTGGGTGAACAGCATCAGGTTTCTATCCTGCCACCAGTTTGTGATGATTTGCAGGAAGTGCTTGTGCAACCAGAGGACGTGTTAGCTCATCGCTACAATGATACGGGTGGTTTGGAGATTTTGGTGAAGTGGTATGGACTACCTTCGCATGATGATTCGTGGGTCTTGGCAAAGGAATTCAAGCGCGAGTTTCCTTCGTTCAAGCTTGAGGACAAGCTTAGTGTTGAAGGGGGGGGTATTGATACACCCTTACAGGTGTATTATTCGAAGAAGAAGCAAGGGAAAAGAATCATGGAAGCGGGAGAGACTTCTAATACTTGAGGAAGAAGTTAAATGAAGAAGCAAAGACTTGGAGTCAGCTAGAGTCTTTGACAGTTATGGTTGTTAGGCTTTATATTCTTTCTGTTATTCATTTGTGTGTTTTTATCCGTTGTGATCAGAAAAGTAGCAGAGAGAGTCTTAGACTTGAGGCGATTCTCATAGTGAGAGATCGTGAGTTGAGAATCGAGATCGATTGATCGAGATTCTCGCTTCTTTGCTTTTTTCGTTTGTAATCGGAGTACTTGTATTGGACGTTGAGTTTGTTTACATCAATATACACATTCAAACTTAACATCATTCTCCCTTCTGTGGTGGTGGCGTCAACTCGTGTTACCATACTCACTCCTCCTTCCTCAAGCTTCCCCATTTCTTCTGGCCAAAGGTCAGCCCTTTAACCTTTGCGTGTGATTGGTCGCCAATAAACAAAAGTTTGACACTTTCGAGTTTTTTTTCATGTCTGAGAGCTTTGTTTGCTTGTGTAGAATCTGTGTTATCTGTCTTTTCAGGTTTGAGAAGAGTGATTAATATGTTTCTGTTAAGTTTAAGACTATTTCGAAATTAATTTGAGCTGTTTAGGATCTGAGTTTCGATTTGATCAGTTTCTGATGGTGTAAACGTTTGATCAAAACTGTTCTGTTTTTAAAATCAAAAACTTGCCTTAGATATCTTGGAAACGTTTGAAGCTGTGATATTATGTGCTGTGTTTATTTCTTAGATGTCTGTTTCATTATGGTTATTATTTTTTGCAGTGGGTGAGTTGATTTGCGATAACCTGCAGGACTAAGTCTTTTTAAAGTTTCTCTTCTTTAGACACTTTGCTTTTCTTGCTCGTCATGTCTGAATTGCACTCTCTTATGTTCCGTCTAGTACATGCAGGCGTACTTGATACTTGTAAACTTTTATTTCAGAGAAAGTCAAGCCCTCTGATGCAGGTCTCGAACAGGAAGCTCAATTGGTGTGCAACTGGTCTGGTCCTGGGAACGATCGTGATCGAAACCATAGTTAAGAACATGTAATCTCTTACCTCTATATCACGTGTTCCTTAAGTTCTGATTTGTGATATTCTTAACTGAGTTTGCAGAGAAAATTGGAAGAGATGATGGTCGCTGGTCGTGGTGAGGAAAATGAAGATGGAGAAGCTGATGAGTATAAGACTTATGTTGTTAGTATACGACTTTACTGTTGTTAGCATATGAGTCTATGTAAAATGTATAATTTATGAATTTAATACAATGTATACTTTGGTTATAAATCAATTTGCAGTTTAAATATTTCATCATAAAATCAAAAGATAACACAACAACTAGTATGATTAATGGGGCTAAGGAAGCGCTATTATACCGAACTCATAGCGTTTTTCATCCCATATTACTACTCATATTTCCTGTAGTGATAGATTGATTAAGAAGACAAGGGAAAATCATTTTTTATAATTTTTGACAAGTAAAATCGAAAATAACATGTTTTAGGAAGTTAGAATATTTTTAGGAGATTTTTAGATTATTTCCATAACTGAAATTTTCATTAATTTTCGCAAAATCAGGTAATCTTATCCGTAGAAGGCGCCTTCTAAAAGTTTAGAACATTGACAAAAATCCAGAACACGCTTTCTACTTTTAGTAGATGGAAGAGTAAATTTTAGAAAACACATTCCGCGAAATTTAGAATATTTAATAAAAGTAGAAGATGCTTCCGGACGAAAAGTAGAAAGCTTTAAGATTAGTAGAATGCGCATTCCACATTTTTAGAAAATTAGTAAATAGTAGAATGTACGTTCTAAAAATAGTAGATGAACGTGTTTATTTTAGAAATCGCTTTCTACTATACCATTTTCTGTAGAAGGCACATTCTACCTTTAGTAGAACGTATTTTCAAATTTTTATTTATCAACTTTTTGAAAAAACAAAAATACCAGCATGTGTATATAGGTGTTTTATTAATTGTTTATATTTTTAATATTTTTTTGATTCACAAAACTTTTTATTTCATTAATTTTCAGAAATATAAAGGGTAAAAAGGAGAAAAATTGGACCAAAAAAAATTTATACCAAAGGGACAACACCCTTGTTTTTTTGTTCTCTATTGGCAATTTTCCCTATATTTATTAGTAAAAGAATTTAGAATTAGAGGCGTCATATTTTCCTATGTAAACCAGACATGGACGGACAAAGATGTTTTCGAAATAAATCTTTACCAGTTGATCGAGAAAAAGAAAGGATAGACGGTTCACCTGTTTTTTTTTCAAGGGAAATTAGGCCGTATGACAGTGAAAAAACGTCTAATTCGCTATCTAGCCAATATCCCTAACTTTTCTATACATGTCGTTATCTATATATATATTAATACAATATTACCCTTTGTTGCAACCGGTGTAACCTGAAGATTTTTTTTTTAAATTATAATCTGCAAAAGCAAATTGTGGCTTAATTGTCTTCATATATTTTCTTTTTTCTTCTCTTGATCTCCGACACCGAGTTACTCCATATCGTCACCTTTGTTGGATTAATCATTTTTTTCTTCTTCCTCACTGGTTGCAAGTGAACGCTTTACTACTTTTCTGAAATTGTCAGCCAGACAACGACGTTACAGTTACAGCAGCGAATAGTGTGAATTTGTATCCATTCCAATTTTCATCGTTGATTCTTCTCAGATTTCTCAATTACAGTACATTTTTTGGTTTTACCTTTAATTATTTTCATCTGATGTTGTCTTATTTCCTATTTGCGATATAGTCGAAACTAATGTAATCTTTTAGTAAATCTATAGCCTCGTTGCCGTATCTATTTTTTAGGAACGAAGTTCGCCATTCCATTCTTCTATTTTGTTTTTTTTTCCAAAATCAATATTTGTTCCGTTTCATATAAATAAATTCTATACTATCGGAACATGTGTTATTTAGGATGGAAAATCTTAGTTTTAGATACTAATAACGTGCCATTTCATTCCTCTGTTCCGTTTCGTGATGATCTTGAAGAAAGCTTTTGTATTGTAGTTTGAAAGACAAGCAAGATGACACTGTCGAAAACATGGATAGTCTGTTACGAATTATCAGCTTCACCTTCAATATAATTGTTAACGAGAAGCAACTTGAGTTTCATGTAGCGATGACCATGGCTGTAACTTCCGAATTCTATTATAAACACATGCGGTTTAAGAAACGATCAAAGCAACTTCGACATAACAACCAAGGTTTTCTAACGTTACATTCCTTAAAAATCTAAACAATTCTCGGAACGTCATTCTACGTGTGAAGTTATATAACCAAAGGAAGAAAAAGAAAAGAAAAGAAATGAGAAACGACGTATGAAAATGGATGCAGAGCGGAGTCTAGAATGATAAATGAGAAAAGAAAAGAAGAATAAAAGAGAAATCACTGAAGACAGAAATAGCCCGGAGCAAAAACAAGAAGGAAACAAAGGTGGAAAAGAAGAAGCAGTACACAGTTTGAGATGGATTTTTGAGAGAAGGATCCCGATCAGATATGAGTGTGAGAGATCATTATATGGAGATTCACTTAATACAAGACATGTCAGGAAAGCCATAGAAAGTGATGTCTCTGTCATTGGAATATTGACTTTGTTGTGGTGAGTCTTGCTTCCTACGCAAATATTAGAAGAAGCAGTTCAAATCTGGGCTAAGTCAAACAAGAAAATATTATGGCCAAGCTAGAGAACAAATAAGAAAGCTTCAGATCACTTTCAAAATATCTAAAAACTGTTATGTTGCAGAAACTTCGGGAGATCATGGGAGGTTCGTATGTGTTCTAATGTGACTGAAAATTGGTGTACGTTTAAAGGACACAACATACTCAATTCAACTATTGCATACCTAAAATAAATATGAACCATCATCACTTTCATTTAAAATTTTGTTATGACTAAAAATATGGCGTTGGACAAAATCTGAATTAAAAAACTGAATCAAATCCGATCTGAAAAAGTAGTATTAAACTTTAACCAAATTTGGTTAGATATCCGAACGGTTCAAATTTTTGTATTTAGAGAACCGGAACCAAATCTGATATGAACTGAAATATTTAGGTGTCCAAGTGTATTCAAACCAGATTTATATATTTAAATATATTAATTATTTTTAAATTTAATATCTAAAAGAATATACAAAATATATAAGATATTTTTATGTTATTCAAAATATCTGGTAATATATACAAATCTATATATATAAAAAAATGTTTCCATCCCTCACGTTCCGCCACGTCGGATCCAGCGTGGAAAGTCGAGCGCCGACAGCGTGACACGTCAGATCCAAGCGCTCCGTTTCATTAACGGCACAGCGATGTGGGCTTCTGTTGGGTATGTTTCTTAATGGCACTTTGTATGGGTTTAGGCCCACAAAAAAATAAACCGTCTCTGACATAGGAACCACTATCACAATTAACAAGCCACTTGAATCAATTATGTTTTTAAAAACAAATAAACTACACAAAAAGATACTATCGTAGTAAATATTGGTGGTTTTTGATTTTTTCTTTTTCTTTAATTTATTTGAGACATGTTCTTATATAACCGTTTCACTTCAATAAAAGACATATTCTTTTTTTTTGTTAAGATCTTCATCTTCCTCTCACTCTTTCAATTTCTTAAACTTTTTTTATCAGTTTACAATGTATCATTCTGGGTTCAGTTATTTGATTAACAACAAAAATTCAACAAGAAGCAAGCATTTATTATAAGAGTCTCGAAGATGATAATTTTATTCTTACTATGAAGGATTTGAAAATTATGAGAGGTATTATTTTTTTTCCTTTTCCTTCTTCTCCTAGTTCTAAAACTTTTGGAGGGTTAAAGTTTTAAAGATTGTTTGTTTATGGTTTAAGATATTTCTTTGTCAGGACCAGGAGCGTTAAGAGGTATAAGAAGAAATGATGTTGATTCCAAATATGAATGAAGAGTGCAAGCCCAAGGGGATATAGGCTCAGGAAAAAGAAGACCAAGAATCCAGATTGAAGAAGCTTTCAATTCTATTTACTATTTTTTACAATCTTTTTTTCTTAAGTTCATCTTTTGCTTTTTTTTTGTTAGACTTCTATCAATGTTGTTTTGCTTTGTTAATTAGACTGGAAACGCGAAAAAAATTCTAATGAAAAACATTTTTAATTGTTCAATTGACAAAAATTTATTTAGTAGTTGACAAAAAACATTTACGGTGAAATATATGATATTTAAATTATAATTTAAAAATAATATAACTATTTAAAATATTATTTTAATCAATTATTAATAAATGATATAAATAATTTAAATCAATTATTTTAATTGATGTTAATATTAACATCATTTTATAAAAACTGATGTAGTTGTTACTATCATTTTTTACAATTGATACACATTAACATCATTTATAACAATTGATGAAAATATTTTTTTTTTACATCAGTTCTTAATAAAATGATGTCAATTATTTGCATCACTACTTTTACAATCATTTATATAAATGATTCAAAATTCTTTTACATCGTTTATAAATAATGCAAAAATAGAAAATAAGTGACGTTAAACACTTCTTTTTTTGTAGTGTGAACTAAACCAAAACAAATGATATTTGGATGTCCATCAAATGTTAAAAAAAAATATCGATAATAAAATAAATATTGTTTATAGTATTTTAAATACATATAGCTTAAAAATTTACTCATCATCTAGCGAAGAATTATTTGACTGTGGATAGATAATACAATTAGATACATCTATGGATAGATAGATAGATAGCTAAGGGATAATTTAAGATATAGATTCAGTGGTCGAGATGCTCATGCACGTGAGGACGTACCAAAAGTACGAATCTATGTTATAGAATTATTTTCTATTCTTCCTCTCTGATAACCCATACTTTTGTAGAATCTTAGCTAAAATAATACTACATTCATCATATCTTTAACCAATGAAAATATTTTTAATTGTTTTTTTTGATAAAGGGCTTAATATTTTTTTTTAATTGTTTCCGTAAGTTAAATTAGTAAACAAATGAAAAATCCTTTCGCGTCGGTGGATGGGTTTTTTTTTTTGTCAACGGTGGATGGGTTTTATAAGTGAAATAAATGCACCAAATTTAAGGTAACTAGGGTCGGCCCGCCCTACGGACGGGATGAACTTTATTTGTGAATGTGATCTAAATTATTATTTTTGTATGATTTTGTGATTCGTGTTTTAAGTTTGCATTTACAATAGATATGTATGATACACTACAAAAAAATAACAAAATAACATATTATATCACATAAATAGTATCAGAAAAACAAATGGTATTAATTTGAGACACTTGTTAATAAATAATATAAAATATATTTTTAACACCAATTATTGTAATTGATATTGTTATTAACTTATCTTTGTCTATATTAATCTTTGTTAAGCAAGTGAAGATCAATTAAAAGATATATTGAATTTTCATATACGTGTAAAAATATGTAGTTTACTCTAAACTAAAAGTAATTTTAATTTTTAATATTGTTTCTGTTGTTCTTATTAGAAATCATAAATTAATAAAAGGATTTTATTTTCACTAATGTAATTATTTTACATTTTTAGTGTTTGTTATATATTTTTTGTTGTTGTTAATCTTATGGGGGTAATCATTAATATTTTTTATTGTTTGCCTTTCTCCTTCATCTTCCTTCCTTTCTGTCTCTCTTCTTTGTAAACGTTTGGTTCAGTCTAACAAAGTTTTCAAAGAAACAAAACAATCATCATCATCACCTGTTCTTTGAGCGGATCAAATGCAAACAAAAACATATACGACTTTTTTAGTTTGGTGTGCAGTTCTTTGGAGTTAGGTCTTAAGGAACATTACAACATTAATGGAAAAACAGAGCTCCATTATAGGTTAATAGCACGAAATTTAGTTTTATTACAGTGTTTCTATCAATGAAATATCTACGTCTGTAGATCATACACTCAAGCATAAAGAAACAGTCAAAGAGTGAGAATGAGTCATTACAAAGCACAAACAGAAACATACAAAAGTTCCAAAAAAATAGTTCACTTCCTTTGCTTTTTGTTGTTGCTGGGTGCTGCGCATATATAACTTAACAAAGATCCCGATTCGTCTTCGAAGGATGATGCTAACAAAAGGGCTTACATTTGGATCTGAGACGTAGTCTGAGCTAACACGATGTCAGAAGCCTTCAGAGTTCTCGACACATCATGATCTAGCTGCTCAAACTCTTCCACCAGAGATATCTTTCTCATCAATCTTCCTTTCAGTTCATACACTATAACTCCGCAGCTCTGCAAACACACACACACAAAAAAACCATAAGGATAAGAAGGAGAATGAAATCATCATGATCTCGCTCACCCAACTCCATCTTCATCAAGATCAGCAGCCTCAAGATCACTATTCGTAATCCTCCTAGAGTTATCGAGAGTTTATAGTGTTTAGATTTTACTCATTGAACTAGGTAATTACCCGCGCCTTGCGCGGGATGAGATGGTTAGATCAGCAATTTTTCGAAAATATTAGAAAGTATATATATATAGTTTGGAATTTGGGTTTTGTGTGTTTTTTTTGTGTTTAATCTCGGTGGTGCTGATTTTACGGTATAGACGTCACTGAGATAGAAACATATGTAAATCCTTTACTTTAGTGACATGTAAAAATTTACTGGAATATAAGAGTAAACACAAAACATGTTACCTGGCAACTGCGAAAGCATGTAATCATTTATTTTATCCACTTCATCATTTGTGGGAGTGAGAATGGCTCGATGTCTATACAAATCTTTAACTGTTGAGGTTTGAAAAGCTTGTCCATAAACCTCTTTTTCCATAGTCTCAATAGTTTATACATATCACCAGTGTGATTTATCTTACTCTGATTCATTTGCAAGAACTTGCATATAAAGATATAATTATTATTATACAATTTGATTTTCATATGAATGATTTTTGTATAATAACATACCTTCCTCATAGGTCATTGACTTCAAACATGTAAGGATTCCACAGAACTTGGTTGTATTCTTTGAACCATGTAAGAAGAACTGATTTTGTGTATAATATCTAATTCGAGTAAGATAAATATTATTAATATCTAATCAAATTATATGTACGTAAATATTTTTGTAATCACACTCTTTGCATAGGTTTTATATATAAATATTATTAATATATAATCAAATTATTATGTATGTAAATTTTTGTGTAACTAAACTTGTTCTATATTTCTTTCTTTGCATCTTACTCTCGAACTCATTTTGTTTATCTCTCTCTCTCTCTCTCTCTCTCTCTCTCTCTCTCTCTCTCTCTCTCTCTCTCTCTCTCTCTCTCTCTCTCTCTCTCTCTCTCTCTCTCTCTCTCTCTCTCTCTCTCTCTCTCTCTCTCTCTCTCTCTCTCTCTCTCTCTCTCTCTCTCTCTCTTAAACATTTTTTTTTGAGAAAAATAAAAATGTAAACATTCTTTTAATTCATCGATTATCTTTTAACTACCGCAATTTTGTTTTATATGGGAATGTTTCCTAGTTTAATATTTTATCATGAATTTTTTTTGGGTGAATTACCAACTAATCATAGTTTGCTAATTAATGTACAGTTTTTTAAACTATAATAAATAAAATAATAGTAATTTGTGTTAAGTTTTTAAAATAAATGAAAAATATTAGTAGCTGCCAAAAGATGAAATTTTTTTAACAATTTTAAAACCGTCACAAAAAATTAAATCATAAACACTAAACACTATACCCTAAACCCATGAACAAAGTTTAAACCCGTGGGCAAAAATCCAAATCCTAAACCCTAAATTCTTGGATATACCCTAAACCCTTGGGTAAATCCTAAACACTAAACTGTAAACTCTTGGGTATACCCTAAACACTAAATCTCTCTCTCTCTTTCTCTCTCTCTCTCTCTCGGTATCCCCTTCATCGTAAACCTTTTTTTTTTGAAAAATATAAAAATGCAATCATTCTTTTAATTCATCGATTATCTTTTAACTACCACAATTTTTATTTATATGGAAATGATTCCTAGTTTAATATTTTATCATGAATTTTTCTTGGGTGAATTACCAACTAATCATAGTTTGCCAATTAATATACAATTTTTTTTAAATATAATAAATAAAATAATAATAATTTGTATTAAGTTTTTAAAATAAAAGAAAAATATTATTAGCTGCAAAAAGATGAATTTTTTTAACAATTTTAAAACCGTCACAAAAAATTAAATCATAAACACTAAACATTATACCCTAAAAATTTATAATTTTTTTACTGATTCAATTAAATGCAAACAACTTTACATGCACAACGTCCTCGTATGTATTAAACAAACATATGTGTTTTACAGAATCTGCTCGATATTATTATAATGCAATGTGATCTAAGCCAATGAAGTAGTTAAACAAATGTGTTTTCTTGCACTGTACGTCTATTTAGCTTCTTTCTATAACCTTACTTGACAAAAAAGAGAAGAGAACCCTTTTATTAGTTGAAGCTATTGTTTCGGTTATTCAACTTCCGCGAAGAAGACACACATACTTCTTTATTTTTTGCTTCAAAGAATTCATACAACATATAACTTACATACATGAAACATCAGTGTGCACAAATAACCAAACTATAGAATACAAAAAAATACATGACAGTCTATCAAAATGACTATAATGCTACTGCTTCGTTCAATCCAATTTTGGCTATGCAGAGAAGCAAATGACTCCGAATATTACTTACATAAAAACTATTGTTATACCATAGCAGCAAATGTTTGATCACAATGCAAGATTTCCTTTCAATGCAAGACTTCCTTTGAATAGCAGCAAATCACCATAGCAGCAATTGTTTCACCCACTTGCCTTGTCAAAATACACGACTTCCTTTGAATGTTTGATCACAACTTGATTACTAACGTAATGCTTGCGAGAAACATGGATATAAACATCAGCTCCACGAGCAGCTCGGTTCTACAAAAACATGAAAAATGTAGATAATTATGGTCGACCTATAGAACAACAAAAAATAAGTGTAGCGACTATGAAAAACATAAAGTTTATTCTTCGTAAACGTATCAAATCTTTTCCTTCTCTCTCTCAATCTTCCTTAGTTACTCGGGACTGATGTTTGCTCGTCCCTTAGCTCTCCCTTAGCTCTCCGTGTTTGCTCGTCCCTTAGCTCTCCCTGTTTGCAAACGGCAAACTCATCCGATTTGGCCTTCGCAACTGAAGTTCAAGCCAGTTGTATGTTCTCCCTAACTTTTGTCCTCCTCGTCTACGCTAAGGGCTGCCTCATCGATCTCGAGGTCAAGAACACGCGACAGAAGACGGCAAGACTCGAAGGGAGAGAACGATGACTCGGATCCTTCCATCGTAGAGAGGTAATGCTTCAAAGTGTTTCTGCTTCGTGGTGGTGAGTTTCGTACGATTTTATCCACATGCTGAGAAGGGGATTCAAACCATAAGTTGGAAATGTAGTTGTTTCTAAATGTTTAACGACAACGCAGCACAAAACGAATGAACAAACAAACAGTTCGCGCATGAATGAAAAAAAATTGGTTACGTTTCTTGTATTGGAACCAAATAAGGAAACAAAGCAAAGAATTAAATGATCCGTTTTTCTTAAACTCTCTCACAGAGTGACACGTGGATCCGAGCCTTCTCATGCATTCTCACCAAAATCGTTTAAGGAAAGCCTTAAAAATGCTTCTCCTTTAATATATAGGGGATAAGTCAAAACATAAATTATATATATAAATCTCTCTCTGTATATATATATATAGGCAGTTGTGAAACTATAATTGTAAAATCTAATTAGACATACTCTACCTGGTAAGTGGTAACTGTGTATTGGTGTTAGCTAATCCGACCAGTTCTGTCTGATCGCGGAACCGGAAGCATTCTTTGGGCAACGGAGAAACCGGTTCACTTAACTCATCAAAGGATGTGGCCTCACTAAACCGTATTAGCAAAGGAGAGCCGGAAATTCTGAGCACACCTGAGACACATCAAATCCGGAGAGGGAGAACATCTTCCCGGCGGCAAGCTTCGAACGGTATCTCTGAAGCCGGCTAGTACTGATGGTAGTTTGCATCATGGTAGCCTAAACCATAGTTCAATTCATCGAGACACAAAAATCGGGAGAAGAATCTAAGAAAAAAAACAGCGATTTTACGATCAATCACCAAGAAATTCACTGGATCATTGTTAAATCATAAAAAAAAAAAATTTAGGAAGAACAGACTTATGTTAACATCCACCAGAAGCATGTCAACCTCTATTCGAACAAACTTACGTTAAAAAGATGAGATTCGAAGAGAAGACGAGTTGTAAGGGAGATATCTCACCTCTATTTATACATAGATCACACCGCCTCTGAACTTCAAGATTCCTTTGAATACACTTCGTGGGGGAGCGATTTGAGTGGATTAATCACGAAATCTTAACTCAGAGCGTTTCATTTGGCGAGGGAAAGTGGAAACGACATAACCTCGCCGTCAAAGGATGAGGGACGCGTTCTAATGGAAACGACATAACTTTGCAGATGAACATTAGATCAGAGACGGTTTATTCTTTTGTGGGCCTAAACCCATACAAAGTGCCATTAAGAAACATACCCAACAGAAGTCCACATCGCTGTGCCGTTAATGAAACGGAGCGCTTGGATCTGACGTGTCACGCTGTCGGCGCTCGACTTTCCACGCTGGATCCGACGTGACGGAACGTGAGGGATGGAAACATTTTTTTATAGAAGAATAGAAGATTGGATATTTAAAATATACTAACTGATGATTTTGAAACAATCATATCAAATGTAATGTAACGTAGAAAATAAGTGATATACATAAAGGAATTACAAAAACAGTATAAAGCAAGATTGATCCTTATTTCAGAGACTAGAGATTTTCCCGGGCTACGCCCGGGTTTTTTCCCATATATTTAAATTAATTTTAGATTATTATACCATTTATATTTGAGTATATATTTTTATATTTAGACTAATTGCATTTTATAAATTATTAGAAAATTAAATATTTTTGTATTTTTTGGTCACTACATTTTTGAAATTCAATTATTATTTTAACACTATCAAAAAATACAAATAAGCTGGTAAATATGTTGACTTTTTATTAATCTTATTTAAAATTCAACTATTCTTTTTTCTCATTTATTATAAATTCAGTGAAAATATGGTTAAATTAATATATAATTTCCAACTTTGTTTTAACCCTAAAATTAACAAATCTTGATCGCTTCAAGTAATACGCTTTGGTTTGATTCAAGTTGTGTTCTTCTCAACTGAAATACTCATAGACTATGAACCAGTTATTGTGAGTTTCTTTTTTAATCTACATCCTTATCATATCTCTCGTTTTAGATGGAGATCAATCATAGAAGACAAAGTAAACATTCCAATCAAAGCTGAGACAATGACATTTTCAAATTGTAACAATATATAGTCACAACTAAAAATAAATAATACGAAAAGAACTTATTCATATGAACACTTCTTCCCTAGGTAGTACAAAAGTTTCATCAGACATTCGTTTCTGCTTCAAAACAAAAATTTGAATCAGAAAATTTTACATCCTTTCAGAATCTCGCTTCTTAAATATTTCCAAAATAATTTCAAATATACTGGAAACTTAAATTTTCATTTTGGAATCACGTTTTGGTTTGTAAAACCAAATGTCATAAATAAGTAAAAAATATAAGGATTATGTTATTATGTTTTTATTATTATATTACATCGAAAAATTGATAGTATTGAAATAGAAAAAATATGCAAATATTTTAAATAATACTATAAATTAACTTTGTGCACAATAGATTTTTAAGAGATATTACAATTCAAATATAGTGTGCCAATTATTTATGAAATATTAAAACAATTAATTTGATTAATTGGATAATATGTTTCTATGAACTTACCTTTTTACTATTTTCACAATTATAATATGAAGTCAGCAAAAGGATGTAAAAATACTAAAAAAGAGTAAGTGACTTTAGTATTAGTTTTCATATATTTTGTAAAATTATTCTTATATATATATATATATATATATATATATATATATATTATTCCATGTAACAGAACTTCTTCCACCAACAATAAATATACACACAAAATTATCTTAAATTCAACCCTCCATACCCACAATTATGATCAAATATCTTGCATGCACTCATACTCCAACTCAATTACACCATTATTTTTTTAAAATCGAGATATTTCAGAAAATGAAAAAAACGAAAGATAATTTACCAGAGATTCCAACGCGTGAACTTCATCCTCACACCTACTAAACTGAAAATTAAAATTGTGTTATAAATTTTCTAAATTAATATTTATCACATTAACAAACACCTTGAATAATAAATTTATTTTAATTAAAAAATAGAACACAATTGAATAGAACTCTAAAGTATCAACTTTTTTATACAATTGTATACAAATATATCATTGTATTAAAGTAAAAATAAATAGTTATGAATATAAAAATTATATATATATAACAAATGTTATTGTTTTTTTCCTAAATTGAAGTCTATCTCAAAATTTTAATATTTTAGTTTTGTGTAAATTTTAGGAGTTCAATGTTACATCAAAAATATATCTACATTCTAAAATCTATTTCTGTTACACACCAAATAGAAATAAAATAATTCCTGAATCTTTAAAATTTGATTAATATAAATAAACTATTATACTTGGATTTCAAATCTTAAAATATTTAATCAAATTATTCTGTATAATCTAATCTAAATCAAATTATTCTGTATATTCTGTATAAAAATCAAATTTTAGATTATTATGATCATTTTAGGTTGCATTCAGATGTATATATTGCATTTGCATGCATAATTGCATATCACAGGGCTTAAAGTACACAATTGAAAGTTTTGGGTGGCATTGCAAGATTATTTCTATAATTTAAAGAGTATGGGGTCAGAAACGAAATTATCAAAAAGTTCAGAGACCAAGGTTGCAAATGAGTCAAAAGTGGCCATTGGTGTTTCACGAAAGCTTCACGACGACATTGGCGGCCTCGATTCATGGTGTACCTGAGACCACGGCTTCGATCTGATATCACGACGGCGGAGGAGCTCATTGTGGCCATGGATTCCAGAGGAAAGCTCCGACTTGGAGCCGTGGCGGAGATTGACGAAGACGGAGAATCACGGAGGGTCTGAGAGCACGGCAACGATGAGCACGGCCATGGCGGAGAGCTGAGATGGAGTCGATTCACACAGACGGCTACCACGGTGGTTTCATGTTGAGGAAGACAGAGTCTGTGGTGGCTCGCGGAGTTTCACGACTGGAACTCTTGGATTGGTCTGTACGCGACAGAGAAGCTTGGCTGCGAGGGTGAGAGATGACGGCACGAGCAGTCACAGTTCGTCGAACTCGATACAGGTGGCCGGAGATTGTGGATTAAGCTCGAGTCAAAGCGGATCCATTCCAACAGGGGGATGAAGTCGCTGTGGTCAGGACACACCAAGAGCCGGTGATGATGAGCGGCTTGATCAACAATTCCTTTAAAACCAAGCTAACCAAATAAAACCGTAAATGATCAAACCAAACTGACGTGGAGGAATGCAACAATCCTATTGGCTGAATTTCCAGTCCTATGTGGATGCCTTAAGAAGGCTTTATATGCTCCTTTTAGTATAGTTTTGATTAACTATTACATTTATCAATATCCCCAATATATTAAAGGAGAAGTATTTTTAAAGCTTTCCTTAAACGATTTTGGTGAGAATGCATGAGAAAACTCTATTCCACGTGTCACTCTGTGAGCGATTTTAAAAAAACGGATCATTTAATTCTTTGGTTTCTTTCCTTATTTGCTTCCATGACAAGAAACGTAACAATTTTTTTTTCATCTCGAACTGTTTCTGTTTACATTCGTTTTGCATAACGTTGGGAAACAGCTCGAGTATGGTCGCGCGCTTGCGATTACAACATCCAGAAGGAGACGACTCTTCACTTGGTTCGTCGTCTTCGCGCCGTCGAATTCAAACTACCAAAAGAAGCTATATACTACATCGCTTCCTATATACACGAGTCGTTTTGACAGAGTTAAAGGAAGTGACATGTTAGAAACTCTAAACTACCCAAAGAAGCTATATATTACATCGAGCGTGATGTTGTAATTCTCTTATACTATACAAAAACGTATGCCATTCATAATTCTCTTACATTATGAACTTCTTTTGGCTTTCTAGATTGAATGTTTATCTAATATAAACCTCTAACGATTGTGTTTGTGTTGTTTATTAAGATGGCATACGTTTATTGTATTGTATAAGAGAACTACTGAGACATACATGTTTAATATGAGATGTGTTTCTGGTCATACGGTCATATGGCGAAAAGTCGAAGATACATAGAAAGATCGTTACGGGTATAAGTTATCCTCCTTTTGGTTTTTGCAATTCAAATTTATGACATGTATGTAACATTTAGACACGGTTTCTGTATCCTTTTGGAGTTACAGAATCTTTCTATTGCATTGCACGACATCCCACAATCCATAAGACAAGAAAAGACAAGTCGTTTTGGATCCTTTAACCAAACCGAAAATACGACATCTGAAAAAGCCACACAGACTTCCCGTTTCAGTTTTCTGATGATCCCTCAACAATTGAACGTCTTTAACACGGTCGGAACTTTAACGTAATTTACTTCTGAGTTACAGATTGCTTATACATACTTCTCTTACTTTCTTTCCTAAGTTAATCAAGAAACAGAGTTGCAGAAGTAAAAACATTGAAGCTAGATCCATAACTCAAACAAACAAATGCTAGACTCAGGTTTCAGAGAAGACAAAAGGTAAAATACGACTAAGCAAAAGTGGTAAGTTGCAGAGACAAGGAGCAAGAATGCAAAATATAAATAATGTATTAACAAAAGATGTGAATGAGTTACAGAGAGATCTAGCAAAACGAACCTTCAAGTGTTGCAACATTGTTGACGTATGCATCATGGTTTTTTTTTTTTTTGCTTAAGCTTTACATGCATGGTTGTTTGGATGTTTTTTTACGTTTTCTTTATAAGTTTAAAAAACTTAGATATATTAATAAGTTCATAATAATCAAATAACTCGATGGGTGGTTGGATGTTACCTATTTTTTCTTTTTAATCATTTTGGAAAATCATTTTTAAAAATTAGAAAAGAGGTGCATGTTTTTGTCGAACGGGTGAATTTTGACTCAGTGACTATATATCTATATAATCCAAACCATATAATAAAGTCAAAAATGAATTAGTCTAAACCAAAGTACAAAATTGATTTAGTCTAAACCAATTTGAAATATATTTATAGTTGTCTTTTTGAAATGTATGTTAATAATATTAAACAAATATTTAGTTAATTAATTAGAATGATTTTTAGCTTGAGTAGGAAGTTTATATAAGTTACTAAATCATATTCAAACATAAAATGAATATAGAAGATATTAAATGTAGTCGGTTGAGTAAGGTAATACAAAATTTGCCTATGAATTTTCAGGCAAATTTACTAAAGAATTATAAATTATTAAACTCAACAAAAACTAATTTCTAGGAATATAAATATACAATTTTTTTATATTATGTCTAACATATATGAAAGTTCAAACAACACAAATAATATTAGATTATCTTATATAAAATACATAATCTTAAAATGTCACCAACATTGTTTGTACAAACAATACAAATAATATTGGATGTCTTTTTTCTTAAACTATTATTTAGATTTTATTTTATTTTTGCAAGTATTTTAAAATTAAAAAATGAAACCATTGGTTCGTCATAAGAACTATCAAAAATTCATATTACATGAAACCAAACAAACATAATAGTTTTAGGTTTATCACCGAAAATTGAAAAACTCGATCATTTCAACCGAACAAAACAAAATAAATACGGATTTAGAATGTTATTTATTTTAGTAGGTTAGAAAAAATAACGTAATACCGAACGAATATCCAGATTAAACAAACATAATGTCTTTTTATCTTAAAATGCAGGGCTGGGAAAAATATATGAAACTGAAGAACCGGCCGAAAATCAGGATCCTGACTTCGATCAGACTCGGGATAAATAACCAAATGGATCCTAAACTGATGTATCCGAAGAACCGGTACTCAACCTGATCTGAACCGAGAACCGAATGAGTATCTGAAAATATCCAAAATGTAACTATATATTTAAAAATATTATTTATAATCATTTTAAAAACTAAAATTATGATTAAAAATAAATATATTAATTATATTTTGTGTATTTTTGGATAAAACGTGATAGTTTGGATAGAAATACTCAAAAAACCGTGACTAATGAATAATTTTAGTTATTTTTGGTTCCTTTGAGTTGTTTGGATACGAAATATCTGAACCGAATCGGATAATATGGTTACTTTGGATACTATTATCCAAACATGTTTCAGATATTTTAGTTATTCAGTTATTTTGGAGGTTTTTACATCAAAATCGAACCCACCCGAACCCGGAAGAACCTGACTCAGAATTTTGTGATACCCAAACAAAACTTAATTTACAAACTCGAAAAACCCGATATCCGAAAGAACCGACCGGGATATACCTGAATGCCCATCTATCTTATTAAAGTAAAAGTACTTTAAGCTTTTGTTTGGAAACAGGGATACGAATCTTTTGAAAAAAAAATTTTGTTTGGTAACAAAGATAGTAGAGAATTTTGTATTTTCCTTATTTAAATGATAGATTTAAATATTTAATGTCTTTTCCTAATTTAAATAATAGATTTCTTTAATAGAAATGAATCTTAACCAAAATAAATTTCCTAATAATTTTTTTGTTAACATTTAATATTTTTCAATATTTATTAATAAAAATAATAAAATAAAAATCACACATCAAAATCAATTTATATATCATATAGATAAAATATAAAATATTTTATTTATAAATTATTAGTATAACACTTTTATAATATAAGTCCAATTAGTTATAAATATTAGATTTTTATATGATACGCTGTGATATAATATCTATCTTATTAAAGTAAAAGTACTTTAAGCTTTTGTTTGGAAACAGGGATACGAATCTTTTGAAAAAAAAATTTTGTTTGGTAACAAAGATAGTAGAGAATTTTGTATTTTCCTTATTTAAATGATAGATTTAAATATTTAATGTCTTTTCCTAATTTAAATAATAGATTTCTTTAATAGAAATGAATCTTAACCAAAATAAATTTCCTAATAATTTTTTTGTTAACATTTAATATTTTTCAATATTTATTAATAAAAATAATAAAATAAAAATCACACATCAAAATCAATTTATATATCATATAGATAAAATATAAAATATTTTATTTATAAATTATTAGTATAACACTTTTATAATATAAGTCCAATTAGTTATAAATATTAGATTTTTATATGATACGCTGTGATATAATAGACGATTAAAATCACATAATATAATTATTTAAAGTAATATATAAAAATTTTGTTTTAAAATGTTATACTAACAATTATGTAATACATATTAATATATATATATATATATATATATATATATATTATCATTAGAACAAAGGAAAAAATTGAAGTGAAAGCAAATATTTATACGGCCACGGGTCAAACTATAGAAATAAACAAAAATGGCGTAAATTTTTTTTAACAAATTTATTTTAATGTCAAATATGTTTATATATTTTATGTATTTATAAATTATTTTATTTGTTATTAAGAATGCTAAGATTTTGGAATTGGAAAAAATTATGACACATCTCTATATTATTTTAATTAAGAATTTAAAATTTATATCAAAATATTTTTTTAAACTTTTAATTTTTATTATAACTACAAATGTTAATTTTCAATTTAAATTTATGTTTAAATATTATAAATATATCATTTACAAATAAAAAAACTAAAAACGTAAAATAAATACCCGCACGGTTGGGCAGGTCAAGATCTAGTACCTATTAAAAAGATAACAAAATCAATAATCTCATTCCGTGCAAGGCACGGTTTATTACCTAGTTCTCTATTATTAAAAAGAAACTACCGAAAATACTTAAGATTCAAAACACAGGGAGATCTCATACTAGTCGAGCTTAGTGAAGCTATCAAAGAGAGTCTCTTCGTGTTGTCCACCAACGACATAGTCAAGGATCCCCTCTGCCGCCACTATTAAGCCGGAACCATCTCCGGAGATGGTAGATGACGTCGGAAGGTCGGATGTCCGGGCGAAGAAGAAAACGGCGGCGAGAAAGAGGGCGGTGGAGAGAACGAGAGGCCAGAAATAAGTTACTACGGTAAGAAAACCGGGAGAATAAGTGACGAGAGCGACGGTGAGGAGGGAGAAAACGAAGGCGAAGACGATTTGGAACTTAAACTTTAAGAGCTTCTCCCGGAACTCCATCTCTCCGATCACCGCTCAAGATCCGTGACTTTTGTTGGATAACTAGAGAGAGATAGAGAGCACGAGATAGATAGATATGTAAGAAAAAGAGAGAGAGTGAGAGAGGTAAACAATATTCATGTGATACTTCTCTCTTTAGTGTCTGTATAAAGAAATAGGAAAGATTCTCCTGCTGACAAGAAAAACGTCAAAATCAGTAGTTAATCTTTTTTAAGACATTATATTTTAAAATATTATTGATTTACCTTTTCCGCTATTATGTTCTATAGTTTCAGAATATGTTAGATTGTAAAATTAGAAAAATTATTTGCATTGATGAATATCATCTAAGTATTAAAAAATCAAAACCAACCATTTTGTCAATATATATATATATATATATATATATATATATATCATTTCCACCAACCGAAACACTATTATAAACACTAACTTCGAAAACCATAAACTTTTGTATTATATAGTCCAAATCAAAACTTTACATTTTGCAGTGGCAAATGTTTCACTTCCTGATATTCATGATCTTTTGATTTGGTCATTTTGTTTTAGTTTATAAAAAGATGTATAGATTTACTTATTAATTGTGTTACAAAAAATAGTATATACTATATAGTCAGTCTATAAACTTGGTTTAGTGATTATTATATTTGATTTTTTTTTCCTTAAAAAGCTATGGAGTTTTGCTTTTATTTTCTTTTGTTACGCAACAGCTTATCTAAAATAAAAGGTGAAATTGCTGTAAAAGTCAAAGAGTGTAACGTTTTCTGACATCCCCTGTATATTAATCCTGGAACATTTCAACATTGTTTGGTAGCCACGTGTCATTATGAGAATTATTCTGAGGATTGTTAGAGAAATAAGTTGGTCCATCTACACATATATTATAGTTTTTATTAAATAACTATTAAATCAATTATTAATATACAAAAGAATATTCTCTATTGTTTCCTTAAATAAAAGCTACGGAACTTTCTAATATGATTGACATATATATCACTATTAATGACTATGAATAATAAAGATTTGATAATAATTTTTTATCCTCTATACTTTTCGTTTAACTTTATTTGTTAAAATAAATTAAACAATCACATTAAGCATATAATAAAAAAAATTATATTTTTTCTTATATGTTGTATTTCGAATTTTTTAAAACGATTATAAATTACTAAAAATGGTACAAGCCTCACATTGAAAATTTTGTGATCAATGGTAACTTTTTTTCAGTTCAGCATATCGTTTTTAATGGATCTTGAACATTTTTTAATGATTAACTAAATAAATCACGTACATAAAAGAAAGTCTTTTGGTTTAAAAATTGTTGCATACCCAAAATCAGTATGAACCATCGTCACTTTCATTTAAAATTTGGTTACAATAAAAAATATATGGTTGGAAAAAAAATCTGAATCCCAATAACCGGACCAAATCCAATCTACAAAATAGTATAGAACTTTAATCAATTTGGTTAGATATCTGAACATGTTTAAAATTTTGGTATCTAAAAACCAGAACCGAACCCGATTCGGACCAAAATATTTTTGGTATCTAAAATACTTCGAATCAAATTTATATACTTAAATATATTATTTAAAAAAATTAATATCTCAAAGAAATATACAAAATAATTAAGATGTTTTTAAATTGTCCAAAATATTTTAAAATATATAAAAATAGTAAAAATTATATATTTAAAATAACTAAACATTACTCAAAATACCAAAATACTGAAAATATCTATTCATTTTCTATCCAAATATTTAAGTTAAACCAAGTTTTATGTTAAATTTAAGTATTTTGGTATACATTATTCAAATTTATATGTAACATATTATTTTTATTTTTATGTTTTGAGAAATTTAAAGTATATATGAACTTTAAGTTTTTAAAAAATTAAATGGGTTATCTGAATCTAAAACCAAACCGAACATATAAAGATTCGAACCAAATTTGCAAAGATCCAAACCGAACCTAACCAAACGATACCTACCCACATGTCATCCCTAATCAAATGTAAAAAAAATTATTGATAACAAAAAAAATATATTATTTATTTAGATACAACATATTTAAAAAAAAATTAACTCCGCGCATGGCGCGGATTATCATCTAGTGAATAGTTATTCGCACGAGATAAGATAATGTGATGTGATAGTGATATTCCATTTCAATATAATTTTGTCCGGTTTGCATGATATCGACATTATTTCGACCGACATCTATGATATGGGCTTCCTCCGAGCCTATAAATAATACTTCTTTGACGACTGCACTGCACGACGTTTGTAGATCGGTTAAACGGCAACGCATTCTCTTTGTATTTTTCGTAATAGCGTGATGTTTACATACTGACAAACAATTCACTGGACGACCCGACAGCAATTACTAAGAGGCCTATGTCCCCCCAGTTTCAAAGACCGGGTCCAGTGTCGGGTTTGAAAATTATTATTTCCATTTATCTCAAGGGTAAAAGCGTTATTACGGAAACAGTGTTCTTCCCAACCCTACTCTCAGGCGGCGGCTGCTGCCCTAGTCTCCGTTCTAATGCTAGTTTACACTTCTTTGAAAAAGTTTAACCGAAAAAGTTTAAAACTGTAAAAAATCTACATCTCTTTCTGTTTCTGTTCTGTTCTGTACTAACTAAACCAGGAAGTTTTTTGTTGTAACTTCACGTGCAGTGCAGAGATAATTTATAAAAAAAAGGTAAGTTTGACCCGTGACCTCCTTTTTTTTACAAAATCTCTGCACGGACGTGACACGTGAGCGTGACAAAGCTGACATCTTTCCTCCTACCATTATTGAGTTTACATTGCCTCAAGCTACAACTTTTATATGCAAAGTTTTGAGTTTCTTTTATGGTTTTGATCTACTAAAGAATTGTGAACAAAAAAAAGATCTACTGAAGAAAAAAAAAGAAGAGTGTACTTTCTCTTCAGGGCGTTGCTAAAACAAGTGGGATCAGTGTTTTTTTTTTTTAAATTGGGAGTAAATGGCTACTTTTCATTCTGTTCAAGATGCAGTGAAGCTCTTAAACGCTGGTTTATCTGGTGGAGAACATATCAACCAGAGGCAAGAACAGGTTATATAACTATTATTGTTACAGTTCTTTCTTGTGTGGTTTCTTGGTGTAGTTTACTGAAATTTTGGATTGCAGGAGACTACTAATCTCTGTCTCTGGAATCAAGAGGTTGACAAGTTGAAGGAGAAAATAAAGAATGCTGAGATGGCGAAGATCGAGGCTTTGTTAGAGCTTGAGGAAGCTAAGAAAACGGTTGAGCATCTCAATCACAAGTTGAGAAATGATGAGAAAGGTTTAGATTTGAGTAGTAGTAGTAGTAGTAATGTGAGAGATGCGACTTCAGAGCTAGGTGTTGCTAAAGAATTGCTTCAAAGAGTAGTAGCTCAAGAGCAGAGTCGTCTCGACTTAGGTAGTAATGTGATTGTTGTGACTTCAGAGCTAGGCTTTGCCAAGGAATCACTTCATAGAGTAGCTGAAGAGGAGAGTGAATTAAGTAAATTAATGGAGTCTCTTAAACTCGAGCTTGAAAACGTGAAGAAAGTACATTCTCAGCTTATAGAGAAAGAGAAAGAGCAAAGAGAAAGAGACCAAGCCGTCGAGGAGCTGAAGAAGGAAGCTGAAGATGCAAAGAGGGAGCTCTTGATGTTAGAGGAAGAGCTCAAGGAAGCAGAAGAAGCCAAAGCAAAAGCTGTAGAGGAGGAATGTGTAAACGTTGACGAAAGTGGTGGTGGTGGATTAACAGAGACGGAAGTGTTGAGAGCATGCAGAGACGAAACGCTAAAGAAACTAGAGATGAGCGAGAAGGAGATTGAAGATATAAAAGCAGCAACACAAGAGGCGTTGAAGAAAGCAGAGATGGCTGAGGAAGCAACAATTGTGGTGGACGCAGAGCTTAAAAGACGGCGTAAAGCAGCTAGTAGGATCATGGCAGAATCCAAAATTTGTGCTAATAAGTCGTTTCCCTCTGCAAAGGAAGTGCACAAGTCCCAAAACGAGATCCAAAGAGACTTGTTTGGTCAAGTGTTAGGGAAAAGGACCTGTGGTCTCTTTTGAAATTTGTGACATTCTGTATTAACTCATAATTAGAAGAAATAAGTGTCACTCTTTTGTTCAAAGTTGGTAGCTTTTAATAATGTTTGTGATATTGTGTAAACATTCAGTATCATCATCGCATAAACTAACCATCTTCACTATTAACCTATACTGTTCATGTTATATCTGGAGTTAAACAATACACCTATTCAAAAAAGTTATGTTTACAATAAGATCTAGCATTTATTTGGCCATTGTCAGTGCGACAATTAATAACAGCATCAGTGAGAAATTGTGGTTAGACCAAAAAAAAAAGGAAAAAGTTTTGTTATAAAAAAGGAAAGAATGGAAAGAATAGGGGTCTATAAATAAATACACTAGACTTCTTTCTCTTAATACTCCTCTTCTCTCTCCTAAACACGGTCCGAGTCAATCCTCTCGTCTTTTATTTATCTCGATTCGATCGTGGTTGATTTGGGAATTTAGGGTTTTTTTTTCTTCCGAAGATGACGACTGCAGCTAGGCCAACGTGGGCTCCGGCGAAGGGAGGTAACGAGCAGGGTGGTGCTCGTATCTTCGGCGCCTCTCAGAAGTATTCGTCTCGCGATGTCGCCGCTCACACAACTCTAAAGCCAAGGTGAGATTTCGATTCGACCGCAGATCCGATCACTATGTTCATCTCTATCGAATTTTATCTTTTGATTGATGAGGTTATATCCAGATATCTAGGGTTTATTGCAATTAGAAAGATTTCGAATTGTTTTGAGATAGGTAGTCATAGGGCTTATGCATCTGTGGAAGAGATTTGATCTTTATTTGTGTCTTGATACTGGTTTCGTTGTCTATGGGATTATGTCATTAACTGTGGTGTTGCTTGTTTTTTTGGCAGGAGGGAAGGGCAACACACGCAAGAGGAAGTGGAGAAGAAGAATCTTCGTGATGAGCTTGAGGAGCGTGAGAGGAGACACTTCTCTTCCAAAGACAAATCTTTTAGTGGTATATTAAAGATTTATAAATTTCAAACCTTTATATTTCACTTAAAGCTTGTTCCTTTGGTCTTCTTATAACTGTGTTGTTTTGTGTCATTAGATGATAGAGATCGCAGGAGAGGGAATCAGCTACTCCTGGAAGGTTAGACAAAGTTTTTTTTTTTTCACAGTATGATATATATATATATTGTTCGATCATATGTTGTTGTCTAACGTGGTGGACTATTACTGCTTTTAGGATCTAAAAGGGACCCTGAAGATCGGATTGTTCCTCGCAGTGTAGATGCTGATGATTCTGATGTTGATATCAAAAGTGATGATGATAGGTACCTATTCTTCTTTCTTCCATTCTTTTGCACTTCTTTATTTCTACTGCTTTAAGTTTGGATAAGAATCAAGGTTTGGGGCTGGTAACTAGACATATCTGTTAAGTCGTATTGGTGCCATAGTTTGGGTAAAATGCTATTGATTATGTGGTGAATTTTGGGGGAGAAATATGGTTGTCTTCTCTTGCATCAACTCATAACTCTCTAGGTTTATTAAAGTTATCTTACGATTTGTTTTGTATTTGTTAGTGATGACGAAAGTGATGATGATGACGAGGACGACACTGAAGCTCTCATGGCTGAACTCGACCAGATTAAGAAAGAAAGAGTGGAGGAGAGGCTCAGGAAGGTAAAGTTACTCATTGTCTGTTTTATGATTCTTAAACACGCTTATGTAAGGAAGATTTGTCTTGTCACAGTTAATGTGCTTCTTTGGTAGTAATATATGTATCATTCATGTTTTTTTCCAGGAAAAGCAGCAGCAGATGGAGGAGCTAAACGCCAAAGAAGAAGAACTTCTCAAAGGAAACCCACTGCTCAATAACAATACTCCAACCTCGTTTAGTGTCAAAAGGAGGTTAGGGTTTTGTTCTTATCTTTTTTTTTTCTTCATGAATCTTGGGATTATGTTAATTGATACTAAGAATTGTTTTTCCTCATTTTCAGGTGGGATGATGATGTGGTATTCAAGAATCAGGCTCGTGGTGAAATGAAGGCACCTAAGCGCTTCATCAATGATACAATAAGGAATGACTTCCACAGAAAATTCCTTCACAGATACATGAAGTGATTGAACAAGTGTGTGTTACTTGTCTGTATGATGAATGATCTCTAAGGCTTTTATTCCGTCCTCTTGTACTAATACAGAAAGCCAACCAACAACTGTTTTATGTTTTATATCAAAAGCTCATGCACTTGACTTCAATGCTATTTCTCAAATTCCTATTAAGCTCTCTTTAATTCATCGCTGACACCATGACACTTGCAAAATTGGATATAGCCTTATCGTTTGTCTTTGATCTCTATGTTTATATAGATTTTTTGGTCTTTTTGGTTCACATATTGTGGTTGAGACGCTGAACTTTCAAAAAGGGTATGTCCTGCATTTTATGTTTGAAGGCGCAACAAGTAGTTAGATTTTCAATACAGCGTGTAGTTACGGTTCAATACAAAGAGGTTACATCCAAGTTATGAGTTGTACCTGAACATTGTAACCTCCTGTTAGAAGAAAGAGCATTAGTACAAGAGAGAGAGAACTAGCCTTAGCTTATCAAAGTACTCTCTACGCCGCTCTCTGAATTTTCGTCTGAATATAATCATGAACTGATCCCACCATGAACTCATCCTTAGCTTATGTGTTGTTACTTGTCTGTATGATGAAGATGCTCTAGGGCCTCTCTATTCCTACTGTTTTCTTTCTTCCTTGTCTTTTCGTTCTAAGTCTGTCTTGTATCTTAGTTGCAGGTACTGCAATCATAACACTGGGATTAAGTCCCATCAAATACACAAGTTTATTTACTCTTATGACTTTGTCATTCTTACTAATGTAGACTATAGTTCATCCAGGAGACTAATGTCTGAAACCTGTCCGGTTGCTAATAAGTCCAGCAACAACTCTGCTGGATTCATTGCAATTTCAGGTAAGATTCTCAAAGATGAGAAGTAGTCTATAGCTTCTCTGTCTTTGCTGTAGAATGCAGGGTGTCTAACCCCCTCTTAACAGAGGGAATATAAGGAATAATCATTGTAGGTAAGCTTCCCTTTGACATTATCTGTCAACCTTCCTCTCATTATCTTCAAGAGAATGCTAGAATTGGTTTCTTATGAGAGATGATTGCTTCCTGGAATCTGCATTACATGATTGTCTTCAAGCTTTTCTGTCGATCTTCTGAGCTCCATGTTTTTTTTTGTTAGACTTGTGATGCAAGGAATCGATCTTAATGTAGGGCTGAATTATATAACAGAAGAAGTGTGTGTATGTCAAACCTGAAACTTTCTTGTTTTTTTTTGGTGTTATCTTTTTCTTTCCTTTTTATCATGGTGATAGTTTGATAAACCACATTCTTTCAATGTTTTTTTTCTGTAATTTAATAGAATTGAGAGTTCCTTTACTTATGTATTGCTTTGACTTACACAATGAGAAAATGATATTTGATTATCAACTACAGTAATTATTTAGAAGGTTAGTAATCATTTCCATTTTTATGTGTACTCAGCTCAAGTGTCATTTCCTAGAATTATCTCTTATTAGTTATTACCAATCGGATATGCATCTTTAGAGCAACTCTGCTTGACATAGTAGTTGTAGCCAAGCTTCGTGAGTTGCTGATTAGTTATGTGTCGGCCTCCTTAATTAAGGTTCTTTAGTCATTGAAGATATAGTTGGAGCCACCGCTATGGGCTGTGTTTCTGGTAGATTCCCATGTACCAAGCCTGCAAGGCCGGGAAAGCTAATGGCTGACCCTGAATGGTTAAGCTGTATATGGCACTGGCCACTGGCTAGACTCTGCACACATGGAAACAGTGTTGAAAAGTATGGTACAAGATATGACAGAGGAGAGGCAGAGATTTGAGTATTTTATACCCTGACGACACTATTTATAGATTTCATAGTTATTAGAATACATGAACAACAAAGTTGATATGGCCGAGTTGGTCTAAGGCGCCAGATTAAGGTTCTGGTCCGAAAGGGCGTGGGTTCAAATCCCACTGTCAACAATCGTTTTTTACACGTGTCCGTACTTGTCTGTTTCTGTATCTGAATTTTGTTCTGTCTGATTATTGGATTTAGTTCTGATCTTTTTTTTAACTGAAGCTGAGTTCAATAAGCACTTTGGTCTACTGTTTGCGTAGGTTCTAGCTATATATTTAGAAGTTTACCATAATTGTTGTAGCTTAAAAGGATTTAAAATCAACTTTATGCTTTGTATATACCAAACAACATTAAAGAGGATTTTGTTATCTACAATTTCTCATAAGAAGTTATAAAATTTGAGCTTAAATCACAAAAGTATCATCTTCTAAATACAGTACGTACATTTAAATGTAATGATAAAATATTTCTTTTTGTCAGACTACAGAAGAAAATCGATTGTGACTTGTGCGTTATAACAAATCTCGTTACTAGGAGAGCCAAAACTACTTCCAATTTACCAACATGGGAGATCGAGTTGGTTTTTTCATTTTTGTTAACAGAGAAGTTACACACCTAACAAGAGGCAACCATATGTTTACGGCGAAGAAAACTCTAATCTCGAATATTCAGAACCGCAAAAGAAACGGTATGTAGAAAACTCACTATATTTAGATACATTTCATTTACATCAACTTACTTCTTTGTATTTCTAAAGCTTTTTTTTTCTCAGTTTCACAATACCATTGTCGACTATTTTTAGAGGTTTCTCTATTTGTAACAAGGTATAGAGAAACAAAGAAGAAACAAAAAAATACAAATGGAAGGGAGAGAGAAAAAACAAGAAGCGAATAGGACGATGCCGATGAAGATCAACAAACTTAAGGAGACACCTCAAGAGATAAGCCAAGAAGACGTTAAAAGACAAGAAGCTTACAACATGTCTCCACGTGCACGTGGTGGTGGTGGTGGCCCGATGGGTATGGGGAAGTCATCGAGCGTGAGGCAAAACTGTTTATGCGCACCAACAACACACCCTGGCTCCTTCAGGTGCCGTTACCACCGTCGTAACTCTGCACTCGGAATGTCACGTGGCATATCTGTCCCGACTAACCTATCCATGTTGGGAGGAGGAGGTTCTCCTGAGTCATAAGGTCGTCGGTCTCATGATTAAATAATTTGTAATGTGTTTCTTTCTCGATTCAAAACCTCTACAGTGTGTTTGTGTGTATATATAAAACCTAAGACAAGCTTGTGGTTTTCTTTTCTTTTACGTTCTTGTTTGTAAAGGATTTACTTTTCTTCAAAATACGAAAATGCATAACAAGTAGAGGTAGACTCTAGGCCATGCAATGCAACCCACTATAATAAATTTACATAAAGTTGAGACCATCTAAAACAAATGTATTCCATTTGTAAAAGACTTGCTGCAATGTGTAAACCCACCTATATTGAATTCGATGCCTCCTGCTATGAACAAGTACTTAGTATGGATTTGGGCTTCGGTGCTGTATGCAATTTACACTGTAGGTAACAAATGATTTTACTATTTGTTGGCATTAGTTAGAAAATATTCCAAGTTGAAGTTATGTACTATGATAACCAGTCCACTTTTTAGCACCGTTCCTGCCAACCTGATCAGCCGATAAAGCAAAAAAAAAAAAAAAAACTCCCTGCCGGAGTAGTTCTGAATTTAAGCAAGCACAAAGCAGACGGAGATAAACCATGATGATGAATGGTTACAATTGCAAGGCTTTCAAATAAAGAGTACCAAGACGTGAAGGGCACGGGCATTGGAAAGCATCATTAGTAAATCATCATCCTTGACACCGAAGGCACTTAATTTATCAGAGTTATCTGTTTTGGCTTCTACTCTTCTTTTTTCTGGTATCTCTGTGGCTTCTGAAGTTGGCTTTCCTTTTCTTGCTATGCTAGTTAAAAACATATGGCTTTTGGAAAACCCGAAACTATCCCTGTATTGTTTTAATTTGGTTTAAAAATCACTCTTTATACCAGATTATACGAGAATACTTTTAGACTCATCGAGAATCTTAACTTTACCGTGGAAAAATATTAGAAGTATCATTGTTATTTTGTTATTTTATTACGGATTATTTTCCTAATAGGATTATGCTTAAGCATATCTTCTTGGGGTTATCTGAAATAAAGATGCTCAAAAGCTGCAAACTGCATTAACTTGAAAACAAGTGTGTAGCCTTACGTTACGTAATAGGATTTGTATTTTTTAATAGACAACATACTGGAAAGTTAATTAAGAAAACAATCAATCATAAGATGAAAACTAATTAAATCTGATGGTTAAACGAAAAAGGAATCAATCAATGTGAGCTATTGGAGAAAAAAAAGTAAAAACCTAAGAATCGATATATATATATGTATCCAAATTTGAATTAAAAAAAACAAACAAACGCTGCTGATTCGAATAAGAATTCATCATATCAGATGATCACACGACATCTAGTTATTAATTACCAGCGGGAGCTGTGAAACCGTAACCACGACGTCCAACTCCCAGTGCCGGCTTTGACCCATGGCAACATGGGCAAATGCCATGGGTCCATAGGTCTAAAAAAATTAGTGTTTTTTTTTTTTTTTTTTTTTTGACATCAAAAAAATTAGTGTTATTTTAGTAATTAAAAATGTCTATTTTATTTGTTAAATATCAATTTAATTGGTGAAATTATAGTAAAATTTTTATGATTAACTAAATCAAATTTAAATACAATAAGAATAAAAAAAATTCTTGTACAATTCTCAATTTTTCATTAATAAAATCTAATTTGCACATAATTTTTTTTGTTTTTGATACCACAATTTTTTTACTTTAATTTAAAGTCATACAATAAATAAAAGTTGAGAAAAAAATTTATAAAAAGGTCTTTGACCAAAAAAAATTTATAAAAGGGTCTTTGTTTTATATTTCGCCTAAGGTCATTAAAGTTTCTAAGACGGCACTGCCAACTCCTCCTCCTCCTCCGCCGCAGCCGGATCTCGGATCGCACTCAAGATGGACGGACTGTTGAATCTTGTGGAAACCTTCCTTGAAAACTCCGAACCCGAATAGAAACCCTATAGCGATCACCACCAGAATCAAACACGTGCACAACATGCAAATCCGTCCGCAACACATCTCTTTTTTTTTTCTCAGCTCTGATAATACAAGATCACAGAGATAATTTGTTTGTTGGCGAGAAACTTGGGGGATAGAGGATATATTTAGTGGGAGATATAAAGGCGAGTGGACGTTACCTTCTATTTATTGCCTTTGAAGCTACTCAAAATCCTCTAGATAAGCTCTGTTTACTCTTTTACTATATTGGAATTGGACCACGCGTTTAGGTCCAATAGTTGATTATGCGATTATATCAGTCCGTAATTAAAAGGTATATAGCTTTATTTGCTTTATAGAAAATTAGAAATCCTAATAGTAAAATCTCCAAAGCTAATATAAAACTTTACTGTGCTACTTTCATTCTATGTAAAGGATATTGGCTTTTTCAAAAACTTACGGATCTTGTAAAGATATTTTAATTTGGAGCAAGAAGATACTACATGTGTTCTTCTATTATAAGTGGTTGGTTGATCTTTTTCTTTTAATGTGCACCAATGGTTTATATTATTTTCATCATTTTTATCATGAGAATCTCTATCTATATACTGCATGGACAAGGAAAGCTTATATCAGAGAATGAGTCGGCCTTGATTACTATATATTGAAATAAGAAGGCCCAATAAAGGGGATAGGTCCCAGCCAAAACTGTTGCAACGGAGTAAGATGCTATATATACACGATTCTCATCCTTATTTTAGTCATCAGCTCAGTGTCACTAGATTTTAGTCATCAGCAATGGAGACGGAGAGCATGCGACATGAGAAATAGGATCACTAGTTTTTTAAGATTTGTTTTTCTCTATTAAGTTTTGGTTTATGTATTGCATTTCATTCATTTTTATTAAATCGACATCGACTTTTCATTCACCAACAAGAGAATACATAATTTCACTACACCAGCAGTTCGACCACACTTATATACTGACATATCTAATATCACATAGTATCAATCATTTGGATAATTGGATTGGATCCTATACTATCCGACATGAGACTCAGATGTACTTTCTTCCCAATGAAAACATGCTTTCCTCACGACTCAAGGAAAGCAGCCTCTTGAACCCCTACAATAGACCAAACGAAAGGATAACACTTGAGAGCCCAAGAGAGATGGACCGTGAGACCAGAATCTTGACTAACTCACTGCATTGGGCTCCAAATAATAGGATTGACAAATCCGGCCCAATACCTCTTTACCTTGCGGTCCATTTCATTCATCCTTTAAATGTAAGATCTAGCTGCTTCTACGTCTTTTTTTTTTTAACGCTGATGCTTCTACGTCTATTATATCGTTGAGAAGATTTACTGTGGACGTGATGGTTTTATAGATTTTCTAGAAAAAAAATTCGGTTCAGATGCACCGGAGCTGTAAAACCCAGCAGGGGAACCCAGAAGACTGATTCAGGCTAACGTGGGCTGGTCCATTAAAAGAAACAAGGCCCATTAATGGAAACAAAATCGCCCGGATTAAATATGAATTTATACCGAAAGAGATCACTTATCGATTCATTAAACTAAATCAACATAAAGTTTAAGTCTCCGAAATTTCGCTTCCTCTTCTCACTATCAAGTCGTCATCGTCCGAGTCTTTCTCATCGATTGATTTCGCAAACCCTAGCTCTCGTTGATCCGAGATCTAACCCTAATCTCCATGGCGTCTTCACCTGGTAACACTAACCCTAACAATCCTCCACCGAGCCCTTTCCCCGACGCCGCCGGCGTCTTACCCTCCCCCCGCAGGTCCGTTCCTTCACAACCAGTACAATCATCATCAGCAGCCCTACGCTCCTCCTCCTCCGCCGCAACAACAACAGCAAGAGGTCGTGCCTTCCTCCGCGACTAACCACCTCCAACAACAGAGATCACTCCCTTTCCCCTCGCCGCCTCTTAATCTCCAGTCGCCGCGCACCAATCACAACCCCGGAACGCACATCCTGGCTCTCCTCAACAACAATAGCAACGGCGGAGGAGGAGGCGCCACCGTGGCCAGCCAAGATCCGCCGAATCAGAACGAGATCCGGTCGTTTCCTTCGGGTCCTCTTCGTGTCCCGAGCTGTAAGCTTCCCAGGGGTAGGAGATTAAGCGGGGAGCATGCTGTTTACGATGTGGATGTTAGGTTACACGGAGAGATTCAGCCTCAGCTAGAGGTGACTCCGATTACTAAATACGGGTCGGATCCTCAGCTGGTAGTGGGACGCCAGATCGCGGTGAACAAGATCTACATTTGCTATGGATTGAAAGGAGGAAACATTCGTGTTCTCAATATTAACACCGCACTTAGAGCTTTGTTCCGAGGCCATTCTCAGGTCCCTTTTTTATTTAAATGTTCAATCTTTCCATTAAGTATAGAATATGGTTTAACAATATGTTTGTATATGTGTGTACAGAGAGTGACAGATATGGCCTTCTTTGCCCAGGATGTCCATCTCTTGGCTAGGTACTCTTCTTTGTGATTCTTTTTTTTTTTTTTTAATTTACGCCTTGTATTCTCCTTAGGCCTTTACCGTTTCATTCCTGTTTCTCCAAAACAGCGTAAGCTTGGATGGGAAGGTTTTCGTGTGGAAGATATCTGAAGGGTCTGAGGGAGAAGATGATCCCCAGATTACTGGAAAGATTGCTCTTGCTCTTCAGATACTTGGTCATGAAGACACCAAGCATCCACGTGTTTGTTGGCATTCTCATAAACAGGTATGGAATAACATTTTCTTCCTTTGACAAATTGTTTTATATACTTCTGATTGCTTGAAATAATTTTTTTCAGGAAATTTTGGTGGTTTCAATTGGTAAACACGTTCTCCTGATTGATACTACTAAAGTTGGCAGAGGTGAAGTCTTCTCGGCTGAGGCTCCTATTCAGTGCCACCTTGATAAATTGATTGACGGTGTAAAGATTGTTGGCAAGCACGATGGAGAGGTTACAGATTTATCCATGTGCCAATGGATGATCACACGCCTCGTTTCCTCTTCCGTTGACGGCACGGTTTGTATTTGTTTTTCTTTTTCATTCTACTTCACTAGAGTTTGCTATTTCTATCGTTTTTGTTCTTAAAGATGACTTTATCTAAAAGTTTAAAGTGATTACACATAATATTGGAATGGTGAACTTAATTTGGAACCCGTCGGCCTTTTTAGCCTTTTTATGCTAGTGCAGTAGCTAGTGTTTTAGTCTGCGTTTCTTACTCTTTTCTTTCCTCATAATACCAACAGGTTAAGATTTGGCAAGATTTCAAGGCACAGCCAGTTGCAGTTCTGAAACCTCATGATGGCCATCCGGTCAATTCGGCAACATTTGTGACATCCCCTGAGAGATCTGATCACGTCATACTCATTACTGGGGTATTCTTTTGAATCAGTATTTCCGGCTTTTTCTGAGCCTTACCTGTGCTGTGTTGACTTTACATTGTATACCGTAGTGTATCTTTCTGCTTAGTTGCTAACTCTGTCTGTGTTTCCATGTTTGCAGGGTCCTCTTAATCGAGAGATGAAGATTTGGATCCCATCTGGAGAAGAAGGGTGGCTCCTACCAGCTGATTCTGAGTCATGGAATTGCACTCAGATACTGGATTTGAAAAGTTCAATTGAGCCACGAGTGGAGGAGGCGTTTTTCAACCAAGTCATAGCATTATCTGAAGCAGGCCTCCTCTTGCTTGCAAATGCGAAAAGGAACGCCATATATGCTGTGCATTTGGACTATGGCTCATCTCCAGCTGATACAAGGATGGACTACTTGTCTGAGTTTACTGTCACTATGCCGATATTGAGTTTTGTAGGGACAAATGATCCTCCAGAAGAACCTATGGTTAAGGTTTATTGTGTGCAGACGCAAGCAATCCAGCAGTATACATTAGACTTATGCTTGTGCTTGCCTCCGCCTACAGAGGAGAATGTGGGTTTGGAGAAGTCAGATTCTAGTGTTTCGCGGGAGGCAAATCTGGCTGAAGGCATGTCAAAATCATCTGGAATGAAGCTTACAGATTTACCTTCAGTTGATTCAGTTCCTAAGCCATCTATTTTAGTGAATAGACCGAAAGGTGCTATTACTTCGAGTTATCCGGCTGGTTCTGCACCTGGGGAGACGTCAGCACCGGTAACTGTTCCATCCAGCGGTGAGCCTAGAACTTCTGGGCTGCTTTCTGACACCAGTGCTACTGGGTCGGCATATGCTACTTCACCTCAGCTTCCTCCAAGTCCCAGACTATCAAGTAAACTTTCTGGCTATCAGACTCCTGTAGATGTTATTGAGCCAATACTACCACCTCATCAACTCGGTGGCCAAGGGCCTTCTGAATATTCTGTTGCTGTTGGAGAAAAAAATTTGAAGAAAGCTCAAGAAGCAAGGACAAAGATGTTACACCTGATGATGATGTGTCTGGGATGCGAAACCCACAAGCTTTCTTCAAGCACCCTACTCATCTTGTAACTCCTTCGGAGTTTTTGATGCGCGTGTCATCCACTGAAGGCTCCATTACTACCGAAGAGAAAAGGGATAGGGATGCAAATATCCAGGATGTGAATATTGATTCAAGAGACACAGAAGTTGAGGTAAAAGAAGTAGGTGAATCAAGTTCGACGCAGAATGGGGAAATCAATTACAATGACGAAACTGAGCATCGCACTTCAGTGAATAAAGAAAAAATCTTTTACTCACAGACTTCGAATCTCAGCACTGAGATGGCAAGAGACTGTTATCCTAGTACAGAGTCTGGGGAATCAAAAGCTTTTGAACAGTCTGTACAAGCTGGGGATAATCTTGACTCCAGAGATGTGTCTGGAAAGCTTCCTGAGACGGTTTCATCTATTGGGCTTTCACAGTCAGCCGCTACAAATAGCAAAGGGAAGAAACAGAAGTCCAAAATCTCACAGGGTCCCGGATTGTCATCTACATCCTCAAATGTTGCTAATCTGGCTGATATCTACAATGAGCAAACTCAGAGCTCAAGCCAACCTATCTTAGCTTTCCAAGAAACAATGAATCAGGTGACATTTTTTACCTTGAAATTGAGAAGTACCCTATTGCTTGACGTGGCCTTACTTCGATTTGGCATATAATATGTTCCTTTGTAGCAATCGTAAGAGATTGTAATTTGTATGAAAGTTGCATTTCTCGATGATAGGTTATTGTTAAATATTTGTTGACTTTGGACATTATTCCCTTGCAGATAATGGTTTCACAGAAGGAGATACCGAGACAACTCTCCAATGCTGTCAATGGCTCTGTCGCTAAAGAAGGTAAAAGACTAGAAGTGGCTTTAGGGCGAATGATTGAGAGATCCTGCAAGTCAAATGCGGATGCTCTTTGGGCCCGCTTACAAGAGGAGATCGTTAAGAATGAAAAGGCAATGCGGGACCATTCACAGCAAATTGTGAATGCAGTGACAAACTTCGTGAGCAAAGAGTTAAACGCTATGTGTGAAAAAACGATAAAGGAGTTTGCTACAATTGTTCCAGCCATAGCTCGTGCATTAGTTCCAGCTATTGAAAAAACTGTAACTTTCTTCAATCACGGAATCCTTCCAGGTTCGAATTTTACCTCTTACTCGTTCTGATTTCTCTCTGTATAGTTGTATTGTTGAAAAAGAGTGCTTTTTCTTTATTTTTTACAGAGGGCACTTAGTGACAAAGCAGTCAATCATCTTGACAAATCTATTAATTCAAAGCTTGAGGCGACCATAATGAAGCAATTTCAAACCCAGTTTCAGACATCTGGCAGGCAAGCCCTCCAGGTAAATTGGAATTGACCATGTTTTACAATTACTTATGTAGCGTACTGGAAGTCTTATAGCTCGCGAAAACGGATTGACCTCTTATATTTCTGCCATTTATAATTTTCAGGAAGCTCTTAGGTCGGGGCTGGAGGCTTCAGTCATACCTTCCTTCGAGAGGTCCTGCAAGACCATGTTTGAGCAAGTAGACACAGCCTTCCAGAAAGGGATGGCCGAGCACACAAACGCAGCCCAGCAAAGGTTTGACGGTGGGCACTCCCCGCTTGCTCATACATTAAAGGTATGGTGGAAAATCATCCTTTCTTCGACCAGTATTATGGTTGCAAAACCGAAACAGCTTTCTGAAGTTGTTGCACGAATTACAGGAAACCATTACCTTCTGCGACGTCAGTTACTCAAGCCTTGAGCCGTGAATTAGCGGAGAGCCAAAGGAATCGCTTAGCTCTCGCAGCTGCTGGAGCAAATTCTAGTGGATCAAACGCCTTGGTTTCTCAACGAAGTAGTGGACCTTTGGGTGCTATTCTTGAAAAGGTTGTCACATCTCTGGAACTAAGAACTATGAATGTCATAAGCCTTGTATTAGTCTACTGCAGGAGCATTGTAATCACCCTAGGTAGCTTGTCGTTAATTGTAGCTGCTTGCTCAGCTATCATAGTTTATTCTGGTCAGCGAGACAGCTACCAAAGGAAATTTAGGTAGAAGTACATATAAAATTGGTCTAGGACCTTACTTTGGGCTTAGGAGAGGAGTGGTTAGAGTTCTCACCCTCTTTGGTACTTTTCTTTATTCTCTGTTCTTTGTTGTCTCTTATAAGATTGGAGCCAGAGAGTGAATGAAGAAAGAATCATTTAGGATTCTTAGAAGAATCCCAAGTTGATATCTTTCTCTGAGTTTTAATAATCGCAACATCTATATTCCTTTCAGGTTGAAGCAGACCCAATAGCAGAACTATCCAGGTTGATATCCGAACGCAAATACGAGGAATCTTTTACGTCAGCTTTACAAAGAAGCGATGTCTCCATAGTATCATGGCTTTGCTCACAGGTGAAATTTAGGTTTTGCGCAATTTAACATCTCTCATTATCATCAGTGTTACACAAGATCCCATGACATTGGTTTTTTGCCAATTCAGGTGGATCTGCGTGGACTATTGGCGATGAATCCACTTCCTCTGAGCCAAGGCGTACTTCTGTCTTTGCTGCAGCAGCTAGCCTGCGACATCAGCAAGGACACGTCCCGTAAGCTTGCGTGGATGACTGATGTGGTTACAGCAATTAACCCATCAGACCCGATGGTAGCGGCCCACGGTCGGCCAATCTTTGAGCAAGTGTATCAGATTCTGCACCACCACCGCAACGTACCAGGCAGCGACGTCTCTGCCACAAGACTTATAATGCATGTGATAAACTCCATGCTTATGGCCTGCAAATGATCCTCTCACGCTTTTGTTCGCTGCTTATATTTAAAAAAAAAACACAGGAACACCAACATCATCTACTCGCGTCTGTGTTCTACCTTTGTCGGATTTTTGATCATCTTTTCATTTTTGATTTGAATTTTGCATTTTTCCCTTTTCATCAATTTTCTTTTTAAATGTAAAATCTGGTTGTTTCATATGCGTTGCCTATATTTCCCCAAGTTGATCTTATGTAAAAGAACGGGAAACAAATGTTTGGAGTTTTTCATTCAAAAGACACAGGCACGTATTTGCTTATGTGTTCTGTTCTTTACAATGTGTATGTGTTAACAAATTATTTTCCTGTTCTTTACAGTGTGTGTCGGTGTTAGCAATATTCCATTAAAAATATCTAAAATGATTTCCTGAATTAAATTTGAAATTAATTATCAATACTATGATTATTATGTTCTAATTAAATAAAAAAGTTATGATGTGATCTAATTAATCGACAGCAAAATTCACAACTTGAAGCGAAAATAATATACACGTCTGTTATAACATTGATAAAAGGCTGATAAAACATTATTTTCCCCCTTAATTTTCCAAAGATATGACAAAGGAAAACAAAAAAAAAGTAATCAAAGGGGGAAAATGAAGTAAAAAAATGCCCTTTTACTCGCTGCAAAATCATCGGAAACCCCTAAAAAACCCTAAATCACCAACACTGATCCGTCTCCCATCTCCGTGTCGCTGCGTACACCCGACCCATAGCTCCAGCTTGGACCCGTCTCCGCCGTGATACCAGCGTCGAATCGTATATCGCTCTCGTTGTCGGGATCCGCCAGCGTCGCGTAAGCTCTGTGGATCTCCATGAAATCTCGTCCGTCCGATTCCGACGCATCCGGATGGTGCACCTTCGCTAAGCTCCGGTACGCCGTCTTTATCTCCGTCGACGACGCCGTTTCGTTTACTTTGAGCAGCTCGTAGAGGCTCGACACTCGCCGGCGAACGGTGGATTCGGTTACAGCTGGCTCGGCGTTTAGCGTCTGCGTGTATGCCCTAGACGACGTAGCTCTGGAGGGAAACCGGGCGTTTCGGTTGCGGGATTTGACTGTCTTGGGATGAGAGAGGACGTGTGCCGGCGATAATCGAAGGGAGTTACCGGTGGAAGAAACTAAAATTCCGGACATTTACGTAATTAAATTAAAACCAGAGGGGCAAATTCGAAAGAAAATGGAATTTTTTTTGAAAGAAGCGAAGCAGAGAGGTTCCTGAGAGAAGTATTGATCACAAGGAGGGGTAGTCAGAGATGTGACCTTTATTTATAGAGAAGAGCTCAGAGCTGAAAAGTTCTTTGTGTGATTTTGTAATTTTGGAATATTCGTCGTTATTTTCCTGATAGTATTTTAATTGTTTAAAAAAATTGTTCATTATTCGATATCTTACAAGGTTTTAGAATCCGGGTATGTTCATTCTAGCTGTTATTCAAAAGTTGAGAAACGTCAACAAAAAAAAAGTATATAGAAATAGATAAATTAAATACTAATTTAACTTTCTAAGCTGATTAGTAAAACCTACTATTCAATTTTATACTATTAAATAATAAGTTATCGGTTAATATGGAAATATGGGAGTGACGGGCAGTCACCAATTTTCTGAAAATTCTATGACACGCTGACGTGTCATCTAGTACAATAGATTGGCTTTCTAGAATCTCTTTATCGGCTCGGCTCTAGGAATAAGCGTTTTATCCAAAAAAGTCCAAATATTCATAAGTTTTTTTTGCGTTACAAAAAAAAACCAAATATTCATAAATTTTAGAAGGAAAACAAATATTAAACATCAATTTCATTAAAAATGAATCAAATCACAAATACTAAAAATTTAAGAATCATAAGTATATATACAATTAAATATAGAGGTTTAAATGTATAATTTTATATAAATATAATTTTAATATATAAATATTATTAGTTTTATTTATAGAACTCCTTATAGAAATAGTAGATTAAAGAAATCTTTATAAAAACTATAATTCTTCTAAAGTTTTTTTTTGTTTTATAATAATATTTAATTAATTTTTAAAATTATGAAACATATAGTTCACTAATATTTATTTATATTTTATATTATGTTAAATATATTTTGTAAGATAAACTTGGATGGTATTTTCTAAATTTATTTGTATTGAGAATAATGAATAAGATATCCATAAATATTTGTAAATATCTATAATTTTTTTGGTATTCGTATTTTTCTTAAACAAAATAAATAAAAATTTCGGATATCTTTAAAATACGAATCAAATCTCAAATATTAAAAATTATGGTGGTTTCAATTCGCGTCCACACTTACTCCGCTGAGTCTTACTTAATCAGCTGACTAAGACTGAAATGATGACATTTCAAATTGATAAAGCGGAATTAAAAAACAAAATTAGACTACATAATTTTATGGAATTACATGTTTAATGACATTAAACAAGTCATTAGATTAAAGGATGTGTTTCTTGAACAGTCAACTATAGCCATTAATTTAAATCTAGCGACTGTGTTTACATAGTAGATAGTACCCATGATCTAGTACTATCAAATGTTTAACAATTTTATAAGAAATTAATAACTTTTCCTTTTTCTTTTAGACTGCTATATAATTATTTATTTTAATTAATAAACTTTGTTCCAACGTTAAAGTGTGTTTCTAGAAGAAATCGTGTCCAGCGAACCAACGGCTTAGAATTAAAAGAAGAGTGATTTTGCTCAAAATCCTAAAAAAAGTTGGATATTAGGGATTTGCCATAGGAGGGAGGAAATTGTAGTGATGGGAAGAAGAAAAATTGGGGGATTTAATGTGTGGAATGCAAATAGGGTGAGTTTGGTGGGTAGAAAGCAAATATGGTGAGTTTGGTGGGTAGAGAGTGGAATCTATTCTATTAATTCTTCAACATGACCAACTGATATTAGTTGGATCCATTTAAAAAAAAATAAGGAAGCAATGTCTAACACTATAATATTAAATATTAATTATACAGTTCTAAAATCCCACGATCATCTATCCAAAAACAGTTATGGTGAACCCCATTTAAAAACAGTTTTTTTTACTAACCCATTTAAAAACAGTTACTATTATGTAATTGCCTTTCTTTTCATATTTATAAAAAGATGGTAGTTGATATCAATGTAACTACTTGCAATATTTGATATAAACCATATTACTTTTGTGTAACTCCCTGAAAGTGGTTGATATTACTTTTACGTAATGTAACTCACTACAATACTTGATATAAACATAGATAGTTGAGTATTATGACCATAAGTATTTATGATCTACATACGCAAATCTTAGAGAAAAATTAGATATTCAGAGATATAATTGGTTATAGCCTGGATTTTATAAAAATTATATTTCTTAAAAACTATAAAACAAAAAAATATATCCGTCTTTTTAAAGGTGGATCATAAATTTGGCTCAACTATTTGAAAAAATCAATTTGCGAATGCGAGTTATGAGTATTTTACTCGGGATGGGTGCAGATTAGTAGATTTTTGGATTGCGGGTACTCGCTGACACGAAAATTATTTAAAAAATAAAAATAAAAGAAAAGTAAACACTTTTTCAAAAATATGGTAATTAAAAAAAATTAAATTTTTAAAACATATATTTTATTAAAAATATAATAATTAAATTAAATAATTATTTTTAAAAACTATATAATCCGCGGATAACCGCAAAATTAAATGCGGCGGGTGCCGGTACAAATTATTTATTTGTGGGTTGTGCGGGTTATATTTTTTTAACAAAACAAAACTGAAACCCGCGGGTTGGCAGGTTAGACCGATCATATACCGGATCAATTTTTAAATTGCTATTATTTAATAAAATATATTTTGATTAAGATTTATACACAAATATAATTACAAAGAAAAATAAAAATATAATCACAAAGAAAACACAAAAATGAGAATTAAATTAAAACAAAAAATATACCCGCCCTTTAAAGGGCGGGTCAGAATCTAGTTATTCTTAAAAGAACAGCAATAAAGTATCTTTACAACCAAGAACAATAAACGGAACAAAAAAATATCAACGCTTTTCTAGAAGCTTTTCTTTTGTCTTTGTTATCTTCATACTTATTCGTTTATAAATCAATTTATTGTTGGATTAGTGTACAGAAAAATAGACAAGAGTGTTACATTAAAGGAATTATCTTAGGCCACCAAGATGGATAGGACTTCTAGAAGATAACGAACTCAACAGCGCTCCTTGTTGTGTGTTTTGTTTGAACTTTGAACGATGGATGAGTCCAACCATTTAATGAGAAAAAGAAAACAGAAATCAAAGTAGTTACGGCTTGTGTAATATATGGTTGATACTAATCGGCAGAGATTAATTATTTTATCCCTTGGACGGTGGGAATTTCACTTAGTTATTTTAGTTTTTTTCTTATCATGAATGACTCTGACTCGCAGTAAACAAAGCTTCCAGACTCTGGTTAATAGTGGTAATAATAAGCAATCATTTTAGTAGTGCATGTAATGGATGGGTGATTGGGTGGATTTCAACTTTGTTAGTTTATTTTATGATGAGTGACTAGCAACAGTTAACGTTTATACTTTTCTACAAAAAGTAGTAAAATGATTAATTAAGGTTTGATTACAATGGTGCTTTGTCTAATTATGTAGTTGGGTGGGGACTACTGGTACTTGGTGGGGGAGTCATGTTTTGTGTGCACTCCAAGTTCCACAGACGCTGATTCTTCTTTTGCTTGTTTCCTTAATTTTTCAGTATGCAAATTAACAAAAAAAAAAGTTTGGTAAAATGTTAAATTTAAATTAACAAATTTTATGAACATAATATAAATTTTCTTTTGAAATCTGATATCTAACGCATCGATTTTGTGTTAATAATTGATATCTAATCATCTTCGAAAAAGTTGTCACTAAAAAGCACCACCATAGAAAATAGACCACATATCCACAGGTAACCAATGCTAAATTTTTTTTGTTTAGATAAATTAATATATCTTTACTCTAGTACGTAGACAATTTGTTGGCTATCTAAAACCGAACCTAATCAAAATGGAAAAAATGGTTTTGATTTGATAGTACAGAATATACTGACTGTATGTCATTTTTAAGAAACCAAGGTGTATGAATATGGTTTGAAGCACACGTTGAAGTAAGTTCACGACCGCTCTTATCTCTTATCTGAGTTTCTGAGCTTAATCTGGGGGGTTATGATAAGATGCTCTACTGTAACAGTAACAGATGGGGTCGGTTAATGAACTTGAGCACAAAAGTCTATTTATACGAGAAGAAGGATGCCACGCAAACTAAAGCAGTTTCTTTGATGGAGCAAGGATCACTTTCTCCAAGGTTCCCTCAAGACACAGCTAAATCACAACAAACCTCTTCTTCCCGTCAAAAAGCAGTCTAATTCATATAGCCTGGCTCTTGAATAGGTTTGTTGCTTTAAGACAAGACTATTCTTTCTATGTATATAAACCAATTGGTTTGTGTAACTCTACATGCTGTGAACTCTAGGATACAAATCAGAAGGAAGAAACTTGTGCTGAAGATCCGGAGATCTCCAAGTTGGAAGCTATCATATGGCTCTCAATCTTGACTGCTTGGGTCTCCCTTCTCTCTGGCTATTTTTGGTTGGCGCCATAGAGGTAATCAACATTCGTTTTTCACCGTTACTTGGCCTATGTGTTCACTGGCCAGGTGATATGTGACTCATTACAGTACTTTGGTCGACAATCACCACAACGAGGTTATGTAAATAAGTTTGCTTATATAATTGTTTTTTCTCAGGGTGCCTCGGTATCTTGGAACATACCGATAGCTTTTATCAGTGTCCGATTGCTTCCTATCGTTGGGAATGCAGCCGAGCATGCAGGCGCTATCATGTTTGCCATGAAAGATAAACTGGCGGGTTCCATTTGGTGATCAACGATTTCAATTTTGTCTCGTGTTATCTTTCAACAAAGTCGTTGTAGTATAGTGGTAAGTATTCCCGCCTGTCACGCGGGTGACCCGGGTTCGATCCCCGACAACGGCGTCTTCTTTTTTGGATCTTTTTCTCCTGGGCCGTTTTAATGCCTCAAACAAGTCTCGAAAGCCTATTTCTATGACCCATGCCCACTAATCCGAAAAGTCCAGGAAAATGGCTAATGAATTCTCAGTCTTATACATTATCAAGTGTCTGAATAAGCAAATTTTTGGATTGAATAAATGATGCGTAAGGTTTGCTTAATCAGGACCTAGGCCTGGACGTTCGATTTCATTTTCTTTTCAATTGTCGGTTTTCCGGTTTTAGAGATATAGTAATCATTCGGTTATTCATAAAATTTGGTTTGATTTCAGTTCGATTATTCCAATTTTCAGTTCGGTTCAGATAACAAATATAAAAATTTTGATTTTGTTTCAGTTCTAGTTTTTTCAGTTAATTTTGGATGATTCAGATATGAAATGGAAATTTTTGATTTTTTAATTCAAAAATTGGATAATTCGGATAAATTTTAATAGTTTAAATGAAAATTATTCAGGTAATTTAATTTTTTGAGCCATTTGCACCAAAATTACTAAATAACTACAAAATTTGCAAAAATAGAAAAAGTTGGTGGGATCCAATATCAGAAAGTGTAAATTGACACTGATGACCCTATATATTAGAAGGGAGAGAATTCTATTTTCTCTATTTTCTTGTTTTACCTAAATAATACACTAGTCTACTCTGTGTCTCTCTCTCTCCCACACACACTCCCTCGTTTTCTCCATCGACACAAATACATCTATTTTTCACAATCACTGATCCTTTATGTTAAGAAACTTTATGATTCTTACATTCATTACCACAAATTCACACATATACTTTTCAAATTTCTCCCACTTCAACGAGGAAGAGAAGACAGAAGAGCTATTGTCACAGCCCCAACAAACGCGAATGGGTATTGGATCGGATGACCTCGCAACTTCTCGGCAACTGGTGTGTTCGAAACCAGACATCGATCCATCCACAATTAGTCTTCACCAAAAGAACCATCCCCGGAGTTTCCCGCGGCCCGACCACCGGAATCCACAAAGATCTGACTCTCAAACTTCCTCCGCCAAGTTCATCTGCTGCCTCGTTGTCACACGCATCCTACAACACCGCGAACAAACCCTAAAATCTACCGGTCAAGAAGAGTTTCAGCATCTAAGAGGGAGATGTCCTGGAGAACGGCCATCCCCAAGAAAAGCTCCTCGACACCAGAAACTTCACAGAGACTGCACAACAAGAAAACTTTAGTCCTCATGGAAACCGTTCGCCGCGCAGAAGATAATATAATAATTATTTAGCAAACATGAATTATTAATGTTTACGTGTTGGTTTATCCGGCTAACATTCATTAACATTAGTTAGTTTAGTCGGCTAACAAAATATATTTTTACGTATTTGAGTCGAATCTTTTCACGCGGTATATTTTTTAGTTTAGTCGGCTATCAGATATATGTTTATGATTCATCTTCTTTGCTTTTAGTTTGGGTAGGGTTAGCGTGGATCCTTAGTCCATTATGAAGAAAGTATCTACCGATAAGCGTAACGACAACAACTGACATACCGGTTATGATGAGTAACGACAACAACACTCAACAAACTTGGATCTTGATGTTGAAGTTGAAGTTGAAGTAGATATAGCTCACTAATGCTACATATATCCATCACTTAAAAACACTTATCCGTTACAATAGCAAACATTTCATGTTAATAGATCAAATAGCAGTAACACAAACTGGCATATATATTATATATGTACTATTCATATAGTTGATATTGTAAGTTAGCCGGTTATAATGTGATTTGTTGGATCATTCATAAATTAGCCGGTTATGTTATGATTTATATGGATATTTTATATGTTAGATGACATCTAAATTTGAAATATCAGCTACTCTGATAGACTATAATTTAAGAGACAATTGTGGCTGGTTATTTAAGTTAGTGATTGGTTATTTCTAATAGTTAATAGTTATTTAAATGAGTGGTCGGTTATCTTTTGTCTCTATTTAATATAATATGTATGTGTCTTTATTGATATAACACAAGTGTGTCTATAATAGTTGTAGTAACCTATAACGTTTGTTGGTTATTATCCGGAAATCTACACAAATGTGTGGCTACCTGAGTATATAGCCATAAATTTGAAATATAACTTCCATGCCTAAAATATGATAAGTATAATATATATGTTAGGTTGCTAACTATCAACAGAGCTGGATATTTAAAAGATTAATACGGCTATTTGATTTAAATTACTCAATCTCAATGTATCTATTCTTGTGAAATTGAGATACTTAATACGGCTAAGTATTTATGTTAGCAGTCGGTTTTAATAGTTGATGATTATTCAATATATAGCATATTGTTTTAGTTCTATTATGAGTATAGTAATCTAAACAAATGTGTGGCTACCTGAATATATTGCTATAAATTTGAAATATGGCCAAGTTTTCTAGTATACAGATATATCATTGAATATCCGGATAATTAAAATATTATATCGAAAGTATGCAATTTGTTTATGACTTTACAGCATAGAAGATAACATACATTACACAACTTGTAGTAATTCGACAGAAGACACTTGATAGTTACACAAGTTGACGCATTGAATTACACATAACAATTTTAGACGAGACTTACAAACTGAATATAGAATCTCCTGGTAACTGACCTGTAAGGCAAGCCAATAAGACAAGTTGTCAGAAATATAGTTCTTTATGTCGTCTTTCAGCTGACTAAAAGAATCGTATAGTTCATTCATCAACCTTGCCTTCCAACCTGTCAATATTGCCTTTGACCTTCTCATGCACTAGTGAGGCTACATGTTCCACGTCAGAGAAACACAACTCCCCTTCATCGAGTTCAAAATCTATGTCAGCAGGAGTAATAGATGTAATATGTACCTACAAAAAATAATGTTTCTAGTTAGCCGGATATTTAATAAATTTCATGTCTACTGGTCTTGTTAGCCGGTAGCTAAAAATGCCATCTAGTTATCCGGATATTTAGACACTTACATTGTCAGATGCGCCCAAAATCCTTTTGTGGGTTGTCTTAACCCAACGAGTTCATCGCCTATTGCGAATTGGACCTGAGATGAATACGAAAGATTAAAAGTGTATCAGATCTAGTGCTCGAGACAGAATTGATGGGGAGTATGATCCATTAAGATCTTCAAAATACGAAATATGATGAATGTGAACAAATAAATGTGAAAGGGATACAATGGATGACTTACTATAAGAGTCTCAACGTGTTCCTCGCCTTCCTTAAAAATCCTAAATGGTAACTCCATAGTCCGTAAAATTGTAGACATGAGGTTAGATATAATCAATAACTAAAATTGAGCAGTATGTGAAGCATATTTGAGCCCTAATTCTGAAAAGATATTCAAAAGTTTAAAATGATGAAAATACTTACAATCGAAGAGGAGATAATCGTTGTTTTGGGATTTTAATAGACGACTGAGATTGATGGAAGCCATTATCGTCGCCAAGGTAACGTCGGAGAATTGAAAGAAGGAGAGAGATGAAAGATTATATGTGGACATTGGTTCTAACGGAGAGAGAGAGAGAGAGAGAGATAATTCGAAAACCATACGTGTAAATTGTAATGATGATCAAAATCTCTCTCACTTCACGTGTAAATGAAATATAAGGTTTTTTAAATATTAGATATTAGACTCTCATGTAGGAGAATAGAGATAAAGTGGACAATAAGAAAAAACACATCATACAAAAAGACAAAAAATCCATCCTTGCAAATATACGGGTTATGTTTGTATATGGAAGCAAATTTCTCATTCTTTAAAGTAATTTGAATAATTTTAAAATAAATTGGATACATATATTTGGGTAATCCAGATTTTTCGGGTAGTTTGGTGTATAAGTAATATTTTCCGAACATTTATTTCCGGTTAGGTTTTAGTTTTTCTGTTTTAGAAATATACAAGACAAGAAGCCACCTCTTTTTGTGAGGATTAAATGTGGATCCATTTTGCTTACTCTACAACACTGGACATGAGACAAGAAACCACCTCTTTTTTGAGTGTAGGTACACGGCTGATATCTGGAGCAGAATCTCTGATCGCCTGCAATTACCCCCTATCTACTTGTGGGTAGGGGTGTCAAAATGAGTTACAACTCATGAGTTAGCTCAGCTCAGCTCATTTTTTTCATGAGTATGATCACTATATTTTAGGCTCATTTAATAAATGAGTTTAATGATCGAGCTTAAAAAAGATCACGAGCTATATGAACGATCGTTAATGAACATGAGCTGAATCATGAGCTCGTTCATTTCTTATGGAAAAGGATAATTTTTATATTTATCATATTTATCTTTAAAACTAAAATGTAAAATATACATAAGTAATATAGGAGTAAAACTTTTAAAAGTTATCTATACTTTTTCCGAAGAAAGAAAAAAAGAGACTATCCTGTTTAGAAATTATCAAAATCTTCTATATAAAATAAACCCACGTTAACCATATCATCTCTCTCACAAATTTCATTGATCTCAAATTTGACATACGTCTCCTCTCACTTTGCTTATCGTAACTCAGAACTCATGGTAAGTTATTTATGATTAATAGTTTTATTAAATTTTGAATAATATTATAGAAGTAATTTTATCGATGTTTAATTTAATATAGTTATAATTATTTTGTGTTAGATCACGAGTCAGCTCATTTAACTCATGATCTAGATGATCCGAGTATGAGTTTATATATTGAAGCTCATATAATAAATGAGCTGATCTGAGCTAACTCATGAAAGAGCCGAGCTTACTATGAGCTGAGCTGAGCTGAGCGAGCTAGCTCATTTTGACACCCCTACTTGTGGGATGATGTTACACAGCAACTACGATCACTGCCGAGAAATCGCGATTCAAATCGCCTCACCCTACTAGCCTTTCAAGCCACCGTTTATTGGATTTGGGCAGAGACAAACTCAAGACTTCATCGACAACTCTTCAAACCGCCGGATTCAATCTTCTCAACCATTGATAAGCAAATCAGGAACCGCCTGCAGAGCTTTCGGCATGCCAATCCCCGTGCTTCATCGGCGATATCTCAACTTTGGTTTCTCCGATCATGACACGGAAAGATGAAAAGATTCTCGCTTTCTTCAAATTCAAAACCGTCAATCCTCTTCTGGGCCAACTCTCAAATTGCTATTGGGCCTATCATTCTACTTGTTTACTAGTTCCATTGATATGTGTTACTATTAGGATGTTACTTAATGGGCCAGACCCACTCTAAACTTAAGCTCTCTTTGGACTTGTAAACATTTTATTTTCTTTTGTTTTTTTAATATGAAAGCCTTTTTTTTTAAAAAAAAAAAGAAATATACGAACTATTGGATTGGAACCATACGATAACACTGTTAGTGTAAGGGCTACCCAAGCCAATTAACTCCGGTTTAGCCCGGCCCAACGAACATTTTTGCTGAAGAGAAGAACAAGTAGACACCTAATGAAATAATAAGGCCTTTACTGGGCCAACGTTTAACACAATCACAATACGTTTCATAAACCCAATAAGTAACTATAAAAATATCCTGCGACATAGTGTTAAAACCCTAAAGCTTTAAAAACCTTCAAGCAGTCAGAGCAACCTTTCCTCCTCCATCCACCACAGCAGCAGCGGCTGCAGCGTCTCTATCTCTTGGTCCCTTCTCCCACCACCACAAGCTCCCAATCAAAGAATCAGGTACGTATTCCAATCAAATCTGAATCGCTAGCTACTGGACTTAATTGTAATCCTTTGTTAGCATAAGATTGTAGCCTCTGAGTTTTGAGATCCATCTTTTGTAGGTTTAAGTTAATAAAATGGCAGAGACCACTACCCAGATGGAAGTCGAGATCGCGACAACAGAAGCTACCGCGCCCTTACCGACAAAACCAATCTTCAAGCCTCTGAAAGCTCACGAGATGTCCGACGGCAAAGTCCAGTTCCGAAAAATCCCCGTGCCCCCGAACCGTTACACCCCTCTCAAGAAAGCCTGGCTAGACATCTACACGCCCGTCTACGACCAGATGAAAGTCGACATCAGGATGAATCTCAAGTCCCGCAAAGTCGAGCTCAAGACGCGAGCCGACACCCCCGACGTCAGCAACCTCCAGAAGTCCGCGGACTTCGTCCACGCGTTCATGCTCGGGTTCGACATCCCCGACGCCGTGGCGCTGCTGAGGATGGACGAGCTTTACGTGGAGTCGTTTGAGATCAAGGACGTGAAGACGTTGAAAGGGGAGCATCTGTCGAGGGCGATTGGGAGGTTGTCGGGGAAAGGAGGGAAGACGAGGTTTGCGATTGAGAACTCGACCAAGACGAGGATTGTGATTGCGGATACGAGGATTCATATATTGGGTGCTTTTACTAATATTAAGGTTGCGAGGAGCTCTCTTTGCAGTCTTATTATGGGTTCCCCTGCTGGCAAGGTTTACTCCAAGCTTAGAAACGTCAGTGCTAGATTATCTGAATAGTGTTTCTGATGAAATCTTGTTTTTTAGTGGGAATGTTTACTTGAGTTTTGTTTGAGCTGTCATATCACTTGTATTGGCATTAAAAATACAATCCTTTTCATGAGTTTTCTAAAATATACAATCTTTTCATAAGTTCTCATTCATACTATTAATCTCAAATCCTCAACAATTTAGATGGATCATACTCATACTTTTGATGATAGATTATTAAAGGGAGTAGAATGTATTGACGACATTGTTTTGCAGTTTACGCCTTTCCTATGTTTTCTTAAGAATAGCTACTGAAAATACAAATAAAAACCCCAGCCGCTTGTTGTTTTTTTTGGTTTCAGTCGCCAAAGAGAAACCTAGCAACTTGTTCTACGTTGCTGCCTTGAAACAAATCTTAGTGTGCTTCTACCACTGCTTCCTTGGGAGAAGACTAACTCCACAAGCTTAGCAATCTTGGCTTCAAATCAGGCCCCTGTGTGTCACATGATTATCAAAGAGAATTCGGTCAAAAAAATCATGAACTTTACACGAATTGCCAAAATAAACATGTACTCGAGCCTGGCCAATAAAATCCTAAACTTTCGTTGACTTTTTTAGTTTATTAAGAAACTGACGATTGTCTGACCAAAATAACAAACCGTTAACCGACAGTTAAAACTGTGTTAACCCACCGTTAAATACTACCGTTTAGTGAAACGACGTCGTTTCATTCAGTTCTTTTGTTTAAGACAAAATCTTAAAATTGTTGTTGGTTGGCCCCGAACCCACACACTCTTGGATTTAAGGGAGGGGAATTTAGCCACTGGGCTAGTGAGACTTTTTGAAATATTAGATACAAATTTCTTTTTATTGATCAAAAGACGTGGATGATTGAAAGAAAACAAAACATAACCCTAATTTCTCATAAACTCAAAAAATTCTCTAAATTTTTTGAAAAATCTTTAAATTTCCAAAAATTGAAAAATAATTATTTTTTTGTAAATTTAATTTTGAAATTAAAAATAAACTTTTTCTTTTTAAAAAAAAACAAAAATCTTCCAAAATTTTCTTATAAAAAAAATCCAAAATTTTTAAAAAATCAAAGAAAATGCTTATTAAGTTACAATTATGAGCTAAAAATTAAATATTTTAAAAAGTTAAAAATTTTGGAAGATTTTTTTTTAATAGAAAAGTAATTATTTTAGTTTCAAAATTAATTTTATAAAAAAAATATTTATTTTTCAATTTTTTAATTTAATTTTAAAAATTGAAAATTTTGGAAGATTTTTGTTTTCTTAAAGAAAAATAATTATTTTAATTTCAAAATTAATTTTCTAAAAAAATTATTTATTTTTTCAATTTTTAATATAATTTTAGAAAATGAATTTTTTGGAAATGTTTTGATTATTTAAAGAAAAAAAATATTTCTAAGTTAAATTTTTTTTTACAACATCTTTATTTTTCAATATTTTGTAATTTTAAAGATCTTTTATGTTTTTAGAGAACTTTTTATATCCAGTGAGTACCAAATAAAGTTAAATGTGTTTGGAACTATATTGAAAACGCCTTTAGCCCAGTGATTAAATACATTATCATTTCAGCCAAGCAACCCGAGTTTGAATCCAGGGTTCTACTTGTTTTTATTTTCAGATGTAAAACAAAAACGACGTCGTTTCAGTTTTAACGGAAAAATGAACGACGTCATTTCAGTTTTAACGGAACAATGAACGACAGTCAATTTTTTCTATTAAGTTTGCTAACGGCGTGATAAATTGGCAAGTCAATAAAGACATTGTCAATAAATTTTAAAATCAATGAAAAGTTTGGTATTTTTTTTACCAGTCCAAAAGTTCAGGTTTATTTTGGCAATTCGTGCAAAGTTCGTGATTTTTTTTGGCTGAATTCACGATTATCAAAGGAATAAAAAGAAGTGATACTAAAGACGGTCATTTGGAACTTCAGATGCACCGGTGCTAACGTAGGCTGGTCCTTTAAAAGAAACAAGGCCAGGCCCATAAATGTGATACTAAAGACGGGCTAACGTGAGCTGGTCCATTAAAAGAAACAAGGCCAGGCCCACTAATGGAAACAAAATCGCGCGAATTAAATATGAATTAATACCAAAAAGATGATCCTTAAACTGTTGCTAAATACACGATCACTACAACCTCCTCCCATTGCCTATCGCGATCTAAGATCATAGTATTTATCAATTCATTAAATTAAATAGCATAAAGTTAAGTCTCCAAAAGTTCTCTTCCTCTTCTCACTACTATCAAGTCTTCATCGTCTCTTATTGTCTCGCCCTCCCCTTCTCCCCCCTCTCAGAGTCTGTGACTATCATCAGATCCGCCGAGCCTTTCTTTCCCTGGAATCTAAACCAAAGAACCTCTTGATCGATCGATTTCGCAAACCCTAGCTTTCGTTGATCTGAGATCTAGCCCTAATCCACCATGGCGTCGTCACCTGGTAACACAAACCCTAACAATCCTCCACCGTTCGATATCATCGGTACTCTCTTCAAACCCTCATCGAGCCCTTTCCCGACGCCGCCGGCGTCTTACCCTCCCCCCGCAGGTCCGTTCCTTCACAACCAGTACAATCATCATCAGCAGCAGCCCTACGCTCCTCCTCCTCCGCCGCAACAACAACAGCAAGAGGTCGTGCCTTCCTCCGCGAGTAACCTCCTCCAACAACAGAGATCACTCCCTTTCCCCTCGCCGCCTCTTAATCTCCAGTCGCCGCGCACCAATCACAATCCCGGAACGCACATCCTGGCTCTCCTCAACAATAACAGCAACGGCGGAGGTGCCGTGACCAGCCAAGATCCGCCGAATCAGCTGAATCCGAACGAGATCCGGTCGTATCCTTCGGGTCCTCTTCGTGTCCCGAGCTGTAAGCTTCCCAGGGGGAGGAGATTGAGCGGGGAGCACGCGGTGTACGATGTTGACGTGAGATTACACGGAGAGATTCAGCCGCAGCTAGAGGTGACTCCGATTACTAAATACGGGTCGGATCCTCAGCTGGTAGTGGGTCGCCAGATCGCTGTGAACAAGATCTACATTTGCTATGGATTGAAAGGAGGAAACATTCGTGTTCTTAATATTAACACCGCTTTAAGAGCTTTGTTCCGAGGCCATTCTCAGGTTGCCTTTTTAAAAAATAAAATTGTTCAATCTTTCCATTGCTTTGTTTAAGTGTATACAATATGGTTTGACTCGTGTTTGTGTATGTGTTGTACAGAGAGTGACAGATATGGCCTTCTTTGCTCAAGATGTTCATCTCTTGGCTAGGTATAGTCTTCTATTTTTTAAAAAAATTTGCGCCTTATGTTCTCCTTAAGCCCTTACCGTTTCATTCATGTTTCTCCAAAACAGCGTAAGCTTGGATGGAAAGGTTTTCGTGTGGAAGATATCTGAAGGGTCTGAGGGAGATGATGATCCCCAGATAACTGGAAAGATTGCTCTTGCTCTTCCAGATACTTGGTCATGAAGACACCAAGCATCCACGTGTTTGTTGGCATTCCCATAAACAGGTATGGAATACTATTTTCTTTGACAAATTGTGTCTATACATCTGATTGCTTTTTTTTGTGACACATACTTCTGCTTGATACTTCTGATTGCTTAAAATGATATTTTCAGGAAATTTTGGTGGTTTCAATTGGTAAACACGTTCTCCTGATCGATACTACTAAAGTTGGCAGAGGTGAAGTCTTCTCGGCTGAGGCTCCTATTCAGTGCCACCTTGATAAATTGATTGACGGTGTTAAGATTGTTGGCAAGCACGATGGTGAGGTTACAGATTTATCCATGTGCCAATGGATGATCACACGCCTTGTTTCCTCTTCCGTTGATGGCACGGTTCGTGTTTTTTTTTTTTTTCATTCTACTTCACTAGAGTTTGCTCTTTCTATCATTTTTGTTCTTAAAGATGAATTTATCTACAAGTTTAAAGTGATTACACATATTATTGGAATGGTGAAGTTTTCTTAATTTGGAACCCGTCGGCCTCTTTAGCTTTGTTATGCTAGTGCAGTAGCTATTGTTTTACTCTTTTCTTTCCTCAAATACCAACAGGTTAAGATATGGCAAGATTTCAAGGCACAACCAGTTGCAGTTCTGAAACCTCATGATGGCCATCCGGTCAATTCGGCAACATTTGTGACATCCCCTGAGAGATCTGATCACGTCATACTCATCACTGGGGTAATTCTTTTGAATCAGTATTTCCGACTTTTCTGAGCTTTACCTGTTCTGTGTACAATGTATATACCGTAGCGTATCTTTTTGCTTAGTTGCTAACTCTGTCTATGTTTGCAGGGTCCTCTTAATCGAGAGATGAAGATTTGGATCCCATCTGGAGAAGAAGGGTGGCTCCTACCAGCTGATTCTGAGTCATGGAATTGCACTCAGAAACTGGATTTGAAAAGTTCAATTGAGCCACGAGTGGAGGAGGCGTTTTTCAACCAAGTCATAGCGTTATCTGAAGCAGGCCTCCTCTTGCTTGCAAATGCGAAAAGGAACGCCATATATGCTGTGCATTTGGACTATGGCTCATCTCCAGCTGATACAAGGATGGACTACTTGTCTGAGTTTACAGTCACTATGCCGATATTGAGTTTTGTTGGGACAAATGATCCTCCAGAAGAACCTATGGTTAAGGTTTATTGTGTGCAGACGCAAGCAATCCAGCAGTATACATTAGACTTATGCTTGTGCTTGCCTCCTCCTACAGAGGAGAATGTGGGTTTGGAGAAGTCAGATCCTAGTGTTTCGCGGGAGGCAAATCTGGTTGAAGGCATGTCAAAATCATCTGGAATGAAGCTTACAGATTTACCTTCAGTTGATTCAGTTCCTAAGCCATCTATTTTAGTGAATAGACCGAAAGGTGCTATTACTTCAAGTTATCCGGCTGGTTCTGCACCTGGGGAGACGTCAGCACCGGTAACTGTTCCATCCAGCGGTGAGCCTAGAACTTCTGGGCTGCTTTCTGACACCAGTGCTACTGGGTCGGCATATGCTACTTCACCTCAGCTTCCTCCAAGTCCCAGACTATCAAGTAAACTTTCTGGCTATCAGACTCCTGTAGATGTTATTGAGCCAATACTACCACCTCATCAACTCGGTGGCCAAGGACCTTCTGAATATTCTGTTGCTGTTGGAGAAAAAAATTTGGAAGAAAGCTCAAGAAGCAAGGACAAAGATGTTACACCTGATGATGATGTGTCTGGGATGCGAAGCCCACAAGCTTTCTTCAAGCACCCTACTCATCTTGTAACTCCTTCGGAGTTTTTGATGCGCGTGTCGTCCACTGAAGGCTCCATTACTACTGAAGAGAAAAGGGATAGGGATGCAAATATTCAGGATGTGAATATTGATTCAAGAGACACAGAAGTTGAGGTAAAAGAAGTAGGTGAATCAAGTTCGACGCAGAATGGGGAAATCAATTACAATGACGAAACTGAGCATCGCACTTCAGTGAATAAAGAAAAAATCTTTTACTCACAGACTTCGAATCTTAGCACTGAAATGGCAAGAGACTGTTATCCAAGTACAGAGCCTGATGAATCTAATGCTTATGAACAATCTGTACTAGCTGGGGATAATCTTGACTCGAGAGATGTGTCTGGAAAGCTTCTTGAATCGGTTTCATCTATTGGGCTTCCACAGTCAGCCGCTACAAATAGCAAAGGGAAGAAACAGAAGACCAAAACCTCACAGAATCCCGGATTGTCATCTACATCCTCAAATGTTGCTAATCTGGCTGATACCTACAATGAGCAAACTCAGAGCTCAAGCCAACCTATCTTAGCTTTCCAAGAAACAATGAATCAGGTGACAATTTTGACCTTGAAATTGATAAGTATCCTATTGCTTGACTCGCCGTTAAATTGATTTGGCATATAACATGCTCCGTTGTAGCAATCGTACGAGATTGTAATTTGTATGAAAGTTGCATCTTTCGTTGATAGGTTATTTGTTGACTTGGAACGTTATTTCCCTTGCAGATAATGGTTTCACAGAAGGAAATGTCGAGACAACTGTCCAATGCTGTCAATGGCTCTGTCTCTAAAGAAGGTAAAAGACTAGAAGTGGCTTTAGGGCAAATGATTGAGAGATCGAGCAAGTCAAATGCTGATGCTCTTTTGGCCCGCTTACAAGAGGAGACCGTTAAGGGAAAGGCAATGCGTGACAATTCACAGCAAATTGTGAACGCAATAACGAACTTTGTGAGCAAAGAGTTAAACGCATTTGAAAAAACGATAAAGAAGGAGCTTGCTACAATTGTTCCAGCCATAGCTCGTGCATCAACACCAGTTATTGAGAAAACCGTATCCTCTTCAATCACGGAATCCTTTCAGGTTCGAATTTTACCTCTTACTCGTTCTGATGTCTCTCTGTATAATTGTGTTGTTGAAAAAGAGTGCTTTTTCTTTATTTTGTACAGAGGGGACTTGGTGACAAAGCAGTCAATCAGCTTGAAAAATCTGTTAATTCAAAGCTGGAGGCAACCATAACTAAGCAAATTCTAACCCAGTTTCAGACATCTGGCAGGCAAGCCCTCCAGGTAAATTGGAATTGACCATGTTTTAAATTTACTTATATAGCGTACTGGAAGTCTTATAGTCTTATAGCTTGGCGAAAATGGAATTGATCTCTTATATTTCTGCCATTTATAATTTCCAGGAAGCTCTTAGGTCGGGTCTTGAGGCCTCACTCATACCTTCCTTCGAGAGGTCATGCAAGACCATGTTTGAGAAAGTGGACACGGCTTTCCAGAAAGGAATGGCCGAGCACACAAACGCAGCACAACAACGGTTTGAAGCTGGACACTCCCAGCTTGCTCATACTTTAAAGGTATGGGGGAAAATTATCCTTCTTCTGAGCAGTATATGTTTGCAAAATAGAAACAGCTCGCTGAAGTTGTTGCACGAATTACAGGAAACCATTACTTCTGCCTCGTCAGTTACTCAAGCCTTGAGCCGTGAATTAGCGGAGAGCCAAAGGAATCACTTAGTTCTCGCAGCCGCTGGAGCAAATTCTAGTGGATCAAACACCTTGGTTTCTCAACGAAGTGGTGGACCTTTGGGTGCTCTTCTTGAAAAGGTTGTCACATCTCTGGAACTAATCATAACTATGAATGTGATAAGGCTTGTGTTAGTCTACTTCAGGAGCATTGTAATTACCCTAGGTGGCTTGTAGTTAATTGTAGCTGCTCAGCAATCATATTTGATTCGTGTTAGCTAGAGATCTACGAAGTAAATTTAGGTAGAAATAAGCATATAAAATTGGTCCTTTTTGAGCTTAGGAGAGGAGAGTTTAGAGTTTTCACCCTTTTTGGTACCTTGCTTCGTGTTGTTCTCTGTTGTCTCTTATGATTGGAGTCAGAGAGTAAATGAAGAAAGAATCATTTATGGTTCTTAGAAGGATCCCAAGTTGATAATCGCAACATCTACTCTTTTCAGGTTGAAGCAGACCCAAGAACAGAACTATCCAGGTTGATATCTGAACGCAAATACGAAGAATCTTTTACTTCAGCTTTACAGAAAAGCGACGTCTCCATAGTATCATGGCTTTGCTCACAGGTGAAATTTAATTTTGCGCCATTGTAAGATCTCTTATTATCATCAGTGTTACACAAGATGTCATGACATTTGGTTTTTTGCCAATTCAGGTGGATCTGCATGGACTATTGGCGATGAATCCGCTTCCTCTGAGCCAAGGCGTGCTTCTGTCATTGCTGCAGCAGCTAGCCTGCGACATCAGCAAGGACACATCCCGTAAGCTTGCGTGGATGACTGATGTGGTTGCAGCAATTAACCCATCAGACCCGATGGTAGCGGCCCACGGTCGGCCAATCTTTGAGCAAGTGTATCAGATTCTGCACCACCACCGCAACGTACCAGGCAGCGACGTCTCTGCCACAAGACTTATAATGCATGTGATAAACTCCATGCTTATGGCCTGCAAATGATACATTCTAGCTCTATCATATCTTTGTTCTCTTTCGCCTTGTTCGTTGCTTATATAAAAAAAAACATATGAACGCAACAATCTCTACTCGCGTCTGTATTCTACATTTGTCAGATTTCTTTTGGTCTTTGAATTTTTGGTTTGAATTTTGTATTCTCCCTTTTACTATCATTTTTCTTTTTAAATGTAAAATCTGGTTGTTTCATATCCGTTCCTCTATTTTCCTCAAGCCGATGTTATGTAAGAAAACAAACCAATGTTTGGAGTTTTTCATTGAAAGCACGTATTTGTTTATGTTTATGTTTATGTTCCTGTTCTTTACAGTGTATTTGTATGTGTTAACAAATTATTTGCCTCTACATTTTTTTCTTTTTACCGACAAAGGATTTTATCAAGTGCAATTGTGTTCAAAAGCGTTATACATACAGGAAGGACAGGAGGTATGGAAACACTCCAATCTGTTTGAACAAACTCCAATTATTTTCCTCCTTCACAGTGCGTGGGTATGTGTGTTAACAGTATGTCACTAACAATACTTTATAAACTAAAATTATTAGTTTATTAAATATATCTAAAATTATTTCCCGAGTTAAATTTGAAAGTAAATAAAAGTTTTGATTGTATGCTTTCTAATTAACCGGCAGCAAAATTCACAACTTAAAAGCAAAAATGATATACACGTATCTTCTTTAAGTTAAAAATAAAACTCTTAAATTTTCCAAAGATATGACAAAGGAAAACAAAAAGTTAACGAAAGGGGAAAAAAAATCAAAGTCCAAAAAGTGCAGTTTCGCGGCTGCAAAATCATCGGAAACCCCTAAAATCGCTAAATCACCAACACTGATCCGTCTCCCATCTCCGTGTCGTCGTGTACACCCGACCCGCCCGACCCATGAGTCGAGTCGTATATCGCTCTCGTTGTCTGATCCGCCAGCGTAGCGTAAGCTCTGTGGATCTCCATGAAATCTCGTCCGTCCGATTCCGACGCATCCGGATGGTACACCTTCGCTAAGCTCCGGTACGCCGTCTTTATCTCCGTCACCGACGCCGTTTCGTTTACTTTAAGCAGTTCGTAGAGGCTCGACACTCGCCGGCGAACGGATTCCGCGACAGCTGGCTCGGCGTTTAGCGTCTGCGTGTATGCCCTAAACGACGTAGCTCTGGAGGGAAACCGAGCGCTGCTTCCGTTGCGGGATTTGACTGTCTTTGACTGAGAAAGGACGTGTGCCGGCGAGAATCGGAAGGAGTTACCGGCTGAAGAAACTAAAATTCCGGACATTTACGTAATTAAATTAAAACCAGAGGGGCAAATACGAAAGAAAATGGAATTTTTTTGAAAGAAGCGAAGCAGAGAGGTTCGTGGGAGATGAGAGATATGAATCACAAGGAGAGAGGGATTGAGATATGATCTTTATTTATAGAGGAGAGGATAGCTCAAAGCTGAAAAGTTTCGGTGTGATTTGGTAATTTAGAAGAACACTCATCATTATTTTCTTCATATTTTAATGTTAGAAATTATTATTTCTTTCTTTTCAGATTATTTGTCGTTGTATATAATTTTTTTTTGTTTCAAAATAAATATTGTTTTTATTTCAATGTAAAATTTATTAGTAAATTTTTTTGTTTGTTTTTCTATTAGTTGAAATATGGTAAGTGTTACCCAAACTTAAGGCCCAAAACACAAAGAAGACAGCACCAACCACGCGTCCAAAGACCAACGTGTTACCGTCCACGTGTTTGCCCCACCGAACGCACGAGACACGCGTCACCTACTCACCGCTTCGTGAACCAGAGGTCGAAGCTTTCACCGGAGAAAAACAAAACGACAATGTTTCGCCGGAATCTGCCGGAGACAAGCCATCGCAACCAAGATCATCACCGCTAGAAGATCATCACCGGAGCAGCTTCCGTCGGTCGACCGGATCACACCGGAAAAAAGACACTGGAAGAAGAAGCCGTAGAGATGATCTTAGTCAATATCGAACCAAACCACTCCGATTTAAAAACTGGAGGTCCAACCGAGATCTCCAAATCGGATGGCCGCGGAACTCGTAGGAATCCGAGTTAACTCGGATAGAAGCCAATCGACGCCACTGGAAGAGAAACCCGACATACACATCGATGGAGCCAAAACCGGTGCATCACCGAAGGGAAAGGTGTTTCACCGGAGCCAAAAGCCGGGAGCACCGTCAAAAAAGAACGCGAGCTACCAGAAACCAAAGCCAGCCGACCACCTAGATACAGATGCGCCGCTGAAAGAGAAGACCCAAACAGGGTTGAGATTCGCCAGAAAAGCTGGCATGAGATTTCTCTCCTCCTTCCTCTGTGACAGATTGTAGAGAGGGAACAGAGCAAAAGGAGAGAGAAACTCTAGTATTTTCGTGATTATTCTTTTTGAGCAACTTACTACTACTATTATTACAATTCTCCACTGATTAAATAATATTTTACTTGCAGAATAAACTCGGTTCCAAAAAGTGAGCTTCTAGAAGAAGAAATCGTGCCGAGCAAATTAACGGCTGAGAATTAAGAGAGCTGCAGTAAAGTATATTTTTTTTTGCCATCTGAAATATATATTATATATCAACCCATATACAAAGAGGTCCATACAGCCCAGTACAACAAACTACACAAAAGCCTAAACCGACAGGCCCAAATAAAAAAGAGACCAAAACCCGACCCACTTTCACCGATTCACCACGTGTGCGAAAATCGCAGCAAATCATGAGACGCGTGTCCGCAAGCTAGGTATCGTCTCAAAAGGGTTGTCGGTCGCCGCCGAGAACGAAACCGAGATCTCACCGTGGAGTCGCAAATCACCCGCACTTCCTTCTCTATAGAAGTCGACGCTGTAAAAAGACGGAACAAACACCCACCGGATACACCGGGACTCACCATGACCACCAGATTCCATCTCCAACGACTATGTCGAAGATATAGGAACCAGAGTCGTTCTTATAGGCCCAAACTTGAGAGAAGCATCTATCGGTCCCACCGAGACCTCCTCCGAATTCGGCCACTCACCACCGCGAAGAAGAAACCTTGACACAGCTCGAACCCATCTACGAGATACGAAAACCGGCGACCACCATCCAAGAAGAATAGCATGGCCCCAGAGTCAACAAGCCGGCGACGAACGATAGAGATACCACCGTTTCCCGGAAAAAACTTTAGCCGAACCACCATCAGAAAGAAAGATGCGTAGCCGGAAGCCTAGACAGAAAATAAAATAAAAACAGAGAAGCTTTTGCCAGACCAGCGGTGGCTAAAGAAGCCAAATCCGCCGACCGGAGTCGAAAATCCTCACCGGAGATTCTCTAGAGAGAAGTTGGAGAGGAAGACTAGAGAGTGAAAGTATCAGTTCAAATACACACACAAAACAATCAATTTCAGTAATAAACGGGTAAATATCAACGCTTTTTTTTTTTTTGCAAACATCAACGCTTTTCTAGAAGCTTTTCTTTTGTCTTTATTATCTACATAATTATTCGTTTATAAATCTATTTTTTGTCGGATTAGTGTACAGAAAAATATACAAGAATGTTATCTTAAAAAGGATTATCTTAGGCCACCAAGACGGATAGGATCTCTAGAAGACAAAAAAAAGATGGATAGGATTTCTAGAAGACAACGAACCCAACAAAGCCTACGATACGATTATGCGCTTACCACACTCCTTGTTGGTGTGTTTTGTTTGAACGATGGATGAGTCCAACCATTTTGTAAAAACAAAAAAAAAACGGAAATTAAAGTAGTTACGGGCCTGTGTAATATATGGTTGATAACTTGATACTAATCGGCAGAGATTAATTATTTATCTCTTGGACGGTGGGAATTTCACTTAGTTTATCTATCTTATTAAAACATAAACATTCTATTGAACCTAACATTTATTTTATAAGTTTTAAATTAAATACATCTTTATACTTTATAGTTAAACCTACATTAAATCACTATTGTTATTTTCTTTATAATATTATACATGTTTCCAAACAATATACTTATTTCTTTATACTACTATCAATGTTTCCAAACAATATATTTTTTATACTACTATCAATATTTCCAAACAATACAATAATTAATCATAGTTATTTTATATCTATCATTTTCTCTTTAAAATTTTGTAAAAACGTCATAATTTCATAAATTTCAAAATAATAACTTTAAAATTTAGATTATAAGATTACAAATTATGAAACTATTACAATTTAAATCAAATTAGATTACATATCGGTCATCCATCAGTTCAATCGGTTAGTCTCGGGTTTTAGTAATTTTTTTAATATGAATAATTTAAAAACCAAAATTGAATTGTCAGATCTCCGGATTAACAAATATAATCACAATCGGGTTGAATTTAAAAATACTGATTTAAATGCAAAAATATTTTAAATATATACTCTTTAAAAATTACCAAAATATGTATTAAATTATTAGTAAAATTTTTCATCGTAAAATATTCCGCGCTTCTAAAACGCGGATCAAGATCTAGTTTTAGTTTTCTTTTTAAATCGTGAATGACTCAATAAGCAAAAGCTTCCAGACTGTGATTAACAGTAGTACTAAACAATCATAGATTCATAGATAGGCTACATATTTTAGTAGTAAATGTGGATGGGTGATTGGGTGGATTTCAACTTTGTTAGTTTATTTTATGATGAATGACTAGCAACAGTTAACGTTTATACTTTTCTACAAAAATAGTAAAATGATTATTAGGGTTGATTACAATGGTGCTTTGTTTAATTATGTAGTTTAAGGTGGGGACTACTGGACTTGGTGGGGAAGTCTTGTTTTGTGTGCACTCCAAGCTCCAAAGACGCTGACTCTTCTTCAATTGTTTCCTTGTTTATTTTTCAATATGCAAATTAACAAATTATATGTACATACTATTTTATCTTTTCTTGCAAATCTGATACCAAAAGCTCTCTTTACTTCCCAAGTTGATCGTCATTATATTCGTCACTGATTTGAAGCCTAAATTAAGATATATGGTGTGTTTGGTTTAGTTTAAAATTAAATGTTGTTGGGATGATAATTAAACAGCGACGTAGCTGAACAACAACCCGATAATAATAGGGAATGCGTATTGAGCTACTTGGGTATGAAGAAGCTACCTGGCCATGTGTTTCACTGAAAAGTACTTCCCAACTTCTTATAAGAAAATGAATTTTATGATCGAAATTATACGAATATGTCGACACCCATATTGAGTCTACTGAGAAGGGTCAATGAGTTAAAGCTTTTGTAAACCGGGCGACATCAATCTGATGGGCTGCCTTGGGTCAAATCAATGATGACCCGATAGTGTTCAATGGTAAACACGTTTTAATGCCTCACAGAAGCCTCGAAAGCTTGTTTTTATATGAGCGAGCCATGCCCACAATCCGAAGGCGATGATGACACTAAACTAGATCAATGTTTTTGGATTGAATATCTTCATATAAAATTATTTGTGATTGCAAATTTGATGGTGTAAACATTTTTCTCCACAGGTGCTACACGCAACGATATATGAATTGAGACATATAGATACATGAAACGTTAGAACAATTTACACGATTTATCAGTTTATTGCAAGTGTTCATGATCACGAGAGTCAAGCATCGATCCGTTCTTTTTGTTTGGTTTAAGTAAGAGCTAGTTTATCTGCACGTTCGTGTGAGTATTATTTTTATTTTATAAATATATAACTTTGATATCATTGTAAAATTATATGTCGTATAACTATGTAATTTTATTATTTAAATTTTTGTGTTCAAAATTATTAATATATAATATTTTTATATACATTAATTTTTTTATTAATTATATGTTGTATAACTATATAATACTATATTACTAATTAGAAAATTAATTAATATATTACTTTACGATAAAGTATTTAAAAGTTTTAGTAAGATTTTATTAGATTTTTTCTTAATAAGCTTTGTTTTAACTAAAAATTAAATTTTTAGTTAAAATTGATATATTATTAATATTTTTATTGATTGTTAATTTTTTTTTAGATATTTCTATATTTGATTGATTAATAAAATATATAAATAAATAAATTATATTAAATGATTATTGATATGGTCTTCCTTTTACTTTTGCACAGTAGATGTTATGTTTCTGTACTTAGAGCAAATGTTTTATTTGTGGAGAGAAGCTGATCAGAACACTTACGGCTCAAATTTTTCTCAGATTACTAGTGAAACCTTTTGCCCTTTTTGATCTTTGATTTATGTATAACCTATGTGTAAAGGCCTCTCAGTATAGTAGATAGATTCTCCTTCATAGATCTAAAATCAGATCTAACATCGTGTGTCAATTGTTTGCTCGATTATCTCTTCCTAGATGAAGTGTAACTAAACTCACAGATTTTGCATGGTACTAGTCCAAAACATAAGAAGAACTTGCTAGATTTGAAAAATCCCAGCTGAAGTCTTATGTGTCATTAAAGAAGGGTTGATGGAGCAAACAACAAAGTCGTTGTAGTATAGTGGTAAGTATTCCCGCCTGTCACGCGGGTGACCCGGGTTCGATCCCGGCAACGGCGCGTTCTTTTTGCGTACTTTTATAGTGTGACCCATGCCTAATGCCTCAAAGCCCATTTATATGACCCATGCCTAATAACCCGAAAAGGCCATGGACATCAATTTCTCGAAAAGCATTCGCGGACATTTCTGAATGATGAATATTTAAAGAGTTAGAGAAGCTAGTTTTAACATCTAAGATTTTGGTAAAACACTTTATCTAAAAAAAAGTTAACTTTGTGGCTCCTTTGCTGAATCCATTAAACATTGTTATTGCTCCGCAAGTTGAATTGAATGTAAATAAAGTTGTGATATATTGATAAGATTGATTGAACTCTTGAATTTTAACAAGGAGTAATGCGAGTGTAAAATTAAAAATAACTGGAGCATTTGTTATGGGACCATTAACAAGACGACGTGGGGTCTTTTTTTTTGGGGATAATAAAGTAGTGCACGGTGGTATGTCTCTGTGTCCGAAGATAATAAAAAATAGTGAAAGACAAACCTGCCCTTATAAAGTAAACTGTGTGAAATCTGGGCGCGGATGTAAGCAAAGGGTGAACATGTAAAAAACATCTGAAAGCCAAATCTGGTTAATTAACTTGGCTGGTTAATCTCTCTCTCTCTCTCTCTCTCTCTCTCTCTCTCTCTCTCTCCTCTTTTTTTTGGTTGTTCTCTTGCGACCCGATCCACCTTGAAGAAGATACCATTTTAAATTCATCACATGACCCCGAAATTGAAATTAGGAGGACTTTATTATCGGATTTGTTCCTGAAGTTTCTCAAGAAAAAACAAAATAATTGGGGACGATTCCTTCCTCCTAGGGTTTGTATACCTACACCTTTATCTATTATTTTCATATATACTTAGATATGATTGTTAGGGTTTGTGTTGGGCGCATGAACTTGGTGAATTTAATTGTTTCAGATGTGTTTTTTTTTTTAAAGTTCTTTTCCAATTTTGTCGGCTTTGTATTATAGGTTAGTCTGCTTTTGATTTTTTTTTTTATCTAAAGTGTGTCGGAACTGGATTACAATGGTTTTGTGTGTGTTTGTCCTGATCTTCGTTAACTCCAGGAACACTGCATGTTTTTGTTTCTCTCTCTCTCTCTACCCTTCTAATATCCTAAGTTCAATTGTCCATGTGTTTGTATATGCAGTTGCCTCTTTGCTAAAAAAAAAAAAGAAGAAAAAAAAAATGTCCAATTACCAAAGAGATGATGATGCTGCGGAGTACATGGAAGAAGATGTAGATGATCATGATGAGATGCAATATGATGAGTTCCGTGGCGGTGATGATGGTGCATCAGATTCTGACGTTGAAGAATTTGACTACTCGGTAATTACTATTTACTTGCTACTACCTTATAATGGACTTATGTTTCTTCTTTTTTTTTTTTTTTAATTTTGGCAGAATAATAAAATAGCGGACACATCGGCAGAGCAAGCTCGGAAAGGGAAAGATATCCAGGGGATTCCTTGGGACAGGCTTAGTATCTCCAGAGATAAATACAGACAAACTAGGTTACTTCAGTATAAGAACTATGAAAACGTCCCCAACTCCGGTCAATCATCACACAATGTAACAAAAAATAAAAGACTCTTTTGTTTGTTTAGCACAGGAGCCTCTACTCTACTTAATTAATATTGGCATCATTGTTTCCAGGTTTGCAATGTCACACAGAAAGGTGCACAGTTCTATGACTTCTGGCGTAATTCAAGATCTATCAAATCTACTATCCTTCATTTCCAGGTTCCTTTTTTTTTTTTTAATACTAGTCTTTTGTTCTTTGTGATTTTTGGTTTACTTATTATTGTGGTTGAGGAATCTTTGATTGGTTTCATATATATATAGTTGAGGAACTTGGTGTGGGCATCTTCCAAGCACGATGTATATCTTATATCAAACTTCCTGTTAACACACTACTCTTCTCTAACGTCTGCAAAGAAGGAAGTTCTCAATGTTCGCGGTCATGTTGCACCATCCGAGGTTTGTTTTTATTGCCAGAGAATCTTAAAGCTCAGCTTGGATTGGATTCAACCATGTTATTATAAGTTGATTGTTTATTGCTGCTTTTCAGAAACATCCTGGAAGCTTGCTGGAAGGGTTTACACAGACTCAAGTGAGTACACTTGCTGTAAAAGACGACTTTCTTGTTGCTGGTGGATTTCAAGGAGAACTTATCTGCAAGGTTAAGAGTCGAGTCTCTAGATATATATTAATTATATGGAGTAGTCTTGCACTTCATCTGTATGTACTTTCCACGTTGGTTTCAGCATCTTGATAGACCCGGAGTCAGCTTTTGCTCTCGTACCACTTATGATGATAATGCTATTACCAATGCTATTGAGATCTACAACAAACCCAGGTTTTTGCTGAAACGGTCCACATATAATTGTTAGAGACACTGTTTTTAACTTTGTGTTTTTCTTGTCATCTGTCTCACAGTGGTGCCCTTCATTTTACCGCCTCGAATAATGACTGTGGAGTCAGAGACTTTGACATGGAGAGATACAAGCTTGTTAACCATTTTTCGTTTCCTTGGCCAGTGAATGTAAACTCCTTGCTTCCTTCATGGTTTTGTTCCTTTATAATTTTATCATAAGTAACTCTGATAATAAATGTACAAGGATGATCTTTTGTTTTCCCGTTTGTTGGTTGCAGCATACATCTTTGAGTCCTAATGGTAAATTACTAGCTATTGTTGGGGACAATCCTGAAGGCCTTATCGTAGACCCCAACACAGGAAAGGTACAGATGCTGGACCCTAGTTTGTCTCAAATGGTTGGTCACACCACCTATGTGTTTTAATCTTTGCAACTTCATGTACAGACGCTGGAAACACTATCAGGACATTTTGACTATTCCTTCGCCTCAGCGTGGCATCCTGACGGAATCACTTTCTCAACTGGAAACCAAGACAAGACCTGCCGTGTGTGGGACATCCGTAACCTGTCTCATTCCGTTGCTGTCTTGAAAGGTAACCTTGGAGCAATCCGGTCAATCCGCTACACATCCGATGGGAGATACATGGCCATGGCCGAACCGGCAGACTTTGTGCACGTCTATGACGTCTCAAAGGGGTATGAAACAGAGCAGGAGATCGACTTCTTTGGGGAGATCTCGGGAATATCGTTCAGCCCTGACACAGAGGCGCTCTTCATTGGGGTATGGGACCGAACCTATGGTAGCCTCCTTGAGTATCATCGGCGAAGAAACTACACCTACCTTGATTCGTTTCTGTAAGCAAGAATAAGAGGGGTATACACAACCCGCCCAAGGAATAAAAAGAGAGCTCATATACAGCAACAGAAGCAAAACCATAGAGATATAATGGATGTCTTAGAGGTGTAAATGATGTGTTGTGCAAATGCTACTGTAGTTAGTGTCTTTTGTTTTTCTTTGCCGGCGGCTTGTGTGTTTGTTTCCTTATGTCTGGTCTTCTGAAAGGTTCAAGATGTGTACAGTAAGTAGTGTTGGTTAGTTGTTTCACTCTTGAAAACATCAATGAAGTCTCTTACAAAAGTTTGTGTTGTCTTGAACTCTTCTTGCTAGATATGACATGTTGGCATCAAACTCGTTTATTGCATTATTAATTCATTGTCAAACAAAAGTCAAAGGTTTTTATTCGTTGGGAGACCAAGTTGAAACTCCTGAAGACGAAAAACAACAAAATGGGATTCAAGAAAAGTCCTGTAAACATCTATGTTACATAAATGATATTCTTTCCGTTTCAAAATAATAATGTTTTGAAATTTTCACATATTTTAAAAACATCTTAAAAATTTGGCGGGTTCCGGTGGACCTTTAGTGACTCAGATTATCCGTCAGATCCTCTCGAAGTTCCGGATACTAGGATCATAAAAAAAAACATCTTAAATTATAGGGATAATTTGTAAATTACTCTACTAATAGTTTGAAATTTGAAAATTACACCTTTTATTTTATTTTTTGAAAACTACACTTTATTCAATATGAATTGACATTTTTATCTAGATCAGATATTTCAATGACTAAAATATAATCCAAAATTAATAATAATAATATTATTATTTATGTTTAAGATAAAATTTGTTGTGTTGAAATAAATATGTTGTTTTATCTTTTAATTTTTTTAAATAACAAGGATATTATGAAATGAACAAATCATCTCTCCAAAACCTCCAACTATACATCACTATTTCCTAAAAGAAAAAAAAAACAGAATTATTTTAAAATAGAAGTAGAAACTCAAATCTGATTCATGAATTAACAAATTCTTAGTGAGATCAGAGGAATAATCTATGAAACTAGAGAAAGAAAAAGTGTTTTTTTCAGAAACAAGGATATGAAGAGAAAGACTGACATCTTTTTTTTTTCCTTTTCTGAATATATAATTTAAGATATATCAAAAGGATATTGTTTAGATATTCTAAAGATTTTTTTTTTTTAAAACGGTCTCTTTGTAAAACTGTTATTTTAAATATAAAAAAATTAGGAATTGAGAAATATTCAAATTGGAAAATTTAATAAATTTATATTACATAAGTGTATTTTTCAAAAATTTAAACAATGGAGTATATTTTTCCAAATTTCCCCTAAATTTTATTATAAATACAGTATTTAACTATATTTTCATAAACTATACCCAATCAAAATTCAGCAAAACGATTGACCTTTTTGAAATTTATAACTTATATTTTTTTTCACCAACAAAACAGACTGATATAGACTCTGCAAACCAAACCGATGGCTCCGTATCCATATGGACAACAAACGACAGTTGTTTGTTTGCCCTTAAATTCTGCATCCGTGGTATATGAATATGCTCTGAACTGTCGAAACTTCTATTTAAGAAACAGACTTATATATGAATGAGCTCTGAAATTTATAATTTATTATATAACCTAATAAAAATATATTAAAATATAAAGAAAATTCTTTGAAATAATGTTTTTTTTTCAAAAAAAATTATTTTGAAACATAATGAGTAATAGTTAATTATGTTTTTGCAACAAAACTGAATATGTATTCCCAACTTGAAAACAAGGAAACACAAAAAAAAACTACGGTTACTAACGGCTCGTATTAATGTCTTTCTCCTTGTTTTGCTTAGGGATTATATAACATAACTAATGGTATATGATCATCAAGCGAAACAAGAAGAAAGACATTAATGCGCCTTAGTAATTGCGCCGTTAGTAATTTCTTTTACTAACCCTAAAACCATAAACATGGCATGTTCTGCAAACTGATCAAAGATATAAAATGTCCATTATAAAAGAAAGAGAACTTGTCCAGAGAAAGAGAGAAAGATAAATGTTATGAAGAAAGAAGACAACAACATAACAGGAGAAAAAGAAGACTACTGAGCCACGGTGGCTGCTGCAGCAGAAGCAGATGCTCCTGTTTCATGTGCAGACTTGTAGTACTCCAGCATCTACCTCTCCACATCCTTAAATCCTTTGTCTTGATAAACCTATAAGAAAATGATATCGAATCGTAAGCAAAATGTGGATTTGATTTGATTTGATGATGAGTACTAAGTCAGTTTACCAGTTTCTCAGACTCGGTGCGACCCATCATCTTGGTGATGATCCTTTCTTTGCCATGGTACTCAGGTTTGTCCCAAGCGTACTGCCCAGGGAAGAAGAAGTTGTAGCCATCCCTGTGGCATATGTGCGCTGGAGAATCAACAACAATAGTCTTCACTCTTCTTGCTTTCTTCTTAGCTGGGCGTTGCGATGCTGGTGGCATGCCTGAAGGTGGTGTTCCCATGGTTTCTTGGGGCTGGCATTTGGGCCTTTTAGCACAATGGTAAAGCCTTCCTTTCAGCACTTGAGAACCGGATTTCACCGTCACCGAGTATCCACCTTCGAACTTCCCATCAATCACTCCTTCTACCACAGACCCAATTTGAAGTTCATCAGTGCCTGCAAGTTCCAGAGTCAGACACAATGTGATGAATCTATGCGGTAATCAAACAGATAAGCAATAGAAGCAGACATAGCTTAGATATTGAGCCATGTTTGTAACAAGTTAACTCATAAATGTTTTAAACCTGTGAGGAAACTAATTAACCTGAGTTGTTGAATGAATGAATTAGTAGACATGACTTGTATATAGAGAAGCTATCGTAACAAACTAGTGAGGAAACTAATGAACCTGAATGTCAAATACAAGGACAAGTAGACAAGACTTACGGACAAGATCTTCGTACTTGACCTTAGCAGAGGAGTCACCAGTGCTGCTGTGGCTGTCTGGAACTACCTGAACAAGTTGCGAGGAGGGTGAAACTGTCGACATCTTTTTTTTGCTGTCTTGGTGAATGGTAAAGAGTTTGTGAGGACCGTACTATCTTTTAAATACAGATTTTGTTATCTTTAAAACTAATCACTTCCTTAACAACTAAGAGAAAACATTTAGGATCTGAATGTTTCGAATTAATAGCGGGGCGTTTCTAATAGTAACAAAAACAAATAGTTATACAAATATATGTAAAGATTTTTATGATTATTAACCGCAATATGATTATTAACCGCGGTGCGGTTAATAACATTCAAAGCCTTAATAATATTTAAGAAAATAAGTGTGATTAATTAGTTAGATAAGTAATGCTGATGTGTTAAGGATTGTTTTAGTCTTAACAAGACCATGTCATATAATTTTATAAAAGACTAGAATTTAGATTACTTTCCTGTTTTGCTAAATACGTATCTATATGCATTGACTAGACTAGTGAGACAATGTTGACCAATAAAAAAAATTAGATGCCAATAATAGCAAAAGCCTATTGATCAATTAACGGGCTTGTCTAACCACACGGCCCACTAAAATAATTTACTTATTTGTTTGTTTGGTGCTGGAAAATAGTCATTCCATATCCACCATATGTTATATTTAATTCATACTCGGCTTATATTATAGTTACGGTGCAAAAACATACATATACTTTCAAAAATTTAAATAATATATCTGATATTTATTTTTAGCGAAATCATACACCAGTTACCACATCAACTGTCACGTCATCTAAATTTGACGATGTTGATGCTATGTCAGCTAATTTTGCTTACGAAAATATTTTGTGTATAAAGAATTAAATAAAAGCAAAATATTCATTTTATAAAAATAGTATTTAAAATTTAACAAAATTTACTATTTTAGTAAAATTAACCAAATTTAATTAAATAATTAAAGTTTTAATTTTATATAAGAGATATATTCATAAATTTTCCGACATATCAAAATACCATACATATAAAAGTTATATATGTGTTGTAATGATTAAAATTTAATATTAGTATTGCAGTCGTGTTACTCTTGATTTATCATGAACTCATCATGAATGATAAATCATAAGCAACCCGACTACAATATTAGCATTAAATTTGAGTTATTATAACACATATATAACTCTTATAAGGACGATATTATGATAGGATCGAAACATTTACGAATATATCTCTTATATAAGATTAAAATTTAATTATTTAATTTTTAATTAATTTTACTAAATAATAAAATTTTACATTTTAAAAAAAGTTTTTCTTAAAAGATGACTATTTAGTTTTTTTTTCAAGAAAAGATGGTACATGTGGTATCTTTGCAGTAAAATTAGTTGACGTAGTATCCACGTCAACAAAATTAAATGACTTGACAGCTGATATGACCATTGTCCATGATTTTGCCGAAAATAAACATTTGATATGTTATTTGAAATTTTCGAATGTACAAATATATTTTTGTACGGCCATATAAATCAGGTATGAATTGAACATGTCGCGATACTGTTGGATATGAAAGGACCGTTTTCATGTTTGGTGCATTTAGAAACATCCTGGAAGTTTGCTGGAAGGGTTTACACAGACTCAAGTGAGAACACTTGCAGTAAAAGACGACTTTCTTGTTGCTTGTGGATTTCAGGGAGAACTTATCTGTAAGGTTAAGAGTCTAGATATACTGATTATTTAGTAGTCATGCATTCTTATTGACAAGCTTCATCTGCTTCTACTTTCCACATTGATTTCAGCATCTTGATAGACCGGGGGTCAGCTTTTGCTCTCGTACAACTTAAGATGATAATGCTATTACGAATGCTACTAAGATCTACAACAAACCCAGTTTTTGCTGAAAGGGTCCACGTATAATTGTTAAGAGTCACTGCCTCTAACTTAGTTTTAGTCATCTGTTTCATAGTGGTGCCCTTCATTTTACCGCCTCAAATAATGACTGTGGAGTCAGAGATTTTGACATGGAGAGATACCAGCTTGTTAAACATTTTTCTTTTCCTTAGCCACTGAATGTAAAGTGCTTGCGTCTTTCATAACTCTGATATAAATGTACATGTGCATTGAATCATCTAAACAGCAGTGATGTTCTTTTGCTTCCCATTTGTTGGTAGCAGCATGCATCTTTGAGTCCCAATGGTTGGTCACCACACGTGTTATAATCTTTGGAACTTCATCTACAAACGCTGGAAACACTATCAGGGCATTTTGAATTTTTCTTTGCCTCAGCGTGGCATCCTGACGGAATCACCTTCTCAATTGGAAACAAAGACAAGACCTGAACCTATCTCATTCCGTTGATGTCTTGAAAGGTAACTTTGGAGCGATCCGGTCAATCGGCTACACATCCGATGGCAAATACATGGCCATGGCCGAACCGGCTGACTTTGTTCACGTCTATGACGTCTCAAAGGGGTATGAAACAGAGAAGGAGATCGACTTCTCTGGGGAGATCTCTGGAATATCGTTCAGCCCTGACATAGAGACGCTCTTCATTGGGGTATGGGACTGCACTTAGGTAGCCTCTTTAAGTATCATCAGGTTTAGAAACTATTTCTATCTTGATCCGTTTCTTTAAACAGGAAGAGAAGTATACAAAACCCGTCCAAGGAATAAAAGAGCTCATACAGCAACAGAAGCAAAACCATTAGATCTCTTAAAGGGTGTAAATGATATGTTGTGCAAATGCTACGTAGTTAATGTCTTTTGTTTCCTTTTCCGGCTTGTGTGTTGTTTCCTTGTATTCTGGTCATCTAAGGTTCAAGATGTGTACAGTAAGTAGTGTTGGTTAGTTTGTTTCACTTTTGAAAACATCAGTGAAGTGTCTCACAAAAGTTTGTGTTGTCTTGAACGTATTCTTGCCAAATATGACATGTTGGCATCAGAATTATTTACTGCATTATTGATTCTTTATCAAACAAAGGTTTTTAAATGTTTGGAGACCAAGTTGAAACTCCTGAAAACTAACAACAAAAAATGAGATAAAGAAAAATCCTCTATAACATATATGTTATCGTGAAAGTTCACTTAGTCAAGTGGTTTAATGTATTTACGATAAGAGGTATATATTTAAATTTTCAGGAGAAAACGAATTATACAAAATATATAAAGAAAAAGCTTACAAGAAATCTTTGACATTGTGCAAGGCATACCATCATGAATAGATATTATAGACAAAAATCTGTACAAAGCAAGTAGAAATGTTGGATGTAGTATCGACTTTGTAACATTTCTTATAGTTTGTAATAGCTTTATTACAAACTATGAATTGAATATGAATTGAAAACTATCACAATGCAACTAGTTATTTATATCTATATATTTGTATGTGTTAAAGGTATTCCGCCTGAGGTTTTCAATAATAGTGGATTCTTAGGACCCTTAGAATCGGAGAACTAAACCGAACCGAATTTCATAAATATTTGCACGGATCTAATATCTATATAACTAAAAAACCAAAATCAAATGAATACTCCAATTTTTTAAATAGAATATTTTATATACCTAAAATATTAATTATATTAATTTTGCACTTACCAAATATTCTATCAATATTAGTTTTTTTTGTCAACTTCTATCAGTATTAGCTATAAACCGAATTATCAAGAATACTGAATTATCTAAATATTTTTATCCAATATATTTTAGAGTATTGAATTAATTAATATTTTATTCAAAAAATCTGAATTATCCATAAAAATTATTTAAATTATCCAAAATCATTCGAAAAACAAAACTGAATCGAAACTAAATTAGATATAACTTTTTAAAAAAATTAGATATAACCAATTTTATCTGAATCAAACCAAACCAAATTTCATAAATAACCTAAATAGATCCTATATTTTTAAAACAGAAAAACCCAAAACTGTCCATGGCTAGTGATATCTATCTCATAATGAATAGTTAATTCAAGTTTTTGCAAAAAAACAGAGTATATTTCCCAAGTTGAAAGCAAGGAAACAAAGAAAAACTGATGGTATATGATCATTAAACAAAACATAGAAGAAAAACATTAACGCAGTTAGCAACCTCTTTACTAATCCTAAAACCATAAACATGGCATGCTCTGCAACTGATCAGAACACATAAAATCCAGTATAAAAGAAAGAGAACTTGTCCAGGGAGAGAAAGAAATAAAGAGAACTTGTCCAGAGAGAGAGAGAAAGAAGACAACAACATAAAGGGAAAAAAAGACTACTGAGCCACGGTGGCGGCTGCAGCAGAAGCAGAAGCTCCAGCTTCATGCGCAGACTTGTACTCCAGCATCTCAGTTCTGTACCTCTCCACATCCTTAACTCCTTTGTCTTGATAAACCTGATAGAAAATATAAAATCAAACTGTAAGCAAACACTTTGGTTTTAATAACAATGTGGATTTGGTTTTGATGATGTGTTACCTGTTTCTCAGACTCGGAGAGATCGCCCCACATGCGTCCAATCATCTTGGTGATGAACCTTTCTTTGCCATGGTACTCAGGTTTGAGCCTAGCGTACTGCTCAGCGAAGAAGAAGTTGTAGCCACTCCTGTGGCATTTGGGTTTCTGAGAATCAACTTCAGCTGCCCCTCTTGCTTTTTTCTTAGCTCGGCGTTGCGATGCTAGTGCCATGCCTGAAGGTGGTGTTCCCATGGTTTGTTGTGGCTGCTGACTTGGCCTTTTAACACCATGGTAAAGCACTCCTTTCATCACTTTAGAACCCACTTTCATCGTCACCAGATATCCACCTTCGAACTTCGCATCAATGACTCCGTTTACCACACTCCCAATTCCCGGTTCATCAGTGCCTGCAAGTTCCATAAGGTGTCAAATGAAACGACCACTAAAGAAAAAACAAAGCCACAGAGTAAGAGAAACTTTTTGTAATACCTTCCTCGAGGTTTAGGGACAGGCTATGCATTGCTTCCTCTGCAAACCATAAGAGTTATGGTGTCTCAGTATGTTACAAAGTAAAAGGTAAAAAAAAAAAAAAGTTGGGAGTGTTTGTACAAGACCTGCTGATTTCATAGAAGAAACAGATTGGTCGAGGTAATACACATGCTCCATCTGGAAAAGGAACTTGAAGTAGTACCTCCTCAGCACAAACGACGCACTTGTGATTGTGTTGGGAAAGTTGAATGCACCGATCACTTCCCTCCATCTCCGATCCTTAATCACCTTTAGATTTAACAAAAAAACAAAAAAAAAATACAGATTTTTTTCAATACTCAAATCGAGCAAATAACAATATAAACTGTAGTGAAAGTATAAACTCATCATACTTGCAATCCCACCACGAGATGTAACCTCCACGAAAAGGCGATGCAGGTCCAGACTGCTCCCTCCCACCGTAGGAACCCTTTTTACATAAAACATAACAAAATGTTCCAATCAAAATAAACAAAAGAACATATAAAGCCCTAAACTTGTTCATTAGATCGTAATTCACAACAATTTCAGATTAGTAAACAGTCACCAAAAACCAATTTGATTCTAGTTTCCTTATAAACAAAGTATTTTCCAAACACACATATAAACATGTAAAGAAGACAAATAAACCCAATTTAACAGAGACATAAACGCAAATCCTGCATATAATTAAGGAATCAATCATATCATAAAGGATGTGTCTTTAACTGCACCAATACATCAGATTCCATTAATCAACCCTAATTAGAATATCCACTAAGCACACACAACATATCAACAACCCAAACCAATCTCAAACCACAAAAAAAAAAACTTGCATGCCGAGTTCTACAATCATCTGAACAAAAGATCAAAACCCATTCAATTACATCAAACACGAGAAACTAACAATACCCACAAACGAAAGTTCTTTCTTTTACAATCTAAAACACAATAAGACAGCCAGACAAACCTTAAAAAAGAAAAAAAAAACATGAGGGAATGAAAATGAAAACTCACTTGAGTGGGTTCCCCAGCATTCCGAGCAGAGCTCTGAGATGTTCCAGGAAGATGTCCGGGTTAAGGACAAGATCTTCGTACTTGACCTTATCAGAAGGAGTCGCCAGTGTTGTTCTTGTTGTCTGGAACCACCTGAACTAGTTGCGAGGAGGGTGAAACTGTCGACATCTTTTCCCTTTTGCCTGTCTTGGTGAATGGTAAAGAGTTTGTGAGGACCGTATTATCTTTTAAATACTGATTTTATTATCTTTAAAATTAATCTCTTTCTTAACATTGAAGGGTAAAAACATTTAATGATAATTCAATAAAAATGACTGGAATTAGTGTAATTAATTAATTGGGGGTTAGTAAGGCTGATGTCTTATGGACTGTTTTGGTCTTAACAAGACCAGGTCATAGTTTTACACAAAGATATGAATTAAAATTTACTTCCTTAAAATGTTGACCAAGAAAGAAAGAGAAATAATTTGAAAGCTAACAATAGCAAAAGCCTTATTGCTCAGTTAATGGGCTGGTCTAATCCAAACGGCCCACTAATTATTTGAGAAATTTAGTATTTATGTTATTTAAGAATTTCATCTTAATCAGAAAACCACATAATTCATCACATTTCATTCATTTATAGTTACTATATTCATCTGTGTATCTTATTTTAAAATAAATACCAAAAGTTAAAAAAAAATCTAACTAGTAATATTAAAAGTTATTATCTTAGAAATTTACTGTATATTTTTATATAAATTTTAAAACCAATAATCGTAAAAAAAAATTCACTGTACATGTTATTTAGAATATATAAAAAGACAACTTGATTTGTGTCAATAAAATCTCTGATGATCTATTGTTAGAGGAGTCCACGGTCTGTTTCGTTGATGGAGCATGGAGAGTGCAAGATAAATTCTTAGGACAAGGGTGGTTCTGCAGAAAAAACGGTTCAATTGAGAAGATGATGGGTGCAATGAATCTCCGGAGAAGCTTATCTACTTTGCATGCTGATTGTGAAGCCTTGATATGGGTTATGGAGTGTATGAAGACTCTCAACTTTTCAGAAGTAGTATTCGCAACAGGTTGTTCTCAACTGGTGAAGATGGTGTCATCACCTAGAGAATGGCTAGTTTTTGCTACACACATAGAAGAGTTCCAGCGCAGTAAGACTTTCTTCCCTACCTTCAAAATTCGACCTATTCCGAGGGCACGTAATTTAGTGACGGACAAGCTAACACGAGGTACTAGGAGTTTCCCTTCTGCTATGTTCTATGTCGATTATATGCCTCCGATCTGATTCTCTAGACAGAACGAGTATAGATGATAATTTAGTATCTTTGTTGTCGAAAAAAAAGTCTCAGATCCTACAAAGCCAAATCCGAATCTGGATATCTTGATTTTATATTCGGATTTTATATTCGGATATCCAGGTCCAGATCCATATAATATATATTAATATTTATACATAAAATTAGTTTTAAAATACTATATTTTAATTTTTAATATTATATAAGTCTTTTATAAATATTTAATTTATCTATTATCTTAAGAATTTTATCATTTTTGAAAATATATTTTTAAAATTGTTTTTACGAATATAAATCTAAATCCAGATACCGCAAATAACAATATCTGAACGAATATCCGGAAGCCATGAATTCGAATCCAGGATCGCGGACTCGGATCCGGATCACCTAATAGCCGGCAGAGAAAATAAAAGGAGGGATTTCCGATTTACTTCCTCCGGCGTCCGTGCTGTGAGAGGGACTGAAGTGTCTCACAGATGGTTTCGATGGCTATAAGTTGTAGTTTGACTATGTCATCGTCTTCTTGTCATGCTTGATGGCTGTCCAGATCCGAACTGTTTTCTGGTGTGTGGTGCCGACTCTTATGTGGGATTGTAATTCTTCCAACTGATTTTGTGAGGCCGTTTTCAGGTGTGTCATTTGTGGTCAGCGATCTTATCTCTCACGCTCATATCTCTTCCTTTACGGTTTGTCTAAGAATCTTTAGCTTTGACCTGTTGTGATTACCCTTCATTTGCATTATCATGTTACTTGTTGCCAACTTAATTGCTTAGCGGGTTTTGGTAAAGGATTCCTTCTGTCCAGCCTCCTTGGTAGCGACGAGTTTGGGCTCAGAGCTGGTCTTCATGGTCTTAGTAGTGTATTTGTTTCCGGTCTTCTCTCCTCACTCCGTCAGTTTAGGAGTCTTGTTCTTGGCACCGTGGTTTGTATCTCCGGTTTCCTGTCGTTCTATCTTGGTTTTTTGATGGTCTTTTCTTCCGCGGTTGAAACGGTTATGCGACACATTAGATCTCCTTTGAAAGGTTCCGGTTCAGTGAGGAATTATTTTAGTTCTCCAGAGGGTTTGAAGCTCTTCTATTGTATTGAGTAATATTAAGAATCAGGGCCGGCCCAGAGGGGAAGCCACCCAAGCCATCGATTAGGGCATCCAATTTAAAGGGGCATATTTTCTATAAATTTTTGTTACTATATAGATAAAAATAATTTTATAAGATTTTTTAAATGAAACTATACTTATTGGACATTTTTACTTATGATATTTTGAAGGCATAATTCAAATACTGAAAAATCTTTAAAATGATATTCATTCGAACATAAATAGTGATATTTTACTTATGGAATTAATATTCTACAAGAATCAATGTCACAATAAATTAGAAAACCTACTATAATATTTTTTTGTTAAAGAATGAATGTTATATGACAATATAAATTATTTAGTGGGCATTTTTACTTATGATATTTTGAAGGCATTTTTACTTATGATATTTTGAAGGCATAATTCAAATACTGAAAATTTCTTTAAAGTGATATTCATTCGAACATAATTAGTGGTATTTTATTTATGGAATTATTATTCTACAAGAATCAATGTCAAAATAGATTAGATCGCCTACTATAATATTTGTTTTTTAAAGAATGATTGTTATATGAAAAATATAAATTATTTAGTGTGCATTTTAGAATATAAGAATATCGATCATCACATATAAAAAAATTTTAAAAGGTAAAAATAGTTATTAGTATAACATGTTATTTAAGAGATTACCTAAATTGATTTTGTTATCGATCAAAACTATTATAAAAATTGACTATATTTATTTAATGAATGCTTTTACATGAAAAAATGCAAAAAAGTATATTTTAATGTTTTATATTTACTGTTTTAGTTCAAAATTTTAAATTACTTTTATATTAGTTTTTTTATAATTTCAATACAAAGTATTAAAAGGCATAGTTTTAAAATTAGATTAGGGCATTGTTAAACGTTAGACCGGCACTGTTAAGAATATTGGGTTTGGTTTCGTCATGGATGGTCCTTTTTGAAAACCCTTTCTGAGCCTTGTTGCTTGTATTCAACAACCATCCATAAAAAGTCTTCAAAAAGGATCATCCATGACAAAACCATGTTCAAAGATTCAACAAAGCATTCACCACTCTGCCTTGCTTCAACTGAAGACAAGTCTACGTGTTTATAAGGAGAGTTCACCAAACCAGTAAACCCACGCTTCAGCAATTTACTACCATCATCAACAGGTGCATCCTCGTACTTCACTGGCGAAGGATCATAAGAGATGGTCCAGTGTCTGAATGAACTAATAAAGAACTACTGTGCATATAATAAAATCCTAGTCTGTTCTATATACATTGATATCTGAATGGTTCAGGAGATAACTGGAAAAAATGTTTTGAGTATTTTCTATAGGAAATAATTTAAATCTGAATTCAAGGATGGAAACTAATTTTGATTTGATTGAGTTGTAAAGAACAGCTACTAATCCAAATATTATCTATTTTGATAATCTTCATTTTCCATTCGGTTCAAATTAAATTTTGTCGTTGCTGCATTTTCTGTATAATTATAAACTATACACAATAATTTCCATTATTAAATATATCATTTGATTTCATTATTTGGTTTTATTATATAAGAACATAATCCAACTTTCACAAACTTTAAAAAAAGAAAAAAAAAACTTTCACAAACTTTTATTAATTATATTTATTATTATTTCATTCACATTACATCCAACATTTAAAGATTCAAACGATTGTGTTTCCCATGGTGTGGTCGAAATGGTGGTCTTTGGTGTCCTCTTCCACTCTCGTCGGGTCCAGTTGCATAACTTCCATAAATCAAACTAGCAGATGAATAACTATTTTTTCTGTTACGAACATTTTTCTCAATATTTTCCTCTGCAGCTTTCATTGTTGCTGTGATCGGATTAAATTTTTCTATACCCTGTGAATTCAAATTTCTTGCATGGGTGCAACTTGCAAGGCTCAAGACACATAAAACAAACAACAAAAAAGTATGACAAATGTTGTCGAGATCAAATGAGACATTTTTCAGGATATTGAGAAGTACTAAAGGTTGAAATAATTTCTTATTACAAATTATGAGAGAAATGTCTTTAGTAGATATAGAAAACACAATGGCTACAACATTATATATATATATATATATATATATATATATATATATTGATATATATTTAGCTAATTTTTAAATAAATGTGTTTTCTTAATAACAAATTTGTTTCCTCTAATATAAGGTGACTTTAAAAATTGTGATATCTACTTAAATATTAACTTTAAAGTAAAAAGTGGCATTATAGTTTTAAAATATGATATGTCAAATTGTTTTATAAATTTTCTATTTTTTATTTAAAATATTTCCTATAAAATTTCAAGTCACATATGATCTCCATAATTAAATTAAACTAACTAATAAACTGATATTCAGGAATATTAATTAATTTAATAATATAATAGTTAAGTAGTTTTAGTTCACTATTTTAGAAATATGATTTCCTTGATTAAATAAAACTTATATTGTGGATTATTAATTAATTTATTTAGTTTTATTTATTTTTAGGAATATGATTTAAATTAATTCCTTAAATAACTAAATACTAATTAAATTCTTACTTAGTTTTAGTTAAACATTTTAGGAGTATGATTTCCTTCATTTATTTAACTAATTATAAATAATTAATTAAGCAGATCATGTGTGTTTTTTTGAGATTTTGTAAGAACTAGTTTAAATATAAAAATGACTTATAATATTTTGTAAAAACATGCCATCTTTTTCTTAAACCATGTTAAAATTGTTTTGTGATAATTATTGTAAACATGTCATATAACTAATCAATTTTGTAAATATTTAAACTATTCAATATACCTAAGAACACACTATATCAGAAGAAATAAATTGATTATCAAAGAAACCATTTTTTCTTAATATGAATACCAATATATACATATACATTGTATATACCATATCAACTAAAGGCACCTTTTCTTGTTGTAGAAACAAAAAAAGAAAAAAACTCAACCATTACTACTTCGTATTCTTCTTAAAAACTTGCATTTGATTTTAACAACATTTGCTATATTTTCTGCTTTTGAGTATTGTTAGTCATCAATACCTTTCCGACTTTGAATTCTTCTAAGTCAAATAAAAAGATTTTGTCAAGAGAGTGTATGAAAAACAACTAGAATCCATAATCTGTTCTTCTTGCGTGTCTTAAGTGCTAACAATTAATATCAGAAATTGTTTTGGTTCCTCTTCAATGTTTGCTGAGTTTTCGGATTTATTGAATCTCCTATCAGACTTCTTTTCCAATGTCCTTCCTTACCACAACTAAAACAGCCTTTGTTATTGTTATTGTATTTGGATCAAGACTTTGATTTTCCAGTGCTCCTCGATTTTACCTTCCCATTTCTTTTACTGCCATGATTTGGTCTGCTACTTCATCTGTCTCTGTCAACAAACAATCTTTCTTTCTCTTGAATATCTTGAATCTTTTCCGTTTTCAATCATATTTCGTTTTTTGACCTTACAGCTCCAGTGATTTCACTGAGACTCAGGGTGTCTCTACCATATCTTAAAGTCTTTTAAACTGATCATACCTATGAGATAGTGAGTTCAATAGCATGGCTTATATATCTTCAGACACATCTGCTTGTAGACTGTTAAAGTTTGTCACCAGTTTCAGAAAGTCACCAGCGTTTTTGTCTATCTTAGAATCAAACATTTTGAATGTTTAGCATTTTTAGCTAAAGATAGATTCTGTTTGGCGGAGATATCTTTAAGTACACCTTATTCAACATTGACCATATTGCTGCTGATGTCTCACAGTATGTAATCTCATTTAGAACCTTGTTACCCACGTTCAACACTATTAAATATATTGCCTTCTCAGATTTTTTTGAACTCGACTGAATCCTATGCTTGGAACTATTTCTACAATTCCTACAAAATCCTTTTGCAGGATCTTTCATGGCTGACTCAAGTTCTTCTTTTGTAGTTGGTGTATTTTTTAGCAGTTTCTCATCATCCAGGATACTTGTGAGACCAGTACCTCGAAGTGTGCTAGCATCTTGACCTTCCACAACGAGAAGTCGCATGTATCATCAAATGTGTCCATTTTAATTCGTGAGTTAGACATTCTGACATTTCTTAGATTAATCACACACTTTAACTCAGAAAGTTCTGATACCACTTTGTAAAGTTTCAGCTTTGTATGAGTCTCAAATCTAAACACTCAACTTGTTATTTATATGTTGAACTAATGATAAACACAAGCAATTTAACGAGTTTTTGGCCTTTAACTGGTGTGTTTCATGGGAGAACTCTTGCTCTCAAACTCAACTAAATCAATAATCACTTATAAAAACTTGATGGTTAGAAACACGAAGAGAACACACATAGTATTAAAATCTTTAAGGTAGAAACAATATATGAACTCCACTATATTTTTTATACTTATTCTAAAACTAACGTGTCTCTGCCTCTTTTATGCAGTTTGAATAGTTCTGATGCTCGGTTTCTTGTGGATGTCGAAAAAGAACTGTTACTTGCACTTAACCTATGCACCTATTGTATAAGCATTCGACGTGTTTCTTGGATCTAAGCCCACAGCTCCTATGTTCATAAAGTGTGTATGTTGGTCATCCTTGTAATTCGAAGGGCTTGACCAAACAGCACAGTTAAAATTTAATAGTTAGGGATAGAAGAGGGACAAAGAGATCCACGAGAGTGCCTTGCTACGTCAACATGGGTCAAGTCGTCAAGAATGTCACTTTCCCTTAATTTGTTCATTTTTTCATTTTTCTCATTAATGTTCAAATTGTTCATATCTTTTGGATGATGCGTGTGTTTATTTATTTATTTATTCTCATTTTCCTTTAAATTCTACCGTAGATGTATAGCGAGGATCAAGATTTCAACCTAAAATCTACCTAAAAATCGACTTTGCTCAGAAGTTGATTCCTCGACGAAAACAAACGTACTTTCCAGAAGAAAAATGATGTAATTAGCGCATACAAGTTATATACTTATTAAAGACGTCGTGCATGTATTTTGCCGATGACAATACATTTGATATCATATATGTTACTCCCTCTATTTCATAATACTTGATGTTTTACTTTATTGTACAGAGAATACGAAAACTAGATTTTCTTAAAAAAAATTTTAAAAATATTATTTTAGAATCAATTAATCAATAATTAAAAAGACAGTGAAATCTAATTGGTTGAACAGTTTCCAATAAAGTGAAAGTTAAACTTAAAACTTCAAAACTTCATCTAATTTGAAACAAAATTATCCTTATAAAACTTCAACTATATTGAAAGAGGGAGTATATCAAAACACTAATTTATTATTTTGTTGTTATAATTGATCACATGTTTAAAGAATATACAATAATTAATTCTCTGCTTTAATAAAAGAGAACATATGTTCGCGTGTGATCGAATTTCTTATTGATTTGGTATGATTTTCTTTCCTTCATTGTTTGGTTCACGCAATCACAAGAGAACTCAGGTTCAACATAGCGTTGATTGTTGAATCAATGCGCTGAAATGTCAAGCGCCTACTTAGCATAAACGGCATCTGACTAGGGCCCCATCTGTGAATAAATTATAAAGCATTTTCAATATCATATGTGGATTTTGTCTTTTCGGTATGCTAGACACCGACGACTGGGAGACCTTGTGACTTATATTTTCTTGGTTTTATCTTTAGATATTTTTTTGGTTTTATCTTCTCTGTGTATAATCACGAGATTGATGGGGTTTTTCAATATTCTACGCACAGAAAAGTAACTATAATAAGTAATATGTATATAATACTGTTTCCCTAAAGTGGTTGAAGGATTCATAGATGTATTCCATTCGTTTTTACTTAATCCAAAATTACACATATAAAGACAAACTTTCGTGCGTCTGTATAATTATATATACAGCTAATTAGACGTCACGAGTACTACTCAAATTTTTAATTCAGGCGAAAATGAACAAAGAAGAGAGATCGAACAAGAATAAATTTACGTGAAAAGGGGATGGTTGGACTAGAAATCAGGCAGATTTGAATCCGATGATTCCGCTATTTTTATGAAAATCTTACTGTTAAGAAAAAGTTATCATGTTCATTATTAATGCATGAAAACGACCTGTAAGATCTTCAAATCGTATCAGCTATTCGTCTTTTCTTTGAGACCTCGACCCTTTTATATTTATATCTACCAAAAGTTTCTCTAGTTTAATTTATTTTGTTTGTATTCTTTAAAATACAAAATAACTTTTCTGAAAATCTACATAAGGCCAGTGTATTATTGTTATTTATTGGTTTCCGACAAGTTATCTATATTGGTCCTAAATTAACAACCTACTATTAGAGATAAAATGTCAAATAAAAAATCTAATAAGTGAGCACGAGAAAATCTTTGGAGGTCACAACTCACAGGATGTGCGCTCGTGCGGCCGGATAAACTGAACAAAATGCAACCCTATAACCCCGCCCTAGAGCCCACTCTTTCTGAATTAAACCCCCCCTCCTTTATACTTCTTATTATTAACCCACTGATTAAACAATCCATCTTCTTGGGCCATCATCGATTTACCATATTTTTATACATTTTTAGTTGGAACCATATACCATATATATATTAAAATAATCAATATTTTCATATTTTTCTCTTTTTGATCAAGAAAAAAAATATTGATTATAAAAAAGTCAATATTTTATATATGTATAAACTAAACTATGGAAGACGTGAAAGGAGGACTTCGAGAGCAATTTTGTTTTTACCTCATATTTTATTCTCAATCACGGATTTTTAGACCTGATATGTTATTTTTTAGAGTTATGAATATTAACATATGTTGACAAAAAAATGAATATTAACATATGTAATTATAAAATAAATATTCAATCAAATACCGGCTAGATTCAGTTAACAATCTAGCGTACGGGTTTCGCAACCTTTTTAATTTTTATATTCATCTAGTTTTTTCTTATTTTCTCATCAATACGTTTAGCTAGACTAATTAACTAACATATATGTGTGTTTAGGTAGAAGTTAGATAGGAACAGCATGACCTGGATAAGTTTGACTGGGTTTGTGATATAAATTTAAGTTCATTAAATGCACGTGCACGACTGCAATTGTATAAACACATTGGCGACATCCCTTTTTTAATTTTATTAAATTAAATAAAGGTCGTTAATACATTAATATTTCAACATAAATAAAGGATTTACGTACGAATATTAGGTACGCAGTTATTAAACCACGAATTTGTTGAAGTATTAAAAATTTGAACAAGGATAATTTTGAGTAACAACAGGTCCGGTCATTGAATATTCTAACTTAATCTCGTACCTACCAGAAAGAAGTTCCTGTCACGTCTGTTTGCAATCGTAATTGTTCAACATTTTATGAAACAACGATGTTAATCGTCGGAATCACTCAATTAAGATTTCATGCATTTATTGAATATAAATTTATAGAGAGGGTCAGAATGGTATAAAACAAAACTGGGTAAAATTTGTTTCGTGGTAGAAATTAATTTCATCGTTTATTTGCAAACCAATCACCTTCAAGTAGTTTTCAAGAAATTGTTTTTTTTTCAAGAGAATAGATGACCTCCGAGTTTTGAAAGTTGTGTTAATTGTTACAAGAAAATCACTTTGACAAAAATATGCCACCGGTAAACCCATAAATAGATGAATACGACCTCCGTTTCATTATATATAAATGTTTTAGAAAGTTTTGATATTTCAAAATGCAATAAGATGTTTTAAATTTGTATACATATTTTAATTTTATTGAAAATTGTTCAATTAATTATGTTTTTATTTTTATAATTGGTCGAATCAATACTTTTATTTATTTTTCAATAATGTTTTTGGATAAAAATATAAACAATATTTGGGCCACAGACAAGAACCATATTCCCTTATTATTAAAAGAGAAGCATTTTGCATTTAATGCATTCACATTGACTCTGCCACATGTCGTCACGAGAAGCGTTTGGGAGTTTTTTAATTCTCCGAACTTTCCTTATTTAAACGTAGAAGGAAACGAAAAAAAAGTGAATACACGATTGTTTGAGACGAGTTGACTCTGTTCGACGACATACGGGGATTCTACACACACATATGTTGTTTAGTTTACAGTGTTAAGATGTTTGAACACCAAAGAGATCTCAAGTGTCTCCTGGCCACATGAAAAAAACTTAGATTCTCTGCTGGCAAGAAAAATAAAAAATGTAAATAGAGTTTGAGCAAGACGTTTAATCGTTGCGAGGAATTAAAAGCACATATGAAGAGGATAGGTTATTAAGCATAAGGTTGATGAGTTCTGACGTTGGTAATCTTTACACGAAGCAGAGAATACAATAGAGTGTGAGCAAGACGTTTATTAGTTGCAATTTTTTTGCTGAGAAGCCTAAAACACGCATGAATATGATCGGTTATTGAAAACGAAGTTGATAAGCTCTGACGTTGAAAATCTATATATGAAACAGAGAAAATCGATTATGTTTATTACTTTGTTAAGAAGCGCTCTGTTACAGAGAGGAAGCAATGATCGAGAAGAAGAATAGACATGCGGAAAGTACCTGCAGATTGATCAAAGCAATGTTGCATTCAAGGAAATGAAGGGATGGAGTTTGTTCAGTGTAGCTTCAGGGAAGTTAAGAAAATGTTAAAAAATGCAAAATGGTTGATGTTTGATGTAACCCATATTGTTGCTCAAACTTCTTACGAGTTATGTTCATTATGTTCATTACTCCGTTAACAAGCTTTCTGTTACAGTGAGGAAGCAATGATCGAGAAGAAGAATATACTTGCGGAAAGTACATATGCGGATTGATCAAAGAAATGATGCATTCAAGGAAAAGAAGGGGTGGAGTTTGTTCAGTGTAGCTTCAGGGGAGTTAAGACAATGTTAAAAAAAGACAAAATGGTCGATGTATGCTGTAACCAATAGTGTTGCTCAAACTTATTACGAGTTAATGCAGGTACGCCTGTCTTAGTTCATGTTCAGTGTACCTTCAGGGGAGTTAAGACTATGTAAGAAAATAATTCACCATCAATATTTTTTGTGATCATTAGTGGTCGGTGTCTTTCGTAACAGTTAATGGAGGTTCGTGTGAAAGTTCATGCACCTACGTAGTTGGCCAACTAAATTTCGAACGCAGTATTTTTTCATATAAAAAAATGCACGTACGAAAATTATATTGTGGCTGGCGTTGTTACGACTTAACCAAAATGTGATTCAATCAAGACTAAACAAACCGTGATTCAACAAAAACTAAACAAACCGAATAAAACCAACGTGAATGCTTGGTCAGCAATTTAAGTGGTTGGCAATTAATTATACACAAGTAAACCGAATAAAGAATCCGAGAATAATTTTGAGTGATTGGCAAGAAAAGTTAATGATAGTAAATATCATATATTTGACATTTTAATTTTATGATAATCCTCTATATATTAAAAGAGAAACATTTGAAAAATTGTAACCTCAATTAATTTTGTAATAATTAAAAAAGACCCCAATACTTAGGTGTCACTCAATTAGGTAGTCAATTGCATTCAATTGAAAATAAGTAGGTCCACATTCGATTTTTATATGTTGCTAGATACATTTGTTGGTTAAACTATATGATATGATCATATGATATGATATTTACAATAGAAGCATTTATGATTGTTCTGCTAGATATAATTACTATTTTTTTTCTTTCCTCAAATAAAACCTACGGAATTATCATAAATGACTAATATATATATATGACAATTAATGTTTCTAATAATAAAAATTTGATAAAAGTTTATATCTTCTCCATAATTTTTTGTTTAATTTTATATTATTAAAATTAATTAAACAATTGAATTACCTATAAAATTAAATTCTAGATTTTTTCGAATATGCTATATTTTGAATTTTAACAAAATGACGATAAATGACTAAAACTATTAAAATTATTATGTTAAAAATTAATAATCAATGGTTTAACACTTTTATTATAAAAAGATACACATGATTTTAAAACCATATGAGTAAAAAGTATCATTTAATAATAAAACAAATATATATATATAGATTAAACTATATACCATATAAGATTACATCAATATTTTAATTACAAAACTTTCAATAAATTTTCAAGAACATTTATAAATTATAAACTTATTAAATTTTTCACATTGAAAATTTTGTTATCAATTATTTAAATATTTTGTTATAAAACAATATGAATGATCATAGGACCGTATGATTATGAAGTTTCATTTAATAAATAACTATATAAAATATAATATTCTTAGAAAAGTATATTGTTCATCTTAACTTATATTACCCTTTTTATTAAACTAACTATCGAATTGATAAATAATGTACAAAAAACAATCTCGCACTTTCTTTAAATAAAAGTTATGAAATTACCTAATATGATTAACATACATATGAAAATTCGTTATTATGAGTAATGAATGTTTGATAACAATATTTGTATCTTAGTTCTTTTATTATTTTATATTATTAAAAGATATTAAACAATCACATTAAATATGGAAGAATATAAAAGTTTTTATTTCATGCTTCTGTTTTGTTTTGTTTTTTTTTTTTTTTTCAAAATTTAGAGTTTGGATATTAATTCTAGATTTGATTATTTAATTAGATGATAGAAGCATTTTTTATTTTTATTCTTTTATTTAAATATATAATATGATCTCAAAGTAAATAATTATGTTTTTTGGTATAAAACCGAATAAACTGAAAACCGATGTAAACCAAATTGAACCGAAGTAAATATGAATTTAGAATAGCAATTATATTTTATTAACCGAAATACCGAAAAAACCAAACCAACCGAAACCTACCCGATATCCGGATTGAACACCCCTAATCCAAATGAAACCGAACTGTTGTTTCATTTTCCAAAACATAATAAAAATAACAACTTCATTCCGCGCAAGGCGCGGGTCTTATCCTAGTTTGTTTTTATTTCACGAAGCTAGTGCTCCGTGCGTGTAGGGTCAGAAAGTTACATACACGCGAAGAAAAATAGGAGAACGGTGGTGGGGAATTAGGTTGCAAATACGAGAACTGTAGTGGGAATTCTTGCTGCTAACAATATTTTTTTTTTGTTTCTTAACATTATTTGTTTCTAACAATACTATTTTTTGTATGGAACGGTAATATTGAAGGCCATCATACTACAAGAGTGAGTTGGGAAACGGTGATACTTACCAAAGCGGAAGGAGGATTTGGTGTGAAAGATCTACATAGCTGGAACCTTGTATGTATACTGAAGCTCATTTGGATGCTCTTCTTTCGGCCAAGCTCTGTCTGAGTCTGTTGGTTTAAAGAAGTCATACTAAGAGGAGATATATCAAACTATTGGACAATCAAGAAAAGCTCTACTCACTCTTGGTTGGTCAACAAGATGATCAAAGCATGCGACCTAATCTTCCCTCTGCTTAAGCGTAGGATTGGCAATGGAGAAACCACAAGGTTCTGGTTCGACAACTGGTCACCTTTCGGTAGTATCGACATATTTTTGAATGGCAACTCCTCTCGACTTGGAATTCCAAAAAATGCGACTCTTGCATCTCTCTTCACAGCTACTCGCTGGCGTTTTCCTCCTGCGCGAACAGAAAACCAACTACTGCTTCAGGTGCATCTTACTACGGTGTTGTTAACTCAGGAAGAGGACTACTATGAATGGGAGATGGAAGGTAAGGTCAGACTCAAGTATCACATAGGAGAGATGTACACTTATCTGAAAGGCCTTCAGCCGCTTGTCCCTTGGGCTAAGATTGTGTGGTGCTCCTACGCCATCCCGCGCCAGAGTTTTCTAACTTGGTTGGTTCTACTTGACCGCTGCCCTACAAGACACAGGTTGAACAGATGGGGTCTCAATGTGGATCCCCTGTGTCTACTCTGTAATACACAACATGAAACTAGGAATCACCTCTTCTTTGAGTGTGGTTTCAGTTTGGCGATTTGGACTCAGGTAGCAGCGCGATGCGATCTCCAACCCCTACGCTCGTGGGAGGACACTCTTCTCCAGCTCCAGGCTCTGCGATCGCCGCGTCACGCTCTCCGCCTTACACTACTTGCGTTGCAAGCGACTGTCTATTGGGTCTGGTCTGAAAGAAACAGTAGACTCCACAGCCGTGTCTTTAGATCTCCGGATGCTATTGTTTCACTGATTGACAAGCAGCTTCGAAATCGTCTTCAGAGCATCCGACTAACCAACCCCCGATCCTCCTCCGCAATGACGCAACTTTGGTTCCTTCACTCTCCGGTTTGATCGCAAGCGGAGTAAACAAGAAGCAGCAACTCTCGATTCTTCCAATACTCTTCCACCGTTTCAACTTCACCATCAGGCTTTGGGCTTTTACTTTTCAACTGGGCTTTAGTTCTATTCATATGTGTTTCTAGATGGGTTAACTAAGTAAATCTCAGAACAAACTTAAGCCTTTGGACTTGTCTATGTTTTATTTCTTTTGCTTTTAATATTAAGAACTAGTGATATTCCGGCGCTACGCGCCGGATTTGTATGTTTTTCTTACTTAATTTATAATTTATTATATGGTCTTAGTAAAAAAAATATGTAAAATGAAAATATGTAAAAAATAATATTTTCTGATCTTTTTATAATAATTAGCGACCATAATATATTATTTTGTTTGAAATTATTTAGTTCAAAGTAAAATAACATAAGTAGTTGTTAATAATCGATTTTAATAAAAATAGAATAAAAATTAATAGTCGTAAAAAGCTTTTTTAGTTAGAATCTTAAATACTTGTGTCATAGACTGAGCTTTCTTTCAAAAAATGTTTAAAAGTGTTAAACCTGAGAAAGTTGATTAACGCATGTAGGAGGACCACCTGAGAAAGGAGATGATGCATAAGAAAACTGCTATTTTAAAAGTAAGCAATCATTAACTGGTAAACTGAAATAAGAAATCGGTGTACTTTCCCATTAATCAACAACATATCAACCCCAATATCTTTCTCCTTTCTTAACATTTCAAGTTTGCCAAAATTGTTGTAGCTTAGTTTGAACATCTCTACATTGATTTGTCTTTAACTCCGAACAATGAAACTGGAAATTTGACAATGATTGAATTGGAAAAAGTAAAGGGAGTATCGTCTGAACTCTCACACCATCTATACATATACAATGAAACTGAGAAAGCAGGAACTAAAGAAGCATTCAATAGGAGATGGTGTGATGAATGTGATTTCTGGATTGATTATATGAATGATTACGTCGATTGCGTTAAAGAAGGAGAATTGTAGAGGCTATATTCTCCATCGTCAACATCAAATACAAAAAAATCCTATAAACCAATGTTTTGAAACCCGACCCGGACACTGAATCAAATGATTTACCTAATCACTGGATCATTGGATTAACCGCATATGAATTGCGGGTTAATAAATAAATTAGTTTTATTATATAATAATATATTAGCTATGAAAACAAATATATATAAAAACTAAAGTTAAGAATTTTAAGTGTACATAAAAAATATTAAGAAATAGTTTAGACTATTTAAAAAAGTTGTAACATAAGAATTATGACATCTAAAAAAATCAATACATTTTCCAATCCAAAATAAACCAGAATTAAAACATTATTGTAATAAATTGTCAATAACAAAAATAAACTAACACCAGATCACATCAACTAATTTTGATTTTCTCTAAATTTTAAAACTTACCAACATTTTTTTTTCTAAATTTGTCACTTCATCATTTTTGGGATATTTTTCAGTAAGAGAATTCTCTAATTTATTATAATCAATCTCGCTAGGTTTTTCTTCTTCAACGATCCAAACTCTGTTTTGTAATTCATATGATCATATGATTTTTTATCTGGAAATTAAAAATGTAATGATATGTATTAAATTAAATTAAATAAAAAAAATTATTTACTCACCTTTCTTGCCAAAGTAAATTGTAGTGTAGAGGAATAATAAGTCTCATCGTGCTTCAGTCTGTTTTACGGACGTGCAGCTCAAGCACAATCATGACTCAATTTTTTTACAAACGTAAATTGTAGTATAGAAGAAGAGGAAGACGATAATAAAACTGAAATTTCAAAATTTTAATTAGAAATTTAGAATATAAAAAATAATTTCAAAATATAACTTAAACTAAAAATAGTAAAAATAAAAATTATCTATTGATTCAACCAGTGCTGCAATAAAACTCAAACTCGATTTCTATTGGGTCACAGATTTATCAGTTCAATTACGGATCTGGATCAGATTCAAAACATTCTTATAAATGCTTGGACATGTATCAAGAAAAGTTTAACCTCTCCTCCCCCTATTTATTTCACAATTAATACCAAAATTCAATTAAATTTAAGTTGAAAAAATATTTTAATTATTAAAAAGAAAAGTTTAACTTTCCCTCCCCCTCCATTGATTTCACAATTAATACCAAAATTCATTAAATTAAAATTGAGTACATATTTTAATTATTAAAAAGAAAATGTCACATGGAATTTTTCCACCCAATGAGATAAAAAAAGCCTACTTTATTAGTATAGATAGATAGATATCAGTTTTCAAAAAAAAAAACAATACTATCTTTTCCTGGTTTTCTAACAATATTAATACGTGCGTGTGTTTGACTATGAAAACCGGAAGGCCGTCGTGTGGAGTAGTTCATTTTCATCTATGAAACCTGAAAAGGATTATATTTTATCTGGTACGTCAACATGAAACGAGTCGAATCTAAAGGGTTGAGATGAATAGAAAGGCTGGAAAATAGATATACTGTGGATGTATGCGTTATAACATTTTATTTTTGGTCAAATGCGTTATAACTTATGCAAGGACAAAAAACAGAGAAGATTTCTCAGTGTGTTATTTTAAATCATTGATCATGGATTAAGACCCAAAAAAACATCATTACTAGGCAACATAATTAATATAAATTCAAAACATTAAAAATTAGTAGTAACTTGAAGATAAAAAGGATTTCATATTCTAGACGGTTATATACATGATTGGATCTGAAAATGGTGGAAGTTTGGTGGTAGGAATTTTTTTGGGGCAAAACATAAATTCGTTGATTTCGAATTCGATTTTTACCGAAAACTAATTTATCATGTGCTTAGCCATACACTGAAGAACTATATCTTAAACTTCATTTAAAAAGTCTGAAACTAGACTACTCAACCATTTCAACCTCTAAAAAAATTATCTAAACAATATTGATCCAGACATCCATAATTTTTAAAAGATGAATATTCATGAACCAATTCGTAATTAATATGTTACACAAATTTTAATGAGTTTGGAGATATATCATTGACGCTAACAAAAGAACGACTAAAAGCAACAAATCTAGCCACCACAACACAGAATCCTTTGTTAGATTTTATAAATATTCTTCCTAACCTGTAATATTTGTTTCTTGTTGTAAGTAAAGAAGAGAAGAGAAGAGAAGAGAGGAATTTCGTGTGTCTTATTCCATGAATAATGATCTCCTTATATAGGATACAATAGCTTGGAGACAAAGCTTAACTTGGAGTGGGGAACAAGTATATCTAGGACTTTCCATATGGACATCACTACAATATTTATAACACTTCCCCTTGATGTCCAATATGTCGAAGTGCTTTCAAAACGCCGTAGATGCTGTCTCGTTAAAAACCGAGATTGTAATGCCATAACCGTCTAGAGTTTGTAATGCGTTTGGAATACTGCCTCGTTAAAACCTTTCCATGGTAAACCCAAAAACCCAATGTGGTAAAAACGGGAAGCCATGGATAGGAAAAAGAGTACAGCCGCATTACTTCCCCTGAAGTGAACATCACTGAAGGCTTCTCAGTGATCGCATACCAATCTGCTGCATAAGCTTCCTAAGCGTGCATGTTGGTAATGCCTAAGTGAAGAGGTCGGCTGAGTTCTCGCTGGATCTGACTTAGAGTACCTTGACCTCTCCTTCTTTCTGAAGATCGTGGGTTGAAAAAGAACTTGGGGAGAACATGTTTAGTCTTGTCACCCTTGATGTAACCATCTTTGAGCTGAGCTATGCATGGCGCATTGTCTTCGTAAAGAACGGTCGGCTCGTCTTTACCATCCGTGATCCCACATGCTGTCCGAATATGGTGTGTCATGAGTCTCAATCAGACACACTCTCTGCTTGCTTCATGGATCGCCAATATATCCGAGTGATTGGATGATGTGGCTGATATAGTCTGCTTGACTGATCTCCATGAAATGGTCGTGCCTCCATATGTGAAAACATAGCCGGTTTGGGACTTAGCACTGTGTGGATCGGACTGGTAACCTGCATCAACAAAATGCTTTCATGATATTCATGGTCCATTAGGATCATATGGTTTATCTCTCTTAGATAAATTCGACCATGAATGTCTTTGTATGTCCATGATCTGTCCGGATCATGACATCATTCATAATCCATCCGGATTATGTTCTTGTCCACTATATATCTTATTCATATCCTTTGACAAAAACTCTTTATGAATTTTTAGTATATGTCCACGGCCTGTTCATGAAGTGGCTATTGTGTTATAGTTTGAAGTTTAATCAAAACTAAGCCACTTTTTGGTCAATAGGACGTTCCTCTCACTTGATGGTTTAGGTCGGATTTAAGACCTAGAGGAACTGGTCGGAACAAGCTGGACGGGATGGATTGGTCGGGACCAATGATGATTAAGGTCGAACTAGGTCGGACATGATCCTAGTCGGTATGGTTCCCTTTGGTCGTGAATCCGATGGATTCTCAGACCATTTGATCAATCTATTCTTGGTACTGTTGGATCATAGATCCCAACATTCATATACGGCTAATGATCTCTACTATAGATCATCGTAGTCTCTTCATAGCCTTTCCAAGAATCAATCATCTTAATCATCCTTTCTTTAAGTATAAACACAAGGAATATATTGACTACTATATGGACTGATCAGAAACGTTCTTATAGAACTTTCTACTAAACATCACTTAGTCTTATCATATCGTGTGTACATACACGCATGCAGCTGCATTTCAGTCCATGAACAACGCAGGAACGATGTTGTTCTATGAGAACTTCTTTCTCATTTCTCAAGGTATCTTATGTTGCCTTTATATCCAGTGATATATCCAATGTCTACTACATCTTCCTTAGATGTCCAAATCTTTATTAATTTCGATATTGGGTAGTAGCATTCACCACCTAGGAATTTATTTCCTTGTTCCTTAGTCCCTGTGAGTATCCTTGTGTGATCAAGCCATTCCTTTTGAATGCTTTATGTAGCAACATGTACGACCACTTGTCTGTACTTTCATGTTCTACAGCTCACGATTTTATTTTCCTCACAAGACTCATCTGTTCACTGGTTAGATGGCGTCTATCTTATGTATTTGGCCAATACGCCCATCATATTCATTCTTTACTATAACTCCACGTCCCATTCATTTCTCTATGATGAGTACTCTTACGTGGGTTAGTGATCCTCGCATATCTCTTATGCTCAAGTGCTTTCTCTTTATCACTTATGAGTGTGTGTATGTGTCGACACCTTATATAATGTTCCATCGCGTTCTATCGCGTTCTAGACATGATACAATCGATTGAGATTTTATTATTATCAGGATCATTGAATACTTTGTAGTTTGCAAGGCTACATTGTATGATACCTGTACCTTAGGACCGGCCGGTCTTATCTCATTGTCTAGTATGGTTTCTCTTTCATGAACCCGGATCTATCATTATGAGCACCTTATCTCTTTCTATCCGAGGTTCCTTATATATGGAACATACTTGTCTATCTTGTATAGACTTCTACAGCAACTTGATTATGTCTCTACTAGGACATTTATATAGTGGTGCTAAGCTGGTATGACTTAGTCATTCTTTCGGGTCTGTCTGGCTATCATTCTTTCTTTGTTTATGGACGTCCAGTACATATATATCTGGTCCGAGGATCTTTGCCAAGACTTGGATGGTTAAAACCATTCCACTTTCACTTTCTATTTACCAGCTTATAGCTTTCTCCATGATGTTGGATAGTCGGATTCATCTTGTATGTAATCCGTGTACCTTGGCCACAATATGATCACCTTTGTTTGGCTCATGGTCTCACTGAATTCGTGGGAGAAAGATCATGTTCTCTTATCCAACATATATTCCCGATTTTCATCTCATCCTTAGATGAGGTATTCCATCCTAGATGGCACATAGGTATGTGGTGGTTTATTCATAGACTCTTAGGATGGTCTATATCTGGATTATGACCCTTTATCATCTTTAGACGGGAATATATATGCTCACTTTATATGGCCTGATGTAACTTATCTTTCATACATGTATTCTTGTGGTGTACCCAAGCTTATAGACTTTTGAAGTCTCAACCTTATAGGTTATGCCTTTTACGGCCAAGCTATAATGCCTTATGGCCTTCAGCCATGCTTATCATGTTCGGGTTTTATAGTATGGTCATGGACCACATGGAGTGTTTATTCTCCCCCTCATGAACGTGCTATAAAGTACGTTTGTTTGTCCTCACTTAAACGTAATGCTTGGACGGTCAGCATGGTTTTAGACCATGATACACGAATTTGTGGTCTGGTCATGATCACGGGTTTTGTTCTCACTATCCTCATGATCAGATTATACTTTCGTGTTGCTTGGAACAATGAAGCCTACTGAGTTTCCCTTGTGTACATGTTTCACAACGTGAGATCTTATGGGATAACTCTTTGTGCCTTGTTAATCAAGTTCAGACCAGGATGGCTAATCCGGTCATGCCATAAAGTGTATAAATTCGTTGGTGAACCTTACTGGTTACCTAGGCTTTTATGCCTTATCACACTGATCCTTAGCATAGTATTAGATCAGTAGGGAGAATGTAGTCTCGACCTCTCTTATATATATGCCTTTGGCGATTTTCATAAGCTAAAGGGACATTTCCTTTTGCTTTACTTTGCCCATTGGTTTATTATTGAAACCATTTTGATGTGGCTTGTAATGCCATTTCGACCTTTACTCCCTCCTCGACCATGATTGGATCTACAACCACGGTTATTGTGGTATCCTTGTCCACGGCCAGTGGAGATTTTTTTTGGTCTCTCTCAATGGGTCTTAGGTGATAAATTTCGTGCCTCTTAAGGCCATGCCTTAGGCGTGGTGGTCTAGACATACTCTTCTCGAGTTTTCATTCTCATTTGTCAATCAAAAATATTTTTCAAGCAAATCAATCAAGATAAAAGAAAAACTTTTATTAATGCTATGAAATTTGAATGACAAATTATATTTAAAACAAAACACCAAATCATAAGTATGAAATCAGAATGTCAAAAGGCTTAAACAATAGCCGGCCAGTCCATAATAACATCTTGGACGTGGCTCACATTTGGTTCTCTATTCAATGAATAAACCAATCTCATCATCTATATGAGTCCACCCGAATTTTCTTTTCTTAGCTTCTTCAGCATCACCGTATATCATCTCACATTGATACTCGGCACTTATCTCCATAACATAGTCGAGTTTGTCGAGGTTGACTTTCCTTTTCTGCTTCTTTTCCTCAAGAGCTGAAAGGTATGAGAGAAGGTCGTAATAGGTTGTGAAACCTTTAGCCTTCTGTGATAACAACACTTCCTTTGAATGGATCGTGTCACGAGTCTTGCTTAACAAGTCATAGTTTGTTATCACTACACCACATAGTTTAAGACTATAGGTGATTCTCATAAGATCAAAGTGATAGTCATCCACGGATTCATAATCCTGGAACCTCAGAGCCTTCCATTCTTTCATGGACTCATCTAGTAGTGGCTCGAAGAACATGGTGTTCAATCTCGACCAGATATCGTAAGGATCGTTGATGTAACTGCACTCATCATACAGATCCTTCACGAGATGCTTTCTCATTATCAAAACAGCTCTACGCCTTTCATATGCAAGGGTATCATTGCCGTATTTGATACACTTCCCAAGTCCTTTAGACTTTAAATCGGCTGAAGTGTTCATCGCCCAATCAAGGTAATTGTCTCCATTGAGATCAAGGGCTGGGTAATCCGAGTGATGGAGTCTCGACATCTGAATCATATCAAAATGATTTGTGTTAGTACATACAATTTCTGATGCCATTGGCTATCCAAGAAATAAAAAGCACTCGGCTAGTATGTAAACAATAAAGCCATATGGCTTGTGTGACCAATGCCATTCGGCTATTACACAATTAAATCACATTGCCAGCAAACAAATAAGAGGGCCATACGGCCAGTTTGCATTCTCTTTAGAAATTTACTTTCTCATAACTCATCCATCACTTAATCAACTTATTTGATTTATAAATCCCTTGAAAATAGTGGGATGGAAGAGTGCATGGTTTAGCCATACCATATGGTATGCTACATCGACCCATGCGATTTAATGGTCTAGTAGTACCATTCGGTACACATCCTCGACCAAATAAAACGGATCGTGATTTAGCTGCACTGTGGTGCGCATCATCCATCACCGGTGATTGTGGATCACCGTGGATCATCGAGGATCACCGTGGATCACCTTGGATCACTGATCATCGTAGATTATCGCGGATCATCGAGGATCATCATGGATCATAGATCAACGCGGATCATCGTGGATGATCACCGTGAATCATAGGTGAAAAATCTAGTTGCACCTGAGGGTGAACATCATCGACCATTGATTTTATTTTATGGTCTAATCGTACTTAAGAGTACGTATCATCGACCTTTACTTCATATGGTCTAGTCATACCTATTGGTATGCATCATTGACTTAAAAGAAAATCATGGTCTAGCCACACTATGGTGTGCATCATCGACCAAAAGATGTGGAAAACATTAACCTTATGTTTTGTTTGGACATATAGCGTGTCATCCTTAAAGGGGTATCACTTGTTGTCCATACAAAACGAAAGTCATGTAATCACATGCTTTATATTTTAGGGATTTAGGGTTTCTTAAAATCAGATTTAAACTTTAAGGATTAGGGTTTAAAATTCAAATCTGTTTTTAGGATTAGGTTAAACATTGACCTTAAATTTTGTTTGGACATATAGCGTGTCATCCTTAAAGGGGTATCACTTGTTGTCCATACAAAACTAAAGTCATGTAAAACTATTAAGGGTTTAGGGTTTTGATTTTAAAATAAACAGAACTAAAATCAACCAAATCAAATCGCAAAATTTTTAAATCGGATTTAAGATGAAGAGAAGTTTGAAATCCGAATTGCTTGAACCACAAGTAAAGATTAGGGTTCTTGAGATCTTACCTTAATCTTTGCCGATCTTTTCTCATTGGTTCCTCTTTTAGAAACCTTAAATAATCAACAATGAAAGTTTCAAAGTTGGATTAGTATGAGATCTAAGAACAATAGAAATCGAAATTAAGAGAGATAAGGAGTTGGCGGCTATTAGGGTTTTGGATGATTTTTGACGGCGCGGCTTGCACTGGGAGGTGACGGCGCGTCTGGAGTCGGATTGATGCGTGGTCTGCGGCGCTGGATTCGTCTCGTCAAGAGCTTCAATTTGATATATTACTCGTCGTCTGGATCCTTACGGTTAGGGAGATATGACGGTTTAAAGTTGCGGCTGAAATTAGAGTTTTTGTGGTCGCTGGATTTTAGCTAGGGTTTAGAGTCTCGTGCTGATAACGTGTTGTAAGTAAAGAAGAGAAGAGAAGAGAAGAGAGGAATTTTGTGTGTCTTATTCCATGAATAATGATCTCCTTATATAGGATACAATAGCTTGGAGACAAAGTTTAACTTGGAGTGGGGAACAAGTATATCTAGGACTTTCCATATGGACATCACTACAATATTTATAACATTTCTACTAAATCAAAATTACGAAACATTTGACGTCGGGTTGATAATCTATTGCAGGATATTTCAAGACTTAAGTTAATTATAAGAAAACTATTAGGTGGGATTAATAATTAATAAGAAACTAGTCCTGAATATAATGATATATGATTATGAATCCTCTTTTCAAGTAGTTTTGTCTTCTCTACCTTTTCTCCCCATTTTTCCTCTCTTTTGCTTTTTGCAATTTTCCAGCAAAGAGGAGGAAAAAAGTGACAACACTTAAAGATCATCCTCTTCATCTTCCTCTTTAGATGCGACGAAGAAACAAGAAAATCTCTTAAGCTTCTCACTTTCTCAAACAAATTAAAAAAGCACTCTCCTTTATCTTTCTTGATTTTATTTTCTGGAAAATTCTTTTTTTTCTTTCTTCTGTGTAGTGGTCGTACTAAACACGCTGCCTTTTGTAGGTAAAAGCTGTAGAATCTTAAAACCAGCTTTATCTTTTTATTTTGGGTTGAATTCAACTCTCTCTTTTCTTTTCTCTTTTACGGGTCCGACCATCTCTGCAACATCGTACTTGTTTTGAGAGACAAAACTGTCGAAGACCATCTCCCTTGTCTTCTTCACTTCAAGAACTCTCTGTCTCCTCTGTACTTCCACTCTCTCTTTTTCCGTATCTGTCAGCCTTTGATTCCGCTTTTCTGTTTCTTGACATATACCATGTATATATCTTCCTCTTCCTTGAAGTGACTTTATTTTCTTTACTATTTTTTTCAGATAATTAATCTTAATTTGACTTTGAATTTCAGTGACTCAAGCTCTGTTATGGAGGATAGAGGTTTCTCGCCATGTCCAATAACGATTCCTAAGTAGATGAAAAGAAGATCCCCTTGAGCTTGATTCTTGCTGGGACTTTGATCGAACTTTTGGTGGGCTTAATAAACAACATGAAGCAACAATGGCTGTTCCTGCTCGTGATCCTCTGTACGCTCGTCATGTTTCTTACGGTGGACGCTCGTCACAGACGTCTACTCAGCGACAACGACCAGAGCGAAGCTGCTCTGTTAACGGCGTTTAAACAAACCTCCGTCAAGTCGGATCCTCGTAACTTCCTGAGTAGCTGGAAATACGGGTCGGGTGGGTCGGGTCGCGACCCGTGTTCGTGGCGAGGCGTCTCGTGCTCCAACGAAGGCCGAGTCGTCGGCCTAGATCTACGGAACGCCGGCCTCACCGGAACCCTAAATCTCAACAACCTCACGGCGTTATCGAGTCTCCGGAGCCTCGACCTCTCGAACAATTCGTTCTCCGACGAGTTCCCGGAGATCGATCTCCCGGCGGCTCTACAACACCTCGATCTGTCGCAGAACAACTTCTCCGGCGACTTCTCCCGTCTCAGCTTCGGCCTCTGCACCAACCTCACCTTCTTCAGCTTATCGCACAACAACGTCTCCGGCGAGGAGTTTCCGGTTACTCTCCCGAACTGCGAGCTCCTCGAGACGCTGAACCTCTCCAGGAACAGCCTCGCCGGAAAACTCCCCGGAAGAGAATGGGGGAGTTTCAAGAGCCTGAAACGGCTCTCTCTATCGCACAACCGTTACTCCGGCGAGATTCCGCCGGAGCTTTCTCTCCTCTGCGGAACACTAGAGGTTCTCGACCTCTCCGGTAACGGCTTCACCGGTCAGCTCCCGGAGTCTTTCATCTCGTGCAGCTCATTGCAAAGCCTGAACCTCGGAAGCAACAAGCTCTCCGGGGAGTTTCTAACCACCGTAGTGAGTAAACTCCCCGGAATCACTTCTCTTCACTTGCCTTACAACAACTTCTCAGGCTCTGTTCCGCTCTCGCTCGCCAACTGTACTAGTCTTCGGGTTCTTGATCTTAGCTCAAACGAGTTCACTGGGGAAGTGCCGTATGGATTGTGCACTCCGGTTCTCGAGAAGTTGCTTATCGCCAACAACTACTTATCAGGGACTGTTCCTGCGGAGCTAGGGGGATGCAAGAGCCTGAAGACGATAGATCTCAGTTTCAACGCTCTCGCTGGTCCCATTCCAAAGGAGGTATGGACAATGCCGAAGCTATCGGACTTAGTTATGTGGGCGAACAATCTCACCGGTGAGATCCCTGACGACATTTGTGTCAACGGAGGGAACTTGGAGACTCTGATCTTGAACAACAATCTCTTAACCGGTTCTATACCGGAATCAATCTCCAAATGCACCAACATGATCTGGATCTCCCTTTCTGGTAACCTGCTTACGGGGAAGATCCCGGCGGGGATCGGAAAGCTCGAGAAGCTGGCGATTCTTCAGCTTGGGAACAATTCTTTGACCGGTGACGTCCCTCCTGAGCTTGGGAGCTGCAAGAGTCTTATCTGGCTTGATCTGAACAGCAACGGTCTAACCGGGAACCTCCCGGCTGAGCTTGCGAGCCAGGCGGGAAAGGTAATGCCTGGAAGCGTCGCTGGTAAACAGTTTGCGTTTGTTAGGAACGAAGGCGGCACGGATTGCAGAGGTGCAGGTGGTTTAGTTGAGTTCGAAGGCATTCGCGCAGAGCGGTTAGAGCATTTCCCGATGGTTCATTCTTGTCCCGAGACACGGATATACACGGGCTTGGCGATGTATACATTCGACGGAAACGGGAGCATGATCTACTTGGACCTCTCGTATAATGCGGTTTCAGGTCCTATTCCTTTGAGCTACGGTAACATGGTATACCTTCAGGTTTTGAATTTGGGACATAACTTGTTATCCGGAACCATACCGGATAGCTTTGGTGGATTAAAAGCAATTGGTGTTCTTGATCTGTCTCACAATAACCTCCAAGGCTTCTTACCTGGATCACTTGGAGGTCTGTCTTTCCTCAGCGACTTAGACGTCTCTAACAACAATCTTACCGGACCAATACCATTCGGAGGGCAGCTCACAACGTTCCCACTCAAAAGATACGCAAACAACTCAGGCCTCTGCGGGCTTCCTCTCCCGCCTTGCAGCTCTGGTTCCCGCCACCACCCGAGCTCCACTGCTCACAATAAGAAGCAGAGCATCGCCACTGGGATGATCACCGGGCTTGTGTTTGCTTTCATGTGTACGTTGATGCTTACTATAGCGCTCTACCGAGTGAGGAAAGTTCAGAAGAAAGAAAAGAAGAGAGAGAAGTACATTGAGAGCCTTCCGACCTCTGGCAGCAGCAGCTGGAAGCTCTCTAGCGTCCATGAACCGTTGAGCATCAACGTCGCGACGTTCGAGAAGCCGCTGCGGAAACTCACGTTTGCGCACCTTTTGGAAGCCACCAACGGGTTTAGCGCTGATAGTATGATCGGATCAGGCGGGTTTGGAGATGTATACAAGGCTAAACTCGGGGACGGGTCTGTCGTAGCGATAAAGAAGCTGATTCAAGTCACGGGACAAGGGGATAGAGAGTTCATGGCTGAGATGGAGACGATTGGGAAAATCAAACATAGAAACCTTGTTCCTCTTTTGGGGTATTGCAAGATCGGGGAAGAGAGGCTTCTCGTCTATGAGTACATGAAACACGGAAGCTTAGAGACCGTTCTACACGAGAAGACCAAGAGAGGTGGAGTCTTCCTCGATTGGAACGCGAGGAAGAAGATTGCAACGGGAGCTGCACGTGGTCTAGCGTTCTTACACCATAGCTGCATCCCTCACATTATCCACAGAGACATGAAGTCTAGCAACGTCCTTCTAGACCAAGATTTCACGGCCCGTGTCTCGGACTTTGGTATGGCAAGGCTGGTGAGCGCTCTGGACACGCATCTGAGCGTGAGCACGCTCGCGGGAACTCCCGGCTACGTTCCACCGGAGTATTACCAGAGTTTCAGGTGCACAACCAAAGGAGATGTGTATAGCTACGGGGTTATACTTCTGGAGCTTCTCTCGGGGAAGAAACCGATCGATCCGGAGGAGTTTGGTGAAGACAACAATCTCGTGGGATGGGGTAAACAGCTCTACAGGGAGAACAGAGGAGCTGAGATTCTTGATCCGGACCTGATAACTGAAAAATCAGGCGACGTTGAGCTTTTTCATTACTTGAGAATTGCGTCTCAGTGTCTGGACGATCGACCGTTCAAAAGACCAACTATGATTCAAGTAATGGCAATGTTCAAAGAGTTTGTTCAGGTGGATACAGAGAATGATGATAGTCTCGATGACTTCTCTCTCAAGGAAACGCCTTTGGTGGAAGAACCACGAGATAAAGAGCCTTGAAGGTCTTCTTATGGAAGGGGTTTGTTACCATTATACACGGTTCTAGGCTATAGAGAAATACTTTATTGTAAAGTTTTTTTTTTTTGGACAAATAAGATCTCTTTTGCTTATTTCATCAAGATTATGGATACATTACATATTTGTTACAAAAAGTGAAGAAACAAAAAAACAAAGAGAAGACTAATGCTTCTTGAAAAGAAAAAAAGTTACTTAAGGTAGACATAAAATACATGTCAATTCCATGTATATACGAGTAAACCATATAATTTTAAAAATTAATTTCGGAAAATCAACAGAAGAGTCAAAACTCTTTCGTTGCATTTTTAATAGTTTTAAACTTAGGCACCAGCGTAAGGGTTAGCAGGTTTAGGTGTGTTTTTGACGAGACCACATTGGAGGCTTGTCTCGGGCATGTTGTATTCATCTCTAAGTGATTTCTCTGGAGACAAGACGCTGACGTAAAGCTGCTGTCCTAAGTAACGTCTCTCTGTGTTCTCAGATCGAACGTTCCACATTCCACAGTTATCAAATGTGAGCAAGATTGCTGCCCAGCACTTCGGGTAGACTTGAACTGTGTGTCTGCTCACTGCATCCAAGAGGTTGTAGTTCTTCCTCTTCTCTGGGGTCCAAGTCCCTGGCTCAACACTTTGAAACAGAGCAAAAGAAAAGAAAAAATGAAAATTAGGTCAAAATGAATAGTTACTTGTGACGCAAGAATATGGTTAATTTGTATGTTTTACTTACGCAACGGAGAAGAAAGAATAACCGTCCAAGTGCCAAGACTGAACACTCTTCTCGTGGTTCTCGAACACCACCTCGATGAAGGTGCGGTGAGTGATGTTAAGAACGTTAGGCTCGACCTTGATGGTCTTGATCTGTTCCGGAGTCGGGTCATCGGTGATGGTATCATACTTAAACACCTTGTCGGAAATACCAAAGTACTCGGCGAGCTTTAGTGGGGTTTCAGGGTCAGTGTGGGAGACTCCGTTCAATGCGTACCTAAGCTTGCCATCGACCTTGGCCTGAGTGTTCACGAGCTTGATTGTGCGTGTGATGTTGATCTTTCCATAATGGTAAGATCCCTGAGGGTTAGGCCTGGCTGCACTAGCGGTCAAGTTCCACCTGAAGGATCGGAACTGGTTCAACGACCAAGCCCATCCGACCGGACCAGCCGGGAGCTGTGAAGAGGCAGGTCCTTTGCCTCCCTCGTAGCGGAGAAGTCCGGTTGTTGTGATAACCGACTTCAAGAACCTAGAGGATGCAACCATGTAGTAATCTTTAGGTTCTTGATTCGCGGTGACGATGGTGCCGAAGCACTGGCCAACGTGGACGTCAAGAGAGTCGTAATCGTTTTGGAGAACGTGGGAACCTTCCATCTCAACGAGCTTCATCTTGTGATTCTGAATCCTAAAGTTGATCGATGTCTTGAGACCCACGTTACAGATCCTAACCCTGTATGTCTTTTCAGGTTTCAAGGTGAAGAGCGGCGCGTCTGATCCATCGCCTTTACCGGCCTTTCCGTTGATGAGAATACCGTCTGGACGACCAATGGTACGACCACCATCAAGGAATTTCTTCAACTGGGTGTGGCTCTTAGTGTACCAGTCACCGATGAGGACGGTGTAGTCATCTTCAGGATCAGCGTAAGGGACCGGGATGAGGAGACGGCTGTTCACACGGAGTCCACCAAATCCACCAGCGGCACGGTGCATCCCGGTGGTGGGGTAGTAGAAGTAGCTTCCGATCTGATCCTTAGGCTGGAAATGATAAGTGTAGTTGGTACCGGGCATGATTGGACACATAGTCCCTGGAGTTCCATCTTGCCAACAGTTCTTCCTGTGCTGGATTCCATTCCTAAAATGTACAAATATATATAATAATCACAGTCAGATGAAACATTCATTTTAATTTGTAAAATTAAAGAGTTATTATGCATAGATAACATGGCTTTCTAATTATCAAATTTTTATTAGTATTATTAAGATTGACCTAGAAACATTAGTGTCTCTTTAATTTCAGATCCAATCTTTAACTTAAAGTTTTTTTTTAATATAGAGTTAACATGTATTTGTAGATGACTGGTGGTTATTACCAAGTGAGGAGGAAGGGTTCATCCAGGTTGTTGAAGACGTTGATGATGATATTGTTGTTGGAGGTAGAGTTGATGTTGGGACCGGGGAATTGGCCGTTGATTAGAATGACTTGTTGTGGAACACCGAGAGGAGAAGCGGTTCCATAGGTCACGTTCCATACGTGGTGGAAGTAAGGGTCTTCGGCACGGACCACCACCAGTGTTGCGGCTGCGGCCAGGTAGAGGCACGCGGCCAATAGTTTAACCCCTCGCATATGTGTTTTTGTGGGGGTATTAATTTGTTTATTTATTATTTGATTATGCTTTGGGGTTTGGATTTTGAGTTGTGGAAATGCCTGAAGACGTTTTTATAGGGTTTCTTAAGACGAATGTTTTTCCTGCTTTTTCTCATCTTCTTTGGCATCCCCTCTCATTTCGCTATTCATTTCCATATTTGGGAATATTGAAGTTTAACCTCTCCCTATTTTTGGTGGTCTAAATTCCTCTTAGCTTTTTTCTTCTTCTTTTCTATTTTTTTGGCTTTGGTTTCCATGTCTGAGAATTTGGGTAATTTAGATTTTAAAAGAGTACTTTGAGAAAGAAAAATCTATTTAGTCATGTGATAAAGTTGTAGAGATAACTTGAATGTATCTCAATTAATTCACATACAAAATAATAAATTTATAGAACTATAGTTATTATTATTAGCATCATTAGTTTTTCTGTTGTTAAACACTCATATATAGTTATGACCACTTTTCTGTCATAAAGGGCAAATGCTTCGAAACCACGTCCAGGAAGTGACTCATTGTGCCATATATTCTAGTGAACTATTATTTTGTTATGCTATGAAACACCTTAAACTTAGGTGCTGACTGGTTTTCCCGCTACCACCCGCAAACGCAATTTTTGCGGTTCATAGCGGTTGTTGGCGTTTCGAAACAATCACAGAAAACGCTACAAATTGCTTCAAACCGCTTCGAACCTCTTAAAATCAAAAGCTGGTTCCAGCTAGCGTTTGCGGTTGCGGGCGGTTGCGGGAGGGTAAATTTTTTTTCTTTAAAAACAGAATAAATAAAAATAATACTAAAAATATCTAATAAAAATTTTCAATCTATATATAATAGCAAACCTGTTTTTTATAACCGCTGATGTCATTATTTTTTTATAGGAAAAAAAAAACAAAATCTAACGGTAAGAAATGTACAAAAATATAATCCAAGGGATAGAATTTTGTTTGGGTTGAAGGGTATGATGTCATCATTCACATTAGCAACAGACGCCTTGATCACATCTCCTCAAAGGCTTTCCCTAAATGAATTGCAGAACCGTCGTGCCCTTTAAGAATTATGTCTTTTCAATCGTTGTCTTCTATCTCATCAAAGGCCTCACCAAGTTATACCTTTTCTAAGGCGACTCTTACACAAATAGCAGAACCGTCATCATTTTCCTTAAGAGTCGTGTCTTTTCACAAATTTATAAATAGAATTGACTGTATAAGGTTGCGTATTTTGTAGTTCCTTCACCAAATTCTCTAATTGGTTTCTTACTCTGTCTGGACTTTTTTTTCTGGGAATTATTTCTGTGGACATTTGATTCATATATGCGTTGAATCGTTCTTCCATACATGTTCTTTCAGTGTATCTTTCACCCAGAATCTCAGACTGGATTTCTACATAATCAACTTTGTAATTGTTGTATGTCTGATTTCTGCCACTTTTAATTTTTGTTAATCTTCCTCTTTTTGTAAACACGTATTTGTCGATGCAATTTTCCTTTTGACGGCTTGCTCTAGGAACACAAATCAATTTAATTGCCGCTATTTGAATGCCTCCGTAATTCATTCTCTTTTTGTATATGGCTAGGAATGCCTGGGATGAGATGGAGTTAATTGCGTCTTCTTTTTTTTTTTGGCCCACGTACAACCACTTGAACACTTACACCAGAGACTATTATAGCAAATTGTAATGTATCTTGGCCACCTTTATCCAACACGTATGGACCTTTTCCAACTTCTGCTATCTTTTGCAAAAGTCACGACGAGTTCAAGCTTTTTTCAGAGCTTCCTGCAAAAGGTTTTTTTTTTCTTATTCTCTTGGGGGATTTTATTCATTAGCATCTGATCCAATTGGTCGTCATTCTCGAAAAGCAGTAAACTTATCATCTCTCTCACTTGGGACCATTCATCATATTCCGATAAAGAGAAGAGCTACAGAAATAAGATAGACTTTCAATAGAATTGCAAGCAGTAGACTCATCTGTCACCAAAAGCGTGAGACTTTAATGCACTTACTGCATGCTAATATGTTGGAACATGTTAAATAAAAAGGAACTCTTATAGCCTCATGCATAGGAGCCACACACTAGAGAATACCATCTGCTGAAACTTCTGCTTGCCCAACCATGCAAGACCACTCTGCAGTCTCAGCCTCCTGTCGAGCCTTTAAGATTTTTCCAGTAACAAGAACCTATATTTTTTTGAAAAAGAAAAGTAGCAAAAACCTATGTTTTGATTCCCCCAAAGAACAACCAAATTACTAGTGATACCTTCATCACTTCACAGCCTACGTAACTCCAGTTTGGAGGATATTGAATAAAGCTAAAGAGACTCATAATATATACATACAAGTCCCTCCTCGATTTATGATCGTTGGACCTATCCTCACTATAAACTTATTCACGCTTCTTTGAATTTTTGTAACTATCACTAAACCAACTAAAAATTTAAATTATACCACGAAGCCATTGAAAATTCAAAATTACACCAACCATGAGCCGGCAAAGTTTCAGAATCACACAAACTACACATATAAAGTCCAGTTCTACATATACAAAAATTCCATTCCAACAACGGAGTAAAGCCAATATGACATTAAAAGGAACAATACTAGCAAAAATATTTTAAAAAGTTAGAGATAAATATGAAAGTGGTGATAGCTTTTCTTTTATATTAAACGGTTGTTGTGACTTTTCATCTTTTCTTCTCTACAACTAATGTACATCTTTTATATCACATTTTTCTTTACATTTACTGTTTTATAGTATCACACAGTTACAACCTTATATAAATTGTTACAAGCTTACAATAATAACTACACAACGGAGGAAGCAAAATATGTACTACTATATGAAAAAATATGGTAAATACATATCAAAAACAAATGAAAAACAAAGAAGCAAAAGGTAAAACTCTAATAATAACAAGTTTCAATCCTGAAACATATTCAGGTATTATAATGTAAACATAGAACTTCATTTGATAGGTAATTAATGTAAAACAAGAAAACAAAAAAAACCAGTCAAACATAATTATTAATATATCATACTGTTTGAACTAAAACCTAAGAATATACATATATTTTGTAATTTATTGTCTAAACTTGACACCTCCAATACTTGGCTGCCGAAGGAGGAAAGCAATTTAATTAAATAAATAAGAACATTATCAAAATAAGAAAGATATTAGATTCCATCATTATCAAAGATTTGTTTGAGGTAGCTAAATTATTGATTATTTTAATACAAACAATTGATTGTTCACAGTTCTAAATAACAATTATATACAAAATTTACTGTACACGAAATTAATTGACAGGAGAAATAATTTACAATTGAACGAAAAATTATTAAAATAAATTCAAGAAATGAATGGAATTACATATCTTGTTATTGTTGTTGGCATCTCAAGATAACTTAAATGGATGTAAGTATGCTTTACTTAAATAATTGACAAATTTGTAATACTTAATCTTATTAAAATAAGCTTGAAATAATCGTCAAAGATGATTCATACACATTATTTGTAACCACATTCAACAAAGACATGACCAGAATTTTGCGTTAATCAGCAACTAACTTGATTAAATTTCAGGTAAGTCTATTTTTTATAATTTATAGTGTATAAACTAAGACTATATTTTAAAAACTCCTAAATGAAGGAAAAATCAATAGATGATTCAAGAGATAATGCAGTTATCTTCTTTATGTCAGAAACAAATATTGGTAAAGTTTTCAAATTCAGTATGAAAGTCACATCCTTTAATTATAAATCAACTTAGTTGGGTAAATAGTTACATAAATCACATGCAATCCAATTAATATGGAAGATGTACAAAATACAATTGAAAAACTTCATGCTTTTAGTTAAGGGATTTTAGTTAATGATTAATATACAAAATTTGGTATTTAATTTCAAGGACAGACAAAAAAATATTATAAAGGATGTCACAAAAGAGATTATCAATAAATTTTATGAAAGTGATCACGAGGCTTCAGGAAGTGCAATGGTAAATTCTTCAGAAGATAATCATACAAGAAAAAATAAATTAGCTATGATAGCTATAGATATAAGACAAATAGCAATGACAATCTAAATGCAATAAAAGAATAAACCAAAGAGATAAGAAGTCTAAAACGAAAAAAATGAAAAAAATTAATAATTGAAGATAAATATATTATTTAATATTACAATGCAGCAACACACAATTTATTTTGTCATGCATAACTTTAAAAATTTTCATTTCTCATGCACACAATTTATTTAATATTCATACATTATGTAAGTATTATGTTAGAGGGATCATTATTTATTTCTAAAATAATTATAATATTACTCATCAGTTTAATTTTAACAGTTATTACAAATTTAAATAAAGTAAAAATTAAATATAAAATAAAAAATAGAAGATAAAAAATTCACTATTCCCGGGCGTTTACGCACGGGGTTATTTTCTAGTTGAAATAATAGAAATTGTAAAATGTATTCATATTATATTTCAATTTATATTATAAAAATTCAAAACTAAAATATTTTCTATAAATTTTTAAAATTGAATAATATGATTTTATAAATATAAATTTTATATTTATCATATTATTATGATTTTTAATATTTTTATAATTACATAAAATGTAAATATTGTTAAATTATTATTTAACAGATGTTGCGTTTGGTAGTTTACCAGTCATAAGAGTCCCGCAAACGTAACAATTTCTAACAGTTGTACCAGTCGTACAAATCTCTAGAAAACGCTTAAAACCGCAACCACCCACACCCGCAAACTCCCGCAACCGCAACCGCAACCGTTGCGGTTACACCAGTCAGACCCTTAAAGAGTATGGTACATTGTTATAAGAGAAATGTTAAAAACATCAAGAGTTATTGATTTTTTTTCTACACTAATATAAAAACTAAACCCTCACTGATCTGAATCTCATCCCCATATACAGTATGTTGTATTTACTTTTAGTCGTCAGGCACCATCTTTCCGATTTCAATATTTTGTCTCGTATGGGTTTGAAGGTCCATCTTCTCTCTTTCTCTTGTCGGCTAAAAGAAGTCCAAACTTGGATAAGATATCATTCTCAAGTTAGCTCTCTCCCGTTTACATATTTGTGGTGTCAGCTCTCTTGTTGGTGTTGTTGATTCTATCGAGTTGTTTCTGGTTTTCGATTGATCGGATGAGTGGTTTACTATCGCCACCATTAGCAATAACTTCTCATTTAGCTTTTCCATTAGCTCTTTAGAGCTTAGGAAGACCTAACCTTGTGTCACTGAATCTTTTTAATTTCATTTGGGGCCCCTTGATACCTCTTTGCTTTGACATTGTTGTGATTTTATTTTGTATAAGTCCCCACATTACAAATTAATGATAAAAAGATCATTCTTAAGTGGGTAAATAACCTACATAAACTAGCATAATAAGTAGCGAAAATTTTGCATATATTAGCTGGATGCATATTACCTACCAACCTACCAACATATCATATCTAATGGAAGATCCTATAAACCAAAAACATAAAATTTGAAATATATCAATAAAGAAAATGCGATTTCTTAATGTTAAATTATACAAAGAGTAGCAACTCATGTAGCTTTTAAGAGACCACAATATTTTATTCGTTGAATTAACCGCAGTTGTACAAACAAAATCACTCTGTGAGTTGTTAATTTGGCACCGATTGAGAATGTTTCCATTATTAGAATATGATATGATCCGAGCTGTGTTTTCGTTCAAAACGTTGAAACCCTAAGAACCAGAGAGAGGAATTCAAAAATAGAACTTACGCATATAGGAACGAAAAAATTAGGACGAGAGAACTAGAGATGAAGCGTGAGATTAGGCGACGATTCCGTGCAAACCAAGGTGTCTTCACCAGCATAAATAGTTACTCACGACATCACCAAAAAACTCGTCAAAAGTCAAGAGAACATAGTTTCTTCTTGCTTTTGAGAAGAAATAATTATTCTATAGGAAAGGGTTTAGTTTATTAATTAAAAATAAATTAAAAAGATAGAAAAGTGATGATGCAGGGTGGTAAGCTTTTGACAGTGTTTGTGTGCCTCGTCTCGACGGTGGCTCTGGTGAACGCCGGCGATCCTTACTTCTACTACACGTGGAATGTGACCTACGGAACCGTCGCGCCTCTAGGAATCCCTCAACAGGTGATTCTCATCAACGGACAGTTCCCTGGTCCTAACCTAAACTCCACCTCTAACAACAATGTTGTCATCAATGTCTTCAACAACCTCGACGAGCCTTTCCTCTTGACATGGTTCGTAACCATCCCCTCTCGTTTCTTCTTTATACCTTATCTGGTTTTGTTCTCTTTAGATTTATCAAACGTAGAAAGCGTTTTTTTTTACATAAGAACGTTGTCTTCAAAAGAACAAATCATATTTTTCATAACATTTATCATTTTCAAATAAACTTATATTGGTTTTAGGTTTTAAAAACTCTTGGTTTACGTATGTTCTTTTTTGTTTCCTGGGGTTTTAGGTTCTACAAATTGAAATGATTTTTTCTTGGATCGGTCAATATAATTGTTTAGGAAAAATCTGGTTTAGTTTCCGTTCAAATTATTATTTTTTTGCTTTATTTTTGAAAAATGTTATATTTGAAAAATGGCACATAGTTATTAGTTACATATTTATAACAAATAAATTGTCATGTTTGGGTTTATCCTATTCAATTGGTGAGCAAAACTGATTAAAAACACATTGTGGTTCAGTTATGAACCAACTATTAATTTATGACTAGTCTTCATTATAAGTTTATAACTTTGGATACTGAGTCCTGACAATGGGTTCGGTGACATGGCAGGAGTGGTCTCCAGCACAGGAAGAACTCATGGCAAGATGGTGTGACTGGGACCTCATGCCCAATCCCAGCAGGCACCAACTACACTTACCACTTCCAGCCAAAGGACCAGATCGGTAGCTACTTCTACTACCCATCAACCGCTCTCCACCGTTTCGCCGGTGGTTTTGGTGGCCTCCGTGTCAACAGCCGTCTCCTTATCCCCGTCCCTTACGCTGACCCCGAAGACGACTACACCGTCCTCATCAACGACTGGTACACCAAGAGCCACACCGCTCTCAAGACCTTCCTCGACAGCGGTCGCACTCTTGGCTCCCCCGACGGTGTTCTCATCAACGGTAAGTCCGGTAAAGTCGGAGGACCCAACGTGCCGCTCTTCACCATGAAACCTGGAAAGACTTACAAGTACAGAATCTGCAACGTTGGATTCAAATCCACACTTAACTTCAGGATCCAAGGACACAAGATGAAGCTTGTTGAGATGGAAGGCTCCCACGTTCTCCAGAACGACTACGACTCACTCGACGTCCACGTCGGACAGTGCTACGCTGTTCTCGTGACCGCTGACCAAACCGCCAAGAACTACTACATGGTTGCATCCACTAGGTTCCTCAAGAAGCAAGTGAGCACCGTTGGTGTGATGAGCTACGAAGGAAGCAATGTTCAGGCTTCAAGTGAGCTTCCCAAGGCTCCAGTCGGATGGGCTTGGTCTCTTAACCAGTTCAGATCCTTCAGGTGGAACTTAACCGCCAGCGCGGCTAGACCTAACCCCCAAGGATCTTACCATTACGGAAAGATCAACATCACCCGTACCATCAAGCTCGCTAACAGCAAGAACTTGGTGGACGGAAAGGTCAGGTTTGGACTCAACGGTGTATCACACATTGATACCGAGACTCCCTTGAAGCTTGCTGAGTACTTCGAGATGTCCGAGAAGGTCTTCAAATACAACGTCATCAAGGACGAGCCAGCAGCCAAGATCACAACACTGACCGTCGAGCCCAATGTTTTGAACATCACTTTCCGTACCTTTGTGGAAATCGTCTTCGAGAACCATGAGAAGAGCATGCAATCCTTCAATTTGGATGGTTACTCATTCTTCTCTGTCGCGTAAGCTCCACTCATAACCTTCACTTCTTATGTTCTGTCTTAGGGCTGGTCTGAAATTTATAGGACCTCATAAATATTTTTAGATTAATTTTAAGTTAAAAAAAGATTCAACAATTTAAATAGCTCTTAAAATTTGGGATTAAAACGAGCCAAAACCAACTCTGGTTCCCTCATGATTTTAAGATTCCTAACAATTTTCTTTAACATTGGTTCTCAACAGCTCTGAGCCCGGAACATGGACACCAGAGAAGAGAAACAACTACAACTTGCTCGATGCCGTCAGCAGACACACCGTGCAAGTGTTCCCCAAGTCCTGGTCCGCCATCCTCTTGACATTCGACAATGCTGGTATGTGGAACATCAGATCAGAGAACTGGGAGAGAAGATACTTGGGACAGCAAATGTACGTCAGTGTCCTCTCACCTGAGAAATCTCTAAGAGACGAATACAACATCCCACTCAACACCAACCTTTGCGGTATCGTCAAGGGCTTGCCATTACCTACACCCTACACTATTTAAACTCATCACTTCCTCAAAGTTTCTTTTTGTATTTCTAATTGATATGTAAAATTGTACTTTCCATAAGTGAGTGTATTACGCGACTAAAATAACCCTTTCCTAATTCCATTAAACATTACTACTATATTTTACAGATCCAATTGATGTTAATTTGCTAATAGTAAACAGTATTAGCCACTTAATATAATCCTCATTCTAACACAATAGACTGGTTGGTCAGTTGCATACAAAGTATTAATTTAAGCAGAGAAATAATTACATCACATTCTGTATTCTTCCCATCGATCAAATCGATGAGTAAATGTGAAATGAAATTTTAATTTATGTTCGGGTTTAGAATTTTGGAATCAAGCCCAACATATTTCACTTCTTGATTTCGTTGGAAAGCAGAGGAATCGAAGTTTGTAATTTTTACTTCCACCTACCAAACACCAAGGATAACTCAGAACACCAACGATAACTCAGAGATGCCAGTCTCATGTACAGTGGCGGTCCCAGCAAAAAATTTATGTGGGTTCATAATATAAAAAAAATATTAAAATGTGTAAACTGGTTGAATCGAACCCAATATTTGTAGGTTCAGTACTGCTATTTCCAACAACTGAGCCACAGTCTCACAATGAAAAATAGCTTACAAACAGAAACTTATACTATTGTTGCGGTGTCAATTGACCCCACAACCTTTCAAGTGGGTTCGCCCCTGCTCATGTATGAAAGACACGAGGATAACTTTGATACGGTTCGACATGAAATATTCGGATCTAATTGACATAACTACAAGCTCTCGATGGATTAGCTAACATTTGCTATATAGATCGAAGTATTCCAAAGATTACAGGATGACTTCAAACATGTGTTTCATATTAAATGGTCCAACAGATGTGTTAGAAAAAGAATCAAGACTCATACAGACGGAAGTCAGAGAATCGGCTCTTTTTCGATGACACCACTTGATCTGAAGTAGATGGATAGTTGACAAAAAAAAGTTCAGAAATGCCAAAAAAAACCCTTAGAACGAGTACAAACCCTAGATCACCTGAAAGGATTAAGTTCTATCGCAAGCAAGCTTGACATGTAAATCTCTTCGTCGTTGGAGAGCAAAACCGGTTAACGCTTAAGGTCAAAGTCAAACAAAATGGATTAAGAGAATTTTTCTTTACATCTACTATCATGATACATTCACTGATTCGATTTAATTATAATGATAATGCTCTAGTCGTGAGTAAGTAAAACATGTTAATTCCTACATAGAACAAATGTTTACATAATAGCCTGAGAAACACGTGTCGATCAGATAAATACGCAGGCATTTCTCTTTTTTTCTCAGGCATATCTGTAGGGTAAAATAATCGTTAACCATCCTTCAACTATTTCATCTTCGGCTTTTTGGTTAGAAATATATGGTTCTTCCACGTATAACAAAGATCACTTTAGACTTCGCCTGTTCGCCATATGGGCTTTGTTCCGGTATCTATAATAAAAGAAGAAAAAAATACAACGAACCATTTTTTTTTGACATCTACAACGAACCATTTATATGTATATTATGTGTGTTAATTAATTTTACTACCCATTTCTATAATATTTTAATTTTGTAATAATTCACAACTATATATTCCAAAGAGAAAAAGCTGTGAATCGTACTTACCTCTTGTTATTCGGCTTAATATGTTCCTCAGCTAGGTTGCGTAACTTGCGTTCTTCCGATCTTACCGCACTCATCTATGCGCGACACAAAGAAACGTATAGCCAAGGACAACTTGCCGATCATGATTTTTTTCTTTAAAATACTAACAAAAGATTTAGCAGATATTTTAAATCGGCAAGTCATCCTTGGCTGCACACTACTTTGGTCACATACGCCTTCCTCTATACACACACATGTATATATGAAAACCACATAAACTAATGTATATTTCTGATATTTTTCTTCTCGAATGTAACGATAGAGATGGAAGAGGCGGTGTGTATACTCTGTTTTATTTGGGTCAATTATGAATAATAGAAGACTCGCTCGCTCTCGATTTATATAGAAGATGGTGAAGATGAGAGGGAATAAAATAACTAAAATGAAAAGAGAGAAGACTTGAGATCTATGCATTCTCTTCATTTATGCCCCCGAGAAGGTAGATATGCAAAACCCTAAAAATTAAAACGAAATAAATAGAACTTGAATAAAATAGAATGGAGAAATAAAGAGATTCGATAAAAACAATAGTTAAAGAGATAAGGTTCCTCCATACTGCTTCATCCTCATAGTAATAATTTTCTTAAGCTGCAAAAGCTTTACAGCTTTAACAGATGCCGCTAAGAGATATGGGTCCACATACACCTTCACATATATAGTCTTACATGATACATTCACATACATATACATACACACACACATAAAACATTTATGGTAGCAATCTCTTCTTTTTTTTGAAAAAATGGTTTTGTTCTTTTGAAGTGTTTAATTTCCTTCCAGTTGACAAAATTAAGGACTGTCCCTTTCCATTTTGTAATTTTAAAAGTCTTGATATTTTATAACCTATCATAGAATCTATAAAAACTTCCTTCGTTTTGAAATGTTTGTTTAATAGAATTTTTGATGTTTTAATATGTAATATATTTTAATATTTTTAAATAACTTTTTGTTTTATCAAAACATTGTAACAAATATATATTAATTCATAGCATATTTTGTAGTTAGTTATATAAATTTTTTATTTATATTCCAATGATTTTTTAGATAAAAACTGATTCTTAATAATTGTGCATTAGTCTAAAACATCTTATTTTGTAGTAGAGGGAGTATATTTTAGAGTAAGAAGTTGTGGTTGGTCTAGCTAGGTAAATAGACTCTCGGAACAAATACAAATACAAATATACGCGGTTTGAGGCAGAAAGACCCACTTGCACAAAATCGACCTGGTTTTAGTAAGTTGATAGGAGCAATAAGTTTCTAATTTTAGTACTTACGAAGAAAATAACTCACGAGAAAAATGTATATACATAGGGAGAGAAGAAAGACACATTCTCGTACACAATTCTTAAAAGAAGCAAGGAATCTTAACATTTACGTGAACCCCTAGTTATCCCGACAGGTACTCGAAAGGGCACGAATAAATAAGCATGTAGATTTGTATCTATATGTATGTGCATTTACATAGACAGACACAAATCAGAACGTGGAATCTCAAAGTTCTCGAAAAGATCAAAAGACCTTCTTCTAGAGTAGATCACCTGCGTGGCCGTACATTTTCTTTACATTTTCAACATGATTTAACTGTTATGATTTCAACATGTAATATGTTTAACCCCAAAAAATATAGTTGATGAATAGAAAAGAATAATATGAATGAAAAAGGAAAAAATGGAAAGGCTCTATCTGAGTTACACATGAAAATATAGAATAAATAAGAGGTGAACCAGATTTGTTATTTCGCATTTTTTTCATTATTGCCAAGTTCTATCAATTTTGTTGTTATTGCAGGTAGTCCATATTTTTCTTGGGATGCAATACAAGAACATGGATACTTATTAGAAAAAAAAAGAAGAAAATGGGTGATAATGTCAGTTGGTGGAGTGGCAGAGCAGTGGGATTTTCACTGCTCTTTAGGCTCAAACCCCTATGACTCATGTGCTTCCCTCCATATTATTTCATGCTATAATTTAATTTTAATCGGAAATATTTATTAGAAACACCAAAATATTTTTTAAACAACCAAGAGTTTTTCTTCCATGCATTTTTGGTGAAATTATGTGGTGTCAAAAGAAAGAAGTCGTCAAAGATGGGTCTAGATTATAGATGCAGGATGCTTATACAACTTTTTCATAATTACATAATAGTCTGTCTTTGTTATTAATAGGAATAATAAAATGTAAAACAATACATTGATATTAATGGAGAAGAATAATGTCAAAAAGATAGTTTCAAAAAAAAAAAATGTCAAAAAGATTAATGGAATCCTCATTTTCATTTTTATTCCCTATTAATGCTCTTCTTTATGGAGAGATTGGGTCAACAAGAAAATCTTAAAGATCGATTTTATGACTTTTGTCAAACAGATATGTGATGAAAATAAAATCCATGCAGGGACCATAAGGACCCAAGCATATATAAAATTTGCAAAATACTAGAAAGTAAAGCATTTTAGATGTTTCATAGCACATTAATAAATTATAAATATGCCCATTCAAGTCTTTAAATTTTAGAAAGCCTATGGTCAAAAATGTCTCTTTACATTTTACTAGTTATTTAGTAAATCTAAGCAAATTCTTTTGAATCGTTACTTCTCACTTACTTTGTTAACCCAAACTCTTTTACAAATGCCACTAAACATGTCCTATCACTGACTCTACGGACACCAGTGTCCTGAGTTATTCCACGAAATCAATGTCCAAATCCCCAGATTGATATGAGTACGATACTACCCAGAGAGAACTCTGTCTAAAATAAAATAGCTATAAATCAAAGATAGAAAAGAAATATAACAAACTTTATAAAAGAATATAGTTGTTCTTCCAGTCTCTCTCTGGTTATTTTACTCGTTCTCCATTATTAATTTATAACGTTAAGGAAAGACTCACAAACAAGATGAATAAATGTTACAAGGGGATTTTTTTATCGCATATCCATTTTTGTTTTTGAGATGTAACAATCGACATTGAGATACCTTTTTCACCATACGCACTATGCAGAAGAAAAGAAAGACCCGTCCACAAGCAAAAGCAAAGCAAAAGGTGGGGATGACTCTTTTAGAAGTCAACTGCTCAAGAATCTTGAGGAGTCTCGAATCTAGTTGGTGTATCGATACCGGCCATACAACAAAGTCCACTGATGAGGATGAGAAGGAAAACGATTCCCTGCAAAAAGATAAAGAAAATCACAACGAGAAGACAATCATAATCAGAGGCCTTTTTTTTTTTTTTAATAATGAAAGCAGATAGAATCATATTAGCTCTATCCTAATCAAAGTCTGTTAGATGAATGTTTGCAGCCAGTTTTGTGTGTTCACAAATGAAAAACAGAAGCATAACAAAGAGTGACTTCTCTCACCACTAGTATGCCCTCCAAAAGCGATGACTTAAATTTGCAGAGTTCATCACAGGTTGTGGAAACACCAACACTGCTGTTTCCTGTAGCGCTTTCAGCTAGAAACCTTTGGAGAGTTTTGTAAGATGTGTACCAATAAGGATCAGAAACATAAAGAGCTGTATATTTACTGCCAGATTGTTCTACAGAACTAACAAGTTCCGAAATGCTTTCACCTACACAATAGAAGAAATTACTTAACTTCTTTGTTCTCGAGTATATATTATTCTTATGACATAATGATGTTTCCATTTTCCACTTACGCTCTGAATGTGAGTGGCCGGATTCACTAATTGATTCGGAACCCTCAGAACAGAGCACAACCAAGTCAGTTTCTCCTTCTTTCCTTGTTTCTCTTCTAGCAAGCAAATGATCCTGTCAATTTATATAAGGAGTGAATAACAAGGTTGACACCGTTGAGTAGGTGGCATGGAGTTAGTGAAAAGGAAAACATAAAGAGCAATTCACATTACTTTGAAAGACTGCAAGTCAGATAGTTTCTGAACTGTTCCATCTTCAACAAAGCAAGAATCAGAGAAGACAATATTGCTGACTCCTACATTGCTAGGGCAAGCTTCTTTAAGCCCTGAAAGCAGTAAATTCTCCATCCTTTCTTCCTCTGGCGCAGCAATATATGGGAATGCCAATGAGAAGTTGGAAGCAGTGAAACAGACTCTGCCCAAACAAAGATGTGGAGGTTGAAACAAAACAAGTTTATAATCTGTTATCTGCAGGCAATATGTTCCGAATAAAGGAAACAATTGGACATACATTCAGTGTGTTAACAAGGGCAGGGTCCGAGTTCTTTTTGGAAGAAACATCAGAAGACAGTAACTGCAGGAGGAGGAGAACGTGAATCTTAGAATTCGCAGGATAGAACAGAAGATGCAGAAGAAAGACACTTCGTTTCTTGCAATACTAAAGACATTAGATTTCTTCACAACATCACAACAAGAAACCAAAGATCCAAATGGTTCGTTTGTGAAAAGATCAAAAACAATACTCCTACTGTCCTACATTATATTCAATCACACAACTTTGACATGATGGCTCTTTCATTAATAGATAACAAAGTAGTATTATTTACCTCTCTGCCGATGAACACAAGTGCAACGTCAACAGCTTGCTCAACTTTCTTGTCCGAGCACTAGAAGAAGAGAACCAAGTAAGATAGAGAAATGAAATGATAGGAGCAAGAAGAAGAAGAAGATACCAGAAAGTTAGACCATCCTCCTTGAGTGAAAACAGAGCCTACTAGATCCTTCGCAGACATCACCTGATAGTTTACACCCTCATCCACTTCACCATTAACACGCCTGAAAATTTTGAGATTCAAATCAAACAAGTTCCAACACACGCACGCCAGATCATAACAGTTCACAAGTCTCTCAGGCTTTATCAAATTTAAATCAAAATATCTCCAAACACATACGAAAAAAGCAGAGATTTTTCTAAAATGTCAACGAGATGACACAAAGAGAAGTATAAAGAGAGAGAGGATTTACTGGAGATGCGGAGACCAGAGGAAAGCAGGAACGGTATTGGCAGAAGTCAATCCAAATTCAATCGCAGATAGAGCCACCAAAAACGCCAGCACACCAATTCGCTGCATCTTCATCATCTTCGTCGTCGAACAATCTTACCAGAGATCAAAAGAACAAGTCGAGATCGCTCCTCCTCCTTCCAGAAATAGATTTCAGAATCTCCGATCCTCACATAAGGAGAGGTCGACATGTAGAGAGCCAACGACGTCGTTTCGAATAATAATAATCAAATAACCGGTTTTGGTTTAGTTTTTGGGCCCAGGTCGGGCTTCTATATATATTTTTTAACGGCCCGAGTTTGAAGACACGGCTTCTCCCACTCCCTTGTTTGTAAGCTGTCACTGAAACAAGAAACAGAAAACTTTCTCCAGCGAAGAATATAATTCCTTTCCTCTTCTCCAACGCGATCCCGCCCAAAGAATCATTCTCAATTCTCGATGAAGAGACGACATCGGAGTAACAACAACAACAAGTAAACGAGGAAGATTACAAGATGCTTTGCGTTTCGCTGCGGAGTCGAATACATAATTGGCTTCGCGACTATGTTAGGCTCCAATCCCTCGTCGTGATCCTTATTTACGCTCAGGTAAAATCGGTTTCGTGTTCCCTTTTTTGATTCCTATCTGTTTGGGCCTTAGGGTTTTTGAGTTTGTAGGATTAAGAGATGCAATATCAATTGGTTTTCAGATAGGATGCGCGATGATTGGTTCACTAGGTGCATTGTACAACGGAGTCTTGCTGATCAATTTGGCGATTGCCTTATTCGCGCTTGTGGCGATCGAAAGCAATAGCCAGAGCCTTGGCCGCACCTATGCTGTTCTTCTTTTCTGCGCCATTCTTCTTGATATCTCATGGCTCATTCTCTTCTCCAGTGAGATTTGGTATTGTCACTGTCTTGCTTGGCTCGTTATGTTTTGATCAATATTGATCACTAATTCTCTTTAATTGGTGTCTATGCAGGAACATTTCATCTGAGATGTATAAAGCCTTTTACATCTTCTCTGTGAAACTAACCATGGCTATGGAAATCGCTGGGTTCATTGTCAGGCTATCTTCTTCTCTGTTGTGGTTTCAGATTTATAGGCTGGGAGCTTCCATTGTAGACACTTCTCTTCCCCGTCGATCAGATTCTGATTCACAGAACAGCTTCGTGGATCCTCCTACGTTAGGTAGCCAGCAGCGTTCACGTGATCCTGATCTACGAACTAGCTTATTAGAGCCTTCTGCTACAGCTGAGCACCGTTCACGTTCTGATGAAATCTTGGATGACTCTATCGAGGGACTAGCCTACCAGTTTCCTCCGTATAATGATGGACGACCAGCCTGCCACTTTCCTCCATCTGATGGTGGTGGCCAAAATAATCTCGCTTCACCCAAGGCAACACATGTATGCGCTCTAGCTCTTGTTCTCAAAACTTGTTTATGCACTCTTTATCGTTTAACTTCTCACTTGTTGTGGATTATAATTATACAGTCAGGTTTCCCTGATATTGTTCATGGATCTTAAATCCTTTTGTAAAGAGATTTCTGACCCTGTATTAACAAACTTGAAGCTGTAGTGGATGCATCTAGGGATGAACTAACTATGCATTTTAGCTCTTTGGCACTCTTAGTTAGATGCAATATGTTTGCCACAAACAAACAAGACCACCCTTCGCCTTGATATTGTGCTGTTTCTCTTGTCATAGTACTCTAAAACGTAACATGTCATAGCAAGGATTTCATCCTATGGTATCCTTTTTGTAGGTGATTAAACATCATTCAGCTGAAAATATTTTCGGAGGATCGCAATTATCAGCTGCAGAAGCCTCTCGACATAAGTCTCCACTATCCAGATCCTTGGAGTCCCTTGATTCTAGTCTCCATCGATTCAAACATTTAAATGATCGTGACCGGTATGTTACTACGCCTTGTCTCTTGATAGATTTTCTTTGCAGACACCACATTTATATAATATTAGACATAGAAAGAAAGCTTTGGTGCCCTTTACTAGTGAATCTGTTACTTGTGTTCGTGAATTTATATTCCTACTTACAAGCATTGCTCTTCGATTCTCTCAATTGCCTGGCGAGTATCCAACTCCTTGTGTGACTTTTGCAGGCTTGCACCGGCAACACAACACAACTCTTGACTCAGAGAAAATTCATGCAACAATCTAAGGGGCCATTATAATTGTTTTCAGTTTGAAGAATCCAGATAGGAAATTTAGATGTTGGGTGAGAAAGTAAGAACCGTCTTTTACTTGCCTTTTTTCATCATTCATTTTTACTGTATAGATCTGGGTTTGACATAATGAACTCGGAATGTACATGAGCCATTCTTTTCTGTACATATGGAGAAGTACATTCTTTTGAGGGCGCATTGGAGGATTAGTAATAAATTTCTTCTCCTCTTCATCCATACATTTGGTATTCGTCCTAGTTTTTTTTTTAAAGTTAATGCAGTTGAGCAAAATGTTAAAACCTAAAACCATATTATTGAGATAATTGAGATGAGATCAATGAACATGATTGTAATTTGGATCTGGTATGACACTATTTTAAAATCCGTACGAGAGAATACAAGGAAGAAGCTTCATTACATATGCCATATGGCATTGCAGCAAACCGAACCAAAACCGAACATTTTAGGATTTGCTGTGAACCACTAGCCCATGTAAAAAACTATTTTAGATAATTGGGCCTAGTAAATAAATGTGATGATGTCGTGCGCACATTGACCTAAAATCTAAAACTTATCCACGTCTGACTAATAATATAAATCCGATTATTTTAGATTTGAAGTAATTTATGAAAAGGGGTTAATAGTCTGCGTGGATCTTCAGCCGTTTCAGACACATTACCCAGAAATTTCGAGCTGGGAAATTGTTTTGTTCTTCGGTTTCCCTCGTGCTTTATCCTCTAGTCTCTGTCCCTTTGAATATTCATACGAAGACGACGCGTGATTTTGGTTTTGAATAGGTAAGTTAAATAAACCCTATTCCCATCCTCTTATTAAGATTTTTATTTTTCAATTTCGTTTTTCCTATCCTCTGTTATTCGATTATTCTCGTTTGAAATCTCTATTCTATACATATCTCCGGAGATTCAGTGTCAATGAAATGATCTCGAGATTATTTTTTCTGTTCTCTTCCAATGAATTTGATTCGATTGACTTTCGGCTGATGATAATAAAATAAAAATCTGGCCGGTTTGGTCAAGTCTCTGATTCTAGGGTTCTATCGTTACTGTGTTATGTGATTTCTCATTTGGTTGAATCTAAGCGTGATTATTTGACTTTCCAGATAGGATCAGGTATGGATGATGCAACCGCGATTAGTTATTGGTGTCACATGTGCTCTCGATCCGTGAATCCAGTCATCGAAGGCGAGATAATCAACTGCAACTTGTGCCAAAGCGGATTCGTCGAAGAAATGGACGAAACTCCAGATCAGGCCACCAACAATGATCATCCTCACCAGGCTGCTGAGTCTCTCTGGGCTCCGATCTTGCTCGGGATGATGAACGATCATGATCAGAATCAGAGAGCTTCACAATCTAATGTTGAAGATGATAGTGATGATGATGATGATGATGGTGGCGGCGATGATGATGGTGAGAACAATGATGGAGAGTTTGATTTGGAACGGCACCTGGAAGAGATCATGAGGAGGAGGAGGAGACACTCGGCTGCGATACTCGATCTTCTCCAAGGGATCCGGGCCGGGTTATCGGTTGAATCCGAAAACAACGGCGAAGATAATAATAATAATAATAATAATAATAATAATAATAATAATCAGGACAGCGAGCTCGTCGTCTTGATCAACTCCTTTAACCAGAGGATAAGGATTCAAGACTCCGGTGTGGACGCGAGCTCCGTCCCGTCTGGATCTTTGGGTGATTATTTCATCGGACCCGGGTTCGAAACCCTGCTTCAGCGTTTGGCTGAGAACTGATCCCAACAACAGGTACGGGACGCCTCCCGCGACTAAGGAAGCTGTTGAGTCGTTGGAGACGGTTAAAGTGGTGGAGAGAGGAGGGTTTGGTGGTGCAGTGTAGTGTATGTTTGGATGATTTTGAGATTGGTGTGGAGGCGAAAGAGATGCCCTGTAAGCATAAGTTTCACAGCGAGTGTTTGCTGCCGTGGCTTGAGCTTCATAGCTCGTGCCCTGTGTGTAGGTATCTGCTTCCCGCGGGGGATGATGATGGTGAAGCTAAGACTGATGCCGAGACGTCGAGTAATGTTTCTATGGAGAACAATGGAACATCGGTGGACTCGAGTTCGAACAACCCGTCGGTTAATGATTAAGGGCTTAGAAGGTGAGGGGGGTCAGTCAGTTTGGTGGACGCGGTTGTGATTAGTTTTACTGTTATACATGGTAATGTTGAATGTTATTTGGCTGCTGCAGTACATAGTTTTCTCTCAGGTTTTGTTGAAAGTGGATTTGAAGTTCAAGTCTTTTTTTGTTTGACTTTTATTTTTCAATTTCGTTCTGATTATTTGATCCAATTAGTTCATTACTATAGAAATCAGAGCATTGAAAAGGAATATAAAATACCTAATTTATGCATTTAGTTGATTTATTTGAGCAGAAGACTTGATCTTGTCTAAAATCTTACATGTATACACTACTACTCTATGTTACGATTGCTTCAAAGCTCTTCACGCGGTAATTTGGGAATCTTAAAGCTCTTTTGAACTACGAAGTAAAATTATAAGAAAAATGTGAGAGAGTGTAAATAACTCGATATCTTTATAGGCATTTGAACCTTGTCAACTGATTGATATAAGGCAAGAACACAACTGTAAAAGTTTATCACTTAACAAGTTCAATTATGGGCCTTCGGCCCACTGTTATCAACCATCAATTTAAGGGCGTTCGACCAAGTATAAGCTACGGCCCCGTTGAAATGTTTGAATAATGTTATTTTGGGGCTGAAGTGTAATTATTGAGAGTTAAAGGCGTGTTTTCAATTTTCTTTGGTATGCCTCACCCGCCGTCGCCGTAGCCTCCTTGTTCGTGGAGATCTATCGTCTGTAGATTTTCTCTACTGCTCTTAACAAGTTGATCAAACTAAAGCTTTTGAAGACTAGCAGAGACAATCTTGATTCTTCAGTAGGTAACTCTCTGTCTTATTATGAATCACAGATCTCACGTCTTACTAGCACTGCGAGAGGAGTCTACTTATTTTTCTTTAGGAAGAACCCATCGTTATTCTCACAGATTGATTGTATACATGTTTCTAATGATTTCGCTTAGAGAATCTCTGTGTAAAAATCTTGTTTATTTTTGTGACACATTGAACACACATTCTCAATGTTATTTCGTGTAGGCTGTCATGTCCGAGACGCCACCAGAAATCGCCGACATCATGCGCTGTAAGCTCGCATAGAGAAGTCTACGAACCATGCGATGATTCATTCGCTCTAGTCGACGCACTACTCGCCGACCAAACCAACCTTCTAAACCACAACCCAAACCTCTGTATGGAGATCGGATGCGGAAGCGGATACGTCATCACATCACTCATCCTCCTCCTCAAATCAAAACTCCCCAACAACAACGTCCACTACCTAGCCACCGACACAAACCCTCTCGCCGCACGCGTGACAACCGAAACTCTGGAAGCACACGGAGTCGAAGCCGACGTTATCTGCACAGACATAGCTTCCTGTCTCGAGACGAGACTCGCCGGGTCCGTGGACGTGATCGTGGTGAACCCACCTTACGTTCCCGACGCCTGAGTACGAGGTTGGTAGTGGAAGGTATAGCCTCTGCTTGGGCAGGAGGGGAGAACGGGAGGAGTGTTATCGACAGGATGTTGCCTGTGGTTGATCGTTTGCTTTCGGAGAAGGGTTGGTTCTACTTGGTGACGTTGACTTCGAACTACCCGTCGGAGATTTGTTTGATTGATGAGGAAGAGAGGCTACGCGTGGAGGATCATGGTTCAGAGGTCGACTGAGGAGGAGAATCTTGTTATACTCAAGTTCTGGAGAGATAGAGATGAGGAGAGCTTGGCGAAGGAGGCATCATCATCAGCAGCTTCGTTTGCGTCCGAGTTTTCGAGATCTTTATCATCCTTCATGGAGAAACAACGGCGGTGAACTTCATCTTTGTTAACAAGAACTTGTAATGTTTGTTTGCAAACAGTTCTTTGAAGTGTTCAATGAAAACCCGGTTTTTGTGTTGGTCTAGTGGAATCTATTTTACTAAAACCGAATTAAACCAAAATATCACCGTCTGTTAATGTCTATCTTCGAGTACCGACGTGGCAGAACGTCAGTGGACGTTCACGTAAATAAAAGCATGAGAGGCCGTTGTTATAGACTTCTTCCTGTGAATATCCTAAAGTGCCCTTATTATTACAAGCCGACCAGGGGTAGATTAGGCAACTATATATACACTATAAATATCCACAAGCTAACCAATCCCAAAACGCAACCGATAGCCTCTTTCCTCACAGATCTAAAAAGACTTCCCCTCCCTCGTTCATACATACATAAGAGAGAAACGAAAAGAGAGCCAAATCACTCTCCCTTCCTTCCTTTATATATAAACAACCCATTTTACAAATCTTTTTCCCTCCCCCAATCCTCTCAGATCTGTATATAAAAGCCTCACACCATCTCTGCAAAATCTCATCTGCACGAAACCCTAGATTTCGTGTCCGAATCTCTAAAAGGTCTTGACCATTTCTCCTTCATTTCCCTGGGTTTAATTGGTCGGAAATGATTGTTTTTAACCTCTCTGTGATTCGCACAAAGAAAAAAAAAACCTCTCTGTGATAACATTTGAATCGTATTATTTTCATAGATTAGATAAAAATGTGTCGTTGCTTTGAAGATAGAATCTAAAATCCGGTTTATACCGGTTCTTGAATAAATCAAACTGATTATAGGATGATCGATGTGGTTTCTGGTCAGCTTGGAACATCTGTATTATCTTTGTCTGAGTCTGGATTTTAGTTTGATGTATAAATCTTGTTTTTTAATTTTTTTGTGTATTTTTTTAGGCAAATGACAGATCAAGGATTGGAAGGGAGTAATCCAGTGGACCTAGTCGAGCATCCTTCTGGGATTGTTCCCACTCTACAGTGAGTCTCTTATGATTTTTTTTAATGTTTGATATGATTATTATCTCATCGGTTGACAAACGTTTTGTTTTTTTGCAGAAACATTGTCTCAACGGTGAACTTGGACTGTAAGCTAGATCTCAAAGCCATAGCTCTCCAAGCTCGTAATGCTGAATACAATCCCAAGGTTTTCTTTCAACTGTAGTGACATTCTGTTAATTGGTGTTGTTGTAGAAGTGGTGTTGTTGTTGTAGTGATTAATTAGAGTTATAATAACTGAGATATTATATGGTACTTGCAAAAAGCTAATTGGCTATATAATCCATGTTTCAGCGTTTTGCTGCTGTGATCATGCGGATTAGAGAACCAAAGACCACTGCATTAATTTTTGCCTCTGGTAAAATGGTTAGTCATATCTTGATGGCTACTTCTTTCCTATGTCTTTTTTATACATTCAAATTTCATTTAGATTGGCTTTTGAATTTCTCTTCTGAATTTGTTGTCTAATCTCCAATATAGGTTTGTACTGGAGCCAAGAGTGAATACTTTTCGAAGATGGCTGCAAGAAAGGTAGTTCTCCTTCTATTTTGTTCAATTCCTTATAGGATATACTCAATGGTGTATACTACTAATAGGGAGATGTTTTGATTGTTTAGTATGCTCGGATTGTCCAAAAGCTTGGGTTTCCTGCAAAGTTCAAGGTACCCAGATTTATTGACATGAAATTTTTTTTACTAGATAGTAGATATATTGATGGTTACATATGTCCTGCAGGATTTCAAGATTCAGAATATAGTAGGTTCTTGTGATGTCAAGTTCCCTATCAGACTTGAAGGTCTTGCATACTCTCACGCCGCTTTCTCAAGTGTAAGTGTGATCTGAACATTCTCAACCTTTATTCTCCTTGCTTTTTTGAACTTAATAATTAAGCTGATTGTGTGTGTGTGTGTGTTACCTCTCTCTTTCTCATATTGTGTTTCCAGTACGAGCCTGAGTTGTTTCCAGGGCTGATCTACAGGATGAAAGTGCCTAAAATTGTGCTACTGATTTTTGTATCTGGCAAGATAGTCATCACTGGAGCCAAGGTGAAAAAAATCTCACTCTCTCTTTAGTTTCTCTAATTAATTATCCCCAGAGAAATGCATGATTTGTCTCTCCCTAGCTCCTCTGATAAAAATCCTGAGCTGCACTCACTATTAGATGAGAGAGGAGACTTACAAAGCCTTTGAGAATATATACCCGGTCCTCACAGAGTTCAGGAAGATCCAACAATAGTAAGTATGTAACACATCTTTCTCAGGTGATGGTTGATGTTTCCAACATCTACTTGGATGGGTCTAATTGTTATGTTTATCTTTTATCAGAGTCGCAGGCTTTGTTCTTTGTGGTTCTTTTAGCACCTTGGAGTTGCTTAAGTTGCTGAGAATTTTGTCCTTGAACAAAGGGCCCTCGAAGTTGCCAGATTCTTCTTACTTTTTGTATTACTGTTTAAGATTCTAATAGAACATTGTAAATACTCAAATGGAGACAAATTTTCTGTTGTTTTCTACTCCACGATCTATTCACACGTTGAAAAGTACAAACTCATGCAGCATAATTCTTGTTTTTATCATCCAAGGTTCTAAACAGAGTTGGGGACTTTCAAGATCATAGATGAAATATATAAAGTGATGATGATGGAATATAATAACCATCGAATATCTATAGACATACAGCATAGACAGAGAACAGCAATGAACCTTGCCTTGTTATTGGTTGGCTAGTAACCTAGTAGTTACTTGGGCTATCTCGAAGAGTGGAACCTCAAGGCATTGGAGGTAGTTTGACTTTGACTTAACTGAGTAACAGGTGTAAGGAAGAGGTTCATGTCTCTATTCTTCTGGCCAACTAATAGAATTATTTGCAGACGATGGCTTCTCTGTGATCACAGCTCCATATTCACTTCATGTATGCCTCAAAGGAGAAGAATCCTGCAATTTTGGAATTAACAGACATCTTGTCTCTAAAAGAAGGATTCTCTGATGAATCTTTTACACAAAAAAAAGAAATGGAAAGAAAGAGATTAGACTCTCATAACACATCATGGACATGGTGATAAAATCTGTATGGAAAAAATGGCGAGTTTTGAAGACCTAGCTCACAAGTATTGATGAGTTGGAAAAATAAACACTCAAGTATTGTAGAAATGTTTTTAGTCTCAGTGAGGTTGCTGGAGCTCTCTAGATAAAAGAACAGAAGACTGATTGCAACTAGAAGATCTACTAGGCTGGGCGTTTGAGTGTGAGAGGAGGAAGGCTTGAGAGGAATGACTGTCTAGATATAGGGATCCAGAACCAAGTCTAGAACAAAGATAACTGTACCATCTGCTGGTTCCGCAAGAAAAAAAGGTTCGTGGTTTAAAAAAAAGATGGCTATACCAGGAAGAAGTGAATGGACGAGGTATAACTGCTGGTATCAAAGCTGATGCTTTAAGTATGTCTGACTAGTTTCCTCTCAGGATCTGTTGGTTTTGGACTCCCGTATGCAACTCATGACTTCAAAAAAGTAACAGTTCGTTGTTTTATCAGAATACTGAGAGGAACCAGATGTTACTGGGGAAAGCAATGCGTTGTCGGCTTTCAAATACGGCTTGTTTGTCGGAAACATTATGGAAGGGACGTCACCCGTAGATGTTATTCGTTTAGCTCCATTGCGAGGACCGGCCGGCCACATGGTTATTCTTTTGAGAAGCCGATGATTTCGCTCAGCTTAGTTTAGCTTAGCACGTGTCGTTAGGTTTGTATGCTTTTTGTATGTAGTCTAAATTATATCAAACATGACACTCTGTCTAATTTGACATCATTGAATTAAACAATCTCGAATTATTAAAACTTCCATCATATCATTAGAGTTGGACTATTGACTAGATTTTCTGTAGAGAAACGACCTTGACTTTTCTTGTAACAAACAGAACGATGCAATGATATGTTTGGCGAGTCCAACCTCCAAACCGGAGATAAACTCTTTATCATTATGAATCGAAAGATTACAAGTCTCGCACTAGTTGCGTGTTCTATGAGAGATATATATTTGTTGTATCTTACAATGAGAGTCTCGACCTATATTTATACTAGATTGCTAATGTGATTCCTTGTTGTAAAAGGGATAACATGTTTATCCTAAGTTTATAAGACTTTATAAACTTCTTGGATAATAATGAAACTAACTCAATCTTCTTATCTCTTCAGGTCTTGTACGAAGCCCAGTAGTCGGCCCAGGAAAACCCAAGAGACATCAAGGCCTCACATTCTCCACCTTGGCTCTTTGGTCATTCCTCGACTTCTCCGCTTCTCCATCTCTCTCTCCTTGCGAAATGAAACCAGAAGCTTCCGACGAGCTCGCCGCACCGTCTTCTCCGAACACCGTCTATTCCTCGACGCCGTCTTCACCGGAGATGCATGCCTTCTCCGATCCTCGCTTCTCTCTCTCGCTCCGATTGATTCCTCTCTCCCCTCTTTGATTCTCCGTGAACCAGACAAGATCCCGACTCACCGCCGCTTGTCCTCACCGGTGATTGCTTCTACCGCCATCACCATTGATATCTCAGGTCCCGTTTTGTTCTTTCCTCGTCTTCTTCTTTAGACGTTTTGAACAAAACTCTGACCTTTCAATTTCAATTTATTTTCCAGCTTGTTCCTTTGATGAATTCACCATTGACCTTCGTGATTCTCCAGTAGCAAGATTCCTTTTGCTTCCACCACGACATCTTTGAAACTGAATCAGACAAAAGGTATCACCTTTTTGATTTTCTTCCTGTACGTGTCTCAAACTCCCTTTGATACCTGTAATGAAAACTCCTTAGCTAATTAATTAAACAAATTTTCTTGTTTAATTTCCAGCTCATGGTGTAGACGTCTCTGCACCTCTGTTGCTTCCGTAAGGTAAAAAATAAAAAATTTCTTCTTCAATTTCTTTGAGCTTAAACCTTGTAAACTAATAACCTTATGTTTACTGTTTTGTTGTAGCTGTTTCCTTGCTGCAACCACACGCCTTTAGGTAGAACTTTTGATTCTTCCTTTTATAATGATCTTGATAGCTTCTGTTGAAGCTCCTTATCCTGCATAAAATATTCTCTAACTAGTATGAATATTTTTGCAGGTTCCTTGCATAGACAACTCCTGTCTACAACCATTATAAGGTAATCTTCTGAATTCATCTTTTATTAAGCTTTATATCTCCCTGTCGAACCATCAGTTTTCTTTTCCTGAAACTGATATCCTTTGTGGCCTTTCCGCGAGGTGAACAACTCGACAGCATTGTCACCTGCAGCCACACGAGGTCTACTACGGCAAGACCTTAAGAAGTTCCAAGCATGTCTCGAACTTCTTTCCAGGTACACATTTAGTTAGGAAATCCGCAGGATTGATAGATGTGTGAATCTTATGAATCGTAACGTCACCAGCCTCAATTACGTCCCTCATAAAATGTAGTCTAGTGTCTATATGCTTAGTCCTTTCATGGAATCCCCCATTCTTAGCCAAGTGTATAGCACTTTGAGAATCTGAAAACACTCTCACGTCATCTTGCTCAAATCCCAACTCCCCAACAAAACCTTTAAGCCACAATGCTTCTTTAAAAGCTTCGGCTAATGCCATATATTCTGATTCTGTCGTTGATAGTGCAACAATATGTTGGAGACCTGATCTCCAGCTTATAGTGTTGTCTCCGACTTGAAACACATATCCGGTAACGGATCTTCTTCTATCCAAATCGGTAGCGTAGTCTGCGTCACAGAATCCTCGTACTTTGAAATCTTCTCCTTTAGTAAACACTAGGTCTGAATCTAGAGCTCCTTTAAGATACCTTAATACCCACTTAACTGCTTCCCAGTAGAGATGGCAATTGGGCTCTCCCGTCCCGTCCCGAACCGCTGCGGATTCGACTTCTGGCGGTACACGGCGGGCCTGTCCCGCGCAGGATGCGGTCCTCAAACTAGCTGCCCAATCCCGAACCCCGAAATATGCAGGCTTTCGCGGACCGTCCCGCGGAACATCGAATATTACATTGCTTATTTCTACATGCACAAATAAACATAGACGCTTGGGAGATCGGAAGCATCATCGACCCTGAAACAACCATCAACGAAGCTCCATAATCTCTCTCTCTCTCTCTCTCTCTCTCTCTCTCTCTCTCTCTCTCTCTCTCTCTCTCTCTCTCTCTCTCTCTCTCTTTCTCTCTCTCTCTCTCTCTCTCTCTCTCTCTTGAAAGCATAAATGGAGACTTAGGATTGCCGCAAAATCCCGCGGTTTAACCCATCCCGCTTTCGACCCGTCCCATTTTGAGCCCATCCCATTTTGAACCCGTCCCGCTTTGAGCCCGTCCCGCGAGGCCCGCAATTTTGCGGGCTTGTCAAATGAAAGCCCAATCCCGCCCCGCAGCAAGTCTTTATGGGCCAGGCCCGCGGTCCAGGTCCTTGATTGCCATCCCTACTTCCCAGTGTTGTCTTCCTGGCTTGCTCATATATCGGCTGATTAATCCCACTGCGAAACATAAGTTCGGTCTAGATCCCACCATTGCATACATTAGACTTCCAACCGCTGATGCATATGGTATCACGTTCTTGAATCTCGCTTCCATGTCTTCTTCTTCTTGTGTTAAACTCTTAAGCTTAAATTGTGGTCCGATAGGAGTAACCACAGCTTTGCTCTCGACCATGTTAAAAGTTTCCAACACTTTCTGTAGATACTTGCCCTGTGATAGCCTTAGAGTTCCCTTCTCCCGATCTCTAATAATATCCATCCCAAGTATTCTTGAAGCCGCTCCTAGGTCCTTCATCTCAAACTCTTTCTTCAAACTGTCTTTGATTCTTTTAATCTCCTTTGAGTCCTTAGACGCTATGAGCATGTCATCGACATAGATTAAGAGATAAACCATATGCGATAGATCTGAACCTTTCATGTAGACACAAGGATCGTAAGAACTTCTGTAATAGCCCTGCTCCTTCATGAAACTGTCAAATCTCCTATTCCATTGTCTTGGTGACTGTTTTAATCCGTAAAGAGATTTTAACAGCAGACAAACTTGATCTTCCTTTCCTTCCTCTACGAAACCCTCTGGTTGTGCCATATAAATCTCCCCGTCTAGTGTTCCGTATAAGAAGGCCGTTTTCACATCTAATTGCTCCAAATCAAGATCATGATTCGCAACAAGTGAACGCATGATTCTGATTGATACGTGCTTCACCACTGGTGCAAACACTTCTGTGTAATCAATCCCCTCAACTTGTGAAAACCCCTTAGCTACTAATCTAGCTTTGTATCTCGGCTTCTCTACTCCAGGAATGCCTTCTTTCAGCTTGAAAACCCACTTGCTGCCAATAATTTTCTTTTTCTCTGGTTTCTCGACCAGTTTCCAAGTCTGATTTTTCTCCAATGAATCCATCTCTTCTTGCATTCCTTCGTACCATAACTTCCAGCTCTTACTTCTTCTTGCTTCTAAATAGGATTTAGGCTCATCCCTATTTATCTCTTCTGTTGTAGCTAGAGCATAAGCCACGCAATCTGAATCATCAAACCTAGAAGGCTTTTTCACTTCTCTTCTGATTCTGTCTCTAGCAAGAATGTAGTTATCTAGATTTTCCTGTTGAGCTTCCACAACTTCTTCCTCACTCTCCGAACTTGAGAGTTCAGGTTCCGGGTTCTCAGATGCTGGAGAAACTCCACCTTGAACTGTATCCTCTGTTTCAGTGACTGTAGAAGTGTTTGAAGGTCCTTGAATTAGCGCCGGATTGAACGTTACTTTCTTTGTTTTTTTCTTCTTCTCGCTAATTACTTTAATGTCTTTAAACATCTCCTCCTCATTGAAAATCACGTTTCTGCTCACTGTACACCTTAACTCTTCTGGTAACCAAACTCGATAGCCTTTAGTCCCCTCTGGATATCCTACGAAAACTCCTTTCATCGCTCTTGGACTAGTTTTAGCTTGAGTTACGTGAACATAAGCTGTACACCCGAATCTCCTTAGATGTTTTAAGTCTGTTTTGGTTCCAGACCACACCTCTTCTGGTAGCTTGAAGTTAATAGCTGTACTAGGAGATCGATTGATTAAGTAAACAGATGTTGAAGCCGCCTCTGCCCAGAACTCTTGCTCTAAGCCTGCCTCTGTCAACATACATCTTACTTTCTCCATTATCGTACGGTTCATGCGTTCTGATACTCCGTTTTGTTGTGGAGTATAGATGCATGTCCTGTGTCTTTTAATCCCCGCTTCTTTACACAGTGTGTCCATCTGTGCATTGCAGAATTCCAATCCGTTATCCGTCCTAAGACACTTCACCTTCTTTCCTGTCTCAGTCTCCACGCTTGTCTTCCATTCCTTGAAGTTCTGAAATACTTCGTCCTTTGATCTTAGGAAATAGATCCAAACTTTCCTAGAAAAGTCATCAATGAACGTAACAAAATAGAAGCATCCTCCGAGACTCTCAACTACCGAAGGCGAACCCCATAAGTCTGAGTGTATGTACTCTAGAACTTCTTTAGACGTGTGTTTACCTTTTGGGAAGCTTAACTTGTGTGCTTTACCCAAAACGCAACTCTCGCAGAACTCCAACGTCTTCACCTCTTTCTCGTTTAGATGTCCTTCCTTGACTAGAATATTCATGCCCTTTAGACTCATATGCCCAAGCCTAGAGTGCCACCTTTTAGTCAAATCGATATCAGGCCTTGCAACCGCAGCTTCACCACTCAATACTGTCCCTTGTAAGTAATACAAACCGTCACAGTATTTACCAGAAATAACCTTCTGATCTCCCTTGTAAAACTGCACCATGAAGTCTTTGCCTTCATATATGCATCCGATCTTCTCCAATAAACCGTAGGAAATAAAATTTCTGCCCATTGTAGGCATGTAGCGTACATCAGTGAGTATCACGCTTGATCCATCATCATTCATGATCCTCATCTTTCCTATCCCTTTGATCTCACTAATAGTATTATTTCCCATCAAAACCTTCCCTCCTTCTATGTCTTTAAGATCAAATAAGATATCTTTATTAGGAGTGATATGAAACGTGCAGCCAGAGTCAAGTACCCACTCGTCCTTAGTAGCTTGCTGGCTAGCCACTAATACCAACGGTTGCTCCTTAGCTATGTTGACCGAGTTTGATGAGCTCTGGTTCTTCCTCTCTGGACATTGTTTTTTAAAGTGTCCCTCCTTCCCGCACGTCCAACATTCTTTAGAGAATTTGGGTCTAGACTGTGATATGTTCTTACTCTTTGATCTAGCTCTCCAAGTCTTGTTGCTCTTCTTGTCACCCCTGCCTCTCTCGTTTCCAGCGAACAACCCCTCTGAGTTACTCTTAGACTTGTTAAGAAGTCCCTTCTCCCTTAATTCAACTTCCTTAGAATAAGCAGAGCTTGTAACATCACGAACCGTTAAGGTTTCTTTTCCGCTGCCGTACTTTAATGCATCAACAAGAGACTCGTATTGTTTAGGTAGACTTGTTAAGATCTGTATAGCTTGATCTTCTTCACTGATCTTAATATCAAGACTTGCTAAATCAGCCACAAGTTTTAGAAACACATCCAAGTTCTCCTCAATGGTCTTGTGTTCTTCCATTCTAAAACCTGCATATCTCTGCTTCATGTAGATTCGATTTGGTAATGTTTTAGTCTGATACTCTGCTTCTAGAGCCTTCCACATAGCCAGAGCTGTAGGCTCATTCATAACCTTCCGTAGAATGAGATCAGATAGGCACATACTGATCAAATTCTTGGTACGCAGCTCTCTTTCTTGCTCCTTAGGATCAGGTTTAACTTCCTTCTGCCCTTCGCCACCTTCTCCATCCGTAGAAGGTTCTTTTTCCTTGAGAACAGAACCCAAACCAACGATCTCTAATTGACATAGCATCTTATATTTCCACAAACCAAAATCACCCTTCCCATCGAATTTCTCAACTTCAAATTTATTTGCAGTTGCTTCCATCTCTCTATCTAACCCGTAAACTGTTGTTTCTTTTGTTTTCAGGTTGCTGTAACACGCCGGAACCGTCAAGCTTCAATACCAACGAGCTGAGTCTTCTTCACCACACCAGATAAGAATTCTCCTTGCTTGTTTATTGAACCTTGCCTTCGAATCTCTGTAACTAGGATCTCGGTTAGCCTAAGCTCTGATACCACTTGTAGAGAAACGACCTTGGCTTTTCTTGTAACAAACGGAACGATGCACTGATATGTTTGGCGAGTCCAACCTCCAAACCGGAGATAAACTCTTTATCACTATGAATCGAAAGATTACAAGCCTCGCACTAGTTGCGTGTTCTATGAGAGATATATATTTGTTGTATCTTACAATGAGAGTCTCGACCTATATTTATACTAGATTGCTAATGTGATTCCTTGTTGTAAAAGGAATAACATGTTTATCCTAAGTTTATAAGACTTTATAAACTTTTTGGATAATAATGAAACTAACTCAATCTTCTTATCTCTTCAGGTCTTGTACGAAGCCCAGTAGTCGGCCCAGGAAAACCCAAGAGACATCAAGGCCTCACATTTTCTTGTAGAATTTAACGTTAAGCATCAAGTCTTCTACTCCATCTTTACAACAAAAAAAAAAAAGTCAAAATGTTTACCATCTCTTTTTGTACAACTAAACTAACGTTATACTCCGTTTGTTTTTTTAAAGTATCACTGAATATGAATTGTCAAAAAAACTCTGGCTAAAAAATCCTACAAAATAAACTCTCAATTTTTATTTCATTAACGTCCGTCTAAAAAATCATACATACATCAACGATTTATAAACTGAGCTTATAATATTGAAATTTAGTTGAGACGTTTTCTTCTGATTCAAAAAAAACTGGATTTTATCACTAAAAGTTATTAAATATTTTAAAACATTTACTCGTTCTTATGCATTGGGTTCTAAAAAGCGGCCGGCTACGAATAATCGGGCGCATATATACGTAGGGGCGAGTTGAGCCAATACGGTTGCATTCTACGCTAAGCCGAGTTATGTCCGCCTAGACAGTGGTTTTAGGTTAGGCGGCCGTGGAATTTGAAAACCATGTTGGACAAAAATCGTTTATATTCGTTTGTAAACAAGAAATCTAGCCTCCAGGGATTCGTAACATCAGAAAAAGAGATAACAGGGACAAACGCTGACATGGCCTGATCAGAAATTGTGAGAGTGTTAATCTCAGCTGTTGTGTAAGTGATGAAGCTGAAGGTAGAGAGGAGGGGGACAGTGAACTGTGGCGGAGGTACGCTAAGAACGGCGAACTGTGGTGGGGGTATCCCTTGGTGGTTTTCTTCTTCCCATATGCTCGATTTGCGGCGAGAGAGTGTTACCATACGACCCTCTGTTTTGTTTTCACAGTTTCATTTGCAGAGAAATATGGAGGAAAGAAAAGATGAAGAAGAAGAAGAAAATGACGAGAGTATTTTAATTAGGGTTTTATTTCACAAACTATGGGGTCTAAAGCTTCCAACAACTCGGCCCACTGCATGCCCACTATAATTGAAAAGTTCTTCTAAATATAAACGTTGGTGATAATTTATATATTTGGTAGAAAAAAGTTATGTATTTACTGAAAAATAAAATTGCATACATGTTCATTCTTTAGATTAGGCTATGATGCATGCATAAATGTTAGATATATAGATGTGAATGCCTAAATAATAATTGTATTATATGATTTAAATTGGTATTTTATGAATTTTTCATATTAAAAACTAATTATTTATTAAAAATTATTCTCCGCATATTCTCCGATTTTTTCCTCGGATAATTCGCTAGGTCCGAGGTCGCCGCACGAATAGCGCGTACCGAATTTCCGAACAGTTTCGATTGGCAAACTTTTAAAACTAATGTATAATCCTTTACACATTACTTTACTATAAACTTAATTGTACATCCTAAATTAATAATTCTCAATACTACTTTTTTGTCACAATTTCTCAACACTACTTAAAACTTAACATAATTTAGAGATATTAAATTATTTGATATTTGGAAATAGTTATATAAGAAAATTTGTGTTTTATATCACCATTGTCAAATATCAAATAATTTAAAATTTCTAAATTTACTAAGACTTAAATAGTATCGAGGATAATTCATTCATGAAGTTAAATTCCTATTTAAAGTAGGACGATATTCTTTTTCTTTTTTTTTTACGATTTCCGATCTTTAGTTCATATTTTTTTCATATCCCTAAAAAATAATGCATGATTATTCTAATTCTCCTTGATTTATGAACTAATATGTTGTAGTATTACTTAATGTGTTCGTAGTATCACATGTGTTATATTATTTTCTTAACATATAACAAGAATTGTAAAAAATTGTAAAATCATTATGAAACCTTATTAGTTATTTGTAAAAAAGTATTAAGATATTTATGAAGCTTTATAAATCGGTTATAAGATTGATAAAGTAATGTGTAAGTTTTTTATAAATTAGTTTAAAAGGCTTATAATCCAATAAAACAATGAATAAGAAATAATAAAAGTTTTAAAAATATTTAATGACTTTTAGTGATAAAACCCATCAATTATTTTTAAATCGTAAAGAAACCTATCAACTAAGTTTTTTAACATTAAAAAAAAAAAAGTTTTTAACATTATAAATCCTTAACTTATAAATCGTTAATGTATGTCATTTTCCATGACGGTTTTTTAGACTGAGGATAACCTACAGTAACATACATAAAGATAAAAATTTATTTCGTAGACTTTTTTTTAGTTGAAGATTTTTTTACGATTCATCTTTAGTTAAGAAATTTAGTTATTAAAACTTTTTTTGTTATACAAAAATTATCGTTTTAAAATTTCAAGTAATTAACGAAAATTTTAATGCATTTCAATTACTTTTATATGGATGAAAAGCGTTTTTGAGTAACACTTTTTATGAAATGGTTGGAGTATCTAAGAAGAAGCAACATTCGTTGTACAAAAAGTCAAAATTACAAATGTTTCTTGTACAGCTAACATTGGTTATATACTCCATTTTATAAGCATCATGTGTTCATTTATAATAGTTAAACGCCGCCTCCACATTAAAGTTTTCTCTTCAATGTAATATAAATCTGACCCCTATTATGTGTTCTTAAAAGTCGTTAAGCTTATCGAGAGATGAAGCTGGGTTTGTTAATTGGTGTGATGCTTCTCTTGTCTATTGCACTAATTAACCCCAGCTTTGGCCAGAGTAATCTCATCTCGCACGCTAGTAAGTTTCCATCACTTTATATTTGCAAACGTCAGAAGTATTTGTTTTTTTTTTGTTAAAGGATTTGTGAGATTTACATTTACATATGTTACGTGAAATTATAATAGTAATTCACTTTATTGATTTTTTGGTTTATCAAATTATAAAGGGATTGGAAAGACACACATCAACAAAGGAAGGAAAATTCGCTTTGGAGGCAGTACTTCTATACGTGGTGGTAGCGGATACCACGGACCTGGTCGTCATCCCTAATTTTACGAGCTGTAATAATCTTATCGATCTACCCTAAATATCCCATCCCATTGTGATTGTCTGGTGCGTTGCTGTTTCACTATGTGTGTTGTGATCAGTGCCGGTCCGGACTAATACGGCGCCTAAAGCGAACAAAAAGAATACTGCCCTTAACTAGATTTTTTTTACTATAATCATCTTTAAATTGTTTTAAAAAAATCTAAACTTTGATCAAAAAGGCATAAATCATTAACAATCCTAAAACAAAAAGAAGAAAACGATAAATTATAGAAAAATAAAAATACAGCATATATAATATATCATCAGTTTTAGTTTCTATATCTTTAAAGTTTTAGTGTATATCACCTTAAGCTAATTTCATATTTTGAGCTTTAAAAAAAATAGAAAAACTTGCAGAAGATAGGAAAACAATAAATAGTGATAAATAATTTTTACATAGAAACTTAGAAGAGAAGAATGGAAAATATTTTTTTTTTGTAATAAAGATTAACAAAAAAATGAAAAAAATAACTGACAATTGCTAAGATAAAGAAAAGAATTAGTTTTGTTTAATTCCCTTGTTTATTTTATATCTAATATCATTTACTATAATACATATATAGAGAAATAAAGTTGGTAAAGGTAATCAATTTTTTTGTTATATTCCTTATCAAAACAAAAAAATAGTTATTTTACCTTTGTAACTTTATAATTTATATCCTATATTTTAATACATATATAAAATGAACGTAAATTTTTTTTTAGGAAATATCAAATATTTATGATCAAATCTTTTAGTTATTATTATTAGCAAAGAGGAAAGAAAATTAATTAGTTTGTTTATTTTATAACTTAATATCATTTACTATAAGTCTATATAATCTTTAGATAAAAGGAAACTAAAGTTGTTAGAAAAGGTAGTAGAATCTTTGATGATTAAATAATTTTATTTGTTACTAGTAAAAAGAAAAAGGAAAAAAAAGAAATTACAGTCAAAGTTGGGGAGATCGAACCCATCACATACATGCAAAAGAACACTATGTATAAGCCACTACACTAAAGTCATCTACTATGTTTTGGTGCCCCTATAAACTATATAACCTTGGCGCCTAAAGCCCTGGCTTTATGGGCTTTAGCCCAGGGCCGGGTCTGGTTGTGATTCGATTCTCTTTGAATAAATGAAATGTAACTTCTTTTGTTTGATGGTTAAAATTGTGTATTGATTGGTAATTTGGTGTCGCAATGTGTGTGTGTGTGTTTTTTAAATAAATGTTACCCAAATCGATGGTTAACATTGTAATTTCAAGTCATGCAAATATAAGGATAGTATAATAAATAAATAAAAGTCGAAATGCGCTCTTTACATTTACATGCATTGACTTTTATATGTAGCACAAACTTTTTTTTTGAGAAATATGTAGCACAAACTTGATGAGAAGTAGTTAAATTAAGGTTCTCGACATCAACGATGATGACGATTATAACAACTAGATTCTGAGTGAGGTCAATGAAATGAGGTACAAATACAACTTTTAGGCTAAAGGTTTATAAACCTTTAATCATCAAGAAATTAATCTTTAAAGGAGATCGATGAGACATGTCATTTTTTGATTAATAAATCTTGACCAAAGCAAGTTAAATAAATGGCTGCTATCGTGTTCCAAAAAAAAAAAAAAAAAAAAAGGCTGCTAAAGAAGGATCATAATGTCAAATTTCTCATCCGTCGAGACGGCAGAAACCCTTGGTCTTGTTGCTTTTTTTGTGGGAAGATAATTTGTTATTGGTGTTTTTCTAGAACAAACATTTTGCGGACAAAAACTATCTTAGAAACATTTTCACATTCACCAAAACCTAAGAGTCAAGGACGAGTCCAGTCCAGTTCACAATGGCAGTGGTGTATCATGACCGGATCTAGGCGCACGTTAACCATTAATCTTTGCCCCCGAAATTTTTGGATATTTCTTTTTTTTCATCAATTTTTGGATATTTCTAACATATGCATACACCCCTAAAATATATAAAAAAAATATTAATGTTTTTAGAAAAATGTTTCTAGTCTCCAAAACCCGGTCCTGGGTGTATATATGTGCAGTGTGCTTTTGCATAACATTTCTCTCACTTTTTCGTATTTTTTTCTAAAACTATTGAACATTTTTTGTGAAAATATTATATTTATAATAGTGATATTCTGCTATCATGTAATAGACATTTTCACTCTTTAGATAAAAACTATAAAAGTTTTTTAAGAGCCGAAAAATCCATTTTCAACATATTTATCCAACCTTTTACCTAATCCACTAAATTTATAAAGAAAAAGATTCCAACACAGCTAACGTTATATATATGTAAAAAGTGATGCACTTCATTAAAACAAAAAGTCAAACTCCACTAATTTTCCACGTTTTTGTATATTTTTTTCAACGGAAATTACAACAACAACAAAAAACAAGGAGAGAAATAAAAGAACTACAACAACAAAAGAAATGTAAACACAAGAAACTAAGGGTGAGAAACAAGACACTGAGATGATGGGGTCACAGAACGACAATGGCATTGAGCGGCTAAGGTTCCATTTCACAATTAACGTTATACACGCATCGTTCGTTGTACATTTGTAATAATTTAACAACGCATCCGTATTAAGGGTTTCTCATCTCTATATCCTATATAAATAGGACCACAATTAAGTGTTCGTCAACGTCGTTAAGCTATCAGCAAAAAAAAAAAAGAGGATGAAATGGAAGTTGGGTTTATTAATTGGTTTAATGTTCCTCTTGTCCATTGCACTATTTGACCCCAACTTTGGTCAACGTAGCTTACTCATCTTGCACTCTAGTGAGTTTCCATCACTCATCTTTGTTTATTCTATGGTTATTTGAGACTACAATATATATATATATATATATATGTGTGCGCGCGCGCGTGTATATATGTAACTAAACTGGAAACATGTAGTTCTGTTGTTGTATATATGTATGATGCAATCGTTGATAGATCATATACTTTTAAATTGTCAATAAATTCATTTTTTGAACAGTAAAGAAATCCTAATTCAAGAAATGCATTTCATTAGTAATTGATTCATGGTTTATCAAACTAAATAAACAGGAAAAGGGGTTGGGAATATACATATCAGCAAAGGAATGAAGATCCGCTCTACACGCAGTGCTTCTGTACGTGCTACAGGTCCTCATCACTAATTTACGAGTTGTGATGATCTCTATCGATCTTGATGAGTTGTTGTTTGTTGAGTTGTTGTTTCATTATGTGTGATGTGATACTTTTTCAATAAAATGAAATGGATTTTCTCTAGTTTGATACTTAACTCCCTATTAAAATTGTGTACTGATTGGTACTACAATGTTTTTCTTTACTCAAAATGATTATTAACATTGTAATTCTCTATCCATTCAAATATAGGGAACAGGAACAAAACAAAAGCTACTATATGCATTGACTTATACGTATCACCAACTTGGTGAGAACGATTCTTTTGACTAATCTCTTCCTAACAGTCCTACATTCTCGCCGGTTATTTAGACAGTTGGCATGCACGTTAGCTAGTTTTTCTATCAGACAAGATGGCATGCACTTAGTATATTTTTCTTTGTTATACACCATGACAGGAACACTAGTTAAAGTAAGGTAACTTGAATATTGTTTCTGAGTGAGATCAACGAAATGAGGTACAAAGGTGAAATTGTTTTCAACCCGAAAGATCTACATCATTAATCTTCTTAGGGTGCACATCTTATATTGAAACTAGTAATGGTTCACAAGTAACTTTGGACAGTAAAAGGAGCAAGAAACTACGAAGACAGAACCTCAGATGCTAACAGAACTCAAATAGTAATGTCTGAACCCAAACAAGAAACAGGAAAAAAAAGAAAAAGGGGGAAATTAAACAAAAATCTGCCTATCAATCCAACAGAAATGAAAACAACTCCCACCCTGCTATTATATCATCTTTCTCTTACTTTTCCCACAATTTAGTAGTAGGTCCTATAAGCATTTTACAAGGCAGGAGGATCAACAACAGAACATGAAAAAAGAAAAGAAAAAACTGAAAACTGTAAAGACAAGGTAAAAAGAGAACACGAAATGATTGAAAAAACAATAAAAACAGGGACATTTAACTTCTAAAGGGCATAGAAACAGAATCTCGGTCTCAGGTACTAAGGCTCTTCCTTCCATGCTTCAAAGCTCACGGCACTTGGGTTATCAAGAGAAACTGTAAACGGGAATGTTCATATCTTCTTCTCTCATGTTTCGTTTTTATGCTCTCCAGCCGTGAGCTACATCCGCCTATTCTAGCAACCATTTGCCACCAGCACCGACTGGTTTAGCAACAGACCCATTCTCATCAGCCTTGACATCACTGGCAGTTTGAGCAGCTGGTAGGAGATTCCTTATTATTAGCCTGAATCAGCAAATGCGGTTTCCTTTTTCTCATCTGTTGTAGTCTTCTCCTCACTTACCTGTTTAATTTAAGTTTATTTAGATGTTAGAGGAAACACTCGAGTTGTACACTATAACTACAAAGGATTTTTAGATTGTTATCATGTGTTCTTACCTGTTTCAGGGTTTGCTGTTGCTTGGCCTTCTTCTCCAAGATTAGTCTTTTGCCTGACCTCATAGAAGGAAAAGTCATCCAGAATGCAAGTCTTGCTACTATGCTCCTTGAAAACTTTCACAATCTTCAAACCTTGCTCCATCTTGACCTATAACACGACCCCACAAAAAACTTCAACACACGAAAACAAAATAGAGGACACAACTTAAAAGATGTGAAAGCGTCAAAGGTCTGTTACCTCTTGTGTGTCTCTGCTGTTGGTAACAGGCTTGTTCTCATTGTTCTCAAGGGTAATGTGTTTCAGCAAGCTGTTTGGAACGTCCTTCACAATATGCCACTTGAGAGGGAAAGAGCCAGTCCACTTGTCTTGCTGCCAGTACTCCACATTTGTGTTGAAATCAACTGGTCCTGTCATTTCAGGCAAGCCCAACAAATTGTCCCACTAGCATTGACCTGGAAGGCAAAAAACAAGATGAATGTTAGATCCATATCATCAAACGAAGTACAAAAAGCACTGCATGATCGATTTCAGGATTATAGAATAAACATACCGAGAAAAAGAGAAAGATAGGACAGCCGCCAGGTTTCTGCTGAGCTTCCTGATATGCTGCAGCAAGTTTCTTGTTTCCATTTGGTGTACTAGCCCAAACATTATATTTGATGCTCTTGTGCACATCATCTTCGCTGTAGGACTTGATGACAAAGAACATAGCATTCTCATAATCCACTGGGAAATCTTCTTTGTTGTACTGCTCTCTGTCAGGAACAATGCATGTGTTCTCCGTCTCCACAGCCACAGCTACATTTGATTCGCCAGTCTGCTCCTTAACCTCTAAGCTATCTTCTGAATTTCCTTTCTGGTTCTTTGTGCCCTTCGCTCTAGGTCCCCTGTTAAGTTCATTCAAACCATCCATGTTGTTGTTCTCATTTCCATAGTAGTAATTGTTACCCCTTCCCCAGTTTCTGTATTTGTTGTCCGTTGTGCTCACCCATCCCCTTCCATTCGATTTTGAATCATACCCAGAAGAACCATAACCCATACCAGATCTCCCTGAGCTTCCATAGTTACCATACACCTTGTTCTGATACATCTTGCTGTAGTATCCCTGAGCTGTACCGTAGCCTGTCATTGATGCAGGCTGGAGCGAAAGAGAACATTGATTAAGGGCCAATAAAACAAACCATAGCTTAAGTCAATACTAAAGAAATATAGAAAATTATTATACCGTGTAATGGGAATTTGAGCGGTAATTTTGATTCCTCGATGATGGTACAGTGGTTGACTTCGAATAGGAGGATGCAACTCCACTACCAGATCTCTGAACATCTGAATACTTGGAGCCGTCGTAACATGGCACAGGAGCATAAAACCCATCATAACCATATCTAGGATCCTGATAACCACCAGCAAAACCTCCTCCCGGAGCACCATTTCCATACAAATTGCTTGCGGTGGTCTGGTTATTTGGTTTCCCTGGAGCTGTTGTTCCGTTGCTTCCTTTGGCCATACTAGCAGCAGCCAGATGCAACATTCTTGCTTTCCGCAGGTAGCGTCGTCTTCACACCACCAGCCTTGTTTGCAGAGAGATCCCCCTGGGTGGTAGGGGTAGCAAAAGGTCCAGTGGGGAAAAAGGCAGGATACTGGTACTGCTGAGCACCATACAACTGCCCATCATCCGCCAACCTGGGGACCAGGGCTTGTTGCTGGTGAGTAAGGATATGCTGCATAGCCCATAACTCTGAGGATACACAACAGAGCCATTCTCCCCATAAACTCCCTGGTAAAAGCCATCAGAAGCTGTTAAGAAAAAAAAAATGAAAAAGACACAATGGAAGTACTACTACTTACAGAGTTCATGTCAACACCCTCAGGAGTCTGGTAACCAGTGTACTCACTCCAGTCGCCAGTCCCATATCCTGAAAGTTAATAAAAAACGAGGAACTTGTTAAACATCAGTGACAAAGCTTGTGAAGTAATGTTTACTAAGGAGTAAGAGGAAGAAGGCTAAAACCTCCATAATAATAGTGCGGGTAAGCATTGGGAACATAGCAAACAGAAGGGTCAACGGCGTCACTGGGAAGCAATGGTGTCAAAGAACGGTCGTAGGTAGGGACTTGACCATTCAAATCCACACCTCCATACTGGTAAACAGCAGTCTGCAGAAAAAGAAGACTGCTTGTTAGAGAAAACTGAATGAAACACACAGAAGAGAAATAAAAGCTGCTCCATTACCTTCTTGTTAGGCTCAGGAATCTCGGAAGAAGCTTTGGGTTGTGAGTCCAAAGAAAGCTTCTGCAACATATCAGCAGATTCTACAAACAAAGTGAGAGTCAAAGGAAACAAAGACCTACGACTTACATCATAAATCAAACCATTAGAACAGTGAAAAAAGGAAGCATCTTTAGCCCTAACAACTTTTTCAAAATCAATCATTCGTTACATCAATTTACTCCCAACAGTGATACTTAGCAAACCTAAATCAGCGCAATATCAAACAAATCTGAAAACCCGAAACGAGAATCGAATCACTGAATCGAGAGATCCAATAACGTTAAAAAAAGAAGAGAAATCAGAAAACACAGATCGAGACACGTGGACAAAGGATACGATCAGCAGGTGAAGCAACGGTAGCCATGATTGATTCGGACAACAAAATGGTTTGATAGAGAGATCCTTCTCGGATAAGGGGGATGCGACCAAAAGGGATAGATGGATAGAAACCCTAAACAGAATCAGGATATCGAATCTAGGGTTTAAGAGACTGAAAGAGGGGTAAGGTAAGGTAAAGGGTAAAGTTGGCCGCAGCCGCCACAAGGCAAAAGGAGAGAAGGGGAAGGGGAAGGGAAGGGTTTTTTCTTCGGGGAAGAGGAAAAAGAGGGTTTTGTTTCTCTGTCTTCCACTGATTCAAATAGATCCCCCACTGATTATCTTTTTTTTTATTTATATATTTTTTTTATTTCTTCCACTTTAAGATATTTCCTCTTTTGTTTATAAAGACTGGACCTTGACCTTCTGTTTTTTGGTAATTACCACCCAATTTCACACTCTGGTAATCTTTTTAAAATAGATATAAATCTATAGTATCTTCAAATCTATAATATATTTGCCTTAAAACCACTTGAAAATACATTGGATATAGAGTAATATTAGATAAAAGTCAAAAGTCATGTTCTTTCATAAATTTTCCATATAATTATCAAAATACTATATGTAATTATATTTGCCTTAAAACCACTTGAAAATACATTGGATATAGAGTAATATTATTGGGTAAAGGTCAAAGGTCATATTCTTTCATAAATCTTCCATATAATCATCAAAATACTATATGTATGTAACTAAATGTTTTTTGAAAGTTTTATATGTGCAATCAAAACCTTACTGTAAATTAATGTCTTTTAACCGGACTTCGTGGTCTAGTAGTAAAGGAACCTCGGCTGAGGTGTTCGCCATCACGAGTTCGAGTCCCGGCCACAGCGGATTTAACATGGTTTCTGTTTGGCCTCCAAGATCTTCTTCGCCAGTTTCGGTTAGACGCGGTGGGATAGTCGGAGTAAGTGAGAGGTCCGGATACCTCGATTATAAAAAAAAAAAAAAATTAATGTCCTTTTCTAGAGAAAAAGTGGAGGCAATCAAACATTTACCTTAGTCGACGTTAATGGGCCTAATTGAAGCCTAACCAATATGGGCCTCTTATTCTTCTTCAGACCCTAATCAGACAAGGCCGGACCGGAATGCGGCCCGGGAACCGATTACCAGCTGACGTTCGCGAGAGTGCTTCTTCTAATTAATGTCCGAACCAAACAATAATAATGCATCCAACTGTAACGAATAGTACATCCAATCGTTCAAAGATTTGCTAAGTAATCATTGAGACTTTTGCTTTTTTTTGTCCGCAAGAAAACAAAAACAAAGCAATCATTAGGCGCCTTTATAAAAGCCATCTGTTGGATAAGCTTCAAGAGTTAGCTTAAGAAGTAAGTTATTCATAAAAGAAAAGATTGAATAACTAAAGTCTATTAGAATTAGGTTTAAGATAAGTTCCTAGTTCATGTTGTAATAGGACAAGTTAAGATTCCTGTTACCTATATAAGGTGATGCAAGATGTAAGAGACATTACAGAAGTTAAGAGAAATAAAACGAAGATACAGTTTTATAACATTCAAAGCTATTCGATCTAGGCTACTATATTTGGTATCAGAGCCTGGTTATTCATATCCGAGAAGACAAGAAGAAGGTATCCATGGCTGATACTAAAGACTTGACAGAAGTAAAGGCTCCGACTGCACTAGAAAGAAGAGAAGATGTTCCAAGTACAGTGGTTTGTCCTATGCTTTCGACAACAAACTACAATGTATGGGTGAAAAAGATGAAAGCTCTCTTTAAGCTTCATAAGGTATGGGAGGCGATTGATCCAGGAACAGAGGATGAAGAAAAGATAAATATGGCAATTGTACTGCTATATCAATCAGTACCTGAGACTCTGGTAATGCAATTTGGAGATGATGATACTCCTAAGGAAATTTGGGATTCAATCAAAACAAAAAACGTAGGTGTTGAACGAGTAAAAGAAGCAAGATTGTTGACACTAATGAATGAGTTCGATCGTTTGAACATGGAAGACTCGGACAGTATTGATGTATTCACAAGCAAGCTAACTGAACTAGCATCAAAATTGGCCTCGTTGGGACAGAAGATTGATCAACCAAAGCTTGTGAAGAAACTACTCAATAGTCTACCAATGAAGTTCATTCATATTACAGCTTCAATAGAACAGATGCTTGATTTAAATAAAACTTCTTTTGAAGATATCACTGGAAGACTCAAAGCATACGAAGAACATGTTAAAGGCAAGACGGCATATGATCAACAAAACAACCTTCTCTTCGCAAGTTCAGAAGCCTCGTACAATCAGAGTTCAAGAGGACGAGGAAGAGGTTGGAATCGTGGTCGTGGTCGTGGTAATGGTGGCAGAGGACGCGGTAGAAGTAGCTCTGGAGAAGGAAACAAAGAAAAGAAGGACTACTCTCAGATTGTTTGCTTCAACTGCAAGAAAAAGGGACACTTTAAATCAGTATGCCCTGAAAAGAAAGAAGATACACAAGAGTTGAACAAAACCGAAACAGAAACAGCTGAAGCGGCGTTGTATCTACATGAACTTGTGTACCTTAACGAAGACAAGATCTTACCAAAGACTTTTGAAGAAGATAAGAAAGAAGATAGAGTGTGGTATCTAGACAACGGAGCTAGCAATCACATGACGGGTCAAAGGTCTTATTTCTCTGAGCTCAACGAGAATATAAAAGGTAAAGTGAAGTTTGGAGATGGATCATATGTTGATATCGATGGGAAAGGGTCAATTCTGTTTGAAGCAAAGACTGGTGAACAGAAGCTCTTGACTGATATCTATTACATACCAAACCTGAAAAGTAACATCTTGAGTTTGGGACAAGCGACTGAACAAGGTTGTGATATCCGAATGAAAGATCACTTCCTGACGATAAGAGATTCAAAAGGAAAACTACTGGCTAAAGTACAGAGAACTCCGAATAGACTCTACAAGATAAAGTTAAAAGTCGGACGAGCAGCGTGTCTTCAGGCTAAGATAAAGGATGAACCATGGCAATGGCATGCTAGACTTGGGCATATCAGCTTTAAAACCATAAAGGCAATGGCGACTCATGGAATGGTTACCGGTTTGCCAGAGATAGATGAAGTAAAGCAACTCTGTGATTCTTGTTTGATAGGCAAACAAACACGACAACCCTTCCCAAAGGCCTCGTCATTCAGATCATCAAGAGCTTTAGAACTACTACATGCTGACTTATGCGGTCCTATATCACCAACTACTCTCTCTCAGAACAGATACATCTTTGTCATTATTGATGACTGCACAAGATATATGTGGTCTATACTACTAAAAGAGAAAAGTGAAGCTTTTAGTCGATTCAAGACTTTTAAGAATCTTGTGGAGAAGGACTTTGAGAAAGAGATAGTAACATTGCGTACGGACAGAGGAGGTGAATTTACTTCACATCAGTTTCAAGAGTACTGCAATGATAACGGAATAAGATGTCACTTAACCGCTCCGTACACTCCACAACAGAACGGAGTAGTTGAACGGAGAAACCGCACACTGATGGAGATGACTCGAAGCATGTTAAAAGCAATGAACATGCCTAACTATTTATGGGGAGAGGCTGTACGACACGCCACATATTTGATCATAGAGTTCCTACAAGGGCTTTGAAGAATCAAACTCCTTATGAATGTATCAAGGGCAAGAAACCGAGCTTATCACATATACGAGTATTTGGTTGTATGGCTCATGCCAAGATTGATGCTGGTCATCTAAGGAAGCTTGATGACAGATCACAAGCTTTAGTTCACCTTGGTATTGAACCTGGAACTAAAGCATATCGTCTATACAACCCTGATACAAAGAAAATTGTTGTAAGCCGAGATGTGATCTTTAAAGAAGAGGTTTGCTGGAATTGGAAGGGAGAAAGCAAAGAAGCTCAAAGTAAACCAGGTATGTTTCACATGACGTGGGGAGCTACGGAAGATAGTGGCAGTGGTTGTTACAGTGGAGGAATTCTTGCTGAAACAGACTCAGTTGCAGAGCAAGAAAAAGCAGAAACAGAGTCTATAAAAACAGAGTCTGTAGAAACAGAAACAGAGAGAAGTGACTCTGTTTCGAACGAAGGAAGCGATGAAGTACAAGAGTTGAGGCGTTCATCACGACAGATAAATAAACCAGACTATCTTAAGGACTACATTCTACTTGCAAAGATAGAATGCGAGATGCTACTTTTGTCTATTAATGATGAACCGAAAAGTTTTCATGAAGCCAAAGACGACAAGCGATGGACGATGGCTTGTGAAGATGAAATCACCTCTATCAACAAAAACAAAACGTGGTCACTAGTTGATAAACCGGCTGGAGTAAAAGTCATAGGTCTTAAATGGATCTTCAAGATCAAAAGGAACGCAGACGGCACAATCATCAAGTTCAAAGCAAGGTTGGTCGCCAAAGGATACGTTCAAGAACATGGAATCGATTATGACGAAGTTTTCGCACCAGTGGCTCGACTAGAGACTATACGACTACTAATTGGTTTGGCTGCATCAAATCAATGGGAAGTTCATCACCTAGACGTCAAAACGGCTTTCTTACACGGAGAGTTGAACGAAGATGTTTACGTATCTCAACCTGAAGGGTTTGAAAAGAAGGGAGAAGAACATAAGGTTTTCAAACTTTCAAAAGCGTTATACGGTCTAAAGCAGGCACCACGTGCCTGGAACACAAAGCTTGATCGTGTCCTGAAACGATTAAGGTTCAACAAGTGTGCAAAGGAGAGCTCAGTATATCGCAGAGAAGATAAAGATAAGCTACTCATTGTGGCAATATATGTTGATGATCTCTTTGTTACAGGAAACTCCATAAAAGAGATAAAAGATTTCAAGGTCTCAATGTCACAACAGTTCGAGATGTCTGATCTAGGAGTCTTAACATATTATCTCGGAATGGAAGTAAAGCAGAGTTTTGTAGGTATTGCGATCAATCAAGAAGCTTATGCTTTGCGTATACTCAAGGAGGCAGGAATGGACGACTGCAACGCGACTCACATACCAATGGAATTTGGTCTGCAACTCTCTAAGGCGCTGGATGAACCAGAGATCGATGCTACGTTATATAGAAGAAGGATAGGTTGTCTGAGATATCTGATGCATACAAGACCAGACTTGGCATTCTCCGTAGGAATCCTAAGCAAGTATATGCACTCACCACGAAAGTCACATGGTGATGCATTAAAACAGGTTTTGAGATATTTAAAAGGCACTAAAGGTTTCGGTTTGTTGTTTAAGCGTGGAGGAACACAGAAGCTAATAGGTTTCAGTGATAGCAGTCATAACACTGATCCAGATGATGGAAAGAGTACTACGGGACACTTGTTTTGCCTCGATGACACACCAGTCTCTTGGTGTTCACAGAAACAAGACGTAGTGGCCCTATCTTCGTGTGAAGCCGAGTACATGGCGGCAACAGAAGCTGCTAAACAAGCTATCTGGCTTCAGGAGTTAATGACTGAGATCACAGGAAAGAAGAATGAAAGAACATTGGTTCGTGTGGATAATAAGTCAGCTATAGCTTTAGCAAAGAATCCAGTTCTTCACAGGCGCAGTAAACACATCCATAAGCGGTTTCATTTCATCAGAGAATGTGTGGAACGAGGACTGATTGATGTGGAACATGTACCCGGAACAGAGCAACGTGCAGACATACTAACCAAAGCACTAGCAAAGATCAAGTTCAAGGAGATGAGGGAGTTGATTCAAGTTCAAGACTTAAGCAATGATGGCTTGAAGCTTAGAAGGGAGAATGTTGGATAAGCTTCAAGAGTTAGCTTAAGAAGTAAGTTATTCATAAAAGGAAAGATTGAATAACTAAAGTCTATTAGAATTAGGTTTAAGATAAGTTCCTAGTTCATGTTGTAATAGGACAAGTTAAGATTCACCTATATAAGGTGATGTAAGATGTAAGAGACATTACAGAAGTTAAAAGAAATAAAACGAAGATACAGTTTTATAACATTCAAAGCTATTCGATCTAGGCTACTATACCATCTTCATTTCGTCAAAAGATAGAATAATAAAGTCTCCCTCCCACCGCTTCTCTGTCACGGTGAGTGTTGTCCTTTTTTCATCTGTTGAGCTCAATGTTTGCCTTCATGTCTGTTTTTTTTTGGTTACATGAAATTTACTAGTCTTTGAGAGAGTGTTTTTCATGTTTGTAATTCTAAGTGTTTCCTCAGTTGTTAGTGGGGGCTCTGAACTTTGGAAAGTGCGTCGCTTTTTACAATCTATGTTTTGTGTTTTTTTTTTTTGTCTCTATCGTTCAGGAGTGTTTTTTTGTACTGACTGTTGGATTTTCAGTGAGAATATGGATGCTTTTGAGAGAAAGTATAGATCACAAGGTGTGACTGTTACTTCGGAGGTATAAAGTTAAATGTATCTTAATTTGGTATATTTTATATTCGTTAAATTTTAAAATGGTTTTTTCTAATTAAGCCTGAGAGTTTTATTTTGGTTAGGAGGAGGAGCCAGTTCAGAACATTGGTGGAAAGCTTGCTAGGCAAGCAGCTGCAAAGACCAGTGACTTGGCTGGTCACGGTGTTGTTCTTGCACAAGGTTTTATTGACGAATGTGTCAAGGTAATTAGCACATTAATCTTATTCTCAAATGAACAGTTTAATAATTAATTAATCTTATTTCTTTTTTTCAGGTGATGGCTGCTGGTGCAAACCCTGCACTGGTCACTAAAGGCATTGAGAAGACAGAAAAGGCTTTGGTTGACGAGCTAAACCTAATGTCTAACGCGGGCAACGACCCTGAAGCTGGAAGTATGATTGCTGAAGCAATGAGCAAAGTTGGTAGGAACGGTGTAGTGATCATTGATGAGGGTAAAAGCGCTGAGAATAAGGTTTACGTTGTGGAAGGAATGCAATTTGAACCTGGTTACACGTCCCCATACTTCATTACGGACCATGAGACTCAGAGAATGTGTGTTGAGTACGATCATTGCAAGGTAAGTAAGTGTGTTTAATATAGATCTGAACTTAAAAGAAAAGATATTTGTGATGGCACGTAGCCTAACAAAGTTTTTCTACTTCTTGCAGTTACTTCTTGTTGACCAGAAGGTTACCAATGCAAAGGATCTTGAAGGTGTTCTGGAGGATGCAATTAGAGGTGGTGACCCGATCATCATAATCGCAGAAGACTTTGAACAAGAAGCTTTAGATACTCTTGTTGTTAACAAGGTTAGAGGACTATGGAAGGTCGCAGCAGTTAAGGCTCCTGGTGGTTCTGGAGAGCTCAAGAGCCAGTACCTTGACGATATTGCCATTCTAACTGGAGGTAAACAATCAATGTTTGATCCTGTTTAGGAATCATATATCATTACACTGTTTTTTTTCTAAATCTTGTTGTGTTACTTACTACTACTACTAGCAACTGTGATAAGAGAGGAAGATGGTCTTTCTCTGGATAAAGCTGGGAAAGAGGTTTTGGGTAATGCCTATAAAGTTGTAATCACTAAGGAGATGACGACCATTGTGGGTGATGGAACCACACATGAAGCAGTGAACAAGCGTGTTGCTGAGATTAAGAGTCTTATTGAGGTATAGGAGTGTGTTAAACTCCAGAAGTAGTCTACATTCATTATAATAAGTATATGGTTTTGTGCTTTCATTATAATAAGTATATGGTTTTGTGCAGCAAGCGGAGCAAGATTATGAGAAGGAAACATTGAACGAGAGACTTGCTAAGCTTTCTGGTGGAGTTGCTGTAATTCAGGTAAATATAGTATTGATACACAATAGAAGAATATGTTTAGTGATCCTAACTATTCTTACCTCTTAAGGTTGGAGGACAAACTGAGACAGAGCGCAGAGAAAAGAAGCTAAGGGTTGAAGCAGTCCTTAACGGTACAAAGGTGAGTTTCTTAAACCAGATGAGTTTTTTTTTTTTTTTACTACTCTCATAAATTGTTTTAATCTTTAGGAGTCATTTGGTTTCTCCAGGGTGCAGTTGAGGAGAGTATTGTTGTTGGTGGTGGTTGCACTCTCCTTGCTCTTGCGGCCAAGGTTGATCCCGTCAAGGATACTCTTGAAAACGAGGAAGAGAAGGTAAGCAAAGACCTTTGGGAGTTCTGAGAGATTTTTTGCTTATCTCTTGACTGCATTTAAAAAAAAACTATTCTCTTTTGACTATAGGTTGGAGCAGACATCATTAAAAAGGGACTGAGTAATGCTGGTGTGGATGGAAGCGTTGTGAGCGATAAGGTAACAACATCAAAAGAAAAACTCTTAACTCATAACAAGATCTTTTTGAATCATGAGTGATTTTTTCTGCAAGGTTCTGAAACGTTCATTGGAACATGCGGCCTCTGCTGCAAAGACGTTCTTGATGTCTGAGATCAAGGTGCCGGAAGCTGGCAACCCAATGAACATCTCTGGTTAGTCCAGATACTACTCTTACATTGGGAGCTTAGACAATAAACATCAAAAACTCATGTTTCTTCATCACTGAATCTCTTTTGCTTTTTTTGTCTTGTTTCAGGGTGGTAACTGAGATAAGACCAGCCGGACTCGCTTTTGAACATGAGAGAGATGATCATTCCAAAATAAGCAAGGATTACTCTATAGCTTGCAAACAAATTATGTAATAATCTAATGGCTTCTAAACCAGAGAATAATTATCATACGTGGAATCACTTTCGATAAATTGTCAGTGTAGTAATGACTTTTAAACCAGAGAATAATGTGTTCATTAGATTATCAAAAGAAACTCTAACTGCAAATGTTCTAAGTTTAGATTAGATGGTCAAGACAAATCATATGCAATAATGAGAAACTGCACAACTCCACAATATATAATTCAACATCTAAAAGCTTCTTGAACCAGAAAGAGAGAGAGCCATTCACTAACTGGTCAAAGAAACAAATGTCATAGAGAACAAATCTTTTCACAATCCTAAAACTGTAAACAGAATGCTACCATATGTTATATCTGGAAACTTCATATAACATCAGGCTGGCAAAATGTAGATTGGTTCAAGAAGGCAGTGGCAGATTCTACTACTATATATGTACTACTATACTAACTCAATGTTTATATGGGGATTCCAAAGCCAAAGCCACAAGACCAACAGCTTCTTCACCTTTCACCATTGCTTTAATCTCCGAGTAAAACTAAAAAAAAAACAGGATTGATCACAGAATAACGCAAACACAGCTTCTATCGCCATCATATCTGATCTCTTCTTCTTCACTGCAAATGAAATATGAGTAATCAGATAAAATTCAAGTAACAGCTTTGAAGTTGTCAATAACAGTAAAGAACCAAAGAAACTGGACTAACCTAGACTCGAATTCACGGATCTCAGCAAGTTCTTTCCCCATCAAATCCACCCACTGTACCTTCTTCTTCTTCTTCTCCCTTCTCTCACCATCTTCTGGATCCAAAACCTCCTTTTTGAAACTACTTTTCAGGATCTCTCCACCATTACTTTGACCTTCTTTTATCTCCTCTAAGCCACAATCTTCTTCCTTTCCCTCTCTAGCACACTCTTCTTCCCTATGGTCAACAACTTCATCTACTTGTGCATCAACATACTGATCATCATCACCGTTATCATCAAACGAAGACACTTGAGGAGGAGGAGTGTCCTCCAATTTGAGAGAGCCAGATGCGTAGATGTGAGGAGAAGGCTTGCAGAAGCAGACGAAAGAAGGGCACTGGATCTTACAAAGCAAAACCCTCATCAAAACATATGTTGGGTCTTTAAAACACCAAATCATCAACCAATTCAACAACAAGATCTCTTTTGTCTTTGGTAAAGTTACAAACTTTGTGACCTGCCCTGATTATTGAGAAAAAGTATAAACAGCAGAGCAAAGCAAAAGAGTTAGTTAACCACAGTTATGTATGTATCGTCCCTCTTGGATAGAATCCAAAGACCATAAATAACGAGTTGATCAGATGAGGGAGCAGACAAAAGTACAGGGACCAAGCAAAAGACGCTTTGTACTAATTGAAAAAAGAATAGATTCCAGTTGATAACAATCAGCCATGGTAATAAAAAGCAAAAGAATTTGAATAAAGGTGTTTGTTTACTTTTGTGATTTGAGACAGACAATGATGGCATAGTTTTGAGGATTTCAAACCCTTCTTGTTTTGTTTTCACTCGCAGATTAAAAAAAAAAAGTAACTCCTCGAATTTACTTTCTCTAGAGGTCAAGTCTTTTTTTTTTCTACTTTTCCCTTGGTTAGTATCTCTGTCTTGGATTCTCTCTATGATATCAGAGATTTTATCTTTTTCTTTGTTAAAAAGTAACTAATGTACATAGTTAATGTTTGTATTTTTAAAATAGTTAATATTTGTGTTTATCTATAGTTAATATTTGTATTTTAAAAATTCTAGTAAAAAATCAGTAAAAGTATGGTTATGATATATGGTGAAGATATAAAAATCAGTTCAATAAAAATTCTAGTTGCAAATCATATGATTATGTAATCAATTTTGTTATCTTGCAAGTCTCTATATAAAAGAAATGATTAATGTTAATGGAAAAAGACACACTTGAAGTTCCCACATGAAGGAAAGCACTTATCAGAAGAAGATTTCTCTATATATCGTGTAGTTGACAAATCCAGATATGATGATCTATATGATGTAATCATGTAGGTCTACCAAATATACGAAAAAATCTCTCAGATATCTTATACACACACACACACCTAGACTCCTAGAGGTATGTAAATGCGTATAACGCGTGTGCCTATGTAGAGTATAATGATGCGACATAGGATGCTTCTCAGTTCTGACACATATGTTTCGAGATCAATAAAACTCGAAAGCTATTCTTTCAACTTGTCTCTAACACATGTGTGAGATTTTGCTTATTGTCGTGTGTATGCAACTAGGCATCGATCATTATATAATTGGTCAGATTCATCCCACAAGTAACCTCATCAAACTCTATATAAAACCCATAAGCATTATTATACCCAAATTAAAAAACAATAAATCCATTGTATAATCCATGTTTGAACTTTCTAAACATTGGCGTTAGCTTGTCATTTTCCAAGAAAAAGATAATAATAATCAATTAATGAAAAGCAATGATTAAAGTTCCTTTTGTATTAGCTTTGTCCCTAACCTAAACAACAGGAGATCATATCTTGTCCATAATCAATTAGCAAATCAGTAAAAGCAAGAGAGTAGAGAGCGTGAAGCTTCTTTTTTCTTGCAAGAAAACTGAACCATTGTTTATTCAGTACACCCTCAACATGTGGTCTAATACATGCATCAAGAATAAAATCATTGGATTTGATTTTTTGCTATCTAATTGCGTATGCTTCTTCCAACCTCCTCTGCTGGAGAAATAACCCAAAAGATACACAGAGAAATGCTAAGACTACAAACATGTATTACCAAGTTCGGCATAAGTGTTACTGCTGAACTTTCAGAACAGGAAACGCAATGACGTCTCTTATACTCGCAGAGTTTGTCAACAGCATCACCAGCCTGTCAATACCAAGCCCCTACGGAAGAAAAACAACAACATACAAGTACTTGAGCGTACAAGCTTTGTCATGTTTTTGACTTTGCAAATTAAGTAACGTCTATACTATTTAATCTAATCGTATACAATACAAGAAAGAAAAATAAGATATGAAGTTACCATTCCAGAGGCAGGAGGCATTCCGTATTCCAGGGCAGTGAGAAAGTCTTCGTCTAGTGTCACTTCATATGAATCGTCATCATCATCATCATCATCATCTTTCTTTGCCTTTTGCTCAGGAGTCTCTGATGCAGCCGCTGCTCGCTTTGCGTTATGCTGCCTTACTTGCTCTTCCAACCGCTTCCTCTACAAATTTTTTAAATCATACTCCCTCCGTTTCATAATACTTGATGTTTTACCATAGTGCACAAAGATTAAGAAAATTGTATTTTTAAATAAAAAATATTTTAAAGATATAATTTTAAAACCAATTAACCAATAATAAAAAAGACTGTAAAATCTAATTGGTTGAACAGTTTCCAATAAAGTTAAAGTAACCTTAAAATCTCAAAACTTCATCTAATTTGAAACAAAATTATCATTCTAAAACATCAAATATTATGAAACGGAGGGAGTAGTATCTTTTATGATCCAGTGTACACAAAGACAACTAAAAAAAGCAGATCATTTACTAATGTAGAATGTCATTACAAGAAGACACGATGTTGAGGGAATGTGGAAGATTTATATACCTGGTCCACAGGATCGGTCAATTCAGAGAATGCGTTAGCCATTTCACGACCACAGATGAACAGCTCAAATCTTTCAGTCAAACCTGCATTACTGTTGCCACACAAAAAAAAACGCCATTTACACAATTATAAACGTCTTCAGAATATAAGATGAATGATCTAGAAGATGGTACAGAGCTCTAGAAATAAACTTTACCAGCGATGTGGCTTGGCCAAGGGAGATATCTCGATTGGGTAGTCCAATACAAAAGTTGGCTGCACAAGCTTTGGCTCTACTACAACTTCAAAAACCTGAAAAAAAACAAGAATTGATTTCAGCACCATAAATTTCACAGATTCGATACTGAAACTGTTCAATGAAGTAGCTTCACCTCGTTAAGAAGATGGCCGAGAGAAGAGCAAGCTCCAATTCCAGATTTGTCCTTGTGCTCAAGCACGTCTTGAAGTGCCAGCAGAACTGTGTCTTTAGCATTTCCAAGATCTCCCCCTAGCTCATTGAAATCGATTCCTGTTGCCTCTTTAACGAGGTTATGCATGGTTTCTCTCCTCCAAGGCCGCTCGAGGCAGATCTCTGTTCCCTGCACAGAGCAATCACAAAACTCAGTTTCTCAAAGATTCACCACAAAACATAGAATTGGGATGAGTTTATTATCTCCATACTCACCTGGTAATCAAGTGTTAGCTTCCCATTAACTGCCATTGCACATCCAGTGACGATTAGTTCTGCCATGTCCATCATGTTTTGGTAGTCCGAAAAAGCTTCATACATCTAAACAAAAGATAAAACTGCTATATTGATGATTGAGGATTCAAGAGACATAGATGATTGAGGAGAAGGCATTATATTGATTTACCTCGATGGTAGTGAATTCAGGATTGTGACGTGTTGAAAGGCCTTCGTTTCTAAATATACGACCAATTTCATAAACTTTCTCAAAACCTCCAACCTGTGATCACAAAGTGGATTCTGTTCAGAGAAAACATTTTACCTTTCATATATATCTCATGTAGAGGTAATTTATAAAAGATGAGTCTTACCAGCATTCTTTTCAAGTGAAGCTCAGTTGCAATCCTCAGGTAGAGATCCCTTCCAAGTGAGTTATGATACGTTACAAAGGGTCTAGCTTCGGCTCCACCTGCTGCTCCCTAGTTTTCACAAGTTCATGAAACCGACTCCCATTACAGAAATTCAATATTTTTAAAGGGAAATTTGAGGATAAAGGTGTCTAAAAACCTGAAGAACTGGAGTTTCAACCTCCAAATATCCAGAAGACTCAACTGTCTTGCGTATCTCTGAAACTATCTACCAGGACAAAACAGACCGGCGAAATAAATATTAAGTCTAACGTTCATATATGATACTGAAGAAAGATATGGGAACATGACAAACGAAACTAGATGCTCAAAATGGAAGTTTGGGGATATTTTGATAACCTACTTTTGCTCTTTTGCGGAACACATCAGCCACTTCAGGATTAGCAATCATATCCACATACCTAGTAAGATCAAACACAGTAAGTGGAAGCCAAATAAAACGTATGAGCTTTCAAGAATCAGAACCACAGAATCACATAGACGGAAGACAGAGCTCACCGTTGGCGGTAACGTTTATCAATATCAGTTAGACCATGATACTTGTCTGGCAGTGGAAGGAGGGATTTTGTGAGAATTGAAAAAGAACTCACACATATAGAAAGCTCCCCTGGAAAATTCAGAAGAGCAAACAGTTAGTAAACAAACCCACAAAACTATGCTTCTCTATCGATAAATTTAATCATTTTACTCGAGGAGGCTCACCTTTCTCAGTCCTCTTCATTGAGCCACTAGCACCCAAAATATCACCAATATCTATGAATGCCTTGAGCTGTTCAAACTGCTCATCTGAAAGCCTTTCCTTCTCACAGTAAAGCTAAGAAAACATAAACGTAGAGATTACATTCCTTCAATCAAACCAAAGCCATCTTAATGTTTTAATAATAAACATAAAAATGGAAGAAGAAGAAGAAGAAGAAGAAGAAGAAGAAGAAGATGAAACCTGAATGGTTCCAGAGTCATCCCTTAAAGTCAAGAACGCAAGCTTCCCAAACGCTCTACGAGCAACGACTCTCCCTGCTATAGAAACACAATCACCCTCGTTGTTTGACTCTTCACCATTCTCTAGATGTTTGTATATCTCTTGGAGTTGATTTGCACTGTGGCTTTTCTCCCACTTGTAAGCGTAAGGCTCAACACCTTGACCTCTCAGTTCTTCAACCTAATGAAAACATCACCAAGTGGAGAAGACAACAACAACAACACAAAAAAACAATGTCTTGATAAATAATAAAGTAGCTTCCGACACTTGAAGAAACCTACATCATAGTTGTAATAGAAAGTCGATACATTTGCAAAAAAGGAAACACCTTTTTAAGACGAATGGAGCGGATAGCCTCGCGATCGGAGGTGGAATTGGAAGACGAGGCTGCCCTTCTGTTTCGGCCGGAAGGTTTGGGAGTTTCAGCCGTGGCGGCATTTGAGGAAGAAGAAGCGGCGGAGGCACATCGGAGCATTAGTGATGAGTGGTGGGATCTTCTTCCATATATTGATGCCGAAGAAGAAGAAGAAGAAGATAGACGGAGTAATTGCCTCAGCGGAGACGCCGTTAGACTCCATACTTTCAGTGCCTCCATCGCTCTTTCTCTCCGGTGCTCTGCTTTTGACTAGGAAGTGCTGCTGCTTCCCTGTGGATAGGTGGAAGCAGAAAGTAAACAAGTTTGTTGGGCTTTTAAATGGTTTGGGCCCTGAAATATTGTCAACAATTTAAATTTGGGCTTCTGATTCCTAAGTATTTTTAAATTTATAAGCCTGTGGGCAAAACTGATTTGGTTTATGAAAAGTAGAAATATATAAATTTCTGTACATTTAAATATTTAAATCTGAAAGGTGGAAGTATAAAAATGTGAATTTTTATTACGATACCAGCTTGATTGTATATACGGTATAACTTCTTTAAATTAATAATCTATAAATTAATATCTTTATAAAGTAATATAATTTCATATCCCAAATTAAGTTTTTGGTTCAGTTAGTATCTCGATAAATTAATAATCTCTATAAATTAATAAAAATTATAGTTTTGATGTACTCCTAATATTATTAATTTATATAGGTTTTACTGTATGTCAAGTAGTCAAATCTATACTGTTATTTACGAAATAATTTTTTCGTTTGAACTCTCACTTATATAAGTTAGAGCGGTTATACATTTCTTGCCAAAAAAGCGGTTGTATATTTAAAAAATTATATAGTATGTATATTATAATTCAAAAAATATTTATTAATAACATTAAAGAAATTTAAATAATTCATTTTTATATTGTGTTGTTATCTTTAAATAATATATTTTATTATAAAAGTTAAAAATAATGAAATAAAAAAATTAAAATTAAATAATAATCAATTAAAATATTTTATAAAGATATTTTCTAGTATATTTCTAATATATGAGTGTTATAAAAAATTTTAACACAATAATAAATATATATTTTTTAATATAAACTATGTCATATATGCATAATTTTTTTGCTATATATAAATAATTTGATGTTTGATTTAAACTTTTTGAAAACATAAATAAAAACTTATCATGTCGTTTCTGAATTAATAAAACATAAACTAATAAATACTTGTAAATATTCATGTGCAAGCAAACACCTTTTTCATTTATATATACTATTTTTATGGTTAATGTTTTATACACTAATTATAAACATATTTGGGACGCTTATATAAATAAATAGTTAGATATTGTAAGAAGTAGAGCTGGGAATTTTATCCGTTAAATTTGATTCGATTCGTTATCCGTTGCTATTCGATCCGAAAATTCCGAATATCCGTAAGCTTTCGAAGCAAAGCAAATACTAAAATTCAATATCCGTCAAAATCGAAGCAAATCACAAATATTAAAATTTTGGAAAGCGAATATCCGATCCGATCCGTCAATATAAAAATACATGTATATTTTGATTATATTTAAAGTTTTAAATGTATAAAATTATATAATTATTATTCTAATATATTATTTGACAGATTCTATTCATATTATTACTTATATAAAAGTATTACATAAAAGGAAGAGAAAATATTTATGACAATTATAATTTTTTTCTTAAGTTTTGTGTTATTATAATTTTAACTAAGTTTAAAAATTTATAAAATATGAAGATTCACTACTTCTTTTAATTTTTATCTTTTATATCATGCAAAAAATATATTTTACAAAACAAATTTGTATCAAATTTTTAAGATTATTTGTATTAATCAAAATAAATGAGAGATCCGTAAATATCCGCGAATATCCACAAATATCTATTTATTTTCCGGATATCCGTTTTTCCGAATATCCGTATTTTTCCGAAGTAAAGCAAATTAAAAAATCAGATATCGTAATATTCGAAGCAAATCACAAATACCTTTAAAAACTCGAATATTCGATCCGTGTCCAGGCCTAGTAAGAAGCCATATATGTATTTTTTTAGCTATTCCTATTCCTTTTTGTAAAAGACAATTCAACGACTTATAAATTGAGGAACTATAAAAGTAACCAATATCACAAAACTGCAATATCAAAACAAAGTCCAGCATAAAAAGTCAAGACCACTACCAGCGAGAGTTGAGTTCGTACGCAAATCGAACAGAGAAAGAGGAGATTCTTTTGTTGGCTATGGTGTTCAGCAGCGTGGCGATGGTGGCGGTGGCTGATGTTTCCACCAACTCGTGTCAGCGTATGATGAGGGTTCCGTCGTCGGAGATGTTGAATACTCAACAGCTTCTTGAGATGGCTTATTGCATCCCGTATGGTCATATCATTCGCTGTCTATGGGAATTTTTGTGTTTGCCCATACCTGATTCCTACGATACTTTATCTTCTTCTGATGATGACGACGATGATGCTAGTGACAGAAATGCTTGCTTTTGATCATAAATTACACTAACTGACCTTTACTTTTTTAGTCTTTGGTTATGCTCTCTCTAGTGATTGGGTTACCATCTTAATTTGTTTTGTGTTTGACAATCTGATTAATACTTTGTTGAATCGGTTGCATCTAAAATCATTACAAGAGAAAAAACAAAATTAGTCACGGAAGAAACCAAGAAAAATCAGATTAAATCAGAGCAAATATCATTATCCAAGCAACTGCATCATGTCTAATATATAGACTTGCTGAATCAGTTTTTGTTTCCTCTTACATGAGTAAAGATCTGTCTCTTCTGTGGCGTCTGGGTATTTGAAAGCTGGATCTGCTGATTGATTCTCTTGGTTCATATATAAGCTGAGCTTAACTAGGCCTCCTCGATGGTGGACTCTCTGGATGTAGGTAGCACATCTTGATTCATGGTTGCGTATCCGCATGAATAATTTCGATGTTCTTAAATATATAAGGTTTCGTTTTCGCTCGTTATTAGTTTGGACGTGTTCTGTTGTTAATATAATCACATTGCATGGCATTTTCCATTACATATAGGAACAAGTCAAAATTAGATTCGAGGGTCTTCTCTTACTAATGATCATTCAACTAAAAATAATACTAATTAATAAAGTGTAAACAATTACTCACATAGTCACATGTATCAATATGTATTCCACCCAAGACAAAAATGCATACACAATTACTCAATCACACGATTCGTTTTTATGACATACTATCATCATGGTAGGGAATAGAGATCGTTGGATCTATACGTCGAATTTATGCATCGTTTGAAAGATTTTTACGTGAAAGGATAAATGTTAAACAAATTGAAAAGATTCGCATGATGAACACAATAATGGAGTACCATTAAACAAGAATATAGGAACAAGAAAAGCTAGTGGCTCCACTCCACCTCCTATCGCATAGTCACGAGTCATGAACGTCACGTCACTATTATGAAAATCTTTTACGTGCTTTCCTCCCCCTTTCATCATAACTCTGCCACAGCGTTGTGACTTTTATGGATTATACATGTTTAGGTAGCTTTTTGCTTTACCGAAAATTCCGGACTATAAATTTCGATCCGTATTTAGTCGTCAAATATAAACAATTCATATGTGAATGAGCCATAGAGTTTGATCTAACCAGACTCGTTATGGACATTGTGTAATGCATGGTATGTACGAATGTGGTAGTTTATATATATATCTGTAGAAGGGAAAAGAGATGTTCTGGGTGGCTTCCTAATGTCGTTTTGTCCAAATGCGATTGCTTAGATTAATTTTTTTTTTTGGTGAAAAGAAAAAGATTGGGAACTATCAGAGCCAGGTTACGATCCTGATGCTTCTTTTATTTTCTTTAAGAGAATTAATTGGTTTCATAACTTTCATTCCTGATAAGATTTTTCTGATAGTGGTGACAACTCAAAGAGAGAATTTAGAGAGAAAGACCGTCGAGAGAAAAAAAGCCTTTCCAGCCGACGGAGTGAGCTTTCACAGGCACCGTCCGTCGGTCCGGCATCTCTTCCTAGTTATTCTAAGTCGTTCTTTCTTTTGGAGCTTTGTGTAGATCTTTAGGTTCCGTCGTCGCACCTTCTTCTCGGTGGACGGTCGGCTTAGCGGCTCCGTCGTTGCTTCTTTCCGTCAAAAGAGAACGGTCGGTTTTAGGGTTGTCTTTAGGCGGAGATTTCTTGGCTCCGGTAATGTTTCTTTTGATGTTTGGTGGTTGTGTGGCTTCGGATAGGGAGGAGATCTCGAGTTATCGATGGACGCTCTCCGGTTGATGAAGTGGTGATGGTGAAGATGCAGTCTGCGATGCCTCGGGTCGAGATCTTGGGTGAGACCCGATGAAGCTCTCCGGTGTTCTGATTCAAAAATCAAAAGCAGTGGTGATGCGGTTTCTCTATGTGTCGAGGTGGGAAGCGAGAAAGCTGGTGTTTGGGGCCGAGGTTTGCGACGGTTTGGTGGGATTCGGCCGTGCCCTCCGGTGAAGATCTGCAGCGGCGACATCGAAGGGAGGGATCGAGTGACGCGTGTCCAGGCCGTGGAGAGGATGACAACACGTGGTCCCAAAGTGTCGGTCGAGCATAGCATTTGGGCTGGTTTGTTTGTAATGGGCTTGAGGCCCGGTTTATTTTATTTTGTTTGAGTAGCCCGTTAGTTTGTGTGGGTTTTTTTTTTGCTTTGTGTAAGTGTTTAGGCCATTGGACCTCCTTTAATATAATTTCTTTGACGGGAAAAAAAAACTTTCATTCCACCCTTCTTCTTCTTCATTGGTACGTGTACGAACGGTGCAATTTTTCGCACGTGGGTAATTATACGGATGCTTCTGCGATGCTACTAGCCCACTGCTTGACGTGGAGTTCACTAGCAGCAGTGCCTAATTAATTACTAACTAAAATCAATATTTCAAAAGAAAAAGCTTTAATAATGTTATGTGGCTAATCAGTAATCACCGTATAGGGAGGCGGGAAAAATAACTACCGATAATATTATTTTATTTATCGCAATTAAAATTTTAAAGAAAGCTAACTACAGCTAACGATAACAATTAATTAAAATATTAGATGGGACCCATGGGAGAGAAAAAGTGAAGTTGAGAGAGAGAGAAGGAGAGAGAGAGAGCTTCCACTCTCACTCAAAGCGAGTTAAGGAGGAGAAAACCAGACACACCTTCACACGGACATTGTCTTGTTTGAACATCTTCTAATCTAAATAGGGTCTTTTCATCGAGGGGTACGAAGATATTCTTTTATACTCTAGTCCTTACTGTGTGTGTGAGAAAGTTTCTTGGCTACTGCGACAATGGTAGCGGTGCATTTTAGCTCTGTGAAGTTGAGTAGAGGTTTCTTAGTGTGTTTATGGCTGTTGGGTATGATGTCTCTATCCTGCGCATCGAGGTATGGCGCGTCAAGGCAGAAGCTTGAAGTGAAGAAGCACTTGAATAGGCTTAACAAACCTGCTGTTAAGACCATTCAGGTTAAAAAAAAAAGCCCTCTCTCTTTTCTTTACTAGCTTACGTTTTCTCTGTCTTTGAATAACTTTTTGTATGATAATTAATGGCCACAACAACGCACTAGTTTAGCTACTGTTCATCAGTGACTAATGTTCAAGTTTTTTGTTCTTGTGTAGTTTCAAGTGAAATATAGTGTACTAGTGTTGAGATTTGCTATGTTTGATGGGAGCTTTCTCAACCTTCTTTCCTTCTTTGTGGTTAAAACAGAGTCCAGATGGAGATATAATAGACTGTGTTCCTATCTCAAAGCAACCAGCTTTCGACCACCCTTTCCTCAAAGATCACAAGATTCAGGTTCACACAAAAGAAAAATTTATTTGGATGTTTTGCTTCTAATGCTGATTTTTTTTTGTTTTGGTTACTTGTTGTCTTCAGATGAGGCCTAGTTACCACCCTGAAGCACTCTTTGATGACAACAAAGCATCTGCAAAGCCAAAAGAGAAGAAAGAAACTCACATCCCTCCTCAGTTGTGGCATCGCTATGGTAAATGTTCTGAAGGAACCATTCCGATGAGGAGGACAAAAGAGGATGATGTGTTGAGAGCAAGCTCTGTTAAAAGATTCGGCAAGAAGAAACATCGAACTGTTCCTATCCCTAAATCTGCTGAACCTGACCTCATCAACCAAAATGGTCATCAGGTGAGAAAGCTGTAGTAACCGTTTTGTTTTTTTAGCCTTTGTTTGTTTCCGAGGCTAACCTTTTCTTGTTCCATGGTTTTGGTTTCTTAGCATGCCATAGCTTATGTGGAAGGAGATAAGTATTATGGAGCTAAAGCGACTTTAAATGTGTGGGAGCCGAAGATACAGCACGCAAACGAGTTCAGCTTGTCACAGATATGGCTTTTGGGTGGTTCCTTTGGACAAGATCTTAACAGCATTGAAGCTGGTTGGCAGGTATAGACTTTTATTCATAACTTAAAGACTTGTGTGCCATTCTTTTACCTGGTTATGTGTGTGTGGATTTGTATCTCAGGTGAGCCCTGATCTATATGGAGATAATAATACAAGACTCTTCACTTACTGGACTGTAAGATTTTTTTTCTTAAACTCCCACTGAGTGAAACTATTAATGTGTATAATATATAGTCTTGTATGTTGTTGCAGAGTGATGCATATCAAGCTACTGGTTGCTACAATCTTCTTTGCTCAGGTTTCATTCAAATCAACAGTGACATAGCAATGGGAGCAAGCATCTCACCAGTCTCTGGATACCGCAACTCTCAGTATGATATCAGTATCCTAATCTGGAAGGTAACTTATATGCCACACCTGAAACTCTCTTGTGCTCAAAAAACAAAAACTTAAAACCTAACTTGTCTTCAGGATCCAAAGGAGGGACACTGGTGGATGCAGTTTGGGAACGGGTATGTTTTAGGGTACTGGCCATCGTTCCTCTTCTCTTACCTTACAGAGAGTGCGTCAATGATCGAATGGGGAGGAGAGGTTGTGAACTCGCAGTCAGGTGGCCACCATACTTGGACACAGATGGGAAGTGGGCACTTTCCAGAAGAAGGTTTCAGCAAAGCGAGTTACTTTAGGAACATACAAGTAGTTGATGGATCTAACAACCTCAAAGCACCAAAGAGGATGGGAACGTTCACTGAGAAATCTAATTGTTATGATGTTCAAACGGGAAGCAATGATGACTGGGGACATTTCTTTTACTATGGTGGTCCTGGTAAGAACAGGAACTGCCCATAACCCTGGCATGCATAGTATGTCTCCTTCAGTCTTGTAATATTTCCACCTTGTGTAGTAATGGCTGTAGTAAAAAAAACTCAGTTAGTGATGTATTATTGTGTAAGCTCTCCTTGGGTGATGGGAAGTTTTTGATGTTTGTCTGATTTTCTAAATTTGTATTAAAGTGTTTGTAGAAAAGTACTCTCCATGTAACTAGATGAGGGGGTAGTGAAGGTGTGGCTTAAGTTTCTTAGAAGCTCAGATGTATTTTCTAATATGTTCCCTCTTTGATCACTTCAGACATCTAACTCTCTTCTCTGTCCTCATAGTGACACAAAAATCTTACTCTTAACTTCTTTAGCTCCACTAACACAGCCAGCTAAAATGGGTGATGACATACGCAGAACATTGCTGTTGGAAATAACAACGAAAGAAAGAAATTTCACTAGAATGTTACTTGTATTGCTAATATGATTGTGGATTTTACCTAGGTATAACACAATATATCTTTTTAGAGGTGCATGATCGATGTAGCTACATAACAGTTAATCTTTTTGCGTGATGCCTCAAAGTGGCGGCTTTTTGATGTCCTCACACGCCATTCTTCCGTTTAGTTGCTTACAATTTTCTGTTTCTTTGCAGCAATCAAACTATATATATTGCCACGATCCAAGCGACAAACTGTGCAATTTTTTGCGCGTTAATATGTGATATGATAGCCACCACGCTTCGGAAAATCGTTTGGTTTAAACTTCCGTGAAAGTCTTAAGGTTTACCGTGAAGATTCCTACTTTGCAGTTTTTGTTTGAAATTACGAGCTAGACATCAAAAACACCAAGTCACCACCAACTACTAGCTATCATCAAGATTATATTTAATTAGGTTACTTACTTAATTACTTTGGGTTTCTTATTTCAACCTCTTGAAAAAAACGTAAACATGCATGGAAATGGATTGGCAAATACGTGAAGACTTCAAACAAGAAATCGTAAAAAGGTTGTATAAACAAGAGAGTTGAATTCAAACTCGACCGACAACACAACGTTCCATTTTCAAAGTAAAAGTGAACGAAATCATTGTTGTCAATCTAGCAGTGGTCGCTAGAGGTTTACATTTTTGAAACTTTTAACCAAATGAAAAGGATTTCAATATAACGTAATTGTTTGTGGAATTGTATAGAAAAAAGTATGTCAACTATGATTTTCACAATATTAAAAAGTATTTAATAACTGACTTTTCTAACGATTTATTTTCTATGTTAGTTAGTTTTTGATTGATATAGCTCGGATTCTCTGCTCCCCAAAGACTAATCCAAGTATATATATATATATATATATATATATGTCTATTGACTGATTAATATGGAGTACATATATAAATATAAACATCGTTCTTTTTTTTTGGTAAAAATAAACATCGTTCTTCATTAATAAAAAAACTAGAAAACATATATTCATGAAATGGTTGATATATATATATATATTTCATAAGTATTATTTGTACAAGTTCTCTTATGCAAACCGAGTATTATTTGGGAAGCGAAGAAAAAACAACAAATTGTTTAAGTTGGGGCCACATTGTAGTGAAACCACATGCTTACAATAATGCATGTTCGGTGTTCAAGTTTTCCGGCTAGTTTTATTTATTGTATAGTGAAAACAAATAGTATAGAAATGTATGTTAATAATGATTTTAAACAAGATAAATGGCCGGCACTAGAAGAAATTAAACTGGTGTGATTAAGATCTTGGGAAAGAGGGTGGTTGGTCATTTTCATAGTTTGGTATGATATGAAAATGTGAACCTTGGGGAAAGCATTATATCATTAGTTTAAGTTATTTAGTTACGCAATCACCTTAAGAGTTAAGTTCTGTCAGAAATTACAAAATTAACAAAAACATATTATAACTTATTAAGTCACAATCTTTAAGTTCTTGAATTTAATCTTAATCTAGGTATTTAGTGTTCACATGCAGTTCACACGCTATCTTTAGATTCACGAAACATGAGTCAGAATAAGGATACACAATCTTAATAAAACTTCTTTTTTTTTCTGAACAAGCCAATTGTTAAACGTGGAGACCAGACATATCTTATAACCTAAAGCTAGTTACAATGAATATGAAATGTCGTAGAAGTAATGACTAAAAATGCAGTAGATATTTTTCGAATGTTCGTAGTTTACCATCTGTAATCTGTATATTGACCATATTATGAGAAGTCGAATTTCAATCAAGATGAATGTCAAAGACATCTTCTAGAATCTAAACCCTCTAGATAACTCATCCACACGAAGGTACCTAAGAAAAGAACAGAATATGAAACTTTAGTAATGAATGAATGGTGAGGTTGTAAAGAAAGAACAGAGTGGTTGAGAAAGACTACAACATAGTTTGGGCCAAGCGACAGCCAATCTCTGCCAGCTGTTCAAAATCTTTGGACAACCTGTTTTGTTTCTTTCTTATTTACGAATAGTATAATTTACATTCACATTTACACATCAAAAGATATTATTTTCGAAATATTTATATGCTAAGTGCTTACTGAGTTGTATATTTTAAAACACTGGGAGCTACAGCTCAAAGAGCTAGCAACAATATTTATGCAAACTAGTCAGAATTATTTACAAAAACTAATGTTGATATAATTGAAATATTTCGTTAATACATCCGTTGTAGACGAGAACGTATTGCTTTTCTCTTCTACAGAGCTAATACTTTTTTTTTTTTGAGCAAACAGAGCTAATACTTTTATTGCTGTAATTCAGATACCTTTTCCTTTACTGAAAAGTTACGTAAAATATGAAATAAACTATTTCATAGAGCCGTCTCTAGAAATCAACGTTTCCACAATTGGCTTATAAATACACTTTCAAAACCACAAGGCCACCCACCACAACTCATCATCGCATCAAAAACAAAACCTCAGAAACAGATCTATTGACTAAGTTTCTTTGAAGTGTAAAAGAGCAGAGATGGAGTCAATGAAGATGAGGTTTATGGTGGTGTTGATGGTTGCTATTGTGGCTTTCTCAGCCGTAGGAAAGGCGGCAGCTCAGACGGCAGAGGCTCCAGCTCCAAGTCCGACTTCTGATGCCGCTATGTTCGTCCCGGCATTGTTTGCATCTGTTGTTGCTTTGGCATCTGGGTTTCTCTTTTAAACCAATCTCTACATATCATATAGAGCTAGGGTTTGTTACTTTGTGTTCCCTTCACCTCCTGTCTATTTTCATCATTTGAGCTTTTTTGTTATTGTTTCTAGTATTTGTTATTAATATAACCTTCGGGTTTTGATGTAACTGCATGAGATTGTTTGTGTTTATATGTTATATAATTATCACCACCATATATGTTCATGGGATTCATTAAATCAGCACAGATAGTAGTAACCGACCTCACATCTTCGAGTGGTATGATCAAAGATGCGATATGAGCCGTGAAATTTCCGATGCTTTTAGTACCGTTGAAATGTGTGGTTACTATATCATCGTTGTTATCATCAACATATGATGTTATGGCCTCGGAGTTTACCCGATAATATTCTAGTGGAATATAACTTTTCAAAACAGAATATGGAGTATAACAAGAAAAACTCCAAAAGGTGGCAACAAGGAGAGGAAACTCCTTGCAACCTTATTTGCATCAAATTTTGCAATTAAACACAAAAGTTGTAGAAAATGGAAATCATACCCTCAAAAAAGACAGTAGTCAATATTGATTTTCAAATAACTAGCTAAAAGTTGAAACACAACGCGTCGGATTAATTAACTTTACACTAGCTAAGTTTCAGACTAACCTAACACAAACTACCAACTAACTAAGTGTAATATAATAAACAAGAGATTTATACTTGGAGAATGGGATGGTATCAGACACCTGACACTAGCATGTTAAGCCATGTGAGATGCACAGAAGCAATGGGACCATACCTTTAGTTTTTTTTTTTCTAGGTTCATGCTTGTGGCTTCTAGGAATGCTCTGAAAAGCCTTTGTTAGTGGCCGCTACTTTTATTGTGTGATTAATAACATTTTGCGTTTGTTTCCTCCTTTCCAGAATGCTATCCATGTTCCATAAAATTATTTTATTCATATTCAACTTTACGGCTTGCAAATGAAAATAAGAGTGGATGATGATGAGACAGAGTGTTGATGGAAGGAAACCAATCCTCTTAAGCAAAAGCTAAATTTCATGAATACAACTTTTCTTATGATTGGCTGAATGTAACTTACCTTATAAGAATCTAGGAGCATATTAGACCGTCTAGGTCTCAATTATTTGCTCTCTTTTTGTTTTTGTTTTTAAATGGTATAACAAATATCGTTTTCTCTAAGATAAAACCAAAATTATAATCCTCAATTGTTTCAGTGCGTTTCCTAACGCAAATGAACTTTTTTTTTTGATAAACCCTATCGGCTGATCCGGTCAGCCCCGGTAGGAATGCACCGAAGTGCTACATTGTGGATTAATTCCCGCGGTTCAACGGTTCAACGGTTCAACGGACACCATGAGCTCCGAGCGGACTCGGGTCGAACGAGCCACGAGATCCATGAGATCCAAGTTGGGCCACCACACTGCCTGTCCCGAGTTTAGAATGTCTTCCGACTAATGCAGGGGTAGACAGGCCACCTGCATTTTGACTACCAGATAAATCAATTGGGCCAAAGCCTAATTGACAGACTTCCCAACAAAGTGTTGTTAATAGTAAGGGAGGAGAATCGAACCCATGACGTGAGAGTTGCACCCTTATCCAAGAACCATCCTACCACTAGCCCACCACTTTGCGGGAACGGAAATGAACTTTGATTTGAGTTATCATCAAAAGGTGCAGTTGTGCTTTTCTTTGTTTAATTGAGTTTTTTTTTTGCCTGAGTTTCAGTACAACGTTAACGTTGAGGTAAATCTAATCTACAAGTTCCAACATATATTCGATGTCCCAATCGTACATGTTAACATTCATCCCAAGATTCTTAGTTATGCGATGTCTTAATTCTTAAAGAAAAATCTTGTCTAGTTATATTTTTTTGGGGGAGCAGCGATAGCCTATATAGGCCGCAGATTCACTATTCAAAGAATAATGGGCCCGAACAAAGTAATAAGGCCCATTACATCGAGTAAACGACCTGGAAACCTAACGCGAATACGTATAAATAAGGCCTACCTACACAAACCCTAATTGAGAGCTGCGATTTCATCTTCCTTAGAGTCGGTCTGTTTTCTTAAATGTTTTTTTCCTCTTCTTTATGGTTTGCAAAGTTGGTGCAGTGATGATGGGTTTATGTAATCTCGTTAATCTGAAATTTATTTGAGGAGAAATACTTCCCAACCATTCATTCAAATCCTGAGCACCTTTGTTAATTTCATTGTTCTTGATTTTGAACACTCCACAGTTTTTCTTTTCTTTGTTTTCTTGAAAATTTAGATTAAATCTTGATCTTTTTTTTATACTGGGATCGCACATAGTTCTTCTTCAAAGCTTTTTTAGATTTCATTCTAGAAGTGTGATTTTGAGGATTTTATTTGTGCGTATAATAAAGATCCTATCTGCTTGAGTAATCTCTGTTATTTGTTGACTATAGAGATACGCTCCAATGTTATAGGCTCACATTTGTTTTTGCGTATTTTCATCTTTTCAGCTATTTGATAGCTGATATCTGTATAGACATTTAAAACCTGCAAGTTCTAGAACCAAACTGAACTATAAGCAGTACAATATATAATGGGATTATAAATCTGAAAACAAAAATCAACATTTAGCACTTGATTTTCTCCATGAAAGTGTCAATAGAATGTAACGTTCTTAAATCTCTGTAGAAGTTTAACTTATTACTATGGTACAAGTCCATTGGTCATGCGCCAGTTAGTGGTTTCGGTTGGTTCTTAAAATACTCTGTATCAATGGAGACGGTCTCTTAACACTGGTTTTGCCATACGCGCATCATTGCATCGGACGTCCCACGCCAGAAGAATAAGTAAATAAACATGCATATTACAAGAAAATCTTACAAAAAGTACTATAATGAATGAATAGTAAGTATATTACAAAAGCCACAAGATTTGTTTAACAATTACAAACAATCTAAGTTTTCAATCAGCTCCATAACATCACACAGTGGGGTTGAATTCTAGTAATAAAAGATGTTCGTTGGACTCAAAAGACCGCGTTGTATGAAGTGCTTTGAGTAGAGAGGTTGCCATTTGCTTCACCAGAACTAGCCCTCCTGAACGCTGTCCATCACGTCTTTCTTCTATCAGATTCTTTAGCTTCTGAGTTAGGTCGTTCTCGACTATCAACTGTTTTGGCTTCGGATGGTGCTCGTAAACAGCCTGAGAGAGTCCAACACCCAAACAAACAAAAAAAAACAGACAAGCAAGAACAAATAAACAAAAAAACAGAAGCAAGAACTTGGATTAATATATGAGCTATAAACCTTGATGAGTTTCAGGAGATTGAGTCTAGCAATCGCATCTTGGTGGTCTAGCCTTCAAATTAACAACGGAGTCAATCCATTTACAGCTAGTGTCTTGTTGATCCCAGATGATTTCCTGCATTCAAGAATCACAAGGATTAGTCAGAAGCTGGAACTGGACTTGTAGCAGAACCTCTTTGAGAAGAGAAACATACGTAATGATCTTCAAGAATGGCTCAAAGTATGTGCACAAAGTGTCTCTCGGGGCAGCTCTGGAAGAAGTTAACCAACTTCTGAACCGCCTCGTTCTTGAGTAACGCCTGCTCCACCTTGTGGCTGTTGTCATTGTCTCGCGCCAAGCACACAGCAATTGAATCCAGGATATCACTGACCAATACTCATCATCCAGCAGACTCAGGTAAATATCCAGACCCCCGTGTTCTCTTAGCTGCTATCTCGAGTTCCAAGATGCATGAACCATATCACATAGGAGTGGCAATGCATAAGTTATATTCAGGCAATGATTGGTTCACTCCAGTATCTGCAAATGGTAGTATAAGTACGCGAGATTGTCTTTAAACAAAATGAAGCTTAACAATATACTCCATCCGTTTCAATATACTTGATGTTTTAGAGAAGTTTTGTTGTTTCATAATAGATGATGTTTACACAAATCTATGTAACTTTAACTTTATTAAAAACTGGGTAACCAATTGAATTTTTATTATTTCTATTTATAATTAAATAAACTAATTTTAAATTATAATCTAGTAATACTTTTAATCAAAAATAAAGTTTCTTAACATTTGTGCATTGAGTTAAAACATCAACTAATATGGAACAGAGGGAGTATATTTTTTCAAGTTACCTTTAACAGTATAGGAGGCTCTGCACGGTTGAACATCTGGAAAAGACGACTGAGTAAGCTTTGGCTGCACATGTATGACTTACGAGACCAACAAGGCAAGCATTTTCATGGAAGTCACAAATGATCAATGAAAGCATTTCGAAAAGAGAAATGAAAAATTCTTTATCTTTGATTTGTCTACATCGATTTAGATTTTTTTGGAATCAGTTTCGTCTGTTCACCTATTTCAACTTTTGGAGGTGAAGTTTTTCTTCCAACTACAATTGGTGTATCGAGATCACGCTTTTTTTCAATTATCATGTTATGTAAAATTACACAAGTAAATATTATGTCATGAATCACATCTATTTCTCCAAAAATAAAGTATAATTGGAGAATTCCAAAAGCATGATTCACATCTTTTATATATGTTTCTTGTTGCATAGTAAAATATTAATTATATATTATAATTTATAAAATTATAAAGTATAAATTATATTTTAATAACTAATCATTGGTAATTATATTTAAGAAGTTTAATCGGTATATACATATATTGGATATAAAGTTATGTTTATATTTAATGTTAATATTTTATTTATGCATAAAATAAAGTTTGTAAATAAGTAAAGGACCATTATTTAAATATAAAAACTTGACATCAAAATGAGGTTATGAATAGTATTTTCTTACCCAAGTCCGGGGTTCGAAATGTGACATCAAAATGTGGAAGCACCGTAGCCTAGTGGTCAAGGTTTAAAGGCTTCTACACCCAAGTCTGGGGTTCGAATTCCAGGCGACGCAATTTCTACACCAGGAGGTCTGGGTTTCAATTCCCGGAGAAGGCGAATTATGCAAAATATTGGAGACAAGACTTACAAGGGATCTTCAGCATGGCGCAATGAATACCGTCAGAAATGGATCTCATAGGGCGGCTCAGAGTGATGCAGTCAGACATAAATTCTAATAAGGCAGCTAGAATGGTCAGCTGTTATATCGTCTATATAATGTTTCTCATAGCATAATAAACCCGAAAAAAATAGTATTTTCTCAAATTTGAGGAATATTATTCATATTTTCATTTTTTCTCTCAAAATAAAGTACCATTACAGATAGATTTCTTTCATTTTTTTAATGATCTCCTTCATTTTGATGTACCAGCCCTTAGTTAGATATTGACTTTGTTCAAAAAAAAAAGTTGGATATTGACTAATATTATTTTCTTTTTGGGGCCTTTACGTTTTTACTTCTTGACGAAACTCACCCCAATATTTATTTCCTCATCTGTTAAACACTTGGCCTTTTTGTCTAGTAATGAATTTTTTCAGTTTTTTTAAAGTCGGTTCAAATATTTAATGCTTCTTTCATTTAGTTTCTGTCATTGTTAATTAATTGTTTTAAAATTGAGGTGGTTAGTATTCATTAATGAACGTATTATCAACACGTTTTAACACTATATAGTTTTTGATTTCCAAGGAGTTAAGGATATATATGCGGATTTTATGGCCATTCAAATTATGGTTTTATAAATAATGTGATCTTTAATTTTAGGAAAAGATAATGTGATCTGTAATACAAAAGTAATTAAGAAAGCATCTAACCCGCGTACGTCACACGGTGGTTTGAAACGTAAATTTGTTTGTATTTTCCAATTTGTTTGAAACATAAACGTGTTCCACCACGAGTGACGTATGAACTATTCGGTCACCTTGAGCATCGATTTGGATGTTGTTGGGTTTACATATTTAATTAGAACTGCTGTAAATTCTGTTTCTCATTAACCTGTATGTGAAGGCTTATATATACTGTTAGTAATAGTGAGTGACATATGTCTTCACCTCTATGTGCTTGTGACAGTTAACTAATACGTACGTTTTGTTTCATTTTGCTCAGGGTTATATGCTTTGGCGAAACCATTATGCATACTTGCATAGTAGTACTAACTCTGAAAGATGAAAGAAAAAAAACTAGACAAAAGAAAATTGAGACTACAAACGCGTAATCACTAAATACCAAGACTAGAGAGTGAGCAAAAAATAGGTAGGTTCATTGGCAACATCAGAAGACTTAATAAGGAAGAGAGAGAGAGAGAGAGAGTATATTTGAGAAAAGCTAACCAATCAGAGAGATCACCAAACCCTAGCATAAAGAGAGAGAGAGAGAGAGAGAGAGAGAACTATGCTGAAGACGGTGGACATGACGTCATCTAGCGGGAATAGATCGGTAGCTAAGAAAATGACGACCCCGTGTTGCACGAAGATGGGGATGAAGAGAGGACCATGGACGTTGGAAGAGGACGAGATTCTTGTGAGCTTCATCAAGAAAGAAGGCGAAGGAAGGTGGAGATCGCTTCCTAAAAGAGCTGGCTTGCTCCGATGTGGAAAAAGCTGCCGTCTACGGTGGATGAACTATCTCCGGCCGTCCGTAAAACGTGGTGGTATCGCTCCCGACGAGGAAGATCTCATCCTCCGCCTTCATCGCCTCATTGGCAACAAGTACGAACATATATATATGTTTTATATAGTTTTTTTTTGCTAAAGGATTTACTATTAATATGTTTTATATAGTTATTCAGATTAACTACAAAAGCTAATTAAGTTATTCGTGTTTTAATTACATTACATAAACGATCATAGTTTCTATGTATAACTACGTGATTGTTTACGCATATAAACTAGTGGTGTTTTTTTTTTTTGTTAACTAAGGTTTGATTTCTTCTACATAAACATCAAGATTTTCATTCTATCACATTTTACTTGGGTCATTTTATCACCATAGACATGTAGGTAGTCTTATTTTTGTGTGATAGACATAAAATTTCCCCTTGAATTCTTCAACAATATACTAAGATCTATTTTTTCAGATTCTTGTTATTGTATCAAATGGAAGGATAATTCTAGTTTTTCTGGTTCTAGAGGGCTAATAGTTCTAGTGATTGAGTTGTTTTAATTTCACATTGTTTGTATGGAAAAGAATGTAACAAAAATGAGCTATATATATAAGCTTGTTATATGTTTTAGGTAGTAAGCAATCGTATCGTCGTGAGTTTGATTATAGTCATGCTTATAATTTTTATATACTGTGTTATAATCAAGGTGGTCACTGATCGCGGGGAGGATACCGGGAAGGACTGATAATGAGATCAAGAACTACTGGAACACTCATCTTCGTAAGAAGCTCTTAAGCCAAGGCATTGATCCTCAAACCCACAAGCCTCTTGATGCAAACAACACTCATAAACCTAGCGAAGAAGTTTCCGGTGGACAAAATCTTCTAGAGCCTAATTCTATCTCTCACACTGATGACACCACCGTTAGTAGCGGAAATGGCCGAACTAGCAAGATCAGTATCAGCGTCTTTGGTGATGAAGACTTTGGTTTCTGCTACGATGACAAGTTCTCTTCGTTTCTGAACTCGGTTATCAATGATGATCCTTTTGATAGTAACATTCAGTCTGGTAACATTCCAGTATTGTCCCAGCCGTTGCAGACGCGTGATTTTATCGATGAGATTGTTGGAACCTCGTCGAGCTTAGGGCATGACCAGATACCAAGAGATATATAAATATATGATGAATCGTGATGTCGTTTATATCTATCATGCTTCGATGAGAAGTGTGCTCATGTTATTTCAGAAATCGGTATATATGTGTGCTAAGTTGTTTTGTGGTTATCTGTGTGATTACAAAATACCTATATGTGTGTAATTGATAACATAATCAATTGCGTGTATATATATATGTGTGTGTGTGGATATTTGATATTTCTCTCTTGTTTCTCGCAGATCATGTATATTTTCATGCCTACTGCTAATAAGTAATTTAGTGATAAAGCTTTCTTAAGGTTCTTACAAACAGTCTTATTAGTTAGTCTACATATATATTACATCATCATCTTAGTGATGAGTATAATGTTGTAGTGGAAGTGAAATAAGATTCGTGTTTAATTCTTAACTAAGTACAAATTACAAAATGTGAAAATAGTGGTTGTTATCTTACATTATAGTACGAGATCTTTTTTTTTTCTATCAAGCAATTGCGGTCCATCTGTAATGTATATAAAAAGCTACTAGCCCTACTATTTGGGAAAGGTTTACATACTAAAGGATAAGCTCCATTTCCATGATGCTAAATTTTAATCAAAACTCAAACCTTGTCAAGTATTTTTCTTAAATCCGGTTTTTCAAGCATTATCATAAGTATGTACGAGCATGTATATATTAATCAGTATATATGGGTTGTGTAATAAGTTGAATACTCAAAGTTTCAAGTACTGAAGCTTCACATATATCTCCTTAATGTAAATAGAACAGTGTCGATTGACGATTATAATATTACCTTACTATAAGTCTATAATGTATATATTTAGCAAAAAAGTCTATATAATGTATATGCATGCGTTTCATTATGCAGTTACAGATCCACGGTTTAACCGTCTTATGTTTACTTACTTTATCATAATCGCTGGTGATTAACATGTGTGTGTTCTCCCGTTATAATCCCGTTTAAAACGAAAAGAACAACAGCATGTAGGTTTCACACATTAAGCTCCAAATTTACAACAATATTGTTTACAAAATAAAAATTATGTCAAAATTCATTTCATTTGAATATATAATAAAAGTATACGTTATTTTCATTATAATTTCTCAATTATGTCATGGTATATTTGTTTTAAACTTTTAATAATATGAATTTTAGTATTTTTTTAAAGAAAGTAGTAAAGAATAAAACATAATTTAGTTTAATCATTAAAACTACGTGTTTAATTATTTAATTTAGTTATAATCAAAAATAATTATTATGTAGCTATCAAAATTATAGAAATAATAATATGAAATAAAAATTGTGAGGTATAGTGTCAACTTTATTAAACAAAATTATCGTAGTGATAAAATTTATGTAGTTTTTGAATTAATAAATGGAAGAAGATGATGTGGATTCTAAAAATGGGTAAGCAATGGTGTTGAATCATACAACCATTGTACATAGGAAAGGCATTAGATTGATTGACGTTTACATACGTTGACTTTAAACAAACTTCTTTGCATGCGAGTATTCTGCTCCGACCTAACCTTCTCTTTGACCCTTCGGTTCATATCACAGAAAATTAAATAAAAACGTATGACCGATTTTTTTTTTTGGCACAAACAAATATATATAGAAATAAACAAAATAAAATGAGTTCTTACGGAATAATTTATAAGATGTATTTTAAGAAATTTTAACTTATAGTTAAACATCGTCATTAATAAACTGGATGCTGGATACTTTATTTATCTCCCAAGATCTATCGTCGTTGTACCAACGTTTAAAAGAAAAATCGTTAAGAAAGTGTAACTTTGTGACTAAAACAATCAAAGGAAACAATATTTCAACGAAGGAGAACATTGTAACCGAACAATAAATCAAGAATATTTACATGTAATACATACATACATAACATAGAGAGGCATTTGTATAAAGTATAAACCTACTCATCGGCATGATTCTACATACATATACATCTAATACACGCAATTATGTTAGTAATCAAAAGAATGAAGCTTACCGATATGAGCTGGAAACAGTCGCAGAAACTCAAACACACATGCTAGTGCTACACTTCTCTAAACGTTGCTGTTCAATGTCTTTCCTTGTTTTTTTTTGTTTTGGTTAAAAACATTTTTAATGCTCCTCTCTCTCTGAATATATCGATGGATATGTTGAAGATTTGTGATAAGTGATAACTATGTAAAGCTGAATAGATTGACTGGTAGATTTGGTACAATGTTTGTGTTTCCAACGGAAAGCTCGATCTTAATATTTGGACATAAAGCGATCATAAAGGTTACAGAAACCTGTTAGGTAGCAACTAATAATCTTCATCAGTTTAATCACCCCCATCTGTAAATGTTTCTCTTTATATCTCTGAAGATATCGCCATCGTAGAAGATAGGTACTCGTCTCTTTCAGTCTTTCTATTCATAATCCCTATTTCTTGTTTAAAAGAAAAACATCTTACTTTTTTTTTCTCTTTGAAGAATGTCATTCTCTATAATAGTCTTTGGCTCTCAAAGAAAAAGTTTAGACACTAGATTGGAATTGGAGTTATTGAGGAGGATAGGGTCCTACACTCACATTGTTGCCTATTCTAAGAGCAAACAATATTTCTTTGGTCATCTAACATTGTTGTTCCACTTTGGTGGGGGATGCATTGATCATTCATCAAACAAAAGGTGTACGTACAAAATAATATCTCTGTATTAAAAGATTCGAAACTCTGTTCACTTGGCAAATCGCAATGTCCATTCTTTAGCTACCTCCTCATGCTTTTCTCTATCCGACAAGTAGAGCCGTGCAATCACTGGTAAAGCTGGATTGTCTGGTTAACAAAAAGAACAAAGATATAAAAGAGATCTATCTGACCTGAGCTAACTAATTGTGAGAGTAGAATAGAGTAGAAGAGACTTACATGTCTCAGGTTTTAAGAAGATGGATCTGATGGCTTGTAAGACTTTTGTGATTGTAAGAGCCGGGCTCCAACTGTCTCTTAGAATCTCGACACTTAAATTCCCAGCTGTATCTACATTGCAATGGTAGATCCGAGTCTTGAACACCACCTGCAAATAAATCATCAACCCTCTTAACCAAAAAGACTTAACGAAAAAAAAAGAAGACAAAAGTGCTTCAAAACTTAAACCGTTAGCTTAAAAGTCTCTAGAACCCACAAAAAGGCCAAGACTTTGCTACAAAAATAAGACATTGATTCAAGAAAGAAAACTACTTTATATATTGCTAACATATACATAGTAAACCTAGACGATCTAAACATTTAACACGCCAGAAGAAGCTAAAAAATTCTACATGATCTCTGCTGTTTCAAAGTGCTATGCAGTTCAAGCCTTAAATCAAACGACCAACATCTCTCTATGTTGAAGTTGAAGAGTATACAGTTCCTACTTTCTGCCTAAAAGACACCACCTTTCAACTCTATACTTCTAAACCATAAACCAATCTAAGCTAAACCAGTAAAAAGCTCCCAACTTTTTGATACCACCAATCAAACAGAAAAAGATAAAAGTTAAAGAAGTTGATACCTTTGGTGGTTTGAAAGGATAATCAGAAGGAAAAATCATATCAAGAAAAAAGATCCCTCCTTCATACGGTGTCCCTGCCCAAAAAAAAAAAAAAACTCGAATCAAAAACGAGAAACGTAACAAGTTCTATCAATCAGGAGGAACTAACCGGAGGGACCAATGATGGTGGCGATCCAATGGTAGAGATTATCTCCTTTGGGTCCAGCTGAACACTGAGGAGGCGGATCCACGTTTAGCTCAGCCATCTCCCTCTGTATCCTCTTCCCGGACGCTGATACCGATGTCTTCGCTACCCAAGACGACGCCGTTCCTGAGTATCCCACGTACATCGCCGTCGGTAACGGCTTGAATCTCCCGCTGCTGCTTCCGCCTGGTGTTGTCATCATCTCTTGTCGTCGAGATCGTCGTTGTCCCTACTCCTACTCCTCTTCGGCTTATCCAATCCATTTTTTTACTTCTTCACCGTTTCGCTTCAACTCCCCCCCACTCGAGAGAATAATGTTCGAAACGCTGCGTTTCGGTCTGATCGGTTAAAAGTAACGAATAAAGTAATAACCGCTGACGTGGCGGTTTGCCAAGAAAAGAGTAATTAATCTATGTCAATAATTGTAGTTCAGAAAAAAAAAACTTTGTTAATAGTTTTGTTATCATTTTTGACAGCTAAATAGTTTTTATCAAATATTATTGTGTTTTTGGATTTTACTTAATCACATGAGTTTGGATTGGATCATGTATTACCCACGTGAATACTCAATGATTTTGATGAATAATTGTGTTCAAAATCTATACTTCTTGTGGCACACTGAAAATAAACATATGTAAATCTCCAATATCAAATTACTCCTATAAATTTTAATTAAATTGCAGGAATAAAGCTAGTTTTTTTCTTCATGATTTTCAATAAATACAAGACACATAATTCACTTGATAATTAAATTTTAAATCACTATAATTCAAAAGATTTTCAGTTCAATGATGAAAACAAAAAGAATGATAACATGTAATCTCTCTCTCTCTAGCTACACTTAAAACACTACACCAAAGTACTAAAACAAATAATACCGATAACCGGATATAACCAGACTTCTCCGGTTACTACAACACTGAAGTTACAGTACTAGTAGTAGCGTGAGAGCTAGCGTTGCCAAGAAGGGAAGATGGCAGATAGAAACGATAAGTGCGTTTGCGTTCCCTCCCACTTGACTTGCGGGTCCTAACGCAGGAGGAAAGTTTCCTCCCGTTCCGTTTGCGTTTAAGCTTCCCGTATAAGCACATGTTCTATAGCCTAACAACACACACACACAAGCGATCACAGAGAATTACACAATGTTGAACAACGCTTATAAACATATAACACGATCAGGAGAGAAAAAACTTACTAGGATCTCTAGGGGTAGTGATGGCAGTACCATCAAAGTCACAAGTCCCACCAGCACTCTTCATCTTCTGGTAATAATCATTATAAGCAAAAGAAGCATGGCTCTTGATATCGTTCGGTAGAAAGCACGGTTGTCCCGGCTGAAGCGCGGCGCAGTTAGCTCGCCCCTGTCCACAAGCCCAGTTCAAACCGTCCTCCAACTTATCATCATCAGCATCAGCTTTCGCCACGCAGAACAACAACGTCGTCCCGTTCAAATCAGCTGATGGACCGCCGCCACCGCTTAAGCCGAGAGGATAAACAGAAGTACCGTTGGGATGAAACATCCCCCAGTTCTTCTCCGACTCTGGTCCGGACCTTTTGTCCTCGTTGAAAAGCTCGTAGATGTACGTGTTGATAGGTATCCCCGGCTGGCTAGGCGGGCCGGAGTTGTTCAACACGCGCTTGATCAAGTTGTTATTGAACGTCTCCGCGTTACCAACGGTGGCGGCCGTTTCGTCGCTTCCACCGGAAGAAGGCCAGCCGGTTTCGGTGACGACGACGGGGATGTTCGAGAAGTTGAGAGCCTCCATGGAGTAGTAAGCAGCGTCGACCATGGCGTCGAACATGCTGTCGTAATGGAGTAGCGTGTTTGGGTCGACGATCTGTTTAACCGGGTTGAGCTGTTTGAACAGTGCGTAATCTAGCGGGAAGATACCGTTGGCGGTGGTGTAGCCGTAGTAAGGGTAAGCGTTGAGCATGAAGAAGGAGCCGGTGTTGTCGAGGAACTGGAGGATCTGGTAGACGGTGGTGTTCCAGGAAGGGCTAAACGTGGAGGTGGAAGGAGGGAAAGGTTTAGGCATCACGTCCATGGACATAGGGGTTGAGACTTTGACTTGGAAGTTGAGGTTGGTTGCGACCAAGGCCTTGTGGATGTTGTTGAGAGCGGAAGCGAGGATGGGAGCCACGTGGGGAGATTGGGTGAGGACCTCGCTGCCGACGGAGATGGCTGTGATGTTGGTGGAAGGGACGTAGGCGGCGACGTTTTTGTTGACCCAGGAGGCGGCTGCTGAGGGGAAGCGTCCTATTCTGAGGATCTCTTGGTTGGTTACGCCGACCATGACTTGGATGCTGGTGTTGGCGAAGGCTTTGAGCATGTGGCTGTTGGCGTCGTAGAGACGGATGTGTGTGATTTGGCGGGATTTGAGGAGTGTGACGATGTCTGAAGGGGGTGGCATGTTGGTTAGATCTGTTCCTATGTTTACGCCTATGAATGCAGCTGTGTGTATAAAAGGAATCATATTAGAGAAGTTTTGATCAAGAAGTGAATACAATGTGGTTTAAGGTGAAGTTACCGTTGTTTGTAAACGCAAGAGCTGATATTAGAAGCAAGATTGCTTCTAAAAACCATCTCGGAAGCATCATCATCACACAAACCTTAAAAACTCTGTAAAGTTCAAAAATTTGAGTCATAAAACATCAGATGGACTTAGTAGATTTCTCAGTCTTAGTTGGACTAGTCAAATATGGTAAGAACCCTAGAATCAAATCAGGTAAGCAACTTTTTTAGACACAAACACATGGATTCCGACAGGAGTGAAGCTAAATGGGGTATAGACATTTAATCAAACGCTCAGCTAAACAGTTGAACAACAATAACCTATAGAGCATTCGAAAAGCCACACTCTTTGTTTTTAGAAAAAAAAAAGAAAAATCTTATCTTTTGACTCTTTTGTCGTTTCGTTCTTTTCAGACATGTTCTCTGGAAACAGGATTTGCAGAGTGAAAGAAGAATGTAGAAGATTCAAGTGAAATGCTAGTTACAATGCTAGAGAAAAAAAAACCAAATACAGAGATGCAAAATCAAGAGACTATTAGTACGGTACCTAGTTAGAGCTTGCCGGCTTCCAGATTTACTTGGAGAAGATTCAGATCACAGACGAAGAGAGAAGAAGAAGAGAAAAAAAGGTCGGGTTTTGCTCTTCAGACAAGAACAGAGTAAAAGCAAGGTTCAGAGATGTGTGTAGTGAACCCACCGAGGAGCCAAAAAAAAGGTGAAGACTTTTTCTTTTCTTTCGGCGAAAATTATTTTCGAAATTAAAGAAGAAAAAAAGAAGAAGAGAAATTTGGTGCTCACAGTGTTAAACTTGGTTTATCTAACTTTAATGCGTGGGAAACCAGAGAGGTGTTGTGGTACACACCGTGTGTATGTGGACTGTGTATGGAAGGTGAGGCTTCAAAGTTCAAAAAAGCTAAATAAATTAGTACTGTATTTAATAATTAATTGAATAATTTACATCTAATAACTATACAATCTTTTTTTCTTCACATCGATGTATTCGGCGAATAAATTAAAGAATCATGTACAAACAAAGAAAAGGACCTTGCGTAGCTGCAGACAACAGTTTCCACGCTCTTCTCATGTTCTATTCGGTTCCCTTTTTATTTGATTTAAAATTATATAGATTTGAATCAAAAAGAAAGATTTGCTAATCTCATGTGCTTGCATGACTTCCAAATGTTTCATACTAAAGAGACCTTTTTTGAAATGTTTCTTGGGATGCTCTAAATATTTCAGTGATTTCTTTTCACCATTAGAAAAGTTTTGTGAGCTTATAAAATGATTTGTGTGCATTTTCCATATCACAAAACTAACTCTGAATCGGACATCCTTTTAAAATGAAGTCTCAAGTATGTTATATTTCTGAATTTAAGATTGAAGCTACGTGCGCGACGGGAGAGCTGAAACTTATACAGAAACCAAGACTTTTGTCGGATTAAGAAACGGGTCCAACACCTCTTGAGGGGAAAAATAAGTGTTACTATATTTGATTCTTGAAAATAGCTGGAAAGTGCAAAAAGGCATATTAATTCAAAAAACCAGTGGATGCAAATACGTCAAAACCGCTCCCACATTCCCTAATAGGACCATCTTCTTTCACCATAACAAGAGAGATAAGATGACAAAAAAAGCACATGCAATCTCATTGTCATGTCTTTAAGCTGATTCATGAATCAAACATTAAACAATAACACAAGAGGATCTGTCTTAGAAAACTTATCAAAACAAAAAAGACTTAAAAGTTAAGAGAATTCAACCTAGTGGCAAACGAATATCTATCTGATAACGTAGAGGTAGCTAAGAAACAAGACTGCAGAACTAGTGTGTAGAGAGACACATGGGTTTGTGTAATAAATCACTGGCTTGGAGAACTGGTCTCCATTTCTTTCTCCACGAGGGGCTTGGACTTCTAGTCCTGCTCTGACTATAAAGGACCGGGCTCTTGGCTTGTTCAGGCTTGTAGCTCCTGTTTCTTCTCGGGCTAGCTCCTACTGTGGCTCTTCACTCTCTCATGACTTCCACTGCTAACCCTTTTTGGTGGTGAATGAGAGTATGAGCTCTCCTTCTAGTGTTGTCTTTCCTGAGGTGAGACAGATCTGTGATAAAAACAGAGTTAGATAGAAAGAGAATGATCTCTAATCCATCAGAACAGTAATGACATATCTGAAAGTATGAAAATCCAGAAAGGAATGCAGTGACAGACAGTCTACCTTGATTGATGTCTTTTAGGGGGAGGAGAACGTCTTCTGTCACTTGTCAGGGTTGAAGAGAGGAATAATTTCCAACTCACCTTTTCCACCTCGATCCCTCTTTCTCATTTCAGTTGTCCTCTTCCCGTTTTCTTCTGCAAATAGCTCACGACCAAGAAGAAGATAGCCTCCATGTGATGTTTTGCCTCAGGAGGATCTACATACTGAATGAAACCAAACCCCCTTGGATCTCTTAAATGACTAGAAGAGTATAAAGTTTTAGGTTATACTATACTCTGAATTTTCAAGTGCAGAAATAACCATTTGAGAATTTACAGCATCAAGACATTTAGAAACTTCTTATAAAATGAAAGAATTTCATGAGCTGCAGCTGTAGGAATGGCTATGAAAGAAGTAATATATAATAGAAGACAGAACAGGATTCACAGCAAAGCAAAGAGAAAACGATAAAGATAGAGACACGATCTAGTTGAAGCAATGTAATGTCCTAACTACTGAGCATATCTAAACAATCAGTTTGATTCTAGACTTCAAAATCTCTCTTATCAATCAAGCAACCAACATAAACAAAAGTAAGTTAGAGAATGTGCCAGATATGATTGAATGCTTAAGAATAGGAGACAAAACAAGCAGAAGCTAACATTCCACCATACACCAAAAAGAAAAAGAAAAAACTTTCAGAACCAAACTAAGAAGAACACAGCCCATGGAAGAACATCATAGACACTATTGTCTGCTTCTAACGAGCCAATCAAAGAAATAACAAAAACAGCAATAAACAGACCAGTTAGAGATGTCTAGCAGCAACGTATATCAGTCAAAGGCTAAAGCACAAGTTTTTTTATAATCGCCATAACAAGAAAGATTCATCTTTTCAGCTAAGATTACAAATATAATGAAGTTTTTTTCATGGTATCAGAAACAAAAGAGATACGAAGTAGATGAAGAATGAGAGCTGATAAAGCTTACCGCAGCTAAGGAAAGTGTTGAAAGAAGGAAGGACGGCGAAGAGAGAGAGAGAGAGAGAGAGAGAGAGAGAGAGAGAGAGAGAGAGAGAGAGAGAGAGAGCAGGAACTGCTTTCTTCTGAGTTTTGGATCTTTTATCTGTCAGCATCTCCAACCATCGCACCAAATTTAGAGTTGAAATTAAGCTAAATTCGATATTTTGGTGTCAAATTTTTTTTTTTGTCATCTCCAACTATGATAACAAATTTTACATCAAAAGTAATATTACTTAATGTTTTCTGTTTTAATAATATTTATATTTTTATTATTTAAAATTAATAAATAATTGTTTTATCATACTTTGATATTATATTTATTAAATTTTCAGAATTATATGTTAATAAAATTTATTTATATTTATATTTTTGGTTTAACCATATTATACATGTATTTATTTAATATAAAACACTACATTAAAATTTACAAAACATTAATTATGAAAACCACATAACAAAAAATATATTTATTTTAATCAAAGTTTGTATTAATTAGTAATACATGTTTAACTATATTATAAAGAAAAAATTATTTTAAAATTTGGTAAATTTAATAGTATTAAATATAACATAAATAAAATTATAATCAATATTTTAAAATAAAAATGATATAATAATTTAGTGATTTCTTATTTTGAAATAAAATAAAATATAAAAGCAATGATATTTTACTTTTATAACATAAAACTAATAATAACTTAGTGATTTCTTAGTTTAAAATAAAATAAAAATATTTTAGTTATGTAAAAATAATTAAAAATAAATAATGCAATATATTTATGTTTACTTACAAATTGAATTGATTAATAATAATAACTGAAACAAATTTGAACTGATTAATAATAATATTGAGTTATACTATTCAATGAAACATAATAAAATATGTATACAAAATATTTGGTGTGATAGAATAGTGTTATACCAAATTTGGTTGGATGGTGTCATTTTTAGTGTTCCATGAGAGATGAAATTATACCAAATTTAGTGTTTTGGTGTCTCATTGGAGTTGGCCTTAGAACACCTCCAACCATTGAATGCCATGAGGTTCTTAAAAAGTAATGTAATAAAAGTAAATGAAAAAATAAAATTTAAATGAATAGTGTTAGATTGATCTTTACAAAAGAGAGATTTATCAGTACCAGTTGAGAAATTAGGTTCAATTATTATTTTTATTTATTTAAAGATAAAATTAAGTAGAATAAATTTTGATTAAAATTTATACCCAAATAGAGTTACAAGAAAAACACAAATATGATTATAAAAACACACAAAATTCAATTTTTTATAAAAAATGTAAATAAAAATATGTCTGTCATTTAAAGGGTTGACAAAAATCTAGTAATCCTTTTAAAACCTAATGAATATGATACATGTCATTTTATAGTTGGCAAACATTAATATTAACAAAATAAAAAATCCACATTTTAACTTTAATTATATAATTTATATGATATTAAATTTTTTTCTTTTTTCGTTTATAAATCTTAAAATAAAACTATCTATGTAACAAGACCCATTATTCATAGATTATAATTATATATTAATATTGAATTGAAATGACTGAAATTTAATATAATAATAGTATATTAAGTTTTTAGTTAATATAATATTAATAAAATGGAAATTTCGTAATTAAAAAAAATATTACTAAGTTTTGAGATAAAAAATAATTATGTGTAGTTATTATTTTTTTCTCAATATATAGCTTTCATATTTAGCTTATCAAATCTTATAACGATAAGAAATTTAATGGATATCTACCATTGGAACTAACCAATTTAGTATAGTTTCTTAACTTCAGTTTTATTTAAATTAATAATATTATGTTAGTAAGATACTTAATGAGTATTTCACTGGTGGAGCTCTTAGGCCATGTTTATTGTAGAGTAATATAGGGTGGAGTTAACATAATATAAAAACTGTTTCTTAGTTTTAACTAAGAAAAATTAAGAACTGTCTCTTAAATATTTTATTTTAGAGATGGTTCTATAAGCTTTTCTTAGTTAAAGTTAAGAAACGGTTCTTATATTACGCTAAAAACTTCACCATATGAATTCTTCAATAAACTTATTTAAGATATAGTTCTTAATTTTTCTTAGTTAAAGTAAAAAACCAATTCTTATATTACGCTAAAAACTCCATCATATGAACCCTGCAATAAACATGCTCTTACGTTTTTATGTTTCAGAACAACATTCAATTTTTATTTTCACATTTATGTTTTGCATCCAAATCCTTTGTTCTTTTTCTCTTTTTTCTTAGTGGGCGAAAACAATATCCTTACAAAATGCCCTCACACTTTCTATATTGTAGACTCTGGTACAAATACAGCGATTCCTCTAATTTTCTGTTTATTACCTGAAGATTTTGTTATACACATATATATATATATATATAACAGAATATATATATTAGAATTAGTTTTTTTCAAACATTTTTCAAAAAATTTGTTCGATTTTTGGTGCGGTTGAGTTTAATGTGGATTTTCGGATATAACACTTTAAGAACCATTCGAGTTTATATGTCAGATATAACAGAGTATAAGACTTTGATTTTTGGATCGATCCCGAATCTGATTTTTTTAGTACGAATATTCTTAACTATTTATATTAGGTAACTACTAAAAAAATATAATATGCTGCAAAATTTAGGAATAAAATTTACAAAAATAATTTCTGAAATACATATTGCACAAGTGTATATTTAATATAGGTATCAAAATTATATTAAATTAAATAATATTAAACACAAATATTAGTACAAAAAACATAAATATAAAAATTAAGTTTCTCAAAAAATTAAAATAAAAATATGCCCGCCCTTTGAAAGAGGGAAGTTAAAATCTAGTACTGTTTTAAAAATCATTGGTTAAATATAGTTATGATGATGAGAATATTTATAAGATAAATTAACTTACTTTAAATTCTCTTTTCTTCTAAAAGTGGAGATTTCTTAATTAATTATCTTATAACTTTATTCGAGTTATGGTAGTTTAATTACAAATAACCTAAAAGCAAAGCAAGATCTCTTATTGTGTCATACAGGCTTTGATTAACAATAAATAAAACAAGAAAGGTAGAAGTTATGACTGCATGAGGTTTTTTTGTGAAGAAGTTGTTATACAGTTTTCTATTTTTTATTTTGTAAAAAGAACCGTCAATTAAAATGCAGGTAACAGTACAACTATGACAAAACTCATACAGTTTTCAAGAATAACTAGGTGTTTTCTTGCACCATGTGCAGTAAAAGAATTTTAAAACATATTTAATAGATAAATATAAATTATATTTATTTTTTTATTAATATTATAAATTTTCTTTTTTCTTATCAATATTTTAATATAAATTTGATTTAACTGAACATTAAAATTAAGATAAAAACAATTTTATTTATTTTGAATTATATTTAAGAATGTGCATGTATATATTTAAAATTATAATCTTAGGTAGATTTTTCTATCTATTTATTTTAATTAAATATATTAAATAAATATGTAAAATTGCATAATTGTTAAAAAAATAAAATTAAAAAATATTTATAAAATCTGTAGATATATATAATAAACTAATGATTTACTATTTAATTTGATTTTATGATTTAATTTTTATAATTTTCTAAAAATATGTATATATTTTTGAAATATTTTTAATTTAAATGATATTTCGAAATTTGAAATGCCATAATTAAATATATTTATTTTAATGATGATTTATGAGTTATTACCATATTTTTAAAAAGTCCAAAAATATAAATCGACAATAAATGTAATATATGAGTTATTACCATATTTTAAAAAGTTTACCAAAAATATAAATTAACATTAAATATAATTGTCCATGTCATATTAATCTATAAGACATGTCATCAATTTTAGTAGTCATGTCACAATTATTAATCTAGGTGTTTTCCTCCACCATGTGTAGTGATGAATTTTTGAAAAGTTAAATTTTATATTTTAAAATGTAATTTATTAATACTATATATTTACAATATTTTTTTATTTTAAATTATATTTAAGAATATATATGTATATATATAAAGTTAAAATCTTAGATAAGAAAAAATATTTATTTCATTTGGTTAAATATATTAAATCAACTTGTAAAAAATTACTAAAAATCATACAAAATTGTATAGTTATCAAAAATTAAAACTAAATAATATTTATATAATTTGTAGATATTTAAAAGAAACTAATGATATTACGATCTAAATTTTTTTTTAAAAAATTCAGAAAATTTAGAAAATTTTAGATAATAAAAATTTTATAATTATAAAAGTAAAATTATATAATATTTTGAAATTCAAAATGTCATATTTGAATATATTTATTTTAGTGATGATTTATGAGTTATTACCATATTCTACAAAATTTACCAAAAATATAAATCAATATTAAATATAATATATGAGTTATTACTATATTCTAAAAAGATTTCCAAAAATATATATATATCAGCATTAAATGTAATTGTCCATGTCATATTTAACCATATGACATGTCATCAATTTTAGTAGTCATATCATATTATTTTTGTGAGAATGATTGTAGAGAGGACATGTGGCAAAATCACTTCTCAAATATAGTTTAGGGGATTGAGAGAAAGCAAGAGTTTAACCTAGTGTTTGGAAGCATACAAGTTTGAAAGCAATACTAGTACTTAACAAAGCTAGAAAAGAAAGTAAAGAGTTTTGAAAACTCAACCACTTGGAGAAGACAGATGCCACAGATTAGATTAGCCATCTTCATCATCCTAAGATTCTAAAGGGCTATAGTCCCATTTTGATAAGCTCCTGAGGATTGAACAATCAGCTGTTATACAGTTGATAGAACAGAAAGAGATGGCACTGCTTTTATTCTTGAAAACCAGTTTATCTTGGCAAGTGGAGTGACATGCATGGCATACAGGCCGAGAAAGACTGTTGGATGCAATCTCAATCTCAATACCATTCAGTTTGATCGTATGGCCAGGTTTCAGATATGGGTATTTCCCTATTGCACACTCAACGTGTACAACGGTGTTGCAATCGAAACAGCCATAGAGGAGATATTGGTGATCCCGATACTCACCATTAATTAGTCGTATTTCACAGATTTCACAACGAAATGGATATGCACCTGATGCATCAATACATAGGGTCAGTGGATGAGTGTCATACTTGTTTTTTAACAACACTGACAGAGTTGCGGATTCTGAATCCAAATAGAAATTGCATTCATAGCAACGTGCCCCACTTCCTAATAGAATGAGAGGATGTTCGTGGGTTTTGTTGTATAATGGATCAGCAAGGGAAGCACACCTTGCATCCATTTTAAACTCACATTCCTCTTGGCAGCACCGATACATGAAACCACATGATTCTCGTTCACATTGAGAACAGCTGAAGAACCCTTCTTCGATGTTCACCATGTTCACCTCTAGGGTTAGCGGATGGCGGTGAAACGTCTGTTCCAGCTTCCGAGGAAGATTTGCGCAAGTGTCATGGAGTGCATAATCACATTCTTTACAACCCAAGAAACTATCAAAGTCAACGGGAAGGAGGCATGCTTGACATACTCCTTCTTCTTTTTCACCATTGACACAAAGTCTCGTTAAATCATGTGGGTGACTAAAATGACGGAACGTTTTGCCATCATCTACCTCCTTCAACGGCGTAACATCTTGATCAGAGTTACGGATCTCTTCAGGTTCTCGCTCCAAATCTCTGCCATCCCATGTATCTTCACGCGTTGCACAATGCGAGTGAAGTTTATAATGACACGTCTTGTCAATACAAATGTATCCTCCACTTCCGCAACCAAATGGGGCATAACAAAGTCGACATTTCGTGTTACAATTAGGATCTTGCAAAGTATAAAACAAGCGGTGCCAGTGACGAGTGAGCTTTATCACCTTTGGTAAATACATACAATCTCTGTGGATAAAGAAGTTGCAGGGCAAACATCCGTACATATTCATCTCGTACATTTTGTAGTATTCCATCTTGCTGTTAGAGTAAACCCTTCCGCAAGCAACACAGTTGAAAGAGTTCTTTTGGCGAATGAAGGTGAGCGTATGTTCATGTGTCTCTTGACGGTTGTTGTGAACAGCCGTCGTTTAGGTTAGAAGAAGAATAGAGAAGAAAACGTATTGAGGCAAATACCCGTTTAGGGTTTCTTATTAATGATGTGATAATAATTTACAAACCCTTAGACACATATTTATACAGCCTCAAAAACCCGATTTCCTTTTCCCAATAGAAATAGTAACTTTCCTAAACCGAAAAGGCATACCGTACCGCGGGGGCCTGCGGCCCCCGCACCCCCCAGATGTCAACCTTGATAACGAGTATCGCCCGCACTCGGTACAACAGAGATTTAAGACACACAGATGCAACAACGGTCTATTGTAAGATTCTTCATCAATCTGGTTGAACATTCTTTGTGAAAGCATAAATCACATGCACTACAATACGTACGATTAGGAGTAAAGTTCTGGTTTAGACAAATAACGCAAATCCTACCATTATAAAGGTTGGAACTGGGAGCATACCCTTGAAGGTAATGTGTAGGATGAAAAATGGTGATGAGATTTTCCATAGGGGTTTGTTTATTAGTTTTTAGGAAACTTATGTCTTTGTCTATAGAAAACATTGGTTACATTTATAGAGAACTCATCGTTTTGTGGAAGGAAGGTATATGGGTTAGCTTTAAGAAATTGCTTGGATTGCAAGAAAAGTAAAGTTTAATGAGTTGCTTTATACAATGGGTTTTACACTATTGCGTGTTAGACTATTTGGGTTTCGAATAAATGATGCTTTCATCAACTCGAGTTTCTTTAATTTTGTCTAAAGTATCTTGTTATCTGCAGAATTGGGAATATGTTGTTCGTTTGTTGCCAACTTGCCATTGAGGTGGAGACTTTAAATTTTTACTTTTCATGTTTGAGATTTTTAGGATTCGCCATTAATTTTTTTCATACATTGTGATTCTGAAGTATATTTTCAGAATTCAAGTACGTTATATTCTGAAACCTATAGATATATGTATTCTTTTTCCAGATTTCTTCCAAAAGAATAGAAAGATTGCATCGACCGTGCATTTAAGATTGAAGCTACGTGCGCGACGGGGAGAGCTGAAACTAATACTTTTGTAGGATCAATAAACGGGTCCAACACTCTCAACTCTTGATAAGTGTGATACTATTTGATTCTTGAAAATAGCTGGAAAGTGCAAAAAAAGGCATACAATTTCAAAGACCAGTGGATGCAAATACGTCAAAACGCTCCCTAATAGGACTATCTTCTTTCACCATAACAAGAGAGATAAGATGACAAAAAAAAGCACATGCAACCTCATTGTCATGTCTTTTAAGTTCATTCATTAAGCAAACATAAAACAATAACCTTCAGTTCATGTCTTAAAAAGTAAAGAGAATTCAACCTAGTGGATAGTGGCAAACAAGTGTCTGATAACGTAGAGCTAGCTAGCTAACAAACAAGACTGTAGAGAACTGGTGTGTAGAGAGATACATGGGTTTTGTGAAATAAATCACTGGCTGGGAGAACAGTCTCCATTTCAGGCGTGTAGCTCCTGTTTCTTCTCGGGCTTACACTTCTTCTCAGGCTACGGCTCCTGCTGTGGCTCTTCTCACCCTCCCATGACTTCCACTGCGAACCATTTTAGGTGTTGAGCGAGAGAGTATGACCTCTCTTTCTCGTATCGTCTATCCTGAGGTGAGACAGAACTGTGATAAAAAAAACAGAGTTAGATAGAAAGAGAATAATCTTTAATCCATCAGAGGACTGTTCTGACAGTATGAAATCCAGAAAGGAATGCAGACTGGTCGGGATCGGATTCATGGGTCTTCTTCTGATTCGAGCAAGAGGAGGAGATGGGATGAAGCTGCTACCGACAGTGAAAGAGGGGATCACAGCAAAAGCAGTAAGGTTTCTGATTCTGTCGGAGAAAAGTCAGATAGAGGTTTGAAATCAAGTAGCAAAGAGGGGAAGGGTAAGACACGTGGCACTAAAGAAGATGATAGAGATAGAGATAGTCGTTCTGAGACAGTGAGGGAAGATGGTCGGTCTAAGACACCAGAGAGAAGTGGAAGGCGTCATCAAGAATCAGAACATTCAGAGGCAGAGTATGAAAAGGAGAAGTATAGCCGATCCAGAGGAAGAGATGATGGATGATCAGGAAGGTTGGAAGAGAAGACATTCTGATAAAGATGGGGACTTGCATTATGATCGTGGTGGTGGTAGGGAACGTGATTATCCAACAAGGCAAGGAGGACGTGAAAGGAGTGAAGGCGAGAGGTCACACTCACATAATCGTTTGGGTGGTAGGAAAGATGGAAACAGGGGTGAGGCTGTTAAAGCATTTTCAAGTGGTGGTGTTTCAAACGAGAATTATGTAGATCAAACTTAATTTAATTTTCACATATATTTTAAATTTATAAATAAAAAAGTAAATTAAAAAATACTAATTTATAAATCACACAAACATTATTATAAAATTAGATAATATATAACATCTAATTTTATTAACTTATTGATAAATTTTATTATATAATCTACAATATTTTAATATTTAAGAATATTATTATGCTTCAATATATGTTTGGTTATTGTTTAAAATGAAAAATAAATTTTTATCATACTTTATTTATTTTATAATCATAATTTATTAAATTAACATAATTATTATATTGAACTAAATATAAGAAAACTAAATTAAAATGATATATTATATATTTTATTTTCATAAATAGAAATATTTATATTAAGATAATATAATATGTTGTCAAACGGGCTAACATACTATATAATACATGTATACAAATTAACATATTTTAAATTTATATATATATATATAACAATATATTATTTAAAATTAATAAACATAAATAAATAAATATTTGGTTGACAAAACAAAATAATAATAAATAAATATTTAAATACATGATTAATATTAGAAATATATACCCATAATAATGTAAACAAATAATAAATAAATAAATATATATATATAAATAAATAAATAATAAATATATATATATATACATTTATCAATATTATAAAATAATATATTCTACTCTATATATATTTTACAAAACTTAAAAATATAAATGAGATTTTTATAAAATCAGTGATTCATGAATTTACAGTGAACACAAGTTAAATCTAATATTCGTGCGGGGGCACGGGTGGGACACGGGTCATGGTCTAATCTTCTCTATTAAAAGAGAAGTACAATTTGTATCTACCATTAAAAAGTCTTATTAGGTCCATTTCATTGATTACATAACATAACATAATAATCAATAAAAATATTAATATAATCAATTTTATCTATAAATTTGAATTTTATTTTTATTTATATCAAAATCTGTTGAGAAAATATCTAACAAAATCTTACTAAACTTTTTAAATATTTTTATTAATAATGCATTACTTAATTTCGTAATTAAGTAATATAATATTAGTATAAATTTATATTAACTAAATTCTAATATAAACCAAAAATAAAAAAATTCTATTTTGATAAATTTATAATTGTAGTCTATATTATATTAAAATAGAATATCCAATAAATTAAATATGATAAATTATATTAAATTGCTAAATTAACCAAACTTTTTTTTTTTAAATGCTTTCATTAAAATAGTTATTATCTATCATTAAAACGGGTTCAAATTTGTTAACCATGTCATATATTTATAGAAATAAAGTTATTAACATATGTTAACATTTTATTTCTACTGATATATATTTTTTTAAAATCATAAATTGAAGAATGTTTTTTATTTGATTATTTCAGATTATGAAAACTCAAAATATAATAACAATTAATAAAAGGTAAAATGTATAGAAAAATCTCTATATTATGATAGTATCAAAGTTAAACATTTATAGAATGAAAAATATACCCGTACGAATGTACGGGTTAAACTCTAGTAATGTTTTAAAATCATTGTATACGAAGTTTATGATGATGGGAGTATTTATTGGATAAGTTAACTTACTTTAACTTCTATTATCCCTAAAGATTGGGGTTTCTTAATTAATTATCTTATAACGTTATTCGAGTTATGGTAGTTTAAATTACAAATAACCTGAAAGCAAAGCAAGATCTTTTATTGTCATAGAGATTTGATCAACAATAAGTAAAATAAGAAAGCTGTAGAAGTTATGATTGCATGGGGGTTTTCTATGAAGAGGTTATACAGTTGATAGAACAGAAAGAGATGGCACTGCTCTTATTCTTGAAAACCAGTTTATCTTGGCAGGTTGAGTGGCATGCATGACATATAGGCCGAGAAAAACTGTTGTTGGATGCAATCTCAATCTCAAAACCATTCAGCTTGATCGTATGGCCAGGTTTCAGATACGGGTATTTCCCTATTGCACACTCAAAGTGTACCATGGTGTTGCAATCGAAGCAGCCGTAGATATCTTGGTATAGATAGCCAGGTTTTATTCTTATCTCACAGACTTCACATTGAAACGCTAACCATGTCCGAATGCTTAGGGTAAGTGGATGAATGTCATAGTTGCATTTTACCAACACTGGCAGAGTTGCTTGTTTTGGATCAAAATGTAAATCGCATTCGGAACAATCTGCCCCACTAGATAATAGGGTGAGAGGGTGTCGGTGGGCTACATGGTATAATGGTTCAGCAAGGGAAGCACACTTTGCATCCATTTTAAACTCACATTCCTCTTGGCAGCACCGATACATGAAACCACATGATTCTCGTTCACATTTAGAACAGCTGAAGAACCCTTCTTCGATGTTCATCATATCCACCTCTAGGGCTAGCGGATGGCGATGAAACGGGTGTTCCAGCTTCCGAGGAAGACTTGCACAAGTGTCATGGAGGGCAAAATCACATTCTTTGCAACCCAAGAAACTATCAGAGTCAACAGGAAGGATGCAGGCTTGACATACTCGTTCGTTTCCTTCTTCTTTCTCACCATTGACACAAAGTCTCATTAGATCATGGTGGTGACTTAAATGGCGAAACGTTTTGCCATCCACCTCCTTCAACGACATAACATCTTGATCAGAGTTACTGGTTTCATCTTCAGGTTCTCGCTCCAAATCTCTGCCATCCCACGTCTCTTTACCCGTTGCACAATATGAATGGATTATATAATCACACGTCTTTTCAGTACAAATATATCCTCCGCATCCCCAAACAAACGGGCCTTGACAAAGTTGACATTTCGTGTTACAATCAGGAACTTGAAAAGTTTGAAACAAGCGGTGTGAGTGACGAGTGAGCTTTATAACCTTTGGTAAATACATACAACTTCTGTGGATGAAGAAGTTGCAGAGCAAACATGCGTACATATTTATCTCGTACTCACTGACCCTTCCGCAAGCACTACAGTTGAAGGAGTTCTTTTTGCGAATGAAGGTGAGCGTATGTTCATGTGTCTCTTGACGATCTATTGTCAGATCCGACTCCATCAAATTAGTTTGACACTCTATGTGAAAAGAGAATTCACATAGACGACAATAAAAAAAATTGGAACCAGTAGCCATCCATCTTTTACAAATAACGCATCTCTTTCTAAACCAATGGGGGGAATCGAGAGACTCTACAAGGGAATGTTTATTTCGAAAAGTGGTGATGAGGTTTTCCATTGGGATTTGTTTGTTACTTTTAGGAAACTTCAAGTCTTTATTATTTATAGACGACATTCGTTACATTTATAGAGAAAAACTCATCCTTCTGTGGAAGTAACGTATATGCTTGGTTTGCAAGAAAAGTAAAGTTAATGCCTTGCTTTTATGCAATGGACTTTACAGTATTGCGTATCATGTTATTGGGCTGGGGCATACCAATAATTTCTATTATCAAATGATATCTGTTTTATTTGCTGTGATTGTAGAAATTCCATAGCGTACGAGTAATCACTTTAATTGATGCTTTCATCAACGCAAGGTTCTTTAACTTTGTCTAAAGTCTGTTGTTAACTGCAGAATTGGGAGTCTTCGTTTGTGTTGCCCTATTGAAGCGGAGACTTTAGATTCTTACTTTCCATGTTTGAGATTTTAGGGTTCGCCTTCTATTTTGATAAATTGCAAATTTTCGAAGTATATTTTCAAAATTTAATACATAACATAACTCAACTAAACTGATCAATTAATCTATTTTCTTAGGGTTGATGACCTTTTACTTTATATTACAAAATAATTTGATAGTAAAATTTCAAATGAGTTGAAAGTAAATCTAGTCATATTAACAGTGTTGGAGAAAATATTCATTTTTATAGATACAAAGGGACAAATAAGTTGACTGATTAGAATTAAGTTTGCGTGATTCTTCTTTTGATTAGCCTTCACTTTTGTATTGCAGTTATAAAACAATTACCTTCCTTTACGATTTGTATGGATCATTGAATGTTAGTGTTTATGTTAGTAAGTGACTACTGGCAGGTGATCCTATCGCATTTTCTTCTATGGACTTATAAATTGATCCCACTGAACTTGAACCCGACAGAAGTGAAAGAAATGATGTTTTACTACTGAGATATATATATTTAACAGAATATATTAAAATTAATTTTTTCAAACATTTTTCAAAAAATTTGTTCGATTTTTCGTGCGGTTAAGTTTAATATGGATTTTTGGATATAACATTTTAAGAACCGTTCGAGTTTATATGTCAGATCTAATAGAGTATAAGACCATCCCCATTGGGGGGTTTTACAAAAAGTTCACACAAAAACCAAGAAAAAAAAATAATATAATAATGTCTTTGCAATGAACCCAAGAAGCGGGAGGTCTTCGCGATGAACTCGGTTCATCACTATTCTGTGGGCCCCACGTGACGTGGCGGCCCACAACTGGTTTATTTTTTTTTTTTTTTTTTTTTTTTTTTTTTAATAAATCAAACCGAAAAAAAAATTAAAAAAAATAATAAAAAAATACCTTTATGACCCCCTATCACAGGTTCATTGATGGGGGTGCTCTAAGACTTTGATTTTTAGATCGATCCCAAGTCGGGTTTTTTTAGTACGAATATTTTTAACTATTTATATTAGGTAACTAATAAGAAAATATAATATGCTGCAAAATAGTTTTGGAATAAAATTTACAAAAATAATTTCTGAAATACATATTGCACAAGTGTATATTTAATATATGTACCAAAATTATATTAAATTAAATTAATATTAAACACAAATATATTACAAAAAACAAAAATATAAAATTAAATTTTTCCAAAAAATTAAAACAAAAATATACCCGCCCTTTGAAAATAGGGGGGGGGGGGTCAAAATCTAGTACTGTTTTAAAATCATTGTTTAAATATAGTTATGATGATGAGAATATTTATAAGATAAATTAACTTCCTTTAAATTCTAAAAGCAAAGCAAGATCTCTTATTGTGTCATACAGGCTTTGATTAACAATAAATAAAACAAGAAAGGTAGAAGTTATGACTGCATGAGGGTTTTTTGTGAAGAAGTTGTTATACAGTTTTCTATTTTTTTTAACACAATCAATACTATTAAGAAGAAACGCAGCCCAACTAGAAATAGTTGTTTGAAGTTCAATACAACACTAATTTTGCAAGAGAATCAATTAGGGAGTTCAAGTTTCTCGGTACAAAAGAAAAGACAATGAATTCAAAAGAAAGGGATAGATGCTCGATGTTCCGGGTAATTCCGTAGAGATCTGTGAGGTGGTTCTTCGAAGCTGATAGTAGTAACAAGTGCTTGACAATCTGATTTGATACAGATTCTTATATAGCCGGCTTCCAAGGGCGTGTAAGAGAGCCGATCTGATGGCCAGTCCTTCCGCCATTTGTGGTGTCGAAGTATGCTCAAACATGGAAGTTCCCTGGTCTAGTCTTTCTTATTTTTATACAGTTTTCTATTTTTTATTTTGTAAAAAGAGCCGTCTATTAAAATGCAGCAGGTAACAGTATAACTATGACAAAAGTCATACAGTTTTCAAGAATAATTGAGAGAAAGCAAGAGTTTAACCTAGTGTTTGGAAGCATACAGGTTTGAAAGCAATACTAGTACTTAACAAAGCTAGAAAAGAAAGTAAAGAGTTTTGAAAACTCAACCACTCGGAGAAGACAGACGCCTCATATTAGATTAGCCATCTTCATCATCCTCAGATTCTAAAGGGCTATAGTCCCATTTTGATAAGCTCCTGGGGATTGAACAATCAGCTACTATACAGTTGATAGAACAGAAAGAGATGGCACTGCTTTTATTCTTGAAAACCAGTTTATCTTGGCAAGTGGAGTGACATGCATGGCATACAGGCCGAGAAAGACTGTTGGATGCAATCTCAATCTCAATACCATTCAGTTTGATCGTATGGCCAGGTTTCAGATATGGGTATTTCCCTATTGCACAGTCAACGTGTACAACGGTGTTGCAATCGAAACAACCATAGAGGAGATTATCCGGATACTCACCATTAATTAGTCGTATTTCACAGATTTCACAACTGAAATGGATATGCACCTGATGCATCAATACATAGGGTCAGTGGATGAGTGTCATACTTGTTTTTTAACAACACTGGCAGAGTTGCGGATTCTGAATCCAAATAGAAATTGCATTCGTAGCAACGTGCCCCACTTCCTAATAGAATGAGAGGATGTTCGTGGGTTTTGTTGTATAATGGATCAGCAAGGGAAGCACACCTTGCATCCATTTTAAACTCACATTCCTCTTGGCAGCACCGATACATGAAACCACATGATTCTCGTTCACATTGAGAACAGCTGAAGAATCCCTTCTTCGATTTTCACCATGTTCACCTCTAGGGTTAGCGGATGGCGGTGAAACGTGTGTTCCAGCTTCCGAGGAAGACTTGCACAAGTGTCATGGAGTGCAAAATCACATTCTTTACAACCCAAAAAACTACCAAAGTCAATTGGAAGGATGCAGGCTTGACATAATCGTTCGTCTTTTTCTTCTTCATCATTGACACAAAGTCTCATTAATCATGGCGATGACTAAAATGACGGACTAGTTTTGCCATCTACCTCCTCCAACGATGATAACATAACATCTTCGCATTTACTGGTTTCTTCACGTTCTCCCTCCACATCTTTGCCATCCCATATCTCTTTACGCGTTGCACATTGTGAGTGAAGTTTATAATGACACGTCTTGTCGGTACAAACTATATCCTCCAGTTCCGCAACCAAAAGGGCCATTACAAATTTGACATTTCGTATTACACTCAGGAACTTGAAAAGTATGAAACAAGCGGTGTGAGTGACGAGTGAGCTTTATAACCTTTGGTAAATAAATACAATACCTGTGGATAAAGAAGTTGCACGGCAAACATGCGTACATACTCATCTCGTCCTTATGGAAAAATTTCTTCCCGTCCTTACAGACCCTTCCGCAAGCATCACAGTTGAAAGAGTTCATTTTGCGGATGAATGTGAGCGTATGTTCATGTGTCTTTGGACGATCTATTGTCAGATTCTCCATCAAACTGGTTGGACATTCTTTGTGAAAATAGAAATCACATGACCGACAAGTAAAAATAATTAGACGAAGGAGAGATGATACATATTTCACAAATAACGCATCTCCTTCCATAATAATGGGTGGAATGAGGAGCAGACTCTTGAAGGAAATGTTTAGGATGAAAAGTGGGGATGAGATTTTCCATAGAGGTTTGGTTGTTAATTTGTTAGGATACTTACGTCTTTGTCTATAGACAACATTCGTTACATTTATAGATAACTCATTGTTTTGTGGAAGGATTATATGGTTGGCTTTACGAATTACTTGGCCTGCAATGAAAAATAAAGTTGATGCCCTTTATACAATAAGCTTTAAACTTGAGCGTATTATATTATTTTTCCTTTTTTTACATACTATTATATTATTTAGGTTTCGAATAAATGATGCTTTCAACAAAGAAAGGTTCTAATAATTAAATAATTATAGCGTACGTCTAATAACTAATTATTCAATCTTTATTCTTCACACCTATACACACGGCTAATAAAACTTTAAAAAATTATGTACAAACAAGAAAACAAAGACTTTGCGTAGCTACTAGACTTACAGTTTCCACGCTCTTCTCATGCTCTATTCAGGTCCCTTTCTTTTTATTTAAAACGTATAGACGTGATTCATGTGAATCAAAAGAAAGATCCAGGTGTGTTAGCTAAACTCATGTGCGCATGTCTTCCAAATGTTTCATAGTAAAGACTTTCCTAAATGTTTATTGTATGCTCTCTAATTCAAAGAAATCTTTCATATCATAGAGACACCGCTCCCACATTCCCTAATGGACCATCTTCTTTCACCATAACAAGAGAGATAAGATGACAAAAAAAGCACATGCAATTTTATTGTCATGTCTTTAAGTTGATTCATGAATCATACATTAAACAATAACACAAGAGGAACTGTCTTAGAAAACTTCTCAAAACAAAAAAAAAGACTTAAAAGTTAAGAAAATTCAACCTAGTGGCAAACGAATATCTATCTGATAACGTAGAGCTAGCTGCTAAGAAACAAGACTGCAGAACTGGTGTGTAGAGAGACACATGGGTTTGTGTAATAAATCACTGGCTTGGAGAACGGTCACTATTTCTTTCTCCACGAGGGGCTTGGACTTCTACTCCTGCTCTGCCTCAAGGACCGGACTCTTGGCTTGTTCAGGCGTGTAGCTCCCGGCTCCTGCTGTGGCTCTTCACTCTCTCATGACTTCCACTGCGAACCCTTTTTGGTGGTGAACGAGAGTATGAGCTCTCCTTCTAGTGTTCTCTTTCCTGAGGTGAGTGAGACAGACCTGTGATAAAAAAAAAACAGAGTTATGTAGAAAGAGAATGATCTTTTATCCATCAGAGAACTTTAGATATATCTGACAGTATGAAATCCAGACAGGAATGCGGAGATAGTCTACCTAGATTGATGTCTTTTAGGGGGGAGGAGAAAGTCTTCCGTATTGGAATCTGTTGCTCCTACATTCATTTAAAGTAAAAAAAAGAAGAAGAAGATGAGATAAAGTTATCATTTCAGTTGTCCTCTTCCTGTTTTCTTCTGCAAATAGCTCACGACCAAGAAGAAGATAGCCTTCCATGTGATGTTTTGCCTCAGCAGTAGGATCCACATACTGAATGAAACCAAACCCCCCTTGGATCTCTTCAACAAAATCCAATAACCAAAAAAAAAAAAAAATCTTAAACTAGGAACCAAAGAAGACTTTCAAAACAGAAGTTGGCATTACTACCCTTCTGCAACAGAAGCAATCATGAAAAAAGCAAGCACTTGTGTTCAAACCTTGCAAATTTCAGTATAAAGACTTGACTTGTCCTCCCCCACCAATCCAGCCTGGTGTACTAACTGTGAAAGTCGATGCTGCTTGGGATGCAATCTCAGGAGGTTGTGGCATTGGTGGTATTTTTTCAGGTGATTTTGCTGTGCAGCTTCCCATCATCTCGGAAGCACATAGCTATGTATCTTCAGCGTTAATGGCAGAGTCCATAGCTGTTCATCTTGCGGTATCAAGGACGTATACTCAAACGTCCGATCCCTGGCGGTTCTCTCTGACTCCTTGTCCCTAATCAACCTGTTGAAGACGGGTGGGCATCATCCTGAACTGTTCGGTATCATGTTTGATATCTATCACTTTGTTCCTCTCTTTGATGTAATTTCCTTTCAGTTTATTTCCCGTCAATTCCGAGGCAGATTTGGTGGCAAAATCTGCTCTCGCTGGGTCTGTAATGAACTCCGCTTTGGGAGCGTAATTCCCGGTTTGAAATGAAGAAGTTTATGTTTGCCCAAGAAAAAAAGACTTGACTTGTCATGACTTGAAACTGAACTCAAAACCCAACTTGCTTCCAACCTTGACTACCATCTAGAACATCTTCCAAAGAACTCTAGTTACTTCATTGGTCTCTTCCAAACAACTCTAATTACTTCATTGGTGTCTTCAGTTCTCTAGTTTCACTGTTAAACCTCAACAACTTCAATAAACACTCTTCGAGTGTGATCGAACATGGAACATATCAATAGATTTTTCCCTTAAATGACTATACTCTGAATTTTCAAGTGCAGAAATAACCATTTGAGAATTTACACCATCAAGACATTTTAGAAACTTCTTATAAAATGAAAGAATTCATGAGCTGCAGATGTAAGAATGGCTATAAAGAAATAATCTTAATAGAAGACAAACATGATTCACAACTGAAGCAAAGAGAAAACGATAAGATCGAGGGGACACGATCTAACTGAACCTTTTATTTATTTGTTTATTTATTTATGTTTATATATTTAGGATATAAGATTTTTTTTTTGTTAAAGGGTTTTCAAAGATATAAGAATCTTATGCTTTTTTTAGTGAAACATTTTTGTCATTTTTTCTTTGAGAACTCTTTTGTGACAAAATTTAAAATGATATATTTGAGAGAATTGCACATTAAGAAATCTTGAAACATTGCCATGTTAAATATCTATATATAATAGCAAACCAACATTATGTGTTTGATGAGATCAGCATTTTTTATAGGAAAATAAAACTGAAATCGGATGGTTGAAATTGTTGCAGTTATGCAATCTAATGGTTTTTTTTTTTTTTTTTTTGAACACAACTTAATTTCATTCATCAAACTTTTTGAGTACAAATAACAGAGGGAATTATACATCCTCTTTGATTAAAAGCATAAGCTACAATAACAAACCATCCTAAGAAAGATAGGTCTTCAAAGGGAGATGACAGTGAATTCAAGACAAATCTTGAGTGCGTCGATGGAGCTTTCCCAATAGAATCAGACATCTGAAACTTAGTCACATAATGCGACGTTGAAGGCCAACCTTCACCTGCGAGACAACACATGGTAATCTCGGTTGCATCTTCTGGCCCCGTACAGACCGCTACGCAAGAAAACAAACTGGTGATGAAGTTGGACCCGAAGCTCGGCAACGAGGCCGAGGAGACATCTTCTTCCATAGGAAGAAAGCATGGTAGAAAAGTCATCTCTTTCAGAGAAGTGGAGTAGTGCAGTGGAAACCGTCTTGGTGTATGACGGTTAATATTTAAGTTTCATTTAATGTATGACGTCATCAGTTACTAATAACGTTTCATTTTTGAAACATTGCTTCTGAAAAGACACGATCCTTTCTCATTTTTTTGAAAAACCGGTAGACACAACCCTTTCAAAATAAAAACACACCCTTTAGAGTATAGTGGTTACCGATGGTGTCCCAAGCAGCACCTCTCGTAAACTACAAACCTTCTTACAGTCGTGTCCTTTAACAAGTTGCATCGATAACAAGTTTATATATTGAAACTTAGTCTTCTATTTTTGCATTTCTTTATGGGCATCATGGATTCATCATCTCTGCATGTATATTCTATTTTGATTTTACTGTTGCCAAACATTGACCGTTATTTGTTTCTTCGCTCACTTCCGTCCACGACAGCCGCTGATTAAGTGTAATGATCGACCCTATTATCACAAACCAGTTTGGTTTTGTTTATTAATTAAACCAATTGTTTCTTTTCCTCTAAATTATGTATTTGATCGTCACATATATTTATTCTCTTTTGAGCAAACCTTACAACAACATCAAAAAAAGGATGAGCAGTCACAGAGAAAGATCACTTCTTCTTTCTATTTGTTCTCCTTGTGTGACACCCATTGGTGTTATTGATGACAGGAGGTTGTATTGTTGACCATGAGACGTGATCAATTATTCATCACTGGAGACAAAAAGCATTGATGGTAGAGATCCATTGACATTGCTTGTTGCCGTTATGGAGAATGTGCGTAAAGGAGCCAAACGGGACCAGCCACTCAAATGTCACCGGAAAGCCGCACTGTGATACACCGGAGATCATACCAGCATTAATGTGAAAGGTTGAAAATTAATAGGTTGTGTTTTAAGGAGACCACCAACAGCCGAAAGGCCATTGATAGCATGAGAAACGGTAGAAGAAGAAACAAAACGGTTTTTCAACAAAAGATGAACTTGATGACACAAGAAAAAGAGATTTTTGTATTGTATGCAATAATCACATGAAAACGTTTTGGTGTCTGTCGGCTCTTGCATGGACACCTTATTAGATACTCCCTCTGTTTTTTAAAGATCCATGTTCTAGAAAAAAAATTTGTTTTAAAAAGATACATTTTTTATTTTTTCAATGTATTATTTAAAGAAAATCTGTTAACTTCAAGAAAATTAATTGTGTTTATTGGATTTTTATTGGTTAAAGATTATGGAAAATTGTTATTCACAAAAATCAATGCATTTTTAATGTGATTTCTTAATATATGTGAAAAGTCTAGAATATGTATCTTTAAAAAACAGAGGAAGTATATTTTTACAAATGACTACTTTTTTTTAACATAAATCATTGTTACGTTGTTGTATACGTGTGACCGTCTCCCTTTATTATGTTCTTGTTATTGCACCAACACTCTTATGATTAATAGTACTCATATTTTAGATCCATTTTATGTTTATATACTATTTTACTGTTCTATTTATTTGTAATGCTCATTTGTCACTTGTATTGACAATCAGAAAAAGATATGGGTGTGTTATGATTATGTTGTCATTGAAAGAAAGGGCATGCATGCTTTTCCACATGATGAGAAGATCATGTTCAAATTGGTTTCAGAATTTGTTTTTCACGGGTGTTGCGGTAAATATATGGAAGGAGACACTCAATATGATCAATTGGTATATTGAAATATGTCTTCTTAATTTTTTTACAAAAAAAAAAAGTTTTCTTAGTACACAGTCAGGTGTATTTTTTCCAAACAATATGTTGGTTACCGCTGATTGGTGTCGATTCAAATATGTAACCGCTTGTTGTCAACAAAACCAATTTCAATTAACATTAAAAGTTTTGTATTTTCGTTAAAAAATTAAAATGTATTATTTTAACTTTTAAGAGTTGTGTTTTATTCAAAAAAATTGGGCATTTACATTATAAAAATAAACTGTATTAGTTTTAAAAAAGTGTATCTTCATAAAAACTTAAGAGATTCATTTTTTTCCTTAAGTGAAGATATGTGACTCTTTACTTACAAGATGTGTCTCTTTGTTGAATATGTGTGTCTTTTTTAACATACATATTTTTTCCTTGAACATATGTGACTCTTCATATAGTGTTTTTTGGCTGTCTATATATATGAGACATTGCAAAGAGAAGGTAATCAATATAGTTATGTATTCATAGGATGAATAAATCATGAGAGAGAATAAAAATGTTTTAGAGAGAGAAAACTTCGAGGAATATATGACAACTTCGTTGTTCAAAAAACCATCCAAATTCAAACCTGAGGGTCCCAAATAAAACCAGAAAAGGCAACAAATTTGGCACTCATGCTTTTTGATATAAGGGTGGTGCAAACCAACTGGATAGTTTCAATAGAGAAGGAAGAACGATGAAGATGGTGTGAAGGTAAGTTTTTTCAAAAAATGGTGTAGAGGTGCGGATAAAAATCAGTGAACAACCACAAATCGAACAATACAATAAATTTGATATGTATTTTTTTAAAAAATATGCTATTGTTATTTGAGAGAAAGCATTGGTTCGGAGATGACAAAAGATAACGATAAACATATTTCCAAAAAGATTTATTAAATGTATATAAAATAAATAGGAAAAATGAACTAAAATATAATTAAAAGTATGCATATTATAGGATTAAAATATATATCCTCAACAATTTTGAGAATTCTTAAAAAAAAATTGCAGTTTGAAAATGAAAAACACATCTTTAGAAAAAAATAACTTAAAAAATTATTATAAAAGTTTATGATAAAATATATATTTTATACCTTTTTACAGTCTCTTCAAACTTAGTATACATGAAAAATACTTTTTTTTTATAAAAAGATACCTCTTTTTATATTTTCACAATCTCTTAAAAAATGCAACATTTAGATTGAAAAGACGCAATCTTTCATTATTTAGAGATTTATATATGGAAGAGTGATATATAAAAATAATAAACTTATGAGTACATGTTTTTATAACTCTCAATTTTATCTATATTTATTCAAATTCTATTGTGTTTCGCATGCAAAATATGCATTTGTTTATTCGATTTTTTTTATGTTGAAGAGATATTTCGTTTAAGAATTCTATAAATGTTGTAAAAGTTTATCCTTTTAAAATAATAATATTTTAAGTTTAAATTATATTTCAGATAAAAACTAAACTGTATATATTAGGAGGTTTATCTTTTATTTTTTATTAAATAAATTGAAATATGTTTTAGACTCATTAACAAATACATATTTTCAAATATTAAATAGTTTTGTATATATACACATATAAAAACATAAAAATTAAAATATGGTGGAGTTTTGTTTGAACAATCATAATTTTTTTGTGTACACTTTTCTGAAACGTTTTTTTTTTTTTTTTTTTTTGCAACGAAAGGCTATTCTATTACTCAAACTTGAGGTGGTCTGGGTAACCAGACCAGAATAGAACAACAAAAGTAGCAAAGCGATCTATGAAAGGTACGAGCAGCCCTAGCTAATGAATCAGCTATCACATTATCATTCCTTGGCACATAGCAGATTTTGAAGTCAGAGTAGCACATCTTAATTGTTTGAATCATCTCCAATTCAGTAGAGAAGCTTGGCCATGCTTGCGGCTCCATCAGCATTGCAATCAGATCTTTGCAGTCTGTGCCAAATCTCTGACAATCTGAATGTTGCAGCATTGTTTCCATTGCCCATCTCAAAGCTTCTACTTCCGAGTGTACACTTTTCTGAAACATTAAAGATTGGAAAATATTATATATTAATTACTAAATATCTGATATATTTATAAAGTTTTCTATCGTAATATGTGAAATTTATTTTTATAAAATGAGTTTCCGTGCGACATCGCACGGTTCCTTACCTAGTATGTTTAAAAAAATATATAAGATAGACTAACATAACTATAATATATTTTCTTTAAGGTGACCATTTCTATAAATTTATCTTACAAAATTATCCGATTCATGATAGTTTAAATTACAAATCTACAACTAACCTGAAACTGAAAGCAAAGCAATATCTTTTTTTCATACAGACTTAAACTTAGAAAGATGTAGAAGAAAATATGCGGGGAGACATATGTTAACTTATTTTACTCAAGCACTCTACACATGTAACCTCTTCAAAGATTACACATGATACTAAGATACTAAGATTACAGTGGGGTTTTCTTTGAAGAGGTTATACAGTCGATAGAACAGAAATACATACTTTTCTTATTCTTGAAAACCAGTTTATCTTGGCAGATAGAGTGGCATGCATGACATATAGGCCGAGAAATACTGTTGTTGGATGCAATCTCAATCTCAAAACCATTCAGTTTGATCGTATGGCCAGGTTTCAGATACGGGTATTTACCTATTGCGCACTCAACGTGTAGAGTGGTGTTGCAGTCGGTACAGAAGTAGAGATTTTGGAGATTGCGAGGACCAAGATTTATTCTTATTTCACATGCATGACGGCTTTGAAAAAAAAAGTGATTGATGAAAACACAGGCTAAGCGGATGAGCGTCATACTTGTATTTTACCAATACTGGCAGAGCTGCGCTTCTTAAACTAAAATAGAAACCGCATTTGTAACAACGTGCCTCATTGCCAAATAGATTGAGAGGGTGTTGGTGGGCTCCATTGTAGAATGGTTCAGTAACCGAAGCACACTTTGCATCCATTTTAAACTCACATTCCTCTTGGCAGCACTAGAGGTGTCAAAATGGGTAAACCAACCCAATTCAAACCATATCCAAATGAACCCACTCCTTTATGGATAATGGGTAAAACCAATCCATTACCTTAATGGTTTGGATAAATCCACAACTCATTTAAATTAATGGGTTAATGGTTTTAATGAGTTGACTCATTATTATATATAATAGTTTTTTTGTAAGAAACATAACATTTTTTTTGTAAGAAACATAATAATTTGAAACATAAAATCGAAACATAACATTTTCAAAAGAATACTTCTAAATCTATGACTTACAAAATATATCAAAACAAAAGAAATAAACCAATACAGTGAAATTGATGTCATTACAACTCATAAGACAAGTGTTCATAATGTTAAACATATAAATGGAGCTCATTATTCTGGATAGATGCCATTACATTAAACGCATGACCTTCTCGTTAAGTAACGCATCTTCTTGTTCTGTTACAGTCACCTGATTTCAGTGATAAATCAAAAATATCAAATTATTGATCTTGACAAACCACAACAAAGCAATAAAGCAACAAACCACAACAAAGCAACTACCATTCTCGTGTATCTGTCATACAAAACCACAACAGAAACCCAATACAAATCGACAACCATAACAACCAAAGAGACATCAGATATACAAAGACATCACACATCAAGACCAAAAATTTATTTCTCACACTCATCAACAACAACACTAAGTTAAATATCAAATTTAGAAGATCTTCTTCATTATTCATCATCTCGTTGACACTTCAAGCATCAAGTAGAATCCGTAAGTGAACAAACACCACTGTTTCTGCAAGTGAACAAACAACAAAGCAAGAGAAAATATGTAAAGGAACAAACAACACCAGACTTAATCCGTAAGTGAACAAACATTATGATAGTATCATATCCAATATTTATTGTTTTCAACCAACTCTGTTATTCATTGAAATAGAAAAGTTTGCTCTGTTTTTTTTTTTTTTGTCTTAAATCAAATGTATTGAGCCACTAACTCAATGATTACAGCCACACACAAACGATACACAAACTAGCCACACACAAGTTATGATAATGATACGACTCATTATGATTACAGCCACACACAAGTTATCAAAAGCAAGTGAATACGACTCATCAACAAAACACTTACAAGTTTTGTGCTACTGTTTCGCGTCTCCGAGGAAGTCGCGTCTCCAAGGAAGTCGTTCGTGGATTGCTGTTACCAGAACCCAAATCGATTCCAGAACGTGCTTGCTGTTCCAAATCAGAACCCAGAAAAAATTACTTCAAAATCGATTCCAAATCAGTGACCCATAAGATCAAATTGAAGAATTTGAAGATAGAGATTTACCAAGGGAGATTGGAGAAGAAGACGATGACAGCGTGGAATCACAAGCGAAGGGTGATGATGATGATGATGATGATGATGATGATGATGATGATGATTGGGAGAGAGCAGCGAGGGCGGATGGATGGATGGGAGATCGAGAGAGAGAGAGAGAGAGAGAGAGAGAGAGAGAGAGAGAGAGAGAGAGAGAGAGAGAGAGAGAGAAGTGGAAACCAGGTGAAGGTGGATGGATGGGAGAGAGCAGCGAGGGCGGATGGATGGATCGAGAAAGAGAGATTGAGAGATCGAGAGAGAACGAGAGAGAGACGAAAGGAAGGTAAAAAAAAAGAAAAAAATAAAAGCCACAAAAAATGGGTTGGATTGGGTAAACCATAAACCCATTTTGATCCAAACCAATATTGAATCAACTCACTAAACCCACTAACCCATAAAAACCATTTATCCATTAATATCCAAATTAATAATTCATTAGGATTATGGATTGGTTTGGTTTGGGTCAACCCACTGGTTTTTACCCATTTTGACACCTCTAGGCAGCACCGATACATGAAACCACATGATTCTCGTTCACATTTAGAACAGCTGAAGAACCCTTCTTCGATGTTCACCTCTAGGGTCAGCGGATGAGGGTGAAGCGTGTGTTCCAGCTTCCGAGGAAGACTTGCACAAGTGTCATGAAGTGCAAAATCACATTCTTTACAACCCAAGAAACTATCAAATTCAATGGGAAGGATGCAGGCTTGACATAGGCCATGTTCGTCTCCTTCTTCTCTTTCATTGACGCAGAGCCTCATTAAATCATGGTCATGACTAAAATGGCGGACTGTTTCGCCATCTACCTCCTCCAACGATGAAAACGTAGAGTTACTAATAAATTCTTCAGGCTCTCCCTCCAAATCTTTGCCATCCCATGTATCTTTACGCGTTGCACAATATGAATGGAATTTATAATCACACGTCTTGTCAGTACAAATGTATCCTCCGCATCCGGAAACAAACGGATCCTTACAAAGGGGACACTTCGTGTTACAATCAGGAACTTGAAAAGTATGAAACAATCGGTGTGAGTGACGAGTGAGCTTTATAACCTTTGGTAAATACATACAGTTTTTGTGGATAAAGAAGTTGCAGGGTAAACATGCGTACATATTCATCTTCTGGTAACCTACTTCTCCACAAGCATCACAGTTGAAAGAGTTTATTTTGCGAATAAAGGTGAGTGTATGTTCATGTGTCTTTGGACGATCTATTGTGAGATTCGACTCCATCAAAATAGCCTGACATTCTTTGTGAAAAGAGAAGCGACATACACGGCAATAAAAATAAATATGCGGAGAAGAGATCCATTCTTCACAAATAATGCAAGTCCCTCCATGATGATCGTTGGTATCTGGACAATACTCTTCAAGGAAATGTTTAGGATGAAAAGTGGTGATGAGGTTTTCCATAGGGGTTTGTTTGGTTACTTTTGGGAAACTTAATTCTTTGTTTATAGACAACATTATTTACATTTATATATATAGAGAACTCATTGTTCTGTGGAAGGAAGGTATGGCTGGCTTTAAGATATTGCTTGGTTGCAAGAAAAGTTAAGTTAATGTCTTGCTTTATGCAATGGATTTGGGTTGCAAGAAAAGTTAAGTTAATGCATTGCTTTATACAATGGGCTTTCCCTTAAAATATTCTTTTGTTTCAATATGCAAGATGTTCTATAGGAATTTTGTTGTTTACAGTATAAAATGTTCTCATATGTTTATGTAGTTTTAAATTTATCAAAAACTATGTCATCATTTGTATTTTTACTTTTATTTATAATGAAATTAATTATTTTTAAATTATATTTAAATTATACTTTAAAAAAAAAGATAAATATATGCGTATATTGAATCAAAACATCTTATATTTTGAAAATACAGATTATTATTTGAGTATCGAATAGTGTATATAGTAACTCGAACTTCTTCCGGTAGTTTTAGTGATAGTCTAAGATCCCTTTAAACGATGCTTTCATCCCACGCAAGGTTCTTTAACTTTCCAAAGTTTGTTGTTGCATGCAGAATTGGGAATATGCTGTTCGTTTGTGTTGCCATTGGAGGGGAAGACTTGACATTCTTACTTTGCATGTTTGAGATCTTAGGGTTTTTAAGTTTGATACATTGCGATTCTGAACTATACTAGCTTAAGATTTGCACCATGCGGAACGAACATTTGGTATACAATTTTTTTATGTACACTATTATTTTATTTTATATTTTCATGTATTATAGAATAATAAATAATAAATATTTATCGAATAATTGAGAAGCAAATAACTATTAAATATATAATTAAATTAGCATAAACACACAAATCAAAATAATCACTCTTTTTATTTACAATATTTTATGATAAATAAATCAAAACAATTATATTTATATATTTTCTATGGTATATAGTTAAATTTAAATCATATTAACATACATATATAGTATAATTTTTAATATGGTTATCTATTAAATAAGACCTTGTAATCATAAGATTTTATGATCATATATATTTCTTAAACAAAAATTTTAAACATCTGAAAAAAAAAATTCAATGTGAAATTTTAATAATTTGACCAATTTATAATCATATTTAAAAATTTAATGCAAACTCTAAAATTAAAATATTAAGTTCTCAATACTTGTTCAATGAAAATTTAAGAACTAAAATATTTATTTTTATACAGTATATAATTTAATTTAAACAGTATTAAAATATCTACACTTTTATCTGTTAAATGAGAATTTATACTCATATATTTTTATGATCATTTGTATTTTTATAACAAAAATTTTAAACCATTGATCACATTTTTTTTTAAATGTGAGACTTTTAACAATTTTAATAATTTAAAGTCGCTTTTAAAAGTTGAAAATATAACATATACGAAAAAGTCTAATTTTCTCTATTATATGTGAAAATGATTGTTTAATTTATTTTAATAATATAAAGTTAAACAAAATTGATGAAGGATATAAAAGTTGTTATAACAACTTTATTATTCAAAATCATTAATTGCAATATATATTTTAATCATATTAGATAATTTTGTACTTTTATTTATGGAAAAAATCATTTTCTAATAACTAATTTATTATTAGTTTAATAAAAATTATAGTATATGTTAGATGGACAAATTTTGTAGTGATTCTAAGAATCATTTTAGTGATCATGTGTTATAGGTAAAGTGTTGTAATATTCCTCTGTTAATATATAAAGGATTTTCAAAATTTAATACAAAACTCAACTGAACTAATTAATTAAATCCCTTTTTTAAATATGATACTACCATTTCGAAATAAACCCAGATTGGGTAACTGTTTACAACCAGTGGCGGATGTAGCTTAACGGGTACGGGGTCACGTGCCCCCGACTAATTTTTTATTTTGTTTAAGTATTCAGTTCAAATCTTGAGTGTTCTGAAGCAATTAGCTCATATCATGTAATAATGACCCCGTCTAGTTTAAAAGTTTGTAGTTGTGCCCCCATTAACATTTCTCCTAGATCCGCCACTGTTTACAACTAGAGACTCCATAGAGTGAGCTAAGTAAAACATAAGAAACCAGCAAAACAAAAATTTAAGGAATCTAAGTTGAAACTTGTGTGAAGCAGTGCTAAGAATTCCCTTGTCAAGCTTGATATCTATCAAACCATACAGAGATGTATGATCCATGAGCATGCCGCTGAGAGGAAGTGGTGTTTGTTCTCGCCCTATCGAGACCAAGAAGATTTGCTCGAACTTGAAGCTGAATCTCTTTTACTATCTGAATGATTGTTTTATGAGTACCTCCATGGAGACGAGAATTCCTTTGTCTCCATATGAAGTAGACTAATGTTTGGAAAACTAACTGAAATTAATCTACTTTCTTAAGGTTGATGATTTCTTACTTTATATTATGAAGGGGCTTAGGATTTTAAAACTTGCTTGAACTTGTCATTGAGCCAATGAAAAGACTCCGCATAAAGACTCAGAACACAAGAATCACATATAATAAAGGAAATATTTGGATAACAAAATCACATGGAAAGAGAGAAGATCTGCAAGCACTTGCCTGCAAAACCTTGCAATAACGACGAATTCTTCAAGACTTGATACATCTTCAAATTGAATTCAAAACCCAACTTCCTTCCAACAACCTTCACTACCATCTAGAACATCTTCCAAACAACTCTATTATGGTATTATTTCATTGGTCTCTTCAGTTCTCTAGATTCACTGTAACACGAACCTCAACAACTTCAGTAAACACTCTTTGAGTGTGATCGAACATGGACATGGAACGTATCACTATACTCTTTCCTTAAATGACTAGAAGAGGATGAAGTTTTAGAAGTACTATACTTACTAAATCTTTTGAAAGCCCCCAGGGAGAAAATGGATTCAGGGTATCAAATGTATGAGCTGTAGATGTAGGAATGACTATGAATAAGAAAAAGTGATTGAAGACAAACAGGATTCACATAAGGTGGTTTACGAAGCAAAAAGAAAACGATAAGATAGAAAGACACGATCTAATTGAAGCATTTAATGATCTAACAACAGAGCACTTAAATATAATTTAATATATTTATAATATGTTTAGTTAATTTTAAACATGATGACACAAGTTCTTATACATAATTATAACTTTTTAAGATAATTTTTTGAAACGATCTCCTTTAAATTTATCGAACATTTAGATTTGGACGTGTTTGATACGAGAAAATCCCTAATGTAGTATATATGTGTTTGTTTTGGGTTAGATAACTAATTGTAACTATTTAATAATCAATAATTATACAAATCTATCAATAATGAGTAAAAATAATCAATCGTATTTCAGCTTTAAAAAAAAAAAAAAAAAACTTAGGCGGTCAATCCGGGATTAGGCGGGAATTAGGCGGCCAACGCGGGAATTAAGCGGTCAAACGCGGGTCAACGCCTGGATTCACCAATTTGGCCCAACTCGCCGCGACCATCCACCGAATAGCGCTTAGGCGGCCGCCTAGGCATCTAGACGGCCGCATTTTTGAACAGGGACTAAAGGTTAGCAGATGGGGCCGAGAGCAGCGCCGGACCAAACCTATTCAAGGCCCCACTCAGATTGGGTTGCAGCTGTGTATTTTTTTTTGTAAAAAAAAACAATGAACAGCAAGCTAAAGAAAAAAGTCTTACATACGTTTGGACCCTAAACAGCCGCTTCTACTGCTTCCGCAGCGGGCCGGGCCTGGCCGAGAGTTGGAATAATGTTTTTTTTTTTTGGAAACATTGCAAATGGTGAAGTATGTTTCCAGAATCTAATATATAAGATAAGATAACTTAACGTTTAAGGGGGTGTATTCAACCGAGAGTTTTAGGTGATTTGTATTAAAATGACAAATCCACTGTTATTCAAACATAAATTTTAAAAACTCATTTAAAATCCACTGTTATTGAACTTGACATTTCGTAAAGTACTCTGAAATCCACTGTTATTGAAAATATTTTAAGTTGTAGAGTTTTAAAGTTTTGAGGTGATTTTAGGGAGTTTGGGTGAAGTTTCTTAGTTAAAAAAAATAAAACTCAAATCCCATGGTTTTAGGTGATATTCTAGAGTAGTTTAACAAAAATCACCTAAATCTCTACAATTTATTAAAATCATCTAAAACTCCATTAAAAATCAAATCACATCAAATGTTAATCTGAATACACCCCCCTAAATCTATTTTCTTGAAGGTAACAAGATTTCTGAAGTTACTAGGTGTTTTCCTGCACCATGTGCAGTAAAAGAATTTTAAAATATTTTTTAATAGATAAATATAAATTATATTATTTTTTATTAATATTATAAATTTTCTTTTTTCTTATCAATATTTTCATATAAATTTGATCTAACTGAACATTAAAATTAAAATAAAAACAATTTTGTTTATTTTGAATTATATTTAAGAATGTGCATGTATATATTTAAAATTATAATCTTAGGTAGATTTTTCTATCTATATATTTTAATTAAATATATTAAATAAATATGTAAAATTGCACAATTGTCAAAAATTAAAATTAAACAATATTTATAAAATTTGTAGATAAATATAACAAACTAATGATTTTACGATTTAATTTGATTTTATGATTTAATTTTTATAATTTCCAAAAATATGTATATATTTTTGAAATATTTTTAATTTAAATGATATTTCGAAATTTGAAATGCCATAACTGAATATATTTGTTTTAATGATGATTTATGAATTATTACCATATTTTAAAAAAACATCCAAAATATAAATCGACAATAAATGTAATATATGAGTTATTACCATATTTTTAAAAAAATTACCAAAAATATAATATAACATTAAATATAATTTTCCATGTCATATTAATATATAAGACATGTCATCAATTTTAGTAGTCATATCACAATTATTAATATATGTGTTTTCCTGCACCATGTGTAGTGATTAATTTTTAAAAAGTTAAATTTTATATTTTAAAATGTAATTTATTAATATTATATTTTATTATTTTGACCAATAATTAATATAAATATCATTGATTAAGCATAAAATTAATAGAATTTTTTTTTAATTATATTTAAGAATATATATGTATATATATAAAGTTAAAATCTTAGATAAAAAAATTATTTATTTCATTTGGTTAAATGTATTAAATCAACTTGTACAAAATTACTAAAAATCATATAAAATTCTATAGTTATCAAAAAATTAAAACTAAATAATATGTATATAATTTTTAGATATTTAAAAGAAACTAATGATGTTACGATTTATTTTTTTTAATTCAGAAAATTTAGAAAATTTTAGATAATAAAAATTTTATAATTATAAAAGTAAAATTATATAATATTTCGAAATTCAAAATGTCATATTTGAATATATTTATTTTAGTGATGATTTATGAGTTATTACCATATTCTACAAAGTTTACCAAAAATATAAATCAATATTAAATGTAATATATGAGTTATTACCATATTCTAAAAAGATTTCCAAAAATATATATCAGCATTAAATGTAATTGTCCATGTCATATTTAACGATATGACATGTCATCAATCTTAATAGCCACGTCACAATTTTTTTGTGAAAACGATTGTAGAGAAGACATGTGGCAAATCACTTCGCAAATAATGTCTAGGGGATCTTACAAATTTATTTGATTCATGGTAGTTTAATTTACAACTGAACTGAAAATCAAAGCAACATCTTATTTTTCATACAGAATTTATCAACAATAAATAAAACAGATTAGAAGGTTGAAGTAAATACGCGTAGAGAAGTATGTAAACTATTTTTTTACACAAAGTGTAACATTGCAGTTGGGTTTTCTATGAAGAGTTTATACAGTTAATAGAACAGAAAGAGATGGCACTGCTCTTATTCTTGAAAACCAGTTTATCTTGGCACATAGAGTGGCATGCATGACATATAGGCCGGGAAAGACTGTTGGATGCAATCTCAATCTCAAAACCATTCAGCTTGATCGTATGGCCAGGTTTCAGATACGGGTATTTCCCTAGTGCACACTCAACGTGTACAACGGTGTTACAATCAAAGCAACCGTAGATATCTCGGAAGTATGGATAATAAGGTATTATACTTATTTCACAGATTTCACAAGGAATCGAGGCTGAAAATGTAACGTCTGACGCATTAATGCATAGGGTAAGTGGATGAGTGTCATACTTGTTTTTTACCAACACCGGCAGAGTTACGATTTTTGACCAAAAAAAGATTTCGCATTCGAAACAACCTGCCCCATTTTCTATTAGAGTGAGAGGGTGGTCTTTGTGGGCTATATTGTATAATGGATCAGCAAGGGAAGCACACTTTGCATCCATTTTAAAGTCACATTCCTCTTTGCAGCACCGGTACATGAAACCACATGATTCTCGTTCACATTTAGAACAACTGAAGAACCCTTCTTTGATGTTCATCAAGTCCACCTCTAGGGTTAGCGGATGGCGGTGAAACGTGTGTTCCAGCTTCCGAGGAAGATTTGCACAAGTGTCATGGAGTGCATAATCACATTCTTTACAACCCAAGAAACTATCAAAGTCAACGGGAAGGAGGCATGCTTGACATACTCCTTCTTCTTTTTCACCATTGACACAAAGTCTCGTTAAATCATGTGGGTGACTAAAATGACGGAACGTTTTGCCGTCATCTACCTCCTTCAACGATGTAACATCTTGATCAGAGTTACGGGTCTCTTCAGGTTCTCGCTCCAAATCTCTGCCATCCCACGTATCTTCACGCGTTGCACAATGCGAGTGAAGTTTATAATGACACGTCTTGATAATACAAATGTATCCTCCACTTCCGCAACCAAATGGGGCATAACAAAGTCGACATTTCGTGTTATAATTAGGATCTTGCAAAGTATGAAACAAGCGGTGCCAGTGACGAGTGAGCTTTATCACCTTTGGTAAATACATACAATCTCTGTGGATAAAGAAATTGCAGGGCAAACATCCGTACATATTCATCTCGTGCATTTTGTAGTATTTCATCTTGCTGTTAGAGGAAACCCTTCCGCAAGCAACACAGTTGAAAGAGTTCTTTTGGCGAATGAAGGTGAGCGTATGTTCATGTGTCTCTTGACGGTCTATTGTCAGATTCTTCATCAATCCTGGTTGAACATTCTTTGTGAAAGCATAAATCACATGCACTGACAATACAGTACAATTAGGCCGAGTAGAGTTCCAGTTTCACAAATAACGCAAATTCCTACCATTATAACTGGTTGGAACTGGGAGCATACTCTTGAAGGAAATGTGTAGGATGAAAAGTGGTGATGAGATTTTCCATAGGGGTTTGTTTATTAGTTTTTAAGGAAACTTATGTCTTTGTCTATAGAAAACATTGGTTACATTTATAGAGAACTCATCGTTTTGTGGAAGGAAGGTATATGGGTTGGCTTTAAGAAATTGCTTGGATTGCAAGAAAAGTAAAGTTTAATGAGTTGCTTTATACAATGGGTTTTACACTATTGCGTGTTAGACTATTTGGGTTTCGAATAAATGATGCTTTCATCAACGCTGAGTTTCTTTAATTTGTATAAAGTATCTTGTTATCTGCAGAATTGGGAATATGTTGTTCGTTTGTTGTGCCAACTTGCCATTGAGGTGGAGACTTTAAATTTTTACTTTTCATGTTTGAGATTTTAGGATTCGCCGTTAACTTTTTGATACATTGTGATTCTGAAGTATATTTTCAAAATTTAATAAGTTAGATTGCATTTATTCGGCTCTGTTTTCTCATCTTATATGATGCATTTTGTTTTTTTCATCTGTGGACCCAAAGACGGTAGAATTCCTCTGCACTGCCCACGTCGATGACATTGAGACAACTAATGGACCAATGCTATATCATCAAAGCTTTGCTTACATGGAGGTGATAACTACCCTGGAGATGATATTCCGGATGCTGTGACTCTCACTATTAAACCCTCCTCTCCTGTGGTGAGGAGCAGTGGTCCACAGAATACCACATGAAGCAACACTGCTCCAATTTTTGAAGGAAGCATGGCCGGGTCAGAAGCACTACCTGCTCAAAGATAATTATAAAAAGAGAAAGAAAACAACAATCAAATATTAATACGTAATCAAAACATTTTTAGTTTTGTTTGAAAATAAAAATAACAAAATATAACAAACATAAATGATAATTTTGTGACAATCATAACTTGAGCTTGGTGAAAAGCTTAGTTGAAAATAGTAAATTTAGACAAAATACTTAATAAAATAAATACAAAAAGAATCAATAAAACTGAAAGAAAAGAAATTCATTATAATATTGCTTAACATGTTTTCTAAAATCCAGATAAAAAAAATAAAAAAACTGAATCGCTTGAAAAAATGTTCATTTAGTAAGCAAATAAATGGATAACCATAGTTTAAGATTAATGCATAATCAAAATATACAATATATAAACAAATAAACAATAAAATAAATTAAAAACAGAATATAATTCAAAGTATATAAATTTTAAGAATAAAAGAAAAAATTATAAGAACAAAAAGTAGGAAATTTAAAATTTATAGTGCTTTCATGTTTCACAAATAAAAATATATATTAAAAATGAGCGGTCGAACAGGGTCAAGTTGAAAAATAAAAAAAAATTAAGAATTTTTGTAAATAATTATATAAGTTATGATATAAAATTTAAACTTTTTAATCATAGTATTAAATTTAGAGCTGATAATTTCTGAAAAAATGTAAAATATACATATATAAATAAAACTATAAATTTTTAAAACAACTCTATTACATCGTTAAATATACCACTAATATTTTTTTAACAGGGTCCATAAATAATTCGAGACGGTTCTGTACCTAAGAGGCATGATAATGTTTTGTTGGGGAAAGATATTATTTAAAAATAGCATTTTCGGACAAGTTTGAATGGAAAGAAACCAAAGTAAAATGAAACTGAAGCTACATAACAACAGAAATCACGCACATAGTCAAAATATTCAAATTTCCATATTAATTAAAGATTTTACAAGTAAAGAAAAAAAAAACAACTACATTCCATTACAACATCCTAGAGAAAATATATCTTATATGCTATTTTCTTCGTATCACTTTAAATAATTTTTAAAGATTTTATTTTTGTTTAATTATAAGTGATGTTTCATAATTTTAGATAAAAATTAATGTTTTTTGAAATTTCAGACCAATTATAATATTCTGCATATTTTCTTTTATTTTTGGATGTAATTTTATTTTATACTATTTTATGTAATCAAAACAAATTATTTATAAATTTGTATTTTTTAATATTTATGTAAAAGTCTTAAACATCACTTATAGTGATACTAAAGAAATATTATTTATAGAAGCAAACAACAAAACAAAAGTTATTGTTCCCGATCAAATCTTAGGAACAACTAACTTTCAGTATCCAATGACATAGAAAAATATATAAAATCAAAACTAATATAGTAATAAAATCTTTCTAATTTACATGCAAGAAACGAAATACGCAATATAAAACCACATCAAAAGCAAACAACGAGAGTGCATGTTCACATAAGAATTAGCAAAAATCGAACACTTTAAGATAGCCCATCGTTCAAAAATCACATAATACACACATTAGTCCGTCTCTACTGCTGGTCAGTGTGTACAAGAATGAAGATGTCTTTCAAATAAACAAAAGAAATCGGAACATAAATGGATAATAATGGATAAAATAGTAAAATTTCACAAAACATGTTTGACAATAAATAAAAACAAAAACATGTCAAATACTAACAGACTGTCTCAATTTAATTTTGGACCATGTTCAAAACTATTATTGATATATTTAACAATATAGTGAAATAGTTTTAACTATATTATATATATATATATATATATATTTAATGTTGTCAAAAACATTATATGCTCTAAATTTAGATATACATCTAAAATTTTAAGGTTTAAGACTATAATTTATATATTTATTTCAAAAGTTCTTTATTTTTTTTTTTTATTTGGACCATATTCGACCATTCTATTTACGAACGGCAATAAATATTAAAAATATCAAACAATAAATTAAATAAATATAAATATTCGTTTAAAGCGTTGACAAACTTCGAGGGAAACAAACCACTAGTACCCTATATAATACATACTTATACTATATTTTTAATTAGTCTAATTGTTGCAGCTCAAAGGTTTTGCCGTTATATTGTGATGACTATTGTAGTCTAATATTTAGATAGTTTGGTTAGGGTTAACAAGCATACTTTTTTGACCAAATTAACAAGCATACATATTGGCTTCAAATGATAGCTAATGTAAATAGCGGTAAAATGAAGGCATGAGGATATTTAACATTTTTGTTGGATTTTTCTACACATTTATCTAGAGCTTATTAGCTGAAGCAGAATTGAAGCAGTTGATTAAATGTATTTCTATTTACATGTGCATTTGGTACAGTCTCAAATTTTTAATAATCTGATAACCAGATCATAATCTGAATATTAAATTGGTACAACGACTAAACATGCGTTACATAATCTGCATGATTGTTATGATTACCTGTAGTACTTGTATATGTGTGGTTCTTAAATAAATCAAGTCTCTTAATTAATTTTTGGATGATCTTATAGATCTGATCACCTTATGGTTTTTGAATTGAAAGGCGTGGATTATGCATGGTCGTACCTATCCTATAATTACGTAATAATGTGTACAATTTGAATTTAAATATTACAAAAAACTACGTGGTTGGTCTGGTGATCATCATCACCACAAGGAGCACCAATGTCTTGATTACTTTCGGTAGCTACAAAAAGGACTCGTCCAGGTAAACGTAAAACTAATAATTCAAAAGACCAATGTTACTTAAAGTATTTCATTTCCTCTCTTTGTTTAAATCATTTTTAGTTGACTTGACCGTCATTTTCTTGGCCGACACTTAACGTTTTGACTTCATATTCTACGTGTACTTTTCTTAGGCCAACTTGCGGTTCAAGTGATTGTTTTCATGAGTTTGCGCCTATTTAATTATATGTATAGTAAATCAATTATTTTTAGTTATTTAATACGCATTTATTATTTTGTTATTTTTAATAATAATTTGTAAAAATAATTTTTATATATAGTTTTCATCTCGCACAGACCATGGATCTTATACTAGTTCACTATTAAAAACTATATACTTCTATATCATTATTTATTGGCAAGAAACAATGTCTTGATATAATATATACTAGAGATTTCTCTGCACATCCGTGTGTATATTAGTTTTACATTTTTTTGAATTGATATTTTATTTTTCATAATTAGTATTATATATTTTATATGTGCTATCATATAATTAATTTTATAAATATTTGAACATTTTTAGATTCATGTACATCAAAATCGAATTTGAATCAAATTGGGTAATATAGTTGCTTTGGTTATTTTAAAATTATTTTAGTTTGAATTCAAAATATTTGAACTGAATCAGGTACGAATATTCGAACTTGTTTCAGCTGCCTTAGTTTTTGGATATTTTAAAAATTTTATACATTAAAATCGAATTCATTCGGACTTAGGAAGATCCAAACTTGAAACCTATATGGAAATTTATAATACCCGAATAAAGCTTAATTTCAAAATTAAAAAAAAAACTGGTATCCAAAAAAATGATTCGTAGCTAAAATGTATTTGAATGTTTATGTTTAACTGATTATGTAAACAAACTAAAAATATTTTATTAACTATTTTGAATTCTTGTCTCAAATAATTTTTTTTTATACTTCTATAATAAATAGTGTTGATTTATTTAGAAAAGAGTAATTAATAAAGTATTTATGATGATTAAAAATAAGATAAGAAAAGATGTAATAGATCTATTGAAAATATGATTCGGTCTATTTGTACTTCAGTTTTAATAATATAGATAAATACGTATTTTTTAAAGCAGTTGAACGAGATATTAGTTATAACTTAATACATTATGACCTATGGAACGTTTCATTGATTAGGATATAACCAGAAGTTTTGGCCCCATGTTGAAATGGACGTCAATGATGTAACTGATGATGTCGATGGATGACAGTATTTATTTTGGAGAAATTATGACTCAAATAATACACATAATGACTAGAATAACTCTTAAATTTTTGTAATTACTAGACTAATCTTTAATATGAATGAAAGTACCAAAAACCCTTCGAGGCTTATCTAGAAGTTTTACGAGCAATATTAGAAAAAAAAATCCCTAAACCTTTCTCCTTCGAACCGTGGTGTCTGCGGTCTGGGCCTGTGTCTGCCTCAGATTTTTCCGCGGCGGGCTGAGCAGGTCTGTTGAGGATGAATCTCTTGGAGTTCCGGCGAGCTGCATGAAGAGGAGTCACTGGGATGGGTCGGATTTTAAGGTCTGTTGGGCTCGACAGTCACTTTCACCTTAGATCTGTCGAGATTCAACTCTGGTTGTCTTGTCTTGCATATGCGTGTATAGGTTCACTCACTCTTCGTTAAGTCAACGGGAGAGACTGAGTTTTAGGTACTGTTTTTGCAGCACGTGTATACGCTCACTCACTCGCTCACTGTTTGTCCTGTTGCCGATGGAAGCACTTTTAAGGAATGGTATTGTTTTTGATTCATTGATTTGAGTCAAATTTCTGTCAATAAATCTGACAAAATATAAATTAAAAAATCTGCCACCACATAAATTAAAAGTCTAGTAACAATATTAAATCAGATACGTAACTCTGCCATAAAAAAATAAATCGAATATAAGAAAATAAGTCTATTCATTAGAAAATAAAGTCGACCACAAAAATCTACCATTTATAACAAATCTGCTATATCATCTGCCACAAAATCTGTTTACAATTTAAATCGGACAATTAACTCAGTCAGAGAAATAATTCTGGCGTTTTTAAAAAAGTCTGACACCATTTGAACGATAGATTTTTTTTCTAAACAGATTTTCTAAATAGACTTATTAGTCGATAGATTTGTTTTTCTGGAAATAAATCTGTCGGGGATCATATGGCAAGGATACTTTGGTAATGTTTTTTTTTGTTATAACTATGGATGAGGGCAATTTCGTCCAGATAAATATTCTAATAATTTTTGAAAAATATGAATCATTTTAGTAATAACACAACTAATTTGTGTCATTTTAGTAATCTTCCCTTTATTTTGTCTTATATCTGTTATGTGATTGACCTACCACCTTAACACAATAGTAGCCTAATAGGCAGTTCTTTTTTTTTTATCAAGTAATAGGTAGTTTTTCATTTTACTTCAATTTTCTTTTCTTTCACTTAGTCCAATATTCAATTCTTGTCTAGGAGATTAATTATTTGAAAAAAGTATTTGTGAAAAATTACGACAACATATTAATTTGGTTGAAATGCTGTTTTTACTGACTATTTTTAGAGCAGTATATTTAATCCGCTAAATTATATTCAATTTGTTATTCGTTCAAAAAATTGGATATATGTAAGTCATCATAGCAAAATAAATATTAGAAATTTAAAGATGAATATCAGATTTGCTTTGTCATTTATAGAACTAGGTATACATCTACAATTAAATATATAATTTTAAATGTATAATTTTATCTAATTACTGTTTTAACATATAGTTTTATTAATTTTATTTATAAAATTACTTATAAAAATGTTGAATTAAGAAAGAAATATAAAATCTTTATAGAAAAACTAAATTTTATAAAATTTTGGGTTTTATAAAGGAAATCATTAATTTTAAAATTTTATGGAACATATAGTTTCACTAATTTTTGTTTTATATAATCTAAAATATAAATTTTGAAAAAAACATATAGTTTTTTCTCTAAAACTACTTATATTGAATAAAGTATATAAGATATTCGTAAATATTCGCAATATCTATAAATTTTTTGAATATCTGTAAAACTGCATGTATTTTTCGAAACATATCTGTAAAACTGCCTGTATTTTTTTGAAACAACTCAAAACGAAAAAACTAAATTTATATAAGCTATGAAGCAGATCACAAATATTAAAAATTAATGCATTATTCAATCTACCCACCTTTACTTTTTTGGGTCTTCTCATTGGTCATTATTCTCCTACAGTCTAATAAATGAAGCAATGAAAAAAACATTTTCATTATTCACATTCAATTTTTACTCATGACTTCCTTCAGACCAATTTTTTTTGGGTCGAACTCAGACCAAAGTTTTTGTAATAACATATCCATTCCACATGTTGAGAGGCTTGAGACAGAAGATCAGTGGAGACTATAGACGAGTTTTTGGAACGAGTTAGTCAACTTGAGACTATAAATCCAGCAAAAGGTCAACAAAGCAAAAGTGGCCGTACTTCTCGAGAAAAGGTGGGTGATAATAGAGTACGGTGCACCAAAAAATAGGGTGGTTCTCTTCACTCCTACCTGTCGTCGCGTCGGTGCACTTTTCTCTTTTACCGAGACCAACTCCGCGTCTTTTCTTGGAGTTTCCGACTAGATACTGATTGGACGATTTTACCAGAGAATCCTCGCTGGCATTATTTAATTCGTCCCTGTGCTTCCCAGCTGGCATCGGGCCACTCTCTCATCCTTTTGACTCTTTTAAAATTTTTATTGTTCCTAGACTCCTAGTCCTACTGTGTAAACATGTACTACTAGTTACCTATTTATTCATCGTAGTTTATCTCTTTGACTATCTAGTATCAACGGTGTTTTTTTTGCCATCAAGTTTTTAATATTAGAAAAGGCCAAGGCCCAAAGAAACAAATTACAAAAGCCCGAACACATCGAGCCCAAACTTAGAAGTCGAAACGGGCCTACAGCCCAACAAACTCGAAACGGGCCTATAGCCCACAACCCTGGAAACCCTAGCGATCCAGATCCTATGGTGCGGCCGCCGCGAATATCTGATCTGGGAGAAAGAACCAGACACGTGTTCACCCGAGGGACACGCGTCTCGCAGGCCGTCGCACCACCACCGCTACTCGCTATCACCGGAGAACCACACTTCGGTTCGCCGGAATCAAACCGGAGCTCACCAGCTCCACGCATCCTCACCGCAAACACTTTGAGATCCCGGGTGGCTATGATCGGAGAGAGCATCAATCGCCGCGGCGAGATTTCATCCACCACCGTTGAAAGCACACACCCAGGAGAAAGCTTCGCATGCAACCTTCACTTTACCACCGGAGACCTTCCTCCGCCTCCACCGAGGCCGCGAACAACCAAACCAAAACACGCAAAGAAAAGAGAAAAAAGAAGCGCAAGTCTAAACCCTAATAATCTAGGAGCCGAGAGCCGGCGGCGCAAGGCAAAGACAACCTTCACACCCCGGAAACAAGAACCGACGACGGCGGATCTTGAAGAACATCCCCGTCGCGGAAACAGGAGCCGGCGTCGACGGAGCTGACGTAGCCTCCATCCCCCGGAAAAAGACCCGAACTAGACGCATCTCCACCGCACCATCAAAACCCGCCACCGCGTCGTTACTCCAAGAACAGACCACCGGAAGTGATGACTGACAAGAGCTCGGACAAAGCAGGAACCGGAAGAGACAGGAGGGAGACGCCAGACCGTTGTTTTTGCTAAAAGGAAACGGACACCGGCGGCCGCACGGACGCTAACGCGCCGGCCGACCGCCGGAATCCAAACTGGATCTACTTTCTCTCTTCTCTCTCTCTCTCTTTTCCAACTTTGTCTCTCTCTGACTGAAAACCGTATCAACGGTGTTTAGCTTATAGATATTTTTGTAAAATAATTTCAAAAAACGAAAATCAATAATAGAAAGTTCAGCCAACTTGTAAGAAGTAAGTTCAGTATAACAAAAAAAAAACAAGTTGGGTATTATTACTACTAATAAATTCATAATCATTGAATGCATTTAACTGTTGACCAATAAACTTTACAGGAGCCAATTATAACTAGATCAAGTCAATCGCATTTTAAACGATTATATTATTGCTCCGTCCTAAGTTAAATACATCAAGCTGCCTATAATTACCATTTCATAGATCTAAAGATCATTGCAGACAAAAAAAAATAGTGCAGACATTAAAAGAGTCATAAATTTGAATGCTGTCGAACAGATACAGTTGTCTCCATGTTAGGTACGGTGTGGTACTTGAAAGCAGACATCAACCTCGTGTTTCGATGTAAACTCTCCACGTGACGAGCTTACCGATATCTTATGTACGGTCTCATTTGGTACGTCAAAGTATGTCATTTTCTAATACTACTTCTCTTCGTGAAAATAAGATTTTTTAGATTTTATTTTTGGTTTCATAAATACTATAGACTTTCTATATATTTAAGGTATTTTTAGATACTTTTAAGATACATTAATTGAAAACATTTGAATTGACTAAATATTATTGGTTCATATTTATTGGAAAATGTATAATAAATATAAACAAAAAGTTTAATTGAAAATATTAATTGTTTTCTTAATATACGTGAATTATCTAGAAAATTTTATTTTCAAGAACGGAGGGAGTATACATTAATCATAAGAATAACTGAAAGTAGTTTCATTATATGCTGAGAACAAAATCTAAGATGCTTGGTTCTTAATGGTTTCCTGAGCAATTTAAGGTCTATACAAATTGAACTAAATCCAAGTTCTAGATTTCGTGATTTGGAAATTATATTTTGTGTTTGTTGTTGTTGAATGTTTATTAATTAAACAATATCCATGTGGATTAGATTTATAAACAGAAAACACACACACAATATATAATATGAAAATCAATAGTATTCTAGTTAAAAGTAAGTTTGTGAATTTCTGCAAAAACAAATATAAATGAAAAATTATGAATGAAACAAATGCAATTAAAATTTTTAAAAATAAAAACAAATACATTTAATCTTTTTTTTAGTCGCTCAGTTTCATAATAAATGTCAGTGTAAAATTTATTAACTCTTTATACTATATTTTCAATTTATGTTTATTCGTTAAAAGGAGTACTAGTTAAGTGTAGCGTAACATGATATGATTTGGAAGAAGTATTAATGAATCAGTGCATTAAATGAATCCGTACGCACCAAGCCAAGTAATAACTATATCAGCATTAAATTTAGTATTTTCGTAACAGTACAATTTTTAATCGTAAGTTTTTTTTTTTAATCTTAAGTTATAATTTCACATTTATGTTGTCAAAAGCCACTGAAAGGAAAATCAACCATATGTTTATTTTTGGTCGAAAAAATCAACCAAATGTTTGGTACAAAAAGTGATTATTTGGTTTTCTTAGCCGTTGTTTTAAAACCAAAAACAGCGCTTCTATTTCTAATTATTTACTCTACTCAAATATGCATTAGTTACCAATCAAACTCGTAATGGCATTCTTTGAAAAAAAACTCGTAAGAGCTTTGAGATAGTTTAGTCGGCATATCCATATACGCGCATGCGCACGGAGACCGTGGTGGCTTTATGCTACGTTTCGACCGATGTTTGACAACAGTATTTGTCTTTCTCTCTTGGGGGCAAGTTTATTGGTTTTTTTGTTCGAACTTTCATTGGAGAGGTGTATTTCGCTAAGAGAATCGATATGTTTGGTGCGTTAGAGGAACATGTAAATAAGGACACAAGTCGCTATCAATCTAATTTTCCTGAGGAAGTGTACATGTGCATGTATTATGTGGTGTATTTCAATGTATTATGCGCGGTATACATAACATATATAATAAATGGTCGACAAAAAAATGTAATAAAGTGTCGCTAGATGCAAAGTTTGAATGTTCAGTTGCCTCGTTACATTATGATTTGAAAAATAAACAAATTATAACACTCTATTATATGCCTATTTAATTCCATGATTTTTGTTTTTATTGACCCACCAAAACACTTTTAATCGAATAGAGTAGTATTCGGTGGGTCGCCACGAAAGGAAGAAGGAAATTTCATTAAATCGCATTTTATTGTGGGCTTCTTTTTAAATATATTGACAAACATGTACCCTTTTTAAAACTAGCGCATAGTATTCACCAAAAAGTCTCATGTCTGCAACTACGTCACTTTATCATAGTAACATTCAAATTATACTAACTAATACTCAAAAAATGGATTAGTCAAATTCAGATGATAAAAAGAAATGGATTTGGTCATTTTATGATATAGTTTTAAAACCTTTTCTCGCTAAACCCACAACATAATTAATTTTGCTTGTGGCTAAAGTAAAATCTCGAGTTCAACTTTTGACCTAGAATGAATATTCTGCAGCCACAAACACGTGGTTGGAAATATCGACGCCTCTCTCTCTCTCTCTCTCTCTCTCTCTCTCTCTCTCTCTCTCTCTCTCTCTCTCTCTCCTGTCCTGCCGCTCTGTATTATATATATAAACTTCCTTCGCTGAAGAGTTTGTAACTTGATTTCTGAGCTTCATTTTCTTCTTCACTTAAAGAAAAAAGAAACAAGAACAAACAAATCTTTTGAAACAGAAGAGAATCTAAAGAAGATTCAAGAAGAACCAAGAGAAAGTTTCAAGATTTTATTCTGCTCGAGTGACAAAACCTTATCAACTGCCAAAACGTATATTCTAGGTAACTTATCCACGTATAAATAATTTTTGTTTTCAATTACTCTGTTTTTTTTTCTGAAGATTTTACTTATATGCTAGCTACACCAAAGTGGGTTTGATAATAATACTTAAATTCGAAGAAATTATCAGTAATGGGTTCTTGTTAAAAAATGTTTTTTAATTATTTATATTTGCATTTCCAGGTTGCTCTGTTTTCCAGATCCGAAAAGTCTTGATTTTTAACCTTTTCTTCCAAACTCTGTTCTATGGAATCAGACATAAGTTGATAACAGATTCGTGATGTTTCACTTCAGGTCAGAACCTATTGGGATCTGTTGAATGGGGGTATCATTCTCCTGTCAGTTCACCAAGCAAGAAGACGTGGAGACAGCTCTAGACTCTGTCACTGTCAAGTCCATAAGCTTCGGTGATGAGGACGAGTGCAAAACTCCCAAGAGATCTGTTAACTTCAGTGACAGAACTCTCGAGCCCACGATCTTGAAATCTAGGGGATCTGGTGGTAAAATGGTCGTTGAGAAGTCTGTCAGCTTCAAAGGGATGCAACTGGAGAGAATGATCTCTCTCAACACGAAAGAGAACAACGGCTTTGAGTTAGACAATGCAGAGATTGCTAGAGAACTCTCAGTTCTTGATCCGAGGAACCCTAAACACGAAGCTGCTATTAAGTTACAGAAAGTTTACAAGAGTTTCCGTACAAGGAGAAAGCTGGCTGATTGTGCAGTGCTCGTGGAGCAAAGCTGGTTAGTTTTATTTTATCTCAAAACTCTAAAACGTTCCCTTTTAAGTTGTGTTGTGGTGATCTAATCTTGTTTCCAATCACAGGTGGAAGCTTTTGGATTTTGCTGAGCTGAAGAGAAGTTCTATATCTTTCTTTGATATTGAGAAACACGAAACCGCGATTTCGAGGTGGTCTAGAGCTAGGACTAGAGCAGCTAAGGTTGGTAAAGGTTTGTCCAAGAATGGAAAAGCACAAAAGCTTGCTCTACAACATTGGCTTGAAGCTGTAAGTTTTGTAGAGACTTAGTTTTATTTAAAACAACTTTTTGGATTGAGATCTGATATTGGTTTAATGCATTTTGGTATACCAGATTGACCCTAGACATCGGTATGGACACAACCTGCACTTTTACTACAACAAGTGGCTACACTGTCAGAGTAGAGAACCTTTCTTCTACTGGTAACTACTTGTCACCTACTCTTTTTTTTTCTCATTTATGTCAAAAGCTTTTGGCAGAATCAAGAAAACTAAATTTAGGTTCAAATGTTGCAGGCTTGATATTGGCGAGGGGAAAGAAGTAAATCTTGTGGAGAAGTGTCCTCGTTTGAAACTTCAGCAACAGTGCATCAAGTACCTTGGTCCGGTTAGTATCTATTTCTCTTACCTGCTCAACAAGTAACTTTACCGATAAAACTAGAAACTTATTTTTTATTCTTTTCATGTTGTGTAGATGGAAAGAAAAGCTTATGAGGTTGTTGTGGAAGAAGGCAAGTTCTTTTACAAGAACAGTGGAGAAATGCTTCAGACTTCATTCAATGGAAGATAGTGATTCCAAGTGGATATTTGTGCTGAGCACGTCTAAAGTGTTGTATGTTGGGAAGAAGAAGAAGGGTACGTTTCAACATTCAAGCTTCTTAGCTGGAGGAGCTACTGTTGCTGCAGGGAGATTAGTTGTTGAAGATGGTGTTCTCAAGGCTGTTTGGCCACACAGTGGACATTATCAACCTACTGAAGAGAATTTCTTGGACTTTCTCTCTTTCCTAAGAGAGAACAATGTTGATATCACTGATGTAAAGGTAAGGGGAAAGAGATTTTTTGATTGAATAAGATCTTGAGTCTGTGACTGTGAGGGTTATGTTTCTTATATAAGTGTTTTTGTTTTGTGTTTCAGATGAGTCCTACAGATGAAGATGAGTTTTCTCTTTACAAACAAAGAAGCACTCACATGAGAAACCATTCTTTGGAAGAGGATTTGGAGCCTGAGAAGACCATTAGCTTGCAAGACAAGGCTGCTCCACTAGAAGAAGAAACAACTCCAGTGATGGCTGATACCGAAACACCAAAAAAGATGGAGACTATTGAAGTATCTGAAGACTATGATTCGGGTGACGATGAGGAGGAAGAGGAAGAGATATTTGACTTAGAACAAGAACCAATGCCTTCAGAGCAGAGCTCACCGAGAGGAGGAGAAGAAACCAAAGAGACTGAAGAAGTAGTGAAGATTCCAGAAGAATCAATCCTAAAAAGGATCAATTCAAAGAAGGAAAGTAGATCTTTCCAACTTGGGAAACAACTATCCTGCAAATGGACAACAGGTGCAGGACCAAGGATAGGTTGTGTAAGGGATTACCCAATCAGCGCTTCAGTTTCAAGCACTGGAACAAGTCAACCTGTCTCCGAGAAGTGCTTCTGTTTCAAGACTCTGTTTCTCCTCCTTGTCTCACACGCAAACCCCTCAGATGTCACCGTTATGGCGAGGATTGTCATTACCTGCAGATATCATCACCCATTCGTAACTGATGATTTTTTTATTATTACACATAAAGTTCTTTCGATCTGATCTATTCTTTTTGTGTGAATAGTGAAGATGATGACTTAGAAATTCTTTTGTATTCTTTTTTTCTTCCCCTTTACTGTAACAGAGAAGCATTTCATTTGTTTATTTCGTTTCTTGTGTAACAAGAAATGATAGGTTAAAAAAGTGTAAGATTCTTTTTCAACGCTTTATAGGTTTTTTGTAAAAGCCTGCAATACACAAAAGCGATTCAAGATTCTTCTCTTTTTAATATTGTTATTAACTTTTGTGTAACCTTTACAGCAAATTTCTCCTCGGTTCTCAGGAAAACTCAGTGGAGATTCAAAACCCTAGGCTCTGGTTCACATCTCAAGACTCACAAGCCCTAGTAACGCGGGAAAGACCACTGTGTCCTCGAAGAGAGAATAATATTTCTGTAGGAACCACCCTCTGCTTCTGGTGATAACATTTGGGGCTTTTGAAAGGCCCATTAGGCTTGGTCAAAACAAGCCCCGTTTATAATGTTGGATTGTTTGGCGCAACAAGAACCATGCATAGTCCCATGCGTTCTCCACCTACCAATGAATAAATCAACACATAAAGACATAAATTTGTAATAATTTAGAAAAAAAAAAGTTAAAGCACTAAATTTAACTAAAAGTCTAAACTATTTGTTGTTGATGATGGATTTGTCATCAGAAACAATAAGGTCACAACATAGTTTATATATATGACGTCCACGCATATATGACACTTGATTTTACAGTAATCTGATTAACAACGTATAAATTAGATTTATTAAGCGTATGTATGACTTTTGGATCACTACAGCCACCAACAGAGCCAATCCAAAACTAATATAGCACAAGAACCTGCATTTTTGCATACTTCCTATTAGTTTATTACCACAAGAACCTGCATTTTTGCATATATACTTACTATTAGTTTATTACCACAAGAACCTGCATTTTTGTAAAATGTCAAAACTAATTTAAGATATATAATTTTCATTAGAATTACCTACAAATTCAAATAGTTTTATAGAAAGTAACGTGTTTTTCTTTGCCAAGATCAACGTGCTATATACTTCAATTACTCGAAGATAGTTAGTAAAAACATGCCAGTTACAAAAACTGAGTCAGCTGTCCATATCCAAATGAAATAGAATTTTATCCTAATGAACTAATTATTTGAAATATTATTAGTCAAATACAAATGGAAAAAAATTCAAATAAAAGAAATAAAGCGGGAAGAAGTAAAACAGCAGAAGAAGCATGATGAGAGCCATAGAGGTTGTTCGTTCATCTTCAAAACCTTCTCTTTTATATACTCTCTCCTCTCTGCAAATTATCTCCACAACACAATCCAAATCCAAAGCTCCAAACCTTTATTCCAAGTTTTCAACACAAATGGCTCCAACACTCTCCACTGGCACAGTTCGCAGACCCAGCTGAAGTAACCGAGTTCGTGGTCAACAAAGGCAATGGCGTAAAGGGTTTATCAGAGACAGGAATCAAAGCTCTTCCAGACCAATACATTCAACCATTCGAAGAGCGTCTCATCAACAAGTTCGTCAACGAGACAGACGAGGCTATACCAGTCATCGACATGTCGAACCCCGACGAGCACAAAGTAGCTGAAGCTATTCTGTGACGCTGCTGAGAAATGGGGTTTCTTTCAAGTGATCAACCATGGAGTTCCTTTGGATGTTCTTGAAAACGTGAAGGCCGCCACTCACAGGTTCTTTAATCTTCCTGTTGAGGAGAAGAGCAAGTACACAAAGGAGAACTCTCTTTCGACCAATGTTAGGTTTGGTACTAGTTTCAGTCCTCGGGCTGAGAAAGCTCTCGAGTGGAAAGATTACCTCAGTCTCTTCTTTGTGTCCGAAGCTGAAGCTGAACAGTTTTGGCCTGATGTTTGCAAGTGAGTTCAAGGATCAAATATTTATCTGTTTTAGTCAGGGATGAGGTTTCGGTTTATTCGGTTAAATCGATTTAGATAATTCAGGTTTTCAGTTAGTTCAGGTTTGGTAAAATCAACCGAAGAAAATTTTGGTTCGGTTAAGTTTGGTTCTGTGTTAGTTTAAATATCAAATTGAACCGATTTTTTTTTGTTTTGGTTATATTTCGGTTTCACTTTTAAAAATTCAGATTATTTGATTAACAGTGGTTATATTCAGTTAATTTAGTTATTTCGGTTAGTTCCGTTTGATTTATTTTGGTTGTTCCGTTCAATTTTTTTTAATTAGTTCTTGATTTTCTTGATGGTAGGAATGAAGCTCTAGAGTACATGAACAAGTCAAAGACAATGGTGAGGAAGCTTCTAGAGTATTTAGGAAAGAATCTCAACGTGAAAGAGCTAGACGAGACCAAAGAGTCACTCTTCATGGGCTCAATCCGAGTCAACCTCAACTACTATCCCATCTGTCCTAACCCTGACTTAACCGTTGGCGTTGGTCGCCACTCAGACGTCTCTTCCCTCACCATTCTCTTACAAGACCAAATCGGTGGCCTCCACGTTCGTTCCCTATCCTCAGGGAACTGGGTCCACGTGCCACCGGTTCCCGGATCCTTTGTGATCAACATAGGAGACGCTATGCAGATCTTGAGCAACGGTCGTTACAAGAGCGTGGAGCATCGTGTCTTAGCTAACGGTAGCAACAACAGAATCTCGGTTCCTATCTTTGTGAATCCAAAACCAGAGTCCGTGATTGGTCCTCTCCCTGAGGTGGTCGCAAAGGGTGAGGAACCGATTTATAAAGACGTTGTGTACTCTGATTACGTCAGGTACTTCTTCAAGAAAGCACATGATGGAAAGAAGACCGTTGACTTCGCCAAGATATGATCCAAAACCAGACCTCAAACGAGTTTGGTTTCTTTTGTTTTGTTTCATGTTTGTGTGTTGCATGCGTGTGAATTAATAAAGAAGACTCTCTTCAATACTGTGTTGTATACAATTTCTCTTTTATAAAACTAAAAGTGTTGCAAAAGCAGAACATGTTATACCATGCCCAAAACTACATCATATAATACCGGTGGTCACTCGAACCGGAGACTAGACCTCTGGTAAAAAAAAAAACATAACTGATATTTCATATTTGATAAGAAGATGCTGCTATCATGAGACATGATCATCCACCTTTGGACGTTCTCCATTGCCATTGTCAAGAAAATCAACATCATCATTGAACTCAAAGATCTTCTTTTTTCTAAAGTAATTGATCAAGAAGTACCAACCTACTGCTCCTACCGTCATCAAACCGCTAACGAGGTACACAATCTTAGTAGCAAAGGCAATGATCAACATCAGAAACGCCGAAGGCACCAAGCACATAACCACTAGCCCCGGGATGTTCAAGGGAACTCGGTAAGGTCTCTTTAGCTCAGGTAGTTTCTTTCTTAACCAAACGAAAGACGCAAACTCTAGAAACATCCCTAACGTGTATATGAAGTTTGCAGAGGCCACGATGTCTGTGAAGTCCATGTAGGACAATCCAAGCGACATGAGAGAAGAGAGTAGAATCCCAACCCAAGGAGTGTTGAACCATTTCGACCTCAACCCAAAGAACTTAGGCAAGAACCCTAGCTCAGCCATACCCTCGAGCTGATAAGCACTGCTGCTTAACTGAGCTTCGAATAGTCCTATGCTTGACAAGACAGCTCCGATCTCGATCCATATCTTCAGCCACTTCCCTGCAATCATCTCAGCTGCTTCCGCGTGGAACCCTGTCTCCCACCTGCTCTGTTCCACAGAGACAGCGCCGGTGACAGCTAAAAGAGGGATCAGGTACGCTACGCAAGTGAAGATCACGGAGATGAGAAGCGCCAACGGGAACGTCTTCTGAGGGTTATCAACTTCCCCTGCGAGAGTACTGACATTGTCCCAGAAGTTCAAGTTCCAGAAGAGTGTGTTGAAGTAGAGGTTCCAATCCTTTTTCTTGCTTCCCAAGCTACCCCAACGGTGTGGCTTTATCTTAGGGATTGCCATTGCCGACATCACAAGGAAAGGCGAGAGAGAGACTAGACCGAGAACAACAGCTGCGTAGCCGACGATGGCTAGGCCAGTGTAGTTAAGGAAAGATAAGACTACGGTTGATGCGAAAATGCAGACGTTTCTTGGCCATCCGGATGCAAGAACAGGGAACAGCTTATCCAAGTAAGCGACACAGAGTACAGGAAACGAAGCAACGTTGATCACACCGCTCAGGAACTTCAACGAACCCATCATTGACCCTATGAATGCTCCAAAAGCCCTATGGGCCCATATCACAAACCCTCCGTTGCCTGAGGCAAATTTAACCAACCAAAATTCAATGTTTCAGACCACAACACAAGTACTGTTCTGTTCACATAAATGTCTACACAGATCTTTTTTGTGTGCGCATTATGAGATATGAATATTACCTGGAAACGCGGTGGAGAGTTCAGCGGTGATTAGGGCTTCAGGGACACTCCATATGAAAGGGAAGATGAGGAAACCTAGAATCGCTAGAAGCGGTCCAGCCGCTTGAACCGCTGGTTCTTCCCCAAACGGACCACCCGCGACTTCGAAGTAGATAAGGAAGATCAAAGGGACCAAAGTCAGCTTCTTCCCAGTTGATGCCGTGGTTGTTACTGGGAGCTCATGGCTTGATCTTGATTTTTCTGTAATTGCCATGAGTGCTGTTTATATTTCTTTTCTCTTAGGATTCAGATCATGGAATCTTGTATTGAATAGCCTCGAAGAGAAGAATGAAATATATAAATTTACAAAAATATTTATATTAAGAAACTTTTTTATATATAAGTTGCAGAATCCAAAATAATATATGAGATACGTAATGTGATAAGGTTAGACAGTTGGTCGTATCAGACCCGAATCTTAGCTGAATATTTGGGACCATCCAATCTCAATGTGTTTAATATTATTATAATTATTTATTAACCAGTAATAATTATTTTTTATTGGATTTTCGTTGATAGATCAATCAACACTCCACGTTTGTCGGTTACTACATTAAAGAGAAAGGGCTGGAGTTGTTTCCGGCGAAAGATGTGTTATAGTAGTAGTTTAGTGGGTAGTGGCTTCGTCTCCAACCATCTTTCCACCCACTCCGCCTTGGATTAGTGTTCATACTATACATATAGTGTGTTCGTCAACATGTGTGCATAGTATAGTCTCTAGAATCTACCAACCCAAACTAATCAAGTCACAAAACTCGTAAAACATGTTTTAAAGTGTGCATAGCCGTCATACTTAAAACCAATTTTATTTATCATCTAATAGAGATTCTGGATTTTTGCATGTTTTTTTACTATATGATTTTTGTGTGTTTTACCCTCCTGACATTCGGGTATCTATTTGGATACAAGTCGGTTCTTTTAGGTGTTTTTCGTATTTTGAAACCAGATCACGTTGGATATTACAAATTTTGGATCAGATCCGGTTCGAAATCCTAATTTTAAGGTAAGTTTTAGATCGGTTTTTCGGGTTTAGATATTTTGTCCAGGACTATATAAGCTTTTTTTAATTGTTGATGGCACTTATGATAATGCCTTCATTTTCTTTTGGGGTTTGTGGAAAACATAAAACTTATACAAATTGAAATCAGTCTTTCATGATGGTTCTCACTTTTTTATTGATTTGGTAAAGAAGCACTACATGATTCTATCTTTCGATACGAAAGATTTATAGATTGTGTTTATCAAAATCTTCTGTATAAGCGTTTGTGATTTGATATGTTGGAATGTTAAATCGATTAAGTGATGGAATTGATGGTATTAGCTTTTCAGTATATACACAGTATTTTCCCAAGTTGATATAAAAGACCATAATCTTGACATGTGCTTTTCATTTTGGGTTTGATTAAGCAGAGACTTATAGACTGAATGGAAAAAAAAAAACAGAAAGCTAAAGAATCACATTTAGTTTAGTAATGGAAGTGATATAGGGCTATGATCTTGAACTTGTGGGTCAACCAACTTACGAATTGGATACTACAAAGGTTCAATCGTTTCCTTTGACTATTATCCTATAAAATTTCGAAAACATAGTTATAATGTTTTAAATAAACACCATATTTAGGCATTTATGCATATGGAATTAGGGAAAACGACCATTTTATACCTAACATATCGCAATATGTTCAATTCATACCCGACTTATATGGTTGTGCCAAAACATACATAAACTTATATGATCGTGCTAAAACATACCCAACTTATAATTTTTCGGCAAAATCATACACCAGTCGCCACATTAGCTGCCATGTCATCTACTTTTATTGGCATGGATGCAATGTCAGCTAATTTTGCTAACAAATATGTCATGTGTATAATTTTTTTAAGAAACTAAATGTTTTTTTTTATAAATTTTTTTTTAGAAAATGTAAAATGTTATATTTTTTATTATTTAGTAAAGTTAACAAAAATTAATAAATAATTAAATTGTAATCTTATATAAGAGATATATTCGTAAATATTTCGATCCTATCAAAAACCGTCCTTATCAGAGTTATATATGTATTGTAATGATTCAAATCCAATGCTAATGTTGCAGACGTGTGACTTTTGATTAATCATGGTTGTGTTCATCTAAATTTTTTAAATATAAATAATATACCCATGATTAATAAAGCGTAACATGATTTATTTTTACGCTTTATTAATCATGGGTATGTTATTTACATTTAATTTTTTTAGATTAAATGTAAATAACATACTCATGATTAATAAAGCGTAACATGATTCATTTTATGCTTTATTAATCATGGATATATTATTTACATTTAAAAATTTAGATTAACACAACTATGGTTAATCAAGAATAAAACGCCTACAACACTATCATTAGATTTGAATCATTAAAATACATATATAACTCTTGTAAGGACGGTTTTTTATAGGATCGAAATATTTACGAATATAACTCTTATATAAGATTAGAATTTAATTAATTAATTAATTTTTGTAATTTACTAAATAATAAAAACTAAAAATTTTATATTTTCTAAAAATTTATTTTTATAACAAAATTATTTATATTTTTAAAAAGTTATATACATGGCATATTCGTTAGCAAAATTAGCTGACGTTACATCTACGCGAACAAAAGTAGATGACATGGCAGCTGATGTAGTGATTTATATATTATTTTGCCAAAAAAATATAAGTTGGTTATGTTTTGGCACGGTCATATAAGTTCAGGTATGTTTTGGCACAGCCATATAAGTCGGGTATGAATTGAACATATCGCAATACGATGGGTATGAAATAGCCGTTTTCCCTATGGAATTATGGATAAAGCTCTTTTGCCCAGTAATCAATCGTCAAAGAAGTAGTATGATCCTGCATCCTTTTTGCTCTCTGTCCCTGGTGGACTCTAGTTTGTTGAACCTTGGCCTAAAGTTAGTTAGATCTTGCCTGAATGTGATTTTCAGGTGCTGCAAAGGGACAAAAGGTTAGTCGAGTTTGTAGACAGGACTGATCTCCAATAACCTCTGATTTACGGTTAGAAAAAGGTTATTTCCGCTGAGGAGCGACTGTGAAGAATGAGCAGTACACTTGACGCCAGGTTGTTCTTCATACACTATGAGTTTGTCTGCCAGATAGGTTTGCGTTATGAAGCCATTTCCCACAATAAACGCAATCGTTTTATAATTACCTTTGAAACTGTGAGCCTTTGCTCCGAGCCTAGATGCGCACTTGGCTCATTAACCAGATAGATATCTGCAGGCAGGCTTACCAGACATAAAGTCATGGCAACCCTCTGCCTCTTTCCACCCTAAAAGTTTTTGCTGCTTGATCCAACAACGTTTCGATCTGAAGTGTGTCTCATTAATTTATTATTCCGACACAGACTGAGGATGTGTATGCATCACGTATCCTATCATGTAGCAACTGTTTCACTGTACACTCGCGCTTTGAATCATTTTCTTGCGGTTTCTACGAGACATTAAACTCTGGCATCTTTGATTCTAAGCCCTCTTCACGTGGGAATGCACCTGCCTGCACGAGGATCCTTCACAGACTAATCCGGATGAATTGTCGTTTTCCTAGTACTACCGTTTTCTCCAAGCATTACAATAGTTCGAGAGTTTGTGAACTCTCTCCTTCCATCACATCCAGCTTGGAATCTCCCATTGTCTTACTCATGTCAGGATAATTTGTATCTTGCATAGGAATAGGACTTCACTTTCTCCATCGCTCTCTTGTAGAGTATGAGACAGTGAGACACCTTGAAAAGGAAACAACAACTAGTCTTTTTTTTTTGTCATAAAAACAACAACTAGTCAACTTTAACATATTCCTCTTCCTTTTCAAACTATTACATTCTTCTAGGCGGCTTTCAGTAGTTGGATACTTATCTTGGGTTCAGATTATATTTCACGTTGTTTTTTTTTATTAGAGAGAGCTATATTTTATTTAATGGAAACGTAGAAAAAGTAACAACTAGTGACAGCAACTCAAACTACACCAACCACTATGATAATGACCACCAAACCATCATCATCATCATCATAATCATATATATGAACTAGACCCGTAGACCATAACGAAATAAAAACGTTGATACACCGAATTAATAAAAGAAATATTCATTAGTAACCAGTTGTGCACTGCCGCGTTGCTAATTGGTATTAGTTGGTGAACAGAGATCCAATTAAATATGACAAATTGCTCAAAATAATAACATGTTGATGTTGGGATAAAGTAACTAACTAGTCGGCGATTGTTGGAAAAGTTTTAACATAAAAATAATACGAGCAAGATAAAAGAACAATGGATCATTTCCCATTTCTTCATCAAAGTATTGCCAACATTCAGAAGGGCTTAACCCTAGATGAACCTAATTACTTAAATGAAATGTAAATTAATTTTACTTATTGATCTCTGGACAATCAAGACTAACTTTAGTCCAGAACTATTTTGTTTTGAAACTTAAGAGAAAAAAATTTAAACTAATCAACTCTTAACTTAACATTCTTAAAATCATTTCTTAGATAATTAGTTCGATAGAGAAAAAATAACTAGGGGTGAGCACATATCCGATATCCGGATTTTTGGAGATATTCGTGATATGATATGTTTCGTTTGAATAATCAATTATATTATATGATTCAGTTCGTAGTCATCCGAATATTCGGTGTTCTGGATATTCAGAAATTTTAAGACTTTTACTGGATATCCGATTTGATCTGTAAAATAAATTTTAAAAATCTAAAATAATAGAAAATAATAATATTTTATCACAAAAATAAAATTTTATTTACTTTTAAAATTCTAATAGATTATTTAATAGATTTATTAAATAAAAACAATATAAAACTTAATACAATATGATATTTATATATATGTAATTCTTTAAATATATGTATAGATATACAAATAACGGATTGGACTGGACGACGTACCTGAATTTTTCAGTTCAAATTGAAACAGATAACAAATCAGATCAAAATTTAGGAATGTAAAATAACAATACTCTGTTTCATACGACTTTTCTCTTTCTTTCCTTTCTCCCGCCAGCAAATAAGAATTATGGCGCAAATAAAAATCATATATTGATTCCACCCTTGTTTCGTGGCAAATATTTTTTATTTTTTTTATCAATATACATAAGCCATCATCGGCTTTTTATTCTTCTTGTACTGTATTAGTCCATAATCTAATTCTATATATATCAACCAGAAATAAATCTCATACCACAATCCACACATATGGCAAACCTCATCCTCATCATCGCCTCCCAAATCCTCATTCTCGCAGCCGTTGTCTCCGCCGGAAACGGCGATGACTTTGCGAAAGTCATTGACCGGAAACTCCTAGGCCTCCGTAAAGAGAAACTCACTTTCTTCCGTGTCTACTGGCACGACATTCAAAGCGGCTCAAACCCTACCTCGGTCGCGCTGAGACCTCCTGTCACCAACTCATCCTTCTTCGGAGCCGTCTTTGTGATCGATAACCGGTTAACCACGGAGGTCTCGATAAACTCGACTTTGGTTGGCCAGGCCCAAGGGGTTTACGCTGCTGTGGGACTGCACGACTCGTCTGCGCTTATGGTTATGAACTTTGCGTTCAAGACAGGGAAGTATAACGGAAGTACGATCTCGATACTTGGTCGGAACGAGGTGTTGACCAAGGTTAGGGAGATTGATGGAGAGCGGAAGCTATATAACCTAAAGATCAAGGGTTTGATCAATAGATAAGTAACGTGTTCTCGAAGTTTAATTCGAAAACGGGATAAGGGCGCGAATACTCTTCGCAGTGTTCGTGAGAACTCTTAGGGTCGCGAATACTCTTCGCAGTGCTTTGAGAAAGCTCTTTAAAATAACTAGAAATCTTATTAATCAAATCTATCTTACAAAAGCCATAAGAGAGTTCTTTATATAGGACTCTTAAACCGTCATTAGAAATATAAAAGGCAAAACATAATCTTAAGTAAAAAGGAAAGAACTAGAAAAAGGAAACTTGTCGTATAAGTTAAGATGTTGCTACATCAGGTCCCGCCGGGTTGGAAGGATTCGACCACGAATCAAGGGAGTCATTATCGCCATGGTAGGGAAAGATATGTTTGACATTGAAAACATCTGAACAACGTAAGTGGGGAGGTAGTTGAATCCGATATGCATTCGGGTTGATTCGTTCAAGAACTTGAACTGGTCCCACCTTGCGCGATTTAAGTTTATTGTAATCTCTTGCTGGTACACGGTCTTTTGTTAAGACGACCCATACTAAATCCCCTGGTTGAAATATCAGTTCTCTGCGCTTCTTGTCCGCATCATGTTTATAACGAGCAGTAGATGCAGTGAGATGATCATGAGCCAAACGATGAACATTTTGCAGGTCGGTCACGAAATCGATAGCTTCTCCATGCGTCCGCGTTCTATCCGGAAGTGTTGTAAGGTCGAGGGGCGCACGAGGAATGACGCCATAAACCACTTGAAAAGGAGAAAAGCCCAAACTCCTGTTGAAAGCATGATTATGAGCGAACTCAGCTTGGCAAAGCTTGGTATCCCAACTCTTGATGTTATCTCCGACCAGACATCGAAGTAAATTTCCAAGAGAGCGATTAGTTACTTCAGTTTGCCCATCAGTCTGCGGATGATACGCAGAACTCATATCCAAGCTTGTACCGAGATGCTTCCAAAGCGAACGCCAGAAGTGACCCAAAAATCTCGTATCACGGTCGGAAACAATAGACAGAGGCAATCCATGCAACTTGTAAATCTCGCGGAAGAAAAGAACTGCAATATTAACAGCATCAGAGGTCTTTTTGCAAGGAACAAAACGAGCCATCTTGGAAAATCGATCGACAACAACAAAGATAGAGTCGTGGCCCCGTTGAGTTCGAGGTAAACCAAGAACAAAATCCATACTGATATCTGTCCAAGGCTGAGTCGGGATTGGTAAGGGAAGATATAAACCCGCATTAGATGCCTTTCCCTTGGCTAGTTGACAGGTATGACAACGTTCCACAAAACGTTCCACATCCCGACGCATGGAAGGCCAAAAATAAGACGATGTAGCTAGCTGTAAAGTACGGTCTCTCCCGACATGACCCTCGTTGTGCAACTCGTGAATAATCTTCAGACGAAGACTGCATTCCGGAATGCAAAGCCGGAGGCCTTTAAATAAGAACCCATCGTGTATTGCATAGTCTCCGGAGACACCATTCGTGGCTTCAATAAAAACACGAGCAAAGAATTTATCTGTCGGGTATAGGTCAGACAGAACAGAAAATCCAGGAACCGATGAGCTCACTACGGTTAGAACATTATGACGACGGCTTAAGGCATCAGCCACGCGATTAGATTTCCCGGACTGATGGCGAATGGAGAAAGTGAATTGCTGTAGATATGCAATCCATGAAGCATGCCTAGAAGATACCTTTGCTTGACTATCAAGATGTCGCAGTGCGTCATGATCAGTGAACAAGATAAATTCCCGGTGGATCAGATAATGACGCCAATGTTTGATAGCCTGCACAATAGCGTAAAACTCCATGTCATAAGTGCTATAACGCGACCTCGCACCGGCCAACTTCTCGCTATAATAAGCGATAGGACGCCCTCGCTGGCTAAGTACTGCACCGATTCCCAACTTGGACGCATCACTATGTAACTCAAATGTCTCTGAAAAGTCGGGTAACACGAGGATAGGTGCTGTGGTAAGCTTTGTTTTAATAAGCTCGAACGCTGCCATGGCTTCCGGAGTCCAATGAAAACGTCCCTCCGTCATGCAACTAGTAATCGGAGCCATGATGGTGCTAAAATGGTGTACAAACCGACGATAGAAAGATGCCAAGCCGTGGAAGCTACGAACCTCTGTGACTGTAGTGGGAACTGGCCACGACCGAACAGCCTCCACTTTCGATTGATCCATCGCAAGTCCTTTTCCTGACACCACATACCCGAGGAACAAGACTTCTGGTACACCAAACTCACACTTATGCTTGGCGGCAAAAAGTTGATCTCGTCGTAGGACAGTGAGAACCTCGCGGATATGAGATAGATGATCTTCGAGAGAAGAACTGAATATTAAGATATCGTCAAAATAGACGACGACAAATTTGCCGATAAAAGGTCTTAATGCCTGATTCATAATACGCATGAAGGTGCTTGGCGCATTAGATAAGCCGAAAGGCATAACGAGCCATTCAAATAACCCTTCACGGGTCTTAAACGCCGTCTTCCATTCGTCTCCTGGTCTTATTCGTATCTGATGATAACCACTCTTCAGATCAATTTTTGAGAAAATCGAAGCTGAGCCGATCTGGTCTAGAAGGTCATCGAGACGAGGAATGGGAAAGCGGTACCTCACTGTTATCTTGTTAATGGCCCTGCTGTCCACGCACATACGCCATGTTCCATCTTTCTTTGGAATAAGAAGAGCAGGAACCGCACACGGTGACAGACTTTCCCTGATATGACCTTTGCGTAGCAATTCTTCCACTTGTCGGCGCAATTCTTCATGTTCATCGGGGCTCATTCTATAATGAGGACGATTTGGTAGTGTTGCTCCGGGAACCAAGTCGATGTGGTGCTGAATGTCCCGTAACGGAGGCAATGAAGTAGGCAAATCGGTGGGAAAGACATCTTGAAACTCGTTAAGGACAGCGTCAATGTTGCTATGCAGCAAAGAGGGGGTGAGAGGAGCGGGTGGAGTCGCAACCAATGCGAAGGCCAGACCCTCTTGTTGTAGTTCGGCTTGAAACATCTCATAAGAGCATATTAACGTCGTGGGGCCTGAATGAGGCGGAGGTGTCGTGGGGCCTGAATGAGGCGGAGGTGTCGGAGCGTCGGCAAGTGGTGGGGATGTCGTCGGGACGTCCTTAGATGGAAGGAGAAGAATCTTATGCGTTTCCCAGGTAAACTGATAAGTATTGTCCACGCCATAATGTATGATCTTGCGATCGTACTCCCATGGCCTTCCAAGTAAAAGATGACTGATGTCCATAGGGGCGATATCGCAATAGATGCGATCTTTGTAGTACGGTCCTATAGAGAATGGAATCAGGGCACGTTGAGAGACGCGGAGACTAACACTGTCGTTGAGCCAACCTAATGTATAAGGTGCCGGATGTACTTCACGAGTGATGCCTAACTTGTCGACTGCAGCTTCGGAGATGACGTTTTTGCTGCTACCAGAATCAATAACAAAAGTACAGACACGTCCCTTGATGGTGCAGGTAGATCTGAAGATGTTGGTACGAAGCCACTTATCATCATGGAGACGAGGAGTGAGGCATGTTCGGCGAAGAACTAAAAGCTGGCCACTATCACCGGCGGTAGGAAGGACGTCGTCGTGCTCTTGGTCCTCTTCCTCCTGCGAGTCATAAACATCATGGTCGTGTGTAGCATCGTCGATGAGCAATCCACGGCGTGATCCATGAGGGCAATTGGAGATGCGATGTCCGAGCTCCCCACACGAGTAACAACGAAGAGCAGTAGGACGCGTGGAGCGTCGAAGCTGTTGTTCTTCTTGTGTAGCAGGTTTTGTTGTAGAAGTTGCATCTGTCGTCTCTTTCGGTGAACTAGAGACCGGAGTATTAGGCGTGTGATCTTGAGTGCGAGCCTTGGAAGAATTCGTAGTCCAGTTTGACGAGCGGGACTGTTGTTCAAAGGCGCTTGCGCGTCGATGTGCCTCTCCGATCGTAGCTGGATCAAACTGAGCCATTGCGGTTTGGAGCTGAGGTCGTAGACCACCTATGAAACGAGATACGAGTTGTACTTGACTATCATTTAACTCGTTACGAGTTAAGAGCAAAGTAAATTCTTCGGCATACTCATCCACACTTCGGTTGCCTTGACGCAAGTTTTGTAACCTTGTGTACATTGTGCGTTCGTAATTATGGGGAAGGAAGGTTTGACGTAGATGTTTCGTCAACTTTTCCCATGACTGGATCGGAGGTTTCCCCGTTCGAGAACGAGTAGTTTTCAGCTGCTTCCACCAAGTCGCGGCGTGACCACGAAATCTCATAGCGACGAGAGAGACACGACGAGCCGGAGGAACCTGTTTAAATTCCAGTATTTCTTCGACTGCTATCATCCAATCGATGAGAGCATCACCCTTCAAACCACCATGAAATTCTGGAATGTCTACTTTGAAACTATTTTCCCATCGGTGGTCATAGTTGTTCCGACGCATATCATCAAGAAAAACGCGGTGGTGTTGATCAGCTTCATCGTCGTCGGCTGGGAATTGCTGCTGGTGTCGTTGTTGCTGTCGTTGGTCTTGGTGGGGAGGAGGAGGAAAGTGTTGAGGAAGTTGTTGCTGGTGTAGTGGAGGAGGAGCACGAGGCTCTCGCTGGTTGTGTTCAACGAGGGCTGTGATTGCAGTGGTTAGAGCGTCAAGACGACTTGTCAAGGTCTCCCCGAGCTGTAGAATTGAGGCCTGTGTCGCCGTTTGACTCTCGATGAGTAAGTTTCGTAATTCTGTTGCATCCATAGAAGCTCCTTCTGCCGTTTTCTTTGCCATGATCACGAGAGAAGAAATTCCAAGAACGTACTGGCTCTGATACCAACTGATGGAGAGCGGAAGCTATATAACCTAAAGATCAAGGGTTTGATCAATAGATAAGTAACGTGTTCTCGAAGTTTAATTCGAAAACGGGATAAGGGCGCGAATACTCTTCGCAGTGTTCGTGAGAACTCTTAGGGTCGCGAATACTCTTCGCAGTGCTTTGAGAAAGCTCTTTAAAATAACTAGAAATCTTATTAATCAAATCTATCTTACAAAAGCCATAAGAGAGTTCTTTATATAGGACTCTTAAACCGTCATTAGAAATATAAAAGGCAAAACATAATCTTAAGTAAAAAGGAAAGAACTAGAAAAAGGAAACTTGTCGTATAAGTTAAGATGTTGCTACATCAGAGATGCCGGTGATTGGAGGAAGTGGACTGTTCCGGTTCGCTAGAGGTTATGTCGAGGCTAGGACTATGTGGTTTGATCAAAAGACAGGAGATGCTACTGTTGAGTACAGCTGTTACGTCTTGCACTACTAGCTTGCTAATATAATCGTGTTTGCATTTTTGTTTATGGTGATTGTCATTACTTAAGTAGCATTTTGCATTGACGAGTGTTGTTGTTCGGCGTTTGTTGCATGTCACGTTGTGTGGTCTGGTCATTGACAGGGGCAAACGTTAGTTTTTTTTTAATATGTTTTATACTGTATTGTAATAGTTTTATTTCATTTACAAAATAAAAGTGGATGTTTCTACATGAAACAGACCATATTTTGGGTCAAAACAAGTGGCATGCATGCATGTAGGGGTGGGCACGGAGCGGATATCTGGAATTTTAAAGATATCCGTGATCCGATCTGTGCCTTACGAATATTCGATTTTTCGATCCGATCCGATCCGTAACTCTTCGGATATCCGGAACATCGAATATCCGCGAATATCCGAATTTTTCCGAATATCCGATTCGATCCGTAAAAAATAATAAAAAATTAAAAAAATTAAAAAAAATTAAAAAAAAAAGAAAATCTGAAATAAAATAATAATATTTCATTTTTTTTTATAAAAAATTACATACTTTCAAAATTTTTAATAACTAAATAATTAATTTAGTGAATAAAAACATTATAAAACTTATATAAAGATATAAAAGTATGTATATTATATAATTTTATAAACATGTATACATATATACGTATATAACGGATCGGATCGGATATCCGTTTTTAAAAATATTAGTATTTGTGATTTGCTTCGTCTTTGACGGATATTGGATTTTAGTATTTGCTTCGATTCGTTAAGTTACGGATATTCGGATTTTTCATCGAATCGAAACGAATAACGGATCGAATCAAAATTTACTGATATTTTGCCCACCCCTACATGCAGGCCCTATATTCCTACCAAACGATTTGACCATCAATTAACTAGTGACTACATTATTCAGGTTTGTTATACTAGACGAATAGAATGATTAGTCCAATCACTAGATAATCAAATTCAAAACATTAGAACATAAAATATGTTGTTGTCTTTTGAGAATTCTGATGGAGAGACGTTTTTGTTCCTAATGGAGATAACCGGAGATGATCGGAAAGAGACACTTATTTTGCTGTAGGTTTTTAGCCGTAAGTTTCAAAAATTTTAATAATTTACATATAATTTTTTTTTAAACAAAAAATAAATACTCTAGATTTATTAATTTTCAACTGATTTTCACGGCTAAAAAATAAACAAGAAGAAAAAAAAATTCTGGTTTAAAAAAAATATTTATAAAGCATGATTGGTACAAATTTATGTTTTAGAAATAATTTGGGTTGTTACAGTACTTCTAAAGCATTCACCATTTTAGCTATGTATATATATATTTAAAAAAAACCTATTCATAGAAAGAAAAATAATCTTATTTTACTTCGTGACAAAAAAAAAAAACGTGACCGGTTAATTTGCATAAACCGCACGTCACAAGTCCGCTGTATGAGCCCGACCAAAATTTTTGATTCGCATTAAAAATTTAAATAAATATCCCTTCATGTTTCTTTCCTAACGAGACTCGCAATAGCTGACGTGGCATAAACACAGCCTTTCTACATCGCCTCTCCTCCATAGCATTTTCTCTTCATCGCAACTGTAACCGGCGAACCCTAATCCCCCCCAAAATCAAAAAAAAAAAATCTCATCGGAAAACCGATCTCCGATTATATCTCCCAATCCGAAATGAGCAAGGCCTTGGTTTCTGGAGGACTATAATGATCGGACACTCGGCGTCCCGTCTCGATTGCATGGGGTTTGAGCTATGCCTGAGCTTCGCCGTGGAGTCCGCCGTGGCCGTGTTCCCGAAGCTGTAGCTCCTAATCAGCAGCCTACGGATAAGAATCAGAGGAAGAAGAGCAACGGAAAAGCGGTTGTTGCCGTCGTCGGAGTTACGGAGAGGCCGAGGACGAGATTGGCGGCGAGGAGATTGAGAGAGGAAGATAAGGAGGAGATTAAGGATAAGAAGAAGGGTGAAGAAGAGAAGAAAGTGATGGCAATTGGTAACGATAGTGGTGGCTCTAACAAGGCGGCTGCTCAGGAAGAAGAAGGAAATACTGCTCCTTTCCCTGAAAGGGTAAACCTTTCTCTCTGATTTTGTTGGTGTTTGGAGATAATCTGCTAATGCATAGTTTTGGTGTAATGACTAACGATTCTGTCTCTTATTGTCAGGTCCAAGTTGGAGGATCACCACTGTATAAGGTTGAGAGGAAACTGGGGAAGGGTGGGTTTGGTCAAGTGTTTGTAGGACGTCGTATTAGTGGTAGTGATCGTAGTGCAGGAGTTAGCATCTTGGAGGTAATCTAACTCTGTCTGCCTTACCACAAGGATCTGTGTTATTTGCATAATCGTGTTAGCATTGTCTCACATAATTACTTTTGTAGGTTGCTCTGAAGTTCGAGCATCGAAGCAGCAAGGGTTGCAACTATGGTCCTCCACATGAGTGGCAGGTCTACAAGTGAGTGTTCGATCCTCTCAGTCTTTCTTACTATTTTTTTTAAAGATGTATTTGAAATTTAACGTTTTTATTGTTTTGTTGTGACTCAGTACGTTGGGTGGCAGCCATGGAGTCCCTAGAGTACATTTCAAAGGGAGACAAGGAGACTATTATATTATGGTACTAGATGTGGATCCCTTCTCGTCTCTCCTTTCTGTTTTCTCCTGCAGTATGATTGATTGTTGATGCTTTTTTACCTCAGGTAATGGACATACTCGGGCCTAGCTTGTGGGATATATGGAATACTTCAGGGCAAGCGTGAGTCTCCATTACACAACCTCGGAGAGTTCTTATCACTTCATTCATAATTTTTTTATCACAATACTTTCCCCCGTCTTAGCAGAATGTCCTCGGAAATGGTAGCTTGTATTGCGGTTGAATCACTGTCCATCCTTGAAAAGATGCATGCTAAAGGGTTTGTGCTTAAACTTTTCTATATTTTTATTTATTTATATTGGTTGCCCAAGGTTCCTTCTTATATCTATTTTGAGCTTCGGCGCCTTCAATTTTTTATGTTTTATCTCTGTTAACAAGCCTAAAAAGTCATGACTTGCTTTGGTTTCAGTTATGTGCATGGAGATGTTAAGCCAGAAAATTTCTTACTCGGCCAGCCTTCAACGCCTCAAGAGAAAAAGCTGTTTCTTGTTGATTTGGGTCTAGGTTGGTTGATTTCAACATCTCTATGATTTTTTTCCTTGTTTTTATTTATCTTTCTCATCTTTTTAACTAACTTTTCAGCAACAAAGTGGAGAGAAGGAGGTGGTAACGGACAACATGTTGAATATGACCAACGTCCCGATATGTTTAGGTAATGGTTTTCCATTTGTTACGTAATTCTGATTTTTGTATTCACTCTTACTCTTGTCTTGAATATTTCTCTGCTATTTTCTTTTTTGTAGGGGGACAGTTAGATACGCAAGTGCACATGCTCACTTGGGGAGAACTGCTAGCAGAAGAGATGATCTTGAATCATTGGCATATACACTGATCTTCCTTCATCGAGGTAGATTGCCATGGCAAGGATATCAGGTAGTTCAGACGTATCTTTTAAAAAAAAAAATAGAATGATGTTGTTAGCATTCTTCTTTCTCTGCTAATCCTTTCTATTGCTCAATTTTCAGGGAGATAACAAGTCATTCCTCGTTTGCAAAAAGAAGATGGCAACATCGCCGGATATGCTTTGTTGTTTCTGTCCCCCTCCTTTCAAGCAGTTTCTTGAGATCGTGGTAAATATGAAATTTGACGAGGAACCTAACTATGGAAAGTTAGTATCTCTGTTCCAAGAACTCTTGGGGGAAAACCCGGCAATTAGGCCTATTAACACAGAGGGTGCTCAAAAGGTGACGTGTTCATACTTTACATCTTTGCTTTTCTTTCCTATTTAGAAGTCATCTTGGAGTTGTTGTTTGATGTCTCGTATTTTTTTTTAATGCTAGATTATTTTCCAAGTTGGACAGAAGCGAGGTAGGTTGAGCATTGGGGAAGAGGAAGAAGATGCCCCTAGGAAAAAAGTCCGTCTAGGAGTTCCTGCAACTCAATGGATATCGATTTACAATGCCAGGCAACCAATGAAGCAGAGGTAAAAATTGCATGGTTAATTATACTTCCAATTGGAAGTCCAAATTTCTTACTGGACTGCGTTTGCGTCTCTAGTGGTTGCTTGGTTAAATAGATTTTTGATTCTTGCCGTCAAGGTTTCAACCGTGAAAACAATCTGTGACTAACAATCTACTTGTGCAACCAGGTACCATTATAATGTAGCCGATATAAGGCTACCACAGCATATTGAGAGAGGTATCGCAGATGGTTTGTTAATAAGCTGTGTATCATCATGTTCGAATTTATGGGCATTAATAATGGATGCTGGAACTGGTTTCACAAATCAAGTATACGAACTTTCTCCGGTCTTCTTGCATAAGGTTGGTCCAATGTTTCTCTGTTTTATTCTTAGGTATCTGTATTATGTCAAGATGATCTTACATGAGAGCAAACTCTGTTCTGTCTCAGGAATGGATAATGGAACAATGGGAGAAGAACTACTATATAAGTTCTATTGCCGGTGCAACCAATGGAAGCTCCTTAGTTGTCATGTCAAAAGGTACATATACACTTTTCCTGCTTTCGTAAAAAAACTATATATTTTTCTTCATGAGATATAATGTGCTTATTCGATGTTTTGTTTTTAAATTGGGTATTGAAGGCACGGCGTATACACAGCAGTCTTACAAAGTAAGCGATTCATTTCCATTCAAGTGGATAAACAAGAAGTGGAGAGAAGGCTTCCATGTAACCTCTATGGCAACAGCTGGAAGCCGATGGGGTGTTGTCATGTCCCGCAATTCTGGCTATAGTGAACAGGTTAGACTTTTGTCTTCATGATATGACTTCCTCTTCCTCCAGTTTTAGATTTATTGTTTTGATTTCTTACTCTCCGTAGGTTGTGGAACTGGATTTTCTGTATCCGAGTGAAGGCGTGCACAGGCGTTGGGATGGTGGATATAGAATTACATCAACAGCAGCAACAACAGATCAAGCTGCTCTAATTCTAAGCATCCCACGGCGTAGACTGGCTGATGAGACACAAGAGACATTGCGTACCTCTCAGTTCCCTAGCACTCATGTCAAGGTGAGTAATGATTTCTTAAATCTCTCGAGACTTTTGGTTTTGTTTTTGGTTCTCTCCTCATTAACAATGCATGTGATCTTGTGTATTGCTTTTTATCTTAATGCAGGAAAAATGGGGAAAGAATCTCTACCTGGCATCTTTAAGTTATGGCCGAACTGTGTCTTAAAATTTATTCATAAATATGTATTTGAAATTGAATGACTCTATTGTGTTTTTTTCAGTTGGATTGTGAATCGAAAAACCTGTTATTGTACCGTATTTCCAGTTTAGCTACACCATAAACCATTTTTAATTTTCATAACAGTAGTAACTAACGTGGGGTAAAAAGAAGACGTGGAACAAGTATTACTCCTCAACTTGTATGGACACAAACAACGTTGGGGAAGGCAGTGATCTTTTTGTAAGGAAAGATTCTTAAGAAGCAGGGAAAGCTTGTAGAAAACCAAGCTATGGCGCAAGAGTATGCAAGTTATAACCAGAAATTCAAGAACATACTCAGACAAAGATTACAAAGCTGAAGAGAATGGGCTATTTTGCTAGGAAACGTTGATTCTCTGTTTCATTGTTTGTATACGTTGTTACAGCTTCAAAAAAAAACTTTTTACAAACACCCCAAAAATGACACAGGAGTAAAGGCAAAGCAGAAACTATATGATGGTCGGATCATCCACAAAAGAAAACTCCCCAGACACCGCCAAGGGGAAGGAGACCTGACGTACTGATAGGTCCCAGTTATAGGGCAATCAATGTTGATCAAAACAAGAACACAAGAACAAGAACACTTTGGTTCTTTTTTTTTTTTTTTTGAAAAGGATGAACACTTTGGTTCTTAAGGACAAGTTTACTGCAATTTTCTCTTCTGCCTTTCATTTAATGTAAACTGATCTTAAATACAAAATAGATTAACTAACCCATACGTGAACGTGGTCTAACACATCCACAAACTAAGGAAACACAAATCCCACTAAACATATAAATAAAGATAAATTATTGAGACCATTGATTTAATCTTGGTGAAGATAGCCACGTCATCTCTTTCTCTACGTTGTATCTTATCACGTACATACTGAAAGTCAAAGCCGGCGAAGTCCTACCTGAGCGTGGTTAAGGGATTTGCCTTTGCCGAGACACCAAGGAGAAGGGGAGAATCCGACAACACTACTCCACATCGATGTGGACCAGACGAGGTCCCAGCCGAGAGAGACTTCACAAACCTTCACGCGCCTCTAAAACCAAGCAAGAAACGAATATCCCAAACAGATCAGATATCGGGATATCCTTTCAGCCAAACCCTAAAAGCTGACCGCAAGTGCTTCCCCATCAAAACAGGCCTCACCGCAACACCAGTGTCATCGATAGCAGAAAGGACTTCGCCATGGCCACATATCTAAATCCTAATAGTCACCGTGAAACCAAGGTGTTGGTATATCAGCAAGCAGATAAAAGAAGCAAATGCGGTAAAAAAAGAAGAAGCTTGAGGAAAGAGAGAAGGAACCGTCAGTAATAGAAGTTTGCACCACTATATAGAGAAGACAAACGCAGTAAATCTGTTTTCTTTAGCGAAAAGAAGAAGTATCTAGAAAAAGAAAGAGAGAGCTGTCTTTCCTCAGAACTGTAACTACATTATTTGGTATGCAGACTATGCAGTACTAAACAAATAGAATGATTACCCCAATCACTACCTAATCAAAACATTAGGATATAAATATTTTGCTGTCTTTGAAGTATTCCGATGGAGAGAGCTTTTATTTCTTACAAATTGAGATACTATGTCTACATTTTTAGTCATGTATGTATCTTTGTTTGAAAAATAAAAATACTCAAGAATTGTAAAATAATATCTATTCATAGTAAGAAAAGTAATCACATTTTGTTTCGTAACAAAAAAAACGTGAACGATTATTTGCATGAACCGCACGTCACAGACCGTTGTATTATTTATACTAGATTCTTTCTCCGCGCTACGCGCGGAAAAGTGTGTTGATAGTTTATTTTCCGATCATATGTTTTAATGTTTGTGTTTGGAATGAAAGTGTTGTATTTCTCAAAGCAATGAGAAAGTCGGTAAATTATTTAGGGGTGTTCAATCCGGTAAAAACAAACTAATTATAAATTGAACCTACCCGAGATTAAAAAATAGTTTTAATTTGGTAATCCATAACATAGCGAATAGATGTGATTTTTAAGAAACTGCACTATCCAGAATATTCTGAAGAAACGTGCTTTACTCAATTTTTTTATAAAATGATTATTTAAATATTTTGTTCCCCCAAAGCCTCAGTCATCTGTAAATGGAACACACTTATTTACATAATTAGATGTTTATATATTTTGGCCGAAGATATTCTCAAACCCCTAAATTTTTTTTCCTGATGTCTCATTCGACATAGGAATATCTTTCGTGCAGGCGCCTGGACCATGGTACGAACCCTCTCTCCAATATATTTTTAATTTTCGGTCATTTTCCGTTTTTTGCCGATTTAAACTTTGAAATTTGGTTTTACTAAATTTATGATTTTTAAACATATAGTTTCATTTTCATAAATCATTAATTTATATACATACTATTCATATAAGTAGAAATAAAACATTGTTTTATTTGTTTTATATTGAAAATGTAATACATCATTGTTTTTAACACTTCTATTAACTTTGATAATAGTTAATAATATTAAGTTAAATTAAAATTACATCAATGAAATTTAGTTAATGTATAAAAGGTAAAAACAATTTTTTCTTACTTTATACACAAACACATATGATAAGACAGAAAATCATAAATGAAACTTATACATACGATAATAGATGTGACTAAAACAATGATCATCCAAATAATCCGTACACTGAATCTTTATCTCTTGAATAATCTAGGAATATTTGTTTTGGCTTGAAACATACAATAAAAATAACTCCACGAAATTTTTAGCCCTTTTGCTTAAACCCAAAAAATAACTAAATAAGTCTCTACCTCTCATTAGAAACCAGAATCTACTAATGAGTTAAAGCCTCAAACACCACGTACTTTTTACTATATTTGTATCATATGGCTATTTCGATAAATATTTTGAACTTGGTTGTCTAACCAGATTATGAACATTGTAACTAAGACCATTATGAATCTTTAGTATATTTGTATCATCTATGCCACGGTAGCAATGTTCAAAATTGTAGGTTCTACGATTTTTATATTCAATTTTTGGATTTTTATTTTATAAAATATTAGGGTTTTTCTCGGGCTACTCCCGGGATATTCGTATAAGTTTTAGCTAAATTGAAAAATTTACACTTGTATTTGAATATAATTATTTTTGTTTATACCAATTGATTTTAAATTGTTAAATCGGTAAAAATTTGGTTTGTATTTATTAATTGCATAGTGTCCAAATTTTTCTTTTAATAATTGAACTCACAATTTGTTGTTTGTTATTACTGGAAATATATATAAAATGATAAGTAAGATGAGCAAAACTTAACTAAACCTTGTTATGATTTAAAACAAATTTTATCTTATTTATTGAGGTTTTGTAAAAAACAATAGTAAATTTCCAGTCGATTTAAAATTTGTTTTAAATTTAAAATTATTGAGTTGTAGTACCAATTAAGTTGAACAGTTTCATAATAGAAATAAATTTGAATAAGAAATTGATCCAAGAATAAAGATAATATTATTCTCCTAACCAGTTCATGAAAAAACATTATAAATAAAATATATAACAGAACAAACCATTTTTAAGAACAATTCCTTCAACAAACCATCACTGTAACTTTATATTTAAATAATATAAACCAATAATGACTCTCTAAATTAAGAATTCCAGCCTCGTCCCAAAGAGATTAGTCTTTACTTTTATGTTGGTTTGTGGCTGAATGAATATAATTTGAAGTAGTGGTTACAATGTTGGTGCGCTTGGTATAAGTCTTTAAATAGCTCTCCATGATGTGATTGAGTCTCCCTTTTATACGCTTCTCATCGCAACTGTTTCCAATCAGATGTGTTTCAATCATTGTAATTACTACTAATGCTTGTGTTTAACAACGTCTGTTGTTGTTAGCCCAGTTATTCATCGTAACATGTCACAAAAAGAACATACAAATTATGTAAAAAATGTAATCCGTTTGTTTTCTCGTTGGAACAAATTCACGGTAATTATTTTCAAATATATGGCGTAAGATTAAATATTTTCAACGGCGGGCAGGTCTCACACATTGTCTTCCTAAGTTCTGTATGTATCTTAGCTAATTTGTTAATCAAATAATTTTTAAAAGGTTCCTAACTTGGATATTTGAATATACATCTTTATGTGTATATATGGTATTGAAAATTTCCAGAAACATTTACTCTTTCTTTCTTCCTGTGTAAAGATCACTTTCTGATCCCCAAACGTTATCTTCTTCATCTCATGAGATTCTTCCAGACATTAGCAATAAACCAAGAGGGAGAGAGAACTAAAAGCTTAACAATCACGAATATCAGCAGATAATTATTGAAAACCTACCGCAAATAAAGATTAAAATAAGATGCAACGGTTGCCAGGCGTTCCGTCTCTGATTCTTTTAAGAGCTACATTTGCAGCTGCTGCTATATGCCTATATCACATGCTTGAGTGGGAATTGTTCACCTCCTGATAGAAAGAACAACAACAGCATTTTAGGTTTGAAACAGAAAGTAAATATTAGGTAGCAGCTAGACATGAGTAAACAGCTTAAATCTCAAAATTTTAGCAAGAAGAACATAAGATAATACCTACGTGTGGAGAATCAGCGGTGCTCACGGGGAAGTTGAAGCTGCTCTAAACCTTCTGAAATGGTAACAGTAACTGATTGGTATTCCATAAGAGAAATGCAATCAGAAACTCTTAAGATTCAATTCTGTAACCTAAAAACAATTTGGAATCTAACAAACCCTAAAATAACATAAATTGGTAAGTACAATAGGCGGAAGATACAACGATTGAAAATGATCATATTAGGTAGTTCTTATACCTGCTCATGTATCAACAACATCGCAAGACCAAGTCAAAGCCCATCAGAACTATTATCTGTGAGGTTCTACTCGGATTGGGAGACACAGAGGTGGTAGGTTCCATCAATCAGTGTGCGGAGGAGCAGGTGAATAACATCAACGGTTACTTATAGTGTGAGAAAGGGGAATTTGGAGAGTTTTGACCCGGTACGACTACTGAACTAATCACTGCATATCCCAGCTCTCATGAAGAGAGAAGTAAAGAACATAATTAATTGAATGATTAAGATTGGAGCTTGATGACTTCACAGTAACGGAGTTTAGAAATTGAAAACGGTGATGATGGAGTGGAAAAGTTGGAGAACCCTGTCTTGCTACGAACATCGTGCTGAGAAAGAGAAAAGGTTTAAATGGGCTACTTCGATTTTTAATCAGCCCAAGTAAGTGTGGCCCGATTTTAACTTCTAAGACAGTCTGACATGACATGGCAAAATAAAGCTTCACTATTGGTTGATTTAATTAAGTGACGTGGATAGCTTTAGAGTGGAGGATATTCTCCTTTTATTATAGTATAGATTTTTGATAAAAAAAGGAAATTTATTAAACCTTTTTTTTGGTTCGGTTCTTTCCTAAAGAGAGACTCGCAACAGCTGACGTGGCATAAACTACCGCATTTTCACATCGTCTCCTCTCTCCACAACTTTTTTTTTTTTTGGCTCTTCATCGCAACTTTAACCGGCGAACCCTAATCCCCCAAAATCAAACTTTTCTCATCGGAAAATCGATCTCCGATTATATCTTCCAAATCGCCTTCCAAAATCCGAAATGATCAAGGCCTTGGCTTCGGGAGGACTATGATGATCGGACTCTCGGTGTCCCGTCTCGATTGCATGGGGTTTGAGCTATGCCTGAGCTTCGCCGTGGAGTCCGCCGTGGCCGTGTTACCGGCGCTGTAGCTCCGAATCAGCAGCCTGCGGATAAGAATCAGAGGAAGCAGAGCAACGGGAAAACCCGTGAACCGGTTGCAGAAGCCGTCGAGAGGCCGAGGACGAGATTAGCTGCGAGGAGATTGAAATTGAAAGAGGAAGATAAGAAGGTGATCCTTCAGGAGAATCTAAAGGACAGCGATATTGATAGTAAGAAGGGTGAAAAAGAGGAAGAAGAAGAGAAGAAAGTGATGGCGATTGGGAACGATAGTGGTGGCTCTAATAAGGCGGCTGCTCAGGAGGAAGAAGGAAATACTGCTCCTTTCCCCGAAAGAGTAAACCTTTCTCTATAATTTGTGCATAGTTTTGGTGTGATGACTAATGATTATGTCTCTTATTATCAGGTCCAAGTTGGAGGATCACCGCTGTACAAGGTTGAGAGGAAGCTTGGGAAGGGTGGTTTTGGACAAGTGTTTGTAGGACGTCGTATTAGTGGTGGTAATGATCGTAGTGCAGGAGCTAGCATCTTGGAGGTAATGTAACTCACTACTGTGCCGGATTGTAACCACAACGATCCTGTGCTAGAATTGTCTCACTTCTCCTGTTTATTTTATAGGTTGCTCTGAAGTTTGAGCATCGAAGCAGCAAGGGTTGCAACTATGGTCCTCCACATGAGTGGCAGGTCTACAAGTGAGTGTTCCATTCTCTCACTCTTTCTTACTTTTTTTATTAAGGATGTATTTGAAAATTTAACATTTTTATTATTTTATTATGACTCAGTACGTTGGGTGGCAGCCATGGAGTCCCTAGAGTACATTTCAAAGGGAGACAAGGAGACTATTATATTATGGTACTGGATGTGGATCCCTTCCTTCTCTCCTTTCTGTTTTTCTCCTGCGGTATGATTGATTGTTGATGCAATTTTTTTACCTCAGGTAATGGACATACTCGGGCCTAGCTTGTGGGATATATGGAATACTTCGGGGCAAGCGTGAGTCTCCATTACACAACTTTGGAGAGTTCTAATCACTTCGTTCATAATTTTTTTTCACAATACTTTCCCCTGTCTTAGCAGAATGTCCTCGGAAATGGTAGCTTGCATTGCAGTTGAATCACTGTCCATCCTTGAAAAGATGCATGCTAAAGGGTTTGTGCTTGAACTTTTCTATTTTTTATTTATTTATTTATTTATATTGGTTGCCCAAGGTTCCTTCAAGTTTTTATGTTTTATCTCTGTTAACAAGCCTAACAAGTCATGACTTGCTTTGGTTTCAGTTATGTGCATGGAGATGTTAAGCCAGAAAATTTCTTACTCGGCCAGCCTTCAACGCCTCAAGAGAAAAAGCTGTTTCTTGTTGATTTAGGGACTAGGTTGGTTGATTTCAAGTATCTCTGTGATTTTTTCCTAGGTACTTATTTACCTTTCTCATCTTTTTAACTAACCTTTCAGCAACAAAGTGGAGAGAAGGAGGTGGTAACGGTACAACATGTTGAATATGACCAACGTCCCGATATGTTTAGGTAATGATTTGCAAACTACTACGTAATTCTGATTTGTGTATTCACTCTTACTCTTTTCTTGATTATTTCTGTGCTTTTTTTTGTAGGGGGAACAGTTAGATACTGCAAGTGCACATGCTCACTTGGGGAGAACTGCTAGCAGAAGAGATGATCTCGAATCATTGGCATATACACTGATCTTCCTTCATCGAGGCAGACTGCCATGGCAAGGATATCAGGTAGTTCAGACGTATCTTTTTTTTTTTTAGAATGATGTTATTAGCATTCTTCTTTCTCTGCTAATCCTTTCTATTGCTCAATTTTCAGGGAGATAACAAGTCATTCCTCGTTTGCAAAAAGAAGATGGCCACATCGCCGGATATGCTTTGTTGTTTCTGCCCCCCTCCTTTCAAGCAGTTTCTTGAGATTGTGGTAAATATGAAATTTGACGAGGAACCTAACTATGGTAAGTTAGTATCTCTTTTTCAAGAACTCTTGGGAGAAAACCCGGCAATTAGGCCTATTAACACAGAGGGTGCTCAAAAGGTGACGATTTCATGCTGTACATCTTTGCTATCTTTCCTATTTAATAGTCATCTTGGAGTTGTTGTTTGATATCTTATTTGGGTGCTAGATCATTTTTCAAGTTGGACAGAAGCGAGGTAGGTTGAGCATTGGGGACGAAGAAGAAGATGTCCCTAGGAAAAAAGTCCGTCTAGGAGTCCCTGCAACTCAATGGATATCGATTTACAATGCCAGGCAACCAATGAAGCAGAGGTAAAAAAAAATCCTGGTTAAAATTATACAGTCAACTTGTAAATGTCTTTGATCCGTAACGGTGCCTCCAGTGGGAAGTCAAAGTTTCTAACGTAGATTGCGTTTTGTGAGTTTGATTCCTAGCTTCAATATGTCTCCAGTAAAAAAACCTAACAATCTACTTGTGCAACCAGGTATCCATTATAATGTAGCTGATATAAGGCTAGCACAGCATATTGAGAGAGGTATCGCAGATGGTCTGTTAATAAGTTGTGTATCATCATGTTCGAATCTATGGGCATTAATAATGGATGCTGGAACTGGCTTCACAAACCAAGTCTATGAACTTTCACCTGTCTTCTTGCATAAGGTTGGTCCATTGTCTCTCTGTTGATTATTATTAGGCCTGTGTTCTGTCAAGATGATCTTATAACTATGTTCTGTCTCAGGAGTGGATAATGGAGCAGTGGGAGAAAGAACTACTACATAAGTTCTATTGCCGGTGCAACCAATGGAAGCTCCTTAGTTGTCATGTCAAAAGGTAAATATACACTTTTCCTTCTTTTGGTAAAATAATAATATTTGCTTTTTTCTTCATGAATGGTAAGGTATATGATGTGCTTATTCGATGTTTTGTTTTTAAATTGGGTATTGAAGGCACGGCAGTATACACAGCAATCTTACAAAGTAAGCGATTCATTTCCATTCAAGTGGATAAACAAGAAGTGGAGAGAAGGCTTCCATGTAACCTCTATGGCAACAGCTGGAAGCCGATGGGGTGTTGTTATGTCCCGCAATTCTGGCTACAGTGAACAGGTTTGATTTTTTTTTGCTTTCATGAGATGACTTCTTAATCTTCCTCTTTCTAATTCATAAATTCTACCATATTGATTTCTGATTCATAAATTCTCCAATCTCTCTCGCTCTCTTTGCAGGTTGTGGAACTGGATTTTCTGTATCCGAGTGAAGGCGTGCACAGGCGTTGGGATGGTGGATACAGAATTACATCAACAGCAGCAACAACAGATCAAGCTGCTCTAATTCTAAGCATCCCACGGCGTAGACTGGCTGATGAGACACAAGAGACATTGCGTACCTCTCAGTTCCCTAGCACTCATGTCAAGGTGAGTAATGATTGCTTAAATCTCCTGAGACTTTTCTTTGTTTTTGTTTTTGGTTCTCCCTTCATCATTGTGTATTGCTTTTTATCTTAATGCAGGAAAAATGGGGAAAGAATCTCTACCTGGCATCTTTAAGTTATGGCCGAACTGTGTCTTAAAATTTATTCATAAATATGTATTTGAAATTGAATGAAGGTATTGTGTTTTTTTTCAGTTGGTGCCACTCTCTATGTATTGCTTGTATGCCTTGTTACAGCTTCAAACAAAACTTTTTAAAAAGGCCCCAAAAATGACAAGAGGAGTAAAGTCAAAGCAGAAACTATGTGATGGTGGGTTAGTAAGGAATCTGAAACTCTCTTGATACAAAACGTTTCTCTGAAAAAATGAGTCACAAAAATACTGAAAAACAGAAGAAACCGAAACTTTGTGGTGGTGGTTTATTGCCTTGCAACAACACACGGGTCCTGCTTCTGCCTTTGCGTGCGTTAGTTATCACACTGATCAACGCACCACATGTGTCTGGTATTGAGTTGGCAACCATCAACTTTAACCCGAAAGCCTTTATCAGATAAGCCAATTTGCTTTCGTTACTGCTTTCATCCAACCCTTGAAGCTTCTGAGCTTGCTCCCGTGAGGGAATACTGTAAAGCTGAAGAAGATTGGTTGGATCATCGTCTTCGAACGCTGTCAAAACAAACTCTAACTAATCCAACTGATTTCGGATCGTCCGTTGATGGGTTGAATACGAATGAGATCTTCCCTATTTGCATAGTCAGGTCTTTTGAACAGATCTTCAAGGACATCGATTGTTAACTCCACTGTATCTTTGGACAGTTTTTTTTTGGGTTAATGCGAGAAACATTCACAACCTGTTATATCCACGACGCTTCTCTTAAACCGCTTTAAGTAGGCACCATGCATAATGGCTGGATGTTGCCTTGTCGTGGCATCACCAGCAAAAAAGATAGTCGGTTATTTACACTTTCAGCTAGAATCTCGTAGTCTACGCCATATGAACCAACCCTTACATGAGAATATGATCCATATGACAAAGGATCACTTGACACTTCCCCATCTCGTGCAAATCGCCTGTATTGGGTCAGGCACAAAAGTACCTTTAGGACCATATATGTCTGCAAATATGTCAAAAGAAAAAAACATTATTATAGCGAGAATTTGGAAGTAGATTACGCTCTAAGTATTACCTCTGAGGTTTTTCAAAACACTGTTAAGTAAGGTAGATGGTTCTGTCCACTCAGATCTTTGAGTGTACAAAACTTTAGCTACACCTGAGTACCCTGAGAGTCTCCAACATTTCACCCCAAGGAGATCTTATTAGCAGTCACATCCATCACCTCCCTCACTTCAGCAACCTTATCAAGCAGTTTATTAAACCTAAACTCAACTTTGGAGTCAACAACCACTCCCTCTGAGTTATTATATAAAGGACAATGGTCTCTAACCTTGTGAAGTGGAACAGAAAGCTGCCTCGCAAGAACTCCAAGTGGGTTCGCATGTAGACCCGTGATCACACTACCACCGAGTTCATTTGCGGCAAATCTATCTTCTGAGTATAGACTCTACCACTAGGACGACTCCTGGTTTCTAAGAGAAGAACCTTAAACCCCAAAGACAAAAGCTGTCTTGCAGCAGACAACCATCAAGTTCAGCACCAACAACCAATTTTTACTTAGTAATAAACCATGGGCTAAGTAAACATGGACCGAAGCAAGTAGAAATCATATAGGCCCATTTTTATTTAGTACTAAACTCTGGGAAGATATTTTCTCTTGTCAGTTCCTGGGAAGATATTAATGTAAAGCATTTCAATTGTGTAAATAAGATTTGATACATTAAAGTATAGTAATGTAGACAATTACAGTCGTATATAAGAAAATTATTAAGATTGATTAATCTATGTTAGAAAATTTTTATAGGTTCAACTCAAATTAAATGTGATTTGTCAACTATGCAAATTATTGAGAAAATTCTACCAAAGAGTTCATCATGTAGATTGCCAAATTCAGATCTTTATAATATATTTTGTAGTGCAAGTACAGTTTAGTGTTGTACAAATACAATCATTATACGTGAATTTTTATGATATTAATAAAACAATAAACTAGTATTTGAAAACAAATTTGAAGGATGAAGGAAGATACGTTACATGTCATGATTGGCATAACCAAAGCGGCCCATACACAAAGATGGTGTACGGTTGAAGATAAAGAGATCATGCAGATTTAATAACGTAGGGTCATTGTCTCTTCATTTCATCACATTATGAAAAAATGACATCTCGATCTGATTCGTATTATATCTCACATGGCTCTTCCGTATCTTCCTACTCACGTGTCATTTATCTTGTGATCCCAATTCTGGGAGAAATCATACGTAAAGATCTCTAAACCTTATCCATGTTTGTGTCAATCTCTTTCGACAGTTTTGTGGTAATAAAACTGAAGTTTAAAGTAAATAAAAACGGTCAAAACTCTGTGACTTCGATTAGAACATAGGATTTCTAATCATTTGCGTTCACGCACCTTCACGCATATACATCTTATGTATGATGATTGGATTGGACCGGGTGTGTTTATGCAGATACTTGTGTAAAGTGTCATTATTATCATGTGCGGAAGTTGGAAGGATAATTGTACTGACTGTTGAATAAGATACCTTTTCATGCTAATAGTTGTACACTTTGGACCTGCATGGGTAAGAACAAAGTAGCTGCAGCAAGTAGAAGCTCGAAAATGGCATGCGGTGGACCATCATTTTTCGCTTCTTATAGTAGTTTTACATTATGATCTCTTCATCAGGCCACGCTAACGTGTGTGTGTGTGTGTGTGTGAGTAAATCGTGACGGTACTGAACCATGTTATAAAGCATATCCATGAGAGACGCCTTAAGGTTATCAAACAACAAATTAAAATAAATATTTTCAGGATTATTCTAAAATATAATTAAATTTTGGTTTTGAAATAAAAGTGGAATCAATAGAAAAATGAATGACCTTTTCAAAGGTTTTCATTCGAGAATTTTTTTTCAGTACTGAACTTCTTGTGGGAATTCTTTGATTGGAGCTTTTGCTGTGTAAAATTACTTTTTTAGTTTTTGAGTGGTCCAAATCTAGGTTCTGTGTTTTTTTTTCTGAAAATGGGTTAAAATAGATGTTCTTACCATTTTAGTTTATGATGGCCGAAAAATTAATTGTGGAAGTACCTTGTACAAGAGTTAATTACGCATTCATTTATTTATTGGTTTTTATTCAAAATGGTAATAAATGTATATTACCGTTCTGAATAACTTTTTTTTTGCGAAACACCATTGTGAAGAATATAAATGCAATTTTTCCTCGGAACTGAAGAATCCAGTACGCAACCTTGAAAGAAGAACAAAATACACAGTTTTAATGACGGAAGAGACAATTCACTGTACCAGTGTCATTAGGAAAAGTGAAGACACACAGTTACATAATACTGGTTGCTTGAGTGTTTCTGTGGGTTGCATAAATGATGGTTGCATAAACTTATTATTTTCAAACTTATTAATAAAATGTATTAGAACTTAATTATTGATACATATTTTTGCAATTTTATATTTCTTATATTTCTAAACCAATAAATTTTAAGAAATGCAATTAATATTTTTAAAGTTCACAACTTAAGAAATATATTAAAACATAAAAATACCATCTTATAAAAATAAATTATTTTTCTAGAACATGAATTTTTTTTTAAATGGAGGAAGTATTTATTAGTGTTCCAACACAACTGATGGGTCGCTAGCAACATAGGTTACGAGCTAGGTGATTAAATTTAGGGTCATTGTCTCGAAACTACTATGTACGATCGATTAGTTAAGTAGACGCACAATATAATAGTAACAAATATGACAAAAATGTCTTATTACGTCTTATTAAGACGTGCGTGTAATTCTTAATGAAAAATTCCCCGCACGATACACTCTATTTAATAAAACCATATTACAAAAGTTTGCTATGTCATTACGGACAATATCACCGCACAAACTATAAAACTTCCATTACTTAATCTATTCTATTAATTCTTCAGCATGACCAGTTGATATCATGTTGAGTCCAACAATTATTTTTAATGGTCTATACTTAAAAAATATTAACTTCATCAAATTATATATCGTGGCTGTAACCACCACTCCAACTGCATAATAATCGGTTTTCTTTAGAAAATATGAGGCTTTGACTTTCTTTTTCAAAAGCACACGTGAATGTAGAAAAAAATAGGATCATGGGCCTTGATTTACAATACTCATTTTCAATTCAGTGACAAATTATAATGTGTAATATTTTTTGTTTGGTATAATATTACGTGTGTAATAATAATGTTTTATATCATAATATATAAAATCATCTCATGAAACGTTAATGAAAAACATATAATTTTTTTATTTAATTACTATTTGATTACTTAAACAAAACTATAACTATAGTTTATTTTTTTATATAAAAAATTAATAACTATCAATACTATTAAAGTTGAAGTATGTTCTATTGATATTAGTTGAGTTCAATTAAAATAAATATTATTACTATATGTAATTGCTTATGCGTGTGTATATATAACTGTTTCTACTCATGTTGTTGTGATCTTCAAAACCGTTTTTGTGTTCGAAAAAAGTACGGCCGGCTCTACGTGTGAGTTAGGTCTTCCGCATATTCTTTAATACATTTTGCGCTCTAATTTACACGTCAACTACTTTCTTCATTTTTGTTTGTAAATTTAATCAACTAAAAGTTATTTATTTTAAGGACAGATCATAAATTTGGTCCAACTATTTGAAAAATCGATTTGCAGGTACGGGTTATGAATATTTTATGCGGAATGAGTGCAGGTTGGTGAGTTTTTGATCGCGACTACCCGTCGACCCCCAAAGTATTTAAAAAATAAAAAGTAAAAAAGTAAATATATTTTTTAGAAATACAGGAATTTGAAAATAATAATTTATAATTTAAATCATGTATAATTTTTTATTATAAATATATTTTTATAATAACTAAATTAAATAATGATTTTTAAAATATATATATTACCCGCGGATAACCACAAAATTAAACGGAGTGGGTTCGGGTACACAATTATTTATTTGCGATTTGTGCGGATCAGATTTTTTGACCAAAAAAAATTGAAAATCCACGGGTTAGCGGGTCAGTGAAGCGAATTCGACCCGCAACCTAGCTTTAACCGTGCGTATACCGGATCAATTTTTTAAATTACTATTATTTAATAAATATATTTGACTAAAATTTATACACAAATATGATTACAAAAATATAAATATACTCAAAAAACAAAAATATCAAAAATTGAATTTAAAACAAAAAATATACCCGCCCTTCTAAGAGCGGGTCAAAATCTAGTTATGTATTAATAATGTAAGTCGAGAACTCGAGGAACATGAAACAATGTACTGCTTCGAAGTGTGCTAAGCAGACTTTGTTCTGTATCAAAAAGTTAAATCAAATATTTTTTGGGTGTAAACGTTAAATCATTATATGTTTGTTTACTACTTAGAAAGTATAAATTATCTGTTTTTACTATGATAGTTGAGTAATCACCGGTGACTAATACAATATTAACATTAGATCAATAAAGTTAATTGTCTTTGCGTAGTACATCATACAGACTCATGCCGGCACCAACCCCGATATAAATGACGTTGTCGTTTCTATAGAAGCTATTATTAGTTTAGTTTAATATATTATACTGTACAATAATGTTAATATTGTATAGTTGTTGACCCTTAAAATATACTGTAGTAGTATAATATCTGGGTGGTAGTGTGACAGAAGGAGGCTGATTGAAGTAGTGACGGCATTGGCCGCCGTTGATGATGTGACCTATATTCAGCTAATCAATACACTAATCAGTTTCAAACAATCAGTTAAACACTGAAATATCTTTTCAAATATATTTGGAATCCAAACAAGGCATCTAACATGTTCCCACAAATCATAGAAGATATAAAATTTAGATCAAATTATTATGTTTTGTATCCAGAGATACCGTGGGATCATGCATCGTGGAAAATTTGAAAGAGGACCACATGATCTGAATATTTTTGTAGTATTATTATGAAAATTTTGTAATAAGGAAAAGAATAAAATTGGTGAAATTAGAAAGGTAGTAATGATTAGTGGGATGGTTGGGGTTGGACGGACCCACGATGGATTACTACATGACACTCGAGCCTGAACTACCTGTGATTGTGCTCTGTTCTATACTTAACACATTTTTGGACCATTTCCTTTTTATTTTGTCTCTACACTTTTGTATTAAATTTAATTAACTTCATTATTTTCTAATTTCTATATAATCCGATCTGATGTAATCAATTTAATTCATGCAAAAGCCAATCACGGTTCTTTTTCAAGCAATTTGTTTTCTCGAGTATAAAGAACCAAGTGTTGTCTCGTTTGAATTTGAACTGTTCAAAATAATAGTAAACTATTGAATCTTAAGATCAACGTAATCAATAGTACTAGTATTTGTTTAATCGAATTTAATCAGACCTGTCGGCTGTGACTACGTACTTGTTTAGAAAACCACGTTTAGGAGATGGAGACTGCGTTTGATTCAAATTTGTCATATATAAAGACGTCGATTCGTTTCCCGAGGTCTGTCATCGAGAGGGTGTTTAAGGAGATCTGAAAGATAGTCACAAAGCTACAAAAATTTAAATTTCAAACTAAAGAGTAGGGAGAAGAGCGATAAAAGAGTAGAATTGGTTACTTTCAGTTCAAGCAATTTTGGAACTAATAATAAGCAATCTCAATATCTACAAGTGAAACAAGATTAGTAAGAAAAAAATAAGTTATCTTCGGAGATCATTTTACGAATTTTATAAACCCCACACAAAAAACTATAGTTTATTTTGTATATGTATTTTTTTGAACTTCTTTGGAAAAATAATTTTGAGCTCATTCAAAATGGGACCAGCTAAAGGCTTCCCAAAGGGCAAAACTAACCGGGACAAAGTCTCTCCAAAATCCAACGAGGACAAGGGTCTATTCACATCTAACCAGCAATATGAATTAGACGAACAATCACCTAACCAGTTGATATATTACAGGGAAAGTTTCGAATTTGTGTTTTTTTACCAGTATATCTCTTCAAGGGTAAATTCGATTTCTCCAAATGCAGGAGTTTTGGTCAACTAGAAACTGATAAAAAAAAAACTAAAACAGTTTTAAATTAAAGTAACAAGTCCACTTGTACAGCATACCATAACCAACATTCTTAAAAATCAGCTAAGTGTTTAAAAAATTGATTTATGCGATGCCTAAACACTAAACTTAAAAGATTAATCATAAAATTCATAACCAGGATTTTAACTATAACTTTTAGCAGAAATCATTCAAAATCTCAAACATAATCATTTATATGATAAGATTAATTACTTTTTTACAAATGGCAAACCATATATATTTTTTAAATGAAATGATAACAGCATTGGGAAAGACAGAATAGAAAACAGTAATAAGCAGAAAGAGCTTCTGCATTATTTTAGTAGGACTAGAAAGATAGTTATTTTGTTATTACTAGAGAAAAGGCTAAACCCAAAACCCTAAAAAGAAAAAGAAAAAAAAAAAGCTGTTTTCACATCTTTCTTCTCTTCCTCCTTGGCGGTTTGTTTTCTTATTATCTCTCTCCAGTAATTTGGATTAGTGTTCTGTGCTTTGATAGTGAAAGGAGAGACAGAAGCTTGAGGACAGACTCACACAATCAATGCTTCTTCTTCTTCTGGTAATTTCATTTTCTTCTCCTATGTTCTTCTTCTCGTCTCGTCTCACTCTCTCTTTTTTTGTTTTTTTTCCACTTATTTCGTTGAATCGTTTTCATAGGCGGTGAAATTCATGAGAGAGCTTTAGCTTAGCTTAGCTGGGTGATTTTATTTATTTATTTATCTATCTCGTATAATAATCTTCTTCTGGCAGTTTGCGATAAATAATTAAAATGCATTTAATCTCTTTGTCCCTTCTCTTTGGTTTTATTAGTCGAAATCGCTGGAAAAATTCCTTTGTCATTCATTCTCGTGAATTTCGTTTAAAAAAAAAAAAAAAAAATCTCTATTCTCTTCGAGTTTAAGTATTTTAATGAAGGATTTTTGAGGTTTTAATTCTCTACCTATATCTATTTTTTTTTCTTCAGTGTCTTCTTCTCTCTTTGTGTCTTCAATCACAATCTTTCCTTGCTTCGTTATCGTTTTTAATTTTTTTGTGTGTATTCAACACAGGTGGAGTTTTGAAGTTGTGGACAGCTTTTTGAAAGGGGGAAGAATCTCCTCGTGTCTTTTGTCTTCTGCTCAACAGGATTTTTTGTTCCTTTGTTGTTGTTCAGATCGATAAAAATCAAAGAGGCTGTAATAAGCTTTTTTTTTTCTGGCTCTGTGATTCATTTTCAAAGGGTGGAGGAGGTTTTGGGATCTTTGGAGTTGAATCCGTTCTTTTCAAGTTCCGTTGTGAATTTAGCAGAGAGGAGGTTTTGTATTTATCTGCAAGGAGGAGAGAAAGTCTTCTTTGATTCTTTGTCTTTGAGGTTTCTAAACTTGGTGGGGGCACAGTAGCTAAAATAATGCAAAAAGCTAGAAGAGTCCTGTTATCTTCCAGAATCTTGTGAGCCTTTTATCTCTCCAATTAAAAGTACAGAGTACCTTTGAGGATCCTGTTATAATAAAGGACATACCAAAAGAAGAGAGGTCAAGAAAACTCTCTTGCATTTCTCTTCGCTTTTTTGCTCTCTGCTGTTGGATATATTATCTTTTAAATGAGTCGTCTACTGAAGCGAGGGAAGCAGGAAAAGCCTCCTCTAGTATCTGATGGTGCTGCTGAGAAGGTTATCGTCGCTGTTAAAGCCTCTAGGGAGATCCCTAAGACTGCTTTGATTTGGGCTTTGACTCATGTTGTTCACCCTGGCGACTGCATTACCCTCATTGTCGTTGTCCCTTCTCAAAACTCTGGTACTTTTCTTGCCCATCTCTCTTTGGATGTTTTGATTTTCTCTGTTTTATCCTTACATCTAATTTACCTTCTGATGAATGAATGTGTAGGAAGAAAGCTTTGGGGTTTCACTAGGAGTTTCCCTATGTTTGCCGGAGACTGTGCAAGTGGTCACCAGAAACCACATTCTGAAGCACTTCCAGCGATAAAGAGTGACCTCACTGACACTTGTTCCCAAATGATTCTCCAGCTTCATGATGTCTATGATCCCAATAAGGTTTTTTGCTCTTATAGCATACACATATCATGATACCGTGAATAGCATCACATCTTTCTCATGTTCTTGTTGTTTGTGATATTACTATAGATAAATGTCAAGATTAAGATTGTTTCTGGATCACCCTATGGAGCAGTTGCTGCTGAGTCGAAGAAAGCACAAGCAAACTGGGTAGTACTAGACAAGTAATCATCCACTTTCTTTTAGCTTTTGAACATGTTTATGGATAAAATTAGTAGATAACACCATTATCTTTACTACTTTCCCAACTTACACTGTGTGATTTGTTTTGCAGACACCTTAAGCACGAAGAGAAACGGTGTATGGATGAATTGCAATGTAACATTGTGGTGATGAAGCGTTCTCAGGCAAAAGTTCTGCGCTTAAACTTGGTTGGATCTCCTAGGAAGGTTGCTGAGAAAGCGTCTCCTTTACCAACCGGACCAGAAGAAGCATCTGAAAAAGACACAAAGAACACAAAAGGATCGTTAGATTCCGACAGAGGACTACCTGTAACTCCAACTAGCAGCCCGGAGCTGGGGACGCCATTCACAAGCACAGAAGCCGGGACTTCATCAGTGTCAAGCTCTGACCCGGGAACTTCACCGTTTTTCACCTTGGGAACGAGTGGGTACATGAAGAAGGATGGAGCCTTGGTCATCAAGGAGAACGATGATTCCGGCTCTGAGACAGAGAGTGAAAGCCAATCATTAGCGTCGACCAGTATGAGATTCCAGCCTTGGATATCAGAATGTATTGGCGGCACACATCGCCATTCATCTTTAGAGGCCGAGGAAGGCCTATGGAAAAACGATGATAGGGCTCAAATATCCACTACAAAGGCTTTGCTTGAGAAGTTCTCTAAGCTTGATGTAGAAGCTGGGCTGTCTTCTAGTAGAAGGATGGATGTGGAGTTTAGTGGAAACGTGAGAGATGCAATATCACTCTCTCGTAACTGCTCCTCCTGGTCCTCCTCCTCTGTGCTCTATCTGCCAGCACAAGGCTCCGGTATTTGGGAAACCTCCAAGGCTGTTTTCATACGCCGAGCTTGAGCTTGCAACAGGTGGGTTCTCGCAAGCTAACTTCTTGGCTGAGGGTGGATATGGTTCTGTTCATCGTGGTGTACTACCGGAAGGACAGGTAGTTGCGGTAAAGCAGCACAAACTGGCTAGTTCTCAAGGAGATGTGGAGTTTTGTTCCGAAGTGGAAGTTCTCAGCTGTGCTCAGCATAGAAACGTCGTCATGCTAATTGGTTTCTGCATTGAAGACAGTAGACGGCTCTTGGTTTATGAATACATATGCAATGGTTCACTTGACTCCCATCTATACGGTAATGATGATGCCTTTTTATTTGTGGTAGAGAGAATGTTTTGCTCAGTATCAAGCTCTTATCCAGGTCGGCAAAGGGAAACACTGGAATGGCCTGCACGGCAGAAGATTGCTGTTGGAGCTGCAAGAGGTCTTCGGTATCTTCACGAAGAGTGCAGAGTTGGCTGTATTGTCCACAGAGACATGCGTCCTAACAACATCCTCATTACTCATGATAACGAGCCACTGGTATGTGTATATACTAATGTTGGCTTTTGTTTTTGTTTCATATGCTCTTTGGTCCTAAGACAGCTGTTAAATTCCATCAGGTCGGAGATTTTGGTCTAGCGAGATGGCAGCCTGATGGAGAACTAGGTGTAGAAACACGAGTGATAGGAACCTTCGGGTGAGACATCAACTAAAAGCTGTAATTTTCTTCCTGAAACTTTGCTAAAAGAAAGTAATATTTGTGCAGCTATTTAGCTCCAGAGTATGCTCAAAGCGGACAGATAACAGAGAAAGCGGATGTCTACTCGTTCGGGGTTGTTTTAGTTGAGCTAGTCACAGGCCGCAAAGCCATTGACATTACAATGCCGAAAGGCCAACAATGCCTCACTGAATGGGTAATTAATCTACATCTTGATTACTCACTCAGCAAAAGTAAATAGTACTGATGCTCGAGTTCCTTGTGATCTCAGGCACGTCCGCTACTGGAAGAATATGCTGTAGAAGAACTTATCGATCCGAGACTTGGGGACCGTTTTGTGGAAAGTGAGGTCATCTGTATGCTTCATGCAGCTTCCTTGTGTATACGTAGAGACCCACATTTGAGGCCACGCATGTCTCAGGTAAACCCTTGCAGTCACTCTTCATTGTCCATGATGATTCTAAACTTTTCTGATGATACTAATAAATTGTCTGGTCAAAATTCTAAAGGTGTTGCGTATACTGGAAGGAGATATGATAATGGATGGGAACTGCTGCTCAACTCCAGGGTCAGAGGCAGGCAACAGAAGCGGGCGGTTCTGGGCGGATCAGTACAGCAGCGGTCAGCTAACAAAAGATGGGTTTGGGTCGGATAGGTTCAGTGAAAGGGTGTCTGTTGAAACGCCAAGACTAGCTATAAGGGAGAGGGAAAGAGGTCAAAGGTTGGAACTAAACCACAGCAAGCAATGATAACTAAAAGGATTAAGAGAGTACAATCAGATAACAGTGTCTTATGGAAAAGTTTTAGTTGATAGGGGTTAAAGGTCCCATGTTTTCAGTAATGTGGTCCAAAGCTGGGAAGAAAGCTTTTTTTTCTGACTCTTTTTGTTTGTATAGCGGGTAAGATGCAAGATTGATTTCCTATATATGTTATCTAGGAACTTGAAATTGTTTTTGGTAAAAAGGAAATGATTATAAAATGACAAAACAAGTAGAGGCTTCAATCTTCTTTTGAATTTGAATTGTTGGTTTTGAAGGGTCAAGGGAATTGTTATGCAGTGTGGGACAGAGAGAGAAACAAAACACTGAAGGCTTTTTCCTTACTCGCACGACAGTGGAAGTCATTGCCAATGTAATAATGATGAATGAGAGAGAGAGAGAGAAGTCAGGTGTGTGAATCTGAATGCCTGTCAATACAGTGATGCATTGGGTCTGTGCTTATCCACATAACATTTTTCTCAAATTGAAAAAGATAAGATATAATATACACAAGAAACCCCCAAAACTGGTGAGGACATTGGTGGGGGCAGTAATTAAATGACCTTCAGTGGACCATGACTAGACTAAGAACTTGATTCACTCTTTTCAAGATCCTGCATGCACAGAAATATACAACATAAGATTTTACAGATCTTTCACAGTAAATTTTGGCCAAGAAGATAATACATACACATATTTTGAAGTGTCAGCATAGAAGATCCATATTTCATGACACCAAATAGTAGTAAGTCGAGACATAAAAATAAGAAACACAGCTCTATTTGCTTAAATGATCTCTCAATCCCGTTGTCAGATGAGAAGTGAGGCTTACTATTTATGAGAATCTTCTACTGTTTCCTCATCTTGGATCTTGCATATCTTAGAAGAAACAATAACCACAGAGTGACACTTGGTTTTAGCATTATATCAACTATGAATGTAACAATCTTCCAAAATTTTAAGTAACTGAGAAAATTCAAGAAACACTACTCGATATGCATGCCGCCTCGGTCTGAAGACGACAGGAGGTTGCCTTGAAGATCATTCATGACATAAGTCGCTTGTTCAATTTCCTGTAATTGGTGACAGTAATTATTTATAGACTGCAAAGACTAACATAAAAAAAAAAAATCACAAGCAAGTAACAACTTGTACCTCAAAATCAGCAAATGCAACTGGCATTCCGCATCTTGCTCGGATTTTAAGGGTATTGAAACCAGGATATCTGTGAGCAGAGGGAGGGATCACAGATCAATCGATTATTACAAAAGCAATGATACTTCAAGAAATAAGGAAATGGCTAATGCTATAAGTTTAAGCCAATTGCATACTGTTTACCTAGACAGGAGTTGTTTGAGTTCATCTTCAGTACAATTAGGCCCTAGATTGGCTATAAACAAGGTGGAACATGGTCGAGCAGAACCACCAGAACCTCCTTCAGATGCTTTTTCCAAATGCCCCTGTTAGAAATGTTTCTATAAGTCTAAATGGAAGTAACAATTTTGAGATTTTCTATTTCTTCGACGGACAATAGATAGCAACTGGTTGATAGATTAGATTTGGAATGTACTTACACTAGTATGTGGTGCTTTACTATCTTGATGAGAGTAATCCACTTCGCTGTAAAATTAGCAAAAAGATATCAGTACATACATAAGTCTCCTGCTTCTGATATATAATAATAATACTAGAAAACCAAAGCTTCTAAAATGAACTTTGTCAACCTTTTGGTATTATTATCATTTTCCTTTGGAGAATTGCCATTTCGAGGCTCATGCGCCTCATCAGGATCACTGTCCCCTAAAGATGTATCAAAAGATCAAGCAGGCACATGAACATACAGTCCAGAAATTAGCAACTTAATAAGGTAACCAGAACAACATCATTACCTTCATCACTCTGGCCGTCCTGAGATTTAGATGGTTTCTTGTTTCTGTTATCAATTACGACATAAGGCCCACTTCCTGCCACACACAAATGGTTTTGATCACTCATCAATTTCTATAACACTTACGAGACAAGAAGAGAGTAAAAGTATGTAATATGCATACCAGGCCTTTCTTTTCTTCTAGAGTTTGATCTAGCTACTTCTATATGCAGAGTCGACCCTGTTTGAGGATCAAACTTCACACCCTGTGGTAAAAAAAAAAGGCTTCACCACAGTCAAAATACACTATAATATCTTTTTTACAAACACATAGAAACTTCACAAGACAATAATGTGTTAAAGACAACAACAACTCAGATCAGATCAAAGTGAAGCTCACATTTAGCTCATTCATTGCAGCCATAGCGAAACGATGACCCGAGAATGTTGCAAACGCAACAACCTGAAACGAAAAACAAACTAACTTTCAATAGCTTTAGAGACATTGACAGAAGAATCATAAAGTTTACATCTTTTTCTCTCAAAATTGGGAATCTTCTGAGTGGAAGTTACAGAACCTGGTCGCCGCGTCCAGTGTACTTGAGCTGGCAAGACTCGAACCCGGGACGACGGCGGAAGAGGTTGTGGATCTCGCGAGCCTTGACGTCGTCAGGCAAGCCGGAGACGAAGAGTGTGTTGATCGCCCCTGGTTCGTCGGCGAACTGAGGGAGGAGCTGTGGAAGAGGATTGTAGACGTAGTAAGGATCGTACGGTTGGTGATATGCCGCCATTTTTCTCTGGTCGGCGGCGAGGTTGGCGGTCGGTGGTTAATAAGCGCCGGCGAAGGGAGCTGGCATGTAAATAGATAATGACCTGAATGGGCTAATATTGGGCCTAATTTGAAGGCTTTATCGGTAATCTACTGTGATTTTTGGGCTTGATAATGACTTTATAGATTTGAATTAATTCTCTTTACTGATAGAGAGCTTTCCTGGGGTTTTGAAAGGGCCCAATAAAATGTACCCATGTGAGCTTTGGGTCCCCTTTCCTAACTTTAAAGTTAAACCCAAAAGATGAATCACCTGGAAAACTTTTTTTTTTTTTTTTCTAAATTGTAAATATCATTTCAGAAATAAACTTTTGAGGTTTACAAGATGTGAAGAACAAACTATAAACCTCTAAAAACATACTTCCAAGGCAAAAAAAAGTAAAAACATGGAAGCAGAAATCAATCGAACTTAAAACCGTTCTGCTTTGGAGCGAACAGGACTTCAAGTATCGATACAAACTTGTAGTAGCCGGACGGAAGGTTGAGCCGAGACGGGTTTAAAAGGAGAGACCCGAGAAACTAGAACACAAGGAACACAACACTAGTGGGAAGCGGATTCAAAGGCTGCCTGCACAACTTACTTTACTCCAAGGGACAGAAACAATCCCGCTCAAGGACTGTCCTCTACGTCCGGGCTGGGAAAGAACTAAACTCGGATTCCAGCAGTAGACAGGACAACACATACTACGGGTGCTTAATAGCGCTCAACTAACTCTACCGCACTCGCCCTCTAAGTCGGTACAGAGAAAGGGGCAGCATCACCACCTCCCGAGTCTTACTACCTCCTCCAACTGCAAAGTGTTACCCGCAGCTCCAAGGAACCGAAGAAACTCCAGAACCCAGCTCATTTAAACCTGCAATTCCAATCCATACTAACAAGAAACGCCAATACCAACAACAAAGGAAGGGAGAGGAGCTAAGTTAATGCATCACTCAATAGCTATCGCCTAATCTTGACTCAACGGAGTGACAGAGATGACCCTATCCTGTTCAGTCCGAGATCCCGAGACCTCTACCTCAGACGACGCATACCCAGATAGCCTTTGAAGGCAGCGGCAAAAAGCGACATTTTCTTCCAGTCCTGCGAGAAGATTCAGGTGTCGGGAGTGGGCTCTGCTTTGGTGATGAGGAGGATGAAGTGGCAGTACAGTCGCTAGAGGTACCACGACGCAAATCCCTCTCAGCTTCGACGAATCTAACGACATCCTCTACGGAGAAGACGACCCAAAACAGAGTCACTCACCAACAAACCTTCACGCCGGAGATAGATTTGGATATGACGGGGTCGGCAAGGCCCTCTCACAGCGCCAAACGCACCGGAGAGGCGATCGAAGTAAGGAAGAAAGGGTTCTCGAAAGTTAGGGTTGGGAGAGAAATTGGGGGCGCGTGGTTTGCTCAGTAATTTTTTTTTATTTTTTGTTGTTACTAAAGCTCAAGAAATTGATAGACTAATTCTCAGTTGATTTGTGTTATTATCGGTGGACTAGTCCAACTTATTAGAGTAACTTATTACTAAACAATTAACGAGTCTTGGATTTATATTAACAAACTCTGTAACAATTTAGAATGGTTCAGAGTTCAGACTTCAAACTCGAAATAACGTTCCTCACCCAAAACAAAACTAAAAAAAAATCCCAACTCCCAAACCAAACTCACACCCGATATAATAAATTAAAAGTTATTATCACACATCAAATGATAAAACAAGAAAAAACAATATAATATACAAAACTAAAATCGACACATTGAAAGTTCGAGATCAATTAATCGGTTCATGTCGACGGACATGACCTCAGGCAAGAGTCTCAGCCATCGCCGCCTCTTCATCCAAGAAGAGATCCTCCGTCTTCCTAACAACCGCATGGATCAAAACCAACACAGCTCCGACCAACAACGCACCAGCTATATTCAGCGTCGCGTTCGTCAAGAACAGCAAAACAAGAGTTATCACCGATAAGCAAACCAACACCGTCTTATCATCGACCTGATACCTAAACAGCTTGATAGGCTCGTCGCGGAGGAAGTAGAGGAAGATCCAGACAAAGACCAACACGGTCAAGACGATGAGCGACGTGGGATGCTCGATAAGGCTGAAGAAGATCACGACCAAGAAGACGATCGCGTAGTTCGTCTGGAAGTAGACGAGGTTCTTCTTGATTCTTGAGAAAGCGTCGGAGAGGCCGCGAGGGAGCCCCATGGAGTGGAAGTCGAACATCACTCTCCATGGGCGGCGCGTGGCGAGTCCGTCTTTGATGTGTTGCTTGACGCGTGAGATTGAGTCGAGGTCTACCACCGGCGAGCCGTGAGACGACGTCGGAATAGCGCCGTAGTTTGTCATTATTTTATTGTGTTAGTATGGACTGGGGAAGAAAATGAAAGACTGTTGTTAGTTTATAAACTGTTAGGTGATGCACATTTGCATTTTTAAATTTGGTTAATGTATGTTTATGGAATAAAAAAAGATTGATTAGATAAGATCGTGATTATTTTCTACAAAACATTTTTTTGATAATATTCTTATAGATTAGCGTGAGGATCTGGTCAAACGTCTTGAAATTAGATTTGGGAAACAGAAACTTATACTAGTAGATAGATGTGATTATGTGTTTAAGTTCATGTGATTAACTTCATGAAGATTTTGATAAAGTAACGGTGACAGACAAGGAGTCACCGAGTGAGATGACATTATTGAACTGTCCTACAGGTTGCACGTGGTCCCTTTCTAGAGGAGTCTCTCTGGCATATAGTTACTGTTTTAACATATGTTATGTCGGCAAGTACATGAGGAGTCTCTCTCCACCTACTTAACGCAATTTCATTGATTTTGGGCTTTTACAAATATAATGAACTTAGTTTAATGGGCCTGTCACAAATGAGGCCTCCATTTTGACAATATATGAGCCCAAGTTTTTATCATGACACCAACCTGCTAGACGCTAAGGTTATAGTGATTTCTTAGGATAAAATGTGTTAAAGATTAAATTATCGGTTGGTGATGGTGTAAATAATGATGTTGGCTGTTAGTGATGTTCAGTGCGAACAACCCTTCTTTATCCTGTTACGTTTAAATTAACTTTAGTGGGTTGTTATTTTATTTACATCTACTTATCTTATTGAAAGATAAGGAATATAACTTTCTTACTCATTATATAATTAACATGTAAATTAGAGGCCAAAGGTTGTCCTAACTTTCATCATTTCAAAATCCTTATCAAATCAGAAACTGGTAACATACGAAAAACTCCGTAACTGCTTTAGAAATTACAAAATAATGATTGATAATTTTTAGTCCAGTTAATGAGATAAAAAGATTGAATCTACTTGTTCACAATAACACAGAGATACTCAAATGTAAACACATGATCACGATGCAGAGCTTGATACCATATGATCAATATAAACACATAAGCAACATAAGCAACAAACGCAACGTATCTTCAGTTCTTCTCCAGCTCTGACCTTTCTAAGCAGACCTCGCAGGTTTACTTCAATATCGAGAACTAGTAACTAAAGCAGACCTCACAAGTTTTGTTTGACAATTAGAACTATTATCTAAAGCATATCTCACAGGTTTAGTTACTGAGAACTACTAACTAATGAAAAATAACGAAAATACTGATGTATAACATATAAATAGTATATGAAAATGAATTGAAACGAAGATATCAGAATGAATGAGTCGTCGGAGTTCATAAAAAAAAAATCTATAATGTCCTAGTACATATACCAAGAAAAACAGTCGTGGAAATTAATCAGAATTCTATATCATGAATATATTTGATATAAATATCATACACTTTGACTTTGTAGTTTTAGTTTGTACTAGCAAAAACGAGAAGTTCTGAATTTCTAATGTTGACAAAAAATAAATAAGCAGCTGGGATCCACGTGGAGCCCTTTCAACAATTATAAAGGTTTTGTGATTTTGTCGTTATATGTCCTTTGACGGAAAACGACGAATAATTGACACGCCTCCCACACGTGTGACTCCCTTTTGTCTCTACACTCCATGTATGTGTCTTTTCTGTCTCACTATCGCTTTCATTTCACTCCCATTTTCAACCACTCGTGTAACTTGTTAAACCTTTTACACACTGATCATGCAAAATTGATTCTCCATTTTCCACTGAAAGAGAGTCACCTTCTTTTGATCCAAATGGGTAGTTTGTTCTTCATATGAACTGTAGGAAAATTTATAATTGTATCTTCTTCTGCAACCCATCTGCTTGTCATAACAAAAAGTCCAAAACATTAGGTTGTTATTAAACAAATTTGGACTTAGATCATTATATTTGAATGTTAATTGCTAGCTACAAGCTTTCTCAAGAAGTACATTTCCGTTTTTGTCTTTTAATAACTGAGTCCAACTTGTCAAAAAGAGATGGAGACTTATATGGTCCTAATGTACTGGTTTGTCTAAAGCCTAGAGCACTTGCCACACCTTTATCTTCTTTTTTTTGTCATCAATAATTTTATTTACACCAACACCATATATATGAATAGTTCTATAATAATATCATGTAATTATTTGATTACCTGAAGCGAGTGACAAGATGGTGAAGGAAAATTGAAGCTTCAAGTCGGGCCAAATCAAGACCAGGACACAACCTCTGGCCACCTCCGAAAGGACTGAAACTACTCGTGTTCATGTCCCTTTCCTAGTTAGTAAAAAAAACGTAGATCTAATTAAATATATAATTCGTCGTAAACATTTGGTTGTTTAACAACTGTATTTGAGTGATTCTTACTTGCCATCTCCAGGGATTGAATTTGTAGGGAGAGTCATAGTAAAGTTTATCAAGATGAACTGATCTGAGATAAGCCAAGAAGCACCATCCTTTTGGTATCACGTATCCTTTTATTTCAACATCCTTCATCGCTTTTCTCATCACTCCAATTATAACATTTCCCATTCTCAATGTCTCTGTAATGACCTGATGATAATTGGTGATATAAGTTTATTAAACGGCCTAATGAACCTTTTCACATATAATTATATAACTTATATCAGGCAAAAGGCGAACATATATACCTTTTGTGTAAAAGGTAAAGACAAATAGTCATTCCAATATAGTTGCTCTCCTGTCAATTCCTTCAAACTTTTCAGCTCCATGTTTTCTTCCTGAAAAATCATAAATATTTTAAATTAGAGCTTACTTTTTTATCGTAGCAATCATATATCCACGAGTTAATATCAGTTTCCAATCCATTGTTAAATTCTTTAATGAGTGATTTGCCTCACTCAATTGTGAAAGAGAGAATAGTCTTTCATTATAACATAAAGCTTTTCTTTTTCATGTCTAGAAGATTTTACTGGAGTCCATACTACAATATAAAACTTATAGCCATCATGTGATATAAACATTAGGATCAAAATTCGTATATATACTTTAAAAATAAAATTTTAGCTTTTGATTAGAAGAAGGGTACCGAACTAATTAAACTATCATAACTTTGATTATGGTTTAAGTTAATTACCGTTAGAAAATGAAGAGCAGTAGGAGAATCGGATAGAAATTTGACAGCGAGGGTGATAAGGACAGGTACCGAATCGTGGCCAGGAATCATCATGTCAATCATATTGTTAGCAATCAAATTGTGAGTTAAGTTTTCACTTGAGTCCTTAAGCAGCACATCCACAACATCTTTTGCAACAACACCATCTTCATTGCTTTTAGCTCTCTTGACTTTGCCTTCTATGATCTTTTCAACTTGCTTCACCATCTTTTTCTTAGCTTGGAGAGATCTACGAAGTTGGGTTCCAGGCAAGTTTATTGGTAGTGACATGAGTCCTCTGATGAATTGTTCAAATTCTTCCTTCAACTCTTCAAACTCTTCTCCTTTCTCTACACTTATTAATGCCTTTGCAAGTACCTTGAATGCAACCTACCAATTAAATAAAATAATTAATCACATATGAAAACATACTAAAAGGGTTAATAGTTGGTTCTCTTAAACAAAACAAAAAACGCAGAAACTTGTAATCATTATATCAAATGTAATGATTGTAACCATGTTCTTTAAAATAAATTATTGTTCCGTGGTGATATCATTATGAATGCCCTTTTTAATTTTCAATTTTAATGCATGAATCGTCGTATATATTAAAAACTAACTAGTGAAATTATCAGGGAAGAGTATACTAACAGTCTTGGAAACATCTTGGAGGAGAACAGGTTGGTCCTCGGACCATAGATCCATGGATTCCGACAAAAACTTGTGCATGTCTTTAACTATCTGAGCTTTGAGAAGTGGTGACTTTAAGAACGAACCGACTAATCCGTGGAACCTTCTGTGTAAACTCCCGTTTATCAAAAGTATCGACGATTTGCCCATGAGCTCCCTTACCGTTTTCGGGTAGAACGGCACGAATGCCGTGGAGTCGCTCTGTAAAACTGCTTTATTAACTTCTGCGTCCGTCGACACGATTGTAGCCGTTCCAAATATATGCGACTTAAACACTCTACCATACCTTTGCATACAAAAAATCAAACATATATATTTATAGATGATAGAAAAATAACGTTGTTAAATGGCAAAATAGCATATTTGATACTTTCCAAGGGCTTATTTTTCTTTATAAGTATAAAAGTCAAGTTTAGTTTTAAATTTGTAAATATACTGTGAACATTAAAGGGTTAAGAGGGGGAGAAGAGTTCATACATAAGTCGACGCTTGTCCATGAAACTCTCGGGATGGTCAGAGTAAGCAGAAGAGACGAACTCGATTGTTTCTCCGAGGACAGGCCATCCCAGGCTTCCTTGTGGAAACCTTGGTCCGTGGCTGTGAGTACTAACATTCTCAATAAGTTTCTTCTTTGAAGTTGAGGATGTTCTGAGACCGTTGATCTTGTTAAAGATGAAGATGATGATGACAAGGAGGAAGAAGGACAAGAGTAAAAGTGATGAAGAAATGTCCATTAATGTTTTAACTTACCCGCACGCACACGAATGGGTTTGTGTTAAAAAAAATTTGGTTGTTTGTTTTTGGGACTTTCTTTCACTTTGAATCTGTCCTGGTATCTCTCTTTATATAACTTTAATCATGGTGCGGTGTGGCAACAAATCATGTGGCTGATAATTATTGTATTTTATTTCCGAGTTTATTTATTTAATTTAGACGTGATAATGTGAAGTATATATAACTGGTAAGATAGTACGTCATACACTCAATAATCTTAATTTCGTTAGAATCTAATCTGCAAAGCAACGCAACTTACAAAAACACACAAATAGAGTATAGTCAGAAAATAGTAAGAGATGAATTGAAGCATGCGCAGGGATAGAAAAAACAAATTAAGCATTTAGTAAATCTTACCTTATTTTGTTAACACCGCTAACCTTATTATATAAAGATTACTAGGGGTTAACCCGGGCTACGCCTGAGACAATTTTGATTTTTCAAATATTTTCTATACAATTATTTTGTTGGATGTTGTATTCTGAACTATATATTTTTGTGAATTTATGAATATTTAATATTTATAGTATGCATAATAAAGAATTTGAATAATTTTTGAGTTTGAAATTATTTTATTTTACATTAATGTAAACATGTTTGTGATAGTTGATTTTTTTGTTTGTATTTTTTGTGATAGTTTAACTTTTGAAAGTTTTGTATATATCTGAACTTTTATTTCTAATTATTTATGGGATCTAAAAAATATTTTCCAACGGAATTTTATATTATATAATCAGAACATTTGATATTATATATGTTTTTTTCTTTTGACTAAAAATACTTTTTTCCTATCATTTTGTTTTTGTTTTTGAAAATTGGCTTTCAAATTAACCAAATCAAATGTCAATTAAAAACCAAAAACATAAAACGGATCCCAATCTCCTATCCACATTAACCTAACCAAATCAAGTGTCAATAACCAAAAAAATCCTAATCTCATCTCCACGTTGACGGAAACGAATCATGCCCGTAAATTAATTATATATTTTTATCACGTCAAATTTGTCTCTTATTTTACAAATCAAATTACAAATCAAAAATAGAATCATGTTTTTAAAGTTTGTTCTAATTTAGTTTCTAACATTATGTCACTTTGATTATTTTTAACAAAGAAACATATAACTAATAGTTGTATCCTTAATATTAATCTAATTTAGTTTTTCGAATTTGTTTTTCCACTTATATACACAATCACATGCAAAAAGTAAAATAATATTATCATAAACTAAGCTTACCATCATTGCATTTGTCATGGAAAGTCACCCTCTGTCGATGACTTGAAAAACGGTTTTTTATAACAAATCCTTTTCTCTTCTCTTATGTGTTTGCTTCTTGAAATTTTCAGCGAAAAAATCATCAATTTCATACAATCAAATTTTGAATTGTGAGATGTGTCAAAAAGGGTCTCTCTGATTGAATTAGAGACTTAAGGGTAAAAAAATATTGGTGTAGAGAATCGGTTTAAGCGCATAGTTTGCTCTTCTCCTTCACCCTTCTTCTCACTCTCAAGCTTGTTCATGTTCTTTTTCAATCATGGTGATCAGTTTCTTTCTTTCTTTTTCGTAATTGCTGCCTTGACTTCTCATTTGTATAGCTAAAGATATGATAATTATATGAATCAGTTGATGTACAACTATAAAAATTGGATCCTTGCGTGTTTAGCGATGTCTAAAGTAGAAGTTTTTATCATCATTTAATTTGTTTTTTTGCATTTTTATATTTATTCCCTTGTAGCAGTTTCGTGCCGTGATTTTTCGTGGTAGATTTCGATGTGTGCTCCATCTATGAAATCTTTTATGATTATCACATTTGCTCTTTGTTAGCATCATGTTATTTTGTAACTTTTAAAGTTCCGGTTTGTGGCAGTGGGGTCCTTTTCATTATGTTTTGGCAACGCCACTATTTGTTGCTTTTAATATCTTGCTCTTTGTACATCTTAAAGATCAATATGGTATACTCTTTAACTTGTAATATTAATCGCGGCTGTGTTTATGGATTGTGTGTTTGTTTATGATAGATGGTTGTGTCCCCCACTTCTTGTGTTGCAATTGTTTATGATGAAAGATTTGGTTGTGTCTTACCATTGCTTGTGTGTGTTTATGGCTGGTGTGTTTGCTTATGATAGATCTGAACTTGGTTTCTTAGTTTTTGTTCAATAATACTTACCATCATTCCAGAAAGTTGTAACTCGTTATGTTTTCTTTTCTTTTTGTTCTTAGGAAAGAATGATTCTTGCTCATTTGTGTGATGAGCTGAAAGGAGAAAACTGAAAACAACATGTGCATGGTAAAAAAATCCATAATTTTCACTCGCCATTCTCTCCATCTTACTGGTTTGATAATAATATATTTTTATTTTCAAAATGCAGTCTCTACTCTATATTTTCTTTGCAAACGCTATAACTGAAAAATTGAATGATAAGTATATTTTTTGCATATTTACATTTTTCTGAAGAATGTGTAAGACACTTATGCCTAGAAATGTAGAAATTATGAGTGATGAAGCCATATGGGAAATATTTCATGTAAGTTGATTCTTCACTATTTGCATGTGAACTTATCTTTTTTTTGTAACACAAATGTGAACTTATCCAAACATATTTTTTTGTATAGAAGAGGCTTTTACTATATTTTATGTAATATTTCTATTTCTCTTTACGATAGAAGTTTAATGTAAATTTTTAATTTTGTATATTTACTTATTGTTTATTTTTTTCTTATATTGTATATTTACTTATTCTATTTTTTTGTCATCAAAACTCTATTACTTATTGTAATTTTCTTGCTTTTATATCAAATGATAATATTATGATATATGTTTAATGTAGTACTAGGTGATTTTCCCGTGCTCATGCACGGATATAAATATTTATAAAGTAGATATAATATAATAACTGATTGCTATTTACTTTTAGTTTTAAATTAACATATATTAATAATACTGTATTATGTTAATTAGATATATTATATCTAGTCGGTTTTGTTGTTTTATAGTCGATTTAGTTATGATTTCAGTATATTGGATTACATATATTTTTCTGAATTCAACTATAATATTTTTTATTCTAAAAATATTTAAATTTTGATTAATTTTCGTATTAACATTTAGGCTGGTTGTTGTCTTAAATATGTAATTATATTTTAGGAAGATTATGTATAACTTAAGATATATTGTGCTTGGAATGAAACAAAAAATAAACTAAAGTGTTTGAATCAAAAATATGTAAATAAATATAACGATAATATTCTGAAGCCTCATGCATATATATATAAATTTTACAAAAAACTAAATTGTTACAGTTGGTTAATATTTTATTTTCATTTGTTAATGTGTTTTGAGTCATCCTCTAATTTATATTTATAAAATAAATTATTATTATTATAAAATTATATTTTCTTATTATAGTTAAATCTATGATTTTAGATATAAGTTGGATTAGTCGAGTAATTCATGTTGTGAGTATATTAACTTACATATATTCTTTCAAATTCAAGCTGAAGTATAATTTTTTATTATAATTAAGTAAAGTCAAATTAATTTATTTATCATTTAACTGTGAATGTATTTTCATAATATATACCAAATTAAATATTGATTTTTAAAAATATATTAGAAAATGATGATATATAGAAAGTTACTTCTCATACTTTTTTGGAAGCTCGTGAACTCATATCAATATTTATAATAACAAAAATATTTTTATAAATTCTAACTAATTTCATGTCTTCTGATTATGGTTATATTAAAAAGTTACACAAACATAAAAACATTGAATTTAAAAGAAATTTTAATATTAAGAAAACATACAATTTTAATAATGATAAAATATAATATATTTATCTTGTTAAAGTATATAGTGTGATTTAAAAATATTTTATAAGTATTAGATCAAAAGATGTTTATTGTTAACCTTTATTTCTCGTTATATCTCTTAAAAATAGGCAGGAAAAATTGCGATTGTATCTGAGAAATCATATTATATAAGTAAGATATAATTTATAGATATTTTTGTTGTAATTGAAAGATATTATAGTAACCAAAATATACGAAATACGAATAGCACTTCAATAATACTAATTATATAAGTAAAATATAATTTATAGATATTTTTGTTGTAATTGAAAGATATTATAGTAACCAAAATATAAGAAATACAATAGCAATTCAATAATACTAATTATAAATGATTTTAGTCAATATATCAGTTATGTTACTTAATTATTTTATGTAATCATCTAAAAATAGATAGATATACAAAAATTATTTCTGTTACTTTGAAAAATATAAAGAAAGTATTTTATTAGTGTGTTTTATGTTATTTAAAAAATATTTTTAATGCACTATTACTATTTTTCGAACTTTCCGTTTTAATGAAATCATATTATTTATACATATATTTTCGTTTTTAAATTCACTTTATAGCCTTTAAATATTTCCTTTTTATTATATATGTTATTTGGAAAAATTTACAAAGGAATTTAAATAAAAAAAACAATTATAGTATTTAAATATTATATTTTTGATTCATTAAGGGTATCAATGTAATCAACCACCATGAGAATTAACGTGAGCACGACACATAGGAAACTGACTTCTCAAATAATATTATAGAGATTTCTATTTCTTATATTGTATGCTTGTTTTTCTTATAATGTTTATTTATTTATAAAAATATTTGGAAAAAATAAAAGTGTACAACTATACATTTTTTTCAGATAGATGTTAATGTATTTTTTCCATTTCTTATATTTTTATTTAATTATTATTTATTTTTCTTATATTGTGTATTTACTTATTCTAATTTTTTGGCATTTTATATCAAATCGTAATATTCTATTTACGATAGATGTTTAATGTAATATTTTAATTTATTAATTATATATTAATTTACTTATTTTTATTTTTCTTATATTGTATATTTACTTATTCTAATTTTTTGCTTTATATTGTACACTTATTTTTCTAATATTTTATATTTACTTATAAAAATATTTGGAAATAATTAAAATGTAAAACCGTAAAATTTTCATGGAATCGACTCGATCATCAGATTATAGATTATAAGTTCATAACCTTAGTCCATTCCCATTTTGGGCGGGAAAGAAAGAGGAGGAAAGAAAAGAGTAGATCAAATTTGATACCAAGCTTTTAAGATAGGTGTGTAATGTAGTTTTTACATTTTTTATATTATATATTTACTTATTTTTACTTTTTATTATATTTTATATTTACTTATTCAAGTTGTTTTGCTTTTATATCAAATCTTAATATTATGATAGATGGTTAATGTAATATGTCTATTTCTTATATTTCATATTTAATGATTATTTATTTTACTACATATTTTCAGATATATGTTTGATGTAGTTTTTCTATTTCTTATATTGAAAATTTACTTATTTTTTATTTTTTATCTTGTATATGTACTTATTCTAATATTATTTCTTTTATATCAAATTTTAATATTACGATAGATGTTTATGTAATATATTTATATTTATATTTCTTATATTTTATATTTAATTAATTTATATTTCATATTTACTTTTTTAATAATGTCAGGTGGCATCTTTTGGGAAATATTACATTTAGTTTTTTTTTAGAAATAATAAAAATGTAAACAAACTGTAAAAATGTAATACTACCATTTTTTATATTGTATATATTTTTTATTCTAATTTTAGAATTTATTTATTCAACTTTTAAATATAAATTGGTAATAATACATTATAGACATTTTAATGTAGTATTTCTTATATTATTTTCTTTTTTAAAAAAAAATATTAATGCCACGTGGAATCTTTTTGGAGAAGTTTGTGTCGCTGATGTAGACGCTCTCTAAAGCTTCAAAAGACCACTTTTATTAGTATAGTCTTTTGGGAAATATTACATTTAGTTTTTTTAGAAATAATAAAAATGTAAACAAAATGTAAAAATGTAATACTACAATTTTTTATATTGTATATATTTTTTATTCTAATTTTTGAATTTATTTATTCAACTTTTAAATATAAATTGGTAATAATACATTATAGACATTTTAATGTAATATTTCTTATATTATTTTCTTTAAAAAAAATATTAATGTCACGTGGCATCTTTCAGATAAATGTGATCCCACGTGGCATATATTTCTGATGTGGACGCTCCCTGGAGTTTCAAAAAGCTACTTTTATTAATATATATATATATATATATATATTTTTTTTTTTTGCTTTTTAATTATTTTTCAGATAGATGTTCAATGTAATTGTTTTATTTTTATATTGTATATTTACTTGTTAACTTATATTTACTTATTCTATTTTTCTTACTTTTTCAAATAGATATAATATTTTGAAATAATCAAAATATAAAACTATATGTTATTTCAAATATATGTTTAGTGTAATATTTACTAATATTGTAATGTTACCATTTTTGTCAACAATATTGTAATGTTACCATTTCTTAAAAATATTTGGAAATAATTAAAATGTAAAATATACATTATTTCAGATAGATGTTTAATACAGTATTTCTATTTGTTATATTGTATATTTACTTATTATTGTTTTTCCTTATATTTTATATTTACTTATTAATTATTTTCTGTTTTTTAATAATAATGCCACATGTCATATTTCCGGGAGAATGAGTTTACGCTGATGTGGATGCTCCCTGGTACCTCAAAACTGTGCTTTTAATAGTATAGATAGATATCAAGTGCATTCAAGTTATTTTTACAAGACATGATCTTATGGACTTGCAAAAATATCTTTCTACTTAGAACATGAAAATAAAAGAAAGAAATAAGTTATTTTTATCAAGCTGTTACTTTTATATCCATAAATTGAGCCAAGCAAATATCAATAATTTTGGTAAAAAACATTTAAAGAAGTAAAGTTCTATAAGAAAATTAAAAGAATATATCGAAAGAAAAGTGTGCTAATTAATTGTCTTTTGGCTTGTGGGGTATTTTGGGTGCGCATTCGTGCAAAATTCCACTAGGTCACATATCTTATTTCACCATATAACACATCTTTTTGTCATGATCGTAGTGGATACAGGATACATGACATGCATGCTCATATGTATCATTTATGCGCATTGCGCAAAGATATTCATGAGAATACAATTACAGTATCTGGGTGTGGGTGTACACATATGTCAATACGTAGGAGTGGTTACGACTTTGGGAGGGATATCGTACGCAGATCAGAACGGTTCCTTGAGACTTTGAAAAATGTGGTTTGCTTTTGAATTGGTTCATATGAGATCAAAACCCGCTTAAAATGTTAATGACTAGAGATGTATTGAAGCTTAGTTTAGTGTATATAATTATGATGCTAGACCGCTCAGCATCCGAAAAACCATACTCAACTCTTGGACTGCAGATATGTTAACCACGTAACACATTACGTAATCAAACGAAGCTCTGCAATAAAATCATGATATTTTTATTTAAGGGTTAAGGCTAATTTAATCTCCTCATGGGTGGACCACATGCACACCACCTCACTTTCATACAGCTTGTGCATGTATGATCTCTGGTATAATACATTAGAATCTAAAGAGGTGAGGTTGTTTAGCCGCTTGACTACTTTGTTTATACAAACTTTGAACCTAAAAAGCCACTCCTTTAATTAAATTTAACATCTAACCTTTTGACTAATGCCAAACAATAAACTTAGCGATTCTCTTTTTATTTACTTTATAATAGTTTTCCCAATAGTATTTATTAATTATTTGGGAAACTTATGATTCTTTTATAATATCTATAAACGCCATTTATAAGCTTTTCGATCAAGCAATACCTAACACGGGAGCTATCTTTATATGATCATTACATTAATTGTATATACATTTTGATCAAGAGAAAATGAAAGACACTATACAAAATTAGTGCTTCAATCATATCTAATTATTGCATGAGTTCCTTTGATTTAAGGTCGTGCATCTTTGGAAATCCGAGAGGGTTTTTGAATAAAGTGTATGAAATCTATTATTTACTTCATTCTTCTCCTCTTCTTCTCTTTTTTTTTTGCAGAAACTGAAATTATTGATCTGTATTTTCTTGCCCAAAAAGTCTCAAAGATTGAGAGTTTGCAGAACAGAATAAGAAAAAAAAACAATTCAACATAAACGAGAGTCAAATAATATGCATTACTTATAATTTTGGGGAGTTGTGGGGTTGTTTTCATTTGGACCATATCTCCATGTGAAGAATCACTTGAAGTTAAAAACTGGAGAATATTTTGCCCCATTTGATTTCACAATCTCTAGGGGTTTGGATAGCCAAGAACATGATCCTTTGTCCTCTTTATGACATTGATGCAAAACCACTATACCTACCATTTTGACCCTTCGATAACACTTATGCTATACTTTTTGTAATCTTTATGTAAGAATGTGTCTATACACATTGACCATAGTCTGACTAAACCCAGCCCCAGACATCAAGAAGAATTGTGTCTCAAACTCAAACTATGTAATATCTTTATTGGTGACCATACGCATGCTGCTAGAATATTAATAAAGTATATCAATTGATATTTGATTTCTTGTCCACCAGTTCACCTTTTTCCTCTAACATGCATTTGAAGATCATTAGCTCGTTGTTGTTTCAATAGTTATACCTGCTCATGTGTCCCAGCCCATATTTGTAGCTACTACGGGACACGAAACACACAAGCAAAAGGTATACAGTCTCTGGTAAAATTAAAACATAAAATTAAAAAAGGTTTTCAACATTATATAACCTTATGCAAAAGAACATGTAAACCCTGGAGGGTCCTCGGTCAGGTGTGGACAAGTTATATAACACACTACACTATAGAGGAGATTCATGGACCACAAAATGCAAGTCCTAGGTCTCTCATATAGGTGCAGAGATCAACAATAAAACCTCCAACCCGATTGTTGTAAAGTAAAAGGCCTGATAGAGTAAAACCCAATAGCAAAAGCCCAATTAAGGCCCAAGGACCTAATACGACAGCGTAATAGCTAACGAAGCGTCATCGCCTTATCGCTGGAACAGACTCGCAAGGAAGAAGAAAAGAAAAAGAAGAAGAGAGTAAAGCTTCAATGGTGATTATATCGGGGAGCTTCTCCGTGAGAGCTGCCTTGGATACACAGCCTAGACTTCCGTACAACCCTAACGCGCCTCGTAAAGCGAAGAAAAACCCTAACAGCAACTCTTTCTTACCGCCGCCTTTACCTCCTCCTCCACCGTCTCCTCGAATCAGCATCTCCGTCGACGATTTGCTCAAGCGACCCGCAAGTAAAGGTAGACGCTTTCTTAACGGAATCGCGTAGATTAAGCGAACCCTGATTAAAAGTTTCAATTTTTTGTTTTCTGGTTCTATTGATTGGAGATATGATATGGTTTAGTAAGATTGTGTGTGTTTGATGTGTGTGTAGAGTTGAGTGAAGAAGTTGATGATAGTTATATGGGATATGAGACGTGGTCTCCAAGTCCACCAAAGCTTGAGAAGCCGAGATCAGTTTTCAATGCTGCTTCTTTAGCTTTTATAGGTGATTCCATTTATGAGGTTCGTTTTTTTTTTGCTCTCATGCTTTTAATTAAGTTTTTTTTTGTTGCTCTTAATCTTTGTGCTAAGTGCGGATTGTATGTAACTACTCTCTCACGAAATAGCTTCTTCTTTTTTGTTTTTGTTTTGTTTTTGCAGCTATATGCTCGTAGGCATTTCCTTTTCCCTCCACTTAGTATTGAAGATTATAACGATCGTGTTAGAGCTGTGGTGCGCTGTGAAGCTCAGGTTTTGTCATATTTTGACCTCTCTTTTTTTTTTCAGATCAGTATTTGAATGTGGTGTATGATGTTATCTCCCATTCTCGTAGTAGCAGCGTATTGTGTTTGCTGTGTTTCATGGGTTTTTGCTTATATAGTCTTTACATCTTTCATCTAGTTACACTATAAATACGAGAAATTTTATTGGTATCAGCTCAATGATATTTGTAGTTTTCTTTTCCATTTTATTTTAATACAAAAACTTTTTGAGTAATTGTTGTTATAATATGTTAACTGCTAACTTTTTTCTCATCATCTTGTTCAGTATGCTTTGCTGAAGAAACTTGTTGATGATGATTTCTTAACAAAGGAAGAGAGGTCAGTTACTCACTCAAGTCCAGATTTGATTTCACTTCTCTCATTGATTGTATCTGGTCTGATGAATTTTGTGTATTTGTTGCAGAGATGTACTGAGGTGGGGAAAGAATCTAGGCTCTGCTAGAACACGTACAAGAAGGCGTGCAGGTGTTGCAGTTTATAACAAAGCATCATCATTGGAGACACTGGTCAAGCACCTCCCGAGTAGCTAAAACTTACATTGTGTTTGAAAGTAAAAAAAAAACTAACCTTCTTGTTTTGCGTGATACTAAACCTGCTTTCCTCTGTTTTTAATTTTCAAGATTGGTTATCTGTATCTGACGAACGGGAAGAGATTAGAGAAAATAATGGAGAAGCTAGGATTCTCAAGCGACTCTTCGACTCAGATCATGATTGAAATGGCCAAGCCAAAACCATCAGAATCAAACCTGCCTGCCTTTATACTCAGTGAGTTTAGATCTTATCTCCCTTCATTTAAATCAGTCATAAAATTCATTTAGTTGATACTCTCGGTGAAGCGACATATATCATAACCATCTTCTCCTTTTCTTTTTTGGGCGAATCTCTAGATGAGCAAGTGTCACAGTAGTATAGTAAAAAGGTGGTTTACGCTCTCAGATCATGCAAAAGCTGAACGATCATCAGGGTTAGGCCGGTTTAGCATTTCATTGTTCACTTAACCGGAGAGTATGTGTATTGTGCCGTACACATCGTGATATATATGATGAATGTGTAAAACTCCTACTGGTTCTCAATTTAAAGTGCTCATTTTTGTCTTCTGTCCGAACGATGATGCTTGTACTACTAACAAAGATATTATACAACATACATAGATAAAATCAAAAGACATAATATCTTTGGTTACGACTATTTTATAAATTTCTGCAAGTTGAGACAATGCTACTATAGTACATATTTTAAATTCATTTGATAAACACAATAATAAAATGTAAATGTGACCTTCGTCATTTAATCTAATCCACAACAGCAAGATCCTTTCTCCATCTAATCCACAACAGCAACATCCTTATCCAAAAATGAAAAGCGAAATAAGTATCTAGGCACTAGTAGTCTAGTAGTATAATTTAAAAAGAAATTTTAGTGTGACAGTAGACTTTAGATTCAGTTGTCATTGGTGACTTCTCTTTCTAAGTAGGCCTAGTAGTTTGAACTATAGGGCCCATAACCGGCGAAAACCTGTACTATTGCAATGGATTACAATGGACCGACCAAATCAATCAATGTGAGATTCCTTTGTAGTATAAAATATCACAAATTTCTTAGCTTTCTTTACTCGAATTTTTTTTTAATATTACCAAAATTAGATGACACGAGCAAAGATACAATAGTATATATCTGCACGTCACTTGCGCCTAGTTGTAACGATTAGTTGTAGTATACTACGACACATAAGCGAATGATATTTTGGTTGTAGGTCGCGATTGCATGTTGCAACTACATGCATTGGAACGCGGCTATGCTCAGTGTTTTTAGTTAAGATATATCTTAAACTTTTTTCTCTCTTTCCAACCCACCAAGAACAGTACATTCTCGTTTTGCTAGAATTATATTTGTTCAATTTGTATCATAAGGGACCCCTAAAAAGATTAAATTAAAGGATCGAGATTGATGGGAACGGTTTTAAATTTGAATATGTGGCAGTCTCATCCGTATTATTTTTCTTGTGTGAATAAGATAAATCATATGAGGAACGAACAAAAGAAAAGAAGATAAAACATATCATATTTTTGTAGCTCCTATCTTTTACACATAGACAGCCACTCATTTTCTTTGTAACGTCGATGCCTTATTGTCCTATAACATTGCACATTATCCAGCAGATGTTCATCATGGCTCCCACCGACAAGGTTGACGTGTCACACTTATCGTGGACCCGACGTTTTCTTCCACTTGTTTCTCATCCAGATTTCTCGTTCTTCCCCACTATTTTGATAGAAGAGTGAATTCAAATGAGACTTGTTTTATCCGCTTATTCGTTCCTTTGTTTAGTGATAGTTCTCTTTTCGAGTTCTAGTTTCATTTTATTTTCTCTGGAATTATGGAATGTCCAATCCCAAAAAAGAGTAAAAGAATCATCATTCTTTGTATTTTTATGTACTGGTTATATATTTTAGAGAAATTTATCATGTTAAATGTGATTTGTCGAGAAAGTGAAGAAGAAACGAGACCTTTCGTATAAAGATAGGATAAGGCAATCGATGATAAAGAATCAAGAACTAGCCAGAACAATATACGTAATGAAGCCGTCGAAATAAATGCACCCTCTCAAAATAATTATTTAGGAACCTCTCCTTGCTATATATGGATAAGGTTAATGTATACGTTTCTATCGATACTATTTACGATTGTGAAAGCCTGAAAGGTATCTCGACTATATACACATGCATAAGTGTGACGCTTGACTTTAAATTTGGGTCTACAAAAAGCTAACTACAACAATTTACCTCAGCAAGGGAATATAGTTTACAATACTGTATGATATATGCACAAATAGGTGTGATCGTCGATATCTAACCTGCAAACTTGAGTGCAATTAGTCCGTCACAGAAAGGATTATTATCTTATCGTATGTACGTATACCCACGTTGGGTTTCATGTATAAGAATTACAGTAGATGAAAAAAACATATATTTCAATCATTTTTCTAAGAAAGAACCTAGATTCCCATTTCGTATAATTATCAATAAGCTGCAACATGCATGCATGCTTGTCCCCGGGTCAATATAATGTATACTATAAATTATTAAATTTGTCATCATCATAAAATAGAAATATCTTTGCAAGTGGTGGTGAACTATGCGCCATAATTGAGTCAAAACACTGTGTAATTCAATTGGTTAATTACCTATATGTTTATACATAATTGCATTTTAGAGAAAAAGTCGAAGTCCTTGTGATTGACTTGTTAGTGGCAAAAATAATTTCGTTCATGTTCTAATTGTGAAGAGCACGTTTAGTTTTTTTTTTGTATGATCACCCGGAATGTAAAAATTTATAATATTAAGAAACCCCCAGTCCCAAATAATCGACCTGTACTCTCTGGCTTTCACCAGTCTTACATAGTTTTTTTTTTGGTAAAATCAGTCTTACATAGTAACATAATGTATATGTATTTTTTTTCAAAACCAAAAAGGGAAGATTACTAAAATAACATCAAATTATGTTATAATTAATAGAATGACATATATATTTTTTTAATTACTAAATTATTTTTTATGCCCAAATGCCCTTATTTTCTTTGTTAACAAAAATAATTTAAAAAAAAAAAATTACAGAAAAATATATTTTCTAAATATATAAATAAGTCTACTCTTAAAAATCTGCAATACTTTACGGCAGTTTTATTAGTGCTTGACAGATTTATTTCTTTCCACAGATTTATTATAGCAGATTTTATATTGTTGCAGACTTTTTAAAAAAAACTACCACACGTGATGGTAGAGTTAATTTTAATAGCAGATTTGTTTTTAATTGACAGTTTTTTTATAGCAGACTTTTGTCTTTTGATGGCATCTTTATAATATTTCGAAGACTTTCGTAATGAGAGGCATATTTTTCTCACATACTTTTTGTAATTTGGCAGATTTTCGTGTTCATGAGATCACAGACTTATATTTTCTTCGTTTATAAACGGCAAATTTTCCGAATCAAGTATGCTTTGTTGCAGATTTATAAACTAACAAAACTAAATTTTATGTGTTAGCAGACTTTAACATACTTGAACCATACGTTATGACAGACTTTACCGTATGTTATGGCAGACTTTCAAGGAATTTTATGTTGTAGCAGACTTATTCGCGAAAATCGGTTTACTAATTAAAATTAGCAAATTCTGAGTTACTAATTGAACCAAATCCAACCACTAACCGAAATAGTTATTAAAACCTAGCTTTATTCGTACTCTTTTCTTCTCCAAGTTGCGTATTTCTCCAAGTTAGCTGTTTCTTGTTTCTGATTAGGCAACTTATTTACTGATTATACAATTTGTCATCTATCATGTTGTACTCATTATAAACAAAGACAAGATGGGCAAAAATATAACAATGTTCACGTTGATTCAAACTGGACTAGATTTTAAAAGCTGCCTCCAAATTTATAAATTGAACATGTGTTCCTGTAGATATGAGTCAGCTTGATTCCAACGATTTCTACTTAAAATTCATAATCAAGGTAAACAACTTCTAGTCATAATGTAGACAATGATTCCGGAAACATGAAACACTACATAGCAGTCAATAAGTTTGTTTTCTAAAACATGGAAATACTAAAGACCCGGAACCTCATCATAGATCTCAGCAGCTAACTTAATACGCATTGCGGGAATGCACTTGTCAGAAAGTCCTTCAAAACCACAGCCAACTTTAGAGCGTAACCACCACAATCACCCAATGGTCACCATTTATCAAGTGGCAGAAAAACAATCGATCCACATCCTTCAGCCACTTTCTGTTGTTGGAAAACTCTAAAGGGTAATTGCCATTGAAGAACTTCTTGTAAGTATCTGAGAGCTTCCACGTTTTAGGATCATATTTCTTGTAGTCCTTGACCCACATTTTGACAAACCAATGCTCAAGAAAAGCTATCCTTGATGAAGAGTATGGTGACGGATCCCTCATAGATCTTTTATGAAACATAAGCATTGCAGATGCCATATGCTGTCCCAAAAAAAGAGTGTCTGTTAGCCACCCGGATTCATGTTGATACAAGAAAAAAATGAGAAGCTTACGGAATCTGTTAGCCGCCCAAAATCATTTGTTTCCAATTTGTTTCATGGCGTTATTAGCTTCATGTAGAAGTGAGTGTCTACATATGTTATCATCACTGAAATGAATAAAAAAACAAGCTCAAGTTAGTTTAACAGTAATGAATTACTAAGAACAAATAAGACAAGTTACTCATTACACTTACGCAAGGCTTCGCAGATAATCCATTAGCTTCTTAAATTTTGTCTCATCAACTTTAGCTAAGGGATCATAGTAGACAGAATCACCTGTTATGATCTTCCTCGACCATCTGTAAACTTGCCAAGTGACAGTTATGATTTATGCTTCGTTGTTGCAGTGGACATTTTCCATTTTCATACAGCTTTTTTGGATATGTTTTTGGATAGTCTGATGTACTCATCTCTCTGTCAAAAATGTACAATGTAATAAGACAGAAATGAAAAACAATATTTTCCAGAAACATATCAAAAGCGAGGTACACAATTAGTAAATCAAGAGGGATTGATGTAAAATCTTTCAAACATAAAACCCAAAGAAAAATAAAGAACTTCCACATTATTGGAATGTCACGGTCGCAAGAACAAAATTTAATCAAGTATATGAGAGATTAGTAAATCAAGTTCAACTCTTTATCAAAGCGATTTAGACAATCTGAAAAATCACTTCAACAAATGAAAAGAGTTTTAGACAATCTATGTCTTTAGGAATGATGAACACGATTCACAACTTTTAAGCAAAGAAATTCCAATTCAGTGATACAAAAAATAGAAGGTTTCAAAAGATAGAGAAACCGATCTTTGATGGCAGGAGATATGAATATAAGTGATTCAAGCAGAGATGAACCAGAATTTCAGAAAGGGGATTTAGGGTTCGTCAAGGGGATTTAGGGTTCGTCGATTCTTAGAAAGGAGTGACCAAAGCTTGTAGTTGCAGAGAAGGGTAAGAAGAAGATCACGAGTCTGGGGAAATCGAGTAGAAAACGAAACAGATTGAAGAATTTAGAAAATAAGTGATTTAGGGTCGGGGAAAAAAGGTTTGGATTGAGTTTTTTTTCTTAATCGTCGTTTATGAATGACAGTTTTTTTTTTTTTAATTTGTTACCTTTCTTGTATATTTAAAATTCTTTAGGAATATTTATTTTAAAAATTGGTTTAATTTATTTAAGATTATGGTATTTTGGACTTTAACTCACATTTTCTATGTTTCTTTTTTTTTGTATGTCATTCTAGTCATTACCAAGAAGATGTATGTTATTATAAGTAATTTCCCAAAAAAAAAACATAATGTCTATGTATTTGAGTATTTCAATGATTTAACGTGCCATGAGTTGGATCAAATATAGGTTGAAGGGTTATCTCTAATGTAGCTAGATTGCATGATTGATTCAAAACCAGTATTTGCCTCTAATATTTCTGCTTGGATATATGAGTCCCAAAGATCACCGTGCACATGCATGTCGTATGACGAACTGGGCAACGTACATTTGCAGGAGCAATCAATTCTTGAAGATTGCCAAATATAATCGGTCATTAGTATTACACTATTACTATTATATTAAAGTTACGAAATACTATATCATTTTTAAAGTTGACTATAGAAGATAGTAATCAAGATTTAAGGAGAATAGCTCGGATCTAAATATTCTAAACATAAACACAAGTATAGAAACATGGCCTTCGCGTTAGCTTCTCTCATTCTGGTGCTATGTTATTTTAAAGAAAATTGAAAAAATAATTTAATTACTGTCTTTTTTGATCAAAAAAAAAATAATTACTGTCTTAATAAAAAAGGGCTTATTTGTGTAATAGCCATATTTTGAACACAAATTAAGTAAGTAACATTGATTTTGACATAATGCAATGTTTGACATTTAAGTTTCAAATTGTCCGGTTTTGTCCTTACTTTTAACAAGTTTCCAGTCACAAATGAGAGAATAAATGACGTCGTACTTTTTTCTGTGGCTCTAAACAATTACATAACAACATAGCGTGTGTCCCACCCATATTTAACACGTATGATGTAACAATGAATAAAATTACAGACATTACTATTCTACGTATCAAATAGTATTGCTATTATATACAGCAAATATAATAGCAAATAGTATTGCTATTATATATAGCAAATAATATAGATCATGATTTACATGCTTCACAAATAACAACCCCAAACTTATATAAACTAAACTATATCAATTAATCACTAAATCCTATATGGAAATATAAACCCAAATCCAAATATTAGATATGAAAATAAGAATACTAGTATTAATTGGTAAGCTACATTATGTGATAGTAAACTGTATAATATAGAACTCAAATTACAAGAAATTGCAGTTCCATTCTATGTACGGTAGAATAGAACCAGGAAAAATGTAGCTGCAATCAAAAGAGCATCTCACTAATTTCTCAACTTTTGAAATGTCTAAAATTAAATGATATTAATTAATGATTTCCCCAATTTTAATCCCAAATTTTCAGAAACTAAACCTAATCCAATAATTACTAAATCTTAAATGAAAATATAAATCCTAATCCAAATATTAAATAGTAGTATGAATTCAGAAGTTAAAGTGATATTAAACTGTCTATTGTAAAACATGAATGCAAATAAGATGTATTTCCATTTTATGTGAATCAAATAGAATAGAAACGGTTAAATGTACTTTACATAGACACGATTATACTATTATTGGCTTCTCGTCTCACAGAAGTGAATGTCAGTCTATCCACCTTCCTGACCATCTTGCCTATCCAATTCACAAGGTACATGACCTTCACTTGAGTCTGCCGCCACTTGGGTCCTTTTTAACCTTAACATCATCTGCTTTAATTCCACCATTCCATGTGTTGTGCTTAAATAGATAATCATCACCACTTAGTGCAGCCATGTTTTCGACAGTATCATCTTGCTTGTCTTTCAACCCACTCTATAAAAACTCTCTCAAAGATCGTCACGAAATGGAACAGAGGAATGAAACAACACGTTATTAGTATCTAGAACTAAGATTTTCCATCCTAAATAACACAGGTTCAGATAGTATAGAATTTATCTATATGGAACAGAACAAATGTTGATTTTGGAAAAAAAAACAAAACAGCGGAATGGAATGGCGAACTTCGTCCCTAAAAACCAGATACGACAACGAGGCCATAGATTTACCAAAAGACTACCTTAGTTTTGACTATATCGCAAATGAAAAATAAGACAGCATTAGATGAAGAGAATTGAAAGTAAAATCAAAAACGTACCGTAATTGAGAGATGTGAGATGAATCAACGATCGAAATTGAATAGATACAGATTCACACTATTGTCCGCTGTAACTGTAACGCCGTCGTCTGGCTGACAATTTCAGAAGAGTAGTAAAGCGCTTACTTGCAACCAGTGAAGAAGAAGAAAAATTGATTAATCTAACGGAGGTGACGATGGACCACGTCTTTCGTTTAGAATCATTAGTTATTGATTTAGATTATAATTGTTTTGTAGGTTTTACCGGTAAAATGAAAGGGTAGAATGGCAATATTATACAAAAGACACATTGTATATCGCTATATTAGGTAAATTAGCTATCTCATAAATTATGTTTTTTTCTTGGCTATACAGTCCAATTTCCCATAAAAAAATCATCAGGAAATATTATCATTAGGAGACTCATGTCTCCTATCACCTACCAAAAAAAAAAAGTTACCAGTACAGGTTTTCAAGATACTCCGGAACAAAATAAAAATCAAACCAATGCAGTATTGATAATCTTTGCAAGTGGGAAAGGAATAAACTTAATGACCACGAGACGAGAACGCAGTAACTGTTGTTGTCGTCGCAGTTAGAAGGGTTTGGTTTCATTCATTATCGATCTACTTTTTTATTTTTGTTCTTTGTTTCGTGTTCAGTTTAATTCCTCCACGTAACTCAATGCGTGATTGATCAACTTACAACGTTACTAACAATATAATTACAACACAGGTACCTTTGTGCTACTGAAGCAGTTTTGCACATCTTTTCATAACAAATGGCATGTAAAATCTCATTCTTATCCTTCATATGCCTTAACTAATACAAAAATAAATAATAATATGATAAATCATGTGGTCACAGTTACCAATCGATTAATGATATGCATATTATGTATTCATTAAATCTCCATCCTACATAAAAAGTTAATGTTTACTTGAATGGCCCAGATCACATTATCAAAATTTTCACAGATTGACTTCTTCTTCTCCCATTATTTCTCTCTTTTGAAACATGTCGATTTGAACAAATAAATTTCAGTTGTAGATTCAAAGATTGGTGGAAGAAGAGGACTCCATGAGCAACGACAGAGAGATATTACGGGCCACCGGACGTGTGACGACGAGAACCGGATTCACCAACGACGGAACCCAGACTTCCAGTCCGGCGGGATTGGCGTCGGAGAGCTCGATGAAAGTGATGGAGAGACAATCGGATGTTTCCTTCTTCCTCCAGCTGGTTCGAACTCAATCAAAAACTCTGGTGACAATGAACGCTGCAGGAGAGAACAACGAGGTGTGGCTTCTGGTGAAAACAGATCCGTCAAATATGAACCATGACCTTCACTTTGTCTCTTCCTCATTTAGATACAGTCTCTGCCCACAAACTGAGCTTGAGAAGATGAAAGGACAAGAACTTGTTTTTTTTCTTTCAGAGGGGTTTGAGCATGTGTTTTAATGGATATACATGTACGGTTAAGTGTTGTTTCCTTTTGGTTTCTGATTTATATTGTTGTATCTCAAACCGAAGAAGATGAATATGTGTAAGAGGTGTACAGATAGATAACGTCTAAGAGGTAGGTCATGTACAGTTGGATATCACTAACCATGTACATTTCAATAGTGAATGTGTCCAATGTACATTTCAACAAGAATATGTGTCCATCTGTGTACATTCATTTTAATGTTAGCAAATAACTAACTTTTTATTTTGTCTAATAAAAATTATGTCATTTTTATGTCATTGTGGTACAATTAGTTTAAATTTAAGTAACATCCATAGGTGTACACGAAAAAGATATTAATAGTGTACATTAGAGAAATAGTGTACACTTTAGAGATAAATGTACACATGAACATCATGCAAAGTACACTATAAAGATAATATACGCATGTACAAATATATATAAATATGTGCATGTACAAAGATATGATATGTACAAATATATCATTTTAGTCATGACATTGGTGTACATGTGGCTACCATAAACTGTGGATACTATAAAACGGTGTACATGTGGATACGTACACATGGATAATCAGGTCTATGTGTACACGAGACACTAATTTTCTTCTGTAGACAAAGATCTCATTGTTTTTTCTTCTGTAGACACATCTTTCTCATTGTGTAAATCTTATTTCAGTGGCTTCATAACTGCCAACGATCGGCTGAACAATCAAAGATTCATCTCCTCTGTTTCTGAGATGAATCTCCACCACGTTAATGCAACAAATGAATATGTCACTCAGCTTCTTCTTCTCCACTGTCTCCAGCATCATCTTCACATCCAGCTTTCCTCTCAAGTTACCATGTATAACAAAACCATGATCAAAACCATTGACTCATGTTTAGTTTTTCAATCTGAATTTGACGAGAATCCTTTCAAATTAACAACAAAAAAAGCTGTGGAATTTATAGATGATAACCTCACATGGCCAAAACTTATAGTTCTCAGAGAAAATACAGATCTATGTTTTTATCTCTTAGCAAAACCTCTTCCATAGCTAATGAATCAGCCAAAAAAAAATGCAGAAGCTTGGTTATGAAAAAATGACGAATCTTGGAAGATTCGAGACGAATGTAAAACGTCTTCTTATTCTTCTTGTCTTGTTTCAATCTGTTCCTTAGTACTTTAGACTCCAACACATCTAGACAACATCAAACCTTAGACTCCATATAAACGCTACCTTTTGTATAAATTATTAAAGCCTCAAGCTTCTTGCAGGAAAATGTTCTGATTTTTAGCTTAACACAGATCTGAGAAATTGAGAAAGAGAAAACAGAAAAATGTGAGAGAGAGAGAGACGCAAAATTCAAAATATTTCAACACCCATTTACATAACATAACTTTCCATAACTAGTGGAGAAAAGGAAAATAATAACTCAAATAATAATGTTAATTTACTTGGTTACAGCTGGGGATTATTGGTGTAATTAACTATCCAAAAAGTGTCTTAGTAGCTGTAAGTGATCTAGAGTGACAATAATATCTTAAAAGTGACCTAGAGTGTTAATAACTCCGTTATTTATTCGTAAAACACATATGCCAATGTAAGTCTTTCATCGTAGTTGTTACTTTTTTTCCTCATGGTAGTTGTTTATGTCAAAGCTTTCATAATAGTTGTTACCTGATATATATATATATATATATATATATATATATATATATATATATATATATATATATATATATATATATATGTGTATGCATACCCTCCATAGACCATAGTCCATACAGATACTATATATAACATATAGTCACATAATCGCGTCTAATAGATATATGCATGCATGTTTGTATAGTTACTTGTTTTTGATAATGATTTAGGCTTTCTTTGGTGATGATGTCTCTATGAAAGATTCAACAATAAAAAAAAAAAATGTGAGAGTTTTTTTGCCAAGAACCTCTTCAAAAAGTTTAAGGATATGATTAACTCCGGTCTTTTAATCGGAATTCTTCGCTCATGATTTGATATTTTTTTTTTACTTTTTTCGGCTAAAAAACGGTTCTTATATCTTTTATTTAATAGATAATTCTTAGCTTTTTTTAATTAAAATCTAAAAAAAAAAAACCATCTATTATCCGAAGTTAAGAATCCCGTTCAGAAACTAGGATTAGCGATCGTGTAAGAGATTCTTGTACCACATGTTAAAAAAAAAACAAGATAATGACTCGATTTATTAAAACAACAAGACGCAATTATTTTTTATTCCAAGAGATTCACATGGATCTCCTACCAATGCTCATACATGCCCTTAGTGGTTCAGACCGTGGCTAGCTCTTTGCCATAATATCATACGTACACGTGCATCTTGTATATAGATTGCTCGACTACCACTTCATAACTCGAATAATTTGTTCTTATCTGATGAGGACAAGAAATGGTTTCCATCCAATGTAATCGATTGGGTTGTTAACTTTGATGATTCTTTACAAACACGATATCTCCCTCTGTTTGACACCTTGTCTCTTGGCTTATAACAATTATTGTGTGTATGTTTGCGTGTTTTGATGAGTATATAATATAAGACTATAATATTTCAAAAAGAAAATTAGACATTATAGTATTTGTTTTAAATTAGTAATAGATAAATAATTTCAATAAACTATAGCTAACTCTCCCATCCATTAATATGAATACGACATATGAACGAAATTGTAGATATTGACACGGCCAGCCATATATAGGTTGCACCGTCGAATCTCGATTTTTCTGATGGTCTCAGAAATTATAGACAAAATCGACATAATCCTAAATTTCAATGGTCGTCTAATTGAAAAGCTGTTCTAAGTTTAGTTAACAACTAGGTAGTTACCCGCGCCTTGCGCGGAATGAGATGGTTAGATCAGCAATTTTTCGAAAATATTAGAAAATATATATATATATAGTTTGGAATTTGGGTTTTGTGTGTTTTTTTTGTGTTTAATCTCGGTGGTGCTGATTTTACGGTATAGACGTCACTGAGATAGAAACATATGTAAATCCTTTACTTTAGTGACATGTAAAAATTTACTGGAATATAAGAGTAAACACAAAACATGTTACCTGACAACTGCGAAAGCATGTAATCATTTATTTTATCCACTTCATCATTTGTGGGAGTGAGAATGGCTCGATGTCTATACAAATCCTTAACTGTTGAGGTTTGAAAAGCTTGTCCATAAACCTCTTTTTCCATAGTCTCAATAGTTTATACATATCACCAGTGTGATTTATCTTACTCTGATTCATTTGCAAGAACTTGCATATAAAGATATAATTATTATTATACAATTTGATTTTCATATGAATGATTTTTGTATAATAACATACCTTCCTCATAGGTCATTGACTTCAAACATGTAAGGATTCCACAGAACTTGGCTGTATTCTTTGAACCATGTAAGAAGAACTGATTTTGTGTATAATATATAATTCAAGTAAGATAAATATTATTAATATCTAATCAAATTATATGTACGTAAATATTTGTGTAATCACACTCTTTGCATAGGTTTTATGTATAAATATTATAAATATATAATCAAATTATTATGTATGTAAATTTTTGTGTAATCAAACTTGTTCTATATTTCTTTCTTTGCATCTTACTCTCGAACTAATTTTGTTTATCTCTCTATGGCTCTCTCTCTATGGCTCTCTCTCTCTCTCTCTCTCTCTCTCTCTCTCTCTCTCTCTCTCTCTCTCTCTCTCTCTCTCTCTCTCTCTCTCTCTCTCTCTCTCTCAGATTTTATCAGTATTGATGAGTGTTTAAAAAAATAAGATTAAGATTTTAACATATTTTTATTTTAAACATACGAATCGTATTAATGCCCGCACACGGGCATTAATACGATTCTTATGTTTTATGTATAAATATTATTAATATCTAATCAAATGTTTGATGTATTATTAAAACTAAATTTGTTCTTCAGATGTTTTATGTATTATTAATATAAATATGTATTATTCAAATACGATTCATATATTTTATGTATTACTAAAACTAAATTTGTTCTCCATTCAGTCTTTGTGGTTCAAAACTATAAGCATTTTAGACATTACTTAATTCAATATAGTTTGAGGTTTAAATTATTATCTCTCTCTCTCTCTCTCTCTATCTCTCTCTCTCTCTCTCTCTCTCTCTCTTGGTATCCCCCTCATCGTAAACCCTTTTTTTTAGAAATATAAAAATGTAAACATTCTTTTAATTCATCGATTATCTTTTAACTACCACAATTTTGTTTTATATGGGAATGTTTCCTAGTTTAATATTTTATCATGAATTTTTCTTGAGTGAATTACCAACTAATCATAGTTTGCCAATTAATGTACAGTTTTATAAAATTTAAATAAATAAAATAATAATAATTTGTGTTAAGTTTTTAAAATAAATGAAAAATATTAGTAGCTGCCAAAAGATGAATTTTTTTAACAATTTTAAAACCGTCACAAAAGAGTAAATCATAAACATTAAACACTATACCCTAAACCCTTGGACAAAACTTAAATCCTTGGGTAAAAATCCAAACACTAAACCCTAAATTCTTGGATATACCCTAAACCCTTGGGTAAATCTTAAACACTAAACTGTAAAATCTTGGATATACCCTAAACACTAAATCTCTCTCTCTCTCTCTCTCTCTCTCTCTCTCTCTCTCTCTCTCTCTCTCTCTCTCTCTCTCTCTCTCTCTCTCTCTCTTGGTATCCCCTTCATCGTAAACCTTTTGTTCTTTGAAAAATATAAAAATGTAAACATTCTTTTAATTCATAGATTATCTTTCAACTACCACAATTTTTATTTATATGGAAATGTTTCCTAGTTTAATATTTTATCATGAATTTTTCTTGGGTGAATTACCAACTAATCATAGTTTATCAATTAATGTACAATTTTTTAAATATAATAAATAAAATAATAATAATTTGTGTTAAGTTTTTAAAATAAAAGAAAAATATTATTAGCCGCAAAAAGATGAATTTTTTTTAACAATTTTAAAACCGTCACAAAAAATTAAATTATAAACACTAAACACTATACCCTAAACCCATGGACAAAGCTTAAACCCATGGGTAAAAATCCAAACACTAAACCCTAAATTCTTGGATATACCCTAAACACTAAATCTCTCTCTCTCTCTTTCTCTCTCTCTCTCTCTCTCTCTCTCTCTCTCTCTCTCTCTCTCTCTCTCTCTCTCTCTCTCTCTCTCTCTCTCTCTCTCTCTCTCTCTCTCTCTTGGTATCCCCCTCATCGTAAACATTTTTTTTTGAGAAAAATAAAAATGTAAACATTCTTTTAATTCATCGATTATCTTTTAACTACCACATTTTGTTTTATATGGGAATGTTTCCTAGTTTAATATTTTATCATGAATTTTTTTTGGGTGAATTACCAACTAATCATAGTTTGCTAATTAATGTACAGTTTTTTAAACTATAATAAATAAAATAATCGTAATTTGTGTTAAGTTTTTAAAATAAATGAAAAATATTAGTAGCTGCCAAAAGATGAAATTTTTAACAATTTTAAAACCGTCACAAAAAATTAAATCATAAACACTAAACACTATACCCTAAACCCATGAACAAAGTTTAAAACCATGGGTAAAAATCCAAACCATAAACCCTAAATTCTTTGATATACCCTAAACCCTTGGGTAAATCCTAAACACTAAACTGTAAACTCTTGGGTATACCTTAAACACTAAATCTCTCTCTCTCTCTCTCTCTCTCTCTCTCTCTCTCTCTCTCTCTCTCTCTCTCTCTCTCTCTCTCTCTCTCTCTCTCTCTCGGTATCCCCTTCATCGTAAACCTTTTTTTTTTTGAAAAATATAAAAATGTAATCATTCTTTTAATTCATCGATTATCTTTTAACTACCACAATTTTTATTTATATGGAAATGATTCCTAGTTTAATATTTTATCATGAATTTTTCTTGGGTGAATTACCAACTAATCATAGTTTGCCAATTAATGTACAATTTTTTTTAAATATAATAAATAAAATAATAATAATTTGTGTTAAGTTTTTAAAATAAAAGAAAAATATTATTAGCTGCAAAAAGATGAATTTTTTTTAACAATTTTAAAACCGTCACAAAAAATTAAATCATAAATACTAAACATTATACCCTAAAAATTTATATTTTTTTTACTGATTCAATTAAATGCAAACAACTTTACATGCACAACGTCCTCGTATGTATTAAACAAACATATGTGTTTTACAGAATCTGCTCGATATTATTATAATGCAATGTGATCTAATCCAATGAAGTAGTTAAACAAATGTGTTTTCTTGCACTGTACGTCTAAGATCAAATCTCACATGTGCTCATCTGCAAAAGCTCTGAGATGATTAAACGATGATCCTCCTTCTCTCACCGTCTCCGCCGCTAAATCTCTCCACCTCGCCGCGTTTTTTCTATACTCCTCCCCCTTCTTCTCCTCCATCACTTCCTCAATGCACCACCGTATCTCCCCGCTCTCCACCACAGCTGCTTCCCCTTCCTTCTTTTCCACCACCACCCTCACACCTGTCCTCCAACACTCCTCTAAAAGCTTTGCGTTCGTCATCTGATCAGTCCACTGCGGAAACGCAACCACCGGAACTCCCGCCACCAAGCTCTCCAGCGACGAGTTCCACCCGCAATGCGTCACGAAGCAACCGATCGATCTATGCTTCAAAACCCTAAACTGATCGCACCAAGAAACCACCATACCTATCTCATCGAGCTCTTCTCTGAAACTACTTACGATCTCTTCTTCTTTCTCTTCTCCGTCTTCTTTACTTCTGTGAAAAAAAATTGGTTACGTTTCTTGTAATGGAACCAAATAAGGAAACAAAGCAAAGAATTAAATGATCCGTTTTTCTTAAACTCCCTCACAGAGTGACACGTGGATCCGAGCCTTCTCATGCATTCTCACCAAAATCGTTTAAGGAAAGCCTTAAAAATGCTTCTCCTTTAATATATAGGGGATACAGTCGTCTGTTTTTAAATTAAATTAAATTAATTCGTCATATACACTGTATAACCCATAAACGACATCGTATCCGGGAATAATTGAAATGTATAAACTTTAGGTGGTTTAATTATTTTTTAAATAAACAAATGAGAAAGGCCAAAACATGGTGGGTCCCAAAAAGTCTCTCAACGGTAGGTCCCATGAGATACCTCTCTCACATTGCTCGAGTGCTTAAAAGCAAGCTGCAACGCAACTATTGAGAGCATCCGAACAAAAAAAGAAAAAAAAGAAAAACGCAAGTTTTCATCTTTTCACACTCCAAGAATCTAACTTTCCCCTTCACACCCCCATTCTCTTACAAAAGTTTGAGCTAAAAGAAAGCTTCAACCTTTTCTGCTTCCGACCATAACCATTCTTATCTCCTCTCCTCTCTGCCTCAACTAAAGAAGAGAGTAGAAGACAGTCTGCCATGAAGAATGTGGCTATAGCGGCGGCAGCTTCTGCTCTGTTTCTTCTAGGGTTTCTAGTCACTTCAGTCTCTGCCTCTGTCTCTTACGATAGCAGAGCCATTACCATCAATGGCAAAAGAAGAATCCTTATCTCTGGATCTATTCATTACCCCAGAAGCACTCCCGAGGTTTAGTTTAGTTTTAGAGTTTATTCCAAAAAGTGTTCTGTACTCTCTCAGACCCCCCCCCCCCCACATTGTTTCCTTATCTTGATATGTATGCTTGTGTGTGTGTGTGTAGATGTGGCCAGATCTAATTAGGAAAGCTAAAGAAGGAGGTTTGGATGTGATTCAGACTTATGTTTTCTGGAATGGACACGAGCCTTCTCCTGGCAAAGTAAGTTAAAAAAAAATCTCACCTTTTTAATTTAATTAGATCTGTTTTGTGTGTGTGTGTGAATGAAGTACTGATTCATTGGATTCCTCTATAATGTTTTTTTTTGGCTTCATCTGCAGTATTATTTCGAAGGCAACTATGATTTGGTTAAGTTTGTCAAGTTGGTCCAACAATCTGGACTTTATCTTCATCTCCGGATTGGTCCTTATGTCTGTGCTGAATGGAACTTCGGGTAACTAACTATTTTTATTAGCTAAATTTACTGTCTCTTATCCTCAAAATAGAAAGGTAAAAAAAGGATAAAAATTTCCCAGAATAATCTAAATATGATTGTTTGTTTCTGTTTAATTTTTTTCTCAGTGGATTTCCTGTTTGGCTTAAGTATGTTCCAGGGATTAGCTTCAGAACAGATAACGGTCCTTTCAAGGTTTAAACATGTTTTTTTTTTCCTAAGCTAATCTAATCTTCATTTTGAAGTTACTAAAACTCACTCACACTTGTTCCATTGACTCTTGTTTGACTCATGAGATTTTTTTTTTTTTTGGTTCTTTCTGAAGGCTCAAATGCAAAGGTTTACTACAAAGATTGTTAACATGATGAAAGCTGAGAGGCTGTTTGAGTCCCAAGGAGGTCCTATAATCCTCTCTCAGGTAAATAAAAAAAAAACCTTCTTTATGTAAATTCTTGGGTTTTAGCAATCCTAGTATAGACTGAGAATGAGACTAAGGAGAGTTTTTGTCTGTGTATGTGTTGTGACAGATTGAAAATGAATATGGACCAATGGAATATGAGCTAGGTGCACCGGGACGGTCTTACACCAACTGGGCAGCTAAAATGGCTGTGGGGCTAGGCACTGGTGTCCCTTGGGTCATGTGCAAACAAGACGATGCTCCCGACCCCATTGTAAGCCTTCTTTTGTCTTGTCTCTTGGACATTTTTTCTTCATTAGCTGTAAGCCTTCTTTGTTTCTAATGAGATCATTTCATTAAATATTAGTTATTCATTTTAAGTTGCACATGCTTTGGTGTTACTTCTTTTCATGATCTTTTTTCTTTCTTTGACTATTATTACATTCTTCTGTCTCAATTAATGAATAATATTCAATCATTTAAGCAAATTCCTAGACAATAACACATGCGGATCAATTACAATGATCAGTCTCTTTTTCTCCTTTTGCATATTTGTGTAACTTGTTGAATCTATGTTTCCTCTCTCTCTCTCTCTGCCTAGATCAATGCTTGCAATGGCTTCTATTGCGATTACTTCTCTCCAAACAAGGCTTACAAACCCAAAATGTGGACTGAAGCCTGGACTGGATGGTAAGCAAGAAACTCAAAAAGTGAAATCTCTTCCTTCTATTATTGCTTTGCAGTGATCTCAGTCTGTTCTCTCTAATGTTACTACAGGTTTACAAAGTTTGGAGGCCCAGTTCCTTATCGTCCAGCTGAAGATATGGCCTTTTCCGTTGCAAGGTTTATCCAAAAAGGTGGATCTTTCATCAATTACTACATGGTAAAAGTTTTTTGTTTATTCACCAATCTTCACAAAGTTAAATCATATCGCTCTTTTGAGCTATATTCCAATTCTCTCATACCAATGGTTTCTTGCTTCAGTATCACGGTGGAACAAATTTTGGCCGAACTGCTGGTGGTCCGTTTATTGCAACCAGCTATGACTATGACGCGCCTCTAGACGAATACGGTAAAGCTTTGCTAAATCTCTCTTTCTTTTTTTCTATTTACTAAAGATAGTAAGTAACTGATGCCCTCTACAAACAGGACTTGAAAGGCAGCCTAAGTGGGGGCACTTGAAAGATTTGCATAGAGCGATCAAGCTGTGTGAGCCAGCATTAGTATCAGGAGAGCCCACTAGGATGCCCCTTGGGAACTATCAAGAGGTCTCACTCAACTCAAAGCCTTTTTTTTTTCCCTTTTCTTCGTTAATATATTGTTATTTCTTTTTGCTTTGATCAACTTGTTAAAACTTCTGTACATATGGAAATTGTGCAGGCTCATGTGTACAAATCGAAATCTGGGGCTTGTTCTGCATTCTTAGCAAATTACAATCCAAGATCTTACGCCAAAGTTTCTTTTGGGAGCAACCACTACAATCTACCTCCATGGTCTATTAGTATTCTCCCTGACTGCAAAAACACAGTTTACAACACAGCCAGGGTAAGAAGAATAATATCATTATATGCTTGGACTACATATATGAGTAAACGCATCATGTTTCTTCTTGGTTTTTGGCTTGTAGGTTGGTGCTCAAATATCAAGGATGAAAATGGTTCAGGTTCCTGTTCATGGAGGATTATCTTGGCAAGCATACAATGAAGACCCATCAACTTACATTGATGAGTCCTTCACAATGGTTGGATTAGTGGAGCAGATCAACACCACACGAGACACTTCTGATTACCTGTGGTACATGACTGAGTAAGTAGTATCCATTGACCTTTCAGAATCTCTGAATGCTTTTTATGCTTTTTTGACTTTCTTTACAAATTGTTTCTTTCTTTTGTTTTACAGTGTTAAGATTGATTCCAGCGAAGGATTTTTAAGGAGTGGGGACTTGCCGACTCTTACTGTTCTATCAGCTGGACACGCTATGCATGTATTCATCAATGGCCAGTTATCTGGTAACTGCTTTGTTTTACTAGTTTTAAAGCATCATAAAAGAATAATCCGCTGGTCATATTTTGACATGTCTTTGGACTCTCTCTTGTCCAGGATCTGCTTATGGTGGCTTAGACTCTCCTAAGATAACATTCCGACAAGGTGTGAATCTAAGAGCTGGTTTCAACAAAATTGCGATACTAAGCATCGCTGTTGGTCTCCCGGTTAGTCCCTCAATCTCCCTAGCACCAAACTTTTTCCCTAATTGATCCATTGGCCTATAAAGAAGATGGTCTTAATCTATGTGTTGTGTGATACAATGCAGAATGTGGGTCCACATTTTGAGACATGGAATGCTGGAGTTCTGGGTCCAGTTTCATTGAACGGTCTCAGTGAGGGACGGAGGGATCTGTCCTGGCAGAAATGGACTTACAAGGTACATTAATAAAGATTATCATCTGTTGGATGATATGTGTTTCTGTCACTTTACTGATTAATGATTTACCCAATCTTGCACATTTTTTTCAGGTTGGTCTAAGAGGAGAGAGTCTAAGTCTTCATTCACTCAGCGGGAGCACATCGGTTGAGTGGGCAGAAGGTGCATATGTTGCACAAAAGCAGCCGCTTACTTGGTACAAGGTAAACATCTCTCGAGTTCATCTTCCTTAAAACAATATTAGTTTCTGGTGGTTTAACATGTCTCCATTGCTTTTGTTTCAGACGACATTCTCTGCACCAGCTGGCGACTCGCCGTTGGCTGTGGACATGGGAAGCATGGGAAAAGGTCAGATATGGATTAACGGGCAGAGCGTGGGACGCCACTGGCCTGCTTACAAAGCAGTTGGTTCTTGCAGCGAGTGTTCTTATACCGGAACGTTCAACGAGAACAAATGCTTAAGAAACTGTGGAGAGGCTTCCCAGAGATGGTACCATGTCCCGAGGTCGTGGCTGAAACCAACTGGGAATCTATTGGTTGTCTTTGAGGAATGGGGAGGAGATCCGAACGGAATCTCGTTTGTCAGAAGGGAGGTGGACAGTGTCTGTGCAGATATCTATGAATGGCAATCAACGCTTGTGAACTACCAGTTGCGTTCTTCGGGAAAAGTTAACAAACCGCTGCATCCCAAAGTGCATTTGCAATGTGGGCCTGGACAGAAGATGACCGCGGTGAAGTTTGCTAGCTTCGGTACACCTGAAGGAACTTGTGGTAGTTACCGTCAAGGAAGCTGTCACGCTCATCACTCCTATGATGCCTTCAACAGAGTAAGTTTCTTAAAAGCATGGATATTTTGTTCTGTTTTGAGCTCTGGAATGTGTACTGAAAGTTGTTTTTTTTTATTTTTCTGTCTCTTTGCAGCTTTGTGTTGGGCAGAATTGGTGTTCGGTAACCGTAGCACCTGAGATGTTTGGTGGAGATCCGTGTCCGAATGTGATGAAGAAACTAGCCGTGGAAGCGGTTTGCGCTTAAAAATGATTGGTTACTGTTAAAAGTGGTTGGTTACTTTGGCATTCTTACAGGTTTTCTGGTCCGTATTAGTATGTTTTGGCTATTTATTCCGGTGGAAGTTGTACAAAGGGACACAACAACACACCGTTGATTTATATGTAAATAAGCTTGGGATGGGGTTTGGTAATTGTAATCCAAGAAAGAAGATTCACATTGAGACTGGGAGAATCTTAGTCCATGTGTGTAGATTCTTTGCTAGAAACTTGAAGGCGAAACTGAGAGTAGACTATTCTCCCTTGGGACGGTCTTTGTTATTGTTGTATTTAGCCGAGACAGTCTCTGCAATTATCTCATTGCTACAACTTGTATTAACGTTTTTATTTCTCTTGAATAAATCAATTCAAGTCCAATATAATATTCGAATTTGACAAGCATCCATAGGACAGGGTGAGTGGATGGATGCTTGTCAGAGCCTAAGAGGATCCAAATAAGCATCCAAGGTGAAATAATACTCAACAGATTCCATGTTTGCATATAACGAATGCTTCATCACTGTCCACTTGGATCTTATTTGGCCCCTCTTAGGCTCTTACTACATGAAACCTGGTTCCATGTTCAAGCATGTAGGTGGAAATGTGAAAGTCATACTCAACTGTTCTGCCATGAACGTTATTACAGCTGAGCCAGTTTCATCCTAGCTACTTGTGGATTTTCAGAAACCTAGTTTTACGTCTTTTACAACAGCAGAGTTTGTCAACTTGACAGTTTTGATTATCCGAGTTTCACGTTAATGATTTGCTAAAATTAGAAGAAACAAAAAAAAAAACCTTACCTATTTAAGTTTCGAAATTAAAAACAGAGAAGAGACATACCTTCTCTGTTTTCAGTGTAATGTTTAACTTAATGAAACTACTTCATCGATCCTTCTCCTCGTTCCCCAACTCTGCTCTCCAAACCTTCTTACCAACAATCCCTCAACTATGTTCCAACGGACATCTCCAAGAAGCGTTGCTGGAGATGTCCGTCTTAGGCCCCGAGATTGGGTTCCATGATTACGATGCATTGCTGAATGCTTGCCTGAACAAAAGGGCTCTTAGAGAAGGCCAGAGAGTCCATGCCCACATGATCAAAACCCTTTATTTCCCCTCCACGTACCTCCGAACTCGTCTGCTCATCTTCTACGGAAAGTGCGATCGTTTGCAAGACGCTCGCAAAGTGCTCGACGAAATTCCTGAGAAGAACGTCGTTTCCTGGACCGCTATGATCTCGCGTTATTCTCAAACCGGGCACTCCTCAGAGGCTCTCGCCGTGTTCGCTGAGATGATGAGAGCCGATGCGAAACCTAATCACTTCACTTTCGCCTCTGTTCTCACCTCATGCTCTGGATCATCCGTGGGTAAGCAGGTCCATGGACTGATAATAAAGTGGAGTTACGATTCTCACTGTTTACGTGGGAAGCTCTCTTCTTGACATGTATGCTAAAGCTGGTTGTATTAAAGAAGCTCGAGAGGTTTTCGAGTGTTTAACCGAGAGAGATGTTGTCTCAGTGTACTGCTATTATCGCCGGGTATGCGCAGTTGGGTCTCTGACGAAGAGGCTTTGCAAGTGTTCCAGAAGCTGCATGAGCGAAGGGATGAGTCCGAACTACGTCACTTACGCTAGCGTTCTAACAGCTTTATCTGGACTTGCTTTGTTAGACCACGGGAAGCAAGTTCATTGCCATGTTTTGAGACGTGAGCTTCCTTTCTACGCTGTTCTGGAGAACTCTCTGATCGATATGTACTCAAAGTGTGGGAACCTCTCTTACGCCCGGAGGCTTTTCGATACCATGCCTGAGAGGACGTCCGTTTCGTGGAACGCGATGCTTGTGGGGTATAGTAAACACGGTTTGGGGAAAGAGGTGCTTGAGCTGTTTAGGTTGATGAGGGATGAGAAGAGAGTGAAAGCCTGATGGAGTTACTCTTTTAGCTGTCTTGTCGGGATGCAGCCATGGGAAAATGGAAGACACGGGGCTAAGTATATTTGACGGCATGATAGCTGGAGAATTACGGGATTAAGCCTGACACTGAGCATTATGGTTGCATCGTTGATATGCTTGGCCGTGCCGGTAGGATCGAGGAGGCGTTTGAGTTCGTCAAAAGAATGCCGTCGGAACCAACTGCTGGTGTCTTGGGCTCTCTTTTAGGAGCTTGCAGGGTTCATGCATCTGTAGACATTGGAGAATATGTAGGTCGTAGGCTCATTGAGATTGAGCCAGAGAACGCGGGTAACTACGTGATTCTCTCTAACTTATATGCCTCTGCAGGAAGATGGGAAGATGTAAACAGTTTAAGAGCAATGATGTTGCGGAATGCTGTAACAAAAGAGCCAGGAAGAAGCTGGATTCAACACGAGCAGACCTTGCATTACTTCCACGCGAATGATCGTACTCATCCGAGAAGGGAAGAGGTGTTAGCTAAACTGAAAGAGATACTGATAAAAATGAAGCAAGCTGGCTACGTTCCTGATCATAGCTGTGTGTTGTATGACGTGGATGAAGAGCAGAAGGAGAAGATGTTACTTGGCCATAGTGAGAAACTAGCTCTAACTTTTGGTTTGATTGCTACTGGCGATGGGATTCCGATTAAAGTTTTCAAGAACCTACGTATATGCGTTGATTGTCATAACTTTGCCAAGATCTTCTCGAAGGTTTTTGAAAGAGAAGTGTGCTTGCGAGATAAAAACAGGTTCCATCAGATTGTCGGAGGAATATGTTCCTGTGGAGATTACTGGTGAAAAAAGGCATGTAATATTAGATTCAGATAACATCTGTAGGAATGTGCAGGTGTTGAAGAAACAAGGTACGAATAAAAGTTTGATTTGATTCTTTAACTTTGTTTACAGCTAACAAACCGTACAATCACCCAAACATACATAGACTCAAAAGTTTGGCATCTTTCTGCAAGATTTATCAGTTGGTTTTCTAGTCAATCTTCACCTGAAGAGTAGATCTTTCTCACGAACCAGAAGCAAGCGTAGAAACCGATTGTGCCAGTCAGGACAAAGAAAGCGTAAGAGATGATGATCATGTACCCGAAGTAGAGCATTCCCGAGACAAGCTTTGTGATCTCCAGCTTAGTGAAGAAGTAGAAGATCGAATAGAGGAAGAGGTAGAAAGCGGATGAACCTGCAGTTAAGTAAGCTCTCCACCACCAGTTGTAGTCCTCGCTGCAGAGCTGGAAGTAAGCAGAGTACAACCGTGATCTCTGCGCAGGTGACGATCAAGATCAAGAACACTATGAAGAGGAACCCGAAGATGTAGTAGAACTGGTTGAGCCATATCGATGTCAGGATGAAGAAGAGCTCGATGAAGACAGCTCCAAATGGGAGGATGCCTCCAATGAAGTATGGAGAACACCGGTTTCATGTACCATGGCTGCTCTGGTACTTGCCTTGGGATCTTGTTTGTTTTCACCGGGGCTTCGATTGCTGGCTTCTTGTAACCGAGATAGCTACCGACAAAGACCAGTGGGACTGAGATGCCAAACCAGAGGCAGAAGAGGGCAAACATTAGTACCAAAAGGTATGGCTCCAGATGACTGCTCTCCCCAAATGAGACCATTCAGAACAAAGAAGATCACAAAAAGGATACCGGGAAACATGAATGCAGTCTTCAACGTCATTCTCTTCCACTTGTCTCCTTTGAACATTTTGTGAAGGCGAGACTGACGAGTAACCAGCGAATATGCCCATGAAAACCCACAAGAGAACCATGGCAGTCATAAGCCCTCCTCTGTTGGACGGAGATAAGAAACCAAGCAACGCAAACATCATCGTAACAAGCGACATTCCAAAGATTTGTACACCTGTACCGACATAAACACACAACAACCCAGAGTTCACTGGTGGCCTGAAGACATCTCCGTGGACAAGCTTCCATCCAGTCTCTTCCTGAGCCTCATCTTGGGTTTCGAGCTGATTGTAGTTTGAGATATCCTTGTACAGAGTTCTCATCATAATCATAGCTACCATTCCAGACAGGAACAGGACGATCATAAGTGAGTTTATGATGGAGAACCAGTGGATTTGATCATCATTCATGAGAAGGTATGTGTCCCATCGAGAAGCCCATTTGATTTCACTCTCCTGAAGATTCAAATTCCGGCATTAAAAAAAAAATGTTAAGCAAGCGAGAAACAGTAAAAAGCAAAAGAAGTCCAACATTTTACCTTAAATGAGACATCATATGTAAACACAATTTCTTTTCCTTGCACAACTTCTTGAGGGACAGTATTGCTTTGGATTAAATTCTTTGTATCCTTGTTGCATGTTGTTAACTGAGGATTGTTTTCATCCCACTCCTTGTACTCATGCAAGATACTATCCAAAAGACAAAGACCCGTTAGTTTATACAAACTGAGAAGCATACCTCAGGAAACTAAGTAAATGAAACCAAAAACAATACCTGTTAGGAGTAACCTCAAACCCAACAATTCTAGCAGAATCAGACTCTTGATCTCTGTGGTACATAACTCGGAAGCTCAAGTGATTATGTATAAAATATTTCTCCTCTTTGCTCTAGAAAAGGCAAAGCAACTATTAGTAAAAACAATGCAAGACTCCAGGAACAGAGTGTGAAAAACATACCCCTTCATAACTTCCTTTGAAGCCGACTCGGAAACCATGTTCATAAGTAGTTGACTGACTCCCATCTCTCCTTTGTCTAAGTACAGCTACGGGAAGATTATCAAGAATCCTGTATACATGGGTGATGGGTTTAAGGTTTAAATCAAAAGATATCTAGGATACAAAAGAACCAAGAGTGTTATATATATCAACTACTTACATATTAGCCCGGTATTCATCATCGATCTTTTCCTTGAAATTTTTGGTGGACTCTGCGTCAAGTTTAGCACGGCAACCTACTTTGCAAGGCTGATCCTCCAGCATTTGAAACTAAAAAAAAAACATTTGGGAAAAAAAGAAGTCAAAATCTGATAATGAAGAGGTTATAATGTATTGAACGAAAAGCAATGTGACAACAAGTAAGAAGAATGGGGGTAATTTCACTTAACAGTATAAACGGAGTTCTCGATGCGGTCTCCTCTGAGAACCTCCCCAAGATTCTCAGCATTGTTCACGATCTTAGGAGGCTTGCAGTAGTTCAGGTAGTAGTAGTCATAAGGAAGTTGGGTCTTGGTTGAAGACAATTTGTTCACTTTCACATAAAGGGGATCACCCTGTTCCAGACACAACAAAAAAAAAAAAAAGGAAAAAAAAAGACAAATCAAGAGCTGACAAGACAAATTGTTGCTAATCAATCAACAAGATCCTAAATTTTTTTGACTTCGGCGCAGAAATCAAGTAATTGTAAATCTCGATAGATGGATTCCAAATAATAAAAGCAAAAAAAAAAAAAAAACAGACTGAAACCATCAAAAAACACACAAATGAAGGGATCTTCTATCAGAAACACATAGATCTCTATTGTCTACACGCTTACACTTAACAGTTCAAGGACTCTTACACTCAATAGTACCTACCTAACCTTAGCTAGAGCTACCAACAGAAACGGTGGCATAAAAAATAAAAATAAAAGACAAAATTTTTAGCAGATGAAAACGAAAACACACGGACATCACTCAAACCCAAGATCGATCTTCTCATGGAAAACGCGAGATCGGAGAAAAACGAAACCAGAGGAAAAAAAAAGTTATTTACCTTCTGGAAATCGCGAGGAGCGACACCGGGGAGATAGAAGGCGCGAGATAAGGAGGAGAAAGAGAGGAAAGAGAGGAGGAAGAGAGTGGCGTAGAATCGAAAGCTGCTTCCTTTCGTCTTCTTCATCAGAGCTTGTGAATTTTCAGATGGAAGTTACCGGAGCAATTAGAAAGGAGATGACTTTTATTTAACAAAAAGATGGATGAATACGATGTCGTTTCCTGCGTTTGTGATTGCTTACAAATAAGAAAGAAGAAAATATAATTTATTTCCTTTACTTTATGCAAATGGTTAATTCTTTATGTTTTAGCCTTTAGGAATTCAAGAATGTAATCTTTTATTCATAAATGTAAGGTGGAAAAAATTGAAGAATATACACATTTTAAGACAAATTTGTACCAAAAATTAATGAGATTAAAAATGTCTTTTGCCTTCATGTCAAAGCAAAGAGAGATGATTGGGGCTGCCAACCTAAGTTTTTGTAAGCAAAATGACTTTGATCTCAAGAAATTAGCTTTAACCTTTAGAATTTTTGCCATGAATCATCAATACTATTAATTCTTCTAACATGTCCAATTGATAAAATATTGTGTCCAACAAACAACTAACAATTAATATGAAATTTTGTGATTTTCCTTTTAGTTTCACTATTATCGGCAACCCACTACTATTATCCTCAACAATACTCGACGGTTATAAAATGTATTGAGCGTGTGTGACAATAAATACCTACATATGATCGACTAATATGTACGTATAATAACGAACATTAATTAATCATATCTTTATGTTTGATGCATATACCACTCTCATTCGTAGCAATGATTGATACACTTATTCATATTCTTTACATATATACTAAACAAAAAATATATTTAAACCCAGTTTATGACCTACACTTTAAAGAATAAAGAGTAACAGTTTCAATGATTCGATATACTAAACCAAAAAATAGAAACCGGTTCACTAGAATTTTCAATAAATGTGTAAATTTTTTTTGATTCCTTGGTGTAAAAACAAATGAGTTCATGGTTCAGAAAAAAAAAATTAACCAGTTCATTATAATTATTTTATCAGTATAAGAGCTTCACGTTCAGTGTAAATGTATAAAAAAATTAGTGTTCAAAAATATTTTAAAATTATTAAGAATTTAAATTTTAAATATAAATAAATATAAATGCATAATAGGTTAGTAATCACAAAAATAAATCAATACTCCTATTTATTATTATTATTATTATTTCTTATTCTAATGACAGTCAAAATTTCATCAAATTTCAAGAAATCACATTTTAAAAAAAATTATGTACTGTTAAAAAGTATATGAAAATTGGTCAAAATTATTTTTGAATATTAATAGATTATTTTCAGATCGACCAATATTGGATCGCGGGTTTTTGGATTTTTTTGTCTAGATTTATCAGAGCTTTAGTTAATGGATTTTAATTAAATATCAACCAGACTATATATATGTCGTCAAATCTACTGGTTTCACTATGGATCTGGGTCAGATATGAAATATTTCTTAAAACTCAAATATATAACTGAACTGCAAAATACTCACAATATTGTTATACTAAAAATCTAACTTCCTAATTAAAATATAAACAGATTTTAATTATAAAACTAAAAATTAAAAAGTTAATAATTAAAAGTTACATATTGGTTCAATTAGTGGTTCAACTGGTAATCAGATTCTAGGTTTTAGTTGGTTTTCTTGAGGTTTACCGGATTATTAAAAATCATTTTACCTAGAATTCAAATCTGATTACATATCGGATTACCGTATTTACATGTTCAACCACTGATATGGATTATGTTTCAAAACACTAGGTACACATGTATAGTTATGCAATATCCCAAATTCAATACAATTATCAAGTCCAATAAAATTAAAATTACTTTTATTGTATAATTAAAAATCCAAACAATAAATGTATAGATGCAATAAAGTATAGAATATGAAAACTTGCAATTTGTAGAAATAAAATTATTTAAAAATAACAAAATAGGTTTCTAAAAAAATATGCATATTAATTATAAAAGAATATGGATTGTTGTAATGAATAAGCTTGCTTAATAATTGCACAAGAATTTGGCATAATAATTAAATTAAATTTAGAAAAGTTTTTAAAAGTATTAAATGTTAAAATCAATACTATTAATTCTTCAACATGTCCAATTGATAAAATGTTGTGTCCAACAAACAACTAACAATTAATATGAAATTTTGTGATTTTCCTTTTAGTTCCACTATTATCGGCAACCCACTACTATTATCCTCAACAATACTCGACGGTTATAAAATGTATTGAGCGTGTGTGACAATAAATACCTACATATGATCGACTAATATGTACGTATAATAACGAACATTAATTAATCATATCTTTATGTTTGATGCATATACCACTCTCATTCGTAGCAATGATTGATACACTTATTCATATTCTTTACATATATACTAAACAAAAAATATATTTAAACCCAGTTTATGACCTACACTTTAAAGAATAAAGAGTAACAGTTTCAATGATTCGATATACTAAACCAAAAAATAGAAACCGGTTCACTAGAATTTCAATAAATGTGTAAATTTTTTTTGATTCCTTGGTGTAAAAACAAATGAGTTCATGGTTCAGAAAAAAAAAATTAACGAGTTCATTATAATTATTTTATCAGTATAAGAGCTTCACGTTCAGTGTAAATGTATAAAAAAATTAGTGTTCAAAAATATTTTAAAATTATTAAGAATTTAAATTTTAAATATAAATAAATATAAATGCATAATAGGTTAGTAATCACAAAAATAAATCAATACTCCTATTTATTATTATTATTATTATTATTATTATTATTATTATTTCTTATTCTAATGACATTCAAAATTTCATCAAATTTCAAGAAATCACATTTTTAAAAAAAATTATGTACTGTTAAAAAGTATATGAAAATTGGTCAAAATTATTTTTGAATATTAATAGATTATTTTCAGATCGACCAATATTGGATCGCGGGTTTTTGGATTTTTTTGTCTAGATTTATCAGAGCTTTAGTTAATGGATTTTAATTAAATATCAACCGGACTATATATATGTCGTCAAATCTACTGGTCTCACTACAGATCTGGGTCAGATATGAAATATTTCTTAAAACTCAAATATATAACTGAACTGCAAAATACTCACAATATTGTTATACTAAAAATCTAACTTCCTAATTAAAATATAAACAGATTTTAATTATAAAACTAAAAATTAAAAAGTTAATAATTAAAAGTTACATATTGGTTCAATTAGTGGTTCAACTGGTAATCAGATTCTAGGTTTTAGTTGGTTTTCTTGAGGTTTACCGGATTATTAAAAATCATTTTACCTAGAATTCAAATCTGATTACATATCGGATTACCGTATTTACATGTTCAACCACTGATATGGATTATGTTTCAAAACACTAGGTACACATGTATAGTTATGCAATATCCCAAATTCAATACAATTATCAAGTCCAATAAAATTAAAATTACTTTTATTGTATAATCAAAAATCCAAACAATAAATGTATAGATGCAATAAAGTATAGAATATGAAAACTTGCAATTTGTAGAAATAAAATTATTTAAAAATAACAAAAATAGGTTTCTAAAAAAATATGCATATTAATTATAAAAGAATATGGATTGTTGTAATGAATAAGCTTGCTTAATAATTGCACAAGAATTTGGCATAATAATTAAATTAAATTTAGAAAAGTTTTTAGAAGTATTAAATGTTAAAAAATTAAATTACTATACTTAAATTTAAATTATAAAATTAATATACTTACAATATATATTTAACATAATATATTAAAATTATTTTTTTACCTTTAAAAAAAAATTGTTCGGGGGACAGGTTGGTGCAGGTTGGATTTGATATTGGTTTCAGATATCACTTTAAGAATTTTTTGGGTAGATATAGCAGGTTTAATAGAGTATGAGACTTTAATTTTTGGGTTGATTCCGAATTGTTTTTTGGTACAGATTTTTTTGACTAATTATGTTAGGTAACTATTAAAAAAATAAAATATATTGCAAAAATTAGAAATAAAATTTAAAAATAATTTATGGAATGCATATAGCACAAGTGTATAGTTATGCAATTTGACACATTTATTTAGTTACCAAAAATTATATTAAATTAAATTAATATTAAACGCAAATATAATTAAAAACAAATATTATTACAAAAAGAAACACAACTCTATTTTATTGAATTTTCAAACAAAATTAAAACAAAAAATATACCCGCCCTTTAAAGGGCGGGTCAAAATCTAGTTTGTTAAGTAAAGTTGGTTGATGATTACGATCGAGGAATTAAGATGAAATTTGTTTTTATAATCATCCTGGTAAGTGCTGTCGTTATAGAATTTATTAATATTATTACGGGTATTTTATTATTGATCAATGTTATACTAAATTGTGCACAAACATGAGAAACTATTTTCACTCAAAAACAATTTGATTAAATATTAACATATTCTTTCCAAAAATTAAATTAGAAAAATCCCAATAATTAAAAAAAAAAAATCCTTAATGGAAAATATAAAAATCTGTTACTTTAAAGACGATTAAAAATTTAAAACCGCCGGGAAATGAATAGAAAAACCGGCTAACAAATGAAAAATTGTAAGAAACAAAAAAAAAAAGTCTTTGTCTGAAAGTGGAGAAACTTAATACAATGGAAATCGAAGGCGAAGACGGCACGAAGCGACTCATCCTGAAGCCTGGAGATAAAACCGTCTTCGGAAGAGGAGGAGCGGCGGGATTCACCACCGACGACCTCACAGTCTCACGCCGCCACGTCTCTCTCGAGCTAAAACCCCTCCTCGCCGGCGACGGAACCGATTCCGATAGGGTTTCGTTCGAGGTTCTCGGGAGAAACCCGGTTTGGGTGCGGAAACGTGAACCGGGCGAAAAGATTCGAACTTTTCGGAGATCCGAGACGGGAGAGATCGCCGCCGGCGATAGGTTCTGCGTATCGGGTCAACTCCCTGTTTGGTTCACTTTGAAGAGTCGCGATGAAAGGGTTTCCGATGCTGAAAGTGGATTGGATTGTACCGACATTGATCCTGTTAAAGGTAATCACTTTAAAGTCTCCTTGTCCTTATCATTCTATTTGATTTGTTGTTTTGTCTGAATAGTGAATTGGTTTATGTTTGTCTGCACAGTGGAAGTAGTTTCCTTAGAAAAGACATGGTAGTGTGTCTGCATTGCTTATCTTTCTAATGTCTAGAGTTTTATTGGTGTTTACATTATTTTGCTGTGGGAATGAGTCTCTCAATGTGTAGCGTTGTACTACTGGTGGTGTTTGCAGAGTTTGGTTTTCTTGTGATTGGGAAAGAGTTTGATCAGTATCCAAAGAGTCGGATTCGCGATGTCAAGCAGTGGGAATGGTTCCTTGAGGATTTCACCAAAGGAAATAGCGATGATGATGATGATGATGATGATGATGATGATGATGATGGAGATAAGAAGGGGAGGAAGGGATTAAGCAAAAAGAGAAGAAGAAGAAGAGGAAAGAAACTAGGGAATGAGGAGGACGACGATTGGAGTGCGGAAAGCGAGGAAGATAAAGAGTTGTTGGTCAAATCCAAAAGAGTTGTGAGTCCAACTTACTCAACTAGATCCAAGAAGACTAAGAAAGATGTGAATGCAAGTAGCAGCAGCAGTAGTAGTCATGCTCAAACTAAACAGCGTGGAAGAGTAGATATCGACGAGGAAGAAGATGATGATGATGATGATGAAACATTGGGAGGTTTCATTGTTAGTGATGAAGAAGCTGAGTTAGAAGAAGAGGACGAGCCAAATACAGATGATGACGAAGAATTAGTAGAAGAAGATGAAGATGAAGATGAAGATGAGGATTAACATAGCTGGAATCATCCTAAATACGTTTTAACTGCACTTGACATGTTACCAAAGCTAATCTTTTTTTTTTTAAAACTAGAATTACAATCTTTTGTTCATTTGTATGAATATGTGTCATGTGTGTACCTGCGTGTGAGATGTTTGTTCTTATAATAATTTTCTTTTACATTGGTCTCATGGGACACCACTAAGGATCCACGTTCTTCTCCTCGCACGTATGAGTTCTTCACCTCTCACGTATGAATGAATTACAAGTTGAGAAAAAAAAAAAGAATAACAACACAAAGCCGCTAAAAGTCTTCTCCTCCTCTCCTCCCTTTCTCCCTCCCTCGTCCTCATTTTCTGCCTTTCTTCTGCTTTTTTTTTCTTCCTGTTTTCTCACGAAACATGAGCAACGAAGAGAACAACATCACGTCCATCGAAGCTGTTCATAACAGTGGAGGCGATTCATCTGATGCCTTAGGTAATTTTCCCTCTCTTTGTATACTTGTGCCTCAAGTAACTCCCCTGTTTTTTTTAACTTTCTTGCTATGGAAGCAACAATGATTAGGGTTAAAAAAGCTAACACCATTGTGAATTTTATAGATATTATTCCAGAGGATCCTGATCTTACCGACGATCTTAAGGCAAGTCATTTCTATCGTCAATGAAAATCACACAAAGAGTCTTTTTCCCGTTTCATCTGTTAATAATCTTTTTTTTTTTTTTTGATGTTAATAACTTTGCAGAACCTAACAATAAAACGAACCTTTGATACGAAGAAACTCTCACCTAAAGTTACCAAACGTGTTCTGTTTCTCAAGGACATTCAGGTAATAATGTCATTATCCTCTGTCTCTAAAGACTATAATCTCGATTTCTGTGAAAGGAGAGACTCACTGTTCGGTTTGTCTTCAGGTCAAACACGATGAACTCGAGGAGAAGTTTCTTCAAGAAAAATCTGCATTGGAAGCAAAATACAACAATCTCTACAAGCCGCTTTTTGATAAGGTAAAGATTATCTTATGCTATGTTGGTTAGGAACTTAGGATTATAGTTTTGGTTATTGTTTTCCTGAGAACTTTGCAGAGATATGAAATTGTGAATGGTGTGGCTGAAGCTGAGACGGAGAAAGGAGGAGTACCTAACTTCTGGTTGATTGCAATGAAAACCAACGAGATGCTAGCAAACGAGGTTCAGATTCTCGTTTTGGAATTTGTGTCTCTTCATTAGCACGAAACAGATTGAAAAAAAAAAGAATGTATATGGTTTTGGTTTATGTAGATAACCGAAAGAGATGAGGGAGCTTTGAAGTATCTCAAAGACATCAGATGTTGCAGAGTAGAAAACAGTTCAAGAAACTTCAAGCTGGAGTTTCTCTTTGATCCTAATCCTTATTTCAAGAACTCGGTTCTGTCTAAAACTTACCATGTGACCGATGACGATGGTGATGGCCCTGTTCTTGATAAAGTGATTGGGTAAAAAATATTTAATCATCCTTGTTTTTAATTTGGTTTTACTTCTTCTTTTTTAACTGATCTTTGAAAGTGGTTTATGATGTGTAGAACGGAGATAGAATGGTGTCCAGGTAAGTGTTTGACTCATAAGGTTGTTGTCAAGAAGAGGCCAAAGAAGGGGACAAAGAAAGTGAACAACATCCCCATGACTAAAACCGAAAACTGCGAGAGTTTCTTTAACTTCTTCAAGCCCCCTGAGATTGATGAAGTTGATGAATGTTTTACAACTATGGTTAGACTTATTTGTACCACCTTGTCTCTTATGATTATAGAAAATTGTTTATTCATCAGGTAAACTTAAAAAAGTTGTATATATTTCTTGCAGGATGAAGAACTCCAAAACCTGACGGATCAGGACTATGACATTGCGTAAGCTTTTATTGTTTTACAGTCTCTGACAACATTGACATTTGTTCAAATAAGTGTATTTTTAAGTTTTGGTGTTTTTGTCTTTTCTTTTACAGTGTGACAATCAGAGACAAACTGATCCCTCACGCAGTTTCATGGTTTACTGGAGAGGCTCTTGTTGATGAAGATGAATATGATGATGATGATGATGAAGATGATGAGAATGATGATGACTAAATAAAAGAAAAGGTTTGTTTCTATAGAGTTTGCAAATTAAAAGAGGAGCTTCACATTCTCTAACTTAAATATGCTTTTTATTTTATTACAGACGCGCCAAGAGTTTCAAGAATCTCTTACACATGAAGAAGTGATTTTAGAGAGAAGACTTCATGCTCCAAGCACTTAAGCTTAAAACATCAACATTCTGAGATCCATTGTTAAATACAAAAAGATGTGTATTTTCTCCTGTTGCCAATTTTGGGTAAACTCTTGAGGTAATACATGTTTTCCCTTTCCCACCAAAGCTCTCCACTATTGAATTATCAATCTGCAACACAAAAAAAAACATTAGTAAAAGTAAAAAAAATATCTCAAATTAATATTGTGAGAGTTGGAGAAAGTCTTACCAAAGTCCTGAGAGAGATCGGTTGGTAAGGAGATATATCAAGAAATGCACCATATGATGTTTTATCATTATTCCCTTTGTCCAAACTCGATCTGCTTTGGTCACTACACATGACCACCACATGGTCCTTACTCTTCTGACCAGCTTTGAAGATTCTTAGATAGACTGATGTGTACTCTTCCAAGTTCTTGGAGGCCAGCACCACTAAACCGAACGGACCTAAACCAGATTTAACCGACGATGCATTCTTCTGGCTGCAAATCAATTGTGGGTCGGTCCAACTCGGTTCAATCACATCAGCTTTCTCTAAACCACTCACTTTGAACAAAACCTCCACGTCTGCTTGTGAAGCTGTGATCCCATGCACGTCAAGTAAAGATCCTCCTCCTTTCAAAACTTTGTTTTCCCACTTGACTTGCGCAGTACGTAAACTCTCTATTTCCTTAACTGGCCATTGCATTAGTCTCTTTCCTGATTCATCAAGCCATATTTTCCTTGGAATCGCCTAATTAATTTAATTAATCAATCGGTTAGTCACGTCTAAATCAAACCATAGGATAAATAAAAATCTCGCTTGGTTTACCTGCAAACCGGCCCAACCCTTTTTGATGTTATCCTTCTCAGGCGACGACTCATTGACCCAACCCCACAAGATCCTCCGTCGATTAACCGAGTCGTAAAAAGTCTTCGACGCGTAAAATTTACCGTAATCATACCTCGGAGCCGTATCGTCCTGGACAAAACCATCGTCCGGTACGTACTGATCTCTCACTTGATCGTACGTACCAATCGTGTAGTAATCGTGACTTGTGTCTGATAAGCTCACTTTAAGCACGTGCTTGGCGGACACACTAAACGACGACGTATCTACTCCGTATGAGGTGGTTTTCGCCACCGGGAAAAAATCAGGACACTCCCACATCCCGGAGCCGTCGCTGTAGTGAAGAGGCTTCGCCGACTGCTTCCAGTTGATGAAGTCACGGCTCGTGTAGAGAAGAGCTAGTCCACGGCGACCTTCCTGGCTTCCGGTGATCATGCGCCACCGTCCGTTGCGGCCGAGCCACGCGGTGGTTGGGTCGCGAAACGCGGTGGAGTTGATGTGGTTGATGGCGTTGGGTGTCACGAGAGGGTTCACCGGAGATTTGGTCCAGTGCCGGAGATATGGGTCGGAGAGGTTTTTGGGTTTGGCTAGGTTTTGGACCTGATGGTTGTTACGGTCGTTGCCGGTGTAGAGAATCACGGGTTTGCCGTCGGGGAGAATCGTGGCGGAACCAGACCAGCAGCCGTTGATGTCGGACGGTCGAGATGGTTTGATTGCTGGAGAATGTGGTGTCCAGTTAATGAGGTCCTTTGATGTTGCGTGGCCCCACACGATTTCGTTGACTTTCATGACGGCGCCGTTAGGGTACCACTGGTAGAAGAGATGGTAGACTCCGTTGTATATCATAGGCCCTGTCCAAATTTATGTACATATATAACCACATAAACATACATATTGATCATTTTCTATACAAATTAATTATTAATCCACCTAGACATATACTGATAACTCATAAAATAATATTGTGGGAGAAAAGATTACTAACCATTAGGATCTTGTAAAATTGAAGTGAAGTCCCAACATAACAAGTATAAAAATGAGTGAAAAGATGTAATGATAATGTACACAAAGATTAGAAGAAGTGAAACAAAGATAACCAAATGAAACTAAATTAATTTGTCTGGTATATATGAATACCGTTCATCCAATTTTTGGGAGGCTGGAAATGATAACCGGTCCGGTAAGGTTGATTCTTGATTCTATTGGGAGAGTGTTTCAAGGCCTCAAGAACAATAGCATTGTTAGCAAGAAACAAACAGGCCAACAAGATTATGGCATTGTTACAGCAAAGTAGATTAGCCATTGATTAGAACCCTTTTTATTTATCTCTCTGAGTTTTTATGTTTTGAGTTCTACTTAAAAAGTCATGAGAATGTGCAATTTATAGGCAGTGAAGAGGGGGTTTTGGGCGTGCTAGAGGTGGTGGTCCATATTTCGTATAAGGTTCTCTATTATCTCGAGCCAAATGGCATTTTCATGTTTGTTGAAATCAATATTAATTTTCTCCGAAATCTATTGTTTTATCAAATTAAAGTAGGAATAACTAGTTCAGGTAGCCTGAATTTGAATATAAACAACAATACAATACATGTTAAGTTTTGATGATACTTTTCACCGGTTTGTTTGATATCTATACTATTATTTGCGAAGTAAAATTTTGGATTCGAGCTCTCACGTTAAAAGTTAGAGTGGTTAATATCGTTTATACCCTTAATGAATAAAATATATAAATTAATTCCAAAATAAAAACGAATTTAAATGATTAAAAATAATAATAACAATAATAAGAAGAATTATCTGAAACCTAATATATATTAAAAAACAAAATATGATATAAACACATATATATTGTGTTGTTATCTGAAATTATCTTTTAATAATAAATTAAACTAAAATAAAACAGAAAACACATAACTAAAGATTAATCAAGAAAAAATATCAATTTATATAACTGAAAAGAGAACATTTAGTTTATAATACTATATTCAAAGCGATTTTCTTTCTCTCACGTTAAAAGTTATAGCGTTTAAAATCTTCATTATCCTTAATACATAATTAAATTAGATATGTTAATATAGAATTACTCACAAATTTAAAACAAATTTCATCAATTTGATTCTCATCATTATCTACAAAATTATATATTATGTGATCCAATAATATTTACATCAAAATATTTTTAAAATAAATATAAATCCATGTATATAGTTTTATGAATACATGAATATTTTCAAATTGTTTACATAATAAATATTTTTTTATTAAAATAAACTTTATTGTATATAAAATTAATATTAATTAATTATTAAATATATCAAAGGCATGAAAATAATTTATTTTAATGGTTCTCGAATTGATAATATATTTATTTAGTAATTTGTAAAATTATTAAGCCCGCAACTGCGGGCAAAACACCTAGTTAGACATAAAAGTAACTGAAAGTTTAATGTTTAAAATAAATCGTATGCTAGATAAGTAAATTAACTTATTCAAAACGGTGAACACTGTTCCAAAATCTCAGTCTTTTGTTGTCTCGTAATTGAAAGTATTTCCCACTCAGAAAAAAAAGTATTTCCCACTCAAATAGTATGACATGACTTTTTTTTTACAACAAACTAGATTCTAACCCGTCCTTAAAGGACGGATATATTTTTCGTTTTAATATTTTTTGAAAATTTTAGTTTTTTATATTTGAGCTTTTTGTAGTCATATTTATATTTAATCTTAATTTAATATGATAGAACAATCCCTTAAATAAAAATATATATAGTTGGACATAAGATTTATGAATAAATAATATTCTTGTTTTAATAGAATAAATTGTTTTACTATATGTAAGAGTGTGCAAGAAAATTCTCTACCGCGTTCAATTCTTAAATGATATATACTATAAGTAAATGAAGCTGTATAGACTTATTGTGATAATATATTAATTATATTAATATATTTTTGGTTGCTATAATAGAGGTTAGTATATAATAGGATGGACTAAATAATGATAATGAAAGGGTCTAACGATTTTATTTACATAAATTTTTTCGGAATGATTTTCTTTTAATAATATAGATATAATAAAATAATGCTTAGATTTGGCAACAACAAATTGGTATATTGTTTAGATTCTTTGTTATTATTGATAATTGTTTAGATTCTTTGTATATTCAGTTATTTAGTAGTTTTTTGTTTGATAATATCACTTGATTTGGTAACAACAAATCGGCACTATTGTTCAGAATTTCATAATCAATACAAATTATTTAGATTTTATCATTTAAAAAAATTTAGTTCTATTTTAGACCTATAATAACATACAGCAACAAATGTATTATAAAATATATGTATGTTATTTTGAACTATAACATAATATTATTTTTTTTTTGATAAAACATAATATTATTTGAAAAAGTTATTTATGTTTATCTGTTGGAGTGTTCTTTTTGAAAAAAATACAGATCGTGTAACATGGCTGTAAACTGATGCAGGTATCACCGATCAACCACGCTAGAACAAAGCACACCTGCAGACATGAAAATAAAGGGCTATACACTACTGAATTTATGATCACTATTGTAGTCTCTCGTCAATATACATGAAAGGATTAAAATAAGTTGAAAAGTTTGAAACAGATAAACTACTATCTTAATGATGTTTGTAACAGCAACACACATGAACATGATCAATCACTTGTCAGTATCATGTAAAACCCCCCATTCTCTAGTTGCCCATCTTTTGGTGATCGCAGATTGAGATTGTCTTCACCTTCGAGTTGTAAACCCAAGTTGAAAATATCTATTTGTTTAATTTGTTTGCACGGTGTCGTAGAGTCTCGTAAATCTAGTTGAATATTAAAGTATATATATTAGATATTTTAATGATACGTAGAAATAATAGATGTTAGCTAATTAGTCACAACATTTTCAATAGGCCCAAAAAAAAACATGCCATGGTAATTTTCAAATAGGATTCTAAATTAATATAGTAGATAGTATGACTTAATGAGTGTCATTGTCTCATCATTGATGTGGGAATATTTCATGCTCCAAACACATAGGCTTGAGCCATCAACAACACTTTTGAGTTACTTCGTTAAAAGCAAAGAGATTGTACATTTTCTTCTATTGCCAGCTTAAGATACAGTTTTGATAGTTGTGCATGCTTTGCCTCCCCCACCATTTATAGCTCCCCACTATTCTATAAAAGGAATATAGATTGAGAAGTCAATTTGAAATTGAATAGGATTATACCTACAAAGTACAGTGACATGTGATTCTTCTTGAACTATCTTTTAGAACTCCATTTAAAAGACAAAATCAAAAGATCCTCAAAGTGAGATCTTCCCACTAAGTTTTCTCCCATAGCACTCATCACATTCTCCTAATCATTTGATGGTACATCTTCCATAGTGGGTCTTTGTAAAATCAAACGTTATTACGTTAACGGGTTTAGGACTATCCAGATACGATAACAGCTAAAACATTAACCATTTAGCTAATTTCTATGTACAAACGGGTATGATCGTGAAACTAGGAGCTTATCAAACTCATGACTGGCAAGTTTCGTAATCAAGAAGGATTGCTAAGGTAAAACAACAATATTTAGGAATGAAAATTTTGGTCACTGATAATAAATAGCCAAAAGATTGATGATTTGGTTGGTAAAAAGCTATCTCCCCGAGATGAAAATCGAATTATGCTAAGAACAAGGCACACATACGTAATAAATAAATAATATATATACTTTTTTTTTATCAAATAATATATACTTATTGTCAAATATTGGGGCCAACCCGTTCAATTGTATCCGAGTTATATATGTATACATATGTCCGCATCTATTCATATAAAGTCCACTACTATATTCGTTGGAACTTGGAAGATTTTGGCTACCGACAATAGAACTGTATATATATTTTTGGTCAAAAAACTGTATACTTAATATAGTAAACCAATACTATGAGAAGTCAAATAAAATGTCATATAACTTGAAAATTTTCAAACAAACAGATTTGACTCTATGTTAACAACCAAACAAACATGACCTTACAAAATTTCAAAATCATATCATATAATTAAATGCTCAACAAAGGGAGATATGCATATACGTGTGTGTATATCTCCGCCGTATGTGATCAACTAATTTGGGCAGAATTCATGCTCCAGGCGCTTAGGCTTAAGACATCAACACTTTGCAATCCATAATTAAAGGCATATAGATGTGAACTTTCTCCTATTGCCAATTTTGGATACACTCTGGAGGTAATGCATGCTCTTCCTCTTCCACCGAAACTTTCCACCACTGAATTATCAATCTGCAACAACAACAAAAATAATAAAGACTTCTCTAAGAAATCTACAACATAAATAATTATTTCCTTGATTATTTAGACAAGATAAATATTATATAGTCTTGATGAGATGCTAATTAAACTATTTCACAATTATTTATTGCGGTTTGAAGGATATTCCCATAAGGGGATTTACATAAGTTTTTGACATTTCCTGGAAATAGTAACATTAGTATAGATATACAAAATATATATGTATGGCGTGGAGACTTAATTACCAATTCTCTGAGGGAGAGTGGTTGGCGAGGATTAACATCCACGAAAGCTCCATAAGTTGTTTTGTCATTATCTTCCTCCAGTGAAGATCTATCCCAAATTCAACATCACCAAAAGGTCACAAGTTATTAGAAAGTCAAATTTTGGATATTTCATCAGTTTTTTCAAGATATTCAATTTTGAAGTAAATGACTTTTTGAAAAACTTAAATTGAAATATGTTACACAAGATCCTATATTAATGTATACTTAAAAGATAATAGGGATCTTGATCAAGGAAACGTACCTGCTTTGGTCACTGCACATGACCACAACGTACTTATTGCTATTTTGACTAGCTTTGAAGATTCTAAAATAAACCGATGTGTGCTCTTCCAAGTTCTTAGATGCAAGAACCATTAAACCAAATGGACCTAAACCAGACTTAACCGATACATTCATCCGGCTACAGATCAACTGTGGATCAGTCCAACTCGGTTCCATCACATCCGCTTTCTCCAAATCTCTCACTTTGAACAAAACCTCCACATCTGCCTGTAACAATCACAAGATTTTTTTATGTCAAAAGTTCATTAAAAAAACTTTCACAAGAGTTTTCTAATAGTTATTAAAAAAAGTTATATAAAATAATCGCACCTGTGCAGCTGTCACACCATAGACTTCAAGTCTAGATCTTGAATCTAGAACTTTGTTCCGTAAGTTGACTTGATTCGTGCGTAATCTCTCTACTTCCCTAACCGGCCATTGAATCAATTGTTTCCCGGACCGATCAAGCCAAATTTTCCTCGGGATCGTCTAATAAAAAGAGAACAAAAAATTTCAATATCTACCAAACTATGCTTATCTTAGTTTAAACCCAGTCTAAAAAGTTACCTGAATACCGGACCAGCCTTTCTCAACATCATCCTCAACCGACGATGACTCGTTAGTCCAACCCCACAATATTCTCCGGTTCTTAGCCGAGTCGTAAAACGTTTTCGACGCGTAATACTTCCCGTAGTCGTATCTAGGAGCCGAACTGTCCATCTTAAAACCCTTGTCGGGTACGAACTTATCTCCAGTCCTATCGTACGTACCGATAGTGTAATAATCATGTTTCGTGTCATCCAAGCTAACTTTCAACACGTGCTTTAAAGTCTCATTAGGTTCACCAAAAGACGACGTTTCCACGCCATTGGAGCCAAACCTAGTCACGGGGAAAAAATCAGGACACTCCCACATTCCACTTCCGTCGTCGTAATGCAACGGCTCGGTAGATTTTTCCCATTTTAGAAAGTCTTTGCTAGTGTAAGTGATCGCTAGTCCACGACGGTGGATCTTGCTTCCGATGATCACTCTCCATTTCTTGTCGTGGCCTAGCCACGCGGTGGTTGGGTCACGGAACGAGCTGGCGTTGATTCCGTTGACGGCGTCAGGAGCCATCAGAGGATTTAACGGCGACTTTGTCCACTCTACGAGATATGGGTCGGAGAGATTCTTAGGCTCGGCTATGTTTTGGACCTGCTGGTTCTTGGGGTTGATTCCGGTATAGAGGATAACCGGTTTGCCGTTGGGGAGAATTGTAACTGAACCGGACCAGCATCCGTTGATATCGAACGGCTCAGATGGGAAGATAGCCGGAGGATGTGGGTCCCAGTTGATTAAATCTGTTGACGTGGAGTGGGCCCACACGATGTTACCCCACACGGCGCCTTTCGGGTTCCATTGGTAGAAAAGATGATATATTCCTTTGTATATCATAGGGCCTGCATATATTTAAAATGTTTATTGTAAGAATACATGTAAGCCTCGTGGTTCAGCGTAATAAAAGGTCGGCTAAAACATTAGAAAACACAAATATACGGTATGATAACTTATAGGTATAATTAATGTTTCTAAAAACAATAAAATGCTAGATTTTAGGGAAAAATGATTTGTCTATTGGATAGGAAGAGTTGACTAAAGCAAGAGGAGGAAAAAAAACTAACCATTTGGATCTGCTCACAGCCAAAGATCAATCCAATTCGTCCAAGCAAGAACCATAAAGAATGAACAAAAGGTTAGAGAAATGAAAACAATATGACAGTATTGATATGGTAGTATAAGACATACCGTTCATCCAATTTTTGGGTGGTTGAAAATGGAAGCCGGTTCGGTATGGCTGGTTTCCGGCAGGAGATTTGATGTTGGTGCTTTGGGTAAGCCTCTTGTAGACATGGTGTGAGGCTTCGAGATCCACGACATAGTTACTAATAAGTAAGGTGAATAACAACCAAACTCCAATCTTGGAGTAAACTTCTTTGGTCATTGTTTTGTTTTTTGTTTATGGTTGTTGTTTGAAGGACCATAGCATGTGAAATTTATAGGCAAATGAGGAGGGCAAGCCTGTCAATATTAAAAATTGAATATTCTTTCCGTTACGAAATAATGTATGCTTTAAAGTTTACACATTTATTAAGAAATCACATAAATTTTTGACAAAAATACACTATGTTGGTGTTTAGTTATTTTTATTATTTTTATCGAGTCAAATTTAGTAAACATAATTAATATCTGTGATATTTAAGAATTTTTATTATTACATATATTGAAAATGTAAAATATATTTTTTAGAAATAATTTTTTTTCTTAACATATATCATTCTGAAACGGATGAAGTATTATATTAGCAAATCTAGTTTTCTTTGTTTGTTGGCTTTATGTTAATAACGAAGGTTCATACTGCCATAAGTCAGACATCTAAACAAGTTGTTTCTAAAGTATTAGAAAATATAGAAAGATATTATTCGTTGTTTTAAAAATAATCAGTTTTTAATTAATGGTTTGGGACTCGTACCAAACTCTTAGAAACCATATATATATATACAGTTTGTAAAGTATAGAAAATATAGAAATATGATGTTTTTGGAGAATTAAAATAAAAAGTGGTAAACATTTGAATAGAGTGATTTGGGGGATAAATTTTAATAAGAATCTTTTTTTTTTGTCATCCAAATTTTAATAAGAACCTAAAATGTAATATTCAATAGTTGCACGTCAGAGATAATTTTTGTTAATCTAATATATATCTTAGCTATTAGCGTTTCGGGTTACATAATAAAATCAAACTAGGTAGTAACCCGCGCCTAGCGCGGAATGAGATGATTAATTGTGTTATTTTGTAAGATATAAGAAAGTAAATCTGTTTAGTTTGAATATTGGTTCGATGTTAGGTTTTGTGTTTGTTTGGGTATTCAATCTCGGTTGTGCTCTTTTTTTTTGGTGTTTAATACGTAAATAAATCTGTTTAGTCTGGATATCTATGCAAGAATATAAAAGTATATAACCAAATACTAATTTTTGGTTTCTATAAAATACTTAAAATGAGAATTTGAAATTATCCAACATTATTTGTGCTGTAAGAACTTTCATATATGTTACACATGATATAATTTTTTTATAAAAATTTATAATCATAGATATTTTAATGTTCAAAATGAAAATTATCTTTATTTCAACAAACCTTTTAGTTGAGTTTAATAAATTAACTTTTATAACTTGTAATTCTATACAATTAATATTTAATATTTATTTTTACTACCTTTATTTGTTCCCTTTACTCTAATATAGTTTAAGTGATAAAATAATTAGATTTGTAATTGATCATAATATTTCAATCTTTTCTTTATAAGTTATACCAATGTTATTGTTTAAAGAAATTTATTTTAAAAAATATCAAAATAATGTAACTACAAACTGGCTAATGTATCAAAATAATGTAACTACAAACTGGCTTAGAGTCGACAATTGCTAAAGTCAACTCGTTTTTGGGTAACCTAGTAACGAAGATACTGGATGCATTAATTTTTTTTCTGAAAAAAGAAAAAATTTACTATGACAAAAGATTATAAATTTTTTATATTAAAGATCAAAATTCCTACTAAATACACGTACAATGCAAGAAAATCTTGCACTTCAGACATAAGTGGATCTAGTTGCACTTCGGAGACATTGTATGCATTTGATATACTGCATTCAGCTGGTTAACAAATACAATTTAGTGTATATAATAAAAGAGTAAATACACAATAAGTTTGACAAATTGTATGATATGATAATACTGCATTCACAAATGTGGTTTCAAGGAAAGAAATCTTGTATAGATGGTTAGTAGTTCGGTATGAACCACATGAGTGACCAACTGAGAAGTTGATGAGTATCTTTGAATCACCCTGGTACAGAATTGGATCAAATCGATTCACCAAATCGTTTTTCACGGACGCATGAATTTTCACTCCCTGCAATGTACATTGCCAAAAAAAATATCATAAGAACATATCTTCCATATAAATAGGATTTTAAGCAACAAAAAAAGACAATAAATCTCACATTAGAGTCGACAACGACCATCTCAATTGTTAATCCTCTTGCGGCGGAGTACTGCTTCCAAAGTTGAATGATCCCAACATTGATCTTCCACATAGTTTTGAAAGGTTTGAAATCAGTCACACTGCTGAAAGAAGCCATTATTTTGTTTGCTTAAAAGGTATAAAGAACGTCAAGAGAAGTCGTAGGTGTGATCTATTTTCGGTGGTGTTAGACCACTTTATATAGTTGAGAAGATACAAAGAGATTAGGTATCGACGATATAAATGTGACCACTATTAATTAACCTTGGGTACAAAGCAATCGAATGAAGCATTTAATTTTATTTCTCTTTGAAAGTAAAATATACAAAAAATTATGGGAAAGCAATCATAAAAATTAAACAGGCGAATATTTATATTCCAAATTGTCTACTTGGATAAACGAAAAGTGAAATAATATATTACGTATATCTAATATCACGGTCTATATTAATAATGACCACTATTAATTAACCTTGGGTTGAAAGCAATCGAATAAAGCATTTACTTTTATTTGACTTTCAAGGTAAAATATACAAAAATTATGGAAAACAGTCATAAAAATTAAAAAGGCGAATATTTAGATTCCAAATCGTCTACTTGGATCAACGAAAAGTGAAATAATATATTACGTATATCTAATATCACGGTCTAAATTAATGTTTGACGCTTCTCCAAGTTATAAATATTTTTAAACCGGAAGACATATATATGTCACGGTCAAGTCTGTAAGAATATGGTTTTTAATATGCTATCAAACTTGAAATGCTGAAAAAACTCTTGAGAGAAAACATTAATAAGAACAATTGAATATACCCTATATTTTTATTTATGATTAAAGGTGAATCGAGGAAAGTAATTCATGCGCAAGTTGGAATGTAGTTTTACCTAGTCTAGAAATCATTATCTATCTTTATATTGTCATATAAAATAAAATATTGATATAATAAGTTCACTATTGAATACAGTAAAATGTATAAGATATTATTAGTAAAAAAAATTATATATCACTCTCTGCAATCCGGGAAAAGCAAGATTTCAAAAAATTATATATTAAAAATGGTTACAAAATCATATAATTAGGAAGTCTCATTTAATAAATATTAAGGTTAATATATATATATATATATCATTTAAATTAAACTATATACCATACAAATACATAAATATTTTAATTTTGAAGCTTTGATACAAGCTTCGAATAAATATTCACAAATTAATATTTAAATTTTATATATTTTCATTAATTTGTTTTAATATAAATTATAATTTTGTAAACATCCCACAATTAAAACTTTTTTATCATTAATTTCTTTTATAAACAATACAAATGATCAAAAAACAATATGAATAAAAATTAGTTAATAAATATCAATATTAAAAATATACATATTATTTAAATTTAATTATTTATATTTATCATATCAAATATAGTGTTTGTTTGGATTAATAAAATTTATTTAAGTGTTCGCACCAATTTAATTATATACATAATTGTTACTGAATCTTTAATTATTCAACATATATATATTTTAAATTTTATAATATATAAAGAATACATAATATGTAAAAATAATTACAAACGCAGTTACCTCTTGACCAGATATTACAAACGCAGTTACCTCTTGACCAGATATACATAATATGTAAAATTATATGAAACAAATATATGGTTCTGGTCGTATGTCCTGTAATCTCTACCAAATTGTATTCTAAATTGCTATCTTTAATAAATAAAAATTGTTATTTTTAATTAATAAAAAGCTCTTAAATAAAATTGTTATAAATATACAAATTTAACTACGTAACAAATTGTTCTCGGTAATATCTTCTTCATCTGACATAATCGAAGCCATAGAAAGTGGTTTCAAGCTTACGTGCATGTTAATAAATAAAAACATGTGTTTCAAGTTATAACACGCGCCTTACGCGGAATGAGGCATATATATCATTGTTTTAAGTTATATACTATGATTTTGTAAGACATAAGTATATATTTGAAGAGAAAGTGAAAAACACCGGAATTTCTGGTTTTAGAGTGGAACAATAACATTTGAAAAGTAAAACCATAACTGCCTTAAATAAATAAAATATAGTTATTTTTATTATATAAAAAAATTTAAGAGAAAAGAAATTTGGTGTTCTGTCCACCCTTTAAACACACATAATTTGTTTTAATATAAAAACCAAAATAACATAATTAATTGATACGATAAGAAATTATAGTCTTAAATTATTTTTGAAGTTTAATCAAAATGCACGGAATTGAATCCTGAAAGTAAAAAAAAAAAATCATATCCGTTAACATATAGTAACTATATCAAATTTAAAATAATTTTATACTTACATTGATTAAAAAATAATTCTTTATTTGAGGAATCTGAGGATCAAATAAAATATCCGAAAAGTTTTCAAAAGGTATTAAATTTCTGAAGCGATCTATAAGAAATTCAATTCTGATCCGAAACAATTTTTTTTTGTCATAGTTACTAATAGAGATAACTAATATTCATTAATAAAATCTTACCATTACCCCTCTCAATTGACCACCATAGTTTGAGTACACAAATTAGAGTAATTCTTGGGTTCACCCCTATAGGTTCACCAACCAATGATAATTAGTTATTTCATATGCAGATTTTTTTTAAAAAGGAAATAGAATATTTAGATTTGTTTTCTAAAATAAAAGGATAAAAATAAATAAAAAATAGTAGTAGCTGCAAAAAAAATTAACATTATTAAAGTTGTTCATACTAAATCCTAAACTCTAAAAACTAAACCCTAAACCCTTGGGTAAACCCTAAACCCTTGGGTAAACCCTAAACCCTTGGGTAAACCCTAAACCCTAGATATTCCAAGGGTTTAGGGTTTACCTAGGATTTAGGATTTACTCATGGGTTTAGGGTTTAGTGTTTATGGTTTAGAGTTTAGGATTTAGTATGAACGGTTTTAACAATATTAAAAAAAAATACAGCTACTACTATTTTTTATTTACTTTTTATCTTTTTGTTTAAAAAATAAATATTAAATATTCTGTTTTTTTTTTGAAAAAATCTGCATATGAAATAACCAATTCTCATTGGTTGGTGGGTGAATCCAAGAATATCTCCACAAATTAAAGAGTTATTCTTAGGTTCACCCACCAATAGTGTCTGAGTATTTAATATTTGATATCTTTTAAAAAATGAAACAAAATTTTATTTCCAAACTATATTATATTTTAAAAATAAAAATATAAATACATAAAAATAGTAATAGTTACAAAAAATAAATAAATTAATATTATTAAGCTTTTAGTAAAATATTAAACCATATACCCTAAACTCTAAAATCTTAGGTAAATCCTAAACCCAAAAATTTTAGATAAACCTAAGCCTTTTGATAAATCCTAAACCCTAAATCATAAATATTAAAAACTAAATCATAATAACACTAAACCCTAAATCCTAATCACTAAACCCTAAACCCTTGGGTAAATCCCGAACCCTTGGATAAATCATAAACTCAGACATTATATAACCTACAAGTTCATGAATTATCCAAAGGTTTGAGGTTTATCCAAGGGTTTAGGATTTCGTGATTAGAATTTAGGGTTTAGTGTTTTTATGATTTAGTTTTTAATATTTACGATTTAGGGTTTAGGATTTATCAAAAGGCTTAGGGTTTACCTAAAATTTTTGGATTTAGGGTATAGATTTTAGGATTTAGGGTATAGGATTTAGTATTTTAGTGAAGGCTTAATAATATTAATTTATTTATTTTTGTAACTATTACTGTTTTTTATGTATTGAATATTATTTTTAATTTTAATCTAATTTTAAAATTTAATTATGTTTCCTTTTTTAAAAGATATCAAATATCAAATACTCAAACACTATTGGTTGGTGAACCTAAAGGTTCACCCTAAAGGGTGAACCCAAGAATAAGTCCAAATTAAATATCCTATGATTTCTACACTGCGATCTATAAGAAGTCATTTTAGTATATTGTCCTTATCAGTGAGATTTATATGCAATGGTCAGTTTATTTTTCTTGCATGATAATGGGAGATATTAATGTGACTAAAAGACAATATATAAGTGCTACCACAAAGATAAGTGATGAAGAATAAACCAGCATAGATAAGTTTAGTATAAAACCAAAATGTTTATTTAAATATTGTCTACTCCAAAAGATGCATATAAAAAGATCCTGTAATTTTAAAATTATTGAAAATAATTGTATAAATGGTGTACATAGTAGCTTCATGACTACATATAATCTTCATAAAGTTGCATGGATTTGTGTTACGGTCTACTTTGTCTTTGTCTAATAATAAAAAGTGCATCGCACATGTAACACTCTCAATGATTCTAACACTGATCATTTTTGTTTGGGTCATTCCACTTGTCACGAAGTCATATGTATTTTTCTCAAAGAAAATTAATAAAAATAGTCACCAAACGTGTAGTATTTTCAGACACGAGACTCCACAATTTGGTTCATAGACATGCACTGGTAGAATAAAAGTAACTTCCTTTACCTTTTACTTCCGCCTTTTCTTAGACGGTGTTTCTTTGCTGCAAGCCGCTTGAGACTTAACATCAGAGAGACCATTCTCCATAGCTTTCACCAAAGTTTCAAAGTGTGTCTTAGTCACGCTGGTCAAAATATTTAATTTTTGCCGGAAAGCATTAAAGTGTTGCTCCGAAGAACTTCAGCATCCAGAAACACTCTCTCCAAACCAGACTCGGCCTCCCCTTGCGTATACTCAAAAAAACGTCGCTTCTCATGTTCAAATTCAGCTAGATAGTACCCATACGCGTATGTCCACTTCAGTATCCGTCTGCACTCGATGATCTGACCCCACACATCCGTGATAAACGTCAGTTGAGTTTCTGGTATGCACTGAATCTCACTAAGCTTCGTAATTTTCTCTATTAAGAACATCTGAAGATCTCCAAAAGCTTTCTTCCTCGACTTTTCATTGCTCGCCCAACGTTCATAGTAATGAGTGTACCTCTCCAGCGAGCTCTTCGCCATCTCTCGCTTCTTTTCAGCCTCGTCGTACAGTCCTCCTTTCTTAGCCTTCTCGTACTTGTTGCACGACTAAAACCCTCCGGTGTTGCCCCCGTGTTCTGTCCACGCACCAAGGCAAAGCCAACAAAACTGGTGCTTGCAAGGCGATCCGCACGTCATGTGCATGCACCCGTGGTTCTTTTCAATCAGCCGCTTGCATTTCAGACAAGCCTTCGAATTAGCAAGTATCCACGTGGTATTCTCAGCCTCCGCGCTGTTCTTGAGTATCCACTGCGAGACCGTGCCGCAGTCCACTGGACTGTGAGCGCCCTCTTTGCAGTTCCAGCAGAACTTATGCGAACACGAGCTCAAAACGTCGTAGCTAGCACTCGTCCCGGTGGCTGAAAACTCGACCGCGTGCTCGCATCCCGGAGCGGGACACCACTTCATCTTCCTGCTCTCTTCTATGTAACACCTAAGAAAATACCTATCGTACTTGTCCTTGTCCTCTTCCGAAGAAACCACCTTCTCCACCACGTCACGACCGACAGCAACCAGGACACTTTCGCATCAAACATCCCGAATCATCGTCGATAGCTGTGCTAACGTAACCGTTCCAGCACGTGGAACAGAAACTATGACCACAAACAACGGGTACGTTCTTGATACGACGAAATATTTCAAAGCATATTCCGCATTTAACTTTTTGAGGATTGTCAACAACAACCGAAACGGATCCTCTTTCCAATATGCCAACGGTTTTACGAATTCTCTCCTCGTCGGCAAACCATTCGTCACTGAGTTTACTAACGTTCCAACGATAGTGAAGAAGCAGAACGCTCGCTTGGACGCTGGTTATGGAGAAGACCGTGGAGACTTGTTTGATATCGTCCTCCTGTCGTTTCCAAAGGCTGTCGTTGGAACGTGTCGTTATATCGTCCTCCTGTCGTTTCCAAAGGCTGTGAAAGGTTTGTGAGCTTTTGTTTCCGTCGACAAACTATAAAAAAAATTAGTATAAGCAAAAAAGGAAAGAAAGTTAGACAATAAATGTTGCGTTTTTCTTTAAAACGCTTAGAGACTGACACGTGGAATGGAGCCTTCTCATGCATTCTGGTGAAAACCGTTTAAGGAAAGCCTTAAAAATGCTTCTCCTTTAATATATAGGGGATTTTGAATGGTGAAACTAGAAGTTTTATATAAAGATGTTCTATCCCTTTCCGCTAGTCAACTAATATTATCTGGTTCGCGAAGGCAAGTGCAACGTGACAAGTTTAATGCTCGATCAAAAGGCACGGATAAAAGAGAGTAGTTGACAAAAAATCAACTATTTTGGGCTATAAAAATATTACGGCGGTTACGGGAGTCTAACATCTCGAATTTAGTTGACAAAAAAACATCTCTAATTTATATATCCCTAGTGATTTTCCGGCGCTACGCGCCGGGTTTGTATGTTATACTTTTACATAAATTTATAAATTATTATATGGTCTTAACAAATAAAATATGTTAAATATGAAAATAAAAATACATTAAAAATGATCTTTTCTGATCTTTTTTATAGTGGTTAGTGACCGTATTGCATTACTTTGTTTGAAGTTGTTTAGTTCAAAGTGTAATAGCATAAGTGGTTGTTACTAATCAATTTAATAATAATAGAATAAAAAGCCGATAGTCATAACAAAATCAATTTAGTTGGAATTTAAACATAAAAAATTTGATGTTTTATATAGAGAACATACTTATATTATTAATTATTAAAATAACTATATATGAACTATAAACTTTTACTAATATATTTAGTTCAAATAATAGAAAGATGGAATACGTTTCAAATTCTTTAAATTTTATAAAAAATAAGGGTGAAGTGTCAATTTTTGGTAAAATAATTGGTGAATATCTAATATATATTTTTTAAATTACCATGTTGACTTTTAAAATATAGAGGTGCGAGTTGTATGTGTTATTTTGGTTTCAAGGTCTCTCAAAAAATGTATCTTAAAATAAGAAACATGAAATTATTTTCTATATTAGTTTTGTTATAATGGAAGATTTTGTGTGTGTTCATAACGAAATTCTTGTTTGTCCATCCTTATTTAGAATATCAACGAATATTAATATGAATCTAAATATGTTTTTTATCTAAAAACTATAAATGGTTCATAAACTCCTCTATTTAATGGATAACTTCTATTTTAACCGGAATGGAACAATTTCACCAAATCTTCCTAATAAAAAGTCAATTTGTTAATTAGTAAATGAGATGTTAGCATCTATAACGATCATGAGAAAGACAATTTCTAACTATTTGTGATATTGGAGCTTGCTGACTTGTTACATTTAATAATGGGTTTGACAGTAAATGTTTAGTGTGGTGTAAAGGATTAATGGTGAGGGTGGTGTGGTTTACATCAATTTTAAATAACTTTAGCAACCAGACAACATTTTTATTTTATTTTTAGATTGGAAGCAATGATTCTTTTTTTTTAGTTAAGTTTCAAGAGTATATTAATCATGTTCACGGTTTTTAAAATGTAAACACGGATATCATGCATCAGGGAAGTTATTGGTTTCCTTACACAGTGTAACATAGAAAGATACCATAGAGTTTATGTGTCAATACCAATAGACCAAATGTTAGTCTTTTGGACTTGAATCGCCATTAATTACTAAACATTATTAGAGTGAGATGAGTGGAATTTCTAGATTGATTACATGACGGTTACATCGATTGCGTTAAAGAAGGAGAATCGTAAAGGCTCCATTCTCCATCGTCAATATCAAAGACAAAAAAACTTACACCCGATCCAGACATTGAACCGTACGATACATTGAACCGTACGATTTACCGGGTCTCTAGATCAATGGGTCAACCGTGGGTGAACCGCTGTTTAGTAAATGAATTAGTTTTATTATATAATAATATATTAGTTATGAAAATAAATATATAAAAACTAAAGTTAATATTTTAAATGTTTTCAAACATAAAGTAATAGTTTGGATATGTATCTATTTTATGTTTATTTTTTTTGAAAAGACTTAACTTTAGGTTCTATTTTTGTATTTTTATTTGACATACAAAATATTAAAAAGTAGTTTAAAGTATTTAAAAAAAATATGTAACATAAGAGTTATGAAATCTAAAAAAGATGAAGACATAAGATTCATAATAAATTAAACTTCCAATCCAAAATTAAAACATCATTGTAATAAATTGTCAATAACAGAAATAAACTAACACATAATCACAATTAACACCAAAACACATTAAATAAAGTTGAAAAATATTTTAATTATTTAATGGAGAATGCCACATGGCATTTTTTCCTCCAAAGAGATAAAAACTCAATTTTATTAGTATAGATATTTAATCGTATTCCGGTATTTAAATATATAATGGTACCTTAAGAAACGCCAATCTAAAAAAAAAAAAAATTTGGTGATTCACACGGAAGTTAAAAGTCAAAACAGTTCATAAGAACGTGTCTCCGCTCTCCACCGGGCCATCATCCATCCATACAGGAGGCAAAAAGATTAGAAAATGAACATATGAAAAAGTGACTAAATTTTGAATACAATAGTGGAAAAGTCAAATTTTGGACTCTACATTTATCCCTTTGTAGTATCCTCCTTCACATTTCGGCCCAACTTTTAGTTTTCTTTTTTTCTTTCTTTTCTTTTGGTCAAAGTTTTTCTTTTCCTTTTGGGGTGAAAATTTCGATACAACTTTAGTTTAGAGCATCTTTATCGCTCGTATTTAGGTAGTTTCTTAGGTTAATTGTTCATTAAAAATAAATCAAAAACACTAATAATTACAAGAGGCGTCACTTATTTTGGCTAAAGAAAAGACGGTATTTGAGGACACGTGTATGCAAATAGAGGAGAGAGAATGAGATGTGTCTTCAGTTTGTTTTGTTTCTGTTCTTTCTTTCTCTCGAAACCTCTCCATCTTCTTCGTCTCCGAGAAGATGATTCCGTCTCTCTCCAAGTGATTCTTCGACGAAACGTCGATAATCCCTTTTTTCGTGGCTCGTCGATGAAACGGAATTTTCTATCGGTGGTTCGTAGATTGAAGAAGAAGAGAATGAGGAAGAGGAAGAGGAATGAGAAGGGTTGACGGAGGAGATTGGAGGAGCGACAGAGGAATTGAAAACGGCGTCGCATAGGAGAGCAGCGGAGTTACACTCTGTAGTAGATTTGGTTCATCAATCAATCACGTTTTCAAACGTGAACGCCTGATTTGATCCAAGCTATGGCGAAGAAGATTGGAGTGACGAGGAAGTTGGGAACAATGGTGTTGCTGTGATCACCATTTCGAACCGTCCTGTTAACTCTCTGCCTAGCCCAAGTACTATAAAGCTCAATACTTTTTGAATCGTTGACCATTTTAGTGAGCTGGGTTTTTATTATATCTTTGATTTGTTCAGTTGCTTCTGAGCTGAAAGAGAAGGTTCAAGACGCGAACCAGAGGAGTGATGTTAAGGCCATCATGTTGACTGGTAAAACAAAAACTGAAACTTTGAGCCTCTCTGTTTTAGATTATGAAGGAGTGTATTGCTCATTGAGTTTTGGATCATGTGTGTCTTCTGTGTTCTTTCTTTAAGCTAAAGATTGAGAGAACTTTTCAACTTTATTTATCTCCTCTTCCTTTTTAAATGTCGTTGATATATCACCCCACCCACAGAGTTCGACTTTTATCTCTGTAGCCATGCTGGTATTCAGGTTAATCTTTGTATAGGAAGAAGAGCTCTAATCAATCTTATGAAACACAGAGACAGTTCTTCAAAAGTTACAGAAGCTTTCCAGATAGTGAAGGTGTTGGAGTTCGTTGCAAAGAAAGAAAGTCTGCAACTGCCCCACGGTTTTACAGCATTACAAGTACTCTTAGGTAACATTCGAGAAGCATTACAAGTTATCTGTCTCTGTGTTCCATGATGTATGATTCTGTTTATCATGTAAAGTATATGTAATCCATTTGATTTGGTACATTGGGTTAATGCTTTAGCTGAATGGTTGGTGGCTAGACTTTTAGAATTGCTGCTAAATAATCTTCTTTATGTTCTTAGCTTTTAGTTGGTGTGAGAGACTGCATATCTTCACGCTTTGCGTGCCATGCAATGAACCTGAAGTTTCTTTCTGACTGGTTAAAGTTTTGTTGCTCAGATTTGCTAGAAAGTGAAAATGAGAAGACAGGGAAACTTTGCAGATTCACCTGCAAGTGGAATATGTCAAGGTTTATGTCAACTGCTGTTTACAATGACAGTAAGTCTCTTTAATTACTGTCTATTTCATGGTCAGGTCTTTTGGCACATATACCTTCTCTTTGTATGGAAGAACAAGTATCATGCGGGCAATGATATTATTGTTTAGAAGTTTATAACTTTTTTTTTTATATAACCTTTAAATAAGAGATTTGCAATAGACCATACAAATATACCTGTCTCTTAATTAAGTCTCTTAATCCACTTTTCCAACTAAAAATTATTAAAAAAAAGATTAAGAACTTTAAATGAATATGTGGGATAATGATGCTCTAAAAACAACAGTACCACGTCTCCTAATGCATCCATAGAATACACCAATCCTAATCCTTTTAACCACTAATACATCGATCTAATTACTAAAACCACATCTAATTTGAATAAGAATTCTATTTGATGTCAAAGATCCACTACTACCTTTGGGTGACAGCTTTAACCACGCATATAAGGAATTTTATTAAGTTGCATATTCCAGTTATAAATATTTTAACGAGCTGGTTCCCTAAATAATCTATGGACTATAAACCCATCTCCTAAGTTTTCCTGGTTCGCAAACAGACTATTTAAAACAGCTACTACTGCTTACAACTGGATTAAAATCAGAATGGGAAAAAGTATTTCAGTTCGATTTTGGACTGATAACTGGTTGCCATATAGGAAGCTAACCGAGTTTTTATCCCCCGGCATCTGAACAATATGGGAATCCCTTTGACGGCTTCGTTGGCTGATATCTACAACAACAGAGAATGGAAAATCGGATCGCCTCGCTCAGATAAACAAATGCTGGTGCAAATGAAGCACGACTAATATCCAATTTACTGACAGTGATGATGAGTTTTACTGGCAAATTAAGGGCAAGGAGCTTGCAAAATACAAAACTGGAAGTATGTATAGCAAGTTGCAGCCGCACGAGCCACAAGTTCCCTGGAAGAATATTGTTTGGGATCGTGGAAAGATCCCAAAACATAGTTTTCTTTAACCTGGCTTGCTGTTCTGAACCGATTACCAACGCGAAATCGTCTCCTCTCTTGCTGTTGACCACTCTTGTGTCCTATGCTCTGAGGTACTAAATCTCGAAACCACATTTTTTTACTGTGATTTTAGCTGGAATCTTTGGGCTCCTTCTGCTGCTCACTGTGGCTTCCAGCCCTCAACTTTTGATTGGTCCTCTACTTTTACTATGCTCCAGTTTCCACCCCATACGAAACATGTGACGTATAAATTAATCATACTATTGGCAGAAAAGATAGCAAAATAATTTTGTGTTCAAAAAAAAAAATGTGTTCAAAAAAAAATATAGCAAAATAATTTACCCTTTTGTGATATATATCTTATCATATAAAGTTTGGTTCTTCAAAGTTACTAACTAACACGATCGCGACATGTGTCATTAAATTTAAGATTACGACATGTGTTTATATATCTCATAATTAAAAATTTTATTATAAATATTATTAATAGTAACTTTCCATTTTTAAAATTCTAAACAAAAGATTTAAGAATGTGACATGTGTTAATCTATCTCATAATTAAAAACCTTATTATAAATATTATCAATAGTAATTTTCCATTTTTAAAATTCTAAAAAAAGATAATTGTAAAAGATTATTTAATAGTAATTTTCCTTCTAATATTTTACATGTCTTTAATATATAATGATTAAAAATATATGTACTTATATAATAAAAACGAATTTTGAATAATCTAATTGTAAATATATTTTAATAGTTAAAACTTATTTAATATTATTTTTTCAGAATTTTTCTTTCTTTAAGATTGTGACATGTGTTAATCTATCTCATAATTAAAAACCTTATTATAAATATTATTAATAGTAATTTTCCATTTTTAAAATTCTAAACAAAAGATAATATTGTACAAACTGATTTTTGTTTAAAACACACGGTCAAGAAATATTTGATAGTAATTATATTTTTTGAAAAAATCTTAGACCAATTAAACTTTGTTTTTCAAAGTTATTAATTAACATGATCGCGTCACATGACAATTAAAAGTTTAAGATTGTGATATATGTTTTAAACCAAAATCAGTTTGTACAATATTCAACACTAATTTTCCTTTTCTAAAATCATAAAGAAAAAAATAAATGTAAAAAATATTTAATCGTAGTTATCCTTTTTAAAAATCTGAAACCAAAAATATTGCTTAATGATAATTTTCCTTTATTCAAATCATGAAAAAATATAATTTTAAAGAAATAAAAAACTGTCAAGAAATATTTGATAGTAGTTATCCTTTTTAAAAAATCTTAGACCAAAAAATGTAAAAGACAATATAATGTTAATTTTTAATTCAAATTCTAATTAAAAAGATCATAAACCAAAAAGAATTACAATTATTCACATCTATATATATAGAACTAAAATCCCTCATATTTAATCACCAAGTATAATTATTGATTCAAGAAAAATACAAAGTACGGTTCTATATCCTTATCTTCGCATATTCTTTTCTTCTTACAAACTCATGTTGATTTCTTTTGTCATTACTGTCATGCTGCCTACTAAATTATTGCCACAATAATGATTAGGCATTTATACAGTAATACTTATCACTTTATAAAAATATTTGTTTATTAATGTAAATGTTGTTTCTTAAAATAATTATTATTATCTTAAAGACTTCATATATAATTTTATATATGTAAAAATATTAAACATAAACCCTTAACATTACCCATCTCTCAACTCTAAATCCTAAGTTTAGATTAGTAAACCTTAATTTTTTTTGGTCGATGTTAATTCTAGGATTATAAATGTTTTTTTTCTTTTTAAAAGTGAAAATATAATAGTTGTTAGTGTAAACATGAAGAGTAATAATATGAATGTAGTATTTTTGACAATTTTTTATTTACTTTAGAAACTGGAAACCTTACATTATGATGTATTCACTGCTCCATAAAATATCTTATATCAACAACATGAATATTTGATAGTTTTAGTTTTATGTTAATAACATGTATTAGAAAAAACATGTTCAAAAGAGATGAAAATTACGAAATAAAAGAAGATAGAGAAAAAGATAATTTAGTAAATGATATTTCTTTAAACAAATTTAGAATAAAAATGTGCATTAAAAACTATAGTAAATAGAAAATAATATTTTAATTAAAACAAAAATTTATTAGTAAATAAAATATTTTAAAGATATTTTAATATTTTTCTAAAGTATTTTTTAAAATAGAATTTATCTTAAATTACTACTAAATATTTAAAATTTAAATATAATATTTAATAATTTTAAATATTTTTTAGAAATTAGTTTATAGGTTCGTAGTATATATATTTTTAATCATAAAATATTCTGAAAAAATTCACAATATGTAAAATAAAAATATCATCAAATATTATTTTGCAATTATATTTTGTTTAAAATTTTAAAAATAGAAATTACTATTAAATAATATTTATGATAAACTATTAACAGAAAGCATTTTGTTATCTTAGTATATATTTACTTATTTATGAGATAGTTTAACTCATATCACATTTTCAAATATATAATTGTCATGTGTCACAATCATGTTACCTATTAATTTTGAAAAACTAGGCTCAATATAGTGTTTTATGATAAAATTTCATTAAAATTTTAGAAAAATAAAATTAGTATTAAATAAATTATTTTTCAAATCTGTTTTTTCTGTTAATTGAAAAAGGAATTTCTTCAAGTTCTATTAAATAATTTTAAAATTGTTTTTTTAACATTAAATAATTTTTAAAATTAGTTGTTTCAAACTTCGTTTATTTTATTTTCATGGTACATATACTTTTAATCATTACATATTTGAAACACATGTCACAATATTAGAAAACAAATTATCATCAAATAATCTTTTATATTTTGGTTAGGGTTTTAGAAATGGAGAATTACTATTAAATACTATTAATAACTAATTTCTAAAAAAAAATTGTGGTTATTATCTTAGTATATATTCTTTTAATTATGAGATATACTAGAACAAGTCACATCTTAAATATATAATTGCCATCATATTAATTATCAACTTTGAAGAACCAAGATACTTAAAAATATTTATTAAACAAAACTAAATTATAAAATTCAACAATATAATAATTTATTTTAAAAAATCATGAATAGAAACTATCTATTAAATAAATAAATAAAATTCATCTATGTATCATGATTATAAAATAAAATTTTAACTTGAACTTATGTAAAACTTTTAATTATAAAATAAATCTCACACAACATATGCAAATCATAAAATTATAATAAAATTATTATTACTTTATGTTCTTTATTAAATTAAAACATCAAAAATCCTGTTGCAACGCAACGGGCTTATATCTAGTAATATATAAAAACGGCATATGGCTAATTGACAATATGAACATTATTTTCATGCTCCTGGGTTCGAACCATGGAGGAGAATTACCTCTTCCCTGTCACCAAATGCGGTACTGGGTGTTGAGCCTTGTCTTCAGCCCAGGTATAGCCCTCTCGAATAAAGTGGATCGCTGCCTGACCGGACCCGGGGGAATGATCCGCGTAAGTGGAGAACCCCGGATTATCAAAAAAAAAAAATTATTTTCAGGAGAAATAAAATGATATTTTATTAACAATGTCCAATAATTTTATTAAACAATCACCTAAAACAATTTTATAGATTTGTCAGGGCATCAAAGTTGACTACAATGTACATTCCGCTTCAAGGAAAAACATACACAAGCAAAGGTGTAAATAGCTTAAAATATCTCCGTATGAGATATGCGGAAAATTATAAATATGATAACAAGTGATATATTCCTGTTTCAAGCGATAACAGCCAGCATACGATTTTGAGAAAAATTGCGTCTTTGAGTAGAAAAACCTTGACGAAAATTACACATATTCTACCTACATCATTCATATGTTTCTTTATGTTTACTTATTTGTCTTTAGTTTGATATTTTCAAAAGTTTCCCTAATTTCAGAATCTTTTGTCCTTTATCTAATTTTGCTTCCGTCAACGATTTGGACCTTTTGTGTAACATATATATCCATCATCAGTACCGTACATATCGAATATAAAAAAGGTTAAGTCGACCATTTTTCAAATCTAATAATGGATGATCTTGACATAATATAGAAAATAAAACAGTAGTCATTATCTAATTAATAAATGACGTCTCATACATGATACAAGTATTATTTTCTCTAGAACCTAGCAAAATTCCGGAAGGTGTATGATGCTTTCCTAGCTGAGTATCCTTTGTGTCACGGCTATTGGAAAAACTATGCAGATTGTGAGGCTCGTGTAGGGGAAACAGACAAGGCCTTGTGCCTTTATCAAAGAGCAGTGGATGAGTTGAAGTATTCAGTGGATTTCTGGTTGCACTATTGCGCTCATGTGACTGTCATCAATACATCTGATGCTGCTATTAGTTGTCCCACATCGCTTAGATAAGTGATTCTTGGGCAATATATAAGTGTATGGACAATCCTCCATTCATGAGCTAGCTTTTGGGTGTGAGTTAGGCCCATCACTAATATGGTATCATAGCCCATGGTTAAGTCCAGCAGATAATTTCTCATATAAATAGTTGTCTACCTATGTAGCATATAAAAATGACCCATCTTGCTGTGGTATTTCCGAGATATTGGGTTTGGGCTGTTTCCGTTGGATCGTTTCCCACCCCATCTCGAGAGGGGCTATTAGTTGTCCCACATCACTTATATAAGTGATTCTTGGGCAATATATAAGTGTATGGACAATCCTCCACTCTTAAGCTACCTTTTGGGTGTGAGTTAGACCCATCACTAATAGCTGCCGATATAGCATTCGTCATCAAAGGCCTTTTTGAAGAACGAGCTTTGGCTTTCGTTGGAACTGATTATCTGTCATCTCCACTGTGGGACAAGTACCTTGAACATGAGTCCAAGGACTGCGGCCGTCTTGCCATGATTTACACCACAATATTTGAGAATCCTATTCAAGTTCTTGATTGATACTTCCACAGGTTTAAGGAACTAGCTCAATCACTGCCTCTGTCGGAACTAAGGAGTGATGTGTCAGTTGCTGATACTAGCGATGCTGAAGGAGAATCTGAAGCTGATCCAGAGGAGTTGATGAAGGAATACATAGGTATCCGAGCAGTCAAGTATAGAAAATATTCATCTTTTTGCAGCTGAGTTTAAAGAGCAGAATGAGGATATAGCTGGTGCTAGAGCCTCGTTCAAACTACTGTATTCTCAAATATCCCCAGGGCATGTTGAAGCGGTAATAAGACATGCGAACATGGAACACCGCAATGGGACTTTGGATGATGCCTGCTCTGTGTACGATAGTGTGATTGCTGCTGAAAAGAGCAAAAAGGACTCTATAAAAATACTGCCGCAGCTGTATGCTCAATACTCAAAGTTTTCATACTTGGTGTTAAATGATGCTGAGAAAGCTAGGAGTATTGTAGTGGAAGCACTTGGCCACGTGTGGAACCGTCAACACAGTTGATCCACGAACTGTTATATCTGGAGTCTATTATGCCACGTCCAAGAAACATTGATCGGTTTCAGTGGCGGATTTAGACCAATAATTTGACGGGGACACATTATAATACATATATTAAATTAATTAATATAAAATAAATGATTATCTATTTTAAAATCCTATAAAGTTAAATAAGAAACTATAAAAATCAATAAACTTCAGTTTTTCAGTTCTGAATAGATTTTGTAAAAAAAAGGGTTTTCTTATAAATATAACTAATCAAAATAACACACTGTTACAAATAAACATGAATATATATATATATATATATATATATATATATATATATATGCTACACATATATAACAGTATATAAATGTTATACATAAAATTTTCATAGTCATCATTTTTTTTTGGAACACATATTTCATTAAAATAAAGACTGTTAGTTGGGAGTTAATACTCCTGCAACCACAAAACTCTTTCTTGATCCCCTGATCAGTTCAGAGCTTAAAAAGTTTGAGGCTCTTGAATCAGATAGGATGAAAAGGGCGAAAACTAACAATGACCTCGTCATAAGCTCCTGCAAAACAACAACATCAGTGGGACCCCGCCGCCACAAGCTTTCCAAGCCGCTCCTGCACAACCTCCACATCAGTGGAACACTGCTTATGGACAACACCTAACACATACTTTATGCACCTCTAGCTGCAGCGGCTTATCCGACACACGCATCTCAGCCTCACCCTGGCTATAATACTTCCCAAACACCTACAGTTCCTTCATATACACGGACTCCCTCTTGTCATATCCCTCTTGTTCAGCCATGTCGTCCACCACAGGCTCGCTACGGGTATATTCATCCACCTCTTCTAAATAATGAGTTTTTGGTAAATGTTCTATCTACTGAAGTTTATAATCTTCACTTTTGTTTAAAAATTTCAAAACACATTCTACATTTGAATTAATGTATTCTAAACTATTTTCATGGTATATAGGAATATTCTTATTTTTTAATATTTAGTTTACTAAAATTTCATATACTGCCGATATTAGTGGAATTAGCATTATAAAATCTTCATTATCTAGAAAAACAGAGACAACAGAGGTTCTAAACTCTTAACCATCATCTTATGTTAGTGCTTGATGAAACTATACACTAAAACCAAATTTTCATATTTTTGAAATTTTTTCAAAATCTGTGGGTCAACCCCTTTTAAAATAATGAGTTTCGGTAAATCCTCTATATACTGAAGTTTATAATCTTCATTTTTAATATTTATTTGGAATTAATGTACTCTAAAGTCTTTTTCATGGTATATAGGAATCATTCTAATTTTTTCATATTTAGTTTACTGAAATTTCATATACTGACTAGATTAGTGGAATTGGCATTATAAAATCTTCATTATCTAGAGAAACGAAGACAATAGAGACCATCATATTATGTTAGTGCTCGATGAAACTATACATAAAACCAGATTTTCATATTTTTGAAATTTTTCTAAAATCTGTGAGTTAATCCCTTCTAAAATAATGAGTTTTCTGTAAATGCTATATAAACTTAAGTTTATACTATTCACTTTTGTTTAAAAATTTCAAACCACAATTAAATTAATGTATTCTAAACTATCTTTTATGGTATATATGAACTATTCTAATTTTTTAATATTTAGTTTACTAAAATTTAATATACTAACTACATTAGTGGAATTAGCATTATAAAATCTTCATTATCTAAAGAAACGGAGAGAACAAAGGTTCTAAACCTTTTTGACCATCATCTTATGTCAGTGATCTAAGAAACTATACACCAAAACCAGATTTTCATATTTTTTAATTTTTTTCAAAACCCGTGGGTTAATAACCCCGTTTAAAATAATGAGTTTTCGGTAAATTCTCTATATACTGAAGTTTATACTCTTCACTTTGTTTTAAAAATTTCAAACCACATTCTATATTTTAATTAATGTACTCTAAAGTCTCTTTCATGGTATATATGAATCATTCTAATTTTTTAATATTTAGTTTACTAAAATTTCATATACTGACTAGATTAGTTGAATTAGCATTATAAAATCTTCATTATCTAGAGAAACAAAGACAACAGAGGTTTTAAACTCTTTGACCAACATCTTATGCTAGTGCTCGATGAAACTATACACTAGAACTAGATTTTCGTATTTTTGATTTTTTTTCAAAATCCGTGGGTTAACCCCTTCAAAAATATTGAGTTTTCGGTAAATGCTCTATATACTGAAGTTTATACTCTTCACTTTAGTTTAAAAAATTTAAACCACATTCTACATTTGAATTAAAATTTTCTAAACTATCTTTCATGGTATATAGGAATTATTCTAATTTTTTAATATTTAGTTTACTAAAATTTCATATACTGCCAAGATTAGAGGAACTAGCATTATAAAATCTTCATTATCTAGAGAAACTGAGACAACAGAGGTTCTAAACTCTTTGTCCATCATTTTATGTTAGGGCTCAATGAAACTATACACTAAAACCAGATTTTCATATTTTTGAAAACTTTCTATAATCCGTGGGTTAATCCGTGGGTTAAACCCTTCTAAAATCTTCATTATCTAGAGAAACAAAGACAAAAGAGGTTCTATACTCTTTGACCATCATCTTACGTTAGTGCTCGATGAAACTATACACTAAAACTAGATTTTTATATTTTTGAAATTTTTTCAAAATCTGTCGGTTAACCCCTTCAAAAATATTGAGTTTTCAGTAAATGCTCTATATAGTGAAGTTTATACTCTTCACTTTAGTTTAAAGATTTCAAACCACATTCTATATTTGAATTAATGTATTCTAAACGATCTTTCATGGTACATAGGAATCATTCTAATTTTTTAATATTTAGTTTACTAAAATTTTATATAGTGCCTAGATTAGTGAAATTAGCATTATAAAATATTCATTATCTAGAGAAACTGAGACAACAGAGGTTCTAAACTCTTTGACCATCATCTTATGTTAGTAGTCAATGAAACTATTCACTAACTCTTTTTATATTTTTGATTTTTTTCAAAATCCGTGGGTTAATCTCTTCTAAATTAATGAGTTTTCGGTAAATGCTCTATATAATGAAGTTTATACTCTTCACTTTTATTTAAAAATTTCAAACCACATTCGACATTTGAATTCATGTATTCTAAACTATCTTTCATGGTATATAAGAATAATTCCAATTTTTTATTATTTAGTTTACTAAAATTTCATATATTGGCTAGATTAGTGGAATTAACATTATAAAATCTTCATTATCTAGATAAACGAAGACAACAGAGATTCTAAACTCTTTGACCATCATCTTATGTTAGTGCTAGACATTTAATTTAATGTATTCTTAACTATCTTTCATGGTATATAGGAATCATCTAATTTTTTAATATTTAGTTTGGTAAAATTCATATACTGCTTAAAATAATATAATTACCATTATAAAATCTTTATTATCTAGAGAAACGGAGACAACAAAGGTTCTAAACTTCTTCGACCATCATCCTATGTCAGTGCTCTAAGAATCTATACACTAAAACAAGATTTTCATATTTTTGATTTTTTTTAAAAAAAATCCGTGGGTATACTGAAGTTCATACTCTTCACTTTGTTTTAAAAATTTCCAACTACATTCTAAATTTGAATTATGTACTCTAAAGTCTCTTTAATGGTATATAGGAATCATTCTAATTTTTAATACTTAGTTTACTAAAATTTCATATACTGCCTAGATTAGTGGAATTGACATTATATAATCTTCATTATCTAGAGAAACAGAGACAACAGAGGTTCTAAACTCTTTGACCATCATCTTATGTTAGTGCTCGATGAAACGAGACACTAAAACCATATTTTCATATTTTTGAAATTTTCTCAAAATCCGTGGTTTAACCCCTTTTAAAATAATGAGTTTTCGGTAAATCCTCTATATACTGAAGTTTATACTCTTCACTTTGTTTTAAAAATTTCAAACCATATTCAACATTTAATTTAATGTATTCTTAACTATCTTTCATGGTATATAGGAATCATCTAATTTTATTAATATTTAGTTTGGTAAAATTTCATATATATACTGCTTAATATAGTAGAATAACCATTCTAAAATCTATATTATCTAGAGAAAAGGAGACAATAAAGGTTCTAAACTTCTTTGACCACCATCTTATGTCAGCTCTAAAAAACTATACACTAAAACAAGATTTTCATATTTTTGATTTTTTAAAAAAAATCCGTGGGTTAACCCCTTTTAAAATAATGAGTTTTCGGTAAATCCTCTATATACTGAAGTTTATACTCTTCACTTTGTTTTAAAAATTTCCAAGCACATTCTAAATTTGAATTAATGTACTCTAAAGTCTCTTTCTTGGTATATGTGAATCATTCTAATTTTTTAATATTTAGTTTAGTAAAATTTCATATCGTGCCTAGATCAATGTAATTAGCATTATAAATCTTCATTATCTAGAGAAACGGAGACTACAGAGGTTATAAACTCTTTGACCATCATCTTATGTCACTGATCGATGAAACTATACACTAAAACCAGATTTTCATATTTTTGATTTTTTTTTCAAAATCTCTGGGTTAACCCCTTTTAATATAACGAGTTTTCGGTAAATGCTCTATATACTGAAGTTTATACTCTTAACTTTTGTTTAAATATTTCAAACCACATTCGACATTTGAATTAATGTATTATAAACTATATTTCATGGTATATAGGAATGATTCTAATCTTTTAATATTTAGTTTGGTAAAATTTTATATACTTCCTAGAATAGTGGAATTACCATTATAAATCTTTATTATCTAGAGAAACGGTGACAAAAAAGGTTCTAAATCTCTTTGACCATCATCTCATGTCAGTGCTCTAAGAAATTATACATCAAAACCAGATTTTCTTGATTTTGGATTTTTTTCAAAATCCGAAAATAATGAGTTTTTGGTAAATCCTCTATATACTGAAGTTTATACTCTTCACTTTTTTTTTAATAATTTCAAACCACATTCTACATTTGAATTAATGTACTCTAAAGTCTCTTTCATGGTATATAGGAATCATTCTAATTTTTTAATATTTAGTTTACTAAAATTTCACATACTGCCTAGATTAGTTGAATTGACATTATAAAATCTTCATTATCTTGAGAAACGGAGACAACAGAGGTTCTAAACTCTTTGACCATCATCTTATGTTAGTGCTCGATGAAACGATACACTAAAACCATATTTTCATATTTTTGAAATGTTCTCAAAATCCGTGGGTTAACCATTTTTAAAATAATATGTTTTCGGTAAATCCTCTATATACTGAAGTTTATACTCTTCACTTTGTTTTAAAATATTTCAAACCACTTTCTACATTTGAATTAATGTACTCTAAAGTCTCTTTCATTGTATATAGGATTCATTCTAATTTTTTAATATTTAGTTTACTAAAATTTCATATATTGACCATATTAGTGGAATTAACATAATAAAATCTTCATTATCTAGAGAAACGAAGACAAAAGAGTTTCTAAACTTTTTGACCATCATCTTATGTTAGTGCTCGATGAAACTATACACTAAAACTAGATTTTCATATTTTTAACTTTTTTTTTTAAATCCGTGGATTAACCCCTTCAAAAATATTGAGTTTTCGGTAAATGCTCTATATACTGGAGTTTATACTCTTCAATTTAGTTTAAAATTTTCAAACCACATTTTACATTTGAATTAATGTATTCCAAACTATCTTTCATGGTATATAGGAATCATTCAAATTTTTAATATTTAGTTTACTAAATTTTTATATATTGCTTATATTAGTGGAACTGGCATTATAAAACTTTATTATCTAGAGAAACTGAGATAACAGAGGTTCTAAACTCTTTGACCATCATTTTATGTTAGTGCGCAATGAAACTATATACTAAGACCAGATTTTTGTATTTTTGAAAATTTTCCAAAATTTGTGGGTTAAGCCCTTTTAAAATCTTCATTATCTAGAGAAACGAAGAGAACATAGGTTCTAAACTCTTTGACCATCATCTTATGTCAGTGCTCGATGAAACTATACACTAAAACTAGATTTTGTTTTTGCAATTGTTTTTCAAAATCCGTGGGTTAACCCCTTCAAAAATATTGAGTTTTCGGGTAAATGCTCTATATACTGAAGTTTATACTCTTCACTTTAGTTTAAAGATTTCATATCACATTCTACATTTGAACTAATGTATTCTAAACTATCTTTCATGGTACATAGGAATCATTCTATTTTTTTAATATTTAGTTTACTAAAATTTCATATACTACCTAGATTATTGGAATTAGCATTATAAAATCTTCATTATCTGGAGAAAGGAAGACAACATGGATTCTAAACTCTTTGACCATCATCTTATGTTAGTTCTCGATGAAAATATACACTAAAACAAGATTTTTATAGTTTTGATTTTTTTTTTCAAAATCCGTTGGATTAACTCCTTTTAAAATAATGAGTTTTCGGTAAATCCTCTATATACTGAAGTTTATACTTTTCGTTTTTGTTTAAAAATTTCAGACCACATTCTACATTTGAATTAATTTATTCTAAACTAACTTTCTTGGTATATAGGAATCATTCTAGTTTTTTAATATTTAGTTTAGTAAAATTTCATATAGTGCCTAGATCAATAGAGTTAGCATTATAAAATCTTCATTATCTAGGGAAACGGAGACTACAAAGGTTATATACTCTTTGACCATCATCTTATGTCAGTGATTGATGAAACTATACAACAAAACCAGATTTTCATATTTTTGAATTTTTTTTCAAAATCCGTGAGTTAACCCCTTCAAAAATATTGAGCCTTCGGTAAATGCTCTATATACTGAAGTTTATACTCTTCACTTTAGTTTAAAGATTTCAAACCACATTCTACATTTGAATTAATGTATTCTAAACTATCTTTCATGGTACATATGACTCATTTTAATTTTTTAATATTTAGTTTACTAAAAGTTTATATACTTCCTAGATTAGTGGAATTAACATTATAAAAACTTCATTATCTTGAGAAACTGAGACAACAGAGGTTCTAAACTCTTTGACCATCATCTTATGTTAGAGTTCGATGAAAATATTCACTAAAACCAGATTTTTTAAATTTTTGAAATTTTTTCAAAATCCGTGGGTTAATCTCTTCTAAAATAATGAGTTTTCGGTAAATGCTTTATATACTGAAGTTTATACTCTTCACTTTTGTTTAAAAATTTCAAACCACATTAGACATTTGAATTAATGTATTCTAAACTATCTTTCATGGTATATAGGAATAATTCTTATTTTTTTTAATATTTAGTTTACTAAAATTTCATATACTCACTAGATTAGTGGAATTAGCATTATAAAATCTTCATTATCTAAAAAAAGGAAGACAACAGAGATTCTAAACTCTTTGACCATCATCTTATGTTAGTGCTCGAAAAATATACACTATAACCAGATTTTTATATTTTTGAATTTTTTTTCAAAATCCGTGGGTTAACCCCATTTAAAATAATGTGTTTTCGGTAAATCCACTATAAACTGAAGTTTATACTCTTCATTTTTGTTTAAAATTTTCAAACCACATTCTACATTTGAATTAATGTATTCTAAACTATATTTCTTGGTATATAGGAATCATTCTAATTTTTTAATATTTAGTTTAGTAAAATTTCATATCGTGCTTAGATCAATGGAATTAGCATTATAAAATCTTGATTATCTAGAGAAACGGAGACTACAAAGATTATAAACTCTTTAACCATCATCTTATGTCAGTGATCGATGAAACTATACACTAAAACCAAATTTTCCTATTTTTGATTTTTTTCAAAATTCCTGGGTTAACCCCTTCGAAAATAATGAGTTTTCGGTAAATGTTCTATATACTGAAGTTTATACTCTTCACTTTTGTTTAAAAATTTCAAACCACATTCGACATTTGAATTAATGTATTCTAAACTATCTTTCATGGTATATAGGAATTATTCATATTTAGTTTGGTAAAATTTTATATACTTCCTAGAATATGAAATTACCATTATAAAAAAAATATTATCTAGAGAAACGGAGACAACAAAGGTTCTAAACCTCTTTGACCATTATCTTATGTCAGTGCTCTAAGAAAAAAAACACTAAAACAAGATTTTCATATTTTTGATTTTTTTTAAAAAATCCGTGGGTACCCCTTTTAAAATAATGAGTTTTCGGTAAATACTCTATATACTAAAGTTTATACTCTACACTTTGTTTTAAAAATTTCCAACCACATTCTACATTTGAATTGATCTACTCTAAAGTCTCTTTCATGGTATATAGGAATCATTCTAGTTTTTTAATATTTCGTTTACTAAAATTTCATATACTGCCTAGATTAGTGGAATTACCATTATAAAATCTTCATTTTTAAAGAAACGTAGATAACAAATGTTCTAAACCTCTTTGACCATCATCTTATGTCAGTTCTCGATGAAACTATACACTAATACCAGATTTTCATATTTTGAATTTTTTTCTAAATATTTGGGTTAACCTCTTCAAAAATATTGAGTTTTCGCTAAATGCTATCTATACAGAAGTTTATACTCTTCACTTTAATTTAAAAATTTCAAACCACATTCTATATTTGAATTAATGTATTTTAAACTATCTTTCATGATATATAGGAATCATTCTAATTTTTTAATATTTAGTTTACTAAATTTCTTATACTACATAGAATAGTGTAATTACAATTATAAAATCTTTATTATCTAGAGAAACGAAGACAACAGAGGTTTTAAACTCTTTGACCATCATCTTATGTTAGCGCTCGATGAAACGATACACTAAAACCATATTTACATATTTTTGAAATTTTCTCAAAATCCGTGGGTTAACCATTTTTAAAATAATGAGTTTTCGGTAAATCCTCTATATACTGAAGTTTATACTCTTCACTTTTGTTTAAAAATTTCAAACCACATTCTACATTTGAATTAATGTATTCTAAACTATCTTACAAGGTATATAGTAATCATTCTAATTTGTCAATATTTAGTTTACTAAAATTTCATATACTGCATAGATTAGTGGAATTAGCATTATAAAATCTTCATTATTTAGAGAAACGGAGACAATAGAGGTTCTAAACTCTTTGACTATCATCTTATGTTAGTACTCGATGAAACTATACACTAAAACGAGATTCTCATATTTTTGAAAATTTTCCAAAATCCGTGGGTTAACCCCTTCCAAAATAATGAGTTTTTGGTAAATGCTCTATATACTGAAGTTTATACTATTCACTTTTGTTTTTTATTTATTAACCAGGGGTGATCCCAAAGGCTTTCTAGGCCCAAAAACTAATCCCCCTGAGGCCGACGGCAACCCATGTATTCTTGCGATTTAACGCTAGCCCTAGTGGCCAAGTGGAATCGAACCCAGGCGGAAGCTCCAGCCGGAGCCCCTTTACCACTAGGCCAAGACAACTTGGTTACTATTCACTTTTGTTTGAGAATTTAAAACGACATTCGATATTTAATTTAATGTATTCTAAACTATCTTTCATGTTATATAGGAATCATTCTAATTTTTAATATTTAGTTTGGTAAAATTTCATATATTGCCTAGAATAGTGGAATTACCATTATAAATTTTTTATTATCTAGAGAAACGGAGATAACAAATGTTCTAAACCTTCTTGACCATCATATTACGTCAGTGCTCTAAGAAACTATACACTAAAACAAGATTTTCATATTTTTGAAATTTTTTCAAAATCCGTGGGTAAGCCCTTTTAAAATAACGAGTTTTCGGTAAATCCTCTATATACTGAAGTTTATACTCTTCACTTTGTTTTAAAAATTTCCAATCACATTCTATATTTGAATTAATGTACTCTAAAGTCTCTTTTATGGTATATATGAATCATTCTAATTTTTAAATATTTCGTTTACTAAAATTTCATATACTTCCTAGATTAATGGAATTGCCATTATAAAATCTTCATTGTCTAAAGAAACGGAGATAGCAAATGTTCTAAACCTCTTTGACCATCATCTTATATCAGTTCTCAATGAAAATATAATCTAAAACCATATTTTCATATTTTTGATTTTTTTCAAAATCTGTGGGTTAACTCTTTCTAAAATATTGAGTTTTCGGTAAATGCTCTATATAATGAAGGTTATACTCTTCACTTTAGTTTAAAAATTTCAAACTATATTCTACATTTGAATTAGTGTATTCTAAACTATCTTTCATGGTATATAGGAATCATTCTAATTTTCTAATATTTAGTTTACTAAAATTTCATATACTACCTAGAATAGTGGAATTACCATTATAAAATATTTATTATCTGGAGAAACGGAGATAACATATGTTCTTAACCTTTCTGACCATCATCTTATGTCAGTTATCTAAGAAACTAATACACTAAAACAAGATTTTCATATTTTGTTATTTTTCAAAATCCGTGGGTTAAATCCTTTTAAAATAATGAGTTTTCGGTAAATTCTCTATATACCAAGTTTATACTCTTCAATTTGTTTTAACAAATTCAAACTACTTTCTAAATTGGAATTAATGTTCTCTCACGAAGACAACAGGTTCTAAACTCTTTGACTATCATCTTATGTTAATGCTAGATGAAACTATACTCTAAAACCAGATTTTCATATTTTTGAAATTTTTCCAAAATCCTTAGGTTAACCCCTTCTAAAATAATGAGTTTTCGGTAAATGCTCTTTATATTGAAGTTTATACTCTTCACTTTTGTTTAAATTTTTCAAACCACATTATACATGTGAATTAATTTATTCTAAACTATCTTTCATGGTATATAGGAATCATTTTAATTTTTTAATATTTAGTTTGGTAAAATTTCATATACTGCCTAGAATAGTGGAATTATCATTATAAAACTTTATTATCTAGAGAAACGGAGACAACAAAGGTTATAAACCTCTTTGACCATCATATTATGTCAATGCTCTAAGAAACTATACACTAAAACAATATTTTCATATTTTTGAATTTTGTTTCAAAATTTGTGGGTTAACCCATTTTAAAATAATGAGTTTTGGGTAAATCTTCTATATACTGAAGTTTATACTCTTCACTTTGTTTTAAAAATTTCAAACCACATTCTACATTTGAATTAATGTACTCAAAAGTCTCTTTCATGGTATATAGAAATCATTCTAATTTTTTTAAAATATTTCATTTACTAAAATTTCATATACTGCCTAGATTAGTGAAATTACCATTATAAAATCTTCATAATCTAGAGAAATTAAGACATAAAGGTTCTAAACTCTTTGACCATCACCTTATGTTAGTGCTCGATGAAACTATACACTAAAACCATATTTTCAAATTTTTGAATTTTTTTCAAAATCCGTGGATTAACCCTATTTAAAATAATGAGTTTTGGTAAATCCTCTATAAACTGAAGTTTATACTCTTCAATTTTGTTTAAAAATTTCAAACCACATTCTACATTTGAATTAATGTATTCTAAACTATCTTTCAGTGTATATAGGAATCATTCTAATTTTTTAATATTTATTTTAGTAAAATTGCATATACTGTCTAGATCAATGAAATTAGCATTATAAAATCTTTATTATCTAGAGAAACGGAGACAACAAAGGTTCTAAACCTTTTTGACCATCATCTTATGTAAGTTATCTAAGAAACTATACAGTAAAACACAATCATATTTTTAATTTTTTTTCAAACTCCGTGGGTTAACTCTTTTTAAAATAATGAGTTTTCGGTATTTTCTCTATATACTGAAATTTATACTCTTTACTTTGTTTTGAAATTTCAAACCACATTTTGCATGTGAATTAATGTACTCTAAAGTCTCTTTCATGGTAATTTTTTAATATTTCATTTACTAAAATTTCACATACTGCCTAGATTAGTAAAATTACCATTATAAAATCTTCATTATTTAAAGAAACGGAGAAAACAAATGTTCTAAACCACTTTGACCATCATCTTATGTCAATTCTCGATGAATCTATGTACTAAAATCAGATTTTCTTATTTTTGATTTTTTTTCAAAATCTGTGGATTAACCCCTTCAAAAATATTAAGTTTTCGGTAAATGTTATATATACTGAAGGTAATACTATTCACTCTAGTTTAAAAATTTCAAACCACATTCTACATTTGAATTAATGTATTCTAAACTATCTTTCATGGTATATAGGAACCATTCTAATTTTTTAATATTTGGTTATTAAAATTTCATATACTGACTATATTATTGAAATTAGCATTATAAAATCTTCATTACCTAGAGAAACAAAGACAACAGAGGTTCTAAACTCTTTGGCCATCATTTTATGTTAGTGCTAGATGAAGCTATACAATAAAACCATATTTTCATATTTTTGAATTTTTTTCAAAATCCGTGGGTTAACCCTTTTAAAATAATGACTTTTCGCTAAATCTTCTATATACTAAAATTTATACTCTTCACTTTTGTTTAAAATTTTTAACCCACATTCTACATTTGAATAAATGTATTCTAAAATATATTTCATGGTATATAGGAATTATTCTATATTTTTAGTATTTAGTTCAGTAAAATTTCATATACTGGCTAGATCAATGGAATTAGCATTAAAAAAAACTTTATTATCTAGAGAAACAGAGAAAACAAAGGTTCCAAACTTCTTTGACCATCATCTTATATCAGTTCTCTAAGAAACTATAAACTACAACCAGATTTTCTTATTTTTGATTTAAAAAAAAAAAAAATCTGTGGGTTAACTCCTTTTAAAATTATGAGTTTTCGGTAAATCCTCTATATACTGAAGTTTTTACTCTTCACTTTGTTTTAAAAATTTCAAACCACATTCTACATTTGAACTAATGTATTCTAAATTATATTTCATGGTATATATGAATCATTCTAATTTTTTAATATTTAGCTTACAAAAATTCATATACTGCTTATAATAGTGGAATTTCCATTATAAAATCTTTATTATCTAGAGAAAAGGAGACAACAAAGGTTCTAAACCTCGTTGACCATAATCTTATGTCAATTCTCTAAGAAATTATACACTAAAACAAGATTTTCATACTTTTGAATTTTTTCAAAATCCGTGGGTAAACCTTTTAAAATAACGAGTTTTCGGTAAATCCTCTATATACTGAAGTTTATACTCTTCACTTTGTTTTAAAAATTTCAAACAACATTCTATATTTGAATTAATGTACTCTAAAGTCTCTTTCATGGTATATAGGAATCATTCTAATTTTTAAATATTTCGTTTACTAAAATTTCATATACTGCCTAGATTAGTGGAATTACCATTATAAAATCTTCATTATCTAAAGAAACGGAGATAACAAATGTTCTAAACCTATTTGACCATCATCTTATATCAGTTCCCAATGAAAATATACACTAAAACCATATTTTCATATTTTTGATTTTTTTTTCAAAATCCGTGGGTTAACTCTTTCTAAAATATTGAGGTTTCGGTAAATGATCTATATAATGAAGGTTATACTCTTCACTTTAGTTTAAAAATTTCAAAGCACATTCTACATTTGAATTAGTGTATTCTAAACTATCTTTCATGGTATATAGGAATCATTCTAATTTTTAATATTTAGTTTACTAAAATTTTATCTACCGCCTAGAATAGTGGAATTACCATTATAAAATATTTTTATCTAGAGAACGGAGACAACAAAGGTTCTAAACCTTTTTGACCATCATCTTATGTCAGTTCTCGATGAAACTATACACTAAAACCAGAATTTCATATTTTTGAATTTTATTGAAAATATGTAGGTTAACCCCTTCAAAAATATTAAGTTTCCAGTAAATGCTCTATATACTGAAGGTTAAACTCTTCACTTTAGTTTAAAATTTTCAAACCACATTCTACATTTGAATTAATGTATTGGAAACTATCTTTCATGGTATATAAGAATCATTCTAATTTTTTTAATATTTAGTTTAGTAAAATTTCATATACTGACTAGATTAGTGGAATTAGCATTATAAAATCTTCATTATTTAGAGAAACAAAGATAATAGAGGTTATAAACTCTTTGACCATCATCTTATGTTAGTGCTCAATGAAAATATACACTAAAATTGTATTTTCATATTTTTTGAAATTTTTCAAAATCCTTTGGTTAACCCCCTTTTAAAATAATGAGTTTTCGGTAAATCCTCTATATACGGAAGTTTATACTCTTCACTTTTGTTTAAAAATTTCTAACCACGTTCTACATTTGAATTAATGTATTCTAAACTATCTTTCATGGTATATAGGAATTATTCTATTTTTTAATATTTAGTTTAGTAAAATTTCATTTACTGCCTAGATCAATGGAATTAGCATTATAAAATATTTATTATCTATAGAAACGGAGACAACAAATGTTCTAAACCTCTTTGACCATCATCTTATGTCAGTTCTCTAAGAAACTATACACTAAAACCAGATTTTCATATTTTTGAATTTGTTTCAAAATCTGTGGGTTAACCCCTTTTAAAATAATGAGTTTTCGTTAAACCATCTATATACTGAAGTTTTTACTCTTCACTATGTTTTAAAATTTTCAAACCACATTCTACATTCGAATTAATGTATTCTAAACTATCTTTCCTGGTATATAGGAATAATTCTATTTTTTTAATATTTAGTTTACCAAAATTTCATATACTGCCTAGAATAATGGAATTATCATTATAAAATCTTTATTATCTAGGGAAACGAAGACAACAAAGGTTCAAAACCTCTTTGACCATCATATTATGTATGTGCTCTGTGGGTTAACCCCTTTTAAAATAACGAGTTTTCGGTAAATTCTCTTTATACTGAAGTTTATACTCTTCACTTTGTTTTAAAAATTTCCAACCACATTCTACATTTGAATTAATGTACTCTAAAGTCTCTTTCATGGTATTTAGGAATCATTCTAATTTTTAATATTTTGTTTACTAAAATTCCATATGCTGCTTAGATTAGTGGAATTACCATTATAAAATATTCATTATTTAGAGAAACAAAGATAACAAATGTTCTAAACCTCTTTGAACATCATACTCTGTCAATTCTCTATGAAACTATACACTAAAACCAGATTTTCATATTTTTGGACTTTTGTTCAAAAGTCGTGGGTTAACCCTTCAAAAATATTGAGTTTTCGGTAAATGCTCTATATACTGAAGTTTATACTCTTCACTTTAGTTTAAATTTTTAAAACCACATTCTACATTTGAATTAATGTATTTTACACTATCTTTCATGGTATATAGGAATAATTATAATTTTTTAATATTTAATTTACTAAACTTTCATATACTGCCTAGATTAGTGGAATTAGCATTATAAAATCTTCATTATCTAGAGAAACGAAGACAACAGAGATTATTAACTCTTTGACCATCATCTTATGTTAGTGTTTGATAAAACTATACACTAAAACTAGATTTTCATATTTTTGAAAATTTTCCAAAATCCGTAGGTTAACTCTCTTCTAAAATAATGAGTTTTTGGTAAATGTTCTATATACTAAAGTTTATACTCTTCACTTATGCTTAAAATTTTCAAACCACATTCTACATTTGAATTAATGTATTCTAAAATATATTTCATGGTATATATGAATCATTCTAAATTTTTAATATTTAGTTTACTGATATTTCATATATTGCTTAGATTATTGAAATTAGCATTATAAATCTTCATTATCTAGAGAAACGGAGACAACAGGGGTTCTAAACTATTTTACCATCATATTATGTCAGTGCTCGATGAAACTATACACTAAAACCAGATTTTCATATTTTTGAAGTTTTTCAAAAATCCATGGGTAAATGCTCTATATAATAAAGTTTATACTCTTCACTTTTGTTTAAAAATTTCAAACCACATTCGACATTTTAATTAATGTATTCTAAACTATCTTTCATGGTATATATGAATCATTCTAATTTTTTAATATTTAGTTTGGTAAATTTTCATATACTGCCTAAAATATTGGAATTACCATTATAAATCTTCATTATCTAGAGAAACGGAGACAACGGGGGTTCTAAACTATTTTACCATCATATTATGTCAGTGCTCGATGAAACTATACACTAAAACCAGATTTTCATATTTTTGAAGTTTTTCAAAAATCCATGGGTAAATGCTCTATATTATAAAGTTTATACTCTTCACTTTTCTTTAAAAATTTCAAACCACATTCGACATTTTAATTAATGTATTCTAAACTATCTTTCATGGTATATAGGAATCATTCTAATTTTTTAATATTTAGTTTGGTAAAATTTCATATACTGCCTAGAATATTGGAATTACCATTATAAAATCTTTATTATCTAGAGAAACGGACATAACAAATGTTCTAAACCTCTTTGACCATTATATTATGTCAGTGCTCTTAAAAACTATACACTAAAACTAGATTTTCATATTTTTGAAATTTTTCCAAAATATGTGGGTTAACCCCTTCTAACATAATGAGTTTTCGGTAAATGCTCTATATACTAAAGTTTATACTCTTAACTTTTGTTTTAAAATTTTCAAACCACATTCTAAATTTGAATTAATGTACTCTAAAATCTCTTTCATGGCATATAGGAAACATTCTAATTTTTAATATTTAGTTTACTAAAGTTTCATATACTTACTAGATTAGGGGAATTAGCCATAGAAAATCTTCATTATCTAGAGAAACGAAGACAATAGAGGTTCTAAACTCTTTGACCATCATCTTATGTTAGTGCTCGATGAAACTATACACTAAAACCATATTTTCATATTTTTGAAAAAATTTCAAAATCCGTGGGTTAACCCCTTTTAAAATAATGAGTTTTCGGTAAATTTTCTATATACTGAAGTTTATACGCTTCACTTTTGTTTAAAATTTTCAAACCACAGTCTACATTTAAATTAATGTATTCTAAATTATATTTCATGGTATATAGGAATAATTCTGATTTTTTAAAATTTAGTTTACTAAAATTTCATATACTTCATAGATTAGTAGAATTAGCATTATAAAATCTTCATTATCTAGAGCAACGAAGACAACTGAGGTTCTTAACTCTTTGACCATCATTTTATGTTAGTGTTTGATGAAACTATACACTAAAACTAGATTTTCATATTTTTGAATTTTTTTCCAAAATCCGTAGGTTTAACCTCTTCTAAAATAATGAGTTTTCGGTAAATGCTCTATATACTGAAGTTTATACTCTTCACTTATGCTCAAAATTTCAAACCACATTCTACATTTGAATTAATGTATTCTAAACTATATTTCATGGTATATAGAAATCATTCTAATTTTTTAATATTTAGTTTGGTAAAATTTCATATAGTGCCTAAAATAGTGGAATTACCATTATAAAATATTTATTATCTAGAGAAACGGACACAACAAATATTCTAAACCTCTTTGACCATCATCTTATGTCAGTGCTCTAAGAAACTATACACTAAAACCAAATTTTCATATTTTTGAATTTTTTTCAAAATATGTGGGTTAACCTCCTTTTAAAATAATGAGTTTTCAGTAGATCATCTATATACTGAAGTTTATACTCTTCACTTTTGTTTTAAAAATTTCAAACCACATCCTAAATTTGAATTAATATACTCTAAATTCTGTTTCATGGAATATAGGAATCATTCTAATTTTTTAATATTTATTTTACTAAAATTTCATATATTGACTATATTAGTGGAGTTAGCAAAATAAAATCTTCATTATCTAGAGAAACAAAGACAACAGAAGTTCTAAACTCTTTGTTAGTGCTCGATGAAACTATACACTAAAGCCATATTTTTATATTTTTGATTTTTTTTCAAAATCCATGGGTTAACCTTTTTAAAATAATGAGTTTTTGGTAAATCCTCTATACTGAAGTTATACTCTTCACTTTTGTTTAAAATTTTCAAACCACATTCTAAATTTGAATTAATGTATTCTAAACTATTTTTCATGGTATATAGGAATCATTCTAATTTTTTAATATTTAGTTTAGTAAAATTTCATATATTGCTTAGATCATGGAATTAGCATTATAAAATCTTCATTATCTAGAGAAACGGAGACTAGAAAGGTTATAAACTCTTTGACCATCATCTTATGTCAGTGCTCGATGAAACTATACACTAAAACCAGATTTTCATATTTTTGAAATTTTCTCAAAATCCGTGGTTAATTCCTTTCAAAAATATTGAGTTTGCTGTAAATCCTCTATATACTGAAGTTTTTACTCTTCACTAGCTTTTTGTTTAAAAATTTCAAACCACATTCTACATTTGAATTAATGTATTGTAAACTATCTTTTATGGTATATAGGAATCATTCTAATATTTAGTATTTTGTTTACTAAAATTTCATATACTGCCTAGATTAATGGAATTAGCATTATAAAATTTTCATTATCTAGAGAAATAGAGACAATAGAGGTTTTAAATTCTTTGACCATCATCGTGTGTTAGTGCTCGATAAAACTATACACTAAAACCAAATTTTTCATATTTTGAAAATTTTCCAAAATTCGTGGGTAAACGCAACCACAAGCACAAGCAATTCCTTATACTCAGGCTCCCTCTCGCTATATTCCTCATGCCGCACAGACTCCTCAGGCATACCCACCACCACAGGCTTATGCACCATTGGCTGCCCCGGTCTAGGAACCCGCTACTGCTGCTCAAGCTTACAACAGGTTTTCCTGAGACTAGTCCTTCGGTATAACTATTTGCTCTTTACCTACTCAAGTTTTAGCGTCTGTCTCGTGTCTGAATAACGTTTTACATGTCTATGTTTTGGGTCAGTGAGTCAGTGACAGTAGATTTACTTCTGCAGTTGCCTTAAAAGGTTTTTAGATCTTGGATAACTAATAATAAAATATAGGGAAATTTGGGAAAAGAGAACTAAAATACTAGTACTTTTTCTCCTTAGAACTAAATCAATTTTTTCATTTTTGGACTTCCACTACCCTTGAAGGTTATAAAAATTCATATAAAATAATCTGCAAAACAAAAAAATAAAGAAAAATATGAAACATGAAGTACTCATGTATGTGTATATATGAAAAATATTATTTTTTTAAAAAAATATTTGGAATAACAGTTTGCAAAATGGGCTAAAGTTGTTAATATATCAGATCTACCATCTACGGCGTTTCAGAATATACAATCTACTACAAACACAACGATCTACACATGATAGACTGCGAAATACACCAAAACCATTTAAATCTACAAAGGTAGAGTACATAATATATATTTTATACTCTTGTCTGAATAATTGGAAGATCATAAAACCTAATAAATGTTCTTATGTCTTCTTTAGAAGAATATACTTTCTTCTAAACTCTCATTTGTCTACTTTCTCTGTATTCACTATCTACCAATTCATCTATATTCTACCAGTTGTAGAAAGTATGTTCTACCGGATTCGTAACTAAATCCAAAAATCTTGGAAATAACTGTCACAAAATATTTTATAAATCTATTAAATCTTTTTTATTTCCTTTTTAAATTTTTTTCCCTAAATTCCAGTTCATCGTTGCCAACACAGTTTAGAAAAAATGTGTGGTTTCTTCTCCTTTTCATAATTCTTCCAAAATTTTCTCAATCAAATCTTCAAAAATGCACATATATGTCTATTCTGGTTTTTGGAAATCATCGGGAAGCGGTTGGAAATTTCATATTGATGAAAAAAATGGAGGTAGATTACTTACTTTGGACACAAGCAAAACCGTTGAGCACCTTGGAGTTATGGTTTGTGAGGAGTTTGGAGTCGATTTAAACATGGTCAATATCGAGCTGAGTTACTTACCTTCTGATTTGGTGAGTGGAAACGACTCACCACCGGTTTTCATCACCAGTGATCAGCAACTGAAAAAATTTCTTACATGTGTGAAGAACCAAGCTTCAAAGCGGTTATGTGTGTGTATTCGATCTAAGGTCGGATCTAACATGAATGAAGAAGCTGCTGAGTCGCCTAACAGAGAGGAAGAGGCTATGTCGTATGAACTTTCAGATGCTGCTATTGATGGTCAAACCACACATGAAGAAGAAGATGACAAGGTTGATGAAAGTGATGATGATAACGAGCATGACAAAGATATGATCAGTGGAAAGTATGTCCGTTTTTTTCTGGTAGATGTTGTGAAAAAGGGTCAACATTTTACTAACAAAACAGCTTCGAAGGCAACAATGGAGATATGTGCAATAAAACATAATTTCGACTACAAGCTTGTGAAATCGGATAAAAAGTGAAGCTGCTTGCAAATGAAGCTGTAGATAATCCTCCCTGAGAAAATGAGCTGGTTCTCTATGATTGCCAGAATCGGACCGAAGACAGAGTCTTTCAAAACTTCATCATACTCATCTCTGAGAGCACTCTTGATGTCGTCAAGAATTCCACATCTACACATGTTGTTAATCTTATCTATCTGGGGCTCAGCTCCTTGTTGAAGTATGCATTTTGGAAACTGGTACAACATTCCTATAAATCATAAAAGCCAAAAATTCAAATGTTAGTGATGTCTCTAGGAAAATCGAGGAATGAACAACAAACAAAACATAGTAACAAAATCAATTTCACTACTCCATTATACAATTCAAACTACATAAAAAACGGATTCCAAATAAAATATAACTCAATCTCACCATGAACACAACCGCAAACTAGAATGACAACCATCTACATGAATTGAATGGTTTTTAAACAATTCAAACTCTTCCTGGTACATAAGGAAAATATAAGGCCATCTCATCCTACCCTCTTAGCCAATATCATGCATAATTGTTCACTTAATATATCAAAATATATGAATTTCAAACAATAAACTTGATTCACTTAGAGCTTCTACTCGCTATCAATTGACACATCAACTACAACCAAAAACCTAACATTAACAAGCTTTAGTCGATTGAACATGTTAAATTGTATACAAAAGGATCACAAAAAACCCCAAAATTGATCGACTTTATTGTAATTAATAACAATACATGCACATCAGTATGTAACCAATACATGCATCAACAAAAAAAAAAAAAATCGAAAAGGGGATCTCAAAAACCCTAACCTTCAATTTTGGGGAAAAGAAGGACGGAGATTAAAATCAAAGACCTTGTTGTTCTTAATGGTCAGTAGAGGCTTCGTCCTCCTCGCGCCAACTCCTATATACGCTGTCGGAGAAAACAAGGTGCGTTAAATGGCAAAACAATTTCGGAGAAAACAAGGAGGAGAAAAAGAAAAATACCAAGGAGGAAGGAGGAAGGAGGATGGAGGAAGGAGTATGAAAAGATGGATCGCCGGCGTAGAATTTGTCGGCGAATCAAGACGCGCCGGAGAAGATGGTGGAGAAGGGAATCGCCTCTTCTCGAGCATGCAGTTGTCGAGAGAAAGACTAATCTGTTTTTTTTTTTTTTTTTACCTTTATTTACTTTTTACTTTTAGTTTTTTAATATTTTACTACTATATCGATTTAATTAGTATAGGATTACTACTTATTTAAGAAAATTAAATTGTTATTAATTCAAGGCTTAAATCAATCGGAGGACTAAATCGGGTTTTATTAAAAGTTTGTTCTAAGGGAAAAACATTACTAAAATTATTCTAAGAGGACAAAGTACTAGTATTTTAGTTCTCTTTTCCCAAATTTCCCTAAAATATATATAACCATTTGCTTTGTGTTGTGGTCTTTTTAGAATTTATCGGCTTTTGCTTGCTCTATATATGTCGTGTACATACAGCAGATTCTTACTTTGTGTGTCTCATATAGGCTATTTGTTGAGAAACTCCGTACTTCTGAGATGGTGGAGTCATGCTCTGTGACTGTCCCTGGGTTTATTAAAGAGAGTGTTGTTGTATCCCAAATCTAGATTCAAAGAGACTAAAGACCAAGCTTATTCTGCGGTTTGGAATGTTAATATACTGCATAGATTAGTGAAATTAGCATTATAAAATTTTCATTATCTAGAGAAATAGAGACAATAGAGGTTTTAAATTCTTTGACCATCATCGTGTGTTAGTGTGTGTTAGTGCTCGATAAAACTATACACTAAAACCAAATTTTTCATATTTTGAAATTTTTCCAAAATTCGTGGGTAAACGCAACCACAAGCACAAGCAATTCCTTATACTCAGGCTCCCTCTGGCTATATTCCTCACGCCGCACAGACTCCTCAGGCATACCCACCACCACAGGCTTATGCACCATTGGCTGCCCCGGTCTAGGAACCCGCTACTGCTGCTCAAGCTTACAACAGGTTTTCCTGAGACTAGTCCTTCGGTATAACTATTTGCTCTTTACCTACTCAAGTTTTAGCGTCTGTCTCGTGTCTGAATAACGTTTTACATGTCTATGTTTTGGGTCAGTGAGTCAGTGACAGTAGATTTACTTCTGCAGTTGCCTTAAAAGGTTTTTGGATCTTGGATAACTAATGATAAAATATATATAACCATTTGCTTTGTGTTGTGGTCTTTTTAGAATTTATCGGCTTTTGCTTGCTCTATATATGTCGTGTACATATAGCAGATTCTTACTTTGTGTGTCTCATATAGGCTATTTGTTGAGAAACTCCGTACTTCTGAGATGGTGGAGTCATGCTCTGTGACTGTCCCTGGGTTTATTAAAGAGAGTGTTGTTGTATCCCAAATCTAGATTCAAAGAGACTAAAGACCAAGCTTATTCTGCGGTTTGGAATGTTAATAGAGTACCTCTTTGAGAAGTTTCCTGATTCAGATCGTGGGGGTGAGATATGCATTGGTGGTTTTACAAGCCAGACGCTTGTACTTCAAATATAGAGTACTCTAAAATAGAAAAGGTTTTTGTTCCAATGGTTACCTCTATTTTTTACTCTATAAAGAAATATATTTTTTTTTATTCTTTCTCCACTTACTTATTAATTTATCATATAGCCCATAACTTTTAAAATGTTGAAATTTTACCATTATATTTGATATAACAACAATAACATAATATATTACAATATTATTGAAACTAAATGATTGCTTTAAACCAAAAATATCATTACAACACTTAAATAAAAAACAAATACTTTTAGAATTTTTTAATGATATTCGTGGATCTGGAAATGATCTATCAGAATATTAAATCATGATAATGTTTTAAGATAAGTTTGAATCTTTTATATTTTTATTATGGAGTGTGTATTTAAAGTTTATTAATTATTATGTTTGTGTGTTTTCTAATTTAGTATAAGTTATTAGTGTATTTAAAGTTTCAGCTAATTTATAATTAATTTTATGAATTTAATGATATTTAAAAGTATTTTATAATTAATTTTATGAATTTAATGATATTTAAAAGTATAAAGTTATAATATATGATTTATTAAGGTAGAAATGAAAACTTGTAAAAGTGAGGGACTATTTTGTAAAGAAAAAGTTCAACACTTAAAATAGAGTAAATAAATAGTGTTATTCTATAAATAGCCATGTTCGAAAACGCGGGTGAAACGGGCGAGTACGCGGCGCTGCAACGCTCCACGGTGGGAAAGCGTAGTGATTTTCCAAAATCGGCCAAAAAAATCGGGTTCATCAATTTTTTTTTGTAGGATTTGGAATGGTTAAAATCAAATGTTAAATGATAGATCTATCGTTTAAACACAAGAAGGACGTGAAATATTGATGAATTATGATGAAAATAGCCATTGACGGCCATGGAAAAGTTGCAGTGAAAACTAAATACCCTAAAAGAAGATGATGGCAAAATTACGACTTTGCCACTCAATTAAAAAACAAAAAAAACATTAATTTCAACCATCTCAGGCTTCGAACTCGGGCTTTGCGTTATAAAACAGCTTTACTGACCACTACACCAGCGAAACTAATTAGTAAACTCTTTCGCTGACAATTAAATATATACAAATGTATTTGAAATTTAAAAAACTACTCAAAACTAATCCCCGCTTACTCCCCGCTTAATCTCCGATTTTTAATCAACTCGCTTGGCCCACCTCCACCGCCCGACTCACGTCTAGCGTAGTTTCGAACATGGATAAATAGTGTTACTATATATTTAGCCTAATACTGTTCATCCCTATATTTGGTGTAACATTTGATGTACTATTGGAGTGACTTTTACTCTCTATTTGGTGTTTAGAGGAAAAAATAGAATACTGTTGGAGATGTTCTTAGGCATTGCCGATTCTACTTGACTCAAGAAGGTGGCACTTGCCCGCATAAAAATTTCAAATTCTTTGTAATTTAACCCAGGGTCTAGCTATTTACTTCTATTAAAATTCATATTTTAACCTTATATTTATATTTATATATGATTTGTCCCCAGATAAAAAAATTCCTACATTTGTCCCTGAGTACAAAATAGAGGCAACAATTGGAGATGGTTTAAGGAATGGACGGACACCCGAAAAGATAGACCAAACAGCTGAAGCATTTGGTTATGGTGCGGTGAAGTAAGTAGTCATCTCTATTCTACTGCATGCTGGTGACTTTTTGTAACCAAGGCTGCAACCAAATTTGATAAATGTTTTCATGCGCTACACCTAACTTGCGGTTTCGTTTAATTTTGGTTTCAAGGTATGCTTACCTGAAACAACGTACGGATCGACTCCTTATACTTTCAGCTGTAACAATATGCTTGAAGACAAGGTGCTGAACTTACCAGCTAGTTTTACGTATATGCATGATGCAGTCACCTAAGCATGTCTTTTTTTTTAATTCATCTTCTTTCCCGAAAGGGACATCGTTTCCAAATACAGCATAAAGGAAACCTACGATAGTTGAAAACAACAAAATAGGCAGAAGGAAACATTTGTGAAACAGAGCAGCAAAAAGAAGCTAATGGTCAAAATATCGAAACCAAAGATGAAGGAATGTGACGCCACGCTGACTGGGAGAAGGCAAAGCAGGACCTGAAGTGTGAAGATTTTGATCATATTGTAATAAGGAGGAAGAGACAGCCTTTTTACCTTCAATACGACATGCTCGGATCTGCTCAATCTGATCAGAGAGTCTTGCAAGACATAGATGAGTTGAAAAAGGTATTCAAATTTGCTTAATGTTTTCGTCTTATGTTTCAACATCTACTTTTTTGCAAAGAGGGAAAGCTAGAATTCGATCATACCCATGAAAGACGACGTCATATGCTACAAATTGCTGAGGTTAAAACAAAGTGCTCATCAGATATTTGACTTCTTTTTCGTGGTAATATAAGATGAACACTTGCACAACCCATGTGTCAATGTTATGCAGACGGTTAAAGGAAGCGTGCACCGAATTGTTTCCTAACGTGTTGCGGAAGTAACTTTACAAATTATCTGAACACTTCAACAACTTCTACCTCTCAACTATCGGGTAAGCATATTCCCAGGTGAGTCTACGTTTCTACTTGGCCTAATATTGTAACAGTAGACTGCATCTAGCTGCAAAATTAACCGACCATTTTTCTAATCATTCACTTGAAGTATTCATTTGTTGGTATTGTCTTGTTCGCAAGTGTTTTACCCGATATATTTTTATTGTAAGCGAAATCGATGTGGTGGTAGAAAGTTTTTATTAAAAAAAAAAAAAAAGAAATCGATGTGGTATTAACAAGTTTTGGTTTACTCGAACCGGTTTGGGTAAATCCGTAAATGGCTGATATATGTCTCTGTCTGGTTCAGGACCGTCTAACAGCACGTACAACTGGAGCGGTCGAACAGGATTCGAGTTGAAAAATTAAAAAAAAAACATTAAGATTTTTTTAGATAAATATATAGGTTATGATATAAAATTTTAAACTTTTAGATATAGTACTAAATTTAAAGCTGCTAATTCTTTTTAAAAAAAATATCAAATATATATAAATAAAGCTATAAATTTTTAAAACTATTATATTATATCGTTACATATACCATTAATATTCTTTGAACAGGTTCCATAGATAATTCGAGACGGCTCTGGTCTGGTTCTTGTGGGGGACCAGCCAAACGGTGACGTTTGTATAGTGACAGTGGCATGAGGAAGACCATAAACGGAAAACACGGGAACGGGTGTGTTCTTAAGGGCGTTTGCCAAGTCGACGACCAGACTGCATGGCTCTGCTCTGCTTAAAATCCAATTATATCTTCCCACGTGTCCCTGTCGGTCCAGTACGGTCCGGTCACTCGACGTGTTGTTTTCACGCGTGTTTATTATCGAAGGTGACATGAGAGGGTTCCATGAAAATTTAACATTATCCCTTCTTATAAACTAAATTATGTATTTTGAAAATTCCATATTACTGTAACGGATAAGCTAATCCCTTTGTGAAAATAGTTAACAAAAAATAGTTGAGATTGTGCATCTGTTACTATTAATATATCCCACATCGGTGAATATAGTGGTCCTTGGATAATCTTCTTGAGATAGCTTTTGGGTATGAGTTAGGTCTATTACTAATAGTTACTAAGATAAGCGGTGGAAAACGATGTAGGCGAAAATAAAAACTATAACGAAAGTAACCCATAAGAAAGTTCGATGCGATTGTTTTTTCTTTGACTGAAGAAAAAAAAAGCACACAACTATACAAGTTAGGTGTGATTGTTATAAGAAATGTAATTACTCTTATGGGTTAATCATTATTGTATTTAGTTGATTGTTAGATAGGGGTCCATGTGTTAGCTCAATCATTTTCATAAACAAAGGGCCCTACTATTTTCCTGATATATGCTCCGCTCGTGAACTCGCTGTGACTGATTGACTCTTTACATTGTAACTCACGACCCTTTCGATTTTATTTTATTTTGAATGGTATAATTAACAATATTACATATATGTCCGTCTCATGTTTTGGAAAATTAAGACCTTCACTTTGTAGGCAAGTAAGAAAATGAAATCAATCAGACCATAGTTTTTAGTTGAACGTCCCGATCTGTCATGTATCATCATAATCAGCCATTACTGTCATTCAAACTTGTTAACACATGCATGTTTTCTAATGATCCAGAAAATGTTATTTATGTGGTGTCAGAATATGATTTTTGTTATATAATCTAAGCTAGGCCATGCATAGCTGACATGGAGACAGGGACGTATAATCTTTTATAGACCCATAATTTCTGGCCAGTTGAGTAAAATAATTTATACATGCCTATCCAAGTTTCATCTATACTAGTATTTTATTTTAGTGTCAGCCTTACTGTTTTGCTTCTAGTTTACTGAAAATAGAAGTGAGTTAGTATTTTTCTGTCTTGTTCTATATTACCAGAGGTTCATTATTCAACGTAATTAATTTAAAATTTCTCCGATGTCTGATTGTGAATATGCTTACTATCTAAGAGTATTTAGTTTAGACCATATGATCTCTTGGTTGTGTGTTCTATATATATATCATCAAAAGAACAAGGTTAGGTTTTATTCAAATTTGATTTACACATAGTAAAGTTTTTGATGCGTGGGATGAGCTGGTGTTTCATATTGGGAAGATGATCGGACAAATCACGTTAAGAAAAGCTAAATAATTGCGGAATAAAACAAGAACAACACAAAAAGACAAACATTTTTTATTCTATAAATTTCTTTTAACTATCTTTTAGAGAACCAATTAATCTGTTCATGAGACATGCTCTTTATGTGGTAATTTGAATGACCTTTTATATGTTACATATGGTGTACGAAAATAACTTTTTTTTTTGTACGAAAATAACTTAGGTAAGTCGTTTGGCAGTTTATGTATATATATGACGGCCACCAACGTGTGACGTGTCGTCAAAATTTCTAGGCACCTCATATGAAACGATATAGATGAACAAGTGCACATTATTATCAGATTTATATGCTACTACTACTAGCTAGTATGTCTCGAGATAATTTTTTTTGGTTCCACATTATGTTAGATACGAACTTCAACGTAAGTTATATGGTGCAAATTATCAAAATCATAACTATGTATTTGTGTTTTATATGTTATTGCATTCCCCCTCACCTAATTTATTCCAGATCCATATATAACTTTTTTTATACCCATACATAATTAACATATAAGAAAATGTATTTTATATACCAAAAAGTCATATAATATCAACAATTTCAAATTCTATGAGGTTTTTATGTTTTCAATTATATTATGTACTCGAGAGTGGATCAAGGAGCTGGAATTACATAGGCAATATAATTAGATTTTCAGTTAAAGAAACACGGAGTGTGTTGACAAACAAGTCTACTATTTATATTTTAATTGTTTGGTTTTCATTATTCATCACCTTATCATGTCATTTCAAATTATTATCACTACTTCTTTATTTATTTTACTAGAGTAGGCCCGCCCTACGGGCGGGATGTAAATTTGAAAACTATTTAAATTGTCAGGGTAAATATACAAATTTTAAAATATTATTTTAAATATACATATTAGTTAAATTTTCTACATGTATTTTTCTGTTTGAAGACAAAATAAACCATTTGTTCTTTAACTTTAGTTATGTTTTTTTTAATTGGGATGGCATTACATCATTGGCGTGTTCCTCATCCGCTGAATTTCAACAATGAATGGAAAAAAGAAAAAAAATAAATTGACGAAAACATTGATGTTTCTTAGTCTCTCCCAAAGAACAATGGCTTTTTGAAGCATCCATATACATAGATTCATCTACAAATGTGTAAATCCACAAGGAACAGCTTCATATGAGTTTCCTTCTTGAGCAGTATGGTTTGTGGGTTGTGAGAACAGCGTCAACTATGGCGGCCGTTGCCCTCAGTTTTGTAGGATGCTTTTGAACTGTTGAGCCTTCATTGTAGCTTGATTGAATTGTTTACATCAATTTCTCCAATAAGATCAATCCACTTTTATTTTCCTCTCTGCTCCCCATCCCGAGCCAGAATCTAAACAAAGACATGTAACCATGGCATAATACTGAAAATTATCAGAACCAGTGTTATGTTATAGTCAAAAAGTACCTTGCCCACCAAGACACATTAAACGTGTAATTACGAAAAATATTATATGGCTTCACAACCAATTCCTACGTCTCATGGAAGTACGGGAGTTACCATAATGGATGTTGCTGACCAGTGTTTGAGAGTACATGACAGCTTTCCAATTGAAGAGTAAGTGTCACAACGACGGAAGAGTGGCTTCTCTTATCAGCCTTTTTTCCTATTGTCCTGCCACCTCTGATTAATTTAGTATGTTAACAACAAAAATAAATTACGTAGACAAAGGTAAAGTGGATCACATTAAAAGTGGCGAGAGAAAAAATAAATGTTTGCAGAATACCATCTTCAACATGTGTTTCAGAAGAAAGAACTCGTATTATCTCCCTTATGTGAATAACCTTAAACTAAAGAACTACTGTTGAGAACAGATATCAAGTGTTCCATGAACGTAAATGGAATCTCTGTATGTTGAGAGAAAGCTTGCATCAAAATTTGATTGTCAATAAGCAGAAAGGTTGAGGTTATCACACTGACAATAAGAAAGCATGTTACCACGGAAGCGATGTCGTCCCAAAGAGATGAAGATGAAGTGATTCGGTGTTTCCATTAAAACAGTAAATTCCTCAGTGCCGCCGGCTAATAAACGAAACACCACGAAAGCTCTTCCCAAAGCTTCACCGGCGCTAATAGAGTAATTGTCTTGAACCGTCGATCAATTTCTTCGAAGAGAAGTAAGAACTCTCATGATCATCCTCATCTCAACTCATCTCCTCACATAGAATCTTCGCCACAGCCTTCTGATAAATCCCGCTTCACAGTGAACGTAGGCAGCAAAGATCTTCACCACCATGTGGCTTGTGTTGAGCCAACTGTAGATAAGACAAAAACTATCAAAAATGAATCCGAAGTGTTTATCAAACATTTTGGGGGGAGAGGAGAGAAAGACAAAAAGACAAACAAAATCTATAGTTTTATAAACACCAATCGAAAATTACTAAATATAATTTTTCTTAGGATTTGTGAGGATGATGTTCAAGGAAAGGATGCTAACCTTTATATAGTGTACATATACCGTCTTGCAGAGGAAGGTGGTGGAGTTAAGAAGTGTGATAGTATGGCGAGAGATCAGTAACTCGAAACGTTGTGGACTGATGAATATAACAGAAGCCAAAACGACGCTACTCGAAGATTCACACAGATTTTTCAAATCGATTCGACTCGCTCAATATCTCGAAACTCCATTGTTGGTGTCAGAGAAGGATGAAGGACGTAGCCGGTCTCAGAGATCTAAGCAAAACACGAACCCTACATTGAACTTTTATTGCCGTGTTCTTGGATACAGACACTTGACCTCTCAAACAACAACATCTCCGGTCCGTTCTCTTCCGAAGCTTCAGATCTCTTCAAATCTTATTTCTCAGCAAAACTTCATATCCGGTGAGTTTTCGACAACGCTCTCTTATTGTAAGAGACCCAGAATCGTTGACTTCAGCTCGAACCATTCTCCCGCATGATTCCGCCAGACTTATGTCCTGGAGCAGGTTCGTTAGAGGAGCTGAGAATCCATGATAATCTCGTCACCGGAGAGATTCCCCAGACGATATCTTAGTGCTCTGAGCTTCGAAAGATTGATCTAAGTCTCAACTATCTCAAGAAACTCGAGCAGTTCATCTTGTGGTACAACAACCTCGCCGGAACAATCCCGCCGGAGAAGAAGACTATCGAGGAGAAGATGAGTAGAAAGGAAGAGATCTCATACCTTTATATACTGCAACATCACCGACTCTCACATTGAAGAAGACAATTGAAGGTGACGTAGTGGGGATTGAAGACAAAACAGACCGTTACAGGAGGAAAAACTATGAATCGTCACAGAATCGCAGTGAGGAGAAGAGATGGGGGGTTACGTGACTTAGGTTTCGTCTCAACCATATTTGAGCAACAGATACGACTATGCTATCCCGGGCCGTACTCGTAGAAATCACAATACCAAGGCCCAGACAAATATCACTTGGAGAAGCCCATCAGTCACAGGATTAAATGAAACACAGCGTATCTGACGTGTCGGCACTGTAGCACCCGACTTTCCAGGCTGGCGATGACGTGGAGGGCTGTGAGGGATGGAACATTTTTTTATATATATAGATATATTGCACGACTTATATTGGCTAGACGGCCTTTCAACTAGAATGACAATCCACTATATCATTCGTTTTCAACAAAATTACTCTTTATACACTATATCCACTATTTATATTTTTTTTTTCAACATAATTACTCTCAAAAAAACTCTCGGCATCTAAACAAAAGGCTCTCTAAAAGAAACACCGCAAACCCTAACTCCGGCCCGGTTAATCCGGCGCCGGAGGCACCCTTCTTTCCCTCTAATCTCTTTTTTATTTTGCTCTCTGCATCTCTGTCCTGTACATCTGTCGAGATGCGCGTTTATTCTGGGTTTAGGAGACTCATCTGAAACCTCGATTCAAAGAGGACGGTGGCGAATCCCGATGAGGTCTGGAATGACGGCGAGGCTGATGGGACGGCAGTGGTGTAGAGAGTCGGCTTTTAGGGTATCGGAGAAGTCGGATCTGTTTTTCCTCTTTAGATCCACGGCGTATCTGATTTGGCGGCGGCGCGTGAGCTCGAAAGACGCCTCCCTTCACATGGATCTAGAGCCTCTACAAGGCGGTGATAAGTGAGGAGGAAGTATTTGAAGGCAAGTTGACAGAGTATGGTCTCCGTATTCTCGGGTCCACACAAACCATGGGCTTCATCGATTAGGTGGAAACAAAAAAGGTATCATTGCAGCGGTTTGTGGCGACCGTTCTAGACCTCTGCGACAAATAGAAAAACGATTAAACCGTGGGTATGGACTTTGCTACTCGGAAAGCTTCGATCTGTTTTACATCGGCTCATGTCTGTTTGTCAAGACCCGACTTTCATTTCGGATCTTTGTGTCCGATTTTTGGCTGAGGGTCGCAACTTCGAACACCAAGAGGATGACACTAACTTGAGGATGCGCCTTTGGTGTAGAAGCTACTGGTTCATGTACTTATTTGTCGATCATATGGGATCAGTAGGTTAGCTTAAGAATGTACTCGGGAGTGGTTGTTTGTTCTCTTGCGTTAGTAGTTGTTGGTCGTACCATTAGGTTGAATGTAGGGGTTTAAATGTTTTGTTGGCGTAGGAGCGAAGCTATTGGACCAGTAGTGTTGAGTCTAACCAAGAGATACACCGAGAGGTGAGGAGGCTTTGGTCCGGTGCATCAATCAAATCCTTGGGAGACCAGAGGCCAATGCGTCAATATGGTAACTTGGCCAGTGATTAACATGATCCGTCAACATTGTCTTCGCTTCCTGTGGTCCAAATAGGTGGTTAAGAACCGGCTTTTCCTGTGTAGTGGGAAGAGTGTCGCGTTCAATGGGTCAAAATTGCAACAAAGATTCATATTGGTAGTGTAGGATCCAAGTAGTGATTCTAGATGATACTAATTTCTTTGTTGTAAGTGTGGTTGAAACACTAGTGTGATGTAAAATCATGTGTATCCTTCTTTGGCTAATGAAAAGTTGATGTTGAGTTAAAAAAAAAAAAAAAAATATCATTCGTTTTCCGAATTACTGTTCTTTTCAACTTTTGCATCATACACGCCATAAAATATATATACTATGTTAAAAACCCACATATGTGTATAATTTTCCAGTAATTATGTACATACATGGATTATAAAGTAAGAATTAGGGCATGCGGCACTGACAATGATTAATACATTTAAATTCTTTTCAGCAATCCATCTACTGATCAATGTGAACACTCTCATTTGCTTTTCTTTTTGACATGGAAAGCCTCAAATCGAAAGGAAAAAAAAAGATGCAAATAGAAAGGTTACCTTTTATCCCAAAACGTCAAATACTAATCACTGACTAAATCATATATAGCTTAACTCGGTAAATAACAGTGTAAAGCTGCAAAAGTAATTAAACTCAACTAAAAATTATTCACGTTTAAATAAATAGAGGATATACTCATATCATATATAGTTCACTAAAATTTGGTCGGCAATTATTATAGTGACCATAGATAAGTATATGTGTCACAAAACTTTTTCTGTGTGTGACATAAACTAGTAATTCTGATTCATGAAGAGTAAGAAAAATAGTGAAATTTGTTATTCCAAAGCAAAATAATGTAGTAAATGAATTCAGATATGTCTACTGCTTCTCGGCTCTCTAGAGGAGTAAAAACTACTAGTATAAAAAAAAATTGCAAAGCTTTTCACAGAGCTTGTGAGAAAGTTATATTTTGCTACCTTTACCAAAAGTAAAAGAAAATATATATTTTCAATGATTATAATTTTGCAAAAAAAATTGAAAAAAAATACGGAAAACAAATTTGCAGGTAATGATAAAGAAAGGACACATTGCTCTTCGCTTGCAAGGGGAAAATAATACAAAAAGCAGAAAATGCCATTTTTTGTTAGCGGTAGGGTTCTCTTTTATTTTTCTCTATTTTATTTTATATTTTGAATTTTCGGGGTTCAAATACATGGAGAGAGGAAGATAAAAAAAGTTTCTCTTGTCCACAATCTCTCTTTCTACTTCTAGGTATATTGATTTTTTTTTCCTTCTGTTTTCTTATCAAGTTCTTGTTCATGTTCTGTGTAGTAATTTGTTGCTACTTCTATTTTGTTTCATTGAGAATAAGTCTCGTTGGTTTCAAACATGAAGTAGAAAAGTGGATAGAGGTTGTCTCTTGGGTTGAAGCCAAAGAAGGAAGTTTATATATATTTATACAAACGCTAAAATCAAAGAAAGAATGTTAGGATTATATCAGTTACAAAAATAAGAGTTAGGATTATATATAGAGACTCATTTCTTGTATGTATCTATTTGATCTTCTCTTTTGTCTCCGTTTTCTATCAGTATATGTGTCTATATATATAGATCTGAAAGAGCTTGTCTGTTTCTTATCTTTTATTGCTTCTTAAATATTTTCTTCTAATTTTTTTTTCTCTCAAGGTATTGTTATGATGAGCAAAGACATGTTACTTCATCAACAAGTACAACAACAACAAGAGGAAAATATGTCGAATCTAACATCTTCTGGGGATCAAGCAAGTGTCTCTTCAGGAAACAGAACTGAAGCAAGTGGTTCTAATTTCTTCCATCAACAAGAACAACAACAGTTCTTTGTTCCGGAACCACAGCCTCAAAAGAAGAAGAGAAACCAACCAGGGAATCCAGGTCCGTATGAAAAGAATGGTTAAAAAAGAAAACAAAAATACACAATTTTTTCTTGGTTTTGGACTGATACACTATTCCAATTATTTGATACAGTCATCTTCTTGGAAAATTATGGGTCTTCTACCAAAAAGAATATTCTCTTTACTACCTTTATTCTAAACAACAACAAAAATAAAACACATATCAAAAAGAAAATTTACATTTTTAGTATTTCCTTTGTAATTTTTGTTTTTAAAGACATATATGTACAACGTTCGGATTTTCTTGTGCGTAGTAAATATAGTTATCGTGATCAATATAATTACTATATTAAGTTAAAACACAAATCGCAACTTTATCAGTGTAAGTTTAACCATTCACGAAAAACTTCTATTATTTTTTCTTGAGTTCATACCATGATGATGTTTTAAATTTAACTTTCAACATTTTTCATTTTCAGACCCCGAGTCAGGAAGTGATTGCTTTGTCACCAAAAACACTAATGGCAACAAACAGATTCGTCTGTGAGATCTGCAACAAAGGATTCCAAAGAGACCAGAATCTACAGCTTCACAGGAGAGGTCACAATCTACCATGGAAGCTGAAACAACGATCCAAGCAAAGAAGTAATAAGGAAGAAAGTGTATGTTTGTCCAGAAGCAAGCTGTGTCCACCATGATCCATCTCGAGCTCTCGGTGACTTAACCGGAATCAAGAAGCATTTCTGCAGAAAGCACGGAGAGAAGAAGTGGAAATGTGACAAATGTTCAAGAAATATGCTGTTCAATCAGATTGCAAGGCTCATTCTAAGACTTGTGGCACCAAAGAATACAGATGTGACTGTGGCACTCTCTTTTCTAGGTAAAAAAACTTATATTGATTTTATTTCTATATATTAAATGATTTTATAATACATAGTAACCACAACTAAGTACTGGTTTTGAATTTGAGATATGTTATGGTTGTGTAAGAACTGGAGGGACACATGGTACAAAGTATTATGTTTTGGTATGAGTAATATTCATTTAATTTGAAAGAGGACAATGGAATGGTAGCTCAAAAGAATCTTCATTTATAATATGAGACTAGTTCAGGGTACTTTTCTTCTTTTTTCTCTTTAGAAAACGATTATTGTTTTTCTCTCTCATTTTCTTGCATTAATAGCCTTCAGCTTACAATACATATATGTGATTGCTACATGCTATAGATGGACCACATAAATTTCATGTAGCTTCTCTCAACGTGTACATTTCTTCGTATTAATTATTAACATTATTATTGATCATTTTACGGTTTTGTTGTTTGGTAAAAAAACAGGAGGGATAGTTACATAACTCATAGAGCATTTTGTGTAGCACTGGCAGAAGAGACAGCAAGAGAAGTAGTAATACCCCAAAACCAGAATCATCAACCAAACCCTCTTATGATTCACCAGTCTTCTTCTCATCACCATCATCAAGCACAACCAAACATGAACATCTCTTCCCACAACATCAATAGTCTTCATTTCGAAACCAACAATACTGGTACTAATAATAATAACAGTAGCAGCAACCATCTCCATGCATTTTCCATGAAGAAAGAGCAACAACAAACCAGTGATCAAATCATCAATTACCACCACCATGGCGTCCCTCCTTGGCTTGCTCCTCAGCCGCAACATCTCACATCTTCAAACCCAAACCCTAGTAATGGTGGTGGAGGAGGAGGAGGAGGTTTGTTCTCTCTTGCAGCTTCTCCTGCTATGTCAGCCACAGCATTACTCCAGAAAGCAGCACAAACGGGTTCCACAAAAACAACTCCTTTGCCACCAACCACCGACTTCGAGAGGTCTCATAACACCCTCACCACGACGATGGCGGCGATGATGACCTCACCATCGGGATTCATCAGCTCAAACAACAGCAATCAAGTCTTATTTCAAGACTACAACGCCTCCGGGTTTAACCATCATCACGGTGGACAAGAAGCCTTCGACGACACATTCAACGGGTTCTTGAGGACAAACACTGATACATCAACCGCAGGGTCAGACAAGAATAAAAGCGGTGGCGGCAGTGGAGGAGGAGAGGGTCTGACGAGAGATTTCTTGGGGATAAGACCGTTAATGTCTCAAAACGAGATTCTAAGTTTTGCCGGTCTCGGGAATTGCATCAATGACGTTGCTTCTGATCAGCTTCATCCAAAGCCTTGGCAGGGTTAGTTAGTTAGTTTATTTGCTTATATAATGAGTCTATCTAAGAATTTAATATGTGTATATGCATATCTAGTTTTATATTTCTATAACTTTTCATCTTTTTTTTGCTGGTTTTATAAATTTTATATGCTGAATGTTCTCAGTCCAAAAGGGGGAAAAGTGCCTATTCCGATCCGAACAATTTCGATCGTGCCAAATACGATCCGAACAAATAGTCGGTGCCAAATACGACCTGAACTTAATTAAAACTCAAAAAACCTATCTGAATTTCTTAAAATGTGCCTAAATCTATATTGACTATAACAGAAGTTAGTCAACCGTTAACAAGATAAAACGACGTCGTTTTGATATACATGAAAAAGTGCCTATTTCGACCCAAACAATTTCGGTGGTGCTAAATACGACCCGAACATACGGTCGGTGCCAAACACGACCTGAACTCAATTATAATAAAAAATTACCTGAATTTTTTAAAATGTGTCTAAATCTACATTGACTCTAACAAAAATTAGTCAATTGTTAATAAAATAAAACGACGTCGTTTTGATATATATATATATATATATTCATTTCAAGACTCAAATCCATGTCGTGGTACCCTTTTAAAAGGGTACATTAACGATTAGACTAAAGTAACTTTTTGAAATATTTTTAGACATTTGAAATTATATAAACTAATATTTTTTTTTCATCTTATCCAATTTAAAACTTTGGTGATTTTTATATATATTTTAGTTATCATGTAATATGTCTAATATTTTGAACAAGATATCTTAGTGAAAGAAAGGTAAAAGGTCTCTTAACATTTTTGAAAAAAATCCAAAATATATAATATTAACTTTGAAAAAAAATCCACTTAAGTTTAAAAAATAAAAATAATCTATATAATTTTTTTTATAAATAACTTCAAAATTTTAGGTATATCTAAGATTGTGTAATTATAAATATTTTATTATTTATATTTAGTAAGATATAAGTTTATTAAAGATATGATAAGTAAAAACATGTTATGTATTTATATAAATCAGAAAAAATTATCACCAAAGTTTTAAAATTGAATAAGATGAAGAAAAAATAGTAGTTTATATAAATTTCAAATTTGTAACAATATTTCAAAAAGTTATTTTTGTCTAGTTGTTAATGTACATTTTTAAAAAGGTACCACGTTATTGTTTAAGTCATGGAATGAATATATATTATATATCAAAACGACGTCGTTTTATCTTGTTAACAGTTGACTAATTTATGTTAGAGTCAATATAGATTTAGGCATATTTTAAAAAGTTTACGTAATTTTTTTAATTATAATTGAGTTCATGTCGTATTTGGCACTGACCATGTGTTCGGGTCGTATTTGGCACCACCAAAATTGTTTGGATCGAAATTAACACTTTTCACCGTATATTAAAACGACGCTGTTTTATCTTGTTAACGGTTAACTAACTTCTGTTAGAGTCAATGTAGATTTAGGCACGTTTTAAAAAGTTCGGATAAGTTTTTTAAGTTTTAATCAAGTTCAGGTCGTATTTGGCATTAACTATTTGTTCGGGTCGTATTTGGCACAATCGAAATTGTTCAGGTTGGAATAGGCACTTTTCCCGTCCAAAAGGAGAAGCAAAATTAAATGGTGCACGTTTATACATAAATATTTGACCAAAATTGTCACGTATTCGTCTATTTTGCTTCTGTTTATTTTTCGTTTATACGAGACAAACTCAACGACTATATTGGTCAACGAATGACTTAGAAAGGTAAGTTTTTTTCTTCAGAATAGCGTCTTTTTGGTATTTTTTTTTATGATCATTTGCAAAATGATTAGGTAACTGAAACCTAAAAAAGAAGTGAAAGAAAGTAAAGAGAAGAAAGATTGGTATATAAGAAATTAATTATGAAATGTGGCACATGAAAAGCATAAAGTAAGGAGGATATGCATTGGATTCGATATAAGGTATCTCATCTTTTGCTTATAAACCTTTTCGAAATTAAAATGCAAAATATAAATGTTAACTTTTTTATTTGGGGAAAGCATATATAACTAAATGTATCCATCTCTACATATATGTAATATAACCCATCATATTTTTCTTTTTCTTACTAGATCACATCTCATGCAGGCACGCAAGTGGGATCCAACAAAAGATAGGGACGCATCAAGTTTTGCTTGGTGGCGTGTATGAAACATATGTACATCAGTACATGCCACACATGGCGACAATTTTTTTTTTTTTTTGATTAACCAGGTGTTGACCTTGCGGCCCACTACCTAGACCCGGCTGGTCCGTTTAAGGTCTTGAACACGCCTCCCCGCCCACGAGTCGAACCCGCGTTCCCTCAGCCGAAACCGAAGGGTACCACTGGACTATCGCGTCCGGGTGACAACTTTGTAATATGATATTGTTGATTACACGTTGAAACGTTCATTCAATTGATGATTAATTTAGTCTGCAGTTCACAGCTTCATCAGTTAAATTGCTAATGCTAATTTAATTGTTAAACTTCTTATAAAATTATGTCCCGGGATTATGGTAAAAGTCATTTCAACAAAATGAAATAGAAAAATTCATTATTATGCTCCAATTTGACCATATTTCAAATTTATCTGGCCACACACAAAATATAATATATGTATATTTTTTTTATTTTGTCTTAAAAAATATATCTTCACATGCAATAAAGTGTGGAAAATGATTGAAATAAATAAAGATGTCTTCTTGTTTTTCAACGAGGCGGATGTGACATATGTTTTTCAACAGTTTTCATATTTCTGTAGCCAAATAACATTTATGCATTCTGTCATATATAATGAGGAAAGCTATAACTTGATTTCAGTGACATAATTTACAATAAGACAAGATTGTTCCATGATAGAAAAAGAAAGGGTTATAATTAGCGAGAAGAATCTAACGATAATTCAGGTTCAACAAGAGTGATTAGATAGTTATTTTTTATAATTAGTCTATGATCACAAATGGTTGGTTACTAAGAGGTGTATTCACATAACCACTCTACAAAAAAGGAATGGTGACACCTGCTATATTCATTTTCAGGAATTTTTGCAAGATGATCATATACCAGAAGAGACCAGATCTTTTTATTTTATTTGTCCAAACTTACGGTGAAGTTAAAAGTTAAAAAAAAAACACTGTTGATGAAAAAGATGTCAAATACAGAAGGACCAATGAATTTGCCAATATCATGATGTGTTTTGCAGTTGTAAAGTTTTGCATTTTGTCTGATTTTAATGGAAGTGATCCCACAAACACAATCACTGTTTTCTCATTTGTTTTTTGTTGCTTCGTCAAAGACAATAACTTCTATAAATCCTTATGTTATAAAATAATGCTTGTAAGAAGTTGTAGATACTCATAAAATATTCAACAACCAAAACAATTTTCTGCAGAAGAAACCGAAGTATACTTAAAAAAAACTACCATGAAGTTTCCTCTTAGTTTATTGATTTGGTTCAAGGAAGAAGAATTACATAGATGAGTAATATTATTCATTTAGAAGGAGGTGTCTTCTTGGAGGCATCATCCTTTTGATCTTGCTTAGATCCAGACACAGCTGCGGTTGCAGCCACGGTCATGGCTGTAGCAGCTGCACCGAGCTTTACACCCCCAGCAGCCTTCATTGCGCCTGCAACTTTGGCGAATATCGCCACTCCACCTACCAGGATGCCTCTCAAAGCTACCGTTGGTTTCACCACCATTTTTCCTATTACCCTGCCCATTTTGCATACATACATGTATATGTCAAACACATGGCTCCCAAAGGACAAACCAACAAGAGTTTTATAATCAAGAAAAGGGTTAATTTAACTTGATCTACGCTGTAATAATCATCTAGATATTTAAAATGTTTACTCCCAATATATGCCACTGAGAGATGGAATATTCATACTAACAAAACATATCATCTTAGAAACCACACGCATCTCTCAATAACAAGTTTTTTTTTTCCAAATCAAATCAACATACGATACGGTACACACGACCTGATTCCTCTTAAACCAACATTGAACCGAAAAGTTCGGACCTTTGATTTTTTTCCAATTTCACTACAATCAACAAAGTCCATCCAGTTGATGTAAATCAGCTAAATGTTTCTACGAGTAGCACAATACAAATCCAAGATTCATAGCAAATGGAGATAACAACATCGATGTATATAAATCTGAGGGACACAAACCAGATGATAATAAATATACTACGGAGTTCTCCTATCGATCGAGAAGAAAAAAAAAAAAAGATTACGACTTGAGATTCCAGTAGATTGATGATATAAGTTGAGAAATTTTTAGGATAACAGAGTTTTGTAGGAAGACTTACCGCTTTGATGTCTTCTCTGTTGGTGTTGTCGGGGATTTTGATTGAAATCGATTTCTCGACAAGTTTTATTTTTTTTCTCTCAGACAAAAAGCTATCGAGTTAGTTTGTTAACATTCAAAACGATGTCGTTTGTTAAATAAAAGAATATTGTTTCCGACGTCGTCGTTTTCATGAGAACAAAAGTTTGGACTCTGAAATTACCCTAGTTTCTTGTGATGATGTGAAGCATTGCAAGCAACAACTTGGATTTTGGTTTATATCATTCTCTATTAATTGACTTATTCTTGTGTTTTTCTTTCTTCTTAGAATGCTTCTCTGGCTTTTTGCTAATGGGGAACTGTATTGATCATGTGTTTTCTTAGAACGTTGATCAACACAAGCTAAAGCTGGAAGATACACACAAGTTGATGTAATAACGAAAGCCCTCAGGTGATCAGTAATGGTGAAAGACTACTGAATTTCTCAAAATATATTAAAACACTAAAAGTCCTTGGTTTGAACCACGGCTCACACAATTTATTTAACCAATAGTCTAGTGATAATCTTTTGGGACTTGGTGTATATCTACATTAGTTTTGAATTTGATTCCTCTAAAAACCAAATTATGATCAGTTTGAGATTGAGTTTTGGTAGTAAAAGATGGTCGGTTTACTCTCTAATATTAGCAGAAAATTATTTCAAACTCGGATCACCAGTAGATAACCATTTTACTTTGTATCATTAAGTGCGTTCCTCCCGGAACAATCGGATTAGTAGAATAGAGTTTATCAAAAAACACACTAAAATAATGGTATGAGTGTAGAATGAGATTCTCAAATTTTGTCTTTGACAAGCAAACAAAAATAAATAAAAAACAGTGATTGTGTTAAAAAAAAAACTCTTTCATTTTCAATTTTCTTTTCTTATATTTATTTTTTTGTTTTATTTTTATTTGTGAGAATAGGTGATGATGTATATGAGCAGAGACTAGGAAAACAAGAACAGGTTTTAAAAGCCGGCAACGCAAGCTCATCTAACCATATACTTTTATCTTCTTCTTATTACATCCATACACATCATATTTTCATAACACCTATACATAGCTAATTTTTAGTAAAATCCAGTCGTATTTTCTATTTTTCACCATTAGGACACAACCATATCTTCACTTGTATCACTTTTCTAAAAATAGAAATTAGCCCCCATGACTTTGAATTGGTCAAAATCTCTTTCTCTTTCTCTTTCTTGTCTCGTTGTCTCTTGTCTTATATCAGCTTGTCTCTCCTCCCACATTTCTCTCCATTCCCCTGCATTCCCTTCCGACCAGGAGAAATCTAAGGAACCGAACTCGCCAAACCCATCAAACATGCCCTCAAACAAACCACCATCTTCCATCTTCCCTTTACATCACAAACAAACAACACCATTAAAACCTTCAAGCAGTACCAATACCACAAACCAAGCATGCGCAGCATGCAAATACCAACGCAGGAAATGCGCTCCCGATTGTCTTCTCGCCCCTTATTTCCCTCACGACCGTCACCGACAATTCCTCAACGCGCATAAGCTCTTTGGTGTCAGCAACATCACCAAGATCATCAAAGACCTTAGCCCTCCTGAGAAAGACGCGGCTATGCATACAATCATGTTTCAGTCTGATGCTCGTGCCAATGATCCCATCGAAGGTTGCTATAGCATCATAAGAAGGCTTCAGTACGAGATCGAATATAATAAGAATGAATTGGACATGGTTCTTCATCAATTGGCTGTGTTTCGTGACCGTGCTCATAATCATTATCATCAAGAGCCGCATATGCAGATGCAAGAACCTGATGATCTCTCGAGTTCTCTTGATCTAAACGACAACAACTCGATTCCTTACAATTACCCGCTTCATCATGTACAAGAACCAAACCAACAACAACAATTTTGTTCTTCTGGAAACTTCAATGGGTTACAAGAAGACATGTGGTGTCTTCAACTTCAAGATTCATCAACGACGGTGAATATGAAGGGTGGCTTCATTGATGAATGTGGGGGCGTTAATAAGCCTGTAGAAGAGGCTTGTAACGAGTTCGAGCATCATGATGATTTCGTTGAAGACAGTAAACTCGACTTGCCTTCAACACAATTCATTGTTTCTTCTTAGCTTTTATTTTCTTGATTTAAGAATCATTTATATAGGGCTTAACAAATAATCCTCTCATAGATCGATCTCAATAGATTTTCTTCAACTTTACTTTCTTTTTCTTTTGTTTCTCATTTGGTTAAATTCGTTATAGGATTAGATGTGAAGGAGACATGGAACTTTCAAAGATATATGTTACACAAGAATTTGATGGAATAAAAATTCAGTCGAGAAAACTTAAATATTTCTTTTTAATATCTCATGTGTGAAATAAAGCCGTCAAACAATAAAAACAGGCTCAGGTGAAGATCTAAAAGAAAGGTCTCATTTACACTGAAACAAGTAGAATCTCAGGAAAAGAGGAAGACGTGTGTTTGTATATATAGCTTAAGAGTCAAAAACATGATTGACCCTGTTTTAGCCTTGTGGAACATGAAACAATTCAAGCGCAATCTATACTATTAAAAGTTAAAAGTACGGTTTTGAGGCACCAACGAGCGTCCACATCATCAGAACAAACTTCTCCCGAAAAATGCCACGTGTCACTATTTTTTTTAAAGAATATAATATAAGAAATATTACATTAAAATGTCTTATAATGTATTATTACCATTTTATGTTTAAAAGTTAAATAAATAAATTCGAAAATTAGAATAGAAATATATACAATATAAAAAATGGTAGTATTACATTTTTTACATTTAGTTTACATTTTTATTATAACTAAAAAAGCTAAATGTAATATTTCCCAAAGATGTCACCTGACATTATTAAAAAATAAATAAATATGAAATATAAAGAAAATGAATAATAATTAAACATAAAATATAAGAAATATAAATATTACATAAAATCTATCGTAATATTAAAATTTGATATAAAAGAAATAAAATTAGAATAAGTACATATACAAGATAAAAAATAAGTAAAATTTCCAATATAAGAAATAGAAAAACTACATCAAACATATATCTGAAAATATGTAGTAAAATAAATAATAATTAAATATGAAATATAATAAATAGAAATATTACATTAATCATCTATCATAATATTAAAATTTGATATAAAAGCAAAACAACTAGAAAAAGTAATATACGAAAAAGTAAAAAAAAATAAATATACAATATAAAAAATGTAAAAACTACATTACACACCTATATTAAAAAATTTACGGTTTTACATTTTTATTATTTCCAAATATTTTTATAAGTAAATATACAATATAATAAAAATAAGCATACAATATAGAACAATAAAATTTCTTATAAATATTACATAAAATCTATCGTAATATTAAAATTTGATATAAAAGAAATAAAATTAGAATAAGTACATATACAATATAAAAATAAGTAAAATTTCCAATATAAGAAATAGAAAAACTACATAAAACATATATCTGAAAATATGTAGTAAAATAAATAATAATTAAATATGAAATATAAGAAATAGAAATATTACATTAACCATCTATCATAATATTAAAACTTTGATATAAAAGCAAAACAACTAGAATAAGTAAATATAGAATATACGAAAAAGTAAAAAAAAAGTAGATATACAATATAAAAAATGTAAAAACTACATTACACACCTATCTTAAAAATTTTACGGTTTTACATTTTTATTATTTCCAAATATTTTTATAAGTAAATATACAATATAATAAAAATAAGCATACAATATAAAGCAATAAAATTAGAATAAGTAAAATATAAAAATAAGTAAATTAATATACAATTAAGAAATAGAAATATTACATTAAATATCTTTCGTAAATAGAATATTACAATTTTACAAAATGCCAAACAATTAGAATAAGTAAATACACAATATAAGAAAAATAAATAATAAATAAATAAACAATATAAGCAATGAAAAAACTAAATTAACATCTATATGAAAATGTATAGTTGTACACTTTTATTATTTCCAAATATTTTTATAAGTAAATAAACATTATAAGAAAAACAAGCATACAATATAAGAAATAAAAATACTACATTAAACATATATCATAATTTTATTACCATTTTATGTTTAAAAGTTAAATAAATAAATTCGAAATTTAGAATAGAAGTGAAAAATTAAAAATTAAACAATAAGTAAATATACAAAATTAAAAATTTACATTAAACTTCTATCGTAAAGAGAAATAGAAATATTACATAAAATATGGTAAAAGCCTCTTTTATCCAAAAAAATATGTTTGGATAAGTTCACATTTGTGTTACAAAAAAAAATGTTACAAAAAAGGATAAGTTTACATGCAAATAGTGACGAATCAACTTACATGAAATATTTCTCATATCGCTTCATCCCTCATAGTTTGTTCATCTCTAGGCATAAGTGTCTTGCACATTCTCCAGAAAAATGTAAATATGCAAAAAAAATACTCATCATTCAATTTTGTAGTTATAGCGTTTGCAAAAGAAATATAGAGTAGAGACTGCATTTTGAAAATAAAAATATATTGTTTCCAAACCAGTAAGATAGAGAGAATGACGAGTGAAAATTATGAATTTTTTACCATGCACATGACTGTTTTTAGTCTTCTCCTTTCAGTTCATCACACAAATGAGCAAAAATCATTCTTTCCTAAGAACAAAAAGAAAAGAAAACATAACGAGTTACAATTTTCTGGAATGATGGTAAGTATTATTGAACAATAACTAAGAAATCAAGTTTAGATCTATTATAAGTAAACACACCAACCATAAACACATACAAACAATGGTAAGACACAACCAAATCTTTCATCATAAACAATTGCAACACAAGGAGTGATGGGCACAACCATCTATCATAAACAAACACACCATCCATAAACACAGCCGCGATTAATATTACAAGTTAAAGAGTATACCATATTGATCTTTAAGATGTACACATAGCAAGATCTTGAAAGTAACAAATAGTGACGTTGTCAAAACCTAATGAAAAGGATCCCATTGCCACAAACCGGAAATTTAAAAGTTACAAAATAACATGATGCTAACAAAGAGCAAAGGTGATAATCACAAAAAAAATCATAGATGGAGCACACAGCGAAATCTACCACGAAAAATCACGGCACAAAACTGTTACAAGGATATAAATATAAAAATGCAAAAAACAAAGCCAAATGATGATAAAAACTTCTACTTTAGACATCGCTAAACACACAAGGATCCAATTTATAGTTGTACATCAACTGATTCATATAATTATTCTATCTTTAGCTATACAAAAGAAGTGTCAAGGCAGCAATTACGAAAAAGAAAGAAATAATCTGATCACCATGATTGAAAAAGAACATGAACAAGCTTGAGAGTGAGAAGAAGGATGAAAGAGAAGAGCAAACTATGCGTTGAAACCGATTCTCTACGCCAATATTTCATTACCCTTAAGTCTTTAATTCAATCAGAGAAACCATTTTTGACACATCTCACAATTCAAAATTTGACTGTATGAAATTGGTGATTTTTTCGCGGAAATTTTCAAGAAGCAAACACATAAGAAAAGAAAAAATGATATGTTATAAAAAACAGTTTTTCAAGTCATTGACTGACTTTTCCTGACAAATGTAAATGATGGCAAACTTAGTTTATGACAATATTATTTTACTTTTTGCATGTGATTGTGTATAAAAGTGAAAAACAAATTCGAAAAACTAAATTAGATTTATATTAAGGATACAACTATTAGTTATATGTTTCTTTGTTAAAAATAATCGAAGTGACATACTGTTAGAAACTAAATTATAACAAACTTTAAAAACATGATTCTGTTTTTGATTTGTAATTTGATTTGTAAAATAATAGACAAATTTGACGTGATAAAAATATAAAATTAATTTACGGGCACGATTCGTTTCCGTCAACGTGGAGATGAGATTAGGATCCGGTTTATGTTTTTGGTTATTGACACTTGATTTGATTAGGTTAGTGTGGATAAGAGATTGAGATCCGGATTATGTATTTGGTTTTTAATTGACATTTTATTTGGTTAAATTTAAAGCCAATTTTTAAAAACAAAAACAAAATGATAGGAAAAAACATATATAATACCAAATGTTCTGATTATATAATATAAAATTCCATTGGAAAATATTTATTAGATCCCATAAAAAATATAAATAAGAGTTCAAATATATACAAAAATTTCAAAGGTTAAACTATCACAAAAAAATACAAACAAAAAAATTCAACTATCACAAGAATATTTACATCAATGTAAAACAAAATAATCTCAAACTCAAAAAATATTCAAATTCTTTATTATGCATATTATAAATATAAAATATTCATAAATTCACAAAAATATATAGTTCAGAATACAACATCCAACGAAATAATTGTATATAAAATATTTGAAAAACAAATTGTCCCGGGCATAGCCCGGGTTAACCCCTAGGTGAGAAATGTATATTCAGACAATCAAGACCACACCGGTGATTTTCTTTGCAATGCTGGTAGCTCTTTTTTTCTTATCTCAAGGATGGGCGACATCATCTCTCTCCCCATTCTATATCCTTTTACGCAAGTTCTTTCCTTTTTATGTACATACTCTCCATCTTGTTGCACTTTTGACTTCCTGTGTTAGTTTATATGTTGGTGTGTTTAGCTTAACAAAAAACTACCATCGAAAGATAGTACTGACACCAAAGAGGAAGAATTAGTAACAGAGCAAGCACTAGGACTGATGGGAATGATGATACCCGTTGTTGCTGGAATCTTATCAGCATTAAGGCGAGTTATTGCAAGGCGTGTTTCTCTGAAGGTGCTTATTTTTTAATCTCAAATTCTCTTTATTCCTTCCACCCAGTTCCTTTGCGCATAACAAGTTGTATTCTTTTACAGAACCAGCAAAAGAAACGACTCCATGCGATAACCATTACTTCTGCAACCTGTTTTCTGTTTCCTTTGGCCATGTGGGACCTTGTCACAGTAAGTGATACCACTTGTTTTGCAATGGCGTTTTCATGTTTGGTTTACTAACATCTTTACTTCAGGGGTCGTCTTCTGGGAAAGCTGTGGAGTTGCCATTTTCTGCGTGGGCTTTCCTTGGCACCATTGTTTTCGGGATCATTTTAATATTCTATGTTGACAATATCGCAGAAGAGAGGTTTCCTAAAAAGCTTTGCCCCTTCTACTAATCTTTTTTACACACGCAAACAGGGTCTTTATATGTTTGTTTGTTTTGTAGATTGCATATGGTGTTTTCTTCCCCGAGGCATTTAATGGTAGCTGGAGCATGCATAATCGTCATGGAGATTGCTTACGAGATGGATTTTTCTCTTCCTGGTTTCATTGTCTGTTGCTTAGTGTTAGGGTTTGGAATATACGAAGCAACATCTCTAGAACGCAGCAAAAAGGACTCTTCGATTAAATCAGAAGATGGACCAAATGGAATCCTTGGTAACGACTTTGATACTTCTCCAGTTCTTCCCATATAGGTTAGTGACGATGTCAATCTTTACCAGTTCTCACCATATTAACGAGGTTACTTTTGAAATGTTCTTGTCCTTGACGATGTAAATCTTTGTCTGTTTTAATACTCTCAATTCTTGTACTACTCTCAATTCTTGTACCTTTTTGATTTTATCTTTGTTTAGAGTATACAATTTTGTTTGGTTTGGAGTACAGAGACACCTTGGATATTTAACATTCTGCTTTATTTTGACGAAAAAATTTGGTAAAATAGTAAAAATATGTATACTAATATTTGTAAATTTAAAAATTTCCACGATTAGAGAAATAGACTTCTTGTTAAATTAAACTTCTCACGAATTATTTCTTGAGAAATTGCCAAAAATACCATTTTCATAGTATCACTTTTCATGTTTACACTAACCATTTTTACCACTATTTTTAATGAAGGATTTAGATTTGAAGGTTTAGGAGTTAGGGTTTAAATTTGATGTTTTAGGATTTAAGGTATATAGTTTAGGGTTTAGAGTTGAGGATTTAGGGTATATAGTTTAGATTTTAGGGTTTAGGGTTTAGGATATTGAATTTAGGGTATATAGTTTAGGGTTTAGGATTTAGAGTTGAAGATTTTGGGTTTAGGGTTTAGAATTGGAGGTTTAGGATTTAGAATTTGGGATTAGAATTTTGAAAAGCATATAAAAACAAAGATATAAGAGTCTTTACCATTTTAATAAATAAGGTATTTCTGAAAATGTGTCTTTAGTGGTGGTAAAGATGAATAATGGTACATTGAAAGTGGTATTTTTGAAAATTCCCCTTATTTCTTTTAAATTTAAAAATACTCTAGGAGTGGGTTGTTACAATCTTCTTCTTTTGTAAGGTCAGTTACATGAGCATAAGATAAGATTTTTATTCATAAGAATTGAGGATGTTGTGACTCAGCTTGTAAAAGTCTACACATGTCTTGACACTCTATATGTTCCAAGTATTGTACATAAACAGAATGATCAACACAAAGCATTAACATGGTACATCAAATATAATTTTTAGATGCATAGACAGACCTCTCCATAGCTAAACGTGCTTCGTCTGGTCCTCCACGGACACAAATGCAGCACCCCTCTTTCCAAAAATATTAGATTGTTCGTGTGAATAGAGGAATGTATGAGTAAAATAAACATACCTAATGAAGAGACTCTCAAATCCTTGAATCATATAGACACTTTAGAATTTCTACTTACCCATATAGCTTCTTCATCCTTTTTTTAATGAATGTTAAATTGTTATTCATCAATAATATTTATTAGTTTTAATTGTAAAAATATAAAACTTAATTTAATTTTTTATCTAAAATGAATTAAATGTTTTAAATAATTTTTAAATTTGTTTACCCGCCCTGTTTATACTATTAAAAGTTCGTTTTTGAGGCTCTAGGGAGCGTCCACATCATCGAGAAAAATTTGCTCGAAAGATGACACATGTCACTATTACTTTTTTTAACAAAAAGAATATAATATAAGATAAAAAATATTACATTAAAATGTCCGTAATGTATTATTACTATTTTTTATTTAAAAATGGAATAAATAAATTCTAAAATTAGAGTAAAGATGCCACGTGGCATTATTATTAAAAAAACAGAAAATAAATAATAATTAAATACACATATAAGAAATAGAAATATCACATGAAACATTTATCTGAAATAATGTATAATTTACATTTTTAATTATTTCCAAATATTTTTTTTAGAAATGGTAACATTACAATATTAGTAAATATTACAGTAAACAATTGAAATAACATATAGTTTTATATTTTAATTATTTCGAAATATTACATCTATTAGAAAAAGTAAGAAAATTAGAATAAGTAAATATAAGTTAAAAAAGTAAATATAAAATATAAGAAATGAAAATATTACATTGAACATCTATCTAAAAATAATTAAAAACAAAAATATTACATTAATATTTATGCCACGTTTGTATTATTATTAAAAACCAGAAAATAAATGATAAGTAAATATACAATATAAGAAACAAAAAGATTACATCAAATATCTATCGTGATATTATCAAAAAGAATTATTACATTAATTTTTTCAGCATTAAAAAATTATCCAGAAGATGCCACATGTCACTATTTAAAAAAAAAAAAATAATATAAGAAATATTACATTAAAATTTCCATAATGTATTATTACCATTTTATATTTAAAATTTGAATAAATAAATTCTAAAATTAGAATAAAAGTATATAAAATATAAGAAATGGTAGTATTACATTTTTTTACATTTAGTTTACATTTTTATTATTTCCAAAAAAGTAAATGTAATAAAATTAAAATAAGTACATATACAAGATAAAAAATAAAAAAATAAGTAAATTTTCAATATAAAAAATAGAAAAACTACATCAAACATATATCTGTAAATATGTAGTAAAATAAATAATAATTAAATATGAAATATAAGAAATAGACATATTACATTAAGCATCTATCATAATATTAAAATATATACAATATATACAACTAGAATAAGTAAATTTACAATATAAAAAAGTAAAAATAAGTAAATGTACAATATAAAAATGTAAAAACTACATTACATACCTATCTTAAAAAAATTACGGTTTTACATTTTTATTATTTCCAAATATTTTTATAAGTAAATATACAATATAATAAAAATAAGCATACAATATACAGCAAGAAAAATAGAATAAGTAAATTAATATACAATTAAGAAATAGAAATATTACATTAAAAATCTATCGTAAATAGAATACTACAATTTGATATAAAATGCGAAACATTTAGAATAAGTAAATACACAATATAAGAAAATAAATAATAATTAAATAAATATATAAGAAAAAGAAAAACTACATTAACATCTATCTGAAAATGTATAGTTGTACACTTTTATTATTTCCAAATATTTTTATAAGTATATAAACATTATAAGAAAAACAAGCATACAATATAAGAAACATAAATACTACATTAAACATATATCATAATATTATCATTCGATATAAAAGCAAGAAAATTAGAATAAGTAATTATACAATATAAGAAAAAATAAACAATAAGTAAATATACAAAATAAAAAATTTACATTAACCTTCTATCATAAAGATAAATAGAAATATTACATAAAATATAGTAAAAACCTCTTATATACAAAAAAATATGTTTGGATAAGTTCACATTTGTGTTACAAAAAAATGTTACAAAAAGATAAGTTTACATGCAAATAGTGAAGAATTAACTTACATGAAATATTTCTCATTTAGCTTCATCACTCATAGTTTCTTCATCTCTAGGCATAAGTGTCTTGCACTTTCTCCAGAAAAATGTAAATATGCAAAAAAATATACTCATCATTCAATTTTGCAGTTATAGCATTCGCAAATGAAATATAAAGTAGAGACTGCATTTTGAAAATAAAATTATATTGTTTCCAAACCAGTAAAATGGAGAGAATTGCAAGTTAAAATTATGGATTTTTTACCATGCACATGACTGTTTTCAGTCTTCTCCTTTCAGCTCATCACAGAAATGAGCAAGAATCGTTCTTTCCTAAGAACAAAAAGAAAAGAAAACATAACGAGTTACAACTTTCTGGAATGATGATAAGTATTATTGAACAATAACTAAGAAACCAAGTTCATATCTATCATAAGCAAACACACCAGCCACAAACACATACAAGCAATGGTAAGACACAACCAAATCTTTCATCATAAACAATTGCAACACAAGGAGTGAGGGACACAACCATCTATCATAAACAAACACACCATCCATAAATACAGCCGCGATTAATATCTATCTTATTAAAAGAGAAGTACCCATTTAAAAATACCCCTTAGTTTTCACTTTTATTTACACTTCATGCCACTGTAGTATTAATTAAGTTTCCTATTTTTATGTTTGTCTTTTTCACTTTAGTTAATGTGTTTTCCAAAATTAAATACACAATTAAACAATACTTTCTATTTTAATATTTTGTCTTTTTTCACTTAGATTAATGTGTTTTCCAAAATTAAATTTGAATTAAATACACTTCATTAATTTCTCCATTAAATCAAATTCAAATTAAAAAATTACATTTTTACTGGACAAACAATTCATAGAAATTATAATATCAACTTTTCATTTAAGGAATCTGAACGAAAAATATTATCAAATTTGAACCGAAACTAGATAATATCTAAACGGATTTTTACCATTTTGGTATCTAGAAAACCATAACCAAACCTGATCTGAACGAAATATTTTGGATATTCGAATGTATTTAAATCATATTTATATACTTAATATGTTAACTATTTTTAGAGTTAATATTAAAGATATAAGCTATTTTAAAGTTGTTTAAAATATTTGAAATATAAAAAATAGTCAAAAGTAAACATCTAAAATAGATAAACAATAATTAAAACACCAAAAATACTTAAAATATATATTTATTCTCATCCAAATATTCAAGTTAAACATATTTTTAATTTTTAATTTAGGTACTTTGGCTTACATTACTCAAATCACATTACTCATATTTACATGTTATATTATTTTTATTTTTAGATTTAGAGATATTTAAAGATATATAAATTTTGAAAATTTAAAAATAGTTTAAACGGGTTATCAAACCCGCAAAAATCCGAATCAAACCGGAACCAAAATTTATAAATACACGAATAAAGCTAGAATCTTTAAACTCGAAAATCTCAAACCCGAATAGATTTTAACCGAATTCGAGTGGATACCCAAATATCCACCCCTAACTTAATCAATATAAAACGATCAAATATTATAAATATATTATTTTGTATAAATAAATAAAAACTAAAAGTGAAAATTAATACCCGTGCGGTCGCACGGGTCAAGATCTAGTCTATCCTATTAAAGTAGAAGTACTTTAAGCTTTTGTTTGGTAACATGGATAGTAGTTTTTAAAAAAAATAAATTTTGTTTGGTAACAAAGATAGTAGAGAATTTTGTTTTTTCCTTATTTAAATGATAGATTTAAGTATTTAATGTCTTTTCCTAATTTAAATAATAGATTTTTTAATAGAATGAATCTTAACCAAAATAAATTTCCTAATAGATTTTTTGTTGACATTTAATAGTTTTCAATATTTATTAATAAAAATAATAAAATAAAAATCACACATCAAAATCAATTTATATATCATATAGATAAAATATAAAATATTTTATTTATAAATTGTTAGTATAACACTTTATAACATAAGTCTAATTAGTTATAAATATTAGATTTTATATGATACACTGTGATATAATAGACGATTAAAATCACATAATATAATTATTTAAAGTAATATATAAAAATTTTGTTTTAAAATGTTATACCAACAATTATGTAATACATATTAATTTACACACACACACACACACACATATATATATATATATATTATCATTAGAACAAAGAAAAAAATTGAACAAAGAAAAAAATTGAAGTGTATTACATTGAAGTGAAAATTGAAGAACAAAGAACAAAGAAAAAAAAGAACAAAGAAAAAAATTAAAGTGAAAGCAAATATTTATACGGCCACGGGTAAAACTATAGAAATAAACAAAAATGGCGTAATATTTTTTTTTAACAAATTTATTTTAATTTCAAATATGTTTATATATTTTATGTATTTATAAATTATTTTATTTGTTATTAAGAATGCTAAGATTTTGGAATTGGAAAAAATTATGACCCATCTCTATATTATTTTAAATAGGAATTTAAAATTTATTTCAAAATATTTTGTTTTAAACTTTTAGTTTTTATTATAATTTTCAATCTAAATTTATGTTTAAATATTACAAATATATCATTTATAAATAAAAAACTAAAAACATAAAATAAATACCCGCCCGGTTCAAGATCTAGTTACAAGTTAAAGAGCATACCATATTGATTTTTAAGATGTACAAAGAGCAAGATCTTGAAAACAACAAATAGTGGTGTTGCCAAAACATAATGAAAAATGATCCCACTGCCACAAACCGGAACTTTAAAAGTTACAAAATAACATGATGCTAACAAAGAGCAAAGGTGATAATCACAAAAGATTTCATAGATAGAACATACAGCGAAATCTACCACGAAAAATCACGGCACGAAACTGCTACAAGGGTATAAATATAAAAAGGCAAAAACAAAGCCAAATCATCTAAAAACTTCTACTTTAGATATCGCTAAATACACAAGGATCCAATTTTGTAGTTGTACATCAACTGATTCATATAATTATCCTATCTTTAGCTATACAAAAGAGAAGTCAAGGCAGCAATTACGAAAAAAAAAAAGAAACTGATCACCATGATTGAAAAATAACATGAACAAACTTGAGATTGAGAAAAAAGGTGAAGGAGAAGAGCAAATTATGTGCTGAAACCGATTTTCTACACCAATATTTCTTTACCCTTAAGTCTCTAATTCAATCAGAGATACCACTTTTGACACATCTCACAATTCAAAATTTGACTGTATGAAATTGGTGATTTTTTTGCGAAAATTTCAAGAAGCAAACACATAAGAGAAGAGAAAATGATCTGTTATAAAAAATGGTTTTTCAAGTCATCGACAGAGGGTGACTTTCCATGACATATGCAAATGATGGCAAGCTTAGTTTATGATAATATTATTTTACTTTTTGCATGTGATTCTGTATAAAAGTGAAAAACACAATTCAAAAAACTAAATTAGATTTATATTAAGGATACAACTATTAGTTATATGTTTCTTTGTTAAAAATAATCGAAGTGACATAATGTTAGAAACTAAATTAGAACAAACTTTAAAAACATGATTCTATTTTTGATTTGTAATTTGATTTGTAATATAATAGACAAATTTGACGTGATAAAAGTATAAAATTAATTTACGGGCACGATTCGATTCCGTCAACGTGGAGATGAGATTAAGGATCCGGTTTATTTTTTTGGTTATTGACACTTGATTTGGTTAGGTTAATGTGGATAGGAGACTGAGATTCGGTTTATGTTTTTGGTTTTTAATTGACATTTGATTTGGTTAATTTGAAGGCCAATTGAAAAAAAAAACAAAATGATAGGAAAAAAAATATTTTTTGTCAAAAGAAAAAATATATATAATATCAAATGTACTGATTATATAATATAAAGTTCTGTTGGAAAATATTGATTAGATCCCATAAAAATTAGAAATAAGAGTTCAAATATATACAAAACTTTCAAAGGTTAAACTATCACAAAAAATACAAACAAAAAAATTCAACTATTACAAAAATGTTTACATCAATGTAAAATAAAATAATTTCAAACTCAAAAAATATTCAAATTCTTTATTAAGCATACTATAAATATAAAATATTCATAATTCACAAAAATATATAGTTCAGAATACAACATCCAACGAAATAATTATATACAAAATATTTGAAAACTCAAAATTGTTCCGGGCGTAGCCCGGGTTAACCCCTAATTAGCTAGAAAACAAAGAAAGATAGTGATATTAGCAAAACAACAAAGACCGAAAAGTAGAGCTGACGTGGCAATAAAAATGGAGTAAAAAAAGATGCTCTTACCCCCTAGCAGTTGAGAGTGTAGGATATTAGCTGTCAGAGAAGATATTCCGAAGATTTGTTTAGATTCTATTAGATACTAGGATCGGCCTGCCCTACGGACAGGATATATTTTACTGGTGATCTAGATTATTATTTTTTATATGATTTTATGGTTTGTGTTTTTGGTGTCATTTGCAGGAGATGTGTATGATAATTATTTTATCTTTTAGAAAGTTTTAAGTGAGGAGGGATTATTTGTGATAAGATATACATTTTATTTTCACATCAGTATTAAGTTAGCTATATTCAAACTCTCTTTAAAATTTATGAAGTTATTACATTTACTAGAGGCTATCCCGGGCTACGCCCGGGTATTATTCTATAATTTTAGAATTTATAACTTAATATTTGTATCATAAATTACAAAATAATAGAAAAATCTAAATTTATTTTATGTATTCATTGTTTTTTAAATGAATTCAAAATGGTTAAAACTCACAACTGTTGTCTTTTTTTTACGTTGGAAATTGTATATAGTATGGTCAAAAAAATGGACTGGCGGTTATTAATCTTTAGTAATGTTCAGAAATCTATAGAAATCATCTTTAGTAATGTTCAGATATCTATTTTATTTCTATTTTAGTAATGTTCATAAATCTACTTTATTATTTTTTTGTCACTGTCTATTCTATTAATTTATACGCAAGAAATTCATATAAATTTCCTAATGTAAAACAATTGTTGCATAATACTTAACTACGCAGACACGTTGATTACATCATTACCTAACTCCAAGACCACTAATCCATTTCAGCTAGCCATATGCTCGATTTGACTTGCAACTTCACTTACAAACGTGGTTTATTATAATTTGCTAAAACTTTCTACATTTGAAACAATTAGTCAGTAAACACTTGTACATGGTTTTCTCGAAGAATCAGATCACATACAATATAACATAGAACAACAATTGAAATTTCATACTACACATGTCTCTCTACACACTACACTACATTCCAAAAATACTAAATTAAAACCGTAAACAATTTATAATCTTTATCTTTAGCAACTAATCTACATAGTTCTTCTCACAATAAAAAACATCAGCCAAGGTAGCCCTTAAAAGCTCCGACTAAAGAGACTCACAATAGCCAATTGGTCTTCTTGGGATCATTCTAAAAAACTCTGCATACAGATACTTTAACGCAATCACCACTGTCGTTATCAACAGTCTCTCCTTCCAACAAAGCAAATACCAAAAAAACATTAGCCAACAATATAAAATTTTTGAAGATCCAATCTTTATTTTGTCACCTTGAGATTAGAAGGAAACATAGTCACTCCACCGGTAAAGGAAATGTATATTGTATAGCCTAACCATAGCCAAGTGAGACATCCTTGAAAAAATGCAAACAAATTGAGTGTTGCTTTAAGCAAACGAATTGCAGTATTGATGTTCCTTGAGAATTTTCTACATCATTTAAATGTGTCAAAAACATGTATCACTGAAGAGACATACATTGGTGGAGTTATAAATGTCAACATCATTCAAAAAAAAATGTTAATGCTTGGCGAAGAAACTGTAGCCATATGTACGTCGTTTTAATGTTTAGTTAATGTTAATTATTGGCATTGCTTAAGCTGCTATATTTTATTTTACATTTCATTCCACTATTTTTGTGTACTTAACATTTGAGCCCCTTTTTTATTTAGATTTGACTCGTCGTTTTGTTAAATAAAGTGGTAACAATTGTTATTTTATTGGAGGTGTTTTCTTTCATATATATCCTAATAGTACAATTGTCCATGCTCAACAAAATTACATGCTCGGTAATTTAAGCTATCGTGCTGGACGTAATGTTGTTGTTAAGGGTGGAACTGATATTTTGTTGGTAGTCGTCCTCACCTTTTTTGCGGAACTTACTTTTGTCCTCACCTTTATATTACTGTTAAACAGATTTCGAAATTATTATTTCAGTTTGAGGTACTATTAGGTGAAGTTGATTAATAATATTTTTTTTTGTAGGTAACGGTGTTTCTTTAAATATTGTTTTGTAACTTTGTAGACAACTTGATAATAATTGAAATTATAATACAACCTAGTCATATGGTCGTAATATAGATTTACCATTTGTCTTTTTCATGATATTTAGATCATTGTGAATGTGAAATTCTCATTCATGTATTCATATATCTTAGCTTATGTTTCTTATCTAGTAAAAGCATATGGAAAATGATGGTGAAGTTCACATACGCAAACAACTATAAAACATAACACATCAAGTCATGCCACTGCAGCACACAAAAGCAGCCTATATAACATACTCACTGACATCATGCCATTGCAGCACACAAAAACAAAAAAGCAGCAAAGAAGAGTTGGTCTTAAATTAAACATATTCCAGCAAACAGAATTTATCATGTTGGAACAACAATCTTTGACTGTGGCAGAAACAGAAAACTAAAATGCCAAGGTGAATGATGCTATTAATCAAGGGTATTGGTCTCTTTCAGCTGCAAGATCTTCTGAGGTAGAAACTCTTCAGATTGTGCTGTCAACTATGACCCCACCATCCTCTTCTAATGGCACAGATCGCTACCTTTGGCGTAATGGAGAGCGCAAGTTTGTTCCTAAATTCTCTACTAAAGGAACTTGGAATCTACTAAGGGAACCTTCTACACAAATGCAATGGTGCTCTTTGGTCTGTTTTAAGGGGGAAATACCTAGATGCTCATTTTTTTTTTTGGAATATAGATGCTCATTTATCATGTGGCTGCCTGTTCTGGAAAGGTTACCCACAAGAGATCGCCTCCGATCATGGGGGATGTATGTTCCGACAGCTTATACCCTATGTTCTTCAGGTTCTGAGTCCCATACTAATTTGTTCTTTGAATGCCCCTTCTCTATTTCCATATGGACTCATTTCTGTGGAAGTTTTATATCGGCTCCTCCGCAATCCATTATATCTATCTCCGATGTACTACGGCAGCATGTCTACTCTTCTTCTCCTGGCCTTAGCTCGGTGTTAAAGCTTCTTCTGCATGTAATTGTTTATTGCTTGTGGAGGGAGAGGAACTCACGCATCTTCCGGTTAACATCATCCTCAGAAGCTACGCTCATCGCCAAGGTTGATCGATTGGTTAGGGACAGGCTGCTATCCTTCATGCGACGTCTGTTAACTGTCCATCATTACTGCATCTTTTTTTCTCTTTTCCTTATTATGTATAATGCCCTTCTTCCCTCTTTCAAATAAGTGGCCATCCACAACTCTGTAAAACAAAAAGCTTGGTTGAATCTTAACATATTTCACCAAAAAAGAAAAACAGAAAACTAAAAGGAGAGTCTAACAAAACAAGATGTGTTTTAGTATTGAAATAACCAACAGACACGGTCATTGTTACTCCTCGTTGCCTCTCATCAGCTCTCTCTCATCCAATGCCAACATATATGCAAAGGAGCTTTTCCCCTGGCCGGATTAGGAACACAATGTCAGCAAACAGTGCAGAATTATGTATTTTACAGTTTCCACAATTAAGAAAAAAATAACATGTTACCTGCAACTTTGTTTATTTCTCAAACTTATGCATTTGCTTTAGAGATGTTCTTTCCAGTAGATGCAGCAGTCTGCCTAAAAGTGTTGAGTTATCGAATCAACACGTCCAGCCTACAATAAGATTACAAATATCAGTAAACAGCATAAAAAAACAGTTATTAGTCGCCAGATTGACATAGGATATCTGAATCTTTATCAATAAGCAGCCACTCTTCTAGCTTGTGGTTTAATTGATAGATCATTATGAACCATAACTGGAACCAAATTATGCAATCGCTAAGATCAAATCATAAGGATTTTCATACAAAAACATAAGCCCCAGCAAAAAAAAAAAAGAATTGTATCCACAAAATTAGAGAAGACCAAACCTTCAGTTCCATTTGAAAGCGATTTGAAAGCGATTTCGACAAAAAGCCCCCAATCACATATCACTAAGATGCGTTTCTACAGCCAATATTTTGGGTAGATTTAGGTTTAGACGCACTTTATATAGGAGGAGGATAAATGGGAGGTGAAACGAAACAATCAAGGACAAACAACGAAGAATAGTTTAAATCATCATTGTTGATAAGTAGTGTCCAAGGTAACTGTAAATTCTGAGTTTGGAGACGAACAGGAAGTGAAAGAGTCGTCGACTCTCAAATATTCAGAGAGAAAATAATGTTTAGCTACGTGGACTTAGTTATGGGCTGAATTAAAATGTTTATGTCAACTCACACGAAAGGCCCAGTTTTACTCTAAAAAGCGATAGTGACGTGGCGAAAATCAAGGTTCCTCATTGGCTGATTAAATTAAATGATGTGGACACTCTATCTATGAAGCTTATTTACCTTTTAATATAGTATATTGATTTGCATATGGTTTCTTTAATGTGTTATCATATAAATACAATTTTCATTTATTTTTATATTTAATTAATTTAGTCTATTTTATTATATTTTCTCAATTAATTTTTAATAATCTTTTAAAATTATGTGACTTTATTTTTATAATATTTTGTTAGTTTCCCGTATTTTGTGTTTCAGACGGAATATTTGTTACTGTAAAATATATTATTATTTTCAAAATTATTTTTAGGCTATTGAATTATTTTTTAAAAAAAATCACATTCCTTTTTTATTAGTCATTTTTAGAATCATATTTTTTTGCGATGTTTTCACTATCGTTGATAAAAAATTATATGCCGTTAGTTTTTACTTTTGAGAGTAGTTAAATAATATGGTGTGCTGATATGTTTACTTCGATGTATAGTTTTATTGAATTTGTTTTTCTGTTGAGGTATTCTTTTAGTTCGATGTATAGTTTTATTTAAATTTGTGACGGTAGTAAAATAATCCAATGAATGAGTAATAAAAGTAGTGTTTAAAGAAACTGAATGAAAAATAGTTTAATAACTTTTGCTTGTGGCTTTTTTTATTTGGTGACCAAAACACGTCTTTTTTTTTTGGTAAAAGACCAAAACACGTCTTTAATAAATTTTTCCATGCTGTAATTACTTTCAAAATAATGAAGATGATATGATCAGTTAATCATATATACAAAAAGGTGATTATCAGTTTATCAAAATCTGGGGTTTGTTTGATGACAATCACGAAAGTTCTTAGGGAAACGAAACTTGATTAATATCACACTCTAATGTGACATTTATGCTCTTGCCATCATCTTAGCATTGAGACCCAAGAGTAAAAATGTAACCTTGCAGTGTATCGTTTGCGCTGCTTACTCAAGGACAAACAAAAAAAACTAATCCACGTTGTCTTTATTCATCGTTATTCAATTACAATGCATACAACAGCATATATCACCATGATCTGGTATTTTGATACTAAGGAGAATCATCATCAGGATGCCATAACCTGTTGTAAAACCACATGGTGTCAGCCTCGACTACATAACTTGTTCTTGTGCCATTCATACTGTGCATATATCCACTTCTATATTGAGATTATAACGTGTCCAAATTTGGACAGTAGAAATCCTGCATCAAAAATCATTCTGCAGAAATCACTCTTGGCGGAGTACTTAGGCTGAGGCTCAGTCATTCTGCAGAAATCCTACTACACATCAAAAATCTAATCAAAAGGTTATTTGCAATGATCATAAGTTGTTTATTATATTAGCTTACTTGGAGCAAATCCTTAAATGTTTCCTCTATCACCAATGGTTATATAGACAGGAGCAGATTGATCTTTGAGAACTCCTCTACATGCAACTAAGTTAGGATTAACACTAAAAGGCACAATAAACAGTGACTCCACACCAGACATAAAGTTAGAGTAAACCATAAGAATCATTAACCTGGCCAGTTCCTTTCCCCGTTAACCTCCAGGTTCTGACCATATCTCATAGATTCATCTCTGAAGGGAATATTAACAATCTCATTGTAAGGAAGATACTGGTACATTATAAAGTTCAATAAATCTTTTAAAATCAGTAAAGTACTTCTGAAAAAGATAATTTGATAGTCTATGCAAAGCTTATCTCTTTATGAATATTTATTTATACCTTGACTTGTTCAATGATGACCAAGAGAACTGCAACACCTGAGACAGTTCTATACTCTACACAATTCAAAAACTCTCAGATCAGTCTTTTACAGAAAACGATTGATATGTGATCAACAAAGAAAACAATCTACGCCATATGTTAGTTAGACAGTGTTTCATGATCGGTATCTACGTATTAAAATCAAATCAACATACCCATTCCGATCACGGGAACTATGTTGATACCAGCAGCAACCATTGTTACTGTCACATATCGAAATTAAGTCAAACTGCTCCCCAACCACTGTGAACAAAAAGGAATCACAACGCGAGTGGTGAATAAACATATCGATATCTAAAATGAAACCAAATCAATTGAAAATTTGATGACCACAACGTTCGAACCCGTAAAAGTGACAAAGAGAACACAAATACTAACATGAGATGGCGAGAAGTAACATCCATGACCAGCCCGACAGCAACAACCATATCTGCAATATACAAAGTTTTTAAGTGTGATTATTGAACCCACGACTGCAAGAAACTCCGCCGCGGAGTGACGGTCGGAAAGCCATTCAAGGATCTGCCAATACAAACCTAGGAACAGAATATCCTTAGAATCCAGGCGAAGCATATGAACTCAAGCGGAGGAGGACAACAAACCTGGGACACCCTCCACATAAATCACGACGCCTCCGTTACGAAACCCAATGGCCATCGTCACAGCTTCACCGCCGCAACCGATGAAACCGAAGAGCAGAATGATCTATTCCATGGGGTTTTCATAAGAGCCTTACACACACAGAAAATTATAGAAGAAGCCCAACACGGCGAGTCCGCTAAGAATTATACTCTGTGCTTCGTTTAAATGAATCTTGTTATGAATATTGTGTGACGTCTAGTATGGAATGTTCTAGATTTACTTGTTCCCTACTCCAAGTTACTTGTTCCCTACTCCAAGTTATTAGACTTGGTCTACAAGCTATGTAATCCTATATAAGGAACTCATTACTCATGGAATAAGACATCTCATTCTTTCACAAACAAAGCATCCGATCTCTCTCTCTCTCTCTGGTTCGATTAGTTCTTAAAGCAAGAACACTAGGATTAGAACACGTTATCAGCACGATCTTGCTCAAGATCAACCAACTCGGAGACCATCATAAACCCTAGCCGCCGCCAACCACTTCTCTCTCTAAGATCTTTTACATTCAGTTGTTTCTTAGATCTTAAACTAATCATACTTTGAATCCTTTTCTTTGTTTGATTGATTAAGGTTTCTAAGAAAGGAACCAAGGAGAAGAATCGGCAAAGTAAAAGGTTAGATCTCAAAACCCTAATTTTTACTTGCAACTCAAGTTTATTTTCGGTTTCATCTTTCTTATTTTGAATCCGATTTTAAAAGTTGATCTAGTTCTTGTTTAAAAACATATAAATCGATTTTATAAAATCTTATAAACTATATTAGATCATATTTGATCAGATCCGAAATTCTAAACCTAAACCCTAAAATTTCGGATCTCAAAACCCTAAAATCCCTCATAACTTTAGTTTTGTAATAGACAACAAGCGATACCCCTTTTAAGGATGACACGCTATATGTCTAAATCAAAACATAAAGTCTAACCAAAACTTAAAATCTGATTTAAATCTTTAAAATCTAATCCTTAAAGTTAATATCAGATTAAAAGGAAATTTAAATCATAAGAAATTTTTTTTTTTTAAGCATGTGATAACATGACTTTCATTTTGTATAAGACAACAAGTGATACCCCTTATTAAAGGATGATACGCTATATGTCTAAAACAAAATTAGTCTTATGTTTCCACATTTTTGATCAATGATCCACACCATTGTGTGGTTAGATCTTGAATTTTTAGTCAATGATCCATACTACTTAGTATGGCTAGACAATAAGGTCAATGATAGACCATGGTCGATGATGTGTACCTTCCGGTACGACTAGACCACAGGCCGTATTGGTCGATGAAGTACCTTCCGGTACAGCTAGCCCACAAGCTGCATGAGTCAATGAAGTGTACCCTAGGTACGACTAAGACCATGCTCTCATCCATCTTATTTTAAACCAAGTTGATGGATGAATTATAAGAAAATAAAATTTTATAAAGACCTAAAACACTCTGATCTTTGTTTCAGATGGCCAAAATCGCAAATTTGGATTTTGCACCTCTAAGTGTGAGGGGTGACAATTACCTACAATGGGCACTAGATGTTGAGATTTCTCTTGGAGCCAAAGGCCTAGAGCATTGCATCGTTCCTCAGAACGAAGCTACTAAGAAAGAGAACTCTCAGACCCTCATGATCATCCGTCATCACATTGAGGAGAGTTTGAAAGCTCAATACCTCACAGTGAGTGATCCATATGAGTTATGGAAAGAGCTTCAGATGAGATATGATCACCAGAAGACCTTGATTCTTCCGGGTGCCACTTATGAGTGGATTCATCTCAGGATTCAAGACTTTAAGTCTGTGAATGAGTACAACTCAGCCTTATTTAAGATAGTCTCAAAACTGAGGCTATGTGGCGAGACTGTAACTGATAAGCAGTTGTTGGAAAAGACTTTCCAGACAATGTCCTCAAGCAATATGTTGCTTCAGCAACAATACAGACAGAAAGGTTTTAAGACCTATAGTGAGCTCATCTCATGTCTATTGCTTGCAGAACAGAACAACGAGCTGCTCTTGAAGAACAGTGAACTTAGACCACCTGGATCTAAGCCTGTCCCTGAGGCAAATCATACCTCAAATGAGCCTAATGATGGTGCTGAAGCCAACCATGTCCGGTATGACCATAAGGGCCGCGGATCCTCATATGGAAGAGGACGTGGCCGTAAAGGTCATGGGCGAGGACGTGGACAAGGTGGCAACAGCAAAGGGCGTAGCACCCCTTATGACCGTCCAAACCAGTCCAATAATGGACAAGGTAAAGGCAGAGGAAATGGGACTTCTTCAAAGCCACAGAATCCTGCAAGCTCACCTTGCCATAGATGCGGAATGATGAATCATTGGGCAAAGAATTGCCGCACAGCCAAGCATCTGGTCGACCTCTATCAAGAGAGTCTTAAGGGCAAGAATCCGGAAGCACACATGGTGTACAAGGATGGTGAGGACGATTTTGATCATGACAAGGACGACCTCATGGACTTTGAGACTTCAGACATACTCACTATGCTGAATGATGATCCAGTCGAATAATGTGATGCATCAAACGATTTGTGTTTGAATGCTTTTGGTGTTTTTAGGCTTTGAGAATTTTTTTTAAGTGCTTTTGCATTCTATGTTTTATTTTAAGAATAAACTATGTTTACTTTCATTTTCAATAATAATATGAATGATTCAGATTATATTTTTATTGTCTAGAATGAAAGGAAGTATGGACACACTTGTGGTTGATAGTGGGACAAGCCACACGATTCTTAAAGATAAGAAATTCTTTGTTAATCTAACATTGAAAGATGCCAATGTGAGCACAATAGCTGGTGTATCATCACTAATCAAAGGCCACGGCCAAGCTTATGTCTTGTTACCAAATGGGACACATCTAGAAATAGATGAAGCATTGTATTCTCCAAACTCTAAAAGAAGCCTGTTGAGCTTTAAAGACATTCGCAAGAATGGTCTTCATATTCAAACGAGTGGAGAAGGAGCCAAAGAGTTCTTAAACATCTTTGAGCTCGACCAAGACCATAAGAAGGTCTTGGAAATGATACCAGCTGTATCCACTGGTCTTTACCATGCTCAGATCAGTGCGGTCGAAGCCAATGCTATAACAATAAGCAAAGAGTTCAAGGAGAACTTTGCTTTGTGGCACGACCGGCTAGGGCATCCAGGAACATCTATGATGCGTAGACTTATTCTAAATTCTAATGGTCATAACCTTAAAGGTAGACGAGTTGTTCCTAAGATCCATACATGTGTACCTTGTGCACAAGGAAAACTCCAAGTCCGACCATCACCAGTCAAAGTGACAAAGGAAACCATAGGTTTTCTGGAAAGAATACAAGGTGACATCTGTGGACCAATACACCCACCAAGTGGGACGTTTAGGTACTTCATGGTACTCATTGATGCGTCCACAAGATGGTCCCATGTGTGCCTATTATCCACACGGAATCTAGCCTTAGCTAGACTTCTTGCTCAAATCATCAGATTGAAAGCACACTTTCCAGACTTTCCTTTGAAGACTATACGTCTTGATAATGCTGGTGAATTCACTTCCCAAGCCTTTTATGAGTACTGTATGTCCATGGGGGTGACAGTTGAACATTCCGTGGCACATGTCCATACACAGAACGGCCTAGCCGAGTCCTTTATCAAAAGGATTCAGATGATTGCTAGACCTTTACTCATGAAAAGTAATCTTCCAGTCACAGCTTGGGGACATGCAGTATTGCATGCTGCGGAATTAATACGCATCAGACCATCTAGTGAACATAGATATTCACCATCCCAGCTCCTCATGGGTCGAGAGCCAGACATCTCCCATCTTAAGACTTTTGGATGTGCTGTTTATTATCCAATAGCTCCACCACAAAGAACAAAGATGGGAGCTCAGAGAAGGATGGGAATATATGTTGGATATGATTCTCCCTCAATTATAAAATACCTCGAGCCAACCACGGGTGATTTATTTAAGGCCAGGTATGCAGATTGCCATTTTGTGGAATCTGAGTATCCAACATTGGGAGGAAATAATAGCAAGCTGGTAAAAGAAATTACATGGAATCATACATCCCAAGCATGGCAAGATCCTCGAACTCAAGTCTGTGATCTTGAAGTTCAGAAGATTATACATCTTCAAGAGCTAGCTAATAAATTGCCAGATTCCTTTGCTGACCCAAATAGAATGACCAAGTCATATATACCAGCTGCTAATGCACCAATAAGAATTAATGTCCAAAAGGGACAAAATCAAGTTGCTACAGAGTCTAAGACACGTCTGAAACGTGGTAGACCAATTGGTTCCAAAGATAAGAACCCCCGCATAAGTAAGAAAGGTGCTAAACAGACCGTGGGCGAGGGGATGAAGGAGCTGGTCGATGTGGTCGATCCGTCCGTCCAAAAGGACCGGGACATGGACGAACCAACGTCCGGACATGGGCCGGGCGTACCAGCATCCTCAGACATGAACATTGGCATGGTTGCTAAGGGGCCTAATGAGATTTGGGACGCCAAAACTCAGGGTTCTGAACCACCTGACAATGAAGAGATCTCAATAAACTATGTCATGTCTGGAAAACAATGGAACAGAAAACATGTCGACATGGATGATTTATTTGCATATCATGTAGCACTTGAGATCATTGAAAATGATGAGGATCTAGAACCCACGTACATTTATGAATGCATGCAAAGAAAAGATTGGCTTAAGTGGAAAGAAGCCATAAACGTGGAGTTAAACTCTTTCAAGAAGAGAGGTGTTTTTGGACCAATACTCCTAACACCACACAATCTAAAACCAGTGGGTTACAAATGGGTCTTTGTGAGAAAGAGAAATGAGAATGGTGAAGTCGTGAGGTATAAGGCCCGACTTGTTGCACAAGGATTCTCACAGAGACCAGGAATCGATTATGAGGAGACTTATTCTCCCGTGGTGGATGCAACAACATTCAGATTCCTTATAAGTCTGGCCATAAGAGAAAATCTTGATTTACGGTTAATGGATGTAGTAACCGCATATCTTTATGGACCACTGGACAATGACATATACATGAAAGTACCAGATGGTATTGAAATACCTAAGGATGCTAAAGGTTCTCGAGAACAGCATTGCATCAAGCTTAACAAAGCTTTGTACGGATTGAAACAATCTGGTCGTATGTGGTACAACAGATTGAGTGAGTACTTACTGAAAGAAGGCTACAAGAATGATCAAGTAAGCCCATGTATATTCATTAAGAAATCCGGCCAAGGCTATGTGATCATAGCCGTGTATGTTGATGATCTAAACATACTTGGAACGGCCAAAGAGATTTCCCAAACAGTTGAGTATCTCAAGAAAGAGTTTGAGATGAAAGATTTGGGAAAAACCAAGTTTTGCTTGGGACTACAGATTGAACATCTTAAAGATGGAATCCTTGTGCATCAAAAGACCTATACTGAAAAGGTTCTTAAAAGGTTCAACATGGATAAGTGTCATCCACTTAGTAGTCCCATGGTTGTAAGATCCCTTGGTCTAGACACTGATCCGTTTAGACCTAAGGCTGAGGATGAAGAGGTCCTTGGTCCAGAGTATCCTTACCTCAGTGCCATTGGCGCCTTGATGTACTTGACTACACATACTAGGCCGGACATCTGTTTTGCTGTGAGCCTATTGTCCAGATTCAGTTCATGTCCGACCATGAGGCATTGGAATGGGATCAAACACATTCTAAGATACCTACAAGGAACTAAGGATGTAGGTTTATTTTATGCTAACCAAAACAAAGAAGATTTGGTTGGTTTTGCTGATGCAGGTTACCAGTCCGACCCACACAGTGCTAAGTCCCAGACCGGCTATGTTTTCACATATGGAGGCACGGCCATTTCATGGAGATCAGTCAAGCAGACTATATCAGCCACATCATCCAATCACTCGGAGATATTGGCGATCCATGAAGCAAGTAGAGAGTGTGTCTGGTTGAGACTCATGACACACCATATTCGGACAGCATGTGGAATCACGGATGGTAAAGACGAGCCGACCATTCTTTATGAAGACAATGCGGCCTGCATAGCTCAGCTCAAGGATGGATACATCAAGGGTGACAAGACTAAGCACGTTCTCCCCAAGTTCTTCTTCACCCATGATCTACAGAAGGAAGGAGAGGTCAAGGTACTCCAAGTCAGATCAAGCGAGAACTCAGCCGACCTCTTCACTAAGGCATTACCAACATGCACGCTCAGGAAGCTTATGCAGCAGATTGGTATGCGATCACTGAGAAGCCTTCAGTGATGTTCACTTCAGGGGAAGTAATGCGGCTGTACTCTTTTTCCTATCCATGGCTTCCCGTTTTTACCACATTGGGTTTTTGGGTTTACCATGGAAAGGTTTTAACGAGGCAGTATTCCAAACGCATTACAAACTCTAGACGGTTATGGCATTACAATTTCGGTTTTTAACGAGATAGCATCTTGCACGCATAATGGACATCAAGGGGAAGTGTTATGAATATTGTGTGATGTCTAGTATGGAATGTTCTAGATTTACTTGTTCCCTACTCCAAGTTACTTGTTCCCTACTCCAAGTTATTAGACTTGGTCTACAAGCTATGTAATCCTATATAAGGAACTCATTACTCATGGAATAAGACATCTCATTCTTTCACAAACAAAGCATCCGATCTCTCTCTCTCTCTCTCTGGTTCGATTAGTTCTTAAAGCAAGAACACTAGGATTAGAACAAATCTGACGTGTCGGACAAAGAAGGCATCAGTTTCCACGCTGGATGCTGATGTGTCTCAACCTGGAGAGAGTAAAGTGTATTATATATAAATAGATTACAATTTGAAAAAAGATCTGATCTATCAACTAGATCTCTCTTGTGTTCAAAACAAAAAAAAAAATTCTATTTTTCTTCTCTTTCACATCTCCGTCAAAGAGCTGATCTTTTTCAAATCAAAGAGCAGATCATTGTTTTCCTTTTCTTCTCCTCCTTTCCGCATATTTCATCCTTCATTTATTGTTTTTTTTTCCACTCTTATGTTCTTTCCTTCTCTTTTCCTCTGTTTTTTACGGATCTGTATTTTTTGTAGCTAAGTATGATATGTGAATCAGTCAAAACATCACCATCACTCAACCCTTTGCACGACTGCCGTTACCACCGCAACCTTTTCACTGCCACCGTCACAATCACAACTTCTCTCATCGCCACTGCCGCAGCTCCTTGCACTGCCGCCCCCGCAACTCCTTGCACCGCCACCGCCGCACTTCCACAACCACCGCTGCAATTATATAAATACGAGATATTTATTTGTTTGTACGGCTAAATCACATACTAGATTATCGTCCCATATGTTCTCATAGGTGTATGAACTCTTGGTAACAAATTTAAATGCCCCGCTAAATATTGTACTTAGAGGTTATGTAATAATTTGGCTAGCTATAGATATAATTAGATTTGATTCTTACATGTGTGTTGTTATATATGACAACGAAATACTATTTCAAACGTCAATAAAAAAAGATTCGGTTATTGAATACAAATACGAGATACATATTTATTTAGACGGCTATATTAGACGCCAAGATACCATCAGCATAATAGAAATACAAAATTTCTTGTAGCTGTATGAACCATAAATAAAGGTCATTGATGTCATGGTCAACAAGATGATTGCACACACAAGAAAAACTAAGCGGATAAATCCGTGATATTATCTTAGTTGGCCAGCATACGTATTCGATAAACTATATAATTGTACTTACTCAAAGTTCCTGATTTTGTTAAGTTACATGTCTAGTGGTTAATGTAAGTGTCTTCAAGTGTACACAATAAATTAGCTGGTCAAACAAAATTGTATCTAAGAGGTTATGCCAAACATATATTGGTTCAGGATTTCCGTCGCATCTAAGAGGTTAAGCCTATTTTGTAGCCCGTTATTAATTAAAATAGCTTGTCTGGTTCATAAGATATCTCGTTAAACAGAATAACCGAAAAATCATGTGATGTGTTGTTTGTAAAATAAAAAAAAAACAGGCTTAGCTGTTTTATATATACAGTTAGATGTCGGTGTAAACACAAAATTACCGCATATATGTTAACCCTAAACTCTAAACCCTAAACCCTTATAGGACTCCTAAATCCTAAACCTAAACCTATAAAAACCCTAAACCCTAATGCATATAGGGCTAAGCATACTATATATGATGTCGTCCGATTATTAGCCATTTAGTGTTTAGCAAGATATACAATGTAGTTATTAGCTATAGTGTTAGCTGGCTAAATTAATTGCATAACCATTACACTAAACCCTAAAACCGTATGCCTATATCATAACTCCCACTTCTTATACCTTTAAAGTTTAATATATCTGTGCAACTATATGACCCGTCCTAATAATCCAGTAAATAATATATGGCTAGAGTTTGAGATAGATGTGCATTGTATTCAATAACTTGATAAGTATTATTTTAGCTGTCTAAATTTATTGCATCTATAATATTATTTGAGAAGTGATTTGACTTATGTGTAAACTTCTCCGTTGTTTTAGATTTTTTTTGCTTATTTGTCATATTTTTGTCTAATTTTAGGTAATTTACCTTTTTATTTTGTTTTATAAATTTTAGTTTTGATTATTTGTCATATTCTCCATAATTTAGGTTATTTATTTATTTGTCATGTTTTTGATAACTTTTAATTGGTAACTAGGTGTTTTGCCCGCAGTTGCGGGCTTAATAATTTTACAAATTACTAAATAAATATATTATCAATTCGAGAACCATTAAAATAAATTATTTTCATGCCTTTGAAATATTTAATAATTAATTAAATATTAATTTTATATACAATAGAGTTTATTTTAATAAAAAATATTTATTATGTAAACAATTTGAAAATATTCATATATTCATAAAACTACATACATGGATTTATATTTATTTTAAAAATATTTTGATGTAAATATTATTGGATCACATAATATATAATTTTGTAGATAATGATGAGAATCAAATTAATGAAATTCGTTTTAAATTTGTGAGTAATTCTATATTAACAAATCTAATCTAATTATGTATTAAGGATAATGAAGATTATAAACGCTATAACTTTTAACGTGAGAGAAAGAAAATCGCTTTGAATATAGTATTATAAACTAAATGTTCTCTTTTCAGTTATATAAAATTGATAATTTTTCTTGATTAATCTTTAGTTATGTGTTTTCTGTTTTATTTTAGTTTAATTTATTATTAAAAGATAATTTCAGATAACAACACAATATATATGTGTTTATATCATATTTTATTTTTGAATTTTTAATATATATTAGGTTTCAGATAATTCTTATTATTATTATTATATTATTATTATTATTTTTAATCATTTAAATTGGTTTTTATTTTGGAGTTAATTATATATTTTATTCATTAAGGGTATAAACGATATTAACCACTCTAACTTTTAACGTGAGAGCTCGAATCCTGTCATGTTTTTAATAACTTTTAATTGGTAACTAGGTGTTTTGCCCGCAGTTGCGGGCTTAATAATTTTACAAATTACTAAATAAATATATTAACAATTCGAGAACCATTAAAATAAATTATTTTCATGCCTTTGAAATATTTAATAATTAAATAAATATTAATTTTATATACAATAAAGTTTATTTTAATAAAAAAATATTTATTACGTAAACAATTTGAAAATATTCATATATTCATAAAACTACATACATGGATTTATATTTATTTTAAAAATATTTTGATGTAAATATTATTGGATCACATAATATATAATTTTGTAGATAATGATGAGAATCAAATTTAAAATAGTTAATTATATATTTTATTCATTAAGGGTATAAACGATATTAACCACTCTAACTTTTAACGTGAGAGCTCGAATCCAAAATTTTACTTCGCAAATAATAGTATAGATTTAGTTATTTGTCATATTTTTGAATAATTTTTTGTGATAATTTTAGTTTTACTTACTTGTCATATTTTCCATGATTTTAGGATATTTTATTTATTTGTCATGTTTTACTATATTAAAATCTTATTTGTCATTCATTATTTAGGTTGAGTTATTAATTCCAATGCACAACTTTTTTAATTATTATTTTTAGAATATTTTAGTGATTATTTTTTTTTACTTTATATTCAAAGATAATTATTATTAAATAGTGTTATCAAATTTAGAAATAATTTTATAGTATTATTAAGATGTTTACTTTAATAATATTAAATCGTTTAATAATTTTTTTTATTTAAAAAAAAAGTTTACTTCACTTTTGTGCCACCAAATTATCTCACCGATACCTAAACCCAAAATACTAACCATAAACCTAATAGGAACCCTTGAACCCTAACCCTAAGGGCGAATGATTTGCAAGGCCCAGTGATTTGCAACCGCCTCATATTTCTGTCAATAAAGAGGGCATCATGTGCGAATCAACCGGAATTAAAAGAAAAGAAAAATAAATTATCAAACTTGTAGGAGGAGGATTACATCCCTCCAAAGGCCCAGCGAACAGCAAGATACGGCCCACTCTTCAAGGAAGGGAAAAAGGATTCACGAGCTAAAGAGACGTCGTAATAGGCGACCCGTGCTGGTGTGACGACCGAAGGATACAAAGCCCATTAAGTCGGCCCTGCGACTTAAAGCCCATCAAGACTGGCGGACACTAGGGCGAACGACGAGTAAAGAAGGAAGAGTAGCAACATGAAAGGATCCACACTTTTACACACTCGCGGCTAGATCTAGGGTTTTACTCCTCTCTATCCGCTATCTTGTATCTTTCCCAGCTAGCTCTTCGAGCTCTGCCTTGTCTTTCTCTTTACACGTACTCTGTAACCAGGTCCTGATACCTTCATCTATAAAACGTCTTTGTTAGACCCACAGACAAGTTCTTCGTCTTCTCTTTACTAGTTTCGACCGAACTCGGTTCTAACAAAACTCTGAACAAAGATGCCGAAGGGGAAGGGGAGGAAGGCGGCGAAGAACAAATCGAATCCGAAGGCGGCGAATGAAGCTGAAACGTCATATAGAAATCCCTCAAACGTTGATGTTTCACGGGAGGATTTGGTAAGTGAACTCGATGTGATTTTGTTGTAATTTGGAAGTGTCTTCTGATCAAAATCTAATCTAATCGACTTGTTTCTTTTTTCTGTTTGATGATGATGAATCAAACCCTAACCCTAACCCTCTTTTTTAATTTTTTTTTTTTAACTTTTGTTAAAAAAAAAAGAGGAAAAACTAATGTTTAATTTATAACAGATTGTAAAGGAGAAGGCTCTAGCTTCTTTGTCCGAATCTGCCCGTAAGATTGATCTCTCAGAATTTAAGGCTTACGTCGACAAAATGATGGTAAGTTGAATTTTTTATTATTATTATTTTTTGGCTAGACAAAATCAAATTTCAATTTTGATCCTTTTGTTTAACAAAACAGGGTGGTGTGGTGGTGGAGCCTGACTTTTGGATGTTTAACTTTTACCTTATGGAAGTATTTTCCCAAGTATCACCATTACCATGGTTTAACATGTTAAAGACATCGCCTTTGTCCGATGTGAGTGAGTTTACGTTTTTGTTTTTTTTTTGTTTTTAAATAAAAAAAAAATAAAAAAATGGCTGTTAGATTCCTGACAGTATCTTGCTCTTGCACAGGTTCCATTATCTCATATTCCTAAATCCGTCTACGAAACAACAGCAGCCGATTTGATCAAAAAACTTCCATGCGTTTTAAAGTTCGTAACGTGGGCGCTTGATCGACTTCTCATTGATTGGGCAGCACATGCTAAAGGCCAAGAACAACCTTTTATCTTATATCAGGTAACTTTTTGTCTTATCCCATTATTATATCGTTAGTTACCTTTGTTTTGCCTTACTCAAATTATCTTGCTAAAATGACATTTAGGTGGCGACATTGGTTGAATTGGCCATGGTGTTGCGTGCTGATCCTCATTCTTTGACTCGTCTTTTGTCGATGCTGAGGTGGAGACCTAGATATCGTGGCGAAGACAAGCTTCCGCTTATCGTTTGGATGATGTCTCATGCCTTTCAACAAGATTTACCTGCTGCCTTGCATTCATGGGCGATTAACTTGCTGCCACTAGTCTTTAGTAAAAAGTGCAGCTCTCAGTCAATTCATCTCATCCTGCAATTTGTTGAGATGTGAGACTCCAATTTTCCTCCCTCCCTCCCTCCTCTGCTCTTGTATGTCTAAAACCTTTGTTGTTTCTTTCTTTTAATCAGGATTTTGTCCTCGAATCAAGAGGCTCGGGATGTACTCCTAAATGAACCTGTTCGGCCTTCCGGAATGCGGCTGATTCCACCTCATTCGTTTGAGATGTTGCTGCTGCTTGCATACCCTGCTAGAGTAGAGGAGGCAACAACAGAGAGGTTTCAGGCAATTTATCCCTTGTTGAAGGAAGTAGCCCTTGCACCAGATTCTAGGAGTGCAGGCGAACTGAAACAGATATTCGCTTTTTCCTTGAAATGTGCTGGACTAAAAGGTATTATACGAAACACACCACTTGCTTTGCTTCTTCCCTAATGAATTCTATTAAAGCTTTTTTTTTTTTTTTTTTTTTTGTTTACAGAATTTCCTGCTCTAGCCAGTGAAGCTACAGCAATCGCCTTCAGTCTTTTGACACAAAACTTTGATTGCTTTATGCAATGGGATGTTCTCTACAAGGAGTATCTTGAAGCGAGTGTTGCTCTTCTTGATAAACTTTTATGCGAAAGGTGGTGGATCCCCAAACTATTATCATCATCACCGACTGATACTCTCATTTTAGAGCATGCTATGAATAGCTTCATGATGAAGGTAATAATGCCCTCTCTTCTAAGCTAATAATATTAACAACCCTTTGACCTCCTCACCTTGCTATATATATATATTTATATATTTATTTGTCTGCAGAACGAAATAGCCGCCATCACTGAAGAAGTAGCCAATCTTTCTCTTTACCGAGAAGCTGACCATTTGTGCAAACTGATAATTTATCTGACCAAATCAAATCCGAATGCGGCAAAGATGTATCCCTCAGACCTTAAGGTAAGTGAGAACTCGATCTGATTTTTGTATTTGGAAGTTGTAGAATTGTCTTCCGATCAATTTTTATCCTAACAGCTTGTGGAAGACAAATCATACGGTGTTAGTGCAGCTGAGGAAATTGAAAAGGCGATAGTGTCTTTGTCCGAAGCTGCCAAAAAGATGGACCCCTCACTTCTTGCGGCTTACCTCGACCAAGTATTGGTAAGTGAAATTCGCGTTTTGTCTAAAATTCAGCAACCGAATTTTAATTCTGGTTTGTTGATAGGACGATGATTGGTATACACCGCCGAGCCAGATTCATAAATTAATCCATTACTATGGGGTTCAACTTTCCCAAGTATCCTTTCCATGGGTCAAGATGTTTCAGGACTATCCTTTATCCAAGCTCATTCATGTGAGAGCTTCTGTTTATTGCGTCCTTTTTGTAAATCTATAAGTCTTCTTTGGTGGTTAGCCTGATGATATCTTTTCTTGCTTCAGGTTCCGTTATCTCTTATTCCTGAACCTGTCTACAAAGAAACAGTCGATTTCATCGAGGTACTTCCATTCAAGTCTATACTACCTTCCGCTGTACTATGGGCCACTGATCTCATTCTCACTGAATGGCCTGGAGTTGTTGCCAAAGTTGAACAAGACAGATCCAAGGTTCCAAACTTTTGAATAATGGTGTGTGTTTTATTAAGTTTTAACTTTTGTTTTCGACTCTAAACGTTTTTTTTTCCGACTTGTAGGTGGGAGCATTTGTTGTGTTAGCCGTGGTTTTGCGTACTCAACCTAATACCTTGACTCTTCTTTTGCCGGAGCTGAGGGAGAATCCTACCTATCAAGGCCAGGACAAGCTTCCGGTTATAATTTGGATGATGGCTCAGGTTAATTCTGATAAAAAAATTATATAGTTTTATCCAAATTTGTTGTGTTTTGTTCTAGTTTATATATTTTTTTAATTAAATGGTGACAGGCCTCCCAAGGTGATTTATGTGGTGGCTTGTATTCGTGGGTGCGTAACTTGCTGCCACTAGTCGCCAATAACAAGGACTACAGCAGCTCTCAGTCTACTCATCTCATCCTGCAATTTGTTGAGATGTGAGTCCAGTGTTAATATTGCCCCCCTCCTCTGGCTGCTCTTGTATGTCTAAAACCTTTGTTTTTTTTTTTTTTTAAATCAGGATTTTGTCCTCGAATCCAGAGGCTCGGGCTATACTCCTAAACGAAGCTGTTAGTCATGGAGAGTGGCTGATTCCACCTTGTTCGTTTGAGATGTTGGTGCGGCTTACATTCCCCTCTAGAGTAGAGGAGGCAACAACAGAGAGGTTTCAGGCGATTTATCCCTTGTTGAAGGAAGTAGCCCTTGCACCATATTCTAGGAGTGCAGGCGAACTGAAACAGATATTCACTTTTTCCTTGAAATTAACTGGACAAAAAGGTATTGGTAACCAACGAAACCCTTTGCTCTCTCTCTCTCTCTCGAATTTACCACCCTTTGCTTGTTTCACAGGAAATCCTGCTCTGGCCAATGAAGCTACAGCGATCGCCATCAGTGCTTTGAGACGAAACGTTGATTGCTTTAAGCAATGGGATGTTCTCTACAAGGATAATCTTGAAGCTAGTTTTACTCTTCTTACAAAGCTTACAGGCGAATGGGCTTTGCATCATTTCTTCAAACTATCACTGACTGATACTCGCACTGTCGGCAATGCTATGCACAACTTCAGGAGGAAGGTAATAGTGCCTCTCTTATTAGACTCTTCTAAGCTAATATTAACTCTTTGACCTCCTCACCTTGCTGCTATATATTTATATATTATTTGTCTGCAGACCGAACGAGCCGGCATTAAAGGAGTAGCCAATCTTTCTCTTTTCGAAGATGCTCTAAGGTCGTGCAGCATGATCGAGAAGATACTTGCCATCGCAGAACATGTATCCCATCATGAAATATAAGATTTTCAATAAATATGTTACTGGTTAATCACTCTCCTCAACAGTCTCTTGTGTTCGTTGTTTGGTTTTCATCAACTTTGAGACCATTATTTCGTTGCATCATCAACGTCTAAACATGAGCAAGATGTATCAAAGGAACCAAAGAACAGCGGGTAAAGATGATCAATGCAAGAGCTAACAAGGAAAGGATTTTGGCAAACCCCGCACTCAATGGTCTCTTATCCTGAGATTGGAACCTGAACCTGCAATTCGTATGGAAATGGTCTTATCACCGCATACATGGTACCAAGAGACACCACAAAAGGCAAACTTGAAATATCCAATTTGGCTCGACTTGCTTTATCTAACTGTTCAGATGACCAAGCAACAATCTCACCGATCTAATATTTGTTAGATTCGATACTAGAGCTCGCATGCTTTGCAGTTCTATCCTCACATTTATAAAATAAAGGACCCCATGAGTAGAAAGATCTCATAGATACATGGTAAGATTATCAACCATTTATCTAGCTATTCTATTTCGTAAACGTATTTGCAAGACGATCGATCATACACACTAACACAAGTGATTATATCTATGAGGACCGTCATGTTTTACTTGTTCTAGAAAATATAGGACCCGAAAAACACACAAAGAAAGATGTGTTATTAAAAAATCTAACCTGCAATAGCACTGTACATGTTGGACAAGCTGCCTCCTTCATCGGCCACCCAGATCCTTCTCTCGAGCCTGTTGAAGTCATCATATCTATCCTTCTAAGTAAAACCATAAATTGACTAGAAACATCAAATCAAAACCATGAACTATATTAAACATAAATAATTACCAGATGAAGACCTGCGCTTCTTTTCCATTTCCTCCTGTGGCAAACATATCCGCAATCAGAAACCAATTATATAATATGTGCCGCTTGTCAACTCCAATTCCCACTGGCAGGGGCGGAACCGAGCTTTGATGGGGTATGGCACGTGCCACATGCCAAATTATAAAATCTCTTGTACCAAAAAATATACAGATTAAAATTGCAGCTCATCAATACTATTAAAACAGAATGCCTTTTTTGAGGTGTCCTTCTATTTTGAATATATTTACAGATTCATGCCACTACTTTATTTATAATATATGATTTCTATTTAAATCTTAACAAAATTTATTTAATTCTAACAAAATCTATTTAATTCAACAATATTTACTTTTAAATTTTCTTAAGTAACCAAACAACAATAAAATCTCATATTTTAACTTGCCCTTAATTTTAGGATTGATTTGTTTGTTGCATAATTGTTTTGATTTATTTTGGAAACTTAAAAATATTTTTAGCATCTGAGATTAATTTATAACTAAAAAATACGTGAAGAGAATTTTAAATATTTTTTACAAATTATATTTGTTGCAGTTATCATTTAAATGACCGCAAAAATATTAATTTTTAATTTTAAATAAAAATTACAAAGAATACGTTTAATAAATCAATTTGTTAACTTCAAACAAACTATTTTAAAAAATGTTACAGCTACTCATAATATTGACACATATTATAAAATTGTAAAAATAATTATTTTCTAAATCAATATGACTTAATTTACTAAATATATGCGCTTAAAAATATAATTTAACATAAATTTAACTATTTTAAAATCAATATTTAAAAAATTTAAAAGAAAATTGACTTTCCAAAATAAATCTACAATTAATGAGTAAACTATTATTTACAGATTTTTCCATCAAATATATATTAATATCTCCATCTATATTTTGAAAGAGCAAGATTTTTTTGTTGATAAAATTATTAACCCGTTTGTACATGTAAAAGTATTTAATACAAAAACATCTACTTGATAATCGTAATTCATTCAAAAGCTACATTTACCATTTAAACAATAAGTTTGTAGAATTTAATTCATAACCATAAATAACATTGTTACCATAATTCTAGATCTCTATAATTTTTTAAATATCCTAATTTATTCTAAAAACAGTTTTTTCTTATAATATAAATTCATCGATTACATATTTCCAATAATTATGGGAATACACTTTGTGATGGAGTTGTGTTCATTTTTTTGTATATTAATGGAGTTGTGTTCATGTAGCAAGCTTTTTGATAGAATTATTTAATTTGAACACTACACTGATAAGAAAGTCAATGAGCCGGCGAAAACCATTTTGGGGTTTAGGAAACTTCTCACTCTATTGGTGATAAACGCTGGTCAAAATCTAATATATACTATTAAATCAGATAACTGTTTATGAATCTGCCCCTGAAATTTCTAAGTAATTACAAAAATTGCATGTACTTTTTCAGCATTATTTGCAACCAATCAAAGGTCATTATTTTGCAATTACATTAAAGAGTATTTAATATAATTCAGTTTTTAGCCGTTTTGAAAATTTTGTTTCCTTAATATTTGCATCATATCTTTCCAAAAAATCTTTCACATTATTAATTATTTGAAAGCATTTATTAAATGAAACTTCAAAATAAAATAAAGTTGAAATAACAAATGATTAAATCAAAAAAATCATAATACAAGTCTAAATTATCTCAACTCCTTAAAAAATAGTTTCATTTAAAATAAAAACTAAATCACATAAACTAAATTTAATAAAATTATAGAAAATGTTTTGAAACGCACAAATGAATTCTTCGATACAAGAGTGTTGAAAATATCAAATATTTTATTTAAATTAAAAAAATGAGTGTAAAATAAGTTTAACTTCGGTTTAAATAAATAAAATCATATTATGGGTTATAATTATTTAGAGTCTTCTAAAATTTAGTATATTGAAAAGAAAAAATAAGTCATATAAGTAAATTGAATATAAATTTCATAAAAATTTAAAATATATAATTTATCAAAAATCATAATTTTTATTACGTAAAATAGTTTTCCAACAAAAAATATACCCGCCCTTAAAAAGGGTGGGTAAACAAATTTACAAATTATTTAAAACGTTTAATTCATTTTAGATAAAAAAATTAAATTAAGTTTTATATTTTTTATTACGTAAATTTGTCTATTTATTTTATAAATCATAAACTTAGATAATATAATCTAATTATTTTAAAAATAAAATTACAAATCATAATTTTTTTAAGTTTGTTCTAATTTATCTGCTAACAATATGTCATTTCGATTATTTTTAATAAAGAAACATCTATCTAATAGTTGTAGCACTAATCTAAATCTAATGTTAATTTCAAAATTGTCCTTCACTTTTATACACAATCACACACAAAAATTAGAAGGGTTTTATCGTAAATTAAGCTTGTCATCATCTGTCATGGAGTTTCAAAAAAAAAAAAAATCATCTGTTATGGAAACTCATCATCTGCTAACTTGAAAAAACCATTTTTCGCTAAGAACAAATAATTTTCTCTTTTTTTATGTGTCTGACTCCTGAAATTTTCTGTGCAAAATCTTCAATTTCACACAATTAAATTTTGAATTGTGAGCTGTGTCAAAAAAGGTATTGGATACAAACTATAAAAATTGGATCTTTACGTTTTTAGTGATGTCTAAAGTATAAGCTTTTATCATTTTTTGACTATGTTCTTTTCTACATATTTATATTTACACCCTTGTAGCTGTTTCGTGCTATATTTCACTGCATGCTCCATCTATGACATCTTTTGTGTTTATCACATTTGCTCTTTGTTAGCATCATGTTATTTTGTAATTTTTAGAGTTCTGCTTTGTGGTAGTGGGTTCCTTTTCATTATGTGATGGTAACACTACTGCTTGTTGTTTTTGAGATCATACGCTATGTACATCTTGAAGATTAGTATGATATACTCTTTAAGTTGTAATATTAATCGCGGTTTTGTTTATGGCTGGTGTATTTGTTTATGATAGATCTAGACTTGGTTTCTTGGTTATTGTTCAATATTATTTACCATCATATGAGTAATGAATTCCTATGGAAAATACTTCATGTAAGTTAGTTTTTCACTATCTACATGTAAACTTGTCCAAATATACTTTCCTCTTTAAAAGAAGATTTGTTCCATCTTCTTTCATCTCTGCCTTCTGTCTTTTTTTTTTCATTTTTCCCTTTACCCGTCAAATTTAGGAACTTGTATAGTGAATAGACATGTATAATGTTTTTGTGTGTATATATATAAATAGATTTGTTTATGATTTGCGGACCTTAATACTGGAGATGCTATCGAAGATTTCTTTGTAGACAATGTTATTCACTCCAATTGTTGAGTCTTTTTCTTCTTGTAAAATGCTTAAACCTTCGCGTGATGTTATTCTTGAGAGAGCAATGTATAGTTGGCCATAACTGAAAACTTGTTTAAGCAAACATAGAATAATTAATTTCAAGCTTTGTCCTTGACTTCTGTTTATGGTTATTGCATATCATATTCTTATTGGAGATTGTCTTCTCTTAAGTATGAGTGGATGGTCTCATATTATTAGAGATAAAATAATTATTTGGAATGAGACTCTTTTACCAGTATATGTATATGTGAATATTTCACCTTCAATAGTTTCTCTGTCATATGAATGACATAGACACTTACAATGATGTGGTTGAGAGCGAGATAAACAGTCTCTTTACATAAAAATATTTAGAAATAATAAAAATGTAAAAACTATACATTTTTCAGATAGATGTTTAATGTACTATTTCCATTTCCTATATTATATATTTACTTTAAAAAGTAAAACTATACATTTTAATATAGATGTTTAATATAGTATTTCAATTTCTTATATTGAATATTTAGTTATTATTTATTTATTCTTATATAGTATATTTATTTGTTCTAATTTTTTTGCTTTTATATCAAATGCTAAGATTGCGATAGATATGTTTAATGTAATATTTCTATTTCTTATGTTGTATATTTACTTATTATTTATTTTACTATATATTTTTCAGATAGATGTTTAATGTAATTTTTCTAATCTTATATTGTATATATACTTATTATTTTTTCTTTCTTATATTATATATATACTTATCTAATATTATGATATATGTTTAATGTAATATTTTTATTTCTTATATTATGTATTTAGTTATCATTTATTTTACTATACATTTTCAAATAGATGTTTAATTTAGTTTTTCCATTTTTATATTATATTTACTTTTTGTTTATTTTCTTATTTTGTATATTCACTTATTTTAAATTTTTTGATTTTATATCAAATGATAATATTATGATAGATCTTTAATGTAATATTTTTATTTCTTATATATTATAATTACTTATTATTTATTTGTTCTGATAATTTATATTTATTTATTCTAAAATTAATATAAATAATATTTCAATTTCTTATATTGTATATTTACTTATTATTTATTTTTTCCTATATTTTATATTTACTTATAAAATAGTTATAAATAATAAAATGTAAAACTATACATCTTCCATTTAGATGTTCAATGTAGTTTTTTCTTTCTTATATTGAATACATATACTTATTCTAATTTTTTTGCTTTTATATCTAATGATAATATTACGATAAATATTTAATGTAATATTTCTATTTTTATATTGTATATTAACTTATTATTTATTTTACTATATATTGTTCAGATAGATGTTTAATGTAATTTTTCTATTTCTTATATTGTTTATTTACTTATTATTTATTTTTTCCTAATATTACGATAAATTTTTAATGTAATATTTTTATTATTCCTATATTACATATTTACTTATTATTTATTTTACTATTTATTTTTTAGATAGATGTTAATTTATTTTTCATTTTAATTGTATATTTACTTATTTTATTTTTTCTTATATTGTATATTTACTTATTATATTTTTTATTTTTATTTCAATTAATAAAATTATGATATATTTTGAATGTAATATTTATATTTCTTATATTTGTTAGATAGATGTTTAAAGTTTTCTCATTTATTATATTGTATTTTTTCAACAATATCTTATATTGTATATTTACTATTATTTATTTTTCTTATATTTTATAATTAATCATTCTAATTGTTTTGCTTTTATTTTATATAAAATTGTAATATTAAGATATATGTTTAACGTAATATTTATATTTATAATATTCTATATTAACTTATTATTTATTTTATTATACATTTTTCAGATAAATATTTAGTTTATTTTTTCTATTTCTTGTATATTTTTATATTTATTTTTCTTATTTTCTATATTTACTTATTTTTATATTATAATAGATATTTAATGTAATATTTTTATTTCTTATATTGTATATTTAATTATTATTTATTTTACTCTACATTTTTCATATAGATGTATACTTTATTTTTTATTTCTTATATTGTAATAAACTAAATATAAATAAATTCGAAATTAGAATAAAAATATATACAATATAAGAAATGGTAGTATTACATTTTTTATATTTAGTTTACATTTTTATTTCCAAAAAAAACTAAATGTAATATTTCCCAAAAGATGCCACCTGGATTTATTAAAAATAATAATAATTAAATATGAAATATAAAGAAAATGAATTAAATGTAAAATATAAGAAATATAAATATGACATAAACATATATCGTACTATTAAAATTTGATATAAAATTAGAATAAGTACATATACAAGATAAAAATAAAAAAATAAGTAAATTTTCAATATAAGAAATAAAAAACTACATCAAACATATATCTGAAAATCTGTAGTAAAATAAATAATAATTAATATGAAATATAAGAAATAGACATATTACATTAACCATCTATCAAAATATTAAAATTTGATATAAAAGCAAAACAACTAGAATAAGTAAATATACAATTTAAGAAAAAGTAAAAATAAGTAAATATACAATATAAAAATGTATAAACTACATTACACACCTATCTTAAAAAATTTACGGTGTTACATTTTTATTATTTCTAAATATTTTTATAAGTAAATATACAATGTAATAAAAATAAGCATACAATAAACTTATATACTATTAAAATTTTGTTTTTGAGGCTCCAGAGAGCGTCCACATCAGCGACATAAACTTCTCCAAAAAGATGCCACATGTGACTATTATTTTTTTTAAAGAATATAATATAAGAAATATTACATTAAAATGTCCATAATGTATTATTACCATTTTATATTTAAAAGTTGAATAAATAAATTCGAAATTAGAATAAAAATATATATAATATAAGAAATGGTAGTATTGTATTTTTTACATTTAGTTTACATTTTTATTATTTCCAAAAAAACTAAATGTAATATTTCCCAAAAGATGCCACCTGAAATTATTAAAAAATAACAAAAGTAAATATGAAATATAAAGAAAATGAATAATAATTAAATGTAAAATATAAGAAATATAAAATATTACATAAACATCTATCGTAATATTAAAATTTGATATAAAAGAAATAAAATTAGAATAAGTACATATACAAGATAAAAAAATAAAAAATAAGTAAATTTTCAATATAAGAAATAAAAAAACTACATCAAACATATATCTGAAAATATGTAGTAAAATAAATAATAATTAATATGAAATATAAGAAATAGACATATTACATTAACCATCTATCATAATATTAAAATTTGATATAAAAGCAAAACAACTAGAATAAGTAAATATACAATTTATAGAAAAAGTAAAAATAAGTAAATATACAATATAAAAATGTAAAAACTACATTACACACATATCTTAAAAATTTTACGGTTTTACATTCTTATTATTTCCAAATATTTTTATAAGTAAATATACAATGTAATAAAAATAAGCATACAATATAAAGCAAGAAAATTAGAATAAGTAAATATACAATATAAGAAAAATAAAAAATAATTAAATTAATATACAATTAAGAAATAGAAATATTACATTAAACATCTATCGTAAATAGAATATTACGATTTGATATAAAAACAAACAATTAGAATAAGTAAATACACAATATAAGAAAAATAAATAATAATTAAATAAACAATATAAAAATAGAAAAACTACATTAAAATCTATCTTAAAATGTATAGTTGTACACTTTTATTATTTTCAAATATTTTTATAAGTAAATAAACATTATAAGAAAAATAAGCATACAATATAAGAAATATAAATACTACATTAAACATATATCATAATATTATCATTTGATATAAAAGCAAGAAAAATAGAATACGTAAATATACAATAAGAAAAAATAAACAATAAGTAAATATACAAAATTAAAAAATTACATTATACTTCTATCGTAAAGAGAAATAGAAATATTATATAAAATATAGTAAAAGTCTCTTCTATACAAAAAAATATATTTGGATAAGTTCACATTTTTGTTACAAAAAAGTGTTACAAAAAAGGATAAGTTCACATGCAAATAGTGAAGAACCAACTTACATGAAATATTTATCATATGGTTTCATCACTCATAGTTTCTTCATCTCTATGTATAAGTGTCTTGCACATTCTTCAGAAAAATGTAAATATGCAAAAAAATACTCATCATTCAATTTTGCAGCTATAGCGTTTGCAAAAGAAATATAGAGTAGAAACTGCATTTTGAAAATAAAAATATATTGTTTCTAAACCAGTAAGATAGAGAGAATGACGAGTGCAAATTATGGATTTTTACCATGCATATGACTGTTTTCAGTATTCTCCTTTCAGCTCATCACACAAATGAGCAAGAATCATTCTTTCCTAAGAACAAAAAGAACAGAAAATATAACGAGTTACAATTTTCTGGAATGATGGTAAGTATTATTGAATAATAACTAAGAAACCAAATTCAGATATATCATAAACAAACACACTGGCCATAAACATACATAAGCAATGGTAAGACAAAACCAAATATTTCATCATAAACAATTGCAACACAAGGAGTGAGGGACACAACCATCTATCATAAACAAACACACCATCCATAAACACAGCCGCGATTAATATTACAAGTTAAAGAGTATACCATATTGATCTTTACGATGTACACTGAGCAAGATCTTGAAAGCAACAAATAGTGGTGTTCCCAAAACATAATGAAAAGGACACCACTGCCACAAATCAGAACAATAAAAGTTACAAAAAGCATGATGCTAACAAAGACCAAATGTGATAATCATAAAAGATTTCATAGATGCAGCACACGGTGAAATCTACCACGAAAAATCACGGCACGAAACTGCTATAAATGTATAAATATAAAAATGCAGAAAACAAAGCCAAATGATGATGAAAACTTCTACTTTGGACATCGTTAAACACATAAGGATCCAATTTTTATAGTTGTACATCAACTGATTCATATAATTATCCTATCTTTAGCTACACAAAAGAGAAGTCAATGCATCAATTACGAAAAAGAAAGAAAGAAACTGATCACCATGATTGAAAAAGAACATGAACAAGCTTGAAAGTGAGAAGAAGAGTGAAGAAGAGTAAACTATGCGCTGAAACCGATTCTCTACAACAATATTTCCTTACTCGTAAGTCTCTAATTCAATCAGAGAGACCCTTTTTGACACATCTCCCAATTCAAAATTTGATTGTATGAAATTGGTGATTTTTCGCGGAAATTTCAAGAAGCAAATACATAAGAGAAGAGAAAAGGATTTGTTATAAAAACGGGTTTTCAAGTCATCAACAGAGGGTGACTTTCCATGATAAATACAAATGATGGTAAGCTTAGTTTATGATAATATTATTTTATTTTTCGCATGTGATTGTGTATAAAAGTGAAAAACAAATTCAAAAACTAAATTAGATTTATATAAGGATACAACTATTAGTTATATATTTCTTTGTTAAAAATAATCGAAGAGACATAATGTTAGAAACTAAATTAGAACAAACTTTAAAAACATGATTCTGTTATTGATTTGTAATTTGATTTGTTAAATAATAGATAAATTTGACGTGATAAAAATATAAAACTAATTTACGGGCACGATTCGTTTCCGTCAGCGTTGCAATGAGATTAGGATCTGGTTTATGTTTTTGGTTATTGACACTTGATTTGGTTAGGTTAATGTGAACAGGAGATTGGGATCCGGTTTATTTTTTGGTTTTTAATTGACATTTGATTTGGTTAATTTGAAAGCCAATTTTCAAAAACAAAAACAAAATGATAGGAAAAAAATATTTTTAGTCAAAAGAAAAAACATATATTATATCAAATGTTCTAATTATATAATATAAAGTTACGTTGGAAAATATGTATTAGATACCATAAAAAATTAGAAATAAGAGTTCAAATATATACAAAACTTTCAAAGGTTAAACTATCTCAAAAAATACAAACAAAAAAATTCAACTATCACAAAAATGTTTACACAATGTAAAATAAAATAGTTTCAAACTCAAAAATATTCAAATTCTTTATTATGCATACTATAAATATAAAATATTCATAAATTCACAAAAATATATAGTTTAAAATACAATATCCAACGAAATAATTGTATACAAAATATTTGAAAAATTAAAATTGTTCCGGGCGTAGCCCAGGTTAACCCCTAGTTTTAGCAAAAAAAGAAACAATTCAAGCGCATATAGAACATTCGAAGTCGAACAACCGCAAGTAACACAGAATGCCCAATAGCGTGTGTTATAGGCCCAAGAAGAATAGTAAGTGAGGCCTTATGTTATAAATCGGCCCATTTAAGCTTTTAACGATGTAAGAAAGTCCCACATCGCTAAGTTGAAGAGAAGAAGCTTTGTTTATATACCAACGAAGTCACGAAGTTGATTGTCCCTTCGGGGACATCCGATAAGGATGACACGCACAAATCGAGAAATGGTCCAAATTTTTTTTGTTCTTTTATTTTCCTAGATCGATTTCATGTTCTTCGTCTGTTCTTCTGGGTTTTTGATTTCTAGGGTTTCCTGCGTTCTGTTCTTCTGGATTCTCGTTTCTTAGGGTTACTTTCAACTCTCGGGAACCGTAAATGAGGATTTGGAAGCAAATATGTGCGAAAAGAGAGTGTCGATGTTCTGAAACTTTTCTAGATTGGTTTCTTCGGGGTTCGATTGCTTCATTTTCTGAATCAGAACTGACGTTTTGGATGACAATCTGCGCGAATAAATAAATCACACTTTATTGAAACCATGATATTACTGGAACCGAACTTTGATTAGCTAAGACAATCAGATTAGTTCATTGTTGCAGCTCTGATGTCGGAGAAATCTGTTTTTCTCTGTTTCTTTTTTTTTGAGACGGCGACACAAACTCCCGCTTTCTAACTAGATTACCGGTACAATGTTCCGGTTAGGTTATCAGTTTATGGTAACCTGAACACCTCTTTTTGATCCCCATTTTTGAGTTTGAGGAGCGTCTAAAACCTGATTGAGGATACTATTTTTCGAGTTGAAAACTGAGTGAAATAACTTGCATTACCATAGAAACTGAACTTCTCCCCCATCAACAAACCAATCTGAATTTCACATATAACAAAAAAAAATGGTTTTTCTTCAAGGAACAATTCTTTCATCAGATACAATAAACCACATCACTACATAAACTCGCAAACAAATCACAATTTTTTTTGTCTGCAACAGAATCTTTGACTAGTAACATACAAGACGGCTTTGGCACCTGAAAAGTGTAACCAATGCCTTCAGTGACATAAACGTAGTGCTCTCGGTGAATCCCTCTTGCTCAACACCAAAAATGAGAGCTACCCTTTTGTAAAGGGTAACGAAACTTTTTAAGTATATATAGGTTCGTGGGCTTTGTTCTATGAACTCGTGTCAATGGGAACAGATCTCGCTGGAGACGAACCGGAGCTGCTGCTACTGCTGCTGATTTCACCATTGGTTGTAACCTCGGATTGAGCGGAGGAGCTCATCGCAGTTTGGTTGGTATTTGTGGATGGCGGCGCTTGTCCTTCTTCCGCTAGTTTCTTGAGGAGGTTCATTACCGTTGGAAGAAACTTGGTTGACAAGGAAAGAAGTCCAGGTAGCTGTCGTTGATCACAGATGAAAACATTGGCTAATTCAGAGTGAATTATTATTGAGTTCAAATGAAGAAAAGTATGTTGGAAAAAACTTGCTCATACCGCTCCGTTGCGGAACTCTTCTGAAATGTTAAGTTGCACCCACAAGGCTTTGGAAACAAGGTATCCAACAAACAGAACCAAGAGCCATAGAGGATTTCTGCCACAAGAGATGCAAGTAAGGAGAGGAAATGTGAGTGAGGAGAATGTCCTTTATATGAACAAAAAAAACAAATTCAATTCAACAGAATGACACATTGAATACCTTAAGAGAGTCATAAATTCATTGAATCCAAGAACGACCAGGGCAAGGATTGCCCATGGAGGTGGCAACCAGTTGTTATTCCGTCGGTTAGCTTCCTGAAATTCAATGCGACTCCATTCAGATTTCAAACCTCTAAAATTTTGTACACTGTTAGATTCTAATAATATTTCAAAAAACATCAGCGTACCTGTGCAGAAATGGCCTGTGTAACGGTATATTCTGTCTCGTTTTTGAATTGTCTCCACAGTGATTTACACTGTACAGGTGTGATCAGCGTCTTTTCTGGTGCAACCTGATAATAAAAAGGCACGGTTAGAGATCTTATATATCTCAAAGGTGGGAGCAATAGTATAATATACTTGTGTATTCATTATCTACACTGAGTGAGGTTTTAAGTCACCTGCTCCCAAGTGCTTGACGCAAGTGAATCAATTGTGCTGATGCTCCTGTTGTAGCATTGTTGCTCGTAGGATTAACCAGAGCGAGAGTCAATGTCTTCTCAATATTGTCGAGTTCATCATCCAAGCGGATGACAGCCATAACGGAAAGCAGCTTCAAGGACTATACAAGGAGAACAAACGGTAACATCAAAACCTATCAAAGAATAGGTGCAGAGATATTGCTATATAAGGTAAGGTTCATACTGCAGAACGAGCCATTTTGGTGATTTCTCTGATGTCCTCCTTTCCAGTCCAAACACGTGGCATTGAATCAGAATCATGGCTGAAGATTGTAGCAAATCTGGATAGAAATTTGTTTAATCAGAAAGCTGTGTAAATGAGGGAAGTTATGGATAATGAAATTGATGAGGAAGTAGTAAAATGGTGTCACCTATCCTTCATGCGCATCAAAGCTCTTCCAGCCTCTTCCCTTGCCTTGGTTTCAACAATACCTCGAGCATATTTCTCAAGGTCAGTGAGCATTTTATTCCGTGTTTCCTTGTCCATGTCGAAACCAGATAGTGCATCGGAGAGACCATAGACAGCCAATTCTGCTTCTCGTTTTAATAGCTTTCTTATTGCTGGCCAGGTTTCATCATTAGCTCCATCCAGGAGAGCTTCCACCGGTCCGGATAATGCTAAATTTAGTTTTGACTGCAATGACGATATTCTATTAGGAAAGTTCAGATAGGACTTGACACATGTTTGGTGCTAGATTGTCCAGATTAATACGCATGGCTTTTTCTGCTTGAGAATTCTATTTACCTGATACAGAGTAGTCAATTCAGACAACTTTTCAGTACGGACAGATGAGATATGGGCTTCAATGTCGCGCTGAAGCTTTTCCCGGGTTTTAGATGTATCCCAATTTGCTTGTTCAATAACAGCCTCTGCAACAAAACATATCCTCAGTAATTCCAACTAATGTCGGATATCTTTCAAGGCTTCTTTCGTATTATAATCTCCATGTTCCAACATGCTATTGCTATCCTACTATATCACAATTTTTTAAGCAGTAACAACAATAAGTCATACCTTCACATCCTTTATCAAACTTAGACATGCAAGACAGAGCCCACGTGTCCGCTGATGATGAAAAGCCTTCTCCAGCATTCAAGGCCTTCTCAAAAGCATCCTTGAAATTTTCAAGAGCTCCAGATCTCAAATGTCCAAGCAAGTCTTGGAAAGTTGGTTGAACAAGCTGCATAGGACAATAAGAAAATGAGTGCCTAATACTAGGTATCTGCTTTTTAATGCACGTCCCTGAATGTTTTCAGGTGACCCCTGATTGCAACAAAACACAAGTTGAGAGCATATGCATTACTTGCAATAACTTCTCTTGCAGCTGTTGTTTCTTGGATGATCTTACACCTTCTTCAAAGTATGTCGCTTCTGTGTCATACCTATGACAAACATCAGGACACACATGAAAAGGTTATTCCTACTGTCCTCAGAATATAATATATGCATTAAGAAGTCTATAACTCAATAAAGTCAGCACACGAGAAAAAAAACTGTACAGAAGAACTCAGCACCAAATTCTTACTCTGATAGGAAAGATTGGAGGATTGGGCTCAGCTTCTTTCCAAATCCGTAAACAGGACCAGAATGTACAGCTTCTTCCAATTCGCGCCAATTCTATACAACGTTTAGAAATGAATATTAACAAAAAGTCACCGACAGGGATTAAAACGTGAAACAGTATCATGAAATTTCACCTCATTCGCAATAAAACTAGCAAACTTTTCATGGGCAATTTCCTCACATCTCACAGTCGCTACCATGACCTGCGTATAAATAACAAGACTGTAAGGAACAATGACGCCCGGGTGACGTCTCAGAGCCTTAAGCAAGCACAATTACCTTGTGTGCTGGAAGGTCCAAGTCTTTGTTTTCTTTGATGACTTGCCACATCTGTTTTGCGCTAAAAGCAAACGCATTTGCAGGGACAACTCCTCGTCGATCACCAGCGAGCCCACCAGGTGCGACAGACTGGAAGAACCGTTGTCTCAAATTATAGACCTTTTACAAACAAAATATAGCAAAGTATTAATAAGCCATTTCTTGAGAAAATTACGCCAGGAGACTCTGGAGTTTATCCAAAATGTAAAACTAATTGTGAAAGGACCTGCTCTTTGAATTGCTCTTCCTTTTCTTCATAACTAGAGAGAGCAACCACTTCAACCTGTCACAGGAGAAAAAAAAATAAATTTCTTGATCCTACCAAGAGAAGAAGAATACAAAGTTCTTATCCAATGGTTAAGTAGACGAACATTGAAGAAATCACTAAGTGGGGTCTCTTTGTGTGCTTGAGGCTTGGGGACTGAATCCCAGATCTGCATTTAAAAGTAAATTAATTATAAGGGATTGCATAGTCAAAGCGCATAAAATCTAAAGACTGTCTCTTATTTTTTTACCTTTTGAATGTCTTCCCTCAGCACTGGTTCTAAATTTTCTAGAGGCGTCTGCAAATATTCATCCACAACTTATAATCCAAAACAGAGTGATAAAGAAAAAAAACACAAAATGCAAGCTACCGCTTAGTAAATGGAAAAACACTAAATGCATACATACCCGTGTTTTATCTCTAATGACAAACATCAAAGTCGTCTTCCGCGGACTAAACAACCTCATCATAACCTGATCGCATGTAGCAGGGGAAATAATGGTGTTAAGAATTCGGATCAGAATCACTCATCTTGATAAGAAGATGCAGACACTTACCTGGAACACAGTCTTCAATAGAGGTTTATTTGCTGCTTGTTCCCGACCAATATCATGACACCACCTGCATTAGAAATCCGAAAACCAGTAACATATAAGATGACAGAAAAAGATGGTTCTGCTATCTATGGAAGAAAAAGAGTAGAGAAAACCACTTACATGTTTATGAGAACTATGTCTGAGACAGCAAGTGCAAAAAGAGCACTCTGTTTCTCGAAAGCAGTATCATCCTAACAGCCGAATACAAGGGAAAAAAAACGTAAGTAAGCCATCACGAATGAATACGAATCTTGTGTTGGCTCAGCGCATGAAAACAAGTTAAGACTCTAATGAATACGAGTCAAGTCATTCATAATCAGTGGAAAAGCTCAAAATAAGATTATACCAACTGGTATATGATACAATATAGTGAAAAAACCAAAAAATGACAAGTACCGAGACTATATACCTCTCCACGCTCTCTCCCATCGGTACCCTCTAAATCCATGACAACGGTGCAAGGCTCAATACCAGCGCATCTAGCAATCCAGATTCCCTTGGTCGTCTGGGACCTGAAAACAAAGGAATTTTGAGAGGAGGTTAATAAAAATTAGAAGCTAAAAGTATTCTTCCAACGAAAGAGCAGAACATGCCTTCCTCTAAAAGCATCCATTTCCCTAAAGTTCGTTCCAAACAAATGATTCAAGAGCGTACTCTTCCCTGCAAATTCCAACCAGAACGACGTCAGAAAGCATAGCATAGATCCAGAAGGAAAGGAAAAAGCTTTTGGATTCAAAGGACTTTGTGAAACATACCACTACTTTGAGGACCCATGATGGAGACAACCGCATATGAAAGACCACATTCTTCCAGCTTAACCTCCTTGATGAAATGATCAACCCCAGAAACATTAAAGGTACCATCTCCATCGATAAGCTGGGTAGAGCAAGCAGCATCTGCATTTTTCAATAAGGTAACGAATGAAACCAATTAAAACCCACTCTGTACAAGTAAAAGCCCACTGAATAAAATCAAGTTCTCTTCCCCTCAATGTAAAACAACTGAGATCTGAATTTTTTTTAGTCTTTGCTATTCAGTAACCAACTTCAAAAATCAAGACTTTTTGTTTTCTTCTTTAAACCCAGAATCCTCAATTCCATTTTCCCAGCACTCAAAATCACTGTTAACCCAGGAAGACAAATCCCTGAGATTTCGATAGGAATCAAAGCAAATCTAGCGTCAAAGTGAATCATTGACACTCATCTGCTACCAAAAGAAGAATCAAAATCATCTAACACCTTATGAGCGAGCAAAGAGGTTTACAGCTAGATCGATCACAAAACCCTAATCACAAAGAAACTGAAATCGAAAAACGAATAAATGTTTGGATCAAAGCGAAAACTGATCAGATCAAAAGGAAAACGGATCCAACGAGATCAGGAAACATTTTTATGAGTTAGAGAAGATAAAAGTACCCATTATCGCCCAACGGTGCTTTCGATAGAGTGATGAATGGTTGAAAAGATATTGTGAAGAAAAAATAGATACAGAGATCTCGAGAGGAAGCTCGAGTATATTATGATGCTGCTGTGGTTCTGGCAAGGGTCTTTTGACAAATGAAAAATGCCAAAAAGAGATTAAAACAATTATATCTAATTTTTGCCATTTTTTATTTTATTTTATTTTATTTTCTACGAATTAATTAACTTTTTTAAACCGCAAATGAATTTTAGTGATTTATATCTCCTTAGTTAACATTGTTCAGCTCTGGTTAATTATTTTCTTAGAAAATAAGTAGTAGTATATTTTTTTAAAAAAAGATTAATAATCCATGTCTTAGGGAAATTATAATTTTCAGGTAAATTTATCAAAGCATTGTCAGATGGTAAAGAGAAATTGGGTCCCACGTGGGCGTTTACACATTGATGTCCGGCTGGACAATAATGGGCCCCACATAAAAGCCCATTTTAGTTGGGATCCACGTCGCCGCCTCTTTACCTTTCTTTAAGTTGGACGGTGTGATCGCCTCCCGCATGCCGACACGTGGAATTTTCACCGTCCGAGACCACCATAATTTTCAAGGAAAATGATTTCTTCATTGGAAAGAGTAGTAGTCTCTTCATGAGCATTGTAGATTTTGTAAACGAGAGTGCTTGTCCTGTTACATGAGAAATTTAATGCCGATTTTATCAAATGTCTGTGATATAAAATTACAAAGAAAACGACACCGTTTGATCAAACTGTTTAACTACTAAACTGGGCCTACGGCCCATAGCCCATGGATATTTCGTCTTTCTCGCACATCTTCGAAAGAGTGAAAGCTCTCTCTCAGGGGGAAGCAATCGCAATCTCGGCAAAAAGGTAGAAGAAATGGCGGCCAAAACCCTAATCAGGTCGGGAGCTTCGCTGATGAATCGGTTCCTCTCGAAGCCGGCGGCGAATCTCGTGAAGAACAATCTCAGATCGTTTCAGCAGATAGCTACTCCTCAGGGACCAGAACTCCCGCCGTATTTCCCCCCTTCGTTTTCGAACCTACAGAGCTCCTCCCTCCCTTCGCCCCCTAACGACACTGTCACGCTTCGTGAGCTCACCGAGCGTGGGTTTCTCCACCCCTCTGGTCTTCCTTCCCTCGAGTTCTTCTTACCAGAAGGTACTTCTGTCTCTCATACATTCATTTAAAGTGTTATATCTGTCGGAAGCTAGATTTGTAAAACTGGTCTGAACCTCACTGAGCTGTGTCTTTGTTGGTAAATGATGATTGAATATTAGTCAGGTGCTGATCACGTGCTTACACGATAGAAACAAGATTAAAAAGTAGTAAACTTTAGGTAGGGTTTAGTCTTGATATTGCCCATTCGCTGCTAGTGGAAGTACTGGCCTGTGTTGTTACTTACGGAGAGTTATAAAGTGAGGGTCAGGAAGCTTGCTATGCTTTACTTGAGTTGTGCATGTAACTAGTTGTTTGTTTGGGGTCTGTACTTTGCAAAGTTGCACACTTTTGCTGTAATCTACTGCTTGATATATTTGTTCTTTGATGATGTAGTCGATCCTTCAAGTGAGCCATTGCTTTTATTCCCCAAGAGGACATTCCAACCTAGCACCATCAGGCGCAAACGTAACCATGGTTTCTTTGCTCGGTATGTATCTTTGGGTTTAGCTTCCTTTTTTTCAGTCCAATAATAGAGTTTTACTTCGACAAAATGTAGTAAACCAAACCTCTAGTCCCTAAATGATTAAAAAAAAAATACAACTGTGTAAACAACTCCAATTCATTGCTCTTTCTCATTCACCTTAGAGGAATCTGTAGTTTAGCCCTAATAGAACGTAAGAAAGACAATTTACATGGTGCTTTTGTGTGATTTCTGTTTACTTACTCGACTAGTGATTGTTTGAATGTGAACAGCAAAGCAACCAAAGGTGGACGGAGAGTCATTGCTCGGAGAATAGCTAAAGGGCGTCACAGAGTCACTGCCTAGAATCTCTGGCTATCAAATAGGCCGGTTAAGTCCCCTCTTCTTGTGTCCTTTCAGGCTAGAAAACTCTGAAACTTCCTTCGATTTCATAAATAACTCGGATGTATTAAGATCCATGTTTTGATGTGTTGTTGAATCTTGGAGTCCAGTTATAATTTTTTTAAGATCTCATTGTTTTTTTCCCGTCAATAACCTTTTAACTCCTTCTTGATGGATAGTTTATTATCCAAGGAATCTTTTTATTCATATGGTAACAAATTATCACTGCTCTAATAACGAAACACCCAGTACTTAAAAGGGGGTAATAGTTTGTGTGTTTTCGCCAAAGATAAAGGTTTTGAAAATGACCAAAAAAGAATCTCACAGTTGACCAGTGATAACATTGTACATGAAAGCTGCATTGAATCAGGACAGTCCACATCTTGACCCCACAATCTATCATGCAAAACAATAATCTCCAATAGAAAGGCGTAAACAAAAACTGACCATATACAAACACAATGTCTACGTAGGTGACGTGAGAGAGAGATCGTACATCCAATCCACAGATACGTCCTTACTTATATACATGCGTGTTGTATTCAACGTAGGAGTAACCTTTTCCTACAACTCACACGACTATAACCTAAGAGAGAAGTAGCAACATTGGCTCTCCCCCCATTAAACAAACAAAATGTAATATACCAATACATAAAAAAAAATATTAAATGTAAAAATCACAAATTTCTTATACTGTACTATAGGATATAATATATGGACAGGACTTATCAACACATGTGGATGATTATTTATGTTCTCTCTTCCCTCTTTACATATAGATAAAAAACGTATGTAGTAGACTCTATATATGTATTTTATTACGTACCCATGTCTAGGAATCCCATGTTGGAGTAGGACTAGGGCTCGCTTAAGTGATGACGCACGGTCCACAAGAGATTGGCGATAACGAGGGTGATGATGATGATGATGGTATGATCATGTGATTGATGTATGAGTCCACTCGATGATGATCGCCAGGCATTTGCAAGTTGTACTTGGTGGGGACAAGAAGACCGTGGGCTTGTGAAACTAGCGAGGAGGATAATATTTTGTCTCCGAGAACTTGTCCACATAGTAACTTTGTGGCCACCAATGGAATGCTCCGAGGGTCATCACCATTACTGTTGTTTGGTGTTACAAATAATTCATTGCCATCATTGTAATCTTGAAGGGTTTCCTGATAAGTGCAAATGGTACTCGCTGGGAGATCTGGTAGTGATGGCCATTGGGAATCATTATCATAATGATTATGATGATGACTATTTTTCATTGGTCTGGCTGACAAAATGTCAAGATTGTTGTAGAGGTTGTTATCTTGATGAGATTGGTTTGTGTTGGTAGTGGTTGGAAACTTGAAATCTCCTGCTCTAGAGGTTGGGAACATCATTAATGGGGCCATAACGTGAGGAGAAGGAAGAGAGAGGTGACTTGGAGTGATGAAATTAGGGTTAGTGTTTGTGATGATGATATTTGACATGAATCTTGAACCTTCATCGTCGCCATTAGTAGCGTTGAATCCGTTGTGATAAGGAAGGTTAGTGAGCAAACTCGCCATTGAGGAGATATGATGATTAAGATGATGACGAGACATGAGCTTCTTTTTTATGCTCGAGTTCCAGAAATTTTTGACCTCGTTATCTGTTCTTCCAGGTAGATGTTTAGCGATCTGAGCCCATCTGTCAAAAACCAATAACATAAATAAAATAAAATACGAGTTTTGATCCCCAAAAAAAAACGCTTATAAAAGTAATTCACTTCTTGAAGAAAAGTCAGTTATATATATTATATCACATATATATGCAGTGTTACCTGTTACCGAGAAGGCTATGAAGCTCGATGATAAGAGCAGCTTCTTGAGAAGAGAAGCTTCCACGTTTAAGATCAGGTCTTAAATAATTTATCCATCTTAATCTACAACTCTTTCCACATCTCTGCAAACCTGAATATATTGTTATTAACACACACGCAAAAGCACATATAGATCAAAACCTAAAAGACAGACTATTATCAATAGATACTTCAAGAAACAAAAACCATATATATATATGCCTGCATGTTTGGGAACAGAGCTCCAACATCCATGGCCATATGTGCTGATGCAGTTGATGAGCTTTTCGTCTTCTTCTGGTGACCAAAGCCCTCTCTTCACCTTTTGCTTGTTGCAGCACGAGTGATGGCCCATCTCTCTGACTCTGTCTCACTAGTATTTTCTCTATCTCACTCTAAGAATGCTTGTACGATGTTGAGGCGTTATAAACTTATAATATATTTTTTTTCTTTTGAAACTTGGCTATAAACTTATGGACAAGACTTAGGTTCACCCCCTATGGTGAACCTTTAAATTCACCACACCATTTATGACCAGTGAAAATAACATGTAGATAATTAAGTAAAACATTATAAATTTATTTTAAAATAGTTAAAAAAAAATAATGCCAATTCTAAACCACAAATCTTAATTTTTAAATCCTAAATATTAATTTCTAAATCCAAACTCTATACCCTAAACCAAAATCATATACCCTAAACCCAAATCTTAGACCCTAAACCTAAACCATAAACCTTAATCTAAATCTAATACCCTAAATCCAAATTCTAGACCCTAAACCCAAACCCTACACCCTAAACCCAAACCGTATACCCTAAATCCAAATCCTAGATCTTAACCCAAACCGTAAACCCTAAAATTTAAATTTAAATTTAAAATTTAGGGTTTAGGGTTTGGATTTAAGGTCTAGGATTTGGGTTTAGGATATACGGTTTGGGTTTAGGGTTTACGATTTGGGTTCAGGGTATAGAATTTGGGTTTAGGTATAAGGTTTGGATTTAGGGTCTACGATTTAGGTTTAGGGTTTAGGTTTAGATTTAAGATTTATGGTTTGGGTTTAGGGTTTAGAATTTGGGTTTGGGTTTAGGGTATAGAATTTGGATTTGGGTCAGGTTCTAGGATTTGGGTTTATGGTATAGAATTTTGATTTAGGGTATAATGTTTGGATTTAGAAATTAATGTTTAGGGTTTAAAAATTAAGATTTGTGGTTTAGAATTGTCATTATTCTTTTTTAACTATTTTAAAATAAATTTATAATGTTTTATTTGATTATCTACATGTCATTTTCATTGGTTATAAATAATATGGTGAATATAAAGATTCACCATAGGGGGTGAACCTAAGTCTTGTCCTAAACTTATAATATTGTGAAGTTTAATGCACACAATTAAAATGAGAAAGAAATGACGGCTGCAGAAATCTTTACATTATTATTTTATAACAAATTAATATACCACCTAATTATGTGGACCCAGTTTTCACTTTTTAAATTCCGTAACAGAAGTAGTTTAAATTGTCAGTAATTTGGAATTTTTAAAGCTGCTTCCGGTAAATAAAGAAATATATAATAATTTGAAGATAATGATATTTAAAAATATTTTATATGTCTTATAATGTATGATTTTCTGTTAAAAACAAAAAAAATATTTTTTATTTTTCTAAATTATAAATATAAACTAAAAGTAATTTAATCAGCAAAAAGAATATAAAACATCTTTTAATGAAGAGAGCGTATAATTTAAAATATTCTAAATTTTGAAACAACAATTTAAAAAAAATAAAAATATTTTATATAAAACAGAGGTGATGACAAAAAAAAAACGGAGGCATAATATTGAGGTGGTTTGTATCAGGAGAGTGGTTAGTGTATTTTCTTAGGTTTTTTGGTTAAATACGATGATTACAGAATCATGGCCATTGTCTTCTTCTGGGCCGACACGTATTGCTCATGCAGACGGTACAGGTCATACGCCTCAGTTTTTGTGTAATTTTGTTTACCAATAACTAGACCTAAGATTAACGCTATTACAGTATATTTGTTATAATCAGATATTTAGATCACAACCCTATTCATACCGTTCAAAATATTCATATATATGATAATCATTATGATTATATATATTGTCATTTGTAGTTAAAATTTCTTATAAGGTTCTTAAATTAATTAACATCCGCATGAGATATATGTTAGTTATTTCAATCTGAAAAAAGAAAAAAAAAAGTTATTTCAATAAGTAATTCGAAAGATATCTAGAACGGGTTGCCTCTGCATATAATATCATTGCCGACAAAGGAAGCAAACTTTAAATTTTGACATAAAGGGCTCGATTGCTAATTTGACTTGAGAGTTGATGTCACCACATGTAAAAAGTTTTCCCAACGTGGGTATATGTTTAAACGCGCGCAAAAAAGCGAATATTTTTCTTTATAGTATTGTTTAGCAAATTAATATAATTTCCAGAATAATATTTAGACTCACTTATCACGGTGAACCTTTAAATTCATCTCACTTTCTATCACCAATCAAATTATCATGTGGATTATGAAGCAGAGTCTTCTGACGAAATCGCTTCATCATTTGCCTCTCTTTCAACATCGACATTGTTTTCTCTTCCATAAATTTTATTATTTGAAAAATTCATTTTTACCAATTGATTTCAAATTTGTTCTGTAATTTATATTTATATAGTATAGTTTAATATCAAAAAATATTATGTATTATTTTAAAATTATGATATTTGGGTTTATGATTTCTATTTAACTTTTGGGTCTAATAATTAGAATTTAGGAATTAGTATTTAAAAAGTGAAGCGAGGTTAGAAGGTTTAAAATTTAAGGTTCAGGTGGGTTTAGTATTTAGCAAGTTTGGGTGGGATCTATGAATGATAGTAACTTGGTCACTTTTTAATGGCAGATCATTCTATTCCTTATACAAAAATGCAATACTTTTCTAATTTTATTAAATATAATAGAACAATATTTTCATATTAGAAAATAAGACACAAATTCCAAACTCAATTTTATCTTCTTTTTAGTTGTCCACGCACTTGTAGATTTTATATTGCTTATTATTTTTCTTTATATAATAAATATGTTTCTGTAAATAAGCGTATAATGTGGCTTCATTACGAGATTTGATAGTAAATAGAAGGGCTGGGCAAAAAATCCGAATCCAAAAAACCGAACCGAACCCGATCCGAAAAAGTAGCACCGAATCCGAACCAAAAATGATTAAATATCTGAACGGGTTCAAAATTTTGGTATTTAGAAAACCGAAACCGAATCCGATCCGAACCGAAGTATTTTGGGTACCCGAATGTATCCGAAATAGATTTATATACTTAAATATATAAATTATTTTTAGATATAATGTATATTAAAAACATTCAAAATATATAAAATACCTTTAAGTTTTCTAAAATACTCGAAAATATATGAAAATAGTTAAAAGTAAATGTTTAAAATAGCTAAAGTATACTAAAACACCAAAAATAGTTAAATATATATTGATTATATATCTAAATATTCAAAGAAAACCAATATATATATTAAATTTAGATATTTTGACATCTTTTATTAAAATTTATATGTAATATATTATCTTTCTTATAGATTTTGAAAATTTAAAGTATATAATGAATTTTAAAATTTTAAAAATAATTTGAGTGGGTTATCCGAACCCGAACCGAACCCGCAAAGATCCGAACCGAACCCGAACCGACATTTATAAATATCCGAATGGGGCTGAAATCTTTGACCCCGAAAACCCGAAACCCGAATGGATTGAACCGAAACCCGAATGGGTACCCGAACGCCCACTCCTAGTAAATAGTACTCCTAGCAAAAAGCATCAACATCATCCATTTTATCTCTCTATGACCGAGTATTTGTTACTTGTAAAAGTATAACCTGAGCAAATTTGAGGTAGATGTCAGTTTGTTAATAATGTTAGAATCAATGTCATATGCTTAAATTAACTTCAAAATATAGTTAGATAGCAAATAAGTCCATATATAAATACAAATAATTAAAAATATTAATAAAAACTAAAAATAAATAAATAAAAAATAGAACTTTTCGATGACAATTGATATATATAGTATTTGAAAACATGTTTCTGGTTTGTCATATAACAAGCAACTTTTGTAAGATAAATTGAAGTGATTAAGATTTAACGTTTTCTTGTGTATTTTTGACTTATGTTAGCAATCTCGTGTAATTTTGACTTATGTTATCAATTGTTTGCTTTTTTTCTCCGCAGAGAAATTCAGCTTTACGCGTTCTAGAACAACGTTTGAGACAGTCTCACATTCAAAAGAGTAATGAGAGCACATGAAGAAGTTACAAAACAGACACAAATTTGATGCATGTAGATAGTAGGAGACTAGAGGTAGGACCCTTCAGGAAGTAACGAAACTAGCTCCTCTGGACCGCGTCGCGTGTGAGGACTATCGTTGCCCGAAAAGCTGAACTAATTCGCAACATGAGACTGCAATGTTATCAAAATTATATTATTTCATAACCTATATCCCATCATATTCACCGTAGATGTTATGATAGTTATATGTTCAATTTTATATTTATCTCATGTATAAATTGAACGTATCAGTATCGACGCTAAACCACCAAATTACCAAATATCTGCAGCCTTTTATTTTTCAGAGGTTTATTTAAGCAAGTAAGACACGCACGTTACAGGTTGACACATTGGCGCACTAGCACTGTACGTAATTTTCTCTCTCTTTCTCTAATTAACAGTAAATGAAACAAATTCTTCTCAAATTTAATCATATCATCGAGAACGCAGTTTGATTTCAGGTTATACGCCTGAACTAGCGGGATCACAATATTAGTTTCTCGATCACCATGATTAATAAATCCATTGCTCCCTAAATACAGTGTGTTCAACGTTTAGTCCAGTGTTTATTGTTAAGAGTAATGATCATAGACTAATTTCATTTATCTTATATCTAACTTACTAAGACATACATGATGACTACATTCTTTGTATTTACTTTTAGTCAATTTAAATAAAGAAATGTTAATTATGTATAAATCTACTGTAGTTATATATACTGTATATATCATTTTTGGTAAATTATTAAAGATAAAATTATACTAAATTTGGTGTTCTGTTGAAACTGACCTATGTATTTCAGGGTCCGAAATTTTAAGTAAAACTTTAAGTGACCTAATTAAGGATCTTGTCTTTTTCTACAAGGGGTGAGCACGACTCTGTGCTTCCATTCAGAACTGGTCCTAGGTTTGTTAAAACTATAAATCCAACTTTTTGGTTTTTGTTTTTTTGGACCTGTAGTGACTTGTCATTTTAAAATGAAAAACATTAATCAAGTTATCGTGTATACCAAATTAAGAGCCATAGTGTGACTATGAAGTAATAAACTGGAAACTATAACATGCATCCCATTTCTCCTGAATATAATTAAAGCATAGTGTCAAGCTTCAAACATTTTTCATAGTGAAAGAGTGTTTTCCCTACATTTGTTTGGTTAGATGAACACTTGTATACTAAAAGAGGCTAAAACTTTATGTGACCCAATTAGGTATTATATTGGGCCGAGCCCGACATTTTACAGTAATTGATGGTAGATTCGGTTTAGTAGTTTAACCAAACCGGTTTAACACTCCGGGATCCTGTCGTATGCACGCATGTGTGGTATATTGTACGGTCGTGTACTATGTACGGAATAAAAATGTTATATATTTGACAAAAAGAATATTAATGTAACAAGAAAAAAAAGAAACATTATTTCAGGGCGGAAATACCTAAAATCCAACCAATTCTTTTATTATCGTCAATACAAGTTAGTAAACAAATGGTTTTAATTTTGTTTTTATTAACTAAAATACGAAGAAAAATAGGAATTGGCTAATTTGTTATTCACTTTTTTTTATCAACCAATTTGTTATTCACTTTAAAAGTGTAAAAATAGGAAGCTGAATTGCTGCGTTAGAGTTTGCACAGTAGGAGAGAGTGTGTGTGTGGGGGAAGGGAAGGGAAGCGAGAAGAGAGAGCGTTTCGATTATTTTTACGATCTTGAGAAAAATAGCATCTCCTTCTCCGTTCATTTGGCCGGAGATCCGCCGTCCGAATCGGTATCCCGCGGTCACGGCTTCCCTTTGATGAACGATCCTCCCGATCGATTCGAGGTAATCCGCGGATTTTGGAATCTAGGGATTTTGCTCGTGTCTTGTCTCCCAAGCCTTAGGGTTTCCTAGGGAATGTTGATGCGTTTAAGGAATCAATCGTTTGTGGTGATGAACATTTAGGTCATAATATCTTAAACGTTTTCTTGATTTTGATTTGATTATCACAGTGGGGAGCTGATCTCTCACAATCTTGATCACCAATTCGTGTGTATTGCTTGTACAATGGGGCGACGGAGAATAAGATCAAGGATACGGAAAAGCCATTTCTACACGTTTAAATGCCTAAGACCAAAAACTCTCGAAGGTCAAGGTCCTCACATCATTAACGGACCTGGATACACCAGAATCGTTCACTGCAACCAGCCTCAGATGCACTTGGCTAAAGTCCTTAGGTACACCTCCAACTACGTCTCCACCACTAGGTACAACCTCATCACTTTCCTACCTAAATGCTTGTACGAGCAGTTCCACCGCGTCGCCAACTTCTACTTCCTAGTAGCGGCCATCCTCTCCGTGTTCCCTCTCTCCCCGTTCAACAAGTGGAGCATGATCGCGCCGTTGATCTTCGTGGTGGGGCTCAGCATGGGGAAAGAGGCGTTGGAGGACTGGCGGAGGTTTATGCAGGACGTGAAAGTGAACTCGAGGAAGGCCACTGTTCATAGAGGGGATGGGGATTTCGGGCGTAGGAAGTGGAAGAAGATCCGTGTGGGTGATGTGGTGAAGGTGGAGAAAGATCAGTTCTTTCCGGCTGATTTGCTCTTGCTGTCGTCGAGTTACGAGGATGGGATCTGTTATGTGGAGACGATGAACTTGGATGGGGAAACGAATTTGAAAGTCAAGAGGTGTTTGGATGTTACACTGCCTTTGGAACGGGATGATGCTTTTCAGAGTTTCACCGGGACTATCAAATGTGAAGATCCTAATCCAAACTTGTATACGTTTGTTGGGAATCTTGAGTATGACGGTCAGGTTTATCCGCTTGATCCTAGCCAGATTCTCTTGAGAGACTCCAAGCTCAGGAACACGTCTTATGTCTACGGGGTGGCGATATTTACTGGTCATGACACAAAAGGTCATGCAGAATTCTACTAAATCTCCTTCGAAAAGAAGCAGAATTGAAAAGAGGATGGATTACATCATATATTCTCTGTTTGCCCTCCTTGTGCTCGTCTCCTTTATCAGCTCACTGGGGTTTGCAGTGATGACAAAGATGCATATGGGAGATTGGTGGTACTTACGACCAGACAAGCCTGAGCGCTTAACAAATCCAAGAAATCCTTTCCACGCTTGGGTTGTCCATTTGATCACTGCTGTCTTGCTGTATGGGTACTTGATCCCCATCTCACTCTATGTTTCCATCGAGCTCGTAAAGGTTTTGCAGGCAACTTTCATAAACCAAGATTTGCACATGTATGATAGCGAGAGCGGGACTCCAGCTCAAGCACGCACATCGAATTTGAATGAAGAGCTGGGACAAGTTGATACGATCCTTTCTGATAAAACTGGAACTTTGACATGTAACCAGATGGACTTTCTGAAATGCTCCATCGCGGGCACTTCTTACGGTGTTCGTGCCAGTGAAGTAGAACTAGCTGCTGCAAAGCAGATGGCGATGGATCTAGACGAGGAGCAGGGTGAAGACTTGACTGACCCTCCAAGGACTAGAGGAAGGATACATAGCTATGCTAAGATTCCCACCAGGTCACCATCAGAGATTGAGTTGGAGACTGTAGTCACTGCTACTGACGAAAGGGATCAGACGCATTCCACTGGTGTCAAGGGGTTCAGCTTTGAGGATAAGCGTCTCATGGATGGAAACTGGTTATATGAACCCAATTCAGATGACATTTTGATGTTTATGCGTATACTGGCGGTTTGTCACACTGCTATTCCCGAGGTGGATGAAGATACTGGAAAGTGTACTTATGAAGCAGAGTCTCCTGACGAAGTCGCTTTCCTTGTTGCAGCTGGGGAGTTTGGTTTTGGGTTTAGTAAAAGAACTCAGTCAAGTGTGTTTATCAATGAAAGATTCTCAGGCCAACCAGTTGAAAGGTGAGACTGTAGTGGTAAAGTTTTCAGTTATTTATATTAGTTTTCAGTGAACATACATCTAACCACGTGCAGGATACTTTACAGAGAATACAAAGTTTTAAATGTTTTGGACTTCACTAGCAAAAGAAAAAGAATGTCTGTCATCGTCCGTGATGAGGAAGGGCAGATATTTCTACTCTGTAAAGGTGCTGACAGGTTGGCCACATAACTTCTGGCACTTCCATAGTGTATCAGTTCTTCTGAAGTAAAATATAATGCTTTATGTAAAAATCTTGCAGCATAATCTTTGACCGGTTATCTAAGAATGGTAAAACATACCTGGAAGCCACTTCCAAGCATTTGAATGGATACGGTGAAGCAGGTTTACGAACGTTGGCGCTCAGTTATAGAAAGCTGGATGAGAATGAGTATTCGGTATGGAACAGTGAATTTCACGAAGCCAAAACTTCCGTTGGAGCGGACAGAGATGAAATGCTCGAAAAAGTATCTGATACGATGGAGAAGGATTTGATTCTTGTGGGTGCTACTGCGGTGGAAGACAAACTGCAGAAAGGGGTATGTAGTGGAAGTTTATTTATGATTATTACCGAGACGCTAAATTTTGAACATTTGTTTCAGCTTACTGTTTGTTGTTCGTTTCAGGTTCCACAATGCATAGATAAACTTGCCCAAGCTGGTCTGAAGATATGGGTTTTGACAGGAGATAAGATGGAGACAGCAATTAACATAGGGTGTGTGTTCTTCTATGTTGCTGATAATACTACGTCCTGGAACTTTTTTTTTTTAATAATAATTGATACTAACTGCAGTTAAGTTTTCTCTTTGTTTTCCAAATGCAGATATGCCTGCAGTTTACTGCGACAGGGTATGAAGCAGATATCCATAGCACTTAAAAATGAGGAGGGATCATCCCAAGACCCCGAAGCTGTATATGTATTAGGCTATGTGCTATAGAAAACTACAGTACTGTTTCAGTGGAAACTTGCAATTGATGTGAGATCTCGTTTTTTTTTTCTTGGCCAGGCTGCGAGACAGAGCATTTTGATGCAGATTTTAAATGCTTCACAGATGATCAAACTAGAGAAAGACCCACATGCGGCGTTTGCTTTGATCATTGATGGGAAGACGCTTACATATGCTTTGGAAGATGGTCTTAAGTATCAGTTCCTTGCACTGGCAGTTGACTGTGCTTCAGTGATATGCTGTCGTGTCTCTCCAAAGCAGAAAGCACTTGTAAGATTGATTCACCACAAAAATTAATAATATCTTATTATAGTTGGTGGGAATCACTTATATTTTGTGTGTGTGTTTTTAGGTAACGAGGCTAGCAAAAGAAGGAACAGGAAAAACAACTTTGGCAATTGGTGATGGTGCGAATGATGTTGGAATGATTCAAGAAGCCGATATAGGTATAGGAATCAGTGGCGTGGAAGGCATGCAGGTACCGTTTTCCCATACAAAGAGAGACATATCTATGTTGCTCTGTTCCTTTCCTAACCGTTTTTTTTTTTGCAGGCGGTGATGGCGAGCGACTTCTCCATAGCTCAGTTCCGGTTTCTAGAGAGACTACTTGTTGTCCACGGGCACTGGTGCTATAAAAGAATAGCCCAGATGGTAACTATCTGTGATCTCATGTGCAGACGATTCCATCGTAACCCATTAAACTAGATACCAATCTGATCTTAATTCATGTTCTTTGCTGACAGATCTGTTACTTCTTCTACAAGAACATAACATTTGGTCTAACTCTATTCTACTTCGAAGCTTTCACGGGGTTTTCTGGTCAAGCCATATACAATGACTCCTATTTGTTGCTGTTCAATGTTATTACTCACTTCTCTCCCGGTCATCTCCCTTGGAGTTTTTGAGCAAGACGTGTCTTCAGAAGTTTGCTTGCAGGTTAGCTTCTCTCTATAAATATCCCAAATCTAAACCTCAGACCCTTCTTCTAACCTTAAGTTTCTCTTTGGCTCTCTCTATAGTTCCCTGCATTGTACCAGCAAGGCCCCAAGAACCTGTTCTTCGACTGGTACAGAATCCTCGGGTGGATGGGAAATGGAGTCTACGCATCCGTAGTAATCTTCGCCCTCAACCTTGGCATCTTCCATGTCCAATCTTTCTGTTCCAATGGCCAAACAGCAGACATGAACACAATGGGAACCGCAATGTTCACTTGCATCATCTGGGCAGTGAATGTACAGATCGCTTTAACCATGAGCCACTTCACTTGGATCCAACACGCCTTGATCTGGGGAAGTATCTTCACCTGGTACATCTTCCTTGCCCTGTTCGGCATGTTACCTCCGAAAATATCAGGCAACATCTTCCACATGCTCCTCGAAGCTCTAGCACCTGCACCAATCTTCTGGCTCACCACACTCCTGGTCATAGCCGCCACAACACTTCCTTACTTGGCTCACATCTCGTTCCAGAGATCGGTAAACCCTCTGGACCACCACATCATCCAAGAGATCAAGCATTTCAGAATCGACGTCCAGGACGAGCGTATGTGGACAAGAGAGAGGATCCAAGGCTAAGACAGAAGACCAAGATTGGATTCACAGCTCGTGTTGATGCCAAGATCCGCCAGCTGAGAGGGAAGCTCCAGAGGAAACACTCTATTCTGAGTGTTATGAGCGGTACGAGCGCGGCCTCAGCATCAAGTGAGACGACAACGTCCACCACACATCATAGTTGATCCAGTAAGTTGTTTTTTCTTCTTTTTCTTCTTCTGGTTCCCTCTTTCTTGAGAAAAGATGAATGATAGGAAATAAAGAATCTTGTACTGTGCGAGTTCGTGTGTATACTAACAGAGAAAATAGATTCTTATAAATAGTTTTGGAAGAAAGTATTGTCATATTCAGAGGTGGTTTCATTCATTATCTGTCTCATTCAAAGACTATAATCTTTATATGATATAAATGCAAGAGAGAGTGAAAGAAAATATTTCAATTTTGTTTCCTGTATTTGTTACAGGTATATAAAAAACATACACTCAGCAAGAAGAGATTCATATACTTTTATAGATTGAGAAAGAAAAAAGAAAGTGAGGGAGAGAATATATATATTCAAGAATCAAGAAATACCGATAATGTGTTTGAACCATTTGAAGCTTTTTCTAATGGATCCTTTCATCTTCTGTTCAACTGAGTAAACCTTATAGCCAGCGACTCTTCTCTTCCTCCTCGATTCCGGATCGCTGAAACTCCAGCTTCTTGACGCCCCGCGATCAGCGTTTGGAACGCTTTTGCTTTTCCTTACCTTCATCCTGGTAATCGTTTGTCTGATCGGCAGCTGGGAGGTTTCCAGACGCGGTGGCTGCTGATGGTTCCATTTCTTTGTAATAGTTATCCATAGAGGTGGTGGCTTCGTGATTTGGGTTTTGGTCTAACGAACTAGAGACTTCCTGGTCTTTTACAAAGTTTATAGAAGGCGACTTTTACAAAGTTTATAGAGGACATCACCGAAATGATTTTTTTTTTTCATTTTCGAATAATCAAATGTGACTTTTCTTGGCAATCAATTAACAACTTCATGCGGAGCTGGTATGGTCAAGGACCCACGTTTTTTCTTATCAATGTTGGAACAATTAAGTTCTAAAACTTACAAATCGAAAACAACTTTGAATACGTAACATCGGTGTGAAGCATTAGACTTTTATGTTTTATTCTTCCTATGCTTTGTCGTAGCTAGATTTGGTGTTGTGTGGATGTGATGCTTTCCACATCTATTTTCAATAGGCACGTGGAATTGTCCAATAGCGGTAATTCACACTGGAACTAACTGACGAAATTTCTCAATTTTTTTTATTTTCAATAAAGTTCCATTTCCTGGTTTCTCAAAGGAACTATGCAGAACTTTCAGACCAATAATTTATTTCATTTGAAAATAATAATGCTAGCAAACTTTGTTGGCGGTGGGTTTGAGAATATCAAAATTAGGAATGGGATCTTAGGCCTTGGGCCAAACATATGCTAAGACTTAAAAGCCCATCATGCTATAGAACTTAAGGATAACATTCAAATACGAACATGATGACTTGGTGTAAGAAACAGCTTCTTCACTTGACTTAAAAAGTTAGTATAATCCTAACTACTTCAGAAACGAAAATTGAAAATGTTTAATAGCAAAACTTTCACGAAAAGATTTTGATACAAAGAAAAGAAAACAAACCAGAAACAAACAACACTCCATATGATTTTAAAAATAAAAATGGTCACAAGAGAGAGAGATTATGTCCGTAGAACAGTAGGTGAAAACACACAAAGAGAAACAAGCTGATGGACAGTGAGAGAGAGATGACAGGGTACCAAAATCAGAACAAAGAGAGAGAGAGAGTGCCTTAGGAAACAAGTAAAAACCTTTCTTCTCAGGTAAGACAAATGCGAACTTTTTTTCTTCCTTCACAGCAGATCAGCAACGTTGGAAGGCAGCTCCTCAACAACCACATTATAAAACTTCTGAATATCAAACAACATCCTCTCATCATCCTTGGTCACAAAGTTGATCGCCACACCTTTCCTCCCAAACCTCCCACTCCTTCCGATACGGTGCAGGTAGTTCTCAGGCTGAGTCGGCAAATCGTAGTTGATCACCAGCGACACCTGCTGCACATCGATCCCACGAGCCAACAGATCAGTCGTAATAAGCACACGCGAGGAGCCAGACCTGAACTCCCTCATGATAATATCCCTCGTGTTCTGGTCCATGTCTCCGTGAGTCGCAGAGAACAGTATGGTCGCGCCCCCTCATCTTGTCGGTGAGCCAGTCCACCTTCCTCCTCGTGTTCACGAAGATGACGCTCTGAGTGATGGCCAGCGTCTCGTAGAGATCACAAAGCGTCTCGAGCTTCCACTCCTCCTTCTCCACGTTCACGTAGAACTGCTTGATACCTTCCAAGGTGAGCTCGTCGCGCTTCACAAGTATCCTCACCGGCTTGCTCATGAACTTCCTCGTGATCTCGAGAGCCTCGGGAGGCATGGTCGCCGAGAAGACTCCGACCTGGATCTTGGGAGGGAGGAGCTGGAAGATGTCGTAGATCTGGTCCTTGAACCCGCGGGAGAGCATCTCGTCGGCCTCGTCAAGAACGAACATCTTGATGTGGTCGGCGCGGAGGGACTGCCTCTTGAGCATGTCGAAGACGCGGCCCGGGGTGCCGACCACGACGTGGACACCCGCCTGGAGGATGCGCTGGTCCTCGCGGACGCTGGTCCCGCCGACGCAGGCGTGGACCTTGACGCCGAGGTAGTCGCCGAGGGCTCTCATGACCTTCTCGATCTGCTGGGCGAGCTCTCGTGTCGGGGCGAGGACGAGGGCCTTGGCACTGGACGAGGGTAGTAGTCTAGCTGCTGGAGGACGCCGGAGCAGAAAGTGGCGGTTTTGCCAGGTACCGGACTGGGCCTGCTGGATCACGTCGAGGCCTTTGCAGAAGGGGACGATTCCTCTTTGCTGAATAGCAGATGGCTTCTCAAAACCTAACACACAAAAAGAGTACACACACATGAGGTGAAGCTTTCTTTAGTGGTTCATTGATTGATCATCAGAGGACGTACCGTAAGCGTAGATACCCCTGAGGAGATTCTCTTGAAGACCCATGGCGTCGAAGCTGTCGTGAGACTCGTCATAAGAGGTGAAGAACTCATCCTGTCCTTCGAGACTGTTAACCATACAAACACAAAATTAGCAACTAACGAGTGGAAAGAAAGTGGGCAAAAACTCAAAGAAGAGAACTGACACATCGTTTAACTTCTGGTCGAACTGACGAGCATCAAACTGAGCGCCTTCTGGTGCGGATCCTGCCATGACTACATACATACACAGAACAAACAACAGGTTTAGACACAACAGAAAACAAACCAATAAAACAAGCATTAATATTCATCTTAAAATGATTTTCGGAGAGAATGTTTTCAAAAAAAAAGAAGGCACATGATTTATCAAATACTATTATAGACAAACCACTCATCAGCCTATTTCTCCATAGTAAAAAAAAAAACATAGTTAGCTTTGAGATTAAACAAAAAAAAAGACAGTTTTGAAGTTGTCTAAAGAACATCAAACACAGAGAGAGAAAAAAACAGAGCTTGAAGTTTGGTTTTTATTCTATTAAATCGTAGAGATCCTATGACAAGTACTGTAGTATTCGTCATCATCTGAAAAAAAAGGAAGATTCGTAGTGGGCTAAAAGATAAAACACGATCTAAAAAAAACAACGGGCCGTAAAGTTTTAAGATTTCGATATAAATCTGAAGAAAGTTGTATACTTTCAAATCAAATTTCAGAGCTATATATATATATATCTTCCTGAATAAGAATCCAATAAAGAGGGTCTCACAGGGAACGAGGAGAAAAGAGAGAGATGCATACCTGGAGCGAAGAGTAGAGTGATGTTTTTTTTTTTTTGGTTTTAACTTAGGGAGGCTGATTCTCCCAAACTCGGATCTAACCGGCGAAGGGAGAGAGAGAGAGAGATAGAGAGCGATTTGAGACTGGGAACGAATCGTAAAGAGGCAGCGAGCAAAACGCGTTGTTATCTTTTTATATACTACTTCCTCTCTCTCTCTCTCTCTTTTTTTTCTTTTTCTTTTCTTTTTTTACAGGAGTCGTGTTAGGGTTCCCTTCTCGAGAGGAAAACCTTCTCCTATTCTTTCCTGGATTTCCGGTTTTACCCCTTTTTTCATTAGTTCCGGTCCGGACAAGGATTTCCCAAAGACTAGTTTCGTGTTCGTGTCTTAATTCGAGTTACAAAGATTTGTGGGCATACTGTAATAAGAAAAATGAACAGTTAATTTAGTGGTTTGACAACAAAAAAAAACAATTATTTAGTGGAAAAATGAGGAACACGAGTTCTTATTTATTTAGTTACCTCAAAAAAGAAGATTCTTTAGTTATTTTTATTTTCTTCTAACAACCAAAGCTATCTTTCCATCTCCCGCCAACTTTTTGATTGCTTTGTGACGTGTAACTAAGCCAGCTTTCGAGGAGGAGTCTACTCAAGTGAACAAAGTCATTTTTTTTTCTCTCAAAATTTAATATTATAAAAAGGTCAAAGCCTATAACAGCACCGGATTACAAAGTCCATAAACACAAGGGCCCAATTTAAATAACCGAACTGGACCTAAAGCCTAACAATGAAAACCCTAGCGATTGACAGCTTTGGTGATGACGGCCGCCAGAATCGATTTCGGATTTGGCCGGACACGTGTAAGCATCCTCGACATCGAGGGCCACGCGTCACACAGACCATCACACCACCGTCTCTTCTCGCTATCACCGGAGAAACCCTTCCTCGGTTCACCGGGACCAACCGGAGCACCCAAACTCCTCGCATCACCAACACGAACGCCTTCAAGGTCAAGAGTGTCTTGATCGGAAAAAGAATCAATCGCCGCTGCGAGATCTCATCCACCGCCGTTCACCGCACACACCCATGAGAAAGCTTTGCATGCATCATCTCCCTTATCGCCGGAGAACTTCATACTCCTCCGACGAAAACACACAGCCATACCCAAACGAAACATAAAAAGAAGAGAAAGAAAAACTTAACCCTAAACTGCTAGGGGCCGAAAGCCGACGGCGCAAGGTTATGTAAACCTTCACTTCTCGGAAACAAGAGCCGAAGACGGCGGAACCGAAGAAGCTTCCCGTCACGGATGCAGAAGCCGGCGGCGACGGAGCTGAAAAAACTTTCGTCTCCCGGAAGAGGAACTCTTACAAAACGCATCTTCACCACGTCTTCAATCCAACCGCCGCGTCGTTACTCCAAGAACAAGACCACCACGGTGATGACTGGCCAGAGCTCGGACAAGGCAGAAGCCGGAGAAGATGGAGAGGAGATACCAGACGGATGATTCTCGCTGGAAAGAAAAGAACTCCGGCGGCGGCACGGACGCTCACGCGCCGGTCGACCGCCGGAACCAAACTCTCGATTTACTTTCCCTCTCTTCTCTCGAAACAGTACCAGATCGTTTACATACAATTCTTTTTAGTGAACAAAGTCATTTTCTCTATGTTTTTAACAAATCCAATCCATTTTTACAAGTCATGTCAAGCCTAGAGAGTGGTGGAGGAGGAACCGAAGAAATATAATTGCAATACTTGTTTTTAGTCTATACTTCCTTGTTTTGTTCCTAATAACTAAGACTCTAACTACCTTTAAGATAATAAAAGAGATTCGGCAGCATGTATATCGTAAGCAAAAAAAAACACCATCTAATAAACCTAAAATCTATTCTATTAATTCTGCAGTTTGACCAGTTGATAAAGGTTCTGTCCATCTTTTTAAATTTTATACTCGTCCCTGATTATTAATTAAACATATCCATCCGTGATTATTAACTACTTTACACTTCGCATATTAACTGCTCTCTTGATTCTATTAATAGCAGGCCCATTACTCTAATTTAACTATCCAATAATACAAGACAAAATTTAGCAGTGGGAGTAAACTATAAATGAGGCCCATAACTCTTTTAAGTCACGCCATAAGAGCAGCGGGGCGAAGAAACACAGCTCCACTAGAATTATTAGAATCAGCGTATTTATCATAGTCCGCATCAAAGAAGTGGCGTTCAGCAGCCGCCATTGCCAAAATGCGCGAATCATTCAAGTCTAAGGGCACACCATTAGTCCAATCTTCACTGCATAGCACAAACATAACCAACGTTTCTTGAATAAAAAAATGTAACTTTGCTAATATGAAACCACAAGAGACATAGATTCAGAAAACATTACCCGATATCGATAACAACGGTATCATCAAGAGGAGGCGGTGGAGCTGTGTAGCCAGGTTGATAAACGCAATTCCACACTTTGTACCTCCCCATCAGCTCCTTCACCCCTGTGACCATTTCAAACTATGAATCCATCGTCTCAATGCTTAGATCCAAATATAAAATTAAATAACGCTCATCTACCTGTAAAGGTGTAGTAGTAACCGCGGTTTCTGAGTTCCTGTTGCTGACTTCCTCGAAATCTACGATCCTTCCTTCGATGATGTAAACAGGTTTGGATCGATCTTAGCTTTAATGGGAACTTCTCGAGGTCTATCGCTGCTTGTATGCATAACTCGGGAACCGCAGAGATCGTACGGACGGTGAACCTCTCCTCGTGGATCTAAAGCTTCTTCTTCTCTGCCGCGAAGAAGACAACCTAAGATATCGATCGATGGAAGAAGAGCTACGACGAGGAACAGGTGGAGTCTCTCGAAGAGCTTAGGTTTCCGTTTTGAGGAGATATGGAAGAAACTTGGGTGAAAATCACGATGGTGATGTTGCGGAGAAGACGAGGAGCTCAAGCTTTTCTATTATTCTTTTTTTATTTTTCTGTGGTTACAAAATTTTTTATTTTTAGTTTCCACCGACAAGATGAAATTTACTTAAGACAAAACAGCTCAAATGAGTTTGTTGTCGGGATATGGAATTATATTGAGCCCATGGGCCTTTATTAACAATATCTTGATTTTAAATGGAATGCATATTATAATGTAATGTTTTTTTGGTGTAATATTATGTGTACTATTATGTGCAATAATAATGTTGCTATGATTATATATGAAAAGAGACTTTAGTGAAAAAATATAATTTGCATTTATTTAATTACTATTTCATTAATAGACAAAATTATAACTATATTTTGGTATTTAAACAAAATTTATTTCTATATATTTACGACCAAATTACAAAATTTACGTGTGAAATGACTATTACGTAAGTATATAGTTATGAACTATCACTAATTCAATATAACTAAAAAGAATTAATATTAAAAATAAATATGAAAAGTTAAATGTTTTGAAATAATAAAAAAAATAAAAATAAATATACCCGCCCTTTAAAGGGCGGGGTAAAAAATATATTCTATTAATTCTTCAACATGTCCAATTGATATGAAGTCATGTCCAATTTAAAAAAAATTGCATTAAAATATAACTGAAAATATAACTACATAAAGTAAACTATAATTGCATCTAAAATATAACTTCTGATTCCATAAGTATAACCACTAAAAGTCTACTCCACGTTCCTAATTTAAAGGAATACCAATATAACAAAAAAATGTCGACTACTATATTACGGTTGAGAATATAAAACATGTTGACAAAACAAAACGCACATGTACATATACGTATATAAATAACATTGGTGTATTTAATTTAGCTAAATTGTTAATTAATTCCTTGATTTAAGTCTAAGTAAAGATATTATTTATTTAATAGATGTTCGTTCCAATTAAAACACAAAATAATAGGTTAGATTTTAATTCTAATATAATTATATATTTATCAAAAATTATATTAAATTAAATTAATATTAATTCTAATATAATTATACACTGAAACAAAAACTAAATATCTCTTACTAATCATTTACAATAAAAATATTATACACAAATATCATTACAATAAAAATCACAAATATGATTAAAACACACAAATATAAAAATTAAATTAAAAAAAAATATATATATACCCGCCCTTTAAAGGGCGGGTCAAAATCTAGTGTTTTTATAAAACTGGTGAAGAAACGAAATTGCAAATAGATTCTGAAAACCAATTTACATTGAATGGGCTACATAGGCCCGTTATAGGAGTTGATCTTGTCGGCCATGGTTTGACTGATACATGCCCCCACTAACGCACACGCTGCCTTTTGGTGAGTCGAAAAAGCTCTCATAGAATAGAATAAAAGCACACAGACAAAAGTCGCAAAAGAAAAAAAAAAACGAACATTTGTAATCAGAGAAAATATCAAAATCAATCTCGATCTCCTACTTGCACACACAAACAATGGTTTACGCATCCCGTATCATCATCAGCCATTCCAAGAAGGTTTATGCTCCTCCTCTATGATCTTACGAAACTGTCTGAAAATTATCGATTTTCTGCTTCTGGGTGTTGATCGAGTTTCTGGGTTTTGGATCCTAATCAAATTGATTCTTCTTTTCATTTGCTCATTGTTGGTTGATTAAAAATCATGGGTGGATTTGGATTGGTGAAATTTGTTTAAAGTTAGTCGCTTTTTTTTTTTTGGGTTTTATGATCTGCAAATGTGTTAGCTAGAGAAAGTATATACCTTTTTGGTACAGCTAAGAGTAATTTGTTACATGTTCACTATCTATCTGTTGTGTTTATTTGAGTGCAGCTGAAACATGTTTCCACTTTACTACTACGACGTGAGCATGCTGTGGCAGTCCGGGGTTTCTCCAACACCACCCACCCATCCTCTCTCTCTGGAAGAGAAGGTAAAAATGATCTTTCATTGCACCTCCTTATACCCCCATTTGATGAATACTTGTCATACATTTAATATGTTTTAAGTATTTGATGTTTTTGTTTTCAGATATGCTCAAGACTCGCCTGAATTATTCTCAGGTAGAGAGACTTTCGAAATGTAGTGCTACCAATGTAAGCCCTCTTGCTCTTTCAGTTTCCTTTCTCATCTTATGTCGTCACTCAATCATCTCTAATAACCATAATCCTTGCTATTATAGGTACCAATGCCTAGTGGTATTTCAGCAATGAGCACAAGACCAGTGACAGGACCAACCTTCTTTACAAGGTAATTTGGATCCTCTCTAACTCAATTTCCCAAAGGGCCTGCCTGCCTGAATAGATACGTCTATCCTAACTAACTATAAGCTTCTTTTGTTGTGTTTTCAGCTCCCAGATGCGATCAGTAAGAGGATTTTCATCCAGTTCAGGTACATAGTTCTTCATCCTGAATTTTATTTTCTTACTCTTTGTAACTTCCAGCTTGCTCTTGATAATTTAACATGGTTCGTTTTTACAAAGAACTTCTAAAATATGTTTACAGATCTTCCACCTCATCAAGAGATCGGAATGCCTTCTCTTTCCCCAACAATGACTGAGGCACTGTACCTCCTCAGACTACATCCCTACTAAAATTTTCGTTATTTTTTTTGCTTTTATACTAAATCTATCTATATCCAAACTTCAGGGTAACATTGCTAGATGGCTGAAGAAAGAAGGTGATAAAGTTGCTCCTGGTGAAGTCCTTTGTGAAGTTGAAACTGTAATCTTAATTTAAGACTCAACTCCTCTTCTTTGTCTTTTTAATACCATGCAATTTGCCAGGAATATAACACTAATCTCGAGCTGTATATCTTTTAGGACAAAGCAACCGTCGAAATGGAATGCATGGAAGAGGGTTATCTCGCCAAGATAGTGAAGGAGGAAGGTGCAAAAGAAATTCAAGTTGGAGAGGTATGAATGATGCATTAGAATTGGCAAACATCTTCATCGTTATTTGTAGAATAATATAAAAACCGGTTCTGTGTCTTTGTCCGACCAGGTGATTGCTATCACAGTTGAAGATGAAGAAGATATTCAAAAGTTCAAAGACTACACTCCCTCGTCTGGTACTCCTCCTGCTGCTCCTGAAGAAAAACCAGCCCCATCCCCACCAAAGGAAGAGAAGGATCGAGAAGCCAGCAAGTGCTACCTGAAGCCAAGACTTCCAAGCCAAGCTCTGCTCCTTCAGAAGATCGTATTTTTGCTAGTCCTCTTGCCAAAAAGTTGGCTGAAGATAGTAATGTTAGTTTCCACCAAAAAAAAAAAAGAATTTACTAAAGCTCCTCCATTCTCTTAATTATCTCATACCTTAATTATCTACCCTTCTCGTGTAAACATTAGGTACCTCTCTCAAGCATCAAAGGTACAGGTCCTGAAGGACGAATAGTGAAGGCTGATGTCGAAGAGTTCTTAGGTAACACAACTCCTTGACTCTCTATTCGCTCCTTTACATTTTCCTCTGTTAACAGCATTTACACAATCCTTGGTCCTAATACATCTTCTTATGGTACAAAGCTTCACGCAGGTAAAGAAACTACTGCCAAGCCTTCCAAGCCCACTGATTCGAAGGCTCCAGCTTTGGACTATGTTGATATCCCTCACACTCAGATCCGAAAGGCAAAATACCTATACAACCTTATATCTATATTTCTTGTGTTGTACTCTAAGCCTAATTTTCCTCTGTTTCAAGGATTCTAAATCTGTTTATTGTATGGTATTGACAGGTCACAGCTTCACGTTTGGCATTCTCAAAGCAAACGATTCCTCACTACTACCTGACCGTGGATACATGTGTTGACAAACTGATGGGGTAAGTATTATAACATATCAGATGATGTGTTTTGATTCGGTCAATAGATGCTAGACATATCTCTTTCTCTTTTATATATATGCAGCCTTAGGAGCCAACTGAATGCATTTCAAGAGGCGTCTGGCGGGAAACGGATATCTGTTAACGACCTTGTTATTAAGGTACATTCTCAAAGCAAGTTCCGTTTCTGTTTCTTAATTGTGAAATCTTTATTCTTTATTTTCAAAAATTTGCAGGCTGCTGCATTGGCTCTAAGGAAAGTTCCTCAGTGCAATAGTTCATGGACAGACGAATACATTCGCCAGTAAGTGTTATTTACTGCTTCAGTTGGTTCATCATGGCAACTTTGCAAATTATCTAATTTGTTGGTTCTTAATGTTTATGTAAACAGATTTAGCAATGTGAACATTAACGTGGCAGTACAAACAGAAAATGGGCTTTACGTTCCTGTTGTCAAGGTGCAGGAGGAGCTCTCAGATACACAGTTATCACAACCTTTCTACTGTTAGAAACTTAAAAACTCATTAGGATTCAAATTGATTGATACAGGACGCTGACAAGAAAGGGCTGTCTACAATTGGAGAAGAGGTTAGATTCTTGGCTCAGAAAGCTAAAGAAAACAGCTTGAAGCCTGAGGATTATGAGGTTAGATTTTGGATTCGGTCATTGCTCACTAGTATTGCTTGCTATCTCCGAGAGCAAATCAGCTTTAAGTTGTTTCTTCTTACAGGGAGGAACATTCACTGTCTCCAACTTGGGAGGACCTTTTGGCATCAAACAGTTCTGTGCAGTCATCAATCCACCTCAAGCCGCTATTCTAGCAATCGGATCAGGTAAAACCCACACTACACACACATAAAACATACTCAATCCAATGACGTTTCTTCCCTCTTATTTGATTGTATTGTTGTGTCTGAAATCTCAAAAACAGCTGAAAAGAGAGTTGTTGCTGGTAGTGGACCTGACCAGTTCAACGTGGCTTCGTACATGTCTGTAACACTTAGCTGTGACCACCGCGTAATAGACGGTACGTGTCCATTGCCATTATCATTATATCATCACATGGAGAAGGTCTAATAGTAAGTTGTCGTCCTCCTTGTCTTGTGCAGGTGCGATTGGAGCTGAATGGTTGAAAGCATTCAAGGGATACATCGAGACCCCAGAATCTATGTTGCTCTAAAAATCCACACACAGAGAGAGATACACGCATCAAAAGTTAAGCTCATATGAGTCCAAGACATTAAATTTTATCTGGTTCAACAGTTTCTACCAGATTTGATCACTTTATCCCTGGCCCCTGCCTTGGCATGCTTTTCAAAGTTGCTTGTTTTTTTTTCTTCTTTTGCCATTCATTAAACTTGAGTTGACAGGTTTTTGTCCCAAAATAAAAATCAGGAATCCAACAATCTCACTGTTGTTAACATGAGTGTTTGGTTTCATCATGGGTTGGCTTCACATATAAACCCCATTTATTATTTGTTAATCATAACTAGAGATGCGTTTTTGATCAAAAATATATATAGAGAAGAGTGTTTCTTCCTACGAATTGATATTTCAAGTTACAAAAAGCTGAATCTCTTTGGCAATATAAAAAAGCTGATACTTGCCGAACCCGACCAAAGTCATCCATCATATGTAAGTTGTAACCAGACAAAAAAAACATAAATTAAAACCACTTCATCATCCCTTTTCTATGCAAGGATTTTTTTTTTGTGTATTTACATGGAAGGGTTTTATGATATTGTGACATCAATCCATATTTTACAATTTTTCCGTTTGCCGCTAACAGTATCATTTTGATCAATATGTACAGAATATGACTGAAACTTTATATATATATTTTGTCAAAAAAAAAATAAAAACTTATATATAATGTGTGAATGGAACTTGATATTTGGTTTGACCATTAAAACGAGTATTCAACCGTTCCATCACCCAGGTTGGTACTTGGTATATATGATCTTCATTATTTTACACAAAGTAAGAGTTACGTGTTTGACGAAGTACAAACGATTTAACAAACAAAAAAAAAGAAAGACAAAGTACAATCTGTGTTATCGTTACACTGTTTTAAAACTGACGTATGTTCTACTTTTTGTTTATTATTATAAGGTTTGCTACGAAATGTTTTACATTACCAAGTACCTCTGATCTCCAATATACCATATCCAGTCTATAACCAAATCATTCTATCATCTTAACGAATCATTAATCACATGTAATAATTCGGAAGTTGAGAGCATGCGCAAAGGTACAAAATTTTAGAAGTTCTCAACAATTAAAATTAAAAAAAAATGTAAAAAGTAGATGAAAAGTAAGAAAGAGAGAAAGAGCAGCTCTTTAGAGTTTTTATCTACACTTGTCATTTTTTAAATGGTTAATTTTCTTTTAGCTGTCAAATGTTTTTCTAAGAGCTTCATTATGTGTTCTAACCGTTAATAATACTCTAAGGCCGTTGACAAAAAAACGTACACTAAGAAAATCAAATTTGATGTTGTACAATTAGTATTCCAACCTACAAGTCTGTTTACAACAAGCAAGAAACAAAGATGTCAAACCAGGTTCCCTTCCTAATATGTCATCATTGATAATTCGATCAAAAAAATGTCAACTAAAAATATATTTCTTTAATACCGTGATCAACAAACAAAAAGTTTCAAATAAAGACTATGGTTCATCAAACCAGAACTTTCTACCTCCCTTCCTAAAAGCACAAGATTTCATTTTTTTTCTCCTTTTATAATCTCGACGAAAAGAGAAGTTACATATATAAAAAACTATACTAGAAAACAAAAACACTCTTGTCAGACATCTAGAGCTTTGAATCATGGAAGTTAACGGTGGAGAAGATCAATACGAAGAAGCATCAGAGTGGTTTGTAAAGTATTTAAATCGTCAAGGTGATTGGTTAGAAAAGACACGAGGAAATCTTATGGTTGCAGCGACAGTTATAGCTGGTATGAGTTTCCAAGTTATGGTTAATCCTCCTGGTGGCGTATGGCAGAGTGATATTTGTTCTTCCGGTGATCAAACCGGTACCGCACCGGTTTGTAAGGCAAAAGCGGGAACTTCGGTATTGGAGCACGACAGTTCGAAACGTGGGCTCTATCTTGGAATGGTTATTAGCAGTACAGTTTCGTTTTCTGCCTCCATGAGCCTCATTCTACTTGTCATCAGTGGATTACGACTCAGGTATTAGTAGTTTAACAAATTATATACGCCGTGGATAATTTATATAATAGGATCACTACCAGTAGATAAATTATGGTAATTTGTAGATTATTAAGTGGATTTTTTAATAAAAAATGCATTAGTGTTCATGTTACAAGAAGATGAGACGTAATTTTTTAATTATTTTAGTTTATAAAGGATAATATTAGATTGTTGACTGTGATTTAAATATAATATATGATTGTATTAGTCCAATAGTTGACTTAGATTAATTCAAAAAAAAGTCTAATTCGTTAAATCTACTTAAAATTATTGACTCATCACTATTTTCGATTGGACAAAAGGGTTACGAATCTATGACAAATCAATTTCAATGTTTATTTGGAAATTTCGAGAAACTGAGTGAAAAAGTTTGACTGCAAGATAACAATATAATTAAGAATCTGCTGATGTTTGTTATATAGGAACCGGATGATAATGGCGATCCTTGTGACATTTATGGTACTAGCGGTTCTCTGCATATCGGCGGCGTTTTTCTTCGCTGTCGCATTGGTTCAGTATGACGATGATAAAATCATATATATACTAATGGTTTATGTGGGATTTTGGGTCGTGTTTCCTGTTATAATACTTGTAAGCCAACTAGTTCGGTTTTTAGGTTGGCTTATTTGTTTCATATGTTGTTGTTGTTGTCCACGTCGACGGCGGTCCCCTCGACGGCTGCTGCCAATGACTCCATCTCCCGCTCGTTAACGAAGAAGAGGAGCATGTGGCTCAAACCCACATATGAAATGGAAGTACGGTGTTACTAGTGCGACCACTAGAATAAAAGTCTCCCATGCATGTCCATTATTATAAGGTTTATATAAGGCTGTCACTTGATTGTATGGGGTTTGTCTTGTTAAATTAGTACTATATTCTTTGATTAATAATTTTCTGTGTGAATCATGAATAAAAGCGTCTTGTAATAAGTCTAGTTAACGAATATACCACTGCAACTTAAAACGCGTTTTCTAAATGGATGTAATCGTCTAAACTCCACGAAAGAAAATGAAAACAACAACTTTAACGACTTTCTTTCACTAACAAGAAGGGTTTACAAAATAACGATTAATATTTTGTTATGAGAGAGAGATTAATATCCGGAACACATAAATATATGAGATTTTAATGTAAACATGTTGCCATGTTGTAAATCACTGATATTTATGTGATTGGATAGATCAACAGCATGCTACATATATATCCCACTTTACATTTAAGGGAAAATAAACAACTCGTAAAAGCCCTAGAGGCCTAGAGAGAAAGATGAGGTATAGTATTTTTACTATTTACATGTCAATATATCATGAAACTTAAGAAAAGAAATGGGTAAAAGTGAGTCAGAGGGAGAGAAGGAGGTAGGTCTCTTGCCCTTTAATATCCGTCTAAACCCACCCTCATCACCTATGTATATATATGCGACATCTATAACTCTCCATAAACCTAATAAACAAGGTATAAGAAGGTTGATCAAAAAAAAACAAGGTAAGAAGGAAAAAGAAGAAGAAAAGATGATGATGATGATGATGATGATGATGAATAACTAAAATGGAAACTTATGCTTTAAAATGAAAATATCCTCAAGTCCAAAGGTTTTCCACCCTCTTCATCTACCTTATTCACATCATGATCGTCACTTTGACCAACCCCGACAGATGTAGCTACATTTTAGTGCTCATATGTTTAGATACCATATTACATCTTTTTTTTTGTTCAACACCATATTACATCTCTCATAATAACAGCACATGCTTCTTGACATGTGTTTCGTATGATGGTTAATTGCTTTAATTTGTTATCAGCCTAATGACACTATATATAAAAATTTGCAGAATCGCAGAATATATCAACAAAACTAATTTCGAAAGGAATATTTCACTTCTTTATCTTTCAAAATTTTGTTGTAGCTATATTTCTTCCTTACAAGTTCAGGCTTCGAATGTTACAGTCCGCCATGCTGCGTTAACAGTAACAAAAATATTTATATGATCTATACATTTTTATAACTGTTAGAACAGCACAAAGTTGTATTCCCGCTCAATCCGTAGTTAACATTCGGAGACTCAGTTTCACAAATCTTTTTATATTCTATTTATAGTTCCGCTAATCAGAGCAAAATATTATTGATCCCAACTTTGTTTTTCTTGTCATCCATTCGAACTATTTTGAATCTTCCTATATGTTTTAAACTTTTAGAAAACTACAAATTTGAGAAACATGCATATATTTAAGTTTCTGCATGTGTGAACTATGTATGTGTATACAGTATACTTATTGTATGTATGTGTATGTGAGTATGCATAGAATGGTAGATTGTAGGTGTGTAAGACGAAAGATCTAGGGGGCTTCAAAAAAAGGAGAGAAAAGGACAGAGCATGTGAAAAGAGACAGAGAAACAAACAGAGTAGTGAACAGTATTACTCAGTTCTTTTAAAAAAAATTTCTCTGCAACTTAATGACCCCAACCCTCTCTGAAGTATTTCTGATTCTTCACATGCCTTCCTCCTCTTTCTTATTCCTATTCTACAAAACTAAAAAATATTTAATAAAAACGACAAAATATTTAACACTTTGAAAAGAGGACAAAAGTACTTTCACTTCACTTGCAACCAAACAAACCTAGTCCCCTTCTTTATCCAATGGTCTCTTGACTGCTCTCTATATCTCATCTAAACACCCTTTTCTTTCTATCTTATTTACAATGTTGACACCTTATCAAACAACACCACTTTTTTTTTTGGATCAACCAAACAACACCACATATTTCTACATATATATTACCATCTTTTTTTTTTCCGTCAAATTGTTTTTTAATTAATAAACGGGCCAAGCCCAGTACACTAAATCCAATACAGGAAAGAGAAAAAGCCCACAAACGCCCAGCGGGCTACACCAAAATAAATAAAACCGGTCCACTGGCCCAAACCACTAAACCATCTAAACCGGCCATCATCGATCGGTCGACGTCTCAAGGAAGCTTGCCACGTGGGTGAATCCTCACCGTCAGAACGCAAAGCGTTGCCCTAGCCTCGACTTGATCGTCACCGCCTTGATACGACGCCGGAACACCAACACCGCCACACTACGTTCGTCGGAGCTCAGAAACCTAAGAGCCTCCACCGAACCCAACTCTTTCTCTCGATTCGCTGTCTTCACGCCGGATATCTTCATCGAACCATCGCGATTTCCACCGGCTCTGCACTGCGTCAAACCCTAGACAAGCGAGATACGAACCATCACTTTCCTCCCTCGAAAGTCACCACCGTCACCGGCACTCATCCTAATCTGCGGAGAGTCGATACGCCGTGACCCAAACTACCACCTTTACGGCAAAAGAAACGCGCTTGAAACTAAACTAAAAAGAAGCCTTAACCCAATCAAACCCCGGGTTCCTAAACGGCAGCGTAGACCTTTGTGAGCTTCTACTCTCCGTGACCAAGAGCCGGCAAAGGCGAAGCCGGAAGAGACTCCCCTTCCCGGAAACTAGAGACGGCGTCGGTGGATCTGAGTGAGCCTCCACCCGCCGCAAAAAACTGGAGACGATGGAACTAGATTAGCCCCCATCTCCCGGACCACACCAACTACACATGTAAGCCACTCCCTCTCCACCGGAGACCTCCAAGCGTACGCGTCGTTACTCCAACACCGAGGCCACCGACAGCGATGGTGACGAAATCAGAACTCGGACAAGACGAACCATGGAAGAACGGCAAAGAAGAGGCAAGACGGAATCATCTGACGGAAGAGAAAAGGTTCCGACGGTGACACGGCCGCTCACGCGCCAGCCAAACCGTCGGTCCCCTGTCTCCCTTTATCTCTCTTTCTTTTTCTCTCGGACTTTTGCTTTAGTTATTTTTGGTCTACATATATATTACCATCTAGACAACTAACAAAAGTTGACAAGAAAATGAATTGTCAATTATTTAAAATTACGTTGTGCTCTTTAGTAAGTCAGCAAAGCGTAAATATTTTATATTTAATTTCTAAAAAGTTTGATTCTCTCTTTACCGAGTCAGAGATTTGTGCAGTGATACTCGCCAATTCTTTTTTTCATCACATCTATCAGTTGTTTTTATCCATCTGATTTTCATCTGCCTTACGTCAGTAATATCAGGGTTCAATAAATGTAAATAATTGTTTTTTAAAAGAGTTCAGTAATAAAGAGGAAATGGCACACATTTTTAGGCCATCAAGTATTGGGATACAGCTGAAAATTATAAAAGAGCATCTGTTCAAAGGAAGAAAAAAAAAGATTCCCAAAAATACAAATTTATTTATCATAACTTAACCAAAATAAAAAGGGTTAATACTGAAGACTATCAAGAAAAAAAATTGAAGGGAGAGGAAAGAGTAGTCAGAGAGACAGCAGCATCAAGTGCTGCAGCAGAAGCAACAGGAACACTGGGCCTGAGTCTCTTCAGATTTGCCAGTCTTTATAGGACCACACTCTTCTTCCCCTCCTTACATTTTTATCTATCTATTTTAACATTTACAATATTGGATATTTTAATGTTGTTTTGATTTTACACTACATGGCAAAACCCCTTAAAAGCTCTTTGTCCTCATCTGACATATCTTAGATTTTCTTTTATGAATGTTTTGTGATTTAACTCTTTGATTTAACTATCAACCATATAAAATCATGATATGTTTTTATTAATATTTTTCTCCCAAAATATCTTATTTTCCTATATGATATGTTTCATAGTAATAGAGTGTGACTAATTGTATAGTAATCTTTGTTCTAATAGTTAACTACAAAAGAAAATTAGTATATATAAAAGAGGGTATGGCCTTGTGAAGAAGGAGACGCTAGCTAGTGTCATGCAAATTGCATCTGAGGAATATATGTTAGAGAGAGAGTGAGATAAATATCAAACCAGAGGGAAAAAAGTGACAGAGAAAGTGTTGGTCTTGTTTGTCTGTGTCTGTCCTAAACTCAGGAACCCTAGCTAATCTCTGAAGCTATCAAGAAAGCCCTTTTCTTTCCTACATAACCCTTTGAGGAAAGCTAGAGAAGAAGAATAAGAAAGATGATGAGTCTAAGTGGAAATGGTGGGAGAACAATAGAGAGGCCTCCATTTACACCAACACAATGGCAAGAACTGGAGAGTCAAGCCCTAATTTACAAGTACATGGTCTCAGGGGTTCCTGTCCCACCTGAGCTCATCTTCTCCATTAGAAGAAGCTTGGACTCTTCCTTGGTCTCTAGACTCCTCCCTCACCAATCTCGTAAGCCCTAAACTTACTTTTATTATTTTCTATTTTATTGATTTCCTGGTTTCTTTTTTTTCTCTAGCATAATTCAACCTTTTGTTGATTCTCATGCCTCTAGAAGTTTGCAGCTTTTGTGTGTTTGAGTGTTTGTTTTAACTTTTTCTCAGAAGACCATTTTCAAAAACTCAGTGTTAACACTCTTCTATTGGTTATGGATACTTTAATTAAGGTCTTAAACTAGGGTTTTACATAAAAAAGATCATGATTAACTCTAAGGTCTTGGTTGATTAACTGATGGCAGTTGGGTGGGGATGCTATCAGATGGGATTTGGTAGAAAACCAGATCCAGAACCAGGAAGGTGCAGAAGAACAGATGGTAAGAAATGGAGATGCTCAAGAGAAGCATACCCAGATTCAAAGTACTGTGAAAAACACATGCACAGAGGAAGGAACCGTGCCAGGAAATCTATTGATCAGAATCAGACAAGTGCTCCTTTAACATCACCATCTCTCTCTTTCCCCAACAACCCAAGCCCTACCTTGTCTTCTTCTTCTTCTGCCTCTACTTATTCTGCTACTTCTTCATCTCCTTCTATTGATGCTTTCAGTAATATCAATAGGCCTGGTGTTGGTAGTAGCATCAGCAGAGGTTACTTCAACAACCATTCCATTGACTATCCTTATCCTTTGTCCTCACCTAAACAACAACAGACTCTTCATCATGCTTCTGCTTTGTCACTTCACCAAAACACATCTACTGCTTCTCAGTTCAATGTCTTAGCCTCTTCAACTGACCATAAAGACTTCAGGTTTTATTCATTTTTATTTGCCTTATTTTATGATTACCATTTTCTTAATTCTTGAAAATAACTTTTTGTGTTAAATATAATTTTCAGATACTTTCAAGGGATTGGGGAGAGAGTTGGAGTTGGAGTTGGGGAGAGAACATTTTTTCCAGAAGCTTCTAGAAGCTTTCAAGATTCTCCATACCATCACCAACAACCGTTGGCAACAGTAATGAATGACCCGTACCACTGTAGTACTGATCATAAGGTTGATCATCATCACACATACTCATCCGCATCATCATCGTCTCAACATCAACATGATCAAGATCATGAGCATAGACAACAACAGCAGCAATGTTTCGTTATGGGTGCTGACATGTTCAACAAACCCACACGAACTGTCTTCGCAAACACATCGAGACAAGATCAAGAAGAGGAGGAGAAAGATTCATCTGAAACCAAGAAGTCTCTACATCATTTCTTTGGTGAGGACTGGGCACAGAACAAGAACAGTTCAGATTCTTGGCTTGATCTTTCTTCCCATTCAAGACTCGACCCTGGTAGTAACCTACATTCTGATCTATGCTAATAGCTAGATAGTAACAGTTCCAATTAATGTACTGACAGTTTTTTTTTAAATATAATTTCTCTCAGGTAGTTGATTGAGACCATGTAGCATCAGTGATGGGTCTGCACCAACACACACACACACAAGTTTGAAACGTTGAAGGGTCACACTTCACCACATCTATTTCCGTGAAACATTGAGAGACAAAGACACTGTTTGCAGAAACCTACTATGTATCTCCATGTGTGTGTTGGGTCCAACAAGACAATTGATCCGACATTTATATATATTATCTCTGTGTGTTTTTCTCTCTTTTTTTCCTGCTACTGTTGTCTTCCAAGCTATCGTTTTTTTCTTATCTCACTCTATAGTGTAGCTGACAGAAACACAAAAGTGAACATGACTTTTGTGATGGTTATATTTGATTTGTTTCTTAGGATGCAAGCATCTTCAGTTTTTTTTTTTTTTTACATAACATCATTGCAAAGCGCCAGTCAAACCAAAACATCATTGGACCTACGAATAACTAGAGTTTGTCGTTTATTGAAAAACAAACAATCATATACAGCTTTTTGGTTGTATCATTGCATGCATGTGCTTCTTTTTAACTCAAGGAGCGAAGGAAAGTTAAAATTAAAAGGCAAACATAACCACTCTTGATCCGTTGAGTATATAAAAGCTTTTACGTGCGTATGATTACTTCGAATCATTATCAACGCTACCTATCTTATAGTATTACGATATTTAATACTTGTTAATCTATATGATGTATGAATGATAGAGAATTTTTTTTTAAAAAGGCATGTTGCCAACGAAGATCCTGTGAGTGGGAATCAAGTCCAGATCAAAACCAGCACATATTTGGTCAGTCATGCCTAGCAATAACGCGTCTTAAAAACACATTCATAGTTAGGGAACAAGATCTCAATATCATCATGTCCTAACCCAATCTGGTCATGAAACTTTTCACAATACCAAGAAAAAAAACCATGATCGATGTAACACCAGCTCTAACCAAACCAAAGTCAGGTTATCAGTTCCCATTACCTAACAACATCACATGTAAAGATGCAGAACTGCAGATCTAGAAAACCGTGAGTTTTACAGATTCGACATTCTCCTGATTCTTTTGAATTCCAAAACACGAATTAGATTTTCAACATTTTCTGCTTCCAAGAACTATCAGCTACAAATCTATTCGGTTCCTCCGCTACCTACAAGTGTCTGAAACGTCAGAATCATATACCTAAGAGAACTGACGAAGAATCTGTTTTGTGTCAAAAGAAAAGCAAAACATGGAGAAATTAAGAAACTTGATCTTCCTATCATACATACTCTCTGCCTTGATTCTCAATATAGCATCACACAAACAAACCGAAACATAGGGCAATACCACCGCATAAAACAGGGGACAACCTTTCTGAATCATTTAAAGAATGTAACAAGAACATAAAAAAAAAGACAAGACAATTTTTCAGAACTCAAAACAATACGAAATTAGATACTATCGGTTTTAATTTCTGCCTAAAACAATTATACATTGACATAATAAGACAGAGCCATTCTAATCTTTCTTTCTCTCCACTACTGGTGGTTTTCACTCTAGTTAGCACATGTATCTCGTTAGGGCATGTAAATGGAAAAAAAAAGCTACAGAGAAAGATGAATACAAAGAGAAAAAAGAATGTGAAATCGCGAGAATGTTGTGCTCATCATTTACAGAGGAAAATGGTATGAAGAAGAAGAAGAAGTTGTTGATCCAAGAATGTATATCTTCGAATCGTTGATCGTCTCAAAAAGTGTTTTTTTCTTTTCCAAGGCAATGAATGAAAAATCAATGAAATAGATATATATATTTTTCTCTGCGAGATCAGTAAGTATGAGTCATCCTTAAAAGCTGATTTCTCTTGAAAACCAAGAAGGCAACGACGCAGATCTGCAGCATTCCTGCGATACCGGCGAACACCAGACCAACTGTTTTCCCCGTGTTTAACCCTCCTGACTGCTTGAAGGTCCGTGCAGGCGGAGGAGGAGGCGGCGGAGGGAGGCCGTAACCTCCGTGGTCTGTTTCTATGATGAGAGTGCCGAGGAGGAGAAGCTAGCGCATTCGGAGAAGGAGGAGGAGGAGGGGATTTTTGAATCGGCGGAGGAGGAGGAGGTGATGGAGACGGTGGTGGTGGCGGCGGAGGAGGAGGTGATGGTGAGGGTGGTGGTGGAGGAGGAGACATAATGCCGACGGTGGATTGAGGAATCGGTGGCGTATTGACAGATTCGAGGGGCGGAGATCGCGGCTCCCAAAATGAAGGCGGAGGAGGAGAGGATTGGGATTGAGATTGATCTTGTTGTTGTTGTGATTGAGCAAGGAGGAAGAAGGCATGGAAACTGAGAATCATGGCCACTATCTTCAAAAACCCCATTTATCACCACCCCACCCAGATTCACGTCGATCCAGATTCTCAACAAACAAACAAAAAAAAGAGTTCTATTCCTTCGCCCTCAGCGCATGGTGGTGGAATTGGCTTCGTCTGATCGTAGCATCAGATGAAGATTTGACTGATATAAGAGAGAATAAAGATCTGGTCAACACGGGATGGAGACGACGATCTGTGTTTTTTGAGGAAAGCGAGAAGAAGGTCTATTGAAGAACCAATTGACCATACAAAGGAAAACTTTCGCTGCGAGGGTAATTTTTTTCCGGGAAAATGCCAGAGAGAGAGAGAGAGAAAGAGACAAGTAACGGCTTAGGGCGGAAATTTTGTAAAATTAATAGATTTTGATCTTTTTGACAAGCTGTAATTACTCCTAAGATATACATATCAATAATCCCTCCCCCCCCCCCCCCACACACATATAACCTTCCTTCTTACTAGTTCTTTCTTCTTCTTCTTTTGGTTAACAGATCGGTTTGTTTCAGTATTTACCCTTGTTCTAAAAATCGGCCGCGGAGACGTTTAATCGGCCGATTACACGTGATTCGTCTGGGCTCCGTGGCGAGTTGGACCACTTCGGTTGCATTATGCGGTGAGCCGAGTAGTGAGCGCGGACTACGTAGATTTATAAAACTCGGCCGCGTAATAGACAAAATCGCTTATCGGCTTACCGTGAATCTTCGTTTCATCCATTAACAGAGAGTCAGAGACTAACAAAACATTTTTGGCGAGAGGACCCGACTGAAAAAAAAAAGGTTTTTTCTTTGTCTGTGATTAGGTTTATGTGTGTTTAACAGAAGAACAGGATTCAGTAAAAAATCACTCAAAAATACAGAAGAAGAAGAAGGTTGATTACCAGAAAAAAAAACGAAGAAGATAACTAGTCACAAAGTTATAGTTGAACTGTGGTGTCCATAGTTAAGAAACACGTGTTTGTTTCATGTAAATTTGCTTATTCATCCTTATAAAATATTTATTGTTAGTATTTGACCCCACTACTTTCATTTTTGGATGTGTTCCAGCAACTTCTTTGATCTCTATATGTGATTTATTTTGTGCTAATTTGGTATGTATTTACAAATCTATAATTTTAGTACCAAGATATTTTATACATAAACATGTATATACATAAATAAGATATTATACGTATAAATAAAGTATTATACGTATAAAAGTACAAAAAATTCCCCCCGAGTAATCTACGAGTTTTTTCCGATTTTTTAATAAATCGCTAGGCCCTAGCGTGCCGCACGCGTAACGCCTAGCGAGTTTCCGAACAAGGGTATTTACACACAAGTATGATTGAATCCCATCTGTCAAGTATCAACCGATTAGATTTGTATGATAAGAGAGAATCACAGCTGAAATCGTTGCATTTTGTAATGTATATTCTGAGTGAAGAAAAAAATATGAAAAGCCATTTCCTATTGAATGTACAAACAAGTTTCCATCCACATTTTATCCTACTAGCAAACAAAGTAGCAGCAGCAGCTTTAGCAGTATCATCCATCAATTGGGACAGAGGCTACATTAGATGCCAACTTCATACTCAGAGCTTGATCATTTTGTGGGTTTTTTATCCCCATGCCATGGAACAAGCATAGTTCACCACCAGTTTCCCATCTATCCCAAAGTTCTGCAATTTTTTTTTTATAAACAGAGCAAAGAGAAGAAGGTAAAGATCAAAAACAAGCCAGGGTTAAAAGCCAAAAGAGATGGAAGATGTAGAACTAATCTCAAAAGATGTAGAAAAAAATACTTACATTGTATAGATCAATTACTGATTCATCAGGGTTTGGCGAGAAAGCACTGTTTACATACACAAACTTAACAAACAGCGAAGAAAAAGATATCATCAGTATAAAACCAACGATTCAACAGATAACACACAAAAAAATGATGGTTACCAATGAGTCAGAGTGAAGCTGCCTTCCTAGAAAGTCAATCACTTTAGCAAACTTATCCGTCCCTGAAATCTGAAGACCCAACACATATCAGATCACACGTATAATTAAACTCTCCAACCATATCAAAATAAACTAACTATGCTTCTTAGATATGATGTCTTCCAATCGATCTGGATCCAATCAAACAACAAAAGCCAATGAACAAACAAACTGGTGGATCTCTCCTCAAATGAACTTCCATAGCAACACACACACACATATATATATATATATATATATATATATATAGTTTCATCTGCTAATCTCAGTATCAGATCCTTAACACAAATGATTCAACCTAATGTTTACAATGTTCTAAGCGTCTAGGAGGCGCTGATGGAAGGATTGAATAAACATAAAGAAGAACCCTAATCTCAACTCAACTCAGATCAAAACAGTAATTCGCAATGTGATTGATTCGATTCGATTCGAAAAGAAGCTAACCTTGAACTTATCTCGTTTCAGTATTGGAGCACCGCCAGTAGCTCTTAGATGAACAACGACTGTTACAAAAAAAAAAGTCAGATACGATCAAATCCGAGCCGTGATTAGAGCAATCGACACAAAATTCTCAACATCTTCGTCGTCGACGATAACGAATCAATTACTCACTTTTCCGAACGGAACTCGGCGACTCCGTCGCCATTGTCGAGATTGAGAGAAAACGTTACAAAGACGACGACGACGACGTCACAGAGCATTTTACGAAATTAAATCAATTCAAGCTGGGCGCTTTACTTATCTAGGCCCAACTTAGTTTTAAGCCCATAGAGAGTTACTTACCTGCTAGCTAACAAACAAAAGGTTGAGTGTTTTATTTCATTTATAACATGTATATAGAAAACAAGACGATGACATTGACCCGTTTGAGATGGATGGATCAATCGTTATCCTTATAAAGTAATGTTGTCGATTAAGTTATGACTAATTTATAGGGATGGGTCCATAAATGGAAAGAAGACAAGGTTTAGGCATCATGCCTGGGCTGGAAGTTAGTGATTTGGAATTAGGTTTGGTTTATGACAAATCCAGAAGGCAATTAATACTCGATATTTTCGTCTTCTCTACAGTCATTTTCCATGTGATTATGTTCGTCTCCTCTTTGTCATTAACTTGTTGCAGTTGGAATCACATATTAATACCTTTTTTTTTTTTTTGAAACTACACATATTAATACCTGACTACATGTCTTTAGCAAGAAGTACACACAAAATCTAAATTTCAAAGGCAACACGCCGATAGCTCATAACAATGATTTTTGGAAGAAGTTAAATCCTTATTCCCAAATTCGAGTCTTCCATAAAGAAGGATGCTAGTCGGAGCTTAGCTCCACTAATAAAGCATTCTGCCCTAAGGGTAGAGATACTTTATTTGAGTTTTAGCAGTTGGGGGAATGAGGTTTACCAACCGGTTCTCGTCTACAATCCAAAAACAAATTATGGGTCTCGACCAGAAATCTTTTACAATAAAATAAAAATAGATGTTTTAGATTTGACCAAAAAATATGTTTTAGGTGTTAATAAGTATTACTATCAAATACTGGACTAAGATGTTATAACTAGATATAAGACAACTTACAATTACAATGGAAGATTTATCAACTGGTGATAATTTTTTTTTTTGCGTCTTCGTAGCTCCTTTGTTAGGTGTTCTAATGATCATAGAGAATGTAAGCTCAAGAAATTGGAGCTTGATAGGTTGTTGCAGTGGTGAAGTTTTGGTTCGTACACATGTGTTACATATGGAGAATGATGTGTGACACAAGCTTCGGAAGAATAAAAAGGAAACGTCAAGATGTGATGATGTGGAATATTTCCTTATATTTGGTTGACGAAATAAAGATTATTAGATCACAAATTGGAAGATTTGGTGATGCTAAAATATAGGAAAATATTATTTGATATATATCCTGAGTTTTCCTAAAATTAGGGTTAGTGCTTTAGACGTTGTAATTCTCAGAGAGAACCAAAAAAAAGGGTTTTGGGGTTTCTTAGCTGAGTGAGTCGAGAGACTTGATCAACATGTGTTGAGTCAAGCAAGTTGGGTTATTAGGAATCGATCCGTGTCAAGCCGTGTGTGGCGTTGTGTAATTCGGATTAAGCAAGTCTGTAAGATTGTGTAAAGGATTTCTAATAAAAGAGATAAGTGTTCTTTGGAATAACTTTGTGCCTTCTGTTTTCGCTGTATCTCGAACTTACAATTGGTATCAGAGCAGGACACCTAAACGAAGGAGAGTTCTTCGAACCAAGGTGAGATCCTGAGAAGAGAATATGGCGATTTTGGCACAAAATATGTTGCTGCTGAATGATGTGAATTATGGGTATTGGAAAGTGAGAATGAGAGCAAACTTACGTGGGGCTGATGAAGATATATGGACAGTTGTTCAAACTGGATGGGAAGAACCATTTGTGATGCAAGAAAATGGTTTGAAGACACCTAAACCGAAGACAAAGTGGACTGCAACAGAGAAAAAGCTTTCAAAATTCAATGCGAGAGCACTAGACACAATCTTCAGTTCTGTAGATGCAAAGCAATTTGAGCTTATTCAGGGATGTGAATCAGCTAAAGAGGCTTGGGATATGCTACAAAATGCTTTCGAGGGTACTGCGAATGTTAGGAGGATAAGATTGGATTTGCTTGCATCACAGTTTGAAGACATAAGGATGGCTGATGAAGAGAAGATAGGAGACTTCAGTGCAAACCTTAGCTCCATAGCCAATGAAGCACAAGTCTTAGGTAAAAAATATGAAGATGCAAAATTGGTGAAGAAGTTTTTGCGATGTTTGCCTACTAAGTTTGCAGCACATAAAGCAGCCATAACATTGACGATGAACACTGATGAACTGAAGTTCGCTGAGGTAGTTGGAATATTAAAGGCTGAGGAGATGGAATTGGAATCTAAGTGTTCAAAGCCTGCTCAAGACTCTCAAATTACAGTTGATGAAGACATCCATAGAGCTAAGAAGCTTGAAGAATCTATTCACTTGGTGATTCAGAAACTTGAAGAAACCATGAATCTTTTGAATAAGATGTCCAGTGACAGACTGCCTAGAGAAGAAGAAAGACATAAATGGCAGGCAGTGGTGTGTTTTAATTGTCATGGTATTGGGCATGTCAAAACAGATTGTCCATCGTTCAAGAGAAAAGAAATCAAGTGTAATGGATGTAATGGTTATGGGCACATAAAATCAGATTGTGTGAACACAAAGAAGATGAAGATGAAGATGAAGAGAGGCTGCAGTGATAAAAAGTCAGAAAGAAAAGAAGATGCTCTGAATTTCGTGTCTCTTCATGGAGTTATAGGATCTGAAAAAGACGTCACTGAAGGTGAATTTCGTGCGTCGTGTGTGTCACACACCAATTCTGATGCGTCACACAGTGGTACAGAAAGTGATCTAGATGCAGATCTTGTAGCTGAGTATAAGGTTCTCTTTGGTAAATTTGCAGAACTCAGTCACGAAAACATACAGCTCATCAAGGATAAATCTATCTTAAAAGCTCAAGTTGACACCCTAGAGATGGAACGGACTGATACGAAGGGTGAATCAAAGTGTAGGGTGATAGAGGATTATAATGAAGACAAGCTTCAGTCTCTTAAGAGAGTTATTGCAGAGCAGAATCGAGTTCAACAAGAGTCTGAAATAAAGTTTCATCAGATGAAACAACTACTGAATCAAGAACTTGAGAAGAGCCAGCTTCTGGAAAGACAACTTACTGAGAACTACAAGAAAGTAAGGATGTTGAACACTGGATCATATTTTATCAGTTGGACAATCTCCAAAGGTGAACTGGGGTTTAGGATACAAAGGTGCTACTCTAAAAGACCAAGCTAGTCCAGGTGATGTTCTCAAGTTTGTTAAAGGTACTACATCTCACCCTGAAAATAACTTGAAAGTTGAGAGAAGACATACATTTGCAATTGTGAAAGAGGAACTTAAGGCTCAGGAAAAAGTTCACCCTTCAAAACCTGCAATAACTAGGAGGAATGGTTGTTTGTTTTGTGGAAATCATGGTCATAAGGTTGCTTTCTGTTATTCCCGGAGAAACCAGATTGAAAGAGCTTGGAGGATGAATCTTTGCTATGTGGAACCTAGAAGATATGGACATGTATGGATAGCTAAGAAAGATCTGTATCCTAAGTTTACGAAAGGTGTGTTACACGAGAATATCAATGTGTCATACACTCGAATGGAAGATCAATATACTGAGCTTGAAGAGCCAATTCGATGGCTTAGAAGGTGTTGAGAGTTTGGTGGTCCCACAAGTATCATGAAGTTTTTCACAGATTTTTCACTCAAGCAGGGGGAGATGATACTTGGTTAAGAGGGAGTTTATCGTTTCTACAGTGGTTAGAGTTTAGTGAGCTTGAGTTGTAAAACTCAGTGAAAAAGGGGGAGAATGTAAGCTCAAGAAATTGGAGCTTGATAGGTTGTTGCAGTGGTGAAGTTTTGGTTCGTATACATGTGTTACATATGGAGAATGATGTGTGACACAAGCTTCGGAAGAATAAAAAGGAAACGTCAAGATGTGATGATGTGGAATATTTCCTTATATTTGGTTGACGAAATAAAGATTATTAGATCACAAATTGGAAGATTTGGTGATGCTAAAATATAAGAAAATATTATTTGATATATATCCTGAGTTTTTCTAAAATTAGGGTTAGTGCTTTAGACGTTGTAATTCTCAGAGAGAACCAAAAAAAAGGGTTTTGGGGTTTCTTAGCTGAGTGAGTCGAGAGACTTGATCAACAGGTGTTGAGTCAAGCAAGTTGGGTTATTAGGAATCGATCCGTGTCAAGTTGGGTTATTAGGAATCGATCCGTGTCAAGCCGTGTGTGGCGTTGTGTAATTCGGATTAAGCAAGTCTGTAAGATTGTGTAAAGGATTTCTAATAAAAGAGATAAGTGTTCTTTGGAATAACTTTGTGCCTTCTGTTTTCGCTGTATCTCGAACTTACAATTATACTGATGAGAAACATCCCACATCGGAAATATAAGAAATAATCTACTACTATATAAAGGGTTATGGTCAATCCACTAATTACCAATTGGTTTTAAGTTGGAAACCCATAATAAACCCGATTCTAACATGGTATCAGAGCGATAAGATCCTTTGACCTAATTTACTACAACTACTACTATACCGATGTTGGGCTCTCTGCGGACGTTGTTCCCACATTGTCCACGCTTCAGACCTAGATGTCTGAGCGTGAGGGAGGGTATTGATGAGAAACATCACACATCGGAAATATAAGAAATAATCTACTACTATATAAAGGGTTATGGTCAATCCACTAATTACCAATTAGTTTTAAGTTGGAAGCCCATAATAAACCCGATTCTAACATACTACTTGCTTGTTAAGGTAGTGGAGAGTTAATGGTGTTTGCATTTTTCAGTTTGTTAAAGTGGTATCGAGCTGCATGTCATTACGAACACGAGCCATCAGGAATAACTAGGCCTGATATATGCTATGACATAGAAGACAGCGAGACATTCTCCAAAGTCATGATCTCATCAAATCTTTTTTTAGTAGTACCATCCATATATCTTGTCAAGCATGCTGCAGATTTGGAGATAACTATCTTTGCACTTACCCAACTTAGAGTTTTTCTAGAGTTTTTTTGGCAGCATTTCCGGATTTGCTGAAAAAATTGATCAAGGTACGCTCTATAAAATTCACTGTTTATCTTACAAGCAAAGTTGCATACACTGGACTAGACAACATACAGTGTACGAGTCTACATATAACTATTTTTTACTAGATAAAATGACTTGATATCACGTACGAGTCTGTATCTTCATCATCCTCTCATCAATCCTAGTTTGTATCTCCAACTTTTGGAAAACATTAGGGTCATTGAGCAATAAGAAAAAGTTAAGAATTATACACTTTAACGTAACATGACGATGAACGTACGCCGTAAAAGATGAACGGGAGAAAGAGCTACACGTCCCCATTTCATCGATGTTCAGACAAAAAGATACAACCACGACATTAATCTTCTTGGAATCAAACAAAAAGCATCTTGTTTGTTAGTATTTTTGGGGTCTAGCTTCCAACATTCTCTTCTTTTGCTTTCCTTCTTCTAGTGTTTTTACCGATAAATACAACTCCTTCAAAAACATCTAGCTTAATCCAAGAAATCAGATGTGTATCAACTGTCTACAGCTTAATTTCTAACTTCGCATATCAGAATAAACAAACACAAATTACAATTATTAAGCGTCACATTTTACAGGATATAGTTGATTCTATATAATTATTTAAACGGCCTATGTATTTTATTGATGGTTTTGTTAGTATCGTATTTTTCAAAAGAGCACAGTATTTGCCATCTTTTTGCTATTCCATTGTCGTCCACATCTGATGTGGATTGATTGGTCGATATTTTCTTTTACAGGGAGCAGGAAAAATATATAACGAGGGTTATCACGTGCGCGCACGTGAGAGCGAGAGAGTTACGACACTTTAAGCGACCACCCGTCACGTGCGGGCTAAATTTATATCCACTCGATCGTTTCAGTTCCAAACCTGTCTTATTCATTGGTCCATCGCTCTTGTTTTCCTTCAAACATTTTCTATTTTACGGATTTGTTGTTTCGAAATATTACTTTTACTAAGTGAAATGAAAATTAGAATTTACATAGTGTATGATCAATAATAGGTAAATTTTAAAATTGGTTTTTACTGTAAAAAGTATAAAAAACAACCAATCGTTTATGCGTTTAGAATTTGTTTCCATGTTGACTAATGTGTTCCTTCATGTACACTTTAGCCTTCTTTTTTTTCCGTCTAATTTTCATTTTCATTGATAGCAAAGAAAAGATACAAGATAGCAACAACTAGAACCGGCGGAATACATAGTCATCCCCGGAAACTTAACCCCAACAGAACCAAGGAGAGCTAGAGCCCAAACATACGAGCAACAAACCAACAACGAAATATAAAACAAGTCCTAATACTCCTTCAAATATCCATGACTAAACACTCAAAAGAAACAAGAGTAAAGACTTAAAAGAGTCTATGAATAGCCGGGAGATCATGCAAATAATTAAGCACAAGAGTACGCAGCGTAGAATACTTCTTCGTGAAGAGCAGAGATCACATCTGAACCGCAACGATCTCATCTGAACTACCAGTTCACGATGACGACCAACCCAAACACCACGCCTATACCAAGGCAGAAACCAGGAAAACCAACAACTGGAATAATCTCCAACTCAAACCCACCTTTATCTGGAAGCCTTTGCACCTCCACCTCATTATATTGCTTCACAAAGGAAGCCACCGAGGGCAAACAGAGAGCAAGAAACAGACCAAGAACCACTAATTAAAAGGGCGAGAGGAGGACCACTTCGAAACCAAGAGATGAGAAGGTAACCTTGAACCTACTTCATCACAAAGACCAGAACCTAGCTCAACACACAACTCCACGTCACTGCTACACCGATGCTAAATCAAAAACCAACTAAGCCACACTCTCAAAACTCAGAGATAAAACCCGGATCCAATCTCTATAAAACTGTTACAACACCACTCCAAACAAGCTGAAGACACAACCACTGCAAAACAGGAGAGCCACCAAAGCTTGAAACTTTACCTAGATTGGAGCCTCAGACGAGGCCGTACAAAGGTGAAATCGAATAGAACCGACAGACACCCTTCCACACTTCCAGATCTCCCCAAAGTTCACCGGATCTGAGCAAACCAGGGTTCTTACAACCGTTTTCAGTACACAGAGAAAATGAGACAGTTTTAAGAGAAGGAGAAGGAGAGATATAGACGAGTACAAAGACACAAAACGAAATCAACAACAAGATCCGGTGACCGCGAGAAACGGCGGCCGCCGTATTAGGGTTTCACCAAAAAGACTTTCTTCAAGCGAGTAGAAAGCGTTTCTGTTTTGCTTGTAAATGTATTATTTTAAAACATGTTTTCTGTAATTATATTTATAATTTTCTAAATATTTTTGGAAAAGCTATGCTATATGCCTATATATATATCATAATGTGTGTAATTAAAGTTTTCCATTTATTCTGAATGATCATAAAACTGTTATGTCAGGGGAAAACATCGATCAGTATCAGCATTTAATACTATATTTCATGAGCTATTGGTTATTTGATTGTTTAGAATATTAGTATTTAAGAATCTGTAGTTGTTGAATGCAGATTTGCTATGACTATTGCGTAAACACATACACTCATAGGAAAGTTAATAATATTGTTAGTCAAAAAAAAGAAGTTATTAGTATTGTTGAGAGTGTCCCACCACCATTGCACCATGTACCGTTTTGCGAAGACATGTACACGTCCGTGCACACTCACAAAATAGAGAGTGAGTTCTATCGCATTTAATATATATACCTATAATGGATCGAGTGTGTGTCTAAGCTTGTGCGATTTGAAATGCAGTAAGCCCTAGCTAGCCTAGTTAATATTATATAGAAATAGCTGGTAGTGCATGCGAATGACGAGTTGTGCATGGTTGATATGGGACATTGTATGCCCCTTACTTATCCTTTTATCTTTATACCTACATAGCAATTTATTGTATATTATAGGTGTCCAAATGCTTTTATTGATATGTATCATTACCACAATCTTCTTCATTCATACGTACATTCGATATATGGTATTCTATTATTTTTCTTCTTCTTCTTTTTATTTTTCGAGAAAGGGTTTAAATTCAAATAAGTTAGGATTTTTCTGCTTCTTTTTGTACTCTATTATTGACTGATATTAAGCCGGGTAGCTAACTACTAGCCGGTGTCTTATATATCTTAGAATAAACGTTTTTCAAACTTACAGAAAATGATTGTCAAACTCGTCGTTACCGCCATTTTGGTTTATATACAAAAGTAATTACTTATTTAATTGACTAGATTTGATTGTTGGAGTCAACTTTTGGAAATTAATTGGCTAAATCAGCACGTTACTCTCATGATTATATTTTCACTTTTCACAACTCCCCCACTTCACCCACCACGAAGCGGGACAAATCCACACCTAGTGTACTTACTTACCGACGTAAGTATCCGTTTATACACTTGGCTCATAAACCATTTTGATTAATGACTGAGTGTTTGATCAATTCAACATCGAATGTATTTGATTTTCTCTATAGACTACTCTATAATGTGGCAGAGTAAACTTTCGTTTATAATACTAACGGTAAATTGGTGGAAGTGATATTTTCATCAATCAAAACCCTTCTCAATTCTCACACTATTATATAGAGTATATGATTTTCTTTTTTTTTGAGAAACATATATGAATTTTCTTTTGAAACTTTTTTCTTACTGAAGCTATTAAAGGATGATTCTCGATGATGCTGGATTTGTAAGCTATACATAATAAAACAACCCGTTTTATTAAAGTGATTAAACAAACGAAAAGAAAATGAAAGTGGGAAAATGGGTCCGTACTATAATGTATGCGATCTTCTCTTCTCTTTGTATCGGATTTTTCTTTCTTGGCTACGCAACTTTTGACCAAATAGCCCCATAATAGCCTTTTTATAGTTTTGTTTAGGCAATATTCTATTGTTTTATACTTAACACTAAATACATAAACTTCAAGGCAATTAGCATGTTCGTTTAGCTTTAATAGCTTATCATAATGCTATGATTCAGTGGTCCAATCTTGTTAGTTGTTACTTTGTACCAAATTTCATTTTTGTCATGCTTTTCTTTGTTTGTTGTTAGTCACTTCATCAGCTTAATACTATAGTAAGCATGTTCAAATAAATTCCCGAATTTAACATGATTAACAAAAAAAAAATTCCCAAACTATGAATAAATTAATATATATGCATTATAACGTTAGATGTGGATTCTTTCTCGTTCAATCAACGCAATCAAATCCAAGGTTGTCAAGCTGACACACGTACGTACACATATTTATAATACATGATTCCGTTATTTTTAAATAGTAAATAGTGTTTTGAACTGAAACTTCCACTATTCTAGTATCTATCTATATTTGCATGTCGATTTCGCGCTTTACAGTAGTATTTAGAAATAGTTAACAACAGATCGAATACTATTTTCCATTGGTATATATATATAACAGAATCATACATCTATACTCATGTATGGAAGTTCATTATTTTGTGGTTTTAGCCATCGATGATATGATGAAGGGGAAAGAAAGCTAGCGTGTGCTCTAATACTCGAGACTTACAAAACCAACACTATCATTTTTAAGCTAGAGCAAGAGAAGCCAAATCCAATCAAATACGGACAAAACAAAAGTACTCGAAAATAATCAAATATTGGATACTATTGTCCATGACATTTGAGACCAAGTCTCTTTCACTTTTGTTCGCCCATCTTAGTGATCATTATTAGTACAGCATCAAATCAACTCTTTTACTTTAGTTAATTATCTTTAAGTTTTGTTCTACTCAAATATCTTCTTATAGAAATTTAGTTAAGAAACAAAGAAAAGGCAACGACTCTTTGCTGTTCTATTTGGTGACAGAACAGAATAGCAAAACTTATGTTCCTCTTTCTTCTTTTGTCAGATAACCATAGCTTTTGAAAATTTCACAACGGAAATTAGTAGTAAATTGTAATCATACCATCACTAATATACCGGATCTAATCATAGCTCCCCGGTTAAACTTGTTTAGACGAGAATAATACAGTGGATAGGTGGTCTTCCGAATTTTTTTTTATGTTGCACTCATTTGTTAAATTCTCTTAGCACTTCCAACAAAGACATGCTAGTGAGATTTAACATAAACGGAAAAGAAAAAATAAAAAAACTAAGAAAAAGAAAGTGAAAATTCTAATCTTTGTACTTTAAAAAACTTCTAAATATATCATTTTGCCATATGTCAAGGAATCTATAAACCATGTATTTTTTTAGTGTCTCCCAGCGCGGCAGATATAGGCACTATCAAAGATACCAACAAATCCAGATGTTTTTCCTAAAGAGGCACTGTTTACTAATATGGATCATTTATTTTGGAGAATTTTGCCAAAGATGGACGATCATCATTTTGCTTGGATAGTATGATATATTTGGAAGGCACGGAATAATAAGGTTTTTAGTAATATGGATGTGGATGCAATGGATACATTAAAATTGGCTGAAACATAATCTATAATGTGGGCTGCGGCCCAAGATTCAGATGTAAGAAGAACTCTACCACCACAAGAAAATCACTCGGTTATAATTCCAAGGCGATGGTGTCACATTGATGGGTCGTGGAAGGATAATGATTATTTCTCGGGACAAGGATGGTATAGCACTTTGGAAGGCTTTGCGGGATTAATGGGGGCGCGAAATGTTCGAGCCAGTATATCACCCCTCCACTCGGAGGTGGAGGCTTTAATTTGGGCAATGGAGTGCATGAAAAATTTGCGACAGTTTCAGGTTACGTTTGCAACGGATTGTTCTCAGTTGGTGAAGATGGTTTCGGAACCAGAACAGTAGCCGACGTTTGCAAGTTATCTGGAGGACATCAAGAGTCTACAAAGTTGTTTCTTAAGCTCACAGCTCATTCATGTACCAAGAACGGAGAATTCAATGACGGACCGTTTAGCACGTTGTGCTAGACAACAATCGTCTTTCGTCGTTCACAAGGATGCAGAGCTACCAGTTTGGTGTGCAGAGTCTATATGAATGTGTGTTTGATGACAAAAAAAAAGAACTAATCTAGTGTTTAATTTAAATCAAAACCTAATTATTTAATTTGAATATTATTATTTTGTTTTTAAGAACCTATGTTTTACAAACTCACCATTAAAGTTGCTCTAAGAAAGCTAGTTATCACCAAAATATACCATGATTAACATAGATAGTTATTATACACAAGTTACTATGAGAAGCTAAGAAATTAAAAAAAAAAGTCGTAGAACACGGTAAAACATAGCCTCAAAAGGAAAAAACCGTATTACCCCAACCATTTTCACTACATACATTATTATTATACAATTAAACTTGTAGCAATAGCTCGATTCGTATTATCCAAACGAGTGGTCTCGTAGACAGGTAACTCTTCTCGATACCTCTCGATCCCAATAGCCGAAAGATTCTCCAACTCAAACAGATCAGAGCTCGCGTAACTCGCAGCATCATCATCGTCTTCTTCTTGAACGTTGTCGCACGTTGTCACGGCCTTGTTCTTCTGGTACGTTCTAATAAGATCCTTAGCCGCTTCGATAACGCGTCGGTTCTCCTCCTCCATGACGTGACGGTCGACGACGTTGTTCCCATGCAGTTTGTTACCATAACCGTAAGGGATGTGGATGGAGGAGTCTTCGTCGAGGATAACGTTCACTGGACAGAACCTCACGGATCTTTTGGATTTCCCGCTGGAGGATGGAGTTTTGCTTAGGCAAGACCTGGAGAAAGAGGACGTGGAGGAGCACGTGGTGCTGGAGGAAGACTGTGGTGGCGGCTGCTCAACTGAGGAAGAGACGGTGGTGTTGATTTTTTTCAGCTTCTTGTGGTTGCTTGCCGCGTTGGTGAAGAGAGAGTTGAGGAAAGTGGCGAGGCGTCCTCCGGGAGAGAGAGGCTGCTTCACTTTTTTCAAGTCGGTGTAGATCTTTAACGCCTTTGACTTGGTTCTCAAGAAGCCGCCGAGCTCTTGTTTGCTGCTAGGTTTCTCGGCGACGAGGGAGGTTCGGATCGGCTTTGGTTGACGAGTAGTGTGTGGTGGAGGAGGAGAGGCAGAAGGTTTGGAGCGTAGGTAGAAGGAGTCTGACTCGGAGGAGGAGAACCCGCTTGAGTCTGAGGAGCTTGAGTTGGAATATCTGAGGAAAACGGAGGAGGTTGTGGCGGTGGTTGTTCTCCGGGATCTCTCGAAGTCGGCGGCGATGGAGCGGCGGTGAAAGACGAGTTTGTTGTCTGAAGTATCACGTTCCTCGTGGTGGAGAGATGTGTTGTTATGGTGCTTCTTCTTTCTAGTGGATTCTAGGGGAGGGGAGTCGTCGATGGAGCGGTAGATTTGGTCGAGGAGAGTGGAGGAGAAGGAAGGTTGACGGTAGTGATGATGTCTAGAAGATGAAACTCGTGGCTTCTCCCAAGTTATCTCCATCTCTGTTGTTTAGAAGAATAAAGCTTTTGTGAAGATGTGAGAGAAGAGGAGGAATGGAGAAGGTAGAAGTGTGTTTTTAAAAGAGAGGAAGGAGGCAGACAACTGGCAATCATTGCCACGTGTCTTTCTCGACAGCTTATGAACACCAATCATACTTTAATTTACCCTCATTTTCTTTATTTGATAATACTTTGTATTATAACATTAACATAGTGGTGAAAATATTGAATTTCATGTTTGGGATAGTAGAATAGTTTACTCTGAATTGTTCTAGTTGAATTAACTAAACTAGATACGATGGATCAACAATGGTTCTCAGCAACATGTATGATACCGAGGTTGAGTGGTAAATAACACATTGACTACATTAACCTAAACAATGGTCCTTAGAGATAGTAATCTAAAACCATTAAACGAGAAAAACATTCTAGATTGCTATATTGTTTTCTTTACCATGTTGGCAATATTAATTATAGATCTAAAATATGTCTTCTCTATAGTCATGAATCAAAATGGTTAAGTTTAAGAATTTGTCTTGAATCAAAAGAATTATAGGAGATCACTGCTGGGTTACAGAGCAACCTAGCCTTTATTCACATGACATGACCCAAAGATTCATTTATTTGTTCCCTACTCATAAAGTAAAAGATTAAAGTTGTTCCTTCCCTCATCATAAGTCTTGTTTGTTTTTCATTTTATTTATTTTCTGTATTTTTTAAGTACTAAAACAAAAATAAAAATCTGTAGTCTATTACAGCAAACCCAATATTGATACTTGGGTCCATTATACTTTTTCTTATTTGTTTTCTAAACCTATGATGTCTAATTAAACAGTACTGCAAAAATTCATCGTTCTACAGTATTCGACCACATTTTAAATACTTATTGCACAACAGTATTCACAATTCATAAACTTTGGGTGGAGATCAACAGACAGAAAAAATATTAGGCAAATATATAAATTGTTGTATACTATATTAAGAAACATAAATAATCAGTGGTTTTGTTTCTCGAGTTCAAGACGAGTGACTTTAATATATTAAAAGGTTTGATAAACTCTAAACCAAATAGAGGGGTTGCAAGAGACGATATCAAGTTTTCAAAAAACAAAAATGAACAAAATTTTATTTGGTGCATTCCTGAGATCCTGATCGGAAGTAAAAAGGAGACACCCTTGGAAATCAAGCTTATGTCTTTACTTTGGTATAAAAGGAACATGTATCTAGGTTTCAGGTGGCAGTACAAGTGGGACTAAAAGCCACACAACAGAATATTTTGAGATCACCACTTATACTCTCAACTTCTAGTGCACTCGGAATGATTTACGGCGAGATATAAGTTACAACAAAGAGGTTAGATGACCTCGTAGTGAATCTTTAGTCTTTTGAAAAATAGGAGTTAAGAAGAAGAAAAAAAAGCGATGGAGATTTTGGAAAACCCTACAGAAACTATAGACTTTAATTAGCTTTAGAAATCAAAAACAAGAATAAGAAGCAACGTTATGTTTGTGAATTGTAAAGAATGGTTAAAAAAAGGGACTTTTGAGGGTGATTAAGGAACAGTCAAGTAATGCGGCTAAAGAGACTATATCACTTATTAACCTAAACACTAAACAAGCATGTCTCATTACTAACCATGATTTTGCAGCCCACTTTTAATTGGCAATTGAGTTTCCAGTGTCACTATAAGAAATTTTAGAATTTGTGATTATAAACACCCTGGCTAGTTAATTTTCATCTTAATTATACAACAGAACGGTTTCAATTACTCAGTTTAATAGTCTGATGTATCAAATTATCCAAAATGGTTGTAAAAATAACGTCTTAGGAATTTTGAGATATAGGTTATATATATAGTGTATTCAAACTCAATTCATCTCTTATGAAACTGTTAGATTTGTGTTTAAGAAAGCCATGTTTGGGATCTCTAACAAAATTCACGTAAATTATAGTACAAAATAAAACATGTAAGATTTATGCTACATGTGAGATTTATGCTAAGAAGCACGTGGCAAACCAGAAGGGTGGTGAAAACATTTTTTTAACCAGAATGAGTTAGATTTTGTGGTAAAGGGTTGTGGTTGTAATTTCCGCTGCCAAAATTTCATTCTTACTGGGAATAGTTATTTAGAATGTTTGGATCTCTGGCGAAAGAATGAAAACAATTTTTTTTACTAAAGAAAACAGCAGGGAACCAACAGTATAATGGAAATGATTAGACATAGACAGCGGGATTAAGACAAGATCATCTATCTGATTAACAAAATCAGGCTTTATTTAGAAAATACAGAGGATTTTTAATTATGATGAATTACCGTGAACATCACTTTCTTTTGCCATAGAGAAGTGATCTAACTCTGTTTTTTTTTTGTCAGCAACTAGAACAAATTCATATAGAATCTGTAAATCAAATTGATATATTCACATTTATATAGACAACAAATGACGATTGTTTTTTTAATAACCAACTCTGTTATAATATTAATTAACAAATATTTTTTTTTAAACAACAATAACACTTCTTACAAAATAAAACAACAATAGCACTATTACCTACATCACTACATGGATCTTTTCTATACAATTTCTTTTTGAATTCAAATAATTAACTTATGTCATGATGATTTACATTTCTGTTAAAATCTATAACTCCTCTTTTCCGGTTTTCACCCATTAGGATCCTTTATTTCTTTAACTTTGAATCATTGAATGTAATCAATATTTTCTAATATTTTAAAAGAACTATAATATTAAGTTTATCGATCCAATTATCTCCTAATTGTTGCCTAACGGGTTGCCTTACTATTTGCGCCAACTTAGGCTTATTTACTGCATAGTTTAGTGAAGTGTCCTAATCTATATACTAATTTTTTCTTTAAAACTCTACTAGATTTTGACCCGCGCTTTGAAAGCGCGGAATATTTTACGATGAAAAATTTCACTAATAATTTAACAAATATTTTGGTAATTTTAAAAGAGTGTGTATTTAAAATATTTTTGCATTTAAATCAGTGTTTTTAAATTCAACCCGATTGTGATTATACCGGTTAATCCGGAGATCTAACAATTCAATTTAGGTTTTTAAAATATACATATTAAAAAAAATCATTAAAACCCGAGACTAACCGATTGAACTGATGGATGACCGATATGTAATCTAATTGGATTTAAATTGTAATAGTTTCATAATTTGTAATCTTATAATCCAAATTTTAAAGTTTATTATTTTGCAGTTTATGAAATTATAACGTTTCTACAAAATTTTAAAGAGAAAATGATATATATAAAATAACTAAGATTAATTATTGTATTGTTTGGAAACATTGATAGTAGTATAAAAATATATTGTTTGGAAACATTGATAGTAGTATAAAAAATAAGTATATTGTTTGGAAACATGGATAGTAATATAAAGAAAGGAACATTAGTGATTTAATGTAGGTCTAACTATAAAGTATAAATGTGTATTTAATTTAAAAACTTACAAAATAAATGTTAGGTCCAACAAAATGTTTCTGTTTAAATAAGATAGATATTTGGAAACATGGATAGTAGTATAAAGAAAAGAAAATTAGTGATTTAATGTAGGTCTAACTATAAAGTATAAAGATGTATTTAATTTAAAAACTTACAAAATAAATGTTAGGTCCAACAAAATGTTTCTGTTTTAATAAGATAGATTGGTCGGTTGATTCGGCCGACCTCAAGAAAATATATTTAATACTATAAAGTGGATTAGTCCAAAACCGTCTCATATTGCATGACTTAAGTTTAAAATACATTTTGATTAATGCTAGGAATGGACCGATCGTTTGTTATAAGATCACCATATAAATTAATTGAGCCGAAAATCAATACCAGACTAACCAGGTAGTGATAATTGGTGCAAAGATTTCAGGAATGTGTAAAATTTGATTGATAAAATCAAATGGTTATAAGTTTATAGCAAACATATCTGACTTTTCCGCTAAATACTTAAGATTGCGATGTGGTGTGTTTTCTTAGAATTAATAAGTGAGTAGATTAATTAATTAGTCTTCCACATGTATGATATGTAAAACTAATTACTTATATGGTTAGCACTTTATCCTGATATAAATATTAATAAAATGACTTTTTGGCCGCAAAATCTTTTTAATTATCTCGTATATTGGTTTAGTTGTGTGTATTAAAGAGAAAAAAATCCTTTTCAAATACAAATGTTAAAATGATGCCGATAATACATACGCATGCAGTACGTAGTTATAACTTATAACCAATACAGTTACAGGGCTCTTCTTATTTATTTATTTATTATTTTATAGTAATCTATATACTGGTTAGCATTCTATTCATCTTGAATCGTAAATTTTTCTTGGCGTAAATTTCGTTTTGGGATGTATGTTTAGAATTAATCGTAGTGGATATATATGTGATAGAAAATTATGCATGATCAGTCAAAAAAAAGAAAAAGAAAATTATGCATGTTCAAAAAGTTAATGGTGCTCATTTGCAAAATGATTACTCCCGTGGGCTAAAGAAACTCCATTTATTTATTATTCTGATGTCATCAATCATCAAACTTAAAAAAAAAGTCATCGATCAATACTAGAAAAACGAAAAAAAAATGAAGGAAAGGATAATTTTCTTTTTCTTTTTTACTATTCACAGTTAAGCAAAAAAAAAAATGAAGGAAAGGATAGATTACTATTCCTTATATTAATGTGTAAATTGGTATATAAATATATAAGTACATTAATCATATAAGTTTGTACCCGTTACTTTTTAAAATATTTATGAGACTAAACATGTCGAATTATATTAAGAAAGTGATAATTAAGTGTTAGAAAATACAATATATAAAAAATCGAGCTAATGCAATAAATAACTATAAGGTTTGTTACCAGAAAAAGAAGAGAAATTCGAATATATTTGTTATTTTGGTTTAAACACATGAACACACAATTGACAATTGTGTAAAACTCCATTGTTTATTATGAATGCTCGCATGTAGTTTTGTGAGAGATCGCCTCATCGAATCCACGATACTTCACACTCGTAGAACTCGTCTTTGACCGATCGATCACATGCACATACAATTGTGAAAAACTGCACCAGTTTATGAATGATCACCCCTCCGAATCCACTATACTTCATACTCGTAGAACTCTCGACCGGACCCATCCTCGTCCCCCTTTTTTTAACGATTCATTTGCTTCGTATATGTATAACTACAGCTATATTGTTGTTCATGTAAACAAAAACACGTATGAGAAAAGTGAATGGATTCATTTTGCTTTCAACATCTGCTCCCACTAGACCTTCTTTAATATTTTGTTATCCTTTTGCATTATTTGATGTAATTTTTTCTTTTCTTTTCTTATAACACATTCCATAAGCTATAAGGGAAATAACTCATTCACATAATAATAAACAAAAGAGTAGCAGGGATTGCACGCATGTGTGGATATGATAGACAAAAGAAAGACAAAAGATTCCAATCACATCATTATTCGAGTTGGTGCATACAATAGCAAAAAGCAGATTCCTTTTAAATCAAAATAGCTAGACAGCACACGGTGCAATCTCTTCAAGAGATACGTTTGGTTTTTCATATTTTGCTCAAACAGACCAATCAAATGAGAAAATATACTTACCACATACATACATGTTGGTGTATGCGTGTCTACGGATCACTCCACTATCTGTGATTTGATTTGACATGTCCTTTTGTTGACATTCATAAAACAACGTTTCAGACCTTTTTATTGTAGTAAATAACAATCTCTAACATTACAATTACGTCTCAACAAAATTAAAAGTAACACTTAGATGATTTGTTAAAGAGAAATCAGTCTTTTTTGTTTCAGCAAACTAGCCTTTAATTTAGCCAAAGTGGTAGGAGCTATAGGTAATCCTTATCAATCCCCTTACTTATCATGGGTACTTTTGACTTATTAGATAAAGTTAAAAAAATAATAGATATATTTGGTTTTGAATTAAACTGCCAGTTCTTCTTAATTAGTTTTTTTTTATAAATTTCTATAAGAGGAGGGTCAAGAACGGCCAAAATTGCTCATCATGCTTCTCCTACTTACATGCGGGTTATCTAACTGAAGACCACAAGCCCCTACTCTAGCTAGTCTTGATCACAATCAATTTTTATTACATATTTTCCTCAAACCATTTCCAGTAAAAGCTAAATTTCATAAACTCTTACAAAGTTAAAGTGAATCTCAAGCCAACCATATGCTTTTTATGTGGTAGCTATCATTAATAGAGTGAACTCAACAGTGAAGACACGTTTAATTAACCATATACTGGTTAAAATGAAACAAAAGAAGTGCTAGTTACCTCAAATAATGGAGGTCAAGAAATTAATGTAGAGTAATCATTTCTCAATAAGGTGGTACTTGGGAGATTAAAAAAAAAAAACTTCGGCCTATTATATGATAGGAGCAAGCAAAGTACGTACAAATTAGTCCCTAAGCAAATAAGTTGGCCCCTTTGATTTAGACCCACCTCCCCAAACAAAGTAAATATTTCAACAAAACGATCAATCAGATTATGCTTGCTATGATGACATAGTGTGCAATGACACCTCAAAACAACAAAAGTAATCAAAGGTGTTATCAAAACCAGGCTTCTAGGTTCAACAAGTTCTTATGAAGAATGTTTTATTTTCTAAAGGCTTGAGGGAAGTTAGGTCAAACTCAACAACTAATGATTTTCTATCAAGAAAAGGAATCCGGAAAAAATGGAGAGAGAAATCACATATAACTCAAAGAAGAACATCAACAACTAGGACAATTTATAGAACACTGACAATGGTAAACACTCAGCAAGCAACAGGGTTCCATACTTAAAACACTATCACGTGTTGTAGGGTTTGTTTACTTCACACTTTGAAAGAAACTATAGCAAAGTAAAAGAAAACTATGAAGCAGGGAAAGGCGAAGCATTTTATGCATTCATTAACTAAAGAAGATAATAAAATAGAGTTTGGCCGTTTTACAAAGAAAATCAAAACATTTGCTTTCGGCTATATTATGATCCATTAGACAGAGGTTAGAACTTTTATTTAGAAGTTTGCTCCCCAGTTCGGATGACCAAGTTGTGATTGCTGATAAGCACCGAGTTGAGAGGGAGGAGAGGGCACAACCCCAACTCCAACATTACCACCAAGCCCAGGTCCCATGTGGTGTGGATTCGCCATTGCACCAGGTTGTGGCGGATGGAAGAGACCCTGGAACTGCATTTGAGGAGTTTGTGCAGCGGCGTTGAAGGATGGATGTGATGTATGGGATGGTAAATAAGCACCATGAGGCGTTTGACCAGCTACGTTGTAATATGGAGGAGACTGAAGGCTTGAAAGATCTCTTGGATTCTGCATCCAAATATCAGAAGTCTCAGCCTGCTGTGTTACACAAAGAAACAAATTTAGAAATAAAGCATAACAGGCCAAAAGGCTTTTGGCAAAAGCTGTGGTTAGGGCAAGCGGAACATAGTTATCGTTTACCTGAGGGTTTGGAACGTAAATATTTCCATCTTTGTATTTCATGCGAGATGGATCTTCAAGACCCATGGCGTTTCCAACTACATTGGGAGAATTAATCTGATACCCATTAGGGCTGTTGTAAGTCCCAAAACCAGTAGGACCACCTGTTGGGACTGGCTTGAACTGCTGGATGCCATACTTGACACCATTTGAACCAGGATGAGAACCACCACCTCCAGGCATCAGAACATAGCTATTGCCATTTGACGGGTGTGCATACGCTGCTGGGTTACCTGAGTAGCCTGGCATGGGGATCTGTGGGACATAGACTTGGGAGACGAACTGACGATAAGGCATAAGATTGGGAAAATGTGCAACTTGAACCTGCGGGTACATCTGTTGCATTGACGCCTGTTGTTGTTGTTGTTGTTGTTGTTGCTGCAGCATGGGAATCGTAGATGAAGGGCCATTGTTCACCATTTGAGTACTTAATACCTGCTCCATTAGCAAAATGATCCCTTGTTAGTTTTACTTGGCTAATGAAATGAAAGATAATCATGACACATGCAGGGCCCAACTGCTCAAAGAAAAGCATAACAGCAGGAACATAAATTACCTCTTGCTGAGATGGTAATCCTTGTCCTCGTACGTTTTCACTCATTGCAGGACTAAAATACGGTAACTCATAACTACCGTGATTACCATATGCCTGCTGAAAGGACAAGAGTGTTAAGTTTTGAATGTATAAGTCTGCCTTGGATTTTTAAAAGGCACAATTGCAGGAAACCTTACAGAAACTTTTTGCAACTCAGGAGGATCTTGCTGCTGTTCAAACTCTGAAGGAGTATAATTTGGACCATTCCTATTGAGCAATTGAATTTCCGAGTACTCCTCCAAATTGTCAGATCTGTTAGCCTCCTTCTCTTCAGGTAACTGTTGCTCAGATGCCACCGACACACGTAAGTCAGATTCAGAAACTCTGACATGATCATCAAGAATATCGATAGACTTATCCCCCGGACTATCTGTTATAGTCTCTGGAGAAGAAACTGGCGAACTGCAAACGATATCACCAAGTTACTTGAGGAAAGATACAAGGTGTTATTAAACTTTATTCTAAAATGTTCAAAAACAAATATCAACACCAACTTACCTCCGATCAGTTTCTCTAAGTTCTTCTGAAGAGCATGATTTCTGGAAAGCAGATTCTGGATTTATTGAAGAACTAAACTCTTGAACAAAGCTACCAAAAGTAAGCTGACATCGGTCAGTCTCTGGGACACGAATATGATCTGCGATGATGACATTCTGGCTTTCACTGATATGAGCGTGCGAAAGCTTATCTTGAACCTTAACAGCCTCCGATTCCATGTTTATGGAACTATCATCAGAACGACCAGCCTGAGACTTTGCAGGTGTTCCAATTACTCCCGGATTATGTCCAACAGGTTTCTGAATTGCTTTAGGCTTCCATTCTTTGTTCTGTGAGACTACTGCATTAGGAACAGGTCGACCAAGAATATCAGAAGTCATGACAGGAAACGGCTTCTCACCAGGACTTCCCAGTGGATTGAAAAAAACATTAGTTATACGCAGAATTTATAGTGCCTCCTGAGGCAAAGTGGTTAGCAGGAATCGAGTCAAAATGGCACACCATCCACTCAATAAACTAATATTTGCATATAAATTACCTTTTGTATGGCCACCAACTTGTTGTGTTCTAGCATTTTGGCTTCCTCTGTTTCCACGCTGCCTGTTCAAGAGAGGCCTATTCTTTTCCCCACCGCTGGGCAAAACAGACTCTCGTAAAGTAGTTTGACTGACTTGATCAATCTTTGAATTTGGGGAAGATGATCGATATGCATTTGTAGTCCCAGTCTTTCTAATAGAGGACCCTGACAAAGAATCAGCAGATGGATCTTTACCAACATTTTCAGAAGGTTTTCCACCAAAGCCTCCCCCTCTTACTTCACGTTTAATAGCTCCCACAGGTGATGATCTAGAAACAGGAGATGGTACATGAACTGGATCGGTGGAAGATGAATATACACCAATAACTGAATCAGTTGATGCCAAGGTAACACCACGGGCCGTCTGCTTTCCATCGGAGAGTTCTTTTCTGGTAGGATGCTGCAATGGAGTAATTTCAGTATCTCTGATCCTGACATCTGCTGCTGCATTACGATCTTCGGCAAGATCTTGATCCCCGGGAGATCTACGATCGCCTAAACCACCTGTTAAGCTGGCAAACAATGAAAATAAGAGCCGCAATATTATTTTTCTTATCTGAATTCAGTATAGCATTTGTCTCGAAATTAAAAGATAACAAGTTCTCAGTGGGCTTTCTTTCTATTTCCCAAGAAGTAACCATGTTTGAGGTAAACAGCAGTGGGATGCCTACCAAGTAAACATATCTACTAAAAGACAATGCCGCAAAACTAATGTATGCTTCTTTCTGTCTTAAAATAAGAGTCTAGCATTAGAAGAAACATTGAAGAGTATCATGTTATTGCACATATAAGAAAACAAAACAAGGCAAGTCGGCGATAGAACATGCTAGAATAAGAAGAACATGATAACAAATAAATGAAAAAACATACCCCTTTTGGTTTTGAGAGGCCATTCCTTTGCTAATATTTAATCCAGAAGACTGGGCGGAAGTACGCTTCAACTCTTCACCAACATTTGGATTAGACCTGTTGTCTCTAACAACGCGAAACTCTCTCATGGATCCTGCACTAACATGAAACAAATCAATTCAGACATACAAAACAGCATTTATAGATGGATATGATCAATACATTACATGAAACTTGGCGGCCTAACGCCAATCAAAAAGATTCAAAAATGAAAATAAAATTCAAGACATGCATTATAATACAGTTATCTTCTATTTTCCCTGGACCAACACATTTTCCTTTTTATTCACCCGAGGCTAAAGGATTGCGGCATATAACGAAAGAAACTGGCAAAGTATATTATCATCATGTTGATTTACCAGTAGCAGGATTCCTAGGAAACGCATTTCGTGGAGCAGCGTTCCTAGAAAAGGCATTCCTAGGAAATTCATTTCTTGGAGCAGCATTCCTAGGAAACTCATTTCTTGGAGCATGGTTCCTAGGAAACTCATTTCTTGGAGCAGCGTTCCTAGGAAATTCATTTCGTGGAGCAGTGCTCCTAGGGAAGACATTCCTAGTGTAGCCTCCTCTCCGAACATTATGTTCAGGCTGTGTACGAACATTATGTTCAGGCTGTGTACGAACGTTCACTTCAACGGTAACACTTTCAAGAGGTTTCTTTTCGTCGGCAGGCTCAACCGATACTGCAACCTGATGCCAAAGAAACATTCAGTATAAAATCATAGTTCATATAGAACAGAAACTTGAAACACCCGTTCTCACATAGAAACCTGACCTACAAACTGAACCCGGAAACATAAAAAGAAGAGTCCTAATGATCTCCAGGGATTCCGCAAACTATCTGAATGTATAGAAAAGTTGAGCACTAACGAAGTTTCATAATAAAGATGGCTGGAATGTCCACTAGTAGTAACACAACAAACAAACAAACTTAGCACATGTACTAGACCACCCATTGATATATACTAGTAGTAACATAAGCACTATAAACAAAAAACAACCCAGTCCCCTTCTGTATATACTAGTAGTAACACAAGCACTATATGAAACTTGTGAGCTTACCTCTTTCTTCCTGTCTCTTCTTCTCTTCACCTCATGAAACGGATCTGAACAAAAGAAAGGCCTTTAGCAAACCAAAATCGTAACGGAGACAGTAACATAATTATCCGAATTATCACCAAAACTCAGTTAAGATTAAAAGATTAAATAAAAAAACGAAACTTTTACATAAACCCATCAACACCATTCTACATACGCACGCATCCCTAGCGACCTAATAACAACGAAGGCTAAGAGAGAGAGGAACCTTGATGAATCAGCTTCTGCACAGCCTCGTCGGCGTTCATGTCAGCCTCTCTCAAGGCGGTGTATATATCGGCGTCGGTGTGGTTACCCACGATTTCTCTAATCGATTCGATCAGCTTCCTCTCTTCGTCGTCATCATCGGGTCCCATCACCACCCGATTACCGCCGGTTATTGACCCAGACACCATCATCACCGATCAAAGCCCTAACGGGGGATAACAAGGAAACAAAAATAGGATCGATGTTGAGTGAGTAAGTAGCGAAAGCGAATTTGAGGTTGTTGCCTGCCGCTATTGGGTGATTTCGACTCTTAAACCCTAAGATCGGAGAAGACTAGACGAAAAAAAAAGAAGTTTAAGAAGGAAAGATAGAAAAGTTGGTTCTAAAAAATAGTGAGTCACTGGGGGAAATTACCACTTTACCCCTTATATCGTGAATTCGGAAATTTCCATGGATATATACAAAATAGTAGTAAGCTTTTGCTGATTTTCCAACTCTTTTTCCTGCTTTTTGCTTTAATTAATTTGTCCTTTTGTAAACAATAAACATGATATTTTAATTATTTATTTAAATAGTCGGGTCAATATTAGATATATATTGATTTAATTATTAAATAGGACTTTCATGAAAATGTTAATGTATTAAACAGGACTTCCATGAAAATGTTATGTGGTCACTAAACAAGTAGTATTAGTCTTCACATCTTTGTCTAAAGATGAAAGGTGACAAGAAAAAATATCAATTTTAGTGATATTATAACCCAAACGAAGTTCTTAGAAGTTGCTTATATATATATACACAACATTATCGTTGATAATAAATACTACCAAGAAAATATGCTGAAAGAGTAACTACAGTAATACACCACTTTATAGATTGTACACAAGAGAAGAAGATAACGAGTAAACAAATCACCAAACTGTAAAGAAACTGTGCATGATCTATTCTATCTACAGCGTTCCAGATACAACCCATGCAAGATTTGAAAAGGCGCAAAACAAGATGTTGTAGCATTCCCTAGTGATACAGTAAGAACTCCAATGAAGAGAGGAGATCGAGAAAAACCACCAATTATATAAAAAAACACATGCGTATCTCAAACCAAACAGTTTATTTCTATCAATATGTCCGCAAGTAAAACATTTTTTTTCTAAAAGTGTTTGGTTTTGCTGTGAAAGAGTCTTGCAGAGAGAGAATCACAAGTACTGCTGTTGTATCCGAGCTTTGTTCTCTTCCCACCACAATCTTGCATTCGTTTCCCCAAACCTGTCTCGACTGCAACAACAAGAAGAAAATCTTGTCAAGTTCTTGCTTTTTGGAAAGGCTTTCTTAGCAAGAGAAAAGGGTTATGTTTCTTTCTACCTGAAGCGAACGCGTCTAAGCTCGCGTGTCCCATCTGGTAAAGCTCTGATTGTGATGTAAACACCGTCTTCATCTTGTTCTACCCATTCTGATTCGTTGTCACTTGCATTACTTACTGAGACCTCCTCTGACTGCTCTACATCTTCTTCTTCTCTTGATGAGCTACCACTACTTCTTGCAGACCCAACAACCGATGACGTCTCGGTTTTGGTGCCACTTATGCTAGAGAGTTTTGGCGTAGTCGCGAGACCAGACGAATCACTTGGATACTGGTTCTGTCTTTGTGTTGTTGTTGGTTGGTGAGCCTGTGATGAGCCGGAAGAAGCGTAGCCTTTTCCTCGAGGGCACTCATTGTTTAGAGGTGGAGTTGCAGGACCGTTCTTGGTAGAGCTCTGGTATATATATACCCAAATGAATAAAATGAATGGGGTTCATGTGATCATCAGAAATAAAGACAGAGTGAATGTATATGAATTACCTCATCTTTGGATGTAGGAGGAGTTGGAAACGGGACGCTCTGCTGATTAAACTGTTGCACATTGTATAACTCCATTACCTTTTCGAAATTCTCCGCCCACCATTTTTGAGCTTGCCGTTTATCAAACATCTCACGACTGAAAAAACCAAAGAGAAGTTCCAGAAACAAAACAAGCAAAAATGAGGTTCTGTTTTTAATGACTTACAAATAGTGTTAGGCTCACAACTATAAATGTCAAATCGCTTTGAGCCAAAGTAACACTATTTGATGAAGCCATGAAGAAAGTTAGTTAGATCATACACATGTCCCACCTACAAAATGAATATCACTAAACGCTTTCCCCACACAACTTGTTCTTGGAGGAATCCATTTTAAGATCTCAAAAAACCTTTTATTGGCAAAAAGGATGTACAGCTTCTCACAATACACACACAACAAACGTTTTGGGGACCACTTTTCAAAATTGATTCAAGAGAAATGCAAGTTTCCAGAAACATAAGATAACATCTTTAATATCGATTGTACTTCTCATAACGTGTCCCCTCAAGAAACACACACACACACACACACACACATTCTCTTAACTCCAAAAATCTAATCAAGAACAAAATGGATTAAGTTAATTTCAGTAGATTACCTGAAACGAATACGCTTGAGATCGTTGCCTCCCTCAGGCAAGGAAACAAAAGTGATGAGGACACCAGGCTCCACTTGAGCAACCCATTCTTTAGGCTCATCATCTTCTCCCTCCAAGAACACTGTAGAAGACTCTGACCTGCCACTCAATGATTCAGGTGTTCCTTCTCCACTCAAGAGACCTTTTAGCCTTGACTCCATATCTTTCCCTAGAATCTTTGGTGTAGAGCTTCCGCTTCCGCTTCCGCTTCTTCCAGGTCTCTTGTACGCATAATGGAACCTCCCGGAAGCTGATGCAGCATCTGAATCACGGTGGTGGTGGTGGTTCCGGTTTGAAGAACCCGAACAAGGTTTGCAGCTTTTGTAAGCACCTGATGCTTTTACTGCCATGTCTTTTATCTGAAAGATTCACATCCAAAGAAAAAAAAATCACATGATTGAATTACACAGAGAAAGATTTAAAAATTTTTTTTTATAAAATGTCATATAGAGTAAAGTTTTGGCATCTACAGGGAAGACAAAAGAGTTTTGTCCCCATTTTGTTTTGTTCATTTTGGTCAGAGCTCCCCCAAACAGAAACCAACAAGACTCAACACAGGTCTTGTCTCGGAGTTTCTTTCTTTCTTTTCCCACCATTTATATATTTTCATTAAAAAAGCAAAAAAAAAAAAAAAAAACAGATTGTGAAAGTGACATAGTAAGTAAAGAAGAAGAAATTGTATGTACCTGTGACGTCAGGGACTTAACGGCCTGCTTAGACCTGGGTGTTCCAAGAACTCTGTCACCATCGTCTTCTTCTTCTGCATCTTTAGATCCCCCATTGTTGGTGTTTGCCTGCTTCGAACAAGCTATACACGTGAGCATCTCTCTCTCTCTCTCTCACACCCTCCCCCACCAAGTTTCAATTCGACCTGAGAATCATCACACTTTATCAAATCTAAAACCTTTTTTCAGGAAATAAATAAATTGGCAATGATTTGTACCTTTTTGCTACAGTAGTTCCACACTAAAGCTTCTAAAACTACAATATACACACACACACTCGCGGTCGCGGCTCGTTAAATTCGATTGCTTTCTCTGCCACTGGGATTTTTTTTAGATGTTACTCACCATTGAAAGATGTCGAAACGACGGCATCATGCGAAAAGGAGGATCTGCAGATCAGACGTCTAAAACGACTCAACGCTTTAAAACTCTCTCTCAGGGTCCGTTCTTTGGGGCTTGAAGCTCTTGGACAAGGAGATTGAATGAGAGAGAACCCCCACACACACACACTCTTTGAAATGAAATAAAGAAAGCTAAGAACACTTTGGGGAGGGAGGGAGGGAGGGAGGGAGGGAGATGAAGAGAGAGAGATAAAAAAAAAAAGAGAGGAACTTTGAGATCGTTGGGACTCTGCTAAAGCTCTGTTGTGTTTGCTTCTTCCTATATAAAGCTCTGCCCTCTTTATTCTTTTTTATTTAATTTATTTTTTATGTTAAACCCATTTTCAGATTTTTTTTTTGTTGAGCTTTAATATTTATGGATTTCATATACGCAAATTCAAAACAGAGATTCTGATCGGTACCCAACATAATATTGCAGAATTCAATACTCTAATATTTTCTTGCTTTTATGTATCTTTGTTTTTTTCTTTAACGTCTGTTTTTTGTTATCCTTTTTTCATTTAGGGAATAAATATGTAACTATATGCAGTTTTATAACTATGCTTACTTAATTTTATAGACTGTACTGCATTTTCTTCTGTATTGAAAGTGTAAAAAGCAGACTCTACTTGTTTTATACACGCATAAATCTTACAATGACCACATAGTATTTAAAAAACTCATTAAGCACGTTATTACGTAACGCTAATTAACTGAAAAGTGAAAACTAATTGTAATGCTTTGAAATTTGCAAGAAATAAGGCCAAGATAAATTCAAATTATATTCTCTTTTTCTTTAATTCCTTTATCCGTTCATCTCTTGATTTGTTTACTTTACTCTCTTTTATTTTTTTTATCAATTTATTTCCTTTCTAAAGTACGATATTCAGTTAAAAGATATTCAGTGAAGAATAAAATGATTACCTTTTATATTTTATTTATAGTAAAAAAGAATTATGAAGCCGTGCAAAATATTCAGGCCGTGATCACAGATCGACACGTGCATTATTGAGTGATTCCGGTGGTCGATAATTCCTTCCTCAATAAAGTAAAAGGAATAAAGGAAACCAACTTGAAAATAAAAAAGAAACTGCATTCAGTAACCCAAAATAAAAAGAAACTAATGTAATGCGTTTTTTTTCTGTAATGTTAATGTTTACTTTGTCAACTTTTATCAGTAGTTAAATTGACACAATAATAGCCACTAACCTAGGTTACTACTCAATTAGCCCTAATTTATATTTTCAAGTAAACTGCATTTTTTCTACAAAAAAAGTAAACTGCAATCAAATAATATGTAAAAACAAAAAGAAAATAAATAACTACGAGTGTAGAGTATATATATGTCAGAATCTCACAGGAGCGCCGTGAAGCAACGGACGAGAATTAACTACACTGTTGAATTTGTTACCGTCTTTATACCATTTTAAATTTTGAAATAATACTTTAGTCTTGCTCTGTATTATTTTATTCATCTCTCTCACTTTCTTTTCCTAAAGACAGCTAAAAACAATACATATTCGATTAGAAAACAAAATATTACAGCAATGAATGATCAGATCGTATACTGAAAAATATTATTTTTTTACCTCACCATGTGAAATCACTGTGTTTCTCTTGGTTTTATGTTTGATATTTTGGTATTTTTAGACCATCGGTTCTAAATATTAATATGTGTATATGTATTTATTATATATATGTATGTAGTTGTATGATCCCCTAAATAGTGTAGAACTTTACCCAAAAATTCTAAATTTAGAAATTTTTAGAACTTTTAGATAAAATTCTATACTATTTAGTGGATCATGCAACTACATATACACATATTTTGATATTTATATTTAGAATTCCACTCGGTACAACTTCCCACTGCTGCTCTTATCTTTGTTGTTTATCTTCCTTCTCAGTGTTTTCGCATGTATCGTCAACTATATTGTACTATCTATTGATTCTTGCCTACTTAGTTTGATCAATTACGATCATTAGTATTTATTCCAAGCTTTATGGTGACCAATAGTATATTGCAATCTTCCAAACTGAAAAGAGTACATAAACTGACTAATCTAAAAAAAAACAAGTCATGATGAGACATGAAATTTAGATTCAAGCTTGTTATTAAATTTGACTATTAAAACTTTATAGAGTCGTTTTTCCAACTAAGCCTAACAATGCTTTTTGTCCCCCACCTTTCTGTCTCTTTCAAGGCTTAAGTATTTCAAAATCAAAACCCATTTCGAAAGCCAAGTTAACGTTATCCCCATTGCTAAGCAAGGTCATTTCAAAGTATGCTTTGCTTCAGGTAACACTTTGATAAATCTCTTTACTCTTGCTGATTTCTTTCACAAATTACATAAAAGAATATTAGAATCGAAGGATCGATCCCTTGTGTGTTTATACCTACGTTAAAAGATCAAGAACGATCACTTTATTTTTACTAAAAGCATTCGCATAAGTTAGACGTTCTTAATGGCTTACAAGAACGATCGCTTTATTTTTACTAAAAGCATTGCATAAGTTAGACGTTCTTAATGGCTAAGGTAAGCGACTAAGCGTGGTTGATCAATACAGTTAATAATAACCGAAGCTGAGCCCACCTTTTGTTGGGCCCAAATATAGTTAATAGCCCGCGCAAATCTAAACTACAGAAAGACGAGAGTCTACCCTGCACTTTTCCGTAGGTGATCATAACGACCTGTTTCTTGCGGTTCGTCTTTGCTTCTCGCAAAAAAATCAAAGAAGTCACTCAGCTCCGATCACTGTCTCCGAATCGTTTATCGCCATTCTCTCCGCGTGAATCCTAACTCCGTGCGAAACCCTAGCTCGCTGCGTTGGTAAGATATTGAGCTCGTCCTTCTACGGAGCGTTCGTCTGAGGTAGTGATAATCTTCGTCGGCTGTTAGCTCTGGATTTTCAATTCTCCCTCCTTGTTGTTTCGCGTTATCGAGTGATTCAGGATTACCGATTCCTGTTAGGATACGTTGAGGATCCTTTTCGTTGATTGCTGATTATTGTATCAATGCCTGGTTTTTCTTTACGGTTTGTGTACGTGTTCGTGCGGAATAATCGTTAGGATCAACACTACATTTTCGTTCTCAAATCCACAAACAGTCCACAGTTCTTTAGGTGAATCGGTGTGGCGATGGTATTATCTGATTGTATCTTCCCGTTAGATAGTAATCATGGTTTCAACGGTCTGGTTAGGCTATTATATGATTGCATACTGTTATGGATCATAGGCTGGCCTGTAAATCATCGTTTCTCTTACGGTTTTTAGCTCTCTTGTATCAGTTAATTACCTTATTGTTGGGGGGAAGATGCTTTTGTCTGACTAGATCGATTCATTGGATTTAGATGTAACTTTCTATCTTCTTAAATTCACAAGAGTTCATACTGGAACTTAGTTGCTATACCAGGCCTCAAAACTTCAGAAAATTTGTTCTCGTAAAATTTTTCTTCTTTTTATTTAACTCCCTTTCCTTGTTAGTTCAAACAGTTTGAGGCTGCAATGGATACACTGCCTGATCCTCAGTCGAAGTCTTCATCAAATGTATCTCCACACAGAAGAGGTGAAAGAGAGGGAGTTTTGAATAAGGCGCAGTCTATAAAGTCACATCCTGCAAATACGCTGCGCTATATCTGCAACCTCATGTTTTGAGTTCTTATGCTGCAGAAACTTCGCGTGATAGTTTAGTCTACCTCACAACATGTATGATTGGGCATCTTGTGGAAGTCCATCTAAAAAATGGATCGGTTTATCGTGGTATATTTCATGCTGCAGATATGGAGAAGGATTTTGGTGAGGCTTTGAATCAGACTTTATTTTACTTAGATATGTGGAGCATTGAAAGACACTACTATTTCTTACCATTTATAATTTTTTTCTGAAACTTCCAGGAATTGTTCTAAAGATGGCATCCTTGATTAAAGATAGTAGGCAGAGATCCCGTTCTGACTTTTTCAGAAAGCCACCTTTCAAGACGTTCATTGTTCCTGCAGATGAACTTGTACAAGTTGTAGCTGAGGTGTGCTTGCTTTTATTAATCACAAGCGATCTTTTTCTGCTTAAGTTTATGGCTATGCGTTACATGGCAGGGACATTACTTTGAGATTTGACATTTTCATTGGTTTTATCATTGGTGTTGGTGTTAGAATCTCTCCGTATCCAGTGACGGCACGTTAAATACCGTTCAGACTGAGAAACCGGTGGATCTGTTTACGGACTCTTCTATATCAAAGTCTCGTCGTGTTGATCAGGATAGAGAAGCCGGTAGAGCTGTTGATGTATTTGATGATAGTGGGTTTAATGAGGAGGACGACAAATTCCTGGACACTTGCAATGATCAGACTTTTGGTGGTTCATCTACTTCTAGTTTCCAGAAGCCAGCTTCTTCTAGTGGCAAGGGCTATGAGGACGTAGTGGTATGGTTGAGTTCTTTGTTGATAGTAGTATAGTAGTTTCTAGCAAAAAAAATTGTTGATATCTGACATTCATTTGCATTCAGGGTGACAGCCAGTCTTCTCAGAATAATACCAATGTAGATCAAAGGTGCTCTGATGATCGCTCGGCACATTCCCTCTGAACAGCGATCCAAAGACAGCAGTATCAGGTCAACTTTTTGCTATTAGGCTGTGACTTTTTAAAATATTGCTCTCACCTTGTGACTTTTTAAACATAACAGTGAGAGCCAACTGGGTGAGCGAAGAAAGAACAAGAACCCAGAGGTTTCCCACAGTAGCAGAGTAAGTTCAACTCCATGTTGATTATGACAGGTTAAACAGTGATTTCGTTTGGCGTTTTTAACATTGGTTCCTTGGCTCTCTTGTATTTACACAGTCAGCTGAAGCATCAGTTTCTGGTCATGGAGGTATTATGCGACTTCTTCTTACTCTGTTTTCTATATCTGCATATTTGTTTATCCGTTTGAACAATTGATGCCCACAGAAGTCTGAACTTTGTTTCCTGCTGTCTTCTAGAATTACCTTTTCGTTTTTACAAGCATGGCTAACGTTTATCTCAACTGACTATCTAGTGTCGACCAATAGTTTTCCATTGATGGTGAACCCTTTTACAGTTGCTAAATTGAATATAGAAAAAGTTGCTTTTGTACAGAAGAAGTGGTGACCTGTTCTTTAACTTCAGTCTAATTAGGAAACAAATTCGTAGGCGTGAGTTTTGAGAACATATGTGTGTTTGGAATACAGATATCAAAGAAAGTGCAAAATTTAGTGGTAGTGGAACCTCGGCGTCAAAGATTGTTGCTGAGAGAGAAAGGCAAGGCAGTGAAGTTTCTGGCAAAACAAAATCTGAAAGCTCTTTTAGACAGTCGGATTCTAGAAGTTCAGAGAGTCACCCGGCTCCTTCGACACCAAGTCGTCCTAGACTACCGACAAGCTCGTCAATTGGCTCTTTGTCCTCATCAGAAAAGCCCACTCTTAATCCGGATGCAAAGGTTCTTTTTATTTAATTTGTTCACATTTGATAAAGTGTTGAGCTGTGTGTGTTAATTTTTTCTTTCTTCGTGTTGTTGTTCACTAATCATGAGTCGTTGGGTGCATATATCTTCCCATGAGATTGTAATCATGGTTTCAATGGCTTGTCTAGGCTATTCTTTGATTACGTACTGGTAACCAGATTGTATTCTTTTGCTAGCCTAAACTCATCGTTTCTTGGTACAGAATATGTATACTTCTGATTGTTGCTCCCATGCTTTAAGATCTATGGTTTTCTTTACGGAGTCTGTTTTTGTCTCAGTTGTTAATCACATTATTGTCGGGGAAGAAGCTTTTGTCCGACTAGATCGTTTCATTAACTTCCTATCTGTAGTTTCTGCTTCAGCCGAGCAGCTTCTTCTGTGAAACTTGACAATAGCTCTTACATGCACAAATGTTCTTACTGGAACGTAGTTATCCGAGCTCATTGCCATTTCAGGCCTCAAAACTTGAGAAAAATATTGTTTTCGTTAATTACTTTTGTCAAATAATCTATTTTTCTTCTATTTATTTCACTTCCTTTCCTTGTTAGTTCAAACAGTTTGAGGCTACAATGAATACGCTGCCTGATCCTCAGTCGAAGTCTTCATCAAATGTATCTCCGCATAGAAAAGGTGAAAGAGAGGGAGTTTTGAATAAGGCGCAGTCTATAAAGTCACATCCTGCAAATACGCTGCGCCAAATCTGCAACCTCATGTTTTGAGTTATTATGCTGCAGAAAAGTCGTGTGATAGTTTAGTGGCCTTCACATCATGTATGATTGGGCATCATGTGGAAGTGCATCTAAATGATGGATCGGTTTATAGTGGTATATTTCTTGCTGCAGATATGGACAAGAATTTTGGTGAGGCTCTGAATCAGACTTTATTTTCCTTAGATATCTGAAGCATAGAAAGACACTACTATTTCTTGCCGTTTATATTTTTTTTTTGAAACTTCCAGGAATCGTTCTAAAGAATGCATCCTTGATTAAAGAGAGTACTTTACGAGGGCATAAATCCCGTTCCGAGTTTTCCAGAAAGCCACCTTTCAAGACGCTCATTATTCTTGCAGATGAACTTGTACAAGTTTTAGCTAAGGTGTGCTTTTTCTGTTTAAGTTTATCTGTATGCGTTACATGGCGCGGACATTACTTTGAGATTTGACATTTTCATTCCTTAATTCCTTTTATCATTGGTGTTAGAATTTATCCGTATCCAGTGACGGCATGTTAAATGCCGTTCAGAGTGAGAAGCCGATGGAGCTGTTGACGGACTCTTCTATATCAAAGTCTCGTCATGTTAATCAGGGAAGAGAGCTAATACCGTGGGAACCTGATGGGAATGTTCCTCCGGGTCTGGATAATGTGTTTGATGATACTTCGAAAAGGTATATATAAATATTTGAATTTCTTGCAATTTAACTTATCGGATTCAAAACATTTGTGCTTAGATATGAAGATTTGCTAGCTAGATCCTTAGACCGTGATTCTTAGCTGAACAATTTAGACGAGAATGGTGGGAATGATTGTGTTTGCACTTTAGACTGATTATGATCTTCCTTTCGAAAAGCTAATATCCTTTTATCTCTTTATTGAGCTAGATTTTTTAATGACAGCAAATAATATATTGTGAGGAAGAGCCCTTGTAGTATGCTCAGCTGATCCGTTTCTGCTTGTAGGCAATGGAATCAATTTGAGGCGAATGAGTTACTGTTTGGAGTAAAGAGCACTTTCGATGAGAAACAATATACCACAACACTTCCACGAAGTACTCAGACTAGAGAGCTAGAAGAGAAAGCGCAAAAGATTGCGACAGAGATTGAGGATGAAATTATTCGACATGTTCGTGTAGCAGAGGTGATGTTTATTTGAATAGATCCCTACGTCTACCTCGACAGCTTGACCCGCAGCTGGACATTTAACTGCAGACTTCTAATTGTTCATACTTGCAGGAAAGAGGCCTTCAGCTTAGTGAGAAATCTGATATTGACGAGGAAACTAAATACTCAGCTGTCCGTCGAGTTGATAAATTTGATGATGGTGGGTTTAATGATAAGAATTTTGGTGGTTCATCTACTTCTAGTGTCCAGAAGTCAGCTTCTTCTAGTGGCAAAGGCTATAAAGACGTACCAGACGTACCGGTACGATTGAGTTTTTGTTAAATAGTAGTATAGTAGTTACTAGCAGAACAATAGTTGAATCTGTCATTCATTTTTATTCAGGGTCAAACTCAGCCTTCTCGGAATAATACAAATGTAGATCAAAGCTGCTCGATATCTGGCGATGACGCTCAGCACTTCCCCTCTGAACAGCGATCCAAAGATTTTCCTGCCCCAAGCAGCAGTATCAGGTCAACTTTTTGCTATTAGGCTATGGACTTTTGAATCATCCAAAAACACAACACCTGCAATCTGAATCATATCAGAACTGAATACTAGAATATTAAAACCAACAATACTTCGCTCACATTGTGACTTTTTCAACATAACAGTGAGAGCCAACTGGGTGAGCGAAGAAAGAACAATAGCCCAGAGGTTTCCCATAGTAGCAGAGTAAATTCAACTCCATGTTGATTATGCCTGTTTAAACAATGATTGCGTTTGACGTTTTATTTCCTGTTCTGTTGTCTTTAACATTGGTTCCTTGGCTTCCTTTTGTATCTACACAGTCAGCTGGAGAATCAGTTTCTGGTCATGGAGGTATATGCTACTTTTTCTTACTCTGTTTTATCGTTTGAACAATTGATGCGCACAGAAGTCTGAACTTGGTTTCCTGCTGTCTACACAGAGTTACCTTTTCATTTCTACAAGCATGGCTAACGTTTATCTCAACTGACTATCTAGTGTCGATTAATAATGTTCAATTGATGGTGAATCCTGTTAAAGTTGCCAAATTGAATCTAGAAAAGTTGCTTTTGTGCACAAGAAGTGGTGACCTGATTTTAAACTTCAATCTAACTAGGAAACCAATTCGTAGGCGTGAGTGTTGATAATATATGTGTGTTTGGAGTACAGATATCAAAGAAGATGCAGAACTTGGTGTTGGTGGAACCTCGACGTCGAAAATTGTTAGTTCAAGCCTCGGCCTCAAAACTTGAGAAAATCTTGTTTTCATAAATTACTTTTACCAAACTAATCTATTCACTCCCTTTACTTGTTAGTTCAAACAGTTTGAGGCTGCAATGGATACGCTGCCTGCTCCTCAGTCGAAGTCTTCATCAAATGGATATCCACGCAGAAGAGGTGAAAGGGAGGGAGTTTTGAATAAGGCGCAGTCTATAAAGTCACATCCTGCAAATTCGCTGCGAATTATCTGCAACCTCATGTTTTGAGTTATTATGCTGCAGAAAAGTCGCGTGATAGTTTAGTGTACCTCACAACATGTATGATTGGGCATCTTGTGGAAGTCCATCTAAAAAGTGGATCGGTTTATAGTGGTATATTTCATGCAGCAGATGTAGAGAAGGATTTTGGTGAGGCTTTGAATCAGACTTTATTTTACTTAGATATGTGGAGCATTGAAAGACACTACTATTTCTTACCATTTATAATTTTTTTTTGAAACTTCCAGGAATTGTTCTAAAGATGGCATCCTTGATTAAAGATAGTAGGCAGAGACACCGTTCTGACTTTTTCAGAAAGCCACCTTTCAAGACGTTCATTGTTCCTGCAGATGAACTTGTACAAGTTGTAGCTGAGGTGTGGTTGCTTTTATTAATTACAGGCGAACTTTTTCTACTTATTTTATGTCTATGCGTTACATGGCAGGGACATTACTTGAGATTTGACATTTTCATTCTTTTTATCATTGGTGTTGGTGTTAGGATCTCTCTGTATCCAGTGACGTCACGTTAAATACCGTTCAGAGTGAGAAACCGGTGGAGCTGTTGACGGACTCTTCTAGTGTCCAGAAGCCAGCTTCTTCTAGTGGCAAGGGCTATGAAAACGTACGAGTATGGTCGAGTTCTTTTTTTGATAGTAGTATAGTAGTTTCTGGCAGAACAATTGTTGATATCTGACATTCATTTTGCATTCAGGGTGACGGCCAGCCTTCTCGGAATAATACAAATGTAGATCAAAGCTGCTCGATATCTGGTGATGACGCTCGGCAAATTCCCTCTGAACAGCGATCCAAAGATTTTCCTGCCCCAGGCAGCAGTATAAGGTAAACTTTTTGCCATTAGGCTCTATGGACTTTTAAATCATCTAAAAGACTCCCCTCACGTTGGGACTTTCTTTTGATATAACAGTGAGAGACAACTGGATGAGCGAAGAAAGGACACTAACCTAGAGGTTTCCCACAGTAGCAGAGTAAAACTCTATGTTGATTATTATGCCTGTTTAAACAATGATTGCCTTTGGCGTTTTAATTCCTGTTCTATTATTTTAACATTGGTTCACTGGCTTCTTCCTTTTGTATTTCCAGTCAGCTGAAGAATCAGTTTCTGGTCATGGAGGTATATGCTACTTCTTCTTACTCTGTTTTCTATATCTGCCCCACGCTATTTGTTTATCCGTTTGAATAATTGATGCCCTCAGAAGTCTGAACTTGTTTTTATGCTGTCTACACTGAATTACCTTTTCACCTTTATCTCGACTGATTATCTAGTGGCGGCGATTGATAAAGTTCCATTGATGGTTAACCCTTTTGAAGTTGGCAAATTTAATCTAGAAAAAGTTGCTTTTGTACACAAGAAGTGGTGACTTGTTTTAAAACTTCAGTCTAATTAAGAAACTAATTCGTAGGCCTGAGTGTTGAGAACATATGTGTGTTTGGAATACAGATATCAAAGAAGGTGCAAAAATTGTTGGTGGCGGAACCTCGGCGTCGAAGACTGTTACTGAGAGAGAAAGGCAAGGCAGTCAAGTTTCTGGCAAAACAAAATCTGAAATCTCTTTTGGGCAGTCGGATTCTAGAAGTTCGGAGAGCCGCCCAGCTCCTTCGACACCAAGTCGTCCTGAACTACCGCCAAGCTCGTCAATTGGCTCTTTGTGCTCATCAGAAAAGTTCACTTTTGATCCGAATGCAAAGGTTCTTTTTATTTGATTTGTTCACACTTAATTAAGTTTTAGCTGTGTGTTTTAATTGTTTTTTTTTTCTTCCTGTTGTTGTTCACTAATCATGAGTGGTTGGGTGTGATCAGGAATTCGAACCATCTCAACCACCAGTTGCTGTGCAGGCTCAATCTCCGACGGAATATACCTCATTCTACTGCCCTGCTGAACCTGTCCAGCGGATGCCTGTGCAGGCTCAATCCCCAATGGCGGGTGGCTCATTCTACTACCCTGCTGCACCTGTTCAGCAGATGCCTGTGCAGGCTCAATCCCCAATGGCGGATGGCTCATTCTACTACCCTGCTGCACCTTTTCAGCAGATGCCTGGTGGTTACGGAGTAAGTTCCTTCTGTTGTATATACAACCTAATATTTAGACTCAAAACTAAAGCCAAGAAGTCTCTTAACACTCGCAATGTAATAAAATTTGCAGATTCAGCCGCAATATTTTGAACAGCCGATGTTTTATGATCAATATTATGGCCAGCAGTATGGTCAAACCGGTTATCCTCAGTATGAAGCCCAGGTATGACACTAACTAGTAACAGAAAAACCCTTAAATCAATTATAAACCATCACTAATAACAATTCACAAAACGAAAAAAAATTATCAGAAAGAAGTGTAATGATAAATGGATATTGTGTTATTTTAGTATTCGCAACAGCAGCAGCAAATGATGATGCCTCCTAGGCCGCAAATGATGATGGGTCAGCCTCCTAGGCCGCCTCCCCCTCACCAGCCGGTTATTGCTATTTTCACCTCTTTTTCTTCCTTTCTGTTATGTTCAGAGAGTTTTTAAGTTTATTGGATACTGAGATATCTCGCTCTCTGTTGTGTTGTTTCTTTTGTTACAGGAAAATCCATATTATGAAGGACGACAGTAATAAGAACCCCGATATGATGATGAAGTTGTTTTTGAAGTAAAGGACGTGAAGGAACCAACCCTCTGTTTTGGTTTAGGCTCTTTTCTTGGTCTTATCCCTCTTTCTGAAACCATTTTCTCCCTTTTTAGATTCCCCCGATCGAGTCTCTTGTTAAAGACCTATATGTACTCTCTTGTATCTCTGAAGATATTACATAAATTTTAGAATTGAGGTCTTTCTCATGTGTGCCATCACCACCTCGTCGTTCGCGTTTTTGTCTGTGCTTGTGTGCTTTTTGTTGATTTGCATAATGCTTGATTTCTGAAGTGATTTAATGTTGGTGACATGTTTCATCTTCCAAACGACGGGTTCGACAATCACGCGATCGCGTGGATTTTAGAAATAGTGATGTGGCGGATGTGAATAAGCTGTGAACATTATTTATGCTATTCTACGTAGAAGGCAGTACCGTGAAGCGTGAAGCCTCATCAAAGTCCGTTAAGTGTGGTTGCCTACCTTTATAACTCTGTCTCAGAGGTTTGTTTATGTCTAAAGAGAGTCTCTTTAAGAGACTGACTTTGTCTATGAAACTATACAATATGCAGCCATACTTTCACGAGTTTCGTTACCTACATGCGTTGAAGAGAGCTAGAACCTCTGGTCGTCGTTTCCTCAACACAAAGAAGCTACAAGGAATCAAACTCTCCACACTCGCATCTCTTCAAGAACCCTCAGCGAAAAGGGCTCGAAAACATCTTGTTCGGGCTTAACCGGTAACAACAATGACATGTTACAACAAAACCCAAAATTCAGGTTCTCAGGTTATCCATCAGACCACCATGTCTCAGTTCTCATGGGAGACTTTTGCTCCGGCTTGTGGTTTGATGAGACCATGACAGGAAGTCATCCTTGGCTATTCATGAAATGCTATGTCTTTCAGGTCTATCTTTCTGCGATCTCTACTGCAAAAACAAAAGTTGTAAACCTTTCAGCTAATTTGTTTCCTTGATTTGGTGTATTTTTTTTAAGCTTATCATTTAGTCAATAATTATCAGATGACCTTGATTTGTAGTGTGAATGTTGTTAATAAATAAAAGAAAGTAGTTTCTGAAAAAAAAATTATTGGAAAATCATTTAGAATAGCATTTATCTAATGCAGATGCTTTTTTTTTGTAGGAATTCAATGCAGATGCTCTCCAAATGATTTTTGTCTAATGTTTTCGTACGAAGTGTTTTGATCGAGTATTTTCATTTAGAATATATTTTTTAAATAATATATTTTATTTAATAATATCACCAATTATATTTATATTCAAAAATTTAAATTAAATTTTAATTTAAAATAGAAACCAAATTAAAATATTTTTAAAATAATAAAATTTCAGATTTAAAATATACTAATTATGATTTATTATTTTAAATAAAAATATAAAATTGATATATGTATATATATATATATATATAATTATATATAATATAATAATTTTATATGATAGTTTTATATATTAATCATTTACTACTTTACCAATTATTTTATTAAATAATTTGTACTACTATACTGTTTTGTAACATATTGTTTTTATATCATACTACTATTGATTTGTCATTAGTTTTACCAATCAAGTTCTTAGTCCATTGCGGCTAGTCCGCACTAAATACTTTGATCTATAATTCTTGTATTTGTATATATGTCTTAGGGTTGGATTATTGGGTTCATGTCTATTTCAAGTTTTGAGTGGTTTAGCTTGGTTTAGAAAAACATGTGAACACTTTTTTGTTTGATAAAAAATATAGAACATTTCAAAAGAATTGATACTTTTTTACAAGGTTGTAGCTCTTTCGATTTCATTAGCAATGTCAAACAAATTAACTCAAAAAAGAGTTTATACTTAGAAATCATACTATCATCTTATCTCCAAATCACATCAAAACGTTACCACGTACGAAAAACATTATTCATAATGTGAGGGTACACGTCAAGTGGTCCATTCAACTTCGATTGACCAACATATCTGTCTTCATCTCATTTTACTAAGGTTATATTATCTCTTGATGTTTATACCCCCTCCAATCATATTTAAATATTTACATCAAATCTCTTTGATTACAATCCTCCACCAACCAAATAGTCATCACAACCACAATAATTTGTTGTACTGCTCGAAGCAATATTGCTGGTACATCTATCTAAATCTTATAAAAGTATTTATTATATAATGGATTGTGGATGGTGAATTTATATATCCAAATTCCAGTTGTGGATTTTGAAAGAGTTAAACCTTTAAAATCCCAATCCAGCTAAATACATATATTTAACTCTTGTCAGTTAATAGGTGTTTGTGGCTAAACCTCAGTTTCTTGAAAGCTTGTAATGATGTCTAAAAAATGAAGAAAAAAGCTTTGTAATGTTTTCAAAATATTCTTCAAATGGAATTTCTCCTCCTCAAACATGCATGTGGGTGTGACTAAATTTTTCGAGTATTGGATCAACAATCAGATGAAAGATAATTGCACAGAAAGTTTAACAATCATGATTATAATATGTCCATGATAATATTGATCATTTCAATATCTATGCTGTGAGTTTGTGACAAACATATATTATTAACAAGAAATGATGAGATGAAAATGGTTATTTCTAATGTCTTCGGAAAGTAATATTCATCTACATATATTATATAAGTTCTCAACATTTACGAGCCTATGTTATTGCTTTGAGCAGTATAGCTTTTTAATATTTATATTATCCTCGAGAACCAACAGTTATAGAAGATAAAACCAGATTCTATATCTGCATCACAACATGTCCCCACAATCTAGACCCTGTTATTATAAATACTAATGACAACATTATAGTACAGATTGATACTCTAATTATCTCTAAATTATTATATAAAACACCAATATATAACATTATATAGTCTATGATATGAAACATAAATTGTATAGTACAACCTAAAACAATGGTCCCAAACAGTGTCAAAAATAAAACAATGGTCCCAAACTGCAATAAGTGCAGAGACTAATTGACTTAAGAAATGCAAATCAAAGTGTTAGTATTCAAATGGTATTTTTTTCACAGATCTTATAACCATTTTATAAAGGTAGTTAATATATACCCCAACATACACCTATATATAAGACCACACGCCATTTATATGTTTACTCGATTCTCATCCTTTTTATTGTTTATCTTAACCTTAACCTACCTACCTACTCACAAGCAATACCTTTTCAAACATCTGTTCAAATGTCGTTAGAAGAAACAGAACCACCAAGCCAGACTCTAGATAATGTCCTGGGCTGGTTCGATGATTCTATCTCCTTAACGCCATTACCTGGAATCAGTGATTCTGATTTGCTCAACGAGTTTGACTGGTCTCAAACGTGGGAATGGGATCATCAGACTCAAACTCAAGATCCAGGATTTGATTTTCTTCACAGCTATAGTCAAGATCTTAATGCATATATAGGTTGTGAATCAGCTAACGTGGAAGTGGTAACCGAAGTTCCAGTCATTGATTCTGATCCTCCACCAGTGCTTCAGCTACCAAACGATCAGTCCAAGAAACGGAACCGTGATGAGCATAACGATCCCCACGTTGTGAAAAGATCAGCAAGGAGCAAGAAAAAAGCAGACAAGTCTAGTGAGGTGAGCCGCAAAGATGTTAACAAGGTAGAGAGATGGGCAGAACAACTTCTTAACCCTTGTGCCTTGGCAATCACGGCAAGGAACTCAGCAAGGGTTCAACATTACATTTGTGTTCTCTCTGAACTCGCCTCTTCTACTGGTGATGCTAATCATCGCCTTGCATCTTTTGGTCTTTCCGCTTTGAGAAAACACATTTCAGCTTCCTTTGTGCCATCATCATCATCATCTGTTACTTTTGCTTCAGCAGAAGTGAAGATGTTCCAGAAGACTCTGCTCAAGTTCTATGAAGTAAGCCCTTGGTTTGCTTTGCCTAATAACATGGCAAACTCAGCCATCCTACAGATTCTAGCACAAGAGCCACGAGATAAAAAGGATCTTCACATTCTTGATATTGGTGTTTCTCATGGTATGCAATGGCCCACTTTGCTTGAAGCTCTGTGCTGCAGACCAGAAGGACCTCCTCTTCAAGTTCGAATAACCGTTGTTTCCGATGATCAAACCGCAGACATACCATTCTCTGTTGGTCCACCATCTTATAACTATGCATCTCAACTCATCGGCTTTGCTAGGTCCCTCAACATCAACCTCCAGATAAGTGTAATTGACAAGTTCCAGATCATTGATACCTCACCTCATGAAACCTTCATCGTCTGCGCTCAGTTCAGGCTGTATCAACTGAAGAATACCATCCCTGATGCGAGATGTGAGGCTTTGAAAGCGCTGAGAAGTTTGGATCCAAAAGGAGTGATTCTTTGTGAACACTATGGAGAAGGCAGTAGTAGTAGTAGTAATGTGGACTTTGCAGCAGACTTCTCAAAGAAACTGGACTATCTGTGGAAGTTTCTAGATTCAACAAGCTATGGATTCAAAGAAGAGAACAGCGAAGAGAGGAAGCTAATGGAAGGAGAGGCAACAAAGGTGTTGATGAGCTCAGGAGATACTAGTGAAGGGAAAGAGATATGGTATGAGAGGATGAGAAAAACTGGTTTCTTAGCAGAAGCATTTGGAGAGGATGCAATAGATGGAGCCAAATCTTTACTCAGAAAGTATGACAACAATTGGGAAATAAATATGGCAGATGGAGATACCTTTGCTGGTTTACTGTGGAAAGGAGAAGAAGTTTCCTTTTGTTCCTTGTGGAAGTAGCTAAGAATCTTTGTAAGTTTGTCTTAATGTTTGTTGTAAGCTTCCAAACTATTGCCTTGTGTGAACTGTTATCTGCAAAACTTATTTGGTTGTGATGTATATAATGAGTCATTTTCTATCTAGGATGGTATCAAAATCACAGTCTAACTCTCTCTCTTGAAATTTAGCATCAGAGACAAAATGAGTCCTTGATTATCCACTCTAAGAAACTTTGTCAAGAACATAGCTATGGAAAGGGTTATTCGGTCCTAAAGAAATGGGTCCTTGATTATTGAAAGGCAGTAAGCTTATAACAGAACATGCCTCCACAAAAGAAGAAGAAACTACTATTTGAATGATTGTTACCTTGCACCAGCTTATTGAATGACCACATAAAGAAGTAAATCATGATGACGATACAATGAATCTATATAAGAAAATCAATGAGTTAAAAGTTTATGCAGAGAACATGTCCTACAAAAGTAAGTTTAAGAAGATGTCGATTTCAAACTGCAGATAACAACATGTGTTTAGTCTTCCCCTGCTGGTACAATCTTCTCTTGAATGAACACATCGCACACAAACAAGAACTCCGTGAAAGGAAGAGTAAAAGTTTCTGCATGAATTCATATTTAGCAAATGAGAAAGAATGATGAGGGGAAGACTTTTGCTGAAGAGAAATGAGGGAAGATTTTTTTTTTTTTTGCACGTGTTACTTTAGTCTCTATAAAAGATTCTCTACAAAAGATAGATATGACCATGAAATATACTCATTGTTGGCATTTTCCCGTCTACTTTTAAAATTATAATCTGTTCAAGTTTGGTCCACATGGCTCCCGATTAGTTTCTGCAGTTTATTGTCCAAACTCTGCAGACGATTGTGAGATGTGCAGAACGACTTCATAACCTTTGTGACTTGTAGATAACGGCAAGTAACACACAAGGGTTCAACATTACCTTTGTGTTCTCTCTGAAATGGCCTCTTATTTGTGGAGATACCTTTGTGGCAAGTAACACATCAAGGGTTCAATTAATTCTGAGTGGTTTTGTTTTGGCAAATTTTGGAATTTTCATTAATCTTTTTTTCAGCTTAGATTGAATCAACAGAACCATTGTTATGTACAACAAAACTAATCATTTACTATATATACATTATTACATATGCATGGAGGACTAAATCAACAATCAGAGAGGACTATAATCAGCTTCCCCATCCAACCATGGTTCCAGGGCGAGAAAACGCTAGCCCACGATCATACATCCGTTGAATCTCTTCTCTGTATTCAGGCAGAGACTCATCAGGAATTGGTGGAGTCAGCTCCACCACATCCCCCATCTTCAGCTCCCACTTGAGGTCGCTTACAGGCCTCTGGTTCAGCCTTGGCCTTAGCTCTTCCTTCGCTGGTATTCCATACATGGACCACCTCGAGCTCCCTGGCCCCGCCCTGCTCAGCAGATCCGAGACTGTTGAACTCGCTGGAAACTCTTGCACAGACATCTGCATATTAGTATAGATTTGTTCAGTATTACACAATGAAGTAACACACACTCTACTTAAAGACATATTATAAACAAACAAACAAACAAACCTTGTCAGTTTTCGATTACAATGACATAGACTGGCCCGTCCTGGCTACTGTTAGGCTTGTAAGAAGAAGCAGGGCAGTCCTCGGCGTGAGAAGGGAACTTGCAAGGGGGTTTAATGGAGTCAGAAGAACAAATGGAAGTTCGGTCTTTGCTCATTGTTTCGCAGTGCCACGTTACAACCCATCGAGCCCATTCAACCATCTGAAGTACAAACGAAGAGTATTTGCAGTCACCTTCCTTGTACCTCCAGTGAGCTGCAAACCCATACTCAGCTTGCAAATGCATCTCTTGTGTACGTATTTGGACTTCAAGTGGAACCGTTCCATCGTCCATCACTACCGTGTGCAAAGATTGATACCTAAAAACAAATAAAAAAAAGTCAGATATTCGTATAAACTTTTAACAAGCCATAACCACAAACAAAGGGTATGTGAGAAGTTGACTTACCCATTGAACTTGGGATGAGTTATGTAATCCTTGAGCTTCCCAGGAACTTGAGACCATAAACTATGAACTACTCCTAAGGCCTTGTAACAATCTCCTTCGTTGTTAACAATCAAACGTAAACCATGAATGTCGTGAATTTCATCAACTGTTAGCTTTTTCCTGTTACAATGAAACATAAAGCATTATTAGTTTTGTGGTTTCACTCTGTGAAAAAATGAGGGAGAAGAAGGAGAACTTACTTCAACATCTTGCAGTAAATACTATACAAGCTCTTGTGCCGACCGCATAGAACATGGTAAGAAACGCCTTCTCTCTCCAGAGCTCCCTCCAATTTCTCTATCGCAGAAGTGATCATGGCCTCGTCGAACGAATCCTCCAGCATGGTCGACATCTCGTTATGCTGGTGCGGGTAAAGATGCTTGAAACAGAGATTCTCGAGCTGGACTTTCCACTTGGAGATTCCCCAGTCGGTTAGCCAGAGGCGCGAAGATCTCGAGAGTCTCTTTGGCAAACCTCTGCTGCTTCACTGGGGACAAGGCGTAAAGCGTCATCATGTTGTGTAGACGATCAGCCAGTTTGATGAGAACAGCTCTCGCATCGGCCATTGCAAGAAACATCGTATGCAATCTATCCGCTTCGAACGGTTTTGCACGCCGTGTTGTTCTCTCTAGCTAGTTTGCTTAGTTGACTAAGCTTTGAAACCTATACATATACAAAAACACACACATTAAGCTTCTCAAACCAAAATAGATGAGAGATGTTTGCTTGTACCTCTTGGACCAAATCAGCGACTCCAGGTCCAAAGTTTCTGAGGAATATAATCATAACTCATGAAGGAATCATCAATGGTATCGTGAAGAAGGCCGGCGACGACAACAGTTGAGTTAGCTCCGATGTTAGCCAACAACATAGCAGTCTCAAGACAATGTTGCAAGTAAGGATCACCACTAGCTCTCATCTGTACACACACACACACACTTGATTCAGTCAAAACAATAAAAGCAAACAAGAATCAAAAAAAGGATTGGTCTTTGTTTTCAATCTAAATACCTGTCCTCTGTGAGCTTTCTCAGCCTCGTAAAAAGCTTTGATCACAGACTCATCTTCGAAGATCTTGTGTCTTAACTGAGCGCGTCTAAGCAAGTTCCTAGCGTACGGCTGTCTCGTATCATCCTCCATGGGAAACGTTGTTAGCTCGCTCCGAAGAAGAAGAAGAAGAAGAAGGCGAGGATCCCAGCTCGTAATCAACACACGAGCCAACGGCTTTGGTAACGAATCTATTGAACAATCCGTTAGCTCGATAAGAGCCGGTTCTGCAGCTACAGGAGAGAGGACCTTGAAGCACAGAGATAGGGCTTTGGTGGCGATCTCGCCGCTGATAAGAGGAGGAGCCGGCGAATCTCGCCGGAGAATAACAGAAGGAGCTCAGATCTTTATAATCGTCACTCCGATCACGATCACGGCGCAGAGACGAAGATAAGTCATCTGATTTGACGGAGAAGAGCGAGGAGAGGCCCCCGACGACGGCGATCGGTCTCTGGGAGGGAGGAGAAGTCGACAGATTGAAATCAGAAGCGGCGATCTGGTGCGGCGTGGAGCACACGCTGCTAGGTGGACTAGCGCAAATTGCTATACTCACCATTGGAAGAAGCTTTTGATTTTTCAGAGATCAAAAGGAACGAAGACCAAATGAATTAAAGAATTATCCTGAAATTAATTTTGCAAAATTCCCTGGAAACCGTCGGTTTATCGGGAATCTTAAAGTCACCTTTTTTCTATGGAAACAGAAAAGGATTACTCCTAACACGAAACTCCTCGATAATTCGAGGAACCGAAGATTACTTACTGTGTTGTTGTCCTAGAATGAATTTTATATTAAGAAAAAAAAATTTGTACTTTGGGATTTGAAGAAGAGATCAGATATTTACAATTTTTTTATACTGAGTTCCGAAGATGAGTTCGAAGAAAGAGGAGCAAAGAAGAGTGTACAATAAGGAAGAAGAAGATGAGAAGGAGGAAGACGCTTTGCTTTAAGCAAAAATGAAATTTTTTTTTTTAGATATTTCTTTTTTTTTTTCTCCCTCGTTTTAATTTCGGCCGACCAACGTAAAGTAAACAGATATATGTAATTACCGTTATACCCTTTCGGTGATTAGCTTATTAGGACTACAGTCTAATCATGTTCTGTCGACAAGGTTTTACTGTGTATAAATTCATCTTTTATTTTATTTATAGGGTATTGATTCATCAACATGTCTAAAGAATAAAATATTTTCTAGTGCATTATGTCCTAACCAAAGATCTGTGAGATCTTCTCCGCATTTGTATACTAATAATTTCTTTTTTCGATTATATTCGTATTATCAATCTGTCTTCCAAACTCAAAACACGAGTAGATCAAGTTGATTAGTGAGACTTTGCAAAAGTTGATGACACGCTGTATTAGATTAATTAACAATATCCAGTCAGATGACATCGATATCTCAACTCCAATGCTAATTTAATCATATAGTTTATTATGGTTAAAAGACATTTTAAGATAGCTGTCTTTTAACCCAACTCGTACGACAAATTAAGGACTGGAAGCTAGATGACTTTTGAGTGTGTTGATTAAAAGACATTTTAAGATAATTGTCTTTTAACCTAACTCGTACGACAACTTAAGGACTGTAAGCACAAGATTCATTATTACCACTATTTTCATAAAGTCTATATTATTATGTAATTTGTTATTTATATAGTTTTGTTATCGCTCCAATATATATAACTTTTATCAATATTTTTTTCTCGACGATTTGCAAAATTTTAGTGAGATATTTGTATTATTCATATATGCTTTCTTTAGCTTCACGCCAATGCATGACCCCGCCATAGTTTTTGTTTATTTAAATTAAATCAATTTCTTATGTATCTTCTTATCCTCTACGAATCTTTTTTATTCTTCTTCTTTAGTTTATGTTTTTAAAAATGGTTACATCACAATCTCTATGGCAGATGAGTCATCCCATTTGCATCACCTTTATTCTTTTATAAGGTTATGACGAGTGTTTTTTTTTTGAAAATAGATTATGACGAGTGGTAAAAAAAAGAAAAACAAGTTTTCTGTAGTATTTGATAAAACTTATTTAACTTTTTGGCAAATTGGGTTAAGTTGCTACTTTAAACATGAACAATAATCAGCAAATTGTAGGGAAAAGGGTCCACCATGAGATATTGTCTACTAAAAAATATGTCTACTTCAGTGAGAAGAATCTGTATCCAACCCATATTAGTGACAATGTTAAAACAACTTTCCTCTAATCCCTTCCCTTTCTTTGTTAAATGATACTACTAGATTGATAATGTACAGAATGATAAAACAAATACTGTAAGTACTTACACGTTCATAGTACCAAAAAAATAATTACCAATGTAATATGAAGCTAATTATCAATATCACAAATAAATTAATGTTTGACTAACGATGGTTTTTATATCATAACTCAACGATGAAGAAGGGAAACACACGTTACCAAATAAAATTTGCAATATGACTCGATATCACGTGTGGAACGTGTATCAAAATGACTATATTTTTAACCTTTTTGGGGTTCTTTCTTCTCGATGCTCTGGAATTATCAGCCATGCGAAGAAGTTTCTTCTTGATAAGGACACACCGACGCGTCTCGAAGACAAACCCACCATAGCAAGAATAGTCACCACGTGGCACCAAGTTGGCGAATTTGAACATGGCACGCGTCCGAATCGGCGGCCATGAAGGAAAAATTGGGATGTCACGCTCATCTCACGTGTCCATTCTCCAGTTTCACCTACACTGACTTGTGGGGAACGTGTGTCTTCTTAAAATCAGACGGCTGCGGTTCGGTCTTGAGCTAGGAATCGAACCACAACCGTAAATTTATTTTTGAATATTTACCACTAATTCCTACGGTTGCTGAGAGTCAACTTGTCGAAAGCCTGTTACATTCTATAGCACGTGCGTTAGTGTGTAAAATACGTATTTAGTGACATCTTCGTTTTATAATGACGTGTTTTGTTTAAGTCAGATCAGATGGGAGAAGAAAGATCATTCAATTTGAATTGGTTAGAACTATATTTTGGTTTTATATGCAGTATTCAAGATATTTTTCGGAATCTAATCGGTTATTTTCGGTTTAGGAATAAACTGAAGAATATGGAAAGGAGGGAGATGGTCCCGAAATAACATAACGATTTGCGTAAGAAGCAACGTATTAGGATTTGGTCAGCCATCATGACTTGTCCTCCAGGTGGAATTGTTTCTCTCTTCTTTCACGCAACCACTCTTTCCCCACACGCATCTTCTTCACATGTATTTCATTCCGGTTTTCCTTTAACCGATCAAAAACAATTCGCCTAGTATTGTCATTATATAATGGTTCGGTTTCATACATGAATAGCCCAATACTAATGTTCTTGGGGATCTTTGAATCGAATAAGGTAACGGTCTGGGCCGCTGGACTAACCATATAATATTTGGGCTTCTAAATTTGTTGGACGGATGGATTAAATAAAAAAGGTAACTAATTTTACAAATGCAAATCGAAGTTTCTGCTCATTCACTCCCATGCTTAATGATCTAACACAAGAGTAAGAGCTCAACAATGAGTGAATAGAACGGCCCATTTACTACTAGGCCCATTAATAAAACCCAATACGTATCAATCAGAATGACTGAACCGAGCCCTGACCCCACTGAACAGCCACCGGGCTCTTCACGACGTGTTCACCGTCTGTCCATTCGATCGACCCGAATTCATGACCCAACACGGATCCAACTCCGCCGCCGAGCACAACGCTCCGAAACGTCACTTCGTATTCCAACTCGCTCTTCTCCTTGCTAAACGCAAGCTTACTCGGAGACACATCGATCTCAACATTCGCCGGAGACTTGACTCCGACTTCGTACACCGCGTCAACATTGGTCCCAACGTTCTTAACAACCCTCCTGTACTTCACAACATCGACTGTCGATCCGAAAACGACGGAGAAAGATGGGTAATTGAGATCGCTGGCGGTTCTCAGCTTGCTCGTCTCGCAGGCGTTGTAAAGAGTTGGATCCTGAAGGAACACTAGAATCCCCGGGAACTCGTATCCCACGGCGCAGAGGAAGGCCACGTAGTCTTTGACGTCGATGTCGTAGACCAAACCAGGGTTCAAGGCTTTGTTCGGGTCCACGTGTCCAGCTCCGTGGATGAACGAGTTCGACGGCTTACCGGTGGCGAGATCCTCGATCGGTTCGCCGGAGTTTTCTGTATCGTAAGCGGTTGTAACGAGGGCGGATTTGATCGCCGCCGGTGACCAATCGGGATGAGCTTTACGGAGGAGAGCGGCGAGTCCGCTCACGTGTGGGCACGACATCGATGTACCGGAGATTATATTAAACTGAACCCGTCTCGGATCGATATCCAAATCGGTTGGACCGACCATTCCGGTCCAACCGGCTAATATATTAACTCCTGGCGCAATCACGTCCGGTTTGAGGATAACCGGAGTTATATGATTCGGTCCACGGCTAGAGAAGGCTGCGACTCTAGGAGAAGGAGGAGAAGGTCCGATCAAAGTCCCTAAGAAGCTGATTGTCGCGGTGGGAGGAGAGTTTGACTTTTGGATGTACTCGCGGATTTGATCTCCGGCTTTAGCTCCGACCATCGTCGCCGGGACGAGATGCGAATCCGCGGTGAGCTCTTCGCCGCTCTTCAGCCGTGTTCGCGAGAATCATCCCTGCTCCGCCGGCGATCTTGACGGCGCTTCCTTTCTCGACTCTTGCGTTGCCTCCTCTGTCGCAGAGAACGATCTTCCCTTCCACCAAGGACGCGTTCAGCTTCCCGGGGTAGCACAGCCTGCTCCCGCAATCGCCGGAATACACCAGAGAAATCTGAGAATTAGGGAGAGGCTCGCCGGCGTATAGCGACGTTCCGGTGAAGACCTTTCCATCGCCGGTAATCGCGTTCGCCGAGAACTCTCTATCGATCGTTGACGCGCCGACGGTTAAGATCCAAGGAGCGATGTTAGGTAGCGGTTTCTGGACCAGGACCAGAGTTTCCAGCCTGAGCAGGAAACGACTATACCGTGGCGCGTGGCTCCAAACGCCCCGATCGCGATTGAGTCCATATGATACTCCGGAGCGTAACCGTTAGCACCCACGGATAAAGAGATCACGTGCACACCGTCAGCAACGGCCTGATCCATCGCAGCGAGGATATCGGAGTCGTAACAACCACCGGTCCAGCAGATTTTATAAGCGGCGATTCTCGCCTTAGACGCCATCCCACGCGCCACTCCTCGCGCGTACTGGTACAAGCTCGCGTTCGCCACCAGCCGATCCAGCCGCCGTCGAAGCCGTGTGCGTGCCGTGTACCTTCCGTATCCCGCGGCGATCGCGATTCCTTCGCTGCTGCTCTCACCGTCCCGTTGCGATGATGAGTCAAGTATCCCTTGTAGAACGCTCGAGCTCCGATGAGCTTCCGGTTGCAAGACGAAGCGGGAAAGTCAGGTCCGATCTCGCACGCGCCTTTCCACGTGGATGGAACGGGATCGAGACCTGAAGTCGGAGAAGCTAGGATGCTCCGGCCAGATTCCGGTGTCGAGAACGCCGACGATCACGTCTTCGCCGTAATTGGAGTTGCTCCAGAGACCGGAGTTATCGGAGAAACCGAGGAAGGAAGGTGTATGAGTGGTGTGGATCTCACGCGCTTGATCTGGTATAACGGAGATAACGGAAGGGTGACGGCGGAGAGCAGCTGTCTGTATAGGCGAGAGGCGAGCGGAGAAGCCTTGAACGGCGCGTGAGTATGAGTAGAGGAGCGTCGCCGGTTGTGGAGAAGATGGTAGAGAGCGGAGGAGAGAGTTGTGCCAGTGATTGTGAGAGGAGAAGAGAGTAGGCTTATGAGATCCCTGCACATGAACGATGTAAGACTCTAATTCATCCCAAGAAGAGAACGACGAGAAGAAACAGAGGAAGAGAGAGAAAACGAAGAAGACAGAGGAGAAAGAGAGCTTAGCCATTATCAATGGATGATGATTCGTTGTGGGAGATACTTTAGTGACGTATTTATTGCTTTCTCTGAGCTTCTGAATCTTTTGTTTCATCTAGATGCCACGTCAGAGACGTGGGTCACACGACTCATAACACACGAGGATAAGAATCTTGAGGTTGTAAAAAAATTGGCAGGTATATGACAGAAACAACAAACCGATAAGAAACCAAACTATGAAAGCTCATCATCATTACAATGTTTTGATATTACAAACAAGTAACAGCCTCTGATTAGTTGTTTTGGTTAAGGTAGAAACATGGTTACTATATAGCTTCTAAGCAGCCCGATGGTATAAATCCCATGGCGCAACTGAGCCTGAAAGTGACGAATATGAGATACAAAGCAATGAGTCCAATACCTAAGGTTTTGTTAGGTTGCATATTGTTACGCGGGAGTATAACCAAAGCCCAAACCAAACCTAGCACGAGAAACCCAAGTGTGTAGAACAAGGCTTTTGTCTTCCGGGACCGTGTATGCGTCAGGACTCTTGGACCATGCGCCGAGAAGCATTGACATACCGAGTCCGACCAGTGTGTTGAACATTGGACCTGCATAGCATCCCGACAGAGCGATTTGTACACCATCATCCCCACCGTTCATCGACAATGCGATGTTTGACACTAAGTCACCCATCGAGTTTCCCCAAGCAAGAACTGTTAACGCAAGTATCGACGGGTTGATTCCGTAGATCTCACCAAAGGTCACAAGGAGAGCAACGAGCTCGTTTGCAATCATGTAGAACCATACGATGCTCATGATAAACCCACCGAGAACCCAAGGGAATCAAGAACCTTCTCGGCGGATGTTCCGGTTCTGTGTTTTTGTAAGCAAAAAAGCCAAGAGTGGAGCCAATAGCAAGGCTGATAAAGTAAACCACACCACAAGCTTGTGGACTCACCTTCTCTTGGCTACTCCAGAGAGACGCCAGAAGCAGAGGCGCTAACGTAACGCTGGCCACAGCGTATGTCTTTGACCATGTATCTTCCTCCACCGACGGAATCGTTAACTTCCTCGGAACCGTCAGCGGGATTTCCATTAACGAAGTGAATTTATTACATAACGAGCTCTCAGCTTCTGCACTGTCTTCAATCCATCCCCAAGGTGACCTGTCATCATCTTGAACACTACTACCTCTCGCGAAATGGTTCGAATAGATAGCCACATTCGAAGCCCACATCCACTGAGGAAGAGAGTTCAGCAGCCGAGGCGGACCATCCTCGGAGTCACTCTCAATCAAGGGGCTATGAATCGGAACATCCTCTCCAACACTCGGCGAAAAAACACTCCCTTGCATAGGTAACAAAGGAGTAATAGCCTCTATCCTAAACCTCTTAGCATGCTTTCTCAAAATCACATTCGCCGCCACGAGGAAAGCATAAACAACATATATCGAAACAAACGCAACAGCGATCCGCACCGTCACCTCCCCAACCATCAGAATCACCATCAGAGACACGAGCGTGAAAAGGAAGAAACTCAAGTCTCTGATAAAACACTTCTTATCAAGCTTGACCTCCATATCCGCAACGCAAAGCGAAACAATCCCAACAACAACGGAAGTAACGAAAACAGCACCACCGAGGACGCTGTTGAGACCAACTTCGCCTTTGTCCGAACCAACGAAAGCAGCTATACTCGCGAACACATCGGGCGCTCCGTTCCCGAGAGGAAGCAGAGTAACACCAGCGAGAGTCGGAGGCAGCCTCAAAAGCTTAGAGAGCTTCTCGAGCGAACAACAAAAGTAATCAGCGGCGGTGTTTCCCAAGAGATAAAAAAGGGCAACGAGCCAAACACCGAGGATCATGTAACCCAAGATCTTGAAATCTCTGCAGGAGCAGTAGAAGAAGGTGAGGTAGTCGAAGAACCCATCGGGTGAGCAAGATGGGTGAGCTTTTAAGAAGCCGCATTGATCGGTGTAACCGATGTGGTTATGCAAACCGGAGCATAAGACAGTGCTAGTGCTGCTGCTCAAGCTGTCGTTACCGAACCCTTTGATCAACTTCGAAACATCTTCTTCGATCATATGTCGACGAACCGACGTGAATTGGGTGAAAGTGAAACCGTTGATGTTGGATTTGCCTTTGGAGACGAAAGATGCGTTCTTTAACAGAGGGTTCTTGAGAATTTCGGTTCGATCGAAGAAGAAGACGAATAGAATCAGAGTACAGAGTCCGTTGAAAATCCCTCGGAATTTAGGGTTTTTCGAGCTACAAAGAAAATTCACAGCGCCCATCTTTCAAAACGTGTTGTTATCAACCAATCATGAACCCCTGAACAAGAAAAAGGGCTTAGGGTTTGCAAACGAATTTGAGATTTTGGGATGTATCCAAATTGATTGGGTTGGAGAGGAATAGCAGAATCAGGTGATCAGCGAGATCAATTCAGAGATCGGAAGATTTGTGATTTTTTCGTCGTGATGAACCCAGATTGTGAAGGTTGGCGAGAGAAGATGGGGGTAGCACGAAAATGACAAATGGTGATCAATCTTCTTCGTCCAATCGAAATTCAAAACAATGGTGGATACCTGGTCGGATATATTTGACCCCAAATACGTGTCATTCTTTCCATTTTCATAAGAAAATTGAATTTGTTGAATGTTGACTAACAGCATGCGACCAATGATAATTTGTCCGAAGGAACATATTATAATCCTGATTCGGCCAGAAAGATACACATTTTTGAGACTAGCATTCTTGTGTAATATATACTACAGTACTAGATTTTAAACGGGCAACCGTGCGAATGTTATTTTCAATTTTATATAAATAGATATTTATTTTATATTTTTAGTAGTGTACATTTTTAACATAATCATATATTGTATCTAAATATTTATATAACAATTTCAAATACAATAATTTTATAGTTTATATGTTATAATTAATCAATCGTTTAAATTATCACACGTATTTGTCGCTTCTTACTGTATATTTATTTTATTGTATTTGAATTTATTAATAGAACAAACTAATATATTCATTTAACAATATATTCAAAAAAAATTGTATTAAATCTATGTTCATTTTGACTCACGACCTTCAAAACTGTTTTTTATTAGCAATATTTTTTTACGTTTATTCATTTTAGATATTATATTATATATATATATATATATATAAAAGTCTAAGATATATCATTTGTATACTTGTATTATATAGTTTGCAAATTTTTATTCATTGTATCATCATATTATATTTTTAGCATAAATATTTATATTTATGAAAATAAAATTTATAAATATATCAACTTAATATAAATTTATCATTTAGTTCAATATAATTTTATAAAATAAACAAAATAAGATAAATTTTTATTTTTTCATTATAAATGATAAATGAATGTATATTAATGTATAATAATAGTTCATTACTAATTACAAATTAGTTGAAATATTTACATAAACCTTTTGAAAATTAGGATATTTTAAAAAAATATTTTTCAACAGATTTGTTAAAATAAATATTTATATTTAAAATGATAAGATATCATGATTAAAATATTTTATATTAATAGATTTAGTGAAATTCATGTTAAATTTGTATTATATAGTTTTCTAGTGTTAATCCATTTTACCAATGTATTATATTTTGAACATAAATACTTAACAAAATAAAATATAAAAATTAACAATTTAATATAATTTATCATATAGTAATTTTCTCAAACAACGATTGACTATGATTATACAATAGATAAAATATTTATTAGGATTTATAATCTATTCATAAGAGTTATAAACTATTTTAGTAAAAATACAGTTATTTGTTTTTGTTATCTATTAATCCAGTTATAAAATATTTGGCACTGTTGACACTTTTACCCTAGCTCGATAAAAGGATAACCAATTGAATATTTAAGAACCAGTGGTCGATTTCGATCGCCTCTTCTCCAACTATCTTCTCATCAAAAGCGCGATCGGATCTGGGTTTTATATTTTTTTCTCTTTGACAAAACCCTTCTCCGTGTTTCGATCTGGAGTAGAAAGTCCCGATCTTTTTATATCGCTTTCTTTTAAGCTTTACCCTTTGCTCAATCAAAAAAACCCTAATCTCGATTTTTTCTTTCCTCCTTCTCCCTCCGATTAATCGATCCTATCTCTTAGAGCATTGAATCGTTTGTGTTTTTATAGAAAGACCGAAACTTTTTTCTTCAATTTTAGAGAGATGTCTTCTTGGGCTGGTCCTGAAGATATTTACCTTTCAACTTCACTAGCTAGCTATCTCGATAGTAAGCCGTCTCTCTTCTTTACAGATTCGTTGGAACTTTATGTTTTGTATGTGTTACTTGAGGATATGGCTGTTAATGCACTTGAGAGCTTTATCTTTTAGACAATTCAGTGTTTGTGTTTGGTTCTGAGCTCTCAGTGCTAACAAGTTTAGTTAAATTCTGCGGTCTTATTCAAAGTTCGTTAATTTCTGTGTTGTGTTATCTCAAAGGTTGAGTTTTTCAAAGCTTTGGTTTTTCAAAGCTTTGGTTTTTCTATTAGGTCAGTTTGGACTGTTTATTGATGATTGTTGTTGCTAAGCTTTTTTTTTTTTTGATGAAGTTTGATGGAATTCTAAGCTTAACCTGTTTTGAATTTTGGTTCATTCTAAGCTTAAGCATTTATATTCGAGTTTGAAGGTTCATAATCTTCGCTTTGCAGATTTTTTGGGGGATATGGGGTTTATTCTTAGTCTCTTTTGGAGTTATTTGCTTTTGAATATTAATCATTTGTGCATCAGTTGATGTTGGCCTCTGCTCTTGATGATGCAGGAAAGATACTTGTGCTCCTTAGAGATGGTAGAAAGCTAATGGGAACCCTCCGTTCGTTTGATCAATTTGGTATTCACTTTTTCTCCTTTTGCATTCTTCTGCATTTTATGATATTCTTAGTAGTGGGCGAGAGGCTTATATAGTTTGTTTATTTGCTTTTAATTTACAGCCAATGCGGTTTTAGAAGGTGCGTGTGAGAGGGTAATTGTTGGCGAGCAATACTGCGACATTCCTTTAGGCCTCTATGTAATCCGTGGAGAGAATGTTGTTCTGATTGGTGACCTGGTAAAACTTCTCCTTGTTTTTTCTATGTTGTGTGTTCACTTTGTATTATCTTCAGTTCACTAATTTTGGCCTTTAAAATCATGTGTTAGGACACGGAGAGAGAGGAGCTTCCTCCAAATATGATTCGCGTCTCAGAGACCGAGATTAAAAGGGTATGTCATCACATTATATATTCTAACTTGCCACGGTATAAGTAAACATACTGAGTAGTAGATCTGGTTAGCTTGTTAATGTTTTATGTTTGCTGATGATTTTGGTTCTGGGGTCTCTGTGTGTGTGTGTCGTGGTGTAGGCGCAAAAAGTGGAGAGGGAAGCGAGTGAGCTGAGAGGAACAATGAGGAAGAGAATGGAGTTTCTCGACTTCGATTAAGCCCGCCTCCCATTCATTCTTGGCTTGATGCTCTGCTTTGGCTCACAAGTTTTATGAGGAGCCTTCTTGGTTTATGTGGATGTAGGCCTCATTTTTCATTTCGAAAGTGACTAAAATAATCTAGTGTGTACCCCTTGTCTTCGAATCTATTTTACCCTTTTATAAGAAGAAAAAATCACAAGTTTTAATCTTGAAATTTGTTTGACAATACCTAAAGACTTCTTTAGTAAATTTCTGAACAAAAGCTCTGATCGTTGGCTAAAGCAAAAGTACACAAACAACATAGATTGATCAAAAGATTTAGAGGACATTGCAAATAGCACAATTTGATTAAAAGAAGGGGAAAATCGCATAAAAAACCTTCAAGGTGGCAGCAACTTACACTTTAAACCCTAAGAGTATTTCACAAGCACTTTAAACATTCAAGTTGGCAAATTTAGCATATTAAACCTCCAATCCGGCTTACTTGTACATCAAGTCAAAATCATAACCGGTACTGTTCAAAACTGATGACGTGTCGGTTTTTTTTTTTTTTAAATATATTTTAATAATAAATAAATAGAAAATACAGAAAATAGAAAAAATCATAAAAAATTCATAAAAATTCAAAATAAAATTCAAAAAAATCTTAAAAAATTACAAAAAAATCACAGCAATAATTATTTTATTTTATTAATAAAATAAATAAAAAATAAAAATATAATAATAATAAAAAGTTGAAAAATCATAAAAATCATAAAAATCCCAAAAATCAAAAAATTCATAAAAGTCAAAATAAAATAAAAAATGAATTTAAATAAAATAAATATAAATTCATGATAATGATTTTTATTTTATTAGAATCTACGAGAATCAGTAGAATCAACTACAAAAAAATCACAAAATAATTATTTTATTTTATTAATAAAATAAATATAAATAAATATATAAAAAATAATAAAAACTTGAAAGAAATCATAAAAATCCACAAAAATCAGAAATTCATAAAAATCAAAATAAAATAAAAACTTAAATTTAAATAAAATAAATATAATAATAATAGATAAAATAAATATAAATTCAAGAATAAACTATATTTTGATGTTTATGGTTCGAGGTTTTCTGAATCAGAAAAAAAATCATTATCTTCAAATTGATTCTCGTAAACCAAATCAAAGCAAACAAATTAAATGATACACAAGTTTTACGAGTTCATCATACTAAGTCGATATTCTAAACCTTAAACCATGAGCTAACCACCTTGCTGAACCAGATTAACCATCCTCTTCAATCTTGACTTCTCAATTGATATAACCAGTCGTGGTTTAAGTTAACCAGAATTGATTCTCATCACCAAAGCACTACACGAACAAATTAAAGTCCAAGTGTTTGCTTTTGAATAGCTTCTAAAAGATTTGGATCCTTTAATTTGTCTGCTTTGATTTGGTTCAAGAAAATCATTTGAAGATCATGATTTTTTATGATTCAGAAAATACACGACCCATAAACACCAAAATACACTGTTTTCTCAAATTTTTGTAGAAAAATATAAATTTTAATTATCTTGAATTTATATTTATTTTATTTAAATTTAACTTTTTATTTTATTTTGAATTTTATGAATTTTTTGATTTTTTGAGATTTTTATGATTTTTTCAAGTTTTTTTGTATTATTATATTTTTTATTTATTTTATTAATAAAATAATTATTGTTGTGATTTTTTGTAATTTTTTGTGATTTTTTGAATTTTTTATGAATTTTTATGAATTTTTATGATTTTTTATGAATTTTTTATATTTTCTGTATTTTTATATTTATTTATTATTAAAATATTTTTTAAAAAAACCGACACGTCATCAGTTTTGAACAGTACCGGTTACGATTTTGACTTGATGTATAAGTAAGCCAGATTGAAGGTTTAATATGCTAAATTTGCCAACTTGAGTGTTTAAAGTGCTTGTGAAATACCCTCAGGGTTTAAAGTGCAAGTGGCTACCACTTTGAGGGTTTTTTATGCGATTTTCCCTTAAAAGAAGAGAGTATTACATATGACACAACAACAACAACAACACAAATGTATGGTATACCTGGGAGATTATTCCATCGGGGGGCAACAATAGGAAACGGTGAGCGTAAAACCACCAACCCGTGAATAAAAATTCAAAGAATGGCTCTTCTATCCTACAACATCCTAACGTGGCTGACGAACCAAAACCAAAACAAAAACAAAAGAGAGAAAGTAACCACCTCTCCAGTCTTCTTCTTCTTCTTCTCATCGTCTCCTCACGCTCGGCGAGTGTGCATACCCTTCAAAGAAATCAAGAACGATTCTCTCGATATCTTCAACCGAATACTTTAGGTAGTTCTCAGGGTGTCTCCCACTCTCTATATGACCCCTGAACCTCCCAAGAAACGATCTATAAGCCGGGATCAGATGCTCGGACAAAGATATCCTCAGCTCCTCTCTAAGCTGAGCATCCGGAACCGACCACGTAGACTGAGACCTATGAACCTCTTCGAACATCGCGTTGAACGCTTTAAACCTCTCTCTCAACGCGCTTCTCGACACACCGGATGAGAAACTCCCGCTCACGTGCAACCCTTCGTCTCTCAAACTATTCAGCACTCTAACCCACGTGGATCTCTGGTAGTTCGTCGCCGCGTGTCTGAATATCCCGGTGAGTTTCCTCAGATAATGGTCTCCGATCATCTCCCTCAGCTCCGGCGATCCTTTCACCTTCTGAACTATGTAATGAATGTTGTTCATGATGAATATGTGAGCTAGGGACGCGTCTCTGTAGTGATGCGACTTCTCTTCCAAGTTGTAATGCAGCACCATGATCAGCCATATCAGATGCAGAGCCAAGGGAGACTTGCCGTCCAGCTCGGTGTAATCCATAACCGGTTTGTTCGTCTCGGATGATCCGGTCGAGGGATCCGAGACGATGAGGTCGTTGAGAGTCTGCTTGTAATCAGAGATCAAGCTGATGTAGTTCATCACATACCTCGTCAGAGGATGTATCGTTCCTCCGGGTACGGGAACTACAGAAGGCTCGCGGAGGACAGAGTTTTCGAACTCGGAGAGTATCCCTCTCCCCGCCTCCGCGAGCCTCGTCTGAATCTCGCAGGCTTGCAGATAAACAGCCTGCGAGGAATCGGAGTCGAAGATGGCTTCGATGTCGGGCATCATATCCCCCATCGCGTCGTGCAAGTCGAGGATCTTGAATAGCTTCTCCGGGGATCTTCTGCTGATGCTTATAGCTTCAGGAAAAGTGAATAACCTTAGAGCAGATGTCTTCACAGTCTCCATGTAACAAGTCTCATCCATGGCCTCGTCGTCGAAGAGCTGCGAGCAGAGTCTCTTCTCGCTCGAGAAGACGATCCTGACGCAGACCTTGGCCGCGCGGATCCATTTCCTGATTTTTCCTTCGATGACTTCCCACTCGAGCCTCTGCACGTCTCCGATGCTGATCTTGACGATCCCGAGCTGCTTCAAGATTGTCTCCACCGCGGATTTGCGGACGCTCCCGTACACCTGGACGCACTCGCGGGAGTAACCCGCGGCGACCATTCTCTGAACGATCGATCTCAAGTCGGAAGCTGCTTCGGGTGATATCAGATCCATCTCGCGTATGCTGCTCGTGGATCTGTAGCTGCTTCTCCTACTACGAGTTAACCGGCTTGAACCGGAACCTGAAGAACCGGAAACATCTTCTTCTTCATCGGGAACATCGTCACCGTCTTCTTCTCCAGTCTCGGCGGTTAAGGAGACTGATGATGATTCTTCGAGGAAGAGAGAGTCGGGCTCGAAGACGGAGGTCTGAGAGAGGAGGATGCTGCGGAGCTCTTCCTCGAGTCTAGCCATGGCGATTTGTAGAGCTGAGTTGGATTTGACTTCTTGGTGGTCATCGAGGGAAGAGGAGGAAGGAGGAGGATAGGAGAAGGAGAGAGAAGAGACGGACCGTTGGATTTCATCGACGGCTCTCAAGAACCGATCTACCTCGTCCCGGTCGCTTTGGAATATCATTTTCCCTCTCGCTTCCTCTGACGCTGTTGAGTCCCATCTTAGTATTATCCTCTCCGCCGTCTCTAACGTCGAGTCGTCGCAATCTGACGGTTCCATCTAAAAAAAATCAATCAATCAGAGACCAATAAAAAAGCAAACCAACAGGAAGGAGTTGGAACCTAACTAATCAGAATCATTCACCTCTTCCGGATTCAATTAGATTCTTGTAAGAAACCAAACTCTTAAGTTCTTTTTTTTTTTTTTTTGTATTCTGAAGAAAGTCTTCTAGCTAAGGCAACGAGCTGTTTGTTTTTGTATTGTTTTTTTTTTGTGTGTGTGGAAAATAGGTCTGTGGGGACTTTTCAACTTTCTCCTCGTGTAACTTTCCGAATTACTCGCCGGCGGTGTAATTTCCCGGAATTTATTTAAAACTTTCCGACAAACTTCTTAACTGGTGAGAAATCTTGTAATAAATGCCACTGTAATGCCTAAACTTAAAGCCCCACTTTCTTTAAAAAGAGACACATGTGAATATCCAATCATGTCTTATTATGATTTTTCGATTTATATTGTGGGGGTATCCAGTAATTTTGGAAACTTTCTTTTTGATTTTATCTTACTGTATTAACCAACCCTACTTGTGAAATAATTAATTTTTCAAAAAAAACAAATCAATGTAGCCGTTCAAAAAAATATAAAAAGCAAATTAGTGTATTTGTTTCCGTGCTAATAAATTCAGGAATCAGAATTTCATTATTTATAATTTGTTTTTGTTTTCTTCCGAAGTACTATGACGTGGTTGGACAGTGTTGGCAAGGACATCAATATTAATTTTTGACATTTTTTCTGTAATCAAATTACCTGTGGATAAGAACGTACTAATTTGGTGAGAATTTTTTTTTAAAAAAATTATTATAGTGGAAATGTTTTTTTTCCTTCTTTTAATATGTTTTTGAATAGTCGAAAACCAGCTGAAATACATGTCCATTGTCAAACCTCATACCGAGTTATGGTTGGTGGACCATACCAGCTTAACTAAAAGAAAAAGAATACAACTCGCATATGTATCTTAGACTTCTTAGTATTTAGGTTATTAAATGTTTCAAAAATAAGTAACAAGTTAAGTTACAATATCAATGATTACGTGTGGACACTTAGATTATTTTATCGGTTCGGTTCATTTCCAGTTCGATTTGGTTAATTCGGTCCTATACTTTTTCGAACCAAAATAAATCATAATTATTTTGGTTTGGATCGATTTCAGTTCGGTTTGAATTTGGTTCGGTTTATATTCAGTTTGGTTTATATTTCGGTTCAGTTTTATCCTTTTAAAAGAAACTTTGTTTTAAAACATAAACGTATGGTCACAAAATCATAACTATGAAAAACTAAATTAGGTTGACTAAATCCAATATAAAACCAAAACAAAATACTTAAAACACACAAAACATATAAGAACATACTAAATCAAAATTAACTACAATAATTATAATTTTTTTTAAACATGGTTATCTAAATTAAATCTAATATAAAACTGAAAAAAAATCTTAAAAATAAAAATTAATAAAGACACAATCACAAAGTTAATTAAAGTAAATAGAAAATAAAAAAACATCGTTAATAAAGTTAACAATCTTATGATTTTAGTATATTGCTAGTATGTTTAGTTTATATAATAACAAAAATACATTGATTATGGGTTCGATTTAATTCAGTTCGGTTCGGATCAGTTTTAGTTTGGTTGGTTCGGATTGTGAATATTTAAAACTGAACTATTTGATAATAAACTTTTTTTTTTCAGTTTTGATTGGATTTTTTGCCCACCCTATCAATGATATACCAGAATCAAAACAAACTGATAATTTCATTTGAAAATTTAGCAGATCTCACATAATTATTAATCAAAATAATTATAAAGTATAAGATATCTTTTATAATTATTATATTCATCGGGTCCATGAAGTTAGAAATCAGCCAGCCACAAGACCAGACTAAGAGCATGATTATTGCATAGATCCTTAACAAAAGTCCTTAGTACACATATATGTGTATATATGTATATGTATATATTATATATGCGTATATAATTGTTTGTTAAGGACTTTACGGAAACCGAAACCGAAAGTTTCTTAATTAAGGAACTTTCGGTTTCGGTTTCCGCAAAGTCCTTAGCAAATAGTTATATACGCATATATAATATATACATATACATATATATACATATATGTGTATTAAGAACTTTTGTTAAGGATCTATGCAATAATCATGCTCTAACACATTATTACACGTTTGGGACCCACATAATAAGTTTCCTCTGAAAAAGGGTTGACGTCGATTGGCCCCCTGAACTACTTAGACCAACGATTTTTCCACCCAAACTTCTTGCCTCATCAATTGTCTTCCTGAACAAATAATTTCATCAATTTTCCACAATTTCAAACATATGGGCTAAATCACGTTTAGTGACTCATATTCGCGATTAAAAAAACTGATTGCCCAATAACTAACCCGATTAAAGCTAAACCCGAGTCTAATACTTTAACCCGATTTCACATAGTTATCGTGGTATTTTTTTCACTTTTTAAAATTAGGGTTCATAGCTTATCGTTTGGGAAAAAACTGGAAAATCAACCATGGAGGAGAGAAGGAATGAATTGGAGCAAGTCAGTTCCGGGTAAGTCGTCGAATCCACTATCCTCTTCTTCTGTTCTTCTGTTCATAAGTCGTCTTTGTGTATGATTCTGGGTAAGTCGTCGAATCTGGGTAAATCGATTCTTACAGGTTCTTTGTGTTCGATTCTCTGTAAATTAGAGCATGGAGTGAAGGTTCTTGTTCAAGGCGGCGAAATGGACGGTCAGTTCATGGTGTTCCAACACGGTGCTGGTGTGGATGTGGCATTACTACTTATGTTTCGAAGACAAGGAAGAATCCATTTCGAAAATTTTACCGGTGTAAAATAGCTGTGCAGGTATGTTTAATCCATTAAAATGAAAAAGTGCTTGTTTTGGTTGGCTTGACGAGTTAACTTTTGTTGCAGAGAATGGGAGAAGATCATCTCTTCAAGTGGGTTGATGAAGCTTTGAATGAAGAGATTCTTATGGTGGAAGCAAGACAGAGAACACTTGAAGAAGAATTTGAAGGTCTTAGGATGTCTGTTAGTGATAACCCTGAAGAAGATGAAGCTTCGAAAGACAATGGTTGTCTTGGAGTTATTACATTGCTTTGTAGTAAATTCTGGTAGTTGTGTTTGTTAGTAAAAGAGAATGTATTGTCTTTTATGTGTTGTCTAAGAACAATGACGAGATTCTATATGTAAGATAAGTCATGAACAAGACATATATTGTCTCATTTGGCTTCATCTTTATGAATTTTCCCCTGTTTGAAACCATCTTTGCAGAGACACAAAAGGATGAGTTGAGTCATGAAATATTTTTTCTGCTTGTTCATTTGTGACAGTAGACTCAAACAGACTTAAAACTGATGAGTTGAGTCATTTCATAGATGCAACAGCGACACAGCAAAAAACAAAACACAACAAATACAATATTCATAAGATAAAACCGTGAAAACAGAGCACAAGTAGACAAAAGATAAGTTGCAGTTCTAAAACCATGAAAACAGAACACATAACATAGCCCTTAACAACAGAAGACAAGTACTAAATAGGCAAGATATAGGATAAAGTATTGTAGCCATTAAGAAACACAAGGCTGTCAGACCGTTGCAGCATTGGGTCCAGAAGAGCTTCCAGCTTCGGGTTCAGTCTTGATCTTCTTCTTTGGGTGGAGTTTGCATCTAGCTGCATTGTGGTCTTCTTCCCCGCATTTGGAGCAATGCATTATGCGGCCTCGCCTTCCAAGCGTTTCTTTTTGCTTCTTCCTCTTCTTCTTCGGTGATTCATGTTTTCCTTTCATTCTCGGATAGCTCTTTTTCTTATTCTTTTTTTTTCTCCCAGGAAGTGAAGGCTCTGGTGGCTCCACCACTAACTTGTATTTGCCCTTCTTCATCCAAAAGCGTGGTCCTCTAACTGTGTTGATAGAATCACTGTAAGTCATTTGCCACAAATTAGTGGAGAAGAATTCAGAAACATAATCCTCAACATCTAAGCCAGCATCTATCATCGCTCCATAGGCATGTTCACATGGTATCCCTGTAATCTGCCACTTCCCGCATGTACACGTCATCCTCGTTGTGTTAACATCATATGAGCCACTTCCCAAACGTACATCAAATACCCCATGAGTACAAGGAGTCGTTATACACTTGTCAGCATCTTCCTTCTCGGACTCGAGCATATCAGTAACATATTTGGTAAATTTCTTCTGTCGCCTCTGTGATTTCTTGTTTCTCTTCGCTATTCGGAGCATGGCTTGCCTTCTAATAGTCTCCAACATAGGTACAACTGACTTAGCTCGAGCTTTGGTAATAGTGGCGTTAAACGATTCAGTGGCATTATTGTCGACATCCTCACAGAAGCTACCAAGCCTATAGTATGCTAAAGACCACGTCTTTGGTTCCTCTTTCATCACATCTTCGTACAAAGACATACAATAGTCCTTCAACTTACCGAGTTCTTCCTTGAACTGTGTCGGACTATAGCTCCAAGCGAGATTCCACACCCTTGATTTCAGAAATTCTTTTTTCTTGTGCTTCTTCTTCAGATTCTCAACTATATGCTTCACACATCTTCTATGCTCGGCCTGTGGTAACTCTTCTTTAATAGCACTTATAAGTCCCTGTAGAGTTTAAATAAAAAATTAAACAAGCAATCAGTAAGCTTAAAAAAGAAATAAGCTTAACAATTAAACAAGCAATCAGTAACTCTTCTTTAACAAGTAACCACTCAAATTTAAAAAAAAAAATCAGTAAGCTTAAAAATGATTTCTTTACCTTTGAACTATCCGATAGAAGAACATATTTGCTACCATCTCCAAGATTGAGATCATGCTTCAGTCGCTTGATAAACCAAAGCCATGTATCTGAATTCTCACCTTGTACCACTGCCCAAGCAAACGGATAAATCTGATTATTACCGTCATGTCCTACAGCAGTGAGTAGTATCCCTTTTGTAGCGACCTTTAAAAAGGTTCCATCAAGCCCTATGATTGGCCTACAAGTCCCACGCCACAAGCTTCTAAGCTTCTCGAAGCAGACGTAGAACCGATCAAACACATCCTCATTCTTCGCATTAGGAATGGTTTCAAGTTCGACACTTGTACCTGGGTTGCTCTTTTTAATCTCTCTCACATAACCTCGGAGATGAGCAAATTGGTCAGCATACTCCTTCGCAAGCCATTGCAAAGCCACTGTTCTTCCTCGTTGGCATTGATTTCTTGAAGCTATCAGTTTCCACTTCTCCTTTATCTGCTCTTGAATCTTCTCAGGCATTAACTTATCATCTTCTCGCAGTTTATCAAGAAACAGCCTAGCTATAACCGGACTCTTTAGAAGCTTACACTTCCCATTAGGAGTACAACTATGATATCTGTACCTAGTCTTCACCAACCACTTCTGCTTTGGCTGATCAAAGGCACAATAGACCCTCCATTTGCACTTGCCTCCATTTGCACACTTGAAGCTAAGCTTCGTTTTGTCCCACCTGCTTTGCTCAATGTTTCGACCTTTGCTCAACGCGTAGTGTAAGACCGCTTCTTTGAACTCGTAACCAGACAAGAAAGCTGTTCCCACTTCTAGTTTATCCTTCGATTTTTTGCTTCGTCGATACCTAGCATCTAACTCATCTTCGTCTTCATCCGAGCTTTCTGGAATTGTATTCCTGCCAATGAACTCCTCATCCTGAAAATCAGCCACTGAAGCCTCAATTTCAAACTCATACCGATCTTCAAGCTCTTCTTCTTCTTCTTCTTCTTCTTCACCATTTCTGATTTCAGCACTCCCATCTTCTTCGTTTTCCTTCTCACACTTTCTTGGCTTTTGACCAATTTCATACTCCCAATACTCTTCGTCATCCTCGTTTGCCTTTTCCATCCTCGACCCTTCAATAACAGGAGTAACAGGAATGCTCCACTCTCTATTTCCCTCTTCTTCATCTGTAGTCGCCGAAGTTACTAAAACAGGGAACCAAGTTTCTCCATTCTTCCCGCAGGCCTCCTTTGTCGCAGTGTCAACAAGATGAACGAAACCTTCTCCATGTCCTTCTTCCTCCTCCATAAATCCTTCAAGAACCCTAGATTATCGATTACAGTAGCTTCAATCGATGAACCCTTGCCTAACCTTCAATTTTTTTTTTCTGATTTCAACTCTGTTGATGATGTCGACGAACCCTAGCCCCCAATTATTTGTTTGACCCGAGAAAAGAAAAGGAGATTATTTGTTCAATAGACTCGGGTTGAAGTAATAGATTCGGGTTTAGCTTTAATCGGGTTAGTTATTGGGCAATCAGTTTTTTTTAATCGCGAATTTAGTCACTAAACGTGATTTAGCCAATATGTTTAAAATTGTGGACAATTGATGAAATTATATGTTCAGGGAGACAATTGATGAGGCAAAAAATCTGGGTGGAAAAATCGTTGGTCTAAATAGTTCAGGGGGCCAATTGACGTCAACCCTCTGAAAAATGGTCCCTTAAATATTCATGGGTTCAACGACGTCGTTTTTATATGGGCTTAGGTTTGGGCCCGAGGCTGGGCTGTCACTAAAGAGGAAGAAACGATAGTAGTAAACCAGACTGTGTCACCGATGTTACCTGTCTCAAATTTCTTTGTTTTTTCTTTTTGCTCTGGAACTTGTTTGTGTGTGCGTCTGTCTTCTCTCACATGAGTTATCTTTATAAAGTTTGATCTGCAGTTGTATGCTTAGCTATGGATTGTAAGACAAAAAAAACAAAAAGATTCAAGTAAAAGGGATTCATTCAGATAGTCCATTTTATGTGATTTGACACGAACACAACAAACAGACAAAAAAAGACATCGCGGATGAATCAGTCCGTCTCTAACCGAGCAATGTAGATGTCATAGTACTTCCCGGCTTTCTCGAGATCTCCCAGCTCAGTGTAACAATCCTGCTATAGCTCCATAAGCTTCAGTGCTTCCAGAATCTTCTCCTTCCCTCTTCGAGATGGCTAGGACCATGTTGTGATACTGTATGGCATCTCTGTACTTCCCCTGACGTTGCAGCGAAGCGCCTAACCCTCTGGCAGCCTTCTTTTCTTCGATGGGGTCTCTGAGACTCTGGGCAAGTTCCAAAGCTGTCTTGAACTCCTTCAAAGGCCTTTCTCCGGCTCTTGGTTCCTCAGATAGGTCTTTCCATGTTTTCAACTTGGAAATCAACTCATGTTTCTTTGGCTCCATGACCATCTCGCTCTCTGGGATTCTAGCTCCTACTGGTGCTGGTGCGTAACTTAATGCTGGTGCGTAAGACTCGATTTTCGCTGTTCTCCTAAGAGCTGCGTTAATCTGCCGTAGCTGTTCGTTCAACCTCTGTAACTCTCCCTCTCCTCTGCCGAGCAAGCAACCCTGGTTAGTGAAGTCCATCACAAAAAATAAAGTGTTAATCAAAAACCCCATTTGTATACAGTTTGTAGAAGCATATATATGGCTGAAGAAAGAGAACATGAACTAACTACCTCCAACAGTGGCTCCAACAAGAGCTACAAGCGACAATATAGGCATGCTGAACATGGAGTTGAACTCTGGCTCGGCAAACCTCAGCAGCAAAAGCTTCAAGTGGTGTACACATCAGAATCGAGTTTGTCAACAAAACTGCCATCACCGGTAGTTTCAGCCTCCCAAAAGCTGATAACTTGTCAAAAGTTTCCACTGCTGACAAATGGTGTTTGAAAGAAGATTCCCATTGCTTTCACGCTCCTTGGGCTTGGTAGTAGTAGTAGACAAAGGTTTAGTCTTGGAGATAGGATGACTGACTAAGGAGTAGCCAACAGATTTAGCTAAAAAAAAAAAATTAAATGGCGAAAATAAGTGATTATTTGAAACGACCACGAATTAGCCATTTAATTGAAAAATGTAAAGCACGAGCCAACAAGATCATCTTTCTTGTTCCTTTATCCTAAACCATGCATCCACACAAAGCTAACTACACTCAAACGTATTGCACTTGGTCGAATAATCAAAAAAATTCCCCAAATGCTATAAAAACATGTTCAATCCGGAACTCAATTAGCGAACGAGGATCACCTCACGAAGCAAACAGAGACAGGTGAATTATGGAAAATCTGATCCAGACAAATGAGCTAACCTGGAACTCGAGATCGTTCTAGCGACGGAGGTCCGCCACGGTGAAGCATCGGAAAAGGAGGAGCAGCACCTGGATGATCGCCGCCATGCTGAAGTGAAGCTCTCTCTCTCTCTCTCTCAGTCTCAGGATAAGACAAACGCTTTGAAGAGCTAAAAAAACCCGCTTTTGCTCGGCTCTTTTGTAATAACCGTATTAATTTAATTCAAAACAAAATCAAATATGCCCCTACTTTTTCGATTTAATTACATTTATGTCCTTTTCCTGAGCTTCAAAGCTAAAACGCGGCGTTTAAGTAGTTTTTTTTTTTTTTTGCTTTAAATCAATCTAGCCGCGTGACTGTGTTCCGGTGTTGTCTTCCACTCGGCGGAGGGATTTTTTTTTTTTGGGTAGGGTTTTAGATTTTAACGAGCAAACCCCTCGAGCGAGCTTGGAAGAAATGGAGATGGATATGGACACTTCTCCTAGCTACTTCGACCCTGAGGTCCTCACTGTTAGGGATCAATTCCGTCGTTATGGGTAAAATCATCCTCTATTCTCTCTGAGTGACCGATGTGTAGAAGAAGCTTTGATCGTCTCTCCATGTTAGATTTTTTTTTTTAGATTGTAAGCAGAGTCTTCTACATTGACTATTGCAGCAAAAGTTGAATGCTTTTGTTTTCGAAAGATCTTTGCTTTTTTCTTCATTAGGTTTATGGTTTTAGTCTTTTAGTTCATGAATCCATTAGGACAAGTAGTTAGGAATCAGCCTTGAAACACACAAAAAGTTTTTTTTTTTTTTTTTTTTTTTTTTGAGGTATAGCACTTTGATTCTCATGTATGGAAAATCACATTGCAGGAAGAGACACTCTGCATCGCCACATGAGGAATTCTCGAGTCCGAATGTCAGTGAGAACAGACTACTGTATGATGGGCATTCCATCCACAGTCCAACCAACACTGCCTTGCTTCTTGAAAACATTAAAGAAGAAGTTGACAACTTTCACACCGATCTTTTACCATGGAACATCTGCAAATCCGCTCTCTGCTTCTAAAAGGGTAAAAAGTGCTGGAATTCTGGATGATGATGATGATGATGAGGCTTTGTTTCGCCGAGTAGAAAGTCAATCGCTGAAGGCTTGCAAAATTGAGAATGATGAGTTGGCGGAGAGTGGAGATACAACCTTTGCTCTCTTTGCTTCCCTTTTTGATTCTGCTCTTCAAGGTTTGTATGATTTATATTTATCTTCATTTTGAAATATTGTGTATATACATGAATATGCAGATATTTGAGTGTTGTGTTTGTGCATGCCTGTTTAAAGGTTATATTGTTTTTGCATTTTAATGTTGGGCTTGTAGGATTCTCTTTACTTACTTGATAGAGTCTCATTTGTGTCTGGTTATCTCTTATTGTAATTATGACGTCTCGGTTCTGCAGGACTCATGTCCATTCCTGATCTAATATTAAGACTTGAGGAGTCATGCAGGGATGTTTCACAATCAATTAGGTACGTCTTCTGGCTCCGAGAGGTGGACCGTCAAGCTTTCTTCAACTTCAACCTTTTCTTTCTTGTTCATTGCATTTTCTGTTATCTACAGGTATGGATCAGATGTAAGACATCGGGTTGTAGAGGATAAACTTATGAGACAGAAGGCTCAGCTTTTGCTTGGTGAGGCTGCCTCCTGGTCACTTCTATGGAACCTATATGGAAAAGGTTAGGAAACTCAGCTCCATCTATCTATTTTCTTGGGGGTTTTGGAGTAGGGAAGGCATTTTGTTCACTTTGAGTACTTGTGTGTGTCATGTGATATTTTCATGTTTACCTTGAGACTGTATTATTGATGATACGTCTTTGTTCTTGCAGCTACTGAAGAAGTTCCAGAGGAATTGATTATGGTAATGCCGTTTTTCTTAATACTTTTCCAAATTATTCGTTCCTATTTTGTACACTTACGAATGGAGTTATGTTACTTTGTTTAATGTCTGCAGTCACCATCAACATCTCATTTGGAGGCTTGTCAGTTTGTTGTAAACGACCATACAGCTCAGCTATGCCTTCGGATTGTCCTATGGCTGGAAGAACTAGCTTCCAAATCACTTGATTTGGAAAGGAAGGTGTCTATTTCAATATATTACTTTACCAGTCTCATTTTGGCATGATGCTTAATTGTTTGATGTTGTCATTTATTCCTAGGTAGAGCTCATTCATAGGATCATTAGCAAACTCACTAATTGCATTGTGGTTACTAATTGCATTTCTTTTCTACTATTATTTGCTCTCCACCTAGAGAAATGCTTGATCTGGTTGTATATTAATGGAATCTGCGGAACTTAGAGGATACCTCGAGGTCCTCGCCAAGATTATTGCTTCTGAAATCAGACTCTGTTTGTGTTTCCTACTTGCCATATATTTAGGGTGTTGGTACTGTTTCCTAGGCTTTGTTCAACTTAGGTAGATAATTGCGTGATGAACCCTCAAATTGACAGAGCCAATTAGCAGTCGATAGGAATTTCGTCACAAGAAAATGTATATGTTTTCAGGTGCGGGGATCTCATGTGGGTACTTATCTTCCTAACGCTGGAGTGTGGCATCACACACAAAGGTACCTCAAGAAAACTGGTTCCGGCGCTGACACTGTACGCCATTTGGACTTTGATGCTCCAACTCGTGAACATGCTCGTCTTCTTCCTGATGATAATGTAAGTCTGTTCAGCTAAGGTTGAAGTTAGGTTCGTTTGATGTTTCGTAGTGCTGGTAGGTCCTGTTTTACCTTTAATTATATTTTTGTTCATGTAATATGCAATATATGGTATAATTAAACAATGGTGGTGGAACTGCCCAGATAGCAATGAGCTGTGGATAGAGAGGGCTGAAAGAAATTTTGTCAGAATTGCCACCCATTTTGTTTTTATGTAACTATATTGCTTGTTCTAGGGCGTATAATATCGCAATTGTGAATGCTTCTTTTGTATGGTCTAGCCTTCTTATGGATGTCTATATCTGTGCTGTGGAGGTCTTGTTATCGGTGTTGAATAAAATAATAATTTGCAACCTTTCTTTGGCAGAAACAAGATGAATCTCTTCTTGAGGATGTTTGGATTTTGATAAGGGCTGGGAGAATAGAGGAGGCATGTGATCTCTGCAGGTCCGCTGGGCAGGTAATATTACAACGTATCTGCATTCTCTTAGTTACAAAAGTACGTAGCTATAATATCGTTTTGAATTTATACTTCGGCAGCCATGGAGAGCTGCAAGTCTATGCCCTTTTTCTGGAATGGACATGTTTCCTTCTGTTGAGGCATTGGTAAAGAACGGGAAAAATAGGACTCTCCAAGCTATCGAGCTGGAAAGTGGATTTGGAAATCAGCTGCGTCTTTGGAAATGGGCTTCGTACTGCGCATCAGAGGTAAGACGATTATTAAAAGATTTGCTGCTTTCTAAATGAACTAAATTCTTTTTTCCATCTACGAGAAACTAAAAAATGCTTTTTCTTAAAAAAAATATTGTTTCTGAAGAAAATCGCAGAGCAGGATGGCGGCAAACATGAAGTTGCTGTTTTTGCAAACCAGTGTAGTAACCTGAACCGCATCTTACCAGTTTGTACTGATTGGGAGGTAAAACATGCGCACTTGTATAATCTGATTTTTTATTTAGCATATTTCAACATTGCTTCCCTGGCTGCCATTGGCATTATTCTGTGTTCTGCGGGCATTGGCATTATCTTAGCATCAACGGTGATTTTTCTGCAGTCAGCTTGCTGGGCGATGGCAAAATCATGGCTTGATGTTCAAGTTGATCTAGAACTCGCCCAATCAAAACCAGGCTTGGCAGAAAGGTTTAGAAGCCGTCTTGATGAAAGCCCTGAAACTATGCAAAATGGTTCTCTAGGCTTCATTTGGGCCAGAAGATTGGCCGCTCCATGTTCTAAACCAACAACCCCGTGATCTTTCTGCTCTTCTTCAGAAACTCCATTCAGGGTATGCTATGCAAATATTGGGAAATTTTCTTTGTCACTCCCGTAAAAAATGCTACAGCCCAACGTATTATTTTTTTCTTGGCATAGGGAAATGGTACACGAAGCTGTTGTCAGGGGATGCAAGGAGCAGCACCGGCAAATACAGGTATTTTAGATGCCAAATATGTTTCCATCAAGCTATAGGAACCATGTATTATGTGCGTAATCATCCGTAATTCTTTCTTTTGCAGATGAGCCTTATGAAAGGGGACATCTCACATCTTCTTGATATAATATGGTCATGGATCGCGCCCTTAGAAGATGATCAGAGCAATTTTAGGTAATCAATATTTTTTCAATAGATAGTTTCACTTGTTTAAAATAATTTTGGGATATAGTTTTCCGTTATGATTAATTTCATTTGAATTAACGAAAACACTCCCAACTCAGAGAAGTGGTAGGGGTATCATAATGCCAATACCTTCTGCATATTTGCTGTTGTTCCTTGGTTATTGCAAAGAAGAATGGATAACTATATATTTATTATTCTTGAGTCAATTGTTATGCATCTTTCAGGCCCCATGGCGATCCTCATATGATAAAGTTCGGTGCCCATGTGGTGCTTGTTCTTAGATATATGCTTGCTGATGAAATCAAGGACAGGGAGAAGCTCACTAATGTTGGCGATCTTATTCTTCATATGTAAGTCACTTCGAGTTGGGTCCACGCCTTTTTGGAACTTCAAATACCTACCATACATTTACATTCATATTACGTTCAGTGTGCTTTTCTAGTAATCTGTGAAATGCTGCCAGGTACTCGATGTTCTTATTTTCAAAACAACATGAAGAACTAGTAGGAATATATGCATCTCAGCTTGCTGGTCACCGCTGCATTGAACTTTTTGTACACATGATGGAGCTAAGGATGCATAGCAGGTAATTTCTAATTGTCAGCTGTTGGATGATAAATATCGGAAGAGAGTCTTTCATATTGCATTGTGTGATCCTCTCAACAAAACATTTACTTTTTCGGACAAGCGCTCGTTGCTTATACGTGTATGGCATAATGTAAATTCTTTGACATTTGTTTCCGTCTGCCATGAAAACTAGTGTACATGTGAAAGTACAAAATCTTCCTCTCCGCTATGGAATACTTGCCATTCTCTCATGTGGATGATTCACAAGGAAATTTTGAGGAAATAGTTGACAGGTAATCAAATGCTCTAGATTTTTTTCCTGGTTTACTATCTGTTAATAGTGAAATACATTTTACTCTAGTAAGCTCAGAAAAATCAATTTTATGGACCATTCACAGGGTTTTGTCAAGATCCCGGGAAATTAAACTTGCAAAATATGATCCCTCCGTTGATGTTGCAGAGCAGCATCGTCAACAGAGTCTTCAAAAAGCCATAGCCATCCAGTGGCTCTGTTTTACACCTCCATCTACAATAAAGGATGTCAAGGATGTCACTTCCAAATTACTCCTGCGATCTTTGATGCACAGGTACGCTCAATACACACTGACACATGTAGGCTAATTCGCAACTCAGTTATCCATTTTTCTCAATTCCTTAATGTAGAACTAATTGAACCGGATGTCCTTTTTAATGTAAAGTGTTTCGACTCCAATTCCATTTACTTCACTTTTGCCTGTGTTTCATGGTATTATTCTTTTTCCCCTCCCCACAGCAACATACTTTTCCGAGAGTTTGCTTTAATTGCCATGTGGAGGGTACCTGCAACTCCTGTGGGTGCACACACACTTCTTAGTTTCCTTGCTGAACCTCTGAAGCAACTCTCAGAAAATCAAGATACCCTCGTGGATTATGTTTCCGAGAATTTGCAGGAGTTCCAAGACTGGGTATGCTTCACTGCACCTTTTCTTTTAGTTACTCCGTAGATATAAAAGTTGAGTGTCTAACTAACGTATCTCTTTGTTTTTAAATAGAATGAATATTATTCCTGTGACGCAAAATATCGCAACTGGCTCAAATTCCAAGTAGAGAATGCTGAAGTAACTGATCTATCAGAAGAGGAAAATCAGAAAGCTATAGTAGCAGCCAAAGAGACTTTGGATTCTTCTCTGTTACTGCTCCTCAGTAAGTGGCATTATACTTAATGATCTATGTTTGACTTGTATGCAAGAATATCAATTTTTACATTTAAATGTGATAGTTTTGAACCTCATTCATTATATATAGGAAAAGACAATCCCTGGTTGACATTTCTCGAAGACAATGTATTCGAATCAGAAGAATATATGTTCCTTGAGTTGCATGCAACTGCAATGCTCTGTTTGCCTTCTGGTGAATGTTTGCAGCCAGATGCTACTATTTGTGCGGCGTTGATGAGTGCGCTTTACGCCTCTGTCACTGAGGAAGTTGTTTTAGACCGTCAGTTAATGGTACTCCCTTCATCCAATCTTGTTGTTTTATCTGTTCTTTTAACGTTATCCTTGTTTTTGCCTCACCCAGCCTATATAGTGTGCATACTCCCTGGACCCAAGTTTTTGTCTTAAATAGTTACTCAATATAAATGGGTGTTTTCTAATATGTGACAATCTACGTATTACTTACTTACATTGATCTTTGCTGCAGGTAAATGTATCCATTTCATCAAGGGACAGTTACTGTATCGAGGTTGTGCTCCGGTGTTTAGCAACTGAAGGTGATGGACTGGGGCCACACAATGCCAATGACGGCGGTATTTTAAGTGCAGTTGCAGCTGCTGGATTTAAAGGTTGGGATGTCTACGGAACGTATTTCTCCTTCACTGTGGTTTACCTCATTTCTCCATATAAATTTGGAGAGATATTTAATTCCAGATGAAATCACCAACATCAATAAAGCAAGCAAAGTAAATAAATTTTCCTGCAGGTGAGCTTTCCCGGTTCCAGGCAGGTGTTACAATGGATATTTCCCGCCTAGACGCTTGGTATTCAAGCAAAGAAGGCTCGCTTGAAACACCTGCAACTTATATTGTCCGCGGTCTCTGTAGGAGATGCTGTCTTCCAGAGCTCGTTCTTCGATCTATGCAGGTACGGCCTCTCGCAACTAGCCTCTTCAAGTTTTTATGTTTTACTTTTCAGTACATCTAGAGCACTCGTAAATTATATGTAACTGCGGACTTGTTTAAAAAAGTGGCTGATAATCTTCGTTCAAGGGAATATAAAAGTCATTGGTCTCTGACAGTAGTGAGAAAGATTGCTGAACATAAACCTACTTGTATATTCTTTGTTTGATGAATTAGCCCTCTCTAAACGACTTTACTTGCAGGTGTCTGTTTTTCTAATGGAGTCGGAAAATCCACCCGAAGATCACGATGAACTGATTGAGCTCGTTGCTTCTGATGAAACTGGTTTTCTCTCTTTATTCAGTCAGCTACAGTTACAGGTTAGTAATAGCCAATGCGTTAGTCTCTGAAGAACAATATCAAAGTCTCGCCATCCTTTACTCTTCCTTTTGCAAATTAGTTATACTTAGTAATTGAGAGCCATCTAAACTGTTTGGATCCAATACAATACAACTGCAGGAGTTTATGCTGTTCGAGAGAGAGTATCGTCTGTCCCAGTTGGAGCTCCAGGAGGAACTTTCATCATCTTGATTTCACTTGGCAGACCTAATATTACAATGTGATAAGTTTTGTTGAAAGCTGAGAGAGATCAGAGTTCCCTTTATGACCATCATTTATTTATCACAGAGTTGATCATCTTTCAGAAAACTCTTCTCTCATTTGTATTTTCATACTAACAAAACAACACACAAAGTCCACGCAGAGTAATCACTTTCCTTGTTTGTTGTTTAACTCTTGTCTGCTAAAGTTTCTCAGACCAGGTCTCTGTTCGTTTTTAGGATCAGAGCATAGAGTGAAGTCTCTCAGCCTCTGATCTTAACATTGTTTCTGGTTATGTCACCAATGGTACCCTTGAAAGAATGTGTGCCAGAACCCTAACATTGAGAAAATGAAACACTGTCGGGATGTTAATCGGACTTGGAACATAAAGCCCATCTAGAGTGTTTTCGCTCTCTCGGTCATGTTACAATGACGTGGCATGCTGAGTCAGCATCGCCAAAGACGGTGCGTCACGTGCATGCACAAAGAGCGAAGTACAGTTATTATACACAGAAACTCGAAACAGCCAAAAGGCTCAGAAACCGAAGAGTCTCTTTGGTTGTCAAAGTTGGGTGTATAAAAAGGGAACGATCGAGTTGGTAGTTGGAACGATTCAGTGAAAGATACCATCTTTGAGACTAAAGCGATGAATCACGGCGAAGGTTGGAGTTCTGGTGGCCGTTGGGGCCCTAGGGGCCGCTCTCAGGGGTCTTGGCAAAGACCAAACCGTCCAAAAAGCGAAAGTCCGGTTAGTAAACTTGATTTGTCGTCTAAGCAATAAACCGGAGGAATGTTTTGCTGTGTTCTTTTTTATTGAGCCCATTGCTTGCTGCTGGCTAGTGTAAGCACAATCTTCATCCTTTTGTAATCTACACAGGTTATGGTTGATAGGTCTTTGGATGAATCTTCTGGTAATAGGGGTCGTCGGGGGTTTCAAGGAGGAGGAGGAAGGTGTAGACAATCATGGTCTCCTAGAAACAATAGTCCAGTGCAAGTGTACGTTAAGAAGTCATCACAGGTTTCCGATGTGGGAAAAGCAGCTCAACAAGAAACAAAGTGCCAAGAGGATGGAAGAGGTTCTGCTGATGAAGATGCAGCTTTCAATTGTTGGGGAGATAACAAGGATGTTTTGCAGCCATCTGCTTCGTCTAGCTCGAAGAAAATAAATCTTAGTGGGGGTTTGTCCGTCTCTAGAGAAATGTGAGGATATGAATGGCGGTAGGATGTCCTATGATCTAGTGAATAGGATGGGAGATGTTTCGTTCTCTCGCCAGGTGTCTGTGTCTTCTTCTACAAGTGTTGAGGAGGGTGATAGCGCTCACAAGTCTGGTGATGTAGGGAACGCTTGTAATGAAAGCATTAGTAAACCTTTTGATATCTGCCTCGAGAAGGAGGGGTTTTGTCTAAAAGCCGGCTTAAAGGAACTGAACGCAGAAAAGAGGAGAGCAACTACTAAGGGGTGCACTGGGACTGTTATTAGACCTGGAATGATACTTCTCAAGAACTTCTTGTCAATCAACGATCAAGTAAGTACTCTCTATCTCTCTCTTTTTCTCCCTTTTGACATAATACATCAATGACATAATGCCATTATCTGTGCTTTATAAATTGCTTGTAGGTGACGATTGTGAAGAAATGCCGGGAACTCGGTTTGGGTAAAGGAGGCTTCTATCAACCAGGTTATCGAGATGGAGCGTCATTGCACTTGAAAATGATGTGCCTTGGGAAAAACTGGGACCCTCAAACATCTCGATATGGTGATACTCGACCGCATGATGGTTCTATTCCACCAAATATTCCTTTTGAGTTCAACCAGTTTGTTCAGAAAGCAATCAAAGACTCACAGTCCCTTGTTGCTTCAAGCTCAAATAAGACGAAACCAGAAGATGAGATACCATGTATGTCACCAGACATCTGTATTGCTAACTTCTACACATCCACAGGGAAACTTGGTCTGCATCAGGTTAGCATTTCAAGCATCTTCTTGATTTCATAAAGCTTCGAAGGTTTGTTTGCATCATTAGTTTTTGAATTCCTTGGATCTTCCAGGACAAAGATGAGAGTGCAAAGTCCATTCAGAAGGGCTTGCCTGTTGTATCATTTTCTATTGGAGATTCAGCCGAGTTCGTGTATAGTGATCAGAGGTCTGATGACAACGCAGAGATGGTAGTCTTGCAATCTGGTGATGTTCTACTATTTGGTGGCAAGTCTAGAAAGGTCTTTCATGGCGTCAGATCAATTCTCAAAGATACTGCCCCCAAGGTTCTTGTTCAGGAAACAGACCTCCGACGACCAGGTCGTCTGAATTTGACTTTTAGGCAGTACTAAACCCAAATCTAGAACTCTTGTATGCATCTTGAACCTGTTTGGGAGTGTCTAAACATGTACAAGTTGTAGGTTCATAAGCTGCAGATTTTCTTATGTTTCTATTTTCGGTTATATCACAGTGTCTTGGCAACAATTTTATTATTCATTATCTTTTGGCTCTTCCACAAATCTATAGAAATCAAGTTTTTGTTTCAGTTCTTTGATCTTGTCTGTGTACCCCTTTTGCAGTTAGGTTTTGATGTTTTGTTTTGGCCCATCTCTGCAACAATTAGAATGTTCACTAGATTCACATGTATGATATCTTTTTTCTAATATATACAAGTAAGTGCACACAATGTTTTACAGCTTAGGTTCTAGTTCAATGAGTAAAGTTATTTCCTTGGCTCATCTTTATCAGTCACGAGCTTGTTGATACTCCGATAGCTGATGCAGCTGAATCAACATAAAGTAGCAAGCAAGAGTATATTTTCTTCTTCAAACGTTCTATGTTTTCTAATAAAGAATCATCACTAGTGTGGTGATCATCACTTTTAACTTTATCCAGCCATTCGTTTGCTTGCTTAAGCTGGGATAAAGTCTCGGCAATATGATTATCTTGTTCCTCTCCACGTGTTCCTCTTGTTTTACCTTTCTTCACCTGGACACTAGCGTGAAATCCAGTATCTATTGCTTCTTCCAAGAATTTCATAAACCAGCTTCTTGTTTCTTGTGACATAATCTCTCTCATTGCTTTCATCTCTTCTGTAGTACCACCGTTTCCTGTGACCCACTCTAGCTTTTCGGCTTGTGTTAGAGTTTTTGATGAGGACTTCGTTGTGGCTCTGCTTGATGCTAGTAGACTCGCTCTTTTGCTCAACTTGTCAGGCTCCGTCCGTATTATTGGATTACTGCTCAACAGTTGGAGTGATTTATCATCTTTCGGTGGAGCAGCTGCTGTGACTTGTGCTTGATCAAGGAGACTCTGGAGGGTGAAGAAGCTTCTGAGAGAGGTATGTGGAGTCTTTGGCGAAGCACTTGAGCTGAGGTCAGCAAACATACTGCAAAAGTCATTGTTTCTTTTATTAGGAACTTTCACAAGACTCCATATTGAGCATGTTTGGTGGTTTCAAGAAGGGGTACTTGCCTGATACACTTGAGAAGATGTGAAGCAGCCAATGCCTCTCTTTGTGCTTCTGCAGCAAGCAGAGTAGCAATATTTCTCCTCCTCAGCATTCCCTTTGTTGGATTAAAGAGATTATAGGTTTAGGAGCATAGTAAATATGATTATTAAGAAGAATAAAAGGAGAGAGATATAGAGAGATCATGTAGAGCGTACTTTACCCATTTTTGTTAGATTAGAAGGCAGAGATCTCCAAGATACATCCTCAGAAAAATTACTCTTCCTGTTTGCGCAATTCACAGTGGAGCTCAGAGAGAGTTTCTTTGGCTCTGCCTTCGTTGGAGCTGTCGCAGGACGAGATTGTGGAGCACCAGCTTGACGTACCTACCGCATCACATATATTAATCACAGGTTAACTTAACCATCAAGACCTGTGTGACTCATATATTATAAGAACACACACACACACACCTGATCTTTATGCTCCTCCTTCCTCTGCTTGCCCTTAGCCAAACCACCAACTCTCTTAGTCGCCTTCACTGATCCAGTCTCGCTCTCATTGTTGCTACTCGAGTCTGATGATCCACTTACCCTTGTTGTGTTTGAAACACCTTGCATATATCTTGACGCCACACCTGTTTTCTCCTCCTTGATTACAAAATCTTGACGTCTTCTTAGATTCTTCTCCACCGCGTTTGATCTCCCACCATCTTTCTCCTGAAGAACAAACAACATCTATAACAATAAGAGAAAAGGTAAAAAAAAAAAAAAACAGCTCAACATCACCTTCTTCTGTTTGTGATGTTCTTCTTGCAGAGGTGTTGTTGTTGTCTCAGTGGGAACAAACATCTGCATCAAATCTTTTGGATTTCCAACAAAAGGATGGCGTCCAGAGATGGGTCTAACTCCCACCATTACAGGAACAGGTGTCCCAGCTTCAAGCTTATCGACGTAGAAGAACTGTCCCAGTCCCAGCTTGTTGTTCAAGATGAGCTCGTTGTCTTCGTTTCTCAGTGAGACGTATGTGGTGTGAGAGGAGTCTGAGACTTTGATGAAAAAGCCTTGGTTTGGCCAAAGCTCTGAGCCAGCTAAAGCAGGTACAATGCTGATCACCTGCAAAAGAACAGACCTGTATTCTCCTCGGACCTTGATGTTTGTGTTCATTGTCTGGAGAAGCTTGATTAACACTCTAGGCGTAAGAGAAGCCATTTCTTGAAGAAAAAAAAAATATGAACAGTGTGCGGATTGAACTTTACAGCAGAGAGAATAAAGAAAAAGGTTAATTCTGCTTTGTCTTGACGATGGAGCATCTTCTTCTAACTTTGCATGGCAGGTAAGTAACATCATCATCTTTCACTTGGCTTTGAAGTCATGTGAGGCATGTTAGGGTTCATGAGGATCATTCTCTACTTTAAAGGGGGAATGACTAATGTACCCTTGATGGAGTAATGGTGATGAGGTTAGGGAGATGGCCTTTTTGGGGATTTCTGATTGGGTTTACTTCAACTTTGATCTCACGTCACTTTCCGAGGAAGATGGAGGAAGGTGAGTATATACCTTCATTGCCTCACTTTTACGTGTTCATCACAAACAAAGATTATTCACAAGTAAAAGACATGTTTTGTTTTTTTTTGGAAACTATCGGATGTTACATGACAACGATGTGTAATTGCTACCATACTCCATACTCCATAGACCTTATTACCAACTTTATTAATTAATTTTGTGTTCCATTGCCATCCTTTTGTTTGTTTGTACTACCAAAATCACATTGATACCAAACCGGTAAGGGACATGTTTCAGGTTTGATACAATTTACAAATGTAGGCTCAAAACCACTATCACAGAGAGTATACAGAGGATGATGATATTTGAATACAAGAGAAACAACTATTCTCAATGATACAACAATTGACCAGGAAACAAAGAAGCACATAAATATCTCAGATCATTTCACTCTTCTACACTTTGTGTGTCGTCTCCCTGCCTGTGATGTCAATCCTTTAATCTTTCATTCGCTTGGATCCTGCCTGAATATCTTTTATGAAGAACCTTTGATTTCGAATCATTTCCCTTTGCTACGAAAATTGGAGAGTGAAAAGAATGACCTTGGTGCTGCAGTAAACATGATGTTTTTAAGAGTGAGTAAAAAACATATATAGCTAACGATGTGAGTTCCAGCTTCGCTTATATAAGATCTCAACTCGAATGCTAGATGTTTAGATTCAACGGTGTTCCATTGTATACCTTCAGTAGTTAGGAGTTTTAGAGAGTAGAGCGCTAGATTGATTTACCTTTTACAGAAGTACCTGACATCTGATCCTCCTTCAGTTTAAAGCTCAATGGTGCGCTTGTGGTTCGTGCTGAAATTAGGTGCATAAATTTTAGATCAACATAACTCATATAAATGCTAAAGCCTTTGGATGCTTTATGTATATACTAGGGGAACCGAAAAGGTTGTTACCTTGTTCATTGAATAGCTCACTCTCGTTGAAGCTATCATCAGAGGGTAAAAACCTAGACTTTCTCAAGTCTTCTGATGATCGATATGCAAGAAGATCACGTCCATCTTCAGTGTCATCATCCCCTTCAGAGGTTGTAGCAGATATCCAGTCAGCCAAATTCTCAGCCGCACGGTTTTTCCTTCCAAAATTCAATAGCCTTTTTAACCCTTTCGTCACATCTTGTTGGCACTGACCAGCAGCAACGTGTTTCTGAGCAGCAGCAGCACCTCCCCATTTCTTTCTCATTTGACTTGTATCATTCTCTGTGTGGTTAAGGGAAGAAGCCAAGTTCCAGAAAGTTGGACTATCCACTGGTGAGTCCACTGAAGCATCAAGCTCAGATGACTCGTTTTGGTATTGATGCTGCTTTACTCGTGACTCCAGAAACGAACCGATGGTTTGGTGATGCCTAGAAGGTAACTCAGCATTTGAATCAGGGTCAAGCTGAGAAAAAGATTCACATTCTTCAAACTCTTGACTGAGTCTTGATTTCTCGTTTTCTGCATCAGTAAAAGCTTCAACTTCTGTGTCATCTTCCACCTCCTCTTTCTCCATTTCGTCTGATGCATCTGATCCCTCTGAAGCCTTAAGCTGCGCACTGTCAGAGATGAGATTGTTAAAATTTCTCCCGCCATGCTCTTGCTCAAGATTCAAAGGTACAGAAACATCATCTTCTGCCGCTTCAGCTGCAACTTTTCTGATATTTGTCGGCCGCCTTCGCAGCTTCTCTTCTTCGGTTACAGCCTTCGGTCTCACAGAGCTTCTCGCCTGTGAGCGGACACCATTTTTGCCAACTCCTGAGGATGGTTTCATCATGCCTTCCTTCTTGAACTCGGCGAAGTTAGGGATTGACTGTGCAAGAAGTTTGTCTTGTCCTCTCCGCCTAGCAGAACTAGGTGTTGAAACTTTGGCTGCAGAGCGTGAAGCTGATGATGCAGCAGTGGTTCGAGCAGTCAAGGAACTGCTTTTGTTTTGTTGTAGCTTCTTGTTCTGTGTGCTCCTGGATACATCTTCATCTTCTTCACTGTGGAATGAGCTAATTGGATGCTGCCAAGGACAAAAGAATTGAAGTAGCTTTAGCAACCACAACAAGGTAAGCTCTCAAAAAGGAAGAAAATGACGTATTACCTGATCCTTTTTAGCACTCAGCCTAGAATTGAAGTAGACAAGCTTCTCTGCACGTCTGACATCTGAGTAACGTCTTGCAGTAGACTGAGAAAATTTGGTTTTCATCTCAGCGTTACTACGATCAAGTATATCTTGCATCATCTTTAACTTGGCTTCCTTCTCGGTCCTTCTTGAACTCCACTCTTCCTTCAGCTTTGCGTCTCTCTTCTGCATAGTATTCCTCATACAACTTTCCTCTAGAGTTATCTGAAAAGCTGATTTCTGGAAACTTGTGCCTTGTGGCATCTCCATAGTCACTGTTAGCAACCACCTTCATTGTTGGTGGGGTTTTGAACTTGTCTTCATCGTTTGAGCTTAAACTTGGCATTTTTTGGGTCTTCTGACTAGATAAATCTTCTCTAAGCTTTGATGTCACAGCCTGTTCACTCGCCTTTAAGGGCTTACCTACCTCTACGGGACAGAACTGGATTGATCTCCCGGCACACGGAGCATATGTTGAGCAAATAGCTTTTCAAGCTCGTTTGCTTTCATTTTTAATTCATCATTCAGCTCTTGACTTTCCCTTAGACGACGCTCTGGCCGCTTTGAACTTGCTCTGCTGGGGACATTTGGCTCAGAGTATCATCACTCTCTGAGATAACTGACACGCTATTAATGGCTGCAGGTGACTTTTTATTTACATCAACAGAACCAGCTCTCAGCCCTTCTACCATGTAGTCTCTTCATCTGTTCAGTACCTAAAAGACAGACAATGTGTGTAAGAAAAATAAATAAGAAGATTGGTGAATTACCCTTTTTTTTTGTCAAAGTCCGGACTATTAAGAGAATCTATACAAGTATAGAAAAGAATATATAGGTACATTGTCACATTGAGAGTTAGTCATTATCCTCTTTTCAGACAGCTGTTTAATATTAAATAATTAAGAAAATATAATAATACTTCTACGGTCATGACAAATTCAAGAATTTAAAGAAAAAAAACAAAGAAGGAAACCATAGTAGTGCATGATGGTTGGAATTAATAACTTTACTGACCTCCATAGACCTGTGTCTTTCTCTGGACGATCTTCAACTGGTGGTGATTGCCTAGCTGAAGGTTCTTTCCTAGGAGACTCCACAGTTCCTCCATTGCTCCGAACACTAGTGAGATTAGATTCAGTAGTACCACTTAACTGCTGTAATGTAGACAATGAATGACTCCGAGGATCCCTAAACTGTATTTGATCCTCCTTATCTGATTCAAAATCGCCCATTTTGTTATTGGACTCATCATCATCATCTATATTTGCATTCCTTGAGTAATCCAAAGTCCCTTTGGAGTTTTTATCACTGATCAATGGCAACTTCAAATCTACCTCCCTGTCTTTCCCTAAAACTGTAGAGCTTGAATTGGTTGAAGAACTATATTCGTTCTGCTCTCTTTTATTGTAGCCGACAGAATGTTTTGACGATACACCACTTCCATCTTTGGACACTGATGATGACGACGAGGGACTATCACCACCAGTACCATCCTTCCTATCATTTCCCAAATCAATGCTCATGTCACTAGCACCACTCCATCTACGTACCACAACTTTTTCCATGCCTGCAGAAGATGATAAATCAGAAGAGAGCCTTTTCGGCTCAGTGGATTTTACTACCACGGCTGTTTTCCCTCCAGAGTTTTCTTTCTGCTTGTTTTCGAATAGGTTGATCCTCTCCTGCACACTGAGCCGTCTCGTTAGCTGCCTAGTCTGACCTGCTGATGGCTCACTTTGCACAGGACTTTTTTCCTCTTCTTCATCCTTTTCACCATAACTACGCTTTGATTCTTCCATACCAGTTTGATGTTCCCTGTGTTGTTGGGTTCTGTTAGTTACTAGGTTTTTGGATGGATCTTCACTGGGATCATCAGTTGACATATCAGATTCCCATGAGGAACGTATAGCTTCTTCTTCTTCCTGATTGAACCTCCAGGAGCTCATTAGCTCTGGTCTTCTCTGGCAAACTGCGATAAACTTGGTGCATGCGTCACTGCGATAAGTATAGCAGACCAACAAGCATGATCAGGGTACACATATATAACAGATGGTTAACTAAGTTGAAAGCCAAAAATATTTTTGGAAGTCTGTGAATTAGAAATGCGTATTCTAAAAAAGTGAGATAATTGACTAGGTTAAATATTGGTAACCCCACAAAGAGAGAAAAAAAGGAGATTGAATTATTTAGTACAGTTAGCCATATTAGTCTTTTATAATCATGATCATCCACCTACCAGTAGTTCTCATGTCTACATCAGACCAAACCTACCTAAATTAGAGCATGATGGGTTTCTGTTCAAGGAAAAGAGCATATGCATCAAGCCCTAAACATTTAAACGCGACTACGTAAACATGTGATTATGGTGATCATAGACGAACTATATATGTGTTATCACAAAGGTCCAAATTTCAGAGAGGGATCAGTGCCAGAGCGTAATAAACCTTGCTCTACTATGAAGAACGAGAACTCAAATTACAGCACCCACCACGGAGAACTTCTCAGGTTTAAGCTCATATAAAATTAGACAAAGGTGCTTAATTTAAGTTGTCTTGTTTTCTTGTGTGTAAAAAGGGCACCCACAAAGGGCAGAAAGACAGGAAAGACCTGGCAAATAATAATACAGAGAATACTATAAAGGATATCTTAACACTTACTTCAAGCGATTGGCCCCAAATCGATCAGCAAATTGACTAAGTTCGGGTACAGTGACTGGATTGAAACCAGCAGCGGTAGCACGATTACAAGCAGTTGCCAAGTCCTGCGTAACTGCTGCAAGCCGTAAATCAATAGCTCTCAGTAGCTCCTTCCTGGAAAGACAGAATAAGTGGACACATTTCAAGACATGTAAAATAAAGCAACTTTGCACAGTTAACGGACACACATATTAGTAGACAGTGTAGCTAAATATTCATAATTGTATCAAAAAATAAAAAGCATGAAAGGTTGGGAATTTACTTTGTCACATCAGCTCCTGGTGTAGTCTCTGTGCCATCTGAACCAAGAAAGTTTTTAGCCAGATTATGCCAAAGCCAGAAAGTAACGACTAATGTAAATAAATATTTATAACGGACATGTATGGTAAAACAGAAAACAACATAATGCCTTCAGCTTCTAAATGTAACTCTGCCACTCATAAGGTGGCCCTGTAGATGCTTTTCTTATATTTTGCACGAAATTTTCTAGCTGTAGCGCATTTATTTTGGGAGCGTGTACTGTTAAACTCTGCCAATGATACAGTCGATTAAAAGGGGACACAATGATGGTCTATATAAGATACTATTCTAGCGTCCGTGAATTGACTTAACAGCATCACAGTTCACTTCACAACTTTTATCACTGTAACCAAGTTCTTCTTAGAGCCAATGAACAATTTGCCATGAACGGAAATGCATACCTTTTGCACCAGATGGCTGATCACCAGTCCCCTAAACCAAGATCATCATCAAAAATCAATAAGAGTTAACACATTAATTAGCTTAGCTTGAACCAAAAAAGAGGAGAAGTACCTGGCCATATATTTTCCGGGCAGCCTCTAACTGAGACATTTCCACATCCAAAGCGCTTACCAATTCCAGAACCTCTGGTGTACTAACAAATCGTACAAACCTATAAAACCAAAGCAGGCACAAGGAAAATTAGCAATGAGGTCTTCTACTCCACCAAAACTAGTACACATCTCTCTCGTTCAAGCAAAAAAAAAAAAAGGGAAAAAACCTCTGGAGCGTCGCTTTAGTAAACCAAGTTGCAGCAGCATTTTTACCACTTTGAAGCCTGATAAGAGAGTGAGCTATCCCGGGCGACCTGCTCTTCAGCGACTTTCAAATGAGAAACGAAAGGTTTCACCAGTCCAGAAGCAATCTTCTCAGTACACCCCGCCGCAGTAGAGACAAACAATTCACATCTGCCACAAGAAAGAAAACATAGAAAATATCTATCTTAAGAAAAACAAACAAACACTAACAAGACAAAAGAAGAATTATTACCTTGACCGTTTTGGGGAGAGTTGAAAGAAAGCATAGTCAAGAGGTATAGCAGCATCTGGTCTCATCATTTTCTCCAATTTTCACCAAAAGATGAGATCTTTAAATCCAAAAAGGGGAACTTTGAAGTGAAGTTCGTTACTCCCGGATCAGCCTTTACCTGTGGAAACAAAAAATGAGAGATCTTTGGGGGTCTCTTTCCGATTCAAATTCGAATAGTCACTATCTAATAATGGCGGCGATTGCTTTTTTTTTTTTTTTTAAATCTGCTCTTCACTGCCCCCAAACTCTTTTAACAAATGGTGGTGGCTACTACTAAAGCAATTACTGTCTCCCCTGAACAACTACTTTTAGAGAGAGAGAGAGAGAGAGAAGACGTTGTTCAGACAGAAATCACCATTTTTGTTTGTAGCCTATACCGTGAGAACAAACAAAATAAAAGAGAAGTGTAATAATTTGTAGAGCGTGAATTTTCAAAATTTTAAATTAAAAATATCAATTAAAAGAAAGTCGGCAGTATAATGCGAAATCCGGATTCTCCATTTTACCCTTCCTTCCAATATTATTTAAATTCTTTTACATGATTTTTAAGGCTTTCAAAAAGGAAAAAAAAACTGCTTAGCTCGCATATCGAGTTCGTACTACCCTAAACTCTCCCTAGTCTCCAAGACCTTTCGCTCTCTCATCGTATCCATTGAGCTCACCCACGCACGGTTTCACCACAAAACACATGAACCGCACTTTTATATATGTTTGCAGCTTCCCGACAGTCCTCATCCCTTGTGGTTCACCCTCCGGGTACAGCCTGATCAAATCGAGAAGAAGAAAAAGAAAAAAAAAGAAGAAAAAGTTAGATTGGTGCAAGTGCTTGTGCCGTCGTCTTCCTATGCTCCTCAAGAACCATGGTTCGTTCGCAGGGTTGGTTCAGATACCTACGCGTTCAGACAAAGTTATCCTCCGTCCCAAGTCATGTTAGTCCGCAACATTGAGCAGTTTTTATGGAGCAAGGCCCCCAGCATGACCGTAGCTCGAGTGAATCCATCTGCCTGCGTATTCCGCGGGAAGATATACGTGTTGGGAGGTTGCGACAAGGAGGCCGCCGCGAAAGGCTCCTGGGGTGAGGTTTTCGATACAAAGACTCGAACGTGGGAGTCTTTACCTGACCCTGGAGACCAGCTCCGGTTCTCTATGGTGATTAGAAAAACAGAGATTATTGGAGGGAAGCTTTGCGTCAGGAGTAACGATAAGGAACGGGACTCTGTCTATGATCCGGAAACGCGTAAGTGGTACGCTACAGGAAAACTGATCGAGGGTGACAGTAGGTGTACGGTAGGTGATTTGTTTTACTCTTGTCGTAGGGAAAGTTGCATGTGGTATGACAAAGAGTGTGGCGACTGGAAACAGGTCAAGGGATTGTTGTCACTCGCTAGGACTTGTCGTCGTGGTTTGATTCAAACGGTTCAGTACTGTGGGAAACTTTTAATCTTGTGGGACAAGCTTGCGAACCGTCGTAGTAACTGTGAAGAAAAGGTTATTTGTTGTGCCTTGGTGGCGCTTGAGAAGCGCCAAGATGGTCAAGTTTGGGGAAAGGTTGAATGGTCTAATGAAGTGCTTACGGTTCCTAGTTCATACATTTTCTTGCGTTCTTGCGTTGTACGCCATTGATCTATTTTTATATTATCGAAAATGGCTTTTAGATTTTTTTTCTTTTGGTTATATAAAAATTTTTGGTGACTTTCTTTGCTCAGCCTTTATTAATCAAGTTTGCAACTTGTTTAAAAAAAAGGAAAAAAATTTAAAGTTTCTTCATAAATCAGAGTTAACTTTAATTTTTTGCATTGTTATTAGAAGCATATAATTTTTTATAAATAAAGAGGTAAGTAAATGAGGGGTACGTTGGTATTTTACCTTTTAGATTCAACCAAATTTAACATCGCCAGTTAAACAACACAATGATTGAGTTTTTAAAGAGTTAAAAATATTGACAGAAAAAGAGTTAAAAATATGGGGAATTTTCAAAAATACCACTTTCAAGGTACCATTATTCATATTTACCACCACTAAAAATACATTTTCAAAAATACCTTATTTATTAAAATGTTAAAAACTCTTATATCTTTGTTTTTATATGCTTTTCAAAATTCTAATCTCAAATTCTAAATCCTAAACCTCCAATTCTAAACCCTAAACCCAAAATCTTCAACTCTAAACCCTAAACCCTAAACTATATATCCTAAATTCAATATCCTAAACCCTAAACCCTAAAGTCTAAACTATAAATCCCAAAATCTTCAACTCTAAACCCTAAATCCTCAACTCTAAACCCTAAACTATACACCTTAAACCCTAAAACATCAAATCTAAACCCTAAATCCTAAACCTTCAGATCTAAACTCTTCATTAAAAATAGTGGTAAAAGTGGTTAGTGTAAACATGAAAAATGGTACTATGAAAATGGTATTTTTGGCAATTTCTCTAAAAATATATCTGTGTGTGTATACAAATACTGAAATCCGTATTATATATTTTTTAATACTAATTAGATGTTGACAAAGATTAAATACTAAAGTACTTGTTCTACTCTGCTCAGAACTAGTAATATTTTAACACCAACCATTTTAATTCCAACTTTTGGAGACACTATAAACAAATTGATGGACCCCATGAAAAAAGCTGGAAATATCTAATTATTTCAGGATATCAATTTTTAATTCTTTTAACTTTAATTTAAAATGAAAATTGGTCTTAACTCCTAACCAAGTACATCCTACTTAAAATCCTACCGAATTCTTCATAAATTCCTTCTTCTTTTTTCTCTCTTGTATATGTTAATTGTTAACTACTTGGATCGACTAGGAATCATAGAGTCCAAATGATATTTTTTTAAAAAATCATTACTAGACCAATTCTTATACAAATCCTACCGAATTCTTACACAAAGTTCACTATTCAACAGTGAACTTTGTAAGTGTACCTATGGATCTTTTGAGTGAACTTTGAAATGGCAAATTCTATTGCAGAAAACGTATTAATTTTCAGTCACTTCCTACATTTGGGGACTGTATTTTACGACCAAGAATTTTCGTTTCTCAGCAAATTTTCATTATTGTATAATTTGTATTCTTCACAAGGACGTAATTAACACAAGTTTGAATGATTTTTACGGTGGGACTGGGATTCTGGGAAGATAGTATTTTCTTCAAATATCGTCATTTAATTATCCATACATTCCTATTAAATCGATCAGAAATCAAACTAAGAAAAAGAAAAAGAAAAACATGAAGAGTTTAATTATATTAGTGCACATGATTAGTCTATGAGAAACCTCCATGTGGGGTTGACATTCCAAGTGATTCCCAAGTTCTTAACAACATTATTTACACGGACACTTACTTCAAAGTAGTAAAATGTATAAAATAAAAACAATGTTACATGTTTAGTTGAATTTTTCATCTTTGTATAGTTGATTTTTTCCTAACGAAACACAAACATAAATTCTAAAAATTGATCAGTAGACTACTATTTACATGAACCCGTTATACGTTTTGTACACTTCGTATATATACAGATAAAGTCGTTAGATCGGGTGTTTTTTTCACGTACATGTGTTTCCCCCTAATCCATTTCAACGGTCCAATGCATTTAGCACAACCCTGCAATATTACAGACGTTGTAAAGGATACATGTATAGTATATAGTGCCTTTGTAACATTTAAACTAATAATTTAGCAAAAAAAAAAACATTTAAACTAATAAAAAAAGAGGATCATATGAGAATGAAAAGATATGGATCTCAAACCAATCGCAAGCATTGAGACTCGTGGCATGTGTCTCATTTGGTGTTCCAGCTGCATCATATAATTATGACAATCATTAATGTACAAATCAAATTGATTTCGAAGCTTGTGTGTGACCATGTGCACAAACATTACATCCCCTCATGTCTTTTGCAAACTTAAGGGTTTTGATTGCTCATAATGCAACCATAGAAGTTAACTTACGAGTCAAAGGAGATTCGGGGATGCTTGATCCGACAGGAGAATCCGGGACACGACCTGGATCCACCCTCAACTTGATCTGGTGACCATTACTTGTGACACTTCCGCCGGAAATGTGAGTTCTCAACTTCCTAAGACCATTCTCTGGGGCAGGACCGGCCACAGTTTCATCCCAGAGCTTGTGTAAAAATCCCATAACTCCAATCAATTTTTTCAAAAGGGTTTTTGTTTTTGTGTTCTCTCTAAAGGGTTTTGTTAATTATCTCTCTAGCGTTTTTCTTTATTAGAGGATAATAGTGGGTTTATTTATATAAAGATCGGAAAGAGAAGCCTTGAATATATTTGGTTAGACTAATAATATAGATTTGACCTTAAATTAAAACTTCCAAATTAAAGAGATTTAATCAAGGATGATGATATTCTTAAACAAAGGTGATAAATCTAGCCGATAAGAAGAAGATCAGTTTTTTAGTCAAAAAAAAAAAAAGAAGATCAGTTTAGACAATGAAATTTATAGGATGTGACACGTCTGACTGCTCATCCAAAAGAAACATCAACCAGTTTATAGAATGTGAGTCATGTGACACGTTTGACAGAAAAATCTAACCAGTTAAATAAACTCGATTAATCTAAGCAGAAAAAAATCCAAAGAAGATGACTAAGAAGCCATGATTCTTTACTCGAATTACAAAGCCCTTAAAATTTTCATAAAGCTCTTAAAGAAGCTTCAGATTCTCAACATAGTTGATATAGATGTCAAATCTCTTACCCCGAGACGCTTCCATTCCTTGGATTCCAACCTTTGTTAGTGTATTTTTCTCCACATTAAAGTAGATGACATAGGAAAGCGAGTTTTGGAGAAAAGGCGCCAAGACAATTTCATTTGTACCAACTATTATTCCAGCAATCCCCATAGTTTCCGTAACTACATCCTTCCACAAAGGAGGTAACACATATAAATGCTTGCACCATTCAGCGCCGTCTCCTAAAACCCACAGCTCAAAACTTTTACTTGCTCGACTAATATTATCACCTGGAGCATCTCCAGACATAAGCAAACCCAGTTTCCCATTGTAATCAACCAGAACTGTCGAACCGTGCATGGCTCTACCGAAGTTCACAAAGCTGAACTTCTCAACATTCATATCAAAACAAGCTACCATGGAAGTCACTGAAGAGGTGTTGGCTCCAGCTGCGTAGTAAAGAACACCACTGATGGATATCCACTTACCTGAAGAACTATGTGGTGTGGAACAATGGACTGACCTCCACGACAGTTTCTTGTTGGTTCCTAACGTCAGAACTTGGTGGTTCGCAGAGACCCGGGAGCTTTCCATAGACAACACCTTGAACTCTTTCGAAACGGGGTCGTATCCGAGATAGCTTACCACTATTCCGAGGAACCTTTTACTACTCAACTTCAACCGTGGTAAGGTCAGAGACTGTCTCGTGATGGGGTTATATATCACTGGATCTATCCTCCCCTTCCAGGCTGGGTTAAATCCATAACACAAGAAGCCGTTCGTGCAACCGAGTAACATGTGGGAACTTCGGAAACGTGCGAGATGATTGGCTGCTACAACATAAGACGACGAGTTCTCTTCTTTTTGAGGATGAGGTGATGATGATGACGAGAAGGAGATATGGTTACTGTAGTGATCTTGGCATACGAAGAGAAACTGAGGACGAGTAGAAGATTTGGTCAAGAAGGAGTCTGTGAAGTCTTGGCTTCGAAGCATGGAGGACCAGGACTTGCATGCGCAACGACATCTGGCTATGGCCTTCGCCGACAGCCTCGTGAATATCTCCATAGCGAGGTCATCAGGGACCGGTAATGAGTTTCGATGAGTTGACTTCCTCGATCGTGTGGTAGGAGGGCCTCGTGATGTCATGGCTGAGTTGAGTTCGTATCGTTTTAAGAAAGACGGAAGAATAGTTACGGAGAAGGAAATAAAGGAAGATAGTACTGTTAATTAGGTTAAAGTAAAGATGGATTTACTTTAACCTAATTAACAGGATGGATCCATCTTTACTTAGGTTAACCCTTATTATTACAACATAACCCATATAGTTTGACTTATTACATCAATACCAAAAAAATCTTTCTCTTGCGTTGAATCTGCAAGTACCAAGAAAAATATCATATACCAAATAGGCCCTAATACCAAACATATCCTAACATCAAGTACAAAAACTAAGGGTGGGCAAAAAAAACCAAACCGAACCGAACCAAATCGACCCAACCGAACCCAAATCGATTCAAACCAAACCAAATTATATGTCTAAACCATTTGGTTCGAGATTTTATCAACTCGAATAATTCGGTTTGGTTTAATTTTAAACCGGACCAAACCGAAATATTTTTAATTAGATTAATTAAATCTATTAATAATATTGACATTTAATATATTTAGCAATTTAACCTAAACAACTAAACATAATTTTATATATACACTAGATATGGATCCGTGTGCTGCACAGATTTTGATTAACATTTTAATTTTATGAATAGCATAATAATGAGAAACTTTTTTACTAAAATTGTATGATTTTTGCATATATTGTGTGAAAAATATCTAATGAAAAAAGAATTCGTTTTCATATAAGTTTTGGTTCTTACTTATATTTCAATAATGATGGCACATAAGCGAGTTATTCACAACTCCATATATAGGACTAGAGAAAAAAATTCATATGCGAAAATTCATACGGAATTCAACCTAAAAATATGAATAAGAGTGAAATCTAAAGAATTTGAAAGTTGAATAAAGCTAATTGAGTCGATGACAACTTCATACACTTTATAAGCTCTTAGTTTAATGTTTGTATTAACTTTTTTTTTCTACAACATGTTTGTACTAACTTGATATGTTATTTTTGTTGTTTAAACACATTCCATGGTAATTTAGTAATGTTTGTGTTGTCGTTGTAGGGTCTCAGAATTTTTTTTGTGCACTTGTTATCATTTATATATTTTGGTTTTCATGGTTTATTTTTCTTTAAAATATTCATCTTTAAAATATCTCCAATCTAATTCTATATATTTCTCTACACTTTTTTCATAAAATAGATAAATTATATTATAGATGTGAGTTTCTCCAATGTATGACTCTATTATACATTTTTATATTTTAAGGAAAAATGTAATGAATGATTCTCATCTTTATATATATAAATAAAGATAAGTATATTTCTATATTTAACTCTAACAATAAAAGAACTCTATTACATAATCATATGTTGGAGAAAATTCTCATCTATAATATATATTTTTATTTTAGAAAAATATAGAAATGGATATACATGTGAATTAGAGATATTTTTAGTTGTTTAACCAGTAAAAAAATCATGGATCAACATTTTTATCATGCAATTAGAGGTAACTAAACTATTAATATTTTATGCAGTTTGATACTTATTCGTTTCTTGTAGCCACAAAAATATATATGTATGATAAAGACCATGTTTCTCAATTGTGTGGATAAATGTCTATGGAAATAATTGGTTCTACATTTTAATAGACATGAAATAGACACAATCATTAATAAGTTTTTGTGATTTAATTTATGTTAGAAGATATTCAATATTATTAGATATAGTCTTGTTTTTTCTTTCTTTAAAAAAAAATAATTATTCAGTTTTTCTTACTTTAGATATGCAGTTATAGTAATAAAATTTTCTAGAAAATAAATATGCATGTAGCCCTAAATTATAATTTTATTTATAAAACAAATTAATTACATATATAATATTTCTAATAAAAGAAAACAAAATTACATATTTATCTTTACATCAAATAAGAGAAAATTCATTCCTATTTGTTCTTTTTTTTCAGATTACTTTCTCTTCACTTCTCAATAACAATAAATATTTTTTAAACCGTTTCATCTTTAAATAATTTTCCGAATTCACTATTTTATGATGATATATTTCCATTATAACAACTTAACTAAAAACGAATTATCAAAAACATAGTAAAAAAATGTAATAAAGTGATTCATAAAACTTGATTTTTTTACCAAACACATATAAAAAACAGTTATGGAAATAATATAATAATATATTTTAGTGACTAAGCACCAAAAATTATATTCCTATGACCAAACACATTTAATAAAAAACATGACAATATCCTATTTTTATGATTATTCATTGAAGAATGTGATAACTGTAAAACACTACTAAAACAATTATAATACGAAGAATAGTAGTAACAAAAAATTGAATTTATATTAATCGAATGAAAAAGACATCTAATACTGTATGTACGTATTATTATATATTTTAGTATATAAAGATTACTTACTTTAGTAGTTGCTCCAATTAGTTTTGGATTATCTAAATCAAATATAAAAAAATGGAAAATCATTTCAATCATATATTACTAATTCAATTTTGAAACTAAAGAAATTGATTTAGTTTTTAAATTTAATAGTAGATCAATACATATTTATATATTTATTTCCTTGTAATTATATATTAGTGTCTAACTTATAAATTAATATAAATATAGATAAACATAATATCAAAAATATGACAATTTTTTTTTTAATGTTGGTTAGTTATGTTTATACAAACTATAAAAAACAATACATAAATGTAGTTACAACTAACAATTCTACATAATTTATGAGGATAATGTTTGATTACACTACTATGAGTTTTTTTATAAGATCCACACCAGATGGAGTGTTATTTGAAAAATGCTGAAAATTTCCTATAATGTTTTTCTAAAATAAACTAATAATTCACCTTCTATTAAATTTGAAACCATACCACATTTTGTAAAAACATTAATCTTAGGCCCTGTTCATTTCGTGAACTGGATGAGAATTCCAGACGCGGCATCTACATGCAGTAATTGGATGCAGCAATCAGATGTCGTTCGTTTGTGATTCTGAAAATTTTAGATCATGCGTCTGGAAACTGTATTTAGATGTAGTTATGCTCATTTTGTATTCTGTAATTTTATATCTGGATGAGTTTTATGTCAAATGACCAAAAATTCCTTATCTTTTCTTTTGGTCTAAACATATATATAACTATATCTAAAAGTGAAACTAACTTGTAAAAAAAATATGTTTAACTACAAATAAAATAGAGATAAATAAAAATGAACATTAAATTCAATTTTTTCATTTTTTATAAAAAATGAAATGAAATTTTCATGTTTTAACTTTTCACAGAGATAAATATGTTTTCATGAAATTAAATGAATATGGATATAGGTTTATCCATGGGTACCAAAATTACTATTTTATTTGTTCTAAAAAGATCATGTAAAATATTAATATCATTACTTGTTTTAGCAGAAAAACCTATTTACGGTCGGAAAAATTTGTTTTTAATTTTGGCGGAAAACTAGGTTTCGGATTTTGACTACGAAAATTTGATTTTTGGGTTTTGGCCGGAAAAACTCGATTTTCGAGTTTTGGCCGGAAAACTCGGTTTTCTAGTTTTGGCGGGAAAACTCGGTTTTCAGGTTGGAAAACCCGGTTTTTCGGTTTTGGTGGGAAAACTCGGGTTTCCGGTTTTGGCGGGAAAACTCGTTTTTTTTTTTGCGGGAAAACTCGGTTTTCGGATTTTGGCGGAAAACTCGGTTTTCGGGTTTTGGCGGGAAAACTCGGTTTTCGGATTTTGGCCGGAAAACTCGGTTTTGGTTTTTGGCCGGAAAACTCGATTTTCGGGTTTTGGCCGGAAAACTCGATTTTCGGGTTTTGGCCGAAAAACTCGGTTGGGGGAAAAATTTGATTTCATGTAAAACTCTGTAATTCTTAGAATAAATTAAGGGTATTATCGACTTTTAACAGTTTTGGATGAGTTTATTGTTTCTAGAAACACTTAAAAATCTCATCCAGAAATCCTGAAAAATCTGGATGAGTTATGAAAAATATCTGGATGCTGTGTCCAACTTAACCTCTTATTTTGCATCAAACGAACATCGGTCCGCGTCTGCGTCTGGATGCTGCGTCCAGATCACGAAACGAACAGGGCCTTAGTCACATATATACCAATGGGACTTCCATAGAGAATTAGTTAATTATAGAAAAAATAAGAAGATTATTTTTACAACTCTTTTTTGTTTAGAATTCTTTCTTTTTAAAATATTTAAATTTATTATTAAACAGTTTGTTGTATTTTTAGAATTTTAGAATTTGTTTTTTTAAATATTATTAAACTACTATTTTGTTTTATAATTCTCTTTATTCATGATTTAAAAAAAATTGGAAATTTTTGAAAAAGAAAAGTATTTTCATATAGCTTTTACAATTTTCATTTTTGATGTAAAAAAGAAAATTACTATTAATTTACTATTTATATGGAAATTTTTTTATTTACAATACTTTGTTTCTCAAAAAAGAAAAATTTCTATTAAATAATTATTTAGATGGAATTTTTTATTTAACACATGTCATAATCTTAAATATAAAATTATCATATGTCACAATCATGTTAGTTATTAACTTTGAAAAATCAAGCTTTATATAATAAAATTTTATTTTTACAATGAATATAATAAACACAACTAAAAATAAAATAAAAAATATGAAATCTCATACATTAACATCGAAACCAAAACTTCATGGTATCTACCTTTTTCATAACTTTCTGAAAATCCGGTCTATCGTCAAGAAGCTTGTAAGATTATTCTCTCACATAATGTTCTAAATTCCTTTTTAGAACATTTTGAATTGATTGATTCTGATTCTGTAACTTTGACATGAACAATAGTAGCAAGAAAAAACAATTAACTATTCAGAATCTAGGGACATGTATTAGTCGCATCATAAAGCTCTTGACTTCACACATCTCAATGGTCTTAGAGCATTTGCATCACTAAATTTTAACAAAATTCACACATTTTTTAATAAAGAAAAACATTAAAATAATCTAATTTTGTTGAACCTGCATGCAGGGAGTTCTCTCCAATAAACCCGTTTTATCACTATTTCACAGGTTCCACGACACGACGATCGACAATTGATTCGATTATTAAACTCTTTTCTTTTTAAAGGCAAATAGAAAAAGAAAATAATAAAAAATACTTTTGTGAACATCCATAAAGTTCACCGATGCTGATGACCTTAACGACGACTCTTGCGTAGTTGACAACAATGCAATCACAATGTAGAGAGAAAAAAAGAGGTGGGTATAGTTTACAAACACGACAAGGCTTTGAGTTTGTTGTTTTGCATCGCCATTGAGAAGACCAGAACCTGTCCTCTTCTGGGGTGTGACTAGTCTCGACAAAATGCGGAGATGAGTTAACAGAAACATGGGACTCTCTGAAGAGTCTATGAAGTGGGGACTCCACAGTTGTTTGACGATGGTGTTGTTGTTCCCTGAGCAGCAGATTGAGCATTGTTCTTCCTCATGTTTCTTCTCCCACCATTGTTCTTCCCCTTCTTGAAATCCTGCTGATGCTCCACCTGCTTTCACCCCCCAGTTAATCATCAAGAACAAACCGTATCTTAAAGGATGAGCATTATTAAGAGACTAGTGTCTTATAAATCTGATACCCCTAAAGAGAAGGAGTGAGCTGTGGAGTCGAATGCGAAAGGATTATTAAACCCCATAGGACTTGTTGTTGTCTCAAAGGGTGAGTGCTGAGTATTTGTGTCAAACACAAAGCTACAAGAGGAAGTGAAAGTTGAAGCAGAGTAAGGTGGTGATGATGAGGCGAATGCGTCTCCTTGAAGCATCTCATGAAACAGATCTTGTAACTGTTCAAAACTATCCCCTCCTGAACTCTTCTCCTGCCCAAAACCAACATCTCAAAACGTCACTCAGGGGAGGGGGAATCAACAGCGTCTAGTAATAAAGTACATATGGGAAAACTAATGCACAGTATCTTACACTAGGCTTGGATTGATTCATCATCGTCGCCATTTCGCTCAAGAAATCTCCCATTCCCTGCAAACACAACAATCTAACATTACTACATGGGTTCATATGTTCAATAACCATACCAAAGACATGTCAAGAAGCAAAGTCATATCAGTTGATCCATTTTCAACAAAAGACATTTTTCTCGTTTCGAGAACAAAATTATAAAAGCAAAAAAAAAAAAAGAGGGAATTTACGTTTTGGTCAGAATCATCATCATTACTATTATAAGCTCCAACGTCATAGAGGAACCTCTTGTTGGAGTCGGATAGAACTGTGTGCCCATAAACAGAAAAAAAGAAAGCTTAATACACAAAAACATAAAAAATTATTTCTTTAAAAGAAAGTACACAACATCAAAGAACAAGGAAACAATAGAGGTCGTCCCTTCAGTTATCTAATAATCCACTCCCCCGTTGTTTCCATCAAAGAATATGGAATTGACCAGAGTTTTTTTGAGAAGAAAAAGCTTATGAAAAGTACCTACCAGAGTAGGCTTCTTGGATGCCCTGAAACTTCTTCTTGGATTCATCTATAAACTCCAAGTTCCCCATTGACGAGCAACGATCTGGATGCCATCTCTAAATAACAAATGTCAATTCAAAAGTTTAGTTCCTAAGAAAATGACTTCCTTCACACAAGAACATATAATCACAGTTTCCAAAATCTCTCAGTTCAAACCAATCAGCTAAAGTTGAATCCACATCCCATATATGATTAAACTTACAAAACAAATGACTTACTAGTACATGTAAACACTCCAGATCAGAGTAAAACAGATTCAGTAAGAAAAATAAAAAAAGAGAAACTCACAAGAGCGAGCTTCTTATAAGCAGAACGGAGCTCCAAGTTGGTGCATTCTTTTTTCAGACCCAGAAGAGCATACAGATTCTCACTTCCTTTCTCGCTATTGTTCGAAGCCATACCCCTCACTTTTTGTTCACAAAACCAGACAAAACAAAGAACTTGAACTTGGGTTTAGTATAAAGTGGTTCGATGGATTTGAAAGCACGTTCTTAAGACACGTAAACATGAGCATTAGGGTTTGAAAATGCCGTGATGTAAAAGAAGGGTTTGTTTGTTTGTTTTTATATTTTAGTTTATCCTCTCTGTCTTTATTTCTACAGCATACGTAGAAATGGAACTCTCCAGAACCTCTGTTACCCCCCACTTGTCTATGCTTTTTTCTTTGACTACTTTTCTGTATTTATTATTGTGTTGGGTGGATAAAAATGTTACAAAAAATGATTCAAGATTCACGAGAGTGCGGCTGAGATTTTTCAGGATTTGGTTTGATATTTTCTTATTGCCTCTCCAGAAGGTTCTAGTTCTTATGAATGTGGTCCTCCTTCGTAAAGATGTGCCTTCTCTTTTAATTTTAAACGCGTTAAAATCCGCGAGACTCCCCACTGATGACTAAATCTGTCGTTTAACCAAGTCATTACGAATGGGTTATTGTTAATTTAAATCCTTTTGTTTTCACCTCATTGCTAATTAAGCTAAAACAATTACTCCAACCAGAACTTGACCTCCTCCTTGTAAAGTATCAAAGATTGTGTTGTTGTACTTTATAATGCTTTGGTGTCGATTTAGACAAGACTGATAACATAATAATAGTGCAATGTGTCTTGATGTACACGTATCTAAAGACACGTTAGACCAAAAATAACTTTTTGGACCAGTTTTGTAGGTGAAGAACAGTACTAACGAGCATCCTCTCTGTTTTTATTGCATTCGAAATCCCTCCCCCAATATAAATAAAAATGTCAAAAAAGTTAAAACCAACAATAAGATCCTGAGTTATGATCATCATCGATCATGTCTTCCAGTAAATTTATGTACAAGTTTGCTTTACCCTCTCCTCTCTTCTCTTTCTTTTTTTCTTGTTTACCTTTTCACCTTTGATCCGATTAATAAAATTAGCGACGGTTAGTTTTTCATTTTCAGTTATTTCTTTCTTCATCAGGCACTCAAAAGCTGTATGTTTCTTTTTCTTCTTGTAGAAAATTATGAACAGATCTTGTCTCACCAGAAATGTCCCTCTTCATCCATCACCCACCTCACATAGCCTTGAGGAATCCCAGCAATGGCTGCTTCCTTCTCCTCCACGGTTACCTCATCTCTCTGTCAATAAATAAAAGCAGAGTTTGATATTAGAACACAAAGTATTATGATGCATCTATGGCTCTGCTTTGTATTGTTTGCTTCACCTTTGTGTTGCCGGAACAAGATTCAATGACACGTATTTCTGACTCTATCTTTGTACTTTCAGGGATGGTTTCGAACGATCTAACCACTGTGGATCTGCATTAAGATGAACAAGAACAAACAATGTTTGGTTGGGGTAACATTACAAGTCACTGATGAAATCAGAAAGAGATCTTTTTTTTTTTCTTTTTTTTTGTTACCTTCCGTAACTCTCATCTTCACAAGAGTTTGCTGAAGAAGAAACCCAATCCATATCAAAAGCTGCACATGTACATTGGTCACCATGCTCATCATTGCACAAGCAATCGTTTTCAGTTATCTCATCTAATCCTATTTCCTCCAATCTCGGTGGTGGAGCACTGCAAATCCATTCCCCAATACTTAGCTGACGACAACACCAACCCAAAGTTATAGATGATTTACAATAATAAACTTCTTTCTCTTTATACCTCAAACTAGCAGCAATCATGGCAGTTTCAGACGTTGAGATCTCAGGTGCTGAATCTGAAAGACCTTTACCTTCTTCATCATTTTCAGCTAAACCATGTCTACCAGCTGTACTCCCCTCGCTAAGGATGCTACTTTCTGACAGAGATCGTTTCATCGTAGACCTAAAAAAAGGCAATAAACTGAACTGTAAGTGACCTCTAACAAACATAACTAACTCTACAAATGTGTGTCTTATCTAACCAGAACACCTACCTTGAATTCTCCGGAACAGAACTGGCGAGAAACCTTGCTGCATTGTAATGCTGATCAGAACCCAGTTCCCACAACGCTGGCTTATCTTGCTGTGGCTGAAAGTATCCCAAGAACCTGTAAAATAATACAAGTGAAAAAAGTCAAATCATACCAAGAGAGAGCAGAGCGGCGTTAGAAAGAGAGAGAGATTTAAAGCCAGCCTACAAGTTAATTGCATCTTGCTTTTCAGCATCCATGTAGGCGTTACTGTAGTAACGTTGCAGAGTTCTGAATAACTCCTGTGACTGAGTCGCCGCTTTCCACTGACCACGCCTTTCACAAAATATCTGTCCACAGGAAAAAGACCATTTGGTTTAGTAAGCTTTTTATCTAGCAGCAACAGAGAAGCTAAACAAGGAGACCTTGTTGTGTGCTGCAGATCCTCCATACTGAAGCGCAAGTGTATCTCCCATTGTCTCATAAATTCCCATCAAATCTTCGGCTAGAGGATTATCTAGATCAATGGTAGTGGACTCTCTCAACCCCAAAGCGTGGAGTTGACGCCCAAATGCTACCAAACCATATGCATACTGAGCAACGTTGGTTCGATCTAAACAGTCTATGCAGTTGGTCCTCAGGATTCCTTTCTGAAGCAAGGTGGTTGCGTCCTTGAGGTGATCCTCCTTTGCATCTTTATTGTCATTACTGTTCTCCAACGCTGAATCTGATGCAGTCTCATCTTTGCTGGGAAGATCATGAGTAGAACATTTACCAATGGTGCTCCTGCAATAAATACCAAAAGGAATCAAAGCCTAGTTAGTGGCAGTGAAAGAGGAGATGAATAATAGCTACTCAAGAAACAACATAGAAGGCTAAAACAGTTGGTAAATTTGGATACTCACTCCAAGGTGGATGGATTCTGGTTCTGAAACCCATCTGAAGATAGCTGACAGTAGAAGATGCCAGTCAAGTTCAGTGCATAAGTAGCCAATCTATCGAGAATTGCCAACACGTTTGTGCCCTTTCTGTAACAGAGGAAACAAAAAGCAGTTTCAGCAAGTAAAAACGCATATTCTGTTACTAGAACATGTAATGAAAACAAAAAAAAAAAGAAGCATATGAGGTTGTGTACTTTCTGGAGTGTTTATGCAGATCCCAGTGAAGAGGCCTTAGACGATCCTCCTTGCTTAGCCCTTTATTTATAACTTTAATAGCATTTGCAAACTCTACACGCAGAATACTCTCACGAGGCCTCTTTTCACGCGTCTGTTTTTATCAATCGAGTTTAGGACTGGTCAGGGTAAGAATTTGTAACTTCATTGACAAGTAAAGAGTATACCAACCTTTATCAAGTTCAATATAATGATTGGGTTCCCATATCTCCTTGCAAGATTTTCAAAATGCAGTCTCGTTGCCTCGTAGCTAGGGTCTTTCGCCGACACTTTTACCACATGAAAAGAGAAATCAGCACAAATATCAAAGCAAGATATAAAGAAACTATTATGTTGTTGGGGAAGAGAGAGAGAGAGAGATCATTACATATAATATCAGGTCTGATATTCAAGCGTGAGGTCTCCTGAGACCAGAACAAAGGAATCGAACCCCGGTTCTGAACTACAGAGCTTATTCGGCCAGGATTGCCATCTTGAGCTTCCTCGAAAACAATCTGCTCTGTCTCCACATCATTAGCTACCCTGCCTTTCTCGTTCACACCACGTTTCAGATATCTGAGGGAACAAGATACAAGATTACACCTTAACCAGATGAAAGGCTGGAGATAGAACAAGCTCAAGGTGGAGTGGTTATATGTGTACCTTGTGCCAGCATAATGCCTAGACCGGCGTGCAATTAGAGTCAGCCTAAAGTTCTTCTCAGAAACTGATAGTTTAACCTAAATATTAGACAAAGAGATACAGACATTCCAAAGGGTAAACAAACTTATAATGTTACATTAGAAGACAAAAGATTTGAGAAATGTTAAAAATTAAGCAGCAGAGGTTTCATATGTGACGCTGAAAGATATCACTCAACGTTCTGAAGAGTAACAGAAACCTTAGGAAACAATAAGTAGAAGTGGTACCTGTTTGAAGAAACCATATACAAGGGCAACTGTCCACATACAGTCCTTAGCGTTGTTTCGAATCCGTCGAGTTAAGTAATCATTCCAGACAAACATGGATTCATAGTAAGTGTGTCCTTCCACACTGTTTGAAAGATTGCTCTGAAGTGAATGCATGATGTGGTACGAATAGCTGAAGAAGAAGTCCTTTGAGAGATCCACAGTGCAGAGAAGCCTCTTGTACCTAATAACATTCCCAAAGAAGATAAAAAGAAGTTAGAAAACGGAACATGATTCAGAACCTGAATCAGTAAATAATCTGAAGAAGAAAGGAATGTACAAAAATATAACAGATTAAACAAAATTAAAAAAAAAAAGAGCTCTCCCTTTCTTGATAATACCTCTGTCATATAACATAATCAAAGTATATACAACAAAGAGAAGTGTGCCCACTGTACATGCCTAGAAGTAGTAAAAGAAAAAGTGCAACAAAGATTGGTCTGGCTAGAGATATAACAAAATGAAAATTAATGAAACTCTAAAGCTGCTGGATTATCTCCAATAGGCAAAAGACACACAACCTGTGACAACACACTCTTATTGAGCAAGAATCAAAGAGACAGTAAGTAGAATCTAAAATACAAGTGATAATTTCAAATAAAAAAGTAATGTAATGTAGTGAAGGTACCAAGGTACATGTTTTTTTTTTTGTTTCATTTTGTTACAAGCAGAAGTGACATAAGAAAACCTTTTCTCGTCCTTAGAATAAGCCACATTGGAGAGCACAGAAGCATGTGGGATCGTAATAATCTTGCTCTTCGCCACACCGTAAACCGTGTGCCCGCAGATCTCACCGAGCTTCCTTCTCTTGGTGATTATCAGCATGTAATAAGGTCCCAAGAACCTTACGAATCCTAAAAAAATGTAAAAAGAAAAATGTTAAAGCTTTTAGCCAAGTGAGAGCAACAAGCAGAGATAATAATTTACCGATGATGCCGTAGCAAGTGGTGACGAATTTCAAACCACCGGAAGATCTGTTTCCTTCGTGTATCCTTCTGAGAGTCTCGAAGCATTCGGATTCGGTGTAAGGAGTTGAGTCTTGGTAGAAGTTGAGCTCTGTTGGATCTGTCCTGTCTAACTTGAGAACCCTCCAACAGGTTCGGTTTTTATCTCTCCCAATCATATAGAAGTTCTGTTTTTTTTTTTTTTTTTTTTACAGGCAAACCAAAAAAGGTTCAGACTTTAGCAAATCTTATGGATTCATATTCAAATAAGAGAGAGAGAGGGGGGAGAGAATCAATCACCGAGCGGGTCTCGTAGAGCCTGAACTTTTGGAGGAAGGAAGAAGAAGAAACGTCGACTTGTTGTTGTTGTTGTTGTTGTTGGTCTATCGATCTCTCTGGCGCAGCCATTCTCGATAAAGTCGGGTCCTTTCGATTATAATTTAAAACAAAAAAAAAACAAGACAAAAGGGAACCAAAACCCTCCTCCTCCTCCTCCCAAAATAGATCACAGAACAGATTATACAATCCGTTACAGATCAGACAAACTGAATTATTCTACACAAAATCTCAGAAACAAAAGAAAAAAAAAGATCGAATCTTTGCAATTTACAAACACAAACAAAGACGATTCAAGAACCACCCTTTTGGTAACACTGTCTAACGGATCGAGATTTTGCTGGGGAGAGAGATTAGCAGAGCAGGTTTTCAGATTGGTTAGATGATGAGGAAGAAGATGATGATGACAGAGCTGCGGTGACCGGAACCACAGAAAAGAAACAAAAAAAAAATGAAAATTTTATTTTATTAATTTTTAAAAAAGTTTTTAACTTTAGGCGCTCGTTTATATATGAAGCCTCTCCTTCATCGGTAAATTTTCTAGAAAAATATTGTCTTTCACAGGAATATTTGATTTCGAAAAGGTATGTTTGACTTGTTAAATCTTTGTTCAAACTTAACTAATGGTGACTTGTTGTAATTTGTTCCTTTATGTTTTCAAATTAATAAAAATGTCTAGTTCTTGCATATATTAATTATCTATTACTTTTCTTTTTTTTTTAAATGTTAACTCCATATTGAGCTGGCCGACGAAATTTTCTCCATATGAGCTTAAATCATTTAATTACACAATTAAATCATAAACTATTTTTCTACAGTACAATACGACCCATAAATTTAAAACTGTATTACTATATCTTAGAAGGAATAATAGTAGGACATGTGGAAATCAGAAGAAGAAAGCAACGTAAGTATAGTATACAGATAAATATGACAAAAAAAGTATACAGATAAATATTGTAGGACAAATGATGTAAGAACTTCGTAAAAATTATAGATCATTCCTAAATAAGTTTAGAGGAAGACAGCATGAATCTGTATATCCATTAAACAGAGATTAAATATAAATATATAAAAATAGCCCAATGGTAAATTTATAAATCATTTAGAGAGGAAAACATATAACAGATAGTAACAAATACAAAAGGTGAAGTATATAATTTATTTGGTGCATAAAAAAGTATATAAATTATTTCTCTTAGTATTTTCCATGACTAGAGCAGGTGATGACTTGATTGATAATTTCTTATGTTGCTTTCATTTTTCCCATTTATACAAGTTTTCATCTAGGCCATCTCTAGTGGTTGCATCATTTTTTTGTTTAAAATGATAGAAAATAAAATGAGTTTATGATTTACTCCAATGGTTTTTTAGTTTTTTCTCAGTTTTTAATATATTCATTTTTCAACTTTTTATATATTGCACCTTTTACTCGACAAATTTTTAAAATGTGTTCCACTTATTTAAAATTTGAAATTTTATACTGAAATCTAACTTTATTAAAATAAACTATTATTCATTATGTATCATTTTAATAGGTGTTTAAGGTTTTTGCACAAATATTAAAAAAATTCAAAATTTTATTCAGTTTTTCTTGATTAAATAAAAATATTATTAAATAACAGAAATTCAACCAATAAAAAATGTGTAATATTTTATAATTGGTTACAAATTTCGGATGATATTAAATTTTATCTTGATTAATAAAAACACCACTTATTATGAAACAAAATAAAAATCTCTAAACACCACTTAAAATGTCCTTAGTGTATGGTCTTTTTTTTTCAAACCAATTAACCCGCAACCATTTAGACTATATTTTTACTATATATTTTTGCTTAGCGTTTGATGTTTACTTTTACATCGTGCTAACGATTAACAATCTATATCATGAAGTCAATGACAAACGTGATCAGCATTTCGGGAACGTCAGTTTTCTAATTCACAAAATCATGTCAGACTCGTTTTCACCGTTCATTGAACAATAGTAAAAGGATTCATAGTTTTCTTACGGTGTGAGGATTAACCAAACGTGTACGGGTTTACAACCCCCCCCCCTTGCCCTTTGATTTTGATGGATGATACCTTCTTATTGATTTTAGATGTTATTAATCAAAATAGTCAATTCTATTAGTCTACTAATCATTTATGTGTATGTTATATACAAAATGGTCTAAGTTATACTATATGATGTAAGGTCAGCAAGGTGTCGGTGTATATAAAGACAAATTCAAAGACTTAAGTTATTTTTTGTAGAAGGTTAAAGATAAAGTTGACGAGCATATAAACAGTAACTACATAAAAGTGTTAATAACGAATGAGAGTATAAAATATAATTTATGAATGATAAGTTGATAACTGAATTTTACAGATAAAGATGTAGGCGAAATGAACATAATAACTCAGAAGTATCATTAGTAAGTTGGATTCGACTTGCCCTCGGACCATTGGCCTCTCTGAAAGGTGTAGAAAAGAATCATTAGAAAGCAATCAGCGAATAGAATATATGTATGAACAAAAGAGAGTATATACTAATATGCTTATATGCCTTCGACAACTTGATATTGATTTGATCATAGTTTTATTCCTTAGTGTCCAAATTTTCGATATATTAATCAAAGGTTTTGCAAATGAAACACGTTTCAATTTAACATTATATATCGAAAATTCGTTCTTATTTTTACAAGTTACAAGTACTAAAAACTAAATACGTGAAAATTAAAAGGGACAAATTTATACTTGCCGAAACAAAACTAATGAAAACTTCTCAACTGTTGGATTTGTTATATCCGACCGTACATAAGGGTATCTCTAACCCAATTCCATTTTTACTTCCAAAATAGGAGTAAAAGTGAATATAGAGTAAAGATTGTTCCAACCCAACTCCATATCTCACTCTATGATAGTGTTTACTCTATAAATGGAGTAATCTAATTTTTGTTTGTTCATCACTCTATTATGGAGTGAGAAATGAAGTATGTTTGGAATATTTTTATTTTCACTTTTACTCCATTTTAGAAAAAAAAATAGAGTATTACATTGGAAATGCTCTAAGACAACAGCATTTAGGGGAACTGGAGACAGCTGCCGCGATGATGTGGAACAGCGTGGGCCTTTCGTCATATGACAAAGAGCATCACGGGGATTATGTCTGGACCACCGTGGCGGCCATTTTTCTACGTAATTATTATTCGCCAATACTTATTATTTAAGAATAAACTAGATCTTGATCCGTGCGATCGCACGGGTATTAATTTTCAGTTTTAATTTTTATTTATTTATACTAAATAGTATATTTATAATATTTGATCGTTTTATATTGACTAAGCTAGGAATATGTATTTGGGTATCCATTCGAATTCGATTAAATTTATTCGGGTTTGAGATTTTTGAGTTAAAGATTCTAGCTCTATTCGGGTATCTATAAACTTTGATTCCGATTTGATTTAGATCTTTCCGGGTTTGATAACCTGTTTAAATTATTTTAAAAATTTCGAAATTTATATATCTTTAAATATCTTTAAATCTAAAAAATATAACATGTAAATTTGAGTAATGTAAGTTAAAGTATCTAAATTAAAAATTAAAATAAATTTAACTTGAATATTTGGATGAAAAATAAATATACATATATTTTAAATATTTTTGGTGTTTTGATTATTGTTTATCTACTTTAGATATTTACTTTTGACTATTTTTTATATTTCAAATCAACTTAAAATAGCTTATATCTTGGATATTAACTCGAAAATAGCTAACATATTGAAGTATATAAATATGATTTAAATACATTCGAATATCCGAATATTTCGTTCGAATAAGGTTTAGTTATGGTTCTCTAGATACCAAAATGGTAAATCCGTTTGGATATTATCTAGTTTCGGTTCAAATTTGGTAATATTTTTTTCGTTCAGATTTGTTCAATGAAGAGTTGATATTATAATTTTCATGAATCGTTTGTCCAATAAAAATCGTTTGTCCATTAAACACATTAATCAAAGTGAAAAATGTATTTTTTTTTGAATTTGACATTGATTTAATTGAGAAGTTAATGAAGTGTATTTAATTCAAATTTAATTTTAGAAAATACATTAATGTAAGTGGAAAAGACAACATTAAAATAGGAAGTATTATTTAATTGTGTATTTAATTCAAATTTAATTTTGAAAAACACATTAATCAAAGTGGAAAAGACAACATTAAAATAGGAAATATTATTTAATGTCAGTAGCATGAAAGTGTAAATAACACTTAAAACTAATGGGCATTCTAAATGTGTACTTCTCTTTTAATAATATAGATCGCAATTCACTCTAATGCTACGTGACATGGACCCTTTTGAAGCAATTATTAGTATTAAACAATCAATTTGTCATCGCTGAAAAGTTTTCGTCCTATTATCGTCCGTCTGTTATACTTATGAGGTATTGAGTGGTAAAATAAGTTCGAGTAGTGCTCATCAGCAGATTGGGAGTTACCGACAATTTAAGAAAGATTTTACAGCACCAGGGGTTCAAAACTTTTTTTAAAAATAAAATTAGAAACTTATTTATATATAATCTTTTTCAAAAATTTTGGGAACTTGAAATGAATGTTTCATCCGGATTTGATTCAAAACCAACTCTGACTATAGCTAAGTTAATGGTCGGATCGTTCCAAACCGGTCAAACCGGTATTATAATTTAATTTTAAATAAGTAAATTTATATATATAAGTATAACTATATAATTATTTTTATACAATTTTATATTGTTGTTAAAATCTAAAATGATATAAAAAATAAAAAAAATCAAAATTATATAAAAATATGATGAACACAATATGATTTTTTCTGATTTTTTAAACTACAACTTTTTAACTTGAATTTAAGAAAATCGTGTTTTAATATTGAACCGGATCACTGGTTTTATCGAGTTTGACCAACTTTTGATAGATTTGCCGATTTTAATCAAATCGGGTTATTAATACAACCCTTAACCGGTTAGAAGAAAATGTTTAAACAAAATAGATTATATATTTATATAAGAAAAATTCTAAAAACGAAATAAAATACTATAATATATAAATACAATACATAAATAGCAATAAATATTGCACTTAAGTAATGTTACTATAATTTTAAAATCATAATATGAAAATATTAGTAATTAACCAAATAAATATATCTTCCATTAATATATACATTTACAATAGTTATAAACACACACATCATATAAATAATTTAGATAAATGTTAAATTTATATGACGAAAATAAAAAGAGAGATAAGTAGAAATGAGAATTTGTTTGTATTGTTAAAACTATAAAACAGAATGAAAATATGCATTTAACAGAAAATATTAAATATTATCAATAATATGTAGGAAAATCATTTATTGGTCAAAAATAAAAAAGTGGGTGAATATCACTAAATATGCAGTAGACATAACTATATATAGAAGATCTGTCTTTTTTAGAAAAATTAAAAAAATCTGAATATTTGTAGTTCTACTACAAAATAATTTTTAAAAAGGAAAAAATACTTAATGATATTTTAAATGCAGTTTTCCTACAATTGCAGATGATCTAACTTTCTCTTATCTTTTCATTCATAACCTGAATACAAAATTACATATATGTACTTTTCATAATTACAAAATCCTAAATTTGAATAAACACAAGATTATTTCATATGCTTAATCGTGATTCTTATATTTAAACATTATGAGGATGAAGATTTCTTCTAGGTATACAACAAAAGTTACGGTTAACCATAAAATTAAATTTTAAATAGATTTTTTTTAAAAAAAAGTTGATTGAAGAAAGATGATTAGTTAGAGCCGAAATTATTAAAATGTGAAGATGCAAGTCGGAGTTTGTACATGTCAATAATCTACCTTGACAAACTTGATGACAATATCAATGATGTAGGACTTGCATCAGTCGTTAATAAAGAAGGCATACAGAGTAGGAGTATTATGTGGATGTAAGATGTCGAGCTGGAGAACGATAAACATGTGGTTTATGCTTTAACTTAGTCGTTGACATAGTCGCTGATGTAGGTGACGACATACAATGTTTTACGAAGAGTGCACAGTGGTGGGGATCCACATGGATGCAAAATAGTGAACTAGAGTATGTAAAACTTTGAGGAGCAAGTTTATACCATAGAGATAAGGTAAGTAAATAAACTTGTGAATTAAGTTTATGCCTTGGAGAAAATAAATAAGTATAATTTCAGAAATGAAGTTATACTTATTAATATTGAAATTGTCCATATTTCATGGAATCCTTAAAGATCCTTTGGACTAGAATTTTTGGAACGTGAGAGTCACTATAAAAGAGCAAGGGGTCGATGACGAATCAATAAGACACTGAAACTATTTTTATAGAGGAAGGGTGAAAATCCTTTTGAGTGTTCTTGGGTCGTTCCTGAGTCAGAGGTTGATGTAGCAGACGACAGAGAGACACAAGTTGGATATATTAAGAATCTTTCAGTAGCAATTGTAGGGTGTCAACAAGTTGTGTAAAGATGATAAAACAAGTATGTAATAAGATTATTTATAGAGATTTCTAATAAAAGCAAAAGGTATTGACTCTTGATTTATCTTCTGCAGTACTTAATTTTTCTGCATCTTGCACTTACAATTGGTATCAGATTGGGTCATTGACATATCAAGTGACATCCGGAGGTCAAGATGACACGGTTGTTTTGGTGCAGAAGCCAATCATGTTGAAGACGGACCAGTATGGTCACTGGAAGATGCTTATGAAGCAGTTGATTTGAAGAATCCATGAAGATGCGTGGACAAGATGGGAGGAACCTACCATAGTCACAACAGATGGAAAGAAGCCTAAACCCAAAGAAGATTGGACTGAAGCAGAGCAGAGTGCGTCAAAGTATAACGCAAAGGCTTTATCATTAATTTTGGTGCTGTTGAGGTAGATTAGTTTCAACTGATTCAGGAGAGTACGTCAGCAAAAGAGGTGTGGAAGATCTTGCTGAATTCATTTGAAGGAGACGACAGTGTTAAGGAGGACACGTGTGGTTCATCTGGCACCGCAGTTCGGGATTCTCAGTTGGGCTGATGATGATTATGTGGCGAGTTTCAGTGCCAAACTCAGTGTTATGGCGCATGAACCATCTGTACTTGGCAAGGAGTACAAAGAGAAGAAGTTTTTGAGGTATCTTCCATTAAAATTTGTAACTCACAAGATGGTTATGAAGATGACTACAAACACTGATGAACTCAAGTTTAACAAACTTGTGGGCATGTTGAAGGCAGAAGAGATGAAAATTGTTGGTACCTCAGCCACTACGTCAGTGAATATGTCAAGGAGTGTGACACTTGTGGTTGACAAAAAGGATGATATACCTCAGGAGATTGAAAACACTCTGAGGACATGGTGGGAGATGATGGATCTCTCTAGTAAAGAGAAAGATCAGGCTGGGAAGCATCATATCTGTCAGCGACGTGATGGTGACAGTGGCATGAGAAGAGATCTCCAATGCTATGAGAGTAAGAGTTTTGGTCATATGAGGAGTAACTGCCTTGTAGCACGAAGAAGAGAACTCAAGTGTTATGAGTGTAGAGTTATTGGACACAAACGGAGTAAGTGTCCAAACTCAAAGAAATGAATAGGTAGTTTATCACGATCGTCTGACGATTCAAAATCGTATGATGATGGAAATGAGATGAAGAATCTTGTTGCATTTGGTGCATACAAGGATGAATCAAGTGAATCATCTGATTCAGATGCTGGCACAGACGTGGAGGAGTATCATGATGTATGACAAGTGGTTGAAGCTCAAAGTTCAGAATCTGAAGTTGCTTCAAGATCTAGCGTAGAGTTGGGAGCAGAGTGTGGCTCGTCAAGAGCAGAGCAAGTTGGTTGACGAACTTACTGCTGTAAAATAAATGAATAAGTCTTTGTTTCAGGAGGTTAGAAAAATTAGAGAAGTTGCTACATGTGAACAAAAGAAATCAAGGATGTTGGAACATGATTTGACTAAGATTCATAAGCAGATCAGGATTCTCAACGGTAGATCCAAGAACTTGGATCAGATACTCTCGATGGGATAACCATCCAAGATGAGTTGGGGTCTGGGATATCAAGGATTTAAAGGTACTTGCGAAGTACATCAGAAGGGACTGTCACACTTCATGGAAGAGGGCGCATCAAAAAGTGGAGACAATGAAGTACGTCGAGACGTACAACAAGAAATCTGGTAGGAAATTCTACATAGTGAAGTTGTTAAAAACAACATCAATGCAACAAAACCAAGTTTACACAAGAGTGTATGAAGGGGTGGTTATGCATGTGGTACAAAGAGGAAGACTGATCGGTGTATCAGCAATTATGTCACGCGGAACAATAAACAAGGCAATGTATGTTGTTGGTTATGTGGGAAGACTGGATACAAGAAGGTGGATTGCTTTGCTCCAGAAAAGAGCAGAAAACAATGCCCAAAAGAGACAAAAAGAGAGGATGCGACTCTGTCAGAGTTAGTCTTGACGTAGATGAAGGAGCATCAGGCCTGATGCTAGAACAATGAGTTGTTTTTCGGGCACATGATAAGGAGATCAAAGTGCATGAGGAAGTGATGCAAGGTGATCGTCCTGGAGAGTGATGAGGGAATCACTCAAAGACTATAGCGATGCGTGCAGCGTGCACTCGGTGGTGAGGAGGGGCTTGAAGGATATGTTGGTCGAGATGATAACACGTGAGTTGAGTGATCAAGTCCTCAAGAGAAGTTTTTGTAGGGGTATACCGACGAGTGCGTCAGAATATGATGCAATATTGTAATCTATTCCGCTGCGGCAAAGGCTATATCATGTTTACTGGAGGAAGAAGCAGACGAGTGTGTATGTGATGTAAGCCATGAAATCTTAGCATTTGTGTTTTAGCTTATGCAATTAGGCAGTAGGAGAAGAAGTGGTGACGTTCTGGTCCAAGGAGTGCATATCTCGTGGAGGAGAATATCATAGTATGATATACGTCCTGATGTAGATGATGCATATCTCATGGGGGAGAAGAGCATGTCTATTGTGAAGACCTTGATGGTGCACATCTCGTAGGGGAGAAAAGCATATATAGTGTGAAAGTTTCCAATTGAGGAAATGTGGTGGTTGAACCAGAATGATGTTGTGCTTAATCGGCACACAAAGCTAAAATGGAGAGATTGAAGATGCAAGTCTGAGCTTGTAAATGTCAATAATCTACCTTGACGAAGTTGGTGACACAGCCACTGATACATGATTGCACCAGTCGTTTTCACAGAAGATATGCGGAGTGGGAGTACCATTTGGATGCAATATGCCGAGCTGGAGAAGGATAAATATGTGGTTTATGCATTGACGTAGTCGCTGATGCAGGTCGGGTCAGACAATGTTCCAGAAAGCATGCGGAGTGGTAGAGACCACATGGATGCAAGATGCTGAACTAGAGTAAGCTAAACTTGAGGAGAAAGTTTATACCGTGGAGATAAGACAAGTAAATAAGTTTGGGGATCAAGTTTATGCCTTGGAGAAAAAGAATAAGTATAATTCCAGAAAAGTAAGTTGTACTTATTTATATGGAAGTTGTTCATATTCATGGATTCCTTGAAGATCCTTCAGACTAAAGTTTTGGGAATATGAGAATCACTATAAAAGAGCAAATGGTCGATCAGGAATCGATAAGACACTGAGGTTATTACTATGGAGGAATGGTGAAAATCTCTTTGGGTGTTATTGGGTCGTTCTGAGTCAGAGACTGATGTAAAAGACGACAGAGAAACATAAGTTGGATTAGATTATGAATCTTTCAGTAGACATTGTTATGGTGTTAACAAGTTGTGTAAAACTGATAAAGCAAATATGTAATAAATTATTTATAGAGATTTCTAATAAAAGCAAAAGGTGTTTGCTAACTTTATTGTCTTCTGATTTATCTTATGATTTACTTAATTGTGTGCATCTAGTGCTAACAAAATGCCCAATGATTGAGGGAACATGTGTCCTTTTTTGCCAACCACTATTTCATCAACCTTTTTTTCGTTCAAAAATTAATTACTTGTTTTCGACTAACTAATGATTTAAAATACTTAAACAGTGCTATTTTAGAATCTTGATGGCATGTTGAGAACTTATTTGTTGCATCTGGAAGTGTCTTAAATATCTTTGCACCAATAAAACCTATTATTATTTGGATCGGACGTAGTCCGACCGAATGCGGACTGTTGTAGGTGCATAAAAGATAAATTTGCTATTCAAAATTGATATCTATGGAGTGCATAGACCCCACCGTACGATACATCTTTTTCTGTTTAGAAAAATTTATTTATTTTCTAAATAAATATGTATTTTAATAGGAAAAAAATCCGATTTTTAGACTATTATAAATATAGATCGGTTATAAGTTTATTCATTCACATAATAATAATAAAATCCTAAATGAGTATAACAAATATTTGCCTCAATACATTTTTTGATCTTTAATTTTTTAAAGTTAATTTACATTTGTTCGCAACATTATCCAACTCATCTATGGTAAAAAAAAAGAATTAGTAAATATAAATTTGTTTAGCATAATCCCCAAAGTTAACATGTTAATAAATAGATCACTTTTTACCAACAAAATAAATAAATAGAACATTAAATTAACTTTTTAATGGGAAAATTTTTTGGAATGTTTAATTGCCACTGATTTTGTAGAAAGGTAAAATAATGGAGGAAAAATCGAAACTACATAGAATAATACTACTTACGATAACGTGGTTTACGATTAGACTTTAGACTGTAGTAGTTTAGCTAGTTAAAACATGTTCGTAACGGATAGATTATATATAAATGTATCTAATCACTCGTACATCAACAGTTTACTCTCAACATAAATTTTCCCCAAATAACATGAATGATACTACAAATACGTGATACCGTGAAATCATTCTATCGTTTCAAATACTTGACACCGTGAAATCATTCCATCGTTTCATAGTTTATCAAAAAGAAAACATAGTATATTCATCTTGTGTATGCTAACCGGCCCAGTTACCAAGGCCCATTTTAATGTACCATCTCTTGTGTCTATCGTATTTTGGAGCTCAGACCAACCGTAAATCCACAAAGAGCCCTTATTGTTTTGTTATTTAATGAAAACATCGTCAACAAGTTCTTTACTATTCACGTAACGGTCCCATCAGCAGAACGTAGTAAACCAATCTTAACATGGTATATCACAAAGGAATTACCTTTACTAACTTGGGTAAACTCCGTGACGTTGGGAAAATGGCATATTCCCCTACGAACTAGTTGTGCCCGACTTTTTTACACACGAACTTTTAAGCCATACCAAAAATCACACGAACAACAAAAATATTGCTTATTCCCTTATGAACTAATTATTTCCAGCTTTTTCACACACAAAATTTTAAACTTTGCCAAAACCATATGAACTACACTATTTTTTTAATTACATACATAAACTATCAATTTTAAGCTAATTCCCTTAGAATCGTAAATTGTGTTATTTAAACATTAACTTAGTTTATGACAGGTGGATAGCCGGTTTAATTTAGGTTGATAAAAAAGGATGATACATCATTTTGTTCCTTTTCTTTTTTTTTTCTTTTCTTTTTGTCAACTGCTCTTCTTCTTCAAAAATCGTTTTACTCTTCATCATCAATTGGGAATAAAATTTATTATTTTGTAGAAGATTAAATGTTTTACATGATGAATAAAGAAAGAAGAGCAGCAACTACTAGTTTACCAATCCACTATGTTGTTGCTCTTCTTTCTTTATGCATCATGTAAAACGTTTAATCTTTTACAAAATAATAAATTTTATTATTTTTTTCATCAACCCAAATTAAACCGGCTATCCACCTGTCATAAACTAAGCTAATGTTTAAATAACACAATTTACGATTTTAGAGGAATAGCTTAAAATTGATAGTTTGTGTATGTAATTCAAAAAATAGCGTAGTTCATATGGTTTTTGGCAAAGTTAAAAAATTTCTGTGTGAAAAAGCTGGAAATAATTAGTTCACAAGGGAATAAGCAATATTTCCGTTGTTCGTGTAGTTTTTGGCATGGCTTAAAAGTTCGTGTGTGAAAAAGCCGGGAACAACTAGTTTGTAGGAAAATAAGTCATTTCCCCCCGTGACGTTATATATGCTCTGAATCTTGTTCTGCCTTGATCCAGTGGCAGCTATGTTTGTTTCCTTCGTCCATTGATTTCCAGTGCCGGTCTAACAGATTATAATGCACCAAGCTAATTTAAAATTTATGTTTCTAAATATATTTTATTAAGATCACAAAATGATATCAAATAAAAAAAATCAAATCATAAACAGTTTATACCTTTTTGTTGTTAAAATATAAATTTTTTTTTTTTTCCGTAAAATCATCCACTATATCTATATAGTTAAGTTTTTCAATCATAGTTGTTTCAATAGAAAACATAAAAAGTCCATAACAAATTTTGTGACATGGTAGAACGCAAAATATTTTTATCTGCTTTAACTTCTAAAAACTTCTTTCAATTGTGGTGACTAATACCAGAATGGTTAATAATATATGATAAGTAATTTATGTGTTTTGATAACAATCTTCCGATTTTTTTTTCAAAAAATTAAGCACTTCAATAGGCTTTCGAACTTCACAGATCTTGATTTTCGAAAAATCTTCAGTTCTACAAATAAATCATTTCCAGTTCTTTGAGTTCATACTATTCCGTAATAATTTATAAAATCTTAAAATCATATATTAAAACTTATAAAACCATAACAAAGATTTATAAAGTCATTTATTTTGACTTAAAAAATTATATTATAAAATTTAATGAAATTTTAAAAATCTTTACGAAGGTTTCTAAATCATTTAGAAGATATAGTAAACTATTTTTTTATATAAAGAATAAAAAGTATATTACTTCTAATGGAAACTACAATAGTTTTATCTTAGAATGTGTGTGTGTATATATATATATATATATTATACTTAATATTTTATAACTAATACAATAATAACTTTAATTCTATGAAAATAATCATTTAAACTTTGCTAAACAACCCCCCCCCCCCCCCAAACATTAATATTTAGCTAAAAACCTCGACAAATTTTATTTGTCATTTAAGAAATATTAATAAGATTTAAAAAAAAAGATATGCCCATGTAATTTGGATTCTCTAATTGATGGCTTGGGTGGCTTGTCCTCTGACATGGTGCCCTAAACTACTTATTCGTGTGTTCTCTTATCTCTTGACCAAACAAGTTGATTTGTAAGCTTGAGAGAGAGAGAGAGAGAGAGAGAGAGAGAGAGAGAGAGAGAGAGAGAGAGAGAGAGAGAGAGAGAGAGAGAGAGAGAACAATAACTCTTATAGTGGATTGCCTCTTACCAGATCCCAAAGACGTATCCATATATCTAGGTGAATTGTGGGTAAAAAATTTCTTGTGTCATTTTTCTATCTTTTCCGTGTTCTTCTTCTGGTCTCCATATTCTACAAAATGCTTTCTAAGTTCATCGAAGAGTGTACCGGCGAATTTGTGTATTTGATTCTGATTTAAGATCAAATAGTTTTGCCACTGTGTGGTTGAGTTTTCTTAGCAAAGAGAACAATAACATCAACGTCTATGTTTACAAGCATTAATCTACCGCGTTCGGTGGTCACAACTGATCATGTTAATATAGGTAATCCCTCAGAAGCAGCAGAAATAACGCTTCATGTCCAAATGATGAAATAAAAAATGTTGTCTTAATGAGTTGTATCGATTAAAAGTACCTACTATAAGTCTCGGTTTGGAAAATTCTGTTCTCGATGTAGTTAAAGATGTTGTAGATGGACTGATCTGATACAAGACTGAAAAGTCTTGAGATCTCCCGTTAATGTAGATATACTCGCGATAGTCGAGTCAATGGACTTTACATATATTTCCTCTGTATGATCACTTTAAGAGGTGTTCAAGATTTTTGCATAAAGATTAAGAAAATACAATTTTTTATGCAATTTATCTTCGCAATACAAAATACAACTAATTCAACCAATAAAAAAAAGATGCAATATTTTGTACTTCGTCACAAGTTAGAAATAACATTAAATTTTATCTATAATTGTGAGAGCATCACTTATTATGAAACAAAATTAAAATTCTTAAACACCACTTAAGATGATACGGATGGAGTATTATTTACATGGTTATTACATCATATGTGACTCACAAAATACAACTTTTCATAAGTTATTTTTTTTGTTTTCTACCAAGTTTCATTTTGGAATAAACTAACTTTCGGATTTGAAAGATTTGTATAGAATAACTAATCATAGTAAGTGATGAAACTTTAAAAGATACTACTCCTGAGCTAACCATGTCGTTCTGTCCGGATTAGACTCAACTTGGAAATCTACGCCTAGAAAATCAGAGTGTACAATATATGCTTTAGATTCAGTTTCATGGATCTAAAGCTGAATGGGCCTGTCTTAACCAAGTAACCGGATTGATTTTACTACGGGACGGGCGGAAATTGGCGAGGAGAAAATGTTACCCACCGCAATCCAATTTATTTTTATTAACTAACATGAAAATATAAGAGTTGTTTTTTCCTGTAACTGAAAATATAAGAGTTTTCAATATGGATTGTAACCCATGTTCGGAAACGCGCTAGGCGTGAGTCGGGCGGTCGACATACGCCTAGCGAGTTATGAAAAAAGCGGAGATTAATCGGAGATTATCCGGAAATTAATTTTCAAGATTTTACTTAAATGTACAAATGATGAAATAAAAAATGTTGTCTTAATGAGTTGTATCGATTAAAAGTACCTACTATAAGTCTCAGTTTGGAAAATTCTGTTCTCGATGTAGTTAAAGATGTTGTAGATGGACTGATCTGATACAAGACTGAAAACTCTTGAGATCTCCCGTTAATGTAGATATACTCGCGATAGTCGAGTCAATGGACTTTACATATATTTCCTCTGTATCATACTTTTAGAGGTGTTCAAGATTTTTGCATAAAGATTAAGAAAATACAATTTTTATGCAATTTATCTTCGCAATACAAAATACAACTAATTCAACCAATAAAAAAAGATGCAATATTTTGTACTTCGTCACAAGTTAGAAATAACATTAAATTTTATCTATAATTGTGAGAGCATCACTTATTATGAAACAAAATTAAAATTCTTAAACACCACTTAAGATGATACGGACGGAGTATTATTTACATGGTTATTACATCATATGTGACTCACAAAATACAACTTTTCATAAGTTATTTTTTTGTTTTCTACCAAGTTTCATTTTGGAATAAACTAACTTTCGGATTTGAAAGAGTTGTATAGAATAACTAATCATAGTAAGTGATGAAACTTTAAAAGATACTACTCCTGAGCTAACCATGTCGTTCTGTCCGGATCAGACTCAACTTGGAAATCTATGCCTAGAAAATCGGAGTGTACAATATATGCTTTAGATTCAGTTTCATGGATCTAAAGCTGAATGGGCCTGTCTTAACCAAGTAACCGGATTGATTTTACTACGGGACGGGCGGAAATTAGCGAGGAGAAAATGTTACCCACCGCAATCCAATTTATTTTTATTAACTAACATGAAAATATAAGAGTTGTTTTTTCCTGTAACTGAAAATATAAGAGTTTTCAATATGGATTGTAACCCATGTTCGGAAACGCGCTAGGCGTGAGTCGGGCGGTCGACATACGCCTAGCGAGTTATGAAAAAAACGGAGATTAATCGGAGATTATCCGGGAATTAATTTTCAAGATTTTACTTAAATGTACTGAATATATACTAACCGATGTGCATATATTACAATATAAAACGCTGGCACAGATGGTAATGGGGAACTACATGGTATAAGGTGCTAAACTACATTTTTTTCAATCCCAAAACACAAATTCTAAAATCACTACTAATAAGCCGCTATGGGCCAGCTGACCAAAATAATATTAAGACATTGGGTCAAGATTTTTATAAGTACGATGGTTTGTTCGAGAACAAATTAAAAAAAATTCCAATAAACATTATCCTTAAAATTTTTGGTCCCGACTACGGTTATATGGTTCTTAATTATCTGCATTTTAATATATTTATTTACATACATGTGTGTGTGGTTATTAAACTTTAGTATTTTAAGTTGTAATAAGTTCTTGGTCCCTAGTTCATCTATTTTATTAAAACAGAAACATTGTAATGAACCTAACTATTATTTTGTAAGATTTTAAATTAAATGCACACTCTCTTGTATAGGTATATATGATATCCACATGAATTCATTAATAGACTGAGACTCTTTCTTTTATTTTTTTGGTTTAGGAAATAAATGGTCCAATGCTAATTAAAAGATTTAAAATATATTCATGTTCATAATCATACGATTAGCAACTCCATCTTTTCTTTATTTAAGTTAGTGCATAGTTGCATACGATTATTGTTTAAAATTGTCCTCGGGTTCAACATAACATATTATGTACAAATATATGTACATATTCTATTTACCTCTATATTACGTAATGTGTAATATTATTAAAATTGAATTTAATACCACCAAACCTTAAGAATACATATAAACATTTCTTTGAGAATATATCTTCTCTATTAAAAAAGATGTATCATTTTTATCTACTATAAAATAGTCATATGATTATAATTTTATTATAAAATAATTTTAATTAGAATTTTATTATATAAAATAAAACCAAATTTTATTATATTAGTCTACTGTAAATGTTCATTATACATTTTTGTCTACATAAATATATAAAATACCAAAATTTTAACAAATGTTTGACTAATTATTTTATATTAGTTTAATATCTTAATAAAATTGAAATTATGTGTATATGCACGGGTCTGAATAATAATGTTAACTAGACATATAAATATAAATATAACTATTATAAAACTAAAAATATATAACACTAAAAATATTAAATTTATTTATAAAACATGTTTAATAGATTAACAAAATGACCCATCATTCTATATTTACAATTATGGGTGATTTTCCTAATAAGATATATTAGGAAATTGCCTTAGAGAATATTTGTGTAGTATATATTCGATGCATATGATTATTTACATAACAGATATAGATATCTCGAATTTTACTTTCAAAGAAAATATTTTATGGAAAAATACATTCACCAAATCATTACAATTATACATAATATCTCGGTAATCATATACTGTGATTTGGTATTTATTATAAATTACTTAATTGGTTTAGTATATATATCGGTGGTACATTATTGTTACCCTAAAATTAAACTATAAATACTGATCTTCTACATCATCTTTACACACCCACGATCACTTCCAAAAAAATAATAATAATAAAAATGATGAAACTAAACACTTTTTGTTTATATATTAGACACATGTAATATACTAGACATCAGAATATAATAAAATTCACCGAGTAAATATGTAATAATTGTTTTTTAAATAATTAACTTTATAATGTACAAAAAATCAAAAAAAAAATTCATAACAATAAAAAAACATATCTCATGCTTCCAAAAAATATGAAAACCGCCCGACCGGGCGGGTCATGATCTAGTTAATACTTAAACCAAAAAGTTAGCAATAAGATATAATAACTAGTGGTATTCCGGCTCTACGCACCGGGTTCGTATGTTTTATCAATACTATTAATTCTTCAACATGTCCAATTGATATGGGTTAGGTCCAACTTTAAAAAAATGGCATCCAAATATAACTAACTAAAGTAACCGTATAATAATAATAAGAAAACTGCATAACTTAATATATAGTCAATCTCCATAACCACTAAGTCCTATTTTTAAAGGCTACAAATATTGTAACATAAATGTACGAATATATATATTTTTGTTTCATTTTCCTTACTCTTTTACTTCACCTATTAATTATCCTATATCTAATTCCAAAATCATAGTATTTATTTAACAACCAAAAATATTCAGGAATCAAAGTATAACCGCCTTCTACATATACGATATGGAGTAATATACTGTATTTATGTATTTTTTCCTTACTCCTATTTTATAAAATATAGAAAGTGGATATGTATGTATACAGGTAGGTTTTCTATGAAAGGCTCATGTGCTTGAACTAAATTTTACAAAATATTAATAACTTTTTAAGTATTTAAATGTCTATTGTAAATAATAAAATTAAATTTTAAATCTAAAATAATCTAAAAGTAAAACATAAAATTATAATTGATAATTGATAACAAAAATAAACTAATACCAAATTACAACAATTAGATTTGTCAATAGATTCATAATCCACAAGATCATATATATATATATTTTTATATAAAAACCAAAAATCTAATTTCCTAATTAGAATACAAACATATTCTAATAATATAATTAAAAATCTAAAAAGTTAATAATTAAAAATTATGTATTGGTTTAACCAGTGGTTCAACTGGTAACCAAATTTTGAGTTTTAGCGGATTTCCATGGGTTTTACCGGGTTTCCGTGGGTTTTACCGAGTTTCGTGGGTTTTACCAGATTATTAAACAATGATGTTTTTCCTAAAACTCAAACCGAATTACATACCAGATCCACGGGTTTGCTGGTTTAATCGCAAATCCGGATCGGTTTCAAAATATTGTGTACAAGTGTATAGTTATATAACATCACAAATTCAATATAATTATCAAAACTTTTAACTAATAATTTTTAAATATAGTAAATATGAGTATAAATAAAACACAAATAAAAAATAAAAAACAAAAAATATACCCGCCCTTTGAAGGGCGGATCAGAATCTAGTTTTTATATTAATTTACAATTCATTTTGTGGTTTTAGTAAAGAAAATATGTTCAAAAATATGAAATTGAAAAATGATATTTTCTGATTCATTTGATAAGGGTTCAACGACAATAGTGTAATACTTTGCTTTGAAGTTGCTTAGTTCACAGTGTACTAACATAAGTGATTGTGATTAATCGATTCAATAAAAGTAGAACAAAAAACTGATAGTTGTAAAAATGTTAATGTAGTTGGAATTTAAACATAAATTAAAGTTGATGTTTTATTTGGAGGTATGTTATAAAGTTTTGTATATATATTTTTCTTATTTGATTTTGGTAAGAAACTCATTTTGGCAAAGGAACATATTATGAAATGAGGAAAAACATTTATTTATTTTGTTTGAAAATTAAAACAAAGATCAAAAACGGTGGGTAAGTGGAACTGATGAAAATTGGAACATAAGAAACTTCTTTATAAATTGTAATAATGCTGAATTATAGAAGACTTTACCTACATTCAAGACAGCTTATATTTGTATGAAGCCATTGAACAACATAGTGGAAATAGAAAATATTGACTCCAAGTAAAAGAGCATAGATTTTTTTCTTTTTGAGCAAAGAAAAGGCATAGATAAGTTCCATTCTTGACTTCAAACCGCTATCTGTGTAATTTATGGACATTTGTAAGCAGCTATTTTGATTAATTTGAAAATTTACTATTATAGTTGATATTTGTGTCGAGGTGGTTGCCTTTTTAAAAATGAAATATGATTGCATCATGAAAATCACAGAAATTATCTTATGGTGAATAGATGTAAGGTTTTCTAGTTCACTTATAATGTTTAATAATGTTTGGTGGTAGTGTGCATATTCCGAAATGTTATGTGTTTTACAAAGCGAACGTATAGAAATAGTTTTGGTAGAAGACAAACAATGTATTTTTGTTGTTAAGTTAATAGATCATTTATAAACTAATCTGAGATTGGCATAAAGTTTTGAAAACTACCTTTCAAAGTCATTTATATGTCATAATTATTTATAAAATGACAGTAGTGAACGCATCTTTGTGTGTTTAAAAAAAAAGGAATGCATCTTTGTTTTATTCTCTCTGATTGCATTAGCTTAAATAAACATTTTATCTGTTTCAGGTCTCCTTCTCTCCCGAAGGCTTCTTCAGTGACCACACTGTATAGTAGCTATATATCATTGGTCAATTGTGCTATGTAGTGCGGGATATGTTAATTTATTTCAGCACCAAAATCTTATTTAGATTTGTCTTAATTCAATCCTAACACATGTCTAGAGAAAGTAGAAATACTAACCTTGATCCATGCTTGGATGCAATCCCACCAATTGATGTTCTCCCTTTTAACCTTCTCTTTTGTGATTTCCTTGATGGACAAGAAATCACAAACCTTAATCTCTCCCTTGATGATCACTATTTGTTATTAGGACAAGACTTAGGTTCACCCTCTATGGTGAACTTTTAAATTCACCACACTATTTATAACCAATGAAAATGACATGTATATAATTAAATAAAACATTATAAATTTATTTTAAAATAGTTAAAAAAGAATAATGTCAATTCTAAACCACAAATCTTAATTTTTAAACCTTAAATACTAATTTCTAAATCCAAACTCTATACCCTAAACCAAAATCCTATACCCTAAACCCAAATCTTAGACCCTAAACCCAAACCATAAACCTTATATCTAAATCTAATACCCTAAATCCAAATCCTAGACCCTAAACCCAAACCGTATACCCTAAACCCAAATCCTAGATCTTAAACCTAAACCGTAAACCCTAAAATTAAATTTAAATTTTAGGGTTTACGGTTTGGATTTAAGATATAGGATTTGGGTTTAGGATATACGGTTTGGGTTTAGGGTTTACGATTTGGGTTTAGGGTATAGAATTTGGGTTTAGGGTATAAGGTTTGGGTTTAGAGTCTACGATTTGGGTTTAGGGTACTTGGTTTAGATTTAAGATTTATGGTTTGGGTTTAGGGTTTAGAATTTTGGTTTGGGTTTAGGATCTAGGATTTGGGTTTAGGATCTAGGATTTGGGTTTAGGGTATAGAATTTTGATTTAGGGTATAGGATTTAGATTTAGAAATTACTATTTAGGGTTTAAAAATTAAGATTTGTGATTTAGAATTGTCATTATTCTTTTTTAACTATTTTAAAATAAATTTAATATGTTTTATTTAATTATCTACATGTAATTTTTATTGGTCATAAATGGTGTGGTGAATTTAAAGGTTCACCATAGGGAGTGAATCTAAGTCTTGTCCTTGTTATTATGTGTTTTAAGGAGATTCTCTTCTTACGTGCATAAGACAATCGTACGAGATCCTTTTATATTAAACGAAGGGATGTGTTGGTTTATTCAATCAACACAACTGTCCCTCCTTTTAACCGCATACACCGTACACTCATATTTATATATATATTAATCTTATAGTAATATATTCCCTTATTAAAAATTTACACAGAAAATATTTAAAAAACTTAAGTAATATATAACGAACTTAAAGCCACTCTATTTACAGTCAATTGGTTCTAAGGTGAAAGCAAAAAAAAATTAACATTTTCATCCCACCCCTAAAAAATAAAAATATTCTATACTACTACACCACGAATAATCTTTTGTTATCATAATTCCTAAAATTTATATATTTGTTTGGGTTCGAAGGTAAAAGATTTTTTTTATTACACACACAAACACGGTTCTGAGTATATAACTCTTTTATTCTGTTCACATGGGCATATTTGTCCAACTGATGGCAATATGTATACTATTTTTGCCTATTGTTATAGTCTTTGTTATGTGTTTTTTTTTGTCAACTAGTTTTTATTATGGTTATTTGACAAATTAACCCCATAATTTTGTTGGCTACTCTTTTCTTCTTTTTTACTCCGCAAATGGAAAACATCTCAAAGTTGCCGCTTCATCGGGAAACTTACTAAAAGTTTTATTTAAATAACATAAGAGACTCGTTATATCAACATCGAGGCAGCTACACCCACCTAGCAACGCTTATGATCAATGATCAATGATCAGTAAATAGGTACGATATGTAGGTTGCATAATTAGGCACATGCAGGAATGGCCCATTTGCATCAGAAAGAAGAGTCATAATTAGGCACATGCAGGAATGGCCCTTAAATAGAAGAAAACAGAAGAAAGAAAATAAAAAGTGAGTTCCTGAATACAAACGCACCCCGATGGAGGATTGTAGTAGCATTGGGGTTGCAATATATAAGAACCTTAATGCTAGAATTCCATTAGAATTGCCCTAAAAATTCTTCAGTCAAAAATTCTAGTGTTGTCCTAACTGTCGGTGCGGAAACAAAAAGGGAAAATTGCCAATAGAGAACAAAAAAATAAGGGTGTTGTTCCTTTGGTATAAATTCGTTTTTGTCCAATTTTTCTCTTTTCTACTCTTTGTATTTCTGAAAACTAATGAAAAAATACTTTTGTGAATCAAAAAAATATTAAAAATATAAACAATTAATAAAACACCTATATACACAAGCTGGTATTTTTTCTTTTTTCAAAAAGTTAATAAATAAAAATTTGAAAATACGTTCTACTAAAGGTAGAATGTGCCTTCTACGGAAAATGGTATAGTAGAAAGCGATTTCTAAAATAAACACGTTCATCTATAATAAAGCGTATAATCATTAATCTCGTCGAATCTATCGTAACCTCAGTGAAAATACTTTATCTTTTAGCAATCTCAAAAGAATTGAAATCTTTTTGAACCATTAATTAATGGAATGATCTGACTATTTTCCAGGCCAAATTAATAGGTCAGAATATCAGTCCGCTCTGATACCATGTTAGGTTTTCTAATCTTCCAATTTAAAACCAATTAATTAGAAATTAAGTAGTTCAAGTCCAATGTAGATAGCAATTTGGATCATTTCACTTTTAAACTGGAGGTCCAGGAAACTTAGTTTTTTTTTCTTGTCAACTTTTGGCCAGGAAACTTAGTTATAATGATTTTTTGTCATCTAGCTATAATGATTTTTTGTCATCTACCTATAATGATTTTTGATATATATCTTTAAAGGTTTCTTTAATTCTGTTTTTTGCCAACAAATTTTTTTGCCACAAATTTTTTCTATGGTCTAGATTTTCTAAGAGTTTTTCTTTGGTCTAAAATTTCTAAGAGTTTTTTGCCACATTTATAATGATTTTTTATGTCATCTAGCTGTAATGATTTTTAATATATATATATATATATTTAAAGGTTTCTTTAGATTCTGTTTTTTTTTTGCCTACAAATTTTATATGGTCTAGATTATAAAAAATCGTTGTATATAGACAAAAGAATATTTATCTAAGAGATTTTGACTGTACTTTTATAACAAAACATGCATTATATAAATTTATACTACTACTATTAATTAAGAAAATTAAAAATTATTTAAAAAAAAAATAACTTAGACTTCTTAAAGTGCTCGCACAGCACTGTATAATAGTATCTCCAACTTTTTTTATATTTTATTCTATAATAGCATTTAGAACCAAAATTATTCTAATTCTACTATATTTTTTCTTCTAAATAAGAGATTACTATATTTTCCTCTATTTATAAAAAAAGAAACAACATTTGAAGATTTCTATTTTAGAAAAATACATTAGAGCAAATCACATATTTATTATTAAATTCCTCTATTATAAAGAAAAAATAGAAAAATATACTGGAAATTATCTAAATTATATTATACTACATGACAAAAAACTATATTATATTACAAAATATAAATAATTAAATATAGCGAGTGTCGGTCTGTGGATCCATAGTTCCTAAAGCGCAGTAAAAATATTGTGTTCCAAACAAAAATAAATTATTTAAACTTTAGTTTTAGAAACTGAACAAAAATCTCAAAATATTTTTAATGCTAAAATGTCATCAAAAACCCTAATAGACGATATACCATGTTGATAAAATGATGATTCTAAAACGTTTATATGCATCTAACATGAGGTTACTTCGAAAACATCATAACCTGGTTAATACAACCAAAGATAACGATCACTTTGAAATTAGTTTAGTTTGTAAAATTTACTGAATCCTTCAGTTGCAGGTAGGATGAAGCAGAAGATAGAGTATTAACAAAAGTTTCATGTTTGTTATTAGTTTTAGAAATACAGACAAAAATAATTTGTTATTTGTTTGTAACCATGAAGAATGAATTAAACCAAAAAAAACTATAAGGAATGCAAGAAGAGGAAAGATGAGAATCTTTGGTAAATCAAATGACGTCGAATTGGAAATAAAATTAGTTGATTTATTCTATTTTAGATGAAAATTATTTAATACAATATACAAAAACGGAAAATAAGATTGGTAAAAGAAAAATAAGATTTATTTAATTATTATCAAAAAGAAAGAAAAAGGGTAAATAACTTAAAAGCACGAGGTTCGAACCTTGGGCATATGAAGAAATAGACGTCCCTAAAAAATATTTAGAGAATCTTAACAATTTGACACTCTTAAAATATTGACTAACTAGATTTTAACCCGCTCTTAAAAGGGCGGATATATTTTTCTGTTTTATATTTTAAAAAATAAATTTGTATTTGTGTTTTTAATTATATTTGTGTTTTTGTTTGTATAATATTTTTAAAATGATTAATAAGAAGTTTTAATAATTATATTAAAATAGTTGGACTATCGCCTATATCACTAGGTCATGTTCCTTTTTTAATAGTATTAATTTTAAATAAATTATTTATACACAATTTTAGTTGGTAATTTAGTTTTAGCATAGGAATATTCCATTACTAAAATCGTGGTATAATTAATATTATGTGTAACTATAAATATAGTAATCTACATTCAAAATATTTTTTATTATAATTTATTATATAATGGTAAATTATTAAAAATCATATCATTATATTATCATGTAAAAATCTAATGGTATTCGACAATCATATAGATGCATTGGTCTATGTTCTAAATGACTAAATATATAAAAACTGTCATCATGAAACTTATTATAAAATTATTATGGTATATGATGTCAATATGTATTCTATGTAACGTCATATACATATGTAAGTATATATTTTGTGTAATATATGATAATCTAGTATGATGAAAATGGACAAAATATGAATTAACTATATTTGTTATGTTCAGTTAATGATTTGAAGAGAATCAAAAACATTTAAAAAAAAAGAAATCAAAAACGATCATCTATGCTAACCTGCTGTCCAATTAGAGTCGGTGGTCATAAGAACAATCATGTATTTCTTCTAATAGTTGATAATCGTAGGTTTAGTTTTAATATAATTTGGAATATAACACGGTTTAGTTTCATTAGATCATATTAGTTAAGTTTAAGTAAACCGGTTGTATTATCTAAGTAGTGTTTAATAATATTGTAACAAACGTGAAAGGTCCAATATTTAAGTAGGTTAGTAACAATTTTTAAATGGTCCAAATTTTAAATGACAATTTTTAACAGTAGATAAATTTAGGACTCTAAATTAATAGAGTAGATGTTATGATGTTAGGAGTTTTGAGGCTCCTAAGTCAAATGATAGTATAGTGGTAGTAATTGTCGAACCAGTTCTGAGGGACTCAAAGCAGTGAGAATGCAAGTATTTGCCTAATCTAAGTGCAATCAATGAATTGGATGGTTTTTAAACTAAAACTAGAATGCAAGTAACAGAAATGATACTTTTAAGCTATTGGAAAAGAGAACTCATGGGTATAGAGATTTAGACCTTGGGTGATCAAGTTTCGAACTAAGGATGACAAATGAATCAATCAAACTATTAACCTTAAGCCTAGACACAATTCTAAGCAAGCTCTATGTCTAGATGAATGCTCATTTGCTAACATGTTTCAAACATCAAATGTCTTTGGTTGAATAACATGCAAGCAATCATTACTAACAAGTCTATTAGCTATCTTAGCATCTTTAACAACAAATCTCTTTGGCAAAGTACACTAAGAACCTAGGAGAGTTGACTCAGGCATTTCATCAAACACCTTTTGGGTGGGAAATGCCTAGAGATCACCCTTTGAGTGGCCTACTCAAATGATGCATTAAGATCACTCTACTAGCAAGGAACAAGTACGATCTATACCTAAAACATCCTAGAACTAGCCTAATCACCCTTAATCACCCTAACCCATGAATCCAAGAGGTGATTACTCACTAATCTCCATGATTCCTCTTAAACCCATGGTGGATTTCAGATGAATCATATAGAGATGTAGAAAGAAAATCACAAGAACACAAGAACAATCAAAGCCAAAAGATAACTTTTCTTGAGAGAGTTTTGTGTTCTTCAATAGATAAAAGATCGATTGCCAAATGGTGGCTACATAGTACTTAAACATTAGGTTTTCCAAGTGCAAAAACGTGCACAACAATTGCAAAAAGATCCTTGAAAAATAATAAAATCGTGCAGCAGATAACGCGCAGCGACCTCAGAGGATCACTCCAGGAGGTCGCTCTGGGGTTGGGAGCGACCTTGGGGGGTCGCTCTGAAAGGTCGCTCCAGCCTTCATTTTTGTGTCTCCGGGCGATGAAAACGCGAGCGACTTAGGTGGGTCGCTCTGGTTGGGAGCTACCTCAGGGGGTCGCTCCGGAAGGTCACTCTGCGGTTCTCGACCAGGATGGATATGCCTCTAGTAAATTGATCGTAACTTCTCCATTACATCTCCAAATGACTTGAAACCACTTCCATTAGAAAGCTAACTCAATTCCCTGTGTCTCCACAAAATATTAGCAACAGAAGATTTCTCTAAAGCCTCCATCCATGCTCATCTTTCACCCCCTTTTTGATCACATTGCTTCCAAATGTCTCCAAGAACTCCATGTGGTGTTCCAATACCTGATAGAGACATATGTATGCCAAATGCACCCTAAACATGTCTAAATCCTAATCTATATGATGCAAAATCTTATGAATGAATGGTTAAAACAATGCAAATATGCAAGATATCAGCTCCCCCACACTAGTCCTTTACTTGTCCACAAGTAAACTTTCAAGAACCAAGGAGAAAAAGTTTGAAAATGGGGACTCACAACCAAAAGAAACTCTTCTTAGTTCTCAACCTAACAACCTTGCATAATCATACCAAATAGCAAGAGCAAAGATTTTTTTTCCATCTCTAACTTCTCTAAGCCTATCTCAGCTCCTTTGATCTCTACACTCATTAACCATGCATCTACAAACCACAAATCCACATCTCTCTAACATTTATGAAGCAAACTCAATAGACATCTCACAAATGGTCAACTGGTCCAAGTCATTTGGTTTGGTAAGACAAAGGCTTTAATGCAAGTGAAATCAGAGGTTCAAAATGATCTTTTATGGTGGTTTACTCTCAAAACCAAGTAGCTTTGACATTACACATAATATATCTAAGAAAGGGATCAACTCATGCATACAATGCTCAATCTCCATTGTTCTACCCTTTCCCAAACACACAAGATATTCAATTATTCCTCAATGTCAAACCCAACTCACATCTCTCACCAAAAGATCCCAAGAACATTTTTCACATCAGACTCTTTCTTTTTGAAATCAATAAGGCATTTTCACAATTTTAAAACAAATCTGAGCTCTTAACAACTTTGCTAGCCCCCTTTTTATTCTCTTTTTTTCTCTTTTTTTTTTACTTTCTTTTTTTTTTTATTTGGGGGCCAAGACTTTTCACAATAAGAGCTAGATACTTCTCCACTTATCCCAGAAATACTAATCACTTAAGCACAAAGAGTCAAACCTTTCATATTCCCAAATCACAATCACAACACTCACCCCCTTCCTATAGCTAGATAATAGAGTGACTAATCTAGCAAGAATGGAGACTAAGCATTGTCGTTCCCAATACTCTCAACATTATGCACATGTAAAGCTTTCCAAAGAGGCCTCACTCAACAAATAATGATGGTTTAAAAATGAGGTACGGGTTTTGGGAGTGGAGTACCACTTGAGTCTGTCAAAAGATTGATAAAACAGATGGGACAACTCAAGTGTGTATATCCATGACTTAGTACACAAGGGACCATATGCAAGAGACATTAAAACAGGAGCTTGCTTCAAAGAGAGAGTATCAACAGTCAAATGAGTTTCAAGAGGAGCATTCAAGGCGCGAAGTTTACAAGCTTTCTAAAGGGTGCTCAAGCTACTTGTCATGATTAAAAAGGTCAACAAATTCAGTACTTAGCATGAGCTCTTTACAAGGTTGAAATCCCCCTAATGCATGAATGCAACCTATATGATTCTAGACTTAATCCTAAAAATGCAAATGATGCAACTAAATGATTCTTTTTGTGTTTTTCAATTTTCAATTTTTTTTTTATGCAAATAAGAATGTAATATGCAATGCATGAGACTCAAAATCATGGAAACAAACATGATCAAATACTTGGTACCTCCCCCACACTTAAATCACACAGTCTCTGTGTGAGTGAGGTACCCAATGGGAATGTGAAATACAAAGAAAAGTGGGATTGTGTGTTACCTTCCGTGGAGCGAGGTGTGGACGTCGCTGCGACAGGTCGCTCCCAGCTGGAGCGACTTTGGTATGTCGCTGTGAGAAGATCGCTCTGAGGTCGGTTTCTGTGTTTCCACTCGTGTGTGACGCGAGCGACCTCAGCATCTCGCTCTGGACATGTCGCTCCCAGGTGGAGCGACCTAGAGGTGTTGCTGCGATGAGATCGCTCTGGTGTCCGACTTTATGCTCAATACCTGCACACAACTTCACTTTCCCATTGTTTTATGCAATAGAATGATAATGCAAATACTAATGCAATATGTACAAGGATACTCATGGGACTTCCTCCCAAGTGAGCTTGTTTTAAGTCTCTAGCTTGACTTTGCCTCCTTTGGATCAGGCGGGACTAGGTGCAGAGAGTGGAGTTGGCACCCCATCTTCCTCAGGTGGTAGCTCATCAAAGTGATCATCAGCAGGAGGAGGATTCATCTCTTCAATGGTGAAGGCTTGTCCAAATACAGTGGGGTTCCTCATCTTCTCCTTGATGTCAAAGTGGAGGATGTTCTCCTTGCCCAAATGGAGGTCAATCTTCCCTTCCTTCACATTCACAATAGCTCCTGCAGTAGCTAAGAATGGCCTTCCAAGAATCAATGGGTCTTGAGCCTCCTCACCCATTTCAAGCACCACAAAATCTGTAGGTATCTCATACCTTCCAATCTTCACAGGGAGGTTCTCTAGGATGCCCACAGGGTACTTCACTGATCGATCAGCCAACACCAGAGAGAGTCTACACTTCTTGTATTGAGTGAAGCCAAGCTTCTTTGCCACAGACAAAGGCATCAAGCTGACACTAGCTCCCAAATCGCAGAGACATTTCTCAAATACCATAGGTCCAAGAGCACAAGGTAGTGTGAAGCATCCTGGATCCTCTAGCTTCTCTGGAGCATCTAGCCTCTGAATGATGGCATTGCACTCATGACTCAGAACCATCATGCCCTCCATCTCCTTCTTCTTAGCAGCTACAACATCTTTCAGGAGTTTGCTGTATTGAGGAATCAGCATGAAAGCATCAATGATGGGCATTGTAACCTGAGCTTCACTCATCTGCTTCTCAAACAAAGCCTTGTACTTCTGTAGCAGCTGCTTCTTGAATCTACCAGGGAATGGAAGCTTTGGTTCATAGGGAGGGGGGACAGGAGAGCTCTCACTTGCTGGAGCAGCAGATTCACCATCTTTTGTTGTTTTCTTCTCTTCTCCAACCTTTCCTTTACCCTTGGCTTTCACAATCTTCTCCAAGATCTCAGCATCTGTCTTCTCATCAACAATGACCACTTCATCATCTAGGTTGATGGTCACCTCCTCAGCTTGTTAACTGCTTACCACTCCTAAGTGTGACAGCTTTTGCTTCCTTGGGGTTTTGATCTGACTTTCCAGGTAGAGATCCTTGCTGGCGGTTCTGGTGGGAGCTCATGGAAGCAAACTGATTCTCCAAATTCTTGACAGAAGAAGCAAGGTGGGAGAATTTGTTGTTGAGCTCATTGTAGCTCCCATCAATCTTGGAGTGAAGGTTCTTCAGCTTATAGCCCACATGCTTCTCACTTCTAGTCTGAGATTCCAAGATCTGTTTCAGTAAGGCATCAGTGCTGCTCTGTTGAGGGGCAGAGGAGCTAGGAGAGGAGTTTTGCTGAGGCTGATAGTTGCTCTGCTGGTTGTTTCGAGGCTGATAACCACTCTGCTGGTTGTTTGAATAGGGCTTCTGTTGGTAGTTGTTGTACTGAAAGTTGGGTTCCTTCTTGTACCAGCTACCATTACTGTTGATGAAACACAATTCTTCTTGCCCTTCCAAACCATCAACCTCATTAACAGGAGGAGGTATCTCCTGGCTTGGGTTGCCAACAAAGTTCACCTGCGCTTGTGTGGCCTTATCAGCAATGAGTTTGTCAATCTTCTCCTGAAGAGCCTTTATCTCATTCCTTGTTTGATTGTCATCACCTCTGCTGCTTCTGTCATGGTCTCCACTGTAGACTGCATTTGCTCAGTAGACTTCCTTGCAGCCTGAGTTCGTTGCCTAGTAGTTCTCTCAGTCCCTGTTGGAGCAGTTTCATCTTCTAAAGACTTTCCTCTTTGTGCCCAATCTTCTGCATCTCTTGCGTCTTTCTCAGCTGTCAACTGTGCTCTTGTTTTCTTACCCATTGGTACCTGAAAAATTCACAGCTTGAAAAAGGAGTAAGTAAAGGAAGTGGGAAGGGACAAAGACTTGGCAAAATGAACATGGAAAAACAAGCTAACTCAATAAATGAACCACAATTTAAGTTCAGGTTAACTCAATTCAACCATATAGATAAGTTAAACACCAGTTCACCAAGTCACAAGCAAGAGAAATCACAATTCTCATCCAAAAAGATAAGAAAAGAAATACAAGTTAGTATGACTTCTCTCAATATAAGCTCTAGGAAGAGGAAATTGCCTGAAACAAGTCTCTACACATCACAACACACCAAACTCAAACATGAACACCATCATTTCAGTTCAATTTCGAAAACCCCAAATCTATGAACCCTAATTTGGCAAAGTTCAAATTAATCTCAATTCCACCATGAAATCAACAACCCAACTTGATATACATACTTTCCCTAGCCCAATTCATCATAATGAAGCAAGAAAAGGACCAAAATTCGAATTTCAATTTCTAGGGTTCATGGACCTACGAAATTGAGTTTAGAAAGTTCATACCTTGCTCTGGATGAATGTAAATGGCGAGTAGATTATGGGAATGGGGCTATTGGGGCGAAAGTGAGGGTTTAGAAACAAGAATCAGTTGATTTGGTGAAGATTTGAGAAAGTTATGGAGGTTTTGGTGATGAGAGAGTTTGAGAGAGTTTGTGAATTTGTGAGATGAGAGGAGAGTGGAGAGGGTGAGATCGAGAGTTTAGGGTAGGTGAGAGGGTCGACCGGTTCGATTTAAATGAGTAAAACCGGTTTAATCGAATCGAACCGGGGTTAAAGTTAGAAATCACTTACCTGAACCGGACCTGGAGCGACTAGGAGTGGTCGCTGTGAGGGGTCGCTCCAGGACAATTTTTTTTCTTCCCTCCGTCGCGTGTGAGCCGAGCGACTTAGAGTGGTCGCTCCAGGTTTCCTCATGAGGGTCGCTCCCAGCTGGAGCGACTTGGGCTAATCGCTCTGGAGGGGTCGCTCCAGGCCATTTTTTCTTCTCTCCGTCGCGTGTGAGCCGAGCGACTTAGAGTGGTCGCTCCAGGTTTCCTCATGAGGGTCGCTCCCAGCTGGAGCGACTGCTCGACCTCGCTCCGGTGTGGTCGCTCCGACGATGCCCCTTTTTGCTCACACCAAGTCGACCCAAAACCTGCATAGAACTTCACTTCCCAATTTGATGTTAGGAGTTTTGAGGCTCCTAAGTCAAATGATAGTATAGTGGTAGTAAGTTGTCGAACCAGTTCTGAGGGACTCAAAGCAGTGAGAATGCAAGTATTTGCCTAATCTAAGTGCAATCAATGAATTGGATGGTTTTTAAACTAAAACTAGAATGCAAGTAACAGAAATGATACTTTTAAGCTATTGGAAAAGAGAACTCATGGGTATAGGGATTTAGACCTTGGGTGATCAAGTTTCGAACTAAGGATGACAAATGAATCAATCAAACTATTAACCTTAAGCCTAGACACAATTCTAAGCAAGCTCTATGTCTAGATGAATGCTCATTTGCTAACATGTCTCAAACATCAAATGTCTTTGGTTGAATAACATGCAAGCAATCATTACTAACAAGTCTATTAGCTATCTTAGCATCTTTAACAACAAATCTCTTTGGCAAAGTACACTAAGAGCCTAGGAGAGTTGACTCAGGCATTTCATCAAACACCTTTTGGGTGGGAAATGCCTAGAGATCACCCTTTGAGTGGCCTACTCAAATGATGTATTAAGATCACTCTACTAGCAAGGAACAAGTATGATCTATACCTAAAACATCCTAGAACTAGCCTAATCACCCTTAATCACCCGAACCCATGAATCCAAGAGGTGATTACTCACTAATCTCCATGATTCCTCTTAAACCCATGGTGGATTTCAGATGAATCATATAGAGATGTAGAAAGAAAATCACAAGAACACAAGAACAATCAAAGCCAAAAGAGAATTTTTCTTGAGAGAGTTTTGTGTTCTTCAATAGATAAAAGATCGATTGCCAAATGGTGGCTACATAGTACTTAAACATTAGGTTTTCCAAGTGCAAAAACGTGCACAACAATTGCAAAAAGATCCTTGAAAAATAATAAAATCGTGCAGCAGATAACGCGCAGCGACCTCAGAGGGTCACTCCAGGAGATCGCTCTAGGGTTGGGAGCGACCTTGGGGGGTCGCTCTGAGAGGTCGCTCCAGCCTCCATTTTTGTGTCTCCGGGCGATGAAAACGCGAGCGACTTAGGTGGGTCGCTCTGGTTGGTCGCTCTGGTTGGGAGCTACCTCAGGGGGTCGCTCCGGAAGGTCACTCTGCGGTTCTCGACCAGGATGGATATGCCTCTAGTAAATTGATCGTAACTTCTCCATTACATCTCCAAATGACTTGAAACCACTTCCATTAGAAAGCTAACTCAATTCCCTGTGTCTCCACAAAATATTAGCAACAGAAGATTTCTCTAAAGCCTCCATCCATGCTCATCTTTCACCCCCTTTTTGATCACATTGCTTCCAAATGTCTCCAAGAACTCCATGTGGTGTTCCAATACCTGATAGAGACATATGTATGCCAAATGCACCCTAAACATGTCTAAATCCTAATCTATATGATGCAAAAGCTTATGAATGAATGGTTAAAACAATGCAAATATGCAAGATATCATGTTAGCATCTGAAGCTCCAGTTGTACGGGTTTTAACCTAAAACCGAAGTATTATATTATATTATATTATCATTATATTTATCTATTACTAGGTGATTCTTCCGTGCTCATACACGATGATAAATATTTATAAAGTAAATGTATTGTAAAAATATTAATACTTTAATTTAAATTTCAATTATTATAATTTATATAAATAATATTATGTTGTTTTAGTTAGATATGTGGTTTTAGTTAGATATGTTGTTTTGGTTATGTAATATATGATTGGTTTGATTATCACTCGAGTATATTATATAACATCAATTTCTTCGAATTTAATTATAATATTTTTTTCTAAATAGAATAAAATTTTGAATTATTTATGATTTTCATTTAGATTGGTTATGTTCTTAGATATTTAAATATAATTTAGTAATATTATAGATAGCATTATATATACTGTTTTGAAAATCAGATAGAAAAATAAATTTTAGTATTCATCGATTCAGAATAGATATATAAATATAACGATAATATTTTGAAATTTCATGCATATATGTTATAACTAACATATTTTTAAGCTCTAAGTTATGTTATACCTTAGATTTATAGAAAAAAACACTGAAATTTAGTTGATGACAAAAAGAACTGAAATTTATTTTAAATAATCTTAATATAATAATTCAGATTTGCTTATCTATTTTCATTATAGGTATATTGGGTTGTACAAATATAAAGGAAAAAACAAACTAAATATAAATTAAAATATATTTTTAATTTATGGCAAAATATAATATGTTTAGTTAATTAAAAATATCTAGAGTAATGTTATTTATAACTAATTTAGTAATTATTTGTTCCAATATGCTTGTGGTAAAATTAGTTTTCATAAAAATATCATTTAACATTAAAAATAAACACCAGGTTTTTTAAAAAATTCTTTAGAAGTTATTTTATATATGTAAAATGTTTGTATAGACATTTTTTAGTTTTTTGTAATTATAAAATGTTATTAGTCGACAAATATTATAATAATGAATAAAAAATTTCAATAATATTAATTATAAAATATTATTATTTAGCTAAAACTAACTTGGTTTATCAATCAATTTGTTTTTGTAATTATCTAAAAGTATATACATATAAAAGAAATTATTACTTTGAAAATATTTTAATATTAATTAAGATTATGTTTAAAAGGAAATATTTATTTTTCTTAATATCAAAATTATTTTTGTTAGTTTTCCTTTTTTATGAAATCACTTATATATAAATATATTTATGATTGTAAATTCGTTTCTTAAATTCATATTTTTTAATTATATATGTTATCTGAAAAAAAGGAAACTTCTAAATTTCTAATTAACAAAAATTATTAAAAAGGAAAATCAATTTAGTATAGTAATTCTAAGTAATTTCAATTCATTAAGGATATCAACGTAATCAACCACCGTCAGAGTTAACGTGAACGCGATCACATAATAAACTGATTTTTCAAATAATATTATAGAGATATAATTTGTCTAAAAATTATTTGCAGTTAATCTATAATTTGATTTTGATCTTCACAAATTTTATTGTGTAATATGCTATAACTGATATTAATAGTATAAATTATATTAACTATATGTAATTACATATTTGGTTGTTGGTACAATAAAGAGGGAGATAAAAATGAAAAAAAAAATCAAAAATGAAAAGAAAAACAAAGAGAAACGGAGAAACAACAAAGAGAAATAATTTTTAGCAAAAAAACAAAGAGAAATAAGTATTTCCAAGATTATGCATAGGAAACCCTTTCTAGAAAAAAAACAATATGCCACCAAATTATGTGGTCCAATAAAATTTAAAGCAAAATTAAGTTGTCTTCTAATTTTCCAACGTGGGGTTTTGCAACGCACCACATCATGTGGTCCAACAAAATTGAAAGCAACAATTAAGTTGTCTTTCCATTTGCGCACGTTAGTTTTTGCCATTTAGTTAGCTGCTTACATTGGTTATCTTGAATCTTGATAAACATATCCTCCTTATTTTCTTTTCTTCCGACGATGATTCTAGTATTTGAATACATTCGAAAAAGATACGATTAGCATCTAATGACTATCTACTGAAGGAACAATACTTGAGTTTATTTTAGAGTGAAATTTTAAAATGAAAAAAGGAAAAAGAAAGTTGCAAAAAAAAAAAAGGAAAAAGAAAAAACAAAGCGAAACGAAGAAATCTACAAAGAGAAATAAGTATTTTCTAAAATTATGCATGGAGAACAATACGCCACCACATTATGTGGTCCAACAAAATTTAAAGCAACATTTAAGTTGTCTTCCAATTTGAGCACGTTGGATTTTGCCATTTTGTTAGCTGATTTTATTGGTTATCTTCAGAAACATATTCTTTTTCTTTATGATCCTGGTATTCAAATACCATAAAAAATTTTGATTAGCACATAATGATTGTTTATCAAAATTAAGTCGAAGAGTATGCCGAAGGCATTTAGAAAAGTCGTTTTTCACCTCATTTTAATAGACGGTGGTGGAGACTCCAACATAAATGACAAAACTTATAGCCGTGAATATTTTACCATCAGGCCACAAGCACACGGTTCATACTCTATTTATTTCATTATAAGTATCATTAAAAATTTTACACACCGATTCAAAAATGATTAAATTTTGTCTACCTTTATTCATATTTTTTAGTTTTATTAATTAATAAGCTAAATATAAAAATAAATAAAAACTGAATGTAGATTTAATATTTGTTTTGAAAATATAAACGACACTTATAATGAAACAAAACTTAATAATTAAACCAACACTTAATATAAAACGGAAAGAGTGATTGGCCGAATAGATCATAGGAATAAAATGCTTTTTGGTGGATAATTCGGCTGATAGTTTCATTGCATTTTAGATTCTCATGTATCCAATTTTATTGGGATTAATTTATAAAATTGAAACCACAAAATTACTATTTGATTGGTTTAGCAATATTTTGATTTAGTGCTTTGAGACTGCAATATCTAAAAATTATACTCCCTCCGTTTTATATTTCTTGTCATTCTAGGTTTATGCACAAAGATTAAGAAAACATTTAATTTTATATATTTTCAAAATAAAAATATTATTACCAATATACCTAACCATATATCAACCAATAATAAATAGAGTAGAGAATATTGTCAATAAATTTTGAATTGAAAACCGAAAACGACACTTATTTTGAAACGAAAATTCTACTCTAAAACGCAAGTAATTCGAAATGGAGGGAGTACAAATATAGAAATCTGTAGAAACTGAAACTATATTTTTTCTCTGATAGATAGTATCAGGTTGCATATCAGTTAGGAAAAAGTTACAGACAAGAGGTATGCAAGGTGATGTCCAGTGCGTAAGATGTGGAGCCAGGGAAGAATCAATTAACCATGTGTTTTTGAATGTCTTCCGGCGTTCTAAATTTAGACTCTTTGTAAAATCTCATTGAATCCCAACATATTTTCTACTCAGGCGCTGTTCACAAATATGGAATACTATATTGGAGGGTGTCTCCGTATATGGAAGATCATCATTTCGCATGGATATTATTGATGTGGATCCCAAAAATACTCTGAAGTTGGCTGAGATTGAATCCTTACTTAGGGAAAAGACTCAGGCCTTAGTCAAGAGTGGAACTATCCAGTCAAGAGAGACTAGCGAGTTCAGTTTACCTCTAGTTTCAGGTTGTTGATGCTTTATGTATGGATCATAGAAAAATAATGAGATGTTCTCGGGACAGGGTTAGTACAGTACGCTAGAACTTTTTGAAGGATTGATGGGAGTAAGGAATACGAGAGCAAGTCTTTCGCCTTTACACTTGGAGATAGAAGCTCTGATGTGGCCAATGGAGAGTATGAGGAACTTACGCTAGTATCATGTCTCTTTTGTGACGAATTGTATTCAATTAGTAAAGATGGTTTCTGCACCAAAGGAATGACCAGTATTTGCGAACTATTTGGACGACAGCAAGTTTTTACAAGGAAAGTTTTACACACTCAGATCATTCTTATATCAAAAACGCTGAATATCAAGGCGGATTGTCTGACAAGAAGTGTTAGGAAGCAAACATCTTTCGTTGTTCATATGGATACAGAGTTACCGGAGTAGTTTTCAGAATCTTCATAGAGTCTGTTATAAGTTTATGACAAAAAAAACAATATTTTTTCTTATTTAGAAATTTGTTCATGTTAATTAGAAACCTTTTGTAGGATATAATTTTAAAAATTCTTATCTATAAATTTTCACGTTACTTAAACATCATAATTACTATTAAATTTTATTTAATTACTTTTAATATCTAAATCAATATTTTTTCTGCAATCATAAATTTTTCAACTTAATAATACATGGATTTTCATATCTTTATTTTAATAAATAACTAAATCTATAAATTGGAACCATCGATATAAATATTTCAATATCTAAGATTCTACTTTATTCACAAAAATATATTTTTTCCTCGGTAAAAATACACTCCTATTATTTTTGATACAAAAATTCATTCGTCTTTGAACACATGAAAGATCAAAGAATATTATAATGTAAACTTTATAATGAAAGAAGACGTCAAATAACTTAGTTAACTAAACATTTTATCAAGGAAACATTTATAACATATAATAGAACCTGCTAAAACTTTATTATTTGTAATGTTTGTTATTCCGCCTGAATCGGTACTTCAGTTTGGAGTTAAGTGAATTTAATTTCTACTTAGTGCATGTTGCCTTCACGATAGAAAATCAAATATGTTATTTACAAGAAAGTTTTCTAAAACATTAGGTAGCTTTAGTTGAATTATGTGTATGTATAACTTTTAAATGTAAAGTTATATTTTAAATAATGCAATTTTAAATTGATTTTAAACAATAATTTTTAATTTTATTTGTTTATAAATTGTATAATTGATTTGTGATAATAATAAAAAATATTCCAATTGAAATAGCCATACAGACAGTAAAAACTAACTACACCAGATTAAAATCAAACTAGAATTTAGAAACAAATACAATAACAAAATTAAATATTCCGCAAAATCAAGTATATTAAAAAGTCACAATTAAATAACTCACAAATAACATGTTTAACTAAAATAATATAAAATACAAATTAAACTAAAAAATTAATAATTATTACAATTTAGATTTTACGTAGATGTTATTTCAGCATATATATGCGGATGAATCACCTAATAAACTTATATTTCTGTGGTCACATAAGTTTACTGTTTTGGGAATTTTTAAACCAAAATTGCTTAACTTATCAAAATTTGCCTAGCACTGGACCACCCATATGTGACTAACCCGATAAAATGTTTCAATGCTAGGAAAATCTCAAATCACAAGAGAACGAGAGCTTGGTATAGACTCTAATAATATATATTGTCCGGTTCAAGAATGATGAAAATAATTTCATACAATACAAAATTTGGAGCATTAAATATTTTCTGATCTGAACATTAACATTAACATGCAGTGTATAAATTTGTCAAAAAAAAACATGCAGTGTATAATTTAATTTTTATTTTGTAATTTTGTAAGCTAGATTAAAAATTTTACTTTCTTCATAAATAATATCTGAAAATGATAAGATTATTTTATTTTGAAATGTTATAACAAATATTATAGATCGAGAGAATTAAATTGGTAAAAGTGTGTCTACAAGTTTAATTCGGTTTTATTTTACCAAAAGGTATTTAGTTTTATCTAGCTTACATAGTCTACATGAGTCTGTTGTTGCTGATAAAACAAATATTTAGTTTTAGGTCTCAAATTTATGTTTTCTTGTACTTCAATATCAATTGTTTTGGGAATTCAAAGCAATTATATGTGTGTTGTGGGATGTGATAATCAGAGTTTTAGATTTAGATTTTAGTTTATTATGATTATTTTAGGTTCCATCTAGGTCTTTACGTGGCAATTCATATTCATTTGCATGTTATAAGGGTTGGAATGCACATTTGGAAGTTTTGGGTCAATTTGAGATGACATATTTCAACTTAGGAAGTCCGGGGTCAGAAATGAAGCTATCAAAAGTTCAGGTACCAAGGTTAAAAATTTGGAATATTCGCTGGGGTAAATTATTCACACTTCAAAGTCTGGGTCCAAATTGAAGGTTATCAAAAGGTCAGGGACCATAAATGTAAATATGAAGAAATCAGCCATTGTTGTTGCTCGATCTTTCTTCTCACCGGACTGGTTGATGACGGCGAGCCGTTGAGAGAACGAGCACGACGAAGAGGTGTTGACAACGAGAGCGTGCTTGTTCCGGTGTAAACGTAGCCACGAGTTGGATTTGAATCTGTGAATGGCTGGAGCTCGCGGTGGCTTGGAACGATGGAGCAGAGATACGATGGACAGATTAATCTGTGGGCCAATATTAATTTGTTACTATTTCTAGAAATCTTAGTTTGTTACAGATCTTCTTATTGCTTAGATTATGAAAGTTTATGTATTCTTAGCTTTGTAGATCATTACTTCCTCGTGGATTTGATCCTAAATTACTACATCGATATATCATTTGATTCTCTTAACGTGTAAATTAAATTAATTGACATATAGTAAAACACAGTAATCAAAAAGGTCTCAATCCCAAAACTAATACTCCCTCCGTTTCAGATTAAATGTCGTTCTAGGGAAAATTTTTCGTTTCAAAATAAGTATCGTTTTAGAAATTCAATGCAAAATTTAATAAGATTCTCCAGTTTATTTTTCTATTGGTTGAAATGTGGCTAGATGTATAGGTAATTATACTTTTATCTTGGAAATATATAAAATCACATGTTTTATTAATATGTGTGCATAAGTCTAGAACGACAAATAAAATGAAACGGATGGAGTAGAAAACTAGAATTCGATCCACATTTTGCGTGAATACTTTTTTATTTTATAAATATTTAACTTTCATATTATCATAAAAGTTATAAATATATGATTTATATTTAGGTTATCATTGTATACTATAATCAATATTTTATAAAAATATCTTTGAATTTTTGGTAAGATTGTTTTTTCTCAATAAATTTTGTTATAATTAAAATAAACATTAAATTTATAAATAAGATTGATTTGTCATTAATATTTTTAATTAATTACTAAAATTTCAAATTTTTATAGTAACATATTTTGTAAAATAATACATGAACTAAAAATTAGTATTATTTTTTATATAATAATTTATAGATAATATATTGCCGTCAGTTTCAAAATAGATAAAATGATAATATATAATTGTAGATAAAAGTCTAACATATGTTAGTAATTTTATTTTTTATGAAATATTACATACTTTACGAAATTTTAACCTGTTTATAATTTATTTAAATAAAACCGTTTAACATACTTTTGTCATATATAATTTATAGAACCCATCTATTTAAATATAATATAGACTATAATTATAAAATTTATACAGATAGCATAGAATTTTTATTTTCTTTTGTTTTATGACTAAAATTTTAATTATCATTAATTTATAATAAAATTACATTACTAACTATGAAATTATAATGCAATTATTTTATGAAAAAAATATTTAAAAATTTGGTAAGATTTTGTTAGATGTTTTTAACAAGATTTTGTTATAACTAAAAATAAATTTCAAATTTCAAAATTTGATTTATTATTAATATTTTTTATTGATTATTAAAATTTAATGTAAGTATTCAAATATGTCACGTTAAGTGATTAATTAATGTTATTGTTATAACTTTTCAACTGTAGATAAAATATAAAATTTTAAATTAATAGATTAAAGGGAGATTAAATATATAATTCAACGACAATTTGTTTGGTATGGGCCTGATAATGTACATATAATTGCCTTTCAAATCACCATGATAGCTTACAGAAATCTCAAATCACAAGAGGAACAAGACTTGGTATGGGACCTGATAATGTACATTTGTCCGGCATGCAATGTAATATTACTAATTTTTTTATTAGATCAGAAGATTTATTTTATTTATTTATCACTTCTGCCCAAAAAAAACTAGAAAAGATAAGATCTTTTTTTCTTTGCAAATTATATAAATCTTAGTATTTTGGCAATATAAATAGACCAACGGACTGTGAAGTTCACCACCACCACTTCACTCTCTACCTCGAATACTTGATATCTTGGAGATGGCAGGCAAGTTTAGTTTTGTGAGTGTCATGGGAGCACTATTGGTGTTAACCATCTTCCATGATCCGATCATCGTCAACGCCGGCCAAGGTGTTCCGAATGTAGCACTGTTCACTTTTGGGAGACTCTTACTACGACGTTGGAAACAAAGCGTTTCTAACCAAAAAACTCCCTCCACAAACCTTGTGGCCTTACGGCAAGTCCCGCGACGACCCCAACGGCAAGTTTTCAGACGGCTACATCGTCCCCGACTTCATCGGTGCGTTCTTTATTAATACTCTTAAGATCACTTGTGTATATATAACGATATAAACATGCTAAATTTGTTTTAATCATGGTGATTATATAGCTGAATTCATGTCCATTCCAAACGGAATCCCGCCGGCGCTTAAACCTGGTGCTAATTTTTCACGTGGAGCTAGCTTTGCCGTCGCCGACGCTTCTATTCTTGGGGCTCCTGCGGAAAGTGTAAGTTCGCTTTCACTAAAGCACACAAATTTGGATTTGTTTACCCTTTTTTGTATATAACATCTGAGTATACAGCTTTTGTTTTAATATAGGTCGAAATTAATGTTGTCTAGTTGAAAAGAAAAATTACATTCGATTTATATGTTGTTATGTATATCCAGATGACACTGACTCAACAAGTGAACAAATTCAGAAGTATGATATCAACTTGGTCCGACGACTACATCGAGCAATCATTGTTTATGATATATATCGGGACAGAAGATTATTTGAACTTCATCAAGGCCAATCCCACTGCGGATGGTTCTGCTCAACAAGCTTTTGTCACTTCCGTCACGAACAAATTAAAGACCGACATCAACGTAAGTTGCCGACAAAAAAAAAAATATATATATATATATATATACACTTTATGTTCATTTTTCTCACTATATAGTATTCGATTATTTTTACAGTTGTTATACTCCTTGGGAGCTAGTAAATTCGCAGTTCCAACGCTAGCACCATTGGGTTGCTTACCGATCGTGAGACAAGAATACAAAACTGGCAACGACTGTTACGAGCCACTCAACAATTTGGCCAAACAACACAACGAGAAGATCGGTCCGATGTTGAACGAGTTTGCTAAAAAACCCAACGGCGGTTTTCAGTTCACCGTCTTAGATTTCTACAATGCTGTTCTCCGCAGGACAATAAGGCATACTGCCTTCCGTAAGTCAGCATCATAATGATTATAATAGTAATTGCGCAGTATAATGTTTAATACATTTTCAGGGATCTTATAATTATTAGAAGTCTTATAAAGTACAATGCAAACAAAAGAAAAAGAAAAAAAAACTAATACAAACCAAACTATACGTAAACCATACGTAAATATATAATGAATTTCAATGATTCACGTTGATGTACAGGGTTTTATGTTACCAACACATCGTGCTGCGGGGTAGGGACTCACAACGCGTATGGTTGTGGAATGGCTAACGTGCACTCGAAGCTGTGTGAGTACCAAAGATCTTACTTCTTCTTTGACGGACGTCACAACACTGAGAAAGCTCAGGAAGAAATCGCTCATATTTTCTATGGAGCCAATACTAACGTGGTCCAACCAATGACCATACGTGAGCTAATCGTTTATCCGGCTAAGGAGAACATGCTTGAGTTTTGGGAACCCAACAACCTATCTACTCGTCGTCGACGTTCATCTCGTGATAACCTCGATTTATCAGCTTATTATTGAAATATAATTGTGCTGAATCTTTCGTTATGTATGTGAGCCTACGAATATGGTATCCTAGCTGTAATGCTTGGTAACTATGTTCGTGCCGTCGAATAAATTGCGTGATATGTATTAGTATGTTTTCTAATCTACGGAAAATATAATAAAAAGGGTATTACAATTCCCTTATTTGTCTCGGAGCAAGACCAGATCCCTTAGAAGTCGCCGCCCAGTCATAAATTCTGACCTGTAACCCCATCAAAAACAGTTTCGTTGATTCACATGTTCATTTCCAGTGACAGAAAAAAGAAATAAATACAAACTATAAATTCTTGTGTAACTAAATATATTTTTATATGTTAGGTACATATATTGGAATCATTTTTTAAAACGTGAAATGTGTGTTAAGTTGTTAACTTACCAAGATTGCACCAAATTTTAGCAAAAAAAAACTTACCAAGATAGTCCGAAAGTGATATATTACTATAAATACATACGTATAGTTTCTGACCTTTAGTGGTCACTGGTCAGTACATATGTATGTTAAGTTGTTAACTTACCAAGATAGTCCGAAACTATACGTCCAATAGCTTCTCCGGAGGAGAACTGGCGTCAACAAATTTCATATTAGCTAACCTTTTGCTGCTGAGTCAAGAGTCAATACTATCAATGGCAACTATTGTATTCTATTGATGGAAACAAGTGCACCTCAGTCTGACGCAGGCGGGCATTAAGCCATTTCCTCAGTATGACGCAGGCCGGCACTAAGCTATTTCGGATGAAACATTTGCTATATGCTTTCATTTTTATAGGTTCTCATAAAAAAATCCAAATATATATATATATAATTTTTTTAGTGATTATATAAAGTCCATATTAGGTTTGTTGTCTTATTAACTCAAACTAAAGTTTAATATGCTAAACAACATAACAATTTAGTGCCCTAATAAATTAGAAAAGTCCAAAAACTAAAATCTTAACTTAAAAGATGTAGACTATAGTTTTTTTTGTGAGAAAACTTGTGTTTTATTAATTTTTATTATTTCCTGTAATTTAGTATAATAGGTCCCATTTTTTTTTTTAAGCTCTTGAAATTTTAGGACTGGCACTATGACGCCATATATTTAATGTATGAAAACTTTATTTATATATATACGTTTAGAAAAAGTTCCATATATACAAAAAATCCCATTACAGTATTTTATTTGATCAAATCATTTATGTTGAAAGGGATCTCTTGATGTCTAGGGAAAACAAGATAGTGTACAATGGGACCTTTAATAATTACCGACATCAACTCTAGGATTATCGTGAATCACGAGAGCGACACTGTAGAAACTCGTGCGTCCTTTTCTGTTTCTGAGAGCTACGTATTTCGCATGCAATGGTGGTGTAGGACATCTCCAACCTCACTTCGTATTTTACTCCAAAATTAAGAATGGAATTGGAAATGGAGTGGAAAATGGAGTGATGACAAAAAATAAAAGCATTACTCCATTTATAGAGTAATGCTTTTACTTTTTGGTCATCACTCCATTTTTCCACTTCTATTTTCAACTCCATCTCAATTTTGGAATAAATTATGGAGTTGGGTTGGAGATGCTCTTAACGCAGAACAAATATCAAAAAGTTGGTGCAATTTTCTTTTTGGTGCAAAAAAACAAATTTCAACTGAAAGAAAACTTTTTGTAAACCATTATACGCATAGATACGAAAAACTATATACTTATATTAATATATATAACAATCTTAAGAAAAATAATAATAGCATATATAATGCAAACACGGCAATATTTATTTTGCTGTAATGCACATATACAGTGAAACCTCTATAAATTAATAATGTTGGGACTACACCAAACCTATAATTTTTATTAATTTATAGAGATTATTAATTTAACGAGATACTAATTGAACCAAAAAATCAATTTGAAGACTATGAAATTATATTAATTTATAGAGATATTAATTTATAGATTATTAATTTATAGAGGTTATAATGTAATTTGTTACAAAAATAAACCTATTCTACAAACATGAATGTACGCAGGTCTATCCCTATAAGTAGATTTTTAATCAGTTTTACCCAAAAAAAAGTTCGTAACAACAGCCTTCATTTTTTTATTTTTTTGATAACAAACAACAGCCTTCATTAAATCGCGAAATTTTGGTATTGCATTATGCATAACGTTTAATAGTAATCGAGGATACCCAGAGTAAAACTCAGGCTGATTCTAAAAGTATAAAGCATTGGGCATATTTGGTATCTGAAACAACAAAACACAACAGATATTTGTAAGATCATTTAGGGGTCACATATATTAAGGAATAAATGTGATAGGATTGTTAGATTGTTAATTAACTATCGAATTACGTCGACAGCCGTCAGTTTCTCTCACTTGATATCCTCTGACCTCTCTTTTCTAAGACAGCTCCGCCGTGATTACCGTCTCCGGCCGACGGGTGGGCTACCATAGCCACCGTCGGTCCGGCTTCTCAGTTTTATTTCTTTTCAGTTTGTTTTTTCGTTTTTCTTTCTGTTTAGTAGTTCTAGCGGATCGGTTCTATCCGATGTTTTTGACTCCGGCGGCGCACTTGTCTAACGGTGGTCGTCCGGCTTTGACTCTGGCGTTGCCACCTTCTCTCGGGTGTGGACGGCCGGCTTTCGGTGGTTCTCTTGGTGTTCCCAAGTTCTCGTATCCAGGAGGAGATCTCGATTATATATCGATTGATTCTCTACTGCTGGAAGTGGTGGGGGTGATGAGTTTGGATGCGGTTTTCACGCATGCCAAAGGTGTGTACCGGTGAAGCGGCGCTCGTCTAGCGGCGGTCTTCAGCCGGAGTTGATTCGCTGAGGAACCCTATACCTCCAATACTGTTGTTGGAGGTGGGTTGTTGGCGATATAGATGACGGAGAAGGAGTCTCCGATTTGGTCTTGTGGGAAGTCGGGAACCGGCGACCGGAAGCCCACACCGGCGGTTTCGGTTTGATGCAAAGTGGAAGCGACGCGTGTAGCGTGCGCTGGTGAAGACGGACGCGTGGAAGCTTAGCATCGATCTCGGACACGTGTTCTGGGTGGCGCCGTTTCGTGTTATAGGTTGGGCTTTTTAGGCCCATTTTTTTATCTGCCTTTTCGGTTTCGTCTAATCGGGCCTATGGGTTTTGTATGTATCGGTTGTAGACTGGCTCATTTTTGGGCTTGCCTTTGTTTAATAAAATTTTCCAGATGGCAAAAAAAAAATTGTTAATTAACTAGTCTATTTAAGTGGTCATTATTGTGAATTGTGAATAAAGTAAAGATCTTGAGTATAACAGTTATATATGTGGATATCTTAAATAATTTTTAGTTTAATGAAGACCTGAACTAGAAATTAATACTATATATAAAGAGGGTTGTTGTCCCTAAAGCAACCCTAACCAAAAAAATACATAATTTTTTATATCCCATGAGAACTAGAATCACCTAGGATTTGCTGTCGAAGATCAATTCCTTAACTTCAAATTCTAAAGCTATAGATACATCATAAACGCTTCTGTTTATATTTATTCAATCAGATAATCATCTGGTTAAAGGATTCATATTGATGAACCGTAAAGAATTAATCTATTAATTGGTATTAGTGCACCATATTGATTTTCTGTTAAGATTTAAAGAAAATTCTGATTTATTTGATAGTCAATAAAATAAATTCAGATTTAATTATTGTGTGAAAATATTAGATTGTTGAATCTGATTTTTCCATCAGGTTTAAGATGATTAAAGAATTGTAGGATTTGTGGTTATTTATGTTTTGCACCAAGTCTGAATTTTTACATGTGTAGATCTAGATCTTTGGTTGTAATCTAGTGAAAAACATGTCTAGATTTAGATTTAAATAAAGTATATAGATTTATTTCTCGAAAATATTGTTCATAAAATTATTGTTTTCTGAAATTTTGTTGTTTCAAACTTTTTGGTGGAACAATTTTTTATCTGATCTGTTCTCAGATCTGTTTTTTCTGGTCTAGACGACTGAGAAAATTTCTTGGAAAGCACTATGAAAACTTTATATTGGAGACTTATTCGAGTGGAACTATTTTGTTATTTTGGTTCATATCCAGTTTCTGGTTTAATTTATTATTATGCATGCGAATTTAATTATTTTGGCCTAGGAGGTTTGGATTCGAACCAAGCTGCGTGTAAAAGTATGCGCCCTCTGTGGTGTCTCTAACCACTCTCTCTTCGGTGTTCTTGCATAGCGCCCTCTGTGAAAAACATGTCTAGATTTAGATTTAAATAAAGTATATAGATTTATTTCTCGAAAATATTGTTCATAAAATTATGGTTTTCTGAAATTTTGTTGTTTCAAACTTTTTGGTGGAACAATTTTTTATCTGATCTGTTCTCAGATCTGTTTTTTCTGGTCTAGACGACTGAGAAAATTTCTTGGAAAGCACTATGAAAACTTTATATTGGAGACTTATTCGAGTGGAACTATTTTGTTATTTTGGTTCATATCCAGTTTCTGGTTTAATTTATTATTATGCATGCGAATTTAATTATTTTGGCCTAGGAGGTTTGGATTCGAACCAAGCTGCGTGTAAAAGTAGGTGCCCTCTGTGGTGTCTCTAACCACTCTCTCTTCGGTGTTCTTGCATAGCCCCTCCCCCTCTCCAGTGTTCTTGCATAACCCCACCCCCCCCCCCCCCCCCCCCTCCCTCTCCAACAGACCCAGTGTTCTTGCATAACCCCCCCCCCACCCCCCACCCCCTCCCCCCCCCCTCCCCCACAGACTTCTATTTATAGGTCTTGCGCGATAAATTCAGTTTTAAATCAATAAATAAATTTGATTATACATCTTTAATAATTTAATTGAATAATTAAGTCAATATGTCGGCCTAAAAGAAGATATCTCTAAATTTTTCATGAGCATTATTAAAGGAAATATGTATATAAGTTCATGTGAATATTTAATAAGACCAGAGAAACATTGTATTTGGCCGTGTTTATATATACACGTGTGTGCAATTGTCATATGAATGTTAAATGGTCGCAAAGAAAAGTTTGATATTTGGCAGAATTGTACATACACCCCCGTGATGGTGCATACGTGGTGATTATATGGTTTTAGCATATGAATGATAAATCGGCCCATATTAGTGTCCAAAGAATTGATATTGATGTCACACTTGGTATATTGGATGGGAAGTAATTAATCCGTATTTGTTTTCTTTTCAGCTAGTTTGTCTACCAACTTAGCATCCATTCCAACACTTACGGCTTCCAATATTTTCTAATGGAAAAGTAAAGATTGTTCTTGGGTGTATGGATCAAGGCTGGAAAAATATGATTCTCCTACGGATGACAGCACTCCGATATATAAGACTTTTCATGAGAAATGTGAGTGTTGGTTTGATGACAATAGTCTCTTAACGAGCTCAATATGTATTGTGTGCAAAAAGAAGACAGAATGAAACAAGAGAGAACTGAAAATACTCATATGGTTTACACCTCTAAGGAACATGGCAAAAGAAAGAAATTTGAACCTCTAAAGGATAATGCTCGTAAGGGTCTTACCCAAAAGAAACATGCTAAGGTTGAAGATACATGTTTTTTTGCAGGAAAGGCAGACACATAAAGAAGGACTGCCCTAAGTATCACGCTTGGAGTGCTAAGAAAGGTATGTTCCTTGTTTGGTTTGTTTGGAAACGAATTTAGTTGAAATACCTAGAAACACTAGTGTTTCTCTTCAGGGTTACCTGAGCTACCAAACCCCAGTTGATGCTGAAAGACACATTCATGTGGTTAATGGGAGTTCAGTGCATGTGGAGGCAATCACACATTTTAGACTTTTTTTAGTTCTGGTCATTTTTTGGATTTGAAAGCCACTTTTGATTGTACTGTCTTTTAGACGTAATTTGGTTTATGATCCTTGGTTAGAAATATTAGGATATTATTGTCTAATTGAGAAAGGAACCGCTACTTTGTTTTTAAATTCAGTATTTACTGGGACCGGTAAACTTTTATAGAATCACAATCTTTGTATGCTTTACACTATAAATTCCAAGGATGTAAGTTTAAGTGTTGAATCAAGAAGTATTAAACGAAAGTTTGAGGATGCAAATTCAGGAACTATTTGGCACCAACGCCTAGGTCACATCTCTAGAAATAAAGTTGAGCGTCTTGTGTCATATGGTATATTGAGTTCCGTAAAGTTCACGGATTGTGATATATGTGTGGATTGCATTAAATGATAACAGACCAAGCGTAAGAAATTAGGTGTGGAACTACGGAAGTCCTTGAGTTGATATATACGAAAATTTGTGGGCCGTTCTTGGAACAGACAACAATAGTTTATATCATTCATTGGCGATTATTCTCGATATGCATACCTATTTCTTATTCATGAGAAATCAGAATATTTGTATGTGTTCAAAAGGTTTAAGGATGAGGTTGAGAACCAACTCAACCGAAGGATAAAGTCTATCAAATCTAGATCTTATCATAGTGGTGAATACTACGGCCGAAATGATGGTTTAGGTGAGTAACATTCAGGACCGTTTGCCAGTTACCTAAAGGAATGTGGTATTGTGTCTCAGTGCACCATACCAGGGTCACATAACATGAATGGTGTGTCTGATAGAAAGAATCACATTTTAAGGACATGGTGAAAAGTATGATTAATCATTCCTCCTTACTTGAATCACTCTGGGAAGAGGCACTAAAGACTACAACATACATTCTTAATAGGGTACTGATTGGTTTGTGACAGGTTGGTTAAAATTTGATACACAGCCTAAGGGATTTCTAAATGATCTTATTGGGCTCATTCTTTCTGTTTAAACAGAGAAAGACTTCTGATTTGATTGCTGGGCGTGTTGGACTTCTTAAATTGGTATTTGAGCTTGTGTTTGATCAGAATATTGAAAAATAAAAAAATGAAGAAAGTAGCGGTTCCTTTCTGCAGCTTATTCTTCTAATTTTGGTTCAGGGTAGGGAACATCCTAGGGAAGGATTCATCATTCAGTATCTCTGAAATTCGGTGTTCATCTCATTCTTTCCCATTCTCAAGTCGTCATCTTTCCGAATCTGCTATGTCCTTTTTCTAGAAAAGAAACCAGAGATAGGCTGAGATGATTGAAAGAAACAGGAAGACTTATGAGCTAATAAACCAGAGAAAGATGAAACTTGAGATGAAGAAAGCAAAGCAAAGGTGTTCTGACAACTTGCACATCCAACAATTTCAAGAGGTCATCAGACAATAGATACAAAAAACAGTCAATGTTCTGGTACTAAATCAGAAAAGGAGTCTAAATCGTGATAGGTTTAAAAACCCTGCCATACAGCCACCAGAAAGAGTAAACAACTTAATGAGAAGTGTATCTCTTGGTCTGAACCACCATCAAAATAAGCTGGGCAGATTCGGTCGGCCAAATAAAGCAAAGCGCAAAGGCTTGGAGACATGGTTGTGTGCTTCAAGAAGAAGATCCATCAGCAACTTACAAACCCACGTTCATCCCTAGGAGCAGAGAACCAAGAGTCAGTTGCTGCCATATCAGAACTCAAAGAGGCAGAACCATAATCAGGAGCACTTAGTCAAAAAGATATAATTGATATACCACTTTCCAACATTCAAAGAGGAGCATCCTGTTCAGAACGTCCTGGTTCCTTTCAAACTCGCATCCGCACCCGCATGTTAAATTTTTCGAATTGGCCGATCCGCACCCGCCCCGCAGCGGGTCAAACGGGGCGGGACCCGCGGGTAAATGCTCAAATTCCCAGCTCTAGGTGTAGAGCATCTTACTGTCTTTGATCTTGGTGAAACCCTCGTTTGAAAACTTTCTAGGCGGAACGCGTGCGGCTGATCAAGACCTAGTGAGATATCAAAAAATCGGAAAGAAATCGGGAAGTACTCAAGGAATTTTAATAAAATTTTAATTTTTAATATATATATGTGGGTTTAAAAAATTATTATAGTTTAGGTTAATGATTTGTCTTAGTTCATTTGGGTCCGTCAAAATGTGGTTCAACCCAAGAACGATCATATTTTATAGTTTTTTTTGTTTATTTTATTTTGTGAACTACAAAAAAGACAAAGATGTCTTCATCTTGTTCCTTCTTTACTCTCTTATGCAACCAAACACATGCATCCATGATTCTCATTTTATTTTTTATTTTGTTTTCACTTGCTTTTCTTGATATGTACATTATAATTACATCAGATCTACAAATATACACACTTTTCAGAGACTTTTTAGCTTTCCGAAAACAACATTATGCGGCCGCGAACCGTATACCAACGCGGTCAAAACACGGGCTAGCATAGAATGCATCCGAACTGGACAAAATTGCCACAGCGACTACACAATTCACGAGTTTACGTACGATTACTCGGTAACTCGGTCGCTTTTAGAACAAGGGGTGAAACACATAAGTCATTTTCATTTGAAATTTTGACTAGATCGCTTGTTTCGTTTAATGATAGCATTGTGGAGCATCTAAGAAATGTCAAGTGGCTGTAGAACTTCATCTTTAATCCAGGAGAAGGTCCGTGTGCGTACATGATCAAAAGAAACACCATGGCCAAAAAAATAGTAAACTTGTAGCTGAATAAAGTTGGTTCATTCATCCTTGAAGGAAAAAAATATTTGAAGTCAAATCTATTTTAAAGGGGGGGGGGGGGGGGGATGCTGTAACCAGGACCAGCAACATACAAAGAGAAATGATGGATTAGTTCGTGAAAGGTTGGCTAAAAGGTGATGCACAACCTAAGAGATTTTCTAAATGATCTTATTAGGCTCATTCATGGTGTTTTAGACAGAGAGAGGCTTCTGGTTTGGTTGATGGACATGTTGGGATTCTAAAATTGGTATTTAGGCTTGTGCTTGATCAGAATATTGAGTAAGAAAAGTGAAGAAGAAGCCTTGGACGAAAATTAGAAAAAGCAGCTGCAACTACCGTTACCACTTTTATCTATTACATTTTCTCAACAACCACCTAACTATTTATTACATTGTTTGTTTTATGTTTTCTATGTTGTTCATACAGCAAGTCTTATGTTTTCTATGCTGATCATGCAATAAATCTTAAGTTTTCTATTTAAGTATGTCAAACCTATACCAGAAGTTTCAATCATCATTTTATAAAACAGCATTTTTCTCTATATTTGATGATTCATTGTTCTTATGAACATTCTGATAATTGTGGAGGTATGCAAACCCAAAGCAAATCAACAACCTCTCATGTTGGCTGGTGTGTCATATTCAGAATAAGAGAGCGGTCAATCTGAGGGAATTCCGCAACTTAAGTGTAACTTACCGATCCATCTATCTGTCCATAAACTGTCATTCATATATCCATCCCAAAAATTGACCCTCTGTCATCTGTCCTTGTTCGATCCAACCAAAATAAGAGTGGAATATCCTAGGGAAGGTTTGATCATGTACAAACTAAATCAACTGCTAAAACCCCTTATGAGCTTTGTACTGGTCGAAAACATAGTCTAAAATACCTTGGATATGGGGATGTCCAGCTGAGACAAAGCCTTACAAGCCGTATGAAAAGAAACTGGACTCAAGAACAGTTAGCAGTTACTTTATTGGTTATTTGGAGCGCTTATGTGGGTATAAGTTTTACGGTCCCAATAATTATGAGAGGAGAAATAAGGTTAAGGATCTCACCTTTGAGGAAGAATCGGTTCTGGTACGCATACCAATTTGTATAGTTACTTCTGATGAAATAAATTTGGATCCTCAGGTTGATAATGAAGTCTTCCCTCCAATTCAGATTGTCGCTGATACCGTACAAGAAGGTCAAACTCCAAATTCTTAAAAACCAGTGCAGCAAGATCAAATTTCTCTTAGGCAATCCACACGAATTAGAAGAAATGCTATTCCAGGTGATTATATAATATTTCTAATGGAACATGAAGAAATAATAAAAAATTGGTATCTTTGATGGGTTCTTTTAGAATAATCATGAGCCTTGTTACATTTGGAGTTTCATCATATGGATATTAAGACATCGTTTTTCAGTGGAAACATTGAAAAAACGATTTATATGGTGCAACCAGAAAATTCTGTCTTAGATAATGTAAAATGTATAGTTTGCAAATTAAAGAAATCCATCTATGGAATAAAAAAATATTCTCGTCAATACTACCAAAAATTTTATAAAGTTATCATCTCCTTTGGTTTTGAAGTGAATTTGGTTTATGATTATGTGTATCAGAATAAATACTCTGCTCGAAGTATTCCCATTTTTTCTTATTTGCTCTATAGATCGGATATCACTATATTTATGCGTGGCAGGCACAAAAGTATATCATGGGAGTAATACTACTCTGCTTCCAAAACAGAGCTGTGTGGAAAGGAATATGACAAAATGGGCTCAGTCATGGGTCAAAAACGAAGAATGGTTGTGGACCTCAGAGACATAATGCAAAGCCCAGTTCAACAGGATTGAGCGTTTGTGTTTCATTCAAAACTGAAACAGAGTTGTATTTGGTCTTAAGGGTTGTGAAACCAGCTGGAGAAGTAGTATTGCACAACAAAATTCAAGCCACTGTCGATCTGTATGCAGCGGTCCAGAATGAGACACTTATCCAACGATTATGGTTTTGGTTTCTAGGGCTTAAGAGATCCAAGTTCTGTATAAATAGTTGTAAGCAAGTTTTCAGAAAATAAAAGTTCAGTCTCCTCTATGTTTTAAGGTGTACATGTGTGTAAAACTCATATTATTTTTCATGCACAAGTACAAAATAAAATAAAATAAAACAGTTTACATTATAAAAAAAAGCCTAGAGTCCAAATAATGTTTTGAGATTGTAAGGTGCAGTGACATTAGGCGATCCGTTCCATATCAGCTCAGCGATCTGTCCATGAGCCTTCTCCGTCAAATGAGAAGGATCAAAGAAGATGTAATCATCAGCGTTTTCGCATAGCTGGTAACCTTGCGACGGTCCATTTCGGTATCCACATGTATTGACTCCCCTTAACGGTCCACTTCCGCAGCATGCCATCTTCCCTTGCTTGAAACCGTATCTTAAAGGACTGTTGATTCTTTGGAGCAGGGAAGTGTGAAAGTCGTGAAGAGAGTATTTAAATCCTGATAGTTGGCGCTCTAGACGCCTCAAAACTTTAGGGAATTCTTGGTTATGGAGGTTGATCAGCTCCGAGACCGGTTCAAAACATGATCCTATCTTTGTCGGGTCAGTTATCGACATGCTTGGTGTACAACCGTATGGACCTAAGGTCAAGAACCCGAACTTCCTTGCTCCCATTTTATACAATTCCTAAAGAAATGATCACATTTATTCAGATAATTTTTTTTCAATTAATATTTATCTCTGCGTAAAGTTATTAAATATGTTATTTACCTCGATGACGTTGGTTGTGTTACCAATAACGAAATCAACGAATCTCTCTTTGGTAGTGGTAGTAATAGTTGTGGTATTTGCAAAGAAAGGGTATTGATAGTCATTTGCTCCGATGTGAAAGAGATAAACAGCTTTTGAGATGACTCTTCTCGCCTCTGCATCTCCTAGTTTGGATCCCAACACTCGCGTTGCGTTCTTGAAGCTGCTTAGCTGCGTTCCCAAGTCTTTTGACTTTGGTGAAACAAAAAAAGTCAATGATTTTAGTCAAACATATCAACTTGGTTATTTATGTTTTGTTTCAAAAGAGATTAATTACCACTCCAGGAAAAGTTGCAGCAAATACTCCGGCGGCTGTGGTGGCGAAATTAAGACCGTAGGTTAGTTGACTGCTGCTGTAACCAGGCTGTAGATTTGGTGGGAGCAATGGTAACCAAGCATCTTCAGCTGCAACGTCCAAAATCAGCAACATGCATTAGTATGGTAACATAAATAAAAACACAAGTGTAAATCAATTAGGTTAAAACATTTGTCTAAACAAAAACAATTTAAACGTAAGAAGATGTTGTGATGATTTACCGATAAAATCTATCATTGTTCGTCCATCGGAAACCCGTCCCGTCGGAAACTGAAACGTTGTTTTACCATACGGCCAGTAATTTGACCGGAAGCCAGGGAGAGAATCGAAGTAGTTGTTGTTTCCAGCTTCGAACAGAGAATCTCCGAACACGAACAAAGCGGCTTGGTTTGTAACGAAATCGTTCTTGCAAGAAATCGAGCCGAACGATAAGCTTAACGTGCAGATGAATAAGATGGTGATCATCAAGCTAAATTTAGAACTTGCCATGTTTCGGTTGTAGTTTCTTTTTCTTCCTAGACAGAACTGTTAGCTGGTCCGTTATATATATACACAAGATGTTGAATATTATAGTATGTTTTACAATTGTAACTTGGTCAAGTTGCTTGTCTTTGTAATCATTTATATTTCAGTTGTACGACTTTGAATATAATTTTTCATCCAAGACTCGATCATTTTTTAATTTGGCTGCGGAGTTTCGACGAAGACAGACTCAAATAATAATTTGTATTTTTGCAAAAGAAAAATAGTTATGTATTTTTGTATACGGCTGCGGAGTTCACAATACAGCCTCAAATAGTTAATAATTACCAATAGTATAGGTACCTTCTAACGACCCATTTATTAGAATATACATTTGTAAATTGTATTATTTTATTCAGTTGATCGACTCTCAATGTCATGTTATCTGGTCTTGAAGTTGGACTTGGAAAAGCAAACATGTAAAATTGAAAATAACCAGAAGTAATATTATAATTGTTAAGGGAAGTTTTACATTCAAAGGTACTGTTTATGTTGGATTTGTCAACTGAATTTGAAAATGCAACGGTGTTCTGTTAGAGAAAAGGAAAAAATAGCTGATGTGATCTGAGATTTACGTTATAATTGTGGACTTACCTTTGCACACGACCCTGAACGTGAGAAATTTCTAAAGCTTTTGCCGATGTAGTGCCAAAACTTATAATTATCATGATAAGAATGTTTGACCGGTGTTGTTGATGTATTTTCTCAAATTCTAGTATCTTTCTTTTGGAAAGAAATAATATAAACACGGTGGTGTAGGGATCTAGAATCAGATTCGTCTTGGAAAAAAAGTAACAAGATTTTTCAAGAAAAATAAAAGTAAGTAACAAGATTACACCAATGTTTTTAAATCTGGATCCCACCCGCGGTCTGACCGGATTATACCAAGAACAAGACAATAGTCTCGGTTAGATTAATGCCAAAACCTAAATAAAATTGAACTATTGAAGTGTCAAATAATCGGAAACCAGCAACCCAATGAGTTTTTATTGACAAAACTTTGATTCGTATATAAACCAAAATTGTTAATAATAATTAACAATTTTCTTTTAAAATAAAAATAAGATTTATGGAAGATTAATAAATTATCGCCTCTTATTTTTTTTCTTTTGACATCTCTACAACTCACAATTATAAAATTCACAAAATTTAATTTTCACATCATAGTATTGTCTTTATCTACTTCTCACTTTGTTTAAATTTTATTTCTTGATCATTTATGTTGAATATTTTAATTGAAACATTCATGTTTATGGAATTTGTATAATTTATAAAAGAACAAAACACTTGTTATATTTTAAAATATATTTTTTAACTAATTTGTATATAATTTCTTAAAAAATTATGAAGATTTAAAATAATAAAGATCTGGAAACTAAATTTTAAATATGATTTTCGTATGATTTTATATTTGAACTATTAATTTATTTTAGTACTTTTGTTACATTTTAGTTGTTATTTTCTAAGGTTTTTAAAAATATTATGGCTATCCAAAAAATATTTGATATGATATATATATATATATATATATATATATATATATATATATATATATATATATATATATATATATATATGCCTATTATTTATAAAATATTAGTAAATTAAATTTAATCCAATTGAATGTGATCGAACTTAGTTTGAATTCGATTGAATCACAGCAACACATGACCAAAATATTTTCGGTTTGTTAACCGGTCAGTTTTTTAAACATTGGACTACACCCAGAAAAAGTAACAAGAACTAGTTTTTGACAAAGAGCGGGTATAATTTTTGTTTTAAATTTATTTTTGATATTTTTTTCTTTCTGATTATATTTTTTTGGTAATCATATTTTTGTATAAATTTTAATCAAAATATATTTTATTAAATAATAGCAATTTAAAAATTGATTCAATATATGCACGATTAAGGGTGGATTACGGGTCGAACTCGCTCTGCTGATCTGCCAACCCGCGGGTTTTCAAAATTTTTTGGTTACAAAATATGACCCTACAACCCGCAAACAAATAATTTTGTACCAACACCCGCTCCGCTTAATTTTATGGTTATCAGCGGGTTATATATATTTTAAAAATCATTATTTAATTTAATTATTGTAAAAAAAATATTTATAATGATAAATTTATACATGATTTAAATAAAGACGGGTGTAGTTATAGCTTCTCCACGAATTTAGGTTTAGCAATTATCATTCTTAACCATTTACGTTATAATATTACTCAAACTCTTTTAACAGCTATATTAATACGCAGATATAAGCAATTACATATAGTTTTTTTTTTAAAATTGGATCCAACTATTATGAACAAGGCATGTTTTTGTTTTAATAATATTGATATATACCTTAAAATTCATTACCTATGTTGATATTAGTATTATTATTGGGACTGTGTTAATGCTGTTCATATAGATCCTGATTTAATATGGTCTGTAACAGATTAAAATGATAATTTGCTTTAATAATTCTAATTCTAATTTAGAACAGTGTAATATAATCAAAAAGAAAAGATTGATGTCAGAAAAAGGAAAAAACTGATTATTGTTGTATGAAACCGCCGATTTTTACATAATTAGGTCCAGAAATGAGGGAATCAAATGGAAGTAATAAACAAAATCATGGTTATATAAAGAAATAATAAATGGTGCAGTTACAAAAGAAAATGACCTATAAATATGTCGTGTATAACCACTTACATTGCTTCCTTGTTTTTTTTTTAAATAGACCCAACATATATCAATAGGACACACTGCAGAATTAATAGAATATATTAGATTTTGACCCGCCCTTAAAAGAGCGGGTACTTTTTGTTTTAAATTTAATTTTGGATATTTGTTTTTATTTCTGATTATATTTGTATTTTTCGTAATCATATTTGTGTATAAATTTTAATCAAAATATATTTTATTAAATAATAGCAATTTAAAAACTGATCTGATATACGCACGGTTAAAACTGGGTTACGGGTCAAACTCGCCGCGCTGACCCGCCAACCGGCGGATTTTCAATTTTATTTTGGTTAAAAAATATGACTCGCACAATCCGCAAACAAATAATTTTGTATCCGTACCCGCTCCGCTTAATTTTATGGTTATATGCGGGTTATATATATTTTAAAAATTATTATATAATTTAGTTATTATAAAAATATATTTATATTAAAAAATTTATACAGGATTTAAATTTTAAATTTCAAATTCCTGTATTTAAAAAAATATTTATTTTTTAGTTATTATTTTTTAAATACTTTACGGATCGACGGGTAGCCGCGATCCAAAATCCACCAACCCATTCTCAACCCCGCATAAAATACTTATAACCTGCACACGCAAATCGATTTTGTATATATAATCTCAATAAGCAATACTATCAGAATTTAGTAGGATATATTTGGTTTTGTGAAAATATAATTTGTTATGTACGTATTGCTTAAAATAGGATATTAGTGGTTATGAAAATATTTTTGTTATTTATATGTGTGTATATAAAAGAGTTGTATATTTTTTTTCTAGATTTTACCAAAAAAGTTGGAATGATAGAATGTAGAAGCAGTTATAAAAATTGTTAGTTATTGTATCTTACGTTTTGTAACCGTGAATAATTATTCTTTTTCTTCCAGATAACGTTATATATACACACATAAGCAGTTATATATAGCAATGATATTTTTTTTATTGGACCCAACTATTATCAACAGGACATGTTCATATTTTAATAGTATTGATTATGACCCGCCCTTTTAAAAGACGGGTATATTTTTGTTTTTTTTTTTGAGAAACTTAAGTTTTAAATTTGTGTGTGTGTTTTTAAATTATATTTGTAATATATTAATTTAATTTAATATCTTTTTGGTATCTATATTAAATATGTCAAGTTGTATAATTATACACCTATGCCATATGCATTTGAGAAATCATTTTAAAATTTTATTCATAAAATTTATAACATATTATATTTCTTAGTATTTACTTAACATAATTAGTCAAGAATATTCGTACTCAAAAAGACCCGACTCAGAATCGACCAAAAACCAAAGCCTCATACTCAGTGTTTTGAAAACTGATACGGACCCACGGTTGATCTGATAAATCCGGTGATCCAAGATAAATAAAGTTTGGATTTTGTGAAGAAAAACTAATATTTAAAAACCTAATAAAACTCGCTAAAACTCGTTAAAACCCAGAAACCAATTATCGATTGAACCTAATAGATAAATTTTACTTTTACTTTTTTCTTTTAGTTCTTAATTATGTTTCTAAAATTGATGAACAACTCCCGTTAAACTCTCGATTAAGGTCACAAAGTCGTACAATTAGTTCGATTTGATATGATATGATTATATATATGCCTATTATTTATAAAATATTAGTAAATTAAATTTAATCCAATTGAATGTGATCGAACTTAGTTTGAATTCGATTGAATCACAGCAACACATGACCAAAATATTTTCGGTTTGTTAGCCGGTCAGTTTTTTAAACATTGGATTACACCCAGAAAAAGTAACAAGAATGATTAACGAGATTAAAATGACGTTGACCTAATTAAGGCTTTAATCTTGGGCCCGAAAGTAAAACCAGAAATATGACGGAAATAACAATGGGCTTTACATCCTTGACCAATAATAAAACGGCCCATTTCCTCTAAAAGGTCCATACAAGAATCGCATACCGTTAAAAAGAAAAGAATCGCATACTGTTGATTAAAATCTGTTGTGTTAAAAATCTAAATCCTAAAAACAGAATCGAATCCAATTCGAAAATAGTATCGAACTTGAGTCGAAACTGACTAAATATCCAAGTCGGGTTCAAATTTTGGCAGAGAACCAAAACCGAATTTGACCCAGACCGAAGCATACATGAATGTACATGAAATAGATTTATATATTCTAAATATATTAACTATTTTTGATTTAATGTATATTAAAAATCCAAAATATATAAAATATTTTTAAGTTGTTCAAAATATTTAAAAATATATATTGATTTTTTATCCAAATATTTTAAACAAAATCAATTTATATGTTAAATTTAGATACTTTGACATATGTTTTTCAAATTTATATGTAATATATTATTTTGTTTATAGATTTTGAAAAATTTTAAGTATATAATGAATTTTAAATTTTAAAAATAATTTAAATGGGTTATCCGAATTCGTACCCACAAAAGTCCAAACCGATCCTGAGTCAAAATTTAGAAATACACGAATAGAACTAAAATTTTTGATCCAAAAACCTAAATCTATATAGTCACACACCGAATGCGAATTGATACCGGATCCGAATAGGTATCCGAACATCCACCTCTACTCGTGTGGTCAAAGTTGACCTAAATTAGAATGATCGAAAATCCCAAACGTCAATTTCAATCTGCTTGTATCATTATTTTTGATGCTTTAAGTATTTTGGTGTAGAAATATTTGAGTTTGAGTATATATTATTAGACATGGGATTTATTATTCGGGATCCAGATTTGATCTGAGATTCTCTTCGAATCCATTCCGAAAATAGGATATCGGAAGCATCCAGATCCGGATAGTAAAATCAAAGATCCGTCAAAACCAAATCTGGAACTGGATATCTTAATTTTGACGTCCGGATATCCGGATCCGGATTGGTCTTTTTAAAATATATTAATTTTTATTAATTTTATCAATAATTATATTTGGTATATTAACATTTATTCTTAAAATTAGTTTTATAATATTATATTTTAATTTTTAATAGTATATTCATATTTATATTTATAAATATTGTATAAGTATTTATTTATGTATTATTTAAAATTTTTGATTTTTAAAAATATTTTATTTTTTATGAATCCGGATCCGGATATCCACGGATCATATGATATCTAGATATTCGGATTCCGGTTATCAGGAAGTTCCGAATCCGACTCCGAATCCGAAGAATTCGGATTCAGATTCCTCAGGATATGCAGATTCATCCCAGCCCTATATATTATACTATTTATTCATTTGAGTACAACCATGAAATTTATTGTCGTTCGTAACACACATGTTCTGGATCATCGATCAATCTTTCAACTAATTTAGAAGTTTTGAAACAAGGTCTTGAGAGTATAGGGTCCAACAAGATCGGACCGTCCCATATCAACTTGGTGTAGTAATATTTGAGTTTGAGTATTTTAACAAAAAAAAAAATATTTGAGTTTGAGTATATATTATACTATTTATTCATTTGAGTTTGAGTATACAACCATCAAATTTATTGTCGTTCGTAACACACATGTTCTGGATTCATCGATCAATCTTTCAACTAATTTAGAAGTTTTGAAACAAGGTCTTGAGAGTATAGGGTCCAACAAGATCGGACGGACCGTCCCACATCAACTCAGCGGTCTGTTGATTAGCCTTCTCAGACGTGTGTGAGCCATCAAAGAACATGTAGTTACTAACATTCTCGCATAACTCGAAATCACGTGACGTTCCTGCTCGGTACCCACACGTACTGCTTCCCCTGAACGGTCCACTTCCACAACAAGCCTTCTTCACTTCCTTAAACCCTAGTTATCAAAACGAAATTCACAATCAAAACATGCATTATATTTGGGCCCTCGCATATATATGAGACACTATTTTATATATATGACACATGATTTTAAAACAAAAGTAAATAACACACACAGCTTGATACCATATTTTTGGGGATTCTCCATAGCTTCGGTTCCAGCAGTGTAGGAGTCGAAGAGCGAGTACTTGAAACCAGGTAATCGACGCTGTAAATCTCTCAAGACATTTGGAATCCTTATGTTGTGAAGTTTTATCAACTCAGTGATGGGTTCAAAACATGATCCTACTCTATTTGGATCCATTGTTAGCAATCCCGGAACACAGTCAAGTCGACCCATGTTCATGAGCCCAAACTTCCTTCCTCCCAGTTTATAAATTCCCTACAAAGAATAGTCAAAAACATTATAAAACAGGATTAGTTACTAGTGTAGCATAGTGAAAAGAGCTTTGTATCGAATTATAGTTAGTCCATATATAAATAGATATAAATACCTCGATCACAGTCGTGGTGTTACCGATAACATAATCCACGAATTTGTCTTTGCTATTGGATTCAAAATGGGAGGCGTTAATGGAGAAAGGATAAAAATAGTCGTTAGGACCAATTTGAATGAGATAAACAGCTCTTGAGATTATCCTCTTGGTCTCTGCATCTCCTCCTAGTTTATCTTTCAACATTTTCTCCACATTTTTGAAGTTGTTTAACTGGCTTCCCAACGGTATCACATTCTATACACAGATAATATGTTTTACACTATTTAGATAGAGTAGAGATTATAAAGTAACCCTAGATTTTTTTTCAAGTACCTTTGAAACTACATATAACGAGAAAATGATGTTAAGAAAATTTAATAATTAAATACCTGTGGTTGATATGTTTCGACCAAAGCTCCGGCGCCGGCAGAAGCGAAATTAACGCCGTAAGTAAACTGATTGACGCCATTTCCAGGTTGTAGATAAGGCGGTATCAATGGTAGCCAAGCGTATTCCGCTGCATTTATAGCAAAAATATTCCAGGAAAATGTATAGATTATTAGATTAAATGAAAAATTATGCAAATATGATGGATATGTGCTTTTTGAAATGTACCGATAAAATCTGGAATCAAACGGCCGTCAGAATTTCTCCCGGTCGGAAACTTGAACGTGGTTTGGCCATACGGCCAAACATTAGCCTGAGCAGCTCGGTGTGTGTTGATGTAATTGTTATTGCCAACGTCGAACACGGAGTCTCCGAACACGAACAATGCTGCCTGGTTCGTTGGCAGACTTTTCTCGCTGCTTATTAAATTGATCGATGAAACTATAGTCGAAAAGAGTAATAATATCGAATAAAATCGCTCATTGTTTGCCATATGAAGTCTATATTTTAAGCTAGTTCTTTTTGTATAAAATCGTTGTGTGATATATAAGCAGAACAACGCCTGTGTAACTGTGTTTATATAGGTGATAGTGAGTCAAAAGCCAGCTAGACACAAAATGAAGAGAAATGATGCTGGACGTTTCTGGACAGTTTCGTTTTTGATTTTCCAAACTTAAATTACAAAATGTCCTCTTTGAATAGTCTAAATGTGATTATAAAATGAGAGGGAACTATATAAAATATAATACATTTGTATTGGTCAGTCAAACTTTGGATAAAAATATGCTTGAAACAATTGAATGTAAAAGCTATATATCAGTTTCTTGTCTTTCACGGGACTGCTGGTCAATGGAAAACTAACTGTATCATGTGAACTGATTAGTTTAATCAAATCAAAAGAATACAAAATCAAATGTAAATCGTTATTTTGACCCCAAAAAAATCTTTATTTTGTCGGCGTAAATCTTTTCATTTTCGTCAGTTGTTTTCTCTTTGTGGTGAGCAACCACGCTTTAGTTAAAAGTTTCAATCAAGGAACGTTCCTGATCTATATCCATACGAACTGCTTCCCTTAACGGTCCACTCCAACAACAAGCCTTCTTCACTTCTTTAAACCTTATTTTACCAAAGACAAAGAGAACATGCATTTTAAGCTATTACATATAGAACTTCTTCACATATACAAAAATATATAAGGCCATTGAACTAATGCAGTTTACTTAAAAGATTTGAAAAGCAAATGTTGTTTAGAATCATGCAAACACAATTAAGCAGTGTATGCTTGGTTTTGGTTTCACCAATAAAACCTTGAATCAAATTAAGTGTTCGTATGATTCGTTTAATTAAATTAAAAGAATTCCAAATCAGATGTAAGTAATTTTTTTGTGTGTGTTTTATTTTCTTCTTTTTGGTAAGCAGTTCTTTGTCAACGATCACGTTGAGTGATCTTAACTACTAAAATGTTTGTTAACAAACTAAAATGTGAGAATTAGTCACAGCCTCGTTGATCATACATTGTAACCACTTTTCATAGTGCCCTACAGAATCATTTAGGCGCATTTTCTTTAATTATTCTCTCCTCACTTGTCAGCACTTGGGAGTATTTTCATCAAAAGGTTCACGAGAAAGTTTACAAGAAACTTGATTTTATCTAGTTATATTTTCCGAATCTATTCTCCTTTTTAAAGAGATTAAAAGCGAAGCTGTTTGAATTATATACGATGAATAAGTAAAGAATATAGCATTTCACAATATCAAATCATCTACGAAGCAAAGGTTTTTTTAGACACAGAAGATCCATAGAACAAACAGAGGTTCCAAACAGTTCTATATAAGTTTTTTGGGGTACAAAACAAACACTTCAGAGGGTGATGATGATACACTATAAAAGAAAAATCCAAAAAGAGTTTTTAAAACATTAATAAATTGTCATAAAAATACACAAAAAAAAAACTCAAGGAAGAGAGTCATTGGATAGAAATTATAATAATATACTCTATATACTTCCTCACCCCCTTTTATTTCAGGAATTTAAAAGAGACACTCTCTATGGGTAAGAGACTCATAAGACAACGATAAAGCTCCAGGTGTGCCTTGTACCATTCCCCCCAACAGCAAAACCCTGTGCAAGACAACACACAAAAACCAAACTGAAGTTTAAGTAAAACCAAAGCTAAGGCTGTTTGTCTTTCACCAATAGACTTGAAAACTAACCAACACACAGCTTTATTTACAATCCAGGCAACCCATCACTCACTTCAGAAGACACCACCATCCAGCATGGAGTTGATATCATCTAAGCTCCATAGGTCCATTGGGTTTGCCTCTTCCTGAGTCATAGTAGCAGCATCTGCGCCAAGCATAGCTTCCACTTCCAACGGAGACTCCCACAAGGCGTTGTTCAGGTATGCCATCAGATCATCAGAACCATCATTGTTGCTTATCCCTTCCTCAGAGTTGGTTTTGAGCTTCTTGGCTGCGTTGGTTTCTTCAATGAAAGGAGCTTGGTTGTTGTTGACTAGCATTGAAGAGATCTCAGGTGTCTTGGGGCCTTGATTCACTCCACCCAAACTCAGAGCAGTCCAAGGAGTTACTGCCCTGATCAGAACTGAAATACTGGTATCCATTGTTAACTCCAACATCAAAGAACTGATTGTTGAACACCTGAGGCTTCGGTTCCGTGAAACTCACGTCACTAAAGGAGTTGTTGCAGTAACTGATTCACATGTGTTGGCTGCTGAACCAAAGTTGTAGCCACTGGCTTCTTAAGATTGCTGGTCTTAGGCAGCAGGGCGTTTGCTAGGGACCATCTCCTCAGGGAAATTCACCTTAGCTTTATTACCACGGATCCTGCGTGCAGCTGCATCATAAGCTCTTGCTGCTTCCTCGGCTGTGTCGAATGTTCCAAGCCACTCTCTAGCGCCTTTTCTAGGATCACGGATCTCAGCGGCCCATTTGCCCCAAGGGCGCTGCCTAATCCCTCTGTACTGATTCTTCCTCTTTCTCTTAGCACATTTCTCAGCTTGCCCACCAGACTCTACTGCCAGAAACTGGACCTAATGAAGTCAAATCACACACAATATCAAAATCAATCATATGATTAAAACTCACAACGCACGGTCGAATACACACCGTAAACAAAACTGCATCAATTCCTCTAAAGCTACTGGATCTGGACATCAACATAGTAACAAATAAACAGTATCAACCAATCCAAAACACTTGAAACAACATTTAAAGCTAGAAACTAAGTAAAAGCGTCTGAAAACCCCAAGATCCGGAAGATCTAAATCATTACAAGAACATACGAAACGATCACACAGTAAAAACAGAAAAGTCAAACCCTTTACCACTTGACAAACTCTCAATATGTCTAGAAATAAACAAAGTCCAGTAATCATGTAACAGAGACAAAGCTAGAAAGGATCTATCTCTCGTCTCCTTCAAAAGCTATTCAGATCTTAACTTTTGTCTATTGAGCAATAACAATCCAAAACACAAAACTAAAAAAACTAAAAAACGAATACGGAGATGAACCCATAACAAAGCTCTCATCTTTCCTACTGAAATGAAACAAAAAGTTCATAAAATTCCAAACTTTCAACATTTAACACATATAAACACAGACAAAACCCTAATTCAAAAAGATTTGAGATTTGAATCAATCAATACCAGTGGTGGTGGGAGGGGAAGGTGCCGGCTTGGTACCTGCGGTGAAAACAAAGGGCTTAACATCGGCGAAGACATCATCATCATCATCAACGTCGAATTCATCTTCTTCTTCGCAGTCGAAAGATGAATCATCCTTAAACCCTTGAAAGTCAGCCTCGAACTCATCCTCCAGATCGAGGAAATCGGATCGCTTCTTCTTCGAAGCTTTCCCTTTCTTTTTCAGATCCGGCCAGATGAACTCGCTCGTGACGCGGCGGGACCTCGGCGGAGGGATGAAATCGGAGATTATAGCTCCTCCACACATGGCGGTGTTGAAATGCTTAGATATGTAAACTTAGCGGCGAAACTGTAAATAATTAGCTTCTTTGAGGTTCTCTTTCGAAATATTTTTCTCTCTCTCTCTCTCTCTCTCTCTTTGTGGTTTGTTGATGCTGTCCAGGAAGGTAGAGAGATGGTGGGTTGTATATTATATAGATTGAGTGTTTATTATTGTACCCTTGGTTTGTGACTCGTTCTACAATAATGCCATTGAATTGATTCAAGGTAAGTGTTAGATGTAATTTTCTTTTTTTGTCACAAAAATGTAATTTAATTTCCCATCCTGTAGTTCGGTGAATACGTGTCCTTTGTTTTGTGCAAAGTGTTGGTGAATATAATTTTTACTATTTATAGCTTGTAAACTTATCAAAAATAGAGATAGCTGGTGTGGATTCTATTTGATGTAATCATTATAAGATAGAAGGCAATCATGGATAAATTTGGAAGCATGTAATTTATAAATATATATATATATATATATATATATATATATATATCTAAACTGTAAGTTATTTGGGTAAGAAAATCTATTGAGCTAAATAGTTGGAGTTTTCATTTAATTCAAAATTTAAAGTAATTGATCTCCTCTAGATTGTTTGATTATATAAAACCATGATGTGTTTGCCTTATGTTGTCTGTCAAGTGTAAAAAGTAATATATCCTTAATAATGACAAGTTAAAGAATAGTAAGTGATAATTGAGATTGGATCTTTCATTAATAATAGATTTTAATCACTAGATTGCACATATATACTGTAACCAATAATGGGAAGTTTGTGAATTATGTAGATTTTACAAATTACCTAGCAAAAATGATATTCAAGAATTTAATAATACTATAACTAATTTATTTCTTACAAAGGTAAACAAATCTTTATTTTATAACTTAATATAGATATATATTAGGAAATACATATTTAAAAATATTTGATCAAACCAATAAATATTTATAAGCTGGTATAGAAAAAAATTGTTTAGATCATTTTACTATATATATATCTTGCAGCATTTTTTGGTTAGTAGTGTTTAGTGTTTACATTCCATGAATTTTTGTTTTTTAAACATTCGCATGACTATAAACATCGATTTTGCTATGAAAATAATAAAATAACAGGCCAATGATATTAAAGAGTACATATAAAGTTAAAGGTAAAATGGAAAACATTAATCTAAGAATCTCGAAGAACTGCCGAAGAGACATCAAGAATGTGACCACGGTAAATAAAGGAGGCCATCAGAATTGAAAATGTTGGGTGCATGCATCATTCAATAGTAGTATTATTATTTAAGGGAAAAATAAAAATAAACCAAAAAAAAAACAAAAAAGAAAGAATCAATCAAAATACACACAACAATGAACAATTATACAGCCCGATTTATATAATATTGAACCCGTCCTTAGGGAAATGTTACCACTTTGTTTAAATTCGACATGACGCATATGTTGTAATAGCTTTTTATTATTAGCTGTGTGAATTATTGGTCTTAGACATACTTCAGCAACGCCCAAAGATAGACAAGAGTTTTACACGAACCTTTTTCTTGATAAAAACAACGAAAATTTTACCATCCCTAATGTCTGGGAGGGCTTCTCATGGTGTAGGCAGTGGTAACTTGAATTAAAAATATTTTGAATCTTCGTGGATACACTATATGTTCACGTTTTGAATGGGTTTGGAACCCTCCCTCGTGTTACAACGAGTCCTACTTATGCTTTATAACCGTCAACTTTTTCTTTGTCATTTTGAAATCACGCTAACTTCCATGTAAAGCTCTTGAGTATCACATTTAACTCTCTGAGCACACGAGGAAAGGTCTGTAATGCGTCAGTTCATTTCTACGTAAACCAACAAGTTTGAGCACAAACAATATTATGATAAAACTAAAACCTAGAATTCGTAATACCCAAACCCACCTTAACATCATTCTTCGTTTTTCTTGGTTCTTTTACTTGTTTGTTACACTCACTATATCTACATTGTTCGTTCCCCTAACAAAATTTCGTCACTACTTTCTCTAACGCACAATCTTGAATCATCCCAAAGTCCTTTCTCGATTCCACCGTAAATTAAGGTTCACTCATTATAAAACACTAAAATTTAAACTACACATACACCTTTAAATGTCAATCATTCATATCTTTAGGTGTTAAATGAGTTAAAATGTATCAAAAGTAATATGGAACAGCATATGTTATATAGATAAATAATTCAAAATTACTATAACACAAGTAACACGAAATATCATATGCTAAGAACGATTAGTTGGATTATACCCGTAAAAATTTCTATAGAATTTAATATGTATATTTTTTTAATATAACTGTAGAAAATAAATTAAAATGATAAAATAATTATTACATCAATATTTTTGTTTTAGAAAACAAAGCTTCCATAACCATTTTAATATTTTGGCTTTGATTTTTATAATTAAATAAAATAATGATTAGTAATTCATATGGTTGTAGATAGAAATCAAAACTAATAATATTTATTATAGTCTAACCAATTGTCTCCGTTATATAGATAAATAATTAAAATTTACTATAATACAAAATCTGAGAAAAGGAGTTAATATATAGTATATACCATCAGGCATTTGACAACATGACATTTTCAGCGTAAGAGGTATACATATACACGTTACTTTTACATATACGTATACTTCTAATTTGGTTATGCCAGCCTGTAGTTGAATACATTCCCACATAATTGCCAATTTCAAGCAAGTGATTACCCAATCCTATGTGTTTAGAGTCGACGAGATTTTGGGGGATTTCATACTTTATCTTGATAATAAAATAAAGGAACCCCATCTCTAGATGAAAATATCATGGAGTCGCAGATTCGGAAATACAAAAAAGGATCATCTATTTGTGCGCTTGTGTTACACGTGTATTTGTGTTACAAGATCATTGAGAGTCGAAGTAGATAAAAATTACAAAATAAAGACAACAAGTTGAGCAAGTGGACTTATTACGACAAGGCTTTCCGTTGTCCGGTCCCACCTTCTTGTACCAGACCCTTGACGCCCATTTTCATCACGCAAGAGCCTTCGGATTATTCAGGTTATGAAAAAGTAATTTGCTTCTAATAATAAAGAATTCCTTTTTTTTAACACAAATATAGGATTACATTGTTTAATTGTCAATCAAGTCCCATAGTTGATATACTATCCGCTGACTTTTATCATCTCTTAAAACCAAATTTATTTTTTCATATTGTGTTGTTGGGAGAATTGAAGAGGGATAATATTAATATACGTATGCAATGAATGTAGAAGATAAAGTTGTATAACAAGAAATAAAATACAAAAATTAAGTTAAAAATGCAAAAGAGGTTAGGACCATTTTCTTTTGGTTGGATTGAGACAAAGCTCCTAAAATAGCTAATCTCAAGAAACAGAAGATGATGTAACCTCTGAAAGCTACCCGTACTCTGCAATTATTTTTGTTTCACTATTAAATATGATCTGTACGAACTCAAATAACAAATTATCAAAACTTGTAGTATGTAAAAAGAATTAAATACTCATATTTATCCTATCGTTTCTAATAAAAAACTCAAAAAGTAATGAAACTATTTAAATCTTTTGATTTGTAGTTAATCTGAATAATCTCGATGGCTGTAAAATCTAAAAGCTCAAAATCGAATATTTCAGTCTCATATCTAAATCTTTATTCAGGACATAATCTTGGTGTCTGCCACTACTAGCAGTGAATTAGATACACCAACACACCTCATTACACGTTTCTTCTAAATCAGGCTATGATCGAATCATCATTCTATTTCGTTTTGTTTCTTATTCGACTCGAATCATCGTCTTAGAATTCAAGTGAAACGACAAAAAAAGGAACAGAAGAATCGTACTGATTTTTGTTCAATTTTATATGGACCATACAAATTGTGAACATCATCAGCAACAGCAACCCAAGTAGTAAAAGGAATAAGGAAATCATAATATATTTCAAGTAGAAAACAAATATAAAGCGATATATATGGGCTTAGAACTTGAAGCTTTACAAGCATCACCACTAGAAGCCCACATCACCAAATATACATTTTACATTACAGGAACAGCCAACAAAGAGCATAGACATATTAGACAACAACAACAGCATTTGATCTTACACATGTTATGAGAACAAAGAGACCAGAATTTTTCCGGTCTCCAAATCCTAAAACCCTTCACAAAGGTTGTTGAAGAGTAACCACCAAGGGACTTGTGGGCTTCTACGGATTATGTATCTTAAACAGCAAAAGATACATTTTACATTACAAGAACAGCCAACAAAGATCATAGACATTAGACAACAACAACAGCTTATGATCTTACACATGTTATAAAAACAAAGAGACCAGAATCTTTCCGGTCTCCAAGTCCTAAAACCCCTTCACAAAGGTTGTTGAAGAGTAACCACCAAGGGACTTGTCACATTTCGTTTCCCATCCGACCAAACTATATGACCAGTCTCAACGCTTGTCGCTCCTGGCGACAGTTTCACCTCCGTAGTCTTAACCCTAACCACAAAACTCAGTTTCTGCCCCACACGTCGGAACGATAGCTTCTCCGGCTTAACCGTCACCGTCGTCCCTCTCGGTGGCCTAATCTTAACCTCATAAACAGAGTCTGAATCGCCAACATTTGTCACTGTCCTAATGAAATGTGTCGACAGTTTACTCTCACCATACTGCTGAAACACAACGGAGAACGACGGGTAGTTTAAATTCCCAACGTGTCCCGCGCGTCTAGCACCATCGCAGTCAGCTTTCCGTCGGGTTATAGTCACAATGTTGGTTCCTGTGTAGTTGGAGTTACACAAGAAATTGATGTAATCGTAAGACGTTATATCGTAGACTAATCCTGGATCCATAGCTTTGGTCGGGTGAACATGACCCGACCCGTAATCCATAACCGAAGATGCATTCCCCGTTGACTCATCCAGCATTTTCTCATCTCGGTTATCCACCGTGTAAGCCGTAGTCATCAACGCTGACCTTATCGCCGCGGGGCTCCAATCAGGATGAGCCGCCTTGAGCAAAGCAGCAAGACCCGACACGTGCGGACACGCCATCGAAGTACCCGATAAAATATTGAACTCCGTCCTCCTCTTATCAGAAGAAACACCCGACGGACCGATCTTGTCAGGCCAAGCAGCGAGGATGTTCAAACCGGGTGCGATCACATCCGGTTTAAGAATCTCCGGCGTCTCTGGATTAGGTCCACGAGCGGAGAAAGACGCAACTACGGGCGCGGGTCGGATCCCAAGCCGGGTCCCTTTGAAAACGATCGTGGCCGTTGGCTGTTTCGATTTAGACGACTCAGAGATGTACCTCCTGATCTCATCGCCTCCAGAAGCACCAACCGACGTGGCAGGTAACACGTGGCAGTCAGCGACTAAACCTTCCCCATCGAACACACCGTTGGCTATAATCATCCCCACGCCACCGTTTCTCCTCACGATCTCCCCTTTGGTTGCTCTAGAGTTGATCCCCTCTGTCGCAAATGACGATCTTACCCTTCACCAAACTCGGATCCAACGAGCCTTCGATACACAGAGACGAAGAGTAACCGTCACCACCAAGCAAACTACCTCCGTAGACAAGCGGGTACATCTTATTCGGATCCAGATCCGGCCCACCGTAAACGCTAACGCCGGGAATCGTTTTACCGTTTCCGAGCCTCACATTGGCCGGGAAGTCGCGGTCGATTGTTCCGGCGCCGACCGTCGTCATCCACGGTGCGACGTTCGTCACCGTCAAAGCGCCGGGACCGCCGTTTCCGGCGGAGGCGGAGACGAATATCCCCCTGTCGATAGCTCCGAAGGCTCCGATTGCGATGGCGTCGAGGTAGTAAGGAACCACGACGCCGCCGACGGAGAGAGAGACGACGTCGACGCCGTCGGCGACCGCCGCGTCGAACGCGGCCAAGATGTCGGAGTCGTAGCAGCCGGAGTTCCAGCAGACTTTGTACGCGGCGAGCCTCGCCTTGGGAGCCATCCCGGAGGCGACGCCGCGAGCGTAGCCGAGAGTGGACGCCGGAAAAACGTAACGTCCGGCGGAGATGGAGGCGGTGTGCGTCCCGTGGCCGTCGGAGTCGCGCGGGGAGCGAAACTCCGTCGTCTCGTTCATCTTCCCGTTGGTCGCTTCGTACCCGCCGCAGAAGAATTTAGCTCCGACGAGTTTCCGGTTACACGCCGTCGCCGGGAAACCTTGGGAGGCGACGCATTGGCCTTTCCATTTAGCGGGGACTGGGCCGAGCCCACGGTCGTCGAAGCTGGGCCTCTCTGGCCAGATACCAGTGTCGATTACTCCGATGACAAGATCCGACCCGAAGTCGGATTCTTCGAGGAGACCGGCTTTGTCGGTGGACCTGAGGCCGAGAAACTCAGGGGAGCGGGTTGTGTGCAAGTGGCGGACTTGCTCGGGGATAACTGAGATGACGTGAGGCTGGTCTAGGAGGTTAGTAGCTTCTTGAGCGGTGAGTCTAGCGGAGAAGCCGTGGAAAACGGTGTCGTATGTGTGGATGATGGAGGAAGATGTGGAAGCGAGTGAGGAGGTGTACCAGTGACGGTGAGTGGGGAAGATTGAGGGTTTAGCTTCGTGGTCTACGTGGACTATGTAAGTCAAGGAGTTTAGGTCGTTTGAAGAGGAAGGAGAGAAAAGAGTCAAGAGGAAGAGGAAGAAGAAGAAGAAAGCCATTGACGGAGAGAGTTATGGTTTTTATTTCTAACTGTTGATTCTAGATTAGGTTTTAGTGAGTGGAGGAGGAAGAAGAAGAAGGTAGAGGGTACCACATTGCTTTGGTTTTTGGGTGGGAGCGGAGAAAGAGAGGGAAACCTAGTGCAAGTGTGAACAAAGAGCAAGCAGTAGAAGTTGTGAGACTGTGGCTAGTGTCTGTGAGCTGGAGGCACTGTCTCCTTTGCTTTGTTTATTATTACTTTTACCCTTAAGCACTTGAAGAAAAGTAAAAGAAAATAGGAGTTATGTTACAAAAAATAAAAAAATAAATAAGAGTTACGAATGAACATAAATTCTTTATAATATGCAGTTATGTTTCAGGTGACAGATTCATAAGTTCCGTTCACGGGATTTAGAATTTTTTTTTTTTTTTTTTTGTCGACCGGGATTTAGAATTTATATTAGCAGTAGATTGGAATGGGATATTTGTCTCCATTATTACAATCTTAGAAGTTTTAAATGATATTATGATTCTATCTTTGTAACTAAAGTTTGAATAATTAGGAACTTCAAAGCTTATAAAATAAAGCTGATTTGTTCACGTCATGTGAACTGGTGAATACCGTGTGGGTCTCATTCCTGTTCGACACTTGTTTGAATCGCTCGTGTTGAAGAATCTAAGGATAACTTTCACTTGATTAATCAAAACAGGTATCAGGCATGATGTTGAACTTAAAAAAAAAAACAAGTACCAGGCATATGATGTTTTTTTTTTGTCAATGGCTGACAGTAAATTTAGATACATGTCAAATGTATTGAACACACTAACGTTACAATGATTCTAAAAGAAACATTTATCATATGCTAGGAACAAATTGTTAAATGTAAAGGGAGTAGTGAATATTATTGTTTGCTGGTATGATTTATGGTTTCCAACACCATATTTTGAATTTTTGGAAGCGTAACAAATACGAATTACGATGTGCCCAAGTTTTCATAGAAATCCACCTGGGTGTGTCGATGTTTATTGTTTGAGGATAGCGCCATTGTTAATTTCCCTAATTTCAGTACATTCCAATGCCTTTTTTTTTTGAAAGATTCTAATGCATTTTCATACACTTCTTTTTTTTTTGTCACGAAAAAAAAAAAGTGTATGAAAATGCATTAGAATCTTTCAAAAAAAAAGGCATTGGAATGTACTGAAATTAGGGAAATTAACAAGCATTTTCATAACACCAGAAGCCGAAAGCAGTGTTCACATGTTTTTGTTCGTTTCTGCTATTTCTCTTTTCTTTCACCTTGAACATAACATCTTTACTAGCATAATCTATAGTAAAGCGAAAAACTAGTTTAACAAATACTATACCCATTCAAACGTGTTGGTCGGTGAAACGTGCAATCTGTACTGTATTATTTATTTTAGTAATGATTCAGAGTTTCAGACGAATTACTGAAATTATTATCCACATTAAATGCACACTTCATAGAAAGGAAAATGTGACTAATGTTGATTAAAGCCTAAAGTCATATGCAATTATTGACTACGAAAGAAGTCTAGTTAATGGGTGGAAATTTTCTAAAACGGGACAGATGGACCTCTTTCTTTACTTTATTTGTTTTTTTTTTTAAAGCTTTGTTTTATTGATGATGATTTGCATTTGTTACATCATTGAAGAAAAATACCAAATGAGAAACCAATGGTCTTACACACCAGAAACGAACAAGAACAACTTCAATAACGACACATTAGGAATAACAAACTAGTCTTATTTCAAAATAAGATAATTTAGGTGTTCCCGTTCCAGCAGTAGCAGACGGATTTCTAATATCTTCAACAAAAACAAGAGAATAATTCTCATGCTTTATTTGTTTTTATTTACACTTTATCTTTTTAGTGTTAATCAAAAGTCGGATCAACGTTCAACCTCTACTCTATTACCCTTTGAAACCTTACTGTTATTTACTGTTATTTTCCTGAATTGGGAAAAGTAATCCAATAACGTTTTACGACTGTAAATCCATGTTAATGGGTTTAACATGCTTAACACTCGGGAAATAACACATAGAAACACACTTATAACGTCGATAATCTTAGCAAATGTGACGAATTATTATTATTATTATTGAAAAGGAAATAACAAATAGAAACACACATGAATTATTCATCGATAGGCTGATAGGCTTCCAGGTACGAATTTAGCATGAGTGATTAGAAACCCACACAGATCCACAACCATAGCAGAACTGAAATCCACACCTGAGACATAATAAAAAAGAATAAAAATAAAAAATAGCGTTAAAAACATTTTCCTATAACAAAATTATTTGTAATGAATAATAAAGTAATTATACCTGCACGTTATATGCATACATCCATCCGCTTTCTCAACGTAAAACTTGCAACTAGGGCACCTTCTCCACTGCTTATTCTTAGCCATCTGAACCAACAAAGAATCTTCTTCATCACTACCCTTCTTCGTGTTCCCAAATCTCTGAAACTCCTCACACCCAATCCCAGCATGCCACGCCACCTTACACTGAGCGCAGAACATTCTGTGACAAGAGGGACACTCGGTCTGCGTCACATTAGCATTATTACCACCACCATCGTCGAGAATCATCACAGATGAACAGTCTTTGAACGGACAGTATAGCTTGTCCCAGGAAGAAATCAAAGACTCGCACAAGATCTTCTCCCAACGCTCGAACACGTCCTTTGGGATCAGATCTCTACACATGTACGGCTCTATCGAACGCGTGCATTCCACGTCAGGGCATTTGATCCTCGCTGAGTTTTCTTTTATCTTTGTCGCCACGTAACGGATGGTACACTGAGTGCAGTATGCGTGAGTGCATGTGACTGATCCTCGGAACATATCTGAAGAAGGCTTATCCTCCATGCAGATCATGCATAACCTTCGAGATGGTTCCAAGGGTTCGTTCTCGATTTTTACCACTGGTTCCTGCTTAATAGTGGTGAAACTCCTCTGAATTTGAGGTGTGTTATTGATCTTAGTCTTAGCCGTTGAAGCGATCAAAGAAGAGAAGAGAGCTTCTTGGAGATGAAGCTCTGTGGCGTAGTTAACGTCGGAGATGGGGAAAACTTCATCGTAATCGAATAAAGCACAGAAGTAGGATTCATCTACCAATACATCCATGTCCATATTTGTGTTTGATGATGAGGACGATCCATCATTCATCTTATCGTTTTGATCTATCTGTGTTGAAAATAATGATGGGCTCATTCACGTTAAATAATGGCGTTGGATGTTGTATTCGAAGGGTCTTTTGACTCTTTTCTGCCTAATTGCATAGGATAATTAATTATTGCTAGTATTTAGTTAAGCATTGGAATATGAAATATTCTTGGGCAATTGAATTACTTCGTCAGATGCCTTTTGGTTATTATCTCTAAAAGCAAAACCAAGAAACCTTTCAAATTTCACTTGTTTATGGGTAGAATGTTACATATTTGAAAAGAATTAGATAGTTACCCGCGCTTCGCCGCGGGATTTATTTTTATTTTATTGTTTATAAAACATTTTCATTTGATAAATGAATAAATTATATTAATATAAGTTTTGTATAATATTTATAATCTAAACATATATTATATTTTTATATTTAGGTTATTGTATAACTATCATTTATTTGACAATCTTTAACGAATTAGTTTCCAAGTTAATTTTGTTCAGGTTGGTGGTGTAATATCATATTATTTTTTCAAAAAACGAATTTGCGGTTTTTAGTTTCCAGTGTGTGGTCTAAAAAACTCTAAAACTATTCTCCTTCTGTTTCATATAAGTATTTTGTACTTTCATATTTATTTCAATAGAAATATCAGTTCTACATTTTTATATATTAAAAATCAGTTTAATCTTTATTTTTACCTTATTTGTTGATTAAATAAAAAAATTAATGTGAAACTCTAATTAAAAATAATATAAAGAGCTTAATTATTTTCTTAATATGTGTATTTGATAGCCGGCTTAGTTAATGGACAAATGTATTTGATCCTTATTTCTATTTTGTATTCTATCCTTTTTTACTAAATGATATACACATGATTTTTCTTTAGATCACCTTTATATTTATACTTTTTTTTTTAAATTGAGTTTAAGTTTAAGGTTAAAAGTCCATTTCATTTTTTTCCTACACTTTTCTGGTTCACTAAATTTATAATTGAGAAATTTATCAAAATAGAATAAAAACAGCATCTTTTGTCTCTTTATTATAATTTTTGTACCTTTTTGACTCAATTATCGTTTCCATTTTTCAAACTTAATCAAAAAATTATATAAGATAGACACAATTGATGCAATATCCATATAAAAACTGGTATCTTTTGGTTGTAAAACTTGTTAAATTAAAATTTTTTAGTTATGCTTTAGAGAAAAAGAATTCATCTTCTCTGAAAAATGGCATGGTAGAAATTGAATTCTACATTAAAAAGTTATTCTGCTTTAGGTAGAACTAATAATTTATCTTTTAATGGACTTCTAAGTATGAGGAATGCAAAGTCTACACATTGTAAAGGTAACTATATTATTTATGACTGCAACTTCTAATTTTATAAGTAATTCTAAAGTTTAATTAGAAATCTACAGACAACTCAGAAGTCTCCACACGATAGAAACTGCTTATGGAATAATTGTATTCATAATGGTTTCTTGTCTACGCAGTGTAGAAATTACATTCTATCGATAAGAATAAAAATATTTTTGAAAATATGACAAGTTCAGTTATAAAGTACGATATTGTCCACTTTGGGCCTTAATGATAAGCCCGCATGGATTTGGTTTTGAGCTCCTTCCCAAAAGGTCTCGTACTAATTAGAGTTGAACATCTCCTTATATATTAGACTTTCTTTTGTCTAATATCTAATGTGGGACTTTGTTTGACATCTCACATTCTCCCCTTCAAACTAAGAACCACAACTCATCTCTTGTGTGTTTCTTAATCACAGGGCTTTTCTTTAAGAATGTTTTCTCCCACAACATCACAGGTTCCATGATCTTCTAACGTTTCTGCAAACAGACCTTCTTTTTTCTTCTTCTACCCGTTCTTACTTAAAAGGTATTTTGGTCTTCTTGCATCTCTTCGTCAAACCGCTCTTATACCAATTGTTGGGATTGTGAAATCCCATGTCCAACTCTATTTATCCTATTAGTACGATATTGTCCACTTTGGGCCTTAATGATAAGCCCGCATGGATTTGGTTTTGAGCTTCTTCCCAAAAGGTCTCGTACTAATTAGAGTTGAACATATCCTTATATATTAGACTTTCTTTTGTCTAATATCCAATGTGGGACTTTGTTTGACATCTCACATTCTAAAAATATTTGAAACCTTTTTACTTTCCCAAAACGTGTTTTAGCAATTTTGTTGTCTCAAATAAAAATAAAAATTCGAGTTTCATTTATTTTCATTTAATTTCAAAATTTTATTTTTGAAAACCAAAAAGTAAACGACTTTCATTTATTTAAAGTTATATTTTAAAATAAATATGTAGATATTTAAATTATAATTTTTTCATGACTAAAAAATCTTAGATATATTTTCATTTATTTATTTTGGTTAAGATATATTAAATAAAGAATTGATATAAAATTTTATAATATTAGCAGTAAATATTCTCAATCACCAATATTTTACGTAGAATATATTATGTAATATTTTCGATCAAATTCTTCACATAAATGTTTGTGCATTTTTTATTTGCAGATGTATAATGAGATCGACCATCTGCATCGGAATTAGAGCATAGCTTAGAATGACCGACTTTTCTTAGCAGTTAGAACCGGAGCTAGTATTACCGACTCTTCTAGATTTTCATGAGGAATTATTCTTGGTAAATCTCAGATTAGTTTCAGCTTAACAACTCATCAAATAATACCATCAATGTTTGATACCCATGGAATTATGGATGTGGATTTGTGGTCTTCTGCATGTTTGATGATCCCTAATGATGTCATGTTACATGGACTTCAATTTCACCAATTTAGTAATAAATTGTAATATCTCGGCTCACTAAAACGGGTTTGGTTTGTGTAATTTTTTTTTATCAATCCAAAACTCAATTCTTTTATTTACTTTAACCTAACCTGTGTATAAATTATATAAGTATATCTATCTCCTTCTACCTACAGCCAAGCCGTCATCTTCTTTGTGAGTTAATCATTGATGCTTCTTACCACCATCTCCTTTTTCTGATCTTCTCTTTTTCCGCTCCTTCTGCCTTCGCATGGTTCTATGTTACTCCTTCAAATCCTCCTCTCTGTTTATGTGTGCGGAAAAGATGTTGCGATTCTCTCCGATCGTCACCACCAGTACCACTTGCAAACTAATCACCACCGGGTTCGTTGTATCTGTTGTCCATAGAGTGATAAAGTCATCTTTACTCTTGTCGGTTTAATGTAGCGGGAACAAGACGTGGAGGAGAGAGCAACGTCGGAGCTTCCGCCCTTCACCATCACTCGACGCTGGAATATATCCACCGGAGATCCACACCGGTACCATATGAGCCGTACCAAGCCACCAACGTCAATATCTGAGCAAATGAGGTCACTATCCACACTTTCTGCAACACCAAGCGTTTTCTTCTCCACTTTCAATTGATTGTTTTGTCAGTACCATTTGTCTTGAGCCGCCGGTGGATGATACATGGATATAGATGGAACAATGTTTTTTGAGGATGATGAAACTAAAGAATCTGTGAGACACATAGAGTTCAGAGAATAGATAGTTGACGTGTATAATTTTGAATGACGTGTAAACAATGAAATGTTTTGACTGGTAATCCAATTTTTTTCATTTATTGACATGGCAACTCCACAATGATCTAAAAGTCTGATGTGTCAACACCAGAAGAGAACCTTGCTTCATTACTGTGTGGATTACGTTAGTGATTCGGTCCAGCCGAGTACAATGTAGGACAAAACTTTAGTTATAAATCTATAGATTTTTTTTTTTTGGAATTTACACAAATTTCCAAAAAAGTTTGAGAGACAATTTCATACCAGTGGCGATTACGCAGTCCTGGATGACAAGATTGGATGCATCAATTCCATCGGTGTTGGGACTTGATTCTGGTGCATTTATCCGGAGATTTGAGATGGTAACATCGTTGGAACCGTTTATATGAATGTGTGCCACTGCACTATCTACGTGCGTTAAGCCACTAAGTCTAAAGATTGTTGCAGCTCCTGAACTTCAAAGCCTACTCCCACAACAAAAAAAACAAGCTTTTGGTACATGATAAACAAAAAGAAAATTTGGAAAGGATTAAAGAAAGCCGCAACGTTGTACTTATGGTTGGTCTTGAACTGCCTTTGTGTTCCCACCAGCTCGAACCCTGGCCGTTTATTTCGCCGTTACCTTCAACCACAAGCCCTTCTATGTTTGAGAATAGAATCCACTGATCTTTGTCTCCTTTCCATTTTCCTCTACTTGATGCAACAAGATTGCCCAAAATCTTCAATTACATCAGTAGATGCGTTACTAATGTTAAAAGATAATAATATACTATTAAAAAGCAGGGAAAAAACAGAGTACCTGAACAACAATAGGGGTCGATTTGCAAGAACCCTCAAACTTCAAGGGCTGCAACATGCCAACATACATGACATTCCTGCCGAACAATAAGCTGCCCATCTCCTGTCCCGCTACAGATAGCTTCTCAGGCTTTCAAGAACGCCTTCCAAAAAACTAAATATATCAAGATTTTTAACAGTACAATAAATTTGAATATATAATGCACAAAGATTTTATTTACATTATATATATGAATCTATCTTTTACCTGAGTATAGTCTGTAACTCCATCTCCAATAGCTCCAATCTGAGTAACATCCAAAGCTTCCGAATATGTGAAGATCTGGAGAATGAACACTGAGAAGTTTAAGATCCAAGTCTTCTGCGTATGTTTTGAAGAAAATTAGTTAAATCGTGAGCAAAACCAATGTATTTACTAATTAAAACAACTATAGTTAAAGCCAATGCTTTCATTTAGACAGACAAAAGAAGATGCTAAACACTTTACCATGTTAAGCTGATACTTTCGACAGTAGCAGACGATATATGTAAGAGAATGGAATGGATAGCAGGATAGGCGAGTACGTATATGTGGCAATTTTTTAACCTGGTTGAATTCAGGGGAGTCGCAAACCCGCTCTAGGGCATTCAGATCAGTGGCAGATCCAGAAAATATTTTGAGTAGGAGCATATAAATAAATTATAAAGAAAATGGGAGAAGGGGAGCTTTGAATTTCAGTGGAGGCAAAGGAACACTTTTAACCAACTAAACTGCATAATCTATGGTATCTTTTATGCATTTGAGTTTAATCTTATATTATTGCGGTGTAAACTGCACTCTTTTTGGTAGACCTAGATCCGCCGTTGGTTTAAATGGGTCTTAAAACATGGACTCATATATGCATTTCGATTAGAGGAAGGATCAAATCTGAAATGTTTTATCGTCCCAGATCGTCTACCGCTACTTGACCACAAGGTCCGTTAAGCGAGTAAGTATATGTGTATTTTAATTTATTAACAAGAGACATGATAACATTTAAAGTTCAAATAAATTACTATTTGCATGGGGAGTAGGAGATGGGCACTGTAATTATTTATAACAAATTTTCAAGGAACAGTTCGAATATAAGAAAGCTAAAGAGCAAATAAACTTTTACCTTTAAACGCATTGTCTGTATAGCTTATATGCCGTAATTTACGTTACAGTCCATTCTAGTGAAATTCTATACAAACCAGATTGATATGTGAATGCATATATAGTATTTCAGAGACTCAAACATATTTACCCAGGTGCGCACATTGGTCCGATACTAAGGTCACGTAAATTACGGCATAGAAGATATACCGACGATGCGCTTAAAGGTAAATATACTCAATATTCCTATTCAGACAAAAGATGATAGTTTCAATGAGAAAATTTGAAAAAAAATAAGACAAAATTCCTATACAGACGATCCTAGCTGATGACCTAGTATGTCATAAACATCTTGGTGAAAACAAGAAATCATTCGATGGTTTCTTGAACAAGTAAGATGATTCCTATTCAGAGCGGCTTCACCATCCTGTTGCATACCCCAGCTACGAGACACATTTGGAATATAACTGCCGCTCTGACCCCCGTCACTTGTGTATACATTGGCCACTCTGACCTTTTACTCTGCATGTCTAACACTTAGGTGAATACCCTCCCAACTTGACTAAAATGCTCTAAAAGTCATTGTGTACTCCTTTTGTCCCAAAATAGTTCCAAACACTTCCAAAACCTCCAATTGGTAGCTTCAGCACCTGAAAGATACTTATGCGAGAAAATGAAGTCTAATGTCTAAATGCTAACCAAAGTTTTCAAAATGCACACAAAAAGATTATCAAAACCATGAAGTAAAAAGGGATATCAGTTCTGTTAGAATATTCTACGTCGAAACTATTGTAGCAATTGTATCAAATCTTTCTCATCACCACATGCTGTTTAATATGTTTCTCAGAGCATCTCCATTGCTTAGAACTTTTCAAAAGTTTTAAAACAAAATAATTCTTATTCAGACTTTTCTTCACCCTCTCATTGTTTTTTATTATTTTTCCTTTGTAGTTATAAATAATATTTGGTGCGATATCTCCAGTGAAGATTTTCTAACAATACACTAACAGTAAGAACATAATATATATTCAGTAAAAGAAAACATGTTATACATAAAACTCAACTATTCTCTCTTTTTCGAAATGTTATATAAAAATCTGCATGTATATATTTATCATTTTATATTGTTTACAACTAAACTAATAACACAACTAAAAACTACGATCAAGCCTAACGTTATGTTTATGTGAAGGAGTTCATGATAAATAGTCCATTAATAAAATAACAAAATAAAAATTTTAAATGTCTAAATAAAATCTAATCTGTGGAAGCATCATAGTCTATTGGTTAAAGTTTAAAGGTTTCTACACTCAGATATGGAGTTCGAACCCCCATGCTACACAACTTTTTGCAGATAAATCCAGAGAGCGGTTTACAACATGATACAAATTAATCTGGTCAGATGTAGATCTTCATAGGACTGGCTCAGGTGATGCAGTTAGACATAAATCTCATAAGAAGATAGTATTGTCGGTTGTCGAATCGTCTATCTATTTTTTTCGGTATCATAATTATAATATCATAATGAATCAGCGTTAAAAAAAAATCTAATCTAAAAGGAAGTTTAAAATATTCCACACATAATACGGAAACATATATACCTAATTGTATATATTAAGTAAAAGATCAAATAGATATAACTTGACTCTTGAACCTAGTCTTTGAAAAGGTTTGTTTCCTAAAAAGAAAAGAAGAACAGCTAACCTAGTCAAGTTTGAAATTATTTCATATCTATCTCTTTTCATGCTGTGATGTGGCACTCTACATGATTGGATAGAACTTAGTGTTTGGTGATTATATAATATGATGATTCGAAGATTATTTTAAACACTCATCCTGCTAAAGAATCTCAAGGAGGAAAAACACGAATACTTTCTTTTTATTTTTTAGAACAAAACACGAATACTCGAATGCTCTTTTTCAAAAAAAAAACATGAATACTTTCTTGTTCTCATAGAACGTGTTCTTCAAAGTTTCTCCTATACTTGTCAAAATTGACGAAAATAAATTCTCCACGAAACGTGTTCCATCTGAACTTTTCGCATGTTTCTCCTAGCTATAAGTATCCAACTAGCTTCTTTCCACGCCCATATGTCAAAGTAATCCCCATGTAGAACTACTAGTGATAGAGATCCTCCCAGATTTATCAGATATGTAGCAGATGTAATCCTGTCTTCTTCACACAGTTCTGTTAGATAATGAGATAGTTCCATAACTTCGAATCTCTCTTTTTTATCCACAGAGAACACCATATCTGGACTTCCAAAGAAATCTTGGTATAGTCTTCTCCGTGGATATGGAAGAGAGTTTCGAAATTATGGAGCTGCTTCACTATCCAACAGAACTGCATCAAAAAATAGGATAACTGTTGCAACATATCTGATAAATCTGGGAAGATCTCTATCACTGGTAGTTATACAAAGAGCCGTGCTAGCACTAATCGCTGCCCAAAGGACAAAGAAATATTTTTTGGGGGTGAATATATGTAAACAAGAGCTAATAGTTTATTGTAATAGAACAATTCTTTTTTTTTGTCATCTGAAATGTATAGAGAAAATTTTCAGAAAATAATTTATAGAGAAACTCTTTTTATTCACCCAGATTTTTAGGAAAAAAAAATTGTACTTATTTTGTTTGGTTTCTTAACGAAACCATGTTTCCAATCATATATGTTTTTGCTCACCCATATAAATACTAATGTGGCTATGTTTTATAGTTGTTAATATAAGATATTAAATGAAATTAATGATAACATCTTTTTAACTTTTTTTGAAAATAGATGTTCTAGATCAATGATTTTTTCTCCTCATGTGATCACGGCTCTGTTTAAAAGATGTTATAAACTTAATTACCAAAGATAGGATCACATCGCTTTTTTTAAATATAAAATTATGCCCTAAGTGAAAGTTTATTTTTCGTTCATGTAGGTACGGCTCTCGTTTTACATGGGGATTACTTTGACATATGGGCGTGGAAAGAAGCTAGTTGGGTACTTATAACCAGAGATCATTTTCCGTACTTGGACGATGAAATTGTATTAAAAGTCATTTTAGGTATATTGTTAGTCAACTGAAACTGTTGACTAACGATATGCCTAAAACGATATGGTCAACGAAAATTTGTGAATAAAATATATTTTTAATAGAAAATTGATATTTTATTTTAACCAAATTTGGAAGTTGATGATTTAAATGATATTTTTCCCAAAAGTAATTGCAGTATGGCTACTTTGCGATGGAATGATAAAAACTCACTACAGTAAATTAATATGTTCCTTTCAACTTCTTTTTTACATCCTAACCATTTTCTTTATGTAAATCATTGTAGTTTGTTGAGTATATATATTTGATATGATTTAAATGTATATGGCAGATTTTGAGAAGCTCTGTTCGTTTTTTTTTTTTGACTAAATGTGTTCATTTTGTTGACGGCAGATTTAGAAAAGTTTTTTTGTAGACATTATTTGCTACATACGTTTTTGTTATTTGGTTTTTGATGTTTCCGTGGTTTCTAGACCTTTAGACGGAGCTTACGGGACCAAAGCGACGTATAAAGGTCCGTGGCCGAAATGGATTATAAAAACTGATAACATGAAAGCAGCAATTGCAAATTGAAAAAAAAAAAGAAAAAAGGAGTTGCAAATTGGTTGATGCATTATTAGCATTTTCCTTTCCTTGTGGGTATTTTTGTTTTCTTGCAGGCATTTAAAATGTTTGATTCAGTGATATATAAAAAATTGTAATTATTAGTTAACAATTTGGTTTATGTATTTTAGTGGTTTAGAGCACCTTTAACGGTTAACATGCCCAAATGAGTATCTTTGTTGGGATTATGATAGTTCATGTCCAACTTTATATTATCCGATTAATATGATGTTGTCAACTTTAGGTTTTAAAGGGAAGCTTGTACAAAGTTATTTTTGGGCTCTTTTCCAAAAAACCTCATATTAATTAGAGTTGAATTTCTCTTTATATATTAGACATTTCACTAATTAGAGTTGCACTTCCTATTTATATGTTAGGTATTCATTGTCTAATTTTCCAATGTGAGACTTAGTTATTTCACATTCTCTCCCTCAAACTAAGGATTACATTCATCTCGTATCCCACAACTGACTCTTTTTTTCTTCCACAACTGACTTCCAAGATCTTTTTGACTTGATCTCTGCCACACACACACCTCACATTCCTAACTCATAGGATATACCATTCATCTCTCCAAGGGTATTCATGTGTTCTTTCAGATTTCTCGTCAACCGCTTTGATACCAATTATTAGAATTGTGATAGTTCATGTCTAATATCTAATTAGTATGATATTGTCTATTTTGAACTTTAATGGCAAGCTCACATGAATTTACTTTTGGGTTCATCCTAAAAGACTTCATATTAGTTAGAGTTGTATTTCTCTTTATATATTAAATATTTTTTGTCTAATTCTCCAATATGACATTTATTTTGATATTTCACAATCTTAGTAAACTACTACTAGTATTTTATTGTATAATTAAATTTTGTTTTAAAAGTGAAACAGTTATAAATCGACAAATGTAAAAGGTAGCATCTAAACTGTTCACAAAAGTTCTTAAATGTCATTAAACAAGATTCGGTTGTATGTTCTCTCACTTACTTTTGTTTTTTTTCCTAATTTCTTTCTTTGATTAATCCGATCCTGGAGCATCCTTAATGGGATAAGTGGGAGGATATAGCTTAGGTGTGAAAAATTAATAAAATAATATAAGAAGTCAAGTTTAGTAATAATTAGTAGTGGGATAAGTGAGAGGATATAGAACTTGTATCTTAATAATTATATAATTTAATAATGTTAAAACATATAATAAATTTTAAAACATTAAAAATAATTTTTAAATTGAAAACATAAAAAAGTAATACTAAATTTTATTTGAAAATAAAAAGATACCCAATATACAATTTCAAATTATTATGAAAAAAAAGAAAGAAAGATAGAAGCAGTAGCAAAAACATGTTGGCCTGTTTGATGTTTTGGGTAATTGGCCGAACTCTCCTCTTTCACCCTGAGAAACTGCCTTGTTCAAGAAGAGAAGAAGCAGTAGCACAAACATGTTCATATTTCTGCAGAAGAAAAAAAAAGTGGAGATGAATGATATGATATTTACCACATACAGCAAGACTCGGAGAGTCTAAAAAAATCATTTTCTTTAGTTTTTTCAGGCAAAGTAGAGAACTTTAACTCGCATTATCTATAGCAGGACCTGTATAATCGAATTCAAGGAGGAAGATGAGTGTGTGTACCTTCTCGAAGGGGCCAAGAATCCGAACAAGTTATCTATCTCAAGACTGACAAGTTCAGGGCTCCTTTCTTCCTTTAATCGATTGTTTCTCAGTATCAGGTTCAGGGCTCCTCTCCTCTTTAATCGTTTGTTTCTCAGAATCAACCTGTAAAATTACAAAAAAAAAAAAGATATTCCACATTCAGAGCAGTACTAAAGAACGAGGGGAGTCATCTCCCACATGAAAACTAGAGGTTATAAGAACCAAAGAAGCAAAGGATAAGAAGAGAACCTCCATAGCCAAAGGCTCTGCTGCAGGAGATGCAAGCTTTTCCATTAACAAAAACAAAACAACATTAATCAGTAATCAAGCTCATCTATTCGTGGTAAATAGCAAGGAAATAAACCAAACAAAAAGAAACACAAAACATGAGAATTGCAAAGAAAGATACTGATAAGCAAGACAAATAACTTGGTTCAAATCAGAGTTGGTTAGAATCAAGATAAAGCCTATGTAGCAAACACTTAGCATCCCATCATATTTGCCTAACCAATACTTGCTAGAAACACAGTAAACTGAAGAAAGAGAGAGATATTAAATCATATTTGCTTACTTTCGGACTAGGAGGAGCAGAGTCAGGCCCAGGGCTACTATCTCTTTTAATTGATTCTTTCTCAGAATCAACCAGTAAAATTGCAAAAAAAAAAAAAAAAACCACGGAGTTTATCCTCGATGCCGAGTCGTAAGGGTTTATGTAATCGAATTCAAGATCCGCTAAGCAAACTAGCTGCAAAATTAGAAGAGTTTGATGCAGAGTCAGTGACTCATGTGTTATTAATTTTAGCTTATCGACTCAGTGACTCCTCTGAACTTAGTCTAAACTCAGAAACATACTACAGGATATACTCCATTAGGACGAGTCAATGCACTAATAATATGAACCTAACATTCCAAAAGCTGAAACTTTCTCAATTACAATCCTGTGGCAAAGCACAAAGCCTCTAACTTTAGGTTTGGTTTTTTCTAGAAATTGAGAATCAGATCGAATTAAAACCTCGTAGACGATGATTCCGACAAGAGCGATGAGGAAGAAGAAGGATATAAGGCATGCCCAAATATCTCCCATCTTCCTCCTTCCTTCTCCCTACGATCTATTCCCCCTGGTGTTTCTTGTTCTTCTCCAACTTAACTTCGATTAGGACAACAAGTTAGTAGTGGGCGAGATTCGATGAGGTGAGATTGAGAAAAATAAGTGTGGTTGGTGGGATCAGTGGAGAGATAGAGACGATGAAAGTGATGATGAGGTGAGATTGAGGAAGACGAAGAAAAGAGGAAAAGAAGAAAATTAAGCCACTTCACCTTAAAAACTATCTCAAAACACTTCTTGCATAATAACCCAAAAACACATCTCTGATCAGTTTTTCTTTTTTTTCCTTTTATTATATTCCCGTAAGATGTGTTCAAATATTGCAATAAAGATGCTCTAAAACTCCCTTTGGAGCTACCCGTGGTTTATGTTTTTTTTTGTCTATACTCTATAGCCTTATTTTGTTTTACATCATTTGAAAGGTTAATCAAGGATTGTTAGTTAACCTAACAGATGATTGTTTGCATATTTCAAAATATTTTTTAGTTTTGCTTCTCAAAAATTCAACTTGCAGAAAATTTAGTTTTTTCTTATGGTGAAGATTCAAAACCAAAACAGGAAACAATAATGCTACTAATTACAGGATCATCACTAACTCATGTGGTGTTTACTGGAACACTTTTGGTCAGCATAGGACATGGCTTCAGAGTTTTGCTGACAGCACCAGGCATGTTCGTCACCGGAGTAGTTGCAGCAGCAGCAGCATCTACAAAGGTCAAAGCAGGCAAAAACCAGACCAAACGGTGGACTAAATCCAGCTTTTATGGTTGCAGCAAATCTCTAAGTTCCATGGCAATTAAAGTTGAGGCTCTTCCTCCTACTTTGGCTGGATCCTTTTACAATAACACATCATAACAAATCGAAGCCATTTGTGACACATTCTGCAACATAATATTAATAATATCTTATAAGTTTGACAATAATTTATTCCTAGAAAATTATATAAATTCCTCAATGTCACTTATTGATATATATTTATCTATACTAAGCTTTCATAGCTACCCAATCAATGTAGTTAGAGTTTCACTTGCTTTTTCACTTGCTTTTGGCTGTTTTAGTGTGGAAGCAGAGATTTTCCTTAAAAGAAAAGTTAATGAGCAAGAGATAGTAAGGTGGAGAATCAACGTTGGTCAGATTAAAGCATTCATCCGACGAAAAACAGACGAAAACCAAATATTTGCTTGAAATCCAATGATTGGAAGTGAAAGTAGTTGGGAGACAAAAGGGTGTGAGTTTTGTACTATTTTACCTTTGCTATAGATCTTTTTTCATATAACTTCTTTGAAATCAGACCAAGTTTTGCTATCATCCTCTGGTTACAGATTCTACGATGACTCTTGCTGCTAACATCTCCACAAAACACTCGTTCACAGCTGGTATCTGATGTACAGAAAAATGTAGTGTTGTTTCATGAACCTCCCTACCCAAAATAATCAAAAAATGACATGAACTTATAGCATTATTACCTCGGGCGTATTGAGAGTGAGATAGGTTAGTTTAATAAACTTGTGATATTTCTTGCCTGATGTCTCTCTTCCTCAGCTTTTACAGTTTTCTTTACTACCTTGGCTTATACTACTTGTCTTTTCTTACACCAAAAAAACTTGTCTTTTCGCTACTACCATCCTCGTGCTGCTCTCTCAACGTAGTAGTTGCTGTCAAGTGATCAGTTGCTGACCTCTGTTAAAATATGCAGTTATTGGCCTTGGCGTCAAAATAAATCAACATGACCAACTCCGACAGCTGTCTTTACGCTTCTTGGAGATTGCAGACTTATCACAAACAACCCGATCCGTAGAGCTCAAAGTCCACACCCACTTTGTTCTATTTCTCTTGAAGATCTTCTGACGTACATCCTTTCAAAGGCAGAAGCGTAAATATCAACCATCGTTTTAACTGTTTCCAAAGGTTAGCACCAACATCGATGATCTTTTTATCTTGAGATGCCAACTACAATTTCAACCAGGAAACAAAGTGTTAGCAAACTCTTACGATGGGCCAAATTCAGAACTTATAAAAGTCTAGGGAATTTCTCGGTAAACAAAACAGAAGATGCTTATAGAAACAAAAATTACACCTTGTTAACACGTATAGGCTTTCCATGGAGCTTAATCATGTTAAGAACCTTAGTTGTCTGCACATGGAAAGAAACATTTACTATTATGTAGAGAAAGAAGTTAAAACGTTATCTAATTCTCTTTCTTTGTTTCCGCTTCTGCACCAACATCGTCAATATCGAGTTATGTTTTACAAAATGTTAGAAACAACGTCACGGGGAGGGTTCCGACTGATCCAATCATGAAATTTTTCTTGAACCTTATAAATTAGGCCTCACTTCCAAATTAACATGTGTTCTCGACCCATCCTCTGATCAGATTACAAAGAATTTTATTTGAAACGATTAGGGATACTGTGGGAGTAAGGGCATCTGCATTGCATCAGTGAACTCCATGGGGAGTTCACCAAGTATTTTTTTATTATTTTTTTCTGTTTGACTTTTAAAAAAAATTATATATATATAATCGAACCAGTCGCGGATCGCTACGTGTCGTGGGGTCTGCATAAATAGTCATGAATCGGTTGACTGGGAAGTCGCAGAGGGGCATGTTCATCTTCTCCTCTTATTTTAATATTTTTTTTTTGAGAATGCCGTGACCCCTCCCCCACAAGAGCCTTCAATGCAGATGGCCTAAGAGCATGTTTATAGGCGGATAATTTAATTGTATCTTAAGTGGACTTTAATGAGAAGTAAGAGAGACAAGAGAAAGAGAATGAGACAACTCCTCATCTCTCCACTTCTCTTCTAACCAATGCCTTCATGACACGTACATTAAGATACATGATTTTCTTATCTTAATTAAGCAACAACTTCTTCTTTTCTTTTAATTTTTAATGCTATTTAATGCTAAGAAATGGACTAAGATATACCTATAAACATGCTCTAATAATCTATACTAATAAAAAAAGACAAAAAGTGATGTTTTGTAAAGCTGCACAATTATTTTGGTGCTAAAACAGAGAATGAATGGCATACATAATCTGTAGAATGCAGAGAAAGAGATGACGTTATACCTCATACTCGAAATAGTGAGTAGATTAGCGCTCTGGTTTTATGGAAGACCACTGCAATCTACGAAGATGAAGCAACATAATACTTTGCTGGGTTTGAAAAATGTTTTCTAGTCTTAAGCGCTTAAAGCCCACAAACAAAGATAAAAACTCGTCCAGAATAAGTCACAAAATATTTTTACTAATTTCACATGTCCAAAAATGCTCTAATGCTAGATGATGATGTGGCACAAGGAGAAGGAGAGAAGTCCCATTTGTTAATATAGATATATAGATATATGTATTTGACAAAAAAAAAGATAGATGGATATGAGCAATGTGATAACAAAATTTTGATACGATGATTAATTGTTATTATCAAACAAATCACTTATTTATATTATGATACAGAAGTACTGGTAAAAGTGGAAACCTATTACTAGGAGTGAAAGTTTCATGAATGCGCTTTGGAGCAACATATTTTTAAGCTTAATAACAAGGTTAAAATTTTAATGTTCATAATAAAATTAAGGCCCATTCGACATACGGATAAAAAGTCGAAACCAACCATGAGGGACTGAAAGTAATGCAGACCTGGTTCGAAGCATAGATGAATACTCTGCTTTGTAATTCAATTTTTCTGAGATAAATTGATTATCCTTTTCCAAAAGCCTAGTCAAGCCGAAAGCAAAAGATTTAGTACAAAAATATGTTTTTGATCATACATTCAATTCAATTAAAAAAAATAATGTATATATTCCTGGCCCAAGTCAAGTCACACGGAAGGTATTAGCATAGCAAGTTTGTTTTATCGTTTTTTTTTTTGTAGAATGGTGTATGTGGGAAATATGAAAATATAAGTTTCATTGACAACTGAAAGTGAATAAACGTTTTAAGAGAAACACATGTTTGTATCCTATCACGACACTGTCATCATCGTTATCAAAAGACAACATTTCTTTTCTTACAAGTCCATATTCTGAAAACCCAAAATTCGCAATTGTTATATTTCGTTTCCAATACTATGATCTAGAAAAATGAAAAATACACAAGCCAAGGAGTAGATATTTTGATTTATTTTATTCATAACATCAATGATTATTCAACCAACAATGTCTAGAAACACAACTGATAATATCTCAAAGACCGAGCGAGAAAGGGAAACCAGGTCGAGGATAACCAACCACCACCACCAATAAACTGACCAGCCGTATATGGCTGAGCTTCAGCAGCAGAAGTAATAACCTTAAAGCCCTTCCACGTCACTCTATTTGAAGTTCCAGCCCCTGCTCCTGTATTCGCATACTCTCTATAAGTCAAAGTGTTCAACGCGAATGTCCCGCTCCACTCTGACCATCCTTCGGGTCGGATCACATCGGAGATATCCGACTGCATTATCACCGTCTGCGAGTACTCTTTCCACGGGCGACCAAGATACGTTGGAAAACTACTTTTCACGGGCTGTAAATCCGACGTGGCACCGATTCTACATTTTTGGATAACTATCCCAGTGTTTTGGTTAGGGTCTGTTCGTCCTTGGGCCGTGACCATGTTTTTCTGGCCGGAGTTTGGCCGGCGAGCGTGGATGTCGCAGTCTTGCAGAACAACAGCAGGCATTTCCGAAGATGAAGTCGACGGTTCCGGCAATGAGGCATTTGACAAAGAACTGACGGTTGGAGTGAACGTAAAGAGTGTCTTGGTACGCTAGCATGTCGCATTGGTAAAAAGCGGAGAAGTCGGAACCGACACGGAGAGCTACCGCTTGGTGCTTTGACGGACCCGCCGTATTCTGGAAAGTGATGTCACGCGCTAGGAATCTCTCGCCGACAGCAGCTGGACCCCCATAGAAGAAAACATCATTAGTTCAACGGCTAATAAAACAGACTTGTTTTGCTGAAATCTCACTTAGTTTATTATAAAATATTTTCTAACGTTAAAGAAAAATCGAAATGCAAACTTTGAAATGTGGATATCAAAGTGTACTGTAATGAAGTAACAAATTTAAATAATGGACAAGATCGGGAAGAAAAGTCAATAACAATGACACAAGCAAAAAAACAAAAGATAAGAAAGAAAAAAGGTAATATAACTAAAGGCTCTCTTCACGAGTGGATGAGCCATAAACCCAATCCACATTACGTGACCTGGAAAAGTATATGAATAAAGCCAAGGAAAAAATGATAGATGAAGACTCGCACATGTTCAAGATGTTACAAGGCTTTTTGTTCAATTATGGTAATTCAAATTCAAATTTAATTTCATCTCGTTACTAGGCTACATGTGTGAATATCTGTTGTAGTGAGTACTAGGACTTAAGACTCTGCATGTGTGTAATTAATGTACACGAAAAGAGTTAAGATTCTCCACCACAAAGAAGGGCCACATCGTGCAAAATTACTTTCAAATATTTCAAAAAATAATAGTAACAACTAAAATTGCTTACCAACGGTGGCGGAGTTAAAGGTAGTGCTACCGTCGACGACATTTCTACTTGCGGTAATAATAGTTTTTGTCCGACCATCTCCCATAAACATTATGTTCTTTTTCTTCTTGGCCACGTCCACATTCTCTCTATAAACTCCTGCTTTAATATGTATTACATACCTCTTATTACTATTCTCGGGGGCAGCAGCAACGGCAGCCGAGATAGTCGTGAATGTACCGCTACCATCAGCCGCCACGGTGGCATCGGCTTTCACCGTAGACCCTTGAAGAAGTCTTCTGTCTCCCGCAGATAACCAAGTCGGCCACCCATCAGCACCTAATTCTCCGGCACCGGCAATATCTACGGCCACCGTAGTCTCCTCCTCCTTGAGTTTACGGTTGTTTGAGCTGAATTTAGCTTTCAGCTCGAAATTGGCTATGTCGGTATCAGTCATGTTCTTGATCATTGCTAGTGCGTTGCTGCACATGTGCTCTACGTGCATCTACACATAATCATTTCGTTATATTGCTATACTTTTAAAAAAATCTTGTTATCAACAAGTTTATACAATTAAATGTATACTCTGATAGCAACTGATAACAACTATTCACACATATAGACCAACACCAGCTAACAGCATTTCATTTTCATTGTAAGAATAAATACAAAACCAAATCTAAATTTGTCAAAGTGATGTGATAGTTTCCTTTTTACCCTATCTATATTTTTTACTACTATATATATAATAATCAATCTCAATTTGTAACCCCACTAGTGAAATATATCAGAGTGGTGGTAGTGTGATGTTGATCCATTTCAGATTCCATAAATTTAGGGAACCAGAACATTTGCATTTGTCGTCATTTATAACTTTTCATTAAATCATTTTTCACTTATTTATATCTTATTTTCAATGGTTGTGAAATTCAACATGAGCCACAATGGGTAAATATTTGATGTTTTTACGTACCTGGCCCTTCAACAAAGCCTTACGGACTTTCTTGTCGGCGTTGTCATGAGAGAAGCCGTCGAGACAAGTCTCCTGGTTGGTAATGGCAGAGCTAATTAGTGTTTTGAGATCACCGGCGTGTTCCCGGAGAGATTTCTTGTTAGGATACATATGGAGATCTTCGAGCGCCTCGTGAAGCTCATCGAGGGTCTCATCTATAGTCTCCAAACAGTCATGAAGCGCTGTCTTCTCGCGAGGAGTTAGTCCTTTCCTGTTCTTGATCAGTTTCTTGACGCCGAAGTAATTGTGTTCCACGGCGATTGTTGTTAGGTTGAGCGAAGCCTCGATGACGTCTTTCTGCGACGTAAGTTTGACACCGCCGGAGGTGGCCACGGCCGAGATGCATAGCTCAGGGTAAAGCGTGGAGCTGCATGCGGATCTTAGCACGGCGTGAGAAGATGGTGATAGAGTTCGTTTTCCGTTGGCTTTTGAAGCTCCGGCGGAGATTCCGGCGACGGCAGCCACGAGGAGCAAGGCTACGGCAGCAGATAGTAAAACAAGTTTCTTATTTTTCTTGAAATTATCTTTGGAGAAGATTTGTTTGATAGATGGTGCCATTGTTTTGACACTGATGAGTGAGTGGTGAATGTGCTCCTGCAGAGTTGGTGTTTATATTGATGAAATTAAAAATCATACACGAGGTTTCTTAATGACTTTTTTTTTTTTTTTTGCTAAATGACTTTTCTTTTCTCTTTCCTTTTGCTTTTATTGACTCTATTATTTGCGTGGAGTATCAATAAACAGAAAACATACACACATGTTATAAGCCGCCTCGCTAATAGAAGATAAGATAAGATTTTTGTGTGTTTAAAACCGAATATTATTATGCTTATTCGAGTTCCACAGAGTACTATTGTCGTGTTCCCAAATTTGTATTCGTGTAAGTGAAGACAAGTCTAACAGTGATAACATTCCTTGTCATGCTAACCAAAGTTACTACTTTACTAGAGATGAACTCTGGATGAACTCAACCCACTTCGTTTATCCTACATATAGTGGTTTGAAACTAATGTTGTAGATATTTTCAAGGCTTTATAAAACAAGATATTTGAATGCAGCTTAGTTTTGTTTTGTTTTACATAATCGTATAAGACATTTTGTATTTGATTAAACATGTAGCGTAGTAGTTCGTACTGATCATGTATTCATGCTGCTGTGTAAAATTATTCATCTTTGTAGTTTAGCGTAGTAGTATTGCTCTTATATTGAAAAAATAATTAGATGATTTACAAATGAAAAGCCTCACTCTTCTGTATACAAAACATTCTTTATACAAAAAAAAACTCACTCGTCTAATCTAATGACTAATATTATAATATAACATCAGTTACATTACTATGTTTATCAATGAAGACTGCTTTGTAGAGATATATAGAATTATTGAGGTTCATTTTTACTTTTTAGTAATAAATTTCAGTGACAATCATTTAGATTGTATCTTTAAATTATCGCAAAATTCTTTAAATTATCGCAAACTGTCTACTACCTTTTTTATATATCCCATACAATCCATCATGAAAATTGAAACAGCCCAAAATGCACAAAGAAAAAGTTTCCGAAAATAAATATAACAGTAAACTAGTCAATGTATTGTATTAACGTTTATGATTCGGTCTGTATAAATAATTAGATAGTTTGGGCCGTGATAAGCGGCACCGAATAAATCGATGAAATAAATAAAGAAAAAGTATTTAGGCTGATGCCTGTGGAGCTGCAATAGGCTGCTTCAAGCCTGTCATGGGTCCATTTACCATCTTTAATAAGAACAAAATATCCCACTAATTTGATTAAAGTATATTTAAAATACAATTCTCGAATACGTACAATGCAAATCCTAGCTTTGTGGTAAAAACTTTTTGTTTCAATAATAAGAAGATACATTATTGTCGGTTCGAGTTATACAGCAACTATATAATATCATCATCACAAAATTCCCCGAAGTTACATGTTATCTTCAAACATTTTCAACTCAACTCTATAAAAAAAATTCTATTATAGAATTAGATTTGTTCCAATATATACTTTTATAATAGAGTTTTTCTATTTATAAAAAAATATATAAAAAATTACTATTTTCATATCTAAATATAGATACAAAAAGTAAAACTTTTCTATATTTTCTTTTAAAATAAAAAAATTATATTATAAAAATATACATTGTAGCAAATTTACCTCTATAGAGATTTCTATTTTATAAGAAATATTGAGACGTCCATTGGAGATGCTTTAAAGCATTACTCCAAGAACAATATAAAAGGAAAAAATGGACTCAAAGAAATTGTATGAATGGTCAAATGTGCAAATTGTATATGATTTGCTCTTTTAATCAAGGCTGTTTAGGATACTCATAAACGAAAATGCGTGGTTTGTATTTCGAGAGGTTATGCTAACCTTGACAAAAGAAAAGTTACTATGGATGACACTTCTAAAAAGTACTTTTTACAATTTGACTATTTCTACACCAAAAAAAATTTGACTAAGTTTATATCAGCTCTTATTTTATTAAACGTACATAATCTGTTTGTATAAGTATATTTTGAGAATAGTTTCAAAGATGCCACAGTTCTTTTACACGTATTTCATGTATCATTATTTCAGTTCAGGTTTTGTAGTTAAGAAAATTAACTATCTGCAATATTTAATACTAAAAAAGCAGGTACCGTTGTAAATCGCAATCATCGCGTACAGCTTTTCTTTAATTTTCTTCATTATCGGGAACTTTTCGTTTTCTCTATTTAAATAAAAAGGTTATGTTAGAGGAATCATTTAAATCGTGATTTACTATTAAATCATTTTTGATGTTCAATGATCTTTCATTGTCGTAGCAAAAGAAAGCAGAACAATTAATATTGTGGGCTATGATATTAACAAGAAAAATAAACAAACAACTTGCACACTCCTTTCCGACAGCAATTTGCAGATAACAACCATACAACTTGTATAATAAACCGAATGTCTGAGTTGTATTTCGGTAGGGTTTGTTTATAATTAACAATATAATCCTGTATATCGCGATAAAATCTTAAATGTATAAATTATGGATAAACAAACCTAATAATCATAGTTAATGGCTTTGATTGGTAACCTTACAAAAAGGTGAAATGACGTTTTTACGCGATTCTTCAGATATTTTACCAATTAAGAAAAATTGTGGAATAAAAAAAATGCAAAAACGTAGGTTTGCGGTTTTACTGACAGAAATATAAAGATAATTTTCATTAAGTAAAAAATTGAGTTTTAGTAGATTATGATAAAAAATATTATAAATTCAACACTTTCATATTATTAAATTATATGCTAATACCATTTTAAAATTTTAAATAAATAGCAATAATTTTTATGATAAATAGTTATGTTAAAATAAAATTATATTATAATTTGTTTTATAATATTATCAAATGTCAATCCATTAATAAATCATATTAAAAATAAGTTAAATATTTATAATAAGAGCTAAAGTAATTTTAATAAATTTTAGTTATTTTCATATTATGTAATAATCATTTTTATTATTGATGTTTATTTTTATCATAAAAGGTGAATACCATATAAAATATTTTAATCAATTAAACATTTTTCCATCATTTCGTAAACTTTGAATTTTTCCGCAGCTTAATTAAATTTTTCAACAGTTTAATTATTTTTCCGTTAGTCTGCGGTTAATCGATGGTTACCAATCAGATATATATATATATATATATATATATATATATATATGCGTGTACAATTATTCTATCTTCCTAGAATTATGAGCTGTCAATTAGAGCACTCATATTGGAGTATATAGGATAGAGTATCTAAATAATACATTTATGTGTATGTATATATTATATATGTACATGTGATTATGGGTATTTATGTTTTATAAGAAATGTGATCCAAAGTATCTACACCCCAAAAATATATTAGGTTACAGTTTCCCATAAATCTTAAAACCCTACAATTACACATATATATATACATACACATAAATGTATTTTTTAGATACTCTACCTTAAGGTATGATTAATCTCGATCTTTTAGCCAAAGTTGTTAACTCATGATTTGAAATTGTCTCAGTTCTTAGTTTTTCTTAATTAAAATCTAAGAAAAATTAAGAAATTGTCTCTTAGCCGAAATTAAGAATTTCAGTTAAAAGACTGGGATTAACGACCATGGAGTAAGGATGCTCTTATAGGCTGGTCAATAATTCTTCGCAAGGTCAGGTTAGTTGGTGGTAGATTTGTCTCTGTTCACGCTTTGCACGTGTTGCTGCGCACACAGTTTATCTAGCAAAATTGATGTCAGTAGAGAGCGTTGGGAGATGTAACTTTCAAAATAAACTACTACAATAAATACCTAATAAGTTATGTAAAAGCATTCATGGCGACATTCACAGTATACCTAGTACCACATTTGGACTAGTTGACTAATAGGAAACTGAGTCCAGATTCAGTAAATTTTGCAAAATAAGAGCATTTCAAATAGAGTTTCTAACAGTTATATCATTGTGTATATATGTATTTTGAGAATCCAATTTTTGGGGTGCTTTTAAATAATAATTATGTCTTTTGGGTTTCTTTTTGGACTGCATCTTCACTTTTTTTGTCACTGAAATATTTTATTAGAAATAAAGATAGAGAATGAGCCTTAAACAGGCTCAATCAAAATGGTTCAATACATAAAGAAATGAGCTTGAAGAGCCCATTTTGCTAAAACGACGACGACAAAGTTTTCAAAACGAAGAAAATGCGAGAAAAGGATGTTTGCAAACTCAGAGGAGATCGATCGGATGTCTTTCACAATCCCGATGATTTCTTTGGACTGGGTGTTGCCGGATATAGCTCTGATGAGCGTTCGATAGTCGGAGAAGACCCTAAGGATAGGGAACTCCAAGGTTTGTGCCAAGCTCTCCTTTACTTCAATGATTTGGGGCTTTGAACTCTTCGCTGCGGAGGCAAGTAATAGGAGACTGTGTCGAAAATAGAGGCTGATGACAGGCCAGAGCAACTGAGAGATGACTGTAGAACCGTATCCAAGAGCTGTAGAGAAAGACCTTAATTGTCTAGATTTGAATCCAAAACTCACGAGAAAAAGAGCAGAGACTGTGTAGACTCTACTGGCATGTGATAGCTGAAAGGATAGTGAAACAAAATCAAGAGCAGCATCACGGTAATGGGCTAAGTGAACCCTATAGACTGAAGCTGTGGGGCAGACTGGATTTGAAGATTGTGCAGCTGTATAAAGATACTCCAGACATGTCGCTCGTTATGGAGGCAAACCGAAATGCATCTGGTAACTCATCTCTAATCTTCCTCCATATCAGATGCAACCTGAGACAAGAACTCAAGAAAGGACGGTGATGCCATGGTGAGCCGGAGACACGTAACTGCGATCCGTGAAAGCACATTGGTAAGGACAGAACACCTACAAAGCAGAGCACCTACCCATACTTTAACCATCAAAAGCCAGTCCTCATAGCTTTGATTTGTTGCGTATTGGAGAGAGATAAGCCTGGAGATGTTTCTTTCTTCAACCAAATTCCTCGCATCACTAAGCCAATCTTCAAGCTGGGTGTTGGTTGACGAAATGGTTTGGAAATAAAATTCAAAACCATCAACATTCATGGATCTGAAGAGATGAGAGGAAAGCCTGTTGGTTCGGAGCGGCGGCGAAGTCAGTAGATCTGGCGGGAGCGGTGGATCTGGTGGTTCTGGTGAACGGGGAGGAGGAGCAACGAGGTTCTCCGACAAGCTCTTCTTGTCGAGAACCGAACGTTGTTCTGTTGAGGCCATCAGACTCGAGGGGAGTAGCTTGAGCAGAGTCACATCTTCAGACGACATATGGAGCTAAACGGAGACGAGACGCAGAGGAACGAAGAGTCGCTGCGGTCAGGAATGGGAGGCGGAGGAGAGACACCGGAGGGAGAGGCTCATATTGAAATCTTCAATCTTGCGGCTGCTTCGTAAGTCGTGACTGCATCTTCACTAATATTGGGCTGTCATTGGCTAAAACGAGCCTGGGTTTTCGATTTCATATGAGTTGTTCAAACCGCACCAAGATAAACTACCAGAAATCTCGTTTGACCTAAAAAAAAACTACCAGAAATCCCGCAGTAAATTTAATAGCAATTACATTTTTAAAATCATACATTTACTTTAAAAGAAAGAAAAAAACATACATTTACTTTTCCAGGGTTTCTACGACTGCAGAATTATCTAAGTAAACACTATCTAGGCTTGGTGACATCCATTTAATTCTATAGAAACTAGGTTTATCACTTTGTTAATAGTGTAACATCTCGGGTCCGGGTTGTGATATATGAAAAGTTTTAAAAGAATTGATTTGGCTACCTATGTCACAAAGTTGACTTGTTTTTTCCGTAGTACATCCGTTCAAAACTCCAGAGTTAAGGGTGCTTGAGATGGAGTAATGCAAAGATGGATGACCTATCGGAAAGTGATTCACGATACCATACGAATGATGCCAAAACATGGAGAAAGATCATGTGGTGATTGCAGGATCACTAAACAAGACTTTTGAATCTTGAAAAAATTAACGGACCGACCGTCGGATGGGATGGGGCCCTCGGTCCGAGAGAGCGGGCATGGGTGGCCTATTAACCGTGGCGGTCGGGGCATTACAAGTGGCATCAGAACTGTTTAGCCATCTCGGTTCTGACTTGAAATGCGTCTTAAGAGTTGTCATGGGGCGCAACGAGGATGCTGCGTTTTTTGAGAGATGGTGAATTGTAACATCCCCGGTTGTGATAAATGGAAATGCTTAAGAGAATTGATTTGACTACATATGTCACCAAAGTTGACTTACCTTTTCCATCACACATTCGTTCAGAACTCCAGATTTAAGCGTGTTTGAGCTGGAGTAGTGGAAAGATGGGTGACCTATCAGAAAATAATTCACGATACCGTACAAGTGAGGCCAAAGCACGAGAAAAGATCATGTGGTGATTGCAGGGTCAGTAAACAAGACTTTCAAACCTTGGAAAAATTAACGAACCGTCGGATGAGATGAGACCCACATGCCAAAAGAGCGGGCGTGGGTGGTCCATTAGCCATGGACCGTTGGAGCGTTATAAATAGATCCTCTGATACGTGTGTTGATATTTTAGCAAAGAGGGATGTGCTGTATGACATTCAATAGAGTTTCTTTCATTGTTGTCCCAATTTCTTATTCTTTGATGTAATGTCTGACCAACTAAACTAATGAAATTAGACGCTAAAGGGATCGGAGAAGGGAAACTTTCTTGAATGTGCCATTTTTTATAACGTGCTGCAAACAAAGTGGTTTAAGCAAGATATCGTTATTGGCCATCTTGAGTTTCAGGTTCTGCCGTATTATCCATCACAGAATTAGCACCTATACTCGGAAGAGATTGAAAAATCGAGCTGTCATTTAGGGCCAAACGACCAACAACGTTTTTTCGGCAGACAGGACAAACGGAATTACATTTAAGCCACTTGTCGATGCAATCCACGTGAAAGCAGTGTTACATGTCGGAAACATCCTGGCTACGTCTCTGTCAACTAGCTTGGAGAGGCAAACAACGCGCTCAACGTCTCTAAAGTTACTTGACGGTGGGTTTGATGGCTTGGATTAACTCATGAAACCTACGAGGGGGTTGAGTTGGATGATTATTGTTGCCCCCTACGAGACTTGATGCAGCGCATCTTGTGGTTAAAGGCTTTTACGACAAACACAGTCAATGAGTTTAATGTGTTTATCAAGCATATACTTATTTGTATTTATTAGTTAGAATTATTTTCTCTTATAGATAATTATTTACTTGATTGGAGAGAGAAAAAGAAGAGAGACAAAGAGAGAGAAAGAGAGTGTTGTTTCTCCGGCCGATGGTGAGGCTTTCATAGCCACCGTCGATCCGGCGTTTATAGGTCTTTTTCCGTTCTAGTTTCTTCACTTGATTTGATATAAGGTTCTTAAAGAGGAAAAAAGCGTTTTACTTTTGTTAGATCGGTTTCCGGGAGGCGGAGGCTTATTTAGCTCCGCCGTTGCCGGCTTTTGTCCCCGGGGCGTAGAGGTTCCTGCTGCTCTGCGTCGTCGGTTTCAGTGGTCTTTGACTTTGAAGACGGTTGGTGGTTTCTTTGGCTCTACGGGAGTCGGCGTAGTCGGTTTAGGGTTTCCCGTGAGATGGAGGAGGTGGATCTAGGGTTTCCTGGTTTTAATTCTTGGTTCTAGTGTGCTTGGTAGTCGGATGAGATCTCGTATCAGTTGATGACGCTCTCCGACGGACTGAAGACGGCTCGGTGTGTGGTAGCTTCGGGGTGTTAAAGATGAGTTCTCGATCTAGATCGATTGAAGCTCTCCTTGGTAAGAAGCTACGGTGATGAAGTGGTTTACGGCGTAGACGCTTGCGTTTGGTGTAACCGGTGAAACGCTGTTCCAGCAATGGTGTCTCCGGCGGTGGCGTGGAAACGGTGGCAGGACTCGTGGTGAAGACGATTGGAGTCTGTCGGTGGAGAATTTTATTATCTCTGGGCTTGGGCCTATTTTGTTAATGTCTCTTTTATATATGCTGCATGTTTGTGGACCTTCTTGTTTGTTGCATGTTTTGGGCTTTGCCCTCTTAAATAAAATTCAATTTGAAAAAGAAAAAAAAAGATAAGTATTTACTTATTTGTATTTATTAGTTAGATTTATTTTATCTTATAGATAATTCTTAAATAATTTAGAGATTAGGATTATAGATTCTCTTAGATTTTATTTCTTATAAATAGTTATCTTATGTCAATATAAAAACAAATTTATCTTTATTGATTGCAATTGCAGATACAGAGCCTTTTAACTCTTAGAAGAGTACTCGAAACCCTATTTTAACTTGTTGAGAGTATCACCAAAATCAAAAGACCTTCTTGTTGGAGTCGAGAGTTATGGACAGTTCAAGGATCTATCATTTTCGCTTCAGTTTTCCAGTTATTTAGCTTCGGTTCTCTATCAAGACTCCATACAACATAAAAGCAATAGCACTACATGTCCAAACGTAGCCATAGTCGCCATGTATAAGGCAATTTCTTGATGTTCGATCATCTTCGAAAACGTTTTGATTGATCAATCTCTCGAAAACTCTAAGGGAGTTGTTTCTTTAATATTCACGCCTATATATATATATATACACGATTACTTAATATTAATATTTTGGATAAATCGAATATATAGATATTAATTTTTGTTTATTTTTGTTTTAAGAATCATTATTTTTCTCTTTGAAGTATATCCGCAATATATAGTCTCGTTTCCTTATATCTAGAAATTTTAAACACAAAATTGAATCAATGAGTACGATTTTTTTTTAAATATTTATGGATCTTTGTAATGAAAGTAGAGAACACCACGAATAAAGAATATCTTGATAAAAAAGAGAGAAAATTTGATGTTTAGTTTCAGTTTGTATAAGAATGTATGCTACAACGGCTGTCGAATCTCGGATTGTGATTTTTGACCAAACCTTCGTCGCCACCAAGTTCCGGTCTCGCTCCTTGCTGCACCATACCAACTATCTTTCTACAGACAGGACATGTGGAGTGAGATTGAAACCACGTCTCGATGCAATTAGTATGAAAACAGTGATTACAACTAGGCAAAACCCTAGCTTTGTCTCCATCAGTAAGCTCTGATAGACAGACGACACATTCGATGCGTCTTTGAACTCTTGAGAGTTAAAGTCTACAACGGGAATTGATCGAAGAATGGATGAATTTATACCGTCCAATTCTTCGAGGGTAACAGTTAAATGTTCATCGCTGCTTCCAGTGTCATGATTGTCACCAATGTTGTAACATTTACTAATACAACTCACCACCAGACTAAAAACTCCAATTGAAATGACGGCGAAGGCGAGAACTATTCCTAGATTGATTAGATCGCTCATCTTCCAAACCCCTAAAGAAGATCCTCTCAGTATATAATTGAAAGTACGTGAGAAGAAACATTGTATCGGAGAGAAAAGTTTTATATCTCATACCCTAGTGATCAAACTTGTTTTATGTTTTTTTGTAAAATTCCCTTTTTCTTCTTTTCTTTGCCCCCTTTTTATTTGATGTACAACGACACACTTTACAAATTGTAAAGTGCTTCTTATTTCTTAGCAATTACGTCTTCATTCTAAATTTGATCATTTGTATTATATTGTTTCCATACTCAGGTTATTAGCTAATATTATTTCCTTCTTTTAAAAAAACTTGTTTAGCATCTTACATTTTGTTCCTAATCTAAGTTCAAACTAAACCTTAAATTTGTTTTTCTTGGAAAAGATCTTCCATGGACAACATAACAGTGCAATATTGATTGTATTAGTTCTTCAGAGTGCTGTCTTCATTTTTGCTAAGAACGTAAATGTCATTAGTAGAATGAAGTTTTTGGTTACAGTTAGATTGAACCAGAATCTGCTCTAAAATTCCATTCTTAAGGACTGCAAAAAAGTTTTTTTAAAAAACCCTAAGAAACTGTCCTGTCTACTATTCTCTCGATTCATCTAGATGATTGAGAAGAGATTTGTAAGGAAACTAAATGTTGTCAAGGAAACTAAATGTTGTCGTATTGATTCTATAGCTTAGCTCTTCATGTCTTTTTTTTTTTTAATTCTGGATAATTATGTTATTACAAACTATGAGAATATTACAGACGATTTTATCCATCACTGATTGCATCACCTCACTTTAACCACCCTATCGAATCCATGCCTGACGGTACTCCTTGCGCCATGCTGGAGAATCTCTTGTAAGCATTCTCTGGTTTAATTCGCATAATTTCTTTTTCATTGGGACTTGAAACCCAAATCTCTTGGTATAGAAGTATTAATGAACCTTAGTCAAACCACTGGACCAAGGGGGTTTCCACAAGCTCTAAGTTCAAACTAAACTTAGAGCTCTTCATGTCTAGCTTTGGAATTAATTTTTAGTTTCTTTTTTTGATTAATCTGGGGATATCCCAGACCCATGGAGAGGCCCAGATTAATCCTCAAGAATAGGTGTAGCCCACGGATAGACGCCTTTTCCAGGTATTCAAATGGGTCTTAAATCATGGGTCCATATCCGTGTTAAGTGACAAGGACAATTGTGACTTATTTTCGCACAACAGGTGGGTCGAACACGTCCAGGTCCGCCTCTTTACCACCCGACCACAATCACCTCGTCATTAATTTTTAGTTTCTTCGGAATGCTCTCGGACATCAACTCTCTAGATTTCCCTTGTGTCACCTTTTCTGCTTTGTCGCATTTCTTTCATTTGTAACGTACCTGCAAACACATTCACAAAAGCCTGCTTATGTATTCTAAACTATCTTTCATGGTATATAGGAATCATTTTAATTTTTTAATATTTAGTTTGGTAAAATTTCATATACTCCCTAGATTATTGGAATTACCATTATAAAATCTTTATTTTTCTAGAGAAACGGAGACAACAAAGGTTCTAAACCTCTTTGACCATCATCTTATATCAGTGCTCTAAGAAACTATACACTAAAACCAGATTTTCATATTTTTGTTTTTTTTTTTCAAAATCCGTGGGTTAACCCCGTCAAAAATATTGAGTTTTTGGTAAATGCTATATATACCGAAGTATATACTCTTCACTTTAGTTTAAAAATTTCAAACCACATTCGACTTTTGATTTAATGTATTCTAAACTATCTTTCAGGGTATATATGAATCACTCTAATTTTTTAAAGTTTAGTTTGGTAAAATTTCATTACTGTCTTGATTAGTGGTATTAGAATTATAAAATCTTCATTATCTAGAGAAACAAAGACAAAAGAGGTTCTAAAATCTTTGACCATCATCTTATGTTAGTGCTAGATGAAACTATACACTAAAATTAGTTTTTCATATTTTTCAAAATTTTCCAAAATCTGTGGATTTAACTCTTCTAAAATAATGAGTTTTCGGTAAATGCTCCATACTGAAGTTTATACTCTTTAATTTTGTTTAAAAATTTTCAAACCACGTTCAAAATTTGAATTAATGTACTCTAAATTATCTTTCATGGTATATAGGAATCATTCTAATTTTTTAATATTTAGTTTGGTAAAATTACATTTACTGTCTAGATTAGTGGTATTAGCATTATAAAATTTTCATTATCTAGAGAAACGGAGACAAAAAAAGGTTCTAAAATCTTTGATCATCATCTTATGTTAGTGCTCGATGAAACTATACACTAAAACAAGATTTTCATATTTTTGAAAATTTTCCAAAATCCGTGGGTTAACGCCTTCTAAAATAATGAGTTTTCAGTAAATACTCTATATACTGAAATTTATACTCATCACTTTTGTTTAAATATTTCAAACCACATTTTTCATATTTGAATTAATATATTCTAAACTATCTTTCATGGTATATAGGTATCATTATAATTTTTTAATATTTAGTTTGGTAAAATTTCATATACTGCCTACATTAGTGGAATTACCGTTATAAAATCTTCATTGTCGAGAGAAACAAAGACAACCTGAGGTTCTAAACCTCTTTGACCATCATCTTATGTCAGTGCTAGAAACTATACACTAAAACCAGATTTTCATATTTTTGAATATTTTCCAAAATCCGTCGGTTAACCCTTTCTAAAATAATGACTTTTAGGTAAATGCTCTATATACTAAATTTTATACTCTTCACTTTTGTCTAAAAATTTCAAACCACATTCGACAATTGAATTAATGTATTCTAAACTATCTTTCATGGTATATAGGAATCATTCTAATTTTTTAATATTTAGTTTATTAAAATTTCATTTACTGACTAGATTAGTGGAATTAGCATTACTTAAATCTTCATTATCTAGAGAAGCGAAGACAACCGAGGTTCTAAACTCTTTGAACATCATTTTATGTTAGTGTTCGATTAAACTATACTATAAAACCAGAATTTTCATATTTTTGAAATTTTTCCAAAATCTGTGGGTTAACCCCTTATAAAATAGTAAGTTTTCGGTAAATACTCTATATACTGAAGTTTATACTCTTTACTTAAAAAAAAAATCAAACCACATTAAACATTTGAATTTATGTATTCTAAACTATCTTTCATGGTATATATGAATAATTTTAATTTTTTAATATTTAGTTTGTAAAATTTCATATACTGCCTAGATTAGTGGATTTACCATTATAAAATATTTATTTTCTAGAGAAACGGAGACATCAAAGGTTCTAAACCTCTTTGATCATCATCTTATGTCAGTGCTCTAAGAAACTATAAACTAAAACAAGACTTTCATATTTTTGAATTTTTTCAAAATCCTGTAGGTTAACCCCTTTCAAAAATATTGAGTTTTCGGTAAATGCTCTATATACTGAAGTTTATACTATTCACTTTAATTTAAAATTTTCAAAACCAAATTATACATTTTAATTTATGTATTCTAAACTATATTTCATGGTATATAGGAATCATTCTAATTTTTAATATTTAGTTTGGTAAAATTTCATATACTACCTAGATTAATGGAATTACCATTATAAAATCTTTATTTTTTAGAGAAACGGAGACATCAAAGGTACTAAACCTCTTTGACCATCATCTTATGTAACTTCTCTAAGAAACTACACACTGAAACAAGATTTTCATATTTTTGAAAAATTTCCAAAATACTTGGCCCCTTCTAAAATAATGAGTTTTCGGTAAATGCTCTATATACTGAAGTTTATACTCTTCACTTTTAAAAAAAAATTTCAAACCACATTCAACAATTGAATTTATGTATTCTAAACTATCTTTTATGGTATATAGGAATCAATCTATTTTTTTAATATTTAGTTTGGTAAAATTTCATATATTGCCTAGATTAAAGAAATTACCAATATAAAATCTTTATTTTCTAGAGAAACGAAGACAACAAATGTTTCCATCATCTTATGTCAGTGCTCTAAAAAACTATACACACCAGATTTTCATATTTTTGAAATTCTTTCAAAATCCGTGGGTTAACCCCTTCAAAAATATTGAGTTTTTGGTAAATGCCCAATATACTAAAGGTTATACTTTTCACTTTAGTTAAACATTTTTAAACCACATTCTTCGTTTGAATTAATGTATTCTAAAATATCTTTCATGGTATATAGAAATCATTCTAATTTTTTAAAAATTTAGTTTTGTAAAATTTCATTTACTGTCTAGATTAGTGGAATTACTATCATAAAATCTTTATTTTCTAGAGAAACGGAGACAACAAATGTTCTAAACCTCTTTGACCATCATATTATGTTAGTTCTCGATTAACCTATACACTAAAACCAGATTTTCATATTTTTGAATTTTTTCCAAAATCCGTTGGTTATTCCCTTCTAAAACATTGAGTTTTCGGTAAGTGATCTATATATATTTAAAAAATTTCAAACCACATTGAACATTTGAATATGTATTATAAACTATCTTTCATGGTATATAGGAATCATTCTAATTTTTAATATTTACTTTGGTAAAATTTCATATACTACCTAGATTAGTGGAAATTACCATTATAAAATCTTTATTTTTTAGAGAAACGAAGACATCAAAGGTTCTAAACCTCTTTGACCATCATCTTATGTCAGTTCTCTAAGAAACTATACAGTAAAACAAGATTTTCATATTTTTGAATTTTTTTCAAAATCAGTGGGTTAACCCGTTCTAAAATAATGACTTTTAGGTAAATGCTCTATATACTGAAGTTTATACTCTTCACTTTTGTCTAATAATTTCAAACCACATTCAAAAATTGAATTAATGTATTTTAAACTATCTTTCATGGTATATAGGAATCATTATAATTTTTAATATTTAGTTTGGTAAATTTTCATTTACTGTCTAGATTAGTGGTGTTAGAATTATAAAATCTTCATTATCTAGAGAAACAGAGACTAAAGAGGTTCTAAAATCTTTGACCATCATCTTATGTTAGTGCTCGATGAAACTATACACTAAAACCGGAATTTTCATATTTTTGAAAAATTTCCAAAATTCGTGGGTTAACCTCTTCTAAAATAATGATTTTTCAGTAAATGTCCTATATACTGAATTTTATACTCTGCACTTTTGTCTAAAAATTTCAAACCACATTCGAAAATTGAATTAATGTATTCTAAACTATCTTTCATGGTATATAGGAATCATTCTAATATTTTAATAATTAGTTTACTAAAATTTCATTTACTGAATAGATTAGTGGAATTAGCATTATAAAATCATTCATTATCTAGAGAAGCGAAGACAATCGAGGTTCTAAACTTTTTGACGATCATCTTATGTTAGTGCTCGATGAAACTATACACTAAAACCAGATTTTCATATTTTTAAAACATTTCCAAAATCCGTGGGTTAACCCCTTCTAAAATAATGAGTTTTCGGTAAATGCTCTATATACTGAAGTGTATACTCTTTACTTTTGTTTAAAAAAATTCAAACCACATTGAACAATTGAATTTATGTATTCTAAGCTATCTTTCATGGTATATAGGAATCATTTTAAGAAACTATATACTAAAACAAGATTTTCATATTTTTAAAATTTTCAAATACGTTGGTTAACCCTTTCAAAAATATTGAGTTTTCGGTAAATACTCTATATACTGAAGTTTATACTCTTCACTTTAGTTTAAAATTTTCAAACCACATTCTACATTTGAATTAATGTATTCAAAACTATCTTTCATGTTATATAGGGTATTATTATTATTTTTTAATATTTAGTTTACTAAAATTTCATATACTGCATAGATTAGTGGAATTAGCATTATAAAATCTTCATTATCTAGAGAGACAGAGACAACAAAGGTTCTAAACTATTTTACCATCATCTTATGTTAGTGTTCGATGAAACTATACACTAAAACCAGATTTTCATATTTTTGAAATTTTTCCAAAATCTGTGGGTACCCCTTCTAAAATAATGAGTTTTTGGTAAATGCTCTATATACTAAAGCTTATACTCTTCACTTTTGTTTAAAAATTTCAAACCACATTCGAAAATTTAATTAATGTATTCTAAACCTATCTTTCATGGTATATATGAATCATTATAATTTTTTAATATTTAGTTTGGTAAAAATTCATATACTGCCTAGATTAGTGGAATTACCATTATAAAATCTTTATTTTCTAGAGAAGGAGTGACAACAAAAGTTCTAAACTTCTTTGACCATCATCTTATGTAAGTTCTCGATGAAACTATACACTAAAACCAGATTTTAATAGTTTTGAAATTTTTCCTAAATCCGTGTGTTAACCCCCTTCTAAAATAATGAGTTTTCGGTAGATGCTCTTTATAATGAAGTTTATACTCTTTACTTTTGTTTAAAAAAAATTCAAACCACATTCAACATTTGTATTAATTTATTCTAAACTATCTTTCATGGTATATAGGAATTATTTTAACTTTTAATATTTAGTTTGGTAAAATTTCATATACTATCTAGATTAGTGGAATTACCATTATAAAATCTTTATTTTCTAGAGAAACAGAGACAACAAATGTTCTAAACCTCTTTGACCATCATCTTATGCCAGTTGTCCATGAAACTATACACTAAAACCAGATTTTCATACTTTTGAATATTTTCCAAAATCCGTGGGTTAACCCTTTCTAAAATAATGACTTTCCGTTAAATGCTCTATATATTGAAGTTTATACTCTTCTCTTTTGTCTAAAAATTTCAAACTACATTCGACAATTGAATTAATGTATTCTAATCTATCTTTCATGGTATATAGGAATCATTATAATTACTTAATATTTAGTTTGGTAAAATTTCATATACTACCTATAGATTAGTGGACTTATCATTATGAAATCTTCATTATCTAGAGAAACGAAGACAACAGATGTTCTAAACTCTTTGACCATCATCTTATGTTAGTGCTCAATTAAACTATACACTAAAACCAGATTTTTATATTTTTGAAATTTTCCAAAATCCGTGGGTTAACCCCTTCTAAAATAATGAGTTTTCGGTAAATGCTCTTTATACTGAAGTTTTACTCTTTACTTTTGTTTAAAAAAATTCAAACCACATTCAACATTTGTATTAATTTATTCTAAACTATCTTTCATGGTATATAGGAATTATTCTAAATTTTAATATTTAGTTTGGTAAAATTTCATATACTATCTAGATAAGTGGAATTACCATTATAAAATCTTTATTTTCTAGAGAACCATCATCTTATGTCAGTGCTCTAAAAAACTATACACTAAAACCAGATTTTCATATTTTTGAAATTCTTTCATAATCTGTGAGTTAACCCCCATCAAAAATATTGAGTTTTCAGTAAATACTCTATATAGTAAAGGTTATAATCTTCACTTTAGTTTAAAAATTTCAGACCACATTCGTCATTTGAATTAATGTTCTAAACCTCTTTAACCATCATCTTATATCAGTTCTCGATGAAACTATACACTAAAACCAGATTTTCAAAATCCGTGGGTTAACCCCTTCTAAAATAATGATTTTTCGGTAAAATGTTCTATATACTAAAGTTTATATTCTTCTCTTTTGTCTAAAAATTTCAAACCACATTCGACAATTGAATTAATGTATTCGAAAATATCTTTCATGGTATATATGAAACGTTCTAATTTTTTAATTTTTAGTTTACTAAAAATTTATTTACTGGCTAGATTAGTGGAATTAGCATTATAAAATCTTCATTATCTAGAGAAGCGAAGACAACCGAGGTTCTAAACTCTTTGAACATCGTCTTATGTTAGTGCTAGATGAAACTATACTAAAGCCAGATTTTCATATTTTTGAAAATTTTCCAAAATTCGTGGGTTAACCCCTTCTAAAATAATCAGTTTTCAGCAAATGCTCTATATACCAAAGTTTATACTCTTTACTTTAAAAACAAAAATTAAAACCACAGTTCAACATTTGAATTTATGTTTTCTAAACTATCTTTCATGGTATATAGGAATAATTCTAATTTTTTAATATTTAGTTTGGTAAAATTTCATATAATGCCTAGATTAGTGGAATTACCGTTATAAAATCTTTATTTTCTAAAGAAAAAGAGACATCAACGGTTCTAAACCACTTTGACCATCATCTTATGTCAGTTCTCTAAGAAACTATACACTAAAACAAGATTTTCATATTTTTGAAATTTTTTCAAAACCCGCGGTTTAACCCCTTCAAAAATATTGAGTTTTCGGTAAATGCTTTATATATTGAAGTTTATACTCTTCACTTTAATTTAAAAATTTTCAAACCACATTATACATTTGAATTAATGTATTCTAAACTATCTTTCATGGTATATATGAATCATTCTAATTTTTGATATTTAGTCTGGTAAAATTTCATATACTGTCCTAGATTAATGGAATTACCATTTTAAAATCTTTATTTTCTAGAGAAACGGAGACAACAAATGTCCTAAACATCTTTGACCATCATCTTATGTCAGTTCTCAATTAAACTATACACTAAAACTATATTTTCATATTTTTGATTTTTTTTTCAAAATCCGTGGGTTAACCCTTTCTAAAATTATGACTTTTCGGTAAATGCTCTATATACTGAAGTTTATACTCTTCACTTTAAAAAAAAAGAATTTCAAACCACATTCGACAATTGAATTAATGTATTCTAAACTATCTTTCATGGTATATAGGAATCATTCTAATTTTTAATATTTAGTTTATTAAAATTTTATATAATGTCTAGATTAGTGGAATTATCATTATAAACTCTTTATTTTCTAGAGAAACAGGAGACATCAACGGTTCTAACCCTTTTTGACCATCATCTTATGTCAGTGTTTTAAGAAACTATACAGTAAAACAAGATTTTCATATTTTTGAAATTTTTCCAAATTTCGTGGCTTAACACCTTCAAAAATATTGAGTTTTCGGTAAATGCTCTATATATTGAAGTTTATACTCTTCAATTTAATTTAAAATTTTCAAAACACATTAAACATTTGAATTAATGTATTCTAAACTATATTTCATAGTATATATGAATCATTCTAATTTTTTAATATTTAGTTTGGTAAAATTTCATATACTACCTAGATTAGTGGAATTATCATTATAAAATCTTCATTATCTAGAGAAACGAAGACAACAGATGTTCTAAACTCTTTGAACATCATCTTATGTTAGTGTTTGATGAAACTATACACTAAAACCAGATTTTCATATTTTTGAAAATTTTCCAAAATTCGTGGGTTAACCCCTTCTAAAATAATGAGTTTTCGGTAAATACTCTATATACCGAAGTTTATACTCTTTATTTTTTTATAAAAAAAAATTAAAACCACGTTCAACATCTTTCATGGTAAATTTGAATAATTCTATTTTTTTAATATTTAGTTTGGTAAAATTTCATATAGTGCCTAGATTAGTGGAATTACCATTATAAAAACTTTATTTTCTAGATAAACGGAGACATCAACGGTTCAACCTCTTTTGACCATCATATTATGTCAGTGCTCTAAGAAACTATACACTAAAACAAGATTTTCATATTTTTGAATTTTTTTCAAAATCCGTGGGTTAATAACACCTTCAAAAATATTGAGTTTTCGGTAAATGCTCTATATATTGAAGTTTATACTCTTCACTTTAATTTAAAATTTTCAAACCACATTATACATTTGAATTAATGTATTCTAAATTATCTTTCATGGTATATAGGAATCATTCTAATTTTTTAATATTTAGTTTGGTAAAATTTCATATACTATCTATAGATTAGTGGAATTATCATTATAAGATCTTCATTATCTAGAGAAACGAAGACAATAGATGTCCTAAACTCTTTGACCATCATCTTATGTTAGTGCTCGATTAAACTATACACTAAAACCAGATTTTCATATTTTTGAAATTTTCCAAAATCCGTGGGTTAACCCCTTCAAAAGTATTGAGTTTTCGGTAAATGCTCTATATACTGAAGTTTATACTCTTCACTTTTTTAAAAGAAATTTCAAACCACATTCGACAATTAAATTAATGTATTCTAAACTATCTTTCATGGTATATAGAAATCATTCTAATTTCTTAAATTTAGTTTGGTAAAATTTCATTTATTGTCTAGATTAGTGGAATTACCATTATAAAGACTTTATTTTATAGAGAAATGGAGACCATAAATATTCTAAACCTCACCATCATCTTATGTCAGTTCTCGATGGAACTATACACTAAAACCAGATTTTCATATTTTTGATTTTTTTTCAAAATCCGTTGGTTATTTCCTTCTAAAATATTAAGTTTTTGGTAAGTGCTCTATATACTGAAGTTTATACTCTTTACATTTGTTTAAAAAATTTCAAACCACATTCAACATTTGAATTAATGTATTCTAAACTATCTTTCATGGTATATAGGAATCATTCTAATTTTTAATATTTAGTTTGGTAAAATTTCATATACTACCTAGATTAGTGGAATTACCATTATAAAATCTTTATTTTCTAGAGAAACGGAGACATCAAAGGTTCTAAACCTCTTTGACCATCATCTTATGTCAATGCTCTAAGAAACTATACAGTAAAAAAAGATTTTCATATTTTTGAAATTTTTTCAAAATCTATGGGCTAACCCCTTCAAAAATATTGAATTTTCGGTAAATGCTCTATATACTGAAGTTTATACTCTTCACTTATGTTTAAAAATTTCGAACCACATTCTACAATTGAATTAATGTATTCTAAACTATCTTTCATGGTATATAGGAATCATTCTAATTTTTGATATTTAGTTTGATAAAATTTCATATACTGCCGTGATTAGTGAAATTACCATTATAAAATCTTTATTTTCTAGAGAAACGGAGACAACAAATGTCCTAAACATCTTTGACCAGCATTTTATGTTAGTTCTCAATTAAACTATACACTAAAACCATATTTTCATATTTTTTTTTTTTTTCAAAATTCGTGTGTTAACCCCTTCAAAAATAATGAGTTTTCGGTAAATGCTCTATATACTGAAGTTTATACTCTTCACTTTTGTTTAAAAATTTCGAACCACATTCGACAATTGAATTAATGTATTCTAAACTATCTTTCATGGTATGTAGGAATCATTCTAATTTTTTTATATTTAGTTTGGAAAAATTTCTTATACTGCCTAGATTAGTGGAATTACCATTATAAAATCTTTATTTTATAGAGAAACGGAGACAACAAATGTCCTAAACATCTTTGACCATCATCTTATGTCAGTTCTAGATTAAACTATAAACTAAAACCATATTTTCATATTTTTGAATTTTTTTCAAAATCCCGTGGGTTAACCTCTTCAAAAATAATGAGTTTTCGGTAAATGTTCTATTTACTGAAGTTTATAATCTTTACTTTTGTTTAGTAAATTTCAAACCACATTCAACATTTGAATTAATGTATTCTAAATTATCTTTCATTGTATATAGGGATCATTCTAATTTTTAATATTTAGTTTGGTAAAATTTCATATACTATATAGATTAGTGGAATTATTATTATAAAGTCTTTATTTTCTAGAGAAACGGAGACATCAAAGGTTCTAAACCTCTTTGACCATCATATTATATCAGTGCTCTAAGAAACTATACACTAAATTAATATTTTCATATTTTTGATTTTTTTTTCAAAATCCGTGGGTTAACCCCTTCAAAAATATTGAGTTTTCGGTAAATGCTTTTGATACTGAAGTTTATACTCTTCACTTTTGTTTTAAAATTTCGAACCACATTCGACAATTGAATTAATATATTACAAACTATCTTTCATGGTATATAGGAATCATTATAATTTTTTTGATAATTAGTTTGGTAAAATTTCATATTCTACCTAGATTAGTGGAATTACCATTATAAAGTCTTTATTTTCTCGAGAAACGGAGACAAAAAATGTCCTAAACATCTTTGAACATTATCTTATGTCAGTTCTCGATTAAACTATAAACTAAAACCATATTTTTATATTTTTGATTTTTTTTCAAAATCCCGTGGGTTAACCCCTTCAAAATAATGGGTTTTCAGTAAATGTTCTATATGCTGAAGTTTATAATCTTTACTTTTGTTTAAAAAATTTCAAACCACATTAGACATTTGAATTAATGTATTCTTTTCAAATCCCGTGGGTTAACCTCATCAAAAATAATGAGTTTTCGGTAAATACTCTATATACTGAAGTTTATAATCTTTACTTTTGCTTTAAAATTTTCAAACCACATTAGACATTTGAATTAATGTATTATAAACTATCTTTCATGGAATATAGGAATCATTCTAATTTTAAATATTTAGTTTGGTAAAATTTCATATATTACCTAGATTAGTGGAATTACCATTATAAAATCTTTATTTTCTAGAGAAACGGAGACATCAAAGGTTCTAAACCTCTTTGATCATCATCTTATGTCATTGCTCTAAGAAACTATACACAAAAACTAGTTTTTCATATTTTGATTTTTTTTTCAAAATCCATGGGTTAACCCCTTCAAAAATATTGAGTTTTCGGTAAGTGCTCTATATACTTAAGTTTATACTCTTCACTTTAATTTAAAATTTTCAAACCACGTTATACATTTGAATTAATGTATTATAAACTATTTTCATGGTATATAGGAATAATTCTAATTTTCAATATTTAGTTTGGTAAAATTTCATATACTATCTAGATTAGTGGAATTATACTATTATATAACATGAAAGATAGTTTAGAATACATTAATTCATATGTAGAATATGGTTTGAAAATTTTAAACTAAAGTGAATAGATCATATACCGAAAACTCAATATTTTGAAGGGGGTTAGCCCACGAATTTTAAAAAAAATTCAAAAATATGAAATCTTTGTTTTAGTGTATAGTTTTTTAGAGCACTGACATAATATGATGGTCAAAGAGGTTTAGAACCTTTGATGTCTCCGTTTCTCTAGAAAATAAAGATTTTATAAAGGCAGTATATGAAATTTTACCAAACTAAATATTAAAAAATTAGAATGATTCCTATATACCATAAAATATAGTTTAGAATACATTAATTCAAATGTTAAATGAGGTTTGAAATTTTTTAAACAAAAGTAAAGAATATAAAATTCAGTATATAAAGCATTTATCCAAAACTCATTATTTTAGAAGGGGTTAAACCCACAGATTTTGGAAAAAATTTCGAAAATATGAAAATCTGGTTTTAGTGTATAGTTTCTTAGAGCACTCATAAGATGATGGTCAAAGAGTTTAGAACTTCTGTTGTCTCTGTTTCTCTAGGTAATGAAGATTTTATAATGCTAACTCTAATAATCTAGGAAGTATATAAAATTTTAGTAAACTAAATATTAAAAAATTAGAATGATTCTTATATAACCTGAAAGATATTTTAGAATACATTAACTCAAATGTAGAATGTGGTTTGAAAATTTTAAACTAAAGTGAAGATTATAAACTTCAGTATATAGAGCATTTACCGGAAACTCAATATTTTTTATGGGGTTAACCCACGGATTTTGAAACAATTTCAAAAATATGAAATCCTTGTTTTAGTGTATAGTTTTTTAGAGCACTGAAATAAGATGATGGTCAAAGAGGTTTAGAATCTTTGATGTATTCGTTTCTCTAGAAAATAAAGATTTCTTAATGGTAATTCCACTAATCTAGGAAGTATATAAAATTTTACCAAACTAAATATTAAAAAATAGAATGATTCCTATATACCACGAAATATAGTTTAGAATACATTACTTTAAATTTATAATGTGGTTTGAAAATTTTAAATTAAAGTGAAGAATATAAACTTCAGTATATAGAGCATTTACCGAAAACTCAATCTTATTGAAGGGGTTAACCCACGGATTTTTAAAAAAATCAAAAATATGAAAATCTTGTTTTAGTGTATAGTTTCTTAGAGCACTTACATAAGATGATGGTCAAAGAGGTTTAGAACCTTTGATGTCTCTGTTTCTCTAGAAAATAAAGATTTTATAATGGTAATTCCACTAAGGTAGGCAGTATATGAAATTTTACCAAACTAAATATTAAAAAAATAGAATGATTCCTATATACCATAAAAGATAGTTTAGAATACATAAATTCAAATGTAGAATGTGGTTTGAATTTTTCTAAAAAAAATTAAAGAGTATAAACTTCAATATATCGAGCATTAACCAAAACTCATTATTATAGAAGGGGTTAGTCCACGGATTTTGGAAAATTTTCAAAAATATGAAAATATGGTTTTAGTGTATAGTTTACATTGAGCACTAACATAAGATGATGGTCAAATATTTTAGAACCTCTTTTGTCTTTGTTTCTCTAGATAATGAAGAATTTATAATGCTAATACCACTAATCTAGACAGTAAATTAAATTTTACCAAACTAAATTTTTAAAAATTAGAATGATTCCTATATACCATGAAAGATAGTTTAGAATACATTAATTCAAATGTCGAATGTGGTTTGAATTTTTTTAACTAAAGTGAAGAGTATAAACTTCAGTATATAGAGCATTTGTCGAAATCTCAATATTTTTGAAGGTGTTAACCCACGGATTTTGAAAAAAAATCAAAAATATGAAAATCTTGTTTTAGTGTATATTTTAATAGAGCACTGACATAAGATGATGTTCAAAGAGTTTAGAACCTCGGTTGTCTTCGCTTCTCTAGATAATGAAGATTTTATAATGCTAATTCCACTAATCTAGTCTGTAAATTAAATTTTTAGTAAACTAAATATTAAAAAATTAGAATGTTTCCTATATACCATGAATGATAGTTTAGAATACATTAATTCAAATGTCGAATGTGGTTTGAAATTTTTAAACTAAAGTGAAGAGTATAAACTTCAGTATATAGAGCATTTGTCGAAATCTCAATATTTTTGAACGGGTTAACCCACGGAAATTGAAAAAAATTCAAAAATATGAAAATCTTGTTTTAGTGTATAGTTTATTATAGCACTGACATAAGATGATGTTCAAAGAGGTTTAGATTCTTTGTTGTCTCCGTTTCTCTAGAAAATAAAGATTTTGTAATGGTAATTCCACTAATCTAGGCAGTATATGAAATTTTACCAAACTAAATATTAAAAAATTAGAATGATTCATATATAAGATGAAAGATAGTTTATAATACATTAATTCAATTGTCAAACGTGGGTTTAAATTTTTAAACAAAAGTGAAGAGTATAAACTTCAATATATAGAGCATTTACCGAAAACTCATTATTTTATAATGGGTTAACCTACGGATTTTGGAAAATTTTCAAAAATATGAAAATCTGGTTTTAGTGTATAGTTTCATCGAGCACTAACATAATATGATGGTCAAAGAGTTTAGAACCTCTGTTGTCTTCGTTTCTCTAGATAATGAAGATTTTATAATATAATTCCACTAATCTAGGCAGTATATGAAATCTTAGTAAACTAAATATCAAAAAATTAGAGTGATTCCTATATACCATGAAAATTAGTTTAGAATACATTAATTCAAATGTCGAATGTGGTTTGAAATTTTTTAACTAAAGTGAAGAGTATAAAATTCAGTATATAGAGCATTTGTCGAAATCTCAATATTTTTGAACGGGTTAACCCACGGAAATTGAAAAAAATTCAAAAATATGAAAATCTTGTTTTAGTGTATAGTTTATTAGAGCTAATTTTATAATGAACGGGTTAACCCACGCTTCTCTAGATAATGAAGATTTTATAATGCTAATTTCACTAATCTAGTCAGTAAATCAAATTTTAGTAAACTAAATATTAAAAAATTAGAATGATTCCTATATATCATTAAATATAGTTTGAAATTTTAAACTAAAGTGAAGAGTATAAACTTCAGTATATAGAGCATTTACCGAAAACTCAATATTTTTGAAGGGGTTAACCCACAGATTTTTAAAAAAATTCAAAAATATGAAAATCTGGTTTTAGTGTATAGTTTCATCGAGCACTAACATAATATGATGGTCAAAGAGTTTAGAGCCTCAGTTATCTTCGTTTCTCTAGATAATGAAGATTTTATAATGCTAATTCCTCTAATCTAGTTAGTAAATGAAATTTTAGTAAGCTAAATATTAAAAAATTAGAATGATTTCTATATACCTTGAAAGATAGTTTAGAATATATTAATTCAAATGTAGAATGTGGTTTGAATTTTTAAACTAAAGTGAACAGTATAAACTTCAGTATATAGAGTATTTACTGAAAACATAATATTTTTGAAGGGGTTAACCCATGGATTTTGAAAAAAAATCAAAAATATAAAATTTTTGTTTTTAGTATATAGTTTCATCGAGAACTACATAAGATGATGATCAAAGAGGTTTGGAACCTTTTTTGTCTCTGTTTCTCTAGATAATAAAGATTTTATAATTGTAACTCCACTATTCTAGACAGTATGTGAAATTTTACTAAACTAAATATTAAAAAATAAAAATAATTCCTATATATCATAATGATAGTTTACAATATATTAATTTAAATGTGGAGTGTGGCTTGAAATTTTTCAACAAAAGTGAAGAATTTAAACTTCAGTATATAGAGTATTTACTAAAAATTCATTATTTTAGAAATAGTTAGCCCACGAATTTTGAAAATATTTTCAAAAATATGAAAATCTGGTTTTAGTGTATAGTTTCACCGAGCACTAACATGAGATGGTGGTCAAAGAGTTTACAATCGCTATTGTCTCCGTTTCTCAAGATAGTGAAACTTTTATAATACTAGTTGCACTAATCTAGGCAGTATATGAAATTTTAGTAAACTAAATATTAAAAAAATAGAATGATTTTTATATATCATAAAAGATAGTTTAAAATACATTAATTCAAATGTATAATGTGATTTGAAAATTTTAAACTAAAGTAAAGAATATAAACTTTAGTATATAGAGCATTTACCGAAAACTCAATATTTTTTGAAAGGTTAATCCACGGATTTTTAAAAAAAATCAAAAATATGAAAATCTAGTTGTAGCGTATAATTTCTTAGAGAATTGACATAAGATGATGGTTAAAGAGATTTAGAACATTTGTTGTATCTTTTTCTCTAGAAAATAAAGATTTTATAATAGTAATTTCACTAATCTAGGAAGTATATAAAATTTTACCAAACGAAAAATAGATTTGTCTAAACCTACTCCATCTGATTCCAATTGTAAATAGTTTTAGCAAAAAATGTTTGTTTCACAATATAAATAATATACATATTTCAATGCACATTTTCATTCATTGAATATTGTGTGACTAATGAAATAATGTTATGTTTTTTATAACTAGTTAAATTAATTGATTAAATATTTTTTTTTTAAAAATAATAAATTTCAAAATATTTGTACTTTTAAGCAAAACTATTTATAATTAGAAACGGAGGTAGTATTATCTAATATAAAATTTCTGCTACTCAGAAATAAAGTTACATTTGTTATGATTATATGATACTGTAGTTTCTAGGTCTTATTTATTCAATATCTGTGTTTGTATATGTGTGTGTGTATATATATCTAGGTGTGGTCATGAACTTTATTTGGTAAAATGAAATATCTTAGTTGAAGCCTAAAGATGAGTCCAAGAAAACATATAAAGATACACCTAGGTAAATTCTCGAGAGTAACATTTAGAAAATGTCCATGAAGCATTAGGCTCATCACCGGCCAGAGGAGGATGCATCATCATCGCCCGTGGATTCTGATCTTTGCGAGCCTTCAACTTTTTTCTCGGTCTCTCTTCTTTTCTCTTCTCTGTCTTCTTTCCCTTTATTAATCCTCTCCCTAATCTCTTCCTCCTATTACAAGAAAAAAATATTCATAATTACTACTAAGACAAATGTTTTTTTTAATAACAGAGAAAATGTTGAAACCTTGTAATCTCAGTTAATTAGTAGCTACATATGCTGTAAACTTACATTGTCAAGTGATTTAGCGTCAGGAGTCCTGGAACCATGAACACCCGCTCGGTTCGAGGCTTTTCCAACCATTGTCCTCACGCCGTAGTACAGACCTTCACACTTTCCGGCGGCTCTTACAGATCCCGACCATTTTCCGATCATCATTTTTCTAGCTTGATCCTTACCTTTGATCGTTCCTAAGCTTGACCTTCTATATATGAACGTGAGGTGTGGTGCATTACTACTATCCACTGCTTGTCACGTGTCACTAAAATGTCCACGTGGTGTACTCAAAAGTCTAGTAGATCACCACGTGCCATTTGAGTTCCGGGTCGGGTTAACAAACGGTTCCGGACCTTCCGGTTAATCTCAGTCGATCGCATTCGATGCCGGTTACTGACAACCGAGATCGCTAAAACCAAGACCGTTAATTATATTTTCTTTATTAACACCTAAAATTATTTTAAGAAAATAGTAATAATACAAGAGAAATTAGGGTCTCTACCAACCAACTATAACGATATTTGTGAACTGCCAAAACCCCAAAAAGACGTGACTGTTCACGAAGTGTCTTTACTCTGGTACCCCTACTACATAAAGCTGTGAAAAACAGACACCATATCTTTCGAATCGATACGCAAAGATCTTATATCAACCAAATCGTTGTGTCAGACAGTTCGAGTAATCTGTGGACAGACGTTATATTTCACCAAATTCGATAAAACCAAGGACTATTCATCGACGGTTTCTCATTTCTCTTTTTCCCACATTCTAAACTTCTATTCTAAACTTCTATTTTAAACTAGACTCTTTAAACTAACGGAGTGAAGAAAGTGATGGAAGATAACGACGGAATCCGGCGGCCTAATTGCCGTCTGCCGGAACGCCTTTTCGCTTTCGGTGAAGAACCCACCGGCGTAAGGGTCACTCCCTATCACAAAGCAGGCGCAATTAGGAGTATACTTAACGCTCTCGATCCTGAGGAAATCGACCACATCAGGGCTTCTCCCTTCTCCAGATTAATTGAGATCGCCGACAAACCAAGTTTCTCCGGCAGGTTTGGTCGATATATTATATCGAGACAACTCAAAGTGTTTAAAAAGCATGAGGCTTGGTTCCTCTTCGCTGGTAAACCGATTAGGTTTTCAATTAGGGAGTTTGCTCTGGTGACCGGGCTGAACTGTAGCAAATTTCCGAAACGATGCAAGAGGAAAGCGAAGAACTTCATGGAAGATGTTGGGGAGAAACCATATTGGGCCGAACTGTTTGGATCGCTAAGAGAGGTACCCGTATCATCTGTTGTTAAGATGTTGGGGAAGAAAACAGTGGTTGACAGAGAGACAAGGTTTAAGTATGCATATCTCTCCTTACTCTCTTCTGTTATTCTACCAACCACACATTCACCTCGGATATCACAAGAAGCCGCAGAGATTATCAAGGATTTTGATGCGTTTTTTGCGTATCCGTGGGGGAGGGTCTCATTCGAGATGTTAATGAGTAGCATAAAGGAGAGAAAGGAAGTCGCTCTCTATCAGAACACGATTGCTCTTAAGGGATTTGTGCTTGCTCTTCAACTGGTAATTGTTGAATGTGTGCCTGCGCTAACCGAAGTTGTGCAAGATGGAAGTTCTTCTGGATCAGACGGTGAGGCAGGGGGTGATGATGATCCGTTACAGCTTGACAAAGACGGGAGGAAAAATATCAGTCCTGGTCACGCACGCGACACGGATGCTGCAGGGAAGGTAATGAGTTATGAGACAATGAAATTGAATTACTTTGTATTTTTGATGTTCTGTTTTCAACATTAATATCACGCACGCGACACTGATATTTTTGATGTTCTGTTTTCAACATTAGTAAAATTGAATTACTATGTAGTACTGTATAATGAATGATGATGTTTTCACGAATGCAGGCAGTAGTTGAGTCGATTATGCTAGATGGGAATGGGGAGGTAACCCTCGCTGCAGATTACCAATGGTCAGATGACGAAGAGGATGATGCCGTCTCTAATATGGTGGGTCTAGTCGAGCAGCGATTTGGTTTCAGAAATGATTGTTTTGTTGGTGGGGCAACAAAAGAGGATGTCACGCGGATGCGTCAAGAGTCAAAAGCTGAATTGCTAAACCGAAAGACTGTGAAATCCAAGCCGGGTACATCTTCTCAGCTCCAAGATGGCGTTGACTTTGATCTCTTGGCCTCGATGGTAAGAGATAAACTTAAGGACGACTTCCAACTGTTACATGGGAGCGTAGCAAACGTTCAGGAATCAGCAAATGCCTTTACCGAAACAATTCTTGTCAATATCAACGACGTATTTGGAATCGTACAAGATACTGCTCGCCAGATTAAAACGATGTCTGAAGAGATGCGTAGGTTGTCGGCCACATTACCTGTTCCTCTTGTGCAGAGCCAAGTCCCCCATCCCACCGTTGTGAATGCGGGGACTCAAACAATGAATGACTCCACTTCTATTATTTCAGATGCAATCATGTTTGCTAACCGGTCTTCTACTCTTCCTACTGCGGTAAACATTTTCTTATCCTGCTAAGTAAAATGATAACCATATAACAATTTCTGTGCACAGCTAACGTTTTTAAGGTACAGGAGCATAACATTGGTGAACCACCCAATACTCGTAACCTGTCATCAAATTTTCCTACAGATGTATGAATTATATTAACCAGATAATCCAAATGTTATACATTTAACAGACTTATTGTACTGATAACTTTTACTTCTTAACAGGTCCCTAAAGTTGTGGAGGACACTAACACATCTGTCAATCAGTTGATTAACAAAACTGGCCTAGAGGACGGCCATGCAGAACAGTGTTTACATCCATGCGATGAGTCTGACCGCTTACCTCCTGCAAACACAGACAAAGAACAGGAATCTGTGAGTTGAATCGTTAACATTTTTTTTGTTTCACTAACCAACTCAATCTCAATTTTTGTCATCTCTGCGACCTTCTTAATCGATGCAGAATCTTGATCCATCATTGCTTTTCCCCAACCCAACATTCTCTCTTGGCCTTACGCAAGAGGCTCGTGTGTATCCTTCTACCAACGCCAATGTTTCAGTCCACAATGAGGAGGATCTTTGTCATGAAGACAATGTAGATGCAATAGTCGGAGAAGCTGGAAATGTGTGTAGGAAAAGCAAAAGACAAAAGGTGCCAACGAAGTTGCTCATGGGGGAATACGAATGTGATAAAGGGTTTCAGATCCGTGCTACAAAGGCTGTTGTTGATTGCATCTACGAGGGAGGGAATGTTGATTACAAGGGAAAGTTTGCTGCTTTACTGGAGAAAATGAATACCTCATTGTAAGTAAAGTAGTAAGAGATAGAGAGCTAATGATAAACTTAGCCTTTAAGTAAATTATTAGCCGGCTAATCATTTTAAACGTTTTTATTGGATAGTGATTTATGTATTGGGAGTGGGCACATTCAGAGCTCCGATCTGTACGACATTGTTCAGCGCGCAACTCAAGTATCTGCTAAGGTATGTTAATTGCAAATGATAAGTCTCCAACTTTTCAGATTTATTACTTACATATGGCTCTAATATTTTTGTGAAACCAGGTGGTGGATGTTCTTATGTTCCACACAAGTTCATTGTTTCGGTCTCCATCATCTCACAAACAACAGTTCAGTTCTGTTTTTATGGACACACAGTTCGTGTCTCAGTTCACCAAATTGTATACCAAGTTCTCAAAGGTGGCCAAGAAAGATAGCTATAAGTTTACTAGTAATGTTGTTGACATGTTTCTGCAGCTTCCGGCTTCCGCTGATGCGGTTCGTTTCTATTTCCCATTCTATCTGGACAAGAAATATTGGGTTGGCATATGTGTCGATTGCACTACATGGAGCGTCACTGTCTTGGACTGCAACATTGAACTCAGGTCAGAGTACATGATGAATAAAGAAGTAAGACCACTGGCTTTGATGTTTCCATACTTTCTGAAACAATTGGGGAGAGAAGTAGGATCGCGAGACTGTAAACCAATGGCAATAGATAGGCCCCGGAACATCCCCCAGCAAAAAGAAGTAACACACTCAGCTGTTTCATCTGTGATATTCATCCAAGCCCATGCGGTGGGTGGGGTTGATGCTTGCAAATGCATTACGCCGGATGTCCTGGACAGTATGGTGGAGATGCTACTGGTGACTCTTTACGAAGGATCCGTTGGTCCCCTTTGATTCAATCCTGTTTTTACTTTGGTTTCCGTCAAACATTATTCCCTTCCTGTGTTTTATTTAGAAAACTGCGTGTGTAACTCCACTTTATGTAGTTAAACAACTGTTTTATCACTTCAGATTGTACTCATTTAATTTCTTCTTCATCCTCCAAACCATTATTAGTTGTTCATCATTACGGTTGAAACCATTATGGTTGATGTAAATGTTCCAATTGTAACCGGTTACATTTGAACCGAGCCGGATAACAAAAGATTTGGCTAGCCAACTCCATTACCCTATCACACATTTGCAAAATATTTGGGCCTATATAGATATAAATCCATTTAGAAAACCCAACAAAGGACATGGCCCAATATACTTCAAAGAGAACCCAATATATAACCGAAATGAGTATACCCCAAAAATCTACTGTAGTCATATTTTCATTACGAGTCTATAAAACTCAACGTTTTACCTAGTTAATAAAATAAAAAAAAAATTGCCTTTTTAGCTGAGTTTCGAAAAAGAAAAGCGGCGACAAGGGGAGGCACCACAGAGCTTCGATTCAGGTTAGTCTTCTGTGTCCCCTATTCAGTTATATATAAATCACGAAACCTCTCAAAATAGATCTCATTTACATTATAGAACCAAATTCCTCATTGTTGATTAACTCCACTATTTCTTGCTTCTAATTGTCGAATCGTAGATTTCGGACATGGCAATGGAATTGGGACCGGGCATTCCTCGTATGTGCCCGTGCGGAGCACTGACTATTATGTTGACATCGAAGACGAAGGAAAACCCAGGCCGTAGATTCTACAGATGTGGGGTTGTTTTTGGGGAAAACCACCTTTTCAAGTGGGCAGACGAAGCCTTAGTGGAGGAGATAGAAGCATTGGCCGTGAAGCAGTCGACAATTGAGAATGAGATTAATGAAGTGAAGGACCTCATTCTTGACATGAAGAAAGACATTACCGAGATTGTTGAAGTTGTTGCGGCATTATCTACCAAGCTTAGGAAGTAGCCTCGTGATGGTTAAGTAGATGTATTGGGTTTCGTTTATTGTCTCTTAATGTATGTGACCATCAATCACTATGTGATGTAATATGTAAACATCTATGTATGCAAATGTATGAATGAACTTTTACTACTTTACTATCACTGTATCGTTTGTAAATGTTATGCATACTTATTCTGCTACTACTTTGTTTTAGGGTTGACATTGGGGGTAGGGTTTACAATGGGGATTGGGTTTAGGGGTTTAGAATGGGTTTAGGGTATAGTGTTGAACATGGGGAATAGGGTTTACAGTTTAGGGTTTATGTTTGGCTGTAGGCTAGAATGGTTAAATTCAATATTAACCAGCTAATAATAACTATATATATCTATATATTTAATTAACCGGCTAATACATGGGCAATGCCGACATTAAAAGTTTTTACAAGTAAGCTGAGAATGTGTGTATAGGGATGTGTTTGGGTTAACTGTATAGGGTTTTGGGTTTAGGGTTTAGGGTTTAGGGATTCGGGTTTATGCTTCAAATTGGGTTAACGATTTACATTGGGATTAGTGTTTAAATTGTGGTTTGGGTTTAGGGATCTGCAATGGGTTTAGGGTTTAGTGTTTAACATGGGAGTAGGGGTTAGGGTTTAGTGATGTGTTTGGGTTTAGGGTTTAGTCTTAAGGATGGGGATTAGTTTAGGGTTTAGGGTTGAATTGTTAAATTCAATATTAACCAGCTAATAAGTCCTAGACATATCTATAGATTTAATTAACCGGCTAATAGATTTTCATGGCCGACATAAAATTTTTTTATTCGTAAGATGATAAAAGTTTTTATTCGTAAGATGATAAAAGTTTTTACAAGTAAGCTGGGAATGTGTGTATAGGGATGTGTTTGGGTTTACTGTATAGGGTTTTGGGTTTTGGGTTTAGCGTTTAGGGATTCGGGTTTAGGCTTCACATTGGGTTTACTATTTACATTGGGATTAGTGTTTAAATTTTGGTTTGGGTTTAGGGATCTGCATGGGTTTAGGGTTTACTGTTTAACATGGGAGTAGGGTTTAGGGTTTAGTGATGTGTTTGGGTTTAGGGTTTAGTCTTGAGGATGGGGATTAGGTTAGGGTTTAGGGTTGAATTTTTTAAATTCAATATTAACCAGCTAATAAGTCGTAGACATATCTATAGATTTAATTAACCGGCTAATAGATTTTCATGGCCGACATTAAAACTTTTTATTCGTAAGATGATAAAAGTTTTTATTCGTAAGATGATAAAAGTTTTTACAAGTAAGCTGAGAATGTGTGTATAGGGATGTGTTTGGGTTTACTGTATAGGGTTTGGGTTTAGGGTTTAGCGTTTAGGGATTCGGGTTTAGGGTTCACATTGGTGTTACTATTTACATTGGGATTAGTGTTTAAATTGTGGTTTGGGTTTAGAGATCTGCAATGGGTTTAGGGTTTTGTGTTTAACATGGGAGTAGGGTTTAGGGTTTAGTGATGTGTTTGTGTTTAGGGTATAGTCTTGAGGATGGGGATTAGGTTAGGGTTTAGGATTGAATTGTTAAATTCAATATTAACCAGCTAATTCGTCGTAGACATATCTCTAGATTTAATTAACCGGCTAATAGATTTTTATGGCCGACATTAAAACTTTTTTTTCGTAAGATGATAATGTGTGTACAGCGTTCAGTTTGGAATTACTGTATAGGGTTTAGATTTAATGGTTTAGGGTTTAGTGTTAATGTTTTAGTGTTTAGGGTTTAGGGTTTAGGGTTTAGGGTATAGGGTTTAAATATGGAGTTGGTTTTAGGGGTCCTTAATGGCTTTAGGGTATAGTGTTGAACATCGGAGCAGGGGTGACAGTTAAGAGGTTAGTATGTTGCGTTTCATGTTTAACAATAAATATTAACGAGCGAATAATTCGTATATATAGAGACGTGTTTTTATTAACCGGGTAATACTTGATGATGACCTTTTTTTTAATTTCTTACAGTTAAACTGATAATATGTGTCGAGTGATGTCTTTTGGTTTAGGGTTAAGTTTTATATTGTAGGGTTTAGGGTTAATGTTGCAATTTACTTGTACCATTCTTGATCTCGAATAATTATTTACCAGTTAATTAAAGATCATACACAATTTTCATTAAGTTTAGCTGGCTTCATTTGTTTCGTAATCGGGGAAAAATTCAGATACCGTCCAAGAGCAATAACATACTTTTTATATAATGAAGAGACGTTTTTATTTAGCATCACATAGCGTTTATCCAAACCCCCTACATACCACAGATGGTGTTTGCGTAGATATATGATGAAAATATTAAACATTAAGGATAATTATTGAGCTAAACCATCTGCTTCCCCCAACCATCCACTACAAGTCCACCCATCGCCAAAAGGTCTCTCCATGTTACTTCCGTATTTGGTTCTATCTATATTGGGTTCTTGCAAGTGGCTTTGTTGTGTCCAATGCCCTTGCACCTGCTGCATGCGATCCTCCGGCGGACGCATTTAACCTGTTTGCATATTCAAATGTAGATGTCTTAGGAGTATATTCCGATCTCCTATACATATGTGGTGAAGATAAGTAGATAGTAAGACTTACACGTTTTTCTCCTCTTGAAAAGTATCTGCTCTTCTTGGGTCTTCCAGGTGGGCGTCTTGTTGCAGGGGGAGTGAGATTCATGTCAGTAATAATGGATGGAATTTGTATTCCTCCAGTTGAACCTGTCTCCGGTACAATTGTTCCTTCATATGCACGCTTCAATGCATCAAGCTTGTATGGATCAATAACAAGGTCGTTCACACTTAGCTTTGCTTTCAGGGCCGCAGCAATGGCGTGAGAGCATGGAATAGCTAGCATCTGAAACTCAAAACAGCTGCAAGTTCTTGTGGATAGGTTTACATGGAAGCTTGCTCCTGTCTTGTTGCGGATTTCGTACTCCATCTCAGCTATGTCCAGGACTTCATACCCTCCTGTCATCTCGAAGTTGTTTGTGAGGATTCTTTCAATTCGCGGGGTGAGAACTCCATCAGATCTGGATGCCAGCTCCTGCCTCTTAGCAAACCATGTCATCATCTTCTCACGTATGAAGTCAATGAGTTGGACAATGGGAAACTCCCTAGCCTTGCACAACACAGAATTCCATGATTCAGCCAGGTTGCTGGTCATAACATTGTACCGGTTTCCAGGAAAATGGGACCGCGCCCAATGTTCAAAGCCAATCTCAATTAGGTAAGCTGCACAAGAAGGATCCATGGCTTTAATCTCGTTGAACGTCAAGTAGAAATCGTTCAACCTATAAGCCCTTGCTGCCTTTGCAACTAGATATCCCAAATGCCTCTCTTTGAAATTGGACCTTATGTTTCTCTTAAGATGGACCACACATATGCAGTGTCCCGCACTTGGAAACACCTGAAAATGTAACAGTTATTCTTATTTCCGGTAACATAATTGAATAGCCTATGAATTCAATATATATCCGGCAAATAACATTCACAGTATTGCTAAATTCTTATGTTTCCGGCTACATGATAGACAATTACATATTTGTTTTGCTTATTGTGCTTGGTTATATCTATGTAGATTACCCTGTTAATTAAACGATTAACCTCACAATATAATCGTTAGCCGGTGAAAAACATTTACAGTATTGCTAAATCCTTATGTTACCGGCTACATTATAGACAATTACATAATTGTTTTGCTTATTGAAATTGGTGATATCTATGTAGATTACCCTGTTAATTAAAAGATTAACCTCACAATTTAATCGTTAGCCGGTGAATAACATTTACAGTATTGCTAAATCCTTATGTTACCGGCTACATGATAGACAATTACATAATTGTTTTGCTTACTGAGCTTGGTGATATCTATGTAGATTACCCTGTTAATTAAATGATTAACCTCACAATTTAATAGTTAGCCGGTGAATAACATTTACAGTTTGGCTAAAATAATACATAACAGGCTAAATGAAATACACTTAAATGTTGGAAAAGTTTACTGACCTTGCTGATAGCTTTGTATATTGAGGGATGTCGGTCGGATACCACGACCAATCCAGTCTCATTAGCCACAAACTTTGAAAGGTTTTCAAAAAACCACTCCCAGGACTTGTCATTCTCGCTATCAACAATGGCGATGGCCAAGGGGTAGATTTGATAGTTCCCATCTTGGGCGGATGCAGTTAGCAGACATCCGGCATATCTTCCTTTTAGATGAGTCCCATCAACGACTATGACCTTTCTCATAGCTTTGTACCCTTCAATGGATGCTCCTAATGCGAGGAACATATACTTGAATCGGTTAACTCCTTGCTCTGTGGGCTCTGTGTGCAAGTTTGCTAACGATCCTGGATTTGCTATGACTAGGTTATTGAGATAAGCCGGAAGCTTTATGTAAGAATCATTACATGTTCCGTGGCCATTATCCAAAGCCATATCCCTTGACTTCCACGCTTTCCAGTAAGAAATAGAGACATCATGGTCACCGCGCATCATCCTTCTTATCTCGCTAGGCCTTGGCCCGATACCATTTCCAGCATATTTAGTTTTCATAAGTTCTCCAATGACTGCCGATGTTGCTTGGCTTTGGTAACCACCACGTTCAGCAATTGAACATGTGTGAGCCTTGACGAGTTTCCTAACCTCAAAGATCTCTGATTCCTTTAGTCTGATCGCATACAGACGCCATTGGCAGGATGAGCTGACACATTTCAAGACCATCATGGTTGGATCAGACTTTGCGCTTCGGTACGAAAACTTATTGGCTATTGCGAACATTGCTATATGGTGCTTGAAAGCATCACGGTTAGGGAACATCATTCCAACCTCGAGTTCAACTCCATAATCACCCAGCTCACCTGCTTCAATTAAAGGAAATTGTTACATTGACAAAAAAATCAAATGCAATAGGGTTACATTTTACTGGCTAAGCAAGATATCCTAATAACCCAAATTAAAATTGTTTAACCGGGTAGAAGTAATTAAACGAACTTTTGGTTATAAAAAAGAAGAGAACCGATTATCATTTCTACTTAGCCGGTTAATCCCACTTAACTAGAAGTAATTATTACCAATGCTGCTTTCACCTAATTTATTTGAATAACGAAAAAAATTATTTAACATACACATGACTGTAAGTTAGACGGTTACAAATCAATATGGTACATATTCAATTCTCGAATAATTCATTGATGTGAAATAAAAGAGTAGAGGTAACAATTCCCTCCTTAGTAAGATACTTGTTTCTAAAATGTTTGGTTATGTTTTGGTATAATCTAAACATTGTAATGAAACATCAAGACAACTGAAATAGCCGAGTAACAATAATTTTATAACACACATGGCACATAACCATGAAAATTTTGTTTGTTACTACAGATGATTACAATATTTATCAGACACAGCCAAAAAACTTCCCAACCCCTAATGACGGACCCTTAAAGCCGCCTACTCGCCGAGTTTAAAACACAACTTTAATCAACCCATTAAAACCAACCGATTCGTCCACGGTTAAAGACAAGTGTAACCCAAAAACCAACCACCAAAGGTTACACTTCTTGTTAACCGTCCAAACTACTTACAATACCCGCTTCATAAAAAACAACCTGCCATACTACCGTATTAAACATTGAAGTTGTTGATCTTTTCAAATCAGTACCCACCCTCCTTGTCGCTCTCCTCCGACAAAGTGTTGTCCACATAAGCAGTAGGCGGTTGTGGAACACCGGAATCCTCTTGGCCGCATGCCAAAGTGAGCGTCAGTGATGGCCCAGGAAGAGAGTTGTTGACCTCCTCAGTTGTTGTTCCAAGACCTGCCTCTATACCATCACTTCCGTTTCCTAAGAAATTTTAAAACAATGTTATATTGAGATGCTCCTAATATTCACTACAGTATTGAAGAAATTGTTGTAAACTTTTATACCTTCATTTCCGATCTCAGTTTCCACACCCTTTGCTCCTAACTGATTGCAAACGATTGCAGTTGACCCAGTTGATGATTCCCCTTGAGTGAGGCCAAGTTCGGTTCCGTGGCTGTTGTTAGTGAGGAGGTAAACGCCTTCCAAGGACTGGTAATTTTCGTCTATGATCTCGTTCCAGAACGCGGAGTCAGCTGTCACAAGGCGACCATCCCTTTGAGCGTTGTAGAACTCAGGATAGTCCAGCATATCCATCCCAACATCCCAAAACACGGACGGTGCTTGTGCAGGGGGTATTTCAGCGAGGGGCTGGGGCTGGAAAGGAACAATAGCACCTGCTGTGTGAAACAAAGAGGTTTGTAAACAATCTAGTTTAAAAGTGAACCATTCATATTAGCCGGCTAAAAAAACAACCTAACAGGAAAAGTGAATCTTTAACCGGCCATTGTCTGAAACATACCTCCGGTTCCTCCTAGGGTTCCATTACGTGTCCTAGCCATCTGCGAAGCTTCCACCATCTCATCGTCATCATCATCGAGTTGAATGATCTCAACTCCTTGGACCACGCCGGTTGAGTTTTGGGTTCCTAAAACCCTGTCAGCATAACTCATCTCAAGCGCAACGCGGTGGAGGATAAGCATCTCTTGCTCTCCAAAGATCTCAGTCATGACCTGAAGACTGGTCAGAAGCCTTTCTCCCCTCACCAACCCTGAAATTATTAACAAAAATATTAGTATCATATAAAGACTGTTGGGATGTAATTACAACACGCTATATTTAAGATAACTCACCGTCATATCTTGCTTTAGCTGCTTCATCCTCACCACCGCCGACGGAGTAGGTTGAAGAACCTATCTTGAAATCAGAACGCGAGAGGAAGTGGAACTCAGCCACTTTCTTTGCTCCAAAGGTAACAAGCAGAGTGATATCCGCAGGTGGAGGCCTCCGAATGAGTAACCGGACAAGGTCAGATGTCGAAGCTAGGGTTATCGGTGGTGATGGTCCGCTTGGGAACATCATCCAATCCGGCATCCCATATGTGATCAGAACTGGAGTCTCCGAGCCAAGCATGTAGTTTTCCCTGATTGTAGCATCGATTTCTTCTAGGGTTTCTGGAGAATCCATGAACATGGTGAAGCCATAGTCTTGATGGTTTGGAACAAAGTGCCACTGCTCTTCACCATTCTTCTTCCAATCTCCACACCATATGCGAAACACACGACCCATCCTAAGATACAAAAAGGAAACAAAATATAAGATTCAATCCATTGATTCAATCATTTGAAATACACAGAGTTAATGCACGACAAATTAAATACACGGTTAAACATTTATAGCATCACAATCATTAGGATAGATCCATCACCTTGCTTTAAACGGTTTGCAGAATCAACTTCGACAAATAACCTTCACTGAACTCCACAGCTTTTTGGTTAAACTGGAGTGAAGCTGTAAGTGTTTTATATAGCGGAGCAAAGATTTGCCTAGATCTTCTCGTCCAAAGATCAGAGGGAAATCTTTTCGAAGATTTCGTGTACTGCTGCGCCGTATGCGTCAGAGTTATCTCTAAACTACTGTAGTCTTTTCGTTTATCGATGCAATCTAATCTAGTGTAAACTAAATCTATTTGTTATCTTGCCAAATCAAACCAAATATCTTCTGTCAGACCTAAAACCCTACGAAGCTACAGGCGCGCGAGGTAATGGTGAAGCGTCAGGGGTATTGGCGTCATTTTACCTCCGGTTTTGCTAGCGCGTCGGTTCAATTTCCGGGTCTTTGGTATGCTCCTAATATACCAATCTTCTATGGTTTTTGGCCTAAATTACTCATAATACAAATGGGAAAGACCGTATTAGCTCGGAACTCACAAAAGGACATGTTTTTTTTCTGTTCAATGTTGTTGGAAACTAAAAAAGGCTACAACTCGGGAACACATTACAAAGAAACACATGAGATTGTACACTGCGTAAAGGTTGTTGTCTGTTGTTGTTATTCTCTCAGTTTTATGAAAAATAAGAATAAAAAGAAGAAAACTTTGGTTTGTTGTTGATCGTCTCTCGTCTCTTGTCACTTGTTCTCCTCCGACTCAGAATAATAAGAGTAAAGCTTTTTGTTTGTTGTTTTTTTTTTTTTGGATCTCTCAGGTAAAGAATTTACATGTAATCATTTGCTCCGGAGCTACCAGATCCGACTCCAACAGTTCTCTTGCTCATGTTAGCTCTCTGCACCAACACAACCAACGCCTGCACCACTTCAGACATCGGTGGTCTGAACTCTGGCTCCGGCTGTTTACAAGAAAATTACAAAAAAACAAACATTCAGATCTCATTCTTTCCATGTACACACATACACACACATTTCTATGTATACGTTACCTGAACGCAAAGTGCGATAACATCTGCAAAACGGGAGAGAGATTTAACAGGGTAAAGCCCTTTGAGAGCTGGATCAACCATTTTGCTCAATGCATCAATGTCATGAAGCTGAGGTGTTGCCCATCTCACCAATGACTGCTCAGATCTTGACCTTGTGCTGTAATTACTTAACTACTTCAGAACATTGTTTCACACTCTTAAAAAACCGATTATATTTGGATTGCAATAATAGTGTACCTGTCGAATGGTTTTCTTCCGGTCAAAAGCTCAAGCATCACTACTCCAAAACTGTAAACATCACTCTGCAAAGAGTATTGGCCCGACATTGAAACTTCTGGTGCACTGTATCCTTCATCGTTTTGGTTCAGTAGCTGCACATTGTATCACAATCATGAGTATTAAAACCAGAACCGAACTGGAACCGAGTTGGACCAAAAACAATTTCAGTTTTCAACTTTGCTACTTGAACCAAAACCAAATTTTATAGATAACCGAACGGTTCCTAAATCCTTTTTTTTGAAACGAAAACCTAAAAACCAAAAAAAAAAATCAGAATATTATCCGGTTTTCAACTTTGCTACTTGAACCGAACCAAATTTTATAAATAACCGAACGGTACCCAAATCTTTTTTAGATACCCGAACCGAAACCGAAAGGGAAAGGCCCCAAGCAATGTTGGAGGTTACTGTACATTACCTCATTGGCAGTAGGGAGGAAGCTAGCGAGACCAGAGTCTGAGAGGTGAGGATTCAGCTCTGAGTCAAGTAAAATATTAGCTGATTTGATGTTCTTATGGACTATAGATGGTGAACAAACTTCATGCAGGTACCTGCAACCAACACTTTTCCATGAGCACTCTTTGCCATATAATAATAGGCAAATAGATTGCTGCGGTTAAAAATGTTTAAAAAATACTTACTCCAACGCGCGTGCAGTGCCAAGAGCGATCTTCACACGAGGATTCCATATCAAAGGTGTGCTTTCATCTTCCGAAAGATGTAAAACGTCATGCAACGAACCGTTTCTATGAAACTCATAGATCACCAAGTGCTGTCCGTGTTCAGAACAATAACCATCAAGCTTCGTCACGTTCTCATGATCCAAATGCGCAATCTTCGATACAATCTCGGTGAAATCTTCAGCTGTGTCAGTGGGAAGAGCAGAAGAGTCTATCTTCTTCACAGCAAGTACCTTTCCATCATCAAACTGAGCTCTGTACACTCTTCCGAAAGTGCCTTCACCGAGAAGGTTATCGACGCTGAAACTATTGGTGGCTATTTGAAGATCCGCAACCGTGTACACGTTCACATTCGAAGGGACCACGACTGCATGTTTCTTTGCAACAATGGGCTTCCTTGGTGTTGAATCTTCTTCGTCAAACGACTTGTGTCGCTCAGATGGTGGAGGACGTAGATTCATTGACAGTGAAGTATCCAGCTTCTTTGTCTCAACTACTACTGGTGGTGTCTGCATAGACTTGTTCTCTGTAACCAACACGAATACAAAGTTAAAAACACACACATAAGAACACTTAGATTCGTACATGACTAGCCAGTAGGATTATTCCGATTTATTGTTGATTTATTTTACACATATTTTACATTTTATAAAAAAAAAATATTAGTTTCTGTGATGAATTATAAAATTATTTTGGTGAATTCTCAAAATTAGAAATGCAAACAAAGATAATTGGACAAAATGTGTGTATTTGTATTAATATTGGTTAATTTATCGTATTTAGACTAATTTCGATAGATTTATATAAACTGATTTTAACCGATTTAGAACAATTTAAACCAATTGATTCGATTTAAACTGATTAAACGTTTTTAAGAAAATTAGGAACAGTTGTTACTAGACCAGTTTTTAGAAGCATGATTAAATGTATATAGATTATTACTACAGATTCTTTTAACGAGTTATTACCTTGATGAATGTCATTTGAGGCGACTGTGAAGGGCTCGTTAACGTTTTGATCACTCCTTTCAATGTCAGTGGATGATGTCCGCTTTGATCTTTTTCTCTTGACCAAGAAGAAAGCTATGAGTGCTGTTACAACCAACAACGAAATGACTATTCCTGCTATTCCACCAGCTCCGAGCCCTGAGCTCTTGGAGTCACTGCTACTGCTGGAATCACCACCATTGGATGGTGATGATGATCCTCTGTTACCGGATTTAGGAGTAGGTGATCTACGGATAGGAGGTGTGCCGGGAGGTGGTGGAGGTGCAGGCCCGGTGTTGAATGAGTTACCATCTTTTCTGTTTCCAAAGATCATCATTCATGACAACATTTAGTGAGATTAAGCAAAATAAAATAAAAAGAAAATCTGATTGAGAAAAAAAAAGACTTACTGCAAGTTAATGCCTCTCAAAGAATCAGGAATCCAGCCTGTGAAACGATTGTTTGCAATGTTCCTAAGGAAAGCAAGAACAACATCAAGGTGGTGTTTATATATGATAAAAAAAATTTAAAAAACCGGATAAAGTTTTAAGTTAACTCACAAATTTTCTAAGGGAAGTGTAGCTAGTACATCAATGGTGCCTGTGAACTGATTGTTCTGAAGATAACTGTGTTAAGTTCATAAAACGTTATTAGTGTTAACTGGTTTCGCTTGAGTAAAGTTCTTTCAAAACTCATGGAGGCCTACTTACATTGACTTTGCACTTGTAAGAGAGCTCATTGTGTTGGGAAGAGAACCTGCGATGGTATTGGAAGAGAGGTCCCTGAGAAACACACACACACACATGAATTTGTCAGAACATTTGTTGGTTAACTAGTTTAACCCAGGAAAGAGAAAAGAGGATCTTACAAGATAGATAGAGAAGTGAGTTTTGTGAAGTCAATAGCTAGTTGCTTAAGCTGGTTGTGAGCAAGATTGCTGTGCAAAAACACATGGAGCATTAAATAACCAAAACTTCTCCAAGAGATAGGTAACTGAACTAAACCAAGAAACTTACAGGTACTTGAGAGGTGTCATTAGAGAAATGGAATACTGAGCAGATCCAGTGAACTGGTTATTAGCAAGATTCCTAAAACAAATTCAGAAACTTTTATCAACATAGGAACACAAACAGAAAGAAAGTTGTCAAACATATAGAAAAAGAATCATCGAACATACAATCTCTCCAGATTTGGAGGAAGCTGATACGGCAAATCCCCACCAAGGTTATTGTTACTTAAATCACTGCAGGTTTCCACCAAAACCAATCCTTGAGATTATATAAGCTATGCCAATCAAGAGAAAAAAAAAAAGAAACTTTGGAGCATGATGAAGTTCTTACAACTCAGTAACAGAAGTCAATTTATCAAGCTGGTATCCTAGCGATCCAGAAAGTCCAAGACCTGATAACTTTCTGCAAGCAGATTAAAAAAGAAGAAACAAAACAAATGTATTAAGGCATTGATACAAAGATAGAAACACAGTGATGGATGATTCTTAAAATAAATGATTAAAAATTTACATTTGAGTAACTCGTGAGCCAGAACACGTGATGCCTTTCCAGTTTTGTTGTCCACAAGGATCACCTCCTGTTGCTGTCCACTGTGATAGCTGTCCTGGTGAATTCATGGAGGTGAACAGGTTGTTTAACGCCAAACCTGCGCACATATTCAGAATCAGAGAAACTTGAGTTAACAACATTCAAACCCATTAAACTGAATCTTTTTTTGGTTGGTTCTGTGAAAGCAGATCCAACGTTAGAGAGGGGTTTTATGGACAGAAAGTTTTGAGCTTTGGGGATGAAAAACATAAACCCAGAATCACCGATCAAACTTACACAAAATAAAGGATTAGAAAGAAAAAAAAACACGAAAAGATGGAGACTTTTTGGGGAAAAACAGAGAGGGAGAAGCAGAGGAAGAGTAAAACTCACTATCAGATGCATCTGTGTCTCCAAGGATGAAACTTGGCTTCAACCCTACAATGCAGAGTATAAACAGAGCCAATACCACATGATTCTCACTCATCTTCCTTCCTCTCTTCTCTCTCTCTAGAACCCAGATGAGACAGAAGACAACCCAAATGGCAAAATCCCAAAAGGAGGAGAGAAAAAAAAAGAGCTTGAATTTGTAGATTTTTTAGACTTTTTCTGTGTTCTGAGATTTTATTTTATTTTATTATTTTTGTGTTAGCTCTAGATTTTATACTGTTTCAGCCATAAGACGAGTTAATCGAGTAAAGCTGGAGGGCGCGATTTGTTATAAGCCTATAAGAGCACCATTAATGCAGTTGCTTAAGAGGAGGTGCTTAGTGATTTTCAGATTAAAAAAAAAGAAAAAAAATAAACAAAAGTTGGAAGAGAGAAGCTTTGGTGCTTAATTAAGCACTCCAAGCTTGATTTAAGCATCAGTGCTTATCACTTTTACCACTTTAATTATTAAAAAAAGTAAGCATCCCTAATTAGATATCTAGGATAATTAATCCAAGAGGCCATTGAAATAGGCTTAGCTTAGCATTTCCTTTTGCATTTTTTATTATTCCTAATTTTAATTTTTTTATTGATTAATGATACTCTTGTGAGATGCTAATTTTCCTTTCAGGTATGTTCATGAATGAGGTTTGTTTAAAAACAATTTATATTGGTTGGTGTATTCATGGTTATGGTCTGACGCATGTCCTTTTTTGGGTTTTTATGCAGTCCTCTCATTCCCACAAATAAAATAAAATAAAATAAAATATATAAATAATACAAATAAAATAATAACTACCTGTAGTTTTCATCCCTGTTCAAAAACGCGGCCGCCTAGCCGCCTAGGCGGCCGCCTGGGCGCTATTCGGTGGGTGGCCGCGGCGAGTTGGGCCAAATCGGTGAATCCAGGCGTTGACCCGCGTTTGACCGCCTAATTCCCGCGTTGACCGCCTAATTCCCGCCTAATCCCGCGTTGACCGCCTAAGTTTTTTTTTTTTTTTTTTTTTTTTTTTTTAAAGCTGAAATACGATTGATTATTTTTATTCATTATTAATAGATTTGTATAATTATTGATTACTAAATAGTTACAATTAGTTATCTAACCCAAAACAAACACATATATACTACATTAGGGATTTTCTCGTATCAAACACGCCCAAATCTAAATGTTCGATAAATTGAAAGGAGATCGTTTCAAAAAATTATCTAAAAAAGTTATAATTATGTATAAGAACTTGTGTCATCATATTTAAAATTAACTAAACATATTATAAATATATTAAATTGTATTTAAAACTAGGCCCCGCGTAATCTCAGAGTACTCCCCGATTTTTCGGTAACTCGCTAGGCCCGGACTCGCCGCCCGACTAGCGCCTAGCGTAGTTTAGAACAGGGGTTTTCATTAGTCCCCTACGCGCTTTTAGAGGTCGTCTTTTCTATTCGGTATTTTAATTCTTTTAAGCTTCTAACATTTTTTTCTTTTTTTTTGTTTCTGTGAATAAACCGGAGCTTTCATACAGTACATATTTACTTCGAAGATTGGTCATGATTGGGTCTTTCCATCATTGCTTTGAAGATTTAGTTACTTTCCCTTCACATCTAAGTGGAATTTAAAAAGGAAATAGTGTTACAACAAAAGGTAATTAGTGAATAACATGTGACTGATTAGTGAATAAGTATATGTGTTAAATGTGTATTAATATCGCAATTATGGGTATGCAATGTATTTAATAAATTCGTCTTAAATAAATTCACGAGATTCTTGTTTGAGTGTATGAGAAAAGAGAATAATTATTCACTGCTACACTAATTAATTATTAGGTTTAACATCAGCGGTTAATTACTTGAAATTATGGTGCATCCTGGTTCAGCACTATGCCAATCATTTCGTTAACTTTGAACTTTAATGTCAAAAAGGAAGTTATACATCAGGATAATCAATCATGTAGTTTAGATTATCCCAATGAAAATGAAATAATTGTTTGGTAATAACGTGCTAATCGGTCACTCTACGTGGTTTGCCTCTCATTCCCTATAGTAATGTCTTCGTTGAAAAATTCTAACTTGCTCTTAATATTTGACCGGCCATCAAAATACGTGTTTCGGATATTAACTTTTAAATGCACCGACGAGACAAATAAATACGGTTTTGCATTTTAGCATTCTGGAGAAATAGAATTGGAAAACTATATTATATTGATACAATTTGCAGAAACCATTGGCGATATCTATCTATTTTCTGAAAGGAAATATACTACTTAAATAACAGACTAGTATTTATGTATTTATAATAGAACTCAAGATATACTTAAATTCTCGTATTTTTTTTTGAACTTTGAGTGTTTTATATTCTTACATATGTTTGATACATGTAATTTAATATGAAATTGTTATACATGCTTACTGATAAATAGATTTCAATAGCCAACCGTGTGCCAGCAAGAAGGAACAATCTATATTAAATAAGGAAAGATATGATGTATCTCTCCAGCAATTTTTGTTTTTATGTTCAAGATCCATTCATTCAAACTTAACAAGTACATATATATTTTTGAAAACAGATGTCAAGAAAACATTAAATAAACACGAAACACAATCAGGTTAGCTTTGTGAAACCTGACGTTTACCTACAAATATTCGTCGGGTGACGAAAACACTCTCATTAGTTATCATGCTAGTGTTTATTACTCCCTCCGTTTCATATTAAGTGTCGTTTTAGAGAATTTTTTTCGTTGCAAAATAAGTGTCGTTTTAGAGTTTCAATGCAAAATTTATTAACTTTATTCTCCATTCTATTTTTCTATTGGTTGAATTGTATCGGTAATGATGTTTTTATATTGAAAATATGCAAAATTAAATGCTTTCTTAATCCGTGTGCACAAGTATAAAACGACACTTATAATGAAACAGAGGGAGTATTTATTATCGTTTTTGTTCGTAGGATTGTATGGTGGAGCAGGTATTAGACCATGATTAACTGGAGTTCTTAGGGGTGGAATATTTAACATTTTCTTTTGTTAAAATTAAGAATCGCTTCTTAAATTCTGATAAGAACCACATTCTCAAGAATTCCCACTAATCATGTTCTTAGGTATATTCTCGTTTCAATTGAAACTTGACCCGGACTATTAATTTTGATAAGTACAAAGTTTATAGACAAAAATAAACAAGAGAAGAAGAAGTACGAATCATTAGGCACAAAACGAGTTGCGTTTAGTAGCTTACAACAATACATCTTTCAGAAAAAACAATGAACCCGTTAAACTACTAGGCCAGGTCACACGTATCTGACTAGTCCACACGTAATGGCTGTCGTTTATATGCTTGCCGACAAACTACGCGTCGTTTTTATTTCTGATTTTCTACAAAATCTAGGCGACCTAATTACGTTATTTTGGTAGGTCCATACGCAACGGATGGAGGAGAACTATTTGCTTCCATAATAAAACGGTCGGTGCGTGCATGTTAGTGTGTATTGTGTACGTTTTTTTCTATTTATCTATTTCCCTGTAAATAAATCGATGGTGTATATGCTTCTGTGGTTTTTTTTTTTTTTTTTTTTTGCTAAAAGATTTACTAGCATTCATAAATCACGGCAAAACCACGTCATATACTTCTGTGGTTTACTTTAAAAGATATATTCCATCACGAAATTTAAATAACATGATATGTATAGATCAACCCACTACAAAAGCCTTTGTATAGACTGGATCTCGTAAAGTATTCCTAGGTTTCGTAACGTTCACAGGTTTGGTCGTTGTTAACTGCATCGTGGTAGTCTACGTATCGTGATAGTCTAGTGATTTTCACTGTAGGAAGAATCATTTTGTTCAGTGGCGAAGCCACCCTATAAGGTATGGAGGCAAGTGCATCCACAATTATTTTAAAAACCAAAATTTTGTGTGTAAAACCGTTAAGAGTTTAATTAGATAAGGTGGTAAAAGGAAGCTTGTGCACCCATTCATTCCTAGGTTCAAACTTTTTCATAAGCATTTTTGTGTTTTATAAGCAATTGTGCACCCATTAGATAAATGTTCTGGATTCGCCCCTGGTTTTGTTGGTCTTGGATCCTGGTTAGAAATCGATTTTTCTATAGTGTAAAGTTACTATCGTTTTTTGTGGTTAGCTGGTGTGAGAGTATCTTACTCCCACGTCACCGGTAGTCTGGTAGATAGACTCGGGGAATGAGTCGATTGCGACTGCCATACAACTTTGATTAATAAGAAAAACGTATATTTTATGCCGTTTATCGTTTTATTCCTTTGGAGTCCAGGAGTCTGTATTGAATATGGTTTTGGTGTTATGTACAGACCGAATAATATAGTTTTTCTTTTAGTTTAAATAAATAAAGCACTGAAAGTTATTCGAACACTAATGTCTAGAAATATCAAAATAAGCCACTTGCTAAAAAACAGTCCACCAAAAACTCTTATAGAAAGACAAAGAATAAAAAAATAAATTAAAATATATCATATAGATAGATGTAGTTCGTCAAACTAGCTTTATTTTGCTATAAAATATCACAAATTCACTGAGAATCTAAAATGAAATAGCTAAATGAAACTGGTACATATAGTATGTACTCGTCTGGGAAAAGAAAATCACACAAAGAGAAAATGCTTTGCTTGTTGGAGAGTACTTTTTCCGAATAATTGAGACAGAACTGATAAAATACAGAACCGACGTCTTGCGTGCATGTCAAGAGAATACAAATTTATTCGTCCCAAAAGGTCAGAAGACTTGCATTAAATGATATAAATCGTTCTTTAATCTAAATCCATCTATAGCGAGAGTCAAGAGAGAGCCGCTTTACAACTTCAGAGTACAAATATCATATCTACTTGCAAAAACTAATACCGTCCTATAGTAAGGACAACATAATAAGGCAGATTCCCAAGCATCCTAAATCCTTAGTCATAGTGATTAATTTACAGTGATACACGTATCATTTGGGGTTCGATATTTACTCTAGTCTTAGCTTAGAAAGAGTTCTAACTCTTGTTTTTAAGGTAATGTGTAAAGAGAGCAATGAAAAATTGTCAAAATATATTAAAAAAATAATAATAATAATAAAAAAAAAAATTGTCAAAATATGGTGAGAAAAGGAAGGGAAAGAGAGGAGAGGACACGTGAACTGCAGGACATGTGTTGGATTGTTGGCCCGTTGTCCGTTGAGGACAGGGGCTCACTTTCTGAACACTTTTACACGTAGGCACGCACAGTTGTTGGGCCATTGTTATCGAGGCCCACTTTCTGTACACGTACACGTGTCCGCGTTTATCAGAAATTTTCATTTGGTCTTTTTCATTCTCTGGCATTAGTCCATGTTACATCGATTAATAGTTGACGAAAAATTCGATGAATAGACAAAAAGGAAGCAGATGGATTTGTTATATTTAATTATCAGGTAATATTTTGTTTTGTGGCAAAAATCAGGTAATATTTTGCTCATGTTATTTCAATAACTATTGTTTATCCAACAAGTGTTCTTTATACAAAACGTGAAGAAAGCAAGCTCTTATTTTGTTTGATTCATGACAAGACTTTCTATAGCTTTTTCTTTTCTTTGAAAAACTTTCTATAGGAAAGAACACAAACAAATATCCAACGTTAAAACTTGAAATTATATATAGCATCTAGCGATTTAGAGTAGCAAAGAAAGTAGAGTGGTATCTAAAATATGAGATGAAAACTGCAGCAGTGATACGGCCTGAATTAAGACTAAAGAAATGGTTGTGAAGAATAATTCGTAGTGGGGAGAATGCTTCACGCCGTATTTAAGGTACTAGCACATGTTGGTTCTGACTCAGAAGAAGACTTGGGTGTATGCCTGAACTCCTCCTAATGAACAAAAAAGGAAACTACGTATTTCAAGTTTGAAGTAATATAAAAGCGTAACGAGTAACAAACAGAGAGTTATTACGAAGCATTGAACATATCAGAAGAAAACATTCCTTAACAGAGACTCAACTGAAAGTTGAATGGTAGGTGAACAATAAGCTTCTCTTTCTAGTCATTTGGATGCCAAAAAATAAATAAAAAGTGCATTGAGCAGTGCAGTTTTTGTTTTGGACACGAACTTAAACTTTCCAAATTAGATTCTTTTTTGTTTATGTTAATTCTGCCAACTCTAATACATATAAATGACTGACAACATACAACAAAAAAAAAGTGAGAGTAAAAATTGACGAATTTAATCTTCAAAAAAAAAAAAAACTTTAACCTAGACAAGCAACATTGCCCTGTGACAAATAAAAGCATAAATCAACACAAACAGAGGTATACACACATATGTCATATGTGCATGCAAACACATTAATAAAGAGTTACAAGCTACCCTACCCTCCATCTGATCGATACAAAGGAACAGAGGAGACAAGCGACATGCGCAAAGACAACGAACCCGAACCGGGTTCGAATCCGGGTCACAGGTCAAACTACTTGATTATCCGACCTCACCGAGGTGGATACAGAGACCTTTTCCAATACGGTGTGAGAGGAAACGAAACGAGCAAGAACAAGTTCCTTGAACGACCTGATGATTACTCCATTAGCACCACCACATCGGTGATCAATGCGGATGATCACCGATGGGTCATCGTCGTCTCGATCCTCGTCCGTAAGATCATCGGACTCCTCAGGAAACCAATGGAGTACACTGGCCTGGTCGTTGACTTCGTGCTCAATCTCTTGTCTGCGAATGGTGGCTTCTTCGGTTTGGTTCTCGGGTTGATCAAAGGTACAAACTTTGAGATAGAAATATTAAAAAATTTGAGTTTTTGATGTGGATTGTGATTGTGTTGCAGCGAAGGTGGTGGTGCCAGTGAGAGGCTCTGTGAGTTTTGTTAGTACGATTGGTCAGCTTGATGGGAGGATTGATCTGTATAAAGGTTGGAGTTTCGTCGAACAGTTGGTGTGCATGGAGGATTCGGTTAGTTCCGGTTCTTCTTCTGGGAGGGTTGAAATCGAACCGGGGAGTCGTGGGCTTGTGGATTTGTGTGTGATGGCGTCGAAGCTTGCGTATGAGAACGCTAAGGTTGTTGAAAACGTCGTGAATCTCCATTGGAAGGTAAGTTTAGTCTAAAAATAGAAACTTCATGAGGATGATAAATAAAGTTGGAAACTTTGTTAAAAGTTTCAATCTTTTCATGACTGCAGATGAATCTGGTGGAGTTCTTGGATTGTTGGAATGGTGAGAGTTAGGGCATATGATTAACTCCGGTCTCTTCCGGTCTCTTAGCTGGTGTTTTTAACTTATGATTTGATATGATATTTCTTTATTTCGTTTACATTTTTCGACTAAGAGACGGCTATTATATCTCTTATTTAAGAGACAGTTCTTAGTTTTAAAATCTAAGAAAAACTAAGAACCTTAGTCGAAGCTAAGAACCCAGTTAAGAGACTGGGGTTAACGATGGTTTTAGACTCTTAGCACTTTTGTTTACTTTTTTTAAACATGAACAAACACTTTTGTGTTATCTTTGCAGATTATCAGAAGCAGATGTCTACACAAGTGTTTATACTTACTGATAAGGAGAAAGATGCAGACTTGATACTGATCAGCTTCAGAGGCACTGAGCCGTTTGATGCAGATGATTGGGGAACTGACTTCGACTATTCTTGGTACGAGATCCCCAATGTGGGTAAGCTTCACATGGGTTTCATCGAAGCAATGGGTTTAGGTACCAGAGACTACACTCCCACTTTCGACTACCATCTCGTAGAGCTAAGATCCTTCAAGGAAGAGAATCATATCAAGAATCTCCCGGAGATGGTAGAGAGAAGCGCTTATTACGCAGGTTAGAGAAACTCTGAAACGTTTGCTTGCGGAGCACGGAAACGCCAAGTTCGTAGTCACGGGTCACAGCTTAGGAGGCGCGTTGGCGATTCTGTTTCCCACGTTGCTGGTGTTGAAAGATGAGACGGAGATGATGGAGAGGCTGCTTGGAGTTTACACGTTCGGACAACCTAGGATCGGAAACAGAGAGATTGGTAGTTTCATGAAAGCTAAACTGAATCACCCTGTGGATAGATACTTTCGAGTTGTGTACTGCAACGATCCTTGTTCCTAGATTGCCTTACGACGACAAAACGTTCCTCTACAAGCATTTCGGAGTCTGTCTGTACTACGATAGTTTCTACAACGAGACAGTAATGCTATCATCACTAAAAACCAAACTTTAAAGGTTTTTAGATTTGGACTTAATTAACTAATGATTGGTTCTTTCTTGCATGTTCAACAGAAAGCAGAGGATGAACCGGATCCGAACCCTTACGGTATGCGTTTTGCGATTCTTGCTCGCGTAAACGCGGTTTGGGAGTTAGTTAGAGGCTTGATGATGGGGTTCATTTACGGACCTGGTTATAAAGAAGGATGGTTTAGGATCTTGTTTAGGATCATAGGACTGATGATTCCAGGTCTCTCGGATCATTGCCCGACTGATTATGTTAACTCGGTTAGGCTTGCACCGGGTTATGACCTTCAGATGTCCCCTCTTTGAAGAGTGCTCTGTTTTTTTGAACCGGAATAAATCTTGACTGAACCAGAACTCGGTTAAGATGTTGGTTTTGTAAAATAAAATAAGATGAGTTCTGGTTTTGTTTAGTTTCTTGAGCTTTAGTCAATAAAATAGTAAATTTCCAAAATAAAAAAGTTTTTTTTTATTACTCGTGCATATAATTTTCGCATTGGTTGCAACCAGAGGCAAAGATCACACACTATGTCATATATAAGATCAAACCAAAAGAGACTTTATTTGGTCAAAATGAAACTAAAACCAAAAACGTCCAGAAGATTTCATACTATGAACTCCTTTTGTCACATAACATCATCCATGGCGTCTCTCTCTCCAGAATCCATATGTTTCAGGAACAAAAACTCCACCAGCTTAGTCGGTGGATAAAGTGTCTCTCTCTTTTGGTTGATGCAAAATAACCAAAAATAAAAAAACCACAAGATTGATTCTTTAGGTTAAAAAACGAAAGTTTGCAGGGTTTTGCACCAATAGAAAAGAGAGAATCAAAAGTTTCTTGGAGAGGGGATCACACCATGCAGCCAACAACACCAACAAAGATCTTGAACATTAACGGAGCTCCAAGAAGAAGAGGTGGAGAGGATGAGCGGAATATAAATATACATATCTAGAGTTGTATGTAGTGGGTTCATTTGAATGAGAGCTCAAAGGGCTCTCTCTCTATTCATCGCCATGGATGTACCAGCAGCAAAGCATGGTGGCACAACGGCGGAGGATATAGAGACGAGCTCGCTGTTCCTTCGCCAAGGAAACACATTTGCTTGTGAAGGCATGGCCTTTGCTGAACTTTCTCTTGAATTCTGCCATGATAATTAGGGTTATAGAGATTTTTTTTGTTTATTTATGGTCGAGAATATGGGTGCCAGAAAAAAAAACCCTTTTGTGGGTGATGGAAAAGAGAGAGAAGGAGAACAACTGAAAGACTGTGATAAACGAGAACAGGACTTGAAGAGTTTATATAGAGAATAAAAAGAAGAAAGAGGTGTTGTAAACAAAAAGGAAGTGAATTAAGAGGAGATGAATATGGTCTTGATTTTCTTAGTTCATTGACATTGAGATTTGCATGGCTCGCTTTGAATTCTCCGATGAACTATACTTTCATGACATCATCAATATTTTATTGTCATTGTCAAATCTATTATACTATGGGTTCTAAAACAATCCGTGCAACACCACATTTTATGTTTGTCTGTATATCTATTAATAATAGCAATCACAATTAATGTTTAATTATGTCTTTTAACCTAAATAATTCATTTGTTTTTAAAACATTGTTAAATGTATAAAGAGGTGATTTTTCAGAAAAATGTGTATTTTCATTTTAAAATTTATATTATGTTTTAAAAAATTGTAAAAAGTATAACAATGTGACTTTTATCATAAATTTTTAAAAAGTTATCTTTTGTCTAAAATATGTTTTTCATTTTCAAAATATAAATAGTCAGTTTCCATAAATATCTCATTTTCATGTCCATTAAGTGAAAAAAACGCAAATGAAAATGTGTAACTATAAGGACACAAATGCGAAAAGTTGTTTTTAAAAGGACACAAATGCGAAAAGTTGTTTCTAAAAGGACACAAATGAGAAGGTGTGATCATAAAGATACAATGGACATCTATATATGGTTGATGATGCTCATTTGTGTGTAAGTTTTTAGTGTTGGTAACAACAATAATACAAATCAAAACACACTTGAAAATAATTATAGAAGATAGATTTGTGATTTTCTCCATGAAAAATCATTTTTAAGATACAAAAAACGAAGGAACAAGAAATCAATTAGTGAATTGATCTAATACCAAACCAGAAAAAGCATAGATCAAAGTTAGTTTCTTTCTTATTCTCTAAGAAAGTGTTAAGGTTGGATAAAAATAAAACTAGATTATTGTTTTAGATAAATTTCACTATAGAAATCACAAAAGTTAGTTTTACACATGGTATGAGAGTCATTATAGAATTTAATTCACTGTAATTAACGTAAATAAAATGATGACGATTTAAAAGAAGTTGATAAGATGTATAAGATAATCTCCCATGTAAAACTCCATTTTTCTTTTAAAATAGATTAAAATGAATATAGAGTAAAAGTGTTTCAATCCTATTTCATTCTTCACTCTATAATAGAGTAATAAATAAACAAAAAATAGATTATTCCATTTATGGAATAAACTTTAAAATAGAATGAGATATAAAGTTGGGTTGGAGCATTTGTTATTTTATATTCACTTTTACTATATTTTAGAGTAAAAAATGAAGTTGGGTTGGAAATGTCCTAAGAATGTGTCTTTTTATCTTAAAATTTTAATTTGTTAACAAAATTTGTAAAAAGATGTATATTTTCTCCAAAATTATCAAAGGTTGAGTTTTCATGATAACTATGTGTCTTTCCATCTTTAAAATGACATTGTCTTAAAAATGTTGCAAAAATACATATAAGTATGTATCTTTTCATTTTAACAAAGACAATTCTCTCAAATAGCACTTTTTAAGTTTTTGTCATAAAATAGCACTCAAAAAATAATATGATCAAAATAACACTTTTTGTTTTGAAAATTTTAATTTTAATTTTTTATTTTTAAAAATTTGAACACATTCCTAAAACCCCACCCCTTAACTCTAAATCCTAAGTCTTAAATTAATTAACCCAAGAGTTATAAATGCATATTTACTCTTCAATAAAACTTCTTTTGGTCATTTTCTTCCTGATGATGTTATTTTTGTGACAAAAACTTGGTTTGGTGCTATCCTGGTCTTTTTCTCTTTTAACAATGTGATTTTTCTTTAAAATTATTACATTGGTTTTAAAAAATAGTAAAATGTATTAAGATGTGTCTTTTCATTTTAAAATTTGTATTTGTTTAAAAATTTGTCAAAATGTCTAAAGATGTGTATTTTCTCTATATAAATGTCAAAAGGTCGTAACTTTTCATCCTAACAATGTGAATCTTAAAAATTGTATTGGTTTTAAAAAGTGATGTCAAAATATATTAGTATGTATCTTTTCATATTAACAATTTGTTTTTTTTTTCTTCATTTAAAAAATTGCATTGGTTTTAAAAGGTTGTTCAAATCTACAAGGATATGTATTTTCATCATAAAAATTTTCATTGCTAAAAAAATTGTCAAAATTTTTGAAGATGTATATTTTCTAAATATTGTCAAAATTTGCAACTTTTCATCCTGATGATGTGTTTTTTCCATCTTAAAATGACATTTTTTAGAAAAAATGTTGTCAAAATATATATATGTATGTATCTTTTTATCTTAACATTATTTCTTTTCATTTTAAGAATTAAATTAGTCTAATAGAAGTTAAAATGCATAAAGATGTGTTTTTTCATCTTAAAAGTTGCTTTTGTTAAAAAGAAGTTGTCAAAATGTTTAAAGATATTGTTGTAACTGGTGGAGAATATAATTTTTAGTGAAGAACCAATGTAATCTTTGGTGATAAATTATTGCAATTGTTATTGATTATAGTATTTGGTGATAAACCGTTGCAATTTTAGGAATTAACCATTGCAACTATTACCTAACCATTGCAATGTTTAACCATTAGTTACAATCTTTAGTCATCTATATAAAGAGTTATGGGCATTGATAAATCACTACAAGAAAACCAAAACAATTGCAAATATAATTGAAAATATAAAGATTCATTGTTAAATGATTTTCAAAAGATTTTTGAAGAAACACATATAAACATAGAGAGTTCGTGGAAGCCCCCTTAGTCCTATGGTTTGAATAAGAGTTCATTAATACTTCTACACCAAGAGGTTTGGGGTTCAAACTCCAGAAAATGCAAATTATGCATATTGTGGAAAAAAAATTACAAGAGGTTTTCAGCATGGTGCATGACATATCATCGAACATGAATTTAATAAGATGGCTCGGAGTGACGCAGCAGACGTGTCTTCTCATAAGATGGTAGAATTGTCGGTTGTAGAATCTTTTATGAAATATTTATCAGCATTGTAATTGCATAATTAATCATACGTTAAAAAAATAAAGAACTTTATTTGTTATTTTTTTGTATTTTAGTCTAAGTTTTAAAAAATTGTTTAAAACCCGATAGACTTCTAGAGTATTCTATCTCAATACCATCTTGACTTCAAAAATACTATTTACTAATCCAAAAGAAGTCATCATGTCTTCAAAAAGGCAAATTCATAATTTATCACTTTAGTTGATTTTATTTAATTATTATGTTTGTTTAATATAATAAATATTTTTTTATAAGAACTTTCCCAGAAATTCAAGGTAATATATAAATGTGAAAGGTCATTTCAACATAAATCAACATATATCTGTTAAGAATTAAGATGTCCAATCTCTTTAATATTCTTTCTAAAAACAAAGCAAGTAAATAAATATATTAAAATAATTTTTTTTACCAACATAGAAATAGTAATTGTTTTAAAAAGTATGAACTAATATTTATGATACTATTTCTTAAATAGGAAAAAATATTTAAACAACATGCAAAAATAATTATTTTTTGAATAAATTTTAATTATTATCTTTTTCAAAAGAAATAATTAAAATTTATTCAAGAAATAATTGGCGCTATATATTATGTGAAAACTGTAAGAATAAACTTGCAATTGTATGTATTATTTTTTTATGTAGTAATATAACCAGAACATTAAGGTTTCTAGAAATACATCTTTAAATACTTTGTAAATCATATTTTAGTTATCAAGATTAAATATGATTATTTATATAATTTAATTATTTATTAACCATATAATATTATAAATTATAGATTGTAACATATATTTTTTATAGAAAATGAGTTTTCGTGTGATATCGCACTAGTGTTTTACCTAATTGAAATAACATAATGAGGCAAAACATATATAGAAACATTCCGAATGCGGTATTGTATTTGGAAAGGAACAAGATGCACATGCACACGAGACACGACATGCACACGTATATAATTTCCGAATTCTGGCTCTTCTTAAAATGAACTTCTTCAGACAAATAATAATCTAATTGTCTTGAGATCAACAAAGAACTTATTTTATGGACCTTTATTTATATGTAAGAAACGCGGTAACACACAGCTGTTCAATAATATTAGGGTCTGACTGGTGTAACCGCAGCGGTTGCGATTGCGGGAGTTTGCGGGTGCGGGTGATTGCGGTTTTAAGCATTTTCTAGAGATTTGTACGACTGGTACAGCTGTTAGAAATTGTTGCGTTTGCGGGATTTTTATGACTGGTAAACTACCAAACACAACATCTGTTAAATAATAATTTAATAATATTTACATTTTATGTAATTATAAAAATATTAAAAATCATAATAATATGATAAATATAAAATTTATATTTATAAAATCATATTATTCAATTTTAAAAATTTATAGAAAATATTTTAGTTTTGAATTTTTATAATATAAATTGAAATATAATATGAATACATTTTACAATTTCTATTATTTCAATTGAAAATTTTTATTGGATATTTTTAGTATTATTTTTATTTATTCTGTTTTTAAAGAAAAAAAATTTACCCTCTCGCAACCGCCCGCAACCGCAACCGCAAACGCTAGCTGGAACCAGCTTTTGATTTTAAGAGGTTCAGAGCGGTTTGAAGCGATTTGTAGCGTTTTCTGTGATTGTTTCGAAACACCAACAACCGCTATGAACCGCAAAAGCTGCGTTTGCGGGTGGTAGCGGGAAAACCAGTCAGCACCTTAGTAGGCTTCAACAAGATCTAAGAATGAGTAGAAAGGGGAGAAAGGTGGGCATGGAAAGATGTTGAAAGATTACAAAACATTGAGATTTGAGTTTAGAGAAACATGCAACCGGCAACCTTATCTTTTCCTTCTCCACTTGAGCAGGTTTGTTTGGTTCGCTAAGAGCATATCAAATGATCGAATCAAACTGAATCAAAAAAAAAAAATTGTTAAACCATCTAATTGAAATTTTTTAAAAATCACTTTGATTTCAATCTCAACGACTGTATTCGTATTGCTACGGACGAGTGTTCCAACCTGATTTCGATGATCAGGTTGCAACAATATGAAGTTTATAAAGAAAACGAGAAGTAAACTTGATGAAATATAGCTTATATGTATAATTTTAGTTAAAGACTACCAAATCTACATTTATATTTAAATTTTATTTGGCTTCGTTAACTTGATAAGTGCTTAGTATAAATCACAAATATATTGACTACATTGTGGTAGCTCAACCCATATCTCAGCTTGGGTTTATAAACATAATCTTTAACCATTGTCATAATTAAATTACGCAAAACAAAATCATCCGTATCATTCCTTGAGGTTTTACAGCTGCTATAACAAAATTATCTCTCTTGATTTCTTCCTCATTTTTCTAACCAGTTCTTCGTTAGTTCGTGTATCAATTTCGGGATAACACACTACAAGAAAATAGTATTATTGCAATAGTGGTATTTTGTTGTAATTCTCTAATATATTGTTGCAAAAATCAATTTGCAATAAAAATGTGACAAATTTTAATGTCTTGCTGTTTAAATGTTGCAAATTCACATTTGTTGCATATATGTAGCAAAATTAGCAAGAAATTGATTTGTTGCTATAATTGTTATATTATTGCAACAATAGTTTTATAACAATTTTGTTGTATTTTTGCAACTTATTTTTGTAACTATGAATAGTGACAAATCATTGCTACATAAAATTTATAACAAACAACATTGCAAATTTGCAATTAATTTATTTCTTCAATGATATATTATTAATGCAATAAGAATATAAAATGTTAAAATTACAACGTATAGTTGCAACTTATACATTGCTACAAAAATTTGCTACATAAAAGATACAAAAAATTGTTGTTTTTTTTTTTGCTAAAAAATTGTTGTTGCAATATTTTCTAAGTTACTTTTACATTTCGTGCAAGGTGGTTCTTACGTGACATCAATTAATATTTCACTAAAATTAGTAGATTGTCAGGTTTAGCATAAATGATTATTGTGATTTTTTATATTTAATAGCAGATGTATAATTTAATTTTATAAAATAATCATATATTTAAATGATCACATTTATTCAATACAATAAATATTTAAAATTTCAACAAGCATTCATAAAAAGAGATCAACGCTAATTTGAAATCTACATCAATGATCCATCCATAAAAAAAACATTTACATTTTCTCAAACTCCTCACTAATTAGCTTTCCCCTTCATCCACAAATGACCCATCTGATTTCCTGTGTGTCTCCTGAAGAACATAAATGTAAGATGTGCCTTTATTCCTTTCCTTCTACAAAATAAAAATTCATCTGAAAAAATTGACAAAGTCAAAGATAACACTTGAAAGCAAACTGATTTTTTTTGAACGGCAAGCAAACTGATTAAAAAGAAGTAAAACACACAAAAAGTACTGGAGATGGATAAGCTTACGAAGAACTATTGTGTACAGAAGTGTTATGAGTTATTAAAAAGCACACATATGGTCTATATATAGATATGAAAACAAAAAAAATCTGAACGTATCTTGATATGGGATATATCGTTCAATATCATATTATCTCAACAAACTCATCGCGATATATAAGGTGGTAACAACAGAAACAAAAAAAAAAGAATCTAAAGTATATTACAAGTAGATTATTTTTGTGTCCAATTACCAAAAAACAAACAACTCTTTACACAACTAATTTTATTCACGTCGGGATTGATGATGTGCATTTTGATATTACTTAGTAGAAAATTTCTATTTTTAAATTTTAATTCAGTACTATAAATGATCATAGTTTCTTCAATTCAAGCAACGTAACGTCTTGGATAATGTGGTCGAACATCAACTAAAGGTGTGACTAATCAACTAAAGGTGTGACTAATTCAAACGCAGCTGTTGCGGTTGCGGATGCGGAAGTTTACGAGTGCGGGTGGTTGCAGTTTCAAGCGTTAAATAGCGTTTTATATAACTGACGTGATGTTTAGAAATTATTGCGTTTACGGGATGTTTATGACTGGTTGATTATGAGATATTACAGCGGTTTAAAAATAAATTATTAATACAAACATATTATAACATTATAAAATATAAAACAATATTATTATGATAAAATATAATAATTATTAATATAAAATGATTAATAATAATATTAAGTTTATTTATTTAATTTTCAAATTAGTTGAAAGTTATATATTTTATGAAGATTTATATTAAAACTTTTAAAGAATATTTTGTTTCTTTTTTATATGTGTATATCTTTATATATGTATGTATATTAACTTTTAAAAAATTATGATGAATAGCTACTTTAAAGTTTTTATAAAAAAGTTACTATATTGTTTGTGAATTTAAATTAATATATAAAAAGGTGTATATATTTTTATTTATAATATTTTCATTTTTAATTTTAAAATTTAATTTAAATTTTAAAATATTAAAAAAAAAATTTAGTATTTTTTTATCCAACCGCAACCGTCCGCAACGGCAAACGCTAGTTGGAACGAGCTTTTGATTTTAAGAAGTTTAGAGTGGTTTGAACCGATTTGTAACGGTTTGTATAATTACTTTGAAACACTGTCAACCACCGCAAAAGCTGCGTTTGCGGGTGGTAGCGGAAAAACCAATCAACCCCTAAATTGCCTACTCAATAGAATTTTTTCTCGTTGGATTTAATATAACAATCCATTCATGTTTGAGCTCTTACATATACAGGACATAGTATAATAATGAATTGAAATCCTCTAGGGTATCAAATTTCCATAAGTATATTTTATAAAGTTTTACTGTGTACAACAAACTTGTGTTGAATCAATTTCGGGACTAGGGATTTTAAGTTCTCGGCACAGTCATTAGCGTTGCCAAATATAAACTTTGAAGATCATTTACTTTATTGTATTCTTTGTCCAAATAGTACTTCGCCTAATAACAAATCCTAATTAACAATTATTAATATACTATATAGTTATTTTATTATTATTTTTGGAAAATATGTAAACCAAGTTTTCATCTAATTTCATTTTATTTTGAATAGGAATAACTAAATCACACTATACTAGACCAAAAAAATTCATAACATAAAACTTTTTACAAAATCTTAAGAATCAGAACCTTTAAAATATATTGTACACTTCTAATTGCCAATATATATATATATATAGTATTTTGTTTTATTTAACATACAAAACATTGTTTTAGGAACATATGACTAATGTCACGTTTTTCTCACGTATTGTTTATATTTTCTTTTTGCAATTTAGCAATGGTTTTAAAACTGTTGAATGTTTCTTGCAAAATTGGCAAGATATTTTTTATGTTGCAAAATATTACAATTTAGTAATGAAAATATGCAACATATATTGTGGTTGTAGTTTTGCAATAAAATTGTAATGAAATCGGAACGAATATTCATCATTGCAAATATATTGCAATAATCATGGCAAATTATTAACATATACGAAGGTTGCAATTTTGTTGTTGCAATATTGCTAATTTCGTGTAGTGACAACAGATCTTGTATCACATTCAAATCCTCATCAACCATGCATGTTAAGATAGAAAGACCTTAGTATATATGTTATTGTGGGTCTAGGGATTCTAAGTCCAACAAGAATCAGCAAATTTTATTATGCTATTTTGAATAAACCTAACCACATTCTAATCAATTGAAGGATGCATGCGACGTGGGCTACTAGCATCCTTCCGAGTCAACGAAGATCAAGTTCTGACGGTATACAGTCTCGATATTTATTTAATATGATCGGTCTTACCATCGTAGTAGACCCATCTGTATCCAACCATTATTGTGTTTGTGTGTTTAACATCCTTTAGCTTTGATATTTTATGGATGTCTTCAAGGTGGCAAAGGTGCAAATGTGCAATGCAGCTGAAAAACGAGAGCATGATTCCTCTCATTCTCTCTCAGTAAACCCATCTACCAATCGTTTCTAGAGAACTCCTTTTTTTTTCTTCTTTTAATCCATATATTTATAGCTTGCCATGAAATTAGTCTCTAAAATCTAAAAATGCGTAGAGAGTGTTCTAGTCTCTATAAACATGAAAAAATAACTATAGCTTATCTTTATTTTATCTTGAGTTACGTTGTAAACTCGCAATATAATTTTTATTTGTATTTAGGACCGGTCCTAAACAATGCCTAGTGAAACATTTGATACAGGTCCCCAAAATTTTTGAAAAAAATTACTTAGATTTAAGCTTCTAAAAAATATTTTTAGACTCCAAAATTTGTAAAAAAAAAAATTTACATAGAGATGATTTCGGGTCCCAAAATTTCAGGACCGACCCTGTTAATTGTATTTTAAGATTTATTAGCCCTTGGAATCGATAAAACACCTACTGCATTCAAGTATACGTATAGAGGAAGATATGACAAAAGAGTATTCATACTGGTATAATTTCCATATACAAAATCGTTGAACATTCTATTGTATACACACACATATACACCCTCTATGTTTGTATTGTTGCACCTCTAAACTCGTATAAGAAAATTGAAGGAAAGAAAACACAAAACGTGAGACAGCCTTAAACGCGTTTGCGACTCGCGTAGCTTTTCCCTACGTAATGATAATAATTACTATTGCTCTGGTTTTTACTCCCACCGCTAGAGCTTTTACCGCGGAGTAAATAAGACAACGCCCTCCACAAAAACGACTTCCTCCTTCGCGGCGTAACGGCGGTCACGTGACCAGCATGTGCTCTCGTCGACTTCTTAATCACAAGGCCTCTAACTTCCTCCGGAGGCTTATAATGCCTAATCAACGGCCACTTGATCCCGTCGAAGAACGGGTGACGTTTGATATCTTGCGCACCCCTGGCGCATCCTAGCCTCTTCTTCGGGTCCTTAACCAAGAGCTTCTCAATCAAGTCCCTAGCTTCGTCTAAATCACTGTCCACGTGGAACTTCGCGGTCTTAGTGGTCGACACTATATTGCGCAGCGTCTGCTCCTTACTATCTCCTTTAAACGGCGTCGTTCCGTATAATAACTCGTAAAGGAATATTCCGAACGCCCACCAGTCTACTCGGCTTCCGTGTCCGTTGCCGGAGACTAGCTCCGGCGCAAGGTACTCATGTGTTCCGACGCAAGAACGCGAAAACGCCGTCACTGGCTCCGCCGTGAACTCCGAAACGATCTCCTCCCTCTCGTACGATTTTTCCTCGGTGGCGGGTGCGGATAAGCAGCCGCTCCTCCGCCGACGAAGCGACGGAGAAGAGGATGTTCTCCGGTAGCGGCGAGATTTAAACGTGGGGACAACGTCGGATTTGAAACATAGGTCGAAGTCCGACAACATGACGTGTCCATCTTCTCGGAGCAAAACGTTCTCCGGTTTGAGGTCTCGGTATACTATTCCCATCGCGTGGAGGTACTCTAAGGCGACGAGAACTTCGGCGGCGAAGAATCTAACCGGCTGAAGCGGTAAACGGTTGCCAGGTTGCTTGCGTAGCAAGGAGTGTAAGTCTCCGTTGGGGGCGTAGTCGATGAGGAGACACGTGTAGTGAGACTCGTCGATGCGAGCGTGGAGCGTAGGGAGGAAAGGGTGGTCTAGCAAGGAGAGGATCTCTGCCTCGGTCTCGACCTGAGATAGCTTTTTGGCCGTGGTTAGGTTGTTTCGGTCGATGACCTTTAGGGCGAATCTTGCTGAAGAGTCGCGGAGGTTGCATAGGAAGACGCGGCCGAGGTTGCCTGTGCCGAGGTGGCGTATTAGTTTCAGGTGGCGAAGGTGGATGTTTCCGTCGGAGGAGAGGAGTTTAGCCGATTTGATTGCCGACCAGTGAGGATCTTGGCGACGGTGGTTGATGGTTGAGGAGGAAGTGGATGAGGTTGTTACGGCTGAGGAAGTGGAGAGTCTGTCGTTGAAGCTTAGGGTTAGGCTGGAACGACCGCTCGAGGAGGCGAATGTGCGGTCGGTGACGGTGGATGTAAAGCTGAGATCAAGATCGGTGTCAGGGAAATATATTTCTTCTTCCATTTTCTTGTTGTTTCTTGAATTTTTTTTTGTGGGTTTAAAGGGCGGGGAATTCTGAGTTATTTATAAAGAGGATAGTTGAGAAAAAAATTATTAGTTAGTTTAATTAATTATTAATTAAAAGAAAAAAAAGTTATGTTTGGTCTTTGAAGGCTTGACTTGAGGAAGCTGGAGAAAAGACAAGGGAATGTGATTCTTTTGACATTAACGGGTCATTTCTTTTTTTTTTATTTGGTTTAAGTTTATATAATTATTATAATATGGATTGAAATTATGATTAATCTTGGGTGTGCAATCACATGCTTTGTTCCATGATAATACATGCATGATATTTATGATTACTTTCACAACTACAATAAGACCTACGCTTTGTATAGGATGAGTTTATATAAAAATTATTTAAAAATATTATATAAGAAAATAAAATTTATATTCTTGATCGAATTAATATTTTTGGTCCATAAATAATTTTTTGAAATTTTTTTTGCTAGGTCAAAAAATCACTTATCGTATAAGAACCTAACGTTTAGGTCGAAGAATTTTAGGCCTATTATTTGGTTACAATAAAACCATGTCAGTTCAGTTTTATATCATGATTTAGCAATTTTTTTTTTTTTTTTTGTCGACAACATTACAGACTCAAGTAGACTCTGTAAACCAAGCTGGTTGCTCTGTATCCATATGGACCGTAAACGACGATTGTTGCCTCACACCACGTGCTAAGCGGTCCGCCATAATGTTTTGCGTCCTTGATATATGAATAATCTCCGAGCTGTGGAAACACCTTTTAAGACTCCTGATGTCTTCTAGATAACTTGCAAAAGCCGGCCATTCTTCAGGTTCCGAAACCATCTTTACCAGTTGAGAACAATCCGTTGCAAATGTAACATTATATTGCCGCAAATTCCGCATGCATTCCATTGCCCAAATGAGAGCCTCCACCTCTGTGTGTAAAGGTGACTGACTAGCCCGTGTGTTTCTTGCTCCCAAAAGTCCTTCAAAACCTTCCAAGGTACTATACCATCCTTGTCCTGAAAAGGTATCATCCGTTTTCCATGATCCATCCGTAAAACACCAACGTCCCGAACGAGCCGGAGTAACCGTATCCGCTACGTGTGTACCTACATTCTTGCTCTGATCCACCTCTTTCTGAGCTTCCTTCCAAAGTAAAGCCTCTGTTGTTGCCAGTTGAAGAGTATCCCTAGGATCCATATCCATATTACTAAATACTTTATTATTTCTTGCTTTCCATATATACCAAAGCATCCAAGCAAATTGATGATCATCCATTGATGGCCTGATTCTCCAGAATAAGTAATCCATATTCGAAAATAAAGTTAATAATAGTTATAAGAAGTTTATGTTCATGTGTCAATCCAATCTATTTTCAATACTTTTTATCTTTTATAGTCGCTTTTTCATTTTGATTATTACTCGATATAAATATTGATTTTGGAATTTATCTCATTTTGTTCTTTTGTTTTCGCCTGGGATTTAGAAATGTTTAAGATTTAAAATTATTAAAGAGATACATACTTAGGTTAATATCCGCGTCTTGTGCAGAATAAATATTTTATATTTATTACTTATTTATGTTTTATGCATATTATGAAATAATAAAATAATAATTATATATTAAATAACTAAGAAATCAGTTACTATTATGTAATAAATTGACATGCGCATATAAATTAAACGATCACTCTTGTTTGTTTGCAATCATTTTAGAGTAAATATATTAAATCAATCAATCTTTCTATGTATATGATGTATAATTAAATTTAAATGATATTAACATAGATATATAGTATACTTTTAATATGGTAATTTATTAAATGAAATTTCTAGTTATATGATTTTGTGATTATTTACATATTCGTGTAACAAAATTTTACGCCAACGAATTTACTTTAGTGTGAGATATTTAGTGGTTTCAATAATTTATCATCATTTAAAAAACAATGAAAATTTCAAAATTAAAATATTAACCTTTTCGATATATGTTCATTGCAAATATTAGAATATAAGTATATATTTTCATATGAAGTATAGTTTAGTTTAAACTATTTGAAATATATATAACATAAACACCTATTAAAATAAAACTATTTATTCATATGGTTTTACAATCATTGTATCTTATTACATAAAAAAATTAAACTTTAATCACAAAATTTTATGTGATACTTTTAAAAGTTTTAGTAATTTATACTCTTTTTGAAAAATTCAAAATATAACATATATAAAAAATCTAAAATTTCATTATATGACTAATGTAATTGTGTAATTTATTTTAATAATAAAGAATTAAACAAAAATGATAGAAATTATACAGATTGTTAGAAAATTTTTATTATTTAAAATCATTAATTACCATATATATTTTAATCACATTATGTAATTTCTTAGGTTTTAGTTAAAGAAATAATAGATAATAAATATTAATTTTATAAATGAATGGTCGACAATAAACATACTATATTATATAATATTTATTATCAATTTAATTTTGGACTAACAAAATTCTCAATTAATTCGAAAGATGTTATGTAAATAAAATTAGCATTTCAATTACGTGACAATTCAACATATCATTTTTTAATTAGCACAAACTATAAGTTATAAGATTTTAAATGTTTCTCTGTTAATATATATATGCGATATCTCTAGTAAAAAAGCTTATTGAGTTGGAGAACCAAAAATACAGATTTAAGAAAGAAAATATAAGTATATTTTATTTTCACGAAACTTGTAAGGGGATTAACCCTAATTTTTAATAGGTGCGTGAATATGAAGAAACTTAAATGTCAGTGAGAGCAAATGCCCATATATGTGCATTTATTAGGCAGTAATAGTTTGTCGGCAGTAAGGTTCCTTAAAATTAGCTTCCTCACTCTTACGTGTGCTGAAACTACGCTAACGATCTTATCTAACAATCAAGGAGTCAATCACACATGTTTAATGCTAAAATACAGTAAAAATACTATAGCATTTGTTTGCTAGGCTTTCATTTTCGTAGCAAGGCAATTACTAGTTGTGCACAATAGTTTTTATATCATATAACTACTTCTTCACCAACTAGTATATTATTAGCAATTTCACTTTTCACCATATTTCAAGTTTACAACAAAACATTTATCGCATGCACAAGCTTTCTTAACGTTAAAAAAAAAAAAAAAAAAAGCTTTCTTTTTTTTTTTTTTGACAAAGGAAAAAAAAAAGCTTTCTTAACGTTTAAATATAACTAGTTTATATAAGTTTTTGTTTTCTTTTAAATAAATTAAGTTCATAAACAACAAGAACGATTTGATTATGGAAATAAAATATTTTCTGGAAACGAATAAACGATACAATCTGAATACGATTAAAATATAAAATTTTCATCGTTGTTTTTTCGCTGGGTCGTTGGTCATAAATTTAAGAGGGATTCGCATGTTGAAGAGAATATGGGAACTGGATCCATGTGATGGGCCATTACTAAAGCTTCTTACCGTTGCGGGACTCACGTCGACTCAAAAGTCTTACTTTGTCTGGCACGTGGCCAACATAACACCCATCTTTGTCGCTTCTATCAGTATATAATTAGGTTAATAATTCTTTCAATAATTCTCATTTACTTCCTACCTAAATTATTATACATTTATATAAAATACTACCATCTTGGCTTTTTTTTTTCCAGTCAATTATTGAAGTTATCACATTATAAGCTCGTAGATTGCTCGTTTTATTAGGTTGATACATGGAGTCACTGATAACATGTCGTCTTATTAAAGCAAATTGGAGAGATTTGACGGTTATATGACTTAACCGGCCATATAGAGAAGTGACATAGATTAATGATTGGTTTAAGTGTAGTTTCATCAACATATTTGTTTTCTTCAGAGCCCTTTTATATGATAGTATTTTATTCAATCATTATAATAGACGATGAATATGCATATATGGCAGCGCAGACCGGTACCTAATTGATGATGCAAGTTGCAAAACAAATTCACCAACACAAGACTGTTAAAACCCAATATGTCAGGAAAGGGAAAACACGAGGATCTGGCCCTAGGTATATGTTTTATCTTGTAATTAACTTAACACACAATAATGTCAAATTGTCAATATATCTTCAAGCGATTTGCATTAGAAGTAATGAGATTTTGTTGATTAACCACGTGATTTGGCATAATGATCATCGATCCATTTATACTCTGGTCTACGAACGTGATAATAACATAATTTATAGGTTCTCATACTTTAGTAGTTTTACGTTTACGATCGACTATTGGGATTTAGAGTATAAGTGTATATATATTATATATGTATGTACGTTTATAAGCGCATTTTACTAGTATATCGATTATCGAATGAACTAACTCTCAGTAACGATTTTAAAATATTTATCTTAATTTTAAATGCTATGAATAATATACTGCAAACGAATTTTTAATAGAGAAATAATTGATGGGGCGAAGAGTCCAACCTGTATTAATTATTAAGAGAAACCATTATTTGAAGACGAAATAATGCTTAACCTTTCATGTGATGAATAGTTGCATTTTGTTACAACTACTTCTAACAGAAAGAGAAAAATCTCATTTATATGAAGTCTATTTCACTATTTCTATATATAACAATGTGTAGTATGATACATACATTGGTCACATTAATTTTGAGGCCAATATAATCCGTGCCTTACATGAAATACATTGATATAAAAAACCTTGGTTGAATGAAGAAAACAAAATAAATTGTCACTTATTATACATAGTTAACAGTTTTGTTAGGCTTAAGTGGTTGGGTGAGTAGACGTAGGAGTACTGACCATGGAGCGAATATCCGGAATTTAAAAGATATATATGTGATCCAATCCGTATGAATAATCGATTTTTCGATTTAATTCGATATGTAATCTTCCGGATATCAAGTGTTTTGGGTATCCAGAAAATTAGTATATTTTATCGGATATCCGATTCGATTCGTCGATTCAGTAAAATAATGAAAAATCAAATTTTGAAAAATATTAAAAGAAAAAAAAAATATTTCATTACAAATTATTTTAAAAATGCATACTTTAAAAAAATTTAATGACCAAATAATTAATATAATGAATAAAGTAATTAAAAATCTCTATAAAAATATAAAATCATATATATACATTACGGATTGGATCAGATAACCATTTTAAAAAATGAATATTTGTGATTTGCTCCTTATTTGATATATATTGGATTTTAGTATTTGTTTCAATTCGTAAAATTATAGATATCCAAATTTTTCGGATCGAATCAAAATAAATAAGGACTGAATCAAATTTCGTCCATCCCTAAGTAGATGTTAGTTGCTTATAGTAACCCACGCTTCGCATAATAATTTCTCTTATTAGTTATTATTGCTCTTATATAATACACATCAAAACAACATAAGTTTATATACGCGGGGGTTACTAAAAGCAACTAACATATACCCCTAACCACTTTAGCTTAACAAAACTGTTATCTATATGTTGTTTCGTGAGGAATTTGAAGGACTTGCATGAAATCTTGACCTAATTTAACAACACTTCAACGATTTTCAGCATTTATTATTTCCAAGACTACTATAAATGCATTGGAGTCCTATTGACGCCCCCAAAATACGCATTGGAGTGTAAACCATATAGTTAGTTACGTTCCTTTTGAGGTGCACTGCATCTTAGCTTAGTTTGTTAATACGATGATTAATTTGTTACTTTAATTATAATTATTGTGTCCTGATCTAGCTCACTGGTTGTACAAAAGCACTTTAATTAATTTAACAAGTTTAACATGGTCATATCATGTACCAACGACGTTCGTTGAGTTCAAAACATGACAGAAGCTCCTAATCATCACCTTGGACCATATGGGTTTTCAAATACATTGAACTACGCCACTTCTTAGCTAAAAATATTTAAATAACTACATAAGAACCTAACTAGAGCCTGAGATAAATATAAATATTTAAATAACGTAACTTACGAGTCAATTATTGACATAACCAACACAAAGGACATGTAGATGTAGTCATCTACATCCTGAAACGTCTATAAATTGTTAGAGGATAATTATTTTTTTGGGTAAAAGACTAAAGGGGTGTATTGAATCTGAAATTTGAAGTGATTTGGATTTTAATGAGTTTTAAGATGATTGCAGAAGAATTAGAGAATTTGGTGTGATTTTGTTAAAACATTTTAAAATCTCATCTAAAATAGTGGGATTTAGATTTTTTATTTTTATAACTAAGAAACTCCTCTCAAACATTTTAGAAACATTTAAAGTACTCTAAAATTTCAAACTTAAATTTTGTTCAATAACAGTGGATTTCAGAGTGTTTTATAAAATGTCAAGTCTAATAACACTGAATTTTAAAGTGTTTTTTAAAATCCACATTTGAATAACAGTGAATTTATTATTTTAATACAAATCACTTAAAACTTTCAGTTGAATACACCCCCTGATTATTTAAGTCTAGTAGTGAACTTACCGAAACCTACAAAAAATACACGCTAGAAGTCAAATAGTCAACGCCTGCTGTTGACTAATCAAGTTGCGGCCCAATACTTGTATATGGGCCTGTTTTCAACCGAGATATTTATAGTTAGTAAAAGGCAAATACAATATGGTTGAAGCCTAATTGACGGTAAAATAAAAGATTGACAAACATTATGTTTCCATGGTTCCTTAGCCAAACTTGTATATGGGCTTTATGTGGTGATTTGCTTTCGCCATAACTTTTTGCTATATAAAAGCTCATATGACCGTCCCATTTGGACATTTTCATCTTCTCCATTTGCCAACATACGAAGTTTTTTAGGACCATTTGTATTGCATTAACGGGAAATAATCATGCATGTTTAGTTTTGTCAGATGACAGATTTGGTTTTGATCACCATTTTTGAATGTATGATTTTGTTAAAGAAAAAACTAAGGTATAAACATTAGCGAAACAAAACCTTAATATCAGTTACTATTTTATTCAACTTTCACATTCATTTTGCCCAAAGTAGTTTTTCGTATACATGTACCTTCCTCCTGCTTATGTGTTTCTTTCTTTCACTGCTTAGGTGCTTCAAATCTGCTAAAGAGTCTATAGGAAGAGATGAATGAGAGCGACACGTAAAGAACAGACACAAGGAGTGCTAATATAACCGAGACTAGTGCCTTGTGACAGAAGATTCCATAATAATCACAAGCAGAGCTCCAAGTGATGTTCAAGTTTCCTTTATATGCTAAATATACCGTCTCTGCAGATACAGCCCCAGCCGCTAGAACCGCATACGTGACCACTTGGTCAAGCAAGAACACTGTCCAGAGTCTGGGCTTGCTTATACGACATGGAATCGCTATTAAAAAGATAGCAGAAAGAAGAGAATATGTAGCACAAACTCCATTAGTAGTCACCAAATACCTAAAATAAGAGAACAACAAAAGCAAATTAAGGTTCAATAATTGATTTCTTTCTAGAGTGAGAGAGTGAAAGAGTGTGCACTTGAAAGCTCCAAGAGTTGAGTAAGAAAGAGAGCCAAAGTCATTGGAGATAGAGTTTTTGATCATGATCACGAGACTCGCAATACTTAGAGCCATTGATGCGACTCGCAGGACCGTCCCTACAGTTCTCTCCGTTCGGTTAACATTTTGATCAGTCTTGTCCATTTTCTTTGTTTTTATGTTGCGGGAAGAGAGATCTTTGCCTCTTTATAATTTGAAGTGTTTCAAGTCATAACAAACAAAACAAGCGCTCAAACATTAAATATTCTCATGTAATGAATGATGTATGATGCCACCAGTCTCAGTTTTAGGTATTTGTCTTGTTCTGTATCATTTTATCCAAATCTAGTAGTACGTACCAGAAATGAGTAAAAGTTAGATATTTGATTAAACTTAAGCAATAAATGAATAATAACATATGAACTGTTTATTAAATTGAGTTGTCTTCGTTCATTTATGATTTTCCGGTTTAGACCGCCCACTCTTCAAACAGATATTTTCTAACATTTAACTTCGTTAATTTTCATTTCCTAACTAAGAAAACTCATTCACATGTATGGTTAGGCGTATATATTATTCAGACGTAATTGCAGACGTGGAGACTCCATCCATAATCATTAACACATCTCCTAAACACATCTTTAACTAGATATATATCTATTGTTTGGCGCGACCAAAAGAACTTTGACCTTAGTGTCTCGTTGTTCCTATTGTTCTGCTTGTTGTTGCTTGTTGCTGCTTGCTCTGTTTTCTTTCTTTTTTCTCTCTTTCTCTTTTGCTGTAATAAATGGTTACCCACAACTCTGTAAAATGAAAAGCCTGGTATAAATCTTGACATTTACACACAAAAAAAGAACTTTGACCAGCCTACAAGACAGATCGTATATAATCTAAAGTATAACTAATGTGAGCAGTGGCCGAACTAGAGACATTTTATATTGAGGTAAAAAAAAATTAGTAGGAATAAATTTTCATTTTTAGTGGGATCAATACTTTTTTTTTTCAAGTAAAATAAACATTTTACAATTTTTCTTGAGCAAAACCAAATAATATTCTAAAAATAGTGGGGTGAGTTGATCCCACTCCTTCCCAATTGTCTCCGCTCCTGAATGTGAGTAGTATTCAATTCCGAGCACCAGTTTTATGCATCAAATCTGTAGTATAGACCGTTGCATTATCTACACGTCGCATCTTCCAAGCATCATACATACGAGTATCAAACCTTTCACTACAAGAAATATGTACATTCTTAGCTCACGATAAACGCTATGGTAGGTCTTTCATAGCGTTTTATGATCTGCTATGTCATCGGCAGCCATCATAGATACCCCTTCTACGATAGCATTTTTTTAAATGCTATGTAATATATAGATACGATAGCAATAACTGAATGATATTATTAATTTAACGATAACAATATTTTTTTGTTACAAATTGATTCGGAGATTCATATTTCGTGCTATAATAGATCCTTCTACAGTAGCAATATAACATTGCCATTATTGTTATTTATAATGAATTATTTTTGGTTTTAATTTATAAATAAAATTTATTTATTTCTTTAAATTTATTTATTTTAAATAAAAACCAAAAATAAATAAAATTTATTTATAAATTAAAAATTGGTTTACAAATAACTTACGATTTACAAAACTAAACCAAAACTAAGAAAACCTAAAGAAAACCATAAAAACCTAAACAATAACTAAATTCTTTTCTTATTCTTCTTTTTCTTCTTGGTCGATGGTGAAGCTTAACCTGGCTCGGGGTTACTCTCAACACACCATGTGCTCAGTTTCAGTTTCTCTAATACAAAGCTTCCAACAATGACCTACATAAAATCACCTGAACCAAATTCAGTATCTTGAAGACTCTATGAAGTAACTCAACTATAAAAGGTTAGAGAAATGGAGTAGCCTGGACTTGTGATCTAGTAACTATTACTCTTAGTATTCAAGAAAAAACCTGAAATAGCAATGATATCATATAGCCCCTGCAAATACAGATCACAAGACCCTAATCAGATAACCATTCCAGTAAAAGTACCGCACAAGGACATGAAAATGTTATACCTCATACATAACAACTAGACACAGCTCCTGAAGCTGAGAGAATACTAAACTCCAGTGGTCCTCGATGTGTGATGATATGAGATGCAACAATGTTTCTGCTCCTACTGCTCACACACATTAACTGTAAATAGTGATCAAAAATGGTATCAAGAAAACAAAAAGAGAATTCAGACAAAACCTCAAGTATCTTCGAGTTCAGTTTCTGTTTGGTAAGATTGTCCGCTGCAACTCCCTGATTAAGACATAAAGTGTGGATCTTTCTTGACTACGCAACCCAAAGGAGCAGTAAATACAACAAGATTCATCTAACCTGCAAGTCAAAAAACGATGAGACAAGGCTTAAGAGAGACAACAGAGACCAAATAGAGTTTGGTTGCAGGATCAGTAGCAACTGTAGATGGAATCTCTTCTAAAAGCACAAGTAGTAACTCATGTTATTACTGATGTAATCATAGAAAATAATTTGTATTAGACATTAAAGCATGGGACTACTTACACTCAGATAAGCAATAGTAACATACCACACACTTTGTTTTCCATATTGGAGGATCATAGGCAGTAGGAACAAGAGCATCCATCTCGATGGAGCTTTTAACATCATCAGCTGCATATCTAACAAACCCAGAACCAGGTTTGTATCTTTCTTCCATAATTATGTCATAAACATCCTCCTTATATGTTTCAAACATCCCCCCTTGTCATCCTTTCCACTAGTCTCTAGCTCAGGTTCATCTTCCTTTTCTGTTTCAAACGAGTAGTTAGAGAAAGTTGACAACTTTCTGCAATTTTCAGGCAAGCAAGCTTTGAAACAAGACAAAACAGCTCGGAACTGATTTGAGAACTAACTCAAACACAAACCCTAGTCTCGAAAATTAGCTATTCCAACAAAGATAGACACTTTACCAGGTTGCAAACAAAAGCAGACGTGAATCATCAAATGTTATAAAAACAGAGTCCCACACTAGACGAACAGACCACCGTCGCTCCTGTATCTTCACTGCCGTCGTCCTCTTCCTCTGTCTTCTCTGTCTCCCTACCGAGGAAGAGAAGCTCCGCCGTGGGTTCGCCTCTGTCAAAACGCAGTCAGATTCTAAACGGAGAGCGTGAGAAGAGATGGAGATAGAGAAAGCAAATCTGACCTCGCAGATGGTGGAGAGTCGTCGGGTTTCTTCCTCGACCCAACCCAACTGAGCTTGGATCCGTTCAGAACTTCCGGTCATCCTCCTCGTCAATTTCGTTTCTATGTGGCGGAGAAGAAGAAGAGAAAGAGAAAACAGTACGGGTGTGGGACTTTTTTTTAGGGTTTCTCTGTTTAGAGAGGTTGGATTTTTTTTTTTAACTCTCTGTAGCACAATAGCACAATAATTTTTCTAACTTAAATATCATAAGTGTTATATTAAGAGGGAAATAATTATCGATTTGGCGCTTGTCTGATTTTCATTCAAGTATTGGCGAAATTAGTTCCCGCTTACTCATATCATAGCATTTACTCTATCATAGCATTTATCTAATGCTGTTATAAAACTCGGAAATTTTTAATTTATCTACGATAACAGTTCGGTAAAACAAGCTATAGTATTGTGCTATGAATGTCAACTTTTTTTGTAGTGTTTGTTAGCAGTACATTTGTTATAATGTTTAAACCATAACAATTGTTGAACAAATTTCACCAAGAAAAGTATATTCATTGTTGGATTTTATTCTTCTATTCTTGATGATTAATTGAAGGATAATTAAGAAAGAAAGGGAAAAATATGCGATTTTATAAAGTGACGTTATTAGATTATAAGTTTCATACGATCGGCCACTTCCATTCTTATGACCAATTAAACAATATTTGTATATAAGTACATGAGTATGGTTCTATATGGAATCTAACATGGAGAAATAGAGAACGAAACAGAGCAAGGGTCAACTTGCCGGGCACAAATCAACAACGGATTAAGTATGTGAACAAATCAATAGTCATAAACCGCTTATGTTTAAACAGGCAAGTCATCCTTGGGGAATATGAGCATTTTATTTCTCAGCTATTTGAAACTAGCACTTTTAATATCCAAATATTACTTGCGCAAAATTATTTCCGAACTAACTGTTGACTGCGTAAAATTGGCCATAAAATAGTCAACCATTAAAGATTGCGCAATCAATCCTTAAATATTAAAAGTGCTGATTTCAAACAACTGGGGAATAAAAAATTATATTTTTGTCATAAATTTTTAAATTTAAATATCAATCAACTTTTTTAAGTTCAAGTTAAAAAAAATTATCAAATTGGATGAATATAGATTTTTATTTATTCCACATTCAATGTCTCAACGTCTATAAGCTTTTATTATGATCTATATAAATTTTTTATTACAGTAGTTTTCTGTAAAAGGTTATACACATTATAAAAAATATGCATTGGTCATAATAAAAAACTGTATATATATATCATTATAAAAAACTTAAATAGACCATAATTTAAAACTATTTTTATTATAATTTTGTAAGATCATTGATATATATTTTATTATGATTTATTTTTGGATGCAATTTTGTAATATTTAGTTACGAAATCTAGATTTAAAACCCATTAAATGTTTTTAGTTTTGCATTGATATATAAATTATTACGAGAGAAATATATATATATATATATATATATATATATATATATATATATATATCATATCATATAGCTTATGTAAAGCATACATATATCTAAAACAAAGATCCAAAATGATTAGTCAGTGATCTTATATGATCAGTCAGTGATCTTATAAACGTAAATTAAAAGAATGTTATATTTAAATTTGGTAATATTAATCTGTTGCAGTATTTATATATAAAATAAATGTGTATAAGCTTTCACAATTTAAATATTTGTTTTTAAAATTAACAAAAAATAATGTAAAATCATTTATATATACTGTTTTGGTACTCTGCTTTGACAGTACAACATCGGCAATATTTCTAATTAGTCTATAAATTTTCTTAATTTGAATTTTAAAAAATTGATTGGTATTTTAATTTAAAAATTCATAATAAAAATATAATTTTTTATTCTCCAATTATTTGAAATCGGTATTTTTAATACCCAAATACTGATTGTGCAAAATTTCATGAACTTATTGTTAACTGTTCAAAATTGAGTTTTGAATAATCAACTGTTAAAAACTGAATGAAAATCGTTAGTTTTCCGTTTAAATTTTAACGGTTAACTATTTCATGGTCAATTTTATGCAGTCAATAGTAAGTTCAGAAATAATTTTGTGCAATCAAGATTTAGTTATTAAGAATGCTGGTTTTAAATAGTTGAGGAACAAAATGCTCATTTTCCCGGTCATCCTTGGGTCAATTCCCTACCTTCTTATACAACCAGAGACTCCCGTTGCTTTCTCTCGATCTAGAGCTGCTTGCTTGATTGTTTCAAATGTGCTGCTTCGCTCTTTGACTCTTTTGTTGTGGTTAATCCTAGTATATATGCATTGGTACCGTATATACAGGCAGACTAATGCGATGGGTGTATGCATATGATTGTGTTCTCGATTCTATTACCCATATCCATGGTAGGGAATTTTGACAATAACCCTAGTTTAAGAATAAAATCTAAATGTTGGGATCAAAGAACATAATCTAGAGGATGGGCTGACCAAAATTTTCAAATGCCAATTTAATTCGAATAGTTATGTTCGTTCCAGACTGCAGAAACCAATTGAAGAATTTCATTTATAAAAAAAAATCAATTTCTGTGGATGATTAAGTAGTGGAATATTTATAATTGTATGCTATATAAACTAAATCCGTCAAAGCATTCTTCAGTTTATAAGAAAATTCCAAGATAAACCTATTTATATGTCAATGAGACGGTGGCGGGAAGCTTCAATTGAAGAGGCAAAATGGTCCCATGCGACGCCGTATTGGAGCAGCTACCTTTCTCCGCCGTAGAATAAAAGGTGGTCCATTAGTCTGTTTTGATTATGTGGTTTCTGTAATAAGCGTATCAAAAGAAAATGCTTGCTATGGTACGACGTCTAGCATCTATGTTATATGAATTGTCCCATCATGCTATTAAATGCGTGGTCGACTTTTGTTGTTTACTTCTATTAGTAGTGTTCTATTTCCTAGTGTTTAGTAAATTAGTAACATAACGTCGTATGTATGTATGATGCTTGGAAGATGCAACGTGTGGATAATGCAACAGTCTATACTACAGATTTGATTCATATTAAACATTCATATCAAACTTCTTTTGAACTAGATGTTCATAAACCAAGCAGAATAATTATACTTTAAACTTTTAGATTCGAACAACAAAATCCTATAAATGTCTGTTGGGCTTTTCCAAGCCCATGTCCAACTCTCTATTGTCCGATTAGTACGATATTGTCCACTTTGGGCCCGAAGGTAAAGCCCGCATGGATTTGTTTCTGGGACTCCTTCCCAAAAGGCCTCGTACTAATCAAAGTTGGACATCCCTTTATATACTAGACATTATTTGTCTAAACTTCCAATGTGGGACTTTGTTTGTATTCACAACAAACCTCCTCTCAAACCAAGTACTACATAAACACTTGATTTCCAACCTCCAGCGAAACCTGGTACACCTCTTGTACCGCCGTAATCACCAACGGGACTCTTCATCTAACCCTTGTTACACCATTAGGACTTATCCACCTAACCCTTACTGCACCATTAGGACATTCACCACCTAATCTTTGCAGCACCGTTAGGAATACCCACCTAATCTTGTATCGTCATTAGGGAGAGACTTTCGATACAAGTCTCCGACACCACTTATTCGCGAAGTCATCTTGAGGATTCTCCTCCCACAACCGAAACTCCTGGAATCTTTGACTAGCCTCTGCTACACACCCGACCCTTCCCATCGAAGTGGAGGCTCTTCGAACTTGAAGGGTATTTTGGTCTTCTTGCAGATGTTCGTCATCCCGGCTCTGATACCAATTGTTGGGCTTTTCCAAGCCCATGTCCAACTCTCTATTGTCCGATTAGTATGATATTGTCCACTTTGGGCCCGAAGGTAAAGCCCGCATGGATTTGTTTTTGGGACTCCTTCCCAAAAGGCCTCGTACTAATCAAAGTTGGACATCCCTTTATATACTAGACATTATTTGTCTAAACTTCCAATGTGGGACTTTGTTTGTATTCACAACAATGTCCATCCTAAAGTCTGGCTTTTGAGTCAAGTCAAGAGACGGTACGTAATGTAAAGTCTGCATGTACGTATATGTCCTCTTCAAGATATTAACTAGGCCTAATATTAACTGCTAAAAGTTTGGCAAATCCTGTGATCTGTTACCGTAATGTTTAGTCATTTTTTGTTCTTTAGAGTCTTTAAAAAGAATACTCATTTAGTTTTTTAAATGTTACTTTGACATCTTTACGAAAATTTTAAAAATTCATGACTAATATTTCTATTTAATGTGTGAATAAATAAATAAAAATAATTTAAATAAAAATTTATTAGTTATTCAAAATGCTAAATCGTAGATTTATTGTATAATATAATTGTAGTAGAATGACATTTTTTAAAAATAAAATATTTTTTAACCAAAATAAAAAATAAAAATCTTTTAAGTGATATGTATTATGAAACATAGAGAGTATTATACAACTATATAATAAAATTAACGTTTGAAAAAAACAGGAATATGCATAGGATAATCACATTCTTTTGAGCATTGCTATTTCTCATTGAGCCACGTTATTTGAAATCTATAACTTAGAAGTGAAACTCAATGCTAAAAAGGCGATTCTATCAATGCTTGAAAGCAACTTCTTACCTACCACTTGATTTCGCATCCGTAACACTGTTCTGTAATTCCTATGAATCCTATCTTGATTGATTTCTTTGCGTGGTGTATGAACATTTCAGATTAGAATGTGAAACCAACTTGTTTTAACTATAAGTTCAAAGAAAACAATGAAACCCATCAGTAGTGGTCGGGTGGTAATTTAGGCGTCTGGACAATTGTCATTATCACTCAGTTGACTATGCACTTTAGCCCGAATGGTGTGCCTGTCACCAACGAACTTGCATATATATATATTTGCACGTATTAGTTAGGTTTTGTATAAATCGGTGGTTAAACAAAAGTTCACATTAAAAACTTAGGTGTAAGTAAGTAAATATTCCACATATGTTGTCCTTTGTAGTCGAGATGAAAGTACCTCATATGCGCTTCACACTGTATAAATTCACTTCACTTCTCACTCAAATCATTCACAAAATATCTTATCTGCAATCTCTTGTTTTCATGCCCAACGAAGAAGCTTTCTTCTCCCCACACTTTCTTTTCCATTCAGAAGATCTCAATCACAAATGGAAACAGTTGAGACCACTAGGTTCATCACCGAGGTGGCTCCTGCTAAGTTGATATCAGCGACGACGAGAGAACCATTCAAGAACATGTTGACCACAATCTTTGAGGAAGAGATGGCTTTTGACGAATTAGTCAGAGCCACCGCAGAGAGGGTCTCCTCTTCTTGTCCAGCTCTATCCTCCTGGTCTCTTGGTCACTACGCCAAGACCAACAGTCTCTCTGCTTCTTAGACCATTTAAACGACCCTAAAACTGCATTTTATTCTCTCTTTTTTTAATAAGACGAAAGACCAATGAAATCATATGTTTCTTGGCCAAATCGTCCATCAACTTTTCCAATGAGAACCTATTTGTAATCTCTCAGCATTAAGAGTTGTTTGTTCAAATTTTCATCTACTGGTTGAATCTTTCGGCTTCATTTTCAGTTGTCAGTGCTCACTAAACATTCTTCCGTTATATCTTTGATCCATCTTTATGTACACCACCGACCATTACCAATAATACATGCACAAAAACTGTAACAAAAGTAAAACCCAAGAACGCGCTCATATATATTAGTTTCCAGTGCACTAATATATATGAAAAGTGTGACAGTTCATCGAGAGAGGGAAAGTTCAGAAAGGGCTCAAATATTATACAGTATGAGATCTGTTTTTTTTTTCCGTTAATTTACTTTTAGCTCTCTTCCAAAAATGTAACAAAAATTCACTTCTCACTCACTGGACAAATCTCGATCCTTTTCTCTCTGTATCACAACCAACGGGATGGGTCAAGCAATGTTGTGCGTATGTTATGACAACGAGGACTGAGGAAGACGTACGGTAGGTGGACCAAATAGACTTTTAAACGGTTAAGCAAATTCACGAGTATTTCTTCTTGCCAATTCGACGGAGACAGTTAGCCAGATTTGCTTTCAACTCATCTGGAATCTTAGGTGTCTTTACATCTCTTTTCAACCTCCTCCTACACAAGCCATAAGGTCCAACCGTTAAGTCACAGGAATGAAATTAACATAATAAATGCACGAAGCTAAAAGAGTTCAAACTCCAATCTCTGCAAGTTCTAGCTATTATGCTCAAATATGAGAAAACATAACAAGTTAAGTCGGAGTTCACTTACTTTAAGTCTTGACCATCTTGACCATCTCCTCCTGCTAGCTCTGCATGCAATCTCTTCTTGGCACGCATCAAGTTGTGTGCTTCATCATACCATCCGCATGACCGCAAATATGATGACGCCTCGTCCTGCAGGCTGAGATAATAGACGAGCACAATCATTCTACGTTAGGCATGTCATCAGATACACATTGACTTTAATACAAAGGCACAAACTAAAGTTACCTCTCTTTGATTGCTTCAAGTTGATCACGAGCTGATTTGTCTTTTCTAAGAAAAATGCAGCGCTCATCTCCATTTGTTGAAGACTCCAAGGCTTTGGGTTGGGTTGTACTTACACCTTCCTCCTCAATCTTCTGGTGATGATCAGTCCCATTTTCTGAGCCATTACTCTTTAATGGATGTAAGCCATCTCTGTGATGATTATCGCCCCCATTGGTGGAGCCGTTACTACGCTCATGGGGATGTAATGCCACTGCATTATCGTTACTACTACTACTACTAGCTTGTGCACTGCCGTTTTCTTTAACTCCATTACCACCATTTTCAGTACCAAACTTTTTCTCCGAACAAGTGTAAACCCTCTTTCCCGAAACAGATCCCATATTCTCTTTGTCTGCCTCTGGAGCTAAGTCTTGATCTTGGTCGAAAGAAAGTCTGCCGTTGACAGTAGGAGATACCCTTTTCGCACCAAGGTTGACCGATATACTGATCTTTGCATGTGGCTTGAGAGGAGCCTTCCCAACTTCGGGAGAAGCACGGTTGTTCTTGTGGAACGGCTGCTCTTCTCGTGGTTTCATGTTAGCATCTTTAAGGGGACGAGTAAATTTATGGGGCTTTGAAGAAGTCAGGTTATTAGTATCCTTCTGGAAGGACTGCTGCATGTTGACATTATTAAGGGGACCAATAAACTTCTTGGGCATTGGTGTCTCAGAGCCATTAACTTCGTAAGATGTAGTCCCGTTTGATGTTGTTACCAGATTCTTAGCAGACGCCGGTCTTTGGTTGATACGGCTGAAAAAGAGTATATAGGCCTTTTCTGATAAAACCTCTTGCAAGGTGGAGTGTGTAACAGACGAATCGTTGCAGCAATACCATCGGTTCAAAGAATCCTACACAAGCAGAAGCTAAAAGGTCGGTAAGCAAGTTGGAGAGTTTTCTTTAGATTGAAAACTGAAAGAGAACAGAAAAACGAACCTTAACATATGCATAATAGTGCCCTGATTCAGGAGAAAACCCAGAATGCACAATTATCCCAAAAAGCTTGTATTCTGGTTGAGGATCCTGCAAGTATAGTTTGACACAGTAAGACGATTAAGAAAAGCAAGTAACGGAAAGTACAAATACATTTGAACCGAAATATTTCACAAGCTAGAGTAGCACTATGATGATTTCAAAGGTAGATGCAGGTACTAGGAACCAATCATATTGACTTCAGATAAAAGAGCTAGGAAACATCAAATTCGAAATAAATAACAGAGACACCGACAACAAACTTTAAAAATTAAGCTGAAGTGTCAGAATCTTGTACCTTGCTTGATTTACTCATGAATGTCGAGAGAAACAGAATATCACCAAATGTAATGTGCTTATCAATCTTCCCACCAAAAATACCCTCAAACCTCTGTAAAATAATATTTCAAAACAAACATTTAGTATATCTTCAACTCAAAACAGAACTCAAATTTTGTAAAACAAAAACTACTCACTTTCAATTGGATGACAAGGATATTAGGTGCTTGGAGTACTGACATTTGCTTCCTCGCCGTCACCAACTTCTTACAACTAAAACAAATGAAAACATTTATGTTAATAAGTAAAAAAAAAAAAACAAACACTCTAAAGAGAAAGACGAATCATTTACCTCTCGCATTTGTACTTATTGTTCCCATCCAAAATCTCAGGCTGAAAGAACTTCTGCATCGACTCCTTCACGGAGCTACTATTCGAAATCTCAAGACTGATATCCATAATCTCATCCGCTTTATTAGACTCCGCACCGCAAGGCAAACACTTCACCTGGCTCTGCATAGCGCCGCCGAAGATCTCCTTCACCTCAGTACTACTACTACTACTACTACTACTATTACTCCCATTAACACACTCACCGCCTCCCCCCTTCGTCCTCAGCTTCTTCAGACGAAGAGACGTGTTGTGGCACGCATCAATCACATACCGCAAGAACTCATGGGCGTCCTCTTGACGCCCAAACTTAAAATGCTCGGCGAAAATCTTGAGACAGCTCGAAATCTTGTTAGGCGAATCGATGGCGTGATCTACGCTGAGAGACCTCGCTATCCGTTTCTCAACTATGCAGAAGGGACAGTCTCGTTTCCTCTCACCATCAACAAAAGAATCACCTAATCCAAATTATAAGAACTAACTTAATACCCTAATTTTTCTCAAAGCTAAACCTAATATCTTGGAGGTGGGAGGGAGAAGGAGAGAGACTTACAGTTAGAGGAGTGTTTGTGATTGAGGCAGAAATTAGCGAGAGGAGGAGTGTAGGTGAGGCATTGGAGGACGCTATTGAGGTAGCACGTGTTGCCGAGGTTCCGTAACCCTAGAGGCGGACCGTTCCTACGCTTCTGACTGAGTAGACTCGGCATCCAGCTCATCTGCAGCTTGTTATATCCCATCTGAATCGGTTCTTCTCCGCCGGAGAAAAGGACCGACGCTACCGCTCATGGCTGAATCGCTAGCTGCGACCGCATCTATCGCCGCTGCTGCTCTCCACAAAAACGCGTTTCTACGGTTTCTATATGATTCGGACGATTCCGCGCTCCGCGAGAAGATTTATTGATTTTGGAGGAGGAGGAGGAAGAAGAAGAGATCGATTCGATGGTGGTAACTGCCGAGGAAGAGACCCACCCAGCAACCCGATAAATCTCTAGCGAGAGAGCCTTCGTGTTATTATTTTCCCCTTTCCTCTTTTTTTTTTAAATATAAATTCCAGGTAGATTAACAGAAATGGAAATGCGACAAGAAAAGTAAATCCCATTACTGGGCTTTTAGGCCCATTTTAAAGCGAAAGTATGATCTTACGACTGGCACTGGCGGCGCTAACTTTTGCATTTGTCAAATGTACTTGGAAATTATAAATTTACTTTTGCTATGTGAATGATAAATATTCGCTCAACGTTCATTTATATATCAATTACATAAGAAATTACATTATAGTTACTGAAAAATCATGTGAATTGGACAAATTGATTTTGATCTTTTTTCTTCGTATGAGTTGTTTATATAATTCGGATGGTACATTTCATTTAAAAAAAAAACAATAGAAGAATACCTCAAGACTGATGAGGAACAACATCATCCTCTCCTCTCTCTGTATTGGGCAGTGACACCAACGGTATCGATTCACCATCTCCTGGAGTTTCGGAGGTAACTCGAGATGCTTCCTTCTTCAGCTTATGGTTGTTATAAGCTGCTACACCGGCAATGGCTGCGTGTAAACACACAAATCACCAGTTATAAGATCAGCAGAGTCTTTGTTTTTATTCTAAAGCCCAATTGGTTATGTGAGGAGTTCTTTTTGACTTACCAATGGCGTAACCAAAAAGGTTGATGACCGTGAGTTTCGTGTCGGCAAAGAGAAGAGCTGAGACCAAAACAACCACCCAATCCTTGACAACGCCAGCGACTCGGATAGTGAGAGCGCTCGTGTGAGAGATCACCAAGAAAACCGACAAGTTGAGAGCAAATGTACAGAGGGAGTTGAGGGACAAGACTACGAAATGGAAGTTCCATGGGCCATTGCCATCCATCTTCGACTTCTCCAGGAAGATCCACGGTACAAACAAGCAAACAGCACTGCCAAAGGAGGATTAGGTACACCTTTAGGCTTTACATAATGTGAGAGGATTGAAGAAGATGGGTTTTTGTCTTTACCTGCAGGGGCTCACATAGTACATAAGAGAGATTGGGTTTAGTTTGATGCCTTTCCTCTTGACAAGAATCTCCATGAAGATTAGCCTCAGGGACTCTCCAACGACACCACCCATTTGATAAACAACTCCGATCCAGTTGATGTTTAGTTCCCCATACGAGGCTACTAAAACACCGAAACTTATGATAGACATTATCAAAAGCATCCTGCAGCTCATCATTTCAAGTCCAGCAGCTACTCCAAGGATAAACACGGCAACAGGCACTGCAAGTATAACACAAGATTAATATCAGTATCCATCCATAGTCCACCACCTTATCAGGAAATGAGAGGAGGAAGAGTTGTTACTTACTTATAGCTTTCAACATCTGGGCAAATGCAACTGAGATGTAGAGATAGGCAGTGTTTCCCAACCAGAGGGTCATCGCAAACATGGCACCTATTGGAATAACTGATGTAACGTATCTGAGTACATAAAAGGCGAGTTGTTTATTACTTAAACCAAAAGACCCATTCATTACTACACTTTAAAAAAAAATCAAATTCGCTTTTACTCCTTACATTTCTACTGTCATCCCTTCCTCAACCTTCACGATCTTCATGGAGAAATAAATAAACCAAAAGAAGTTAGAATCAATGCAAATCCTTACTAATGAAACAAAGATACATTGCGAGATTGGGTGATACCTTGAGAACTTTGGTAAGAAGAAAGCACAAGACAGAGGAGAAGATCATATGGAGTAAAGTCAACCCAAGCGGATAAGGAAAGTTTATTTCCTTAGATGACAAAACCCACTGCAACAGGGAGAGAGAAAGCCAAGAGAAAAAAACGTTATTCAAAGAAGCAAACTTTTTGGGTGACACAAACATTAGTTGCTAAAATTAGGACAATGGTGGTGGACTCTGATGCATAAGCAAATTATCACAAAGTGCCAACAACGAAACATCCTCAACTAATCTCTCAGCAACAAGATTACAAGTTTATCCTCAGGAACTACAACAGAGAATCCGCTAGTCAAACTTCCCGGTTTCATACATTGCACCTAAACCGAACCGAACCGAACGCTGCAGCTCAATCAATCCTTATGGAAAACTAAGCGAATCGGGTTCACAAATCGAAAGTGAGAAAGAAGAACAAGCAATACGAATTAAAAAAACACACAGATCCAGTGAAAGAGAGGTAGTGAGGTTTAGGTTAAACCTTATTGAAGAAGATTTGACCGCTAGAGAGAGCGATGTAGAGAAGAATGTAAGCATAGGTCACGAATTCATCTCTCATGAATCCTCTGCTCCGATCCGCCATTCGAATTGATGATTTATTATGATCTCCGGAGAGTGGTCGCCTCTGTGTTTGAAACTTGGTTGCTTTTTTTTTTTAAACCTTTCGTCGTCGTCTCTTCTCCTTCACTGAAAGCATTTCACTTTTCCGTCTGCTCAAACAACACCTCCTATATAGAGGAACGACGGTGTGAAGAAGTGGGTCCCACTTTTATTGGTAATCCTCTTACTCGACGACGGATCACGTGTTATGGGCTTATTTGTAAGCCCAATAGTTTCATGCTCTTATTATAAGGCCCATAAGTGTTCTTTCCCGTAAATTGGATCTATAGATATTTTTGGGATAGAATCTAATATACTGATTCATTTGATATAGATGAAAAAAATGAAATTACCGATTTTCAACGACCTAACGAATATTACTATTTTATATAATAAAAATAATACATTTCCAAATCTGAGCCATTGACTCATACATAATGGTTGCTAGGAGTCTTTATTCGATTCCAATCTCCTATGCATTATTTGCGAAGTAAGTTGCCACATGTCGTTTATACAATCGTTTTTATAAAAAAATGATAACATGTATATTTATTGCTGATATATATTTTTGGTAAATTTTATAAAATATGGCAATAATTCAAACATTACATTTAATGTTGATTTATATTTTTGGTAATTTTTTAAAATATAGTAACAATTTATAAATCATCACTAAAATAAATATATTCAAATATGCATTATAAATTTCGAAATTTTATTTAATTTTACTTTTATAATTTATACAATTTTTATTACTAAAATTTTCAAACTTTTCTACATTTAAAAAAAAAAATTAAAATTTAATCGTAATATCATTAGTTTCTTTTAGATACTAAATTTTTTAAAAATATTGTTTAGTTTTAATTTTAGTAACTACACAATTTTATATGAATTTTTTTAGTAATTTTATACAAGTTTATTTAATACATTTAACCAAAATAAATAGATAAAAAAATTTATCTAAGATACGAATTTTAAAGGGGAATTTTTCTAATAAGTATATATATATATATTCTTAAATGTAATTTAAAATAATAAAAAAGTAATTTCTTCTTAATTTTATGCTTAATTAAATCAAATTTATATTAAATATTAGTCCAAAAATAATAAAATGTATAATATTAATAAAAATTCATTTTAAATATAATTCAATTTTTTTTTAAAAAAATATCACTGCACATGGTGCAGGAAAACACCTAGTTGCCTTATATTAAAATATTGTTTTGACAATGTTCTAAAAGTCGTTAAACGGTTACTAAGCGCCCGACTAACGAGTAGACAGATTATTCAGGAACGTTAGCAAATTATTGATTTATTTTATGTATATAATACATTTATATGACATATTCTAATTTTTAAGTTTAATTATAAATATGAAGAATTATCAAAATTAGATATATAAAACATATGAAATTAGACAAATTTATAGATTGAAAATAATATCATTGCTTATTTAACATATTTAGTAAATTGAGATTGATTTAAATTGATTTTAACCAATTTTAAACAGTTTAAACCAGTTTAAATGGTATAAATCGAATTTTAAAAAAATCATTTCGGATATAACCGAGTTGCCGTCTTAACACCAATTTAAAAAATATTGGTTTTTGAATTGTTTATTTGCCTATTGTGACTGATCTTCGAATGTTGGTCTTCTATTGCTAGAAAAGAATAAGCACCACAATCTTATTTTGTAGTTTCTCGGTAGGGGTATATCCATTAATAATATGAAAAGAAAGTAAACAACTGTGATAATGTTTCGTTAGTTTTGGTATATGTGACATCTCATGTTTTTATAGGTTTTTAGATTCATATTTTAGGTTATTATTATCATTTTAGGTTGCATTTAGATGTATATATTGCATTTGCATACACATTTGCATATTACAGGGTATAAAGTGCACAATTGGAAGTTTAGGGCAAAATTCAGGAGGTCTATTCTGCAATTATGAAAGTTCGGGGCAGTATATAAATAAATCAAGAGTTCAGGGACTTGGTTGCAAAAAGCCAAGAGTTGGCCATTGATTCTCCTCGAGCTTTCTTCTGGACGAACTGGGTACGGCGAAGCACGACCCCGACGATGAGACGGCCTGGACATCGCGGTGGTCTGGAGCAAATCCGGAGCCTTGATTCCGACATGAGACTCCGATAGCTTGGGTCGCAGAAGAAGATGTTCGCGGTGGCTCTGGTTTTAGTTGATGGCGGAGAAACTTGAGGAGACAGACCATGGCTGAGTTCGTGGTGGCACGCAGAGGTTTATAGCTCAGAGACAGCGAGGATGAGCACCGGTGAGAGCTAAAGACGGCCATTGGAGCTCGGGATTGGTCTTTCCATTACTGAGATCGCGAAGGAGGAAGCTGTCGTGCGGTTTAGAGCAAAGGGAGCCGCGAGTGAAGCCATAGGAATCAAGCGTGAGCACGCCAAGGAGCGGGTAAAACACAACGGGTTCACTATCCCGCTCGGGTCTGTAGCGAGCTCGGGAGAGGTTTGGTTGGAGCGAGAGGAAGAAGCCGCTGTGGTGAACACAAGGCAGCGATTTTAAGTTTGACTGGTTTAATCCGGTTTGACTCCGGTTTACTTATATTAAACCAGCTCGATTTGTGCATCTCCTATATCTATACTATTAAAGCAGGATCCTATTTGAATTTTTACCTAAACCTAAGAAGTCGCAGGTTTCATTAAGGGTATTTATGTTATTTTGTATCATTTTCAATTAATGGGTCTTCTAGTTATAGGCCCAAACTTTTTTGTTCCTTTAATTTCACAGTTTTGGACCATTTGGACTGATTATAATATTTATCTAAGTTCATATTTTTCGTTTGGGCCAAATTCTAATATTGATATTAACAAATATTACACATAATTATTATTATTTATTTTTCTCAATATAGTTAAAACTTTCTAAAAATATTTTAATATTGATAATGAAAGACTTAAAATTATTAAAAGAATATAATATTAGTTTATTCACAAGTTAAATCTGTTAAAAATTATATCTTTCAAAAATTCAGTACATAAAAATAAAAATTGATTGAAAAAAATTTAAAATACCACTTCAAATTTTTGAAAAAAAAATCAAGTTCAATTTTAAACATAAATACCCATTTATAAAATAAAAATAAAAATAAAACAATACAATAAAAATAAATGAAAATATTTCATTTCAAAAACTTATTCAAAATTTATAAAAAAAAAGCGCGGGTCAAAACCTAGTATAGGTTTAAACCCAAACACCCTAATGTATCTCATTTTTTCTCTAGACTTGTCTCATTTTGTAAAAGCTTGAATCTTTATATCATTCTAAGGAATTTATTCATCTTATATCTTGTTTCTCTTAATCATTAACATGATTAGCCTTGAATCTCATATGGATTTGAGGTTTATCATGGAGATTAGGGAGTAGACACTATTTGGATTCATGGACTAGGGTGATTAAGGATGATTAGTGAAAATCTAGAGTGTTTAGTGTTAGATCTATTCCTTTCTTTGCTTGTTGAGGGTTCTTAATGCTATTTTGGTCTTGATCATACTAAAATAGATCCTTAGGCTTTTTATTTCCGGAAGGTGTTTGATGAAATGCCTGAACCAACTCTTCAATGCTTTTAATACACTTTGCCAAAGGAATTTGTTTTTAAAGATGTTAAGATTGCTATTAGACTTATCCATAATGATTGTTTTATTAACATTCAACCAAAAGAATTTGATGTTTGAGTTGCTTTAGCAAATGAACATTCATCTAGGGATAGAGCTTGTTTAGTGTTGTGTCTAGGCATAAGGAAAGTGTTTTTGATAGCTTACCACTCTAGCTTGAATCTTAGTCATCAAGTCCCTAGTCTCATGGATCCACCTTAGCATTTGATTGAGTTCTTGCACTAGTTTCTAGATTGGATTTGAGATCACCTTGTTCATATTAGTAGGTTCTTAGCTTGTCACTCATCATCCATCTTCCTATTTGCTTAGATTAGGAGAGTTTGTATATTCTTGGTGCTATAAATCACTAGTTCTCTGTGATTCGACAACCTTTCTATACTATCATTTGACTTGGGAGCCTTGAAAACTTCCACTATCAATATGAATACTCAAATTGTTTTCAAATCCCAAAGAAACTGATCATCGATCATGGACATCAAGACCACGCTGGAGATAACAAATATAAAGTGGATGAAGTCGGTCTGCCATCCCACTCGAATTGATTTTATAGCGGTTCTGATTTGTAACTGAAAGAGAATGAGAATGATCTATTGACAAATCGGATCCTGAAACATTTTTGGAAGAATAACCGATGTAGCCTGCATGAAACGCTTCCGGAAAGAATATGAAAACTGATGAAAAGAAGAGAATATTACGCCCACAGACACATTCTAAGTTATCAATTACACACAAAGACACTTTGGTTTCTACACACACTTTCTCATAATGAAATGACCAACACAACCTTTACTTTTGGTGTAAGTGTGTTTATGAAATTTGTCTAACCAAACTCTAACAATTGAGAGATATCCTAACTACATAACTTGTAACTAGATCAGACAGATCAAAGACACTATTCCTAAAACAATTAATATATTTTTGACTCTTATTTTGAAAGACAACTGATTTTCTCTTAGAAACAACGAATCCAAACTTTCTAGATCTGAAATCATCCCTAATCCCCTAATCTTCCTTTCATTCTTGAATTTTATTCTATCCACCGCCAACTGTTCTATCTCGCCGCCGTTGTTTCCCAGTCAATTTTCTACATGAAATCCTTGTCATTATTCTTGTCTACAATCATTAACCTTGGTCTCTCGATGTCTTTCTTCTCACTGGACAAGAGGTAGAATCACAATCACTACACAAATCACTCTTGCCCTGATTTCTCTCCTCTGGAACATGATCTCCATCATGACCTCTTTGGTGAAGCGCTGGAGCCACCACTTTATTCAAGCTCTTTGTCTCCACCTCTAGCTTTTGTTCGATCTGAGACTACTCCGCCGGATCAGCCTCTCCAGCTTTTCATCCTCGACCATTGGTGAGTCACACCATTAATCCATAAACTCCAATACATTCTCAATCATGACTCTCTGTTCCCAATTTCATATATGATAAGTTAGTTTCTTGTCTAATTTTTTTATCTTAGTTCATGAGGATGAAAACAGTGGTGGATGTGGCTACTTAAGAGGAGGAGGTGGTGGTGGATGCCGTGGTGATGGATGTGGATACAGTGGTGGAAAAAATAGTGGTGGTAGTGGATGCCGTGATTGTGGATGTTGATATGGAGGTGGAAGACCTGAGGAGAAGGTGATATCGTGGTTATGGATGTTGTGGTGGGGGATGTGGACACGGAGGAGAAAGTGGTGCTGGATGCCGTGTTGGTGGATGTGGATACGGAGTTGGAAGACGTGAGGAGGAGGAAGTGGCGCTGGATAGAGTGTTGGTAGATGTTGTGGTGGTGGATGAGGATACGGAGGTGGAAGACGTGAGGAGGAGAAGGTGATGGTGGATATGGTATCCACAAAAATTTTGTAACATTTTCATGTTCACATAAATTGTGTCCACAGAAGCTTCGTCCAGTGAATTTTGTATCCACAGAAAAGCTTAATCGTTGTTTCATAAAAGTGATGAATGATTTTATAGATTTTTTTTACTAAATGACAAATCAGATCCACAATTCATCGATTCACCAATTTTTTTCTTTTTAATTCAATTTATAAATACCTAAATCGTACGAGAAGTTAATAAACAATTTTCATTTTCTTCTTAGACAGACAAAGAGGCAATTCTCTCCTATAACATTCAATAAAATCATGTTATCAACGCTTCTCTTGTCCACATATATGGTGACCACATATTGTCTATCAACAAAGCTATTGCTCATGGTTTTTATGTCAACCATTCTTCTATCCTCCCATATCTTGTCCACCAACTTCATGTCCATTTATCTCCGCATTGAAAAGGATCCGATGAGCGGACTCTTTTCCTCTTTCACTTTAATTGCACTAAGCACCACCCTAAGATACTAGCATATCCATAGCCGTTAGATCTCTTCCTTTTAAAAACTTTAAATTTTGTCCGTTAGATCCTACCACAACAAATCGTTTCTCTATATCCTATATACCAACTTTTGTACTTACACACTTTAACATTAATTATAACGAAATCGTGAACTAGTTACAAAGAAAATAACAACTACTTAAAAGCAAAGTGTCTCTTTATACTAGACATGAGTAGTTCTGGTCAAAAAAAGACAGATGTAAGCAGAATGTGTGTCAATCTCGTAAAGTGTCTCTGAGCGAAAAACAAATTCACATTGTGTCTATTTATGTAACTCACTCCTCTTAATATATCAAAAAATATTTTGTGGTGAATCCTCACACGACTCTCTGATTTTTTCATCTTTCCCATCTCTTACTACATCAAACGCCGAGAAATTGATTTCTGTTGTAGAAATCAGTGATGAAGAATCATATGACAAAATATAGATCATCTCCAGTCTCCTTCATGATCTCGCCAAATTACAAAAAAAAAAGATCAGAATGTTTACTTTAGAAAACCTTATTCTAAAAAGGACTATTGTCAAAAAGGGTTTATGGAATTATTTTTTTTCAAAGAGAAGCTTTTTTTTTTTGAAACATTTTTCAAAGAGAAGCTAGGTAACGGAATTCGCAAGTTGCTCGTGATTAGAGACCCAACCCATCTAATCCTTTGTCCGTTTCTCCTTTTCAATTCTTAACCTCCAGCTTGTCTTGTCATCCATATTATTTTACACTGTTACCTACCACATGACAAATATATAACACCTAACTAAATATAACACCTTTTTAATATAGAAAAATACTCTAGAATAGCATCAGAAAAATTGTTATCGTTGTTACTTATTTAGATATTTATTTATATTCATAGATCTATAAAGTAAGTATACAAGAATCTTTTGTCTATTTAATAAAGAGTTAATAAAACATGTTTTTGTCATTTTTTTGTTGTCTAATTTTTTGGTCAATAACTAAAAAGTGCTATTGATGAAAATTGCCCTTTGATATATAACTTTAGCTCTTCTTCCGGTCACACTTCATCTCTCCTCAGACATCCATTCCTATCAAGGTGTGTGAGACTATTATGTGTAGTCCAAACATATAGACACCTTGTATTTAAATTCTGGAGATTAGTAATTTAGTATGGCAGCTATAAACTAACTAGAGCCTTTTCAAAATTCTTTTGACAGATTAACATCTGAAAATGGAGATCACAAACGTTACTGAGTATCAAGCGATAGCAAAGGAGAAGTTGCCTAAGATGGTATACGACTACTATGCTTCTGGTGCAGAGGACCAATGGACTCTTCAAGAGAACAGAAACGCATTTGCTAGGATCCTGTCAGTTTTTATTTTCTTTAAGATAACATTATTCTTTTCTTATAACTTTTTCAAGAGGTGATTTGATATTATCTACAATACACCTTTGGTATGTCTAAACAGCTTTCGGCCTCGGATTCTGATTGATGTGAACAAGATTAATATGACAACGACTATCTTGGGGTTCAAGATATCGATGCCTATCATGGTTGCTCCTGTTGCCATGCAAAAGATGGCTCACCCAGAAGGTCTGCCTTATTTCTATGTCTGGGAGTTTGGGTACTTCTTCGGGTTCGAGCCGAGTACAGTATTTGAGTCTAGAGTCTGTTAGGGTATTTTTTACATATCAGAGTGGGTTCAGGTTTTTTTTTTAATTTGAGTTCAATTATTTCAAACTGGATTTGAATATTTAGATTTGGAAAAAGTTCAAAATTATTATATACTCAAGTTTCTTATTCTTATAATTTTACGATTAATTTAACTGGTTTTCTTTTTGTTTGTCAAGATTTAACAAATTTTCTAATTTTTAATAGATTGGACAACTAATAGGTTTGGAGATACAAATTTAGAAAGAAAAAAAGACACCAGACTCCGTTGTTTTGATTTTGGATGCAATTTTTGTTAATATATAAAATAAAAAGTTTGACATGAATTTTAAGTGAATAACAAATCATAATCTCTGTAACTATATGTAAATTATCTTATTTTGAACCGCGTGTAGTATCAAAATAAATATTTTGAATAAAATTAGAGAAATAAACTAGAAATATAATGTCAAGTATACGTATATTTGGTTATTAAAGGATATTTATTCGGATTTGGATATTACTTGTTCTGGTTCAAATATCTAATTTCTCTTAATTTAATATCTGTTCAGACATTTTGTATTTCAATTCGGATCTTGATTCAAGTTTTTTTATCGGGTTTGGATACGGGTTCAGGTATGGGGTAAAAAGCCAAACCCTATTTCTGAAACATTTGTAGAAACCGAGTTATGGAGAGAGTGAAACCTTGCTTTAGTGTATATAGCTAGAAGCAAAGCCTGAGGCTTGTTTTAATAAAAACTAATGCAGGGGAATGTGCTACGGCTAGAGCTGCATCCGCTGCTGGTACCATCATGGTATGTTACGATGTTATCACGAGTGGTTTTAGACAAAGCAAAGATTTATTAACGTTTTTGGTCTTTGAAGTTTCTTAAACCACCATCTATGCATAATCGTGCCTCTGGTTTGTGTTCTTTTCTCCCATGATGGTTTCCAGACACTATCTTCATGGTCTACTTCGAGCATTGAAGAAGTTGCTGCCACAGGGCCAGGGATCCGGTTTTTCCAGATCCGGTTTTTCAAGTTACATGTAAGTAATTTATATCACTTGTTATTACATAGGTGGTCACACTAGCTTGTTGGTTGACACATTATGATTGTTCCGAGTAGGTATACAAGAACAAGAAAGTGGTTGAGCAGCTGGTGAGAAGAGCTGAGAGGGCAGGGTTCAAAGCCATTGTTCTCACTGCAGACGCCCCAAGTTTAGGTCGCAGAGAGTCTGATATCAAGAACAGGTAAAGCAACGTCAACTGAAAAATGTGATCATAGTTGATTGGATTCAAACATGTAGCTGATTAACGGTGTGAGGGTCTTCCTAATACAGGTTTACTTTGCCTTCAAACCTGACACGTAAAAACATCGAAGGTCTTGATCTTGGAAAGATGTACGAGGTAAGCATCTATCAATAGGTCTATATAGTGGCAAGGAACCACTCATGCAACAAGTCTAAAAGCATGATTCCACCTGCAGGACAATGACTCTGGCTTGGACCGTACCTTGACCTGGAAGGTAAGTGAATACAACAAGTCTTACCTTAGTCTAACAAAATAGAAACTTGATTCAGATTTCACCAACAGGACGTCCAGTGGCTCCAGACAATCACCAACATGCCGATTCTAATCAAGGGTGTTCTCACAGGAGAAGATGGTGAGGCTACCATCTCACAGACAAATGTCTTCTTCACTTAAGTTTAGTAAAGATACCTAACTAGGTCAACTATTATTATCCTCCGTACAGCAAGGATAGCGGTTCAAGCTGGAGCAGCGGGGATCATTGTATCAAACCATGGAGGTCGCCAGCTTGACTATGTTCCAGCAACCATCTCAGTCCTTGAAGAGGTATACATCATTGTCATCAACTACAAACATCAGCTTGTGTTTTTCATAAACGTACGTCCAACATGTGTTCAGGTTGTTAAAGCGACACAAGGACGAGTTCCTGTCTTTTTAGACAGTGGTGTTCGACGTGGCACTGATGTTTTCAAGGCACTTGCACTTGGAGCTTCTGGGATATTTGTAAGCATCATGAGTTACCAGAAAGCTGCTTGAAACCATTGAGAGTAGTAATAACACATTTTTATCTTTATGCTCAAATTATCAGATTGGAAGACCAGTTGTATTCTCACTCGCTGCTGAAGGAGAAGCTGGAGTCAGAAAAGTGCTTCAGATGTTAGGTGATGAGCTTGAGCTAACCATGGCGCTAAGTGGTTGCAGGTCTCTCAGTGAAATCACTCGCAACCACATTGTCACCGAGTGGGACACTCCACGCCATTTGCCTAAGTTATAGAGGCCAAAATAAACAAAACAACAAACCAGAGAACAGCAACAACATAGAGCCATTGATATTCTTCTGATAAGCCACTTTGGCTTCTACTCTGCTGTTTATCTCAAACCCTGTACTTATATGCTATTTGGCTACTTCTGCTACTTCTCTACCTTCAGTCCCATTCTTCTTCCTTGTACAATACAGACATCTAGCGATCGGTTCACATAACAATACAATGCAAGAACATAGATATAAACCTTATTTTGAAGAAGATTTATAACTGCTACAAAGGGCAATATAGGTAGAGAAGAATGCAATGTAAACATAGGTCCTAAATTCATATTCTCTAGCATCAGAACAACCGCTCATTCAAATAGTACAAAGGGCCAGAAAGGTGTGAGAAGTTTGGGCTTGAATGTTAATAGTTAGGCCTATTATTTTGTATCATTCGGCTCATGAACCCAGTTCTTCCTCTGCATGCTTTAGCTTTAATTTCATCAACTCTTGGATTTATTGTGAAAAAACAAAAACAAATTAAAAAAAAACAAATGGCTTACGAATTATTAGGAACGAACGATAATAGGAAAGAAAATCTAAGGAACACACAAAGTGGCTTAATGAATTAGACACACACACATTCCATCTGATCTTTGTCCGTATCTCCTTATCCATTCTTAACCTTAAGAATCTAATCCCTTATCAGTTTCTATTGCCAACAATTTTTTCATCTGTTTACAGAATCCACAAGCTAAAAAGTTAACCCCATCACAACATATTAACGTTGAGATATATAAAATTATATAAGGTTTCTTTACCAGTCACAACTTTCATTCTCTCCGGAGAGCTTAGTTCCCCGTCAAAGGTGAGTGAGAGATTCTACTTTTTAATACCAAACAGCGTTCATGGACATGTTTGGATAATACTCTTGTCTGAATATTTACAACAGAGAAACTAACTCAAGCCGCTTTTCTTGATGTCTTGACAGAATAACATCTGAAAATGGAGGTCACAAACGTTACCGAGTATGAAGCGATTGCAAAGGAGAAGTTGCCAAAGATGGTATACGACTACTATGCCTCTGGAGCAGAGGACCAGTGGACTCTTCAGGAGAACCGAAACGCTTTTGCAAGGATCCTGTCAGTTTTCCTCTGTTCTTTTTTAGACAATATACTTTTTTTTTCTTAAATGGTTTCACAAAAAATATGACTTGATGTGTAATGTTTTAACAGCTTTCGTCCACGGATTCTGATTGATGTGAGCAAGATTGATATGACAACAACCATATTGGGGTTCAAGATCTCCATGCCCATCATGGTTGCTCCTACTGCCATGCAGAAGATGGCTCACCCGGAAGGTAAACATTCTGTAGAAATAAAAATAACGTAGAGAGTGGAAAGTAGTATTAGCATCAGTAGAGAGACTAAGGCTTAAGCTCTAACGAGTACGATGGAAAACTAATACAGGAGAATATGCTACGGCTAGAGCTGCCTCTGCTGCTGGAACCATCATGGTATGTTATATTAACTGATTACTAAAGATAAAAAAAAAGGAAGATACATAAACGCAGCATACTCATGTCTCTGGTTTGAGTTGTTGTTACATGATGCTTTCAGACGCTATCTTCATGGGCTACTTCCAGTGTTGAGGAAGTTGCTTCCACAGGGCCAGGGATTCGTTTTTTCCAGCTCTATGTAAGTAATCTCTCAGTTACTTTGTCGTAAAATCTGGCCACACTTGACACGTTATGATTGTTCCGAGTAGGTATACAAGAACAGGAACGTCGTTGAGCAGCTGGTGAGAAGAGCTGAGAGAGCAGGGTTTAAAGCCATTGCTCTCACTGTAGACACCCCAAGGCTAGGTCGCAGAGAGTCTGATATCAAGAACAGGTAAAATCAAATATGACTGGTTTTTAAATACAGAGCCAGAAAGTATAAAGAGATTGTGCCTTCTTCTACTACAGATTTACTTTGCCTCCAAACCTGACATTGAAGAACTTTGAAGGTCTTGACCTCGGAAAGATGGACGAGGTAAGCATCCATAAGATACCATATAGTCTGAATATGTTTCTCAGAACAAGTGTTAAAAGCAGTCTTGTTGTGTTTACGTTTCTTGAGCTTGTTCTGTTTTCCACCTGCAGGCCAATGACTCTGGCTTGGCTTCATATGTTGCTGGTCAAATTGACCGTACCTTGAGCTGGAAGGTAAGAGAATACAATAATTTTTAAGAGAAAAACGCCCAAACCGAGTACTTTAACTTGTTTTAAGACAACTCTTAAACTTTCATTTAAACAAACAGGATGTCCAGTGGCTCCAGACAATTACCAAAATGCCGATTCTTGTCAAGGGTGTTATTACAGGAGAGGATGGTGAGTTTACCATATGACAAACAAATGTGTCTTCTTCTTCACTTGATTTTTGTAAAAAGTACCTAACTAGGATAATTACCTTTCGTGCAGCAAGGATAGCGGTTCAAGCTGGAGCAGCCGGGATCATTGTGTCAAACCATGGAGCTCGCCAGCTTGACTATGTCCCAGCAACAATCTCAGCCCTGGAAGAGGTACATCACTCTCAGACCATAATATCAAATTGGTGTTAAGTGGTTTTCGGTCAGCAACATCAGAGCTTTGTTGTCATGTGTTCAGGTTGTCAAAGCGACACAAGGACGTATCCCTGTCTTCTTGGATGGTGGTGTTAGACGTGGCACAGATGTTTTCAAGGCACTTGCTCTTGGAGCCTCAGGGATATTTGTAAGCATCGTATCTCTTTAATCTACCAGTAGAAAAGCTGCTTGAGACCTTTGATAGTAATAAAAACACTTTTTATTTTTATGCCCATCAATCTCAACAGATTGGAAGACCAGTGGTATTCTCACTTGCTGCTGAAGGAGAGGCTGGAGTCAGAAAAGTGCTTCAAATGCTACGTGATGAGTTCGAGCTGACAATGGCGTTAAGTGGGTGCAGGTCTCTCAAGGAAATCACCCGTAACCACATCACCACCGAATGGGACACTCCACGTCCTTCGGCCAGGTTATAGAGAGACACCAAAAACAACCAGAGAACATGTAATGTAATATGGCTACACTTTCTCTCATATTCTGATCCGGTCTACTTTGCTGCTACCTATCAAAAACTTGTTTCTCCTTTTATGTCTGAATCGCAAAACGATGCCTAGTGATTCTGTAATGTTATTTGGCTTCTTTTCTACCTACATTCCATTCTTATCGCGTAAACAAACAGTTGCATTTTTCTAAGATACAATTTATATAAAAACTAAAAACAAATACATCTATCAATATCACCTCCTATGCGTAGATTGGGCACACCATCCCTCACCCTTATCACTCAAAATCCAAACGATCTTAACGAAACCAAAGCATTAAAACTAAGGAAGGAGAATTACACTTGAGCGAATTGAACAAAGTGACAACAACATTTACTACGAGAGAAGAACGCTAAGCAGTTCATTGCCGTGTACAAGCATATACGCACTAAACAAACATGTATGAGTTGTATCCAACTAGAACGGCCATCCACCGGGTTTCTCAACAAGAATCCGATTGTACTCGGGTCCTCGCCGTCTGCAAATATTAACAAAAACTCAAATCAAAATTGAGAAATCCAGATGAATTAAAAGCAATTTGATACACGGTCGTTACCAGATCCTTGAAGATGACGTAGGCTATGAAGGAAGAATAGCACAAACAGGATCTCGAACTCAGCTAATCGGAATAGAGAAAACACTGAGTCAACGAACCGAGTCAGAATGGAGTCGTCCCTCCTCATACCCGCTCGATTCGTTCCAGCACGACGCCCGATCATCCTTAAACAATCCTCCCGCCGGGTTTGATAACAGATCTCCGCCCCTCGCTCGCTCGCTCGGTCCTCGTTCTGTTTCCATCTCTCAAGTCTTTAACCGGCGAGTTCGTAATAACTGTCAACGACTAAGAAAATAAGCAATTACTTTTCAAAAAGGGCACCTGGGCCAGAAAAATTATAATGGGCCTTGTTTCACTAAAGCCTTTACAACTTATTACAATATGGGGCGGTTTTCGAAAACTGAGACGAACCTGGGCCGTTAGTAGCAGCGGAACACACGACAAGGTATATATCAAGGTACCACGTTCTATAGAGAGTGAACATAGAAACGACAAGGCGTTCATTTTGTGATAATATAATATAGATGCAATTTCTGTTCTTAGTCTTTGGCTGAATTGCTTTCATTACTGGATATGTAACGTCTTCTTTGTGGACAGTACTCTATGCCGGAGTTGTGATCTTTGCGAGAGCTCGATAATTTTTAACTAGCCTTTCTTCAGTTGTCATCCTCAAGTAAGTCCGTGGAAGCTGAGAAGCATATCCGAAACAGAAATGTGTGATTTTACGTCTAAAAAGAAGAATAAGCATTATTAGGTTTCATTTCTTTGGAACGTTTGTGGAGTTCAAGATTGTCTGATATGAGCTTATGGTCGTTTTGGAACATTTGATTGGTTTGTCTTTAAATTCTTAATATTTACCTGACTAGACTATGTAATGAGAATTTCACATCTTGTTTTAAAAGTTTGTCGTATATATATCTAATCGATTTAGCATGCTCAGAAGAGATGATGGTTCAGCAAGTCTCTGTGTTACGTTATTTGATTAAAATGTAATTATTTGTGTCACTGATCCCTGATCGGAAGTTGCAGTTCCAATATGGCGGCGGATTGATTTTGGCGGCATATATATAAGAAGCATTGTTTTCATGTCATTAAAGAGATGTGGAGAGAATGTTGTGTTCTGCTTCTTAATCAGTTAGTGCCCTCTGAGACTGGGTTTGTGGTTAAGTTGACGGTCACGTGGTTGTGTCATTTCTCGACCTTCGAAACCTCTAATACGTCCAGAGGTTTTTTCGCGTGCCTGATTGTGACATTTTTATATGTCTTATGGGAATATGACGATGATGATTGAATGATTTCAATTCGTAAAATCCCCAAAAATATGGAGAAACAGAGAAACAAAACCTGGTCCCTTTATCCATTTGGTGGCTTTCAATCATGTGCAAAGTTTCCATATCATCTTAAGTCGTTCATTGCAGCTTGCCTGCAGACGGATTTTTATTGTATATTGTAAATATTAAAACTAGTTAATAATATATAACTGTTAATAATCTAAAACGTCCTCGGTAAGGTTTTGAAACATAGCATATTTCTGCATATTCAATTTTAATCACATCCATATACTGTATGTCTATTTAGGTACTGGTCTACTGGGTGAAGATTTTAGCTTGAAACCCTAACTAATAGTTTTGTTGTAAGCTTGGACTTAAAGAAGCTTTAGCCGACAAGTTAAAGGAGTCCTAGTTGGATAATGATCTCTTATGGATAATGATCATTATGTGTTTGTGTTTATCAACTAGGAATAGGTTTTGTGTTGGCTATATATAAAGCCTTGTCGTGTGTGTTATTAAAACTAAGAGTTGTGTGAGTTTGAACCAAAAGCTTAAGAGACTTGTTCTTAAAGCTATTGTTGTTGTTGTGATTGAATAAGAGAAGGACTTCTTATTATCTCTGAGATTCTATATTTGGTATCAGAGCATAACAAAGATCCTAGCAAATTCAATACGAAGCCATGGCAGACGAGAAAGACGACATTATGAAGAACAAGGAACCAGGACATTCTGCAGTCAAATTTCCGATGTTAACTACATCTAACTATACTGTATGGAGCATCAAGATGACGATTGCTCTTAAGGTTAGTGAAGTGTGGGAAACCATAGATCCTGGCAGTAAGGATATGAAGAAGAATAACAAGGCGATAGCATTCTTGTTTCAATCCATACCTGAAGCCTTGGTATTACAGATTGGCGTCGTCAACACTGCAAAAGATGTGTGGGAGGCGATAAAGGCACGAAACCTTGGAGCAGAAAGAGTAAGAGAGGCTAGACTGCAAACTCTGATGGCTGAGTTTGACAAGGTAAAGATGAGTGATGGAGATAGCATTGATGCATTCGTCGGAAAGCTTTCTGAAATCACTTCAAAAGCTGCGGCTTTGGGAGAAGTAATTGATGAGCCCAAAATTGTGAAGAAATTCTTGAAGAGCTTACCGAGAAAAAGATACATTCAGATCATTGCCTCAATCGAACAGTTTCTCGACCTTAACAAAACAAGTTTTGAAGAAATAGTGGGAAGACTCAAGACTTATGAAGAGAAAATCAAAGATGAGGAAGAAGAACAGAGTGATGATCAAACAAAGCTTATGTACGCTGACTCAGAGAACTATGGAGGAAACAGAGGCCGAGGAAGAAGTGGTCGCTCGTCATGGAGAGGAAGAGGACGTGGACGAACGTTTCAGGGTCAGAGAGAGGCATATCGACAGCGCTACAGTGGAGACTTGTCATACATTACATGCTTCTCATGCGACAAACAAGGTCACTATGCGTCTGACTGCCCGGATAAGAAACTGAAACTACAAGAGACAGTTGAGAAAAAGGACGATGACACTCAAGCCGCCGATGAACTGATGGTACATGAGATAGTTTATCTCAACGAAAGAAAGGTGAATCCTTCTGTTTTTGACTCAAGCCATGACACAGAGAAGATATGGTATCTTGATAATGGCGCCTCAAATCACATGTGTGGAGAACGAAAGTTCTTCTATAAACTTGATGAAACTGTGACAGGAAAAGTGAGGTTTGGTGATGATTCTCGAATTGATATCAGAGGAAAAGGATCAATTCGGTTTGTACTTGATAACGGTGAAAAGAAAATTTTGACTAATGTGTATTATATTCCAGGATTAAGAAGTAATATCATTAGTTTGGGACAAGCAACCGAAGTAGGATGTGAGGTCCGTATGAAGAATAACATACTGGCTCTGTTTGATAGATATGGTGATCTTATGGTTTCAACTACACGAAGTGCGAGCCGACTCTACAAAGTTGTGTTGAATGTTGATCGTCTACAATGCCTACAGATAACAGCAGCAACAAAGTCTTCCTTGTGGCACTCTCGGCTTGGTCACGTTAACATTGAGACACTAAGGTTGATGATAAAGAAAGAACTAGTGAATGGAGTTCCAGATATTTCTATTAAGAAAGAAACTTGTGTGTCCTGTCTACTTGGAAAACAAGCAAGAAAAACCTTCCCACAAGCAACGGCGTTCCGCGCTAATGATTCACTCGAGTTAATTCACGGGGACTTGTGCGGTCCGATTTCTCCACCCACACCAGGTCAGAAGCGTTACATATTTGTACTCATTGATGATCATACCCGATATATGTGGACTATCCTGCTAAGAGAAAAGAGTGAAGCTTTCGAGAAGTTTAAAACCTTCAAGAAGATTGTTGAGCAAGAAACACAGAAAAAAATCAAGATGCTTAGAACAGACCGTGGAGGAGAATTTGTATCTCAAGAGTTTGGTTCCTACTGTGATGAAAATGGCATTACACGTCACTTAACGCACCGTACTCCCCACAACAGAATGGAGTAGTGGAGAGACGGAACCGTACCCTATTAGAGATGACGAGGAGTATACTTAAACATATGAATGTACCAAACCCACTGTGGGGTGAGGCTATAAGACACTCCACGTATCTGATCAATCGCCTGGCTACAAGAGCTTTGACAGGAAAGACACCATATGAGATGATGCGATCAAGAAAGCCTAATGTAAGTCATCTAAAGGTGTTTGGGTGCGTGTGATATGCACGGGCAGAGACTCCAGGAAGAAGAAAGCTTGATGATAGGTCGAGGAAGTTGGTTCACTTGGGAACCGAACCAGGAACAAAAGCTTACCGGCTACTAGACCCTGATACTAAACGCATAGTAGTAAGCCGGGATGTCCACTTTGCTGAAGAAACAGAATGGAATTGGAGTAAGACAAGTGAAACAGAGCTCTCTGTTTCTGGAGAGTTTATCGTGGAACGAGTGTCAAGTGAGAATACGAGTGCTGTAGGTGAAGTTGGTGATAATACAGTAGAAGAAAACGATGAGAATGTTACAATATCTGAAGAAGATGACGAAGAAGAGTATGTAGCCGATGAAGGAGATAATGAACCTGTTCTACGACGATCATCTCGAGTGAGAACAACACCCGCTTATCTTGATAATTATGTACTGTTAGCAGAGCTGGAGAGTGAACGTTTGCTGATGTTGGTAAATGAAGAACCATATGACTTTAATGAGGCGAAGAGCTTGAAAGTATGGGTTGATGCTTGCAAAGACGAGCTGCATTCAATTGAAAAAAATGGAACTTGGGATCTCGTTGATCTACCTGCAGGTGCAAAACCAATTGGGCTAAAGTGGGTCTTCAAGGTGAAGCGGAATGCGGATGGAAGTATAAATAAATTCAAAGCTCGTTTGGTTGCAAAAGGGTATGTACAAAAGCATGGTATCGATTATGATGAGGTCTTTGCCCCTGTAGCACGTATTGAAACGATAAGGTTGATCATTGGTTTAGCTGCCTCTAACGGATGGAGCATCCACCATTTAGACGTCAAAACTGCATTCCTCCATGGAGACCTACTAGAAGAAGTGTATGTGAGCCAGCCACAAGGTTTTGTTGTCAAAGGACAGGAGGACAAGGTTTATAAACTCAAGAAAGCACTTTACGGTCTGCGCCAAGCACCAAGAGCGTGGAATATAAAACTGAACCAATTATTGGTAAAAGAGATGAAGTTTCATCGATGTCACAAAGAGCCTTCACTTTACAGAAAGGAGATAAAAGGTGAGCTACTTATTGTGGTCGTATACTTAAATGATCTCTTGGTGACTGGTTCTTATATGAGATTGATAGACGGTTTCAAGAGTGAGATGGCGTCTAGATTTGAAATGAGCGATCTTGGGTTACTAAGCTACTACTTGGGTATTGAGGTGATTCAAGGTGAAGATGGAATTGTGCTAAAACAAGATCGTTATGCACGAAGGATACTTGAAGAAACTGGTATGGCATCGTGTAACTCTACACATATACCTATGGAGATGAACTCAAGTTACTCTAAAGCAACAGATGAGAAGAGCATAGATGAGAAGGAATACCGCCGTAGCATTGGTTGCCTACGGTATCTGTTGCATACTCGGCCAGACCTCTCCTTTAGCGTGGGAGTATTAAGCCGTTATATGCAGGAACCAAAGGAGTCTCATGGAGCTGGTTTGAAACAGGTCTTGAGATATTTACGGGGAACTTGTGAACAGGGACTGCAGTTTTGTCGAAAACAGAGTGTGAAGCTTATAGGATACAATGATAGCTCTCATAACTTGGATATGGATGATGGGAAGAGCACAACTGGGCATGTGTTCTATCTTGGTAATAGTCCTATAACTTGGTGTTCTACGAAGCAGGAGATTGTGGCGCTATCCAGCTGTGAAGCAGAGTTCATGGCAGCAACAGAGGCCGCCAAGCAAGCCGTGTGGTTGCAGGAACTGCTCAGTGAAGTCTTGGATGAGCCGTGCAGGCGGGTGATCATTCGGGTTGACAACAAGTCAGCAATACAGCTTGCAAAGAATCCTGTTTTCCATGGCCGGAGCAAGCATATTCATAGACGTTTTCACTTCATTCGTGAGTGTGTTGAGAACGAGCAAGTTGAGGTTGAGCATGTACCAGGGAGTGAACAAAAGGCAGACATATTGACTAAGCCTCTAGGAAGGATCAAGTTCATTCAAATGAGAAGTATGATTGGAGTTGAAGATGTGAGCAAGTTCAAGCTTAAGGGGGAAAATGTTGTAAGCTTGGACTTAAAGAAGCCTTAGCCGACAAGTTAAAGGAGTCCTAGTTGGATAATGATCTCTTATGGATAATGATCATTATGTGTTTGTGTTTATCAACTAGGAATAGGTTTTGTGTTGGCTATATATAAAGCCTTGTCGTGTGTGTTATTAAAACTAAGAGTTGTGTGAGTTTGAACCAAAAGCTTAAGAGACTTGTTCTTAAAGCTATTGTTGTTGTTGTGATTGAATAAGAGAATGACTTCTTATTATCTCTGAGATTCTATAAGTTTGACTTCTGTACAACGTCAGAAATTCTTGTCGCTTAAGAAAAGCCTAATTAAAAAGTAATTAAATAGAGCAAATTTCACAGAAAAATTGTCTGCTACATTGTTTGTGCAAATCATATATCAACATCGCTTTTTGGTCTTGTATCCGTAGGAAATTACACGTCTACAAAACTGTATTTTGCTATGTATAGAAAGAAAACCAAAGATTTGTTTCAAAAATATCAAACCAAATTTTTTTGTTTTACTATTTATTAGTAAAAAAAAGGGGTAACATCTTAATCAGTGAACGTGTGATATTCACGGGAACATCCAATATGATGGATGTTAGAGTCTGATAATAATATAACATAGTGCTTAAACATTAAAAAAAAAAGAATTGTACTATATTCCGTCGAGATAAAAAGAAGTTTGTACTGTAGTATACCAATAATACTAATTAATACAATCAAGGAAAAACATGATTGGCCTATCTTAACGCTGAAAGGTCGACTCCACACAACACAAGTTCTCCCAGATGTTTTAATTCTGTTGGTTTCTTTATGTGGAGCTTTACACTTAAAAATCTATAAATAAATGTAGCATCAAATATTCAAATGAACCGATTAGTTTAATATGGCGAAGGTTGATGATGTCCAAGTAAAATCTGAATCTATACTTTTGGACCCATGACACTAATATATGGTAGTTTCTAGTTAGTTAGTATAATGTGTGGATACAGGTATGCTGAAGTTTTAGAAGTATAAGTAATGTGGCGTGCATTATTGGCATTTATCCTTTATAGAATATATATGAGGCACGATTATAGTGGTATACATCATCTTGTTCGTCACTCTCCCCAAAACTTTTACATTTTAAAAGGAAAATAATTAATTTGAAATTTTATTTTCTATTTGCAATAGGCATCTCTCTTTTATCCACAACAACGATCTTATGCCCGACGTACAATGCGTGAACACGTGCCCTAGACAATATCAACCAATTATCTCGTTGGAGTTTACATTTGAGAGGGAGTCCAACTTTAGAAAATAGCCAAGTGTTAATGGACATGTATGTGTTTATGCAAAGTTTGAAAATTTAAAAAGTTATACGTACAAAGGAAACATATGTGAATATAATGCATATATAACCCTTCAATTATGTGAATATATATATATATATATTTTTTTTCCTTTCATGAATCATGGAACTGTCTTGACTTCCCAATATATTGCATAGTAACACATGTAAAAGCTCAATAAACAACAGAATGCTAAAATGCTGTATATTCTTTGATTATTAAATTTCAAATAGTTGAAAGCACAGGGGTCCCCTCAATACTTCTTGCCACTCTTTAGCAATTATTACTTTTGTATCTTTAGACAAATTAACATACTTGAGCTATCATTTGGTAGTTTTGGTTCGATGGTTGGTGGTCATAACTACCATTTGCTGCCATCTGGCACGTGGTTTTCTCGCATATAAAAGATAACAGTATTATTATTTATGCCGACATATGCATATAAAGTTATAAACTTATAACACATACTGTTAATGAGAATATCATTAAACATTTCGTTGAGCAAATCATTTGATGCTTCTTAACACATACTGTTAATGAGAATATCATTGGACATTTCGTTGAGCGAATCATTTGATGCTTTATTGATGATTTGACAATTTAAAATTTTCTTACGTAAAAGTTTACACCGATTTCGGGGAAAAAGAGCTAGAACTTGTTAAATTTAAGTCTTACAAATAAACATTATACTATGATTGTTAACTTAACTTACATCAATTCATATCCTTCTAGCTTTTCAGTAAAATTGCAGGGGTGTTTAATGTTTTGCGTTTAGTTTTCTGTTTTCTGCCAAAAGAAAAACAAAAAATACTAATACTTTAAATTTCTTTATCGCTTACTTGCATCTATATTTAATATTAGTCTTTCCATCCCCCCCCCCCCATTTTCTTATGGTTAAAGAGCAAAATAGACAACAGTGTCGTTCTAAAAAAACATAGACTACAATGTCGAGAACAGCAGTAAATTCCTAATACTAGCTAGCTAATTGTTCTGGTCTCTCCTATTCGACGAAGAGCCAAATAAAGCAAACTACGCTCAATCGACAATTCACAAGAGTCAGTACAAGCTAACGCAGAGAACAAATCACAAGGAGATATCAAGTTTTATAAAGAGGCATAGAGGGCCTTGTAGGGTCAAGTGACCCCACTAAACTTGGGGAAAAAATTTAGTCTATTTTTCTTTTTTTTTTATAATGTTTAATTAAAATTTGACATTTGATCCCACTAACTTATATATAAATTTTCATATACCCTCATTAATTTGTAAAAAAATATTTTTTGTTATAATATATAATAATTTAAATATTAAATTTAAATATTATAATCCTATTCAAAAATAGTTTTAGTTCTGCCGCTGTGTATATACAAACCATGGATTCTACTCCCTAATGACTTCGAACATTATTTTTAGCTTAGCTAATAGCTACATTATCAATAATGAAAACCATGCTATTAGACCATTTCCAACCCACTTATATTTTTATCTCTATATTTTCCTCTAAAATAGAGAAACTCTATTAAATAGATGGATTTTGTTCCAATGTATATCTTTATTATAGAGTTTTTCTATTTATTGGAGAAAATATAAAGAATTACTATTTTCATCTCTAAATATAGAGACAAAAAGTATAATTCCTCTATATTTTCCTCTAAAATAGAAAACATCTATTATATAGCATAAACAGTGAATCAAATTCACCTCTATAAAAAGAGATTTCTATTTTGAAAAAAATATAGAAGTGTACATTGGAGAATACTTTGATAATTAGTAGAAAATGATAAAATGGTATAGTAGATTTGCGACCCTTTTCATTTCTGATTATCAACCCTAAAAGTGTATAACTGTATAGTTTTGCTACTCTTTTCATTTTGGATTTCAATCATAAATTTGTTTCCAAGAAATATTTATACATTTAACTTTCAATCTAATTTTATTTACCTTCGAATAAACAGAGTTTTTTTTTTGTAAACTTCGAATAAACAGAGTTGCAATACCATTTTTATTGGACATCATTATGGGAAGGTCCGCCGTTCGCCATGCTAGGATGGATACATAGTCCGCTGAGTCGACAATCATGTCCCCAAACTATACCGTTATGGGAATAACTTTAATGCATACATATGTTATATGTGGAACCTGACAATACCACCACATGCATGACACTTTTTATATTCACCAAGAGCCTCGTTAATAAATTCATAGAATGATTCATTTATTTTATTTTTGTTATAAGAAACTGTATAAGAAAACAAAAAATATCAGATGTTAGCATATAGTTTCCACGAATCACAATGCCGGATCCAAATAAGGTAGGAGTAAGTAGTTACTGCCAATATATTAAACATAGGTACCAACCTTCTACTAAAGGAAAGTAGTTAGGCTAGAATTGGTTGGGAAAAAAGTCACATCTACTTTGTTTATTATAAACATTAGAGTATTGATACGTGGACGGCAGCAGTAAACGGTTTAAGGATTATAAATTCCACTGGAATCCACCGTAACATTTCGCCGTATCCAATGAAGTTTTTTCCGAATACGTTTTTGCTTCCAGTGAACTTTCACAACTGTTATTTATTCTCGTATTTTTTTACTAAGTCTCTTTTTCTGAAAAAAAAAATCGTATTAAGCTTATTTTATGCGCAATAGTTCTAAAATTACAAAGCTACACTTATTGTATACACACATATTATAGTATATATACTATAATTTGATTCCAACAAGAACATTATTAGTGGGTTTCTATAATTTTGGAAGAGAACGTGAACAAGCAAACAAATTATAAAAAAAACACCATGTGAAGATATCTTCAAGTTGGCCACATATTAATAATTACTTTTGACATATTCCAGTATCATGTATGATCTCTGTCTTAATACTTTTGGTGTTTGAGATATTTTCGTGTAAATGTGAAAGTGGAAATAAACTTATGTGCTTTTGATCCCTATAGCATTAACTAATAGAATATTCAGTTTGCGGTTCTTTCCCACACCATTTTCACTTTGCTATTTTTCTCATTCTATAGTGTATGTTAAACACATGCCCAAATATGTACAATAAGCTATTTCTTTTGTATTAACCACAAAACTTTTAAAGTTTCACCCTTTCAAGTTTCAATCATTATTTTACGATATAAACCTACAGCTATTTCACAAGAAAAAAAATTAACATAAACCTAGAATAACAATTTAAGGGCTGTTATATTTGGGTGTTGAGCTTAAATAAGCATAGCCGTTAACGTGTACGTAGTAAAAACAGTACCGACCCTGATGAGAAGCACTAGAAGCTTGGGCTTCTGGCCGTATATTATCTAACAAACTAATCCGCCAAAAAATCTTATAAGTCTCAAGTAGGCTAGTGGTATTTAGAGCTGAAAATTGAAGCTAGGTAAGGATTTCGATACCTCCCTTTTTTTTGTTTAATTAAAATATAGTTTGCATTTTTTAAAGATTAATGAACCTAGTTAATCAGCCTTGATTTTTTTTTTTTTTGGTCGAAAATCGGCCTTAATTTTTATTTGCTTCCAGCCTTCGTATTTCCAAGACGGGCACTGAGTAAAACACACAAAATAAATAGAATCTGTGCAATCAACCTGATTAAGGTTGCTCTTCCCAAACAAAAGTTGTTAAATGATACTCCCTCCGTTTCACAAAGAGTGTCACAAAGAATGTCATTTAGATACTTTTCACATATATTAAGAAACTCATTAAAATGCATTTATGTTTTTATTAATATTAAATACTTAACCTAATAGTATTTTAGATAAATAGATTTATTATAAGATCAATACATTTTGCAATTAATTTTGAGCTAAAAAGTTGTATAAATTGCATTGGTATCGTAGAATGACATTTTTTATGAAACAAGAAAATGAGCTAAAATGATACTTAATATGAAACAAATGGAATAACAAATAGGAGTACTATAAATCATTGCCTACCAATTACTTTGGCAATGTCTTAATCTCAATACTCCAAACACTGAACAGTTGACTGTGCTTTCTTTGGTCATGAATTTACTTTCTGTAAACAATCAAAGATCACCAGTATTACATTTTAAATATATCTAAGAAAAAATAACACATGCGTTATTACTTAAAATATAAGAATGCCGTTTTCCACTAGTTTTGATTGGTGTCTCCACTGTGTTACCACTAGGGCTGGGCATTTTATCCGTTAAATTTGATTCGATTCGTTATCCGTTGCTATTCGATTCGAAAATTCCGAATATCCGTAAGCTTTCGAAGCAAAGCAAATACTAAAATTCAATATCCGTCAAAATCGAAGCAAATCACAAATATTAAAATTTTGGGAAGCGAATATCCGATCCGATCCGTCAATATATAAATACATGTATATTTTGATTATATTTAAAGTTTTAAATGTATAAAATTATATAATTATTATTCTAATATATTATTTGATAGATTCTATTCATATTATTACTTATATAAAAGTATTACATAAAAGGAAGAGAAAATATTTACGATAATTATAATTTTTTTTTAAGTTTTGTGTTATTATAATTTTAACTAAGTTTAAAAATTTACAAAATATGAAGATTCATTGCTTTTTTTAATTTTTATCTTTTATATCATGCAAAAAATATATTTTACAAAACAAATTTGTATCAAATTTTTAAGATTATTTGTATTAATCAAAACAAATGAGAGATCCGTAAGTATCCGCGAATATCCGCAAATATCTATTTATTTTCCGGATATCCGTTTTTCCGAATATCCGTATTTTTCCGAAGCAAAGCAAATCGAAAAATCAGATATCCGTAACATTCGAAGCAAATCACAAATACCTTCAAAAACCCGAATATCCGATCCGTGCCCAGGCCTAGTTACCACCCACCACTCAGGCACTGATCACATTAACACATCAAATGTTTACGGTTCTGCTTACCAAAATAACGTTACGTTTATGACAACGACCGTTACTAAATGCCATTTAATCTTCACATAGGTAAATAACAAGAAGTCATAATCGTTTGCCCAAAAAAAAAACAAGTCATATTCAAGTAACATACTGACTCTTTTTGACGTGGGTTAACTTCACTCGTTGGTTTCTATTTCTAAAAATTGACTGAATCGGAGATTCTCTCCCGGCCCATGCAAATACCAAAATTGACTACCTAAACTTATACGGCGTGTGTTTTGATTACTAGCTTTTGTTTTAACGTCCAAAACTTTACTGGAGTCTTGTCTCTCTCTCATTCGTTCATTTTCCAGAAATATAATCATTGCAAATATATTTTTACCAATGACAAAAACACTTGATGACACAAACCAGAACGTTTCTATAATAAGAAAAACTGATGCAAATAAAACATAGGCAAAATCGTATTTAAAATAGAATACAATCTTGCTTAATCTTTGCTAGAAACACACACATATAAACAAAGTTTTGTGTTTAATATATATATACTTCTCACTATGAACAACAACAAAGTTTTGTGTTTAATATATATATACTTCTCACTATGAACAACAACAAAGTTTTGTGTTTAATATATATATATACTTCTCACTATGAACAACAATAAGTGAAAGAATAACAGAAACCAGCTGAGCTCGAACGGCCAGGCTAACCCTACAGCCCAAAAGCTACAAATTGGTCCCTCAAAATCTTTCAGATTACTAGATTGACCCCCAAAAAAAGGGAACTAGCAAACCGCACCCCCAAGAGAAAGAAAAAACAGAGCAAATCCCAAAAAAAAAACACACACAAGAGGAGAAGATTCCGGGGACGTATATGCAGAGCATCCCACTGGTAAATCTCTCTCTCTCTCTTTCTCTTTTTCTTCTAGAAGCTTCTTAACCATCTCACGTACTATGTATATTCATGTGTATATATACTACACCTGCTTCGCCAAGTCATCGGCTCCGATGAATGTGCCATGAAACCCGTACGGAACCCTCGACGGAAGCTTAACCGTCGCTTCAACCTCCAAGCTAACGGCGTTAACTATTTGTAACTCAGACTTCCACGTCTTCTCATCGTGAACGAAACAGAGTATGTGCCCATCATCCTCCTGCTCCTTCTCCCTCCTCTCCAGGTAGAAACAGAGGCTCTCCACCGTAACGGCCATCCCCGTAGAGATGTTTCTTGACTTCTCCGGTGGAGAGATCGACTTTCGCGAAGCCGGAGACTTTCGGCCACGGCTCGGCCAACGCGAGGTAAGCGAACTCTGTTTTACGCCCGAGCATGTTCCGGTTCACCATCCCCGCCTCGAGGTTGACTTGCTCCTCTCCGTCGGAGATGATCGGACGGCGAGTGGACTCTCCGGTCCTGAGGTTAAGCCGGATCTCGGAGAGGACGCTCTTGAGACTCTCGTCGGACTCGTTGAAAATCGAGTCCGGTGGAGTCATGCACGAACCGATCACCACGACCTCATCCGTCTCCGCCTCCTCCCACGCGTTCCAGAGGTGGAAGCAGAAGCACCCCGGCGCTTCGATCCACCTGATCTCCGACGAGTCCGCCGCGTATTTGTCCAGAATTCCGAATCTCGCGACCTTCTCCTCGTCGTAGATCACCGGAGAGCCGCCGCGGATCATCTCCTGGAGCTTGAACACGACTTGCTGGTCGGGGATCACCACGAGGTTCTCCGTTATCGCGAAGTCGTGCATCATCGTCGGCTGATCGAGCGGGATCTCGACGTCCGGCGATTTAGTTCCGTCGGGGGAGAAGCGGAAGTATTTGAGGTAAGGCTTCGAGACGACGTCGTAGCTTAGAGCGAATAGCTCGCCGGATTCCGGGTCGACTTTCGGGTGGGCGATCATTGTGGACTCCAGCTGTCCGTCGAAATCGTAACGGCCAACGGTTTTCAAGTCTCCACCTGGAGTGATCCGGACTTGGTAATGGTAAATCGTCTTCTGACATCGGCTAATAACCGGTTGTTGAAATAGACTAAACCGGCGTTAGCTACTCCGGTTCCGTGAGCCGGGTCGACTAAACCGGCTGCGGCTCTGGCGTAGAATAGCATGAGTCGAGCGATACCGGTGTGGCCGTGGAGCTCACCGATGGCTTTGGGGAAAACCGGTCGGCCCAATTGACGTTCTTGAACAAACCGGTTCGTCTGAGTAAACCGGCAAGAGTAGCTAGCTGAACCGTCCTCGAATTTCACGGCGTGGACCATCCCGTCCCCGACGAAGAAGTGGTGGACCCGGTCACCGGCTCGTGAAGCGGGTTGGCTCCGTTGCGCACGTACACTCCGTTGATGGAATCCGGTATTTTTCCCGACCACCGGGAGGTTACGCCGGACGGGCTGCTTCGTTCACCGGAGCGAAGTTTCCGGCGATCTGAACGCTGGGATCGGCGGTTTTCGGAAGCGGGTGCTGTTTCTCGTGGCTCACGAGGAAACCCTCCGCCGCGTCCAACGCCGCCGCCGCCGCTCTCTGGAACAAGTTCATCTGTTTAGTGTCGGATTCTTTGGTTTTGGGGTTGACAACAATGGCCGGAGAGGTGGAGGGTTGCTTGGGGAAGTGGAGAGCAGGAGGAGTGTGAAGCGCGGAAGAAACATTGAGCTTTCGTTGGACACGACTTGTCATGTGTAAGGAGGAAGAATAAGAGCTTTGAGGAGACGATAATGGCGGTTGAGTATGATTACCACCAGCCCATCTCCGAGAAACCGCCGCAGTCGCCGTGAAAGAAGCCATTTTTAAAGTATAGTAGTCAATATTGGTGCTTTCAAGTGAGAGTTCGATTTAGAGTTTTGTAAAAATGCTCTGTTTTTCTTTGTGCTTTTCTTGTTGAAGTGGAGAAGAGAGAAGAGAGAAGAGAGAAGAGAGAAGAGAGAGATGGTTTGAGAGGGTTGAAGTGTTCAGGGTTTATATAAACCGGGAGGTGGATGGAGGGTCCCATACGAGTGGCCACGTGTTGTATTATTGACAGAAAGAGAGGAATGGAGTGAGAGTGTGAGTTAACGTGAACAAACACAAAAACAGAGTAATGTGTTAATAATGTTCAAAGTTGAGACCTTTCACACTTGGACAAATGCATCCACTTCAGTCTTTAACTCCCTTTGTCTGTTTTGTGGCTTCTTCTGTTTCTCAGTCTGTTAACAAAAGCTATCACACTATGGCACCTTTAAGATACATAACATCGGTCGTGAATAAGCCTCTTGTCAGATCCCTTGTTCAAAGCATTGTAAGGCACTTGAGATTAGTGTGCAAACAAATTTTAAAGTAAGACTGAAATTCGTCTCCATAAATCAATAAATAAGAGGGAAATGTTTGTATACCTAACAACATATTTATATGCATTCATTGACAAACGATGTTTCATTTAATTACAATCACCAACTTGACTCAATCAATAGGTTCTTGTTTGTTTGAGAACTCCAACTTGGCATATTCATCTCCACATGGAAGTATCTTGAGACTGCATTTATATGATCCTATGTATGATACGGTCGACTGGTGTTAAAATTAAGACGAGTAATACAAGTATATTGGAGTATTATTTGGCTTGGCTCAAGTGTTTTTGTCCATATATAATCTAATTCTCCGACCGTTCTTAATTGTAGGGTCATAACTCATAAGCAAAGAAACATTCCATGATCTCATCTAAATTCTACCTCCGATATCATTTTGTAGCTTGAAAACCTTTCGAAAGCCGAAAATAAATTATCAAACGCAATAGACAACATGACAACTCCTTGTGTGTCGTCGTTCTATATTTACTTCGAATACAACAAAAACATCGTCCACTAGGAGTCTAGGACCACTACTTAATAGTTCATTCAATCGTCTAATTACCCTTGAAACCAGTTACCAAAAAATCACAAAACTTACAGAAATGAACAAAATAGTTATTTGAACACTAATACTTTGCGCACGCAATTTATTAAAAGTCGATGGGTTACATCACATGACTTGGTCTCTAAGATATTAACTTTGAATTGTCTAAAGTCAGTGTTATTTTTTCACTTACACTTTAGTTGAGATCTATAGAGATGTTCGACCACTCCTTTTTCTACTCAGTCAACACGCAAACAGAGTTTCTTTACATTTATGTTTTGTTCTTTTGCCATCAGCTTCTTCCAATTATGTTGATATAAATGTGCTTAAATATTTTTTGGCAGCATATAGTAACCGAGTTGTTTTTACAACACTGTTTAGAAAAAAATGGTTTGAGTTATGTTGTTTTGTCTCCTCTATCTGTTCTATTTTATTTTTATTGTTTAAATATGTTATTCATGTCACCATTTATAGATAGAAACTATAATATACGTGTATAGTGCTTTAAACCAGCATTGGACACATATGGGATATTCGTTTTTTTTAAAAATATTTGTGATTTATTTATTATATTATGGATATTTAATTTTTGATTTGATTTGGATCGAATAAATGAATCAAATCAAATGTAATATATAAAATGTCCGGCCCTGTTAAAAAGTCACAAGCACAATATATTTGTTTGTTTGTATAAATAATCATAACCTAGGACCTCGAGTATGAATATGGACTTACTTGTTTAACTCTATTATATTAATGATTCGAGTCTTACTAAACTAATATGAGAGTATACTAGAATTAGAAGAGTCGTGAATTTGTGGGTATTATATGTAGCCACATATGAATCCTTGAATATATAGATTAGAACAAACTTCGCATGTTATTAACGGAAAAGACATACTTCACGTATAAATTTTCTAGAAACTCCACCTAATAGTTTAATAGAAAAGAAGCATAATCTCTCTCACCAGACCAGCTTTGTATAATAATGATAAACAACAAAACTTTGCATATAAAATTAAACTAGGAGTTTTTCTTCGCCATACGCAGATATAAATTTTTTTAAAATATTTTATATAAACAAATTTTCAATTTTCATTATTTAAATTTAATTTTATTAATTAAAAGTAAAACCATAATATTATTTTTCTAGTTTGATTTATTCAAGTTTACTTTAATTTTTAATTTTATTTTATTTAAATTTTTAATAATAATAATTAAAAATTTATAGAGTTATTTTATTCAGTTAAATTTTATTTTAAATTAGTTCTAATAAATATATACATTGATATAAATAGCATATATAAGTTGATAAATATATAATTATAACTACACTTATTTTGATAATAAAAATATGATTCATAAATTGATGACAAAATAAATTCGTAATTATTATTTATATATTTAATTATATTATTTTAATAGATACATAAAAGTTATTAGTATTACCATATTTCTAAAATCTTACCAAAATGGATACTTGGAGAAAAATAATATTTTTGATATAAAATTTATTAGTTATTATTATATTACGAAACTTTGTCAAAAATAGAATCAGTATATAGAAAATAGTGATACCATATTTAAGAAATTTTACCATAAACGTAAATTTTAATATAGAAAATTTTACATGTATGTCATGTCATATTTTTTTAAGTTATATTATCATTTTTTTTAGAATAATTGTAACGATGACACATGTACTAATTACTTCTTAGATATAGTCTAGAGGATGTATTTGGATATTTTGAAAAGGAAAAATAAAGTCTTAGAAAATTGATATAATAAGCAGAAAATAACACGTAAAAAGATGAATAAAAGGACATTTGGGTCTGTTTGTCTCGCTAATCTCCTATTGGAACATTATGTTGTCTAACTTTCTTTCCTTTTTGTTGTTTTGGTTAGAGAAGCGAAATCAAATTGTTTTGGTACGTCATTAGTGAAGAGGACACGTTTAAGAGATATCCCGCGTATTGCTCATAACGAAGCTCTCTCATAAAACACGTGGCGCTCTTTGTTCAATTCTTTTTTCTTTTTTGAATTGTTCAATTCTTTTCTCCATCACGCTTGCTTTATTTGTTTTTCTTTTATCTTCTTCATTTATCTTTTTTTTCCTTTCGAACACATAATATCTTCTTCATTTATCATTTCTTTTTTTTTTTCATTTCGATTTTCTTAACAAACATTTTCTTCAAAGATCTAATTAACTGTTTAACAAAACTGAATTTACAGTCAAATCCAAGCTTAATTATCAAGATTACGTGGTTCCATCTTTTTTTTCTTATCAAAGAAAATGGTTAAATCCGGGTCAATGATGACACAAGCTTAACCTCCGGGTGGATGTACAGCCCATGGATAGACTCTCTCCTGGGCATTCATATGAGTCGAAAGTAATAGCTCATATCCGTGTGGCCGGTGGGATTTGAACCCAGGTTCACCTTATTGGGTTTTTTAAATCCTTCAAACGCCACTAGGCCAACACCACCAGGTTTACGTGGTTTCATCTTAAGTATCAGATTTGATCTGCATTTTTGGTTTTGGTTATAAATTAAAATTTAATATGAAATTGTGTTTTCAGTTATTAATATATTACTATACTACAAAATCGTATTATATTGATGTAAATAAATGTTTTATATTTTCTATTATATAGTTTTCAGTTAATTTATTTGAAATATTTTATGTATGTTTTTAGTTACAATGTTATAATGTCAAAACTATATCTTATAAATGAAATATAAGATTTAACGTTGTGTACCCGAGTTAGTCCAGTGGTAACTAATTATTCCAAGAAACAATAACTTATTAAAAATTAGATTTTGACATACGCTTTAAAATGCAGGTATTTTTTCTTTGTTAGTTTTATATAAATGTTTTATATAAATGTGTCAAAACGCGGATGTTGTTTAAGCCAATAAAAAAATATTGTTTTGGTTTATTACAGTCCATTTAGTTTATTACAGCTCATAATGTTGTTTAACCCTAAAACTTAAACCCTACGCATCATAGACTTTTTTTTGTTCAAACGCATCATAGACTATGAAAGTATATTTTTGTTATCTAAAAGCAAATTTTTACGCATCACAAATATTTTCAAGACTTTCTAACCTACCGTCTTTGTAATCGTCTGACAACATTTACAAATTTGATATTGCATCGCCAGTAGGGGTGGACAAAATATCTGTAAATTTTGATTCATTCCGTTATTCGTTTTGATTCGATCCGAAAAATCCGAATATCCGTAACTTAACGAATCGAAGCAAATACTAAAATTCAATATCCATCAAAGACGAAGTAAATCACAAATACTAATATTTTTAGAAACGGATATCCGATCCAATCCGTTATATACATATATATGTATACATGTTTATAAAATTATATAATATATATCTCTATATTAAGTTTTATAATTTTTTATTCACTAAATTAATTATTTAGCTATTAAAAGTTTTGAAAGTATGTAATTTTAAAAAAATTGTAATGAAATATTATTATTTTATTTTAGATTTTCTTCTTTTCTTTTATTTTTCTTTTTTAAATTTTTTTTTATTTTTTTGTATGGATCGAATCGGATTTTCGCAGCAAAAATTTGGATATTCGCGGATATCCGGAAACCGGATATCCGAAAAGTTACGGATCGGATCAAATCGAAATATTGAATATTCGTAGGGAACTGACCGAATCACGGATATCCGCTCCTATCCCTAATCGCCAGTCTCAACCTGGCCGGCCCCTTCTACCAATTATCAACTTTAGATGGTGCATATATCACGTGTGATACTCAAGATATTCTTTGCATTCAACTTTGCTTAAATACATCTTCCTTTTGTTTCCTTCCTTTTGTTTCCAAAAGGAAGTGTGAAGTGTCTCCTCTACTCACGTTCCATTGCTCATTGTATTATTACCACATTCTCTATTATGTTAAAAAGATCAAAACGATGCCATCTGTTTGATTTGTTCAACCATAATTGATGCTATTGAAGCATAGCATGAGTCTGAAATTGTAATTGGAGCATGCATGTAAATTTTTAGAAATATCTGTATTGATGTAGTGAACATGTAAGAAAAAAGAATTAAACATGCCTGTATAAAGTTCTGTAGGGGCAAAAAATACGACTTTCAAAATTGAGGATGGATATTGTCTAAGGTTAAAGAAGTGATGATCTAATAAACGATTAAAGTTGTTATCTGAGACCCTATGTTATAAAATAATTTGAATATTACTTATCAAAAACATAATATGAATATTTATGAAAATTCAAAATATGAACAATTAGGTTTCCTTGACGAAAATAACATCATGCTAATTAAATATAATTTGTACTCGTATTATATGATCGCAGTTACTTGGTCATTTAAATGTCAAAATTTTACATTGCGAATGCGAAGTACAATAGCCTGTCGACCAAATCCTACAATATAATGTCGCTAGAAAGAAATAGCGATGAAAAATAAGTCTTAAGTGGGATTTTTTTGTCTCTATTGATTAGAGTCATCAATGACACAATTAAAGCAGATAAAAAGTGGGGGAAATTAAAAAAAAAAAGAACTACAATTTATAATATAAGATTAACGCTTGATTCGATTATCCTTTTGATATTATACTTTTTAGCACCAGATTTTATACTAATAATAGATGCTCGTGATCTAATCATTTCTTTTTAGTTTTATATTTTATGGAAAGCATTCGAAAACTATATCATAAGTTATCGCCACGTCAGTTTTATCGAGGATGAACCCGGACCTCGTAGTCCAGTGGTACACCCCAGGCTTCGGTCACTGAGGGGCAACCCGAGTTCGACTCGCGGGGAGGGGAGGCGTGTCCAGGGCCTTAAACGGTACAGACACAGGCTGGCGCCGGGCCTAGGTGGGTGGGTCCCGAAGGGGTCAACCACCTGGTTAATCAAAAAAAAAAAAAAAAAAAAAAAAAGTTTTATCGAGGACTTCATTTCTCATTCGAGTGTATTATCTCTTAAATATTTATTTAGTGTGTACACACGATTCGTATACTATATTTGTATGTATGCAAGCATAACATGATTTCGGGAAAGATAGCGAAGATGTTGCATTTAACGGACGATCTCATGGCTCACGAGTCACGACACACGTCAATAATCGTATATTATGAAATAGGATTTTCTTATAACTGAACAATACATATTATCATGTTAAACTATTTTATAATCCTTGTTCTGCCAACTGGGTTGATTGTAGCTTTTAAGTACTTATGATGGTACGCAGGTTTATTATAAATATTTTTACCATCGGAAAACCATTTTCTCTATATACTAAATCTACGAGAAATGTGAGTTACTGAGTTGATTCCATTTTCACGTCAAGATACCAAGAAAAAGTTTTATGCTCACATTTTGACACAATCGAAAGCAACCTGTGATGAGTTTGGATCAATAGTATACAACACTTAAAAGTTTTCAAAAAAAATAATAGCATGGCGTTCCAGCGTTGCTAAACAAATTGAGTTCGAATCCGCCTATACTTATATATCTCTAACACGTGGCCATCAGTGATTTAACGTTTATTCGCCGGAAAGAGATTTACCATTTTTTCCAATAAAAATAATAGAAATAATAATACAACACTTGAACGGAACAATCTGAATACTGATAACAAACAAGAAATATAACATTTAAACTGATATAGTATACAATGATTTGAAGAATTGTTTATAAAAAAGAATTATTTATAAAATAAATAAATCTTATCCTCCTTAGAATGGAATATTGCCAGAACCCTAATCGATTATACATTTATATACGTGGTTACATGGTTTCTATTTTTTGGTAGGTCAAAGGTCGACTCGTTCACGTCACATGTCACAATAATAATTGTGTGGTCCAATTATACCCGATATACAATCCTGCCTACAATCGAGCTTTGGTGTGTACCACTTTTACGATTTTATTTTTACTACTTGTGTGAGGTAAAATTGTTTTTTTTTTCATTTTTGAAATTAATTATTTTATTTTATTTATTTTGACTAATTTGCTTTGGTTCTGATTGATAATATTTAGTCAAATGTAATCATAGCATCGTTAGTCTTTAACAAAAAAATCATATTATTATTTTTTATTTTATAAAAAATTGTAAGTATTTCCGATGAATCCAATTAACAAAGATATTATGTATACTATATTAATTATAACTAAGAATGGGCACAAAGTAAATAATACTATATTTTCAGTATTTGAAAATTACTTGTTATTTTATGGATATCAGAATTTTTGATTTGTTTTACTTCAAAAAAATACTTCAATTTTTTAGATATCCAAAAATTTATAGATATTTGTGAATAATTATAGATATTTATGATAGCCCATCTAGTTTGTTCAATATAAATAAATCTAAAAAATATACAAGTTTGTTTCAAAAAACATTTTGAATAATATAAAATAAAAGTAACAATTAGTGAGCTTATATGTCTCATAAAATCTTAAAATTGATTACTTTTTACGATGTACAAAATTTAAGAAAAAATGTTTTTTTTTATAAATATTTCTATTTCTTTTTTAATTTAAACTTTTATAAGTAATTTTGTAAAAATTTATATGTTGACATATTTAATTGTAGATTACATATATTTATATAAAAGTCAAACCGGATCGTATATCCATCTTTGAAAAAATTTGTTCCATTTTTCATGGATAATGATTTTTGATATTTATTTTGCTTTGAAGAGTTAAAGATATGTAATTTGTTTGGTCAAACTGATATAAATAACAAATTGAATCAAATTTAAATGATACATTTTATAACCTTGATAACAATAATTTTTTAACAAATAGATTTAGATCCTTGAAATTTATTTTATTAGTAATTCCATTCAAATATGTTTAACCTTATCGAAATTTTTTAGAACACCTCCAATTATTTTATTTTTTTACTTTTGATTGAAGTTTGAATTAAGAAATATTACAATTTTATTTTGTTTTTTACTCTATAATAAAATATAAAATAACATTACTTTATAAATGAAGTAATACATTTAGTTGACCATGACAAGCATACATTTTTTATTTGGTGTCATTTAACCGACAAAACATTTCGTCACATGTGTTTCACACACACATAGCAGACCAGAAAACATTGAAAAGTCCTAATGCTGTTTCAATTTTTTTTTCCTTTAAAACATTCAACTTGTAACTACTTAACGCATAACAAGGTCATAATAATGCTCTCCATTTTACAATATGGAACTCATTGGTATTTTAAGAGTAAAAGGTAGAGGATAAATACAATAAAATAAATGGAAAAGAAGATATAGATAGCATGATCAAGTAAAAATTTATCACTTTGTCATTAGTATTAAATGTAAAAACGAGAATAATATTCCATTGAATGAATTGTTAACTTTAGTAGAAACCAGAGTAACTTAAAATTTTAGAATAACAGTTTTCGCTATTTGATTGTATAAATAAATTTGAAATGTAGTATTTTTTGTTTCTAATCTTTAAATTTAAATAAGTTTGATAATTTAATTAGAAGTGAAGTTAAATTATACATTGTATACTTGATACACATATATAGTGTTCAAATGGAAGGGTGAGACAAACATAGTTCTCCCGCACTTGCAATTCTCCTGCACTACATTCACCATTCAATCATTTTTAGTTTTACATTGCAGATAGCGGGAGACCTTTATGGAGTTCAATTTTTTTTATCTTTTTCTCGAGAAAGTAGAAAATCTGCATACAAATCACACCCGCTAAACATTTGGTGTTGTTTACGAAAAATCTACAAATATTTAATTTTAAACTATATTTATCTATTTTTATAAGTACAACATTTTTATTCTATTTTACTTACAACTTAAACAATATAAAGACTATTATTGACTATATGTTTCGCTTTCTGTCTTCGTCATAAAATTTATTATATTTATATAATGTGTGTTTAATTATAATATGTATTATGTAAAATATAGTAATATAATTTAAATATCTATACTAGTGGTATATGTGTATATATATATATATATCATTAAAGTTTAATGTTTTCATATTTTGATTTCAGAACTGCAGTAACATGGTTTTAGTATGGTTTTAGTGCAATATTCATTGTTTTATGTATTATATTTTATATTATGTGTTTTGGTATATTTTCTTGTAATTTTATTACTCAAACATATAATTTATTTTATTTGAACTGTATTTATCATTCAAAACTATAATAATTGTTTGATCTTTCTGCATGATCCGCTTGATCTCTTTCTTTCCTACATGATTCGTTTGATCCGCACCGTTTGAACTTTAACCGATTTTACCATTCAGAACCATAATTTATGGACATCAATTGTCCATGTGCTGGGTATATTCTGAATGGATAAGAATTTTCTAATTATTTTAAATTTTCTTTTAGTCTGCGAGGGCTATTCCCATGTTATTGGACAATATGGAGATAAAAAGGCTGCACATGATAAAAATAACACCTCCACTCTAAATTAACCAGAAATAAAAAAATACATCGACCGTGGATTTCCGAGCCCACATTAGCCTCTGCGTGTGGGACCCGACCAAAGTTACCCTTTTTAGGCCTTAGGCCCCCGAATACCTGACTTTTTGTTAGTCTTGCGCCGACCGACCAATAAGGGTTCAGTTATACAGTCCACATACATGTGCTAGTGCATATTTGTGTATCTATATCTCTCTCCCTTATTATAATAAATATTTTCATGTGTAGTTATCATATGTTTAATTAGATGAATGGTTTAGTGCTTACAGAAACAAACGAATGGTGGAGGTTTGAAAATGATATCGAGAAACTAGTATATTTATATGTAAACTTACTTTAGCTACTATGATTTCTTTAACACGGGACATATTTTGCTTTTCAATATAGGGAAACCTACGCATATAATGGAAAAATTCGCCTGCTCATCTAAATCTTTCGGATCCTGAAAATTTGGACATGTATAGATATCTATAATTTCAGGTCTTTTTGAGTCAGATTTTGTCAGTTTTGGATCGATTCGGGTCCTGTAGCCCTTCCCTCTGTCGGGGACTTCGCGTATGATGTCGATGGCCCGAGGTATAGCACTTAATAGTAAGGGTGGACGTTCGGGTACCCGTTCAGGTTTATGTTCGGGTTTAGATTCGAATTTCGAATTTTCGGGGTCAAAGATTTCAGCACCATTCGGGTATTTCAAAATTTCGGTTCGGATCCTTGCGGGTTCGGTTCGGGTTCGGATAATCCGTTTAAATTGTTTTCAAAATTTTAAAATTCATTATATACTTTAAACTTCTCAAAATTTATAAACAAAATAATGTATTACATATAAATTTCAAAACATGTGTCAAAGTACCAAAACTTAACATATAAATTGGTTTGATTTGGATATTTGGATAGAAAATCAATATGTATTTTACGTATATTTGGTGTTTTGAGTATACTTTAACTATTTAGACACGTACCTTTGACTATTTGTATATATTTTCAAGTATTTTGGACAATTTAAAGTATTATATATATTTTAGATACTTTTTAATATACAATCAATCTAAAAATAGTTAAAATATATTTGCATATTAATCTATTTTGGATACATTCAGATACCCAAAATATTTCGGTTCGAATCGGGTTCGGTTTCAGTTATTTAAATACCAAAAATTTGAATCCATTCGGATATTTAATTAATTTCGGTTCGGATTTGGTACTACTTTTTAGATCGGATTTGGTTCGATTCTTCGGGTTCAGTTTTTTGGTATATTTTAGATTTGGATCGGTTCTGGTATGTAAAACCCAAAAATGAGCCGAAGTATCTGAATTGGACTCGGAAAATATCCAATAACTATAAAAATACCCGAAGAACTGCAAAAATACCCAAAAATATCCGAAATTTATACAGAATGAGAACCGAAAACCCCAAAGATACCCAAATTTTACCGAGATACCTGAATTTTATTTTCTGAAAATTGAAATTTTACCCGAAACCCAAACCCAAAACTTATAAAAATATCTAAAATACCAAAAACATATCAAATCATTCAAATATACATAATATATACAATAAATTTTGGGTAGTTCAGATGTCCAATCGAGTCTATATAGGATCTAGACTCGAACGACACCCGCGGTCCAAAAAAAAAGATCCAATAGGTATTTTAGTATAGACCCGAACCTGTATTTTCGGATGGATTACGGTCCAAATCTAATATTGTATTTTCGAATCAGAACCGATTCCAAAATTCATGTTCGGGTCGGAATCCATACTAAATTACTTGTTGGGTCCATACTAAACACAGGCTAATTACTTGTTGGATACAAACTATTTTTCTGAACATATAAATAATTTTTAGTTTATTATTAACTATCTAACATGTTTGACTAACTATCTAACATGTTTAACCCACCATCCATTTTGTTTGTGTATACTGACTGAACCAAACTGATTTTAACAGCGATTTGACACGCCTGAAATCAGGATAAATGCTTATTCAGCCCACTTACACTAGTAGGGAAGAAAAAAAGTAGAGTTAAAAAAGGAAAATAAATTTCTTTGGTTTTCATTTTTATTTTCCACCCTTTTCACCTTTTCATTCCACACTTTTACTCTTATTAATGCCATTTGCACCCTAAATCTTTCTCATGTTTATATGCGAATGAAAATAATTGGATCCAAATATGTGGACATGACAATAATGGAAGTTTGACCAAACCCAACTTGGAGAGAGGAGCACGGGGAACAGACTTGAATACATGTTTGGCAGGCTTCAAATGGTAAAAACGATTCAAGCGTGCGGATCAAGCAGATCAAGCGGATCAAACAGGAAAAGTGCAGATCAAGTGGATCAAGCAGGAGAAATGCGGATCAATCAGAAAACAATTATTATAGATTTAAATGATAAAAATCTAAATAAAATAGATTAAATGTTTTAAAGATTATAATAAAATATATCAAAATATATAATATATAAATATAGTACATAAATAAAAAAATATTTTACTAAATCCATGATATCACAATTTTAAAATAAAAATTTAATGAAATATATCTCTTCCATTATTTTTCATATATCAATTATATTACTATATATTTGCATAGTACATACCATAATTAAATATATAAATGAAATATATATCTCTCTTCATAAGTATACATATTTAAATTATATTACTATATATATGCGTAATACAAAACATGCATCTCTTATATTAGTATACATATTTAAGCTATATTACTATAGATATACATAATGTTATAATTGAAATATGCATTATATTAATATAATTATTTAAAAAATAAAAATTATATGACAAGAAATAATAAGTAAAAATGATAATTTTGAATTGTTAAAGCTGTAAATAAAATAAAATAAAAATATTATATTCATAAAAATAGACAAATATATTTCAAAGTTATGTATTGTAACAAAGTTATTCATTAACCAAACAAAAAATAAATCAACAACACCAAATGTTGGCTTTGAATGTAATGCAGTTTAAATGCATGAGAAATGCAGATTGATTAAAATGCAGATTATACTGCATTTATTTGTCATTCAACATTTAAATGCAGATCATTCGATTTATGAAAAAGTGCTAGAATTTATGGAGAGGGCCAATCAATGAAGTGCTATTTATTCTTTTTAATATTAATTATTAATAAACAGTTTACTTTGTACATCTATTTTTTAGATACTATAGTTCATTTATTTTTATTCTTGATAATAAGTAATATAATTAAAATAACTAATACTTGTTTATAAATTTTTATTTTATAATATTTTATTTAACTTAATTAACGAATTCATATATGTTATTTGGCAATTTAAATTATTTATGAACTTATATTTTCAGATTAGATATATCATTTAAATTATTTTTGTTTAGGCATGTTCAGTTATATGTATCTTTTATAATTTAATTTTAGTTTATATGATTATAGATCAGATTTATTGAAACAAATATATATTTATTATTCTAACCTTTGACTATAATATTTTCTGTTTTGTTTTACTACTATATATATATATATATATATGCAATTTCATAAGCATGTATATACTTCATTTAGATATTCAAAATTTCATATAATTTTATGTAAAAAATATTATATACATTATGTTAAATGAATATTTTGTTAATACAAAAACATATATCAAAATCGACACTATTAGTTCTATAATAAATTTTCATATAATTTAAATCACTATTAAATGATGATTGTTTGTCATTTTTGTCAACATGATATTTATTACTTATTTGTAACAATTTATATTTTTTAGATATTTAATTTTCATCTTAAAACATTTAACATTTACTTAAATACAATAATTTATTAAATTATGTTGATCTGCATTTGTTCTGCTTCATCTGCATGATCTGCATTGATTCTGTTTGATCTGCGTTTAAGTGTGATCTGTGTTTTTTGATCTGCGTTTCCCATTCGAAACCGTTGGCGGGTAAGATCTACATGCAGATCTCCTGTTTTTCCCACAAAAAGACAGAAAATATTGATCTGCATGCAGATCTCCTGCTTGAACTTCTTTTACAAATATAAAGTGTGTGAATGGGAGGGCATAACAATGACAGTTCATACACTTGGGGAGGAGAACTGCTTTTATTTTGCCATTCACACTTTTTAAAAATTTCAAAAGTAATATGGAGGAGATCTGCACATATATTAATATTTTGTATTTTTCTGCAAAAAAGGCAGTTCAACTGCATGCAATTCAACCCATCCAATTTTTGAAGCTGTACATTTGTTCTGCCTTTTTAATCTATTAAATAACTTTATTTAAACTGAATTAATTCTACAATTATTTATTTATTATATATAACTGAAAAGTTTACAAGTATTACACTGATAAAAAATAAAGAAATCTCGTGATCTATTTTGTGACTTCTCTTTATTTCTCTTTTGTTTTTTTATTTATAAAGTATATATTAATTATTATAAAATATAATATATTTAATTTAAAAGTGTCGTAAGTTTAAAAAAGGGTGTTGTAGTGTGATGTATTGTGTTTTTTTGTGGTGATGTGTTGTGCCTTATTCTTTTTTTTCTTGTTATTTAAGAATGATAAATAAATAAATATATATATATATATATATATATATATATATGTGAGTATATTTATTTAAAAAAAATAATACTATATATATTATATCCATATTAATCATTTATAAATTAATATGATCTGTATTATAAACATGAATATTGAAATAAAATAATGAAAATGTTTCTTATAAATTTAGTTTTATCATAAATATGTTAGTTGTTCTTATAAATATATTAATAATTATGCTATATAAATTATATTTTCAGGTTAGATATAATTAAAATATTTATAAAAAGTCTTAAACATGTATAATATAATAATTGTTGTTATAACACACTTAACATTAGAGACAATATTGCAGATAATGTTATATATTATTTGTTTTGATATTTTAGTGTAATTCTTTATTGCTTAAATATATGATCTGCATTTTTGAACTGCTTTTGCCATTCATAACTTTTAAAATTACTTATTCTGCTTGATCTGCATCTCTCCTGCAAAATCCGCTTGAACTGCACTTGTTCCGCTTGATCTGCTTGATCTGCATTGCTTGAACTGCTTTTACCATTCGGAGCCAAAAGAGTGAATGGTGAATGCAGTGCGGGAGAACTGCATGTGCAGGAGAACCGCACTTGTTCTGCTACTCCATACGCACACTAAGAGTTGCACAGAAAATGACACAATATCAAGTCCTACTCCAAACACTGCCGTTGCTATCGTGCACACGTGTTTTTAAAAAAAAAAAAAATCTACAGTTAGACATTTTTGAAAGCTCGATATTTTCATCGGAAAATAATATACTGTTAAATCAAGACATTGGGTCACATACAATTTATTGAAAGAAAGAGAAAGAAATACTAGAGTCCAGTGTAACAAAATTTCAAGCTTTTGCTTGAAAGATAAAAGTCCCACCAAAAATATGTCATCTTATATGTTAATTGATAACATGTTATGTGGAAGTTAAAAGAAACTGATAAGACGTAATATGAGATGCGATGACTCTTGTCCAAAATGTAAAGAACCAGATGAATCTGTAACGCATACTATTTTTAAGTGTCCACCAGCTTTACAAGTGTGGGCCTCATTAGCGACGCCAACGAGTTCCAATAATTTTCATGTCTCCAGTATTTATGCTAATATGATCTGGAAAAAGAACATCATTTTGGAACCATACTCAGATAGGGATGGTGCCACCAACTCCACAACACCATAGTGTTTAGGAACCTCAGGTCTTAATCTTGAGTAATATCCATCTGATAGATGGATCATAGACATCTACAACATAGTTTAGCGAGTGTGGTTGGGTCTGGATGGATAACTTCCGTAAGATTCAATTTATGGAGACGCGAAACTATATTAGGCGAGAGTCTGCCTTGCATTTAGAAGTGGAAGCACTGAGATAGGCGATGGAGAGTATGTTGCAGCACTTGACATAACTTTAGAACGGACTACAAGGATTTGATCACCATAATTAAAGAGTCTCATGCATGGCCAAGCTTTGCTAACAGAATTGGAAAAGATAGAGATTTTATAGATATACTTCCAGACTCCATACTAATATTTCACGACCGCAAAATCAGATTCCAAACTCTTTAGCTAAGATGGCACAATCTTTCTATAGAATACTCTATTTATTGGTTATTCTACTCTGATCTAGTTACTTAGATCATTTCAAATTTGAATAATATAATAGCTTTTCGTTGACAAAAAAAATATTGGTTACGTGCATGCAAAAAAAAAAGTTATGGTGCCATTGAATCACTCCATTTATTTGCCCTAAAGATACATTAACCCCACTTTATAAACGAGAAAAAATTGATAAGATTTAAGAATTTAAGGTATTTAGTTAATTACTTGATAGCCATTTAGATAGTCCAACTCCACCACCATGTAAAAACTCCAGAGTAAAAATATAAATCATTTAATGTATCTTTCATAATTGATAAAAAATTGCGTTTTAGTTGATATTGGGAATGTTCAATCCAGATATATGTTCGGTTTCAATTCTGTTTTTTCGGCTTCCGGTATTTCGATTTATAAAAAATAGCTATCATATTGAAACCATATTTACTTTTATTTGGCTCTGTTTATATACCATTGATTTTCGTTTTATTCGGTTTTGTAGCAAAAAACCATAACTTTTTTTACCTCTTAAAATATCTTATGAAGTTTACTTTGTATGATTATATATCGGTTTTTATACAACATGAAGATATTTTGGTTTTTAAATAGTCTATTTTTTCTTTTACTATTTAAAATAATTAGTAGACATATTAAGTTAATAATTATAATAATTTTTATAGAATAAAAATAATAACAACTAGTAATCCATAATTTTATAAATAACTATATATTAGCACACCTATTTGTTAACAAAGGGGTAAAATTTATATATTAATTAATTTAATAAAAATGAATCATAAATTTTAACTTAAATAAAATATTAAATTAGTAAAATCATATTTTAAGCATGAAGATCATATCAATAAAATAAATTATTTATTTATTCTTAATTATCTTATATAATTTACATATAATTATATTACTATATTTTAATTGATCATTTTATTCGGTTTAATCGGTTTATATACCAAACCATATTCATATAGCACAGTTTCTTAAAAATAATATACATTCAGTATATTCAGTATTACCAAATTCAAACCATTTTTTCTATTTCGGTTGGGTTCAGTTTTAGTTGGTCGGTTTTACCGGATTGACACCCCTAATTGATATACATCTGTTATTATTAAGACAATAAGATTCATTAATAAAAATCTGAATAGCACCTGAAGTAGCTGTGCGAATATGCTTAGCGCACATGTTTTTTTTTGCTGAATTGTAAAAATATCATTAAGAAGATAATGAAGATCCGGTTACAACTTATTGAAACCGAAAATGATTTTCATCCAATCAGGTTTAAAGGGCCGCAAAATATTTTAAAAAACCAACCCCAGAGAACCTAAAGAAATTAACACCAAGCAACCCAATCAATGGCTTGCGAGAAGTTACTATTACATTGAAGTACAAAAGACAACATTTTCAGCTCCCATACCAAAGCGCTTCTTGTTCTACTGGTTTGAAACAGAGAGCATGAGAATAACCAGAAGACGAGTTTGATCGAGCCTCACCGAAGTGGCTCATATCATGCATCAACAGAAGCGCCTGGCTCAGGCCCTAGAATTCCACTAGAGGAGAATGTCGACAAAGTTAGCCTAAATTAACATAAAAGATGGCGAGAATGTAAACCGACTATTACACCACTGAAGATGAAGAACGCGGTCAAGCGCAGTCGGTTGTTTTGGCTTCTCATCTGCTGCGTGATATAGAAGATGCAGCAGAGACAGCAGAACTACATAACAACAATCTACTGGGAGCTTTAGAACGGGAAATGAAGCACGGAAAGAGCAAATAACTCCTCAAAGCAGGTGACCATGATGGCGAAAGAAAGCATCACCCTCACAACCACCCTTCACTTAGAGAGAGGATGAGCTCTTCCCTTGATACTAACTGCTAGAAATAGACCGACTGGGACAAGATGGCGAAGCAGAGGCGTTGCGGCAGTGATAAGTTGAAACTTCTGGCGGATCTCAGACTCAGTATCTGACCCAAATTCGACCGCAATCGGCGACTAAGAGAAGATCCTGAACTCCCAAAGCTTTTACCAACCCGTCTCGCCTCTCTAATGGTCTGGAGTAAGCAAAGACCCTTTGATTTAAGTTTGTTTTGGAGGTAGAGAATTCATTGGATCCAGATACACCGAATAAAAAGGAGAAAAAAAAAGAAAATAGCGGAGGGTGAAAGGTGAAGAAGACGAACATCTGTCGACAGAAAAAAATCGACAGAAAAGATTCGACTGTAAAAAATATTGTTGGCCGTTTGAGAATGCAAAAATTGAAATGGCGGGTAAGATTTACGGTAGAGAAGGGAAAGACTAAAGAGAGTTTTATTTCTCTTTTTTTCTCTAACTTGTTTTTTCTCTATGTGGATTGAAAATTTTTGTTTGCGTTTCCAACAATATCGCGTATAGTGCACATGTTCATTATGTATTGTTTACCGATATGTATTGAACTTCTATTAATTGTCATTAGACTTCCACGTCACAGGGCTTAAATTTGTCAAAAGGAAAAGGGTACTAATAAAGGCTTTTAGATAAAATTACCAAAAGGCCGGGTCGTTCGTAGCCAAGTGGTTACTGAGCTCTGCCTTCGGGCCCTGGCGTGAGGGGTTCGACCCCTCTTTACCTCAGTTTGAAGATTAAAAGTCCAAAGTGATTAAAGTTGACAAAAAAAAAAAAAAATTACCAAAAGAAGATTTTTATCAACATCATTTAGTTAGTTTACATTTAACTAAACTTTGCTATTAAAAAAAAAAAAAAAAACTTTGCTATTCGAGGTGACGACATTATTTCCATCAGCCACTAAAGTTGGTCAAAGTTCAACGTACTTATATAGAGCACTAGTTCTAACATCACAAACTCAAAGTGTTACGTTACGTTACGTCTCATTAATATTTAACTTAAATCATTTTGATTTCATAGCATCGAAGAATATACACGTCAAACAGTTTCCATTTCATATAGTCATTCTCTTCTCCGGATACGATATACAAGTCTTAATGTCCAAAAAAATATACACGTCAAACAGTTTCCATTTTAGTTCAAATGAGTATTAAAAGCTAATGCTATCTTGCTAGATACGGCATACCCGGAAACCTTAAATAGGAAGCTCAATAACATGTCAGTACAAATTAATAGAGGTGAAAAACTCTTATAGTGATAGACAATAGCTAAGTCAATTTATCAATAATATTTTTATGACTCATGTCTCATCTTAATCACTTTTGTAAAAGTAATATTTAATTAACCATAGCTCCATTTTAAGACCATTAAAGATTGGAGAGATTAAACTGAATTCTAGTTGAATAGTACTTAACTTTTGAATTTTGTTTATCCAATAACAAATGAACGAAATACGTAGTACGATAATAAAACTACTAAAGTCCATTTAATAAGGGCTCTTGTATTATGCATTATATTGGAGGAACAAATATTGAAAGACTAGATGATATTCCGCGTCTTGCGCGGAGTGAGTTTTTTAAAACTATGATATATTCAAATATTATAAATAATACTCATTTTGTTATCGATAATTTTTTAACATTTAATTAAAGATGGACATTTGGATATTATTTGATTCGGTTTGGTTCTATTCAGTTTGGATCTTTGCGAATTCGATTCAGGTCGGTTTGGATATTTGTGGGTTCAATTTGGGTTTTGATAACCCATTTATTTTTTTAAAAAAGTTATAGTTCATATATGCTTTTAATTTCAAAATTAACATATTTATGTATTTTATATTGTACATATTTTAATTTAAATGATGTTAATATGTGAATATATATTAAATGAGAATTCATATTCATACGATTCTATGATCATTTTCATCTTGTTATAACAAAAACAAAATTCATTCATCGATCAAAAAAAATTCAAAGTGAGATTTTAACATATTTAGTAATTTATAGCCATTTAAAAAATTCAAATATAATATATATAAAAAATTAAAGTTTTTATTATATGGTTGATGTGATTGTTTAATTTCTTTTATTAATAAAAAATAAACAAAAATGAAAGAGCATACAAAAATTGTTATCAAATATTTATCATTCATTATCATTAATTGACATATATATGTTAATCATATTAGATAATTCCGTAGTTTTTATTTAAAGAAAGAATTGAAAATATTATTTTTTATGCATTAATACTCAATTTGATAATTAGTTTAATAAAAAATATAATACATATTTAGATAGAAAAACTTATTTTTTAAAAAAATTCTAAAAATTATTCTAGTGATAACACTTGCAATGCTTTATGATTAATATACAGCGGTTTTTTTTTTTTTTGAAAGAATTTTAAATTTATTCCAATCAAAAAAATCTTGATACAGATTGTTTCACTGCCTCCTTTCTATACAAATTCCAAAAGTTTTAAAAGAAAATAAAGAACTTCACTCTTCTATAAACTTCTTTCAAACCACAACTCCATAGCTTTCTCAAATTTTCCTCCCTTCTTCTTTTTGAGAGAAGTGATTTTATTTCTACTCATCTTGTCCAACCGAGTAATAAGGCATGAAGCAGTCTGTGATCCTTCACCTACTCTTCTCATATTTCTTTCACGCCATAATACATAAGCAACATCCTGAAAATAATAGCGTAATAGGAATGTCCTGATCCTCCCCCGAACTCCATTCACCACTACATGAAACACCCTTGACCAGTCAGAAACCCTTCCATTACCTGCCAGATTTTTTATTGTGTCCAACGACACTTCTTTCGAATAGCAACATCCAAAAAAGAGATGATCTCTTGTTTCAAACTCTGTATTGCACAGCCAACAAGTCACTATCGCCTGAGGATTCCAATTAAGAATCCTGTCTCCTGTTTGCTAAACGATTGTGAACAGCTATCCAAGCAAGAAAGGTGAATTTTGGTGTTGCTTCAGAAAACCAAATCCCTTTAAATCAGCTTACTTTCGGTGACTTCATTCTTATAATATACAGCGGTTAGTAGACAGATAAAACATGCGAATCTAAGTCTTGTTACGCAAAACACAATTTTATTGCATTTTTAAAGAAAAGAGAATATACTCATTTTTACCGTTGCGGAAATTAGTAAATACCACCAATGAACTTAATGACCCCAAGCACTGCAGTCAATACTAATAAAATATTTACACATATTTATTTATATGTTTTTGTTGCAATTACTAATGCACCGCAATTGTTCCATAGGTATCTTGGATGTTGCCATTCCGATCCATATTATCATTGTATATCCTTTGTCTGATTGGCTAAAATGAATAGTAGTTTATTAATAATTCTCTGTTGGTCAGTTACTATAAATCACTACTAGATTTTGACCCGCACGCCCGTGCGGGTGTACTTCAAAATTATATTGTTATTTATTTTTTATGTCAATATCAAAACTGGAAAAAATCAAATCTGAAGAACCGAACCGATCACAATCCGAAAGAATAACACCAAATCCGAACCAAAATTGATTAAATATCCAAACTATTCAAAATTTTGATATTTTGACAATCGAAACCATAACCAATTTGAACTGAAGTATTTTGGATATCAAAATGTATCCAAAAAAGATTTATATACTTATATATATTAATTACTTTTAGTTTTAATGTATATAAAACATCCAAAATATATATGATACTTTTAGTTTGGTTTAAATACTTGAAAATATATAAAAATAGTCAAATATAAATATCTAATATAGTGGAAGTACACTCAAAACACCAAAAATATTTAAGATAGTTATTGATTTTTGATCTAGAGTTTAAACCAAACCAATTTATATGTTAAGTTTAGATATTCTGACATATGTTATCCAGATTTATATGCAATATATTATTTTATTTATAGATTTTAAGAAATTCAACATATAATGAATTTTTTAAAATAATGTAAATGGGTTATCCGAATCCGAACTTAACCCGCAAAGATCTGAATATAATTTGAATTGAACTTTAGAAATATCTAAATGAGCCTGAAATATTTGACCCCAGAAACCCAACCCAAACAGATCCGAAACAAACCCGAATGGATACTTGAACGTCCAGCCCTAGTCATAACTCGAACTGAAATTTAGAAATATATGAACGGAGCTGAAATCATTGACCCCCGAAACCCGAAATCCAAATAGATCTGAAACAAACCGGAATTGATACATGAACACCCAACCCTAGTCACTATTATGTATCATATATATGTCATCATATAATTAATTGTATTGGTCCATCAAATAAATAATCATATAATTAATAGTATTTTATATGTACCATCTTATAAATAATCATATATATTTATACTATTAAAGCAGGATCCTATTAGTTTTTTTACTAAATATACCATTTTTCTTTATTAACATTGCATATTTCATTAAGGGCAATCAAGTAATACTAATAACATATCTATATTGGGTCATTTTTTTTGGATCCAGCCCACTGTCCACATCAGATCTCTCTTGGTTAGGCCATCTGGGCCGATTAAGAAATCAGATCCAATTCTTATTTTTTCTCTCCAAATTCAAATAATTTCTTTTCAACCATTTTTAATATTTTGTATAGTGAACAAAAATTAATCACTTAATAATTATGTTTCTTTTTAATATAATTTAAGCGTTCATAAAAAAATTTGATTTTTTCATTGAAAAGTATAAATCTTTATTAAAAGTATATAACTTTTTTTTATTTAAAAAATTAACCACATAATAAAATTAATTAATCAGAGTTATACCAACTTAATTTATTAAAAAATAAAGTTTAATTTTCTAAAACATAAATACTCATTAGACCTGGACGTTCGGATACTCATTCGGGTACAGATCGGTTCTTTCGGATATCGGGTTTTCGGGTTTTGAAATTAAACCTCATTTGGGTATTATAAAATTTTGGTCGGGTTCGAGTCGGGTCTTTCCGGATCCGGGTAGGTTCGGTTCTCATGCATAAGAACCTGAAAAATAACCAAATAACCAAAGTATCTAAAACGGGTTCGGTTATTTATATTCAAAGTAACCAAAGTATCCGATTCGGTTCAAATTTTTGTATCCAAATTACTCAAAAGTAACCAAAAATACCCATTATATACAGATTTTTTTGGTAAACTTTTATCCAAACTATCATATTTTATCCAAAAATACTCGAAATACTGAAAATAATTACTATAGTTAACTTATAATATTAAATTAAAATATTAAAATAATTATAATTATAATTATAATTATAAAATATATTTTTAGATATATATTCACATTTCGGATATCTTCGGATACTCATTCGGTTCTCGGTTCGGGTTGGGTTGGGTTCGGGACCGGTCCTTTGGATATAGCAATTTAGAACTCATTCGGATATTTATCTCGGGTCTGATCGGGTTCAGGATCCTGACTTTCGGGTCAGTTTCGGGTTGGTTCTTCGGATCCGGATATTGTGCTCAGGCCTATACTCATTTAAAATAAAACACGATAAAGAAAGATAAAAAGCTTAAGTCTTTTATAAAAAAATAAATATATGAAAATATGACATTTACTAAATATTTGTCAATTTAAAAAAGAAAATAAAGGAAAATAAACCCGGACTTTAAAAGCGCGGGTCAAAATCTAGTTATATTCTTAAAGTTTAATGTGAAATTTAAAAACCATAATTTAAGTTGGTATATGAAATTAATAGTTTTCTTATATTTTCCTTATATATATTGAAAACATTTTTAATAATAGTTATTGGAAAACATTTTAGTAAAAATAAAATTTTGAATATATGCATATTTTAAATCAATTTTTGATATAAATAAACTTTAAATTATTATTTTGATTTGAAATATGTATATAAAATTTAAATTTTATCTTATGATTATTTAGACAAAACAATGTTTTAGGTAATTAGATTAGTCCATTTTGTATATTTTAAAACTGATATAATGGATTTCCAATTTTTATTAATAACATAATTCATTACTTCTTTTTTTCTTCTTGACATACTTTTATGCCTGTTTCAAAATTTTAATTTTTTGCATTAGTTTTCTATGAATTATTATTAGTTTTATGATATTTTTTTTTGAAAATTGAACTCTTGAAATTTTTATATTTGACTAAATTAAATAAGCTAATAATACTGTTTTTATAAATTATTTTATATAATATACTATTTATATTTCGGTTTGTGTTTTTATTTTCACCATAAAGAATTGTAAATAAAAAGAATTGTAAATATAATGACAAAATTGTAAATAAAAAGAAATATAGAAAGAATGTTGTTTAATTTATTGTAAAAATAATAGCTAAATATTTAAATAAAAAGAAGTATTAAAAATGTTATTGATTTTTCTAAACAATTATCATTTGTTATTAATTTATTGAAAATACAATGACTAAATGTTTAAATAAAAGGAAGTACACATCTCTACCATTCATATTTCCAAGCATATCTCATATATTCTACTATCTTTGTTTTCAAACAATTTTAAAGATGTAACTAAAAATAGTCATAACTCTATCACAGAATCGTGTTTGATATGCCTATGAATTTATTAAAAAATTATAAGTTTTGTATAAGACAAATTAACTGGTTTAGTTTCAATGTTATACACAAAATATACAACAACCAAAACTATGTTATATAGACATATTATATAGCTAATATGTCGATATCAGCAATATTTTATCAATAACGTTTGTGTGAATTTGTTATTTAGAATTGATTTCCAAACACAGGTTTCCTTTCGGTCATGAAACAATGATAGGGAATGACATTTTTTATAATTTAAAGTTTGTTGTGACAAAACTGGAGAATGGTTTAATGGTTTAGTTAAAATAGATTTAACAATCGTCTGCCAAATACACGTATAATTATTAGTCAAAACGTCAGTGTTTTATGGCCAATGGCATGATTGGTAAATATTAAGAAAAAATCAGGGTTAATTTCTAGTTGTACTTCAGTTTTAATAGATTAGATATCATCTCTATTTAAAAAGATATCACACCGTCGAATTGTTGTTCTTCTAGAGATATGCGTGGTGAGCTAGCTACCTCATTCGAAACCGCGTTCACTTTCAAGAGTCACAAAACATCATCGAAATAATTTATAAATAGTCATAATTAATTTCTGGAGTGGGGTTTATTAGTTAGTTCCTGATCTTTATATTTTACTCAAACAACAATTATACCTAACTTACCTTTTATTTAATACTTTCAGTTGATGCTGGGCTACGAGTGCTTTGTTTTGAATCACACGGATTTGGTGGAGTATCTGTAGATGTCACTAATAACACCATTATTTATAATACTAGCAAGATTAACATTAATCAATACTTCATATGTTTCATAATAACATTTTTTTTTGTTACACAAAAAATGTCGCTCGACGATTTCAATGCAAATTATATATATTTTCAGCTGAAAATTAGTTGTAAACTGTATTGATTTTAAAATAATTTTATTTATCTCAAATACTTTTGATCAAAGATGTGTAATTAATGATAACTTACATATATTTCTGTCATTTTTTTAATCTACATGAAAATATTAAAGTGACATTTGTTTAGAAATGAATGGAGTAGAATACGTAACTTCCATTCCTTTTTTCTATATTATTATTTTAAGCGCTATAAGGTGTAAGATGTTGATGGCCATATGAAAAAACATGCTGATGGTCATATGAAAGATTTGGAACAAGCCTTGTACGGTATTATCATCAAGACGGCACTCTATTGTAGGTCATATTGATCTCTGCTCTCTTTTTGGTTTAGTTAAGCCTTTGTGATTTATCACTTTGTTGTATCTATTGCTTCTTTAATAAAGTTCCATAGATAACCGTTTTTATTATTCGATTTTGAACCTTGTTGACACTCTTTAAATTGATTGGAATTGCCTTATCTTAAAGCGCGTTCAATTGAAAAGTATAAATAGAATATGTATTACTAATTTAACTTTTTGTATGTGCGAGAGCAACCAAACTATAAGAGATGTGACAAAAATAACATCTTCATTCTTCAAGTGCTTAGCTGTCGTTAGTTTATTCGTAGCTAACCAAGTCACTTATAGAGTTAGTATGTAATATTCCTTTGTTTGGCCTAAATATAGTATTTAGAGGAGCCTTATCTTTGTAAACTTTTTCTTATCCTCTTTTTGATTTTTTTTTTGTATTCTATGGTTCGGTATACTTAATCACACTTTCTGAATAATTAAAGACTACTTTTCATATGATATGATTTAATTGTTTTCAAACTACAAAATTATTTTAAAAAAATCTGTTAAAAGCTTAGTCTACTACATATAAAAATAACAGAAACAATTGGAGAGTCGGATATTGCTATAAAGTTTAAGAGATTCACTTTTAACATGATATTTTGTATCATATATATACTTATATTTAGTTGGGAAGGGCAAACTAAATCATATATTTATTTTTCAAATATGATAATTTGGTTATTGCAACCATGTGTATATTTTCTTCTTCAGTATCACCGAAACAATAAAACCCTGTTTTTTTCTTTGGATATTTTTTCTGCTTCTTCTGTTTAGTTTCTTACCCTTTTTTTTGTGAGATGGGGTGTAAGGCTAGACAAATTATCAAATACATTTTGATTCGATTTGTTATTGTATGTGTCTAGACAATCTGAATTCTACGAAACAAAACAAACAATAATATACAAAAATAAACCAAATCATAAATTCAAATATTTTTGAAAAATGTATATCCAATGTGATTTTTATATGCATATATACACACACATATATTTAAATTATAGAAATATTATATTTTATGTAAATTTCATAATATTTTTATTTATTAAATTTATCATTTTAGTTATTAGATTTTTCAATTTTTTTTTACTTTTGTAATAAAATATTATTATTTAATATTAAATTTTTTTATTTTATTTGTACTGATCAAATCAGATACGTTTAAAATATACAAAATTTCAGGTATTTCAAACACCAAATATTCAAATAGCAATAGATCAAATCAGATCAGTTAATCTTATATATTAAAATAGAAGTCATGATTTTTTCATGTGTGATTTTTTTAGTTTGGACAATTCTTTAATTTTTATTAAATGTATTTTACTAAGACTAATAATATATAGAATGTTTCAACTACTTTAATCATAATATCTTTGATATCTTTTCATTTTAAATATAAATATATATTTTAAAAATTCTAAAAAATATTTTTAAAAGATTTTAACAAGATCTTAATTTTCAAAGATTATATGTAAATATATTCACTAATTTCGAAATCAGTTACTGAAATATTATTTTATATTAATATATTATATATTAATTTATTAAATCATGTATAACTGTTTTCTATTAATTTATTTTCTTAATAAAGAGTTGTTTGATAGTTTTATAGACTGATCTTAACAACATTTCATTATAAAATTATTGGACTGATAACAAAGTTATAGTTACTTTATAAATAAACTTTGTGGTACCAACATTACAAATATTACTAGATTATAAAAAATAATTATGTTTTAAATTATATAGTACATCATTAGAAATATTAATTAGTTTGATGGTTGGCAAAATGAACAAAATTATTTTTTTTGTATTTTTTATTCTTAATAGATTAAATATCAACAGTAAATATGGATATATTTTGGCATCTATTAAATTTAAATATGTGTATCCATTCTATTAAAAATTGAACATGACCTATTGATAAATGTTAAGTTTAAAAAACTATATATTTAATTTATTTAAAAGATTATTTTATCAAGTTAAATTAATACTAAACAAAATGAAATTACAAAAAAAAATCAAATACAAAAATTTAAATTTTCAAAAAAAAAAGTTGATTCTTTATTATTATTTGATTTCTTATATTACATGTAATCCTATTATTTTAATTCTGAACTATTTTTTTTACCTTACCATCAATCTAAATATTTATGTATCTAAAAAATAAAAATTAATATCCTGCTACGGTTGTACGGATCGAAATCTAGTTAGTTATTTAAATGAAATGAATCAGATTACGAAATATTACCTGAATATTCGATTTGTCCTAGGGTTGGGCTTGGCTCTCAGTTGAACAAACTTGTATTGTTTATTTTCTTTAATGCCCCAACAATCTACATCTTTATACGTAGCTTCAAACAGCGAATAAATGTCTTGACCACTGTTATTACTTTATTCACATCAAAAGACATGTGTGTTGTTTCTATTTGACTCACAAATATTTTATGTTAGATATTTTAGCTTAATTGTATATATATCTCCATTGTTTTATCATATATCTCCAGAAACTTTTAGTCCAATGTCAAATTCTTAAAATCGATTAGACACCGACCATCGGATCTCCATTATATGTTTTTAATTTGTTGCCAGATAACAGTTGGGGCAAATTTTCCAAAAAGATCCAAAATGTCTGTTTTTACCAAAAGAATAAAAAAACGAAGGGTGTGATTGGTTAATCTAGCGTAACCTAGAATAATCCAGCGTAACCTAGAATAACAAAGAATAGAAGAAGTTAAAAGAAAAAGTTTTAGAGTAGAAAAAAAAAAAAGTGAAACTAGACGTAACTTTCTTCCACTACAAAAACTACAAAGAACAAAATAGATGCTTTTATCGCTGGATATACAGTAACTAGAGTAAAATAGTTAAAAATATTTTTCACCTGATTGATGTGGTTTTAGCTGAAAAGTGAATAACTGTATTTTCAGCTAAAAGTTTTCCGTTAACTATGACAAACAATCACACTCAAATAGAAAATGACTAAAATAGTTTTATTAAGAGATAAATAACAAGTAATAACTATATCTTTATTTTACAGATATATAAATATAAATAAATAACAAAAATAAATAAATAGAAAGTAACATTTTAAATCCAAATGAACAACAATTGTTTTCTCAAATATAAGATTGTACTTAAACGCTTCTTCTATGGAGAACCCCTTATATATATATGGACCAAAAATGAGCATCTCATCTAATCAGAGCTAATTCCTTCTACCAATAACTAAACATAAAAAGTATCGAAAACAAACCAGTGACAGAATGATCTAAAAAAGGAAAAAGAAATGACACATTGGTGGTATAAGCGCCTGAAAGTTGTAACTGTTGACAAAAAGAAAGCAGTTGTAACTATATCAAAGAAATCTCTTTTTGGATTCAGATTTTTGTTTCAGAGTAAAATTCAGTTTCTACTGGATAAATTATTAATTACTAGTATATGTAAAACGAACACAACCTCCGCATTGTTTCGACTTTTCTTATAGATACATATATGACAAAATAAGTTATGATTAAAGAAAGTGTGTAAATAAGAGATATTTAAAATATCTCGGCCACTCCATATCTCTTCTTCTTCTTCTTTTTTTTGTTGCAAAAAAACTATTTAAAATATTTGTTTCATTCACCTGTCCAATCAACGCATGCCGTTGAATATCTATCTATTTAAAGATTGCAAATTAAACGAAAATTAAATAATGTAAAAGTCTATTTCAAAATAAATATCTACTTTCTTTAACTTAAAATTTGAATGATATATATTTAATATGATTATTCATATACTGGAAGTCTGGAAGAGAACAAACATATATTGACTGATTAGACTCTCAAAATAAGATGACAAATTAATATACTTTTAAACTTAAGTCACATGGATAATTATCAACAAACATCTATCTTATTAAATCAGAAACATTACAACTTCTTCTAGGTGGATTTTAAAGGTGGACCTCATATATTTAAATTAAATGTCTTATTCCTTATATATAATATGTACTATAGTCTAACTTTGCATTGATGTATTTCCTTAAATACAATTCCTCTTTTTCCATATTCCATATATGGTTTTCACATTTATTACATGTCGATTTAAATAAAATAGATACTAAGAATACTAAAAATATTAATAATACTAGAATTACCCTATACAATTCATTTTAAATTGATTAGTATACTTTCATTGACCATATTGATTTTATTAGTACGAATAATATTAAGTAGATAACCCATAGACACATACATAAAGATATTATATACTTTAACTACGTTGGGCCTAATCTACTTTCTAAAACAAATAACACATAGCTTTATATATTGTATAGAATATAGTAATATTTTAGTAATATTGTATAGTATTATACATATACAATAATACTAAAAACAAACCAGACTGAAATGTAATATATATCAAAAATGCTTTGAACCATTACACACAAAATATATTAGACCTCAGAGATAAAATTCACATTGAAATTATGTAATAATCATTTAAAAAATTAAACTTCGTAACGTACAAAAAAACATAAGTTGTATATCAAATTTTGTGTTACAATAAAAAGACACAATTCGCGCTTGCAAAGTGTTATTTTTACATACGAAAGACAGTTTTGATATTGTTCTTTAAACACAAAATTGAATTATACAAACTCGATACTACATAAAACTAAAAAATATAGAATACATTTTAAAAATAAAACCTGTGCGGGTGCGCATGGTCTTTACGAAAATCGTAGATATGTTTATATAATATATAAATATATTATGTTACACATATTTCATATAAATAATACCCCAGTGTAAGTTTTGTATGATAAATGTTGAAAATACAAAATATATAGCATTATATATTTTAAATAATATATATAAAAAATCTACTTTACGTTATCATAAAATTTAAAAATCAAATTTAGTAACTAAACACATTGCTTATTTAAACACATTAGTACACATTGTTGTTTAACAAAATTTTATATTAATATACATTTGCAATCATGTATAACATTTACTACAAACAAAGATAAAAAAAAAAATTGTCTCCCGCTCGGTCGAGCGGGTCATGATCTAGTTAAGTTTATATTCGGATTTTATTTGGACAAGTATCATCGCGGTAAAACCGAAAGTGGACGAAAAAGCATTTGACATATGGTGATTGATGATTTAAGAAAGGTTCAAAACTGCCGCCATATGTACGATACCGTTAATTAAAACTCAAAAGACACATCATTGTTCCGACAAAAGAAGACACGTTGGAGAAAACGTGTCCGTCTCACCATGAAAACTACAAACACGTGGCGAGATGTGAATTCGTTTTGACGCGTTTATAACGGTCAATCAAAAGTGCTTTAGCCGACCGCACTCGATGAGTTGAAACTTCTGATTGCTTTAATTATGTGATAAACGGAATCCTATAATTTATATTTTTTTTTTGCCATCTGAAATTTTGATATTAAACATAAATCAAATATACAAGGCCCAAAGACCGGTCCAAACGAAAACCCAAATTAGGTATGCACAAAAGCTCACAACCAACGAACTCCAAGCCCAAAAAGAAAAAAACCGCGACCCAAGCCCGCCACCGCTCACCGCTCCGCACACCTCCACGTGTTGAAACCGTGGCAGTACAGAAAACGCGTGGCAGATCGAAGAGCTTCGTCATCACGAGCGACTGAAGATCGCCGCCGAAACCGGAAACCGAGAACTTCGCCGAAATCGCAATCCCCAACTTCTTTCAACGAGAGGTCGACGCTGTAATCAATCGCGACAAAGACCACTAGATACACCGGGAGAAGATACACGACCATCGAGATCCACTCCCAACAACAATATTGAGGGTAAAGGATTTGAGGTCAGACACGTATGGCCCGAGCCTAAGAGAGAATCGATTTCCTTCTATCTCGGCCACCACCACCGAAAGGAACCCTCTTTCTACACAGCTCGAAACATTTTCCGAGAAACAGAAGTCGGCAACCGCTACCGAAGAAGAGACAGCACGGTCTCAGAATCAGGCACCGGCGAGAAGTGGTGGTGGAACCACCCTTTTCCGGAAACCAAAATCGTGAAACACCCCGAATGGATATACGACGCCGATGACGAAACTAAAAAACGGAAAACGAAAAATAGAAACAGAAGCCGGGCCGACAGTAATTGCTAAGGAAATCACTCTGTCGGCCGGAAGCGAATAATCTCAAAGTTGAATTCTAGTGAGAAGGCAGAAGCTCTGGTTCTAGAAAGAGAAAAGGACAAAAATAGAAGGGGAATGTATAAAAGTGATCCTATAATTTACATCTTCTATAAGTATTCTCCGTTCAACCCAAAAGTAATTTTTTATATTTTCATAGAAGAACAAGAGAATTTAGCTTAGGGCATCTGAGACATACTCTATAATTTATACTCTAAAATAGTGAAATTTTATTATAGAATTAATTTTGCTCAAATGATTTAATTTATAATAAAGTTACACTATAATAGAATGAGATATAGAAAAATATTATTTTCCACTCCAAATATAAAATTAAAAAACAATATTTATTTATATCTCATTCTATTATAGAGTAACTATATTATAGGAATAAACCATTGAAATAAATTCAACTTTATAATAGAGTTACACTGTTTTAAAATGAAATATAGAACAAATTACAGAGTATTATTGGAGATGGTCTTACACTTGCTTATTAATGCATAATGACAGTTATTTATTTTTCTTTCTGACCAGCGTACGAATTATGAAATCAATACCGTTACCCTGTTCAAAAAATATTAACAAAGTAGTAAAATAGTTTTAAACGTTTATAGCTCTTTCTTTTTCTATATATTTGACGCCTTTTTTAATTATAAACTTGAAATTTAATAGTATATAAAGAATTGAGAGTTTTAGACCATAATTCATACATTTATTTTTAAAATTTATAATTCTCTTTTATAAGAAGATAGAGGGTTGCAAAGACAATTAAAATACGAGTCCTCACAACGAATAAAAAATAACATTTATGAAAATTTAGCATCTTTGCAACACGTAGAAAAGGCCAAAACCGAGAGCGGCCAAAACGGAAGCAAAAATGGGTAGGGAGTTCGTATTTGGCTGTGCCGATAACGGAGATCAATCTTACCCTGGATCTCAAACTTAAACGCAGTTATTTTTTGGGTTTTCTTTTTCTTCTTCTTCGTTTTCAGTTTATTAAATCTTTTTAAAATGGAAAATTTTCAATCCACTATAATAATTTGGAAGAAAGGGAATTGCACTTTCTTTATGTTTTCCGTTTTTATACTATCTTTTTTTTGTTTTGTTTCAAAATTGATCCTCACTTAAAAATATACGATTGATTTTCGTATAAAATATTGTTTCTTCCAATATTCTTTTTATCGTTTTCTTTTGGTCTATCACTGACATCATGTGTCTTACCATGATATTTAGGCTATATGTAACAAGGTAACAATACTTGCTGCAAGTTGTTTGTCAAATTAGTCGACAACACGACATTGTTGTGGGAAGTGGCCCATGTATATCGTAAGGCCCAACTATTAAAATCCTACATATTGAGTTTCGGAGAAACACCGATGGGTCTAAATAGGCCTGAAACGTTGGAACTTCCAGACGTGTGTTTAGGATCGCACAAAGCGCGTATCTTTGAAGGACGATCCTACCACTGTTGTGACATGTCGAGTCGGTTGTTTGCAAGAATCACGACCGGTAGAAAACGTGCTAAATGTTTTAGCAATCATAAAATAATGAAATAAAATGATAAATACATAGTTATATGTATCGATATAAGTTATAAGCATTTATTATTTGTGAAGTTGTAATAAAATATCCAAAAAACATATCCATGTGCAGTCAAAAATGATAACAAGGATAACATTGTTTAGACAACACGTTTTACAAACAAAAATAAATTGTGACAAATTTTATCTCTTGTCGGCAAATGTAGGCATGTAGCCAACAAGTTTTATAAACTCCACCACGAAGTTTTCCCTTGTTGTTTTGTTAAAGAAAAATCATGAAATTTAAACTACATAAACGTTTATAAACTCACCACGAAGACGGTGGATTCTGTTGCTGAATAATAGATATTTAGTTATATTCTTTCGGAATTAAACATATAAATAATTTTTAAAAATACTGGAGAGTGGAGAGGAACGAGAATACGAAACTTATACAAAAGAGAAGATTAAATCCTAACAAACTCAAAGATTTATGCAGCAGTAGTAGCAGGCAACGGACTTATTAGTTATTTAACAAGTCTACAACACACACAAAAAATGAAAGTTCAAAAAGCAAAAAATGTGGAACAACAGAATGGAACTATAAAAGAAAATAAAGATGAGGAATATAATCAGAAAATGGAATAAAAATAAAAGTTGGGTGGTCCATTTCGTCACTTTGTATGATTCCTTACACAATAAAATATCAATTTAAATTGACTCGAATTACATCGAAACTTGGGAAAATTATAAACTACTAAGACCTTTTCGCAAAGAAAAAGAAGATAGAGGTTGCAAAGACAATTAAAATACGAGTCCTCACAACGAATTAAAATAACATTTATGAAAATTTAGCATCTTTGCAACACGTAGAAAAGGCCAAAACAGAGAGCGGCCAAAACGGAAGCAAAAAAAGTCTCATCATTCTTTTCTTTTTTACTTCCATCTCCTCCCTTTGCTCATTGCCATAACAACACAGCAGAGAGAAAGAAAGCTTTCTGTAATTGCAAACTCTATTTCCCAATGAGCTGATTAATTAGTACATTTTGTCATACTACGAGATCATGCACTCTTGTCTTTGCTTACGTTAATTTGGCAGAGTTTCTTAAAATGAGGTTTTAATTAATAGTAACATTTTTGAATTTTTTTGCCCATCATTTACTGTAACAGTGTTGAATTTTTTTTTGGAAATTCTATTTCTCTGTTAATTTGATCCAATGGCTGCCATCGCTGAGGATCCCACTACTGATGTTGTTGTTGTCAAAGAAGTTCATGAGATTTGTATCAACAAAGATTCTGAAAAGATCATCAATGACAAAACTGATGAGATGACCTCACACGAGACTGAGTCTGAGCTCAAACCTGAATCCGAGTTAGATATGCAAAAGCTGGTGGCTATTTTCAAGAAACTGAATCCTTTGGCTAAGGAGTTCTTTCCCTCTTATTACAATCCCAAGAAAAACGGTGAAACTGCAAAAGGTGATCAATTTGATGATTTAACCACGGCTAAGAAGCAATCTGGTGAGGAGTTTGGTTCTGATGGAAAGAAGGATGACATTAACCGGAAGGTATAATCTGAAACCTTCCATTTTTTATGATTGGATAATCTTAGATTTGATCTGATGACTTTTTTGTTGTTGTAAATCTGTAAACTTTTGTTCAATAGGTTTTGATTTGTGTAAATATTTTTTTTTGTTCTGTTTTGTGATTACAGAGAAAAAACAATAATAGCCAAGGGAGAAGGAGGTTGACTGGAAGAATTTCAAAAGCTCAGAGAGAGGATAGTATTAGAAGAACAGTGTATGTTTCTGACATTGACCAGAGTGTAAGTTTCTTTTCTTTTAATTACACAGAGAATTTGAGTTAATTTGCATCAGTGTAACTTAAAGCTGGTTTGTGATTTAGGTGACTGAGGAGGGTCTTGCTGCCTTGTTTAGTAACTGTGGACAAGTAAGATGACCCCTTAAGCTCTAAATGCTAGTTACTTGGTGGTTTTTGGACAATGTGATTAATTAAGAGAAAAAGTTTTGAGTCTATAAAAATGGTAGATCGAAATTTAAAAGCCTATCTGTGATTATGTGCTAAACATTACTGCAAATAACGTCTTATGATCTCATAATATGTTTCTTTAGTGGTATATAAATTGGTATGTGATGTAACTCAGTTAGTACTTTCTTTTGTGAAGGTTGTTGACTGTCGAATTTGTGGGGATCCACATTCAGTTCTTCGGTTTGCGTTTGTCGAGTTTGCTGATGACCGTAAGTTTGGTCTCCTAGAATGTTTAAAGTGGCATAACAAAAGGTTTACATGTAACTCTTTGCCCTACTGTAACCATTTAAATGGGAAAATTGTTTCCACAGAGGGCGCACATAAAGCTTTAAGCCTTGGTGGAACGATGCTCGGGTACTATCCCGTGAGGGTCTTACCCTCCAAAACTGCTATTCTTCCAGTGAATCCCACATTTCTTCCTAGGGTAACCACACATTCAAATTTGGTTTGAGTTTCCAGTTTTGAATTTACCTTGGTGTCTACTAAGTTTGGTGTTGATGATCAGTCTGAAGATGAAAGGGAGATGTGTTCAAGGACCATCTATTGCACAAACATTGACAAAAAGGTGAAAATGCTTTGACCGTTTTGTGAAAAACTTGTTTTCTTTCTAGTATTTCCTGGTTTAAGATTTTTTTTTTTTTCGAAAAACTCCAGGTTTCTCAAGCTGATATGAGAAACTTCTTTGAGTCAGCATGTGGTGAGGTCAGAACAGAACAGACCTATACCTACCTTATCTTTCTTTCTCCACTTCTCTCTCTTTATAAGTTGTTAAATAACCTGAGATTTTTCTTTTAAGGAGTGATGATGTAAGCTGAAGTTGTTTTCCAAATATACGCAGGTAACTCGTCTGAGGCTTCTTGGGGATCAACTGCATTCAACTCGCATTGCTTTTGTTGAGTTTGCTCTGGTAAGTTCTTTAACTATCCACTAGAGGTAAATTTTCTTTATAGGTGGTGTGGCTGGCTTATTGCGTTGTAAGTCTATTCCCTATATAATTCACTTGCAAACTCAGAAACTTATATGTTTTATTTTCAAACGAACAGGCGGATAGTGCAACTAGGGCGCTCAATTGCAGCGGGATGGTCATTGGATCCCAACCCATAAGGTAAAAACGTTATCTATGCAATTTCGTCTTTGTTTACTGGATCCATATATGACCCTACTTCTGTTATTTCTTCAGGGTAAGTCCATCAAAGACACCAGTGAGGCCACGAATCACTCGACCACCATCCACAAACTAGAGAGAGATCTGACTAGTTTCCTGGATTTCCAGAAGAGAGATGATTGCAGACTTTTTGTTTCCTTCAGTAACTTTTGTTCTTTCGTTTATCTTTTTACGTTTTAGCTACAGTTATCTCCAATTATGTTAGTACCTGGAAACACTACGTTCCTGCTTCTGAATTTGGAGTGTTCTTGTTAGGTTCCTGTCTTTTCAGACTGAGATACTTCTCTCTGTTTCATCATCTTTCTCTTAAGGGATTTTCTTGAACATTTGTTTTTAAAAGTTGTTGGGTTTCACAAATTCTTTTGTTTTTACAACTCGTGTGCATCAAGTTAGGTCACTAGCATCATATATCCACTACATATATGTAGTTACCCATAAACCATGGTTTTAATCGATTTAATATTTACCAAATAATTTTTGACCAACTAAACCAAAAAAGACAATCTAAACCCAAACCATTTGGAAATAACACATCCTCAAGAGAAAATCTGGCCGTCGATTTCCACATACGGAACACCAAAGACGCACTCTGTTACTTCCTCAGCAAGTTTCTCACTCAACAACGAACAAGAGCTTATCCGCAAACAAGACAAGGAAGGAGGAAAAAGATCTCCATCCTCCATCGATATCCTCAGCTTATCACAGCCGTCGATCTCCAACGTCTCCAAACCCCTCGCATCTCGAAACCCTAACCGATTCAACCTACCGAGATTCTCGAAACCGCTTATCCTCAGAGAGAAAATCCCTCTCGGCAGCAATCCTTCTTCGGGAACGACTCCACGTCGTCGTTACCTCCTTCGATCTCCAGATTCCGAAGATTCTCCAGATCTCGCATCCCCCACTGGATCCGAGGCGTCAGCTTGGGGCAGAGGCTGATGCAGAGTGTTCGCAGATTGCTCGGGAACCCTCCGCCGGGGATGGAATCGAGCCGCGGGCATTTGATTACGAAGAGCGAGTGGAGAGACGTGAGGCCGAAGAGCTTCTCCGGTAATGCTCGGAGGTTTTGGCAGTTCGAGAGGAGGATCGAGGAGAGCTTCGGCGCTGGGAGGCCTCCGGGAGGGAAGGCGGTTAGGTTTGGGCAGTCTCTGATTTCTAGGGATTTGAGGGAGATTCGGTCGTCTCCGAGTCCGGGGTGGGTGGAGAAGGTTGTGAAGCTTTCGCAGTTTGTGATCGAGAGGGATTTGAGCTTGGGGAAGAGGGAGAGAGGGAAGGTGATGAGGTTGTTGTTGCTGCAGCTGGTGTCGATGGAGAGGTGCTCGAGCTGTGAGTAGCTGCGCGTTGGTTGTAGGCTTTCTTGGAAGTTGAGTTTCTTGCAGTCTCTTATGTAGAGGGTTTTTAATGTGGTTGGAGGGATGGATTGTAGAGAGGGACAGGCGACGAGGAGGAGTTCTTGGAGATTTGGGTGGCTTTCGGAGAGGCTTTCAGGTAAAGAAGTTAGGCCGCCGCAGGTGTCGATGTGGAGTGACTGCAGGTTCTGGGGAAGATCCATGAGGTGAGAGATATCTGTCACTTTTAAATATTCCATGTCTGTTTCATCATTTGGTCGTGATGGCCCGGGTATACCGTTGTCACTAGACTGTCCACTTGGAGCAACCGGCTGGTTCGGGTTGCTACTACTTCCAGGGTGAAAAGAACCTCCAATTTTGGGATCTGGAAGAAGTGGTGATTGTGACAGTATGGAGCTGAGATCAGCGGAGGAGATGAGTTCTGAGAACCTTGCAGATATCACAGCAGCTTCTTCAATATGCTGATGTGGGTTTTCAAGTTGAGTTATGTATTGGTACACCTCTTCTGACAGTGGATGATGGTTCTTTGGCAAAGAGGACACGCTTGACGTCGAAGTTACTTCAGTGTCATTATTACTCTGACTACTTGTACCTATGTCTGATTGAGAACTTGGATCCCGATCCAACATGTGGATTCTCTGCAGGGGAAGGTGGTGGTTCCCTTGTGCTCCTTGTGTTCATATTCCCCGGGGAGGAACCTTCTCCTCCACCAACTGCTCTTAGGGGGCAATCAGAGATGGCGACTTCAGTTGAAGAAGGGAGTCCTTCTGGAAACTTATTCCTTAAGCGGGGGCATTTTTCTATCATGAGTTTTTGGAGACAAGGAAAGATCCCATCTTCTAGTTCCGGACATGTCCATTCTTCCCATCTCGGCATGGCATAGAACTTCAGAGTTTGCAAGGACTGAAACGGTACAAAGGTAGAGGTGTTCTCACCGAAGAAGAAGTCTAGACCAACCTTCAGCAGAATGTTAAATTTCTCAATGGTGAGGTACTTGAGTGAAGGCAGCTTCCCCAGTGGAGGTAGTGATATGCAGAGGTTGCAGCTACTGAGAGTGACGGATGTAATTCCTTTGAATGAAGAATCACCCAACCATTTAGGAAATTCTGAACCCTGGTAAGACTCAATGCAGAACGTTTTCAAGTTTGGGTTAGGTTCTAGCATCTTCAGGACCTCTTTCTGGTCACAAGACAATGTACTAAGACTACCAGGGGCGAAGCTAGAAGCATTCACAGTCCACTTCAGGATTAACCCATCAAGGAATTGCTTCCTTTTCAAACCAGCGTCTTTTGCTTCTGAGGCGAAGGCCAGATTTTGTAGCTCAGAGATGCGAAGAGTCCCTCGGAGATCAGAAAGTTCTTTGAGCTCATGCAGTCCGGCTCCGCTCAGCCTTCCTACAACAAAATTAGATAACTTCTGCAAGCTTCTCAGCTTTTTATTCCTAGTGGCATCTCTACCAGGGGAGTGCCAACAAGGTCAAGGAGACGCAACTTGATGAGTTCGGCTATGTTTGTTGGCAGGCTAGTCAGGTAACGGCAATTTGATAGCAACAGTGTCTGCAAATTACAGAGTGTACACACAAACTCTGGTAGGTCTTTTATTTTGGTGCTTGACAGATCTAGATACCGTAACTGCTTCAAACCCTTTAATGATTTAGGCAAGCGAGTTATCTGATAATGAGACAAGCTGAGAATTCGCAGGCTGCTCAATGCCTGTAGCAATGGATTCAAATTTTTCTCTGTGAGTTGGAGAGATTCAAGACCGGTTGGAACATTGAACGGAAGAATGGTTCTAAGAAACTCAGCTCCAGAGATGGACTTGAAAGCCATGGAAGCATCACATTGGCTTCTGGAAAAGGAAAAATGTCGAACCTTGCTTGGTACCTCCGCAATATTGTCATCTTCCAGTCTGAAGCAAAAATCTCCTGAAGTAGCTTTAGCCAAATCATTCATGAGATCATGCATCACGAAGCTTTTGGTGCTTCTCAGGAAAAAAGATCGACCAACTAAATCATCAATGTAATTGTAACCAATCTCTTCTAATCTTTTGTTGCTCCTTGGCTGGTATAAGAGGTCCATTGCCATCCATAGAAGCACCAACTCCTCCCTGTTGAACACATAACCCTTGGGGAATATCGAGCAGAGGGAAAAACATCGCTTGAGTACAGGAGGGAGAACGTCAAAGCTCAGTTTAAGAACTGGAAGGATACTGTTGGTGTAGGTCGAGAAATTCTTGGATACATCATACCAGTCGTCGGGATTTGGCTTTGACCGGAGATGAGATGCGATGGCTCTTGCAGTTAACGGCAAGCCCTTACAGTGCTCTGCAATCCTTTTGCCAATTCCTTCTAGTTCTTGGTTGATAGAACCGACTGAAATATTTCCAAAAGCAGATCTAGAGATCAGCTCCCAGCATTCTTCATTTGTCATCAGCTTCACTCGGTAGACTTTGTCAGCCTGTGCGGCTGTGGAGACAATTTCACTTCGTGTGGTTATAACAATCTTGCTTCCTTCCTCTGCATCAGTGAAGGCGACCTTGAAGCTTTCCCAGTCTGTACTACTTTCAGACCAAAAATCATCCAGAACAAGTAAAAATCTCTTCCCTGATAGTGCTTCCTTCAGCTGAAGTTGTAGTGAAGGTAGATCCTCAGTATTAACTGCACTTGAAGTGATCTCCTGCAGAACGGCTTTTGTAACCGTGAAGACATTAAAGTTTAGCCCAACAGTAATCCACATTCTAACATCAAAACGGTTGGTCACACTTTCGTCCTTGAAAACTATCTGCGTCAAGGTAGTCTTTCCAACCCCAGGCATACCCACAATGGAAAACACAGCTGGTCTCCTAATGCCTGTTTCATTATCAGAAAGCAGCAAGTGGACTAATGCTACTTTATCTTCTGCTCGGCCGACCACTCTGCCTTGTGGAAGATCATCAGGTCTGGACCGTGACGCTTGCCTCCACTGTGGTTCTCGAGTCTCGCTGTATTCTTTTAGTCCAATAATCTCTATGTGTTTCACATGATGTTCCAGCAGTCTTACTACGTTTTCCATCTTTCGTTCTATCTTATTCTTGCTGGCTTCGTTACCACCCATAAGATTTTGGAATAGTCCTCCGAATCCTCCCACTTCAGCTACTACTTTTCTTCTCAAAGCCTCTGTTAGTAACTCATCAAGAACATCCTCCGCCTGGAACATAGCATCTGTGAGTCCTGTAAGCCAATGTTTTACTTCTCGGACATGATCTGCTTTCTGATCAGCGTCCGCAATCACCGGGTGGACAGTGGCCAAAGCGACCTTCAATCTCTTCAGCAATGCACTGGAGGACTTTCCTTTGCATAGTTCGACCAATTCTTGAGAATTGTTAATCCGTTCAATCATCACGTTCGTGCTATTTGATGAATAAAAGTTCGCCATATTTTCCCTCGTAGCTTGTTGGAGCCAAGGAGATGCAACCAGTTACTCAGGAAAAACGCAAGCCAATTATTGGAATAAGCAAAGCGGAAAGGGTTTATTGACTTGCTGTTCCTTTTGCAATTTGTCAGCTGGCCTGCAGGAAGTGGTAATAATGTCAAGATTTTAAAGATTATTGTCTTCCACTTTATCACGAGATTCACAAGTTTACAGACATTTTTGCCTAAAACTGTTACAATACATCTCCATTTTCTAAACTATTATTAAAATTTCCTTGCAGGGAACATGGAGCATTCAATAAGTTACATTCAAGAAAAATGAGAACAAATTAAGGAAGAAATAAGGTGAATCTAACCTGCAGTATGAGTTCTATGTTTCTCTTGTGTAGTCTCCTTCCTCTTCCCTATTTCCAAATACACGGTGAAAGAGAATTTTCACGCTTCTTTTCTTCTTATTCTTACCTTTTTTCTCTTATGTTCAGCCTTGTGTCTGGATTTTTGGATCTATGTGGCATTTAGAACAGACGAGGAAGCAAAAAAGGATTTGGCTGCATAAAATTCAACGTTCTATGTTCCTAAGAAAGCTCAGGGAAGAAAAGGTCCTGCCATTGTCTCGGTTCAACCAATAAGTACCACAAGACGTAAGTTTTCTTGTAACTTACACCATCTATTTAGGGGAAATTTTATTTTTACACTTTCATTGGTACCACTTTTCAACTTTACCACCAATCAAAAGACATTTTCATAAATACCACATTGATTAATAAGGTAAAGACTAAACCACCCTCACCTTTTATCAACAACAAATCGATCTTTCACTTTCATCGCCATCTTCTCTCTGATATCGATAGCCTCCGTCCAGATATCCATTGCCTCCGTCGAGATCTAACCTAACCTCCGTGCTTCCGTCGAGATCTAACATAACCTCTGTGCTTCCGTCGAGATCTAACGTCGATGGATTCTCTCTCTCTCTCTCTCTCTCTCTCTCTCTCTCTCTCTCTCTCTCTCTCTCTCTCTCTCTCTCTCTCTCTCTCTCTCTCTCTCTCTCTCTCACGCCGTCGATTCTCTCAGCTCTGGGTTGACACTACTTCTGTAAGTTCTTTGTTGAATCAAGGTGCACATTTCACTATTCAAAGTCTGTCTCTTTAACTTGGTGATGAGAGCTTCTGTTTGTCAACTTTTCAGTGGTTGGTTTTGGTGGTGGATGTTAAACCCAGCTTGCTCTTTGGAGAGTCTGAGAGATTCTTGCTCAAAGACTCACTCGTGTACTACTACTACTACTTATGGTTTCTGCTACATTAGACTGCTTCTCTTCTTCTCAAAGTATGTGACAGCTCCGTTTTTATATTAACATATGTGTAGGTGGGTGATGTCGTTCTTGTGAAAGATGATGCTGTACTGGACACTGAATTCAAAATGATTGGACTTGAAACACTGGTATGGATTCATTTAAATCATTGTCTTGTGAATCATTCACCTTTTAAAGCAAGTCTAAGATTTGAATTCTCACCTTTTTGTGTGGTGTTGCCGCCGTGTTCTCTGGTGGTTGCAGCGCGTAGGGCTTCTTCGGTGGCGGAGGCGTCGGTCCGTCTCTCCGTGTTCCCCAGTGGCAGCGCGTTGGTGCTTGAGCTACTCCGGTGCTTTAAGCTCAGTCTTTTGCTCCGGTCTTTGCTCTGCTACGTCCCACACTCTTCTCAAATAATAAAAGCAGCGACTGAGTCTTGGTCTTTGGCATGAAATTGGGCGTAGTGAGGCGTTTTTTAGTGTTCAAATTTATGGTTTGCAGCAGCTCTTTCTGGAGTGAAGTGGTTCAGCGGATGAGTAGACTGCTTATGCGTTTGTGCGGGGTAGCTATCCGTACATTAAAGGCTTTTGGCAAGATTGGTTCAGTTGAGGCATACGGCTGCACCTTTATCCGGGCCTCCGGTTAATACCGGACCGAGTGGTTTACTCCGAATGCATCCATCAAAAACTTCAGGAACGGTGTGGTTTGAGGGCTGGCCAATCCGTGGCTCGTGGCAACTTAGGAGACTCCCCTCTACATCTCCAGTAACTTGATGCATAGCTTTCTTTGGTTTCAGGCAGTTGGTCATCCCTCTCGCTTTTAGCTATTACCTTTGTCAAGTTTCTCTTGCTGTGTTTCAATTTTGCTGTTGTTTAGCTGCTTGTTTTTCTTCTGCTACTAGTCTCTTATGTAACTTCTGTCAAAAACTAAAAGCTTAGTATAATAAATTTAACATTTTACCAAAAAAAACAAATTACAAACCATTATTTATAAATTTTTATAAAGTCATCTATAAAGTTTATAAAACACTTCAAAATATTTACAAAACTATTTATAAGGGTTTATAAAATAATTTATAAGAATTTATAAATCATTTATAAGAGTTTATAAATCTATTTATAAAGGTTTATAAAACTATTTATAAGGGTTTATAAAAATATTTATAAGGGTTTATGAAAATATTATAAAATTAGTCTTGAGACTTGCTTGCTTAATCTTGTTAATTAGATTAGTCTTTGAGATTATGCAAATCAATGGTTATTAGTAGCACAGAAAGTATACGGTATGATTTGCCTAAAACAAATCATTGACATTATTGAAAAAATAAAATCATTCAAACCCTTATAAATTATTTTAAATGGTTTATGAATTTTTATAAATAATATAAACCCTTATAAATGATATATATACCTCTTAGAAAGCATATATAAACCTCTTATAAATAATATATAAACCATTATAAATAATTTATAAACCATTACAAATGATCTATAAATTATTTATAAACCTTTATAAATTATACATAAGTCTTTATTAATAATTTATAAACCATTATAAAGAACATATATACATTTTCAGATAGTCTAGGATATTCTAAGAGTGAAGCTTCCATCCGCCTATGGCTATATGACTATCATGCTTCTGTGTTGTCTTTGTTTGCAATATATCAAGCAAAAATATCATCTGCAAACAATGGTTCTTCACCATTCACAGAATCTCCTTCAGGTGCACACTCAATCTGCTCATAGTTAAGCTGTCTAGACGCTTCATACACAGCAACTCCAACACTCACCGACAGATTCAAACATCCCACATACGTCTCCACCATCGGTATACATATGGTCCCCCCCCCCTCTGTATGCCTCGTCTTTGCAGTCTGACAGCGCTTAAGGAGGTAGACCGCTTGTCTCTGACCCGAACAAGAGGTAATCTCCTCTTCTGTAAGAGAAGTCCTGCATCAATCAGAACAAGTTGTGACAGTTGAGGACACAGCTCTCTCTCTCTCTCTTTGATGCTATTCAGACATGCAACGGACTCATTTCATTTAAGGAATGTCATTTCAACTTTTTCTAACCATTTTTCAGCTACTCAATTGCTAAATGGATGTTGCTAACAAAGGCAGAGAGGTCTAGGGGACACGCAATGCAACTTACTGAATGTATTTTTGTTCCTCTTTTGGTGAAAGCTATTATCCGTTTCTCTCCTTCCTAAAACAAAAAAAAAATAGACATTACAAAGTCAGACACCATATCAACGGAAATGAAATTAGAAGTGTTGAGATGATGGAGAAACTTGTTGCCTGAAATATTCTTGAAACTCAGCCCATGAGCTGTGTGCTTTGACAACCACAAACCTAATGCTTTGAGTTAAGGGCACAACAATTAATAACCACCTAATGCTTATGCAAGGGAAGTAACCCAAAATATAAATAGAACTTACAGAGAGGTATGTACGGATACTCGACAAAATGAAGGAGGAAAAACTGTTTGCTTAACCCGAAACCACTCTGCAACCCACACAACATCATAATCACAAAAGAGATTCTTCAAATTTTAATTGAATCAGCCTCACTCACCAGTCACTCAAGTTTCAGCGATACGATTCCTTATCTCTCCCCGATGTCTCCGGTTCGCGAAAGGAGACCTCCCGAACGGTTGATTTCACGATGAGGCTTCTCTTTTCAGGTGTAGAGAAGCTTAAACGAGACGATCTCGGGGTGGCAAGGAGCACCAGATCGCGTCGGACGTTAGCGCCGTCGATTCTCGCCGGAGAAATCGTTGGAATTGTCGAATCTTATACCGGAATCGTCGAAGAATCTGGCCAGAAACTTCAATACACGACAAAGAATAATAGAGATGAACGATGAGGAAGGTTTGATTTAATTAATCAGGGATAATATTGTACTTTATCTTATAAAATTTTAAGGGTATAGTTGATTAGTGTATAAATGAAAAGTGGTATTGGGAAAGTGGTATTTTGACAATTTCTCATCTATTTATTATCTTCTCTAATTAATGTAAATGATCTGTTAAGGATTTGACAGATGGTATAGAAAATTTGAACTAAAACTACTTTTCTCATAAGATATTTTTGGTCATGATGTTTTTGAGAATTTTAACAAGTTTAATCCTTTAAATCTACATGTCTAATCTCGGTTGTGCTTAAGCCAATAGCGATCCAAAAGGACACTGTAGACCCTTCACGCTTTGACCCTATAGAAGACAAAAACAATTAAAGGCCTAAGTAAACATTTACGATGACTCCAAAAATGTACATCCGTTGATTTAACACACAGTTTTGCATTTGTCTGTGTTACCTTGTAAGATTGACTTTGTCTCAGTTGGTAGACCAAGACAGTTTCGTGCCAGCTCATAAGAGAATCATTCTCGAATTTAATAAGTTGTTAGTTTGTGGAAGTTTCATTTTTTTTTAAATTTGAAGTCGTCTCTTGCCTGTTATTAAACTGTTATATGTATGTAGCTTAACATAATTTGCTGAGTAGTTTTTCAAGCCAACTCGGCGAATTCATTTGCTATTTTGATCTAAAGTAAACAATTTTGACTAATTCTTGTAAGTTCTGACTAATTCATTCTTCATATAAGTTTTGGTCCTTTTGATCCCATCTTCAAGTTTCTCTATGAAAATGCAGGGAACTTCTTTTTTCAATTAAAAAAAAAATGCAGGCAACTTCTAGTCATTTTCGTGGTAGTTTCACTTGGTGAAGGTAGAATATACTTCCGTGTTTATCAAGTTTAGTTAATGTTAGTTTCTCTGTTTTTTCCTACCACTTGCCTTGTAATTTCTTACTTATTAGAATATTTGATTTTGCGAATGTAAACTGAAGAAATAAACATCCTGCTGTGAAGTTATTGATTTCCTGAGACATAAATCTTCAAATTCTTGATTTCTTCTCTTGTTTGTCTTGTTTTCCCAGAGGCTTCTGTGTGCAAAGACAGACAAGATGACAGGAGCAGAGTTGGTTCTCTCGGCTTTTCTACAAGCTCTCTTTCAGACGTTGATGTCTGGTCCTTACAAGTCCTTCTTCAAGAGGCGAGAACTGAACGAGTGTGTACTAGAGAGGCTCAACACTGCGTTGTTGACAATTAGCGCGGTGCTGATTGATGCGGAGGAGAAACAGATTACAAACCCGGCGGTGGAAAAATGGGTCAACGAGCTGAGAGATGTTGTTTACCATGCTGAGGATGCTCTTGATGATATTGCTACGGAAGTTCTGCGTCTCAACATAGGAGCTGAATCTTCTTCCAATAGGCTGAGACAGCTTCGTGTCAGTACCCTGAGAGATTTTTTGGATGGGAGCAGTGATCATTTGGAGACTAGGCTCGAGAAGGTCATGATAAGGCTCGAGCGATTAGCCTCGCAAAGAAATATCTTGGGTTTGAAAGAGATAACTGCGATGACGCCCAAACCGAGGTTGCCAACTACATCTCTTGTGGATGAATCTGAAGTGTTTGGTAGAGATGATGATAAAGATGAGATCATGAGATTCTTGATTCCTGAGAACGGGGACGATAGCGGGACATCAACCGTTGTAGCTATTGTTGGAATTGGTGGGGTTGGCAAAACCACACTTTCACAACTCCTATACAATGATCAGCTTGTTCACAGTCATTTTGTAACTAGGGTCTGGGCTCATGTCTCAGAGGAGTTTGACGTTTTCAAGATCACAAAAAAGGTTTATGAATCTGTTACTTCCCGGCCTTGCGAATTCACTGACCTGGATGTACTTCAAGTCAAATTGAAAGAAAGGTTAATAGGACCGTTTCTGCTTGTTCTAGATGATCTGTGGAATGAAAATTTTGCGGATTGGGATCTTCTACGCCAACCCTTCACATCTGCTGCTCAAGGGAGCCGGATTATTGTGACAACACGAAGCCAACGCGTTGCATCCATTATGTGTTCTGTCCATGTACACAACCTTCAGCGATTATCTGATGGAGATTGCTGGTCGTTGTTCATGAGAACTGCTTTTCCTAATAAAGATCCGTGCTTAGATCAAGAAATTGGAGATCTTGCGGAAAGGATAGTGTACAAGTGCCAGGGGCTGCCATTGGCTGCGAAAACACTTGGTGGTGTGTTACGGTTTGAAGGTAACGTCGTAGAATGGGAGAGAGTTCTAAGCAGCAGGATTTGGGATCTTCCAGCTGATAAGAGCAATCTACTTCCAGTTTTACGGGTAAGCTACTACTATCTTCCAGCTCACTTGAAACGGTGTTTTGCCTATTGCTCTATATTTCCCAAAGGGCATGCGTTTGAGAAGGAAAAAGTAGTTCTTCTGTGGATGGCAGAAGGCTTCTTGCAGCAGACGAGAAGCAGTAAGAATCTAGAAGAGCTTGGGGATGAGTACTTTTCAGAACTGGAATCAAGGTCGCTTTTCCAAAAGACCAAGACGAGATATACGATGCATGACTTCATCAATGAGCTTTCTCAGTTTGCTTCAGGAGAGTTCAGCTCCAAGTTTGAAAACGGCTGCAAACTTCAAGTTTCAGAAAAGACTAGGTATCTATCCTACCTACGAGATAATTATGGTGAACCTATGAGGTTTGAAGCTCTTCGAGAGGTCAAGTTTCTCAGAACTTTTCTACCACTCAGCCTCACAAATTCTTCGAGGTCATGCTGCTTAGATACAATGGTCAGCGAGAAGTTACTTCCAACGTTTACCCGCTTGCGTGTTTTGTCTTTGTCACATTACAAGATCGCAAGGCTGCCTCCAGACTTTTTCAGGAACTTAAGCCATGCCCGGTTCTTGGATCTCTCTCGCACTGAACTCGATAAGCTTCCTAAATCCCTATGTTATATGTATAACCTCCAGACACTTCTTTTGGCCTACTGTTCCAGTCTGAAGGACCTACCTACAGACATCTGCAACCTCATCAATCTACGTTATCTTGATCTGATTGGTACGAAGCTAAAACACATGCCGAAAAGATTTGGTAGATTGAAGAGCCTCCAGACTCTTACAACTTTCTTCGTGAGTGCTGGCGATGGCGCAAGGATATGTGAACTTGGAGAACTCAATGAACTTCGTGGAAAACTAAGAGTAGTCGAGCTACAACGAGTTGTGGATGTTGCTGATGCTGCAGGAGCAAATTTAGACAGCAAGAAACATCTGAAGGAGATAGATTTTGTCTGGAGAACTGGCTCTACTAGCTCAGAGAGCTACACAAATCCTCACCGGACGCAGAATGAAGCTGAGGTCTTTGAGAAGTTACGCCCACATCGTCGTATCGAGAAGCTCGCCATTGAGAGATACAACGGAAGAAAGTTTCCAGATTGGCTAAGTGATTCCTCGTTCTCAAGAGTTGTGTGCATACGCCTCAGGGAATGTCGAAACTGTTCCTCCTTGCCATCTCTTGGTCAACTACCAGGTCTCAAAGAACTCTACATTTCAGGAATGGTTGGGCTTAGAAGCATAGGTTCCGGGTTCTACTTAAGTCCATCACTGCGCGATCAAAACCAACAGCCGTTTAAGTCCCTTGAAACGCTGCGGTTTGATAACCTGCCAGATTTGGAAGACTGGTCAGACATAAGGGTCACGAAGGGAGACTTATTCCCTTCTCTCAAGAAACTTTCCATACTAAGATGTCCAGAGCTAACCGGGAATCTACCAACCTCTCTTCCTTCTCTGATATCTCTTCACATCCATAAATGCGGAGTCTTAGATTTCCAGCCAGACCACCACGAGTACAGCTACGGGAACCTTCAAACGCTAAGCATTAAAAGCAGCTGTGACTCTCTCGTTACATTTCCTTTAGGCCATTTCGCCAGCCTCCACACGCTAGAGTTTGATAACTGCATATCTCTGCAGTCTTTTCAGCTCTCGAAGGAGCATTCGTATGGTTCCAACGCTCTAAGAAACCTGAGAATCAATGACTGTCAGAATCTGCAGCGTCTTCCAGAGCTAAACTTACAGGTCACGATCTCAAACTGCAGGTATCTCAGACAGCCATTGGAACCACAGCCTCAATATCATCAGTTTCATCTTCCAAGACTAGACGTTTTAGGTTCACAGAGGTCTCATGGTTCACACAGGTCATATGATTCGGGTTCACCTTCAAGATACGATTAACCCTGATTCGCTTGCATCAGTCAAAAACATTTACTATTTGTTCCATATATCTCCTTGGCTTATCTTCCGCTTCTAATTGTGTTATGTATATGTTGTGTTCTACTGTTTCTATTCATCAGATAGAAAATAAAAGGGTACCACATTGTAAATAACAAAAGCTTGCTTTGTCTTCAAACAAGCTCATGGTAAACTAAACTATACATATATGTGTGTTACTGTGTTACCGATTTACCAATACTTCCTTATTTGCAAGCCGTGGTTAAGGAAACACTAAGACTTCACCCGGCAGTGCCTCTTGGTTAAGGATATTTGAAGAAGAATGTAATGTTGGCAGGTTTCACATACCGGAGAAGACAACACTTGTTGTAAACCTTTACGCTGTTATGAGAGATCCTGGTTTCTGGCAAGATCCTGATGAGTTAGCCAGAGAGGTTTCTTGTTGAGCAAGAAGAAGAAAGAGAGCAAGTCCTGAAGTTTCTTCCTTTTGGCAGTGGAAGGAGAGGCTGTCTTGGAGAAAATCTTGTCTTTCATACCTTTTATATAGTGTATGTTTCCTCGTTTAAATGGAGTTCAAGACAAAAAAAAACAAGGAACTAAATATCAATCAAGGGTACTTACTACTTAGAGAGATAATTTTACAAATCTTGCAAATACTAATATTGTGATTTTAACTAATCAGTAATCACACAGAGATACAACTCAACGACTCTTGTAGCTTAAACATAAATTATACACAAATGTCAGACAATTATTTAAACAGGAATCTACATAATCAAATTCTTAGTATACCCACTTGCCTCGTTCCCATGTGCAAGCCTTCATGATAATTGTCGAAACATGCATTAAGATCACAAAAAAAAACAAACAAAATACAACCTAAAAACACATAACTTAAATAGTTTCATAAGAAAGAAGACCAGAAAGCGACCAAAAACAAATAAATTGTTTGGACTTCAGACATTGAGCACATGATACAGTTAATGCAAAAGATCAGTTGTGTCTGCAAGCAATGTAGCTAGTTGTGCCTGCAAGCAATGTAGCTAGCCAGAGCCACCAGAGGCGTCGCCTTATTCGGATCAAACCCTAGAAGATGTTCCTCTGCTTCTCTGCTCAGTTTCTCCGCAAGTTCCCTATCCTTTTCCAAACCAATCAACCTCGGATAAGTTAGTTTTCCCGCGATAACGTCTTTCCCGGCGCTCTTACCCAATTCCTCAGTAGATTTTGTTACGTCAAGAATATCATCAACCACTTGAAACAGCAGCCCAATACATCTCGCATACTTTCTAAGCCTCTCCATCTCTTCCTCGGTTCCACCTCCCATTATAACCCCTAAAACAGCTGCTGCCTCCAACAATGCAGCCGTTTTGTGAAGGTGGATGAACTCTAGACGCTCCAATCCAGCGTCTTCAGGATTTAATCCTTCGCTGGATAGGTCAACCACTTGCCCAGCCACAAGTCCTTTTGTCCCTATGGCCTTTGCCAGCTCTATTACAGCGCGAACCGTCCTCTCCGGAGCGACCAAACCATTAGACACGATCGACATGTGCTCAAACGCCAAAGCAAGGAGTGCGTCACCCGCCAGAACTGCCATGTCTTCTCCAAATACCTTGTTTGAGCAGAAAATGGTTCATTACTAGTTAGCAAACATTAGCATCAAGAAAAGATATATTAGGGACAAAGATCCCACATAGAAAATTGCAAGATATATTAACTATACTATCTCCGTTCCATAAAATAAGAGTTTCTAAAGTTTTCAGGTTTATTAAAAATATAATAAATATTTACAGCTTAATTTAGTATTTATTTTTCCATACACTTTCTAATAACTAATCCACCAATAAAATTTAATCAATTCGAATATTCACAATTAATGTTTCTCAAAAATATATAAAAGTACTTTAAAATATAGAAAATCTATTTTTGTGAAATAAGAATAAAATCTAAAAAATTTTACTTTCAGGAACGAAAAGAATATTAGATAAGATATTTGAGTCCAGTTACTATTATCACCAATTTGATTTTAGTTTGGAGGTACATCTAACTTAACATGATATGCTAGTGAGCATTTCTTTGAGTCTTCATATGATTTACAACACACCTTGTGGTTGGATGGCTTGCCTCTGCGGAGATCAGCATTGTCCATGCAGGGAAGGTCGTCATGAATAAGAGAGCTCGTGTGGATCATCTCCACCGCGCAAGCTGCTGACATGGCAGTAGCCTCGTCCCCACCCACAAGCTCGCAGGCAGCAAGGCAGAGCAGAGGCCTCACTCGTTTTCCACCAGCTAGCAATGAGTACCGCACCGCCTCTTGAATCGTGAGGGGTTTCAGAAGCGGTACGGATGCATCAAGAGCAGTGTTCAAAGATTCGGCTTTACGGATCATATAGGACTTGAAGTCAAAGGTGGAGCTGTGATCCTTGCCTTTCCCCTCCGGTGAAACCATGTCGCCACCTCGTGACGTGATAAGCAAAACGGTGCGTCTTTGGAGACTCTTGACAGAGGATATGGAGTTGTGTCTTCTTCCTCTGGATTGCATGAAGAGGGAGGTTGAGCTGAGATTAACAACAGCCATTGCTGATCCACTTTCTCCTTTACAAATTTTATAATTGTGTTTTTACCTATTGGGAGCATGTGAAGACCTTAATAGGTTTCTTGGAAATGGAAGCAATGAAGGTCAACGTCTTTCTTCTTGCTATTTTAAATTGAATAACCTGAAAACAAAATAAGATAGGATATGATTATTCAATTATGGGATGCGGAAGTCACGATCTATATACATATATATATGGTAAGAAGTTCTAATAGTAAATTGAATAACTGAATGCGTCGATCAGTATTTAGTTATTGCAGGAAATTCTAAAACGAAAACTTGAATTCAGGTAGAGTAAGTAAAACACAGAGAACCAGGTACTTAACAGTTCGTAGTTGATTTTTTTTTTCTTTCTTCCTAGGAGAACGTACGCTTCCTTGGGGGGAATTGCAGCCACGAAACAAAGCTAAGCTCTTGGATTGCAGGAGAAGGCAATGTAATAAGATAACATCCAGACGGGAAGCTGATACATAAAAAAGACTCGGATAACATAAGCTGTAATGGTCACAAATCATAAGCCATGTTTGATTTTCACAATTCCTGCAGCCCTTTCCTTAGATCAATGCAAAGCCAAAGCAGGGTGTTGTGCGAAACACACACTACTGAAAGTTTGGGAGCTTTGGTCATGCTCATGCTCCCCAACTCTAGAGGCATGGATGAAAGAAACTCATAGATCTTCTTCCCACAAGCTTTAAACGTTGAGACAGAGCCAAGGTGCTTGCTGGAATTAACAACTGACATCTCCTCCCGTCTCTACTCTTCAGAAACAAAAACTAAACCCATCTTTGAAACAAACAACCATCAACCATAGACCCATAGCCTGAAAATATGGTAACTTAATACGGTAACAACAAATCTCTCTCACATTAGCCTGAAAATACCCAAAATAACCTCATTAACTTCATTGGATGTCTCACACACTACAACAATGTGCCCTGCCCGAAAGAAACTGTTTTTATCCTCCTCGGGAAGGTGGCATGGTTCACTGGGGCATTTCATGTAACACCTTCCTGGTGTTACTCAATCTTACAGCTTTTTTGGGGTCTTTTCGTGGCTTGTGATTTCCCAGTCGACGAGGGGATTTGCTTCTGTGTTAGGAAAATTGCGTGATTCGTAAGATTCAGACTTAGAGAGCTCAGGGTTCGGAAGAGAAAACGCCATAGATGTATCTGCAGAGAAAACGACGTCGTTAAACTCTCGCGCGTTAGTTAGTTACTTACTCGCATGATTCTCCATCAAGGAGAGGAGAAAGGACAAACGGCGGAAAACATTATCATCATAAACCTTCCGGTTGTTTGAGAAGGTTGCAAGAGCGCATCAATTATTTGACTTTCCTTTTACACAATTACTTGAGTTATGTAGAAATTTCTTATTTTAGATAAATATTATCATGTTGAAATATGATAAGCATTATTTCAGAAAGGAAAACTATAGATGATATTTTATCAAAAAAAAATAACAATTAAAACTATGAATGAATGATATATTACACTCCGATGCTTCCAAGAATGGAACAACATCAGCTTAATTAATAACGAGAATCGAATATATCGATTTACAGTCATTAGGAGAGGCCACAAGGGAACAAAAGAAGAGTGTTGATTACGATAATAATAATGATTCGACATGGTTTGATATGATATGCTTGTACAAAACGACTTTACCATCAACTCAAGATTCGTGTTGTGTATTGCAACTATTGGGTTTGACTACTGATTCGTAACATATACTGCTTTATAACATTTGATTCAACGATTGCTTTTGAAGTCTGTTGATGCCCTTGTTGACTGTAAAACGAATATATATAACCTACCCACTGGTTACTGTTGATGATTGCTATAATTGTCACTATTGCTGACGAGTGCAAAACGAATATAAATTTGGCCTCGAACAACTACGAAGGGGAAAATATCATCAGAATACAAAGATTTGAATCAAATACATATATATTGTAAAATAGTTCATCAGATGTTGGAGAATAGTCGCAGAACATTAAAACAGACGCAAGCAGAGGTGGATACATGTGAACCAATCGATAATTGATGCGATGAAAATGGGGTGGGTCGGTCCATTAAAAGAACCACCACTCGTGCTAATGCTTCGAATCCCATTTATTCGGTCAAATCATTTCTTCTCCAACGTCCAACACCTACATGTGAGTCGTGACATGTACCTTATCAAGCATATATCGTATACGACCCCCGAAATTAAAGTTTTCTTTATATATACTTTAATATAAATTTAGTGTCGGTACGTTTCCTATACATCAAGTGTGACATCCATTTGCATTATAACCCTACATTATATACATTATATATTTATAGTATGTACTTCAGGCTAATATAAATGTTCATGCACCGGACCGTTCTATAGGCGTGCAAACTTCGCATTCGTACAAAACGAAAAAAAAAACTATAAAGACATTAATTATATATTAGTGAGGTTTCTGTTATTTATTTTAAATACATGTATACATATTTTAAAAATAATAATATGAGATGCCCGTTATAATAATAATAATAATAATAATAATAATAATAATAATAATAATAATAATAATAATCGAAATATCAAAACCTGCTATTTTATAATTTGACTTGGGAACCAGATTAAAAAAAAGAATAGATGGTTGATAATAATTACCATAATACTTTAACACGACTTTAATAATTTCCTCCCAAAAGAGATTTGGATTTAGGGCACAATATATAGAACCGGTACAGAACTAACGTTAGCAACTAGATAAACCACCACATACCTTTGATATTTAACCATTCTTCTACACACATGACCACCTCAACATGTATTATATCTCTATATACTAACTAATAAATAACTTTATTCTTACATTGATGTCAAAAAAAACTTCATTCTTACATTCAATTACTAATTGTATTATGTCAAAAAAATCGCCATCTTATCATTTCATCACTTTAATGAATAAAAAAAAAAAATTCGTTTCGCTTCTTAGTTTCGAAAAAAAAAGAAATCATTGCTTGCTTCACAGTTATTTTTAGCTAAATATTTGATGTATACATGTTTTTGACGTTAAAAGAAAACACATATATATATATACATCGAATAGTTCAATTGTTATATAGCTTTTTGAGAAAAAAAAATTGATAGAGATAAACCACTCAAAGTTTGATATACATCATGAATCAAAGTTTGACATTCCATTCAATTTTCCAGTAGAAATATTTTTTTTTGTCGAAATTTTCCAGTAGAAATATACTACTCAAAAATAAAATCTTTTTATTTTAAAAACAATTACTCTGTGGATATGTTACAGTAGTGGTATATTATCCATAGCATATTAAAGAGTTCTCCTTTTACGTCCGTTGATTTGTTCACAAATTAAATGCAAACACGATAAAAGTAGATGCCTCGGCTTTGTTTCTTTGCCTATCCTAAACCATATCTATCAGTGGGCTACGCATTATACCAAACTTGTACCACCTTGCCTGTACGCATATTCCACTTGGACACTTGACATTTGACGTTCAACCAATTTTCTAATTATAATATTATGTCCATGATTTAATCTCATTCATTCATGTCTCCTCGATGGTCCATTATCAGTTAGGCATCCCATTCTTATTCTTTATTATGAAATGTTATTATCATCATCATATTACGCATTACATATGATCACATGATTGGTCGTGGAGTGTGGGGAGACTTCTTATCTCATACGCCTAATTAAATAATGTTAACCTTTCCCTATATATAAGACTTGCTTTGGCTCGAGTTATAATATAATCTCTAAAGTTATATATTTAATTACTAACTCTTTCTCTCTTCTCACAAATGGCTTCTGTGCAATATGGTTTGGATCAGGGCATGGAGACTTTCAACGATGAGCTTATGATCATGTCGTTCTTGGAAGAAGAATCGCCCGCTGAAAATCATATCAGCGTTAACGAAGAGGAAGAAGAGAAACTAAACCGCGTGATTAGATCGTTAGAAGTGGAGATCAACATGAGTTCTCCGACCATAGAATCTCAAAAAACGGATCTGCAAGAGATCGCAAAGCCCGGTCTTGAAGATGATTTCGGGTGGCTTAACGACTTTGATATTGGTCTGGTTTCGTCTCAGAATGATGATGAGATGACGAACTGGTGTATGGAACTTTCTTACATGGATGGTATGGATAGTAGTGTTCTTGAGATCGAAGGTAGTGATTATTATTCTCATGTTAACTATGGACTTACATTTGAGGAACCAAATCTTACTTTGTGGCAAGAGAATAATAATGATGTAGTTATGTTTTAATTGGTCTTCGAGAAGTCCTGATATAACAAAAGCTGTTTCAATATCAGTTGATTATATAAATAATGTAATGATATGATCACTTGAGAAGACTAATTACCAAAACTAGCATATGTATCAACATGAGTTGGATATAAATATATAATTTCTGTCACACGAGTTTCATGATTTAACGAATAATCGTTGACGTTAACAAGATATACGTATTTTTACATAATTGTAGATAAAAATTACATAAAGTCCTTCTAAATATGATTCAAGAACAACACCAACACTATCTTAACATTTTACACTATGAATAATTTATTGGACTTCGAGAATAACCATAATTTTTCACCTTTGAAGTAGTCATGTAATGGATTAACTTGTCCCTAAGGTGTGTAAAAAAAAAACTTGTCCCTAAGAACATTTCCAATAGTACACAAAAATTCACTATATATTTTATTCTAAAATAGAGTAACTTTATTATAGAGTTGTATTTGTTCCAATAGTTCACTTTATAATAGAGTTGCTCTATAAATAGAATGAATAATAGAGTAATGTTGATTTTCACTTTATATTTATAGAACAACTCTATATTTGGAGTTAAAAAACAACATTATTTTATAATTCACTCTATTTATAGAACAACTCTATTATAAAGTGAACTATTGGAGCAAATCTAACTCTATAATATAGTTACTTTATTTTAAAGTAAAATATAGAATAATTTTTTGTGTTTCATTGGAGATAGTCTAAGGCCAAGTCAGTTGTATTTACTAGGAGTAAAAAGTTAAACATAATGAATATGGGTTGGAAAAAACACAGTATGATCTAAAAAGAGAGGCAATGTCACTGATATTAAATTTAACAAAGCATCAAAAATATATAACAAACAGTAAGTCAGAAATTAAGTATCGCAAAATAGGGCCTGCTTTGCTTTCATACATCAGAGTGCAGTATGAACATTGACATAAACCAATGGGCCGATGGATCATGGGGTTTAGATAAGCCACTCAACAAATATTGGCGAATAGGCTTAACAGTCTTCAAACATTAGAGGCCCAATCTTCATACAAACGAGCTACACCTTTTTTGTTAGGACAAAACTACAGGTCATTGCCTTTCACTCCAGAGAGCTCCGAGAACTATACATATACACCTCCTCTCTAATGTTAATAGTACCAAACAGAAAGAACTAACTACATCTATAGACTATAATCCGAAATCTTGTTGTTTCTCTAAAATGCATTCTTACCCAATCAATAAAATAGAAAGTTTTGTTTTGTATTTTGTGTTAGTTTGTTTTACTCAGTTCAAACAAATCGGTTTGATTTGGTCACCAAGTTATATAGTGAGTGATCTTTTGGTATATTCTTAGTGACTAAGAAATAGATAAAAATGCAAATCAACTCCGGAAGTATATGCTTTTACATTCCAATATATTTATTTCATAAGACTTGGCTGCTTTACAGTCAATCAACTTTTTTATTTTTTAATGTTTTTCTTTCTTCTTTTTCCATGCACGTTGGTATTATGGTGTAAACTATTGCAGTGATACCCCATTGTTAGTTTCTTTAGCAAGGATTGAGTATAAAACAACTTTTGTTTTGAAGAAAACTACATACACCGAATCTCTGTTTCTGCATATCCTACTACCTTTCACTTTAACCCTTTCTTTAATTTGTTTCTTTTTGGAGAAAAAGCTTATTTAAGTTAATTAAAAGTCATTTTCCACTTAATCTTTATGACATCTAAGACCAATTATGCAAGCTAATTAACATTTCGCCTCTTATGTGAACCTTATACTTTCTTATATATTATAATCATCTAATTGATTTAATCACCAACATGTAGTAATCAAACTCTGGACATACCTTTTTCTGAAATTCCAGGTTAACCAAGTGTTTTCACATATGCATGTCAAAATATGTGTGTGATTGAGTGATATAAAATTAGGAGTAAACAAAATAGTTAATTTAATATTTTCATTTTATTAAAATATGATTTGGAGCCTTTTATAAAAAGAGAAATTCTTTTACATATCTCTTTTTAGTTTATTTTTACAAAAATAAGAAAATGACCAGTTTTTTTTATTAATGAATAAAATATGCATTTACATTCTGCGGATTAACTAGTATAGACTTAAAATTTAGAGTTAAGTGGTGGGTTTTAGATACATGGTTTCATATTTCAAAAAAATAAAAAATAAAATTTTGTGGGTTATTTTTATGACAAAAAAACTATTTAAGAGAATTGTCCTAATTAAAATACTATTGTTTTTGCAATATATATTTTTAATCACCGTTTTCCCTCGCAAAAAAGAAAAAAAAGAACGTCTCTCCAACTAATAAATAAAGAAAAGCAAAAAGAAATCGCACCATCATATCTCCTCACACCCCAAAAAAAAAAAATCAAATCCCTTTTTCAAAAACTTCCGCCATGGAAACTCACCTCGCTAAGCAATTAACACCTTTATATAATAACAAACCCCATCACTCTCCACTCATCTCCTCCCTAATGCTTCCCTCCAACTACAATGTCTCACGAAATCGTCCCCGTGGACCCCATCGACCTCCCCAGCACGAGCTACTCACGCCCCATCACGTCTCCACAAGATTCGCCGGAACACCACCACCACCACTACACCAGGTCCCTCACTTTACGCGAACACGTCTCCGAGCCCTTCGACAGCGAGAGGCTTCCCGCCACATTGGCCTCAGAGATTCAGAGGTTCCTTCGTATTGCCAACTTGGTTGAGTCCGAGGAACCTCGTATCGCATATCTATGTGAGTTCCCCCCCATCACTCATAAAAATCGAAACTTTCGATGAAGACAAACGTTTCTGCAACCTAAAGGCTGAGACTTTACATGAATACATTCTAAAGATTGAAACTTTTTGAATTTGGGTTTAGGCCGTTTCCATGCGTTTGAGATAGCTCACCACATGGACAGAAACTCCACGGGGAGAGGTGTACGGCAGTTCAAGACTTCTCTTCTCCAAAGGCTTGAACAGGCGAGTCTTAAAGCTTCATGTGGTAGGATATGACGTGGCAGGTTACTTTAGTCTTGACTTTGTTTTTGGGTTTTTAATATTAATAGGATGAAGAGTTTACTGTGATAAGAAGGAAGGAGAAGAGTGATGTTCGAGAACTCAAACGTGTTTATCATGCTTACAAAGAGTATATTATCAAACATGGTGTTGCTACTTTCAATTTGGATCATAGGTAGGTATATTCTTTTTTCTTCTCTCTCACTAACTCTAGTTGTTTCAGCTTAGTCAACACTAATCTTTGGATCTTTTAAATAGTCAGCGAGAGAAGTTGGTTAACGCACGGAGAATTGCTTCTGTTTTGTATGAAGTCCTTAAGACTGTCACTAGTGGCGCTGGCCCTCAGGTTCCGCCCTCCTTAAGACTGTCTCCTCTGTTTTGTTGTATCTAACCTTGAATTTCTGATGTGTTGTAAGGCTATTGCGGATAGAGAAAGCATTCGTGCAAAATCTGAATTCTATGTTCCCTATAACATTCTTCCCCTTGACAGAGGAGGTGTTCACCAAGCAATTATGCATCTACCTGAGGTATATATATAATAAAACATATATACGGCCGCCTCATGTGGAGAGGAGCTGAGTTATTATATGGTGAAATGTTCTTTTTTCTGACAGATTAAAGCTGCTGTTGCAATTGTACGTAACACTCGTGGGTTGCCTCCTCCAGAGGACTTTCAGAGACACCAGCCTTTTGTGGATTTGTTTGAGTTTCTGCACTACGCATTTGGTTTCCAGGTACTTTGTCAGGAAACTTTGTATCAGTACTATAGGAGGACTGTTAATCAGATATGGTAACCAAGTTTTCGGTTTTATCTTTTATCCTAGAGTGGAAATGTTGCCAACCAAAGAGAACATATGATCCTACTACTCAGTAACACCATTATACGCCAACCTCAGAAACAGTCTTCACAACCAAAGGTGTTGTTATTAAAAATGATTTTATTTCCTCCATCTTTTGAAACTAAAAATAATCTTAATTCATGAATACCAGTCTGGTGATGAGGCAGTAGATGCATTGATGAAGAAATTTTTCAAGAACTACACAAGCTGGTGCAAGTTTCTTGGGAGAAAAAATAACATCAGGTATTCTTACAATAACATCTTGTGTCGTTTCATCTCTTTAGGCCGTGTTTATATCTAACTACCTGGCTTCACAATTCACCTGCAGGTTGCCCTGTGTGAAAAAGGAAGCCCTACAATATAAAACACTTTACATAGGACTCTACCTTCTCATATGGGGAGAAGCTTCGAATTTGAGGTTCATGCCAGAGTGCTTGTGTTATATTTTCCATCAAGTATGATTAAAAAAATTCTGTTTATATGCTTTTTAGTATGACTTCTTCGAAAAGCTTATCAGTATCTGCAACATTTGATGTTGATGTTAATTTCAGATGGCATATGAATTACATGGAGTTTTAGCTGGTGATGTTAGTATGATAACTGGGGAGAAGGTCGTTCCAGCATATGGTGGAGGTCACGAAACTTTTCTTGAGAAAGTAGTTACCCCAATATATAAAGTTATCGAAAAGGTGATCTTCTATTTGATGGAATGCTTGACTTAACTTTTAAAAAAATTGAGTAGTCAATTTTAAAGGTTATTGGATTTATATGCCTGCAGGAAGCTGAGAAGAACAAGAATGGAACTGCTGATCATTCTATGTGGAGAAACTACGATGATCTCAACGAGTTTTTCTGGTCATAACATTCACTATCCTATCTCTCTTTGCTACCATATCTGTGTTTGGAACATCACTCATCATACTTGTTACGTCTTCCACAGGTCTATTGAATGCTTCGAATTAGGTTGGCCAATGCGTTCAGAACATGACTTTTTCTGTGTAGAGCCATTAGATACCAGTAAACCAAGGAGATGGAGAGAAAAACTTAGATTCCGCAGGCAGACGAAGAAAACAGATGAAGAAATGGAGGATGACGAAGAACTTGGGGTACATATCCTTATCCTTGTAACTTATGGAGACATCTATTCCCCTGATTATGCATTTGCATAGACACACACTAAGTAATCTAAATGATAATGAAACCTGTATTCATCAGTAGCTTGTTCATTGTGTCATAGCAGTATGGTGTTCCTAGCTTGTTCAAGAGACTACAGAGCATATTGTCGCTTAAAATCTAAGTAAGCACATTATTCAAATTGAGTCAATTCCTGCATTCAGAAAAAAAAAAAAACTTAGGCTGTCACTAGGAATAAGGTTTTTAGGTTCAGCAAATTGCATTGTTTCAAGAATCATAATACAAAACTTCTCTTCTGAAATATGATGTTCTTGGCACTGCAGCCTATAACTGAGGAACAAACTAAACCAACACAAAGGTGGCTGGGGAAGACAAATTTTGTAGAGATTCGTTCCTTCTGGCAGATATTCAGGAGCTTTGACAGAATGTGGAGTTTCTTTGTTTTGTCTCTACAGGTTAACTCTTCTTCTCCTCCTCCATCTTTCAGATTATAAATTCAAGTTGTATTACATTTATGGATTATGAAATTGTTACCTCCCTTTCAGGCATTAATTATTATGGCTTGTCACGATGTTGGATCTCCACTCCAAATTTTCAACGCCAACATATTTGAAGATGTCATGAGCATTTTCATCACTTCTGCATTTCTAAAGCTTATAAAAGGTTACTCAGAAATTTTCTTTAATGTATAAAACTAAGATACATTACTTATTGCTGAAACTTTAGGGGAGTTGTTGCAGGTATTCTTGACATTATCTTCAAGTGGAAAACCAGAACCACAATGCCGATCAATGAAAAAAAGAAACAGATGGCGAGGTTGGGTTTTGCTGCGATGTGGACAGTTATTCTACCAGTTCTTTATTCTCATTCAAGAAGGAAATACATTTGTTATTTCACAAGCTACAAAACTTGGCTTGGTGAATGGTGTTTTTCTCCCTATATGGTGGCAGTCACTATATACCTGACCGGAAGTGCTGTTGAGTTGGTCTTGTTTTTCGTTCCTGCCATCAGCAAATACATTGAGACCTCGAATCATCGCATTTTCAAAAATTTGTATTGGTGGGGACAGGTACTTCTATCTCAGAAACTATAGTTTTGTGTAACTACTCACTTTCATCCGAATACTTTATAAAGGGCTAGCTGATTTCGTGCAGCCTAGGTTATTCGTTGGGCGAGGAGTGCAAGAAACTCAGATATCACAATTCAAGTATGTGTCTCATACGCAGTTTCCATAGTGTTTGCTTCTGTTAATCATGTCTTCTCTAGTTTTCAATGATTTTGATTTTTTTTTTTCTTTCTTTTTTCAGGTATACTTTCTTTTGGATTCTGGTTCTCTTAACCAAGTTCGCTTTCAGCTATGCATTTGAGGTAGCTGAAACTGATGCCATATTCCAAATACACCCCACTAATAACTGATGCTGAATGCTTGGAATTCAAACAGTATCCTACATTTGTTGTTATTTGAAAATGCAGATAAAGCCTTTAATAGAACCTACACGACTGATAATGAAAGTTGGCGTGCGGAATTATGAATGGCATGAAATTTTTCCGGAAGGTTTACTCTGATACCTTTAGCTTTTTGACTCAAAACTTTAAAAGTACATGGCGCACTAAGTAACCTTTTGTTTTCTCCTTTGATAGTGAAGAGTAATGCTGCTGCAATTGTTGCAGTATGGGCGCCAATCATGGTGGTGAGTTTCTAGCCCCCATGCATGTACTAGATATATATGCTTATGACAAACTATGGCTTCACTTGTATCCTGAAACCAATGGTTGAACTTACAGGTTTATTTCATGGATACACAAATATGGTACTCAGTTTTCTGTACTATCTTTGGTGGACTGTATGGAGTTCTGCACCACCTTGGTGAGGTAAGCCCACATTGTTCTCAATGCGAGAGCTGCCATCTTAAGCAGTTAGGTGTTTCTGTTTCCAGGCTAATAATATGTTCCTTTATTTCTATTCAGATTCGAACTTTAGGCATGTTGAGAGGCCGGTTTCATACTTTACCATCTGCTTTCAATGCATCCCTTATTCCACACTCAATGAAAGATGAGAAAAGGAGAAAACAAAGAGGCTTTTTCCCCTTCAACTTTTGCAGGGTAAGAGACCGATCACGTGTATACGCCGAGAGACTAAATTGTATATTTGAGTTCCGCATGAAGAAGTAACATTATTTTTTTTTTCCAGGGATCTGATGGCCAGAAAAATAGTATGGCCAAGTTTGTCTTGGTATGGAACCAAGTCATTAACAGTTTCAGAACAGAAGATCTGATAAGTAACAAGTAAATTTCTCTCCATTGTCTTGTTTTCATGTAAATTTCTGGCATATATATATATATATAGATTAATATTATATCATCAGGGAACTAGATTTGATGACGATGCCAATGTCATCGGAGGTATTATCAGGGATCATCCGTTGGCCCATTTTCCTTCTTGCAAATAAGGTACATTGCTTAAAAAAAAGTTTATACACAATTTGTTTTTGGTGGGTTATTTTGGGTTTGTTGGTAAATATAGCTACCCCATCTTACTAGTTTTCAACAGCTCTGAGCATTGCAAAAGATTTTAACGGGAAGGATGAGGCTCTTTATCGAAGGATTCGGAGAGACGAGTACATGTACTACGCAGTAAAAGAATGTTATGAGTCTTTGAAGTACATCCTTCAGATCCTTGTTGTTGGTGATCTCGAGAAAAAGTAAAGCCTTGTACCTTTTCTAGTTACAAGTTTCACTTCATTTTTTTCCTGCCTTTTGGTATTTAATTTTTTACAAATCTAACATTGTCTCAGGATCATATCTGGCATAATAAATGAGATAGAGGAAAGTATCAGACAGTCAAGTTTGCTTGAAGAATTTAAGTTGAAAGAGCTTCCAGCGTTGCATAAAAAATGTATTGAGTTGGTTCAACTTCTGGTAATTGATCTTCTGTTGTGGCAAATATATTTTTTCTATTGTTTCGTTACATAAAAAATAGAGTTAGTTCCAATGGTTCTTCTGTACATTCCAGGTTGAGGGGAGTGAAGATAAACTCCCTGTTGAGAAAATTGAAGAGCAGCATAGTAAACTTGTAAAGGCTCTTCAAGATATCTTTGAGCTTGTGACAAATGATATGATGGTACATGGTGATAGGTTAGTGAATTTCAAAGTTGCTGTAGCCTCTGTCTGTGAAGTTTATAAGATATCCTTTCTCTCTGTGAAAAGGTGAACTTACTTAATAATTCTTTGCATGTTTAGAATTCTGGATTTGCTCGAGCCTCTGGAGGATTCAGAGGAAGACACAGGAATTTTTATGAGAGTTATAGAACCTCAGTTGTTTGAATCCTATGGAGAAAGGAGATGCATTCATTTTCCACTGCCAGATAGTACTTCATTGAGTGAACAGGTACACTGTGATCGTGCTGCAATCCTGTGAAAAAAATAATGCAGTGTGCTGATCTTTCAAATTTGGTTCTGGCAGATCCAGCGGTTCTTATTGCTGTTAACCGTCAAAGATAGTGCAATGGACATACCAGAGAACTTAGACGCTCGACGACGCATATCATTCTTTGCTACTTCGCTTTTCATGGATATGCCAGACGCTCCTAAAGTACGCAATATGATGTCCTTCAGGTCTGCCTTCACAACTTAATTTCCTTCAGAACAATATATAGATCATAAACTGATGACTAGCACACTTCGTGTTGCAGTGTCTTGACACCGCATTATCAGGAGGATATTAACTTTTCAACAAAGGAACTACATTCCGCCAAGTCCAGCGTGTCAATCATCTTTTATATGCAGAAGATTTTTCCAGGTATATATCATATGTTCGTTTTGATTAATGAATGTTTTATATGTTTCAAAATTCTCTAATCTTTTTTGGGGTCGTTAGATGAGTGGAAAAACTTTCTGGAGCGAATGGGATGTGAGAATTTAGACGCATTAAAGAGAGAGGGTAAAGAAGAAGAGCTTCGAAACTGGGCTTCATTTCGTGGACAAACATTAAGTAGAACAGGTGAGAAAACTATTATTAGCAATATGTGTAAAACTGCTTAAATTGATTCTGCTCACTCTTCTTATACAAGGAACTAAGAAATTTTATGTTGTTTTAACTCAGTTCGTGGTATGATGTATTGCCGAGAAGCTCTGAAATTGCAGGCCTTCCTTGACATGGCAGATGATGAGGGTTTGTCATCTTGACTCTACGAATTTTTTTCGTTTTTGTGGATTGATCCTGATTTCGGTATACCTGACTCTCCTATCCTCTAGATATTCTTGAAGGATATGATGACGTGGAACGAAGTAACCGACCTTTAGCCGCACAACTTGATGCATTAGCAGATATGAAATTCACATATGTTGTCTCTTGCCAAATGTTTGGAGCCCAAAAATCAGCCGGGGATCCTCACGCACAAGACATCCTCGACCTTATGATAAAGTAAGCTGTCAGAAGTCATTTTATTAGACAAAGTTTGTGCATTGCTTTCCTAAAGCAAAAACATTACATGACTTGTCAGGTACCCATCTCTCCGTGTTGCATACGTTGAGGAGAGGGAAGAGATCGTGTCGGATAACCCTGAGAAGGTTTACTACTCTATATTGGTGAAAGCTGTCAACGGTTTCGATCAGGTATCATCCATCAAATGCTCTTCAACAAACAATTCTTGGTAAATCTGATGAGCAAATGGAACTTGTAAAAACCTTTTGGATCATGGTAACTTTAGGAAATATACCGGGTCAAACTTCCTGGACCACCTAACATCGGAGAGGGGAAGCCTGAGAACCAAAACCACTCCATCATTTTCACTCGAGGTGAAGCACTTCAGACGATTGACATGAACCAAGTAAGTTCTCTTTCCCATTTTGGATGTACAACTACATTTTTCGTCCTCTAAAGCTTTCTCACATTAAACGTTAGGATAACTACCTTGAAGAGGCTTTTAAAATGAGAAACCTCCTTCAAGAATTTCTTCGGAACCGTGGAAGAAGACCTCCAACAATACTTGGGTTAAGGGAACACATCTTCACTGGAAGGTTCACACACATATGCAATATAATTATCTTCCACAGGCATAAAACAGAGAGTTTACTGATTTTTTTTATGATATTGCAGTGTTTCTTCTCTAGCATGGTTCATGTCATATCAAGAAACCAGTTTTGTCACAATCGGTCAAAGGCTTCTTGCTAATCCTCTCAGGCAATAATAATATCTAACTTCTTCAAAAATATCAGTTTCCCATTTGCTGAGTGAGACCACAGAAACTGAAACTCTCTCTTTCGTTGATTTACAGAGTCCGGTTTCACTATGGGCATCCTGATGTCTTCGACAGAATATTTCACATAACAAGAGGTGGTATCAGTAAAGCATCAAGAACTATTAACCTAAGCGAGGACGTTTTTGCCGGTATGAAATTTTCACATTCAAACATTTGATATGGTCTACTTGTAGTTTTACATTCTTCCTTGTATTATGTAGGTTATAATACAACCCTACGACGTGGATGCATAACCTACAATGAGTACCTTCAAGTGGGAAAAGGTCGTGATGTTGGCCTCAATCAGATCTCCAAGTTTGAGGCCAAGGTGGCTAACGGGAACAGCGAGCAGACTATTAGCCGTGACATATACCGTTTAGGACAACGTTTTGATTTCTTCAGAATGTTGTCTTGTTATTTCACAACCATTGGATTCTACTTCAGTAGCTTGGTAACGTCCATGAAACTTTAGCTGCTTTGTCTTTAGTTGTGGATAAGCTCTTATTTTTTTTGCTGATGTTTGAACAGATCTCCGTGATTGGGATTTACATATATCTCTATGGTCAACTCTACCTCGTGCTCAGTGGGTTGCAGAAGACACTTATTCTTGAGGCTAAGGTGAAGAACATAAAATCATTAGAGACAGCCCTTGCCTCTCAGTCATTTCTCCAGCTAGGTCTCTTGACCGGTCTACCGATGGTGATGGAGATTGGATTGGAGAAAGGATTTCTCATAGCCTTTCAAGACTTCATACTCATGCAGCTACAGCTCGCTGCCTTCTTCTTCACTTTCTCTCTAGGTACCAAAACTCATTACTTCGGCAGAACGATCCTCCACGGAGGCGCCAAGTACAGACCCACTGGGCGTAAAGTGGTGGTGTTCCACGCCAACTTCAGCGAGAACTACAGATTATACTCGCGTAGCCACTTCATCAAAGGGTTTGAGCTCATCATTCTACTGGTGGTCTACGAGCTGTTCAAGCATACGTCTCAAAGCAACATGGCTTACTCGTTCATCACCTTCTCGGTGTGGTTCATGTCGCTCACTTGGTTATGCGCACCGTTTCTCTTCAACCCTTCAGGCTTTACCTGGGAGATAATAGTGGGTGACTGGAGAGACTGGAACAGGTGGATCAAAGAGCAAGGAGGGATAGGGATCCAGCAGGACAAGAGCTGGCAGTCTTGGTGGAACGATGAGCAAGCCCATCTCCGTGGCTCTAGTGTCGGCGCTCGCTGTCTAGAGATAGTTTTGTCTCTCAGATTCTTTTTGTATCAGTATGGTTTGGTATATCACCTTGACATCACCCAAAGCAGCACTAACATCATAGTCTACGCGCTTTCTTGGGTCGTAATCCTCGCCACGTTCCTCACGGTCAAGGCCGTTGACCTAGGGAGGCAACTGTTCAGCACGAGAAAACACCTCGTGTATCGGTTCTTCAAAGTCTTCGTCTTCGTTAGCATTCTTACGGTCATCATCACACTATCAAACATCTGCCACCTCTCTATCAAGGACCTTTTAGTCTCTTGCTTAGCTTTCTTGCCTACGGGTTGGGGTCTGATTCTGGTAAAACCAATTTAATTCTCTTCCCAATCCACTCTTTTGTTTCTCTGTTAAAAGCCAAACACATTTTAAGATTCATATGGAGTCAAATTGTTTGCAGATAGCACAAGCTGTAAGGCCAAAGATAGAAGGGACGGGTTTGTGGGAGTTCACACAGGTTCTAGCTAGAGCTTATGATTACGGAATGGGAGTGGTTCTGTTTGCGCCAATGGCTATCTTAGCATGGCTTCCTATCATCTCTGCGTTTCAGACGCGGTTTCTCTTCAACGAAGCTTTTAACAGAAGGCTTCAGATTCAACCTATTCTTGCAGGGAAGAAGAAGAAATAGACTCTTCTTCTTTTCTTCCACGACTTTCCTTTGTACATCTTTGTAACTATTTTCACTTGTTAATTGCTGCTCTCTGTACAAAAATTCTATTGATACAAAATATTTAACCGGTGTTCACGTTTTTAATCAAGGGTGGTTATTTAAACCGTTGAACCGATCTATGAGAACTAATATGGTTCTATTACCCCATAATTCTGATCAACAAGCTTGGACCAATCCACAACATCAAACAGGTTGAACCGATCCACGATATTACATGTTTTATTACCCATGATTCTGCTTTATGAGAATTAATATGGTTCTATTTAAACCAGTTATATAATCATGAAGATCTATTTACGATTTTACTCGTATTTGAATTTTTTGTGTGTAAACTGTAAACATTGATATATTTAGTCCACATAATTATTTAATTCTAATTCCAAAATTTTCTGATGTATATTAGTATAAGGAAGGCTCAATCAATTTTGTGTGTGATTTTTGTTGTCAACAATTTTGTGTATCCCTGATTTAATTGGTTTCTCTATCAAACTCTGGATAAACCGAACCAAATTTTAATCCTCACAAACCAAGTTAACAAAACCGAACGAGATTCTCTGGACCAAACCACTTCAAAGTAAATTGTTGGGTCGCCAAGTCCCGACATATAATAGAACTGTTGCGTTTCAAGCGTCTTCACCAAAACAGAAACAATGATTCTCCGGAGGCTTGTTCTGTCTGCAACAACATCGAACTCAAATCTCAGAAGAAGAAGCAAACCATTCTCTACATCTCCCATACGTCTCCTCTCATCATCATCATCATCATCATCATCATCTCCCGAACCTTCGCAACAGCTCGCGAGGCTAACCCACAAGGACTGGCTAGCCCCCAACGAGGTTTTAAAAATCTTCGAAAACATCAAAGACCCAACCTCCCTCATCCCCGCTTACACACACTACTCCAAACGCAAAGACTACCAACCCACCGAGCCTCTCTACTCCCTCCTCATCACCAAGCTCGGACACGCCAAGATGTTCGACGAAATCGAACGCCTCACCAAAACCCTAACCCTCGAAACAAAACGGTGCCGTTTCTCCGAAGACTTCTTCTACAGTTTAATGAAAGTCTACGGAAACTCCGCCGGGAGAATCAATAAAGCGATCGAGACACTCTTCTCCATGCCCGAGTTCGGATGCTGGCCGAGCGTCAAAAGCTTCAATTTTATACTGAATCTCCTCGTCAAGGCGAAGCTCTTCGACGAGATTCATAAGATCTTCGTGAGGGCTCCGGATCTCGGCGTTGAGATCGACGCTTGCTGCTTGAACATACTCATCAAGGGGCTGTGCGAGAGGGGGGATCTGGAAGCTGCACTCAAGCTGCTCGACGAATTTACTAAACTAAAATCACGGCCTAACGTGATGACGTTTTCGCCGTTGATACGCGGGTTCTGTAACAGAGGGGAGTTCGAGGAAGCGTTTCGGGTGTTGGAGAGGATGGAGAAGAGGGAAAGGATCGAGCCGGACGCGATCACGTTTAATATTCTGATCTCGGGGCTTAGGAGGAGAGGTAGGGTTGAGGAAGGGGTGGAGGTGTTGGAGAGGATGATGAAGGTGAGAGGGTGTCAGCCGAATAGTGGGAGTTATCAGGAGGTGTTGTATGGTTTGTTGGATAAGAAGAGGAGCTTGGAGGCTAAGGAGATGATGGGGAAGATGGTTTCTTGGGGTATGAGGCCTAGTTTCTTGTCTTACAAGAAGATGGTTCTAGGGCTCTGTGAGACGAAGTCGGTTGAGGATGTGGATTGGGTTTTGAGGCAGATGGTGAGTCATGGTTTTGTTCCGAAGATGGGGATGTGGTGGAAAGTTGTTGGCTGCGTTGTTGTGAAGAACGGTGTCTCTCAAGCAGATTTGGATCGCATTATAGGCTAAGGTTTATACAATGTACTGTATTGTTTGACAGAGAGAGAACATGCTTCGCACAGTTCTTTGAGTGAAAGAAGCAAAGAGTTGTTGTTGACCAAGACAGAGACAAACTCAAAAGCTGTACACGAATCCTTTGTGGTAAATTTACAACTACATTTGACTTGAATATACTCAAATTCCCATCCTCAAGCCTTTGATCACCTATGATGATCCATTTTCTATTCTTCCATTTGGTGTGGCGACTTTCTCAGCTCTAGCAGAGGAGTTCTTGGCATATCCATAAATGTTGTTTCCAAGTTTGCTCTATTTACTTTTTGTACCTTTGCTTCTTTTATTTTTGGAACGTCTGCAACACCTTAAGAATCTTATTTGGAGTTTAATGATGTATTTACATGATCATCTTTGCCTGATCCGACAGTTTTAACTTTCATGTTGTGCTGTTTTTGGTGTTCCTAGGTCCTGCACACTGCTAAGCGCAGATTCATTATCAGAATCAGAATATACACATTGACATTCTGAATCAGACACAGATTCAGATTCAAGAACAACATCTTGTTCTGACACGGTTAAACACTCATTATCTCTTGATTTCCTTGACCCTCTAGGCGAAAACACATGTTTTATGCGTCTTGCAGACTTTTCAGCGTGTTTCAGAATGCTCTTTGCAACATTTTTCATGTGTCCCTTATTCAGACTGTCTTCAGAACCAACGCCCTCACCTTTTGGACTTCTACCTGAGAGAGGCCCTGATAAACGGTCTTCAATGATGTACTTAACCCCAACATCCGTTCGATTCAACGCCTTTAAATTAATCCGAGGACAGCTAACATGTTCCTCCGTGTTCCCTGATTCTTCCCTTTTCCTGTTCCTACGAAACACTAAACCAACTTTCTTCAATCCTCGACCAACAAACCTCATTGTTTTCTTACCTTCTCGAGTTTCATCAGGGCTGCTGCTTTCATTACTTCCACCAGAAGTATCATGAGGAACTCCACGTACTTGGCTGTCAAGGCATCGACTCTTGCCTTTTCTTGGTTCCCAAATCTGTGAGACTTCAGTTCCTGGTTGATGTATCCATATCCCAGTCTCCTTTTGTCCTTCAATGTTAATTGGTTCCAAATTATCAAGAACCCTTGGAGACTTATCAGCTGTCACTAAAGAGAAGGAACCTTTGTTTGCATCCTCTAAAGCAAAAGAAGCCCACATATCTTCTTCACTTACTGTTACTCCTTCAAACGGTTCATCACTCCACTGTAAAAGAATCAGATGCACATTGCTCAAGACTTAATAATGAAACTCTTATGCTCAGGGAAATAAAACAGAAGCTCAATTCTACCTTTGGTTCATCCTCAGTTACTGTAATAGCAAGGTGCAACCTCCCCATTTTGATGTTCTGAAGAGGCAACCACATATCATTTCTTTGTCCACCTCTGAACTCTGCAAGGTGTACTGAACAATCACCAAGTCTGTCATCGCTGAATCTGTCTTTGTCTCGTACTTCAATGTTGAGTATATTTGGAGAGTCCCATGTCAAGATTGGTATCTTGAACTCTTCTTGCCATTTTGGAGCCAACGTTTTCCAAAGTATCTTGGTTTTGAATCTGTAAGCGCCAAGCTGCCCTTTCACATACGGATCAGCTAAACCTGAAGCATCCAAATCCGAGCAGTTCATAAGATGCCGTTTTAACTTACTAGAGTAAAGGACTAACCATTTAGATATGATGGGTTGACATCAGATGCTTCAACAACTTCAACAAGAGCGTGGGCAACTGGTTCTTTCTCATCAACAAATAACCAGTTTTCTACAAGCCAACACAGGCACAAAATGTAATCATATGGACTGTTACATAGATGTTGATATAACCAAATCAAAAGAAGTACAAGATAGGAGTTATGGATTCTGAACATACTACCTCCTGATATTGGGCTAACAAATTTCTCCATATCAGCTACAAGCATATTTGGCTGCAAGGTTAGACACAAGCCTCATTTAGCTGGCTTCGTTGTAATGACAATGTTTGCTTAGCTACCATGAGGGAGAAACCTAACCTCAACAAGAGTCTTCTCAAATGCAATAGACAAAAGATTGTCCTGAATAGGAAAAAGTAACAATGATGGTGAGAGTTTCTACACTATTTAAGTTTACAAGTTCATACTTACTAGCCATCCTGCAATCCCTGGAAGGACAGCAACATCAAGTCCATGACTGAAGATTGGTTTTGCATTCATTTGGAAATAAGGTGGCTCAGCAAAACACACGCTCAAACGCCCCAGAAACGGCCATCGACGAAGGAACTTCACTCCAATCAACACCTTCAATAGTTAAAAAGGTAACACAGAATGAAGCAAAAGTACTCTCCGCTTAAGAGAGTCTGTAAGGATGTGAAGTCATTACCTTTCCTTCAACATGCATTCCTGTTAGATGTAACTTTGTCCACACTCCAAAACCAAGTCTTCTTCTTAGCTTCACTGCCAGTATTGCGCTCATATCATCTGCTGCGAGGAAGTTCATTCCAAGTTCCAGTACCTGAATACACTCCAGCATATAAGTTCTACTTCCTCCATAGATATTAATTAAACACCAGTTTGTCACCATGATAATGATGAAAACCAAAGTTTTTGGGAAACTATACCAAGTGATCATCACCAGTAGATTGCCGAAGCACCCTTATATAAGTCAGTAAAGGTGGGTTTCTTCCCAAATAGAGATGTTGTATCAAAGCTTCTTTCTGCATAAATGATCATATAAGTGACTGTACTAAGTGATACAGTTAGTAGCCTAGTCATTTCCTTAGACCCCAAAGAAATAACTCAAAAAGTAACAAATTTGTAGGGTTTTTACGGCGGTCCAAGGTCTATATTTGTGCAAGAACCAAGGTATGATGGGACGCAGAATCTTCTGAGACGCAATATGTTCCATACAAATCGGCCATATCATCTCCGCAGCATGATTCAGCCACCGGACTGATTCAGAATCGGTTAGGACCTGGCAAAGCCAAAGTCAGCATTTTTTTCAGCACTAAAGACAAAACAACTAAACTTTTCTGATGACTAGATATCTTGTTCTCCAAGGAAGAATGCATAAATATAAAAAGGCAAAAACTACCCGTCTCTGGTTAGCTTGCTTCGTCTCTTTAAACTGAAACTTCCTCCTCAGTCTCTTCACATCACGTTCATGAACCTAAAAGAAACCCACCACGACGAAAACAACAATCAAAGGCTTTAACAAACCCCAAAGGAATCATAAGTCAACCAGAGAGTGAGAGAGGAGGAGAAGAAAGGATACCACGTAGAGATATAGGAGAGAGAGGAGATAGAAAAGGGAGTGTGATCGATTTAAGTAAGAAAGAATCCAAAGGAACGTCAACACAATGGCCACGTGATGGAATACACAACACTCCATCTGTTTCACGAAACACACACAAGTGAAGACAAAAGAAACTCTGAAGATGGTTTGCTTTGTCTTGTTAACCAAGGAGATCAAATTGAAACCATCTTCTGAATCGACTCGAAGTTCTTCATGATGATGATGGAGTGTGTTTTTGGTTCGAAAAAAGGTCAACGAAAGAACAGTTGCAGTTTTATATGTTTCTTGTTTCTTTTTTTCTTCTGGTGGTTGATTAGTTAAGTGGGACCGAGAGACAATGATAACGAAAGCCTACTTAGCGATCATTGTTCCTTTTGTTCTCTCTCCCGCTAAGTTGAAAACGTTATCATTTTGTTTTCCGTTTTACGGTAACAAGAAGGAGAAACGCGTCAACCGCCTGAAAGTGCGCAAGCGTGTCAGGCACGTGTTGTGGATATACAGTGAGACTTACTAGGATGTTCCATGCCAAATGATGTCAAGTCGTGAATAAAAAAGTCCTACTGTCATTTAAGAGAAAAGAGTTGATATGAACCGAAACAGAGCGGGTCATGGTCATAGTCATAGTCATAGTCATAGGTTCATAACAAAAATGAAAATTTGGTATAATTTTCTAAAATATTAATAGTTCATATATATATATATATATATATATATATATATATATATATATATATATATAATTTGAATTTTAAATAGCTAAAAATGTACGTTTGATGTTTTTTTTAGTAAATGAAACCAATTACGTTGACAAAAAAATGAAACCAATTACTAAACAATATTTAAATATATTTTTCCTAAAAAAATATGTTTATTAATTGGTTCATTTAATAAACCAAATACTAACATAAATTTAACTATTTAAAAATCAAATGATATATATTAACTATTAATATTTAATTAAAAAATTATATACCAATATTTCATAAAATATATGTTTAGTAATTGGTTTCATTTACCAGACCAATTACTAAGCATATAATTTTAATTATTTAAAAATCAAATGATATATATTAACTACTAAATTTTATTTTTATAAATTATATACCAATATTTCATAATCTTTGGACTATTTACAATTTGATATGTTTCCATATAGCATTATCTGTGAATCTTTATTTTTTGTCACTGATATATTTCCGTTTTAAATATTGATATGTTTCAATATAACATTATTTGTGATCTATAGTTATGATTTTATCTACATTTTTTTACTTACACCATTTAAATTTATGTATAGTAGGGTAGATATTTCATTTTAAAAATATTTCATTAAGAAACAAATGCACTTTTTCAAATACACTTTTTACCAAATACACTTTTCATTAAAAAACAAATACACTTTACAACTAAAATATGTATACCTTTTATCTTTATAACTTTAGATTTATATTAGTTTTAACCTCATTGTTTTATAGTTATACTACAAGAAAATATTTTTTTCTGAACTTAGTACAAAAATTTTCCGGCTCTGCCACTGCCTTGCATCATATATTAACTTAATTATATTAATTTATAGACTATAGTTGGAAATGGATCTGAAGAAAAGAAGCTAAACGTGATTAATGATGGTATCCTTGCTTTATTTCCGTCGGTGTTTATTTTTTAAGTTAAAAGTTTATACAGCGAAGCAAGTCTTTCCCCTCGGGTTACGTTAGTTCAAATTATAGAGAAATCAGACCAACCACGGAAACAGCCACGTGGAACGCGCATACCTCAAATACATAACCTTACAAAAAACTGAAATCTTGTTTTCACCGTCTCTCAGATCAAAGAACAAATTCATATCAGAGAAATATTATTTTTGTTTATTGATCTAAAAAGAGAGATGACTAGCGGCAGCGCAGAAGACGAGAAAAACAGATCAGTTGCGACTGATTATCAACACCAGCAGCCTCCTCATCCTCCGCCGTTTCAAGGTGTCTCCAACTATCCACCTCCGCAGCAGCACCAGCCACCTCCCCCTGGTTATCCACAACCACAGCCGGCTCAGCCCTACGTCTCCGGTAATTTTCTTACGTCATGTTTTCATTGTTGGACAACATGTCGAAATGATCAGATCAGCTGTTTGGTTTCTTTCTTTCTTGTGTTTGTTTATTTCTTTTTTTTTTCTTGATATATTCTATCGAATATCCGTTTGATGATTTTGTTTGGATCTTTGATAGTGTTACTTCCACTAAAGCCGCCAAAATTTGCATTGGATTAGAATCTAACTCATTATAGAATTTTGTGAGATCCTTTGTAGTAACCTGATCCAGTAACTTAGAAGAGATTTTTTAGCGATTATTACTTTTTTACTGTGTATCTAACTTTGAGAGAAACCAAGATGCTAGATCACTTGAGAATGAAGACAGTAATTGATGTTCATAAGGAAAATATTAAAGGTTTTTGATGTAGAAAATATTAAACGCAATGGAAGGTTCTCTCTTGGTTTGGCGTATACGTTTTACCAGTTGACAAATGAATTTTAGGTTCATATGGAATAATATTACACACTAAATCTTAACTTAAGTGCAAACACAAACAAACAATTATCATCTCTTATGTGTCCAAATTCTCTTGCTAAAGTCTAGTCTCTCAAAAAGGGTTGTGTCATTTTGTTCTAATGACCCTTACGGTTTCTGTAGGTTATGCTGTTAATGGAGTAACAGAGTACGATCGTCTTCCTTGTTGTGGCATAGGCATTGGTTGGTTATTGTAAGTCTAATTCGTCTTTTTACCTTCTCTTCTGATCATCTATATTCTTGTCAAGCTCTGAGCATAAGTACACAAACCCACATATATATTTTTGTCTGTTTTTTTTTTGAAGATTCATCCTTGGTTTCTTCTTCGGTGCCATCCCCTGGTACATCGGCTTTTTCCTTTTTCTGTTCTCTAAAAACCCGCGTGAGAGGCCTGGATACATAGCTTGCGCAATTGCAGTAAGTCCATTTTCTATATATCTAACTTAGCAATACACATTTTCTTTTTGTCCTGATCACACTAAATTAATTTTCTGACCAACAGTCTGTTATTGCTACGGTTATCATCGTTCTTGGAGCCACAAGAGGATCAGGGGCCTGGTAGTAAAATGAAGAAGTGACTGCTCTTAATCCGGTAGAGACCGGTTAGGGCGTTTGATATACTGTTGCTGCAAAAGAAGATTGTACATGTGTGTTTTACATAAAGATTTGAAAAAAAAAGGTTTACAGTCGACCATGGCATAATTTGTTTACTTACCAAAAATGTTCGTCTCCAAACCATAGTAATGTCTTTGTTAAATTATATATATGCTTTGTGTGTGATTTGCAATGTATTTGAAGCAGATGTTTAGCGGCGTTACCTTCTAAACTAGTCCGCATAAATAACAGTTTAGACTTCTGATTAAATGTTTTAGCCATTAGACCTTGGATCACAGTTAAATATCTACCATTTTGTTGATGATTTGATTAAGTACTTTTTGTAAAGAAGTACTTAAAACATCATCTCAAAGAATGATACTTTGAAGTACGTTTATGGCTGGTCATTAAATTTTGTTTCTGTACGTGTTGCATTATTCCAAAGAATATGGCAAAAATAATAGTTAGTAGTTATTGCAAAAGAAAAATCTAGTTTTCGTCAAAGATTACGGCGAGAACTGAAGAGCTTTTCCTCCAACCTATTGCTATTTTTTCCTCTATAATAGCATTTAGAGATAAGAATGCTCCAATTCATCACTATTTCTTCTTCTATAATAGAAATTTATATTATTTTTTATTTATATAAGAAAAAATAACATTCCTTTATTTTTTAGGGCAAATCTCTATTTTTTACTTTATAAAATAGAGATTACTATTTTAGAAAAATACATTGGAGCATATTCCACTTCTATTATAGAATTCTTCTATTTTAAAGATGAAAATAACAAAATACATTGGAGACGGTCTGAATTAAATAAAAAGTCCAAAAGTTGCAGGAATGATCATCAGTTTCGGTGTGATATAGTATGTAATTTAAATTTAACCGCGGTAAATCGTACATGTGGTGAAAAAAAAAAAAAATCAAGGCCCAACCAGAAAACGAAAAGCCCACAGAAACGGCTTAGGGTTTAGTCTTAGAAAGCGCTCTTATAGTTTTCTCATCAAGCGCCTCCGTTTAGCTCTTAGCTCTTCTGTCTCCTCTTCGGCTGATCTCTCCGTTGAAAATGGTTGCTTTCCGGGTAAGTTTGGTTCTTTCTATCGTAGATGTAGCTGAGTTACTGAGTGGTTCTAGGTTTTGGTCATTCTTCATTGAATCTTTTTTAGAGTGATTCTCCCTGATTTTTGAGTTGTTTCGAACATTTGGTTGGATAGTTATGAACTGCGTTTTGAATCAAGAGAATGTATAGTCTTGTTCGTTGAGAAAGTAGGAAACTTTATCTTAGTATCTGTTGGAACACTTCAAACTTTGTGATCTGTAGAGAGAGTAGCAGATATGATTTATGTGTTGAGTGCTTAGTCCTGTTTTAGGGTTTGCAAAAGCTTATGTCTGTATCATTAATTGGCACATTTGTTTCTTTGAGCAGTTTCACCAATACCAAGTGGTTGGGAGAGCACTTCCAACAGAGAAAGATGTGCAGCCTAAGATTTACAGGATGAAGCTTTGGGCCACCAATGAAGTCCGCGCCAAGTCCAAGTTTTGGTGAGTCATTATACCATTTTGTTTAATGGAACTCCAGTTTTGCACTTACTAATCGTAAGTGCATTTTACTTTGTACATAGGTACTTCTTGAGGAAGCTGAAGAAGGTTAAGAAAAGCAACGGACAAATGCTTGCCATCAATGAGGTATGTATAGACTTACATTTCACAGCTCATTTTCAACCAATTGCTTATATATGACTTGACTGTGTTCTTATATTCTTGTAGATTTTCGAGAAGAACCCCACGAAGATTAAGAACTACGGCATCTGGCTCCGTTACCAGAGCAGAACCGGGTACCACAACATGTACAAGGAGTTCCGTGACACCACGCTCAACGGTGCAGTGGAGCAGATGTACACCGAGATGGCTTCTCGCCATAGAGTGAGGTTCCCTTGCATTCAGATCATCAAGACCGCCACAGTCCCCGCAAAGCTGTGCAAGAGAGAGAGCACCAAGCAGTTCCACAACTCCAAGATCAAGTTCCCTCTTGTTTTCAGGAAGGTCAGGCCACCAACCAGGAAGCTCAAGACTACGTACAAGGCCTCAAAGCCTAACCTTTTCATGTAATAAAAAAATCCAAAATCTTTACATGATTCTCCTTATCCTTTTTCAACCATCAGCTTAGGCTTCTTGTTCCTCAGTCTGATCAAAACAATCTTCTCTTGGAATTTCAAATTTTTGCATCTTTTATCAACTTTTGTTTTCTAGATATATGATAAGATATTCAGAGGACTTGTTTAAAATTTTCAAAGCTTTGCAACGAGTTCTAAGAGAATTTGAGAAGTAACTAAACCAATCAATACTCTGTTCTCATTACTCATGTCTTTATTGCAATGTTTCACCAACTATTGTAGTTTTGTGCGTCTGGGTCACACGCGCTTACTCTTCACCGGCCAAAGAGTTGAAAGCACGTCTGTTCATGCTGCTTTTAGTGGATGTGTCTTTTTTAAGATTAAAAAAATAGCGGTTAGATAAGAACAGATGGAAACCACTTTCACGACAAGTACAGACAAAGACCCTTTGGCGGCAAAGGATCTTCACTGAAAAGCTTAAGTGATAGAAGAAAAGATCTGAACTGGAGATGTCTTTTTCAGTAGTAGCAGCAGCTTTGGTGGTGGTGGTTGCAGCAGCCGTTTCCTTGTGGACATGGCGGATCGTGAAGTATGTCTGGATAAAACCCAAGATGCTGGAGAGTCACCTGAGAAGACAGGGACTCGCGGGAACTCCTTACACGCCTCTGGTCGGAGATATAAAGAGGAATGTTGATATGCTGATGGAGGCAAGATCTAAGCCCATGAATCTAACTGATGACATCACTCCACGTCTCCTTCCTCTTGCCTTGAAGATGTTCAACTCTCACGGTACTTGCTTCCCTGTCTCCCTCGCCTTTCTTTTTAAGAACTTGAGAGAGATCCCTGAGGAGAGAGTATCTGATTTAGGAAGTGAATTGTGTTTGAATCTAATGTTTGACTTGATTTGAACAGGAAGGACTTTCTTTATATGGATTGGACCAGTTCCAGCTATCATGATAACCAATCCAGAGCAGATCAAGGAAGTGTTCAACAAAATTTACGACTTTGAGAAAGCTGCTACGTTCCCTTTGTTCAGATTGTTGGCAGGTGGGCTTGCCAGCTATAAGGGAGATAAATGGGCTAATCACAGGAGGATCATCAACCCTGCTTTTCACCTTGAGAAGATCAAGGTTTCGTGTTTTGTCTTTCTTGTCTTGTCTGAATCAAATTTGACTGTGTATATATAACGTTCTGCTTTTTTTGGTTTTACAGAACATGGTCCCTGCGTTTTACCATTGTTGCAGCGAGGTTGTCTGCCAATGGGAGATGCTAGTCCCGGATAAAGAATCTCCTTGTGAAGTGGATGTATGGCCTTGGCTTGTGAATTTGACTGCAGATGTGATCTCACATACTGCTTTTGGAAGCAGCTACAAAGAAGGGCAGAGAATCTTTCAGCTCCAAGGGGAGTTAGCTGAGCTCATTGCACAAGCTTTTAAAAAATCTTACATCCCTGGATTGAGGTTACATAAAAACACACAAGTGTTAGTTAATAAACTAGTACACTTGAAGGTTGTGAGACTTATGAGAACTAGTTGTTTGGTGTAGGTTTTACCCAACAAAGAGCAATAGAAGGATAAAAGCAATAGACAGAGAGATTGATATGATACTGAGAGGTATTATCAGCAAAAGAGAGAAGGCTAGAGAGGCTGGAGAGGTGGCCAACGACGATTTGTTGGGGATTCTTCTTGAATCAAACTCAGAGGAGTCTCAAAGAAATGGAATGAGCGTAGAAGAAGTGATGAAAGAGTGCAAGCTGTTTTACTTCGCGGGGCAAGAGACAACTTCAGTACTTTTGGTCTGGACCATGGTTTTATTAAGCCATTACAAAGACTGGCAAGCTAAGGCACGAGAGGAAGTGATGCAGATACTCGGTGGTAATAGTAAACCAGATATAGATTCTCTTAGCAACCTCAAAGTGGTAAGTAAAACATCTCTCACCTTTCTCCTGCATCATTCATAGTTACCAGATTCAGTTGAAGGTTTGATTTTTCAAACAGATGACTATGATCTTCAATGAGGTTTTGAGGCTATATCCTCCAGTGGCTCAGCTTAAAAGAGCTGTCAACAAAGAAATGAAGCTGGGAGAGCTTACTCTTCCAGCTGGAGTTCAGGTTTATATACCAACTGCACTTGTCCATCGAGACCCTGAGCTTTGGGGAGATGATGCAGCTGAGTTTAAGCCAGAGCGGTTCAGAGAAGGGCTCTCAAAGGCAACAAAGAACCAGGTCTCCTTCTTCCCCTTTGGATGGGGACCAAGGATCTGCATCGGTCAGAGTTTTGCTCTGCTGGAGGCAAAGATGGCAATGGCTTTGATTCTTCAGAGATTCTCCTTTGAACTCTCTCCTTCTTATGTTCATGCGCCTCAAACAGTCATGACCACTCGTCCTCAGTTCGGAGCTCATCTCATCCTGCACAAGCTCTGATTTTGATATGGTGCTGTCATCAAATATCTCTATTCTGTAACATAAGTAAAATTGTACAAAAATGTATTTGTATCCGTAGGTTTGGAAATTTACAGTTTCCAAGAAATTAGTATTATTCTCTATGGTAAATGTTTTCTTCTTTTTTTTTTTTTTTGTCAACGTGGTAAATGTTTTCTTCTAAGAGCACTTATCAGGGAGAATCCCAAACGGGTTTCTGAACAAATAAAATATTACACTCTCCCTCCGTTCTAATATGTAAGATGATTTGGGTGAAAATTCTTATATTAAAAAACTTACTTTTACCTAGAAAGTATCAATAAAAATATAAACTAAAATTAAAATAGTCAATTATAAAATACAGCATAATATATAATTGGTTACATAGCTTTTAATAAAATCAAAAATTATTTAAATTATTGAAAACATTTTTTTTTAATTAAAAACATCTTATATTTTGAAACATCAAAAATATTTTTAAATATCTTACATTTAAAAATGGAGGAAATATAATTTAGAGTATTAATGCATATTAAGAAGGGATAGTTTACAATTAAATTTGCTTTTTTATTAATTATCAATCAATAATATTTAACCAATTCAAATATTCTCACTTGATGTTTTTAAGAGTATACAAAATACTTTAAAATATTAAAAATCTATTTCTGTGAAACAATAATAAAAGTTTAAAAAATCTTGCTTTCGAAAATGGATGTAATAATATTCTATTGTGATTAAATTATTATTTTTCTGAAAATCAACTAATATAAAGAGACAGAAATGGCTAATAGTTATCTCATGAATTTCTATAAATTTCTCATTAAGAACCTTAATGTATTCTCTTTCTTTCTCAATAAATTTTATATTTAAAAAAAAAACTCTTTAAAAGATCTTTGTTGAGCTGGAAGTGTTCTAAGAACATTGTATTTCCTAATTCTATAATGAAGTTAAATTTAATACTGATCACATTAATTCTTTTAAATTAAAAAAGTATTAAGTAAAAAGTAAAATTATTATTCATTTGAATGTAATACTATTTATATTTCATTGTGTAAATACTTCATGAAAGATGGAACAATATTGTAGAATATTTTACTTTCATTTCAAATTGAAATTTGTATGGGTTTCGAGATACTAGAAAACCAAAATTTTCTTAACGATGATCTCTCACCATAAATATTTATGTGAATATTTAAGATATTAACAAAGACTGGACTTTTTTTAAGTTTTTGAAAACTTTCTTCCGGAGCACACCTTCGTTTATTAACTTAAATTCTTCGGATACAATATAAAGATGAAATTATCCCCTATCTTTGATTAAAATCATAAAACACAAAACAAAGAAAATTAAAACATATTCTCTACGTTTTATATTAAATATCATTTTAATTTTTAATTTTTGTTTCATTTTTAAATGTCGTTTTACAAGATAAATATTAAATTTTTTTCCATCCTTACTCTTAAGTCTTAACTCATTAATTAATAAAATTAAATAAAATTACGTATTAAATAACAGGTAAAATAGAAAATTTAATTATTTTTAATTCGTGTGCAAAAACTTTAAACGAAACTTATAAAGAAACTGAAGAAATATAAATTTTCATAAATTATTCATGGTGAGAGATCATTAATTAAGCAAGGCTGAAAAAAAATTTAAGCAAGACTTGAATGCTTTGGAAAAGCTTTCATGACAAAAATGGACGGTTGAAATTAAATCACAATTAACTCTATAACATTGAAATCCAAACCTCACATTCAGGCCCGGTCTGGCATGTTTTGGCGTCTAAAACCCAATAACATTAGACCCATCAATAGAGCAAACTTTTGTAATTATGTTGTCCCAAAAAATAGATAATATAATTTGGCGTCCAAAACATAGGTTTTGTCTGATTTATAAGTGTATAGTTTCATCGAACACTGACATAAGATGATGATCAAAGAGTTTAAAAACTTTGTAGTCTCCATTTCTCTAGATAATGAAGATTTTTTATATTGTTAATTCCATTAATCTAGACACTATATGAAATTTTACTAAACTAAATATTAAAAAGTTAGAATGATTCCTATATACCATGAAAGATAGTTTATAATATATTAATTCAAATGTATAATGTGGTTTGAAATTTTTAAACTAAAGCGAAGAGTATAAACTTTAATATATAGAGGATTTACCGAAAACTCAATATTTTTGAAGGGTTTACCCATGGATTTACCCATGGAGGATTTACCCGTGGATTTTGAAACAAATTCAAAAACATGAAAATCTGGTTTTAGTGTATAGTTTCATCGATCACTGACATAAGATGATGGTCAAAGAGTTTAGAAATTTGTAGTCTCCGCTATAATGAAGATTTTATATTGCTAATTCCATTGATCTAGGCAGTATATGAACTTTTACTAAATTAAATACTCCCTCCGTTTCAAATTATATGTCGTTTTAGAGCAAAAATTTTGTTTCAAAATAAGTGTCGTTTTATGATTTCAATGCAAAATTTATTGACTTTTTATTCTAAACTATTTTTTTATTGGTTGAAATCTGGTTAGGTGTATTGGTAATGATGTTTTTATCTAGTAAATATACAAACTTAAAAGTTTTATTAATCCGTGTGCCGAAGTCTAGAACGACAAATAAAATGAAACGGAGGGAGTATTACAAAATTAGAAAAATTCATATATACCATGAAAGATAGTTTAGAATAGATTAACTCAAACATAGAATGTGGTTTGAAATGTTTAAACTAAAGCGAAGAGTATAAACTTCAGTATATTGAGGATTTACCGAAAACTCAATATTTTTGAAGGGGTTAACCCACGGATTTTGAAAAAAAATTCAAAAATATGAAAATCTGGTTTTAGTGTATAGTTTCATCGAGCACTGACATAAGATGATGGTCAAAGAGTTTAGAAACTTTGTAGTCTCCGTTTCTCAAGATAATGCTAATTCCATTGATCTAGGCAGTATATGAAATTTTACTAAACTAAGTATTAAAAAAATAGAATGATTCCTTTATACCGTGAAAAATAGTTTAGAATACATTAATTCAAATGTATATTGTGGTTTGAAAATTTTAAACTAAAGTGAAGAATATAAACTTCAGTATATAGAGCATTTACCAACTCAATATTTTTGAATTGGTTAACCCACGGATTTTGAAAAAATTTCAAAAATACGAAAATCTTCTTTTAGTGTATATTTTCATCGATCACTGACATAAGATGATGTTCAAAGAGTTTAGAACGTTTGCAGTTTCCGTTTCTCTTGATAATGAAGATTTTGTAATACTAATTTCATTGATCTAGGCAGTATATGAAATTTTACTAAACTAAATATTAAAAAGTTAGAATGATTCTTATATACCATGAAAGATAGTTTAGAATTCATTAATTCAAATATAGATTTTTGTTTGAAGTTTTTAAACTAAATTGAAGAGTATAAACTTCAGTATATAGCATTTACCGAAACTGAATATTTTTGAAGGGGTTAACCCACGGATTTTCAAAAAATTTCAAAAATATGAAAATCTGGTTTGAGTGTATACTTTCATCGACCACTGACATAAGATGATAGTCAAATAGTTTAGAACCTTTGTAGTCTCCGTTTCACTTGATAATGAAGATTTTATAATGTTAATTTCATTGATTTTAGCAGTATATGAAATTTTACTAAATTAAATATTAAAAAGTTAGAATGATTCCTATATACCATGAAATTTAGTTTAGAATAGATTAATTCAAATGTATAATGTGGTTTGAAATTTTTAAACTAAAGCGAAGAGTATAAACTTTAGTATATAGAGGATTTTCCGAAAACTCAATAATTTTTGAAGGGGTTAACCCACAGATTTTGAAAAAAAAAATCAAAATTTTGAAAATCTGGTTTTAGTATATAGTTTCATCGAGCACTGACATAAGATGACGGTCAAAGATTTTAGAAATTTTGTAGTCTCCGTTTCTCTAGATAATGCTAATTTCATTGATCTAGGCAGTATATGAAATTTTACTAAACTAAATATTAAAAAACTAGAATGATTCCTATATACCGTGAAAGATAGTTTTGAATACATTAATTCAAATGTAGATTGTGGTTTGAAATTTTTAAACTAAATTGAAAAGTATAAACTTCAGTATATAGAGGATTTACCGAAAACAAATATTTTTGAAGAGGTTAACTACGGATTTTGAAAAAAATTTCAAAAAATGAAAATCTGGTTTTAGTGTATAGTTTCATCGAGCACTGAGATAAGATGATAGTCAATGAGTTTAGAACCTTTGTAGTGTCCATTTCTCTTGATAATGAAGATTTATAATGCTAATTTCATTGATCTTGGCAGTATATGAAATTTTGACTAAACTAAATATTAAAAAGTTAGAATGATTCCTATATACCATGAAAAATAGTTTATAATAAATTAATTTAAATGAAGAATGTGGTTTGAATTTTTAAACTAAAGTGAAGAGTATAAACTTCAGTATATAGAGGATTTACCGAAAACTCAATATTTTTGAAGGGGTTAACCCACGGATTTTGAAAAAAATTCAAAAATATGAAAATCCGGTTATAGTGTATTGTTTCATTGATCACTGACATAAGATGATGGTCAAAGAGTTTAGACCCTTTGTAGTCTCCGTTTCTCTAGATAATGAAGATTTTATAATCCTAATTCCATTGATCTAAGCAGTATATGAAATTTTACCAAACTAAATATTAAAAAGTTAGAATGATTCCTATATACAATGAAAGGTAGTTTAGAATACATTAATTCAAATTTCGATTGTGGTTTGAAAATTTTAACTAAAGTAAAGAGTATAAACTTCAGTATATAGAGCATTTACCGAAAACTCAATATTTTTGAAAGGGTTAACCCACGGATTTGGAAAAAAAATCAGGAATATGAAAATCTGGTTTTAGAGTATAGTTTCACCGAGCACTAACATAAGATGATGGTCAAAGATTTTAGAACCTTTGTAGTCTCCGTTTCTTTTGATAATGAATATTTTACATTGCTAATTATATTGATCTAGGAAGTATATAAAATTTTAATAAACTAAATATTAAAAAGTTATAATGATTTCTATATACCATGAAAGATAGTTTAGAATAGATTAGTTCAAATGTAGAATGTGGTTTGAAATTTTTAAACTAAAGCGGAGAGTATAAACTTCAGTATATAGAGGATTTACCGAAAAAATCAATAATTTTGAAGGGGTTAACCCACGGATTTTGAAAAGAAATAAAAAATTTTAAAATTTTTTTTAGTGTATAGTGTATAGTTTCATCGAGCACTGACATAAGATGACGGTCAAAGATTTTAGAAATTTGGTAGTCTCCGTTTCTCTAGATAATGTTAATTCCATTGATCTAGGCAGTATATGAAATTTTACTAAACTAAATATTAAAAAATTAGAATGATTCCTATATACCGTGAAAGATAGTTTAGAATACATTAATTCAAATGTAGATTGTGGTTTGAAAATTTTAAACTAAAGTGAAGAGTATAAACTTCAGTATATAGAGAATTTACCGAAAACTCAATATTTTTGAAGAACACCCACGGATTTTGAAAAAATTTCAAAAAATGAAAATCTGGTGTTAGTGTATAATTTCATCGGGCACTGACTTAAGATGGTGGTCAAAGAGTTTAGAACCTTTGTAGTCTCCGTTTCTTTTGATAATGAAGATTTATAATGCTAATTTCAGTGATCTTGGCAGTATATGAAATTTTACTAAACAAATATAAAAAAGTTAGAACGATTCCTATATACCATGAAAGATAGTTTATAATACATTAATTTAAATGCAGAATGTGGTTTGAAAATTTTTAAACTAAAGTGAAGAGTATAATCTTCAGTATATAGAGGATTTACAGAAAGCTCAATAATTTTGAAGGGGTTAACCCACGGATTTTTAAAAAAATATGAAAATCCGGTTATAGTGTTTTGTTTCATTGAGAACTGACATAAGATGATGGTCAAAAAGTTCAGAACCTTTGTAATCTCCGTTTCTCTAGATAATGGAGATTTTATAATCCTAATTCCATTGATCTACGCAGTATATGAAATTTTACCAAACTAAATATTAAAAAGTTAGAATGATTCATATATACAATGAAAGGTAGTTTAGAATACATTAATTCAAATGTAGATTGTGGTTTGAAATTTTTAAACTAAAGTAAAGAGTATAAACTTCAGTATATAGAGCATTTACCGAAAACTCAATATTTTTGAAAGGGTTAACCCACGGATTTGGAAAAAAAATCAGGAATATGAAAATCTGGTTTTAGAATATAGTTTCATCGACCACTTACATAAGATGATGCCAAAGAGTTTAGAACCTTTGTAGTCTCCGTTTCTCTTGATAATGGAGATTTTATAATGTTAATATCTTTGATCAAGGCAGTATATGAAATTTTACTAAACTAAATATTAAAAAAGTTAGAATGGTTCCTATAAACCATGAAAGATAGTTTAGAATAAATTAATTTAAATGTAAAATGTGGTTTGAAATTTTTAAACTAAAGTGAAGAGTATAAACTTCAGTATATAAAGGATTTACAGAAAACTCAATATTTTTGAAGTGTTAACCCACGGATTTTGAAAAAAATTCAAAAATATGAAAATCTGTTTTTAGTGTATAGTTTCATCGAGAACTGATATAAGGTGATGGTCAAAGAGTTTAGAAACTTTGTAGTTTAGAAACTTTGTAGTCTCCGTTTCTCTAGATAATGAAGATTTTATAATTCTAATTCCATTGATCTAGGTAGGATATGAAATTTTACCAAACTAAATATTAAAAATTTAGAATGATTTCTATATATCATGAAAGGTAGTTAAGAATACATTAATTCAAATATCGAATGTGTTTGAAATTTTAAAGAAAAGTGAAGAGTATAAACTTTTGTTTAAAGAGCATCTAACGAAAACTCTTTATTTTAGGAGAAGTTAACCCACAGATTTTGAAAGAAAAAAATATGAAAATCTGATTTTAGAGTATAGTTTCATCGAGCACTGACATAAGATGATGGTCAAAGAATTTAGATCCTTTGTAGTCTTCGTTTCTCTTGGAAATGAATATTTTATAATGCTAATTTCATTGATCTAGAAAGTATATTAATTTTACTAAACTAAATATTACTAAGTTAGAATGATTCCTATATACCATGAAATATAGTTTAGAATACATTAATTCTAATGTAGAATGTGGTTTGAAAATTTTAAACTAAAGTGAAGATTATAAACTTCAGTATATAGAGGATTTACCGAAAACTCAATATTTTTGAAGGGGTTGTTAACCCACGGATTTTGAAATTTTTTCAAAATTTTGAAAATCTGGTTTTAGTATATAGTTTCATCGAGCACTGACATAAGATGACGGTCAAAGATTTTAGAAATTTTGTAGTCTCCGTTTCTCTAGATAATGCTAATTCCATTGATCTAGGCAGTATATGAAATTTTACTAAACTAAATATTAAAAAACTAGAATGATTCCTATATACCGTGAAAGATAGTTTAGAATACATTAATTCAAATGCAGATTGTGGTTTGAAATTTTTAAACTAAATTGAAAAGTATAAACTTCAGTATATAGAGGATTTACCGAAAACTCAATATTTTTGAAGAGGTTAACCACGGATTTTGAAAAAAAATCAAAAATTTGAAAATCTAGTTTTAGTGTATAGTTTCATCGAGCACTGACATAAGATGATGGTCAAAGAATTTAGAAACTTTGTAGTCTCCGTTTCTCTAGATAATGAAGATTTTATAATACTAATTCCATTGATCTATGCAGTATATGAAATTTTAATAAACTAAATATTAAATAATTTGAATGATTCCTATATACCGTGAAAGATAGTTTAGATTACATTAATTCAAATGTAAATATTGGTTTGAAATTTTTAAACTAAAGTGAAGAGTATAAACTTCAGTATATAGAGGATTTACCGAAAACTCAATATTTTTGAAGTGGTACCCACGGATTTTAAAAAAAATTCAAAAAAATGAAAATCTGGTTATAGTGTATAGTTTAATCGAGCACTAACATAAGATGATGTTCAAAGAGTTTAGAACGTTTGTAGTTTCCTTTTCTCTTGATAATGAAGATTTTGTAATGCTAATTTCATTGATCGTGGCAGTATATGAAATTTTACTAAATATTAAAAAGTTAGAATGATTCTTATATACCATGAAAGATAGTTTAGAATACATTAATTCAAATGTAGATGTTGGTTTGAAATTTTAAACTAAAGTGAAAAGTATAAACTTAAGTATATAGCATTTACCGAAAACTGAATATTTTTGAAGGGGTTAACCCACGGATTTTCAAAAAAAAACAAAAATATGAAAATCTGGTTTGAGTGTATACTTTCATCGACCACTGACATAAGATGATGGTCAAAGAATTTAGAACCTTTGTAGTCTCCGTTTCTCTTGATAATGAAGATTTTATAGTGCTAATTTTATTGACTTTAGCAGTATATGAAATTTTACTAAACTAAATATTAAAAAGTTAGAATGATCCCTATATACCATGAAATATAGTTTAGAATAGATTAATTCAAATGTATAATGTGTTTTGAATTTTTGAAACTAAAGCGAAAAGTATAAACTTCAGTATATAGAGGATTTTCCGAAAACTCAGTATTTTTGAAGGGGTTAACCCAAGGTTTTTTTTTAAATTCAAAAAATGAAAATTTGGTTTTAGTGAATAGTTTCATCGAGCCCTGACATAAGATGATGGTCAAGGAGTTTATAAACTTTGTAGTCTCCGTTTCTCTAGAGAATGAAGATCTTATAATGCTAATTCCATTGATCTAAGCAGTATATGATATTTTACTAAACTAAATATTTAAATTTAGAATGATTTCTATATATCATGAAAGATAGTTTAGAATAAATTAATTCAAATGTAGATAGTGGTTTGAAAATTTTAAACTAAAGTGAAGAGTATAAACTTCAGTATATAGAGTATTTACCGAAACTCAATATTTTTGAAGGGGTTAACCCACGGATTTTGAAAAAAAATCAAGAATATGAAAATCTGGTTTTAGAGTATAGTTTCATCAAGCACTGACATAAGATGATGGTAAAAGAGTTTAGAAACTTCGTAGTCTCCATTTCTCTGGATAATGAAGATTTTATATTGCTAATTCTATTGATCTAGACAGTATATGAAATTTTGCTAAAATAAATATTAAAAAGTTAGAATGATTTCTATATACCATGAAAGATAGTTTAGAATAGATTATTTCAAATGTAGAATGTGGTTTGAAATTTTTAATCTAAAGCGAAGAGTATAAACTTCAGTATATAGGAAATTTACCGAGAGCTCAATAATTTTGAAGAGGGTTAAACCCACGGATTTTGAAAAAGAAAACAAAAATTTGAAAATATGGTTTTAGTGTATAGTTTCATCGAGCACTAACATAAGATGATGGTCAAAGATTTTATAAACTTTGTAGTCTCCGTTTCTCAAGATAATTAAGATTTTATAATGATAATTTCATTGATCTATGCAGTATATGAAATTTTACTAAACTAAATATAAAATATAGAATGATTCCTATGTAGCGTGAAAGATTATTTAGAATACATTAATTCAAATGTAGATTGTGGTTTGAAATTTTTAAACTAAAGTGAAGAGTATAAACTTTAGTATATAGAGGATTTACAGAAAACTCAATATTTTTGAAGGGGTTAACCCACAGATTTTGAAAAAAAATTCAAAAAATGAAAATCTGGTTTTAGAGTATAGTTTCATCGAGCACTGACATAAGATGATGTTCAAAGAGTTTAGAACGTTTCTAGTTTCCGTTTCTATTGATAATGAAGATTTTGTAATGCTAATTTCATTGATCGTGGCAGTATATGAAATTTTACTAAACTAATTATTAAAAAGTTAGAATGATTTTTATATACCATGAAAGATAGTTTAGAATAAATTAATTCAAATGTAGATTGTCGTTTGAAATTTTTAAACTAAAGTGAAGAGTATAAACTTCAGTATATAGCATTTACCGAAAACTGAATATTTTTGAAGGGGTTAACCCACGGATTTAAGAAAAAAAATATGAAAATCTGGTTTGAGTGTATACTTTCATGGCCCACTGACATAAGATGATGGTCAAAGAGTTTAGAACTTTTGAAGTTTCCGTTTCTCTTGATAATGAAGATTTTATAGTGCTAATTTTATTGATTTTAGCAGTATATGAAATTTTACTAAACTAAATATTAAAAAGTTAGAATGATCCCTATATACCATGAAATATAGTTTAGAATAGATTAATTCAAATGTATAATGTGGTTTGAAATTTTTAAACTAAAGCGAAGAAGATTTTCCGAAAACTCAGTATTTTTGAAGGGGTTAACCCAAGGATTTTGAAAAAAAAAATCAAAATAAATGAAAATCTCTTTTTAGTGAATAGTTTCATCGAGCCCTGAAATAAAATGATGGTCAGGGAGTTTTTAAACTTTGTAGTCTCCGTTTCTCTAGGTAATGAAGATCTTATAATGCTAATTCCATTGATCTAGGCAGTATATGATATTTTACTAAACTAAATATTAGAAAATTAGAATGATTCCGATATACCATGAAAGATATTTTAGAATACATTAAACAAAATGTAGACTGTGGTTTGACATTTTTAAACTGAAGTGAAGAGTATAAATTTATGTATATTGAGGATTTACCGAAAACTCAATACTTTTGAAGGGGTTAAGTCACGTATTTTGAAAAAAAAATCAAGAATATGAAAATCTGGTTTTGGGGTATAGTTTCATCGAGCACTGACATAAGATGTTTGTCAAAGAGTTAGGAAACTTTGTAATCTCCGTTTCTCTAGTTAATGAAGATTTTATATTGCTAATTCCATTGATCTAGGCAGTATATGAAATTTTACTAAACTAAATATGAAAAAGTTAGAATGATTCCTATATACCATGAAAGATAGTTTAGAATAGATTAATTCAAATGTAGAATGTGGTTTGAAATTTTTAAATTAAAGTGAAGAGTATAAACTTCAATATATAAAGGATTTACCGAAAATTCAATATTTTTGAAGGGGTTAACCCACGGATTTTGAAAAAAATTCAAAATATGAAAATCTGTTTTTAGTGTATATTTTCATCGAGCACTGACATAATATGATGGAAAAAGGGTATAGAAACTTTGTAGTCTTCGTTTCTCTAGATAATGAAGATTTATAATGCTAATTCGTTTGATCTAAGCAGTATATGAAATTTTACTAAACTAATTATTAAAAAAATTAGAATGATTCCTATATACCATGAAAGATAGTTTAGAATAGATTAATTTAAATGTTGAATGTGGTTTGAAATTTTTAAACTAAAATGAAGAGTATAAAACATCAGTATATAGAGAATTTACCGAAAACTCAATATTTTTGAAGGGTTAACCCACGGATTTTGAAAAAAAATTCAAATTATGAAAATCTTGTTTTAGTGTATAGTTTCATCGAGCACTGACATTAGATGATGGTAAAAGGGGTATAGAAACTTAGTAGTCTCCGTTTCTCTAGATAATGAAGATTTTATAATGCTAATTCCATTGATTTAAACAGTATATGAAATTTTACTAAACTAAATATTAAAAAATTAGAATGATTCCTATATACCATGAAATATAGTTTAGAATACATTAATTCAAATGTAGATTGTGGTTTGAAATTTTTAAACTAAGGTGAAGAATATATACTTCAGTATATAGAGCATTTACCGAAAACTCAATATTTTTTAAGGGTTAACCCACGGATTTTAAAAAAATTTCAAGAATATAAAAATCTGGATTTAGTGTATATTTTCATCGAGCACTGACATAAGATGATAATCAACGAGTTTAGAACCTTTGTAGTCTCAGTTTCTTTTGATAATGAAGATTTTGTAATGCTAATTTCATTGATCTAGGCAGTATATGAAATTTTACTAAACTAAATATTAAAAAGTTAGAATGATTCCTATATACCATGAAAGATATTTTAGAATAGATTAATTCAAATGTAGAATGTGGTTTGAAATTTTTAAACTAAAACGAAGAGTATAAACTTCAGTATATAGAGAATTTACCGAAAACTCAATATTTTTGAAGTGGTTTTAACCCACGTATTTTGAAAAAAAATTCAAAAATATGAAAATCTAGTTTTAGAGTATAGTTTCATCGAGCAGTGACATAAGATGATTGTCAAAGAGTTAAAAAACTTTGTATTCTCCGTTTCTCTAGATAATGAAGATTTTATAATGCTAATTTCATTGATCTAAGTAATATATGAAATTTTACTAAACTAAATATTAAAAAATTAGAATGATTCTTATATACCATGAAAGATAGTTTAGAATACATTAATTCAAATATAGATTGTGGTTTGAAATTTTTAAACTAAAGTGAAGAGTATAAACTTCAGTATATAGAGCATTTACCGAAAACTCAATATTTTTGAAAGGGGTTAACCCACGGATTTTGAGAAAAAATCAAGAATATGAAAATCTGGTTTTAGAGTATAGTTTCATCGAGCACTAACATAAGATGATGATCAAAGAGTTTAGAAACTTTGTAGTCTCTGTTTCTCTAGATAATGAAGATTTTATATTGCTAATTCCATTGATCTATGCAGTATATTAAATTTTACTAAACTAAATATTAAAAAGTTAGAATGATTTCTATATACCATGAAAGATAGTTTGGAATAAATTAATTCAAATGTAGAATGTGGTTTGAAATTTTTAAACTAAAGTGAAGAGTATAAACTTCAGTATATAAAGGATTTACCGAAAACTCAATCTTTTTGAAGGGGTTAACCCACAGATTTTGAAAAAAATTCAAAAATATGAAAATCTGGTTTTAGTGTATAGTTTTATCGAGCACTGACATAAGAAGATAATCAAAGAGTTTAGAAACTTTGTAGTCTCTGTTTCTCTTGATAATTAATATTTTATAATGCTAATTTCATTGATATTAGCAGTATAGAAAATTTTACCATGAAAGAGTGATATTAGATATTAAAAAGTTAGAATGATTCCTATATACCATGAAAGATAGTTTAAAATACATTAATTCAAATATAGAATGTGGTTTGAAATTTTTAAACTAAAGTGAATAGTTTAAACTTCAGTATATTGAGCATTTACCGAAAACTAAATATTTTTGAAGGGGGTTGTTTCAGGATCGCCCCTATTCACATTTCATATAAAATAGGTTGGGTGGTACAATTTTCTTTTCTTTCTGAAAAGAAAGGCCAAAAGGCCGAAACGGTGAATCCACCGATTATTTTTCATGAAAGAGTGATATAGCAAGAACATATCTTTTTTACTCTAGCCAATAAACCGAAGTGCATATGATTTATTCTAGGCCAGACTTTCATGATTAAACTGAGTTTTAGTGGACTAGAGGTTGAATTGACATTTTGAAGAAAGTCCATGGGCCAGACCCACAATAATTGCAATCTAGGTTTGATGTCTAGATCTGGAAGTTGCAGTGGAGAGCAAGGCAGTGACGGAAGCTGTAGGGCTACAAGCAACGTATCATCTTTGGAAAATAATAGAGGAGACCAACAGATCTATGGGGTACAAAGTCAGAGGAGCGACCTGATATTATAAAAATGGTCACACGTATATAAATAATTAAAAACCATTAACAACTACAAATATTTGAAGTTACAAATTGAAAAAACATCCACAATTATTTTTTGTCCAAAAGAAAAATCAACAATTATTTTAAATAGATCAAAATCTACCTGATTAGTTTTTAAATGGTAACATGCATAACAACTGCGATGCAATTATATTTTTGTTACCATTGGAAACCTTAATATTTAAAGCAAGAGACTCTAGTGATAATATCATAAGGTCAGTTTCTATTGTGACTGGCGTTATAACGTAATCTTGTAAAGTCTATAATAAAAGTCAATTTCAGTTTTACCGATTACCAAAACGAATATAAAGAAATCAATTTTACCAAAAGAAAAAAGAAAAAGAACAAGTCAATTTCAAGTTAGGTCATCTTTTGGATGAGTTTCAGAAGCAACACTAGAATACGAGAATAGCATACAATAAAAATGTTATATGGACTTAGAAAATCAAGAACATTTGTTGAATTTTCATCAGCCACACGTAGGATTTACTTGAGGCATACGCTTTTTTTTGTGCAACAACTTGAGGCATACGCAAATCAACAATAAAATTGACCTTTATATACATAAACATTTTTATCTGGCAACTTCATATCAGTAAAAGAAGAGTAGTACCGAAACTCCATTACAGAACTGAACCAGTGATGTCTTTTTCAATAGTAGCAGCAGCTTTGCTAGTGGCTGTGTTGTTGTGGACATGGAGGATCGTGAAGTGGGCCTGGATAAAACCCAAGATGATGGAGAGTTACCTGAGAAGACAGGGACTCGTGGGAACACCTTACACTCCTCTAGTAGGAGACATGAAGAGGAATATTAATATGTTGATGGAGGCCAGATCTAAGCCCATTAATCTAACGGATGACATCACTCCACGTCTCCTTCCTCTTGCCTTGAAGATGTTCAACACTCACGGTACTACTTAATCTCTCCCTTGGCTTTTCTTCTTAGAGCTTCAGAAGTTGACTTGATTGAAAGTTACGTTTTGGAGGGAACAGGAAACACTTTCTTTATATGGATAGGACCAGTTCCAGCTGTCATGATAACCAATCCAGAGCATATCAAACAAGTCTTCAATAAAGTTTACGACTTTGAGAAAGCTTCTACGTTCCCTTTGGTGAGGTTGTTAGCAAGCGGGGTCGCGAGCTACGAAGGAGATAAATGGGCAAATCACAGGAGAATCATCAACCCGGCTTTTCACCTGAAGAAGATCAAGGTTTTGTGTATTTGTCTTGTCTGAATCAAGTTAGACTGTATATGTGTGTGTGAACATGTTCATAGCAACCTGCTTTTTGGTTTTACAGAACATGGTCCCTGCGTTCTACCACTGCTGCAGCGAGGTTGTCTGCCAATGGGAGAGGCTAGTTCCGGATAAAGAATCGCCTTGTGAGGTCGATGTTTGGCCTTGGCTTGTGAATTTGAGTGCAGATGTGATCTCGCATACTGCTTTTGGAAGCAGCTACAAAGAAGGACAAAGGATATTTCAGCTCCAAAGGGAGTTAGCTGAGCTCATCGCACAAGCTTTTAAGAAATCTTACATCCCTGGATTAAGGTTACATAAACACAGAAGTGTTAGTTAATAAACTAGTATTAGACTGTTCAATCCGGATTTTTTTTCAATATTTCGATATTTCATTTTATAGGATTTAACTGTTATATTGAAAACATATCTAATTTGACTTAATTCTATTTATATAATAACAGTTTTAGCTATATATCAAAAAATCCATAACTATATTTCTCTTTTATAGCAAATTTTAGATTATATCATTAGAAATCATAGTTATTAAAACATAAATATATATTCTTTATTCTAATTTTTAGATATAATATTTTTTATTTAACTATTAGAATAAAAGTAAGAAAATAGTAATATCATAATACTATTATATCATTAGAAATCATAGTTAATAAAATAACTTATGTATATAGTATTAATTTTATTATAAAATTTATAGATAAATATACAAAAAAATTAATAGATTGGTTTCTTCTATTTGATTGGTTTATATACCGAACAATATTCTATATTGTGGTCTGTAAAAATAACTTTCATCTAGCTTATTCGGTACTATCAAATCTAAATCACTTAAGCGATTCTGGTTCGGTAAAACCGGATTGAACACCGTGTACACTTGAAGATTGTGAGACTTATGAAAACTTGTCGTTTGGTGCAGGTTTTACCCAACAAAGAGCAATAGAAGGATGAAAGCAATAGGCAGAGAGATTGATATAATACTGACAGAGATTATCAGCAAAAGAGAGAAGGCTAGAGAAGCTGGAGAGGCAGCCAATGACGATTTGTTGGGGATACTGCTGGAATCAAATTCAGATGAGTCTCAGAGAAATGGAATGAGCGTAGAAGAAGTGATGAAAGAGTGCAAGCTGTTTTATTTTGCGGGACAAGAGACAACTTCAGTACTTTTGGTCTGGACTATGGTTTTATTAAGTCATAACCAAGACTGGCAAGCTAAGGCACGAGAGGAAGTGATGCAAGCACTCGGTGGTAATAATAATAAACCAGAAATAGACTCCCTTAGCAACCTTAAAGTGGTAAGTAAACCATCTATCACCTTCTCCTGCATTCATAGTTACCAACAATCACATGAAGTTTTGATTTTCAAACAGATGACTATGATCTTCAATGAGGTATTGAGGCTATATCCTCCAGTGGCTCTGCTTAAAAGAGCTGTCAACAAAGAAATGAAGCTGGGAGAGCTTACTCTCCCGCCTGGAGTTCAGATTTATATACCAACTGCACTTGTCCATCGCGACCGTGAGCTTTGGGGAGATGATGCAGCTGAGTTTAATCCAGAGCGGTTCAGAGAAGGGCTCTCAAAGGCAACAAAGAACCAGGTCTCCTTCTTCCCCTTTGGATGGGGACCAAGGATCTGCATCGGTCAGAGTTTTGCTCTGCTGGAGGCAAAGATGGTAATGGCTTTGATTCTTCAGAGATTCTCCTTTGAACTCTCTCCTTCTTATGTTCATGCCCCTCAAACAGTCATGACCACTCGTCCTCAGTTTGGAGCTCATCTCATCCTGCACAAGCTTTGATTATGTGTGTTGCCATCAAGTGTGTCTGTATATGAGTCTGTAACAAAAGCAAATCTTAGAAAGACTTGTTTATTACTTTAGGTTAGGTTTTGAAGATTTCAATGTCCAACTCTAAGTCTAAGGTCGTTTTCTAGTGTTGCTGAATTATTAATCTTGAAAAGTCTATAATACAAAGCCAATTTCAATTCTACCTTCTTTTGGATGTGTTTATAAAAGAGCCAACCATAGGGAAAGAAAACTAGAATATGAAAAAAGCATAACATAAAAAAATTATTATATTGACTTAGAAAATCTAGAACAGTCTTTGAATTTTCCTCTGCCTCAGATATGATTTACTTGACGCATACGCAAAAACAACAATTACTTATCTTATATATACATAACACCTTCATCTGGTAACTTCATTTCAGTAAAAAAAAAAAGAACAGAAAAACACATCTAACGATATCTCAAAGAAGTGTGTCTATGAGTAAAACAGATATATCAGCGGTTGCTGTTGCGGCTGCTGTCGTGGCAGTAACAGTATTGATATGGAAAGGTCTGAACCTAGCTTGGTTTAGACCAAAGAAACATGAGGCTTATCTAAAGAGACAAGGTCTCTCTGGAACTCCTTTCACCTTTCTTGTCGGTGACGCTATAAGGGAAGCCAGTATGGTGGAGCAAGCAAAAATCAGACCCATCAGTATAACCGAAGATTACACGGCACGTGTCATGCCTATGATATCACAAACCGTTAAGGATCATGGTAAGCTAACGGTTTGATTTTAACTAAAAACAGAGGATCTCTGTTTTTTATCTATGGTTTTGGTGTTTGTGTAGGGGAGACATCTTACATGTGGATGGGACCTACAGCGAGTGTGATTGTAACGAAACCAGAACACATCAAAGAAGTTATGAACAGAGTTAACGATTTTCCGAAGCCGCCAGCGCACCCAGTCGTTGAGCTTTTTGCGACTGGAGTCGCCTTGTATAGTGGAGAGAAATGGTCTAAGCACAGGAAGATTATAAACCCTTCTTTTCATCTAGAAAAGCTCAAGGTCTTCTTCTCTTCTTAACATCATTTTCTCATGCTTGTAACCTTTGTTTTTTTTTAAATTGTATGCTGAGTTTTGCTTTGATTGTGTAGATCATGATACCTGCGTTCTACGAGAGCTGTATCGAGATGATATGTAAATGGGAGAGGTTAGTGAGCGAGCAAGGTTCATCAGTTGAGATTGATGTTTGGCCATATCTTGAGGATGTAACCTCAGATGCAATCTCGCGTACTGCGTTTGGTAGTAGCTATGAGGAAGGTAAGAGAATCTTTGAGCTTCAAGAAGAACAAGGTCGACGAGTTGTAAAAGCTCTTGAGATGGCTTTCATACCTGGAATGAGGTAAAAAAAAAATCTTCTTCTTTATGTTACTTTCACTCGTAGAAACATGGAGAGTATATTTAGTGTTCTTCTTCTCGTTCTTTAGGTTTCTACCGACAAAGAACAACATGAGGATGAAGCAAATAGACAGAGAAGTGAAGTCTAGGTTGGGAGAGATCATCAAGAAAAGACAGAGAGATATGGAAGCAGGGGAGGCTCCAAAGAATGATCTGCTGGGAATACTTTTGGAATCTAACTCAGGAGATCATGGGATGAGTACCAAAGATGTGATAGAAGAGTGCAGGCTGTTTCACTTTGCCGGCCAAGAAACCACTGCGGATCTGCTTGTGTGGACTATGATTATGCTAAGCCATCACCAGAAATGGCAAGATGAAGCTAGACAAGAGATATTACAAGTCATTGGGAAGAACAACAAACCAAGTTTTGATGCACTCTCTCGACTGAAAATAGTAACAAAATAAATATTCTTTTTTGCAATCGTTACTCTACTTGTGACCTCTAGGCTTTGCATAGGGTTCTTAAATTCTTGTGTGCTTTTTCTCTACTTTGTGTCCAAAACTCAGACTAACGTTTCCTTGGTTTTTTATTAAATACAGATGAGCATGATCTTGAACGAAGTGTTGAGGTTATACCCACCAGGGATTCTACTTGGTCGAATCATAGAGAAAGAAACAAAGCTAGATGAGGAGGTGACACTTCCAGGTGGTGCGCAAGTAGTGATTCCTACTCTTATGGTTCATCGTGATCCTGATATCTGGGGAGAAGATGTTCATGAGTTTAAACCGGAGAGATTCGCGGATGGGATCTCAAAGGCCACGAAGAACCAAGTCGCTTTTCTTCCCTTTGGATGGGGACCAAGATTCTGTCCTGGTCAGAATTTTGCTCTCATGGAAGCTAAGATGGCTCTTGTCTTGATACTGCAGAGATTCTCCTTCGAGCTGTCTCCATCGTACACTCACGCACCTCACACGGTTCTTACACTTCATCCTCAGTTTGGTGCTCCTTTGATCTTCCACATGCTCCAGGATCAGTAAACTAGGTTTCCAAGATCCTCTGTTTTTTCTAAGCAAGATTCATAATTTGTTAGCATAATAACACGGAGAAGTTCATGAGAATTTTACTGGGAAATTCTTATGAATTATTCGTCCATAAAGAGTAGCATCTATGCATGTAATACATTCTTTAATCATGAAGTAAGAAATAAAATGTAGCTTTATTGTATGTTACAAAAAAAAAATGTAGCTTTATTGTGTACCAGGGACCTTTCAAAATGAGTGCGCATCAAAGAATGCATTATGCATGTACTTATACGTGGACAAAGACAAGAGATAATGCTTTTCGAGATTTCCACGTACAGCAATAATAATGAATTTAAGGTTAAATACGCGGATGTGTTCTTGTGACGTCACAAATATGGATTTGGTCTTGCCCATGTGATGGATCTGAGTGAAACCAAGATCTCATAATGTGATGTATTTCAGGTTAATTAAATATGCGGATGTTTTCTAGATTTGGTCTCACCCATCTTAAGCGTCTGTCCTAGTTTCCAAGTTTGCACTGACTCCAAACTCCATTAGTAATTTAGTACTAAAAGTAAAACTAAGATCTCATAGTATGATGTATCTAGAAGGCATTGACTTACAAGAGACTAGGACAGAAGCCTCTCCAGCACTGTCAAACTGTAATAACAGCATTTCCCCTTTTGGCTTATCCGAAATAAGATATTTTAGGGCCAGTAACGTGGATGCCAAGCTATACTGTACTTTACCATTGCATTAATCAGTGTGACAAGATAGGAACACATACTTCATCAATCCACCTTACCTGATTGAAAATCCAAATAAAAGGACAAGACTTGTGGATTTAAACTATACTCCGTGTCTGTTTCTAAATAAATGCCGCTTTGATATTTTTCACACAAATTAAGAAAGTGACGGAAATATATGTAAATTGTTATTAATTACATATTTATGTCTAATAGTATTTAAGATAAATAAAATTATTTATAAAATCAATGCAGTTTGCAATTAATTTCAGCTGAAAGTAAATATAATTTATATTAAAATTGTAAAGTAACATTTTGTTTTGTAAAGTTAACTTCTACCACACACCCGAATGAGAGCCATACTCTATTTTGTATGGTTGTATTTTGTATTGGCTCAACGGTGCTGCTTATGGCTCTGATCCTCACAAACAGTGGCGGAGCTAGAAAAACATATTTTACCGGGCTCATAAAATAAATAATATATATATATATATATAAAGATAAATATTAAAATAAGTATAAAATCATATACAAAATAACTATGTGTACAAAAAAATTCAAGAAACAATTTTATACGGTTGCATGAAAAATAATAATATATAAATTTTGCATTGTATGATAACTTTTTATTTCATTAATTTGCACAGTATCATTATTTATTTTTAAAAATATTTAGAGAAAAGTAATTGATGAAAAAGAGAAAGTAACTAAATAAATTATGTTTTAAAAACTAAAAAAATTATATAAAATCTATAAGAATAAAAAAGATTCAGGGTACAAGAAACTATACAGTACATTATCATAAAAGAAAATATTAGTAACAGAAGATATGAAATAAGAAATCGAGTCATATAGATACATCATGCAATAAAAGGATACCAAAGACAACAGAAAAAAGAAATAATGCCCATTATCAACACTTCAACTATTTTTTCTTTCAGAAAAAATATTCAAAGGGGGTCATCTACCAGCAGAACCAACCGAATTTTTCATATTTCCTTATTAACTAAAATATTTTTTGAAATTTACTGGGGTCAGCTGACCCCACTGCCTCTCAGCTAGCTCCGTCCCTGCTCACAGATCCTTTCCTAGTCATGTTACGGCTCTGCTCGTGGTGAGGGGTCCACTCTTCTTGTGTAAATGGTTGCAGCGAGATGCTGTCCACCCAAATCTCAGCGGTTATGTACTTGCTCTTCACATGATGAAGTAAATAAATCAATAAGAATCATCATTAGTCAGTCTTATAAGTCACTTAAAAATGAACGGGCGGATAGGACCACTCCTCTACGAGAAATGGAAATGTGGATGAATTGAATGAAATAAAGGAATCCAGTTTTTCTTTTGAGACATGATAAGTAAGAGCATATCTTTCACAAAAACCTACGGATCCCCCGAGGCCCTGTTCCTATTTACTTAAAGTTTTCTTCTGTGTAAGGAAGTCTATACTATATATAATCCAAATTTTTAACGCAGATGGAAACTTAAAATTAAACACAAACCAGAACATATTGCAACCACAATTTAAAAATTCAAAGATATCTTTTTTTTTTTGAATGAACGTAAAATTTTATTCAGTCAAAACTTTATACATCTAGTGCTTCTGTAAAATTCAAAGATATCTTATAAAGCCATAATTATAATACTACACTTATCAAATTTTACAAACTCGTATGGTATCACAAATATTAGAGGATTCGGTAATGGATATGGACTTTATCGAGCTCTATCTATAAGCTGGCTAGAAAGTTTTGTCTCGTCGTTTCCCAACTGTTTTCCAGAAAAGTCATGTTGTTCTGTGAAACCATAACATCATCTTTTTAGGAAAAAACCCATGGCCCGATCCTTTATCATGTTGCATGCACGATACATCGAACATCTTGGCCTTGAAATGTTTAGAGATAGTAATAATCTATTCTATTAATTCTTGAACATGTACAATTGATATTAGTTGTGTCCAATTTTTTAATTTTATAACTGCCATAAAATTCACCTTTAATACACATATTTTATATTAAGATAACTGCCAAAATTGAGTCCATTAACTGCATCAATATATTTCTTAATTTTTTAAACGGGACCATGAATCATGTAACTGCATCAATATATTGATGTTCCTGCGGAGGAATAAAATGTGTAACTGCATCAATTCCATTAATCACCCAAACACAAAATTGATCATATTTATGTTTTTCATTGTATAACATTTCTCTTAAATAATTAATAGGAGGTTTTAATCATTGTATTAAAATAGTTTTACCATACATATATCAATATGTTATGTTTCTATTTTAATAGTATTGACTAGATTCGGATTCGTCTTTAAAAGAGCTGGTATATTTTTTTGTTTTACATATTTTAGAAATTTAATTTTTATATTTATGTTTTTAATCATATTTATATTTTTCTTTGTATAATATTTCTTTTAAATAATTAATAAGAGGTTTTAATAATTATCGTAAAATAATTTGACCACACATATATCAATAGGTCATATTCCTGTTTTAGTATATTGATATTATATAATGAAAAAAACGTAAATAAAAACATAAATATAAAAATTAAATTTATAAAAAAATATAAAACAAAAAATATACCCGCCCTTCTAAGGGCGGGTCAAAATCTAGTAACATATATAAACCAAAGAACACAATATTTAACTATGACGTCATATATTCAATCGTTGTGTTCTACCCACGACAAAAAGAAAAATAAAGTTATACCGTTTACACTAATCGCAAAACCGTTATCATCTCCCTTAAAATTTGTGTCTTTTCACACACTTATTAATATAATTAACTGTATTTTTGTGTGTTTTTTGTAGTTTCTTCACCAAATTTTCTAACTGGCTTCTTATTTCTCTCTCGACTTTTCTTCTCTGATAATTAATTTATGTGGACATTAGATTCTTTGCATTGAATCGTTCTTCCCTACATCAACATCTTCTGTACTTACTGATTTATTTTTCTTCACAATTTTATCAGATTAGTGAAAATTTTATTTTGAGAAACAAATGGAAAAGGCTATTTATAGATTTACAAAGATCTATATGAATAGTCAGATCTTTTCAATTTATAGGTAATTATTTTAAAATGATATTTTTACAATATATTTTTAATATTGTAATATTTATAGATTTACAAAGATCTATATGAATAGTCAGATCTTTTCAATTTATAGGTAATTATTTTAAAATGATATTTTTACAATATATTTTTAATAGACACATTAGTTCAAAAACACTTTTATTATAGAAATACACCTTAAAATTTTTAAATTTTTAGAAGATTTATATGAATATTCACATCTTTTCAATTTATAGGTAGTTATTTTCAAAAAAACAAATATTTTACAATATAATTTGAATAGACACATTAGTTGAAAAAATTATTATAAAAAGACACTCTGGCTATTTTAAAAACTTTTCAAAGATCTATATGGATTAGTCACATCTTAATAATTTATAGGTAGTTATTTTAAAAGATATTTTCATAATGGAAATATACTACTCTTTACACTAACTAACACTTAACTCCTGAAACAAATAATTGTAAAAGGATATTTTTGGGATATTTGACAATTTTTGAAAATTAATATATCATTTTTTGATGAAAAGACATAATTCTTAAAACTAATACTTTTAAAATTGGCAATTTGGAAATACACATAAATTGATAACTTCTTTTCAAATAATGCACTTTAAGGATGAAAACACAACTTTTCAATTTAATTGAGATTCACAACCTTTGGAATTAATTGTGATTATTATTATAAATATATATTTTTATTTATAAAACTATTTATTTTATTAACTTTTAGAAATTGAAAAGATAAAAAGGAGAAAAAAGTAGATAAAAAGTTTTATACCAAAGAGACAATCATGTAAGAAATTTGTTTCATTTTGGCAATTTTCCCTTCATAGATTAAGTCAGAGTATCTAGTTATGTGTTTCAAGTAACAAATCAACATTATAGGTATTTTTCCAAAGAATAAAGACTTGAGGCATGGAAGACAAATGTGGCCAGAGCTCGTGAGGCTGCTGAGTAAAGGCAAAAAATTCGACGGTTACAAGAATATATATATTTATTGCCTGAAACACAAATTCTATAAGTATTAAAGACATCTCATCACATGCATTTCTTCATCAAGATTCCAAACTTTAGAGACAATTAAACAAATGGAGATACTAGTTTCATCGTTAGCTATAGTTGCTGTATTGTGGTGGATATGGAGAATTGTGGAGTGGGTTTGGGTTAAACCTAAGATGCTTGAGAATTTTCTGAGAAGTCAAGGTCTTGTTGGAACTCGTTACACGCCTCTTGTCGGAGATATGAGAAGGAATTTTAGCGTGTTGAAGGAAGCAAGATCGAAGTCAATGAAACCAACGGATGATCTCATTTCAATTGTCATGCCTTACTCCTTTCACATGCTCAACACTTATGGTATATATAAATATATAATATACGTATCTTTTTGGCTATAAGAATTCATTTATTCAAGTTATTTCTTCTAACCAGAGCTGGTCCTAAGATTAAGATTGTGGGAGCATTAATAAATAATTTAGTAAACACTTCAATTAAAAAAATATAACAGTTTGAAAGTCTATAATCATGTATATTAACTCGAAAATTTATTATTTCATTTAGTTATGCTCATAACTGCCTCTGTTTCTAATATATATACATGGCTGCACTACCAGGAAAAACTTTTTTCACATGGTTAGGACCCGTGCCATCCATCACAATAATGAATCCACAACTGATCAAAGAAGTGTATAACAAAGTTTTTGATTTCCCAAAGACGCACACGTTTCCTTTGGTTGCGTTGATAGCTGATGGACTTGCTAATGCTGATGGACATAAGTGGGCTAAGCACCGGAAGATCATCAACCCGGCATTCCACTTTGAGAAGATCAAGGTTTCATATTCTCTTTTATAATGCTATCAGAACATATTTAAATTGCCTTTTGACTGATGAGATGAGCATGTCACATTTTGTGACTGGATTATGATCTTGTTATAATAGAATATGGTCCCTACGTTCCAACAAAGTTGTAGCGAGGTTGTTTCAGAGTGGGTGGAGCTAGTTACGGATAAAGGGTCCTCCTGTGAGGTTGATGTTTGGCCATGGATTGTGAATTTGACTGGTGATGTGATCTCTCGTACCGCTTTTGGTAGCAGCTACAAAGAAGGACAAAGGATATTTATACTACAAGGGGAACTAGCAAAGCTTATCATACAAACTCAAGGGAAGAGTTACATCCCTGGATATCGGTAAGAAACTTGACTTTGACTTGTCTTGGTCTAATACTACCAGACTGGTCGTTTTTCTAACACAATTTACAACATTCTTATATATAAATATAACAATACTTAGGTTCACCCCGGGTGAACTTAAGAATTCACCTCTTTCCTTATTCTAATCAAGTTACCATATATTGATTAATAACACATAAATAAATAAATAAATAAATAATAAAAATTTAAAATACTAAAATAGCTAAAGAAAATAATAATGAAAATTTTAACTTTAAACTTTAAATCATAAATTTTAAACCCTAAATCTAAACACAAACCCTAAACCTAAATTTTAAATCCTAAATTTTAAACTAAAACCCTAAACTCTAAACTATAAACCTAAATTATATACCCTAAATCCTAAATCTAAACTCAAATTCTAAACCCTAAACCCAAACCGTAAACCCTAAACCCAAACTCTAAACTTAAACCCTAAACTTTAATCTCAAACTGTGAACCACAAATCCAAACTCTATACCCTAAAAGTTTGGGTTTAGAGACTAGATTTAGATTTAGGGTATAGGTTTGGGTTTAGGGTTTAGGATTTAGGGTATATAATTTAAATTTAGGGTATAGGTTTGGGTTTATGGTTTAGGGTTTAGGGTTTGAGTTTAAAATTTCGGTTTAGGGTTTGTGTTTAGATTTAGGATTTAAAATTTATGATTTAAGGTTTGGTTAAAATTTTCGTTATTATTTTTTTTAGCTATTTTAGTATTTTAAAAGTTTATTATTTATTTATTTATTCGTTTATGTGTTATTAATTTATATATGGAAACTTCATTAGAATAAGGAAAAAGGTGAATTCATAAGTTCACCCCAGGGGTGAACCTAAGTATTGTTCATATAAATATGAATCTCATTGCTATATATGCCATAAGTTGTGGCTTCCATTACACGTTATGTGTATTCAACATGAAATCTCTAATATGCTAGATTCAGTCAAAATTTATCAATGTATTGCTGTCTCGGCTGTGCTACCGGAGGCTCTGGGGAATTGTGATATTTTTTTCTTTTTTTTTTTTACGCATAGATATTTCCCAACAAAGAATAATAGAAGGATAAAGACAATAGTTAGAGAAATCCAAGTTATACTAAAAGGGATCATTAGCAATAGAGAAAAGGCGAGGGACGCTGGAGAAGCACCAAGTGACGACTTGTTGGGCCTACTTCTTGAATCAAATTTAGCGCAAGCTACAGGCAATGGACTTACCACTGAAGAACTTTTGGAAGAGTGTAAGTTGTTTTACTTCGCAGGACAAGAGACCACTTCGGTACTTTTGGCTTGGACAATGGTTTTGTTAAGCCAGCACCAACACTGGCAGGCTCGGGCACGAGAGGAAGTGATGCAAGTTTTTGGTGATAGAGAACTTGATATCGAAGGCATTAACCAACTCAAAATTGTAAGTAGCGAACCAAAGCAAAAACTAAATAAATTCAAGTTGATATAATTTCCTGTAACCACATCAAAAAATGCAACTAAGAAGTTATGTGCAGTTTTACTCTTCGTTTATAGCATTGTAATGGTTTTTGTTGAATGTTTTTTTTTATAGATGACGATGATTATTTATGAGGTCCTTAGGCTATATCCTCCACTAATCCAGATGAACCGAGCGATCCACAAAGAGATCAAACTAGGAGATTTGACATTACCAGCTGGTGTTCAAGTCAGTATGCCTGTTCTGCTAATCCATCGCGACACTAAGCTTTGGGGCGATGACGCAGCGGAGTTCAAGCCAGAGAGGTTCAAAGATGGGATCTCAAAGGCAACAAAGAACCAGGTTTGTTTCTTGCCCTTTGGATGGGGACCGAGGATTTGCATCGGTCAGAACTTTGCTCTGTTGGAGGCAAAAATTGCGTTGGCTTTGATTCTACGGAGATTCTCCTTCGAGTTATCTCCTTCTTATGTGCATGCGCCTTACACAGTCATCACAATTCATCCACATTTTGGTGCTCATCTTATACTAAATAAGCTGTGAAGTTGTGATTATATCAAATGAATTTGTTGTGCAGAAGGGAAACAAGATTGCTTAGAAGAATCAAAGTCATATTCATAAAACCATGTTTCTAGAATTCTTCATTGATAACTACTCCATCAATTTAGTGAAATACTTCAAAGTTTAGACAAATTTATGATTTGGCATAATACATTTTTTGTGAGATCAACTTAAAAGTTGTGATGTTATTATTTAAGTAACACACACACATATATAAAATCAAAATCTATATTGAATAAAATCCAGTGATTTTTTTTTTCTGTTGGAAAATCTCCAGTAAATATAATTTAATTATACTGGCTAAACTTTTTGATATATATCATAAATTAATTCGAGTTATTCAAAACCTAATGGAAAAGATAACAAAAATATATCAAAAATTTTCTTTATGATATTTAATTTTTTTTTTTGAAAAAACCATTATAATATTTAATTTCGATGCAGTGTTTCACCTTTTCCATTTTGGCATTTTGTTTATTAAAAGAAAACATTATCACTCCACCTACTCTTTTATTTGTTGTCATATATAAATCTATTCGACTTACCCATATCAAACACATGATAGAAAAGTGAATTACGCGAGAAGGTCGTAATCAATATAATTTCATTTACAAGATTATAGTGTATACAGTGGCATTAAAAAGGTAAACAAAGAAAAAACAAAATATTTCAACTTTTTGGTAGAAATTGAAACGCATGGGAATGATTGAGAAAGAAACGTAAAATAATTGACGTCTATGTCTTTCCGCCCCCACAAGACAATAATGGCCAACACCGTTTATGGGCTCTATCTATAGCTTTTCACACAAATATGAACTTGCTTCTTTGCGTCTAACGTCGCACGTGACTGTGAAGCTCTCCAAGTATAGCAACGGTGTGATATCTTCACCGACACTCTCAATCATTAAAAGTCTCCATCTCTCTATCTCACTTCTTTTCTGAGAGACAAAAAAATAATGGAGATATCAGTTGCTCTAGTAACAGTTAATTTAGCTATAGTTGTTGTGTGGTGGTGGACATGGAGAACTTTAAGGTGGGTTTGGTTTAAACCAAAGATGATTGAGAGTTACCTGAGAAGTCAAGGTCTTTCCGGTAGTCCTTACACGCCACTCATCGGCGACTTGAAGAGGACTTTTAGCATGGCGATGGAAGCAAGATCCAAACCCATCAATCTAACTGACGATATCTCAACACGTGTCGTGCCTTTTCCCTTAGAAATGCTCAAGACTCACGGTACGTTGAAATGTTTTTCTTGTTGGCCTGATTCAAGAAAAGTTTCTCAACTTCGTAATGTTTGCTGTTAACAGGAAGGACTTATTTTACATGGCTTGGAACTATACCAACCATCACTATAATGGACCCTGAGCTAATCAAGGAAGTGTTCAACAAAGTTTATGATTTCCAGAAGCCACATACCTTCCCTTTAGGTAACGTGATAGCCAAGGGACTCGCTAACTATGATGGTGATAAATGGGCTAAACACAGAAGAATCATCAACCCTGCATTCCACCTTGAGAAGATCAAGGTTTAAGCTTCTTATTTCATAAAATTTATGTATGGTGTATGTTGCGTTGATGCCTTATGCTTCTACGTGTAGAATATGGTGCCTGCGTTCCACCATAGCTGCAGCGAGGTTGTTGGCAAATGGGACAAGATAGTCTCGGAGAAAGGGTCCTCATGTGAAGTGGACGTGTGGCCAGGGCTTGTGAGTATGACTGCTGATGTGATCTCTCGTACTGCTTTTGGTAGCAGCTACAAAGAAGGGCAGAGGATATTTGAGCTCCAAGCTGAACTAGCACAGCTCATCATACTAGCTGTTCTGAAAGCTTTCATCCCTGGATATCTGTAATAAAACAAAACCTCAACTTGTCTGCTTCTATTACATTGAAGATGGCAATCATGTTTTATATATCAAATCCTCTGTTTTTTTATTCTTTTTTGTGTGTAGTTATCTCCCAACAAAGGGTAATAGAAGGATCAAAGCAGCAGCTAAAGAAATCCAAGTTATACTGAAAGGGATAGTTAACAAAAGGTTAAGGGCTAGAGAAGCTGGTGAAGCACCAAGCGATGACTTGCTTGGTATACTTCTTGAATCTAATTTGGGACAAGCTAAAGGAAATGAGATGAGCACTGAGGATGTGATGGAGGAGTGCAAGTTGTTCTATTTCGCCGGGCAAGAGACAACTTCAGTACTTCTTGTCTGGGCAATGGTTTTGTTAAGCCAACACCAAGACTGGCAGTCTCGTGCAAGAGAAGAAGTGAAGCAAGTTTTTGGCGATAAAGAACCTGATGTAGAAGGCCTTAACCAGCTCAAAGTTGTAAGTATAAAACAAAATCAAAAAAATCTTCAGGTAACTTTGTGTGTTTTGTTGAATATATTTTGATCCCTTTGCAGATGATGATGATACTATATGAGGTTCTTAGGCTATACCCACCAGTAGCTCAGCTGACCAGGGCCATTCAAAAAGAGATGAAGCTAGGAGACTTGACACTACCACGCGGCGCTCAGATCAGTTTACCTATTCTTCTAGTCCATCGTGACACACAGCTATGGGGGGAAGACGCGGCGGAGTTTAAGCCCGAGAGGTTCAAAGACGGTGTCTCGAAGGCAACAAACGGCAAAGTGTCTTTCTTTCCCTTTGCGTGGGGACCAAGGATCTGTATTGGTCAGAGTTTTGCTCTGTTGGAGACAAAGATGGCTCTGGCTTTGATTCTACAGAGATTCTCCTTTGAGCTATCTCCTTCCTATGTTCATGCGCCTTACACAGTCATCACACTTCACCCGCAGTTCGGTGCTCGTCTTATCTTGCACAAGCTATAGTTCTGTACGATGTTGTCCAATGAACTTATCATCATCCACAGAGGAAGCTGGTCTAGGTCATAACACAACTCGATCTTGTTATGTATTCAAGTCAGAACAGTGTCTTACATATTAAAACCCTTTGAGTAGTGATTTTCTATTGTGAAAACTGAAAAATAGGAGAATAGACATGCAAACACACACGTTAGCTTTGGTCCTAGTCAAACCGTTTAGATATAAAACAAAGAGCTTTATTCACTTGCAGTAGAAGTCAAACTCAAAGCTTCTACTCCATAGGTTTCCATTCCAATTGTTCGACACTAATATCAACTGACAAAAAAAAACATTTATTATTTATTTCTTGATAAAACAAAATATTCAATCGTTAAGTTTTTCAAAGAAGAAAACTACCATAAATCGCATGGATGGTATTTATTAACAAAGAAACGTCAAAAAGTTGACAACGTTCGCACCTTGCCTGCCACTCAAAGTTATGACAAGTACACTTCTTGTCACCTTTTACACAAATCCATATGTGTACTTCTTGGACCTTCGTGGCATGCTTTAAGGCTCATAGTACAGTAAAATATCATTGGCCAAAAAAACAACTGGCTGAGATACGATACACAGGATATATTCTAACACAAAAGATTTTAAGACATCAGGGTGATGTCATCACCACACCAATATCTTCACCGAAAGTCTAAAATCTATTAAATCCCAAGAATGTTAGGCAACTTATCCATCTCTCTCAACCTACGTCTCTCTTAAAAAAAATGGAGATTTCAGTCGCATCGGCGACTGTTTCAATAGCTCTTGCTGTTGTGTCGTGGTGGGTATGGAGAACTTTAAACTGGGTTTGGTTTAAACCAAAGATGCTCGAGAGTTACCTCAGAAGACAAGGTATGTATGTATGTGGTTGGAACAGGGAGGACTTACTTTACATGGCTGGGACCTATACCAACCATCACCATAATGGACCCTGAGCAAATCAAGGAAGTGTTCAACAAAGTTTATGATTTCCAGAAGCCACATACCTTCCCTTTGGCCAGGTTGATAGGCACTGGACTCGCTAACTATGATGGTGATAAATGGGCTAAACACCGACGAATCATCAACCCTGCTTTCCACCTTGAGAAGATCAAGGTATTAATTAGGTCCATATGAAACAGAATTTTGATTTGGTTTTTGTGTATTATTTTGTGAAACTTGTGCTTCTATGCGTAGAACATGGTACCTGCGTTTCACCAGAGCTGCAGAGAGGTCGTTGGAGAATGGGACAAGTTGGTCTCGGAGAAAGAGGGGCTGTCCTGTGAAGTGGACGTGTGGCCAGGGCTTGTGAGTATGACTGCTGATGTGATCTCTCGTACTGCTTTTGGTAGCAGCTACAAAGAAGGGCAGAGGATATTTGAGCTCCAAGCTGAACTAGCACAGCTCATCATTCAAGCTTTTAGAAAACACTTCATCCCTGGATATAGGTAATTAATTAATATATTAAAACCTGAACTTGTCTTGGTGTTGTTACAAAGGACTCTTGATTCATTGTTGTCATATCTCTCAGGTATCTTCCAACGAAGGAAAATAGAATAATGAAGGCAAAAGCCAAAGAAATCCAAGTTATATTGAGAGGGTTAGTTAACAAGAGGTTAAGGGCTAGAGAAGCTGGTGAAGCACCAAGCGATGACTTGCTTGGTATACTTCTTGAATCTAATTTAGGACAAGCTAAAGGTAATGGAATGAGCAATGAGGATGTGATGGAGGAATGCAAGTTGTTCTACTTCGCCGGGCAAGAGACAACTTCAGTACTTCTTGTCTGGACAATGGTTCTGCTAAGCCAACACCAAGATTGGCAGGCACGTGCAAGAGAAGAAGTGAAGCAAGTTTTTGGCGATAAAGTACCTGATACAGATGGTCTTAACCAGCTCAAAGTTGTAAGTACAAAACTTTCTTGTGACTCTTGTTATATATATTTTTTTTTGGCTGATGATATGATGATCTCTTCTTGCAGATGACGATGATATTGTATGAGGTCCTTAGGCTATATCCTCCAGTGACACAGGTGAGCAGAGCCATTCAAAAAGAGATGAAGCTAGGAGATCTGACTTTACCAGGTGGTGTTCAGATCAGTCTACCTATCCTGCTAGTTCAACGCGACACCGAGCTGTGGGGAGACGATGCAGCAGAGTTCAAGCCTGAAAGATTCAAAGAAGGTCTGTCAAAGGCAACGAAGAGTCAAGTCTCCTTCTTTCCTTTTGCGTGGGGACCAAGGATCTGCATTGGGCAGAACTTTGCCCTATTGGAAGCAAAGATGGCAATGGCATTGATTCTGCAGAGATTCTCCTTCGAGTTGTCTCCTTCTTATGTGCATGCTCCTTACACAGTCATCACAATTCACCCACAGTTTGGTGCTCACCTTATCCTGAAGAAGCTCTAGTCTCATAACCGGTTAAACCCACTTTTGTTTTGTTCTTGTCAAAGAAACTTGTAATACACAGATGAAACTGAGTCGGCCGGATCATATATAATACGAAACTCAAATGAATTTTTAATCTTAAACCATCTAAAACATTACTACCTTGAGTTATATCACTATTTAAAAGACCAATAACGTTTTGAAAATTATATGTGTTCTCCTTCTCTCTGCCTCTTACATACATAGTGGAGAGATCTCTGTTGTATATTCAATTAAAAAAAAAATTAATAACTATTTTTATGGTGATGTGGTGTGGACATGGACAACTCTGAGGTGGTTTAGCTAAAACCTGAGATGTTGGAGTGTTACTTGAGAGGGCATGGTCAAAACCAGTAACTCTTTACACATCTCTTATTGGAGATTCGAGGAGTTTTAGAGTTTTTAACGAAGGCGAGAAGAACGAAACCCATCAGCCTGACAGATGATATCATCTCACGTCTCATGTTTGCAACTCTTTAAACTGCTGCTCCAAACTCACGGTATGTAGCAGGATATGTGATGGTGAAACAAGTGTTTAACAATAAAAAAGGCATGAACTAACTCAACAGGTTGGCAAGTCCTAACACGTTTCAAAAATATTAGTATATATTTAGTTTTTTTTTAAGAGTAAAATACGTCATTGCATAGACAATGGCAATCACTTTAAGCGGACTAATGTTTCTTCCTTTGATGAAGTGACGTCAAGTCATGCCTCTTTTCTCCTACGCAAGTTATAGCCCAATCTCCACACAAGTCAAAATTTGCTGCTTGTTCCCTCGTGGCATATGACTGGGCTCCAATTAATGAAACCCAAAATATAAATGGTCACAAGAGAAATGATTATCGTAGACGCAAAATATATATAAAAAAAATATCTTATCTATGACATAAGTGGTGATGTCATTACCACATGCATATATAATAGACTCTATAGATCCCAAGAATGTCAGCAAATTATCTTATATCTCTCTTATTATTCTCTTCTCTAGGATCAAAAATGCAAACATCAGCTGCGTCCGTTACAGTTTCAGTAGCTATAGTTGCTGTATTATGGTGGGTATGGAGAACTCTAAAGTGGGTTTGGTTTAAACCAAAGATGCTTGAAAGTTACCTGAGAAGACAAGGCCTTTCCGGTAGTCCGTACACGCCGCTCGTTGGTGATGTGAGAAGGGATTATAGTATGTCTATGGAGGCAAGGTCCAAACCCATCAAACTAACTGATGATATCGTCTCACGTGTCATGCCTTTCCCCTCGCACATGCTCAAGACTCACGGTATGTTTCTTGATTCCTATTTATTAGAGATACAGAGAGAACAAAACTTTTTGTAATCACTATGTGGGTGGGTGTAACAGGAAGCACATTCTTTACGTGGCGTGGACCTATACCAACCATCACCATTACGGATCCTGAGCAAATCAAAGAAGTGTTCAACAAAATATACGATTACCAGAAGCCACATTCATTCCCTTTAAGCAGAGTGATAGCCACTGGGCTGTTTAGTTATGATGGTGAGAAATGGGCAAAACACAGAAGAATCATCAACCCAGCTTTCCACCTTGAGAAGATCAAGGTCTAGGCTCCTTGGTTTCATAGTCATGAACCTTTCTTTATCTATGTAATGATGTTCTAATGTGTACCTTTTTGTTTTCTTTGTATTAGAATATGGTACCTGCTTTCCACCAGAGCTGCACCGAGGTTGTTGGCAAATGGGACAATATAGTCTCGGACAAGGGTTCATCCTCCTGTGAGGTGGACGTTTGGCCTTGGCTTACGAGTATGACTGCCGATGTGATCTCTCGTACTGCTTTTGGCAGCAGCTACAAAGAAGGGCAGAGGATATTTGAGCTCCAAGGAGAACTAGCACTGCTCCTCACGCAAGCTTTTCGGAGAATCTTCATCCCTGGATATAGGTACTACCCAACGAAGGGTAATAGAAGGATGAAAGCAGCAGCAAGAGAAGTCCAAGATATACTGAAAGGGATAGTTAACAAAAGGCTAAGGGCGAGAGAAGCTGGTGAAGCACCAAGCCAAGATTTGCTTGGTACACTTCTTGAATCGAATTTAGGACAAGCTAAAGGAAATGGAATGAGTATAGAGGATGTGATAGAGGAGTGCAAGTTGTTCTATTTCGCCGGGCAAGAGACAACTTCGGTACTTCTTGTCTGGACAATGATTATGCTAAGCCAACACCAAGACTGGCAGGATCGTGCACGAGAAGAAGTGAAGCAAGTTTTTGGCGATAGAGAGCCTGATACAGAAGGCTTGAACCAACTCAAAGTTGTAAGTAAAAAAAATAACTCAAAAACCTTGTTCAGGTGACTTTGTATATATAAATATATATATATATTTTGATCCCTTTGCAGATGACAATGATACTATATGAGGTACTTAGGCTATACCCTCCAGTAATCCAGCTGACGAGAGCCATTTACAAAGAGACGAAGCTAGGTGACCTGACACTACCAGCTGGCACTCACGTCAGTCTACCTATTATGCTTGTCCAGCGCGATACCGAGCTATGGGGAAACGATGCAGGGGATTTCAAGCCAGATAGATTCAAAGATGGTGTCTCAAAGGCAACAAAGAGCCAAGTCTCCTTCGTTCCATTTGCTTGGGGACCGAGGATATGCATAGGACAGAACTTTGCAATGTTGGAGGCAAAGATGGCAATGGCTTTGATACTACAGAGATTCTCCTTCGAGCTTTCGCCTTCTTATGTTCATGCTCCTTACAATGTCTTCACCCTTCACCCACAGTTTGGTGCTCATCTTATCCTGCACAAGCTATAAATTCCATAACCACAAGAGAATATAAACACTGGATGTGTCCCCAGTTATTTAAATTTTTACTCTTTTTTTTTCAAGCATGTCATATCTATAGACCAGGGTAGTAGAAACAGAATTCAAACTACTCACTAGAGATCTTTCTTGGCAGTCAAATAATGTTTTTGTTATACTATCATACTATCAACCACCACTACATGCATTCCCCTGAGATACTTATATTCTATGGACTTTCTCTATGGACTTTGTCACATTTCAATTCAAATCTAGATATATATATCCCTGCTGATTCAGAAGAACAAAGATGAAAGGAACCACCGAAGTGAAAAGCTTTCCCCTAGGCCCTAGTAATGGGCTTTAAAAGCCTTTTATTCTGATTCAATTTTGGGCCAATTTAGGTGTTGAAAAGTCAATATGGACTTGCTTGAGTGATTGACCAATAAAAGTGTAGGGCTGCCTCTCGTGCAGCGCAAGAAACTTAGAATAATTCTTCTAGTCGGCAGCCACCTCGTAAGTTCCCTAGTGAATGCATTTGTGTTTGATCAAAAAAAAAGTTCCCTATTTGTTTAGGATTGTTGCCTTTTCTCTCATCTTCCTTTCTCTCGATATGTATTAGGATTGTAACCTAGCTAGATCTCTCTTGTGGTCTATATATATCTCACTAGGTATATTGAGCAATTAAGGTTTGGATCTATAGGTGATTATTATTTCATAAGAATGTCTCAGCTCCATATTTGATATGAAGAAGAATTCGATGAGGAAGAATAAGAAATTGGTTATTAATATTGCTTCTATAAAGAAGAAGGTCTTGCTTCAAGATTTGAAGCTGATCATTATAAGGATCTTGGCTCTTCGATAAAGAATGAGAAAAGGAGGTTTGAATCATCTGAGAGACAAAGAGATATTGTGTTTGATCGAAGGGTTTGTTCCAGAGCCGATGAAGAGATTGATCATCATGGTTCACGTGATCGTTCTAGTGTTAGAGACGGAGTGATCCGTGAGGTTGATGTCGGTTCAGGATTATCTGGCGCGTTAAAGCTTCTCAGAGAGCAAGGAACTTTCAAAGAGAAAAGCAGCAGCAGCAGCAAGCTTGTAGGTGTTAGAGACAATCATGGTAAAGTTGACAGATTCAAAGATGCGTTTAATGATATTAGGATTGATAGGGTGGACGAATATGGCAGGATATTGACTGAGAAAGAAGCGTTTAAGAAACTTTGTCATGGATTCCACGGGAAGAAACCTGGGAAGAGGAAGCAAGAGAAACTAATGAGGAAACATGAAGATAGCTCAAAAAATATATTGGAGTCTTCAGATCGAGCTGTGGAGAGAATGAGACTAGTCCACGCCGAGTTGAGGAGTCCGTACATTGTTCTCTGATCTTAAAAGTCTCTGTCATATGTCTGAATATCTCACAAATTTGGTATTTTGCATGATTTTTGAAGATTACATTGCATGTTTTCTTACATTAAACTATATTGCTTCTTGATTTTTGTTTCGCTGACGTTTTCGCATTTCTCTTTGATTTTTTTTTTTCTTTTTGACTGCATCAGGGAAATAAAATCAGTGCATCCCAATAGGAGCCCACATAAAGACGGTTCCTCCATCTTCCACGAGGAGTGATCAGCTGTGTAGTGAGAACCTTAGGGTTAGTTATTACATCTGCCCCTGAACTTTTGTTTCAAAGCTATCTTTTTCAGTTAACTCACGTCTCTTTTATCTTGGTGTCCTTAGTTTAGAAGGGACTTTCAGATTATTGAAGTACCCAAATTCAGACAGTTGGTTAACTTGACATCATGATAGACTTTATTGAGGCATGTGACTGCAAACGCCTAGATTCTTGAATCAGTCTTCCTTTAAACGGCCCAACCAATCAGGACCAGTCATGTCACCAAGCCCTGACGAAACATTGTTTCCAAATTTTTTGAATTTTTGAATATATGTACAGGTTTCTAATTTGTGGAAAAAAAAATTAAGCCTCGGAATTATTGAAATCAGGACTGGTCATGTGCCAACCCCCGATGAAACATTTACCTCAGGCTTCCAAAATTTTTGAAATTCTTTATATATGTAAAGGTTCTTTTTTTATATCAAATATATGTATAGGTTCCAAATTTGTAAAAAGAAATTTAGACTCCCGAACTATTGAAATATTTACTAAATCGTCTACATCCTCCAAAATTAGGACCGGTCTTGCAACCAATCAAGGAACAAGATGAAGAACTAGTCGTCTTGTCATTCTGTCTTATCCCAAAGCCTCATCCCATGCTGCTGTCGTCTTCAAATGATCAAAATGTCGGCCTGTTGTAATTTGTAAACCCAGTTCCTTGTGGGTTACGGCAAAAATTTAACATCTTTAATGTGTTTCGATTCTGTCGGTGTAACTTCCATATCAAAAACTCAATGTGGATTCTCTGTTTATAAACGAATATGCCTTTTGGACAAGCTAAAGACATGCACGAGTCTTAATGCGCCCTTAACCACATGCAACTTCTTGTGTCACTCCCACTGGACCACACTATACCATGCATTATTTATTTGGATACGATGCAGCATCCTCTATTGTCTTCTTTTTATCAACTCTATATATTTTATTATATAACATTTGCATTATTATTTGGTATAATAAAGATAATATCACACTGAATCTCAGAAAAATTGTTTATATTAAACTTATGGTCCTCTGTTTTCTGGTCCAAAAATATTGAAAAAGTTGTTTTGGTGTTATGCGTTAAAAGATACTCTCTTTGATTTGATGTAATAGGTGACACAAACTTTTTTCACATTAACAAGCATAATAATGTTGATAATGATTTGTTTTTAATAGTGAACTATAAATTAGGTTCGTTGGTTCAATTTTGAAGGCTACCAAACAAATCAAGAAACAAAATCTGCTTGGCGGAGATATTTCTGCTCATGTAGTTACTACTTTAGAATACAGCCAAATATAAGTAAAGGCTATGTTTTTCGTGTGGTGAAGCCTGTTGTCCTCTGCACTCTGCAGTGTTTAAATTAAACGGTACAACTACTTTCGATCAGTTGATTGTAGTGAATTTTCTGCTCTATTTGTTTATTTAATTTGTCAAAAAAATTGTCTTTTATCTGTTTTTTTCTTTAAAAAAAAAAATTAAACTTGAATCTGTTAAACACAGACCTGACTCGCGGATGGAGGTACAATTCACAGATAATTTTTCTTTTGGGCATTCAAATGAATCGAATGCAATAGTTCATATCCGTGTAGTTTATATCAGTGGGATTCAAACCAGAGTTAGTTATATTCAGTTTATTTCTTCAAGCGCCAATAAACTACCACCACTAGTTTCTTTTTATCCGTTACGATAAGAAATCCGAAAAATCAGGATTTACCCTAAAAATGAATATGTGAAACGACACAATCTAGCTTTTCAAAATCCGTACTAAAAGAACTTGAAGAATATTAAATTTGTGTCAGGTCAACAACAAAATGTTTGGATTGACTTATGTGTCATGTTGAAAACTAAACCCTAAAAACTCAAAATTTTCATGTTATTTTAAGCAATTATCAAATGTATGAAAAATTTTGGTTATCAGTCTTGTTTATCTGTGCAGTGATATAGAGATACCGACTTTACACGTTTCCAATATAGTATAGTTTGATAATAGCTTATTGATATATTTAAGCAAAAAGAAGACCAGTGGACTTGGTAAATTTTATATTAGTAAAGAAATGGTCACCACAAAGAAGAAAGTGTGATGGAAAATGAAAGATCAACTTTAGTTTAAATGTGTATATATTGTGTGACACCTCTCCCTATACATTGTTATATAAAATGATACTAATTTTGTGTGGCTACAGATGTGAGATTCTTGTTCATCCGTGATATGTAAACCTGTCTTTCTCATGCTTTTAGCTAATGGACCGACTTTGCATCTCACCCATATGTTAAAATACTTCAGATTTTATATAATGAGTTTCTTTTATAATTTAAGATATAAAAATAAATCTGTTATTTTCACAAGCATTCTAATGTTTTTATCACTCATTCTTTACTTGAAAGAGAAAGAGAGTCAGAGAGACCCATGAGACTTGCGATCTTATTATATTTGACCCTAAGACCATCATTATTGGTGTCCTCCTCTCTTTCTCTTAACTAAGGGCTTTTTTTTTTTTTTTTTTTTGTTCGGTAGAGAGTAAGGGCTCGTCCTTAAATAAGGGCTTTCTCACTCTCTTTCTTCTCGGTCCCTGCGTTATTCCCCTTAAAGGCTTTGCTAAGGACTTCCCAATATTGATGCTCTAACGTCCTAGCGGCAACAACAGCAAGGTCGCTTGCGATATCCTACTTTATTTTTTGTTGGTTTGACACTTAAAGTCATCTCGTTTGTTTACCGATTGCTAGTATTATTATAGTATCTTTGGACTACTTCTGGCAAACCGAAAACGTTTGTTTATGTTTTAATTTAATCTAATACAAACTGCATGCGCCATGTGTAAACTCGTGAAACATTAAAATTGGTTAGGTAAAAGTACTGCTATGCATATATAAACTTGTTGGATTTATTACTCTTTCTGTTGCAAAAAGATCTATGTTTTATAAAAAAATATTTCTTTTAAAAAAATACATTTTTACATTTTAACCCATTTTTATTAGGTAATAATGATGAATTGTAATTTTTAAAGAATTAATTATATTTATCGAATTTCTATCAGTTAAAAATTATGAAAATAGTTAATTTCAAAAGATAATATATTTATAATCAAAATTTAAGATATTTTTAATATATATAAACTTTTTTAAATATGAAACATTTTGAAACGGAAAAAAGTATGCTTTAATCAAATTTATTGACTGAAACATCGATGACAGAAATCAAGCCAACAACTTCTAGGTAAAAAAAAAAAAGCTGGAAAGCAATATACTACCAATAAATAATTAAACATAGGGCTTTTTAGGGAATAACCAAAAAAAAATAGAAATTAGATTTTGAGAGAAAGAGAAGAGAGAGATAGGAAGAGAAAAGAGGAGAAAGGGTGGGATTTTAGATAGATTGTGAATTATGGTTTTTTTTTAGGTTATTAAGCCCAATTTCCCTTAAACATAAAGGGGCTAAATTAACCACACGATTTAAAAAAAAAGAGACACTAAATTTCAATTTATGAATAGTTTGAGGGTTGCAACATAGAAATATTTTTAATTAGTAAAACGGTCCAGGAGGGGGTAGTTGCCTCACAACGGAAAGAGGTCACCGACAGTAGACCTAACCAAAACAAAACAAGGCTCAGAGTTGCAATAAAATTACAAGAATTGCCATTGTCTGTTCCGCGTGACCTCTCTCGTACGCAAATAAGTACCACGAAAATTGCTAAAATTAGGAATAATAGTAAAAAAGAGGAAACTACAAAATTAGAATCACACGGAAACAGAGAATCACAATCTGTATTATAAAACCAAACCAACCATCTCTCTTCTTCAAATTCTCTATCCTCGCTTTCTTCTTCTTCTCCGATCTCTGTATCTTGAGGCTCGTTAGGGTTTTGGCTGCTGGGATTCTTTGGTCACTAATATTTAGATAGAAGGTTTTTTGAATCTGAGGAAGACGATAGGTTTGTCGAAAGTGCTCACCTTTATACTAACTGGTTGCTGAGAACGATGCAACAAGGTCAGGTCGTGAAGAAGGTTTGGTCTCTTCTTTTAAAAGAAAAAAACTGTTCTTTTGATGAATTTGAGTTGCTTTCTTGGATTAACTTCGTGTCGTCTCTTGGATTCTTGAATTAACTTCGTGTCGTCTCTTGGATTCTTGAATTAACTTCGTGTCGTCTCTTGGATTCTTGAATTAACTTCGTGTCGTTTCTTAGATTCTTGAATTAACTCCGTGTCGTTTCTTGGATTCTTGATTCATTCATACAGAACATGAAAGAGGCCGAGTTTTTCACCGAGTACGGCGACGCGAACCGCTACCAGATCCTCGAAGTCATCGGGAAAGGAAGCTACGGAGTGGTCTGCGCAGCTGTGGACACACACACGGGAGAGAGAGTCGCGATAAAGAAGATCAACGACGTCTTCGAACACGTCTCCGACGCGCTCCGCATCCTCCGAGAGGTCAAGCTCCTCCGTCTCCTGAGGCATCCGGATATAGTCGAGATCAAAAGCATCATGCTCCCGCCTTCGAAAAGAGAGTTCAGAGACATCTACGTCGTGTTCGAGCTCATGGAGTCGGATCTGCATCAGGTCATCAAAGCTAACGATGACTTGACGAGGGAGCATCATCAGTTTTTCCTTTATCAGATGCTTCGTGCCTTGAAGTATATGCATACTGGTGTGTGTGTGTGTGTGTGCCATTTTTTAAGTTTATTTATTTTTTGGTATTTTTTAGTTAAATTAATTTTTAACTTGATTTTTGGTTGGGTGCAGCTAATGTATACCATCGTGATCTTAAGCCGAAGAACATACTGGCTAATGCTAACTGCAAGTTGAAAGTCTGCGACTTTGGATTAGCAAGAGTGTCGTTTAATGATACCCCTACCACAGTCTTTTGGACGGTCTGCACCCTTGTCTCCACCTTTCTGTTTTGGATCTTGATTCGGTTTTGGTAATCTCTCCATTGTGTTTGAATTTCCTTCTCTGTCTTTTATGTTTCAGGATTATGTTGCTACAAGATGGTACAGGGCACCTGAGCTCTGTGGATCATTTTGTTCTAAGGTACTCTATAACTAAGTTAAGAGCTGTGGCCAATGCCAGAAGTTAAAAAAGCTCAATAACCACTTGCTTAATAATCTGACTTGTAGATTTTAAACCTTTGCAGTATACTCCAGCGATTGACATTTGGAGCATTGGTTGCATCTTCGCGGAGGTGTTATTAGGGAAGCCATTGTTTCCCGGGAAAAGTGTGGTCCATCAGTTAGAGTTGATCACCGATCTTCTCGGTACACCAAAGGCAGAGACCATTGCAGGAGTATGATCACTTACAACATTACCAAGTCTCACACTCTTGTTTTGCTTTTAGAACTAAATGATTAAGAGATCTTTCTCTGATGACGCAGGTTCGAAACGAGAAAGCTAGAAAATACTTGGGAGAAATGAGGAAGAAAAGCCTCGTCCCTTTTACTCAAAAGTTCCCTAACGCAGATCCTTCAGCGCTGCGCTTATTGCAAAGACTATTGGCTTTTGATCCCAAAGATAGGCCCACTGCTACGGAGGCGCTGGCTGATCCTTACTTTAAGGGTCTGGCTAAGGTTGAAAGAGAACCTTCTTGTCAGCCGATCTCGAAGATGGAGTTCGAGTTTGAGAGAAGGAGGTTGACGAAGGATGACATTAGAGAGCTGATATACAGGGAGATACTAGAGTACCATCCTCAGCTTCTCAAGGATTACATGAACGGTTCTGATGGCTCAAGTTTCTTATACCCTAGGTTCTTTTTCACTTACTTCCCTCTTTTGTCTTATCTCTCTCCTTTTATAGCAAAAAATTTAAATGTTTGATTTTTGATATTTTTGCAGTGCTATTGGTCATCTGAGGAAACAGTTTGCTTACTTAGAAGAAAAGAGCGGCAAAAGTGGGCCAATCATACCACCTCCAGAGAGAAAGCATACTTCACTTCCACGGTCCACAGTGGTGACAACCTCCTCCAATGCTCCAACTAAACCTTTAGGACCTCCTCCAAGGATACCTTCAGGTAGTAGACCAGGCCGTGCTGTGGTGGAATCATCTCTAACTTATGAGAATAGCAGGACATCGTATTGCAGAAGCACTACTCCACAGCAGACCGTTTCTCCCAACTGTTTCTTCCATCCCAACGCCATGAACCAACAAGAGAAGCGTGGCGGTGGTACAGAAGCAAAACCGCAGTTCGCAAAGCCAGCTGAGCTGAACCCTAACCCTTATGTCGTCCAAACACAGCATAAGGTGGGTATTGATGCTAAGCTGTTGCATGCACAGTCCCAGTATGGTCCTGCTGGAGCTGCTGCGGTTGCAGTAGCGGCACACCGGAGCGTAGGAACGGTTGGGTATGGCATGTCTTAAATGATTTTTTAGCAAATTTGTGTTGGTGTCAGGTTATTTTGATTGCCAGAAACTCCTCTCCCCCCCCCCCCCCCCCATGTTAGTCATTGTATAATGTAAAGTATTATTTGATCAAGCCTGACTTGAACGAACAAAATTTGAGAGATTGTGTAATAATAATAAAGAAAGGTTCAGTTTTAACCCAACCATATGTCTCTTGGTTAATAATGCAGAGCAATGGGCAAACAATTTTAGCATGAGCTCAAATTGTTGTTGGTTCATAGGTTTTCTAGTCCCCGGAAACGATGGTCTTTCACACACAAGAAAATTAGTAAACTATACTCAAAACGTTGATGTTTGGTTATGCAAAACGAAGGATCTTATTATGTCCAACCATATTTAGTGGTAAGTCTTCGAGCAGAATATACTCATGATCTCACACATGAGAAAGTAACAGACTTAACCAAACGTAGTCATATAACCGCGCTTTCAGATTGTATTTGAAATGAGCATATACGGCATAAGATCTTCTTGGACAGGGGTAATAGAATATTAATGGGCTTCAGTACAAATAGTAGAAATAGAGGCCTTATATAAATAGGCCCATTTTAGCTGTTAAACGATTTCTACAGTCCCACATCGCTCAGGCGAAGAACAGAAGCTTTGTTTATATTGCGATGGAGTCAGGAAGGTGATTGTCCCTTCGGGGACATCCGATAAAATTGGAACGATACAGAGAAGATTAGCATGGCCCCTGCGCAAGGATGACACGCACAAATCGAGAAATGGTCCAAATTTTTTTTGTTCTTTTTTTTTCTAAATCGATTTCATGTTCTTCGTCTGTTCTTCTGGGTTTTGATTTCTAGGGTTTACTGCGTTCTGTTCTTCTGGATTCTCGTTTATTAGGGTTACTTTCAGCTCTAGGGACTGTAAATGAGAATGTGGAAGCAAATATGTGCGAAGAGAAAGTGTCGATGTTTTGAAAATTTTCTAGATTGGTTTCTTCTGGGCTCGATGTCTTCATTTTCTGAATCAGAACTGACGTTTTGGATGCAAAAATTAATCACTACACTTTATTGAAACCTTAATATTACTGGAACAGAACTTTGATTAGCTAAGACAATCAGATTAGTTCGTTGTTGCAGCTCTGATGGTCGAAGAAATTTGTTTTTCTCTGTTTCTTTTTTTTTTTGGGACGGCGGCACAAACTCCCGTTTTCTAACTAGATTACCGGTACAATGTTCCGGTTAGGTTATCAGTTTATGGGTAAACCAACGGAATTAATTTTGGCATTGTTGTTTAGTAGCTCAGAGGATTTGTTGTAGCCAGCCATTATGTAAGAAGAATGTGAATGAAGAGGTCTTTTTAAGTAGTTTAAATTTGGCTAACATGTTCTTCTGAGAAACAAACCTCTTTGAATTGAGTTTGTGAGGCACTACTTGCTTGCCAAGATCTTAGGTCTAGTGCAATCTGCTAAACTTGACTAGGAGTGTAGGACAACAAAGCCACTGAACTTCCATCGTGTTGAGTCTGAGTTTGAAGAGCAGAACATAGCCAATATCTTGATCTATCGGTGGAAATGAACCTACTTATGATACTCATGACAAGAACGAGAAGAGATATAACTCCATAGTTATCATCCGAAATAAAGAGACTTACCAAATCATCACACTAAAAAAATTGATACATATACATTCCTAGATACCTTAATCATTGAATATGTACTTTGATACATTTTTCAATATACTAATAACTAATAAGGATGTATTTCATTAGAATTGTCTTTGGTGTATCACAATGATTTTGTTTAGCTGAGTGAAGCGCAGAACATGACCAAACATCTATCTTCCAAAAGAAATTATAACTATTATTATTATGACGTAAACGAGAAAGATACAACGAGTTAGAACTAGATTAACCAAGTTTTAGCCTTGTGCAGCTTAGAACAAGTCAACACAGAACATAACATAGCCTCTTGAAGAAAAGAAAAAAAAACATAAACTTGACAAGAATGAAGAAACAGCTAGTACTCATCAGATAACTATGAGAATAAGAAAACTGTTGTAAAACAATCATAATTAACTGAAGCTCCTCAGAGTTGCAAACAAAAGAGTGCTTATTCTGCTACTTCTTAGCTTCATCTCTGGCAACAATCTTGTACTTTCCACTTTCCTGTTGCTGACAAACAAAAACTATCATCAAAACTGAGCCCTACACATATATATACACAGCTAAACAGAACATAAGTATGATGCAAAATCTTACCCTTTCCCAAAGTTTAGTATGCTCACTACAAAACCCAACAACAATGCCACCACTCCTCTTGCTTTCACGGTACTCAATGCAAAGATCATCCTTCAACCCACAAGTAACATGAAAAGCCAGCTGGCACTTCATCTCCGAACACTCGATAACACACCCGCGTCTAATCTTGCACAAGTAACACCTCTCTTTCCATCCTCTTGCTCGGTATCTCGCTGCAACAGATCCCTTCCCTTCCTTCAGGATCCTCGAAGTAGACTTCCGGCACGAACAAGGCGCAAGCGATGTGGGCCCACCGACCATCCTTCGTCGGTTTCACCGCTCCTCCTTTGGTCGTACACAAGCAGCAAAAGAGAGGCTTTTTTTCTCTGCTCTTCAACGCGGTACACCGTCTGCAGAACCAGTCACCTTCGGGTATGGCTTTAACCAGAGGGTTACCGTAACAAGAAGCGTGAACCATTAAGTCGCAACCGTCGCAGAAGACGATTGGATTTGATGGCTCGCCATCTGTGCTTTGACATACAGCACACATAATACCATCTTCTTCTACTTCTTCAGGGATTGAATCAGAGAGATCTAAAGCTTCTTCTTCCCCCAGAGGATCTATATTCTCTTTGTTATTGTCGTGTTCTTCACTCGATTCAAGAGTTGGATCCTCCTTCTTCTTCTTCTTCTCGATTCCGTCCTCGTCTACACAAGGCTTATACTCAACGTTCAGATCGAAAGGCGAAAACGGATTATTATTACCGGAGAGCAGATCTGGATCGATCGCCCATATCCTCTTCTTCGCCGGGAGACAATGCTGGATGGGGGTTTCTTCCGAGTTCTCATCATCGTAATCAAGACGAGAATGCTTCCTCTTCTTCGCCGGCAACTGCGACGACGGCTTCACCTCCTCGGATTGGCTAGTTCGCTGCTGTTGTTGATGAGCAAGCTCGAGATCTCGCTGCATCAATCTTAATCTTTTGAGAGGAGGCAAGTTCTGATACTGAGCATCCATGGGGATTTTTTTTTTTCTAGTTTTAGATCTCTGATGAAGGATTTAGGGATTGTGTCAACAGTCCCGTAGATCGCAGAGAGATTTAAAAAGGGAGATCGAAATCTTAGATTTGCCGCCTGTATTGTTTTTGTTATGGCGTTTTAGTGAAACAGAGCGTGGGAAACAAATACCCGCCACATTTTCTGAAACTTTTTTTCCCTTTGAAATTCTCTTCTCATCAAACCGAAATTAAAATTTAGAAATTTTGCCCGCCAGTTTATGTTATAAGCTTGTATGTATGGGCCTAGAGAGATGATTTCAGTGGGCCTATTCGGCCCTTTTCAGCTACTAATGGGCTTTTAGAAAACACTGTAGGCTTCTTCCTTTCTTTCATAATTTTAAAAAAGGACTTAATACATTGGTTTGTTCAGAATTTTGCTTGTACGCAGCAAGATTACAAAAGGGAGGCTTGCTTTGTTTTTAAATATGCGAGTTGTTGTCCGGGAAATATACGACTTTGACATTTTCATCCCTGTCCTTGTCCTTGTTGTGGATAATACTGTTGTTGTTGCTGCTGCTGCGGATCATAGCCACCCGCCCAGGCAGTGGGTGCTCCATATGGAGGAGGATAATAGCCTTCCACGCCTCCCTGTGCCTGTGCCTGAACCATCATCATATGAGCACATTACTTCAAATGTGTGTGTGTGTAATATGTATGCAACTAAAACTACAAGAACATGATGGGATATGCGAAGACAGTGGTCGCTCAGATAGATATTCTGTCAAGAGGGTTTCATGGATACATCCATCTCTACTATTAGCTAATGTAAGCTTGGTTCATATCCAAGTATTTCAAAGTTCAAACTCAAGTATTGAACTGTCTAAACACAGCTATGATGAATTCAGGCAAATTATCTTCAAGTTTGCTATATTCCCACGAGAAATGAAGAGAAGATTAACTTACTGGATTCATGGCATAGTTAGGTTGATAGGGATTCACAGCATACCCACCAGCCTCATGGTTTCCATACCCACCACCACCATAACCAACTCCACCTGACCAAAACACACACACACATTTTCTGTATTAACACAAATGCACTTAACATTGTCACATGATTAAAATTCATAGTTAATTCAAGTTAACCATACCAGGATTCCCAACAGGACCAGCTGCATGAGCTCTACTCTCCGAGTTAGCAATCTCAGCTCTAAGCTTCTCAAGTTCCCGAGCCATCGCAACTAGCTTCTGCTCCATAACTTTCCCGTGCTCGTAATTCTCCGCATACCCTTTCTTCTCATAATCAATCGCCGCTCTGCCAATCAATCACATCTTATCAGTAACTGCCCATTGAACAAACACAAAAATCTAAAGTTCAAAACCTACCTAGCGCGTTGCAGCTCTTGCTTAGTGTTCTCAATCTCAGCAGTCAAAGTCGGTATCTGCTGCAGCTCGGCCGTTAGCCTCCCGAGATCTTGACTCATCAGATGAACCTGGCTCGTCAGCTCCTGCCTGCTCGAGGTAAACTCCTTGATATCGGCCCTCACCTTCTGAACCTCCGCTCGAAGCGCGTCGACCTGACGCAGCTCCGCCTCGCACCGCATCGACTTGTCGTACATCTCCCTCATCATCACGTCCTCCTCGGCTCTCAGGGAGTCGATGTAGTGCATCATCCTCTGCAGCTCGTGCTGAGCTACCTCCAGCTCCTGCTTCAGCGCCACGTGCGTCGCGGCTAGCCTCTGGTTGTCGGCGAGTAGGCCCTGCACGTCTTGGTTTTGAGCTGCGATTCGGTCTTCGATGATGGAGTGGCCTCTGAATTGGTGTTCCCTGGTGTCGTCAAAGTGACGAGAAGGATGAGGAGGATGAGGATGAGGAGGAGGTGCTGGTCCTCCTCCTCCTCCTCCGCCTAAGCCTCTGACGAAAGACGGTTGGTTGATCGGAGGTTGTAAGCCGCCGTAAGATCCGCGGTTTCTTCCGGACATTGATGATCTCACAAGAGGAGATTCGAAATCACGCGTTGACCTTTGGAGATTGATAAAACGGAAGCTGTGTCTCGTCGGGGGATATAAATTAGGGTTCCGGAGAAGTGTAGGATATAACTCCGATTGGTCAGATTCTAGTTCGCCGGAAGTGTGGATGGATCCGAACTAAACTAAATTGTAATGTTTTCGGATTTATTCCTTTTAGTTTTCGTATTTATAGAATTTTCCTTATTACCCTTATATTTTCCTTTCTTACCCACTTACTTCGGTATTTTTTTCAAATTGTTCCTTTATCTTTTAATTTGGTGTAGGTCCACCCAAGAACATGAACAAACAAGCCTTGTGATGTCATAAGAAGAAAAAAAACTGTTTCCTTACCAGGTATTGTAATTTAATTCCATAAGCTATAACACCATTTTAAGTTATATGTGGTGTTTCAATATTTTGTTTAGGGTTGATGATCATAATGTTGAAGTACATGCAACCAGAAGGATCTAAGTAAATCAACCATTAAAAGAGATGAACATTACAGCTTAGTTGTACTGCATATTGCTATGATGAAAATATGATTTAGCCAGACATTAAAAAAAAGTCTGAAGCCAAACATTACTGCGCGCTTTGTTCATGTTGTGGTTAAAGAAAAAAAAAATAGACTTAATGGGGTTGATCCGGTATGGCAGCGCGACTGATTCTGATGTATGATGAACGTGATCATCCGCTTCATCGTTCTCAATCTCAGGTAGAAGTGAGTGTTATTTTGCAGTTTTTCTACGTTGAACAACAACAAAAATGATTTTGGTGAGAGATGAGATGGATATATAAGTTCTTGTTGTTGTCTTGCTGATAAAAGTTAAAACAGAGTTCTTTAGTAACGACAACTTTTAGATATTTGCTCTGTATAGTTGTTTTCTCTGCAAGGAAGCCTCTTGAAGTCTCGTGTATAACAAGTTGCTCTGATAGTTGTTTCCTATGCAACTATCTTGGAGTTTCGTGTGTAAAAAGTTTAAAACCGCCATGAAAGTAAGATTCCTACAACGCAAAAAACATTGCATGTGTTATGTGTTTGAGGTGAGTTTGGTTGACAATCCATCCCCAACATTATGTAAAACAATGTCTTATTTTATGTGATGGCAAATCTTATTATTTTTGCGTGTGTGTATGTGTCACTCTAGATTGATTAGATAGGCCAAAGAAAAACAAAATCTTATGAACAAACAATTTGCTACAAGAATATGCGAAGTTTATTCTATCTTTTTTTTTACAAAGATGTAAAATCTTATGAGCAAACAGATAATCTTCTAAACACAAACAACACATGGACAAATGTTCTTCAAATATACCCACCAGAGATTTCCATCACACGAAAAAGAAAAACGAACTCTTCATGTGGTCTCAGATAATCTTCAGCAATGGAGCCATACTGAAAAAGATCTCCATCTTTCAATCATGACAGAAGCCAAGAGGATAAACATCTTGATGCCACGAGAGAACGAAAGCCGGTAGATATAGGACACAAGGTGCTACACAATGTAATTAACGACAACAATAAAAAAACAACAAAGAATCTTGTATGTACCACATTCTTGTTTTCTTTTTTCCCCACCATAGATTAAGACTCTCACACATAAGAAACAATCAAAGGCTCTTTTGTTTCTTCCTCTTCGGAACTCCTATGGTAGTAACAGTACAAAGATAGCTGCACAATACCAAGAACCGTTCCTATTCCATTTGGTGTCTGATTTTTCAAAAAAAAAAAAATGTTAATACTATTAAGAGAGACAACACAAGTTGCAATGGCACTTACTGATACGAGTACAACTTACATAAACAAAGGCGTCGTTGTTGAATAGCCCGTAAAGGAGGAAGGAACCGCTCAACAAGAACGTTGATAGAGAGAGATAAAACGGCATAAACTCAACGCTCTTAGTCCTAATCACTAAGTTCTGCAAAACACCATACATGTCAGGTAATCAAGAAAGCTGCACACATGAAAAATATTTGGTTGACGTTTGTGTGTACTTACAATAACAAACAAAGGAGATGCAAACATTGAGACAAGTGAAGCGCAGCTCAAGAACCCAACAAAGTACCATCGTGCGAGCTTGTCAGGTATCTGCAAACTTCCAGCTACAATCAGCCCGACCGCAGCAAACACCACAAGAAGCAAAACAAGCATCCTCATCTGCCGTGACCAAGATCTTGATTAGAACGATTTTAAAAGCAAGTTTCATTAGCAAAATTAAGTAAAGAATCAATCAAGAAACCTTATTCTTCTTGTCTGTATGCATGATGAAGAGGATAATGTAGCAAAGCTGAAAAGTGGCTCCAACGGAGTTCACAGTCACAAGCATGAGGTTTCTTTGGGATATGAATGGTGAGCCATACCAAAGGCAGATCAAGCAGTTCAAGAGAGAGTAAATGTATGGTAAACCAGAGAATTGCTCGGTTGATTTGTTCCTCAAGATTCTCCTAAAGGTTGGCCTGAAAAATAAAACAGAGATCCACAAGGGACAGAGAAAAATAAGTGAAGTCCATGGATAAGAATAAATCTACTTTAACTACAAGGAAGGAAAAAGATTATTCTATAATTAAATAGAAGAGCTCACATTGGTGAAACGAATAGTCCAAATGCAAATACGTTGCCTGAAACAGAACAAAGATGCAACAGTAATAAGTAATGTAAAACAGTAATAACTATATAGCAAGCATCAAATTCGGTTTCTACAGAAGCATATTTCTTGTTTTTTTCTACGAAAATGTTCAGAAACAACATTTGAATCTTTTCAGTGCCAAAGAAGAAAAGGGGCAGACAGAAAAAAAAAAAAGGTCAAACATATCGCTTTATTAGGGGATATCCATGGCAACAAAGCCAGATCCAATATGTGTATGTTCATTAAACTAAAAAAAAATAAAAAAGTAGGTTTATATCCCTAAAGTAGCTTAAGACTTACCAAAACAGAACACAGTGAACATAATTAAAAGCAGGTTGAAGTTTTTACCTGCGATTCCAGCAACATCTTTCCACATGGAGAAAGAACCATGGAAAGCAAAGACATCCATAAGAAGCTACTCTGTCAAAGTCCCCCTTGGTTTTCTCTCAGAAGATCAAAGCTTCAGCTATTCTTCTTTGATGGTGGCAGAAGTAGTAAATAAGAGTTGAAGAGGGAAGAAGAGTTTCTTTAAAGAGCAAGGACCAAAAGATTGAATGCGTATGACTATATATATGCGGTCCAGATTTAACTGTGTACTTTTCTACCAAACTTGCAATCATTCAAACAAAACTAAAAAGTGTCGTGAAGTTACATACTTGTTAAACAAAGTACAAACATTATAAACATGCGCACATAATCTATCCTTACAATCTACTGTACAAAATTGATATTTGACTAGTAAGACCTGCTTTATCTCGTTGATCGTGCTTTAGATATAATTGCTCGTATTAGAAATAGAATGTAAAAGATTTGAACAGGCTAAGGGTTTCATATCCCAAAACTATCTACAAAATTACATCATGTTACCTACCTACTCATCTTTTTTTTCTTGACACAACTTATTTTCCATTACTTCTCAACTTGATTATAATAATTAGAGGAAATTATCCACTCTTGTTGATTGAAATCATAAAGTACGATATTGTGAAAAGAAACAGAATATTTTTTCATGAGAAGATGACAACGGATTCGAGAAAAAACATACTCATCTATCAACACAAGTTAACAGCATTTATGTATATGATTATTTTGAGATTAAAATGTATATAAATCTGTTTCAGACATTTAAAATAGAATAACTGATTTTGTGTGACTGCTTGGTACTCGTTTGGACTGATTTTACTGTGTCATACATTTTCTTTGGATATTTCATTTTCACGAATATTTAGAGATCACTATAGTGTAACATGTGAAAACGATGTCCAAGGGGCGCCTGAAGTAAATGTCTTCTCGGTTGAACTTGAGCTCAAAAAAGTTGCTCTCCGTCGACACTGAACCCCACTACATGTTTATCTAAGATCATTGCTGTCCAATCATTTTTCCCCTTGTTTGGATTGTATTTTGAGAGCTTTTTGGTGTGGTTTACATTCGACCATCACATTCTCCCACACAAGAATTCTAAAATTATAAAATAGCATTTGCTGGCTCGTGTGTTGATGTGTTCTAGTAGTGATCCAATACATATGTCCGGCTCTAAATCCCTTGATAAAGTTTTTTTTTTTTTTTTTTTTTTTTGCTAAACCCCTTGATAAAGTTCCGAGAATGACAACTCCAACCAAGGGGATGCTAAACAAAACTTTTTTTTTTGTTTTATTTACACTTCGATGCAAAGTCCGATAATACTTTCAAATAATATTTATTATTGAAAGTCCTAAGAAAATATTTCAGAAACAAATTACGCTTTTAGTTAGAATGTTTGTGAACTTTTGTTTTAATATTTTATATTTGATATATTTGATTTTATAGAAAAATATTTTAAAATATTGTATATGGAACGTAAGGAACCATTTCTAAACGATATTCAAATGAAATACAAATTTATATTTAATATTCTGAGACCACTTAAGACACGACTGACAGGTTTTATAACTTGTTTTGCGATTAAGCATTCAAATGAAAAAAATTATGGCACAACAGTTGCAGTTAGGGCAATTCCAATGAAATTCCAAAACTAAACTATTGCACCAAATTATAACTAAATAAATATATTAATTACATCAAATTTTCATAAAATAAAAATTATTAAATATAATATTATAATTAATATAAAACTTGATATTATGATTAGAGGTGGAAAAATTGAAAACCCAAACACCAAATACTGTATAGTGTTATATCACATTGTTGGAGTAACTTTCTACTTCAATGGCTTATCTTTTATTATTACTACTGATTTTGTTTGTGGTTTGAAAGTTTGTACTTAAACATCTTGACCAAATCTGCTAACATACTTTCGTGTTGAGGTTTGATGAATATGAAATGTGGACACTGGATAACGAAGATTAGATCACCCAGAGCCGGCCCTTGGGCCAAGCCAGTCAAGCAGTCGCTTCCAGCCGACAAATTATCAATATTTTTCGGCCACAAATCTATAAGAGTGTTGATGGTATAGTGTTTGAGTGATTATGGTGATTATGGTTCAACGTGGCTGGTTCAGTGTTCAATTCTCCTAATGTGCAGTATTTTCTTTTCTTTACATTTTACAATAAAATTAATTTAAGTAAACAAAAGGAATTTTTGGTTAAACCTAGACTAATCCTCCTCTTCTTCTTCTTCTATCATGGTAATTAATTTCATTATTTCATACTTCTGTTATAGAATTTTGTTTGTTCTTTTCTAAACTTGTCAAAATAAATTGGCTTTGTAAGAGTTAAATACATATATTAGAGTTGGCGTTGTGTGGTTTTCATATAATTCTTTTGGTTTCATATTTTCTACAGATATCTATTCATGATTAATTATGTGTTTATTCATACCATAGCCAATGGTTTTTTAATTGTTGCAGTAATATGGGTCCTAAAAGATTAGAAAAGAGATGGGAGGTGCTGTGAATCAGAACAATTAGTAAGAAAATTTCTAAACCAGCCTTATTTTTTCTTTCGCTTCTAGCCACCAAAAAGTCAGGACCGGCTCTGGATCACCAGGATTGATTGAAAACTTGTACTCAAACGCTATTCATACGTATGCTTGCTTATTAAACACTAGCATTTTATTACTCTTCTTGATCTTGACCTTATCTCTTATAGCCTTTTTGGTTTATACAGGAATTTTGCTCGACTTTAATAATCACACAGCCATGACCCATGGACATAAACGCGTATAACCACGGCAAAATCAATCGCGTTTTTTAGACCAAAAACGAAAACCAATCGCGTTTCTGAACTCATGTAATCAATAAGTAGTTGACTATTATATACTGTATACAAAGCGTGAGACAACTAATCTTTTCTTTTTAAATACAAGGTTACGCAAATATTACGAGTACTTTTATTCATCAAATATATTATTCTTATTTTGTTGTTCATCAAACTATATTTGCAACTGTATGTATGTATTCAGTGGATTTGAGTCATTTGACTTTATATAACAATTTTATTTTGGGAAAAAAAAAAAAAAAAAAAAAAAAAAAAAAACAATTTTATTTTGGGTGCAAATGTTAAATAGCATTTATTTATTTAGCAACTTATACATTCTTCATCAAACGAATTAGAGTAGTCCAATGCTGGCTTGGTTGTTTGGACTTAACTTTTGGGTTTTAGTTCATTTGTTTGGTTTTCGTGTAGGTTGGATTTTTCTTGGGTTTTGTTGTCTCGGTTTTTCGAGTTTGGTCCAGTTGGATATGAACCTTGACCCTTTAATAAAATTACAGATGACAAAAAAAAAGTTCAATGCTTTTTATATATATCATCAGTCATTTTCGTTTGCAAATTGCTTTTTTTTTTGTTGCACAATTGTGTTTCTCTGATACTTTAATTAAATATCATTACTTAGAAGTTGAAAGCAAAACTGCAGAAGTAGAGAAACAAGCACGGTTTAGTTGTCAACTTACTCAAAACATTTTTGATAATATATGAATATGATTTACTGCAAACACTACGCAACTAACCACGATGTGACAGCTCAGTTGGTTTAAACGTATACGTTGGTATTGTTGTGTTTATAGATTTGATTCACCATGGATGGATATTTTACGTCCTGGGTTTTATCAGTATGGTATCAGTGCCCGCTGGATCGGGTCTGGAGGATTATGGACTTTGTCCCTGGAATTTTCGGATAATAATAAAAAATAAAAAAAAGACAAAAACATTACGCAACTATAAGAGGAAAATATGGATCGTTACGTGAATATCAAGAAAATATATTCTTTATTATAATGATTTCGTAAACAATAAAGTGCTTCTTACTCAAGATTAGTTTCAGCCGCAATAAAGGAAAACAGAACACATATATACATGTGGACGAAACTGAAATGGATACGAAATAAATGAAGAAAGCTCAACTTCATACGTAATGCGCCGTTTGAGCCACAAATAATGATCCTCAACTAAAATGGATTTTCTTATTACCTTAAAAGGAAAAAGGAAAAAGGAAAAGTCCGCTTTATTGGTACTAGGCCTGCGATTTCGGTTTTCCGAAACCGAACCGAACCGAATTTTCGGTTTTCGGTTAACCGGATTTCTTAAAACTAGTTCCGAAGAAAACCGAAATTAAATTCGGTTCGGGTCGGTTCGGAAATCGGTTTTGTTCGGTTTTCAACTTATTTCCGAAAGTAACCGAATTGTTAAATGGTTCACCCAAAAATTTTTTTTTTTTTTTTAATTCTCGGATATTTTCGGTTATTTCGATTAAGACCTGAAAAAATTACAAAACATCAGAAAGACAAACATAAATCAATACAAGAAAAACATATAATTGTTCGTACTTTTTTGAAATTCACCTAGTTTCAAAATAAGTACTGAGAATGTCCAAAATACAGAATCAGGGACCAAAAGAAATCATAATGATGAACCGAACAAAACATGAAATCAATTGCCCTCTCTACGTAGTTCATCATAGACTTCACAATATCCCATCTACATAATAAGAAAAATCAAGTTAGAGAGAAAGAGAGTATCAACAGACAACACACAAGACACTCATCAATTGACAAATCCTTCGACATGAACTCACCCTAAACGTCTAAACAACAAATCCATCCCAATTCATTATTCCAGGCACTTTCACACTGATAACCGACTCCCAAATCAATTGCAAACTCAAACCCTAAACTGGAAATCAATAGACAAACCCTAAGAGACACTGTCACACTAGTAATCAATAAATAATTTGACACAAATCATAAACCCCTAATTGATAACCTTAACTCCCAAATCGAACGAACCCAAACTCAAAAACTACACAGAACTACATGACAGATTGAAGAACCTACCTTGTTGTCGGAAGATGTGAGAATCAGACGACGGGAACGAGATTGCTAGGGTGAGAACTGAGAACCGCCGAATCGAAGGCACAGGTTTGAGAGAAAAAGAGAAACTGATTAGGTTAAGCCGACAAATAAGGTTGGAGAAATGTATATATAGGTAGGTTAAATTTCGGTTAACCGATCGGATATCATGAACCGAACCGAACCGAGACACTAACCGAACATTTTTAAAACAGCTTCCGATCGGTTTGTTCTTGATAACCGAACTCTAACCGATTTCCTTAATGCTCGGTTCGGTTCGGTTCGGACCAATCGGTTCGGGTCAAAATCCCAGCGCTAATTGGTACTATATCTCAAATATATCTTCCCAACAATCACGTTCATGTACTCTCTCTATCTTCTTTTTATCGAGAAAGGGCCTTCAAAGATGCGAATTCTCTTTTCTTTTGTTTATTGTTTAAACGTCAAAATTAATCATATACTCTAGTTATGTTAATTTTCTACATTTCAAATAGATCATATAGAAATTCGCGTCCCATACACAAAACTTATATTCTAATTAAGTAAATACCACAAATCCCACATCATGATGTCTTAGTTAATAGAAAACAAACTTGTCAAATCATAGGTAGTTTACTCCTTATTTTTTGTGTGTTTAAACCAATTCACTCTAGATTATATCCTCTCCCCAACCGAATATATCTTTATATATAAAAGAGAGTTTCAATCTCTCATGGGGTGTCCACATGGGATGCCAGGTCATAAATTCGGACTCCATCAAACTGACACGTCGGATTAAATGAAACTCTGCGTATCATTAAGTCGCATCATTTGGGCTTTTTCGTTTTATGTTATTTGATGCTGTGTGTATGGGCTGCGAAATTAATGGGTTACGCTTGATTTTGAGAAAGGTCTGTAACAGTAAATAAGGTAAACCCTAAACAACTCACCATCGTCTCCTTCTTCGTTGTTGTACGGCGACTTCTCATCTTCATCATCTCTGAAACGCTTTTCTTCTTCATATTTAATCTCTATTAATTCTCCAACCACGATTTAGCCTTTGAATGCTTACTTCGCCTTTGGATTCGGTGTATCTGCGAATATAAATAGGTCAGTATTCTTCCTCTTACAATCATCTTATCAATATGTTTAAACAGCAAAACTTAAGAATTCCAACAGGATTTCTTTATCAGTATAATGACCAAGCAGTTTGTTCCACTTACTGATTTGAGATGAGGACGTTGTTCTTCCACTTCCTTGCGGCTGCTCAGATTCTGGGAAACCAGAAACTGGAGTTGACAGGATCCTCCTAGATGCTGAGGTATTCCGTTCTTAAACCTATATTTTAAACTATTTCTGGCTTTTAATCTGATAAATATCCGAAGCTGGTCCATTTAGATCCTTATTCAAACTCTTTTGAATGATAAATCTTGGACCCGTTTGTTGATTATGCTTTCTTTACACGTGTTGCAGTTAACACTCATGCCAGTCGACGTGAATGTCAACCTTCTTTCTCCACCGACATGAAGATGGACAAAGGGTGTTGTTACGTCTCTTGCTCCAGGTGGACCACGGAGCTTCAACGGACTGTAGCAGCCTTTACTTGCGTGTCATGCAACAACGCTAATGCGTATTGCTGTTGGTGTCCTCCCGTATGTAGACTCTAAACACTTTGTTTTCTTAGCTTTAGATACCTTTTAACTTTAGTTAATTTGGTTAATGATATTTTTGTTTTAAATCATCATAAAGTCATTAAGTCTCTACATCGTTTTCAGTTTATGGAGCATCATCTCCCTGGCCTTCCTGCAACCAAAGGTATTAACTTTGATATTTTCAAGTTTGTGTTGTGTTTTTCGCTTCAATTCTTGCTGCTGAATGATGAATATATTGTTTTATATATGATCATAAGATAATTAATTACAAGAAAAGTTAATGTTCGAGTCTTCATCTGCAGTGTAAATATGCTTCCACATATAAATGGTAATTGTGATTTCCAACAATGTAATGTTTCATTTTTCTTATTTTTGATTCACTTTGGTCTTTTTTGTTGTTTTGTTTTAGTTTCAAGGAAACTCTTTTTTTTTGTCAATCCGTCTGCTTAGTTTTGTATAGTATACTATTACGAATATGATGTTTGATGCATATTTCATTCCGCTTCTTTCCATAGTATGAAATAATTTAAGACACTTGGTTTGATCAGACTGGCAATGATAACGATGATATGCTTGGAATGAACTCAGACTCTGCTAAGGTGGACGTTGGTGGTAGTACTCTTGAGGGAGCACCGACTACCTGAGCAGATCCAAGCGATCTATACACTAAGAAGCCTCCGGTTCGAGCATCTTTGTAGATGGCAGAGAAAGCACGCATGGAATAAGCGAAGATAACAGAGCTCTGAACTCAGTATTTCCTATTTGAATCATGCTAACACATCAATGTTTCTTAAATAAAGTGTTGTATTTATCATGTCGTTCCATTTAAAATAAAAACATGAGCTTCAAATTCAGCAAATACAGTGAGGGATAATTTGTTTCGAGCGTTGATTTGAGTAAATAATATAATCGTAATGATTCTATGAGTCTTCACTGTATTTTCATAGATTTGTAGGGTGCTTTTATGGTTCATGGATCTTATTTTAATCTGAATCTTGCTTGATAATCCTCATGCGACACTTTGACATGAAAGTCATTCTAGGCGAATAAATTACCAAGTATACATTTTTCTTTCTTATGCTTTAGTTAAAATGTTTTAGTCTTATATCTTTTTTTGTTGGATGACTATTTTTCTCATATTCATATCACATGCCAAATAGTTAAGAGGCAGAAGTAATGGCTATATTTCAGAAAATGAGAAGAGTTTTTGTTTGCTGCGACAAAAAGACTTCTTTTGTCCGAACCAATGACGTGAAAGTGCCTTCAATAACACAAAATAATCAAAAATACCAGGTTGGGTTCATCTTGATTCCCGAATTGTTAATGGTTACATTACATTATAATTCTTTATTGTGTAGTTATGTTTTGCTGCACTCTAGCTACTTTGAATATATTATTATTATTTGATATGCAGGTTGACAAAAAAAAAATTATTTGATGTGAGGTGGTACAATACTATATATATTAATGTATAGAAATATATTATTTTATTAATTTATAAAATACTAATTTAAAACAATATTTTAAAATAGCAGGAGAAAATTTTCTAACAAAATTTTTTTTGTTATCAAACAAATTTCATAAACATAACCAATAAGACAAAAAAAAGTAAGTAATATCTAGGGAAAATTGTTAAAAATACTACATTCATCGTACCATTTTTCATGTTTACACTAACCATTTTTACTATCATTTTTAATGAAGGATAAAAAACATTTATAAATTTTAGGTTAACTAATCTAGACTTAGGATTTATAGTTGAACGGTAATGTCATTTTTAATGAAAGGTAAAAAACATTTATAAACCTAGAATTAACTAATATATATTTAGAGTTTAAAGTTGTGTGGTAAGATAGGGTTTTTGGAATGTGAAGTTTAGGATTCTAATAAGTACTTTAAAATTTTTGAAAAACAAATTTCAAAAATAATTTTCTATTTTCAAAAAAAAATTCGAAAAAGACTCAATATGATCTCAGAATTCTGTTTATTATTCATTTGTTTATAATATTGTTTTAATCTACAATGCTTTTTAACTATTTATAAAATTAACATAAATTTATATAAAATACTTTTTATTATAACTTCCCGTCCGTAGGGCGGGCCAACCCTAGTGTATGTATATTTTATATTTATAGACAATAATTGATTTTGATCGGATAGAAATGATGGATTAATGCTCGATATACAAATATATCTGGGGGTCACCAGTGAGCCCTTTTTAAAAACTTGAGAAAATGAGAATTAAAGGCCCATAAACAAATGATAAACTAATTAGCGATAACTAAGGCCCGGACAAGCCTCGTTTCCTTTGACATCAAATATCTAAAGGCCCGTTCAAATTTTTGCATGTTTTTTCTTTTACATTAAGGTGGTGTTATTGGTTATATAAGTTGAAATCAACTCTATTAGATTTCAAATAGGTTAGATTTTAACCTTTTTAATTCATTTACAATCAAAGATATATGATTTATTTAGATATTTATAAATTCAACATAATATCATTTGATTTCTTTAACAGAATTATAATTCATTTAAGAGGATTCTAATATGAATTGTATATTAAAAATAAAAAAGGTAATTCTTACAAAAGTTATTTATATATGTATCATTCGTATATTCTTCTCTGCAATTTGATAACGCAAAGAAAATCTGGGTTTGGTCAAAAGTTATTTTCTAGGTTTGATCAAATGAAAAATAAAAAATTAACGATGAAAATGCTTGATGCTAACTTTATAAACACAATAGGAGACACTGACTCTATAAAAAAAATTCAATATATTTTGTAGGTACAGATAATCTGGTTTGAAGTGAATTTTTTGCCACTAGATGAGTTCATCACGTCATATATTTTTATGAATCTTGGTTTAAATAGAAGTTGTCTATAAAATCACGTGGTAATAGGTTAGATTTTGACTCATATATTTTACACATAGAATGCTATCTAAATCCATTCAAAATATTTCAAATCAAATGAATTGTAAATTTCTATCAAAACTTGAATAAAACAAGATTTTAAATATTGTATTTAAATCTTTAATTGAATAACAATGGATTTCAAATCTTTTAATGAAGATATTCTAAATACAACAACCAATAACACTATATTTCAAATCTTTTAACAAAGATATTTTAAATACAATAACCAATAACACATGATTTTGATATTAGATTTAAAATCAGTCATTGAATAACACTACGTTATAAAATCTAGAGAATTAACTTTAAATCCACTAACCAATAACACCCCCTAAACATTACGTTAATATTATTTAATTGTAGTATCTTGATTGATTTGTAGTCAAATTCAAAGTTGAGCACAAGCACTTTTTCTCAATTTTTTTTTTTTTCTCTGTGGGAAACCGAAACTCAAGCGGACATGTTGAATTATCTGCGTTGCCTATATATCCGGTTGGTAATTTAGAAAACACACTAAATTAAAAATAACCGTGGCGTTAGAAAATTGAACCGTAGTTAGTAATGGGCAATTTAGTAATTTGCAGGTGGTTCTCCGTAACTGTCTCAAATTAAAAAAAAGAAATGGCTCACAGTGTTCTCCGACGCTTCCCCGTTAGATCCCTCGCTTCCCTCTCTTTCTTCTTCTTCGTCTTCACTCTCTTATTATATTCCATCCCATTCATCTCTCTCTACACATCTCCAGATCTTCTTCAAGTTTACCTTGATCTTCATCGGTACGTCCCCCCCCCCCCCCAACTCTTTATCTATTCTCTCTTAGCTTAATTCCTCGAATGCAATAAATGTTTCTGATCTATGATCTGTGAGACTTGAACTTATCGTTTCGCCACTCGATCTGCTTCTCAATCTGAACAATTGGATCTGGATCTGCGTTTCTCTGATCTGAATCTCATGAGTTTTTTTTTCATTGAACTAAGACACGTGGCGATAGATCTGAATCAGTGGTTCATCTTAGCTTAATCGATTTCAAGTAGCAATGCTCGCCATTTCTGTTTGATTAAAACTACATCGTTTCAGATCTCATGCTTTTCTCATGTGTTAGCAGATATTTATAATCCTCTCCACACATCGCAATGGCTACATATAAGCCCAAGAACATCCTCATCACCGGAGCAGCCGGTTTCATCGCCTCACACGTGGCCAACCGCCTCGTCCGCACCTACCCGGACTACAAAATCGTGGTCCTCGACAAGCTCGACTACTGCTCCAACCTCAAGAACCTCAACCCATCCAAATCCTCCCCGAACTTCAAGTTCGTCAAGGGAGACATCGCCAGCGCCGACCTCGTCAACTACCTCCTCATCACCGAGAACATCGACACCATCATGCACTTCGCCGCCCAGACTCACGTCGACAACTCCTTCGGCAACTCCTTCGAGTTCACCAAGAACAACATCTACGGCACTCACGTCCTCCTCGAGGCCTGCAAAGTCACCGGCCAGATCAGAAGGTTTATCCACGTCAGCACTGACGAGGTTTACGGAGAGACTGATGAAGATGCTTCTGTTGGAAACCACGAAGCTTCTCAGCTGCTCCCCACGAATCCTTACTCTGCTACTAAGGCTGGAGCTGAGATGCTTGTGATGGCGTATGGGAGGTCTTACGGGTTGCCGGTTATAACTACCCGTGGGAACAATGTTTATGGTCCGAATCAGTTCCCTGAGAAGTTGATTCCTAAGTTTATACTCTTGGCTATGAGTGGGAAGCCGCTTCCGATTCACGGAGATGGGTCTAATGTTAGGAGCTATTTATACTGTGAAGATGTTGCTGAGGCCTTTGAGGTTGTTCTGCACAAAGGGGAGGTTAATCATGTTTATAACATCGGGACGACGAAAGAGAGGAGAGTGATTGATGTGGCTAATGATATCTCAAAGCTCTTTGGGATCAACCCTGACAATACTATTCAGTTTGTGGAGAACCGGCCGTTTAATGACCAGAGGTACTTCCTGGATGACCAGAAGCTGAAGAAACTGGGGTGGGCTGAACGAACCACTTGGGAGGAAGGGCTGAAGAAGACGATGGAGTGGTACACTGCGAACCCTGAGTGGTGGGGAGATGTTTCTGGAGCTCTGCTTCCTCATCCACGGATGCTGATGATGCCTGGTGATAGACTCTGTGATAGCGGTGACGAGCGTAAGGATGTGGATGGGAATCAGACGTTCACGGTGGTTACTTCCACCAAGAGTGGTGGTTCTGGAGACAACAAAACGTCCTTGAAGTTCCTCATCTATGGCAAGACTGGGTGGCTCGGTGGTCTCCTAGGGAAACTATGTGAGAAGCAAGGGATTGTGTACGAGTATGGGAAAGGGAGACTAGAGGACAGAGCTTCTCTTGTGGCGGATATTCGCAGAGTCAAACCTACTCATGTCTTCAATGCAGCCGGTTTAACGGGCAGACCGAATGTAGACTGGTGTGAGTCACACAAACCAGAGACCATCCGAGTCAACGTGGCTGGTACTTTGACTCTGGCAGATGTTTGCAGAGAGAACGGTCTGTTGATGATGAACTTTGCTACCGGTTGTATATTTGAGTATGACGCTGCACATCCAGAAGGTTCAGGGATCGGCTTTAAGGAAGAAGACAAACCGAACTTCTTCGGTTCCTTCTACTCAAAAACAAAGGCAATGGTAATAAAAAAAAAACTATCACATAACCAAATCACATTTTGATCCTCAAATCTCTGGAAACTATTGTCTATATAAATTCTCTGTTCGTTTTCACCAGGTGGAAGAGCTTCTAAGAGAATTCGACAACGTATGCACCTTGAGAGTGAGGATGCCGATCTCATCCGACTTGAACAACCCACGAAACTTCATCACCAAGATCTCTCGCTACAACAAAGTGGTGAACATCCCAAACAGCATGACCGTACTAGACGAACTCTTACCAATCTCAATCGAGATGGCGAAGAGGAACCTGAGGGGGATATGGAACTTCACCAATCCTGGAGTGGTGAGCCACAACGAGATACTGGAGATGTACAAGAGCTACATCGAGCCGGGTTTCAAATGGTCCAACTTCACTTTGGAAGAACAGGCTAAGGTCATTGTCGCGGCACGAAGCAACAACGAGATGGATGGTGCTAAGCTCAGCAAGGAGTTTCCGGAGTTGCTTTCCATCAAAGACTCGTTGATCAAATACGTCTTCGAACCCAACAAGAGAACGTAAAAGCCTGGTTAGTTAACACACACACGCACACTTCCTCTTTCTCTGTTCATTGTTATACTATTATCCTGCAGGTAGTTTCACTGTAATGATTCTACTATAATTTGATTTGATTTATCATGTAATTCTTTACTCTCTTTTTGGCACTCTACGACCGAACACATCTTTGTTTACATTAATATTATTACAGATTTATTTGAGTTTTCATTATAGTTTCCTGTTCCTCGCGTAATTCTTTTATGTTTTCATGTCAAGATAAAGAACATAGATGAAAGACAGAACAATAAGAAACAATATTTGATGCTTCAACTAGTTTCCCTTTGCTTTAAATCTTTCTTATGCATAAATAGAGATTGCAAACTGAAAATGTGCTTATGAAATTAAACCTCTGTGCACTACTACCTCTATCCCCTAATCTTCACCATACGACCATCTAAAAAACATGCTGATTCCACTTCACCACCACCACCTTCTAACTACTAGCAACATCCCATAATACTCATTCCATACTGCAACGATGGATACTAAACTCGTAAGCAACAAAAAACCTTCAATATGAATGAAGTTGTAAAAATGAACAGAAGAAGCTTAGCACCTTGAATTTATTGTTCTTTTCACAGAGCTCGAGCATATTATCTGGACAATGGTTTGCTCGTTACAAAATCTAAAAGGCCAAGTCAGTAGTATAATCGACAACTGATTGCTTTTGACTTCTTATAAACGAAGAAAGAAATTCTGAGATTGTATCTTCTGCCTCTGTGGACAACCATCATGTGCACAGAACAGAGTTTGTCTAATATCAGGGTTCAAACAACTCTTACTCTCATCAATCACCACCAGTCTACCAGAGTTGAATGATGAATCAGGCGCAAGGATTGACATCGGCGTCACTAGAATGTCACGTGCCATCCATAGAGAGGATAGGGTATCTCGGTGTGTATGGGACCTTCCAGTACCTGGACGTTTTGGGTTAATAAAGACCCGAACTTTAAGGGCCTGGTTGGGTTAAACCGAAGATACAATCGGTGGCAAACCGATCCGGTTCTTGATCCGAATCTATCCCGGTTATATCATAAAGTAATGGCTCCGTATGAAGTCAACGAAGGGACAAAGATTTGATCTTTTAAGGAAGCCTATCATCATCATCATCATCAGTAGCCAAGTGTAACTGGTAAGGTGAATCTGTGTGCGTATTGCTCTGTTTTTTCCCTCTGTTCACAGTCTCTCCCCTGTTTTCGATGTTAGGTAAAGTTCAAACCTTTTTTCCTGTTTCATGACTCCATTTCCACTGATTTCGCAGAGAATCCGTGTTTGATTCGCATGAGGATTTGAATAAAACATGTCGGTGGAGAGATCTTTCGAAGCTTGGGAAGAGGTTCAACGACAAGGGCTTGATTTAGCCGATCGGCTCGCTCAGGGCTTCACGGGTTTGATTCAGATCAACCCACCTTCCTTCCCGTGGCCTCATCACCATCATCACAAGGCGAGACCTTTCGACCTCGAGTTCCCTAGTCAACAACAATTCGATGCTATCAGAGATTATAGTTTTGGTATTATCAACCAACCCATCAACGGTGTCGCAGCGGTTCTCGATGTTGGGAATAAGATTGGTCAAGCTGGTGCTGATTTCGGTTCTGGATTGAACCTCATGGTCCAGCAGTGGTTTAGGAGGCTGCCTTTACCGTTCCTGCACGACCATAGCAAGCTTGCTGTCTGTGTGGAAAGTGGGAACGGTACAAGGAGCAATAGGGCTTATGTGGATACGAAAGATGATTTGGGATTAGCTGCAGAACGGTTGAAAGACTCGGGGGTTTCTAAGACAGATGATGATTCTGTTACTATGTCTGAGGAGGAAGTTGCAGATTCTTATTTAAAAACGGGTGGTTTCCTTGGAAGATCAAAGGTACGTTGCGTCTTGAGTCTTCTTTGTTATTTTTAGCAATGTTCTGTGATGTTCCTTGAAGAGTTAAAGTTGTTTTTTTTTTAATGTTTTGTTCTCTCTGTCTGCTTCTTGATCTAGTAACTGTAGGTTTTTTTTTTTGGTGAATGCAGGGAAAGATTGATGTATCATCAAGTTATGATAGTAGAACAAACGGTATGGAACATTCATTAGCAGCCAGGGGAGACATATGGAGACTAGAAGCTTCGAGTTCGAGTTCCACTGCAAGCGATGGAACTTCCTCTCTCTTTCTTCTCCAGCTTGGACCGATTCTCTTCCTACGCGATTCAACTCTTCTTCTACCGTTACACTTATCGAAACAACACTTGCTCTGGTATGGATATGACAGGAAGGTATATGCTTAGTAAACTTCACACACTTGAGTAAGAGTTCTCTCTTTATCCAATTCTATCCCAAAGCTCACCTACTTGTGTTGAATTTTTGTTGCAGAAAGGAATGCATTCACTCTGCCCAGCTGTATGGTCAAAGCATCGAAGATGGCTTATGATGTCAATGCTATGTCTCAACCCTTTATCTTGCGTAAGCCCACTTTTTTTGTTCCTTAGAGGTGTGGTTATGTTCTTACGAAGTCCCTGGAACTTGTTGCCTTTGGACAGTCCTTTATGGATTTGCAGTTCCCAAACGGGCAGTTGACCTATGTATCTGGCGAGGGGCTGACAGTGAGTACCTTTGTGCCTTTCTATGGAGGTCTTCTTCAAGCACAGGGTCAGTATCCAGGAGATATGAGGTTTAGTTACTCTTGTAAGGTTAGTATAGAGATCATAACTCATCATGGGTCCTTTTTGGAGTTTATTCTCATTCTTTTAAACTTCTTTGTTCGTGGAACAGAACAAACGTGGAACTAGAATCACACCAATGGTTCATTTGCCTGACAAATCATTCGCGTTAGAGGTTTCTCAAGGTTTGGCATGGCGTAGTTCTGGACTACTGATGAAGCCTACACTTCAACTCAGGTAAAGCTTCTTATTATAAACTAGTCCCCGCTAAACCAAGAATGAATCTGTTCTTACAAAACTCCATGAATCGGACCAGTGTATGTCCCACGTTTGGTGGAAGCAACCCCGGGATGAAAGCGGAAGTGATACACTCGCTGAGTGATGACTTGAACTTGATATATGGCTACGCACTCAACGCACATCCTTCAGCTTTTGCCTCTGTATCTGTAAGCTAAACTTGTCTTCTTCTTTTTCTTGCTATGTGAAGTCAAAGCCTGAACCTGTTCCTGTCTCCTTCACGACCCTAACTTAGCTACTCTGTGTGTTTCTCTAATGGAAACTGCAGTTTGGTCGGTCGAAATGGAATGGTAACAACGGACGCGCAGGGATAGTTGTTAGAGCTGATACTCTAGCAGCAAGTATTGGCCGGCCTTCTTTCTCTGTCCAGCTTAATAACTCTTTTGAGTTCTGATTCCCTTTCCTTTTATACACGTACTAAGGCAAAGTTTATTCCCATGTACTGATGTATATATGTGTGAAAAGAACTGCTTCGCCACATTCCATGTACATGTGTGAATGAAAAGTAGATAAACCGCAAGTTAGACAATCTCTAATAGATCACTTTATTTCAGAGCAAATTTATTTTTTACTCTGTTATAAAATGAAAAATAAAATAATGGTCGAGCATTTTCATTTTGAACTCTATTTAAAAGAAAAAAGGATAGAATGTGGTCGGTAATGTTGTTAGTGTCTTTAAAACCACCAAATATAAAAAATCAAAATAAAAACCTGCAAAATTTATGATGTTCTTAATGAGAATTTATTTAGAACTTCTCAAGTTGCTCATCATTTTTTAGAAATATAATTAATTAAAAATTTATTAGCATTTGATTTTATGATAATTATTTAAGATTTAATATATAAAGGCTGAGGTTGGAAAGGTTTAATAAAGTCTAGTATTGAACGTAACCGGTTTACCTTCGTATACAAAAGATCAGCATCTCTAAAATACATTTTATAACTTCAAATGTAGAGTTTTTGTTTTTTTTTTTCTAAAATAAATTTTAAAACTTCAAATTTTAAATTTTAAATAGTGAAATTTTATATTTTTATTTGTATTTTAGTCTTTACAATTACACATTATATTTATGATTTTTAAATATTTTATCATTTTTATTTTAATCTTTTAAAAAATTATATTTTATAAATCTCAGATTAATTTCTATAAGTTTAAGTTTTACAAATAAAATTAAATAAAAATTTATATTATTTTAAAAGTAAATTTATATTATTTATATTATAAAACAAACTTAATAAAAACCTTTTAAAAAGTACATGAAAACATAATTATTATAGAAATTTAAAACACTTATAATCTGGTCGATTTGCAACAAATTAGTACATGTCTAAAGCAGAGTTAATGGTTTTGTTTAGCCCAATTTTCAAGGTTTGCACATTTGGATGATTGTACGTTTTGTTTACAATTGATAAAGGGTCCATTTATTGGATTAAGTGTATTTTGATATAAAAGTGTTGAACTCAATCTAAATGTAATAAACCTTTTTCCCAAAATTATATTTTCTCCGTTTCATTTTAATTGTTTTCAAGTTTATACATATACACTAATATATATATATTATTTTATATATTTTCAAAATAAAAACATTATTATCTATATATCTAACCATATTTAAAATGAACTGTAAAATATTGTTAATAAATTTTGTATTAAAATTTTAAAACAACATTTATTTTTATATAAAAAAGTTTACTCTATAACGACACTAGACTGAAACAGTGGGAGACTAAATTAGAACGTGTTTTGCACTGAATGTCAAACTCATAATGAATCATTTATATTATTAACTGAAAATCATTTAAAAATTGTAATATATATATTTTGTATTAGTTACAAAAGAGACTTGATGATGTGTCTTTAATTACGATGTCAATTTAGTTTACGTGGTAGTATAAAAATCAATTGAATAATTTGTAAGTCCAAAATCTTATTGCTAAGGAACATTATATTTAATCGAAAATATAAAAAAATGTATTCTTTTCTTAAATAAAAGATACAATATTATCTAATATGATTAACATATATATAACAATTAGTGATTAAGAATAATAATATTTGTATCATTCCTCATTTTTGTTTTATTTTATAGTATTATTTTTTTTTTAAAATTACATTAATTATATAATAAAAAATAAGATTTATTCATATATGTTATATTTTGAATTTTTAAAACGACTATAAATTACTAAAAAATGTTGAAATCTCACTTTTAAAATTTTGTGATCAATGGTTTAATTTTTTGTTATAAGAAGATACAAATGATCATAAAATCTCATCAATATGAATTATTATATATATATGTATATATTGTTTAAATTAAAGTATGTACCATTTAAAAATATATAAATATGTTAATTTTGAAATTTGCATTGAAAAAGTATTGAGATCTTAATATTTTAATTTTAAAATTTACATCAAAAATATCATATCGAGATTTTTTGGATTAGTGGTTCTAATTTTTTTGTTACATCAAATACACAAATGTTAATAAAACTATATTAGTAAAAAGTCTCAATAGTAAATATTTATATAAAATATACTATATATTTATGTTGATATTATTGAAATTTAATTATATACCATATAAAATAAATAAAATGTTTATTTTATTTTTATCATAAAATTATTGTAAGTAAATAAGAAGTATTGTTTTGATTTATGTGATTACTCTAATCACCAATATATTAATTGAAAAACAATTGATTACTCTACCAAGTGTAAGATTTTAGTAATTAATATTTTTCCAAAATCTTACAAGAAATTGATACAACGATGATTTAATTAGAAGCTGTTAAAATCATCAAGCGAGAACATGAATTACACAACAAATTTGCTTTCATAACCTAACCTTCTTTATATTCTTCAAACACCGACATAAAATATCTGGAACTGTCGATTGACAATCTGAAATGGTAACAATTTTTAGTTCAGTCTATTGTTTTCCTTAAATGTGCCTAGAATAAATATTAATGACTAACCAAATGGGTCACATATGTAGTAAAATGTGTTTTGTTACAATAAGAACATCATCATCTTTGTTTAAAATTTGTTACAATAAAAATATAGGGTTCGGTAAAAAATATGAATCCAAGAAAACTGAACCAAATCTTATCCAAAAATAGTACTGAATTTTAACCACATTTGGTTAGATATCTGAATGAGTTCAAAATTTAGGTATCTAGATAACCAAAACCGAACCGATATGAACCGAAATATTTCGGTTATCTGAATATATCTGAACCAAATTTATATACTTAAACGATACTTAAAATACCAAAAATATCTATTGATTTTTTATCTAAATATTTAAGTATATCAATTTTTAATGTTAATTTTAGGTATTTTGTATATATTATTCAAATTTATATTTTTATATTATTTTTATTTTTAGATTTTAAAAATTTAAAGTATATATGAATTTTTTGTTGAAAAAAAATAAATAGTTTATCTGAACTTAAATCTGAACCAAACCCGTAATTATCTACACCAAACCAAACCCGCAAAAATTCAAACTTAACCGGTAATCGAAAGCACACTTCTAATAAAATGTAAAAAATATTGATAAAAAATATATATTATTTATAATATTTAAATACAACATATTTTTAAGAAATTCACTATGCGCAGGCCGCATGATACAGATTATCATCTATTATACCTGTTAGAATTCAAAGAGATTGACAGAAGTAAAGAAGGTATACCAACGCTAAAAAAAATAAAGTTATTGATATTATTACCATTTGCAACTAAGTGGTAATATACTAATATCAACAGTATTAAAACTAACAGTATTAAAATTAAAACGATTTTGGTAGCTAAATGGATGGTTCAAAATCAGCATAAACAATGTATAAAGTTTAAATACGAGTCCACTTTTATAATTTCTGCATGTAGAATACATTAAGAATGCATATTGTCACGTTTGGAGAAGACAGTTCTATATTGTAGGGTTTTAAAAAGGGAATTTTGGGAAAAAGGAACAAGTAAACTAAACTATTGTCCCCTTAGTACAAAATCAATTTTTGTCACTTTTAGACTTTCATTACCCTTTTTGTAAATAAAAATTCATATCAATATATTTACAATACAAAATAATTAAGAAAAATATAATAAGTGAAGTAAACAAGCATGTGCATATATGAAAAATATTTTTGAATTTAAAAAATATTTGGAAATGTAAATTCAAAAATAGGTTAAAAGTGTTAGAATATCAAATCTACCATCTACGACGACTTAGAATATACAATCTACCGAAGACACAATGATCTACGCAACGTAGAATGCACAATACACTTAAAACATTTCGACCTAGTAAGGCAGAATAACAAATCTACATCTCCTTCTATGTTCTATATATTTGGTAGATTATAAGGCATACTAAACGTTCTCATATCTACCTCAGAAGAACTTATTTTCTTCACATTTTTCCTTTATCTACGTTCTCAGTTTTTAACATCTATCACTTCATATATTTTCTAACTTTGTAGAATGTAAGTTCTACTGTATTTATTACCAAATATTTCCTAAATCCGAAAATCTAGGAAAAATGTTTAGCAGATCTTGAAAGTATTTTAATTACTTTTCCAACTTTTTATCAAATTATGACTGCAAATCGACTAAGGAAGTCTTCTTCCTTGATGATCTTTTTTTTTTCTTCTCCTTTTTATATTGTCAATCTAGTTTACTAATACGATGCCTATGTATTTTTTTGTGCTCATGAGTTCGTGATGTTTCTTTTTAAATCACGTATGCCCTTTTATGTTTAATGTGAATCACTAGTAGATTAAAAAGAAAACAAGGAGAGAAAAAGAGAGTTTTGTATCTTCTTCACATGTACGTAAGCAGTGAATATTACTCTTGTCAACATTACTCATTCTTTAAACTTCAGTGGTTGCTTCCTCTGAAGCTCATGTGCTTAGATCAAGATGATGTGTTCCTGTTCAAGAGAAGGATTATAGGGGAGGAAGAAAAGGATTGATGAGAATGACAGAGGATTACAAAGCCGCAATTCTGTTGGGCATCATCAACGTTTTCTATTCCCAACATTAATTTATATTTATACATAAAAAGGAAGAAAAACAAAAGTAATCTCGTGGCAGTGACCCTAAGATCTGCTTCTTTGATTCTTTCCATTGCACAATGTTTCTACTTTTTACTGTTGACTCTTTCTCTGCAACTGTACAAAGATCAGGATTTGCTTCTTCATCTGTTTCTTTTTTCACTATCTGTGCAAAGCTAATGAAATTCTAAGCTCATGCTCTCAATCACAGAACATGTCTACAGCTGAAAAAGCTGCGTACAAAGTAAGGAAGATACATCCAGAACATAAACTATGCAAAACAAAATATAAACCTCTATGGCTCTATCTGGAATCGAAGTGACTACACATTGTTAATGATTTTCGTCGAGCATAATTGCCTTCCCAGCCCCCTACATACGAAGGCAGATATAGATAAAGAAAACCAATTCACATTATATGAAAACAAGATGTTGTAGCAATCTACATACGAAGGCAGATATAGAGAGGGACGTGGCGAGGAGGCATTGTCATCGTTTATAATGAGGAAAAAGGAACCAATACCAAAGAACTAAATTAATCTAGATTTTGAGAGGAGGCATTGTCATCGTTTACAGCATTCATCATCACATCCGGCATAACTGATCCAAGGTCTATGCCGAAGAGACCGAGCAGATTTGATTTCATCGGATTCAGTCTCCATATTCTTAGCTTGATCGTTCGCTGGTGAACAAAGAAACATCGAGAGAAAGCATCGACGATGAAGACAAAAATCCCCTCTTAAGAGGTCGGATCGATGCAGAATTGAAAAATGAGGGCTACGGTTTTCCCTATTTTTACCTTCTTTACTTTAAATAAATTCTAAAAGTATTAAAAACTAATACTAAATATTTGTTTTGCATTAGTCGGTTTTTAGAAATTTTTTTTTTTATAATTAGAAGGATAGAATAGGGTTAACATTAATATTTATTCTAAGTGGACAAGAATTCTTAAAATGATTCTAAGGGGACAATATATGAGTTTTTTTGTTCTTTTTTGGCAAAATTCCCTTTTAAAAATTGTGGTCATCAATTTATAGTTGTAGTTCAAAGTCATGCAAGAAAAATGATGCGAAATTAAGTTCAAAAAGTCATGCAAATGCAAGAAAAATGATAACTGTAAATTAAAACTTAGTACATTAAACATACATTTCATTTTATAATAAATATTTACATAGTTGACGATATTTAACCCAAAGAAAACTATATTTTCCCGTGTTTTTGAATTATATTTATATAACGTGATAACCGAGGAAAAAGAAGGTATGATATCCACCTTTTTCATTCTTCTTTAAAAAAAATAGTTTACGTTGTGACATTATTATTTTAAAATTTAAAATACATTATTATTTTTATATTTTAATTTTACCGATCTGAAAAAAAAATCAATAGAATTAGAATTATATTTTATAAAAATACATATATCTATTTATCTTTTATCATATTTAATGATTTTTTATTTTAATATATATATGAATTTTAATAACTTTTTGATTTTTTTTGGTTTTAGTTAAAATACGTTAAACTGGTAAAATTAATACATTAACTAATCTAGTGAATCGTTAAATTTAACTAAATTTTAATTATTTAAATATCAACAAAAAATTATTTGAGTATTATTACTTTAGATTCGTATTCTAAACTGTACACTTGCAATTAATTTTGTTAATATATATATGCAAAATCTGATATATAAGTTAATGTAAGAGTTAGTTGTTATATTTAGTTTATTTTCTTAAAGTGATATATATATATATATATATGTATAGTATTTTAATGGTGATATATTCATATTAACTATTAATTTAAAAAATCCCAAAAATATATTTTGTATAAAAATTTTCCTTAATGGTGATTTATTGTCATATTTAAAAAACATTGTCAATAATAGAAATCTTTATGAAGGAATTTGTACATGTAACAATAAAGTTGATGTTATGTCATATTTTTCGAAAACTATGTTATTTTATTTTGTCGAATGAATGTAATGATGCCACATATACAAATCATTTCATAAATAATGTTTAGTAAGATTTTTCATGTGTCATGAGCATAGATAATAATTTTAATAAATTATTATTTTATTGTTTACATTTTGACACCATTTTTAATATTTTAACATCACTTGTTTGGAAAAAAACTCTAAATATATTTTTGTAGTATCATTTCTTTTTGTTTCGTTTAACTATTTCTGTTTAATTTAATATAAATTTTAATAAAGTTAGCATTACTTTTTTATAAAAGTCATTTTATTTACAATTAATTTTGATTATATAGATACAAAATATTATATATAATTGATGTAAAAAATATTTTAAATTACTATTTCGTTTATTTTTATTAATTTAACACACACAAACACACACACACACACACACACACATATATATATATATATATATATATATTATTTTAGTGGTGAGAGATGAGTTATAAGTATATTTCAAAAGTTGTGCTAAAAATATATATTTATTCAGAAAATTAACTTTAGTGATGATATCAGAGTTATTAGCCATTGCCATATTTAGAAATCCTTGCCAAGAAATAGAGATTTTATACTGAAATTATATATGTTACAATGCTATACCATATTTTTTTTTTAAAACCATGTCATCTTTTTTTTTGAGAATGATTGTTGCGATGATACATATATAAAATATTTTTCAAATAAAGTTTAGAGGATTTAATAAAGTTAGGATTAAATTTTTATAAAAAATATTTTATTTATATCATTTTATTTTCATATATAAATTATAATAGTTTTGGAATTTATTGGTTTTAGCTATCAGCAAAAATTTGATTTGATTAGTATTGCTTTATTTTTATATTTATTAATGAACACTTACAGTTAATTTTGATTATATATAAATATAAATATATATATATATATGATAATACTTGATGTAAAAATATATGTACTTATAATTTCGTTTTATTAATTAGCATATATAATATTTTAATGGTGAGATATGAGTTATTAGTATATTTAAAAAAATTGCTAAAAATTAATATTGATATAGAAAAATGACTTTAATGTGATATAAGAGTTATTAGTTATTACCATATTTAGAAAGCCTTGCCAAGAAATATAAATCTTTATAAATGAAATTATATATATCACAATGCCATGTCATGATTTTTAAAAGCCATGTCAAATATGTGGTGATAACACATATACAAATTACTTTAGGAATGAGTTGCAAATCTTACTGAATAAAGTAGTGACTAATGTTCTAAGAGCTTCTTTATCCCAGTATTCACAAAGGGTTTTTAACAGAAAATGTGGATGTGGACCCCACAAAATAACAACAAACTCCAATTAAAGTCATGAAGGAAGAAACATTTGCCGTTGGATTTTTGCACTGTTCGTGGGTTCCACCGATATCTGACGGCCCGCGATTAGTGCATTTTTTTTTAAATCAGACAAAAGTGAGTATGCGCTATAAAGATGCTCTAATGGTCAATCCGGCTTATGTCTCTGCTGAACTTTGTTGTACCTCTAATGTTCATTATCAATCCAAAATTAATGACAAAAAAAGGTAGTGACTAAAATTTCAGAGAATAGTCTTAGTCGTCTCTTGACTTCCGTAGTTTCTAATCAGTACAATTTAATTATTTATCAGTCTCAGTCTAATAAGAGTGCCCTCTTTTGACTTGTCTTCAAGATTCAGTATTCGATCAAAAGATAATTCTTTGGTTGATATCCAATGAACTATTAATGTTAATGGTTAGGAGCTCTATACAAGAAAAATTAGAAGGTTGATATTCAATGAACTATTAATGTTGATGGTTAGGATCTATACAAGAAAAATTAGAGTTTTCAAAGATGTTAAGAAAAAGACCCACAATGTCATTAATGACATAAAAGCATTTATCATACTATTGAGCAAATTTTCAAAATATTGTTAACTGATTCATATTTACAAAATAGATAGCTAAGCAATTAGCGTAACTTCATAAAAATATATGTCATGCATGATATGAGAATGACGTCCAGCCATAAGGAAACATGGTATTTCAGAAGCCTTCAGTAAAAAAAAAACAGGTATTTTTTTTTTTTTTTCACCTGAACTGATAATACTCATTCAAAGTTGGAACACAAGTTTTCATACAAACTGACGAATATAATGGAATAACCAAGAGTCCAAGAACTGGCAGCCTGGTTAGAATCCACTACGAGGTGACTTTCGAATACAACCAGGACAAGTTGGAACACGAGATTTCATACAAACAGACGAATATCATGGAATAAAAAAGAATCCAAAGAACATGCAACTAGAATGCACTGCAGAGTGACTTTCGAATAGAACCACGACACGAAACATAAACTAGGAATCGCAACTAAACCATAACCAGCGGAAACCAATTAGCTACACAAAAGCAAAGGACGATTCAGTGCAACAAACCTTCCCACTTAACAGAGAGCTATGATTTGGATATATCGCAGCTGCCACCGAAAAACATGGTATTTCAAAATAACCATAATCTTGTGTATTTCATAATTTACTAATAACAGAAAGTAATGTTGAGAAAGGTCTCATCCATTTCTTCGAAACTGGGCTATGGATGCGATGGTTGACAATTTTCTTTTCTTTTCTTTTGATGTTATTAAATAAACGTAGAGCTTGGTTCACATATTTCTTTTTTTGGGACCCCAGTCGCGCCCCACTTATAATCAGAGCTGGCTCTAATCTAAAGCTAGTAAAAGTAGGGCTTTAGACACTAAATTAGAATAAAATAATTTACAGGCATCGCAGTTACATAAATGCTTTTTTTTGCCAAGAATGTTAATATCATATTAATCATATTAATGATGTTTAGATTATACAAAGTGAAATCTAGAGCTACTCTACCAAGGCAAAAACAAATAAAAACAAGGTAGAGCAAAGAAGGTTAACCACAAGAACCCAAGAAACTTATAAAATCCAAAAAGACAAAAGGGGTCGAAATTTCTTTCTATCCCTTCTTGCCAAAATATTGCTCTTCACATCTATGTAGATCAGCCTGGAGATCGCAGCATGAATAACAACACAACTGTTATGGTAGGCCTTATTTCTCTGCTTCCAGAGGTGAAAAACAGTTGCTTGGGCAGCTAGTTTCCAGTGGTTTTGCCCTTTTTTTTTGTGTTTAGGGAACATGGTACGACGTTAAGGGGGACCCAATATAATCTTTTTGCGTTTTAGGCAAGCCTGCTTACAATAATGGATAATAATGTCTTACAAAGAGTAGTCAATGGTCAGGAGACTCGTACCAACTCCTAGACATATCTAACATATAAAATTTGGTATAATTTTATAGTGACATTAAAAACGACGTTATCCCACAATATTTAATGTTGTGTAAATAATATTACACTAAATTTGATATAATAATATTCATAACATCAAATATTAAAAAGTATATTTTATTAATTTTATTTAATTAAAATAGAATAATTTTATTAATTAGCTTTAACATATAGCTAATATATCATACTATTTCCTTTTTTTATTTTCACTTTACTATAATATTAAAATATTACCTTACTTATATAATTTTAATTAATAGTATAATTAATGAGTATTACCAGTTACATAAAATTCTAACAACATAAAAATACTATTCATTTTTAAATGTAGAATCTTTTAATTTAAAAAATATTTCAAATAAATTAAATAAAAAGAAAAATAAATTAAAAAGAAAAATAAACTTTATAAATAAAATCTGAATAAAATTACCAAAATTTAATAAATAAATATAAAATATAAAATATTTATCAAACTACCAAAAAACAATATATATATATATATAATTGTTTTGGGCTACAATATAATTTAAAACTAAAATGTAAAATTTGATATTATGATTGGAATTGCCGTCATCACTATTAAATAACGAGTCAAATGACCTCATCAAAATTTTTTTATTGTTTATTAAATGTTGAGACGATATTTCTAAAATTAATAGAACTGAAACATTTTTGTTAAAAACTAAAATATAGAAAATTGAAAGATTATGGATGAAAAATTATAAAACCTAAATCTAATGATAAATAGTAGTAATATATAAACCATATAAATTTATTATATATATTTTTAACAATATATGTTTAATAATTTAATAGTTTTATTGTAAATAATGTATTTTATTTAATTATATATCCTTGATTTTATTTGAAATATTATTATTTAAAAAAACTAATTGTAAATTTAGTTTTAAAATATCAATTTAGTTTGTTGATATTAACATATTTTGATATTAGTGAAATGAAATTATTATATAACATTATTTTAAAAATGCTAATGTTATACTAAAAATCTATATAAAAATATTGGGCAAAATACATTTTCAGGACATTTATAACTTCTAAATGCTTTTAAATGTTTTTAAAAATAATAAATGCATCGAATAAAAACCTAATGTTGTTACAATTGTCCTAATGCCAATCAAGACCTGCCGGGATTAAAAAAAATAAAAGAGTACCCAAAATAAAATGAGCAAATTAGCTCAATACCCTATTTCCCCCCAATTTCTTTCCCTTCATCTTTATCATTTTCCCTCCATTCTAAAATCTGCCGACAAAAGAAAAAGAAATAACATCTACGGAGCACGAATCAATTAATTATTTAATGCATGGGGCCCTTTGTTTTCTCAATCTCGCCCAGTTTGCTTTTTTTTATATACATAATGCGTGGGGTCCTATGTTTTTTAATTAAAAGTAATGAATGATATGTGTAATTATATAAATTATATTATATTTTCAATGTGAAATAATATTATTTTTTTTAATTTAAAATATTTTATAGCAACTTTTATTTTCAAAATATAAATTATTTTATTATAAACATAATTTTTATATTATTAAATAAAAATAAGTTAATTATATATAATTATTTTAAAAGTTTTATATATTTTAACTGCAAATATGGTACCAAAAACTCTATGAAAACATTGAACAATGAGCATTTAGAGGACATTAACATTTTGTAAATATTTTTGTAAATATTTTTGTAATAATTGTTGATTGGATAATAACAAATATAATACTTATGCTAATGTTATACCAATCAAACCGTTAGAGCACCATTAACCCTCTCCTATTAAATGATAATAATGTTGACTTAGTTAGAGCACCATTAACAATGATTGTTTAAGGTAGGGGTGTTTAACAATTTTTAATTAAAAAAAAAAGAAAGGGAAGAAGAATTAGAAGCAGCTCTTAATTAGACATTTACAAGCTGTTGTTTGCACTGTTCGTGGACTCCACTAACACGTGACATCCTGCGATTGAAGCTTTTTTAATCTATCTTATTAAAACAGAAATATTATGTTGGACCTAACATTTATTTTGTAAGTTTTTAAATTAAATACACCTTTATATTTTATATTTAAACCTACATTAAATCACTAATGTTCATTTCTTTATATTACTATCCATGTTTCTAAACAATATACTTATTTCTTTATACTACTATCAATGTTTCCAAACAATATATTTATATACTACTATCAGTGTTTCCAAACAATACAATAATTAATCTTAGTTATTTTATATCCATCATTTTCTCTTTAAATTTTTGTAGAAACGTCATAATTTCATAAATTGCAAAATAATGAACTTTAAAATTTGGATTATAAGATTACAAATTATGAAACTATTACAATTTAAATCAAATTACATATCGGTCATCCATCAGTTGAATCGGTTAGTCTCGGGTTTTAGTGATTTTTTAATATGAATATTTTAAAAATCTAAATTGAATTGTTAGATCTCCGGATTAACTGGTATAATCACAATCGGGTTGAATAAAAATACTGATTTAAATACAAAAATATTTTAAATACACACTCTTTAAAAGTTACCAAAATATTTGTTAAGTTATTAGTGAAATTTTTCATCTTAAAATATTCCGCGCTTCCAAAGCGCGGGTCAAGATCTAGTTTTGTTTTAAGACAAAAAAATTAAAAAGAGATTTTAAGCATCTCTCTTAAACAATTTTAGGGTTATTAATGCTTTTATACCATTTTCAACGCGGATCTCCACAAGAGTTTTAAGGAAGAGGGAGACCACATTTTGGTCAAAAACGGTCGCCACAGTCGCCAAACAAGAGGCATCTTTGGTGGGTTTTTTCAACTGTTCTCTGGCTCCACTGATACGTGGCGACCCGCAGTTGATTATTTTTTAATTTTTTTTTTAAATCTGACAAAAAAATAAAAATAAAAAAAATACTTGAAACCCATCTTGGGTTTCCGCGTTGATGTTGCTCTTATGATCTTGTGTTCCCACTCTCTCTTCCTCAAGTGTCTTTGTCACTAAGTCTCTCTTCGAGTCTTCTCAATTCGTCTTCACATGCACAACACCCTTCTTCTTGTACTTCACTCTCATCGTATCATCTCTTCTCCCACACGCACAAAGTAATAACAGTCTGAAAAACAAAGAAGAAGAAGAAGAAAAAAAATGTTGTCAACTCGATTTAATTTCATTTACGTACTCGTCTCTCTCATCCTCTCCGGCTTCGTTTCCTCTCAAAAGTTATCAAGAGATGAGGGTATATATATATATGTTAATGTGGTTGTACGTGTTCACGTATTCGGTTCGTCAGTGTATAATGATGTTGGTTCTCTCTGTTACAGTGGAAGTTTTAAGAGACGTAGCGAAGGTGTTACACCAAAAGAACTGGAATTTCAGTGTGGATCCATGCGACGTCACTTCGACCATAGGAGGATGGAGAAATCCTAATGCCATCAAGGGCTTCGAATCGGATGTTACTTGTAACTGCTCCTCCTCCGTTTGCCATGTCACCAGCATGTTTTTTTTTTTTTTTTTTGATATCTCTGGTGTCTGGGCAGCCACTTTCCCAAATATCCTCCGAAGGGGTCCAGCGCCCCAGCAGTAAGGATGTTAAATCGCTGTGGCCGGGTTTCGAAGCTGGGTGGCGGGCACCTCAGCCGAGGTTCCATTACCACCAGGCTACGAAACCCGGTTTGTCACCAGCATGTTCGTTCCTCTCTCTCGTTTATCCAAAAAATCAGAACTACACATTCTCCCCCAAAATAACTTAAAAACCAAAGTAATTTTATCTAATTTATTGTAAATAATCTTATATTTATGTTCTAACAACCAAAATTATTCGATATTTTAACCTGAATAAACCTATATTTTTATCTAAATTATTTAACATGATCCTAAAATCTAAAAAAGGAAAAATTGGATCTAATATTTTATGGATATTAGTCCGATTAATTTTTTCTTACTCGAACCAAACTCAAAACAAACCGAATTTCATAAATACTGATTTTCTACGTTATTATTATTTGAAATAACTAAAAATACAACAAAAAATAAACTTAAAAACCAAAATTGAACTCAAACTAATAACTAAAAAACTATAAGCATTATGGTCCTTTTTATCTAACAGTAATTATTGGTAATACATCAATTATATAATTTTTAGAAGATACAAGCGCTCTCCAAATGCTTTTGACAAGTGTTTTCATATGAAAGTTTTGGTAGAACATTTACATTTAATATATATATATATATATATATATATATATGTTTTTTTAAATAAGTTAATAGAATTTATTTATTTTATTTATAATATCACAAAATTATATTTGTATCCAAAAATAAAATTTTTATTTTAAAAATAAAAATAAATCTTAAATTAAAATATTCTAAGTTTTAGAGAATAATATTTTACATGTAAAATAATTAAATATGACATTATTATAAATATGTATGTATTGTAAATATAAATATATAAAAATTATTTAGGAAAAACAAATTATAAACTATATGTATTTTATATATAAATTGTTTAATATTCTACCAATAAATTTATTAAATACATTTATGAAATAATACTGCTTTTAGCATACTAATCATATAGTATACTGCTAATACTTTGTCATAGCTCTACCAATCAAGTCATCACTTCTAAGCCTATTATTACCTATTAGAATGATTAATAATTTTAAATAGATTGATTAACCTCTTTTTCTAAAAGTAAGTAGATTTGAGCAAAAAAAGAGTAGATTTTAAGCAAAAAAGAGAAGAAATAAGTTTAGATGTCCTTGACAAAAAGAGAAGGTTTAAGATGCCTGAATGTAGAGAAGTTACGAAGCAATCCCTGAACTGGTCTTTTCTGACTCGTCGGTGAATCTAAAACCTGATTAATTTTACAGGGTTATTTATCTTTCGTGCCGAATGCATGCTATTATTGGGTTAAAAACATAAAAGGCCTATTCTTTTGTAAACCGTATTTTGAAAGGTCTCTCTTAAATCTTGGACAGAGTTCTAAAGGGACAAAACCTTGATGGATCTCTTCCTAAAGAGTTCGCTGGACTTCCTTATCTCAATAATATGTAAGAAACCGAATAGCAAATATTAACACTCCCTTTATTACAATATATCTGCAACTATTGTGTTTTTCATTAACTAACTTAACTGTCACTCTTTTCTTTCTCAGTGATCTGTCTAGAAACTATCTCAACGGTTCCGTTCCTGCGGAATGGGGAGCCTTGCCACTTGTAAACGTGTATGTTATATGTGTATCTCTGTTCATATATAGTTCACATCTGCATATCAATGTGTGGCTTGATTGAGTTTGTTTGTTTGTTTGGATGGTGAACTGCAGTTCAGTAACTGGAAACCGGATAAGTGGTCCAATCCCAAAAGAGATTGGAAACATTACAACCCTTATGATTCTGTTAGTACACTTCTTTGAAAATGTAAATGTTTCAGATAATTCAAACTTTAGTGATAATGTCTTTGATTTTTTTTTTTGTGTGTACGAAACATTTGCTTTTTAGTGTCTTGGAATTCAACCAGATTTCAGGTAAAATACCTCCAGAGCTTGGGAATCTACCAAACATTCAAAGACTGTAAGAATCATTGTCCAAGTTTTAAAAAAAAAATCTACGGAACATTCATAGAATTCACTAGTGTTGAGAGTATGTTTATCTTTGTAGGCTTCTTAGCTCGAACTACTTGAGTGGGGACATCCCAAGAACATTCTCCAAACTTACAGAAATGGCTGATTTGTAAGTATTCCTCTGATTTTCGTCTATTCCGGCCCCCTTTACCATTTTGTCTAAATAGGCAATGCATATTTTGCTGGAGATTCTAACTTATTATATCTACATATTATTTGTAGCCGTATAAGTGACAACCAGTTCACCGGTACTGTACCAGATTTCATACAGAACTGGACAGAACTTTATAAACTGTAAGCAACCTTTTCAGCGTAATCAGCCTCTTTCGTTTCCCATATCGGTATTGGTGACTTACAAAAGAAGTGGAATGTTGTTTTGCTTTATGTTACAGGTGTATTCAAGCAAGTGGTTTAGTTGGACCGATTTCTAGTACCCTTAGTCCTCTTAAAAAATTAGTAGACTTGTAAGTACACCAACTTTGAGTATGTGTGATTCGTTGTTATCACCTTTAGTATACTCATACCAATGATATTTATTGTTTCTTTTCCAACTTTTTTTTGTAGGAGGATCAGTGACTTGGGTGGACCAGAGTCATCATTTCCGCTACTACAAAACTTGCCGCCGTCGATGAAGACATTGTGAGTTTGATTCTAACACATAAACGAATTCAGTAATAGTTTCTTCCCACCTTTGTTGAGCTTAAATTCTACTTCCACTCGCTATTTGTTTGCAGGATTGTTAGGAACTGCAGTCTTACAGGAGAGTTACCTGCGTATATTGGACAGATCACATCATTAAGACTCTTGTAACTAAACTATCTTCTTTGGTCAGCATAAAATATGAAAAAGAATTCAAGATGACATTGTGAGACTCATTTTGCAGAGATCTTAGCTTTAATAAACTAAGTGGACCAATTCCGGTAGAATATAGAGCTCTTTCCAGCGTAGATAACATGTATGACTCTCTTCTTTTTTTTTGTTTAAAATCTATCTATGGATGAAAGTAAAATGCTTGAATTTTGTTTTCTAATCGTACAGGTGTCTTACAAGTAACATGTTAAATGGGGAAATACCAACTTGGATGGTAGACAAAGGAGATAATATGTGAGTTTTCTTCAACGGTATATTCATATATAACACAATATTTTGCAGTGACACACTCGAATTTCAATTTGTTTGGTTATTTATACTGCAGTGATCTTACGTACAATGCCTTTACTAGTGATCCAACCACCGCAGAATGTCAGCGAAATGCTGTGTAAGAAAAAAAAAAAAACTTCTCGTGCCTTAGAAAATATCAGTATACATCTTACAATTTCTTTGGCTCTCATTCACAGGAATATGTTTTCAAGCACAAGTCCTTTAGTTGCAAATAACTAGTAAGTCTTTCTTTTCTTAAAATCGTCTTGCTCACTAACATCTCAGAAAATATTTTATGCCATAGTTAAAGCAGTCAGACCAACTCTCAGTTCTTTCTTGTGACCGTAGACTATGGCTACTTCTCTCTAATATTGATATTATGTCGTTAATGTTTTGCTACAGCTCAAACGTTTCATGTCTGAGTAGCTATAAATGTCCCAAAAGTAAGTCTTTGCACAAATTCGTATCGCTGAAAAATCTAGCAGCGCAGCTGATTTAACTTTTTTCATTCTTAAGCTTTCTATGGACTTCATATAAACTGTGGTGGTACTGAACTTACATTCAATGGCACTAAGTATGATGCTGATCCATCGGATAGACCAATGTTCTACGACAGTAGAAACGGTTGGGTTTCTAGCAACACCGGGAACTTTTTCGAAGATGAGCGGTCTCCCAATAAAGTAACCTTATGGGCAAACACATCAAGGCTAAAGATAGCAGATCCTAGCCTCTATACACATGCACGTCTCTCTGCCATTTCCCTCACTTACTACGCATTGTGTCTTGGTAAAGGAAAATACACCGTTAATCTTCACTTCGCTGAAATTATGTTCAGTGACGACCAAACGTACAGCAGTTTGGGGAGACGATTTTTTGACATATACGTTCAGGTACTTCAACCTTGTCTAAACACATGTTTGAAAATATTGTAATGCTTTGAATCAACTGGTGTGTGTGGTAATGTGCAGGGAAAGCTTGTGGTTAAGGATTTCAATATAGTAGATAAGGCAAAAGGTGCTGGAAGAGCTGTGGTTAAGAGTTTCCCGGTCATGATTACAGATGGGAAACTTGAAATAAGATTGTTCTGGGCTGGTAAAGGAACTACAACTATTCCTGTAAGAGGTGTATATGGTGCTCTCATATCGGCTGTATCTGTAGATCCAGGTAAACTTTGCCAAACATGAGACTATCTCGATTTCACATTTATTTGAGTGTTTTTTTTGTTCTCTTGAAGTAGCGGAAGCTTTAAGAATAGAACTAGAGATCCGTAGATTATGAGAATACCCGGAAAACTAGGATAATCACAAAGATCTTATTTAGTCTAAGAATTCCTAAGATCGATGTCTTCTTAAATTCGTTGAGATCACCAATGATCTACCGAAAACAAGGAACAAAAGAGAAAACTCTTAACTTTTATTAATAATCAATCAACTGAATACAATGTTAAGCCTAGACGGCTATATATAAGAAAGCCATAAAACCCTAAAACATTAAGATAATTATCTAAAATAATTAATAAACCAATAATAACTAATAAAATAAATGATAAGATATTTAAAATATTTCTAAATATCTATCTACATCATTCCTGATGTAGCGGAAGCTTCTAGGGATAGTACTAGAGATCCGTTGATTCTGAGAATACCCGGATAACTAGGATAATCACAAAGATCTTATTTAGTGTAAGAATACCTAAGATCAATATCTTCTTAAATTCGTTGAGATCACCAATGACTTACAGAAAACAAGGAACAAAAGAGAAAACTCTTAACTTTTATTAATAATCAATCAACTGAATACAATGTTAAGCCTAGACGGCTATATATAAGAAAGCCATAAACCCTAAAACATTAAGATAATTATCTAAAATAATTAATAAAACCAATAATAACTAATAAAATAAATGATAAGATATTTAGAATATTTCTAAATATCTATCTACATCATTCTCTCCGGGTTGGAAAAGATTCGTCCTCGAATCTTGATCGTAGTCTCTGAATCCATCATATTTTCCAAGAAAAACTCTTCCTCGAATCTTCAATAGCATGTTTTGCACGATTTTTGCACGGAACTGTTTGTAACTTGAAGCTTCACAAATCCGCTTTTGCACAGAATTTGCACGCAGCAGATTATTAAAATTCTGCACAAAGTCTTCATCAATTCGATTTTGCCCTATTTTTGTACGAAACTTCTCCTGCACAAACGTTTCACATATCTCGCCCCGCCCGAAATTTGCACGGCTCAGATTTTCAAAAAAACTTTCTTTAAAGATGAAGTCAATATGATGAACATCTTCTTCATACACATCATAAATCGGATCACCATAGATCTCCCGATAGATCTCATGGTTTTCTTTTCCCTCAACAAAAGGACTCTCGTCCAGTATAGTGCAGTAACTGCAGATCAACATGACATCCAGAATCGTTCTTCGATTAAGAAACCAAAGACACGCAGCTCTGATACCACCTGATGTAGCGAAAGCTTTAAAGGATAGAACTAGAGATCCGTTGATTCTGAGAATACCCGGAAAACTAGGATAATCACAAAGATCTTATTTAGTCTAAGAATTCCTAAGATCGATGTCTTCTTAAATTCGTTGAGATCACCAATGATCTACCGAAAACAAGAAACAAAAGAGAAAACTCTCAACTTTATTAATCAAATCATAAACTCATATATATAATAAAACCAAAAAACCTTAAATAATAAAGATAATTATCTAAAATAAATAATAAATTAAATAACAAATATTTGGATTTATCCCAAATATTTATCTACACCATCTCTTGACTTTATCATTAACGATCTTGCTGTAGATTTCATTCCACCTAAGGAAGCTGGCACTGGAAGTGGTGGTGGAAGCTTTTTTGGCACGTTGGTTAGTGCTGTAGTTGCTTCCACGGTGTTTCTTGTGATTTTAATCGGTGGTATCTTATGGTGGAGAGGTTGCTTAAGACCCAAGAGTCAGATGGAAAAAGGTAACTTAGCAAGAGATTGATTTGAGTTAAAAGTTTCTGTTTTCTTCCCAAACTTAACGGTGTTTCTTCTTCACCTTCAGATTTCAAGAACTTGGATTTTCATATAAGTTCCTTTTCGTTGAAGCAAATCAAAGTTGCTACCAACAACTTTGATCAGGCAAACAAGATAGGAGAAGGTGGCTTTGGTCCTGTACACAAGGTTAGCATCATAATGTAGTCGACAATTTTTCGATTAACTATTTTTAATAATTTAAACTAATAGAAATTTAATAGCTACAATCTATTCTATCATCTAAAATTGATTTTGATGATCTATATTATTATTATTTTTATTTTCAATGATTTTGCTGATTTATCAGATTCTTCATGATTTTAGACTGAATTTTCAATTTAAGAAAATTACAACTTACTATTACTACTTAATATAAAATGTACTGAAAACTTAAATATCTATCTTTTAAAAAAAAAAATTTTTTGCAAAACAATTTTCTTTCATAAAACGGAGAGAGTAGTTGTCTGAAAATTCGTCTTTTGTATGAATCCAGGGAACGTTAACAGATGGAACCGTAATGGCGGTGAAACAGCTGTCATCGAAATCAAAACAAGGGAACCGAGAGTTCTTGAACGAGATTGCTATGATTTCTGCTCTACAACATCCACATTTGGTTAAACTGTATGGATGTTGCGTCGAAGGTGACGAGCTCTTGCTAGTCTACGAGTACTTAGAAAACAACAGTCTTGCTCGCGCACTTTTCGGTTAGTTGCACACTTTGTAAAAGTACTAAAACACTATGTTCGTCAGTAAAAACTAACACTATTTATTTTGTTTATTAAAGGTACTCAAGAGACTCAAATAAGACTAGATTGGCCAACTAGGCAGAATATTTGCATTGGAATAGCAAGAGGTTTAGCCTATCTTCATGAGGAATCAAGACTCAAGATTGTACACAGAGACATCAAAGCGACTAATGTCTTGCTGGACAAGGAACTCAACGCAAAGATTTCGGATTTTGGTCTTGCTAAGCTTGATGAAGAAGAAAACACACACATCAGCACACGGATAGCAGGAACCTAGTGAGTCCATCAATCGATCACTCCCAAAAAATTCTCAGCTATGTTTGGATTTCCTGTAAACAAAAACAAACTTGTTTATGCAGCGGATACATGGCCCCAGAATACGCCATGAGAGGTCATTTGACGGATAAAGCCGACGTCTATAGCTTTGGCGTCGTTGCTTTAGAAATAGTTCACGGAAGAAGCAACACGATCACACGTTCCACAGTTGATACCTTCAACCTTCTTGACTGGGTAAATTTTATTTCTTTAACTCTAAACTCTAAACCCTAAGCGTTAAACACGTTTCTTAACAAAAATCATGACTCTGAAACTCAATATATTTCCAAAGGTACACGTTCTAAGGGAGCAAAACAAACTGATGGAAGTAGTAGACCCGAGGCTTGGAACAGATTACAACAGAGAAGAAGCAATGACCATGATCCAGATAGGGATCCTTTGCACCAGTCAGGTTCCGTCGGAAAGGCCGTCTATGTCAACGGTGGTGAGCATGCTCGAAGGAAGTTCCACGGTGAATGTTGAGAAGCTTCTTGAAGCTTCGTTAAACAGAGTCAACGAGAAAGACGAAGAGAGCATGAGGGCAATGAAGAAGCATTACGCGTTGACGGATCAGAATAGCAGCACCGACGGACCATTCACGTCTTCTTCTACGTCAACGCCAACCACAACGATCTTTATCCTCTTAAGCTTGATGCTGCTTACTGGGACTCCAGAGTTTAGTTATGAATTATATGTTTTTTTAAGCTAAAAAAGGGAATTATATGTTTTTGCAAAACAAAAAGAAATTATGGAGCAAATAATTATCTTTTGTCTGTTTAGTCTTTTTTTTTTTTGAAACACAAACTTTCATTCTATTCTAGTCAAACTTAGTTAGAAGCCAAAACCGTTTCGTTTACAACTACAACATTCTTTGCTAGCCCATTGGCTACTCTGTTTTTTTTTTCCTTGGAATCCACTCAAACGATATGGATTCAAATTCGTAAGCATACAACAGAATGTCTTCGACCACTCCATATATCTCAGGCACACAGTTGACTATTTTTTAATGCTGTTCATCAGTTGCAGGGAGTCTGATTCGCAAGCTATCTTCTCGATCTCCAGGTACTTGCAACAAGCAACATCGCTGCTCTCATTGCCGGTGTTCCGCCATCAAGTAGACCTCCATTTCCAAAGCTCAGAATTGTTCTGTCCTGTTGTTGTAGGTGATTGTCCAGGAAAATCGACCAATTACATATATTCGGACCCTATACTAAAACATACATTAACACATCAAATATTCAAATTTCATACACCAACTAACAAAATTTGGTTTTTACGTACATTGACCAATTTTCTGTTAGTCAAAAATAATAGAATCTGAACTGTTCATTACATATTGGTGACATGTCAATCGAAAATATTATGTGGCTTTTAATATTTTAAATAATTAACAACTAATAATAATAATTTCTATGACAAAAGTGAGAAGGAGATTCAAACCCGGATGTGGACTATACTTCATAGGAACCATTAACCATTGGGCCAGACTCAGTTTATTGATTATATTCTATATTGCTTTCTATTTATATCAATGCAGATTTCATGAAGATTTCAATCTTCTTCTCTTGTCTTTCACCATCCAAACAAAATAAAATAATCAAAAAGCAATTCTTTTAAATAATATTTTTTAAGTTTTTGTCACCAAAAAATAAAACTTTTTATAATAATTTTTTTTTAATTTTTCCAATTTTAAAGTATTTTCAAATTAAAAAAAAAATTTAAAAGTTGGAAAAAAAGAAAAAAAATTGTAAATAAATTATAATAAAAAATTTAATTAAAAAATTATAATTAATCATTATTTTAATTTTTATTATTTGTTTAAAGAATTATTTATAATTATATATGCCTATAAATAAAGGAGTAGAATAGTCTTTTGTCTATTTATAAAATAATTTTTGATCATTTTTTTCTTAAAGACTTTTTGACAAAACCTTAGAAATGTTATTTAAAAGAATTGTTTTTTGATTATTTAAGTTTGTTTGGATGATGAGAGACAATGGAAGCAGATGGAAATATTTATGAAATATTCATCAGAACAAATACAAAACAATAGAGAATATAATCAATGTGTTACAAAAACAAAAAAGAAAATATAATCAATAAACTGCATTTGTCGCAGTGGTTAATGTTCCAATGAAATCTTGTCTAGTCCCAGATTTGAATCTCACCCCACCTATCTTATAGAAATTATTTTTATTAGTTATTAATTATTAAAAATATTAAAAAAACACTTAATATTTTTGATTGATATATAACTGACATTTCAGATTCTGTTAATTTTGACTAACAGAAAATTGGTCAATGTATATAATAGCCGAATTTTATTAGTTGGTATATGAAATTTGAATATTTGATATATGTTTTGATACAGGATCCGAGTATATGTACTGATCGGGACAGTAACCCGTGATTGTCCATTCCAATCCAGCGGGACACTACCAGGCCGCGTCTGATCTCATGACTGTACGCTGTTAACTGTCCTTGGTTTCTTCTGTTTCGACGTGGGGACCTCCTGTTCATTTTGACATTCACGTGCCTGAGCAATTGTTTCTTATGCTGTCTCCTTTTATTCATTTCTGATCTATAACACCGGTCAGGCAATCGATTCGCTGAACCGTTTTGAATAGAATATTATATATATATATATATATATATATTTTTTGGTTTAAGATATTTTTGTGATTAGAGCATGCCTATTAGGGGATTATAGGAGAGATTCACACATTTCCCAAAAAAAAAAAATAATAATGTGATTTTGGTGAATTTGTATTGCATGAAATCGGTGGCAAGAGATAGTATCATTACTGTTTCGCGAATCCCACGACACATAGCGACCCGCAATTGGTTCTCTTATTAATTTTAAAAAAATCAAATCAATAAAACAAAAATAGTGAAAAGTTGCTTTTTGGAAATCGAACCCCCCTTTTGCTAATGGGCATACTCTCAACAGGGCCGTCTCAAACTTTATTGGGACCTTGTTCAGATTTTTTAATATATTTTAATAATCAGAAATAATTAATATGCCTCTTGATATATTACAAAAATCTTGTTATTTAATTTTCTTAAAAAAACTAAATGATGATATTCTTCGAATTTTTGATACAAAATTATCAATCGAATCAACTTAACATTTGAAATTTTTAATGCAAAATCATCGACTAAATCACCAAGTTTGATATTTTTTAGCCACTCTTCTAGCTTTTTCAATTTTTCTTCTGATGTTTATTATATCTATAATCAGAAGTTATAATCTATAAATATAATATAGTATAAATATGGATAATGGTTAGACCAAAAGTTGTAGACTCTATATTTTTTCTCAAAAAAAAGTTATAGACTCTTTTATTTTTTCTCTTGTCGACAGAAAATGTAAGCTAGTTTTCTTTTCTCTGTGTTTGCAATCTATTTTGTAAAACAAATTGGTGAAAATTTTTATCTTACTTTTTCTATTTATAATTCACTAAACTCTATAATATTATTTGAGAAATCAGTTTCCTATGTGTCGCGTTCACGTTAACTTCTACGTTGGTTGATTACAATGATACCCTTAATGAATCAAATATATATCTAATTATCATTATTATATGCCTGTTTTATTTTATTTTTCCTTTTTTATTTAGGTTTTCTTTTTATTTTTTATTATAAAATAACCTATATATCTAAGAAAATTAAAAATTAAAAAAAAAACGAAAATACATTTTATATATAATGTAATTCATAAAAAGGAAAGTTCACAAAATAATATTGATTTTAATTCTTAAGAGAGTTAATTTTTGAGATATCCAATAAAAATATTACATCTAATTTAGTTTGATTTTTAAAATTATCAAAATATAATATATTATAAAAAGGAAAAGTCTAAAAATTTTAAAAACTGAATTTAGAAACGAAAATATATGTACATATAATATGATTTCATTAAAAAGGAAAGTTCACAAAATAGAGTTATTCCATTTAAAAAAAAATAACATAAAATTTACTTTTGAAGTAAAAAAAATAAATTATTTATATCTATTCTTTCTTTGCTGGAAAACTATATTTTCATATAATTTGATTTCATAATAATGAATTTCACACATATAAATAATCTTGATAATAGAAAAAAAAAAGAAAATTGTATTTGTTTTGACAATTTTTTTTGAATAATACAAAATATATATTTTCAAAGTGATTATATAAAATAATTAAGTAACATAAATTGATATAATATAATTTCTTAAAAGTAATCACAAATAGTTTTACTGCTTATTTTTAAGAGATAATAAAATACAAAATAAATTTCAACAATAAACACATTTTGATCAAATAATTATAAAATATTTTTTGATCAAAGAATAGAATAACACTAATTTTTTAAATGAGGTAGGTATTATATTTTATCATAATTTAAAAAAATCTTAGCATTTATTTTCCTTTTTAATTTTATGTTTTATGTTTGTGGAACTTAATATAACCATAATAAAAATACCCTAGAAAATCTGAGTTTTCATTTACAAGATTATTTAAAATATTTTTTTTAATTTAAATAAATTTCAGTTTACCATTCAACATATCCAAAGCATAAAATTATTTAAAATTTATAAAATATTTTTATTTATTAATTACTTATATTTATAACTTAATATTGTTCATCACTTTATCTTCTAATATTTGTTTAAAAATTAACATATAATGTGATAAATATTACCAAAATACATACACATTTAATTAAACGATAAATAAAATAAAATTTGACTTAATTATATAAAAAAATATTATACTTCAGTTTTCATTTGAAAAAAAAATGTTTAACTTAGTATACTCACAACATGAGTGATTTGATTAATCCAACTTATATCTAAAATCATAGATTTAAATACAATAAGAATATATAACTTTATAATAATATTTTATTTATTTATAAATATAAATGATAGGATAACTCAAAACATATTAACAAGTGAAAATAAAATATTAATCAACTGTCACAATTTAGTTATTTTGTAGAATTTATATATATGCATGAGATTTCAGAATATTATTGTTATATTAATTTATGTAAGTAGGAATCAGACACTTTAGTTTATTTTTTATTATTTCATTCTAAGAATAATATATCTTAAGTTATACATAGTTTTACTAAAATATATTTAGATATCTAAGACAACAACCAATTTAAATGCAAATAAGAAAATTAATCAAAATTTAAATATATTTTGAATAAAAATATTGTAGTTGAATTTATAAAAATATATGTAATCCAATATATCCAAATGATAACTAAATCGACCATAAAAACAATTAAACTGATAGAAGATAACATATCTAAAATCATGTCTAAACTAAATTAATGTAGTATTATTGATATAAATTTTACATACAAATTACAAACTACTTTAAAACTAAAACTAAATATCAATCAATTATTGTAGTATATTCACTTTACAAATATTTATATCCGTGCATGAGCACGGGAAAATCACCTAGTAGTAATAGTTTCCTAAACACAATCAAATTAGAATATTAACTTTCTATACTACCATTAAATATTAAAAGACAGACCAACAACTATTTTTACTTCCCATAATATAGAATTAATATAAATGCTAATTACTACCTAATTTATTGCATTTTTAGTTGGTTATGTATAAAAATATAAAAAGTGTAATTTATATTTATTGGTTAATAAAAAATGAGGACTAAATTTAAAAATAATTATTCTATTTTATATAAATATAGGATTTTAAACTTATAAATATTACTAAAATAAAAACAAAAAATTATGGACCTTCTAAAAATTTGGACTCTGTTCGACCGCTCCAGTTGTACGTGCTAAAAGACGGCCCTGGCTCTCAAGATGATCAAAAGGTCCAAAACAAGTAAAATAAAGTGATAAGATACTAGTTGGATAAATTATTTTTGCTTCTGTTAACATTTTTTTCTTCTCCCCTTGCATTTGAATATTTGATGTATGAATGGACTTTACTTTTCAGAATATAATTTCGTTTTAAGTTACTATATACTGTGCAATAAATCTGAATATTACAAATCACTCTCACTGATAGAGTACCTCATTTGCACACAAGAAGTATCTCCTAGATCCAGTGCGCGTCCTGAATTTTCGGTGGCCCTATACGAAATTAAAAATAATAATTTTAATATCAATAAAATATACTAAACAATTTATGAAAAATATTTATTATACATTTATATAACAAATAACTGACTTAAATATGCAAAAGCAATTATTTTAAAATGATTTTTTTTAGAACTATGGAAGCGATAGTCCAACATTTTTCTGTCCCAAAAGAAAATGATATCCAGTAAAAATATATTAAGCTGGAGACATAATTTATTGGGCAATTACACACTATATACATGATATAAAGATTAATTAGGTACTCGGTTACTAACTGTTACACATTCAATATATTCCACAAGTACCCTTATACCGTAGTTTCTCGAGTGAGGTTAACCGTATAAGTATTAAGTGATTTCAGTTGTAACGTTGTACCGTAAAAATATATTAAGCTGGAGACATAATATATTGGGCAATTGCACATTATATACATGATATAAAGATTAATTAGGTACTCGGTTACTAACTGTTACACATTCAATATATTCCACAAGTACCCCTATACCGTAGCTTCTCGAGTGAGGTTAACCGTATAAGTATTAAGTGATTTCAGTTGTAACGTTGTTCCTATTACATCCAATTATTCATGTGCTCTTCATCTAAAATTGTGGACGTTGTTCAAACACGTGTTGGAATTTTTGTCCCTCTTTAATGCTAGAAACTAAACATTAGTATCACTTTCTATGTCTCCATAAAATTTATACATGTCGGGTTCAAGGTCATCTTCTCGTAGTTCTTCCTGATCATCGATTGAGTCCAATGCTACTAACGGTGCTCCTCTTTCCCATTCTTCTCTGCCGACCAGCATAAGTATCGTATACTCCCATGCAAGGAACATGGAAGTGTTTTGACAAAAAGATTCCCTGTCTTTGGCACAAAAAGGTCTGTTTGGATGGTCGTGAAAAGATTGTTCACCAAACAGAAGTTATTAAAAGCTTCCCTACCAGCCTTGTGCATAGGCGATGCTCAGGTGGGTACGGTTCATCTAACTCGGTCATTAGCTCCCAGCGTTGAACTTTTAGAAGTCAAACACACGTTATTGTCTATTTCACAAACGATTCATTCCGTTCTGAAGTTTCGTCAACTTGTCCTTTCCACCGCTACTTATATTTATTATAATGCTTACATTGCTTTGCAAGGTTTCTATATATGCAGCATTTCTTTCATTTCCAGATCTTATTCCTATATAATAAATTTTGGGTATTTTATTCTCATTATCCGAGAGTTGAGGGACATATGTGTAAAATAGGTTAGTTCGAAAATGTCCATTAACGCAGAGATAACGTGAGACAAAATGTCGCTTTCATCATAAATATGCTGGATATACCTACGCTAGTATTGTAAGCTACATACACAAATTGGAACGAAGGGACATATGAATACTTTCGCCCCTGTTTTTCTTTCCACCTACCTAAATAACTTTTTTTTGCATGATATGCTAATTAACTTATGTTTTGTGTATTTCTAGCCAAATTGGCCTAATATATTTATAAGATCCATCGTGGATACAATTCAGTTAAAAAAAAAAAATCCATCGTGGACTAGTTTGCACATATGTCTGTCTCAAAAGAAAATAAAACTCAACAGCCTTTTCTATAGTTGTTTTTTTCTACCTAAATTAAGACGTCTGCCGGAATTTCAAGAAATAATATATCTACAGAGCAAGAAGCAATAGCAATTAATTATTTTAATGCTTCGGGGCCCTTGTTATTTCTCATTCTGGCCAGGTTTGCTTATTCTTATATGCAAGTTGCAAATTAAATCCTGTATCCTGTTAAATAACAATGTTGACTTGTTTATCTTCTTGTGCTCTCACCTTCTCTCTTCTAATTCTCATGTCTTTGTGAGTAAAAGTCTCCCTTGGAGTCTTTACCAATTCGTCGTCACATACACAAACCCCTTCTTCTTATACTTCACTCTCATCGCATCTTTTATTCTCTCACACAACAAATTAATAACAGTCTTAGAAAAAGAAGAAGAAAATGTCTTTCACTCGACTTATCTTCATTTACGTACTCGTCTCTCTCATCCTCTCCGGTTTCGCTTCCTCTAAAAAGTTAGCCAAAGATGAAGGTATACATATGTCAATCTGTGTGTACATATGTATTCGTCACTCGTCAGTAGTATAATGATGTTAGTTTTCTGTGTCGCAGTGGACGTTTTAAGAGCCGTAGCGAAGGGGTTACACCAAAATAACTGGGATTTCAGTGTGGATCCATGCGACCTCACTTCAACCGTAGGAGGATGGAGAACTCCTTACAATGTTACTTGTGACTGCACCTCCTCCGTTTGCCATGTCACCAACATGTGCGTTCCTCTCTCTTTATTCCCTTTAAAAAATACTTATATTTGTTTATAAAATTTCCATTTCCATGATCAGGTTTAATATCAAGTATAAATAAATGATTTTTGACATTCCACATGGAGTAATTCTCCCAAAAATATATAAAGAAGGCTTTTTGAAGTACGAGATCTCATTTTCCAAAGCATATAACCTAAAACAGAAAAACCAATTCGAAACAAACCTAATTTAAGCAAACCCTTTCACAAAAAAAAAACAAACAAAATTTATAAATATTTAGATGGTTCATATTTTTCCATAACCAAAAATAATACTGAATAAAAACTTTGAATATTGAATGAATTAAATTTAATATGCGAATTATTTGCTTAAATGTTATTTATATTTAAAATAAAATAGGAAAAATAATTGTAAAAAAATTGTATAATCACACAATTTGATGTTATTTATATTTAAAATAAAATAGGAAAAATAATTGTAAAAAAAAACATTGTATAATCACACAATTTGGACAAAGTAATATGTTAAAAATATATGAATTTCCGTAAAAAAATATTTATAATAGTTTACTCGTAATGACTTTGTAAACACAACTTTTGTATGAACTAAAATTTCGACCAACAAAACTTCTTTAAACTATTAAGTATTGATACTATCAACATCGGATGGAAAATCCATTGACTAATTTTGAGAAATACACTTTAACAAACATCAAAAAATGAATATAAATATAGAAAAATTAAAAGCCAATTTTCACATATTATTTCTCATCTAATTATAATATTAAAAAATCTATGCAAACTAAACTTATTTTAACTTTCGTTATGAATAGTAGTGGGCGAAAAAGAAATGGGCCTTTATTTTGCAAACGGAAATGGTATCTGAAAGCTCTTCTTTCTTTTTCCTCTTAAATCTTGGACAGAGTTATCAAGGGACAAGACCTTAATGGATCTCTTCCTAAAGAGTTTGCAGGACTTCCATTTCTGCAGGAGATGTAAGAATAGCAAATGCTATCCCTAGAGCACTCCCTTTATTACAATATCTGCCACAACTTGTGTTTTTCATTAACTAACTTAACTGATACTCTTTTCTTTCTCTTTGCAGTGATCTGTCTAGAAACTTTCTCAATGGTTCGATTCCTCCCGAATGGGGAGCCTTGCCACTTGAAAAACTGTATGTATATGTGCTTGTCTCTGTCCATATACACTTTACATCTGCATGAATGTGTAGATTGATTTGTTGGATGATGAAATGCAGTTCCTTACTTGGAAACCGAATAACTGGTCCAATCCCCAAAGAGATTGGAAACATCACAAACCTTACGACCTTGTGAGTACATTTCTTTGATCGACTTTCTCTTTAAAAATGTAAATGTCTCAGATAATTCATACTTCGGTGACAATGTCTTGATTTGTTTTATGGACATTTGTGTTTTTAGACTCTTGGAATTCAACCAGATTTCAGGTAAATTACCTCCAGAGCTCGGGAATCTACCAAACATTCAAAGACTGTAAGAATCATTGTCCAAGTTCTTTTACAATCTACAGAAACTTTCAAAGAAATTACTAGCGTTGAAACTATGTTTATCTTTGTAGGCTTCTTAGCTCGAACAACTTGAGTGGCGACATCCCAAGTACATTCTCCAAACTTAAAACATTGACCGATTTGTAAGACTTCCTTTAATATTCTTCTGTATAGTAATGCATATTTTGCTGGAGATTCTGACACATATATATATGAATATATATTAATCTATTGATTTGTAGCCGTATAAGTGACAACCAGTTCACCGGAACTATACCAGATTTGATCCAGAACTGGACAGAACTTGGAAAATTGTAAGCAGTTCTTTTAGCGTAATCAGATTCTTTCGTTTCTTGTATGGGTATTGGTGACTTACAAATGAGTGAAATGTTGTTTTGTTGCATGCGACAGGGTTATTCAAGCAAGTGGTTTAGTCGGACCAATTCCTAGTACCATTGGTTCTCTTACTAAGTTAACAGACTTGTAAGTACACCAACTTTGCCTGTGTGATTCATTGTTGTCACCTTTAGTAGATTCATTATCAATAGTACTTATTGTTTCTTTTCTTAATTTTGTTTTGTAGGAGGATCAGTGACCTGAGCGGACCAGAGTCTCCAATTCCGCCACTACAAAACATGATATCGTTGAAGACATTGTTAGTTTGAGTCTAAGACTAAACAAATTCAGTAATAGTTTCTTTCCACTTTATTTGAGCTTAACTTCTACTTCCACTCGCTGTTCCTTTACAGGATTCTTAGGAACTGCAATCTTACAGGAGAGTTACCAGCGTATCTTGGACCGATCACATCATTAACACTCTTGTAAGTAAACTCCTTTATTCTTTGCCCAGCATAATAAATATGAATAGGAAAAGAAAGTCAAGATGACATTGAGAGACTCATTTTACAGAGATCTTAGCTTTAATAAGCTAAGTGGACCCATTCCAGAAGCATATATAACTCTTTCCAACGTAGAAAACATGTATGACTCTCTGCTCCTCTCTTCTTTTTTTTTTTTGTTTAAAATCTATCTATGGATGAAAAAGTTAAATGATCAGTTGAATTTTGTTTTCTAATCTTCCAGATATTTTACAAGTAACATGTTAAGTGGGGAAGTGCCAACTTGGATGGTAGACAAAGGAGATAAGATGTGAGTTTTCTTCAACTATATATATATATATATATATATATATAAGACAATCTTTTGTAGCGACACAAATAACATTTTTGTTTGGTAATTTATGTTGCAGTGATCTTACTTACAATGACTTTACCAATGATCTAAGAACCGCAGAATGTCAGAAGAGTGCTGTGTAAGAACTAAGAAGAACAATAAAAATTCATAACTTAAAATATCAATATATATCTTACATTTTCTTGGTTCTTTTCATTCACAGGAATATGTTTTCAAGCACAAGCCCTTTAGTGGAAAATAACCAGTAAGCCTTTCTTTTCTTCTCATAAGTTTTAAAATCGTCTTGCTCATTAACATCACGGAAATATTATGCCATAGTTAAAGCTAGTCAGACCGACCAACTCTCAGTTCATCCTTCTTACCGAAAACTATGCCTACTTCAGCCTACTTCTCTCTAACACTGACTAGAATATTGTTGTTATTTTGTTATGTTTTTCTACAGCTCAAACGTTTCCTGTCTGAGTAGTTATAAATGTCCCAAAAGTAAGTCTTTGCTCAAAACCATATCGCTGAAAATCTAGCAACGCATCTGATTTAACTTTTGTTATTGTTAAGCTTTCTATGGACTTCATATAAACTGTGGTGGTACTGAACTTACATTCAATGGCACTAAGTATGATGCTGATACATCGGATGGAGCAATCAACGAACACACTAGAAACGGTTGGGTTTCTAGCAACACGGGGATTTTCTTGGATGATGAGCGGTCTTCCAAAGGAGAAACCGTATGGGACAATAAGTCAGAGCTTACGATAGCAGATCCTAGTCTCTATACACATGCACGTCTATCTGCAATTTCCCTCACTTACTACGCATTTTGTCTTGGTAAAGGAAACTACACTGTTAATCTCCACTTTGCTGAAATTATGTTCACTGGCAACCAAACATTTAGCAGTCTGGGGAGACGATTCTTTGACGTATACGTTCAGGTAACTTACTTAAAACTTTTCTTAAAAAATGTTTTAAAAGATTGAAATGATTTAAATCAATGTGCAGGGAAAGCTTGAGCTTAAGGATTTCAATATAGTAGATGAGGCAAAAGGTGTTGGAAGAGCTGTGGTTAAGAGTTTCCCGGTTATGATTACAGATGGGAAACTTGAAATAAGATTGTTCTGGGCTGGCAAAGGAACTCAAGGGCTTCCTACAAGAGGTGTATATGGGGCTCTCATATCAGCTGTATCTGTAGATCCAAGTAAACTTTGCTAAACTTGAAAGTTGAAACTATCTGACATAGAGATAATACTTATTTATTTATTTTGTTGACTTTTATCTTTAATGATCTTGTTGTAGATTTCATTCCACCTAAGGAAGCTGGCACTGGAAGTGGTGGAAACTCTATTGCCATGTTGGTTGGTACTGTAGTTGCTTCGACGGTGTTTCTTGTGCTTTTAATCGGTGGTATCTTATGGTGGAGAGGTTGCTTAAGACCCAAGAGTCAGATGGAAAAAGGTAGTTAGCAATAATTAATTGATTTTGAGTTAAAACTCCCAAACTTAATGATGTTTCTTCTTATTCTTTTCACCTACAGATTTCAAGAACTTGGATTTCCAGATAAGTTCCTTCTCGTTGAGGCAAATCAAAGTTGCTACAAAAAACTTTGATCCAGCAAACAAGATCGGAGAAGGTGGCTTTGGTCCTGTATACAAGGTTAGCATCATAATGTAATTGACTTTTTGTTATGAGAAAAATAGAATGATGAACAATACTTCCGTTGTTTCCAAAAATAAATATTATTTGGTTAATGCATACTAAAAAGTATTTAAATCCGATAACAAATACATCATTTTTTTGAGATTAACTATTTTAATAATTTAAACTAATAGAAATTTAATAGCTACAATCTATTTAAAAATTGATTTTGTTGATCTGCACTATTTTTTAACACGTGATTTTGATGATTTATGACGTTCTTCGTGATTTTAGACTAAGTTTACAATTTTATTTTTTTTAAATTGCAACTTACTATTACTAATTCATATAAAATGTACTGAAAACATAAATACTTATCTTTTTGAAATAAACTTTTTTGCCATTTCCGGAGAGAGTAGTTGTCTAAAGGTTTTGTCTATCGTATGAATCCAGGGAACATTGACAGATGGAACCGTAATGGCTGTAAAGCAGCTATCATCGAAATCAAAACAAGGGAACCGAGAGTTCTTGAACGAGATTGCTATGATTTCTGCTCTACAACATCCACATTTGGTTAAACTATATGGGTGTTGTGTCGAAGGTGACCAGCTTTTGTTAGTTTACGAGTACTTAGATAACAACAGTCTCGCTCAAGCACTTTTCGGTTAGTGCACACTTTCTAAAAGCATTAAAACACTATGTTAGTCAGTAACAACTAACAATAACTATTTTGTTCCTTAAAAGGTCCTCAAGAGACTCAAATAAGACTAGATTGGCCAACTAGGCAGAAGATTTGCGTTGGAATAGCAAGAGGTCTAGCTTATCTTCATGAGGAATCAAGACTCAAGATTGTACACAGAGACATCAAAGCCACTAATGTTTTGCTGGATAAGGAACTCAACGCAAAGATTTCGGATTTCGGTCTAGCTAAGCTTGATGAAGAAGAAAACACACACATCAGCACACGAGTCGCAGGAACATAGTGAGTCAAACAAGAAGTTTAAGCTCTATATATGTAGATTTTTTATAACCAAAACAAACTTGTTTATGCAGCGGATACATGGCTCCAGAATACGCCATGAAAGGTCATTTGACAGATAAAGCAGACGTCTATAGTTTTGGAGTTGTGGCCCTAGAAATCGTTCATGGAAGAAGCAACACGATTACACGTTCCAGAGTCGAGACCTTCAACCTTCTTGACTGGGTAAGTTATTATCTTTTCGACTCTAAACCCTAAGCCCTAAATACTTTTCTGAAACAAAAAGATGACTTTGAATCTCAATATATTTCTAAAGGTACACGTTCTAAGGGAGCAAAACAACCTGATGGAAGTAGTAGACCCGAGGCTTGGAACAGATTACAACAGAGAAGAAGCAATGACCATGATCCAGATAGGGATCCTCTGCACTAGTCAAGTTTCGTCGGAAAGACCGTCGATGTCTACGGTGGTGAGTATACTTGAAGGAAGTTCCACGGTGAATGTTGATAAGCTTCTTGAAGCTTCCTTCAACAAAGAAAGCGAGAAAGACGAAGAGAGCATGAGGGCGATGAAGAAGCATTACGCGATGATAAATGAAGAGGAGATGAATATGTTGGATCAGACTTTCAGCGCCGACGGACCATTCACGTCGTCTTCTACGTCCACGGCCAACCCCAGCGATCTTTACCCTCTTAAGGCGGATTCTGCTTATTGGAACTCTAGAGCCGTTTAGTTATGCATTATGTTCCAAGAAAAAAAAACATTATGAAGCAAGTAATTGCGTGTTTTCTTTTTGTTTTCCTTTTTGTAAAAATTACTTTTGAATTTTGATAAATTTGTATTTAAGACAATTAGAAGGTTATGTTTCTTGAAGCATAATATGAGATATATTTTTGCTGAAGGGAATCAACATGTCCAAGACAATTTAGATGAAATAATGCCAGTGAAGATAAATTATTGTTTCTTTTATTAGTTAGGGCTGTTTAGACCGAAGCCTAAATTAACCCCACATGGAGACACTATGGAACTATGCTTGATTACTAACCATAACAGTTATTTTGGATTATATAGTAATACGAAAATATTGTTGTAGTTCTTACAACATCTTTACCTCTGTTCACAAATGATTGGCTTGTATTTGTTGATAAGATCCATATAACACTTAAGGTACTTTATGCTGGAGGTGTAGTTTTGAGTCTTCTGTGTTGAGTTGAGATTCCTATCATACCTCTGTGAGCAATGATAGTTGCGACCAAGTTTTTAAAAGGTATACACTAGTTAGATTTCTCTTGTTGCAATTAATTGGTAACTTTATTGAGTGGTGCATTTTCATAACATCTGTTGGATTAAAGATAAGAAAGAGAAATCTGAGGGCTCGTGTTCAAACACACGCTTTGTTCTGGATAAGATGTGGTCAAGAGATTGGTGGTTGACGACATAATTTTGTATGCAGGTTAGGTGTAGTCAAGAGAAGTAGTGATGTGGGTAGAGTTAGAGGTGTTGTGGTTAGGCAAAACGGTGATTTCTGAACGTATTGATAGATTCAAATAGGATATAGATCTAATGTTTGTGTTTTTTTGGTTACTGTCACTATGGAGGGACTGAAGATGTGGTCGTCTGTTGGTTCTTGTAAATGAAGTTGTGGTGGATGAGTTTTGTACTAGTGGTTAGTGGATGAGGATATGTGTTGAGTAGTCAGGGCCGGCTGAACAGGGAGGGCGGTCAGTGCGACCGCCCCAGGGCCCGCTCTATACCCAGTAGACTTAGACAGCGTTGAGACAGAGTATCAAAAAGTTTTATAGCTAAAATGTCAAGTAAACATGTCTGTTCGATGTTCAAGGGAAAAGCTCAAAGAAAAATAATTTACTTTTCTATCAACGCCTAAAAACTAAACTATCATAGGGCCTTCAAAAAAAAATTTGCCCAAGGGCCCCTCTTTATATTAAGCCGGCCCTGTGAGTAGTCATATGTGTGAAAGATATATTGTTCTAGAGTTTGTGTTTTTTGGTTACATGTTTCGTGGCCTTCATAGCGTCTAAAACACCAAGGCGCCTTATATTTTATTAGTTGTTGCAGAGTTTGTGTTCAGTTGTAAATGTAGTTGTGGTTACGTGATTGTGGTTAGGCATGAATAAAATTGTGGTTGGTTGTAGATTGACAAGAAGTCGTGGTCAACTAAGTTGAGTATCCACACAAACACAAAACTAGCCATCATCATACATCGAATCAGAACTCTAAATGCCATAATGTGTACAACTTTTAGATCAAATTCAAAATTCAGAAAGACAAAATTTAATCAGGTTCAAAAAAAATTATTTGAAGAAAAATCTTCTTGGAAGTCCTCTTGGTCTTCTGGTTTGACTAAGAATTTATTAATATTTCTACATTCGGAGATCTAGGTTTAAACCCCAGAAAATACTAAATTATGCATATTATGGAAAAATGGATTACCGAAAATCTTCAGCTTGATGCAGAGCTAACCATCAAACATGGATCTCATAGAAACGTTCGGAATGGTGCAGTCAGGGTTGAAGAGATAAGAAACTTAAAATCAGAGAAGAGATCAAGAAATCAAAAGAAGCTCCAAGAATTAAGACAGGTGAGAAATTGACGGCCGATCTAGGTCAATCTATATCGGAGGAGATGGCAGCCTTCGGTAAACACTACAACAAAAGAATGAAAGGGACTGGCCGGTGAGAATGAAGAACACTGTCCGTGATTTTTGGTCTCTGAAGGTGAGAAAGAAGAAATAGTCGATGTCTAGGTTTGGAAGAGAAAGATAGCAACTTGATTTCTAAAGAGATAAGAGAGATAATGAGAAGTTAGGATAAAGTTAAAAAGTAATGGTAAATAGTTGATTTTCATCTCAAATGTATACCACTGTATTTTCTTCTAAAATAGAGATCTCTATTATAGAAGCGGATTTATTCCAATGTATACCTCTATAATAGAGGAAAATATAGAGGATTTATACTTTTTGTCTTTATATTTAGGGATGAAAATAGCATATCTCTATATTTTTCCATATAAATAGAAAAATTCTATTATAGAGGCATACATTGGAGCAAATTCACTTCTATAATAGAGTTTCTCTAAGAGCTGGGCAAAAAATCCGAACCCGAAAAACCGAACCGAACCCGATCCGAAAAAGTAGCACCGAACCCGAACCGAAATTGATTAAATATCCGAACGGGTTCAAAATTTCGGTATTTAAAGAACCGAAACCGATCCGAACCGAAATATTTTGGGTATCCGAATGTATCCGAAATAAATTTATATACTTAAATATATACATTATTTTTATATATAATGTATATTAAAAATATTAAAAATATATAAGATACCTTTAAGTTTTCCAAAATACTCGGAAAATATATGCAAATAGTCAAAAGTAAATGTTTAAAATAGCTAAAGTATACTGAAAACACCAAAATAGTTAAATATCTATTGATTCTTTATCCAAATATTCAAAGAAAACCAATTTATATACTCCCTCCGTTTCATAATACTTGATGTTTTAGAAAGATAATTTTGTTTCAAATTAGATGAAGTTTTGAGATTTTAAGGTTACTTTAACTTTATTGGAAACTGTTCAACCAATTAGATTTCACAGTCTTTTTATTATTGGTTAATTGATTTTAAAATTATATTTTTAAAATATTTTTTATTTAAAAATACAATTTTCTTAATCTTTGTGCACTATGGTAAAACATCAAGTATTATGAAACGGAGGGAGTATTAAATTAAGATATTTTGACATATATGTTATGAGAATTTATATGTAATATATTATCTTTCTTATATATTTTGAAAATTTAAAGTATATAATAAATTTTGAAAATTTAAAAACATTTTAAATGGGTTATCCGAACCCGAACCGAACCCGTAAAGATCCGAACCGAACCCGAACCAAAATTTAGAAATATTCGAATAGGGCTGAAATCTTTGACCCCGAAAACCCGAAACCCGAATGGACTGAACCGAAACCCGAATGGGTACCCGAACGCCCAGCCCTAGTTTCTATATTTTAGAGAAAAATATAGAGATGAAAATATAGGTGGATTGGAGATGGTCTTAGTTTCAAAGGCAATTTCGACAATAACACATAAGAAAGTATTTGACATAGAAAAAGTAATGCTAGAATGATACGGAATAGAGATAAAATATGGTAGAGTTCTCTCTCCTCTTTTTAGAGAGAGAATTTTTCTCTCTTTCTTTCCATGTTCACAAAATCTTTCACAGGGAGAAAAAGACTTTTCTTATGTTTTGATGTAAAATACTTCTCTTCGATCGAAAGATCGATTTGTTTTATTTGCTTAGGCGATATGTATTTCCGGTTAGCGAATTAGTCTTCGCTTTGGCGATTTTTGATGTGTTCTCTTCAACCAAAACAGAGCTTTTTTCAAGATTCTTCTTTTATCTCTGTTTTTTGGTTGAGTTTTAGTAAATTCTGATCTATGAAAGTTTTCGCAGTTCATCATTTTTAATTCCATCAACTAGTTGAATGGATGCTTTGTTCTTCGTTTCAACTAAACATCTCTCAAGGAGAGTCAGTCTTTGCCGTCTTAATATAGTCACAAATCTGAGTAAAGCTTCTCTGTAGGGGATGATTGAGTTTTTTTGGGTTACTTAGGTCATATTGGAGAAGATTTAGTAGAGTTGGCGGCTTGTTACGGTCCAACAAAAGATCTATCTTCATTCGACTGAAGTCTCCCCTGTTTGAACCAAGAATTTTCCGATCAAGTAGTTGAGGTTTGAGCGAGAGGTCCTTTGGCATCAGTGTTTTAAATCAATTATTACACAGAAGAATTTCCCAATAAGATATCTAAGAGCTTTAAGTAGTTTCATTGGAGTAAAGGCCATATTGCCATTTCTGCTCCGATTCAAATCCATGGAGATACTACGGTGGGGAGAGGAGATCGAGTTGCGATACACAGAGCTTTCCGGTCACGGAGCTCCGAAGCGGCGACTGGGCCACCCATTCGATGTATGTGAGGCACGTGTCGAAGACGTGGCTTCTCAATGTTCTCATGAAGCTTCTCTACTCCTTTTAAAAATGGGCTGTAATTTTTTAATTCTCTGTATGGGCTTCAATGTTGTAAAACATGATGGCCATTTTGTAAACAATGCCTCTGGGCATTAGTTAATGATTCATACAAAAAAGAGATAAAATATGGCTCTGCATCATATGCATGAACAAAAAAATTAAACATAAATTTTATTTAAAAAATAATAATTATTATTTTAAATTATTATTTTCTTACCAGTGTTTTAAAATAAAATTTAGTTTAATAGAACATAAAATTAAGATAAATTGAATTTTTTTTATTTTAAATTATATTTTACAAACAGATATGTATATATTTTTATAAAAAATTATGAACTTGTAAATATATTAAAGAGTATATTAAAAATAGATATGTATATAATAAACAATATTAATAAAATTTGTGCATATATTAAAGAAACTAATGATATTACGGTTAAAAAATTTAAAATTGCATAATTGCATAAATATAAAAATAAAAATAAATAATATGTCAAAATTATTAAAATTTTATTATATTTATATTAATATATTATTTAATGGCATATTTCAATAGATTTAATTTAATGATGATGAATGACTTATTACCATATTCTAAAACAATTACCAAAAATATAAATCAGCATTAAATATAATAATTCATGTCATATTTATCTATAAGTCATGTCATCTTTCTAGCATGTCATGTCATATTTATTTAGTGAAAACAATGTTCGTAAACTCGCTAGACGTAACGCGTGCGGTTGGGTAGCGCCCAGCGCCGAATTCATTAATATGAGATTATACGGAAATTAATCGGGGCGTAATATATATGGATTTTATATATGTTTTAAGGTTATGTATTTAACATGTGCATGACAACCGTCGATAGCACATTGTGTAGTGGTCATGCGTTGTTCCAATTTCACTCGAGGGCTGGGTTCAAAGGATGCGCGGCCCATTTTTGTTATTTTTTCCAACTTTGAGGTTAATGAATTGATGAAAGACGGAAATACCCTTGTCTTCAACCTAATTCTCTGCGTTTTTTCACATAACAGCAGCCGCTTTTCTTTTTATTTCTTTTTGCGATTTCATTGTTTAAACTTGCTCTTCTTGAATATTTTCATCAAAATAGAGCAAATCTAAGAGATATCTGTGATTTGGAACATGAAATCTACAAAAACGATAATTTTTTGAAGTTTTCCGATTAATACTCCGATTAGCACCCAATCGCGGCGGTGCTCCTATGGTTCACGTGTATTTAGCGATTAACCGGACGCCGAGACCGCGTTTTTGAACGTGGAATGAAAGTGATTGTAAAGAGGACATCTGTCAAAATCATTTTGCAAATAATGTATAGGGATAGATGCAGAGAGGGAAGTGAATGGAATATTGAAAGTGATTGTAAAGAGGTTATGTTTTGTGATGGTGTTATGCTAAGTATTTTAATTATCAGTTTAGGTTATGGTTATTTGTTATGATTCTGTTTTTGGAAATGGTTTTAATTATTTAGCTCCTCAAATAACAATAGCCTTAAGTGATAATTAAAACTAGATTTTGACCCGCGCTTCGAAAGCGCGGGTATTATTTTTCACTTTTATAAAATATATTATTTGTTTGTAATTATTGAATTTATTTATTTTAATAAAATTTTCTTTATAATAAATTCGACACATAGAGTGTCTCTGGTAAACTATGTATTTCTCTAATTTTGTTTTATTCGCTCTTCAATCAACATATTTATTTGGCTTGTTGTTAAAATAAATGTTTATAGACTTTGATCTCTGCACCTCCGCGGATGTATATTTTTAAAAAAATATGATGATATTTGTTTTTCATGTAATTATTAGGGTTTGGCAAAATGAATCCTAGGAACAGAACTGATACCAATCCGTAAATATAGTACCAAACCTGAACACAAATTGATTAAATATTCGAATTATTCAAAATTTTGTTAGTTAGAGAACCGAATCGGATCCGAACCGAAGTATTAGTGTACCTGAATTTATCTAAAATAGATTTATATACTAATATATTAATTATTTTTATATTTAACGTATATAAAACATCAAGAATGATACTTTTAAATTGGTTTAAAATACTTGAAAATATATATAGATAGTCAAAAACAAATATCTGAAATATTTAAAGTATACTCAAATCACCAAAAATACTTAAAATAATTATTGATTTCGTATCCAAAATTTTAAATCAAACCAATTGATATGTTAATCTTAGGTATTCTGACATATGTTATTTAAATTTATAGGTAATATATTACTTTATTTATAGATTTTGAGAAATTTAAAATATATAGTGATTTAAAACTTTAAAAATAATTTAAATAGGTTATCCAAACCCAAACCAAACCCGCAATGATCCGAATCAAACTCAAACAAAAATTTAGGAACATCCTAATAGGACTGAAATCTTTGACCTCGAAAACCCGAAACGCAAACCGATCAGAACCAAGCCCGTATGGATGTCTGAAAACCTATCCTTAGTCATTATTATATATCGTATAATTTCATCATATAATTAATCGTATTTTATATGTACCATCATATAAATAATCATATAATTAATAGTATTTAATATGTATATCGTCATATAAATAATTACATATATTATATTTTAAAAACTTAATATGAAATATAAAAACCATAATTTGAGTTGGTATTTCAAATTGGGCTTTATATTGTATTTTTCTTATATATATTGACAACATTCTTTTATAATGGACTTAATAACTTAAGCCCATTACTTTTTCTGTTTAATACTACAATCCATGTTTCCAAACAAAATTAATTTTTTTAAAAAGACTACAATCCATGTTTCCAAACACACCAAATTTTTTTAATACTCTTATCCAAGTATCCAAACACACCGAAATTGTACTTCAGCTTTAATAAGATAGATGTGGTTGTGGTTATGTTTTGTCATGGTTATGCTTACGATTTTAATTATCACGTAAGGCCATTGTTATGATTCTGTGTTTGGTTAAGTTTTAATTATTTGGATTAATTACAGTTCCTAAAATTTAAAATAATTGTACTAATCTTTTAATTTTATTTTTTTGCAGATGTTAGAAAATGATTATAACCGTTATCTATCTACTGGTAGTACGAAGAGTTCTGGTAATAAAAAGAGTTCATCCCGTCGTACTAATCCGGGTAGTTCTTCTAATTCCTAGATGGCTGAGAGCTCGGCTCTTCCTAACAGCCAGACGCAAGCTCCCCTCCAGCTCCCGCTCAAGCTCCTCCAGCTCCAGCTCCAGCTCCCAATGCTGCCCCAATCCCGTTGGAAGATTTGGCGGCAATCAATTTGATTTTGGCTAGTCATGGACATCATCTTCTTCCTCACCTCCATCCAGATCGCCTTCCAAATACGGTTTGGTAATTTTTTTTAATTATACTTCATTGTAACTAATTATATTTTTTCATTTTTATAATTTAATTCTTTCAATTGCCTTTAATTTTTTGTGATAGGTTTGATGAAGACGGGAGCGTTGCCGTCAAATCTTTGAAAGAGATTTCAAAGAATCGCATGCTAGTTGGAAGCAAACCCCTGGGAATGTCGTGAGACATTGGTTTGAATCCTTTGCGGTAATTCATTTAATTTTTTTGAAGTTTAAAGTTATGTAGAAAATATTTTTATGTTTATTAATGTCTACTAATATTTTTTTTTTGTTATATCAGCAAACGTATCATTGGGATTCTGGTCTAACAAACCTGGTTCGCGGATCTTTCGAGACCAAATTGAAAGTCCAAATGAATCACCAAGTTAGTCGGTGGAAGAAAAAGTGGCGGACAAAAGGTGATGCAGCTATGCATGTGTGGTTTGACCCAAATGTTTGGGCTGGTCTCGTCACTTATTGGCTAGATCCAGGCACTGAAGTCCGGAGTTGCAACAGTCGGGCGAAGCAAATCACAAATACTGATATTGTCAGGAACATATATCTGATCTGATCCATTATATGCATATATACATATATATTTAAAGAATTATATATGTTATATAAATATTATATTTTATTTAAGTTTTACAGTATTTTTATTCATTAAATTTACTAAATCATCTTTAAAATTTTTAAAAGGTAAATAAATTTTTTCTGTAATATAATATTTTTATTTTTCTGGATTTTTTATTTATTTTTACGGATCGAATCGGATATCCAGTTAAAATTTTCTGGATATCGAGGACATTTTATATCTGGTTGGATACGGATTATATCAGATCGGCTAATTGATAATTCTGACAAAACAGATCAGGACATTTTATATCTGGTTGGCTACCGATTGAATCAGATCGGATAATTGATTATTCAGAAAAACGGATCGGATCAAGAATATTTCAAAAAAACTAACCCGGATATTTGTTTCGTATCCATCCCTAGCTACTACATCAACATATACATTTAATAAAATCAATCGTGGATTAGTTATATTCACATATGTCTGTCTCAGAAGAAAATAAAACGAAACCAAACTTTTTGTAGTTGTTGTTTTTTTTTTTCTAATTAAGACGTCTACCGGAATTAAAAAAAAAATATCTACAGTCTACAGAGCAAGAAGCAATAATTACTTTAATGCTTTGGGCCCTTGGTTTTTATCAGTCTGGCCAGGTTTGCTTATTATTCTGTGCAAGTTGCAAATTTAATCCGCTGTCCTAGTATTAAATTACAATGTTGACTTGCTTATCTTCTTCGTGAGTAAAAGTCTCTCTTGGAGTCTTACCTATTCGTCGTCACATATATATACACGAACCCCTTCTTCTTATACTTCACTCTCATCGCATCTTCTCTTCTCTCACACAAACAAATTAAGAACAGTCTTAAAAAAGAAGAAAATGTCGTTAACTCGACTTATCTTCATGTACGTACTCGTCTCTCTCATCCTCTTCGGCTTTGCTTCCTCTCAAAAGTTAGCCAAAGATGAAGGTATACATATGTACTTAGTTTCAAAAAAAAAAAGTGAATGTACTTTACGTATGTATGTATGTATTCGTCACTCGTCAATGATATAATGATGTTAGTTTCCTGTGTCGCAGTGGACGTTTTAAGAGCCGTAGCGAAGGGGTTGCACCAAAATAACTGGGATTTCAGTGTGGATCCATGCGACGCTTCAACCGCCGGCCAGGACTTCACAAACGCTGTTACTTGTAGCTGCTCCTCGTCCGTTTGCCATGTCACCAGCATGTGCGTTCATCTCTCTCTTTTTTCCCTTTAAAAAAAAATGCACATATTAGACTTTGCACCCTAAAAATATACTTCATAGAAGGCAAAAGCCCAAAACGCAACTAAAACTCGTGGTTTGGTGGTAATTAACTTGAGAGAAAAAATCTAATACAGTGATTGAACTTGTGGTTTGGTAGTGATTAATTTGAAGGTAAAAGTCCATTACTGTGAAGTCACCATAATTCGAATCCCGACCACTAGAAAATTAACATTTTGATATTGCCAAGAATATGAAACCGACACGTATTTTCATGTGACTAGTCTGGACCACCTTTTTAAGGTCAGAATACTCATGTATAATTAAAAAAATTATTTCCATGATCAAGATTAATATCAAGCATAAATAAATGATTTTTGACATTCCACATGCTAGACTTTGCCCCCTATAAATATACTCCATAGAAAAGACTTAAGAGGAAAATGTTCTATTTCGACCCTAATAATTTTAGTCCCGTCAAAAACGACCTGAACATATAAGTAGTGCTAAATACGACTTTAATTTAATTATAATTTCAAAATATTATCTGAATTTCTTAAAATATGCATAAATCTACTGTGACAACTTGTCCTACGGACCCAGATTCACAGCTCTGTAAAGCACCGACTCTAACTCTTTTTCGTGGGAGGAAACTCCTCCACATCCATCGGTAGATTATTGGTACGCAGATTAATTGGTGACAACTCATCCTGAAGAAATGTTGGCATTTTCTCCCACGGTGAAGGGTTAGGGTCAGCGTCTTGTAGGGTTGTGAATCTGGGTCCGCACGATAGGTTGTCACATCTACACTTACTCTAACATAAGTTAATCAACCGTTAATAAAAATAAAACGATGTTGTTTTGATTTACTTTTTTTTAAGTATGTTCATTTCGGGACTTGACACCTTTTAGAAGGAACACACTAACCACTAGACTAAATTAACTTTTTGAAATATTATTACAAATTTTAAATTATATAAATTACTATACTTCTTCATCTTATCTAATTAAAACTTTGTGGATGATTGTTTCTGATATAAAATACATTAACATGTTCTCTTACTTATCATATCATTAACAAACTTATATTATATTAAATATATAAATAATAAAGTATTTATACTTAAACAAAACTAAATATACTAAAAACTTCGAAGCTATTTATAAAAATTTCTTATATAAATTATTTTTAATTTTTAAACTTGAGTGACAATCTTTTAAATTTCTCAAAATTGATATAATTTTCAAAAATTAAAAATAATTTAAAATTTTTATTAAAAATAAATTAAAAGTTACATTAATTTTTGACATATTATATTAATTTTGAAAATAAAAAATTACTATTCAAGTTTTAAAATTTAGAATAATTATATTAAAAATTATAAATAGTTTCATAATCTTAATTATATTTAATTTCGTATAAGTATAAATATTTTATATTTATATTTTATTAATATTTATTAGTTTCTGTTAGAATGCACGTTTTAAAAAGTTTGGATAGTATTTTAAAATTATAATTGAGTTGAAGTCATAATAGGCCGTGACTATTTGTTCGGGTTCGTTGAGTTCGAAATAAGCCTTTTTCCACTAAGTACGAGGTCTCATTTTCCAAAGCATCTATCTTATTAAAGCTGAAGTACAATTTCGGTGTGTTTGGAAACATGAATTGCAGTTTAAAAAAAAGTTTGATTGGAAACATGGATAACAATATTAAATGAGAATTGTTTGGAAACATGGATAGCAGTATATTTACTTCCTTTTATTTACACAATTAGTCATTGCATTTATAAAAAAAATAGATATTTCCTTTTTGTAATTTTTTTATTTACAGATTTTACCACTACATTTAAAATCAATTTAAATTAATTAATTGTAATTCCAAACTTATCTAAACAAATTGATGTCTCCATATATTGATCATTATTAATATGTAAAATTACTATTAAAAAAATATTTCACATATTTTAGTCAAACACATAAAAATATATATTTTTTTATTTTTTTACAAAATCAGTTAGGCATAAACATTCAGATCATTTACGTACGAGTCGTTTTTTCGGGTATAGATTTTTTGGGTTTTGAAATTTCTTTTCAGTACTTCCTTTTTGTGTTTTTTTTATTAATAGATTCTACCATTGCATTTAAAATCAATTTAAATTAATCAATCTATTTAACTACATTTACCCAAACACATAAAAATATTTTCTATTTGTTTACAAAATCAGTTAGGCATATACATTCATGTATACATTTAGGTACGGGTCGTTTTTTTGGGTATATATTTTTGATATTTCTTTTCAGGTACTTCCTTTTGTATTCTTTTTTATTTACTAATTCTACCACAGCATTTCAAATCAATTTAAATTCATTAATTACAATTCCATAACTTATTGAAACAAATTGATATTCATATATTGATCATTATTAATATTTTACAAATATTACTGAATAAAATTTTATATTTCACTTAATTTAGCCAAACACATAAAATATTTTTTATTTGTTTACAGAATCCGTTAGAAATAAATATTTGGGTACCCATTTAGTTACTGGTCAATTTTTTCGGGTATAGATTTTTTTGATTTTGATATTAGGCCATGTTTGGATATAAATTTAGGTGTGAGTTTCAAATTGAATCCCCCGGATCTGTATGAATTTTGTTCTGATGTATAAGAAACTAAAAATATTCAAATAACGAAAGTATTTTAAAATGATTTATATTTGAACAAAAAATAATGGCAGCACATAACAAAAAATCAATATAAAAGTACTGTACATTTGTATTCAAAATCATTTTTAACAACAAACTACATAAATATGTTTATTTGTATAAAAAATTAAATTACAATGTAAATATTTAATTAATATAGAAATATGTCATATTATTTAAACAAAATATTAATATAAAAGTATTATATTTTTGCGTTCTAAAATTATTTATTTTAACAACAAACCAAATAAATATATTTATTAGAGAGAGAATAAAACAAAGCCAAAAAACACATAGTTTACCAGAGAGACTCTATATGTCGAACTTATTATAAAGAAGATTTTATTAAGATAAATATATTCAATAATTATAAATAAATAATATGTTTCATAAAACTGAAAATAATACCCGCCCTTTTAAGGGCGGGTCAAAATCTAGTATTACTTGAAACAGAAAAACCAGTTTGAAAGAAACCAAATTCTGAATAAAAATCTCGAAAAATCTGCATATTACCTGAAACGGAAAAAGAACAATTTGAAAGAAACCAAATTCTATATAAATATTTGAACGGTTCATATTATTCCTATAACAAAATAACAATACTGAAAAGAATTTAATAATAGTAATACTGAATAAAAATCTTGAGAATCGAACCAACTAACTTTAATTCGTGAATTATGTAGCTAAAATATTATCTATCTATACTATTAAAAGGAAGGAGTCCTAAACATCTACTTAAACAAGTTGTTTGGACTTATTCATTTGTTAGTTCAACCTATTAAATACAACTAAATATTATAACTGACTCCATTAATAACAACAATCAAATTATGTTACATTTTAGTAAACTCACATTTATTTCACTCGAATGTATTTACAAAAGATCATAATTTTATAAATGTTTGACATAAACCATTTCATATGTTATTTCTACGACTATATAAAATCTATTTTGAATAAGTATTATACATTAACTTCTACATAATGTTATTTATTTAATATTAAAAACTTATTTATAAGAATTAATATTGTGTTTTTGGCAACATGATATATTATGCTAACTTATATAATTTTCACTAAATTCACTTTAAAAACGAATATACTATTATTGATACTAGAATATTTATCACTTATCTATATTGATTTTAAACTGATTTATAACCGAATCAAGTTAAGATTTTATGTTTATTTTATACTATCATATTTTATTTTCGTGATTAACACTCCAATAAAATGAATAACCGTTTAAAAATATTCAAATATGTTAACTAATAATCCAACAAAAACAATAGATTAATAATTACCGATATTTTAAAAAGTCTTTATTCTAATTTTTGATAATTATAGCACTTCACCCAACTATTATAAATAGATATTCATATAAAATTTAAATCTATTACTTTGAAAATAAGAATAAAAAATGATAAAACATAAAAAATCAATTGTTAAAATATGAAACAAAAATTAAAAGCAACTTTATATCAATTAGGAATAAATCAAAAACAAACATGCACTTTTTAAGCGCGGATCAAAATCTAATTTATATTTAATTTTAAATAGAAAAGATAGTTGTTCAGTTACATGAATAAAAAACTATTATATAGGCACAAAACTTGAACAAAGTAATATATTAAAAATATATGAACTAAACTTTTTATAATAACTCACACGCAACAATTTTGTAAACGCAGTTTCTGTATGAATTAAAATTTAGACCAATAAATTCTTTAACAAACTAAGTTATTAACACTATCATGAGAAGTCCATTGACTAATTTTGAGAAGTAGATTTTAACAAACATAAAAATCGAACACAAATATAATAAAAATAAAAGTCAATTTTCATATATATTCCCTCCATATTATTTTAAATAGTGTTTGAATATTTTATTTTATTTCATAATAAAAAATGTTCTCTTGATTCTGGATAAAAATTAAAATAATTTTAAATTAGTAACCAATTAAAAAATACTGAATTTTTGTTTTATTTGTTAAAATAATTTTATTTAATGTTATTTTTATGTAACCAAAGATAAATTACATAAGAGTTTATATTTTTGGTGCAAAAATCTTAAACATCAGTTAAAATGAAATAGAGGAAAAATTATAATTTTATCATCAAAATCCTCTACACATTATTTGTCAAGTGGTTTATACATGTGTCGTTATTGCAATCATTCTCGCTAAAAAAAGTTGACATGGCACTAAAAAAGATGATATGTCTTTAGAAAAAAAGTGATATGACATCATATTAATTATGACATGTAAAATATTCTTATAAAATTATATATTTTCTTGTAAGAATTATAAATATGGTAATAACTAATAACTCATATATCATCATTAATATTAACTAGATTTTGACCCGCGCTTCGAAAGCGCGGGTATTATTTTTTACTTTTATGAAATATATTATTTGTTTGTAATTATTGAACATATTTATTTTAGTAAAATTTTCTTTATAATAAATTTGACACACATAGTGTCTCTGGTAAACTATGTGTTTCTCTGACTTTGTTTTATTCCCTCTCCAATCAACATATCGAAGCGCGGATATTATTTTTTACTTTTATGAAATATATTATTTGTTTGTAATTATTGAATGTATTTATCTTAGTAAAAATTTCTTTATAATAAATTTGACATATAGAGTGTCTCTGGTAAACTATGTATTTATCTGGCTTTATTTTATTCCTTCTCCAATCAACATATTTATTTGGCTTGTTGTTAAAATAAATGATTTTAGAACGCAACTGTTTACTTTGATATTTTGTTTAAACAATGTGACATATTTTTGTATTAATTGTGTTCAATTAAATATTTACATTGTAATTTAAATTTGTATACAAATCAACATATTTGTGTAGTTTGTTATTAAAAAAATGATTTGAATCCAAATGTAAGTACTCTTATAGTGATTTTTCAGTTCATATAATTTTTTAAAATATATTTATTTCAACTGAACCAATTAATATTTTGTTAAATTGGCCCGTGAAATATATTTTTATACATCGATATTCAAAAGATCTGGTAACTAACGATACTCAAAAGATCTGGACCGAATCAGGTTATATGGTTATTTTTGTTACAAATATCCGAACCCGTTTTATATACATTGGTTATTTAGATATTTTTAGGTTCCTATACATCAGAACCGAATTCATCCAGATCTAGAATGATCCAACTCAAAATCCACACATAAGTTTATAATATTCAAGCGGGACTTGGTTACCAAAAAAAAAAAGGATACCCGAAAAGAACAACATGTACCTAAATAGACAGATAATGTTCATGTCTAAATGATTATATAAATTATGTGTTTTGCTAAATTAAGTGAAATAGAAAGAGTTTTTTTTATCAAGTAAAATAATTATATGGAGTGGAAAATTAAGTGACAATAAATGTAGGACATTTTAAGTATTTTGATTTAAGTTATTATTTTATTCACAAAACATATTTTTGAACTATGTTTTCGGGTACGTAATTTTCCACGATTGTAACTAAAATAAAAATATTTTAGTAAAATAAAATAAACCAAATGTTTAATCATATGTAAAACCTAATTATTTAGCATTTTTGATTTTATAATTGGCACAAAGTTAATATTGATTAACTAATCAATAAAAATATGCACTATTATTATTATAGTAATATAATTAATGATGTAATTTATTATTAAGGTAATATAATTAATTAAATTGTTAAACTAAGTGAAATATGGAAACACAATTAATAGATACTACTATTCAAGTTTCCAAACACTTACTATTATTAAGCTTGTTGCTCTTCTTCTCTTCTTTTTCTAGCACACTCTCTCTCTAAAGCTCTGATATCTGAGGCTCTTGGAACAAGGTTTGATGTACCCTTGCTCCTCAAGTTCATACACCTGAAAATCACAAAGAGGTGAAGAAGAGAATCAGTAACCTACAAAAATAAAAATGACTTAGTCTCAAGCAAATGACTAAATCTCAATGTTCAAATCAAACTCAGATCCCCGGCAACGGCGCCAATTTGATGTTAGGAGTTTTGAGCTTCTAAGTCAAATGATAGTATAGTGGTAGTAAGTTGTCGAACCAAATCTGAGGGATTCAAATGCAGAGAGAGTGCAAGTATTTGCCTAATCTAAGTGCAACCAGTGAATTGGATGGTTTTTTAAACTAAAACTAAAATGCAAGTAACAGAAATGATACTTTTAAGCTATTGGAAAGGAGAATTCATGGGTATAGGGATTTCAGACCTTGGGTGATCAAGTTTCGAACTAAGGATGACAAATGAATCAATCAAACTATTAACCTTAAGCCTAGACACAATTCTAAGCAAGCTCTATGTCTAGATGAATGCTCATTTGCTAACATGTCTCAAACATCAAATGTCTTTGGTTGAATAACATGCAAGCAATCATTACTAACAAGTCTATTAGCTATCTTAGCATCTTTAACAACAAATATCTTTGGCAAAGTACACTAAGAGCCTAGGAGAGTTGACTCAGGCATTTCATCAAACACCTTTTGGGTGGGAAATTCCTAGAGATCACCCTTTGAGTGGCCTACTCAAATGATGCATTAAGATCACTCTACTAGCAAGGAACAAGTATGATCTACACCTAAAACATCCTAGAACTAGCCTAATCACCCTTAATCACCCTAACCCATGAATCCAAAAGGTGATTACTCACTAATCTCCATGATTCCTCTTAAACCCATGATGGATTTCAGATGAATCATATAGAGAAATAGATGAGAGATCACAAGAACAATAACAAACCAAACCAAAAAGAGATTAATTTCTTGAGAGAGTTTGTGTTCTTCAATAGATAAAAGATTATCTGCCAATGGTGGCTACAAAGAGTACTTAAACATTAGGTTTTTCAGTGCAAAAACGTGCACAATAAATTGCAAAAAGGTCCTTGAAAATAATAAAAATCGTGCACTGATAACGCGGAGCGACCTTGGCCAGTCGCTCCGAGAGGTCGCTCTGGGCTTCGGGAGCGACTTCGGGTGGTCGCTCTGCGGGGTCGCTCCAGGGTGATTTACGGATGTCCGAAGCGATAAAAAGGCGAGCGACTTCATGGCGTCGCTCTGAGATTGAGCCTTGAGGTCGCTCCGGTTGGAGCGATGTCACCTAGTCGCTCCGAGGTGGTCGCTCTGGTCGGCTTCGTCCAAAGATCAACTCTTATTCTTCTTTTGAGCTCCAAATGCATCCAAATGTCTCCAATAACCTCATGAGGTGCTCCAATACCTGATAGAGACATATGTATGCATAATGCAACCTAAACATGTCTAAATCCTAATCTATATGATGTAAATGCTTATGAATGAATGGTTAAAACAATGCAAATATGCAAGACATCAACTCCCCCACACTAGTCCTTTACTTGTCCACAAGTAAACTTTCAAGAACCAAGGAGAAAAGGTTTGAAAATGGGGACTCATAACCAAAAGAAACTCTTCTTAGTTCTCAACCTAACAACCTTGCATAATCATACCAAATAGCAAGAGCAAAGATTTTATCCATCTCTAACTTCTCTAGGCCTATCTCAGCTCCTTTGATCTCTACACTCATTAACCATGTATCTACAAACCACAAATCCACATCTCTCTAACATTTATGAAGCAAACTCAATAGACATCTCACAAATGGTCAACTGGTCCAAGTCATTTGGTTTGGTAAGACAAAGGCTTTAATGCAAGTGAAATCAGAGGTTCAAAATGATCTTTTAAGGTGGTTTACTCTCAAAACACAGTAGCTTTGACATTACACATAATATATCTAAGAAAGAGATCAACTCATGCATACAATGCTCAATCTCCATTGTTCTACCCTTTCCCAAACATACAAGATATTTAATTATTCCTCAATGTCAAACCCAACTCACATCTCTCACCAAAAGATCCCAAGAACATTCTTCACATCAGACTATTTCTTTTTGAAATCAATAAGGGATTTTTCACAATTTTAAAACAAATCTTAGCTCCTAACAACTTTGCTAGCCCCCTTTTTCATTCCCCTTTTTTTTTTTCTTTTTTTTTTCTTTTACTTTTTTTTTTATATTTGGGGGCCAAGACTTTTCACAATAAGAGCTAGATACTTCTCCACTTATCCCATAAAGACTAATCATTTAAGCACAAAGAGTCGAACCTTTCATATTCCCAAATCACAATCACAACACTCACCCCCTTCCTATAGCTAGACAATAGAGTGACTAATCTAGCAAGAATGGAGACTAAGCATTGTCGTTCCCAATACTCTCAACATTATGCACATGTAAAGCTTTCCAAAGAGGCCTCACTCAACAAATAATGATGGTTTAAAAAGGAGGTATGGGTTTTGGGAGTGGAGTACCACTTGAGTTTGTCAAAAAGATTGGTAAAACAGATGGGACAACTCAAGTGTGTATATCCATGACTTAGTACACAAGGGACCATATGCAAGAGACATTAAAACAGGAGCTTGCTTCAAAGAGAGAGTATCAACAGTCAAATGAGTTTCAAGAGGAGCATTCAAGGCACGAAGTTTACAAGCTTTCCAAAGGGTGCTCAAGCTACTTGTCATGATTACAAAGGTCAACAAATTCAGTACTTAGCATGAGCTCTTTACAAGGTTGAAATCCCCCTAATGCATGAATGCAACCTATATGCTTCTAGACTCAATCCTAAAAATGCAAATGATGCAACTAAATGATTCTTTTTGTGTTTTTCAAATTTTTTTATTTTTTTTGGATTTTTCTATGCAAATAAGAATGAAATATGCAATGCATGAGACTCAAAATCATGAAAACAAACATGATCAAATACGTGGTACCTCCCCCACACTTAAATCGCACAGTCTCTGTGTGAGTGAGGTACCCAACGGAAATGTGAAATACAAAGAAAAACTGGGAGAAAAGAAGTTTCCAGTTACCTGAGACGGGAGCGAGGTGGAAGGGTCGCTGCGGCAGGTCGCTCCCAGTTGGAGCGACTTCGTGACGTCGCTGCGGAGACCTCGCTCCATGGTCAGTTTCGCTCCGGAGGACACGAGCGACCTCTGGGGGTCGCTGTGGGCAAGTCGCTCCCAGCTGGAGCGACTTCTCTCCCTCGCTCCATGACCTCGCTCTGATGTCCGAGTTTCTGCTCCACATCTGCAAACAACTTCATTTTCCCATTGTTTTGTGCAGTAAGATGAAAATGTAAATACTAATGCAATATGTACAAGGATACTCATGGGACTTCCTCCCAAGTGAGCTTGTTTTAAGTCTCTAGCTTGACTTTGCCTCCTTTGGATCAGGCTGGAGTAGGTGCAGAAAGTGGAGTTGGCACCCCATCTTCCTCAGGTGGTAGCTCATCAAAGTGATCATCAGCAGGAGGAGGATTCATCTCTTCTATGGTGAAGGCTTGTCCAAATACAGTGGGGTTCCTCATCTTCTCCTTGATATTAAAGTGGAGGATGTTCTCCTTGCCCAAATGGAGGTCAATCTTGCCTTCCTTCACATTAACAATAGCTCCTGCAGTAGCTAAGAATGGCCTTCCAAGAATCAATGGGTCTTGAGCCTCCTCACCCATTTCAAGCACCACAAAATCTGTAGGTATCTCATACCTTCCAATCTTCACAGGGAGGTTCTCTAGGATGCCCACAGGGTACTTCACTGATCGATCAGCCAACACCAGAGAGAGCCTACACTTCTTGTATTGAGTGAAGCCAAGCTTCTTTGCCACAGACAAAGGCATCAAGCTGACACTAGCTCCTAAATCGCAGAGACACTTCTCAAACACCATAGGTCCAAGAGCACAAGGGAGTGTGAAGCATCCTGGATCCTCAAGCTTCTCTGGAGCATCAAGCCTCTGAATGATGGCATTGCACTCATGACTCAGAACCATCATGCCCTCCATCTCCTTCTTCTTAGCAGCTACAACATCTTTCAGGAGTTTGCTGTATTGAGGAATCAGCATGAAAGCATCAATGATGGGCATTGTAACATGAGCTTCACTCATCTGCTTCTCAAACAAAGCCTTGTACTTCTGTAGCAGCTGCTTCTTGAATCTACCAGGGAATGGAAGCTTTGGTTCATAGGGAGGGAGGACAGGAGAGCTCTCAGTTGCTGGAGCAGTAGATTCACCATCTTTTGTTGTTTTCTTCTCTTCTCCAACCTTTCCTTTACCCTTGGCTTTCACAATCTTCTCCAAGATCTCAGCATCTGTCTTCTCATCAACAATGACCACTTCATCATCTAGGTTGATAGCCACCTCCTCACCTTGTTTCTCAGCATCCTTGGTGAGGGTTACAGGAGTCAACTGCTTACCACTCCTAAGTGTGACAGCTTTTGCTTCTTTGGGGTTTTGATCTGACTTTCCAGGTAGAGATCCTTGCTGGCGGTTCTGGTGGGAGCTCATGGAAGCAAACTGATTCTCCAAATTCTTGACAGAAGAAGCAAGGTGGGAGAATTTGTTGTTGAGCTCATTGTAGCTCCCATCAATCTTGGAGTGAAGGTTCTTCAGCTCATAGCCCACATGCTTCTCACTTCTAGTCTGAGACTCCAAGATCTGTTTCAGTAAGGCATCAGTGCTGCTCTGTTGAGGGGCAGAGGAGCTAGGAGAGGAGTTTTGCTGAGGCTGATAGTTGCTCTGCTGGTTGTTTCGAGGCTGATAACCACTCTGCTGGTTGTTTGAATAGGGCTTCTGTTGGTAGTTGTTGTACTGAAAGTTGGGTTCCTTCTTGTACCAGCTACCATTACTGTTGATGAAACACAATTCTTCTTGCCCTTCCAAACCATCAACCTCATTGACAGTAGGAGGTATCTCCTGGCTTGGGTTGCCAACAAAGTTCACCTGCGCTTGTGTGGCCTTATCAGCAATGAGTTTGTCAATCTTCTCCTGAAGAGCCTTTATCTCATTCCTTGTTTGATTGTCATCACCTCTGCTGCTCCTGTCATGGTCTCCACTGTAGACTGCATCACTCTTAACCATGTTGTCAACTAGAGCCTCTGCCTCTGCCTCAGTTCTTTCCAAAAAGAACCCATTGCTAGCTGTATCCAGTCTGGCTCTGTACTTAGGAAGAGCACCTCTGTAGAATGTACTCAGCAAGCTCTCCTTAGAGAATCCATGGTGTGGGCACTGAGCTTGGTAACCATTGAATCGCTCCCAAGCTTCACTGAATCCTTCCAAGTTCTTCTGTTGGAAGCTGGAGATCTCATTCCTCAACTTAGCAGTTCTTGAGGTAGAGAAGAACTTCTCCAAGAATGCCCTTTTGCAGTCTTCCCAAGTGGTGATGGAGTCACTTGGTAGAGACTTCTCCCATTGACGTGCCTTATCCCCCAAAGAGAAAGGGAATAGCTTGAGCTTTAAGACATCCTCTGACACACCATTAGTCTTTGACATACCACAGTAGCTGTCAAACTTATCCAAGTGATCAAATGGGTCCTCCACAGCCAGACCATGATACTTGTTGTTCTCTATGCAGTTTAGCAGTTCTGACTTGATCTCAAAATTGTTAGCAGCCACAGCTGGTGCTCGGATTCCAAGTCTAGGACCATGGATGTTGGGGCGGTCATAAGTGCCAATGGGGCGAGCTGGTCGCTGTTGGGGCCCTTGTGGAACATTGTTGACTCCATTGGGGTTCTGAGGATTTTGTTGTTCTTCCATTGCAGCTTCCAGTTGCTGCAGTTGAGCTTGTTGCTCTTCTTCTCTTCTTTTTCTAGCACACTCTCTCTCTAAAGCTCTGATATCTGAGGCTCTTGGAACAAGGTTTGATGTACCCTTGCTCCTCAAGTTCATACACCTGAAAATCACAAAGAGGTGAAGAAGAGAATCAGTAACCTACAAAAATAAAAATGACTTAGTCTCAAGCAAATGACTAAATCTCAATGTTCAAATCAAACTCAGATCCCCGGCAACGGCGCCAATTTGATGTTAGGAGTTTTGAGCTCCTAAGTCAAATGATAGTATAGTGGTAGTAAGTTGTCGAACCAAATCTGAGGGATTCAAATGCAGAGAGAGTGCAAGTATTTGCCTAATCTAAGTGCAACCAGTGAATTGGATGGTTTTTTAAACTAAAACTAAAATGCAAGTAACAGAAATGATACTTTTAAGCTATTGGAAAGGAGAATTCATGGGTATAGGGATTTCAGACCTTGGGTGATCAAGTTTCGAACTAAGGATGACAAATGAATCAATCAAACTATTAACCTTAAGCCTAGACACAATTCTAAGCAAGCTCTATGTCTAGATGAATGCTCATTTGCTAACATGTCTCAAACATCAAATGTCTTTGGTTGAATAACATGCAAGCAATCATTACTAACAAGTCTATTAGCTATCTTAGCATCTTTAACAACAAATATCTTTGGCAAAGTACACTAAGAGCCTAGGAGAGTTGACTCAGGCATTTCATCAAACACCTTTTGGGTGGGAAATTCCTAGAGATCACCCTTTGAGTGGCCTACTCAAATGATGCATTAAGATCACTCTACTAGCAAGGAACAAGTATGATCTACACCTAAAACATCCTAGAACTAGCATAATCACCCTTAATCACCCTAACCCATGAATCCAAAAGGTGATTACTCACTAATCTCCATGATTCCTCTTAAACCCATGATGGATTTCAGATGAATCATATAGAGAAATAGATGAGAGATCACAAGAACAATAACAAACCAAACCAAAAAGAGATTAATTTCTTGAGAGAGTTTATGTTCTTCAATAGATAAAAGATTATCTGCCAATGGTGGCTACAAAGAGTACTTAAACATTAGGTTTTTCAGTGCAAAAACGTGCACAATAAATTGCAAAAAGGTCCTTGAAAATAATAAAAATCGTGCACTGATAACGCGGAGCGACCTTGGCCAGTCGCTCCGAGAGGTCGCTCTGGGCTTCGGGAGCGACTTCGGGTGGTCGCTCTGCGGAGTCGCTCCAGGGTGATTTACGGATGTCCGAAGCGATAAAAAGGCGAGCGACTTCATGGCGTCGCTCTGAGATTGAGCCTTGAGGTCGCTCCGGTTGGAGCGATGTCACCTAGTCGCTCCGAGGTGGTCGCTCCGGTCGGCTTCGTCCAAAGATCAACTCTTATTCTTCTTTTGAGCTCCAAATGCATCCAAATGTCTCCAATAACCTCATGAGGTGCTCCAATACCTGATAGAGACATATGTATGCATAATGCAACCTAAACATGTCTAAATCCTAATCTATATGATGTAAATGCTTATGAATGAATGGTTAAAACAATGCAAATATGCAAGACATCAATAGCTATAACCAAACACACCAATTTTTTTTATTAATCTTATCCAAGTATCCAAACGCACCGAATTTGTACTTCACCTTTAATAAGATAGATTTTCCATATCTCTATATAAATAATATTATTTAATAAGTCAGTTTCTTATGTGTCGCACTCACGTTGATTCACACAAAAGTCAATTACAGGAATACCATTAATGAATTAATTTGATTTATATCCAGTTACCAGTACTAAAAATTGCTTAATTTCCTTTTTATTAATAAATTTTAGTTATCTTTTGAATTTTTGTTTATTTATGTTATAAAACCATATATAATAAAAAGGAAATATCTATAATTAAAACCATATATAATAAAAAGGAAATATATATATTTTGTATATAAAAAACGAATTTAATTTTTCATACTTTTAAAAAAAAACGTAAACAAAAAGCGAATATCTATATATTTTCAAAATATATAGGTGTATATATAATAAAAATAATAATTTAGATATTATTTAAGAAAAAATATTTATATGATTATATTTTTGATCGAATGATTTAAGGAAAATTAATTTCAAAAAATGTAAAGTGATCATCTAATATCATATTTTTCAAATCACATGCTAAATTAAGAAAATTAAAAATTAAAAATTAAAAATTAAAAATTAAAAATGTACCTAATTTTCATAGATAAAATTATAATATGTATTCACAATTCTAAACAAGTGATGATTTACCAATTATTAGGATTTAGTTATTTTATAAATATTCATATATGTACGTAAATTTTCAAATATAAAATATGTTTATGATTACAACTACAACAATTTTTGTGTGTTTATATGTTTTTTAAAAGTAAACTTATCAGATTTTATATGATTTAAAAAAACATATTTAGAAATATATATAAGGATGAACTGAATTAAAAAAAGCTAAAAATAGTAATCTAATTTTAATCTTATTAAATTAAAAAATAACTGTTTTTCAATTTGAAATAACAGATGCAAAAACATACCCAAAAAGTAGCAATTGAACTGTCCAAAATATCACGTTAGAAATAAAATATCTAATTAAGATGAAAATACACGTCTAAATAAGTTCTTTTGAAATTTTGGGTGTAATTACCTTATAAATTCATAATTAATCAATGATGTTTTGAAATATTTCCGAATTGGTTTGCTTATTCAACTCTCAATATCTTAGCACTTTAATTTATTTTATATAGTTTTATAAAAAATAACATACATTAAAATATTAGAATTACTTATTAATGCAATTCCAGCTTTTTATTTCTTTTTCTCAAAGAACATATATCAAATTAAAATTGTTGTTTACTTTGAAAATAAATATGGAGCTCAACAATACCATATATGAACCTATCTAAATTACTATACATGGAATCGCATATCTAAAACATTATAATATGTGATATAATATTATTTTCATGATATAAATTAAAATAACTTAAAATTTATGAAGAAAATTATAGATACTTTTTGTCAGAAAATGTATAGATACTTATATCCACATAATGATACCTAATACTATTCCATTTATTTATCATAAATATAAATAATAGAATTACTTGAAAATTATAAACAACATATTTAGATTTTTAACAATTATTATCATTTTATTATTTTATAAGTATTTATTCCCATGAGAGAGAACGGAAGAATCACCTAGTAAATAATTATTTTTGATGAAACTATTAAAATGTATTAATAACTCATATATCACTATTGAAATTATATATAAATTATAAATAAAAATAAGCTAAATAAGATTACAAATATAAATTTTTACGTCGACTTATATATATATATATATATATATCATATTTGTATAGATATAATTGTAAATGTGCATCAAAAATACAAAACTAAAGTAACACTAATCCAAAAAAAGTTATGGTTAAATGTTTAAAAATTTATTTAATTTTATTTGTTCATCTTTATCATGTTAATTAACCAATTGATTTCTCAGTCTAACATATTTTAACTAAAACATACAAAATCTCAAATTTATTGGTATTTATATTTATATAAATATATATATGTATATATTTAAAACTAGATGATAATATATATATTTAAAATAAATAATCAAATTTAAATAACAGGTAATTGAAGTAGTTATACCATATCAAAAGAAATAAGATTACAATTAAAATTAATTTCTTTTTAAACTAAAAAATATTAGATTTAAAATTATTGTTTATGCGCACGACGCAGGAAAACATCTAGTTTAATATTAAAAAAATTTAGCATAGTGCAATTTTTAACTTATTTTGTTCAACTTTCGCGCTGAATAGTAGTGGGCCGAAAAATAAATAGGCCTATGTTTTTGCAAACGGTATTTTGAAAGCTCCTCTTTTCTTTTTCCTCTTAAATCTTGGACAGAGTTGTCATGGGACAAAACCTTAATGGATCTCTTCCTAAAGAATTCGCAGGACTTCCTTTTCTGCGGCAGATGTAAGAATAGCAAATATGATCCCTCGAACACTCCCTTTATTACAGTATATGCCACCACTAGTTTCTTTCATTAACTAACTGAACTGATACTCTTTTCTTTCTCTTTGCAGTGATCTGTCTAGAAACTTTCTTAATGGTCCAATTCCTCCCGAATGGGGAGCCTTGCCACTTGAAGACCTGTATGTATATATATGCGTGTGTCTGTCCATATACACTTTACATGTGTGCATTAATGTGTAGATTGATTTGTTGGTGATGAAATGCAGTTACTTACTTGGAAACCGAATAACTGGTCCAATCCCAAAAGAGATTGGAAACATTACAAGCCTTATATTCCTGTGAGTACCTTTCTTTGATCTCTCTCTCTCTCTTTAAAAACGTAAATGTTTCAGATAAGTCATACTTTGGTGATAATGTCTTGATTTGATTTTTGTTTTGTGGAACATTTGGTTTTTAGTTCCTTGGAATTCAACCAGATTTCAGGTAAATTACCTCCAGAGATCGGGAATCTACCAAACATTGAAAGACTGTAAGAATCATTGTCCCAGTTCTTTTACAATCTACAGAAACTTTCAGAGAATCTACTAGTGTTGAGGGCCTCAGAGAATCTCAACTTGAGGCTATGTTTATCTTTGTAGGCGTCTTAGCTCGAACTACTTGAGTGGAGACATCCCAAGTACATTCTCCAAACTTACAACATTGATTGATTTGTAAGACTTCCTCTAATATTTTGCTGGAGATTCTAACTTTATATATATTAATATATATTATTCTCTTGATTTTTGTAGCCGTATAAGTGACAACCAGTTCACCGGTACTATACCAGATTTCATCCAGAACTGGACAAAACTTGTAAAACTGTAAGCAGCTCTTTCAGCGTAAACAGAGTATTTCATTTCCCGTGTGGGTATTGGTGACTTACAAATGAGTGAAATGTTGTTTTTTGCATGTTACAGGGTTATTGAAGCAAGTGGTTTAGTCGGACCAATTCCTAATACCATTGGTTCTCTTACAGAGTTAACAAAATTGTAAGTACACAACTTTGTGAATGTGATTCCTTGTTGTCACCTCTAGTGGACTCATTATCAATGATATTTATTGTTTCTTTTCCAAATCTTGTTTTGTAGGAGAATCAGTGACTTAAGCGGACCAGAGACTCCATTTCCGCCACTACATGACATGACATCAATGAAGACATTGTGAGTTTGATTCTAACACTAAACGAATTCAGTAATAGTTTCTTCCTACATTCGTTTTTTTTTTTTTGGTAAAATCCTACATTCGGTTGAGCTTAACTTCTACTTCCACTCGCTATTTGTTCACAGGATTCTTAGGAACTGCAATCTTACAGGAGAGTTACCAACGTATCTTGGACAAATCACATCATTAAAACACTTGTAAGTAAACTCTTTTCTTCTTTGGTCAGCGTAAAATATGAAAGAGAATTCAAGATGACATTGTGAGACTCATTTTGCAGAGATCTTAGCTTTAATAAACTAAGTGGACAAATTCCGCTAACATATAGCGCTCTTGCTAATGTAGATAACATGTATGGACTCTCTGTTCATCTCCTCTTTCTTCTTGTTTTGTTAAAATCTATCTATTAATGAAATATATTTTGTTTTCTAATCTTCCCAGATATTTTACAAGTAACATGTTAAGTGGAGAAGTGCCAATTTGGATGGTAGACAAAGGAGAAATGATGTGAGTTTTCTTCAACGATAAATATATATAACACAATCTTTTGTAGTGACACATCCTAAAAACATTTTGTTTGGTTATTTATATTGCAGTGATCTTTCTTACAATGACTTTACCAATGATCTAAGAACCGCAGAATGTCAGAAGAATGCTGTGTAAGAATAACAATAAAAATTCAAAACTTCTAATGCCTTAAAATATCAATATACATCTTACAGTTTCTTCGTTCTTTTTCATTCACAGGAATATGTTTTCAAGCACAAGCCCTTTAGTGGCAAATAACCAGTAAGCCTTATTTTCTTCTCATAAGTTTTAAAATCGTCTTGCTCATTAACATCTAGGAAATGTTCCGCCATAGTTAAAGCAGTCAGACCAACTCTCAGTTCATCTTTCTGACCAACTTCTCCCTAACACTGACTAGAATCTTGATGTTATGTTTGTCTACAGCTCAAAAGTTTCGTGTCTGAGTAGCTATATATGTCCCAAAAGTAAGTATTTGAAGCTGTATATACTTTACAAAACCATATCGCTAAAAATCAAAAGTAAGTGCCTGAGTAGCTGTATATCTGATTTATGTTTGTTATTAATAATTTTTTTCCAGCTTTCTATGGCCTTTATATAAACTGTGGTGGTAATGAACTTACAATCAATGGGACTAAGTATGATGCTGATACATCCGATAGAGCATACGACAGTAGAAACGGTTGGGTTTCAAGCAACACTGGGAACTTCTTGGATGATGAGCGGTCTCCCAGAGGTGTAACTTCCTGGGCAAATACATCAGAGCTTAAGATAGCAGATCCTAGTCTTTACAAACATGCACGTCTGTCTGCCATTTCCCTCACTTACTACGCATTGTGTCTTGGACAAGGAAACTACACTGTTAATCTCCACTTCGCTGAAATTATGTTCACTGGCAACCAAACATTTAGCAGTTTGGGGAGACGATTCTTTGACATATACGTTCAGGTAACTTACCTTTGACGTTTCTAAAAGCATGTTTGAAAAGATTGTAATGCTTTAAATCAACTGGCATGTGTGGTAATGTGCAGGGAAAGCTTGTGGTTAAGAATTTCAATATAGTAGATGAGGCAAAAGGTGTTGGAAGAGCTGTGGTTAAGAGTTTCCCGGTCATGATTACAGATGGGAAACTTGAAATAAGATTGTTCTGGGCTGGCAAAGGAACTCAAGATCTTCCTACCAGAGGTGTATATGGTGCTCTCATATCAGCTGTATCTGTAGATCCAAGTAGACCTTGCTAAACTTGAAACTATCTGACATAGAGATCACATTTATTTATTTATTTTGTTGACTTTTATTTTAATGATCTTGTTGTAGATTTCATTCCACCTAAGGAAGCTGCGACTGGAAGTGGTGGTGGAAGCTCTATTGGCACGTTAGTTAGTGCTGTAGTTGCTTCGACAATGTTTCTTGTGCTTTTAATCGGTGGTATCTTGTGGTGGAGAGGTTGCTTAAGACCCAAGAGTCAAATGGAAAAAGGTACTTATAAAAACCTATTGAGTTAAAAATCTATGTTTTTTTTTCTTTTGAAAATACAGGGTATCCTGCAAATCGAGACTCAACCGACTAGTCATTGGAGGTTACTCGCAATAGGAACTAGATATCTATTCGCTTTCTACACAAGCGGAAATCTGAATTTGATAGGTTTTGAATATTGGATGCTTAACACATTTTCAATCATGTTGCACCAGTCGACGGCTACACTTGTGTGGTTTTAAAAGTCTATGTTTCTTCCCAAACTTAAACATGTTTCTGTATTCTTCTTCACCTACAGATTTCAAGAACTTGGATTTCCATATAAGTTCCTTCTCGTTGAGGGAAATCAAAATTGCTACAAACAACTTTGATCCCGCAAATAAGATCGGAGAAGGTGGCTTCGGTCCTGTACACAAGGTTAGATCATTGTTATGAGAAAAATAGAATAATGAACAATACTTCCTTTGTTTCTAAAAATGACTATTATGTGTTTTATGCATCCTAAAAGATATTTAAATCTGATAATAAATACATTATTTTGTGATTTACTATTTTTAAAAATATAAATCAATAGAATATTAATAGGTACATTTAATTTTTAATAAAGCAATATAATTTAGCCTTATAATTTATGACTTCCTCCGTTTCAGATTAATTATCGTTGTAGAGTTTGAAATATGTTCCAGTCATCTCATGTTTTAAATGCATTTAATTGCTAAGTTTTCTAATTTTAACATTATTCTTTTAATTCATTAATTAACATAATCAAATAAAATAATATATTAATTAGGGATGAAAGATGTGATATTTAATCTGTGTGAAAAAATTTAAAACAACAAATAAAATGAAATCAAAGAAATACTACTTATTCATAAAAAACTCATTGAAAACATATCTCTATCTTATAAATTTTTCTTTTTGCAAAACAGTTATCTTTCGGAAACAGAGATAGTAGACTAGTAGTTGTCTGAAGGTTTTGTCTATTGTATGAATCCAGGGAACTTTGACAGATGGAACCGTAATGGCAGTGAAGCAGCTATCATCGAAATCAAAACAAGGGAACCGAGAGTTCTTGAACGAGATTGCTATGATTTCTGCTCTACAACATCCACATTTGGTTAAACTATATGGATGTTGCGTCGAAGGTGACCAGCTCTTGTTAGTTTACGAGTACTTAGAAAACAACAGTCTCGCTCAAGCACTTTTCGGTTAGTGCACACTTTCTAAAAGCATTAAAACACTATGTTAGCCAGTAAAAACTAACAATAACTATTTTGCTCCGTAAAGGTCCTCAAGAGACTCAAATAAGACTAGATTGGCCAACTAGGCAGAAGATTTGCGTTGGAATAGCAAGAGGTCTAGCTTATCTTCATGAGGAATCAAGACTCAAGATTGTACACAGAGACATCAAAGCCACTAATGTTTTGCTGGATAAGGAACTCAACGCAAAGATTTCGGATTTCGGTCTAGCTAAGCTTGATGAAGAAGAAAACACACACATCAGCACACGAGTCGCAGGAACATAGTGAGTCAAACAAGAAGTTTAAGCTCTATATATGTAGATTTTTTATAACCAAAACAAACTTGTTTATGCAGCGGATACATGGCTCCAGAATACGCCATGAAAGGTCATTTGACTGATAAAGCAGACGTCTATAGTTTTGGAGTTGTGGCCCTAGAAATCGTTCATGGAAGAAGCAACACGATTACACGTTCCAGAGTCGAGACTTTCAATCTTCTTGACTGGGTAAGTTATTATCTTTTCTGAAACAAAAAGATGACTCTGAATCCTCAATATATTTGCAAAGGTACACGTTCTAAGGGAGCAAAACAACCTGATGGAAGTAGTAGACCCGAGGCTGGGAACAGATTACAACAGAGAAGAAGCAATGACCATGATCCAGATAGGGATCCTCTGCACAAGTCAAGTTTCGTCGGAAAGACCGTTGATGTCTACGGTGGTGAGCATACTTGAAGGAAGTTCCACGGTGAATGTTGACAAGCTTCTTGAAGCTTCCTTCAACAAAGGAAACGAGAAAGACGAAGAGAGCATGAGGGCGATGAAGAAACATTACGCGATGATAAATGAAGAGGAGAGGAATATTTTGGATCAGACTTTTAGCACCGACGGACCATTCACGTCGTCTTCTACGTCCACGGCCAACCCCAGCGATCTTTACCCTCTTAAGCCGGATTCTGCTTATTGGAACTCTAGGGCCGTTTAGTTATGCATTATGTTCCAAACAAAACAAAAACAATATGAAGCAAGTAATTTTGTGTTTTCTTTTTGTTTTCCTTTCTGTAAAATTTACTTTTGAATTTTGATATATTTGTATTTAAGACAATTAGAAGGTTATGTTTCTTGAAGCATAATATGAGATATTTTTGCTGAAGGGAATCAACATGTCCAAGACAATTTAGATGAAATAATGCCAGTGAAGATAAATTATTGTTTCTTTTATTAGTTAGGGCTGTTTAGACCGAAGCCTAAATTAACCCCACATGGAGACACTATGGAACTATGCTTGATTACTAACCATAACAGTTAATTTGGATTATATAAGTAATACGAAAATAATGTTGTAGTTCTTACAACATCTGTACCTCTGTTCACAAATGAACGGCTTGTATTGGTTTAATAAGATCCATCTATACTGCCCTTTAGAATATTGCTCTATACAAAACTAATTTCAACTAAATTAATGAATTGATTCAATATATTAATATGTAGGTCAATAAGTTTTTTCACGGGGTGGCACCTGCGAATTGAAATTCTTTTAAACTGAAAAACACAAAGAAACGTATTCACAAATATTTATGGTGCGAACAAACCGATCAAAGCATGATTTAATTTTGCTCTAAAGGTAATATCATTAAATTTGTTGACCGTGAATATTATGTTACTATATATTTAAAACAACATCTGAGAAAAACATTTCAGAAAGTTCATGTCACTTAAGACTAGCTAGATTTCGAGATTTTTTTTTTTAAGATTTCAAGATTTCTTACCCAAAAAAAAAAGATTTTACCAAAACGAATATGGCATTATAGTTCATGTATTTGACTCAGAAAAGCAAACAACAAAATTATACACATAATATAAATATATAGATGCGTGGGTGTATAAAATCCTAGTTGAGTATTTGAATTTCTCTTTTTCTCTCGCTCGTCTGTGCTGAAATGGGTTTACAGGATAACGTCATTTCCTACGGCTCTGCATTAGTGTTATCGCTGCTCCTCCTCCTTCCTCTTTTTGCAAAGGGATGTGATATGTTTACGGGACAGTGGGTGAAGGATGCTTCCTACCCTCTCTACGACCCCTCCACGTGTCCATTCATAAGGCGCGAGTTCGATTGCAAGAAAAATGGACGACCCGATCTCGACTACCCTACCTTCAGATGGCAACCACACGGCTGCAAATTAGCAAGGTATCATCAGTTAATCTATAATACCTTTTTAATTATTTCTTTGTTGTTGCTTCTAGATGTTTTGCATCAAAGGTATTACTGTGAATATATCTTAATTTTAACGTTAATTATCATTTATCACACTTGCCTTAAGACGCCACCGTTATTCTATTGTTTTGTTGTGTAGGTTCAATGGAGTAGATTTTTTGCAGAAAAATAGAGGGAAGAAGATAATGTTTGTAGGTGATTCTCTTAGCCTAAACCAATGGCAGTCTTTGACATGTATGCTTCACTCTTCAGTTCCCAAGTCTCCCTATACTATAACCACACAAGGCACTATCACAACCTTCACATTCCAGGTAATAATAATACACTTGTTCTGGTTATGTAGAATTTGTCTCTCAAATAGAAAACCGGGATGAGTTAAACCAAACTAAACCATAAAATGCTTAATGTTTTCAGGAGTATGGAGTTGAAATAAAGATTGATAGGAATGAGTATTTGGTAGATATTGTGAGTGAGAAGATTGGGAACGTGATGAAGCTTGATTCGATCAACGATGGAAAGAATTGGTTAGGAATGGATACACTGATTTTCAACACTTGGCATTGGTGGAGCCGAAAATCGTAATTCTTCACTTTGCTTATTCTTGGCTTAAAATTGATCACAAGAAGTTTATGTTCTGAATTGTTTTTGGGCAGATGGGATTATATTCAAATAGGACGTAACATTACAAAAGACATGGACCGCATGGAGGCATTCGAAATCGCACTTGGAACGTGGGGCAAATGGGTCGATACCGTGGTAGATACTAGAAAAACTAGAGTGTTTTTCCAAGGAATTTCACCATCTCATTACAAGTAAGTTGTTATACACATTTTCTTAATCGGTAATCAATCAGATATTTTAAATTTTGATTTTGATTGTTTGGTAGTGGAACTCTATGGGGTGAACCAACGGCACATAGTTGCGAGGGACAGAAGGAACCACTTTTGGGGACAAATTATCCAGGAGGATTGCCACCAGAAGTTGGAGTTTTGAAGAGAGCACTCGGGAAAATTACCAAACCGGTGACTTTGCTAGACATTACTATGCTTTCATTGCTTCGAAAAGATGGTCACCCTTCCATTTACGGTCTAGGCGGCCGCAATGATTGCAGCCACTGGTGTCTCTCTGGCGTACCGGATACTTGGAATGAGATTCTTTACAATTATATGCTTTAGTAAGAACATTTAAACTTAACGAAAGAAAACATTAATAACATATTTGTTATTGCGTTTGATTCTACATTTGAATCTTAATAAAATAATAAAGATCATTTTCTAAAGGCTAAATAGGATTCCATAAATCGAATTACTAAGAAACAAATGAATAGAAAATATGCATACGACGAGTGAAATGAAAGAGAGGTAGTCAGGTTGAGAAAGGGGATGGTTTGTGGCCCAAGCAAGTAAACCGGATACTGATTAGAGGCAAACTATGAATTCGTTTAGATTTAAAAATTTCATTACGAACAAAGTACGTATGCCACTGCTAAATTTTCAAGCAAAGTCTACATTAGTTAGATAACATTGGAACTGAATATGAATCAAGAATCATATTGGTAAGCCAAAGAACCATGGAGAATTCACATTGGTTTTTGCATGCGCACCCTAGCTTTCCAGGTGAAATTCTAAGTAACTAAAAGTTATGTGAACTATCACAGATAACGACAAAAAGGGTCCTTAGCTCAGTGGTAGAGCATTTGACTGCAGATCAAGAGGTCACCGGTTCGAACCCGGTAGGGCCCTATATTTTGTTTTTTGTTCAATAGGAACTGTATTCTACCGTTAGTCCCTTGAATATATTCGTTTGTACACAATTCTGGAGTAGCTACAACTATTTGATACAAGTGTCATACCTTTACAAAGGACCATGGTCTCCAAACTCTTTGCTGGTGTTGCTTTCAGCTTTCACTGACCCTGCAACAAGTAGCAGGAAACAATCAGCCACAAATATTATTACCAAAGTAAGTCTTCTTTTTCCTTCTGGTGATTAGCTGTGGATTTTGGAAGAAAAGCTGTGGATTCGAGAGCAAATTCTTTAACAACAACAAAAAAGCAAATTAGAGTTTGTAAAAAAATACTTTCGCTATTATACAATACAAGATAATTCTATAACCTTTTTATTATATCTGTGTAAAATAGGCTTTACCTCTGAAACTACAAAAACGTAAGGAATCTATTCTAAAGCAATGTTTAGAGGGAGATAATGAGGATATGATTTGCATACCTAGAATCGAAATGGAGTTTCAGGTCCAATACTTACTGCTCCTCATGTTGAACTGATCAAACTTTTAACTATTACTGAGCTACATATGGTTTCCCTCCAGCTATAGTAGTGACACATGTTAAAGAAAATGTTCAAAAAGGACTCTTTAAATCATTTCAGTCTGATAATTGTTCAAATATAAGAAGACTCTGCATGCCTGAATCTCCAATCTTTGCTGATGGCTAGATTCAAATTATCAGCGACATAAACATTCCCTTTATTGCGACTCCTTTTTTAGGATGATTAAAACGGGCCTAGCTATGTTTTCCATCAGCATAAAGCTCTCCCTCATCAGAAACTAGAATCTTGTAAGGAAGAAAACCGATTTCGTTTCCTTCCACAACGGTTTCGACCAAGTAACCATTCTCAAACTCAAGAACATTTGTATCTGCAGGTTGAGAAACAAATACATGAGACCAAATTGAGCAATCACCTGGTTGGGAGGATGTTTTAGAGGATGATGATCCTGTAGTCCACTTGAGAACCGAGGACAAGTGCTTAACCAACGAACCTGGTTTCCATTTACAGCAAATATGACATCAAACTCAACAGTTAGTTCATAAGAAGAATAAAGAATAAGTTAACTATCAATTTAATTACCAAATAGAACTAAACTTATGACTAGAACGTGAGTGAGCAGAGAAAAAGCACCAAAATCAATCACTGCTGATCAGAAATTTATAAAAATCAATACAAAAACTAAGGTGGTAATTTACCAGCAGGAGGAACAGCTTGAGCTTAGAAGCTGTGAAAAAGAGTAAAGACTATGAATAAAGTAAACAAAGTCTTTAAAACACCACATAAAGCTCTGAGAGATTCTCCCATCTTTTTTTTGTAGCTTCATAAGTACAAGCTATGTTCGAATCAAACCCTAGACAGAATCAAACCAAACCAATGTAGAGATGGAATAGTTCTTTTCCAAAGTATTAATGTACTAATGTTACTGTGTTCTTTTCTTGTGGAAATTACCTTTGTGGTTTGGCTACTAGTGTTTAAGAAATGGTCATTATTACTGATTCTGTTACTAGACCCCTTTTATAGGGCCCATTACTGAGCCCACTAGTGGTCTTACCTTGGATGCGCCCGTTGGATGGTGTTAAATGCTTACCCACTATAAGCTCTGAAGAAAAGACAAAAATAATTAGAAAACAAGAATGAAAAAAAAGCTGAAACAGATCAGAAGCACTTCTACGATTTGTCTAATCACATCAATATCTCTATTGTCTTCTAGGTAAATCAACAGTACCTCCCAATATATATATATATGTATGAATAGAAAACCACTCTTTTTTTTTTGTTCAAAGAATAGAAAACCACTCTATTGTATCAAAGTATCAAATAAAGGGTAATCTAAAGGGACATGTAGTAGCCTCTCTCATCGCTCTCAATTTTCCTTTTGAATATTGAAATTCTGTTGTCGCAACTTTTTTCCGTTACCAGCTCCACTCCATGCATTCATAACTCAGAAGAGTATGCAGCATAGCTACCGCTATAAGAGTAAGTTTACATTACCCTATAATGGGACTAACAATTGTTTGTGATTAAAAAAAAGGACTAACAGTTGTTTAGTTATAGTGACTTCTTAAAGATAACAATTGTTTGTGATTAAAAAAAAGGACTAACAGTTGTTTAGTTATAGTGACTTCTTAAAGATAATTCAAACCTTGGACTTGGCAATTAGCATCTTTGATTTGCTTCCATCGATAAGACATACAACTGTAGTTGTTCTGTTCTTCACACGTAATTAGTGTAAAACCAATCTTGCTAGTAAGCTGTCTTTCTGCAAGTTGGACTTTTCTTAAATTAAAATACTATTAAGATTTGATGACCAGTTTGTGGAATGATGCCCTACTTTTTAGTCTCTTCTGTGTTATGTATGTATGCAAATATTTTATTTGGTAATAGAACTAGAAAAAATTGGCAAATTGAGCAAATCGCAAGTTTGAAATTAGGGAATTGGGCGATCTCAAGTTTAAATTAGCCAATTTGGCAACTTTTTGCATTTGCCCATGTAAACTTATGTCTAAATATCTTTTGGGACCTTTGTCAGATTCATTATTTACATCTTTGCCATTTCAATTAAAATATATCTAAAATAAAATTTGTCACATCACCTCTCTCATTCTTTAATTTGTCACACCACCTCTCTCATTCTTTTTCTTTTTCTTTCTTTTTCTCTCTCCTTCTTTTTCACACCACCAACCATCATCTACGAAAATCATCTCCTTCTCCTTCTTTTCCTTTCATCTTCTTTTTCTCTCTCATTCTTTTCTACACCACCACCTTTAGGCCATCTTTAAAGGGAGAACTATAAGGGTGTGCTTGGGCCTTATTTATTTGGAAATAATGGAATAATGGCTCAAGATCAGTTTCAATGTGCTTGTTTAAGCACTGATCTTAGCCCAATACACGTGCGACGTGTCACCTTCTGAGTGGCTTGGAAAAAAAACGTTTAATTAAGTAATAATTAAATAAAATGTTTTTTTATCTTTAATTAAGTAAAATGTTTCAATGTTTAATTAAGTAATAATTAAATAAAATGTTTTTTTTTATTTTTAATTAAGTAAAATGTTTGTATGTTTAATTTGAAATTGTATTTTATCTTTCTTTTTATTTTCACATCAATTATATATAATTTTTTTCTTTTATTATTTTATTCTTTTTTTTTTAAGCACACCCATAAAACAAAGTGATCTCCCTTTGTGTGTTCCCCATGTTTTTCCACAAAATTCATTACTTTACTATTTCTTTTAATCTAAGCACACCCTAACATGTGCTCCTTTTAAGGATGCCCTTACAGTTAAATTAACTGAAGAAGAAAAATCATTTTTTCTTTAACTGAAGAATAAGAAACCATTACGCTCATGTACACTCCAAGCCCCTGTTTATGAAATTTATACATATGACACCTAAATGTAATATTTATACACTAAAAATGATTAAAATGAATGCTTAATATCATACAAAAATACTATATATCATTTATTAATTATTAAAAGTATAAATACTAAAAATGTTTATTAAAATTTAAAAATTGATTTCTTAAAAGTAATCTAATGGGAAAATTATCTAGGTTAGATTTCGATTTTATTGAAATTTATTGTAACTGTATTACATATTACATTCTCTTAATTGTTTGGTTTTTAAAAAAATATTTCATTATATTTCATTATCTTTTAATTGTTTAAATTATATTTCATTATCTTTTAATAATTTAGTTTTTAAAAAATCTTTGAATAATACAAGATAATATAATGTCTATTTTCTATTAAAACATCTTATATCAATCTAAAATTCTAGTTTTCATGGCTGTGATTTTATTGAGAAAAACTAAACAATTAATAGAAAATGTCTTTTTTCTATTGAAAAATTATCTAGATTTTATTTCGATTTTATTGATTTTTTTTGTAACTGTATTATATATTTCATAATAAAAATATGATGTATTTTTTTAAAGAAATCTTTCATTATATTTCATTTTAGATGTCTTTAATGTCAATTATTTATTGTTTAATCTTTAATTGTTTAGTTTTTTAATTGTTTAGCTTTTTATTATAAAAAATATTTAATTGTTTAGTTTTTTTATTATAAGATGTATTTCACTTATTTATTTCAACATTTCATTTCTAAACAATTTTAAATTTTATATGAAAAATTATGTTGTCTAAATGAATGTGCTTCACATATATGAAAACACAATTAAACTAATATGTTAATTTATTTTATTGAATTTAATGAAAATATTTTGGTATATCAACTTTTACAAATGAAATATTGTTATAAATTATTTCATTGTTTTTACCACCTTTTAGTTAATTAGATCATCTATAATGAGATTGACAAAATTTTAGATTATAATACCAATAGGTTATTAGCAAAATATTTAAATTTTATATAGAGTAAAATGTGAGTTCTAAATAATTAACGTATAATTGTTTTGGAGAGCACTGTGCTCTCGTTGTATTCGTAGATGTATTTAAATTTTATACTTAATATGTATTTAAACTCTCCAATGCAATAAGGGATATAAACAAAAGGTATTCATAGATGTTATGTATTCGTACACCGATGTATTCGTATACCTTAAATATATGTATACTTATGTATACATATACTTGTGTATTCGTACACCTTAAGTATTCGAGGAGTTATGTTGGTATTCGTATATTTTATGTATTTGTACACCTTATGTATACTTATGTATATGTACACCTTATGTATTTGTACATCTTAAGTATTAGATGGGTTATGTTGATATTCGTACACCTTATGTATTCGTACACTTTCTATATACCTTAGGTATTCGTACACCTTAGGTATTTGTACACCTAAGGTATTCGTACACCTTATGTATACTTATGTATACGTACACCTTATATATTCGTACACCTTAGATATTCGTACATCTTATGTATACGTATACTTATTTTTTGAGTTATAGTGAATTAGATTGTATTAAACGTTAGGCATAGGGTTCCGGATTTATCCAAGGGTTCCAGATTGTTTCGGATTCTGGATTTACCCAATGGTTCTGGATTTACCCAAGGGTTCCGGATTTAGGATTCAAGGTTTAGAGTTTAGGATTTTAGGTTTAGTGTTTTGTTGATGGTTTTTAATATTTAAGATAAATGTAGACAAATTTGTTCTTCCTACCATTTTGACAAAAAAATGAAAGATCCATGTAGGTTTCCAAGTTTATTAAATTTACCCAGATTTATGAAAATTACCCATAAATTTATATAATTTTATGAATAATTTATCATTTATTTGGGTAAATTTCATAAATATGAAAGTTTTTTTTATGGGTCAAAATGTATAATTTATTCGGATTCTGGATTTACCCAAGGGTTCCGGATTTACCCAAGGGTTCCGGATTTAGGATTCATGGTTTAGAGTTTAGGAGTTTATGTTTAGTGTTTTGTTGATGATTTTAAATATTTAAGATAAGAAGTTTATGCGAGAGAATTTGGTCAAACTGAGGTTGAGTCTTAACTTCTTAAGACATAAAAATCACTAGATACTTGACATGGAGGTACCAAATTATCCTATATTTTTTGGACTTAATCTTGGTGTACCCCTAGAGTAAACCTTAAGGTTCACCAACCAATAGAAATCACTCATTTCACAATTGATATCTTTTAAAAAAGTAAACAGAATATTGTCGAGTTATATTACATTTTTAAAATAAAAATATTAAAAATAAAAATAATAATATATGCAAAAAAAAGATTTTTAAAAAGATTTTAATTTCGTCAACAAAACACTAAACTCTAAACTCTAAATCCTAAACCCTTGGATAAATACTAAACCCTAAATTAAAAACATTAAACCATAATAGTATTTTTAAGATTTAATGTTTTAGTGTTTAGTGTTTTTGATTTAGAATTTAGGATTATCCAAGTGTTTATGATTTATCCAAGGGTTTAGGGTTTAGAATTTAGGGTTTAGGGTTTAGAGTTTAAAATTATCCAAGGGTTTAGGGTATACCCAAGGGTTTAGGGTTTAGGATTTAGGGTTTAGGGTTTAGAATTTAGGGTTTAGGGTTTAGAGTTTAAAATTATCCAAGGGTTTAGGGTTTAGGATTTAGGGTTTAGTGTTTTTTGACGATATTAAAAATAGTTTTCAAAAATTCATTTTTTGTAACAGCTATTATTTTTATTTGTTTTTATTTTATTTATTTTAAAAACATAATATAACTTGACAATATTTTCTTTTCTTTTTTAAAAAATATTAATTATGAAATACTTGATTCCTATTGGTTGGGTGAACCTAAATGTTCACTCTAGGGGTGAACCTAAGGATAACTCTATTTTTTTGGGTGAAATAGCACTATAGCGGATATCTTTTTCAATAGATTATAAACACGGCTCTACCTATGACTAATCAAGAACTTGGGATGATTGGAAATCTGCAGGTTGTACTCAATATGGGATTATATTGGTTCTAGCAAGTAGATATGATCTTTGAAAATTAAAGTTATTAGATTAGTTCATCGTGAAAGGTGTAGGGTTTGTCATTTTATTAACAAATTTGTCATTTCATTAACAATTTTTGTCATTTTATAAACATAAAAATTATAACGAATGCACTTTGCTGCCAGATCCCAATTTGTCATTTTATTTTTGGGAAAAAATGTAGCATTTCGTGAGTGTTTCTATTTTTGGCAAAAACAAAAAGTGTGAGATCAATTTTGACCCAAAAAAATGTAAGATTCACGTAGGTTTCCAAATTTATTAAATTTACCCAACTATATTAAAATTAAATGTAGACAAATTTATTTTCCTGCCATTTTGGCAAAAAATGAAGGATCTATGAAGGTTTTCAAGTTTATTAAATTTACTCAGATTTATGATAATTATCCATAAATTTACATAATTTTATGAATTATCATTTATTTGGGTAGATTTCATAAATATGAAAGTTTCTTTTATGAGTCAAAATGTATAATTTATCGGGTAACTTTCATAAATTTTAGAGTTTACATCGATTTTATATTAATTCGTATAGATTTATGTTGACTTTTTTTTTTTTGAGCAACTATTTTATGTTGACTTTATATATGAAAAAAATATGTATTATATTAAAAGTAGTTGCTCATATATGATTTTTAAATATTAAATATGATCCAAAAGTTTAATGAATAAAGAATGTTTATGGGGTTCACAAAAGTTAGTTGTCAAAAGTTAGTGGGAAAAAAATTATTTTTTATAGGCAAAGTGGATTTTGGGTCCCACGAAATTACTTTTCCAGCTTGCCAAGTTTAATAGGCAAAAAGGTTAAAAATGTCATAAATTTATTCTCTCTCTACTAGGTTGCTCAATTGCCTAATATAAACTTGAGGTGTCCCATTTTCCTAATTCAAACTTAAAAGTTGTCAATTCCCCTAATTGACCCATAGAACTAACCTACATATTGTTTTTTGTAAAATTTATCTCAAAATATTCTTCAAAAAAAAAAATTATCTCAAAATGGAATCTAAAGTAAAAATGTTTTAATCCTATTCTATTTTTGGATTATGTAATGGATTATATATATTTCTTTTTGTCTATTATTCTATTTTTATTCTAAAAGTAAAATATAATTGAAATAAACTCAATTCTATTATAAAATTACTCTATTTTTTTTTCCAAAATGGAGCTTCTATTAACTTTGAGCTATGCAAAGCGATTCAAATGTGTGATCGTTACACTCTTGAATTGCCACGTGTTGCTTTTCGAACCACACTCGTACCGGCCGGACCGGTCTTCACGCAACAACAACAACTTTCCTAACCGTGTGGTATTTTGCGTTTTTGTCTGACTACGTACGTAGTAGCAGTTTTTAAAACATGTCATAAATCTGTATTTGTCTGCATACTTACCAACAACACCCTTTCCGTTTCGACGTTTCCGCAGCGTCAAGCGTCAATGTCGGTGTAAATATCTCTTACGTTACGAGGGTATATCCGGAAACTCAAGTCTTTTGAACTTCCCAAGGCTCGCTCTGCCTCTCCTCTCTCTGTCATTTACTCTTTAGTCTCCTCCTACTATTCTCTCTCTAAAAACTTCGAAAGCTTTACACTTTTTCTTTTTCTTCTTCTCGTTCTCGAGCTCCGGGTTTGTCTTGAAACCGTGAAGGAATCTCTATCTTTATCTCTCTTTCTTGTTTTGTTGTTGGCCATATTGTCGATAGGTAGTGAGATAAAGCAGAGAGAATATTTCCGGGTTGAGTGTATTTTCGTCGATCAGGTTTGCTAATCAACATCTGATCATTCTTGTTTTGTTTTTTCTTTCTGAATGATGGAGTGTTTTGTTTATCTCGTTTTCAATCAATAAATAACTTGCGATGCTTGAGACAATCAGTGAAAATCCAGGCCATGATTCTTGAATTCACATTGCGTGCACATTAGGAGTATTGCATTCTCTTTCTATGTTCTTTGTTTCCTATCCTTTTCATCAATCTTCTTATCATTCAGTAGGTAGTGATTTGAAGTTTCATATGATTGACAGGGTTCTAAGCAGAGGTTGGTCTGTCATTTCTTTCCAGTTCATTTCTTCAGATTCACTCTAAAATGAAACGAGAACAACAACAAAACAAAACATAGAAACATAGTGAGATTCGTTTCTAGGTTACTTACTGACTCTTTAATTAACACAACTCAGTAGATCTTTGGGTTAAACAAAAAGTGATATGGTTAAGTGGAATAGAGAATATGAATGTTTTGTTGAGTAGTATAGTCTGTGACTGACTGTACAAAATGTTAGGTAGCTATATTAGGCTTAGAGACTGTCCTACCTTTATCTTTTTCAAATGAGTGGAATCAAATGACCTATTCAAGAGAATCAAATACATACAAGCATGTGTGTGTTTGTGTGTGGGGGCACTTTTTGATCCTTGGATTCTAGTTTAAAACTGATTTGGTCTTTAGCAATTATGATTCCTGAATTACACTGATCTTTTTTTCCTCAGTGTTCCATAATTGATAACTCATAAACAACTTTGAGTATCTATATGTATTTAAACTCACTAGCTCTTTTTGTATTCTCTTTTGCACTTTTTCTTGACTGTTTCTCAGGAAAAATAAAAAGTTAAATAGAAAATGAGAACAGAGGGGGGGGGGGTGTGTTGAATTATTTGCATGTGTCATGTGTTCTCCTGCAGATAAACCCATTTGGGTACAATTTTTATTCTATGTTATTTGTTTGATTCCATAGCAGCATATTTTGACTATATAGCCCCACTACATATATAGCAAGCAAAAGATTTTCAGAACATTAATGAGAAAAAAAAAAGTAGATCGGATCATGAAAAGAAAATGGTACTACACACGCAAGTTGTTTTATTCTTCTTCCTTGGACATTTCTTGATTGTTTATTCCTTGAAAGAAAAACACATTTTCTCTTTTCTTTTATATATGAGCCACATTGTCCCCACAACTTTGGATCAATCTGTGACCACTTGATATTGTAGGCATGTATCTCCCTCTCTCTGTGTACTTCCATACATAAATGTGTATGCTTACCTCTCTCCTTAATGACCAAAAAAGTGTAGTGTTAGCCATTAGTGAGATCATCATCTCTTCAAACTCCTTATCTGCTCTTCTTTATAAAGTGAAGATCCATTAATGGTCCTAGATCTGAATTTGCTTTAACTTTTCCTTTTTATTTAGATATTGACATCCATTACAAGTCACATTCATAACTTTCTTCCTTATCATTATCCTTTTTTAACTAAACACTGGTAGTGTATCTTGCAGATGGAGACTGTGAAGCCATTGGATGTTGTTACTTCAGGAAAAGGAAAACTCAGACGCGCGTTTGTGAAAGTTATCAACATTAAAAAGCTAACCGGTGTGGTTCCAGAAGGTGACAAGGTTGATAGATTGAAGACTAGCGATAAAGAAGACTTGGTGAAGAATGCTGCAAATCTTTCAGAGTCATTCGACAAGCTGGAGGAAGAGTATGAGAAAAGACTCGCCATGGAAGCTCTTCTCGCAAAGCTCTTCGCTACGGTCTCTTCCATAAAATCAGCTTACGCGCAGCTGCAGTACGCTCAGTCACCGTACGATCCAGCTGGGATACAGAGAGCAGACGGCTCGGTGGTCTCGGAGCTGAAGACATTGTCTGAACTCAAACAGAGTTTCTTGAAGAAAGAGTTCGAGGGTTACCCCGATAGAACTCTAGCTCTCGCCGAGATTCAAGAGCTGAGAAGCTTGCTAAAGACTTACGAGATCACGGGGAAGAAGATGGAGTGTCAGCTGAAGCTTAAAGACTCTGAGCTCATATTCCTCAGAGAGAAGTTTCAAGAATCGTTGTCTCAGAACAAGTCGATGGAGAAGAGACTACTTAACCAAAGCGGTCAAATGGATCGTAACAGTCCGTCTCATTTCGTTACGTATCTCCACCACACAGTCAAATCGATCAGAGGATTCGTCAAAGTAATGATCGAGCAGATGAGGTTCGCCGGGTGGGACGTCGTTACAGCAGCTGATTCGATACAGAGTGGAGTCTTGTACTACAAGCAAGACCACACGTGCTTCGCCTTCGAGCATTTCGTTTGTAAAGTAATGTTCGAAGCCTTTCATCTACCTTACTTCTCAACCGAATCATCATCGAGTAAGAGCAGCAGAGAGATGTTCTTCGAGAGGTTCAGTGAGCTCAGATCAGTGAAAGCGAGAGAGTATATCACGTCACGGCCGAAGTCGAGATTCTCGAGGTTCTGCAGAGGGAAGTATCTGCAGCTCGTGCATCCGAGGATGGAGCTCGCGTTCTTCGGACGACACTCTCACGTGAGGAACCAGGTCTCCACCGCCGGGGAGTTCCCGGAGACGAGTTTCCTCGCCGCGTTTTTGGAGATGGCGAGACGGGTTTGGCTGTTGCATTGCCTCGCGTTCTCTTTCGACCCCGAAGAAGCTTCGATCTTTCGAGTTTCCGAGGGTTCTAGGTTCTCGGAAGTGTACATGAGGAGCGTGTCGGAAGAGAGCTTGTTGTTGTCGGAATCTGAGCCGAGAGTTGCGTTTACTGTGGTTCCTGGGTTTAGAATCGGGAAGACTTCGATACAGTGCGAGGTTTACCTCTCTCGCTCGACGAAGTCAACGCCTTGTGGATCTGATATAGGTAGACGGACGGTGTAAGATTCCTATTGGGGTGTTATGGTAATTTAGGTGGTTGGGATATTTTTTTTGGTTTAGGAAAATAAATGAGGAGAAAAATTTGCTGACCGTTGGATTAAGTCTGTGACTGTTGCGATTATGTCTGTGCCTCTTTTTTTTTTGTTTTATATTTTGATCAGAGAGACAGAAGCATCTTTGAGCTGTTTTTTTTTTTTTTGTAACTGAATCTTTGAGCTGTTCTCCGTCAATTATTTAGTTATATCGTCACTATAGTTCTATCCTATGTAAATATTCGTAATAATATAAGATATTATTGTCATGGCTATATTTTTCAAGTTGTGCATGATGTTTGTAGTTTTATAATATGACTTATGATGTCAATCAGTGCGCCAAAAAGCATGATTAAAAATAAATAAAATGTTGTACGAGTGGAATTGAGATATCTTTTTTTTTTGTGCAACATTGAGATATCTTCTAAAACGATAACGAAGCACGGACCAAATATGTTATGATAATAGGATCATAAAGACTGATGGGTCCATTATAATATCCACCGACCAAATATGTTACATAACAATCAAATTTCAGATGGGTCCAATATATTTTTGATAGATCTCATGGGCCCAAAAGTAGGTCCTATCCAAGAATCTTATGTCTCCACGACGCTTGGGTCCAAGGCTCGGTGGGTAAGGCATGCGGTTTATTCTCGATTGTTTAAACTGATCCGGTTAGTATCACTATGCTGAATCTCAAACTTATCATTTTGTCTAGGATTTGGTATAGAATCCACGGTATTAGAACTTGCGACCAAGCCAGTTCGGTTTTCACATTTACACCTGAATCATTTACAATTTTTTGACAACTGGATACAGTTTTACACGTAACGTAACTCTGCCAGAAAAATAAACCATCAATTATCAACGCGATAGAACTTCACTTTTCTTTTGACTAACTAATAAGTAATACGTTAAATACAATAACAAAGTCGGTGACGGTGAAAAAGAATCATTATAAAAGCATAATGTATGAGGGATTATAAAATGGTTCTGCCACATCCCAAACACTACGGGGGACCCAAAAAAGAATGAGCCAAGAGACAGCGATAGAAAGCTTCAAGAAATTTCAACACTCATGGGTAGAGCAGATACACCACCACCTCAACCACCTGCGCTCCGTCCAAAACCACCACCGTAACTCTGCTACCGGTGAGGAGCAACGGCTGAAGGAAGCGGTGGAGAGAGTTATGGAACTTTGTAGAGAGTACCACAGGGCGAAGTTGGCCACAACGGAGAAAGATGTGATCGGACTTATGGCTGCTCCTTGGTCTTCTGCTCTTGAAAGGTCGCTCCATTGGGTTGGTGATTGGCGACCAACTACCTTGTTTCATCTGGTTTACACCGAGTCTAGTATTTTGTTTGAGTCTCGTATCGTTGATATTCTCCGGGGGTTTCGCACCGGTGATCTCAGTGATCTATCTCCTTCTCAATTCAGGTTATTTACCGGACCCTTATTAAGAAGATACTTGAGTGTACCAATTAAAAATGTATAATATGTATGGTTTTTGTTTTATGGAAAGATATTTCAAAATATCTTGACTTTTGTGAAATAAGCTAGCTGTGTTTACCAAAACAATACTTTCTGCAAGCTTAAATTAAAATTAAAATTTACAAAAAAAATTAAGATAAGAGGTATATTGTAATGTGCAATTTGATTATTTACTCTCTCTCTTTCTTTGTGTGTTGAAAACAGGTTGCACGATCGAGTGATAAAACATTAGAGATTAAAAAGCATATATTTTAATTATTAATTTGTTTATTTTGGTAGTGTAATATTATTTTTGAAATTTTTTTTGTATGTTTTTTTCTGTGTGCAAGCATACGAACTAACTAAATACGTTTTGATTATTTAAATTTTAATATTTAGGTTTAAATTTGTCAAAGGCAGGACGGTGAGTGAGCTACAATGTGAGACGGTGAAGGAAGAGAATGCGATAACGGAAGAGTTATCGGAGTGGCAAGACGACGCGAGCGATCTCGTCATGGGGACGGTGTCTGATCTCGACCAGAGGATACGACGGCTAGGAGAGATCGTTCATCGAGCCGATGATCTACGACTGAGAACGATCACAGGTGTGGTGGAGCTCCTAAGTCCGCTGCAACAAGCCGAGTTTCTCATTGCTGCTGCTGAGCTTCGTACCGGCGTTTCTGGTTGGGGTAGTAGCCACGACCGTCGTCGAAGTTCCAATGTCTAAAATGCTTCTTGAAACGGTTTAAAAAGCTAACGAGAGTTGAGAGGATTTAATAGCTGTTAACCAATAATTATATGTGTTTACCATGTTTTTATTACATCCAAACTGAGTTTGGTTTTTACATGGTTATGAAATGTGGAAAACTCTTTTGTTTTATTTACTTATGTATGCATACATGTTTTGCAATATAAGTCGAATTATTCCTTATTGTTAATTAATGTTACCCTTTTCCGATTACTTTGAAATATTAGATGGGACTAATTGAAGTTTTTGTTACTTTGTCAAACAAAAAATCAATAACGTTATCGTTGGTTTCTTTAGACCAAGTGGATGAGGAAAAAAAGGTCAGCGAACATTATTACAAAAGACATGAAGTGAACGTGGCGTGGTAATGTCTCTCGAAGACATGCATGAAGACACTTGGTATGCTACGCGTCCTCGTATCACGGCGTCGATTCCTAGCAATTTGTGTGGTTGGGTAAGTTAAAACTTCAAGAGATTCTTTCTCTTTTTGCCCCTATTAAAATAAGAGATTCTTCTTCATAAGTATTATATTCAAATAATGGAAGACGAGAACAAAGATGATGACATAGCCATTTTATATTTGTTCGATCAGAGGACATAGCTCTACTCGTATATACGTAGTGTACTTGGTGTATAACTTTTGATTTCCCTTGCATCTTCTTGTAATTTTATTTGTTTTTTTGCTTATACTAACATTCGTAATGTAATGTCAATTAACCATAAAAATGTATACTTGAATTATTTAATTTATGTTTTATATGGAACGCCTATAGTAGAAGAAAAATAATAAAAGGATTATAGTTACGTAAAGTTACAATAGTGAGAAGTTCATAGAGTTGACCACCCCTGGTAAAAAAAAGAAGGAGCTCCCGATGAAAAAAATTTGAAACCAACCCAAGTAAGTCAGCTAATGGATCTTTAATGTTCAAAAGGCCCAATAAATAAAAATACGGCCCAATAAACCAAAATAGAAAATCTTGTTTAAAGTATTATGTAATTTACATGTACATCCTTATATTCCGGGTAAATTACAATTCCACAGTCTTCTTCTACTTCAAAATGGCGGGAATATGACCGGAGCCCTAATTTTCTCGAAATCTCCCCCAATGGGCAAATGGTTTTAACCTGCTTCGCGTCTATCAGTCCCACTCTTCTTCTTCCCTTCTTTCGATCAACCACTGTTTCAGTCCCCTCTTCCGAGAGCAACGAGGAGGAAAGCATCTCTACAATCGTTACATCTGGAGAACAACGGCGAAGAAGAAGATGCCGATCGTAGCTGAGTACGCGAAGTCGAACCGATCCTCGTGCAAGGCATGCTCGAAGGCCATCGCCTCGAAAACCCTGAGGGTAGGGCTGATTAGCAAGGGACCTGGTGGTTTCGACATGACCAGGTGGCACCATCTGGAGTGTTTCCCTACCGATTCGGTGTCGATTGCTTCCGTCGACGATGTCAAAGGCTTATCCGCTTTAGAGGTTAGGGTTTCTCATCCAAAGGTTTTTTTACTTATAAGAAAAAAAATATTTTATTTTAATTTAAGAAAACGTTTTTTTTTTTTGTTAATAGACTTTCACTTGTTTTTGTTATTTGTGTTAATGCATGTGTGTAATGGTTGTAGAAAGAGGATCAGGATGCTTTGGCGAATCTGGTGGAACAGTGTGGTGGGCCTGCTCAAGAAGTAAGATAAAGATAGTTCACTCTCGTTTGCAAATATACAGTACTTTACTTTTCTTAACTGCTTGTGTCTGTTGAAATGAAGCAGGTTGATGAGAAGAAGGAAGAAGAGGTTAAACATCCTGGATCAGATGAGATCAGTGGGGAGAAGATTAAGGAGGCGAAAACTTCTTCTGCTTCTGCAAACGTTATTGCTGAGTATGCTAAATCAAGCAGGTCGTCGTGCAAGAAGTGCTCTCAGACGATTGCTGCAAAAGAAATGAGATTGGGGATGGTGACCAGAGACTCTCGGGGATTTGATATGACAAAATGGCACCACTTGGGATGTTTCGCCTTTGATTCAGTTCCAGTTGATTCTGTAGAGGACATTGGTGGATTTTCATCACTGCAGGTTAGTCTGTATTTACATATTTGGAATTTTTTATAGTTAAGGTGATAGAACTTCAGGATGGTTTTGCATATGTCCTTTGGTAATGAAGATAATAAAACGAAACCGGTAGTTCTATTTCACAAAGATTTCAATGTCATTGTCGCGTAGATTTTCAAATTTATTAATGGCATCCATTCTTTCTTTGTACTGACGTATATTGCATAACTGCTTTATTTGTTTTGCTAAACAGAGCGATGACCAGGATGCACTAAAGGAGTTGGTGCTACAATGCGGGAAGAAGACCTCTGTTGATGTACTAGCAAAAACCCTGTTTGATAGTGTGTTTATAAGTGGTTCATGTACTAACTTCTTATATCATTTCATGATGGGTTTGCAAAAGATGGAAGAAAATAACGATGAATCTGTAGCTGAGAAAGGACTAACGGAGGAGACAAACAAAAGAAAACATTCTCAGGTTACTACTTCATTCTCGTTTGCTCATGTGGATTTAGAATGCAGGGCTAAATTACTTTTCATTCTTAACTTCTTGTATCGGTTATATAAAGCAGGTTGATGAGGAGGAAGAGATTAACAAGCCCGGATCAGATGAATTAAGTGGGCAGAAGATTAAGGAGAAGAAAAGTTCTTCTTCTCCCTCTTCAAAAGTTATTGCTGAATACGCCAAATCAAGCAGATCATCATGCAAGAAGTGCTCTCAGCCGATTGCTGCAAAGGAACTGAGATTGGGGATCGTTACCAGAGACTCTCGGGGATTTGATATGACAAAGTGGCATCACATGAGTTGTTTTCCCGTTGAATCAGATCCAGTTGATTCTGTAGAGCACATTGGTGGATTTTCATCACTGCAGGTTAGTCTGTATTTAGAGATTAAGAATTTTCAATTAGGGGGATAGAACTTCTGGATGATTGCATATGTCCTCTGGTTGCTAGTATCATAAAATGAAACAGATAATGTTGCTTCGAACATAGATGTGTCATATTGAATATTGATTATAAGAATTGTCACGTTGACTCTCAAATCTACCAATGGCATGATATCGTTGCCAGTGTCATGTTGAATAAACACCCAAACACATAACTAGCCTTAGTCGCGCTGACTCGTTTTTTTATGTATGATTCATTTGTTACAAAATAACAGAATGGTGATCAAGATGCATTAAAGGAACTGGTCCAAAAATGCGTGAACAAGACCTTGGTAGGTTTACTAGCAAAACCCTTATACATCATATTTGCTTGTACTTACGAAACTTAAATATTTGAGGCCTCTCTGGACTAACTTCTTACTCCATTTCCTGGCGGGATTGCAGAAGATGGACGAAGATAAGGAGGAGACTGGAACTGATTACCACCAAACGGAGGAAACGAACAAAAGAAAACATTCTCAGGTTATTAGATAGTTCTAATCACGTCTTCTAATACATTTTTGTAAAAGTTGAATTTTCATTGTCCTGTAATTGATTGTTTTTTGTGAAGGTTGGGGAGATGGTGGTTGAAGATGAAGTGCAAACCAATGCGAACCAACCGAGTACTAGAAAACCTAAGGTATGCAAGCAATAAGATGTATTCAAACACCTGCTATTGGTTGGCAGTCTCTTCTTTATGTAGAGATTCTCCTAACTGATTTTAAGCATTGCTTTATACAGATGGATACCAGTGAGTCAACTTCTCAGGTTGTAGCTGAAGCAGAAATCTGTCTTTCAGCTTCTGATGTGAAGGAAAAGTACAGGGTAGGCAGTCTTAGTGTGTACTAGGTTAACGTTCTGTATTATCCGTTAACTTTATCTTGTTCCTAGGGGCGCTTTGGCAGTGGTGGCATATGTATTCATTTTCCGATTTTATATCTCTGCTGCTAATACTGTCTTTTTCTTCCTTCAGGATGCCAGTCTATCACCCAAGTGGAAAGCATTTGAGACTGTAATATTCCTTGAGCGGGTCAGAAATCATCTTTAGATATGATGTTATTTTTCGAGTGTAAATATAAGACAATGTATTATGTCTTAACGATAAATTCATATGATGCATCTTAACAGGATGATGGTCTTAATGATTCAGAGAAGATAGCTGCATTTGATTTTGATGGATGCCTTGCAAACACATCTGTGAAAAAGTAAGAAGCCACTCCGTCACTCAGAATTTTGCTCTTCTTCTCTGTTTCCAACCTCTTACAGTGACCATCTATTATTTCCAGAAAGGCAATCACATACATAATATTTTCGTTTACCTCTTTCTCAGAGTAGGTGCAGATGCATGGTCACTTATGTATCCTTCTATTCCCAAGAAACTGCAAAGTCTTTATAGTGAAGGCTATAAGCTGGTACCTTATCTTCATTCTGAATTCCCTCTAAAGCCATGTGACTCAATTGCCTAAGTTTGTTCGTAATAGAGATACTGATTTTAAATGGCCATCAGGTGATTTTCACAAATGAGTCCAACATTGACCGGTGGAAAAACAAAAGACAAGCTGCTGTGGACTCAAAAATTGGACGCCTCAACGGTTTTATCAAACGCGTGGAGGTTCCCATCCAGGTGAAGTGCGGTTTGGTTTTTCATTATTAATAAACGTTATTTTATATTCTCAAGAGCACTGCTTCAACAAATTCTAGTTATTATAACTAAAAGAAATTATGATGCAAACAAAAGCCCTATGTTTAAGTTAGTTCTGTCTTGCAAGTTCTCATAAGCTGACGTTGGTATCTGAAGATTGTTAATGGTTTCGTTCTGGAAGCAGGTGTTTATAGCCTGCGGAGTCGCAAGTTCTGGTGGTAAAGATGACCTTTACCGAAAACCAAAGCCTGGAATGTGGCAACTCATGAAGAAGCATTTTAACTCTGGAATTGAAATTGATATGGATAAGTTAGTTTCCTCCCAACTTGCTCTTGATTTTTTTTGGATTTACCTGTGAAACTTCTTGCAAGGCTGGAAGATTACAGACATTTGTACTAACTTCTTTGTCATCAGTTCGTTCTATGTTGGGGATGCAGCCGGAAGAAAAGGTGATCACAGCGATGCAGACATAAAATTTGCGCAGGTATTTGTCACAAAACATCAGGCATCTCAGCAGTACTCGAGATAATTTGCGTTACTTTCCTGATAGACAGCTACTTGCTTTGGTTGCAGGCGAATGGATTGAAGTTTTTTACTCCGGAGGAGTACTTTATCGATTGAAGTTAGGGAACTCAAGTCTTGTGCGTTATTTCGCTATCTGTTTTGTCAGACACGAATGCTTTCTGTGATCAAACTATCATCGGTGTTTATTTAACCTAGCAGTCTTTTTATATAACACGGTCAGATGTATTTAACTTAACACTCTTTTGTATATGGCACTGCCATTTAAGCATCAACTTATCAGGCGTTACAGAGCTTACTGATCCAAGAAAGTATTTGCCCAAGCACCATAACAAATCATTGACAACAAAAAATGTTTCGATTAATTTTACATGAGGTTGGAAAGTTCTTGGATAATCTCTTCTTCATGCTCTAGTAACATACATAGCATTCTTTCAGCCGTTTCATTCTAATAATCAAAATAGACAAGACCTGAACTGGTTGTTATCACTCTTTCTGACCAATCTCGCCTTCTAAAATGGCGTGTCTTGTCAGAACAATCTCTTTCACAAGGTTTCTGTAAACAAAGGGCCTAACAGCAGCACGAAGAAAGAGCTCAGGTGGGATTCTACTCTTCTTTATCTTCTTCATCCACCTTCCATATCCTACTGTCTTCCATTCCTCTGGCTTCACTTTCGCCTTCTTACCTCTCATCTCCAGCTCATCTCCTCCCAATCCCATCTCTCCATCTTCTTCTCTTTCCGCCATTGCCTTCAACTGCTTCTCATAAAACTTATCTGACACCGCCATGCTCATCTCCGCAAGCTTCTCCATCCTCTCTGCGTTGCTTGTCGCTTTCTTGAATTGCTCTTCCCAATACCTCTCATCCTCTTCCGGATCAGCCTCATCTGCTTCACTTTCAAAACTGTCTTCCTCCACGTTTCCTTCCACATCCACAACCATGTTATCATCTTCATCTTCTTCTTCTTCTTCTTCCTCCTCCTCCATCTCGCTATCATCACCTTCATCTTCAACCCATTCAGAAAACTCAGCCTTCTCCGAGCTCCCACTATTAATCACCTCATCCTCCTCCTCATCCGGAGCATCACACCCTAGCTCCATCTCCTCCAGCTTCGCTTTCCACTCTTTCGTATACGGATGCAAAAGCTCAACAGGATGGTTCCCAAGCAAAAACTTCAAAACCCTAGACTTCTTCTCATCGCCACACTTCTCATAAGCCTTCACCACATCATCCACAAAAGCCGTCTGCCTCACCTTCAACATCTTACACAACCCACCGTAGTAAGTACTAAACTCCACCCCACCATCATCATCCTCCACCTCAAACACGTACCCAGCCTCCGTCACAGGGTTCAAATACGGCATAATCGAATTAAAAAAATCCTCCTGAGGCTCGAACCTACACTGAAACACAGGCTTCTTCACATACACAATATCAGGCCTAAACCAAGCCGCGCACTGACATATCAAAGACCTCGACTTGTTCCCCAACCTCCCCATCAAGTTCCACTTATCAAGCCTCTTCTTCTTATCCACCTCCACAACAACCTCACTCACCAACGTCCACTGCTCCCACGGCAACTCACTCAACCTCCACTTAGGATGCCTAACGAAAACCCAAAAATACCTCAAACCAACCCCACCCGAATCCAACTCCTTGACCCGTTTCTGAAACGCAACATTCATCTCATGCTGCTCAATCTTCTCAAACCCCTCGTGATTCTCCACTTCTCCAATCATAGTCACACACTCATCAGAGATGGTCCCTCGGACCGGGTCCCCGACCACAACACCACGCCACGAGTACGGACCAAACTCACCGTACTTGAACCAGTCGTGAGGATGGCGTAATCTCGGGTCGTCCTTGTCCATGAACCGGACCATCCTGTCGTAGCCGAGCCCGATCATCTCGAGCTCGTCCTCCGTGAACTTGTCCGGGTGGCTGCTGAGGATGCTGGTTCGAGTCTTGTCGGGGTTGTTGTAGAGGCGGTAGAACAGAGACTCCGCTAGCTTCTTCGACTTCTCCCGAGCGTTGCGCTTCGCCTGCTTCCTCGCGTCCGAGTCTCCTTCTATCCTCCCGCCCGACGAGCCTCCTCCTGGTTTCTTCTTGCTCCGCCCCGCTAGCGCGCGAACGTCTCGCCGGAAGAAGAAGCCGCCGCCGCCGACATCTTTTGGGAGGAAAAGGTCGGAGCTTTTGACTCTTAACGGAAAGTTCTTACTGGTGAGGGGTGAGACGGATACGGTTCTTCGTGCGGAGGAGTTGGGTGGAGATTTAGGGGTGGAGAGAGGGAAGAGGGAGAAGCTAGGGTTTAGGGTTTTAGAAAAGGATAAATCTTTCCCCAACATTTCTTCCTTCGCGAATCAACGGAGAGAGAGTGAGAGAGAGTGAGAGAGACGACGATGAGAAACGAAGATAATATACACCGACGAATACGACAGCGTTTAGGACGATCAATACGACGGCGTTTAAGCAGAATACGAAAGACTATGAAAACATTCGAAACGGATACGACGGCGTTTAAGCAGAATACGGAAGACTATGAAAACATTCGAAACGGATACGACGGCGTTTAAGCAGAATACGAAAGACTATGAAAACAGTCGAAACGGCAGCGTTTAAGCAGAATACGAAAGACTATGAAAACATTCGAAACGGCAGCGTTTAAGCGTATAACTACGACAGCGTTTTGAGCTTATAACTACGAAGGCGTTTAAGCGTAGTATGCTGCCTATTACTACGATGCCGTTTTGTGGATGCCCGACACGCAAGCCATCATTACTAACTAACTAAAGAAGGGAAAAATCCTGTCTTTTTTTATTTTCATTTTCTCCGATAGGAACTTACACGATGGCGAAGAGGATACACCTGACGGAACTAGGCTGCATCGCGTGCGAGGAGCTCACCGAGCTCGGCGCGGGAAAAGAAGGGTGGCTTGTGAACAATCCAAACCTCCTCTCCGCGCTCGATTCCCACTCTGTAGCCCTCGCCAATCGATTCCTCATCCTGATCGTGAATTGGGCTGATCCCGATTCCCCTCGCGTCAAGATCAGACCCGATCTGTCTCCCATCGAGGCGGAATCGATCACAGCAATCGAGTGGTTAGTGTTCGACGACGTCAGAGTCGTCGTCGCGGGAACCTCCTGTGGATATCTCCTGGTTTACTCTATCGCCGGTGATCTGATTCATAAGCAGGTAAAAATGAATTTCGTAACTTTAAGACCGTTGTTTGGTTTAAACAATGTTGTCCGAAAGACAGTTATTTAGTTTGGTTACTTCACATAGTTTCAAAATGATCTTATGTATATATATATTACAGTTGGTGCATCATAGCCGTTAGTGCTGAGCATTTTATCCGTTAAATTTGATTCAAATGACTAATAGTTGAGCCGTGTATTACAGTTGGTGCATCCGAGCCGTGTGTTGAAGCTAAGAGTACGTGGAACTAAGAAAGATTTGATGCAAGAGACATCCTCTGAGGAGATTAGCATCGTGTTGCCTGGCATTATTGCTCGATTTGATGGCTCTAACATTCAGGTAAAGCGTTGGAAAAAAAGTTATGACGCAATGGGAGGAACTGTTAAGTTCTGAGAGTTTTTTTTTTTTAAATGATTGTAGAGTATGCTTCAGAGATGGTTTCAAGAAAAAAATTCAAACTTTTGGGACCAAAAGAGTAAAAAAGGTGATCCGGGGGAAGATACGGAGAGTTCGCACCAACGATTACCTTATCAGATATGGAATGTTAACAAGAATGGTGTGTGCGTTGATGCTACTATCACTGGCATAATGCCTCCTCCTTTACTGGAACATCAGGTGATGACTAGTGTGGTGTCTTTTTTCTTTGAAAGGATACTCTTTGATTTATAAATGTTGATGATTTGATTCTTTGACAGTCAAGTCAACGTTATTACTGTGCAGTGACCATTGGAGAGGAAGCTGTAATCTCGGCTTACAGGTTGATAAACATTTTCGATTGTGTTGCTTTCTCGGTGTTCTTCTGTTTGATCAGAGTTTATTATGTTCTTTGCAAAGGCTCTCGGTGTTTTGTCAGACACGAATTCGTTCTGTGATCAAACTATCATCGGTGTGTATTTAACTTAGCAGTCTTTTTATATAACACGGTCAGATGTATTTAACTTAACACTCTTTTGTATATGGCACTGCCATCTAAGCATCAACTTATCAGCGTTGCAGAGCTTACTGATCCAAGAAATAGATGCTGCCCAAGTACCATAACAAACCATTGACAACAAAAAATGTTTCGATTAATTTTACATGAGGTTGGAAAGTTCTTGGATAATCTCTTCTTCATGCTCTAATAACATACATAAAATTCTTTCAGTCGTTTCTTTCTAATAATCAAAATAGACAAGACCTGAACTGGTTGTTATCACTCTTTCTGACCAATCTCGCCTTCTAAAATGGCGTGTCTTGTGAGAACAATCTCTTTCACAAGGTTTCTGTAAACAAAGGGCCTAACAGCAGCACGAAGAAAGAGCTCAGGTGGGATTCTACTCTTCTTTATCTTCTTCATCCACCTTCCATATCCTACTGTCTTCCATTCCTCTGGCTTCACTTTCGCCTTCTTACCTCTCATCTCCAACTCATCTCCTCCCAATCCCATCTCTCCATCATCTTCTCTTTCCGCCATTGCCTTCAACTGCTTCTCATAAAACTTATCTGACACCGCCATGCTCATCTCCGCAAGCTTCTCCATCCTCTCTGCGTTGCTTGTCGCTTTCTTGAATTGCTCTTCCCAATACCTCTCATCCTCTTCCGGATCAGCCTCATCTGCTTCACTTTCAAAACTGTCTTCTTCCACGTTTCCTTCCACATCCACAACCATGTTATCATCCTCATCTTCTTCTTCCTCCTCCTCCATCTCGCCATCATCATCATCATCACCTTCATCTTCAACCCATTCAGAAAACTCACCCTTCTCCGAGCTCCCACTATTAATCACCTCATCCTCCTCCTCATCCGGAGCATCACACCCCAGCTCCATCTCCTCCAGCTTCGCTTTCCACTCTTTCGTATACGGATGCAACAGCTCAACAGGATGGTTCCCAAGCAAAAACTTCAAAACTCTAGACTTCTTCTCATCACTACACTTCTCATAAGCCTTCACCACATCATCCACAAAAGCCGTCTGCCTCACCTTCAACATCTTACACAACCCTCCGTAGTAAGTACTAAACTCCACCCCACCATCATCATCCTCCACCTCAAACACGTACCCAGCCTCCGTCACAGGGTTCAAATAAGGCATAATCGAGTTGAAAAAATCCTCCTGAGGCTCGAACCTACACTGAAACACAGGCTTCTTCACATAGACAATATCAGGCCTAAACCAAGCCGCGCACTTACATATCAAAGACCTCGACTTGTTCCCCAACCTCCCCATCAAGTTCCACTTATCCAACCTCTTCTTCTTATCCACCTCCACAACAACCTCACTCACCAACGTCCACTGCTCCCACGGCAACTCACTCAACCTCCACTTGGGATGCCTAACGAAAACCCAAAAATACCTCAAACCAACCCCACCCGAATCCAACTCCTTGACCCGTTTCTGAAACGCGACATTCATCTCATGCTGCTCAATCTTCTCAAACCCCTCGTGATTCTCCACTTCCCCCATCATAGTCACACACTCGTCAGAGATCGTCCCCCGGACGGGGTCACCAACGACAACACCACGCCACGAGTACGGACCAAACTCGCCGTACTTGAACCAGTCGTGAGGATGGCGCAGCCTCGGGTCATCCTTGTCCATGAACCGGACCATCCTGTCGTAACCGAGCCCGATCATCTCCAGCTCGTCCTCCGTGAACTTGTCCGGGTGGCTGCTGAGGATGCTGGTCCGAGTCTTGTCGGGGTTGTTGTAGAGGCGGTAGAACAGAGACTCCGCTAGCTTCTTCGACTTCTCCCGAGCGTTGCGCTTCGCCTGCTTCCTCGCGTCCGAGTCTCCTTCTATCCTCCCGCCCGACGAGCCTCCTCCTGGTTTCTTCTTGCTCCGCCCCGCTAGCGCGCGAACGTCTCGCGGGAAGTGTTAGGATCTAGATAGTTCTAGATCACATATGTATGTTAGAGAGAATATAGGAGAGAATATAGTTTGGAGATATGATTTGTATCTATCAAGATATAGACTTGTGTATATATACTTTGTACGTAAGATTGATGAATGATAAGTTATTCTCCTCATATTCTCTTGTCTTTCATGGTATCAGAGCCAATCAAAAACTGAAACCCTTTGCTTGTGAGATATTTGACGAGAGATAATATGGGCGACAACAAAGAACTGGTCGGTTCTTCAAGTGTAACTATTGATCGGATGACATCGCCTTATTACTTGGCGTCGTCGGACAATCCAGGAACATCGATCACACCTGTGATCTTGAGTGGTGAGAATTATGAGAAGGAGAAGCCTGTGGAGGCTGAGATGTGGAGAACTGTCAATTCCATGGTTGTGGGGTGGATTAGAGTTTCAATCTCTCCAGTGATCAGATCAACGGTGCCGTTTTGTCCAGATGCACACAAGATGTGGACAGAGCTTAAAAAACGTTTCTCGGTGGGAAGCTCTGTTCGAGTGCACCAACTGAAAGCAGAGCTTGCTTCGTGTAAGCAAGACGGATCCAGCGTGATGGAGTACTTCGGGAGACTATCCAAGAAGTGGGAGGAGCTTCTCACCTGCAAACCCTTGCCGGCGTGTACCTGTTCAGCAGCTGATGTGTATGCCAAGGAATATGAAGAAGAAAGAGTTCATCAATTCCTTATGGGATTGGATGAAGTAAGGTTCGGTAATGTCTGCACCAATATTATTGGGATGGAACCATTACCTGATCTTGGATCTGTTTATCAGCGAGTGGTCAGAGAAGAGAAGCGACTAGGTGGTGCTCGCCTCGAAACTAAAGAAACGCCGGTGGGTTTTGCTGTCAAGGGAGTTCATAACGATGGTGATGAAGCTGTGATGGCTGCTGTAGCACGACGATCTTCTGTGGTGTGTAGCAACTGTCAGAGAACGGGGCATGAAAAGAAGGAATGCTGGCAGTTGATTGGGTTCCCGGAGTGGTTCACTGAGAGGAGTCAGTCGAGTGGTAGGGGTGGAAGAGGTAGAGGACGTGGGAGGTCTACTTCCACGCGTGCTAATGCTGTGCAGACGCAAGCTGGTTCGAGTTCGAATGCGTCTGGGAATCAAGGATCATCTGCTCCACCACTGACTGCGGAACAATGGGCGTCGCTGACGACTTTACTCGAGAGACAGAAGCCAAATCCGATCCCTGATAAGTTAAATGGTACGGTACAAACTGGTGAGGTTATTATTGATACTGGTGCATCACATCATATGACAGGGGATGAGTTGTTACTTGTTGACGTGCGTCGTATTATCCCTTGTCCGGTGAACTTTGCTGATGGAAGCCATGTAATGGCTACGAAAAGTGGTAGCTTGTGGTTGTCGAGCAAATTGATATTGGCAAATGTTCTATTTGTTCCAAATTTGAATTGTACCTTGTTGTCTGTAGCAAAGTTGCTTAGACAGACGGGATGTTTGGCGGTTTTCACAGATACTTTGTGTATTTTGCAGGACCGTTTTACGAGGACTCTGATTGGAGCCGGTGAAGTAAAAGATGGTGTTTATGTTTATCGGGATGTGACAGTGACGAGAGGACACAGAGTTAAGGCATCTGAGGATCAGGCTGTGTGGCATCGACGTCTTGGACATCCTGCTTTTGGTGTTTTGAGTTTTCTTCCTTTTATTTCTGGTGTTAAAGAAGTTTCGAATAAGTTTGGAGGATGTGATATCTGTTTCCAGTCCAAACAAACAAGAGAAGTGTTTTCTGAAAGTTTTAATAAAAGTTTATCTCCATTTGACTTGATACATGTTGATCTTTGGGGCCCTTATCGTGTAGCATCCTCATGTGGGGCTGTGTATTTCCTCACAATTGTAGATGACTTCTCCAGAGCAGTCTGGATACACTTGCTACTCGAGAAAAGCGAGGTTAAGCGAGTACTACCAAATTTTATTGCTCTGACTCGTCGGCAGTTTGGTAGAGAGGTAAAGACAGTCAGGAGTGATAATGGGACGGAGTTTATGTGTTTATCTAACTATTTTGCAGAGAAAGGAATAGTGCATCAGACGTCGTGTGTTGCGACTCCTCAGCAGAATGGTCGTGTGGAGAGGAAGCATAGACATATACTGAATGTTGCACGCTCGCTACTCTTCCAGTCAAATCTTCCTGTTAGTTTCTGGGGAGAGAGTGTCCTGGCAGCGGCTCACTTGATTAATCTAACTCCAACGAAGGTTCTAAAAGGGAAGACTCCATACGAATGTTTATATGGCAAGCCACCTTCGTATGATAATATCAGGACCTTTGGATGCTTGTGTTTTGTGCATCAAGCGAGGCGAGACAGAGATAAATTTGGAGAAAGGAGCAAGAGGTGTATATTTGTTGGATACCCTTTTGGAAAGAAGGGATGGAAAGTATATGATATGGACAAGGAAGAGTTTCTGGTGTCTCGTGACGTAGTGTTTGATGAAACGACCTATCCATATGCTGAGAAGAAACTGGAGTCTCCAGTACAAGTGATAAGTGCGGGTGATGATGATGAGACCTCAGAAACAGAGATCGTGGTAGACAGGGGGAGAAGTGAACCGAGTACAGAAGTGATAGAGGAGACAAATACAGAGTCAGAAGTGGTAGATGATGGTGTAGAGAAACAGATACCAGCACGAGTCGAGGACAAATCAAGCAGTCCTGAACCAGTTGTGACGGAGGAGCTTCTTGGTCGTGGACAGAGAAGAACGACACCGCCAGCGAAACTGCAGGATTATGTTCTGTACAATGCTCGTGTTCTCCCTGATAAACATAACATCATCTCCGGTTCTCGGTCAGAAGTCTCCTCGACGGTACCAGGTAAAACACAAACGTTATATCCCATTACTGATTACATCACTGATGATTATTTTTCGGACGAGCACCAAGCCTTTCTTGCAGCTGTAAGCGCTGGAGTGATACCTAAAAATTATAAAGAGGCGTTTGCAGACGAGCGATGGAACAAGGCGGTGAAAGGTGAGGTTCACGCCCTTGAACTTAACCGCACATGGGATGTCGTGGATCTGCCTGAAGGGAAGAAAGCTATAGGCTGCAAGTGGGTCTTTACGATCAAGTACAATGCAGATGGAACGATAGAGAGATATAAGGCAAGATTAGTGTGTTGTGGCAATCATCAGATTGAAGGTGAGGATTATGAGGAAACCTTCGCACCAGTGGCTAAGATGGATACAGTGAGAACACTCTTGGAAGTTGCAGTGGCAAAGAACTGGGAGGTACACCAAATGGATGTTAGTAATGCGTTTCTTCATGGGGATTTGGAAGAAGAGGTGTACATGAGAATGCCACCGGGGTTTCATTCTGATGATCCGTCTAAAGTATGCAGATTGAAGAAGTCCCTGTATGGTCTAAAACAAGCTCCTAGGTGTTGGTTTGAGAAGTTAACAAAGGCATTGACGAGCTTTGGTTTTGTGCAATCCTATGAAGACTATTCTTTGTTCTGTTTCGTGAAGGATGAGAAGTGCGTACGGGTACTGATTTATGTTGATGACCTTATAGTTGCTGGGAATGATATTGAGATGCTGCAGAAGTTCAAGCAGTACATGAGTAAATGCTTTCTCATGAAAGATCTCGGGAAGGTGAAGTATTTTCTGGGCATAGAGATTGCTAGAGGACCACAAGGGATGTTCCTGTCACAGAGAAAGTATGCATTAGACATTATCAACGAGGCTGGCATGCTTGCAAGCAAACCGGTGTCTACACCAATGGAGGTCAATCATAGTCTTCTTCGGATCGATAGTCCTTTGTTCAAGGATCCAGTGCGATTCCGAAGACTGGTGGGACGTCTTGTCTATCTCACTATAACACGTCCGGACTTAAGCTACTCAGTTCATGTATTATCTCAGGTGATGCACAAACCGAAGGAGGCACATTGGCAGGCAGCGTTGAGAGTGATAAGATATTTGAAGGGGTGTCCTGGTCAAGGGATAATGTTAAAGGCGGACAGTGACCTGCAGATTCGTGCATTTTGTGACTCGGATTGGGCATCTTGTCCGCGCACTAGACGTTCGCTGTCAGCTTACATGGTCTTGTTGGGTAACTCACCGGTGGCATGGAGGACAAAGAAACAAGACACTGTATCGCACTCTTCGGCTGAAGCCGAATATCGAGCTATGTCGGATGCGTTGAAAGAGCTTAAGTGGTTGAAGAGGTTGTTATTTGATCTTGGAGTAAGACATGACAAGCCGATGGATCTGTTTTGTGATAGTAAGTCAGCCATATACATTGCGGCGAATCCTGTCTTCCATGAACGGACAAAACATGTAGAGAAAGATTGCCATAGTGTGAGGGATGGAGTAAAGGCTAAGCTGATTGCAACAAGACATGTCAGGACTAATGAGCAGCTCGCGGACATTCTCACGAAGGCATTGGGAAGTTCTGCGTTTCATTACTTGTTGTCCAAGTTCGGAGTTTGTGATTTACATGCTCCGACTTGAGGGGGAGTGTTAGGATCTAGATAGTTCTAGATCACATATGTATGTTAGAGAGAATATAGGAGAGAATATAGTTTGGAGATATGATTTGTATCTATCAAGATATAGACTTGTGTATATATACTTTGTACGTAAGATTGATGAATGATAAGTTATTCTCCTCATATTCTCTTGTCTTTCAGGAAGAAGAAGCCGCCGCCGCCGACATCTTTTGGGAGGAAAAGGTCGGAGCTTTTGACTCTTAACGGAAAGTTCTTATTGGTGAGGGGTGAGACGGATACGGTTCTTCGTGCGGAGGAGTTGGGTGGAGATTTAGGGGTGGAGAGAGGGAAGAGGGAGAAGCTAGGGTTTAGGGTTTTAGAAAAGGATAAATCTTTCCCCAACATTTTTTCCTTCGCGAATCAACGGAGAGAGAGTGAGAGAGAGTGAAAGAGACGACGATGAGAAACGAAGATAATATACACCGACGAATACGACAGCGTTTAGGACGATCAATACGACGGCGTTTAAGCAGAATACGAAAGACTGAAAACATTCGAAATGGATACGACGGCATTTAAGCAGAGCTATTATTTTTCACTTTTATGAAATATATTATTTGTTTGTAATTATTAAATTTATTTATTTTAATAAAAAAATTTTATAATAAATTCGACACATAGAATGTCTCTTGTAAACTATGTATTTCTCTAGTTTTGTTATATTCGCTCTTCAATCAACATATTTATTTGGCTTGTTGTTAAAATAAATGATTATAGACTTTGATCTCTGCACCTCCGCGGATGTATATTTTAAAAAATATGATGATATTTGTTTTTCATGTAATTATTAGGATTTGGCAAAATGAATCCGAGGAACAGAACTGATACCAATCCGTAAATATAGTACCAAACCTGAACATAAATTGATTAAATATTCGAATTATTCAAAATTTTGTTAGTTAGAGAACCGAATCGGATCTGAACCAAAGTATTCATGTACCTGAATTTATCTAAAAATAGATTTATATACTTATATATTAATTATTATTATATTTAACGTATATAAACATCAAGAATGATACTTTTAAAGTGGCTTAAAATACTTGAAAATATATATAGATAGTCAAAAACAAATATCTGAAATAGTTAAAGTATACTGAAACCACTAAAAATACTTAAAATAATTATTGATTTCGTATCCAAAATTTTAAATCAAACCAGTTGATATGTTAAGCTTAGGTATTCTGACATATGTTATTTAAATTTATAGGTAATATATTATTTTATTTATAAATTTTGAGAAATTTAAAATGTATAATGATTTAAAACTTTAAAAATAATTTAAATAGGTTATCCAAACTCAAACCAAACCCGCAAATATTCGAATCAAACTCAAACAAAAATTTAGAAATATCCTAATAGGACTGAAATCTTTGACATCGAAAACCTGAAACGCAAACCGATCAGAAACAAACCCGTATGGATGTCTGAAAACCCATCCTTAGTCATTATTATATATCGTATAATTTCATCATATAATTAATCGTATTTATATGTATCATTATATAAGTAATCATATAATTAATAGTATTTAATACGTATCATCATATAAATAATTACATATATTATATTTTAAAAACTTAATATGAAATATAAAAACCATAATTTGAGTTGGTATTTCAAAATGGACTTTGTATTGTATTTTTCTTATATATATTGACAACATTCTTTTATAATGGACTTAATAACTTAAGCCCATTACTTTTTCTGTTTAATACTACTATCTTTCTTTCCAAACAAAATTATTTTTTTAAAAAAGACTACAATCCATGTTTCCAAACACACCAAATTTTTTTTAATACTCTTATCCAAGTATCCAAACACACCGAAATTGTAATAGATACGGAAGACTATGAAAACATTCGAAATGGATACGACGGCGTTTAAGCAGAATACGAAAGACTATGAAAACAGTCGAAACGGTAGCGTTTAAGCAGAATACGAAAGACTATGAAAACATTCGAAACGGCAGCGTTTAAGCGTATAACTTCGACAGCGTTTTGAGCTTATAACTCTACGAAGGCGTTTAAGGGCACCTCCATTGCACAACTCTTAACAGAGTTTGTTAGCAATGGGGTCCCACCAATCCCCCATTTTCTTTAAAACTCCCACTCTCTCACCTCTTAAACCTCTTGTTTAAGAGGTAACTCTTACACTGTTTTGCGGGTTCCACGCACACGTGGTAACCCGCGATTGGTCAGTCTTTTTTTTTTTTTTTAAAAATCGATTAATATTAAAAAAAAAAAAAAAAAAAAATTATGAACCCCAAAATTGGGGTTCGGAGATGGAGATGGTCTAAGCGTAGTATGCTGCCTATTACTACGATGCCGTTTTGTGGATGCCCGACACGCAAGCCATCATTACTAACTAACTAAAGAAGTAAAAAATCCTGTCTTTTTATTTTTTTTCATTTTCTCCGGTAGAACTTACACGATGGCGAAGAGGATACACCTGACGGAACTAGGCTGCATCGCGTGCGAGGAGCTCACCGAGCTCGGCGCGGGAAAAGAAGGGTGGCTTGTGAACAATCCAAACCTCCTCTCCGCGCTCGATTCCCACTCTGTAGCCCTCGCCAATCGATTCCTCATCCTGATCGTGAATTGGGCTGATCCCGATTCCCCTCGCGTCAAGATCAGACCCGATCTGTCTCCCATCGAGGCGGAATCGATCACGTCGATCGAGTGGTTAGTGTTCGACGACGTCAGAGTCGTCGTCGCCGGTACCTCCTGTGGATATCTCCTGGTTTACTCTATCGCCGGTGATCTGATTCATAAGCAGGTAAAAAAGAATTTCGTAACTTTAAGACAGTTGTTGGTTTAAACAATGTTGTCCGAAAGACAGTCATTTAGTTTGGTTACATCTTATGGGTGTATATATATAACACTTGGTGCATCATAGCCTAATTGGCATTTTATCTGTTAAATTTGATTTGATCCGAATTTTATTCGTTTCGAGCCGTGTATTACAGTTGGTGCATCCGAGCCGTGTATTGAAGCTAAGAGTACGTGGAACTAAGAAAGATTTGATGCAAGAGACTTCCTCTGAGGAGATCAGCATCGTGTTGCCTGGCATTATTGCTCGCTTTGACGGCTCTAACATTCAGGTAAAGCGTTGGAAAAAAAGTTCTGACGTAATGGGAGGAACTGTTAAGTTCTGAGAGTTTTTTTTTTTTTTAAATGATTGTAGAGTATGCTTCAGAGATGGTTTCAAGAAAAAAATTCAAACTTTTGGGACCAAAAGAGTAAAAAAGGTGATCCGGGGGAAGATACGGAGAGTTTGCACCAACGATTACCTTATCAGATATGGAATGTTAACAAGAATGGTGTGTGTGTAGATGCTACTATCACCGGCATAATGCCTCCTCCTTTACTGGAACATCAGGTGATGTCTATTTGATTTTTTTTTTTTTTTTGATTTACAAATGTTGATGATTTTTACTCTTTGACAGTCAAGTCAACGTTATTACTGTGCAGTGACCATTGGAGAGGATGCTGTAATCTCGGCTTACAGGTTGATAAACATTTTCGATTGTGTGTTACTTTCTTGGTGTTCTTCTGTTTGATCAGAGTTTATTATGTTCTTTGCAAAAGGCTCTCTGAAGATAGAGGTAGATCGCTTGTTGGGGCGATTCTATCGAAAGTTGTACCTGCAGCTGCTTCAACCATTGCTTCTTTTTCAAAACTGATCTGGAGAAGCAATGATCAGTCACCGAAGCGAAAGCCAGAAGCCAAGACTCAATCATTCGCTCGAGGTAGATTTTCATTCACAAGACTTTTGTAAAAGCAATACGCATTCAGTCTATGGCTTTAACCTTTTTCAAATTGTTGGTCTCAGCATCATCCTTGACGTGTATAAAGGACTACCCGAGGAAAGGAGAGAAGCTGACGTTATCCCCGAGTGGGACATTAGCTGCTATAACGGATTCTCTTGGTCGTATACTTCTGCTAGACACTCAAGCTCTAGTTGTTGTCCGTCTATGGAAGGTTCGTTTAGCATCCTTCTTCATACTTTTTTTTCTCCTTAAAAGAGAGCTCACAGAGTTTTTCTTCGTCTTTAGGGTTATCGTGACGCTAGCTGCGTGTTCATGGAGATGTTAGCCAAGAAAGATAAAGGCAAATCTGTATTCCACTCAGAGCCGGTGAAAAGCGATTACTGTCTATGCTTAGCCATTCACGCGCCACGCAAAGGCATCATCGAGGTACCCTTTTGTCTTCTCTCTCTCAATTACATTATATAATTGTTTTTGATTATATGGCGTGTGATTTGATCTTGCTACGAAACTTTGAAAAACCAGGTGTGGCAGATGAGAACGGGGCCACGTCTTCTAACGATTCAGTGTGCGAAAGGTAGCAAACTGTTGCAGCCTGCGTATAGGTTTGGATCAAACTCTTCATCTTCTCCTTACATTCCTCTTGAAGTCTTCTTACTCAATGGAGATTCCGGCCAAGTCTCTATGCTCAACCGATCTCTATCTTAAGTAACCGTTTTGTTTTCAATAGGCTTCTTCATTTTTTTTACACATAAACTTGTTGTGCATTGCTAAGAGGAGTCTCTAACTGATTACAAGAGAAAATGATCTATAATCTGTTTTCTAATTAACAAGAAGAAAGTTGCAGTGATTCTCTAATGTGTAGTTAGTGTCTATGTGATAAAATTGTAATTTTTTGCTTCAAAGATTCAACAAATAGTTTTGCTACGTTTGTATGGTTTACGAAATGAACATACCAAAACGTAGCTACAGTTGATATATGATATAATGGCTTCTGATAACTAGAAAGATAATTGTTAAGATGTGATATTCTCTTTTTCTCCTTTTAATTAAGTGAAGTGGAGAGATCACAGAGTTGCAATCAATGGATTGATGAAAACAAGCAAGAAGCGCCAGGGATTATGGTGGTGAAGAATAACTTAGTGACAAATGTTACTTGGGGAATATCATTAGCTTCAACTGCACCATTCTGTAATGACAAAGCTTAGCCTTCAACTGCACCATTCTGTAATGACAAAGCTTGAAACTGTTTGCAAAGAAAAACACTGAAGCTGCATCCACGGCTCGAAGATCTAATCAGCAACTCTTGTTGGCTTGATATTTGACCAAAGGCAGAGACCTTGCTCTTGCTATTGGAGAAAGAAACATGAAAAATAAGGCTCATCACTTTGCAAATAAATACTTTAGTAATAGACTGATAAACCAATTAATTTGAACTAGCTTTTGATCCGCCGCGCGTTCGCGCGGATGTTTGTCCTTCATAAGCATAAATTTTTTAATTTTTGAAAATTGATTAAATTTAATTTCTTATACTCATTATGTTATAGATTCATATGTTTAATTTTCAGGTTTGACATTGGTGTGTTTTGTCAATATTAATAACCTTCGTTTATAAACTATGAGATTATGTTTTTTTTATTGTCTTTTTCTTTAGTTTATTTGGTTATATTAAATAATATTATTAAAATTTTGTTTTAAAGTTTTATATTCAATTCAAATTTTGTATTTATATTTTTAAAACAAATACATTATTTGGACAAACCAAAAAATAATGAAACCAAATTAAAAAAAACATATGGATGTATGTGACATATAAAGTTTTTATTATGGAATTATTCCCACTCTTAAATTAATATATATTGGATAGATTTAAAAATCGCTAAATTTCTCAAGAATTGTGACATGCGCTATTGGGTTCTCTACTTGTATGATTACAGAGCCACATATTTGTATTGTCTATATTATTGTGAAGATTCTCCCAAGATGTCTTTCATCAAGACATGCGATATCTACTCTATATATAAAAAACAGCAAGAGCCAATATTTAAAAATAACCTCGTTTAAAGCCTCAGTGATGCCAAGGAATCACTTCTCAACATTCCCTCTCGATTCCTTGAGTTGTTGCCTCTGTTCAAAACTCAAAAGTTTTAAAGTTTGATACTTTTGGTATGGATATGATGCCTGGTTTAACCTACACAAAACTATATGGGGTTCCTAAAGAGCGACCAAATGAAGTAATGTTCAACTGTGAAATCTCAGAAAGTCTTATATTTCATGTTTTCTCAAATTTATTATTTGATTTTTTAGTTTGTAATTGGTTAAGTAATTTATTAGACAATTGACACAGGTTTGTTAGTTTGATATTTAACATAAGTTGTAATCTTGATATGGGCTTCATGTATAATAAGCTCAAAACATTTTATTTTATTCCAAAGCAAATGACTCAAGAATTAGGCTAGGAACGTTGATTAAAATCGAAGTATTTGGTATGAAACATGTTAAACGATAGAGTTTAACATCTTTGGCATATTTATGTAATTATTATGAAAAAATTAGGTTATTTTTTTGTTGTACTCCTGTTTTAATAGAGTAGACTATTGACCTGTTAGAGTCATAGATATCAGATTTAATTGGTGTCTGAACCGTTTAGATCCAATAGTAAACCAATTGCAGTACTATGACAGGGTAAAAATTTGAAAAACCGCTGTATAACCGAACCGTCAAATTGGACCGGAAATTATACCGAAAGAGCAAAGGAAATCCGGAAGGTGGGTCCCACTATTATCCAGATAGATCCTACGTGGATACAGTACAGCCGTCAAGATGATTGACTTTAAAAAGGTCAAACCTTCAATCGCATCTCTCTCTCTCTCTCTCGGCGATAAGGAAACACCAGACCACGAGCGGTGAAAATCAGTTTGATCATCGAACTTCAGGTTCCTTCTGTGTGAGAGAAATGAGCTTATCATCGCCAACCAGGTCCGATAAAGTTTCGAATTTTTCCGAAACTTTTTTTGTTATTTTTTTAGCTAAATCTAATCGGAGAATTTGAATTACAGTGCCTGCAGCTCGTCGAGATGTTACTCCTCGGGCTTATCGTTACCAATAGGGTTCCGATCAACTCCCATCAATGTGGGATTAGTTTCATACCCAAGAAGATACACTAACGCTCCTCGGAAGCTCATCATATCTTCCTCCTCCTCCTCTTCATCCTCAGGTTCGTATCTCTAACTCTAATCCAATCTCTCAAAGATTCATCCTTTTGAGTCTCTTAGTAGATAAAGTTTCCAATTGAAATCTTTTCTTTGAAAATTCAGATCCACTATTGGTCAAAGCTGCTAAAGGGCAAGAAGTTTCCCGCCCACCAGCTTGGATGATGCGTCAAGCGGGAAGGTACATGTCCGTCTACAAAAAGCTAGCTCAGAAGCACCCTTCCTTCAGAGAGAGATCAGAGAACACTGACCTCATCGTTGAGATCTCTCTGCAGCCTTGGCAAGCATTCAAACCAGACGGCGTCATCATCTTCTCCGACATCCTCACTCCCTTACCCGCCTTCGGCGTCCCTTTCGACATCGAAGAAGTCAGAGGCCCCGTGATCCAGTCTCCCATCAGAACCGAAGATGATCTCAAGAAACTGCACCCTATTGATCTCGACAAGCTTCGGTTCGTTGGTGACTCTTTAAAGATTCTGAGAGGAGAGGTCGGGGAGGATGCTGCTGTATTGGGTTTCGTTGGAGCGCCTTGGACGATCGCGACTTATATAGTTGAAGGAGGAACGACTCGGACGTATACGGTGATCAAGAGTATGTGTCATACTGCACCGAATGTGCTGAGAGCTCTCTTGTCTCATTTGACCAAAGCTGTTACGGAGTATGTTGTGTACCAAGTCGAGCACGGAGCTCACTGCATTCAGATATTTGATTCGTGGGGTGGACAGTTGACTCCTGAGATGTGGGAGCGTTGGTCCAAACCTTACATCGAGGAGGTAATATAATCTTGAGGACTTTAAAGATTCTCTTTTTTTTTTTGGGTTGACAGTTTCTTTTTTTGCTTAGATTATTCATGAGGTAAAGAGAAGATGTCCAGAGACGCCGATAGTTTTCTACATAAATGGAAACGGTGGACTTCTTGAGCGGATGAAAGGAACAGGAGCTGATGTTATTGGACTTGACTGGACTGTAGATATGGCTGATGGGAGGAGGAGACTGGGGAGCGATTTTAGCGTGCAGGGGAACGTTGATCCAGCTTATCTATTCTCTCCGCTTCCTGCTTTAACCGAAGAGATTCAAAGGTAGGTTGTTGTTACTTTGTGCTTATTATATCCATATTCAAGAAACTGAAAGAAAAAATGTTTGTCTTGTTTTTGTGTTAAAGAGTGGTGAAGAGTGCTGGACCAAAAGGGCATATACTCAACCTAGGACATGGTGTCTTGGTAGGGACGCCAGAGGAAGCCGTGGCTCATTTCTTTGAAACCGCGAGGAGCTTGGATTACAAAACGTTTTTCCAAAACCATGTTCCTGCAGAATCTGAATTGGTTGCCTGAGGGAAGAGTAATGTCGAATAGACAGGTTAGACAAAGTCCCTTTGTTGTTTTAAGTTTTGTGAACATATGTTTGAATTATCTTAATTTTTTTGGTGCAGGAATCAGAGAAAATCTTCTGTTTCTGACTCATAATCTTATCCTAGTGTGAGTGACTTGCTTTGAGAACATTCGACACTGTCCTAGTTTTTTAACTCTTTAACAGTGTCTTGAGTTGCTCAATTGGAAATTTTCCCTGTTTGTTTTCTCGATCTTTATTTGTTGTATCTTCTTTGTGAAACCAAGTAGCTTGTTTTGTATCATGAACTCAAAAAGAAAAAAAAAAGAACGCCTCTGATCTTATACTGTATCAATTTGGTTTGGTCTGATTTGGTTATTTATTGTAATTTCTCGGTTAGATTTTCTGGATGTTAACCGAAAATACAAACGCATAATAACATTTTTTTTCCCTCAAGATTTTATATTATTGATAAACGGGCCTAGTCCAACTGGCCGAAGCCCAACTACAACAAGAGACAACAAAAGCCCATAAAACAGCAGGGCTAGAAAATAAACGGGCCGAAGCCCAAAAGCTACTATCACGGCCCATAGGCCCATACAGTTGAGACCAGACGCCTCTGATTCATGAACGCGCCAAGAAGACTGGATGCAAGCCACGTGGATGGATTTGCATCATCAGGGCGATACGTGCTGCACAGCCTCAATTTGTCCATCGCCGATCTAGAAAAACCGTCGTCAGGTCCACCGGAACCCTTAGTTCGTCGGAACTCAATAACCCACCAAATCTCCGCCGAAACCACATCTCTTCATCACCACTTTTACCTCTTGTCGGAGAGCTTCCTCGATCCATCGAGATCTCCTCCGACACGGCAAAGCTACCAATCCCTCACAAGGGAAATAAGAACCTCTCCCGACAATAAACGCAATACCGAAACTCTAACTAAAAAAACTTAACCGATCAAACTAAACCTTGAGCCGGCGACGTAAGACTGACGAAGTCTTCACCTTTCGGAAGCTAGATCCGACGACGGCGAAGCTGAAGAAGCTTCCACCTCCCGGAGACAAAGACCGGCGGCGACGGAGCTGTCGGAGCCTCCGCCTCCCGGATAAGCGAAACACCACAAACAGAGACCCACTACCTCGCGACATCAGCTCTGCACGACCGCGTCTTCCCTCCAGCAAACAAAATCACCGCGGACGGTGACTGGTCAGAGCTCGGAGAAGGCGGCAAGACAGAGGAGACGGAGAAAGGGTTAGCTATAGACGACTACTTGATGAGAGGACGAGGGACTCCGGCGACGGCACACACGCTCACGCGCGGCCGCTCGCTGGACCCAAGGTAAGATCTCCTTTTTCTCTCTTCTCTCTCTTCTCTCTCTTCTCGCAAACGCATAATAACATATAGTAGCACTTGTAAGATTTATAGGAAACAATGGCTTTGATTTGTAAAAGGATTAGAGTCGAGTGGAACAGAATAGCATATTCTCGGCCCGCTATTTTTTTTTTTGAACCACTCTCGGCCCGCTATTTATATATTATGCAATCGACAGTTCATAGCATATGATGTAAAAAGTTGTCTTTGCACTTGATGTAAAAAGTTTTCTTTTAAGTTAAATTTAACATTATACAAGTTAAGTTAAAAAAAAATTAAATTTAACATTCACTTAAAAAAGAACTAGAAATAAATTATTCAGAAGATGCTGAATATTTGAAAAATTGGGATTGTAATTTAATTTACATAATGCCAAGTCAGATGAAATCGCAACATATTACGTATAAAGTAGGATTTATGATTTTGTCAAAAAGAGAGTAATATTTATAACGTAATATTAAAGTCGCTACTCGCTAGTCGCTACTATGGCCATTGGCCGTGTTTGCTTTCGTGAATCATCCCATTTATATTTTCAACTATTAAAAGTTCGGTCACTGTTGGCATGCTCTTCCCGGATGTTTCTGATAAATAGCGTTACCTATCATCTAATACGTCCACGCAATTATCACCGACACTCGCCAGACCGCTATGCATAACTTTATAATAATAGGTAATAGCCATTAGCTATCATTCAGTATAGGTACAATTATCCAACTGGACCTTGCTATTTTTTACCTATAAATCTACTAAGACTATAGAAAGTTGTTATATTTAATTCAGCATTATTGCTAAATTTCAAATAAAGAAGACGCCATGATTCATCAACCTATAAATAAAATACAAAAGGGTCAATGATAATTGTTCGGAACGAATCAGTCTATCGAAGAGCCAATTTTCTAATACTGTTTAAAATTCACAAACTTTTGTTTTATCATAAAAGTTTCGTGAACTTACTATATACACTTTGTACACTTTACAGGAACCTCTAATATTCCGACAGTTTGAAATGACTTTTTTTAATCTTGCAGTTTGAAAAGGTATGGAATGTGATTGTGTAATATTAAGAAGAAAAATGAATTACATTTGAGCCGAATATTCTAACAGATAGACAAGAGCCCAAGTTGGATACAGATCAAGAGCACTTTTTATGCTAAGAAATAACAAACTTGGTTGACTTATGTACATATTATAACGACGAATTCAGAATTCGGAATATTCCATTGTTAAGCAATGAGAACACATAAACCTATACTGGTAAGTACTTTTTATTAGAAGTATATGACAAGCTGGATAAAATGAATAATTGGTCTTCAAATTCTAATATTTTTTTAAAAAAAGTCAACTTGATCAGAGATTTGTGCATGCACGAACTCACACGATCTTCTTTTCTGTTTTAAAAGCTAAAAATCGATTACTGTATGTTTTACTACCAGTCTACCAGAGCTAAAAATTACCCAAAAACACAAAAGGTAAGATTAAAGCGAAACCTATTAAATGTAATTCCATAAATCCTGTAATACATTTTACAACTAGGTAACCAATTCAGTCTGTTAAAAAAAACGTAAGAAATCAAGATCCAAATATAAATTACTTGATTGGATTATATTTCGAATCCAAATAATCAATCAAACTACTATCACTGATAGTTTCATTCTCGTAATCCGGTAACAAACTTTTGTTTGGTATGAAATGGAATGGAGTTAATGAAAAGATTCTTTCATTATGGTATGTAATCTGATTGTAATATTACTTAAATAGATGCAGAATATCCGTCAGTATTATTCCTTTTCACTACAAGAAAAAAATAAGATGGACTTTACGAATATTGTTTTCACTAGATAGTGTGTTAAGAAACAAATTAACTAATACTCCAATAAATGGTAGTATTATAAAAGAAAAAAAAAAGAACATTTATTTAAAAATAAATAAAATAATGAAAAAGGTTAAACCTCCCTTTCAAAGCGCGCATCTGACGCCTATCGCACTTCCTCTATATAAACAGAGTATACGCTCTCATCAGCTCTCATCTCTGAATCTGATTCCACCATATAGTTCTGACTTCTGACAAACATAAAGAGTTTGGTGTTGTCTTCTTAAAAGGTTCGTTGTCTCAAATCACAAAATCTCTGGTTTTAAAAAAGTTTTAATTATTTTAAACCGTGAGTTTTGGTCAATTACAGAATTCCCGATTCCATCGGCGAGTTTTGTGTCAGTGATCAACAGATTTTGTTTTATTTGTCATTTAATAAAAACAAAAACGTGTTTTCTTTTCGATCTGATGATTACAGAAGAACTCAAAAAAGAAGAGTGTGGAGAGAGCGATTGATCAATGGCGGGTCGCAACATAGAGAAGATGGCATCCATTGATGCGCAGCTTCGTCAACTGGTTCCTGCTAAAGTGAGTGAAGACGATAAGCTCATCGAGTACGACGCTCTTCTCCTCGATCGTTTCCTCGACATTCTCCAGGACTTGCACGGAGAGGATCTCCGTGAAACGGTACCAAAACTTTGATTTTATCTTCTTTGATTGAATCGATACAGGTTCAACAAACCTTTTATATATTATGATGATTCTTTGTTCGTTACAGGTTCAAGAGTTGTACGAGCTTTCTGCTGAGTACGAAGGCAAACGTGAGGCTAAGAAGCTTGAGGAGCTAGGGAGTGTGTTAACGAGTTTGGATCCTGGTGACTCCATTGTTATCGCCAAGGCCTTCTCCCACATGCTTAACTTAGCCAACTTGGCTGAGGAGGTCCAGATTGCTTACCGGCGCAGGATCAAGAAGCTGAAGAAGGGTGATTTCGCTGATGAGAGCTCTGCCACTACTGAGTCTGACATCGAAGAGACTTTCAAGAGGCTTGTTAGTGTTATTGGCAAGTCTCCTGAAGAGATCTTTGATGCTTTGAAGAACCAGACTGTGGATTTGGTCTTGACTGCTCATCCTACTCAGTCTGTGCGTAGATCTTTGCTTCAGAAGCATGGGAGGTTAGTTTCTTTTGTTGGAAAGAGAGTGAGTGAGACAGCTCTTTTGGTTTTGTGTATTTAATTTGACCTTTAAAATGCTTTTTTTTTCAGGATAAGAGACTGTCTTGCTCAGCTGTATGCAAAGGACATTACTCCTGATGACAAGCAGGAGCTTGATGAGTCTCTACAAAGAGAGGTATGAACTCAACCTCATTGATAATGATATATACAAAAGAATGGCCTATTTTAAACTCTTTAAAAATTTGTGTAGATTCAAGCTGCATTCCGCACGGATGAGATTAGGAGAACACCTCCAACCCCTCAAGATGAAATGAGAGCTGGAATGAGCTATTTCCATGAGACAATCTGGAACGGTGTCCCTAAGTTCCTTCGCCGTGTGGACACAGCTCTGAAGAACATTGGGATTGATGAACGTGTTCCTTACAATGCCCCATTGATTCAGTTCTCTTCATGGATGGGCGGTGATCGTGATGGTATAAACGCTTTTTTTCTCATTACTGTGAAACGAATCTCTCTGTTGTTTGTTTCCTCTTGTTCACCACCAACTTACCTGAATTGCAGGTAATCCGAGGGTCACACCTGAGGTCACTAGAGATGTGTGCTTGTTGGCTAGAATGATGGCAGCCAATTTCTACTATAACCAAATTGAGAATCTCATGTTTGAGGTTTTGATCTCTTATGAAATCTCCACATGTTTACAGTTTCCTTTCAACAAGATCCTCTTGATTCATTTATTTTTCTTCTTCTTGGCAGTTGTCTATGTGGCGTTGCACTGATGAGTTCCGTACCAAGGCTGATGAAATCCACAGGAATTCAAGGAAAGACGCTGCAAAACATTACATAGGTTTGATGCATAAAACTCTACTCAAATGCGCTTTTGCAAGTCTTACGTCATTTTTTTTCTTTTGACTCAATGCAGAGTTCTGGAAAACAATTCCTCCTACTGAACCATACCGCGTGATTCTTGGTGATGTGAGGGATAAGCTGTATCACACACGTGAACGCTCTCGTCAGTTGCTGAGTAATGGAATCTCTGACATCCCTGCAGAAGCTACTTTCACCAATGTGGAAGAGGTAATAAACATCTATGTATACTGTGCTTAATGTCTATTTTACTAAGTCGTTGCCTGATTCTAACAAACATGTTATTTGTTATTTCTTCTATGCAGTTTTTGGAGCCTCTTGAGCTCTGTTACCGATCACTATGTGCATGTGGCGACCGCCCAATAGCTGATGGAAGCCTTCTTGATTTCTTGAGGCAAGTCTCTACCTTTGGACTCTCCCTTGTGAAGCTTGACATTAGGCAAGAATCTGAGCGCCACACCGATGTCTTGGACGCTATCACCAAGCACTTGGACGGTTCCTCTTATAGAGAATGGTCTGAAGAACGTCGGCAAGAATGGCTTCTAGCTGAACTAAGTGGCAAGCGACCACTTTTTGGACCTGATCTTCCCAAAACCGAAGAAATTGCTGATGTCCTTGACACGTTCAAAGTCATATCTGAGCTGCCTTCAGATTGCTTTGGAGCTTACATTATCTCTATGGCAACTTCACCCAGTGATGTGCTAGCCGTTGAGCTTTTGCAGCGCGAGTGCCATGTGAAGAAGCCACTTAGAGTTGTTCCACTCTTTGAGAAGCTAGCTGATCTAGAAGCAGCTCCCGCTGCTGTTTCGAGACTTTTCTCTATAGACTGGTACAAAAACCGTATTAACGGTAAACAAGAGGTTATGATTGGCTACTCAGATTCAGGGAAAGACGCTGGGCGTCTCTCAGCTGCTTGGGAGCTATACAAAGCTCAAGAAGAGCTTGTGAAGGTTGCTAAGAAATATGGAGTGAAGCTGACTATGTTCCATGGCCGTGGTGGCACAGTTGGAAGAGGAGGTGGTCCCACCCATCTTGCTATATTGTCTCAGCCACCGGATACAGTTAATGGCTCACTCCGAGTCACTGTTCAAGGTGAAGTCATTGAGCAATCATTTGGAGAGGAACACTTGTGTTTTAGAACACTTCAGCGTTTCACAGCTGCTACTCTTGAGCATGGAATGAACCCTCCTGTTTCACCAAAACCAGAGTGGCGTACTTTGCTTGACCAAATGGCTGTTGTTGCAACTGAGGAGTATCGATCTGTTGTATTCCAAGAGCCTAGATTTGTCGAGTACTTCCGCCTTGTAAGTATCCATTCATTCATTCAACCAAGTTTTATATTTTCGAAAGTAACTTAACCGTTGGTTTGGTTTGTAGGCTACACCTGAGCTGGAGTATGGACGTATGAACATTGGAAGCAGACCTTCAAAGCGAAAACCGAGCGGTGGGATCGAGTCTCTCAGAGCAATCCCATGGATCTTTGCTTGGACACAAACGAGATTCCATCTTCCTGTATGGTTAGGATTCGGAGCAGCTTTCAAGTATGCAATCAAGAAGGATGTGAGGAACCTCCACATGCTGCAAGATATGTACAAACACTGGCCCTTTTTCCGTGTCACCATCGATCTTATTGAGATGGTGTTCGCCAAGGGAGACCCAGGGATCGCTGCATTGTATGACAAACTTCTTGTCTCAAAAGATTTATGGGCTTTTGGAGAGAAACTCAGAACCAACTTTGAAGAAACCAAGACCCTCGTCCTCCAGGTATAAACAAAAAAACAGAGTACTCTGTTTCGCATTCGTTTACTTGCAGTTCTCACTTAATTCCATTTTGTTGCAGACTGCTGGACACAAAGATCTTCTTGAAGAAGACCCTTACTTGAAACAGAGACTTAGGCTGCGTGACTCTTACATTACAACCCTCAACGTTTGCCAAGCCTATACGTTGAAGAGAATCCGTGATCCAAACTACAACGTGACTCTGCGTCCACACATTTCCAAAGAGATCTTGCAATCAAGTAAATCGGCACAGGAGCTCGTTAAGCTTAACCCAACGAGTGAATACGCGCCTGGGCTTGAGGACACGCTCATCTTAACCATGAAGGGTATTGCCGCAGGACTGCAAAACACCGGTTAAGTGAGTTGAGTTACCGAGAGAAAGCAGGCTTTTGAGTCTCTCTTTTCTGTTTTTCTTTTTAAGAATAATAATCTCTTTCTTTGAAATCGAAAATAATAAGTTGTTACGGTTGGATTACAGTTTACTTTTTATGTGTCCACACCGTTGAGAAAAGTTTTAATCTTCTCATTGTATGAAACTCAACACTGCTCTGTTTCTGAGACAAGTTTCAATCTTAAATCTTATCTTATTTTTTGTCTTTTTGTCTCTGGCCTCTGTCTTGCAATACCAGAATCACTTACAGTTGTTGATACTTCTCCACAAAACGTTTAGTTTGCATATCGTATAAAGTTTGAAATGTGGTAATCGAACTAGGCCGTTAAATAAGGGAGGTGCGTCGAGGAAACGGCGTTTAGCTTGTGTGTGTTGCAAGAAACATCCCCATCCAATTATTGCCATATGAATAACCATCACCACTTTTTCAATATGACAATGTTCAGTAAGTTTACTCTGATCATCTAAGTCAGGCACCTTTTACTTTATTCACTGAAGAGAAATAAGAATAACGGTAATTCAACAATATTTTACTGGAAGAATATTTTTATTCATGGCAAAAATGTTTTGACAACATGAATGAATGTCTCTCTCTCTCTCTCTTTATTTTCTATGGTTTCATCACCTAAGCAAAATTTTCTCTATATACACATTTAATCTCTAATAACCGAGCAATGAATGAACAAAATCAGAAAGTAATACTCTACCTAACTCTGAGAGATTATTGACAAAATTTTCCTCTTGATGTTTTTTTTTCATATGAACCAAGTAAATATGTTTGAGAGTTTAATTGCTTAAAGGCCATAGTGTCTCACTGAAATCTCCAGTGCTTCCTTGCTTGGGCACACAATCTCCTTCATCCTAATCCCAACTTTGTAAATCTTGAAGGTTGGCACAACTCTCACTTTCTCTGCATCACCCACTCCAGGACATTTCTCTATCTCCACCTATTGAAACATCACAAGTAAGTTCTTTACTTGTTCACATACACATGTTTAAAGTTTTTGCTTCTTTTTTTTCTGAACCTTGAGGAAGTGCAGAGATGGGTAACGAATACATAGTGCATCCATGAAGATTGATATCTCTTTGCATTGTTGATCAGAGATTTTCATAAAAAGTACAATGGAAACTCCTGCCATAATTGAAGTATACAACAAGTTAACAAGTAAAGTTCTGTAAATACCAGACAAGTTTTAAATTATCACTTACCTGGACGGGTCAATGCAGCTTTTAACTCTTCAAGGCTAAAAACCTCCTCAACTTCACCTCCAAACTCCATGTTTAAAACTACTTCTCCACGAGATTTCTTCAATGCAACTTGAGCATGAAACAAAGATTCAGCTATTTCTCTGTCATAAGATAGTTCCTTTCTCAAGGTCTCATAATCGCTCACTGCTTCAGCCCATCTCTCCAGCTACATTTTTTTTAACCACAAGAAGAAAGCTTAGAGCAAGTAAAACGCCAAAAACAAAGTCATAGATGTTAGTTACCTTGCCGTATGAGGCAGCTCTTTGACGACGAGCCTTTGTGTAACTCGGTAGAATGAGCAATGCATGGCTACAATCTTCTATCGAGCTCTCCCACATCCCAACTTTAAAGAAACAGTCTGCTCTATGACCGAATAGAGTAGCGTTGTAAGGATCAAACTTAAGACCTTCCGCATAAGCTCCCCTGGCTTCAGTGTATCTTTCTGAGCCATAAAGAGCGTTACCACGATCACGCGCCCTAACTACCATTCTAACGTTTCTAATCAGCGTTTCTATTTCACTGTTTCGTGGATCCATCTCTGAAGCTTTCTCTACAAATGTAACCGCGTTTTCAAACCTGCAAGAATACATCATCATCCTCTGCCTTTTTACTAATGAACATAACAACAATAAATATATTTACCTTCCTAGAGCCAACTCCATCTGAGATTTTACAAAGTATAAGTAAGCTTCAGAGATCATATCGAAAAACCGAATCTGTGTGAAAGATGATGGTAACAGTTCTATTTTGGGAGAAACTGCTAGTATTGTCTGAGCCTCATCAAGCCTTAGGAGCTTCATTAGTGCTTCAACTTTACACATGGCTAGCTGCAGATTTTTTTTTTTTAACATAATTAAAAAAAAACAAAACTTTTGATTCTGATTCTTCAAAAGGTAAATAATAATACAAGAAGATACCTGAGGGGACATATCAGCTCCAGACTCCATAGCTGCACTTACTTCTGTCAGAACAATATTCCATTCACCACGTCTTCTTGCATCTGCACATTTGTTCAAGTGTCTATCAACTTCTTCAAGCACCTTCACCACCATTGGATCTGATGGTTCCTCCACGTAGAAAAAGTGCTTCCCTGCATTATCAACTTGACCTAATCTGCAACCAAAACAAAACAAGACTCAATATCTTTTTCTTGATCAAGAATATTCTAATCAAGCAGTTCGGTTTATAACCTAAGAAGCAATGTGGCTAAACGATGATGAGCCCTTGCAAAACTTGGATCTAATTTGATAGCTAGTTCACACTCAACCACAGCTTCAGCAATCCGACCCAAACCAGACAAAGCAGCTGCTCGGTTGCTACGGTAAGTGGCGTTACTCGGCGAGAGCTCTAACGCTCGGTCGTAAAACTTCAAAGCCTCACCGAAACAACCTTTCTTGAACATCTCGTTGCCGAGTCTCTTTACTTCCTCTGGATTCGGACTGTTCATCACTCTCTTCCACGACGTATCCACCTCAGAGCCGCCACCACCGCCGCCGCTAGAGCAGCGGGAGATCACAAGTGCGCCGGAGGAAGAACCAGAAGTCGTCGTTGGCGGTGGCTTCGCAACCGTTGAAGAGGAGTAGCTGTTTCCTCTCATGACGCTACCGTATCCGTACGATTTGGAGCCTGGTCCAAGAACCATGCGTTTCGGCACTCCTTGTGTCATCCCTGTTATATGAACCTTCCCTGACGGGAAAAGATTCCCGCCGGGGAGGACTTTGACCGGCTGCGGCGGCGGAGCAGAACTTTTACTCGATCGTTTCGCTGAGTCCGACGCTGAAGAGACCCGACCCGGTCTCGTGTTCGACCCTGCTTTAGCGCCGGCGGGATTGCTAGACCCGGATTTAGCGGCGGAGGATTTAGCGGCGGAGGGATTGCTTGTCTTAGAAGTTTGAGCGGCGGAGGGTGCGGTGGCCCTAGAAGACTGTACGGCGGAGGGATTTGACCGGCCGGAATCGGATTTCGTCGAGACAGGAGTATGTCCGGAACGACCCGTTATCGATCCAGATGAGCTGGAACTGAAACTGCTGTTGGAAGTGGTGGTCGCCGCGGAGGTGAGTCCACTCGGTTGTGTCTGAAGCGGAGTGATTGGCGATCCGAATTCGACGTGAGCATTGTCTTGTTTATTCGTATTTGTCATGTTCAGTGATCTGCGTAGCTTATCGGCGACAGTGTCAGGTTCCGACACATGTTTAATAGGCTTCAACATTGTGTCTTAAAAAGAATATTACGGAATTATAAAGATAGCTTTGATCGTCTAAAGTTCTCGACTTTCCCAATGGGTTCTCTAAAAAGGAGAGAAAAGAAGAGCGACCACCATCGATGGCTAAACAAGATAGAAACGACAAATAAGATTGTACTACGATCACATACTCCGATCAATGCATCGACGGGATAAAGGAAAGATGGCCATCTCGCGATCAGAAAAAAAGAATGAATGCGAGAGTGATTTCTAGAGAGTGAGAGAGACAAAGTTTCAGAGAAAGAAAGAGAGGAAGGAGACGAAGAGCAGAGTGAAACCAAAAAAATAAAACAAATAATTTTAATATTCTATTTATTTACTACATCGACTTTGACACACGCACAAAAATAGAAGTGAGATTTAATTTAATTTGATTTAATTTCTCTAACTGTTCTCTCTTTTCTTCCGCTTTAGAATTGTCGAAAGCGAAGAAAAAGAAGAATTTAATTAAAGAAAAATCTTACACCGTACGAATAAATTTAAATCTGAGAGAAAAATGCGATAAAGGTCTTTTTTTTTATCGTTGATTTTCACAAGATTTTGCCTAGTCAAATGAAAACTAATGTACACTATGATCTAAAACTTTTACGAAGTATCTAATTTAAGATTTGGTTATAGCTATTTTTTTTAATATTCAAATCCAAAGTCTTGACTGAATCCTCCTCGTGGTTTGCGCTCAATACTCTGCTATACTAATTACAGTATTTAAAAACTTCTTAGTTTATAAGCTCACTATATTTATTTTATCTAAAGGGATATGAGAAAATAAACTCTCAATACTTCACTGAAGAGACACATTTCATTTTTATTTTACATGTATCTTGTGTGTAACAATCTCGTGGGAATGTCTTTATCAATAAATATTTGGAAGTGCCTAAAATTTATAAAATAATCTGATGTCTTGGCTTTCTTTTATACTGTCTCGTTTTTCCTACAGTATCTAAAAGCTAACTCGCGTACCATGGTAAGTGACGTGCACGCTCCTAAAAGCATGCATTTGTATTTCTTAATTAACAGTATCATTAAGACATTAACCAATTGTCTTAATTAAATTAATTAACCCCAGTTCGCAAGGACACAGCCAATATAATACCACCATGCATATCCATAAAAAAAGAAAGAAGTTGATTTACCATATGTTTAACATAATTTTTTGGTAAATATCTTTGTTTTGTTTTCTTCTTTTAATATCAAACTGTGTGATGTTTAAAAACAAAATTTAGGTTCACCCTTAAAATTAACATTTAAATTCATTATTTCTTTAATAATTAATCAAAATGTCATGTAAAGTAATGAAAAAAATATTAATTTTTTTAAAAAAAATATATCTAAAATAATTTTAAAATAACGTCAATTTTAACGACGTTGACGCTGCCCACTAAACCATAAATCCAAACTTTAAATCCTAAATCATAAATTCAATTTCTTTACTCTAATCCTAAGTTCTAAACACAAATCCTAAATTTTAAACCAAAACTTTAAACCTTAAATTCAAACTCTTGATTCTAAACCCAAATTCAAACTCTAAATCCTAAACATAAACCTTAGACCATAAACTTAAATTCTATATCAAATCCTAATTAAGTATAGAGTTTGAATTTAGAATTTAGGGTTTATGATTTAGGTTTAAGGTTTAGGATTTGAAATTAGCGTATAAGATTTGGGTATATAGAGTTTAGGATTTAGAGTTTAGGGTTAATGATCTATAATTTGGATTTAGGGTTTAGAATACAGTTGGCGACGTCAGCGTTTTTAAAATTGACGTTATTTTTTTAGCTACTTTGGAATTTTCTAAAAAAAACTAAAATTATTTATTCATTAATATATATGACATTTTGATTGGTTATTAGATAAATAGTGAATTTAAAGGTTCGTTTTAGAGGGTGATCCTTAATTGACCACACATTTTTATCACACTTATTTGTTGCTCTGCATGTATAGACTTTAAATGTTATGTATAAGTTGAGTTGTTATTTATTCACAACTTGGACAATTTGAAACACAACAAATAATTTTTTTGTTACTTAATCATTTATTGACATTTGTAAGCAATCACCGAGTAAAGTAATCATGATACCAATACACAAAAATAGGTTCGTGCAGACATTCATGTTCGTGGTGTATGTTTCCTAGAAACAGAATCCTATAGTTGTATACTTGCGGCTGTGAGGTGCGTAAAGATAAATGCAAAAACACTATTGGTAAATAATAGACGATGAATATTAACTTGTTTGGTAGGTTCATGCATGGACCTACTTCTGATTTTCAGATTATATGTTAGTGGTTGTAATTAGTGTGTCCAGATTTTGTAGTAAGAGTAGGTACGTGCACATTTAATTAAGCACGCACTTGATTGGCCACGATAATATTCCATCCGAGTCGAACTGTACAATTTTTCTAACAGAATACATACTAATCTATATTGAAATGTTACACGAAATGATATAAAGTATTCTTACTTTTGAACAATGTTTTACATGAACGTCATATATAATGATTTGTATGATAAAATTAGTTGATTACTTATACTTCGAGATAACTGAAACCGAAGAGTACTGTGTATTCTGTAACTTTTTAGAGACGAAATTCAAAAAAAAAAAAGATGGATGGCATAAAGACTTTTGGTTTGTAAACATTAATTGCATCAAACAAATCTAATGGTGTTTTTTCTAACTAATTTGGCATGTTCAAAACACCTTTAAACACAATTTGATGGATGTCTTCGTCAGCTCAACGTTGGAATCCTAACTATGACGCCAGATCAATCATCACTGTCTCTGGTTGACACTGATAATAAGGCATGACAGAAGGTAAGTACGTGTACCGGTGTACGTATTGAATGATTAAAATGTTGTTCTCTATTGTTCTCTCACCTCTTACTAGAAGAGAAATCTGACCATTTAACCTAAAAATTGTATAATTAGCCAACTAACCATAATAACTAAATGAGGAGAGTATAACCATACATAAATATTTTTACCTCGAACGACTAGTTAGTGATGTTTTCTTTTTGTTAATGCAGATCTAGTTATGTTTTTTCTTCTTAATGCTGAATAGAAAAAGGCAAAATGCTGACAACAGAAAAATGAAAGATGCAAAATTCAAAAGAAAAATTTGAACAATTGGTGAAGGATGAATTCATTTTAATTTTTTGATAGCTTTTGAACATCTTTTGTTAGATTCCGATTTTTTTGTTGGGTAAAAGACCCTATTTACTGCTTCTTATATTTTACTTATTATTTTTGGAGACCCTAAAATAAGTTTATTCTTAATATGATAACAGCTAATAAACACAATTATATGATTTAAAAATATTTTTAAAACCATTCAATACGTTAGAAATTAGAATCATATAATCTAGTAGTTTTTTTCATTTCTTATATCCACTAACTAGGTATTTAGCCCGCATATGCGGGCATAAACATTTTATAATTACTCATTAATATGTATATTACTAAGAAAAAAATTGTAGTTTTTATTAATGTTTTAATTGGAAAATTTTAAGTATATCTATTTTTGAAATGTATTTGTATATTATATTCATCGTTAACAAATAAATCTTTTTAATTATACAAAATATTTTTTTACTTGATTAGTATTTAGTTATATGTTTTCTGTTTTTGATTTTTAACTTTCTATTAAAATAAACTTTTCGGATAACAACACAATATACATAAGAATTATCTTTTTATTTTAAAATATCTATTTTAGATTTTGGATAAATACTATTATTATTAATTTTAATCACTTATCTAATCAAATATATTTTAAATTCGTTTTTATTTTTGACTAATTTATCTAATTTATTCATTAAGGGTATAAACGAAATATTAAAATTATAAAATAAAACATTCACATATTAGAATATTAAAATTCGTTTTAAATCATATAATAAATTATATATAAAATTCATTAAGGGTTAAATCGATATTAAACGTTCTAACTTTTAATGTGAGAGCCCACACTAGGTGTTTTGCCCGCACTTGCAGGCTTAATAGGTTTAAAAAGTTATAAATAGATATATTATCAATTCAAAAACAATTAGAATAATCATGTTTTTTATTTTTATTATAATAAAATATTTTTACGTAAAAAATTGAAATATTCATATACATAAATTATATTTATTTTTAAAATATTATGATGTAAAGTATTTTTAGATATAATATAATATATAATATTTTAGATAATGATGAATACCAAACTAATGAAATTTATTTTTAATTTATGGGTAATTATATATTAAAAATAGAGCCTAATTATTTATTAAGAATAATAAATAATTTCAACGTTCTAAATTTAAACGTAAGAGTAAACAAATTATTTTGAAAATAATAGTATAAATAATTTTGAATCTTTAACTTTTCCAGAAATTAACACAATAGGTGATTTTGATTGTCCAAAACATTAACATAAAAATAAATGATTCATTGTATCTTATGTGATATATATATACTCCCTCTGTTTCAAAATATTATATATTCTAGAATTTTCACACATTTTAATAAAACACATTAAGTTTGCATTTTTTGTGAATATCTTTTTCCATAATTTTAAGCCAATGAAAATTCAATCAGTACAATTAATTTTTGTGAAGTTTGCAATTAGTTAATGAAATATGCATTGAAAATATAAAAAATAGATCTTTTTAAAACAATTTTTCCCTAGAATATACAACTTTGTGAAAAGTAAGGAGTATTAAAATAGAGTCAGTTTAATATTATTAAACCAAATATAATATAAACATATATGTAATATTTTAATATTATTAAATTATAGTGGATAAATTTAACTATGATATTGTCTTTAGAATATTTCAATTGTTTTAAAGATAATGATAAATTATCAGTTAGATCACTGAAATTATTTATCAATATTAATAATAAAGCATAAAATATGACTAAATCTATAGTTATGAAGAACATGACAAATAAGTAAATTCACTTCTCAAATAGTAGTATAGATAAATAGATTGTTTTATATCTTAATTTTTTTTTTAACTTTTATGATACAATTATTTTAAGATAAAATTATCTTATTTTAAAAAGAATTATTATTTATGTAAATTCGTTTTTAACTATATAATTAATTCACAAATAGTAGTATAGATATAGATAAGTTGCTTTATATTTTATTTTAAAACTTTTATAACGGAAATAATTATTTTAACATAACAATATATAAGATTTTTTTTAACTAATCCAATTAATTTTTTAATTATATATAAAATTCATTAAAGGTGTTTTGTGCGCACATGTGAGCTTAATCGTCTTACTAATATTTATTAGTTTATATTTTATTAATTAAAAAACCATCATGATAATTTATTATTTATATTTTCAAAAAAAAACAAACATCAAAAATTATATATATATATATATGACAAAAACATTTCTTTAAAATATGTATGTTTATAATTGTGTTAATAGTTTAAAATAAGACATTCACATATTAGCAATATTTTAGAAATATATTTATACAAAATGGTTTTAGTTGGTTAATATTTAATTATAAACAAATATATTTATACAAAATGATTTTAGTTGGTTAATATTTAATTATAAATAGTTTATATGTTATTTTATATCTTTTATAATTGAAAACTAAATGTTAAGATAACAACACAATATATAAGAATTATCTTATTTAAAAAATTCTAAGATTATTAATAAAAAATCATTTTAATTATAAAATTAACTATATATAAAATTCATTAAAATTCTAATTTACTTTAACCACTTAATTATTATAAATTATCTTCTATCTTATTTTTAACTTTTATCACTGAAAAATATTTTAAGATAACAACACAATACATAAGAGTTATCTTGTTTTAAAAAATAACTAGATTTTGATCCGCGCTTTCAAAGCGCGGGTTTATTTTCCTTTATATTTTTCTAAATTGACAAATATTTAGTAAATGTCGTATTATCATATATTTGTTTTTTTATAAAAGACTTAAACTTTTTATCTTTCTTTATCGTGTTTCATTTTAAATGAGTATATCTCTGAGCACGATATCCGGACCCGAAGAACCAACCTGAACCGATCCGAAAATCAGGATCCCGAACCGATCAGACTCTGGTTAAATATCCGAATGAGTTCTAAATTGCTATATCCGAAGAACCGGTCCCGAACCCAACCCGAACCGAGAACTAAATGAGTACCCGAAGATATCTGAAATGTGAATATATATCTAAAACATATGTTATAATTATATTTATGATTATTTTAATATTTTAAATTAATATTATAAGTTAACTATAGTTGTTATTTTTAGTATTTTTGAGTATTTTTGGATAAAATATGATAATTTGGATAAAATTTACCCAAAAGACTGTATAGAATGGATATTTTTTGTTTCTTTTGGTTACTTTTGAGTAATTTGGATACAAAAATTTGAACTGAATTGGATACTTTGGTTACTTTGAGTATAAATAACTGAACCCGTTTTAGATATTTTGGTTATTTGGTTATTTTTCAGGTTCTTATGCATGAGAACCTAACCCACCCGGACCCGGAAAGACCCAACTCGAACCTGATTCAAAATTTTATAATACTCGAATGGGGTTTAATTTCAAAATCCAAAAGACCAGATATCCGAAAGAACCGATTCGTACCCGAATGAGTACCCGAACGTCCAGGTCTAATGAGTATTTATGTTTAGAAAATTAAACTTTATTTTTAATGAATTAATTAAGTTGGTATAACTCTGATAAATTAATTTTATTATGTGGTTAATTTCTTTTTAATAAAAAATATATACTTTTAATAAAGATTTATACTTTTCAATGAAAAAATTCAATTTTTTATGATACTTAAATTATATTAAAAAGAAAAAACATAATAATTAAGTGATTAATTTTTGTTCACTACACAAAATATTAAGAATGATTGAAAATAAATTATTTGAACTTGGAGAAAATAAATAAGAATTGGATCTGATTTTTTAATCGGCCCAAATGGCCCAAAAGAGATGATGTGGGCAGTGGGCTGGATCCAAAAAAATTACCCATATAGATTTGTTATTAATATTACTTGGTTACCCTTAATGAAATATGCAATGTTATTAAAAAAAAAGTATTTTTAGTAAAAAGATCAATAGAATCCTGCTTTAATAGTATAGATATTATTAATAAAAATTCGTTTTTATTATATTATTAATTATATATAGAATTTATTAAGGATATCATCGACTTTGACCACTCTAACTTTTAACTTTTATATCTTATTTTTAACTTTTATAACTGAAATATATTTTAAGATAACAACACAATACATAAAACTATCTTATTGTTTTTAAAAATATTATCATTAATAAATTTTCGTATTTGATTATATAATTAATTATATATAAAATTTATTAAGAGTACCATCGACTTTGACCACTCTAACTTTACTCTAACTTTTAACGTGAGAGCTATGTTGAAAAAAATCACTTTGCAAATAATAGTATAGATATTAGCATCAAATATAGATTAGTTTTCTACTATGATAAAAAAAGCTTAATCGATTAACACTGTATCGTTTTTTTTTTCATTCCTCTTCGATAATGCGAGTTCGCAATTGCAATTAGTTCAACCTTATACTTGTACAACAAGGAATCATCCAAAATTTACTAGACCTAATTTTATAAACCCTATTGCCATTTAAGCGAAGGATCAACTCTCCTCGCTTTTCTGGCATTGCCACCTAAAGTACAGAGGAGAGAGTAAGTGAATAAAAAAAAAGAACGAAAGTCTCGTACAATCTGTGCGAAGCTGCAACGTCAATGGCGGAAGTGTCGCCTCGGATCTTCGACCATCAAAGGAGAAGTAAGATCAGTCATCTTCCGATGGCAAAGTCGGACTCTTTGAGCAGCTCTCTATCTTGTGAAGTTCCAACATCCTTTTCTCTGGGTTACAAAGCCCTGCACCAGTAAACATATTCAAACCCAAGATGTGATCAATTCTTGTAGAAATGCTTACGCAAAACCTGGTTGCATTTCTAAAATGCGAGTGTCGAACCTGAGCATTTTGGTATATCCCAAACAGCAATGGAGTGGGGTGAGCATTCTCGTTCACAAAGGGTCTTGTGGTTCTCGTGGTTGACGTTCATTGCCAGCATCCACGCACCTATTGTCACGTCCTCATTGCTAAACATCCTAAAACTGAAGTTCGAAAAAAAAATATCTCTCTTTATTAAACAGAACGGCTTAACAGGCGAAAGACTCTGAATCTGTATCGAGGAACAGAGACCTCTTCAAGAGCGAACCCAAAGTCCTAATAGAAGTACATATCTCATAGTGAGACCAAAACGGAATAAAACAGAGGAGACATAGTCTTGCCTGTTATTCTTGAGGGCAACCAAACTGGTGACAACATCAGCAGAAAGAGCATAAATGGGGCCATAAGCATGAAGAAAGTACTCTTTCCCCAGCAAATCTGCCAGAGGTTCATACCTGCAAGATTCGAACCAATTTTCAGGTATACTGTGAATCACAAGAGATGATCACTATTTCTCAAAAGAAAAGCATGAATTCACATGCTCCGGTTAGCTCTTTCATTCCTGTCCTTACCATTTGAGCTTTGGATCTGTGAAAACAGGACCTTTTTTCAGGCACCCTATGTATGTCTGCGAGTGACTCCTCTCTTTAGCCAACAACAAAGACAAACGATCTGCAAAGAAAATAATAACACCTCCTTATAAAATCCAGAACCACCCTAAAGAAGTGTGAAAAAAACAGAGAGAATATATAGTCAATCACCTGGCCTTAAATATATATCATCATCAGCTTTAACATAGAACTCTGAATCATACAGAGCATATGCAGCTTTGAAGAAAGCCAAACTACACAATAACAAGAAAAACACATAAAAAAGAGTCAACCTCTCATGTTATCATCCAGCAAAAAAAAAAAAGATTCGAATGCAGAGAAAGTGTTTACTCTCTTAACTAACGTTTTGTATGGGAGCTTACTGTACTCCTCCTCTATATCAAGCAGTATAAAGTCATCATACTCTGCAATCTCCCTTCTAAGCTCAGCCATCTTCGCCTCATCTTTGGTTTTGCCTATGATAAACCTAATGGCCAACCCTGTTGACTCCTCCAAGCTGCATAGAACAGTGATGTTTCAGTTTAAATGCTTCTTGATCACTGAAGATAACATCAGATTATGATCAATGATTCAGATTCGTATCTAACACAATGCTATCTAAATTATTAGATAATATTATACAGAGGAACCGGTTTATACTAAACCAGCTATACCATTTTCGGTTTAACTCTAATTATTTAAATCTCAAATCATTCTAATCGGTACCGTCGAAGCCCTTCAGGATTGGACGGCATCCACGTGCTCCTGAGCGCTCGTCTCCGGCCAGCTGATCCGAATCCGGTCTGGATACCGACGAATCCCATCACCTTGTGCCTCTTGACTCCGCCGCTGAGACCATTACCATTACCATTACCACCGGCGACGTTCCAGACGACTCGCACCGTCTTCGGAGGGGAGTTCGTGAGGCAGGTCCGGCTCGGGAAAACGACGGCGGAGAGGCCGAAGATGAATCCGAATAAACCGATCGCGAGAGAGGAGAGGACGATCAGAGAGGTCGATCTGCGCGTGGAGGGTGATGTACGCGCGTGGAAGAGCTTCAGCCTCGGGGAAGAAGGCATGGTTTTTATTTTTTGTAACGGACAGATAACGGATCCAGTTACTCGGAAAGCTCTCGGTGGTTTATTTCGTTTTTAACGGTCGTTACTTTCTGTTTCTCTCAGATCAAGAGATCTTCTATGTGTATATGAAGGAAGGTTATTAATGAATCTAAACAATTTTAGAGGATTACCGATGATAATATTAAGTTAGGCAGGTGATTTGACCAGATGCTAAGAAAATAGAAATATAAAATTAAGGGGAAAATTGTCTTTTAAATCACGAACTTTCAAATTTGGTTGAAAAAAAGCCTGAACTTTCTCTTGGACCATTTAAAGCATCAATTTAATTTGACTAGCCATTTTAAACATCAATTTAGTTTGACTAAACCAAATTAAGCACGACGTTAACTCGGATAACAGAATGATTAAACAGAGTTAAATGTCGTCTCTAATCTCCGTTAAGTCCAAAACGACGTCGTTTAAAAATCTTTTAAAAATATGCATTTGAGTGGAATCGAACCCGTGACAATAGACACACACATGTAAGGCTCAAACCACTAGACCACTTAAATATTTTTTAACATGATTGACTAGTAATAGTTAGTATTGTGAAACCTCCAAATCATCTTATTCAACCCTAAATCCCTAATTAATTTTATAAATATTAAAAATTGTAAATAAATTATTAACTATTCAAAAATTTGTGAACATTACTAAAAATATTAAACTTATAATAATTATTAACTTAACTATAATATTAAGTTTTATTTACAAGTATTATTAAAAATACTACTTATAATAAAAATCATTTTGTTTTATTAGTAATTAAAAATCATCTAGTAATTAAAATTATAATTAACAATCATTTGGTATACTATTAATTAAAAATTATAATTAATTATTATTATAAATCAGACAAGTTATTATTAACTATAATTGTTTATTATAATTTTTAATAATACTAAAAGATTATATTTTTAAAAATCATAATTTAAAATCATTTTGTATTATTATTAGTTAAAAAATATAATTAAAAATCATTTAGTTATTTATACTCACAAAATTTCAAATAACTAATAAGCTATTTACAAGTTTTAATATTTATAAAATCATTTAGGGATTTAGAGTGGAAGAAGATGATTTGGAGGTTTCACAATAATAGGTATTATTAGTCAATAAAGTTCAAAAAGTGCAAGTAGTCTAGTGGTTTGCGCGTTACATGTGTGTGTCTTTGGTAACAGGTTCGATCCACCCAGATGCGATTTTTTAAAAGATTTCTAAACGACGTCGTTTTGAACTTAACGGAGATTAGAGACGGCATTTAACTCTGTTTAATCATTCTGTTATCCGAGTTAACGTCGTGCTTAATTTGGTTTAGTCAAACTAAATTAATGTTTAAAATGGCTAGTCAAATTAAATTGGTGCTTTAAATGGTCCAAGGGAAAGTTCAGGCTTTTATTCAACCAAATTTGAAAGTTCGTGATTTAAAAGACAATTTTCCCTAAAATTAAGTGTCAGTAACGTACTAATTAATGTTTCGATTGAAAAATCATAAACATCTACCAAGATTCAAAATAGCATTCATGGTGAAAGCGTTTTTGGCCTTGGTAATTTAATCAAAAAGGGTTACAACTTGCAAGTTCTAGTTCTACTAGCATTATTTTGTTTTGTTTATTAGCTTTTGTAACAAGGATTTCAGATCTTTTCTAGCAGAATGTTTTAAAGTGATTAAATAGAAAGAAATGAATCTGTGTGTCCAAATGAAATTGTAAAGGATGTCTTGATCACATGATAATGTCTTAATCATACCTCCTGTGTCCAAATGAAATTTGTCTTCTTTACGAAAGCTAATTTGCTTCGCTTCTACTCCAAATCACCAATGTTGATTTTAAAGATTTTATAATATGAAACAAATAAAAAGCTAGAGTGGAAGTGGTAGTGTTTTTTATTTATCAAAGTCCTAATGTTAATCAGAGTCTTCTTGAGAGCTATCAGAGTCAAGTTGTTCATCAACACAAAGCAACATCTCATCATCACTAACATTATTTACTACTGCTACACTACTAACTTGCCTTACTTCTTCCACAGCTTCAGAGGACGAAGAATCTCTTTTCTTCACTTCTTCTTCTGCTTCTGCTTCTGATGAAACCTTTGACAGTTCCTTCTCCAAACAATCTTCTTTGGTGTTGCTCTCCTGAGCTGTCTTCCCTGCTTCTAAAGCTGGTTCTGTTTGGTTGGTTCCGAGTGGCACGAGTAAGCCTAGGGGCGGTTCATCAACTGATCCCTCCGGAACCCTTTGATCGCAGCTGTCAAGTTGGTTCGTCACGGGTACATCTGCTTCTCTGTTGGCTTTACCTATCACAGTGTTGGGTTTTGTGCAGACGTATAGAGTTTTCTTGAGCAGAATTGTGCCAGGGAACACCATCAAGTTTATTCTTTTGAGAGCATCGCGTTCTTCATCATCCATGGTTTTGAAGCCGAAACCTTCAGTCCATGTTTCCACTAAACTTGGCAACGCTGCCACAACAAGATTCTCCACTTTGAGAGACATTAGCATCTGCACCCAAAACGAACAGACAGAGCATGAGATAATTGCAAGTTATGAGTTTAAGTTTAGACATTAGAATATGGAGGAGACTTAAAGAACAATGACAAGTCGAAAATCTTAAATATTATTACCTCTTCGATGGCAGTCACGAGGATTCTGCACATTCCCTGACGACGATACTTGCTGCATGTAGCTACAAGAGGCATCTCTGCAACACTTACTCCATGCACCCTATGGATAGGATATAAACCAAAATGCGTTTTCATTCCCAAACATGTGAAATGGAGCGTTGTAGTTGAAAACTTAATTTCATTTTACTAACCTGATGGATGCTACTGAGATCATCACATCGTTCTTTTCCACAACCACTGTGTAAAACCCATCAAAGTCTAACCGTGCAAATTTTGACCTTTCAAGTGCAACAAAAAGATTCAGAAAAAAAAGTTAATAAGAGAGAGATCGTCAAAAATGACGTAAGAAGGACGTTACCCCCAGTTGTATAGCACATGAGGTATCATGTCGATACCAGTTCTTGCATCTACCATAGACAGAAAGCATTCCTCCATAATCGATAGAGCTACAGCTAATTTCGAGTTGCATTCAGCCTTCAGCGCCAACCTTCTTGCTGAATGAGCCTTTCCATCTTCTTGAAAACATTTCAAAACCGTCCAAGACAGACCATCAGCATTTGGATATATGACCCCAACACGAGAACTGAGACCAGTGTGCACCTGCATATATCACAGCTACTTGTTAAGAAACTAGATAATTTGCAAACTTGCTAGCTGTATCAACTTCTCATGTTAAGAACTAGGCATTGAGTACTAACCTTCTCGCAACTTTTACCACAAAAGTAGGTTTCTGGAAAAGGTTCTCTCCGTTTACTTACATCTTTCAGACACACTCCATGATCTGATTAAAATAAATACGTAATAGTTATCAGCCATGCTAGACTTCCAATCAAATATAACTGGTTTTGCAAATGGCTAGGCCCTAGCAAATAAACCAACATCTGCAACTGTAACTGATGAAGAATGATATCAAACATGATAACATCTTTTCACGTGAAAATAGAAAGGAATCATGTAACTAATAACAGGTCATTACATTTATGAGCACACTGAGAACACTTAAAATCCTGAGAGCGGTCAGAAGGAGCATTATCAATAACCAACTCTCTACATATCCAACATGTGCATCTTGAGCAATACCAACTGCCTTCAGGGAGCACCTGAATATAAAAGAGCAAAAGTAATTTTACTAATTCCCTGCAACTTACAAAAATCATTTGTAAATTTATAAACCACAAGTTACCTTCATTTCTAAACAAGCCTGATGGAAGGTAGAAGGGCAATTATCACAGCAGATCAGCTCACCTCCATCACCACAAATTCCACAAGAATCATCATTTGGATCATCACCACCATCATACCCTTCCTCTGATCTCGATCCGTTTCTTCTGGCCTTATACTCAGCATACCAAGCTTCCAGCTGACACGAAGCGAACGGCTTTCCTGATCCCATGAATAGATTCAGACACGGACACCCCTGGTCGAATCCGGCATGTTTCTTGAACTCAGAGAGCGATACAGTCTTGTTGCAACATGTACATACCACTCCATCTCTAGTCACGATGCCTGTTTTAACAACGGTATCATCATCATCTGGATCTCGTAACTGGATTACTTCGTCCCTAGAGATTACTTTGGTTGCTATCAACCATGATAACACAGTTCTTGGACCTAAAGCAGACCAGTTCCCTTGACCAAATTGCTTTTCCCCGTTGCTCGTGCTCCGTGGAAGTAGCCTGCACCCTCCCCTATTATTCTTTTTCTTGGTTCTAGCTTTTGATGATTTATCAGCTCTTTTCTTCTTCTGACTTGATCTGATTGCACAGACAACCTTACCTTTGGTTTTAATAACGTCATCATCTTGATTATTACAGTTCTTTCTAGCTTTTTTTCCTCTCTTCTTTGAATTCTTCATCTTATCATTCATCAACCTTTTATCTTGATTTTCCTCTGAGATGATGTGGATGTTTCCCATATCTTTATCCTGGCATTCAAGGCTATTAGGGTCCAAGGGAGCTTCGGATCCTTTTTTCGATCTTCCCTGTAACTTCTTCCTTATCAGACTCTCATGGATGCCTTCTGCTATTAACTTTGAAGCTTCAACGACCTTGATAACACTGTTCTTCTGCTTCTCTCGTCTTGAAGAAGCATTTTTCCTCTCGAGATCAGACCGAATCTCTTGGTTAGCATTCTCGTCATAAACAAGAAGACTGCTCTCAGATACTGTCAGCACACTTTCAGGATGGCCTGAGATCAAGTTCAGACAAGTTGCATCTCGTGCTTGAACTTTGTCAATAACTGAGTTCCTTGCAACTTCAACTTTATTCCCTTTTCTTAAAGAACCAACTTTCTTATCAACGAAGACAGCAGTCACAAAGGGCTCTAAGGTACTCCACCAAAGCGCCCGCGTGTTTGCAAGATCTAATAGCTTCATGTTCTCCTCAATGTCCAGCAATGTCAGCGAGAGATCAGACCAAAAGTCATTGATACCTGTCCATTTCTTAGTACCTGTCTCCATTAACTTATGACCAGCTAGCAAGATCTCCCCAAGTGATCTCCAAGCTGACCCAAACTCACGAAACTTCCGTCCTTGCGAAGATACGTACACAGTTTCGGAGTACTTACTATTGGATCTTGGACGCTTCTCGATTTTCCATCTGGAAGAAGCTAGCAGCTTGCAAACAAACTTGTAGAGAAGAGGACGAGGGTCCTCTTTAGGATCAATCTTCAGACAAGTCTCAGAGATGCTCAACTCATTAGGAGACACTTTAGGTCCCTCTTTCAACTGTAGTTGAGACTTGTCACTATGAGGCGTAGAGAACACTCTGGTTGCGAAGCTCTCCTGAGAGACAGGAGACTCAATCGCCTTTAACTCCTTTCCATCGCATTTTTTCACGTTTTCTGAGACAATGCCACTCAGATAAACTTCTTTCCCCTTTTCCATGCTCTGCTTCAGCAAATACGAGCTCGTCGAGACGCCCTTGCTAGACGATTCCACTAAACGGAGAGGAATCACATCTCTAGCGAAATCAGGTAGACCGGTAAGAGGAGATCCCTTGTTACCAGAGAGCTTGGCTCTTTTGGCTTTTGTGTTGACTTCTGAACCGTCCTTGGACGCAGATGATGGCTCAGAGCCTTCTAGTCCACTTGTGACCACGGAGTTGTCATTGTTTGAGCTCAGAGAGGAGTTGACATTCTTACTGGAATCCTCACACTCGAAGCTAATGGCTCCAGTAACAAGACATCTTTTAGTAGTAGCCTTTCCGGAATCACTTGCAAAGAAAACTTCTCTGAATATCTGATGCTCTTCAAACGACCCCTCAAAGCAATCATCTTCTGACATGTCGACCTCAGCTTCAGGAAGCATCTTCACAAACTAAATGCATGTTTCCATTTCAGCTTATAAAAAGGGGAGGGAGGTAGTAGTCACCTGCGGTTATAGAATGTAATAGTGACAGATTCATAATCAGAACTTTAGCAGCAAAGATAAGGAAACTACAATTGGTGGTTAAATGAAACAATAATCAAACAGGTCGTTTTTATATTTTGGCTTAAGGGGTAGTAGATAGATAGAAAGAAACTTGAGATATAAAAAGCAAGTTTACTTATTTCCTTCAAGATAACAAGCAAGCTAATCAGAGAACATATACAGAGATTCAAAACAAAATAGAGATCAGAGACCTAGAAATGCCAGATATTAAAGAATATCAAAAACCCCATAGACCAGATTTGAGATGCTTTCTAAGGCTAATTTAGACAGAACCAGAGCTGAAAAAGGGGGGAAATGTTACCAGCATGCAGAAGAAGAAGGGATCAGCAGAGGAGGATCAAATGGTTGTCTGAATCTGACATTTGGGGGTGTATTCCTCGAAGAATGCGAAAGAAGTCTCAGTGCCTCGTGAAAAGTCTCGAGCCCCAATCTTCTCTGTCTCTTCTCTCAGCAAGTGGGGAACGCATTTTTCAATTTCACGTTCTCTGCACTCACTCTCTCACACACTCTCTCTCTATCCTAGATCTCTCTCAAAAAAAAAAAAAAAATTCCGACTTTGTTTGTCTCTTTGATTTGTGTTTGGTTAGCTTTTCTGAAATATCGGAAGAACCGAAATCCTAAAAAATGCGAAGGAATGAATTCGATTAACTGATTTCATCTCTAAATCTGCCGCATTTATCACTTTCTACAGTCTCCACTTACCATTGGCTAATTCTCTCTCTCTCTTTTCCTTTTTTTTTTAAGTTTTCTTTCTATTTAACCAAAAAGGTTTCATCTTTATTATTTTAATAACGGGAAAAGACAGAGAGCCTTCATTTTTCACCGTACGATTCTGTCTCCGTCAACGGAACGGTTATATACAGAATTAAAATCTCAATTTTCTTTATTAGAATTCTATTTTCTTGTTTGACTTTCGTTTTAATTGGTGACTATGGTTTTTTTTGGGTACATCTCCCATTTAATTAACAGACGATTTTAAGAAGAAAAAAACGTTGGTATATTAATTTTCAGGTTTCTAACGTTCTTATAGTTTTTAATCAAAGACTAAAAAAATTATTTTCTATTTTTTTTGTTAGTAAATTATGTATTTGTGATATTTGTTCATAAATCTAAATCAAAAACTAAATTTTGCAGTTATAACAAAAGAATAAAATAAATAAAATATTCTAATATAAATTTTAATTATCATAATTAAATAGTATAGAGATCAGGGTGGGTATTTCAGTTTTATTAAGGGTTCAGTTTGGTTTATTTGAATCTAAAACAAAATTTAATCATAATCATCTTAAATTAGTTTGGTTTGGTTTGTGTTTGATTTGGTTTTATTTACTTTAGTTTGGTTTGTGTTTGGTTTGTATTTTGTTCATTTTTAATTTGGTTTTGTCTGTATTTGCGTATTTAGTAGAATTGATTCTTTTAGTTTTATTCTAGTTTAGTTACAAAAATATAATTTATAAAAACATAAACAAATCATCACTTACACTAAATCACTATTTTCTTCATATTTAAACATAAAGCTAAGACTCATAATAAAAATATATAAAATTTAGTCCAATAGTTTTATATTATTGCTCTCAAACCTAAGATAAATATCATAAATAATTTTTCAATTTTGATGTTAACATATAGGATTCATATTCTTTTATTTTATTTTAGTTGCGCTTATTTTTATTTAATTAAAAATATTTTTTGTTTAGTTTTTAGGTTAAATATTTAAATATATTAAATTTAATATTATTAGTATATTTAAAATTTTAAACCAAACGATTTAGACATATATTTTGGTTTGGATCCGTTTGGTTTGGTTTGGTTTGGTTCGTTTTGTTTTTTTTGTTGCCCACCTTTATAAGGATAGTTCTTTCCAGTTCCTAAATTTTAGCACCCTTAAAAAATTAAAAATAAATTATTATATTCAAAATATATAAAAATATTTGCAATTATAATTTCTACTAAAATATTTTTTTGAGAAAATAGAATTCCGCGTTGTTATTGTTTATTCCTAACTTGATCTGTGACCGTCTGAATTTTTGTTTTCACTATAATTTTCTTATATATATATAATTGTAAATTTCAATGTATTACAAAATTGTTAATATAACATTTTAAACATAACAATTTTATTTATTATTTTGAATACTTATATTTTGTGATTTAATCATCTATTATATTACAATGTATCATATAGAAAAATCTAATATTTATAACTAATTAGATTTATATATGTGGGTGGATCATTTAATGTTTTATTTATATATTATATAAATTTATTAGGATGTGTGCTTTTTTACTTTATTTTTTATAACTAATAAATTGAAAAATATTTAATATGTTAATACAAAATCTATTAGAAAATATATTGAAAATTTAATTTGGTTAAGATTCGATTAAGGAAATCTATTATTTAAATTATAAAAAAATATTAGATTCTTAAACCTTTTATTTAAATTAATAAAATATATTAGATGCTTAAATATATTATCTAAATTAGGAAAAGACAAACTTACATAAATATAAGTTCAATAAATATCATAATGGAATTCAAATGTAAATAAATGATAAAACAAATGGACATTTTTATTTTGTATTTCTGTTTTAATAATATGGATGGAAACAAAATTAATATGTATACAATTTTACAATAAAAAAACAATTTAATTGGTATCAATTTTGTGGAACAGCAAATTTAGCATCATTATGTCAAGAAAAAAAATAGTCTTTCAATTAATTAGTGGGGTAAATATTTTATTATTAGTAAACAAATAACATTGTTAATAGCAAAATTGCATTAGATAAAATAAAATATGAAGTTAAGATTCCGACTTTCTAAAATGAAGAAAAATCTTCAACCACAATTCAATTTGTTGCTAGCTAAGAAATATATACAGAAAAGTTTTATTTTTTTGTTTTGCTAAAACAGAAAAAATGTTTGCTACATGAAAAAAATTGAATTATAAAATAAATTATCTTGGCAAAAGAAATTATGATATATTGGAATTCATTATGGTCAATCAGCTTAAGCAAAGTATATCACATGGCAATCACACGAAGCAAAATATAACAAACTAGAATCGTAGCAGCATAAGAACCAAAACATATTCATCATTGATGTTACTCCCAAACTCACAAAACTCGATGAGAACTTTGTCTTGAAAGGTCAATTTTCAAAACGTAAATGCATAAAGTTTTAAACATAAACAATGAATTTAAAGCAACATAAACAAAATCATGTAAAGAACTTTAAGCAGCATAAGCAAAAATATTTGGTGAAAAGAAAAATCTTCAACCATAACTCAATTTGTTGTTGGCCTACAGAAATGCACAAAATATGTTATTGCAAGATGATGAGACAATATTGTCATCCTCGACATCTCGACCCGCTGGACGCTTTTCAACGGTGTATAAAGACAATCCCTTCGCCAATGCTCGTTCCAGTTGCCTGAACTTCTTCCCCAATAGGATCCACACACGAACTCCCATTTCAAAGCGGCTTCTTGCAAGAACTGTGGAGCGTTGTACCATGAAGTCAAATCATGCTTGGAGCGACCACGAGCTGGTGCCTCGTTCAGAGCCGCTTAATCCTGAAGCAGTAGAGCATAAGAAAATTGAAGTCAAACCCAAAGAGGAGAAGCATAAGCATTACTTTGATACAACTCTACGAGATCCCAACGACAACTTTGTGCGGAGTGGACAGTCTCAAAAGAATGTAAGTGTCTGGGAGTTGGAGTCAGAGAAGGAGGATCATCCACCATCCAACTTTGACTGTCCTCCCATAGGACCTCCTCCTCCATTCATTGAGTATTCATATTGAAATGTTTACTATTCAACGTTATAGGTCAGAATCAAAAGACTAGTTCTGAGATGTTTAAGTCAGTGACTCAGTGTATACCCTGGTAAAGAATCATGTTGTCCCTGAGGCACGTTAAAATTTAACATGAAAAATTGATGTTTAACTTTAAAACTAAGATGCAAACAAATTAAAGAAAAATGATGCTTGTATCACTAAGATTCAGGATAAGCACAGAGTTGTGGAAAAAATCAATTAAGCAACTCCAAAACAGACTCTAAAGAAAATAATATCAATTAAGCAACAAAAGCTACGGAATAGAAAAAAAACGTAAAAATACATTTTCATTAAATGAAATAGTGAGTTTTAATAAATTATTTACAAAGTTAACACTTTCATTTTATTAAATTATAAGCTAATACCATTTTAAAAATTTTAATAAATAGCAAAAAAATTCATATGATGTATTTGTATACAAAGTTATACTATAACTTATGTCATAATATTAAAAAAATGTCAATTTATTATTAAATATTTATAATAAAAACTAAAATACTTCTAAAAAATTTTAGTTATTTTCATATTTTGTAATAATTAGTTTAATTGCTGATATTTTTTTCTCATAACAGAGTGAATGCCATAAGAATTATTTTGAGTATTCCATCACTCCGCAAGTTTTATTTTTTTCCGCCGCTTAATTATTTTTCTACGGTTTAACTATTATTTCTACAATTCCGTGATTAGCGACGATTACCGATCGGAGCCTAAGTATTTATTAGAGATTCAATGCGTCGTTAAATATAGTTTTTGTATTAAAACATACTGCTCCTTAAGCTTAAACTGTGATTTTTTACTGAGACTGAACATTTAAAATATCAGCATTACGATTTGTTTCCCCTCCTAAAAATTAGTTCAAAAGATCAAAGTAATAAGTGGAGTGGAGTTTTAATTAATCTGGTTTATTAGCATTGATCTAAGATGAATTTTGTCTATAAATTTTTCACAAAACAAAAATTGTCTATAAATCTTGTGCTCAAAGGTATCATATCCGTCTTTAATCTTCATTAGTCCGGATTATGAGGAATGATATTTTTTTGTCTTTTGGGTTGAGAGTGGATAACGAAAATAGTATTTTATTTTGTGATCCAATTGGTTAACCATGACACTTGTCCTGGATGATCCGACGACATACTATTCAAACGACCTTCGTAGGCGCCACTAATTCAAGATATATACTAAACATCCAAATGTCATTTGAGATATATTTAATGAAAATATTAAAATAAAATGAATATTATGATTTTTGGGTTTCGAATCCTGATCAAACCATATATAACTGGTCCAGGCGAAAAAAGGAAGACGAGTCCACCGGCTTTGAGGCAAGATCTTTAGCCCTATCAATAATTTTCATGTGGTCACACTCATAATCCTTTTTGGTTAATGAATAGTGTGTGAAAGCTATTTAGAGAATGGGAGTTGATACTTTTTGACCCGTTAACACAACCACAAACCAATTCGAACACTATTTAGAAAAGAATATCCCGGTTCATGCATACATTCATCTGGTTTACTCTGCTACAAGTGTCAAGTTGCTACAAACAACAACACGTGCATGAACTATATCAAGAACCGGGACGTGATCTCGTTGTCCTAATACCCTTTTTTCCCGCCAACCAAACGCCGTCTTAGTTTACCCGAAAACAAACGGAAGCAGTGGGGGGACTTGTTTTCATGTGGAACGATCAAGTCAAGATTCAATTTTTGGGTACCCGAAAGCAACTTGACCCTCTCTCAGACTCATATGGTATTAATGTCTTATATGCTGATTCTATCTGTGCCTGATATTCTCAGTCCTTGTTTAAACAAATTCGTAATTGGTGTCTGACCGCATCAGCTAAGGGACACAGGAACTACGAAGCTTTGTTGCAACGTTGGTTTGCTTCGAGGGCGTAAACTGTGTTTTCTAACCTCTCTGTTCTTGGGTTTTCATGTAAAAGGCATAAAGACCTAAAAAAATATGTTTGATGTACAAACGTTAGTTTTCTTTGAATAAATTTTACAGATATTAAAAAAACTATCTATTCATTTAATCAATTCTTTATATTATTATATATAAATTTATTAGGATGTGTGTTTTTTTTTACTTTATTATTTTTAATTAATAAATTGAAAAATAGTTAGTACGTTAATACAAAATCTATTAGGAAATCTATTGAAAATCTATTTTGGTTAAGATTCGATTAAGAAAATCTATTATTTAAATTATGAAAATATATTAGATGCTTAAATTTGTTATTTAGATTAAGAAAAAATATTAGATGCTTAAATGTGTTATCTAAATTAGGAAAAGACAAATATACATAAATATAAGTTCAATATATATCTTAATGGCATTCAAATGTAAATAAATGATAAAAGTTGGCATTTTATTTTATATTTTTATTTTAATAATATAGATGGGAACAAAATTAATATATTTACAATTTGAAAATTAAAAAAATCAACTTAATTGGTATCAGTTTTGTGGAACAAAAAATTCAGCATCATTATGTCAAGAAAATGAAATAGTCTTTCAATTAGTTAGTGGGATAAATATTTTATTGTAAAATAACAACATTGTTAATAGCAAAATTGCATAGATAAAATAAAACATGAAGTTAAGATTCCGACTTTCTAAAATGAAGAAATATACATAAAAGGTTTTTTGTGCTAAAACAGAAAAAAAAATTTGCTACATGAAAAAAGTATGATATATTGGAATTCATTATGGTCGATCAGCTTTAGCAAAGTATATCGCATGTCAATCACATGAAGCAAAATATAACAAACTAGAATCATAGCAGCATATGAACCAAAACATTAAAAAAAGGAACCAAAACATATTCATCATTGATGTTACTGCCAAACTCACAAAACTCGATAAGAACTTTGTCTTAAAAGGTCAATTTATTCTAAACGTAAATGCATGGAGTTTTAAACACAAACAAAGAATTTAGAATAACATAAACAAAATCCTGTAAAGAACTTTAAGCAGCATAAGCAAAAATATTTGGTGAAAAGAAAAGTCTTCAACCATAACTTCAATTTGTTGTTGGCCTATAGAAATGCACAAAATATGTTATTGCAAGATGATGAGGAATATGAACTGTAAAAGGAAAGAACTTGGTAAAAGGGATCATGATATAATTCATGAGTAGTTGCTTGTTAATGCAGTCTAAAAGTTAAGTTTGTATTTGTTTTGATTTAGCTTCATTTTTATCATTAGTGCTAAGTTTTTTTCTGTTTCTGTTTAGTTTTATTTGTTTTGATGTTTTGTTTTTCTATAAAATACATCAAGAAGATCCTTTTGCCAGTGCCAAATAGAAATGATCTTATCAAAGAGAAAGAAAGATTCAAGCTTCATGCGGTTTAGTTTTTTATGGTTTACTTTGTAGGTCGGCCTTCAATGGTGTATCTATTTTAGGCTCAAATTGCATCATCAAACAGCATCGTCGCTCAAATTCCTGCTTCACTGCCATGGTGGAGGAGAAAGCAAACCCTGATGTAAGTTTTCTTTACTGGATTTACTTTAGGTTTAGTAGGAAAATCCTTGGTTCGATTTCAATGGCTGATGATTTAATGGTTTAGAAGGTTCAATCTTTCTTAGGGTTGTTTTAGAAAGGTTCGATCTTTAGAAAGGTTCGATCTTTTGTTATATAGAGGCCCAATATCGCTTGCTTGTTTCTTGCACAGAAGAAGAAGAAAGAATCCCACTTCTCTACGGAATATAGAGAGAATCCCTTCGCCAACGCAAGGTCAAACTCGAGTTTCTTCGCTGATAGGATCGACAGACGAACTTTGGCTTGCTTGTAAAAAATGTGGTGCAGCTGACCACAATTCCAAGTCCTGTATGGAGAGGCCCCGGCAGGCCCGGTTCTTCCATAAGGCAGACAAAGCTAATGCTTTAGGCCACTTAATTTCTTACAAAACTTGAGACCACATAAAAAAATTTGATAATAATCTAATGGCGACATTTCTAAACATTCACTCTATTTTACAGATCTTAATTTTTTTACAGTTTGTTGATTTTCACTTTCTTCTCCATTCCTTTTCTAATCATTTCTCTATCTTATAAATTTATAAATCTAAAAGAAGAGTAACGATTAACAAGTCAATGCACAATCTTTCAAACAAGTAAAATAGCTTTAACTAATTGTGAATTCCTTCTAGTTCTATGATTTTTTTTAATGAAATGTATAATGTAAAAAACTAAAAACTAAGGGCCACATTTATATTTAATTTGCTTTAGGCCTCTATAATAACAGGGACGGCACTGGGCCCCAGTCTTCTTCAGCATTCAAGGAGGCTCCAGCTGCTTCACTTCCCTGCAAGAGGTTGAAAACAAGGGTTCCATCTGAAGTGAAAAGGACAGTTCCACTCAAACCAGAGCCCCAAAGGTGGGATTTAGACATGATTACGCTAGTCCTGATGAGAATTTTGAGGTCAGTGGCAAAATCCAAAACCAGAAGACTTCGTGGGGACATGATCAAAGCCAAAACAAGCTGGTGTCGCAGGCTCTAGAGAAAGAGCAAGAGGAAGAGGAAGAGCAAAAGGAGTCTTCAGCGAGTTATTTGTTGGGAGAGGAGCTAAAAGCTTTTAAGCAGTTTATGAAAAACTTGCACGAGGAATAGAATGAGTTGGAGAAGCAACAAGATAATCTAAAGAAATATAATCATGGCATTGGGTATATATTGAACAAAAAAATGGGGTATCAAGATGGCAAAGGGCTTGGAAAAAGGAAGATGGGATACTTGAGCCTCTTTTGGTTACTCAATTGCCCAAGCACATGGGCTTGGATGGTGCTGTCTGTTTCATAGAGAACAATAAGAACATCATTAACGGGATAGCTTAAGAGGAGTATGCTTATTAAAATTAATATAATAGTCTATGGGTCCTATAATGGACCCATAAAAATGTAACAACCAGCGCAGCAACTGCTTATTTAAGTGTCAGCATTTGCACTGTTTGCGGGTTCCAGTGACACGTGACAGCCGGCAATTGATTCTATTTTTAATTACACAGAAAATAAAAAAAAAAAAAAAAAAATTAAACACCCCCTCTTAAGCCACTTGGGTTAATGATGATCATGTTGACTAGTTCGAATTTCTGCACTGTGTTTTGATTCTTGGTCTATGATTAGCGATATCACTTTTTTAGTAGTTTACATCTTTCAAGCTATCGAATCAGAGACCTAAGTTGATATTTTTGTTTTAATATTGGTTTTCAGGGAAACCTTGCATTGATGGGAAAGATGTTACTAACAGAGGCGGACACACGTGATGAGGTGTGGGTTCAATTGACACCACAAAAACTACAAAGCTTATTATTTGTAAGCTATATCACAGTTACATCTCAGCGCAGTTGGTAAGAAACTCTATCTCTGAACCCCCAAACCAGAGTTTGAATCTCTCCCAAAGCACCTTTGAACCCCAGAGATATTTTTTTGCTGGGTCCGCCGCTGGTTACTAACAAGGCTAGAGCAAATGAAAGAAACATGCGCAAGGACCGTCCACCACCACCGCTATGGAGGAGCAGCACCACCGCAGAACAACATGGGAGGAGGTCCACCAAATGCAAGATGGTCAGGTAACAACAACAACTACCAGCAGCAGAGTGGTGGAATGCAGCAGCCACAGTACCAGAACAACTATCCACCTAACCGGGATGGCAGCGGGAACCCGTACCAGGAAACTTCGGGACATGATCAAGAGCAAGAGAATTCGTTAGCGAGATATTTGTTGGGAGATGAGGAGCTAGCAGCATTTAAGCAGTTTCAAAACTCGCACGAGGGACCACCACCAACCAAACATGGGAGGACAAAGGCCTCAGCCAAACTATGGAGAAGCACCAGGAGCGCCAGCGAAAAAGAACAGGGGAGAAGGTCCACCAAATGCAGGATGTTCAGGAAACAACAACAACGACCAGGAGCAGGGTGGTGGAACGCAGCAGCCACAGCAGCAGAACAACTATCCACCTAAACGTGATGGCAGCGGGAACCCATTCCAAGGTTAAAGTAGTTGGAACCATTCGTAGGTTTTCTTTTAATCATGCATTCTGGACATGTATACATAATCTGATGAAGTGATTGAGAGTACAGTAGCAAGACTTAAACGCCTTTTTGTCTTCAGTGTTTTGTCTGGTTTTGGGTGGAGAGCAGGAATGTAGTACATCTTATTGCATTTCCGCGTCTGATTCTTCTTATAGATAAAAGCAAGAATGTAGTATATATTTGATACCTGATCGTTGTGTCTTGTCTTGCTTATTTTGTGGCGCTCTTATTCTGATTAAAAGAAAATAGAGATAAGAAACTACATCTCTGTTATACGTAAAAATGAGTTGCATCATCTCTTGGGTATAAGTTGCATTTTATCTGCCTACAAACAAGTGAATTGTACTTGTTTTGTATTATTGGAGCTTTATGTTTTTCAGTTTTCTTATTTCAATGTGATACATGGCAAAAGAAGTGAGAAAGCGAAAGACGATAATTTCCCTTCTCAATGTCTCACCTTTTTCTTCCTTCTCTTTTTGTAAACAAAATTTATTTTATGTTGAAAGAAATTAGTTAATAACATTTGCAGAGGATTTGAGAAAATAAGAAACAGAACTCTTTAGCTTTTATTCTTATAAGACAGCTTAATGTTGTTAAGTATTTATTAGAGATTCAATGTGTCGTTAAAGATAGCTTTTTCTATTAAACATACTACTCCGATCCTTAAGCTTAAACTGTGGTTTTTACTGAGATTGGACATTTTAAATGTCAGCATTGCGAAATGTTTCCCCTCCTGAAAATTCATTCAAATGATCAAAGTAACAAGTGGAGTTAATTAATCTGGTTTATTAGCATTGATATTACGTGGAATGATATTTTTTGTCTTTTATTGTGTGATCCAATTGGTTACCATGACACTTGTCCTGGATGATCAGACGACATAATACTAAGATCATCTATATCCAGAATACTTTTGTCATCTAATAAGACTATTCAAAAGATCTTAGTAGGCCATTAATTCAAGATATATACTAAACATCCAAGAAACATCCACCTTTTTCTCTTTCTAGAAAGTTGCTCCGCCTTCTCTCTTAAAAGAAAAAAGAAGCACTGTTGTGATTAGGGTTTCGGTCGGCGGAGCAGGCTCCTTCAGCCGCCGTCGGTTCGGGTTTTTTCTTTGTTTCTTCTGTTTTTTATTTCTAATCTTGTATAGGGTTCCTTTTGCCTCTGGCGATGCACCCTCTTCGCGGTGATCGGCCGGCCTTTGATTCCGGCGTTGCACCTTGTCGATTCAGGTGAACGGTCGGTTTAAGTTTTGGAGTCGTCTGCTCTCTTTCCGTTTGAAGGCGGCTCGGTGTGTTCCGGGTTTTGTTTTCGGTGGAACCGTGAGACGGTTTGGATGTGTCTTCTCGTCTGTTTGATTTCAGTTCGGTCGGAGTGACGATGAAGCTCCTCGGCGATCGACGGAACCAAAGGCGGAGAAGATTTGGATGGTAAAGTTGTGAGCGGCGTCTGGAGGCTTTGGGATGAGATCTCGAATTAAGATTCGATGAAGGCTCTCCGTAATTCAAGCTCAGGCGCATTCGGTATGAGGAGTGGATTCCGGTAGGTTCCGATGACTCGAAGGTGTCAGTTTACGGCTGCCGGTGTGGATCAGAACGGTGATGGTCACAACGATGTTATGGCACCGCGTGTCTCCTCATAGTCGAGGTTTTGACACGTGCTCTTCTCGTCCTGACGCGTCAACCGTTTCAGTTTAGTGGGCTTCGGTGAGGCAAGTTAGGCCCATCTTGTTTTGTTTTCTTTAGTTGCATGTTGGGTTTGTGGGTTCCTCTAATACCCAATATGGGCTTTGGTTGTATCTCGGGTCTTGGGCCTTTTTAATAAATAACCTTTAGAGAAAAAAAAAACTAAACATCCAAATGCCATTTGAGATATATATCTCATGAAAATATTCAAATAAAATGAATACTATGATTTTGGGTTTCAAATCCTGATCAAACCATGTATAACTGGTCTGGGCGAAAAAGGAAGACAATTCTACAGGCTTCGAGGCAAGACCGCAAGATCTTGGATTCTTCTTTGAGTTAATAGATTCACTCCAACCCCAAATAATGATATCTTCGTGCATACAAAATCATGCACAACGCTATTTTTAGCCCGATCAATAATTTTCATGTGGTCATAATCCATTTTGATTAACGAATAATGTTTGGAAAGCTATTTAGAGAGTGGGAGTTGGTAGTTTTTTGACCCGCTAACACAACCACAAATCATTGAACACTATTTTAGAAAATAATATCCCGGTTCATGCATACATTCATCTGGTTTACTCTGCTACAAGTGTCAAGTTGCTACCAACAACAACACGTGCATTAACTATATCAAGAACCGGGACGTGATCTCGTTGTCCTAATACCCTTTTTTCCCGCCAACCACACGCCGTCTTAGTTTACCCGAAAGCAAAGTGGGACCATTAGGCTTTATCCAACACGATGACGTGTAAAACTCAAAGTAAAGCCATCGCCACGTACTACCAATCAAGACACGCCATGTCTTCATGAACTGTTTTTCCCCAGTGCTTACGTCATTGCACACGTCATACTTGTACGTCTATCTTTTGATCAAAATGATAGAAAGTAAAGTCGCAAGTGGCGTCGTCACTTAGTCGCAGCACTATTTTAACCCCACAAGTGACACTCCTTTCCTCTTCACTAAACTCCAACTCCATTATTCAATATACAATCTTCGTGACTCTACAGTTCTCTCTCTCTCGCTCGAATCTTAGAAACTATGGCTTCATCTACTAAAACGGTACGTCATCGTTCGTTCCCTCCTCGTACGTAAAGGATCTTTTTATTATTATTTTGGAGTTTCTCTTGATGATCAGAGGCTGTCTAATAGGTTATGATCCCTATTGCTCACGGTACCGAGCCTCTAGAAGCGGTGGCGATGATCACTGTCTTGCGGAGAGGTGGTGCTGATGTGACGGTGGCGTCTGTCGAGGATAAAGTTGGAGTTGATGCTTGTCATGGCATCAAGATGGTCGCTGATACTCTCCTCTCCGATATCACCGACTCTATTTTCGACCTTATTGTTCTCCCAGTAAGTTTGTTTCTATAATCAAATTACCACTAGCTATGTTTAAAACTCCCTGGAAATCACTATGGTTGTACAAAGCTTTAATTTCTTTTATGCATGAATAAAACTAGTTCATAGAACTTTTACCCAAAAATAAAATAGTTCATAGAATAGTTGCTTTAATGTTTTTTTTTAAATAACAGAGTTATTTTGCTGATATTAGTATTTGATTATATGATTGATAAAAAGGGAGGGCTTCCCGGTGGCGAGACTCTTAAGAACTGCAAACCATTAGAGAACATGGTGAAGAAACAAGACACAGATGGAAGACTTAACGCAGCTATCTGTTGTGCTCCTGCTTTGGCTCTTGGTACTTGGGGTCTTCTAGAGGGCAAAACAGTAAGAGTCATAAGCGATCAATACCAAACAACGTTACTTATTGTTTTCAGTTCTTGTTGTGGATTAACCTGGGTTCACTTGCAGGCAACGGGTTACCCTGTTTTCATGGAGAAACTTGCGGCTACTTGTGCAACTGCTAGTGAGTCAAGAGTGGAGATAGATGGAAGGATTGTGACAAGTCGAGGACCAGGAACCACCATTGAATTCTCCATCACTCTTATTGAGCAGTTGTTTGGGAAAGACAAAGCTGATGAAGTCTCTAATATCTTGGTATGCTTTTTTCTCTCAACTTTTATTTCATGAATCTGGACACGGACAGAGATCTTAAATGATTAGTTTCTATTAGAAGCAGTATATATAGTAGTAATTAAGCTATGGTGTTCAAACTTTGCTTTGTTGTCTCCTCTTGGACTTACTTGTTCTGTTACTTGATATCAGCTGGTTCGTCCTAATCCTGGTGAGGAGTTTACCTTTACCGAGCTTAACCAAACCAACTGGTCGTTCGAAGATACTCCACAGGTAGATATGTTCATAGGCCTCTCTACTTGGTCATGTAACATATTCCCAGGCCCGGCTCTAACCCATGGCAACATGGGCAATTGCCATGGGTCCATGGGTCTAAATTTTTTTAGTGTTAATTTTACTTATTAAAAAGGTCTATTTTATTTGTTAAATTATCAATTAGTTGGTAAAATTATAATTAAAAGGTCTATGATTAAATAAACCTAACTGAAATACAATAAAAACAAAAAAAAAAATACCTTTCACTTTTCTCATTTTTCCATTAACAAAACCTAATTTACACACAGAAACTCATTTTTCAAAAAAAAATTTGAATACCACAATTTTTTTGTTTTAATTTACAGAAGTACAATAAATAAAAGTTGAATTTTTTTATAAAAAGGGTCTTTATTTTATATTTTGCCTAAGGCAAGAAAAAAATTAAAGACGGCACTGCATATTCCAAGACAGTCTCTGTTTTATGGTCAAATAGATTCCTAGGAACATGCTGTGTTGTAAAGCTTTTGTCTTTCTTTATCAATAGTCGTTTACAAAAGTCAGAAAGATAATGGTTTCCTGTTTCAGATTCTTGTCCCCATTGCAGAGGACTCTGAGGAGATCGAAGCTATTGCACTTGTAGATATCCTGAGGAGGGTAAAAGCAAATGTCGTGATAGCTGCAGTTGGTAACAGTTTAGAAGTGGTAGGATCTCGCAAATGTAAGCTAGTTGCAGATGTGCTTCTTGATGAGGTTGCAGAGAAGTCGTTCGATCTGATTGTGTTGCCTGTAAGTGTGCTTACTTTCAAAGATTTTCATTGTAAAAAAAATAAAAATCTAACTACTTTGATGTAACACATTCAGGGAGGTCTTAAAGGTGCTCCAAGATTGGCAAGCTGCGAGAAACTGGTGAATATGTTAAAGAAACAAGCGGAAGCAAACAAACCTTATGGAGGAATCTGCGCATCACCTGTTTACGTCTTTGAGCATCATGGTTTACTCAAGGTATTCAGTAGTTGAATTGTGAAAACGTTAATATCATTCTTGTTGTTATATTACTTAAAACTGAGACATGTTTTTGTATAGGGTAAGAAGGCAACTACCCACCCAGTGGTGAGTGACAAACTTTCGGACCAGAGCCACGTTGAGCACAGAGTTGTTGTGGACGGGAATGTGATAACGAGCAGAGCTCCAGGGACTGCTATGGAGTTTTCACTTGCCATCGTTGAGAAGTTTTACGGGCGAGAGAAAGCGCTTCAGCTCGCCAAGGGAACACTTGTGTAAATTCTGAAGTATGAAAAATGTGGGGGGAGCAAGGGACGTTAATAAAAGGGCCTTTTTATTTATCTTTCTGTTGTTGATGATGAGTGGCTTTGTAATGTGAGCTTTTGGCTGAATGGAGTGTGGATTTTACGTCTTTAATAATTGAATAAATAAAGGTTATTCTACTGAGTTTTTGGTCGAATCATTAACTTCTGGTGCTAGTGTTAACGAGGGTTCGTAGGAGGACGATATATTTTCTTACTTATTTTACCATAAAATGATTTCAAAGTACAAACTCTTTTGTAAGACGTAAATTACCTTCAATCTAAAGTACGGATTGTGGTTAGATATGTGAACTCACCGGGTTTTTGCTCCGAAAGAATGGTGATCCTTGTAGGCTTTGGTTTGTAACGATCGGTTTCAAACGCTTTAATAAATTCATAGACGAAAAAAACGGATTATTAAGTTAAACTAGATTTTGACCCGCTCTTTAAAGGGTGGGTATGTATTTTGTTTTATGTTTTTTTTAAAATGATTTAATTTAATTTTTGTGTGTTTTATAATTATACTAGTGTTTAATATTAATTTAATTTAATATATTTTTGGTGACTATATTCAATATGTCAAGTTGCATAATTATACACTTGTACCATATGCATTTCAGAAACAATTTTAAAACTTTATTCCTAAAGTTTGTAACATATTATATTTACTTATTAATTACCTAACATAATTTAGTCAAGAATATTTATATTCCAATCGCTCCAAAAATAAAAATCTCATACTCTATTAGACATGATCTATATACTCGAACAGTTCTTAAATTATTATATTCGAAAATTAATATCAAACTCAACCCGCAACTAAAACCGAATAATTTTTTTGAAAAATGTTTAAAGAAATATTGTTTAACATATTCTGTTATATATATATAGTTGGGTTAAAATGGTCTTCATTAACTTTAAGTAGAATCACATTTAATAAATACTTTTTATTCGAATAACCTATTTAAAACCCGTTAAATTAAATGAGTTTATATGAATTTATTTCTATTAAAAATTCACTTAAACCGGTTAAACTCCGTCAATCATAAAATTAAATTTTAATAGTAACCCGCTTCTACCATTAATTAATATTAATATTAGTTAACTTTTAAAGTTTCATAAAAAATATAATATCCTATGTACATCACATCGTTTATTTTCTAAAAATTGTATCATGGAAATGGTACTTCGTTTATTTTCTAAATCACAGACCTGTCTGATAATTTCAAAACTTTATTTGAAATAAAAAAAAGTAATTGTTTTTGGTAGGAACAGTTATAACGTGTATTTTAATAACTTTTGGAAGGTGGTTATCTAAGGTGGTTATATGATATTTAGATAAATCATTTAAATACAGTTATAAAATATGTTAGACCCAATTAATATCAATTGGACATGTTGAAGAATTAATAGTATTGATTCCAGTGAAAATACATTAAACATGAACATTAATCATTTGAACAAAATAATTCTCCGAAAATCACCAGATCATAGTTTATAAACATATGGAACAAATCATATTCTTAAAAAGTCCTCTCGTGGCATATTTTAGCACATATGGAACAAATCATATTCTTAAAAAGTCCTCTCGTGGCATATTTTAGCAAGCATATACATTTAGTGTAAAAATTCATTATACTACTAATAACTGTCACGGACTGATTTTCTCTGTGAATTTGAAACCAATCATACTGCAACAACCATAAATTTATATAAAAAAATAACACTAACCAAATAAATTAGCAAACTAACTAGTAATATCAGTAGTGGATATTCTGCAAAGATATGGGCCCTTTTTGTTACATCTGCTAAAATCAAGGGGATATGATATGACCGAACGAACATCTCGTTGATATTTTGCTCGACTCTGAAATACCGAAAACACCCTCGCATCAGTATATCCATCCACTATTAAACCTTCGCAAAACCCTCGTCTTCATCTGTTCATCACATTTCCTAGGGTTTTGGTATCCTCCAATGGCGACGCATTCCATCTCTCGCTCCATCCTCTGCCGACCGGCGAAATCCCTCTCCTCTCTCTTCACCCGATCCTTCGCCTCCTCATCATCCGCTCCCCTCGCCAAAGCCGCGACGTCGTCGTCTCTTCTCAGCAGATCCCGTCCCCTCGTCGCCGCCTTGTCCTCCGCTTTCCGAGGCGGATTCGTCTCCGTCAAAGGTCTTTCGTCGCAGGCCACGTCGTCTTCTCTGAGCGATCCGAGTCCCAACTGGTCAAACAGGCCACCAAAGGAGACGATCCTGCTCGATGGTTGCGATTTCGAGCACTGGCTCGTGGTTGTGGATCCGCCTGAGGGAGATCCTACTAGAGACGAGATCATCGACAGCTACATCAAAACCCTAGCTCAGATCGTTGGCAGGTAGAAAGTCTGTCTCTTTATTACCATTTTTGGTTCTTACAGGAAGTTTAGGGTTTAAGGTTTATATATACTAGGATGAGTCTATATAGTACAAGATGTGTTTAGGTTTGTTGGAATCATTTCGAAATGGTTTATATGATACGTCTTGTTTTGGATCTTGTAGTGAAGAAGAAGCGAGGATGAAGATCTACTCTGTTTCAACTCGGTGCTACTTTGCCTTTGGGGCTCTTGTGTCTGAAGATCTTTCTCACAAGCTTAAAGGTGTTATTTGCCTTCTTTGGTTTTATTCCTTTTTTTCCACGTTCCCTGTGTTTAAAGTCGTCTAATTTATTTCTGTAACGCTGCTACAGAGTTGCCAAAGGTGCGCTGGGTTCTTCCTGACTCTTACCTTGATGTGAGGAACAAAGACTACGGAGGTAAAGGCTTATTGTGTTATCTGCATATGACTAACCGAGAACTAATTATACTTGCTTGTTCTGAACTATTGATAAGGGTAACGCTTATTTTGTATCATTGGATGTGTTCTCTGTATCTGTTGTTAGTCTTCGTGTCTTGCTCCATATCTTTGTATCAGATAGACACATTGGTCGACTTCTATTGAACTAATAGAACTCCTTGAGATAAGTTTGGCTGCATATCTTAGACTTGGTTATTGATATCATTTCTTTTAGACAGTTTGCTTTTGATGTTGCTTTGTTGAGAATATACGTCTTTGTGGTGATCTTATCAGAGAATTAACTTGATGGGTTCTTTTTCATATGGGCTTTCAGGAGAACCTTTCATTGATGGGAAGGCGGTTCCTTATGATCCTAAGTACCACGAGGAATGGATAAGGAACAACGCCAGAGCCAATGAGAGAAACAGGCGCAACGACCGTCCAAAGAACTTTGATAGGAGCAGAAACTTTGAGAGGAGAAGAGAGAACATGGCAGGAGGCCCTCCTCCCCAACGTCCTCCCATGGGAGGCCCACCTCCCCCTGGCCAGAATTATGGCGGACCACCACCACAGAACAACATGGGAGGGCAGAGACCTCCACCAAACTATGGAGGACCACCACCACCGCAGAACAACATGGGAGGACAGAGACCTCCAGCAAACTACGGAGGAGCACCACCACCCAACTATGGAGGGCCACCACCACCAAACTACGGAGGAGCGCCACCACAAAACAACATGGGAGGAGCACCACCACCAAACTATGGAGGAGCGCCACCACCGAACTATGTAGGAGCACCACCGCAGAACAACATGGGAGGAGGTCCACCAAATGCAGGATGGTCAGGTAACAACAACAACTACCAGCAGCAGAATGGTGGAATGCAGCAGCCACAGTACCAGAACAACTATCCACCTAACAGGGATGGCAGCGGGAACCCGTACCAGGGTTAAAAGTAGTTGAAGCAGTCGTGGGTTTTCTTATAATCATGCATTTCTGGACTATGTATAGATAATCTGAGGAAGCGAGTGAGAGTGCAATAGCTAGACTTAAAAACTCCTTTTGTCTTCAGTGTTTTATCAGTCTGGTATTGTGTCAAGATAATAACCTCTCAGTAACTGTGGCACGGTTAAATTGAGTTTGTTTTTTTTAGTTTATATCCTAATCCTCTTAAGAGTTCTCAAGTGATTTCATATAGCATTTCAGAATCTGATTCTGCTTGATTCTGCTTCTATTTAAAAGCAGGAATGTAGTATATGCGTTGTGTCTTCAGAAACCTTTCTGAAGAACGATATTATTGTGACATGACCAGTAGATGTTTTGCAGACATTGTTTTTACCTGCGCTCGGGGGAAATAACTGCAAGTGGAGGCTCCGTTTCCTTATGCAGTTTCAGGTGATTAAATGACGCTCAATTGTTCCTTCGTTGTTTGGGTACGTTAGCCTGTCACATTGCCTCTTCCATAAATAATCTATCTGCATCTCAGCCAACATGTTAGCTCTTCAAAATGGATCTTCTGCTAAATCTTAAAATTCACGCGTTGCATAGAAGGTTGTTTCCAAAACGGTATGATAACTAGATATCCAACGACTGAATCTGAACGAGAACAGAGTGTGTTCGGCCCAAATCTGTACATCTCAGCCCAAAAACCCTTATTGAAAAGTCCACGTAACAGTGTAAACTGCTCGCTTCCCTCTTATTATTGTTTTTTTCATTATTTACATTTTTGTGTGTGTAAATAGTTAAATACATCTCTGCTAACGTATAATTGCATCTCTTGGACGTAAGGTTCATTTTATCTGCCTTGCAGTATATATTTATTTACAAACAGGTGAAAGTGTACTTGTTTTGTATTATTGGATCACGAGCCCTTCTGTCTTTTTGAGTTTTTAGTTTTTTAATTTTGTGAGTAAATACATGTCAAAAGAAGTGAGAAAGTGAAAGGACATTATGTCCCTTCTCAAAGTCTCACTTTTTTATTTTCTTGTAAGCGAGATAATTTATGTTCAAACAAACCATTTATCACCAAAATTATCACCAAATTTCAGTAAGAAAAAAACACTGACGATCAAATGAATCACAAAAACATGAAACAAAAGCTTTTTATCAAGATAAACTTAATGTTATCTTTTATTAGAAATGCAGATATTTCTTTCTTGAACTATAAGTCTATAATCAATGTGTATAACGTGGTCTCTAGAACGACATTAATAAATTTGAGGTAGTATTGGAGGATAAACACAACAACTTTGAAAAATATGAGTAGTAAATGAATAGAGACCCTCAGATCGTGACGAATAATATCGAACAAAACAAAATAATTTTCTGATAGCGAATGGACGGAAGAAAAGGTGTTTAATATTTTATTCAGACACCAAAATAAGTAAAATGTAATAAAAAATTTTATGTTTTCAGAATAAATGAAACATGATGACAAATGGATTTTTATAGAACTGATCCAAATGGTACTATGGTCGATAACATCCGACACTGGCAGTCAAGGGTAAAATCGTGATTTTCTTTCATAATCAAAGAGTAAAGTAGGTGAAGTGTTAATTTATAGTGGAGCCATTTGGCATCTGTCGCCACATCATCATTATTAAGTAGCAATGTCATGTCCTACGTGCCAGTCCAGCGTCACGTTTGTTTTTCTCTTTGTCTTTTCTCCCCCCTCGATGAGTTGTCTTTGTGTTATTTTCACGACATATGTTAACTTAGCTTATTTTTATAAGGGAGAATTACCAATTGTGACTCAAAACTTGGAGTCAAACCCAAAAGAGTACCCCAACTTGGGTCAAAGGCAAAAGTAACTTAAAAGGCTATTGAAATTACAACTATCTCCTTGTGAACAAACAAAAAAACGGATTTTTTTTTACGTTTCTACCCCTCGCAAGTCGTCTGTAAACAGACGACTTGAAAATAAGTCGTCCAGACGACTTTAAGTTAAGTCGTCTGGACAGTTATTCTTAAACATAATTTAAAAATTTTGTAAAAAATATTTTGATAAGTGAAAAATTGGAATTATGTAATTAACATATGTCTTAAGAGATATAAATTAATATATAACAAATTTCAATTGTTTTCAGCCCAGATGAGTGAAAGTAGTGAGTCATGATATTCTTTAGTTTATGTTTCATCAACATATGTTGTAGTATTGTATGTGTTCTTAGGGTTAGATTTTGGAAAGCATTAAAACCGTTTTTGAAAATTTTTAAAATTACCTAGGCGTGTTCGTTTCTGTGTATAGTAAACACTATTGAAGTATAATTTGATTTTATAACGTGGTTAGTAAGTTAATTTAGTCATTTTAGTTTAGGGGTTCATTTTAGGGTATTGGACGACTTAATATTTAGTCTTCTGTTCCCAGACGACTAAATATTAGGTCGTCTGATGTACATTATCAGCCAGAATAAGTCGTCTAAACCGGACCAAACCTTAAAGTTTACCAATGTACTTTTAAAGCTAACCGGATTATTTACCCAATATATAAGGTGATTTTTTTTTTTTTTTTTTCATTTTCCGCGAACAGAAACCCTAACAGTTCTCTCTCACCGGCGATATCAAAGGCGATTCGAATTCCCACTATTTCCGAACAACCATCGTTCTCAACGTCGGCTATCTATCTCACTTCATTCTCACCGTTGTCGCCGCAGCTTCTTCTAACCCTAGCGCCGCCGATTCCTCTAAACCCTAGCGCCCCCGCTTCCACTATTTCCGAACAAACCGTCGCCCTCGCCACCGTGCTCACCAACGTTCTCACCGCCGCTTACTCTAAACACTAGCTAGCACCGCCGTTTCTTCTAAACCCTAGCGCCGCCGCTTCTTCTAAACCCTAGCGCCGCCGCTTCTTCTCTGTAAACCGTAGCGCCGTTTCTCTGTAAACCCTAACGCCGGTAAGTCATCAAACTCGTGGAAAAGATGAACATAAAACGTTGTCTCTTTCAATTTACTCATTCTCACCGTTTCACGTTTATTTTTTCAGATCTATAACCACAATGACGAGTACTCGAACTCCTTCTGCGACTAATCAGGTCCGCTTGAAATTTTTCTACTGGAAGACTTGTAAGTAAGTCGTCTGGAAAGTCTTCAACCTGGACGACTTAGTACGTCCATTTGGAAGACTTTCCAGACGACTTAAATATAAGTCGTCAACTAAGTCGTCCAGTTGGACGACTTTCTAGACGACTTATATTTAAGTCGTCTACTAAGTCGTCTGGAGTAACAATTAAGGCGTGATTGATTTAGCTTGTGTTCTGACTTCTATTGTTGTCTTTGATTATTTTGCAGACAAAAAGGATGGATATTCCAGAACTCCCCCGTAGGTTATACACATTAGGGGAAGAGCCAGAACCCCACAATAGCATTTCGTATCATACGGATAACACGAAGTTGCATACTGCTCTTAGGGAAGCTCTCACTGATGCTGAATTTGAAGAGCTCAAGGAGTCGAGATTGGGAGTTTTCATCAAGTTCAAGGAGCAGGGATTTGGTTGGGCTTCAAGGCTGGTTCACCACTTGCTCGGTTTAAAGCTGGACATTAAGAAGAAGTACGAGATGTGGTGTCTCGTTGGTCCAGAACCTGCGAGGTTTTCACTGTTAGAGTTTGAAAACATCACTGGTCTAAACTGCGACTACATCGAGGACCTTGAGACACCAGAATGTGAAGTTACCCCACAGATGGTTTCTTTCTGGGAGATGATGGGAGTTCATCGGGAAGCTGGGCCAAGTACTGATCAGATAATAGCAGCACTGAAGAGATGCGGGGATTGGTCCAGGGAAGATCGCAAGCGACTCGCGTACCTTTCCATCTTCACTGGATTCATTGAAGGGAAAAAGTTCTCAAGCGCTACACGAGCTACTCTCGCAAGGCTAGTGATGGATTTAGAAAGGTTTGAGAATTATCCATGGGGGAGAGTCGCGTTTAAGGTGCTGATGGACTCTTTGTGGAACAAAGATATTACTGGCTGTTACACCGTGGATGGCTTTATACAAGTTCTTCAGGTCTGGGCGTACGAAGCTATTCCGGGATTGGGTGCTAGTATTGGTCTACCCAGAGCAAACAGTCCGTCTCCACCGATTCTGGCTTACGACGGCAGCAGAGGCCGCAGATTCATGAAAGCTGCTATCTTGAGTCAGGTACCTTTCCATCTTCACTTAATTAAGTCGTCCGGAAGGTCTTCCAGCTGGACGACTTAGTAGACGACTTATTATAAGTCGTCTGGAAGGTCTTCCAGCTGGACGACTTAGTAGACGACTTATTATAAGTCGTCTGGAAGGTCTTCCAGCTGGACGACTTAGTAGACGACTTATTATAAGTCGTCTGGAAGGTCTTCCAGCTGGACGACTTAGTAGACGACTTATTATAAGTCGTCTGGAAGGTCTTCCAGCTGGACGACTTAGTAGACGACTTATTATAAGTCGTCTGGAAGGTCGTCCAGCTGGACGACTTAGTAGACGACTTATAATAAGTCGTCTGGAAGGTCGTCCAGCTGGACGACTTAGTTGACGACTTATAATTAAGTCGTCTATTTAGTATTTTGTTTCAAATATCTAACTCGATTCTTCTTCTATTTACTGCAGACCCGCGTGATCAACTTTGTTGAGAAGGACATTAGTGAAATGTGGCCAAAATGGGACTCTGAGGTTGATGACGTGCCCGCGGAGAACATCATTAAAGTGATGTATGATCGGAGACCGTGGAAGTGGACCATGGATTGCTGGGAAGTCACTGGTACAAAACCCAAGTTTGTGACTCCATCGAAAAGAGCCAAAGAGATGGTTGTGGAGGAGGTGGAGGAAGACAATCAGAGACCTCGGAAGAAAGCTCGTAAAGAGGCTCCTAAAGAGGCTCCTAAAGAGGCTAGAGAAGAGGCTCCTACAGAGGCTACAGAAGAGGCTACAGAAGAGGCTAGAGAAGAGGCTAGTTGGGTGACCAGAGAGGAGTTAGAAAACATGTTCAAGGACTTAGGTGACATGATGAAAGAGGGGTTTAAGAAGTGCATCAGGGAGATTAGGAAGATCTCCGATAGATTGGAAGCTGTGGAGAAGAAGGTTGGTGTCACCAATCAGGCTACCCCTCAAGCCCCAGAAACCGGGGTTAGTAAAAAACACCCTACCCCACAAGCCCCAGAAACCGGGGCTAGTAACAAACAGACTACTCCTCAAAAGGATCAGCCTCCACTTCAAACCAATCATCCTACTCCTCCCACCAGACAGCCTGCTCCTCAAAAGGCAAAGCCTACTCCTCAAAAGGCGAAACAGCCTGCTCCTCAAACTAAACAGCCTGCTCCTCAAACTAAACAGCCTGCTCCTCAAACGAAACAGCCTGCTCCTCAAACTAAACAGCCTGCTCCTCAGACGAAACAGCCTGCTCCTCAAACGAAAAAGCCTTCTCCACAAAAGAAACAGCCTTCTCCTCTGCCCAAAGAGGTTAATATCAAATCTTTAAGTCGTCTGGTCTTTGTATAGATTTGTAAATATATAAGTCGTCTGGACTCCAGCTGGAACCAAATCCTCTCCCAACTTTTATTTAAGTCGTCCAGGGTTAACTTGTTCTCTTTTATTGCAGAGATTGTTGCCGGAGGATACAGCAGATGAGGCGATCTCGGTATATAAGATCTTGCCGGAGGATAAAGCAGATGGTGTCACCTCCAAAGAGATTGTTCCTCTCACTTCCACTGACCAACCGAGCTTCGCTTCCAACGATCAACAACCGAGCTTCGCTTCCACCGATCCAGCTTCAGCTTCAGAACCGAGCCTGGTTGTATTGGACCAAACAGCTCCCACTGCTTCTGTGCGTGCAAGGAGTGAACGAACGAAGAAACCTGCTCCCACGCAGATATCTCCTTATACGGCAGAGAGAAGGAAACTCCTTAGAGTGGGAAAGTATAATCCATTTCCCACACTAAACAGACCTAAGATGAAGGAGCTCGCTGATTGGTTGAAAACTGATCCGTAAGTGATTGCTTTACCCATAATAGCTTGATTTAGTCTACCAAAACTGATTGCTTTTTTGTTTGCAGTGATTATTTCACTAAGGAAGAGGACAAACCACGTACATCACCAACTTGGTGGTATCAAAAACTCCGGACATCCAAAGCATGGCTGGAAGACGTAGTAAGTCTTCTGCTTATCTTTAAGTCGTCTGGTAACTTGTCTTTGTATAGATTTGTAAATATATAAGTCGTCTGGAAGGTTTTCCAGCTGGACGACTTATTTGTAAGTCGTCCAGCTGGAAAACCTTCCAGAAGACTTACAAATAAGTCGTCTGGTAACTTGTCTTTGTATAGATTTGTAAATATATAAGTCGTCTGGAAGGTTTTCCAGCTGGACGACTTACAAATAAGTCGTCTGGAAGGTTTTCGAGCTGGAAAACCTTCCAGACGACTTATTTGTAAGTCGTCCAGCTGGAAAACCTTCCAGACGACTTATTTGTAAGTCGTCTGGAAGGTTCTAACTTGTATTATTTTATATGCAGCATATAGATGCTTGGATGAATGTGCTGAGGCAGAGGTATAAGGAGAACCCACAATGTTTCCGGAGCGAGCGAATGTGCTTCCTGGATCACAACTTTACCCAGTCTTGGAGAGAACAGTATCTGGTCTTCAAAACATCGTCGTCTGATCACAATGGTTTAGGAAAAATGCTACCTAGTGGGGCGGCGAGTTTGTATGACGGATCAATGCCTTCATTTTGCCAATCAAACAAGAAGTGGGGGGAGGACATTGATGATATCTATGCGCCACTGAACTTGGACAACAAACATTGGGTGGCTATTTGGATATCGATCCCTAAGAGGCACATAGTCGTCTGGGACAGCATACCTTCAACTACCATACCAGAAAGATGGGATGAGATAATGGAGCCTTTTCTCGAGATGGTCCCTTATCTGATTGTGGAGTGCGGAGACCAGATGCATGGGTTGGAGCGATACACTTATGAGAGACTCCTCAAAGATGTACCCACGGCCAACAATGGTGATTGTGGCGTGTACGCTGCAAAGTACATTGAATGTCATGCTCTTGGGGTCCCCTTTAGCCCTAAAGACTTTGCTAGGTCCAATGCGAAGACTATGAGGGATACTATGGCTTTGGCTATATGGACGGAGCTTGTTGATCAGCATCTGAAAGATAATGAGGATGGTGGTATGTTTGTAGGCATGTATGATTAGATACACAAATCAATTTGTATAGATTTTTTAACTTGTATAGATTTTTTAACTTGTATAGATTTTTTAACTTGTATAGATACACAAATCAATTTGTATATTTGAACTATTTGTATACACAAATCTATTTGTATATTTGAACTATTTGTTTACACAAATCTATTTGTATGTTTGTGGGCATGTATGATTTATTTGATTTTCTAACTTGTATAGATTTTCTAACTTACAAATAAGTCGTCTGGAAGGTTTTCCAGCTGGACGACTTACAAATAAGTCGTCTGGAAGGTTTTCCAGCTGGACGACTTACAAATAAGTCGTCTGGAAGGTTTTCCAGCTGGACGACTTACAAATAAGTCGTCTGGAAGGTTTTCCAGCTGGACGACTTACAAATAAGGTCGTCTAAAAAAAATAAGGTAGTCTAAAAATAAAATACACTGGACGACTTACAAATAAGGTCGTCTAAAAAAAATAAGGTAGTCTAAAAATAAAATACACTGGACGACTTCGTAAAAGGTCGTCTAAAAAAAAATACACTTGAAGGGATAGTAGAAGGTAGTCTAAACACTGGACGACTTAAATACACTGGACGACTTAAATACACTGGACGACTTCGTAAAAGGTCGTCTAAAAAAATACACTTGAAGGGATAGTAGAAGGTAGTCTAATACACTGGACGACTTCGTAGAAGGTAGACGAAACACTGGACGACTTAGAAATTAGTCGTCTGGACGGGTAATCAAGACTGGACGACTTATATTTAGGTCGTCTGGACAACTAGTCAACTGGTTGTGTACATTGTGGTTTCGTATGGCCAGTTTCCTTGCAGTTTGAGCATCTCCGTGCCCTGTGTTTCTTCCTGGGTTTGTGTCCCCTCATCCTAGATAGCTCCAACCAAGATTGCCATCTTGATTTCTTCTGTCTCCCCGGACCACGCTTTACGTTTGGAGGAAAGCATTCTCGTTCCTCAATATGTTGTGACACGATAGGATATATATTCTCTGAGTATCCTGCATACAGATGATTCTTTGAGTAAAGTGGACATACAAGTGTGTCGATATGCACACCAGCATGTGTTCCAGCTGCTATAGCATGAGAGCAAGGTATTTTCTCCACTCCATAGACACCACAACCACACTTTACATGTTCCAAATCAACCGCACAGTCCATTTTGCCACCTTTGACAAAGAAACGCCATCCATCAATTGGTTCGACCGTCATCGTATCCGCTATCTCTGATCGAACAGCAAGCAAGTATTCAACACCCCGGCTATGTACAGTTGGGAGACTCAAAGCATCTTGTCTCCTTTTCCAATACCATTTTCCTAACTTCTGCCTTATGAACTCCAGCAGGAACGGAATCGGAAATCCTCTTGCTCGCTTCAGTGCGGAATTAATAGATTCAGCGATGTTGCTTGTTTTTATGTTGAACCTGTTCCCCTTACAATAAACCCTTGACCATAGCTTGGCGTCGGCCTTCTCCAAATACGTTGCAAGTTCCGGGTTTGCACTCCGTATCTCAGCCATGTACCGGTTAAAATCGTGAACCGTGTGCGCATAAGCAGCCCCTTTCACCAAGTACATGAGATGTTTCCCTTTAAACTTTTTGACAATGTTATCTTGAAGGTGATAATAACATATTCCTCGGGTTGCCCAAGGAAACACCTTCTCACACGCACTTTTAATGGCCGCGTGCCGGTCAGAGACTATCACCAGAGGCTTGTCATGAGATATACAACTAGCCAATTTTGTGAAAAACCATTCCCAAGAAGGTTCATCTTCAGCATCCACGATCCCAAAAGCCAATGGGAATATCTGAAAATTGCCATCTTGTGCGGCTGCAACTAACATAACACCTCCATACTTTCCACTTAGGTGAGTTCCATCCACCACAATGACCCTTCTCTGATACTTAAAACCTTTGATAGAAGCTCCAAAAGAGAGAAATAGATACTTAAATCTTTTCTCAGAATCAAGTTCTATAGCCGTGATAGAATCAGGATTTGCAATGGAGATTTGCTCGAGATATGAAGGCAGACGCGAATACCCTTCTTCTGCTGATCCTCTCACCAATTTCTGTGCATATAACAGTGCTCTGTATGAAGTGGTGTAATCAAGCGTCATGCCAAACATGTTCTTCATTGCATCAGTGATATGCTGTGGAGTTATCCCATCAATGATCCCAACACGATCAATGAAAAGACTACCAACATACTTTGGAGTACAGTGTCTCCGCTGAGCGATTCGGTCTCCAATTGAGCATAAATGTTTTTCCACATACTTTGTTACCCAAAACGTGTTTGACCCATGTTTCACACTCGCTCTGATCTTCCATCCACAACCGCTAACCCGACATATTGCCACAAGGAGAGTTTTTGTTGATTTGTATATTCTGAAAGAAAACCTACCCCTCACTGCTGTCAACCGCAGCTCTGAAAGCAGTGCATCCTTGCTAACAAAACTCTGGTTGACATAGATGCTGGTACAATCCGATTTTCCTCCTTCAATAGCATTTGTCTTAGCATATGTCTTTTCAATTTCTTCAAAACAAATATTATCATCATCTTCCTTGTCCTCATCTAGAACCTTTCCATAAAGACTGTAATCCCCACCATTCTGATCCGTTTCACCAACAATAGTGTTATCAGCATCCTCCTCCCCATTTTCCTCCTCCCCATTTTCCTCCTCCCCATCTTGATTTTCATCTTCAACAGACTCATTATCACCAACATCTTCAAAACATTCATCAGCCTCATCATTATCACCAACATCTTCTTCCCATTCACCAGCTTCATCATTATCACCAACATCTTCTTCCCATTCACCAGCTTCATCATTATCACCAGCTTCTTCTCTTTTCTCTGAAACCGTTTCCACCTTGCTGCGGCTTGATACACAAAGACATACTCTATGCGTTTTGAGTATCTCGAGCAAGTTTCGAACTTGTCTATCACTTGTAACATGAATGGGAGGACTGCTTGGAGTCATCATCATTTCTGCTGGTAATGAGTAGCTAATCTCCACAGTCACTGATCTCATGTCCAGGTTATAATCTTCTTGAGCCATTGCAACAAGTTCAGCATGTGTTGAATCTTCATTCAATAAAAACAATCTTGCTCCTTTGAGATCATCAACCACAAAATCCCAACGGAAATCTCTCAACAACCATTCTCCATACACTGCATGTAACTTAAAAATCATCTGCAAATATTCAAAATAAAACACATTAGTAAACATAGAGAAAATGAAGAAGTTCAACAAACATTATCGCAGACGACTTAGATTTAAGTCGTCCAGAAGACTTAAAGGTAAGTCGTCTAAAGAGGTCACTTTTGCAATTGAAAATTAAAAGGGACGACTTAATTCTAAGTCGTCCGGCTTTGTTTGTTAAAAAAAAAAATTCAGACGACTTATATATAAGTCGTCTACGAAAAACGGGCTAGTTTTGCATTTGACCGAATCGTGTCAGATCTTTGACTATTTCTGGACGACTTATAAATCAGTCGTCTCTGGAAAGTAAAAATTTCAATATTTTATTCAAACTAGACGACTTACACGTAAGTCGTCCCAGGTTAGTTTTGTAATTGAAAAATAAAACTTGAAATTTAACTTTCTCCAGACGACTTAACTAAAAGTCGTCCAGCTAGACGACTTAATTTAAGGTCGTCCGGGATAAGCAAGGTTTGGACGACTTAATTGGGAAAAATTCTGGACGACTTTGCTTTCCCCGGACGACTTTAAATTAAGTCTTCTGACGGGACGACTTTATATTATGTCGTCTGGTAAAAATTAAATTATGAAGTTTTATTTTTCAACTACAAAACTAACCTAAGACGACTTACACGTAAGTCGTCTAGTTTAATAAAATATTGAAATTTTAACTTTCCGAGAGACGACTGAATTATAAGTCGTCCAGAAATAGTCAAAGATCTGACACGATTCGGTCAAATGCAAAACTAGCCTGTTTCTCGTAGACGACTTATATATAAGTCGTCTGGACTGTTTTTTTTCACCAAACAAAGCTGGACGACTTAGTTTAAGTCGTCCGTTTGACCAGAAGACTCATCAGTAAGTCTTCTACATACAGATGACTTACTTGTAAGTCTTCTACGCGAACAGATTTTGAAAAAAATTCAAATTCGTACCTTCAACTAGGTGAGATGACTTTGTTTGCACACAGGGTCTTCTCCAACCACCCAGAACCTCAAACGAAAGCAACCGTAAGTCAAAACGAAAGAAATATGGCTCCAAACAATTTTGAATCAAAAGCTTCAGTTTTTTGGATGAATATGGAGAGAAAGTGAAAGAAATGTTGTTTTTAGTTCATAACAATTGAAACAGAGAGAGTGTAAAGAGATTTACGTGCATTAAAGGGCATTAAAAGCTCCAAACAGTTCGTACAAGGTTGTTCCCACTATTCATGGCAGTGGCAATATTGTAAATACTTGAAGAAAATGAGGTTGAGACAGTAAAGAAGCCATTTTCGAAAAAAAAAAAAAAAAAAGGGTTAATGGCATTTTCGTAGATAAAATGCAGATGTGGGGTTAAAAACTCAAAAAAAAAATGAGTCAAAAGAAAAGGTTAGTTTTCTGTTTGAATTCAAGTTTTGAGTCACTTTTGCAATAAGCCCTTTTTATAATATTGTTTTTATCGTTTGATTTTTTCTTAAAATCGTTTATTGTGGAATTGTAGTCTCAATAGTCGTTACGCTGTAGTTACATACAGCGAAACCTCTATAAATTAATAATTACATCAAACATATAATTTTAATTTATAAAAATTATTAATTTATTAAAATACTAATTGAACCAAAAAACTAATTTAGAACTATGAAATTATATTAATTTATAGAGATATTAATTTATAGATTATTAATTTATAGAGATTATACTGTATATGATATTCTTTAATTTTCGTTGATTTCATGTTTAAAAAGAATTGATGTAAAGTAAACAATAAGGTATTGTTTTTTCCGATATTCGGCGGACCAAAATCCAATCAATTAATTTTTAGATACTTAACAACTGGTATCTATCAGATACAATTGTTCGCAAAAGAAATCAGCTGATATTTCTATCGTATGGCCACACGTTAAGATAATTTAAAAATAATGGATTAGAACATGTGATCCTTAATGTCATTACGGAAGACCTTATACCACTTGACCACTAATACATAGTTAACCGTACATTATTTTTGTAAGATAAAGGTTTGATATTCCCTCAATTAAAAATTAGTTATCATTTTAAATTTTTTACATAAATTAAAAAACTAATTAAATGTTCAAATTTATACTTGTTTAAACATTAGAGTTGCATACACTTATTGTTTATTTTAATTTAAATAGAGAAAAAAACGAAAAATTGATAGAAAATATTGTAAACAATATATATTTTTTAACAAAATATTATTTTATAATGATATTTAATAAAACAGATGAGTATTGTTTGACATTCTTTTGACAATTACATTTTTCGATTGAAATTTTGAACATTATACTGTATTATATTTTACTGGCTGAGTTAATGTTAATTTATATTTTATATCACCAAAATATATTTTTATCAAGATTTGGATTTTTTTAGTATGTGTACATTAATCATAAACATCAATTAAAATAGAACATAAAGAATTATAATTTGTAATTCGATGTAGTTGGTATTAAAATTTATATGGTAAAAATTTAAAATATTTTTGGTAAGTGCAGTAAAAATATAAATTATTATTTTATTAAATTTATGACTGGTAATTTTTGACGTATAAATTGCAGTATGGTTTATAATAAAAGAATTGAATAAATAAACATATAAATAGTGAAAATTTATTTAAAAAACAAATAATCAATCAACCTATTTAAAATAAATAAATATATTTAAAATAAATAAACATTAAAAGTTTCTGTTAGTTTAAAATAATCTATAAAATTAATGAAAATAAATAAAATAAGATAGAAACTAACAAAACTCAATTTTATTGAATTTTTTTTAAAACTAATTTTATTGGATTTTTGTAAGTACAAAATTTAAAATATATTTTGCACGTAAGAAGAAGAAGATAGAAAAACTGAACTTAAGCTTATTGGTTTGCAAGTTAAAAATCAAGTACAGTATTTGGAAATAAGAATAAGAAGATAGAAAACAGATGCGGATTTTGTAAATAGAAAGTAAAAGTAACTTTTATAATTTAATTTCTAAAATATGGAATTTTTGGTTTAAGTTTTGAGTTCATAAATTTATAAAGGGTGTAAGTTAAAATTGTGATCAGCTACATATTTAAAATCAAATTTAAATTAAAAAGGATAAATTTAATATATCATCGGTGACATTTTTGAATTATTAATAATTTAGACTCTTGACTCAAACCAAAATCAAGATATTACATGTTACCCGTCAAAACCTATGTATTCCCTAGGAAATAAATACTGTAGTTTGTGTTGTTGATTTGTACCGCATTCTTTTCCTTCTTCGCCGATATCTGCACCTTCTTATCACACCATCGTCAGTAATAACTTTGTTGAAGATTTCAGTCTATATTTACACATATGATTGGTAGGATAGACATCATGTTATGTTGACTGCTGTATCTATGATTCATTTGATTATAGCTGGTTTGATACTTGATTAAACAGCTAAATTTATTTTGTATACACTTATTTATTTAGATTCTATATCAAATAAGAATTATTCTATCTTAGACCTATGTCAAACATCCAATTATCTAAAATCTCAGAGCACACAGAATATTAATGTAAAATTACAAATAAAAGATACACCAAGTGTCAATTAGTTTAATAGCGAAGCATATCGAAAAATTGTTACCAACAATAACAAAGAAAAACAGAAATTGTTATTCTTGTGAAGAAAAATGGACACATTCATGCATGCTACTTGCCTAGTTGTACGCTATTAAACATCATTTTATTTTGTAACTATGACGTTATTGTGCTTGATAGTTACATTTCACATAAAAAACACCCAGAATCAACATTTGATATAATCATTTATCATTCTACTCCTTTTTTGTCAAAATCATTATACTTTTGCTATGTTGCGATTTCTGACTGTAATTCCAAATTTCCAAGTGGAAAGCTTCTTTAATTAATATGCAACCGTGGGGGTGACGACATATATTCTCCTCATTCTCTAAAAAATAACCTAACTAATGTTGAGATATAGTATTGCTATTTGTTTTGTTTGAAAAATTATTTATATGTGTTCGTATTAGGTTTATTAATCGACCGACCATTTTTATAATGCTAATATGTCACTTTCAGAATATTATTCCATTCAAGTAGGTGTGTTTGAATTAGTTATATACTGACGCAACAGTTTAAAAGACTACAAATAATGCTGTATAAACTTTTATTTTATTTTTATAAAGAACGCTGTCTAACTATTTCCTCCAACTAATAAAGCAGTACAAGGTGATGATATATACGTAGCGTCAACTTCTTTGATGTTCCGTTAACCAAAGTTAACCTATTCAACGACTTGATAACTATATTAGATTCAAATTTAGAATGTTACTATAAAATTGTGTGCAGTAATAAGGTTTTGTTGTCATTCTTTTTTGACCTAAATATATTCTTACTCCATATATAGTTGCGTAAAAGTTGTATAGTTGTAGTCAGTTGGTTGGGATTCAAGAAGCATTGTGGAATATGGAGTCCCACCAATTATTATAGAACTTGTAAGATATGAATATATATCACCGCTGAAGCTTAAATTGTCTATTACTATCCTTTATTAATTAGTTTATTACGTACCTTATTCTCATAATTCAAAATATAATTCATTTTCATATGAATTCTGTTATGTGCAAGCTATGGATCAAAGGATTATCTGAACAAGTCGCAATATGTAGGAAATAACTCAAAGAAGTAGTGGACGTTAGAACAAAACACGAGGATCTCTTTGTATCCTTTTTTAGTTTTATGTGAAGTGCAAATAAGAGTTTATAGAATATAAGACATGATAAAACAAAAACAAAGAGCATAGAATATGAAAATTCATTTTTTTGATAAAGAATATGAAAATTCATTCATAGGCAAAGGTGTTCAAAGCGTATAGATTAATACGAAGATCGAGCGTTACATTGAATCCTTGTGTGTATGTGATCAAGTCCCGATTTTCCGAATAAAATCTGCTTTAGTTATAAACTATTTAGATTCTTGAAAACAAAAAGGTGGAGAAAGTGGAGCATCAACAAACGAAGAGCCTTTTTTATATAGTTCCATAATATTATGGGTGAGTCAACCCTTTAAAAAGAAACCGGAGATGCACGAAACCTTGAATTGATCCTTGACCCAGCCAACACCATATGTTTTTTTCTTCTAGGTACTTATTCGTTTATTGAATCAACTTGTTCTTTCCCAGTTATTTAGTATAGGATACATTCAAAATATAGATTCACTTACCATTTATATAAAAATAATAATTATAATCAGTTCCATTGAACAATACATTATTACGTACCTATAAACGACAAAATCTATTCTATTAAAATTGAAGTATAAAATAATATTTGCCTAATTAAGTGGATTCTTATAGATTTTTATTTATTTTCCGACTAATTTTAATCAATTCATTTATTATTTTTATTTATATGTGTTTATTGCATATTTTACATTTTTCACTCTTTCAAATTACTTTATTAATTATATTTACTATAATAATTGATGACATTTATCTTATGTATTAATCATAATAATTTCACGTGTTTAAATTAAATTGTTCCATTAGTGACAAGAATTCAAATAAGTTAACAAAATTATCTTATTTATTTACGTTACAGATTAACTTTTACGAGTACCGGATCTTTAGATTTTAAAATTAAACTATGTTTGGGTATTAAAAAAGTTCCAGACAGTTTTCGATTTAACTTTTTCTAGGTCTGGATAAATTGTATAAACCTAAAAATATCACTAAACAATTTATAAAATGGTCAAAACAAAAACCACACGGACGTGTGGATCAAACTCTAGTAATATATTTAAAATTACTTAAAATTATATGATAAAACTCTTGAATTATTATATCTTATTATGTTATTAACATCTTTGATAAAATTTATATAGCCATAAAATTATAGTAAGCTTGCACCCGCCAACTTCAAATGATACTTTAACATGTTATCACATATTTATTATTATTAGCATTACATTTTAAATATCTGATCTATGTTTTTATTTTATCTATGATCATTTGGTTAGGTGTTACAATCTATTTATTAAAAAAATTATCGGACAATGCTAAATTCTAAGCAACAAAATACATATTAGTTTATATATTGATGTTAAACATAATTCATGTAATTCTTATTAAATTATTTTTGGACAAACGTACGACTATGTGTATAACTGGTGATTAAAAACAATCAACATTCCTTAGCATTTTTAGGAAATTTACCATTTTACGAAGAATAGTGTTTCATTTTTATTATTTTTTATTGTAAAAAAACAATTTTTTTTCACGGTAAACTCGATAAAAATAATTATTTTTAATCATCTAATTTTTATAAATTTATTTGTATCATTTTTTATTTATTGTTGGTATTATTGCGATGATTATCACTTAGACCTTATATATCATCTGTATAGTTCACAGTTTTTTATATATATAAATATATAATTTTAATTAGCAAAGTTATTTACAATTTTCATTTTGTTAGAAAAAAATTATATGTTTGTTAGTTACCAAAAAATGATATTAAATCTTAAAATCAATTAAAAGAGATGAATAAATTTGGGAAACAATTAAAGTTTGATACCCAAAAAGAAACAAAGTAAAGAAAAAGATGAAATATAAAAAAAAAAAAAGGAAAACTGAATGTGGGAAGACAAGAGATGAGAAAGAGAGATCTTTAATGAAAGAGCAAAAAAAACACTGTCATCTTACCAGTTGGGTCATCATCAACCCACAACACTCTCCCCTCTTATTTCACTTTACCATCCATCCTCTTTAAATTTTCCCGAGAAACAAAACTAATCAAAAAAAGCTTTTATTTTTCTCTGGGGGTTTATTTCTTGATTGGTCAGTTACACATCTCTCTCCATCTCACCTCGCTTGCTTCCTTCTTGCTTTTTCTTTTCTAGCAAGTACATAGAGACTTTAAACGACAACAAGTAGAGAGAAAGATTCAGACATGGGTTAGTTTTCAGTTTTTTCATAAATCCTCTTCATTCTGTCTTTGTCTTTTTAGGGTTTTTAGGCAAGTATGCGTGAGTTACATCCTTTTTGAGCTACTCTGGATTCCCCACCGTCTAACGACCGCCCTCTCCGCCGTCGCCGCCTCGACCAAGACGCCGACCTTCCTCAATATGCTCAACCAATGGCAGACGAAGACGACGAAGCTCACCACTTCCTCCACCCTCCTCCAGCACCACCACCGCCTTCTTCAATGAGCCACCGCGAGGCGGCGGCGAACGGCGGGTGCGGCGAGATAGTGGAGGTGCAGGGAGGTCACATTGTTCGGTCGACGGGAAGGAAAGATCGGCACAGCAAAGTCTGCACGGCGAAAGGGCCACGTGACCGGCGCGTGAGGCTATCTGCTCACACGGCGATTCAGTTCTACGACGTCCAAGACCGCCTCGGCTTCGACAGGCCCAGCAAAGCCGTCGACTGGCTTATCAAAAAGGCCAAAGCTTCCATCGACGAGCTCGCTCAGCTCCCGCCGTGGAACCCCGCCGAGGCAATGCGCATCGCCGCCGCAAACGCCAAACCGAGAAGAACCGCCGCTAAAACTCGAACCTCTCCTCCCTCGCCGCCGTCTCCTCCTCCTCCGCAGCAGCTTCAGTTCGGTGGGTTCGAGGGAGTGGCGGAGCATCGGAGTAACGAGAACGAGTCGAGTTTTCTCCCGCCGTCGATGGATTCGGATTCGATTGCTGACACTATAAAGTCCTTCTTCCCGGTGGTCGGCTCTTCAACGGAGGTTCCTCCTCCGAACCAGCTTATGCACAGTAACTACCATCATCATCATCCGCCGGATTTGCTTTCTCGAACTAATAGCCATAACCAAGATCTCCGTCTCTCGCTGCACTCTTTCCCGGATGGTCCACCGTCGCTCCTCCACCACCACCACCACCAGTCCCCTTCCGCCGCCACCGCCGAGCCGGTTATGTTCTACGGGCAGAGCAATCCGCTAGGGTATGACACATCGACGGGTGGTTGGGAGCAACAGTCAATTCAGAGACTGGTGGCTTGGAACAGCGGAGGAGCAGCGACGGAGACAGGAGGAGGAGGAGGAGGGTTTCTCTTTGCTCCTCCAGCTCCTTCGTTTCAGACAGTACTCGGCCAAAGTCAGCTTTATTCTCAGAGGGGTCCCCTTCAGTCCAGTTACACCTCGCCCATGATCCGTGCTTGGTTTGATCCTCACCACCATCATCATCAATCCATCTTTACCGGCGATCTCATCCACCACCATATTCCTCCTCCGGTTCACCAAGGTGAATTCTCTTCCGGTGGTTTCCGCATACCAGCACGGTTTCAGGGTCAAGATGAGGAGCAGCACGATGGTCTCTCCAACAAACCGTCATCTGCTTCCTCCATTTCTCGCCATCGTTAACAATCCAAACAATTATCCTCTACTTCCAGGTTATTACAAATTCTGTCTTTTTTTACTTCAAGCTCAGTACTTTTGAAGTTGTCTTGTTCGTTGCACTAAAAAAAAAAGAAAACATTTTGCAGGGCTTGTCAAGCTTTCATTCACATTGAAAGCTTTGGCTTAGATTGTTCGGAACAGGGAAGGCGTTTGTATTCAATGGCTTGAAAGTTAAAAAAAAAGGCAAGGAAAGGATGAAAGAGTGGGGAAAGAAGACCAAATGTGTCCTAAAACCTCAGGTTCTTCCTCTTCCAGTATCCTGACCTTGTCATTTGTAATTTTCATCTTTTTCACCAGTTAGATCTGTAGCTCAATTATGGTTAGCTCCCGTTGTTGTGTTGTGTCTGAAAACCCTTTTTGTTGTGTGTTGTATCATCATCCTCTTGTTACTGCACTAGCCAGATACTTGAGAAATTTCAGTTCCTTGTTCTTGTTGTGTGTGACTCTACTGGATGATGTAATAAAGTCTTGTACTTTCTCTTTATTTTCATATGGGTTTAGCTACTTTTCTCAGCTTATAAACCGTTAAAAGACTTTGGTTAATACTCTCTTCAAACTAGATAGGATCATTGTTAGGTTGATTCTTATATCTCACTCTTATTCTTTTGGATCCAATGATAAAAAAAGTTAGTCATTTTCAATGAACAGTAAGTTTTGAATTGTTGCTTCTTCTGGGGCATCATGTGGATTTAGCCAGTTTCCTTAAATCACAAGATAAAAATTTTCCTCATCAGGAGTAATAAAAAGGATTGTTTCTCTATTATCTGATGTCATTAATTGTTCTCTCTCTCACACCTACTTTAGTGGTAGGAGGAGATCCACCAAACTTGAATGTGATGTTGTCTTCTTTCTTTAGTAAAAGAATGGGGACATGAGATAGGTATAGAGAGCCGCCCATGTTTGTCTAAATGTAGGAAGTTGATCAAAACTACTCCCATCATCTCATATCATTCATCTTTATACAAATAATTTTGGATTCTGCAAAGTTAGTCAACAGTACAAACTTGTGTTTAAATGCAAGATTCAGATGTTCATTTTACATTCATCTAGCGGATAACTATTTAATTTATAACCTGTAAAAGAAAAAGCAAACACCTTTTCATGAGATGTAATAAATACATCACCAGCCACAACAAATGAGAAGGTTGAGATATTATGATAAAGTACCTTCTACCAAAAGATAGAAAGGCTGAGAATCTTTACTTTTAAGGTCTCATGACTCAAAACCATATTCAATCTACAATATCTTCCCTCTTTTTATTTTGGTTTGTCAACTGATAATATCATCAGTAATTTTGTCCTTTAAGATAGGTAGATAACATAGTACGGTGTATCTGTTATATGACCAAGTAAAACATTTCACACTAAACCTAAAAAATATCTAACTGGTTTGAGAGTGATGTTGAAGAAGAAGAAGATGGAGCCAAGACTGTAAAAGAGCTATCACTTTAAGAATGGTCCCCTCTCTTTTCACTTCTTGTAAGATCTCATTGCCTTTAATTTTTATTGAAGAAATTCACATTGACAACATAAAAAGGTGATTCACTTTTTTTCTTTTGAGAGAAGACTATGACGACTCTTAAAGACTAGTCAATTTAGATTAATGATTCACCAATGTAAGAACTTGAATACATGTGAAACTCAAAACCTAAGAACATCTCTAAAGCTATGTGGCTCCATCAACATGTGAAGCATGAAACAATTATATAAACACAACATGTGTTATCACATCAACGTCTTTGATATGAAGTAGACACAACATATATGAACACATACAATTGGAAAGTTTCAGTGGCCAAAGTAACAAATCAAAGAATGTCCTTCCGGTGAATGAAAAAACGGAACTCAATCAATGAAACCGGTTCTTCTGAAAACAGCATTCCTCACCTGTCGGAGATCTCTCCCTTTAAGTGTTCTTCCTGCTCCTTCAAGCACGGAGCAAGACAGGTAAGAAGACTGCGCCAAAGACCGAGCTACAATCTCATGCGGAGGAAGCATTTCGCCTTTTTCTTCTTCCTCCTCATCCTCATCCACCACATCAGTCAGCTTGAACTCCTTCTTATGACGATTCATCATCGCCGAAGATGCTACCGGCACTTGAACCGGAGCCGACTGAGGATACTTCCCTCCACCTATAAAAGAAGCAGTGTACGGAAGCCTGTCTTGAGGCGGTTTAGGAGCTGAGGGAATGGCACGAGCGGCCGAAGATGAAGAAGGTGAAGTGGAGAGAAGAGATGCAGGCTTATGGTGAAAGACGTGGTTGAGGTAACTCTTCCCAGAAGGCTCGGGAAGAGCAGCGAGGATACCAGAAGCTTCCACGTTTTTCAAACCGCTTTTGCTCCTCTGAAGCTGGCGAGCAGGTGGATGTTGCGAAGGAGAAGACGACGGAGGAGGAGGGTGAGTTATGTCGATTGAGAAGATGTCGTCTTCGTTGAGCTCACCATCTGCAGAAGCTGAAGCTGATGGAGAAGACGAGGAAGGGATATCGATGCGTGGACACTTGTTCATTTTTTGTTAAACTGCGAATCAGAGAAACTTAGGTTTAATTTAATCAGACAATAGTCTCCACCACCACCACTAAAGACTAGATGTACACAAACACAACACGTAACTAGAAGTGTGGAGCTTTAACTAGATCGGTCCAAGGTTGAAAAGTTTCGATTTTTAAAATTAGAAAAGGTCATTTTCAATCAAATCTTTCTAGAGATTTACTGAAAGAAACTCAACCCTGACGTGGGATTTTCACAATAATTTGATGTGAACAAGAAAATTCAGTCATTTTTTTTCCCAGAAAACTCTAAACAAGAAAGTTGAATCAAATAAAAGCAGATGAATTTTAAGTAATCATCATGCAAGAAGAATTAATATTACCTCGATTCTTGGAAGAAGAACGTATACAGCAGCAAATTAGATGCACACGACCAGAGCTAGCTAGCTAGCGATCTGAATGTTTAGCAGCGACAGAGAAAGAGAACACGAGGAGACAGAGAGAGAGAGAGACGAAAAGCGACAAGACCTGATTCAGATTCTATAATTTTAGTTATGTCGCATTCTCATTGTATCGAAGGCCCAATAGAGTAAGCCCAACTAGATTAATTTATAAGACTGATATAACGGTGAGGATTTTCCGTCACCGTTAACTAACTTGCAGCTTCCTTCATGATTGGCAAACCCGGTTTAGCAGTGGTCTCTTTTGTGATCAACATTGGGTGATAGTTTTTCCGATTTCCTAGCTGGTTTGATCGGTTTAGTGACTTGGCATTGAAGTGAACCCTAATCTCTCAAGGTCGAGCTGCTATATCTACCGTCCTTTCCAACTCCATTCCTAGTTTTCTTTGCCAAGGTTAAAAACAAAGCTTGACCTAGATACTGTGTAACATTTGCTATCCGCTGCAAAAACAAAAACCCTAAAATTACTTGAGGTTCAAGGTATCTAGAAACGCAAACCAATCAGTAAGGTTCACTGTAGCTTTATGTTGTATCCTAGCGAGATTCTCCTTCATTGTTTCAAAACCACCACAGCATTCAACTTCTAGCTCGTGCAGCTTGATCTTCCACTTCGACCGATTCTTCTATCTTTTGGTGGAGTCTACCTTGTGTCATATACAATAAAAGCATCTGACTCTGTATATTGTACAAGTTCCTCGTCGTAATCTGTATGGTCTTTTTCTCGCCTCAAAAGTTCAAGAAACCCCAATATTGGTGCAGTAAAGCAGTTCCATAGTTCTAGTATGCTTGGAAAACCTTCTGAATGTGAATAATAGCGATCTCTATGGTAAGCGTGGTAAAAACTGAGTTTGATTTAATCGGTTTGAATGTTTCTGAAGGTACCTTGAAAAGAACATGTTTTGAATGAAACAGTCTATTTAGTATTTACTAACGTTGCCTCGATCTAATTTGTTCTGTTTTTGTTCCTTCGTAACAAATGAGAGAATGGACCAACCAGCCAGATCCCACAACAAAGACTATCAGTATAAAGCCGATACAGAATAGCAAAAGTTTTTAACCAGATTATGTTATAGTGTGATGTGGTGTTTAATATGTGTTAAAATCTTTTTAAGGCACAAGAAGGTTAATGATGAGTGGTGCAAGCAAATGGCGAGAGAAAGAGGAGTTGTCTGGTGAATAAACCCATATTGGTGGTTGACATTTTAACCAAAGGTGAAGGTGGTGTTTGATCTTTTTCTTCAACTACAAGGTTTGGCTGTTTCTGATAATTTAATAAATTGCAGGGTTAGTGTGAGGAAACTAAGCAAAACAAAGGACGAGAGTCGGCAATAACTGGTAGTTTAAGGGTCATTTTGCTATTATTGAGTTGTTGGGGTTGAATTGTTGAAGTTGCTAAAATACAAGGGTCGATAAAAAAAAGTAAAAAGTCTTAAATTGCTCCCGGCGGGGCTCGAACCCGCGACCTTCGGCTCATAAGACCAACGCTCTAACCAACTGAGCTACGGGAGCTTCTTGTTTGTTAGTATCCATATATTATTGTTGTCAATTCTCACTCGTCTCTTATCTTTTTTTTCATGAATTATGTTATTCTATGTTAGTATTGTTGAGCACTTGGTACAAAGAATTCAACGCCATAGATTTTGCTCAGAAAAATAACACATTATTCATGAAGACATCTGCACTAGAAGCTTTGAACGTGGATAATGCTTTCACTCAACTACATTCTCATATATACCGATGTGTCAAACCAAAAAAGATTTGAATATCGGAGATGCTAATCCGGATACTCTCCCTACAGAACAGAGTATCAATTTAGGGTTTAAGGACATAAAGGTTCAGATGCTGCTCAACTTGATGTCCATTTGTTCGGTAACAATTAGTTTCTTACTATATAGTTTTTGTTATCTGTGGAAAAGATATAGAGATGATTATCCCTTGTCTTTTTACTTTGATTTTTTAGTTCTCGGCTTCTCGCTCTTCTTTTGGTGTAAAATTTCTCAGATCTTTCTAATGTTTTTATCTATGTCTCTATAGCATATTCGACAATCTATGAACTAAAAAAGTTAACGGTGCTACAGGTGCAGTAAAACAATCTTCAGAGGGGCAATCAAATGTACAAAGAACCAAAAAGGCCTATACAATTTTCATAGTCCCTAAGCTAGTCTCAGGTTTAGACTGTTATACAAATTATGCGCCCATAAGTTTAAATTTACTGTTTCTCTTATAAAACTAATATTTATAAGCATTGTTGGAAAAAAACCATGACGTCTATTAGGTTGAATCAGCAGAAACCTCTTTATTATTCCTTCTTTTCCATCACAAGTGCCTCTGATTTACAGACTGGGCAAATGGTCTTGATAACTAACCACTTTTTCAAACATTCTGCATGATACTTGTGTTTGCAGTCCAGCGTTGCGATCTTATCTTGGTTCTTGTAGTTTCCTGTCAATTCCCAATCAGGAAAAAGCGTGTGTGGAATGTTTGCATAAGCTTGGAGGATGAAGTCTCAAGATTTCTTGGTTTTACCTGGCATAGAGTGCAGTAATCTGTTTCTAGGTCGATAGATGGAGCTTCTTCCATGTTGATTCTGTAAGATAAAGAGGTTAATCTTCTTTGCAGAAGACCTTTAGCATCTTCTTCTGACAAGCCAGTATTTACAGTGCCAATATGGTCGCTCAAAGCAAGAGGCTCCTGTACCACCCGAGATTTGAATGTTAATAAGATAAAAAGACACAAATGTAAATTCTTTAAATACCTATGCGGTGTGTGAATTCATGTGATTAGATATTTGGTAGAGAGTACGTGTGGACTCACCTCATATGACATGTCCTCTATGTCCAAGCGCATGTCTCGATGATGAACAACATAATCAACAACATCGTAGAAAAAATTTTCAAAGAAAAAAAACATCGTAGAAGAAGTCTCCTTCCCCGAAAACTGCAACTTCCTAGTAACAGAAACAACCAATATTGAAGAATAAACATTCTTGAACAAACTGACACTAGAGGATAGAAAAATAATTGTGCTAAAGAGGATGATACATCTGTGGGAAATGCTCTAAAGCGAGGCAGTCCATCATGGTGTCTAATAAGAGTAGCTGCATGTACACAATAAAATAATTTATTCATAAATTATTAGTATAGTCCAATTAATTATAAATATTGAATTTTATATGTTACACTATGATGTAGTAATAGAAGATTTAAATCACAAAATATAATTATTCAAAGTAATAAATAAAATTGTTGTTATAAAATATTAAAAATTATCTAATACATATTAATTAAAAATTATCTAATATATGTTTCATATATTCATTTAGAAGTAGAATGTAAAAGTATCGTGTAGGTTAAATGGTTAATATCTTAAATTTTAATTTTTTTTTCTAAAATTTTAATATTATTAATATATTTAGTTAGTTAATTTAATAAAGAAAAACATTTCAGGTTTTTGATTCGGTTTAGTTTAAAACTGAACCAACCGACCAAACCATTTGAGTTGGTTGACACAAAACTAAAATGGGTTAAACATATACTTCGGTTTGGTTTGAACCGATTTTGGTTCTGTTGGATCGTTTGGTTTGGTTCAGTTTTTTCCCACCCTTAGTTTTAATAGGTCTTAACTCTTAAACCTTACGCTTGAGCCGCCTAGTTCGTTCGTGTAAAGATGAGTTCTGCTGATCTGAAGAGAAAGCCGAAGAAGAAAAACCCTAAACCCGTTCAGATAAACCCTAACTGGTCACTCCTCCAACAAGTTTGTCTCTTTCTTCCTCTTACCTCTCCTTCGTTGTCTTGTTCAGCCATTGATATTTTGTTTTCTTCTTCTCGTCATTGTGTTATTGCAGAAGCTGAAATCTGATTCGAATAACTCGGGAAATCGAAAATATTCAAACAATGAGGACTCAGATGATCCCAGGTCCATATTAGGTACCGAAAGTTTCGAACTTGAAGTCTGGGTCTAAACAATGGTTTGGTCTCTCTCTCTCAGTGGTTATAACTTGTTGCAGGGAAGCGGAAAGAGAGACCTGATTCGGAGGTGGATGTTCTTAAGGTTAATCCCTTAGCTCCGGTTAATGACGATTGCAGGTGGGTCATGTTTTTAGCTTTGTGGTCTTTCTCTCAGTAGATGCTTTTGATTGCTAGATTGTGACTTACTAGTCACTATAATTGACAACACTTTATAGCATTCTAACCAGTGTTGATTAAAAAAAAAAGGATACGTTGTTCGAGCAATCTGCTTACAAACGTGTGGGGGTAGTTTGACAGATGAAGTGGCTATGGACTGTGAAATGGTTGGTGTCAGTCAAGGAACCAAAAGCGCCCTCGGACGTGTTACCCTGGTATATACTTTCCTTTTCCACCCCCAAGTATCCTGTTTTCTTTTTGTATAATTGAATAGACATTTCAAAATGGTTGATTATACCTGTCTTTCCTTGTATGTGAAGCTGACTGGTTGTTTCACCTCTGTTGTTGTACAGGTAAACAAATGGGGAAATGTTCTATACGATGAGTTTGTCCGTCCAGTGGAACGTGTTGTTGACTTCCGGACGCATATTAGTGGGATTCGACCTAGAGACTTAAGAAAGGGTTGGTTTTAACTTTCCCTCTGCTTTTAGGGTGCAAATTTATTGGAATCTCTGCTAAGAGGTTTGGAACTTTCATCTTAATTTCCTCTTTTTTTTTTTGTTCTTTTAATCTTAAGCCAAAGATTTCCGAGTGGCTCAGACCAAAGTGGCGGAGTTGATCAAGGGAAAGATTCTCGTGGGACATGCCTTGCATAACGATCTCAAGGTTTGTAGTTTTTTTTTTCCTCACAAATCTTGAATCTGATTACGTTGCTAATACATAGTTTTAACAGAACTAGACTTTGCAACAGGTTTTACTGTTAACTCACCCGAAAAAAGATATAAGGGACACAGCAGAGTATCAGCCCTTTCTCAAGTACTCGCACCTCAGCAACCCCTCTCTTCTCTTTTGCCCTTAATTGATTCTTGTCCTAATGAACCCACCTCTAAATCTTTGAAACAGGGACAAAACAAGAAAGTCTCTGAAACATCTAGCATCTGAGTTTCTAGGGGCCGACATTCAAAACGGAGAGCACTGTCCTGTAAGTGTGAACATCTGACAAACATCGTTGATCCCCACTTTTTATCATGTTCTTTTTATACCCGCAAGTCTTAACTATTCTTTCCATGACAGATTGATGACGCACGAGCTGCAATGCTGCTTTACCAGAAGAACAGAAGAGAGTGGGAGAGAAACGTGAAGGACCAGACACGGATGAGGCTGAAACAAAAGAAGCGTAAGCCTAAGAAGAAAGTAAAAGTAGACCAGGCTTCCCCAATTGTTTGAATCAATCAATCAAGCTTAAAGCAAAAAAAAACACTGATCAAAACAGCTGAAAAAGTTTTGTTCGTCTACTTCCATTTTTGATGTGGGATTTGTATCACCCTTTACTTCTTAGCATCAGGTTCCCACAATGTACCACCTTGTTGTATACAAGTTTCATCACGCTGTTATACCATAATAGCTCATGTATTATCAAAATACTCTTTTTTCTCATGTGGACTTGTATTATTTTAGTTTTTAGATAATGGTTTTGGTTCGGTACACTTCCATTTTTTGTTCAGTATATGCATGATTACTAAATTGTTTTGCAACTGATTCAAGCTGACATTCCTCTGATTCCAGCTCAATTTTCAATAATTCACACAAGACCGGCTCAACACTATTAAAGGTCCTAGGGCAAAAAAAAAAAATTTAGACCCTATATTAAAAAAAAGAAAATTAGACTCTATAAAATGACTAATTTGAAATATATTTAAGTTATTTTTGTATAAGTTAACTAATATGCATGTTTTTATTTGAGTTTTTATTAAATTTTTGTACTCACATTTTATAATACTACATAAATTTAAATTTAGGAAACTATATGCCATTAAAAAAAATTCAAAAAAAAAATCGGGGTGGGCTCTGGGGCGGTCGCACTGACCGCTCTCCATGCTAAGCCGTCCATGCTAAGCCGGCCCTGAATTCACACATTGAGCCGTTTGGTTTAATGAAATCCTGGTCGTATCGGTTCCGGTTTGTAACAAACCGGGTTGATACAAATTGGAAACCAACAGCTTCCATGTACAGTCAAAGTAAAACAAACCCGCTCTGCGGACGCTGATGCTGCCACGTCATAACTTTCCGTTTCTGTGTTTAAAAAAAAAAAACAAAAGTCTTAAAATAGAAGAAAGCAGATTTTCGTTTCGCATCAACGAAGAAGAAGACGACGACGACGGAGGAGAAGAAATGCGAGTGGTGAGATCATATCGCGGTAGCTCTATGGCCGGATTCGTGTCCCGTCGTCCGGCGAGGTTAAGTTCCCTACGGAGCATCTTCACCGGTTGCCGCGCAGTGATGCTGCCGCGATTCGGCGGTCCGGAGGTTTTGGAGCTCCGAGAGAACGTTCCGGTGCCGAATCTTAATCCGAACGAGGTCCTCGTCCGTGCGAAAGCCGTCTCCGTCAATCCTCTCGATTGCAGAGTGAGTTGTTTCTCTGCTTGATCCGCGTTGATTGCATTTTGCTTAGTGTCATCTGTTAGATTGGATCTATTACGTATGTTGAATCGTATCTGGAAAGTTAAATATCTCATTGATGATGATGATACTGTGTGAGTAAAGAGTAGTGAGATTGGTGTGTTATGATTCTTCTGATGTTAGATGCGAGCGGGGTATGGGCGTTCTGTAATACAACCACATCTACCTGTTATCATTGGACGTGATATCAGTGGTGAAGTTGCAGCTATTGGTAACTCAGTGAAGTCGTTTAAAGTAGGGCAAGAAGTTTTCGGTGCGTTGCATCCTACTGCGTTGAGAGGTACTTATACTGATTACGGGATACTTTCTCAGGAGGAGCTTACTGAAAAGCCATCCTCGGTTTCTCATGTGGTACGTAAAGGAGAATCTATATTCTCTTTATAGCTATTTTGATTGTTTTATGTTAAGAGTTTCCAGCTGTTCTCTTGTAGGAGGCGAGTGCCATTCCTTTTGCAGCGTTGACTGCTTGGCGTGCTTTGAAGAGTAATGCTCGGATACTGGAAGGGTATGGTTTTTGAGAAAATCTCATTGTCTGCATGTGGCAGGAAGCTGAGACTATCTGCAGGTTCCTAAAAGCCCTTTCTTTTTGCAGACAAAGACTATTAGTTTTTGGAGGAGGAGCAGTAGGTTTTGCTGCAATCCAGCTGGGGGTAGCCTCTGGTTGCCATGTTACAGCTTCTTGTGTTGGTCAGACCAAAGATAGAATACTAGCAGCTGGTGCCGAGCAAGCTGTTGACTACTTAACCGAGGTAAGGACCGGAGTTGTTTATTTATCTGTTGATCCAAAAGTAGAGCCATGATTATATTGTTCTGGTTCATGAACCTGAATCTATCTGTTTCATGGGCAGGACATTGAGGTGACAGTGAAAGGAAAGTTTGACGCCGTGTTGGATACCATTGGTCGTCCTGAAACCGAGAGAATAGGCGTAAACTTTTTGAGGAAGGGTGGTAACTATATGACTCTCCAGGTACATAATATTTCTTTTACCTCTCTGCCTTGTGAGCTACCTTTACTATTTGGATATTTGCTTAACAGAAGTGTTTTTTTATTCTCTGTTGAAGGGTGAGGCTGCATCATTGACTGATAGATACGGTTTTGTAATTGGGCTTCCGCTTGCAACTTCACTCTTAGCAAAGAAAAAGATACAATATCAATATTCTCATGGAATAGGTATATGATAAAATCTCTTTCTGCTTTACTCTCACTTATGTATTTCAGGACTTATTTCTTTTAGTAAGACTAGTCTCATTAAGCTTATTGAGAGTGAAAGAAAAAATAACTCAGATCTGAATGTAATGAACTGAAAAATACAGACTATTGGTGGACGTATATGAGGGCTGATCCAGAAGGTCTAGCTGAGATTCAGCGGTTAGTTGGAGCCGGAAAGCTAAAGATACCAGTGGAGAAGACATTTCCGATAACCGAAGTTATAGCAGCTCATGAAGCCAAGGAGAAGAAGCTGGTCCCGGGTAAAGTGGTTCTAGAGCTCTGAACTATATACATAAAGGAGTAACGATAATAATACCCTGCAGAGCTCTCTAGCAGTTTTTTTTTTTTAGAAATTACACGAAAGAGAAACAAATGGTTTTTCCGTCTTGAGTTTTCTGTAAATGAGATCTATCAGGCGTAGGATTCACATCAAGAACATGAAGTTTCTGTATAGACTTTCCAAACGGTTTCTTTTTATTCGGACATTGTCTTTTAGTGTTTCTGTTGTTGTCATCTATTGTATGTGAATCTTATCAATGCTGAGATTGATCTATCCACAGCATGTTCCAAACAAACAACAAAACAATCACTGTAATGTACTGGATTTTGATGATCTTCCTGATTATCAAACTTTGAAACTAGTACTTTTAGTCTGAGATTTAAACACTAAGATGTAAGTTGTAAAGTATTAAACTATGAGATAAAGTAGATGTCAAACTCAATTAAATAAATCATACATAATTGCTAAATGTGTGACTTGAAGCCAGAGTTGACATGACCGGAGAAATCCAAAACTGTATACATGTGAGTTTGATGATCTTCTGGATTATACACATGTGAGTTTTTACAAACCATTAATTTTAGTCTGAGATTTGAACTATAAGATATAAAGGTTCGAACTATTAAACCATACGATATAACGTAGATGTCAATCTCAACTAAATAAGTCATACATAATTTGCTAATTGTGCGACGGAAGCCAAAGTTGATCACATGATTGAACAAAGCAATAATAGCAGCATGCACTCTACTTTTTAGTTTCTTGATTAAAAGATTCAAATACTCTTAATAGTTAATTTTATGGTCATTAAAAGCATAACATGGCAGGTGTTAAACAGCTTATTAAATGAATGTTTTGTCTTGTTCTCGTCCTGTAATGGTCCAGTCAAACTTCTGTATCCTCTGCCAGATCAGCGAACGAATTTTATTTTTTCACACGCGCTACTCTGCGCGTGGTCTCCACTATCTTCTTACCGAGTAATGCTAGCAAGTAGCAACGTCATCAGTGGGACAAGGAAACATTCTTTCTTTTTTCCCGTCCAAGCCTTGGAAACCTTTTCAGGTAACATGTCATTGTTATACTTATTAGTAAGTCCGTAAAAGTCTTCCAAGTAATTTATTTCAGTTCTTTAGTTTCTTCTAAAGATCTAGTAAATTTATATACTCTGTTCTACTCTACTGCTCTATTATTTGTTGGGGACCAATGAGCACGTGTTTATAATTTCATCGAACTTATTGCCAGTTAAATTGCGTAGGTCTATGTGGTCAATTTGCCATTTATTATAGTTATATTCGTATACAACAATGTTGGTTCTTTTTAAGAACCGGATTGTTACGTTGCATATTTACACTCTTCTTTAGTAAGAAAAAGAATGATATGGGTTCATCTAGGATTTGCTGTTACTTTTGTAATGATATATAGCTTCTGCACGTCATGCGCTATTTTTACAAAATTTGTCTTTGTAACAAACAACTTTAAGATAGGCCAATGAAGTGTGTATTTAGTACTATGTACTATATAGTCATATAGTGCAGATATAATTTTAAATTTAGGAAGAGATATTGGTGTATGTTTGATAAATTAAATAAAAGTAAAAGCATGTTAATGCAATGTTATGGCTTGTAGTGTGGTCCTTTAGTCTTTCTAATGGTCTGGTCAAACTCTTTTCTTCTCTCAGTATGTCTGCCACATCACCCACCTATCTTCCATTATTTTCGTTTATTATGACCGTTACTTCGCGGTTCATTACGCGCGTATTTTCTCACGCCAATATATTCCGTAAACGGATCAATTGAATGGAGCTTAGTATATGTACATGAAAAAAAATGCGCATTTTATATTCATGAAGTTTTATATATTTAGTTCTTACAATCGTTTGGATTAAAAGTTTTTTTTATCAAGGTTTATTCGAGGATCTATATATTTCAAATTTTGTTTGGTTGCGTATCTATTGATAAAATGCAGGTTAGCTTTAAAAGCAGTGTAGAAACACATTTTGGCATGAGTTTATCTATCTAATCAGATTAGCAATCATCTATTTGCTTTTTAAACTGCATTATCAAGAGCATATATCTCTAATTATTTGACCATACTCCATTTTTGGAACAACATAAATTTATTAAAAAGAGACTGGGTCCGACTCTTTAAGTGCTACAAAAAGCGACACGACGTGCCCTTAGTTTCATGCATCCACAAGAAAGAGAGCAAAGTGACAACTTCACGAGAAGAAAATTAAAAAAGAGCGTATAATAAAATTAGATTAAATGGTACTCCATAAGATGTAGTAATAATCTATCTTATTAAAACAGAAACATTACAACTTCTTCTAGGTGAATTTTAAAGTTGGACCTTATGTAATTAATGTTATATTAATCTACTTATTATTAGACATGTCTTTTTATAAATAATTAATATCAACTATTACCATTATTTTTTTCACTTCTTACCTTATTATTATATCTACTGTGCATACATTAGACATGGCTTTTTGTAAATAATTATATCAATCATTACCATAGTTTTTCACTTCTTACCTTATTATTTTATCCACTATGCATGTTTCCTTATATTTCATACATTTTACTATAAACTAGATACATCCACTAACATATTATACTATAAGATAGATTATTAATAATACATCTACTAACCATAATATTCTAATTTATAACAAAAATGATATTACTGTTACAAATTAGTTTTTATAAAAATTATGTATAGCAACAATTTGTTATATAAGATAAATTTAATCAAAAACCAATTTTTTTTCCTGTTCAGAAAAAAGAAACCTACCAATATATACCATTAAGTTAGCCAAAAATCTTCGGAATAAATAGTAAATCTCACCAACCCAACAAAATGAATTAAAAATATAACAAAAGATATTATGTTTGGAATTTAGCTTACTGGATCGGGTATAAATCTGTTCATTTCAGGTATGAGTTCTTCGAGTCCTCAACATTTAGATCTAAATAGGTATTTGAATAGTCCGGGTTGATTTTTTTGAATCCGGGTTATTTTAACTTTTTTATATTATAAATCTTAAATAATATACAACGTGTATATAAAATATGTGAATCAAAAATAAACCCGTGCGGATGCACGGATCATGATCTAGTTATAGCTAAAAACAAGAAGAACAACGGCCATGTCGACTCATTACCCTATCTCCGGGCAGTCCGATCACGTGCAAGCTTTGGGTTCTATAATGCTTTTAATTACTGTAATAATATTTTTAATTCTTCTTTATTTGAGCCAACAAAAAAAACTGAAAAAGGTTCATCTTCTTTAATTATTTTATTAGGATGATATCTTCCCTATTATTTGTATTCGACCGTATTTAGCCAAGACCATGTGACTAGGACTTCTGGTCTACTGTTTTTATCATTATGAACACGAAAAAAGGCGTTGTCCCCTTAATTCGCTTTATAATTTATTCGTTTTGGTTAGCTAATATTTTCCCGTTTGTAATCCCAAATGTTTCGTCGATAGATGAGTAAATCTCAATTATCTCAAATGATTATAATTTCGAGCAAAAACACAGCAGGAATATTCTTTAAGTATCTAATAGATCCCAACACTTGATCTTCCTAACTTATAAACATCTAAGAGGTTTTTTTTTTTGAACTGAATTTTACATCTAAGAGGTTTCCAGGAACAGATGTATATGTTCTCGCAAAGATCCATTTTGATTTCCATAACGTGGAATAAATCCTAACATCTCTAACCACCCCCATCAATCAACGTACTATGTACAAACCAATATGCAAATTGAAATTATTATTCATTGGTGTATCCGGCAACTGTTATAATCATTGAGAGATTTGAATGAGAGAACATAACACACTAGATAACAAAAAGAAAGCTGTTTGTCATATACATATTTACTATACTAGATAAATACATATTACAATTTGCAGGGAAACTGTTGATGTGGTTTGGTATTGTTTGTTTTTTTGGGTCGAGGTGTTCCTTTTTTTGTTGTGCAAAGTTTCTATTTCATTATTTTGTTAATATTGCAACTAAATTGTAAACTGAGTATTCGCAACTTTTCCAAAAGCATATAATACATGAATATGATATGACATGCAAATATTTTTTCAAAAAGAAAGATCACGAAAAAACACTTGGTCCATGGGGTCCAAAATAATCTCAGTTACAAGGAAAAAAGTATCTTAGAGCTTTTGAATTTCACAAAAAGTCATATCTTTTCAAACCACAAAACTTTGCATTATTTAATTTTACCAAAAATCCAAAAGTAAAAAAAAAAAAGGAAGACAACGAAAACAATACATGCAAATACACACAAGAGACATGCGTGTCTGAGTGTTTGTGTTTTCGGGAAAGCCAATACCTTTACTGTGTGCACATGTGTGTATTCACAGTCCGCAGAGATGTACGAACCCTTTAACTCATTTCACTCTCATGGGCCACACACTTCCACTTCCGAAAATTACTAATTCACCCTTTTCACTAACCATTTCCGCTAAAGGCTGCAACAAGCTAGATCAGTCAAGGCTAGTTACCGATGTTTAGGAAGAACGAATCTTTCCCCTAAGTCAGGTTTAGGGGTAACTTAGTAATTCACAACGGAACACCACTTTAGTCTTGAAACTATACCATCTCCAATGTCCATGCCTACTTCACTCTCTCACAGTAAAAAAAAAAAAAAAGATAACAATGGCGGAAACTGAGAGACCCCACCGTTCTTCAAGTATTAACAGTAGCAACAACAGGAACGCTTCTTCCTCAACCTCTACTGATTTATTCATCTGCTTCACATCTCGCTTCTCTTCTTCTTCCTCCATGCGCCTCTCTTCCCTCAGCCCAGCTCGCTCCGCCTGTCTCACCACCTCTCTCAGCCGTCGTCTCCGTACCAGCGGCAGCATAAAGAACGCTTCGGCAGGAGTTCTCAACTCTCCGATGTTCGGTAATAACAGCGGAGGACGGAAGAGATCTGGATCCGGCTACGAGAATAACAACAGTAACAGTAACAGTAACAACATAGAGCCGTCGTCTCCGAAGGTGACGTGTATCGGTCAAGTGAGGGTGAAGACGAGGAAGCATGTGAAGAAGAAGATGAGAGCGAGATCTAGGAGGAAAGGAGGCGGGGAGACGAGCACTAGCTTCAGGAGATCGTCCTCCGACCAAAACGACAGGGGAGGGTGTCGTTTCGACGCGAGCGAGAACCGTTGGGTTCATTTCCCCGTGACTATCTGCGAGTCGTTGAGATCGTTTGGCTCCGAGCTTAACTGCTTCTCCTCCCCGTGTAGATCTTCTTGCACGGGCGATAGAGACGGACGAAGGCGAGGTGAGAATAATAACTGTGGGGGATGCAGTGGCGGCGGATGCGGCGGAGGAGGAGGAAGCTCGTGCGGCGGGGTGTTCACGCGGTGGTTTGTGGCGGTTGAGGAGACGGGAGGGAAGAGGAGGGAGATTGAGCTTGTGGTTGGTGGGGGAGGAGAAGAGGAGGCGGAGGAGGATAGGAGGAGGAGGAGTCGGCGGAGACATGTTTTCGAGGGGCTTGATTTGAGAGAGATTGAGATGAAGACGGAGAGGGAGGAAGTTGGAGGGATTAACAGCCTCTGTTCTCCGCCGAAGAATGCTTTGCTGTTGATGCGGTGTAGATCTGATCCGGTTAAGGTGGCGGCTTTAGCTAACCGGGTTCGAGAGAGGCAGATGTCGCTTGATGATCGTGTGTATGAAAGAGAAGAAGAGGAGGAGGAAGAAGATGAGGAGAGGAGGAGGTTTGTGCTTGACTTGGAAGATAAGAAGCGGATCGAGTTGTGTGAGAAATGGATTTCTGGTGAGACTATTGTCGAGAGAGAAGTTGTAGTTACAGAACCAGAAGGTCCTACACAGGAAGAACTTGTGGAGGAAGAAGAAGAAGCTTCGAAGATACAGGAGGAAGAGATTGAAGCTATGATTATCAAACACATCGAAGACGATCTAATAAACGCTATTGAAGAAGAAGAAGAGGAACAAACGGCTGAGATGGAAGAAGAAGAAGAAGAGGAGGAGGAGCTAGCTGCTGCCTCTGTGACACCAAACGTAGAAAGATCCAACCAAGGAAACAGAGAACCCGACCCGAGTCCGGAAGTGATGATAATGAGAGGAGGAGATCAAGCACGTGATGAAACAGCTGAGAAAGAGGAGAAAACGACGCCGTATAAGGTGTTACCGGATTGTCTGTTGTTAATGATGTGTGAGCCAAAGCTATCGATGGAAGTCTCCAAGGAGACTTGGGTCTGCTCCACAGATTTCGTCAGATGTCAACCGGGAAGACCTCAGGCGAAGAAGATAACAGAACCTACCGGAGAACATCATCACCACCATCATCAACAACAACCGAAGAAACGAATCGTCACCGCCGTTGATTCCAACGCATCCTCTCGCCGGCGTTCTGTCGATAAACGACCTGTTCACCTACAGCCACCGCGGTCGTCTTGTTCATATCCAGCGGCTCCGCCGTTATTAACGGCGGCTGCTTCGGTTAGAGAGCAGAAGGTAGGCGGAGTTAATAAGGCGTACGAGCCGCCAGTGTTGCCACGTTGCAAGTCGGAGCCGAGGAAGTCAGCTTCGAAGCTTGCGCCGGAAGCTTGTTTCTGGAAAAATCGGAAGCTAGAGCCGCATCCTCAAGCTTCTGTCGGAGTCGGCGGCGGCGCCGGAGTAGGGTTCTAGAAGAAAGGATTGGGGACTTGAGTGGGGAATAAGAGAAACTTTTGTGGTGTAATAGTAATTTCAGAATATTATTTGTCCTTGTTTGTAAATTTTGTTTTGTTTTGTTAAGTCACAATTAATTTCTTGCGCTATTCCAATGTCTTTTCATCAAAATCTGTATCCTTTCTTTGTCCGTTAGTCTAGTGTCATCTTCCTCTGGTCGATAATGTCCCATCGAAACGAGCAACAACTAATCACATCTCAACAAACAGACGCATATAGTTTCAAGATATTAAAATTTTTAAAAAACTTTATTTGTTGATTATTATTACATGTTTCATAGTACACAAAATACAAGTACGAAGACTTGACTAATCACCCGAACTTTGATCCTCGCTGCTTTTATTTACTTCACTGTTGTTGTTGTTGTTACCTGATGAGTCTCCAGCCTCTGTTGTGGCCTTTTGCATGGCTTCATCAGACTCTTCGTTGAAGGCTAGCTGACCAGAGTAAAGGAGGAGTCCGACAGCATTGATACCGAAAACAAAGGTTGCTAGATAGCATATACCGTTGATGATAGTCCTGCAAGAGAGTTAATGAAGGTGTTTGGTCTAAGAAATGACTTAGAGATGAAAATAGAGAATACCTTACAGTTACCGTGATTTGCCTAACCTGCAAAGAGAATAGAAGGCACATTGTAGAAGTTTAGAGTTTCAAATTCAAACAAGAATAGGTCTTTTCACTCAATGAATGTATAGCTAGTTTAGTTACATAAACAGGGTACGGACTGAAAAAATATATAGCGAGATTACAAAAAGAGGTTCTAGCTGCGCACTGAATTCAGAAAATAATGGGCATAGGGAGCCTTTATTCCATACTCGTTATCTTTCAAGAGTGGGTGTTTACAGATAAAGGAGACCATGATGCTCCTTTATCCACTTCTTTTTTTTTTTACCATGATGATACTTGGAAAACAAGGTAACGTAACTTGCTAAAAACCCAAAAACGAAAGCAAAGATAAAGACAGAAACAGCAAGTTTAATACAAACCAATGAGAAAGTGAAGAGAAAGGGAAGGGAAGGGATACCGAGAAATTATCAGAAATAGTCTGACGATTGAGTCCTGCTTCAATGGTAGTAGTGAACTTATAGAGAATAACAGCAATGACACCTGCTGAAACCGCACCAAGAAACGCCTGAGCCGCCGATGGAGTCGTCGAATTACCACCAGCTTCTTCAATCGGAGCCGACCCCATCGCTTTCAGTTTCTCCATCGCTTCATCTTTCAGCGACTTCTTCGCTCCAGACGATCTGAACGTCTACAATAAATTCTCACACCAAAGTCGAAAACTTTCAATTCGGATTCATTGAGTAACAGTCTTTAGCGAGATGAAGCTGAAAACTTTTACCAGCTCTTTGGAGCGTTTAGCTCGCCGTCGAATCGAATCGGAAGAGGAAGACTGGTGATGGCGCCGGTGAGCATTACGCTAGGTGGCTAACTGGAGAGGACTAGGGGTCATCTGAAGTGGCGAAGATTGAGTTCGGTAGACGAGAACGGAGACGTGGCCGACGGAGGAAGCTCGACAGGACCGTCTTCTTCCTACCTCCTCCGGTGCGTCGGCGGTTTCTTCGACGGCGGATACTCGGATTCTATCGGGTCGGGTCCGGGTGAAAAGCGGAGAGCGAAGGGAACGGAGAGATAGGATTCCGGTGGACGATAGAGGGAGGGAAGAGGCGTCGTACGGAGACGGTGAGGTGGAGAGAAGGAGAAGAGACATTGGTGGCTCTGCAACACTGACATCTTTCCTAGCCTTCGGAGATTTTTTTTTTTATCTCTACCATTAACGTCCTCAAATATCCTTACTCGAAGCCTCTCTTTCGTTTAGAGTGTTCTAATGCGATCATTTTTTTTAGTAACATCTACTTTTATTGAACATTTTTTCCCCAAAGCATACAGTACATTGTTAACAACATTAAATTATAAAAGTATCAAAACACGATGCTTTTTAACACATATGTAAGATCAAATGCTTCACTAACTTTACCCATCATAGTTGGTCTTATACGATCTAACTAGATGATAACCCGCGCCTTGCGCGGAGTGAACTTTTTTTTTAATATATTGTATCTAAATAAATAATACATTTTTTTGTTATCAATAATTTTTTTTTTTACATTTGATTAGGGATGACATGTGGGTAGGTATCATTTGGTTTGGTTAGGTTTGGTTTGGATCTTTGCAAATTTGGTTCGAATCTTTATATGTTCGGTTTGGTTTTAGATTCAGATAACCCATTTAATTTTTTAAAAACTTAAAGTTCATATATACTTTAAATTTCTCGAAACATAAAAATAAAAATAATATGTTACATATAAATTTGAATAATGTATACCAAAATACTTAAATTTAACATAAAAATTGGTTTAACTTAAATATTTGGTTAGAAAATGAATAGATATTTTCAGTATTTTGGTATTTTGAGTAATGTTTAGTTATTTTAAATATATAATTTTTACTATTTTTATATATTTCTAAATATTTTGGACAATTTAAACATCTTAAGTATTTTGTATATTTCTTTGAGATATTAATTTTTTAAAATAATATATTTAAGTATATAAATTTGATTCGAATATACTCGGATACCCAAAATATTTTGGTCCGAATCGGGTTCGCATCTGGTTTTTAGATACTAAAATTTTAAACATGTTCAGATATCTAACCAAATTGATTAAAGTTCTATACTATTTTGTAGATTGGATTTGGTTCGGTTATTTGGATTCAGATTTTTTTCCCAACCATATATTTTTTATTGTAACCAAATTTTAAATAAAAGTGACGATGGTTCATACTGATTTTGGGTATGCAACAATTTTTAAACCAAAACACTTTCTTTTATGTACGTGATTTATTTAGTTAATCATTAAAAAATGTTCAAGACCCATTAAAAACGATAGGCTGAACTGAAAAAAAGTTACCATTGATCACAAAATTTTCAATGTGAGGCTTGTACCATTTTTAGTAATTTATAATCGTTTTAAAAAGTTCGAAATACAACATATACGAAAAAATATAAATTTTTTTATTATATGCTTAATGTGATTGTTTAATTTATTTTAACAAATAAAATTAAACGAAAAGTATAGAGGATAAAAAATTATTATCAAATCTTTATTATTCATAATCATTAATGGTGATATATATGTCAATCATATTAGGAAGTTCCGTAGCTTTTATTTAAGGAAACAATAGAGAATATTCTTTTGTATATTAATAATTGATTTAATAGTTATTTAATAAAAACTATAATATATGTGTAGATGGACCAACTTATTTCTCTAACAATCCTCAGAATAATTCTCATGATGACACGTGGCTACCAAACAATGTTGCAATATTCCAGGATTAATATATAGGGGATATGTCTATATTAACATATTGATCACCAAATGGCTCATTATAACTTGGTTAAGTTGTGATATTACGAATTTAGTAGTGTGGTATGTTTCTCTTTGGACCACAATTCAACACATAAGCTGCCAACACAACCCAAATTCCAGAATTAGGAAAACAATAATTTTCCATGCATTTCTAAAGAAAAATATGAATATGTAAATTTATATGCATACAATACTTACATCTTATGTTTAAACCGGTTTCCCTCAAACTTTGATTCCCTCAAACTTTGATCTCCCACTAGGCTCAGAATGAGGTATTTTAATCTCAATCAACAGAATATCAATTTCTACAAAAAATAATACAATTATTTACTAAACATAATTAGTAAAACACTCAAAATTATAGAAAATTTTACTATAAATTGAAACTTGAATATAAACTGAAACAAACATATATTATGAAACATCAATTGGTGTTACATAATATATACTAATTATTGTTTATGAAATTATTAAAACTATTAATATCTTACTTTAAAATTTAGCTTTTATAATTTTATCACATTACAGTTGATTTAGTTTGGAAGTGGATGTATTAATTTATTATCGTAAAAAAATTGGTTACTGAAATAATATTAAAATCTGATACTCTTAGAAATAAAAATAGTTATTTTACTTAATATTTTATTCAACTATATCAAATAGAAAAATATAAATCATTACATTTTTCATTTTTTAATTTCAAATTTGTGTTCTCTAACAAAAAAAATGTTAGTTTTTTTTTTCATATTAAACCAACAAAATTTAATATAATTTACAATTTGATCTTAAGAATAAAAATATATTATATTTATTATTTTTGATATAAAGTAAATTTTCAAAAAAAAATATAAAATTAAAATATATTTTAATATAAAATAGTTTTATGGTAAATTTTTCCGCCCATAAAGCGGACCTAATGACTTTTGTATAATAAATTGTTTGGTACTTTTCTTTTGATATAAAAGATTTAACTTGATTGTTTTATTTTATCCACTTCTTCGTATAAATTATTATTCCAAGCTTTCGCCATCAAATAATCAAACACATTATCATGTTTTGCTTCATTATTTTCGGTATAAAGTAATCGATAAATGTTTTTGAACAGAAAAGGAACGAAAGAATATGAGAAATGTAGTTATATGTTTATCGAGAATCATTTTGTTATTGTCAACATTCTTGTCGAACATTACTAGCGACGGTTCGAGCCCAAAACTTGATTTGAGCTTTCATGTCTCTTCTCGACTCCTTTGGAATCCAAACTGGTATCGGCTGTCCCACCGCCACTGCTGACCGGCTTTTCACGGCCCTCCTCTGCTCTTCATCATCTTTTACTGCTTTCTTCTCCGGTTCAGTGATGTCCAACTCCTTCAACGTCATAATCTCTTTAGTATCGATGCTGCTCAACGTCTTACGCAGCGTTTTACTTCCTTGTGACTTGACGACCAGTTCTTGAATAATAGCATCCTCTGATCTCGAGTTTCTCGGTGGTCTATGCCTTGGAATGCTTGACATCTGCACCATGTTTTTGAAAGAAAAAAAATATTGTCAAATTCACATATAGGAAAATATATTATTGAGATCTTCGAAAAGTAGAAAATAATCTAATCATATACCAAAAAATAGAAAAAAAATAAAAAGAAAAGAAGAGACCACCTTTGGAGTATTCTGTTTCGTTGGAGTAAACTCGGAAGAAGAGCTTGCCATGGCTTCACGGATCAAGTATCCCATTCTCGAATCGTCGCTCTCTTCTTGATCGTGAAACTCATTTACATCATCTTTTCTTCCTATGTAAGTAGGTAATGTTTGAGTTCTCTGCAAACTCCCTCCCATCGGGGAACACTTGACACTCTTGTTATTACAACTAGTATTACCGGTTCTGTTCTTTTTAGAACTTTTTAGAACCTTCTTCTGCAAGTAAGTTGGTTCTTGAACCCTAATCTTCTCAGAGAACTGCCTTCTCATCTTTTTCATCTTCTCAGGCTCGCCCCCACCTTCTTCTTTCACTATACACAACGGTGGAACCAAATCTCCCACTGTTGGAGCTTCTAGAAGCTTCTTCTCCGAATCTCCAGTTCTCGGGGATTGATCAGGTTTCAGATAAGAAGAAGACGGAGGAGAAAAAGGGTAAGGATCTGAATGACAGTACCTCAAGATTCTTGATCTTCTGCCAAGTAAGTTATCAAAGAACCAGAAATCTTCGAGAAGATCATCAATAGCTTCGACTTGTTCAAACTCTTGATGATCATTCGAAGTAGGATCCATTTTTTTATATTCAGACAAGAGATAACAAAAAGAGATAAGTATTTGTTCTTTCTTTCTTCTCCTCCCACTTTTGTTCGGTTTGTATTTGAAGCATAGATTCTGGAGAGGAAGACTTATTAGGACGTGCCCATGTGGGCAACCATTCAGCACTTGTTTTCTAAAAATGTTAATTTATTAATGGTTTTTGTGGAGTCAATTTTTTTTTGTTTTATTACATAGCCAGAAAAAGAAAGCAAAGAAATTTGAATGAAAACAACAAGGGAATTTGAGATTTGTTCCGAATATATTGGTTTCTTTCATTTTCCAATTAAATTCAGATTTTGCAGTCAAGATATACATTGCACCTGTACAAAAAAAAAGAATTCTCGATAAAAATAAATAAATCAATTTGTTATTTCTTTAGTACTATACAGAAACTGATCTCCATTAGTTTTTTTTAAAGAAAAAAAAGTAAGTGCTATAAGTGGATAATTAGAATAAAACTATATATTAAGAGATCAAAAGGATGACTGGCAACAACTAAGAAAAACAAGGTTTCAAAGAAAGGTATGATTGCTAAGAAACGGCATAATAAGCCCTGTCATGACAGTCAACATGCCATGTGATTCATATTCTAATATGCACCAAATTGGCTTCTGTATAATTATAAAATAATACAATTTTCATTTATATATATACTTTCTTCTCCATCGCCTCCTACGCGACAGCTAAGAACTATAGTAACCTAATAAATACATGTAATGTAAAAGCAATAAGTCTCTCGAGCTTTGCACCTACATTGTTCCCCAATGATAGCCTTACATTGCATATGCTATATGATTAACATTAATTATGTTTATCCGCCGTAATCTTTACTGCGTGGCATGTGGCTAAGGCTAATTAGTGATGGCTTATAGATAATGAAACTAGCTCCGTACCTGAACATTTGTCGATGATGATGTGGAAAAGATTGCTCCAAAGAAGTCAGAACAATCACATCGCAATAAATCTCAGGAGAGAGTATTAATAAACCAAAACAAACGCTAAATCTTACATAAAGTTATGGTCTTAACAGATATACAATAACATATCAGCTCTTATGACCTGTGAATTTGCAAAAAACGTTACCCAAAAGACTTGGCCAAGTAGTTTATGTAATCATACAACAGCTTGTTGGGTCTGTCATCTTTCCTTGGGGCTGCTTACTTGATCCGGTTCTTGAACAGAAACTCTACGTTTCTCGTATTGGACTTGCTCCTTCGTGCGGTGATCTTGAATACTGCACCATCAGCGAGCATCCGTTGCACCACTCTCGTGATGTTCTTCGTGTCATCAATGCCTAGATGGTGGCTTCCCATGAGCCTTATTCCACATTGCCTCATCATTGACACCATTCCTCTGGCCTGTCATGTTTACCCACCAGCTGATGAGTTTATGATAAACATACACAAGGATGAGACATAGTAGTAATATCCAACTTACCTCACGTCCGTAGAAGTTCAAGTAGACGTCTTTTAGATTGATCCACTCCATAAAATATTGTGGAAGATTGATATTTGCCACTACGCATTGCTCGGGAATCTTTGTCTTTATATCCCAGTTTCCACTGATAACATTAACTTAAATCAGTATCCAAAAGATGCTAGAAGCAACAGAGAACACAACAAAGATTCTCATCTCTTATAAATCATTCTCACCAGGTTACAAAAGCTGCATCATTCAGAGTTCCGTCTGTTTCTTTACCCCACAAACCATGCTCAGCTAACCAGCTTTCAAACTCTTCAACAACTTGCTTAAATGGAATGGCTGTGTCATGCCACACTCTGCAATTCGACTTTGACAGAGTTAGTGGGACGGTTTCAGAATCCAAAGAGAACAAAAGAAGGTTTTTATTGGAGAAATTACAAGTAAAACTCTATACCAACTCTTAGCATTATCATATTTTATGCTAGCAGAACATAATTCACCATAGCATTAAGTAGCTGGTAGCAAGGATCAAACCAATGCAACTATAAAGAAAATACAACATGTATAATAGTTGTTCCACCATATCTACACTCAAAGTAAGATTGAAGTAGCATACCGATCAACACCAACTTCGCCATACTTGCCTTCGATGTACTTGTTAATCGCTTGCTCGCTCATTTTGGTGGGTCTCACAAACCTGATGAAGTACAAAGAACAAATAATCAACCACATTGTAGCCATGAGCAATAAAACTCATAAAGAAATGACACAAAACACTCAACCATACAAACACCCAAAGACCTAGTGAGCAATACATAAAGTAGTTGCTTAGGAAGCAGTAAATAACCTGTGGAACAAGTCTACGACTTGCATGGTTCTGGCGTCTACGATCAAAACAGGAAACTCAAGAATCTCAACTTTGCCTTCCAAGTCAAGAACCAAGAAGAAGTTGAATTCTTGTGGTTTCTTTCTCTCGAGATCAGCAGCGGTCACTGGAAGTTCCTTGGAACAATCGTGGTTGAATACTTCCAGATGGGCTGGATCATCCATCTGACGTCACCAACACAAGCTTTTATTATTTTATTCAAGTAAAGAATAGTGATAACGATCGAGACACAAAACGATAGCCTCCTCCACAATTAGGAAACAAGTTGCAAAAATCACTCAGACATTCCATCGAACAGGTTGTGGACATTGTATAGTTGATCAAACTTTATCATAACAATAGAGCTTGTTTTTTTGACACAACAGACAGAGCACATGGGCACTAACTAACTGATTCCTCTGTAGCGAAACACACAATTTAAAAAGAGAGAGAGAGAGAAGGGTGGTAAAGTGTTGACCTTTGTGCACTTTCCGTGAGTGTAATACAAGCACATGGGTCTCCACCTCAAGGTTTCATTTGTTTCCATCAACGAAGAAGAAGAAGAAGAAGAAATATCAGAAGAAGATACAGAATGCTGCGAAGAGGTGCACATCATGATCCGTTTGGTGTGGGATAAAGCGGACGTCGCGGGATAAGAGAACTGCCTAGCACGGAAAGTACTTATTCTACATATCGAAACCCTAGATGCAGAGAGAGCAGACGCCATTCTCGTCGAATAGCTTCAAACACAAAAGGTGTCTCCTTTACGAGTGAGTAATCGAGGGAGATGATGATTGGCGGGTACTGCGAGGCCCCTCGGTAAACCGAAACAAAATCGAATTTGAAAAATGAAAACCGAACTGATTAAACTCTAACCATAACCAAACCAAACAATTAAGTATCAAACCAAACCGATTAATAGTCACATAAACCGAAATGAAATAAGCTCCCTCAAAGAAGGAACTCAAACTTAGCCAACACAAAGCAGTTGAATCAAAGAGCGAACACTGCCTATTTACAATCCAAAAGTGGAGAACATATTGGTAGCAGACTTGAACATTAGATTAAAGATATAGTTAGAAAGTTGCGAGCTTTAAGAAACATAGGGCTTTCAACTTTGCTTAGGAGATGTTTTGATCTCTAATCTTCATCGTCTGCATTTGTGAAGTCTTCAATCACTTCATCCCTATTAGATTGTTTGTTCATCGTGCGCAGCTCCTCGATTTCAAACTTGAGCATTGGATCACAAACCACTTTGTTGCTCTTCAGTTTACCTCGGCAGCCTGAGGATTCCAAGTGTGTCATATCCCATAGGAATAAACAGAAACCAGCACGGAGGAGGAGGAACAAGAGAGATATGTGTCTATAAGAACACACTATCTTACCAGCTATAGGACATTTCGCATTGGGATTGGTGGATATGTAATGCATGATTGAGGCTTTGTCGTAGACGTGCTTGCAATCCATACTGCAACCACAAAAGACTCGGTCACAATAGTCTATCATTCATTCATGTAATTAATTATCCAGTACAAAATGTAACTAGTTCTACTGCTACACGAAAGATAAAATAATATGACAGCTTTATTGTACCTGCGAACTGGATCTGTTAGTTCAGTGAGAGGCTTCCCGCTCACAGGGCATTTCACGTTTAGGAAAGGGCACTGAGTACTGGTCATGACAATGTCCTCTTCGTCGTCGCCAGGCATTGGTTGACCTGCATGATGAACGTTCTGCGGCAAAAAAAAATAAAAAAAAAATAGTAACCCCCAACTTAAGAAGGAAATCAGATTATTGACCTATTCGATTCATGCTAACTGAGGACCAAATAGATCTTATGATATAGAACATCACAGATGGCATTACCCAAACTGCTTCCCTGAACTGTCGCATCAAATGATGATTTTCTGGCACTGAAGAAGCTGTAGTCTTGAGCTTTGTAAACTCATCGTCAAGCAACTTTTTGAAGTCAGTTAACTGCATTCATTCATTATAGAGTCAGAAAGCCGTCATCTAAAACTAACAAGCATTTAGATTAAAACATGAAGGAGGAGGAGTGTGTATACCTGTTCCCCAGGCTGGTACCCATTAGCAACAGAATGAATAGCTGAGGAACGATGTGCACAATCACCATACAATTCCAACAGCTCAGCCACAGAGTTTTCAAGGTCTTTAACCTGTTAAAACCCCAAAAAACAGAGATCAAGGAAAGTGTTTTGGCTCAAGGTGACAATATACAATCCTGGATAAAACACACACCTTCTGAGTTTGGTTATCTTTCTCCAACTGAACAGCAATGTTCTTCATCAGAGTCACAGCTTTACGGATGTCCTGCAACACACAAAGTAAGCATTCAACTATGAATATATAAAAGACGAAAAGCCCCTTCAGAGAAGAAACAACAGCGAGAGGACTCAACTTTGATTCCTGGTTAGGATAACTTAGACCAATGAGAAAGCATATCTTTTTAAATTCTAACTATTCAAACCCATCATCATCCTAAAGCTTTCTAGCTCTCAATTTCTCAGAAATCAACATTCCAAAATAAGAACTTTGTGCGAAAATAAGAGGAGGCGGTTTGAATGAGAACAAAAAAATACTCACAGAGATTGTGGAATCGTTATCGGATACGAGAACCAACGATGCGTTTCGAAGCCTTCCGGCGACTGCGTTTGAAGAGGACGCCGACGCCATAGTTTTGGAGGGAGACTGAGAAGACGGAGAATGGTGGGAGGAGAGCTGTATAAAATACTCGAGGTTTGATGATGAGAAAAAACTGCGTGCCGTCTTCTGAGACTATAAATGATATGTTGTCTCTAAGGATACGAAACGGTGTCGTTCCGCTGTTTATTACCTTACCCATAAAACTATGACTTTGGGCTTAAACCTGAAGGCTGCGGCCCAAAACAACCTCCGGATTGCCTATTCTGACGATTTTGCCCTCACCGAGTTAAATCTTCTTTTTCTTTTTTAACAATTTCCGAATGGGAAAATGCCATAGGATTTAGGCAGGAGGGAGGCAGACATGAATCGCTCATCCACCACAGATACTTCATACAGTACGTCACTGCCGGTCCTAATGTGTAACACAGTTCAAATTATGCACATCTCTGTTCTCGTGTGCTCTGCTAAAAACAGCAATCCACAATTATTGATTCTTTAGCATTATTTATGACTTCCTATAAATTCCTTTCTCACTCCAAAAAACATCAGTTGTTGACAGTGATATTCTTTCAAATGATTTTCTTATTGAATAATTTATAAATGTATCATCTACAAAATTGAAACCCGTGTGGTTAATATCTCTCGTAATCAACTTAACGTGTCGACCTGAAGCTAAATGTGGATAAAATGACGAATATGTAATTATATTATTTTGTCTCCACTAGATGTGTAAAGAATATAGAAATGTTGATAAAAAAAAGTAAATAGAAATATACATAGGTAGAGTTATTTGTAGTGGGAAAGCAAAAGCATAGAGGTGAAAAATAGCAGAGGAGAAGGGAGAAAGAAAAGTTCCAAAAAAAAAAAAAAAAAAAAAAAGAAGGGAGAAAGAAAAATAAAGAAAGGATGGAAATATGATTTGATGTTAAAGCCTGTGACAATTCCATCCTTACTCAATTTTTATACGACGCGTCTAAATCCTCTCCGTCCGTTTCTTGTTTCGTATGGATGTGATTGCTTCTTAAGATTTGATGCATCCATGCTCCCATTTCTTTCTTTGTAATTTTGTATTTATTTCTTGTAAAAAAAGTTGTCTCGAAGATATTTAGTACGCACAGTGAAGAATCCAATATTTAGGTAAAACTCAGACTGCTCAACGGACAAAAGATCCAAGTAGTATCCTATAAAGTATAAACTGTTGGCTAGTAGAGGTAATTTACTTTTAATAGAATCTTTATAAAGAAAAATATTTTGGCTGACGTAGAATCTCCCCTGAGATTTACGGCCATGCACGCAATGCATGCTGTCAAGACAATGCCCCAATTATATATTTTTCCTAGATTATTATCTTAATAAAATTCAGCAATTTTAACAACTACGTGCGCATATACACACGCAAACATATTATACATATATATATATATATACACATATATATTTGGATTGGGGTGGTGTATTGTACACATCAACTCTGTCTGATTTAGCTAGTGACAGAGAGTTTTTTTTTTTGTTATATCACATCAGTTGCTTGTAGAACAGAAGAAACACAGATCATTAAAGTTTTATTTCCTCTTCCTTTGTCTTTAAATTTGTAAAATCTAGGGTTTTGTTGGCTTTGGAGCTTCCTCCTCTTGTTGTGTTGCCCAAAATGGATATTGATGTGCTCAATGGTTGGGAGAGATCAAGATTTGAAGATGGAACGGTAATGCCACCTGGATTTAGGTTTCATCCAACTGATGAAGAGCTCATTACTTACTATCTCCTCAAGAAAGTCCTTGACTCCAATTTCTCCTGTGCGGCCATTTCTCAAGTTGATCTCAACAAGTGTGAGCCTTGGGAACTTCCTGGTAAGCACCCCACTAGAACACTATCAAACCTCTAAACTTTCTGTTCCACTTATTTTATTCAAAAAAACTCTACAACACCTGAGTAACCGAACCTATATATATCTGGAGACTGGAATCATATCTTAAACCATCATTTTAGGTTTTAAGTGTCAGACTCTACTCAGTTTTTACATACCTTTAGACTTATTAGCCATCACTGCCGAAGTTTAGACTTTCCTCCTGTCCGAATCCGTCATAGATATAGAGGAAAAGCGTGTTCTTAGCTAAGTTATTGACATAACTCTACGAAATCTGATGATAAGAAATCCAATTTTCACCTCTATATCTAAACATAAATGATCATAAAGCATTTTGTTTCTCTGTTTGTTTTAGTTGAAACATTTTTTTATTTGTATAAAGTGTTTGACCGTTGTCCTCTTTGCAAAACCTCGTTGAGCAGAGAAAGCGAAGATGGGAGAGAAGGAGTGGTACTTCTTCACACAAAGAGATAGGAAGTACCCAAGGGGACTGAGAACGAACAGAGCAACAAAAGCTGGTTATTGGAAAGCAACTGGCAAAGACAGAGAGATCAAAAGCTCAAAGACAAAATCGCTTCTCGGGATGAAAAAAACTCTCGTCTTTTACAAAGGCAGAGCTCCAAAAGGTGAGAAAAGCTGTTGGGTCATGCACGAGTACCGCCTCGACGGCAAATTCTCTTACCATTACATTACTTCCTCCGCTAAGGTAACCTTCGAACCCTTTCTCTATATTCACTCTTATCTCAGTATGTCTATATACAATCAAAATGTTTTTTTTTTTGAGAAAGATTTTTTTTTTTTTTTGAGAAAGTATATATACAATACAATCAAAATGTTTTGCTTCTTTATTTTACTTTTACACAGGACGAATGGGTTCTCTCTAAAGTTTGTCTGAAAAGCAGCGTAGTCAGTAGAGAGACGAAGCTGTTCTCTTCTTCCGTCGCCGGTGTCAGTTGCTCCTCTTCCGCCGGGTCTGTAATTGCTCCGGTCATTGATACCTTTGCGACTGAGCACGTGTCCTGTTTCTCCAATACCTCCTCCTCTGCATCTCATGCCGATGCGAGCTTTCCTACGTACCTTCCCGCTCCACCACCATCTCTGCCACGTCAGCCTCGCAGCATTGATGATGACGTGGGGTTTGGTCAGTTTATGGGTCCGGGATCTTGGACAGCTCAATATCGACGCAGCGTTCTTGCTGAATCAACCTTCTCTGCCTCCGACGGTTCTTCCTCTTCCCCCTCCTCAGTGGTACGCACTGTACAGTGGAGCCGCGGTGAGTAGCTGGCCGTTTGCTCTCTGATGATCATCATAGATTCGTTTCTCAAGGAGAACAAAACTTTCGTTTAATTAATGGCTTTGTGTTAGTCTCGATTCGTGTCGTTATCGCGTTATGTTTATTTTCGTGTTTGTAATGTTTATGCATGAGTTTCTATGTTAAGTACATTGAATTTCCTAATTTCGTTTTCTTTGCAAGGTGCAAGTCGTCAAACTTTTAAAATTCTAAAATACCTGATAATTTCGTTTTATAAGTCGTTTTAAATGAAATTTTTTGTTCCAAAATATATGTCGTTTTCAATTTTCTATGTAAAATTTATTAATAATTAATGTTGTGTGACCAATAAAAATATAGCTTCTATTTTTTCATTGGTTAATTTATGGTTAGGTAAATGTTTAATGATGCTTTTGTTTAGAAAATATAAAAAATTAATGACTTTCTTAATCTCTGTGCATAGTTTTTAAACGACTTATAAAACGAAACAGAGGGAGTACAGTACAGTAGATAGCTTCTCAATTTCCTGATAATTGTTTTCAACAATCGGTAAATTAGTAAAGAAGTTAAACCATTAAAACTCACTTATTTTTTTGAAAGGGCTTTTGATTGTAAACATCGCTTAAAGTCCTGCGACTTGAATTGGGCTTTTAAAGGGCTTGGGCTTAGTAAAAGGTTTGTAGCCAACTGCCACGCGTCGTTCGACTCTAGGGCCTTGATTGGTACAGCTGATGAAGAAGCAGTAGCAGTATGCTATAGAAGCAGTATGCTGCAGAAGCGGTATACTCTTATTAAAATTTTTAATAAGATGATTGGTAAAGCAGTAGCAGTATACAATTTTAATTTTCTTATAAAAGTTATTATATAATATATTTATTTTAAAATAATATATATTAACTCTAATATATATATATATATATAATTAATATATATATATATATTAACATATTAATATTAATAATATATTTGTTATTAAAAATAATGAATCTTAATTAATAACATAAACTAAATTTTAAATCTGAAATATTATTATTTAAAACATAAATGTAAAATTTATTTAAAATATAAATTTATTTTTGGATATAAAATAATTTTGAATATTATTAAATAAAATAAATAAAATATAAATTTACTTTTGGATATAAAATAATTTGAATATTATTAACTAAATAAATAAATTATTATTATATATATTATATATATTAATATATAAAAGAGATATAATTAATTTATTTTATTTACTAATTTCAAAAATTATATTTATATAAAAATAAAACTTTGCAATTAAAATATTTATTTTTAAAATAATATTTCGCATTTAAAATATAATATAATTTATATAATTAAATTATAAATTAAATGTGAAATACTATTTTTAAAAAATATTTATATTGTAAATTTATTTTAGAAATCAAAATTTTATTTTCTGCATATAAAAATAATTTTATGATATTATTATCATTTTTTTTTTGTTCTATGATATTATTAAATCAAATAAATGTACTAATTATATATTTTTCTTAAATTTATAAATTGTAAATGCATATGCTCTTCCAAAAGCTTTATATGAGAGCATTTGCCAGAGAGCATTTGGAGAGCATTAGCATTTAATAAATGCTTTTCTAAATGCTTTTATAACAAATGTTGATTGGATAATGTGGAGCATAATGCTAATGCTCTACCAATCAAAGCCTAACTCAAGAGGTCCTTTTTGTCTCTCTCCTTGTGCTCCCAACGAAGCAAGTTTGGGTGCAAAAGAAGAAAAAGAAAAGAAAAGAAAAGAAATCGCCATGGAAGACGTGAACCAGTTGTTCGATGCTGCTTTCGAGTTCGCACACTATCCCGGTAACTATAATAATCCACACGCATCATCTCTTTTCACGTATCGTGCGATTGTTCTCTAAATCCCAAATCACCGTTTCGAATTTCAGGTCCTCAAGGTGACTCCTCGGTTAAGGAGTTCCTCGATCGCTTCCCTCTCCCTGTTATTTTCAAGTGATTTTCTCTCTTCACTTCTCATAGCTTTTGATTCTGATTGTTTATCTGAACCGTTTGAATCTGATCTTGTGGTTTTGGGGTTTATGGTTTAGTTATAGTTTCTTTTAATCTTTATCATCCTGGTGATGAACATGTTCGTTCGCAATACTCTCGTGCAGTGCGTTGCAAACTGAAACGGACATCCCAGGCTTTGAAACGACGCTAGTAACTTGCTTGGAAAGAGTTTTCAAGACTAAGTATGGAGCCTCACTCATTCCTCACTACATGGTAACTCTCACATACTTCTATTATTGTTCATGGAGTGACTCTTATTTATGTATATTCAGAGATTGATTTACCTTTTTTCCGGTGTATTGTTAAAAGCCTGTTCTGCAAGCTGGTCTCAAGGCAGATTCTGCAGTGGTGAAATCTCTGGCTTGCAAAACTGTAAGTATCTGAAAGTATGCTTTCTCTATATTTTAGTGGTTTGCTAATGTCTGGAGTATCCTTTTGAAGGTCACCTGTCTCTTGGAGAATCCAGATGCAACCGATGTTTCTCCTGTTCAGCTAATTGTTAGCAATGGCGTATACCCTCTTCTGCTTGAGTATATCATAAAAAGGTAAGAAGATAGTTCTAGATTTTCTTTATTAACCTTGTGCTCTTTCCTATGAGATTACTCTAGTCAAGCCACCTGTGGACCAAAGAAACATGTTCTAATTAGTTTTGGAGCGTAACGATTACTGTCTGGACTCTACAGGCTTTGGATTGGTTTTACTTACGGGATCAGATTGAAGTCATTAGTGTGCATCTCCACGTAGTTACTTTGCCTCGAAATTCACCATTGATGTTTTTTTCTTTTGTTTCTGCAGCGATGATGAAGTGGCTCATGCTGCAAGTGAGACTATTAAGAGCCTAGCACGCTTTCCAGACGCAATGGTTTGTGTTTAAACGTTTTCATATTAGTAATAGCCTATTACAGTTGCACCAACTAAACCCTCTATTTTCGCAGTCGGTAATTTTTCCTTCTGATACCAACGATGCTACACACCTGGGTAACCTTGCTGCAAGGAGTTCGTCGCTGGTAATGCACCGCTTTATTAATTGTTTTTCACCATGAAGCTCCATTTCTTGCCGTCTTCTTACAATTTTCTAACTGTTTTCCAGGCACGTGTCCGGGTTTTGTCTTTGATAGTGAAGCTTTTCTCGATTTCTCCACATGTAGCGTCAGCAGTTGAGAAACTCAGGGCTTCTTGATTTGCTCGAGGCAGAAATGAAGGGTACAAAAGACACTCTTGTGATCTTAAACGTTCTGGAGCTCTACTATGAGGTTGGCTTCTTATGTCCAAGATTAATATTGAGTCTCTTTCCCTTGTTCCCCACATTTCAAAGGAAAAATTTGAATTTTGTTGAATGTTTGTGCATGTGTAACGCTGAAGTTAATGGAAGTGGAGCACAGTTCAGAGTTCGTGCCACAAACTTCACTTATTCAGATGTTTTGTTCTATCATCAGGTATAAGCACACTGTTAAATCTTACTCGTTTTACAAAAAAGGAAATTGGATCCCTATTAAGCATCGCTTCAGCTCACCCATTTTCCCGGTATCTTCAAATTTAGTACAGTGGTACATCAATAGATCTCTTTCTGAAGTTGAGAGCAATGATGATAAGTGGCAGGCTCCTCTCGAGGGACAATATCTACAATACAGGTGGATGAAGCTTGTAAGATTTTATTTTTTTGCAGAAGAGTGTGATTACTTGGTTTCTTTTTTTATATGCTTTCATGAGAAGGGACTTTTTAGCTTTCTAAGAACAACTTTCGCCTTTGTCCCGAATCCAGGTGTGAAGGCGTTAATTTCAGCTATTGATGCGAGCCTGGAGTCACCGGAGATGAATGATACAGATGCACATGAAGCTGCGCTTGATGCACTTGGTCAGATTGGATCAAGTAAGTAGCTCAGTTTTCTTTGAAATTGCGTTTGTTCCAGCTTACTACTAAAAGTAGATTACCTAGATAGGTCATGCATTTTAGAGTTGTGAAAATATAAGAGCTACCGACAAGAATTTTTTTTTCCCTTACAGTAGTAATCTTGTTTGACTTGTGTATATTTTCACAATAACTGTTAGCAACGAAAGGAGCGAATCTAGTCCTTTCGACTACACCTCCAGCTGCAAGACACGTTGTTGCTTCTGCGTTTGATCGCAATGCACATGGAGGAAAACAGTTGGTTAGTGTTTTTTCTTCTTCTTCTCATCAACTTGAAATTATATGCTTCTTTGGAAAAACATGTTAAAAATATTCAATTGTTCCGGTTTCAGAATTTTAAATTTAAAACTCGCGATGATTGAAAAACTGTTTCATGAGACATTAAGGAAATCTTATGACTGTTTGTAAATGACATGTACAGGCTGCCCTTCACGCACTAGCATACATTGCGGGTGAAACACGGCCGAAGAGCAGCAGAATAGTTGATGAAAAAGCTGAAGAAAACCTTAGATGTTTAATATACGATGTTGCAGCACAGAGCACAAAACTAACCCCATCCGTGAGTTTATTTTCTCTTTTGCCTCTTCTTCCTCAACATATGTTTATGTTGTGAGCCATAGCATGAGCTAATTTTATGCTCTTCACACAAAATCGCAGGGTTTATTCCTTTCAGTTCTTCAACAAAGCTCAGAGATGCGTCTTGCGGTAAAACCATTAACCTCATCATCTAATATTTCATATCTTTTCCCCCTTTGTTTCCCTAGTTGGAAATTTTATAATGCAGCGCGCACACACACACACTACATTTCATTTAAAAGTGAAAACTTTTCTCTTTTCCTTCTACGCAAAACTCAGGATACGTGTCATCTAATTTTCACTAAGATAAGAGCCGTTACGGGCTGCCCAAAGAAACTCTAAACCTTTTGTTATGTGTTGTTTACAATATGAATCCTCAGGGTTATAGAACATTAGCAGCGTTGGTGGCTAGGCCATGGGGGCTGATGGAGATCTTGGCGAAAGAAGAGATAATAAACATAGTGACGGATGCAACCTACTGAAACTGCAAAGATAGGTAAACTAAGCAAAAAACTCCTCTCTCGCATCATCACCCATTTTGCCATTGAGTGGCTTCTTCCTCAACCGTATTTGATCTGACTTCAAACATATCTTACATTGTTGACACAGCAATGGAAGCGAGGTATAACTGCTGCAAATCAATTCACGAAGCGTTCTTGTGCAGTAACTTTGTTGATGACCCTCGTCGTCTAAAAACTGGTGAAAAGGTTTGAATCTTTTTCCCCTAACATAATATTTTAAGATGGAAATTATAGAATCTTTCTATGAATGTTGTTAAAAATGTTTTAATTTTTATTTGGTTGTGGCAGTTGCAAGAAGCTGTTCGAAGTGGACCGTACATGTCGAAGAAGTACAGAGACGCACGACCAGAAGTAATGATGGCCGAAGGGTTCTAATGACATAACTAAAAACCGAAAGTTTTTTTTTTTTAAACTTGGACCAGATCTGTGCCTCTTCTCCGTTGTTCGATAAGCAACTTTAGTTCGTCTTTTCTGTCTAAACAGCAAGTTTCAAGAAAGTTTCAAGAATCGACTAGGATGTTGTTTTGACCTTGAACAACAGTAAAACTTTTTGTTTCAACTCGGGCGTGTTAATAACAACAAACAAGCAGTATAAGCTGGTACGTATCTGTTACCGAATGTCATGGGCCTTGGCCCATCGGATTATAAACGGAACATTAGTCCATCTACAAGGGGTAAAGAGGTAAATAACTGTTATAGACATTATCTCTGTCTGGATAACACAAGGTCCGACGAATACACAGAGCCTGGGAGGAAGTCTTACCAGTTACGCTGTAGGAGAGCTAGAGAAAAGTGTCCATGGCGACAATAGTCCAGTGTCTTTCGTCATGTGCGACCCTCAATTCCAAATTCAAAGTCCTTTCTCTTAAGGGAGCTTCTTCTTCGTCGTCATCATCATCTCCAACTTCTTCTTCCTTGTCCACTCGTCGTGGTGCGTCGGCGACTGTCTGCTCCTCCCTCAGCTTCTCTCAGAGTGTTTCTCAATGTGTCGCCTTCTCCTCCGGTAAACCCCGCCTTTGCATTTGGTTCGTCCTCTTTGTGTTTTCACTGAAATTTTGGAGGTCTCTGCAGGGAATCTATGGGTGACAGAAGAATCCAGCGAGGCAATTGATTGTGTGTGAAGCAGCTCCGACGAAGAAAGCTGATTCAGCTGCAAAGAGAGCTCGCCAAGCCGAGAAGAGGCGTGTTTACAACAAGTCTAAGAAATCTGAAGCCCGTACTCGTATGAAGAAGGTCCATCTCATACTTCCTCTGCACTTTGTTTATACTACTAGTCTTGTGCTTTTAAAAAAAAAAAAAAAAAATTGAGCGTCTCTCTTAATAAGGATTGTTGATAAGCTTGTAATGCTGTTCCTCTGCAGTTTTAGTGACTAGTTAGGTGATTAGAAAATGTTTCTCCTTGGAACTTCTTGTAGTATCGTTTGGACAACACGGACCATTATAACCAAAGACAGTGACTGACGAGTTTGTTTAGGTGGGTTAGTCATCATCACTGTCCTGCAACTGATTTATTCAACTGGAAGCTGTAAGGGGATTAGATGGTTTTGTAAGAACTTGAGTGAGGTTTTTAAAGAGTTGATAGTTTAGAAACGATTAATATTATCCTCGTGATTTGCAAGTATTTTTTTCTTTTTCTTTCCAACATCTGTGTCCATCTCTTTCGATACATACAAGTTGTGTCAACGAGAATAAATTCATTTGTGACAATACTGAACAGGTTTTGGAAGCACTCGATGGGCTCAAGAAGAAACCAGATGCGCAACCTGACGAAATTGTTACCGTAGGAGAAACTCATCGGAGAGGCTTATTCTGCAATTAGACAAAGCAGTGAAGGTTAGAGCGCTACACAAGAACACTGGTGCGCGTAGGAAGTCTCGCTTGGCTAGGAGGAAAAAGGCAGTTGAGATCCACCACGGCTGGTACGTGCCAGACACAGCAGCAGCAGCAACAGAAGCTGTGACCATGGCTGCGTGACAGAGATAATGGAAAATTCGTTTTTCTTATAAGAGATCATATTGAAAAAGATGTGAAAATTGCTTTCAAAATCAAATATGTTTATTTCATGTATAATTCATTTCGACTTCAGTTTCTTCTTCCGTACTGTTGAGGCTAAGCATGTTGTCTTCTTCTTCCTTCGGCTTGACCTTAATCTGGTTTAGTAAGATCTCAGTCCTTGGCTCTGGTACCATTCCTCTTGACATCATTTCTCGGTAACAACTCAGTGCTTCTCCTATTTTTCCCTTCGTGTGCAGACCATGAACCCTAACAGTATACGTTCTTTGGATCTGGTCCTAACCCACTTCTCTCCATCTCATTCCATATCTCCCTTGCCTTCTCTTCATCTCCCCATTGCACATACAGCCTAAACACCAAATTGTACAAGTCACTCGTCATCTCACACATGTTCCTCCTCATCCTCTCCAAAACCGCCTCAACATCTTCAGGCCTTCTGCGAATACTTAAGCAAGCAACCGAAAGTCACATCGTTAGGCTCACAACTCCCACCTTTATCTTCCATCTCTTCCACTAGCTCCCAAACTTTCTCTGTCCTCCTTAGCTTGCAGAGATGCTTCAAAAGCGAGTTATAACTCACAACGTTCGGAGAACAACCTTTCTCACTCATCTCCTTGAACACTCCAAGAGCCTCAGGGATCCTCTTCTTGAAACACAACGCATCAATAACGTTATTACAGATTTTAACATCCGGGTCTCTATCCTGTCTCCCACATTCCCCTGTACAGCTCCATAGCCTTTCCTACTTTCCCTCTCTTCGTCAAGGCGTTGATCATCGTCCCGTAACTAACAACATCCGGCCTGCATTTAGAAGCAACGATATCTTTCCAAAACCTCTTGGCTTCAGTGGACGTTCCCCAATACACACCACCCGTTGAGAACAATGTTCCTCGTTTTGATATCATCATCATCACACCCGCCAAACTCTCTTCTACGAGAAGCAGAACAAAGTCTCCGCAAACTCAACATGCTTATACCTACACAGCCACATCAACAAGCCCACGAAACGCAACCAATTCAGTCCTCTATCCCAAACTCTCTCCTCCTCTCGTACACCTTCACGGCTTCAGTCTACTTATGAGCAGCAGCGTATCGGTTTAGCAAAACTCCATACGTCTTGTCAGTCTCTCTCAGGGCATTTCGTCGAACACTTGGTGGAACTCTTCGAAGCGCCTCATTTTCCCAAGAACGTCGAGAATCTCGTTGTGCACCTGATGAGCTAGTTAGATCAATCGATTTCTTAAGGATCAGTCGAGAAAGCGTGTGAAGCTGGTTTCCAATCAGACCGGTTCCGGTTCACCACTTCCAAAACCAACCCTTCGGTTAACACGATCCCGCACTTATCGAGAATCCGCTCGATTTCTTCGGGTGAGCTTCCGCGGTGGTTCTTTAGGACATTGTGAACATCGAGAGCGGATTGCTTGTCGTGTCCGGTGGAGTTTCTGTCGGGAAGAGTGTGAAGGGATTGGTTAACACCCAGGAAACGAAACCCGGAGACGGTGGTGATGTTGTTGTTGTTGTTGTTATGAATCGGTTTCTCCGGAGGAAAGAGACGGCGAAGAGCGACGGAGGATGTGGAAGTGGAAATCCGGCGCCGGCGTAGAGCATTCTGTAGGTGGAACAAGATTTCGGTTTTATATTTCCCTCTCATTATTCACAAACTCTCTCTTTTTTTTTTTTTTGAACACAAACGCTCTCTATGTTTCGATTTTTCTTGGAAGCAATGTATACTCCCAATTTTTAAAAGGTGAATTTTCAAAAATACCACTTTCAAGGTATCATTATTCATCTTTACCACCACTAAAAATACATTTTCAAAAATACCTTATTTATTAAAATGGTAAAGACTCTTATATTTTTGTTTTTATATGCTTTTCAAAATTCTAATCCCAAATTTTAAATCCTAAACTTCCAATTCTAAACTCTAAACTCAAAATTTTCAACTCTAAACCCTAAACTATATACCCTAAATTTAATATCCTAAACCCTAAACCCTAAAGTCTAAACTATAAACCCTAAATCCTCAACTCTAAACCCTAACCTATATACCTTAAACCTTAAAACATCAAATCTAAACCCTAAATCCTAAACATTTAAATCTAAACCCTTCATTAAAAGTAGTGGTAAAAGTGGTTAGTGTAAACATGAAAAGTGGTACTATGAAAATGGTATTTTTGACAATTTCTCTTTTTAAAATAAATTTAACGTTTTAGATAATTTTTTTTTTGTTCTAAGCTAAATGATGTTTTCAGTTTTTTTTAATTTTAACTTTATGTTATACTATAACTCTTTGAATTATGATATTTAATTTATTATTTGTCAGTTATGTTAAATAAATAAGTTAATGATAATTTTGTTTAAAAAACATAAACAGAATATTTTAGTAATTTATATGTGAAATTTTTTTATTCATAGATTCCCATAAAACCTTATTTTTACACATGCACAATAATAATTTGTTTTAATTTTTCAATTATAGAAAAACATTAAACCAAATCAAGTATTAGTAATAAATACTTTATTTGTTTTAGATTTGCGCATAAATAATAAAAATATTTAATTTATATATTTTCTAAACAAATATACTATCACTTATACACGTAACCATATTTTAACTGATAAAAAGATAAATTAGAAAAATATGAAACTCATATACTATATAAAATTAATAAATTTTGCATTTATGTTATAAAACGACAACATTTATTTTGACATAAAAAATTACTCTACAAAAATAACTTAAATGAAAAGGAGGAAAAAAGTGGTTTTTAGTGCGGATCGGATATCAAGGATATTTTAAGGTATCCTGATTCAGATCCTTATCCGACGTATCCATGTTTTTATTATCTTTATCTGGATTTGGGATTTTCGGATATCCGGATATCAAATATCCTCTTAAAAATTATAATAGTTGGCGAATATCCGGATCCGGATTTGGATACTTAAAATAAATAAAAATAATATTAAATATATAAAATATTAACAATAATTTTAAATAAAAGTATATAATATTTTTTAGTTATATTATATCTATGTTTACTACTCCCTCTGTTTCATAATACTTGATGTTATGCCTCAATGCACAAAGATTAAAAAAATTATTTTTCTCTAAAAAAGTATTTTATATATATAATTTTAAAGTCAGTTGACCAATTATAAAAAAAAAATAGATTAATCTAATTGGTTGAACAATTTCCAATAAAGTTAAAGTAACCTTAAAATCTCAAAACTTCATGTAAATTGAAACAAAACAATTCTTCTAAAACATCATCTATATTGAAACGGAGGGAGTATTACAAAATTTATATATATTAGTATAGAAATAAAAATATAATAAATAAAATTATTTTTTTACATATATATTCATGTTTTTAAAATAATTATCAATAAAGATTATGAACCCGGATATCCGAACTAAAAAATCAAGAAATTCGGATTCGGATTCGGTTTAAATGGATCTAACATTTTACTATCCGGATTCGGATCCGGCCACTATAGATATCCGAATTTTCGGAACGGATTCAAATCAGATCTTTCATCGAATCAGAATCTCGGATAATAAATCGTATCCATACTTTTTTAGCTCTTAAAACATCTTTAATGTAAGACTTTATTTTTTTTAAGATAAGATAAATTTTAGTAAAACTAAATTTACTCTAATTTTGTAAGTGAAAAATTGAGTAACAAATGTAATAAATAAAAGAATACCATATTTATAAATTTAATTCATGTTTATTTCATATAAACTAAAAATATTAAGAAATTATAGTATTTTTTTGTGTAAATTATTAAGTAGGGTTGTAAATGAGCTTAGGAATATAGATCCAGCAGATTATGTGGCTCGAAAAAAACTTAATCCTTTATCCATGGTCTGTCTGCCGACATACGTGTTGTCTCTAAATAAAAAACATAGAATACAATCAACATTTAATTAAGTGAGTAATCTTTAATCTTAGTCACACGTCTCCCTGTCGTCAATGTTATTACCATCTTTTAGGAAACAAAACAAACGGCGGCCCCACCGCCGTTAGAATCTCCATTAACAGACGCATACACTCCCTCTCTTTGTCTCCTTTCTGGATCATTCTCCACGTGTTCGTATTCACCACGTGGCACTACAGATCTTACATAAAACAAATCAGCTTTTATTAATTATTTTAGTTAATTGGTGCTCAGGTGGGCCTTATTGGTTTACTAAAAACATATTTTTGGCAGAGGGGGGCGGCTATACATCTTTTATGAAAAGTAAAAAGCAGTCAAACTCAACTTTGAATTGGAGCCGAGTCGAAGAAGTCACACATAAAACGCTCTTACACGCGATCGCCATCAGCTTGCGTCTAGCAGTGAGATTCACGTACTTACATAACGCAGATTATAAGCTGGGCCGCGCGTCGTCGAGTTGTTGCCAGTGTTATGTTTTTCTCTGTTTTTTTAGGCGCTGTTTCTGATTTATTTCCAAGTTTTAGAAATTTATTCTCGTTTATATTATGCTTGCTATATAGTGAACTTTGATAGTATTTCTAAGCTATTGACAAAAAAAAGATAGTATTTCTAAGCTTTGATTGAATCATCTTTTTGTTTTGCATATTATATATCAACAATATTAATTATTTCCTGTTCACGATATAGGATTACTTAATTACACAGACCCAAATTCTGCTATGGGAGCAAGATATCAATTCATTTGATCAAAATATAAAACAAAAACAGAAAAATCTGAGCATTATAAGGGAATTTACAGTTTCAATATATATATGGGAATTTATTGTGTGGCAATGCAGCAAACGCATATATCCACTAAATGCGTAATATATTGTCCAGGTTTCTTCTGATATATTCCATCACCCTTGTATCTTTTTATAGCATCATATAGGTTAACAATATATTAACTTACACATAATTTAGCAAAAACGAAGAATGTAACTCTTATATTTATTTATTTTTAAAAAACATGTTACTCTTATATTTTAAAATATTAAAAACAAACAAAGGATTTTCAATAACTAGATTACACTACGTTATAAATACTTGAAATGTGTAAATTTCATATATATTTATATTAAAATCTGTTTTCTATTAAACATTGTTACATATAATGTTTTTTTTTAGAAAGACAGAGTGTTTTGATTTCAGAAACAGAATAGTTTAATTGCATCAATGTTTAATACTCATCAAATAAATAAAAAGATATAGTGATAATATGTATATAAAATATTGATATTTCAGTCACTGCAATTTTGAGACTATATCTTTTATTTTTAAAGAAGGCATTTAAATGTTGAATAGCAAATTACCAATTCCTAAAATATGTTAAAACGCTTGGTGGTAAAAATAATAATAATCTAAAAACAAAAACGAAGGGTTGACAGTAAAAAAAACAATAGTCCTCGAAGGAGGAAACAGACACACATACACCTGGCATTCGTTAAGTGGAGGTTAGAAAGAAAAACCATGAAAACCGCTGTTGTCTGTAAGAGAAGCCGCTAAAAGCATTTGTGGCTTTGACTGTTCACAACAAAGCGCCCCAAAAGGAGCGTCGCTTTTACTCTCTCTTCATCTATATATAAACAATAACCTTCCACCTTCAATTATCACACCATCCATCCTCTCTCTTTCTCTATCCCTCTCCGATTATTACGTTATGGCCAAGATTTGTTTGAAACCCGACCCGGTTACTCCTAACCCGATCCACAATAATGCAAAGGAGATTCGTTATAGAGGCGTAAGGAAGCGTCCTTGGGGCCGTTACGCCGCCGAGATCCGAGATCCCGGTAAGAAAACCCGCGTCTGGCTTGGTACCTTCGACACCGCTGAGGAGGCGGCGCGTGCTTACGACAAGGCGGCACGTGATTTCCGTGGTGCCAAGGCGAAGACTAATTTCCCGAATTTTCTTGAGCTGAACGAGAAAGTGACCTCCGGTGGTGGCGGTTTCGCGCGGAGCCCTAGCCAGAGCAGCACCCTCGACTGCGCTTCTCCTCCGGCGGCAGTTACACCGGCGACTGATGTGATTGTTCCTCCGCAGCTTGAGTTAAGTCTTGGCGGCGGCGGCGGCGCGTGTTACAATATCCCGACGGCGCGTCCCTTCTACTTTTTGGATCTTATTGGAATCGGAAACGGAGGTCGTGGTCAGCTTCCGGTGTCGTCGGCGTTTAGGTCGACGGTGATGCATGTATCTACGAAGATGGCTTGTGGTGCCCAGAGCGATTCTGATTCGTCGTCAGTCGTCGATTCCGAAGGTGGCATGGAGAGGAGATCTCAGCCATTAGATCTAGATCTAAACTTGCTCCCTCCGGCGGAACAGGTCTGAGCTTTTGGCGGTTTTTGTATCATTTGCGACGCGCCTGCTTTTTTTTTTTGCGTTGCAGCTGTGATAATAATTTCACGTAGTTTTTTTCGTCTCACTCTAAAATAATTATATCGGTTTTTAGAAGAAAAATATATTAGTCGAGGGAGAAAATATATAATGTTAGCTGACATGTATCGTTATGTACATGACCGAAGATCTGAACTTTTGTTGTGTGCTTTTTTGCGACTTGGTTTTTTCACCATGTTGTTTCTCTCCAGTTTGTTTTTCTTTTGTTATTTGTATTCCAAATTTTCAATTATTAATTTGGTAATCTTCGTAATGTTCATCTAATTTCATAGATAAATTATCACTGCCTGGAAGTTGGAACTACAAAGTACTATCTAATCAACCAGCCAGCATCTTTTATTGGCCTTTTTGTGCTGTTAAATTAAAATAAAAATTTAAGGTTTACAATTGCGTCGTTTTCTTATGACAGTGGTTTAGTGAAAATTGCAAAATACTAATGGCAGTTGAAATATGATAAAACAAGAAAGAAATTGAAAGGCAAGAAACTAAATTAAAAGCAGGACTATTATTAAAAAGAGAGCTGAGTTTCTTACAATGGGTGGAAGGTTTAAGCAGGCACGCAGCCGGCTGTATTTGGCCCCATTTTTCTGCAGCGTATATTTGAAATCTCAACTCACTTACGTCGCTAGTTGTGCTTTATAGAAAACACCTTATTAGAACTCTGCAACCAAACAGAGGACCACTTATTCCTTTTACGTATCTTAGTTTTTATACAAACTGTAACACGCACTCGTGTCTCCTTTTAACTAGTATTTCTTTCTTTCTTTTTCTTTTTCCTTTTGTCAACATAATTATTTATTTCTTTCATAATCATCGACTAAAAATTTTTGGAAGTCAGTGTCTATTATGACGTAGTACTAATTTTTTAAGTTTTCTGAAAAAGCATTGTTCACCCCATTTGTGTTTCACTTACTAATAAAAAAAACGGAATTAAAACGGTTTATTCAACAGTCGTATCTATATTATTAAAGTTGAAGTACAAAATTGGAGTGTTTGGAGACATAAATTGCAGTTTAAAAAGGAGGTTTGTTTGGAAACATGGATAACAATATTAAATGAGAATTGTTTGGAAACATTGATAACAGTATATTTACTTCTTTTTATTTATACATTTAGTCATTGCATTTATAAAAAAATAGGTATTTCCTTTTTGTAATTTTTTTATTTACAGATTTTACCACTACAATTAAAATCAATTTAAATTAATTATAATTCCAAACTTATCTAAACAAATTGATGTCTCCATATATTGATCATTATTAATATGTAAAATTACTATTAAAAAAAATATTTCACTTATTTTAGCCAAACACATAAAAATATTTTTTTTTATTTTTTCACAAAATCAGTTAGGCATAAACATTCGGATACCCATTTAGGTACGAATCGTTTCTTTCGGGTATAGATTTTTTGGGTTTTGAAATTTTTTTTTAGTACTTCCTTTTTATTTATTTTTTATTTATAGATTCTACCATTGCTTTTAAAATCAATTTAAATTAATTAATTAAAATTTCAAAAATTATCTAAACAAATCGATATTCATATATTGATCATTATTAATATTGTAAAAATATTAGTAAATAAAAAATTTCTATTTAACTTCATTTAGCCAAACACATAAAAATATTTTCTATTTGTTTAAAAAAATCATTTAGGCATATACATTCATGTATCCATTTAGGTACGGGTCGTTTCTTTCGGGTATATATTTTTTGGTTTTGATATTTCTTTTTAGGTAGTTCTTTTTTGTTTTTTGTTTTACAGATTCTACCACTGCATTTCAAATCAATTTAAATTCATTAATTACAATTCCAAAACTTAGTGAAACAAATCGATATTCATATATTGATCATTATTAATATTTTACAAATATTACTGAATCAAATTTTATATTTCACTTAATTTAGCCAAACACCTAAAATATTTTTTTATTTGTTTACGAAATCCGTTGGAAATAAATATTTGGGTACCCATTTAGGTACTGGTCAATTTTTTCGGGTATTGATTTTTTGGTTTTGATATTAGGCCATGTTTGGATATATATTTATGTGTGAGTTTCAAATTGAATCCCCCGGGTCTGTATGAATTTTGTTCTGATGTATACGAAACTAAAAATATTCAAAAAACGAAAGTATTTGAAATTGATTTATATTTGAACAAAAAATATTGGCTGCACATAACAAAAAATTACCGTACATTTGCATTCAAAATCATTTTTTTAACAACAAACTACACAAATATGTTTATTTGTATAAAATATTAAACTACAATGTAAATATTCAATTAATATAGAAATATGTCATATTTTTTAAACAAAATATCAATATAAAAGTATTATACATTTGCGTTCTGAAATTATTTATTTTAACAACAAGCCAAATAAATATAATTATTAGGGAGAAAATAAAACAAAGCCAAAAACACACATAGTTTACTAGACAGACTCAATATGTCAAACTTATTATAAGAAAATTTTAGTAAGATAAATACATTCAATTATTACAAACAAATAATATATTTCATAAAAGTGAAAATAATACCCGCCCTTTCAAGGGCGGATCAAAATCTAGTTATATATTACAGGAAAAGCGTAATTTAGAAGGTTAACGTTACCGTTAAATCGCCGTTAACCACGGCATGTTGGGTGATGTGTCACGTCAGCTAAGTGAACTGTCGTATTTCTCATAAAACTTGGAAGAGAGTTATTAGGCTTCAGGTGGCCACTTTTGACATTTACAATGACGCCGTCCTTCACACTCTGTTCACATTTCATACTCGCTTTAATATCTGTATGTAGTACGAAACCCCTTATAATTATAGATTTTTCGAAGTTGTTAATTAATTATAATGACTTGGAAGTATACAATACAAAAAGGCGAATGTCTTATTTAAGTTTCGAAAGAAGAAACCAGACAACTTTCTTTTCTTTAGGTAAGATTCAGTTCAGGTCGTGTCTCTTTGGTGCCATTTGTAGGGTTGTACATACGGGTTGTTTTGGTGCCATTTGCTTTTATAAATGTGGGCTCCGGCAAAGGCCCAAACTATTATTAAAGAGACCCACTGTATTATCTGCTAAACTAGTTATTAACATTCTAATCAAGTTGAAGCACGTTATTACACCAGCCTTGCAATGAGCAATTTGTTAGCCTAGTAACCAGCAAGTGTGTATAATAATATGATGTCTACTAGTAATACATACTCCTCACTTATATATCAAAATTTGATTTTTATATAGAGATATAATAGCCACACCGAAGTGGTTCACACTAGCACGTATTACCACGTATCGGTTTTTTGTCTCTGGCGATGCCAAAATATTAATTTCTATGTGGCCAAGACTCGAATCATGGTGGCTTCACCGTATTTAGATTTTGCCTTCAAGTTAATCACCACCAGATTACAAATTCTGGTTAAAAAAAATTAGTGATGTTTATTAAACAATTTAACCAATAAAATTTTAATAAATACTATTAAATTTTTTAAAATTGATAATTTTTCATTAAATAATACATTGAAAAAATAAAAAATGTATTTTTTAAAAACAAATTTGTTTTCTAGAATATGTATCATTTTGAAACAAAAGGAATATGTTTCTATTGAATAATACAATTTTGTTATAATTTTAACAACTTGCCAAACTTGAAAGCTATTCATTCAAATAAATAATACTCGTCCAGTTGCATTTTAGTTGTAGAATAATTTTTTTTGTTTCAAAATAAGTATGTTTTAAAAAAAAAAAATACAAAATTTATGACCAATATTTTATATTTATTTTTATTGGTTAAAACATAATTAGATAAAGATAATAATGTTTTTATTTTAGAATTATAAAAAGTTAAATTTTTCTTAATCCGTATATTTAACCTAAAACAAGAGCTAAAATGAAACGGAAAAATATAACAACAACAAAGGCAAACCCATATGTGCTTCCTCCTCAAAACACGGAAAAGAACATTGCGAAATCACTAAAACATAAAAAGTAAAACACGAAAGAAAGAAAAAAGAACTTATAAATACATCTTTTAAACCAAATTATGCACATAAATAACTAAAATCAATGAATGAGGAAAAAAAAATAAAAAAACACAAACCAATGATTTCAATTATATAATATGCTGTTGAGTCTCAGGATGGGAGATTAAAGATCACGAGATGACTGGCTTATCCATCTGCAGAGACAAACACAAAGAAACCAGTATTCAAACTTTAAAATCATATCTTCACCAAGACATTGTTCATGCAACATCATCATTATCCATCGAACAAACCTTGAGAGTAAGAATCTGCCTAGTGGGCTAACATTTGTGTTGGAACTAAACTCCTTGTTAGCTGGTTTTCTTTTGTTCTCCGCATCAACGGGTGCGCTCTTGGAGAAAACACGGACCGCCATGTCCTGCAAGTCCTTCACCGAGGCTTCTTTTGAACTGTTTATAAATTAAGGAGTCATCAGTTCAAGTAGTAATAATAATACACAATCAGATGACAAAACATGTGTTTGTGTCCGTGGTCTTTTATAAAGTTTTGTGTACCTTCCCAAAAGTTCAATCAGCTTGGCAACAAAAGCTTCACAAGAACCAGGGTTTTCACGTTCCATTGCCACGAGGGATCTCGACACTGCATGTCCTATAGACCCTTTTGAATCGTCACCAAGAGCCTACCACCACAAACCAGAATACATGATCTTCTTGAATAATATGCGTCTTCTCCTATATCTTAACTAATACCGATGAATACCTCTTTTAGGGACGGTATGAGCAATACTGACAACGATGCAGGCAATGAATCCCATATGGGGTCTTCTTCTTCTTCATCACTCACTTGTTGTGATTCTGGAAGTGCTTTTTGTTTACCAGACTTATCGCCGGAATTTCTGCACAGGTTTTAGCTTCATGTTAGGAATGACCACGCAAAAATGCTGTAACAAGCATACGCTATGATCTAGATGTACCTTGAATAGTCAGAATCTTTTGTCATCTGTTCCCTTCTTCGGTTCACATTCGCATCCTTATTGTTATTCCTCATTCCAAGTCTTTCTCTAGCATTTCCCCTTCTGAAACCTGCGTCAAGTGCCGCCTTTGCCTGAAAGAAGAATTGATGATGACTATAAAGAATTCTATGATAAATCAAGATGACCAGAAGAAGATATCTAAAGCAGTGTAAAGGTACATGTAAATTCATTACATAAGACAAAGGCCAAAGTTAGTACGATTCACATAGACAACCCATAGGGATAATTAGGTTAAAGTAGTTCACCAACCTCAGCGAGATTTGCAATGCTATCTTCTGAGGCACTCGAAGTTCTCTCTTGATTCCCTAGCCTAGATTTTGGGGTACGAGGTGATGCATAGTCATCGTGCTGTCCACGGACAACAACAGTTCCACTTGTTGAAGCATCATCCAAAGATGCATACCCGCTGCTAGACTGCAAGGCAGAACCGGTAATCATTCATACGAGTTGTCTTGAAAAAAAACAGAATTTCTGTAGAAGATGTATCAAAGGCTGCCAGAGATTTTATACCGCAGAGATTTGTTCACGGAATATTGAAGATGATTGAGAACGTTTTGGGGTTCTTATGACAACAGTTCCGGATCCACTGAGCGATGAATCTTCCTGAATTTAGAAGCATAAAGGGTTATGTTGTGGTAGTTCTCCACGTGAAACTTGACTAAGTGCATACTATAAATGGTTAATCAAATGACATAAAACATGCATAATGTGAATGCTTTAGAAAATAATTTCAAGGTGCAGTGATAACAGCAAAGAAATGGTGTGAAAGGAGACAGACTGCATCTGTCACATAAGAGGCAAAGGATCTTACCTCATCGTGGAAGCCGTCTTCATGGTCGTTAACTGTAATACCAGAAGTGGGTGAAAACTGACTACCACTAGCTCTTGTTGCTCTTTGCGAAGTCTGAGTCGAAGGAACTTCTTGGCGCCTCTCCCTTGCATGAGGAGGTTTTAGAGCACGAACTGTTCCAATACCCTGAGAGCCCCCAATGCTAAAGTCCCACCCAGCATTTTTGACAGTTTTCCCCTGAAAACTGTAGCTACAAGTTAATACATATTTTATATAAAAAAAAGAAACAGAAGAAACCCCAAGGGCAGATTTCATCAAACCTAGATCCAGATATTCCTTGGCTTCTCTCATCTCTAGCCACTCTAACAGTACCGGATGATTCAAATGGAGCTTTAGGACCATTCCGAGGAGTCTCTACATCCTCTTTTACTTGGTACTTTGGTCGCTCTCTTCAAAGAGAAAAAAAAAAGGACAGAATAAAAATATTAAAACAAACATACGGGTAAAACCCATCTAAACATTAGTTTTGGCATACGATCACAAAAGAAAAGTAGCAAAACTGAACCACAGGCAAGAGCTGTTGAAGAGAAAGAAAAAACACAAACCTTATCCTCTCAAGAAGTTTAGGGCTTTTCTTAGCATTCTTAATAAATCTGTGTTTAATAAGTTCTTTGGCACTCGGTCTCTGAAAGAGTAAGTCTTGTCTAAGAGATCTTGAAATATTACTACCGCTGAGAAATAAAAAAAAAAAGCAAAGATTACTAGTAAGTACCTCAGCAGGGACTTTTTTCAAGCATAATGAAACGAACTCCTTCACCGGACGGGAAAAATGCTCATCTAACTGCATAGGAAAGGAAGAAGGTTAAACATTATAGGCGACTTCACAATCGAGAAATCGCAGTGATAATCTTGATTAAATTTTTATCGTATTTATGAAGAAAAATGTGTGACCTGAGGAGGATTTTCCCGAGGAATGATAAAAAGTACTCTCATTGGATGAAGGTCAGCTAGGGGAGGTTCTCCTTTTGCCATCTCGATAACTGTTATTCCGAGCGACCATATATCTGCCTAAAAACAGTCCCAGCATCAGAAACAATTCTAGATATGCTACGAAACGAGTATAGCATCTACAGGCACAAAAGACATGTCAAGTTAGGAGAAGTGAAGGCACTATACCTTCTCATTGTATCCTTCTGAGTTCTGAATCACTTCTGGTGCCATCCAAAATGGTGTTCCTACAAAAGTCTGTCATTCTTTAACATATTAGCGCAAGCAACCCAGATCAAGAGCGAAAACTCTTAAGTCATCAAGAATTATAGATAAGATCTTTCACAAACTGACCAGAGGACCATTTAGTCATTTCCCATCTTTCAGAACATTGCTTACCATTACATCTTTCCCACAATAAAACATGCACATGATTCTATTATACGAGGCTATACATAAGTTACTGGAATGGAATTTGCAAATAGACTGAATATAAACCGCACAATGCAAGCAGCAACATAAACAAGGAGACCAGAATCTTCATTACCGGCCTTCATATAGTGGGAATATAAAAGATATACAAAATTAAGAGAGATCATGGCATAATAAAGTAAGCACCTTCCTTCTTGATATTGTCCGTGTTAGTTGTGCAGACACACCAAAGTCCGCCACCTGATACAGAGTGAAAAAAAAAAAGTTGACGACCCTGTTCGTGCAAAGTCTCATATGGAAGATTTTAATGTCATAAAAAATGCTAAAAAGCAACACCTTAACATCGCCATTCTCGGTCAATAAAATATTAGCAGCTGCAACGATAGGAAAAAAGTATAAAACAGATTTGATCACAGAAAACCAGAAGACATGATAAACACAAGACAAGACCTTTGATGTCTCTGTGGATCTTTCCCTCACTATGCAGATATTCAACAGCATGAAGCAGATCACGTGTGATACAAGCGATTGATGTTTCATCCAACGGGTGACCAGACTGAAGCTGCACAAGAGAGATTGCTTTTGAGGATTATAAGTAGAGAACAAGATTCTCCACAGTGCATGCATCATCACACAGAACTATATTTCCTAATTAATAGAATCCTGACTACAATTTGCAAAGAAACGAGTTGACATACAAGATCAGCAACAGAACCACCGGCCATATATTCCATGATGATCCACAGTTTAGTCTGATGAAGGTAAGACCCATAGTATTCGGTAATATATGGGCAACGACATTGTGACAATACCGAAATTTCCTGGGGGTCGAAAAACGGAAAATGAGGACGAAGATCTTTGTGCACAAATGTTAAACCACAGAAACTGACGTCAATCAGGAATATACCTTCTGGATATCTTCGATTTCATCTTCTCTGCCAGATATCAATTAAGAAGGTTAGTAAAGAAACATCACTGAGCATAGAAAACATACTAAATCTGTTTTTCTATTGGAAGCTGGAGAAATAGTATCGTCACTTTAATCTTTGAACAATATAATACCCAAAAGCTTAAATGCATAGATAATAGAAAGAGAAAGTAGTAAAATGGAAAGAGAACTCACGATTCTTCCAGGTCGATAACTTTAATTGCAACTTCTTTGTTGAGCTCCTTATCAAACCTGGTAAGAAGCAGCAGCAGTTCAGCATACAAATAATATCGGCACCCAATTCTTGATTTTTTTTTTTTTTGCAAGCGTGAAATACTTAGCAAACAGGAGCAACATAAAAAAAAAAACTGAAAGGGGTAATAGAAACTTACGCTTTATAGACATCACCAAAAGATCCTCTTCCGATTAACTCAACCTGGCTAAATCTGGCTCCAGCTGCCTCTTGTAAACCCACAACATCGTCCATCTTCTCCACATACAAGGAAAGCAACCTCTCTCCCCCACCCTCCAGCAAACACTATACTTAGAAAATAAATACCCCACAAATCAGCTAAACCCTCCCCCCAAAAAAAGTCAACCCTACAACTAGCTTCCACTCCATCACACAAGAACTTCTCCAAGTACCCACCAAAAGAAAGCAACACACACACAAATCTTTATGTAAACCTGAATAAAATCTGAATATACCTTTTACTCCAAGCAAACAGAAAGATTATAATATATATAAATATATGGGGTGACATACAAAACCCGCAAAGCTCCGGCCGTTAGGTGGTAATGGACCAAAGTGACAGCTGACCAAGACTGACAAACATTTTGCAAGTAATCTTATAATATATTCGTTACTCTAATAAACTGAGAAGCAGCAAACACACACGCAATGTTGTGACATCGTCACTGATTCGATCAGTGAGATAAACGAACAAAATTTCCTCGATTACATTTATCAAAGTTGTCTAAAAAAGTTTAGGATCGATCCAAATGACCTGATAATTCGACAAAGACGGCGGGCGAATACTACAGATCTCTTTTCACCTTTCGTTTTCTATTCTCCGGAGAGCAGCAAGAAAGAGATCGAGAGAGAAACTGTTTGTTGGCTGGCAGTCAGAGGAAGCTTCCTTGATTTGATAATAATTTCTCGTTTTTGATTTTTCCTTCCATTTTTTTTTTCTTTTTCCAGAATTCATTCACATGAATTATCGACCCATCTCATGGTCCAGCCAATGAGGCCCAAATTAAAAGCATAAAAAGTCCAAATAAAGCCCATTTACTTCCTGAGAATCATTTTTTCATTAAATAATCAGGCCCATGGACAAGTCCTTCATTTCAGCCGAGAGAAACATAATGCAGTAAAAATATATACAAACTTTTTTTTTTTCGTCAATGTTTTTAATAAAAGATAACGGGCCGAAACCCACAACAAATTACAAAGCCCATTACAAACCGGGCCACTACACACCATTCAACTGGGCCTAAGCCCATTTCTACGAAACCCTAGTTTCTAGACGCGGCCGCCTCGCAGATCGGTCTAGGAAGAAGCGCAGACACGTGTAACCAACCTCGCCGTCGAGGGACACATGTAGCAAGGGCCATCGCGTCACCACCGCTACTCGTCAAACCGGAGGACCCAATACCGAATCACCCGGCCTCGCCGGATTCGACACCTCCACATCACTCCACCGTGAACGCCTTCGATCTCATGGGTGATCGAAATCAGAGAGCTTCAATCGCCATGGCGAGATCTCCTCCACCAATAAACTCCGCGAAAACCCAAGAGAAAGCTTCACATGCATCAACACCCTTCCCGTCATAGGTCTTCACCGACCTCCGACGAAGATTGAAACAAAGAAAATAAAAGGAAATCGCAAGAACAAACCCAAAAGAACAAAACAAAGAAAGGACGAAACTAAACCCTAAAGATCTAGGGAAACCGAAGCCGACGACGCAAAGCTGTGGTAGCCTTCACCTCCCGGAGACTAGAGCCGACGACGCCGGAACTGACGAAGCTTCCACATCTCGGAGACAAAACCGGCGGCGACGAAGCTATGAGAGCCTTCGTCTCCCGAAAAAAGAACACAGATTACATAAGCTTTAAAGGAAAGGACGGGTTCCGGCGACGGCACGCACGCTCACGCGGCGGCCGACCACCGGACCCAGAACCAGATTTACTTTCTCTCTCTTCTCTCTCTAGTCTCTCTTCTCTCTATAATCTTCTTTCTGTCGGTTTCCTACGTTCTTTTTCAAAAAAAAAATATATATACAAACTAAAGTGTTGAAATATTTTTTAGTAGTTTTATTTTTGAAAAATAAAATTTTATATATTATATGATTAAAATTTGTATATTTTGATTTTTCTTTTTTTCTGCGTTTACTAATACTTATTTCTGGATAATTTTCATATTTATGTATTTTAAAATATATATCCTAAAATGTAAATGAGATTTCATAAGTACTTTGACATGACAGTACTGTAGCGTTTTGGAGTATAAAATACAAATATTTTTTTTGTTGTCAGATAAACCAAACAATAATACAGTATATAACTTTAGTACACCTATATAAAACTTATTAATAATTATAAATTTATGATATTATTGATAATATTCTTAATTTTATTATTTTATTATTTTATTAATATATAAGTTTAAGCTAAAGATATAATATTTATCGAACTAATGTATATTAATTTGTTGAGTGTGAATTATATATATAGTTTAAATAGAAATTGGACAAAAAGGACTAATCCAGGCTTTTAATATTAACTAATCTCAAATCATCATTTACTTTAATTCATTGAAACACAAAAAGAGTTGAGCAGAAAAAAATTCATCCGTTCAAATTTGTTTTTAAAACGACAAATCTTTTTTTTTTCAACGCCATAAAATATTTTAATCACTGCTCATCTATCATTTGACAGATTCACTAAATTCATTCCTAGCAGAAAAAAGAAAAAAATGGGTCGCACGAAAAGAGAGATGGTAAAGAACAAGGCCGGTCAATGCGGAGCAAAGACTCGTCAGAAGTTCAGACTGATGCACCAGACCAACTCTCTGTTTTGAGTTTCCTATTTTTTTTAGTTCCAATCACTCACACTTCTCACGCGTCATCAACTGGTGTGTAGTTTTCACGCAATTCGATTTTTCCACCTTTTTGTCTTTGTTGTCTACGTGCGATTATGCGTATTATGCACACGCTTCATGTACAAACCAAACGCAGGTCCATTATTGATGACAAAACCATTCTTGGTCTTCTTACACATGAGCACGTGCGCACGTGACTCTTAAATCTCTTCTTCCTATATATTCTCTTTGTCGTGCTTCTCCCCCCTTAATCTGCGTGCGTGTCATACATATGAGTAAAATGAATATTGGTCCTAAATCAAATCCCAAGTTTGACGACAGCGAAAACGAAAGCTTTACTCTTCAGGCTTTGAAAAGAAACAAAATGTATCTTTAATAGTTTTTGAAGTACAAATTTATTTTTGTTCAAACAGTTTTCAAGTATAATTATATCGTTGAATGGTTTGTTATTTTTTAAAACTGATCAGTATCACTGTATTTTTGTATACACAAAACATTTTATAATTTTTAGCGAGCAAAAATGTCGTGTGGTTGCAAGTTTAATCATAACAACAACAGTTTGTCCACTCCAAAAACCTTATGATTATTTCTCTTTCAGAAAAGCAATACATTAGTTAATTATATTAATCAGTTGTTGATAATTGGATTCCATTAAAAGAAATATAAAGCGAACTAAAATGATTTCACTAAGAAAACATTTCACGTAATTTTGACTTTCTTGGCCTAAGAGATAAAAACTTTTTCACGCAAAGAAACTTTAACATTGAGTTCAATTGGCTATCAATAATAATTAATCATATATTATTTTGTTGTAAACTATACCAAACTCCAAAATATTCGTATCTTGTTGCCACAAGATTAAAGATTATACTAACAAAGTGGTCAGAACTAAAATAACACAACATCACGTTGGTTTTTGAAAATCAGATAAATAGTTTAATTAAAAAATTAAAAACTAGAACATAAAACATAAAAGAGTATCCCCACGGTCTGAAGCTTGAGCAAAAGTAGGAAAGAAGAACAAAAAGTTCAGTGAGAGGAGAAACTTAACACATACATATAATACAAATCGACATATTTATTATATAGATGGTGGGCTCGGAACCTCATCACCAACATCATCATCATCATCATAATCAAAACCATCAGCAGCAGCAACAAAGGAGCAAAGAAGCTTTGGGGATGGTGGCTCTACACGAAGCCCTAAGAACCGTTTGTCTCAACACCGACTGGACTTATTCTGTCTTCTGGTCCATTCGTCCCCGTCCGTAAGTGTCTCTCTATCTGCTTCTCACTTTTTTTCTCTTATCTTCTCTCTTTCTTAACGATGTCGTTTGCTCCTCAGGAGAGTTCGAGGCGGTGGCAACGGCTGCAAGGTCGGCGACGACAATGGAAGCTTGTAAGTTACACTTGTTAAATTTTTATTTTTATTAGTCAATGGTCAAGACTTTGCAGACATTTAGTTAATTATGTCTTTTCTGAAACATGATTAAAATTAGGTCAACGTTTCCCACTTGTGGTTTATCGGTTTTAATTAGTCGCCGGAAGCTTTTCTCGCAAACCTATTTTCCGACAAGAAACTAGATAAGACCATCATTACCATAGGCTCGAGTTTAAAAAAAAAACATCCAAAAGTTGCTGCATCAAGATTTAATGTAGATATGATAACGTAGTTATATTTGCGACTCTATATAACTTTTCCAGTTATGTTGGCGACCTTTCCTTAAGTTTTTTTTTTGGTATTAGCTTTTTCTTTTCTTACTGACTATTTAGATATGATCTCTTTAATTAGAAGAAAAGAGTTATTGATCTTCAGAAAAGACATCAGCTATAGGTGATATATAACGAGGACGATCTTGTCTAATAACACAGTTTTTTTAGCGAATGAACTACATGAATTATATGTCAATAAATGTAGATGCTTATATATATATATGCTTTATGTATAATGACGTGTGGGGCTGCAGGATGTTGATGTGGGAAGATGGATACTGCAGAGGAAGAGGAGGATCAGGAGATTGCTACGGAGAGATGGAAGGAGAAGATCCTGTTCGTAAATCTTTCAGCAAAATGTCAATCCAGTTATATAATTATGGCGAAGGGTGGGTATTTGGTAGGTCCTTAATTACATATTTGGATGTGTGAATGTACAAAAATATCGACCTTAATTATCACTGCAAATTTACCAAAATGTAGAAATTACCAAAACGTAGAAAGTATTTATCCTCCGGTTTTCTGGGTTTCGTATCATATTTGCTGGTTAACAGGTTAATGGGGAAGGTTGCTTCTGATAAATGCCACAAATGGGTTTTCAAGGAACAAACCGAATCAGAATCTAATGCCTCTAGTTACTGGCAAAGCTCCTTTGATGCTGTAAGTATATTTTAAAAATAAAATTAACGAACATTTATGTATCTTAAGACTTGGATCTGTAGATTTTGTAACCCTAGCGAGATCCATCTCTACAAATATGCAGATTCCTTCAGAGTGGAATGATCAGTTTGAATCTGGAATCCAGGTAAGATAAAGTACACTAATCATATAGTGTAATGTCATTTGGTTTCTTGTTCCTCAAGTAATCTTTCTGATGCTTTTGATTGCACATTCAGACCATAGCTGTTATCCAAGCTGGGCATGGCCTTCTACAACTCGGTTCTTGCAAGATTGTAAGTATAATTCACAGTAAACTAAAGTTCTTACTTGATATATATATATATATCGGTTATGTTCTCTAAACCGGCCTGTTTTTACTCAGATACCTGAAGATCTGCACTTTGTACTTCGGATGAGGCACACCTTTGAATCACTAGGTTACCAGTCCGGATTTTACCTCTCTCAGCTCTTCTCCTCAAACCGCAGCCCTTCGTCTTCAAATACATCCCTCATGGGCTCAAACCACCCTATACTTCCTCCTCAGACGCAACAACTGCAACCCTCTCAGCTTCCTCTCTACAACTGGAGTGGCTCGAGCCAGCGACCGATGATGGCTCAATCCTCTATGCCTGCCTACCAGCCTCACATGCCTTTCCCTGTGATGCCACATCAAAACAAAGAACAAGACTCCGACGTGAAATGGCCCACCGGGCTATCTTTCTTCAATGCATTGACTAACAACGTCAATGCTAAGCTTCTGTTTGATTCGGAGGGTTTAGGTGACAAACCAGAGCATCAGAGCCACCAGGACCAGAGCCAGGAACAGAGCAACACTGAGAGTCATGCGAATCCGAGTGAGTTCTTGAGCCTTGATAGCCACCACCGAAACATGAGTTACTTGGAGTGATGATATTCGTGTATGACTCTCGTAAGGAACTTAGTTTGCTTCTTTTATATGTTTTTGTTTTGATGGTTTTGTCATGACTTGTGTTGGACATAGTTGTTTACTCTCTCCTTTTTCAAACAATCTACTATTTTATTTAGTTAATTTTCAGCAGTTTACATTTTTATTTCTTAATTAAAGCTTTCTTGACCATTTCAATTTCAATTTCTAAAATAATATATGATTTTAAATCACTATATTTTGTTCAGAGATGGTAGATTTAGTTTTAAAACTATGCTTACTACAAAATATTGGTTTTGTAATATTTTGTAAAATCTAAGAGGTTGTTTAGATGATCGATGATGTGTACGTAAGTTATAAATTACAAAGAACTAAAAGATAGATTGTAGTTTTGTTTATACATCATAATTAGTGATATCAAACCAAAATATTAGCTACACAACCCAAATATATAGATTTTATTCCTGAACATTCGATATACTTTGCTTCCAATAAACACGTTAAAATTTCACAAGTCTTTTCTCAGGCTCCCTCCAATGCATGGCACTCTCTACAAGTAAAAATCGCCGCCATTAAAATTCTTCTCCACCACTTCATCACCCTACTCCCTCTTCTCTCTTCCGCCTTCTTCTTAATCCTCGCCGCCTTTTTCTTCTTCCGGCCACCAACTCTTATTCCTCCACTTCTTTTCACCGGCGCAGGAGTTAGATACTGCCACCGCTGTGATGAATACGACCTGTATAAAGACGTTTTCACCATCTTCGTCGTATTTACGGTTTCTCCGTATATACTAGTCGGAGGTTTCAAATCCAACGACCTGTGGTTTATGGTACTGTTGTTGTTGTTACCGTTGAAGCTGCTCGTTCTCGGAGAGTAAGAAGTTGAGCTGCTATTACTACTACTACTACTACCAAAACTACTCCGGCTATTCGTGCTAGTGCTCCGGGAGATGTGTTCACTGGTTATACGCGAGACTGACCACTTGGTGTTATTGCTCGGTGCTGGAAAAACGTGTGGCAAGAGACGGCCGTTGAAGAAGAGGTGATCGGCGGGAGAGTTTTCCATGAACAAGTCTTGTGATGGAGAAGATGGAGTCAATGATCCGAAATCGAACTCGAACTCCGGCTGCTGCTCGTTGGAGTTTATAATGGCTCTCCCGTGATTCTCCATTATGGTTGTGTGTATAATGTATGTGATCGTGTACTTGTTTAAATAGAGGGGAAGACACACGTGGTAAAAAAAAGGGTGTAGTGAGTGAGAATCATATGATCTTGCCAGGTCACCGTTTGAATACAAGTAGCAAAGTCAAGGGATGGTGTTTGTAATGATCTTGTCTAGGTCTGTCGACCAGATCACGGATAAATTAAAGCCTGGACGCTATATTTTAAGTTTTCATCGATGCTAGATTTGAAGTGACCATCACGTTAATTGCCGACAAAAAAAAAGTTACGATCAACGTTTTTATCTAATCAGATTTTTTTTGAACGTCTGGATCGATTATTATCGATTAATTATACTATTACAATGATGAGAATATTACAAAGACGATTACACAGCCGACAATTCTACCATCTTGTGAAAATACACGTCTGACTGCACCTCTCCGAGCCATCCTATGAGATCCATGTTCGATGGTACGTCCTGCACCAAGCTGAAGATCTCTTCTAATCCGTTTCTCCATAAACTGCATAATTTGGTATTTTTACGGGTTTGAACCCCAGACCTCCGGATGTAGAAGCATTACATGAACCCTTAGTCAAACCATTGGACCAAGGGAGCTTCCACTATCTAATCAGTTTACGTATCATGTTTATTTATTAAAGTTAATGCATTGTAAAAGAATTAATTATACGTCGTATAGTTGTTTTTAATTGATAAATTTCGTTGCTATCCTTATAATAAGCTCACTCACATGTTTTACGCAGCGGATACAAGTCTCCCAAAGAACACGCTTGGGGGTTAAAGCAAAAGCAATGCAACCTTATGAAATGAAATCATTATCATCAAGCAGACTATTAAAAAGATTCTCTTTTGGTAACATAACAATTAACAAGATAAACCATTTAAAATCGCAGAGATTAATAAGTTATCCGATAGGATTTAAAAGACAAGAAGAAGAAACTAAAAGAACACATATAAACGACAAAGAGCTCGCAGTGTGGCTTTTGTCTCCCATTAGCCAATTGTTTAGTCTTCTCTTTACTCTTTAAGACACCACGACCTAATTAAAGAACAGTACCTGTCATCATTAATCTCAGTGCTAATCATATTCTATGAAATCTATATTCACTAGTGATTATTCTCTTATTATTTAAAACTATAGGCTATATTTTATTGATATACTGTATATAGTTATGAAAGTAAAAGTCCACTCTAACCTTGGGCTTTCATCAGCCCATTTAGAAACTTTTTTTTTTGTAAAAGAATTTAGAAACATTATTCCGCCGTTTATTATTAGGTAAAAAAAAAAAAGAAGGACAAGTCATACGTGGCGCGAAGACGTCAATGATAGCCGCAAACAAAGCGGCGGAGAAAGGTGACGATGCAAGTGCAACAAATGGCTTGCGTGTCATCTTCCCAGCTACTCTTACAGTTTTACTATCTCTCTCCCTCTTATCTCTCTCTTACGCTCGCAAAACAAAGATAGCTTCTCCTGTTCTTTGCATATTACATTATCATATAATCGTGTTTTCATCTTGGAGCCATGGCCGCCGGTAAGGAAATTTTCCACAAGATGAAGGAATCCGTCAAGGTATCGATTCGTTGTTACTTCGACATTCGATAATATTAGCCATTATATTTGAGTAGATACTTCTTCTCGGATCATGTCACATGATGGCTTTGGTACAGAACGTAGCATGTAACGCTGTATCCGTTATATACTTAGGCTTGTTGGAATATGATTATGGTCTCTATATGACGTCGAGTTAGGTTTTTGATCCCGATACGATACACTAAAAGTGACAACAGGGGAAAACATGTGTTTACTAATTAATATGAAACTTCGCCTCTGTTTATTACCTATAGGAGAAAGTTGGGCTTGGTGCGTCTGCTGCTTCTGCAGATTCAGGGAAAGGCAAGAGCAAGATGTCGAAGCAGATCACGCATGGTTTCCACTTGGTCAAAGGGAAAGCATTTCACGAGATGGAGGACTACGTGGTTGCCAAATTCAAACAAGTTGATGACAATGAGCTTGGCCTTTTCGCTATCTTCGACGGCCACCTTAGCCACGAGATCCCTGACTACTTGTGCTCCCATTTGTTTGACAACATCTTGAACGAGGTAAACGCATTTGATAGTTTCCTCTAAAACTGCCTACTACAAGTCTCGTTTCAAACTTATATATATATATGTACTTCTCGTAGCCAAATTTCTGGCAAGAACCAGAGAAAGCAATCAAGAAAGCTTATTACATAACGGACACGACGATTTTGGACAAGGCATCTGATTTGGGTAAAGGCGGTTCCACTGCTGTGACTGCTATATTAATCAATTGTCAGAAGCTGGTGGTTGCTAATGTTGGCGACTCTCGAGCTGTTCTTTGCAAAGCTGGTGTTGCCAAGCCACTCTCAGTTGATCACGAGCCCAACATGGAGAAGGATGAAATTGAGAACAGAGGCGGATTCGTTTCCAACTTCCCTGGTATCTAATTTGAATGCATTTTATGTTATTATTATGTGATGATCTTCATGTTAGATCATGTGTATGCTTGAGCTCAGGGGACGTTCCTCGAGTTGATGGTCAACTGGCTGTGGCAAGGGCCTTTGGTGATAAGAGTTTGAAGATGCATTTGAGTTCAGAACCATATGTTACGGTAGAGATCATTGAAGACGATGCAGAGTTCCTTATCCTAGCAAGTGATGGGCTTTGGAAGGTTTTAGTTCTATCATACTCAACTCTCAACACTTGGCACTTGTATATATGGTTATTACTTATTATTCAAAATCTTATAGGTCATGTCGAACCAAGAAGCGGTTGATTCGATTAAGGGAATAAAAGATGCAAAATCTGCATCAAAGCACCTCTCAGAAGAGGCTGTGGCAAGAAAAAGCTCAGATGATATCTCAGTGGTCGTAGTTAAATTTCAGTGAGCTCGGTTTAAGGTTAGTTATAATCTTCTCTGCTTCTTTTGGGTTGACTTGTATCACTTGAGAGTAAAAGAACACATCATAATCATTTATTGGATCATACAAGACAAATAAACATAATTAGAGGATACAAGAGTTTGTGGATAGATTTTACCAAGAAAAAAAAAAGAGTTTGTGGATAGGCATCCTTAACATGATAACATAAAGGGTACTAGAATTTTGCAGTTAAATATTTGTCTAGGATTCAATACCACGATTCACTTCTCTTGACATGGTACTTAGATGTCATTATTTGGATAACAAGAGAACTGTAGATATAGAGCATAAGTAGATGACAGAAGAGAGGGAGCGGGCAGGTGTGTTGGTGTTGTTTATCTGATCTGTGGTCGCTTGAATGATGAGTTGGTCATAGGAAGTTTCATGTCTATCCTTCTTCTTTCTTGAGTCTGGGTCAAGCTAATCCCGCTCCGGCCTGACCCTTCTCCGAAACTGTCACCAGATATCTTCCTCCTCCTCTCATTGTGTCCAGCTAAGCGCCTCCGGCAACTTCTTTTAGTTTCATCAAACTCTGCTAGCTCATGAAACCTGCTTAAACCCCAAAACTATCAATTTGAAAAACATACTACTTCTTTGATTAACTTGTAGAAAATAATTTTGAAGGGAAGAATGGTACCTGCTGCATTGTTGGCAAAAACGTTGCTTGACTCCTGCAACAGTTGCAGAAGATGCCTTTGCATGAACTTCACAGACTCTGTGTCTGCGGTAATACTGCTTGGCCTCAGTTAGGTTAGCCGTGCACCTATCGACCAGGCACAGCCGCAAGGGAACACGGTCTGTGCTAGGACCTCTAGCTCTCTCCATCACTCTCTTCCTTTTGTCTTCATCACCTCCATCATTCTCTTCTCCATCCATGCCATTCTCCATTTCTTCTTCAGCAAGGTTGGTGGCTATAGCCTTGTCTTTCAAGTAACCCCACTGTCGTGATCTCTGACCCTCCATCTCTAGTAAAGATTTTAAGCTGTGATGTTGAGAAGATGGTGCTGAAGCTATGGTTAAGACTAAGCAGTGTTGATGTATGGGCTTGGGGTTTAGAATGAATGTGTTTGTTGAAGTGTTTAAAAAGGGGAAGAAAAGTTGGGAGATGGACCACTGTGTCCTTAGATGCTTCTCTGGTAGAATAAGTACTTGATACAGTGATGTGCTTACTCCTCCCCTCCCCCCCCCCCCCAAAAGAATAGAGAGTTGAGAGTTTTGATTGGAAAATTTGTTATTACCAGTGAAAAGGTCTTATGTGATTTTGGCCTGTTCTCATTAAATGAATAATTGGTACAACCTATCTATTGTACTTCACTTTATTTATTTGACTTTTAACTGGGAACCATTAATTTCTTCTAAGATAGCATTGATGTTCTTCTAGTAATGAAGGATGATCCTTACTGACCAGTGCTGTGCAACTGTGGAACATATAGTACATAGAAGAGCTGGATTATCATAATTTACACATGGTCCTCCCATGTAACTTTTATTTTTTATCTCTAGAAACAAAGATCCCAATAAATGGTGACATACTTTGTGGTGGATGTAGCCTATTGGATTCATCTGCTTGCAACCCTAGTGGTCATCTGTTGTTTGGACTCGTATAGACAAGGCATTTAAGATTAGCTTAGGACTGGAGAAAAAGATGGTTTTGTTCAGTTTAAACATTTGTCTTTTTTTTTTTGCTACATGCTAGTTTGTGTTTGGTGTAACTTGCCTCGTCTTGGTATTTGATGTTGGCAGCATGAATATTATGTATGTCCTGGACCATGTTATATGAACGTAATTAGTTGATGCTTGCACACTTTCTCTTTATCATTGTCACCTACAAAGGTTCTATTTTGTGGGAGGGTAAAATAACAAATTAAAAGATGGAAATTAAATATGTGATGTCACTTTAGATAGGAGGTCAATTCCAACGACACTTGGAATTATTTTTGATAGATATCTGTGATGTTTAAGGTTTAAAGTTTAGCTGCTCAACATAGATTTTCTTCACATAATAATTATGACCCTAAAGTGAAAAAATCCTTTTTACCCTTTTTTCTCTTACCTTGTTTTGTTTTTTACCTCTGCAGATTCCATTGATCATATGTCTTTACTGGTCACTGAAACAAGTAAAGAGTAGTTTGGAACAGCTAAGGAATCAAAACAGGAAACAAAGCATGGGCGTTTCCTACTCTGTAAAATACAGTCATCATCACTACTTCTATTTACTCCTTTTCTTTTGCAAACTTTGTGACTCCTTTGTCTGTTTCTTTGTGGGAATAAAAATCAACAATTGAGGCTTTCTCTGCTTCTCTTTGTATTGTATCTTTTTTTTACTATACATTACTGCAGTGTACGAAAGATAAATAGTTAAAAATAGTGGGTAGTGAAAGAGACAAGACATAAAAGGTTTCACATGCTAAACTGTACTCATGTCTTGAATCTATCATCTGAGCTTTTGGGGGAATTTTGCAAGGTTGCACTTGTTTTTAGATAACAAAATAGGTCCCTTTTCTTTCTCACATCTCTCCCTTTTATTCTCTACTCCGTCCTCAAAATTAAACATGTTCTAGCACACACTAAAAGAATATGATATATAGATGAACTTTATATGGTTTTTGCTAACGTTTTGTAAGCTATTGTGTGAGCAAGATGTGATTCTTTTTAAGTGTTGTGAAGAACAAAGTGAACAAAGGGTCGAATATGATAAGTTAATGCTCGTCTCTTTCTGATGGGCGCCAAATTCAAGTTTTGGCCCCTACAAAGGATTAGATAATTTCCTAAAATCGAACCTTAGGAAAAAAGGAGATGCTATTATATTAATCCAAGAAAGTGGAGAATATTTCATTCTCAGTCATGGCGAATTTCTCTAGCTCCGCATTTTTGTCACTTCGACGTTAGGAAACAAAACGCAAGTAGCTATCCGTTAAGCCACTACTAAAACACTAGATAATCAGAGATGCCTCATTTCGTTTTCGGTTCCACTTGTCTTCTAAATATCCAAGGGAATTAGTTCTGTTTATTTGCCACAGATGCCAAAACTCGAGATGATAGTATGAAGGATTTAACATAAAAATACTCTTAGAAAACTATGAAAGGTTGAAACAATGTAGATAATATTTAGTAAACTCAATAGTGCTAGTATGTCAAAAAAAAATGCAATCTGTCTTCTCGATTTTAAATAATTGAAAGCGAGATAATTATATCTAGTGTACAAATAAATGATACACAAGTGTCATGATCATTTTTTTGAAGAGTTGAAACTGTTAAAAGTACTATTTGAGTAAACAGTAGGCAACTTGTTATAGCGATGTTGAACCTAGGGAATTTGTCTCTCCATATATGGGAATCTGTTTCTCCATTTATGCTATCCAGCTGTGTCAAACATTAATCACTTTGCAGTTTATAAATTTGTCAGTTTACGTACACACTTAATTTTATCATTGCTTGCACGCATCTACCCCACGTTATTATCCCTTCATGAATAAAAATGTACAGATTATGATTTAATCTTTGTACATATATGCAGTTTTTGGAGATATGCCGCGCAAAAACTTTGCCCAAAACTTCAAAACGATTTGTTATTTTCCCGTTTTAACTGATAAGAACAAAACGTAATCAAATCTAGTAACGGGTTCCTTCATAATTGAAACAAACAACAACGATAAGAAAAAAAAAAAAAAAAACAATAGACACCCTCACGCATTCTCTCACGGTGATTTATTCTCGCCGTCGGTTTGCTGATGATGTAGATCCTCCACACCTCTATACTCCGTGGTGTCAACAGGCTGCCTCACATCCTTCAGCTCTACCGCGACCTTGTCCTCTTGAATCCTGTCGCCGTTGTCATCATCCCCCGTAACGGCTTCGCTGATGTTCTGACCCGTTTCCTTAGCCGCTTTCCAGGCCCCGTCCATCGCATCCTTCATGTTATCTCCTGCGTTCACAGCTGCATCGGTCGCTTTCTTCACCCCTTCCTTTGCCTTATCTGTCACGTAACTCGCTGTGGACCTATCGTCGTGACGGTCTCTCATGCTCTAATACAACAACAAAAAAGAGTCTTAATTAGTATCAATGAAAGTTATAACGAAAAATAAAAATGATACATTATTAGATATATCAATGTGGAAACCCAAAAATGATAATATCTAGTACTTACCTCCGTTTGCCTAAATGCGGTGAAGAGGCGGTCGAACCGGGTGGTAGCGTGTCGGAGGACATAACCGGAGATATCTCCGCCATGAGTTTTTGAAATGGTAACCGTCGTGAGTCTCTTCATCGAAAGCCTAATCGGCATAGTTAATTTTCTTGATCTCACCTAATCTGTTGCTTTTCCCCATATTACCTCAAACTGCTTTATGAAGAAGTACTTAACTTAGCGAAGATCCAAAGCTTGCGGAACGGTGGAGGACTAGGCCAAGGACACGTAAACAAAGTTACGACACGTTTTACTACCTTATGTGTCGTGTCTCGACACGCGCTCATAACGGCACAACCCACTCACAAAAGACTAAAAAGCTTTGTCCATCTTAATGGGCCGTTCTAATTGTGGCCCATTAGAGAGTTCTCACGAAATCAATCAAAGCTGGCATTAAAGTTTTAATTTCATTGGAATTTGCAAAGAGACTAACGATCGCGCCGGAGAAAATGGGGGAGATAAAGTGTGTCGGAGTAGTGGGTGCTGGTCAGATGGGTTCAGGAATCGCGCAGCTCGCCGCCACGAACGGCCTCGACGTTTGGCTCATGGACGCTGATCGCGATGCGCTCTCACGAGCCACCTCAGCTATCTCCTCCTCCCTCAATCGTTTCGTCTCCAAAAGCCTAATCTCCAAGGCAAGATTTTTGATCGTGATATCCTTAAAAAGAAATCAACTTTCTTCCTTATAATCTAGATTTCACAACTAAAGATTGTTGCTTTATTGATTTAGATCACGCATATAGCTTCTTAGGCTTATGATTCAGACAAAAGTGTGTTTCAGGATTTAGGACAGTTAAAAATGGTTCGGGTGGTTTTGTAACATTGGCAGGAAGTAGGGGATGATGCTATGCGTCGTCTACGTTTAACATCAAACATCCAAGATTTGCGGTCTGCTGATATCATCGTGGAAGCCATTTTGGAGTCGGAAGACATTAAGAAGAAGCTGTTCAAGGATTTAGATGGTATAGCCAAGACCTCTGCGATTCTAGCTTCTAACACAAGTTCCATCTCCATTACTCGTCTTGCTTCCGCAACACAAAGACCTAGCCAGGTGTGTCACAATAAATAATACTCTTTGTTCTTGTTCATAAGTATCATCAGGTCCAGACATTTTCAAATAGTGTGTGTTTCTTCTTCGTTTATAGGTCATTGGAATGCACTTTATGAACCCTCCTCCTATAATGAAACTTGTTGAGATCATTCGCGGCGCTGATACCTCAGAGGAGACGTTTATTGCTACAAAATCCCTGGCTGAAAGGTTTTTTGATTTTTTTTTAAATAATAATAATAAAACGGTAACTAAATTTGACAAAAAAAAAACGGTAACTAAATTAACAGCTAACTAAAGTTAACTGCAGGTTTGGCAAGAAAACTGTATGCTCACAAGACTACGCCGGCTTCATCGTGAACCGGATCCTCATGCCGATGATCAACGAAGCGTTCCACACACTTTACACAGGGGTGGCTACTAAGGAAGACATTGACAGCGGGATGAAACACGGCACAAACCAGCCGATGGGGCCTCTGGAGTTAGCGGACTTAATCGGTCTAGACGTGTGCTTGTCGATAATGAAAGTGCTGCACCAGGGGCTTGGGGACTCGAAATACGCACCGTGTCCTCTTCTTGTTCAGTACGTTGATGCTGGAAGATTAGGTAGGAAACGAGGGATGGGTGTTTATGACTACCGTAAGAAGCCTGTTACTCCATCCCCTCGGCTTTGATAAAAGCAAAGCACAAAATCTGTAATAAAGATGATGAAGATACATTTGGCAACAGTAAATGCTTTACTCGACTGTGTTTGGTTTCTTTCTTTTTTCCTTTTTATGTTTCTTGGTCATCGCGTCCAGCATACTCGAATTTAGATTGAAAGAATAATAAAGGGTTACCTAAAATGAAATTATTTTGTGTATAAATTGTTAATTTCCACTGGTAGACAGTTTAGGAGATATGATAGAAAAGAAACACATGATAACTTAGTATATATATATGTTGATGATGCAATGAATTATAGCTAAAGAGACAAATCTAAGTTGACAAAACAAATATAGCAAATGACAAACCCTTTACATTAGTTTATTCTCTTATTGAGAAATACTTAGGTTCACCCCTAGAGTGAACCTTTAGATTCACCTACTAACCAATAGGATTTCGTTATTTCATATTCAGTATTTTTTAAAAAAGAAAATAAAATATTGTCAAATTTTATTATGTTTTTAAAATAAAAAATAAATAGAAAATAATAGTAGTCGTAAAAAAGTTTTTTTTTTTTTAAATACCGTCAGCAAAACATTAAACCCTAAACTCTAACCCTAAATCATAAACCTTAAATCCATAGTAAACCCTTGGATAAATCCTAAATCGTTGGATTTTTTTTTTAATATTTTTAACACAATCAGTAAAACACTAAACCCTAAACCCTAAATACTAAACCTTAAACCCTTAGGTAAATCATAAACCCTAAACCGTAGGATTTATAATTTCTCCAAACATTTTGGATTTACCAAAGGTTTAGGATTTACCCAGAGGTTTAGGGTTTAGAATTTAGGATTTAGTGTTTGGCTGACGATATTAAAAATATGTTTTTCTAAAACGTATTTTTTGCAATTAATATTAATTTTTATTTTTTAGTTTAAAAATATTAATATAATTTGATAATATTTTATTTCTTTTTTTAAAAGATACTGAATATAAAATAATGAAATCCTATTGGGATGAACCCAAGAATTTCTCTTATTACTATCTTAAACCAAACTTCAATGGTAACTCCCTTCAAAGGTTTATCAATAGGTTGCTTCTGAGATGGTTCGTTAATAGTTTTTCTTTTTTATTAGGAACGATATTTTAAAAATCTAATTGTAAATCTTGCGTATGTTTTATATTTTTAATAGTGATGCGTGAGCATCTTCTTATCTTTGACCTCTCATATTCGCTTTATTTGAAATTTTAATTGACAGGATAACAGTGAAAAAAGCAAGGACTAAAAAGCAGAGCAGGGTTAAAAATGAAAATTACAGTGGTAGTAAAAATTATAAACATTCTCTCTTGTCTCTCTCTCTCTCTCTCTCCTCAAGAAGTTGAATTATCCGGTGAAGCTGCCGATACTCTCGGAGAAGTAACAGGAAACAGCGGCAAAAGCTGCGGCTCCGTTTCCCTCGGAGTTGAAATGGGCGACTTATGCAAGTAATAACCTTTCTCTGAGATCGCTCTCTCTTCCTCCGACAATGGCGACATCCTGTCGAACGGATCGTGACCGTCGCCACCGTGCTTCAGCGGCGTCACGGGACTGTTAAGCGCGAGCTTCGGGAAGTCGAGACAGCTAGGCGACAGAATCTCCTGGTTTCTCGGTGAGAATCTTGGGCTTCCGGCGCCGTTTCCTCCGCCGCGGCCGATCATGAGCGTATTGATCATGAGGCTGTTGCTGTTCGATCTCCTCTCGTAGAGTTTGTTTCCCGAGTGTTGTTTCTTCGGCTGTGTCGTTTTGATCGGGGGAATCACGAAAGTACTCTTGCCGGAAGGAGACGGAGGAGGACGCGGCGAGTCCGGGGATCTCGGGGAGGAGCTTCCCGGTGAGCATCTGGACGACTTGTTTGAAAGAGGAAGTGTCTGCTTGGACGAAAGGTTGTTGGGTAGTGATCAGATCTGGTTATGATGTGGTGATGTAAAGATCCAGTTGATGATGGAAGAGGAAGTAGTGGAAGATTGGTTTCTTGAATCTCCTGGTTTTGTCTCCATTTATGTTTTCTCTTTAGAACTCACACCAAAGTCTATATAACTAGAAGTCTTCTGTGTGAGTTTGAGTGAAGGAGAAGATAATGATGAAATTAAAAAATGGAGGAGGGTCTCCTCTTGAGGTTTTGGGATTATAAAAGAAGTTGGATTGGTTGTTTTATTTAATATTGGAATCTTTCTTTATTGAAAAAAATAAAACTATTGCAACAAAAAATATAGACAAATAAAAGTTGACATGAGGATTTGTGCCCAGGGAATCAAAATATGTTTTATTAGGCAGTTTTTAAATTCTTACTTTGAATTTGTCTGCCATAGACCATAGTGCACAAAGGGAAAAAAATTGTGAATTAGATAAAAGAAGAGAACTTTGTCTTTATTAGGCTCTGATATTATAATTTACACATTATTAAGAGAGTGCTCGCATAACTTTGAATAGTATTATTAGAAATTCAACTTTATCGAGCAACAAATTATATTTGATATATGTTACAAAAGTTTCAAGATGAAAAAAGTGTGAAAAAGTTGACAACATAAATGCCTTTTCTTTTTGCAAAATAAAAAGGAGATATTCATTCATAGTGTTCCTCTCGGCTGACGTAATTATCAAAGTTATATCTTTATGTGCATGCCAACATATGTGAATATATAGGACTATCGTATCTAGGAAATGTTCCACATACCAATCAAAGTAGTACACATAACCTATATTGTGTTTGCGCATAATGTATGCGTCATGCGTGTGAGTGTGACATCGACGTATCAATTTTTGATTTGTGATTACAAATGAAAGAAACTTCGAGTTCTTTCTCTTAGTGGACAATTTATATGTGTGCCATATTGCATACCTTTTTCAACTAAAAATTATTGTAGATATATAAGACCATGATACAATCAATCAACAAGAAAAGATAGAGTAAAAAATAAATAAATAATGAACTAGTCGAAGTTTGAATAACGTATACATAAACATATACGGAACAATTATTTGGAATTTGTTTTTTTCTTCCTCTTACGACTCGTTCACATAATTAGACGTTTGGCTAAATTAGAGGAAAAAACTTATTTAGTATTTATTCATTATGATTAGAATAACTCTAGTCAATATTTTTTCCTAATTCTAACAAAAATCTTTTGTGCAAGTTTCAGTTTAGACTGGCTTTTTTAGAAACAAAGAAAAAAGAAAGATGCGATAGGCGTGCATGTATTGAGCCGCAAACCCTAATGATAAGTATATAAACTAAAAGTCGTCTGACCGTCGGTTTATTTCTCTTAGTTGAACGAGTAAACTTCGGTTTGGCCGGTCGGAACTTTAAATATTAGTAGTATATAGTTGTCTATAAGAAGCATAATATATGTTGATAGAAAATAGTAGTACATACCGTGTCTGGGCACAGTTTTATTTCGTAGAAGTACGGTTTGGTTCGTTTTCAATAAAGCTTTTTCTCTTCTCTAGTCTGCTTACTGAATTAACTAGTGTTAACGAGATTTGTGATTATATTGATACATTCTTTTTTAATGTAGGCAAATCATATTTTATCATAGCTGTGGTTGAAAGTCAATTGCAATAATCAGACGGTGGGACAAAGACTATTAATTAGTGATTATCTATGAAAGCGAGAAACGAGCTCATGTAAATAAGTAACATTAAAGAATGGTGATGTATCTTTACTGCCTTAACACACAGTTCGTTTCCCACTTTCTTTCCTTTTACTTATTTTGGTTGCTAATGTGCCTTTCGAATATATTCATACTACTTCAAATTGAATTCGTAATACTAACTATATTAATTAACCATTCATCCACCACTAACTAAAAAGGAAAAATTCAAAGTTTTCATGGTAAGCTAACGATGCCTTATATTAGTGGCTAAGAAATGTTTTATTGTCATTATCATTAAGTAGTTAGATTCTACCTAATAAAACATATTTTCAGGATATCTAGGTTAAACCATCGTCACATTTCATTCAAACCATATATGTTCCCATTTTACCTAAATTCCGCTGCAAAAGAATAACATACAAGTATGAGCATCTATATAAATATGATTTCCATTTTACCTAAATTCCGCTACAAAAGAATTAACATACGAGTATGAGCATCTATATATAAATGATTCTGGTCTCTTTTTCGGGTCTGATAGATGTTTGGTGATGTTTAACTATTCACCATCGTTCACTGCATGAAAAAGATCCAAGCACAAGTGTCTACAAGCAATTTTAACCGTCTGTAATAGTAATTAAACACACAAAAACAATTGATAAAGTATGTAGTTTCTTTGAAGCCTTTTTTTTTTAAAAAAAAGTATGTAGTTTCTTTTTCCACACGAAAATATTAGTTTAATGAAACAGAGAAGACAAACGAGAACATGTTAAAATCTCAGAATTCACAGTCGGATTTTCCACTTGGTCAAGAGCTGCATAGGGTTGTCAATTAAAGTTCAAACATTAACAAACGAAAAGCAATTAAGCAAAACAATTTCTTGCATATCCACTCGTATATAAAAGACATACGAGCTAAACAATAAAAAGACATACGAGCTTATTGTAATTGTTTGATATAAACTTGGTCGCATTTTCATTTTGGGCCAATCTGACCCATAAGGATATTTTCCTGACCCTCTAGTGGATGGTAACCCCTATATTTCTCCGTAATAGTAGTACTACTATTGATAGTTTAATTAAGTGAGGAAATAAATAAATAACTCGAGATCAGAACACGAGAGTGAAGCTATAGCATATAGGCTACAGACTGTATATAGCGTTACCAGATATCATGTGCGCATTGTCTTGGATCAATTTAACAGTACATAACTTGTATTTTTCTTCAAATAACGAAAATTTCTTCACGTTCTAAAGAATTTTTATTAATCAGTGCATGCTCGATGAAATTTCCGATCAACGCGGTTTAGCAACTAGCCACCGTAATGCTTCAAGTAAAGCAATGAGTCTGTGGAGGAGGTGGAAGTGAGAACTGAGAAGTGAACGACACTGTAGAGTGAAAACATTAGAGTATACTCTCTTTGTTTTATGGATAAAATTTTATACCAAGTTAATTCATACCGAAAAGAAAAGTTAATTCATGTTTTTGACACATTAGAGTATACAAGCAAGCTTGACGGGAATGTGACTAACCGAGTTTAGTGGTACATCTGCCGTCAGCACACGTGCGAGGCTTGCATAGATTTCGGTGTGAGACAACTCAAGCATGAACAGCCTGACTTCTCAAGTAGCACTATAGTAAAATGTTCTGTAGTATTGCTAAGTGAGAACTGAGAAAATAAATATTATATTTGGCAGGAGGATGGAGTTGATTTCGTGACCAAATTTCCCCACAGTTAAATATTTTGTTCAAAACAAAAACTATCGACAATACGATAATTTAAAAGGAAAATTTGTGAAATGGCTGAAATCTGAAGTGTGATTAAGAGAATAGTTTTGAGTTCGACGTAATTAAAATGGTAATATTTAGCGCTTTGATTTTTTCCGGTTTTGTCTTTTGTTGCTTTAAGTTACCGATGACAAAATGTTAAGGAGATAACATCGAGATCAACTTACTTGGTCCACAATTTGTGTGAACTGTTCATATGTAACAAAAGAGAAGAGAGCGGCGTCATTCTAATATGTATGCGGTAAATGATAAAGAGATTGATGTCCAAACTCTGCATATGTGGATAAAAATTTAGATCACATGGTCATAACATGCATTTTTATCATGTATGGTTTAACTTTGATAATTAACTGTTCTACTACTTCCTTCCATCAATGAATTATCTTAACCAACCTCTAACTTAAAATACTAAATCGTAAATCAACTAATTTCGAAGCCATAAATACTAGATCCTAAATCCAAAAATCCAAACCCAAATATGAAAATATATAATATATATATATATATATATATATATATATATATATCAAATCTAAGAATGCATTAGCATATAATTTGAAAATTTCATATCACCAAAATAGAAACACATGATATAAAAGTTAAAGAGTGTTCTATTTCATATCACCGTAATAGTATATTATACCAGTTTTTTAATAATAAACCCAATCACAATTTTGTTAAAAAAACCTATCACAATCCCACCATAAAACCTCTAAATACTAAACCATAATCACTAAACCCCTGAAAATAGAAATGAAATTATACAGAAAATTCACACTGTATAAAAGTTTGCTAGGGCATTTGATTACAGAATGAAATATAATAATTTTGTTAATCCCAAAGTGCAATTTCCCTAATTTAAACCCCATATGCTTCCATCAGAAGTTTAAAGATAATTCTGACTAAAGACATTCAAGTATTAGTTGACTAATAAATTTGATATGCTATGCCACAATTATATGTTCGTTTTTGTCTTTCTACAAAGCCATAAAAACACAAGCCAAAGAAAATAACTTCTGCGGCTCAAAAAATTCAACTAAAAATCATCATTACACAAAATATATATTTTTTTCTAAAGCATATGGGCAATTTTTTTCTAGAAAATCATATTGAAGATGGCCAACTAATTTTGAATTAAAGACCCAAACCATTTAGCTAATTAAATAAAAGTTCTCTGAATCAATATTCTCTTCCTCATCTTAGAATGTATAACATCAGAAGTCCTGAAGCTTCCTCGTATATTCTCTGATTTTGAATATACAGAATTAGACCTCAACGGGGTAATCGGTGTCTCTAACAACTATCCCAATAATTACAGAATAAACTATTTTCATGTAGGCTTTAATGCATGACTCTGGATGACATCGAGACTGTTGATGTTTGGCTCGTCACAAGAGAAACTAAGTACCACAGCTTCAAACACCATGGCATAACCCAGGGCCGGCTTAGCATGGAGGGCGGTCAGTGCGACCGCCCCAGGGCCCACCCCGATTTCTTTTTTTTTTTAGTTTTTTTAATGGCATATAGTATACTAAATTTAAATTTATGTAGTATTATAAAATATGATTACAAAAATTTAATAAAAACTCAAATAAAAACATGCATATTAGTTAACTTATATAAAAATAACTTAAATATATTTCAAATTAGTCATTTTATAGAGTCTAATTTTCTTTTTTTTTAATATAGGGTCTAAATTTATTTTTTTTGCCCTAGGGCCCTTAATAGTGTTGAGCCGGTCCTGGCATAACCAACGAGGTGTATGACCATCATACTCAGGGAGGATGGTAAACGAAAACAAAAGCAGAGGAGCATTAGCAAATCTTCTAAAATTCTTCGAGGAAGTTCACGATGGATTCTTTAACTGTGCAGTCAAAGAAGAGTTAGATTCAAAGAACGTTAAGTTGTTGATAAAGGATCCCTTCAAAGCAGATTGATGTTGATTTCTGCCTTGTTCAAATTTTTTATATTCATTTATCTATATAGTTTTTGAAAAATTTAAAACATATTATTATTGGAAGTGACTTGATTTAACTTTGTTGACAAGGTGTAACGAGACAGCTAGATTGAGTTTTGCCAACATATGTAATATTCATTTAAAAAGACAGCTGGAGGTCTCCATGGACTCTCACAAGCTCCTACTAACAAATAGGAAGTTTTTTTTTTTTCAGACAGCTCTCTAAACAGACAAACATATTAACCAACATCTAAGGTTATGAAGCTCAAAAGAACTATAAGCTACCTTCCAAAGTCCCGAATAAGCTTCTCCTTCACTCACTATATCTATCATTCTCCAATTAGATAAAAGTAAAAAACCCTTTTTTTTACTGTCTCTTTCCTTCCTCATTTTCACCGTAAAAGTAAAAACCCGAGGAAGAGCGAAAGAGCAAGTGCAGCAGACGAAAGTCCCCAAACCCAGTATCTGTGAGCCTTTCTACGGTTTAGGATAACTTTAGGGAGAGCTTCGGTTCCTCTTCCACGGTGTTTGTACCTGAAACTCCTCTTTGGAAACATTGATCTCTGTTTCTCTTTCCCTGAGACTGCTATAGTACTAACCTTTTCCCGCTCATTGATTGCTTCTTGTGATTGGAGGAGAGCAGAAGAGTTTGACGCAGAAGCTCTCTTCTTCGCCTTCTTCTCACACTCCTGCAAAACAAAACGAAGAAATTTAGAAACAGACCAATGAAAGAAGAAGTGATGATGACACAACGTAACATGCCTTGAGCTTCTTTTCAGCTTCCTTTTGAGCCCTTATAGCAGCTTTAGCGGCAGCTTTCTCTTGCAGCTTCCTTTTCCTTTCCATAGCTGACCGAGCTTTCTCTAGCTGCTCCTCTCGTTTCCTCTCCTTCAATGTTACTTCATCCACCTCTTCTTCTTCTTCTTTCTTTTTGGGATTCTCGTACACCGGGAACTCCAAGTCTATGACATCACTCTCCTCAGCACTTGACTTGTTGAACTCCATCGCCTTCTTCTTCCTCGCTTCTTTCCTTTGTTTATCAGTGATTACATCTCCATCTCGAGACGAGTTTGAGCTTGAATCTTCTTTGTTCGACTTGTGAACAGCCATACCTTCTTTTCTAGTCTTAACCACAACAGCCTGAGCTTCACCTTCAGTATCTCTCGTCCTCCCATCTCGGCTCAGCTCTCTTTCACCGAGTGAGTGCGAGGTTCTTTTCACGTAGTCATCTCTATAATCCTTGTCATCGTTCCAACGAGTCATGAATTTATCAACCTTTAAAAAAAGACACAACAAATATTAGATTCTCTCAAAGTCTCATACACGGACTCAATTAACCTAAAAGAACAAACAAACCTCGGAGCTAGAGTACAGTTCAAGGTCTCTAACATTTCCAGAAGCAGCCAGTTCTTTAGCTTTCCTCATAACAGCAAGGCTTTGGAAAAACTCAGCATTCTAACAAAACATAACCGAACGTTATAAATCATTGAGATCCATAAACAAAACTAACAGAGAGACCAGAAAATATTTACCCTTTTGTCTCGCTGTATCCTCAGCATCTTAATCTTATCATATGATTTGTCTCTCTGTTCAAGTATGTATCCCATTTCTGCATCCAAAACCATGATCTTGTTCTGAATCTTTCCTATTTTGTCATTCAACTGCTGAATGTTCCTTGTAATCGCTTCAGCCTCCTTCTTTACTTCATTCATTTCCACAGCCAATAACTGATGCGACAACAACAAATAAAAAAAAATCAACATCACTAGAATATATATACATCGTAAAAAGCCCTTTAAAGTTTGTTAGCTTCCGTTAGAGATTTACCTTGAGACGTTCTTTCTGCGCAAAAGAGTCCTCCTCGCTTACAACAATTGTCTCCTCGGTCTCTTTAAGCAGCCAATTTTCTTCCTCCACACCAATGCTTCCATGTTCCATCACGCGATGTGCTGTGTATATCTACATCCACAAAAATGAAACAATCAGCAATTCGTAAACCCTTCTCTCTTAACAAGGAATGGGCTTAAAAGAAAAAAACAGTGTGCATATTACAAGATGGTCAAGCTGTTCACTGCTAGAGCACCGTAGACCTTCCACCAGAGAATCAAACTCCTTCTTCTTTTCTTCCAAAACCACTTTACATCCTTGCGATTTAGCAACCAAGCTCTCCATTTGAGCATACAAAGACGCAACCTCAGCCTACCAACCCAAAAATAAAATAAAATAAAAAACTTGGAAACATAATCATATCCACACAAATCACAAAAAAGTCTTTATTACCCTTTGGGATTTCTGAGCACTGTAGACATCCATTCTCCGTTTATTACAGTGATAAATCTCGGAATCTGCTTCGTTGATCTTGGATTTGATGTCGGGATCATCGTGAGCAGGCTGCTTGACGAAGTAGAAGGAGAAAAGCTTAGTTTCAGGCCATCCCGGTGAACTATCGCCGGAGAAAACAGTACAGTCTTCTTCGGTGGTGACTGTTGATTCACCGCAGTTTGAATCGCCACCACCACCACCACCACCAGATTGGTCGCTTCCGAAGAGTATTAGGTCGTTCATCTCTGGAGGAGGAGGAACCACCTCGAAGCCATCACAGTATATAATTTGCGCACCCATTTGTTTCCTTTAAGACAAGAACAGGGAAAGTCACTATAAAGAACAAGTGTGACGCATTGTCACGACAAAAACAACTTTTTTAAAAAGATCTTTTCAGACAAAAGAACAAAGTAAAAGAAGATTTAAAGAACATACGAGAATCAGATAAAAGGATGTGAATCACCCAATCCACAACAAAGATATGTCCTCTAAATCAGATTTCCACAAGATTATTATTATTTTTCAGCTCTGATATTTTTTTTTATAAAAGAAAAAAAACGCGTAGAATTGAGGAAAAATATTTAAGACTATTTAAGAAAAAAATCAATCTTTAACACTTTAACCGAAAAAAAAACTTTTGGGGATTTACCTTAGAAAAGAAAACAGATTCTCCAGAAAATCTCAGGGTTTTGGCTGAAGAGGAAAAAGAATCTGAGTTTTTAGGGAGAGAAGAGACGAGTCCTCCTTCTGTGTTCTTTTTATCTGTCGTCAATGGAGAGAGAAGAAGGTCAGACAGATATCTCTTTTCGCTATTTCTTTCAAAACTCTATCTTCTGATGACTGTTTAAATAAAGATTTTCTTGTTCACCCTATTAAATTCATTTTAAGAAAATGTAGATAGATTCTCTCTCTTTTATTTTGTTTCTTTGTTGTATTCTTAACCAATTTTGTAAAACGTTTTAATGTTTTAGACCTTTTCATATTTCTTTATATGTTCTTTTTTAATTGATTTCGTTTACTAAAGTGATTTGTTCTCGACCGGCAATTTAGTAAGTTTTAATGACATTGTGACAAGAAGAGAAAAAAAAGAGAGAAAAATCTGTCCCTGTAGTGGTTAGGATTTTGGATAGTCCGAAGTCAACTTTTATTACATAAATTGACTATTGACTGCTTTATATGGCATTAACTGTTTCTAAGTCCTAAATATTGCATGAATTCTTATCAATAAGATTTTGGCAAGAAAAAGAAAGAGAGTTGACTTTTATCAATATAAATTGTTTTCCTTCTTTTACACAGATAATTAGTTTAAAGATCTTATTTATGTTTGGTGCACCAAAAAATATCTAATTATTTTTTTATAAAAAGTGTCCTGTTATATTCAAATTTTTTTTTTAATTAAATGTTTACCTTTTACTTTTAGTTAATCAGAGAAAAAAATTTGGTGCATAAATAAAGAGTAAAGTTGACATTTTGAATAATCTATAATAATAAAGTAGACTTGAAATTCTTCTCATGAAGCCACCTCAGCAGAGAGTATTTTAAATTTGGACACGTGTTCTCTTCTTTTGCTTTCAGCGATTTCGCTTCTTTTTTTTATATTTGGGCTCTTAACTTCTCTCTTTTCTATTTGAGCTCTTAATTTTTGTTTGTTTGTTGGGCTATTCCAAAAAAATGTCCTCTAGCCCATTTTCTATTAGGGTTTTACTCTGTTACGTCACACTGCTCTTCTGTCGCTATCGTCTGAAACCGTCGATTTTACTCTTGGCCTCCACTATGGCGATTAATTAATTGGCTTTAATGGTGGCATTCAAACAAATTCATCCAACGCTTTCTCATCCGTCCAACCTCCCTCTCTTTGTAACCAAATTCTTGCAAACCCAAACAAGCTTCTGGAGAAGTCTCTTTTTGCTTTCAATTTTTTTCTCTTTGTAAGCGTTTATACAATCACAGTGAATTCTCAACTTCTTCTGTCTGAGCTTCACATGAATTGAGTTTACTTAGCACAAGAAGAGAAATTGAGTTTCTTAGGTTTGATGGAATGCTGGCTCAGAAAGCAAGAGAAAAGGTCTTACATGATTTCAATGAAACCAAACAGAAAATAGTAAGTTGATGGATTGTTTCTAACAAAACTTCAGATGCTTTTTATAAGAACAGAGATCTTAAAAAGTTTTCAATTTTTATGCTTCTATAGCGTCTGCTTATGTCTCTGAAAGCTGGAGGAGTTGGTCTGAACGTCTTCTTAACGGTACTATGTCTATGAAAGCTTGCGGTTAAACTATTATTGATTATGAAGAAATGGTGATGCTGATGATATCTTCTTGATTTCTGAAACATTTAGATCCATGGTGGACTCTGACTATGGAAGAGGACGCAATCATGAGAATCCATCGCATAGAGCAGAAAAGAATCGTATGCGCCAAAGATTTCTGTTATTTTATTTAGATCATATTTCAAAAATTCACATGTAGAGTACAATTCCCTTATAACCCGTCGAATACTTGAAAGACAAAGAGATTAGCTCCATGTTTCCTTTTTTCGTATGATGCAACGGCGTGAAACCGAAAATAGATTCGCCCAACTAGGAAAGAGAAACTTGGTGATGACGTGAGTCTATACAGCTTATCCATGCTGTTGTTGTTTTTATTTGTTGGTAATTGTTTCTTACTTCGCTGAGACAAGTTTTCTGCTCCAGCTAGAGGATTTGGAGAAAGAAACATCAAAATGGTGCAGAGAAATTACATGGAACAGCCCTTCTATGCTTTGTGTGCATGAAGAAAGACTCAGTGATGGGAATGGCAGACTTCAGGTATGTCTTTTCCTCATACTGGTTAGTAGTCGTGACAGGTTCATTATAAAAGGATTTACAAACTTTTTTACTGCAGGGGCTAAATTATGTATAATCTTGATAATTAACGAAATGCATATTAATTAATTAGTTCATGGAAATGAAAATATTATTTCAATCCCTTGACTCGGCTTCCCTAGATTCACACAAGTTACGATTATGAAAATGAAAACAGCCTTCTTTTCTTGGTTTCAAGAATCAGAAGCACTAAGTTGGTTTTGGTTATCTTTGTTTTAGTGTCAGAAACCATTTTCGATTTTTGTTATTTTTCTCTGTATCACTGTTCATATCTTCAAAAGGATTTACAGGATAACGTCCCCTGAGAGGCTCAACCCAACTGCGGACTCTTACACCAACCACGTAGGTTCTCCAATTTAAGTTTTAAAGCACAATGCCAGTAACTGGTTTTACTAACCTTCCAGTCTCTTTATCTTGAAGATGGAGTTTTGAGTGGTTTGGATACAACACCATGAGTCACTTGCTGCTTGGTCTATATTCGAGTCAATTTTCTTACTTTGTATCTTGGTTATCGAATTCAGTTTATATCTCGAGATTCTAAACATTCTTCTATCTTTTTGGGACTGTGGCAGGAGGTTTCCTTCATTATTTGTGAGTGTATCAAATATGGACATTATCATTAAGGAGGCTAGCGCAAAGGAAACCACTGACGTCAAAGTTCAAACAGCTACACATGGTATGTATTTTTCCTGGATTTTTTTTTGTCACTGGTATTTTTCCTGGATAAGACTTATGGATATGTATAAGCAGACTCTTATTTTTTTTACAACTTTATGTGTAGATAGAAAATAAAGTCGGAATGAACAATGAACAGGCCTGTAAGGCTGACGGAAGAGTATTTATAGAGAATTAACCCTGAACAGGCAAACTGTATTGAAGAAGTATCAGATCAACTGAGAGGTTTACATGGTCAAGCTACCACGGTGATGCTGCAGCTTCCTGAACCTGTCGCCAAAACTCTACCAAATGGTCTAAGAGTTCTACTTGGTAAGCCATACTAAGACACATTCTAACATTTTCCCTCCTCACATTTGCAATGTTGTTGTTCTCAGCTTTCAGGGGAATCTGAATCGATATTCTTCATGATATCTTAATGTAAATTATCTTTTTCATCTTTGACAATTTACTGTGAATGTAACTTAACTCTTCCAGCGCTGTAAAATTTCACAATAAGTCCATTCTCTGTTATTAATTTTCACAATAGAAGGCAACCTCAACCGTATGTTTCGTAGACATCATTGGTTTTTTTTGGTGAAATCAAGTCCACCTTCAATGACTAATAAGTCCATTATCTCTTATTGAAAAGAAAATTTGTAATTCAACCACATTATAACTTTCGTTTCCAAAATATACGCCAATAAAACACAATTACAAATTAAATTTCTACCATAACGGCAAATATCAAACAAATATTCACTCTGCCGTGATTCACTCTCAGATAATATAGCATGTCACCTATAAATAGACCAACACATCCGACCTTAATAACAAACACAAAAATGGAAAAAAAAATCACAATCTCCCATCCTCTATGGCTCTCTCAATCTTGAAATATTGGATACTATTAAATGGAAAACAGATAAAACTCGCATTGAACTGGCATCTACAAATGCTGGAAACGAAGAAAAAAGTCTATTCATGGAGTGCAAGTCACCAAATTAGGATTCTATCTGACCAATTATAGACGCACAAGAGAAACAATAATATGTCACTGACACTGATCCAACGTAAACAATCGATGTGACACATGCTATTGCTAAATGACAAAATTAATTTTCGTTATTTAAGTGAAATATAATAAATTTTGTTCTTGAATACATTTTCTCCTCTGCTCGCATAAAAATTGTATTAACATTAAACAAATAAACTTGATAATATAATACATGCTAAACTAGCCAACGATAATGTGATTTTCATATTTGGTTAAGAAATGTTTTGAATAAAAACATTGTTAGAGACACACTCATAATAACTGATAGAATACATTTAGATATACCACAATAAAACATAAACCTTTAACACAAAATTAAAAACTATTTAAAATACTACACATCTAATCTCATGTAAGTGAAAAAAGAACATATTTCATTAAAAATATAACGGAAATGAATAATGAAAATTAAATATTACAATGTCATAAAATATATTTGATAACAAATAAAAACTCAAACACTTAAGAATCTAAACAAAGATCAAATGTTAACAAAATAAATATATATAATCTAATTAGAAAAGAAATTATACTTATTATATCAAATATATTTTTTAAATTCAAATCTGTAATAAAAATAATTTTAATGTACACTCACCCGCCCGTAGGGCGGGCCAACCACTAGTTTTCAATATGTTTAAGAATCTCAAATAACATTCTCTATGAAGCAGTATTATATTTAACTAGAAAATAATTTACTTACACTAATAACTTATGGATCATAAATATAAATGCTAACAAAGCATGGGTTTTTGACCATCACTTGCATAAATAAGATGGTCTTATATACAACTAGAGCATGATCCACACGTTCGTGCAGATGTTATTTTTTTTATAAATTGATCTTTTATTTTTTCATGATTAATGTTATATATTTTATATGTGTCACCGTATAATTAATTGTGGAAATATTTACATATTTTAGGTTCTTATAAATATGAATCAAACCCCTATCAAATCATGTAATATTGGTTATTTTAAAATTATTTGAAGTTTGAATTCAAAATATTTGAATTGAATCAGTCGATATGGTTAATTTTAGTATAAATATCCAATATTGTTTCAGATACATTTGTTTTTGGATATTTCTAAGTTTTTATACATTAAAATCGAATTCATCTAGACTTTGAAAGACCCTACTCGAAACGACATGAAAATTTATAATATCCTAATGAAACCTAATTTCAAAACCCCAAAATCTGATACCGAGAAAGATAATTCTAACTAAAAAGATATTCTATTGTCTATGTCTAATTGATTATATAAACAAACAAAAAAATTATTTACTATTTTGGATTCTTGTCACAAATAGAAAAATTTTATTCAAATATGTCAAATTATTATGGTTAATATGTAAAAATATAGTTCTGTTGACGTTCTTTATATTTTGAGAAAAAATGTTAATTTAGTATTTTATTAAACAAAATGATTTTTTGGTTGAGCTATTAAGATTCTAGATATCTATATTATTAAAAGAGAAATACACATATAGAATATCTCTTAGTTTTCAGTGTTATTTACAATTGCATGCCACTGAGAATTAAATTGAGTTTACTATTTTAATGCTTGTCTTTTTCAGTTAGATTAATGTCTTTTCCAAAATTAAATACACAATTAAATAATAATTCCTACTTTAATTCTTTGTCTTTTCCACTTAGATTAATGTGTTTTCCAAAATTAAATTTGAATTAAATATATTTCATTTACTTATCCTTTAAATCAATGTCAAATTAAAAAAAATACATTTTTATTGGACAAATAATTCATAAAAATTATAATATTAAATCTTCATTTAAAAAATCTGAACGAAAAAAGTATTACCAAATTTAAACCGGAACTAGATAATATCTAAACGAATTTACCATTTTGGTATCTAGAGAACCATAACCAAACCTTATCCAAACGAAATATTACGGATATTCAAATGTATCTAAATCATATTTATATATTTCAATATGTTAGCTATTTTTCAAGTTAATATCCAAGATATAAGATATTTTAAGTTCTTTAAAATATTTGAAATATAAAAGATAATAAAAAATAAACATCTAAAGTAGATAAACAATAATCAAAACACCAAAAATACTTAAAATATATATTTATTCTTCAACCAAATATTCAAGTTAAACTTATTTTTAATTTTTAATTTAGGTACTTTGGCTTACATTAATCAAATCGACATGTTATATTATTTTTATTTTTAGATTTAGGGAAATTTAAAAATATATAAATTTTGAAAAATTAAAAATAGTTTAAACGGGTTATCAAACCCGCAAAGATCCGAATCAGACTGAAACCAAAATTTATAAATATCCGAATAGAGTTAAAAACTTTAAATTCGAAAATCTCAAACCCGAATAAATTTTAACCGAATTCGAGTGGATATTCAAATACTCACTCTAAGCTTAGTCAATATAAAACGATTAAATATTACAAATACACTATTTAGTATAAATAAATAAAAATAAAAATTGAAAATTAATACCCGTGCGGTCGCACGGGTCAAGATCTAGTATATTTTTATTTTCCCAAACGATTGTTTGGTTTGGTTAGTATATAACCTTTGACTTGGTTTGGTTTGGTTAATAATTATATGTAAATACTCTATTACTATACACAAGACCGAATTCAATTAATTATTTGACATTGTTCGTTCTGTAGGTTCTATAGTACATTGGAATGTAATCACAAATGAATCCCGTGTTGTTTAAATTTCATGTTTTTTTTGCATTTCGTGTGATTACATATACACAACAGTGAAATTATTAATCATTACCTTCTATGTAGATGAAGAAAATTATGGCCGTAGCAGGATATTAAACCGAGTACACAAATTTATTATTGGACCTGTTTAAGGAATGAGCTAATTAAAAAATGAACAAATAATTATTAAGATCATCATATATGGAATGAGCATTTTATTTGTGAATGTAAATTAAAAAAGGTGGAAAAGAACTTTAATGATCGATTGAATGAGCATTATTATTTTCCATGGTATGAGATTGTAAATATTAAAGAAAAGTTAGGGTTAACTTTGATATGTATTTCTGTTTTAATAGTTTAGATTTTGTTTTAATAGATTAGATGTTTTCTGATGATTCACTACGATGACGTGATTGCTTTCATTTCGGTTCTTAAAATCATTTCAAGTAAAGAACATTAACTGGTCTGTATGGGTTGCTTGCATTATCGCATACCAAAACCAGTAATGTTTTCAATGCTTATAATTGAATTTAAAATTTCATATTGTCATTTTAAGTCAGGTTGATAAACCAATCTTGTGGTGCTTATTCTATTGATGGGATGCATAGGCAAAGTAAGTCTCATTTGCTATATTAGTTACAGTATTTAATCGTATTTGGATAAAGGACAAAACAAAAGGAGTTTTAGCCTGTAGTTATGTGGTCTTTGGTCATCGGTTACAGTCTTTTAGTGGACAACTATACATACGTTACACAGAGAAGTTAAGCTATAAAACAAAACTAAATCTTTTACGCAGAGAAGTTAAGTATAACGCTATAAAACAAAACTAAATCTTTTATGCAGAGAAGTTGAGTATAACGCTATAAAATCATCTCCGATGGTTTATATTATTTTAAAATAATTTTCACTTTAAAATAGTGTTATTCTAGAATAGAATATAATTTTTTTCTAATGGTTTACTCTATATTTGACACTAAAAAGAAATATTTTTAAATTATTCTTTTCTAATTTTATGATTAATAACTTTTACTTACAAAACTTACAAACTGATCTCTTACATTTTATTTTCACAAAGTTTTAATAAATTATATATCTATATCAAATATTTATTATATTAATAATTACATTACATTATACTAATAGCATAATACATTTTAACTTAAACATCTCCATTAGTGTATTTTTTCACAAATGATCTTTAACGAATTTCAGATTGTGAAATGAGTTTTTTATCTTATAAAATTATTTTTAATTTTAGTGCTTTTTTTCTTTGGCTAACAATAATAAATTTTAAATGTTTATATGTATATATAATGTTTTAAACATACATATGTGTTAATATGTGTTGTTAGCATAATTAAATTAAATAAATAGAGTTACAAAATAAAAAGATTGAAAAATAAAAGGACTAAAATATAAATAAAAAATTCCACTCTATAATAGAGTAAGAAATAGAGTTACTCCAAATATAGAGTAAGAAATAGAGTTGCACTATTTTAGAGTGATATATAGAGTGAGGTTGGAGAAGATTTTACTATATAATGGAGTTTAGTGTAGAAAATAGAGTGGAGTTAGAGATGCCCTAAAACGAAACTAAATCTTGATCCGCGTGATCGTACGGATATTTATTTTATGTTCTTAATTTTATACTGAATGATGTATTTTTAATATTAATTATAAATTTATATCAAAAATTATATTTTACAGTTATAATAAAAATTTAAAATTTAATAAAATATTCTGATATAAATTTCAGTTATCATAATTAACATAGTATAAGGGTGGATCATAATTCTCTTCAAAAAATTTAGCACCCGTTAAAATAAATAAAATACATTTATTAATTCTTAAAATATATATAAAAGATTTGGAATTATGATTTCTGTTAAAATATTTTAAAAGAAAAACAATCATGAACGGTTATTTTGTATTTCTAGAATTTTATCCATGACCATCTAAATGTTTGTTTTCACTTTAATTTTTTGTACTAAATGATATAATATGTATTTTAAATTTAAATGCATTACATAATTATTAATAAAACATTTTAAAACATAATTTTTTTATTTATTACTTTGAATAATTATATTTTGTGACTTAATCGTCTATTACAGTGTATCATATAAAAAATCTTATAACTAACTGGACTTATGTATATATATATATATAAGAAAACATTTAACCTATACTTTGTCAATATATTATTCAATATTAATGTATATATTATATAAATTAATTATGATGTGTGAATTTTAATTTATTATTTATTACTAAAAAATATTGAAAAGTTTAATATGATAGTAAAAAAATATATTGGAAATTTTATTTTGGTTAATATTCGATTAATGAAAACTATTATTTTAAAAAAACATTAGATGCTTAAATCTATTATTTAAATTAGAAAACAAACATCTTTAAATATATGTTTAATAAATATTTCAATGACACTCTAGTCTAAATAAGTGGTAAAACTAATAGGTATTTTTATTTTCTACTTCTTTTAATAATATAGATAGTCAGACTAGTATTGTAACTCCTTAAAGTTCTCCAATAATCGCAATTTTTAAACCAAAGATGAATAATCATAAATTTTAAATGTAGCCTAAAAATGAAGAATTCATGTTTTGAATAAGATTATTATCTCTATATAGTAATCTTATGCTCATCTGATCATCTCCTAAGAGAATCACGGACGAGATCAACACAATTGCCTTATAAATGATCGTCCGTGCATGTACTTTGAATTCGCTTATTTACAAGCTGTACAAACGACAACAACGGTAGACATTGGTGTGTTAAGTTTCTTTCAGAGCTGCGTCATCTTTTCCTTTGGAGAAATTCGCAGATCCTATCGGACATAGTTTTTCTCTCACCAAACACACATCAAACTCTTATCATCTTCATTTTAACAAAACAAACTGCATCCATCGCTTTTGCCTGGAAAAAGGTGCATTAACAAACAAACAACGTCAATGAATCTCTTTTCTGTGACTTGAAGAAAACTCGTAACGTCACTACGGGGTATGAATGGCCATACTTATGAGTTATGACTGAGGCTTGGAGGAATGGTTCACTTGAGAATAATTCAACTCCTTTGTTGTAAACTCGTAGTACTGAAGTTATATTCATTGTAAAAACACTTTTTGTTTGAAATCCCCCTATACATTAAAAGAGAAGTCACTTTAGTGATTTCTGCTTAGGTGGCACTCATAGAGAGCTTCTATGATTAATTCTCTTAATCTTATTGGTTGAATTTTTGCTAATTTCTTTTTGATTTATTTTTAAATCGGCAGGAAAGAGTTAACCTAGAACCACTTAATATATGCTTCCAAACACTCTCAACGATAGAATTAGTACATATATATATATATATATAAAGTTGAGCTTGCTCTCTCCTGGTGATGTCACATCAGATTCCATGTCACAAACTCAAGTCTCCAGAAGCCAACACCTGTCCACACTACCTAAACTTTGCGTTTCATTTATTCACCTTTTAAATTTGTTTGGCGTTTGTGCATAATGAAGCCCATCTGAAGCAATATGTCTGAAACATGTCGTTTTGTATTGTGTGTGTTGAACCTGTTTCTTTCTCCGCCGTCGCCATATGGACCACACCCTAGGGTACTTAAGAAGGCGACGAAAGCCCATAAGCCTCCGTTGAAGAAACAGAGGAAAGGTGTTTCGGATGAGAAGTCTGAAGCTTCTAATGATGAGGAGGAAGAAAAAGTGAATGAACAGTCTGATGAAGGAGATGAATTGGGTTCTGACATTTTCTCCGATGGTGATGGAGAAGAAGAAGAAGATGATGGTGATGGTGATGGTGATGAGGAGGAGGATACATAGCCATTGGCCGATGACTTTCTAGATGGTAGCGATGATGAAGAGGAACCTTTGGGTTCTGATTCTGATGGATCTGATCTCGCGAAGGAAGTAAAGTTATTGATGAAGAACATAAAAGGCAGGAGCAAGATGCAAAAGATGAACTACAGATGAAGAACAACCTAACGAGTTTGGTCTACCAACCAAAAAGGTTCAATCCTATTTTTTCTAAAGGTTCAATTTTTTGGAATGTTACAAATCAAATTCATTCCTTTTTTAACATTTTTATTTTGCAATTGTTGGTTGGTTTATGTTGAAAAGATGAATGGAGCATTATAAGTTTAGGTGTCTTATCATTGTTATTGATCTACATTGTTCAGGAACTTGAAGAAGAGTCAAGTGGGCCACCAATACCTATGTTACCTTTGATAATACATCTTGGTATACTCCTCTTTTTATGGATGCGAGAGTATGAGATCACTTCTCCGGAAACTAAGATCTGGTTTGATTTCAAGGTGAGTATTTTCCCACTTGATGATTGTCCCATAACATATTTCTTCCCTGAGCTCTTTTCCTCATCAGTTTCCATTATTACAGTTGGAGAAAACTTCTCTTTGCTACGGTTCAAATTAGTCAAGCCTTTAGAAACGAGGTGTTTATCCCTGGCGTTTTTTACTGTTTTGCTTGCTATGTTGAATGTTCATGACAAGCTTGAGAACTCTTTTTCTATTATGATTGGGTTTCAATAAGTTGTATATATGACTTGCAGATATGTCCTTCTGAAGGGCTTCTTAAGTTATTAGAGTTCACTCAGCTTTGTTGAGTCTGAGAATAAGTCCCACCCTAACTAAATTCTCTGATGTCGAGTTCATAATTTTTCCAGATAAGAATAAATGGTTTGCCAATCTGAGCAAACACTTTGCCTTGACAAAGTTGCTGCAAAGGTTAGTATTTATAATCTTACTATGCACTGTCACATATCCCTCTTCTTATAACTTCACCATTAATGTCTACAAGTGAAACTTTAGTGATCGAACCCCATATTTCAATGTGCCAAGGTAGATTGATTGTGTTCCGTGATCACATGGCTTCTCAGAGTCGCTGGGATCGGATGGTTGTCTTTTCCAGGACAAACCTTGAATAGAGTGGCATTATATTTTACCATTCTGGTCTTCAGGCACGATGACATGCTTAATGCTTTGTCATGTGTTGCGTCGTCAAAGGGTCTATAAGTCTTGGACACATCCAAAAACACACAAGGAAGACATAATATCAAATTTTGACTGCAAAGATTTCTAGGGAAGGTCAGAGGACTAACGGAAGTGCTATGATGGCTTGGTTTGCGCAAAGAAGAAATTAAAGAAAAAGATTTGAATGCTCCGACGCTTTGATGTTCTGTCTTTTTCAGTGTAAATATTTTTCTTATGCAAACTGACTTCAAACTAAAAGTTACTGACATACACAGGCATTGTTAAGTGTTCTTTTTAGATGAATATATTTTTACATTCTTTCTAAAAAGATTATAAGCAATCAATAAAAAAACCAGTAAAAAACACAGACACCATATTGAAATTTTGAGAAAGAGAATGGAAGACGACCAAAAAAAACCAATACCACAACACACACCTATGTTTAATAGTCAATATCTATACGATTTATTCACACTTATTATCAGTAAGGCTCATATAAAATAAATTAGATCAATCACAAATGTTTATTAAAATCACATATTCAGAATAATGAAGGTTAATATCATTTTTATTCAAATCAGAAATGTTTATTAAAAATAACAATATGATTTCAAAATTCTTTTCACTATTTGTTTGTCTATATTATCGTTTTCTATAATGTTTTTAAAACTTTATAAATTAATATAAAATAGTTTTTATTATATCTTTCCGTCCGTAGGGCGGGCCGACCCTAGTATATATATATTTAACTCTTTAGAACATTTGTATAAAATATATATACTAACTCTTTAGAACTTTAGTACATATATATATGTATAAAATATATAAAATATAAAATATAACTTTAGTATGTATATATATATATATATATATATATATATTTAAATTGAGTATAAAATATAATTTTGGTTTTCAACCTGCGATAATATATTTTCACAAATCTAAATTGTATATGATTTTTTGCAGGTAATTTTTTTCTTATCCTTTATATAATTATTGTTAGAAAAACACACACATACATTTTATACTAAAATGTGTTAAAAATTTAACTAAATACTACATAAACGCTATTTCAGAATTTAAGTATTACTAAATAATATATGTTTATTAATAAATGCCACCAAAATTCCACATTCATTTTTAAAATATTTAAATACATTATCGCAGGTCGCAAACAGAAAATATATTTTTCTAAAATATATAACAAATTTTAAAAATACTACATAAAAGCTATTTAAGAATTGAAGGATTAATAAATTATATTTCTTTATTAAATAATCTGAGAACACTTAGAAGGAAAGTAACAGTAAATACTTACCTTTGGTGTAAGTATAATTATTATTCGTAACTATCCTTTAAATTTGAAATATACTGAAATATTTATCTTAAATATATTTTACACGAATTTTGCTTGTAAGTGATACTTTCTCAAAACTACGTATGTGATATTTAATGTAAATAATTAATGACAAAATATATATGCCTTTAAGATACTATTGAAAACGGCAAGTTCGTAAGTATGTGATGTTTTTACATCAAAATATATATGCCATTAAGATACTTTCTCAAAACTACGTATGTGATGTTTTTACATTTAAATTGCTTGTCACGCAAATCAACATTTATAAAGTTGAATGTAAATAATTAATGACAAAATATATATGACATTAAAATATATACTATCAAAAACGGCAAGTTCATAAGTGATACTTTCTCAAAACTATGTAGGTGACATTTTTTTTACATTTAGATTGCTTGTCACGCAAATATATATATTTAAACCCATGAAAAAATTAATTTTATTGTTGAGTATTAATATTGAGGTCATTAATGATTAACAGTAAAAGGAATAAAATTATTATTGGGTTTTGACTAAAAAATGAATGAAATTATTATTAAGAATATTTTATTTACAATGAAACTACAACTCATGGAGTACATGTCACGTAAGTATATTTCGGTATTTAATACTCATAACAACCTTACGTAAGCATCACGTGAATTTCTCAAACTCTGGTATATATAATGATAGTCACCACAGCATTGTGCAATGCATGCATTTTATTCGTCCTTAAGAAATATAAAGTTTTTTTTTGAAATGTTAGATTATAGCTTAAATTTTTTTTTTCAAAAGCTGATGAAAAACAAAAGTTAAAGTGCAGATTCTTATATTTTGGAAGGCCTACGAAAATAAATCTGCACTTAGGACGGCCTACAAAAGTGCTCCTGGAAATACCTTTGAAATGGTGTTGTCGATGAAGAGGTTTGTTCATTAATCGAAAAAGATAGTGTATTGTATTTAATAGCTTTGCAAGTTTATTTTTAGTGTTTTTCTGTTTCTTCTCTATTAGGATTCAAGTGTGGATCTTCTTCGATCTAGAATTACTTAACTTTATGTTTATTACAAACTTTTCCATTCTTATGTGCCAAAATTCGTATTTGATTTCTTCTGTATTTTAATCGAAATTCTTTTTTCAAAGAAAAAGAAAAACATTTTAATTATAATAATTTATGTGTCTATAGGGAATAAGGATTCATCTTCAAGTTGAAGAAGACTCAATCAAGAAATACCAAAATATTTTGACAGAAGGTCAAGCTGTGATCATCAACAATTTTCTAATTGAACGACTGTCGTGGAAACTTTTGGGCCAATCCTTATTCTTACAAGATAGCAAAGGTTAAACTTGCTGATATTCTTTTCTGAAAATATTCAAAGACATATTTTGAATCCAAGTCATTTTAACCGTCTATTTACTTTACTGGTATACACTGTGCCATCAAGATGCTTAATAGCAGAATCAGAGTGCTCCATCAGTATCTTGGCGCAATGCAGAAAGGTAAATTTTATTCTTGCTCAAGTCCCCATTATGTGTCTTTCTTCTATATATTGTATTTTTAAGATTCATATTGCTGTGCTGTTAGGCATTTTGTCTGGAATCCAAAAGTTAAAACATGGACACCCAAATTTGAGATTTGAAGATTGCTATAAGATTTTTTAGTAATTTGACGTATTTTTCTTTTTATTAAGGAACTTATCTGATTATATTTTAATTACTTCTTTGGCCTTTTTAAACTTTTTATATTAGAATTATTTATTTGTCTTAATTATTATTCTATTTTTGAGGAAAAATGGTATACATTATATTTCTACTATGAATCGATATCATGTACACCGAATATTTATGTGTTCTGGGGAAGATATGTTAACTAAATTGTTAAGGTAGTAAAAACAAAAGCTTGCAAAACAAGCAAAGTAAATAAACAGTTGACAAAATGACTTGGATGTTATTTGGAATTGATATATTATATAAAAATGCTGGCAAAACAAGCAAAGTAGCAAAGTTGACGAAATCCTTCTATATATTAAAATAGAAGTCACTTTGCGAGATAAATTATGTTACTACCTAAGTAATATACTATAATATAATTATTAAAAAATTTAATCCAATAATGAAAAGCTACATATTGTATATATTTTTAAGTAGCCAAAATACATACAATATTTGTTTTACAATACGTATTATTGTACTATATATTTAATATATTTTTAAAAATTATTAATGTTCTTTCTTAACCTAGAAATATATAAGTTATATAACATTAGAAATAAATCAGTTATGGATCTTTTGAAAATATTCATTAATTGAACACAATATATATGCAAATCTAAGTAGTTTTCCTTATTAGTCTTAGTCATTAATCTTTAATTACTACTATACATTATATATTGGAATATACCAATTATATTGTGTATTATACATTAGTGTACTCAAATATACAAATGATATTTGCATTAAATATAGTTTCCTAAATGTTCATAATTGTTTAAATCGTTTATCAATAACTTACTTTATTTTGTTATTGATTCCTTATGCAAGATGATATGATAGTTACCTTATTTTGTTATCAATTATTCCGCAAGTTGATATGATAATTGTCGCCAACCAGTTAATGACAATGTAGATTTAATTAATATTTAAGTTGTTTAGTGATTTATTATGAGAAATATTTATTATGGCATATACATATGTTTCTTACGCAAGTTACTATCACATTTATTACATTTTCAAATGCAATTTACCTTAATGTTTCTAAATTGTTAATTCGTTTTTAATGACTTACCTTATTTTAATATAGTTTTTACTTTTTCAAGTTCTTATATATTAAATGCAAACCAGTTGATGAAAATATAATGTTAATATCTTTCTTTAATCTATTTCATTATTTATTACGAAAATATTTCTCAAACTTCATTTATTATGAAATATATGCCCCTAATAACTTTCCCACATGGAAGATCGACTATATATAATGATACTCCCAGAGTCTTAAACTCATAACTTTATATATTTTAATGAAATTTACACAACCGCAATTTTAGTCTGTTTTTATTCGATAAAATTTTAAATTTATAAATTCTTACAGTTGTTTGTTTCTTCTATTAACAGATAAATAACACAGATGAAAAGACTGGTTGTGGTTGACTACAAACCAGTTTTTCAGACTATTTCGATACCGATATGTAAATTTCATATTGTTTTCGTTGCAGTAAATTAATTTAGAAATCTATTAAATTATTTGATATTGTACAATTGCTAACAAAACTAAATAACTTTTTGCAGGTTGCGATGGGATTTTTTTTCCGAGAATTTTACTTCTTATTTTATATTACGTATATATTATATTTCAATTTTTATCATATTTTCTTTTAATATATCACTATTTTTTAAATTAGTATAAAAACATAAATATAATATTTCACCTAAAATATACAATTATATCATTTATAGAACACAATTTCACTTAGTCATAATATACAATATGTAACTTCTAAAACTTAACACTATTTATTTTCTTATATTTTGAATATATTTTTTATGCATGCACTGGGTGTTTTAGGAAGAGCAGGTATGCAACTCGTTCTTTATCTCTACCATACTGCATCTAAAAGATTTACGCAAACTCTGTCTCAGCATTGAAACTCTCACTTATCCCACTTTTTCCCACATTAAAAATGCACGTTATATGTCAGCGTCAACTTCCGTACACTTATAATACATTGAAATCAGTGAGTTCACTATCAAGATTCAACTAAGGCAATACCACACTATATACATGTGATATTGCATTAAATGTGTTTGGTGATCTGAGATTTAGAAAAGCCCAAAACTATTATCTTCATTATATATATATATATGGATATTAAAAAAGGAATTTACCTTGATATTTCTAATTAGTTAATTCGCATAAAATAACTTCCTTTATTCATGATTACTTGCGCAAGTTGATTGATGAATCAATGATAGTTTAAAAGTAATTTACCTTAATGTTTTTAGTTTATTAATAACCTAACTTATTTTGAACACAGATTACTTGTGCAATTAATCATATTTATCACATCGTTTTAATGCAATTTACCTTAATGTTTCTAATTTGTTAATTCGTTTTTAAAAACTTACCTTATTTTGAATATGATTTAATTGCACAAGTTTATTATATATTTATTGTAAATCATTTAATTACAGTATGACTTTAATATTTTTCTTTGAACTGTTTCGTTATTTATTATGAAAATATATTTCTAAACATCATTTATTATGAAAATATCCCCTAATAACACAAGAAAAAAGGAAGGTAGAGTATATATAAAAAAGACACCTAATGGATGTCAATACTAACTTATTAGTCTATTTTTATTTGATAAAAAAATTTAAAATTTATAAATTCTTACATTTGTTTGTTTTTTCTATTAACAGATAAATAACACAGACGAAAGACCAATTGTAGTTGATTACAAACCATTTTCAGTTTGTTTCAATAGCGATATGCAAATTTAATAGTAAGGTAAGTCTCAATAAAATTTTGAAATCTATTAAATTATTTTATATTGTTCAATTGCTAACAAAATTTGACAATTTTTTGCAGATTTCTATGAGATTTTTAATTCATAATTGTTCTTCTTATTTTATATTACTTATGGATTATATTTAAAAAATTTATCACATTTTCTTTTCAGGTTTCTATGGGATTGTGATACCTATGAGTTTTTTATCGGGAATTCGGCCAAAAAAAATCTCAACTTTGCACGAATTGCCAAAACAAACATGAACTTTTGGGCTGGCCAAAAAAATACTAAACTTTCATTGACCTTTTCAATTAATTAACAATGTTTTCGTTGACTTGCCAATTTAGCACGCCGTCAGTTAATTTAACAAACATCGTTTATTGTTAGCGTTATGGTGAAACGAACGACGTCGTTTTCAAATGAGATAAAACGACGTCGTTTTATATGATTTGAAAAATAAAATCAAGTAGCCCCCTAGATTCGAACTCAGGTTGGTTAGGACATATGACAAGGTGTTTTACCACTGAGCTAGTGGCACTTTCAATGTACTTACTAACATATTTAATGTTATTTGGTACTCATTAAATATAAAAAAAATCTCTAAAAAACTTAAAAATATCCTTAAAATTCCAAAATTGAAAAAGAAATATTTTTATAAAATTAATTTCGAAATTAAAATGAAAAATAATTTTTTTTTCTTAAAAAAAAAAATCAATATCTAGCTTAAAAATCGAAATTTAAGAAAAAAAAATTATTTTATAGAAAAAAATTTAAATTTCGATTTTTAAGCTAGATATAAATTTTTTTTCTTAAATTTTGATTTTTAAGCTAGATATTGATTTTTTAAAAAAAATTGAATTTTTTTAAGATTTTTATTTTTTAAGAATTTTTTTTTTTCATTTTATTTCAAAATTAATTTTATAAAAATATTTCTTTTTTTAATTTTTTGGAATTTTAAAGATATTTTTAAGTTTTTAGAATTTTTTTTTATATTAAATGAGTACCAAATAACATTAAATATGTTAATAAGTACATTGAAAGTTCCACTAGCCGAGTGGTAAAATACCTTGTCATATGTCATACCCAACCTGAGTTCGAATCCAGGGGGCTACTTGTTTTTATTTTTCAAATCATATAAAACGACGTCGTTTCTTATTTGAAAACGACGTCGTTTTACCTTAACGCCAACAATAAACGACGTTTTTTAAATTAACTGACGGCGTGCTAAATTGGCAAGTCAACGAAAATATTGATAATTAATTGGCAAGTCAATGAAAGTTTAGTGTTTTTTTGGCCAGCCCAAAAATTCATGTTTGTTTTGGCAATTCGTATAAAGTTGAGGTTTTTTTTGGCCGAATTCCCGTTTTTTATCACATTTTTTAATACATCATTATTTCCTGTATATTTTTCTTACATTTGTTTTTTTATTAGGTAACTTTTATTAAAAACATACTAATGATGTTGATTTTTTTTACTTTAGTTAACATTCATTTGTTTTATTCTTATATACTTTTGTGACTTTTTTAATTTTTGTTTCAGTTTTATATTGAATTTAGTTCACATAGTTTATGTGTACATAATTTATGTTTTAAAATATAATTTTTATTTTAAAATATTAAGCGACAAAGAGCCTAATTAAACCGATCCAAAAAACAAACCGAACCCAATATAAACTAAACTGGATATAAACCACACCGAACCAGATTAAATATGGTTTATTTCAGTTGAAAAAAAAATTTAAATCAAACTAAACAAACCAACCGAACCGAAAAAGTAACGAATTCCACCCCTACTGCATCTTGGAGATTTACGCAAATCATGTCTCAGCATTGAAACTCTCACTTGTTCCACCTTATCCTACATTTGAACTCAATCGATATTATACAATATTTTTATACCCGCACAGGGTGCGGGTCGGTCACCTAGTTTAACATTAAAAAAAGACTTCAACATTAAAAATACTTTCTAGTGGACGAACCAGCTCAAACAATTCAACCTCTCTTGACAAAAGTATCCCGTCAGGTTGACAAAAAGAAACCCGTAAAATATGGATTGAAAATGAATGCTCGATTGATTTTGAATAGATGGGCCTTAGTCCACGTCGAAATGTACATAGATTCTAAGTTACTAGAAGCCCATTGAGACTTAACGATCTCGTGACCACTCTACGCGCCTGGCGATATTAGTTAAGCGCGTTACTCGTTACCACGTAATTAGCGCAACAAACATACATTAACTTTTTATTATAGAAAATGTCGCATTCAAATGCCAAAAAAAAATAAAAATGATTCAGCTATACATGTGAAAGCAAAAACTTCTGGAGACTTTTGCTCTGGTCCCTACTTAAAAAGCAACTATTCTTGTGTTAACAATTTTCTTTGAATATTACACTGTTTTATTTTTGTGTTTATTTTTTTTTCCGACTTACACTGTTTTATTTATATTTTCTTATATTAGGTAAATATTTAATGAAAAATTCCACTTCAAAGGAAAAAAAAAACTTTATCAGACTAAGTGGAAATAATTACGTTAAATAGGTAAATATCAATTAATTCGTTACTAGATACTCTCAAGTATAAATAAAGAAAGCTAGGGTTGCTATCACATCACTCACCATACGTGTCTGTTACACTGGCTACGCAATAAATATATGTTTGTCACAAAAAGGGCAAGAGGACTAATCGTCTACGCGCACATCCACAACTACTATCCAATTCATCCAACTTGGAGCTGGCGGGTACTGGTTACGTGTCATCCTTTGATTAGCTTAAAATCGTACGGTCTCAGTGTAAATAAGTGAGATGTAGAGAATAAATAAAGACGGTTTCTTTTCTTCTCTGCGTTTTTAATTAATCAAACTAAAAAAAACTTAAAAATCGTTTAGATTCCATTAATAAAGGAACAGAGACAAAAGTAACGAAACTTAGTGCTAAATAAGCAAAATTCTCTGTTTTTTTTATTCTTAAAAAAAATTGAATATTTCAACGAATGAGAGTATCACACACGGTCGTCGTCGAATTTCCAGGTTAGAAAAATCGTAAAGATTGATTTTTCTATTCTTTGTTTATTGAGATCTCACTGTCTCTCTTCATCGCTGCCTATATTAACTTTACTACACACACACAGTAGTGTTCCCGTGTTCTCGAGGACAAAGTATAAGCATCAACAACAAAAGCGCATTAAAAGAGCTTCCTTTGCAATCGAGATTAAAACAGAGCATCATCTACGCAACAAAACAGGTTTCTTCATCTTATTTAATCTCTCTGTTTCTCGATCTCTGAATCTCTAGATTTGTTTATGGTGTTGTTATTGGTGGGGATGAGAGTTAAGTATGTTCTGTAGTGTAATAGATCTAAATCGCAGCTTCGAGATTCTGATTATGGTGTCGGTGGTTTGTGAGTTTTTCTTTAATGTTCGATGGATAATAAAAACTTGATCTATTAGGGATAATCTACGACAAAAGGGTTTTTAAAAATATTCCTTTTTTTGTAAATCAGTAATGTCACTTTTGAGAGGTTTAAATAGCTGTTTAAAGTTGCTTAATATGAGGTTAATCTAGCTGCTGAGATGTCCTATTGGGGTATTGATTGATTGGTTGATGATGAATCCTTGGTCCGAAGATGTTTTTATGGGGTGGAGAGCCTTGTCGTCTTAATTAAATTATCTTTGATGATGCGTGAGAATCTGGCAACCTTAAATGTGTGTGCGTGTTTTAGTAAAATCTTCTTCTTTCTATTTATGTGGCTCTGAAAAACTCTACTAAGGTTTTTCACTCTCTCTGTCTTTGTCTGATAGGTGTCTGATCGTTCCTGAACTCAACCTTGTTTGCTTATTCTGAAAGATTCAGACTTTCCAGAAGAGCTGTGAATCAAATACACACTTGGTCTCTCTCTCTGCAGAAGGGCTTGTTAGTCGTCTCATGATCACAGGTTCAGTACTGCAATGGGGTACGTAAACGTGGAGAAGAGATGGGTGTTCCCTCTCGTCATCACATCTCTCGTATGCGTTTTTCTCCTCGCAACCTCTTTCAACATGGGCCTCGTCTCCTCCCTCCGCAGATTCAACGGCATCTTCTCCCTCATCCCTTCCTCCTCTCTCTCCAGGAACCAAACCAAACTCGACTTCGCCGAGTCCAAAGTCGCTATACACAAAAACCGTCCTCACGAAGAAAAAGAAGACAAGCTTCCACGTTTCGCGTACCTCGTCTCCGGGTCCAAAGGGGACGTGGAGAAGCTCTGGAGAACGCTCAGAGCGGTATACCATCCGAGGAACCAGTACGTTGTTCACCTGGATCTTGAATCCCCCGTTGATGAGAGACTAGACCTGGCTTCTCGGATTAATAAGGATCCTATGTATACTAGAACCGGGAATGTCTTTATGATCACCAAGGCCAATCTTGTCACGTATAGAGGACCGACCATGGTGGCGAACACACTTCACGCCTGTGCTGTTTTGCTTAAGAGAAGCGCTAACTGGGATTGGTTTATTAATCTTAGTGCTTCAGATTATCCCCTGGTGACCCAAGATGGTAATAATAATAATCAAAAGCTTTTGTTTCTCTTGTTTATTAATGAGTCTTGTGTTTTGATTAACCTTCTCTGTGTGTTTGAAGATCTGCTTCATACATTTTCGACTCTGGACCGGAACCTCAACTTTATCGAACACACAAGCGATCTTGGTTGGAAAGAGTAAGTTCTTTTTTCACCTTCTTTAGTTTCCTATCTTTTGTTTTGTTTTTTTTTGAATTATACAGGGTATCCTGGTCCACAGAAGTGGTATGTTCCAGACTGATCACTTGTTACTACGTTGTTGGTCATATCTTTAAAGTTCTGAGTTGTTTTGTTTTACTTGTGAAGGGAGAAGCGAGCAATGCCAGTAATGATTGATCCTGGACTCTACATGTTGAACAAATCAGATATATACTGGGTCACACCTCGTCGAAGTTTGCCAACTGCGTTTAAACTATTCACCGGTCAGTCCCTCTAAAACTGTCTTTGAACCTCCCATTGTTTGCTGTTGAGATTCCTAACTCTTCTTGTTGTCACAGGATCTGCTTGGATGGCTCTATCACGTCCCTTTGTAGAGTACTGCATATGGGGATGGGACAACTTACCACGAACTCTGCTAATGTACTACACCAACTTCGTCTCATCACCCGAAGGTTACTTCCAAACCGTGATCTGCAACGTCCCCGAGTTCTCGAAAACCCCGCTCAACCATGACCTCCACTACATCTCCTGGGACACTCCCCCGCAGCAGCATCCCTCACGTGCTGTCGCTCAACGACACGTCTCAGATGATATCCAGCGGTGCTGCCTTCGCTAGGAAGTTCAAAAGAGACGACCAAGTGCTTGACATGATAGATAAGGAGCTGCTGGGAAGGAGGAACGGTGAAGATGGGTTTACTCCTGGTGGGTGGTGCGGTGGGAAAAAACCGAAAGTGCTCCCAGGTCGGTGATGTGGCTAACGTTAAGCCTGGTGCTGGAGCTCAGAGGCTTCAGGGACTTGTGGACAGGTTAGTCAACGAGGCTAAAACAGGACTTAATCAGTGTAAATAGATCCGAGGGGGCTGAGGGAATCGAGAGTGAGACTGTTTCTTACGATATATAATTATATATATACATATAGGGTTCCAGAGAATCTTTAGTTCGGTTTAGAAAAAGACTATTTAGACATTGTTTTTTGATTGTTGAGTAGATGGATGCCTTGTATACCACGACAACTTACTAGTCTCATATTGGAGATTAGTTTTTCCATTGTTTGAAGCCATTTTTCACAAACTAAATAAAAATTATAATCTTTTTTTTCTTATTGAGATGTGTTTCATTGTATAAAACATAAGTATACAAATACAAAGATTCAATATTTGTATCCTCCCTTTCTATACACAAATCCTATTCTTTTTTTGGTAACAATTTGTTTTATCCTATAGTAAGTACTCCAAACAAAACAGATCTCTTACCAGAGACTTCTTCATGTCACCATTTCCAGAATCTTGATGTTGCCATTGGAGTTAGCAGCCACTAACTGTGGACGACTGTCCTCGCCAGCAGATGGACGATATGAACTGTGATGCATCATCAACTTCTAGACCAGAAGTAGAGTCAGTGTTGCTGAACATGTACGACATAACCGGCATTGGGAATGCCTTGTGGTACACGAAAACCTGTCAATGTATCCACCACAACAAGAAAGAATCTCAAGTTTAAAGTGACAATGTCGGTCAAAAGTCCTGTTTTGGCATTAACCATTTACCTCGTTAGTCTCTGAGCCAGTAGCTATATACCCATCAGAGACCGATAAGCCAACAAAGTTCTGCAACATATACCAAGAACATACCTCAGAAACTGGAGACTAAAAGAGTCTAGATAGCACATTTTGAACAAATGTTACCTTTAGATTAGTGTGTCCAGCAAATGAATGAAGAGGGGTTTCATTAACACCAGAGGCAGACATGGATAAGTCCCAAAGCTTTAGTGTGTTATCAGTAGAAGAAGACACAAGAGTAGATGAATCCACAAACTTGACATAACTCACTGTCTTACTATGACCAATCATTGTGCTCAAAGGAATCTTGGGGTTCCTAAGATCGTAGTAATACACTTTGTGATCTGCAGAACCGAATGCTAAAGACCGTCCTGAGTCTGATGGAAACTGGACACAACATACATTAGCCTTTGTCTTGATGGTTCCAATGCTAACGCCCTGAAAAACAATTTTACAAAACCAAAAAAAAAAAACTCTTAAAATCATAATGTCCAGAGGGACTAAAACATGAACTAGGTTCAGTTTTCAAATAGCCGACATTTCAAAATAGAATTGCCTGATTGATACTCCATAGCTTAACGGTTCCATCATCGCTTCCACTAGCCAGCAAAGTAGGGTCTGCTGATGAAATATCTAATGGACCATACCCTCTTCTTGTGCTCCTTCATCTCTGTAACCAACTGGCTTCTTGCAACATCCCATATCTAAAAAAAACAAACTGATGATGTCATATGAATCTTGAACTTCTTGAAAAAACAATAAGCTAAAACTAACCTGAACCACGCCTTCAAAGTTACTTGATGCAATCTGACTCTTTATGTAGCTGTTCCAACACACGCTGCTCAGCTTTGACCGGCTAGCCAACTCCGCAACCGGATAGTGAATGTCCCGGTGATTGTTCACAATGGAGTCACACTCGAATATCTTGATCTTCTTGTTGACACCAGCAGTGGCGAAAAACTCTCCATCTCGGTCAAACGCAAGGGAGCAAACAAGGTTGGTAGAGTTCAACAAGTCTCCTTGCTTCAAATCTGCTTTCACTCTGAGCTTACTGAACGATAAGTATCTGCACAAACCCTCGAGGAACGGATCTATCCACCCGCCTTGTCTCGAATTATTATCATTACTGTTGAAATCTTTGGGTGCTGCTGCTGCAGGGTTGCTTACCGAGCTTCTATTTTCGCTACTCAACGGTGAATGTCTAGTTAACGACTTCCCAGAGAAGCAGCAGCAGCAGCTTTCAGCTGCCTGCGCCTCGTGAGAAAGTAGACAGTTTCTAGCTTCTTGAAGTTCCTCATCAACCGGGAGCTTTCGAGAAACGTGCTTCTTCCTTGACTACTCTCCTCATCAGCTTTGGCGCCGGTTTCCTCTGGTGGAGTCTTCACTTGTCTAAACCTTTTTCTTGAAGCCAGTAACGTCATACTAGTAGGCTCTTCAGGGAAGCTCAGCAAACTCTGATCTCTGCTGAGATCAGAGTGTGAGCTTCCCTTTTTCTTCAAAACTAACTGTCTCTTGGAAACTTGCTCGATGTCCGAAGAAAGAAGTGAAACGGTGTCCCGCAATCTATACGCAGACTCCTGCTTTCTCTGTTGAATCATTAGCAAGAACTCGAGCAACGACTCCTGTTCCTCGATTTTGTCCCTAAGCTCTATCGCTGCTTCACGTTCTTCCAGGTTATCTCTTGGTTCGGTCATGAACTCACTCTGCATCAAGTCACTGCACACCACAAAGACATCTTCTCGTTTAGTAAAAGATGACAGAGACTAAAACACACAAAAACAAAACCTCATTGATGGTCGACAACTTGGCTCGGGATGAAGTAGCCACAAGCAGAATGAAGCTTCTTTAGGGCATTTGAGCAGTATCTGAGGCGGAAGTACACGATGTCTTAAACTAGACATAGTTCTTGACTTCTCTTCTCTCGAAGGCACAGGACAGAACAGCTACAAGAGAGAGAGACAGAGACTTTGAATTGCTATTCTAATAATTTGGTTAGAAAACAATGTCACAAACCTCGAAAAGAAGAACCCCAAGACGGTAGACATCCGAAGCACAAGTACTCGGAGAACCAAACTCCTCTTCAGGGCTTGTGTACCAACTCGTCTCCATCGCTAACACATGTTTCATCGGGAAACGTTGCTTCTGCTTCTTCTCTTCTTCTTCCTCCAGCTTCTCGATCTGTCTCTCCAAGATCTTGTCGTAGGATACTTTCTCTTCCTTCTTCTTCTGGTGGCTAACAGGACCGTCCTCAGACCCGGAGTCAGAGCAAGAAGCGGACTCGATGAAAGAGACGTGGTTAAACGAAGACATGACGAAGCAAGATGGTCTAACGTTATGAACAACAAAGCCTTGAGAGTGAGCCGCGCTCACGATCTCCACGATCTGTCTGAAAACGTGCAAGCACTCGTAAACGTCTACAGAACGTTCGGGCTTGTCCAGCCACTGTCTCAAGCTGACATCGCCCCATTCCAAGGATCTAACAAAAGGGTCGTCATCGATCCCTAAAGAATCATCATCAACATGATGATATGAAGAAGGCTTGGAACGAGATGTAGGTGGTGAGTTCCTGTCTGAAACGCCAGAGGTATTGAAGAAGCCTCTAGAGTTGGAGTTTGAAGAGCCTTCCATCTATCGTCCACGGAAAGCTACTAACTAGAAACCAACAAGTAGCCAATGAGTAGTTGTCTGGATTCTCAACTCTAACTGGAACCATGTCGGATTCAGAAGCTCATCGCTTAAGAGACTGAGAATGCAAAGCCCCTTTTGGAGTGATCCCAACCACAAAAGACTAATAAAAGGACGAAACACTCAACCCATTTGAGGGTAACAACCAAAAGAATATAAATAACGAAAATAAAAATGCAAACTTTTGATCATATAAAAAAGAAAGAGCCTAAAAAGGAAGGAAGCTTCTGTACCGCAAAGCCTAAAGTGAGAAGGAGAGAAGATAAGAAGAACCTGAGAGAGGCCAACCAACCAGAAATGATCTTTTCGAGATTGAAACAGAACCACACATTACAATACAACACCGAACACTGTTTTTTTTTTTTTTAAATTCCTTCTCCTGTTTTTAACTCGAGAAAAGCAAGAAGCAGCCACGCTATAAACACTCTCTCTCTCTCTCTCTCTCTCGGCCTCATAAAAAAAGTCTCGGCCTTTTAGAATAAAAACAAAAAAGTACTGCTGAAAGAAACGATTCACTGTTGTCGTCGAGTTGCTGTTTAAATATTTTTAATGGGATATCTCTCTCTCGTGCTCAGGTTTTCTTTCGATTTTGATAATCCTCTCTTTACACGCAAGCAACGTGGTTACTCTAGGGCCTTACGTATCACATAACAGAAAAAAAGGGAGGAGAACATTTACTTGGGGGGGAGGGGGGGGGGGAATGTATAAATATAGGCAAATATTGGGGGTCAAATCTTCAAACTTTTGCTCTGGAATAAAGAAACATATTTTTGTTTTATAGGGTTCTTTCTTCTAACGGCAACTCTTTTTCTAAGATATCCAATAATAAAAGATAAGACTGAAATTTTGGGGCTGTAAACAAGTTAAAGAGAGAATTTAATAATCTAGAAGCCTAATTTTTTTTACAAATTTAGAGATTTATATCCATATAATTTTTTTCAACTTGAGTCAAATGTTTTATAAAGACTTGGTCCAGAGCCGACCATGTTTATGTGGAACACAAGATTACCAGATTCTTTTAAAGAGCAATGAATCTCCAAAGACTATGTATATAGATTTGGCTCGGTTTAACACTCGCTAACAAACCAAACCAAACCAACCCGGATATAGCCCAAAACAAAGTAGTAAAACAGAGTTTTGTAAATTTGCAACTGTTTAAGAGCAAGACATCGAGCTCGAATTTTTAAAGAAAAAACGAATTGTCAAATTACAGATGCGGAGATGCCACCAGAGCACCATGGCTTGCGAAGAAACGGACCTACTGTGTTTCAAGGGACGTGGTTTATCTTATATAATTGGGTTGGGGAATAATTGATCTCGTTATCTATATTTCTTGTCCCATTTCTTAATGGAACAACTTTTAAATTCATATCTCGTGTATCTACGACACTCCACGTTTGTAGTCTTCTGCATGGGAAAGCATATTATAATTCGCCGTTTATTATATTTATATTTTAGTTTGAAATTGAATATATGGCTTCAAGCAGTGCTGTGCCTACTTGAAGGAAAAAACACACATTCGCTCAGAGCATCTTTATTTAAAACCAAACCTAAGGAAATGGCATATTTACAATGTTTTGAATTTGTGGTTTATTGGTATAAGAAATGCTTTTGTTTTTGCTAAGTTTGCTTATTTTGTAATTTGTGTTTCTGAACTCATGCTCCCGGCCGCAAAAAACCAATAAACTTGTAACCAATAAACCATTTTAAATCAAATTATCCAAGCACATAAATACACTGTCTAGCAAAATTAGAAATGGATATGCATAACCAATTTTATTATGCTAATACATTGTTTAGCAAGCTTAGCAATCTATTATTTGCTTTACATAATTTATTCATTTTTTAATCTATTTCTCTTATAAATTTATCTTTATCTATTATTTTATTATGCTTATTTGACAATTTTCCAAGCACATAATTTTTTTATACAAATATAGTTTATAACTATATTTAAATTTCTATAGTAATTAAACTATAAATCAACAAATGATTTTGTTCGTTATATTCTTAAACTTCATGATTATTATCTATCTTATTAAAACAGAAACATTCTGTTAGACCTAACATTTATTTTGTAAGTTTTTAAATTAAATATACCTTTATACTTTATAGTTAAACATACATTAAGTCACTAATGTTCCTTTCTTTATACTACTATCCATGTTTCCAAACAATATACTTATTTCTTTATACTACTATCAATATTTCCAAACAATATATTTTTTTATACTACTATCAATGTTTCCAAATAATACAATAATTAATCTTAGTTATTTTATATCTATCATTTTCTCTTTAAAATTTTATAGAAACGTCATAATTTCATAAATTGCAAAATAGTGAACTTTAAAATTTCGATTATAAGATTACAAATTATGAAACTATTACAATTTAAATCCAATTAGATTACATATCGGTCATCCATCAATTCAATCGGTTAGTCTCGGGTTTTAGTGATTTTTAATATGAATATTTTAAAAACATAAATTGAATTGTCAGATCTCCGGATTAACCGGTATAATCACAATCGGGTTGAATTTAAAAATACTGATTTAAATGCAAAAATATTTTAAATACACACTCTTTAAAAATAACCAAAATATTTGTTAAATTATTAGTGAAATTTTTCATCGTAAAATATCCCGCGCTTCAAAAGCGCGGGTCAAAATCTAGTTACTATTATAAAAGTTTAAATTATAGAAAAAATTGAAGGGTTTATGGCAAACAAAATCTTTGGGCATGACTTCAAGCATATACGGTATACAATTCATCCCTAAAAAGGCATTGTGTTAAGAGCATTGAGGGTGGTAGGCTTCAAGAAAGATCATCCAGTTATACACAAATGAGTTCAAAAAGAAAGTTTATTTTATTCATAATCTTGGAGTACGTACAAGTAACATGAAAAAAATACAATACAGAGTAAGCCATAGATTTGGCTTTTTTATTTTAAAGTTGTAAACCCTTAATTATTCATGGCCAAAACCGGTTTAGTTGTTTTTGGCGGCGTTTTCGAAAGACCAGCTCCAGATGTCGTGACGCTCAGCGGCACGTCCCATAGAACCAGCAAAACCGACGTAACTGTTTTGAAGAACAACATCATTGAGCTCTCTCGGACCTTGGATCAAAGGTCTCTTAGGCTTCTTCATGTTCTCAGGCGCGAGGGTAATAGTAATCCTATTGTCTCTGTTTCTGAACTCAACCCAAGCCGTGAACCTCTCTCCACTACTCAGGTTCACATCTATAAAGGACCAAACTTTCCTCTTCCCGACTCTTGTCTGAACCCAGTAACCAGCTGTCTCCGCGACGTTCGAAGTCATGGAGTTGATGTTGAGCCCGACGTGGTTGCCACTAATGTCTTGGAACTCTTTGTTCTGGAAAGTGTCGAACTCGACGGCGAAGAGGTGGTTCTCCGCATTCCCGTTGTTGGTTTTGTTGAGTATTCCGAGGAATCCACCGCCTGAAGCGCCGGAGTTGTCGGCGGTCGGGACGACGATGAAGGCGAGGCCTTGGCCGGAGTTTGGTTTGGTGCGAGGAGTGATGGAGAAAGTGAAAGAGGTTTCGAATGAGTAAGGGGCAGAGTCGTTTGAAGGCTTGAAAGGGATGGGGTTGATGTAGAGACCTTTGCCGTAAGAGAATGGGTTCTCGTCACGGGTCATGGACCAGGCTCCAGATCGGTTTATACCGTCGGAGGCAGGACCAAGCTCTGCGTCTCCGAGGAACATCAAGTTGTCTCCATCGAAGGTTTTGAAGTTGAACTTAACGGCGAAAGCTGCTTGTGCTAAGAACAGAGCAAGAAAACAGAGTTTGTGAATCTGCATTGTGTGTGCCTTTTTTGTATTAGACTGAAGTGGAGAGAAGATTGATTGATTGATTGATGATGAAAGATCTCAGGGTGGTAATGTGTTTATATAATAGTTTACGTAAGCCATCGAGTTTGAATAATCAAACTTGAAGGAAGCAATGTTCGACAATGGTCAAATAAATTAAGCCAAGTGGACGCGTCACAAACGCCGCCACAAAGGCCTAACAGTGAAGTTGGCCTACTTGGCTACTAGATAGATGTCTTTCAGTGAACCATCCTTATCGTTTTGCTAATGTTGGTAATTGTTTTGTATGTAGTAATAACCTGATTCTGTTACGTGAATTCTTGTCTCCTTTCTCTACGAAACATTAATGCATCTGACATGTTGATCATTGTTCTTCGCCTCGGATGTGTCTTTTTCCGGTACGTGGATACAATAGTTTGTTAAATTTTGTTTTGTAAACAGTTTTCTTAATATTAGATGATTTTATACGTAAATTTGAGGTTTGGATTTGATTTATGCTATAAATAGAACTACACTTTGATGACTATTTTAGTTTATAACATTTATAGTTGTTTTCGGTTAGTATATGTTTGACTTTGTTTATAAGTAATATAGTTACTTTTTTTGAATTCTTTTTTTTTTAAAGTAATATAGTTATTGTATTGTTGATTTGTTGTTTTTTTTACAGAAAAAAAGATATTGTATGGCGCATGGAGTATACAACCCACAAGATTTATGAATTCGACTAGCGTCTAATGACCGCTTCGAAAATCTGAGCATTATTCGGCAGAGTACCCGCTGAAGGTATCCAGAGGAATTTGTAATCATCCCATGTTAAGTCATCAGTGGTCACGAACAGTAGATCTGGGTTTCTCCGTATTAGATCTAAAAGTCTTTCAAAATAATCACCACAAATCTGCGAAAAATAATTTCGAACCCTCGAACTTACAGATAACAGGAAGAAACACATACCACTCGCGTGGTTAAAAAACATATTTTTGTTTTATAGAGCTCTTGCTTCCAACGACAACTCTTTTTCTCAGATATCCAATAATAAAAGATACAAATAAGTTTTTTATGTGCATGGCCGGTTTTCAAATTTTAGGGCTGTAAACAAGTTAAAAGAAATAATTTAATAATTTAGAGGCCTAATCTTTTTTATAAATTTGGAAATTTACATCTATATATTTTTTTTTCAGTTTGAAGCAAATGTTTTATTAGGTTTGGTCCAGAACCGACCATATTTACGTGGAACACAAGATTACCAGATTCGAACAATGAATCTCGAAAGATTATATATATAAGATTTGGTTCGGTTTAACACTCACTAACAAACCAAACCAAACCAACCCGGATATAGCTCAAAAACAAAGTAGTAAAAGTAAAACAGAGTTTTGTAAATTTGCAACTGTTTAATAGCAATACATCGAACTCGAATTTTCAAAGAACAAACAAATTGTCAAATTAAAGATGCAGAGATGCCACCAGCACCATGGCTTGCGAAGAAACGGACCTACTGTGTTTCAAGGGACGTGGTTTATCTTATATAATTGGGTTGGGGTAATAATTGATCTCGTTATCTATATTTCTTGTCCCATTTCTTAATGGAACAACTTTTAAATTCGTACCTCGTGTATCTACGACACTCCACGTTTGTAGTCTCCTGCATGGGAAAGCATATTATATTATTCGCCGTTTATTATATTTATATTTTAGTTTGAAATTGAATATATGGCTTCAAGCAGTGCTGCGCCTACTTGAAGGAAAACAGACACATTCGCTCAGAGCATCTTTATTTAAAATCAAACCTAAGGAAATGGCATATTTACAATGTTTTGAATTTGTGGTTTATTGATCTAAGAAATGCTTTTGTTTTTGCTAAGTTTGCTTATGTTTCTGCAATTTGTGTTTCTGAACTCATGCTCCCGGCCGCTAAAAACCAATAAACTTGTAACCAATAAACCATTTTAAATAAAATTTTCCAAGCACATATAAATTCATTGTCTAGCAAAATTAGCAATGGATATGCATAACCAATTTTATTATGCTAATACATTGTTTAGCAAACTTAGCAATGTATTATTTTCTTTACATAATCTATTCATTTTAATCTATTTCTCTTATAAATTTATTTTTATCTATTATTTTACTATGATTATTTGACAATTTCCCAAGCACATCAATTTTTTATACAAATATAGTTTATAACTATATTTAAATTTCTATAGTGATTAAACTATAAATCAACAAATGATTTTGTTCGTTATATTCTTAAACTTCATGATTATTATTATAAAAGTTCAAATTATAGAAAAAAATTGTTTGGTTTATGGCAAACAAAATCTTTAGGCATGACTTCAAGCATATATAGTATACAATTCATCCCTAAAAAGGCATTGTGTTAAGAGCTTTGAGGGTGGTAGGCTTCAAAGAAAGATCATCCAGTTATACACAAATGAGTTTAAAAATAAAGTTTATTTTATTCATAATCTCAGAGTACGTACAAATAACATGAAAAAAATACAATACAGAGTAAGCCATAGATTTGGCTTTTTTATTTGTTTAAAGTTGTAAACCTTAATTATTCATGGCCAAAACCGGTTTAGTTGTTTTTGGCGGCATTTTCGAAAGACCAGCTCCAGATGTCGTGACGCTCAGGGGCACGTCCCATGGAACCAGCAAAACCGACGTAACTGTTTTGGAGAACAACATCATTGAGCTCTCTGGGACCTTGGATCAAAGGTCTCTTAGGCTTCTTCATGTTCTCAGGAGCGAGCGTAATAGTAATCCTATTGTCTTTGTTTCTGAACTCAACCCAAGCCGTGAACCTCTCTCCACTACTCAGGTTCACATCTTTAAAGGACCAAACTTTCCTCTTCCCGACCCTCGTCTGAACCCAGTAACCAGCTGTCTCCGCGACGTTCGAAGTCATGGAGTTGATGTTGAGCCCGACGTGGTTGCCACTAATGTCTTGGAACTCTTTGTTCTGGAAAGTGTCGAACTCGACGGCGAAGAGGTGGTTCTCCGCATTCCCGTTGTTGGTTTTGTTGAGCATTCCGAGGAATCCACCGCCTGAAGCGCCGGAGTTGTCGGCGGTCGGGACGACGATGAAGGCGAGGCCTTGGCCGGAGTTTGGTTTGGTGCGAGGAGTGATGGAGAAAGTGAAAGAGGTCTCGAATGAGTAAGGGGCAGAGTCGTTGGAAGGCTTGAAAGGGATGGGGTTGATGTAGAGACCTTTGCCGTAAGAGAATGGGTTCTCGTCACGGGTCATGGACCAGGCTCCGGATCGGTTTATACCGTCGGAGGCAGGACCAAGCTCTGCGTCTCCGAGGAACATCAAGTTGTCTCCATCGAAGGTTTTGAAGTTGAACTTAACGGCAAAAGCTGCTTGAGCTAAGAACAGAGCAAGAAAACAGAGTTTGTGAATCTGCATTGTGTGTGTGTTTTTTTTTTGTATTAGACTGAAGTGGAGAGAAGATTGATTGATGATGAAAGATCTCAGGGTGGTAATGTGTTTATATAATAGTTTTCGTAAGCCATCGAGTTTGAATAATCAAACTTGAAGGAAGCAATGTTCGACAATGGTCAAATAAACTAAGCCAAGTGGACGCGTTACAGACGCCGCCACAGGGGCCTAGCAGTGAAGTTGGACCTACTAAGATGCCTTTCAATCAATGAACCATCATTATCCTTTTGCTAATTATAGTCATTGTTTTTTTAGTAATAATTGATTCTACTACGTAGTTTTCTTGTCCCCTTTATCTACGTAAAACATTGTGTGAATTCATGACTCGTGTATGAATCTAAGATATTGACATCTTGATCATTATTACTCTTCGCCTGTTTGATTGATGCGTGATGCGTCTTTTCCAGTACGTGGATACCTCATACAAGAGTTTATTTGGTGATATTATGAATGTTTAATTAGAAACTCTAATCGTCTGAGGCCGTCTTAGCTCAGTGGTAGAGCGCGTGACTTTGATTGATTGATTCTCTGTATTTTTTTTCAAAATTAAAGAGAAGAAGAAATACATTTAGCTAAGACGTTTGAGAATTAGGAAGAGGAGCTGGACAACTAAGACTAGCGTTCCTTCTCCTTTTCAGTTTCATAATGAAGGGGGAGCTCAACCGGTCAACCCAACCTGCGGAAGTTTGTTAGAGGTGTGGATCCCATGATCCCATCTATGACTCTAGTTCAAAGAAAGAAAAAAAAAGAACTCACGTGGATGATGCTCCCAGGAGCTGACCTTTTTGCTAGCAGTCCATTTTCATGCTGTGCGTACAACGAATGCTATAGAAAGGTTTGTCTTCTCTAAGGTTTTGGTAGCTTCTTTAATGATTGATGTACTTACTTATTAGTCTCATGAGAGAAGGGGGTCTACTTGTTACCGTGTAGATGAAAAGAAAATGGAGTTTGAATAAGAAACTGAAGAGCTTATTAGCAAAGGAGAAGACTATTAATATATACCAACTTGGAGCTCTTGCAAGATACAAACCGTAAGTTAAGTAGAACCATACTCTCGAAAGAAATCCATTGTTTCTTGTATTGTAAGAAGTTACTATCCTTGATTGTGATTAAAATCACGTAATTCCCTCGTTTCTTCTCAAAATGATATTTTATTGTTTGTTCAAGGATGTTGATTCTAGTGATTAATATTACCTAAAAGAGTCAGGGATGACGTTTCTCATAAACTTACGAGTGAAATTATTGACAAAAGTAGTTCAAAAAAAATTATTGACGAAGTATTTGATTCTATTGTTTTTTTTTTGATAACTATTTGATTTGATTCTATTGTTTCCTTTGGCAATCTGAAGTATTTTATTATAAACAAAATAAATAAGTTTCAATGATAAATATTCAACATATATCTTTATATATTTAATAAGATTCACAATAGCTAGAATTTATCTGTAACAAACATTTTACTTGCAATATCTCGATTTTTTTTAATAAAAAAAATATTAATGGAATATGAATTACTTGATCAAGAGATTTTATTAAATTACATTGTATATTTAATTAAAAATATTAATGGAATATGAATTACTTGATCAAGAGATTTTATTAAAATTATATTGTCTATTTAATTAAAAATAATAATCTCCCATTTAAAACCGGAAAGCAATCTTTAAACGGTGGGTTTGAAATTCTGTTGAACAAAAAAAGAAGCTGCCAAAAAGAGGAGCCTAGATCAACAAAGTCAATCATCTTCTCTTTGCATCAACTCAAAATTAGGGTTTATCATAACACACAATCCCCAGAAGCTCCTTTACTGTTGAAGCATCTATCAGATTCAATATCTCTGATTCAGACAAACCTCTCTCTCACACAAGACTGTAGCTTTCCTCTACTGATTTCCCGACAAAGCTTAAACCTTTATATGCAAGTGAAGCGTGTTCCTTTTACCTCTTCTCTATTTCCCTGTCTAAAAAAAAAGATTCAATTTTTGTTCAGTTTCATCTATGTCTTAATGAAGTTCGACTAATCTCCGCAGGTTCCGATGAACTCACACCTCTTCCGCGTGATCTGTATACTCCACTCGGTAATCGCACTCACGAGCGGGACCCTGATGATGTTCTACGCAGAGAAAGCCTCCATCTTCGGCCACGGAAGCGACATAGCTAACAAGCTCAAAGGCTCAACGCCTCACGACGAGCTCCTCATCCAGATCTCCCAGTCCTTCTCCGGTCTGCTTCTCTTTGCCATCGGTCTGGTGCTTTTCATGGTCTCCTTTGTGAAAGACAGAGACTTTCACAGCTTCTTCGCCGGAGGCTCTGTGATTCTCTACGTGCTGATGGCTCTGTGGAGAGTTATGTTCGAGTGGAAGATTGAAGATCTCGCCTTTGAATGCCCCAAGCAGGCTCTTGGAGATCTTGCTTTGGCTGTCTCTTGGGTTTTTTTCCTTGTTTATACTTGGAGGGAGAAGTATGATTGATTGGTGTTTTGTTTTGTTTGTTTGTTTAGTGTAATCTTTAGATCAAAACCATTGTGAAAAAGTTTGGATTCTGTAAATAAATTTGTTGTGAAAACACTTAAGACCAAACTAGAGCAGTTTCTTTTTTTGAATTATACAGATAATTCGAATCCAGGTGACGGAACTCATTTACCACCAGAGCTAGAAGCCCCGGTAAACTAGAGCAGTTTCCAGTCGGATATAAGTTCATCTTCAACGAATGGGATGGTTCTGTGGACAATCACATTCATACCTTCTTCGTCTTTATCTTCTCCTCCAATGCAGATTGCAGCGTAATGAGACAAAGCAGCCAAGTCCAGAAGCATAAACTTCCATCCCTCTGCTTTGCCGCAAAGACTGTAGCTTCCAGCGTCAGACCTGGTGATTGAGAAAGTATTAAATGGCGAAGCAGAGAAGCCTTTCCCTGATGCTTTCACATAAGCTTCTTTGAGAGTCCACAGCTTAATAAACTCCTCACGCTGAGCCTCGGTGTCAGCTATACTCGACAAAAACTTAACTTCTTCAGACGAGTAAAATCTTTTTGCAACTGATAACGCATCGTGTCGTATCTTCCTCGTCTTGTCTTCTACATCAATACCAACGGGGACGTTCGCTGTAACTCCACAAGCTATCAGTGAATCCGTGTGTGAGATGTTGAATTGCAGTTTTGGATCATGAACCTCCCAATCTACTTCAGGTTTACCGTACACATTCTTCTTGAACTTCAAGGATCTTGGATCAACCACTGTGTTGTTGTTTGTCTGGTATCTTGCAACTGTGGTTCGGACCAAGGTACGAGCAAGCAATGCATTCTTCTTCTTAAGGTCATCGCTCTGCATCCGAAAGACATGGTCTTTCTCTGGTTGTGAGAGAAGCTCAGAGTAGTGTTTTAGTAGAGACTCGCTCTTCACTTCGTTTGGTAGTATATACCAGAGATGAGTTTGCATCCGAGATGGAAGTTGTAGAGGAATCAGAGAAGACAACATCACAGCGATTCTCATACGGCGGTTTCAATAGACTCACCACCACCTCCTCAGCCGCAGCGTCGTCGAATTAATGGGATGACCCGACCCTTTCTTCACTTATGATGATTTCGTTTGAAAAGATATATAATGGGCCTGGGGCCCATTTAGAAAAAAAATGAGTCCATAACTCAGTTTGATGTTTGTGTGTTTGTACTGTGTAATGTATCTTGTCACCCTTGTAGATGTTACTAATAGATACATGTGATGTATGATAACAGGATAGAGGTTAAAACTAATTACATGACATCATACTAGGGACTAGATAAGCCAACCGTAAGAGCTCATATAGATGAGCTAACCTCAATTTTTGGAGCAAGATGGCATCTATACTCTTTTAAGTATTTATGGGCATGGAGGCAAGAAAACTGAAAGTAATATGTAGATAACATGATGTATTAGAGGATAAGGGGACATAGAACCATTACATCACACACCATGCCAGAAAGTAAGTAATAAGAGAGATATGAGCTCACATCAACTTTTATTCATATTACATTTTAGTTAAAAGGAGGAGAAAAGAGAGACATGGTCCCCTTTTAAATGTGTATTTTAGGAGCTTTATTTTTTTAGTTGGGGCAGCAAGTGCAGTTGACGCAGCTGCAGCTAGAGCCACACTTGCATTGGCACCCGTTCTCTTCTGCACCAACGTCCATGACCATGGCTTCCTTGTAGCTGCAAAGCAAAATCAAAATCATCATCAACATAACCATCACCCAGAAGTGCATAACCGTAACACCATCATCTAGAATTACCTCTCCTGAGTCTCGACGACGTCCAAGGTGTAGCTGGTTCCCTTCTTCCTGCAGTTTATGCAGAAATAGAAAGCATATGTTAATCAAGATCTAGAGAATAATAATGAAACAAATAAGACCACCAAAGGAAGTTTAGAATTTTCCGTCGTAATAAAACAAATATTGAGAGTTTTCTTGAGTGACGTGAAGAAAGAGAGGAAACTTACACGCACTGGGTCTTGTCAGTGTTGGGCCCAAATATGGCCCGGTAGCTGATTGCCGAACGGTGAAGGATGGAAACAGGTCGCGGTTGGCCCATCACAAATTCGGTACTTAAGAAGAGCTAAGTTGAAACCGAAGGCTGAGAGCTAAGGTGATCGATAAGGAGGTCACGACAAAGAGGAAGCTCATGTCATAACCAGAAGAAGCGCAGGACCCGGTCAAACGGATGCTGTTGCAGATTCCACCTCAAGCGGAGAAGATCTCGGAGATCAGTTGCAGATAACCTAAAGGAGTCCAAGGCTATAAAAAGAGAAGGTCGAAGACCAAGGGGAGGATCCGAGCCTGCTCATATTTTACTCTACATTTCATTCAAACAACATTTTTTGTAACTCATCTGTGATCTTTGTATTCATCGAAGATCATCTTTTGTAACCATCTCATTTCTATTATATCAATACAAAACGAAGTTCATTCATCAAGTTCTTACGGGATTCAGCCCGCGATAATCTTTCCCTAACCTTTCTTAAACATAAAACCTGATCTAAAATCTAGGTGTGAGTTTTACCCCTCACAATTGGCGCCGTCTGTGGGGAAGAAACAATCGAATCCCTTACTCTAACTTGAGGATGAATCCTACCGATCAGACAACAACCCCGTCTGACCTTAATCCCCCGATCCAGAGCGATGGCTCACCGAACGACGGAGGCTCTAGCCTCGTAATCACAGAGCCTCAACGTGGCAACCACCAACAGCTTCCGGTTGATGCTCGAACGAGCCAAACTACAACCGGAGTTATTAACCCGAGATCATCGGAGAATCCTCAGCAGCAAGCCATTCCGAATCAAACGGAGGCTCAGCTCTCTGAGATCCGCCAAATGATGATACAATTAGTGGACAAAGCTCAGGAAAGTGAGCGCACGATACATCAGTTGACTATACGTCAACAACGATTTGAAGAGATAACCAGATCTCTAAACGCAACAACCCAACCACCACAACGTCAAGCTCCGGGGGTCATTTTTCATGATCGATTAACCGATCCCTCATTCCCCCGAGCACGTTTAAACTTTTCCCCGGATAGCACTACCCCGGAAGGACACGAATCTGCTTTCCAGACACCTCATACTGGGACAGCACCCGTGTTCAATCCACCTAACACCAGTGTTATGGGAAGTAACATGGCGACAACTAGCTCCACACCCAGTCAGGTCGCTGACAGGGGTACTCGCTTACCTCCTCCGCCGCCTGATCTTAGGTCCGGAGCAGGAATATCCCTCCCATCTGGGGGCAGAACGTCAGCTTCGGTTTACCAGACTAGAAACTCGATCCCGAATGGGGATGGTTATCAAAGGATAGATTCCGATAACCCAAGAAATGCCGAGCGATTTAGCCCATCAACCGTATGGGAGAGTGAGCCAACTCGACCACGTCAGGAACCTACCCGTCGGATGCCTGCGAACGACCCAAACGTCCTTCCATTTGAAGGACCTGAAGCTATCCGTAGGTATATGGAGCGAACTCACGCAGCCCTCCAGAAATTGGGAGCTCAAGTCCATAAAGCTACGAGTTCAGCTCCCGAAATCGATAGCTTACTCGAGGAAACCCGTGGAACTCCATTCACAGACAGAATTGCCAGCTATCACATAAGAGATACCCGGAAAATACGAATTCCTGAGTATGACGGGACCTCCGACCCGAAAGCCTATCTAAGAGCTTTCCGATTGGCAATTGTTAAAGCCCATTTCACACAAGAAGAATGTGAAGCAGGTTACTGTAGGACATTCGCCGAAAACTTGGTTGGGACAGCTCTCGAGTGGTTCTCCGGTCTTGAGCCAGCCTCAATAGACAATTTTGATCAATTAACCAACGCCTTTATGAAGCAATATTCAACCCATATCCGGAAGCAAGCCTCCGAGGCCGACCTTTGGAAGGTCAGTCAAGGAATGGGAGACTCACTACGAGTCTACATTGAGAAATTCAGAGCGATAAGAACCAAGCTCTCGAATCCTAACGACCAAATCGCCATCGAGGCCCTTAGGAGAGGTCTCATCTATAAATCGAAATTCTGGTCGGAACTAACACTCAATGCTCCTCCAACCATCGATGACGCTCTTCATAGAGCCACCAAATATATTACCTTGGAGGAGGAGACGGCTGCACTGGATAAGCTCCACAAGAAATCTCAGAATCATCCGAAAGGCGACTCCTCTGAGACTAGGGGACCTCATAAGAGGGGCAACCCTCGAAATAGTCAGACTCAGGGAGAACATTCCTACGCGATCGAGGAGGATAAGGAAGAGAAACCTGTCGCAGCAGCGAACAAAACTCCCTGGTCAAAAGGCTTCGATAAAGGCAAACGTTGCTCTTATCACGATCGTGAAGGGCACTCAACCGAAGAGTGTTGGGACCTCCAACGTCAGCTGGCAGCTAAATTCGCAGCTGGAGAAATAAAGGGCGTGGACCTTAAAAAACCACCACCCTATCAGAAAAGAGGTCCCAGAGACACCTCCCCTAAACGTGAGAGGTCACCTGAGAAGGAGACCGATTCACCACCTCCAGCTCCCAAGAAAAGAGTCGAAATGATTCTCGGGAAATTCCCCCAAGGAAAAAGTTTACAAGTCGAAGCTCTCTTGAGCAAACCGTCCCCTCAATCGAGCCCCGACTCGCGGGTGGACTGTATCCTTGGAGGATCAGACATATGTCAAGACTCCGTCAATTCCATTAGGAATCACGTGCGGAAGGCTGTATCCAATACTGGACCTAAGCCTCCTAACCCTGAATCCAACACTAAGATTTCTTTCTGGGAGAGCGAGACCTCAAGTCTTGACAGACCTCACGATGATGCGCTGATCGTCACCTTGAACATCGCAGGATATGAGGTTCCTAAACTCATGATAGACACTGGAAGCTCTGTCGACCTCATTTTCTATAATACCCTAAAAGGGATGGAAATAGACGACTACGAAATTATTGGCCAAAAAGCTAATCTCGTAGGTTTCTCCGGAGAAACAGCTACCTCATTGGGAACTATCAAGCTCCCAGTCATAGCTGGCGGAATAATGAAAATGACGAACTTAGTAGTCATCGATAGACCATCCCCGTTCCACGCGATTTTGGGAAGACCTTGGATCCATAAAATGAAGGCAGTAGCCTCAACGTACCATCAATGCGTAAAATTTCCAACACCCGAAGGAATAGCCACCATACATGGTAGCCAGAAGATATCCAGGATCTGCTATTTGGGAGGATTCGAAATCCTCAAAAAGTCCCCCCAATAGCAATTACAGATCCAGGAGGGTCGCGAAATGCAACAAAATACTCGAGGTCCCCCCAGGAACCTAACCGAAAAAGTTTGCATCGACGACTCAGATCCTGAAAAACAGGTGAGCATCGGATCCGAGCTACCTCTTGAGACAAAAAAGGAGCTCATCGATTTCTTGAAAAGCAATGTCAAAACCTTTGCATGGTCCACCAATGACATGAAAGGAATAGATCCGAACGTCACTACCCATAAACTAAAGGTTGACCCTACTATCAAACCGATCAAGCAGAAGCGTCGTAAGCTAGGTCTCGAAAAGGCTCAAGCCGTTAACGACGAAGTCGACCGACTTACGAAAGCTGGATCCATTCGGGAGGTACATTACCCAGACTGGCTAGCTAATCCAGTAGTCGTAAAAAAGAAGAACGGGAAATGGAGAATCTGCGTAGATTTCACCGACCTAAACAAAGCTTGTCCTAAAGACAGCTTCCCGTTACCTCACATCGACCGCCTGGTTGAAGCGACAGCTGGCCATCGACTCCTATCCTTCATGGATGCCTTCTCAGGATATAACCAAATCATGATGGATCCTGAGGATCAGGAGAAAACTGCGTTCATAACCGAACGAGGAACCTATTGTTATAAGGTTATGCCTTTCGGATTAAAAAACGCAGGAGCCACCTATCAGAGGCTAGTAAATAAGATGTTTGCTGGACAACTTGGAAAAACCATGGAGGTCTATATCGACGACATGCTAGTCAAATCCTCAGCTGGGGAAGATCATATCTCCCACTTAAGGGAATGCTTCGATATCCTGAATAAGTACGATATGAAGCTCAATCCCACTAAATGCACTTTCGGGGTACCCTCAGGCGAGTTCCTAGGCTATCTCGTAACAGAAAGAGGCATTGAAGCCAACCCGCAGCAGATAGCGACCTTCCTGGAAATGCCGTCACCTAAGACAACCAGGGAGGTACAGAGATTGACTGGACGAATCGCGGCATTGAATCGATTCATATCCAAATCCACCGATAAATGTCTCCCATTTTATAAGCTTCTAAGAAATAATAAGAAGTTCTTATGGGATGAGAAATGTGAGGAAGCCTTCAAGCAATTGAAAGCTTACCTCTCTGAACCTCCGATCCTATCTAAACCAGTAGTAGGAGAGCCATTGTACCTGTATCTCGCTGTATCAACTGCTGCAGTCAGCGGCGTTCTAGTACGAGAGGAACAAAACGAACAAAGACCTGTCTATTACACCAGTAAAAGTTTGATAGATGCCGAAACCAGGTACCCTGCGATGGAAAAACTAGCTCTAGCAGTCGTAACAGCTGCCAGAAAATTGCGACCTTACTTCCAATCGCACTCGATCGTCGTAATGACCTCACAACCATTACGAATGATCTTGCACAGCCCCAGCCAGTCAGGGCGATTGGCTAAATGGGCCATAGAGCTCAGTGAATACGATATTGAGTACAGACCTCGAGCAGCAGCAAAAGCTCAGGTCCTTGCCGACTTTATCATTGAGCTAGCATCCGAGCAGTTAGACTCCGAAATGGAATCTCCGAAGTGGAGCCTATATGTCGACGGAGCCTCGTCAAAACAGGGCTCCGGCATCGGTCTAAGGCTAACTTCTTCAGCAGGAGAAACCATTGAACAGTCATATAGGCTCGGATTCAGCGCCTCAAACAACGAAGCTGAATACGAAGCACTAATCGCAGGGTTGAAGCTCGCCCTGAGCCTCGGAATCAGAGAGCTAAACGCTTATAGTGATTCACAGCTAGTAGCTAGCCAATTTCACGGAGAATATGAAACGAGGGACGAAAGAATGGGGGCATATCTCGAAGTCGTTCAGAACCTCACTAGGCAGTTCGACAAATTCGAGCTAACGAGAATCCCACGAGGAGAGAACTCCTCAGCAGACGCGTTGGCTGCTTTAGCTTCCACGTCAGACCCTCTCGTAAAACGAATTATACCCGTAGAAGGAATCGAGAAACCAAGCATCGACATAGCTACTAAAGCTGAGAAAGAGAGCAAGCTTACAACGCAATTCGAAGGTACCTGCCCTGAAACGGTAGCTACCCAGGTTCTCACAACCTTTTGGTTTCCTAAAACCAGAATATGCAAACCAAAAAAGCATACCTCCGAGAACACGATCCAAATCACGGAAGATATTCCTCGAAATTCAGACTCTTTAGAGCCTAATCTCGAGAATACCCCCGGGGGCACCGACTCAGACCCAATCATCTGCAGAGTTAAGACCAGAAGCCGTACAGCTCTCAAAAATTCATCTGGAGGTATTGCTCGAAATTCGGACTCTCTGGAACCCAATCCTACCAATACCTCCGGGGGCACCACGACACCAGGTCCCGAGCAAGAACCTCCCTCGGCTCTCCATAACAAAGTTGTAGGAAGAGAGGATTGGAGAATTCCAATCACGCAATACATCCTGGAGGGAAAGACTCCACCCAACAAATGGGAGGCCCGAAAGCTCAAAGCATTAAGCGCAAGATATTGCGTTACCGAATCTGTTCTCCTCAAACGAAGCATTTCCGGACCTTACCTAAAATGCGTCCATGGCCTCGTTGCTATGAGACTCATGAAGGAAATGCACGACGGTTCCTGCGGGAACCACTCTGGAGGAAGAGCTCTAGCCATCAGAATCAAAAGGCAAGGATATTTCTGGCCTACCATTATTGCAGATTGCGAGGCCTACTCCTCTTCATGCGACAAATGCCAGAGGCATGCACCGATTATACACCAACCTGCGGAAAAGCTGTCTAACATATCTGCCCCTTATCCGTTTATGAGGTGGTCCATGGATATCGTGGGACCACTAGTACCATCAGGAAGTGGAAAGAAGAAGCTACGCTACCTACTAGTCTTAACGGACTACTTCACAAAATGGATAGAGGCTGAAGCTTTCCAGCAAGTAACCAGGGTCGAGGTCGAGCATTTCGTATGGAAAGATATCGTGTGTAGACACGGCGTCCCATACGAAATCGTAACCGACAATGGAGGACAATTCATATCCCACGATTTCAAAATATTTTGCGACAAGTGGAATATCCGCCTGACCTTCTCGTCACCTCGCCGACCTCAAGGTAACGGACAGGCGGAGGCTGCTAATAAATCAGTATTGGCAAACCTCAAGAAACGCCTCGGAACCCAGAAGGAATTCTGGTCAGAAAAGTTACTTGAAGTACTTTGGGCATGTCGAACCACCCCACGAAAAGCTACAGAAGAAACTCCTTTCTCCTTAGCATATGGGATGGAAGCTGTCGTCCCAGCTGAAACCATTGCTGGTAGCCTCCGCCGGGAACTCTGCACGTCCAATCCCGCAGCTAATGATCAGCTCCTAACCGACAACCTCGATCTAATCGAGGAAAGACGAGACCGAGCTTTGATTCGCATTCAGAATTATCAGCAAGCAATGGCACGACAGTACAATTCCAAAGTCAGGCTCCGGCAGTTCGCTGTAGGTGACCTAGTACTTAGGAAAGTTTTCGAAGGAACCAAAGAACCAAATGCTGGGAAGTTAGGAACTAACTGGGAAGGTCCCTATGAGATCATCCATGTAGTACGACCTGGCGTTTACAAGATCCGAAAGGTGCGAACCGGGGTACCTGAAATCAGATCGTGGAATGCCACGAATCTTAAGAGATATTATCATTAGGTACCTAAAACTCCTGAACTACGTTAGGCTTGATCCCTTGACTGGGTACGTAGGCAACTCCGTCATGAGTGCAGCCCCAACCTCATTTCAACACTTCGTTCACTACAATCAAAGGGGGCATATGTCTGATTAAAATCACATAGCCCACGCAGCAAATGCATGATCATTATAATACAGCAATTGTATGATTACTATGATACCATGTATCCAATTATCAATAAAGAAATCATTTTCCATATCTCAATTCTCTAACAAAACAGGTCTCGACAAACCTGAACCTAAGGTCTTAAAATCCTTAACAATCCTAAAGGTCTTAAAATCCTTCAAAACAATATCAGGTCTCGACGAACCTGAACCTAAGGTCTTAAAATCCTTCAGACAGTATCAGGTATCGACGAACCTGGACCTAAGGTCTTAAAATCCTTACCAAATCCCCAAGGTCTTAAAATCCTTATCAAATCTTCGAGGTCTTAAAATCCTTATCAAATCTTCGAGGTCTTAAAATCCTTATCAAATCTTCGAGGTCTTAAAATCCTCATCAGATCACAAAGGTCTTAAAATCCTAAGCAAGTCTCGACGGGTCTTAAAAATCCCACGAACAAGTTCAGGTTCCCAAGAACCCCCACCTAAGATGTCTAGATCGAACTTAGGTTCCTAAAAACTCTAAGCTAATCCCGATACTCTAAGAATTCTTAAGGAACTAAAAACGACTGAAGTCTTCCAGACTTATCATAAGATTCGATTATGATCAAGTTGTCGTATTTCACGACTAAAGTTAAAAACTCAGGACGAATAGAAAACCAAGTTTGAAATTAAAACAAAGGTTTAAAAGCCTCCCCAGGCTAACCAAAGATTCAAAATGCAACAGATAAAGGTTTAAAAGCCTCCTCAGGCTATAAGTTCGAGAAACAAATGAAAACAAAGCCCATCGGGCAGAAATCCTAGAAAACACGAAAGAGCTTCAGCTCTTAAACTTCCTTGTCATCCGAGTCCTTCTCAGCTCCCTTACCAGCCGGATCTTCCTCCTCAGGAACCTCCTCCTCCATCTCCTTGTCACTACCTCCAGAGGTGGTTTCGATCGGGGCTGAGTAAGAACCCACCAATCCCAAGTTAGAACCAAACTCTCCAGAAAGGGAGAGATTAAACATATTAATCTCAAAAGTACCTGAGCTCTCGGAGAGCTGGGGAAGAGGAAGCTTGCCGATCGAGAAGTCCGAGACCTGAGCCTTCTCGTATGCCGCAACAGCTTCCGGCATTATGGCCACCAAGCGATCATACTCATCTTGAGTGCTCTTAATCTCGCCATCCAGCATATCCTTCAGGAGCTCGGTGTTGGCTTGGATCTCTTGAGCGTGAACCAGGAGGTCGACTTCGTCCTTTTTCTTGGAGAACTTCTCCTTGACAACAACCAGAATTTTGTTGTAAGCTTCAGCTACTTCCTTCTTCCCTCTCCGGACGGCTAGTCTGACCTCAGCCTCCTTGTTCTTTTGGCTGCTCTGAGATGTAGCGATTAGCTCTTTGACCTGATACTCGGCTATCTTCCGAGCCGCATCCAACTCTCCAATCTTCCTATTCTTGACCTGAAGATCAATCAATTGGCTCTCGATCGTCCCTTGCTGAGCATCACACTTGGAGCCAAGTCTCTTCACCTCAGCTTGGAGATCCAAGATCACAGCCCGAGTCTGGTTGAGCTCAGCCTTGGTCGCCTTGACCAACTCAGTGACCTGGGCTAATTCCTCGGTACTGGGGGCATTGTGAACAGCATCCTCAAATCTGAACTGAGCCCTGTTGATAGCTCCAGCCAGCTACGGAAAACCAAAAACGGTTTAATAAAAAAAATCTTTAAAAAAAAATGAATGAAATCAACTTCATACCTGACCCATGTGATGAGCAATGTCAACGTACTCATCCTTGTGCGTAAGGTTGGAGATCGAAGGGAGAGAACATCCAGGACTCTTCATATGCCTCATCAGAGTGGCCAAACCCCACGGATCGTCCAAAACCGATCCAGGCTTCGAGTGGACAAAGTTCCAGCCAACGGTTCCTCCTCTAGAAGAGGAGGAGGAAGACCTCGAAGGTCTGTCAACCTGGTCAGTTCGGGACCTCTTGCTCCTCGGGGGCTCAAACTCCGGAGGATCCCTCGCTACTTGAGGATCAGCTTCAGCCATCGGAACCTCAGAAGGAAGGCCAACTTCCTGAACCGGAGAGCCAACACCTTTAGCAGGAGCAGAGCCTCCTTCATCGAGAGCCTCCTTCACAGAGTCAAGGAAGGATCCTCCCTGGTTCTTGTCACTCCCCCTGGAGGAGCTGGCAGCCTTGGTCGATCTACCCCTGGAACGGAAGGAAGGCTGAAGTGGCATCTTCTGTGATTGAGTCTTAGAGGAAGTACTTGCTCCAGAAGAAACTTCGAAAACTGAGTCACCCTCAGAAACTAAAACATGAAAAAGATTCATTAATCACATGCGCTAAATTCGGATAGTAAAAATCATGAACCATGAGTAGAGGTTACCTTCTAAACCAGCAACCGTCACTGAGTCAGGGAAAGACGCTTGGTATCGATCAGGGAACCTAGCTGATCCGACTCTCGAAGTAGTATAGGCCACCCAAGTGTTAGGGCTATGCTGAAGCTTTCTGAAGAGAGCTCTGGTGAGTTTACTAGACAACTTAACAGGATCTTTGACCTCTGCCAAAAGAATCAAAAGATAATCAGCGCAACATGACAAACACAGATAAATATGCGAATATATCCCTAAAATCCTAACCGGAAATATCAGACCACGAGTTCCTAAGGTTGCGACCAACCGAAACCGTCGATATAATCAAAGAAAATTCACAGCCGTTCGATCAGATGAAAATAAATGTGGTTGAGATAGCTGGTAATCATGATCTCAACAAGAGAATCTAGCTTGGGCGGCTAGGTTTAGCTCCCGAGGATAACGAAGCTTCATCTCGAGAGCTGGGGGCAACTGTTGGGCCCAAATATGGCCCGGTAGCTGATTGCCGAACGGTGAAGGATGGAAACAGGCCGCGGTTGGCCCATCACAAATTCGGTACTTAAGAAGAGCTAAGTTGAAACCGAAGGCTGAGAGCTAAGGTGATCGATAAGGAGGTCACGACAAAGAGGAAGCTCATGTCATAACCAGAAGAAGCGCAGGACCCGGTCAAACGGATGCTGTTGCAGATTCCACCTCAAGCGGAGAAGATCTCGGAGATCAGTTGCAGATAACCTAAAGGAGTCCAAGGCTATAAAAAGAGAAGGTCGAAGACCAAGGGGAGGATCCGAGCCTGCTCATATTTTACTCTACATTTCATTCAAACAACATTTTTTGTAACTCATCTGTGATCTTTGTATTCATCGAAGATCATCTTTTGTAACCATCTCATTTCTATTATATCAATACAAAACGAAGTTCATTCATCAAGTTCTTACGGGATTCAGCCCGCGATAATCTTTCCCTAACCTTTCTTAAACATAAAACCTGATCTAAAATCTAGGTGTGAGTTTTACCCCTCACAGTCAGCACAGTCGCAGTTTCCGCACGTAGACATGATTTGATCTTGGAAAAAAAGCTTGAGAGGTTTTTGAGTTCTTTTCTTGTGTGTGTGTTTTTTTTGTTGTTTTGCTTTGTGATTAGAGCTTTGGTTGCTATGTAATTTATAGATGGGTAAAGAGTGGAGAATCGCTTCCAATTATGGTGAAAACCGAATCTTTGTGGGTTATGGAGAAGAGAAGCCTTTCATTACCGACCTCTCGTGTCCATTTCACACTTTTCCCCACTATATTTATTCCATTATTCCTCCATTTCCTTATTTTTCATTTTAACAATTTGGAATAATGGATGAACAAATAATCAAACTAACATTAATTTTCCTATAAAATCTTTCATTAGTTACAACTTTTTACTGTATGTTGATGTAGAGAATATAGCGTTTCACTGCATGAGTTGGAACGAGTACATGATAAGATTTTTTTTTTTTTTTTGAAAAAACATGATAAGATATTGCGATATACACGGGGGATATAATTGAATACTTCCAAAGATCACGGGATATGAAGAGAAACTGCCAAGATACATGTGTAATTGTACAGAATTTTACTTATCCCCGGAAAGCTGATCGACCAATCAATCTTGTCTAGGCAGAGGCTTTGTCAATGCTTCAACTAGTTATGTCCAGAAGAAACGTGGAAGGCAACCAGATTGAAAGAGCTGGCGAATGAAATGCTAATCAAGTCAGCATTGCAGTAAGCTCCGTGGCTGAGATTTTGATTGTTAAGGGTTTTACCCTTTTACTATTCTATTTGTAATGTATAAAAGAAAATCTCCAAACAATGTTAATTTGATACAATCTAGCTTGCGTTGTAAAACAGCTACATATATTCACCAGCTTACGTAGTTGGAGTCGAAGTTAATTAGTATCAGTATCATTTGTCTGGTTGAATGAAATATTCATTAAAAAAAAACGAAAGATTCCAAAGGATATGTATGGTTTGAAAAGTGGTGCTCAAATTCAACTTTTCCCCCAAGAGTACTCAAATACAATCATTGGAGGTCGATTTATCTAACGATACAGGAACAAATAAGATAATTTTAGGGGTTTCTTTGTATGTTAAAGGCTTTTTTTTTGGGCAACGATGTCAAAAGTTAAAAGTAGAATAGAACTTACTTCCAACTGGATGAGAAAAGCATTTTAAATCATCTCTTGTTCAGAAAAGAAAAAGACCATCTTATGTTTATTTATGATCCAAAAGAACTTACTATTTCTATCAAGTTATGAGCTCCTTCATAAATGGGCCTCATCGTTTCTGCTCGTCGCTAGATTATCGATAAAGTAAAGTAATCTATTCAGGCCCAACTTCTTTTCAAAAGCCCAATACATTTTTTTAGGAGAATTTAGAGATTTCATTATTATTAGTTTATGAATTTTAACTGATTTATAAAATTTAGAGGTTCCATTATTACTGGTTTATGGAATTTAAAAGTCTTATTAAAATCATTTGTCATTGGTTTATGTACTTTTAAACTCTATGTAAATTTTTTGTTATTCAAAAAGTTTAGCTTTCATTGATTTTGTAACTATATTAAAGTTTAGCTTTCTTAGTTTTAGTGTTTTACTCATAATAATCAACTTTAGAAATACCATGTATATTCATAAGATTCTTAAAATTTATGAAATAAAAGCACACATACACACATACATGAAAATTTTGTATTACATTTTTATTTTTAAGTGAATGATAAAAAAAGAAACTTATAACAAAATTACTAGAGACCCCATTATGAGAAAATTCATAGTTTTGTATTAAACATAAGAATATAAACAAAAATCAAGCAAGACAAGATTAAGACAATCATTATTAAAAAGCAAAAAATTATTTTAGAATCAAATAAGTATATTTCACGAAAAGGTTTTTTTTTTTAGAAATACACACACACACACACACACACATATATATATATATATATATATATGTATGTTAGAATAAGAAATTTGGAGATAAAATTATATATGGAAAATTCATAATAATTAATAACAATCAATGATAATTTATACAAAATCTTTGGTACCAGTTTATCAAATCTACTCAACTTAAAAAACCTCTTAAAAAGAAATCAGAATTTAGGTTTATCAAAATTTAGTTTTGCCTTTTGTGTCTGATCAATAAAATATATTCCAAATCTATTGTTTAAGAGATGTTATGATATAAATAAACATAAATTCAATTTAAAATAATAACATGTCATAAAAACATTAATATTTTAGTTAATAGCATGTTTTATCATTTATTACAACTTTCTTTTCTTTTCTTTTTGGTCAAAGCATTTATTACAACTTCCTATTAGTGGTTTTATCAATTAAGAATTTACTGGTTTTATTACAGTGAAAAATTAAATTAATGATACTTTAGTATTTATCTTACTTCTTTTCTAAAATCAAAATAAGTATATATACTTTATAACTTTAAAGATAATGATCCAATAATTGATTTCTTTTCTATGTATCTAGAAGACTAGAACTCTAGATTATGATTTCTTTCCAAAATAATTACTATAAAATCTACTCATTTGATTTGCTATGATTAATAATTACTCGCTCTGTTTCAATATATGATGTTTGAGAAAGATTATTTTGTTTCAAATTATATGAAGTTTTAAGATTTTAAAGTTAATTTTAAATTTATTGGAAACTGTTTAACCAATTAGATTGTAAAGTTTTTTTTATTATTGGTTAACTAATTTAAAAATACGTTTTTAGAAAAATGTAGTTTTTTTAATCTTTATGTATAAAAGCAAAACATTGATATGAAACGAAATGAGTGTTATTCTGTAATTGAGTCAATAAATTGGAAATCAGTAGAAGAATTCCTGTCTGTTGGATTCACCCTAAAGCTTTTTTTTTTTAACGTTACATCCCACGACTGTAAATTCATAGCCTTCGTCCAAGTCATCAACCGAGTTGTGTTGTGTAATCTCGGTTATCACTGTTGTTAACATATCTTTGTCAGTATAAAATAAGACTATAACCGTCCGATTAAATGTGGGTCCCATATTCGTAGACTTTCTATATTGACTTGTTGAAACACCAAAAAAAAGAAACGTACAATAAATAAGCAATTAAAAAGGCTTTTAATTAGGTCTTTTTTATTAATTAGGATTGGTAAAAGCTTTGAGAGAGAGCAAATCCGACTTTGTGTCTAGGTTGCACGGAAGCTTCATCGGATGTCCGCTTCCCGCTTCGGAATCGGAATCGGAATCGGAATCTTGTGGAAGCTTACGGAATCTCGCTTCCAAAACGTTTCCAAACATTCTTCTTAAAAACACGTTGGAAGCTTACGATTCCGTTTTGGAATCACGCTTCCATTTTATTTTAGAACTCATTGTCATAATTCATAAAAATATAAATCATAGTTTTTAGTTTATATAAAATCCAAATTTTAATAATAATGAATTAAAGAGAATAGAAATATACAAATATTAAAATTAATACTATAAATTATCTTTATGCATTGATGTTTTTATTAAATATATAGCATATATTCGAATATATTATGTCAATAAATTTATTAAGTTTTAAAATAATTAATATCATAATTTATTTTAAACTTAATTTATGTGTATTTTTATAGTTTTAATATGAAATCATTTCAAAATTATTATAAATTAATAAATGCTTTATTTTAAGTTTAAATCATATGATTTTTAGTTCAAAATTATATAAATATTTCTTATATTTTAATATATATATACATATATATGTATATATAGATATACGCTTCCAACACGTACCCGCTTCCTGAATTTTTTAAAAATTTCGCTTCCGCGCTTCCATACGTTTCCGCTTCCACGTACCCGCTTCCGTTTCCATGTAACATAGCTTTGTGTTGGTATATAATACGGCGGCGCCAAGGTAAAAAACTCTTTTCTTTTTTCATTCTCTGATCGCTTTCTTCTTCACTAAGTTGGAGGAAAATTCTCTCTCGTTTTCCGTTTTTGTGAGGCAAACTCAATTGTGTTCAATGGAGCCCGAGATTGTTCATCCTGTTGCTTCATGCTCGATAACTCTAACGCCGAACAAGGTGAATGAATGCTTTTATCAAATTGAATTTTTTTCACCGATTTATCTCGGTTGTCTAGATGGTAAAATCTGTTTTAACTGTGTACCCCTAATTCACTGGTTTACGTAATTCTCATGCCGAAAGAAGTTGAATTGATTTGGGCAACTGTGTATTCTCTCTCACTGGGTGATGTGCGATCATCATCGCCTTAGTTTTTTTTACTATAGTCACGTGCATTATTCACTGTTTTGCGGTTTCTATTGGCTGTTGGATTGGTTCTGCTGATCGTTGATTTTGAGGTTTTTTTTTTTGGAAGGATCGTTCTTTTGTCGTTTACTGTTCTGATCACTTGTAACCGTCACTAAGTTGTTGTTCTGTAATGTGACACTTGTGTTTTATTCTTCCGTGACCATCTGTTTGCGTTTTCAATCTATGTGCTATTTGTATGCATAATTAGTGTTCATACTCACATGGATTCCCTTTGGGAATGTATGCTTTGCAATTGTCTCTGCAACTCCTCAAATAATTGAGCGTATCTCTCATCTTGTGATCAAAAAGGCCTTTGCTATTCAATTGATTTTTTTTTTTAATTTGGTTGCGTGGAATCATTCATTATCTTGTAGGCCACAACTCCAGATGTCAATAATGGTGTGGAGGAGGAGCTATATGAAATGCAAAACGGTGGTGGTGGTGTTAGTAACAACAACAATGTTGATAAGAAGAACAAAGGGAAGGCTATACAATCTGACGACGATGAGCAGCTTGAGGTAAGTTTTTTTTTTTTTTTTTGATTCTTTAGTGTCCTTAACTCCTTAAATGCTGACATTGTTTTAATTTTATTATCCCTTAGGGATCATCCTCTCCATTATCAAATAGTTTGCTAGACCCTGATTCGTTGATCTACGAAGACGACGACGATGACTATTCTGATCATTATGCCTATGAGATAGAGGATGATCATGCTGATGAATACGTGTCCAAGTATCAAGCCCTTTTTGATGCCAAGGAGAAGGAAATCCCAGCTGGTGTGGAGGTGACAATGGACTGGCTTCCAAACTCGGAAGCTGATGCTAAACCAAGTGGAAGCAGCAAACCAATAGCTACCACCACCAGCAGCAGCGGCAGCAAACGAAGTGGAATCCATTTAACTCCAAACACTGCTTACGGAATAGTGCCACATAAAATCCATGGTTTCAAATACGCTGGACCAGGTTTGAAGTATCCTTCCATTCAGCTTGGGCCTAAGACTCCTGGTACCGTGTTGGGAGGAGAGGCCCCGGTTCCATCTCCAGCTCCAGCTTCAGCTTCTTCTGGTTTATCGCTTCAGATGTTAAAAAAAACTTCAGGGTATTTGGGTTTTGCTAGCACTCGGCCTCTAGTGGAAGAGGTTATCTCAGCTCCAAATACTTCCACAGTTAAGAGAAACATGGAGGACTATCTTGGCAAGTACTTGTTTTTCAAGAAATTTGACATTGTGGAAGATTTGGTGGACCACCATTATGCTGCTAAGGGAGCAAGTTCCAAACAGGTTGCTACCAATGAACTATAAGTTAACCAAATTAATGTTGTTTCGTTTTCTTAATTCAAGAACTGAGTATTTTTTTTGTCCCTACTTTCAGCATACAAAGGAATGGGCCAAAAGGATCCAAGAAGAGTGGAAAATTCTTGAGAATGATTTGCCAGGTTAGTGTAATATAATTATACACACTTGTCTTATTATAGTGCTTGATGTTAGCAACTTCCTTATTATTCTCCCTTTTTTTTTGTTTCTTATTACACAACAACAGAGATGATATTTGTCAGAGCTTATGAGTCGAGGATGGATCTTTTGAGGGCTGTAATTGTTGGAGCTGATGGAACTCCCTACCATGACGGTCTCTTCTTTTTCGATATCTTCTTCCCTGATGCATACCCTTCTGTGCCACCGGTAAAAGTCCAATCAAACTGTCTCAAAAAGTGAACTTTTGTTGTCACCTATATGTCTTCTCTTTCTTATGTGTTTTTTTTTTTTGGTATTACAAAGATGGTTCATTACCACTCTGGTGGGCTAAGAATCAACCCAAATCTGTACGACTGTGGGAAAGTGTGCCTGAGTCTTCTCGGCACTTGGACTGGTGTTCAGACGGAGAAGTGGATCCCCAACGAGTCTACAATGCTACAGGTTCTTGTCTCAATCCAAGGACTAATCTTGAATCAAAAACCTTACTTCAACGAACCTGGCTACGAGGGAAGTGCGGGTTCTCAAGCAGGGGAGAGCCGGTCTAAAACTTACAGCGAGAAGACATTCTTACTTTCTCTCAAGACTATGGTTTACAACATGAGAAGACCACCCAAGGTAAACTAAAAACTCATCCGTTTTTACAACTGTTCACACAAAAAGAACTCGAGATTAACTGTTGTGGTGGTGGGTTTTGAATTCAATTGATTGACAGTATTTTGAAGACTTCTCGTATGGGCATTTCCTCAGCTGTGCTCACGACGTGTTGAAAGCGTGTTATGCTTATAGAAACGGAGCTCCGGTGGCGTCTTTGGTGAGGGGAAAGGTGAAAGAAGGGGAAGAGAGTAGCGAGGAATGCTCTGAGTGGTTTAGGAAAGATGTGGGTGACTTTGTAGACACGCTTCTGCTAAAGGAGTTCATTCTTCTAGGCGTCCTTGGTCTCGAACCGGAACAAGAAGAAGAAGAGCAGCAGTAGCAGACCAAAGAGAGGAGAGTTTCTTCATACTGTGCGCTTCTTTTTTTTTCTTCCCTTTATCAGAACAGAGGACTTAGTTGACAATGTCTTTATCGAGAAGTCACTTTCATATGTATAGTTACTTTTATTAGATAATTATTCTATCATCTTGAAGCTTACTTTCAAGACTTTTTTTTTTTTTTTTTTTTTTTTTTTTTTTTTTTTGCCATCTAAAAATATATTATTAAACAGAAAGAACAAAATACAAAAACCCATATACGGTCCACAACCCAACCCATACCAGAAAGCCCACAAAGCCAAACACACTCCAAGCCCAAAAAAAGAAAAACTGAGATTGAGGTTTCACCGCAAACCGCTCCACGCACCCTTTCCACGTGTTGACCGCCGCAGCACCAAAGAGACACGTGTCGATTGCAAACGCTTCCTCATCTCACACCGATTGGAGCATGCCGCCGGGGCCAGAAACCACCACTTCACCGGATCACGAATCACCAACTCTATCCCAACTAGAGGTCGACGCTGACAAACAACAAGACACCTACCCACCGGAATCACCGGGACACCATCAGGACCACCGACTCCACCTCCAACGACAATATTAGAGGGAAAGGATTCGGGGTCATTCACTAAAGGCCCGATCTTCTCAGAGTTTCAATCGGCTCCGCCGAGAACTCGTTTGAAATCGGCCACGAACCACCGTAGAAAAACACCTTACACTCAGCTCGAACAACTCCATGAAAATCGAAAGCCGGCGACCAGAACCGACAAAGTAACGGCATGGTCCCAGAAGCAGACGCCGGCGAAGCACGGAGGAGAGACCACCGCTTCCCGGAAAGCCGAAGACGGACCACCACCAAAGGGAAACGTGCATGGCTGTACGCGAAGTATACACAGAAGAAGAAAAGATTTTTAGAAACAGGGGCCGGACCGGCGGCGGCGAAAGCCGAACCCGCCGGCCAGGATCTGAAATTTCGACTTCGAACTTTAGAGAGAAGGCGGAGCTTTGATTCTAGAGAGAGAAGCGTCTCCCTTCTTACTTTCTTTCAAGACTCATTTTCGTAATCAAGACGAGAGGATACAATTAAAACTGTTTTTAAGTAACCTACACGTTGACAAAAAAAAAAAAGTAACCTACACGTTAATGTACACGTGTCAGTCTATGCAAATAATTTTCTGGATCAGCTTCATCGGACCATCCACGTGTACTCTACGAGAAACCCTAAACCCTTCCCTTTGTGTATATTACTAGCCGTCCTTTTCACAGGAAACTCAGTCAGTTACACGTACTACAAAACCACCTACGATCAAACATGGCTTCAGCTTCATCATCAGCGGCGAGATTACTCATCCGCGACGGAAAATCAGTGGCGAGTTTACTCTTCCGTGGACGTGCCTCCGCCAATCTCACGGAGACGGTGCAGAACACTGGACCGGCCATTCGGTCTCTGCTTCTGTTAAACCAGAGGCTACCCCCGGTTTTCGCTGAACCATTTCCGGTTATGCAACCCGGTTGCGGTTCCTACTTCACTCATGAGGAGGCAGTGTCGGTGGTGAGAAGAGGGAAAATGGAAGTGGGTCAGGGAAAGCGAGTGGTGAACAACAACGAGGGCAGCTCTTCCTCGGATGAGGAGGAGGAGGAGGCAGATTTTGATGAGGAAGAGTTTGATGATATTGATATGGACGATGATGATGAAGAGTTTGACGATACTACTGACGAAGAAGATGATGATGATGATGGTGATGAGGAAGAGAAGGCCGTTCTATACAAGAAGAAGAAGTAAAAAAGCCCCTCGATTATTTGCGAAATGTTTTTATCTGTTTCTTTTTTTATGAGATTAATGTGTTAGACTTACAAAATAATTATATGTTTTTGATGAAATAAAGATTTCCGTTTTAAAAATAACGATTTCATTCTTTTTAGCGAAATGAAAAAAAAAGAAAGAGAAGACTGATTTCTTCAGTTGTGATGCCATGTTCTCTGTTTTTTCTGGTTTGTGTGTACTTGTATATTGTTAACCGGAAACTACTACAACAAACGGTCTTTTGATAACCGGAAACTACTACAACAAACGGTCTTCAGTTGTGATGCCATGTTCTCGATTGTCGAACCAACTGCTGCCACCAGATATGGTGGAGCTATGCACATCATTCAAGTCCATATATATATAGTTCTTGGTTGGCTACGAACATCGATTACATCTCTTATTCTTTACAGTTTCTTTTAGCATCTTCGGCAGTAACGAAGTTGTGCTAAAGTTAAAAAGTGCGCGAAAGCAAAAGAAACCTGTATTATGAAAGCTTTGAACAGAAAAAAGAACAAAAAAATTGAAGCTCATGCCAAAACCGGTTTGGTACATGTTGTTTTAACCGGAATCGGTTTTTTAAAATAGCCGGTCGAAAAATCGATGCTTAGTCACTTAGTCCTATAAAAACGGTGTCGTTATAACATAGGACCAAGAATGACGTGACGGAAAAAAAATAAAATCGTAAAAAGAAATTATCAACAAACACATGGCATATGTGTGTGCTATCTATCTATCGGTTTCTCGGGGGTCATTCATATCAAACAGCCAACCAAAACTAAACATCTCTCTCTCCACCACTCAAATTTCTCTCTCGCTACTTTCAATGGCTTCCTTGCTCGATTCAGTCACCGTTACCCGCGTGTTTTCTCTCCCGATCACTTCCTCGATTTCGTCTGCTTCAAAGGCTCCGTCAGTTTCCGCTCTGCGGATTCCGGAATTCAGAGGTTTGAAAGCTTCCCGACGGAGTTCGGTGACTCAGTCAGCTAGCTTTGGTACGAATCTCGGATCCCGATTTGCTCGTGGTGGTAGAATCGTCTGCGAGGCTCAGGACGCCACTGCCGCAGCCGTGGAAGGTATACAACTATTAACTTTTTAACCTCCTCTTATTCTGTGTAAAAAAAAATTCACCGTTTGTAATATAATATAATCTGAAGCTGTTTGGTAATAAACTGATGGTGAATCTATAACTATTACGTTATTACACGAACTAGTTGAACTTCTTCAAACACATGATTGAATCCATGGCTGTCCTAAGATTTTGGGATTATATACAATTTAATAACAAAAAATAATTAGACTTGGGAAGCTATATACAATTTAATAATAATTTTAATAAAATTTTGTTTTTAACAATTTTGAAACCCTCCTAAAATTCTGTTTCGGGAGCTGTATACTTATCTATGTCCCTGATACCTAACTTAACCGGTTTGTTTTTGGTGGTGCAGTGCCAAACATCTCTGATTCAGAATGGCAAACACAGGTTCTCGAGTCAGACGTACCAGTATTGGTCGAGTTTTGGGCACCATGGTGTGGACCTTGCCGTATGATTCACCCCATTGTTGACCAACTGGCCAAAGATTTCGCAGGCAAGTTCAAATTCTACAAAATCAACACCGACGAGTGCCCAAACACAGCCAACCGTTACGGTATACGCAGCGTTCCCACGGTGATCATATTCAAAGACGGTGAGAAGAAAGATAGTATCATCGGAGCTGTCCCTAAAGAGACGTTGGAGAAAACTATAGAAAGATTCGTGGTCGAGTAACTAAACAAAACAAAAAAAAAAACAAATTTCACTCATGTCTTCTGTGTTGTATAATTCTTCATAAGGTCTCTTTTGACTATTTATGTTTCCATTTGCACACTTGTCTTGTTTAGTATTATAAAAAAAAAAAGAATAACGAACAATAATTACTCCACCGACGCCTTTAACGGATGAGAAGCACAACTCCATGTGCAACCACATGCCATTGTTCTTCCTTTGCTCTAGTTCACCGTACAACCTATACATACATAAATATGTTTGAGTTTGTAAGGCTTCCGTACTGTTTCATTCTGTGTACTGCGTAGGACATTATAGTATTGCCACGCGGGTTTACGTCCATAATATATTATGTGTGATTGATTTTCGATTTCTAATCAATCCAATTATGTAAGTTTGTATACTATGTGCAATGACATGTGTATTATATATAGTAAACGGTGATGATAAGACGCGTTTGTTTTCTGCATGATATATCAACTGGATGCATCTTTTGGATATCACATATTCACACGTCATCTTATATCAGACCAAAAAAATAAGAGACTAAAGCGTTGGAAAATATGATTTGAATTAAATAATTAGATCTGAAAAACTCTGATAGCAGTTGACAATTGAATTTGAATCCTGAAAATATCTAAATATACAGCTAGCTAGATCTCATATATGATCATCAGCTATGCTAATCTAATATTTCATTAACACATGTTTTTCTCTTTTCTGAAAGATCCTAACCAACTGTGCCAATCGTTCACACATATTGCAGTATTACGCATATTGGTATCCTGTAGTAAAAACTAAAATATTGTTACATAACATACATTGTATCTATGAATATATCGACGTACGTTACCAAAACTAGCTCATCAAAATAAGCAAAACTGACCACAATATACGAAATTAGCTTCTTCTTTTTTTTTTAATAAGGAGACGCATTATTTGTCATGCGTTTAGACCTATATTCAATTATTAGAGAATTTTCAAGAGTAATATAAAAATTAAGTATCCAACTAAGAAAGATAACGAACACATGCATGAGATTGTGGTGCCTGTAAGTGAAATAACTCGTAATAATCACCGACAAAACGCGTTAGTTTCCAGTCGATCCCTTATAAAACGAGTCCAAAAGGCTTCCTTCTCCATCAAGCAATCACTTCTGAATTAAAACATTTTCTTTCGATCTCTCTTTGTCTCGATCTACTAAAATATACATGGAAATGAAGGGGAAATATTTGGTAACGGTTATTTTATTGGTTGGTACGTTAAGTGTGGGGATGTGTTCTAATGGTTGGATTAGGGCGCATGCAACGTATTATGGTGTTAATGATAGCCCTGCTTCACTTGGTAAAGAGTCCATTATACTTTTGTTTGTTACTTTTTGTTTTGTATATCAGTCTTTTTCTCTAAACAACTTCATTTCGATGTATAGGAGGAGCTTGTGGGTATGACAATCCGTACCACGCTGGATTCGGAGCCCATACGGCGGCGCTAAGCGGTGCGCTATTCAGAAACGGCGAGTCGTGCGGTGGTTGCTACCAAGTGAGGTGCGACTATTGGGCGGATCCTAAGTGGTGTCTCCGAGGAGCAGCCGTGACGGTGACGGCTACAAACTTCTGTCCTTCGAACAACAATGGCGGTTGGTGCAATCTCCCTCGCCACCACTTCGATATGTCCATGCCTGCTTTCTTCCGCATAGCTCGTCGCGGCAACGAAGGCATCGTCCCCGTCTTCTACCGCCGGTAACATATTATGTTTTCGATTTCGTATTGAAGTATAATATGTTTGATAAATTATAATGTTGTGTTTGTATATCAACTTAATATTCGCAACATATAAAACGTAAACAATATAACATCATGTAATATATTATATATCTAATAATATATCAACATATCTCTTAAAGATTTTGTTTTTGTTTTTAAAATTATATAGTGTTGGGTGCAAAAGAAGAGGAGGTGTGAGGTTCACGATGAGAGGCCAAGGGAACTTCAACATGGTAATACTCTCAAACGTTGGCGGCAGCGGTGCGGTGAAAGCGGTTGCTGTGAGAGGCTCAAGGGCAAAGACTTGGGTTCAGATGACTCGTAATTGGGGTGCCAACTGGCAGAGCTCCGGTGATCTCCGTGGACAGAGACTCTCCTTCAGAGTTACTCTTCTTGACCGCAAAACGATGACGTTTCTAAACGTTGTTCCTCCATCTTGGTGGTTCGGTCAAACCTTCTCTGGTCGAGGCCAGTTCCTCTGAATGCAACTCCTCGTGACTGAAGAGTGAAGATAATGTCCTATTGCTTGCTCTTTCATCTTTGTAACGAATGGAGCTAATTTTCAACCATTTGCTTATTTATGAGCTTTGCCCTTGTGTTTTTTTAGGGGCAAAGTTCCTTTGATCTTGATTTTTATTACTACTACTAAATAATTACATGCTTAATCTTTGTATTGGTTTGTCATTTATGTATGAGCATTACTCAAAAGGTCCAAAGAGTTTTGCTGAATCTATAATAATGGAAATAACATTTTTAACTGGTTTCCAATTCTATGACAAAAAATCATTGATAAATTAAATACAGTTAGATACCTTCACCAAAACAAATGAGAAGAGCAAGTAAAACTGTGAGATGATAAAGAAATATATATTTTTTTTGATAAAGAAATAACTCTTTTCCTATAAAAGTATACAAATAAAAAACAGAGATATTTTATACAATTACAGAGAGAAATAAATATACGATACGAATTTGGAAAAAACAATGAGCCGGCCCATGCTTTTTTCTGCTCCTTTTCTCTTTTTCGAGGAGTTCATTTTCAAATACAAAATCAATAATAGTTCTTGTTAGAAAGTCAGTAAAATCAACTTTTGTTTATGTTCCATTTTCTTTGTAACTTGTATTTGTATATGCTTTCTGTGTGATGAACTAATCTCACATAATTAGATTAGATGACCGTTTAGCCATATCCTGTACTTTTTCCTTATCATCAGATTAAATTAAGCTTTTAAGAATGATAATCTACAAAGAAAGTGAAAACCAAATATCTGTAAAGTTCTTTTACACATAGCATTTTTATTTTGCCTTCAATTTATTTACATAACATTATACCTTGTTATATTATAAACAACTAAAAGGCTGAACCAATTATTCTTTAATCAAATGACTGACGTTACAATTGCAGTTTGCAGATCTCATAGTGTGGAATAAGAACAAAAAAGTATGTTTTAAATCTACACAAAAAAGCAGAAGAACAAAGATTTTTAAAATGGTCAAAAAACATGCAAAGCCCATCAGACATGGATTCTTTTCATGTTCCACGGATGATAGATTGAACAGAGCCATTAAATAAAAAAAGAAAGCAACTTTTTAACAAAAAGACATTAATACCCTTCAAGTGCTTTCACACTCTCCTTGAACAATGAACACAAGAGAAAGAAAGAAGAAGAGAGAGAGAAGACACTCTTTTAGTCTTTAGTAAAGGTCTCTCTCTCTGTATTGTTCTCTCCGAAATTCCATTTCAGACAGTGAAGAGAAAGAAAAAAAAAAGATGAGAGGACCTCTGGGAGCAGTGATTGGAAGATACACTACAAGTGATGGGAGTGAAAAGGATGGGATCATCAAACACAACAGAAAGTGCAGAGACATAACGTTTCTCATCGTCTTCATTGCCTTTTGGGTCTCAATGATTGTCAATTCCAGCTTTGGCTTCAACCAAGGTAACCCATTAAGGTAAAAAGACTTCACCTTTTTTCATCACAGCCAAAAGCTTCTGTCTTTGTAGATTTGGTATATGCATGATGATCTCTTGATTTGTGATGTTGCAGACTCACATATGGATTGGACTACGAAGGGAACGTGTGTGGGAGCAAGCACCGTCACCGTGACTTAACCAAACTCGAGCTTAGATATTGGTTAAACCCAAACCAAGTTTATGAGAGTGGGTTGAAAGATGGGGAGCATAAGCTGGGTAACGCTAGGAGTATCTGTCTCTTGGACTGTCCTGCACCTTCGGATGATACTCTCAACTGGGTCTGTGACTATCCTGACGGCGAGATTCGTCTCAAGATGGGTGATTGGGTGGACAGGAACTATGATTACTTTGAGTTTCTTACTCCTGAGATGAGGAACTCTTCTCTTCAGCTTCAGGGTCCTTGTTACCCTATTATATTCCCTAGTGTCAATGGTAAAGAGTGCACAAAAGTTTCAGTCTTTCTTGTTAATGTTTTGTAACAGAGATTTGATCTTTAACTTTGTAGTGTATTGGAGCTGTCAGTATATAGCTCGTGCTTCAAATTCATCACTGCGTCACTGGCAGCAGATGGGTGGTGTGAATATTCAAGAGGATATGATCATAGACAAATCCATCAGAAGGTCATTGAACTCTCGTGCCTCGGTTCTAAAGGTTAGAGAATTGATTCATTCCTCTTTCTCTCTTCTTGACATGTTGTAAACTCTACTTGAAGAGTGTTCTAAAATCGTTTCAACTCGGCAGCGTTATGTGGCTGATATAGGCAAGTCATGGCCAGTATTGATTGTGTGTGGAGGCCTTGTGCCGCTGTTTCTATCCATTGTCTGGCTTCTCCTTATCCGGCATTTTGTTGCCGCCATGCCATGGATAACCGTTGTCCTCTTCAACATGCTTTTAATATCGGTCACCATCTTCTATTACTTGAAAGGTTTGGTTCAACTATCTTACTGTTGTTTCAAAAGTCATGTGGATGGACTCAAACATGTGTGTATTCTTTTTGTAGCTGGATGGATTGGGAATGATGCTGTTACACCTATCATCGGTGAACATGACCCATACTTTCATGTATATGGTCGAGTAAGTTTGGTTTCAAGTTCATTAAAATCATGAGACCGTTAGTCCCACTTCTCATTTACTTTTTACTTGTTGGCAGGAGCTGACTCATGTCAGAGGAGTCGCTATTCTGATGACTTTCATTTCAGTTGTTGCTATCCTCACTTCAATCGCCATCATCCGCCGTATCCTCATGGCGACATCAGTCCTCAAGGTAGCTGCTAAAGTGATAGGAGAAGTGCAAGCTCTGATCATATTCCCCGCTATACCCTACGCAATGCTCGCAGTGTTCTACATGTTCTGGCTATCAGCAGCTCTCCATCTGTTCAGCTCTGGTCAGGTGGTCCAGAACAACTGCAACAACACCAACTGCTGCGCGTATGATCTCGTGTTAAAGAAAGTGAACTGTGACCGTTGCTGCGGTTACAGCATACGTTACACTCCTCACATCACCATCGCCATATTCTTCCACCTGTTTGGTTGCTACTGGGCCACGCAGTTCTTCGTTGCTTCTTCTGCTACGGTGATTGCTGGCTCTGTTGCTTCTTATTATTGGGCTCAAGGGGAAGCAGCGTCGCCGGAGATACCTTTTCTTCCTGTTTTCGCCTCGATGAAGCGGCTTGCACGCTACAACTTAGGATCTGTGGCTCTTGGTTCGCTCGTTGTCTCTTTTGTGGAGTCTGTTCGGTTCATTCTCGAGGCTATTCGTCGTAAAACAAAAGTAAGAGGGACTACACCTGATCACTGGCTTGGGAGAGTGGGTCATTACACATCGCGTGGGTGTCTTAAAAGCGTTGAGTGGACTATTAAATCGGTTAACCGCAATGCCTACATAATGGTAAGTTGGTAACATAAATCTTTATTTTTTTTCATTTTAACAAAACAGAGTTCATTTCTTGATATATTGGTGTCTTTGTTTCAGATTGCTATAACAGGGAAAAGCTTCTGCAAATCATCTGCAATAGCAACAGAGCTGATCATAAACAACATTATGAGGATAGGCAAGGTTAATGTAATAGGAGATGTTATATTGTTTCTAGGGAAGCTTTGTGTGAGTCTCTTCAGTGCTCTCTTTGGCTTTGTCATGTTGGATTCTCACAAGTATCGGTCTTCTCACAACAAAGTCTCCTCCCCTCTACTACCCGTTTTGGTAAAAAAAACCTTTTCTTCTCGCTCTAGACTCATTGTAGTTACAAAAAGACTCATTATGACTTTCCCTCTCTGTCTATGCACAGGCATGTTGGGCTCTGGGGTATGTTGTGGCTACACTGTTCTTTGCGGTGGTTGAGATGTCGATAGACACAATCATACTCTCCTTCTGTCAAGACTCAGAGGAGAATCAAGGGAATGCTCAGCACGCTCCATCACTTCTACTTGAAACGTTAGATAATAATGAGGAAGAGGTTCAGAGACTCACCCACTGATAGAGATCCTTACTGTATAAGTTTTGTTTCTTTGGGGGTTGCCGGTTTATATTGGTTTTAAAGAATGGAATCTCTACTCTCTAAAAACATTATAAGCATATATTGTAATGTCAGATGGCTTTGAGGATTCTTCTATTCTGAAACCAAAATATTATATTTCTGCCAAAATGCTTCTTTGTTTTGGTTACATAACGAATGGAGTGTTTGAAACAGTACACTCAAAATTTTGATAGAATGAAGCAAAAGATTTAGAACTAATGGGTGTGTTCTTATTTCTTGGCAAAACTCAACTTCTCAGGGATAACCTCATCAACACGAATCATCATCACGAGGCCATTATCTTCTTCAGACCAAGCAATGGATTCTCCCGCAAGCAACTTGGCAATTGCCGTAAGCTAAGAAAACAAAGTAAACCAGAATCAGTTCAAAGTTCTATTCAGAGATGAGAAAAGATAGTTACCCTTCGTTTGCATTTGGAATCTTCCTTGTTGTCACCCAATTTGACTCTGAGGTACTTGATAGCTGAATCAATAAACAGACAGAACAGACCAGATTCATTTCAGTTAGAGACAAAGTAGGTTTAGAGAAATGGATTTTTAAAGGCTTACATGGAATGCCAGAGAAGTTCCTAAGTTGGAGCTTGAGAAGACGAAGAGCTTCCCTTGGTTCATGTTCATTCACATTTACTGTCACGACCTCGTCTTCCTTGTAAGCCGAACCATCGTCTTCCCTACAGCATGGTTTTGAATTTTCTCAACACTTCTTTTCCAATGGAGTAAAGAGCAGAACGTTACAATACAAGCCTGAAAATAAATAGTTGTTGAAATTAACTGACTTGACTTCAAGCATCTTTGCCATGGATCTGTCATCTGCCTCCCTAGCTTTTTGTCCGAAAAAGTGTCCCTATGTATTGTGGAAGATATCACAGAGTTAGTATATACAACGCCAAGAAGACATTCATCACTTTCACTTGTCCACATTGTACCTTCTCCACGAGCCTGTGTGCTCGCTCGGTTTCTCCTTTGGAGAATGCTTCTACAGCCTGCCAAAGAGAGAGAGAGTTTTAGTTATGCAACCATCACATCATGGCAATCACATTCTAGTTATCTAAAAGACTTACAGCTCCGTAGTATTCTTTCATCTCCTGCAAATTCTCGTGCACTGCTTTACGATGTGCCTTGTATTCATTTTCGTCATCTTCATCTACCAAAGAGAGAGAAACGTAGATAGTTTATAGCAGAGCTCTCGAGGAAGGAGAGAGGATAAACGTACATGAAAGACTTCTGTCACGGTTACCTTCTTTAGCTGTATTAGACGATTGTATCACAGTAACTACTCTCTCTTGTAAAGGGTCTTCCAGAGGTTCAAAAACAGGAGGACCAGCAACTCTTGCTCTCCTCTCTCTAATTCGTCTAGTTATTTTTGGTACTTCTTCATGTTTTTCAGCACCAGAGAACAAAGCTTCTAAGACTTCCTTTTCAAGACCATTATTGTTCTTGCCTCCTTCCTGTGATCCTGTTAGGGTTCTTGCTTCACCACTGCATCATCAAAGAGAGAAGTTTGAGGAGGAAAAATATGAAAAGGATAGGCAATGGAGGGGCTTCGTACAAACATTTGACTAGAAAAAGCGTTACCTATGAGAAAAATCTTGCAGCTCCACTTGGTTGCAGAGCATGGATTCATGTCTTTGAGGATCAACTTTTGACGTCTTTAAGTGAAGGGACACAAACCAAGTAACCAAACAGAGTCAAATTTATAAGAAGACGGTATTCTAACATTCTATAAAAACGACCAAACTGAAAGTCATAAGAAAAGCTCACAACTTCATTAGAGATTCCAACATCAGCATGTTTCTTGGTATCAGACAAGTCAAGCAGTTTCTCCGTACTCTGCAATATCACACAAATTATAAAGTGGATGCCAAAACAATAAGTTACAGCACAAAGATAAGGAAGGACCTATGTAATACTTACAGGAGCCATATTTTCAAGAGCTCTAGAGATACTACTAACAATTAAGTTGAATAAAATTTGGAGACAGTAGGAATGTGAATGCGCTTTTGTCTCCGGAGGAGAAAGAGAAGAAAGATGTAAGGCTATGCTTCCTTTAAACCCCAGTTAAGAAATTAAAGTTATTTTATGGATATCATAAACCTAATGTAAAAATAAATCTTAAACTATCTAATTAAATCCTACAAAGAAGGAAAAAAATCTTAAAAAGTCTAATTCATAAAGTAAAACAACACCAAAATCTCTTAGTTAGAAGAGTTCAACAATAATTCTTATCAGAATGAAAAGTCAATGTTATCTCCAACTTTAGTCAGCAAATAGTATTAAGACACAAAAAATGGTTTATTCGAGAGAATTGACCAAATATTAAAGATAAAGACAGAAGGTATCTAATGAAAAAGCAAATTAAAGAAACAAAAAAACACTACTTGCTTCAGAGCTAAGGGAACTGGCTTACCTTCACCACATCATATCCGCAAACGCCTGATAGTTTGGTGAAAAGTCAGATAAAATTTTAGCAGCTTAAGATCATAAGTACCATTTGATGTCGAGCATTAACAAGTAAAAAAAAAAGAAGAAGAGTGGAGAATGCTAACCAAGAATCTGTTGAATAACCTCTGGGCTAGCTTGGAAGCCTTCTCCGAGCATCCTAGCAATAAATTCCTCAACATCAGTTGGTGCTCTGCTTACTTTTCCCTTATTGCTTTTGGGCAATTCTTCTTCACTCCATATCTCAGTTTCAGGAATATCTCTTGCGTCTATCTTCATCGGTTTAACTGCTTCCTGGCGAGTGTTTGATGTAGGCTCGGTTCTTCTAGCATACTCCTTTCCAATAACACTTGAAACAGTACCAACCGAGACAGTATTTTTCTTCGGCCTCCATACTTTGGCTTTGCTATCATCATGTTGTTGAACTTTCTTGGGAACATAGACATGAAGAGTTGGCTTTGAGGTTGCTCCGTTCGTTTTGAGTTGGTCACTTCGAGGAGGCGTCTCTTTGGTAGTCATGGCAAAGAGAATCTCGCCAGCTTCATGGACATTCTGGCTAGCTTGGCAGTAGGCAGCAGCAATGTCATCGAGAGAGAAACGAGAACCAAAAGCATCGAGAAGGACCTGCAAGCTTCTTGAATCTGGATCGCTGTGGGAAGAGCTTGCAATCATTGACATTGTCTCCTCCTCCTCCTAATTCAAATACCCAAAAGGAATGGCTCCGTTAATATAAAAAAAGTAAAAACAATAGTAGTAATGATTGCAGAATGCTGAGTAAAAATAAATGTTGTCTACATAACATCACAAAAAACATAATGCAGTTTCAGTTATGTTCCTAATAACCGGCTTTGACTGGGTAACTAAAAAGCAGAACATGGTTTGTCATTATGTCCGAAACAAGAAAAAAAGAAGAAAACTTTGAATATACGCTTGGCTCGAAATACCCAAAAAAAATTGCATTGGACGAACAAACACCTGGCAGGGGCATAATGTTCTCCGACCAAAGTAGGAAAAAAAAGAAAAGAAACCTGCTTTAATGTAATGTAACACAGGCGAAGCAAATCAATGGCACAGTGACGACAAAACATATCAGGACAAAATAAAAACACGATATTTTTTTTACTCCGTTATCATCTGTAACCACAGCGCAAATTAGATGAGAAGGGAAATTTCGCATAGAAGGAAGAAAGCCAAGAATGTGAAAACTTAAAAAAAAAAAAAAAAAAAAAACAGCATAAAGCAGCACATTGAGAAGAAGAAGGGAATAAAAGAATATATATTTTTTTTAATAGAGAAGCAAATCTGAATTAGTTTGGAGGCTACAGAGACAATCCATTTTGAAGCAGCAATCAGCAATACGAAGAGAAAAGAGTAGAATGTAAAGAGTTCTCGCTTACCACCTGATGAAACACAAGGAATCGGTGGTGGTCGGAGGAAGGTTTTGAGCCGCCGGAGACGTAAGGGAGGAGAGAGAGGGCTATTCAATCGACTAACTCAATTGGTTAAGACCGATACTTGTGAAGTGGACTGGAGAGGAGAGAAGAGAAGAAGAAGAAGAAGAAGAGACTAGAGCGATAAATTTGCCAGCGATGTTTAAGTAGAGACCAGTGCATGAGGAGGAGTGTTGTCAAAGCTTTTTCCCCGAAACTTCACTAACACATTAAACTCCCATTAGATACGTGTTTAATGTTTCCCAATGATTTGTAAAATCAAATCACCAATAGAATTTATGCAAAATATTATTTGAGATTCACACATTTTTAATGAAGTTTTTCACTTTTCATAGAGTGGAATTGCAAAATTAAAGAATCATTTGAGTTTCATAATTTTGTCAATAACAATAAAGTAAAATATTCGGTCAAAAAATTATCATATACTAGTACATTTCATTCAAAACCACAAAAAAAAAAAAAAAATCATTACATGTGAGATGTTGTTATTATATGTGGCCTAGTCCTTTATGTTTTTGTTTATTATGGAATAATCCTCCGTAGTTTTATTATTATCAAAATAAGCACATTGTTGTCTTGTATTGACAAAACAGCCCCTCTTGTTTCATTTTCCTTCCTCCTCCCATTGTCACAATCAATCGTCTTCTCATCGGTTCTTGCTCCTCCGGTCGCCGACGATTTCTGGTAAGCTCTCCCTCCTATTGTTGTTCTCATCTACTTTTTTCCCCAAATAATTTTTATAGATCTAAAATGTCCGAATACAGAGTGTTCCCATCAGGACAGATGCAATCTGAAACTGTTCGTTTGACGTTTTACTGTCATAAAGTTTTGAGCCTTGTTTTTTTTTTTTTAATTATTGGCAAGGTTTAAGCTTTGGCTGGTAAACTATAACAGAGCAAAGTATGATGGGGTCGAGAGGAATAATCAGCGACAAGTGGTCAATGAGGATTCTCTGGGGCTGTGCTCTCGGAAGTGCAGTCGGTATAGTGTCCTTCTTACACCTTTGATTTGTTTTCTCAAACTCGGAAGTGCTTTTGAGACACACCCCTTATGATATTGTTTTTAGGTTTATACATGGTTGCTGTAGAAAGACAAACTCAGAACAGAGCACGTGCCTTGGCTGAAGGTTTAAGAGCTGCTGAATCACAAGCTGGTGATGCTGCTGATACTCTCTGAGTTCTCTCAGCTGAGCGTTGTTTTTTTTTTCCTTCTTCTTTCTTTTAGATTGCTATATAACAACATCTTGCTCCAAAGATCTTTTTGTTGATTCGATTTCTTGTTGGCAAATAATTCCTGAAACGAATTCAAAACTTGTAAGAGTTTAAGTTGCCTGAACATACAATTTGTGTTATCGAATAAAGCTTCTTACTTTTGTCTCCTTGGACTCATGCTATGTTTGTGTATCCACTTTTTCCATTGTATTTTGCTTTCACGTTATGCGTTTTAGTTAAAGTAGAGAATAATCATATCCTATAAAACCATGAGGGATTCTTTATTTTAAAAATGTACAGAAGGATCAGTTTATTTCATAGCAATGGCAAAGGGACACCAAGGCAAATGCTTTGGATTCGTCCTATTACTATGCTTCTTCAGTTCAACTTTGGCACGCAGGGTTCTTAAGGATCTCTCCATGATGGAGGCAAGCAAGCTAGAGCTGAACCATGTAGTGAAGCCTGGGATGGTTAGTTTGAGGGAGCAAGATCATGCGTTGTTCAATGTAGAAACTGAGAACAAAGTCAAACCTTACCGTAAGCTGCAGTCCATGCCTGGTGTACCAGAAGAGCCTGAAGAACCTGACCATAAGCTGCATACGCTGCAGTCCATGCCGGGTATGCCAGAAGAGCCTGAAGAACCTGACCATGAGCTGCATACGCTGCAGTCCATGCCGGGTGTACCAGAAGAGCCTGAAGAACCTGACCATACGCTGCATACGCTGCAGTCCATGCCGGGTATACCAGAAGAGCCTGAAGAACCTGACCATAAGCTGCAGTCCATGCCGGGTGAACCGGAAGAGCCTGACGACAAGGTCATGCCTGACCATAAGCTGCAGTCCATGCCGGGTGAACCAGAAGAGCCTGAGGACAAGGTCAAGCCTGACCGTAAGCTGCAGTCCATGCCTGGTGAACCAGAGGAGCCTGAGGACAAGATCATGCCTGATCATAAAATGCAATCCATGCAGGGTGAACCAGAGGAGCATGAGGCCAAGTTCATGCCTGATCATAAACTGCAATCCATGTGGGGTGAGCTAGAAGAACCTGATCCTAAAAAAATGCTGGATCACAATGTAAAGCAGTCCATGCCGGGCGAACCGGGTGAACCAGAAGATCCTGACCACACAGTTAAGCCAATGGGGTATGGTGTAGGTAGGGGCTATGGAAGTGGCGGTGGATATGGAGAAGGCATCGGCTCTAGTGGAGGCAGTGGCTATGGAGAAGGAAGAGGATCCGGGTATGGCCAACCGAACTGCGGTCCTATCACTGGAGCTCCAGGTAGCGGATATGGTGAAGGCATTGGAGAGGGTAGTGGCTCAGGCGAAGGGATTGGTATCGGTATAGGAGGTGGCTCTAGTGGTAGTGTGCCAAGTGTAGTTGTCCCAAGCATATCAATCCCTCCCATAACGGTTCCAGGCACACGGATTCCCGGTTTTGTGATTCCAGGAGTCAGGGTTAATCCTGGCTATGGTTCTGGGGGATGCCAAACCGGTGGTTGCACTCCAACCGTACCATATTACCGCCCACCTATATACCAACAACCACCAAGCTGTACCCATTGTCAACCTTTCACTTCAGGACAAGACAAGCACATGTCAGACAAAGGAACCATGACCGAAGAAGCTCTTGCTCCCACTTCGAACGACATGAACGTCTAAGCTTTTCCATGGAAACACAGTTTAATAAAAATCACTCATAAGGATATATATCACTATTTTGGCTTTGAATAATCCAATGTTACCGAAATGTAAAGTTTTAAATAAGTGAAAATTTGCTTAAGAATTAAAAGAAGCAAGCAACTGGAACTGTAATTGAATTGCCTAATATAGTGTGAGTGCAAGATCATCGCTCGTGCCATGGTCATGATAATAAACCATTCTCGGCATCATCATTACAGCAATGATAGCAAAAGTACAAAAGACATGAATTGGCTTCACGACACCAATACTTTTTGTTTAGTCTTTTGATTGCTCTCTGGTTTAAATAGGCCGGCCAATAAATCAAGTTAAAGCTGTAATCTAATGGAAAAATACCAATTATATTGTGAATTGAAGCTCAAGGAATATCCAGTTGGAGGATGTAAATTGAAGCTAACGTACCTTGATCTCTCAAATAATTCACTGACAGGATTGCATCCTGAGCTCGGTACGTACGACAAGGAAACAATACTAGTGAATTTTGCATTCACTGCTTGTTAATAAATTTTTAACATATGACGTCATTGAAATAGCAATTAGCATATAATGATTTTTGTCCTCTCATTTTCTTATAGGAAACATGACTACTCTGAAAAAGCTTGTGCTTGTTGTTTACTCTGCCATTGCCTCATGTTTCTTACTTCCTTGGGTCTTAGTTTGATTGCTACTTCAAGAGACCAATATTTCTTTTGTTTTTTTTTTGGCTCTTCAGCACGTTAGTAAATGGTCCTACAGCTGCTCTGTTAAAGTATATCTTAGGAGCCGTCTTTCTAATGGTGAAGGTACTTTGGTCCAACCATCACGCTCTCTCTTTTCTTTCATCTAAGAGGTGTCATGGCTAACTGTTAAAGGTTTGTCCATTTGTAGAAGCCAGTGCAAGCACTCCGACCAAGGAAAATGTAATCGCTTCAGCAGCTCGTATGTCCATATCTTCAAAGGTAAGTGAAATCACAGATTTGAGTACCATCCATGTTCATAATAGATAACAGCAATTCATGATCTTCAATCGATTGACGCTACACACAACTACTCCAGGAACTTTCTCTGGAAGGTCTCAACTCGACTGCTCTCCCTTCACAAGTTTGGGAGTCTGGTGAAATTAGGAAAGTTAATCTTTCTAAAAACTCTATCGAGGAATTGCCTGCTCAGCTTTCTTCATCTGCTTCCCTTTAGGTAAATGCGTTTCCCATAAACACTAATATGATGATACATGTGCCTTTGATATAAAACCTGTCTTGGCGGCTAAAGATTTCATATTATCTTTGTACTTGCAGACTTTGACTTTGTCAAGGAACATGATTAAAGACTGGCTCGGTGCAGTCTTAAAGTCACTTCCTGGTCTTGTATGCTTGAAGTTGGATAACAATCCCCTGAAGCAGGTATAGTGATGTTTCTAAGAGAAGATCTAAAGAGTTGATTTATAGCTTCCACCAAGATGACGCTAACCCATCACCTTCCTTCTTTTTTTTTTTTTCATTTGCTTGTAAGATTCCACTGGATGGGTTTCAAGAAGTCTCTGGGCTTCAGATTCTCGACCTAAGTGGTAATGCAGCTTCCTTGCTTTATTTGAGGTTTGGTTTTTATACGTCACATTATTCATTGCCCATCTAATACTACTGTTCGCTAGTTTAAGATGATATACTTAACTTGACAGCCGAGTCCAGCTGCCTGAAGTCCCTGAAGATATCCTGCTTATTCGTGACTTGAGCCAACACTTGAGGTTCTAAGGCTTGATGGGAACCCATTAAGAAGGTATTCTTCTTCTATCTACTAAAAAATGAAAACTCAATTCATTCATCATACAAACAACAAGTTTGATTTTCTTTTTCCTTTTCACCAAAATTATTGAAACAGCATCAGGAGACCAATTCTGGAAAGAGGAACGAACAAAAGCAGTCTTCAACTACCTTAAAGACAAACCTCCAGTTTAGTAGATTCTAAAACATTAACATGGGAATATAGATGTTTGTAACATTTGTTATTTGTGTGACCAATTCCATATGTATTGACCAATCCGGGGGATATTGATTGATTTTTACAAACAAGACTTTGATTTTTTCACAAGCTTCTTCAATTTCTCTAGATCATGGGGGCCCTCTGCAATATCTACTACATAACTCAAGAAATTTATAAACATTTGCCCATCTATAACCTCTTATTACTCATTTATAAACTTTATAAAAACGAGTTTTACTAAGGGTTTATAACTTTATAAGTGGTTTCATAAACTCTGCTTTATTGTTTCTCAAAAAGAATATCCAACTACCTATTTATTACAATGTGAAAATGAGAATGGAGCCAAAATACACTAGCAGATAGTATAAGAAGAATTCAGTGGAAATTCAAATTGTAAGTGTTGGAACTCTGAACCAAGGGCTTCGTGACCATTTCCACTAGCAGATCAAACCGGAGGATAAGAATCCAGAGCAAACTCAATTGGTAACTGTTGGAAATCTGAGCTGCCAAAGGCTTCGTGACCAAGTTTGCCATTTCCACAAGCACCAAAGCCATAGAGTCTTCCCTCTCTAGACAAGAATACGGTGTGGTAATATGCTGAGCTAACTTGCACCATCCTCTTTCCCAGCGAGTTTAATGGCTTTGGATGGTTAACTCTTTCTTCTTGCGGGAACCTCCCAAAGCAGGACTTTCCAAAAACGTAGACTAGCAAGACGAAGGTATTTTTGAAACCTGCAGAAATCCTGCACAAAACCTGCACAAAAATTGGACCAAAGAGATAGATCTAACTTACTTATTCCATATCCATTTTACTGACTTGATTTTTTTGTTTGTTTGTAGATTTAGCAACTTCAAAAGATTTATAAACAATGTGGATCATCAGATGAAGAACTTTGGAGAAAGAACAAGCTTCATCCTCAAACTAAGATGTTTGGACAACAAAATCAATATGAAGGTTGTCTGAAAGAAACATTTGACGAGTTTCCGAAAACAAAGAATCTATTTTCTATTGATCCGGAGAAACGAGGAACTGCCTTCCTCTGCTCTCATGTCAGAGGTGAGAAATAAAATATAAAAAAACCTAAATGTTAATCAAAATCGAATGTTATTAATTACACATGTATAGATTTAAAACTGACACAACTTGATCGTATGTGTTATTCCAGTACTTTAATACAAAACCTTACGCTTGTGATCCATCTACTGTTACCTAAGTACCCTCCTAACAAAGAAATGGATGCCAAGTACCGTGAAGAACTGCAACGAATGTTTACAATCAATCGATTTTTCACAAACTCTTTCTATATATGTGTGTGTCACTACGTAGTTACGTGTGTTTGAAAATTTTAACATATTTGATTTACAGGAGAAGAAGCAACTATAAAGAAACGAGATAACTTGGTATCCAAGAAAACGAGAAAATCACATAGAACAATCAAAGAGCCTCTTCCAAGTTACCAACCCAACAGGTAAAGATTTTAACAAGTGAAGTGACCAACCAATCTAGGTTCTTTATTCGTAATTTGGTTCTTTTGTTTTTGCAGGAAACGAAGCAGGAAGCCGAGACAGAACTCATGTCCAGACAACGCCATCAGAGACATCTCAAGCGACGACTCGAAGCGAGTTTCCAAGCGAGTTTCCGTATACTGCTCTATCTCAAACCACGGCTCCGGCAAGCGGGTTCGCATGGGCTGGAGCGAAGAATGAACTACAAGTTATGTACAAAGTTGCTCCATATTTTTTTTTTGTGTACTAGATACAATATATTGAGTTCATCGTTCTTACTAGGATACAATGCTATAATCTTATCTGTTTGTGTACTAGATACAAAAGATACAATATATTGAGTTCATCGTTCTTACATTTAAGTTTAAAGAAGAGTTTTATAGTAGAGCACCGAAATAGAATACTAAAGAAAGAGAAATAGTAAAAGAAGTTCACTTTTCATTTTTTTTCTGAATATTTCTTAGACGAAGGAGAAAAAAAAAGTGGGAAGATTATTCTTGAAGAGGTCTACTGATGGACTTGAATTATTCAGAGGACTCGGAGCTGAGCAAGGAAGGCAGCACATAGATTCAAGAACAAGAACTGAGGACCTTGTACCCTCTGCAGATCCAACAGTTACTTGTCGTCTCGAGTTTGATACAACTGTTTCAAACCACCCGACAACAAACATCAGTAACAAAAAAAAAACAATTTCAGTTATACAATGAGATGAAGAAGAGGATTAACCTGGATTTCAAACTTGACAACATTAGGCGACTTCACAATGAAATATAAATAATTGCTACAGGCAAATGTCATGATGTCATTAGTCATTAGCAAAACTCGTTTAAACTATTTTAATGTAATTTCAAATTTTAAAACATCCTTGCCTAATTGGTTAACTATTAGTATAATTTAAATTTTAGTTTCATGTTTGTTGTAAAAAAAGTTACATGTTTAAAATTTCACATACAAACGAAACCATTAATAACCTAGCAATAGCAATGCAAGCATCATACAAGTCCTGGAACCAATCTGCTGTGCAGTGTAGTGTAGTATATGATGCAAGCATCATACAAGTCCAACGAATCACCAAGTAGTGTAGTATGATTCTTGCAGTTTCTAATGCAAGGATCATACAAGTCAACAATACTATTTGCTCAAGGACTTCAGGTTAGACACCTAAGTACCTTATTGTGGTTCCAAGGGACTTCACTTGCATCTGAACCTAGCATCATACAATTCCTGGAACCAATCTGCTGTTTTTGCTCCCTCAAATTCCAATTCCGAACAATATTAATACTGGTGAAATTCAGCATATAAGGATCAGAAACATATTTTCTTTATCATCAGTGGACACCAATCAATCCAAAAAGACAACCTAAGAAAGCTGCAGTCAAGAAAATCCCTACGTTAATCATCAAATCAATATTTCCGACTTACAACTTATTAGCATTAGAAAAAAACAAGTGTGAAGTGACAAAAAAGTAGCAAATGTCCGTATCAGATAACCTAAGAATACGCCAATACCAAACAGCACCAAACTTTCTCAGACTTCAACAACAAAAGACAGAAGACAAACCGGTGGTTGCACCCCAAGCGAACCATATTACACCGACCTACGTACATACCAACAACCACCAAGCTGTACCCATTGTCAACCTTTCACTTCAGGACAAGACAAGCACATGTCAGACAAAGGAACCATGACCGAAGAAGCTCTTGCTCCCACTTCAAACGAGATGAACGTCTAAGCTTTTCAGTGTCCCATGGAAACACAAAGTTTAATAAAATCACTCATAAGGATATATCACTATTTTGGTTTTGAATAATCCAATGTTACCAAAATATACAGTTCTAAATAAGTGAAATTTGCTTAAGAATTAAAGAAAGCAAACTGTAATTGAATCGCCTAATATTGATATATAGTGTGAGTGCAAGATCATCGCTCGTGCCATGGTATCATGATAATCAATCATTCTCGGCATCTATCATTACAGCAACGATAGCAAAACTACAAAAGGCATGACTTGGCTTCACGACACCAATACTTATTGTTTAGTCTTTTGGCCGGCCCATAAATCAAGCTAAGCTGTATTCTAATGAAAAATACGAATAATATTGTGAATTTTGTTTTTATTAAAAAGCATATTATTAATTTTAAATAAGCTTCTCAAAACGACAACGTTTTAGATCTCCGTTTCATAAAATCCATTAGCGACGGAGACGGAAAAAAAAAACAAAAAGACAGACGAACTCAGAGAAAGAGAGAGTGGTGAGTGTGTCTGGTAATGGATCGTATTCTCAAGGCAGCTCGAACATCCGGTTCTCTCAACCTTTCCAATCGATCTCTCCGGTTAGATCCACTAGCTTCGATTTTTTTTGCTTTGTGAATACTTTTGTAATTTCAAAAGGTTTTGATCCTCTCTGCTGCTTAAGGATCAGATCTTGTATGGTCACGAGATCCTTTTTGTATATGAGAGCTGCTGCAAAGTCTTTTCCTTTCACCACTTTTTTTATTGATTTGAGAGGATTGTTTCAATATTTTCAGGGAGGTACCTACAGAGGTGTATCAATGTCTGGAAACAACCGGAGAAGGAGAGAACTGGTGGGAGGTGATATCAATTTTTTAAATCCTTTTCCCTCTAATGCATTCTTTGTTATGTCATCAAACTTCTTGAAAATGTTAACGTTTCCTCCATCATCTTGCACCTTTCCAGGCGGTTGATTTACAGAAGCTTATTTTGGCGCATAATGATATTGAGGTCTTAAGAGAAGATCTTAAGAACCTTGCTTGTTTGGTTGTGTTAAATGTCAGTCACAACAAACTCTCTCATCTTCCTGCTGCCATTGGGGAGTGAGTGTGCTTTCTTGTTACCTTCCATTGTGTTCGCTTTGGTAATGATTGATGTTCAAAATGCTCTTATTTTTTCTTAGGCTTGCGGCGATGAAGTCGTTGGATGTGTCCTTCAACTCCATCTCAGAACTTCCTGAGCAAATCGGTTCCGCTACTTCTCTCGTCAAGTAGGTTATCCTGGCAATATAGTTAGGTTAGGGGTGGGGGCAGTGGATTCATGAAACTTTCACAGCTCATAATTGTTTATTGCTTCAGGCTCGACTGTTCAAGCAATCGACTTAAAGAACTGCCAGAGTCACTTGGAAGATGTTTAGACTTATCAGATTTGAAGGTTGCTTTTTAGATCAGTTGATGTTTCTTTTACCTCTCTACTCTTATATTTTTTTTTAATGGCAATGATTGTGCTTCCTTCCTATAATCCAATCCACAGGCCTCAAATAATCAAATATCCAGTTTGCATGAAGACATGGCCAACTGTTCAAAATTATCCAAGCTTGATGTGGAGGTATGAGACTGGTGTCGTTTTCTTCTCTCTAGATTAGCATCTTTTTCCACTTTCACTGTTATCCAATTGCAGTGTGAAATAAGGAGAACGGCAACTTCGTTCAAGGCTATGTTTGGGTAGAGAAAGATGATTTACCAATTTTAATTTTATACCTATTTGCAGGGAAACAAGCTCACTGCTCTCTCTGAGAGGCAGATATCATCGTGGACCATGCTTACAGAACTTAATGCATGTAAATGATATTTCAGTTTTTATTCTGCGTTTCTTACATATGGGGAAAGATTGTGGGGGCACATGTTAATAATATTCTTTTTCACTCTGCAGCTAAGAATATGTTGGTTGATCTGCCACAAAATATCGGAAGCCTTTCACGTCTTATCCGGCTTGACCTTCATCAGAACAGTAAATAAAATCTGAGAATATAAACGTTTCTGTTTTTGTTGCAGCAAATATTAATCAAACTTAGTCCTTCTATGTAGCTGCTGAGCTGTTTTCTTATTCGATTGCATGCAGAAATCTCGTCAGTCCCACCATCAATAGGCGGTTGCTCCTCTCTCGTGGAGTTCTATTTGGGGTCATTCTCTACTACTGTTTTTTAAGAATGATTTGCTTGGTATCTAATTAGAGACTTTCACTACTTACGTTCCTCTCTCTCTCTCTCTGTACTTTTATTCCAGAATGAACTCACTATCTACACTACCAGCAGAGATTGGAGATCTATCACGTCTAGGAACACTGGATCTTCGTTCTAATCAGGTATTCTCCTCATTTCTTGTTTTCTGACATTTTATATATATTTTTCTAATCCTTTATCTAGTGACAATCACTCCCTGTGGTTACTCCTGATTTTCAGCTCAAGGAATATCCAGTTGGAGGATGTAAATTGAAGCTCTCGTACCTTGATCTCTCAAATAATTCATTGACAGGATTGCATCCTGAGCTCGGTACGACAAGGAAACAAACAATACTAGTGAATTTTTGCATTCACTGCTTGTTAATAAATTTTAACATTTTTGACGGCATTGAAATAGCAATTAGCAATAATGCTCTTTGTCCTCTCATTTTCCTTTCTTATAGGAAACATGACTACTCTGAAAAAGCTTGTGCTTGTTGGCAATCCTTTGAGAACCCTTAGAAGGTATTCTTTACTCATGTTTCTTGCTTCCTTGGTCTTAGTTTGATTGCTTGCTACTTCAAGAGACCGATATTTCTTTTGTTTTTTGGCTCTTTCAGCACGTTAGTAAATGGTCCTACAGCTGCTCTGTTAAAGTATCTTAGGAGCCGTCTTTCTAATGGTGAAGGTACTTTGGTCCAACCATCATTCTCTCTCTCATCTAAGAGGTGTTATGGCTAACTGTCAAAGGTTTCCATTTTGTAGAAGCCAGTGCAAGCACTCCGACGAAGGAAAATGTAATCGCTTCAGCAGCTCGTATGTCCATATCTTCAAAGGTAAGTGAAATTCAAAGATCTGAGCACCATCCTATAACACGAGTTCCATGTTCATAATAGATTAACAAGCAATTCATGATCTTAATCGATTGACGCTACACACAACTCCAGGAACTTTCTCTGGAAAGTCTCAACTTGACTGCTGTCCCTTCACAAGTTTGGGAATCTGGTGAAATCACAAAAGTTAATCTTTCTAAAAACTCTATCGAGGAATTGCCTGCTCAGCTTTCTTCATCTGTTTCCCTTCAGGTAAATGGGTTTTCCATAAACACTAATTCTATATACAAATAAGATGCTACATGTGCCTCTGCCATAAAACCTGTCTTGGCTGCTAAAGATTTCATATTATCGCTGTAAATTGCAGACTTTAATTTTGTCAAGGAACAAGATGAAAGACTGGCCCGGTGCAGTCTTAAAGTCACTTCCTGGTCTTGTAGTGCTTGAAGTTGGATAATAATCCCCTGAAGCAGGTATAGTGATGTTTCTAGAGAAGATTTGAAAGAGTTGATTGTAGCTTCCACCAAGATGACGTTAACCCATCACCTTCCTTTTTTTTCATTTGCTTGTAAGATTCCACTGGATGGGTTTCAAGCAGTCTCCGGGCTTCAGATTCTCGACCTAAGTGGTAATGCAGCTTCCTTTGGCATCGGAGAATATCCCAAGTTTTCCTACTTGCCACTACTACAAGAGCTTTATTTGAGGTTTGGTTATTTATACGTTACATTATGCATCGCCCATCTAGTACTGTTCACTAGTTTAAGATGATATACTTCACTTGACAGCCGAGTCCAGCTGGCTGAAGTCCCTGAGGATATCCTCAACTTATCTAACCTGCTTATCCTTGACTTGAGCCAGAACTCACTTCAATCGATTCCCAAGGTATATTTGCTATAAGCTCTTCTCTGTGAATCTGTAGTTTGATAATTAACCAATGTCTTCTTATAATGTATGTTATTTTGCATTGGCTCTGTTTTTTCTCAAGCAGGATGTCAAGAAAATGACTTCACTCAAACATCTGGACATATCCAACAACAACATTTCAAGTCTTCCTCCAGAACTAGTAAACCGCCTTTCTTTTATCTGGAACATAAAAACTGCATTAAAAATTACTGATTAAAAAATCATGTGTTGTTATCTTAGGGTTTGCTTGAGCCAACACTTGAGGTTCTAAGGCTTGATGGGAACCCATTAAGAAGGTATTTTCTTCTATTCACTAAACATAAAAAGTCAACATAAGACCCAAAAAAAAAAAACAGTTTGATTTATCTTTTCTTTTTCCTTTTTCACCAACATTATTGAAACAGCATCAGGAGACCGATTCTAGAAAGAGGAACAAAAGCAGTCTTGAACTACCTGAAAGACAGAATTCCAGTTTAGTAAAATTCTACAACATTAACATGCCAATATTCATATATGTTGTTTCACTGTTTGTAACATTTATGCACAACCAACTCCATACTATTCATCCGGGAGATATTGATTCTTGTTGGTGAGAAATGAGACCCACTTTGTGTTTAATAGATTTTGCTTTTGTTTGGTGTGCAACAACCTTAAGTACTTCTTGTCTCCAGTGACTTCAATAGAAAAAGACTTGGTTGGTTATTGATTTCTCCAACCTCATTGTCAAATGCTAACCTCATAAACTTGAGAGTTTTTGGCAACATGTTCAACTGTTTTTTATGTGGCGTCTGATTTTCAACCACAAACTAGACAAGACTCCCAACAAATAAAACAGTACAAGGACGAGGAGTTATTAAAGCCCCAAAAGATTCTGCAAACTCTCTCTCTCCACGACAGACAGAGAGGAAGCATCGCCACAAAAGAAGAAGCTTAAGAAGCAAGACACTGATTTTTTTCTATTATTCCTCTTCACACGTCTTTCATCATTCTTCTATAAAAAAGCTCCTTTTAGACTTTTTGGTTTCCATTTGTTGATTATTATTAGTGGCAATAAAGTCAAGAGCTTTTGCGTTCCAGGTAAGCTCTCTCACGCATTCACATCATTCTTCTTCTCTCCATCAAATGTTTGTTTCTCCTTTCTTGTTGAATTAGGGATTTGCTCTGTTTTTGGAACTCTGTTTTCTTGCAGGTATAATTCTGGTGGAATTTGATTCCCTTTGCCATCTGACCGACCCCTTTCTCATGATTAGTTTTCGATCTTCGAATAGACCAACTGCGAAACACTCATCAAAAACTCCCTTCTCCTACTCGATCTCCTATCTCTTCCTACCATCCAACGTCTTCTTCATACGCTACTTCAACTGCTCTAGATTTCGTCTCAAAATCTGACCTTTTGTTATCAATCTTAATAAGTCTCAACCTTTACGTTCCTTATAGCTTGAATCCTCCTCTCTCTCATAAAGTCTCGTCCTTTAATACGTTCGATTTGAAAAAACTATGGCTGGCGGAAACTGGGTGGTTTCGTTTGAGGATCTTCCTTGTCATTTGATCTTGGAGGTGTTGACATCTGGAAGGCTTAACGCGTTTGATCTGCTCAGCCTGGAGCTCACCTCTAAGCTCTTCGGAGGGAGCTTTGGATTGTACCCTTTGAAGTTCAGGTCGCTTGCTGATTACGCCGCGTCTCAGCTTTGCTCTGCGCATCCTGTCTACGTGGGAATGGGTTTGGCTACTCAGAAGGAGCTCTTTGCCAACTTGCGAGGGGAACTGGAAGCGTCTCTTGAGGTTCTTACAGTCTGTTGAGCAAGTCCTCAGATATGGTTGAAACCTCTGCAGGCCATGTAATGTTTCCATTTGAGTCTTAGCCTCTTAGTGATAGTTGAGAAACTGATAGGAGTGTATAGCTTGTGGTATATAGGACTCCAGGGTTGATTTGGTTTAAGAGTTAGGAGGTTACAAAAAATGCATTTCTTTCTATGCTTTGTGCAGATGCAAGTTACAACGGGAAGGTATCACACGCTTGCTAATCAACAACTCAAAGGTTTACTCTTGTGGTTCGAGTTTGTCTGGTGTTCTTGCTCATGGCCCAGAAACTACTCAATGCGTTGCGTTTACCCCTGTGGAGTTCCCCTTCTCTGCTCAATGTGGCTCAAGTCTCTGCCACACAGAACCATTCTGCTTTTGTATTGCAATCTGGAGAGGTTGGTTGCTTCTGTTTATATTAAAAAAAAAAAAAACTGTTCGGTTGAGTATGTTTTTTTCTTGCTTGTGATACTCACTTGTAATCCTCTGCACAGGTTCTTACATGTGGGGATAATTCATCGCATTGCTGTGGTCATTTAGATATTAGCCGTCCAATATTTAGGCCTAAGCTTGTTGAGGCTTTGAAAGGGAACTCCTTGTAAGCAGGTGGCTGCTGGGCTGCACTTCACTGTGTTTCTATCAAGGGATGGGCCGTGTGTTTACATGTGGATCAAACACACACGGACAGCTTGGTCACTGGCGATACCTTGGACAGACCAGTACCCAAAGCTGTTGAGTTTCTTCAAAGCGTTGGCCCTGTGGTGCAAATCTCAACGGGACCGAGCTATGTTTTAGCTGTAACACAAGATGGCTCGGTGTACTCGTTTGGCTCTGGCTCTAGTTTTTGTCTAGGTCATGGGGAGCAACAGGACGAGCACCAGCCGCGTGTCGTTCAGGCTTTTAAAAGAAAAGGTATCCATATACTCCGTGTCTCTGCAGGCGATGAACACGCTGTCGGCACTTGATTCCAATGGCCGTGTAAGTTATTTGTTTCCATCCCTCTTTGGGAAATCAGAAGAAACTTGTTTTGATTGATCTTTGAACCCTTAGGTATACACATGGGGCAAAGGTTACTGTGGTGCTCTAGGCCATGGAGACGAAAACGATAAGATCACTCCTCAACTCTTGGTCAGTCTCAACAACTGCCTCGCTGTTCAGGTCAGATCATTTTCGTGTAAAGCACGACGATTGTTCCCGTGTTCTAAGAGTTCTTGAGAAGGAACTGATATGTGATCATTGGCTCTACTTCGGCTTTTGCAGGTGTGTGCAAGAAAGAGGAAGACTTTTGTATTAGTGGAAGGTGGATTGTATTGTATGGTTTTGGGTGGATGGGATTTGGAAGCCTAGGGTTCCCGGACAGGGGAGTTTCCGACAAAGTCCTGAGGCCGAGAGTGTTGGAGTGTCTGAAGCCACACCGTGTGTGTCAAGTAAGCACAGGGTTGTATCACACCATTGTGGTGACTCAAGGTGGTCGCATATTCGGGTTTGGGGATAACGAAAGAGCTCAGCTTGGTCACGACTCGCTCCGTGGATGCTTAGAACCTACTGAGATCTTTCTCCATTGTGGCCGTTCTCGTAGCAGACTTTGTTGATCCAAAAAAGGTAGAGAGAACAAGCCTGTTTGTATGAACCGGATTTAGATCGGGATTAACCGGTTAGTGTATTTTGTATGATTTGTATCTGTTTGATGATTTTTCTTTTCTTTTAAGTCCATGACTGTATCAAAGATATTTCCGGTTTGGTGTATCGAAGATACCAGTATGAATAATATGTAGAGTGCAAATGTTGATTGATTAGGAATGGCATGGATTTAACTTTACCTCCATACAATACATAGTCCAATAAACTGAGGATGTCATAAATACGAATCCTACATTAAATATATGCTGTAGGAGTTGAAAATGGGTAGATGAGATAATAAAGCCGATTTCCTAAAAAAAAAAATCAAAATAAAAACTGTCGGTTACCAAAATCGTCGGTGGACCAGTAGGTTTTATTTTTTTTTTTTTGTCATAAAGGTACACAGGAAATGTGTTCACAGAATTAACAGGCAAATGCCTGCTAGAAAAAAAAAAAAAAAACGCAAAGGAAAACAACTTGGAAACCAGTAGGCTCCATTATCCAAATGAAAAAAAAGAGCATGCCTTGACACTCAAGAAAGAGTTTTAGCTTGCTTTAGGACATGAATCAGAGGATCAACGTATTGCAGCCTCCTTGGCGAGAAGCGCAGATAGCCATGACGGACCCCCAGTGGCGACGTACGACTGCAAACGATGGTCCCTAGTGACACTGTCTGCAATTGCCGATGCTGCCATATTACCAGAGTCCAATGCAACATGAAGCTCACTCTTTGGAACAGAGTAAATATTCGTGAGGACCTCATAGCATAAGTAATAAGAAGAAGGGATATCCACGGGATTAGAAAGAGCCATTGCGGCTTCCGGTGATGAGAATTCGAAAAGGATATTCTTCAGCTTGAGGTCAATCACCGCTGCAGTCGCCCAAGATAAGGCTAATAGAGCCGCTTGAGCCTTCGAAAGAACACCCGTGAAAGCTCTTCTACTATGGTGAAGAACCTGACCCCTTGAGTTCCGAATGATCCAACCAGCTCCACTAATCTGCGATGAAGAATTCCAAGATGATCCAACATTACATTTAAGAGACGCCCAGGGAGGTTTAACCCAACCAATGGAGGGTATTGGGACAGCTAAGGTATTCTCTTTGCTCAGTGGCAGGTTTCCTTGAAGATTTAACCAAACCGTAGCTTCTTCTTTGGCCTTCCTAACCACTTCTGATGCCAATGGTTGGACCTGATCAAAACAGAGTTTGTTCCTTGACTTCCATATATGCCAAAGAAGCCAAGGGAATGACAGTCGAACTGAAACTCCCACGTTTTGCCTTTGACTATATGAAATCAAATGATGCAAGTTCAGAAACACAGAGTTCTGAGACCAACCCGCCTGAGGCAATGGGAACTGTGATAATGCCCAGACGTCTTTAGCCACCTGACAATGGAAGAGCATATGACAGATAGTTTCCGGGCCTTGATGGCACACTGGACAAGTAGGATCAATCTGTATCCCGCGAGTACGAAGCTGATCTTTGACAGCCAGAGCTCCGGACAAAACACGCCACATGAAGTGACGAAGTTTCGGAGACGTTTTGGTCTTCCATAGCCTGGACCAAAGTTGTTTCTCAATAGGAGGGAGGTTGACAGTAGCTCCCGCTCTGCTATTTGTGAGTGATTCAAGGAATTTATAACCACTTCTAGAGTCGTATCGTCCAGATTTAGAGAGCCCCCAAACAACAGAGTCGTCTCGAGACAGAGCAACTTTCGTTTTTAGAATCAGCTCCACATCCTCATCTACAAACAGTTCACGCACTAGGTTGGCATTCCAGGAGCTTGTGTGCTGGTCTAGGAGCTCATCCACTGTAAGTGTGAGATCAACGACTGCATCCTGACGGTACCGCGGCGGCCTAGGAGACGAGTCAAACACCCAATTATCAGTCCAAACCTTCGTGAGCCTACCATTACCTATTTTCTTTAACAGGCCTTCTTGTAATAGCTCCCGACCGTGCAGAATGCTGCGCCACGCATAGGAAGGACGAGTACCGATACCACTTTCCAAGAAATCTGCTCGATGAAAGTAACGATGTTTCAACAAGCGAGCAAGGAGAGAGTTCGGAGACGACCAAATTCTCCAGGCCTGTTTAGCTAATAAGGATTGATTGAATTTTTCAATGTCCTTAAAGCCTAAACCCCCAAGTTCTTTCTCTGTGCAGAGTTTTTTCCAAGCAACCCATGAGATCTTCTTCCTGTTATTTCCACTACTCCACCAGAATTCAATCATTGCACTAGTAAGTTTTTCACATACATCCTTAGGGAGTTTGAAACAGGACATAGCAAAGACTGGGAGGGCCATTGCAACTGATTTCAACATAATCTCCTTACCGCCTTGCGACAGTGACTTCGAGAACCACCCTTGTAGCCTGCCATGGAGCTTTTCACGGATGAAACTAAGAAGTTTTCTTTTCGAGCCACTGAAACACTCTGGTAGACCCAGATAAGATCCTTCACCTCCTTCAGCCTCAATACCCAACACCTCCTTGATCTCAATCTTAGTTGCTTCTGGTACACGCGAGCCAAATATTACAGATGACTTCAATTGGTTAACTCGTTGACCGGAAGCGTCCCCATAAAGTTTGATACACTCTAGTATTTCCTGCGCCTCATCCACATTAGCTTTACATAAGAGTAAGCTATCATCCGCAAATAACAAATGGTGGATAGAAGGGCAGTGTTCCGTGAGCTTAATACCATGCAAACGGCCAGCAGCTTCAGCCGAGTTAAGACAACTGACCAGCGCCTCAGCACAAAGAATGAAGAGGAAGGGAGAGAGGGGATCTCCCTGCCTTATTCCACGCTCCGGTTTAAAGTGCCCATGAGAATTGCCATTAAGGAGAACCGAGAAAGAGACAGAAGTCACACAAGCCATGATCCACCTGACCCATACTCTATCAAACCCCATGCGCTCTAGTAAAACTTCTAAGAAGTTCCATTCAACACGATCATATGCTTTTGACATGTCCGTTTTGATCGCCATCCATCCCTCTGCCACTTTCGTGTTCGTGCGTAAGCCGTGAATCATCTCATGCGCAATGAGAATATTATCAGATATAATACGGCCAGAAACGAAGGCACCTTGAGTTTCTGATACTATCTCTGGCAAAATAGTCTTCAAACGGTTGCAGAGAATTTTAGATATGATTTTATACTGAACCGAGCACAAGCTTATTGGCCTCATGTCTTGCATCCTTGAAGGATTTGCGATTTTTGGCAACAAGCTAATTTGCGTGTGGTTCCAACCTTCAGGCATAATAGATGATCGAAAGAAATCCTGAATTTCCGAGATGAGACCAGGACCAACAATGTGCCAGAACCTCTGATAAAACACTCCAGTCAGACCATCTTCACCCGGGGCACTACTACCCTTGACATCGAAAGCTGCCTTCCTGATCTCTTCACTGGACACTGGACGAGTCAGGCGTTGATTCATATCATGTGTTACTCTGTTCTGGAAGCCGACAAACAGAGACTCCAAGTCGAAAGGGTTGGAACTAGTAAACAAGTCTTTAAAGAAATCCACTGCTATATTCCCTTTAGCCCCTTCTGAGAATTGTTCCTGGCCGAGCTCATCAAGAAGCATTAGTATGCGATTCTGTATCCTTCGCCCTTTAACGCAATTATGAAAATATTTTGTGTTACGATCCCCTGCTCTAAGCCACTCTTCTCGACACTTCTGTCGCCAGAACAATTCTTCTTCGCGCAGTGCTTCTGATAACTCTCGTTTCAGACGGTCCATGATATCATAAGATGGCGCCACCTTTGCTATCTCTGCCTCAAGAGCTGCACGTAGTCTAGTAATGCGGTTCCTAGAGTTCAAGTCTGACTTTCTTTTCCAGTTCATGATCGCACCTCGACATCTGCGTATACGATCCATCGTACTGCTCCGATTACTTCCACCACCTTCCCAACTCAAGCGAACCATGTCCTCAAACCCTTCTCTAGACAGCATTCGTTTGTCAAAAACGAACCTCCCCTTCGTAGGATTATCTCTTTCCAAAGAGAAACATAGCCTAATGGGACGATGATCCGAAGCCCATAGGTCAAGATACTCCAAATTGGCACGAGGAAAAAGAGAGAGCCACTCACTGTTCCCAAACGCTCGATCAAGGCGGCATTTGACCCATCCATTTTCACGCTTCCCTGCCCATGAAAGGCAATCACCCGTGTGCCGTAGCTCACGAAGTTTGCAATTTTGCACCATACTTCTGAAGTTCCAGAAAGAAGATTCCTCTCTAACCGAACCCCCACTCTTATCATCGTTTGAGAGGAGCTCATTGAAGTCTCCAACTAAAACCCATGCTTCATCTCTAGAGAGACCCATGCTGATTAAACGATCCCAAACGCCTTGACGTCTTGCCGTAACCGGATCTCCATACACACACGACATGAAGAAAGACACTGACCCATAAGAAACCTTGAGGTCAATAATTCTCTTGTCACTCGACAGAACTGTAACTTGATACGAATCCTTCCACAATAAAGCCAAACCACCACTTAAACCTTCTGGCTCCACTGTAAGAACGTGATCATAACCCAACTGCTTTTGTAACCCAACTATATACTCTGACTTTTGCTTTGTCTCCATTAGAAAAATAAAATCAGGATAGTGCTTTCTACGAAGGGCTCGGAGAAAGCGAACTGTCTCAGCACTTCCTGCGCCTTGACAGTTCCAAGATAGTACGCTCATTGGGGAAGCAGCGGCTTCAATACGGAAGCCACCGATTGGTCTGAAAGTTTCTTGTTTTTGGACTCCGAGACATTGATAGGAGCAACAGCCTTCCTCTTTGAGCTCGGGGGTTGATCTGTTATCTGTAAGGACAGCTGAGGTACTCCAACACTCTCCTTGTTCCCAGTATTCCTTCTTTTCCAGGACGACGAGTGTCTTCTCTGCGATTTGCTCGCTCCAACATTCCCAAGGACTCGCCCTTCCGAAGAAGGGCCAAGCTGAAAACCCGAACCCGCCGTAAACAAAGGAATAGAGTGAGCAACAGACTGTGCAGCAGAAGACTCTGTATCATCATCACTCTTCTCGTTTCGGGTCAAGACTTGATCCTTTAGATGATCACTCGTATCAAAATGTTGAGCTTCGAGGAGTGCTGTGTAAGAAACATGTCCTTTTCCTTTGTCAAGCTCCTTAGTAATGCGAGTTAAGTGCAAAGAAGCAGCTTCTCTGCTTTCAATGATGCCTTTGTTAACACGCTCAATGCGAGCTCTCCGTTCCTTCTCGTCCGCATGAGAAATGTAAAGCAACGCCTGATTACGTTCTTCCCTTGGAAGCTCAGGGAAGAGGTCCGGGAATCTGGTGGGAATCTCAGCAGATGTAGCCATTCTACAATCCTCAATACTCTGATTGACTCGCTCAATTCGAGCCCTTCGTTCGGTTTCATCAGCATGAGACACATACAGCGTCGCTCTTCTACGCTCCTCTTTTGATAGTTCAGGAAACAGGACCGGAAACCCAGGGGGGCCATCAGCAGGTTCAGTAATGATCTGACCACCCGTTTGTCTAGATGGAACAGCAGTGGCCTCTTTCTCCATGATACTGTCTTTTCTCAAGACAGGGCATTTAGTCCTTTCATGAGTAAGCCTCAGACAGTGGAAGCAACGCCTGTGTATCTTCTCGTACTCAAATTTAATAGTAACAGTTCCACCTTCTGGCACATTGAGTTTCCTAGCTGCTTTCGCAGGCTTGTCAGTATCAAAGTGCACTAAAGCTCGAATATACTCCTTTGTATGAGATGCCTTGGGGTCATATTCCACCACTTCAACCTTACCAACCTCCGCAGCCAGTTTGTACATCGTCTCTATTTTAAAGAAAATCGCCGGGATGTTACGGATTCGTATCCATACGTCCAGCATTCGAAGAGAGTCCTTAGGAGGGTTCGGGGACCAGCGCTCAAGCACCATCGCCCAATAGTTGTAGGACCATGGGCCATCTTTGATCACAGTCAGAAGATCCTCCTCACGTTGAAATACAAACTGAAACCGGTCACGAGACAAAGCAATACCCCGCACTCTGCCTATCATCCTCCAAGCAGTTGGCATGAAATCTATCATCTTTGCCATCACTTGACAGTCCGGGTTCAGCAATCGGCCCATCAGACACAACTGGTTTTCCTCGATCACCCTGAATCTTGGACTGTCAGGCAGAGTTAACGGCTCCTCTTCTTCAAGTGACATAGCTTGGATGGCTTTTTGCAACAGGTCAGCCATGTTATCACGACAGATGAAACTTCCGACGACGGAGAGAGAGTTGTTACGCACGATTAGCGGTAGAAGGTCAAGCGTGAATGATGTGAAGTTTCCCGTAGTAACACAAAATTCCACTATTATCTTTTGAGAAATCATTACAAAAGGGAAGTTCTTGATTCGAAGGGGAAGAAAAAGGAAAGAACAGAGTATGACTGGAAATCACAAAAGGTGGAAAAGGAAAGTAAAAGAAAGAGGAATTTTGGAAGAGAAGACTTTCCAAAATAACACAGATCGTCGATAGACGAATAATAAAGATACCTCACCGCGAGGGAAATAAAAGTTTTCAAAAAAGGCAAGACGCCACCACACAAAATCTCACCGGAAATCACCCCAAAAGAGAGAGAAAAATCGACGCAGCCAATCGGACCAGTAGGTTTTATTGTACTGTGTTTTGGAATCTCCGTTACAAAGAGTTATGCTCGGCTTAGGGACTAGTAACGGAATAGTTTAGCGGTTATTGTATCCTTGATGATAGCGCAAACACAACAAAAAAGTTATCGGATGGAAGGGTGATGATCACTGTTTCTCAATTGATGTTAAAAACAGAACAAAGTAGTGTGCTCTGGACCGGGATTAAACCACACTATGTTTCTCGAGTTAGCTCATGTTTGTATGATTGTGATTGTGATCGCTCAACGTGGTCGCATTTTTCGGGTGCTTGATCATGACTCACTCCGTGGATGGTTGCTTGGAATTTAGAATGTTCCTCAATTGTGGCCGTTCTCATAGTCGACATTGTTGATCCAAGGTTAGGTAGGTAAGTTGACAAAAAAAAAGGTTAGGTAGGTAAATAAATTAGCTCGCTTTTGTATGAACCGGATAAAACCGGGTGATATTTGATGTTTGTAGTCGAACATCATTTCGGTTTGGTTCGTAGTTCTAGTTCGCTGTGTATTACTCCATTCGTTTCTAATTATAAGTAGTTTTGGTTAAAACATGGATATTTAGAAAATTGTTATTTTAAAAAAAAAATATCATTTAATCAATTAATTCAATCAATTATAAAAAAATCTAACATTATTTTATTAGTCACACAATATCTAATAAATAAAAAAATACATTGAAATATGTAAACTACTTATAACATTTTTTGTTAGAACTACTTATAACATTTTTTGTTAAAACTACTTAAAAAAAATCACATTATTTTATTAGTCACACAATATCTAATAAATGAAAAAATATATTGAAATATGTAAACTACTTATAACATTTTTTTGTTAGAACTACTTTCCTTGTTCTGAATCTTTGGATGTGTTAAAATGGAAAATTCCAAAGAGCAGAGTCTAAAAAAGAGTAATAATTGATGGGAATGACGTGGATCCAACCTTACATCTACGAGACATTGATTAACGTTGATTTAACTTTCCCTTCATAATAAATCGTGTCGGTGACGTTACAACGGCGAAATACATAAAAGGAAAGGGGAGTTATGGAGGGTGCAATTATTGTAAATTACATGAAGGGGATGTATTAAATCTGAAATTTGAAGGGATTTGATTTTTAATGAGTTTTTATATGATTGCAGAAAAATTAGGGGGATGTATTTAATTTAGTATTTGATGTGATTTGATTTTTAATGGAGTTTTAGATGATTTTAATAAGTTGCAGAGATTTAGGTGATTTTTGTTAAACTATTCTAGAATATCACCTAAAATAATGAGATTTGAGTTTTATTTTTTTTAACTAAGAAACTCCACCCAAACATCCTAAAATCACCTCAAAACTTTAAAATCCCACAAATTAAAATATTTTCAATAACAGTGGATTTCAAAGTACTTTACGAAATGTCAAGTTCAATAACAGTGGATTTTAAATGAGTTTTTAAAATTCATGTTTGAATAACAGTATATTTGTCATTTTAATACAAATCACCTGAAACTCTCGGTTGAATACACCTCCCTTAGAGAATTTGGTGTGATTTTTGTTAAAACACTTTAAAATCTCATTTAAAACAGGGAAATTTGTATTTTTATTTTTATAACTAAAGAACTCCCATCAAACACTCTAGAAACACTTAAAGCACTCTCTAACTTAAATTTTGTTCAATAACAGTGGATTTCAGAGTGTTTTATAAAATGTCAAGTTCAATAACACTGGATTTTAAAGTGGTTTTTAAAATCCACGTTTAAATAACAGTGTATTTATTATTTTAATACAAATCACTTCAAACCCCTAGTTGAATACACCCCTTAAATCTTTTCATCATGTTATCTACTTATACGTTTAGTTTTATCCCTTTCAGTTTGTTTTTCTTTTCAACGTTAACAATTATTTTTAGGGAATTTGCACCCTATAACCATAAAAAACATAAATCCATTATCTAACCAAAAACACATTCTCTCTCCTTAATTTTCTTTCTATCTTTTTCTATTCTCTCTCTTAAAATTTGGTTTTCTTTTTTTTCTGGTTATTTGGTAAACAAGCCCTTATTTTTATACAGGAAATAATTTCTTACAACACAATTGAAAAAAATACCTTAAAAGGGATGATTTGAAACTTAAAATAATGCTAGTTGCCAATACCAAACACAGTATACTTACTTGATATGTTTGCTATAGAGAAAATTTAAATAAGACTGCAATAACAACAGTGGGTTTGATTGGTAGGAGTTGTAATTTTACTTTTAAACGGTAAAAATATTGCTGTGAATTTTTTTTTGATTTGACTCTCGATTTCTAATTTTTAAATACTGTTAAATTCAGGCTATAGTTATTTGTCTTTTCAAAACAATAATAAAGACATGAGTTTAAAAAGTGCTTTGAAGTTTGAACTTTTAAAAATGGTTCTGAGCTTTAAAAATACAAATCAAAATTAGTATAGATTTAGGGATGTAGGTATAATTGTGGTTGTGGAGAACATCTACAGCAATCATACCCTATGTCTAAGTTCAAACAGAAATATCTCAAAACATACCACTATTTTCTTCTCTAACGTTAACCAAAAAAAAGAAATTAGTACTTTTTTTCTAACGTGGCACGTCAATACAAAGATAGGTTCGAATCAATTAAGTCGTTGGATTTTATGAAGTTATATAAGTTGTTGGATTTAATCGAGTTGTTTATTGACTCGCTTTTGACAAAATGGTAAAATACAGAATCATTTAAAAACAAAAGTCCGGAAGAAATGGATAAGAACACGTCGGACATGTCGGAAGATAGTCTTATCTCAAATCTAAAAAAATCCAAGTCATCATCACGTGTAATCCACCTCCTATAAGTATTCTCTTACATCAAACACTTTCTCCTCACCTCACCAACAAAACACAATCACAAGAAACAAAAGATTCAAACAGAAACAAAAAAAAAATGTTGGCAATATTTCAGAAAGCATTCGCTCACCCACCGGAAGAGCTCAACAGTCCGGCGTCTCATTCCTCCGGCAAATCCCCAAAACTCCCCGGAGAAACCCTCTCCGACTTCCTCTCCCTCCACGAGGACACCGCTTTCTCCATGACCTTCGGCGACTCCGCCGTCTTAGCCTACTCACGCCCCGACGGCAACTCTCTCCGCAAGAGGCTGTTCTGCGGTATAGACGGGATCTACTGTACCTTCCTCGGCACGCTAACCAACCTCTGCACGCTTGAACCGACAGTACGGGCTCACTGGGAAGAACACGAGCGAGGCCGATGTTCGTGATCGAAGCCGTACCGAACTCTCCGCGACCGTGGTCCTTACCCTGCTGATCAAGTCCTCAGAGGTTTAGAAGGAAGCTTCGCCTTCGTGGTGTACGATACTCAGAGCTCCTCTGTTTTCTCGGCTCTGAGCTCAGATGGAGGGGAGAGTCCTTTACTGGGGGATCTCCGGTGATGGGTCTGTTGTGATGTCTGATGATGTGAAGATCATAAAGCAAGGATGTGCTAAATCGTTTGCTCCTTTCCCTACTGGTGAGTCAAAAAAAAAGACACTAAAGAAACAAGATTTGAGATTAGATGTGAGATCTGAAGTGTTTGTTGTGTGTTTGCAGGGTGTATGTTCCACAGTGAGACAGGGCTTAAGAGCTTTGAACATCCGAGGAACTGAGATGAAGGCGATGCCGAGGATTGATAGTGAAGGTGTGTTGTGTGGTGCTAATTTCAAAGTGGATGCTTGTTCTAAGGTTAATGGCATTCCTAGGAGAGGAAGTGAAGCTAACTGGGCTCTTGCTAACTCTCGTTAACTTTCTTCTTATGATTGTAGCTCTTGAGTTGTTCTGCTCCTCTCTTGTTGCACTTTCTTTTTACCTGCTTTGTTTTATGTAATTATTAGACCTTTGATGCCATATCAATAAAGAAACTAAATTGCATCTTACATTGCAAAGAGCTACAAATCATCTTGTCAATTTGCAAGAAAAATAGATAAAGAACCAAACAAAAAGATAATTAATTTTTGAGGCATAAGAGGGACAGAAGAAAACAACAGTAGGAAAGATTATAAAAATGTAAATTTTGAAACAGATTATCTGGTGATGAAGATTTTTTTTTTTTTTTTTTTGGTGATGAAGAAGATGATCAGTGGAGAGGAGAAGATCTGGCCAAGAATGAAACCCATAATTCAAGAGATCCATGCATCATTGGCAGGACACAGTGAGTTCGGACTGGTTTACTATCACAGAAGTAAAAACAAAGTTGCAGATAGAATAGTAAAAGAGACTGCTATGTTTACGTATATTGTCTGACATTACGTCCGGTCCATTGTTACGTGGTCCATTGTCGGTAAGCTGTGTTCTATTGTGCATATGATTGAATTCATGTATGGAGGCTGATAAGCTTTTTGTAAGACTATTGAGCACTAACAGTATAAAAGACGATGTGTTGATGATTCTGTGAATTTGACTTTCATGCGATATGAATTAAGAAACAGTGAAGACATGGAAATGTTTTTTTCTGTGGATTTTTGATGTTTCATCATACGCATATAATTTTGCTACTGTTTTTGCAAAGAGCTTTGGATGGACTCTTTTTGCTTGTTAAAAATTCTTTAATTTGCAAGAAAAATATTACCTTTTGATCCATAAAAGAGAGAGAAAAACAGAGTCGAGAACAGTAGTACAAAGATAAAAATGTGAGCGTTCTGTGAATTTGGAAGGGGTTTACAACAAGAAAAACTCAATGGAACTTTATCATTCATCATCCTTCCACATGTCTGCAAATTCATCAGGCTCCAACGGGTTTGAAAGCTCATGCATCTTTCTTCTTGTTTTTGCTTTGATCTTCTTTGCAAATTTCCCTGCTTTATTTCTTTTCTCCAAGGCTCGGATCTGAGGTGGGATAACATTGAAAACAAAAAAAATTAAGACACAGACCCAAAAAAATCATAAGATGTGAATCAAGCAGATGTGTTCTCATCATAGCTGAACAAAGAACACAGTAGTACCTGGTTTGGAGATACGTAGAATGGGTTCTCGTAAAGGGTTGGACCTCCAAAGCTTCCTCCAAAGATCTTAATCGGGTTTAAACAAAACCTTGGACCAACCTGTCATACAAAATTCTATTTCAATCAAACACTAACTAATCAATAATCACGCAAATTATTTTATTACTAATAGTCAGTCATAGGCAGACCTCGACAAGGGTCATTTTATCAAGACCACCACGAGCAACCTTGTCTGCCTCATTATGAGGTACTGATATCTGCAAAACAGAAGATAAAAACAAACATAGACTAAGGATTATTATATATATATATATATATATATATAGTCTGCAAGTCATGTAGTTTGATCTCTGAGATGATGACTTTGAACCAACCTGGTAATTACGGAACCAGATATGGTCATCGACGATAGAGAAAGCAAAAACATGGTCATGGTAAGGTTTAGACTTTCTGTGCTCCTTGGGGATTCCAAAAACCTGCAAGAGAAAACTATTTAGCATGATGTACAAAACCAAAACTAACCAGTAAGGAACATAAAGGGAATGAAATATGGGATAACGACCTGTGTTAACATCTCTTTCAAGAGTTTCCAGTGTACATCTTTATCGAAGTTAGATGAGAAGGTCAAGAGAGGACGTGACCCTTTCAGATGATTTCCAGTGAGTTTCAGCTCCTCCATTGTGTGAACTTCACCATACGGAAAATTAATAAAAACGAAGACAAACAAGAAGATATAAGCTCCACAAGCTAAGTTCTGAAACCAAAATACGAGAGGGGGGGGGGATGGAGAAATTTACCAGCATTAACCAAGAACTTAACAGAGGGTCCACTAGGAGACTTGACCATCCACATGTAAAGATCTTTATGCTTCCTACACTGAACATCAAAACAAAAAATAAACATATACCAACAACTTCAGTTTTTTTTTTGTGGGGAAAAAATCAAAGAAACTAAAGAGGTATAGTTCCCAATTTATAGTTAAGTATTCTATACAACCAAATCCATTCATACTGACGCTAAGAGCAGAGGGACAAGGGAACCCAATTTGATTAGACAGTTCCATCTACTAAGTATCCAACTTGATTATAAAAGCCTCTTAAGAAGATCAGACTACCAAAAAAAAGATGGAAACTTTACCTCGAAGAACAAGCAGGAAGAAGAGCCCTTAAGCTCAACAAGCTCATTAAGGGTCGCGCCTTTACTGCTCTTAGCTTCAACCTTACTATCCTTCTTACAATGAGGCAGAAGTGACACTATGTTCAACATCAGATGTCGGTACCTTCACAAACGAAAAAACAGATACTTTATGATTCTTCTACACCATCAAACGAGTAAACCAAATCAAATCAGAACTCGCTTTTTACCTGAAACTAATCCGACGGGAACAAGTAACGAGAACCTTCTCTTTATTCCTGAATCCAGGCACAGACACAGACGCAGCCGCTTCCTTAGCTTCCTCCACATCTTCTTTCTTATCTTTCCAACCCAAAAGCGTTCTTTTAGGTCTCTCCGGAGCAGAATCGTCCTTCACCGGCGCCGCCGCTTCTGCCTCGCTATGCTTTCTCTTCCTCCCCATTCTTTTTTTTCTCTATAACAGAAACAGCGCTAAAACTCTTTCTAGGGTTTTAGGACAGAGTCAGACCTAAAAGACAAGCTTGCCTTTAACTCACTTCACGATCGCAAAAACGACAACGTTTCGCTAATACAAGATGGGCCTAACTTTCCTTAATGGGCCTGAGATTTTTTTTTGTCTACAATGGGCCTGAGATTTAACTAAAAAAAGAAAAGAAAAACAGCTTCCCTGTTCGTATCTGTAAAACTCTACAAAAGATCAGTGTACTTTTTCCCTCTCTGCTCTCTCGATGTTCTTGATAACAAATCTGTTTAAAAAAATCGAATGAAGAAAAAAAAGAAGCTCGCTAGTAATATTACAAACCTCACTCGATTTTTTTTTCTTTACCACTCTGTACACTTTTTGTTTTGTTTAATAATATCAAATCCTTATGGGCAAACCAAAGTTCTGAAACGCTCTAATCTCTCCTCTCAGACCAGCAGTGACTATCACCATCCCCCAAGAAGCCGACACGTTCCCCGAGTTATTAGACAGATCCGTACTCAGACGGTTCCCACTTCTGTTCCTCCCAAACATCAGTTTCTCCTCAGGCCAAGTCGCTGACATTCTATCGAAGAAGTAACCGTTGGTCGCGCTCGAAATGATCCCGTTTCTTGGACTGTTGAGTCGGTCCAGAGTACTAGTCCCTGGCTGGTCTACAGGTGTGGGTGGATGGTTAGCTGTGGAGACTTCGTCTAAGTTGTTGTTGGTGTTTCTTGTTGTTGTTCCCCAAGGCTCTGCTGTTGAGGCCGCCATCCCGGGCCATGAGATGGCTGCAGAGACGTCTTGGCTGTGGAAATGCTCGTACGAGTTTGTAACTGTGACGTTCTTGTTGCTCTTGCTTGGTCGAGAAGCAGGGGATTCGTACTTCCATATGTACACGTTTGAATCCTCGCTCGCTGACACTACGTACTTCCCATCTGCTGTGATTGAGGCAGAGATCTGGCTGCTCGTGTTTCGAAACCCTGTCAAATCAATAGTGGAAAAAAAAAAAAAGAATGATACTTTTGCTTGCGGATGAAGTAACAGAAGACAAAGCTTGAACCTTTGAGTTTGGTGCTTAGATCAGTCCCATCAACAACGCGGATCCGAGAGTCGGATGATGTGACTAGCACTTCAGATGAGCTTCCAGGCACAAACTATGGTAATGAAATCAAACAAAGCAAGCAATTTTTTTAGTGCCCTAGTTTCATTTTTTTTGCTCCTGAAGAAGTGAGACTCTCTCATTAGTTATTACCTGGAAACCAGTTATCTTTTTCTGATGAGCTTTCTTCTTCTTGTTTTGTAAATTTATCTGGCTTTTCTGTTGCAGCTTGTTATCTGGTGACAAGAATAAAAAAACAAAACCGTCACTTAATGTTAGGAAACAGCAAGAAAACAAACTCACATTTAACAAACTTCATCCATTACCTGATGCACTGTAAAGACGACAGCTACCTTTGTATGAACCAACCAATGCGCCCTTCAAAGTTTCAGTAAATTTTTTTAGAAAAAATTAGGAAACTGTTTAAAGCCAAAAGATACTAACTACAAAACAATTACTTAGCAGATAATATAGTTTTTACCTGGCCGTCTGGAGTGTAGCAAGCAGAAGTGACCATCTCATGAAGATCATACCAGTCTACTACTTGCCGATCCGGAATGCTCCAGACGCGAACTTTTGCATCTAACGAACCGCTGATGAAGTATCTATCATCAACCGGATTGAATTGAATGCAAGTCACTGTCCCAATCAATAAAGATCAAACAAAGCAAAATGTTATTATTGATAAGCAACCAACAGTAATTGTTGCAAAACCTACTAACCGTAATCACTGTGCGAGAATACTTTCAAGCAAGTCTGACTAGACAAGCTCCACAAACGAACTGTTTTATCCATTGATGCAGACAGCAAATCCTGAGACTTGGACCAAGCAAGGTCAAGCACATCATCCAGATGTCCATGAAAGGAACAAAACGGTTTGTCCGAGAGACCAAAAACAGAATCCGGAACATATATGTTCTCTAAACTCAAAGACTTTCTACTCACGGAACTCCTCCCCCCTCTTCTCCTCGGTGACAACATAGTAGTTGGTTCAGGAGATCCATTACTACTAGCCAAAAGCAACAGCTCCGGTCTATCCAGCAACAGCTCTCCTCTCTTCTCAGCCTCAACCACTTGCCAGACATGAATGATGCAATCCTCACCAGCGCTGGCGAGATACTTACCGTCCAAACTAAACTTAATGCTCCAGATGGAACCGTTATGCGCTTGAATCTCCTGCGTCTTGTACATCGCCGTGAGCTCCTTGGACGATTTCCCGTACTGCCTAACCCTGACTCTCTCCGGCCCGTGGAAAGAAGACTCCTGAGAATCGTCCGTAGCCGAGCTCGACCTCCGTCCACCTCGCTCCGATGACGTGTCTTTATCGTCGCTGCTTCGCCTCTCTTTGCTGTGACCACCACCAGTCACAACACTCTTTATGCTCTTGAACCAGCTTCCTTTCTTCTTGGAGGACTTTGATGTATTATTATTATTATCATCCTTACTCTCTTCTTCATCATCCTTGGTTTGATTTGAATGCGCAGTTGTTGTTGTTGTTGTTATGAGAATCCTCCACGTTCTGTCTTCTCATAAGCTCCTGGACAATGGGAGAGTGTCCCACAGAGATCTCGAACTCCTCCATTGTCATCTGCGTGTCGGTCCCCACTTCTTTAACCTGTTTCCATGTACTACCACCGTCTTGTTGAATCTCGTTCACCACAAACTGTTTCCCGTTGTCTAGATTCTTGATAGTACAACATACTTCGACTTCCTCGTTCTCACTAGAGCCGCTTCTCAACACACAATCAGAACTACTTCCATCAGTTAAATTAGTTCCCACATTGCTGCGACTTGTTAAACTGATCTCTGAGTGTGAAAGCTTAGGGTCTAAACAAGAACATGAATTATTACCCGGAGGAGGAGGATAACGACTACATTGGCTAATGGAATTATCCGACTTCGATCTCGCGACGGAGGAGCCGCCGCCGACAGTTTCCGAGCAGTCTCCGTGGTGATCTCGCGGAACCAGGTGATTACAGGACATGGATCGAGAAATGTCAGAGGAGGAGGCTTCTTTCGAACCGGGTTTTAACCGGGAGCGAACCGGTTCGCGGGTCAGACCCATTTCGGTGAGGAGGTTAGAACGCCTCTCGGAGACGGAAGCGGGCTCGGAGATCCAAAGGTCGAGACTTGAAGCAGCGGCCATTGGGAAGCGAGGGACGGGGAATGGGTAGCGACGGCGGCGGCGGGGGTCAGTTTCGGAGGAGATCCGAGGGGAGGATTCGGAGTCGTAATCGTAATCGTAATCGGAGTTGGAAGGAGAGCAAGAAGAGGAAGAGAGTAAGCGATCGAGAGAGTCGTGGAAGAAGGGCTCCTCCTCTTCATCCTCTTCCTCTTGGCGGTTGCTCATGGTGTTGGAGACGCCGCCAGCGAAGGCATTCCCATCGGAAAATTCCTCCGCCGGTGATTCGATCAAACAGAAACGGCGGACTTTTTGGGGGCAATTAATAACAATTTGTCAAGTCAAAAGATGGAAACTTTGTGTGTTGGGGGGGAGATTAAAGCGTGTTTTTGAAGGATTCGAAGAAATCAGATTGTGGGTTTTCGGGAAGAAGTCAGATCCGATGAAAGGCAAACAAAGGGAGAGAGAGAGAGAGAGAGAGAGAGGTGTGTGTTGGAGGTTCGGAGATGGCTGTGTGTAGAAATCAATGGAGACAGAGAGAGAGAACAAACTTTTGTTTTTGTTTTTTTTTTTTTTTTTACTCTTTTTTTTTCCTCACTTCTCTCTGTTTTAATTTCGTTTGCCTCTTTGCACTTTGTAGGCGCTGAAATCTCGTTTAATTTTTTTTTTTATTAGATTGATTTTCAGTATTTAATACTACATTTTAATTTCCGACAATATAGAAGGTATATATGATTTCTAACTCGACCATAATTTAGTGGCCATATGTTTTTGCTTCAAGACCATAATAAATTGAAATTTGGTTTTAGAGTTTCTGTATAAATAAAAGAAAGGCGTGTAGCATACTGCCATTGTTCAAGTTTTTAATTTATTTTCCTTGATCTTCATTTTATTATATTTATTAACAGAAAATTTAATATTTTGTTTTCGTTACATTTTTTATGTATGATACGGCAAGTGTTCTTAAAGAAAACAATTCTGATAAAATGCCGACACTAGTTTTGCTGGTTTTCTGGTTCAGATAATTTCTTTTGTTTTTATACAAATATTTTATTGATATGCGTAAACTGTTAGTGAAGACTAATGAATCTATTCTATTAATTCTTCAACATATCCAATTGATAAATGTTGTGTCCATCTTTTTAAATTTTATAACTGCCACAAATACATAAATAGACATACAAATTAATTGTAAGCAAACAATATAACTGTAACCACTAACGTAACCCTATATTATTTTTTTGTAAACTAACCCACTAACCCTACATTAAAGGAACAAATATTAGATATGTCAGAGCAAAATATTATAATAGGTTAACTTCTACCATTTATTCAAGTTTGATATCAATATCAACATTGTTAAAAACAAACTATATCAGACATTGTGGACACTTCAGAGATTCCGTATTATGTATACTTTACAGAGGGATAAAAATTTCACAGATTATTATTAGAACTGCAATATTATATGTACACAATTATTTGAAAATGGAAAATCTATAAATATTTAAATTAAAATAATATTATGCTTTTTGCGGGTCAAAATTCTCGCCTAAAATCTTAATCCATCTAATAGACCAATTAAAATAGTTCATGTAAATACTAATTATATATAAAATTAAAAATTAGATAAACAAAAAAGGTGATCTTCAAAAATTAAAATTTCCAAAACCCATTTTACTTTTTTTTGCTAAATAGGATTAAAAGGAAAAATACAATTACAAAGAAAACTATAAATATGATTAAATAAATATAAATATAAAAATTAAATTAAATTTCTAAAAAAATCGTAAAACAGAAAATAAACTCGCCCTTTGATATTATTATGGAAGTTACTATTTATAAAAATATATTCTATGGGTTTTAGTTTAATGGATTTTAAATAGGTTATTCGAATGTCTATCAATACTATTAAAGTTGAAACATGACCAACTTATATCAGTTGTGTCCAATTTTAAATGAAATATGATTCTTACTTTTTATGCCTTTAAAAAGAAACTGAGTATTTCATAAATGTTTCTAATTATATAGGAAGTCTAACCGCAATCCCTTATTATTCGCCTAACCATTACGTAAGTTTTATGTTTCGGGATAAATCAGTTACTAAAGTGGGCTTTGTATCAAGATTTTTACGTAGCCCAAATATATTATTAGGAATTTGTTTTATGTTAAATTTTGTTATCGGTTTTGTAAAGTCAACCTTGCATAGTGGCAAAAAGTTTTGCATATTGGCAAAACGTTTTGCATATTGACTGTCAGTTTTATAAATGCTTCTATTCTTAAAATTGTTTTAGCTATTAGAATATTATTTTTTTCTTTACAATTTGGTGGACAATAGTTTTTTCCAGAAATAAAACAGTTACACAATTAACCGGTCAAAAAATAATTACACAACCTTTTTCAAAAAAGTCCAAACTGACATGTGGCAATTTGTTCGTTGGACGACAATTTGTTGTTTGTTGTTGATTATAGCCTAGATTTTATAAAAATTATATTTCTTAAAAATATAAAACAAAAAATATATCCGTCTTTTTAAGGACGGATCATAAGTTTGATCTAATTATTTGAAAATCGATTTGGGAGTGCGGGTTATGAGTATTTTATGCGGGTGAATGTGGGTTGGTTGATTTTGGATCGCGGCTACTCGGCGACCCGCAAGGTATTTAAAAAGTAAATATTTCTTTAAAAATACAGGAATTTAAAAATAATAATTGAAAATTTAAATCATGTGTAAATTTTTTATTATAAATATATTTTTTATAATAATTAAATTAAATAATAAATTTTAAAAAAAATATATATATATATATATAACCCACAGATAACTACAAAATTAAACGGAGCGGGTGCGGGTTGTGCGGTCATGTTTTTTAACTAAAACAAAATTGAAAACCAGCGGGTTGGCGGATCAGCGGGACAAGTTTCACCCGTAACTCAACCTTAATCGTGCGTACCAGTTCAATTTTCAAAATTGCTATTATTTAATAAAATATATTTTTATTAAAACTTATACACAAATATGATTAAAATACAAATATAAACAGAAAGAAAGAAAAATATCAAAAAATAAATTTAAAACAAAAAAAATACCCGCCCTTTTAAAGGCGGGTCAAAATCTAGTTAACAACTTAAATCACAAAATAGTTGCTGTGATAGCTCGTAAAAGCAAGTTTAAAGTCAAAAACATTCTTCAGAAACTTATTATAGTTAGGTTCGTGGATTATTTTCGAACCCACAGATCTGTAGAGCACATCTAGTTACATACATGAAGCATCACGACTAGTACTTTCGAGTTTTAATATTAAATAAATCGGTGTAGTAAATAAAACAGTATAAAGCTCTTACAAAGTGTGAGCATCGCATCACAGAACCAAGCCATCAATTAACCGATTTAACCATCCAACATATCAAATCACATAAACTTTCAAGAAGATGATGATTAACACAATCTATACATCTTTCGCTTCAGAGGCCCACAAAAGTATACAATGAAATAACAACCATAAGCAACGCTTAAAGTTGAATTTTTTTAGTGATAATACGAGGTTTTTATAACTTTGTTTATTTTCATAAACTGGGAAACTATAATTTAAAATGAGAAAAATAGTGAAAAACAAGAGTGAGGGAAGAGAAATGGGCCTAAGGCCCACAAAGAGTAAATGCAGAGAGGAGAGGACAGCTAATCACATGCCCCTTCCCTACTCTACATTTCCCGTCCCACCGTTATTTACATTACATCCCGTTTCTTCTCTCTCTCTCTCTCTCTCTCTCTCTCTCCCGGGACCATTTTTGTGGGTTTACTGATTAATATTTTATAGAATGCTAATCAAAGAGATTAAACATTTAGCAAACGTTAACAAAAAGAAACAAAAAAACATATGACAACTAGTGATATACCGACCACGAGTATAAACATGTTTAAGACACCAAGACATAAAAATATCAAATCACGAGCTGTAATTATTATTATTTTTCTGTTATGGGTTTAAACTTTAGCTGTGGACGACAAAAAAGAGAGAGAGAGAGTAGATTTGTTTGTGGAGGTTTATTGGAATCCTAGATCTTACTGGCTTATTAGTTTAGTTTAGTTTCCTTTTCTCTTTAGCAATATATGTCCAGCAGATTTACTTTTATTTTTGATCTTGTTCTATAAACATCAAATGATTTTGTTTGTTGTGACACCAAATCATTTCATACGATCACATTAGTAACAGTATGAAGATTTGACGTGAAGCATGTGATCGTTTTATGAAATTTCACAACTTTATTTATGCTAATGACCCTAGTATGTTACATTACAGTGTTTATGTTTGTAGTAGAGTTGCACTATGTCTACAGACTAAAAAAAGTTAGTGGTGAAAATGTGGTTACAACAAATCACAGAAAAAAAGACTCATAGCGATCATCTCGCCATTGTATCTTTCATAGTTTTATTAGTTTAGTTTAGTTTAGCTTTCTTCTCCACCATTTTGTTTTCCACTTTTTTTTGTCAACTTGTTTTCCACTTTTTTATCTTTAATTTTTATTCTGAATTTCCCTCCCTCATGTACCAATCAGACCTTTGGTTTAACACATTTACAACATTGTTTCACATTATTTATTTTTAGTAACTGCACACCTTCGATAAATTAGTTAAATAACGGGCAAATTGGATAGGTATGTCAGAAAAAATCAAAGCTAACGAGTGACATAACATCGAGAAGATAATGTAAAAGAGTCAGAATGCTGTTGGGTTAATTCTGATAGTACACATTCATTGCAGCGAAATCAGCAAAAGGGTTATTGACTACTACTAAACCCTTAATTACAATTTTTTGACTAATTCATTACAAATTTTGTAGATCTGCTGATCTACAATTTGTGCAGGTAAAGAACCGTTAGAAACCATTGTAAACAGCGTGATTGGTCCAATATAATTTCGTCAAAACTAAGGTTTTAATCATTTTCACCTTCGGTGCAGCATTTTTAGTCTATAGAAGGTGCAGCATTTAAATAAATATCTCGAACTATCTTATAGTTGTAATTGTGACTGATTCATCCCGGCAGCCATTGAAGCCATAGCATTTCATACTTCAAATCAGTCACAAAGTACCTTCTCGGCCATACATCATTACGAGAACATTATCAACATTTTTATATAAAATTTGAAGAGAAAAAAAAAACAAAGAAAAAAGAAAAAAAAAATTAAGGGTGATAAAGAGAACAAAAGCTATTCTTGTTGGTTTGTATAGATGTGGTTAAAGTGAGACATTTCTTTGGGTCAAATTCAAAAGCTGGAACTGGTATGAAATTAGATAAATAATTAATTGGATAAATAAATAATTAGGGCCATATTATAAAGAAATACTCTATCCATTTTTGAATAAGTGTCACTTTGACATTTTTCATAAAGATTAAGAAAGTGACGTAAATATAGATGTAAGTTGTTATTAATTACATCTTCGACTAATAATATTTGAGATAAATAAAATTATTTATAAAATCAATGCAATTTGTAGTTAATTTTCAGCTGAAAGTAAATATATTTTGTATTAAAATTGTAAAATGATACTTTTTGTGTAACAAAAAAAATTAGAATAAGAAAACAAAAGGGATAAAAATTAGTAACAAAAAAATTTGTGCACAAAAAAAAGAGAGTAAAACTTGTCAGTGTCTTCAGATCAGCTACGTCCCTCTTCCTCTCCCTATTCTTTTGTTCTTCCACTGAGTAATACTTGTATTGTAAGTTTGTAACCGAGAGTTGTTTCAGATAAGTAGATAACCCAAATACCTATTGTAGAGAATCGACCTTGGCTCTCTTGTAATCAAAGATTCAAACACGGAAATATGTTTGCCGAGTTCTTCTCCAAACCGGAGACAAACTCAATATCACTATGAATCAAATAGGTTACAAGCTTCGCACTAGTTGCGTGTTCTATGAGAGATCTGTATTTGTTATATCTTACAACCTAGAGTAGAGACCTCTTTATATACTAGAGTCGATCATGTTATTCCTTGTTGTATAAAGAATATCATGTTACAAACCGACAGAGAAATATATTCCTAATTGGACTTAGATTAATATCTTTATGTCTTGTTTCAGGTCCAAACCCGAAGCCCACCAGCAGGCCCAAGAGACACAAAGTCTCACATTCTCCACCTTGGCTCTTGGGCTCTCTCGACTTCTCCGCTTCTCTATCTCTTTCTCTCTCTCTCTGCGAAATGAAAACCAGAAGCTTCGACGAGCTTGCCGCATCGTCCTCTTCAAACACTGTCTGTTCCTCGACGCCGTCTTCACCGGAGTTGCATGCTATCTCCGATCCGTGCTTCTCTCTTCCGCCTTGGTTGTATCCTCTCTCTCCCTCTTCGATTCTCCATGAACCAGACAAGACCCCGACTCACCGCCGCTTGTCTTCACCGGTGATTGCTTCTACCGCCATCACCATTGATATCTCAGGTCCCGTTTTGCTCCTCCTTGTCTTCTTCCTTAGACGTTTGAGCAAAGCTCTGACCTTTTGATTTCAATTTTTCCAGCTTGTCTCTTGATGAATCCAGTACGACGTTTACTCCTCGTGATTTCCCGGTAGCAAACAAACCTTATTGCTCACCTCACGACATCTTTGAAGAACCAAACCAGATTAGTCAAATGGTCAAAAGGTATCTTCTTTTGCTTTGACTTTTCTTCTTCCTTTATACGTGTAATAAGCTCTCCTTGAAAACCTGTAATGAAAGATTCCTTTGCTAAATAATTAAACAGTTGTCCTTGTTTAATGTTGTAGCTTGCGTTGGCGTTGACGTCTCTTCACCATCGTCACTTCCGTTTAGGTAGCCAAATAGAATTGTTTCTTTAATTCCTTCAAGAGCTTTATCCTTGTAAACTAATAGCCTTATGTTTACAGTTTTATTGTAGCTGTTTCCTTTGCTGCAACCACACGCCTTTAGGTAGAACTTCTGATTTTATAATGATCTTCCCAGCTTCTGTTGAAGCTTCTTATCCTGCATAAAATATTCTTTGACTAGTATGAATAATTTTGCAGGTTCTTATCATAGACTACTCCTGTCTACAACTATCATAAGGTAATCTCCTGAACTCATCTTAAGCTTTGTGATTCCCTGTCGAACCATCAGTTTACTTTTCCTGAAACTGATACTTTCTTTTGTGGCCTTTCCGCGAGGTGAACAACTCGACAGCACTGTCACCTGCAGCCACACGAGACCTACTATGGCAGGACTTTAAGAAGCTCCAGACATGTCTCGAACTTCTTTCCAGGTACACACTTAGTTAGGAAATCCGCAGGATTGATAGATGTGTGAATCTTATGAACCGTAACGTCGCCAGCTTCAATTACGTCTCTGATAAAATGTAGTCTAGTGTCTATATGCTTAGTCCGTTCATGGAACCCTCCATTCTTAGCTAAGTGTATAGCACTCTGAGAATCTGAAAACACTCTCACATCATCTTGCTCAAATCCCAACTCCCCAACAAAACCCTTAAGCCATAATGCTTCTTTAAAAGCTTCGGCTAATGCCATATATTCCGATTCCGTCGTTGATAGTGCAACAATATGTTGGAGACCTGATCTCCAGCTTATTGTATTGCCTCCGAGTTGAAACACATATCCGGTAACGGATCTTCTTCTGTCCAAATCAGTAGCATAATCTGCATCACAGAAACCTCGAACTTTGAAATCTTCTCCTCTAGTAAACAATAGGTCTGAATCTAGAGCTCCTTTAAGATATCTCATCACCCACTTAACAGCTTCCCAGTGTTGTCTTCCTGGCTTGCTCATATAACGACTGATTAAGCCCACTGCGAAACATAAGTCCGGTCTAGACCCCACTATTGCATACATTAAACTTCCAACCGCTGATGCATACGGTATCACGTTCATGAACCTTGCTTCCACGTCTTCTTCTTCTTGTGTCAAACTCTTTAGCTTAAATTGTGGTCCGATAGGAGTAACCACAACTTTGCTCTCTGTCATATTAAACGTTTCCAGCACCTTCTGTAGATACTTTCCCTGTGATAGTTTTAGAGTTCCTTTCTCTCGATCTCTAATAATATCCATCCCAAGTATTCTCGACGCTGCTCCAAGGTCCTTCATCTCAAACTCTCTCTTCAAGCTGTCTTTGATTCTTTTAATCTCCTTAGAATCCTTAGACGCTATAAGCATGTCATCGACATAGATCAAGAGATAAACCATATGAGATAAGTCTGAACCTTTCACGTAGACACAAGGATCGTAGGCACTCCTGTAGTAACCTTGTCCCTTCATGAAACTGTCAAACCTCCTATTCCATTGTCTTGGTGACTGTTTTAATCCGTAAAGGGACTTTAACAACAGACAAACTTGATCTTCCTTTCCCTCCTCAACGAAACTTTCTGGTTGTGCCATATAAATTTCCTCGTCCAATGTTCCGTATAGGAAAGCCGTTTTCACGTCTAGTTGCTCTAATTCCAGATCATGATTTGCAACAAGTGACAGCATGATTATGATCGACACGTGCTTCACGACTGGTGTAAACACCTCTGTGTAATCGATCCCTTCAACTTGTGAAAACCCCTTAGCTACTAACCTAGCTTTGTATCTCGGCTTCTCTACTCCAGGAATGCCTTCTTTCAACTTGAAAACCCACTTGCTGCCAATAATCTTCTTTTTCTCTGGTTTTTCAACCAGCTTCCAAGTCTGGTTTTTCTCCAACGAATCCATCTCATCTTGCATTCCTTGGTTCCATAACTTCCAACTTTTACTTCTTCTTGCTTCTGAATATGACTTAGGCTCGTCCATATTCATCTCTTCTGCTGTAGCTAGAGCATAAGCCACGCAATCCGAATCATCAAACCTAGAAGGCTTCTTCACTTCTCTTCTGATTCTGTCTCTAGCAAGAATATAATTATCCAGATTTTCTTGTTCAGCTTCTACAGCTTCTTCTTCACTTTCCGAGCTTGAGGACTCAGTTCTCGAGTTTTCTGATGCGGGAGAAACTCCACCTTGAACTGTATCCTCTGTATCTGCGTCAATAGCTGAGTTTGAAGGTCCTTGAACTAACACCGGACTGAACGTCACCGTCTTCGTTTTCTTTTTCTTTTTCTTCTCGTTGGTTTCTTCGACGTCTTTAAACATCTCTTCTTCGTTGAAGATCACGTTCCTGCTCACCGTACATCTTAATTCTTCTGGTAACCAGACTCGATAGCCCTTCGTCCCTGTTGGATAACCCACGAAAACTCCTTTCATTGCTCTAGGACTTGTTTTGGCTTGAGTAACGTGAACATAAGCCGTGCACCCGAACTTTCTTAGGTGATTTAAATCTGTTTTAGTTCCAGACCATACCTCCTCTGGTAACTTGAAGTTAATAGCCGTTCCTGGAGATCGGTTGATCAAGTAGACAGCCGTGGAAGCCGCTTCCGCCCAGAACTTCTCCTCTAAGCCTGCCTCTGTCAACATACACCTAACCTTCTCCATAATCGTACGGTTCATGCGTTCTGATACTCCGTTTTGTTGCGGAGTATAGATGCATGTTCTGTGTCTTTTAATCTCTGCTTCCTTACACAACGTATCCATCTGTGTATTGCAGAACTCTAACCCGTTATCCGTCCTAAGACACTTCACCTTCTTTCCTGTCTCAGTCTCCACGCTTGTCTTCCATTCCTTGAAGTTCTCAAATACTTCATTCTTTGATCTTAGGAAATAGATCCAAACTTTCCTAGAAAAATCATCAATGAAAGTAACAAAGTAGAAACATCCTCCGAGACTCTCAACCATCGAAGGTGAACCCCATAAATCTGAATGAATGTATTCTAGGACTTCCTTAGACGTATGCTTGCCTTTTGGAAAGCTTAGCTTGTGTGCTTTTCCCAAAACGCAACTCTCGCAGAACTCCAACGTCTTCACATCTTTCTCGTTTAGATGCCCTTCCTTGACTAGAATATTCATGCCCTTTAGACTCATATGTCCAAGCCTAGAGTGCCACCTCTTAGTCAAATCGATATCAGGCCTTGCAACTGCAGCTTCACCACTCAATACTGTCCCTTGTAAATAATACAAACCGTCACAGTATTTGCCAGAAATAACCTTCTTATCTCCCTTGTAAAACTGCACCATGAAGTCTTTGCCTTCGTATCTGCATCCCATCTTCTCCAATAGACCGTATGAAATAAGATTTCTGCCCATTGTAGGCATGTAGCGAACATCAGTGAGTATCACGCTTGATCCATCATCATTCATGATCCTTATCTTTCCTATCCCTTTGATCTCACTAATAGTATTATTTCCCATCAAAACCTTCCCTCCTTCTATGTCTTCAAGATCAAATAAGACATCTTTATTAGGAGTGATATGAAACGTGCAGCCAGAGTCAAGTACCCACTCGTCCTTAGTAGCTTGCTGGCTAGCCACTAATACCAACGGTTGCTCCTTAGCTATGTTGACCGAGTTTGATGAGCTCTGGTTCTTCCTCTCTGGACACTGTTTTTTAAAGTGTCCCTCCTTCCCGCACGTCCAACATTCTTTAGAGAATTTGGGTCTAGACTGTGATCTGTTCTTGCTCTTTGATCTAGCTCTCCAAGTCTTGTTGCTCTTCTTGTCACCCCTGCCTCTCTCGTTTCCAGCGAACAACCCTTCTGAGTTACTCTTAGACTTGTTAAGAAGTCCCTTCTCCCTTAATTCAACTTCCTTAGAATAAGCAGAGCTTGTAACATCACGAACTGTTAAGGTTTCCTTTCCGCTGCCGTACTTTAATGCATCAACAAGAGACTCGTATTGCTTAGGTAGACTCGTTAAGATCTGTATAGCTTGATCTTCTTCACTGATCTTAATGTCAAGACTTGCTAAATCAGCCACAAGTTTTAGAAACACATCCAAGTTTTCCTCAATGGTCTTGTGTTCTTCCATTCTAAAACCTGCATATCTCTGCTTCATATAGATTCGATTAGGTAATGTCTTGGTCTGATATTCCGCCTCTAGAGCCTTCCACATATCCAGTGCTGTAGGCTCATTCATAATCTTGCGTAGGATAAGATCAGATAGACACATACTGATCAGATTCTTTGTACGCAACTCCTTGTCTTGCTCTTTAGGATCAGGTTTAACATCCTTCTGTCCTTCTTCACCTTCATCATCCGTAGAAGGAGTTTTCTCCTTAAGAACAGAACCCAAACCAAAGATCTCTAGCTGACATAGCATCTTATACTTCCATAGACCAAAATCACTTTTTCCATCAAATTTCTCCACTTCAAATTTCTTTGAAATTGCTTCCATCTCCTTATTAACCCGTAAACAGTTGTTTCTTTTGTTTTCAGGTTGCTGTAACACGCCGGAACCGTCAAGCTTCAATACCAACGAGCTGAGTCTTCTTCACCACACCAGATAAGAATTCTCCTTGCTTGTTTATTGAACCTTGCCTTCGAATCTCTGTAACTAGGATCTCGGTTAGCCTAAGCTCTGATACCACTTGTAGAGAATCGACCTTGGCTCTCTTGTAATCAAAGATTCAAACACGGAAATATGTTTGCCGAGTTCTTCTCCAAACCGGAGACAAACTCAATATCACTATGAATCAAATAGGTTACAAGCTTCGCACTAGTTGCGTGTTCTATGAGAGATCTGTATTTGTTATATCTTACAACCTAGAGTAGAGACCTCTTTATATACTAGAGTCGATCATGTTATTCCTTGTTGTATAAGGAATATCATGTTACAAACCGACAGAGAAATATATTCCTAATTGGACTTAGACTAATATCTTTATGTCTTGTTTCAGGTCCAAACCCGAAGCCCACCAGCAGGCCCAAGAGACACAAAGTCTCACACCTATGATCATTTATAGTCATAGAGAACCCAAACCCTCGAGTATTACATCGCAGTAATACTACTTTGAAACAAAAAAGTAAACCTGAAATCACATATGATTGATCGTCTTTTATCTTCACTTATTATACTTGTAGCTATCAAAACTTAATTAGTAAAAACATAATCATTCTCTTATAGTACACAATACTACCTTATGATAACGTTGTTGTTTTTTGTTTTTTTTGTCAACTCCTTATGATTATGTTGTAAACGACTGTTTTCCGGCAGATAACGTTATAAACAAATTATATATTTGGGTAAGTTTGTTCCTTATATTTGTTTGAATTTAAACGGAACTTATATATGCTATATGGCTACTTTAAATCGAATGAGAATCGAACTATGTGTTTCTGAACTTAACACGTTCACATATTCTCGTAAAAGAAAAAGAAACAGGCTCAGCTATCCAAGTAGCTTCGGAGGATAAAAACTAGTAAACTACACATAGGTTATAGGTTACAGGCACATCTTATCGAAGAAAAGGAAAAGACGATAATAAAGTCAACAACTTATTATCTTTTGTAATTTGTAAAGAGGTGTCTTGCTAATTTATGTTAAAATAATAAAATAAAATTATTAACAATAAAGATACGCAAAACCGTTAGGAATTAAATGGTCTGAATCATTCTCACCCACCAACCTCTATTTAGAGCTCGTTGGCTTAAGTTTATTCATTCGTTGTCGTAAGTTGAAACATATGGAGTATAACTAATCAACATTATAGAACGGGCCTTGTCGTCAAGTGGCAGTGGACGGGCCTGAGACGTCAACACATTTCAGGTTCGATTTTCTTACTATGCGAAACTAATTCACATTGTTATGTTCACCTCACGCGGATATGGGTATATGCTTTAGGACCCATTTGAATGCTTTGGAGAAGGAGTCCATCCGCGGGCTTATGACTCCCCCGAAGATTAGGTCTGGTTCCAATAATGACCCGGATTTAACCATTTTTTCAAAAAAAAAAACTAATCAACATTATATATATATATATATATTATTAATTTTAAATTACACTATTTCAAATGTGTTCATCATTTTCCCCCACGTAACATTTTTTTTTGGACAAATGCCCACGTAACAATATATAGACTGATAATAGCAGCTTGTGGGTTCTCTATAGAATTCTCAAAGGCCATTCGCAAATATTTTCAGTATGTGTCTATATTTATGAAAGCTAAGGCCTTCCCAAATATTGTTGAGGTCACTCCTAACTATTAGCAAACGGGAAGACAAATCATGACCAAGCAAAAATTATCGTACTTTCTTTTTACTTATTTTTATGCAATTATCCGAAATTTCAATGACTTTTTGTGTTCTTACCCGGATACAAATGTAAAATTGCGTAGATAATTCCCTTTATGGTATAATTTGTTGTGTTGGGGCAAAAGTAGGATTTGACCATATATTTCTTGTTTGGATAGAAATAGACGCACACGTCTAACTTCTTGTCTAGAGACATGCTATTATGATATAGTGGTTTTGATTTTCTTACATTTATGAGATAAAACTTCAATAATGTTTCTTATCTTAATTTCCGAAACGATTCGATCGAGTGTGGTCTTATAATCATATCTAGAATCTTGATATTGTGCTTGGCCTCTACAATGACTGAAATTTGTACCCAAGTGGAAATCAGCAAGCATATAAAAGCATATATAATGGGGAATACAAAAATTTTGATTTGTTATGTGAATTTTTAAAGCATTAAGACTCTACAGTCTAACGTACCTACAAAATCACAAAAAGGTAATGCAGAATCACTTATTTTTTTCAGAGGATATAAAAGAGCTTCGAGCCTTGTGTATACAATCCAGGATATATACGACATATGCTTTGATTTGTTTATAAGACAATCCAGAGAAGAAACATATACCGACATGCTGTTTACGCCTTCTCATCAAAGAGGCCTCTGGTGGCTATATTGTTTACAGTATCTTTTTTTATATATGGCAGTTCATTAAATTAACAAGTCACGGTAATGGACTGTCGTTTTTAATTACTTGGAGGTGACTACTCAAGTATACGAGAAGACACTTAAGTCAGTTTTTAAGATGTTAAACTGATTATAAAATTAAGAGAAAGCACAGAGGAAAATGTGGCTTAAAAGTATCTGAGATCTACTCCGTAAAGGACAAATGGGTGTGAGCAATCATTAAGTTTCTCTCTGGTGATCCTCTGAAAATTAAAATTTAACCAATAAAAGAATGCAAAACGCATTTTCCCACATGACAAACATACGTAACCACGTACGTGTAATGTGTGGATACAAGCGATAAATACACACAATGTAGCGTACGATTGATGTGAATTATGTATGCGAACGTGCATGTGTAAGGCCAACTCCGATTGAACACTAAAGATCAAATTTGGTGTAAGTTCATCTCCAATAGAAATGTTCAAATACTAAATTTGATGCAAGTTCATCTCCAATAAGATACTAAAAGTTACACTATTTTACCAAATTTAATGTAAAGTGAATAGTGTTATACCAAATTTAGTATAACACTATTCATCACACCAAATATTTAATATACATATTTTATTATGTTTTCATTTAATAATATAGTTTAACTATTATTATTAGTTAGTTTAAATTTGTAACTAAATATAAATATATTGTATTAATTGTCACTTTAAATTATTTTTTGATAGTTAAATATTGTCACTTCAAATATCCTATATCACAATGTACTAGTGGTCATGTGCTATGATGACGCATGTGTTGGATTATTATTGTTGTGCCACCAATTGTTCTTTATTTTATTTTATTTCTCATAGTAGTAGAGTACTATCCTGATTGTGGTAGAAAAAAGTACTATCCTGATTCAGAAAAAAAAAGAAATCCTAATTCCTAAGGCCTAACGCCTTGCTGCTAAGTGTCAATACATTATATACTTTGATATTCGGTATTTTGGTTAAGACCGGGGATGGGAGTATTATTAAAATACAAAAACTATATAAAAATCATGAAATATAAATTGATACATATAATAATATTTTATATCTTGCAAAAAGACATTTGAAAGTGATACATATAGATAGAGGTACTAGTTTGGTTTTCAGAGTTTCTATGTGTAAATCTTTCACTTGCTGACAATAAAAACTTGCAAAAGGTCATCAATTACTCTAACCGTAGTCACAAGTTGGGATAGTAGTACTGAAACTTCGCATTTGATACCCAAAGAGATGCTTTCATGTCTATAAAAGCCCAACCCAACATGAACCTGTAGATAAACCCATCTACCGGAAGCTCGAATTCAAAAGTATGAAATGGTAGCTGAAACTGAAAAATCAAAAGCTTGTGAATAACATTGACTAATGTAAATAAAAGTTGAAACTAGTGAGATTTATAGAAAAAGATTATAGAGATCAAACGAAACATTATGTTCACCTTTTCACTAATGACATCATGATAGTTCCCTCCACTAGGGAGATTCTGAATTTCTGAGTCTGCATTGATTTCATTTTGTAGATTGACAAACAAGCTAACCAATAAGTATTTGCATCAATGAAGAACAAATATATCAAGCTTTTCATGTTTTTACTGATTATATACTGTGAGCCAATATAAAAGGGCTTTATAGTGAGAAAACACAATGTGTGAACTAAATAAGACGGATTAGAAGAAGAAAAAGATTAAGCATTGAGAGTTGCAGAAGATTTGACGGATATGAATCTCATTACTTCCACCAATTGAAACATCTCATTCCTAGTTCAATTCCTAAATCAAGCAAAAACAGAACGACTACCCATTACCATAAGAAAAACAATGATTCACAAAGCATGTTTTCTCTGTTTTTTTTGTTTAAATATAAAAGCATGTTTTTTACTCCTTATACATTACGAGACGCACGACAAATATACCTACGTCACAAGAAACAATCACTTCTCAATGTATCATCCTCAAGACAAACCATCAAATCTTTAACATCACATCGGATAAGTAGTATCACTTGAAACTAAACAAACTCACAACTGCCCACATGAATATGGTTTCCAACTCTCGAAGCCTAAACGTAGCTTGCTGTGAAAGTATGACATGTTTTAGTAGGACGGATTCTGGTAAGCATCTCTAGCACGAGAGTAGCAAACGTAATAGAACTGAGAGACGATGGCGGTGAAGAGGGTAAAAGCAGCACCAGCTGCGAACGACTCCTTTCCTTATAACTTCACAGCTCGGCGGGTTATCGATGTTCCACATCTTCCTGTATTTCGTGTGGTACGCGTTTCTGATTGATGCCGCAAGCAAACATACCTCAGGCGACCAGGAAGAATACCCTGCAGCAACAGAACAGTAATAAAAAATGATCAAACCACAATCTGAATGTAAAAGACTTTATCTATTGGGAAGACTTGTTGGTACCAGCAAATGAGGAAGAGAAGGAGGGCACAAGCTCTTGAACCGCCGGGGGTTAGGGACTTCCCACAGCAGAAGCAGCGGCTAGCACTCATAATAAGGACTTGGCTTATAAAGAGGAGAAGGAATGCACCAGCTCCATAGCTCGTAGCAATGTCCGTGCCGTACACGCAGTACTCATATGTCTTCTCAGTGTCCGTTACAACCTTCCCCTGTCAAAACAATGCCCTATTTTCTTTTATAAACCGCTGTTAAAGAACATCAAGAAAACTCCGCAGCGCCAATTACATACTATTAAGAATTTTTAAGTTCTGCAGAAAATTCTAGGTCATGAATTAAAATCATTCATCTAAAAATGATACAGTTCTCTATTACACTTGGCATTTAACACTTTCTTGAATAGGGAACTGAACAACAAGGCTGTGAAGTTTCAAGAACTACTTAGTCGAGAAATAATCAAGATGAGCTAAACCACAACCTATCAAGTAAGGTGCGAAGAAGAGAGGGTATGGGACTTACGACACTTCTTCTCTGCTCAGGCGGCAATGGCTAAACCAACGGCGACGAGATCGAGGATGAACACAATTATGACTACAAGCTTCGAAGCCATTGGTGATTTTCTCAGAGCTCACTCTCTTTCTCTCAAAGTAGCTTTCTGATGAGTTGATCTTTCTTTCTTTCTTTCTTTTGAAGGTAGCAACCAAGATTGACAATAAATGATGTTTGTTTAGTAAAAAACAAATGGAGTTATAAGAATGATTAGAGAATGAAAAGTCGGCACGATTTGTAACGTTTTAGAAAAATTATACTATGGATTAGTTAAAAGGTCGCAGTCTCTTTCACCGAGAAAAAATTGAGTGGTTTACATCTAACCCGCCTCAGCTGGCGACTGCTGTATACTACGGCGTCGGTTTTACCGGCAACTGGTACTTCCGGTTTGTCGGTTGTCTTTTCAGATAATATGGCCAATAAATATATAGACCAACAAAGATTGCTGGTTGGTCGATGGCGCTTCCGCTTTGCAATTAAATTAGTCACTGCACGCATAATGATGATCTTTGTCTTCTTCCTTATGGTTTTAAGCACCCTTAAATAGTATTGATAGCCTTTTCACGCATTAATCTTCATCCTTTTTATATTCTTACTCTGTGATATAGCATTGGTTTATAATACTTCATATAAGGCCCATATTGCTACGATAATTGGGCTTGCCTCTCTGATCACGAATAGAAAATTCATATCTCTCGAGGAAAAGAAAAAGAGTTATATTTTGCTTACCCAAACAAAGAAAACTTACTATGTATACATCTATCGGACCATTAGTTTCTATAACTGTTAAGATTTAGATACAGTCAATAAATTTTGTTTTCTACAGTCTTTAATCTTTTTGTTTGTTTTGAAGAGTAGATTGATTTAGTTTCCTTTTTAATTGGATAGAAATCATAGAATAGATGTATATCATATGATTATGACGATTGTTAGATTTCATTAATTCGTCTAATTTTTTTTGTAATTCGTCTAATTAAAATTTGATATCTTCATTTTAAGAGAAAAAACAAACAAACGACGATTGAATTGCCGCAGGTAGATGAAACTCATGGTATGCTTTTTGAGTTCCTCTTATCAGTGAAGTTACGAATGTCGATGGATCATCTATTAAAAGTTTTAAACATGGAACCTTATTAAATGCATTTGGATTTTCATATTCCCTTTTGGAAAACAAACGGGTCTCATCAGATTTAATACCACAAGTATATCCTAATACTAATGGTTTTTTAATTACCACTTTTTAAGGGTAATATATATATAATATATTTTCTTTTAGGGATATTAACATCTCATTACTCGATCTTTCTTGAAGGACTCTCTTCAGCTTCCACAACGAGGAAAAGAATGATGTTTGCCAAGAACACAGAACCGGGATGCTATTGCAATGTTTTTGCTGTTTGGTTTCGCTCTTCAAAATGGCAAAAAGCTTCAAAGTGGTAAGAAACAAAGTTTACTTGCGTTACAAGGTAATGATTATATGATTTTGGTTCAAGTCCTTAACTAATATGATGTCTTATTTGTAGCAAACTCCATATCCAGAATCTGCTATGTTCTGTCAAGGTGCAACGGACACGAACAGAGTGTATGGCTCGACAGTCCCGGTCCGATATAGCTCAACTCGTTCCTTACGGCCGCTTTCGTGAAGCACTTCCTAAGGTAATATAATCTTACTCGCCATGTAAATTTGCTTATTTCACAATATACACAGCAGTATGAGAATAATCTCGATGATCGCTACTTGCCTTCTTTGTTAAAATTCCCTTAAATATATCTTGTTTTTAAAAAAAAGTTTTAAAATTGAAATCGTAGGCGAAGCAATTCTATGAAGATGAGAGAAGGCTATTGGCATATGATCAGGTCAAGTACTTGTGCACAACCATACTACAGAGTTTTTCTCCTCTAATCCATCAAAGGTAATTTGTTCTTGATAACCACACGGTTTCTTTTAAAAAGTTTAATAGTTCCAGAACCTAACGTTACTTATGTTTCTCTCTCGCCAGCGATGTTCATCTCTTAGCGGATGAAACGAAAGAAGCAATGGCCGGACTGATATTTGCCGCATCAAGAATCGGCGAGCTTAAGGAGCTTCAAATCATAAGGAGCCTGTTTGTTCAAAGATTTGGGCAGAAGTTTGACAAAGACTCTGTAGATTTGCGTCCAGGAAACCTAGTGAGTTCAGAAATAGTTAAGATTCTAGACACAAATATGCCGCAAGATGCAATTAGTCCAGAGATCATAATGGGTATTTCAGAAAAGTACCAAACCAACTTCATTACATCCGTGGATTTAATAACGGAAGGTTCAGCTCCACGTACTAATCATGGCATTGTGGATTCTGATCGGCGAAGCAAGAGAAACGAAAAACGTTTGTAAGGAGAAAAGAGAGTTATGAAGGATGATCACAAGTTTCTGCACGCAAATCGTAGAGAGTCTAAAGGAAAAAGAACAGTCATCCTTCATGAGATAAAAGGTTGATTGTGTTTGTGGTTTTGTTTTGATGTTTCCACTAAAACTCTAGTATGCTGTCTTGCTTAACTTATCTGGTGATATCATACATTGTTTATATTTAGAATCATCTTTTGTTCTTATTGCGAGTGAAACTATTGAGTTGAAAGATTTCTTTGACATAAAATTTGTGGCTATTGCTGATTAAACGTATAAGAAGTATGATGACGCAGTGTGCCAGTGTGTATATGTATTATTGTGTTGAAAAGGTATTTGGTTTGTCATTGTAAATACTATTGTAATACTCCCTCCGTTTCAAATTATATGTCGTTCTAGAGGAAATTTTTAATTTTTTGTTTCAAAATAAGTGTCGTTTTCGGTTTTCAATGCAAAATTTATTGACAATATTCTCTTTTCTATTTTTCTATTGGTTTATACATGGTTAGGTGTATTGGTAATAGTGTTTTTATTTTGGAAATATATAAAATTAAATGTTTTCTTAATTTGTGTGCATAAGGTTAGAACGACATATAATATAAAACGGAGGGAGTATTAAGTTTGAACTTGTAACTACATATTATAACCCTAAACGGCCACTCAAGCGAGCCACTAAACCCATGCGAGCCATCACATATTATATATTGTAACATGAGTGTAACATTGTACAATATCATTTTATATTATTTAAACATCCATAAAATTCCAATTGTAGAGACCTGCGGTATGTGTTTCAAAAAAAAAAAAAAAAAAAAAAAAAAGAAAAAAGAGACCTGCGGTATGCAAATGCCAATAAAATGTTCTTTAAAAGTTTGAACTTCAAATCTCTATAATAGATAATTGTATTTGAAAACAGCTGATTCAAACTAAAGGGCCTGAAAGTATACTGGGTTGAGTAATTTTTTCTGGTCTTCAAAATCTATAGACACCTCCCAGACTAATATCAAACACCGCATCCGAGATGTCAACGGCGTTTATACTTTATAGGAGTATGTATATTGCTAATTATTAAGTGCCCATATTTTACAAAATATAAACTTGAAGAAGACACTAATAAAAATAAACAAGTGACGTGTAATCTCTAACTCCCCCAAAATAGGAATCTGATAAAAGTAACTGTCAAAGATCTATGTTTCGTTTTTTTCTTATCTATACTTTTCCAGGAGTCTCCAGCTTGATTTTGATGTGTATCGTAACGGATGTTATTGAACAACGTGGGCCGTCCTTTGTCAGCTCAAAGCTACTATTGTTATCACCACATGTCTTACACATATCAGTAAACATGAGATTTCGTTGCTTCAAAGCCTTCACTATTAGCATAACCAATAACAATATATATAAATGTTATTGAAAGACCTTTCTCTTTCTTTCTAAAAGACATCGTTGCCTGACAAAACCAATTCGCGTTATAAAATAGGTTTCTAGTATTTAAAATCACCACTACCCTACAATATTCCTTAGTGAAAACTTATATATACGTTTGTATAATTTTTTCCTTTCCAAAAATTATATTTTAAAATCATCTAATACAATAAAGTAGGCAAATCTGCCTTTTCCTGCGTCCACGTCGCCCAAGAGGGTGGGGCGTTTATCTCCACGTGTCACAATTCTCATACGCTTTTTGCTTCTTTTTTTGGTTCTTGATGGGTTTACTGGCCTATTAATTAAAATTGTAGAGTATCCAGCCCGATAGAGAGAGTAAGTGAGGCCTGACATTTTTTTGAAGCCCACATTCCTTTAGGTTTCTGGCCTCCTGCAAAATCCGGGGAAGCTCAACCTTTCAGAGATTCAGAGAGACGACCCTTCGTCCTTAATAGGTGCGTCGATGACTGTTTGCGTATCGTATTCTTCTCCTCACACGCGTTACAAGCCACATTGATTCAACATCATTAAGGAGATCTTAACTCTTGCGACCCACTGAAATCCCTCTTCCAAGGTGGATCTGCACCTATAAAAAGACAAGGCCTCATCCCTTGAGAATCATCCAGTTTCAATACCATTCATTCGATTTCTGTTTTCTTGGCCATGATTCATAAGAAAAATTGCCGGCCAGCTAAGTCGAATATACTTGCACAGAGAACATATCTCAATCCTCCACCGTCTAAGAGCATAACGGCCTCTCCGGGTCGGCTTATCAGCGAGTGCATAAGAGAAGGAAAGCACAGGGATGATGGGTAATAGTGTAAGAGCTACACCACCGTTGAAGATCTGAATAAAATTTCCATAGACGCAGCTTCAGGTTCAGCCATTAACCATTAATGGTGGCGGAAGGAAATCACTTGGTGGCTGAGGAGAGAGGACATCACTTGGCGGTGGTGGTGGTCGGCGTTGGTTTGTGTAACAGGTGCCTGCACCTCGTGTCAAGTTCTCCAATTACGCCGAGTGGTTTCAGTTTATCAACATCATAAGAAAAGGTCATGTTGATGCTCATATCAAAAGTGTCATTGAACTCTTATTTGAGGTTTTGATTTCCTTCTTTCACCTTTTGTCTATGATAATTTTATATCATTCATATATGTGAAATTGAATTTGATTTGGTTCTTGCAGACAAAGCAAGCCTTTACACCAGAGAAAATAAACGAAAACTGTTACGTTATTATGCTTGCCAACACAAGGCTGTTCTTGATAATTTGAGGAAAAATGCCAAAGTGTATTATGATGAGAGGAGATTCTCTTACAAGGTATAAACTTTACATTTGATTAAAGTTTCTGTCTCTTTTTGAACAACGACACTGCTACTGTCACATGCTAAGCACGATGTCAAAGATAAGAAGAACCTTCTACGACTGGTTATGAAACATCCCGCTGGGACAGCGGCTGTTGATCTGAAAGATGCTTACCTGAATGTCATGGATGATTTACATGTTTCTTTATTATACAATTGGTCGAGAAAAGTGGAAACCTTAAATCCAGTTGGTTTTGGTTGGACAATAACCTATCTCAAGTTGTGTGTTTATGTGGATATTTATGGTTTGGTTCTTGATTGTATTTGTATTGTGCAGGCTCTGAAAGCTTCAAAACAGATATGGTTCCTATCAAACGCTGATTCACAAGCTGATGAACGCTGATTCAAAACAAGATGATGGTTCCTAAACCCTAATACCCCGAGCGACCTGCTTGACGTGGAGAAGAAGCTGCTTAAGATTGGTCTGAAGCCAGTGATGAATACTTCTCAAAGGAGGGCTGATGCACAGATTCATGGTGTACAGAATAACCAATGCATAAGAAGAGAAGAAATAAGAGATCAGCAAGAGAACCAAACATTGAGCAACCGTCTGGTTACATTAACGGCAGGTGCAGATACATGTCACTGGAACGCCGCTTCTGAAATCTGTTCTTTTTCTTATTGGTGAATGGTTGAGGTTGTGAGGATTTGAGTTCCTAAAATTTTGGATTGTTAAATCATTCAAATCTTTGTTATGTTGTCGTCTGAGATGTTAATTGTTTAGGCAAAATAATCTGTTTGTTGTTTTGGAGTTTAGGTATATAATATTTTATCGTTGTTCTTTTGACAGTATCTAATTTATTATCAATCCTTCGATATTTATATAACCGAATCAAGTAATTGAGGAATATGGTTTACAGCTTTTTAAAAGTGTGCATTTTTATTGATTTTTTTTTTCATAACTTTTTATTGATCTTTTCATAACTTAAAAACAAAAGACAAAAGAGTGAGGTAATCAACATACTTAAGCACAGTTGAGTAAGCATAAAAAACAAACGTACGATAATGCTTTGCTATTCTAGGTTTTTTTTTTTTCTAGGTTGAGGACGATACATGCAAAATATAAAAACAAGAAGCATTTTGTAATCGATGGATGATATATATAATGAGCATGCAAGCTTATTTCAATATATATATATCTGAGAAAAAGCTTCAGTTATATATCATGTATTAGCATGTGACATCAATCAGTGACAAAAAAAAAGCATGTGACAACCAAAGGCAACTATAATATAGATTTTTAACCAAAATACAAAATTTGTTATACTTTGTTAAAATTATTTTGATCACCAACCCATCATGAGAAAATAACAGTATTTGCATAACACGATTATGATTTATATTAATATCAAACTAATTATATATAGATAGCAAATACATCAACATATGTATATGGAGGACGAGGAGAAAAAAAAATATAAATATTCTAATACCCTTAAAAGTTATAATTTAATGGTTTTAATGTCAAAATACAGTTTAAATGAATTGTTCATTTAAAAATTTATTATATCTTCAACAAAGAGTTCTGGTGTTCAAAAAAAAAAATCTTCAACAAAGAGTTCTTCCATGTACACATTATATAAACCTCCAAGCCATAGCAAAACTACAAAGTAAAACCTATTCCTCTACTATATTCAAAAACAAAAAGATGGTATCAGAGAATTCGGAAAACAATTATAACTCTTACGAAAACACTAACAGCTGTGAAGTAAACTCTTCAGACATGGGACCCCACTGTTTATTTCAAAAACCTCAGTCTACGATAGTTTGTAATAGAGATCAATATTCTTACCACTGCAAATCTATTAAAGGACTCAACCATCTTCACCCAACTGCAGATGAAAACTACGACAACGATACATATCTTTATGGTATATTAATGTTGTGCTTCAAAGAGGAAAATTAATATATGGATAAGCTATCCTAGGAAAATAATCAATTCAAGTCTGATCAATGCTGGATCATGATTAAGAATTCACTTATTAGATTTAAAATCATTTTTGAAGACAAAGTATTTAACCAATACATCCATAATGAAGCCATAATGAAGTCTCTAACAGATTGCAACATCCATGACATAGACAAAGCATGCAAGGATTGTTACAACTTAAAGAAGATGAAGAATTTATTATCTTCATTCAAACATGATAATCACAAAACAAACACATGCATTTACATGTTTTTCTTTTGAAACATCAACTTTACTATATTTATTTTGGTGTAACTATCAGCTATATTTTTTTTTTTTCAATCGATCAGTGAAAATCATTTATGCTATTCCTCTTTGACTTAAGATAATTCAAAACAATGTAATACACTATTGTCACTATCCACTACCAAATGGATCTAAAAATAATTTTGAACTCATTAAAGAATAAAACATATGAACCCGGCGCGTAGCGCCGGAATACCACTAGTGTTTTATATAAGATAGTGTTGATACCTAATATTCATCTTCATCTTCATCTTCGGATTCCTTTTTTCGTTTCTATTCTCTTTTAAGAATATGAAAAGACGTATAATATGCACAAGTTGGTACTCAATATGATAGATGTATCTCCAAATTGACGAGAATATTAATTAGCTTTATAGGGCATAGAATATTAAATTGATGTTCTTATCGGACTACCTTTTCTATATATCAAAATTTTGATTAATCTTTGTTGTTTGTTATCACAGGCTAATAATGTGAATTCATGCGTACTACACTAGTTTTAATTCTGTTTTAAAAGAAAGGCTTGCTATTAAAACACAGAAACAAAATGTATAGCTATTATTTTTCAAGTCATACAAGTTTAGTAGATAGTGATCAAACGTACAAGTTTAAGGTTACATTGTAACTAGCCCTAGCCTAGAAAGAAATATTATATGGACTGAGCAGTATAATATTTTTGCTTTTGTAACCTTATAAATTCATTTTGGATTACAATTTTTCATAAATCGGTCCAGCTCCAAAACATTTTCGTCAAATCATACTTAATGTTTTAAATGATAGTGAAAAGTATTATGGAATATTTTACAGGTTATTTTAATCATGTAATCTTACGAGATTCTTTGTTTAGCTTAACTATATATTAGAGTAATTACTTGCTAAAGCCATCAGATTAGGCTGATTTGATTTAAAATCGTTCATCGTTTTTATCATCAGGATTTCCTCATCTATTGTGTAACATGGATTGTGATTATAGATGGAGCTCATATATCATGTTCAGATAAGCTAGTTCTATATGGTAGAAAAAAAAACGTAAAGCAGCATCGCAGATCCAGTTACTTGACAAAAAGAGCATCGATCATAGATTTGTTAGACTATATAGAGATATACAAGTAATACCCTAATCATATACAGGGGTATATCTGTATATCTCTATATACTCTAACAAGATTCAACTCATATTTACTGGAGCATTGTAAAAAGTATGGAATTTTTTGACAAATTAACGCACAGAATATTGGTGTTGTAATTGTTTATCCAACCAAACATTACTTAAACCCACATGTAAAAGGTTGAAATCCACGTCACCAAAGTCTTTTGTACAACTTTCTCTTTGGGCCTAATTTTCCAGGGTGTACACATTAAGATATATGCATGACACACACGTTATGATATATGCATGACTTCATCGCGAAAAGGAGAATAACAAAGTCTAAAAACAACTTTGACCAACCCATTAGATGTTTATTTGAAGAGCAACTATACAATGCAGTTAATTAACACTAGATGCCCCGTGACACGAAAGCTATTGAGTGAAAGAAACCCCAGTTTCTTAGACTACTTTTATTGGGAGTTTTCTCGATTGAGGTTTTTAATATATGTGTTATGTATATACAGTATAACCTCTTTAAATTAATAATCGATAGATTAATATCTCTATAAATTAATATAATTTCATAGTCCTAAATTGAGTTTTTGGTTCAATTAGTATCTCGATAAATTAATAATCTCTATAAATTAATAAAAAGATATAGTTTTGGTGTAGTCCCAACATTATTAATTTATAGAAGTTTTACTGTATATGTAAGTATATATTATATATGTATAAGCAATTGTAGGGTCCATAAATTTTGTAGAACCCCATAGATAAAATTCTTAAAAAAGAGCTTTAATTAAGAATCAATAAAAACCTTTATTTATGGGGTTTCACAATAATTGTGGACCCTATAATTATTTATACATATATAATATATAATATATATATATATACATAATATATATATTAAGAATATATATATTAAGAACCCCAATGGAGGTAGTCTTAATTCTTTATTAGCCTAGAATCATTTACAGCATCATGTACTTGTGAATACAAGATATCAATTAAAATAAAACTTTGATAGTTACAAGTTTATGTTTCAACTTCCACATACACATATTAAAATATCAATGGAACTGATTAAAGTGTTCTTAAACCACGTGCAAGGAAATCAGAGAGAGAGAGAGGTAGTTTGAATCCTATATTTTCATTTCTCACGACAAAAGCATATAATATTTTCTTATTTGATAATTGCTGCAGACTTGCAGTATATATACTCTCGTGTTGAAGATACACAAACTGATCTGTTGTTGCAGTGCAGCCTATAAAACTTACAGTCAATCTGGTTTAATTAGTTCTGAATATTTAATAGAAAAAATCGAGATTATGCATTATCATCAATCATCAGCTCGTGTTGTTCCTGTTCCTGTCTTTCTCTCATTTGTAACGCTTTTTGACTAGGAAAATGTCCTGCCTAACTTATCCCATTAACAAGAGACACGTGCCTTTTTGTGATAGTTGTTTCTTCATTGAACAAAGGTTTACCGTGAACTCACCCATCATTCACTTACACGTGTCTTTACTTCTTGATAAAAAAATTGGCTCGTACCCATTAAAAACGAATAGTATTTTTTATTTGCAGAATATTGTTTAGATAATTTTCATATATTGGCGTATTGATGTACTATGCGACTCATTCAAAGAAATTTACCGCGTAAAATAACAGGAAAACCACGAGTCTTAAACAATCACCTAATTTTGATTTTTTGAACGTACAATAACTCGGAGTTTGTGCGAATACTGATATACCTAATAATTGGGAAACCTTTGACAAAACATTTTAAGAAAACTGTAAATATCAGAGGTACTATACAGTCACAGAAAGTATTAAATTAAATAACCAATATTATATAATCAACTTTCTTGCATAGGTTCAACGAACCCAAGTGATCGCATAAATCACGACGCCCTAATTGTTCCACGTGTCATGATAAGCTCAAAGGTGGGACCCATATTGAGGCCGCACGTTAACGAAGATTGGGCGGCGATGCTGGACTCTTCTGTACCTCCTTGTGTATATATATACATACGCAGACACAAGTAGCAGAGGTTCAAAAGTTCAACAAAATATCAAGAAAGTGAAGATATATTATTATACTAGAGGAAGATAAATATTAAAAAATGGGTATTCAAGAACTTGACCCGTTAGCCCAGCTAAGCTTACCACCGGGTTTCCGGTTTTACCCGACGGACGAAGAGCTGATGGTTGATTATCTATGCAGAAAAGCCGCCGGTCACGACTTCTCTCTCCAGCTCATAGCCGAGATTGATCTCTACAAATTCGACGCGTGGGTTTTACCAAGTAAGTTACCTTAACCGGCCCGGTTATGTTAAAAACAGAGATAGTTTCCCTAGATGTATTATAGTAACTAATTAAGTTGTGTTGTTTGATTTTAGGCAAGGCGTTATTCGGGGAGAAAGAATGGTATTTCTTCAGCCCTAGGGATAGGAAGTATCCGAATGGGTCGAGGCCCAACAGGGTTGCTGGATCGGGTTATTGGAAAGCCACCGGCACGGATAAGGTTATCTCGACCGAGGGAAGAAGAGTAGGTATCAAGAAAGCTTTGGTGTTTTACATTGGAAAAGCACCAAAAGGCACCAAAACTAATTGGATCATGCATGAGTACCGTCTTATCGAACCCTCTCGCAGAAATGGAAGCACCAAGGTAAACTAAATAAAAGTACAATAATTTATTGCATTTTTTTTTTGTTAATTCCAAATTAAGAACATTTTTTTATAATGATCATTTTTTAACTGTCCAGCTTGATGATTGGGTCCTATGCCGAATATACAAGAAGCAATCAAGCGCGCAAAGACAAGCTTACGGTAATCTAATGACAACTACAAGTGAATATAGCAACAATGGTTCGTCGACTTCAACTTCATCTCACCATTACGACGACGTTCTTGAGTCCTTGCATGAGATAGACAACCGAAGTTTGGGTTACGCCGCCGGTTCATCAAACGCGGTTCCTCATTATAGTCATAGACCGGCTTTAACCGAACAGAAAACCGGGTTTCTTAATTTAGCAAGGGAGCCAAGTTATGACTGGACTAATTTTGGTGGACACAACACGGTCCCGGAACTTAGACGGAGTCATAACGTTCCAAGCCTCCGTTACGGCGACGGTGGTAGGTTATTTACACGGTGTGAAGACAAACGAAGAAGAAGATAAGACGAAGCAACAACATGCTGAGGGGATTCCTCGGTTTAATAACTCAGGCGTGTTGGCTCCTGATCAGGGTTTCCATGTTGACCCGGTTAACGGGTTCGGGTACTCGGGTCAACAACCTGGTGGTTTCGGGTTTATGTGATTGTGTAATGGTGACGCAATAACAAAAAAGAAACATAAATTTTTTTTGTGCGAATCAGATTAATTGATTAATAGCGTGTAATTGGAAATCATGGGGGTTAGCTTAGGTTCCACTTGTATATTGGTCGTCATTTGTCCTCAAAGATACATTTTTGCAAACTTTTTAGCTGGATTCTCATCATTTGTATTAAACTATTAATTAATTGGTATTTTTATAATAAATTTAGGATTTTGCTACATTTGGTTTCTTCCCTTTGTAATCATGCATTGATGACAAACCACAATAATATCCCCCGGCTATATATATTTCAGCAACAACAGCATAATAACATGTATTATTGAACCGGTAACTAAAAACAAACATGGGTTAGAACGATACCGTTCATCGTTTACTATTAACGTCGACAACATAAACTATATGTAAGCAAAATATCAAAATATCAAAGTACATGACCAAATTTATTTGTTTCATCAATGATGATGTTGTTATAGCCTAAAGTCCAGTACTGGTATAGTTTGTGTATATAAGCATATGGCCTAATGCAATATCGCACGAGATAGTTGTGCACAGTGGCGAAGGATGAAGGATCACATGGGTCAGTTGACCCCTGTAAATTTTTGAATTTGATATAATATATGTATATAATTGTTATATTTTTTTTGATCGAAATAATTGTTATATATATATATATAATTATTAATTGCTTAAATTCATTTTACCAAAAAATATTGTTTAAATTCTAATGGTCCCTGATTTTCAAAAAAAAAAATTAAAAAATTCTAATGGTCCCTGGCCCCCTTTATTAGTTGAGTGATTTCGCATATGTAAAATTTTGATCTCGGTAGATTCTTTTTCTACCTCCCCTCGTTTATGTATGATGACATATACCATGACGCAATGCTTGAAACTGTCATGTTACAGCTGTAGCCTGTAATCGAAAAGACTAAAAGGTGTCAAAATTTGTTAGATAAACTGAATAATGTCTAAATGGATGTGTATTATTTAATAGGAATAGGAAAGTGATGGTTACAGATTATAATTATTAGATGACCATATAATTAAAAAGAAAATTTAAAAGACCAATTGGATTATGGAGATAAGATTGGAACGATAGGGGTTTCCCGAAATTGCATGTGTGGATCAACATGTGCAGCTTATTTGACCAGTTTGGGATCATTTCTTTCCTAAAATAGTAACAATTCATACCGTACAAGTTTCAAACACAGCAGCGCTTTTTACTCCTCTGAGCAGATTTCTCATTTTCATAGTGAATTATCTAGTATTTATAATTTATGGAAATAGGGTAATTTATGAATCTAGGGGTGTTTTCCTTAATATATATATTTTTTGTTTAAGAATAGTGGACATTTAGTGAAAGATGAAAAATACTATTCAACAAAATCACTTGTGAATATCCAGTAAGTTGAATATAATCTTGAATAATTCGTGGACTTTGAATAGTTGAATACAATTTATTGTAACACTTCTTAAATCTGTTAGCAAAAAAAAAACACTTCTTAAATCATCAATAACTATTGCATAGTAAAAACTCCATAAGCTAATAATTGATAAATTTATCAATTTCATAACTCCCAAATTAAATTAGAAAAGGTGTTTAAAATATCATATTATTTTTCATGTTTACCTTAACCAAATTTACTTTTAGTTTTAAAGAAGTAAATAAACACTTATAACTCTAGAATTAACTAATCTAGACTTAGGATTTAGATTTGAGGATTGAGATTTCGAAGGGTGGAATTTAGGATTTTAATAAATAAATACTTAAAAATTAAAATTAAAAATTTTAAATAGCTGCAAAATTAAATTTTGAATTTCAAAAAGAATTAAAAAAGAAACAAAAAAATTCCTAAAACAATTTTTACAAAAAATAATTCAAAACAGAAAAAAATGAAACAAAGAAATTCCTAAAAACAATTTACAAAATTTCAAATTTAAAAACGTGTAATTCAAAAACTATTGAAAAATATTTTTATTATTTATATTTATATATTGATAAATATGGTAAAATGGTCCTTTACATCTTTAATGAAACCTCGTACTTTAGGTATTTGTGAAAATATCCATCTATGAAAAGTAAACATGAAAAAATGGTACCAAAAGAAAATTGAAAATAGAAAATTTCCAATGAATTATTGTAAAATACAACACAGTTCAACAAAATAATAAAAATGTACTTTTGAAAACTTAATTAGATATATTGTTTCGATATAATTCTAAATTAATAATTCATGTATATAAAGTCTATATAAATATAATATATATTGTATAGGTTTTTTAACAGCGAAATGTTTTTCTTTAAATTTTATGATATTTCCAAATGTATTAATTTTAAGGGGGAATACTAACTTTACCTCAAATTTGACTACATTTTCAAATTTACTTTTAAATGAAAATTATTTTCATAAATACCTTAAATTTATTATGAAAATATAAAAATGACCATTCTAAATCATTTATAAATGTCTAAGAATTATTTATATAAGTTTATAAACCACCTCATACCTAAATACTAAAAGATGAATTTCAATTTTACTATAAGTTCGATATTATTTTCCAAATTTACTCTTAAAGAAAACCATTTTCTTGAATACCTCAAAAATTTATGATTTAAAATTAAATGAATTCTGGTAAATCATTTATAAATAATTAAAAATAAATTATAAACATTTTTATAAGTTTATAAATCTAACCACACCTTTATATACTAAACTCTAAAATAATCATTATACCATGAATTCAAATGTTAAAGAGTATTTTTGATTGGATGTATTTTAAAAGGTGGTAAACAAATTAGGGTTTTAAAAAATTTCTCAATACTAAACGGGTGAATTTCAATTTTACCATAAATTTGATACCACTTTTCAAATTTATCTTAAAAGAATATATATTTATATAAATAGCCTAAGTTTATGACTAAAAGATTCAATTGACTCTATTTATTCATTTACAAATGTTTAAGAATAATTTTAAAAATATTTATACACGTAAACATTAAACAATAATCAGTAAACCCTAAATGCAAATATATGGTATTTTTGATTGAGTGTATTTTTAAAAGTTGTAGATAATTTAGGGTATTTTAATTAATTTCTCATAGTAAAACTTAAACATTAATTACTAATCCCTAAATCTAAACATTAGAAGATTTTGGATATTTTTGATTGACTGTATTTTTGAAAATTAGTATCCAAATCAATATATTTCAAAACATTTCTCAAATTGCACCTAAAAATGTATTGACATTTTTAATTCATACTTCTATAAATTTTTAAAATTAAATTTTAAATTAAATTTTAAACATAAATTTTTATCTATAAAATTTAAGTAATAAATATTCTATAAAGTTAAATAGTTTTCTTATTTTACATATATAAAACATATTTGGAATATATAATTTTTTTTAAAAAATTCCAATATTATTAATTTATATTTTTACTGTACATGTCTTTTGAATAAATAGGTTTAAGCTTAATTCACAAACTAATTTAATTATATCCACAAATTCATTATCAAGGTGGCAAAATCAATACAACAAATAGAGTTTTTTTTCTAATTAATTTGAGGTTATCTCTCGTCCAAGGAATAGCTCATGCTAATATCTAATGTGAAGTGCAACCTACAGATGGACCATCTCTCCGACTATTTATATGGACTGTAAGCAATAAATCTATATTTACGTGACCACATATAGAATTAATAATTTCACACTAGCGGAGAATCGATCCCTGATCTAAAGTAAGGACAATTTGTCTTTTAGTGGATACACTAGACCACCACGACATGGCTAACAAAAAATGTAAAATTAACATAATAATAATTACGGTTGATGTATAGTAGTCCTTATATATAGTTTATACTAGGTGACTCTCCCACGCCTATGCACATATAAATGTTTATAATTAATATAAAGAAATTATAACTTTCTAATATTTTACTTTAGTTTTATAATTAGATTGGTTTAGAATACACATGTAGGAAAAATAAGTAAAAAATATTTTGATTAATTTATGTTATTATCTTAATTAAACATATGACTATGATATAAAAATTGGATTTGTTTAGTTATTTTAGGTAAACTAAATTTTATATTTTCATTTTGAACTAAATCATAATTTCTTGATTCTATATTTGATTAATTTTGTTAATTGTATTTAGTTAAAAGTTTTTTACATATATTTATAATTTATGTATACTTTTATATATGTAGTCTTAGAAAACAAATAGAAAAATGAAGTTTTCCTTGGTTTGAGATTATACAACAGATAACCAATAAATTTTTAAATATATGGATCTGAAATTTATAATATTAGATTAATTTTATGCTCTTAATGTATAAATTTAAAACATTTTGTAATTTACATGTATAACAACTAAATATAAATTAAATAATACTATGTTATCAACTCAATTAAACTTCTAATTTGGAGTGTTAGAATTTATATCAGTTTGATATGTTTAATGATATATGATCGGTTTTAAGATTATTTAGTAAATTAATTATATTATGGGTGAAATTAGCTCTTTTGTTATATATATATATATATATATATATATATATATATATATATATATGTTTTGTTAATTTTTCGCTTGAATTCATGTAATATATATTCTATATTTCAAAATTTTTAATATATTTCTATTTTATCTTTATATGAATTGTGATAAATAATAAACTAAATTTAAAATTGAAAATATTATTAAGAAAAAGGAATATAACAAAACCTCATAATATTGACATATATAGGAAAATACTTCTAATTTTTAAAGGTTATACATATAATTAACCATTTAGAATCAACTTATTTTTCGAATAATATTATAAAGATATCAAAATTCATTGGCATTTGAGGATTAAGGTATCTGTTACTATTTTGGAAGTGGTTTAGTTTTAGTTTTTTTTTTTCCTGCTAAATGTTTATTTTTAGTTCTGAAGGGAAAATTATTAAAGAAAAATCGTATGACTTTTATTGGATGAAGCTCTACGCAACCTATTGGAAGAGCATATTCTATCGTATATATACCTGAAAGCGAAAGTTTTTGAGTATAATACTTTGTATCTGTTTTGCTTTGAAACGACTTATGGTCCAAATTCAAGATTTTTTCGCCCGTTCAACCAACCATTCGTTCGACCAGTGCCACATATAATTACTAATCAGGCCCCGACTCGCTCAAACGCAGTGGTTGCGGTTGTAGTTGCGAGAGTTTGCGGATGCGAGTAGTTGCAGTTTCTAGCATTATTTAGCATTTTGTATGATTAGTATAATGTTTGAAAATTGTTGTATTTGAAAGATATTTGTGACTGGTTGTGTAACATCCCGAGTTGTGATATACGGAAAGGTTTAAGAGAATTGATTTGGCTACCTATGTCATCAAAGTTGACTTACCTTTTTCCGTCACACATCCGTTTATAACTCCAGAATTAAGCGTGCTTGGGCTGGAGTAGTGGAAAGATGGGTGACATGTCGGGAAGTGATTCGCGATACCGTGTAAGTGAGGCCAAAGCACGGGAAAAGGTCGGGTGGTGATTGTAGGGTCAGTAAACAATGATTTCGAGCCTTAGAAAATTAACGACCGACCGTCGGATGGGATGGGGCCCACGGGCCGAGAGAGCGGGCGTGGGTGGCCCATTAGCCGTAGGCGGGTTGGGGCGTTACAAGTGGTATCAGAGCTGGTTAGCCGTATCAGTTCTGAACTGAGAGGCGTCTTGAGACCTGTCGTAGGGCGCAACGAAGACGTTGCGTTCTTTGAGAAGGGATGAATTGTAACATCCCGAGTTGTGATATACAGAAAGGCTTAAGAGAATTGATTTAGCTACCTATGTCATCAAAGTTTTTTTTTGGTGTAAATGTTAAGATTTATACCAGCTTTTTTGAGTTTTTTTACATATGTTGCAAAATGCAACTTATTAAACAGAAAGAAAAACAGAGAAAGGAGCAAAGACACAAAAGCAACCGCAAGAGAGAGAGAAAGGAGCGCTAACTATAAGGGGAAATGAAACAGGAATACAACTCAAGGAGCGAGGGGGAACGAAAAGAAGCTGCGGTCCTAGGCAGGGAGAGGAGCCTATCACGCATTGCCCGATCCACCACTCTAAAGAGAGCTTCTTGAGTTGCCGAAACGCCTTTGAAGATACGAGCATCCGCTCACGCCAAAGGGAGTAGATGATGACTTGGTTGAGGAGCTTGATGATAACAACTGCGCGAGAGGCATTAGGTCCTTGGAAGTCCTGGCAAAGAGCGACGACTGCAGCTAGTGAGGCCGGAGGAGACGCCATGTACCTGCCACAAAAACGATTCCAAGTAGCTGATGCAACAGAGCAATCAAAAAACAAATGGCTGTGAGATTCATCAGCAGAAGAGCATAGGACACAACCTGGTGTAACCTGGAGTCCCCAGGAGATTAAGCGATCTTGGGTTGGTAATCTACCATGAAAAGCAGTCCAAGAGATAAAGGAGCACCTAGGTACTTCCTCTTTGAACCAAACCACTCTGTGCCAATCAACAGTAGGGTTGGGCACACGGATTCTCTCCCACGTTATTCTCGACGAGAAAGACGGGCCAAACCCACCCGCAACATTCCTCCACAAGTAGACATCATCTCTATTAGTTGTGGCTGGGACCGGCGTGGATGAGAGAACAATCTGTAGTGTCCTTGCATTTTCAGACCGAGGTAGAGGTAAATTCCAGGTTCCATTACGCACAGCTTGTGAGACTGTGGCTGTTAAAGGGATCCGATGAAACATAGGCCCTGAAGGACCGAACAAGAGGTGTAATGGACCCAACCGAGTCCATGAATCATACCAGAACAATGCCCTGTTTCCGTTGCCAACATCACATCGCAGAAACAACGACAAATCTTGCTTCAGCTGCAGCATGCTCCTAACCGTACTAGAGAATCTAGGAGAGTCATTCACCAGCCATATACTTCTACCCCCAAATCTATTATTAATGAGCCACGGGACCCAAAGTGAACCAGAACCATAGAAGAATAGCCAAAGCCTCTTCAACCTGAAGACCAACTCAAAGTCCTCCAGTCTACGCAGACCCACACCACCTTCTGATTTCGGTTTACAGACATTAAGCCAAGCAATTCTAGCCCCAGCAGCGGAGGTTGTACTATTTTTCCACAAGAACCCAGAACAAAGAGAATCCACTTTTGCATAGAACCACTTAGGAAGCACAAACACAGAGCTCCAAAAGTTAACCATTGAATAGATGACAGAAGAGATCATTGTCACTTTACCCGCAAAAGAGAGAAACTTAACAGTCCAAGAGTGAAGTTTCGAGGTAATACGATCAATAAACGGTTGGAGAGTAGCAGCAGATATCCTCTTTGGGCTCAAAGGCAGGCCTAGATATCTTGTTGGGAACTCACCACGGCGGTAACCAGAGAGAGCGCACAGACTCGTGACCTGAATGTCAGTATACCCCCCATGAAAAATTTCCGATTTCGCCTCATTTGTATCCAGCCCTGACCAGTCTTTAAAAAGATCCATTGTGGCTTTGATCCCTGCCGTCATGTCATCAAAGTTAACTTACCTTTTCCGTCACACATCCGTTTAGAACTCCAGAGTTAAGCGTGCTTGGGCTGGAGTAGTGGAAGGATGGGTGACCTATCGGGAAGTGATTCGCGATACCGTGTAAGTGAGGCCAAAGCACGGGAAAAGGCCGGTTGGTGATTGCATGGTCAGTAAACAATGATTTCGAGCCTTGGAAAATTAACGACCGACCGTCGGATGGGATGGGGCCCACGGGCCGAGAGAGCGGGCGTGGGTGGCCCATTAGCCGTAGGCGGGTCGGGGCGTTACAGGTTGATTATGAAATGTTACAACGGTTTAATAATAAATTACCAATATAAATATATTATAACATTATAAAATATAAAAAATATACCATTGTGATAAAATATAATAATAATAAATAATAATATTTTGTTTATTTATTTGTTTATTTTAATCAGTTGAAAGTTGATGACAAAAAAATAAGTTGAAAGTTATAATTGTAATAATTTTTTTTTGAAAATTATATTAAAAATTTTAAAAGAATATTTTGTTTCATTTTATATGTGTATATCTTTATATTTATAAGTATATTAATTTTAAATTTCTAATGAAAAGCTAGTTTAAAGTTTTTATAAAAAATATTTATGGTACTGTTTGTAAATTTAAATTAATATATAAAATGTGGATATATTGTTATTTATAACATTCTATTTTTTTAATTTATTTTTTTAAAAACTAATTTTATATTTATTTATCCAACCAGAATCGTCCGCAACCGTAAAAGCTAATTGGAACCAACTTTTGATTTTAAGAGGTTCGGAGCGATTTGAAGCAATTTTTTAACGGTTTATATGATTGTTTTGAAACGCTGTCAACTGCTACTAACCACAAAATATGTGTTTACGGGTGGTAGCGGAGAAACCAGTCAAACCCTTATAAATATGTGTTTAGTTGTTTGATAAGAACAAGTTATTTAGTTGTTTCACAAGAAAAAAGTAATTAATTAGACCAGTATTAAGCCATTTTGCCTATATATTTTACATTAGTAATAACCTTTATTGATGAGAAACTGTTCAAGTTTATGGAATTTATTGGACCAGTATTAGGCTGTGGGCCTAAAGTAGACTTATGATTCAAGTTTATGGAATCCATTTACCAAATGAGTCTATGCGTTACAATGAGTTTTGTTTGATTTTTTATTTTAATAAATTATTTATCATAGTTTTATGATTATTTTTTTATATACTGTGTAGAATTTATTTAGTAATTAAAAACTCATTTTCACACATAAATTCAAATTCAAATTTGTATTGTATAATTATGGTGCATAGATGAATTGTTATCAATTTTATACCAAAAAATAGAGAAAAGACTATACTTAAAAGTTTAAATTGAATCCAATCCGAAATAAGAATTAGAATAAAACAAAAAGTTGAAAGTTAAATAACGATCGAGTCAATAACAAACACTACACTTTCTTATGTACTAAGTTAATGTTTTATTAAATAAATTTTAAATTTTCTATTTTTACTAGATTTTTTTAAAAAAACATTCTATTTTATAAATCACTTTTTTATGTACAATTAAAAATAAAATACTATTAACACGCATTTACATTTTTGTTTAGGATTTTAGAAAAAGAAAATTACTGTCATATAACCTTCTATAGTTATCTTCTATTTAGAAGTTCAGAAAAGGTAAATTGCTATTAAATAATTATCTCTAGTTACTAATAATTGTTTTTAAAAAATTACTATTTTGACAATTTGTATTAACACTATTTTTAAACTTATTTTTTAGTTAAACAACTTTTTGTATCATGTTTATCATCAAATTCTCATCTTAAAAATATTATCAGATAACTTTTTACAATTTTCTTTTGGTTAGGACTTAAAAAACTATGACACAAATCTCTTTTGTTTAGGATTTTTCTAAAAGAAAAACAATTATCAAATATTCTTTTACAAATTTTTAGGATCTTATAAAAGGAAATTAATATTACATAAGCTTTTACAACTATATTTTGTCTAGGATTTAGAAAATAAAATTAGTATCAAATAATTATTTCCAGTTAATATTAACTATTTTTCAGTGTTGCCATTTTCAAAATTCATTTTTTCAATATCACTAATATTTTTACAGTTTTTATTGTTAATTAAATAAATTTTTAAATTTAATTCAATAACTTTTAGTATGATGTTTATCATCAAATTTTTAAATTACTATAAAATTCTCTCTGGTCGGGATTTAAAAATAAAAATAAAAAGAAATCTTATTTAGTTAAGATTAAAAAGGAATAAAATATTTTACAAATATATTTTATTTAGGGTTTTTAGTAAAAAAGAAGTTATTTTCACATAATGACAGGTTTTATTGACATATTCACAAATTTTGTTTTAATTGACCCATGTCACAATAATTTTGGATGAAATATTTGATGTTATTTTTTGTTTATAATCTTTTAACACAAATTATCTATTAAAAATCAAAGTTAGTTAATTATAAGAACAATATGATTACTTTTACAGTTTTATTTTATTTTGACTTTTAAAAAGGAAAATACTTATTTTATAGTTAGTTTTTCTTTAGAAAAATTATACAACTAACTTAGTTTTTTATAAAAAAAATTCTGTTTAATTAATTATATGTTTTGTATTACACATACAAACACATATTCATCATATGCACACATACATGTAGGACAACAATATCATAATTAAAAATTTATGTTAGCATTATAAGATGTACTAAAGATAATATAAAATTGAGTTGTATTAATAAATTAAAAGAAAATACTCGTATATTATTTTTCATTTAAATACTATTAAGTTTTGTAAAATTAATATGTGGAAGCTTAAACCTAAATATAGATTTGAAATATTCATTTTTATTTTCTAAAATCTTAATAAATTTAATATAATATTTGATAGTAGTTTTATTTAAAACAAATCCTAAACAAAAAAAAATTGTATCATATGTTTTAAGTCCTAAGTAAAGAGAATTGTAAAAAAAATATTTAATAATATTTTTTTTAAACGGATGTGAATATAACATGATATTAAAATTTATTATTAAAAATGAATTGTAAGAATTGTAGTGATACAAATTGTAAAAATATTAATTTTAAAACTATTTGTTATTAATTTAGTTTTTAGGAATTTCTACACAGAAGATAATTGTTAAAGATTCTATGATATTAATTTTCCTTTTCTAAACCCCTAAACAAATAACGTAAAAAAATATCTGATAGTATTTTTATTTTCTTTTTCAAATTCTAAATAAATAGATTTATAAAATAGAATGTTTTTCTTTTTAAAAATCTTATCAAAGTGACAATTTTTTAAATTTTATTTTAAAGTAATATTTTAAATAGAATTGATGAAAAAAATGACACTAAAAATATTTAATGAACAAAAAAAAATTAGGATATTGTCTTAATTATAAATTTAATATTCTCAAATTTATGGAATATTTATATACATGTTTATCTTTTTCAAAAAAAAAAGTAAATATAATTTCAGACATATGCGCCATCATTTGTTTAGCAAAGTATATAAAGCTTTTATAAAAATAATGGAATGATAAAAGTACAGTTTTAATCCAAATATAATTTTACTTAAACTTAAAATTATTTAAGTAGTTAAATTTGATAAATTCTTGTTCAAAATCTCACATCACTTCAGAATAGTTCAGATTATCAAGTACATGCAATTTTACAATGCAATATCTTATATATTTAACAATGACATTTGAGATAATATACATCAAACCTAGACAACTTTTCAAAGTGTTCCAACCGTTGATTTTGTGACCTTCCGGTGTATTGAAAAGATCATTAATCATATTTAACAAAACAGAAAATTGTGGAGGTCCTTAATCACTTTCCTTATTGAGCTTACAAACAAAAAATAGAAAAAAATTAAAGAAAAGTCTCATCAGATCAATGTCTTAATCAACTTGATTGATTCTATCTTTAGGCATAATTAATCATGGCCATTAATATATGCTAATCTAACGTCAACTAATGTTAATGTATGATTTACATCAGTTATACGCCAAGTTCTAAAATGTGTTAGGCAACGCGTTCTATATGAATCTAGCGATTTATCAAAAAATTGAAGATAATTTAAAAAATACTTGGAGATTAGTTATTATTATTTTATTTTATATTTAAAATTAAATATATAATGTAAAAACATATTATAATGTGATAATTTGTTTATATATTATTATTAAAAACTGTATAGATATTTAATTTTAACAAGAAAATCATTTCTAAAATTAATTTATATTATCTAGTTACGAATAATCAAATACAAAAACTAAACTAATATTTCATATATATATTATATCATCAAAACCACGCATCTCAGATTTGTTAGAAATATTTATTTCATCGGTAAGAAATGAACCAAATTTTTTTTTGTCAACGGTCTAATAAAACAAAAAAAAACACGTTTTATGTTTTTTGAACTGCCAATAAAAAACTAATTTTGTTCACAATGCTTTATAAATAAAAACACAAAAAATCTAAAAAGGTTAAATTCCCAGATCGACTAACGTAAGCAAAAATGTCGCTTAGATGATTTATAAATAGACTCACACTTGTGTTTGTGTGTGTAATATTACAAGTTGGGTTTCTTTAAGAACCCAAAATCTTGGCGAAAAGTTAAAATTCTAGACTTATTAATCAGTTATAAAATGGTTAAAAATCGGTACAGTACCGATTAATCAGTTTAACCGACCGATTTATTGGGGTCCGAATAAATACGTGATTTGGGTTTATTCACTGTGGAACCCCTGTGTAGAGTGCCTAGGCGGCTGAAAAATCAGTTGGGCATCCGCGTTTTAGACTCGGGTTTAATTTTTTATTTAAAAAAAAATTGTTTTGGGTTTTTAATTAAAAAAGCTTAACATATACTTTAGATATATGCAGGGAAAATGTACTTTCTATATATTGATCGTAAGAACTAGACGCATATATTTATTAGGAGAAAATTATTTACACTGATTGATAATATTTGTTATATGTATGCGTGACAAAAAGAAAGTATGCGTGAGACGATAAAACAGGACCACGACATTTTCAAAAAACGTATGGCGACGGCGACGAAGAAGGCGATTTTGAAATCGTGATGAGATCTCGGTCAAATCTTGAGGATTCAGGTTGGTATTGGGTTCGATTGGAAGAGGGGTTTCCTCGATGCGATTGGGTTGAGGGATCGGTGTTTATTGCAACCATTGATTTGGGGATTGGAGGAATCAACAATGGTGTTGCGAAGAAGGAAAGTCTAATTATGGGGGATACCGATACAGCTATGTGTTTCCAGAGATTGATTGGAAGATTGAAAAGGGATCAACAAGAGAGCGGTGATACTGGCAAGGGATTTCGTTGGCTCAAATATGGGAACTTTAGATTTCGACTTCGATATCTGATTTGGTATGCCATATCACCTATATTTGATTCATGTGAGAGATTATGATCTCATGCTAAGGGGCTGATGGAAAGTTTTGATTTTCATAAAGATTTATTACATATATTCACATTTAGTTTGGATTCTTTGGCTGAAAAAAGGAGCAATCAAAGATTGAATGGCGGTGTTGTTGTAGTCCTTGAGGATTTGATATCCATAACTAGAAATTCTGAAGATATTGTGGTTATTAATGCTGAGTTTAGGATCTTTTGGTTTAATTTAGAGGAAAACTCTATAGGTGTAGTAGTATCATTATATATAAAGGCAGCTGTGACTACGAGTCTGATATCAAGCGAACTTTGCTTATCATTACTAAAAGTTTTTTCTATTCTTGCTGTTTTCATCATGTCTCAAGGTCAATGGGTTGTGAGGTCGGGAGGAAAGAATGTTGAAATCATCGATCCAGTTTGGCCATAAGGTTCCAGCAGAGGATAGAGTGGTTATTCATAACTTATTAGGTATTACCACTTTAGGTGGTATGGAGAATTATCTGGGCATTCCCGAGAGCCTAGGAGGATCAAAAATTCAGATCTTTGGTTTTTTAAATGAAAATGTAAATAAGAAGGTTAATAGTTGGACAGTTCGGTTTCTCACACGAGGTGGTAAAGAGGTTTTAATTAAATCAGTCTTCTCGGCTATGCAAACACATGTTATGTCATGTTTCAGACTTCCGAAGGGGGTTACGAAAAAAATAACGAGCACCACAGCACATTCTGGTGGGGGGGGCAGCGGTAACAAAAAAGGTATTCATTGGTTTTCTTGGGATAAAATGTGCACACATAAAGAAGAAGGTGGGTTGAGCTTCAGAGATCTACAAAATTTCAATATGGCTTTATTGGCAAAACAACTATGGCGACTGATAGATAAGCCAGACTGTTTATTTTCAAGGGTGTTTAAAGGAAGGTATTTCCGAAACTCTCATCCATTGGATGAACACAGATCTTATTCTTCCTCTTATGGGTGGAGAAGTATCTGTTCAGCTAGATCTCTGGTTAAAAAAGGGCTAATAAAAAAAGTTGGAACCGGGCAATCGATTTCTGTTTGGAACGATCCCTGGATCCCAGCTCCTCGCCCGAGATCAGCACAACAAAAAAACTCTGTTCAATTTTTAAATCCATCTTTAAAGGTGGAGGATCTCATCAATCCACTAGACAAGTCTTGGAATGTAAATCTGCTCAACGCATATATACATCCGGACGATGTAAAGATCATTAGAGGTATGGCACTTAGCCGAAACCAATGGCCTGATACATATGGATGGGCGTTTACAGATTCTGGGAAATATTCGGTCAAATCGGGATTTCCAGATAGAGAGGCAAGGACAACACCTTTCGGCCCAAATATAAAACCATTATTGGCTTTCTCCTGGAAATTAAAGTGCTCTCCAAAATTGCGGCACTTTATTTGGCAAATATTATCCGGAACATTACCGGTGTTCAAAAATTTAAAGACACGAGGAATTGATTGTGATCTGAGATGTAATATTTGTGGAGCTGAGGAAGAAACGGTGCATCATGTTCTTTTCGAATGTCCACCAGCTCTACAAACATGGGCCTTATCAAGGATCCCGTCTCCACCGGGAGTTTTTCCCTCAACATCAGTTTTTACAAGTTTGGATTACTTATTTTGGCGGCTACCGAAAGAAGTGGACTCAAACTATTTTCCTTGGATTATGTGGTATATTTGGAAAAACAGGAATAGTAAAATCTACACAAATAGGAATGGAAACCCCCAGGAGATATTGCGGATAGCGGATCTCGAGGAAACACTATGGACAGAGGCACAATTATTGATACCGGACACTCATGGAAATGTTCAGTCACCCACCGATTGGCAAACTTTGGGATCAACCAGGGTATGTTATATCGATGGATCTTGGAAGGAACAAGATGTATTTACGGGACAAGGGTGGTATTGCCGAACGACAGACTCAGAGGACAAGATGATGGGGGCAATGAATCTACGACGTAGCCTATCTCTTTTACACGCAGAATGTGAAGCGCTGATTTAGGCAATGGAGTGCATGAAGACCCTGCAGTTCTCAGATGTGGTTTTTGCGACGGATTGTTCTCAATTGGTGAAGATGGTGTCCTCACCCGAAGAATTGCCAGCATTTACTATGCATATGGAGGAATTTCGCCGAAGTAAGACTTTCTTCTCTAATTTCAAGATCCGACATATTCCAAGGGCGCAAAATATAATGGTGGACAAGCTTGCTCATGGGGCAAGGAGTTCACCATCAGCTATGTTATATGTCGACTCGATCCCTCCGATTTGGCTTTCTGAACCGGTGAAATCACGATAGAGTAGTTTATTGTTGTAAAAAAAAAAAAAAAACAGGACCACGACGTTGGGATTTTGGGTGAAACATTCAAGGGGACGCCGGGTTTATCTAAAGCACATTGGGTTTACTGTATATCTCTTTTGTCTTGTGGTTGATTCATATTGACTTATTTAATGATTCGATTTTTTTTTTCTTAAACTACAACTAATCAGAGACTATTCAATGATCTCTACTTCATTTGAACGTACACGTACAGTGTGGTGATGAAGAACTTTAGCCTTCCCCATCGAAAGCTTAGATATCTCTCCTTTATCGTATAGTGTGGAAGTTGATTGAATAAATTTATCCCAATTTTTAGTAATTCTTCATTTAACCTCCTATTTTTTCTAGTATATTCTCCTTTTTTTTTTCTACACTTGTTATACTTTATTCTTTGTTTTTATTCGCTGAATTAAGAAAGAAAAGAATCTCAAAAGAATATTATATCTTTTATAAAAACTGAAAGAACCACGCGTCTGTGGTCGGATAATCAAGGTATTATGTGGATCTCTAAGAGACCCGAGTTCAAATCCGCACCACACCAAATTTCCACAACGCGTGGTCACCGAAACTTTCACATTCTCTTTTTGGAAAATGGTTTACCATTTCAAAAGCCGAAGGAACCATAACCCACTTATAGAACGATACTTTTGGCATAACAAAGTCTCTAAGTTCACTTTAATTACATGTACAAGCAGTTAAAAAAAATATATACCGGAAAAATATTTATGATATATGCCTCGTTATATATATTTATCTTTGAAGATTCTCATTTACCAGACTAATTGTCCTCATATATTAGTACAACAAAGATCCAAATCAGATCGAGAGTATACCCTTTAGATTTTTGAAAATAGGATCCAAATCAGATCGAGAGTATATCCTTTTGATTTTTGAAAATAGGATCCAAATTAAACAAAACGTTGAAAATAAAAACATTTAAAGCATTCGAGTTAGGTTTTAAGAACCATGCATGTGTCTAAGACATATTAAGTGACCATTGACTAGAAACCTAATTCGTATCAAAAAATATATTTCAAAAGGTGTAGTTAACGATTGAGAGTCTAGATATCGCGCGTCTTGGCTCATTGGCTGGCTCCGCTAAGATGGCATCATATAGATCTATCTAATTACAGTAGAAGACATCAGCACATACTAACCGTATAGTTTTAATGAGTGTAACAAACAGAGGACAGTAAATACAATACAAAACTGCATAGTATATGTCTATATGTTTATGGAAGTGAAACCATTGGCAGAGTGTCAGCTAATACTTGAAGTCTTGAAATCACATGACCTAATATATATATTTTAATTTTAAGCAAGGTAAAATAGTATCAAAATGTTTGATAATTGTCGATGTTTGGGCATGTCACGTAACATATGACCGTATAAATATGGAATTTAAGTTGGTGTAGATATTTTTGTAACTGGCATAAAAGTATTGTACCACATGATGAACTGAAAGCTATTTTTACAAAAGCTTACACATTGGATCATTTGAAAGTAGGTCGTTTTTCTGCATATAGTTTTTCTTAATGGGGAAAGCATAAGACAGAATAAATTTTTAAGTTAGGTTTACCCTTATTAAAAACCGTATAGAAGGGTGAAATTTACCAACCTACACATGTTCTTGAAATAATCTCGTTTGTCCGAATCATCCTAGCATCTCACTTATTAGGGGTTTGAACATGTGTTTTCGCCCTATCCATCGTTTCAGTCTTATATATGCCTATCATGTACATTTTTAAGTTATTGTGCTTGGACGATAAAATCGTTAAAAATCTCGCATCTTTATCATCAAAATTGTTATATGTTGATAACACTTGGAAATAGTTTCGCGTATTTGTTAATTAAGTGATCACATTTCTCGTTTTCTTTGATGAACATTTTTCGTTTATTTATTTTTCATTTTTAAATCGAAGTGCTCCAAAAGACAAAAGTGGGGGATATATGATTGTCTTTGTTTGATTAGAAAATGATTGTGAGACAAATTAAAAATTTGTATCCAAAGAGCCAATACCACCATTTAATGTTATCACTTAATTATTTTTTAAAATATAACAGATTTGTTGAATATATACATCAAACTAGGTGTTTTCCTGCACCATGTGCAGTAAAGAATTTTAAAATATTTTTAATAGATAAATATAAATTATATTTATTTTTTATTAATATTATAAATTTTCTTTTTTCTTATCAATATTTTAATATAAATTTGATTTAACTGAACATTAAAATTAAGATAAAATAATTTTGTTTATTTTGAATTATATTTAAGAATATGCATATATATTTAAAATTATAATCTTAGGTAGATATTTCTATCTATTTATTTTAATTAAATATATTAAATAAATATGTAAAATTGCATAATTGTCAAAAATTAAAATTAAACAATATTTATAAAATCTATAGATATATATAAGAAACTAATGATTTTACGATTTAATTTGATTTTATGATTTAATTTTTATTAAATGATATTTTGAAATTTGAAATGCCATAATTAAATATATTTATTTTAATGATGATTTATGAGTTATTACCATATTTCTAAAAAGTCCAAAAATATAAATCGACAATAAATACAATATATGAGTTATTACCATATTTTAAAAAATTTACCAAAAATGTAAATTAATATTAACTATAATTGTCTATGTCATATTAATCTATAAGACATGTCATCAATTTTAGTAGTCATGTCACAATTATTAATCTAGGTGTTTTCCTGCACCATGTGTAGTGATGAATTTTGTAAAAGTTCAATTTTATATATTTAAAATGTAATTTATTAATATTATATATTTTATTATTTTGACCAATAATTGTTAATTTGATTTTATGATTTAATTTTTATTATTTTCTAAAAATATGTATATATTTTTGAAATATTTTTAATTTAAATGATATTTTGAAATTTTAAATTCCATACTTAAATATATTTATTTTAATGATGATTTATGAGTTATTACCATATTTTTAAAAAGTCCAAAAATATAAATCGTCAATAAATATAATATATGAGTTGTTACCATATTTTAAAAAAATTACCAGAAATGTAAATTAACATTAAATATAATTGTCTATGCCATATTAATCTATAAGACATGTCATCAATTTTAGTAGTCATGTCACAATTATTAATCTAGGTGTTTTCCTGCACCATGTGTAGTGATGAATTTTGTAAAAGTTAAATTTTATATTTTAAAATGTCATTTATTAATATTATATATTTTATTATTTTGACCAATAATTGATATAAATATCATTAATTAAGCATAAAATTAAGAGAAAATATTTTTTTTTATTTTAAATTATATTTAAGAATATATATGTATATATATAAAGTTAAAATCTTAGATAAAAAAATTATTTATTTCATTTGGTTAAATGTATTAAATCAACTTGTACAAAATTACTAAAAATCATATAAAATTGTATAGTTATCAAAAATTAAAACTAAATAATATTTATATAATTTGTAGATATCTAAAAGAAACTAATGATATTACGGTTTAAATTTTTTAAAAAAATATTCAGAAAATTTAGAAAAAATTTTAGATAATAAAAATTTTATAATTATAAAAGTAAAATTATATAATATTTCGAAATTCAAAATGTCATATTTGAATATATTTATTTTAGTGATGATTTATGAGTTATTACCATATTCTACAAAGTTTACCAAAAATATAAATCAGTATTAAATGTAATATATGAGTTATTGTCATATTCTAAAAAGATTTCCAAAAATATATATCAACATTAAATGTAATTGTCCATGTCATATTTAACCATATGACATGTCATCAATCTTAATAGCCACATCACAATTCTTTTTGTGAGAATGATTGTAGAGAAGACATGTGGCAAAATCACTTCTCAAATATAGACTAGGGGATTTGTAGCAAAAGTATTTAGATTTTTTTTTAAACATCTACGTGAACATGTAGACGTAAATAACATAGTAATACCTTTCAGTCAACCATATATTTGTAATATTTTGTTTTGTTTAGGAAATTATATAGCAATGTTTATAGAAAAATATATAAAATAATCTTTATTGAAGATTTTAAAACTTATGACATTATTACATTTACTTTGGGACTCAATCTTATTATATAAAACTTGGTTCTTCAAAGTTACTAATTAACATGATCGCGACACGTGTCATTAAATTTTTTAAGATTGCGACATGTGTTAATCTATATTATAATTAAAAATATATATTAAGATAATAACAAAAACAAATTTTGTTAAAAAATTAATTGTAAGTATATCTAATAGTAATTTTCCATTTTAAAATCCTAAACAAAACATAGTTGCAAATAATTATTTGATAGTAATTTTCCTTTTAATATTTTTAAAGAGGTTAAAATTCATAATGATATAAAATATATATACTAAGATAACAAAAAAACGAATTTTGAAATAAATTAGTTTTAAAATTGATTTAATAGTAAAAAGGAAATTTTTATAAATACTTAATAATATTCTAAAATTACTTAATAGGAAAATTGGTTCTTCAAAGTTGTTAATTAACATGATTGTGACACATGACAATTATACATTTAAAATTGTGATATGTGTTAAACTACTTCATAATTTTAAAAATATATATAAGATAATAAAAACAATTTTTTGGTGAAATTAATTATATAGTAAATTTGCATTTTAAAAATCTTAAACAAAATATTATTTAATAGTAATTTCTTTTTTAAATAATGCGACATGTTTTAGAATATATCATGAATAAAACAATATATACTAAGAAAATAAAAATAAAAACGAATTTTGAAATTATTTAAGAGTAAAAAGAAAATTTAAAAATTACTTAATAATATTATTTTAGAAATATTATTTGATAGTAATTTTTCTCTTAATATTTTGAAGTTGTGTTAGAATATCTCATGATTAAAAATATATATACTAATAAAATTAAAAGAAATTGAAGAAATAATTTTCGTTAATTTAATAGTAAAATTTAATTTTAAAAAATATTTAATTGTAAAATTTAATTTTAAAAATTATTTAATAGTAATATTTAGAAAATTTCCTTTTTACAAATCTTAAAGAAGAGAAGTTTGTAAAATAACTTATTTAATACTAATTTCCTTTTTCCAAAATCCAAAAAAGATAATTGTAAAAGATTATTTGATATTAATTTCCTTATAAAATTTTGACATTTGTTAAAATATCTTATGATTAATAAAATATATAGGAAGATAATAAAAACAATTTGTGTTTTAAAAAGTAATTTTTTGCAGGATTGAGCAAGAAAAATATCTGGTGAGTTTTCTTGCATGTTCTTTCACATTTTCGCGTGTTATCTTTTTTTTTGGTGTCACATGAGGAAATAATTAGATATCCCGATCTTCACATTAAACTGACGTTGAACTTTTTCTAAAAAGAATATAATTATCATGGTGTTATACATTAGTTATTGTTACAATTATACTTAGCCGTTTGAACGTATAGATGTAGTGGTGAATTTGAATCGGATATCCGGATTTTTGGAGATATTCTAATCCGATCCATTTTGTTATAATAATCAATTATTTGATCCAATTCGATCTGTAGCCACACGAATATTCGGTGCTCCGGATATTCATATAATTTTAGATTTTCGACCGGATATCCGATTCGATCCGCACAAATAAATTAAAATTAGTAAATAAATCATAAATTCCAAATATAAGATAAAATAATAATAACATTTTATTACAAAAATAAAAATTTATTACTTTTAAAATTATAATAAATAACTTAATAAATTTATTAAAAAAGTACTAGAAAACTTATATACAATATAATATTTATATAAATTATTTATATACATATACGTCTTTACATACATGTATATGTATTCATATAACGGATCAGATCAGATATTCATTCTTAATAATATTAGTATTTTTTGATTTGCTTCGTTTCTTACAGATATTGCATATAAGTATTTTCTTTGCTTTGTAGAGTTACATATATTTGAAATTTCGGTTCAAATCGAAACAGATAAAATCAAAATTTACGGATATTTTGTCCAACTGTTATGGTATTGTGACTAAGTTAATGTGACTATTATGCTTATATGTGATTATGATTATGTGTGTTTATTTTTATCAACATATAAAAATTGGTTATGTTATTGTAGATCATGCTACTATGAAATTTAAATCAAAGAGAATGATTTTCCAATAGATTGTTGTAGGTCATGCTATTAAGGAATTTAAATAAAAAAATGAAGACTTTCCAATAGAATAGTGTTATGGATAACTCGCCTATACAATATGAATATTGATGCCGAAATCCTAACCGGAAGTTATGTGGAAAAACATATTTGTATTCTTAGAATAAGTCTCATACCTACAGATGCAAGATGACCTTTCAAAATGAAAAGACTTCAATTTTCTTTTTTGATGAAATTTCATATTTATTGATCAAAAGGCATTTACAAAAGAATAGGACTACAAAGAATGATTGTTTTTAAAGCCTATAAACGAAACAGAAAAACAGGAAAAGAGAAGATCTTAAGGTGAAACTTCAAACCATCGGGTAAGGAGCCCTCTGAGCTTGTGGTCATGGTTATATTTGAGAGAAGATATCCTGTTCCGCATGGTTTTATCAATGAGGCGAGTCACCTGATTGGCTGTAGACCGTGGCTTGTTGTGCCTTCTTCCATTTCGCTCTCTCCAGATGCTATATATGACCATCTGAAATACCATCCTCAGCAGTACCGAGTCCAGAAGTGGAGAGGTGGTGCGCTGAATAGAGCTCAGCGTATGGGACCAGTCCGGGTTCATTCTTCTACCAAGCAAGCGGCCTGCAACATTATCCCACACCGTGTAGCTGAAGGGACAGGCAAAGAAAAGATGGTCTCTTGTTTCATCTTGTTCCCCACATAGAGTGCAGTGTTGTGTGATGCCCCAATTGCGCATTCTGTCCCCGGTCGATAACCTGTTCTTCACTGCCAACCAAGTCATGAAGCTATACCTAGGAATCCCCTGAGTGAACCACACAACCTTACTCCAAGGCACTATTTGTCGTCTGTCTCTAATCTGGTGCCAAGTTTCCTTAGATGAAAAAGTAGGCTTGAACTGGTCATCAGAATGTCTCCAAAGCCTCAAATCGTTCCCATTCTCTGCGCAAGGAACTGGGGCTTGCAATATCTGATTGAGTAAAGACGGAAACAAACGACCTCGCCGGTTCCCAATGTGCCAGCAACCATCTCTGATAATGTCACTAACTCGAGCAGTACGAGGAACGCCAAAATGGATTGTACCTGCATCACCAGTAATATCAATGAGCTTCCCTTGATCAAGCCAGTTGTCGAACCAGAAAAACACATCGTTTCCATTCTGGACAGCAGCCTTCATGAAGGGGTATGCTATATCTCTGAGTTTTAAGAGTTTCCTCCATATCCAAGAACCTTTTTGATCATCCTTCATATCCCAAAAAGAGCCATCTCTGAGTAAATAATGCCGTACCCAAGAAACCCAAAGGGAGCCTGCTAGAGTAAACAGTCGCCAGATCAGCTGTAGAGAGAAAACTGTCGATGAATCTCTGAGTCTCCTTAAACCCAAACCTCCTTCATCTTTCGGATAGCAGAGCTCAGCCCAGGCGACCTTAGCTTTGTGGGATTGATGCGGAGATCCCGACCAAAGAAAAGCACTACAGAGGCTCTCTATCTCATTCAAGCAAGCAATAGGAAGGATAAAAGCAGAGCTCCAAAAGTTAACAATACTCGTGATAACTGACTTGATCAATTGAAGTCGACCTGCGAAGGAGAGACTCTTGTTGGACCAGGTGAGCATCCGACTGCGGACTTTGTCTATCAATGGTTCGTAGTCATGCTTTGACAGTGCCTTAGTAGTTAGTGGAAACCCCAGGTAACGGATAGGCAGTGTTCCCGTGTTGATGCCCTTACCGGCTGCAGCAGTGCTAAGCGCAGCAGAGATATTGCCTGAGGTAAAAATAGTAGACTTCATCGCATTTATATAGAGCCCAGAGACGCTTGCGAATTGATCCAGAACCGCCATAATACCCTCTAGGGAGCTCACTTTCCCATCTGAGAACACAAGAATGTCGTCAGCAAAGCTCAAATGTGTGAGCTTAACTCCAAGGCAGTTTGGGTGATAGCCAAACTTCCCTTCCTCTGCCGCTAGGTTGAGCATCTTAGAGAGAACGTTGTTGAGAATGACATATAGGTAAGGCGACAAGGAGCAACCCTGGCGAATACCCCGAGCACTTGTGAAAAAGCCCTCTAGACTACCATTAACAGCAACAGAGAAGGAAGCTGTTGAGATGCAAGCAGTGATCCACGTGATAAACTGGTCCGGCAGGTTCATTGCTTTGAGAACAGAGGCTATGAAGGACCATTTAACTGTGTCAAATGCCTTCGCTATGTCGAACTTAATAGCACAACGAGGAGAGGAAGATGGCTTGTGGTACCCGTTAACCAGTTCAGTTGCCAGCAGCACATTCTCTATAAGGAGCCGACCCTTAATAAATGCACTCTGGTTAGGCTCAATAGCATCAGGAAGAATCTCTTTCAGTCGACAGGCGAGAATCTTGGAAATCACCTTATAGAGGAGGTTACAGCAAGCTATAGGGCGATAGTCTTTCATGGACTGAGCCGCATCAGACTTTGGTATCAACGATAGGATGGTAGCGTTTACCCCCGACGGAAGAAATCCAAACAAGAAGAAGGATTGCACTGCAGTATAACGAAGTCCTTCCCAATCACAGGCCAAGCAGCGACATAGAACTCCTTAGTAAACCCGTCTGGTCCTGAAACCTTGTCGTTAGGGAGAGCGAGCAGTGCAGATTTGATTTCTTCCCCACTCACTGGAGCCACCAAACCTGACGTCTTCGAAATGGGGCATCTGTAGGTCAACAGGTTTTGAAATGAAGCCAGTGAGACGTCCTGTCCTTCAATTTTCTATAAGAGTGTTCTATGAAATGACTATCAACCAGAACTAAGGTCAAAGCTTAAAAAGTTGGTCTATTTGTCAAGTTCAGTCTTACAATTATATGTCGCACTATCAAGAGTCACTACAACTGGAGAACTTCAAATTTGTAAAACATACCGACAATGGTGTTTTACAAAATATTGTATATAGAAAAAGATGTTAAAGTCACACCATGAATGTTAAAGTAAATAAATTTGATGTTTTATCTAGAAATATATTCGATATTTAGCTGACTATCGATAAAAAATATTGACTGGTGTTATGTAATATTAATATTTTTAATTGTGTCGTTTTTAGTTTTCTTACACAATATAAACAATATAGAGAGTTCACAGTTCTATATATTTCAATTAATTATAGCTAATATTATTTTGAAAAATTATAAAAAGTGAAGTATTTATTAAAAAATATAAATATCAATGTACTATTTAAAACACTTTTATTATTAAAATAGAATATCAATAAAAAAGTTATGTAAGAAAACAGATTATTGTTATTAAAATGTCACCAATATATACTGAAAATCCAAGAACTAACGTGAGAAACTATTTCCAATCTTTTTATGTGTTCGTGAATTAAAACATCAAATAAAACCCGTGCAACGCACGGGTCCATATCTAGTAAGTTATAAAATTTGGATTTTTGAAAATTATAATAATGTTTGTGATACCAAAGGTGGCCTCATTTGTAAAATTAATTTTCCTATATAAATCTTCACTTGATATATGTAAACTATAACATAAATAAATGTAAAATATTAGAACTTTGTTAAATAATTTTCATTAAACATTCATTAACAAAAACAGAGGAGGTCAGTGGTGTTTAAGGGATAACTCCAATACGGCGAATCTGCGGTTCGATCCCCACTGGCCACCTGAGCTGCCTTAAATGGTAAGAATATATGGCTGATGTGGGCCTCGTGAAATTAGTCGGTTGATCTCGGTCGCCGGATCCCTATGATTATAAAAAAATAGAGGAAGTAAATCAAATTTGATACACCATGAGGAGTAGGAGCACTATTAGTCTACTACTATTACCAAAAATATATCTTGTGAGAATCTCAGGGTCAGATGTCAAAACTGAAAAGTCATATGAAAACCCTTCTTAGGAATCTGATAAATCAATTATTGGAGTTTGAAACTAACAAGTATGTACATAGTTATCTTTAAAAAAACTATTCATAGTTTTTTTTTTTGTCAACAAACTTTCATTCATTTGAAAGAGCCGGCAGACTTTTACAAGGTTTCAGTTACATTGAAAGGCTCCAACAAAAGAAACATAATATTTAAAGCCCAATAGAAAGAACAGCCCAAATTCTAGAAAACTCTAGCAGCTTCATCTAAGTGCTATGTGTGTTAACACGTGTCTTTCATGCAGAAAGAGGTCGTCGATGCCGTGAACCACTATCTGCCGACGCCGTTCACCGGAAGCCACCGAAAAGACTATGTTCTCTCAACTCTTTTCTGTATCAAACACCTTTTCAATGAACCTGAGACCATACTCTCCTTCGCACCTCTACTCCTTCGATCTCCAATCTCTTCCTTTGGATATGAAGAACTCCAAATACCTTCGATTGATTTAGAACCAACTATTGCCAAAATATTTGCTTGAAGCAAACTTCGGCTTTTCATAAGTTGAATCAAAACCAGGAAGGTTAATCTGCAAAACTCAAATCTCTAACCCTTCTGAATACTTTGCTTAGATCTATGACAGCAAAGATTGATTTCATCAAGTAATAGAGGTTGAAGATGACCATTGGAGAAGATGAAAGGCCAAAGAAACAGCCGAAATCTGAATTTAGTCTGGAGAGTATGTGAAGTTTATTTAAAACAATACAAAAGACATCGCCATGCAAAGTTCAAATCGGATAACACCGAAGAAACAGTCCGCAGACGGAAAGGAGGATCGGACTAAGCCGAAGAGCCATGAAATATTTACACAAAAGAAACAAAAAGCAAAAGAAAGTAGGTGACCGGCGGTGGTGAACCACCCGCCTCTAACCCCAATTTTTTTTTTTTGAAAACTCTGAGAGAGAAGTTAGAGGATACTAGAGAGAGAAGTTAAATTGACAGACTTTGTTACTACACGCCACCAAACTATTCATAGTTATAATTTTATGTGACGTTAAAACATCAAGAAAATATTCAATAAAGTAACAATAAAATAATTGAAACTAAAAACCACATGAAATGGGTCGATTTGTTTGTTTCCTAAAATTTAAATTTTGTTATTTTTTTCTGGTTGAACGATTATCTCAATATCAAAAGCGTGACATATGACATCTGAAACGTAAAGCTTTTTCCCCACACCCACCCGGCCATCTATTTCCACGTCACTAATTTGTTACCTTTTGTGGCGATAATATGGGTCCCATGTCTCGGTTGCCACGTGTGTATATTTCTTCCACTGGGAATCACACGTGTCGAATTTTCATTGGAACAATAATAAGTAACGGAGGCCACAGAAAAATAAATAAACTAACCTTTTTTGGTAAACTAACCTAATTTTATTACAGCTTACAAATGAAATTAGAAAATTCTTCAATTTTTCTTCACTTTTGATATTACTTTATCGTAAATAACTATTTATTACAGCAAGATATAGCGATTATTGGACTTTGATGTGTTATTGTAATTTGTCATCAACTAACGAAGAAAGCGATAAATCTTGCTATCTTTTGTATATCAATATATATTAATTTTTGTCACCAGATACTATATATAAAATGAAAATAGCAACATATTTCGTTTTTCGACGTTAATTACAGCTTCCTCTCCATTGTCGTAGTTCGTCCATGTCGAGCATATATTAAACACAGCCAAAATATCTATGTTTAGATTATAGGGATACATTATAGTTATCATATAGTCTAATGACTAATATGTCCTCAGTATTTGGTTAATCTTGTAATTACACAGATTCGACATGATTAGTCAGGCTTTGTATATGTGTCGCATTGTCGCACATTAAGATTCTTTAGTGCAACCAAAGCACACTAAAATCGGCTGAAATATGGGGAATATTGTACTTTTTGATCATCGCTAACATGAATTATGTGACTCTAAATTATTTCAGTAACTAGTTAAGGTATGGTAATGTTAAAAAAAAAAATTCTCCTGCTATTGTGTTAATACAATTGCCTTAATTATGTTTAATTACTAAGTTGTATTGTATATACCTTTGTATGAAATCATTGATGATTTTTCATACTTCTTATCTACATTAACACATATTGCTACAGTATTTTAGATTCATGATACATCATAAAAATTTACATAACGTTTGCATGGGCTATAAATCTTTATACTCAATCCTTCCATGAATTTTTTAACAAATAACTAAATTTATGTACATGCATCGTGTTAATAATAGTAAATTTAACACGAAGATATATATATACATGAAATAATATGGCTTTTAATGTGAAACTCTTTAACATAATTACAAAAACTATCTGTTAATGTATCAATTGATTTTTGGCGTTAAACTAAGACATGCATTTTAAAGGATATGATGGTATATATATTTAAAATACTTTTAAAAAAATAAAAAATCAGATATTTTGGATAAAAATCTTTCACCAAAGAATCAATGTAAAACTCTTCAAAATATATGTTTTCTTTGCATTTTTAGTTTTTTTACCCTAATCTCCGCGGGTGTATGTAAGAAAAAACATACGATTAGAACCCACAAATTAGCGTTTTATGTGGCCATTTAAAAGAATGGTAACGCTGACTCTGTGAAGCATTTTTCAGCACACCTATCCCACAAAAATAAAATATCTAACAGAAAAAAGAGAGGAAGAATCTCAGAGTAAATATTATATGAGCTTCTCCTACCATCACAACCAAATCATCCGATCACGGTGCTAGACTAACAACGGAGAACGAACTCGCCATGGAGAGCACCGATTCTTCCGGTGGTCCTCCACCACCACCTCAGCCTAACCTTCCTCCAGGATTTCGGTTTCATCCAACCGATGAAGAGCTCGTCGTTCACTACCTCAAACGCAAAGCAGCCTCCGCCCCTTTACCTGTCGCCATCATCGCTGAAGTTGATCTCTACAAATTTGATCCATGGGAACTTCCAGGTATGTATGATCATCATCATTATTTATTGTTTTTTAAATACAAAGAGGTTATAATTTTTCAAACCTTAAATCACAATATGTAATATTATGTGAATGCTGTGTCGTTTTGGTCAATGGGCTTTCTTGGGCCTCGTCTGCGTGTCACTAAAGAAGAAACCAAAAGAAGACTTGGGCTTTAGCGATCAGTCTATTGAGACTTAAGCTCGTCGAGCTGGAAGAATTTGTTACAGTGGGTCCTACTGTAACAACCATCGTCGTTCTCATATATAAGAAGCAGAGCAGAGAGAGAAAGCTACGGTTACAGAGTAAGCGAGATAAGGGAGAGAGAGATACTACAGAGGAGGAGAAAGACGATCAAGATAGAGAGATCAAAGGAGCGGTCTAGCTCTTGAGGTCACAGCTCTTTCTCCGGTTCACGGCTGCGGATCTTCGTCGTCGGAAGATTCAGAGACAGACAGAGAGTCGTCCTCGTCGCAGTCGCTGTGGTACTCTTCTCCGGTGTACGTCTTGTGTATGAGCTTGTAATAGCTGCACATGTAAAACGAATCGATATCAATCTCGGTATCATTCACTATTGTATCACTCTGATCTATAGTGAAAGCTTGAGAGTTTCGATCTCTCCCCAGTCAGTAGGAAACGAAGACTGGGTAAACAATTGCTGTGTTCCTTACGTTTCTAGTTGCTAGATCTCACTCGAATCAAAACCAAATCGTAAACTAGAATACAAAGATAGATCGGAATTGAATCTCGGTTCTCAACAAGTGGTATCAGAGCCAGGTTCTCGGCTCTGAGATTCTGGATTTGATCTGTGGTGTTCTTGTGGATGCTGCGTTGTGTTTGTGATCTGTGGTTGTTGAACAGATCGCGATGGAGTCAGTTCGAACGAGATTCGAAATGGAGAAGTTCGATGGATCTGGTGATTTTGGGATGTGGAAGTTTAAGATGCTTATGCAACTTGAACTTCAAGGCTTGGGTAACATTCTTAGTGATGAAACTGTCAAAGATGCTAAAGAGGAGGTTGGTGATTCGTCAAGTTCTAAAGGCGATGGAGAAGATGTCAAGAAAGATCCACTGGCAAAGGAGAAAGACACTCGAGCAAGAAATCTGATTTGTTCGAGTTTGACTAATATCGTCTTGAGAAAGGTCATGAAAGAGACTACAGCTTTAGGAGTTTGGAGAGCTCTAGAAGGAGACTACCAGACTAAAACTCTACCTAATCGGATCTATCTCAAGCAGAGTTTTGCTAGTTATAAGATGGTGGAGAGCAAAAGTATTGAAGAAAACTTGGATACGTTCCTAAAGCTAGTCGATGATCTTGCAAGCTTGAACATACATGTCTCAGATGAGGATCAAGCTATTCAGATACTTACGAGTTTGCCTGCGCAGTATGACTCTCTAGTACATACTCTGAAGTACGGTAACGGGAAGGAAACTTTGACAGTGAAAGAAGTTACTACATCAGCTTATGCAAAGGAAGCTGAGCTGAAAGAAAAAGGTCTAACTGGGAAATCAAGATCAGGAGGAGCTGAGGGTCTTAGTGTGACCAGAGGAAGGAGTGACAAGCGTGGAGGAAATGGTAAAGGACGGTCTAAGAGCAACTATCATAGATCGAAGTCAAGACCTAAGGGTTCTACTAAGTCTAAGGAGTGCTGGAGCTGCGGTAAAGAAGGACATTTCAAGCGTGACTGTCCTAACAAAAAGGACAAAGGCATTGAAACTGCTAACGTTGTTCATGAGAAGGAGCAACCTATGATTCTTACTGCTAGTGTTCAAAAGACGAAGGATGAATGGGTTCTTGATTCAGGATGTTCTTTTCACATCACTCCTAACAAGTCGTTTCTATTTGATCTTGAAGAGTTGGATGGAGGAAAGGTCTACATGGGGAATAATACAACCAGTGTAGTGAAAGGGATTGGAAAAATCAAGATTATAAATCCTGATAAGTCTACGGTGATCTTAACGGATGTGAGATATGTGCCAGATATGAGTAAGAATCTGATCTCTTACGGGCAGTTAGAAAGCTGTGGATGCACGTATCAAGGAAGTGACTACAAGGTGACGTTCTACAGGCAGGGGAGACTGGTTTTCTCTGGGTGCTATAGAAATGGTTTGTATTATCTACAAGGAGAAGTGGTCAATTCTGAAGTGTCAGTGGCAAGAGCAGAAGTGGACATGACTAACATTTGGCATTCGAGACTCGGGCATATGAGTTTAAAGAATATGAATCTGTTAGTGAAGAGAGGCTATCTTGATACCAAGGAAGTTCACACATTGAGTTTCTGTGAAGAGTGCGTACTAGGAAAGGCTCATCGACAACCGTTTCCGACTGCAAAACAAAACTCAGAAGCTATTCTAGACTACATTCACTCGGATCTTTGGGGTTCACCTGCTAACGAAGAAAGCTTATCAGGGTGCAGATACTTCTTAACGATGATTGATGATTACTCTAAGAAGATTTGGATTCATTTTCTACGTACTAAAGATGAAGTGTATGCGAATGTAGTTGAGTGGAAAGCTCTAGTTGAAAATCAAACAAGCAAGAAGATCAAGTGCTTACGCACTGATAATGGTCTGGAGTTCTGCAATATGTTGATGGACAAGATGTGTAAGGATTCAGGAATCAAACGACATAAGACGTGTTCTTATACTCCGCAACAGAACGGGGTTGCGGAGAGGATGAATCGTACTATTGCAGATAAGATCAGATGTATGCTTGCGGAGTCAGGTTTGGAAAAGAAGTTTTGGGCAGAGGCAGCCTCCACTGCAGTTTATCTGATAAACAGAACGCCTAGTGCTGCTATTGAGTTTAAGATACCAGAGGAGGTGTGGTCAGGAACTAAGGTGGAGTACGGTCATCTAAGGAGATTTGGTTGTATTGCTTATGTTCATACAGTGCAGGATAAGATGAGTCCTAGAGCGTTGAAGGGAATCTTCATGGGTTATCCACAAGGCACTAAGGGTTATCGTGTGTGGCTTCCTGACGAAGGAAAGTCAACAATCAGTAGAAATGTTGTCTTCGATGAAGAAAAGCTCTATGAGAAGTCTAAGGAAGAAAAAATTAAAGGGAAGAGAAAGGTTTCATTCAGCCCAGACTTGGTTCGTGGTCCTTCAAGTAGTGGTGAAGGTGGAGCTTCGTCATCATCATCGTCGTCTGAGTCTGGTGAAGATTCAGAGTCAGAGGCAGAACAGCAAGAGGGTTCTTCATCTACTGATAGTCTGGACGGTTACCTTCTTGCAAGAGATAGAGTGAGAAGAACTACAAAGCTTCCTGCAATCTTTGAAAGCGGAGATTTTGTCGCATATGCTCTAAGTTGTGCTGAAGACATAGAAGTGTCCGAACCTAAGACCTATGCAGAGGCAAGAGCGAGTAAAGATTGGGATAAATGGAATGCTTCTATGGGAGATGAGAAGACTTCTTTGGATAAGAATCATACTTGGGATATTGTTGATCGACCTTTGAGACAGAGAGTTATCGGCTCTAAGTGGATTTACAAGTACAAGGAAGGGATTCCTGGAGTTGAGGATCCTAGGTACAAGTCTAGACTCGTTGCAAAAGGTTTCACTCAAGTGGAAGGGGTTGATTACAACGAGATATTTGCTCCAGTAGTCAAGCATGTTTCTATCCGAATGCTACTTTCTTTCGTAGTGAATTTTGACACTGAGCTGGAGCAAATGGATGTTAAGACGGCTTTCTTAAATGGATATCTAGATGAGAAGATCTACATGGAGCAACCAGAAGGGTATATTAAGAAAGGTGATGAGGGGAAAGTTTGCTTATTGAAGAAGTCCTTGTACGGGTTAAAGCAATCACCTCGTCAGTGGAATTTGAGATTCGATGCTTTCATCAAGGAAAAGGGTTTTACGAGATGTATTAAAGATCCTTGTGTTTACTGGAAGGGTAAGGGAGCTGCAGAGAGTGTGTATCTGCTTCTGTACGTGGATGACATGCTCATTGCGGCTAAAGATATGAAGAAGGTAAAGAATCTCAAAGATCTCCTGAAGAAGGAATTCGAGATGAAAGATTTGGGACCAGCTACTCGAATTCTAGGAATGGAGATCACTAGAGATAGAGAAAAGGGAATTCTGAAGCTATCTCAAGAGAGATATGTGAAACAAGTTCTGAAGACGTTTGGAATGGAGAACTGCAAACCAGTGGGAACACCGGTTGGAGCTCATTTCAAACTAAGGAGTTTAACGCCCGAGGAGTGGGAAAAGCAGAAACACTTAATGGAGGATACCCCTTATGCGAGTGCAGTGGGGAGTTTGATGTATGCTATGATTGGAACTAGACCAGACCTGGGGTACGCAGTTGGTCTAGTAAGCCGATTTATGGCTAAACCTAGTCGTGAGCACTGGGAAGCAGTTAAGTGGATTATGCGGTATCTTCAAGGGTCATCAGAAGTTTGTCTACATTTCTCTAAGGGTGATCAGTTTGAGGTGGAGGGTTTTAGTGATTCAGACTACTCAACTGATCGTGACAAGAGGAGGTCAGTTACCGGTTATGCGTTTCAAGTTGGTGGTAATACAGTGAGCTGGAGGTCTGCACTGCAGCATGTAGTAGCCCTTTCTACTACAGAGGCTGAGTACATGGCACTCTCAGAAGCTACTAAGGAGGGGTTATGGTTGAGAGAATTTTGCTGTGAGTTGGGGTTTGAGGCAAAGTTTTTCAGACTTCATTGCGATTCACAAAGTGCTATATGCCTAGCTAAGAATGCAGTGCATCATGACAAAACGAAGCATGTGGCAAACAAAATTCATTTCATCAGAGATATTGTTGATTTTGGCCTAGTCAAGATTCACAAGATACATACTACCCAAAATCCAGCTGATATGCTAACTAAAGGTTTACCTGTAAAGGCGTTCGAGAATTGTCTCGTAACGCTGGGGGTCACCGCCTGATTTCCTATTGAGGTACTCCGAGATGACTCTGTTGTTTGGTCGTCTCATCAGAAGGGAGTACATGAAAAGAAGAGAGCAGAGGTGTTAGTACTCGGCTCTTGGATAAAAAAACAACAAATCTACTAATGTTAGTTTGAAGGAGGAAGAAGGCTTACGCTGGAGTTTCTTCCTGACCAAACGGGTTCAGGTATTTGTTATCTGACAAAGGGAAGAACTGTTAGTATCTCGAGACTTGGAGTATTCATGTTTGAGGGATACTTACAGATTTCAAGAGCAGAGAGCTTTGCGAGTTCTTCAGTTCTTGAGCTCGGTTTTGAAGTTTCTGGTTTCTCATCAGGGGTTGCTTCAACCAGTTTGGGAGCATCTGGAACTTTGAATCCGTCTGGCAAGGTCAGTGTTGGTGATCTGGGTATCTCATCGGTGTAGATGAGAATGTCAGGACTTGCAACGGGTGGTTGTTCGGGGCTGTGGTTCATCAGGATTGGACTCGGGTTGGGTTCATCGTTTGAAGCACAGCGACCAATGGAATTTGAGGGGCTTGACTTAGTGGAGTTGGACATGGTTCTTTTTTCACGGTGGTTTGGTTTGTCTCTCTGGAGGTTCTCTGCGGTGGAGCAGCTGAGTTGTGTTTTGACCTAAACGTCAAGGTGGAGAATTGTGAATGCTGTGTCGTTTTGGTCAATGGGCTTTCTTGGGCCTCGTCTGCGTGTCACTAAAGAAGAAACCAAAAGAAGACTTGGGCTTTAGCGATCAGTCTATTGAGACTTAAGCTCGTCGAGCTGGAAGAATTTGTTACAGTGGGTCCTACTGTAACAACCATCGTCGTTCTCATATATAAGAAGCAGAGCAGAGAGAGAAAGCTACGGTTACAGAGTAAGCGAGATAAGGGAGAGAGAGATACTACAGAGGAGGAGAAAGACGATCAAGATAGAGAGATCAAAGGAGCGGTCTAGCTCTTGAGGTCACAGCTCTTTCTCCGGTTCACGGCTGCGGATCTTCGTCGTCGGAAGATTCAGAGACAGACAGAGAGTCGTCCTCGTCGCAGTCGCTGTGGTACTCTTCTCCGGTGTACGTCTTGTGTATGAGCTTGTAATAGCTGCACATGTAAAACGAATCGATATCAATCTCGGTATCATTCACTATTGTATCACTCTGATCTATAGTGAAAGCTTGAGAGTTTCGATCTCTCCCCAGTCAGTAGGAAACGAAGACTGGGTAAACAATTGCTGTGTTCCTTACGTTTCTAGTTGCTAGATCTCACTCGAATCAAAACCAAATCGTAAACTAGAATACAAAGATAGATCGGAATTGAATCTCGGTTCTCAACATATTAGTTTCATATAAGCGATCATAAATCATCATCCAAGTTTCTACATCTTTTTATTTTAAAACTTTTAATATGATTTTTTTCTTCCTTCCCCCGGAGATCATTTCTCTTTGACGTGTGATCTAACTTTTTTGTTTTGTTTTGGTTTGGTTTGTTCTTATAGCCAAGGCATCGTTTGGTGAGCAAGAATGGTACTTCTTCAGTCCTAGAGATCGGAAGTATCCAAACGGAGCTAGGCCGAACAGAGCGGCGACGTCAGGGTACTGGAAAGCGACGGGTACTGACAAACCGGTGCTAGCCTCGGACGGGAACCAGAAGGTCGGCGTGAAGAAGGCACTGGTCTTCTACAGTGGCAAACCTCCAAAAGGTATTAAAAGTGATTGGATCATGCACGAGTATCGTCTCATAGACAACAAACCAAACAACAGACCACCAGGTTGTGACTTCGGTAACAAGAAAAACTCCCTCCGGGTATGTAATAATAACATACTAGTGTACTCTTCTTAATGTTGTCTTTATGATTTTATTTTTAATTATTTTTTTGTGGAATATTCTTATATTAGCTTGATGATTGGGTGCTATGTCGCATCTACAAGAAAAACAACTCCGGTCGACATGTGGATAACGATAAGGATCATGATATGATTGATTACATCTTCAGGAAAATCCCTCCACCGTTATCTATGGCGGGACTTCACCATAATGTCTCAAGATCAGCGAGCTTCTTCCCCGGCGGTTACGGAATTTTCTCCGACGGCCATCACGGTCTGTACGAAGGAGGAAGTGGCATGATCAACAACAACATGGCAGTCTGCAGCAACGGTGCTGGCTCTGTTAATGGTGATCCTGACGCCGTCGGTAACTGTTTGAATCCTGCTTCCTCCTCTGGACCGATGATGATGGCGAACCTGAAACGAGCTCTTCCGGTGCCTTTTTGGCCTTTAGCGGAGGAGGAACATGATTTATCTCAGAGAAAACGTTTTCATGGCGGAGCAGGAGGAGGAGAATGTTCGAACATGTCTTCTTCGATGATGGAAGAGACACCACCGTTGATGCAACAACAAGTTGGTGTGTTAGGAGATGGGTTATTCGGAACGACGTTGTACCAATTACCTGGTTTAAACTTTTACTCATCTTAAATCAATATGTGTTTCGCCGCCGGTGTGAAAAAAAATTACGGTGACAGTGACGAATTGCAGAGTACGGTTTTTATGATTGGTGGGGTCATTTGCATTGTGTAGTTTGAGATTTGTGTATATATTTTGGGTTAACTAATTGGTCATAGCTAGGGGATTTAGAGAGGGGGAGATGTGAGGCAAAAAATCTTATACATACATAGGATTATTGAAAGAGTATACTGTTCTCTTGATTTAAATGTTGAAATGTAAAAATATACATACTTAGATGTTTAAATAATATATTGTATAGATGCATTTAGTCATCTCAATTATATTTGAGATTGTATTCTCTTTGTAAAAGGAAACGATAAAAAATAAATAAAAATAGCTGTGTAACTGTGTACTTTTCATGTGGATTGTGTTTTATAAATTTAAGAGTCTCTAAATGTTATCTTTTCAAAAGAAATTTAAGATATTTAAAAAAAAAATTAAAATTTTTAAAATAGTACCAAATTTGAAGTAAAATTAGAATATTAGATATATTTTTGAGAAATAATTAACAATATCAATCTACTATAAGTTAAGATGTTGAGCGAAGATTTCTTATTAGCTACTAGGGTAAACCCGCCCTACGGGCGGGCAAATAAATAAATTTATAATACAAATTTATTTTAACTATTAATTTACTTTTAAATAAAAACAGTATTAAGGTTCATTAAGGTTACTTTAAACATGTTAATGAATTTATATTTATTTAAAAGATAAATTATTATTTGAACATATTAGAGATTGTCAGGATTTTTTATGAAAAGACTATATTTAATTTATTTTATTCCATTCAAAATACTTAATAAGAAAATTTTTAAATGTTAAATAGAAATAAATAATAAAATAATGTTATGTGTCAGTATAAAAATATTTTTTAATATTTAGGTTTAAGATTTTCAAAAATATATGATTATATAACACCAAAATTTACTTAACTTGATTTGCTTAACCTATTCGTTTAGTTAACAAATTTTTGAACCGAAGCATTCTTTGTTTCTAAAAAACTTAACCAACTGGTTTAGTTTACGAATTAGTTAACTTTTGAACTAAATCATTTGTCTATTTGGTGTATATACGTGTACGCATTCGTAAAAATGATTACTCTATTTTTGTTATTATGAATTTTTCCAATTTAGTATTTCATCACCTTTCTCATGTTAATTTCCCTATTTCAGTTTGGTGAACTAAAAAATAATTGAATAATTTTGTTATACGAAATTAGTTTGACGATATTAATCAAATCATTGATATTAAGGAAGTTGATCTTATACGGCATTATAATTATCTCAACCATAGCACTGGGACATTGAGATGCCATATATAGTTTCATCATTACCACTGTTTCATCCTTTCAAACCCCTGACAGAAAAGAAGCATCAACTTACAATTAACTATATGCTCTAGCTTCAACGAAGCCTAAACAACGCCAATAGATAAATCACTGTTCTTACTGATTCAAACTTAGTATTGACTCATCAAATCCTAAAAGAAAACTCAACCCTTTGTATGAATCTGTTGAAGAAAATCTCCTGTTGTCCAAAAAAAAAATTCTCCTTAAACACATCAAGCTGGTGACTTGTTATCAAATCCAAGAGGAACAAAGATTTTTTAACTACCCCAACTCGAGGGGGATCCAAATGAAGCTGGCAAAGATGTGATCATCAGTAAAATTTGAGAACAATACATCTAACGTTAGTAGCTGCGAAATTCAAACAATGGCCATTAATGTCTTATATTTTTCCGTGAAGAACCCTAGAAATTGAAGAGCAAGCGAAGGGTCAAGCATAAGGAAGATGATCCAACGGAGAGAAATCAAAACAAAATCAATAAAAAGAACAAATTGAAACAAAATCTAACAACAGAAAGCAAAATTATCTCCCAGAAAAAGCTTTGAATAAAAAATTTGATAATCAATACATGAACAAATTTACACAAAATCCACAAACAAAGTCGAAAAATAAATCATCTCCCATAAACTAAAACTATCTGGAAGTATTATGTTGCGAGGAAAAAACTGGTGAAATATTATGATCAATCTTTCACTTATGATCCTTTCCTTGTAAAACAGAGAAGCCAAAACGTATGTGCCTGAGATTTAAAAGTTGTTGATGCTGAGGAGTTGCTGGTTTCCAAGTACCGGTGAACTCTGCAGTTTGGCGTAATATTTCTCTTATGGTGCTCTTGATTGTGGTGGTCACCTGTAAAATAAAGTTATCCAGTCATTGGTATAAGCAAGAGTATGGATGGCAGGAATAAGAATTAACTTAAAAACACTGCAATTATTTATATTGTTTACTTTGTCAAATTAGACAGCAAGATAGATGAGGCAACCATTTTAGTGAAAATAAAATTTCTGAGGATATTAAGAACTGTGAGTATGATGCTCAAAAGGATGAGAACTAACCTTTTTTATAGGTGATAATTACCGCCTGGAGATGTATAAGATTCAATGGATTCGAGATCGTGGCTGTAGTGGGTATAATAGCTAGGTCTCAATTAATGGTGCTGAATCAATGCCACTTTTAACGTTTCGTAATGTGAAGCATCAAACCTGTAACGGCATGAACAGATTCCGACGGCCATCTCAGAGCCGCCATAGTTGGTAGACGGATTCGGAACTTGCAAGAGCCGATGAACCCTAGAAATATGCGTCACGAAGAAGACATAAAGATAAGCCCAACCTATATAGGAAATTAAAAACAGAATATATATAATCAGATCAAATTTGTGAGTGGAGAGAACGATGAGATTTGGAGTGCTCTGCATCCCTATTTATAGAATAAGAAATTGGGAATAACATAGAAGGTTTATGAGGTAATTAAGAGCACGTAGTGGGGTGTTAAGATGAAAGGCCATAACTGAGAAATTAGTTGCTTTAAAATCTACTTCAATTGAGGGATTCGCAGAGACTGGGGGAAAATGGTAGAAGAGAAGACGGCTAAGTAGAGCTAGGAGAATATATTTCTGGGCTAATTTAATAAAGCCCAAATCAAATGGTTCAATATTTAAAGTGTAACGAAAAGCCCAAACATACGAAATACGGAAGTTAACGAAACGCATCACTTTGGCGAAAAAGGACACGTGTCAACTCGTGAACCTTCGAATTGATGACGTGGCTTCACCAGAAGAGAGTCCCCTTTTCTTTATAATAATAGATTATTAGAATTAAAATGAATTATTTATCGCTATTTAAGTCGGTCACTAATTTATTTATCAGCTTTACTAAAACATTGGTGATAAAGAAATATAAGAACTGTATATTTACCGAACAAAATGAAAACCCTCCCTAAATTATAAAGTTTTTATATGTAACTTTTTTAAAAATATTTTCTTTTTCTTTATTTATTTATTTGAATTTAACAGTTTCAAATAGACGCAGAGTCGATATAAAATCCGGAGATACCACATTAGTTTGCGGAATCTATATGAATCTATTTAAATTGAAAAACTTAACAGTTTCCTTCTTCATTTCAGATAAATATATGTACTTTTTAGTTGTCATTTTGCATGTAGATTTTGAAGATGGTATTTTAGATATCCTTTTAGAGAAAGATATGATATACTTTTAAACTTGTTATTTTAAAATTTAACTAGTTATTACCCTGGTGGTTTGTCTAGACTTATCTATTATGTCAAGCCCATGATTTGCTTTATAAATTATATCCAACTCTTTTGAAACGACCCAATGGCCATGAATGTGTACATTAAAAATATCAACATTCATATACATTATATTATTAAAAACAGTGAAGACCAATCTTATTTGGAAACATCCTGAACTTGCTGAACTAATAAAAAGTAATGATAAGTATCAACTACATAGTGTAGATAAGGAATTTCAATAATTGCTTGTAAAGCTATAAATATAATATAGTTTATACAATGGCCATCTCACGTTGATTGTGATTTTTCTTCTTATTTTCTATATATATATATTGTGTATCAATAAATTCATACCAAACGAATACTCCGTTTTGTAAGAAACTGTATTGTCAGTCCGTGATTAAGTATATTGTCTTACGACAGAAAAGTTGCTTATGTGTTATGTTAATAATCTAGCTAGCTAGTTTTTTTTTTTAAATTATCAGGAGGTTTGGGCTGAAGGTATTAGACCATCATTATTGGAAGACCCTTGGCAAAGTCTTTAAGAGAGAAAATGCTGGGACCGAAGAAGAAAGAAAATAGAAAAACTTTTATTTAAGGGTCAGCCTTTATTTTCCACCGAACAAAAAAAAAAACCAAAAAACCTTTAGTTAAGAGACTTACCCTTGATCCCTCCAATAATAATGGTCTAAACCCAAAACCACATTATATAATATTAGTTTTATTCCGGCGATCATTCGAAATATAGATCCTTGACACAACGGCTAGAGTCATTTTTAGTGACCTCTAGTTAGTTAGCTAGTAACCTTCTAGTAACTTTTTTTTTGTAAACTTTCTAGTAACTTTCTTTCCTTACTATACTTGTCATCAATACAATTAAAACAGCAGACATTTTTTTGACATCCCCTTGCCTTTTCAAACTATTTACATGAATGTCATTATCATTTATTTTTTAAAAACAAATATTATAGTAAATATTTAAATTGAGAAGATTTAGTTCCTATTAATATGGAAAATTTGGTACACTGTAGATACTATATTTCTATTAATATGCAACATAAAATAATTAATAAATTTTAATACATTAAGAGTTTTTAGTCTATTCCACAATTTTTTAAAAAATGATAACTTCTAAATACTACACAAGATTACAAATAATCGTAAAATAAATCTTATACGTTAGAAACAATATCCTAATAACTTTTTTCATAAATAGAAAAATCCTACTTAACTACTAAAATTAATAGATCGACACTATCCTATTAATACTCAATGTCTTCAAATAATATTAAGATCCAAAATAACTAATAAATTATATCAGCTTTCGAGATATATGATCAATATACGCGGTATTAGTATATAAAATCATATATCATTTTGTTCAAATTTAATAAAATTTTAAATTATAAAAATTATAAAAAGTAAAAAACTCTTTAAGTCAGTGTTTTTTAAATTTATGCAGACTTTGTACCCGACTGCTTTAGTCATTTGGTTATTGGGTCGGCTGCAAGTAAAATGTATATCAATAGTTTAATCAATTCAATATATAATTATACATATCAATATTAAAAATACAACAAAAATCATGTTAAAAAATTAGTAAAATTTTAAATATATTTTCTATGTTTTTTGTTTCACATAAAATATAAAAAAAATTAAACAGTTTTTTTTGTAACAGTTGGAGTTACCACATATAATAAAAAGTACAATACAATTAAAATGGCTAAGTATTTAAATATCTAATGAAAACATTGAGATTATATTTTAAATTGGATTAAATTAAAAAATAACAAGTTAAATCAAATTGGATTACACATCAATCATTTTTCAATTAAACTGGTAGCATCGGGTTTTTGCTATTTTGCGGGTTTATTGAAGTTTTAAATAATGGTTATTTCTTGAAACCCAGGCTAAATTATATATCGGATTAATAGATTTCCGGTTAGATCGTGAGTACAGATTGAATAGGGGTCTAGATTGAGTTTTTAAAAACGCGGATTTAAATGCAAAAGGTTAAATAGACAACATACCATACACTTTATAATATTGTTAAAGGAATTTCACATCATAAATTATCCCGCGCTTTAAAAGCGCGGATCAAAATCTAGTTAATTCTTAAAAGGCTTCTATCACGTCTAAAACGTAAATAAAAAAAACTATAACTATAAGATAGCTAGCTTATGATATATTCATCTTACGTCAACTGTAGTAGTTTTACTGAATCATAATTAATAATATGATTTGAACAAACAACCCCCTAGTTAAGATTGTTTCCAGATATGTTCAGGTGTGAGTGTTTTTTTTTTGAACATTATGGGTGTCATTTTCTTCTGCTCACAACTTTTTCTTTTATCAACCTAGACTTAGATTTTGGTTAGACATCGCCAACTATAATCCATTAACCGCATGCCATACAGGAAAGGTCATGACTGATCAAAGGTTTTGATTTAAAGCTTTTTTGTAAATGCAATTATAATGGCTAATTAGCAGTAAGTATTCTTTGGAAATTGTTCTAAAAATGTCTTCTTTGGACATGATTATTGACATCTTTATTTAGAGATTACGTTTTGAGTTCTTGTAAACCTTTTGACCCTTGAGGAGTAAGGAAATCTACATCCTTGGGAAAAGGAATTTCAAGTTACGGCCGGGACACATGTACAATATGTCTTTTAAAGATCTTTCAACGTTTAAGGATGTAATTAGCATACAAATATTATATAGCGGGTTATTGTCTCTAAGGATCACAAGCCCTCTCCTTTGAACTTAAAATCTGAATGAAGGTATATAGGGCTTACTTTAATGATCGGATCCAAGTTTAGGTGTATATCTGCAACCTGACATTCGTGGGGAATATTGGTCGGATTTTTATCCGGACGTCACGTAGCTGGCAAACCTAATACACACATTATGTGGGCTGGTGCATACAGCTGCTAGGTTCGATATTGTTTCAGAGCAATGGTGTCTTTCTCTCAAGCAATGCACCTCGTGACTCATGTGGTCCTCGTAAAGTGTTTCATGGCACGCGTACGAAACGAGAAAAAACTACCAAGGCAAAACCACCAAATCAAGCCCATTTGAAGAAGATACCGTCCAAATCTTTTGTTTATGTCGTCAACATCCATTTAACCAAACTTATATCTTGGTTCTAATGAGCTAGCTTCAATCACATTAGACAATATTAACAATTAACAAAAAAATAACTATACATACTAAATTATATATTTGTAAGATAGAAGTATGGCAGTTTGAGAGTTTTATTTACAATAAAAAAAGAATTCACAATAAAAAACATCCATAAACTTATATGTACATACATTCATAAAATGTTTTTAATTGGGTAAATTCCGGATCTTGGTTTCATAATTCAAAATCAAAATTATTTTTTAGATATTATGATTTTTAACGTCTGATTAATTATACTATTACAATGCTGAAAAATATTACATATGCAATTTTACAGCCGACAATTCTACTACTATATGATAATACACGTTTGACTGCGTTATACCGAGCCGTCCTATGAAATCCATGTTCGATGATACACCTGAGATTTGAATCCTAGACCTCCGGATGTAAAATCATTGATGAATATTTAGTCAAACCATTAGATTAAGAGAACTTCCACGGATATTCTGATTTTAAAAAATAACTTTGTATACTAAAAGTTGTTTAGTTCGGAGACGGAAGAAAATCACTTTTATAAAATTTCTACATGATATATGCTTTAAAACCAAACAAAGATCGTATTGATTAGAAGATAACAGTTGTTACATTTCCTTTTCGTAGAACAAGTCGTCCACGAACTCTAAAGAAAAGCAAGAAATTGGGTATTTAAGAAAAAGAGAACGAATAGATATGGAAAAAGAGTATCCGCTGTATGCATAAAAGATTACTAGAAGAAAGGGCCACCGATGGACCATATCTTCTACATCAGCAAAATAAATCATTATCTTTAAACCAAGAAATTAAAAACGCCTTTAATTACATTCTCTTCTAGATAATAAGTACAAACCGCCTTTCAGATATTTTGACATCATTAGCATTTAATTTTGGAAAACATACAGTACAATATTTATTTCAGGTTACACTTTTTTTTTTGAACGGAGGCTTTCTATTTCAGGTTACACTTCCCATACATTTCCATACTCTTTTGTTTTTCTAAAGTTTCGTTCATGCTCAGTTGAAAAGTTGAGATACCTATATTATATCTCCATGGGAAACAATGAACAATATCTCGTTGCTTCCACACATCATATGGGTTCTTAAAGAAAAACGATTGTGTAAGAAACTGAAAAAGAGAGAAAGATGGAAAAGTAAGAGGCAAGAAAAATGCACAATGAAGATCGGAGACAGCTATCTATAGAAAAGAAAAACAGCCGTTACAAGATTAACTCAAATCCAATAAATACATTTTGTTATAATGCGTTTACAATGGGAAAACAAATTGCACACCTTAACCAACAGTGCATTAGGAACCACTCGAAGTCAGTTCTGTTATGCTCCTAGTTCGATTTCCGTTGGGAGGATGGGTTTACGCTATGTTTCATTATTACCAACTGTTGTACCCGATCTAAGAAACCCAACAATTACTATCAAAGCTATATTGGAACCACACGAGTTGGTTAAATATATGGGACAGAAAATTTAGCTGTTTGGAACATGATTTTTTACAAAGCTCGACTGGTTGAACATAGATGAAAATCAACCATAACAATCAAAAAGGAAATTAATCGGGTCTAAGACCCGGATCACCTCTTAGTTATTCAATATATATATATATATATATTTCACCAAAAAGAAAACACAACTAGAACAGTTTGAAAACATTTGCAAAAAGTATAAAAAGTGAAGACAAAAGAGTACTAATTAAAGTAGCATTATCTTATTAGTGTAATTGATTTCATAAACACAATTGTGATATTTTTACTACCGCCACACCAAAAAACAAATATATGTGTGGATTAGAAGTTTTTACGTGGATTAGTTACATTAAACTTGTAGATTAAAAAAGTAAGGATAAGATATTAATGAAGATAAATAAGGCTTGGTTGGTGTAGATGAATGGAAGGATGATATATGGACAGATCGGGGAATATGAACTAACGCTGTCTTCAACTCTTTATTGGATACGACAGGAGTGGATTTTTAGAAACTCTCCAAAATCATATTTAATAGAATCATTTATTATCGTTTGGTAGGATAACAAAACACTTATTCTGTTCGCAAATTCAGCTGTATTTTATTATAGATAAATGTCCCACATTAGAAATCGCAAAGAATCTTAAGCAATATAAAAAATAGATGAACCAACTTACTTATCACCAATCAATTTTATATTGAAAGTCTATTTAACTTAATATGATATCAGAATCCGATCCAAACAGTTCAACCATGTGTATTAAGAATAAAGGTATTTTAAAAATTGGAAAATATCCTAAACAATATCTAAGATATGGATGGACCAATCCATTCAATCACCCGTCCGACTAGTCCGACTAGTTTAACATATTTAACAAGATGTTGAATAAAAAACTATTACATTCGAATATATATAGGCGTTTTCTTTTGTTTTTGTTTTATTTGTATTAAAATTAGCATTCATCTAAAATTGCAAATGATATCTATACAATTGCATTCTTCCCCTACCACTGCCCTGAACAGACGGATGCAAATACCTTAAATTAGAATGACCCACAAAATTGTACCATTTGGAAGAAAACAAAAACTATAGAGAGATCCAAAGATCAAAGATGTACAAAAGGCCCATTTTGCATCAAGTAATGATAGAAGTTACAATATCAATTATCAAAACCACATGGACCCTCTTGCGGGAGTTTGGAAACTTTATGGACCTCACAAAACTTCTAAGTGTGGTCGAGAGTGGAATGGGCCCAAAAAATCAAATTGCAAAGCTTTTTGGCGTTTGTGAGAGAGTATGCAAGTTAGGACTTGGAGTAATAATAAATAATTAAATAAGTAGAATTAGGCAAAAAGCATGTTTCTATGAAGCATTGAATTTTCTCAAAAGTATTCTTCCGTTGACCTGTTGGGTGAAATTGATTTGGTCAAACTTGAACAAATTGAGGAGCATGCAGAATTTGAAAAGTAGACCAACCTCTCCATCCATCACACAAAAAAATGTAACAAAGTCAATGGTGTATAGTTTTCTCCCAACTCCACGTAAAGTATATAAAACACAGAAGAAAACTCTCATTCACACACAATTTCATATAACAAATTAACACACAGTTTTCTGCAAGTAAGAGAGATCATAATCATATCATTAGTAAATAGTAAGTGATGCAGGTTGTGAGAAGGATTCCATCAGGAGAAGGTGCAGAGATGCGCGAGAGATCAGAGACGACACGGGTGAGACGTAAGAGTCACGTGTCGAGTCTGAGAGTTCGACAGCCTTGCACGTGTTCAGGGACGGCCTGGCTCTGCCAAGTGCGTGCGCCACGGGTTTGTGGTGCCAACCGATGAGAAGCTTATGCGGAAGGCGAGCGACGGAAACAGAGAGGTGGTGAGGAGAGCGTTGACGCCTCCGATCCGGCGGATGAATCTCCGGTGGCTGAATTTCCGACCAACACCTAGCCGTCTCTGTAAAATGTCTTTCCTTTGATCATAAAAATTAAATCTTTTTTTTTTGGGTTTGGTTGTAATTTGTAAATAAAAATGAGAACTTTTTTATTACAGTAATGTCAATCCGGTAAAAGAAGGAACTTGTAACTCTGATATGGGACAAGAAAGTATTTAGAACATGTTTGTAGTCTTAGAAGGAAGAAGAATCAAGTGGATGAACTGTTGTTGTTCTGAGCAGGCAAAATAAGACGATCTTGGCCTTCGATTAGTTTTGCTGATTTGATGATATCTCCTGTCTTGATCTGCCCAAGAATGTCTCTTCCTGCTGTTGTGTACCTGCAGAGTTTGTACCAAACATAAGCAACTTCAAAATCGAATAAGAAACGGTTTAAAAAACATACCCGAACACCGAGAACTGCCCTTCGTCGAATGATAAACCTCCTAAGCCAGACTGCATAAGAAAAGTAAGCGATTTAAAAAAAAAAAAGAAGCTAACTTCTTTAGTGTCAGATGGGATTAAAGAGTGATGATCCCTACGTTTCTTTTATCGTATAGGTAGAAGAAGAATTGGTAAGGAGATGAGTAATCCTCTGAGTTTTCGCTGTGGGCCATTGCAACAGCTCCATAAACTGATAAAGGAAGAACTGGTAGCTCTCCATCCTTTCAATGCAAAAAGAAAAAAAGAGAAAGTCAGCGTTTTGGGTTTTAATTTGGGAATAGATATATCTAATTTTTGTAAATACCTGGACACTCAATGGAGTTCTGTAGAGAGGTTCGAACTGTCCAGAAGGCATAACTTCCAATGGAACACTAACACTCTCCACCTTACCACTCCCATCCTCTGTAATAACAGCTTGGTTCACCGTGTTGAGTTTGGTTCCATCATATGCACCACTCGTTACCTGAATAACAGCTTGTTTCTCAAGATCTAAAAGAGTACAGTCTCTTAGGTTTTAAGATGTGTGTAGCTAACTAAAGATTGAAGTTAGAGGAAACTACCTTACCAGTTTAGCGAAATTCCCTGCTGTTAATGGAGCTGAATAACCATCTATAACAACCTGGATTGTAGCACTCTTTCTCTGATCTCCCCCAGCTTCAGCTTGAAATGTGGAACCATCAGGTTTCTCAATGGTGATTTCCACAGTGCCTCTTCCTGCTAACCTACAGTTTTCCACATAAGAAGAGTATTATTTTTGCAGCTCATAAGAGGGATTTTAACTCAGGGAGACAGAAAATAAGACACACCTAGGGTAGTTCATGTATTGCTGAGGAAGCAAAAATGACAATCCAGATGCCTGCAACAACACTTTTCAGTATCAGGAACTTAAATCTTGTGCTAAACGCCGTTTCAACCTTACTCAGAAGATATGAGATGTGTGCCAGAAAAAATTTGAATGTACTTGCAATAACTCCATCTCCGCAACGGTGTCTAGTGATGATGCCAGGCGAATGGACACTTTATCAGGATCTTGATACCTAATTGATTCTATAAGTGCTTGAAGTCCACCCTATCAAAAAACAAAAGAACACACGGTTTATACTTATTTACAGTAAAACCAAATGAAGCTATAGAACATAAGAACAGTTTATTGCAATGAGTTAGTTTTGTCTATAACACCATCAGATCATCTTTTCACCAAAAACTAATGAAACTACAGAGATTAGAGTCCATCAACTTGAGAACAAAGCTGTGGTTTACCTTGCCGTCAACCAGAGATGCATACAGCTCTGAGCCCTTGTCTCTCAACTCTGCTGGTATACTAGCCAATATTGAATCCTTATCGTCTATAGCCACCTGAAACATATTTGTGAAGGAGTTCAAACTTGCAACCAATCAGTGCCAAACAGAAAGCTAAAATAGACAACAACAAGAGTAACAAAGTTTACCTTTAGAGCTTTCTTCACATTGCTCTCCATGGTACCGTAAGGCTTTCTTTGAGGGATTCTCAGAAGATAAGATATATCTTCCAACGAAGCCTAAGAAAACCACAGCACAACAAAATCAATAAATCACCACAAATAACAGAATGTGAAGAGTCTACTAGTAATAGTGACAAGCCTGTATAGTCTTCATGTTGGGATTAGCAGGAATAGCTCTTCTCAGTGCAAGCTCCCCACTTCTTGGAACTTTCGTGTCCGGAGAATAAAGAACGGCCTCTGCAGGCGAGATGTAAGCAGAGTCTAGACCAAACAGGGGCAACGGAGACCAGACTTGACCGAGTATCAGGACCGTCGCAACCAGTTTCTCGAGATTCTTTGATCCAGCTTCCAAAGGGCTCAACTTCGAATCAATCGAAGAAGGTATAATAAGTTCCTGCACTGCTGAAAACGAGTATTCAGAAAGCAAAGTTTGGAACTTTATCACAAACCCATAAATCCTAGATCGAGTTTTGTGCTAAATGCTAGGACATGGATGAAGAGCTGTGAACCCGACCTTATCGCCATAGTTCCTGGTTTGAGAATGCAAGCGCATGCGGCTGAAGGGTGGTTTGGGTTTTACGAAGAGAAAGCTGCGGTTAAGAGGCGGAGGGTGGAAAGCTAAAATCCGGTGTGAGACGACGGTAGAAGACAACGGAGAAGCCATTGATGGATGATGACAGAGACAAGGATAGGGGAAGAAGAAACGATGAGCTTTTTTACTTGGCGCGCCTCATCTTCCAGACGCTTACGTGGAATCATGTTTGTGGATACACGTGTATCTACACTGAAATTCACGAACCGGCGTGTTGTTCTACTATTCAGAGTACAGACGGCACTGCTTCTTTGTATGGTAATTGAACAGCTCGACGTTTTTATGGTTGTGCGCTTTGCCGTGAACTTACGGAAAGTAAAGTAAAGGCTTGGCCCAAAACGTGGCCCAACTTGATTTATTAGATTTAAATTTGAGATAATAATATGTAGGGGACAGATATATCACATCGACGTGAAATAAAAGGACAAGACATTTAATGCCCAACTATATATTAACAAGACGACATTCTTGATAGTCACTCAACATTCAACATGGTCGATTTTTCTTTTCTTCTTTTTTCATTGTACATTAATTAGTTAGGTACTTCCCTCCACGGCGTTGAACGGACCACTGACTGACCAGCGTCTGAAACGCTAACGCAGAAATTAGAGCATCAAAATATATTACTAGGATTATTTTATATAAATACAAGATCAAAACGCAAACATCGCGTTTAGCGTTTCTGCCTCTACAAGAAGCATCTGGTTCCGCTTCGCCTCCCCAGACGCTTACTTAGCACATTTTTGATTTTCTATATTAGACTCGCAATTAATATATATATCACAGTTATCTGTTTCGAACTTCCCGACTTGAACTACGTGCCGTCTTCTATATAAACGAATCGACACAAAGCCGTTTTTAAAAAGCCACGTCATCATCTCCAATCGAGGCGGACTTCACGTGGACCAGCGACGAGTTCGCTCGGTTTCCTGAACGTCACGATGTGGCTCCCGGCCATAAACGCCGTGACTCGCTCAGAGACTCGGATATCCTCCATCTTCAGCTCCTGGAGACGCCTCACGTACTCAGGCACGTGCAAGAGATCCCAAACCACGCACAAACCTCCGGGCTTCACGACTCTCACTATCTCCCCTAGCACCCTCATCCTCTCCGCCGCCGCCTCCACTGACTTCTGACCGTGCTCCTTCCCCACCGTGTGGACGAAAACCGACGAGACCACCACGTCGAAGTAGTTATCCCCAAACGGCAACGTTCTGACATCTCCTTCCCTGCACGTCACATACTCTTGCACACCTATAAAAATTACACATACGAATCGGTAAAAATGTAAAAATCATTAATTAACTTTAGGTTAAAAAGAGAATTAACTTACCTTCGAGTTTAGCGGTGCGGAGAGTGGAGAGAGTGGTGCGTTTGGAGCGGTCTAACCCGACAACCCGACCCGAGCTACCGGTTTTCTTGAGCTGCGTCGCGACGGCGTTGAGCAAGATGCCGCGTCCGCAGCCGAGATCTAACGCCGTTTTGACGCAGGACCAGTCGCCGACGGAGCCGACCATGCGCTGAGCCATCTCGTACTGGAGCGGGACGTCGGAGTAGACGAAGTTAGCTGCGGCGAAGAGGAGGCAGACCGCGGAGAGAGCGGTGACGGCTCCGGTGAAACCGGCGGTGAACCTAGGAGGCGCCGGAGGGGAAGAAGGAGGAGTCGAGGAAGAAGCAAATCTGGTCGAAGTAGATGAGGAAGAGGAGGGAGAGGAGGGAGAAGAAGAAGGCGTGGAAGAGGAGGAAGACGAGGGTCTGCCACTGCTGAATGCCGTATATGGCGTAGATCTGGGTCCAGTCTCTGTTCGCCGCGGTTTTACCCATTTTGATATAATTACCAGATTCCGATATGATCAGACAACGATGAAAACAAGTTGTCTTTAACGGAAACAAACAGATCTCAGGAGTTTGTGTCTTAAACTTTTGAATTTAAATTAAAAGAAATCTTGAAGTTCCTGTGGTAAATGAGATCAAGGACGATGAAGATATGATGTAGGGTAAGTGGGAAGAGTATCGTCACAATAACATGGTGGGAGAGTGAGCTTATGTAGCAGAGGAAGAAGAAAAATAAATTGAATTATGGAAAAGATTTTTTTAAAAAACTTTTTGGTTCTTTTTTACCATATTCACGCGCTTTCTTTTTCACTCTGTGCTTGTCGGTTTCTGCATTTTCAAACCATGGTTCTCATTAGAATTTTCAGAAACCCCATAAGTCCAGGCTTCTTTTTTTAATTTGGATGTTGCTAATGCACGTAGATCTTTCAATATTCGAATGTAGTGTTTATTGTTATTTACTAGTACTAGTTTAGATTTTCTCATTAAAATCATTGTTTCATTAACCTATCTCACTAGATTTTTGTTGGCAAAATTTCGTTAGATATAGTTTTTTTGTGTGTTTACCCCTATGATGAATTGACTACTAAAATAACAGAGAATAAAAAGTTGTCAAATTATATTTTGTTTGTGAAAAGTAATAAATAATAAAAAAGTATTAAAAACTAAAAAAATATGTTGTTAATTCTGTCAGCAAAACCTTTAAATCCATAAATCTTAAATATCAGTTAGCAAAATCCTAAAATCTATATCCTAAGAATTTAAACTCTAAACATTAAATATTAAATCCTAAAATATATGATTTTGGGATTTGGAATTTAGGTTTTAATATTTTGAGTTTAAGATTTCGAATTTAAAGTTTTGAAAGATCATTTTTTTTTTCATAAATAAAATATGATTTTAAAGCTTTTTAATTGTTATAATTGTAGTAATGAACCCAGGTTCATCATAAGGATAAACCCAAAAAAAATAAAAATTGCGTTTTCATTTTGTAAATAAAATACCTTATGACACGAGAATTAAAAACGTTATTCACAGTTGTCAGATATAAACATATCTTCGCATACGAGTTGGTTCATGATTTTTGTCAACAGTTTTTATTTATTTAATAAACGAAAGTTGAAATAAAAAGTTATAGTAATTTTCCGGATTGCAGTATATATTAGAATTTTGAGAAGTTTAAATATAAATATCTTGAAAACCATAAGATCTGGCTTTCAGAGGATTAGATATTAGTTTTATGAGAAACATTGCAGCAGTCGATCTGGAATCTCGGAACGCAGTGCATGCATGATAAGAAACATATCTACTAGAATTCCAATCTCACGTCGTATCTGATTGGTAGCTCCACTGGCTTATAACAAATCTTTTTAATCTCTGTCAGAATTCTTACAATTTAATAAGAGTGAAATATTTGTATATACAGAATAAAAACATTATCTTGAAGATGTATACATACTTTAAACTTTGTCTCCTTCCCTAATTCTCATCTTAAAGCTCGGACGCGCTTGTTCTATGTACATGGACTCTTGTTCCTTTTAAGGAATTTAAATGTCGTTTTTTGATAAACGAAATTTATCAATGTCTCTTTTTTTTTTGCAAGGGAAAAAAGAAATTTAAATGTCTGTCTCGGTGTTAGTAGATAGGATATCTAATATAGTATATAGGATCTAATATAGTATATAAATTTCAAAGGTTAGAGAAGTTCATTAGCTAGTTAGTGATGTGTTAATAACTTAATATACCTACCAGATGAAACTTCAAAACAACCAGACAGTATGTTTTGACTTGTTGATGATATTCTTTCCTTTGTTCCATTATTGACAATATATTGTAAATCAGTATAGTTGGAATATGACAGAATTACATGTTTTATAGGTTAATAATCGAAACTATATTATATAAATGTTCACATGGTATTTATTAGTCTATTAAACGTATGAATACAAGCATCTGCAATACAAATATAGAAGGAAGAAACTCATAAGTCTAAACAGAAAACCCTAATAACAATGTTAAAGATATAAAATTATATTTTTAAGTACTAAAACTAGAACCAGTCATGAATTTTTCGAGATCCTATTAAAATTTTTTAAAAATATTATATTTATTTTTAGAAAGAAAATATTTTTTAAAAAATTAACTAAATAAATATTTTCGTTAAAGAAAAATCAAAATTTAAAATTTTAATCACATAAAATATATTTTCTTATTTTAGTTGTACTTTGAAATTCAACGAAAAATATTTTCTTATTTTATTTTTATTTTTATATTTATTTATGGTAGATTATAACAACAACAAATATTTTGTATTTGTTCTTTTACATTCAAATATCTGAATATTTTCATATATATATATATATATATATAATATTATCTTCGGACACTTTTTTTTTCTTTTTAATCTTCGGACACTTTCAGTCACATGTTATTAGTATTTTATACATTTTGCGAAGTCGTGCAAAAATGGATAATATGGGAATGTGACAGTGTTAGATAGACTGTCGAAGATCTTAGGGCATCTCCAACCCCACTCTATTTTTCACTCTAAAATAGAGTTTAGAGTAAAAATGCTCCAATAGTACTTTATTTCTCACTCTATAATAGAGTGAAAAATAGGTTTACTCCAAATATAGAGTAAGTTGTTTTTTTTTTTTGTTCATCACTCTATTTTTTACTCTAAAATTGAGTATCATTGGAGCAAACTCCATCTCTATTATAGAGTCACTCTATTTTGGAGTAAAAAATAGAGTGAACCCTTGGAGATGCTCTTACAGAACTTATTTTCTTTCTAGAGAACATCCATGATCCATCCGTGAGATTTTGAGGATTAATGGTAAGATTCAATCATCAAATATAACCATACATTTGGCACTCTCATCACTTGCCGGCCAACACGTGTGATTTGTCAATATTTGATTCCGTTAATCGTGGCATTGTTACGTGAAAAGACCCCTTGTTGTTACGATCACACAGCAACTAGAGATTCTTTTTCCATATCATATTTTTTCCACATGCCCTTTTAAGAACACAAACCAGGAAAAATCATATGATAATATCGCTGACATGACAGATTGATTCAGTTCCAGACTGGGTCATCAACGAATCTCGTACATTGAACCGACCTTATTCCTGTTTCAAATGTTCCAAAACCAAGATTACCCAAAGGTAAGTTGGAACCGAATTCAAAATAGAACCATCCAAAAGTATGTTTATATTTTTATCTTGATGTAATTATAGACGACGCACTAATAGTCTTAAAAGGATAAAAAGTAAGATATAATCATTGGTGAGTGTTTTCAAACATGCATCCCGCTGATTATTAACATATACTGCTATTATGCAAAGAAGGAAAAAATAAACTTCTAAAATTAGGGTCCAATGGTTTGACGAAAATCACTGGTGAGTGTTTTTAAGCATACTTCCCGCTGATAATTCACACACTTACAGAAGATATTATGCAAAAAAGTAAGGGAGAAAAAAAAATGAAACTTTAAAATTTGGGGTCCAATGGTTTGACGAATAGTAAGCAAACGTAATATGAGTATGGGAAACAGAAGGGAGAAGCATTAACCCACTGGCTTTATTGAATGCTCTTTCTAGATAACAAGTCTTAAGAGGATCCCTAATCAGAAGTTCTATGTGTGTGTATATATATATATATTAATTATAAGTTTCTAAATTTTACGAAAAACTCAATTCAAAATATCTAAAACCTATAATGTATATTATACATGTGTATATAATTACGGACTTATAAAATTTACAGAAAATCCAACCCATGATTACACATATGTAACGAAGAGCTCTTGGCCTAGTGGCAATGGAACTCCAGCTGGAGTACCCGTACTGGGTTCGAGTCGCTTTGGCCACCTTCCCACATATAACCGCGTGTGTCTGAATAGAAGGTTTTGTGGGGATTAGTCTGAGTTTACCGCCTGAGAACCCCCACGGTTATCAAAAAAAAAAAAATTACACACATGTATAATATATACATATATGTATTTTTAAATCTTAGAGTTAGAACTTATTATTGGAGGTATTCTTAGAGTTATTTTTCATTAAAAATACAAATATAAATCAATAAAAAAGGCAATGCAATATAAAACAATTGCGGTATATTCTCCTTCTTTTTCAAGCCAGGACTTTTGTTTCTATTCCGCAAGACTTTGAGGCAATTGTCACTTGGCTCCCTTCTTCGTCAGTTATTCCCAGGGTTCGTACCATCTGTCATTTTTTAGTCCAAGCAGTAGCATATGTCTTATGGCGAGAGAGAAACTCGCGGTTACATACTTCAGCCAGGAAGCCTGCTAGGATGCTCATTAAGAATGTTAAAACACTTTTGAAGGCCAAGTTAATAGGTCATGATCGTGATCATTCTTCTCGTCACCCTCGCCTCCTTCAGCCTGCCTCTAATCGATCGGCAACATATCTTCAGCTCTAGTTTCGTTTGTTTGATGCTTGAGTCTCGACTTCTCGCCTTCAACTCCCTCTCACCAAATTGTTTGCTTCACATGTGTTTCTTGTTTCCTTCTTTTTAGCTCATATCAGATTGTCGTAGCTTTTTCTATTGTATGTTTTAAAACAGTACTTCTCTTTGGAAGAGGTAAGAGAAATAAAAGGAAAAAAAAACAATTGCGGTATGGACCTTTGTACGTACTGTTATTGTCACACGTACAAGTGCCCACTATCAGGGGCGGCTTAGATGGGTGGGCGGGGAGTGCGACCGCCCCAGGGCCCAAGGATCCAGTTTTTTTTTTACAATTTTTTTTGAAATTTTTAATAAATAAAAATGTAAATATAAATATATTTAACTAAATTTAGTTATGTATATTTTAAAAACTAAATTTATCTTGAAAATTTTCATACAAAATAATATAATTGCTCAACTAATTACATTAAATTTTAGATTTTAACTAATTTTCAAAAGAAAAATTGCCAAAAAGCTATATAATTTATTTTTGCCCAGGGGCCTAAAATGTTTATGAGCCGGCCACTATTCGAACTTTAGCTAAATATAATAGTCAGCAACACGGATGCTGAATTAGGCAGAGCCGATCAGTTTACATTTACATTTGTCATTGTTTATTTAGGGGATAACTAACGAGAGTTCATGAGACGTTTATGTTTCTCTAGATCATTATCGATTCCCGTGATAACTAACAAGACTAAAACTGGAATTGGTTGATTTGGCTAAAGAAACCAGGTTAAAGTTCTCTCAGCGATCTTCGTATGAATTACAAATTATGCACGGAGACGTAGTAATCAAACTGCTATAGAGCAGCTGAACCAACGGAGTCCATGAAAATAAGTTTGGAAGAACTTATATCAATGGTATAAAGACTAACGTCAAACTATAGATATCATACGTTTCATGATCCATTATAAAATAAGTTAACTACGTGCATGATGGTCCTTTTTTCTTTTCATTTTGTATATTTTTGTTTTCGCCAACGAGGTTGTCAGAATACATCGAACAGTTTAAATGTTTTAAGTTTCAACAGTTGAAATTGAAGCTAATTAAAAAGAAACAATAATAATTCTGAAGAGAAAATAGTTCGGCGGTGTGCGGGGGAACTCGGGACTAATCCTGGAGTGCGGTGATATACTAAGAATATTTAAATAAAAAGATCGCCCATTGACAAAGTGTCGGTGTTCTGTGTTCACATATGCAGGATGCCTCATATCCTAGTGAAGTTATTTTCTTAAATCTTATCAAAATGTCAATGACAATTCTTTTTGGTTTGTAACTTTGTATATAATGTGCAACATTATCTCGACCGAAAAAGAACTCTTTTATATCTAGGGATAACAATTTCCAGAACTATAGTTTCATATTTTTTTTGAATGAAATAGATTCGTATTGCACCATTTAACATCAACCTTTTTTGGGTTCAATACTTCAGTATGATATTTTCGATATATTCAGTTTTCTTTAAGATATGTACTAAAATAAATATTTTATTTTGCTCAGTGATAAAAAGGAAATATGAAAACTGAAATAGATTAAGCTCTATTATCCTTTTGTCAAAAAGATGGAATTCTATCGTACCTATTTTTCTTATCTTGCAACAATCTGTAATGTGAGTTCCTGCATCCAGGTTGTCCAGAACATCATGGTCCAATGGTAAAGACGGACTCTTTCCTACACCCAGGCTGTGAGTTCGAATCTGCTGGAGGGAACTAAGTCATGATTTCTGGATACCAACACGGATATGGACCTATGCTTTAGGGTCCATTTGTATACTCAGAGAAAGGGTCTATCTGTGGGCTGCACCTCTCCTTGGGGATTAGTCTGGGCCCTTCTATAAATCCGGGATACCCCAGGTTAATCAAAAAAAAAAAAAAAACAATCTGTAATATTAAAGCGTGGGAGATTACTAAAATCATTTTTTCTTCTTAAAAATGAACATATTTGAATTTAGATTGGAAAGATTCAAACATTTTACTATTTAGATCTAGATTCAGATATTTTAAATATTTCTATTTCCGAAACGATTTTTAATCATATCTGAATATTAGAACTTAAAAATCCAGATACTTGGATCCAAAGATCCAATTCCAGATTCGACGGATTTCAGATTGAAATCCGGATCTCAAGATAATAAGTCTCAGCTCTAGGCTCTATAATATTGTAAGTGTAAAATAATTCGTTAAATTCTAAACATTATAATCTAAAAAGTCTTCAAGAGAATAGTTAACGAAGTTGCAACCTGATTAGTTGGTGGACGCACGCAGCGCGACCTAACACGTCATTGACTTGTAGCTCTACTCTCTCTCAACTTATCTAATCATTTCTGTCATTTGTATACTATGATTTAGTATTACCTAACACAAAATGTTTTGAAAACCAGACCAGGACACCGACTCGGTGAAGTTACTGGTTGACTGGTTAAATCCGGTTTAACCGGTCGAATCAGGTTTTTTATTTATATAAAATGTATATAATTATATATTTATACTATATAAACTTTACTTTTACATATAATACTTTCTCTATTCTTTTGTTATTAACTCAAAATAAACAACAAACATAAATCTGATTACTATATAAACTAAAAATTAAAAAAAAACAAATGATTTACAGCTAAAACAATAATATTTATTTATTTTTACAACAAACATTTCAAATTTTAAAATTATAGTAAAATAAAAATAGTATATGAGAGTCAAAAATATATTTTTCACATTTTTTCTTAGAAAAATAAAAAAAATCAATTAAATAGGTGATAGTTGAACACTAATTATAAAATATTAAATTTTAGCTAGTAATAATTAAAAACACTTAATTATATGTTAATTTTTAAGAACCGGATTTTAAAATTAAACCAGGTCACCGGTTTTACAAGGTTTCAGCCGGTTTTACTGGTTTTTATCAAATCTGGGTTTAAAACCGAACCAGACTCAGCTTCTTCAAACCGTCACGGTCGGACCGGTTCAACCGGCCGGTCCGATCCGGTTTTCAAAACACTGCTTTTTTGTCTTGACGTCAAAATTATCCAATAGTCAAATACAACTATACAAGTGACCATTATGTTTTGATTAATCGTGCACATTAGTACATAATTACTTGTGAGGTGTGATTTTGCTTCAAGAGCGTGCTCATTTTATTTGATCGTATCGTGCATTTAAGTACATAATTAGGCTCCTAATTATAACTAGATTTTGACCCGCGCTTCGAAAGCGCGGGTATTATTTTTCATTTTTATAAAATATATTATTTGTTTGTAATTATTAAATTTATTTATTTTAATTTTTTTTTAATAAATTCAAAACATAGAGTGTCCCTCATAAACTATGTATTTCTCTAGTTTTGTTTTATTCGCTCTTCAATCAACATATTTATTTGGCTTATTGTTAAAATAAATGATTATAGACTTTGATCTCTGCACCTCCGCGGATGTATATTTTTAAAAATATGATGATATTTGTTTTTCATGTAATTATCAGGGTTTGGCAAAATGAATCTGAGGAACATAACTGATACCAATCTGTAAATATAGTACCAAACCTGAACATAAATTGATTAAATATTCAAATTATTCAAAATTTTGTTAGTTAGAGAACCGAATCGGATCCGAACCGAAATATTCGTGTACCTGAATTTATCTAAAAATAGATTTATATACTTATATATTAATTGTTTTTATATTTAACGTATATAAAACATCAAGAATGATAATTTTAAATTGGTTTAAAATACTTGAAAATATATATAGATAGTCAAAAACAAATATCTGAAATAGTTAAAGTATACTCAAATCACCAAAAATACTAAAAATAATTATTGATTCCGTATCCAAAATTTTAAATCAACCCAATTGATATGTTAAGCTTAGGTATTCTGACATATGTTATTTAAATTTATAGGTAATATATTACTTTATTTATAGATTTTGAGAAATTTAAAATATATAGTGATTTAAAACTTTAAAAATAATTTAAATAGGTTATCCAAACCCAAACTAAACCCACAAAGATCCGAATCAAACTCAAACAAAAATTTAGAAACATCCTAATAGGACTGAAATCTTTGACCTCGAAAACCCGAACCACAAACCAATCAGAACCAAACCCGTATGGATGTCTGAAAACTCATCCTTAGTCATTATTATATATCATATAATTTCATCATATAATTAATCGTATTTTGTATGTACCATCATATAAGTAATCATATAATTAATAGTATTTAATACGTATCATCATATAAATAGTTACATATATTATATTTTAAAAACTTAATATGAAATATAAAAACCATAATTTGAGTTGGTATTTCAAATTGGGCTTTGTATTGTATTTTTCTTATATATATTGACAATATTCTTTTATAATGGACTTAATGACTTAAGCCCATTAATTTTTCTGTTTAATACTAATATCTTTGTTTCCAAACAAAATTATTATTTTTAAAGACTACAATCCATGTTTCCAAACACATCAATTTTTTTTAAAACTCTTATCCAAGTATCCAAACACACTGAAATTGTACTTCAGCTTAAATAAGATAGATATACTTATGCAATCTAAGATTTTGTTAATGAGAATATTTTCCTAAACAGTTTTAGCGTGCAAAAGGGATAGGGGATATCGATATTTTGTATTGAAGTATTAGTTAATTTTCTAAATATCTAGCGAAAAAAGTGTGGCATTAAGGGAAAGTATATATTTAATTAGGTTATGACTTTTACTTGGGAAGAAAGAATCGAGAGAAAAAGAAGGTTATAGATTTTTTTTATTGCCTAAGATATTTATTACATGGTGAGTAAGATTTGGTTATAGATTTTTTTTTTAAGTTAGCAATAATCGTGAACCATTTGTTACACCTATAGCCAAACACACCAAATTTTTTTAATAATCTTATCTAAGTATCCAAACGCACCGAATTTGTACTTCACCTTTAATAAGATAGATAGTGTAGGGCAGACCTACAAAACATTGACACATTATAAATTTACATATTTGTTCTATCGTTTTACTATGTTCAATCCGTTTGACTTTAAACGATGCAAGTGTCATAACCTTGAAATTACATATTCGGTGATTGCAAAACTAAGACTTTGGGCTTACTATAATCTAGCCCAACTTTAAAAGAATTCAAGTTGAATATATTTTAGGCCCACTTATATCTTCCTCACGGCCCATATTTAATTTCCGGTATGGAAGGCAAACAACTAACATACTCAACTTTTTCGTACCCTGAAGTTTCAAAAAAAAAAAGAACATACTCAACTTCCAACACGCGCCGAGAATCCACTGATTCATCAGACGTATACTGCCTTCACATTCACGTAACAACATAAATCAATTCAGTGAGGCATCATTTTTCGATTCTTCTCAATGATACTTCAGTGATGCATAATTGAAGTATTCAACTCTTTTTATTTCGAAGTACACAATCATATGTTAGAATCAAAAACTATATATATAGAGAATTCATTACTCATTGCAAATAGGAATTAATAATAATCTGAACAAAAAACATAATAAAATAAAAACCACGAGATGGTGGTCTACTTATAGACGAACTTTGGGAATTGCTAAACAATCCGGATTTGAAGCATCCATTACATTTCACCTTATGATCACGCGGATATAGATTTATTTTATGACTCATTTAAATACATAGAGTGAAATCCATCAGTGGATTGCATCACGTTTTGGAGATTAGTCTAGGTTTTTTTATAGGCCTGAAGCACTCCCAAAATTAAATAATAAAGCATAACAAAATAAAATGATGAAATCGGTTAGGAGTTGGGGGTTGTACATATGTGTACGCACGTCAAAACTCGTTAAAATATCATACAAATTCTCTATATAATATAATGTCCCGACGCATACTCTTAAATACTAACTTCTAGGCCAAACACGTGTGCATCACTAAACCAATATCATGTCGTTTTTTGTACACCTCCAACCTAACTGATCATTCAGAAACACCAACAACTTTTTAGGACCGATTAATCACAAACCGGTGTGATTACAAGATCCACTGTCTTTGATTTCAGTATTTGAAGAAGGAAAGAGAATGGTGTGTTTTTGTTTCTTGGTGGACCAGAAGAGGAAGGTGAAAGCAAGCAAACCAGCGGCGGGAATGTGTTCTCGGTGCGGTCGTGGTGCAAGAATCGCTGACATGAAGACTTCAACGAGGTTTTGTCTAATACCTATTTATTGCAGATCTTGGAGAGCCATCGTCTGCAGCTTTTGCGGCTCTGTTCTTAAATCCTACCGTTGATATTGTGTTTACACCTTTTTTATATCCCTCTTTCCAGTTTTAATGTCTGTTGGCCTGGTTTTTACAATGGGCTTATTCCGTCGTATAATGGTAATTAGATTTGATCCACTCAACTGCGAGAAATTATCTTTTCTGTCAAAACTGAAATACACTTTTGAACTTCCCTTTAATTTTGTAATAATGTTACAACTTATGTCATTGGCTTTTTTACCAAAACAAAAACAAACTAATTAAGAAAATATTCTATAAACACAATAACTTTAAAAACTAACTTGATTTTCTAAAATATCTACCAAAAGCATGAAAAAAATTATTTTTTGAACACTGCGATCACGAAAATATTTAAACAACATTATGCTTTAATAACTAAATATCAATATATATTATAAATTTAAAATTCCCTAACTCAATAGATCTCAGATAGGTATGAGTTTTGAGTCAAACTCATATCTTAGCTAGGAGTAACAAATTTATTTTATTAAAACTGTTATATTTTTATAATGACATTTATTTTTTAATGATTAAAATTTATGCTACCGAATTAATAACTATATTAATTATCAAACTTACAATTATTTTCTAACCAAATTTACAATAAAATTAAACAGATTTTTAAAATGTGACATACAAAATTTAAAAGTCACAAATTCATGTAAATTATTATTTCATTTCACATACAAGATATAATTTTCTTTAAAAAATATTATGTGTCTATTTTATTAAAGTAAATACCCGTGCTGGTGCACGGATCAACCTCTAATTTATATTTATAATTTATGTTTAATTAAAATTTTATCATTTGATAACATTTTATAAATTTTGTTTTGTCTGAATTGTATTTTATTTTTTTTGGTTTGGTTTTGGTTTGATTGTAAGTTTTGGTTTTCGATTTAAGAAATATAATAACCATTTGATTATTTATAAATTTGAGTTTAGTTTGAATATAGTTATTTTAAAATTTTTGGATTGGTTCAAATAATAATGTTAGGAATCCGATAAAATTTCATGTTTAATTGGAACGCGTAGATCTGAAAAGAATATAAAATTCTGATTTTGATATTGATTTGGATAGCTATATCTTCGGTTATATTTTCTGGATTTAGAGTTTGGTCTGTGTCAGTGCAGGGATATTCCTTTGATTTTGAAATTAATAATAATTAACCTTTTAAATTATTAAAACATAATATTCTATTTTAGTTAAAGATTTGGGAGTACGTACACTTTTTCTAGCATAATATTATAATATATAAAATTGTATTGTTTACTACTATATATACATATTCAGCCGATAATATTTTGTGTGTTTATTCATTAACAAATATAATAACTATAAAGTTTGACAGAAAAACAACTATAAGGTGTTTCAATATAAAAACATTGTTTTATACTATAGTTTAAGGTGGTCAGATTTCACTGAAATTGACAGACTTTTACTTCCCAATTAGCTGCCACAATACTATAATTGTTGTATCTCTGAACTGACTAATTCCTATGCCATTGCTTTTCTTCATACATAAACTTGTCTGATCTTTTCTGCTGAGAAGAATCAGCAACAAAAGGAGGAGAAGTAGCGTGAAGCTTATTCTTTTGAGGAGCATGAGACTTGAGTATAACTTATAAAGCATAAACCGCAAGAGGTCTTTGAATGACTTCAAATCACAAGCATAAACTTCTTCAGCTGGGTGCTTCTCTTGATCCTAAAAAAACACCTCGTTCCACTCAGCTGTAAACGTAAAGCACACAGTTCTAGACAAAGAAACAGCATGAGTCTGATCGTGAGCATCAATACATTGCCAATATAGGTTAGAGACAATATACAAAAAAATTAAAATTGTAAGAGTCGCAAGGGGTGAGAAATGCAATCTAAGCTCCAGATTGGAGAATTAGACAAAAAGTATCTAATATATAAAAAAATGTCTAATTCTAATTAGTACGAAAATTTTTTAGGATGAAGTCCAAAAATAAATCTATGCGGGCTTTGCCTTTAAAGCACAAAGTGAATAATATTGTACTAATATAGAGTTTGACATGGACTTTCACAAATCCAACAATTGGTATTAGAGCGGTTTGACGAATATTTGTAAGAAGACCAAAATACCATTCAAGTAGGAACTAGACCCTTCAAGGTGGAAGATGAGGTCTATGGCAGAAACAAGTCATGAAATCATGTAACCTGTGATGTTGTGGGAAATGAAGCATCCTAAATTCGCTGGAGAAAATGACACGAGATGAATGTAGTCCTTAGACAATGAGTGTCTAATACATAAAGAGATATTTAACTCTAATTACTACGAAGTCATTTTGGGATTAAGTCCAAAAATAAATCTATGCGGGCTTTGCCTTTAAAGCCTAAAGTGGATAATATCATAATAATCAGATAATATATAATTAGACATGAGCTCACTAAATTCCAATAAGGAGCACAAACTATTAAAAAAGTTTTTCGAAGAGGAAACTATTCGGAAACAGACTGCAAATGCATCAGCGAATATGTTGCCAGGTAATTTATTAGATTGCTACTCATATTCGCAATGAAAGTTGTTACATACTAAAAGGATTCAATTTTATTTTACATCGTAGTCTACAATCGTATGAACATAAAAAATATTTTACATCTATCTATATTATTAAAATTAAAGTACATTTTTATACTGTTTTAAACATGGATAACAAATAATTGAGAATTATTTGGAAATATGATTAGCAGATTTAGTACTCTTTTTATTTATACATTTAGTCTTTGTATTCGCAATAAGTTATATACTTCTTTTTTGTATTTTATTTTATGTTAAAATATTATCACTGCATTTAAAATCAATTTAAATTAATTAATTACAATGGCTGTTGTTGGTGAAAATAAAAACACAAACTGAAATATATAGTATATATATTATAAAAAAAAATTAAATATAGTATTACTTTATTTATTTTAGTCAAATATAAAAACTTCGAGAGTTCAATTTTCAAGAAAGAAAAATATCATAAAACTAATAATAATTCATAGAAAATTAATACAAAATTTAAAATTTTAGTATATTATTTCATTTTAGAATAAATTAAAAAAACAAGTTAATATATAAATAGTACAATTACATCAAATTCTATCAAATTATAAAATTTTAATATAATATTATGTACAAATAAAAAATTATTTTCAAACATCTATATTATAAATTAATATATTTTACTCTACATGTAAACTACAAAACATAAAAGATATAGATGAGAATTTTTTTTTATAAAACCAACTGTTTATGAATTTACATTGAACACAAGTTAAATCAAACTTACGTACGATGGCACGGATCAAATTCTAGTTATCCTTATAAGTTGTAAAAACCTTTGAACAGGAACAACAACCAACAGCTTTACCAAAACTTAAAGCTAAAAGAATAGCTAAGGTTTCAAAAATGTGATAAAGAATTAGCAAAATCAAGCAAACGTCTAAACATAATGAGAATACTCTTCTCAGGTTTCAAAAATATCAATGGGGTTTGGATCTAAAACAAAAAGGCAAGACCCACACCAAACGCCGGTACAGGCAAGACCCACACCAAACGCCGGTACAGGCAAGACCCACATCACTTAGATATAATTTTAAATTAATAGATTAATTTTATATATTAAAACATAAGTCATGATTTTTTTCATGTGTGATTTTTTAGTTTGGACATTTTTTAATTTCTATTAAATGTATTTTATTAAAACTAATAATATATATAATCTTTTAACTACTTTAATCATAATATATGTGATATCTTTTCATTTTAAATATAAATATATATTTTAAAAATCATAACAGATCTTTTTAAAAGATTTTAACAAGATCTTAGTTTTCAAATATTATATGTAAATATTTTCACTAATTTCGGAATTAGTTATTAAATATTATTATACATTAATATATTTTATAAAATTCAAAATAGAAATTTAATCTTATTTAATCTATTGTATAATCATGATCAATCATTGTAATAAAATTTATTATATAGAGCTAAATATGATAAATTATATGAAATATGATAAATTATATTTTATTTTCTTATTTATGTTCAAAATATAATATGTTGGTAAAACGGGTTAACATTAGAAAACTATATAATACATGTATAAAAATTAACATGTATTTCATTAAATCTAATAATATAAGATATTTTAATCATAATATCTTTTCATTGTAAATATAAATATTTATTTTAACAAAATCTGTTGAAAAATATTTTGACAATATCTTAATTTTCAAAAAATTTATGTAAATTTTTCAACTAATTTCGTAATTAGCAATGAACTATTATTATACATTAATATATATTCAGTTATCATTTATAAAAACTATTCAGTTAGCAATGAACTATTATTATACATTACTCTGCAAAATAAAAAGAGTAAAAGTTAATGTGTATTTTTCTCAGCTAAATTAATAACTAGAGTAAAGAGTAGAAAACAATTTTTCAACTCTTGATTGGTGATGTTTCAGTGACGCATAAAATAACTTCAAATTAGCATAGATATTTACTTTATATTAACCATACAATCACATCTTTAGTGCCAAAAAATTACCAATCAAGTAGAATATACTTTTTATTATTTACCTTTTTTACTGTAAACAAACAGAAAAATTTGACTCTAGATTTTACAAGAGTAACATAATTTTACTTTGATTTTTTTCTTTTTTCTTTTCTCTTTCCACCTTTTTATTTTTCCTCTCATTTCCACCATTTTACTTACTCTCCTTTACTCCCAAAGTTTACCAATCACAATCGATGTTAAAAAGCTTTTTTTTTAACAATTAAATAGTTGACCAAGACATAACATGTGGCATAATGATTTTGGGCTGGTGACAATATTTGTGTTAAACCTAACACATTGAATTATTTGTGATAAAGAAACTATTGAATGGTTTTGTAGTTTATTGTTTTCATTGATCCTCATGAAAATGAGGAGAAAAGAAACTCAACACACGTTTTTGAGGAATTGGTTGCATTTTTGGGCTCTTTCTTCCTTTTTTTTCCGGCCTAGTCCGTTCAAGTTTGTACTCTTTAGTCTTTAACACGAAAACTATGCATATTCTACTTTTGCGTTATACAGTTTTTTATTTATTTAATTGCCTCAAGTATAAAGTTTAAAGTTATTTGTTTATGTACTACAACTAAAAAAGATAAGTAAAAGAATGATAGTTTCAGTTTTTAATTAAAATATCGTTTCACATACAACGTCAACCCGAATGTGAGGAGCTTAGTAGGATATGAATTTGTAGTAATTGTTAAAATCTTCAAATTTTATTGTTATTGGTTGGTGGATTCTAAAAATTTTAATCAAATCAAATGTTATTGGTATGATGATTATCTAATGATTTACAAAATTTTTTATTATTCAAAAAGTTTAGTTTTTAATAATTTTAAGTATCATCAAATATAATGTTACTGGGAATTGAATTTTACACATTTTAATTTTTTTTTTCTTTTTGTCAACTTTTCCATTAACTTGAAACAGAGTACATGTTTCAGTAAGTAAGCCAGCTTATTACATATTGTTGATCCTTTAATCTGCCTGCTTTTGCTAACTGATCAGCATAGTTTACAAAAGATCTAGGGACATTCCTAAATGACAAATTGTTGAGCTTAGCTAGATAGAGAATGTCGTGTATCATTATACAGGCTTCATTACATATGGTATCTTGATTTTTCCTGCCTTTTCTATCTTCTAAAATCTTGAAAAGTTACGCGTTGTCTCCTAGAACGGTCACATTACTATAACGCATTCTATGCAAGTGTTGAACAGCTAGCAAAGTTGCCATAGCCTCTGCTTCAAGTGATGAAAACGTTGGAGCAATTGCCGAGCTTCCTTGAAGAAGAAGAGTGCCTTCTCTGCTATGCAAGGAATAATCTAGTTCAGAGATTTTAGAAATTTAAAATCTCTGAACTATATTATTTTCATAAACTTTTAAAATATGAAAAACTCTTTAGAAATCTTTACAAATTTAATAAATCTTTTGACTTATAGAGTCAACCAACTCTAAAAAAATACTACTCCCACTAATCCCCCCTAAAATTATTTAAGAAACCCAATTTCATCTAAAGTCATTCATATGTGTGAAAGTAGCGAGCAATTAACTAGGAGTGGGCATATCGGTTTAGTTTTGATTTCGGTTTAGATTCTGTTTAATTTGAGTTTTATAAAACTCAACCTAATCAAAATCGAAGTACTTTTGATTTGGGTTTTGTTTGGGTTTAGTTTGTTTTGGTTTAGTTCATTTTAATTTACTTTATTATGGTTTGATTCGATTTAGTTATAAATTTTATTAGCTAAAAAGTAGGGGCGAAATAAAAACTTTGTTAGCTAAAAATCTATTACTAAAACAATTGATCTAAAACCTAAAAATATGTATATTAAGTTTATCTCTTTTATAAATATGGTTCAACTAAAAACAGATTTTCGCTAAGTCTAAAATACTATTTGCACTTATCTTTACCTTGGTCTTTATTAATTCTAGATGAACTTATTAGAATAAAAATTAGAGAATATATATATATATATATATATATATATATATAATAGTACTATTTGCATCATATGTGGGAACTTAAAAAATATAGGAGTTAAGAAAAAAGGAAAACTAAACTTTATATATATAGTATTTATTAATAGATAAATTTCTTTTGAGATTATCGTTTTGGTTCGGTTTAAAACCAAACTAAACTATTTGTGTTGAGTAAAACATGAATCAATTGATTTATGTAAAAAATACGTTTTGGTTTAGTTTGGTTTAACTTTTGTTGGGATGGATCAGTTCGGTTCGGTTCGGCTTGAATTTTTTGTCCACCCCTACAGTTAACTATCAGTATGATAAAATCATTTCACATTAATCTTCTTAAACATCTATCTTTTTATGTATATCGATTTTTCTCTCAAACGCCATTGGTAGGCCGACAAAGACAACGCTATTTCCATCGTCAACGTGAGACATAAGGAAGTCTTTGTACAAAAAAAGTAAGTCTTTGTATCGTGTAATGAGGGGCAAATGTAAGGAAAAAATTAGTTTTGATATGGTCGACACATCATCGATAATAATGTTGTAATTAGTGAAGACATACATTAAGGTTTCTGCAAGACATACATTCAGCTAATTAATGGCTAATACACTCTTGTATTTTGTATTTATGACCGTGTTTCTATTGATCAGTGTGTTCAAAATCTGGTGGGAAATCGCAAATAAACGGCGAGGTGAGTAACAAATTTTAACCACTGAATATGTAAACATTGACTTGAACTACCATTCATTTTTTTTTGTGTGTGTATAAACCAGAAATCTTTAATGGCAGCTCCAATGGAGGCATTTAGAGGAGAATCCTTAGCAAAACAATATTAAGATATGTGGTGGGACCCACGTTTTATTAAGATTGTGTCCATAAAATCCTTAATTAAAGGTTAATTGTTACTGAATCCTTACACTATTCATAGATTTTACAATACATGGTGATCCGTGATTGGCTCCGTTTTTTTACATAAAATAGATCAAAAAATAATAAAAAATTCTAAAAAGTTACCACTGATTCTGAACCCCATGAGACTGCCGTTGCAGCTGCTAATATGTATATCCTTCTTTTTTTTGCTTTAGGTTACACGACAAAGGAATGGCTCGATAAAGCTTTTGAATCAGGAACTGCGTTACTTCGTATCGGGTTCGATGAAAACAAGAGTACTTTGATTCGTATTTTCTGCAATAGATGACTATTATGCTAAGTTCATATATATTATATTATATATAGTCTTCTCAATGTCTATAGTTAGAGATAGAACAGTTATGTAATCAAAACTTTTTTTTTTTGGCGACGATGTAATCAAAACTATAACAGCAGAAACGGCACATGTGTCGGCAAAATCAACTTTGGTTTATATGCCAAGGCAAGCCCTCCTTTTGGTTCATACCGAAAAGAAGAGAGCCCCCTTTTCGTTTGGTCCTTTAAATACATTTTCTATATCCTACGCCGTTCAATGTTTTTCTCTGTGTAAATACGCTTTAGTAATATACTACTATGGATGGAAATATTGTAACATATCTTAGGAATACATATTTTTCCTCCATAGTATCCGACGACTATTCGTAAAATAAAATATAAGATTTGAGTTAATTAAATATCTGGTCGATTGTAGAGGCTAGCGTCCGCTAAACACTCGTGCTTTCCTTTTATAGCATGTTGCCCATTTGTCGGACAGTGTTTATATTTTAAAAAGGTTTTCTGATCATTTTATATTTGATGAATTTACTTCATTTTTAGTGATACTGTAAGAATAATATTTTTTTGAACTTCAAAATGATAGATATTTTTGAAGATGAAGTATTTTTATTAGCAATTCTTCCATTTAACTACTTTAATGGAAAACTAAAGTTTTATATTTTTAATGAAATTATAAAAGCATCCGTGACAGACTTGAGAGTGTATCTCACACGTTTTAATCTTATTATTACTTTTTTAAAGTAAAAGAATTGGATCATTAAACACGCCATAGTAGGCCACAGACACTTAAGAAAAAGTCTAATACAGTGAATCTGAAGTTCGAATCCCCTTAGCCACACATATATGTATTATTACTTTCGACTCATCATTTGAATATCCATGAAATGGTCTATTCGCATCGTATATCTTCCACCTGAAAATTAGGTCTAATAGATACATGTTTAACTATTTTCACAAAAAATAAACTTTTGGATCAATAAAGAGATGAAAAACATCTCAATTATTCGTAAGTCTTTCTGTACGTATATGAGAAACGATTCAGTCTCTTTCCTCTTTTTTTTTTAGAGACTGCCGATGAAACTTCCTTAAAACTTACTAATATAGTTCCAAAGTTTTGATAATTTGATTTAATGCCTGATGATTATCTGAATCAATTTATCAACATTAGCACTACTAGTATTCAGCCCTGCTAGTATTAGTATACCTGCCTTTAATTTGTTATGTCATATCTTACTTAAATTATTACCTGAAATTTTATTATGGTGAAGTGTTTTTAATCTCCCTTCATGCTTTTCAACCAAATATCTCCTGATCCTAAATGTAGACATGTAATTTATATTTTGTCTGCTTTATATGAACTGAAGTAATAAAAATACTGACAATCAGAAAAGCGTTTGAGGTTTCATAATTTAGCTTACGCTGCTAATCGACGTGGGAACATACTTGCAATTTATATTCTATTTTGGTCGTCCATTTAATCAAAACTATACCTCTCTTAATATATATGTTGGAAGATACGCTATGAGTGTATAAGAGATTTAGAACACAATTATGACTCTTGAGACTGTGATATTATATTAAGTAACCGAAAACATAAGCAACAGAATATTTATCGTGGATAATGACCTAACGTATAAGAAACATGAGACAGGTCACAATCACTATAAAAGTTTTCCAATCAAAACTCGAGTAGAAGCACATGACATTTATATTATATACTTGAATTTTTAATATTAATAGCATTATTTTTGTTATATACTCCACTCCAAGTTGAATGGCAAACTTCCAGATTGCAAGCGGTGGTGTTTCTCGAGTCCGGGGGGAAATAAAGCATCATACATCACATTGATGCTTTATCCAAAAAAAAAAAGGTTCACATTGATGCTACAAAACCGCATGTTTGGCCGTGCTGTGTAACTTGTTACATGGCCAATTGTGTGAACGCGCTACATATTTAGGTTAGATTTTGCTGTGTGAATTTTTGTGTATGCGTCAATTGGAGTCCGATTTGGGTGCTCCAGTGTGGTCGGCCTTGCAGAAAACTCTTTACGAAGTGGCATGTTCACCGCTGAATGATCACTTCGATAGAACTTGGATACTCAATGCTAAATCTATAATAATAACTTGGTGATACAAAATGTCGTTTGTTAGTCATTGGAAACATTAAACTAGACAAACTAGAAATATGGGAATATTGACTCATCTCTCTCTCTTTATGTGGTTGTATTTCATATAATTTCACGTGGCCCAACCTGTTGCTGTTCATCAATCAATCAAAGTTTCTAGACAAGAGGGAAACCACACACATACACACGGTCGATCCATTCTTTTCTTTGCTCGTGTCCCTACATCTCTAAACCCCATCATTACTGCTTGTGTCTTATTGGTATGGTGAGCTAAAGATAGTTAGACCCAACAATGCGGGTCTAGCTAAGTTTGAACTCATTCCTAAACTAGTTTACTCCGCTCAAAGTCATTGGTTTGCGACTAACTTTAGAATGGTATGGCATGAACTCAAAGTTAATACACATGGTCGTTGTCTTAGAAATTTTACATGCAGATGACAAACAAGATTTGCAATAGATGTTCAAAATATGTATTAACTGAACGGATCTAATCCAATAGATTCAGTTTACTTAAGTCTAGTCTAAAAACACAAACTAAACTCGTACTATATTTGGTATATATATTGCATAGAAAGTATATTTGGTGATTTGGTTTAGGCTCTCCACATGTGAGATTTATGCGCGCGGTGACCAAAAAAAGTCATTGCTGAAATACCTTATAGTTAGTTATAATGAAGCTAAATGTCGTTAATAAAAAGTAAGGAGATATAACGAACATATCCCAAAATGGTAGGACTTAATTTAATATTTCTATGCTCTTATTAGGAATGTGAATAAATAGACTAAACTTTATGATTCTTTTCCACAATAAAATAACCAACTTATTTTAAAAACTATACTGTAGTTGTGATTTACTAGTTAGAACGAGAATCTTCACAAAAGGAACACACATGGTATGTTGATTCGGATTCGAACAATCCAACGGTCAGAGAAAAATCACAAGAAATTTCACAACCGTAGGATCTGTTCCCTTAACCACTTTGTAATGCCGGTCTTAATTAATTTTGTAGAAAAATATAAAACAGCACCAAGCTTATGTCTCTCATGTGACCGACCACCGCATCCTCGGTTGACCTGTCTTTGCCCCACTTTGTCTCCCCACAAAAACTGAAAAAGAAGACTTTAGATATCAAAGGACACCACCTGTTGATCTCTGATTGGTTTCTATCGGTTTGATCGTGTGAACCAACGAAGCAACATATAAAGCACGACTCGCTACTCGCTAGTAACCATTACTACAACAATAGAAGTGTGTATGAGAAGAAAGTTCTCATATATCCAAGTTATATTATAACGTATAATAAAAATAGAAGGTAAAAAATGGAAAAAGGTGGATTTGAGCATGAGATAACGGAGCTGAGATTGGGTCTTCCGGGTAGAGATGTGACGGAGAAGATGCTGAAGAAGAGAGGCTTCACGGAGATGATAATGACGTCTTCTGGAAGTAACAGCGATGAAAGCGGTGTCGTTTCATCAGGTGGTGACGTGGAGAAAATTAATGAGTCACCCGCGGCGAAAAGTCAGGTGGTGGGATGGCCGCCGGTTTGTTCTTACCGGAGGAAGAATAACTGTAAGGAAGCGTCGACGACAAAAGTGGGGTTAGGATATGTGAAAGTGAGCATGGATGGTGTGCCTTACTTAAGGAAGATGGATCTTGGTTCGAGCCAAGGCTATGATGACTTAGCATTTGCTCTCGATAAGCTCTTTGGTGTCCGTGGCATTGGTTAGTAAATTAATGATCTCTTTTTCACTTAAAGTTGAGTGGTTAGATTATGTGGAAGGAAACAAAAAATTATTACGTGAGATCGGATTAGGAACTAAAGTGTTTTCATACGTAATGCAAGAAATAATTAAGGAGGCGGCACACATGTGGGAATGAAACTATTATAACTAGGTTAATTTCATCTTTTAACTAGGTCACATCTTTTGTAACCAAAAAACTATAATAACTAGGTTAATTAATATGTTTTGTTAACAATGTTGTTGAACTCCTCTATATGACTATCACCTGAGTTTCAGATTAAGCTGAGAATGGTCCTAGAAATCTCTGTTAGTGAATTCCAGCTTTTGATTTTAACTCCAAATCCGTTATCTTCACTTTAGTTTTGGGTTAAAGCAATCTCAAACTAGAGATTTTACACCAGAAAATTGGAGACACAATGAAAATTTACATTTATATTTGCAGCAGTGACCTTGAAAGATGGTGATAACTGCGACTACGTTACCATATACGAAGACAAAGATGGAGATTGGATGCTGGCGGGAGATGTACCATGGGGGTATATATGTTTATATCTTTTAACTTAGATTCTATCTCATTATATGTCACAATTTAAATTTATATGTTCGGATATTTTGATTTTTGCAGAATGTTCATAGAGTCATGCAAGAGGTTGAGGATTATGAAAAGATCGGATGCTACCGGGTTTGGGCTGCAGCCTAGGGGTGTTGACGAGTGATACGATGTCCTGAACAAGAAGCAAGTACCTGATTAATTATTTATCCTTTTAAGTATCAAGATCCTCTAGAACATTTTTCCTATTCATGTTATATATGTTATGGTTTGTATAATTATATTCAGAAAGACAGCTCTATATATACAATACTTGTTTCTTGATTATGAATTAAGACATTATTCTGTTTGCAATTCACCGTTATTCGGATTTTCGGATCCCTCTATATGTAGGAAACAAACCTATGTTCAGGCTGCTTATATTACGTTTCAGTTTCCATTTTATTGTTTTTCTTGATATAACTATAAGCATTCACATTTGAAGTTAAGATTTGTCAATTTTTAGTTTAAACATGTTCTTATTTGTAACTGTTTCTACCAAAAAAAAAAACTATTAAAAGATCCACTCGCTTGCCTATGATACCCAACGTCAACATGTTGACCCTTTTTTTTTATTGTCTTTCTGTAGAAAGTATATATACTCAAGACTTGTAGAAACTTCTTACAGCTTTTATATTACTATTTTAACTAAACTTTATTTATGTAATTAATTTTATTTTTATTTGAAAAACTCAACTACTAATAATTTGACATTACTGATATACAGAGAGCTTCTGAAAATGTGGTGGAAAAGAACCTTTTACTCTCTCTCACTTCAACTTTTTCTTATTTAACATTTATTTTGGATAATTCCTCCATCCTTTACCGATGGAGGTGCTCTTACAACTTACAACTATGATCTAATGCCATGTGCACTGCATACCAGAAACAGCAAAAAGAAAATCAGCCCATCCCTCCCAATTTTCTCTTTTGTTTGGGCCCAGACTAGTATGTCCATCTGATTATTTGAAGCATATTGCGACAATGATTAAACTGACTGTAAGGAAATGCGTCATTTTTCCCACTGACTTATGCTTGCTACTTAGCTCCAATCTGATTTCTTGGTCAGTTAAAAGAGTCTAAAAATCAAGTGGGTTTCATTTCTCCTCCGCGACCTTTCATATTTCAGAAACAAGCCACTCTACAATCCGGCTTTCCACAATCGATCCATACATTTTAATTCCTCTAATTTTTATGCATAATACCTCTCTACATAATAGAACAAGTTGCATTAGGACTCATTGAGACCAAAACACATTCCAACTCATCAACAGCTCGCATATATACATCTTTCACCGAATATCATTACCTCGACTATTGTGTTATGTGATCTCAGATTCAGATTTGGCGTGTCTGAGTCTCTCACTCCAACTTTTGGGAATGTGAGTAACACCTTAATGGAAGTCCTAATGCTCAAAAATCCTCAAGAGCAAATACAACTAGACCAACATCTGTATCGGTGCTCAGAGCTAGACAATAAAGTTAAATTAGTGAGTCCCAAATACCACTAGACCACAAGTTTTGGTCCACAACCCACTTTCGTAATATATGGTGGATCATGTTAAAATTTCTTCTTCTCATGTAACCGATTGAAAAATAGTAATAATGGAATATCTGAAAGTTAGGGTTTATTACAATCACAAGAGTCAACATGGCAAAGTAAAGGTAACAACAGGCCAACTCAAGAGCACATCAACAAGTGCACAATGATCAAATGGAGTTTTAAAGGGCACAGTAAGCCTTGAGAGCAGACAGATCTCTCTTCTGAGAGATGCAATCTATGTCCCACATTGGAGAATTAGACAAGAAAGTGTCTAATATATAAAGAGAAGTCCAACTCTAATTAGTACGAGGCCTTTTGGGATAGAAACCAAAAGTAAATCCATGCGGGCTTGCCATTAAGGCCCAAAGTGGACAATATCGTACTAATGGACAATATAGAGTTGGACAGGGGCTTTCACAATCCCAACAATTGGTATCAGAGCGGTTGACGAGAAATCTGCAAGAAGACCTAAATATCCTTCGAGAGAAGAATGGGTATATCCTATGAGTTAGGAACGATGAGAGGTGTATGTGGCAGAGATCGAGTCAGAAGATTATGGAACCTGTGATGTTGGAGGACGAGGATCATCCTCAATTCGATGGAGGAAAGGACACGAGATGAATGTGATCCTTAGATTGAGGGGGAGAATGAGAGATGCAATCTATGTCCCACATTGGAGAATTAGACAAGAAGTGTCTAATATATAAAGAGAAGTCCAATTCTAATTAGTACGAGGCCTTTTGGGATAGAAACCAAAAGTAAATCCATGCGGGCTTGCCATTAATGCCCAAAGTGGACAATATCGTACTAATGGACAATATAGAGTTGGACAGGGGCTTTCACAATCCCAACATCTTCTTGGTGTCTTTGTAGGCAAACTCAAAGTAATCCTCAAAATTAAAAGGCTTATAAAGACGAGGATGTTCATCATCAACAATCTCCTCAGGGGCATTTATGATAAGTCCTTCTTTAGGACGCAAGAACAGTCCAGCCACATACCGATCTTTTTTCCCGGTTATAATCACATGGTGAAGCGGAGGATGTACCCTACCATTCAACAGTACCTGCAATTCGTATAAGTTATATACGTGTTGATCACATAATTAAACCGACTATAGCGGATGAAACTTGTGAGTCAAGGAAACATTGTTTTACATGAAGAGAAGCTCCAATCATAACAATGAAAGAGGAGTCTTGAGATGGCTTAGATTTGATCCATTCTTCACCATCTTTTGTTCTGATCTCCAAGCCATCTACTACGTCATTTTGGCAAAGTATGGTGAGGAAATGTCTATCGATGTGAGTGTCAATACCTATATCCTCGTCTGTATTATCGTCAAGTCCTTTGTATTTAAATAATTGAAAGCGGTTCTTTGCTGAGTTGAGATGCTCCTCTACGTATTTCTCGAGCCCGAAACTTTCCAGGACCATTGTCCTCACCTTCACGTTTAGTTCAATTAACTTCTCCGCAAACGAATGAACAGAATTGCTGAAATATATCGCAAACTTAAGTATCTTTATCAGGAATCAATACAATACAACTGTATTGACAAGATTAAAATTGTCAAGAAAATCACATGTATAATATATATATACAGTATATATATTCTTACAAGTATAAATGAAAACAACATATATATAGTTTATAAACAATTATATACCCATGCCATATGTCGACATTATTTATTACTTAGTTTCAACATATTTTCTGTACGTCATCTATTTATTAATTAATTTATACTTACCTTTTCAAAAATATTACCGTAAATGAATGTTAAATTGTGATAAAACTTCGGAAACATTAAAGTGGTGATAAGATTATATAAGAAGAGAACCTGAATGTGATGTTCCCTTGAGGCCAAACCTTGTGAGTCAAGTCATTGACAACCTCAGGATTTTCTACGTCGTCAAATCCCATGCCTTCGAATAAAGGCATACCCGGAACCTGACCAGAGTATCCAGTGTTACGATTCTCTGACTTTGCACTCATTTTGGTCTTCAATGGCAAATCAAAAACTTCCTGCGAGACCTCGAACACAGCCTTACGCAGCTCCACTGAAGCTCCATCGAACAAGGCCTCGAAACATCCGAAATCTTCTAGCGCTTTTCGGACTTGGGCTCTAACCGAGTCCCATTGGGGAGTTTCCGGTTTGAGGTTTGGAACCGAGAAGTCAATGACCGGGAGAGAAACGGGAAGACATTGGGGTTTTGAACGTATCGTCATTATCTTCTTTTCTTTTTATCGTGATTATCTTTCTTTAATAGTATATGTTGTCTTTTGTATATGTCCAGGTTTAAAGACTCGCTTCGTGTTATATAGAGACAGAAAGTCAAATCAATGGAGTACAACCCCGTTGTTTTTCTTATGTCATGAACCTCGGGTCTTGTTAGATAATACTCTCCCCGTTTCTAAATTTTTTGAATTTTCACGGATATTAAGAAAACACGTTAAATTTGTATAGTTTTTTGTGATTATATATTTTCATAATTTTAAGTTAATAAAAATCAAATAAATGTAATTAAGTTTTTAAAAATTTACAATTATTTAATAAAATATACACTGAAAATGCAAAAAAATAGATTTTTAAAAATACAATTTTTCTTTAAAATATATATCTTTTAGGAATAGTTAAAAGTACCCTACAGCTGATTTCTATTTATTAGGATAACAATGAGCATGCCGAAATTCAAGTAAATGACAACGAAGTTATCAATATTAAAAGGTGTGAACTTTTCTACAATTTTTGATTTTATTCTTGAGTGAAATTTAACTAGCTTTTTTATTAAATGTATTTTTTATCTGTCACAACTGTTACAGCTAGGCAGCTAGCTACATAAACTTGTTCAGACATGAAATCGATTTGTCTTTGTCAATAAATGCTCATTTTGTTTTAAGAATATGCCCTTTATAAATTAGATTATAATGTCTCCTTGTGCTTGTGGTATTCATTAGAATAAGTGGATAATCCTATCAAAGTGGAATATAGATTACACCAAAAAGAGAGTGGAATATAGACAAATAAACAATGGTACAACGCCCATGGGACACAATTCATCCCACATGGACAGCAATGCCTAATACTACTAAACCACACCGGTTTGTTAAATACGCAATTTTATTCCTTAATTCTGATTCGTTATTAGTTATGATTGGATCCGAGAAATCTGGATATCTATAAAATTTTGAATCAAAGAAAATATAAAATATCAATATCTATTAAAAAAACACAAAAAATTGAAAATTTCAGAATTGGATATGCGATACACTCTGACTTTTGTACAAATATACATATATGTACAATTAAATATAGAAATGTAAATGTATAGTTTTATATAACTATTATTTTAACATGTAAATTTGTTAGTTTTACTTATAAAATTACTAATAAAGTATTAAATTTAAAAATGAATATAAAATCTTTATTAAAACTATAATCTTCTAAAATTTTATGTTTTATAAGGATAATTAATTAATTTTTAAAATTTATTAAACATATAGTTTCACTAATCTTTATTATATATTATGTAATATGTTAAAGATTTTTTTTGAAGACAGATTTATATGGTTATTTTTCAAATTTATTTGTACTGATAAAATGAATAAAACATCCATAAATATCCATAAATATATTCGCAAATATCTGTAAATTTTCTGGATATCCGAAAACTAGCTATTTTTACTTTTTCGAAACAAAATAAATTAGAAAATTATATATCCGTAAAATACGATGCATTGTACCGAAAGTTATACCTACTCCTAATTCTCAATTAGGGCTGGGCAAAAAATCCGAATCCGAAAAACCAAACCGAACCCGATCCGAAAAAGTAGCACCGAACCCGAACCGAAATTGATTAAATATCCGAACGGGTTCAAAATTTTGGTATTTAAAGAACCGAAACCGAACCCGATCCGAACCGAAATATTTTGGGTACCCGAATGTACCCGAAATAAATTTATATACTTAAATATATATACATTATTTTTATATATAATGTATATTAAAAATATTAAAATATATAAGATACCTTTAAGTTTTCCAAAATACTCGGAAAATATATGCAAATAGTCAAAAGTAAATGTTTAAAATAGCTAAAGTATACTGAAAACACCAAAATAGTTAAATATCTATTGATTCTTTATCCAAATATTCAAAGAAAACCAATTTATATGTTAAATTAAGGTATTTTGACATATATGTTATGAAAATTTATATGTAATATATTATCTTTCTTATAGATTTTGAAAATTTAAAGTATATAATGAATTTTGAAAATTTAAAAACATTTTAAATGGGTTATCCGAACCCGAACCGAACCCGAACCGAAATTTAGAAATATCCGAATAGGGCTGAAATCTTTAATCTCGAAACCCGAAACCCGAATGGACTGAACCGAAACCCGAATGGGTACCCGAACGTCCAGCCCTATTCTCAATGGTTTGACTGCTGAAGATCTGACGATAAACCAATATAAAACTTTGATGTCATCCAGGGCATAAACGTGGGCACTATCCAAGTTTTTTATACTAAATATTTTGCCAATATTGTTGGTTTATTCGTATTTAGGTATTATTTTAAAATGAACCTTAGTAAACTGTATTAAAATATTTCTTTGTATAATTTTTTCATATGTAAAACATGAATGAAACTAACATCTGATGATCTCAAAAAAAAATTAACATGGTGAAAATAGAATCATCAGATGTTGGTTTCGTTCATTCTATAGAATCACCAGATCTTAATAAGAAAATTTTCCATTGATTTGTATAAGTCGTTTTTCAAGTTTCAAAACCCAAACCTTCTAGTATATTAGAATTAATTAATAAATATTCAGTCAAACTATCGAGTAACGGATTTTCGTCTAACAATTAAGAGTATAGTTTGTGTTTGTCTTATGTGAACATTATGAAGATTTAGAAGACGGCTTTTCGCTATTGTTTAGAGAGAAATTCTTAGAGTTAACTTAATTTATGGGCTACACGTACAACGCCATAGTTTGTAATTGTCAAATGCCATGAACCACGGGTCCTATTAAACATACAACTAAGAGCTAATTAAGCAGAAACCAGTGAAAAAAAAAATGAAATTAGATAAGTGGCAATTGCTTAACTTATTTAAATAAAATGTCTAGCTGTGTAAAGACTAAAAGAGTGGCCAATCAAAAGAAAAACTGGCCAATCAGGCGACCAATTAGACGTTGACTATTTAGATGAGTAAACAATGGTCCACCATCTCACATCGCACCCGGCTCTTACCCTATTTATGCAACGTGTTGCCGACTCACTCGTGTCACAGTAGTGTCTTTAACTCTAGAGATATTGCATCGGTCACAATATTATATTTAGATATTGCATCGGTTACCCTTTCTGGGTTAACTGCAAAATTTATGTCTCTTCTCTCTTCTAATAAATAAGTATTATGACTATGGAGCTTTGTATTAGCCACATGTTATTTGCTAGAGGGTCCAATTCATAGGGATTCTTCTTCATAACTACAAAAAGTCAAAAAATATATCTTCATGTTTTGAATAAAAAATAGAAGAGAAGAGAAGAGAGAAATTGATGTCTTATTTCATGAACAATGAACTCCTTATATAGTGATACAATATGAGGGTTTAGCTTAGAGACCAAGTACAAGTAAATTTTTTTGAGCAAGACTTCCTATAATCGACAACACAATAAATGTAATTATAACACTTTTCCTTGATGTTTATTATGCGCTCTAAGATGCTGCCTCATTAAAAACCTCATTAGAAAAATCCAATAGCAAAAACCATGGTTAAGGGAAAAAGAGTGCAACACGCAATTACATCCCCTCATATATACAGACATCAAGATCCTTGAGACGACGTAATCTGATAAAATAAACCAACATCTTGAAAGTAGCAGTGGGTAACGCATTGGTGAATAGGTCAGCCAGATTGTCGCTTGAACGAACTTGAACGACACAAACATCACCATTCTTCTGTAGATCATGAGTGAAAAAGAATTTCGTTACAATATGCTTTATCATGTCTCTTTTGATGTATCCATCTTTGAGTTGAGCGATACATGCAGCATTGTCCTCATACATGACTGTTGGGCTTCTTTCCATGTAGATAGATCACAATCTTCTCGTATATGTTGAATGACTGATCTTAACCATACATACTCGCGACTAGCTTCATGAATGGCTAAAATCTCTGCGTGGTTGGAAGAAGTAGCTGCAATGGTTTGCTTCATCGAACGCCAAGAAATAGCAGTTCCACCACAAGTAAACACATCCTGTTTGTGATCTAGCATTGTGTGGATCAGACATGTACCCAACATCTGCAAAATCAATCAAATCTTCTGTTGATCGATTAGGAAAGAATATACCCATGTTTTTTGTACTTTGGAGGTAACGAAGTATATGGTTTATCCCATTTCAGTGCCTACAAGTTGAGCATGAACTAAACCTTGCCAATAGATTCACTGCAAATGGTATATCAGGTCTTGTATAATTGGCAAGGTGCATTAATGCCCTTATTGCACTTAAGTATGGTACTTCAGGACCAAGAACTTCTTCATCCTTTTCTCTAGAGCTGAAGGGATCTTTATTCACATCGAGTGATCTTACAACCATTGGACTACTCAAAGGATGTGCTTGATCCATAGAAAATGGTTTAGCCACATTTTCTGTGTAAGTTTTTTGATGCACTAAAATTCCATTTTTGAGGTGTTCAATTTGTAGTTCCAAACAAAATTTTGTTTTTTCTAGATTTTTCATCTCAAAATCTTTCTTCAAGTATTCCATTGTATGTTAAATCTCTTCAGGAGTTCCAATGATGTTCAAATCATCAACATAAATTGCAATTATAATATATCCTTTTTCAAATCTCTTTATAAAGATGCATGGACTGATGGGATTGTTTTTATAGCCTTTTTTCAACAAGTACTCACTTAGACGATTATACCACATATGTCCTCGATGTTTTAGTCCATAAAGAGATCGATTTAATAGGCTAGTCGAAATAATAGGTAAACTAGTGTATCTATTAGTTAAATGAAAGAGTCCAAAACAATTTTTATAGATAGATTTATTTAAGCTTCTTCTCTTTTAATAAAGTAGATTTTGGTCATTTTATCTTTCTGTGCTATATTTGTGATAAAAAAATTTAGTGCTATTTTAGAGAATTTTAAATGACAACAATATGAATTATCATTAGTATTAAATATTGTAAACTTTTATACCATGTTTTATTTTATTCTTTAGTGAAATATTTATGTCATTGCCTCATTCCAATTTAAAATAGTACGTATTGTTTTTTTTAATTATATGTATTTCATTGTAATTTGATTTTGTCGCATTAGGGCATCTCAATCCCCACTCCATAATTTACTCCATTTATAGAGTAAATGGAGTAAATTATGGAGTGGGGATAGATATGATCTTAGGACATCTACTGAATTATCTAAACTTTCTGACATGAAATCAATTTGTTTTGTCAATAATTGAATACTCTATCTTATTATATAAAGTTTGGTTCTTCAAAATTACTAATTAACACGATCACGACACATGACAATTATAACTTTAAGATTGTGACATGTGTTAAATAATAATATTTATATAAATAGTTAATTAATAGTATTTTCCATTTTAAGTTTTAAACAAAATATTGTAAACAAAAAACAATTTCGTAATTATTTAATATTATTTTCTTTTTTTATTTCCAAGAAATAGAAAATTATAAAAGTTATATGAAAATAATTTTCCTTTTTTAAAAGATAATGAACATATATAATTATAATAGTTATTTAATAGTATTTTTCCATTTTAAGTTTTATACAAAATATTGTTAACGAAAAAAAATATTTATACTAATAATTATTTAATAGTAAGCTTCCTTTTTAAATAATAAAAAATAAAATTGTATAAGCTATATGAAAATAATTTTTCTTTTTAATAAATTCTAAATTTTCTTTTTTTTTTAAATCATGAAAAACAGAATTATGAAAGAAAATAGTATTTTTTTTTCTAAACGTATTGTAGTTTAAATAATAATTTTTATATAAATATTTAATTAATAGTATTTTTTCCTTTTTAAGTTTTAAACAAAATATTGTAAACAAAAAACAATTTCGTAATTATTTAATATTATTTTTATGTCCAAGAAATAGAAAATTGTAAAAGTTATATGAAAACAATTTTCCTTTTAAAAAAAATTATGAACAAATATAATTATAATATTTATTTAATAGTATTTTTTCCATTTTAAGTTTTATACAAAATATTGTTAACGAAAAAAATTATACTAATAACTAATTAATAGTAAACTTCATTTTTTAAATAATAAAAAATAAAATTGTATAAGCTATATGAAAATAATTTTCCTTTTTAATAAATTCTAATTTTGCTTCTTTTTTGAAATCATGAAAAACAGAATTACGAAAGAAAATAGTAGTTTAAATTTTTTCTAAACGAATTATTAAAACCTGAGAATACAAAAGATTATTTAATTTTTTTTTTAAAATTAAATATTTTTCCCTTATTAAAATTCTAAGCAAAATAGAGTTGTAAATTTTTTATTTATTTATCTATAATTAACTAATTTTCCGTGGAAACTCCAATAATCCATATTTGAGTAATGGTTAATGTTTTTACACTATTTGGTCTAGGTTTCGAGTTTGAGAGAAGGTAAATTATTAGTTTACTGGCGAAAAAGTTTATAGGATATGTTCAACATTATATTAAACCATGAACAAATAGAATGGTAATAGTTATTTAATAGTATTTTTTTTCATTTTTAAGTTTTAAACAAAATATTGTAAACAAAAAATAATTCTATACTAATAATTATTTAATAGTAAGTTTTTTTTTTAAATAATAAACAAATAAAATTGTATAAGCTGTATGAGTATAAATTTCCTTTTAAATAAATTATAATTTTCCTTTTCTAAAATCAGGACAAAACAAAATTATGAAAGAAAATAGTATTTATTTTTTTTTAAAAAGGATTATAATAAACCTAAGTAGCTTTCCTTATTAAAATTCTAAGCAAAAAATAGTTGTAAAAATAATCTTATTATTTTTCTATGATTAGCTATTTTTTTACGGAAGACCTATAGTTCATGTTTGACTAAGGATTAATCTTGATTCAACTTTTAAATTCTTTATATTTTGCTTTATTTCGTATTTTTTTATGTTGAGTTCGATTTGAATTTTTGAGAATAACTCTTTTCTCTAACTTTATGTATAAAATTGCTAATAAGTGACTTTACTTATGTGCTTCACTTATGTGCTATGATTGTTAAAATAGGAGTACTAACAAAAATTTATATGTAAAAAATAATTCTTATACCTTGAATAATTTTCACACAGTATATAAAAAATCATATAATAAAATTAAAACATTAATCAAAACCGTGCAATGCACGGATCCATATCTAGTCTTATTATATAAAGCTTGGTTCTTCAAAGTTACTAATTAACATGATCGCGACACGTGTCATTAAAAATTTTAAGATTGCGACATGTGTTAATCTATATTATAATTAAAAATATATATTAAGATAATAACAAAAACAAATTTTGTTAAAAAAGTAATTGTAATTATATCTAATAGTAATTTTCCATTTTAAAATCCTAAACAAAACATAGTTGCAAATAATTATTTGATAGTAATTTTCTTTTTAATATTTTTAAAGAGGTTAAAATTTATAATGATATAAAATATATATACTAAGATAACAAAAAACGAATTTTGAAATAAATTAATTTTAAAATTGATTTAATAGTAAAAAGGAAATTTTTTAAAATACTTAATAATATTATAAAATTACTTAATAGGAAACTTGGTTCTTCAAAGTTGTTAATTAACATGATTGTGACACATGATAGTTATATATTAATTTTAAAATTGATTTAATAGTAAAAAGGAAATTTTTAAAAATACTTAATAATATTCTAAAATTACTTAATAGGAAACTTGGTTCTTCAAAGTTGTTAATTAACATAATTGTGACACATGATAGTTATATATTTAAAATTGCGATATGTGTTAAACTACTTCATAATTTAAAATAAATATATAAGATAATAAAAACGAATTTTTGTGAAATTAATTATATAGTAAATTTCCATTTTAAAAATCTTAAACAAAATATTATTTAATAGTAATTTTCTTTTTTTAATAATACGACATGTTTTAGAATATATCATGATTAAAATAATATATACTAAGAAAATAAAAACAAATACGAATTTTGAAATTATTTAATAGTAAAAAAATAAAATTTAAAAATTACTTAATAATATTATTTTAGAAATATTATTTGATAGTAATTTTTCTTTTAATATTTTGAAGTTGTGTTAGAATATCTTATGATTAAAAATATATATACTAATAAAATTAAAAGAAATTGAAGAAATAATTTTCGTAAATTTAATAGTAAAATTTAATTTTTAAAAAAAAATTAATTGTAAAATTTAATTTTAAAAATTATTTAATAGTAATATTTAGAAAATTTCCTTTTTACAAATCTTAAAGAAGAGAAGTTTGTAAAATAACTTATTTAATACTAATTTTCCTTTTCCAAAATCCAAAAAAGATAAATGTAAAAGATTATTTGATATTAATTTTCTTTATAAAATTTTGATATTTGTTAAAATATCTTATGATTAATAAAATATATAGGAAGATAATAAAAACAATTTGTGTTTTAAAAAGTAATTTTTTGCATGATTGAGCAAGAAAAATATATGGTGAGTTTTCTTGCATGTTCTTTCACATCTTCGCGTGTTATCTTTTTTTTGGTGTCACGTGAGGAAATAACTATATATCCTGATCTTCACATTAAACTGATGTTAAACTTTTTTCTAAAAAGAATATAATTGTCATACTGTTATACATTAGTTATTGTTACATTTATACTTAGCCGTTTGTACATATAGATGTAGTGGTGAACATGAATCGGATATCCGGATTTTTGGAGATATTCTGATCCGATCCATTTTGTTATAATAATCAATTATTTGATCCAATTCTATCTGTAGCCACACGGATATTCGGTGCTCCGGATATTCAGATAATTTTAGATTTTCGACCGGATATCCGATTCGATCCGCAAAAATAAATTAAATTTAGTAAATAAATTATAAATTCCAAAAATAAGATAAAATAATAATAACATTTTATTACCAAAAAAATTACTACTTTTGAAATTCTAATAAATAACTTAATAAATTTATTAAAAAGTACTATACAACTTATATACAATATAATATTTATATAAATTATATATATATATATATATGTCTTTACATACATGTATATGTATTCATATAATGAATCAGATCAGATATTCATTCTTAATAATATTAGTATTTTGTGATTTGCTTCGTTTCTTACAGATATTGCATATAAATATTTTCTTTGCTTCGTAGAGTTACATATATTTAGAATTTCGGTTCAAATCGAAACAGATAAAATCAAAATTTACGGATATTTTGTCCAGCTGTTATGCTATTGTGACTAAGTTAATGTGGCTATTATTCTTATATGTGATTATGATTATGTGTGTTTATTCTTATCAACATATAAAAATTGGTTATGTTGTTGTAGATCATGCTACTATGAAATTTAAATCAAAGAGAACGATTTTCCAATGGATTGTTGTAGGTCATGCTATTAAGGAATTTAAATCAAAAAGGAAGACTTTCCAATAGAATAATGTTACGAATAACTCGCCTATACAACATGAATATTGAAGCCGAAATCCTAACCGGAAGTTATGTGGAAAAACAGATTTGTATTCCTAGAATAAGTCTCATACCGACATATGCAAGATGACCTTTCAAAATGAAAAGACTTCAATTTCCTATAAGAGTGTTCTATGAAATGACTATTAACCAGAGTTAAGGTCAAAGCTTAAAAAGTTGGTCTATTTGTCAAGACCAGTCTTACAATTATATGTCGCACTATCAAGAGTCACTACAACTAGAGAACTTCAAATTTTTAAAACATAGCGACAATAGTGATTTACAAAATATTGTATATAGAAAAAGATGTTAAAATCACACCATGAATGTTAAAGTAAATAAATTTGATGTTTTATCTAGAAATATATTCGATATTTAGCTGACTATCAATAAAACATATTGAATGGTGTTATGTAATATTAATATTTTTTTAATTGTGTCGTTTTTAGTTTGTCTTACACAATATAAACAATATAGAGAGTTCACAGTTCTATATATTTCAATTAACTATAGCTAATATTATTTTGAAAAATAATAAAAAGTGAAGTATTTATTAAAAAATAAAAATATGAATGTACTATTTAAAACACCATTATTATTGAAATAGAATATCAATCAAAAATTATGTAAGAAAATAAATTATTATTATTAAAATATCACCAATATATACTGAAAATCCAAGAACTAACGTGAGAAAAATATTTCCAATTTTTTTATGTGATCGTGAATTAAAACATCAAATAAAATATGTGCAACGCACGGGTCCATATCTAGTTTATTATAAAGGAAATGTCCCTTTATTGTTTAGATTATAGTGTCTCCTTGTGTAAATTGTGGTATTCATTAGAATAAGTGGATGATTCGATCAAAGTGGAATATAAACAAAATAAACAACGGTACACCGCACATGGGACACAAGTCGTCTCACATGGCCAGCGATGGCTAACGCTATTATCAAAAACACACGGTTCGATTTCTTTGCCGTGCAGCCGAACTGCTGATAGATAGGCATGATACCTGGAAAAAGTGCACGATCCGCAAAGTTAAGTGACAGAAACTAAATCGCTTATAACTTCTATATATAGTTGATCTTAAAAAAAAAAACTTCTATATATAGGTTTTTTACAAGATCGAACGTGTAATGTGTTAAAATAATTCAAATAAACTAGAAGGTGTTTAAATTTTATTTTTGTTTACTTAGTTTCTGTCTATTTCATTCTTATCTGGCTGACATTTGAACACATTTTTATGCTTAATTCATTTAAGCAAAATGCCCTTTTATAAGTGTATAAATGCGGTGCTTAGGAGATAACTATCTAAAATAAGGCATTCATCACTCGGAATTAGTATAAATTAATTAAAAGTGTTTAACCGGTGCGTTTGTGATCTAGTGGTTATTAATTTGAGGACAAAGCTTAATACGCTGAAACTATTAGGGTTTGAATCTTGACTACTGGAGAATTAAAATTTTGGTATTGCTAGAGACAGATAATCAACATACGGACCAAAATGTAGATTGATAACACAAAGTTAGTCTGGACCTATTTCGATGGAAAACAGAATACCTTTGTATAACTAAAAATAATAATTAAAAGTGTCTAAATTTTATTTTTGTTTACTTAGTTTCCGTCTACTCCATTGTTATCTGGCTGACACTTCACCAAATTTTGATGCTTAACTTATTTAAGCAAAATGCCCCCTTTTTTTTAGTTTCACAATATTTCTTACTCTTGTTGGGTTAAGAAGCAAAACTCATGTAGATGTTCTAATAAATAAGCGTATTGAAGGACTACTGAGATTCGTATTAGCCACATAAGTTTTGCTAGAAGGGTGGTCCCATAGGTTTCATAAGCATTACCAAAAAAATACATCTTCTAAACATGACAGTTATCTCTTGGCCGATGTACAATGGTTTCAACACCTATTTCATTATCAATATTCTTATTTTCTCTTTTTGATTACCACATTAGTTTCTCTTTCTTCCACCTCATTTATTCAATATTCACTTCATTTTAACCATCTACAATAGTTTGTTTAAAAAAATTCAATATCCTACCCCACCATTTTTAGTTCACATTTTTATCTTTATAATATAATACCAATATATTAATAATATTTTTAATTCTAATTAACTTAAAAATTAAAATAATCTAATTTTTAATAAGAAGAATTTTGAATTTTCAAAAAGTTATTATTAGGATTTATTTATCAAAAAAAAATTTAAACATTAAAGAATATTAAAAATGACGTTTTTCTGTATCCAAATGAAATAAGAGTAATCTCTATTTATAGATTGTAAAAAGTTAAGAATTTTGATATAATTTTTATTATTTAAAAGAAAAATATTATATAATAAATAAGTTTTCGTTATTAGGTGAAAATAAAAACAAAATAAATTTGCACAATATTTATGTCCAATCAATTTGCAACATGTGGCAAAACTGGCCCACATAAAATTTTATCAACATATTGAAACTTTACCACATATGTTGAAACCACTTAGATTAACATAATTTATCAACATTCCTCATTGTATGAATTTCAACTGTTGAAAACTAGCTTCTAACACTTCCATTGTACATGGTCTTAGGCAATAGATACTGATTAGAGACTTGTGGTCTTGAATACATAAAGTGCACATCCTTAATGGGCCAACTATATCAAAACTACAAGTGGCTAATACAAAGCTAAATCCTATGACAAAGCAAGCCCTTTCTTTTGAACTCCCACTTGTTGTAAAATTACTAAAAGATGTAATAACTACCTTCATCTTTTCATTTCATCTTCTTAAAATTCTCAAAAAGATCCGTAGGTGTGAAACTATTGAATTTCGTTTTTTCACGCGATATATCATCATCATCATCATCAACGTCATAAAAGAGCCAACAAGAACATATATGCTTGTTACATTAAAGAGGAGGAGCGTGGATCCGACGTGGCATATAGCCGTTAATCACAAGCCGTTCCCATGTTTACCTGGCACGACCTTTTTAAAATTTTCTCTTTTCTCACAGCTAATTTATTATTTTATATAACAAATAATAATATTAAAAAAAAGTAACCGGTCGTCATCAAAATTCACGGACAGAAAATCCGACCGTTGTTTGAGTTTATACTTCTTCTTGTCTGAAACAGAACTCACATTCCCAAAAAGCTTCTGTTTTTTTTTTTGCTTTCTTTCTTTTAGGGTCAAAACACAAACCCTAGAAGAGAAACAGTTAATCTCGTCCTCTCTTTGCAACGACGATGTTGAGCGATTATGGTATAACGGAGGAAGACATGGTAATCGAGGAAGCTCAGGGCTACCCGATAGCTTACGCAAAGCTCTGTCGAGACTTCGATGCTTCTCCGTACAGAAACGGTCCTCCTTTCACCTTCACGCCGTACATTCTGCAACACAACGAGGTAATATGATCCGAATCAATACATATTAGCCAAAACAGAAAATAAACTCTTATCCGTTATGCGAATGATGTGTGTACTGTTTGTTCTGAAGAGTTCAAGATGCAGAGAAGTAGATCAGATGTTCCCTGTAATTGATCCGAAAGCAAGACCAACAACGAAACCTAAGATCTTCTTAAGTCTCCTATGGAAACAACTTAATCATCTAGGGTAAGGTCTTAGTCTCTCATCACACATTGAACCAAATTGCAATGAGTAACATTAGAGTCATATTGTTTTTGTAGCAATGCTGGGTTTGATCCGGCTGTTATTCGGATTGATCCGTATGGGAATGTTCTTTACTTCCACGCTGACTCAGCTTCTCCTCTCGCTTGGGGTTTTGATCATTGGTTCCCTCTCTCAAGTAAACATTTTTATATCTTTTAAGGTTATTGTTTTGTTGTCTGATCGATTAATTAAAAAAAGCTTTTTGAATTTTTCTAGGAGGAGGTTTAACAGTACCAAGCAACTTAAGGATAGTGCAATGGCAAGCACGCAAGAACAAGAAGGACAAACTCGAGTTCCTAGTACCATGGTGGGATCTTCAAGTCGGCATCTCAGTGAATCAGTTCCTGTCTATTTTCGCAGCTTCGAGTTCCGATTTTAAGAGGAGAGCGTTTTCATTCTTGTTCAAAGAAGGTGAAAGCGAGGAACTTAACGGCTCGCAAACTGTTGACTCGCATCGTTTCCCTCAGCATTTTGTTGAATCAAAAGAGAAGTGTGGACTTGCTTCAGCTGCGGTTGTTGTTTCAAGAAGAGAACCTTATGACCCTTCACTAGTGTTGAGGTCTCTCGATCCCAATCGTCTAACACCTGGTTAGTAGTACTATAATGTATTATTTGCAAAGTGATTTAGCGCGACTTTTAAAAAATCACTTCGCAAATAATAGTATACTATTGCTTTCGGTTTTTCCGGTTATAGATATTTAAATACTTAGTTCTTTATTGCTAAACTGCAGCAAGGAAGATGAGAGTGGGAGCAACGAAAGAGAACGAGACTCCAGACTTGATGAAGAATCCTTATCAAGCCATTGTTGCTGCTAGGGACTCACTGAGACACCGAGAGGAAGCGCAGAATATGAGAGCTGAGATGAAGAAGTTAGATGAAGAGATGAACGATTTGAAAAGAAAGAACAGCGAAGAGCAGGTAACCATACAGGAGCTGGAGAGTGAGCTGATTAAGCGGAGAAGAAGAGCTGAAAAGGGAAGGAGGTTGGCAGAAGCTCAATGCTCGTATAGGAATACACTTGAGAAGATGATCCGTGATGCCATGCACCAGTAAGAGATCTTTTGATCTTCTCTATACAACTATGATATGTTTAGCTCAGTGTTCTTTAACTCTGTTTGTTTTGTTTTGTAGGAGTGTTGTGTATAAGGAACAAGTGAGGTTAAACCAGGCAGCAAGTAGTGCACTTATGGCGAGGTTAGAGGCGCAGAAAGCGATTTGTGATGGTTCGGAGAAAGAACTTCACAAGAAGTTTAAAGAAAGAGAGGAGCTGGAGAATCAGGTGAGGCCTGAACTTGAGAAAGCAAGGAAAAGATCAAGAATTTTGCTGAAGGATGAAGATGACTTGCTGCTAGAAGACAGAGACAGTAAGTTGCCTTTACATCTTCCTGGAACAAGCGAAGAAACGTCTCTGGAGTTAAGAGTTTGCTCTGAGGAAGAACATAAAGCAGGAGCTTCTGAGGCTGAAACTCAGAAGCATGGGGAGATAGAAGAGGTGGAAGAGGAGCAGAAGATTCAAGAGGCGTCTGAGATGAGGTCTCTGGTTGCGTTAGAAGAGAAGAGAGGCAGCAGAAGAAGCTTCAGAGCATTTCCTGTCTTCAAGGAACAAGAGATTGAGGAAGATGAGGAAAGCAGGAGAGAGCAAGGGAAAGGAAACGTTGAGAAATGGCTCCACATATTACTTGACAACAACAACAAAACCACCAATCCACAGGATCTTCTTCAAGCTGAAAGAAACAAGAAGATTGATGAAATGATAGAGAAACTAGACCACAAGTTCCCTCTGCTTAACAAGGTCAATGAAGAAGATGCTGTGGAGGCAAACAAGGTGGACGAAACAAGAACTGAAAGCTCACGTAGAAACAGAATGAGTTTTGATCTGAAGAACACAACGCCAGAGAAGAAGAGTGGCAGAGATAACAAGTGGTGAAGAGATCAGAGAGTGCTACGAGCTTTCAGAAGGATTCCATCATCTCCATCACTCATCTTTGGAATGAAAAAGGGACTTAATAAGAAGCCAGTTGTTTCAGGTCATGACGATGAGAATGATTACCTCGTTAAGAATAACTTCATCAAGTCATCTCTCCAAACAATCAAAAGAGCTGTCAAATTCTAGACCAACATTTTTTTTTCATTACATGCATTTATTTTGGTTTGTGTACAAAAAAAAAGACTTCTTCCCTCTATGTGTAATAATAATAATAATAACAGCTTGTTGTGTTGTTTTCAATTTTTAAGACATTGATTTTCTCCACCTAGAAGGTGTTCTTCCTTTGACAAGCCTTGTCTTCATATTCCCGGGAGTCTGAGGTTCAAACCCTTCACCATTCTCACAGTTCCTCATCTCTTCAACGCTAACACTTCCTCTGATAGAAGGCGCTAACCCTAGCCTCTTCCACCTGAAAAACCCTTTACCCCCACCACTCTTCTTCTCCAAAAGCCTCTCAACCTGCAGATGCATTGCACTGCACTCGCTCTGCAGCCTCGCCACATCCTCTCTGAGCCTCTTTATCTCTGCTTGCTGAACATTCATCTCGCGTTTGGACAAGCACCTCGCTCCTCCTGCAGAGCCTTGCTCAAAGTAATGTGAGCCAGAAGGGTTCGTTGTTGGACTCCTTGTTGTGCTGCTTATCAAGCTACCACTCCAGTCAAGGTGACGGCTTAGCTTTGTCTGCTCGGTGAACAGCACTCTGATGATTGCTCTCACCGGTAGACGATCGTTCTGTGCTGCGTGGAGAGCTGCTTCTGGTGAGAGCTTTCTGCTATCAATGAGTCTGCAGAGTTCCTTCCTTTCTTGCTTCAACACCTGAGGATGAGCCTGTCATTCAATTGAGTGAGTCTCAAGAAATTAATCTCCATTCCATAGTTTAAAGCTTCAAATACTATGGCAAATTTCTAACATAAAACTTTTGAAAAATTCCAAAGTTAGCATCAAAGTTGCTAAAAAAAAAGTAGCACCCAATGATAAAAAAAGTCCCAAAATGGCATCCATCTGATTAGAGAGAAAAAAACTAAATTACTCTAACTCTTAAACATAATCTCAGTCACAGCCCCTTTTGATAAAAAAAAAATCTCAGTCACAGCCCCTAAATATTAAACTTTAAACCCAAATCCAAATATGAAATATATATTTGTTTTTTTAAATCTTTAATAAACAATTTCATAATGTTTTTGTTTCTTCAAAATGTAAGATATTTTGACTAATCTATATAATTTTAACTTTAGAAAACTGTTTAACCTGTTAGATTTTGCAATTTTTTTTTGTAATTGATTAAATTATTTTAATTTACATCTTTAAAATTATTTTTAAGTGAAAATGATTTTTCTTTAAGATGCTTTAACCCAAAACATTATATACATCATGAAACAGAGGGAGTACTGATTTGGAGATTTGTTTCTCGTGTATGTTAATTTTGTCAAAAACACATAATTTAGTGATATTAGATGGTGTATCTCTTAATACTATTACCTTGAGGTATGTATCAATGGCACGGTACAAGCCATCCTCCGTGGTACGAGCATAGCTAGGGAGAGCTTCAATGAGCGAAATAAACTCCGTTAGAGTCAAGCCACCGTCAAGGGCGGCTTCAGCCAAGTAAGAGTCAACAAGCTTAGCCACTTTAACCAGAGCCGCACCGGTTTTAACACCTTCACTGTCCAATCCAACGAACTTCTTCACGAGACGAGTCACGAGCCCAACGTCGAGCAAAGTCTTAGACGTGTGGCTGAAGGAAGGTATCATGAGCTCCTTGAGCGAGGCCTGGTCCAGCTGCCACGCCACTCTGTTCTCGAGCTCCGTCAAGTAGTTCGGATTCGCTCCGACCATCTTCGCCGTCCTGAGGAGACGGAGGAGGAAGTTGCAGGGGACGGAGTCTTTCTCCGGCGGGAGGATTCCGATTAGGGTTTCCACGAAAAAACGTTTCTTCATTACAGAGGCCGTGACGCTTTCCGTCTGTGGTGGTGGTGGTGGTGTGGTGATGACGGAGACGTTGCCGGAGAGATCGGGGAGCCATTTGGAAGCGTAGTGGGCGATGATGGAGCCGATGAGGTCTGGTCGGATGCCTTTGGATTTGATGCCGGTGATGGTCTTGACGAAGTAGTTCATGTCTTGGATACAAGCTTCGTCGAAACAAGAGTAGTACTCCATGTCTTCTCCGGTGAACTTTTCTTGGTCATGATGCGACGGTTGGTTGCCGGAGATGGTGACGGGTTCAGGCGAAGGGGATTTCTTCATTTAGATTCGTGTTCTGTTCCACCGTGAGCTCGAAGTTCACTGTGGTAGAATGGTTTCTTATAAAAGGGACCATATAATAGTTCCAAGAAAGTGTTTGATTGAATGGTCTTTTTACATTTTCCTATGATTTTTCGTTTTTTTTTTGCTCGAAAGGCTCTCTTCACAGAGCGTAATCATGACTTGGCGCAAGACTCCTAAATAAAAAACAAAGTTTTGGATTAATGTACCAGTGTTACAAAAATAAAGGATTAACTAGATTATGACCCGCCCTTTCAAGGGCGGATATATTTTTTGTTTTATTTTTTTCTAGAAATTTTATTTTATTTTTTTATATTTATATTTTTAACTATATTTGTACTTTTCTTTGTAATTCTATTTGTATAAAATATTGTCTTAAATGATTAGTAAGAAGTTTTAGTGACTGTATTAAAATAGTTGGACTAAACTTATATCAATAAGTACTGATGGATTTGTGGGTCGACCCGCCCAGCTCCGTTCCGCTGTGGGTTAAATCATTTTTTGATTCAAAAGTTTGAACCACTTGACCCACGAGTAGAAAAAATGATATTCGTACCCGCTCTACTTAAATTAACGGATAACCCACGGAACCCGCAGATAATATTAAAAATAATAAAATAATTATTTTATATATTTTTATTGATAATTTTTTAAAATGACATAAATAATATATTTTAGTTAATTTTTTATAAATATTCGTAATTTTAATTTTTTTTTTATAAGAAAGTCATATTTTTTAAAAAATCAATTTTTTAATTTTTCGGGTTAGAGGGTACCCTCAGTTTAAATTCGATCGATCCGCATCCGCTGTGCATAAAATATATTCGACCCGCAGCCGCCGCGTATATTTTTCAAATTTGTTGATCCGCACCCGCCTCGCAGCATATCAAACAGAGCAGAACCTGCAGATAAATAATCAAATTTTGAGGGCTATCAATAAGTTATGTTCCTAATTTAATAGAATAGATTATTATTAGACTCGTGTAGAAACTGTCAAAAGAAAAGAAACATTTTAATATAATTAACTGCAAGCGCAAATATATTTTTGATCATTTTTCTAAAAAATATAAATAATATTACTTGATTATACTACATACCAAATCATTTTAACAATTTATACCAGTTTTTTAGGAAACAAATCGAAAAAACCCATAACTTTTAATAGTAATAACATCAATCAAATTTTAATAGTAATAAAATCAATCAGATTAATTATATTGATTAAATGAATTGTTTGATTATTCATAGGACACATATGTAAAGGTCATAGGAGCACGGTATTTAAAGGAACAATTATAGCTGTTAAAAAAAAGAGTGATTGTAGTTAACCAAACGAAAATATACTTCCACTAACCAAAATATATGGGGATGTACACGAAAGTCAATTAGTGTAATAGACATAATAGGAACGAATGGTTAGATAAGAGTGAACGGTTAGATAAGAGTGAACGGTTAGATAAGAGTGTTATAATAGGAGCGGACGGTTAGATAGAAGTGGACGGTTAGATTAAGTATGTATAGTTAGAAATTTTAAATTAGACATAACCTTTATCAACTGATCATACAGGATAATTAATAGAATAGATGTACCATTACTTTGCATTTTTTAATATTGATTCACTAATTACTATTGTATATGCATAAGGAACCCACGACAAATCAAACATGATTTAAAAATGATAAAAAGTTTTGTAAAAGTATTTTCTTTTTGGGTCGGCAAGATAAAGTACGTACATGATCTTATGTTTAGAGGATTGAGAGCCTGTGGAGGAAGATAGAGATAAGAGAAGGATGAAGACAAAATCAACCCCTCTTGATTTGCCTCAGATATTATATATATATTATATATAATGTAATATATAGTACAAAGGGAATATAATCAATGCATAGATGTGTCTCTACGACGATAATGGTAATTGTAGGCTAGTGATGTCGATATATTACCAGGTACAGTAAACGATTTTCACAGTATTTGTTTGGTTTCGGCTTTAGTGTCAACTAAACTTCAACGTTTAAATTAAGTTTGGTGGAGAATTACTTTATAAGGGATCATTGTTTAACGAATTTTTAGACAGTTACGGTTTTGGGTATGTGAAAAAGGAACTCAACAGTTTATAACACATGAAGTACATTCGTGAATGACTGCAAGTTTGACTGTGAAAAGAAACTAACGAGATAAGCTTATAGTATGTATTGAGCTAAAAAGGACAAATAAATCATAGTCTCTCTGTTTCGATCTTTTGTATTGTAGTATCTTTCTCTCCATGTGGTTTATGAATGGTCCCGTTTTCGAATAATCGTGATAATGCAGCTTGTCTTATCGCAACCATACGTACATGGCGAAAATAAGATTCTTTCTATCTAGCTTTTCTTTTTGTTCTCATTGCACACTCACATTACGATTGTGATGACACACCGACCGATTTGTCTCGTTGAATGGTCTGGGCTTTGATGTTCTTTGGGGTTTGGCCCACTAACTTGACTTACTTGTTTGTTACAAAGTAGTTGTTCAAATGCTGGGATTCCCGACAGAGAAATATACAAAGCATTAACCATGATGATAAATGTGAGACTTTGAAGGCTTGAACAATGTATATATAGTAAAGGTGATACCATTGTGCAGTCATCTAATGGGATACAAAATAATTGCAAGGATCAAACGAACTGTACTTGCCTACTTGGCAACACCTTAGTGAAGATGTTCTGCAGGGCACTCACGTATGCAGTTGCTACAATAAGAGTATGCTGAAGCCAGCAAGATGCGGTAGGGATGGACTGACTGGGGTGTCGGATCTAGGCAGAAAAACCTCAGCCATAATTGTTAAAAAATGTACAAGCTCATTGTGATCATTATCATAGCTGTTGTCTCAGATAATGTCAGAGAAATCGCCCAAAAGAAGGATGAGTACTTGTTCAGGCTAGGGATTTGCGAGTGTGTGTGATCATCTCACATGAATTCATGGTCAGAAAATAGAACCATACGAGAGACCTGGACTTTGGGTGATAAGAAGTGTTAATCTGTACCTTGAGCTTTGGTTTTCATGCAACATGAACAAGATTGATACTAGTAATTACACTTGCCTTCTTCCACAGTGTTTTATCATCTTCTTCCTATTTTTGTTCATAGTTTCATGAACCATCTCAAGTCTTTTACATTAGAAAGCCAAAATCTTTTAAACTCTTATGTATGTAAAATGAAAGCCTGACAAGAAACATACTAACGAACTACAAAGGTAAGTGCAAAAACTCTTCCCCTGGGAACACAAAAGAAGAGTGATGACAAAGAGAGCGTTTTGGTGGAAAAATACTTATTGGAATTGCGATTATGGTAGAAATTGTTTACAGATGAACCAAGTCTCAAGGGTAAAAACAAGCAGTACTCAACAACATAAGCTTACAAGCTCGTATGAAGTAGTGAACAAGAACAGCTTATGAAGAAAGAAGTGTATATGTACAAAGCATGGTTTGGTGTATCAAATCAACCAAAGGTTTTCTCACTGCTGTAGCACATGTAAACGAATCCATCTTCGTCTTTGTAAGTTTCGTAGACGGAGTCCATCAGAGCAGCTGCAGATAGAGAGAGAGAGAGAGAGAGAGATGGTTAATAAAATTAACAACTAAAGCCTTAGGAGAAAGCAAGAAACGCTCGCTCACCAGTTTGAGGGAGAGTGTTGTTGACGAAGACGAACAAGGCTTTGCCAGGAGACAAGTGTAACCTAGCACTCAAGATGTATATGAATTGTCCAACCGACATATCTCGTGGAACCAGAAACCTAAACAGTTCAAACACAACCCACTCCCAACATCATCTCATCTCTACCACAACATTAAAAAAAAACAGTGTTCATATTTGAAATTAATTTACTTCTTTTTCTCGATTGCAGGCAGATCGGTTTTAGAATACTTCTCAGCAATGACCTGCAAAAAACATTTGAATTCCAAAAATAATTTCAGAGGATTAATTGAATTGAACTGAATGATGAACAAATAAATATCATCGGAATAACTGAAGAGAAGGTTAGAATAAGAGTTACAGGAATCCGAGTAGGGTACTTGGCGATGATCTCCCTCGATTCCGCGAGCCTTTCATCTGCAAACGATAATATAGAGATGGGGTCGATTTAGTAATTTTCAATAAACCAGGAAGAATCCATTAGCAGATCGAGATCGATCGTGAATAAAATAGCCACGAACCCAACGTCAATTCTTCCTTGAATGATTTCATCTTCATCTTCGACTCTACACCACCGCGGACACCGATTTCTTCCTCGTTCCGCTTCAGCGTTTTACCCTTTTATCGATAGAGACAGAAAGTCAACACGATTAAAAAGTTTTAAAATTTCGATATATTTTAGCGACCATTATAAGCAAACATCAAAGCGGGGATAGCTCAGTTGGGAGAGCGTCAGACTGAAGATCTGAAGGTCGCGTGTTCGATCCACGCTCACCGCAAATTGCCTATTTTTTTTAAAAAACATTTTGGACCGGTTTTCTATTTAGGTTACGCTGGTTTCAGTTGATTCGATTTGGTTTGCTTCTCAATATTAAAAATCTAAATATTTAGATATTTAGCAGCCCAGTTCCTGTCAATCTCTTCTTTCCAAACTCGTGAACACTCCGACATCTCTAATTTTTGTTGTTTTTTTTTTGTCATTAAAGAAATTAAAATTCAGTTTCCAGTCAAAACGACGTGGGGATTAAGCAACAAACGAAACAAGAAGAGCCACCACTAGGTGCATAAGCATTCAAAAGAAAGTAATGGAGAGAACGATGAACCAGGATGATAGTAACAACGAACCAGTCTTCAAGGACTTAAATTTTTGTTGTCTTGAATACAATTAACACAAAACATAAATTACACAAACACAACTTGATAAGAAATTTTGATTTCAAGGAAAACGAATCCTCTGTTTCTTATCCCCTAAGCTTCGCATAAATAATTTTTGAAAAAAAAAACACTCAGCAAAGCTCAATTAACACAAGATAACTAGCTAAGGGTCATTCATTCATCAAGTAAAACAGAGACTGGAGTCTTCCTGAATGGATCAACCCGAGCCAGTTTCGCAGCCAGACTCTTGTTCGGGAACACATTATCCACCTTCATCCTCTCACTCATCCCATAAGCAGGTGTTTTAGCATTGATATAAGCCAAGAGCACAGTCTCATACTGCATCAGCTGAGCTGCATACCCCGCTCTCTTCATCCTCATGAAAACCTTCTCCGCGTTATGAACATCCCCTCTTCTCCCGTACTCCTCAAGTATCGCCATGTACGAAATAAACAAAGGCCTCATCTTGTTATCCTTCGTCGCCTTGCTCAGTATCATCTCAGCTTTGCCAACCTCTCCTGCTTTGATGTATAGCTTCACGAGCGCGTGCCACGTCGACGGGCCAATCTTGACCCCTGCACTCGCCACTCTTTTAACCAAGTTCTTGCCTTTCGTCAGCATCTTGTTCTCGGTGTATATCTCCATGAGCGAAAAGTAGGGCAGCATGGGGACGAGTTTGTACTTCTCCACAAGTTTATCAAACACAGACTCTGCTTCTTCGAACTCTTTCAGCTTTCCCCACTGCTTTGATAGCAGCGATGCAGTTATCATACCTCAATCGTCTGCTCAACAAACCTACTCAGCCTTCCTCACGTTCTCCTTGTCTCCTATGTCTGCATAAAGAGGAAGTAAAGAACGGCACACCCATGGAGTTTGGTTCAACCCTTCCCCTTCTATCTCCTTCATAACTACCTCTGCCCTCTCTTTAAGCCCAGCACTTATGTAGTACCTAGCCAGTGTAGCCTGTATCTCCGGATCTAGCACAATACCTTCTTCCTTCATCGTCTCCACTAGCTTCTCCATCCCAGCTATGTCCCCGGATAAGCCTTTGCTGTTGATCAGGAACTGATACGTTCCCCGAGTGGGCTTGATGTTTTCTTTCTCCATCAGTAACAAAACATCAGGTATCTTCTTCCTGTCGTGCTTGCTGTAGAGTAGAAGCAGCTGGTTGCAAGCGAACACGCTCGTTGGAAACTTCAGCTCTCTCATCTTGTCGAAAAGGTCCTCGGCTCTTTTCACGTGGAGCTTCAGCACGCAGTTCGCAAGCAGCGTTCTGTACACCACTTCCCCTCTGAAAGACTCTGGAATATCGTTCAGAAAGGCTTCAGCTTTTTGTAAACTATGCACCTTGGCCACCAAATCCAGTTGAGAGGCGTAGTTTGCCTCTGTGAACTCAAACTGCGTGTTAGCTCGCAACCACTCCCACAGCTGCAAAAGGGGATATGCAAATGAAAAAGGGCTGATTGATTCAAACTATGCGGCAAAATGAGAAAAAAAAAGTTTTACCTGCAAACACATAGCGTAGGATCTGCGTTTACGCAGGTTGTGAACAGCGAGAGAAACCTCAGTTTGGCTCAGATCTTTGCCTTCTTTGACCCACTGTTGAAGAACATGTCTCACCGATTTATAAGCAACAATGGAGTCGTACAACTCACATCGTGCTCTTGTCTTTTTCGCTTTCCCCTTGTTTGAATCCTCCACTTCGACTTCAAGACTATCATCATCACACGCATCTACGTCACAACCAAGCTCAGAATCGAACACAGAATCATCATCATCATCATCATCATCATCATCAACTCCCTCTGCTACATCATCCCCAGAAACAGGAAACGCCTCCTGTGGTTCAGACTCCTTCTCTTCCTCATCTTCTTTAACACCAGAAGAAACCGAAGAGAGCTTGTTGATGCCAATGAAGCGCGAGAACATATCTCTTGCGGAATAGCGTCTGACTAGACGTTGTGAGTCATTACTAAAAATCAATCCAGATGCTCTAAAAGCACTTCCTTTGTCACCTACTGATATCTCTAGCTTACTAACAGCACCAAACGAAGAAGGCGCAAGACTAAATCTTGAGCTCCTAAAAACACACAATTAAGAGTGCTTTCAATCAAAATCACACATTAAAAAAAAAGGAACAAAACTGGTAATCACAAGAGCTCTTAAAACAAAAAAAAAAACCCAGAAACGAAGCTTTTAATTACCTTCGCAGGATCTTCGAAATCGAATACATAACTTCCCTTCAGCCAACCCTGAGAAACAATTCGACACTGTTAGCTCTAAAAATCTAAAATAACCCATTTCTCGAAGAGTAAACACTAAACGACAAAAAAGAGAGAACTTGGTAAATTAAAATCGAGGCTGATACGCTAAACGCAGGAAATGGAAACGGCGTTTGAGAGAGAGAGAGGGAGAAGCAGCTTACAGTACGACGGAGTTTTAGCCGGCGGAGAGAGAAGCGGTCGTAATACGACAAAAAAAACTTAGGGTTTAATGCCAGCTAGCCTGCTAGGGTTTATAGCCCTTTTGAGTGTTGCTCATTTTCCTTTCCAAACGTGTGAGGTAGTTAAAGGGCATATTGGTCAAATCCAATAAGTGCATCTTTGGTGCCAAAATCTTATATGTACTGCAAATGTTTGAAATAAAGTGTAACCAAATGAATGATATTTGTTGACATTATTCAAACAGAGGTCATGCATATTATTACCCAATGGTCTTCTCTGTGTGTGTGGGTTTTAAAAAAATATCAAGCCAAGCTTTAGGGAGATTATCCATAAGTAGAGCTAATAAATTATGTATATATTAGTAAGAGATTAGTTAAAGTTAAATAAAACAAACAAAATAGCTTAGCTTCCTCCATGTTTATATAAGGAAAGACAGAGACGCTGCAGAGTTTCTGAAAGAGGATTAAAACTTACTAATTACAGAAAATTAATTAGTAATTAAGTAATTCCAGAAATTTCCATGAAGCATCCTTCGCTCTAACACACACTGCTTTTTCTTTTTTATATCACTCAGTACATAACAAAACCTCCAAAAAGCCATTCTCCATGTTTGCTCTCTCCTCCTCCTCCTCCTCCTCCTCCTTAACGGTCGTCTCTCCGGTGACCTAAAATCGCCGGAATAAACGGTTATCCAAGCTCATCTACCTACTTTTCACGTCGTTTTCCACAATCTCACTTTGATCTGCGCTCACCAGCTTCCCGGTGAGGAGCTCTTCCTTCTTGAAATCGCTGCTTCTCTGTGGATTTTTAAGAAACTTTTAGCTGTTTCCGTACAGTACACACGCAATGCTTTTACTGATTTTGCGTCACTGTTCCATCTCCTTGCTCCGTCACTGTTTACAGATTTTGGTTTCTAGGTCGAATCCTGCTTCCTGATCGAGCCGGCTTGGCTGCAGAATAGCCGATTTCAATTTCTGCGACATTGTTATCTTGTAGAGCTGTAGAATCTGTGTCTTTCGGAGGGTACTGTTCACCTCATCAACGTGGGGCTAGGGTTTTATTAGGGAAGCAACGTTTTTGAGTGTTGTGAAATCAATTAGTAAAAAGTTTATTTTTTTTCCTTAGTTAAAAGGTTTTAATGCTGCTGAGTGTTTGTTCCTTATGATTGTTTATTTCGTGGACTTACACTCTCTGATTTTACTTTTGTTGTATCTAACTTTGTTTAAGTGTCTTCTCTCTAGGAGGATTGATTGTCTCTATGCTGCAACCAAACGGTGAGGGTGGAGAACAGCACCACCCTGACTTCAAGTGGGGCCTTAAGAAAGCGGTGGGACGGACGGATAAAAGCGTCAGCTTTTACGAATCCTTCACCTATGAGGACATCGAGTACCGCCTCTTCGACTGTGCTTATTTCCAAATCCAAGGTCAGTGCGAGACCTCCATCGGGAAGCTTATCAGGATGTACGAGACTTCAGGCTGGGGAGAAGAAAGTAAAGGTCCTTTGGTTTTTCCGACCTATGGACATCCGCAGCTACTTGAGAGATTACGTGCCGCAGTGGGATGAGTTGTTTCTCGCTTGTGGTGATGACCCTGGGGTTTACAATATCAACGATGTGGTTAGAGTTTGAATTGATGATATGGTTTTACTCTATATCTAAAGGCGTCTTGACTGTTTTTGCTTTTTGTGTGCAAAGGATACAATCTTGGGGAAATGCAGTGTTGTGTGCTTATCAGAATGACCGAAGGAACCCAATACCAGGAAGAAGGGAGCTGAGGGATGCTCGCTATGTATTCTCACGCACCTTCGATACAAAACTGAAAATTATATCAGCGGACTTTTGCATGATGCAATAGCTGGAATTAAAGGTTTGGATTAGAACAAAAAAGATCTTACGTAGCTTTGTTGTTCAACAACTAATTTTAACTTACAACTGCCTCTGAATAATGCAGTGGAGAGTTTCTTCAACAAGAGAATACCTAAGGACCCTCAGAAACGCCTAAACTCAAGCGCAGCTCCGGTGAAATCTTTTCGTTCAGAGTCGCGGTTAGGTAAAAACTATGACAGAGATGGAAAGCTGACGTGTAGAACAAGCCCAGTTAAGAAAGGTTGCTCCTTTTTTTTTTTACTATCATTTTCTAGGCCTCTTAATGTGTTGGGGCAATAGACAGAACAGATTGACACTAACCTTTCGTTCTAGCCAGAATTGTTGGCTGATCGTGTACATGTGAAGAAATACCCTCCTGTCAGTACTGATATTACGTCAAGAGGTCTTAAAAATAAAACCACACCATTAGGGAGTCCACTTGGTTCAGGTTCATCAGGTGATCACAAACCTAAAAGGAGGAAGCTTCTACTCAATACTCCAGATTCAGATTATTTCCCTGAACCGAAAGAGAATAAATTCACCAAAAATCCACCTCTTGTAGACAAAGCTCCACCAACTCAGACAATTGTAAGAATTGTCTCTGTTTCAGTGGATTAGCTAAGAGAAACGTTAACAATGTACATAACACACCTTTTGTTAAATGAACTAGTTACTTCTTCTTATGACATAGATTGTTCATAGTCTGAATTTAGTTAGTATTCACATTGTGACATTTATTTCTTCTTTTATCCGACTTACAGGGTAGAACCAGCTGGTACAAGAAACCGGTAAGTTATTTTACGCCTTAACTATGGCTTTTCCTCTTATGTTGGCCATCTGTATTACAATAATGTTTTTGCGTCTAAGAAGAATCTGAAACAATGTTTTACTAGCTGATGGACTTTCATCACACGAAACCAGGGCAAGGAAATATTGAAGTTCACAGAAAACTATATACTAAACACTGGTTTTTTCATTCAATCACTGCTATATACATTTTTCCCAGAATTTTGAGGAGGAAATAAAAGGAGCTATTGAAACAGAAAGGTTGGTCTTGTTTGAAAACCTGGAACCATCATACACATCGATGGAGGTGGAGGTATGTGATCCGACATTGAAAATAAGGACATGACTCTATTATATAAATGACATCACTACATCCATGATCTTAGGTTCATCCTGAAAAAATGGGTATGTAAATCCATTCCATTGTTATTTAGTTCATGATGAATGTTGCTAAAAGAGCTTTCATCCTGATGTGTCCATACTAGGAATCTCACTCTGTCACTCAATCTCAAGTTTAGACTTTTGAGATAGAGAATCTCGACTAGCATGCATTTGTTGCCATATTTTCTATAATGATATTTGAGAACTATTGTTTCAGCATCCTAGACAATGTTGAGAACACAATCCCATCAACTTGTAGATCAAATTATGGTTTTAGCAAAATAATTATGAAAGACTACAAAATACAGTGACACACTCATCGCCGTTTGATTATATTGTTACGTGCAGAATCTTTGTAGGTACGCTTTCAAGGAACGAGTTGATGCCCAGATGATCCCAGCAAGTCTTGTCTCTAACCCACATATTGGTATGTCTGCTTCAAACCTACCTTTTTGCTGTATATTAAGTAAGTTCCAACATTATTTAAAAAAGAAAAAGAAAAATAAGTGGCAAGGACAAGAAAGCTAACTGCATTTTCATATTAGGGAGAGCTCTCGTGATATTTGACACCAAAAAGGCAGCTGATAATGCCATATCTCGGTTAACCAGAGGGTGCCTGATGTTAGATGATCAGAGGTTACTATGTCATGTTCTATCTCTCACAGATGTGAAAACTTCATCAATCCTTTTCTTCACTTATATGATCCTTTTGTGCAGGCCTCTAGTGGGTAGCAGAGATTTTCCAAAGGAAGTCGGAGAATGTGGAAGCTTTACTGGACATCAGAGGGTGGTGGATAGGGCTCTGATGTCGATTTCGAAAGTAAGGTGTTGCAATAGTCTTGTCAAACGTTTTTTTTCTTTCTTTTCGAACCTTGTCCAAACTCCTAAGTAGCAAACCATGGTCTTCACACAGTTTTGTTTTTGTTTAAAAAGAGAAATGCCGTTTCTACAGCACACTGCACGCAGCCAAACCACATTGTACACGAGTTAGCCGTGGAATGGAAAGCTCTGCATGCAAAGTCAGAAGGGAAGTGGAAGAGGTTACTAGAGGTATTTTCTTTCTTCTCTTTTCACACATGTTCTTTCATCAATTACAATCTTTTTTAGTTTCTTTCTTCATCCATTACAGGAACAAGACAAGGAAATTAACATCATCTTCAGAAGAAAACACCCTAAAAGCGTCAGAGGATAGGAGGAGTAAGATGCAAGTCCATTGTCTCAGCAGCATAATAAGAGATCATATGTTCGAATTTGGGTTAAGTTTTTTGGAACCTAAGTTAATGCCCTTTTGTGTCTTTAGGTGGCATTAACTTAGTAGTCTCACCAGCTCTGATGCTGATCTCGGAATTAGGACATAGGGGGTACATAACGATTTGGCAGCTTTTTGATGTCGTTGAAACTATATTGCCAAAAGGAAAACACAACCAGAGTATATCCACCATCCACCTTTGCAAATAGTTAGTTAATGAGTCAAGTCCCCTCTGAAATTGTTTTTTTCTTCTTTTCTGGCTGTTTTAATATGAACACACCCAACAAACGTTGATCATGAAACACCCAAAACAATCAAAATGAGAGAAAACAAACACGTTAAGTTTAAACAATAAAATTTATACTACAGTAGATTGGATACTGAAGTTTATTGCGAAAGAAGGATTAAAGAAAATAATCATAATATGTCTAATGATGAAATATTTTCATACATTTTTTTTTGAAACCGAGTATCTGTGGCCCAGAGTAGAAACCGAAGCGACCAAAGACCTATCTTGCGCTGGTCACTATGTGGATCACCGTGAAAGGTCATCCGTCTCAGTCTCAGATGATAGAATTGGCGCATATAAATTTTTCATTGCCCATGATTTGAATCCAACTAGCGAAACTCACATCCGTAAATCTTTTACCAGTAGAATATTTTCATGCATTGTTGTTGAAAAAAATATTTTAATACATATATAAAAGAAAGTATAACTACACCCAAATCTTAAACTACCACATTTTCTCTTACAATTATCAATTGCTATAACAGTACCATAATCATATAAGCATATATATATCACCCAAAATTTGGTTATCTTATAAATTAAACTGTGTAAGTTAAAAAAAAAATTAATTTTAATATTATATCTTAGAATATACCAATAAATTTTATTTTATTAGTGGTTTATTAAGTATATAATTTATTTTAAATATGAATTCAGACTGAATTTGTTACTTTATTTTCGTATAGGTTGTAGCATATAAACAATTTGTAAAAAAAAAAATTCTTGAATAATAATTTAGATCATTAATTTAGGATATATAAAAATCATCACTATTACTGTATACGTATCATGTGTTGTTGCCAAAAAAAAAAAAAAAAACGTATCATGTGTCGTTTGACTGTTTGACACGTGCGTAATGTGTATACGCGTTAAGATAAGTAACAGTGACCAGTTCCAATTTCTCCCAAAGTGCCGGCCACTAAAAAGGCAGCATCATCGGCGAAGAGTCTCGGAGAAGAAGAAAAAAAACGTTCGCGGAGGTGTGACCTGAGATCACGAAACAAACAAATCTCCTACTCGACCATTCATCACACCATGTGGAGAAGAATCGTCACCTCTCATCTCAAAACCCTAGCCGCCGATGTCGCCGCTGCTTCTCCTCGTCGATCCATAGCCACCACCACCACTACCGCGAGACAACACGTTGGCTTCCATCACGCCGCCAATCCCGCTTCTTCTTCCGTCATCCCTCGCTGTTTCAGCTCTGAATCAGGTGGTATATCATTGCCCTACTGTAGTTTCTCTACGTTTTCAGATCTCACCTCCTGATTCAGTTTATGCTGAATTAGATGCAATTGTAGCCGTACTAACGTATCAATCGATTCACTGTGTTCTCTCCTAATGCTTACGTCCTTGTTACTCCAATCATGACTATGACGTCTTTGTCGATTTTGTCGTTCTCTTTTACCATTGAAGCTGTGCGAGAGCGTGTGGTGTGTGACTGTTAATTAAATTACCCTTTTTACTTTGCAGTAGAGACAATAGCGAAGAAGAAGGTGGAGGATGTTATGCCCATTGCAACTGGACACGAGAAGGAGGAGCTTCAAGCTGAACTTGAGGTGCTTCCTCGTCTTTTTCTCTCTATGAGTATATGACACTGTGATACACATTGTACTATTTAGTTGAGTAAACCATATTTTGATCTTGTTGGATGCAGGGGAAGAGGCTGCTTGACATTGACTTCCCAGAAGGTCCTTTTGGGACTAAGGTTAGTTATATTTCTATTTATAAGACATTCTTTGCGACTGTCACTGTGTCTATCTTATTCTTAATCTTAGTTTTGATATTACTTTTGTCATATTTATTTTGTGAACAATGTAACTGGATAAAGCTCTATATTGGATTTGAATTGTATATGGGGTTTGGTGAGTTTCAACAAGTCTCTAAGCTGTGTTTGTCAGTTTACCTTAGTCCACTACCTATGATGGTGACGAAAATTTTGCATCACATAATACATGTGCACGTTTCCGTAGATCGTGAAAATCAATTTCTTAGCATTCCTCATTATCTTTTCTTATTACTAAAATCATTTAGGTGTATATGAGTGCGTAATATTGCATGCTGCATAAGACAATTGACATTTTCATGTCATTCATCTCTTAAGTGAGTAGCATTCATTTTTCGTATGGCTAACATTTGATATTTTGTCATCTTATTGATACTTAATCGTATTTACCTTTTAGGAAGCTCCTGCTATAGTAAAGTCCTACTATGACAAGCGAATTGTGGGATGCCCAGGTGGTGAAGGCGGTAAGTTCAACTCATTGATTGAATTATACATGTATCTAACAAACCAAAGGATACACTATGTACGACTGAGTTGTCTGATCGACATTCCTACTGAAAACTGCAGAGGATGAGCACGACGTTGTGTGGTTCTGGCTGGAGAAAGGGAAGTCTTTTGAATGCCCGGTCTGCACTCAGTACTTTGAGGTAAGTTAAAACTCGTATCAGCTTTCTCTAAATGGTAAACACAGAGTCATGGCTGAGACAAAAGCCATTTATGAAGTATTATTGAATTGGTTAAAATGTATGTGTTGCAGCTAGAAGTGGTTGGTCCAGGTGGGCCTCCCGATGGTCACGGTGATGAAGACGATGAGCATCACCACTGATTCCACAGCTTCTCACTTAGCCGCGTGTTTTACTTTCTGTTTCATATATTTTTACAATTTTTTACTGGAATAAAAAAATTCCACCGTTGGTGAAAAATGTTTTTGATCGTTTTAGAACAACACTTAATGCAACGACTCCTTTGAGAACAAGTCCAATAGCCTAGTTTATGTTTAAGATCATAAAAAAAAAAAAAAAAACTGACACATTGAAGATGCCTAATTAAGGTTCTCACGTTCGAACCCTGGCTAGGCAGCATTACCATTTATACCGAACATGAAAAAACGATTGACACGTGCGTAGTTTCTCTCTCACGTACGAGATTAAAGAGTGAGAGGAGATTATTATTTTGTTTGTCCCAGAGGTCAACTAGAGAAAAAGAGCATCGGTGAGAAGAGATTCGAGATTCGCTAATCCTTGGAGTTGGAGGGGTGACCTGAGATTCACGACACAAACACACAATCATAATCATGTGGAGAAGAATCGTCCTCCTCTGGTCTCAAAACCCTAGCTTCCGATGTCGCCGCCGCTTCTCCTCGCCGATCTATAGCCACCACCGTGAGACCCGTTGGCTTCTACCGATCAGCCAATCCCGCTTCTTCTTCCCTTATCCCTCGCCATTTCAGCTTCCGAATCAGGTGATAAATCGTTGTTTTTTCTTTCAGATCTCAGCTTTAAACTCAGATTCTCGCTGTTATCTCTTCCTCGTGTGTGTGCCGTAGATTTAAAGGATATATATAAAACCTCTTGAGATTATTAATGCGAATTTGCAAAACAGAAGCAAGTAGGTTTGTTTTAATTAATACTCTCTCATTAAAAGTTTCTGATCTCTTCTAGTATTGGACTCTGTCTACCTAATTTGCTATTGAACAGTTTAATGACTCATGTACTTTTGCAGTTGAGACCGTTGTGCGAAGAAGAAGGTGGAGGATGTTATGCCCATCGCAACTGGTCATGAAAAGGAGGAGCTTCAAGCTGAACTTGAGGTGATGATACCTCCTGTCTTGCCTCTCTAAGCATTTTCACATATGTACATGAGTGTGACACTATGACACAAATACACCTGTGATCATGTTTGACTACTGGAATGTTTCTGGCATTACGATAGTGCTCTTCAGTTTTGACTAAATCAAATTTTACCTTTTTCATTGTTTTCTTGGATGCAGGGGAGGAGGCTGCTCGACATTGACTTCCCTGAAGGTCCTTTTGGAACTAAGGTTTGTTTAGTATATAATTAAAACCAATCTACTTGGTAGTTGTTTAATATATCTCTGTAACTTTCACTTTGAATATTTTCACCTTAGTTTAGGAGTTTACGCTCATCATCAGAGCCCGCTGTATAACTGAAACAAACCAAGAACATTTCACTTAAGTCTAGTGTTATGAATGGCTATATAACTCCGGTTTTAGTTGTTTCACTGACCTCAAATAGCCAGATCATCAAATACTTCGTGACTTATCTCTCATCCCAATTAAACTGAGTTCCGCTGGTTTACTCACCTATATTATTCAACTTGCACTAAGGATACTCGCTTTCATCATCTCTAGTTGTCACACCAAGCTCTTTTTATTTATCTTGTCATGTTTTCATGATTTTTTTTGTTAGTGTAATTAGTATTAGTTCCCTGGGTGACCGCATTAGCGTAGATTTGGATCATATATGGGATTTGAATGTGCATTCAACAAATCTTTAAGCTGTGTTTGTTAGTTTACCATTGTCAACTGCCCATGATGCTTATGTTGATGATGATGACGAAAATTTTGCATATCATGAAAATTTATGTTGATGGTGTTTTTGGATCATGGAAGCTTAGTTCGTAAGAATCCTTCCTTGGAGTAACTGAAAATCATAGGATTATACGACTGGTGATTGCACAATCTGTATAGCTGAATAACACAATTGAGACATTTGATCTTTTTATTTATTATTATTTCCATGTCATTTTACATTTTTGAGTGAGCAGCATTCAATCTCGGTTGGCTACCATTTGATACATCTTACTGATACATACACACTTACCAAATTGTATTACCTCAGGAATCTCCTGCTATCGTGAAGTCTTACTATGACAAGCGTATTGTGGGATGCCCTGGTGGTGAAGGCGGTATGTTCATCCATCCTCCACTCTTTATTATCATGACGTGGATGATTTTATCATTTTATTATTATTGCCTCGTTGCAAAATTTTGATGGTGTAAGATTTTCATTGTTTGAAACATCTATTAACCATTGACTTGGTCTGATCAACTGCAGAGGATGAGCACGACGTTGTGTGGTTCTGGCTGGAGAAAGGAAAGTCTTTTGAATGCCCGGTCTGCACTCAGTACTTTGAGGTAAGCTAAAACTCGTATCAGCTTTCTCTAGATGGTAAAATAAATAGTCATAGCTCAGACGAATCTGTAAAATGTATAATTTAAGAGCAAGAACTCGTTTTAGATTGACTATTGAATTGGTTTAAAATGTATGTGCTGCAGCTGGAAGTGGTTGGTCCAGGTGGGCCTCCTGATGGTCACGGTGATGAAGACGATGAGCACCACCACTGATTCCGGCTTCTCCCTTGCGGCTGAGTTTTGCTTTTTGTTTTTAGTATTTTTTGACTGGAATAAAAAACATATTGCTGCTGGTGAAACACAGTTGAAATTGTTTTTGATCCCTTGGGAACAGCACTTCGTTATCGGAAATGCCAAAACTCTCACGACCGTTGTTTTACTTTTGTAAGGATTCTTGAATCAGAATCATTCTTGCCTTTTGCATATTATATTTACTCTTCACCTTTTAATTTTATGGTTCCATGTCTTTTCATATTGGACGTTTTGATCCTGTCCTTATTCTTCCAACCTTGTTGATTAATTGGTTTAACGCTAATTACTCATACAATGCACCTACGTGTTACTTTTTATTTTATACACATAAAAAAAATTTGAAAAATGCGGCGGGCAAGAGCGGTGGCCGGTGGAGGTTAACATCAAGGCCGCTTTTATTCTCTCGCTAGGTAGCTATCTGTCGATTTCTTATATTCTTTGTAATCATCTATCTGTGAATTATTTCCTAACGTTTTCTTCTTAAGTTATCTTCTCAATGGCTGAAAAAACAAATACCAAACCAAATTAATTGAACTCGATTTACCGAAAGTGAAAATATGCAGATTGTTGATATTTGAAAATTGCATCAGTTCTTATTCATTTCATATGCCTTTCCCCGTTTTGTTGTCGTATCATTATATGTTCACAATGAAAAGACCAAGCAGGAACCTAAACAACACTAGATAGCTATAAAATAGAAATAAAAACCACAAAAGGACAAAGTTTTCGGAAAATGCCCGAGGAATATATTCTAGTTTTGTTTGTTCAAAAGAGTCTTTTGAATATATATTTTAAAAATGGAAACAAACTATAAAGAAACAATTTTTACAAAAAAAAACTATAAAGAAACAAGAACGTTGGAGTTCTGAGATTCGTTTCTAATCACCAAATAACAGTTATATATTGATATATTGATGTTCGACACAGTTGCCCTCGCTACGAACCCTCTCCTCTTCAGAGTCAGACCTGCATGCAGCATGCATGTATAGTATATACATCCATATATGCTTTTAGTTTAGCATGCACACTCTACATATAGGTGTTCTGTATATAAATTAGAGTTTCTTGTGTAAAATTACTAATTTACTATGGTGGAAAATTCATATTATGCCTTTAGGATTCAATTATGTGACGATTTCGCTCCCTTTCCATTTAAGGGCTTTCAACAAATTAAATAATAATTAAACACGTATATTTTGTTTGCTGACTAATATACACGTGTTTAGTATTCCTTTCATATTTATACTATTGTTAATTGTTGTTATATGGAGACTGGCATACTGGATAGTTAAATTTCAAGAGTTGTACATGATAGATTATTGTCTTTAAACAAAAGTAAAAATAAATATCACAAAAGGAGAATTGTCGACGTAGTTTTTATATTTGAATATCATAGTGATTAATAGTACCAATAATACATCATAGTCTAGTGTTAAATTTGTGGAGCAAGACAGGACTACCCGTTTATTGGACGCTTACTTTATTTTATAACATCGCAAGTGCTGAAAAGTTATGGCTAGTACTATTTGCGGATATAATTACACCATCGTAACGATATCAGATGCCATTTGTCCCCAATTATAGAATTATAAAATTTGTAACTTGCCTGCAAAAAGATAAATGCAATATGATTAATTATGTCAAAATACTTTATCTCCTACAGTTAACATATTCGATGTCTTATCCATACAGCAACATGACATTTCATCCTTCACTAATCCTTTCACTACCTGCTAGTTGCTATTACCTGATTGAGAAGGCTTTTTAGTTTTTAGTTTTTACTAAGCAAAACATATTAACTTATCAAGGACGATGCACATACGTTTATATAAGTGATTATGATATCCAGTAACTCGGAATGTACACAGAACACACACATGGGAGAAGCTGGTAAGGAGAGAGGGTGTCGCATGCTCCCATAATATTTTTCAAAATAGTGTGTTTTAGTCTAATTTCATATACACAAATATTGTCAATAATAATTACACTTTGTGCATCCAGTCAGAAATCAGTTTGGATTCGCTACTGCACTATATATATATATATATATTCACCTATGCAAACTTTTCTCCTATATTTGTAACAAATACTATTCTCCTAAATTTTTTGTTTAGAGAACTATTCTCCTATAGTAAGGCATCTCGCGTCTCACAGGCATTTACTGTAACTGATCGAATAATATCAAGACTTGGAATGTTTACATACAGCACTACTGCTCACTGCGGTTAGTAACAATTTCTTTTTTCTGTTACTGTTAAAACTATGATGTAGTTATTCCACCATTGTTTACATTCGGACCTTAAGAATATATGAAGTCTTTTTGGTCGATGTGCTCAATAATAATAATTAATATTTGTACTTTAACAGGAAATGGAATATTTAAATTGGTACATATAAATTATATAATAACTGATGAAGGGAAAGTGATACAAAAATTATCTGAAAACATGCTGTTACAAATTAATTGTTTCAGAAAAAGACTTAAAAATGAAAATAAAATAGGATTTTAAGTTTCACAGTATATATTCCTTAATTTTAAAATGATCAAACTTCATAGTAGTGCTGGAAGCATCCGTTGCATTGTATTATGTCAATATATAAAGAAAATCGTAATGTAAATGCTTTTAAATCAACTTTTTAATATTGGTTGACTATTCACCACCAATTGAAGTTGTTTTCTTAATGAAAGCGGTGGGTCACTAAAAGTTGACTAACCAAAAGCTAAATACAAGTGAAAAAAAGATCGCAAGAATATGGTTTGCTTACAAAAGTTGACCTTTGTTAAAAGTTTTGTAATTTGATGCCGTCACTACAAAGAAATATGTGAAGTAACAGTTCAAACGTAATTAACTAATGCATAACTCCAAGAGCATTATTCGCGTATTATGTTTAATTGTTAAATAAGTTGTAAATGTTTAACTAAAGTTTCAAATAAAACACTTGCGTGCACTTTAACAGAAATATAAAATTATACTATTCAATTTAAAAATTAATAATTCGTTAAGTGGTAACAGTTGGTATTTTCTTCACGAAAGATACATAGTAATCATACCATGAAATCTATGAAGATCTTTGTGGTAGAGATGGAAACTGAGACAAAAGTCAATTGTTACGCGTATGCTATGTGACGTATCCAATATCCATCTGACCATGTCCATTTTCAGTGTTCACTATTCTACCTTTTTTATATATGACAAGGTCTTCTTCTTTTTTTTTGATACATGATTTTTAGTCAGTGGGCAGTTTCATCGCAATATAAAACAGTATTTCGAATATGATCGGCTACATTGTTTCAAATATATTGAATTGCTCAGAGTCTCAGGCGGTCAGACCCATTGGGATTTTATCATCTAGTAGGTCACTCCCACTAAAGTTGTTTTTCTTTTTTTTTATTTATTTTTCTTAATAAAACGAATGCAAATACTAATTAACCTCACCCAAAATAGAACACGTGTGTAAAATGCAAATTTTAATAAATTTCCAACCCTTGAAAATTCCCACTGATCAGAAAACTAAACGCTAAATAATTCAAGTGGACCAAACTTACTAAACAGAGAAAATGCATTGTCTAAAAACAGCTGAATTTGGCAATCTCTTGGAGCCTATCATGTACCAACATCAATAATGGATTCAATTCTTTAAAAAAATTAAATTATCATTATTTGATCAGTCTAGATCTGGGTTTTGTCCCAAATGGTTTTACATAATTGATTATAAAAAATTATAGGTTTATCTCTTAACATCAATCGGAAAATATTTCAAATTCGGATCAGACAGTATAGAAACCAATCATCTCTGAAGCACTAAATATGTTCCTCTCGTAACTGACCGGATCAGGTTTATAAAATAAACAGCTATATTATTGCTAACTAAAGAGATGAAGAAAATTTTAACAATATTTTTTGAGTTTTAACAAAAGAAAAAACTCTTAACAAAATCAATGTAATGTTATTATCGTTGACGTGTTATCCGTCCAATATTCAAACACGCATGCGATCTGTGATGCATGTTTAGGATCAGATCTGAAATTCTGGGGATTATAAACATTTTTAAGAATTTGAAACCATCTACGTAAGAATAACTTTTCAAAATTTTTGGGAGTTAAAAACAAATGTTTTCATTAGGGTCTCCTGCCATGTGCATGTTATTGAAAAAACTTGTTAACAACAAATGTAAATGTTTAACCCATGTTTAAACCTATAAAAGTACAAGTACTATATTAGAAGAGCCGGCCATATATATAAACCATTTACACACACATATATATATATGTAAATGTTTAGGTTATCAAATGCATCTAGTATAACATTAAACTGTTGTCAAATAAAATCGTTTTATCTATACAGTAAGAAAAATGACTGTGGGTGAACATAGTTGGCCATGATACCTCTACAGTGTCAAACAAAAGAGGGTAATGAAAGAAGCGTTGAATGATATGAGAAAAGACCACAGGCTTTTTGATTTTACTGCTTCCCGCACATGAAGTCCAGGTTGGTCACTGATGTTTCCTTCGCATCATCATGACACTCAGTGCTTTTGGATTTTACAAATCCAAGAACCCTAAAAAAACCTTAAATGTAATCTCTTCGTCCCACTGTGAAATTTTAATCCTTTTATCTGAGAAAGTTTCAGCTTTCTGGTTAATGGGTATCCATCAATTTTCTCACTTTCATTAAACAAATGATTGAACAAGAAGATTTTTCTTTTACCTTTTCTTCTCTCTTTTTCAGTTTTGGATTATACCCTCATGTATCTAGTAATATACTTATGTTAAATATATAGAATTAATATTCTTTTACGGGGTAGAGTTTATTTTTCCTCCACTGCCCACAAGTAGGCATTGATTCTCTCTTTTTGCAGCTACCTCTGCTCTGGTTTTTATTTTGATTCCTTCTGTTCCCAAAAAGATTTGTTTCTTTTGTTTTTAATATATAAAGAAAGAAATTTTGCATGTATGCTTACCCTATGAGTAGTAGTTTTTGTGTAGCTGGTGTACACATTTAACATCCTACAGTGAATGATTCAGATTCACTTATCTTTTCTTTTTATTCCTTCTCTTCTCCTCTCAACATCACCTCAAAACTTCTCTATAAATAGGTATTTCCCTTCCCTTACCATCTCTTATATTTTCCATCATTTTGTGTGTGTTTTGTGATATTTGAAAAACTCTCCACTAAAAACTAGTACAAAGTCTCCAAACCTGAGTGTTAAACAAAAGAGTCTATTGAACAACAATGAGCTATTCTAATCAAAGCATGGGTTCTGGTTTGTTTTCTACTTCTTGTTTACTCTATGTTTATGTTGTGTCTGGTGCTGAGTTATGAAGTGCTTATTACTATGTGCTAGTAATACCTCTGTTTTTGTGATTACTTAGTTTTAATATGTTTCTGGCAAAATCTTTGTAGGTAGTAGAAGTGCAAGAGGATATGAGTTTGGAAGGACCTATGTTGTAAGGCCTAAAGGAAAACACCAAGCTACTATTGTTTGGCTGCACGGCCTTGGAGACAATGGCTCAAGGTATATAGTACTCTCTCACTTGCCTTGTATCAATGCCCGTTTCTTGAGGCAGATCATTATGGTCAAAACAAAATGTCCCTCTGATAAACAGAATCTCACTTTGTCTCTGTTCTCTATGTAGCTCGTCTCAGCTCTTGGAGAGCCTGCCTCTTCCAAACGTAAGTGATCCATGAAAACAACATTTTGGAAGTTAATTTTCTGTATTATTGAACTCTCATTGAATGGTCACAGATAAAATGGATCTGTCCAACTGCTCCTTCGCGTCCTGTTTCTCTTCTTGGCGGCTTCCCTTGCACTGCATGTAAGATCATTCAACTTGTCTTAAACTTCAAGAAAACATTCTTTATAAGGGATGGCTGAAAACGATAGCAACCAAACTCTTTGCTTCTCAGGGTTCGACGTTGGGGAAATTTCTGAGGATCTTCATGATGATATAGAAGGCTTAGATGCTTCAGCTGCACATATTGCTAACCTCTTATCAACTGAACCAACAGATGGTAAGCCAACCAAGAGTGATAAATATCTCTCACCAGCCTCAATACAGTCCATCCACAGTCTTTAGCTTAACTTGAAAATGCTATATGTTGTTTGTTTCAGTCAAAGTTGGGATTGGAGGTTTCAGTATGGGTGCAGCAATAGCTCTCTACTCCACGACGTGCTATGCTCTTGGACGTTATGGATCCGGACATCCTTATACCATAAACCTAAGAGCTACTGTAGGACTTAGTGGTTGGCTTCCTGGTTGGAGGTATTTATTAGATATTCTCTTCAACCCCTTCATGTCACTAGTTTATACATAGACTAGATATTGAAAACCTAACATAACAATGCAGAAGCTTAAGGAGCAAAATTGAATGTTCTAATGAGGCTATAAGGCGTGCTGCATCAATACCAGTTATACTTGCTCATGGAACTTGTATGTGCACACATCTTTCTGCAATATTAAGTTCGATATAAAAAATCACCTGATAGAATCTATTTTTTCCTCTCGTGATATGTCCTTTGGTTGCAGCGGATGATGTAGTTCCTTACAGATTTGGAGAAAAGTCAGCGCATTCACTTGCCATGGCTGGATTCAGACAAGTTGTGTTCAAACCATATGAAGGGTAACTTGTATACCAAAGTTATCAGTTTAGTCTGCTTTACAATTTTGGTCTGAGATTGTGAGGTTCATTTTGATTGTATAGGCTAGGTCACTACACGGTTCCAAAGGAAATGGACGAGGTGGTTCACTGGCTCGCTTCAAGGCTTGGTCTTGAGGGATGGTGTTAAGCTTCAAAAGCATCTCTATATCTATTTATACATGGTGTTAGAAAATATTATATATAATGGATGGGTTTCTTGGGGTATACGGCACTTTCTGTTTTAACTGTTTTGTGATTTATTTTTTGGTTTTCTGGGTTTTCTGCTTTTCTATTCATGGTTATAAATAATGGAATAAAGGTTTGGTCATACCAAGATTCAAAAGATTATGAGTTTCTTATGACATTATTGCCGTCCATCAAACACAAAAACATAAATTAATTTCATTCAAGTCAAATCAAATCAAAACCTCTAGAAGTTTATTGAGACTTTTGGCTTCCAGAGACATCTTTAAGCTTCTCCTCCAGTTCACCTTCCTGGAATTGACTTGAGATCATAAGAAAACACAATGGGGAAATACAATAAGACATAAGGGTATTATTATGCTCTTGGTGAAAATAGTTTACCTTGTGCATGTTAAGGATGATGTCTGAGCCTCCAATAAACTCTCCCTTGATAAAGATCTGTGGAAACGTAGGCCAATGGCTGCACAGAAGAAAGTTTCACGGATCAGATTCAGGACTAGTAAAGAAATGCTTTAGCCAAAGCTTTAAGGAACAACACATGACAGAACAAGAAGGTAACTATCAGAAGAACAAATATGGCAAATACAGCTCTCTCATTACGAAGCATAATCCCTTTACCTGAAGGATTTCACAGCGTTTTTCAATTCTTGATCTTCAAGAATGTTTCTAGCACCTATAGGAACATCTGAACACCATAACTCACATCACGTTAGATTCAGAGCCTCGAAAAAAAAAAAAGGCTTCAATTTCTATCTACAAAACAAAGTAGACATAAAAAACTTACTATATTGTTGAAGAACCCTAACGGCTAGAGAGCTAAACCCACACTGAGGAGCTTCCGGAACTCCTTTCATGTAGATCATAACAGGATTCTCCTTCACATCCTGTACACACCCAAAAAGCTAAACACCATCAGGAAACAACTCTAACTAGATGCAGAATCTAAACAAACACAAAAAAAAAAAAAACATATCTAAAAAGCTCCAAATTTACATTCTCAACAATATCTTTTAGCGAGTCTGTGGAATCAGAAGGGACTTTCTGTGTAGGCTTGAAATCATCATGCGTGTCTGAATCGCTGGGCACTGTAGTGGAGTATCTCATCATCCCATTTTGGTTGACATATGCTGCAGATGCCTGCAAACAGAAACCATATGAACAAAACCTTTTGAATATACTTGTAAAATTCAACTATCATTTAAAATCAATTGAAAAACCCCAAAATCAAAACAGGCAGAACATACAAAAAGAAACAACCTTTTAGTGGATTTTGAGATTGTAAAAGAGAAACCCGATTGAGCAACATCATCAGATACATAACCTCAAAGGAAAGAGTTTTGAAAGAGAAACTAACCAATCTGGTAGAACGAAGAGAGTGAAGGCTAGCGATTCCTTTAAGAAACTTGCTGGACAAAGCAGCCGCCATCTCTAAATCTAAGCAAAGATTTCTTCAATCCACAACAATAAAGAAAATAAAGTTCGGAGCTTTTGATCTATAAAATATCAAGAACAGGTAAAGGGAAGAAGTCAGAGAGGAAAGCTTAAGACTTTCACCAGAATTTTCAGAAGATTAGAAGAACGGAGGAGAGGCTTATCTTACCTGCTGGCAATGGAGAATCGTAACTCGCGACGACGACGAGAACGGACGGAGCAGAGAAGAAGATAGTTTTTTACTCTTTTCAGGGCTCTCGAGAATTTGCTACACTGACTCGGAATAACAGATCTATGCAATTGTCGGGACCGCTTCTTACTCGAGTGAACCGAACCGAAACGATCACGTGTCATCCCTCACAATCCTCTAAGGTTTTGTAGTTTGTAGTACGGTGTGTCGTCTATCGTGGTTTTTAGTTTGGTTTTCTCCGGTTAAGAAAAAATCATTATCGGATTTACGGCAAATAAATTTTGTCTGGTTTTGTAATATAAAAACTGTATGGATGTATCAGTTGGAAAATAATCAAAATATTGTTTTACGGAGGTTACCATCTTTGATGAACACAATATCATCACTGAATTCTCTAAGATTATTGAAAGTTGTTTGTGTTGAATCCGAGTTTAGATAGATCAAATGAGAGGAAACTAAACTTGATTGTAATTTCTTTAAAGACATTTTATTGTGATAACAAACGTGATTACAAAGTGATTAAAGAAAAGAAAAAAAGGCCGGGAGCTTTGTTCAAAGCACCGGCGAAAACACAAAAAAAAATCGATTAATCGATAAAATTTTAGATTTTGCCGTCAGTGTTTTAGTGTATATTTGCGGATTCATTCTTTTTTTCTATTGTGTCATTTTTTATAGCTTCGATTCTTCTAATCTTCATTCGCCCTAAGACTAACTCGCCTTAGAGATCTATGCCCTATTATGTGCTTGATGAGCTTTTGATAAGCTTTTGAGCCAAATGAAAGTTTGTTGAACCGATGTTAACGCAATCGGTTGATCGAACGCAAAGCCAATCTGATCATATGAGTCTTCAAGCCGATCAATCTGTTAGCCAACTGATTCTGACTGGGTTCTTAATGTTAATGGACCGAATCCTGCTATTTGATGGATCTTATGAAAAATGTTAAATTTTTCTTCAACAGATTGTTTAGTTAATCCCAGAAAATCTTCCATTCGTATATAAAACAAAACGTACTTTTTTATTTTATATCTTTTTCTATCATTAGTCCATAACCTTCATAATATATACAATGATGGTTTTCAACATAACGTTTTGGGTAAAGATAAGATACCTAACAATACTAAAAAAGCTTATTGCTGAAATATTTTAAATATTAAAATATAACAAATTTCCGTATAAATAAAATTAATTTAAGAATTAAAAAAACAACTAAAAGAGAAGATGGTGTCTTAGAAAGACATAAATCTTTAAGCAATCATATTTCTCAAATAAAATATAAAATTAGTAGAAAAGACTAATATGATAAAAGTGAACTAAAAGTTAGATTGATATTTATTTATGTACCTCTTTAAAAATTTAACATGAAAATATTTTAGTTATATATTAGAAATAGTAAAACTTCCATATAGTTTAAAACAAAATGAAAATAAATATCTAAATTATCAAAATTAAAAAATATCTATAAGGTAATAAACTGATATTTAGAATGATATTATGTAAATCAACATAATAATTTAACTACAATGAAGAAAAAACATTAAATTTTAAAAGTGAAAAATTCTTAAAAATCATATCTGTCAACCAAAAATAGAAATCAGCATAAATATATTTTTATTAAAAATTATTAGATGAAAAATTATGAATTTAATAAATTGTATAAAGCTTGTGAATTGTGATTACGCTTAGTAAATCGTATTACAAAGATTTTTTTAATTGTTACCCCTAGTCTATCAACATACCGTTTAGATTTGCCTATCATTTATTTATAATCTTTTATAAAATAAGTTTGTATAAAAATCAGTTTACGTTAGAGAATCACAAATTGATCAGAGAATACCAATTGATGCATTTTGAGAAGTCTCTACCATTTCTGAAAAATTTCTAATGGGCTTCTAGCTTCTTCTTCTTTTTTTTGTCAATTTTGTTTCTACCTATTCCAACTCATCTTAAATTTGTTCAATAATTAACTTAAGAATAATGAAAAAGTTTCTACTCTACATACAAACAATATTGCAAGGTTATAACTTTTTTACACAATCCCATTGACTAATATATATGCATATGTGTAATACAATCTATCCAAAGTATTTTGTGTAGTATGATCTAAACCTAAACATGGAATCGTTCATATTGTATCTCTTACGAGTTTTATATTTTTAAAATAAATAACTAGTATTTATAAGATAATAAATACCTAACAAATTTTAATATTGAAAATAAATTATAGTTTTAAAAGTTTAAAATTTATTGAATAGTTTTCATTAAAGGAGAATTTGTGAAATAGCTAAAAAATCATAATTAGATTTCTAGAATGAGAGTAGAGAGAGATAGGAAGAGAAATATATAGAAAGAAGAAAATTTTGGTGTTTTTTTGTTTGTCTATATGGTGCAATTTCTCTTTTATTAACCATCAAAAATTTACAGATTTAGTATTTAAGATGATTACCCGTTTATGAAAATATATGTATTTATACGAAATGAAGGTTATTTACCTATATTCTTGATTTTTTTTTTAAAAAAATAACAGATGATGTTTGATGTATGAAAAAATATTTGATATACGTAAATAATAGAAATTATAATGTATTTGATATTTTAATTATTAATATGGTTACTAAAATCTACATATAAAAATATATTAAATAGAAAATTTTGATATTCCTAACAGAATTTTATAATTTTCACAAAACTTTCACTCTAATTTATCAAATATTATATCAAAACAAAAAATGATATAAATATCAAAACAAATAAATGATGTAATATAAACACAAAATAAACTTAACTACTTTATTTTAAACTATAAGGATTGAGTTAATCTGTTTCATTTATTTATCAACAAGATTGAGTTATCTTTTTTTTAACATTAAAATTAGATATATTTTATGGGCAAAGAACGCGGTAAAAACTCTGGTATAAAATAAGAAACGAACAAATCATACAAATCGAACGATATATAATAAGTGCCGAATTTTCTAAGATTAGTAGAACTGATTAGTTTTACCTTCATTACATTACTAATGCTTGAGCTCCATTATATAAACTAATAAAAGTGGAGTGTGGTACGGTATTAATAACTGTTTATTAAAACAAAAATACAAATTGGACGACACAAAAGTTTTAATGGGATCAAATTTAAACTTATTGGCTGGAAGAGTCTACAGGATCACCATTACAACAAAGAAAAGATACATAACGGAATCACAGCACACAAGGACACGACATAAGTTACAAACCAAGACAGGTGAATTCAAAAGACCAAACATGACATTATAGAAACAAAAGAAACACATACATAGTTCTCCTGTTGTTTTCACTTCCTCTGATAAGTATGATGAGTGGGATCAGTGGTCCGAGTAGTACCAGTAGTTGTCGTAGTCGTGCCTGGATGATGTTCTATATCTTCTTCCTCCGTAGCCATCCCAAAAGTGTGCTTCACCGCATCAGCTGCACCCATAGCCGCCTGCTTCACATGCTCACCGGTCTGGCTCAAGAACCCACCGGTCTTGTCTCTACCGGCTTCAGCCGTCTCTTTCGTGTACTGAGCAGCGTCTTGAGCCTTCTGCTTTATGGCTTCTCCTGTCTCGGACATGTAACTCCCCGTCTTATCCTTCGTGTCCCGGGCTTTTTCTTGGGCCGTCTGGGCAGCTTGAGATGTCTTGTCTTTTGCTGCTTGGGTCGTCTCATGAGCCTTTTGCTGGGTTGTTTGGGCAGTTTGAGATGTCTTCTCTTTCGCTGCCTGGGCTGTCTCATGACCCTTCTGCTGGGTCGTTTCGGCAGCTTGAGATGTCTTGTTTTTCGCTGCCTGGGCCGTCTCGTGAGTCTTTTGTTGGCCTGTTTGAGCCGTTTGAGATGTCTTGTCCTTGCCTTCCTCAGCCTTGTCCCTCATCGCTCCCATAGCTTGTCCTGTCTTCTCCTATTATTACACAACCAAATCATCTTTAGAACTTGTAAAGAGAATGAGATATATATATATAGATCAGACATGTAGACGTATTATATCTTCTTATTACCTGAGTCTTGCCTCTTGTTTCACCAGCTTTGTAGCTTTGTTGGTTAGACGCCATTTTTCTTTTCTTCAAATGTGCAAATATGAAATGAAAGTTAAAGCTTTTTCGTTAAGTGTTGTTTGCTGTGTAAAAACTGTGTATTGTCTCCTCAAACCATCGAGACATTTATAGTGTGTCTTGGTCGGTTTGAGAACAAGGTACGTGTTGGCATAGAAGATACGTGTATAGCTGCGTGGTGTGTAGCGATTAAAAGCTATTAAATTAGGAGTATGGGTGTTGTACTTTGCGAGTGTTTAGTATGCGGTTTCTCGATCTTGTACGTGTTATATATCCTGTATGGTTGCGACACGTTATGGTTAGTTGAAAGATGCTTGCTACGTGTCAATACCATAAGTGTGGCGCCGCATGTATCTAATCTATTAATTTAGGGTTCTATTTTTATCTACTATTAACAAGTCATAGTAGGACCACTTAAAGAATTAGTCAATATGACATATTTGATTATTTGTATTAACAATAAACCAACTATAAATATATTAACAATAAACCAACTATAAATTTGATTTTTTTAATTATAATAAAATCTGTTGAGAAAGAATCTAACAAAATCTTAGTTTAAAATTTAAATATTTTTTTATAAATAACACATTAATATATTTCGAAATTAGTAATATAATATTATTATAAGTAAATTTAACTAAAACTTATTATAAAAAAGAAAATAAAAAATTCTTTATACTAACTTTTTTATAGATTCTATGATATATTCCGTATTATATAAAAATAGAAGTGCTATATGAATTAAATATTAAAAATATATTAAATAGGTAGATTAACAAAAAAAAATTATTTTATTTTATAACTTAAATAAATTATTGATCATCATTATAATGGATTAAACTTCGAAAACTATATAATACTTTTATATTAAAATAAATGTATTAACATAAGTTAAAATTGTATATTTACAGCCATATATTATCTTTTTATTTATTTTGAAACTATTAGCAATATATTGCTTAAAAATGTTTATATACAAAAATATAATAGTATATAATAACCTTTAGTTCATATACTATTTAAAAATATGTTATTAGTAAAATATGAAATTTCAGTAATTCATTTAAAATATTAGTGACAAAAATCAAATTTTAATTATAAATTTTATATTATTTTAATTGTAACAAAATTTGTTGATAAAAGAATTAAAAATATCACCAAAAATTCAAATATTTTATAAAATAATACAGTAATGTAGTACCAAAACAAATTCAAAATTCATGTATTATTCCAAACTCAAATAGTTGTGTAATTTTCCAAAGTTGTCTCGAAAAAATATATTATTTTGAAAATAAATATTCAAACTCAAAATGATAATATTTCAAATTTTACAAAAGACAAAATCATGGATAATAAAGATTAACTTTTTGAAATGTACCTGAAAAAAACTAACTATATGTTGTAAAAATTTAAAGTAACCTAATGTTTTGACGTCTTAATTTAAAAAAAAATAGAACTTAATATCATAACATCCAAAACAAATATCCTATATAATAAATTTAATAAAATAGTATGATAGATACTACTATGTATAAAGTTTACTAAAACAATAGGATTATATTATTTAAAATAAATAAATCCCGTAAAATACTAAAATGAGATATGTTAAAGTATATTTTCTTAAACACAACATGTAAATATAATTATTTTAGTCATATTTATTTTCTATAATATAAATAAATAAAATTTAAAAATGTATTATATGCCAAATTTTTAAATTAAAGAAAACAACATAATTTGAATGGGGTTCTCTATTTGAGTATTTCATATTTTTATTTAATTTTACCTAACTCGAAAATATATTAATAAGTAATAAAAATCAATAACAAAGTAAATTTTTTTAAAAAAACCATTATGTATTAATAATACTGAATAAGAAATATAAACAATAATATGATATAGTAATACAATATATAATACTAAAATAGAAATTATATATTTAAAACATTTTTAATAATATAAAATATATTTAAAAAATATAAATATATCCGCACGAACGTGCGGGTTAAAATCTAGTAATATCATTATGGCTATGTTCAGTTTGATCATTTGTATCCCCTGACGGATGTGTACATGTACGTTACACAACAAGAGCTGCATAAGGTTATTCAAGATTCACTTAGTCAGCTTAAAATAATTATTTGCCCCCACTCAACCCAGATTCAAATCTACTTGATAATCTGTCTTTATTTAAAATATTTTTTAGATCCGCCAATCAGTTGTCACATGCAGTGGTCTTGTCAAACAATCAAACATACAATAAAAATACTCTTTACCAGTTCAAAATTTTGAATATTTTATAGAAATATCGGACAACTTCGAGGTTTAGTCCTTGAACTATGCACTCAGCTCCACATATACTTAGCCTTGTTATACGTGTGACAACTAGCCAATGAAAATACTTGACCACGTTGAATCAAATGATGATAGTATGATATAATGCTTTCCTAAAAGTATATACTACCACGTACGTTTTTGAGTGACGCCACTACACGTGATACCATAACGGTCACAATTAAATAGTGTTTCGAAGATGAAACTTTTTTAGTGTTGAAATCACACTAAAATAATATGATTTTGATACTATAATAGTGTTATAGGTTTGGAATTTTCATGCTTGAGTTGCTGCTTTTTCTTGTCATTTTTGTTCCTTTTGTTGTGTAGCTTTTTCTACGTAGACTATAGTATATATGTAATATATATTTTGTCAAAACAAGTGACTGGTAATACCGTATATTACGCTATACTATATCAATCAGTCAATCACCTGAGTTTCTCATGTTAGTACACTTTAAAAAAAAAGATATGTTAATAGACTTTAGATGTCATATTGTTTTTTTTGAATGAAAAGATGTCATATTATTACAAGTTGTCAACCTATATATTGAGTGGTAATGTGCAATAGTAAGTAGAATTTTATATATACAACCAAATATGTTATAGAAAAGTAATTAAACAATCCGACTTCAAATTTGTTTCGATAGAATTAGCATGAAGGTTCTCCGTTCTTGCATGCATCCAAGTGTATTTAGACTTTAGTAAAAATATATTACATATATATATTTTTAAACAACGTTGGATAAAATGTTCTAAAACATGTGTTAATATCTTTGCTATATGGACTTCTGGAAATTTTAGTTTAAGATTTTCGTCCAAATTTAATCTAACAAAGAATTGGTTGGTTACAAAAGGTAAGAAAAAAAAAAAACAGAAGATTGAAAAACTCAAGAGGTAAGCGGAAATTTAATAATTTATGATTTTTTTTAAACAAACAATATTCATGGGCTATGATGGGCTAGAAAAGCCCAAATAAAACGAAAAGTTTAGTCTTTCGTGCTTAGCTGTACAAAGAGTCAAAGACCACTCTCTGGTTGTATCGAACGAGCGAACCCAACCAACCAACCAAACCAACCAACCAGAGGGTTCACCTCAAACTTTTTTTTGATTTGATTTGATTGTCATTCTCTCACTCCCCTCGTTCGTATCGTTATCGGCATCGGTTTCATAATTTCAATCCCTCTCTGCCTTACATTCTCTGTCTCGAATCCATTGCCTCCATGGCTTCCTGTAAGTTTGTCTTTTTGCTGTCTTGTCTAAACACCAGACCAAGTTCTTGTTTCTCACATTCAAAACTGCGGATGATTTCAGATTTTTATGTCCTCATAGAATGATAATTTCATCGTGTAAAAGATAGTAACCTTTGGTGATTTCATTTTGAACAATTAGATTTGATTATGCTGTTGTGTGAATTGTGATCCAAAGTTGCTACCTTTAATCTAATTTGATTAATGTCATTTGCACTCTCTGTAAATTTCGTTTCTTAGAAATCCCATCAATACACTTGTTAGGAATAGGGACCATCGCCATGAGATTTGGTGTTGTTAAATATTATTTCAAAGATTTTTGGCGTGTCTATTTCAGGTAGCCTAGGAGTCCCTAAGATTAAAATCTCAGCAGTAGACCTCAGTAGGGTGAGATCTGGAAGCTTACAGGTACCATGCAATCAAAGAGTGTTGATTGGTCAAAGGCCGGTTAAGTACTTGAGTCTCAGGACAACTCTTGGATCTGTGAAAGCTGTCCAAGTGTCTACTGTCACACCTGCTGAATCTGCAGGTACGTTTTATGATCTTTATCTCTTTCTTCTATGATAGATGCACATTTTATCTTTGTTGATGTGTTCCACATTGTGCATAGAGTGTGTCTTATATTTCTCCTTTAATGTTTTTCTGATTTAGCATTCTTATATCCACAGCTACTCTAAAAGTAGAAGACGCTGAGAAGGCGAAGCCATCTCCATTGAACGCTCAGCTCGTTCCCAAGCCCTCTGAGGTGGGATTTTGATTTTTTCAGTTAATTTTAAGATGCCATCTCATCAATATAACTCTTGCGCTATGTCATCTTGATGAGATGAGCTAGTAGAACATGTGAATGTACTTGCACAATAAAAACATTTGGTTTTAATTTCTTTATTCGAATTTGTAGGTGGAAGCTCTTGTAACTGAAATATGCGATTCCTCATCAATTGCAGAGTTTGAACTGAAAGTAAGTCGGTTATAGCTGTAGTTATGTTATTGCTTCTCTTTTGATTAGTAGTCTCATCTATTCTTAATCTAATATCTTCTACTTCTTTCATTTGCATAATGCTAATAGCTGGGGGGTTTCCGCCTATATGTAGCAAGGAACTTAGCTGACAACAACAGTATCCCACCACAACCTCAGCCCATTCCTGCTGCCGTTTCTGCAAATGCAACCACGGAGAGTGTTGATTCGAATGGATCAGCTTCCTCTACTTCACTGGCTATCATAAAACCAAAATCCTCAGCTGCTGATCAGGGTTTGGTGGTTCTCCAATCTCCAAAAGTAAGAGACCACACAACTTGAAAGGCTGAATAAATGAAAGAGGTGAGTTTCAGTCACAACTCTGCCCTAAATTCTAAATGGTGTGTGTGGTAATAATATGCAGGTAGGGTTCTTTAGGAGATCCAAAACCATAAAGGGTAAACGTACTCCTTCGTCATGTAAAGAGGTAAGATTGAGCAAAAAGAGAGTGTTTGGTTTTATGGGGAAATCGCTCATTACTCTTTTGTTTACATTTGACAGAAAGACCAAGTGAAAGAAGGTCAAGTTCTTTGCTACATTGAACAACTCGGTGGCCAATTCCCTATCGAGGTTATTTGAATTTCTGATCATCTATATCTCTTTGCTTTTCACCAAGTCTGTTAACATTGCTTCACTCTGTTTCTTGGTTAATCTTCCAGTCTGATGTCACTGGCGAGGTTGTCAAAATACTCCGAGAGGATGGAGGCAAGTCTTTCTTCTTCTTCTTATTCTTCTTCTTTAACCTTTCTTCTTCTAATACTCTCTGCCTAATTAATTTTTCTTGTTTACTCATTCAAAAACAGAGCCTGTAGGATACAATGATGCTCTCATCTCGATCCTTCCTTCCTTCCCTGGGATTAAGAAGCTTCAGTAGTACTAAGAACCAGACCTGCGCTGGTTTTTTGAGTTGTGAAACTGTGCCTTGTGTATGTTTTTTCTTTAGAACAAATAAAACTTCATTCATGTCCCCATGTTTCTGTTTGTCTTTTTACTTGTCTGAAAGTTCTTTCTCAAGACACTGTTTTATTCTCTTCTTTTTTTTTTATATAAACAAAAAACAATATGATACTTTTTCTTTCTTTCTTAATACATAGCCACCACACACACACACACACACACACGATACAGATAGTTCAATGATTTCTACTAGCAATTCTGTTACTGACAGTTGATTCCAACCGTTTGGAGAAGAAGCTGCTTTCTGAATTTCTTTATAAATGCCTCGGCACTTTCGTTGATGTCATGTTCTTTCACTGCCCGCTTCCTCGCCGCCGGAATATTCTCCACCACCCCCGCTCTCTTTGGATGTTCTCCGGCTTTCCTTGGCTCGTAGGTTGATGATATGTAAGACGTAGACATTAGATGAGAGTAAAACGTTGCTTGCTTCTTGGTGGTGTTTCTACAGCAATAAGACTTGTTTCTTAGTTTTTGTTTCATTCAAATGATAAGTCATATGAACATTATATATAGATATGTATGTGTGTGTATATTTTATATAAAGATGGCTCTAGATACAGTGAACGTTTGATAGAATAAACTTTTTGGATTAGGATAATCATTCCCTATATATTAAAGCTATATACTAAAGCGCAAGTCGCCTCTCCAATAGAAGGATGACAACTGAAAATTCTTTTATTTTAAAACTGAAAAATATAAAAAACAAATGCAACTTCTATGATCCTAAATTGATGTAAATAAATTCTCTAATTGACATACAAAAGAATTATAACAACAGAACAATTAATTATAAATGATACGGCAATTTCCTGAATCAAATTATCTTATTTCAAATGCTTTTTCTCAATAATTTTTGATCTAAATATTTATGTATCGGACTAATCAACATGGAAAATATATCATTTGCTTTAAAATACCAATTAATGTTTCAAGATAATGCTTAAAATTAAACCAATCAGATAATTAATAAAATAATTATTAGCAAGATTTAGCCCTAACAAAAAAACTCATTCTATCTTTTAGTTTTAAAATCCCTTGAATTTCTCTGATTACCACTATCACGTTTATGTCATCATGTATAACTTCCAAGTCATGGAACGGTTTCAAACGGTTTCATCTTATATATATATATAATTTTCAGTCAACTCATTTTTCTTTATTTGCTTTTCATCTTTCTTCATCAACTTTTTTTTACAGTTCGTCTGTGTACGGACAAAAATACATACATATTAGTCAGTCTTATACTCATTCTATTTTATACTTTCTTTGTATTAGTATCCTTTAATTTTTTTAGTGTGATTTAGACTGTTGATGTCACTGAGTATACTGACGTTTCAGAACTTCATTCTTCAAAAATGGAAAATAAGAGCATGTCTGCAAATGAGGTAACAATAAGTACGTTCCATTCTATCATATAAAGAATTTGCTATTTACAACTCAGTGTTTAACGGCTTATGGAAAAGGTATTTGATTTTGGAACAGCGTTTAGCCTTATGCAGAATGAGAAGGTGAATAGACTTCCAAAGAATATGAAGTTCGATGACGTTACCAAATTACTATTCTGTTGGAGGCATAACAAAAGAAATGATGTCTAGACTCTCGATGGAAAAGGTAACTGATTTTGTAAACCCGGCAGTTCCATTCTTACTTGCTTTTTATTACCACTATTCAAATTTGTATTACAAACTAGCTTTAAGTTGGATTACCTACAAACATTGATCTTTATCGTAGGAAATTGTAGTATTATTTATAAATTTTTAATGATGAATTGGCGATTTATGATTACCAAATTTCTTTTCTCAATGTTCTTAATTTTCTTGACCAAAGGTTTTCAAAAATTAATTGGTGATTTTTGTAGTTCCTTTTCGCATGGCATCAAATAATTTTACCATAATAGTGTTTCTGAACAAAAATATATTTTATTATCAAATTATAATAGATAACTGATTTTTGGGCCTAATTAGTTTATGTGGCCGATGTTTCTTGATTCAATGGATTTTCGTTCCAATATTAGTTTAGATTTCCCTGATTTTTTATACTGTAGATTCAAAGATGAATCTGGTTTTAACATTATTAACCCTAAATAAGTAGAGCTGATACATGTTAAATTAGATTTTAACTTTTATGTAGATAGTAAGAAATTCTTTGCCCGTATGTAGCACGGGAATGAATACTAGTTAATGTATAATGCTAAACCCTAAGATACGCATGTGTTTGTGTAGAACACGTTAATTTATCTGTATAATTATATTCTACTTTTGAAATCTTAGTCTTTAGTTTTTCTTTGAAATTTTTTTGTTAAAAGTTATAAGATATATTTCAGGTGCTTAGTGCCAAAAAAAAATAAAAATAAAAAAATATTTCAGGTGCTTTTTCTTCATTGTCTCACTAGCCTTAATCTTTAGCTGATAATTTGAAGTCTCGAGAAGATTAGATTATGTGCCGTGATGAAGACAACGTAAGATATAAAGTATGTGCCATGACGAAGACATCCTATTATATCTAATATCTTATGAATAATCTTCTTTTTAGATGAGTTTGATAGTCATATGAAAGAATACAATTATGCCTAAACAGCTGCCTAACTCTTCATTTAGCCAAACATATATATATGCTTCAGGAGATATTTAAGATCAAGAATAACGAAATGAAAGGCCAAACAGATTAATCCATGTGTCCTCTATATAGTGTATAATAGAAATCATCCATCCTAAATAAATAGTTTTTTTACGCTCTAAGGCAGTTTAAATTTTTTAATAACATTCTTAGACAGTTTATGTTCATGAATTAGTTTTTTCTAACTAGAAACCAATTATTATCAATTAGAATTTCTTTATATAACTAGAGTAGTTCTACAATTTTTTTAAGTTTATTACCTTTTTTTTTCCGAAAATAGACAAACAAAATTTTAAAATAAAAAAGCTTCAAAAGCTTCTTCACATCTCACTCTTCAACTTCTCGATCTCAGGTCATCTATGCCGCAACTCCTCTTTGGCGTATTTCCTGGTCCTCTTCCGTGACCGCCGATAACCCTCCGAGCTCGATCGCAAAATCGCACAGTTCGTTTTCTCTTTTTTTCCGTGAAATCAACACACCATGCTCTTCAATCCATCTCCCTTGTGTTGTGACAGTAGCTCGTGGTGGTTATGATGCTCGAATCCCGCAATGGTGGTTGTGTTTCAGTTGCACAATGAAACAAAAAAAATCTCATTAAACGAAATTTACATTCGGACTACGCCAAAGTAGAAATCCAAATAAAAGTGCAGTTATATGTTCGATTAGTTATCACAGACAGTTGTAAAAAGAAAAAAGTGTATTAAAATAGAGTTATAAAATTTAAAAAGTGGACACAACTTTTATCAATAGGACAAACTGCAGAATTAATAGAATATATAGATGAAAAACTTTACTTAAGTTTATTAGGTAAAATAAGAAAGTTTTCTGTTGCACCGCATGGTTGTTGTCCGCACTCCAATATATAGCATCGACAATGAGTAATCGACTTGAATCCCATATTCAATTTGAGAGGGGGTTATATTCCACGCAACCGGTTCAAGGTTAGGATCAGACGAAACCAACAACTAGTAGTGATGTTAAATTATTTTTAGGCCTTCTGATTAGGGTTATAGAAGGTCGGTATAAAGATATACGTTGTTTACTCTTGTTAAAGTATACATTGAACCAAGTGCTCGTAGCTTGGTGGTAAAGGAGGTACATCTGTACTGTGCGCCATCCGGGTTCGAACCACAACGGATTTAACATCTCTTCTGTTGGGGTGTTGGACCCCCTCCAGAAGATAGTTGAAAATGTGGCTGTCCAGATACCAGAGTTATAAAAAAAAGTATATATTGATTTAAACATAATATAGTTGTTTTATTAGTGAATATTATTAGACTTTTTAATTGTTTTCTCGTTCCCACTTAGTATATAGTTTCTACTTTGATTCTTATAACAAAAAGCAGATTCAACCATAGTTTTAATCGAAAAATGGAGATAGTGATTTAACAAAAGTTTACTTGGAAAAGATAACTGAAGAAATAGATTTGAGTTTTTTTAGAAAATAAAGAATTTAGGAAGAAGAAAACAAAGAAAAATGATAGAAGAACCCTTTTTTTTTACCATTAAATCTACGAATAAAATGAATGGTTATAATTAAATCCAATAAAAAAGTGACATATATTATATTAGTTAGCATATTGTTTTGGTTGTAAGACCATTTAGTTAGATTTTTATTTAGAAAGTGAACTTGGTTAGAAAAAACTAGCTTATTATCACAAACTGTCTTAACATTGTTATTAAATCTTAAAACTAAAAAAAAAAAAAAAAATTAAAAACTGTCTTTCTTGATGTGATTCTTTTTTTTTTCCTAAATAAATATGTACACGAGAACAAAACTCTTTTTTTTTTTTTTTTTTTTAAAGAAACTTTTCCTCAATAAGTTTATCCCGAGTCCTCCCGACAATCATGGGCGTCAATTCGGGCTGGCTTAGCCCGTTCCGGCCCAAAAACGTAGCCCTCGACCACAGTAACACAAGTTTGCATCTTTGAGCTTTCTCTGCCCAAACAAAGAGAGGGTTTATTCCGGTTTACAAGTTCCACCGCCGTCCGTCTCCCTCAACTCAAATCCTGTTTCGCATTTCCATCGCTTCACTGATCTCAGTATCATCCTCTCCCACTGGTAAAAAAAAAAAAAAATCCTCTCTCTTTCCGAGCCCTATTCTCTCCGTTTCGCAATTCAATAGCTTATCGAGTCTAAAAGGGTTATGAAAAAAAAGCTTTTTACTTTTTTTTTTTTAGCTTTCTAAAAAAACTGCAAAACTCTGGTCTGAACGAAAGCTTGTTTCTTTTTGTTGTTGTTGCAGGTATAACGGAAAATGCGAGGGATATCGAGTCGATCACTTAATTATTTGACCCGATCTCTGTTATCACGCGCCCGTCACGGAATCACAGTGGAGACATCATCAGGTGGATGCACACCTGCGTTTGGTTCTCTGTGGTCTGCTCTTCAGAGCCGTGGCGTTAAAGTTAACGCCATTCAGGTAAGAGTTCCTTTCCTCCTCATTTAGTTTTTTTTTTTGTTGTGCTTTGTTTCTCATTCTAGCGTTCTTGGTTGTTTCTATTCAGTTAAGGCCAGGGAACGTTATAGAACGAACAGGTTGTTTATTTTCCTTACCGTTATACAACATCTGAACGTTTTATTGATAGAGGTGTGATCTAACTCGTTTTAAATGAATGGAACGTTGGACTTACAGGACGTACTTTCCGGGTTAGTCTCTCGCTTGGACATTGTTTCATCATGTTTAAAAGCATTGAGAAAACACTAATTATCTATATATATATATATATATATATATCTCTTTTTCGTGTTTTATTTTTATAGGTTGTAGAATCAGAGCATAAACAACAAGGCAGAGGAGGAGCCTCCATACAGGTGTGTATGTATCCCTATGGTTCTCATTTTATCATGTTGAACATGTCATGCTGATTAGGCGTGTGGCTTAGTGTTTGATATAGTTTCTTTAGTTTTTTTTTTTTTTCTGTTTCTTAGACTTTGCTACTCGACTTGTTCCATATTACCAAGAGTTTGATGTATCGGAAAACAGGTAGAGCTTCGCGATGTTGACAACGGGAGCAAACTTAACCTGCGGTTTGGAGCTGAGGAGTCCGTTGAAAGTATGCTTGCTTATTCCGTTAACATTCAAAGCCTAGCATAACTATATATGATATTGATTTTTGCATCAATCTATTATTACTGCAGAGGTTTTTGTTCAGGAGAAATCTTTCACATGTTTATATACAGAAGGAGATACTGCATTCCTGATTGAGTAAGTGTGCAATAATCTCCTTACCTGTTTTGAAGACTTTATACATATTTTTAGGACCATAAGTTGTGAAATATGAATTTTTATTCGACAGGCCCGATACGTTTGAGCAAGTTGAGGTGCCCTTGGACATATTTGGCAAAGCTGCTGTATATTTGAAAGGTTGGTGTAGCAACATCAGTCTACTTTTTTTTTTTTTGCTAGAAAACATTTGCATGTTATATAGTGGCTAAACATATGTTTGACAGAGGAAATGAGAGTACAGTTGCAGCTGTATGATGGAAGAGCTTTATCTGCATCTGTCCCTAAGCATGTCACATGCACAATCCAAGAAACACAACTTCCCATGAAAGGCTTGACCTCAGCTCCTCGGTATGTTTTTTTTTCTTTAAGATCAGGAAAGGCTTTTCACTTTTTTTCTGGTATATGTCTCTTTACATATTTACTGATTTCTCACAAGTTAATGTACCATTGTCTTTCTCTCCAAAACTGAAGTTACAAGAGAGCTCTCCTGGATAATGGTTCTACTATTCAAGTATAAATCTCTCTTTTCCTTTAGAAGTTGCAGGCAGCAATTCATATTCTTTTATTTTATGATAGCTCTAACTGCCATTGGGTTCCTTAGGTACCATCTTATCTGGAGGCAGGCGAAAAGATTGTGATAAACACTGAGGATGATTCTTTTGTCAAGAGGTAAGTAAGCCAACTCCTTATATATATATATATAAAATGTCAGATGGTTATATAAGCTTTACTTCACAGTCCTCTTCTTCTTGCTCTTTTTTTTATTACAGGGACAACAAATGAAATAATCAAATGCTACCTTCTATGGAGGAGGAAGCTAAATTGGATTATGTTGAGAGAAGCGTTTCAAAGAAAGATTAGGATGCTATTATAAATGTTATTCAAGTTCTCATAATCTGTGAACACCTCCATTGATTAAGGTGTTACAAATTCTATATAGAGATTTACAAAGTGAGGGATAAGTTTTACAGCTTCTCTTAAAACATGTGTGTCTTACTGTCTTTCAATAAAAGCGAGGGCTTTGATCAAAACTTAGATATGTGATCAATGGCAAACTCTCAGTCACAGTCATTGTCTCAGAATTTGAAGAAGCATATAAGATATTTAAGATTTCAAAAAATAAAACCTGAAGTGGGTTGTAAGGAGAAGGAGCATCTCTCCATTGTCGTGTTGTGTTGCCCAAATCTTCTAAATCGAAGCTTGTAGTTACCGACAGATTTGGTTGTGTAGCGTTTGTACCTCATTGCAAAACAGCAACTGAAATAACCAAAAATAAAACGAATCAAGCTTTTTTTTTTTGAACACGGCGAATCAAAACTTCATAATTGAAAAAAAAAACTTCCTTTGTCTTGTCATATCGAAGCATCAAAACAAATGGTTTCGTTTCCAGTGAAGCCACTCTTCGTCGTGGTCTTGACTTTCTCTCTCCTCCTCGCCGTGATCCTGCTATCTCCGTCGCCTCAGTTCGTGAACACTCCACTCTCCTCTGCTTCTTTGCTGTAAGATTCCGTGGTCTTGGATCAAACCCTTAAGATCAATTGGAAATGTTAGATATTTTAGTGTTTATCATTGGATCCGGAATCTAGATAGGCGTAGTACAGGATGATACTAAAACTAGCTTTAAAGTTTCCAGCTTTATTCAGATACAGGACCAAAAATATTCGAACTTGTGGCTTTCTTGGCTCTGTTTTATCTTTTTTGTAGAAGATATAAACTTGAATCTGTCTTGTGCTTCAGTGATTTTGATATATGGAGTGTCAAGAGGTTAGCAGAGTGGCGTCCTTGCAAATGGTGGTTACAAGCTCATCTCACTCGTATGGTTCCCTTTTTCTCTATCCTTTTAAGTAGATCTGAATGTGAATATATACTAGTAGTAGCTTTTTTAGATGCTTTGTTCAGATATAAGGAAGGCATTGCTTGTTGTATTATTGGCTGAACTTCTCTGTTTGTTTATTCTGAGTCCAAAAGAATACTTTTGAACGGCTTTCATTGCAGACCTCTGCTTTGGTTTTTTGTTCAGCTCTACCTTCTAAAAGCAATGGATACATCCGCATTGATTGCTTTGGCGGCCTCAATCAGATGCGACGCGATGTAAGTGGTTTTGAACCAATATAGTACTTTAACTGCAATTTCTTACTTTGTCTTCATAAGTATTCATTGATTCTTGCAGTTGTGTGATGGTGTTGGAATCGCCCGTCTATTAAATGCCACACTTGTTTTACCCAAATTTGAGGTTGCTGCCTATTGGAACGAGTCAAGGTAAGTATATAACCTCTTAACATCTTTTTAAGTTTGTCTTTAGTCTACTTTCTCTTTTGTAAACGACATTATGTTACTTCCACCGCAGTGGATTTGGAGATGTGTTTGATGTAGACTACTTCATTCAAAAGATGAATGGCTTCATCAAAGTTGTCAAGGATCTTCCTACAGATGTAGCATCCAAAGAGCCGTTCAGAGTAGACTGCAGCAAAAGGAAAGGTCAATTCGATTACAGAGAAACCATTCTCCCACTATTACTGGAACATCATTACATTTCTTTAACACCTGCAATGAGCCAGCGCAGAGACAGGTACATGGATGGGGGGTGTGGTCTCCGTTTTGTGGAATTTTTATACTTTTTTATTCTCAGCATTGGTTTTGTTACGTTTCAGGTACCCTCAATACGCAAAAGCCACGCTCTGTCAAGCTTGTTACTCAGCTCTACGTCTCACTAGCTCCTTGGAGAAGAAAGCTCTCGAGCTTTTAGATGCCATACCCAAACCTTTTCTGTCACTTCACCTCAGGTTTGAGCCTGACATGGTAGCATACAGCCGTTGTGAATACCCTAACCTATCTCCTTCCTCGCTTGCCGCTATCAAAGCTGCTGGACTAGACAAAAAACCATGGACAGGAGATTTAGCTGAGAGCTGGAGAAAGCGAGGGAAATGTCCTCTGACTCCTAACGAAACCGCCTTGATGCTTCAGTCGCTAAGAATCCCAACAGCCACAAACATATACTTAGCAGCTGGAGACGGTCTGATGGAGATGGAAGGTTTCACGTCCGTTTACACAAAAGTGTTCACCAAGTCTGCTCTGCTGAACCGTGAAGATTTCACGAGAATGCATGGGAACACAAAAGCTGCGTTGGATTATTATGTTTCCATCAACAGCGACGCGTATGTAGCTACTTACTTTGGGAACATGGATAAGATGGTTGCAGCGATGCGAGCTTATGGAGGGATGCATAAAACGCTGTTCCTGAGTAGGAAGGCGTTTGCTGAGCTGACTTCTCAGGGACTTGAAGAGGAAGAGCTGAAGAAAGGTCTCTGGGAGGTTCATAAGAGTGATTTTGAAAGTGGCAGAGGATCTGCATTGCCTGACTGTTTCTGTGAATTCAGGCTGTAATTTTCAGACACAAGTTATAGTTTTTTTTTTGGGCACTGAGTGGAAGGGAAGTCACAGGCAATGTTGTTTAAAAAGAATTGTTATAAAAAGCGATTGCTAATTTACCAAAACTTAATACATTTATTAAATTTGGGTTATAAGATTCTAAAATTCAATCATAAAATTGGTTTTGTTTCTTTGGTTTAAGGAATGAGTTGAAAAGATGATGAGGGTTGCACTTGCAGGAGCCACTTCCCCACACCATAGACCCGTCTTTATGTATTGTTGTCTCAGTCTTTGGATGTTATAACGAGCAGACCCAATGCACCAATGAGTATATACTGAAAGAAGAGAATATAAACAAGAGATTATATGTCGGTATCTCTAATCAAAAACCATAAACATAACATAATCGCAGAGGCCTGTGTAAGAAGATTGTACCTTGATGATAGGCTTTTCTGTCATGATAATAGTAACCCATCCAACATAAGGCAAGAACCTGAAAAAAAAATACAAAAAGGAAAACCATTTACTACTATTGCCCTTATCCTACCATCATCAGTGTGAGATCATGCGGTTTCTTTTTTGTTTCATCATCTCTGGGAGGTTTAGAGTATACTTACGCAACAGCTCTGCCCATTATATGGTGACGATGAAGCCACATTTGTCCATCAGCATAGAGACCGATGTCATCCACCTCATTGTTGTCACCTGGAAAATCCAAAGGTTAATCCATGAAATATACACAGTTTACTGTAAATGGGTAGTAACAAAAGTAGCACCTTTTGTTAGAACATCAACTGCTCCAGTAGTTTTCCTCTCATGAACCTGTAATGTGTCATAAGGAGTATATCTTTAATACTTTTGTCTCCAGAGATGATAATGAGAAAAAAAAAACAAAACATTACTTCGATTGCACGATGGACGATGGGTATATCACGACCCTGAAAGAAGAAACATAAACCAATTAGGAGAGGCAAACACACACACACACACGAACACAAAGCAGCGCCCACCACTTACATCAATTTTGAAAACAACAATCTCGCCTGTTCTAATGGGCTCTTTGGTCATGGTCAAGAACAATATATCCCCCTGTCACATACATTTTTGCCCTCAAAACTGATTACAAAAAAAAAAAAAATTAATTTCAATAGCAAGGAATAAAAAAGAAGCAAACACTAACTCTCTGAAAGCCAGGTTCCATGCTTCCAGAGAGAACAACAACAACTGGAGATTCAGTGCCAGTCACACACATCAACCCCTTCCATATTATCAATGCCGACGTCACTATCATACCTACATCCACCAATTAAAAAAGGTAAACGCCCTTTATTCATCATATCAAGACAACAACAATGTACCATCATATCCAAAAACAATGTATCACGATCTAGAATTCAAACGCAGATATGGGAACGAACCGAGGGTGACGGCCTGAGTGAGAAGCTGACGGATCTTGATTGATTTGATGGAATCCATTGTTTCTCCGATCCAACCCATGATTGATTCTTATTTCCCTTCCCTTCCCTTCCCTTCAAATTTTGAGTCAAAATGATTCAGATCCGCTGAAGAAGTTTCAGTTGAGAAGAAGGAAACAGATTTCTTTACGAGCGTTTTTGGAAGCAAATCGGTTTATATATCGGTTTACCATTGCAGTCAAACCGGTTTAGTTCTTAAAAATGTTTAGATCTTTCACTACTACCTTTATTGCAGTCAAACCGGTTTAGTTATTAAAAATGTTTAGATCTTTGACTATCTATACCTTTTTTTACCAAACCGGTTTGTCCGGACTTGAACTACTGTTTCTAAAGATCAAGCAGGATCTTGTGAAACATTATTACTGCTACCGTTCTTGAGGGAAATAAATCAGACAATTGTTTTTTACTTAAACAAATCTGGTTCAAATCAAAGTTTAAACATGATCAGCCTATCCAGAACTTTCATTTCTCACTCAATATTTTTGTTGTTGTATATATTTTGTTTTGGCCCATTTAAAGCCCATAACTGGGCCAGTATTATACGGGAAATCCGATACCTTCTGGAAAAGGTTAACCCTTTTCTAATTTTGGGCGTTACATCAAAATCATTGTAGAAAGTTGAAGAGCAATGACAAATATCCGATCTACTTGCAAAAAAATGGAACATTTTATCCAAAGATGGGACGTTTTTAAAGAAGCTGATCAAGCAACAGCAAGGGAAGATGACTATCTGGCGATTGTGTTGATAAAAAATCTCTATAGTTTATTTCCGTACAACCTATTTTTATTTGGTTTGGTTTGGTTTGGTTTCTTCTGTCATCATCATGGCTCGCTCTTTGAACATGATTTACCCCAATTAATAATCTGTTTCCTATCTTTATGTAATAATAAATGGTTGTTACTTCCCTGGTTTCTAAGCAACTGCTCTGCTTTCAATCATCTCATTGTGTAAATAACATTTTGTCCTGGCATGAAATGCAGGATTAGTAGTAAGCATAATAGCAGATAGGTTAGCAGTAACTAGTAAGCAGGCACAACAGCAGATAGGCCCATCATTGGCCCAGTTTCATTAACAGCCGGCAGAGGAATCTGTAACAGAGGAAAAGCAGAGCAAAAAGGGAGCAATCTTAAGATTAAACCTAACTTTAATCTGCGTTAACATCAATCTTAAGACACGATGACGATGATGTCCAAGCTTTCCACGGAGCTAGTTGAGGAGATTCTCTCAAGGGTCCCGATGACATCTATGAGATCAGTCCGATGCACTTGCAGAAACTGGAACACTATATGCAAAAACATAACCTTTACAAACAAGCATCTTGCTCAGAGAACAGCAGCAGCAGCATCAACAAGTAAAGGCGAGATTTTGACGGTCGTGATGATGAACTGTAGTCTTCATCTGATGAGGGTCAAACTCCAAAGAGGACTTGATCCAACGGTAAACACTACCGGTAAGCTTATTAGCGTTGACGATTCATACCAAGTCGTTGTGTCTCGAGTGTGTCACTGCGACGGTTTGTTGCTATGCACAACCGAAGCCTACTCTTGGCTCGCTCTTTGGAACCCTTTCACGGGACAAACTCGGCGGATTTGCGTTGAGCCTGTATCTGTTCGCCACAGAAAGCTTTGGTACTCTCATGCTCTCGGGTACGAGGAGGTAGGCAAGTCGTGCCACCGCGTCTATAAGATCTTGAGATTCGCTGGTCTTGTGCACGAAATCTATGCGTTGAACTCTGGTTCTTGGAGGGTTCTTGATGTTAGTCCAGACTGGTGCATAGATTACGATAACCATGGTGTTTCGTTGAAAGGAAACACGTACTGGTATGCTAAGGGAGCAGGAGTAGGTTTCTTGCTCTGTTTCGACTTCACGAGAGAGAGGTTCGGTCCGCGTCTGCCTCTGCCGTTTGAGTCTTTCTCCGACGATGCTGTGATTATGTCTAGTGTTGGGGAAGGGGAAGATAAGCTTGCGGTTTTGTTTCAGCATCGCGAGACGTTTGAGATGGAGGTTTGGGTTACGACTAAGGTTGAGCCTAATGCTGTGTGTTGGAGCATGTTCTCTGCGGTTGATATGGCGCCATTGAGTGGTTTTCGGTTTTCAACTGGTGGGAGTTTCGTCATAGACGAGGAGAATGCAGCTGTGGTTGTCTTTGATGAAGATAAAAATGTGGAGAAACCGACTCGCAATACTGCTTACATCGTTGGATTTGGAGAGAGTAGTTACTTCAGAGAGGTTGATCTCGGGAAGATTACAACAGGGAAAGAAGGCTTTCCGCATGCGTGCTCCTATGTTCCAAGTTCAGTGCAAATCAAACCAAACTTCATGAGAACCAATGGCATAGATTGATCTGGTTTGTTGAAGTCAAGTATATTTTTGATCTCTTCTAATTATCTTCGAATGCATATATGGTTTGTCAAAACTAATTTTAGTGGAAAGCAGTGTGTATTATAATCTATGCTTTGATAAGACTTGAGAGATTGGTGAGATCGATGCCACATCCTTAGCTTTTACGTTTCATCTTTTGACTCAATCCCAATGGGTCTGGCTTGTATATTTTTCTCTTGTATGACTGGATCTTTTAGAACAAAACACTCGTGCTCTATGCTCCTGCTGAATAAATGGCTTGATGTATGGTATTTTAGACAATTTAGTATCTTAATTTCTCTTGTAGCTTATTTGTAATTTGTGTATCTTGCTTAAGATGGGATTTAGAATTATAAGATTTGGAGACCATTTTGTTTCGAGTTGTTTGTGTTTGCTACATAGGGATCCTGTCATGGATAAAATGATCTGAACCCGAAAATAACCGTCCAGAAAAAAACGCTGAATTTGAAAAACCCAAAACAAACCATATATCAAATATGCGGAACTTAAACAAAACCTGACAATTTTAAGATTACTCGCGGATACCTTTTAAAGAAAATATATCTAATTAAATCAATTTTACCTTTTAAGAAAATTTAAATCAGTTTTGTAATACAGTGAAACCTCTATAAATTAATAATGTTGGGACTAGTATAACTTCTTCAAATTAATACTCGATAAACTAATATACACTAAATTTTTTTAAAATTAATATGATTTCGTAGTTCCAAATTGAGCTTTTGATTCAATTAGTATATCGATAAATTAATAAAAAATTATAGTTCGGTTGTAGTCCCAACATTATTAATTTATAGAGGTTTCGCTTATGACTAATTATTTTTCAATCATATTTCTTACATATGTTCATTTTTAATTTACATATGTTGTAAATTTGCAGTAATTTTATGTTTATTATAGCTTTCTTGATTAATACAAAAAGAAAATAGTTTAACAACAGTTCACATCCATCAATGACATCAACATAAGTTTATATAAGCTTTAAGGTCATTAGTCTATTACATGATTATCCAGTCAAAACAAATAGTTAAAGTAATAAACTAAATCTAACCACTTTTAACACCATATAATGTTTTTTTATTAAAAAAGTTAAAGATTTTATCACCAATTTTTCAATTTTTGACAGAATTACAATGGTAATAAGGAACATATAAAGAAAATAAAATCTAAACACACACTCGATCTTGACAAATATATTGACAGACACAACAAGTAGAAGCCGTTATCCGGAGGTCTCAACTAATATGCACAACCGATTACCGCAAAAAGAAGAAACACAGTTAAAAAGTCAGAATTTAGCCTCCCCGATAATCCGCTTTTAATGATTGGATCAACCGAAAACAGTTCGAGGTAGACTTCCTGAGCATCCACCAACAGCCACTGAAGATGCCAAGTAAGCCCGCATCAACAAGACCGAGCATTTATTCAGATGCAAAAGCCTCCTAAGAGCCACACGCCAATGACCTGCACAAAAACAGGGTGAGAATCAGCCACAACTCCATACTTAGCACTTCGGTACCACCACACAATCCGAAAGAACACATCCATAAGAACTCAGAGCGCCCATGCGCTTGGCTCAAGTGCTGGGATGACTGGTTCAACACCATAGAATGTTTACATAATTATCAAATTATAACATTGTGTGCACAAAAGATCATCAAGTCGAAGTAGCTATTCCCAAACGGTAATGTCCTAACATTCTCAGCACTAAGAACTGCTATTGTTTCAAGTGTTTAGGAATCCATTCTATAAAACTAGTAAACAATCACAAAAGTTAAGTGTGCACGAGAAATAAAAATCTCACAAAAGTTATGTTAATACCATTATATGTGAATCACTGAACCAAGACACAAGCAAGATTATACTATTCACTTACATTACTTTCAATATTATCATGAATGTGGCTGTGTTTCAACCAATATGCAATATCTCAGCACTAAGATTTTTTTGATGGTTTAATGGGAGAGAGGAATACAAGAGCGAGCCAGTCGCCATTTCACTCGGAAATAGAGACTCTCATTTTGGAAATGAAATGTATGAAAAATCTAAGACAGTTAACTGTTACTTTTACAACGGATTGTTTTCAGTTGATGAAGATGGTTTCAGGACCAGAAGAATGTCCTGGTATTTGCAAGTTATTTAGAAGACATAAAGATCTTGAAGAAAAGTTTTAACAGCGCATAGCTCATTTATATACCACCAACGCAGATTTAAAAGATGAACAGTCTCGCACTCAGTGCAAGAAAATAACTTATGTTTATTGTTCATATGAATGTGGAGCTACCAGTTTGATTTGCAGAGTTTATATGAACATGTTTAAGTTCCTGACAAAAAAGAAACAATTTCTCTCAAGTTTTTACACAAAAAAAAAAAATTTTCTAACAAGTTAAGAGTTATGACATATAATAAAAATATATTAAGACTTAAAATCTTTAAGTATTTAATTTTCTAATGTGAATGATAAAATTAAAAATTTTAATCCATAATAAGCCAAAAGTAAATCATATAATTGTAACAGATTATCGATAAAAATAATAATAATACCAAACTACAACAACTAGCCTTGTTAATAGATTCATTATCATACAATCTTTTTATTTTTGAAAAAACTAAAAAATCTAAAAAATTAATTAGAATAAAAACATATTTCTGCTTTCGACACACAAACATGCAGTTAAAACTATGATTTGTACTACAATATATTTCTGCAGTAATTTTCAATAAAACACTATGTTTAATATTTTATTCCTGATTTACTTCATGTTTCTGTAATATTATAAAACTTTCTACTTTAACCCTAACATATAGAAGAATTTTAATTGTTTTCTTATTAATAACATTTCCTCACAGAAATCATATTTATGTTTCTTAATTTTTACCCGGCCTTATGTATATTATGAACTAGATATCTATTTTTGGAAAAATATGAGCGATTCTAATTCATTAACATATCAAAATATCAAAGAAGAAAAAGAATCTAGAATTATGCAAAACCACTTCCTTTAATCGAAATTAAAGGAGGTAAATAGCTTAAAATAGATATATTGTAATATAGGATACATTTCACTTCTTATATATATATCAATATTTTCTTGTTTTTTTCTATTATTGAAACACAACCAATTTTCTGATAAAAAAAATCATAATCAAGTCATTTAATTTCTAAGGATGAAAAGTTCACTTATATTTTCATTTAATGTTCTAACTTCTCTCATCATTCTTACACTAGGTTTGCCTTTGTATCTATAATTTTGTAATATATTAATTCTTTTTCCAAAAAAGAATTCATAATATCTTTATTTTGTTTTTCTTTTCTTCAACATATTACTATCTTTAATAAGCTAAATTGTTTAAAAGATTTTTGTTATAGTTCATTTTTACTATGAAATTGCATAACATCTAAACCTATAAAATTTGGATATAGTTTTGTGGTAAATCTAGGAAAATGATATATCCAAAACTTATTTTGTGTTATTTCTTCACCTAATTTGGCTAATTCCTTAGTCTTAAATAAATGGATGCTTTTAATATATTATGAAGAAATATTTTTACACAGAATGAATCAACAAAAAGATTCTTCTTCAATAGTTCAGATTCATTTTTCCAGAGTAGATAAATATGAAATTTATATTTTTCGTTTAAGAAATGAAATTATATGTCATTTTATACGTAAATTTACATGATACATTTAGATATATTATATATAATTGTTACAGTGTTTTGTATGCATCAAATAATTATTGATTTCATTACATGAACTGGTATTATATTTTATATATAACAGTGGCCGGAACGATTGGGAAATGTAGGGCAACAAGATAAACAAGCTTGCTTGTTATATGTATGTCTTTGTTTTGTTCTTCTATAGTTCGTGTTATCATACCAAAAAATACAATGGCATCTTTTTGTAGTAGATCCAATATATCCAATGACGTAGATTGCTATTATATAAACCATGTTGGTCAAATATATGACATCAAAATTATCATATACCAAGTCCACCATATTTCATCTAATACTAACCTAGCATGTACTTCAATTATATGTATTTTGATCAAGAAATTTAATAATATATACATGTATATTTTTTGTTTTCTGCAAAAGATTTTCATACTAAACTGCATACACATACATATGGTTTGTGTAACCACGTTTTTAATATTATTTAGCTGAACAAAATCTATACTATTAAAACATAAAACCCTTTTTTGAGGTGCCCTTTTGTTTCAACAGTATTTACAAAATTCTGCCACTGGTATATTTTTAAGCTATGATTTTTATTAAACTATGTATTTTCTAAATTTTCTTTTAATGCAATGCCAATTTATTTTAAAAAATCGTTCCCCTTCAATTGTGTAACTAACAAAAGAATATTTTTGTTAAGATCTTAACAAAGCTTGGATTTTTTGTTGTTTCCTGATTAAAAATTTAGAATTTGAATGTTCTCCATAAATTGCAAGCGTTACGTTTCTGCCATGACTACACATACGGCCTTATAAGCTATGTATATCCTCTCTATATTTGTAAGATTTGATTTCCTTCTTCTTTTTCGTAATGTTTTTTCTCTTACTCATTGATTACACAAATTATTTGCTTGATCTGTTACTTCTATTATGAGATACATTCCCGAGATTTGTTTTTGTCCTTTGGGAGAAGTGAGGTGGCTTGGAACTCAGAAAATCACGGTGGAGACGTTGAAGACGTAGACTCTGAACGAGGCAGATACGGTGGACCGTACAGACGATGCGTCGGTGAAAGCAGAGGCTACGAAGTAGAAGATGACGTTTTCAAGGCAAGAGGAGTGTTGGAGGACGGAGAGGGCGGCGGCGACTGAGCCGCGAATGTAGGCGGCGTCGAGTTTTATGGCCACGTGGACAGCTCGACGAGATCAGAATATTGGCTTGGTCGACAAGTCATCGTCGTCAGCTCCGGGATCGATTATGGGGCAGTCAGCAGAATTGTAAAACTGTGGGGGGTTCTGTGAATTTATGGATAATTGGAGCGGCGGAAATGGGATTAGGAAAAACTATGAAAAGAAGCGAGAGGAGAATGCGAAGAAGATGTTGGGACACGTTTTTCTCAGACTCTCACGGTATTGGTGAAGGTTTATCCCAACTGAGAAAAGCTGTCTCTAAGAGTTTGATCATGTGTGTGTCTGAGAAATAGATAAGAAAGGGTTAAGAGTCAACGAAGCAGTCTATGGCTCATAAAAATTAGACAAAAAAATAATTTTCATATTGGTGTGTTGTGATCAGTAAAAAATTTAAGTAATTGTATTAAAATATTTAGACTAAATTTATATATCAATATGTCATATTTCTAATTTAATAGAAGGACGAATCAGTAATATTTTATATATATTTTTGTAAAACGATATAAATATATCAATATCAAAAATAAAAGAAAAAACATGTTTAAAAATATAGTAAATTTTAAAATTTAAATTGTTTATTTTTCATTTCACATAAAATATAATTTAAACAATTTTATAACAAGTTAGAGTTACGAAATATAATAAGAAGATACAATAATATCAAAATTAATAATTATTTAAATATCTAATTCAAACATTGAAACTAAATTTTTAATTTTAAACAAAAATTTATATAAAATTGGATTATATATCGATCACCCATAGGTTCAACATGCAGCCTCTGGTTTTAACGGTTTTTGTGGTTTTTATCAAGTTTTTAATTGATCTATATTTTTTGAAACTCAAACCGGATTACATATCGAATCATTAGGTTTATAGGTTCAACCACATATCCGAATTGGATTTAAGACTACTGATTTAAATACACAAATATTTTAATAGCTCAAAATCCTTACCATTTAACAAAAAAAATTATAAACTTATTAATGAAATTTTACATCATAAAATATCACGCGCTTTCAAGCATGTATCAAAATATTGTTTGTGTTATTAAAACATATCATTCTTATTTTTATCCGCTTAAATATATAGTTGACTCCCAAATCTTTTAAGCTGGTGATATTGCAATATCATCTATACTATTAAAAGAGAAACATTCTGAAAAAATCTACTTAAACAAGGTTGTTGCACCTTTTCATTATCTATTTGGTAATTTTTGGTCCTTCCTTTATTTTCTCTAACCATACCATAGTCTAAATAATTCATCCTTTAAATGCTGAGATTTGTCTTTATTATTCTGAGATTTTATATGTCTTTTTAGTCAACCTGAGATTTCGTATGGTTGGTTTTCATGGAGCCAACATCGTTACATACTTTTTTTTTTGAAATTAACATCGTTACATACTTACATGAATATACCTTTCACCAAGTTTAATGTTTACCGCTTTTATATCTTTTTGATTATTTTAAAAATACCATAATTGGCTAACCAAATAAATTTACCTTATAAACTGAAATAAGTGTTCGTATTACAATCTATACGTGCAAGTTAACACGTTCAACTAACATATGATTCTGGTTAGATTCACAATCACAATATTTTGTGTTACTCTGGAAAGCTTTTCTTGAATATTTTGTAATGAGCAATAAATTCTTATTTCATCAAAGTTTCATTTGTAAAATATATTATAATTTGCTAAAAATCTTTCTCAGTGAGCAACATTAAAGAATAATAATATTTGAACTTTAAAATATGTGAAATCTGTACGTCAACATATAAATATTTTGGGCATATGAATTTAAGGATGTAGGTGGTTCCAGTTTCAAAAATTATTAGTCGACGATTGGTATACAGTTTCAAAAAAATGTTTGATTTTGTATATATTACATATACACATTAGTTCTTGAAAACAATTTATACAAAATATTATGGTTTAAACTTTTACATATATAAATATGATACTAATTAATAAATAAAATATATATTCATACATCTGTAATTTATAATTATTTAAATTTTTACTTAGAATGCATTTTAAATGAAGTTTGTTTTCACTAAAATATATATTTAGTCGCAACCGTCTACAATTATAAACGCTAAAAAATTAGAGTTTTGGAATGGTATAAAGCAGTTAACAAAATTTTGTGTGTTTGCATTAAGACGCCTAAAATTACCTGAAAATTAGATTTCATGTAAACCTTAACTCTTTTCAGGTATTTGAAATTTTTCAGTTTAGATTGGGATCGATTTTTTTTAGGTTCATAGTTCGGATCAATAATTCAAATACATTTAATTTTCGGGTATGTAACATGTTTGGGGTTCATGTATTTGGGATCAGAAAGCATCCGAAATACACAAAAACCGAGAAATACCTGAAATCCCAGAAATATCCAAAACCCCAAAAATATCTGAAAACCCAGACAAATACCTTAAATAATTAAAATATCCAAAAACTTGAAATTTTATCCGAAATCTAACCTAAGGAACCGAGAAATACCCAACATTTTCTCCGATGCCTAAAATGCATTTTTAAAAATTGAAATTTTACCTGATACCCAAAACTATAACCAAAAATATAAACCCAAACCTTAATAGAATATACGAATACCAAAAAAAAAATTGAAATACCCTAATACACCTATTATGAAAAACTATTTTAGGTATGTACCCGATCAGATCTCAGGTAGGATCCAGATCCAAACCAAAACACACAAGTCCACAAAATACCTAATATGTAATTTGTCCTAGACTCGGACCTGAATTGAACTATATTTTTGAGTCGTTTTTTTTTATGTAAGTACTAGGATAAACCCGCCCTACGGGCGGGCAAACAAATAAAAAACTAATATAAATATATTTAAAATGTTTAATTTATTTTTGACTAAAATTAAATTAATTTCATGTTTTTATTAAAACAATTTATCAATCTATTTGACTATTTATTTTAAAAATCATAAACTTACTTATTTATTGAGAGTTCTATAGAAGATTATTATTTTGTTTTCTTTTAACTATAGTATTATAACAAACTGTTGTTCAAGTTAACTCCTGTTTACTAAAATGTAGAACTTGCTTCCCACAACCAAATAACAGCAGTTCGGTTTTCTTATGTTTTATGTGCATCCTAGTTTTTCCGAGTATGTTTCTCTACTCAAACTCTCCCAAGTGATCAATAGAAAGTTATCCTTATATTGACTGAAAATTTTAAAATATTTAGTTTTACTCTATATTGAAAATAACATTCACTTCACTGCTAATGTTTGTTATTCTTATTACAGGGCATATGTTTAGCTTAATATTAAAAATACTTTCATTTATATGTAGTTTTTTTAAATATGATCTAAGCATACATAATATTTTCCAAATAGTATATTTCTTGTCTCCATGAGCTCAGCTCGTATTTCTTTCTCTCTAGCTCATGAGGACACATTCCTTGTTGTTCCTCCAATGGCCCTGAATACACATGTCTGAACCTAGTTTCTTCTAAATCATCTCTGAAACCTTCTGTAAAATGTTTAACAATAACAATTCCACTATAGAAGACGATATGTTCAGAGACTATATATGCGGTGACTTTCCACCAAGAAGCTTCAGCCTCTGTTCACATGAAGCGTTGTCTTAGCCTCTTCCAATGCAATCTGCAGCTTTTTATCTCATACTTTTGTCTTGTCTCCATGAGCTTGTGTAGCCTTCTCTCCAGCTCATAAGGTCATACTCCTTGTTGTTTCTCCAATGATCCTGAACACATGTGCTAGACATAGTTTATTCTAAATCTTTACTCTTCTCTGAAACTTTCTGCAAACAATTTCACAATAACAATTCTATTTGAAAAGACAATCTAATAGATTTTATGTGGGGGCCAATGTGTGACAAAGAATCAAAATCAACAATCGCTTGAATCCCAAGGACTTTAATTTCTAGTACTTTACCATAAGCTTGGAATAGTTACCCTCTTGTTCTAGGCTAATCTGAAAAAGCTCAAACTCAGGTTGACGTTATGCTTCAAACTGATCCCTTTCTCCTCCAGAATTTTCTTCCCTTTCCTTAAACATGTAATGTATATAATAAAAGATCCTTCATATCTAGCGATGAACAAAATCTCCGCCTTTTGCAGTTATAAACACAAAAGTGAGAGACAAATAAATAGATGGAATTTTTATACAATGATCGATCCTGCAATGAGACTAAATTCAACTCACAATTAGCATTCTGATTCATCAATCAACATTCACGTCAAACTCAATAAGCTATACTCAAATGGTAACGAAGTTACCGGAATTGATGGTCTTTTACGATATCTCTGTAGATTGGCCGACTCCATGCCGATCATCCTCCAAGAATTTTATGACCCTCACCGAATCAGTCTCTCACATGGCTTTCGCCATAGCTTTCTTCTTCACTATGAGGTAAACAACCAAGACATGGCTCTCCGTTGAGACAAACACCTGATCCGCATGCAACCAGCTCTCACTCCTACACCGCCATCCACCGGAGAATTCAAAAGGCTCTGGGGATTCAAAATCTAAAGAGAAGAGAAAGATGAATTTAATGGATACAAACTCACCTATAAATAGTTACAGAGTGGAGTTAATTGGCAAGTTAATTAGAATGATCGAAACAACCAAGTTCCGTAACCGTCCCGGTTTCCATAGAAGCTGAGACGATCAAAGCTTGACACAGGGATTCACGACGTTTTGTCTCTCCTGAAACCCCATTGTTACTTTATATGGCCAGAGATCGAGGAAGACAATTAACCCTAAATTTCGATATGGCCTTCGGCGAAGATAATCGTCTCTCTCTCATAAAGAACCAAGACCAAAAAATCAATCTCGGCGAGGGACAGATGTCAAGCGCATATTACCTATTTATACACGGATTAGCCGACTGAAAACAAAATTAATGACAGTAATGAAATGGAACGATTCTCAGATCCGATTTCAGTTAAAGAGACGAAAGGAATCTCGATCGCCATCGCACACGAAGAAGCATCGCGAAGAAAAAAAGAAAACATGTTTTGTGCAGAATCACACATAAAAACTCAAGACGCCGCGTTTCATTAATGGGGCCACGTGTCGCCTTATCAAACCTCGAATTTCTGAGCTGTCATCCCACGTGGACACCCCAGGAGAGATTTAAACAGTTCTTTATATATAAAGATTTGCCCAAAACTAAAAGGAAATTATATAAAAATGTACATACAAATTTTTAAATAAACTAATTTATAAGTTATATAATTTTTTTCTTTTTTATAATACATAATAATGATAATGTGCAACATTGAAAAGAAAATGTGCTAATTCATATTAAACTTTGTTTATAATAGGAAAACCCGCGCTTTTGAAGCGCGGGTCAAAATCTAGTTTGTTATTAATGAAATATGAAGTTTAGTTATGTGATGAGATTTTGGTTTAAGTCTATTCAGATTTCAAATTTTTGGAAGTAGTGATTTAAATTTCATTTATATATTTATAAAGTTTGTTTCACTTCATATTTATATGGATTTAGTTTGGCTTTTTCTATCCGTTTAAATCATATAAAATTCTACAAAATAAAATGTACCTTATAATTTTGAAAATTCAAAAATGAAAACAACAAATGACATATAAATTTTATAGTACATGAAAAGTACCCTAATTTAACTTAAAATTACTTATCTTTAAAACCCCCAAAATATTTTAAAGATCTCATGTATTTTAAGCATTTTGGATTACCATTTCAGTTTTCACGGGTTTTTGTACAAAAATTTTGTAGCCCAAACTTATTTTAAATTATGATTATAGTTTTATGGTTGTATTTAAAAATTAAATTTCTTGAAATAATAAAAAAAAACTAAAACAAAAAATATACCCGCCCTCTAAAGGGCGGGTCAAAATCTAGTGAATACTATTAAAACAAAAGAATTTTTTATCTACTTGCAAATAATTTAGGATGGACCATTACATTTATTTAATTTCTTATTATTTTTCTTATAAATAACTATTATTAAATATATACTATATCTAACCAATTATTTTAATATTTTCAAACAAGATCTTTAAAAATATATTCTTAAGTATCTTTTACTAAGATTACATCTTAATAATTTCTTTTAATATCTTTTATTTAAAAACACATTTATTTTTAATATTTACTTTTAAATCATAAAAGTAATAATTAATAACTAACTGTAGTTAAAAACGAATTTTAATTCATTTTTATTTATATACTAAGAAATAAAATTCTATAGTATTTTTATATACATAATTTATATTCTTAATTAAATTTCTACATCAAGTAATAAATATAAAGTAACTTAATCCATCTATTAACTATTTTCTAAATTATAAAATAATATAATATAATAAATGAAAGAATTTTACAACATACTTCAACTTATTAAAACAAATATTAAAGTACAATATATAAACTAATAAATAATTTCATAAGTTAATATATATATATATTAAATATTTTTTAAAATTTAATTTATTTATCAAATATAAAGCGGGTTGAATGACAATAATTAATTTGTATAATAATTCTGACCAAAAATATAATAATAAAATAAAATTTACCAATATAAAATATTATAATAAAATTGTGGGTTTGATATAACTTTTAAATAGAGCTTAACTAGATTACATATAGAGTCATTGATGTTATCGATTTAACTGCGGATCCGGACCGGGTTAGAGAACACTAAATATAACATTTCATGTGTAACATTTAAAAGTATATACGCAATTAAAATAAAAATTTATATCATTCGAAAGTAGTCCCGCCCTTTTAAGGGCGGGTCAAAATCCAGTAGGTACTTAAATCTAAGCTTTAATGTGATTATCCAAGCCATCCCACTTTCGAGTATTCAATCGAGCTCTTCATCTTCCAAAATAACCCATAGAAGCTTTTACTATAAATCTCCAATCTCCCAGCAATGATATTATGTTTTTAACCACTTATTCTATTATTATTTCATTTTCTTTGTTTGTGAATTCATCTTATATTTCTTTTCAAAACAATTATTTTAGAAACATAATTTTTTTTAAAAAAAAATGCTAGAAAATGACATTTTGGTGTTTAAAATGCGATATTCCTTAATAAAATATTAACCGAATTGGCCCACATGTAATTTTATCTTGCCGGCAGGAATTTGTTGTCCCAGAATGTAAAGAAAGGAGAAGACTTTTAGAAGTAACCTTGTCTGAAGATGAACAACGAAGATGAACAATCTTTCAAATGACTTGGTGGAGGAGATTCTCTCTAGGATTCGGACGACATCTCTGAGGAAAATCCGATCTACTTGCAAAAAGTGGAACACTTTATCCAAAGGTGAGACCTTTACAAAGAAACACCTTACTCAATCTGCATCAACATCTAGCAAATGTGAGATCTTGGCGATCGTATTGATTAACCGCAGTCTTCGTTTGATCAGCATCAATCTCAGTGACTTTGATCATCCATCTACAAGGCTAGCAGGTACTCTCATCAGCCTAAACGATTCAGACAAACTCGATGTCACTCAAGTATATAACTGCGAGGGTTTACTGTTATGCGTCACGGAAGACTACACAAGGCTCGTGCTTTGGAACCCTTATACAGGAGAAAATAGGTGGATATGCGTTGACCCTAAGTCCGTTGACCATAGCAAGTATGCTCATGCTCTCGGATTCGAAGAGGGCAACTCGTGCCGTGCCCATAAAGTCTTGAGATTTGCTCATCATGATGTGCATGAGATATACTATGTAAACTCTGATTCTTGGAGGGTTCTTGATGTTGATCCAGACTGGAAGATGGATGTGGATGGTGAGTCTAATAACTATGGCGTGTCTTTGAAGGGAAACGCGTACTGGTTTGCTCGAGATAAAGAAGGAGGGAAACGTTCCCTGGTTTTTTACTCTGTTTTGATTTCACAACAGAGAGATTTGCTCCGCGTTTGCCTCTGCCTTTTGAGTCTTACTTTGAAGATGAGGTGACTCTATCTAGTGTTGGAGAAGAGCAGCTTGCTGTGTTGTTTCAGAACTTGCATACGTATGAGATGGAGGTATGGGTTACGACCAAGATTGAGCCCGACGGTGTGTCCTGGAGAAAGTTCTTATCGGTGGATATGTCATCACTCACTTGGTTTCAGTTCTTTACTGGTGGGAGTTTCCTTATTGATGAGGAGAAGAGACTTGTAATTGTTTTTGATGGAGATAAAACTGTATCCGAAACAAGTCGTAACACAGCTTGCTTCATTGGAGAAAATGATTACTTTAAGGAAGTTGATCTCGGAGAAGTTACTACATGTGAAGTGTTCCCTCATGCCTTCTCTTATGTTCCAAGTTCAGTCCAGATCAATCAAACTGCATGAGAACCACATGACATCTTCATCATTCCCTTTACAATACCTTATAAGTTTATTTCCTTAGCACATCGTTTTTGTTGTTTGATTTCTGTTTTTGAACATGATTTCTTGTAATTTTCTTGTAATTTTAAGTTTATTTGTAATTTTATTTTATTATTTCAAATAAATTTGTTATCAGTTTGCTGGGTTTTAAGCAACTCCTCTGCTTTTTTTCTCTTTACTCGTTTTAAAGACATGTTAAAGACTATAAGCAACTCTTCTGCGTTCCTAATCAGATCCCAGAGTAATTATATTTCAAGTATATAACTATATATGATAACTAACTTTAATGGTAATCAGAGAGTATATTGTAATGTGTGGCATACTTTGAACAACAAACTTGTCTTGATAAGACTTCAGGAAATAGTTAGTTTGAGATGGCTTTTATCCTTGGGCTTTACATTTCACCTTTTGGACTCAGTCCCAACGGTCTGGTTTGTGTCTTTTTATTCTTGTTAAGGATTGTATGACTGACAAAACACTATGCTCCTGCTGAATAAATAATTTTTCTTATAGCTCATTTGTAAATTTGTGCCTCTTTCTTAAGCTGAGATTTGAACAAACATGATTTTCATTTCTAGTTTTCTGTAGTCTGGAGAACTATGTCTATGCTGTACAGAAGAATACTAAAACTTTGAGTAGTGTAATTCATGTGTTTAGTTTAGGTGTGTATCTGAGTCTGAGACAATTGTTGCAGTTGCAGAGAAGTTGATAAGAGGCTTTAGATTTCAAACATTATTGTCACTATAATATAACTGGAAATTATTTTATACAAAAATAATGCTTGAATCTAGGTTTTGACAATAATGAAAACCAATTAATTTATCATCTTGACCTTTGATTAACCTAAAACATAATTAAACCAAAAGATTGAGACCAATGGGGTGTCTTGGAGCAAGTTCTTAGCGGTGGATATGTCGCCACTCACTTGGTTTCAGTTCTTTAGTGGTGGGAGTTTTCTTATTGATGAGGAGAAGAGAGTTATAGTTATTTTCGATGGAGATAAAAATGAATCGGAAACTAATCGTAACACAGCTTATTTCGTTGGGGAAAATGATTACTTTAAGGAAGTTGATCCTGGAGAAGTTTACTTCATGCGAAGTGCTCCCGCATGCCTTCTCTTATGTTTCAAGTTTAGTGCAGATCAACCAAACTGCACGATCATGGCATGTTCATCGTTCCCTTTACAAAACCTTTTGTGTTTATTTTTTGGAATTAGTAACATGTTTCTCATCTCTTGTAATCCCCTATATATTATTTTAGGAGCACTCAATATATATAACTTTCATTTGATGTGTTTATTACATGATTGCCATTTCCATGTGGCAAACTCACAAACACTCTCACACTTAATTTAAAACAACCTTTAACTTACTAGAAATATTACATATTGTGCCATTGTCTATGATTTGTTTGTTATTGTATAGTTAATAACGTGATTATTTTATTTTATATGCAATCAATAAATGAATAAATGATACGTTACATCCCATCCATAATCAACGATTTGCAATTTATGGAATGTAAATCGTTGATAAATATGGCAACCACAATTTGGACATGTAGCATGTTAATAACGTGAGAATCGTGTATAGCATTCATACATAGGTGTGTTACATAGGTTTTGTTACACTAAATTTCTGTGAACATTATGTTATACCAAATGACTTTAATTATGATCCATTCATGATATATATAGGAATATATTATTATCATGCAATTAAAAAGAGAGTTATCACACGAGACTCACTCATCAAAATCTGTTAAAAATTCCTATATATCACCATTATATTTCGAATGTAGAAAATGTTTCTGTTGATACACGTAAATATTTAGAGGTCCATTCTGTGATTAAAATATTTGATTTTATTATTTACGTCCAAATTTTATAGTGGTGAACCAAAAGATTTAAAATTTAGATCTTTTGATAACTGACATTTAAAAGGGATAAAGCCATTACTATAAGGTATAGTGGGAGGTTATATTTCCTTGCAATTTAGTAAACAAATTTAAAATTTAACAGTGTCTGATTAAAATTTAAATTGCAAAAATAACTACTTTAACAGTGTGATTTAAAATTTTCTTGCATGACACATAATGGGATGAAATCCTTGACTTGGTCCCGATTCCAATATATTTGGAAATAACGTGGAGTCCACGAGATTTAACGTATCACAAAAATCAAATTTAGATATTATATTTAATGTATTTGAAAGACCAACGCATAATTCCGACTAATTTATTTTAACCCGCGCGTAATTTTTTTTTCAAAAAAAAAAGTAAGATCTTGGAGTTACCTTATATATGGCAAAAGAATCACATATTTTGGAAATATGCAATTGCATTAAGTATTAAGCGTGATCAAATCTTTTATTGTCCGAAAATATCGCTACATGATTTGTATTTAGCGTGATCAAATCTTTGATATGCAAAAGAATCGCAGATTTTGGAAATATGCAATTGCATTGAGTTGCAAGTTCTTTCAATCATAGAAAATTTCTGATATACATGTATTAAATTCGAGATACTCGCACTCATTGTTAATCGTACTCTTGCACTATATAATAAGCTTCGCTCACCAACTATCTTCTCACCTCATTCGCTTTACTTTTTAATCTTCACTCACAGAAACCAGTCTCGATTTAAACTCAATCATGACGAATAGATCTTTGCAAATAGATGTTATAACTCTTTTTTGGGATTTATATATGATTCTATCTGTACCTTTTATACTATTATATGTTTTCTCGCTTAATAAGGTCGATTGAAAAATGCTACTAACATTGATGGTGTTTCAAAAAATTTATTCGAGCCTAATGATGTTCTAGAAATCGACGCTCTCAGACTGAGGTAAAACATTTTTTCACATATGTAGTTAACTAATTTTTTAAATTTCACAAGGTGATATATTATTTAATTACTCATTATAGGATTCCAAACGAAGGCTTCAACTGGTGATACTATTCACGGAACTATTCACCATCTTTTTTTAGAACTGCTGATCAGACTTATAATTTCTTATATTTTTATGCATCGTTTTATTTTTCTATTTCAATGTTCCGTTTTAACTTATATTTATGATTATAAATGAAAACAAATTTGCACTTATATTATCTTCACATCATATTTCTTTTATTAGTATTTGTTTATTCTTATTGATTCACTTATATGATATATGATCGAAATAAATAATTAAACGAAAACACAAGGGGAAAAATAAATATAAATGTTCGTGTGGTTTTTATTTTTTATGAGTTTTAAACTCATTATTTCTTTTAATAAAATATGATTGTCTCTTAAAATCGTCTCACGCCGCGCAAGGTGCGGGTTATCACCTAGTGTTATTGTATTCTGTATGGAAAAATAAACAATTTGTTGTCAGTTATGTTTTGTTGAACATGCAAATAACTCTGCTTCTAAGCAATATTTTGTGTTCCTGATCAGATTTCTGACACTAGTTATGTTCTAAAAATCAGTGTGGCACCTACTCGGTAAATTGGGTTTAAACGAAACGACTTTTCTTGAATAATTTTTTTTAGCAAATGAGTCTAGGCGTTCACCTAATTAGTTACCGCTAGCTATTTCTTGAACATTATGTTAGGTGGACCTGTTTTGATCCAAACCAAACTGATTCATATAACAACCAATTTGAAAGTCATACTAACCGACCTATTTCAAATCGGAAATTGTTTTTTACGCACCTTATAACACAAGTAATGCTTGAATCTAGGTTGTGACAAACCTTTGACTAACCTAAAACATAACTAAAACCAAAAGAGATTAATGAAGTTAATATGACATTATATACTCCCAGCCGTTGTGCTCTGCTTCCATAAACCCATAATGGATCTTGCAACGGTCGTGTATTCGGTTGCACTGATTGCTGCGGCAATATACAAGCTTGTTCCGGTATTGTCCCCCATGACAACATATCTGTAGAAAGTGCTAAACACTCTAAACCTGGTACCGCAAGTGTAGACACACCACCTCTCACGTTTAAACACTGTCCTTGCGCTACTTGTCCCATTCCTGACGATTCCGTTTCTATTTTCACATCTTTCATAAAAATCTCTGTGCATGGTACTCTCTTGCTGCACCTGAAGTTAACACCGTACTCAGATCTGGACGTCCCCACGAAGTTACTATACACAACTTTGCTCACTTCCACCGCCGACGACTAAAGAAAATTACAAGTAAAATACATTTTCTAATAAAAAGAATCTTAAGGTAGATGTATATAATCTTTGTTGACTAATGGTAGATGTATATAATCTTTGTTGACTAATGGTACGTACCTTATCATCTGTGGATTTATCAGAATCTCCATTGTTGTAATGCTGATCGATAATGATTGGATTCTCGACATTATCTAGAGTAATTCCGTTGAAAGTAATCCTTCTTGCGTAACCTGATCCTCCCTGTGGATATAACCATAATATTTTATCTAAAATAACAATCAAAAATTTAATAAATGAGATAATAAGAAACTTAACGTACCGGCCAGGTTTTAATCCGAGCCCCATTCATAGTTCCTCTAAAGTTACAGTTTTGGACACAAACATCCTCTACTGAAGCTATCTCTCCATCTTTCCCTAAGCTTCCTATGCTATATTTTCACAATGACATGGTTTATGTAGTTTTCTATAATAAAATAATAATAACATTGTTAATGTAAATATTTTAATCAACGTTTCTAAGTAGAATCTTGTAACTGGTTAACCTTATTCCATGACCTGGTCCGCAGTCTATACCGGAAATTCTGATGTTAGCCGTCCCCGAGTTAATCGCAATGCAATCGTCACCTATAATAATTACAAAGTCCTTTTCATCACGAACCGATAATAAATAAAGATCAGCACACTGCCAATGACATTATTGGATGTAACAATCGAGGGACCGTCTACTTTGACATATAAATATATTTTGCGTTCATACAACGTCCCTGATTTTTAAATTATTTTCTGATTTTGGAATTTACACAAATCTCCAAAAATAGTTCGAGTGACAGTTTCATACCAGTGGCGATTACGCAGTCCTGGATGATAACATTGGATGAAGCGGCTACATCGATACCATCGGTGTTAGGACTTGATTCTGGTGCATTTATCCGGAGATGTGAGATGGTGACATCGTTGCAACCGTTTATGTGAATGTGTGCCATTGCACTATCTACGTGCGTTAAGCCACTAAGTCTAAGATTGTTGCAGCTCTTGAACTTCAATGCCTACCCTCACAACAAAAGCTTTTAGTACAAAATAAACAAAAAAAAAATTGGAAAAAATATTAAAGAAAGCCGTAACGTTGTACTTACTGTTGGTCTAGAACTGCCTTTGTGTTCCCACCAGCTCGAACCCTGGCCGTTTATTTCGCCGTTACCTTCAACCACAAGCCCTTCTATGTCTGAGAAGAGAATCCATTGGTCTTTGTCTCCTTTCCATTTTCCTCTACTTGATGCAACAAGATTGCCCAAAATCTTCAATCAAATCAGTAGATTCGTTATTAATGTCAAAGATAATAATATATTAAAAACAGGGGAAAGACAGAGTACCTGAACAACAATAGGGGTCGATTTGCAAGAACCCTCAAACTTCAAGGGCTGCAACATAAATGCCATTCCTGCCGGAACGATAAGCTGCCCATCTCCTGCCCCGCCACAGACAGCTTCCCAGGCTTTCAAGAACGCCTTCCAAGAAGAAAAAAAAAGGATAAAAAAGATTCTTAACATTACGATATTTTTTTTTTTGGAAATAATGAGCAAAGATTTTATTTACATTACGTCTAAGAATCTATCTTTTACCTGAGAATCATCTGTAACTCCATCTCCAACAGCTCCATATTGAGTAACATCTAATGCTATCGAATATGTGAAGATTTGGAGAGCGAACACTGAGAAACTTAAGATCCAAGTCTTCAACTGCATATGTTTCGAAGAGAAAGAGTTCAATCTTGAACAAAACCAATTTATTTATTACTAATTGAAACATCTACTGTTAAAGACAATGCTTTGATTTAGACAGACAAAAGAAGATACTAAAGACTTTACCATGTTAAGCGGATACTTTCGGCAGTAGCGGACAATATATGTAAGGGAATGGAACGGATAGGCGAATACGTATATGCATATTTTAATTTATTAACAAGGGAAGTGATAACTAGGATATAAATTTCAAAAGAATTACTGATTAGCATGGGGCGTGGCGTGGGGAGCGGGCAGTAACTATTATAATTACAAATATTATCTTCATAAGTATAGCATTGTAATTCAGATTCTAATAAATGTGTTTTCGATTCCCTTGGTTTGGTTTGATTTCAAGGAACATGGTCAATATAACAGAACCAAAAACAATGAGTAAATAAACTTTACCTTTAAGCGCATCGTCTAACGAAACTTCTATACACAAACTAGATTGATATGTGAATGCATATACATCTCAAGAAACTTGCTCTCGCTTTCTTTTTTTGATTTTGTTATTTTGTCTATTTTTGACTTCGTGTTTTTGCTTTTAATTACTTTTGTGTTAGCTTCTGTTTGGATATTTTCAATATTCCACCTTTCCATTTTTTTTATTTTACCTTTTTAAAAGAAGAATACAAAAGCAATTGTTGATTAAAGTTAAAAAGAAGAGATTTGTAAATTATGTACTGTTATGAAAGCTTAACACTCACGAGTTGGAATTTTAAAATAATTTGTTTTTTCCAAGATATAGGCCTAAACACCAGTGTCAGGCTGTCAGCAGAATGTTAGACCACCAGGCCCAATCGTAGCCCACATGACAACATCGGGAGGTGCACCTACTTCCAAAAGCATATATTAAAATCTTCAATTTTTTCTTGGGCACCTCAAAATCTGATCTCTAAAATCTTCATCTCCGTAAGACTGTAATAAGGGAGCTTGTTCTTTAAACATTAAAGCAAATGGAGTTAAATATCTAAAACACAAAAGGAAATGGATCTAGAGGGCTTTTGTACGCCACAAGTTAATTTAGTCCAAACACCGTAGAAATGGCCCAGGAGTTCATAACCGGATGATTTATGTAAAACCAAAAATTACTTTCATTTTCTTGTTTTCTCATGATATGTATCCCTTTTCGTCAATCTTACCCTTTTCTATCTTACATCTAAAATTCACACATGAATTATTCATGTAGTCGAAACATAATAGTCATTTGCGTTGAGTCAAGATTTTGAGTGATGTTTTGCGATTCAGATTACTAAAAAACAAGATGGCTGGTTTAGTAATTTGATCAGTTGTGACTTGTTATATACGGTTGTGTGTCTTTTGAGATTGTTTAAACTATTCTTAATAACATTATTGTTGAAGTGCTGCTACTACAATTTGTGTCTGAATTTGATTAATGTTTGGACTGAGTGTAAACCAAACTGACGAAAAGATTCACTACACCAAAATATTGTAAAACAAAGGTGTAGTTTGTTAAGAAGAGACATGTTAAAATTCGAGAGCAAGTGCAAACTTAAGGTTGAAATGACTCTTAAAATGAAAAAGGTATGTATGTATCTCGGCTGAGAAAAACAGTACCATAATATGATGAGCTCTAGAACAATATGATAACTCTTCTGATGACAAAGAAACCTTCGGTAAATAAGGTACTGTGAGTGATTTAGACTGAGGCCTAAGAGAAAGAGGTACCGCATTAGTTAGATAAGGACGGCTGAGAAAATCAGTATCATAAGGTTTCTATATACTTAGTTGATTGTGAAAGGGTAAGAAGTTATATTAGTTGAAAATATGATTCAAAACACGATTTCTAAGCCAAGTAGGTGGGTTGCGAATGAATGGAAATGTGATGGATCTTATGTTTAATTAAATTGACAGTGTCTCCTCGAATAGGTGTCTAAAATCTTGTAATAATCAAACTCGAGTGAAAGATGTCTGGTGAAAAAAAAAAACGGGGAGGGGTAGGGGGAGGGGGATTTAAGGTTTTCAAGTATGTGGGGTTTATCTTCTGGTCTTATTGGCCATATTTTAAAGATACGTGTTTCAGAAACATGACAGTCCAAAGACAAGTCTCATGGCTCCAGATAGGTTTATAAATAATATTTTAAACTATTTAATTATTTTAATAATATAGTTAATATTATAAATATATAAACTACATTATAGAAATTTGTGTACCTATTCGATTCTCGGTTTAGTTTCAATTTATCGGCTCTAAAATATAGGATCAATAAAATGCTATGTTACATGGAAACAAAAGTAGGTACGTAGAAGTAGAAGCGTATAAAAAGTAGAAGCGGGATTTTAAAAAAAAAAATTAAGAAGCGGATACGTGTTGGAAGCGTATATCCATATATAAATATATATTAAAATATAAGATGATTTTATAAAATTCAGAACTAAAAATGCTATGACTTTATAATAAGTTTGAAATGATTTCATGTCAAAATTGTGAAAATACACATAAATTAAATTTAAAATAAATTATTATATTAATTACTTTTTATACTTCATAAAAAATTGACACAATATATTTGAATATATGATATATCTTTTAATAAAAACTTCAATGCAAAAAGATAATTTATATTATTTGTTTTAATATTTGTATATTTATATTCTTTCAATTTCATTACTATTAAAATTAGATTTTATATAAATTAAAATTATGATTTTATATTTTTATTTTTTTAATTTATGATATTGTGTTTTCTTAAGGGATGGAGGTGTGATTCCAAAATGGAATCATAAGTTTCCAATATGGTTTTAAAAATAATATTTTAAAAGCGTTTTGGAAACGAGACTCCGTAAACTTCCACATTGTTCTGATTCCAGTTTTGTGTATGATGCAGGAACCGGACCTCCTTCCGATAGAGTTTCCATCCAACCTAGATAAAATGTGTCTTATGTGTAGGCTATTACCCATTGAAAATGACTTCGCCACTGTCGGCAAGCGGGGGGAGGGTCCAACGTCCATGTCTTAAAGTTGTGGATATTCTCGAAACATTATGAGTCTAATTAGTAATTACGTCCCAAAAGAAAATGAACAACTACCATACTTTGATTGTTTTCTTTTTGTGATGATGAATGATGATGATTTACTGTTATTAACAAAGAATGTACTTATCTGCAATATCTCTTATATATTAAAAAAAAATCATTATCATTTAATGCGTTCACACTGCATAACAAAGAATGTACTTATCTGCAATATCTCTTATATATTAAAAGAAAATTATTATCATTTAATGCGTTCACACTGCATTGGACACATGTCAATTTTGTATTGATTTCAATTTGAGTATGCTGACGTGTCGGCATAACAATCATTTGGTAGTTAAGACGTTCACATTCGAATTTTTTAACTTCATTGCAGAGAATTTAATGCGTTTACACTAATTTTTTTTAATCAGCTTATTTTTAGTTTCTGCATTTTTAACCTTTGTATTAATAAATTGAAACTCTCTTCGTACAGCTACTGAATAATATCATTTTTGAAAGAAAGAAATTACAAAATCATTAAAATTCATATCAACTAAAATATTGGAATGATAATCTTTTTAGAAATTGAAAGTTTCATATGTTGTCGAACTTAGCTATGGTTGAGACTTCTGTACACGAATGCAATAAATAATTGTGATTGTTATGAATTAAAAACTGAGGTAAAAAACACTACACACACAAAGTCGGATCTTTAATTTAGCCAAATATTGTTTTTTTCTTTTCGGAACTTTCAATATTTAACCAAAAATTACTAGAAAAAATCAGAAATCAGAAAAGCTTAAAAATGAAGATTTGTGAAATCGATTGAAAAACAGAATTCTGGTGCGTGTAGAGATCACATTATTCTCCACACATATGTAACACTTTTCACTTGATTGTATCGTATTTTATTATATTTACCAATAAAAATTATAAAAAAATACATATTTGTGGTTATAGGCTACATCAATTTTGCAACATACCCAAAAATATTGACATAACAGCCAGCCTTTTTATTGGTATTATTAGCATATAGTCTAATAATTATGTATGTTAAATAAGCCGAAAATATATATTTTAAAAAATTGTTTTGTTTTGCTTTATATTAGTAGATGAAAGTAAGTTTAGATAAAATATTTGGATCTGTAGAATTGAACCAAACTAGATTTCAAAATAATATTAAACACAAACTAAAATTGATAAGTACCCAGACAGGTCTAAAAGTTTAATATTCAGATATACATATCCGAATCTAATCCAAATTAAAATATTTTGGATACCAAAAATATCTTATATATTTAAAATGTTAATTATTTTAAATTTATATTTATTAGATATTCAAAAAAAAGGAAAAATTCTAAAAATTACCAATATAGTCACAAATATGTATCTAAAAATAACAGAAAATGTTCAAAATAATGAAAATATTATTTTCTCAATTCAAATATATAAATTCAACTACTTTTAACTATTTATATGTAAATTTAAATATTTAGTCTTATGTTATTCAATTTTTATGTTTTATATTATTTTATTTTCAGACTTTTAGGATATAAGTATAATTGAATTTTCTTAAGAAAATACATAATTAAAATGGATATCCGAACTCAAATCCAAACCGAAACCGCAATGATTCAAACCAAATGCAAACCAAAATTTATAAATATCTGAATACAATTTAAATTTCTAACTCTAAAAATCTGAAATCCGAATAGATCAACTGAATCCAGACAGATAAATGAATGTACATTCCTAGAAAACGCTATACAACAAATTCTTTAGCATAACATACAATAAATAATCTAATATAATATTTCACTCCGTGCTGTTGCGCGGGTTATTACCTAGTATACATTATAAAGAACTAGGATCGGCCCGCCCTACGGGCGGGATATATTTTACTAATAATCTAGATTATTATTTTTTATATGATTTTATGGTTTGTGTTTTTGATGTCATTTGCAAAAGATATGTATGAAATTATTTTGTCTTTTAGAAAATTTTAAGTGAGGAGGGATTATTTATGATAAGATATACATTTTATTTTCACATCAGTGTTAAGTTAGCTATATTCAAACTCTCTTTAAAATTTATGAAGTTATTACATTTATTTGCATATGGTTTCTTTAATGTGTTATCATATAAATACAATTTTCATTTATTTTTATATTTAATTAATTTAGTCTATTTTATTATATTTTCTCAATTAATTTTTAATAATCTTTTAAAATTATGTGACTTTATTTTTATAATATTTTGTTAGTTTCCCGTATTTTGTGTTTCAGACGGAATATTTGTTACTGTAAAATATATTATTATTTTCAAAATTATTTTTAGGCTATTGAATTATTTTTTAAAAAAATCACATTCCTTATTTATTAGTCATTTTTAGAATCATATTTTTTGCGATATTTTCACTATCATTGATAAAAAATTATATGCCGTTAATTTTTACTTTTGAGAGTAGTTAAATAATATGGTGTGCTGATATGTTTAGTTCGATGTATAGTTTTATTGAATTTGTTTTTATGTTGAGGTATTCTTTTAGTTCGATGTATAGTTCTATTTAAATTTGTGACGGTATTAAAATAATCCAATGAATGAGTAATAAAAGTAGTGTTTAAAGAAACTGAATGAATAATAGTTTAATAACTTTTGCTTGTGGCTTTTTTTATTTGGTGACCAAAACACGTCTTTTTTTTTTTTGGTAAAAGACCAAAACACGTCTTTAATAAAATTTTCCATGCTGTAATTACTTTCAAAATAATGAAGATGATAGGCATGAGGATTAAAACTACATGATCAGTTAATCATATATACAAAAAGGTGATTATCAGTTTATCAAAATCTGGGGTTTGTTTGATGACAATCACGAAAGTTCTTAGGGAAACGAAACTTGATTAATATCACACTCTAATGTGACATTTATGCTCTTGCCATCATCTTAGCATTGAGACCCAAGAGTAAAAATGTAACCTTGCAGTGTATCGTTTGCGCTGCTTACTCAAGGACAAACAAAAAAAACTAATCCACGTTGTCTTTATTCATCGTTATTCAATTACAAAAAATGCATACAACAACATATATCACATGACCTGGTATTTTGATACTAAGGAGAATCATCATCAGGATGGCATAACCTGTTGTAAAACCACATGGTGTCAGCCTCGACTACATAACTTGTTCTTGTGCCATTCATACTGCGCATATATCCACTTCTATATTGAGATTATAACGTGTCCAAAGCTTGCTTCTCTGTGGCAGAGTACTTAGGCTGAGGCTCAGTCATTCTGCAGAAATCCTACTACACATCAAAAATCTAATCAAAAGGTTATTTGCAATGATCATAAGTTGTTTATTATATTAGCTTACTTGGAGAAAATCCTTAAATGTTTCCTCCATCACCAATGGTTATATAGACAGGAGCAGATTGATCTTTGAGAACTCCTCTACCTGCAACTAAGTTAGGATTAACACTAAAAGGCACAATAAACAGTGACTCCACACCAGACATAAAGTTAGAGTAAACCATAAGAATCATTAACCTGGCCAGTTCCTTTCTCCCCGTTAACCTCCAGGTTCTGACCATATCTCATAGATTCATCTCTGAAGGGAATATTAACAATCTCATTGTAAGGAAGACACTGGTACATTATAAAGTTCAATAAATCTTTTAAAATCAGTAAAGTACTCCTGAAAAAGATAATTTGATAGTCTATGCAAAGCTTATCTCTTTATAAATATTTATTTATACCTTGACTTGTTCAATGATGACCAAGAGAACTGCAACACCTGAGAGAGTTCTATACTCTACACAATTCAAAAACTCTCAGATCAGTCTTTTACAGAAAACGATTGATATGTGATCAACAAAGAAAACAATCTACGCCATATGTTAGTTAGACAGTGTTTCATGATCGGTATCTACATATTAAAATCAAATCAACATACCCATTCCGATCACGGGAACTATGTTGATACCAGCAGCAACCATTGTTACTGTCACATATCGAAATTAAATCAAACTGCTCCCCAACCACTGTGAACAAAAAGGAATCACAACGCGAGTGGTGAATAAACATATCGATATCTAAAATGAAACCAAATCAATTGAAAATTTGATGACCACAACGTTCGAACCCGTAAAAGTGACAAAGAGAACACAAATACTAACATGAGATGGCGAGGAGTAACATCCATGACCAGCCCGACAGCAACAACCATATCTGCAATATACAAAGTTTTTAAGTGTGATTACTGAACCCATGACTGCAAGAAACTCCGCCGCGGAGTGACGGTCGGAAAGCCTTTCAAGTGTCTGCCAATACAAACCTAGGAACAGAATATCCTTAGAATCCAGGCGAAGCATATGAACTCAAGCGGAGGAGGACAACAAACCTGGGACACCCTCCACATAAATCACGACGCCTCCGTTACGAAACCCAAAGGCCATCGTCACAGCTTCACCGCCGCAACCGATGAAACCGAAGAGCAGAATGATCTATTCCACAGGGTTTTCATAAGGGCCTTACACACACAGAAAATTACAGAAGAAGCCCAACACGGCGAGCCCGCTAAGAATTATACTCTGCGCTTTGTTTAAATGAATCTGACGTGTCGGACAAAGAAGGCATCAGTTTCCACGCTGGATGCTGATGTGTCTCAACCTGGAGAGAGTAAAGTGTATTTTATATAAATAGATTAGGGCTAATAGTTCTCTAGCTAGCAATCCGACAACAAACAACTTCGTCCGCAACACAAATAAATATGATGGAGTGTACATAAATGACAGACACACTAAACGATTTTAGATGCCACACATGATCGGTTCATGACAGTGATATCTCATGGCTCATTTGAAGTGTGATAAGCTTTTCGATAAAATTGCATTCACAGTCAGCAAACTAATCGGCTACTGTAATATCATAAGAACTTGACAGCTAAATACGATTATCGGTTGTAAAAGTGACCGTAGAATAGTACATTTGTATCATCCCCATTTCACATGTGAGAGCCAATTGCAATCCACTATCTGATCACGAGATCCAATGATGAAGAGTTAAAACTAATAGTAGTGGCTCTCAATTTACACGCTGTGCCTTAAGAAGAGAAAAAAGCAGATCCTGATTATTGGACGGTGAGATCCAGCACTAGAAACGGCGTCGTAGCATATGGATGCAGAGCGTTGGGAGCACGATATGGAATGTTGGATATTTTATTCCAATCAAGTCAGGGATACTTCTTTCCGAAACTCTCAGATTTTGTAATAATCACCAACTCTTCCCTTTTCTCATTTTTGAACCTTTATTATATAATTTCACATTTTATCACTAAAAACTTTTTTTAATGTTGTTTTTTACAATGTATGAAATTACGCCAAACATAATTGTAACGTTAATAACTGGACATCATCACAAACCGAAAGAAATATATGTAACAATAAGGATCTGTTTGTGAATCTAAGAAACTTTAGGGCCGAAACAGAAATTATCTTTTCTTAGTACGAGTGGGGTCATGTGAAAGTGAGAAAGTCATCACAAGTTATGCAATGAAATAAAAAAGTCAGGGCCCACGCGTTCACATCATGACCTTGAATGTATCAAGATATTCATTAAATATTCAGCAACTACACCACGTAGCAGCCCTTAAAATAGCTTCTCTAATCTCGGATCAGATCCCAAACTGTTCGTCTTCCTCCCTCTGATCCCCCGACACCGATCTCCCAGTAAGTCTCTCTCTCTGTTTTGTCTCTGTGAGTCTCATCCGCTTGTTTTTAGGATTTGACCAAACTAACTCTGTTCTGGTCTCTGATTATGCTTAGTCACATATATTGTTTGGATAGAAACATATCGATCGGGTTGAGTTTGTGGTTTGATGATCGTTGACTATTGACATACGAGCGAGATCAGTGACTCTTGTTTCACAATTTCGAAGTTCCTTGGATTTTGCTGTCTTTTTGACTCCAGATCTTGAAAATTCGATGTAATTATTATTCCTGGATCTAGCTTTATATTTTTTTTTATGTACGATCAATATGTGTTGTAGGTGATAAAATGGCGCAGCATCTGTTGCATGGGACTTTACACGCTACGATCTATGAAGTTGATAATCTCCACACTGGTGGACTCAGGTCTGGCTTCCTCGGAAAGGTATACCTTTTCTTGTCTTTTTTTTCTCACATTTATTCTCTTTTTTATTACTTTTTTCTTATTTATGTGATTCAAATGAATATTGATGATTATTATTTTTCTCCTATCCACTGATCCGGTCGGACCGGGATGGACTGGTTACCACACTGTCTGATTCGAGTTTTGATCGTTATTTTTCAAACGTGCAGATTCTGGCTAACGTAGAAGAGACCATCGGTGTCGGCAAAGGAGAAACACAGCTGTACGCAACGATCGATCTCCAAAGAGCTAGAGTTGGGAGAACCAGAAAGATCAAAGACTGACCCAAAAAACCCAAAGTGGTACGAGTCCTTCCACATCTACTGTGCCCACTTGGCCTCTGACATCATCTTCACAGTCAAAGACGATAACCCCATCGGAGCCACCCTCATCGGCAGAGCCTACGTCCCCGTCGACCAAGTCATCCACGGCGAGGAAGTCGACCAGTGGGTCGAGATCCTGGACAACGACAAGAACCCCATCCACGGAGGGTCCAAGATCCATGTCAAGCTCCAGTATTTTGGCGTCGAGGCGGATCGAAACTGGAACCAAGGAATCAAGAGCGCTAAGTTCCCTGGAGTGCCTTACACCTTCTTCTCCCAGAGACAAGGATGCAAGGTCTCTCTCTACCAAGACGCTCATGTCCCGGACAACTTCGTCCCGAGGATCCCTTTAGCTGGTGGGAAGAGCTACGAGCCTCAGAGGTGCTGGGAGGATATTTTCGACGCGATAAGCAACGCGCAGCACATGATCTACATAACTGGCTGGTCTGTTTACACCGAGATCGCTTTGGTTAGAGACTCAAGAAGGCCGAAGCCAGGTGGTGACATGACCGTTGGTGACTTGCTCAAGAAGAAAGCTTCCGAAGGTGTTAGGGTGCCTTCTACTCGTTTGGGACTGATAGAACCTCCGTTGATGTGTTGAAGAAAGACGGTCTCATGGCGACTCACGATGAAGAAACAGAGAACTTCTTCAGAGGGAAGCGACTGTTCATTGTATCCTCTGCCCACGTAACCCTGACGACGGTGGTAGCATAGTCCAGAACCTTCAGGTCTCTGCTATGTTCACGCACCATCAGAAGATCGTTGTCGTGGACAGCGAGATGCCGAGTCAAGGAGGTTCGCAGATGAGGAGGATCGTGAGTTTCGTAGGCGGGATCGATCTCTGCGACGGACGTTACGACACTCCATTCCACTCCTTGTTCAGGACGCTTGACACTGTCCACCACGATGACTTCCATCAGCCTAACTTCACCGGCGCCGATATCACAAAAGGTGGTCCGAGGGAGCCTTGGCACGACATCCACTCTCGTCTCGAAGGTCCCATCGCTTGGGACGTCTTGTACAACTTCGAGCAGAGGTGGAGCAAGCAAGGTGGTAAAGACATTTTGGTGAAGCTTAGAGAGCTGAGTGATATCATCATCACTCCTTCTCCCGTTATGTTCCAAGAGGACCACGACGTGTGGAACGTGCAGCTCTTTAGATCCATCGACGGTGGAGCTGCCGCTGGGTTCCCTGACTCACCCTGAAACCGCCGCTGAAGGCTGGTCTTGTGCAGTGGTAAAGATAACATCATCGACAGGAGTATCCAAGATGCTTACATTCACGCCATCAGACGCGCCAAAGACTTCATCTACATCGAGAACCAGTACTTCCTCGGAAGCTCCTTTGCTTGGGCAGCTGATGGTATCACTCCTGAGGACATCAACGCTCTTCACTTGATCCCAAAGGAGCTGTCCTTGAAGATCGTTAGCAAGATCGAGAAGGGAGAGAAGTTCAGGGTTTATGTTGTGGTGCCGATGTGGCCAGAAGGTCTACCGGAGAGTGCAGTCGGTGCAAGCTATATTGGATTGGCAGAGGAGGACCATGCAGATGATGTACAAGGATATTGTTCAGGCTCTTAGGGCGCAGGGGTCTGAGGAGGATCCTAGAAACTATCTGACGTTCTTCTGTCTAGGTAACCGTGAGGTTAAGAAAGAGGGAGAGTATGAGCCTGCTGAGAGTCCAGACGCTGACTCGAGCTATATGAGAGGCACAAGAAGCACGTCGCTTCATGATTTACGTCCACACCAAAATGATGATCGGTAAGTTTTTACTATTTTAATTAAAAAGAAAAATCTTCAAAATATATCTATACTATAAAAACAATAAATTGATTTTTTTCCGACTATAAATTAAATTATTTTACATTCTAAACCATAACTCTTATCTAACCCTCTTAATATTAAACTCTAAACTTTAATCACTAAACACAAACTCAACTAAATAAAATTAAAAAATGGTTTCTCAAAATTTAATGCTAATTTGGTGATTTTTCTCTATTTTTTTAATAAAAATACTGCTATCTAATTGTATTTAAAAAAAAAACAAATTGGATAGTTGCATGTGTGATGACTAACTTGACGTCCCATTTTTGCAGTTGACGATGAATATATCATCATTGGATCTGCTAACATCAACCAGAGGTCAATGGATGGTGCAAGGGACTCTGAGATAGCAATGGGAGGCTACCAACCACATCACCTGTCACATAGACAACCAGCTCGTGGCCAGATCCATGGGTTCCGTATGTCGCTTTGGTACGAACACCTAGGAATGCTCGATGAGATCTTCCTCGATCCATCAAGCTTGGAGTGCATTGAGAAAGTTAACCGCATTTCTGACAAGTACTGGGACTTGTACTCAAGCGAGTCCCTCGAACATGATCTTCCCTGGTCACTTGCTACGCTACCCTATTGGTGTGGACAGTGAAGGTGACGTCACTGAGGTTCCCGGATTTGAGTTCTTCCCTGACACAAAGGCTCGTATCCTCGGCACCAAATCTGACTACCTTGCCTCCAATCCTTACAACCTAGGTTTCACTTGGGTAATGTCTTTAACAATGATCATCTCTGTCTTTGAATAAACTGAGTGTCTTTTGTCTACTTTTAGCAACTAAAAAGTTGGTTGTTGTTGTGGTATGGTTGCATTTTCAGCCAATTTGGTTTTAAATTCGTGCAATGGCATGGTGAGAATGTTAGCTTTGTGATCTTTTTATGAACCTTCTTTTTGTTTGTTATGTATCTTTTGAACTAATGAATCTTATATTTGATATTTTCTTCTTGTTTATTTAATTTGAATATCGGTGTCAAATGTGCGTTTCAACATCACAATGTAGTGTGTAGTTAGTAGTAGTAGTTGGTCGTGTTCAAATAGCTTTTCTTAGGAAGTTTCGTAAGACTTCATCTCGAGTAGTTCTTGCTAAATACGGAAGTTTCTTAGTTTTAAAACATGTTGGAACGTTATTGGTTTTTAGTGATACACCTAGTAGATGTTGGCAAAAGCGTTTTCGAAAATCGACCTGACACGTGTATGAAGCCCTTCATTAATCCCTCACATCAACTTTAATTAAACTGCCTAGAGTCATTCGATGTTGTCTGATAGATATGTCTTTCCAAACAGGTCAGTGGTTGATATTCACCCAAGGCCCAAGCTAATAGAACCTCACATTATGTCGACAAGCGTTTCCAATAAATCTCGTAACTGTACAATTTGCGTTTTTTTTTTCTCTCTTGAATATTTTTTTCTGAAATATACATCTAAGTAATTTCTATCAATTTAGTGGATAATAATATACAAACAAAATTACAAGTTTTATTTTTACATGTAATATGTAATAATATTCTTCGACTTTTTGCATACACAAGTTGTAAAATTCAAACCCCTTGATAAACAAACTAACAAAATATACATACGAGATAATATAACCTTTTATACGATGGGTTTTCTTTTAAAAGCTAGGAATAATAAATTGTTGCAAATTCCGAGTTGCTTTTCTCCAAAATACAAATTGTTTTTGACCAAAACAGGTGTTACTCTTGTTATTTTCCATTTTTCCCACTAGAATATGTGAGTAACGAAGCACTAAAAATCAAATCTAATTCTTTTCCAACATTTATCTATTTTATATTAGATTTTCTCCCCTATTATATTTGTATATATAAGTATAGAAGAGAGTCAAGAGGAGAATCCCACCAAAGAGTTTCAAAAGTTGGTTTAATAAGTTACAAGTCTGACCAAGTCTCTGCTTACACACACGTCTCTCCCAAGTCCCAACAACCAATCATCTCGATCAGCTCAGCCTAACTTCTCTTTTCCCGTTGGTTTTCTTGAGAACTCGCTCTCTCTCTTTCTGAGCATCTATCTTCAAAGAAACTTCAGGCACATGTCTTCTATGTTGGGTTGTTCTAGTGGCACCGTAGCGATCGCTACAGCCATGGTTTTCTCGAGCACTGCTCTGTTTCTCACGATGGCTCGTCAGTTCCATGGCAATCAAACCTCGAAGAATCATGATCAGACTCCACCACCAATCCTTCGTTCTTGCCTATCTTCAGGGTACGTAATCTTTATCTTTTAAGTTTCTGTCTTGAGTTTTTGGCCGGGAAAATAAGTCTTGGTTCTTGGGATGCAGAGGAAACGAAGAAACAGAGGAAGAAGAAGAGAGTTCGCTTCGCGGGGAACGTGAAAGATACGAAAGGGAACGGGAAAGAGTATAGGAAGAGGGAACTGAGCCGGAGAACCGTACCGGACCCAGTGAGTAAACCGGGCAAGACCGGTTCAGTATGTGGAATATCCACGATGCCAGCGAACCGGATGGCTCTGTACCATGGGATTCTCAGAGACCGAGATCACAGGGCTCAATGTTCTTATTGACTTTTATTCTTGACCAAACAAGTCAATAGATTTTGGTTTGCAGATTTTTCTGTAATATACTTTTTCTTGGTAAATTCAGAATAGTAGTAGACTAGTAGTAGTAGGTGGCCTTCTTGCTCTTCTTTTTGATTCATGGTAAGTAGTAGTTGGCCTTCTTGCTCTTACTTTTCTAATTGTTTGTTATAAAATCAAAGTGACGATGTAAATAAGTGGCCTGTAAAAGTTATGTAATTGATGATATTGATCGTGGTAAAACTTTTATTTGTTTTGTTTGACTAAACTTGTACTGATTGCTATTACATAGGGTTCTGCAAAAAAACCTGAATCCAACTGAACCGACTCCGATCCAAAAAAATCGTATCGAATCAAAACCGAAATTGATTAAATATCTGATTAAAATTTTGTTATTTGGAGAATTGAACCGAAGTATTTCAGGTATTCGGAAGTATCCAAAATATATTTATATATCTAAATATATTTATTATTTTATATTTAATGTATATTAAATACATCCAAAATATACAAGATACTTTTAAGTTGTCCAAAATATTTGAATGTATACAAATAATCAAAATAAATGTCTAAAATAGTTAAAGTGTACTCAAACACTAATTTTTTTAACTATCTATTGATTCTCTATCCAAATATTTCAACCAAACAATTTATATGTTAAATTTGGATATTTTGACATATGTTATTAAAATTTATATGTAATATTTTATTATGTTTATGAATTTTGAGAAATTTAAAGTATATAATAAATTTAAGAAATTTAAAATAACTTAAACGAATTATCTGAATTCAAACTGAACCCGCAATCATCCGAATCATACCTGAACTGAAATTTAGAAATATCTGAATAAAACTAAAATCTTTAATTTTAAAAATCCAAAACTTTAATAGACCCGAATGAATATCTAAATGTCCATAAAATTATAACTTTTTGTGTTTGTTAGTCAAAAAAATCTGTAACATTTCTTCTTATTTTAACTTAAAATATAACTTTTTAAAACAATAAATTAAACAACTAACATTTTATGTTTCTTTTGAACATTTTTTAAAAATTCTATAAATTATAATACAGCGTTTTTCTATTCAAGTGTGTTTATTCACATTTGACGTAATACTTCAGAAAAAAATAACATTATTAGATTTGAGTTGGAAAATAACACTATTAGATTTTTTAATAACACTATTAAAAAATAACACTCAAATCTTTTTTTTTAACGCTGATTTGTTATAATATTTGTAGAAGCACTATTCTAATGGTTAAGGTTTAAAGGCTTTTACATCCAAGTCTGGGGTTCGACTCCCAGACTATGCAATTTATTGTAGATTTTTTCAAATCCAAGTTTCAAGTTCCGGAGAGAGTGCGATTTATTAGGCAACTATGCAGATTATAGAAGGAAGTATTACAGGTAATTATGCGATTATGGAAAGAAGGATTACAAGAAATCTTCAACATGGTATAAGTAAATCTGGTCAGACGTGGATCTTCATAGGACGGCTCAGATGATGCAGTTAGACGTAGATCTTCATAAGACAGGTATTATTGTCGGTTGTCGAATCGTCTATGTAATGTTCCTAATAATTGTAATATCATAATAAATCAGCGTTAAAAAAAGATTTGAATCGGAGAAAAAATAATATAATTGAAGAGTTTTAACATCCATGAGAGATTTTATCACTAATATTTCTTTTTGTTATCATTCCTATTATCTGATCAATGTTCTATTTGCGTCTAATAATTGTCTGATAATTATTATTTATGAATATCGTAATTCGTAACGGAAGAAAAAAAAGAAAAGAAAATCAGGTCAAAATTTATCGCTGAGAAAAATATATGGCGACGGCTAAGTCTAACCTCTATAACCACCTCTCAATTCTCCCGGCGTTCTCCCCACGGTCTCACATCCGCCGTCAAAATATCGTCTTTCTAGTAGTGACTCCTAGACGCTTACGCCGTCTCGCCGTCGTTGGTGGCCCTCCATCTCCTCCAAGTCCTGATCCTCCTCCGCCTGAGAACTCCACTCAGCTCGAAGGTTCAACTTTTGTTTCCCATTTAACCGCTGCCTTCGAATTAGTTTCGTTGGACTTTCTTTGCATCCGATTGTCACTTAAAGAGCTGCTTTTTTGGTCGGGAGATTCAGTACTTGGATAGTTTGATGCTTATGTTGGGGTTTACTTTAACTATATTGTGTTTGTGATTAGTACTTGTACTTTCTATTGGCTTGTTTCATTTGTTTTATCATATGTTTTTTTTTTCAGCAACGAGTCCATATGTGTGTTTGTTCTGTAATTAGTACAAATGTCAAACGCTGAATAGCTTTGTGGTGATTCATTAGCTACATATAAATACTATGATGGAAAGTATAGAAAAAACAGTACTAATTGAAATATATTTTTCTCCCACTTTAAACATAATAATATCTAGGATAGGTATTGTAGGAGGTGTGACAGAGATTCAAGACCGCGTAAAGATCTTCCTGGCAGTGTTGTTTTGGATGTCTCTATTCTTCTGGGTTACAGTGGTCGATGGGATGGGTAAAGGAAAAGGGAAGAAGAGTTCACGTTTCAAATAATTTCCCAGCTTGGTGTGATTGCTCCTCCTCATCATCATCATCATCATCATTAATATTCCACGCACTGTGTATATTTATGGTCTCGAGAGATCAAAGCTACCCCTTGTAGAAATTAAATTCTCCCCAAGTAAAAGCATATTTCTCGTATATCAGTCATTCAGATGATAGGATCCAATAATATACATTATAAGATGGTAAGATGATTCTCTTTTTTTTGTATCTTTGTTAATGGTATTGATATATTAATCCAATATAAGTAGTTTTTATCCCTTGCAAGAAGAAGATACTCAAATGACTTATCCAAAGGAGAACGAGAATGTAAAGGTTAATGATTACTCTGCTGAAACTGACATGGATGCAAAAGACGACATGGTTGCAGAGGAGACTCCTGATCCTGCCCCAGCTCAAGAAGCTGGTGAATCGATGAAAGATCATGTTCTGAAGGAGAGACTGGAGTCTCAGACTGGCAAAGAAGATAAGACTGGCTTAGTCCAAAAGAAATCAGCTAATGATACAGAGATCACGACTGTTGAAGCTAATGTTGAGGGGAAAAGGAAGGTGCATGCCAAATTGCACCCGAGTCTGAGTCTGAAGCCGAGACCAGAATCCATGAGGGAACTGATCTTGCAACAGAAACTGAGAGGAAAGAGAAAACGATAGGAGCAGAAGCTACTCAATAGCCCTGCACTGCTCTGCTTCTATTAGCTTATCTACTGTAAGTCAGTTGTTTCTCTATTAAATCTATTGAAGTAGTATATGTTTTCCTTTTTCCATTAACGCTGCTCCTTCTTCTTCTATCTAATTAATGATTATCGACACGGTGATAGATGATCTTGTTAGGCTGAGATATGTAAATCAGTAAATATGAGACGACTGCGGCATTATGTGTATGCATGTTGTCTTAGGGTGTAAGACTATCTTGAGGATACAAAATTAACTCTTTTAAAAAACTATTGCGATCTTTAGTTTCTTTTTCCTTTTTTTCATGGATAACAAATGTTATAAAGATAACTCAGGTCAAAGATCAGCAAAACTGGTTGATTTTCAAAAGTAGTTTTGATTTTGGTCCAATATTTATCTGAAGTCAGACAATGGTAATGAGTTTGCCTTATAATAGAGGAGAAAGCAAGAAGACTGAAGAGAAAAAAGTAAAAACAGTTTTACTTTGAAGGTAAAGTAAGAATCTAATGCAAAACAAAGACCCACTACTTACCTTGATTCCTTCCTTTTGCATGGTCCCAGTGACAAAGGTTTAGAATCTTTCTATTAATGGACAACACGTAGTAGTAGTATAAACTCCTCTTGTTCCCAATTTAAGACAAAAAAACTGCACTGTTTTAAAAAAGCATAAATCATTTGAGACAAACCTCAAATGCATTTCTCGAAAATGAAAATTTCTCGTAAGGTTCACTCTTCTTTCTTTCTCTCGCTTCTCTTCGTCTCCTCTATCTTATCTTCACAAGCGTCCGCAGCATTCATCGGAACATACGGTGTAAACTACGGTCGCATAGCGGACAATCTCCCGTCTCCTCTCGCAGTAGTAACTCTCCTTAAAGCAGCAAAGATCAGAAACATACGTATCTACGACGCAGATCACTCCGTACTCACGGCATTTCGCTACACAGGGATAGAGATCATCGTTGGCTTAGGCAATGAGTTTCTTAAGGACATTAGCGTTGGAGAAGACCGAGCCATGAACTGGGTTAAAGAAAACGTCGAGCCTTTCATCCGAGGCGGTACTAAGATTAGCGGTATAGCTGTGGGAAACGAGATTTTAGGTGGGACAACCATAGAGCTTTGGGAAGTTCTCTTACCAGCGGCCAAGAACGTTTACTACGCTCTTCGTCGTCTTGGACTTCACACTATGGTCGAGGTACGTTACATCATCGTCTTGTACTTCAACCAAACAAGTCGCTAAAGTCTTCATATCTTCTATAGTCTTGACCTTGTTTAATTATCTTTTTTTTAATAGGTGTCGAGTCCACATTCGGAGGCTGTGTTTGCGAACTCGTATCCACCGTCGTCTTGCACGTTCAGGGACGATGTGGCACCGTTTATGAAGCCGTTGTTAGCGTTTTTCTGGCAGATAGGGTCACCTTCTAATCTATTAAAACAGAAGTACAAAATTAAATTATCCCTTAGTTTTCCAATATATTTACACTCTCATGCCACTGATGCATTAACTGAAACTATATTTATGGATCATTTGTCTTTAATAGATTATTACTCGATTTATCCAAAATTAAATTCATACTTACCATACAAAAACAATCGACATCAGCCTCATATATACTTTCTCTTTTATAGCGATGTTACTTAATATTTCACATCTTATATTGTAACTTAAAAGAAACAAATTAAAAGGTTTATAGAAATCATTATATCTGTCATTTCTATACAAAAAACCATGGTAAACTTCAAAAGATCAATATTCATACTTAAATATTAGGTTTTCGTCAAAATTATACCTTTCCGATCCATCAACGAAATATTTGAAATTATAATTTATACAATCCTTAAAAATATACATCTTTTTTTAGATCCTTATCTTTAATAATATAGATTTCCAAATATAATCAAAAATATCTTTCAAAATAGACAACTACTATTTAAAAGGCTGTTTTAAATCCTCATCTTTTTCCACATCAATAGGAGTTGGTGTAACCAACAAATTTGGAAACCAAAATATACGTAAACCAAATCCTTTAAATCCATGAATATTTGTTTTACTTATTATTTGTGGTAACAATATTTATATTATTATTACAACAATATATAAAAATTAGTTAGCATAATATTTTTGGCCTCTTAACTTGTGGATCAATCTACATTATATTGATTATTTAATATACAAAATCTATCTATAGTTAAATCATTGCATAATATTTGTTAACACTTTTCCAAATGTCTTTTTAAAATTTATATCAGAATATTTTATTAAACTTTTAGTTTTAATTTTTATTATAACTGCAAAGATTAATTTTTAATATAAATTTATGTTTAAATATTACAATATATAAATTAATATTAACAAAAATTAAAAACATAAAATAAATATCCGTCCGGTCGGACGGGTCAAGATCTAGTTCTACATTAATGCATACCCTTTTCTAGCTTATAAATCCGATCCAAGCCACATTGACCTCAACTACGCCATCTTCGAGCACACCGATGGCATCTACGACGCTAAAACTAAGCTTCATTACGATAACATGTTCGATTCCATGGTCGATGCTTCTTATGCTGCTCTTGAAAAAGCTGGCTTCCCAAAAGTGCCGGTACGTACTTCTTATTACTACTATATAGTATATTAATGTTTGGAGTCCCTTAAAAATGCCATGTTTTCATATCAATAAAACTCATTTATTCTCTATGTTAAACGTCTTCTACTTAGAAAGTAACTAACATAAAATGTAAACGTAAAGGCACACACAAACACTATATAAACCTTTGACTACTTTTTTTTTTGTTTTTGCTTATATGTTTAGCATAAAGTTTATATGTAAATTCATGTCAATGTCAAACGCAGATTCTTCTGAATAACAAGGTTGACGGATGTCAAAAACATAAAATAAAAACAAGGCTGACGTTTGTGAACCTTATTTAACAATTCCATATTATATATGTGCGTAGGTCATCGTTTCGGAAACGGGATGGGCATCAAAAGGCGACGCAGATGAAGCCGGAGCCACGGTGAAAAACGCGAGAACATATAATCGGAATCTTATGAAACGGCTGAAGAAGAGAAAAGGCACACCGTACAGACCAAACATGGTGGCGAGAGCTTACGTTTTTGCTCTATTCAACGAGAATCTGAAACCGGGTCCCACTTCCGAGAGAAACTTCGGCCTATTTAAACCCGACGGTAGTATCGCCTACGATATTGGCTTTACCGGACTCAAGTACTCTTCTGCCACACGGTTTCGTCTTGGTACGTTCTTGAACGCTTTTGTTTTTATATTACTCCTTCTTCTTCACTGTTTGTGACACTTGTCCTGAGAGTTGTGGTTTCAAAGATTTCTAACTGACCCTTTTGGTTTGCCCGTAAGTTCTTGATTAGTTTGTAATTTAAACTTCTAACTTATGAGTATTAATAAAAGAACTTCTTACTTTAGTAATTACATGTGCATGTGATTATTCATAGTGGAAGGATTATGACTACGTACAAGTATCTCTATATAACTAACTGCGCATTTACGACAGCATGCAAATTTTGATTTTGATAACGAATCACAAATATTTTATAGTGGCCAGTGGGAGCAAGTAGTCAAGATATATCTTCTCTCTTTATTAGATTCCCATATAGTAATTATTTCATCGAATCTTTATTCGTCCACCTTCTATATAGTACGATTTAATAAACGTACGCACTCTCTGATCTTATGTCAACTGACAAGTACAAATAGAAAAATATATTCACGAATCACAAGGACTTATAAAATGTCCACTTGCATGCACACTATACAGTATACATATGTAAAATACAAGTTATGTGATTAAATCTCATAGTTACAGTTACAACAAAGATCAGTATACTTCGATAGAAGAGTATTGCAACTAACACCATATATTAATTAATTATGCCTATAAGTTTTTATTACAAATGATCAAATTGTTAATTTTTTACAACACAATTAATTTGGTCAAATGATGAAAACTCTCGGGATCTACCAAAGGTTTGAACAATTTCTGATATAATGTAGTGTGTATGAATTAGAAAGCATACAAGAACTTTGTAACATCAACATATAGTCAACAAAGCTCACGAGACAGAGACTATAGATTATGTAACGTAACAACTTAAATGACATACAAACAACCTCAAATGTCCAAATCCAAAGATTTGACAAAACCCAAAGATTCGATTCGATTGGTTAAAACCGGAACAAAGACTTGACGAGGTGAAAGTGAGAGATGAAGAAACTAATCCTCCACAAAAGGGTGTACTTGTTCATCACCAATCTCAACTGGATCATCACCGTTGATCTGGTCAAGCACGAGGACCAAACCCATCGCGAAAGCACCGTCGAAACCGGGTTTTATCTCGAGAGTGAACACATCACGTCCAAGCATCACGTTCGTTGACGCGTCCACTTTGCGTTTGATCTCAGCCACAGGTCCGCTTCTCCGTGTCGTATATGACGCATTTCCGTAGCGAGAAGTCACCGTCTATCGTGTACTCTTCTCCTGTTCCGTCGTATACTTCTACTTCCATCGTGCACCGTCCGATTATCGACGATCTCCGGACGCTGAAGATCGGTTTCTGACCCTCTTGTCTCTCCCCGAGAAAACCTTCCCATCTCTGGTGCAGAGTCGGTCTCTGTTCATCGAAACAGAACAAAAACAACTCAAACGAGTTAACTCTGTATCATCTTCGAACTAATAATTGGCATAGCGACTGACTCAGAACAAACAGTTTATTAGATTCTGTGTAGCTCAAAACAATTATTTCAGATCCTTTAATTCAAGATTTTCAAGAACAAGAAACGATACACATTCAATAAAACTCATTTAATAGCTCAACAAGCAAAGCATCAAACTATATATCATATCATCCATGAGAGAGAGAGGGTTGATGGATCGACTTAATATATAGTTTATAGTAATTAATTAATTTTACCTTGCGTTTAACGGTGAGCAGACACTTTCCGGTGGCGTCCATGAGGACAAACTCGTCGTTATCTCTTCCGTATGAATCAACCCTAAAGATGATATCGCCGTTACAGTCGTAGGTGGTGAAACCATCGCCGGTGTGGAAGAGAGAGGTTTTGCATACGGTCAGTGGATTGTCTTCATCGTAGAGATAAGCTTTGTCCACCACAATTCTTCTTTCTCCTATCTTGTTTTCTTCTTTTGGAGCCTTCTCTTCAACTAATTCCATTTTTATTTATTTGGTGTGAGGAAGTTTAGATTTTGTGGTTTGTTTAACGAATGATTATGATATGGACACTCTCTCCTCCTTCCCAAGGCTTCTATTTATATACATACACAGACGCGCGTGTACGCGTATATTTACTTTGACTGCAAAATAGCTAGTTAATAATATTTATTAGTCTCCATCCCAAAGCCTATTGGCCAGAAATTAAAAGTCGTATATATGTAAAATTTAGTTATTTAATAACATGAGATGGCTTGAAATATATTATTTTAATCGTTTTTTTTTGACTAAATTCAAATCATATTCTAGATCTGTTTACATATCTGCTTTAATATTCAGTGTTAAATACAAAATTATTATGATTTTTTAATTTAAAGCTAATTAGAAATATTTCTTATTATTTATTTAAAACATTAATTTTTACAAATTTTATATGAAAATTTTAACACTTAATTATAATTTTTATTGGTATATTTCAAACTGTATTCCAGTTGAAATCCGAAAATAATTTTTACACCACCCAACTAGACTAACAAACAAAGTTTTAATACAACATTAAATTTAAATTTATCATAAATTTCTAATTTAAAATTATTTAACATTTTCTTTTAAAAAAATATGGTCTGCCAGATCATAATATGCAGTAGCATAAAAAGAACGAATGTTTATTACAAGATTTGCTCAAAAGAAGAAAAAAAAGTTCATTACAAGTTTCTGTATGGAGAGTTTTAACAAGGGCTTAGAGCATCTCTAATGAGACACTATTTTTTACTCTATAAATTACACTAAAATGGAGTGACTCTATTATAGAGTAATTTTTGCTCCAATGGTACACTCTATAATAGAGTTACTCTATTATATAGTGAAATATAGAGTAAAGTCACTTTTTAACTCCAAATATAGAGTAAAATGTAACATTCTTCTATATCTCACTATATAATAGAGTAACTCTATTATAGAGTGTACCATTGGAGCAAACGTTACTCTATAATAGAGTCACTCCATTTTAGTATAAATTATAGAGTAAAAAATAGTGTACTATTGGAGATGCTCTTTAGTATGTCTTTTTTAGTCGACATATGTGTTAACTTATTCACACAGCCACTTTATTACTGTAACTTTGCAAATGATGTCTTCAAGTACACAGTACACACTTTACGTATGAATTGAGTCTTTACTGAGAAAAAAAAAGAAACTGGAAATTGATGGATGCGGTGGATTGATATTTTTAAATCAGAATCTATATTATTGTGAGGTCTATCATCTATCTGTGCCTCTATACTTTTTATTAAAGTTAAGAAATAATGAATCAAAGAAACATCAACAGTGGCCCAAATCCTAGCATAGACCATTTTAGACAAACATGTCTGATTGAGTGATTAGACAGGCACGTAGTCTTAGTTTATGTGACAAACATACAAAATCACCATCGCCTTTTGCACCAAAAAAAATCACCATCTCCTTCAGTTACGTTAGAGCATCTCGAACCAGTTTATTTTTAATGAATTTTGCATTCTAGCAGTCTTTTATCCTGTACTCCTTCGGATATAAAGAATTACTATTCAGATTTTCTAAAAATTATTCTCTTTGCACTTTAGGGCAACATTATTGGTAGGACATGATTTTAGATCCTTAGATTAGTTTATGATTATTTTGTTGTTAAGGACAAAGTTAAGGACAAACCCAAAAAATCAGATTATTGGTAAGACTTTTGGACATGTGACTGAGTCTTCCAGAGTCCACCGGCTGCGTCCGAGAAGGCTTTGAACTGAGCAGCCATCATGCCAAACCTCGTCGGGAATCCAAAGACAAAGCCATCAGGTTCGGTGAGGTCGTTAGGTGTGATGATTGGTGTTTCACTTTTTGGTGGTGCGCTCATCTTCGAGAGTGCTTCCTCTAGAAGCATCTGGTACCTGTGAAACAACAATTCATAAGGTACTTGTAATTTATCCGAAGTAAACATCCAACATTCAATTCATATGGACATGGGAACATCATTCAACAAAAGAGAGAAAGATCAATTAAAAGCTCAACTACAAATAAAACTGAAAGCATTACAGAACACTAGATGATCGATCATCAAAAGACTATAACAGAGTAAGAATTAACTATTTCAGCCATTCAAAAATTTAATACCAACGCCTTCAAGCAAAGCCATTAAGCAGGAAGACAAATCTCTCACCTGTCATAGCTTGGCTTCAACGCCTTCAACAGAAGCAGCTCCCTTCCTTATCTCTTCAGCTAATGACTCCACGTGACTGAGTAGTACCTGCAAATATAATAATGTCAATGAGAGTCAAACTTGAGATCAAACTCAAATCAACAAACAAAATTCGAATCAAATTTTAAACAATAAATACACTAATTACAGAAGAGTTTGAAGCCCTTAGTAAATAAATCAAAACTACCATCCATGAATAATTATTACAGAAAAGCAAACGCTATGATTAATAAGAAACACAATATAAGTATTCTACAGTTGATTGAGAAAGAAAGATCGAAATAGGAGTTTTACTTACATGATATACACTTTGGTCGCCATCGATGTCAGAATCTTCGTCGAGGACGAGAGCATGCGTCGATTTGATTTGTCGTAGAGGAAGAGAGGAACCAATTTTGCTTCACTTCCTCGACTTCTCCTGTCCCATCGGTAAACCTATCGTCTTATGCCATATGCTCCTTAAGGACATCTTCCAAAACTTCTTAATTAAGGACGTCCTTTGTAATTTCAGCTTTTTTATTTATTTTTTGTCCCAATAATGCTTAGAACTCAGTCTAAAGACAGCGATAATCATGTTTTTAGAGCATCTCTAACTCCACTTCATTCTTTACTTTTTTGTTTCATTTTGAAGTAGGTTTTGCTCCAATCCTACTTTATTTCTTGTTTAAAAATAAAGCCATGAACAGTATTCTTAAAATTTGAAGATCTACTGTGCATATCTTTATTTTTTGAAAATAAACTTTTCAAATTGTAAAATAGTCCTTAGCTTTTATTTACTTTTATCTCTTACCAAAATAAATTATATACATTAATATTATCCAATTAATTTCACAATTTTTACTATTATTTTATATAATCAGATTTTTATATTTAAAATCATATGAATATTTATTTTAAAGAATATTTTAACTCGATTTAAAAGAATCAAATATAAATAAGCTCATTTCTTATTTTTAAACACTTTTGTTAACCAATTGTAGAAAAGAATTATATATATGGAGTTTTTACAAATTATGATGTTTTGTGTTTGTTAATTCATGTTATATAATAAATTTATTATGTAACAACTTTTAATTTATGTCAAAATCATAATTGTGTTGGATTATTGTTAAGATAAAATAGTTAGGTAAAATAAGTAAATATGAAAAAGTATAAGGTTTTTATTAATAATTAATGATAAAGTAGAGATAGAATATACTTGGAATAATCCTTTTATAAGAAAGAAATGAATCAAACCATTGGAGTGAATGTTACTTCATTTTGATTTTTTTTAACTTTTGAAGATAAAAATGAAGCCAACCATTGGAGATACTCTCAGTTTTTATATATTTAAGCTTAATGATTATGTATTTAACATTTTATTTTATTTAAATTTTTTGTATTATCGTGATATTATACATAATTATTATAATATTTAGTTTTATAAAGTTAATTTAACATACCAATAAAATAATTATAATTATTATACAAAAAGAAAATTATATTAATAAAATAATAATATAAACATATTATTTCACAAAACAATAATATTACATTTAGAAATTTTACAGAAATTAAAAACCATAATAAAAGCATAAACTGAAGATATACAGGTTTCTAACAATTTTTAGCACATAATCTTCAGATAAAAGATAAAAAAGGTTCACTTATCACTTAGAAATATTTTGATTGATTATATATGGAAATATCATTGAAATAATATTATTGATTAGTTTTGTATTTTATATGTATGTTTGTTATTTGAATTGTATGTGTTATTATCATCTATAATTTTTTTTAAAATTAATAATTTTTGCATTAAAATTATTAAACAATATTTATTTGTAACAAAAAATTTAATCTACAGCAATACTATATAAAATGGATGGAGTTTTTCTTTTGATCGTGTAAAATATCTTTTTTTTTTTTTGAACAAATCGTGTAAAATATCAAACTTGACTTACAAAGAGAACTTTAGAACAACATGTTGGTGGTACAAAAAGCAAAGCCCAACAAAGAGAATAGAGAAAAAAATAATAACAAGGCAAAGACTTGCGTAAACGCAGCTCTCGAACCTCATACTCATCGCTTTCGTATGATTTTTTGTAGACCAAACAATCTTCCTTCCACAGTTCACAAAATATAGAACAATACCTCCTTCGAAATCTCTGCCTCTTACATAACCCATACCTGACGCTTATGTCAACTGAAACTGGCGTCCCTCTCCGTCGCAGATCAAACTCTCTTAACGGACACCACAGTAACGGCGTCGCATTTGACGGAACCGTCCCATCAATGGAGAGCATTGTTAAGAAAACAGACGACGGCTACGCCAACGGAGGAGGAGGAGGGAAAAGCAAGGCGTCTTTTATGACATGGACGGCGCGTGACATTATCTACGTGGCGAGTGTCCATTGGATACCGTGTTTGTTCGCGGTCGGAGTTCTGTTCTTCATGGGCGTGGAGTATACGCTTCAGATGATTCCCGCGAGGTCTGAGCCGTTCGATATTGGGTTTGTAGCCACGCGCTCTCTGAACCGCGTCTTGGCAAATTCACCGGATCTTAACACCGTTTTAGCCGCACTAAACACGGTATGCTTGAAGAAATAAATTTAGGGGTTAACAACATTTATTTAATGGTTATCATAAATTCCTCATGCCCGCACCTAACTTTTTGTTTTTTTTCTTCTGTCATTTAAATCGTAATAAATTATTGAATTATTAGTCAAATAAATTTAAAGTGTGGTACTGATGGAAACAAATCTCGCATATTTTTCCATTATATTATGTGGTTAAGTAATATTCCAGCTAGTTTTTAGCTGTCAACGGTAAAGATCAACCTGCAATTAAGTTTCCTAAAATGGAATGGTGTAAGAAGATAAACTAGTGGAAACAAATGTATTTAACGTAATCGCTTTGTCTAGTAGTAAAGTTTATAATCTTCTTTTTACAACTGCTATTTTGTTTGTTTGTTTCTTTATAACGATCCGCTTGTGCTATAGACTGTAGTATAATAGAAGAATCTCATAATAGAATGCTTTGTAACTTTAAAGTTGAAACCCATTAAAAAGGGACACATGGTGATGAGTCGGAGACGTGATCACATGCAATGCAAAGAGATTGGTTAGATTTGACTTTTGTACTTTTTAACTATTTAAAATTTTGCTTTGGATGGTGGTGGGGACAGGTATTCGTAGCGATGCAAACGACCTATATTGTATGGGCATGGTTGATGGAAGGAAGACCGCGAGCCACCATCTCGGCGTGCTTCATGTTTACTTGTCGCGGCATTCTTGGTTACTCTACTCAGCTCCCTCTCCCTCAGGTCCCATTCTTTGCATCTCTCCCTCTCTCTTTGAAAGACTATGTTATAATAAGTTAATAAATAAATGACATTGTAACAAAATAGATCTAATAATGTAAAGTCTCCAAATATTGTTGGGCGTGTGATTTTCCCTTGGCCACTACCGTATAGAAAACAGTTTGTAACTTTAATCTTTAAGTCCCAAAATGTTTTGATAGCTTGGACTCTTAATTAATATTTTATTATCTCACTAACAATTTGTTCATAAGTTTATGTTCAGTTTTAATAGGATTAATTTATTCAATATCATGTCAAATTTATATTGAAACCAATAGTATTTATTTTGAAATAGAAATGAGAAATTTGATTATTATCATTGAGAGGGTAAATTGTAATGGATTTGTGTTTTATCTCTTTAACTTGTTGAAGTAAAAAAGTGTCAAAAGCATTATTGTTATTTGACTCTTTTTACAGGAGTTTTTAGGATCAGGAGTCGATTTTCCAGTGGGAAACGTCTCATTCTTCCTCTTCTACTCGGGTCACGTCGCTGGTTCGATGATAGCATCCTTGGATATGAGGAGAATGCAAAGGTTGAGACTAGCGATGCTTTTTGACATCCTCAATGTGTTACAATCCATCAGGCTGCTCGGGACGAGAGGACATTACACTATCGATCTTGCGGTCGGAGTTGGTGCTGGTATTCTCTTTGACTCATTGGCCGGGAAGTACGAAGAGATGATGAGCAAGAGACACAATTTAGGCAATGGTTTTAGATTGGTTTCCAAAGACTCGCCAGTAAATTAATTTTGTTTTCTTTTGAAATGTTTAGTTGAACTTGAACATATTAAATTTAGTTAAAGTCAAAATGAATTAAATTTATTTTCTTTCCGATGATTCTAATTGATTACGGTAAATATCAGTTGAAGTCAAATGAATTAACTAAACGTGTACGCTATCGTGAAGCTACAGAAGTTTCTTATGTTTCTACAATTTTATATTACAGGTGAGTCTGCCAAAAAATTAATTGGCACTACATTTTGAATGTACTTCTTCATTATCTTTGGCGCAACATGTGTTTTGTTTTTCATTGATAGGTTAAGATTGTTTTCGTATAAGTTAACGGGGCAGGTCCACCAATCCATGATCATTATTCATTAATAGTTTGGTCAGGGGAAAGCAATAGATCATACTTTATTTACTGTCTTTTTTGTCGTTGTGAAGTTTCCCAATGTATGTTAGTTCAACTAATAAATAGATCAACTGTTGTAAACTTGGAGAGTCCACGTCCATTAGCCCGTATCCATTTGTCCATTTATTGTTTGTAAACAAAAAGTGACCATGTCCATTAAAACCATTTCCATTAAAAACCATATCCACTAAAACCCATATTTTTATGGGCTGCCATAGAATCCATAATATACCATATAAAAAAAATTTAGATTTTAATTTATAAGCCTATAATTTATAAGCCTACTAGGTGATTTTCCCGTGCTCATGCACGGATATAAATATTTATAAGAAACAATATTATAATTATTTATCAATAGTTTAATTTTAATTTTAATTGTTTTGTAATTTTATAAATAATATTATATTATTTTAGTTAGACATGTGATTTTGGATACGTGATATATGATAAGTTTGATTATCACTGTAGTATATTAGATAACATCAAATTCTTTTAGTTCAACCATGATTTTTTGTTCTAAATAGAATAAAGTTTTGAATAACTTGTGATTTTCAGTGAGTTTAGATTGATTTTCTCTTAGATATGTAAATATATTTTAATGATATTATAATATATATTGTTTTGAAAATCAAATAGAGAAAATAAATTTAACTGTTGATCGATTCATAATACATAAATAAATATAAAAATAATATTTTGAAATCTCATCCATATATGTTTTCCAAAATAAATAAATGGTAACATTTAGTTAATATTTTATTTTAGTTTATTGGTATGGTTTGAAGAATCCCGTAATTTATATGTATAAATAGAAATAAACATTACTATAAAATAATATATTTTTATTTTACCTTAGATTTTAGATATAATAAAATTAGTTAGTCTATATACTCATTTTGTGAATAGGGTGACATATATTCATTTGTATTGAAGTATAATTATTTTTATTTTTATCAAACCAAATCAGATTGATTATATTTATCACATCAGTTTCAGTTTTTCATCTTAAATGTGTAAATATATTTTTATAACATTTATAGTAATTTATTATTTGTTGATCTTTAAAAATATTTAAAAAATAAATTGATGATCAGTAGAAATTTTCATAAAAGAAAATAACTTATTAAAATTTTGTAAGCTCATAAACGATTATCGATATTAATAATTATTAAAATATTTAGTAAGGTCTAAGTAATATTATACCTTAGATTTATAAATTAAACTGAAAATTATTTTAAATAATATTAAATATAATAATTCATATTTTATTATGTACTTTTATTATAGGTATATTAGATTGTAAAATATAAAGGGAAAAACAAAAAAACTAAATATTAAGTAAAAATTATAATTTTAATTGAAGAAAAATATAATATGTTTTGTTCATTAAAAATGTCTAGGATTATGTTATTTAAAAAAAAATTGTAATTTTTTGTTCAAATTTGCTTGTGGTAAAATTAGTTTTCATAAAAGTATCATTTATTTTTTTTAAATAAAAAACCAGTTCTTTTAATTTTTTTCTTAGAAACTATTTTATATATGTAAAATGTTTTCATAATTGTTTTCAGTTTTTCTTAATTATAAATATTATTAGTCAACAAATATTATAATAACGAATAAACCATTTCAATAATACTAATTATAAATATTATTATTCAACTAAAGGTATCTTGGCTTATCTAATCAATTTATTTTCTGCAATTATCTGAGAAAATATATAGATATATAAGGCAAATATTTTTATTACTTTGAAAATATATTTATATTGCTTAGATTATGTTTTAAATGAAATATTTATTTTCTTAATATCAAAGTTATTTTTGTTAACTTTCCTTTTTTTTATGAAATCACATTATATATAATATATATTTGATTGTAAATTCGTTTTTTTAATTTATAAATGTTTTGAATTATATATGTTAACTAAAAAGGAAATTTCTAAATAGTAGAAATTATTTAAAAAGGAAAATCAATTTTAGTATAGTAATTATATATAATATTTTTAATTCATTAAGGGTGTCATTGTAATCAACCACCGTGAAAATTAACGTGAGTGCGACACGTAGGAAACTGACTTCTCAAATAATATTATAGAGATAATTATATATACAAGTTCATAAAATTAATCCATAAATACAACAATACATTAGTTCACAAATACAACAATTTTGGTTTTGGCAAAAAAACTTGATTTTGCGGTTTTAACGGAAAAATTCGATTTTACGATTTTGACGGGAAAACCTGATTTTCCGGTTATGGCGGGAAATCCCGATTTTGCGGTTTTGGCAGGAAAACTCGATTTTGCAGTTTTAACGGGAAAATCGATTTTGCGGTTTTGGCCGGAAAACCTGATTTTATGGTTTTGGCGGGAAATCCCGATTTTACGGTTTTGGCGGGAAAACCCGATTTTACGGTTTTGGCGGGAAAACCCGATTTTTTGGTTTTGACGGGAAAACCCGATTTTCCGATTTTGGCGGGAAAACTCGATTTTCCGGTTTTGGCGGGAAAACCCGATTTTCTGGTTTTGGCGGGAAACTCGATTTCCCGATTTTGGTAGGAAAACTCGATTTCCCGGTTTTGGCGGAAAAATTCGATTTCTCGGTTTTGGCGGAAAAACTCAATTTCTCAATTTTCGCGGAAAACCCCGATTTTACAGTTTTGCGATTTTACGATTTTGACAGAAAAAATTCAATTTCCCGGTTTTGGCGAGAAAACCCGATTTCTCGGTTTTGGTAGAAAAACTCAATTTTTTTTTGAAACCCTAGATTTTTTTTGTCAATTGGACAACCCATGTCCATGAAACCCAAAACCCGTAAAAATCATTTTTTAATAGTCATCCATATTTTGTCAATTAATAACCCATGAAAAAAATGGGTGTGTCCATATTAAGTCCATTTAAATATGGACGTAGACGACCAATGGACGACCCGCCCATTTGACACCTATTTCATCAACATGTTAACATTTCTAATAATAGTCGGTGGCTAAAAAAAGAGTCAGATATTCTAAGTATCTATAGCTCTTTTGCAATTAAATAAAAATCAACGAGTGACATGTATCGTATTCAGTTCTTTCATGCAGTGCCGTGCGAAGGTCTGTATAGGCTTAAGGCAGCTTTAGAAACTGGGGCCTTTTTAATATATGACATTGAAGAAAATCGATAAATTTGGAGACAGAGAAATTGGTTTTCTTAGTAGTCTCTCCATTCTCTGGAACCACGCTTGCCTTCATCTCCACAAATATTTTATCATTTATGGAAAGAAAATTAGGTTTGATTGACTATAATTTAGTGATTACACCTTTAGCTGGAACCACTCTTCTCTTCATCTCCACAAATCTAGTGATTACACTCTTTCAGTGTTTTTAAATGCTTTTTAACACACTTTTAAATCCTTAGTCACAGATTTAAGTTGGTTGGACACATAAACCGGAAATTCAAACTCTGAGCTAACTCGTTAGACCACCGTATAAATATTAACTTACTGAGTTCAAAAACGTTATTCAGATTTTCCTTTATATAAAACAGTACACATGCAAAACTACCTTAACTCCAAAACCACTTTGGTACACCATATTTTCTAGAATTTGGGGGCCTTAAATATGCATATTTTTTGGGGGTCTGTGGCGAATGCCTTTTTCAATACACATAAGGCACGGCTCTGCTTTCATGTATAACATATTCAAATACTGACTATATATTATATTTACAGGAAGAAAGATTATATAGTTCTATTCATCAGAATCAGATAACTCAAGAGGACAAGAGCCATCATCAACATTAGCCAACGGGTTGAAATGTTCTGAATTTGTATCCATGCACCCAGGAACAAGGTCCAGATTGCATCTATCTCCCTGAAACATGTTAAGAACCTTAATTATGTTAAAAGGTATAGCTAACAAATGAATTGTAGTGTATATATATTTATTTGGTGAGTATACATACTCCTTCGACCGTTAAGTTGGCAATCATTGTGCACCGTGTCGCAACTATGTTGGAGTCAGGAAATATTGCTCGCTCACAGGCTCCATCTTGGCTCAACTCTTTAGCTAGACCCTTTTTGCACCAAGTGAAAAATAGAGTTTGTATTCTTTTCTTTTTTTGTATAGCGCCTATATATGTGAATAAAAAATTGAACGTGAAATACCTCATTGAAGAACTCAATAGGTTTGTTTTGCCATCGCTTGGGAACTTGGAACTGAAGTCTGTATGGACCATCCCAATCGACACCATTGGTGAACGAGAATATCAAATTCACAGCTGAAAATATCGTTCATACGGACGAAGAAAATGTCAAATTATCACATAAGAATTAGTAATGCTTTGGTTTTGATTATGTAAAAACGGACCGTGGTTAGGAATGCAAATCTGCATAGTGTAAATGGGAGAATCGGCTTTGCCTCGATCTTTCTTAAGCATTGCTCTTGGTTCCCCACCACACATGATTGGTTGGTTAAATCCTCCTGCACCATTAGTAACCAGTTGAATAATTTTTTTTTCCATTTTAATTAGTCCATAGGACTGGACTATGCAAACCCCATAATAAATGAATCTTAGTTACTAGCGTCAACTCATTGGGATAAAGTTCAAATACAAGTTAACTATATGTTGTACGAGAAACTAACCGTTGAAAGCAACCCCATAGTCCTGGTTAGGAGTGAGTTTGGTTGCAGCTGGATTGTAGAACAGTTTCAACTTTTCACCCTATTTCAAGAAAGAATTATTAAGCCAACGAGCGTTAAATTTGAGGCTAACATGGGTAGAGAAACTTTACTGTGGTTGGAGGAAGACCGTTCATGGTTTTCCAGAACACTGGAGCTGTCCCCATCTCGAACATTGCCCATGAAGGAAGCTTATATCTACACAAAAATTAATCAACCATCAACTATGTTGCTTTATACTTATTATCAACCAAACTAACAAAGAAGACAGACTCTTTGATCTCTTCGAGCGGTGCAAGAGTGGTGGCAGCAGCTTTTACTTGCAGTTCAAGTTTCCTCCTTGGAAATCTCCTCTGTATTGGACTAACCGTTGAGCTGTACACTGCATATATTAATCCAAAAAACCATCCTACTTTACATGCTATAGAGTACATAGATTAACATCAAAGAAGTATTTGTGCCAAAAAAAAATCAAAGAAGTACAAAAATACTTACAAAAACTGCGTTTAGAGGATAAAGAATGTGAAGGAGATACAAAAACTGCGGTGTTAGCAGCTGCAGCCATGGGAACCAATCTGATGAGAAACTCTGTTCAATAGATGAACGAAGAGGAATTGATATATAGTCTCAAGATAAAGATTATCTGCCACCACAGAATAAAATATCTTCTCGAGATGTTTTTCTTAAGCATATGAAAACAAAGACTTTGAAGTGTCCCATAGAGACAAAAAATATCTTGTTTGAATTGTCGGAATTTGGAATTGGAATTCTAGATAAGAAGGAATGGGCCCAAATCAAATAAAGCCCATTTAGGGATAACCAATCTAAGCCCAACTTATGAAATTCAGAATTGTAACTACTGGGGCGATTTGTTAAGTTTCGGAGAACATCAAGGACTAATTCAGTAAAACCAAAAAGAGAGTATCCGTGTTTTAGTTCACTGCCCCAAATTGGCAATCCAAATCCCTAAGACCATCTTATCCTCTCTCTCTAGCCACAAAGATGAGATCTTTGGACACGTCTCTGTCACTCCAACAACACAACAACTTGTGAACATACAAAAAAGACCGACCCTGATTCATACACGAACACACACACACACATATATATATATTGATACTATATATGTATATGTAGGGTTTAACTCTCTCCTCCTCCTTCTCGGCGACAACAATGGCGTCTCTTCTGACCTCTCCCTTAACAAAGCCCAAACCTTTCTTCCTCTCCTCGCCTCCACGACCTCTAACCGCACCGCCGTCGTTGAATCTCGCCGGAATCTCACTCACCCACAACCAAAAGCTCGCTCCTTTCACCCTCCCGAGCCTCCTCGTCTCCTCCTCCGCGTTCAAGGGTCCGAAGAGAGATGTCGCCGCCGCCGCAGCTGCTGCTTCAGCGTCGGAGTCTGAGGGAGATTACAGAAGGATAATGCTTTCGGATGTGATGGTGAAGAAGAAGAAGGACAAGGCGGTTTGGTGGGAGAGAGAGTGGACTTCGATGGATTTCGGCGCTGTTGCTGTGGTTGTCTCCATGCATTTGCTTAGCCTTTTGGCTCCGTTTCAGTTTAACTGGAGAGCTGTTTCGGTTGCTTTTGCGCTTTATATTGTGACGGGTCTTCTGGGGATCACTCTGTCTTTTCATAGGAATCTTACTCATAGGAGCTTCAAGCTTCCTAAGTGGCTTGAGTACTTGTTTGCTTATTGTGGAGCTCAAGCTCTTCAGGTGAGTTGGTGAATGTTCTTAGATTTGTGGGATAGTGTAGTTTGTCACGTATTTGATGCTGTGTTTTTTGTGTCTTCAGGGGCACCCTATTGATTGGGTGAGTACGCATAGGTACCATCATCAGTTTTGTGATTCAGACAAGGATCCTCATAGCCCGCTTGAAGGGTTTTGGTTTAGTCACATGAATTGGATGTTTGATACCAATACTATCACGCAAAGGGTACGTACGGGGGTCCGTTTTTGTTTCTTGTTTCTCATATTTTTCTGGAAAAATGGGTAATCTGATTGTTTTTTTTTCCTTGTCATGTTTTTTGAAGGTTGGAGAGCCTAATAATGTTGGGGACTTGGAGAAGCAGCCTTTCTATCAGTTCCTTAAAAACACCTACATTTGGCATCCGGTGGCTCTGGCGGTGGCTCTTTACGCAATGGGTGGCTTCCCCTTCATAGTTTGGGGAATGGTATGTTATCTGTTAATGACCTTTCATTTTGAATCCATCACCGTTAATTTCAAGAGAGAGATATAGATAGGACACCTTTTTTTTTGTGTGTGGCTACCAGTTTGCTTGGCCAAATCTCCTCCATTTGATCAAAATCTTAGACAACTTGCTTTTTTGTGTCTTTGTAATTTAGTGCAACTTAATTTAGTAACCTTAGGCCACGCAAGTTGTGTTAATTAATTTAATAAAGCAGAGGACCACAAGTAAACATATCTGATCTATCTTCATGCTTTTGTTATGTTTTTGTTTATTCGCAGGGTGTAAGAATAGTATGGGTATATCACATAACGTGGCTAGTAAACTCAGCTTGTCACGTTTGGGGAAACCAAGCATGGAACACTGGAGATTTGTCTAAGAACAACTGGTAAAGTTCATCACCCATTAAATCCTTTTGATCCATTGAAATATATATAACTTTTATATATAATTGTACTATGATTATTTCAGGTGGGTAGCAGCTCTAGCATTTGGAGAAGGATGGCACAACAATCACCATGCTTTCGAGTTCTCTGCTCGACATGGACTTGAATGGTGGCAATTTGATATGACTTGGTACGTCGTTAGATTCCTCCAAGCCATTGGATTAGCAACCGATGTTAAGCTGCCATCAGAAGCTCAGAAAGAAAGAATGGCACTTACCACCAGTGATTGATGATAGTACGTAGCAACTATGTGGTCAACATCGGAATCAAAACTGTTGTACGTTTCGAGCTATGAAAAATTAAAGAGTTTTTGTTTTTTGGTGTCTTTACATATAAACGTATATATGTTCTATGCAAGAGAGTGTATGCGACAAAACTGATCATGAATTTTAAGTTTTATCTTGTTATTACATTCAATACACAAGAAACTGATTATAGATCTATAAAGTTCTCTTCAATAAATATTATACCCTGTACTAGAAAATTGCGTGTGACAAACTGCTTATATGATTATGAATTTTAAAACTACCATAGTTAGATTGAATACAAAAGGAAAAAAAAGACATTCATGTCCTGTTTGGCCAAGGTGTCCACGGCAATTCTAGATACTCAACAGGTTTGAGCTTTGGAAACGCGGTTTTGAAATCCCACTCAAGGCCTCGAAACAAGATCCCTTTCGGTGTCGCTTCGTGAGCACACGAAGATTCAGGGCACATCTCGGCGTCGAGATAAGTGTTCTCGATCACGAGAGTGGCGGTTCCCAAAGCGGACCGGAAACGGCAGATGTGAACCGCCGGTATCTTGCTTTCTCCTTTTATGAGAATGATTGGGAATGAAAACCGAGTTCCTGGTTTAGCAGATCGACGCCAACCGTAGTCTTTGCGTTTGGACTGGCACCGGTAGACGATTTCCGGGCGGAGTAGCCCGGTCATTGCGTTACGTATTGTAATGTTCGTGTTTACGTAGTCGGGTTCCTTGAGAGCCACGGTGTTGGAAGAGATCATGATGGCTTGTAGAACAAGACACCACCGAGCTAGGGTTTTGATGATGTTGATGTTAGCATCCATCTTCTTCTTTTTTGTGTTCTCGATTTTTCGTTAGTCTCTCTCTCATTAATATATGTGAAGTATTACCATGTTTACCTGAAATCGAAGCTGTTAAACTTTTTTTTCCTTAATTTTTTTTATTTGGAAAGAAAGAAACAAACAAACAAACGGTTCTTTTTCTGTCAGATACAAACAAATGGTTAAAAATGAAGATTTAGTTTCGGATCGTAATCATAACAAAACTGCCAATGCTTAAGCTGTCTCATGTTAGCTTTTATTTGTCGGTTCAATATCGGTTGGGGCAGATCTTGAGCATCAACTCGGGTTTAAACCTACTTTGCTAAGAAAAGGTCATGTTTTTTAAACTGTAGCAACGGTGTCAAACTGATTTAGACACTGACGATCCTAACAGAATGGGGCTGATAAAATGATTAACTGGGATAAAATTGTAACATCCCAAGTTGTAATATGTGAAAAACTTAAGAGAATTGATTTGATTATCTATATCACAAAAATCGACTTATCTTTTCTATTACACATATGTTTAGATTTTAAGAGTTAAGCGTGTTTGGGCTGAAGTAGTGGAAAGATGAATGATTTATCGGGAAGTAATTTGCGACGTGTAAGTGAGGCCAAAACACGGAGAAAATTCATGTTATATGGGCCGAGAGAACATGTATGGATGGTCCATTAGGCGTGAGCGGTCGGGATGTTACAAATATACTCTATTAGTTAATCTCATTATTTAAATCTTTGGACGGCCGGCCAACAAACAGAGAATAGACTACCAATCTCAATCATCTAATCGAAATGTGTGTATTGGCATTGACTTACTACGAGTGCGGATGTTATGAAGTTAGAATGAAACTTCTTAAGCGATAATGTGTTTGAAGAAAAGTCACTAGTTTATATCTTACATCATTTTGATTCCTAGTTTTCCACGCATTAACTATTGAGTTGCTAATGGAGACTAGCCAAGATCTTCCGCTTTATCATTCTACACTCTTCAACTCCCAACGTGAAGCGCCTTTGATGTACCCTTCAAACATTTGTCACCGCGTCAACGTCTATGCGTCGTATTGTTCCATGGGCTAAATGTCACGTCTCAATTTGTTGATATCAAATCTTTGGACGACCGGCGTTGAGAAGAAACTACTAATTTTCCAACACTATCATCTTATCAAATAGTTTGTGTTGACATTTGACTTACTATACGAGTGGGTAGGTAACGAAAATTTGGGTCTTGAGAGATAATATTAAATGGTTGAAGAAAAGTCACTAGCTAGTTTATCTTTCATCATTTAATATCTTGTTTCTCAAGCAATGTTGAATATTACTGTTCCACCTCAAAAAGGCCTATTTAAACGGATACGATCGGTTGATCACTCACACACTTACACAATGGTTTCTATATCGTCATCACTCAAATCACTATCTCCCTTTTCTTCAGCCACACTTGCCTTAAGACCACCGTCAAAACACAACCCTAACAATGTCATCTTCTCTTCTTATAACAAACCTAACTCAAAACTCCATTTTCCCAAAATTTTAGTTGTTTCTTGCAAGAAACCAACCTTCAGTTACGAGGATACACTGAGAGAAACCACCATAACGGAGAAAAGCTGCCGGAAAGTACCCTTTTCTGAGGTTGTGAGGAAGAAGCGAGCATTTTCGGAAAGGACATGGAACTATTGGGATGTGAGCAGAGCAATAGGGATACTTGGTGTTCATCTTCTCAGCCTCTACGCACCTTTTCACTTCAACTGGCCAGCTTTTCGTGTAGCGGTTGGTCTCAGTCTCATTGCTGGAACCGGAATCACGTTGTCGTATCACAGGAATCTATCACACCGGAGTTTTGTTCTGCCTAAATGGCTAGAATATCTCTTTGCTTGGTGTGGCACACTTGCTTTTCAGGTTTGAAAATTGAAAAAAAAACAATAAATTAAACTCACAAAGCTAGTGTTTATTTTGAGCATAGCTTAGTGTTACATTGGTCATATACATGTACAGGGAGATCCAATAGAGTGGGTAAGCAACCATCGTTACCATCACCAATACAGTGATACAGACCGTGATCCTCATACTCCTCGCCATGGTTTTTGGTTTAGTTACTGCTTATGGATCTTTGACACTGGTTCTATTCTCCAAAAGGTACTTAATCAGTGATCCACATGTTTTTAATTCTATCATCGATTGAAATAAAAGACAGGTCTAAATCATGAGTTATATATATACAGTGTGGAGGGGAAGAGAACGCAGCAGATTTGGTGAGACAACCTTTTTATAGGTTTCTACAAAGAACATGGATTTTGAACAACCTCGCACTTTCTCTTCTCCTTTACATCGTTGGTGGCTTTCCTTTTCTCGTATGGGGAGTGGTAACGTTATTCATTTTCTCTCTTTTTATCCTTATTTAAATGAATAGTTTTTTTTGCTAAACTGTAAATATCATATAAATGAACATAGAGCTTACACAAGGTCTAAAGTCTGTACCATCTTGGCAAAAAGAAAATAAAAAACAAGATGGGACAATGATGAACTAAACAACAAGAAACTATCTCAGCCACATGATCATGAGAGAGCTAAAAGGCTTCCTGGTTCTCCTTGCAGAGATAATATGTTTTTCATCTCTTTATCAATACCATGGAACACCATTGCAGAAGAGAGCGAAATCTGGTTGTGAATCAGATTGTTCCGTTGCTTCCAAATGTGGAAGATAGTAGTGTGAACTGCTATTTTCCGAAGCAGAGTAAGTCTCCGTGACGTCGAGGATCGGATCCAGGAAAGAAGTTCGGCCCAGTTGAGAGGCATCGTGTGCGGGGGTCTGCATTTCCACATAACCAGCCTCCAAATGTCTCTACTGTAATCACAAGATAAGAACAGATGGTCCCTTGTTTCATCAAATGCCGAGCAGAGAGGACAAAGTGGAGAGATTTGCATCCCCCACGAAGCCAGTCTTGATCTCGTCAGGAGCCTGTCGTAGTTCGCAATCCACATGGTGAAAGAGTGCTTGGGGATGGCGCCTTTGAACCATACCACATCGCACCAGTCCTGTGTTTCTCCTCTCGGGCGCAAGACCTCCCAAGTGCTGGACGACCTGAAATCAGTAGAAGCAATATTACCAGCAATCCATTCATACTCATCACTCACATGAACAGGTAATGGTAAAGAGATAGTGGTGAGATAAGTATGGAGATCAACTTCCTTTTGTGATCTAGGATGAGGAAGAGACCAATGAGCATCGATAATAGCATCGTCTACCACCGCTGATGACCTTATCCTAAGAGCTCTAGGACCCCCACTCCCTATATAAGTTATCAGCTGGCCAAAGGGAGTCCAAGAATCAAACCAGAACCTTGCTGTCAGTCCATTTCCCAGCCTGGTTTTGCAGAATTGCGAGGCCAGAGGACGGAGATCCATGAGCTTTTTCCAAGTCCAAGAGTCCGCTGCCGAGGCCTGAAGTTCCCAGAAGGAGGTGTTATTGAGATGAGTGCTCCAGTGCCAATCAACCCACAGCGAGTGAGCTTTAGACAAAAGTCTCCATATGAATTTTAAACACAGCACTTGGTTCCAAACCGTGAGATTTCTAAGGCCTAGTCCACCCTCGTCTTTAGGGAGACAAACTGTCTGCCATGCAATTTTTGCTATGCCTTTTTTTTCTATGTCACCAGACCAAAGGAACCGAGAGCACAGAGATTCAATCCCTTTGATACAGCCTTTAGGAAGGATGAAGGCTGATAGCCAAAACGAGACAATTCCGAAGATGACAGTTTTTAATAATTGCAGTCTTCCAGCAAAGGAGAGGATCTTCACTGACCAAGATTGGAATGTGGCTGTGAGTTTTGTCATTAGCGGAGCGTACTCTGAAATTTTCAGTTTCCTGCTCATGAGGGGCAGACCGAGGTATCTAATGGGGAGCTGACCAGGAGGGAAACCGTAGCTCGCAATGGCCTGTGTTTCACTTTGGTCAAGACCCGCGGTAAAGAGCTCAGTCTTGGTCGCGTTGATTAGTAGGCCTGACCATGAGGCAAAATCATCTAGACACTCCGAGATCCCATGAAGACTGTTGCTTGATCCATCGAAGAACACCATGACATCATCTGCGAACATGAGATGCGTGATTTTCAGGTCGCGGGTTCTTGGGTGGTATCCAACGGATTCATTTTCAAACCGAGAAAGCAGGAGGCGAGAGAGACACTCCATGGCTAGTACGAAGAGATAGGGTGAAAGCGGGTCACCTTGTCTGATCCCTTTGGTGCTGTTAAAGAAACCCCCAGTTGTCCCGTTAACTGAAATCGAGAAGGAAGCGGTTGTAAGACATTCCGAGACCAGGGTGATATAGCTCTCAGGAATTGCCAAAGCCCTCAAAGCCGCAATGATAAAGTCCCAACGCACACTGTCAAACGCTTTCCTCAAGTCAACCTTCAACATACCTCTCGGAGATGTGGCCTGCGAGTTATATCCATCAACCAGATCAGTGGCCAGTAGGACATTTTCTGCAAGGAGACGACCTGGAAGGAAGGCCGACTGTGCTTTGGAGATCATAGATGGCAGAATGTCCTTAAGCCTTGAGGCCAGTAGCTTCGCAATTACCTTATACACCGTGTTAAGACAGGATATAGGTCTGAAGTCTGTCGTCAAGGAGGCATTCAGCTTCTTGGGGATTAAGACAAGGTTCGCTGAGTTCCACTGCTTTAGTAATTTTCCAGAACTGAAAAATTCTAAGATCGCTTCAGTAACTTCTGGGCCGATGATAGGCCACGCTGCAGTGAAAAACTCAGCCGAGTAACCGTCCGGTCCACCAGATTTATTTTTAGGCAGTGTGAAGAATGCCTCTTTTATCTCCTCGGGTGTGAACCTTTTTTCAAATCTGAGGCGCTGATCGGTGGAGCATCTGACATCGTATAGCAGGTCTAGATCACTTTGAACGAACAACTGAGGCGAGACCGGGCTTCCAAGGAGATCCGAGAAATAATTATCACATAATTTTTGAATGCCTTCTTGAGAATCCACCCTTTCCCCCGTATCAGAAAGCAAGAAATGTATGTGGTTCATGGCCTGGCGAGTAGAAGCATACCGATGGAAGATTCTGGAGTTACCATCTCCACAAGCAAGCCAGTTGACGTGTGATCGTTGGAAGAAAAAGGTTGTCTCCGCTGCAGAAAGCTCCTCCCATTCCTTAAGGGCCTGTAACTCAGTTGTGGCGTTAACAGTGGAAGGGAGAGACAACATTGCTGTTTGCGCCTGCAGAAGCTTTTCGTGAGCCTGTGCAGTCCGCTTTTCGATACCGGAGTAGTTCAGCTTGCTGAAGTCTCTGATATCTTTTTTCAAGAGTTTCAGTTTCCGGGAGAGCCTGAACATTGCAGAGCCTGTTACGTTTGCAGAAAACCAGCTAACACAGACCATCGCTTGAAAACCCGGGTTTTGAATCAGGAAATTGTAGAATCTGAAAGGCTTCTTTGTCCTGGCCTGATCCGGCTGTAAAGATATTGTGATAACCGCGTGATCAGAGAAGTCTGGTTTTCCTACAAACGCCACGCAGGAAGGGAAGATGGAGTACCACTCATCATTAACCAAACTCCGGTCCAACTTCTTTGCTAGGGGAGCTAGCTTCCTCTTGTTCCACCAAGTAAAAGTGGTTCCCCTGAAATTAAGATCATCCACATTAGCATCTAATAGACACTGATTGAAATCTCTAATCTTTTTATCACTATTAAGAGAAGGAGTTAGAGAATGTTCTGAGGGATCTCGGATTTGGTTGAAGTCTCCAATGATGAGCCAAGGCTTTGAGCTGATGCCAAAAGAAGATCCAAGAGCTGAGATTTCGCCCCAAAGAAGTTGACGCTGTGCTGGATCGTTAGAGGCGTAGACTGCAGAAATAATAAACGTAGACTGAGGCGAAGTAGGCCAGGTGACCTCCGCTGTTATCATCTGAAGAGATTTAGATAGGATAGTAACTAGAATAGAGGGATGCCACACAAGCCATATCTTTCCGAGGGGAGAAAAACTGTAGTTTCCTTCAGCAGACCAACCCGGAAAGAGCTGAGAGACAAATTTATTCATCTTGAGATGCTTCACATGAGTCTCAAGAATTCCGCCAAAAAGAGGTGAGTTGATCCTAGACCATTTACGTAATCCGCTGCGGTGGGAATAGTTATTTAGACCGCGTACATTCCAACAAAAAATGTCTGTCGCCATATATTAAAAATTGGTTTTGGGGCTCCTGCCCCTGTTTCCTTTCTGGCCCGACTTCAACAGACCTGCAAATTTCTTTTTATTCCGCACAACCTCAAAATCATCCTCATGAACCGAGAACTCTCCTTCTTCCAGCTCAGATTCAGAGGATTCCACATCGGATGAGTCTGACGGGAGATCAGATTTCGAGGACTTAGAGATCGCTGAGCCGCTGCCCTGCCTTGTTAACCGAAGGTACTCAGGAGTGTTACTTGTTCCTCCTTGCTCCGTGATCCCCTTAGCTCCAAGCGTGGAGTTCTTGACAATCTCTGTGCTTTGAACCTCAGGTGGCCTCTCCTTCTGAGTAATCTGGTTAATCTGAGCACCTTCCTGATTTGGTGGACCCTGCTGAGTAGAGGTAGAGACTTGGTTCGACCCCTCTGCTTGATCAACAATTTTCCAGACCTGGTTCCCTCTGGACTTACTGCGCCTAGTTCTCTTTTTCACCTTTTCACCTTTCTGTTTTGTAGGACAGTTGGTCGTAGAGTGGGACGCGGAGTTGCAATGAGCGCATACTTTAGCAGCTGAAGGACATCTCTTTGTGACATGACCTATCTCCTTGCAAGATTCACATACCGGTGGCATCCAGGGACTAGAGACCATAACTCTACTGATCTCGCCAGAGTCAAACTGAACGTTGACGGCTTCAGGTAGAGGCTTTCTTGGATCGATGATCGTGAAGACCTTTGCAACCTCAAGGTTCGTTTTATTCGCAGTAGCCGGATGCAAGAATTTAGGATCTCCAACCAGTCCCGCAATCCTTTCAAGACCATCTTCGTTAAAGAATTGGAAGGGAACTTGTCGAAGTTCCAGCCAGATAGGAGCGGAGGTAAGCTCGGGTTTTGCAGGAATAACTCCAGGTTCCCACTTTGCCACAAACATAGTCTGACCTTCGATCTGCCATAGACATTGCTTGATGACTCGCGCCCTAGTAGCTGCGTTTGGGATTCTGAAGAGATAAGCAAAGCCTTCCATCTTAGAAACCGAGATGTCTCTGTACTGCCTGCTCCAGATCCCATTTACTATGTTGTGCAGAGTTCCTTGTGAAGGTGGATCAGAGTAGAACTGCCCCAAGACAAAAGAATCCCATGCTTTCCTGTTTTTCTCAATCACGGAGTTGGGAATTTTGATACACGCCTCACCCGAAGGAAGGGTAAAGGCTTCTCCTTTCTTAGATAGGCGCTTTCCATAGCCTTTAGCATGAGCACACCAGTCATTGGTAGGATCCTGTTTTGCTGGAGCTTGCATCTTTTCTGAAGCTTCCGTAACAGCAGGGGTTTCTTTGAGTTGGCCTGAGACCGGTGAAGCGTCGACTTCTACTACTGGTGAAGGTAGAGCAGGAGCTATTACCGGAGATCCCTGTCCAACAATGGCTACTCCCACCGGGTGATCAAGACCCGCTGTAGTAACTTTCTCAAGTACCTGCGAGCACAAAACAACAGATTTGGCATCAGCAGTAACTAGTGGGGGGGGACCTTGAACGAGGTCCTTATCATTAGAATAGAGTACACCTTGAAACTCAGGACCCGAGGAGCTGTAAGGTTCTTCGCCTAAGCTCAACTCACGGTTTGAGAGTTCACCATCCGCACCAACTGGAGTAGGATCAGCCACAGGAGCAGCGATCTCTGTCTCAAGAGGTTGTGGAGGAGGGGTTCCGGCCTCCAGACGAGTGAGAGTAGGATCCGCCGCTGGAACGGTGATCTCTGACTTCAGGGTCGGTGGCGTAGAGAGGATTAGCCCTCGTTCTGAGGTTTCGAGAGGGAGCTGAGCGACCGCATCGACGATAGGTTCGATTTGGCCCTCTGGAGCTTCCGACGAGTCAGGCGGGGGCAGATCGGGGTGATTGGATTTTGACGGAGGAGACGATTTCACAGGGGGTGATTTCGTCGGGGATTTTTTGGGCTTTTTCTTCTTCATCGCCTTTGGAGAAGACGAAGGAGAAGGCAGGTCTCGGAGACGGCTCCGGATGAGACGGCGGTGAGCTGCCGGGATCGGCACCGTGGAAGATCTCGATTCGCCTTTTCGTCGCCTTTAGGTGAGAGAAAATATAGCCGTTTGTTTTAAATGAATAGTTACTCTTAAATCTTAATGTAAGCTATATGTGCCAGGGAATTAGAACTGTATTCGTGTTACATTCCACATTTGTGATGACGGCAGCCTCGCATACATGGGGAACGCAGGCATGGAGAACCGGAGATCTCTCCAAGAACAATTGGTAAGAGAAGTATATCTTAAACAGGATTATAGTCTGAATATTTTGTTTTTTTTTTTTAATATATACTTTTGAGTTGTTTATACCTAATTAAAGTCCCTAAATGATTGGAGGTGGCTGGCGATAGTAACGCTAGGGGAGAGCTGGCACAACAACCATCATGCATTCGAGTTCTCTGCTAGACACGGACTTGAGTGGTGGCAACTCGACATTACCTGGTATTTTATTCGATTTCTCCAAGCTCTTGGACTGGCGACAAATGTTAAGTTAGTTACCGAAGCTCACAAACAGAGATTCACCTGTGATGGATGAATGTTATTTATACACATGGTCGAATCTTCACGTAAAATGTTAAGAGAAGAGGTGCGTTTGAGGGAATACAATACCATGTAATATATCTATATGTATTCCAGCCATCGGTCTCCTAGTGTTTTCGTTTAATATATTTTCTCTTTTATTGATCTTAAGGTAGGTTGAGCATGCACTGTTTTATATATATATATCGATATGTCATAGTTAACTAACTTAATATTCGGATATGCTCAACTCCTCACGTGAAGCACTTTGATGCCCCCTCCAACATCGTCATGCACGTCAAGAATCGTATTTCTTTGTGCAGTCATAGTTCATTACGTGTTGTTAACGTCACCGCTCACTTTGGAAACTAGGGTTGATTACGTTCCTCATTTTAATGATGTAACATCTTTGGATGGGCCGGCAAATAGAGAAGAGACTACTAATTTATTAACTTCCAACACTATCATCTACTCAACAAGTGTTTGTGGACATTGACTTACTACGACCAGGAGGTAACTGAGAATATATATATATATATATATATATATGTTCTTATCACTCAATTCCTTATTTGAAGAAAACGAGTATCAAGAAAAGTGATTAGTTTATCTTCTCTCATCAGTCATCACTCAGTTCCTTAATTTCCACGCAACTTTGACTATCATTAGCCAATATCTAGCTTAGGTCTTCTCATTGATCGCTTGTGATCAGCCTTTCCACTTCAGTGTGTTGATTTCGTATAGTTTCCTAACCTATCCTTTTTTTTCTGAACAAAGTTTCCTAACCTATCCAAACGAGTACGATCAATTGATTTTCCATTACTTCATACTCACAACATTGTTTCTTTTATAACCAATCTCTCTTTTTTTTACCTCCTTAAACTTGTCCGAGAGCACGATCGAAGTACAGTTATATTGAGATTTGTCATTGCTGTTGGTCCAAGAACAGTAACATTTTTGAATTTGCTAATCAATATTTCCTTTGGCAAAATATAAAGTCATGCGTCAATGGTAAAAAATAAACGAATATAGAAACTTACAGAACAAAAGAATATCATGGAATTTGATAAGAATTGGGGTTTTGTTTATCCTGGATCATGAACAAGTAACTAAAGCAAAATAAAGGAGAAGGGCAAGTACTACACACTTAGGGTCTCATGCATTTGACTAAAACATCCACAAATCTCTTGTACATGTGTTGCTTCATGTACATCTTCTCAACCTTCTTACGTCCTTCCCTGCCTAGCTGTAGCCTTGTAGATGGGTTTCTAAGAAGAAACAATAGATTCTGAGCTAACACTTTGTTACCTGGCCTCCCCACCGGGTGAAGCAGACCTGTAACATTGTGCTCCACTATCTCTCTTGTTCCTCCTGCGTCTGTTCCAAGCACCTGCTCCATGGAAAAAAACAATCACTAATTAGGATGAACAACATTTCATGTTCCTCTATCAAAATCATTTTTTTCTCACCGGAAGACCATAAGCCATTGCTTCGATAGTCACTCTCCCAAATGTTTCACCAATTCCCTGTTTTCATAGATTGAACAAACGCTTGATAGTGTCTGTTGTGTAAGTGAAGCCATAAAAAATATCAAGATAAGAAACGTTACCTGGGAGTTTGTTACGTAGACATCTGCTGCAGAGTAAAGTGAGGCAACACGAGTGGTCGCTAGAGTCCACACAACCGAGTTCGATAAGTTCTCATTCTTTGACAAGAAGTTCAACATTTCCTTAACGTACGCAACTTTGTTGCTCTTGGACCCAACTGATCCGAGAAGAAGCTTAAACTCTCGTTTCCGTGTTACGTTGGCAGAGAACAACAGCTTCCTTTTACCGGTGGCAGACAGAGGAGACGGGTTGTCAGGAGCTGGAGACTTGATTTTGATCTTCCGCGATGAACCTCTTAACCGGTGTCTGACTGAAAGACTAATCTTCTCTTTCTTGATGCCACTGATGTGTTCTGGTTCCTTTGCTCTCTCTAGTGCCAAGGCGGCAGATTCAAGGAGAAGAAGCTGTCCTTTCGTCGGGTTAATGCTGCTAAGAGACATCACAAGCATATCTTTATCTGTCAAACCAAACTCCTTTCTGACTGATTCACGCAGCGTTAGTCTTTTCGCCTTCATCATCTCTGTGGTCAGCGTTGGAGTGTTCAGCGAACTTGAAATCCCGGCTACAAAAGCCAACTCATCGTTAACGGAGAGCGGAACGATAACTGGCTGAGACCTAAGCTTTACGTGCTCCTCTTCGCACCATGTTAACCATTGTTTACTCTGTACTTCAGATAGAAAAATAAGCAGCTTCACACGGTCAAGCACAGGCTTCGCACGATCAAAGTACTCTCTCCGGTTCTCCATTACCCACCAAGCTATTTGACTTCCACCAGCTGGAAACTGATCCATGTATTGATCAATCCATGTAGCACAAACAGCTGATCCTGCAACGACAAGATCTGCTTTCATTGCGGTTTTGAAGCTGAGCTCTCCTTTGTCTTCAACCACTTTGATCCTTCTCCTCACAAGCTCTTGCAACAAACCACCCCTCCTGCTCAGAACCACTGCGTAGACCGTTGCGCCACAGCTCATAAGCTCGGAAGCCAGCTCCATCATCGAGATCGGAGCACCGGTCATGGATAGTTCATGGAAAAGCAGGACGAATCTCCTCGACCAAACAAGTCGTTTAAAGTCTGACTTCCTGTCGCACGTCCCTGACCGCTTCTGCGGACTCCACTCGAGAATCCTATCCTCTAGCGATCCAAAAGGACCGAAAAGCTTACCGTAGGTAACGTTCGTCTTCGGAAGCTCTGGATCTTGCTCATCCGAATCCTCCACCACCACTTTTCTCACCTTCTGAGTCTTTCTCCTCCTCCTCGTCCTCATCCTCCTCCTCTTGGCACTCAAGCTTCGTCGAGGCGTGGCGTCATCCTCTTTCTTGGCGAGAGCCACATGCATCTTCTTATTAACATCTACATGTACTACATTGGTACCATCTACTAGAGTGTGAGAACTCTGCTCCACATGCAAAGCATCCTCCCTAAGTTTGCCTCCGAAACGCAAGTACTCGAGTTTGTTATCATCATCATGCGCATGCGCCCAACGGGACTGAACGTAGAAGCCAAGATAGGTCCAGAGAGTGATCAAAAGCAGCCAGTAGAGAAGACGGTTGCTTCTGAACCACTGAAGAGCTCCGCCGCCGCCGATAGCTTTGTTGACCTCTCTGCGTGGAGTCCTGCCTGAGTGTACTCTCCTGAACGTAGGTGAGCCCCTTGGAGGCGAAGACTTGAAGCTGCCGCCTTGTCTCAGTGGTGATAATAGCCCAAGATCCTCCATAGCATCATCAAGTATCCTCCTAACACCGCAAGAATCAGAAAAATCAAAAACAGTTGTTGTGATGGAAGTTCGTTTAGTACTAACTAACGGCTAGGATCATCTCGAATTCGAATTTATTGATCAATGAGATCGCGTTTGTTTGTTCGTTCGATAGGAATCAAATGCAGTTACAAGATCAAGATCGTAGCAGCGAGTGAACTTACTATTCGCGAACCTCCGATCGATGATCCAAATGCCTGGGGGGATGCGATGCGATGCTCTCAAGTAGAGAAACGAAGATTGAGAAAATCTACGATCGAGAAGAAAAGGTAAAGTCAATGTTCATCAACGAAGCGAGACGAAAGTCATATCGATGCAAAGAGAGGAGAAGAAACAACGCAAGAGCTTGAAGAAGAAGAAGAAGCAGAGACGAAGACGAAGAGATTATAATGCAGATAGTATTCACCTTTGACTCTAAAGCTTGAGCCAAGAGCTGAACAGAATCGCCGGGAGAGGAAGAGAGAGAGAGAGAGAGGTCGGAGACTCGGAGTTAACTGAGTCAGAGCTGCACAAGTGGCTGATTTTTCCGTTACTTTTAGTAATTGATGGTTGGTTCTTCTTTGAGTAATTATTGTTAGCTGACGTCATGTCAAATTATTAATCAGCTGCTCCCTTTCCCAAGAATGAAATGGTTCACACTCACACGTGGTAGCAACTCGTGTGGATTTTGCAAATTCTCTGGTTCTTTATTTTCTGGGGAAATTAAAAGGAATAAATTGAAAAAACAAATGAATAACTTTTGAGGTAAAACATTTCATTAGTCGTCCAAAAAAAAAAACTTTTGCGGTAAATCATCAAAAATCAAAGTATTAAAAAGACTACATTTTTTCTGTTAATTACCTAAACTACATTATTAATGTAGTAGACACACTAGAAAAATATTGAAGTGGTTCCGACGTCCTTTTTGGCCGTTGATTCATTGAATTTTTTTTTTGTCAACGTTGATTCATTGAATAATCAGGAAAATGGTGAAACTAATCTCATTTTAAAATATGATTTATTTAATAAACTTTAGTTAGAAGGAAAAAGAAAATAAAATCTGATTTTGGCCCCTAAATTTCTAGTTCTTTCCATTATGAGCTCCACCACTGTTACTAACATCTATAGGGCTAGGCGTTCGGGTACCCATTCGGGTTTCGGTTCAGTCCATTCGGGTTTCGGGTTTTCGGAGTCAAAGATTTCAGCTCCATTCGGATATTTCTAAATTTCGGTTCGGGTTCGGTTTGGATCTTTATGGGTTCGGTTTGGGTTCGGATAACCCATTTAAAATGTTTTTAAATTTTCAAAATTCATTATATACTTTAAATTTTCAAAATCTATAAGAAAGATAATATATTACATATAATTTTCATAACATATATGTCAAAATACATTAATTTAACATATAAATTGGTTTTCTTTGAATATTTGGATAAAGAATCAATAGATATTTAACTATTTTGGTGTTTTCAGTATACTTTAGCTATTTTAAACATTTACTTTTGACTATTTGCATATATTTTCCGAGTATTTTGGAAAACTTAAAGGTATCTTATATATTTTCAATATTTTTAATATACATTATATATAAAAATAATGTATATATTTAAGTATATAAATTTATTTCAGATACATTCGGGTACCCAAAATATTTCAGTTCGGATCGGGTTCGGTTTCGGTTCTTTAAATACCGAAATTTTGAACCCGTTCGGATATTTAATCAATTTCGGTTCGGATTCGGTGCTACTTTTTCGGATCGGGTTCGGTTCGGTTTTTCGGGTTCGGATTTTTTGCCTAGCCCTAAGCATCTACTACTGCTATCAACATGATACTCCTTGTAAGCCTGAGAAGCATATACTTATTATTCTTAAGAAGTGGTACCAGATCGTCTCCAAGTTGGAGACTCCAACTACTTCAACTTCAAACCTACATTAATTTCTCTGCTTCAAGCTTAACCAAAAGTTTCTTGATGTAAAAGATTCTGATACACAACGCATCTCCTCGTTAAGCCATGAGTCAGCGAACTCAATCTTTGAGGAAGTTGGCACGGGTTTGCAGTAGCTGCATTCTCTGAGAGTGAGATGCCACTAGTCGTTGAGTGACTCTTTTTTTGTTTGGCTATCAAGGAGATGCGAGCAATATAACTTGAGGGAATCTAGCAACGTGTGGTGCTATAATCTCGCCGAAATTGTAATAGGTTATGAGTACACGGGCTCGTAATTGGCGTATACACCATCTGCAAGAAAAACAAAAAGAAGGCAGTTCAAAAGTAGCTCAGCTCTCTTGCGAAGTTTCTTTGGTTATAAGGTAAGATTCACAAGAATTGATCTTCAAAGCTAACCTGCAGGTTTCTGAAGACCTACACCAGCTATACAAGAAAGAGCGTAGATAGAGATTTAATCTTCCTTTTAATAGACCGAAAGATATAACTACCCTCCTTCGCAGCAGCAGCGACAAACAGAGAGAGACGAAGGAAGAGAGTTTCGTTTCTTACAGTATTTTCTATCAGCCTTTGCACTTGTAGTTTAGAATGGACCAAAACGTTACACTAAACTACGTTGTTTCATCACGAATTAAGAAGGATTTGAGAGTAACAAAGTGATCAGATTTCTACAAGACCTCTTGCCGTGGCTGAAACGGTAAAAACAATTTCTTTTATGCAATACAATTAATTATACACAAAATGATTTAGAATCATCTAAAGAACAAACACTTGTCATGAATGGCTCTGATAAAAAAACATAGAAGAATTAACAACACTTGCATAAGAACAGAGCAAGGAGAAATACATTAAAAAGGATAAATACATTTACATTGCATAATACAAGCCATTTCGAGTTAACCAAGTCAGAGAAAGAGAGAGAGCGGTTGCTGATTCTCTAATTGATCCCACTTCCACCGTACACGTGTCCCTGATGATGATGCCCCATCGTCACAACCCCACCGTACATCCCTCCTCCCCCATTGTATCCCCCACCGCCGGAGCTTCCGTTTCCTCCGCCGCCGCCACCTTCCTTATCTCCCTGCCTCCCCGTCGTCATCCTCTCCCCTTCGAGCTCCCTGTACTTCTGCAGGTAGACCTTCAACGGCTCCACGTAATCCTCGAACCCTAGCGTCGTCATCGCCCAGAGGAGATCGTCGCCGTTGATCGTCTTCCTCTTCTCTCTCTGGCACTTGTCGGACGCCTCTCCGGTGACGAAGCTGATGAACTCCGATACGCACTCCTGCACGGTCTCCTTCGCGTCCTTGGAGATCTTCGCGTTCCCCGGCAAAGCTTTCTTCATGATCCGGCTCACGTTCGCGATCGGCAGGAACCTGTCCTGCTCGCGCGACGACGCGCTGCCTCCGTCCTTGTGGCCGCCTGAATCGTTGTCGGAGTCCGCCATCTCAGATCGATCGGGGTAAATCGGGGTTCGCCGCGAGAGAGAGAGAGAGGGGGGAAGAGAGAGTGTATTGGGTCCGTTGGATCGAGGGGATAATAATCGGATCGTGGTGACACGTGAGTTGTTATTGGTCGTTCGTTTTGTCGATAAGATTTGTTGTACGTGGCTTTGATCTTATCCGTTGGATCTGAAGAGCGATTTGAGATCTTGGCCTTTGATCCCTTACCTTATCTTCTCCCCAATATTTATTTGAGTGAGTGGTTGTTAATTTCTATTAACAAGATTAACAAGGAAATGGTGAACTAATCTATATTTAGTATTTAGTGTGATTTACTTTCTTCTTTCAAGAATTTTTAAATTTTTTATTTTTGCTATACAAAATTAAATTTTCTATATTTTATAAACTACTTTTATAGTTTTAAGAAATATTAATGAGAATAACTGAATTAATTAAACATTTTTGGTTATAATTATTAGAAAATGTACACTAAAATAAGTATAATACATTTAATTTTAAACATTTATCATATTTTTAATAGTCGTAAATGAACTAAAAAATCTCTTTTGGAAACTGATGGAGTATTTACTAATAATAGTTCTCTGATTACAAAAAAAAGTAACCTAAATGATTGATTATATCCCCTAAACTCTATTTTTAATAGTTGTGTCTTATATAATTGTTTTTAACATCAAAAAATCATTTTATCACTCAAACAATCTCTTATGCAATTGTCTTTTTTTTTGTCAAATGCAATTTTGTTAATCAATACCATTAAATCAGAATCATTCCTAACTTATGCCCTTAATGAATGTTTTAAAGTTTTCCAAAAATATCCTTACTGACATGAACAAACAAAAAAAATCATTAATGGCATTAGTGTCTTTTGATTTTATGGGCCTATTTCAACATTTCAAATGGACTTACTAACTAATTAAATGGGTTATGTTTTTATATAATCAAATTCAAATTCCATAAATTTTTTAATATCAATACCACAAATTAAAGTGTGCAATAATTTTAATAAGTTGATATTAGAGATTGAAATTTTGTAACTACACGGGATAAGATTTAATCAAAATATTATTGGCCAGTTTATATGTTTAGCAATATTTAATATAAATTATAAATCTTTAAAATTATATAATAGCCCAAATAAAAATTTCGGATAACAAATGTTTTGAAAACTGACCGAACACTGAACTGGACAATTTACCGGGTTACTGGGTCATTGAATCGACTGCAGATAAACTGCGGGTGAAACGCAAATTAATAAATGAATTAATTTTATTATATAATAATATATTAGCTAATAAAAAAAAATATATAAAACTAAAGTTACTACTTTCTAAATATCTTTAAAACATAAAATAATAGTTTGGATATGTATATATTTTATGTTTAATAAACATTTAGAATACTTAACTTAACTTTTTATATTTTTATTTTCATTTGATATACAACTAAAAAAATTATCTACTGGTTCAACCGATGGTTCAACTGGTACCATGTTTTGGGTTTTAGTGGGTTTGAACGGGTTTTTGCGGATTTTTAAATTTTGAGTTTTTTACAAACCCAACCCGAATTTATTTTGGGTCACCGGGTTTTCCGGTTCAACCGCGGATCCGGGTCGGATTTCAAAGTACTGGATAAAACTATTGTTTAACTTATGTACAAACATAAAACAGCCGTGGCGCATTTTAAATTGCGTCATACTATACACATTATAACCAATCCGCATATTTGAAATTTGATCATGTCACAGTTTATATAATTAAAACGAAGAAATATCAATCTTTTATATTGAAAAAACAACAGAAAAAATACCCGCCCTTTTAAGGGCGGGTCAGAATCTAGTTAACATTTATAGTAGTATCAATATAATGAAGTGAAAAAGGTTTTATTAGAGGAATAATACATTATTTGTGTTGAACCTCTTTTTTTCCCGGTATAACCCAACAAAACAACACCAATAAGAACAAGAAAAAGAACCACAACTAAGCTTTAAGCACAAGCAAGAATCTCATCAGTTCAGTTAAGTGAACTAAGAAACTCAACCCAAATGTGTTCAGCTCTCTTGGTCGTCTCAAGAGCGAACTCCTCAGCAGCTTGCTCGTCTTTGGCCTTACGCACAGCCACATGATACTCTTCATAAGCCTGAGAAGCCTCCTTAAGAAGCCTTGCTACATTACTCTCCGTCGACTTAAACTTCAGACCAACGCTCACTTTCTCCGCTTCAAGCTTAACCAACAGTTTCTTGATGGCGAAGATTTTGATGGACAAGGCGTCTCCTCCCTGAGCAAGACTCTTAGCTAACGCGAACTCCGCGTCCACGGCTCTCTGCTTCTCCATGGCGGTTTCTTTGAGTAGTTTGGCTCGGGTTCGAGCGAGGTGGACTCTATGAGAAGCCTCGAGTCCTTCTTTAATGACGGTTTTGTATTTGGCTAGTAAAGAGATGTAACCAATGGAAGCCGAGCTGAGTACCTCGTAACGTGTACCGGCTTCTATAATTTCGTCGAAGTTTGGATGGTGTACTAGGTCACGGGCGGTTAGACCGCGTAGCTTCTTTAGGGTTAGCTTTAAGCTCTCTATGCTCTCTGATGTAGCGGATGATTCGCTTGTGGTGGAAGTAACTGATGATGAGCCAAGGACTGTGCTTACCTTTGGGGTTGTTTCTTTTCTATGGGTGTGAACAAGATTGTTCAGTGATGTGGTGAGGCTAGAGGACTCTGAGTCCTAACAAAAAATCAAAATAATAAAGTCAATAAACTGATTTAGATGTTTTGAAAGTGAAATCTAGTTGACAAACCTGGGATTTTGATTTTTCAGCTAGTATCTCTGCTATGTTAATGGAAGAATCTATGTCTGCCTTAAGACCATCTTTCTCTTGGTTGAAACAACCACAAACACCATCTGCAAGAAACATAAACAGAGAGAAGACAGTTCTCTTTTTAGAAAGCTTCAAAGTAACACATGTAACACATGTAATAAATTTAACATTCTCTCAAAAAAAAAAAAAAAAGCTTCAAAGGCTAACCTGCAGGCTTTAGAAGACTGTCAAACCCACCTGTTGAATAAAGAACATATAAACATTGAAACCTGATTTCGTTTAGAAAATATATGTTTGTGAGAATCTGAAGGCTACTTACCACTGAATCCACCATAAGTTTTCTGCACTGTACTAATGGTTGGTGGATTCTTTGCAACTGCTTTGACAACAAATGTAATTAAGTGCTGTCTCAGAAACAAAAATTCAAAGATATAGACATGACATAAGCAGAAATAAAAAGAGTTTCTTACAGTCTTTTTCATTAGCCTTTGCACTTGCAGCTTCTGCATAATAGAAGTGAAAGACAAAGCCAAACTCTCAGATTATATAGAGTAATCTCCAAGTTAGATTTGTTTGTATCTCAAGATTACCTTCATATTCACGTTCGATTGCTTCTAGCATACTGTTTCTATGAGTTTCAGCTGTTAACAAAAAGGAACAACAAGTTTTAAAGTTTGATCTCAGGAGGCTTTGAGAGGAATAAAGGTAGCACAGATCATTATTATTATTACCTTGTTCTTCATGATTATTGATCTCTACAAGTCCTCTTGTTGCAGCTGAAACATGGAATATGATATGTAAGCAGATATTATTGTAACAAGTTTATGTGGATTCATCAAAATTAATTGCGCCAAGAATGGTACAAAGGTACCTTCAAACTCGCGTTCAATAGCGTCAAGCATACTCTTTCTCCTTGCAGCTGTAACAAAAAGTTGAGAACGATTCAGGTTACATTAGAAACAAAAATGGAAATACAAGGGGAAGGACTTTTACAATGTTCATCATCATCATTGTCTTGGGTTGAATCACTAGCCTTTAGCTCCTCAAGACCTTTTGTAGCAGCTGCAAGTAAGAACATAACCAAAAGAAATTAACTTCTTGATATGTTTTAATGGGTTTACATTTTTAGGCTAAGAAGTTCAGTGTTACGTGAAAGTTAACCTTCAAACTCGCGTTCGATAGCTTCAAGCATACTATTTCTCCTTGCATCTGTAACAAAACAATAAAAATCATTCTTCAGAACACAATGTAAAAGATGCAAATTAATCAGAAGCAAAGAAGTTAAAGAAAAGTTATTACTATGTGCACTGTCATCTCCTTCAGTGAAATCATCAAGGTTTAGTTTCTTAAGACTACTTGTAGCAGCTGCATAGTAGTTTAGATCAAAACACACAAAAAATGATTCGAGATTTGTTATGATAACCACAAGAGCTCATTAACTAATATGTTGAAAGTACCTTCAAATTCACGCTCAATCTCATCCAACATACTTTGCCTCTTTGCAGCTGATGATAACAAAGATAAAAACACATGTTTAAGACTAACACTCCAACAAAGGTAAAAAAAAAAGGTTATCTTACATTGGTCTCCTTCATCTTTGTTATCGGCAAGTTCATCAATCTGTTTAAAACTTTCTGTAACGGCTGCATGAGAGGAAAAAAAAACTCTCAGAACTTCTTGAACCAAGAAGGAGGTTATATAGATTCTCTCTGCATATATATACCTTCGAACTCACGCTCAATTGAATCCAGCATACTCTGTCTCCTCGCAGCTGTGAACAAGACAAAAGACATCCATATCTAAGAAAACTGAATGAGGGAGAAAAGTTATCAAAGTAGAGAGATAACAGTTTCTTACCTTGCTCTTTGTCATCATCTTCGACAGTGTAGGCATTAATCTTTAGCTGTTTAAGACCACTTGTAGCAGCTGCAAGTAGAAGAAGATGTAAATCTAAGAATGTGAACCCAATTAGGACATACATAAAGTGTAATGTCAAGATACCTTCAAAGTCACGTTCGATCTCATCTAGCATACTTTGTCTCTTTGCAGCTGTATTATACAGACAATCAGATCTATGAGTCATCTACTTGAGATTAAAGGTAATCATTATAATAGAGGGAAAAACTAAATATTACAGTGAGTATCATCATCTGTGCTTGAGGTTGAATGTCTTAGTTCTTCAAGACCTTTTGTAGCTTCTACAAGCAAAGTAAAAAGTAGGACTAAGATGGTATTGTTAAAGATACCTAAATAAAAACAGTATACTTACCTTCAAACTCTCTTTCAATCTCTTCCAACATCTTCTCTCTCCTTGCAGCTTATAAAAACAACACACACAAAATCTGACTCAAGAATACTGTAAACAAGAATAAGACATCAAAAAATGTAACAATAGGATATTGTTTTGTACCGTGTTCTGCATCGTTGGCTCCGGTTAGATCATCAGCCTTTAGTTGTTCAAGACCTTTTGTAGCAGCTTCAAGAAGGAAGACACAAACAAAATGTTAGCTAACATTTTTAAAGTGTTTAACTTAGATAGATGTTATAATGAGCAATGTCAATATACCTTCGAAATCGCGTTCAATCTCTTCCAGCATGCTTTTTCTCAATGCAGCTGTAACACAAGAACATAAACAAAGCTTGGACTTATAATATTATGAGGAAGAACCAAATGTGATGGCAACAAGTACTACAAGAAGAGAGTGTGTGTGTTTTACATTGTTCATCATCTTGAGTGGAATCATCAATCTTGAATTGTTCAAATCCAGCAGCAGCAGCTGCAAGTAATAATTATGAGACAATGAAGGATCAGTAAGAATCTATCAACAACAATGGCTTCAAGAACTGAATGTGAAACATGGAAAGGTACCTTCAAACTCGCGTTCGATCTCTTCCAACATTTTCTTCCTGTGAGCAGCTGAAACAAAAAAAGGCAGCATAGGAAACACTCTTTTAGCAAGAAGGGTTCTAAGTGAAAGATGAGAAGTATTTGTTTTTGTTTCCTAACCTAGCTTTTCATCATCCTTAGATTCATCAACTTTGTTGATACCATCAGATCCAGCTTGTTTAAGTTCATTGATTTGTGCTGTAATCAAGTAACACAAAAGAAAACAAACTCTTCATGTTAACATTTTTATTCAAGCTTGTTCCAGAAACGAAATTAATATAAAAAAAAACAGATCAAAAAACAGAGTAAACGTGTTTGACTTGCCTTGGAACTCAAGTTCGATATGGTCCAACATACTTGAAGGTTTAACGACTTCATCAGTAACAGCTCCTAACTATAGATCCAGAGATTAATTAAGAGTTCCTCAATTTGCAAGAATCTTTAAATCATAGTCATCCAAAGCTAATTAATAAACAGTGATTGACCTGAGACGAGGTATCGGAAGAATCTTTAGTAGTTTCCACTGATTCTTCTGATAGAGACAGAGATATTGTGTTGTTATCAGTCACTGTACTGTTTTTCTGCCCACTAATCTGGTCTCCTCCTTCGTTGCCTTGGAGAGAAGCTGCAAGCAAAAACTCACAATTTGCTTGTTGTTTATTAAAGATTGGTGTGATCATATTAGCTTTAACAATATATCTAATATTACCTTGATATTCACGCTCAATCAGATCTAAATTTAAACCTGTAGTTCCTTCATCCTAAAACCAAAAGAGAAAAAGTCAATACGTTTCAAACCAAGTGATAGGATCATTTATTTGGTTTGATAAATGTATACGGTTTAAGAAAAGGTGTTCACGTGGATGACGTACCTGGCAAGAAACTTCGTAAAAACTTGAGAGGACGAGACACAGAGACAAACACAGAGCTAAGAACTTGGTTCCCATGGCGTAGAATCTTATCACAAGATGTCAAATGACAGTGTCTCTGAAGCTTGAGTAGAACATATAAACCCTTCACAACCCAACGTGGCTTTTTTGTTTAATAATAGAAATTCACGTGGCTTTAATTTTATATAGTTTCTAAGTTCCTGCTTATAAATTTCTTTTACGCTTTTTATTGGTTTTGACTCCTAGTAGTTTTTTTAATGACATCTCCAGGACATACCTTACTTTCAGTAATTTCTTTGTTGGCGTTCAGTAAGTATGACATATTTTGTTTCTTTGAATATGTTAATGACGAGATTTTTGAAATAAACATTTTTGTATTTGGAATGTTAAGCTATAAGTTTAAATTCTGAAATATAAATAGAGTATTCACGCTAGCTATTCAGAATAGAACATGAAATATAACTATATACTCGGTTTAACTAATCTTGTCTGCGTACTACGTTTATCTTTTAACAAAACAAAAAAAGGAAAAACTTGTCCACTTATTGCGAACCTTCTTTGCTGATTCAAATCAATATGCGATGGTCATAACTACCAACTCGTATCTTTCAGATATACTCAAGTGTTTTTTAATTACACCCATTGGCGGAGAAATCTGTACTAGCATAAGATAATATTAGCGTGGAACATGAGACATTTAAAAACTTATTATGGAGTGACAACATATGTGTCGTTTACAACTCAATTATCGATTATTTAAATATATCTTAACGAGAGCATTGAATTCAAAATCAGACTTACAGATCTCAAGGACGTCGACTATAATTTATATTGTACTCCCTCTATTTCAGAAAGATGTATATTCTAGGAAAATTTTTTGTTTTAAAAAGATGTATTTTTCATGTTTTCAAAGCATATTTTGTCAACTAATAATGAAAAATTGTGTGTTTCAAAAACATTAATTGCATTTCTTGAAATCCTATTGGTTTAAAAATATAGAAAATATAAAATTACAAAAAATTATGCATTAATAACTAAGTTTTAATATGATTTCTTAATAAGTGTGAAAATCCTAGAAAATGCATCTTTAAAAAACAGAGGGAGTATTACTAATCCACATTTATTAGTTCATATAAAACTCCTTCTTAACAAATCTGCAGGTCCTATATAAGAGCATCTCCAATGTAAAACTCCATATTTTACTCCAAAATAAAGTAAAAGTGAATATAGAGTAAAAATGCTCAAACCCAACTCCATTTTCCACTCCATAATGGAATAATGAACAAACAAAAAATGGATTACTCTATTTATGGAGTAAATTTCATTATGAAGTGGGATATGAAGTTTGGTTGGAGCATTTCTTACTCCATATTCACTTTTACTCTATTTTAGAGGAAAAAATGGAATTGAATTGGAGATGCTCCATTTTTTCCTCCAAAATGGAGTAAAAGTGAAAATATAGTAAAAATACTTCAACCCTATTCCATTTCTCACTTCATAATAGAGTGATTCATAATAGAGTGATGAACAAACAAAAATTAGATTACTGTATTTATGGAATAAACACTATTATAGAGTTACTATTATGAAATGAGATATGAAGTTGGGTTGGAGCAATCTTTACTCCATAATCACTCTTACTCCATTTTGGAGAAAAAAATGAAGTGGGGTTGGAGATGCCCTAAGCACGCTCCCTCTTCATTTACCTTATTAATTTAACCCTACAAAGCCAATAATTAACACTTTTCTTTTCTTACTTCAAACACTTTTTTTGTTAAAGACATCAAACACTTTTCTTTTGGGATCTAGTCGTTTAGTTCAAGTATAAAAAAAGTTTAGATGTACAATGAATGATGTAAACTGATAAAGGCAGCCTGCTGATTAAATAATTTTAGCTTTCAGTTCATTCCGTTCTATATTAATTTTTATTAACAAGTAGTATTTTTTCCACGAATAACATGTTCTAAAAACATTATAAATTAATATAACATATGAAAAGTACAACAGCCTGACGGTGAGAATCAAATAAGAGATTAAGAGGAGAATCAATCACATTACTTCCCCGGAAAATGCGCCACCGAGCTTGCTTCCTATGTCCTCATTTCGTGACTCTAGCATTTCTTATGTTTCTTCTAACAATAGTTTCCTAAAACGTGCTAACGACGTAACGTAGAGTGATAAAATAAAAACTGATACTTAACCATTATATAAGCATGATCAGTTTTAAATTTTGAATCTCCTAAACAAATAGTGATGTTAACTGAGAAATGGTCTTTTCCTAAACAATACGTCTCAAACACTACACTTGTAACTTGCAAGTCCGGTGAATGCGTTTTTGCTATACTTGAATGCTCGTGGAATGAGCTCAAGTCTCCACATTCTTATGTGCCTTCCTTTCCATCAGTTTCGTTACCTTCTTATCATCTGATCACCACCTGAATCTTGTCGACACAGCAACTCCCGGTATCAGTGTTTCTGTTGTTGTAAACTTTAGCTTATTTCAGTCTCCTGCTCAGCAGCATCTTCGGTTTTCAGCTTGCAAATTAGCCCAATACCAGCAAAAACCTATTTGTTAGCCCAAAGCTCCAGACTAATAAACGAAGACTTTAGGCCCGATCCTTGAGAAGCCTGCTAAAAAAGCGTTCGCTTTATGTATGATAAATTATCAGTTATGTACGATACATATAAAATCGTTTATTGCAAAGCCTACAATTAGAAATTATCTACAAAAAAACAATAAAATATAAAAAGATGGATTTAGAGACACTTCTAAAATAAAAAAGACAGTGAATTTATAACAAAACTTGAATTTTTCGAAACAAGATTCACAGTAATGTCAAAACATAAAATTTAGTTGGCATTAACATCCCATCCATATTTTAAAATATAGTCGAAACGAAATCCGTTGTATCTTCGCAAACAAACCGCTACACAAGTTAACAAATCATTTATGGAAATAGATAGACTTCTTCACAGTAGATCAGGATAGAAAATACTTTTCATAAAAAATGTAAATTGGTAAATATAGTTCGCGAACCGGGGCTTCTAGCCCATGTGGTAAAAGATTCACAGCTGTGAGTTTCGCCATCTGGATTCAAATCCCGGCTACTCGAAAATTAAAATTTCGGTATTGTCAGAGACAGAAAACCGACATGTGGCAACACGTGACTAGTCTGGACCACTTCTGTAGAACTAAAATACCTCTATATAATTCAAAAAAATATGGTTCGCTCCTTAAAAGAGAAAGATGGTGATGATGATAGTAGTTTGATGAGTCCATCGTGTTTTCATATACTCCTCCAAACAGAACACTAGATTTGCTGATAAAATTACTATTTATAAATAAGTAATTGAATTATATGATGTATAATATGACCAACATATATACATGAAATATCCCTTACTAACTTGGATATACCGGAATCAATCAATATTCAACAAAAATACAAATTAGACTAACATGTTGAAAATCAATAGATAAAAAATACAATTGAAAGTTAGCTTTTTGCAAATTTAGTAATTTAATAATTATCACTCATTCAAAATTGCAAGTTAAACAAAAGAAACCGATAGATTAGGCGCTTTCTGCTGCTTCTATCGTTTTCGTGTTTATACCATCATTAGTCTATTGATTCCTTAACCTTTTCATACTCTTTGTGTCTTTTTCTTGTGATGATTAATTATTATTGAAATGGAATTATAATGGTATATTACCCTAATTTAATCATAGATAATCAAGTCTATACAAACAAAGTTGATAGAAAGTGAGACAAGATGTCATTAGAAGCTTTATAAAACGAAAAGGCATGTTGTAAGTGAGAATAAACCTTCGTGATCCCTACCAAGTTTTCTTAGACAAATGCATTTGGAAAAAGGACCAACTTTTCAAACAAATTGACGGAAAGGATAGACAAAATGTATTGGAAGCTTTAAAATATTTTGAAATTGGTTGTAAGAAGTGAGAATAAACCTTCATGATTCCTACCAAGTTTTAGAAACAACAAGTTCACTTGGTTGAAGGATAAACCATCATATATGTTTATTTCTTTGACCTACCATACATGAACTTTCAAATATATCATCAGAAGTTAGCATGTCTATAAATCCATATATATATATATATATATATATATATATAAATTGGCAATGGTTGTATGTGGCTTTTTACAGATTGTTAAAGTTTTTCTGTCATCCCATAAGAATGATTTTTGGTAAATATATTATTATAGACCTAATGCTAGAAGTCTAGAACTAGTTGTTGAAAATATGACAATAAATGGCGAAAATTTTGATTATATGTTTTTTGGCAAAAAAAAAAAAAGTTAAATCTAGATTTATTAAAGATACAGATTTAACTTTCGGATGGAAGATATAGTCCACGACAGATCTTTTTTTAGGTATTCATTCGTAAGTATCCACAGTCGTAGTGAGCAAAATAATATGATTTTGTTTCCGTAACAGGAGAATCAAATTCAGAATGTGTTTGCATTCAAATTGTGTAAACTACTACCGTATCCAGAGCCTGTTCAAATTTTAATTACGTTGAATCGTATAAATATCAACATGATTAACCCATTTGAATTATTTGAAATATATTTAAAATTACGCCATGTAATTACGTGTGTCAAGAATATATCATGATTAGACCATGATGAATATATACTTGCATTACTTGTTGCGCAGATAGTTTTTTTTTTGTTGTTCTTTTCACTTCTACGTGCTGTATATATCGACTCGATGCATCACACATCAACTCCCAAAATAGATTAGTTGTTTAGATGCGTCTTGTCACATTCTATTGAATTTTCCTAGCTCTCAAATTAATGCAAATTTGCTAAATACACCCATCGTGGTTATATTTTAATTTGAAAAAGTTTAACAATAATGGTGTCTAAGGTATGTTTTCTTTTAATGGGACCTTGCCTTGGCCGTCGAAAGGAGAAACTAAACCAGGTCTAAATTAGTGAAAAAGAAAAATTATCAAAATTAAGACTGGAATAACTGAAGCACGAGGGAAGAAAGGTCGAAAGAGAATGAAACTGGTATATTCCAAAGAATATACCTTTCCACTTACAAAATTTTGAAAATAAAAATTTTAAAACCAATCAAAACCAAAAAACTTGGACACTCCATTTTTTTACAAAGGAGCTAGTTCCTTTGGGTAGATCAATGGACAAATAAAGTTCAAATTATCTTCGCATATGTTCAAGATTCTGCTTTCCAGTTTAGAGGATACAAAAAGTGGGATGTGCGAAGGGTGGACATCAACTAGCTCACGAATCTTATGCGCTCGTTGTGGTTGGAGTAGTAGTGTAGACTGTGTGTAGTACAGTCGCAGCAAATGTATTTCGTCACCTTTTTAACATGGGAAAATTCCTTAAAAATACACAAACTGAATTTCTTTTGCTGAAAAAATACACGAACTTTTTTGATTTCTCAAAAAATACACAAACTAATTTTGATTGTCCATAAAATACACGAACTTTTGAATTTTGAAGGTTTCACATCTCGATTTTAACGGTGTAAACAGTGACTAACAGAATAGTAAGACGCCGTTAGACGCCGTTAACTCTGAATAAAAAGTTCATGTATTTTATGGACAACCAAAATTAGTTTGTGTATTTTTCGGGAAGCCTAAAAAGTTCGTGTATTTTTTTAGCAAAGGAAATTTAGTATATGTATTTTTAAAGAATTTTCAAATGGAATTTGAATATTTCATATCCTATTTAGATGCTAAATATCTGGACCCAATACAGATCCAAAATTTTATATTTGTAAATTTTCGGTTTGGTTTTGGACCGAATATTTTCGGATCAGTTTCAATCCAAGTTTTTGAATCCGGCTAAAATATCTAGACCTAATCTTGACATTTTAGCTGGATTCAAAAACTTGGATTGGAACTGACCCGAAAATATTCGTTCCAAAACCAAACCGAAAGTTTACAAATATTTGTTGGGTCCAAAACTCTTCTACTTGAAAGAATTGAAATCAAAAAGAACTGATCCGAATAGACCTGGGCCTAATAAAATCGACACAAATAGATTCAATCTGACAAGATCTTTCTGCTAACAATTTTGTTATTATCTTTGCAATATTTTTTAGTTTTGCTTTTGTAACAGAAATATTTTTAATTAATATGAAACTTTCAATGTAAAATTTAGAGTTGTTTGTGAATTTTTAGATATATATGATAGATTTCGACTAAATTGGACACAACAAATATTTGTAAACTTTTGGTTTGGTTTTGGACGGAATATTCTTGGGTCAGTTCCGATTCAAGTTTTTGAATCCGGCTAAAATGTCTAGCCGGATTCAAAAACTTGAATCAGAACTGACCCGGAAATATTCGGTCCAAAATCAAACCGAAAGTTTACAAATATAAAATTTTGGACATGTACCATGTGATAGAGAATGTGTTTTTTTCAGGTCTTTGGGTCGGATTTGGGCCATTTTTTTCCGGATCTGGATTTTTCAGATCGAAAATATCTGGTCCAAAACCAAACCGAAAGTCAACAAATATAAAATTTTGGATATGTATTGGGTCCAGATATTTAGCCTCTGAATAGTATATGAAATATCCAAACTCCATTTGAAAATTCCTTAAAAATACACATACTAAATTTCCTTTGCTGAAAAAATACACGAACTTTTTAAGCTTCCCGAAAAATACACGAACTAATTTTGGTTGTCCATAAAATACATGAACTTTTTAGTCAGAGTTAACGGCGTCTTATTATTCTGTTAGTCACTGTTTACACCGTTAAAATCGAGGTGTGAAACCTTCAAAATTCAAAAGTTCGTGTATTTTATGGATAATCAAAATTAATTTGTGTATTTTTTGGGAAGTCAAAAAAGTTCGTGTATTTTTTCAGCAAAAGAAATTCAGTCTGTGTATTTTTAAGGAACTTTCCCTTTTAACATTTGTTGCCAGCGGTTAATTTTTTTTTTAAAAGTGCTTATAAAACAATGTGAATATGTTCGGCATGCGGGTTATCTCGTTTTCTGTCGTGGAATGCTTGTTATATTCTAGTAGTTATTCAGAATTTTCATTCAATATATGTTATAATTGTTTCATGGAATCTAGTATTTGTTATAGCTGGAAGATTCCGGACCATATAACCAAATAGTTTGTCGAATAATCAAGTTTGGTTAGTCAGTGGAGTTTGTCGAATAATATAAAAAAATTATCATTTAATACGTATACAATAATTAAAAATAATCGAAATCATGGTAGAGGAACTAAATTATCATCTTGATCCATAGAGTAACATATCAATTCTAATTGTAGAAAACTAAACTTTTTTGTAAATTGTAACACGTAGAAAACTAATTATAATTCTTATTATTTTCTCATGCTGTGCATCCTTGTCTCAGCATGCGCGGACCACTAGTCAAAATACGTATATACACACAAACACACACACACATATATATATATATATATATATATATATATATATCTATTTGGGGATTACCCTTTATCTGGTAAACTCATTCTAATTTTATTTTTAATCCTATTGCAACATCTCTAACCTATTTTTCAATTATGTGTTTTGCGTTACACTACTGACACTTTCTCTCTTTTTCTTTTTATTATTTCACTGTTTTTATTTTTTATTTTTCTTTCCTTTTATTTTTCCTTTTTTTATATGTTTCTTTTTTTTTTCATTCTATTTTCATATTATAATCTTCAACAAACTAAATCATATTTCTAATATTCTATTTGCTACCAATTATACAATGTTTATGCTCATCTTCATATATTAAAAAATCATTGATGTTTATATCTATTATTATTAGTTTTATTAAAATTTTATTTTTATTTTCTTGGGTTTGATCATTTAGATTCATGTGTACAAATAAGGAATTAAGTATATAAGTCACACAAACTCATGACTATACTCTACTACTGGTAAATTTTTCATTTTAATTGTCTAAAATTGAAATAAATTTATGCATTTTATAGTTGATGTTATTTTAATGTTAACATATTTTGTATCATGTTACAAAATTTGTTAACTCGCTAACATATGTTGTGACATGTTAACAAATTTTGTATCTTGTTACAAATTTTGTTAACTCGCTAACATATTTTGTAAAATGTTCAATAGTCATATCATTGATGAGTTATAAATTATAATATAGTTCTATCATAAATCCAATAAAAATTGATATTATTTTAATGTTAACGAATTATGTATTATGTTAGCGATACTATAGTTGATGTTATTTTAATGTTAATAAATTTTGCATCAAATTACAAAATTTGTTAATTCGCTAACATATTCTATAACATGTTAAAATATTTTAATATTTTATATAATGATATTTATTGTTGGAAAAAAATATATTAATTGTTAACTCGTTAACAGATGTTTTTTCAAAAACATGACTGATTAGGTACTTGATAACATAATTATTATCCTTTAACTTTTTTTTGTTTACTGTTATGATATTTGTTAGCAGTCGGATCATGTTAGTGAAAATTATCATAAATTTTAATTTAGTTGGATATCTGTTTATATAATATATAAAATTTAAGTTACTTTTATATATTTTAATATTTATATAATGAGATTTATTGTTGGAAAAAAAGATATTAATTGTTTCAAAAAAAAGTTGATTTACAAAAAATCAGAGAAAACAAGTGACCCTCAACTATTCTAATAGCAGAAATATGATGCGCTACAGTAACCTACTTTCTGACATTGAATCAGAGCTGTCTTTAAAACCATGATCTTTGCGTCAAACAATAAAGGTATTATCGTCCAAATCTAATAATAATTATATGTCTTTCTCTTGTTATGTCACTTGTAGATACTTTGCAAATATGAACTTCATTTTTGGATAGACCACCAATTTTTCTTTTTTTGTATTAATAATGTGTATAACTTTTTGCTCAAAAATGTATATAAATGTATAACATCTGTAAGAAAATCGTGTAGTATATCAATGCATAATTTTACGCATGCATGTTTATTTATGTATTACGGGAACTTTGTCTCCGTTGCCATCATTTATAGTCAACATCGGCCAACCGTATGACGAAAATTTTCCGTATGCTACGTAATATATCACATTTAGTCATATCTGAAAGGCACTGTTAGGTTCAGTATATTCAAATCATCAACTAAAATAAATTTTATCACCGACGATGCTATATTGCTATAAACATATCCAATTAATGTGATTCAACATCACTTTTTGAGAATGTCAGTTACTTTAAGAAAATATATATATTTTTAAATTTACGTTTGAAACTATACTCTAATAAAATAGTTGATATGGGTTCTAGTCATTTTAAAAAGTTAATAAATAGTTTTAACCGTGGCTAGTTAATTATACTATTATAAGTTATGATAAATATTATAAAAACGATTATATAACCAATAATTTGATATATTTGATGAAGATCCATTTTTCACTGCATTACTTAGAACCATTATGTGAAATCCACGTCTAACAATATTTTTCCAACATGTTAAAGACCTCTTAAAGTTTTTTTTCATTTAATCTTGCATAATTTACATTCTCTAAAATTTAAAACTCATATCTCATAATATAAAAACATTAATACTTCCTTAATCAACCACTGGACTAAAAGATTTTCATTAGTCTGAAACGTTTGAAACTATAGTACTCTAATAAAATAGTTGACATTCTAAAATAGTGAAATGAAAGTCTTTTACCCCAAAAACTTTCATTTTACATATTCGTGCTTTTAGAATGTCACATTAGAAATAGAGGTATTTGCAGAGTAATTTCTTACCCACTATCAACCACTTTCAATGGATATTTTTTATTAAAATCTTTTAATTTAAAGATTTAGACTATTTTAGCTGCACAAACAGTTAGAGCAGGAGTTATCTGAGCTGTAAACCTATTTTAAAAATTGTAATAAAAATTTTAGACTATTTTAGTTGAATCAACAAACGAGGTTCAAATAATATGTTAGACTATATATTTTTGACTCAAAGCCATTTGATGAACAATCTTTAACGTATCATAGACTTATGTGTGTTAAACAAGTTTTTTCACTAATTGAAACTATGAAATAAAAAAAAAACTCTAGATCTGTTCGTCACAAGAATTCCGTGTAAGTTTTCTATTTCGTGTAAGTCTTCTGGAAATAGAAGACTTACACGAAAATCTTCTGGTCAATGTATATGTTAGTTTTCCAATTGATTTTTATATGTATTTTCAGAGACAACTTTCATAGAAGTCTTCTATTTTTTTTTTGTTAACAAGAAAATTTCAAAACTACCAAAGAAAATATCCCAGTAAGTCGTCTATGATAAACATGTTAATTTTGCATTTAAACAGATTATGTCAGAAAAATAAAACTTCAATATTTAGTTATAATTAGACTACTTCCATATAAGTCGTTTCAGGTTACTTTTGAAAATAAAAAATAAAAAATAAATATTTAATTTTATATGGATGAGTTACACGAAATTTTCATAGACGACTTACACAAAAGTCTTCCAAAATTTTATTCCGAAATTTTGGTCAAACCTTGGTTATTACAGAAGACTTCCTTGTAAATCGTCTGCCGGAAGACTTTCATGTAAGTCGTCCAGATAAAATTAAATATTTATGTTTTATTTTTCAGTTGCAAAAAGAACCCGAAATGACTTACATGAAAGTCGTCTAACTATAGTTAAATATTGAAGTTTTATTTTTCTTCTGGACGACTTCATTGTAAGTTGTCTAGGGAAAGTCAAAATTTTGACACAATTCGGTAAAATACAAAACTAACATGTTTATCATAGACGACTTACCGGGAAGTCTTCTCTGGTATTTTTGAGATTCTTTTGTTAACAAAAGTAAGCCAATATTTACAAAGGAATACTTCCAAAAATGAGATCCAAATGAACGACAAGTAGTCCAAAAGACTTTCGTGGAAGAAGTCTTCTGTGTCAATGTTTGATAAACTTTCATTTTATCTAAAATTTTAAAGATTTTTTAACATTTTCTTGTTAATTCATATATATTAGTCAATATTTGGGCTATAGAATTAAACTTCTAACTTAATTGGTGATATCTATGAAGTTACATGTTTATTAAAGTTTCTAGGTGATTCTATGAGACTTTCATTGAAGACTTCCAGGAATTCTTCTAGCGCATTATATGTTAGAAGATTTCCGAAAAAACTTTCCAGAAGTCTTCAAAGTCTAACTCAGAAATCCAAAAATGTTCAAATGTTTTCAAAAAGAGAAAAATAAGTGGAAGAAACCTTAAAGAACACACAAAAATACATATAAAAAAAATTAGTTCTACTTTTAAAGAAGTGGAAGATGAGAATCATGTGATAAAAACCTGGAAAAACAAGATAAATTAGTAAGAGAATATGAGAAAATGAGAAATTGATACATAATTTTGTGTTTTCATGTTTACAAAGATTAGAAAAGGTTAGAAAATTTTAGTTTGGAAAAAAATTATGAGTTTTATGCAATAAGAGGTTACTAAATGAAAAAAAATCAGACATTAAAACTTACCAAAATGCTCAAATCTGTTATTAAAGAGGAGATACGGGAGAAGACTCCGTCAGAAGACCTCCAAGAAGTTTTCCAGAGAAGACTTCCCAGAAATCTTTCAAAGTCTTCTAGACCTAAAAAACCTGCATATCCAAAAACGTTCAAATGGTTTCGAAACAGAGAAAATGAGTGGAAGATTAGATAAATATACTTTTGTATAACACACAAAAATACATATCTAAAATTTAGATCTACCTTCAAAAGAGTGGAAGATGAGAACCATGTGATAAAAACCTGCAAAAACAAGTTAAATTAGTAAGAAAAACATGAGAAAGAATGAGAAATTGATATAAAGTTTTGTGTTTTCATGTTTAAACAGATTAGAAAGAGGTTAAAGAATTTTAGTTTGAGAAAAAATTAAGAGCTTTATGCAACAAAAAGTTATTAAATAAAAAAAAACCAGACATGAAAACTTAACAAAACGCTCAGATCTGTTATAAAAGAGGAGACATGGAAGAAGACTATATCAAAATACTTACAGGAAGTCGTCGGAAAGACTTCCTGGAAGTTTTCTAATGCATCATATTTTAGAAGACATCCGAGAAGTCTTCCAAAGTCTTTCAGATCTTAAAAACCTGCATATCCAAATTCATATCTGAAAAACTTGCATATCCAAAAACGTTCAAATGGCTTCAAAACAGAGAAAATGAATTGGAGATTAGATAAATATACTTTTATAGAACACACAAAAGTACATATCTAAAATTTATAGATATGCTATTAAAGAAGTAGAAGATGAGAATCATGTGATCAAAAACCTACAAAACAAGATAAATTAGTGAGAAAGACATAAGACAAAAATAAAAAATTGATATAAAGTTTAGTGTTCTCAAGTTCAAAGAGATTATAAACAGGTTAGAGAGTTTTAGAGTGAAAACATTACATTTTTGTTGCAGTCATTTAAGAAGAAGAGAGACAATGTGTAAATTTTTCTTTATATATGGAGACAAAAAAATTTATTTAGGTCAAATATTTTCGATTCAGAAGACTTTCAGGAAAATCTTCGAACTCGTAAATATTATTCATCAAAATACTTCCTGAAAGCCGTCTAGTCCGTAAATACTATTCATCTAAAGACTTCCTGGAAGTCGTCTAGACCCTAAATATAAACACCCTAAACTTAGTTAACTAACTAAACACTTCATTAAACTTAAATTCAAGTTTAAAAGTGCTTGTTACATACACATAAAACTAAATAGGTCAATATTTAATTTTTCAAAAAAAAAGTTTAACTTCCAAAATTTATCCCTAAAAACATACAATAATATAACATATGTTACCAAACCTTAAACCAAAGAATATTATGATTTACTATATTCACTCATCTATGTTAAAAATAATTCAATTTTACTATATTTTAATTTATATCATTTACAAATGTTTATAATTGGATGATTTCAATTTTTTCTCAACAAAATATTTTTTATAAAATTTATAAATTATTTTTAAAATCTACTATACGAGAAGACTTCCAGAAACCTCTGAAGACTTACAAAAACTTAGAAGATTTTCTAGGGTTATTTTCCGGGTTTATTTTCGTAAAAATGAATTCTGTTTTTTTTTCTCGTAAAAGTAAATTATGAGAGACTGATTGTAATTTCACAAAACTTTTAGGTTAGTTTTTCATTTGATTAAAATTTGTGTATATTTATGCATTTTTTGACAAAAAACTGCTATTATATTACTCAAATTTGAGGTGGTCTGGGTAACCAGACCGGAATAGAACAACCAATGAAAAGTAACTCGTGTATATTTATGCGTTTAAAATCAAGTTTTGAGTCGTATATATTAAATTTCTCATATTGATATCTTGTGGAATGGAGGTTTAAAGCTACATTTTAAGATACAAGAATATACTTGATTTTGATTTGCGCTTTCAAAGCGCGGATTTATTTTCCTTTATTTTTTTTTAAATTTATAAATATTTAGTAAATGTCATATTTTCATATATTTGTATTTTTTATAAAAGACTTAAGAGCATCTCCAACCCCCACTTCAAAACCCACTTCAAACTCTATTTTGCAGTAAAATCACTTCCAACCCCACTCCAAAACCCACTTCAAAATGGAATAATAAACATGATTACTCCAAATATAGAGTAAACCAACTCATTACTCCAAAATGGAGTTGAATTTTTTTATTTACAAAGTGGTCCTTCACATTTAAATATTTTTGTTTTTAATAAAATATTATTATAAATAAATATAATAATGTCATTTACTATATATATTATAAATTTTACTATTAATATTTATTAATTATATAAACAGCCATCTAATGAAATATTTTATGTAACAAAATATATAATATAAAACAAAAAAGATTTGTAGTGAATAATTATAATATTTTTAATGAATAATTTAAGTTGATGTATTATTGTGTTTAAACAATGTAATATATTTTTAGTGTATTAAATAATTCCTTTTTAAACCTTGTTGAGTAATTTTAATTATATAATAAAAATTAATTGTGGTTAATATTGTAGTTAATAGAAATGTTACAAAGTGAAAATATGTATTGTTTTGTAAATAGTATAAATGAAAAGTGATATTACTAATTTTAAAATAAATATAAAATATAAAATATTAAAAATATTCAATTTTGTAGTAGAAAATGGAGTAATACATTGGAGCAAAACTCTACTGCATTTTGGAGTTACTGAATTTTGGAGTTACTCCATTTTGGAGTAGAAAATAGAGTAATACATTGGAGATGCTCTAAGCGTTTTATCTTTCTTTATCGTGTTTCATTTTAAATGAGTATTTATGTGTAGAAAATTAAACTTTATTTTTTAATGAATTAAGTTGGTATAACTCTGATAAATTAATTTTATTATGTGGTTATTTTTTTAATAAAAAATTATATACTTGTAATAAAGATTTATACTTTTCAATGAAAAATTCATATTTTTATGAATGCTTAAATTATATTAAAAAGAAAAAATATAGTAATTAAGTGTTTAATTTTTGTTCACTACATAAAATATTAAGAATGATTGAAAATAAATTATTTGAACTTGGATTCAATGGCCCAAAAGAAAAAAAATAAGAATTGGATCTGATTTCTTAATCGGCTCAAATGGTCAAAGAAAGATCTGATGTGGACAGTGGGCTGGATCCAAAAAATGATCCAATATAAATATGTTATTAATATTATTTGGTTACCCTTAATAAACATGTGATGTTAGTAAAGAAAAATTTTACTTTTAGTAAAGAATCCATAAAATCATGTTTTAATAGTATAGAATCTATAGATGCATTCATTCTTTTTTTGGTTCTTGTCTATTCTAAGTCTCGTTTTGTTCACTAAATCACTACTGAATTAGTTGACAAGCTTTTAAAACTGTAACGTGTCGAGTGACTCGAGTCTTTGCTAGAAGTAGTGGATTCCCTTTTTATTGTATTTAGCTTAAAGTCAACTATATTATGATCCAAACAGTAAGAATAATTAATTAGCACATGTTAGATATGTGACTTAAACCAAATAATAAATCAGTAGGAGTATTAGTTACCGTAATTTTTTTCACTGGGCCATTCATTTTTTAAACGAGCACACTAGACGAATATTGTAATTATGAGATAGACAATACTCAGAGTTCAGGTGATGTTACTTATTTTGCCTAAGTTCATAATTCATATCGATGGTTAATGATCAATATAGTTTAAAATTATCTGAATCGAATCTCAAGTAATAAATTACTTTTTACCAAAAAAAAGAAGTATGAACTCGCATGATAGAGGGACAGAGATTGGAAGAGGAGATACTGATGATAGTTAAAGTGAATATTAACTTTAGCTAAATATAATGGTTAGAAAGAATCTTACAAATACAGGTGGTAGACTACCAGTGGTTCATATGTATATATGCCACTCACTATTTATTTATGTTGTTATATGTACAGACTGAGACAAACAAATCATACCAGTCAGAAATTTATATATAGAGATACGTTCAATTGGAGACTTGGAGTACAAATATCTATTATAATCTTCTATATGTCCATATGGATGTCGGTTCTGAACTGGATTTGCTTTGATTTCCTTAATCCTTTCTGATAAAGTTATGTTTCTAGACAGATATTTCTAACATGATTAACTTTAAACTACATTAGTTATATATTGAAATAGCCCTGTGTATTAAGAAGACAAAACATGAACGGAAGTTACCAAATAAAGGTTAACTAAGACCTAATTCATTAAATTGTTTTTAATGGAATCATATTTAACTATATGCGAAGAGTTGCGATCAATGTTGAGTAGAAAGCAGTTTTGGTAAAAAGAACACCCCGACCACTAAGCAACATTTTCAGACAATTTTTTTGTTGTCACGAGACTAATATTTTTTTCCTAAAACTCGATAAATTCTCAAAACATCAACTAGAAGTGAAAAAATACTACAATTTAACCGAAATGTTGATTTAAATGGTACTTTTTGTACAAACGGTCTAAGAAAGGCATTATAATTTGTAACTTATAAAATTAGGAAAAGTAAGAAATTGATTAAAAACAAATATTTATATAAAAGAATCAACAATGGGCGACTGTAAACTATCTATGATTTTTCAAGTTCTAATCATGTGTTATACGATTTGCGCCACTTTTTAACCTTTTTGTTTCCACTACAAGTCAGAATGGTATGCAGGTTTGCCAGTTAGACTTTGTCACTAGGGGATAAATTTATTTCCCCCATCGTTAATGCTTTGTTCAATGGCTACTAAGTAACACATGGTATAGAAAGAGTTATTCTTGGGTTCACCCCCTAGGGTGAACCTTTAGGTTCACCAACCAATAAGATTCAAGTATTTCATATTTAATATCTTTTAAAAAAGTAAATAAAATATTGTTAAATTATATTATATTTTCAAATAAATAGCTAAAAATAAATAAAAATAGTTGTAGTTGCAAATTTTTTTTTAATAAAAACTCTAAACCCAAAATACTAAATACTAAACCCTAAATACTAAACCCTAAACCCTTGGGAAACCCTAAACCCTTGGATAAACACTAAACCATTGGATGAATCATAGTTTTAAAAATTAAAAAAAAAAAAAATTCAATTACTACTGTTTTTTTTATTTTTAGCTATTTATTTTTAAAACATAATATAATTTAACAAGATTTTTTTTTTTAAAGATATTAAATAAGAAATACTTGAATCCTATTGGTTGGTGAACCTAAAGGTTCACCTAGGGGGTGAACCCAAGAATAGGTAGTGATCAATTCAAGTATTGCTAAACACCATAACATTTGACATTTAATTTCTGGTCAAAAACAAGATCTCTGAATGTATGCATGTGTATTTAAAGATATAAGAACCATTAATCTGTAGATAATATTGATTGTTTTTATAAATGATGGAAGATAAGAATGAATTAGGTGCGCATAATTATTATTTTTTATTGTATTGGAAAACATATACGAAAAGTCGCTATAAAAAGTAAGTTCGAATCAACTTGGAATCTTAGTAACCAATATCTCTTTTTTTTTAAGTTATTATCATATACTGCTTTCTCTGTGTTTCAGAGAATAATATCTATCCATACTATTCTATGTAAAGTGATGTAAAGTGATTTAGATTATGCGTCAATTTCTCTATAGTTTTAAGTTTTATTTACTCATTTATCAATATTTTCAATAATTTAGTAGTTTCAATATTTTGCTGATTTATCATACTCTTCATAATTTTAGGATAAATCATAACTTATTTTCAGTTATTAATAAATAATCTTAGTAGTTTAGTTGATAATTTATCATTATCACTATTTTATACTATTATTTATAAATTGATTTCGCTTATATGTCAACTTCTCCATAGTTTTAAGTTTTTTACTTATTTATCAATATTTTCAATAATTTCAATTAGTAGTTTTTTTCACGCTCTCCATAATTTTACGAAAATCATATTTTATGTTCAATTATTAATTTTAATAAATATTTTTAATGATTTAGTTGATAATTTATCGTCATCACTATTCTATACTAATATTTATTAAATGATTTAACTCATGTGTCAAATTCTCCAAAGTTTTAGGTTTTATTTATTTATTTATTTGACAATATTTTCCAATAATTTCAATTAGTAGTTTCAATATTTTGCTAATTTGTCATGTTCTTCATAATTTTACGATAAATCATATTTTATATTCAGTTAGTAGTTTTAATAAATAATTTTAGTGATTTAACAATAATATCATAATTAAATTTATCTTATATTTTATTTTAATAATATTAAAATATTACATATATTATATTATATTATATTTGATTTAGTATTATTAAACTGGTTCTATATATATTATATTACATAAGATAGAATGAACCATATACTTTTTTAAGATAAGCTTCTTAACACAATCAAAATCACTCATTGCTATAATTTCTTAAAATAGTTTGTAAAGAATTTAAAATATTTGTATTATTATTTGTAAAATTATTTTTTCATTCTCACGTTAAAAGTTAGAGTTTTTAAAGATTTTATTAAACAATAAATAATTAAATTAGATATGTTAATATATAATTACCTATAATCTAAAAACAAATTTCATTAGTTTGATAATCATCGTTATCTAAAATATTTCATATTATGTTACTAAAAGTATATACATCATAATATTTTATAAATAAATATAAATCACTGTATATAATTTTATGTATATATTAATGGTTTCAAGTTTATTTTACGTAATAAAATAATTTTATTAAAATAAAGTTTTTATCATATATAAAAAATAATATTTCAAAAGCAAAACACCTAGTTTTGAATTATTTATACATATTAATAAATTATATATTTTTAGTTATTACTCTTTTAATTAATTTCTAGTTAGTTTAATTAATTGCTTCCCAATAATATTTAACCACTATATCTTATATTTAAGTTTATGTTACAGTTTAAAAATAAAATACACCAATTAAAAATTAAAATATCAATTTTTGATATAACAATAAAATCTAAAACATTATTATTTTAAATACGAAGAGAGTAATATTTAACGTTCGATTATCATTAACTACAGAAGAAGAAAATATTTTTTCTCTTTCTTTCGGACGACAATAATTTTTCGACCCAAAAATTTCAGTCGTGCAAAATACGACCTGAATAATTGGTCAGTGTTAAATACGACTTCATCTCAATTATAATTTAAAAATACTATTTAAACTCTTTAAAAACGTGCCAAAAACTACATTGACCTTAACATAAATTAGTCAACCGTTAAAAAAACGACGTCGTTTTGATTTAATCTTTTTTTGAAAAATATGCTCATCTCGGATTCAAACCCATGCATTGATACACTTTTTAAAAAGACACTCTAGACTAAAGTAAATGTTTAATATATAATTATAAATTTGAAACTATATATACTTCTATATTTTTTTATCTTCTACAATTAAAACTTTGGTGATAATTAATGATAATTTGTACAAATACAGTAATATTTTTTTTAATTATTATCTTTAATAAACTTATATTATATTAAAATATAAATAATAAAATATTTTAAATTATACAAAATTAAATATTCGTAAAATTTTGAAACTATATATAAAATTTTCTTATATAAATTTTTGTAACTTTAAAAATTCATATGGTATATTTGTGATATTTTGTTCAAAAGGTTGGCTGTGTTAAAAGGACTTTTACCTTTCTTTTACTAAAATTCTTTGTTCAAAATATTAGACACATTAAAAAGAACTAAAATATATAAAACTTAAAATATACAGTACAATATATTAATTTTCAAAAATAAAAGAAAAAATACCATTCAAGTTTTAAAAATTAAAATAATTTATATAATAAAATTTTATAAATAGTTTCAAAAATTTAAGTATATTTGATTTTGTATAATCTAAAATGTTATATAATATAAGTATATTAAAGATATGGTAATTAAAATGTATTTTATAAAAATCAGAAACAATTATCACCAAGTTTTGATTTAAAGAAGATTAAGAAGTAAAGTAGTATATATAGTTTTAAATTTGTAATTATATATCAAAAGTCCAGTGGTTAAAATGTATTTTTTAAAGTGAGCATATTTTTTTAAAGATTAAACCAAAACGACGCCGTTTTATTCTTTTAACAGCCGACTAACTTATGTTACAATCAATGTAGATTTTAGCACATTTGAAAAAGTTTAGATAGTAATTTTGAATTATAGTTGAATTGAGATCGTATTTATTACTGATCATTTGTTCAAATCGTATTTGGCACTACTGAAATTGTATAGGTGGCAAAATGCCCTTTTCCCGCTTATTTACTCAAAAAGTTGACCAAAATACGCATACATTAACTACCATAAATTACTATGTGTTACCATACATGCGTGCATACACTTGCCAGAAAGTCCTTTCAAGAATTAACACCATAGTCATACACATATGTATACACATTAACTACCATAAATGCGCTTAAATTACTTTGACTTACACAAATACACAATTGTTTGAATTATGAAAAAATCAAGAAATATTATTGATTTGGAAATATATAATATTCTCAAATATGCTATACACGGAATGTTTTTATATTTTCAATAGTCTTCCTACTATATACTAACAATATGTGTATGATTTTACTAGTCTTATTAGTAATATATTAACAGTATGTGTAACACACCTCAAAATCTCCCCCTGTGAAGAATTCTGCAAATAATAAACTCTTTTTGAATCAAAATAGTGGAAGATTTGTTTTTTTTCCTGTCATCGATCACTCTTGATAAACTCCAGGTCAGACGAAAACAATCCTCTCTGAATCAAGTTTCATTATATGCTCAATCTTAATCCCATTGATTCCACTTTGTTTCAATCTTCATATTTTTTTCTTGTTCATATGCAATGGTTCTACAGAAAATATGATTGCTTGGAGATTTAAGATTCTATTTTCTTTACGCGGTCATAGTATTTCCGTTTTCACTCATGTGAGTTGAGAAAATGACGCATTTATCCATGTAATCTCAAAAACTAAACAAAAACAACTTTCCAATATTTTATTTTGTAAAAAAAAACTGCCATTACCCACCCCTACTTTTTCAGCCAAGTGTCTATAAATACAGAGAACAATTATAACATCTTCACTCACAAAAATATCATACAACAACACAGTCTCAAAACATTAATCACATCAAAACTGTTTTCTGCGTCTCTATATTTTAAGAACCCTTCATATATAATCTCTCATTTAACCAATGGGTCATGGCACGAACAGAATAGAAGACATGTCATCTCCCAACAACGAAACCGCTGCAAGGGCCAGAGAAACGGTCGTGGAGATACACAGCGTATGTCTACCGCCGAAGAAAACAACGTTTCAAAAACTGAAAAAGCGTTTTGGTGATGTTTTCTTCCCTGATGATCCGTTAGAGAGGTTTAGGAACCAGACATGGAGAAACAAAGTGATTCTTGGTCTACAAAGCTTGTTTCCCATATTCACATGGGGTTCTCAGTATGATCTCAAGCTTTTTAGGTCTGATGTTATCTCTGGTCTCACCATTGCTAGTCTCGCTATCCCTCAGGTTACAAATCAGAACATCCCTTTTCTGTTAGGAATATGATTTTTTTTTTGTTTTCTGGTTTTTGATGTGAATATTTTATTTCTTTTTCCAAATTGTTTTATCATTTTTTAAAGTTTGATAAAAATAATAATAATTAGATGGTTGACCGCGAATTCACAAGACATAAATATTTTATAAAAATATATATTATGTATAGCATGTCATAAAATTTCTATAGATTTGATGCAAAAATAATTGATGAATATTTAGTAATAATAAATGCTTTTGAAATTGTCATATTAATTTTTCCATCATATATTATGCATCTTCTGTGGTTTTTTTTATTTTTTGTTATTATTTTATTATTTTTATTAAATTTTCCCTGATATTTTTCTTATTTTTTGCTAATATTTATTTCTCTCTCTAAATATTAGTACAAACCATACAATCAATAAACCAAAATTATTATTTTAATTTATCGTTTGTACAAAAGTTTGTGTTTTTAATTTTGAAAATTATATTGCAGGGAATCAGCTATGCCAAGCTAGCAAACTTACCACCCATTGTTGGTCTTTGTAAGTATCGATCATCTAATTCCAGACTAATCAGAGTGATTAACTAAATCAAGTTTTAATTAATCATTTTTTTGTGGCTGCATGCAGATTCAAGCTTTGTGCCACCACTTATATACTCAGTTCTTGGGAGTTCAAAGCATCTTGCAGTTGGTCCTGTCTCAATAGCATCACTTGTGATGGGCTCAATGCTAAGTGAAAGCGTTTCTCCAACACAAGACTCAATACTATATCTCAAACTGGCTTTCACATCAACTTTCTTTGCTGGTCTCTTCCAAGCCTCCCTTGGCCTTCTTAGGTACGAATCTTACCCCCAAAATTTCACATACTTCTAATCAAAACCGCAATACTAATCTTTCGAATAATGTAATCGTCATGTGAAAGAATATGTAGTTTTAGCCTCTTGTTGCAGTTTAGTATTCTTAGTGTAGAATATATTCAGAGTTTTGCGTGAGTCTCTTTTGTTGAATTATTACTGAAAACAAAAGGGGAATTTGTCATGATGCATATAGATTGATAACATTTTATATGTAAAAAGACCAAGATTCTATATATTTTTGATTTGATAGTGACAGTGACAAGTACTAACTAATGTCTACCTCCCAAGATGCTTCCTTCTGCTTAGTGATTTCACACTGTTTATTTTTTCATGGTCAGCAAATTTGATTGATATTTTATATCTCAAAAAAATCTTATTATTATTCTTTTAATTTCAGGCTGGGATTTGTGATTGACTTTTTGTCAAAGGCAACTTTGGTTGGTTTCACTGCTGGTGCTGCAGTGATTGTGTCACTTCAACAGCTTAAGGGTCTTCTTGGAATCGTTCACTTCACTGGCAAAATGCAATTTGTTCCTGTCATGTCCTCTGTTATCAACACTAGATCCGAAGTAAGTCAACCCTTACTTTCCTCTTTATAAAATGGTAATTAACTAATCAAGATCCTTATCTAATAATGTTACTTACTATAATTTCAGTGGTCATGGGAAACTATTATAATGGGTCTTGGCTTCTTGGTCATTCTCTTAACCACAAGACACATTGTAAGTACTTGCAAAATCTTCGGGCATTTTGCAATAGCCATTAAGACATTGTTGTTTTAATGTGTGATTATATAGAGCATGAGGAAGCCAAAACTTTTCTGGATATCAGCTGCATCACCATTGGCATCAGTTGTTATCTCAACTCTTCTTGTATACCTCATCAGACACAAGACTCAAGCCATCTCTTTTGTAAGAACATTTTTAACAAGACTTGTTTTACTGAAACTGAGAAAACTAAGGACTCACAGAGATTCAATCTTTGTTGCAGATTGGTCATTTACCAAAGGGTTTGAATCCTCCTTCTGCAAACATGTTGTACTTCAGTGCTGCTCATCTTGCTCTTGCCATCAAGACTGGTATCATCACAGGGATTCTCTCTCTTACAGTAAGCTTTTCAAAAATCTTTGCCTCCTTTTGTAAATTGCAAAGCTAAGTACTGAAGTTTGGAGTTGATTGATTTTTTTCAGGAAGGGATTGCTGTAGGGAGAACCTTTGCATCTCTAAAGAACTATCAAGTTAATGGGAACAAAGAAATGATGGCTATAGGTTTTATGAACATGGCTGGTTCTTGCACTTCTTGCTATGTTACAACAGGTTAAAACCTAAGCTTGAAAACCAATCTCATGTTACCTTGTGGCTCAAGGAACAATGTTTTTGACCACTCTTTTTCTTTGTTTTTGTTTTCTTCAGGGTCTTTCTCAAGATCTGCTGTAAACGTCAATGCTGGAGCTAAAACAGCATTTTCAAACATTGTGATGGCATCAGCAGTTCTTGTGACCCTATTGTTTCTGATGCCACTTTTCTACTACACTCCTAATTTGATCCTAGCCGCCATCATATTAACCGCTGTGATAGGCCTCATTGATTACCAAGCGGCTTACAAGCTCTATAAAGTTGACAAATTCGATTTCTTCACTTGCATGTGTTCTTTTTTCGGCGTTCTCTTCGTGTCTGTACCTCTTGGCCTAGCAATAGCAGTAAGTATACAACTACTTCTTTCATGGTTATGGTTTCCTTACTATTTCTCAGATTGTTTAACTTATCTAAGTTTGATACCTTCTTGTTCCAGGTGGGAGTTTCAGTTATCAAGATCCTGTTGCACGTTACAAGGCCAAACACTTTAGAGTTTGGAAACATCCCTGGGACTCAGATATATCAGAGTCTAAAAAGATACATAGAAGCCTCAAGAGTCCCTGGTTTCCTAATTCTTGCTGTGGAATCTCCAATATGCTTCGCCAATAGCACTTACCTACAAGAAAGGTTAGTCAAAATACTAAATAGATTATTTCTACTTCTTGTGCTGTGTTTTGTTCTTATGGGGTGAGTTTATGGTTCTGTAGGATCTTGAGATTGACCAGGGAAGAGGAAACTCGGATAAGGGTAAACAATGATAGAACCTTAAAGTGCATTGTTCTTGACTTGACAGGTAAGTTCTGTTCTCACATGAGGTGTGACTCAAATCTTCTTTAACTTATGCTTTTGTTTTGGAATTGTTTCAGCTGTGTCTTCCATAGACACAAGTGGGATTGAAGCGTTGTTTGAACTTAGGAGGAGGCTGGAGAAGCAATCGCTTCAGGTTAGACTTTTGACTCAGAACAAAGATCGATCATACCTATGAGAGTAAAGCACTTATGCTTTCACGTGTTTAAAACAGCTTGTGCTGGTGAATCCTGTCGGGAGTGTTATGGAAAAGCTACACAAGTCCAAGATAATTGAGTCACTGGGGCTGAGTGGACTTTATCTAACAGTTGGTGAAGCTGTGTCTGATCTCTCATCAACATGGAAAGCTCATGGCCAGCCATGAAATTAACTTCTAAAGGAGAATCTGAGAAACTTGTCCTGGCTCCTGGATGGTTGTTTCTGAAGACAAGGCTCTGCCTCTTTAGAAACAATTTTTGGTGCTAGCCGTTAACTCCTTGAGGAGGTTTCGGTTTTAACTAGGTTTCGGTTTTAACTATACAATAAATGTAATTTTTCATCTTTTAAAACATAATTTAGACATCTGATACAAAGCATTGATCTTCCTCACTCTACATTTCGTATCACCCATTGATGAAATGATCTCAAAGATGAAACTCTGGAGCCACTTGCCTCTTGTCAAAATTTACACAAAGATCTAATACAAGCTCTGGTCATTATAACCTTGTCTGTTCAAGAACTGGTACTGCTCTTTCTCCTCCTGACAACTTTCTTCACAGTGACCTTATCATCATCACTCTTCTCTTCATCATCTCTACTATTCACAGCTTTTACAGAACTCTGTTGTTGGCTTCTCATGCGCAGTATCTCTCCCTTTGCAGAGCCCAAGTCCTCCTCAAGTTTCTTCACTTTCTTTTCTAGCACTTCCCTCTCTTTTCCTAGACTTATCACGAGGTTGTGTGCGTCTTCCACGTTTTCCTTGGCTTCTTTTGATGCCTTCTTCGCCTCTTCTAGTGATCTTTGAAGCACTTCTTTCTCGTCATCCAGACTCGAAACATGTGTATTCACCTTCTCAAGCTCTTTCGAGAGTATCGAAGTGTTTTTGTTCATCTCATCTAAGGACTTAACTGCTTCTTCGAGTTCTGTTTCAAGGGACTTCCTCGCCTCCTTCTCCATCAACATCTGCTTCTCCATTGCTTTCACCTCTTTCTCCAATGCCAAAACCGTCTTCTTCTCCTCTTCTAATTCCTTGTTAGTGGTTTCAGCTTTCTTGTAAATCTCCACCAGTTCCTTCTGGAGGCTCTGGTTCTTGACAGAAGACTCTTCCACTTCACGGGTCAGTTCCTCAATCTCGTCTCTAGCTTTCTTCAGTTGATCTTTCTCCACTGCAAGTTTGCTAGCCAAACTCTCATTGTTTCGTCTTTCCTCAGCAATGTTCCTTTCATATCTTACCTTAGCTTTATCAAACTCTGCGTGAATTACATCAAGCTCTGATTCAAACTTTGAACACAAAGCTCTAGACTCATCCAGCAGCGTTTCCAGGTCAGAGACACGATCTCTAGATGCCTGGAGTGCTTTCTTTGTTCCATCAAGTTCATGTTTCAAATTTTGTACATTAGTGAGTTCTATATCCAGCATTCTCTTTGTGTCTTCGTACTTCTCAGTAAGGTCAGCAACTTCGTCTTTACTCTCTTTAACAGCCCTTACCGCATGGTCCAGCTTTTCCTTTAGGTCCTGAATATTCTGCTCTTTCCTGCTAATGAGCTCTGCATCAGCAGCTGCTCGCGTTTCAGAAGTTAATTTCAAAGCATTGTAGTCTCTTGAAACATCATCAAGCTTTTGGATGTAACTCTCTTTCTCAGCCTCTACAGTGCTTACTCTAGTGTTCAGTTCCTCAATGGCAGAGCTCTTTGAGTCCAACTCAGTCTGCCTTCTCGTGACTTCTTCCTTAAGCTGTTTGATTTCCAATTTCGCTCCAGCAAGATCTCTGCTAGTTTGAGTGTAAGCAGAGTTGAGTTTCCCCAGTTCTGCCTCTTTCTCAGCCAGTAATGTGCTAATGCGATGAGTTTCTTCTTCCTTTTCTTTCAACTCCAAACTAAGCAAGTTGATCCGATCTTGTAGCTCCTCAATCAAATCAAGCTTTTCGTTGAGCTTTGTTTCAACTGCTGTTTTGTCTTCACCAGCCTTTGATAGATTGCTTTGTAGACTTTCGATTTGAACTCTAAGCTCTTCACATAGTTTCTTTTCGCTGCTTAGCTCACGGCCTAATCCTGTAACCACATCCTTTGCAGAATTCAACTGGCTGATCAATGACGACTGATCCTCTTGTGCCTTTTTACGCTCCTTGTCCCGCTCATCCTGCTCGCGCTGCAGTCTTGCTTCAAAGTCTTTCTCCTTGGTAGTCAATGCTTTTTCGCTGTCTTTCAACTGGTTCTTTAGCTGTATTTCACCGTTATGCGTAGCTTAAGTAAGTAAAAAAAGATCAAATCTTCACAGCCTCAGGAAGAACAAATAAATAAAGAGAAAGCTTTGTCCATGAGACTAAAGTACAATTGCCTACTTCTGAGTTCTGATGGAACTGTTAATGAGTAATCAAATGCCGACAAGAACATTGTGCAACAAAGTGTTAAGCGTAGCAGAGAGAGAGAAAGCTTACAGATTCGATGGCTTCTTCAGCAGATTTTGCGTCTTGCCGAGCCAGTGCATAGAGTGCACCAAGAACACCAGCGCTGAAGATTCCAAGACCGTTCAAGAGAGACAGAAACGGATTTGGGGATGTTCCTTCACTTGCTGCAACCTCAGTTCCTTGATTAAGCTTTGATGATGTCTTAATAATCTCATTGCCTCCTCCTAGAGAAGAATGATCACAAGAACGAAACGAAAAATCAAAAAGAGTAAAACCCTAGAATTTCTACAATGCAGTAGCAGCTGATAAAACTCACTTTCATCAGCCATAGCTGGAGACTGAAACTCCAAAAACGGAAGAACGGAGACGCCCAGAAGAACAAAATCTCTTCTTTTAGCGGAATATACTTCGTCGTGGTGTGCATCTTGGCGGCGTAGAGAAGCCGATGGTGGTGGTGGTCTGCGACGGTTGGAGTTAGCGACAGTGCTGGAGGAGCAGAGAAGCACGAACTGCGATGTAGAAGGAGATGGGAGGAATCGAGAAGAATGGAGAGGAGGATGAGGAGACGGGGCGAAGCAAGTGGCTCCGACGAGGAAACCCATCTTCTCCGGCAAAGTATCTACTTTGAGATTGCAATTGTGTGGTGGCTAATTTAAGTTCACTGTCCCACTCCAACACGTGAGGCTCACGTGCAGTTTTCGAGTAGTTTTAAGTTCGGTGCTTTGTGAAAATATTTACTAAACCAATGAGAAACAGCCAGCTAAGACTTTACCGCCTTTGTTATCCTCAATCAATCAATCAATCAATCTTTGAGATAACACGTGGGGCTCACGTGACGTTCTCTCTCTCTATTTGCTGAAAGTTAAACACACCGACGGCGACTCTAACGATCGTTGGACGCCGATGATAAATTTTTCGCCGCCGTTAAGAGTAAAACTCGTGAAACTGTTACATGTAGCTCGTCTACAAAGGTGGCGTAGTTTCTCGACTCGATCCGTTTTTTACGAAACGAGGCGTCTCAACGCTACCTCATCTCTCTCTCTCTCTCTCTCTCTCAGAGATTTAAACGAACAGGTAATCTGCACATTACGTTCTCTCACGCATTGATGGTTTTAGGGTTTTATGAGACAAAAGGGATTTTAAATAAGTCTAATTTAGACTCTCATTTCGTGAAAAAAAGATTTTATGGTTTTGAGTCCAACCTTTGTTTTGCAGAAAATGAGATTGTTCAGATTCGTAAGGATTTTGAAATTCTTCACACGTGGACATGATGCTGAGAAAGCTTTGGAGGTGGAAGTCGATCATCGATTGCTTCGTTCAAGTGGGTAAAAGAAGAAACTTTCAACACCATTCATCAACTTACACCACCTTCATACAATGCCTTCAAGTAGCTAGGCTTATCACTCAGGCACTTGTCTCTCTCTCTTTTTTTTTTTTTTGCATGAAAGGGTCAACTCTAATGGGTCATTATCACTTCTCACCGTCACTTTATAATAAGCTAATGTGTCATCATGTAACAACATCTGTAGTTTGAATATGTCAATGGACAACGACTTTGATAATTCCCTTCTACCAGCGTCGACTTGGACTTCTGTGTTAAGACTTTTGACCTCAACTGAACCATTAATTTACATTGCATATCACAAGGTATTACCTACCTCTCCTCACAACATCTTCCAAGTGCCTAATTCCTGAAGCTATGTTGTGGCTACGCATCACTCTTTTAACTTTATCTCTCTTGTTAGGACAATCATGCTGTTCAACCGACACCCTGCTGCAGGGACAGTACTTGAAAGATGGGCAAGAACTCGTTTCAGCTTTCAATATCTTCAAGCTCAAGTTTTTCAGCTTCGAGAACTCAAGCAACTTGTATCTTGGAATCTGGTACAACGATCTGTATCTTTATGGTAATAAGCAGTATGCTCATGTCCAGGACAGAGCTGTCTGGATTGCTAACCGTAACAATCCAATTCCGGGACTCCCTGGAAGCCTCACGGTTGACTCACTCGGCAGATTGAAGATCTTAAGAGGAGCTTCAAAAAGCCTGCTTGAGATAACTTCCACGGAAACCACTGGAAACACGACGCTTAAGCTGTTGGATTCCGGAAATCTTCAGCTTCAGGAGATGGATTCTGATGGATCTGTGAAGAGGATTGTGTGGCAAAGTTTTGATTACCCGACAGATACCCTTCTCCCTGGGATGAAACTTGGTTTCAATGTCAAGACTGGACAGAGATGGGAGCTGACGTCATGGCTAGGTGATACTTTACCTGCTTCTGGATCTTTAGTCTTTGGAATGGATGCTAATATTACGAACCGGTTGATCATCTTGTGGCGTGGAAACATGTATTGGGCAAGTGGGCTTTGGTTCAAGGATCGGTTCTCCTTGGAGGAATTTAACAGCTACGAGTTCGTCTTCTCTTATGTTTCAACCGAGAGTGAACACTATTTTATGTTTTCAGTTGATCGCCACCATGGTGATACAGTATTCCCCACGATAACGATTGACCAAAAGGGCATTTTGCATATAAACAGGCTTGATAGAGAGCTCACGCATGTCCGCTGTTCTCCTTTCACTATCGGTGAAGAGGTTGATAATGAGTGTTATAGGAAAGATCCGAGTATGTGTTTGAACGCAGGTTGCACAGTCCCGGATATGCCATCTCGGTTCAGGAACTGTTCATCCTCTGAGTATACCTATTTCCGGGAGACAGTATCAGCGTTTTCAGGCAATGGGTTTATACTTGATGAGACTGGTGGAAGGCTCAGTTCAGCTGATTGCCGTGCTATGTGTCTGCAAAACTGTTCTTGTCTTGCATATGCTTCAACCAATGGGGATGGTACGGGCTGCGAGATCTGGAACACTGATCCTACCAACAAAAGGTCGTCTTCTCATAGTCCCAGAACTATACATGTTCTTGTAAAAGGTACTACTATATCATCTGTGTTTTATTGAAATGTAGCTATTACTATTTTGGCACTAAGTTTTATATAACACAGGATATGTGGTAGACCAAAATAATGAAAAAGCGGCGACTTGGCTAGTTGTTGTGGCATCACTGTTCCTACTGATACCTCTGACTTGGTTCATCATCTATCTTGTTCTGATGAAATTTAAAGTAAAAGGTAAAAGATTGTATCAGAATCACTCGTACACTTTCTTATCAATTGTCTTCTTTCAAACAAGAAATTCACCACTTCTTGTTTCTGTGTTTGATCCAGTAACTGTCATATTTCGTGGAATGTTCTACTTCTTATGGGGAAAAATAATTCCACAAAGTAAGGCCTCAGCTTATTAACTTTCGTATTAAGCATGTTTGAGAATTGTCCTTGTCGAAATTGAGCATTGTGTGTGCGGTTATTTAGTGATTGGTTGCATAAGGAGGAGGCTTCAAACACTGAGGGTTGGTTCAACAATGGACCAAGAAATGCTACTACGTGAACTGGGAATTGATAGGAGAGGCCGGCACAGGAGAAGTGCAAGGAAGAATAATAATAACGAGCTTCAGATTTTTAGTTTTGAAACTGTAGCCTTGGCAACAGATTACTTCTCCGATGCAAACAAGCTCGGTGAAGGTGGTTTTGGTCCTGTATATAAGGTACAACAGATTCTTCAGTTTATAACATGAACTAAAAGAGCAGATTTTGATGTTTCTGCTACTTTCTTGAAGGGGAGATTAATAGATGGTGAAGAAGTGGCTATCAAGAGACTATCACTAGCATCAGGGCAAGGATTAGTGGAGTTCAAGAACGAAGCTATGCTCATTGCCAAACTTCAACACACTAATCTTGTTCAGCTGCTAGGATGTTGCATCGAGAAGGATGAGAAAATGTTGATTTACGAATACATGCCCAACAAGAGCCTTGACTACTTCCTCTTTGGTGAGCTTTCTTTAAAAAGCTAAGAATCTGTACAAAACCTATCTGAAATTATCTCTCCACATCTGTCATGCAGACCCATTGAGAAAAAACGTTCTGGATTGGACGCTGCGGTTCATGATCATAGAAGGGATAGTTCAAGGTCTTTTGTACCTTCACAAGTACTCAAGACTGAAAGTAATACACAGAGACATCAAAGCCAGTAACATTTTGCTAGACGAGGATATGAATCCCAAAATATCTGATTTTGGTATGGCTCGGATATTTGGAGCACAAGAATCCAGAGCCAACACCAAAAGAGTTGCTGGCACATTGTAAGTAAAGAAGTGACCATAAACAAGGAAAAGATTCTCTGATCAGATTTTTTAATTGAGTTTCTTGTGTTATATATTAGTGGCTATATGTCGCCAGAGTACTTCAGAGAAGGATTATTCTCGGCTAAATCAGATGTGTTCAGCTTCGGTGTTCTGATGCTCGAAATCATCTGTGGAAGGAAGAACAACAGTTTCCACCATGACTCAGAAGGGCCTCTGAATCTCATAGTTCATGTAAAAAGGCTAAACTTGTTCTTCTAGATTTGTTGTTAGCATCTTTAGACTTCTTTGAAACTCTGTTTTTTTTACAGGCGTGGAATCTGTTTAAAGAGAACCGAATTCACGAGGTGATAGATCAGTCTTTGGGAGATTCTGCAGTTGACAACCCTCAAGTGTTGAGATGCGTTCAAGTTGCTCTCTTGTGTGTACAGCAAAACGCAGAGGATAGACCAAGTATGTTAGATGTTGTGTCCATGATATACGGCGAAGGCAATAATGCTCTTTCTTCTCCTAAAGAGCCAGCTTTCTATGATGGTCCCCGGAGAACCTCGCCGGAAATAGATATTGAGACGACGGAGCCAGAGAATGTATCGGCAAATAGCGTTACTATCACAGTGATGGACCCAAGGTGAGCTGCTGGTGACTGGTGACTGGTGAGTTAGAAGATAAAACTGAACTTCCATGATATATTCTTACCGACTCTCTCCCTTTTTTCTGTTATGTGGGGTTAACATGTAACTTAACCCTTATACTGCATGTAAGGATGTAACATATGTATACACATCTGTCTTTATATTCAGACTCAAATTTACAGACTATTCAGTATGTTATGTGGACCGGAATCCCATTATTTGGTCTTTTTAACCAGATCATGGCCGGTGATAAACATCCAACACGCATCATCTTGGAATGCGACGCAATAGCAATAGCAGCATCATCATCATCTGCTTGTGAGTTGAAGATAAAACTGAACTTCCATGATACAGTATATTTTACTGCTTTGACTCTCCCTGTTTCTGTAGCTTGGAATCGATGCAATAGCATAATCCTTGGTACTTTTACATTGTTTTCTTGTTTTGTAACTTGCTGATATTCGTTTGCTCTCTCTCTCTCTCTCCCTCTATATATAACTTAGCTATTTTTATCGAGAAGTAAAAGAAGAAGCCATTTTTTCATATATATATATGATTGCAGAACAAGAACCAAATCATCTAAACTCGAAGGAAGAGAGACATTTGTTGTGTTTTGGGGATTAGGGAATTATATATCTTTTCTCCTCGAGTTTCAGGTCTAACTCTAATTTTCAAAACTCAGCCATGTCTTCCAAGCAAGGTGATCATTATTGTCCTTCTTCTCTCAACTCTGTTAATATCCCCCAAGATAGGTTTCTGATATATATGGAAATATCAAATAAATCATTTGGGTATATTTTGCTTCAAATGTTTTGTTAAGATGTGTTTGCTTTTAGATTTGACATCATGGTTAATGGGTTCATTCATCGATCAACCTGCTGGTTTATTGCTCTTGTGGGCTCTTAACGCATTGAAATTTCAATAGTAATGGGTTCATTCATCGATCAACCTTTTCATATTGGATATGAAATATGAATTTTTGATTGATCTGTTTCTATGTTTGGTTGGTGTTTCAGGAGGGAAATTGAAACCCTTGAAGCAGCCTAAGTCTGGTAAGAAGGAATATGATGAGGTATATGATCTTCCTTACAAGTTACCCTTTTTTATCTTGAAAACTTTTGGTCGGTTTGTGCGTCTAATTTTGCCGGCAAAGTTGAGCTATGATGATCATAAACATCAGCTCCAAATCCTACATGCGAATCTTTAGGACAATCGTTTTAACTGTTTTAACACAATGTGTTTGGATGCAGCACGATAAAGAGTTAATGCAGAAAAAGAAGGATGAAGAGAAGGTAAGATTTGTTTTATCTTCTTTTTCTAATTTTTATAGTTTTGATTCATTGAACAATCTTAATATTAAGTGATTGTCTTGTTCTGTTATGTTGATGGAAACAGGCACTCAAAGAACTCAGGAGCAAGGCATCACAAAAGGGATCATTCGGTGGTGCTGGGCTTAAGAAAAGTGGAAAGAAATAATGAGAGACTCTTCTAATCTCCTCCTCAAATGTAAAAATAGCTCAAATCTCCTTTCTTGTTGGGAACTCATATTTGAAAAAAAAAGATATCTCTATACATAATATGCTTTGTTCTATAACAATTTTTTTTTGAAACACTTTTTGTTCTATAACAATTGACATCATGTTGCAAAAAACTCAATTAAAAAAAAAATTAGTTCATTATATTTTTATATTATTTTAAAAGCTTTCATTCATTTTCATATCATTTTTATTTAAAATGATAAAATTTATTTAAAAAAGTTTAACTGCAGAAAGTTTAATAATTTAATGACATACAGTTTTATAAAAGTTAAAATTAAATTTAAAGCCTTGAATCAATTAGATCAATTATTGATCCAACTATAATACCAAATCAATGCTCTTTCATTCCGGTCCGATTTTCAAAACATCAGAGACAAAATACATAGTAACCATACGAATTGGTCCACAAATCTCATTGTTAGTAATATATATTATAGATATTATATGAACCAAAACGACATTTAGTGGAGCGTTTGAAAGAGAGAGAGAGAAAGAAACAGCAACCAATGCTCCGCTGCGCTTTAATTTGAACTTCAACTTTGTGTGGAGAGAGAGAGAGAGAGAGAAAGCAGGTTTAGATAGATAGATATCTCGAGACGACGTAGAGCAAACTGTGGTCAAGGGAGATTCGAATAAACGATCCGTTTAGAGCTCCGATTCGAGCTAACAAGAGAGAAAGAACTGAGATTCGATTAGCGATGAACGGGAGGCAGAGATCTGGCGCAGGAGCAGCGGCGGTGCACCACCAGAGGCAGCTCTCCGATAACCTTCTCGACATGTCTTCCTCCAATGGCAGCAGATGGCTCCAACAATCCTCTGGTCTCCCCCACTTCCAGCCCTCCCCCAATGTAATCCCACCATCTGATCCCTTTCTTCTCAATCGGGAATTTGAAAAATTCGATTTTTAAATCCTTTTTTAGGAAAGATTCTATTCGTCCACGATCTGGTGTGTTTGATTGATCTGGGCAAAGAGTCTCAAAACCAAAGTTTAGTGTTGTGGTTCTCAATCTTTAAACATAATGGTGTGAGTGACTTGACTACACACAACAGGATTATGGATACTATGGTGGTGGTGGTGGTGGTGGACAAGCAGCAGCAACAAGAGGATACCATCAGAGAGGGAACGACTTCTTCGGGGAGCCCACTACTCCTCAGTACGCTTCTCGTCCTTCCAGCCAAAGAAAGAACGCTGATGAATCCGAGTTTAGTCCCGGCCTCTTAGATCTACATTCTTTTGATACTGAGCTTCTCCCCGAGGTAGGTTAAAAATGTTAATGCTTTTAGGCGGTGGCCACCTGTTAAAATTTATTGCTTACTGAATACTGATAGAGTGGACTCTTTTCCTCTCCAGCTCTTTTAGTTCATCACACTATTTTTAGTAAAAGAAAAAAAAGTTATGATTTTTCTGTGACTAATGTATGTGTTTTCCCTATTAACTAATTTGATTCTCTGTTTAATATATGTGGATTTTGTTGCGTTTGCCGTTACGGTATTTCCGTAGGCTTCTGACTTGTTATCTCATCAGCAGATTCCGGTCTCTAGCCAGTTAGATGGCTCCTCAATGTTCAATCCGAGTCGCAGCCAAAGCTTTGAGGACTTTGAGGCTTACAACAAGCAGCCTAACCGTAGTAGTCGTGTTTTGGCTGATAACTTGGCTGCTGAGAAGGAAAGGATGAATGCTGTTGCAAAGATCAAAGTTGTTGTACGTTTTTTTTTTCCCTTCGCTTCTGTCCCTGTCACGAATTTTTTATTACTTTTGCGTTATCAGTACTAATCTCTTCCTCGATATGATGTTCCCTGGTTGTTTGAGAACAGGTGCGTAAGAGACCACTTAACAAAAAGGAGTCCGCAAAAAACGAGGAAGACATTGTTGACACACATTCCAATTGCTTAACTGTTCATGAAACCAAACTTAAGGTCAGTCTCTGATTATATGATTTCGTGCAAACCTCAGTTGTCTGAGTCATCACTGTAGCAAGACACTAAGAGTGATCTACTACTCAATTATTGCAGGTTGACTTAACAGCCTATGTTGAAAAGCATGAATTTGTGTTTGATGCCGTGCTAGATGAGGAAGTATCAAATGATGAGGTGACTGCTATTTGAAAGTACACAGGATCAACGTTTACTTACAAATAACCAGCTATACCGTTGTGGCGCTTATTTCTCAAGTTATAATGCCACTTTTTGTAGGTTTATCGTGAGACAGTGGAGCCTGTTGTCCCCTTAATTTTTCAGCGCATCAAAGCCACTTGCTTTGCGTATGGGCAGACAGGTAAATACTCCCAAAAGGAAGCATAGATACATACACAAGGTCACTTTCCCAAAAAATATGTTAAGCTAATAGCAAGACCTCAGATCCTAACGTCTTAAGTGTTTATGTTTGCTCTCAGGTAGTGGTAAAACTTATACAATGAAGCCTTTGCCTCTTAAGGCTTCAAGGGATATCTTGAGGTTGATGCACCACACATACAGAAACCAAGGGTTTCAGTTGTTCGTCAGCTTCTTTGAAATATATGGAGGAAAGCTTTATGATCTCCTCAGTGAGAGGAAGTAAGTTGAAAAGCATCTCATCTTGTTATCTTCTCTTGACTGGAATGCCTATTTATTAATCTGGAAGACAAAACTTTTTACCGTCATAGGAAGCTGTGCATGAGAGAGGATGGTAAGCAGCAAGTGTGCATCGTCGGTTTGCAAGAATACAGAGTATCTGATACAGATGCGATTATGGAGCTTATCGAGAGAGGAAGTGCAACAAGAAGTACTGGAACCACCGGTGCAAATGAAGAATCCTCTCGTTCACATGCTATACTTCAGCTCGCTATTAAAAAATCAGCAGAGGGAAATCAGTCAAAGCCCCCTCGCCTTGTTGGCAAACTTTCTTTCATCGATCTTGCTGGAAGTGAACGTGGTGCAGACACAACAGACAATGACAAACAGACGCGGTAACATCTCTGTTCTAGGCCCTGTGAATATTGTTTCTGGATATTTGCTTCGGTATTTATTGGTATCATAAGACAGATTGGAAGGAGCAGAAATCAATAAGAGCTTACTCGCTTTGAAGGAGTGTATTAGAGCTCTGGATAATGATCAAGGTCACATCCCTTTTAGAGGCAGTAAGTTGACTGAAGTACTCAGGGACTCCTTCATGGGAAATTCTCGTACTGTTATGATATCTTGCATATCTCCAAGCTCTGGATCATGTGAGCACACCCTTAACACCTTAAGATACGCCGACAGGTCAGTTTTACGCTCTCGCTATTACATCTTTCTTTCTATATTGCATCCCATAAACCTTTTCTGTAAAACTATGAGATTTGTAGGGTAAAGAGTCTCTCAAAGGGAAACGGCCCTAAGAAAGATGTGTCGTCTTCAACCATAAACCTAAGGGAATCCACAAAAATTCCTTTGTCTTCCGCACTCCCTACTCCATCTAACTATGAGGATGACGTGAATGAGATGTGGACTGAAGAAAACGATGACTTTGATGCATCGGACTACGAGCAAGAGAAACAAATGTGGAAGAAAAACGTGAAGCCAGAGCCATCCTACAACAGTACGGCACAAGAGAGAATCCCGAAACCTAGTGTTCCCATGAAGTCGAGAGAAATGCCTAGGCACGATATAAAGAAGTCAAACTCGGATGATAATCTAAACGCACTTCTGCAGGTAAACATTCAGCTAAACGCATTCTCGTAAAAGACAAAAAAGGTCATCCGTCTTTAAGAGGCCTTAACGCAAGAATCATTTCGCGTGCATTTTTTTTTACAGGAAGAGGAAGACCTTGTGAATGCTCACCGTAAACAAGTTGAGGATACCATGAACATCGTGAAAGAGGTATGAGTTTTGTCAGTTTTTGCCAAGCCTGGTTTTGATTAAACGCCTATAATCCCCGTTTAAATCACATGTGCAGGAGATGAATCTACTTGTTGAAGCAGACCAGCCTGGAAACCAGCTCGATGGTTACATTTCAAGACTGAACACTATTCTCTCTCAGAAGGCTGCAGGTATACTCCAACTACAGAACCGTCTTGCTCATTTCCAGAAACGCCTTAGGGAGCACAATGTATTGGTATCTACCACTGGCTACTGAGTACTGACCCCTTCCTCTTCGAGTATATACTGTCCCTTTTATCGACCTCATCTCTGGTTTTGCACTTGTGCCACCCTACTGGCTTGGACTGGAGATCAGAAGTTTATCTATTTATCGCCTTCTGAGAGCTTTACAGGGAAGAGTGATGGATGATCACAGAGTTTCTCAGACAGTAAAACCCTAGATGCATTTTGTTCTCTCTGCAGCATTTGCATTCTATCAGATGTTTGTAATGGATTTGTTACTTAAAATGAAATACTTATGTAATAATATCCGATATTGTGCTATTAATGAGTTTGTCTTCTATTATATGCAATATTCTGTTCCAGTCCAATCAAAAGCTTCATGCACTATGTGCATCTTTTAGCAATATAGGTTTTAGATCTTGCGAGAAGAGTCGTCCAGACTTCTTGGAATTGGTAAATGAGGCCTGGAATTGTCGACCGAACCAAGCCCGCTGAAATTTTGTTAGTTTGGTGAGAAGTTGGGTTCAATTCGGTAGGTTTATAAAAACTTAGGATTTTTGTTTGTTTGGTAAGAAGTTCGGTTTGATTCAGCAGGTTTATAAAAAAGTTTGGTTTAGTTTTCTTTCAGAAAAAAAAAAACAGAAACTGGTAACCAAATTTTGAATCGAAGTAACCGAAATTAATCAAAATCTTATATCGAACTAACTGAATTAACCAAAATTTTATATCGAATTAACCAAACTAACCAATATTACCTGAATTTAACTGATTTTACCAAAACTTTAATGATCCAAACCAAAAACTTTGGTTAGTTTCGGTAAAGTTAAAAGAAATCTGAACTATTCAATTACCAAACCAAACTTTTTTTACAGTTTAATTCGGTGAGATTTTAGTCGAACCTAACCGAACTACGAGAACCAAATTACCCGAAGTACTCGAACCCGTAGGCCTATTGGAAATGATTCGCTGTCAAATGATTTTGATACACAAGCATGATTCAAACATACAAGAAGAAAAGACTTGTAGTACACCAAAACAAAACAAGAATCAGAAGAAAAAAAACAAAATGTATAATAGCTCTAGAGTGTTGGGATTAAGCGTATAGATCATTGAAGAACTTGTCAACGATGTTGAGATACACAGGACTTCGAAGACGAGAATAGTAATGAAGTGCCTCTTCAACGTCAAGGGCTTGCTCTATATCTCCCGTATCAATCACATACATCTCTTTAATTTTCTTCTCCATTGTATCGCAGTCTCTTGATAAACGAGAAGAGCAAGCTTCTGTCTTCTTCTCTTGATGATCTTGTTTGTGCTCAAGAGACTTCTGCTCCATTTTTAATGTACCTCCTCCTCTAATGCTGTTTTCGAGATCAGACTCCCAGATGTTGAGAAAACTTGAGTAGAAATCGTCGCCATCGAGAGAATTTGTTCTACAAAATGTGCATGAGAAATGAGCTTTTGGTTTACGGAGTTTCTTACCTGCTTTGAGAATGATTGACTTGAGACTGTGTAGTGTTCTGTGGAAGAAACTGTTTGTTTTCTGAAACATCTCTCTCCTCTTCACTTTGATTGATATGTTCTAATTGTCGGGAGTTTCTTACCATTTTGTAGTCAGTTAAATCGAATTATATATTATATGTGGTGAGTTACTTTAGTTTCATAGTATTTGCCAATAGTATCTTTAGTGTTTATTACTCTGCATCAAAAAGGCTAAAGTGAAAATTTGTCTTTTGTCGTGGAATGTCACCTTTCATTTTTCTTCATGTCTGTCTTTTTGATGATTTGAAGATCTTAAAATTAAGGTTAATAGTGATGGATGCACGATTTCAAATTATGCATGTACTTTATTCATTGCATAATAACTTTATTCTCGGTTAAATATCAATTTATTTGGTACGGTTTCGATTTATTTGGTACTATTGTTCTTTGACTAACTGTTGTTAAAGCATGGTTATAACATTCCTTAAGATGCAAAGCGAAAGCGGTTCTTACTCTGTCCTTGGACCTACATACCAACGGTAATCCATGATTTTGGGGCAACTACTTTTAAACTTATTAATAATGAGCAACATAAGTTTCGATGCAAGTAGGCTTTTTTGCTACGTAGGGAAAGAAAAGTATGTTGAAAATGTATAAAGGTTGTGCAAATGGTATTGCATTTGATTTGGATCGTTATTGCCTTCACTTGTTAAGCAACCAACTAATCAAAAATGTACGTAGTGTACCATGGATGGCTCACAAAGCAGCAAAGTCTTTATGTAACCCAGCATAGGTTTTGAATGCCGTTGCTTGCAAAAAGCAGAAATGAATGTGGAAATCCTTAAAACCAACTTTGTTCTTCAGCTATCGCCTATCAGAAGAATTGTTAGTGCCGCATGGAAGATCCTCAACCACATGATTAGACTTAAGACTGTGATCTGATGCAATGAAACGAAAGCAAAAAAATTGCAAGCAACAGCATTTCAATTTTTTCTTCATTACTATGATGATAATGTAGCATCTTCATGAAGAAGATTGTTTGTTCAAATTTCATTATTATATTCAATTTTTTCTTTTTTCTTTTGCAGAAAAGAAAATTGTGTTATTTCTCTGAAAAACACTCTGTTAATGGGCAAAAGAAATTACCATTGGAGTAAGGCCCATTCATGTCAAAAAAGAAAACAGGCCCATTAATACACAGAAAAGGCCCATAATATCACTTCAACCCTAGAGTTCAGAAGTCCCAACCGTAATATAAGTTGGCCGTCATACAAGTTTAGTTTCTTCTTCCTCCTCTGAAGCCGAAGAAGACGAAGAAGAATCATCCCTAGCTTTTTGGTGGCAAGCAACTCGCTACAATGGTGATCTCTCTCTCTCTCTATCCCATTTCGTTGTCTCAACATGTTCTCTCTTGGATCGAAAACCATTTATCTTATGACGTTGGTTGTGGATCCTATTTGTTTTTGAGTAAATACAGACAAAGGGAACAGGAAGTTTTGGAAAGAGGAGGAACAAGAGTCACACACTGTGTGTGAGATGTGGTCGTCGTAGCTTCCACATCCAGAAGAGTCGCTGCTCTGCTTGCGCTTACCCCGCCGCTCGCAAGAGGACCTGTAAGTCCTTTTTATTCATTTTTAAATCATCCATCTGGTTTATTTGATTCTGGATCTTTAGTGTTTATGGTTTATTGTTGTATAGAATATAGTATATAGCTCGGCTGATGTAACTTTATATGTTGTTTGTAGTATCGAGTTCAGTTGATAATGATGTATTTAGTTACATTATAATCGTTTTGAGAAATGTATGTGCATTTCTGTATTTTCTCAACTAATAATGAAAATTGTCTGTTCTTAATAGACAACTGGAGTGTGAAGGCAATCAGGAGGAAGACAACCGGAACCGGTAGGATGAGGTATCTCAAAAATGTTCCCCGCCGTTTCAAGACTGGTTTCAGAGAAGGTACCCATTTGATTTTTTTACATTTAATGTTTTTCTCCAGTGAAAAATGGGGTTACTAATGATGACATTTTTTTTGTTACCATTAGGTACTGAAGCTAAGCCAAGGAACAAGGGAGCATCAGCTTCCTCAGCCTAAAAGAGTATCCTCAGTTCTCGAGTTTAAACGCAGGAAGAAGACTTGGCACTTTTCGCTCTTATCTAATTTTGAGATTTTGCTATTCCTGAAATACAATTTATGTTTTTGTTTCATGTTTTGAACCTGGATCATCCCTTCATTTTGCAACTTTCAAAAGTCTTCCTTTCTTTGCCTAATTACATTCATTCAAGTGCTCGTGCAGTCTTGCGGCTCTCAGCTATGAACCCAATCACGGTTAACTCATGTTATCAGCATGACTGCACGTACACCTCTCTCTCCATTTCACCCAAACTTATTAAACAAACTATTATTTCATCGAACACCTTCAACTTATCTCGGCAACAAAGACCAACCCGTTGTGAATGCTAACCGACGTGTTAAAATAAGAGAGAGCTTTTTTTGTACACTAGTAAATATTTGCAAAATCAACCTTTCCATCTTTCTTACCCAATGCTAAGTAGGAATTGGTTTGATTACCTCTCTAGTTGTAAGGAATTTACAATTACATGATCTAATTACTAATCTCTTCAGTTTGTGGTACACCTTCATTTGCAAGCTGTTGAACATTAACACTAAGATTTCTATCGTGTACTCTCCTCACCAGCTCCATTACATTTTTTTTTCATATGATATCAAAAAAACAATAGCACTAAATTTGATCCCCAGAGCAGATTCCACACCTATAACTCATTTTTAGCGGACCGATCCTTCGACTTCAACTCGTCATTGATAAAAAAACAGCCATCACTAGACTTGGCCGACAACTTTAACTGCACAACACAACACAACAGTGTGAGACCAAAAGAAATGTAAGAAACAAATCAGATTTGAAACCTTATCTCACCGGATTTTCCTTTTCGCCGAAGCAGTGTTGGATTCAGTCAGTTTAGTAATCAACGGGAACTTGTTTCCATTCAGAAACTCCATTATCTTCTTAGTTTCATAAGGTCCATCTGCATGGCAAGTAACACATTATTTGGATAATAACATATCACAAAATAGAATGTATAAACTTAATTTTCAATCCTTCTATGAATCAGTAAGCTTATCATATGAATCAGTGAACCTCTCAGCCTCGCTTTTACCCATTCCAACAAACACATTGTTGGACCAGCTCTCAGTCCACCAGTGTAAGGCTCTGAGAAGTGCCATTAACGAACAAAAGAAGCGTTGGGAAGCCTTTGATCTCTAGCTGCGACGCTGACTTTCAGAGAACCTCTCGCCGTAGATCTTAAGCCATCAAAACAGGACACCTTATCTCCTTCTGCCCCTTGCTCACCGTGTCTCTGCTTCCAACTGGTGCTCTGGCATCTCTCCCTGTTATTGTTCGTTGCTCAAGATCATCGTTGGATACATCTTCGACATCAGAGGATCAGACAACGATGGTTGAGAAACAGATGAGGAGGTGAAGATTGAAACTTCGGAATTCGTTTCTGGTTCCCCCGACGTGTCTGTTAATGGGTCGTTGTCGGATTCTGATTTAAGTGAAGACAGAAGTGAAGTGATCGTGTTCTGTAATGAAAGAGACATAGATCGGAGAGAGGAAGTGATGGCTTCAGGTCGTTAATAGGAAAGTAAATAAATATTTAATCTTTTTGACTTTCACTTTTTAAATTTTACCTCAGTTAACATTTACATACCAATATTTTGTTGAAAACAAACCTCGTACTATTACTACACATCACTCGCATTGATTATTTAATTGAAGTTTTTGGAATCATGAGTAGCTGCAATCACTCTTATCGACCGATATGCGCTTATTAATGGCAACATCAATGACAAATGAGCATGAGATTCTCTTTTTTTGCCCTATTGTAACCAATCTTCCGACCACATCTCCTCTTGTTTTGACTTCAAATCTCAGATTCACCGGAATATTTCCGCCTCTCTCCGTCGCATCGAGGCTTGCTCCTGCACCGTATAATGGAATCTTTCTTCCTTCTATAACCACTGCTTCCGTATATAGACTCTTCTTCTGTTGATAATGTTCCTTCAACTGCTAATGAAAAATTTGTCATACCAAAGCCTTAAATATCCAAAGTTACAATCTAATATGAAAACATATGTGCTTATCTTATATCATCCCGTTGCTATAATTTTATAAATTCATATCTAACCGAAAACATAGTATGTGCTCATACTGCATTTGTATTAAGGACAAGCCCAAATTAATGTTCAAGTAGCCCAAATTATCTCATAGCCTACATGTTTAGGGTTCTTTTCAATATGAATGCTATTTTTCTACCATAAAGACAGGCTGCTATAGTTGCACGCCCTTTCCTCTTTATGAAATACCAAAGAAATACAATCGAAACATATACTCATCTTGGATAAAAAATTCCTCTTTCTCTTTAGTTCTTTAAGAATAAATTTGAGCAAGTCTTGTTTTGAGATTTTCTACATGGTATCAGAGCCAGGTTATTTCAATGATAACATGGATCTGATACCATGTTGGAGATATCAAAACTAAGATAAATGTGTTTGAATGAGCTTAGCATAATAGAAATTTGAGGTTGAAAGATAATAGCTCATGAAATAACTTTATTTTAGAACAGAAAAATAAAGAAACGAAATTAAATAATCAACAAGAGTAAAATGATACATTATTGAGATTGAAGAAGGGAGTTCCTCTCAAGGTTAAGATTTATATTTATAATCTACTTCCATAAACCCTAACACACATGGGCTTAACCTAACACACATGGGCTAGTTGCCATTTGTCTTGGGCTTGTGGTTAATACTTTAGCACTAGTGTTTTTTTCTTTAAGTTTCCACTAGTCCTGATTTGTTTTTTTCTTTGTAAAAGGGCATAGAGTCCTGATTTGTTAGGAACACATAGTTTAAAATTTTAATTTTACAAAAAGTCTTCATTTTTAAATTATAATAGCATAACTAAAATTTTGGAAAAAAATTAAAATAAAAATAATAGCATAACTGAAATTTTGGATAAAGGAAGTGTGCAGCATAAGGTTCATATATTATATAAGCCGGCCTGCTTCATAGTACATGTAACTAGTGACCGATCCATTGACCCAAGATCAATATTTTGGTCAAGTTTTACGTGTGTGATTAAACACAGAAAATTTCTTAACTACAAACAAAATAATTACCTGACCGGTGGCGATAGGGAGTTGATAATAGAAGAGACTGACTGATGTGGAACTAACATGAATACCAAATGTTGGGGCAGGATTGTATATACCAATTCTTAATGTTGCATTCAAAGTCAGCAACTTGGTAAGCATGCCATGGAAATCTGATGCTTCACCAACATAAAAGTTGCGTAGTTCGAAAGTCTGCATCACATTCAACCATCACTAACCAAACATTTTCAAAAGAAACAAAAAGGTGGTCTATATCAATAGGGAAAATATTAGCTTTTTTGAGAAATATAAAAAAAAACAATTATTGTTAGTACCTGAACCGATATTTGAGCCTTGTAAGGTCTACTAGCTCCCCACGTGATTAAGCAACAGACGGCGAAGAGAATTACGAAAATGAAAACGGCGAGTAGTGCTTGACACCTCTTTATAGACGACACGTCGTCCATTTCTTCGTACGAACCTTCTTCAAGTATACTCTCGTATTCTTTCTCGTTAGATCGGCACTTCTTGATGTTCTTCTTTTCTGATGATGATGATCGGGATATCCCGGAGAATCTACTCGCTGATGAGTTACGAGAGTGACGGCCCACGGAGGAAGAATCGTGTGTGGGAGAGTCCATAGGGCTAGGCTGTGTAACTGACGTGTAAGAGTCACGTGATGGACTTTGCACGTAGTACATGGCGCGTTTTGAAGATCTTGAAGTAGGTGATGCCGCGAGACTTGTCATGTCGGACATCTTGATTTACTTATGCTTGGAGTTGGACCTGGTGTAACGTGAGAGGAAACTCAAAACTTTCTCATCAGAACTGAGTTTAAACAAGAGAAATGTGCTGTTTTAAAGACATTTTTACGTGGAAATAAGATAAGTTGGGGAAGCTAGTTTTTTATTTATTTTTTACGAGGAAATGAACTAATTAAGAGTGAGATGGTGACCACTTTCCTGTGGTTGAGTATTACCGAGGCTAAGTCCAGACCGATATCCGAACGTGTTGGTTTAGGTTTTGGAGTTAATGACAAACTGAGTATCAGTGGAGTGAGCTTACTTGTCGAGCTCTCCTTTGTTAGGTGTTCTATACATCTGTGAGTCTGTGACCTGTAAAGGTATTATGGAATTATTTATTAGTCTTCTTAACTCTTAAGAGTTTATATCGTCCGTCCGTTTTGAACTTTTGATTAATATGGAAATAAGGTTGGTTAACTTTTAGGGAGATGTCTTTATATAAAAATAGAAGTTAACTATCAGTGCGCTGCCTGCAAAACCTTACTTCATAAAGTCTGTTTTCAATTTTTGTATTGTTTGTAATGTATTAATTAATTGTTATTTATGTGTGTATTTATGGAAAATGAGTTATAATGTTGATACATTCAGTCTGGTGTCTGGATGCATTGATGGTGCTCATCTCCACTTCTCTATGATGACATTCACTAGGCAGAAAGCAAAACAACAATCGCTAAAGTCATGATGATTGGACAAGTTTGGTCATTGGCCATTGACAAGTGTTTTCAGAATATGTAATGTGTTTTTCTAACTTTGTTATTGGCAAAAACAAAAACAAAATTGTGCATGGGATTTAGATTTATAATACTTTTGTTGCCAAGGGAGACCAAACCTAATTTTTTAGACCAACTACGTTACGGTATTAGTTTACATTTACTTTTTTGAAAGAATTTATAAGATTCACAAGAATTGATCTTCAAAGCTAACCTGCAGGCTTTTGAAGACCTACACCAGCTATACAAGAAAGATGGAGATTTAATCTTCCTTTTAATAGACCGAAAGATAGTTTACATTTACACTTTTGAAGTTCTAAAGATTCTTTTTAATAAAAGTTCTGATGATTTTATATTTTTTATTTTTCTGATAAAAGATGTGATATTTATGCATGTACAAGCGACAAATTCTTTATATAAAAGAAACAAGCGTTACATTCCGAACTTCCTACGTTCAACGTGCAGAAAATTCATATCGTTGGAATCATTTCACCTGCAGAAATAGTCAAATTCTATACAAATACTTCGTACGAATCTTTTATAAGGAAACTATGGAATCTTTGATATTTTTGTAACATTAAAAAGAACAACTTTTGATAAATAAAATTGATGGTACTTGACTACTTGATACTAATGTTTACTCCAAAATGATTTTATGGAGCCGATACCACATTACCATGAGCCCCAAAATCTAAGTTTATTTTTCTCTCGGCCCATTTAGCTGTAAACCGAAAATGAGAGAGATCATTCTGAAGCTAAAGGTCACAGCTTCAACAACATTCCAGATGGGAATGAATTGAGATATGAGCCCATCCATCGTTATCCTATCAACAGAGGTCTGAAAACAACGTGGACACACGTCAGAGAGATCTCTGCTACGACTCTGATGACTCATCACGCCCTATTTTTATTACTGCAAGCTCTTTGCATGTACTTTTTATATTCTTATCGTGATTCAGAACCGGTCCATTTATGATTCTCACTATTCAGAGGCGTGCCTACAGTGTATTGAAAAAGGCATTCGCCTCAGACCCCCAATTTATATAACATTTTTAGAACCCCAAAATTTTAATCAGTTTATGTTTTAGTGGTTTAGACTTTGGTTTTAAAAAAATCTTTTCCACCAGAGTCGACTAACTCATCTTCTGAATTCATGTATATTTGTTTTCTATATGACATAATATATTAGACACATAATTGTCCCACATCGGGTATTGGAAGGGATCCTTAGCAATATATAAGATAGGTGGGTCACTCCTCTTATCACCAATTAGTTTTAAGTGTGAAGCCCATCTAACTTAACATAATATAGCACATGATAAATTTATTCTTGTACAGTGTTAGATTTGTATATTTGGTGAAAATAATATATTTTATTTGAAAATTGTTTTCATTATAGCTGTAAATAAATTTATTTTAAAAACTTGCTTTAGGCCCCTATAACTCTTCGCACGGCACTGTCACTATTACTATTATCTCTTAGTAGTAACAAAAAAATTGTGACCGAAAGATATCTTAAAGATAAGAGAGAAAAAAAAAAGAAAAGACGGAATATTACGTAAGCTGTAAGGTACTAAGGTAACACAGTTACTTAATCACAGGAATATAAAATGACAGAACATGTGGAGATTATCTGAAAACCTATCGGAAAAGGTGAGGTACGATTCACTTGTTCTTAATTCTCTTTTACGAGTTATCCTTCAAAGGATTAGCTCTTGTGATGTTAAAAAAAGCTCTTCGACTCTGTTTATGTTTCGATCACTCTTAACTAGAGAGGGATATACATATAGAGTTAAAGATGCTAGAAGGGAAAGCGAAGGTGGAAGATACAGATATGCCAGTGAGGATGCAAATGAAAGCATTTAACATTGCTTCTCAATCTCTCGATCTTTTTGATGTCTCCGACTGTCAATCTATCGCTGCTCACATCAAGAAGGTTATTACAGCTTTTTTTTTTGTTTTGAATTATACAAAGATATCCTGGCCCCACAGAAGTGGTCCAGAATAGTCACGTGTTGCCACATGTCTTTGGCGATGCCGAAATGTTATTACAGCTTTTTAGCTCTCCGTGAGTCTTATTTCTTCTTCTATGGCTCATATTATTTTTTGGTCTAAATCAGGAGTTTGATGAGAGATACGGGAGTGGATGGCAATGTGTGGTGGGATCAAACTTCGGGTGTTTCTTCACACATTCTAAAGGAACTTTCATCTACTTCCATTTGGGAACCCTCAACTTCCTCATCTTCAAAGGAGCCACTCTTTAGTTTCTTAATAATTAACACCCATGTTTTATATTTTTCTTTTTTCTTCTAAACTGAGAAGTAGCTTTTGTTTGTGTATGAAGCTATAGCTTTGTTCTTTCTCTTTTCCTTTCTGTAAATAGATAATGTTTTCAAGTAAATTGTTAGATCATGTATCTGTATAATATGGATTTCGAGATTAATTAAGAAAATTATAAAAGATATTAGAATAATTTAACATAAAAGTATGAAAAATGAACTAAATTTAGTACTAGCTATTTATAATACTTATAGATACAACTACAAAGCATGCAATGATGCAAAGATATACTGTATACAACACATCATTTTTGAAAAGCATATATATGCATAATCATCCTTGAAAAGTGCATCAATGTCTACGTTTTGTGTTTATTGTTTATAAATAGTAAAGTAAAAAAAGGTTTAAACACACACACATCATCTTAAAATATAAACTTCAAGCCTAAATTTGATAATATAACTGTAATGATAAATCAATCGGTTAGTTAGTTAATTAGTTAGTAATCTAATGAGGCAAAGAGAGAAAAAGAAAGCATTCAATCTCAAAAAGGCTATTCTGGATTTGCCATGCTATTGAGTATTATTATTACAACAAGGTTTCATTAGTTTGTTCTCTTAATTCTCTACAACAACAACATCAAAGAACTCTTTCTCTGCTGTGTTTCTTTCTTGTCTTTCGGTATGTCTCTCCCGCCTAAAAACTCCTCCATGTTTCAAGAGGAGAAAACAGAAGGATTCAAAAACAGAGAACCTCTCCTTAGGTTTAAGAAAATTATGGAAATGGTGAAAGCGGTTGAGAGAGAAGGAAAAGAAAGCTACAAATACGATTTCGAGAACATGAAGGAGAAAAACTCATCTTCTCGGGAAGTCAAGAGATGGAACTCTAGTTCTGCCTTGAGAGTTGAAGATCCATACATTAATGATGACACTGCTTTCAAAAGAACTGCTGTCTCGAGTGTCCTACCCATTCGACCACCTGAGGCGTGTGAAGCAACCGGTGAAGAATTACAGGATGAGGCAGGCAAGAAAAAAAACATCTGTTTCAATGTCTAATCAATGAGTTTTCGGGTTTCTTGGGACACAAGCTATACTATAATGATATTTCTTGTGGCCTACGTTAACACTGTGGTGATAGGTTTTATTAGACAAAACTCATGTTACCATACTTTTATGTGTTACAGAAAGGGAACAGATGAAAGAAAGGTTTGCGAAATTGCTTCTAGGAGAAGACATGTCAGGAGGAGGCAAAGGTGTTTCATCAGCACTGGCGTTATCAAACGCAGTCACAAATCTATCAGCATCAGCGTTTGGAGAGCAACGGCGTTTAGAGCCAATGCCAGAGGATAGAAAAGAAAGGTGGAGAAGAGAAATCGGATGGCTTCTCTCCGTTACTGATCATATAGTTGAGTTCTCTCCAACACAACAAACAAACAAGGATGGTTCTTCCATGGAGGTAATGACTACAAGACAGAGAGCAGATCTTGTCTTCAACATCCCTGCTCTTAAGCAACTCGATGTGATGCTCACAGTAAGTCAAATTTAAAAAAAAAAAAACATTTTCTGATTCATTGCATCCGCATCAAAAACACACAAGATCTAAGGTTGTTGTTATGTTGTAGGATTGTCTTGATAAATTCAAGGATCAGGATGAGTTCTATTACGTCACAACCGAGTCATTAAACAGGAAGGACGATAAATGGTGGCTACCAACAGTGAAAGTTCCACCTAAAGGCTTATCCGAAACGTCGAAAAGGTTTCTACTGACTCAGAAAGAGTGTGTGAGCCAAGTGCTTAAATCAGCATTGGCCATAAACGCTGAAGTTCTGTCTCAAATGGAGATCCCTGAGAGTTACATAGACTCACTTCCTAAGGTATATTAATAAAACCCTAAACACTTAAGCACTAAGAGCCTCTTTTTGATTATGTAACCTTGTCAATCAATGCCTTCCTTCTTTTTTGTTTGAATTTTACAGAATGGGAAAGCTAGTCTTGGAGACATGATCTATAAAATGATAACATTAGACATGTTTGATGTAGAGAAGTTCCTTCTTGAAATGGACTTATCATCTGAGCACAAGGTTCTTGATCTTAAGGACAAAATCGAAGCTTCGGTTGTGATATGGAAGAGAAAGATAGTTCAGAAAGACAACAACAAGTCTTCCTCTCCGTTTAGTACTAATCTGAGTATGGAGAAGAGACAACTGTTAGAGGAAAGAGCACAAACCATCTTGCTTCTTATCAAACTAAGATTCCCAGGAATCTCTCAATCCACACTTGACATCAGCAAGATACAGTTCAACAAAGTAATCAATCAAAAAACATGTGCTCAAATCACATTATGAGGTTACTTGTTTATGTTCTGTCTTAAAGACTCTTAAACAACTGTTTTTTTTTTGTAGGATATAGGATTAGCTATAATGGAGAGTTATTCAAGAGTTCTTGAAAGCTTGGCGCACACGGTATTGTCAAGAATAGAAGATGTCCTTGTAGCTGATCAGCTAACTAAGGACCCTGAAAGCTTGCTTTGTAAGAGGTATATAGTGAAGGAAACAGAGAGTCCTATGAAGGAAGAAGAAGAAGAAGAAGAAAGAAACTTTTGTCTTTTAGAGGAGAGACCGGTTAAACAGAAGGCTCTCATCTCACTGTCAGAGGTAATGCAATGGGATATGGAAGACAAGAACGATACACCATTGAAAGAATCAGGCAAGAAACTAATGAGCAGAGTGTCAACCATGATCATGGCTGCTAACAACAAGAAGAGTACTTCTTATCTTGAATCTCTTGGAACCACAAGGAGTCCAACCGCAGGGCAATATTCTTGAGATTTGTAAAATTAGGAAAAGGAAATGTAACAGAGAAACAGAATATACAATAAAATCAAAATCACTTAAAAGAGTTTGCAGTATTGAGAAATGTTTTTGGGGATTATAAAGAGGGGGAAAGAAGGTAACAAAACATGTGCATGAATCTAAATCAGAGTTTGCCGCGAGGACCGAGCTTAGGCTTCTCCTGAGGACCTCTCTTGATAGGAAGAACATCTCCGGTGGAGGAAGCGCTGACATAAGTAAGCAAAGATCCTCCTCCGATGATCAAGAACTTGAGGAGCAATCCTCTCTTTGTGAATGGTGCCGCGAATGTCTCAAAGAACTTGCTCTACAAGTAATAAGCCAACAAGGAGATAAATATTTCACAACACTGCTTTCCAAGTATAAAAAATCTATTTAGGGTTTTGAGATTAATAAACCTGAAGAGGGTTGTAAGGAGAAGGAGCATCAGAGCCGTATAGATCCCATTGACCTGTTGTGTTTCCCAAGTCTTCTAAGTCAAAGTAAACACTTTTGTCACCATACTTAGCCACCACACCACCAGACCTAGTAAAGATGAAGAACAACCTCAGACTTGTTGATTACACAAGAGATGAAAATGCCAATCATATGTATATATATATATTTATTTTATTAATCCGGAAGAGTTCAGACAAGGCTCTAATCTATCTCTAGCATTTTCATCACTGTTTATGCCATAGACACTTGGTCTTCATATATGAAGTTATAAACTATAGACGAAAAATTCAAATCTGTATTGTAGTTTTCAATAGCATTTTTAACCTAAGTTAGTAGATAAATAAAGAGGTTTGGTTTACCGGATTGATTTGGTTTTGATGCTTAGGCGGGAAGGCTTGAAGGAGAGCTTGGCTCCGGCGAGTGAGCTGCCCCCAAGGCCTTTAACGGCGACGGATGGTTTCACGGCGGCGACGGTTGCAAGAGACGCCATGAGGTTTGATCACTATTTTCTGTTGTTGTGGCTAACAATGGGTGATTAAGAATTTGTTGAAGAGATAGCCTTTACTCAAAATGAGTGGATTTTTATCTTAGTCTGACGTGGCAAACTGAGAACTCTTCTTGAAAATTTGCTTATGCCAATTGGGATATGCCACGTGGAATTTAGTAAAGATAATGCTATCTTCTAAGCTCTAACTGAAAGTAGTTCATTACTTCTTGTTTGGAAGCTGGGAGCGCCTTTACAGTTTATAGGTTTTGTTTAGCTCCCTTGTTATTTTTATTTTGGAAAAGGCCCAAATACGTTTGCGGTTTATGTAAAAAATCCAGCTGGTCGCAAGTTTATTGAACTATCAGTTTATTTTGGGCTATGAATGATCTTGATCTAGGGGTGGGTGCAAGAGGAGTTTTTTTTTTTACATATATTTGAAATTTGACTTGCATTAAACAAGTAATCTATTCTATTAAAACAAAACATTATTTATTGATAAATGTTATACACAACAATATACTTTATTTAAGAGATTATTTTATCAAATTAAATTAATAATAAACACAAATATGATTACAAAAAAAAACTCAAATATAAAAAACTAAAATTTTCAAAAAAATTAAAATTAAAATATATCCGCCCTTTAGAAAATTGGATCAGGATCTAATAAAATTTTAAATTGTATTTGACTTGTTAAACACGGATATTTATTATTTCAGATACTTGTCTAAAATATGTTACTGGCAATTTATTTATCTCGTTCGATTACTTAACACTTTCATGTATGTACGAATTATTTAGATATATTTTCAAGTGTAAGAATTACTTGGTAGTTAGTATTCTATCAGAAATTAAAAACTATAAAAGTTTGTTTTGTTTACTCAATTTAAAAAAAACATGAGAGTTATTTCAAATAAAAAATTTATACCAATTATAAAAAAAGAAGAAAGAACAAAATACATAATCATTTCGATATAAAGTATTGTTTACTTCTTACAATAAAAATATATATATTTATAAGGCTTTTATTTTTATGGTCTAATTATCACTTTTCAGTCGAGAAACAAGTAAAGACAAATCGTTAATCTTTTTAAAGATACTTGTTATTTATCCTGTACTTACAAGTCTTGCAAATAGTAGAACTCAATGATTTGATATTTGATTTGACAACAACACATATTTGTAAAATCAAAACGAATACGGATCAAATAACGGCTATAAAGCAACTAATGAGTATTTGTGTCCAGTCTTATCTTGATATCGAGAAAATATTATAAATCAAAACATAAATACTGGCATTACCTCAAAAATTAAATGACACTGTGTCAAAGTTGGCTTCTGTGATTGGCATGGTGAAGGAAAATTGATTTTTGTTTCTGCAATTTTTGACAAGCTTTCTGTCACGATCTATTTCTAGCGGATGTACTAGGTGGAAAATTGCTTTCTAAGTCGATATCGGCGTATCGCATGTATACATTTCATCTGAACACAACTCTAAAATCTATTTTTCAATTTAAATAGAGCATGCATTATTAACCTCCACTTGATTTATGGTGGCCGAATAGTAAGAGACGTCCATGTGTTTTAAGACTTTCGCGAACTAAACACAACTAAGCAACTTTAAGTTATGTTTTTTTATATAATAATCAATCAACTATTGATGCACCTAACTAACTATATCATTTTCATGCGGTCTCGAGTAGATATTTCTGCTGATAAACAATGGTGTGATTTTTGTTCTTTATTTTCAGAATATTTTATTCATTTTGTAGTTAATCACATAATAAAGACGACAGAGGTGGGATCTTCAAAACATCGAGGACAAGATCCCACGAGAGTGGGGGATCTAATTGAATTGACCCCTAAGACATGGGAGATGCAAACAAAAGAGGGAAGAGAAGAGACGTCTTCTAATTGGAGTTTGTCACGTGGCGGAATCTATTGGAATCCACAACTCAAGTTACTAGGCTCTGTCCTTTCACACATGAAATAGAAAAATCATGGAGATTCCAAATCTGTGGAGAGAGAAGAGAAATGTGACTAGCCACCAATAAACTAGACACAAATCCTGAGGTAAATAACCATTCATTTGTGTACATGATCCTGCTAATTGCCAGCAAGTGCGTGCAACGTCTACTTTCCAACTCCATCTTCAGATTAACCAACACATGCATGCCCTTTATTTTCTAGTGATGTTCAGTATTACTACATGTTACTACTTAATACTCCCTCCGTTTCTTTTATATAATGTTAAGAAAATATGTTTATCTCGATTTATATGATATTTTAATTTTATAGGCAAAACGATTAAAATATTAAAAATAATATGTATTTTCTGATTGTTTAGAATAGTAATGATGAATTAGTTTAGTTACTTTTTTGTTGTAATCAAATGATTTTAACAAAAATAAACTTTTTCTTAATTTGTGTATTTATCCTAGAATATCATATAAAAAGAAACATAGGGAGTAATATACAATGTCAATTTTTGTCTTTTACAATGAATATAACTTTGAACTATTTATAAAATCATAGTAAAATAAACATATAAGTCTTTTTCCTTACAATTTTGGTATCTTTGTGTGTTTATGTAGTATTGTTCCTATGCAGATGTATCTGATGCTTCTACATGAATTTTATAAAACATTATTTGATTTCTTATGATCATGCGATTCTGAACATAATTAATAAACAAAACTTATTGTATATGTGGTGTTTTCGATATTTCATTGTTTCATAGAAGTTGTATTAAATTTGAAGAAAAATAATATAGTAAACCATAAGGGTTACCAAAATATAGTGCCATCAATAGTTTCTCGTGGTTAAGAGAACATTATTGATCCAAAACTACTCTCTTTTTACTCCAAATTTCATTTTAGAGTAAACTCTTCTCCAACATCCATTTCATATTCAACTTCAAAATGGAGTAATGGCTAGAGTTACCTCATTATTTCATTTTGTAGTTAAACTCTTTTATTTATGAAATTATCCTTTTAGTTCTGAATAATTTTGTTTCATACTTAAATAATATTTAAAATTACACAATAACGAAAAAAATATTCCACAAATATTATTTAATAATTTTACATAAAATTCATAAATTAACAAAAATCAAAACTAAGCATTATTAATATAAAATAAAATAAATAATTTAATAATTCGTTAAAATTGCTACCAAAATCAGTAAAATAAATGTTCTTTTAATTCATAATTTTGTTTTTAAATTGGAAAATTTTCATATGATGAAAATTGCACCAATTGAAGTTAGAAGATAATCTCTCTCTGTAGAAATTGAAATTGCAAAAACGAAAAAATGTCCTATTTTAGAATGTTTTTGTTCGATTTAGAAAAAAAAACAAAATATTATTATTCATTAAAAATAAATTAGTTGATCATTTGTGGAAAAATATTCTAATGCTCATTACTAAAAAATATATGGTATCTTATATATTTTTTATGATTTAATTGTATTTTTAATAAAATATATTTTATGGAAGTTTTGTAGACATAAAATAGTTGGATTAGTTGTTAAACTTTTATAAGTTGAAAATATTACTAAAAATTATTAACTAAATAAAAAAAGTTTTGGAAATATATTATTTAGAGTAAAAAGTGGAATAATATATTGGAATAAAACTCAACTCCATTTTATAGTCACACCATTTTGAAATAAAAATGAAGTAATACACAGGAAATGTTCTGGATAGGCTGGAAAAAAAATTGATACATCTTAGCGGAAAAATTATGATGAATGCAAACGCCCGAATACGATTAAGTTATAGTTTGAACTTTGGTATAACACTAGTTTTTCTGATAAACCCTGTCGAGTTGGACCTAAATAATCGACAAGATAGACTTTACAGATAATCTTGAGCAAAGACGGTTTGACGTTGATTAACATAACGTTGACGATAAACGTAGGGAAAGTGGGAAACACGGGTGAAGAAAGGCTGTTGTTCAAACAAATTGGGAAATTGCGTTCCAAGTTGGAGTTTAAAATTTTATTTCACAACTTTTTTGTTTGCTAAAAACAAATAGTAATGAAATAAAATAGTTTATTTCACAACTTGTGTGAAACTTAGTTATTTCTCTGAAACAGATGTTAGTAGTATTAAATATTGATCCATGTTGGGCACTTAGGTAGAATATATTAACATTTAGACCAAAATTAAAGATACTAAGAATAGTAAGACAAAACGAAAACAATACTAAAAATGCATACAATGCCGCCTTAGTATGAGGCTGGTCAATACAACCGTGCCAGGAACTTCCAAAATTCAGTATTTCAAAAAGAAATTTGTTAAAATATAAAATTAAATTTTAAATTAGATCGTGTTATGATATAAGATACTTTCAAATATTTTTTAAAGAAAATAGTTAATTTGTTCAGAAATAATTTGAATAATTTAAATAATATTTTTAAATTTCAAATTATAAATAATATTTTTAAATTAAAATTTAATAATTATTTGATCTAACATTGACTTTTTGCCAAATAGTCCCTGACTCTCTTTGGTTTATGGCTCCGGAAGGAACTCGTCCACTTGTGTAAAATTTCATGTTATCAATTTAATCCAATAGATGACAAAAAAAAGCCATGGCTCTCTTCAGGCATGTAATAAAAGCTCTGAATGATGCGGAATCCCAGCTTAAGAATTTCGAGTTCCGAGGGAAAATATTGTTAATAATATTACTACGAGTGTTTTTACAAAAAAAAAAAATATTACTACGAGTGATGTCATAAAATAAAATCAAACTATTCTTGTTTTCATTGTTCTTTATCAAGAAAAAAAACTTGTTTTCGTAGTATCTACTCTATCTTTTTGGTGGTGAATTTGGCTTGGTTAAAAGTATATGATTCATAAATAAATGAAAACTAGAAAAAACAAATATGAAATGTATTTCCTTTTTTGAAAAATTAACAAACAAAATAAGAGATACTGAGAAAATTAAGAGCTGGACGCAATTAAAAAAGGATTACTTAACAATTAAAAACGTAAACTGATAAACACAATGAGCAGATGCTGACGCCACTCTCTTAAATGTGGGTCATCCTTTCTTCGCAAGGGCCTATATAAAGGATCCCATGCGACTCTCTCCTTCTCCCATCAAATTTAGTTTAATCTAATAAAACTGTGTGATAGATACATTCTGAAACACATAGAGCGATATTGAAAGAAAGAAAGAAAAGAGATAATAATATCAATAATGGGTAGATGGGCAATCGCAGTACACGGCGGCGCCGGAATCGACCCTAATCTTCCCGTAGAGAGACAAGAACAGGCGAAACAGCTTTTAACTCGTTGTCTTAACCTCGGCATAGCAGCTTTACGCTCTAACGTCTCTGCCATTGACGTCGTTGAGCTCGTCGTACGTGTCCTCTTTCATGTCTCTATATTTTATTTAACATTTTTATTTTGGTTCTAAACGATTGACGCACGTGCAGATTAGAGAATTAGAGACGGATCCTCTGTTTAACTCAGGCCGTGGATCTGCTTTGACGGAACAAGGAACGGTGGAGATGGAAGCGAGCATTATGGACGGTACGAAGAGACGATGCGGTGCCGTTTCGGGGATAACCACCGTGAAGAATCCTATCTCTCTCGCTCGTCTCGTTATGGACAAATCTCCCCACTCTTATCTAGCTTTCTCAGGCGCGGAGGAGTTCGCTCGCAAACAGGTATATTCATTTTATTATTTTACCCCTGCGATTTTTATTCTTAACCGCTCGGTTAATTTTATCGCTTAACCGGAATCGATCGGTTTATAGGGAGTTGAGATTGTGGACAACGAGTACTTTGTCACGGAAGACAACGTGGGGATGCTCAAGTTGGCTAAAGAAGCTAACTCGATCTTGGTAATATAAGATTCGACTTAATCTCCACCGTTCATTTATTCACCGCACGTTTTTAATCGTGTAGTCTGTGTTTTTCTTGTTTCTTTTTTTCAGTTTGATTACCGTATCCCGCTAGGATGCGCCGGTGCAGCCGTAACCGACAGTCCTATAGTGATGAACGGTCTACCGATAAGCATTTACGCGCCGGAGACGGTAGGATGCGTGGTGGTTGACAGAGAAGGACGGTGCGCCGCCGGGACATCAACGGGAGGTCTGATGAACAAGATGATGGGGAGGATAGGAGACTCCCCGCTGATAGGAGCAGGGACGTATGCGTCTGAGCTTTGTGGCGTGTCGTGTACAGGAGAAGGAGAAGCTATCATAAGGTCGACGCTGGCGCGTGACGTGTCGGCTGTTATGGAGTATAAAGGGGTCGGGCTTCAGGAAGCGGTTGATTATGTGATCAAGCATCGACTGGACGAAGGGTTCGCTGGACTTATTGCTGTGTCGAATAAAGGAGAGGTGGTTTGTGGTTTTAATTGTAATGGGATGTTCAGAGGATGTGCAACTGAAGATGGGTTCATGGAAGTTGCTATGTGGGAGTGAGAGAGATTTATTTATTTATTTATTTTAAATGGCTTAGTGTGCTATTGTTATCATCATCCCTTCTTTGTTGCTTAGTACCTTTTCATGAATCCAAATCTTGATGTACTTGTGGACACGATCTCTGAAAGTTTTAAGCAGCTCCATTCCCTGCTCCTTGTATATGTCAGTTTCATGGGCCCTCGTCTTGGCCTCTTTACACTGAAGAATCCACCTCTCCACGTCTTAGTAAACATGATTCCAAGGGAATTGACATTGTAATATGTCCTAGGCTTCTTATAGCTTTCGAGAAGATTTCTGTTATTCAGAGTCCAGAGAAAAAACAGATGGCTGGATACCTTTCACTGGCATTCCCACAGTCGATGCAGTTACAGTTTTCTGAACACAAGGCATTAGCCTGAAAGCATTCATAGTACTTGTTCAAGCAGTACTTAGTTCTTTTGCGTTTGCAAGCTCTTGAAAGCAGCCGAATTTTAGTATCAGGTGTAGCCTTGTACTACAACATTACAAGCGCAGATTGCAAATCTGAAAAAAGATGTGAGATCCCTCAGAAAGTTCACAAACGGCAAGTATATATGTACATTGTTTTCCAATATTCTAGGAGTTATTTAGTCCGTTTTACATGGTGATATGTTTCAGTCAAATAATATCTTGGCTTTCTTTTTCCAAGTTAGACAGGGTGGAAAATAGTTGACTGAAGACATGAAATGTGTGCAAGATGTTAGCTAATTATCACAACAGTTAATACCATTATCAACGGTAAGGATCACAGAGCTGGAATTTTCTGGTAAATGAAAAGACAAGTGGCAGAATGCTTAACCACTAATCAGCAATTACCAAGATAAAAAAGTGTTTAGCAACTCTGACATCTAAAGATGGATGCCCCGTAATTTTCATTATTTGATATTTTTTGTATTTTACAAATATCTAATTTTTTATTTGTTTTGTTTCGGAAAAATATAGATATCAGAAAAATCGAATATCCAAAAAATTTACAGATATTTGAGGATATTTATGGATATTTCATTACTTTGTTTAATACAAATAAATTTAGAAAAATCATACAAGTTTGTTTTCAAAAGATATCTCTTACATGATATAAAATAAAAATAAAAATTAGTGAAATTATATGTTTCATAAATTTTTAAAAATAATTAACTATTTTTATAAAACATAAAGTTTTAGAAGAATTATAGTTTGTAAAGGATTTCATATATTTTTCTTAATTTAATATTTCTATAAGTAAATTTATAAAAGAAAAATAATAAATTTATATGTTAAAAGTTGGAATGAATCAGATATTGGACTTTAAAATTTTAGTATTTTATGATTTGCTTTGTTTTTAATGGATATTGATTTCAAATATTTTTTTTGCTTCAGAAACTTGGGAGTATTCAAGATTTTTCAAATCAAAAAGAATGATAAAATGTCCATGCTACCCACATCCACCAAGATCACCACCATTACTCTCAAAATATGTAACGACAGCGAAAACAAAAAAAAAACCATCAACGCACGTGGCGAATTCTCACTTGTTAAAAGCTTGGGATAAGTCAGACGCGGCACCAACGTTTTCGGTCGCGATTTTATGTTTCCGACAACGAGAAAGGCTCTTTTTATTTAATTTTCGCGATTGAAACCTAACATGAACGGCTACGTTATTTGACTGTACGAATAGGAACAAAAATAGCCAAAAGCTTTGATCAGAAAATTTCAATAATTTTTTTTTAATTAATTAACGAGCGTCAACGACACAGGTACTACAAAATGAAAGCTACATTAAAGAGTTTCAACTACTTGTCTGTCATAAACAACCCTCATCGTCGTCATCTCCACAACTCCACAATCTTGTCCTCTCTGAATTCTGGGTTCCGATTCTTCCGATCTAACCATCTCTTCAGTAAGTTCTCTTTATCCGAATCTGTTTTTGTCGGTAATTATGATATGTCTGTTTCACGTTGCTTTGTTCGGATTCGTCTCTCTTTTTTTTAATCTTAAACGCATCTTACATGTTCGACGAAATGTCTTAAAGATTCTAGTTTTCGGTATTCAACGTTGATCACACGAATATGTTATTTTGATCTGAAATTTTTTCAGCTTCTCCTTGGAAATACAGTCCTCCTCTTTGGTTTATTTGGATCTCTTGTTTAAATATAATTTGCAGTTTTGTTACTTTTAAAGTATACATCATCAAATGATCTTTGTGAGTAATGATGCAGGTACACAGTGTGGTTCACTCATGGAAGTGTTTAAAGCGGTTTTTTCACAAGGGTCATCAAATGCCTGTGATCGGATAGCTATTAAAGCGGATGGGATGAGTTACTCTTATGCCCAGCTTACTTCCTCTGCCTTGTCAATATCTCAACTGTTCCACAACGAAAATGTATGGTGATCGGTTTGAATTTGTAGCTTTTTTCTCTTGACAAAGCCTCTTAAAAGTTAATAGGTTTCTTTTTATTGGACTTAACTCTTCTCTGTATTTTTCTGTAGGGAGGTGAAACTCGGAAGTATGGTAGTCTTCAAGGAGCTAGAGTTGGGATTGTGGCGAAACCTTCAGCTGAGTTTGTTGCTGGAGTCCTTGGGACTTGGTTTAGTGGTGGCGTTGCCGTTCCACTTGCACTCAGCTATCCTGAGGCTGAACTCTTATATGTCATGACTAATTCGGTATGTTGAAAAATCAATTTGCCTTCCTTTTCTTTTATACCCTTCCTGCTAGTTTGTAGTACTCACTTTAGGGATGATCGGCTTTATCACATTATTCAAACAAACAAAAAAAAAGAAAAAAATCGTATAAGCTATTAGTCATTCTTCTTAGGTTTCTCTGATCTTAGTTGTATGCTCAGAGTGTTGATCGCTCATTTAACCTATTGATTTTCTAGAATCAGTTGAGGCTAATATAGAAAAGCCTTAGGTTTTCCTGGCTGGCTCTGTCTTCTACCACATTCAAGCGTTGCAAAATGAGTGTGTGCTATGGTGCTCTCAACTCTGTAATAAGAGTTGTTGACATTTTCTGGGACTATAATCCTGTTTGTTGTCTTTGGAATCTAGGACATATCTGTGTTATTGAGCACGGAGGACCATAGTGAAACTATGAAAACTATAGCAGCAAAGAGCAACGCTCGTTTTCTTCTGATTCCCCCTCTTCTTAACTCTACTTCAGAAACTGTTACAAACAATCAGTTTCAAGATGTCAGTTTTGAACAAGACGGAAAGCTTCTAGGTAAAATGTTGAATATACTTGAAATCATGAACTATATTTTAAAGCTGATCTTTAAAAAAATTGCTACCATACATTCAATCAATTATTAGTGTGTCTTTTCCACATCACATCAGCTTTTTCGTTGAGCAGATGATCCAGCATTGATAGTCTACACTAGTGGTACAACTGGTAAACCAAAGGGAGTTGTCCATACTCACAAAAGCATAAATTCCCAGGTATATATATTCAACCTCCTCCACATGCATTAGCAATTTTGATCTCTTCTGAGCATTAAAAGCATTTCACCTGTCTCTCCAAAATGGTAAGCGAAATGATGACTTAACTTGGAAGCTTTGTAAATGTTGCAGGTTAGAATGCTAACTGAAGCTTGGGAGTACACATCTGCTGATCACTTCCTCCATTGCCTCCCACTACATCATGTTCATGGCCTTTTTAACGCTTTATTTGCTCCTCTTTACGCTCGGTCTTCGGTAATTTATATATGTTTCGACTAACTATTTGAAAAATAACTTACTGAAATTAACAGGCTGGTTACTGATGTTTACAATTCCTCCTTAAAGGTTGAGTTTTTACCCAAATTTAGTGTTAGTGGAATCTGGCGCAGATGGCGTGAATCATATCCATTGAATGATGAGAAAACCGACAACGCCATAACTGTATTTACTGGAGTAAGTTTCTCTTTGTTTCTGCTTCCTTAATACTGTAAATATAAGAACTCTCTACATATTCATGTAACGATACAAGATGAGTTATATACAAGAGGTACAGAGGAAGCTCTAGGTTAAACACATTAAGTGCAGTTACTATATACAGAGAATGGGAATATTGATTCAGTAATGAGATGGATCACACGTATCACTGATGTGATACTAGTATCCTTAACACGCTCCCTCAAGATGGAGGGGCTGTTGTCACTCCAATCTTGTTACATAGCTCTGTGAAGCGAACCCGCGAGAGTGGTTTGGTTAAAGCATCTGCAAGTTGGTCCTTTGTATTGACGTGAGCAACACGAAGCATGCCTTTCTGTATTTGACCTCGGATGAAGTGATAATCTAGTGCAACATGCTTCATTCTGGAATGAAAAACAGGATTAGCACATAAGAACGTCGCACCAAGGTTGTCGCAGTATATAGCTGGAGTGGAAGGAAGGTTGATGTGCAGTTCAGTGAGAAGATTGCAGATCCACCTAATTTCTGCGGACGCATTTGCGACAGCTCTATACTCTGCTTCGGTGGATGATCTAGCCACTCCAGTCTGTTTCTTTGATGACCATGAGACTGGATTCTTGCCGAGATAGATAATGTAGGCATTTGTTGAAATGAAGTCATCCGAGTCACCCGCCCAGTCCGCATCGGAGAAACCATGAAGTGAGAGGGAGTTGTTGGCAGAGAAGAAGATCCCATGCGTAGAAGTACCGGCAAGATAACGAAGTATCCTCTTTCCAGCTTGCCAATGCTCCTCTGTTGGACAGTGCATATATTGAGAGAGCCTGTTGACAGCGAAAGCAATGTCTAGACGAGTGAACTGCAAGTACTGCAAGCTGCCGATGAGTTGTCTATAAGCTGTCGGATCACTTAGCTGTTGTCCGCCCAGGAGTGTAAGTTTTGGTGATGTGGCCATCGGAGTACTCACTGGTTTGGCGTCCAGCATATTGTAGCGCTGTAGCAGATCAAGGATGTATTTGCGTTGACTGAGATGCAGTCCCTTGGCAGTTCTGTGTGCCTCTAGACCAAGGAAGTAATTGAGGTCCTCTGCATCTTTCACGGAGAACCTGTCTGCTAAGAGTTTAAGTATGTCGGTGATGGCTTGTTTGTTGTTCCCTGTGATCAGGATATCATCCACATAGACGAGCAGGTACACGAGACTACCGCCTTGAAGCAGAACAAACATAGAGGCATCCGCAAGACTGTTTTTGAAACCAAGAGTTAGGAGGAAATTTTTGAGTTCCAAGTACCAGGCTCTCGGAGCCTGTTTGAGCCCATAAATAGCTTTGAAGAGTCTGTACACATAGTCAGGATGATCCTTGTCTTCGAATCCTGGTGGCTGCTCCATGTAGACTTCATCCTCAAGAGTGCCTTGCAAGAAGGCATTGTTGACATCCAACTGAAGTATAGGCCAACATCTTGAGACAGCAATATCCAAAACAGTTCTAATGGTAGTCGATTTTATCACTGGACTGAATGTAGCAGTGTAGTCGCGACCGTACAGCTGATTATACCCCTTGGCGACGAGACGAGACTTGGGTTTCCGAAGTTTTCCATTCGGCCAGAATTTGTTCTTGTATAACCATCGACAACCTACAACGTTGTGATTTGGTGGTCTGGGTACTAGCTTCATGGTTTGATTGCGAGCAAAAGCATCGAGTTCTTCCGACATTGATCCTCTCCATATGTCGTCTTTCAAGGCCTGGTTCACAGTTCTCGGTTCGGTGGGTATAGGTGAGGACAAGGCTGCGGAGAGAGTGAATTTGGCTTTGGGTTTGACGATATTATTCTTTCGTCGGGTTTGCATAGGGTGATTATTGGTGATCGTCGGAGCTGGTGGAGGAGGGTTTGGTTCATCAGAACTTTGCGAGTGGGAAGAGGAAGTTTGATTTTCGGTTTGAGTTGCAGAGGTTTGGGGCGTTGGGTTTGGGTTTGGTTCAGAACTTTGTGTTTGTGGGCTTGGTGTTTGGGTTTGGTTGCTATTTGGGCTGGGAATTTGGGCTTGGTTAGTATTTGTTGGTGGGTCTGTCTGCACAACAAAATCAGAAATAGGTGGAGATAGAGAATTACCATCGTTGTCGTCGCCGAAGTTTTCCTGCACTAATTCCGGTGACGGAGCTGCTGTCGTGGTTCCCTGAGGCTGCTGCGGTGATCTCTTGAGCGGCACTGGAACAGGGAGAGGGTTAGTTGAAGTGGATTGTTGCGGAGGTTCGGGGTTGGAGAACGGAGTGGTGGAGTATCGGAAAGGGTAACTCTTTTCGTCAAATTGGACATGACGCGAGACGTAGATGCGACCTGAGTTTGGTTGGAGACAAAGATAAGCGCTTTGGGTGAGAGAGTATCCTAGTAGGACACAGGGTGTCGAGCGGTTCCCCAATTTGTTGTTGTTGTACGGTCTTAGCCACGGGAAGCATAGACATCCAAAGGTACGTATCTTGTCATAGTTTGGTTGAACTCCAAATAGCTTGTGATAGGGAGAGTCCATAGAGATAACTGGCGTAGGCATTCTGTTGATCAGGTATACCGCAGTTGCAAAGGCATACGTCCAGTAAGACTTTGACATTCCGGAGTGAGTGAGAAGAGTGAGACCGGTCTCTACTACGTGCCTGTGTTTCCGTTCAGATAGGCCGTTGTGCTCCGGTGTGTGAGGTGGCGTGGTCATGTGGGAGATGCCGGCGTTGGAGAGGAAGGATCGGAGGGCTATGTACTCTCCTCCGTTATCAGAGTAGAGGGTGCCAATCTTAGTCTGAAACTGGTTTTCCACAAGTGATTTGAACGGTATGAATATCTCTTTGACTTGAGCTTTGGTTCGTAAAGGATAGAACCATGTATATCTCGTGTAGTGATCAACCAGTATTAGATAATACTTGTAGTTGTCCACTGAGATTGTAGGAGAAGTCCATACATCACTGAAGATATATTGTAGAGGGCGGGAAGAAATAATATTGTTTTTGGAAAAAGGGAGTTTATGAGTTTTATTGATAGGACAAGATGGGCACAAAGAAGTCTGAGACATAGAATTCGAAATAGGTAGAGAACAACTGGAAACAATAGTTTTAAGAATAGCAAATGAAGGGTGTCCCATGCGGTAGTGCCAATCTTCTAAGGTAGGTTTCGAGGAGGATGAGATGAAGAAGGATTTAATGGTGGAGGGGGAAGATGGCCACTCATAGAGATCACTTTTAGCTTTGCCTTGGAACAATGGGACCCCCGACAGTAGATCCTTCACCTGAAAAGATGTAGGGAAAAATTCAACTGAGACCTGATTATCATTGCACAAACGGTATATGGATATCAAGTTCTTATGTATGTTAGGGACACATAGAACGTTATTAAGACGGGTAGGTTTAGGGATAGAGGGTAAGAGAAGTGAACCAGTATGGGTGATTGAAAGACCCGATCCATCACCTATGAGGACTCTGTCATCACCTTGATAAGGTTGATGAAGTGCAAGGTTGTTCAGATCACTGGTGAGATGGTGGGTTGCTCCACTATCCATGATCCAGTTGTTGTTGTCCATTCCGTGAGGGCCAGAGGCAACGTTGGCTCTCGGTTGCCAGGGAGAGTTTTGGTGACCATCGCCTTTGTAGGTTGTGAGCTGAGTACACCGCCTTGCACTGTGACCAAAGGTTCCACAGAGTTGACATTTACCCTGGTAGCCTTTGCTGGGTTTTGTGTCTCTAGTGTTGTTGTAGCGTGGGTTTGGTGGCCCTTTGTTCCAGTTTTGTGGCGCACGCTGGTAGGGTTGGGCAGGGCGATTTGATGCATGATTTGTTGCTGTGTTTGCAGTGATAGGATGGACAGCAGGAGTGGAGGACTCCGTGAGGAGCTTGGCTTCCTTGTTGAGAAGTTTCTCGTGCACTTCGATGACTGTGGGAGTGACGTCGCGACCTTCGAGTTGATCAATGACTTGCTTATACTCCTCAGGTAAGCCGCTTAACACATAGTCAATTTGATCCTCATGTTCCATCGGTTTGCCAAGGAGAGCAAGCTGATCAAACCTTGTTGTTAGGCCTTGAACATACTCATCAATAGTTTTGGTATCAAGAGCTAAATAAGATCCAAAAGATATTTTTTTCCGCCTCCCCACTTTTCCTTCGTTCTTCCTCTTCTTCTCTACTCAGCTCTGATACCATGTAAATATAAGAACTCTCTACATATTCATGTAACGATACAAGATGAGTTATATACAAGAGGTACAGAGGAAGCTCTAGGTTAAACACATTAAGTGCAGTTACTATATACAGAGAATGGGAATATTGATTCAGTAATGAGATGGATCACACGTATCACTGATGTGATACTAGTATCCTTAACAAATACTACGTTTTATTTAAGAGAGATTCAGCTTGAGAGAGAGAAATATAGCATTTCAATTGGTTAAAAAGTGAATGTTGTGATATACAGGTTCCAACCATGTATACTCGGTTGATACAAGGTTATGAAGCAATGGATCTAGAAACGAAGGAGTCAAGCGCTTTTGCCGCGCAGAAGCTTCGCCTAATGGTAAGCAACCAAATGTTTGAGAAGCGCTAATCCAAGCTTAATTACTACTAAGCGTTTATTATATCCTTAGTGCTAACATTGTTTGCTGATGAAAAACATTCACAGATGTCTGGCTCCTCTGCTCTTCCTAGACCGGTCATGCACCAGTGGGAAAGTATCACAGGTCATCGTCTTTTGGAACGATATGGCATGACTGAGGTAACTACATTTTTCTTGTCTCTTTTAGTTACATACACAATACCTTTTTAGAAACATGTTTCTTAGTAGTTCAATATTTGTCAATATTCATAGTTTGTAATGGCAATATCAAACCCTCTAAGGGGTGCAAGGAAAGCAGGAACTGTAGGCAAACCGCTTCCCGGTGTGGAGGTCAGTTAGATCTTCCTCCTTTTGACTAAGTTACTAATGTTAAAGGCTAAGATTATAAACATTATAGGCTAAGATTGTACAAGATGAAAATGATGCGGATGGAGTGGGTGAGATCTGTGTAAAGAGCCCATCTTTGTTCAAGGAGTACTGGAATCTTCCAGAAGTGACTAAAGAATCGTTCACGGAAGATGGATACTTCAAGACGGGAGATGCTGGTAGAGTGGATGAGGAAGGATATTACGTGATTCTAGGACGTAAGCAGAAAAACAAAAAGACATTCAAACACAATTAATAAGTGGCTTTTGTGTTCCATCTCTTGATATATTCCTTGTGTTTTTAGGTACTAGCGCTGATATTATGAAGGTTGGAGGATACAAGTTGTCTGCCTTAGAAATCGAATCTACTTTACTTGAGGTAACACTAACATCCGTTATCATAAGTAAACCAAGAGAAGCTGATACTAAACTGAAATGTCTGGTTTTGTGTGTTCTGCCAGCACCCTACGGTTGCAGAATGTTGTGTGTTGGGGTTACCAGACAAAGATTATGGGGAAGCGGTTACAGCGATAATTGTAGCAGAGACTGGAGCAAAGAGGAAAAGAGGAGATGAGTCAAAACCTGTGATGACCTTAGAAGAACTCTGCGGTTGGGCTAAAGACAAGCTCGCTCCTTACAAGGTAGTTTTTCTTTTTTGCTGATTAGAAAACTTGACCAGGCCCACACCACTAAGTAGTTTTTTTAAATTATTCACCATCTTACTGATAATATTCATGTCTTCTTTTTTTTTTCCAGCTGCCAACACGTTTGCTGATATGGGAGGACTTGCCCCGCAATGCCATGGGAAAGGTTTTAACTAAAAAGCTTTTACTGAATGATATATTTTGAGAGATGGTTGTTTGGTGTAAGAATCGATTCTCATATATATATTTATTTGAATGTGGTTTTCGAGTTTGCAGGTGAACAAGAAAGAGCTAAAGAAATCTCTGGATCATCAAGAGTAAATTCTCACTATTTGCATCTTGTTCTTTGCTTGTAGAATACACATAAGATTGATAAATAATTATTATATTGTTGTTGAGTTAACAAGGTCAAGTTTCAAGACCAGCTATTTTATAGTACAATCTTAATTATATTCCTGTTAATCTCTCTCTGCTCATCATCATAAAGAACAAATCATTTTCAAGTGTGAATAAATGGCAAGCAAAGGTAGGGCCAAAATCAGCTGTGGTAGATAGAGAAATCATTCATAACATAAAACTACCATTTTGAAATTTTGATTCTTTAATCAAAATATCATACACACACCAACAATGACTTTTGAAAGAAGAAGAAAAAGCACACTTACTAAAATAATCATCTACTTCCTAAATCCAAAATCAATAAAAATATATAATAAATCTAATTACATACATAAAAGATTATATAACACACACCATGAATCATGAACAAAGAAACTAAATAAAATCTTTAGTTTATTTTAACAACTTCTTCTTGTTCCTCCTCTCTCACTCCATTAACCTTATCATTCCTCACCTGATCCACCGTCGGACCATACGACCAGCTACACACCACGTAATATATAACATTAACGAAGCTCATGATCGCCAAAACCCAATAGTAATAATCATAATGACCCTTGTTGATATTATCTTCAATCCAGCTCACTCCACCTTTCTTTGAGCTGTTCTTGATCACATTGAGTATCACACTAGCCAATATATTAGCCACAGCCATTCCTAGACCAAACAACGCAGCAGCGATGCTCGACATGCTTTTGGGAAACTCGGTGTAGAAAAACTCTGTCTGTCCTATCCCGGTTAAGGCCTCTGCTAAACCGTGTAGCACGTACTGCGGTACGAGCCACATCGCTGAGATGTTCACCGTAGCAGTGGCGTTGTCTCTGAGTCCTTGGCTTATCGCGGTTCTCCTTCTGTAATGCTCAACAGTTGCGGAGACCGCCATCGCTAGGAATGATATGAATAGTCCTAACCCCATACGGATCTTGACGTTGATCCTAACCGGTCTACCTCGGATCTTGGAAGCTAATGGGAGGATGGCTCGGTCGTAGAGAACCACCCATGAGATTAGGGCTATGATAGTGAACATGCCGAAAGATCCAGCTGGGATTTTGAAGGTTGAATCGTCGCTCAAACGTCTGTCCATTGAGTTAGCTTGAAGCAGCTGAAACGAGTTCTGGCTCACGTTTATAGACATCATTATCCCCGTGGACCATACTGGTATCACCTTGACCAAAGCCTTGAGTTCCTCAACTTGGTCTGTTGTGCAGAGTCTCCATGGGTTTAAGGCCAAACCATCAGAACCGATGTCTTCGTCGCGGTTTCTTATGACACAAGCTTTGTTCAGAAACCTAATTATTATTTGCAACAATTTGTCAAAAGTCAAGAAAACAAATCCATCACACTACATATAATTATTTACTCCATCTTTTATAAAAGAATATTTAAAAATTAATTTTTGTTTTAAAAAAATCTATGTTCTATATTTTCTATACAACTTTTATTAGTAATAATGTGAATTATAAATTTCAAAAAGAACTAATTATACTTATTCAATTACTAGTTCAAACTTATGGAAAATAACTAAACATAAGAATCAAGACATTTAAATCAACTTTTAATATGTTTAAACACATAAAAAATGGATCATATATAGAAACAGAATGAATAAATGTGAAGTAGATTTTATTTTACCTCAATTTGTCACTTGGAGCTTTGAGTTCAGAATCTTTCAAGTGGTGATAACAACCATACGAGTCACTCTGACCCGGTAACATTAACTTCCTGTTCACGTAAGCTGCAACAGCCGCTTGAGCTAAACCAGTGAACAAGCTCTTGCTCACATTGCGTTTAACATACAGAGGAGACGCCAATACAAACACTATACTCGCGAGTAGCATAAGAATCGCTGGTATACCAAACCCAATTCTCCATCCTAGATGATCTTGAATGTAGACAATGACAGTGAAAGCGATCAAGACAGCAACCGATGACGAAGCGTAGTACCAACCGAAGAAACTCTCAAGAACTCTTTCGTTCTTGGGATTCTCTTTGTTATCCAATTGATCAGCACCGAAGGCTAGAGAACACGGCCTGATACCACCTGATCCGATCGATATAAGTGCAAATGCGGAATACAAAAGAGCCAGTTGAGAAGATTTCGCTGCCGGGGAACTGCAGTTGGTTCCGGCTGATGCTATACACGGTGATGGCTTCACTTGCGGTAACATCGCCGTTAGCCATAGTAGCACCATCCCCTGTAACGTTTAATATAGACAGTTCATTAGGAACATAAATGATACTTTATACAATCAAGTACTAAATAATTAGTGTAAATGCGATTAGCTTTACTAACATTTTCGACCTATTTACTATTCTTAGCATGGCAACATTAATAGAAATATTGTGTTTGAATCTTTCGTAAAATCAGTAGATATATCTACAGAATATATACTTCCAAGAACAAGAATCCGAATATTAGGATTAGATCTATACGTCAGTTGTCATAATCAAACCAAAACATTTTGTTCTCATGGGAAAATGATTGATCGAGATGAATGATTGACATACATATATATTTCAAAATCAAATTGATGTCACGATATAGTTATCGATAAGGTTTTTTCAAGTGGGTGAGGTAAAAGTATGAACATTAATAATAGGACAAGATAGTACAAAAACATGGGTCACCCAGTCGATATTAACTTTCTGCCTAACGCTTCTATGATTGCCAAAACTAATGTCAAATCCTTAAATTGTGTGGCATAAGTGGGTCCACGTCAGCTTGTGGATCATAAAATAATGAAGTTCAGTTAAACTCAGAAATACAGCTTATATGAATTACTATAATGAAATTCATTTTAGCAAATAGTTTATAAATTCATAGTCAGATGTATTTTTCTTAATAGAGATTGAGTAGTGTGGTCACTCACAATCACTATTTGCCAGAGAAAGCCCACAGGGCCACAACCACAAGGTAAGTAACCAGATTTTTAAAGACTAAAATAGTATCTGATATTAATGATTATTTAATACTTTATGATTATTTAAGACCTGTTGTTATATAATCACATGGACAATTCAGAATGCCTGGCTTTTGTATTTAATCTTTTACCGACTTTGATATTTTTAATGGAAACATATATAAAAAGAATATAGTGCTTTAGTTTTCATTAATTGGACAGCAGTTTCAGGGCTGCACATGCAGCATGTGAAACTTTTGACTCTTAATGGAAAGAGGCTTCTTCTACAAAGCTTAATCATAACTCTTTGAATAGAAAATTTACCGTGCATGTTTATTACCATAGACTGTATAGTACATGACTCTAAGAGTTTTATGTTCAGCAAATAAACGGGTGTTAATGCTTCGGGAAAATAGGAAATGATACACATTTAGTAAAAAAAATACTTGACAAAAAATCACCCTACCGAGATTTTTAATAAAGAAATAAACAACTTTAAAAACCTCGTACCATTTAATTCCAGTCCCTTAATTCTATGATTGTTAGATTTTTATTGAATTCCCTTTGTTGTAAAAAATAATTTTTTTCTTTCACCCAAATCAGTCTAAACCGGGAAATATCATGTTAGGATTTCTAATTTTTTGTAAAAACGCAACTTTATATTCCCCTCCGTATTTACAAGAGACCGTATATAAAAAAAAAACATTATTCAAACCGAAAGCTAAGTGGTTAGAAAATTATTAATGTCAACGAACTGTCGGGATTAAACCGGAGAACTTTTTGGAAGTAAACCGGAGAAGAAGCGTGAACCGGTTATGCGAGATTAACAAGAAAGATGAAAGTTTACCAGGAAACTGGAGAGAGAGGCAATGGCGATGGTGAGAAAGCGACCCAAATACGAATCTGATAGAAAAGCTCCAACGAGAGGCATGAAGTTAGTAGCAGCGACCCACATGAACAATACGGTTTGTCCTTTCACAATTCCCAAACCGTAGTCACTCATCAGGTAGAGTATCATGTTCTGTAGTAATCCGTAGCTCGCCACTTTCTCAAACCCCTCGTTTGCTTCATCCGTAAAGAACAAGAAGAAGAGTTAGAGTCCATCAAGAAAGCAGAGACATTTAAAGATTTGCATTGATAAAGAAGAGAGATGTAATGGTTTATTGGTTTACCAATGATGAAGGGCATAGTGAGAAGACCACCCTTTCGTCTTCTTCTTATGGGTTGAAGCATCATCTCCTTTGACTCTGTTTGATCCGGAGGGTTCTCCATCGTTATCTGAAAGGAGAAAAGAGAAAGAAGAAGAGGAGAAGAAGATCTTTGTCTTTGTGAGCGCTTTGAGTTAATGCGATCTTATTTTTCAGTTCAGACAGCGAGGAATCTCTGTTTCTGTGACGAGTGAGCAATAATAAATGGGCCGATATTTAAATATCAATTTCTCAAGGTTTAATTAAATAAAATAATCTACTCTTATCATTATCGGACCCACACATTAAAATGATGTTTATATCAATTTATCGTAATGTTTTTTTAATCTTAATAGAGTGGAGTTTACATTGTGATTTATGAGTTTTCATACTTAAGAATATCAATGAAACGGGAAAAAGAACCAACGAAAAAGACAGTAGGAAAAATGTCATTTTGGTAATCTATGAATTATAATTGAAAGTGTGCGTATTTTACAAAAAAAAAAAGATAGTTAAATATATGAAGGTGTGCACATTTTGTTATTTTTTTAAGAAAACAATACTCTTTCCATTTCAAAAAGATTCATGTTTTATAAAAAATAGTTTCAAAATATGATTTTTACATTTTAATAATTTTTTTACTAAATAATAGTTGTAATGTAAATTTTGAATTTTTTTGTGTTTATGCAATTTTGATTGGCTAAAATTATAAGAAATAATTAATTATAAAAATAATATATTTATAATTAAAATTTAAAATATTTTTCAATATATGTGAAACCTCAAAAACATAGACTTTTCTGAAATAAATTACTGTAATTTACATCTAATTACCAACGTTCTATGCTACCTACGTCAAACAAAATAATAAACGGTTAAATACGAACCGGAGTGCAGTTAATGGCCTATCACAGTCAATGCAGTATTAGTTAGTACTCCACTTTCTTCGGTCTTCACTCTTCAGGAAAATAATTATTTTAAGTACTTGCGATGGCTAAAAGACTTTGACCATGCCGTATTCACATTAATTGAAAACGTTAGGGTATATAATCGTGAAAATAGACCACGGTTCATTTCTCCGTACAAATATAATGTTTTAGAACAGTCGTTGTGATTGTAGGCTGTAGCCTTTGTTATTATGAACGATTAGAATGTTCTAAACTGTATCAAAATAGTTGTTCGGAACTAGATAATCAGTTTGAATTGAAAAGACTATTTTTCTTATAGAGGAACTATTAGAATGTTCTTCTATATTTAAAGCTATTCTATATTTCATTTCACATCTGGTTTTTACTTGCTATTTTCTATATTTTAAAATAATTGCATTTTAAGTATTTTATATCTATTTTAGTGTATATTTAAAAATGTACATTTTCAATGGCCTAATAAAATGAAAAGGATAAAAAAGCACTACAAAAGTTATATATATTAATAATTGAGAAACGAAGACATCCCATGAGGTTAGCAGCTTTTGTTTTGGTTGTCTCTCTTCCTCTTTTCTTGACAAATTGTAACTTTGGTAATTTTATTTATTTTTCAAAGAAAACAGAATCATGAAAGTAAGTGCAATCATATTTAAAGCTTTTTGCTTCACTTTTTCTCTCACTAATAAGTCAACATCTCCATAGAGTCCCCCCAAGAAAAAAAATCATAATATTAGAAAGCATAGGTTACCCAAACCTTTTTATTTATTTTTAGAACTAAGTTTACTCAAGTCTTTTAACAATCTTATTTTTATAAAACTTGGATAATCCGAACAAGGTTTGGCACCGGAATGGAGAAACCAAGTTCACCTTGTTTTCTAATGGCCACACAAACGCAACCAATCAATATAGTGAACTAACTAACTAAGTCGAACGGAAAAAACTGTTGGCACATACATACTAACAACTATCAATGTGACATTGCATCCGTCAAAATCAAACCGAAACCGTAGTATGATAGATCACTCTTCACAACCATTAATAGCTTTTGGTCAATTGTTAGTCACGGATCACGATAATTTCGACCGGACACTAGCATTTATAAATTTTAAAAGAAAATCAGGAATTAAACTAGACATTAGTAATTCCCTAAATTATTTGGCTTCTCTTTCAATGTTTTCTTAAATTATACCTATACAGTTATAATAAATACATAAAAATATTGGGACTTCTTAAAAAAAGTAAGCAAAAAGCCATAATGATGAGAGTGACATTGTCATTTGCCTTGCACGTGGGTGTTGGATACTCTGCAATCTCCTTTTTGACAAAAACTTATTAATCTACGGCATCATTATGTTATTTTATCATCATAAGTTAACTAGTCCTAGTGCACAAAAAAAAACTAGTCTATATTTTAATAGTTAAAGTCACTAACCTCGATGACAATGAAAAAAGAAGTTACTTAATTCCTTATCGGTCGACAAAAAAAGAAAATCCTTATCGTCAAACTAAAAAACGTTTATTTTAACCGAATTAAAAAAAAAATTAGCAAGCTTCCTTAGATTATAGGGACAAGAGACTTGACTTATAAAATGAAAATCAAGAAACAAAAAGCATACATACATAAAACTGTCGACAAAACTAGTACTAGCATTATTTTCTTATTATTGTTCTAACTTTAGAATATGGAATCAAGAATATAGAAAACACTTCTTATTAGCTTAAGAAAATCTCTCAAAACTTAAGCTCTCACAAGTTCTATAATCTCTCACACACATAAGTTCATGGCACACCTCACCATCTTCTTATATAGATTCTAAAACTTCCAAAAAACATAACAATAGAAGTTTTCCTTTTCTCCTAATCTTAACTTTTAGTTTTGCTTAGTCTCCAAGTCATCTCCATGTTTATCTTCAAGTTTAACTCCAACAATCTCCCCTTTAAACTTGAAGTCTCCATGATCCACAACTTGAACTCCTACAAGCTCCCTCATCTCTTTAAACTTCAGTCTTCCTAATGCTTTGGTTAATATATCGGCCTTTTGAAGATTTCCAGCAACATGTTCAACCAACACTTGATCATTATCGATGCATTCACGGATGAAGTGATAGCGTTTGTGAATATGCTTACTACGCCCATGGAACACCGGATTTTTTGTCAAGGCGATCGCAGACTTGTTATCTATCCGAATAACTACCTTCTCATTTGGTTTCTCCATTATCTCTGCAAGTAGTTCTTGTAACCATATAGCTTGTTTTGCTGCTTCAGTTGCTGCCATGAACTCGGCTTCGCAGGAGGATAATGCCACAGTTTCTTGCTTTTGCGAGCACCAAGTCATAGGACAGTTGTTAAGATAAAACATATGACCAGTAGTGCTTCTTCCATCATCTTCATCGACATTGTGGCTACTGTCACTGTAACCTACAAGTGTTGCTCTGTCTGAACGCTTAAAATCAAGTCCATATCCACTTGTTCCCTTTACATACCGTAAGATCTGTTTCAAAGCAGACTCGTGAGACTTCTTTGGTTGATGCATGTACCTGCTCAAGACGCCAACTGAGTATGCGAGATCAGGTCTCGTATGAACAAGATATCGTAAGCAACCTATCATACGTCGGTACTCTTTCTCGTCAACGTCTTCTTCCTCTTGTGCTTTTGAAAGCTTCAGTCCTGCATCCATTGGTGATTGTGTGGCATTGCACTCGCTCATGCCGCTTTGCTCCAATATCTTCTTGGCATAAGCCTCTTGTTTCATCGCGATGCCACCATTGTATTGTAGGACTTCAATACCAAGATAGTATGTTAGTAGTCCGAGATCACTCATCTCAAACATCTTTGACATACTTGTTTTGAACTCGACTATCAGCTCCAGCTTAGAACCTGTGATCAATAAGTCATCAACGTATACAGCCACTATCAGGAGGTCCCCATTCTTCTTCTTTCGATACAAGGATGGTTCCTTTGTGCATTTATCAAAATTCAACTCGCTTAAGGCTCTGTTTAGCTTCTCGTTCCAAGCTCTTGGTGCTTGTTTCAGGCCATACAAAGCCTTCTTGAGTTTATACACTTTCTTTTCGCTTCCTTGAATCACATATCCTTCTGGTTGACTAACATATACATCTTCTTTTAGGTCTCCATGTAAGAAAGCTGTCTTGACGTCGAGATGGTGAACTTCCCAACCATTAGATGCTGCCAATGCTATGATAAAGCGTACTGTTTCGAGTCGAGCAACTGGGGCGAAGACCTCTTCATAGTCTATCCCATGTCTTTGAATATATCCCTTAGCAACTAACCTTGACTTGTATTTGTTGATCGTACCATCTGAGTTTCTTTTTATCTTAAAGATCCATTTTAGTCCTATAGCTTTAGCTCCAGGAGGTAGATCAACCAGATCCCAAGTCTTGTTTTTAACAATTGCATTGATCTCATCATCGCAAGCATCCCTCCATATTTTCTCTTCTATTGCTTCCTCATAGTCGTATGGTTCCTCATTCAGTAGTAGCAACAATCGCTCACCCTCAACCTCTGATAGATATACATAGTCCTCCAAGTATCCTGGTGGCTTTCTTATTCTTGTCGATCTCCTGACCTCTGTTTGTGGTTGCTCTGCTTCAAGATACTCTGTTTCTGTCTCAGGATGGAAAACAGAGTCTCTCTGTTCATCGTCTTCTTCATCATTGGATTTATCAGTCTCTGATTTCTCGTCGATATTGTCTTCTTTATCATCTTCTTCTTTGTCGCACAATCCATTGTTGCCGTGCAATCCAAACTTTATTTCAAACATACCGGGCTCGTGCTCAGTCTCACTTGACACAGTACTCCATGGCCAACATTTGCTTTCATCGAACACTACGTCTCTACTCACCACCAACTTCTTCGTGTTTGGATTGAATAATCTGTAAGCTTTTGACCCTGGTTCTGTTCCTAAATGAACAAGCATTCTTATCCTATCATCCAACTTCCGAAGGAGATGACTGTCAATTTTTGCATATCCAACACAACCGAAAACTCTAATGTGTTCGATATTTGGCTTCCGTCCTTTGAGAGCTTCGTATGGAGTCTGAGATTTTAGTACCTTTGTTGAGACTCGGTTAATGAGGTAGGTAGAGTGTCTGATTCCTTCTCCCCATAGATGATTTGGAACACTCATATGCTTGAGAATGCTTCTAGTCATCTCGAGAAGAGTTCTGTTACGACGTTCTACTACTCCATTTTGTTGGGGCGAGTACGGAGCAGTTAGATGCCGTGTTATGCCTGAACTTTCACAAAACGCTTTGAACTCATTAGATGTGAATTCGCCTCCTCTATCTGTTCTTAGTACTTTGATCCTTTTCTTTGTTTCTGCTTCAACTACAGCTTTGAACGATTTGAACTTGTTGAAAGCTTCTCCCTTTTCTTTCAAAAGAATTGACCACATGTATCTAGAATAGTCATCAATAAGCACAAAGATATATCTGTTCTGTCCAGCTGTAGATGGCGTTATAGGTCCACACAAGTCGGCGTGAATGAGTTCTAATGCTTCCGTAGCTCGATAGATCGTTGCACTCGGGAATGGATGTCTGGTTTGCTTCCCAAGTAGGCATGAAGTGCACGTTTCAGTCTCGATGTTTAGGGCTGGTAAGCCTATCACAAGACCTTCTCTAATCATAGCTTTCATAGAATTTACTCCAATGTGTCCCAAACGAGCATGCCATCTTGTGGATTCTGATATCGTTGTTAGTTGCAGGCACTTGGTGTCGACAATATCCATCAACACTTTGTATAGACGATTTCTTGATCTCTTTGCTTGTACAATGAGCTTCCCATCCTTATCATGAAGTGTCAGAGTCTCTTCCTTCATACGAATTTCACATCCTGATTCTGTAGCCTGACCTAAACTTATGATGTTGCTTTTAAGCTCTGGTATGAAGTAGACATCAGCAAGTATCTTCTTCTCTCCGTTTGGACTGATGAATAAGATTACTCCTTTTCCTTTGATATCAATTCTCGAGTCGTCTCCAAATCTTACCTTTCCAGTTATAGTTTCATCAATGCTCTTAAAGTACTCACGTCTTCCTGTCATATGGTTGCTAGCCCCATTGTCTAGATACCATATTCTGTCATTGTTGCTCTCGAACTCCTTTGGCTTTATGTTCTTTTCATTAAGAAAAACTACTTCATTCATGAGAAGTTTGTCTGCTTCCTGTGTATCATCGGCTTTATTCTCGTTCTCGTATGCTTCTTGTAGCTTTAGTATACGATCAGGACAACTGGATGCAAAGTGTCCGGTCTTATCACACCTAAAGCATGTGATTTTTGATATATCAAACTCTCCTCGGTAGTAGTTTCTTCCACGACCTCGGCCTTTTCCATAGAATCCTCTGCCTCGTCCCCTGTTTCTGTATTCTCCATCTCGATAAGATTGAGACTGAGATTCTGAGTTTGCATACATGAGCTTATTTTGCTCACTGTGTCCATCTTCTTCGTCATCGTTAATACGTTCCTCATAAGCTTTTAGACGTCCAACCATGTCTTCGAATGTAGTTGTCTTTAGGTCAAGAAGTTGCTCAATGGAAGCCACCATATGAATGTATTTCTTTCTTGGGAGACTCTTGAGAAACTTCTTAACTATCTTAGTTTCCTCTATGGTTTCGCCTAACGCTGCTGACTTTGCGGTGATTGTCGATAGCTTGCCGACGAAGTCATCGATGGATTCAGTTTCTTTCATCTTTAATCTATCAAACTCCTCTGACAGAGTCATAAGCCTTGCTTCACGAACTCTATCTGCTCCTAGATGTCGTCCCTTCACAGCTTCCCATACTTTCTTTGCGGTTACCAACTCTCCAATTTGCAGTACGAGTGCCTCTGGTAAGGATTGGAGGAGGAATCCAATGGCCAGGTCGTTCTTCTCCTTCTCTGCGTTTTCTTCTTCAATAGTTTCCCAGACCCCATGAATCTTAAGAAGGTTTTTCATTCGAATTGCCCAGAATGTGTAGTTGCTTGATGTTAACATTGGACATGATATCGATGAAACCCCTTCTTTAGGTTTCTTCGGAACTGTTGTAATATCTCCCATCTCTCACGAGTTCTGGTCTCAGAATTTTGAAGCTCTGATACCAATTATTGTTCTAACTTTAGAATATGGAATCAAGAATATAGAAAACACTTCTTATTAGCTTAAGAAAATCTCTCAAAACTTAAGCTCTCACAAGTGCTATAATCTCTCACACACATAAGTTCATGGCACATCTCACCATCTTCTTATATAGATTCTAAAACTTCCAAAAAACATAACAATAGAAGTTTTCCTTTTCTCCTAATCTTAATTTTTAGTTTTGCTTAGTCTCCAAGTCATCTCCATGTTTATCTTCAAGTTTAACTCCAACACTTTTCACTATTCAGTCTTCAACGTTAATGAAAAAGGTCTTGTCAAAAACACGGTCGAAAGGAATGGTCCGTCCATGAGAAACAATGCATAGAACTTGATGAATACAACGAGTGAAAACATTACAGAACATCTTTGAATTTATTTAATTCGTTATTTTCGATATATAAAAATGGTGTGAAAGAGTGAATGTCTATTGTGGACGAAAATAATTCTGGGACACATCCAAAAGAAGAAGACTGTAGAAAGTGAATATGTAGTCTGAAACATTGTTATTATTATTCAAAGATTGCTTGACTTACACGCCAACTTATCAGTTTTCCTCCATTTCTTACTTCAAGAAGGAAAGGTCTATTGAGGTATGTGTCAGGTTTCAGACTTTGATTTTTCTCCTCAATTTCAAAAGAGAGGACATATAGTATACTATTATTTTGTCAGACTCATTTTTCTTACCTACTCTATTTCTTATTCAATGTTCTCTTCTTCTTTACTCTGTTCAAAAACCATTCTCCATTTACAAACACGCTATTTATCTTGTCTTTTTCTCCTTGTGTCTACTGAAGTTTAGTAGTTGGGTAATATCTTCAATTTGCTATTTGATTTTTCAAGTCTCCCTTTTATTTCATAAGTCAAATCAATGTATTATAATAATTCTTCTGTCATTTATTTGCACTTCTATATCCTATTCTCTGAATAGAAGATATGAAAATCAAACGTCAAATCATCATTTAGAAACAATAAAATATGTATTTCACTCGTTCTGTACACTGATTTATCAAATCTGTTATGAATATAATAAAGAGAAAATTGCCAAAACGGAACAAAAATTCAGCATGGTTGTCCCTATGGTATAAAACCATCATTTAGTTGTCTTTTTAGTATAATTTCTTTCATAATCTCAAAACTAACCCTTGATTAATCTAATTAAACACATTAAGCTAATATAATTTAAAACAAATAATAATTAAAAACTTTTAAAAAAGGAAAATAAAAATAAAAACTTTTAAACTTTTTTAATAAAAATAAACTTTGTAAAGCTTAATAAAAATAAAAATAAAAATAATTTACAATTTTTTTAACAAAAAATGTTAAATCAACCTAATAAAAAACAGTTTACAAAGTTTTATTTTTTATAAAAAGTTTAAAATATTTGTAAACTTTTTAATTTTATCAAAAATTTTAATAAAAATAAAGAAATTTAAAATGTATTTTTATAAAGTTTGTTTAAACTTTTTATTAATAACTTTTTTGTAAAGTTTTATTTTTATTTTTATAAAGTTTACAAATTTTATAAAGTTTGTTTAAAGTTTTTATTAAACACATTAAACTAAAAGATTTTTTTAGAAATTTAATTTAAAACGTTTTAAAAAGGGAAAATAAAATAAAAAAGTTTAATTTTTTTTAAACGTTTTTAATAAAACTTTAATTAAATATAAAAATAAAACTTTACAAAAAAAATTTCATAAAAACTTTAAACTAACTTTATAAAAAATATTTTACAAAGTTTTATTTTTATAAAAAGTTTAAAACGGTTATAACCTTTTTAATTTTATCTAACTTTTTTAATAAAAATAGAACTTTTAAAAATGTTTTTAATAAAACTTTTAATAAAATAAAATTTGTAAACTTTATAAAAATAAAATAAAACTTTACAAAAAATTGCAAATAATTTCAAAACACCACATGTTGTATAGATATGTATCATAGAGCACAAGAATTTGTGAAAAAAAATCAAAAGAAAAACTATGAAAAAACCATAGATTAATGAAGAAGACAAGAGAGAATCATTTTTTAAAACTTTTGACAAGTAAAATCGAAAATAACACGTTTTAGGAAGTTAGAATATTTTTAGGAGATTTTTAGAATATTTCCTTAATTGAAATTTTCATTAATTTTCGCAAAAATCAGATAATCTTATCCGTAGAATGCGCCTTCTAAAAGTTTAGAAGATTGACAAAAATCTAGAACACGCTTTCTACTTTTAGTAGACGGAAGATTACATTTTAGAAAATACATTCCGCGAAATTTAGAATACTTAATAAAAGTAGAAGATGCTTCTGGACGAAAAGTAGATAGCTTTAGAATTAGTAGAATGCACATTCCACTTTTTTAGAAAATTAGTAAATAGTAGAATGTACGTTCTAAAAATAGTAGATGAACGTGTTTATTTTAGAAATCGCTTTCTACTATACCATTTTCTGTAGAAGACACATTCTACCTTTAGTAGAACGTATTTTTAAATTTTTATTTATTAACTTTTTGAAAAAGAAAAAATACCAGCTTGTGTATATAGGTGTTTTATTAATTGTTTATATTTTTAATATTTTTTTTGATTCACAAAAGTGTTTCTTTCATTAGTTTTCAGAAATACAAAAGGTAGAAAAGAGAAAAATTGGACAAAAATGAATTTATACCAAAGGGACAACACCCTTATTTTTTTGTTCTCTATTGGCAATTTTCCCTATAATAAACTTATAGAAACCTGATAATTACTCCCCCACCACCCACAAAGAAACTCATAAAAACCTGATAGTGATTCGTCGCCTATTAATAACACATAAGTATATGGCAATTTAATGATAAACTTGATCTTGATCCGCCCGAACACTGGGCGGATATTTATTTATGTTTTTAAGTTTTTAATATTAAATGATGTATTTATAATATTTAAATATAAATTTAGATTAAAAATTAATTTTTAAAGTTATAATAAAAATTAAATTAAATTTTAATAAATATTCTGATATAAATTTTAAATTTCTTAACTTAAAATAATATAAGATATGGATCATAATTTTTTCCAATTCAGAAATCTTAACATCCCTTAGAAACAGAGAAAATAAATTTATAAATACATAAAATATATAAATATATTTGGAATTATAATTTCTATTAAAATAAATATGTTAAAGAAAAATAATCTTCCGCTGTTTTTGTTTATTTCTAGGACTTGATATGTGCCGTATAAATATTTGCTTTCACTTTAAATTGTTTTTGTACTAGTGGTATACTATATATATTAAATTAAAATGTATTACATAATTTTTAATATAACATTTTAAAACATAACAATTTTATTTACTATTTTAAAATAATTATATTTTGTCTATTATATCATAGTGTATCATATAAAAAAATCTTATATTTATAACTAATTGGACTTATATTATAAAAGCATTATGCTAATAATTTTTTTATATTTTATTTATATGTTATGTGTGATTTTTTATTTTATTATTTATTACTAATAAAGATTAAAAATATTTAATATGTTAATAAAAAAATATATTAGGAAATCTATTTTGGTTAAGATTTGATTATTGAAATTTATTATTTAAATTAGGAAAAACATTAAATGCTTAAATATATCATTTAAATTAGAAAAATACAAGCTTACTTAAATATATGTTCAATAAATATTTTAATGACATTCTATTATAAATAAGTAGTAAAACTAAGGGGTATTTATCTTTTGAAACGGAGGGAGTAATATAGATGGAATAAAAATGTTTAAGTTCCAATTTTATCAAAACCTTTTAAAAAAGTGGAAACTGAAAGAGGTGATTGTCTCGTAAAGTACCCCATTGTTTTAAGGGTTACACAAAAGAATGTCCCTCGTAATCATGAAATGAGCTGTGTTACATCAACTCTCGTAATCCTCTCTCCTTTCTTTTTCTTTAATCACAGACGTCCTTTCAAGTATTTGCTTTTTTACTCCATTAGTATTCACTTTCCTTCACTTTTTTCTTTTCTTTTATTCATACAACAATAAATCAGGCATCATTATTTCAGGTACATGCACTCCTCCGTAAGTATGGAAATGTGTAATAACAAGAAGAAGAAAAAGCTGTCTCCTGATAATCAATGTTCTTGAGTCCTCTCTCTCAACTAACAACTAAATAACATGAAAAAGGTTATATTATTTGATGGCTAGCTTTAGGTGTCAAAATATTGTTGGTTTTCAATGTGAGAAATTACAAGGAGTTGGTGAAAAGGAGTAATGGAGTGTACTAAGATGAGTGAAAGATCAAACTGGAGTATTATTAGATAAGTGAGAAAATAAGAATATAATGTGATTGATGAAAGAATGACCCGACCCCACAATCAGAGGGAAACAAAGTGGAGATGCGAAAGCAATAAAGGGAAAAGAGAGGACAATGAGGTGAGGATAAGCCATTACCCTCCATTCCTCTAATTCTCTCCACGTTCCCTTTCTTATCTCCTTTGAATTATCAATCATGTTTCTTTCTTCTTCAAGCAACAATTATTGTTTTATAACAACTCTTATTGTTTCAAATTCAATGCATCATCACTCTCTAGCAGATGATTTGTCTTGATAAAAAAGTTTTCACTATTTTAATCAATTGATGATTTTCCAGATTATATTTTAGATTTTATTACAATATACTCTATCTATTTCACAAAAATTGTAACTTTAAAACTTTTCACACCCGGAGGCCGGATAAAAAATAATAATTGAACTGTGTTTATCTTCTATTATTTATAAGATCAATGCATTTTGTAAATATTATTAAGATAAAATAAATATAAATTACATTATAATTCTAGATAATACTAGGGGAAATTTCACTTATACCACTTTGGTGATACCACTTTTCATGTTTACCATCAACATGAGAACATTTTCAAAAATACATTTTTCATTAAAGGATAAAAGACTAAATTACCCTAACCTAATTTTGTTCTCCATCTTAAGTCTGTTATCGTCTTCTTCGTCAAGCTTACCTCGCCGTCGCCGTAGTTAAGAAATGAGCGCATCCTTCCGGTGTTCTATCGGCGACGTTGCTGCTCCTTCCTCATGAACAGTGTTCTCTCTCCTCTTATCTCTCAGTTCCAGTGAATCCTCTTTCTAGCTCCCTCCGATGACGCGTCTTCAGCAAATCCCGATGGTGTCCTTCCTGCTTTCTTCCTCTGCACCGACGACTCAGACAACCCAGCTCAACCATGGCGTTCACATAAGTTTGAAGAATCCCTCAGTTGCACGTGGTATTGCTCTTGGGTTGATGTCTCTTGACCCTCCCGAGCCACCAGATCTCCGCCAGATTTGGGATCTGTCATGGTGGAATCAAATCTTGTGACAGTCTCCTTTGAGTATGATGTTTCATCTTCTATGTATGGCCCTGATTTGATTTAGGTTACGATGGGGATGGACTTGAGGGTTGTTCCGGCGGGATAAAAGTACATCAAAGAACATCATTGGTTTTGTTTGAGTGGTATCTTTACATAGTTGCTAATCATATTCCAATGGATAGCACTTGCCTAGAGAATTGTTGTCAGTGTGCTCTCTTCTGTTGCTTATAATGTTCTTGCAACTCCACACTCCTTTGTGGCTGAGGATTTCCTCACAATTTCAAGGCTCATCAAAATGGTGTATGATCTCACCTTTGTAGCCAAGTTTCTTGCTGCTCTTTATGCCTTTATTGCGGCAGCATGTTTGGGTAGCAGTTCACCAAGTGCGTTCTCTGATTCCCATGGCTTCATCTCACCAATTAGCACTTTGATGTTTCAATTTTAAGTTGTTTAAGTGCTTTGTTTGCTTTTATCTGTGTTTATGTTATCTGCTAGCCTTTGATACAGCAGTTTCTTTCGTCATTTTGACAATGTTATTATGTTTGCCAAACAATTTCTCCATTGATGGAGCTTGAGTTTTATTTATAAAAAAGAACGAGTCATATATATATACATAAACACAGATAAAGGCAACCAGACAATAGATAATGTTCAGACTGTAGATCAAAATAAGCATTATAAACTAGTATCTCATGTATCTCAGATATACTAGTTTCATGAAGAGATTATATAACTTATAACCCCTATAAAGTATATTATAACTTATTAAAAACTCACTTATAAACTTTTATAAAATTCAGATATAGTAGTTTCATGAAGAGATTATATAACTTATAACCCCTTATAAACCTATATAAAACTCAGATATACTAGTTTGCAAAATATTATATAATTTCAGAGATGAAAAGGCTGATAAATAATAACTTATAAATGTTTATAGCTGGCTTATGTATCTCAGATATACTAGTTTCATGTATCTCAGATATACTAGTTTCATGAAGAGATTATATAACTTATAACCCCTTATAAAGTATCTTATAATTTATTAAAAACTCACTTATAAGCCTTTATAAAACTCAGATATACTAGTTTCATGAAGAGATTATATAACTTATAACCTCTTATAAAATATCTTATAACTTATTAAAAATCACTTATAAACCTTTATAAAACTCAGAAATACTAGTTTATAAAGTATTATATAAACTCAGAAATGAAAAGGCTGATAAATAATAACTTATAAATGTTTATAGTTGGCTCATGTATCTCAGATATACTAGTTTCATGAAGAGATTATATAACTTATAACCCTTTATAAAGTATTATAAAACTCAGAAAATACTAGTTTATAAAATATTATATAAACTCAGAGATAAAAAGACTGATAAATAATAACTTATAAATGTTTATGGGTCATGTATCGCATATATACTAGTTTATAAAGTATTATATAACTTATAACCTATTATAAAGTATTGTAAAATAATTATTTGCTAGAGCTGATTAAAACATTTCTAAGCAAGGATTCATAAAATCGCTTATAAACCTTTACAAAACTCAGATATACTAGTTTATAAAGTATTATATAACTTATAATCCCTTTTAAATCTTATAATAAGATTATAGAAATCATTTTGAAAGACGTGATAAAATGTTTATTAAACAAAGAAAAGGTAAAATCGGTAATATAAATACATGAAGATGCTCGTTACTAAATTTTTTTAAAAATAATTAGAGTAAATGTAATTACAAATGGTTTACAGCTTTTAGTCACTTATAAAAACACGTGTTAGAGATATATATAGCTTACAGAAATACATGTGTCATGTTTCTCTTATATGTCTCACGGAAATATTTTATATTAAATGCTATAGATAATTATTTAAAGGAGCTGATTAAAACATTTCTAAGTTTTTAAAAAATAACTTATAAACCTTTATAAAACATTCATAAAGTTTATAAAAATAATTTATAAATTTTATACATTTATAAGAGGTTACAATGTTTATGAATTATTTATAAAGGTTTATAAAATCATTTATAAGAGTTTATAAAATGAATAAAATGTATAAAATAAATAGACAAGAAGAATGTTTTTTTTGTTGACAATCAAATTTTATTTAGAATTCTCGAAATATAGTACCAACTTAAAATGACAACACATTCAAAAGCATTCATTTGCAAGTTATCTATAGAGATGACAACACATGCAAAAGCCTTATTAATCAAAGAATTATTTACTAAAAGTCAAATTTGTTCCAGTTTTTTTATAAACCCTTATAAACTATAAATGTTAAAAAAATATATTTTATTAAACGTGACAATAGTATGATTAATAAACGTGTCCAATTCAGAACGCAAACCGTTCGCTTCCATCTTGTTCCATAACAGAACAGCTTCCTTTACTTCCCCCCAACTCACACGCCAAACTGATAACGACACTGTAAACATCATGATCGAGATGATACCCTGTCTGCTTCATCTTCTCCAGCAACTCCAAACACTCGTCAAGATTGTCTCTCTTCTCATGAGCCGCCATTATATATGCATATACATAACTTAGGACGGCACAAGCCCTTTTCTTTAACATATCATCTAACAAACTTTAACACTTGACAATCTTCCCTGATTTACAAAACCCACTTACCAATTCAGTGTAAGTCACAGTATCAGCCTCACATCCATACTCTCCATCGATCTCAGCAAACACACTCATCGCCTCACCCATTCTATCTACCTTACACAACGCCTGGATCAAAACAGTGTAACAATTCTCACTCGTCTCAAACCCTCACCTCCTCATATCTTTCAACACATCATAGGCATCATCCATTTTACTAGCGTGAGCATAACCACTCAGCAAGTTAGTGTAATCAACAACGTCACGCTCAAACCCAGCTTCATTCATCTGAACCAAAACATGCTTAGCTTCCATCATCTTCCCTTCTCTACACCAACCATACAACGGCAAAGAAAAATACCTACGATCCGTTGAAAAAAACTGTAACCTCATATCCTCGAAAAGATTTGCAGCATCCTTAACGCAACCGTTCTTACACAAAGCATCGAGCAAACACGCGAACACATACACATACACGTCCGAACCCTCTAATCACCTTCTCGAGAACAACGAACAGCTCCGGCTCGATCAGGTGAGGATTCTCCTTCCTCATCTCCTCGATTAGACTCCAAACGGATCCGAACCGCTGCATCTTGCTTATGATTTTCGTCATCGATATGTAGACTTGGTGGTTGTGGCAATAATACCCGGGTCGCTTCGCTGCCCAGACGAAGAATCTGTAACCTAGGTTCCCGGCATCTTCGCAACGGTTCAGAACGCGTTCGATTAGCCCGAGTTCGACACCGGATTCGTTGAGCGCGAGCTCCAGCTTCGGGACTCATCACTGCCGGAGATATCGGGGAAGATGACAATTATAGATTTATTTAAGCAGGGGTATAATAGTATTTTGGTTATTAAAATTTTAAAGGTAAAGTTGGTTAGTGTAGAAATGAAAAGTGGTATCATGAAAGTGGTATATTTGGCAATTTCTCATAATACTATTTGTGTAAACAAAGGTGTTAAAATGATACTTTTTGTGAAACATAATGATTAATTTTTCATGTAAAGGGATACAGATTTTTAATTATGATAGAAACGGCATCCCATAATAAGTGCAAGATGTTTTACGTTATTTTTCATTCAAATCTTCAATTACAAATATATAAAAGGACAAGAAAAAGTGGTGGAAGAATATAGAAGAAGGGTGGATATATTGTCATCCAAAAACCATCATGCAAATTCTTCAGACCATTCGTGTAACGTAGGAGTCTTGACGCCGATATTTTTCATGTCCAGAATATTCGCTGTTCCAAAACATGTTACGACAATGTTATCATAAGTATTACCTTTTTTTAAAGAACAATACAAAAGATATCATGATTCTCTGATAAGTAAGGTCTTTATTTGTTTTTGTCATTTGCTAGAAACATAGTGACATCCATCGTTCTAGTTCTGTATATGATTTTAAAAGATGAATTTTATTAAAACTACAAAGATAAAATACAACGAACAGTGAAAAAGATGTGGTTGTAATTACCCGTATGAATCTCCTGTGTTGCAGCAGCTGTCGCATCTACAATAACAGTTACATCTGGATAGTCCAGCTCCACTGCATCAAACACCGTTTGCCTGATACAATTTGGCGTTTGCACCCCTAAGAATCAAAAGAACCGTTTCAGAGGTAGAAGAAGAAGCGTTGATGGGGACTCTTTCTTATACTCTCAAAACATTACTCACCAGCGATGACTAACTTGGTAACCCCTGAAGTCTGGAGGAACGAATGAAGATGAGTGCCGAAGAAGGCGCTGAAACGGGTTTTCACTATCTTATAATCTTCTTCTTCTCTGATGTTCAGTCCATCGACTAGCTTTGCACCTTCTGTTCCTTTAACAGTCGGTCCAACTTTCTCAGAACTGTAGTGATGACGCCTGAATATTTCAACATCTCTTCCCTGAGGATCGTGTTCTCTAACAACCTATGAGAAAAAAAACTTTGTTAACTGAGACTACCAAACACTAAATGGACATAGTCCCTTTGCCAGTTTCTAGCAATTTGAGCATAAAAATTAACCTTCAGCACTCAAAGCCAGAACCTTTCTACTAGATTACTATGTACTTGTCCTTAAAACTAGAGATCTCAGTCAAGTTTTGATTCAGACAAAACTAGAAAGCAGAAACTAAGAAGCTTTTTACCCCTGCTTCGACCATCAAAAGAGCAAGCAAGAGACTAGAGGAGAAATACCCAAACCACGAGAACGCCACGCTGCCTCGCGAGTTCGACCACTCTGATAACGTTAGGAACTATGGCTTTTCCACCTTTCACTTGCATCACAGAATCTTCCTCTATGAAATCATTCTGCTCACAACCGACAGAAGAAATTCAATACTTCAAGAAACATACATACACAGAATCTACACGGATTACAACAAATAAAAGACCTGCATATCGATAACGAGTAGAGCCGTGTTCGTCCATCTCTCCGCCATGGTTCCAACAGAGGCGATGAAAAGCAACAACAAAAAAGATAACACATTCCATGTCTTTATTCCGGTTTGGTCAACATTTTACCGGTTTAAAGTTGTTGTTCCAAACCGGTTTAGACAAAACAGAACAGACTTTTCTTGCCTATTTTAAATTTAAACCAACTGAAGTATCTGTCATAACAAATTAACAACCGTGACCACGAAACTTTTACACGAAAACCAGTGGAAATGACTCTCATGTATTAACAAACTTCAGTTCAACTTCTAACTTGTAAGAACAAAAGCTAAGGAATAAAAAAGGAGTGGTTCTTCTATTGGAGGAATCACACAAATCTCTATGACCCGGCTTTGGATATCTGAAGGTAAACCATTTGAGTATAGCCATTGAACACAGACTTATCCAGCCGACCTAGGCCGATTCTTTGGAACAAACGGTACCTCCCATCTGCTACGATCGGTGGAGTGGCACGAGCAGGGTCGTAACGCGATTGATGCGTCAATGAAGGTCCTGCAACCGGAGGTAACTCCCAGTAGACATCAAGAATCGATTCAACGTATCTGCTGTTCTGAAAATGCTGATTGTATGAGATTTGTGTGTTTGTGTGGTTAAAGTCATCTCTCATTTCTCCTCGCACTCCCCACCATGTTTCACCTGGTCCACAGAGTTCCTCTGTATCAACTGCTTTCTCCCAGAACTTCTTCCTGTTTGATCTAATCCTTGCTTCATCGCTCTCTTTGAAACAGCTGTGACCTCCTCCTGGGGGGAGAAAAAACAAACGAATCGTATTAGAAAGGAAAAAGAACAAACTTATGTGTATCTAAATGTGTGAACTTTACAGAACCCACCTTTTATATATGACTGATCACATATCTGCCTAAGGGAATAGTGATCCCCTGTTCCTGTATCGTAGTTATCCTCAAAAATGAGATGTTGGAAACCTGACTTCAGTGCCTGCTTTATCCTACTCCTCGTAGTGTATCAGATCAAACCAGTGAGTTCTTCGCTCATGCAACAAAGGCAAGAGAAGATGAAATGAAAAAAGAGAAAGAACTACCTTTTGAGTTCATTCTGATGATCATCGAAGAAGACAAGAACACGGTTGAGATCTTTTACTCCGTGTTTCTTCAACACATTCTTCCAATCCACACTTCCAAAATCAACAAAATCTTTGCCCGCAAAGTACGTGCAGTTTCCATCCACATAGGCAGGACCCTTCTTCAAGTACTTCTCGGGGTGTCTTGGCGTCAGTGAGATAATTGGTGTATCTGGCATCGCTTGCCGCATAACCCAAGTGGAATGCCCCTTAAAAGCACCACTCTCGATCATCAGCTCTGGCTTTAGCCAACGGGCCATGAACCATAACCCAAAGCTGTGATCAAAACCCATCCCATGCATGTTGTTCTTTATTGGCCGTGTTTCGTATATAGGCACAAACTCTTCAAGAGCCTTGAGTAAATCCTTGGAGGTCCACTCAACTTCTTTTCCATGTTTCGATCTGCCTTTTGCCAAGGAAAAGATTTAAATACGTCCATACCATAACAAGCTTCAATTAAACATAAATAAGAGTTTAACAAGAACATAGCTATCTCACAAAATCAGTAAATTTAAACTGTACCAAGAGTAGTAGATGGTTATTCTAATAGTTTCACTACACAATCCAAGATTCCGTGACTGATACAGGCTTGCCATAACACACTCCAGTGAAAGCAACAGAGTCAGATCAAGGAGAACAACATATCAATCTTACAATACACAACCTCGTAATTAAAAGAGTAGTAAATGGTTCTTCTCCACTAGTCCCACTACACAATCCCTGATTCTGTCATTGACTCAACCCTGCCGTCACAGCCCCTATTAGTGTAGTTAATCGTACATCAATACCGGTTTAGTGTGGTTTAAACTCTGGTTTAGCCTCAAGGCTCCGATACCATGTTAGTGTTAAGGAAGAATATGAAGTTGTAACTAACTTTCTTATTTCTGTTAATCGTAAGAGTGTACAATACAGTGAGCTTGTCACTGGTTTACATGACATAACAAACCAGAGTTTAAACCACACTAAACCGAGACTGATTTACGGTTAACTACACTAATAGCCCCTACTAATCATAGATCAGTCGCTCTTAACCACTGCCACCAAATAGAATTCAAGATCGCATGCTATCTATGTAAGATCAAATCTTCGCCAATACATTCAAGAGAAGATCCACACTGAATCTCACTAGAGATACTCCTCACTCATAAAGCGAATGCACAATGTGTGAAATGCAGATAAGAGAGAGAGAGAGGGAGATCTGGAGGTTGCTTACACCAAGGAACACCTAGAGCTCCAAAGTCCGATTCGAGCCCATCCAAACCGAAGAACCCGATCCGAGCGGCGGGATCGAAGCGGGAGACGCAGACGAAGCTGCTGGAGTGGAAAGCCAAGGAGGAGAGGAAGAGGAGGACGAGGAAGAGGAGGGCGACGAGGAGGCAGGGGAGCCACTGGTGGCCGATCCGAGAGACGAAATTGGAGGCGAGGAGGTAGATGTGGGGGCGCTTGGTCTTGGATTCGTCGGCGCCGGATTCGCCGGAGAGATCGGCGTCGGAGTGAGGGCGGCGAGAGGAGAGGGCGCGATCGAGCATGGTGGAGGTGGGAGTTTTGGGGGACTGAGATGATGATGAGTGCCACAGTGATTGGCCGTTGCTGCTGTTGCTGTTCATCCCTATTCTTTCCATTAAAATGGACTTTATTCTACATTGCCACACTTACTCCCATGTGTATTCTCTCTTGCCCCACTTCATAAATCATTTAATTTTCTTTTTCTTTTAAATACAGAAATATTAGTAAATACTAAACTACCCTTAACAATACTACAAAACTACAGTTAAACCTAATCTAATCCTCTAGCCTAATCAGAGTATTTCCTTCTCTCCTCTTCCACCTAGACTCACTACGTCCTTCTCCACATCTCTCCCTTTTTTTTTGCTGAAAATCCAAATTGATGAAATCACCCTGTCCTTTTTTCTTCTCGTTGTTCGAAATCATTCTGAAATCAAGTGCTATGAATCACCCTTCTTACAGAAACCTTCGATTTCATCTATAGCAGAAGCCTTTTATTCCATCTTCTTCATTCTAAAAAAATCTGGGTATCTTTTTTCGTTCTTCTTCTCTTTCTTTTGAATTCTATGCTTATTTGTAATGTGGGTTCGAAAATAATGGATAGAAATATGTGTGTGGATGCTTAAATTTGTGAGATTGAATTAATGAGTGAATGTTTGAATTTGAACATATGTGTTTGGTAACCACTTGATATCTTTCGCTGATATCTTGTTATCTTTTTTTTTATGTTTGTGTTTTATTGAACATATGTGATGAACGGATTCAGAAGATTCAGACTATCAAGATGATGGAAGGTATCTTCATTTGTGCTGCTCCTCACTGTCTCAGGTCTTTCCTCAAGAAACCTGACTTTGTATCCCATGTCCATCACCTCCACGCCTCCCTTTTACTACCCGATGCTCCTCTTGATAAAGAAGATGGCAACGACTCTGACCTTCAGACCACAAAGCACCAATCTTCTGCTTCTTCTGACTCCACACTCATGAGAGGTCCCTTAAGATCCCACCAGCAGCAGCAGCCTCCTCCGTTACTACACAGGTCACCTTCCTTGTCAAAGTCACTCTCTCGATTTGGGAGTTACCCTGCAGATAACAACGATAACTCTCGTCCTCCCGGTTTCGAAACCGCTAGTCCTAAACCTGGAATCCGGTTCCCTGACTACCCTCTGCCTATGAATATGATGCAACCACCGCCCACCATGCCCATTCCCAACAATCGTTTGCCTCAGCAGTTTAGCTTTCCGCCTTATCCAACAACTGATGGATCGTCTCAGCAATTCTACAATGGTGCACCTTTTGAGATGACAAGACCTGAAGACATAACAAGGTTATGTGCTCGGGTATCAGCAGGAGCAGCAGCAGCCTGCGCCAACGATGAATCTGAGTTTCCAAGGATCTTATCATCCTCAGTCCTCGTGGAATCCTGGTATGGAACCGCCTCAACAGGTTAACCGGGGTAGAGACGCTCAAGGTTTCGGGTGGCAACAAGACAACCGTGATGGCTTTGGGCAGGAGTAGTAACTATTAAGACTTGTTTCAACTCTTCTTCTTCTTGTATGTACTGTTTAAAACTATTTGTCTGAAAGTTTCAAAAAGTGGCTCTCTAATGCTTCTATCTTTAGAACCAATGTCTCTCTTCTTGATCAGTGTGAATCTGATTTTGGGTTTTAAGGTTTTTGAAAATGCTATGTGTTGTATGATTGTCTTTGCATCAGGTTTGGACCAATATAGTATAAGGCAGTCTGAGTTTTAAGAAAACACATTTGTACTACTAGGTTTATTAGGTATTACTAAGACAAAAACATTTTCAATACTTTATAAATAAAAAATTGACACATGTCTAAAACGTGTAACACATTGTCGACATTTTGTAAAAAAAACCTATGACAGATGTCTAAAACGTGTTGTTAGACAAAAATGTTTGAATATTAAAATAATATTAATTTTACTCTTAGTAGTACTCAAGCTAGTAGTAATATTTCATTCTTCATAGTAATAATTTTGCAAATTACAACATTTTTTAGTAATACAACCTCAAGAAATTAAATTTAATAGTAATACCAATATGTTTAGACAATTATAGACTGTATATAACACATTGGCAGAAAAAAGTTTCAGAAATTATGTATTTTCTGAAATTCAGCCTATTATGGCATTTCCATCAAGACATTAGTATGGAAGTAGAAGGATGTTTTATATGGAAATCAGAAAATTTCTACCAACTTGAGAATTTAAGAGTATTTTACGTCTAATTTGACAAATAAACACATATATGAACATATTATCACGTAATATATGAGCTACATCTTCTAAAAATATATAATAAGCAAAAAATATAAACTTCTTAGAAATATGTATAACACATAGTAGTCCAAGGTAATACAAGATAGTACAAAGTAGTCCTAGTAGTGCTAGTAGTCCATGTACACATTTATATAAATAAAAATATAATATCAAATCTTCAAATTTATATAAAATAATGTATATCTTTCAGCTTCAATAAAAATGTAATTTTGATATTTTCACAAGATTAAAATGATGTGAATGCATTCATGATCTTAATAAATACATCTATTTAATCAAAAGGTTGTAAGACATATAAATTATTTATAAAATAAAAACAGTTTGTAAATAATGTTAAAGTTAAAATATAGTTAAATGAACATGAAGAATTTAATTTTGATAATTAACAAAAATATTAAAAATAATCTGATGCATTCATGCTCCTAATAAATCCATCTATTTAATCAAAAGTTTTTAATACAGATAAATTATTTATAAAATTAAAGCATTTTGTTTAATCATAGTAAAGTTAAAATAGATATAACTGAATTGAAATCCTAAATGATAGATATCTCTATTTGTCTTACTCTTTCTGCAAATACTTGATATATCCATTTGCCTTTATCTCAGGCCTATACTTGATGTAACTTCTTCCATTGTCAACACATATGACTCTAATGGGAGAAACCATATAATTCTCTGGAAAAAAATTATGATTAGTTAACCATTTAAAGAATCTAAGTTGTCTAAGATCTTTGTTACATAGTCGTTCCAGTAATACAAGTAATACACTTTCACTTTAGTAATACCAGTCGTTCCAGTAGTTCTTATAAATTTTTGCTTTTCTCGATTTAACACTTATAATTGATCAAGAGGGTGTTATACAACCCACAATATCATCTATCACTATTGTAATGCATTATTATTGTTTAAAACATTGCAAAATAAGAAGAAATATACAAAATAACCCTTAAACATCCCTTTTCATAACAATATACCTAAAACTTTCATTTTACCTAAAAATTTAGTTTTTCATCAGTTTAAGGCTTTTTAATCAACTAATAATGTGTTACACAACCCAGATTATCGTCTAACACAATTTTCATATTTTTTTTCTTCTTTCAAAACCGTGTTAAAAATAGAGAACAATACAAAATCTTCTTCAAACATTATTTTAATTTTTCTTTCAAAACTCTCACGATTTTTACAGCAAAATGTTGCTATTTTTCGTTTCACATAATACATAAAAAATAAGTAGTATATTATTATGAGAATTTCGTGGAAAAAAAACGTATCAATTTCCTTCAAAAAAACCTTCAAAATCGTCAATGAAGTTAAGAATATGAGAAAAAATTGTTTCTGGTTGGGGAAGAGGAACAAGATGGGAGAAAGGAGATAGGAGATGACAGCTGTGGGAAGGAGAGATGTGGATTGGTGTGGGGACCGCCAGGATTGAATTTTGGAGGGAGGTTGACGTAATGGGGAGGGAAGAGAGAGAGGATTGAGGAAAATGAGATCTGATTTTAATTTTAATTTTAAAAAATAAAATGGATATAAGATATTAATATAATATTAAGGGTAAGAAAGGGAAGAGAAATATGAAAAAAAAGAGTGTGGCAATTAGAATTTTGGTGTGGCAAAGAGAATAGTATTTTTGAAAGTGTGGCAATGGAGAATACTATCCCATTAAAATGGCTTTTTTTTTGTTTTCACCTGAAAGTAAAATGTTAAAAAAATGTTACCCCACGTTAATATTTATAGTGGACTTCTCCGAGTAATTAACGATGAACCAACCACAAGTTTTAGACCGAACCGGGTTTGGGTTAAATAAGTTTTCAGGGAAGTTAGCATCTAAGAGCATCTTTATCCCAAATACTCAATTTAGGTATCTTAATTATTTTTTATTATTTTTAAGTTATAAAAGTGAATTAAAAGACTTTGCTAAGAGACCCGCCCATTATTAGCTCCAACGCAAGTTTCTTAAACAGAAAATCTACACAAAAGCATACAAGACTCGTCCCGTCCGTGACATACAAAAGCAGAGTATCTTTCAGCCCGTAATTCTTCCACTCCCTAGACTCAGTATCTTCATGTGAAGCCTCATCTACTCTCTCGCCTGCAGTAGAAAACACAAACGTCAGACCACAGAACAAGCACATAGGAGAAAATTAACCAACAGGAGAACATTAAACAAAAGCTGAGCCATTTTATAGCATAAGAGAAGAGAACATGTTAAACAACAGCAGAATATTAAACAAAAGCTAAGCCATTTTATAGCATAAGAGAAGAAAACATTTTAAACAACAGGAGAACATTAAACAAAAGCTGAGCCATTAATTCCTTAAAAACAACACAAGCACAGACGAGAAAATTTAAACAACACAACCTTAAAAACAGAACAAGCACAGAAGAGAACATTAGATCAGAGAACACTTTAAACCTTAAAAACAGAACAACATAGGTCCCAGTACGTTAAAAACAGTGCCTCTAATCCCCTCTGGTCCCAAGTCAATCACCACTCCTAGTGCCTCTAATACATCAGCACTTCCACAAGCAGAAGAACTCGAACGATTCCCTTGCTGCAAAAAAACAAATAAGTTCAATTACCGTTAATGCAGAGTTTCAAAGTGTTCCATGAGAACCATGATCCACAAAACTTGAAAAACAGAGATGATTGAAGCGTGTGTCCATGAACATTAATAAAAGAACTCTTTTTCTTTTTGATTAAAGAGATTAATCCACCTCTCAATGAAGCTGACGGTGGAGTAAAGCAATGGCTCTAGATAATAGCCCATGGATCGAGTCAGGGCACAATTGTGAACCAAGTTCTTCCCTCCCATTATAATTCCAGGCTTGTACTTCAATCGTGTCCCTGCCACAGGACAAAACCATATTAAGACCAGTGACCAATACAGACATAAACAATGTCATCTACCTCTTTAGTTTTTCAATTAAGTGTTCAATAAAAAGAATAACGGAAGTATCCTAAGATGATGGACAACTCCGAATTGAAGTTTCATGAGCTGGAAACGAAGAAAGCAAGGATCTTTTAGAATCGGTGAAAAGGTGCTAACCGGTCTCGTTAACCTCAACGACGCAGTCATCGGAGATAGTCTCGAAGAGGTGGAGGAGAGACATCTCGTGACGTCCACAGGGCAGCAATCATGTCGTCGGCACGAATCTCATCGATGATGATAGGCTTCGAAGAAAGGGTCGAGAGAAGTAGCCTCTGCCTGAAGCTGGCTTCCCTTCTTCAGTCGCTGGGGATCATCGCCGCCTTCCACCATCGATGCGATCGCTTCAACTCTCTTTTTCTCTTTCTCTCTCTCTCTTCTCAAAGCGATGAACGCCTAAAGGGCAACACGTGTCCCAGAAGACCGTCTCTTGTAGTCCCCAAATAAGAAACGTTTTTTCACGTTTAATCCAATTTTTATTTTTCTTTAATGCTGATAATACTAAGAGATGCTCCATGAAGACCGCGTTAAAGATGCTCTAACTGGGACCGATTTGGTTTGAGTTTATGTGATTAATATAAGATTTCTCCGGACTTATTATTATAGTATTAGGAATTTAAACATGTTTGGTTCCTTTAATTGGACCGGTCACACCATTTTGGAGCAACTTTTATGTTACGTACAAGTATAAGTTTCTCTAGTTACCAACTTACCATCATACCATGACACACGAATACGTTTTATCCGTGTAATGCAACACAAATCTAAATTAGCTAATGGTCAACTCTGTATTCTCATAAGATAATGATGCCTACTTGGTTCAAAAATAGTTTTATTTAGTTGACTGGGTTTCACCAAAAAAAACAATGGGATTGGGCTTTGTAACTCTTTTCATCCTCATTTTGAAATAAAATAAAACATTAGGCTTGGCCTTCACAAGTATTTTCTTTATCTTGCATGTAATATTTACTTCTTAAACGAAATAATTACAAATTGTTACATTTTCTTTGATTCAAATAAATATGCGATCAATGATCACAGGAGTCACCACATATTCACCGAGAAGCCTAAACCCGGCTAAAGAGTTACAAAACCGGATTTCTTGAAATGTATTGTCACCGGTTTTGTATAAGAACACCTTTTTCTTCACACATTTTTCACCTTCCATCTTGGCATTATCGTAATACCCAGTGTATGTTACGACAATATCGTTCCTTTTCGTAAATGACACGAACTCTACTTGATAATCGCAGATATTACCTTGTATAGAGATCAAATTCGATATTGAAAGGCTTATAATCTTGTTCCACGACTCGGTTTTATCCATAACCGATATCCAAATCTCCTCGCATGGTCCATACTCTGTAACTGCAAAGTTTTCGACTTGTAACGCCTAACCAAGAACACGTGGCAGCCTTGATCGTAAACCGGTAGAGATAATTTTCCGGTATTCATTGGTCGAAAGATTAAAAGCATAGGATGAACCGGTCGACATCAGACCGGTACGCAATCCAATAGAGGTATTGATCCAAGAATGTACCTCTTCTCTCTCTGTAATACCAATCAGGACAAGGAATCCGTACGCTATCTCTCCAAGAACCGGTTTTGAACTCGAAAAACTGCGCCGTGGAAGAGTCAGGCTTGTCCATAAACGTTACGATTTTGTAATCGTTGGAAACCGGATCATAACCGAAACCAAGAATGTTTGAATCTCGGTAGATACCGGGATTTGGTACGATCCTGAACCGCTTGGAAGATGGATTCCAAACCAATAAAGTGTGATTCTTTAACGTCACACATAACGTCCCATCACAGTGAAGCACACATGTGGATTCATCTATCATCGACTGATGATCCAAAGGGAAATCAAGCTTACGAGGTGTTTCTATAAGCGGAATGCTTGTCTTCCACGTCAAGCAAGTAGAAACCCTTGTCATAAAACGACACAAACTTCACGGAAGAAACGTCTCGGTACCTCTCAGAGAAGCCGCGGCTGTTGATAATGTCTCTCCACGTCTTGCAGACGCATCTGAATCGAGCAAGATCGTTTATGGTTAGCCTCGCGAGAATCTCAACGGCTAGTTCTTCCGACAGATATTCCGACATTTTTTGGTTTGTTGTTGCTGTTGTTAAAAGATTGTTCTATGTTGTTATTTGCTTGTTGGTTCTTTATAAAAGTAAATGCGCAGGAAAAAAGTTTCGTGCCTTTGAAATGTGATTATACTATTACTCCAAAAGGAAGATTTGAACACCTATTCCGCGTGTTTACGTAATCACTAACGTAACTTTACATAAAGTTAATTATTTATCATTAAAAAGCATTAAGATCAAAGGCTCGCGCAAGAGAAACGCATGCGTATGATCATTGATTAACGTAAAGGTTAAGGTTACTACTAGTCTCGGACAGTCGGACTTCGATTAAGTTGCACTGAATACGGTTACCTTGTTTAAAACGCAGTGTGGTTTCTCGAAAGTTACGACTTTATGAGTTTTCTGTGGGTTTATTATGAGAGAGGCTTTGGTGGCATTGACCAAGTCTCAGTGTAACTTCGTTTATATGTTTAAGAGAAAAAGAGAAGACCATTGAACGTGAAAAGTCTCAAATGCCGGCGAAATCGAGCAAGTGGTAGTCTTTCTCTCTTGATTGATACTCCTCTTGTGTGCGTGATCCGAAGATAATCACCACTACGACCATGATACTTGCCGACCATCACATGTGAAAACAGAGAGGAGTATCAAACTTCAAGCGCAATGGCCAGGTGAAGTGTTTACACATTTTATATCATTTCCATTAGCTAGTGACTTAATCCTCAAGTTTCTTATTTTTTCATGTTCTTACCCTTGTGCCTTGTTTTAAAATTGACTAGGAATTAATCAATTATATGTGTGGGTATATATCACATCAACTGTGGTTTATCAGATCCTAGTTGAAGAAATAAAATTGATGATTGATGTTTACACTAGGCCGTGATGTAATGAAGGTTGTTATTATTTATGCATTCGTGATATCTGGTCTTGTTCTAGAGAAAAACTACAACGCAAAAAGCTTGCAGTCACTTTACTATTGTCGTTTCTTCACACGTTTCTGCTGTTTCTTCTTTAGGAGCTTATTAAACGAGTGTATCGTATGGCATTGTCTGAGCTTTTACACAACTTTTCAGAAGAAAACCAAATTGTAAGGTTTGTTGGTCGTCTTGTTTAACCAAATAACTACTTGATGTAGATAGATATTTGGAAATATTCCAAATATCTTATTATTTATTTTATTAATTATTAGAATAATTATCTTTATTATTTTAGGGTTTTATGGTTTTATTATATATAACCGTCTAGGCTTAATCTTGTATTCAGTTTATGATTTGATTAATAAAATTGAGAGTTCTCTCTTTATTCCTTGTTTTCGGTAGATCATTGGTGATCTCAACGAATTTAAGAAGACATTGATCTTAGGCATTCTTAGACTAAATAAGATCATTGTGATTATCCTAGTTTTCCGGGTATTCTCAGAATCAACAGATCTCTAGTTCTATCTTTTAAAGCTTCCGCTACATCAGGTGGTATCAGAGCCAGGTTAATCACAATGATCTTATTTAGATTCGAAGATCTCTAGTTCTATCTTTTAAAGCTCTGATACCAATTGTTGGGCTTTTCCAAGCCCACGTCCAACTCTATCTTATCCGATTAGTACGATATTGTCTACTTTGGGCCCGAAGGCAAAGCCCGCATGGATTTGTTTCTGGGACTCCTTCCCAAAAGGCCTCGTTCTAATCAGAGTTGGACATCCCTTTATATACTAGACATTATTTGTCTAAACTTCTAATGTGGGACTTTGTTTGCATTCACAACAAACCTCCTCTCAAACCAAGTACCACATGAACCCTTGGTTTTTCAACCTCTAGCGAAACCTGGCACACCTCTTGTACCGCCGTAATCACCAACGGGACTCTTCACCTAACCCTTGTTACACCATTAGGATTTATCCACCTAACCCTTACTGCACCATTAGGACATTCACCACCTAATCTTTGCAGCACCGTTAGGAATACCCACCTAATCTTGTATCGTCGTTAGGGAGAGACTTTCGATACAAGTCTCCGACACCACTTATTCGCGAAGTCACCTTGAGGATTCTCCTCCCACAACCGAAGCTTCCAGGATCTTTGACTGGCCTCTGCTACGCATCCCGCCCTTCCCATCGAAGTGGAGGCTCTTCGAACTTAAAGGATATTTTGGTCTTCTTGCAGATGTTCGTCATCCCGGCTCTGATACCATTAGTTGGTATCAGAGACCTTTTAATTACGATTCTATTCGTGATTATCGATCTTCGGTTTCAATGGCTCCACGTCCAAACGAATGGACACAGATGCAACAGTTCCTGGAAGACTTTCAAGAAAACTTTCAAGATAATATGCGCAGGACCATGGCTGAAGCAATTCAAGCCGGAGTTCAAGCAGGAGTGCAAGCCGCCTTCGTCGCCAACGCAGCAAACACCGTTCATGCAGCTCCACCACAACAACAACAACGTCTCAACAATCCTGTCTTTGACAACCGCGATGAAGCCCACGATGACGACAATCCATTCGCTGATGGAGGTCCAAATCATCGTCGTCAAGAGCACCATCCCCGAAACAACGAGAATCAACGATGGACGTCAGGCATAAAACTAGAAATTCCCGAGTTCCATGGAGGTTCCAAACCAGAGGAGCTACTTGATTGGTTCGTTGCTGTTGATGAATTCATCGAATTCAAAGAAGTTCCAGAACTAAAGAAGGTACCGTTGGTGACAACCCGTTTTCGTAACCACGCTGCCTCGTGGTGGCAACAACTTAAAATCTCGCGAGCTCGTCGTGGGAAGGAGAAGATTACCTCTTGGGATAAGCTAAAAAAATATATGAGGAAAACCTTTATCCCATATAATTTTGAGCGATTATTGTTTCAAAAATTCCATAACTTACGTCAAGGATCACGTTCCGTTGACGACTACTCTACGGAATTTTATCAGATGATAACAAGAGTCGACATACATGATTCTGAAGATCAGCTAGTGTCGCGTTATATTGCAGGACCACCTGATGTAGCGGAAGCTTTAAAAGATAGAACTAGAGATCCGTTGATTCTGAGAATACCCGGAAAACTAGGATAATCACAATGATCTTATTTAGTCTAAGAATGCCTAAGATCAATGTCTTCTTAAATTCGTTGAGATCACCAATGATCTACCGAAAACAAGGAATAAAGAGAGAACTCTCAATTTTATTAATCAAATCATAAACTGAATACAAGATTAAGCCTAGACGGCTATATATAATAAAACCATAAAACCCTAAAATAATAAAGATAATTATCCTAATAATTAATAAAATAAATAATAAGATATTTGGAATATTTCCAAATATCTATCTACATCACTACTTCGGTTTCATTTCTCGTGATCTTCAATAAACCAATCTACAACGTAGTTGTGCTATGTGTTTTTTGCAGTCTCGAAATGTTTCCAAATAAACATTAAACATGGAACTATGGTACATTTTCGCTAAAGATGGTTAATTATATTATGGTTAAGAGAAGCTTTATTGAAAGCTGTTGATTAGGTAATGAGCTATAAACCAAGTCAACAGATCTAAAATTGGAAAGATCTTTGTGCATGAAGGCAAGACAACGAAATCAAGCTTATTAAACTCTTAAGATTCGTATAATTCCACCGGCCTACAACCAATCACAAACCATCATTGTTTGTTTATCTAGTATAATATAGTTATGGATAAGTTAAAAATGTGTTATCATTCAACTAACTAAGCTTAATATCCAGATATAGTTAATTAGGAGAATAGTGCTCCCATCTAAGCGACTCTTGGCGTATTTGGTAAGGTGGCAGCAATGAACTTTGTAATCAAAGATGTCTTGAGTTTCTTGTAGTAAGAACCACAATAGTTGAAGAAAAGTGTGTGTATATATAGACTAAAACAATCAACACATGCTATTGCCATCTCAACATAACATATGATTTGTCTTATAACATTCATACCAAAAAACATAACATATGATTGGTTTTGAAAAAGCTGAAAAACTTATTTCTAAATTCAAAGAAAGTCTAGAAGTTGATGATAAAGAAAACAGCATAATTCAAAAAACTTAACAACTTTTTCTGTTTCACCAAAATATTTACATGTATGGTAAGTTCTTATTATAAAACCTAAAAATTTGATTAGAAATGGACGAATATAGATTCCAAAACTGTGTAAATTTGACGTCAATGAATGCTAACGTTGTTAGAATTCTTTTTTTTTTTAAGTTTGTTGAAACAACATCTAGCTAGCTTTGGATTCAATAAGTGTGAAGAATGTGCAAGATGGTAAATCAACGAATATGATGGAGAATATTCATAGGAGTAAATAGTGGAGGGACCCAATATAACATTGTGAAATGGAATATAATCATAAATGGGTCACATCTTCAAAATTTTGATCAGATCACAGGGAAAAAGAGTAGCATGTCACATGCAACTACATCATGTTTTGGCTGATCTATCACCCATACACATTGTTTACAGCTCACACTTGTCGTTCGTATCAATTTGTTTTCTTGTCTCTCGACTCCAATCTCATCTTTATGTTCTATATCCTTTTTCGAATTTTGAAGCTCCTCTGTCTTTTGGGTCCACCACCACCACCTTGATTTCAATCAATCCAAATCGGCCACTACTTTGAACAGGCCATTTTTATTTAACCGAACAAACTAATTTTGATCCGCACTTGTAAATGCTGATTTGATTTTTAGATAAAAATTTTTTTGTTGGTATTGAGTACTATTTTCAATTTTTGATCCACATATTTATTTATAAAATAACTATATATGTAATTTTATTTTATTCAATGTTTACATATCTAATCCGAATTTGAATATGTAAACATTATGAAGTATATAATATGGTTTGAATTTAATGAAAAACTCATTAATTAAAATCTGATAGAATCCAATAAAAATCTAAAATACCACCCATCAATCCGTGATCCAATTTCGGTTGATGAAACTTTTCATATATTTCTGAATATTACATAAAAATGAATAAATTATTAGATTTGTGACTTTTAATCTCTAATGAAAATTTTAGTTTTGATAGTCATACAAATAATTTCTAAAATACAATTAGGATCTTAATTGTATTAGATTGAGGAAGTAAGGCTCATATTGAATATTTTCAATAAATTTTTAAGTATTTTTATATTGGTGTAAATTTTAAAGTCAATTGGCGTAGTATCCAGATCAACATATATAATACTAGTTTTGACAAATATATAGTTTCAAATTTTGTTCGTATTCTTTTATCCTCGGAAATATATATCTGTTTTAGAGTTTATGTTTTGTAATATAGATCTGTTATTTATTATATATTTGATAAATGACGTTAAACCAAATTTTGAATCATAAATAAATTGATATTTCAATATACTCAACAGAAACACAAACTTTACAAACATAATTTGGTGGAATTATATCAAACCTAAATAAAATTGACTATGACATATATATATATTATATATATATAGCTTTTGTTTAAATGTGGATCGATGATGAACTATTTCATAGTTTTTATACTAATTCTTTTATGCAAATGTGTTTATAATAAAATAGGTTCTTATGGATAGAAACTCAATGTAATGTGCTGAATAATAAGTAATGATTGGGTCCATTATATATTTGAAGATTTTTTTCTGTAATTCGTTTGTTATATAGTTGCTAAAATATAGGCAAATTGATTTGAGATATAAAATTTTGTAAATATTTATATTTATTAGATTTAGTTTCAACTATATTTGAGGATGATATTTACTAGTAACATAAGTTAAGCAGAAATATATAAGATAATTTGTTAAAAACATTTTAATCTAGAATTAAGTTGGATCCAACTTTGTACTTATATTTTAATAGTATTTAGTTTTACTTGGATTTAAGTTAGGTTCAGTTTTATGTTTATATTTTAATAGTATCAATTCGATTCAAATTGTTGACTAAACTTTTCGAGACATATGCCGCTCTATGTAAAACATTATCAAATAATTTATTTTCATGTAACAGAAAACCAATATATAACTCCGCGTTCATTTGAAAAATTATTAAACATAAATTTCATTTCCAAAATCACATTTAAGAAAGTCTCAAAATATAAAAAAAAATTTAAACCTAATTAAGAAATTTTAAAAAACTTCAGGAAGAGTTAGTAACTGATTAGAAACCCATTGGTAAACTTTTCTAAAAGACATCATAAATTTAAAGTTGTAGAATATTTCTAATTTTTGGTGGTATCTTGTAAATTGAATCACAAAATTGGTAGTTTGAGACTTCTCCTATATATTTTAATTAATGAACCAATCCTCACTTTGAAGATCATATTTTTATTGAGTAACTTACTTCTATTTTAACTTGAATATTCACCTTATGTTGTACCGATGTTCCTTTGTAGTTTAGATAATACAAAATTCGTAAAGACTAATAGGTCATGAGGCATATCGTATGATTGCATTCTGATAAATGCATTACTATTTAGGTGCGAGTAATTCTTAGGTTCACATTTTAGAGTGAACCTATAGATTCACCTAGCCAATAGTTATTTGTAATATCATATATTAATTTTTAAAATAAAAATAAAATATAATTATTTATATAAAAGTTAAAAGGAAAATAATAAAAAAGAAAACAAAAAAAGATGTCAAAATTGTTTAAAACTCCGAATCTTAAATCCTAAACTATAAAATCTAAATCTAAATCCAGATTCTAAACCCTAAACCCAAACCTAAATATTAAACCATAAACTCTAAACTCTAAACTCAAACTCTAGAATCTAAATCCAAAACCTATATCCTAAACTTAAACCCTAGAACCAAAATCCAAACTCTAACCCTAAACCCAAACCCAAAATTCAAAAACCAAAATCTTATACTCTAAAGAGTTGAGTTAATGTTGATGTTATTTCTTTAAGGTTTAAAGTTTGGGTTTAGAGTCTAGGATTTGGATTTAAGTTTTAGGTTTTACGATTCGGATTTAGAGTCTAAGGTATAAGGTTTGGGTTTACGATTTTGGGTTTAGGGTTTTTGATTTAGTGTTTTGGGTTTATGGTTAGGTTTGGATTTTTAGTTTTAGGTTTGGGTTTAGGGTTTATGGTTCGAGTTTAGTGTTTAGAATTTTGAGTTATATTTAGGATTTAGGGTTTATGATTTAACATTTTGAGCGTTAAAACAATTTTGAATTTTTTTTTATTATTTTGATAATTTTATTTCTGATTTTTATCTTTTTTTCTTCCAAAATTTAAATATGATGTGACAAATAACTATTGGCTAGGTGAACCACAAGAACCTAGTGAACCAATAATTAGTCTTTCTAGAGTATTCAAGGTAAATTTTATTGTTTGAGTCTTTTTAGGCAACTTTCTTTACACGTCACAAGTCACGATTATCATACTACAAAAAAGCTTGTTTCACATCACTTATTTATAATATATGTATCAGTTATAACTGATGTTAAAAATTTTTGATCACTTAAATAAATGATTATAAAAGTGATAATGCAAATAATTGACATCAATTTATTTATAACTAATGCAAATATACAAAATATTCATGTCACTTCGGGCAACTGATGTATATATGTGTCAATTACAATAAAATGATTTTAACCTTTACATCAAATTATTTAAGTGATGTCAAAATTAGTCTCAGTTACAATAATCGATATAAATTATTTATATCACTTATTAATAACTGATGTAAAACTAGTATCGTTTTCATAAGTGATTTTAGTAATTATATCACATATAATTACTGATTTTTATCGCTTGTGCATAATTGATGTTAACAAAAGATTGAGATATTTTATTTAAACAACTAAAAGTGCAAACAAAATAATTAATTAAATCAGAAAAGTCAAACTAGATTAATAATTAATGTATTGAAAAGTAAATTACATTATTTATTCACTGTGCAAATTTACAAAACAAAATAAAATAAATAATAAATTTTGCTACGAGATACGATCACGATTATAGAGTAAAATGGAAACACAAATGAAATCATTTATTAATTTGTGAACAACCCACCTCAAAAATAAACTCATAATAAAAGATTAGTTTTAAAATATTACATTATGCATGGATATATGACGATACGCCTATATAAAAAGACACTGGCATGCAAAAAGTCTTATCATCTTCTTCATTAAGCAAAACAAAAAACTTCAACCACTTCCTCTTCTTCAGTTTTCATCGAAAACAATGGCTGGAGTTGCCTTTGGTTCTTTTGATGATTCTTTCAGCTTGGCTTCTCTAAGAGCTTACCTGGCTGAGTTCATCTCCACTTTGCTCTTTGTTTTCGCTGGTGTTGGTTCCGCCATTGCCTACGGTTTGTAACTAAACATATCTATAATCTGTAACAATGGGTCCATTGTACTTAATGAGTGTGTAACATTTATGTATACAGCGAAGCTGACGTCAGATGCGGCTCTTGATACCCCGGGGCTTGTCGCCATCGCGGTATGCCATGGTTTCGCCCTCTTCGTGGCGGTTGCAATCGGAGCCAACATCTCCGGTGGCCATGTGAACCCAGCCGTCACTTTTGGCCTTGCTGTCGGTGGTCAAATCACACTAATCACCGGAGTTTTCTACTGGGTGGCTCAGCTTCTCGGCTCCACCGCCGCTTGCTTCCTTCTCAAATACGTCACCGGTGGTTTGGTATGTACTCATCACAACGTCTTTAATTACTAGCATAATAAAATCACAGGTTTTGTTTCCACCAGTCAAAATTAATAGAAGAAGAAGTCCATCAATTTAATCTCTACTAATGAGTTTATATCAAAATAAAGCAATAAACCTTTTAAAAACAAAGTTATGTCCCTGTACCTTTGCTGGTCTACAAAACATAACAATTTTTTTTTACAAAAAAAAGAACATAGTCTAGGGTCTTGGAAGACAATCTCAATCGGTTATAAATTAGGTTACAACATAAAGAAAATATATAGCTAATTTACAAGATCAACCACACAAAAAACTTCTTCATATTCAATAGTTTTCGTTTGTCCATTTCTGTCTTTTATGTATACTATATACTAGACATGTGATTTGTTTAAAGTTGAAGTTATTTAATATCTATTGACTATTGTAAGTTTTTGTCTAATTCAAATGAACATTATTGGAGTTTTCTAAGGTTTCCTTTCCACTAATATACAACTACTGATGCTGTCTAATTAAAAGAAACTCATAAAACAAAACTATGGTATAACGCAGGCGGTTCCAACCCACAGCGTTGCTGCGGGAGTAGGAGCGATAGAAGGAGTAGTGATGGAGATCATCATCACTTTCTCTTTAGTCTACACCGTCTACGCCACCGCCGCTGATCCCAAAAAAGGTTCTCTCGGAACCATCGCTCCCCTCGCCATTGGTCTCATCGTCGGTGCCAACATCCTAGCCGCCGGTCCATTCTCTGGTGGATCCATGAACCCAGCACGTTCCTTTGGACCAGCTGTTGCAGCAGGAGACTTCTCTGGTCACTGGGTCTACTGGGTTGGACCACTCATCGGTGGTGGACTCGCTGGAGTTACCTACGGAAATGTCTTCATGACTTCCGAACATGTTCCTCTGGCTTCTGAGTTCTAAGCAAGAAAATGTGAGGATTCTGTGTTTGGTTTCTTTGTCTCTCGATCGATATGTTGCTTTGTTCGGAGTTTGGTCAGGTTTCATTGTATCTTATATCCAATTTGTATGAGTATCATTTAATGGAATCAGTTCGTTGTATCTAATGGAATCATTACGATATTTTTATGGCTAACTATCGACATATATATAAAACAAATATAACGTTACATTTTCATGATGATATATATAGTATTAACAATAATACAAATTAATCATTTCACGTAGAAGCTTCGGGATCATCGATAGGCAGATTCCTAGGGATGTTCCATTCGTGAGCTTTCCACTCTGGCAATTGTTGTATGACAACCTGTTCAATAGGTTATTAAATATAATTCAGTCACATGTGTATAGAAAAACTATATTACATATACGAGAGATTGTTATCAATATCATAATACCAATCCAGTTGAATCTGGGTTGCCCACGTTGGTCTGACAAGCGAGTCTCCAATTTTTTGGTTTCTGTGACAATAATACTTTTATCTTAATATAAACAAATGAACAAGATTATTAAGTATTAATAGTATTTAAAATAGGAATATACCCTTTTTAGTTTCTCCTTCTCAATGTCAGTTCGTGGATTTAGAAGCTCTTTTCCATTTACAATCTGCAAATAATGATCATGAAATAAACTAAGTTATCTGATAAGCCATCATTTGAATTAATAATTGAACTTATTGAATAAATTAAAATTTTATAATTAAGCTTTATTGTTTATTTATTAAGAAATTAGCTACTATTGCTATTGCATAAGATATATATGTATACCTCGACCATGCAGGTAGCGCAAGTTCCTACTCCTGCGCAGTTTGACAACGGCTTACTCTGCCAAGTTAATTGACACACTAAAATGATCAAATTATTTTAATTTAGAGAAATGATCAAGATTGAGGGAGAGAAAAGCATACGTAAGGACCATAGAGTTCGATGTTAGAATCCAACATTATGTCTCTAAGTTTCTGTCCACCGCACGCTCTTCTCCAATGCACGTCTGGTGTCCCGTCCGGTAACAACACCGACTAGCAATTCAATTATCAACACTTAATTAATAATTAGTTCAAAATTTCGCTTTAGATCATTTTTCAATAGAACAAGAAATGATTCAAGGACCATCATTAGAATCTAGTGTTTTCTCTAATAACTCTGCCTATCTTTGTTGACGATATAACTAACAATGGTAGAAATATTCGTTAAGAGTTAAAGATCACTACTTACATGGACGAACGCAAAATCGACAGCAGGAGGTTCATCATCCTGCTCATCTGCCGATGGAGGCTGGCTTGCTGGTGCAGTGCTTATGGCTCGGATGGTCTTGACTCTGGTGGCATTGTGGTTTGAGCGTAAGAAGAACGGCTTTGGGTTACTAAGTTTGGTTTTGTGGCTAAAGATATGAGTTGGAGACAGAGAAGCTACTAAACCTGAACCATTCAACTGTACACTTCCCATAGTCAAATAAAAAATCAAAACAAATCAAAACAGAAGCAAAAAAAAGGCTAGGACTTATTTTGGGATAACGTTTTATATCACTTCTTGAGGTTCGTTATGGAAGTGTGTGGTGTCTCCTCTATGTCTTATCTTATCCACTGGTATATGTGACGGTTTTAGGTCTGTTTAATATGGTAAACCGAACCATATAGAATCGAACCGAAATAAATAATATGGTTTGGTTTTAGTATATGCCATATAAGCCGAATGTATATGATTTTATAAAAACCGTAGGATTTGGATATGGTTTGGTTTATAACTGATTAAACCGAATAAACCAAACAACAAAAATAGAAACATGTAAATATGTATCTATTTTGTAGTGATACATGAAAATCTGTTTGTTATATAAGTTAATTTCTTGTTAATAACCATTACCATATTTTTTACTAGTTTAGGCCCACCCTTCGGGCGGGATTTGGTTAATTGATTTTGTAGATGTTATATTATATAATTTTTTAAATATGTCTGTATTTTAACTATAATTTGTAAGTATTTATAGTGTTGTAAACTGTAATATTGGGTAGTTTTTTGGAGTAATTGTCAACGGTTTCATGTTAAAATGTTGAGGCTTTTTATTTTGATATCGTTTGCACAGATACTGAAGCCCAGCATATGGGACGTGTTATATTTGTGTGGGGTTTGTAACTATATATAAGTGGTGCGCACGGAACATTTACGTATGTTACCGACCGCCTTTTGTGTATATTGTTGCGATGATTTTAAAAAAAGGTTGTTGTTCAAAACACTGGAATCCAAATCATTAGAGTAAGTAAGAAAATATATCACATAGATAGAAAAAGAGTCAGTTAAGTGAACTTAATGAAACATTACTGAAAGGGAAAAAGGAAACAAATTAAAACGTCAGGTTTATGAGGGATTTAGCCACGGTAGACTAATTGCATAAACTTCTCGATTTCTTTGTAGTAGAAACAACTTGTGCACCTTTTATCAAGGTTTCTAAGAACGCATGTTCGTGGTGGCATGAAAATCCTTTTGTTGATGCCATATGATTTTCACCAAACGATTGGGACATCAAGCAACAATCGCCTCAATTGTCGCCAGAAGTTGTCGACGGCTCCAGTGTTGTGTTTCCATTCAAAGATTTCAAGAATCTGCATTCCTTCACCATGGTCTCTTGAAACCAGTTTTAGTAGTCCGAGAAGGTAATTACCTTGTTCGAAGTTGTTGGTAGCAGAGATCTTGAGATGTTCGAGTCCTCTTCGAGCAATATGCAATGCGAAGTAATGTTTGATCCCTTCAATATAGTGGACTTCTAGATTTCCATACTCGAGGCAGATCTGCAAACATAAAAGTCAAATAGTATAATTTATTTTAAACTAGTGGTTGGCCGGCGCTACGCGCCGGGATTCAGATAAAAATTCAAATTGGTTGTTTAGATATTTTAATCTATTTTGTTGAATGTTTCGAATTTAATTTTAATTTTACAAATTTACTGTTCCTATTTTTAGAGTTTATCCAATTGGATTGTAATTTTAAAATTTCAGGAATGAGACTTTATTGAGATTGAAAATGTGAATGTTGAAGCTACAATTATAGAGTTTAAAGTAATTATTTGTAGAGTTTAACCAAACAATGTTTTTCTATATCAGTTGATTTATAGTATTGATTTTCCTATTTTATTAGAATTTTTGCTATAGCGTATTTTCTTAGAGTTATAGGATATATTTTCCTACATTATCAGGAGAAGCTTAAATTCCATTAATAAAAATCTGAAAGTAAAACATTTAAACTTCAGCTTAAATATAAAATGAAAACAAAATAACAATACCACTAACCTTATTTCTACACATCATGCAGTTCCATGACGGTAAAGCCTTAGAAAGTAACGGCGGTTACATACATATATTATATATATTACAGACTTTATTTGACTTTTCATTTATTTTACTTTTAACTTTATTTTATGCATACGATGAGATAACATCATCAATCATTCACATATCTAGACTCGTCCAGCTGACTCGGCTGCTCCGCCGTGGTACCGTCCAGCTAAAGGAAAGACTCCAAGCTTGATATCTGCTGCAAGAGATCGTAACCAGACTCAAACCTGTAACTCTGATTCTGAAACTCGTAACCACTCCCGAACCCAAAGCAACTCAACCGGCGAACTCGGGTGAGTCAACTCGCTCTGAGAGTGTACACAGAGCTTCTTCGCCGGAGGCAGATCGTCTGATGTCAGCGGAGAAGGATGAAGGAGATCTGGAAAGTTGAGCTTGGTTTTGTCACCGCGGATACGCTTAGCCGCCACGTCATAAGCCATGGCGGCTTCCTCCGCCGTGTTGAACGTCCTGAGCCAGACTCTGGTGCCTTTACTGGATCTCGTATCTCTGACGCCCATTTCCCCCATTGACGCTTGCGTATCCCTCCGTAAACATTCTTCCTCCTCCTTTTCTCCGTAGGTGGCTCCCTCTTCTTTTTCTCCACGGCCCCCGCTTTCAACGCTACTTCTATAGTTTAAAGGTGGAAAATTACATACAGCCATTGTAACTAAATAATTATTTTAAAGAATCTCTAATCATCGTTAGTCATGCAAAAGAATCTCTAATCTAAGTTACTTGACGTTTTGAGATCGGAAATTACTTGTTTTCAAATATGGGTAGAAGGTCTGTTATTTATAATTGGAGATTCAGGTGATTTTAGTGGAAACGAAGAGGCAAATAGCAATTTTAAAGAAAGGGGTTGAATACTCAAGGGAAAAACTCAGAATTAATGCTGGATTAAAGTAGTTGTGAGACGTTTAAAGATGCGTCTGTGAAGATGCGCTAGTGGAAAAGAGAGGAAAGAAAGAAGTTGTGTTCTCTGCTCGACACGTGTCGCGATTTAGGCATAGGAGGGGTGACGTGGCTGATTGTGGAGAGTTTCATGTCAACTTTATTAATATAGATGTTTAATTTATTTTTAACTAAATATATTACTAAAGTTCATAATTTTACAACAATTTTAGCTGTTCATTTTGGCAATTATACTTGTCTATAGGGCTGGGCGTTCGGGTACCCATTCGGGTTTCGGTTCAGTCCATTCGGGTTTCGGGTTTTCGGGGTCAAAGATTTCAGCCCCATTCGGATATTTCTAAATCTCGGTTCGGATTCGGTTCGGATTTTTCCGGGTTCGGTTCGGGTTCGGATAACCCATTTAAAATGTTTTTAAATTTTCAAAATTCATTATATACTTTAAATTTTCAAAATCTATAAGAAAGATAATATATTACATATAAATTTTCATAACATATATGTCAAAATACCTTAATTTAACATATAAATTGGTTTTCTTTGAATATTTGGATAAATAATCAATAGATATTTAACTATTTTTGGTATTTTCAGTATACTTTAGCTATTTTAAACATTTACTTTTGACTATTTGCATATATTTTTCGAGTATTTTGGAAAATTTAAAGGTATTTTATATATTTTTAATATTTTAATATACATTATACATAAAATAATGTATATATTTAAGTATATAAATTTATTTCGGATACATTCGGGTACCCAAAATACTTCGGTTCGGATCGGGTTCGGTTTCGGTTTTTTAAATACCGAAATTTTGAACCCGTTCGGATATTTAATCAATTTCGGTTCGGGTTCGGTGCTACTTTTTCGGATCGGGTTCGGTTCGGTTTTTCGGGTTCGGATTATTTGCCCAGCCCTACTTGTCTAGTATAAAATTGTAAATAAAAAGTTATTTTTTCTTTTCATTATACATTTTTAAAACTAATGTCCTCACGATGTAAAAGAAATAACTTATTCATTATATTTAAAAATATTTAAAGATAGATAAATAAATAATATGAAACTATTGTTACTCTTTATACATATACATGTTTTTATAAGAAAGAGTATACATATACATTTTTGTTAGAATCGTATATGTAAATATTACTGACTAACTTATAATATACAATCCTTACAATATCTTATTACATATTTTACTATAGTGATTGTGTTCTGTTATTGAATACAATTATTTATTTTCTTTATTATATATTTATATTTTCTTATTCACAAATTTAAATTAAATAATTTAGCTTACATATAGATGTAGATGATAATGACGTTTGTTACTGAATTTATATTTATCTAAAAAATAATTTATTATTTGAAAAATTAGAAATATAAATTTATTACTGCTACTATTCGTTTAGATTTTTGATGAAAAGGCTGTTTTAATTTATTAAAAATATCCATTCAAATATTGAATAAACAAAAGACATATATAATTAGTTTCTAAAGAGGATTTTTTTAAAATCAAATGTTTTAAATATTTATAAGCGTATTTAAGGAAAATTGTATTTAAAGTGCTGAAAATAGATAAAAGTTTCTGAAAAATAGGAAAAGAGTGTTTACAAATGTGTAATAAATTTCGTGTTGTTAAGCAAAGAATGTTTACGGCAAAGTCTTGGTTCCCAATTTGGATTGAGAATTAGTTACTATTTATATTCAGTGAATAACAAAACAATTTCTTTGGTGCAAGTCTCTGTTTATGTAATGAGAATCTTAATTATTTAGCTATTGGAGAACGGGATGTGAATTTGTAAGGAGGAAAATTGCTGATTATTTGCCAAACTCTCGTGAAAATGAATACTCAAGTGATATTAATAGAATCATATTGCATTTTAAGCAGTCTTTGAGCAATCCAAATATGAATCTTAAATACAAAACAACTGGAGAACGTGATAGATTTTATAAAGCTTGTCTGTAACCAAACGTAAAATAACCAAGATTCAAAGACCTAGTTGTCAACAAAACAGGGGAAAAAAACAGATGCATAAGCATTCTTGAAAGCGGAAAATACTGCATCATAACTTCAAGTATCCAATCATCTCCACCTTTGCTTTACGTGCCTTCTTCTTAACTTCCGAGGATCCTTGCACCTGACTGCTTCCACCAGTCTCCACCTTAGAACAAACAGAGATGGCACCACTGTTGTTGTCTCCGTTGTCATCATCACCTCCCTATTCAGACCAAACTAACCTGTTAATATCTGCATACTGTGAAGCTAACTGACTGTAATATAATACATGGAATTTACATTGTCAACAAATTGAGAGAGAGCAGCGTATGGTCACCTTCACTAAGGATGTGGGAGACCGTAAAGGTTTGATGGTTTGTAGTGAAGTTGTATCCACTGACCTTGACCTGGAACGTGTAGGTCCTACCCTCCATGCCTGCAACAAATGGAGGTTCCTGAGTGTCCTTAGGGTACACACCATCACCAGCCTGAGGAAGCAATGGTTGAAGGAAATTTCATGAGTAAAAATTCAAGACAAAGATGCATGACAGGCAGAGTAAGAACATACCAAAAGATGGCCAGCTTCATAGGCTCTCATATTATGCAGTTTTGTCATAACCCCACCAAAACAAATAAAGAGGCCTTCAGCAGTTTCATCTGCAATGGACATCTCCACCCGATATCTAGCAGGAAGTTAACACGTATCAATTTCAAAGTTGACTATGTGCGTGGACACCAACATTAATGAATGCAAATAACGTGTGTACAAATGGTACATACCACGGGACATCAACAGCATTAGTATTAGTACAATGCACACAGGTGAAAGCTGAGACAGTGCGTTGGAGCTTCTTGGTGCATTTGGAGCAAGAAACGTAGCAACATCCATTCTCCAGCTTGATACCAGTGACCTTCCCGGTGCAGATGAAATCAATCTCCTACATTCATTAATCAGCAGCATCAAACTTTAACTTTAATTCATTCTCTTTTCAAATCATAATATATGGTTACTATACCTGAGAAGAAGCAGATATGAAAAATTCATTGAGCTCAGCTATGCTCAAAGATTCCACCTTGGCGTACTTCTTTAGCAATGGAGCTGCTGATGGAAGCTCTTGGGCAACCATGCCGTAGAAATAAGTCTCCCCTGCGGTGGTCCTTGTCAAAATATGTGTGCGCCTGAGTAGCATTCAGAAACAGATGACATGCAAAATAAAAATGCTGTAAATGTACTGAGAATAATTAAAAGGCGGACTATGTGATGTTAAGTTCAAGTAATTACCTCCCACAATTTTGGGGTTGATACTGGTTGCAACCAGAACCCTTGGATCACTCCCATCGATTCAAGTTGTTTGTGGAGTTTGACAGCCTGTGAGTCGAACAGACACTGATAAGTTGATAACATAAAAAAGTGATCAAAATGTAATACTTTTTAAAGTAGAAAACCAGATTAGGCCTCTGAGCTGCAAGCGGTTCACATTCACCGTCGCCGATGACTAAACATAAAATGACCAGAAATCTTGTTTATAAAGATTCAACACGACGATGATCCTTTATATAATCAGGAAACAATTAAAAACAATTACTAATCAGTTCTGAAGCTCTAAACAGGAATTGGTGGTAATAAAGAATGAATATGTCTGAAACATTTAAATTAAAAAACCCAATCTAGTTATGAACTCAAGCGGAGATACAGAAAAAAACTCAAGCGGAGGAACAGAACAGACCTGGGAATCAAGGAGCAACATAGCCGCCGTGTCGGACGTTCCTGGCCTCCCAGAAGCAGAGCGATCGGACTTGAACGGTGGATGAGCATTTTCCGGTATTGTCCGGTCTTCAGATCGGAAAGGAAGATCGCTGCGTTAGCCATATTTTGGATATAAGTTTACTGTATTGCTTAGAGGGAAGGAGAAATGGTTGTGATACGAAGAAAGCTTACCCTTTTATAATCAGAGCTCCACCGCTTTGCATGAAGAAGCTTGTATTCAATATAGATAGTGGGTGATCGTTTAACAATTACTTTAAGATAGGGAATTTGTAACGGTATAGATCGTTAGGAAGAAGTTGAAAGAACTCTCTAAGAACTCTGGTTATGTCATGGTGGAGACGAAAGGTAATCGAAAACCCTAATACGAAACGACTAATATTGCTGCGTTAACATTTGGAGAAACTCACTGGGCTGGCCAATCTGAACGAAGGTGAGGCCCAAATCAAATTAAAAATAGTTTAATGAAACGCAGCGGATGACACGTGGCGAGCGCAGGAGACTCTATTTTCTTGCGTGGATGAAGGAGAAGAGAATGAAGCTTTTCTTTATAGTATTAGATATTAATAAAGAAACCCCAGTTTATAAAACAATTGAACTATAATTAAATAACAATACATCTCAGTCTTTTTTTTTTAATTTTTTTTACTTTATTTTAGTATTGACTAAATTGAATTGACGGTTATAAATTTGATGGACAATAATTAGTGGAAATTCTTCACAATATTTTTCTTATCTATAAACGAACAAAGTTTCATGTTCAATATAGAAGAATGGTTTTGATGAACACAAAATATGAAATAATTATTTTTATTTTCAAAACTTGGAGCTTACTTTTAATTCTAGATTTGATCATTTTATTTGATGGTAGAATCGTTTTTACATTTTTGTTCATTTATTTGAACATATAATATTTTTTAATAGATGATATTTTTTTAATAAATGGCTGCGTTGGCAATATGACTCTAAAATTCATATACAGTATGATATCAAACTAAATAATTATATTTTTTGGTATAAAACCGAATAAACCGAAAAATCGACGATATATAAATCGAACCAAACCGAAGTAAATATGAATTTAGAATGGTAGTTATATTTTACTAAATATTTTTTTTTTGATCAATGAGATATCCATTCTCATTACACTCTTTCCTAGCAGTGCAGTTTCAAGAAAAAAAAAGAGTTGAGATATGGGCCAAAAATACCAGCAGCATTAGGACAAATGTATCTCTCACAACAATGGATTAGTTTATGGGCCGAGTATAATACAAAAGCCCATGGGCTAAAGTAACGTTCTCATTTTGTTGTGAGAAAAAATGAGAAATTAAAAAAAAAATCAATCTCGTCTCGAGAGATGACTCAGAGGAAGAAGAGCAGGAAGTGAGAAAGGAAGGAGAGGTTTGATAGATAGTTTTTACGAAGGATGTTAACTTCAATGCCTCATCATCATAACCTAACCCTCCTCGGCTTCTCTCCTCTAAAGTCCTCTCCTTTCGCTCTCTTCCTCCGCCCCTTTTCTCTCTACCCAATCCTCGCCTCTTCTCCTCCTCCTCCTCCCTCTTCTCGCCGTCCTCCTCGCACCGCCGGTTACCGCCGCGGCGAACCTTCTCCTTCTCCTTCTCGCTTCCCTCCTCGACGCAAGTGGAGCAGCTTCGAGGAGGAGAAGAGTAGTAGTAGGCAGAGGAAAGGCATGTCTTCCTCTTCAGATTCCTTCGAGTTTAACAAGAGGAGAGCTGAGGGAAAGGATAAGATCGATAAGCCTAAGAAGAGTCTTAGGCGAAACACTCGCACGCTTAATCCTACCAACACCATTGCCTATGTCCAGGTTTCAATATCTATAGAGGTCCAGTCTGTTGTGGGTTTTGTTAAAGTTTGAAACTTGATCTCTCTCTCCTGGTTCTTGTCTGAAAATTTTTAGATACTTGGAACGGGGATGGATACGCAGGACACGTCACCTTCTGTGTTACTCTTCTTTGACAAACAAAGGTTCATCTTTAATGCTGGAGAGGTCTGTTAGTTTTCTCTGATTATGATCATCATAACTGTTAGTCTTACTTATAAAACTAATTGAATTGTTATTTGTAGGGTTTGCAACGTTTCTGTACAGAACATAAAATTAAGTTATCAAAGGTATGTCATTGTGTCTCTCTTTTTTTTCTGTATGTGGTGAGAGGTTATTTTCTGAAACGTGATTTGAACCTTTTTATTCAGGTGGATCATATATTTTTGTCATCGTGTGTGTTCAGAGACAGCAGGTGGACTTCCAGGTTTGTTTCGCTTGATCCTAGAAGAACCAGCTTCAATGTGTGTTTCCTTGCTGCTAAATTTATTTTCAGGTTTTTTTTCATAAATGCTTTAGGTCTTCTACTGACTCTAGCTGGTATCGGTGAAGATGGACTATCCGTGAGTGTTTCTTCTCTTTGTATCTGTGTTTTGTGCTGAAAACTTATAATGTTTTTTTTTTGTTACAAAAGGTGAACGTGTGGGGTCCTTCGGATCTCAAGTACTTAGTTGATGCTATGAGGTCATTCATCCCTCGTGCCGCAATGGTTCACACGCGGAAGTTTCGGTCCATCTGATGAGATTGGCTCAAGCAAAGCCAAAGACGATCCCTTCGTTCTTGTGGATGACGAAGTTGTGAAAATCTCCGCTATTCTCCTTGAACCCAAGTCGGTCTTTAGAGGAGTCAGGAAGCAAACCTGGCGAAACGTCGGTTGTGTATGTATGCGAGTTACCTGAAATCAATGGAAAATTTGATCCGGCGAAGGCCATGGCTCTTGGACTTAGAGCTGGTCCGAAATACGGTAAGCTCCAGTCTGGACAGTCTGTGAAGTCGGATTTCAAAGATATCACGGTTCATCCGAGCGATGTGATGGGACCTTCGGTTCCTGGTCCTGTTGTCTTGCTTGTGGACTGTCCAACAGAGTCACACGCCGAGGAACTGCTGTCTATTCCATCTCTGAACCGTTATTACTCAACGGATGACGGGGATAATAAGTTTGTTAATTGTGTTATACATTTGAGTCCAGCTTCTGTGACGAACAGTCCGAGTTACCAGAGCTGGATGAAGAGATTCCATTCTGCGCAGCACATTCTTGCTGGACATGAAACGTGAGAGTCCTGTCCTCCTCAGTTAATGGTTCTTTCTTATCAAAAGCTAATTGTTTAATTGTTTGGTGTTTGGACAGGAAGAATATGGAGTTTCCTATCCTGAAGGCTAGTTCTAGAATCACAGCTAGACTTAACTATCTGTGCCCACAGTTCTTTCCAGCTCCTGGCTTTTGGTCTCCTCAACATGCAACTGACTCGACAAATCCAGATTCTTTTAGCAAGGTTGGCAAATGCAGTCATGATAATACTCTTTATTGCTTAGAGTGAGTATTCGGGGAACGTTAGGGTCGGTTCCAGTTTGATTCGGTTTAGAAGTTATGTATCCAAATTCAAAAATCTCAATAAACCTTAAAATCTAAAACTAAAAATAATATAAATTTGAATAGTGTACGTCAAATATCTAAAACTAACATGAAATTTGGTTTGGTTTAGATATTTGGTAAGGTGTTCTGAGAATTTTGGAATAATATTTTGATTTTGGTCGGGTTTGAGATCCGGTTCTTCAGATACCAAATTTTAGACTCGTTCGGATATCTTACCAGTTTTGGTTTGGGTTTGGTACAATTTCTATTGGATCGAATTCAGTTCGGTTTGTCGGATCTAGATATTCCAGCTAGTTTTTTGCTCAATGAATCAAGCTGTATTATTTTTCTTTGCTTGTCAGTGCTTTGGTTCAAGTCTTGGTGAAAACGTTTCCGCGGAAAATCTCCTCAAGGTATTACTGAAGTTTCTCATGCTTTTTTGGTTCCTTTCCTGTTGTTTTCCGTGCATTGGTTTGTTTAGCTCTCAAGTCTCTCACTTTGTTTTATGGTACGCAGTTCACTTTGCGTCCGCATGGTAACCTAGGGATAGACAGATCTTGTATCCCTAGTCAACTCACGTCCACACGAGTGATAGACGAGCTACTCTCAGAGATTCCCGAGATCACCTCCAAGACCGAAGAAGTCAAGCGGTTATGGAACGGACCACACAACAACAACAACAACAAGATGATGATCGAAGAGCCGTGGCTGAACGAGAGCACCGTCCCAAGCTGTCTCGAAAACATCAGACGAGACGACATGGAGATAGTCCTTCTAGGCACCGGTTCGTCACAACCTTCGAGATACAGAAACGTCAGCGCGGTTTACATCGACCTCTTCTCTAGAGGCAGCCTTCTCTTGGACTGCGGGGAAGGTACTTTGGGCCAGCTTAAACGAAGATACGGTTTACAAGGAGCCGATGAAGCGGTCAGAAACTTGAAGTGTATATGGATCTCACACATCCACGCTGATCACCACACGGGACTCGCTAGAATCCTCGCTCGTAGACGTGAGCTTTTGAAAGGAGAGGCTCATGAGCCGGTGATCGTGGTTGGACCTAGACCGCTTAAGAACTTCCTCGACGCGTATCAGAGACTGGAGGATTTGGATATGGAGTTTCTTGATTGCAGGAACACAACGTCGACTTCTTGGTCTTCTCTAGAAACCATCACCACCAGCCCGGAGAAAAAAACAGAAGGTTCTTTGTTTAGCAAAGGGAGTCCAATGCAGAGTATATACAAAAGACCGAGTAGCCCTCTAAACGACAGTGCTTTAGCTTTACCTTATTTAAAGAAACTTAAAAAGGTTCTTGGAGAAATGGGGTTGGAGGAGTTGATAAGTTTTCCCTGTTGTGCACTGCCCTCAAGCTTTGGGGTTGTTTTAAAAGCGGCGGAGAGAGAAAACATGGCGGGAGATAAGATTCCGGGGTGGAAAACGGTTTACTCAGGCGACACGAGGCCTTGTCCTCAGATGGTTGAAGCTTCGAAAGGAGCGACTGTTCTTATACACGAGGCTACGTTTGAGGATGCGTTGGTAGAGGAAGCGGTTGCGAAAGAACCATAGCACGACGAAAGAAGCGATCGACGTTGGATCTAGGGCGGGAGCGTACAGGATCGTGCTGACTCATTTTAGCCAGAGGTATCCGAAGATTCCGGTGATCGACGAGTCTGACATGCACAACACGTGCGTTGGTTTCGATATGATGAGTATCAACATGGCGGATTTGCATGTGCTTCCCAAGATTGTTCCTTACTTCAAAAACCTGTTCAGAAACGTGGTGGTTGATGATGATGATGATGGTGAATGTGAAGAAGAAGAGAGTGATGGTGCTGATGGTTTGATTATGATGAGTGGCAACAAAGTCTCGAGATTTTTCCGCAATTAGTTTACTTTAGAATGGTGTGTGTTTATTTTAGTTTTTGGTGTTGCTCTGTTTTTTTTTGTTGCTTCTACATCTGTTATTTTTCATTTTTGATATTTTATTGAATTTTCTTTTTTTGTAGCAGAAATAAATAGAATTAATTTATACAGATGTGAATGTTAAAGCTTCTTTATTTGAGTGGTTTGGCTGAGTTGTTGAAGAAGAAATTATACAAAATGGTTAGATATGGTGCAAATAGAATAATAAACCGTGAACATTCATAAAACAGTTATAAAATATTTTTTTCTGTGTAAAGTAGTCAATTCAAACATTAATAATAGAATGTCAATTTGTATAAGAATGTAAATACAATTTTCGAAATGGTAAAACATGGAATAAATATCCATAAAAAAAAGAATTACTGTACTAATAACATAATAATTTCCGTAATTTGTAATAAAAAATTATACGTAATAAATATTAAAACATGTGGGAAAAAGAAAAAGAAAAAGAAAGAATAAAAATTGGGGAAGAAAACGTGAATCGCTCCCATTCTGGATCTGTATTGACTGCTTCTCCTTCCTTCCTTGTCCACCTACACAGCGACGACGGTGAGTTTCTCCGATCTCTGCTTATTTCGATCTGATTCCGATTTGCATGATGATGTTCATATCTAAAGGATCTGCGTTTAATTGGTTTTTGCAGGCAGGCGAAATCGAGCTCCCGATCGCGAAATTGACCTGATCTGATAGATTCTTCTATCGATTATTTGTGGAATTCATATCATGGACACGAGCAGGAGAGCGGTGGAATCGTATTGGAGGTCACGGATGATCGATGCGGTCACGTCAGACGAAGACAAGGTGGCTCCTGTTTACAAATTGGAAGAGCTCTGCGACCTCCTTCGTTCTTCTCACGTCTCCATCGTCAAGGAGTTTTCTGAATTCATTCTCAAACGTCTCGATAACAAGAGCCCCATCGTCAAGCAGAAGGTAATCTTTGTTTACCTTTTTTTGTGAGATCGATCGCTTTGTAGATGTTTTGCATGTGGTGATTGAGTTAGTTTGCTGGCTGGAGATTATGATAGGGAGTATGATTGATAGCTTTCCGGTTTATTTCTGGTTTAGATCTCTCTTGGAACACTGTTTATGCTGATTTTTGGTTTGTTGTAATTGTTGTATGTAAACAGGCTCTTAGGCTGATTAAATATGCTGTGGGAAAGTCCGGGTCAGAGTTCAGAAGAGAGATGCAAAGGAACTCTGTGGCAGTTCGCAATCTATTTCACTACAAGGGGTATCCAGATCCTTTGAAAGGGGACGCGCTCAATAAGGCTGTACGAGATACTGCTCAGGAGACAATCTCTGCTATTTTCTCCGAAGAGAATGGTAGTAAGCCAGCTGCTCCCGAAAGCATCAACAGGCGCATAGAAGGGTTTGGGAATACTAGCTATCAGGTACCTGCTAATGATAATAATAAGTCGTTCCTGAGTGAGGTGGTTGGTATTGGAAGTGCGTCGATTAAGCAAGGGATCAGTAGTTTTGCTCAAGGTCATTTGTCTAGTAAGAATGAGAGTGGAAGCAGCAGCAGCTACAGAGGTCCGAATCTACACAGATCTTTGACTTTGGAAAATGAGAACTCGGGTAGATATGATCCGGTTAAGCTGGGGAGTGATGGTAAATACGGTGTGTCTACTAAGAGCACGAGTGGTGGGATCTTGGGGGCACGTTTCTGGAGAGGCTGCAAGTGAAAGTTCGGGTTCAGTTCGTCTTGAGAGCAAAACCCGTGAGGAAAAACTACTGGAAACCGTTGTTACATCTGGTGGTGTACGCCTGCAGCCAACTCGAGATGCACTTCATGCGTTCATTTTAGAGGCTGCGAAAATGGATACTGTTGCTTTAAGCATTGCTCTTGAGGGGAAGCTCCAGTCTCCAATGTGGCAGGTATGTTTATGATATGAAACTGTATATGCGAATGTACCCTTTTATTGGTTCTATCATTTGTATTTTCCTTCCCTGGCTTGTTAGTATTAAAAAGGTCTTCCAACGTCTTTACTTATTAAGAAATTTTGAATTTCGTTTGGCAGGTTCGAATGAAAGCTTTATGTGTCCTTGAGGCAATTTTGAGGAAGAAGGAAGATGGTAATTTATCAATTGTACACACTTATTTTAGTGAAAACACAGATGTCATTCAGCGATGCGCAGATTCTCCTCAGTCTTCTCTTCGGGAGAAGGCTAACAAGGTAAAGATTATCCTTGTTGCAAACATTCACAGAACTCTCTTTTTGGTATTAGGTTCAGTCTAACTCAAAATACTGGCTTTGTGTTTAGGTTCTGAGCCTTCTAAATGGTGGTCAGTCAAAGGGTTATATGAGCAGCTCAGAGAATACTGTGAAGCGAGAGACTGTTGTTGATTTACCTGACTTGATCGACACAGGTGATTCAGACTATACAACAGAAGATACCTTGAACATGCCAAATGCTATTAGTACTGGCAGTACAGTGGCAACAGAAGCTCCATTGATGGATGGGGATTGGTTTGGGGATAGCACTAACACTGGGTTGGAAAGCAGCGATAAAAAAAATGATGATGACCCCTTTGCAGATGTATCCTTTCATCCTAATGAAGAAAAAGAAACTGCAGATGACCTCTTCTCCGGAATGAATGTTGGGGAAAAGCCAACTGCTGGTGGTAATCAAGTGACCGAGCTATTTGATATGTTTGGTTCAACTGCAACACTTGAAGCAGAGCCCAAAGATTCTAATAGCATAAATGATCTAATGGGAAGCTTCTCCATTGACGAAACGAAATCAAGTCAGAAAGGCTCGTCGTCATCAAGCACCCTTCCGGATAACTTATTTGCAATGCCGAGCACCACCAGCCACCAAGCACCGGAAAATCCTGTTGGAGGCATTCTTGGCTCACAGAGTTCTGGGTTTATTCAAAACCCAATGGTTCCTGGGGGTGTCATGCCCTTTAATTTCCCTCCTGGGATGATGATGAATCCAGCCTTTGCGTCTCAACCTTTGAATTATGCTGCCATGGCAAGCTTGCTAGCTCAGCAGCAGCAGTACCTTGGTAATATATCAAACTTCCAGCAGTTTGGTAACATGAACGCTCAAGGCAGTGGAAATGTTCTCCCTATGGGTACTAGCGGAGGAAATCAGTCAGCATTCCCTGATATATTCCAGCCAAGCTTTGCTAATCAAGCTCCAACCTCAACAATGAATGGTGCGAAAAAAGAAGATACCAGAGCATTTGACTTCATCTCCGTAAGCTTTGCAATCAATCTCACCCAAGATAGAGCTGTAAAAATCTTCTTTACAGCCACCCTTGTCTGATTTACATATACAGTAACAAACATATGTGTTCATATGGTGCAGGATCATCTTTCATCTGCCCGCGACACAAAGAGAATATCTTGATGCTTTGCCAATATCCGGTGTTACATGCTATTTCATGAGATATGGACACAATGAGGAGGAGGCTTAAACGTTATCTATGAGAGCTGTAAAAGACTTCAGGAGAATGTGGAGAACTTGAATTATATGGTAAGCTTTTTGCTTTCTTTTTCTTCTTTGTTTGTCTTCGTTGTCTTATGTTTGGAATCATTGTTTCTGTGGTATGAACATGTAGTTTTAGAATTGCTTTTGTTTTCACCTGTTGGATTCTAAATGTGTTTTTTTTTGAGTCCTTTCCGTTAACATTCTCCATTTCTTCTTGGAGCACATGGTAATGGATGTAATGAAGCACAAGAGTTGTTTTTTTCTGTTTGGTCGTGAAGCATAAGAGTTTGGTTTCAAGTCATGTCCACTTTATTTATTTATTTTTTAAATCGATATCTAATCTTATGGCTTCATCCTTACCCCTAACTTCAGTTGACATTCCTGACTCCTCCTGTTGATGGCCAACTTAATCATTACAATACCTCCTAACTGTATAGTTTCTAACACGTTTAGGTCTTTCTGTTGGGGAAAGTAGGCTTCGTCTATTCTGAGTCAGCTTTGCTTGTTATGCCTCGTTTGTTTCATTTAGTTTTTTGGCGTTACATAGTTTTTATGAGAGGGCTTAGAGAGTAGGACCACGGGGTTACATTTGTAGAGATATCTTTAACTGATGTTTTTGATAAGAGTGCAACTTTTATGATACTCTCTTTCTACCAACGGTAGAGATAGAAAAGGATGAAAAAGTGGTTGAAAGTTACTTTTTATTTTTATTTGTTAAAAATGGGTTAACGGAAATGATGAATTGACGTCTTCAAAATTTAAATGCAATTGATATTTGGTGTGTTCTCTTTTTGTGTATATCTAAAATGAATAATAAAAAAATATCTCAACGGGAAGATCGATAGCGACACACGTGAGTAACTAGATTCTAGTCTCTCTGTATGAGGAAACGATAACAAAGTCAGAGACGTTCTCTCCTGTCCCATCTTTTCTCTTGTTTCTTTAACCTTTTATATTATGTGAATATTTTCTGTTATGTTCCTAAATAGTTTGGTTACTGAGTTATTAAATCTCTAAATAGTTTATGTAACTATTAGTAGTTGCATTTTTTCTAGTTTGTTTTTAAACGAGAAAAAGCTTTGTGGTGAAGTGAAATATGGGTAGGCTAAGTGTCACTTAAAATGGAGCGTCTAGTTTCCATTAGTCAAATTTGGTATTTTATTTTCTTCGATTGTTTGTCACATTTCCACCAAAGTTAATAAAACCTTAGAAACAAGAACTAGATAAGCAATACTAGTCCACTTGTTGACAAAAAGAAAAGGAATTGTTTAAATAAACGATTCGGTTATGTATTATCGAAACACAACTTAATTGTGTATATTTGTTTTTCTTTCCTTTATAGCAAAAATAAAACTAACTACGCATGGTTTTATTTTTGAATATAACATGAAAAAATGTTTCTGTCAACATGAAAATGTTATACTATTAATTATTTTGCTTTTTATGTAAGGTTACAAAATTATTAGTTATTCTCAGATCGAAATACCGGAAAACGTGTTAATTTTTTTTCTTCTTCTAATAATTAATTAACAAAAGGGAGAAGAAAGAAAAAAAGAATTGAACATCATGTGCAGTCTATAAATACATCTCTCACATCCCCAAACACTAAAACAAAACAGTCTCCCTCTCTTCTCTTTCTCTCTCAAAGAGTATATAGCAGATGACGTCATCCAACAGTTCTTCATCACGAACATCATCCTCGTCAGACCAATCTGATGTAACCACGACAACAAGCACCCACTTGTCCGAAACTTCACCGAGAAACAACAAAAGAAAGAGAAGCAGAGATTCTTCCTCTTCTTCATCTTCTTCTTCTTCGGAGCTAAAGCTAAAGCATCCTGTTTACAGAGGTGTGCGCATGAGAAGTTGGGGCAAATGGGTCTCCGAGATCCGACAGCCTCGCAAAAAGACTCGAATCTGGCTCGGCACATTCGCCACCGCAGACATGGCGGCGCGTGCTCACGACGTCGCTGCTCTCGCCATCAAAGGCTCCTCCGCCGTCATCAACTTCCCGGAGCTGGCCTCCGTCCTCCCTCGTCCGGCGTCGTCTTCGCCGCATGATATCCAAGCTGCAGCCGCAGAAGCCGCCGCCATGGTGTTCGACGGATAAAGCATCAAACACAGAGACGGAGGAAGCAGAAGCACCACAGTCGCCTGAATCATCCAAGGAAGGAAGAGAGGTTGGAGGAGATTGTGGAGCTGCCTAACATTGAAGAGGGGAGTTATGACATGAGTGTGAAGTCACACTCTGACCTGGATTACTCTGAGCCGTTGGATTGTTGGGTGTATCCTCCTCCTCCGGTCATGGATCTCTATGAAGAAGATTTCTTGGAGTTCGATTTCTTGGAGCTATGGAGCTTTCCTCACACGGAACTGATTAATCCTTAATTAGGTTTAATTAATAAGTTGCATTCATATATAGATAAATACATACCTTTGTGTTGTTTTTATATTTGTATGGCTAGTTAGGTACGTAGTATAGGAATTGTAGTGGTATTATATATGTTGTAAGTTACCAAGGCTAGTTTAAAACTATTGTAAAATAAATTTATATTTATATTTGTACTTATCATACAATTATTGTAACTTTTGATAAAACAATTATTGTAACTTGGTAAAATGAAAGCTATCGTAACGCAATGTTCTTGTGTTTGTGAATGGAAGGAACAAAGCAAACCTTTTTTTTTGTTTTATCGAAAACAAAAAAAAACTAAAGCAAACATGTTCTTGTGTTCATGAATTAACCAAGCAAACATGTTCTTGTGTTCCTTCTTAACGTATAGTTTTTAAGAGGGTCAATGGCTAGTCTTTGTTTTTTCCAATAGTCAAGTCTTCTCCAGTACTCGCATGGCAAACTTGAGAATTGAACATTTTAAGATATAATATATTCATAAGCTTACAATATTATCTCCAATTTACAAGATTGTAGATTATTATCAACCATGTCATTTGTTGATAAGATTCTCGATGCAAAACATTTATATTCATAGTTAGGTGATTCTAAAACATTGGTTGGAATGTGTTTCTAATACGTATTTAAAACGAGAATGTATCTCAGAATACGCTAAAACATTCTAATGAGGTACACCACCGGCCACTCTTTTTCACTAATAATATATTTTGACCTTTTATATATAACTTATTATCATTGGATATCTTCAAAGATCAAATAATTATAAACCAATATACACCCAATGCTATTTCTATCTCTTGTCTCTATTAACAAACCTAAATAACTCATCTTATTATCCATACTACAAGTCTATTATTTTCTTTGTTTTACAATGACTGCAGCCTATTGGCATGCTCGTCGTTTATAGTTAATAATTGTTAACGTGTTATCAATCTTCTTAAACACCAGTTACAAACAAAAAAAAAATCTTCTTAAACACGAGTGTTTTTTATATATATTTTAGCGTGTTTATTTTAGCTTAAACAAATAATTTTAATTGATAATCAGAAGAAGGTGGTGGCGTGGGAAGTGGTGGAACGATGAACAGATAGAAGGAGAGTCAAATAATGCCGTTGTGGACTTTTGTTTGTTTTTGTCAATTTCTTTCACGAGTTCATATAAATTTTACCGTTGTATAAATAGTTTTGGACACTTGATACGAGACAAGAACCTAATAGAGGAAGCGTGTGGGAACTATTTACACAGATTATAAAGCATTAAAAATTATGTTTAGTTGTCTAGTGCTTAATTACTATTGAAATCTAGTATAACAAAATGATTGATATACTAATATGTGAACTACAATATTAAACAGCTAGGCATGTAAGATTTTCAAATAATAAAATAAAATTTTGGTAGGGTATCCTATTTTATTATATTATAAAAGAATCGGGTGGGTACAATAATAGAGATTAAGTCATTAAGGTAGCTAATTAACCAATAAGGAGGTTTAAGTAAATAATTTGGTAATGTGTAAATATCACATAGTTGTCGAATCTTGTAAGTCAAATGTTATCTACCCTATAATATAATCCAATTGTTTTATGTAAATCGACCAACCTAGGACTCTTGGTTTGCTTACTAATCAAATTGCAATTTCACCTAAACTAATACCCAAAAGTTCAAATACATTAGAAAATGTGTCATTTTTCAGTGTCTTTTAACCAATCATTTATTTTATTTTATATTGCAATTAATAATCCCATGCTTACATAACTGGTTCATGTCACATGTCAGAAAAATCCATGAATTTTTTAATTTCCTTCAAAACTGATAACTTTTTTTATTGAAGCTCAAAGAATTTTCACACGTGTCTAAGATTACAACATTGTCTAGGTATGCCACAAACATCTTATGAACTGTTTCTTGCAGTAGTCATGTCCTGTTTCATCACAGCCTCTTGGAGCTGGAGCCGTTTGATTTTCCTGAGTTCAAGAATGCTTGGTGGCATAGGTTCAATGGAGCCATATATCTCAACAAGAGTGAAGAACTCTTGTTTCGAAAGACTTTTCTTCTGAACCAGTTTCTCCTACCACCTCGTCCATGAAGCGTCCGGTTCTTTTGGAGGAATCTGGTTGTATATGCAGTTTGTAAAACTCATACTTAAAACATAACCAATATAAAAAGGATTACAGAGTAACTCTATTAGATTTCCTCTTTACCTCTTTGGCACGGTCGTAACACATGTTCAGTATCCGCAATGCCTCCACATCAATATCCTGCAAAAACCAATCCAAGTAATGAGATGATGATTTAGACACCAATTCAAGATATGGACTTACGTTGATTCGATCAGTCATCCAGAAGTTATTCAAGCCATGATGTTTCTCAGAGAGACCACCAAGAACCAGTGATCTAGCAGCTGACCTTGCATTATCCGATGTTTCAGCCCATATGGTACTTAACTGGAACAAATCATTAGCAAAGATTCTTTAAACAGAAAAAAAAAAATCATAAGGTCACATCTACATGTTAAAGGAGATATCATACTGATCGTACCTGATCCTCACCGTACCATAGTTCATCTGCAGCACGAGGTGCTAGTTGAACAGTTATGTGATCCAAGAGGGATTGTCGGCTGCATATAGTATTTTAACCACCAAGGAGTCAAACATTGTTAAAGACCCCATGCTGTAATCAAGAAAACGAATATGCTTTAAATAAAGATACAGACCTAAGCATGCCTTCATTGAATTTGATGTGATCCATCTTCACACGGACATAACCCAATTCTCTACCAGCTCTAGGATTGATTGTCAGCTGATCAAAGTCATTGAAATGTCAGTCCAAAGACTAAGGGAGTTCGAAGAGGGAAAAGAAAAAAAAAAGATTTAAAGAAACCTACAAATTCAATATTCTTGAGATCAGGAAAGTTGACAGCCACAACAGCCATAGCAGCTTCGTTTATAGCAACTTGTCTCCATGTCTCAGAGCTCCTATCTTTCCTATCTAACATTCCTCTTTCTTCTATTTGTGCAGCTTGAAGCAGATCATCTGTTGTTAACTGCATTACAGAGAACATATCATTTGAAAAGAAAAAAGGATCCAAAGGCAGCTACCTAACTAAAAAACACAGAGAGACCTTACCTCAGTTCTGCCATCACGCATCATATTGATAGCCGCTATCTCAACGATATTAGCAAGCTCTGCTCCAACCATGCCATCTGTCATGCTAGCAACTGCCATATAGTCCAAATCTTCAGCCATCGGCTTCTTACGAGCATGAACCTTAATCAAAACAAAACGGAAAGAAAGATATTAGCTTTTTTTGACCCAAGAACAAAAACCTTCACTTTGTAAACAGACACGGAGCCAGTTACCTGCAGAATTTCCATCCGTCCTATCAGACCAGGCTTTAGGAATGAAGATTTTGCGGTCGAACCTTCCAGGCCTCACAAGCGCAGGATCTAGAATGTCAGGTCTATTTGTGGAAGCGATGGTAATCACCTCTCCTCTTCCTTCAAAACCATCTAAAGAAACAAGAAGCTGTGACCAAACAAAAAACGATTAAACACTTCCATCACATTAAAACCGAAGAAGACAATTACAGAATCTATAATGTCTGAAAAACCTGATTAAGAGTGGCATCCCTTTCTTGTCCTCCAGAGCCCTTTATCAACCCACGCTCCCTTCCCACAGCATCCAATTCATCAATGAAAACCACAGATGGCGCCTGCAGTGAAACCACCTCAAAAATTTAGCATCCAGTAACAGTAACAGTAACAGATACACACCAAGAGGCATTGCTATTATATGATCTAATAAATGCATCTAATAAAGCTTCACCCTTTTAACTACATGTAAGCAAAGTTACAAGGTACTTCACATTGTCTCTAGCTTCCTGGTACAAGTGCTCGGACACGAGATGCACCAACACCAACATAAATCTCAACAAACTGAGAAGCAGAGATAGAGAAGAAGTTCACTCCCGCTTCACCAGCCACAGCTTTCGCCAGTAACGTCTTCCCCACGCCAGGTGGCCCACACAACAGTAATCCCACCTGGAATCTTGACACCTCTCCTCCTGTACATCTCTCCATGAGTGAAAAACTTAACAATCTCCTCCAGCTCAAGACGAATCTTCCCAAGTCCAGCAACGTCCGTGAACTTCACATCCACACCTCTTTCAAGATACTCAGGCATCCTCCTACTATTAGAATGAAGCTCTCCTCACACGTGCCCCTGACTTCATGAACTGCTTCGCCATCTGCAGGTAAGGATTCTTCTCACCACCACCACTACTTCCTCCTTCCTCACCTTCCTCCTCCTCATCATCTCCCACCTCAATCCCTCTCATCTCCCTCTCCAACTCCCTCATCTTCTTCCTCTCCTCCGCCTCCGCCTTCTCAATCTTCAACCTATCATCATAATCCTTCTTCTGCTTCTTGTAGTTAAGCACCACCACGCGGTAGAAGATGTAGAAGAAGAACAGCCCCAGCGCCGTCGCCACGTTTGGGTCCTGGGCCAGCCCGGCCCACATAAGGCCCATGCTCCGGTACTTCAGCCTCGCTTCCGCCAGAGACTCCTCGTACCTCTTCTTCCTAACCGCTCTCCTCTTCTTCCTCTCCTGCAGCTTCTTCTGCGTCCTGATCGCCTTCTCCATCGCCTCCCTCTCCTCCTCCATCCTCTCCATCTCCTCCTTCCTCTGCCTCTTGAAATCCTCCCTCATACTCCTCAGCTCCGCGGCCCGTTTAGACTCCTTCTTGGGCCTGGCGAACGTCGTAAGCATGTACGAAGGGAGATCTCCATAGGAACCCTAAGTAAGGAACCGGGACAGGTGGCTTTTTAACCGGAGGCGAGTAAGCGTTTACGCAATTCGAATCGAGTTTTAACTCGTCCCACTGCTCCCAGAACCGTTTGTTACCGTCTAGGGACGGTAAAACGGTTCTGAGCACGTGGTGGGAGTCTGCTAAGACGACTAGCACGGGCTCTGGCTTTTGGCGTAGGGTTAGGGAGGGAGGCTTGATGACGTGTTTGAGCTTGCCTTGGGACTTTTAGGGTTAAGAGGTCGGTGTAAGGGATGCGTTTGGAGATTGAGGGGAGGTCTTTGGACCAGGATCTGAGCTGTTCGGGTGTTAGGGCTTCTTGAGGCTTCTTCTTCTGGTTCTGGCTTCTATTCTTCTTCGTTGCGGATGAGGCGGCGAGGGAGGGTTGGGGGAGAGAGGCGGAGATTAGAGTGAGTGTGATTGGTATTGCTGCGAGGAGGTTGATTTGGTTTGTTTGGGGGTTTTCGTCTTCGTCGTCTTGAGGATCGTGAGAAGAATCGTGAGTGGTTGATGAAGTGTTTTGGCATGAGATTGAGGTGTGGTTTCTGGGTAATCTCGGAGTTGAGGGAGAGAGGAAATGAGGAGATGAATGTAGAGGGAAACGATAAGCCATTTGATTAAGGTGGAGATGAGGTTCGGTTACATGAAGAAGACGAAGTGGATTGCGATAAAGCGAGGGTGACGAGGACCAACATTAAATCTCAGAAAGGAGATTGGAAGCGTCTCATCTCCGAGGTCAGGGGATAGAAGAAGCAGCAGAAAGAGCACAAAACAGTGGTGGTATCAGGGGCTTCTTCAAAGCCCAATAACAGAAAGTCAGGCCCATATACTTCGTAAAACCAAAACTTAGAACATCAATCAATATTTGTGACTGACTCGGTCAACAAAATTCAAAAAACTTTGGAATTAGAAGATTCGCTGACATGGATGGAAACCAAACAAATTCCAAAAGGAAAACATAACAACACATGATTATTGTATGATGATAAAAACATCAGAGATGTAAGAAACAAAAGGAACAGAAATGTAAATCAGTAATAATTCTCTAGAAACAGCGGGAGAGAGCGAGAACGTCGAGAATAGAAGAAGAGGCGAGGAGGAGGAACGCGAGCAAGGCGAAGACTATGGAGATTGCTAGATGGTCACAGAAGAAACCTAGAGATTTGCAGAAATTAGGAAGAGGCATGTGTCTGATTCCTGTCCTGTTCATATTCGTCACCCCTAGAGCCGCTGATCCTCCACTCACCATCGCATATCCCAATATCTGATCCGCGACGAAGCAAAACCATGCTTGTGTTCTTGTCGGAATCACCGGAGATCTTCTCACTAGTCTTGTCCCGCTTAAAACCAGTTGCAGCAATGAGTAAATAACCGTCGCGGATGAGACCGCCACTAGATAACTGTAACATTAACGATCACTCTCGTTATTGTTACAGTCAGTTATATAACGTGATGTATCTTTTGTGATTATGAAATTGGCTTACATGAGGGAATCTGAGAGAGACCAGACAGCGTGGAGCTGAAACTCGAAACCGTAGAGAGTGGTCATGCTAGTCTCACGGGCTGTCACCATTACAGCCATGCACATGGCTCGTAACACTAACATTGCTGCGTCAATGCGTCTGCAGCCGTGACGGTTATCCTCACCGAATGTGGTTGCTATGGTGACGACATCGCGGATATCAAGCTTCGTGACTTCCACAGTTTGAGAGTTTTGTTTCTCCTCTGTTGCTTTCGCCATTGCGTCTCTGTTAGAGTCAAAACTACTAGTTAAGGGGGCGTATATAAACATAAATGCTGCTGGATATGTGGCTGGCCTACAATGGAAGTTCAAAACACTGCCCGTGAGGCTTCTTCCATGTAATCAGCGACTTTCAGTTATACATAGTGGTTAGTCGCTCTGCACGAGGCATGAGTCATGACCACTGTGCACTCAAATACAAACAAAAATTAAACAGCTAAATAATGATTTTTAAAAAAAATATCAGATTTATACCAGTTATAGCTGTCGTCGATACAAAGACACAATTTGATTTTTTTTATCACGCTCTAAATTTACCTAAGCACTCATTCTCACAAAAACATGAAACATCTGTGGATGGAAGTTATCACTCGTGAAATGCCAATTTCGAAGGAGCAGGCTTCAAACACCGAACATCAGGTCAACGAACTTTGAGACCATCGACTTTGATGGAACGGCCATGGCGCCACCACTTGGCTGAGGGGAGAACGCGCTTCCGTTCTGCAAGTAGTGAGGTCGAGAAGAGGTTCCCCTAGCTGTGTTAAACTCAGAGTCTCTGGTGGACGATGGTGGAGGTAACGGCATGAATCCTTGGTTGTTTAGTCTTTCGTTTAATGCTTGCTTCTGTATCGGGTCTACTGGCTTCACTCCTACTATTACCACTCCGTTGATCATCATCCCGGTTTTGCTCAGGGCCTTCTGTGCGTCAGACCGGTTCTGCAGCATCAAACACACAGCCACATTGTTTTGGGTTTTTTTAGTTTGATTCATTCAGAAGATTTATCATCATGAAACCAAAAAAAAGGCAAGAAGAGAAGAAGAGTAACCTGGTAGAGGATGTGCATCCAGTTGGCATTCCTTGGACCAGGAACATGTTTCACGATCATACCACACTTTTCAAACTCTCTGAGTACCAAATTTGTATCACTTGGAGAAAATCTGAAAGGTATAAGTTATTATGATCAGTTCTTGAAAGTGGGAGACAGACACAAAACAAAGCACTTAGTAACACTACCACTATACGAGTTATCATCCATGTACACAGTCAGAACTCACAATGCTCAAAAGTAAAAATCACAATCAAAGGCTGAGGAATGATTAGCATAAACTAAGTATTGGTGCACCTAGAGTTACATAGATACATGAATGTTGTCAAGCAAAGAGCGTAAACAACAACAGTTACTATGCGCAGTTCTCTAAGAGCGAAGGAATGGTAACATGGAGGGGACAGGGACAAGATGAGGCCCTGATAACACTATCAATACACTACACTTATAAACCATGCACCTAAAACCTTCAGAGTCGCAAGAGGTAAACAAGAAGACTTACCCGTAGACAGTGACCCACTCTTCCTCCTGAACGTTCCCCGTGGGTATAACCTGCCTCTGAACCTCAGGCCTAGCAACTTCCCTAGGTGGCGGAAGAGTAACCAACGCACCAGGCTGAACCACCCCATCAACAGGAGACCCCTTCCCTTTATCCTCCTGCTCCGCACTACTACCACCACCACCTCCCTTTGACTGAGACCACCAACTCGGACTCCCAGAAACCTGCTGCCCACTCAGCAGAGAAAAAGACGGACTCGCCTCCAACTTCCCTTTACCACCTGGAGTCACAACATTCTTCCCAGAGCTCTGGAAAGGCGTCGTCGTCGCCGTCCGTCTCTCGGACCTGACATCCGGAGACGACGCAGAGTAGTCTGCGATACCAGACTCAGGAGAGAAATCAGACCGATCATCGAGAGTGTACATTGGCGGAGGAGGGAGATCAGATCCTCCGAGATTCTCACGCCATAATGCGGAAACCGCAGCTGCTTGCCCCGGGGTGGAGAATTTCCCGCGGCGCGCTGAGACGGGGGAAGCTAAATCTTGAAAGAGGAGAGACTGCCTCCCTCCTGTTTTAGGAGTCCTGTGAGCACTCATGATATGACTACTACTCTTCTTTAACTATCTCCCTGCAAATTGGAGAAGAAACTCTCATCAACAGTAACTAGGAGGACTCTAATCCACGCCGTTGGATCAAAGGCAAACAAATTGGAGAAAGAAAAGCTCATCAACAGTAACTAGGAGGACTCTAATCCACGCCGTTTGATCAGAAAGCAGTGTTCGTTACAAACAGAAGCTACCTTATGAATCTAGAAATGCCAAATCGCTGAAATCGTTTGGCGACTGACGAGGCAGTGAGATTGACGCTAATCGTCGGAAAAACGATAAGGAATGAGAACAATCGTAGTATTAGATAGAGAGAGAGAGATAGAAACCTGAAGATGCAGACGGCGGTGTTGCAGTTTTCCGATCTGGTAATCCGGGAGAAGCTAAGCTCGAGCTTCAAGGGAGGGAGGGGAGGAGGAAAGGAAATAAAACCCTAGACGAATAGAGGTGGAGCCAACAATCTAAATCCAAATTTTCAAGAGATTTTCGGAAATGACGAAAATAGCCTCTCGTTTAAACACCAGGCGCCGAATCGTATGGGCTAAACTTGGGCCTTATTGATAGTACTCGGCCCAGAAGTAAAAGCCAGGATTGACTTCAGAGAGAAACGACATCGTTTAATACGATCGCTACACAATGAATGAGAGGGCTGCGTTTTTAATTTTGGGTAGGGGGGTAGTAATGACAAAAAACTTGGCTTGGCACGCTCTCCGCGTGAGAAGGTTAGGCTTTTGAAATTACCCTGAGCGGCGCGCGATTTGCTTGCTGCTACAAACGTCATCGTTCAGTTTCGTCGGTCGGTGAGATATGGAGAGTTTACTGGTGAATAGCGTGGAGAAAAACCTTAGCCAGTTCATGTTCTCCAATGCGATCTTCCTCTGCGAACGTCTTCTCGCTGATTTCCCCTCTGAGGTTCCGATTCTCTTCCTTTCTCAGATTTCTCGTGTGATTGATTGATCACATGAATTTCTGCCACTCTGATCCGATCTTCTAGCCTTTTCTCTTTTCTTATTCTTTTTAAGAAAAAAAAGATCAATTTGATCCGATCAAATTGATTATGATTTCTAGGGTTATTTTGTAATTTTATTTGTATTTTAACTTGTCAACAAATGTCTCTGTTGTTGCTTTGAGGTGAGCTGGAACTATAGGTTACAATTAGCCTATGGAGATTCTGTTTGATGTATGTTACTCTTTTCATTTCTGGTGATCAACAACACATTCACTATGCAGGTGAATTTGCAATTGTTAGCAAGGTGTTACTTAAGTAACAATCAACCATATAGTGCATACTATATCCTCAAAGGTAAAAACTAACTACATTCTCCCCCATCTTATTCCTACATCTCTTTTGAAATTACTAAACTTATTTGTGAATCTAAAAGGTTCAAAAACGCCGCAGTCTCGGTATCTCTTTGCACTCTCATGCTTTAAATTGGATCTTCTTGAAGAGGCTGAAGGCGCATTGTTGTCCACTGTTGAACAACAAGTAGTACTGTTTATGCCCGTTCCTTGTTACTTCTCTTATTAAAAAGTTCTTCCATATCCTTTGTGCATTGTTCATGGCAAGCACCAACGTCTATACTCTTTTAACATTCAGACTCCTGGTGGTGCAGCTGGCCATTATCTTCTTGGTCTTATCTATAGGTGAACGCTCTGCAAGTTTCTGTATGAGATATTGTTGACTCTCGCATGCTTTAATGTTTACTACTTCACTATCCTTTGTATACTGATGCTGTAGAAAGCTTATTCATTTGCTGCCTCTCTTACTACCAAATGGAACAACTTTCCTATGTTTTTTTTTTTAAATGTGTATTACCTTCTGTTACTTGTTACCAGATATGCTGGGAGGAAGAACAGCTCCGGTAGAACAGTTTAGAATTGCATTGTCATGTGATCCACTGTGCTGGGAAGCATATGCACAACTTTGTAGTTTAGGTAAGCCAAACCTCTGTATGACTTGTTTTTTTTGTTTTTTTCAGTTTTTTTTCTTCCGGTTATTAAAGCTGGAAATCTGAGACAGCAGATTTATATTAATTTTCTATGGCACTCTGCCATTAACGTATCAGGTGTCGCTGAAGAAGCTTCAACAGTTTTCGGCAATGTCGCTGCCCAGCGTCTTCATAAAACTCACGTCTCACAAAGAATAAACTTCTCAGAAGGAGAAACCAAGGACCAGCTTATAGATTCTGACAAGGCCTCGAAAGATATCCAGTGTATGGCAAACAGAACATGTTCCAGGAGAGAACCAACAAGATCTGAAAGTCAAGCAGCTTGGAGCAGAGATTCCGCCAGATACTGACAATCAACGCAATGCTAGTTCTCATACAAATGGATGGGACTTGAATACACCTTCTCCAGTGCTTCCACAGGTGATATCTTTCTATCAAGCTAGATTAAAAAACACGCACTAGTTAATGAATGTTACTGGCTTAAAAAAAATCACAGTTTTCTGATTGTAAGTACTATATTTCCTTTATAGGTTTATTACCTGCTTCCTTATCTCTTAAGTATCTATATCGTTCAGGTATTAGATGCTCCGCCGCCTATGCTCTATAAGAATATGCGTCGTCCAGAAGTGGAAGGATTGATGTCTGTACATGGAGAGCCTCGAAAAAAGTTTGTTTGTGAAGAAGAGTCATCTGAGGTTGTCTATCTGCAATAAGCTTTCTGTGCATATATATATATTCATATAAAGCTTTTCCACCTGGCATCTTCTTCCAGCTCTACGGTTGGAATAAACCGGTTGTTTTATTTCAGTGACGATCTAATGAGACTTGATTTATTGGTCTTAATCTCCCCATTATGTATATCTTGAAGGCTCCAGAAGAATCTAGGCGTCGCCGGAGTGCTAGAATAGCAGCAAAGAGAAAGACTCCTATGTTACATCATTCACCTTCCGAGTCAAACGGTGTACCTTCACTTTCCTCGATGATTGGGAAATGCAGAATTCAAAGCAGCAAGGAAGGTGATGTTTCCTTCTAGTATTCTTTTCTGTCTTCTAAACGGCTCTATAGAGTATCAACTGGTTGTTTGTTTTCGAAAGAACTTTTGAGGAAAGAGCGAGATCTCTGGTACTAAGACTTTGAACATATGTGTGTTTCGGGTTCCTGATACCCTTTACTGTAAACGATGCAGCAACGACATCAGGCCAGTCTATAAACGACACTGGAAGCTCTGTTGATGATGAGCAAAATTCAAACCCTCGTGGATCTTCTCTACATCCTTTCAGTCTCATGTCTGGAATTTCAGAAGTGCTAAACCTTCTGAAGATTCTTGGAGATGGCCACAGGAATTTACATATGTACAATTGTCAGGTACTGTATCAAGAAAATGTACGTGCGTGGTTTATATTGTTCGAATTCTCTGCCTAAAAACTGGCTACGACTGCAGGAAGCTCTGTTGATTTATCAAAAGCTACCTGAGAAACAATACAATACACACTGGGTTCTCATGCAGGTATATAAAACATGACTGGATGTTTCTGTGTGTGTTTTATATTGGAAATCTAAATCAGCTTTTAAAAGATCATATTAGTTCATTAATGCCTTTTTTCTAATTTCATTTTGTTGGTTTTAATTTCACTGAAACTAAAAGGCATGAGATACCTTTTGACATAGGTTGGAAAAGTATATGTTGAGCTACAAGACTACTTCAGCGCTGACTCTGTCTTTACTCTTGCGCATCAAAAATATCCTTATGCTTTGGAGGGAATGGATACGTACTCCACTGTTCTTTATGTGAGCTGTTTTTTATCAGTATTTTCAAGTTTCCTGCTAATCATTGTAAACATTATCCCATGACTTTGACTCTCAACATTGTCTTGTTGCGATACCACCACTCAGAGCTTGATTGTTAAACCAACCTGCAAGACTTGTAACTGAAAAAAAAAAACTTAGAAGTTCTTGTTTTACTTATAAGACTTCTAAGTTGAAGTTTTACTCTTAGTGATTTCGTGTCTTTGTTCTTGAAGCACCTGAAAGAAGAGATGAGGCTGGGCTATCTGGCGCAAGAGCTGATTGCAATTGACCGCCTATCTCCAGAATCATGGTATCCTTCTTAGAATCTTCATTACCTCTTCAAGCTTTGTTTCAAGAAACCGACATGATCAAACACATACGTCTGAGTACAGACTTTGACACCCACATCTTTTAACCACCAACCAGCTCTTAGTACTATCTTATTTCAAAACCTGAAACTGCAAAGTTTTCTTTTGGCTTAGACTTCTTTTTTTCCCCCTGTAATGACTGTGTTAGCAATGCGAATGGCAGGTGTGCTTCAGGGAACTACTACAGTTTGCGTAAAGATCACGAAGCTGCTCTTAAGATGTTTCGAAGAGCTATCCAACTGAATGAAAGATTCACATATGCACACACCCTCTGTGGGCACGAGTACAATTCTTTTCGATGCCTTTCTCTGTTCTTACTCTGCTATTAACCAAACATTTACAGGAATACCATACTGTTGCTTCACAGGCTTGCTGCATTGGAAGACTTTGAGGATGCAGAGAGATGCTACCGGAAGGCTCTGAGCATAGATACAAGGACACTACAATGCATGGTATGGTCTTGGAATGACCTACATTCATCAGGAGAAATTCGAGTTTGCACAGCATCAGTTTCAACTGGCTCTCCAAATAAACCCAAGATCTTCAGTCATCATGTGTTACTTTCGGAATCGCGTTGCATGAGTCAAAGGTTGGAATATACTACTCGTTTTATGACATTGTGATGTTCTGATTTTGCGGTGGAGTTTAAGCTTGCCAGATAAAAGACAAGACACAAATTATATACTAAGGTTGTAGTAATATTTTTCAGAGGCACGATGAGGCGTTGAAGATGATGGAGAAAGCTATAGTTGCTGATGCTAGGAATCCGATCTCGAAGTACTTTAAGGCTAACATATTGGCCAACCTCGGTGATTATCACAAAGCCCTGAAAGTTCTAGAAGAGCTCAAAGATTCTGCTCCTCAAGAGAGCAGTAGTTCATGCGTTGCTTGGCAAAATCTACAAACAAGTAAAGCTATACGACAAGGCCGTGTTAAATTTCGGCATTGCGTTGGATTTAAACCCATCTACATCTGATGCTGTCAAAATCAAGGTTATATATTGCCTTACATATCAATCATTGTCTTGGCTTACGAGTTTGGATTGGGATGGTAACATTTTCAGTTTTTTATTCATTGTGACGACAGGCTTGCATGGAGAGGTTAATAGTACCAGACGAGTTGGAGACAGAGGAGGATTTCTAGAATCACTGTGCAGGTATACAATGCATATATACACACCCGATTATTATGTTTCTTGTATAACCCGAAAGTCATCTTTATTTGATTAGTCTTGTGATAGGAATATTCCTAAAACTTTGCTAATTTTCACTTACTGGTTAAGAAATAAGGGCTAGTTTCAGAGGTTTGCATAAAGTTGGGTTGTTGAATTAAACTTGACTTTCTTCTCTTGCCTAAACTTTGTGGTACTCTTTACACCGATGGTAACTATCTGGTGAAGGATTCAAACTAGAAAGTAAGTATATAAAGAGTTAAAGACAAAAGGATCAAGTAGCCACATTGGCAATATAATATATAGTTTTGATTATGAGTATATAGTTTTTATTCAATTTCTACAAGAAAGTAAAACGTTTTTAAAAAGATGCAGTTCTAAAGCGTATGTTACTAGAAGACCATGTCATTATACAACCCAACTTGTTTAACTTTGTATGTATGTTAATTTATTTTATATAGCAAAATCACGACCGAATATCCATATATATATGGCTTTTATTCATAGTGCAATCTAAAGTACAACAAAAGTTAATTAAAAAATCCAAATTTCCTTCTTCTTTTCCATTATTTGGCTTTTTAAAACATAAAGCTATCTAACGACAACATAAATTAAAAATGTGTGCGTAATGTTCCACGTTGAAGTACTTCTCTGTAGAAAAGTCTCTACGTCTTTCCCCCTTTATAAACTGCACACTCAATGATCCTTAGTCCATAAGCAAAAAAAAAAAACAAAGCCAAAAAAATTTATAATATTCACATTCTCTCTCTAACTCTAGAGATGGAGAAGAACGTACCATTAAGCAAGAAGCTACTAAACATCGTACGTTTTGTCATGTACATGTTACACAAAGGCATCTCAAAGCAAAAGCTCCTCGCCGACTTTAACGCCACTCTTAAACGCGGCAAGAATCTCATTTTCCACAACCGCCGCCGCGTCCCAGCCACCGCCTCCACCGTTGCTTCCCAGCCGAGAAAGACTACGAATTTAGCTGCAACGACACTCCAAACTACTCATTCCCCTTTAACATGGCCGCTTTCAAGAAGAAGAGATCACCACATTGGTGGTCTCTTCGCGTGTGGTCAAGCGCCACCGACCCTCGACGACGATACCTCCGCCTCCTTAGCCGTGCTGGAGCTGCTTAACGGCGCAGGAGTTCAAGAAGGCGGCAGTAAGACGCAGGCTTTGTCGGTCGAGGCTTTGACGGCGTTGTCTCCTTATAACTTGCCCGGGTTTGGACGGAGTTCTCAGTCAGTGAGACCTTTACGTGTGACTGACTCACCGTTCCCGTTAGCGGAAGATGGTGACGTGGCCAACGGACATGTGGACAAAGCAGCCGAGGAGTTTATAATGAAGTTTTACAAGAACTTGAATCAGCAAAAGAAGATTGAGTTCTCACCTAAATAACAAATCTTCTTTTTCATTTCTCTTCCTAAATAATTTCTCTCTATGCTGCTAATTTGGTACTCTGAAGTTGTAATAATATTTTTGGTGTGAAGGGTTGGGGATTATCTTCTCATTTCTTGATGAAATTAGATTTACCATTATGAATAAAAAAGTTATTAGGTGGCCATTCTCTACATTAGTTTGGAAAATGGACATTTAAAATACTATTTTCTTTTAATAATTGTAAAATTAGAAACAAATGCGTTAAAACACGTTTGTAACAAAAACATTTGCGGCTTAGAACGCTTTTCTTTTGTTGGCTATCTTTGTTTCTTTATCCACACGAAGAGGAAGACGTATCTTTGCAGTCTTGGATTCTTGATGCCGGTCATTTCGTACGGTTTATATGTATCAAGTACCATGTATTCTTTTTTCTTTCTCCCATTTGATGAAACTCATTCCAAAGTGAAATACCAGTTTTAATACAAGAGCTCACAAAAAGGCAGCATCTAGAGTCCACACAGGGACAACTTAAACCCACACAGGAGCAACTTGCAGGAACAAAGAACTTAAACATTGTAAGACCCAACTACACGATTACCAACTAAACAGGAGCATTAAACAACTCAACTCAGCAAACTTTAGAATTAAGCATAGGCTCATGCTTGGGATTTACCGTTGCTGCCATAGCTCGCCAAACGATAACCTCCACCTCTCACACCCAAACCACTACTTATTGCTTGCTGCTAGTCCCGCCAAACGATATTGTCCAAGAACCAAGAACCTGAGATTTCATAACCCGACAAAAAGGAGGGACCGTTACCGGATCCACACAACCTTCGGATATGGAGATGCGACGACACTCTATTCGTCAAGTACCTATGTATTCATTGACTGTGATTCTGATTCCGGAATTTTTTTCTTCTGTATTATTAAATATTTAGATACCACGGTCTTCTCATTTTTTCATGCATGCTACAACCTTTGATTTACTAGGTTTATTAAAACAGTCTAATCAAATATCTTTAGTAGAAGTTTGTGTGTTAAAGCTTTGAAAATTTCCTAAATCCAAACAGTAGGAATTCAAGTCAATATTTGAACTTTTTTTACGATAAGAATATTGGGATTATAACTATATTTGAGTTCATTTACTGTATCAGTGCAAAATGAAATTAATCACTAATCAAAAATTGTATCGTTATTGATGAATCACGATTTAAAAGTTGAAATAATAGAATCACTAAATCATTGTTTTGCATTACAAAAACATTTCTTGGTTGGAGATCATGAATTATGATTTTGCATCAAAATCGAGATTTAGATAGAATTACTGGAAGTGTTTCAAAAAAGGTTTTTCAAAAAGATATAATTACTGGAATCGAACGATTTGATTAACATATAATAAAATCAGAAATTTTGCACAGAATAATGGAATATCTAACTAATAGTCCTTTTTACGTAATAAAACAAAGAAAATGATATAGTGCCAGTGTTGCAACAAAAAAGAGCTTTATTTTCTAATTGCATTATAATATTTTTTTTCTTTTAAATCCTACATATCAAAGAGAAATGAAAGATAAAACTAAAAGAAAATCGGAAACTAAATATTCAAATATACTAAAAATGATGATTCTAAAATTGAATGTACCTATTCCGCCGATCATGTTGACTGGTCTCATCCTTGTGTTTATTTCTCTCAAATTTAATCCAGAAAATTATATATATATTACTCTGGATTTAATATATATACCTATATATTACAAGTGTCATAGACAACAAAAAAGTTGTAATACATTCCTCCATTTTGTGACCAAAAAAAAAAACATTCCTCCATTTACATAGAGACAATCTTTACCAAATTTTGAAATCATGAGGTGTACTACTTTGTTTATGGTTTCTTGTGTTTTCATATTTTACATTCTGAGTCATGGTAAAGGTAACATAATATTCTTTTTATATTTATTATTGATTGCTAACAACAGAAATGGTGTTTGAAAGAAAAAGGAAACAAACCCAAGAGCAAGTCAATTGTTGTACTACTAAATATTTTTTGTATAACCTAACAATATATTTTGGTTGACAAAAATAAATAGAGGGAGACGCTAGAGACACTGACTGTTGGGATAATGTCAATTTCTCTGATGGAGTCTGCGGATGGCACGGAAATAAGAAATGCTTCAAAGAAATGCGTTCAAACAACGAAACAAAAACAATACGCTATCGTCAGTGCAAATGTACCGTCGTAGGATTCTTTGGCAACGAACATTCATGCTTTTGCCGACGGGCTGATCCCTCTAATTGCTTATAGAAATCTCTAGAAATTTCAGCCAATTAATACCAAATCTATGCACCGATGATAACTCAAAAAGAAATTGCGTAAGAGAGTTTTTGGTGTTTACAAATAATAAACAATGGTGGTAATCTGATGTTACCTTTTTTAGTTATGTTACGTTGTGTCATAATAAGATTAATTATGACGGAGTGTTCTTATCTCGTTCAGTTTGTTTTGTTTGTGTTCAACATTTCCAAATAAGAAATACTTGATGTGTTTATATATTATTTTCGGGACCCTCGTCTGCATATACATAACTTAATAGCTTATAAATCTCTATAGTGGCTCCAGTGATTACTGGAAAGGGCCATTCACTTAGCTCTTTATATATGAATATATGATTATTACACAAAGAGTAAAAACTACTCTTTGGTGAGTTTTTTTGGTGTAAAAGCGTGAAAGATGCTGTTAAGAAGGCTGCTCAAATAACTATTGTTGCATTATGATAATACCTGGAAATGATATATATAACCGTGCAAGTAACAAGAAAAGAACTTCTATCAAAAAATGACTATGGTTGCATGCAATGATGCAAGCTGTTTGGCTCTTTCCTTACTGCAAAAGAAAGGAGAAAGAAACCTTTTTATTATTTTTTTCGTTTCGACCTTTTTCTTTAACTTTCGTTTTCAACTTTTATGTTTAATATTTGAACGCCTAGATATCAAACTCTCTCGTTGTGTTTCACTATTTGAACGCTTTTAGTCATAAAACAACAAACTCTGCCAGTATCAACAAATAACTAGGAGTCAAATAAAAACTTATTTTTCATTGTCTAACATCTATTTAGATTTTTTTTTTAAAGTACTGAAAAGGAAGTTTCTGCATGTTCCTTTCTTATTTATGTGGCTTCATTAAGCATGTTATTTGACGCAATTATTATGTATAATGAATACAAATCTAAGTTACATTGTACCATAAGTAGACCATTTCCAATGACATTCTAGTTTTTTCTTTATAATTATTTTTTAAAATAGATTGATTCTATTATATAGAGTAGTTTTTGCTTCAATAGTGCTTACTATTATAATAGAATTACTCTATTATAAAGTAGAAAATAGAATAATATTACTTTTTTTTACTCTAAGACCATCTTCAATTACACTATATATTTTTTTTTAATTTTCTCTAAAATAGAATAAGGAATTTTGCATTAAAGGTGTTACTCTATAATAAATAGAATATAGATGAATGTTACCTTTTTTTACTGTTTAGCTAATTCAACCATTATTTTGTATGTTTTCGGAAATGTCTTAAAACTTGCTAAACGATAGAGTTCTAATATGATGATATTTTGGATAAACCTATTTTCTTGAGGTTGTATAAAATAAAATATAATTACCGTCATTTGAAATGGTTTAAATTTTGAGGTTACGTCATATACTTCAGGGGTTCAACTGGTTTAGCAAAAGTTGAATGTTTGATGGCTTTGCCAGATTTTAGAAAAAAATTATCGAGTATTTCTTGCAAACCCTTAGACCATAAGTTCTCATGTCAAAAAAAAAAAAATGATTTGCTTCACCTCGTCTACTCCTCTAAGTATCGTACTCTGAAACATGCTTTTCTGACTTGAATAAAGGTTCGGAATAGGTCACCAACAAAGAACAGACTTCGGAATTGGGGTTTAAATGTATCTTCAAAATGTTTGCTTTGTGTGTGTCGGATGAATCAAGAGACCATGATCTCTTCTTCAATTGTTTTTTCTCAAAAGAAGTTTGTGACTCTTTCTTCATGCAAGGGATTATTAACCCTCCTACTGACTTCGCGGTGATTTGGATTCAATCTACTTCGTCAAATAGTAAACTTCAAACTGTTTATAAGTTGACCTTTCAGGCTGTGCTGTACGCTTTGTGGAAGGAGAGAAGTTCGCTTTTTCATCTTTTTTTTTTTTTTTTTTTAAACATACTTCATTCATCTTCATGTCTTCTCCCATAAGAGAGACATTTTACAAAATCAACTTCACTGAAGGAATGATATAGGAAAAGTAACCGGAAAAACTACTTGCCAAAATGAAAACTATTGTGAAGCAAGATGGTAGCAGAAAAATTAGTTAACCTGTCTGAATAAATCCGAACCATGTTCCCAGCATGCTAATAGAAGGTCGAGTAGATTGAGAGGTAGCTGATATAGATAATTTCCTCCTGTCTAAAGCTGCAAGCTTTGCTCTTAAACACAGAAATATTTCCTTTTTTATACTGTCCGCCGTTCTTGAGGGAGTTTGATGCAATCTTCCATTCCTCTCTCTCCATATAAAATAGACCACCGCTTGAAAGAGGAGGTTTATAATCGTTCTGAGCTTTTGATCTGAAGTTGCTGATTGGATCCACTGTCTAATCAGGGTGAAGTCAGCTGGAGGGTTGAGTGTTGATTGAGAAAAAACTCCCTGCCATACATGAGCCGAATAAGTACAGGAGAAAAAGAGATGAGCTCCCGTTTCATCATGAGTCCCGCAAAGCAAGCATGACGACGACACAGGCAGGCCCCAACCTATCAGCCGATCTCTCGTGGGTAGTCTTTCATGAAATACAACCCACATATTGAAGGCATGCTTTGGAATTCTCTCAGGGAACCAAACCGTCTTATGCCACTCCACCCTCGGCGGGGCTGGATTCAACGATCTCCAAGTCTTGGAGGTAGAAAATCTTCCAGTATTGTCTGACGATGATGATTTCCAGAGGTATAAGTCAGCACCCTCCCCCATGAGGTCAGGTGGAGTCGATGGAATGCAAGCCTTAAGAAGCAAAAGCGCCGGGTTTTGAGAGGTTCCACAGATTCCCAACGTGTTGATCTGCTACCTTTACTTCTAAATGAATTCCAGAAACCATAGGTCCAATGTCGCCTACAATTTCTAAAAGAGAACCAAACCCTGTCCAATCATCGTGCCAAAAGAAAGCATTAAGCCCAGAGGTAAGTGAACATTTAATAAACGGTCTAGCGATATGTCTCAATTTCAATAGCTCCTTCCAAATCCAACTCCCAATATTAGCGAAATCATGAGTCCAGAACGCTTTTTCATCTTTGGTTTCTTCATCTTTTGTTTCGTCACTTTCACCTCTAAAAAGATTTTTATCATCTCTCTTTCTGTTTCCGACGTGGTTCTCTTTCATCTCTGATTAACTTGTACTCCGCCTTTTGTTCATTTGTATTTATTTTGTCAATCTTGTATTTGGAAACGCCTCTTTAAGAAGATGAATAAAAGTAAGCATTAAAAAAGATTTCTCAGAAAAGAAAATGTCTTCTACATTGCTTGATTTGAAGATGTAAAAACAATTGTCTTATAAACTATTTCAAAAAAAAAGAGAGAGAAAAAAGACTAACGTCGCTTGATTTATTTAAACTTATGCTATTATTTATTTAGGGCTCTTCTCGAAGAACATTTATAGACCAAGAGCATTTCCAAAAGTATTATCAAGTTTTCCAAACTCTATTTTGAAGTTTTAAAGTGTTCTTCTCCAAAAGTAAAACTTCAAAACTAATTTCAAAATTATTTATATTTTACACTATAGTCTTTATATATGTCATAACTAATACAAATTCATAAAAAAATTATAAATAACTAATACATATATATAAATATTATAAAATATTAATTAATAAAACTTACATTAAAATATAAAACTAGAAATAAAATACATAATTAAATAATAAACTACAAGCAAAATACCACATTATTCACAAAATTATTTCCGTAATGCTCCCATATGTGATCAACTAATGCATTTCGAAGTAAGAAATGACTCTCTTAATTTTTAATTTGTAGATTACAAGCTAAAATTGGTTGATTATTAATGTTGTTGTAATATTTTAAAATTTATAATAATTATGTATTGATGTACCTTTTAAAATGTTTTTTATTAAGTTTGTTTTCAATATTCTTGTTGTCTAATTTTACTTTTAAAATAATATAAAGTTTGTTTTATTTTTTTATTTAATTTTATGTGTAAAACTTAAATTTACAGTTTTTAAAGATTAAAATGAAAAAACAGAAAATATTAAAGAATCATAAATAGAATGTGTAATTGTAGGACCAAAATACAAATAAAAAGATGAAACTTTAAATTTGAAGTTTGAGTAGTGAAATTTCAAATATGAAGTTTTACTGTTTAAAATTTTAAATTTAAAGTTTCATTTTGGAAAGTAAAAAATTTATATATTTGAAGTTATATAGTGTTTTTTGGAGATACTTTAAAGCTTGTGAAGTGGCTACCCTTTTAGGTTTGATTTAGTAGAAGATATGTGAAGTGAAGTGACTTCTGTGCTTCTATAAAATAACGCCATAAGAGCAGCATTAACGCAGTTGCTTATGGTGGGTTTTTAATGTTTTTAGGATTAAAAAAAAAGAAAAATATGTAATTAGAGAAGCGTCGTAGCTTAATTAAGTTTCACAGGACACGGTGCTTATGAGACACGTGTCGGACCCAGGTCTCTTTCTCTCTCTCTGTTTGCAGGGTTCACCATCGTCCTCACTGCTAATCTCATCTCTGTCCATGGTTTGATTCGTCATATGTCTAGGAAGAACCGTCTTCTCCAATTCGTCCCCTTCGATCGCATATTGGAACCCTAAAATTGGCTTACCCACGAAGCAAAATTGAAAATTTTTCATCAAAATCAAAATTGCTCAAAGTTTGAGACATCTCTGGGACCAAACTCAAACTCAAGGTTCAAATCTATCTCCCTTGTTTCTTATGACGTGTTTGTCAATTCATGTTTCTGGTGTTTCCCTTTGTATTTTTTTTTCTCCTCTTTCTGGGTTTTCTTGTGTTGCAACGCTGCTACATTTCTTGGATCACATGCGATTTGGTCATGCGTTTTTGATTATTCTCGAATTGTGGGTTCGTTTACGTATCTTTGATTGTTAAGAAAGTTTGATTCTTTCTCTTTAATAATATCAGAAAGAATCTGAATGTTGTTGTATAGGAAAATACTGAGAGATTTGACAAAGGCATCTCTATCAGACGCTGGGTTATCTATTGTTGCTGTCTTCATTATGATGCTTTTGTTCGGAATGGTATATCCCTTTTTGTGTAATTCAGAGTTCGTTGCACAACATCATCTCTGTCTCTGTCTCTGTTCGATTAAAGATATGATGATCTTTGTATCTTGCAGGAGCTGAGTAGTTATTTGGCAGTCGACACTACCGCAACTGTCGTCGTTGACAAGAGCGTTGATGGTGACTTCTTACACATTGATTTCAACATCAGGTTTGATCTTCTTTCTTCTCTGTTTGGTAATTAAATCTGCTCTAGACCTCTAAGGGGTAACATGTTTCATTTTCGTTTATTAATTGTTGAAGTTCATCCTTGTTGCCACTCTTGATAGTACTCTCGTAAGTAAAAGAACTCAACTTTGGTTCCAGTTTGGTCTTTTGTAACTTGAAGTAAAGATTCAACCTTAGACTAATGGTTCGCAGTTAGGATCATGTCTGGTCTCTACTATGAAAACATGAAGTAAAGATTCAAACTTTACTAAATATTTGATACAATTAAAACATTTGGATACAGAGCAAAATGTAGAACCTTTAGAGTAATGGATTCTCTTGTACTGATGATTTTTTTTTTATTTGGTTAAAACCACAGGAGCTGTCGAACTGTGCAACAGGGAAGTTTATAAAGGTTTACACAGGACATACCAACAAAGTATTCTGCATCACATCCACGTTTTCTGTGACCAACGGCAAGTACATTGTGAGCAGATCTGAAGACAACTGTGTGTATCTGTGGGATCTTCAGAATAAAACTATACTGCAGAGAGTGCAAGGCCACACGGACGCAGTGATCTCTGTCAGTTGCCATCCTGTTCAGAACGAGATTGCTTCATGCACTAATCATTTGGATAAAACGATCAGGAAAATGGAGACATGATGCCTCAGAACATGAGTTTGAATATACAACATATGTGTGTGTGGAAACAACTAGATTTGATCTTACATGAAACAATGTTTTTTTTTTTTAAGAACCCCTAAATAGGATATTTGCATTGGAGGACAAAATTTAGAGGTTGCTTAATTAAAATGCTTAGCACCCATTTATTGTTAAAAAATTGATTAAGCACTCAATCAGAGTTGCTAGGGTTAATGATGCTCTAAAGGCGTCCTGTAACAGTTAAAACAAACCATGACTGATAGACACTTGGTTTTATAGTTCATGTTGCATACGGCCTGTGAGGCTAAAGTAAGCTTTATCCTTTTTTGGAGTTTGGGCCCCAAAATCTTATTTTCTTCGGCCTACCTCTAGCATCGAGTGAGAACTTTGAAGAGTTCTTTGAACCTTATCTACTATCAGTCATCATTAGTCAATTAGTTATTGTGGAACGCTCCCATCATCCATTAATGGACTCTCCACACTCTCATTCAGTCCTTTGATTATATTCCATGCAATATACCGTGCATTAATTTTTTAGAGATTCTTTAAGGTTATCTACCTATCTTGCAAGTATCACATAACCTTTTTTCGTATTTTGGCTTTAAAGCCCGTTGTACCATTCAACCATGCTTGTATGGTCGAGAGAACTTTGAAGAGTTCTTTGAACCTTATCTACTATTAGTCATCATTAGTCAATTAGTTATTGTGGAACGCTCCCATCATCCATTAATGGACTTTCCACACTCTCATTCAGTCCTTTGATTATATTGCATGCAATATACCGTGCAGTAATTTTTTAGAGATTCTTTAAGTATATCTACCTATCTTACAAGTATCACATAACCTTTTTTCGTATTTTTGCTTCAAGTCCGTTGTACCATTCAACCATGCTTGTATGGTCGAGAGATCACATAGTTTCACAAAGAAAAATCATTTCATATTTACTATATACACTTTTCCAAATTTAAGTTCGTTGCTGGTTCGTAAGGTATTAATAGATTTTTTTCTAAGGTATTAGATTTAGTTTAACTTTTCGTTTTGATAAAAAATAGTTTAACTTAGGCTTCGAATGGGTGACGTAGTCCGAAAAATGCAGATCAAGCTGAAATGCAGATCACACGGAATAAATGCAGATCATGCAGATCAAGAAGAACAAATGCAGATCAATTTAAATTAATAAATTATTATATTAAAATAAAATATTAATTTTTTTAATGAAAATTAAATATCTAAACAAAATGCAGATTATTCTATATAAGTAATAAGTATTAAGAGTGAGACGGATATCTATCTATATCGTACTACTTACCAACGTATATCTGAATCCGGATTCACAATTTTTTTTTAAATACTGAAAATTTTAAAATAAAAAGCTAATTAAATATTTAAACAAGATTTTTAATATATATATATATATATATTAAAATATAATATAAAATCTATTTTACGTATAAATATTATATATGAAATATAATTATTAATAAAAATAAAAATTTAAATATATTTTTAAAATACAGATCCTTTTTTGAACAAATTCGGATATTCAGACCTAAAATGAAGATATCTGGATTTAGATTTGACGGATCTGAGACTTTATTATCCGAATTTCGATTCAGACTGTCCGAATATCCTAATCTAAAACAGATCTCTGATCGAATCTTGATCCCGGATAATAAGTTCTAGACCTAATAAATTTTATGTTGACCAAAATAACAATAAATATCATCATTTAATAAATATAGTGAAATTATACATGCATGCTTATAATTAGTTTGTTGAGAAAAATATTTAGAACAAAAATACAAATGCTTATCAATTATTTTTTATTAATTTAATATTTAATTTTTGTTCTAAACTCTAGTTGAATAGAAAATAAAAACCCATGTAAGTATTTTAATACATGTTGAAACAAATAAATATTTATTAAACATTATTGAGCATCGCAATATATTAAACTTTCATAATTCTCTAAAACACTAAAAATTCAAAATAATATTATAATTTTTTAGTTTTTTTATAGATGTAGAAAAAAAGAAACTAATATGTAAAAATTAATTTAACAAAACATAAGTTACAATATAAGCTATCAAATAATTCACATAAAATAAATTTGTTTATTTTTTAAAAAAATATTAAGTTACTGTGAAATAAATTAAATATATGCGATTAAAATATAAATTATAAATATGTGCGATTAAAATATAAATTATCATATCAAATCATATGCATGCATTCCTCAAACTAGTTTATATAAAATATTAAATTTACTAATTAATTAAATAGAATATATAAAATTCTGGATTTGTTAAATATATATGATTTATGTAATTGTTTAAAAATATATCTATATTGTATTATTAAATTCGTTTTAAAATAAATTATTTCATAAAACAAAAATATCAAATCTTATTTCATAAATTATATCATTTTATATTTTTTTATGAAAATAACTCTCTCAAATTATTACATAAAGATAAAAAGCACTAAACCTTATTTGGAAATAAACTCAAATGTGAAAATAGATAAAATAAATTAATAAAAATATTTGTAAGCAACTAATTACAAAAAAAAAACTAACTACAAAAAAAAAAATCTAAAAAGCCTTCATTGGGCCTCTGCCTTCAGCCCTCACGTTTTTTTTTGGGCTGTGAATGTAACGCAGTAGAGATATGGGAGAAATACAGGAGAATTTAGCATGCAGTCTGATCTGCATTTATGTTCCATTCACAATTAATTTGCAGAATAAAAAATTAATAATAAAATAATTACTGATCTGTATGCAGTTCAAGTTATGGCTTCGAATGGATAACGCAGATCAAAAAACGCAGATCAAACAGAAATGCAGATCAAGCAGAACAAATGCAGATCATGCAGATCAAGCAGAACAAATGCAGATCAAATTAAATTAATAAATTATTGTATTTAAAATAAATGTTAAAATTATTTTGATGAAATTAAATATTTAGACAAAACACAACTTATCATATATATAAGTAATAAATATCATATTGACAAAAATAACAACAAATATCATCATTTTAATAAATATAATGAAATTTAAAATTATATGATTTTTGCAAATCCAAATCTGGATCCGTATTCGTCGGATCCGTCGATTAAGTTTTTCGGATTCAGATTTCTGGCTTTCGGATATCCGTCTAGGTATTGGTATCAGAATCCGGTCGTAACAATATTTTTAATTTTTTTAAAATACTAAAAATTTAAAGATAAAACATAAATTAAATATTTATACAAGATTTACAAATATATAGATGTATTTAATATTAAAAGGTTAAAATATAAGATTATAAAACTAATTTTAAGTATTAATATTAATTTATAAAATATAAGTATTAATACAATTAAAAATTTAATATATTTAAAAAAAGATCCAGATATTCGAACTAAAGATATTCGGATCCGGATTCGATTTTAACGGATCCGAGATTTTACTTTCCGGATCCGGACTCCCAGTATATTCTATCTTGACAATATATGGGAAGTCCAGATCTGGATAATAAAATCTTGCATCCGTCAAAACCGAATTCAGATATGAATATCTTGATTTTAGTCCGGATATTCTGATCCTTATTTTTAACCAAATATAAACATATATAAAACTAGTATTTATATATATATATATATATATATATTAAACTTAAATTGTTAAATTAGAATTTGTTGATACAATAACATATATAAAAATCAACAATATTAATTTTATAGTTGAACTACATCGCTTTATATATAAAACTAGAATTTGTTGATACATAATGTGTATAATATGTTTTACATAAAAATTATATAAAATTTTTGATACCTAAATTAAGTATATATGTGTTTATGAAATTGTATAAAATTTAATATATATATATATATATATAAAGAATATTTCATTTTATATATTTGTATAAAATATCTTTAAAATTCTTTATAAGATGAAAAAGCTTACTCTTAAAGAGGATTTGTTGTTGTGAAAAATAAATTAGTACTTAATAATTATTGATAAAGAAAAAAACAGTTACTTACTAAAAAAAATTAAAGAGCAAATGCATTTGATTGGGTACTGCATTTGATCCATCCGCTTGGGCCTTGTTATTGCAGGACAATAATTTATCACATAGATTTGTTCTGCATACAGTTCAGTTTATTTTTTATTACTTTTATTTCTTCTGCATTTTTAATATTGATTGGGAACTAAATGCAGATCAATCTGCATATTAATTTCTCCTGCTTTTTCTCTGCATTCCTCCTGCCCCACATTCAAAGCCTATGTTTATAAAAAAATTGTCCTGCAAATAAGAAGAAAAGAGGTCTAACCAAATGCTGAGGCCCAATGGGTGAATTTCATTTTTCTTTTTTTTTATCTTTTTGTTAGGCACATGCTAAGAGGAAACGTGAGAATCAATCTCATGTGATACTACACACATATATAACAATACTAAATATTTTTATGTAATATTTATATAAACAAAAATCACATATGTGATAGTTGATTTTATTTTTTTTATTGATGATGATTAACATAAATAAACTAATTACAGTGGTTTACAAAAGTTAAATAAATATCAATGACCAATTCTTCAAAATAGTTTCTTTTAACTTTTTTTCAAACTTTTCCTTTTGAAATAAAAAAAAACTTTTGAAACTATATTTAAAATTTTCTTTAAAATTTTAAATTTTTTTTTAAAAAAAAAAATTTAAAATCACCCAAAAGTATCTGAAACCATCCAAACGTATACGGATAGTTTTATCAGAAATATCCAAAGTAATCTGAATTATTTGAAAATTTAATCTAAATAATCCTAATTATTTGTTATATTATTCTAAAGAACGGATATTTTACCTAAATTTCCCGAACTAGAACCAAATGAGAACCAATTTTTTGGATATTTTATGATTTCTAGTTTGCTATCTGAACTGAACCGAACCCGGAACTATCTGAACGAAGCCGATAATAGGTTAGATAGTAAATGGATCCTATAATTCCCTATCTGGGATACCCGATATCAGAAATATCCGAACCGAACCAAAACGATATCCTAAATGCCCAAACCTAATAAATTTGTATCTATGATGAATTTAAAATTTCATTTTATTTATTGAAATGATGATATTTATTGTTATTTCTCAACATGATATTTATTATTTATTTATAATAAGTTGTTTTTTTGTTTAGATATTTAATTTTATTTTAAAATTAAAATTTATTTAAATACAATAATTTATTTAAATATAATAATTTATTAATCTACTTTATCTGCATTTGTTCTGGTTGATCTGCATGATCTGCATTTGTTCTGCATGATCTGCATTTCTGTTTGATCTGCATTTTTTGATCTGCAACACCCATTCGAAACCCATATATGCAGAATACCATTTTTATGAACAAAAGGATCTGCATGCAGGTGAAATTTTATTTTATTCATTTTTTATAGTTCTGCATTTATAAATGTGAATGGACCCTAATTGCAGTCCTATCTGCATTTTATCTGCATTAATTCCTGCAACCCATTCATAGCCTTAAAACTAGATTTATTTTGACGTTGTTTATCACCGCATCTCATGTCACAATTATTTTCTCTATTTTTAATACAAAAAAAAAATCATAAATCGTTTTCATGTTTCACCTAACAACAAAACGTAATCATAATTATATCACTATAACGTTGTTGTGTAAGAGTCTAGCTTTAAATTTCAACGATCGCATGACGGATTTGTGACATAATGATTTCAAGCATCGGCGCTACGTGCTGAGTAAAGTAATAAATAAACGAAGAAAGATGTAATTAGTGTTGGTGTTGGTGTTGGGTCCGTGAACGGTCAAAGATATAATACAGATTAATTTCAAACTCTTTTGACATTTGAGCATTGGAAAGTTGGTTTACTTTGCTCAACGCCACACACGTTGCAAAGATTTGAGTAGGTGAGTGCAAATCCCATCCTACCAACTCTAGTGGAATTATATCATCAATTACTATCTTGAAATTGATTGTATGATCAACAAAAGGAAAAAGAAAAAAAGTTTACTCTATGATCAATCCCAACACACGTTTTATGTACTGTAATTTTAAGTTCATGCATTTCCACTTTCGAACTCTATGTCCGAAAAAAATTCGTTATCCGAGGGTTTACTATACAAAAAAATCAGAAAAATCGCATAAAACTTTCAAAATTACATTCATTAACACTTTAAATCTCCAAATTTTTCACTAACACTTTAAAATTTTAATTTTATATTTTTTTTACAGAAAAAATTCAACTTGGTTTAGTTGTTCATCAAATATAAAGAATGACCAAAAACGTTCATTTACGGGTAAAAATGACAATGTATCATTTTTCTAATAAAAAAAATTAAAAAATAAAATCAGAAATTGTATATAATACTCAAAAAGAAAAATTCAAACCTTTAATAAAATTAAATTGTCTAAAATTAAATATTTTAATTTCAAAAAATAAGTAAACTGTTAAACTTATAGTAATACTCAAAAGAAAAACTCAAACCTTAAGAAATTTTAAGCTTTAAAAAAACAATTCAAGTAATGATTTATGGTAAATTCAAAAAATTTATTACTTGAATTTCTTAACGATTTAAAATTTCTTAAGGTTTGAATTTTTATTTTTTTGAAATATTATAAATTTAAGAATTTTACTTGATTTTCTTTTCAAATTCGTTTTTATTTTAATTTTAAACAATTTATAAAAATTATGTGAATATTTTTAGCTTTAGAACACTTTTAAAAAGTCATGATTATTTTTAAAATAATATTTAGTTTTCTACCATTTTTTAATTTTATGATTTTATTTATTTATTTTAGAAAACTGACACATCGTCACTTTTAACCCGTAAATGAACATTTCCGATAACCTTTTAAGCTAAGTTAAATGTTTTTATGATAAAAATGTCAAGTTGAAGGTGTAAACTTTTAGTGAAAAAAGTTAGAGGTTTGAAGTGTAAGTGAATGTCAATTTGAAGGTTTTTATGCGGTTTTCTAAAAATTAATATGTTTTCTTTTTGATAAACGTGAGAATCCAAAAAAAATCTAAAATCAAAAATTAATTCCACAAGACCTTGCATCCAGATACACGTGAACGATTAAATTCGTTTAAAACACGTTTAGGTAGCTAATGACGAAAACTCCAAAAAGTCTATGATTTTGCCAATTTTTTTAAATATTTTATGTTTTAATGAAACTTTCAGATAAAGAAATATTCTAAAAATCTTATATTATCACTAAAATTAATAATAAAAAATTCCTGAAACTTTATCTTTTCTAAACTTCCTTTGAGATTTTGAAAAGTTCTAATTTTATCATATTAATGCATAATATCTGCTGTGATTTAAATTTCTCTATGAATTGTTAACTAATTTCCCCTTCTAAAAAGTTAAAATAAAAATTTGAACCAAAGTTTATATATGTTAATTACTATTATCGTTCTAACAGGAAACAAATAAAAATTGTAAATTTTCTATACATAAAAACTGTGAGAATAAAACTTTGTTCTTGTGAAATTGGACTTTCAAACCACAATCTATTGAATGTCAAAAGAGATTTTAATTAAGACACCATGAGCGTAACTTTAAGATGTTTTGATTTAGTTTCTGAATAAAAAAATTCCAATTCTCATGCTTTTTAGATATTAAAATGTTAAATTCAAGTCGTAGCAAGTTCTCCATTTCATCGAAATTCATATAAACTCATATTAAAAATCTTCTCACTCTAAACCCTTCCAAATTATAGGATCCAGGTACCCACTTAAATTCGGTTCGGATCTATTAAGGTTTCGGACTAGATTAAAGATTTTCAGACCCCATTTAAGTAGTTATAAATTTTGGTTTGCACTCGGTTATATTTTTTCCGGTTCAGTTAAGGTTCGATGACTCATTTATACTATTTTTAAAATTCATTATATATTTTAAATTTTTTAAAATCTATAAAAATAGTATATTACATATAAGTTTGAATAACTTATATCAAAATACCTAAACTTAAGAAATAAATTGGTTTGACTTGAATATTTGGGTAAAAAATCAATAGATATTTTAAATTTCTTTTTGATGTTTTGAATATATATTACCTATTTTAGATATATACTTTTAATTATTTTTGTGTAGTTTTTCAAGTACATTTGGAGAACTTTAAAATATCTTATATTTTGGATATTATTTTAAAATATTAAATCTACAAATAATTAATATATGTAGATAAATAATCTTATTGAAATACATATGGATGCCCAAAATATTTCAGTTCCAGTCATATTCAGTTTCGATTCTTTAGATACAATTTTTTGAACTAATTAAATATTTAATGAATTTTTGTCCGGATTCATTACTATTTTTTGGACGAGGTTCGGTTTTGTTCTTCGGATTCTGAGCCCGACCTAAACATCCTCTTTAATTTTCAGAGTTTGATAACTCGAAAGTAGCCCAAAACTCATTTAACAGATGGAACTTATGTAGTGCATACTGCATACATAACATGTATAGAGTTCAAAGTTCTGTTGAAGTATATTGGACCAAAATATGTATATTCTCAAGATGACATCGCTTGCTCTGTTAATTCAGGTGTCGATTTTCTAGGGCTTAAAGAGACGTATTAATAATTTTGATCAATTATCTCCTCTTTTCTGATTATTAAGCGTGTATGGTCAATTTTAGGTTTTGGTCTTATTTAATTAGTTTTGGATTTTTATCAATAAATTAAAGTGATATACCTTTCAACATATCTATATACTTAAGCCAACTTATGAACAAGCAAAGAAACAAAGCGCAAGAGTTGACAAAAAAAAAACAAAAAACAAGAACAAAAAAAGAAGATTTAAATAATCTAAGAATATGATTCCGTCTCATTTTTTTCTTTAATTATTTTTTTTTGTATTTAAAATACAGACTATTGTATAGGTAAAACAAATATATTGTATAGATTTCATAGTATATATTTCCTAATTTAATTTTCTTATATAAAAAGTGACAGATCCTTTACTAACTCTTTGTGTATACATTTACTTGCTCTCTCTCACCCACTTTCAAACCCGCTGAGATTCCCCACGCTTTCTTTTTGTTTCCCGAAACATTTTCTTCGGCCACCAAATCAAAATCGTTTAAATAAGCCTTCTTCATTTTTCCTGCATCCTCCAAGAAAATGGAGACGTTGTCGAGAAGCCTGAGCAAGAGCTTCGGAGAGTTGTTAACGGGCAGTAGTAATCATTTCTCAGGGAGAAGCGGTTCTATCGATGATAATGATGAGGAAGCTCTTAAATGGGCTGCTCTTGAGAAACTTCCAACCTTCACTCGTCTTCGTACCACTATCATCCAACCTCATGATTTCGTTCGACGTCACAAAACTCGGCGTTGATGATCGTCAGAAGTTCATTGACTCTATCTTTAAAGTCACCGAGGAAGACAATGAGAAGTTCTTGAAAAAGTTGAGGAAACGAATCGACAGGTACTTATTTTAGTCTTTGGCACGACGATTTAGATATGCAACCGATCCATTAGCCAAAGTCTTACGAATCTGTTTTTCTTTTTTTTTTTTTACATACTATGTCAACTTGGTCTTTCATTTTCTTGAAAACATTCGGTTTAACATTTACGTTTTTGACGTAAACATGACCGGGTCTAAGATTTAAGAAGCTAAAAAATTTCAGTTAGTTTAATAATTTTTTTTAATTTTAAGGGCATAAGCATCCCCATTGAGGTATGCTAATAAAGGTTCACACGCATTTCGATAAAAAAATAATATATTAATGTTTGCTTTGTGAACCTGCGCCGCGCAGAATCAGTTGGACGAACCCGTATCGTCACTATTTGCAGGTCCCACTGACGCGTGGCGGCCCGCGATTGGTCCGTTAATTAATTTTTTTTTTTTTTTTTTTTGAAAATCAAACGAAAAAAATTAAAAACTATTATAATTGCATTAGAAATCGAGAATGGACAAACTTGCTGATGGAGATGCTCTAAGTCCTATAAACTATACTAGCTCTTTAAAATTAGGAGGTAAGACGAAGTTAAACTCTGTGCCAAGAACCGGTCATGGATGTAAATATTTAAATCATGTTTCTTGGTTTGAACTTGTATGGTGACAAAGTAACATCAGCGTCAACAACCACTAGATTTCAAGTCCAAATTGCATTTTTTTCCCTTGTAAATCTGAAATTTCTAAACTTTTAAGAATGACTATTATGACAGGGTGCGGATAAAGCTACCGACCGTGGAAGTGAGATTCGAGAAATTGACAATAGAGGCGGATTGTCACATCGGAAAAAGAGCTCTTCCGACGTTACCTAACGTTGCATTAAACATTGCTGGGAGAGGCCTTAGTTTATTTGGTTTTAACTTTGCTAAAACCACTAAACTCACTATCCTTAGAGACTGCTTCTGGTATCATTAAACCTTCAAGGTAAATTATGTAAACTATCAATTTATGTTTTCTATCATTTTGTGTCTGATTATTTTTATATAATGTATGGTTTTGGTGGGTTGTAGAATGACACTTTTATTAGGTCCACCATCATCAGGGAAAACAACTCTTTTGTTGGCGTTAGCTGGAAAATTAGACCCAAGCTTAAAGGTTACTTAACAATGATTAACTATAAATTACATATTAGAGGAAGTTAGTGATAGTAATTAATGAAATGGACAGGTGACGGGGAGAGTAACATACAATGGGCACGGATTAGAAGAGATTGTTACCACAGAAAACATCAGCTTACATAAGCCAAAACGATGTTCATATTGGAGTGATGACTGTCCAAGAGACTCTTGATTTTTCTGCTAGGTGCCAAGGCATCGGCTACTAGATATGGTAATTAACCATCAGTTTTACTAGTATTTTATAATCGACTTTACTCAGATTAGGAATCGAATTAAGAAAATTCGAAAGAGTTTCTTTTCTACTGTGATGTTATTAGATTTGTTAAGTGAGTTGGTGAGGAGAGAAAAGGACGCAGGGATCTTACCCGAACCGGAAGTGGATCTCTTCATGAAGTCCATCGCAGCTGAGAATGTAAAGAGCAGTCTCATCACAGATTACACTCTCAAAGTAATGATCTCACTTTTAGCATATAGTTAAAAATAGTATCTAGATTAATATATGTACATGATATAAGGGTGCAAGTTGCAAGGTCACAATCTAGTCACTTAGTTATGGTGTTACCGTGTAAGTTAGTGATACTTTAAAATGTTTGGTCTTTAAGTTTCTTTTTCTTTTAATTTAAAAGCTTTTAACAAAAGGAAGAAAAAGACTAGGAAAATTTGGTTTTAGGACTATGCAAATGTCTTTCCCTAACTAATATGCTCTCTATTGTCAATGTTTGTATTTTATAGATTCACTAACAAGTTGAGAGATATCAAAAATCTCAAGATATTCCATTAGGAAAAATAGAAACAAAATAGTTTAACAAGAACTAATAATCACAGGTAAAAGTAATTCATCCAAAAATACCAACTCAGCGCAATGAGTGGACCTTAGATCCACCTACTTCCTTCTACTTTTTACCTAAAAGTTAAGATTATATCCAGTTTTCACCAAACAAACCCAATAGGCAATAGCTCCGTAATAAAGCAATTTAACTAGTCTATTTTTTTTTTCGGAAAGCAGTGTAAAGTAGTCTATTTTGCTTCGCAATTTTGGGTAATTATTGATTTTTATTGTTTTCTTCTTCAGATATTGGGGCTTGACATATGCAAAGATACGGTGATCGGAGACCGAAATGATAAGAGGAATCTCGGGTGGTCAAAAGAAGAGAGTCACAACAGGTCCTAGTTTTCCCACTTTTTATTGACATCAATGATAACTCCAGTGGTTAACTAATTTTTTTATATCTAAAAAAACAGGCTGAAATGATCGTGGGACCAACAAAGACACTGTTCATGGACGAGATATCTACAGGTCTAGACAGTTCAACAACGTACCAAATAGTGAAATGCCTTAAAGAGATGGTTCGGTTCACCGACGCAACGGTTTTAATGTCCTTGTTACAACCAGCTCCTGAAACGTTCGAGCTCTTTGACGATATTATTCTATTATCGGAAGGCCAGATCGTGTACCAAGGTCCGCGTGACCATATTCTTTCCTTCTTTGAGGCTTGCGGTTTCAAGTGTCCCGAGCGCAAAGGCGCCGCCGATTTCTTGCAAGAGGTCTATATCTAATCCTTTTAGTCAGTTACATATTTTATATTAGCCATGAGGATCTGAACCGAAGAAAATTATCTGAACTAAACGAAATAACCGGATCTAACTAAATTAACCAAAAATAACTGAATTTAACTTATAGTATTTTAAAAAAAAACATAAACAGAAATCTAACTGAAACCCAAAAATTTGGTTATTCCATATTATTATAATGCATATATATAATGTCTAAAAAATTATAGCAAAAACATGTTTTGAAGTTTTAAAATATAAATTAGAATATTATATATATATTATCTCAAATTAATATTTTAATTATTTGTTTGTTTCTATATTTATACAGATTTTTTTGAAAAAAATAATATTGTATTTACTCTCCCATAAATGCTAACTAGAACTTGTTTTTGATTTTCTTTTGGACTGATACAAAGCTATTTACAACGTTTTTTGTGATTGTTATAAAATGCCAAAAACCACTATAAACCGGCAGTATTTGTGGGTGGTAGTAATATTTTTATAACATTTAATCAAAAAGGAATTGACACTTAATATTATAATATTGTAGATGAAAATTAACCTGACCCAGTTGCCCTGTTAAACAGGTAACTTCAAGGAAAGACCAAGAACAGTATTGGGCACACACGACAAAACCTTACAGATACATTCCTGTCTCCGAATTCTCCAAACTGTTCAGAACCTTCCATGTCGGAGCCAATCTTGAAAACGACCTGTCCGTCCCTTACGACAGATTCAACTCACATCCAGCTTCTCTCGTATTCAGCAAACAATCAGTTCCCAAATATCAACTCTTCAAGATCTGTTGGGACAGAGAACTGCTTCTCATAAAACGCAATGCTTTCTTCTACGTTTTCAAGACCGTTCAGATCATTATAATGGCCTTGATTGCGTCTACGGTGTACTTGAGGACGGGCATGGGAACAAAGGACGAGAATGACGGAGCCGTCTACATTGGTGCATTGATGTTCTCCATGATCGCTAACATGTTCAATGGGTTTGCCGAGCTTTCTCTGATGATTCAAAGACTTCCCGTGTTCTACAAGCAACGTGACCTCTTGTTTCACCCTTCTTGGACCTTCACCTCTTCCAACATTTCTCTTGAGCATTCCTGTCTCCATCTTCGAATCCGTTGTTTGGGTCAGCATTACATATTACTTGATCGGATTTTCTCCAGAACCTAGCAGGTGATTTGATTTTTAACTTGTTACATAGTGCATGTGATTGTGCAAATGGCCTTCCTGGACAGGACACTCTGCTAAAGAAGCTTTCCCTTGTTTAGTAAGACAAAACCTCGTTTTGGACCTTAAACTAGTTGAGTTAGACATTTTTTTCTTGTGCACAAATACTTCATTAAAGACTTAAAGTGGTTTCTTACAGGGCCTCTGAGGGTCTGCTTTGCCAAGTTGAGTTAGACATTTATAAATAGATTTTCTTTGCTCTAATATTCGATGTAGGACTTGGATTGTCTATTTAGTATAACGGCTACATAGTTTCCAGAGATGCTATTGAAAACATCAATAGAGACTTAAGTTAGAGTTCAATAATCAATGCTATTAACATGTCCAGTGGATCCAAACTGTAACTTTTGTTTGTTTGCTTATGGCAGGTTCTTCAAGCATTTACTGGTGATATTTCTTACACAGCAAATGGCTGGTAGTATTTTTCGATTCATTGCGACAACTTGTAGATCAATGATACTTGCTAATACGGGAGGATCTCTAGTTGTTCTCCTCCTCTTCTTACTTGGAGGGTTCATTGTTCCTAGAGGTCAAACATCAAAAGACACTACTGAAACTGATTTCAATAAACATACATAGTTTTAAAGATAAACTAAACTAGGTGGTCTTGAATGATATATGTCAACAGGTGAGATTCCTACATGGTGGCAATGGGCTTATTGGGTTTCACCAATGACTTACAGTTACGATGCGTTAACCGTCAATGAAATGCTTGCTCCTAGATGGATGGATCAACCGGTAACTCCAATAGATTCAAGCTAGTAACTAAAATCAAATGATTATTTAACAAAACTTTCCGTGCTTTAATTTTTTTTCTTGCAGTCTTCTGATAACTCAACGAGGTTGGGGTTGGCTGTTCTTAAGATTTTCGATGTATTCTCGGACCCAAGCTGGTACTGGATCGGTGTAGGAGCCGTTCTCGGGTTTCACGATTCTCTTTAACATCCTAGCTACTCTCGCTCTTGCATACCTAAACCGTAAGGGTCATCTATATACATTGTTTGTTTTTATCATATACTCTCTTAATATCTACAATAGCTTGAGACTTAAATATAGAATATAAAATATAGAAAAATATACTCATAGCTAATTCGTTTTAATGCGGAAACTTCATGTGTTCTTGATATGCCAGCACTTGAGAAACCTCAAGCCATCGTTTCTAAAGAGAGTCCAGAGGAAAATAGAGCGATAAATGGAACAGAGAGCAAAAACACTTACGTGAAAAGAGGAATGGTTCTACCTTTTACTCCTTACACAATGTCCTTCGACAACGTCAACTACTACGTGGACATGCCTATGGTAACACCAAATCCAAAATCCTTGTTACACTAAATATGTTGAAAGTTGAAATTTAAACAATAATGTTATATGTTTATAATATATACAACAAATAGGAAATGAAAGAGGAAGAAGTTGCCAAGGATAAGCTTCAGCTGCTAAGGGAAGTGACAGGGGTGTTTAGGCCAGGGGTGTTAACAGCTCTGATGGGAGTAAGTGGAGCTGGTAAAACCACTTTAATGGATGTTTTGGCTGGTAGAAAGACAGGTGGATACATCGAAGGCGACATCAGAATCTCTGGCTTTCCTAAAAGACAAGAAACTTTTGCCAGAGTCTCTGGTTATTGTGAACAGAATGATATCCATTCACCGCAAGTCACTGTCAGAGAGTCTCTCATCTACTCTGCTTTCCTTCGTCTCCCAAAAGAAGTCACCAAAGATGAGAAAATGGTATGCTTCTTCTTGCAACTTCAAACCATACGAGTATAACCGGTCATTTTGAAGGTTATAGACAATTTAATAAATATTTTAATTAGTTATTTTAAAAACAATTTTGGGGTCTATTTTTATATAAATTATTTTTTAAAATTTTGAGATTATAAGCCAATGTTTTATTAGTCTAACTCATACACTGACTTTTGTAGAGATTTGTGGACCAAGTGATGGAGTTAGTAGAGTTAAAGAGTCTAAAAGATGCTATAGTAGGGCTTCCAGGGATCTCAGGGCCTATCAACAGAACAGAGGAAGAGACTTACAATAGCTGTTGAGTTAGTAGCGAACCCATCGATAATCTTTATGGATGAGCCTACTTCAGGGCTTGACGCTAGGGCTGCAGCTATTGTGATGAGGACGGTGAGGAACACAGTTGACACAGGAAGAACTGTCGTCTGCACGATCCACCAGCCTAGCATTGACATCTTTGAAGCTTTTGATGAACTTCTGCTTATGAAGAGAGGAGGACAAGTGATTTACGCTGGTCCTTTAGGACAAAACTCCCACAAGATTATCGAATATTTCCAGGTTAGATTCTAAATTTTGTTAGGAGATCGACACGTGGCGATACGGACCATTTATGTGGGGCTAGGATACCATGTATAATTCAAAAAAAAAAATAGCAACTTCCTGATCAATTTAAGAAACTACAGGCGATTCCTGGAGTTCCAAAAATTAAAGAGAAGTATAATCCGGCGACATGGATGCTAGAAGTAAGCTCACTTGCTGCAGAAGCTAAGCTTGAGATAGATTTTGCTGAGCATTACGTTACATCATCCTTATATCAGTAAGTCTCAAAAAAAAACCTAAATCATTCACAAGAGTTTACTCTACTTATTAGAACTGGTCTTGGTGTAGACAAAACAAGAAGCTTGTAAAGGAAGTAAGCACACCGCCACAAGGAGCGAAAGATCTCTATTTCTCAACGCAGTTCTCAGAATCGTTGTTAGGACAATTCAAATCTTGTCTATGGAAACAGTGGATAACTTACTGGAGAACTCCAGACTACAATCTAGCTAGGTTTTTCTTTACATTTGTTGCAGCTCTCATGGTCGGATCAATTTTCTGGAAAGTTGGCAAAACAAGGTTTGTTCAGAAGATCTTAGTCTCTGAGAAGCCACTAAACGAGTCAGTAATTATATAACTTCTTCTCTTGTACGAACAGGGACACTGCGAATGATCTTACAAAGGTTATTGGAGCAATGTATGCTGCTGTTTTATTCGTGGGAATAAACAATGCATCATCTGTTCAGCCACTCGTAGCAGTGGAAAGAACTGTGTTCTATCGAGAAAGAGGTGCTAAAATGTACTCTGCTTTACCCTATGCCCTAGCACAGGTGGGATTAAACTAGAACCAGTTTTACTTTCTTGATCGGCAAGAAATCTTTAGGTTTTGTAATTAACTTCTTTTTTTTCTTTCATTGGATTCAGGTGGTGTGTGAAATACCGTATGTGCTGATCCAAACTACGTATTATACGTTAGTTACATACGCAATGATGTGTTTTGAATGGACCCTGGTCAAGTTCTTTTGGTTCTTCTTTGTATCATTCTTCTCCTTCCTATACTTCACATACTACGGGATGATGGCTGTCGCCATCACCCCGAACCAGCAAGTCGCAGCTATTTTCGCCGGAGCTTTCTACGGTCTTTTCAACCTCTTTTCTGGTTTTCTCATCCCTAGACCGGTTAGCTTTCATTACTTCCATCGCAAGAAACCTAAACCCTAAGGGTTTATTAAAAATCTTTTGATTGTGTTATAAGTTTGTTTTACTTTTTTTCTTCGCAGAGGATTCCCAAATGGTGGATATGGTACTACTGGATCTGTCCAGTAGCTTGGACTGTGTATGGATTGATTGTTTCACAGTATGGTGACCAAGAGGATACGATCAAAGTCCCGGGTATGATGGAAGATCCGACGATAAAATGGTACATTGAGAATCATTACGGGTACGACCCGAACTTTATGGGCTCTATTGCTGCTGTGTTAGTGGGCTTCACCGTGTTTTTCGCTTTTATGTTTGCCTTCGGCATCAAAATGTTAAACTTCCAGAACAGATAAAGTGTCTGGAAGTCAGATGCTTTTACTTTATTTTTGTGGACTACCGATTTTTATAAAAAAGATATGACAAAGAACACTTATATTAATTAATTTAAGTGGACACTACTTTATTGGTGTATTTTAGTAGAATCGGAATTCCAAACTAAACTAGTGTTCTTTGTTTTATGCTTTTAATTTTCTTGTTAAAATTTGGTTTATTGTTCAATCTCAAATTTTTGTTAATAAATTTAATTTTACATAGATGAGACTTGAGAGTAAATTTAAAAGTTTTTTTGTTAAAAATACAAACAATTAAATCTGAAGAAAATATCCAAATTTTAAATATTAATTAAAATTATATGTTAGTTATTAAATTTCAGTAAATATTACATAACTTTAAAATTAATTAAAATACACAAACAATTAACACATTCAAAGAGCTTGTTCATATCACATTTTATGCCTACAATAAAAACAAAACAAATGTGACTGTATGCTTTTAACCTTTGTGATAATATCCAACTCCTTTACGTCTAAGACCACTTGATCCACCATCTCATATTAAAAACGTGTACCTTATCATATGTGGATAGATCGCTTCACAAGTGGATCAAAAGAAAAATGTATTTTCTTATTTCGTTTTCACAACAGATTTTAGATTAAAAAATATTATCATCAACATCTAAATCATTTTAAATATGATTATCTTGTTTATCAGAACTGTATATGTCGGTAGCATTGTTTATTTTAAAAAAGATTATCCTAAAACGGAAGATGAGTGTATGTATAAGATTAGTTAGTTGTCATACACGAAAATATCTACAGGTAAGATAAGATATAAATAAAAAAGCTAGTGTATATAATTAGTAAACTAAAACACGGATTAAAACGAAAGATCCACCATAATCTTCTCGGTCTTTCTTCTTTCCATAATAAAATCGAAAATCACATTTCTCTATCATCTAATCTTTTTTTTATGGAACTTGTGTAATAAGCACGGAGGGAGGAGCTTTTATTACAAATAAAAAGTGTTTGGCCTTTTGTGTTTTTGTGGGGATGACTCGTAGGTGTTCGCATTGTAGCTACAATGGGCACAACTCCCGCACGTGCCCGAGTCGTGGCACGTGCGGTGGAAGCGGAGGAGGATCTTTTGGTGCTTCTTCGTCCTCCTCCTCGTCGGCGGTGAAGCTGTTCGGGGTGAGGTTAACGGATGGGTCGATTATAAAGAAGAGTGCGAGTATGGGTAACCTCTCGGCATTGGCCTTGCACCACCGTTTGTCTCCGTCGTCTCCGTTAGCTACGGGTAATAATAATCATAATGACTCGCCGTTATCGGATCACGGGAGGTACTCTAATCAAGATAACGGAGGGTATTTGTCGGATGATCCTAGCTCATGGTTCTTGTTCTGGTTCTATCCACCGTCGTGTGGAGAGGAAGAGAGGTAATCGAATAGCTAAAGTTTTTTTATGTTGTGAAATCATGAACTTTGGGATTGAAATTGTTATAAAGTTTTGAACTTTGGGATTGGAATTGTTATAAAATTTTGAACTGGAAAGAAAAAGTTTTAAACTTTTGGATTGGAATTGTTATAAAGTTTTGAATTTTCGGATTGGAATTGTTATAAAGTCATGAACTTTGGAATTGAAATTGTTATAAAGTTTTGAACTTTTGGATTCGAATAGGTCTAAAGTTTTGAACTGAAAAAAAAAATTTTGAACTTTGTGATTGGAATTGTTATAAAGTTGTTGTGTTGTTACTCTGTTTAAATTCTTGCTAGCAAGAGATGATTTTTATAAGTTTCTGAGACTCTAATACTGTTGAAGTTGTTATCGGTTATTGCAGAAATAGATTGGGTCTGAAATTTTTAAGACAAAAAAAAGCAGATAAAAGCTTATGCAGGACAATAGTTTTAAGATGGGGGGAATCATAGTTGTTTTGACATTTATCTTATTTGTGAATCATAGTGTTGAAGAACAGTCTATGGTTCAAGATGGACTGTTTTAGTGCTTGAATTGGAAACTTAAAATGGGTTTTATTTAGGTGTTCCATGGACGGAGGAGGAGCACAGGCTATTTTTAGTGGGTCTCCAGAAGCTAGGGAAAGGAGATTGGCGTGGTATATCAAGAAACTATGTAACTTCAAGAACTCCAACACAAGTGGCTAGTCATGCTCAAAAGTATTTCATCCGCCATACTTGTTCCACCCGCAGGAAAAGACGTTCTAGCCTCTTCGACATGGTTACTGATGAAATGGTAACTCTTTTTTATTTGTTATTATTATATGTAAATAAATGTTTTTAAGACACTTAATATTTGAATAATATCTCCTCTGTTTTTGCCTTCTTTTAGGTAACACAGGAAGACCAAACCTTAAGCAAGGAACCTGAATGTAAAACCTACCTTCCTTCACTTGAGCTCAAACTCAACAACGCTACATGAATCTGAATCGCCGCCGCCACCACCGCATGAGCAACCTGAGGAAGCTATAGAGCCATCAAATGTGCTTTCACCAATGCTAGTCCCAACCGGCTTCTTTCCTCCTTGTTTTCCAGTCACTTACACCATATGGCTCCCTGCCACTTCAACAGAGCACACCTTAGAAGCCTCAGCTTCCTCTCAGCAGCATCAGGTCTTGAAACCAAAACCTGGATTTGCTAAAGAACGGACCAACATGGACGAGCTGGTCGGTATGTCTCAGCTTAGCATAGGAATGGAGAGACAAGACATGAAGCCGAGACTTCCCATTCTCTATCACCGTTAGTCTCTGAAACTAATAGGAGAGCCATCAAGGCCATCAGCCGTTTCACTCCAATGGCTCCGTTAGTGGCTCCGGGTTTGAGTAAAGGCAGCAGCGCGATTCAGGCGACCTGAAAAAAATCTTGTTGGTGATTCAAGAAACGATGAGGGAAGGTCCTGACCGGATTAAACCAAAGGTTGTTCTTGGTTTTAGGAGGAAACAAACCGAGAAGACATAAGCCATTAGAGACCAAAATTACTTGCAAAGAAAACATTTCAAAACTGTAACAATAGACTTACCGAACAGTCAAACATGTTACTCAGCATTACGTCATACTTACATAAGATAATCACACATTACAATATTACTCCTCATTTTAATGTCTTTAACTTATTTTTGTTATTCTCTTCATTCCAAATTGTATAAGGTTTTAAAGAATTTTTGGTGTTTTAAAACAGATGTTTTGATATTTTAAATTGTTTTACTAGTCTTTTTGATAATTAGTTGAATTAGTTTAATTATATACTGATGATACTTTCTAAGAAAGAATGTTTTAGTTTTTATACTTGTCAGCCAAAAACATCATACATAAGGTGTACTGTTCAGAGTTAAATAATAAGAAATGTTTACAAACTGAAATATTTATGGCTACCGTTCAACCAATTTTACTGTTTAATGCTGGACTCGAACATTAAATTGGATATAATCAAAGAAAAAAGGATTGTCTTTGGTGTGAAGCTGCTTTCAGCATTGCCCAAATCAAATCAAGAATGAGGAGAGAGATAGAGAATCAATGCTGCGTTGGGAATAATCTCAAAAAAAAAAAAAATTGAAAAGGAGCCCTAAAATCGAATTTTGCAAATGATTGTAATTATGCCCCATAATTAAGTTCCCTATAATATTCCAAAGAACCTCTGTAATGTTAAAGTTGTACAATGTGTCAATATTTCTCCAAATCTGTATTTACACCAATCTTGATTTCTTTTTAATGTTATGTTCCAATATTATGTTTCAATCAATCTACCGCCTCTTTTGCTTCTGGAACGACCGGTACAGAATTGATATCTACACTGTTTATTATCGATTTCTTGTTCTTAATTGATCCAACAATATCAATGGCAGTCGTGTCCGTGTTTGAGGCGATCAAACGCTCAAATAGATCTTCAAATTCTCTTATGTCTGGCCGTTCAAGCATTGTCTACCGCAGTTAGTACTTTTTCTCAAAATACATATCTTAAGAAAATGTGTGTCAGACGCTCTAGCAGTGGCGGATAGGCTGAACTCGAGAGGCCTCGGGGTAGACAATGTGTGTAAGCTCTGCAACGGTGGACCAGAAACCATCAATCATGTTCTGTTCCAATGTCAAGATGCCAGAAGTTTATGGTCGGAAGTAGGTTTATCACTAGCTGGTATATCTCTACACCAATCTCTTGAAGAAAACATCAGCTATGTTTTCAACTTGATGGAAGACAAGAACAGACCTCAGTCTTTAGTGCGCTCGGTTCCGTGGGTTCTCTGGCTTATATGGAAGAACAGGAACTCGATCCTGTATGCGGAAACTCAACTATCAAGTCAGAAGCTCATTGGCGATATGAAAGAGGAGGTGGAGCTCTGGTTTCAACTTAACAAGAATACATATATGGTGGTTTCAGAGAGTACTCATATGCAGAATGGTGAAGGTTGGTCTCCTCCTGACAACGGCACTATCAAGTGCAACATCCATGCTAATTGGCGCAATGCTCACCTTCATAGTGGGGTGGCTTGGATTGCAAGAGATCACACCGGCAATGTGACGCACCATGCGCGAGATGCGATTGTAAATGCGCCTAACCGTTTCATTGTAGAGCTTCGGTGTGTTATCTATGCTATGTCTAGCTTGAGAGATCTAGGAGCTACAAATATAATCATCTCCACCGACTATAATGAGATCATTGAAGCTATAAAATCACCTCGGCAATGGCCTCGTTATAGAGATCTGTTACAGTAAATATTGCAACTCAAAAGTAATTTTGTGTCTGCTATTTTTGAAGGAGAGAAAGTAACAGATAACGGGATTGCAAGGGAGATTGCTAGAAGCGTACTGCGTGATGGAAGGTTCCAGTCTTACCTAGCTATGGGAGGTCCCTCTTGGTTTCATGATAGGATTGCAAGAGAAAAAGATAGAAGCAACGTTTGACTCTTATTTAGAGTGTTGTTGTTTTTGATTTTATCTACCTTATAGTAGAAGGCATTGCCTTTGTATCGGTGTTCCCACTCTTTTGATTAATATCATTCCAGACGTTAAAAAAAAAAAAAAAAAACGTATCTGGTTCTCTAAAATCTGAGAAAGCTAATTGAAGTGAAATAACATATTTGACCTTTGAATTCACCATTCTATATTTTGGTTTCCAATGGTGATTAAAAAGTGTTTTGGTTCACAAACCTGTAAAGTATGTAGTTAAACTATCTAGAAAGTCATGTTCTACCATTTGAGTACTATCTAAAAATTCCTAAGCACTAAGCAATGAGACCGATGCGACATCTAATTGATAGATTGATAAACCTTATCCACATAATTTTCCATACACAAATTTAAAGCCTAATCTGTAACAAAATTTCAGTAGCACCTAGATAGTCGCAGTTTCTTTCATGTTTGCATTTTGAACGTTTTCAATTCATTACTATTTTTATTTTTATAATAACATTTAGAAAACTAATTTAATTCATCTCTATTTCTTCTAAAATAGAAAATAATAATTATCTAGAGAAAAATAATAATCTCTATTTCTACTTTATATTTTGATGAATATTATTGTAAATAAATACATCGAAGTAAAATTTATCTTTATTATAAAAATCTATTTTAGAGAAAAATAACAAATTACATTTAATGGTTTTAGCACATTAAAACTCAAAACAAATATATATAGTTTTGTTCCGACTTTCAACCAGACTACTCAAAACTTGATGTTAGTTTTAGTTGGGATGAGTAAATGAAAATGAATAACATGTTACTATGTCGGAAGACGGTCCCCTATGATTTAACGTAAACTAGGCTGTATAACTTATATTACTTTTACGATTATAATTAGTCGTTATCAGCAGATTTATTTGGTTTTAGTAGTTGTATGTGATTATAACTTTTTCGGATTGGGAGGGGAATCATGTTCATAATAAGGCAGTGTAATTATTCATGAAAGTGACATAGGATAAAAAATAAATTGTTTAGCATATACTTTATTTAAGGGGGTGATAGATAATTGAAGTTACTGCTTTCGAATACTTTGTTATTTTTGAATTTATGTTGCTAAGAAAGTTTAAATTGAGTGATAATTACAAATAATATTGTTTGCGTGTTGGCATCTATCTTATTAAAACAGAAACATTACAACTTCTTCTAGGTGGATTTTAAAGTTGGATCTTATGTAATTAATGCTATATTAATCTACTTATTATTAGACATGCCTTTTTATAAATAATTAATATCAACAATTACCATAATTTTTCACTTCTTACCTTATTATTATATTCACTACGCATATTTCCTTATATTGCATATATTTTACTATAGCTAGATACATCTACTAGCATATTATACTATAAGATAGATTATTAATAATACATCTACTAACATATAATATTATACGACAGATTACTAATAATACAATATATTATCTGTATTCATTAACTTGCATCTATCAATATTAGCAATACTAGGAAGATGACTAACTCTATACTTTGAACCTATAAACCATGATAACCTAATTTATAACAAAAATGATATTACTGTTACAAATTAGTTTTTATAAAAGTTATTTATAGCAGCAATTTGTTATATAAGATAAATTTAATCAAGATCCAAATCTTTTTTTTTCCTGTTCGGAAAAAAAGAAACCTACGAATATATACCATTAATTTAGTCAAAAATCTTCCGAATAAATAGTAAATCTCACCAACCCAAAAAAATGAATTAAAAATATAACAAAAGATATTATGTTTGAAATTTAACTCACTGGGTCGGGTATAAATCTGTTGATTTCAGGTATGAGTTCTTCGAATTTTCAACATTTGGATCTAAGTAGGTATTTGATTTTTTTTTCTCCGGGTCGATTTTTTTGGTTCCGGATCATTCTAACTTTTTTTATATTATAAATCTTAAATAATATACATGTATATAAAATATGTGAATTAAAAGATAAACCCGCGCAGACGCGCGGATCATGATCTAGTTCTAATTTTAAACGAGTCGTTTGATCAAAAAAAAAACGAGTCATCTTCAGTCTCCAACCAGTCTAACATTGTGCCCTTTACAAAATACTTGATTCAGATTAGGTGCTAATAGCTACTTGTAATAACTTTTGTGACAAAAATCCTCGTATCATGTATATCCAACTAAAAATCTCATGTCACCTTTCCAAAGAATATCGCATTTTAAAAATCATTAAACATTTATTAATCTTTCAATCATATGAGATAAATTGTGGAACAGGCTAGCATTCTAAAGCATCACAATACTGATTGTCTAAAATATGGATATAAGTTATATTATTAGCCTATCCTAACACAGTCTACTATTTCTTAATAATATACTGAAACTAAATCTTTACATGTATTCTCTTAAAGAGTTACATTATTTATTGGTATAGAGAAGATGAATAAAACTTTTGTAATTGACGACATTTATAAATCGGTAAAAAGAGTTATCGGCAAAATAAACAGTAATTGTCGAACTAGTTAACATAATTTAAGATATTGATACAAGATAGTGGTACAAAAATAGAGAAAGATCATTAAAATAGAAAATGACCTTTTAATGATATATATGTAGAAATTTATCATAGTTTATACTTTGAAAACAAATGTTTAATAGAAATTTAGAATTATAACGCATTCAAACAAATTCTTTTACACAATATTCTTTTACACAATTGTAATAATTCCGTGCATTTTATTTTTCATAGTTTATAAAACATTAAAATAAAAATATTTGCTATAAATTACAAAATTTAATTAGGTTTTGTTTGCTTATTGTTTATGATATTTTCACAAATTTTTGCATGTCTCTGACGTACTTTCACAAGTTTTTGTATGTTTCTGATCTATTTTTTTTTGGTATAAGGTATTTGTCTTTTTTTTTTGGTATAAGATAGTTGTCGTTACGTGGAAGGTCGGAATTAAGGAGAATTTTTTTTTTTGCCGATACATTATACAAGAGAGGCCCAAACCGGCCCAACTATCAAAATATACAGTGAAAACAAAATCGCAAGCCCAAAGGAAAAAAGAGACCCAAGCCCACACCACACGACACATCTCACCACGTGTGCGCGCACCGCACCAACCATGGGACGCGTGTCAGCAGCGTAGGTTTCGTCTTCTGCAAAGACTGTCGGTCGCCGCCGAGATCGTAAACCGAGATCTCACCGGTATCGCGAGTCACTCACTTCCTCCTCCAGAGAAGTCGACGCTGTAAGTAAACGGAACACATCCACCGGATCCACCTCGACTACCAGATTCCATCTCCAACAACTATATTGAAGATATCGGAACCGGAGTTCGTCATGCAACGGCCCGAACTTCAGAGAAGCGTGCATCGGTTCCACCGAGACCTCATCTGAATTCGACCACTTAACACCACTCAGAACCACCTTTGACATAGCTCGAACACATCCTCGAGGAACGATGACCGATGGATAACCCACCGTCTCCCGGAAAACCATGACCAGACCACCACCAAAGAAAATGGTGCATAGTCGGAAACAAGAAAATCGGTCCGCAAAGACAAACCGATGCAAAAGCCGCAAACAGAAAAAAGAAAACAGAGAGAGAGCTGTTGCCGGACCGGCGGTGGCTAGGAGAGCCAAACCCGCCGGCCGGAGTCGGGAAATCGCAACGGTGAAGCTAGAGAGAAGCGGGAGAGAATTCTAGAGAGAGAGAGAGAGGAGATGGCTATTTTTTTAGGAGAATAATCGAGAAGAGACATCTAGCAATAAGTTAACAAAACTAATATTCTAAACCCACTTCCACCAAAAGTATGTAGACAAGTGAAAATTGGCTTCGTGGGCATACGAATAAATAAAGCTGAAACTTTGTATATATGATCAATCTCTCTCTCATAATGTAATTCGATCTCACGATAAAAAGACTGCATGCGTTGTGTCAATCATTTAGCTCACACTATTTTGTGCTCTGCTTTTCTTTTTGTTCAGTTTTTCCTTTTCCAATACTTGTTCCTTGTTTAGTTTAATTTTCGTTGCCGATAAGTATCTTAATTACTCCATTTTCTAAAAAAAAGAACTAATAGATTGAATAAAAGTTCAAAGAAGAAACTAATAGATTGAATAAGAAGTACGGAACACACGCATCTGCACAATCCTTAGCCTTTCCTTGGCGCAAAAGACAAGATTTAGCACATCATATATATAATATTCAGTAATTAATCAAGACAGAAATGGTCATTTCAATCATAATATTCAGTAATTAATCAAGACATAATTGGTCATCTATCTTATTAAAGCTGAAGTACAATTTCGGTGTGTTTGGATACTTGGATAAGAGTTTTAAAAAAAATTGGTATCTTTGGAAACATGGATTGTAAATCTTTTAAAAAAAATAATTTTATTTGGAAACAAAGATAGTAGTATTAAACAAAAAATTAATGGGCTTAACTCATTAAGTCCATTATAAAAGAATGTTGTCTATATATATAAGAAAAATAATTATATACGTTAAGTATATACGTATATACTTAAGTATAAAAATAATTAATATACGTTAAGTATAAAAATAATTAATATATAAGTATATAAATCTATTTTTAGATAAATTCAGGTACATAAATATTTTGGTTCGGATCCGATTCGGTTATCTAACTAGCAAAATTTTGAATAATTCAAATATTTAATCAATTTATGTTCAGGTTTGGTACTATATTTACGGATTGGTATCAGTTCTGTTCCTCGGATTCATTTTGCCAAACCCTAATAATTACATGAAAAACAAATATCATCATATTTTTTAAAATATACATCCGCGGAGGTGCAGAGATCAAAGTCTATAATCTTTTATTTTAACAACAAGCTAAATAAATATGTTGATTGAAGAGCTAATAAAACAAAACTAGAGAAATACATAGTTTATCAGAGACACTCTATGTGTCGAAATTATTATAAAGAAAATTTTATTAAAATAAATAAATTCAATAATTACAAACAAATAACATATTTATAAAAGTGAAAAATAATACCCGCGCTTTCGAAGCGCGGGTCAAAATCTAGTTCTGATTATCCGTTGAAATTATAGTTCTCCTGAGGGCATATCTGTTTAATTCCGAGTACGGTTTGGTTTGATTAACTTGGGTTTTATAAAACTCTACCCAACTAAAACCAAAGTAGTTTTAGTTTGGATTCAGTTTGAGTTTACTTTGGTTCGGTTTAGTTTGGTTTGATTTAAATTTAATCAGTTTAATTTTGATTTAGTCCGGTTTATTTTATTATGGTTTAGTGTGGTTCAATATAATTTGGGTATGCGAACTATAAAAGTTAGAGTGGTAATATAAACGTTATTAGCTAAAAAATTCATTACTAATAGTAAAAAAACAATGTATCCAAAAACTAAAAATAGCAAATAATAAATTTGTTACATAATTTTACATTTATACAATAGATATTGGAAAAGAACAAGACGACTACGATTTAGATGCTTACAATTTTTAGATTTTATTTGAGTACAATCTTTAGATATTAGGATTAGAGAACAATACTATTATTTGAATCATATTTAGAATTTTTTAAAAATACACGGAAATTAAAAAAATAGAAAACAAAACTTTAACTATATATATATATATATATATATATATATATATATATATATATATATATATATATATTGGGTTATCGGTTTGGTCAGTTTGGTTCGGTTTAAACTCAAACCAAACCATCCAAATTGAGTAAAACATGAACTAATTGGTTGTATAACCCACGGTTTGGTTTGAATCGGTTTAAATTTTGGTTGGGTCGGTTCGATTCGGTTTTTTTCCATCCCTACTTTCTCATACTAATCTTCTCCTTTGACTTTCAGAAAAAATATTGTCTAAACTAATACATTTAATGTATATCTTGCACCTCTTTCCAAATATGTGTTTTATATAATAACAACGTTTAGCGTTAAGGTTACAAAGTTCGCAGTTACCTGTCTAATTCTATGTGGTACGTAATTGAATAAGATGATATTCGCCAATCATGAGATACTTTGATTAATTTTTAATTAATTTTGTAATAACTATGGGCAACAGATCAACCATCCAGGTAATTTCTTATTACTATTCTAAAAACATACTAAATTTTTGACCCGCTCTTAAAAGGGTGGATATATTTTTTGTTTTAAATTTCTTTAAAAAGTTAATTTTTATATTTAAATATAATTCAAAAGTCAATCTAAATTATATATGCTAAATACTGTCAGTTAGTTATTAAATAATATGAATTGTAAATAATTGGACCAAACATCAATTAGACATGATTCTATTTTAATAGAATAAATAAGTTTATAAGTTTACAATATAGTAATTGAATGGTATCTTGATATATTATAGTAAATTTGAGCTTATGTCAAAACATTACTCGAACACACTTACAACCGTTAATTAAAAAGTCCTATAGAGATTACAGAAATGCATGGTAATATACCAAGACACTATTCGAATACAATACAGAAAAAATATTTATTTACAAATGAATGCAAATGCATGCTCTTAAAGTTTATTCACAGATACAAAAAAAAAACAAAGCATGTCTTTTTCTTCTTTTTGGTAAAACATGTCTTTTTCTTTTAAAAAGAAAAAAAGCATATTGAGGAATGCACCCATTTGTCATCAAAATAGGCTGGTAATAACGAATACACAACTTATTTTTACTTTTGTAGCATTGTACAGAATTCATGTCCCTTACGTTGCAGGTTCCCATAATTTCTATAAATATTCTTATCTTTTATACTTTCTCTTTTTTGATGTAATGTGAAATTAATAATCTATATTCTCTCTTCCCCTATATATATACTCACATTTCCACCATTTCAGTATTGCATTGCCACTAAAATTTCCTAACAAAAGAAACAAATTAAAGTTTAATATTTTCTCAAGTAGTTCACCCCCACCCAAAAAAAAAATGCAGAGGCAAGTGGCACTCATTAAGAAATCCCTCTTTGATCAGGTTGTTAAAGTTTATTGCTTAGTACGTGCTTGTGTTCATATTTGTACTAATTATCAATTTTTAATAAATAAATGAAAATATATACGCATCTCCAACTAATCAGATTTTTTATTATTCAAAACAAAAATCAATTGAAATCTAAAATGGCAAATGCATGCAGGGATATCTCGACGAACAGTTCATGGAGTTAGAAGAGCTCCAAGATGATGCAAACCCTAATTTTGTTGAAGAAGTTGCCACATTATATTTCAAAGATTCAATTAGATTAATCAATAGCATTGACCAAGCTCTGTAAGTACCTTTATCTTTTTCATATCGATGTTACTAATTGTCCACAAGATTTGAAGTTTTCTAATACACGAGAATTACAATGCAGGGAAAGAGGATCATTTGATTTCAATCGGCTGGATAACTACATGCATCAGTTTAAGGGCAGTAGCACTAGGTAAATATTCCCCTTAATTTTGATATACTTATTATAGAACTGAGGTATTGAGTGCTTTAAATGGACTCCTAATATAAGTAATAAGAGTGTAACATAAGCACACTGAAAGTTACTTCCATTCTCATTTATGATTAAATGGAAAAGTCACTATACGTTTATTTTGAATTATAAGTTTCAGAACTAACTAAATAATAAAGACTTCTGATAGAAACTGAATTAACACCCACATAATGTTCATTTTCTCCTTTTGTAGCATTGGTGCGAGTAAGGTGAAAACTGAATGCACTATGTTTAGGGAATACTGCAGAGTTGGAAACGCCGAAGGGTATCATTCCATTAACACCTGTCTACTAGCTTCTATACATAAGTATAAACTCATGGGGTCAAAGTGAAAACAAGTAAAACATACGGGGCTAAAATTGCAGTAACCCATAACCTAATAAAACCTTGAACGTTTCTGTACTTAATCTTCTCACTTATTCCATACTTGCGACGAGTGCAGATGCTTGAGGACTTTCCAGCAAGTGAAAAAAGAGCACGCAACGTTGAGAAAGAAGCTTGAACATTATTTCCAGGCAAGCCAATGATCAATTAAGCCTAACAGAATCACAACTTATGTGATGATCTTTTATTATTTACTTTTTAATCATAGTAAGTGTTTAATTATTTACTGAGGTTAAAATTTATAATGAACAGTTGGCAAGACAGGCGGGGCCTAAGGAGACAGCACGTAGGTCCAAGTAAGAGAGAGAGAGAGACATTTGAGGAATCGTCAGCGAATTTTGTAGTACAAATTATTACTATATAATAAAAACAGTTCCTTGGATCTTTTGGACTATATAATAAAAACAGTTCCTTGGATCGTCAGCGAATCGTCAGCTATTGATTTTTTATTTGTATACCCACACAAATTCATATACTTACTTTTTGGCCAGTGCATTGGTATGGATGTTTTTTTTTTTGAGAAAACATTGGTATGTATGTTTTATGATATTTGATCATATCACCCCTAATTTGTATATATATCCAATGAAACATATATATGTGAATAATTTCTATTGTTTTTTCTTATTGTGTGAACTTGTTTTTATTGATCATTGATCCGCTTGTTTTTGTTTTTATTGATCAATGATATTCTATTGATTTCTTACATAATTACCACGTTTCCGTTTGTTGATTTACCAATAAGTTTTTTTTACTTGTTCCGCCATTTAAAATGAGTCTGATCAAATGTGGAAAGAGTCAGAAAAATACAGCAATTTTTTTTCGATGAAAAAATACAGCAATTTTATGTATCTGGTATCACATAATGATAAGTATTGATTTTCATTTTCTTAGTAAAAAAAAGCATTGTTAAACTGCAGAGAAATATCTCAAGTTCTTCAGCGTATAGTAGACACTAGATACATAGTAACGCTGACTTTTAGAAGTAGAGAGCAATAAAAGTTTCTCTGCCTGAAAAAATGAAAAATAAATACATAACAGGCTAGTGTTGGGTAGATCTTTTACATAACTAGATGTTGTTCTTGATATTTATTGATTATTAGTAAACTATTTTAATGTCTAAAGCGACGTCGAACCACTCTCATTTATTAGCCCTAGCTATATCTCACTCACTACCACAACCTCCATCTTCCCTCACTTTAAAGTTTAAACACAAACCAGAGATCATATTTATGTCATCCATGTGCACCTTTGTTTAACTTAAAAGGTAAATCAATTTAATAAAATTACCTATAAAATAATTAAAAAGAAGAACAGGCTGGTTCAATTGTTTCCACAAATAAAAATGGTTGGAAAAACATTGAATAAGAGAGAGATATAGAGAGTTGACACTACATTGAAGTACATTAAACTCCCTAACCTCTTTGTCTTCGTGTAACCTTCTTTTCTTTATGTATATGTGTGTATATATATATGTATCAAACTACACCATTCACACATACCAAAGCAAAAACATGGATCATCACCGCATGAAGTCGTGTTTACTTCTCCTCTTGGTCTCTTTTCAGATTTCATTTGCTCAGGATGCTCCAACGACTCTTTTTCCTGCAATCATGACATTTGGTGACTCTGTGGTCGATGTCGGAAACAACAACTACCTTCCTACCCTTTTCAGAGCCGACTACCCTCCTTATGGCCGTGATTTTGCTGGCCACAAACCCACCGGCCGTTTCTGCAACGGCAAACTAGCCACTGATATTACCGGTAAAAAGCTGTTACTTGTAGCTCAAGTTATTTTGAAGTTGCTCCAGACTGAAGTTGTGTGTGTGTTTCTCTGTTACAGCTGAGACACTAGGGTTCACTAAATACCCACCAGCTTATCTAAGCCCCGAAGCTTCAGGCAAGAACCTTCTCATTGGTGCTAATTTCGCTTCTGCAGCTTCAGGTTACGATGACAAAGCCGCTCTTCTCAATGTCAGTGACTGTTCTTTCTCATAGTATTATGTTACATGTCTTTTTGTTTGTTTTATCTTCTGATTTTTCTGTTACTTTTTTCTTCTTTATGGCAGCATGCGATTCCATTGTATCAGCAAGTTGAGTACTTCAAGGAGTACAAGAGCAAGCTCATAAAAGTTGCAGGAAGCAAACAATCTGATACGATCATTAAGGGAGCACTCTATCTCTTAAGTGCAGGAAGCAGTGACTTCGTTCAAAATTATTATGTGAATCCTCTTCTTAACAAAGTCTACACTCCTGATCAGTACGGATCTATGCTTCTTGATAGCTTCTCTACATTTATCAAGGTACTCCCTCTGTTCCTAAATGGAGGATGTTTTAAAAAAAATTGATGTTCCAATATATAAGATGTTTTCTTTTTTTCTAGGTAACTTTTACTTTATTAAAAAATGTGTGACCAATCATATTTAACAATCTATTTTATTATTGGTTGCCTAAACATCTTATATTTAGGAATAGAGGGAGTAACATTTATATACCCTTTTTGTTTTCATTTTCTTCTATCTATGTTTTCTCTGTTTTCAATTGCAAAGAAGAGATTGTGAATCTTTGGGTGGATGCAGCAAGTATATGCGGTTGGGGCAAGGAAGATCGGTGTGACTTCTCTGCCTCCAACGGGATGTCTTCCAGCTGCAAGAACCCTATTCGGATTCCATGAAAAAGGTTGTGTTTCAAGACTCAATACAGATGCTCAGCAATTCAACAAGAAGCTTAACGCAGCTGCTTCAAAGCTTCAGAAGCAATACTCTGGTCTAAAGATTGTTGTCTTTGACATCTTCACCCCACTCTATGATCTTGTTCAGTCCCCTGCTAAATCTGGTACGTCACAATAAATGGACTGACATATAACTTTCTCCTTCCTGGTTTGCTTTCTAGATGATAATTCATGATGACACACATTCATCTTTATTATTATTTGAACAGGATTCACGGAAGCAACAAAAGGATGTTGTGGAACAGGAACGGTCGAGACAACTTCGCTCTTGTGCAATCCGAAATCGTACGGGACATGCTCCAATGCTACTCAGTATGTGTTCTGGGACAGTGTTCATCCCTCCGAAGCTGCCAATGAGATTCTCGCCACTTCTTTGATTGGACAGGGCTTCACTCTCATCGGTTGATCTCCAAGTCTTATTAAATTCTCTTCTGTAATCGCTGTCAAACCTTGAGAGTCTTACACTGTTCTTTCCATTTTGAATTTATGTATCAAAAACTACCACTATTTACTATAAACGAATTGATGATTTCTTACTGCACGAAAACCAAAAGTTTAGAAACAACCCCTCATACCAGAAAACTAGTCTATATACAACCCAACCCTTCTTGTGCTTGTTCGTTTGTACAAAAACCAAAAGTGAGTAACAGATCAAAGATATCTTGAACGGTTAAAATGAACATGGTAAAATATTCCTAAGCAGTGAGTAAAGATCAAAGCCACAGCAGGAGGAGGGAGACAAATGTTAAGCAACTTCAAGTGGTGCTAAGTTCTCTGGAGCAGCATTCCTATTTGGTGTCAACATTGCCATCAAATGCGATGATACTTCTTTACGTTTTTCAGCAGATGTCTTCGCTTTGGTGGAGCAAGTCCCTGCCTCTACAGTTTTGTCACCCTGCCCCTTAAACACCAGTTTCTGTTTCGCACCACTCTTGGCTAAGGTGTTGTAACCCTGCAGAACACATATCAACTTTCACCTCAGCCAATGTTTTACTTTGAACTATTTCAACACAATAAAATCAGAGAGATAAGAAAGATTCAGCAGAGAACATTTGTTGTCTATGAAAATGAGTAAAGAAAAATCATACCGGGCGTTTGTAGACTAGTTGAACTGTTCTTTTCTCCTTTAGATGAGCTTGACCAGCGGGAACCTGAATTTATAAAAAGGCAAGTCCTGAATGATCGATCATAATGCCAAAGACTGGGTTTGTCAGCTGCAGATATATATACTTACGTAGGCAGTCATGTTTCGGTGACTCATCATCTGTGGTAACTGAGTGGCCATAGGGTAATAGTATGCTCCAATATGGAATGGCTGCGGCAAATAACCATATGGGCTGCTCATAGACGGTGGGACTGGCTGAGCTTGTGAAGGGACAGGAAGAGCTTGAGTGTAATTGCGTGGCTGCACTCCATAATATTGCGGTGGGACTGGCTGAACTGGTGCAGGTACAGGAGGAGCTTGCATGTGAGCTCGTACTCGATGATATTGCTGCATCCTCTTGAACCGATCCTCCTTGCGTTCAGCAACTCGAACAACAAGTGACTTTCCATCAACTAAAAAACCTGGAAAGCAGTAGTAGGAATCCAGATCTAATCAGTGTATATCACAGCCTTGGTTTATAGGAAATATAAGATAAGTATTACCGTGGAGCTCTCTTTTAGCATGTTTGGACTCGTCAAGGGTAGAGAAACCCACAAAGCCGAATCCTTTACTTTTGCCATTTTCATCACGAACCACTTTTGCTGAGACTATCTTCCCAAATCTTCCAAATATCTCTCGCAGCCTTGTTTCGTCCATTGATCCATTCAAGTTCTTCACGTACAGCTTAGGCCACCCAACATTAAACTTGGCAACAAAGTTGCCTTTGTGCTCCTGTTTCAGCATCTCCAACCTTTCAGCTTTTCTCAGAGCCCTTCCAACAAACAGCTTCTTCGGACCTAATCACCACCAAAGCAATGTTACAAAATCAGAAACTTTAACCTAAGTACTATGTGCACAAGCCAAAGAAGTTGAGTTTTAACCAAGTAAACGTCCGTTGAGAGTTTCCACAGCTTTCTTTGCATTCTCTGGATGACAGAAGTTGACAAACCCGAAACCTCTTGATCTTCCAATACCATCCCTCATAACCACAACACTAGAGACTGTCCCACACTGAGAAAACATCGTATGGAGATAATCCTCTGTAACACTTTCCACCAAATTCTTCACATAAACGTTTGTGAACTCTTGATTCACCCCAGACATAGCTGCTCTTTCACCTTTCTTAATGAACTTGGCTACAAACCTGAGAAAGAAACGTACATTCATCATCAACCTTCAGGAAATGAACACAGTTTTAATTTTAACTTACAGTTTCTTGCCATCAACCATAGAGCCGTGGGATGCAAGACGAGCAGCAACAGCGGATTGCTCTGTATCGAACTGAACAAAACCGAAGCCTTTACTCTGGCCATTCTCCTCGGCGACTTTGCAAGAAAGTATGACTCCAAAGGGACTAAACATCCGCTCCAAGCAACTGCTGGTGATGGAGCTGTCGAGATTCTTAACGAAGAGGTTCCCCAATCCGCTACGACGACGGTACGCAACGTCTTTCTGAGACCACATTATCCGCATCGTCTTCCCCTTCAAATCAGTGTGGTTCAAGCATGCCATAGCGTTCGATGCTTGTCCACGATTAAAAAGAACTTAATCAAAAAGTGATTCATCATCATCAATCGCAAGAAAAAACCTAAACTAGAATCCGAAATTAAAAACCCTAACATGAAGCGAAGGAACGAAACGGATTGAGTTTGTTTGTTTTTTTATACCGGTGATGGTTGAATCGAAGTTGACGTAAGCGTAACGGAGTGATTTTCCGGTGACGGAGTTGCGGCAGAGATGGACGGAGACGACGGGGACAGTCAAGGAGAATTTGGCGGTGAGATCGGCCTCCGTCACGTCGGGGCTAAGATCGCCGACGTAAAGCGAGGCGAGAGTCGAGGACTGTTGGCTGTTTACTTGCGGTTGCATTTCCGGTTTCGCGATCGCCGCCGCCATGGTTGCTTTTGAGGAAGAGGGAGAAGACGAGAGAAGACGAGAGAAGCAGAGAGGTCTTTCGTCGTTACGTGTGTGTGTGTATATATACACATGTGTGTATATATCGTTCCGTTATAACCGTAATGATAGCGAGTGAGCAGCACACTGGGAGTCGCAGAGTCGGCGGTACGATTTCTGTACGGAGAGTACACGCGCTGCGAGTGTGACTCCGACTATACTCGCGCGTAATATATGATGACAAAAAAATATTTAAATTTTTAAAAAGCAAAAGATGTATATCTGGTGCTGGGCCAGCTGGGGATAAGAGAATTTGGTCTATGTACTGTGAAAGAACGGCCCTTACAAACTGATTTTGGGCTTATTGGTTTTCAGCTTTCTATTTTGGGTATGTTACTATGTAGTTTCCTAAAAGGCTCATAATATATAATACTTGCACATGTATTATACTGTCATGTTGCTTATAGATCGTGCGTATTATGGAATAAAAGTTTACTACTATAGGGGCTGTTTTCAGCTTTCTATTTTGGGTATGTTACTATGTAGTTTCCTAAAAGGCTCATAATACAGTACTTGCACATGTATTTTACTATTATGTTGCTTATAGATAATGTGTATTATGGAATAAAAGTTTACAACTACTACTAACGACAGTTCATTTCACCATCTGTCATCTTCATCTTAGATGATCTATTTATATGATCTATACAGATGATTCATTCAGATTTTATGCGTTTGTTTATTTGTTGATAGGCCCATAGTAACCGTACGCGTAGTGCCTGACGAATTTCCGAACATGGATTAATATATTGTTATATTGAGAATATAAATTGAAATTGCTACTTTATTAAAACTGAAAACTGCATAAATATATTATAGCAATAAAGAAAAGATTGCATTCAACTCATAACCTAAAAATAGAATTTGATCATGTTAATAAACTAAAGCGCATTTTCCACGAGATTATTTATCTGTTCATACCCCTTGGCAATGATCCTAGTATAATTAGTTAGGAAGTTATGAGTTGGCTTATCATCTATTTTCATTATTCATGTGTATTAGGTGTACTTAAAATATATTATGATCAACTATTTGCGGCACTTCAACCTGTGTTATTAATTGAGATCTATTAATAATTTAGGAAAACCAGGCGTTTGTGGTGGTACATGGGTCCCATAATGATTATAAGGATCTCGGATTCGAATTCATTATCAAATTACTCTGAAACGTGGTCAGGTGACAAAAATTTCTAATTTATCTTGCGAGCAACCATATCTGATTGATGTTGCTGGTCAGAACCCGGAAACTAGGCTGCATAGAAGTTTTATTAGACCTCTGCTTTCCGTTTCGAAACCAGAATCAAAATTAGAACCTTATAAATGCTTTTGGAATCTCGTTTCCAAAACATTTTCAAAATATTCTCTTTAAAATACTTTAGAAGCTTAAGATTCTATTTTAAATTCATATTTCTAATGGTATAAAATCAATAAAATATAAAATTATAGTTTTTAGTTTATATAAAATCCAAAATTTAATAGTAATCAAATAAAAAAATAAAATATATAAATGTTAAAACTAGTACTATAAATTATTTTTATGTATTTAAGTTTTTATTAAGGATATAGCATATATTCAAATATATTTTGTCAACTATTTATGTGCTAAAAATAATTAATATAATAACTTATTTAAACTTATTTTATGTGTATTTTCACAGTTTTAATATGAAATAGTTTTAAAATTATTATAATTGAATACGTTATTTATTTTAAATTTAGGTCCTATAATTTTTAGTTCTAAATTTTATAAAATTTTCTTAGATATATATTTTATGGATAAACACTTTCAACACGTATCCGTTTCCTATTTTTTTTTGAAAAACTCTCGTTTCTATATTTCCATACGTTTCTGCTTCCACGTACCCGTTAACATAACCCGGAAATTTGTCGGTAGGTTTTCGATCCGCCAGATATCTCAGATCAATAATTTTTTTTCCGAAAAACATGGTTTGGAAATGAATAGTTATTATGAAAAATTATCAAATATAAAGGAAGAAAATATACAAACAGTGAAGTATATACAAATTATGTTTGAGAAGAAAAAGTAAAAAATTATATGAGTGAAATTATCATCTAGAACTTGTGATATGACCTGCAGTCTAATCTAGGATCTAACTCGGGAACCAAAAACCACAATTTCAGATCTTGATTAAAATAACTGAAACAGGAAATTATGAATTTGGATATTTTCTAATATTCAATCCTTATAATATTGTAAATTTGTAAGCATTATAGAAATAAAATTTATGTCATAGAATATATATAATTAAAATAAATTTCAAAAAATATTACATTTAAATATTATTATTGATATTTTATTTAGTTTTAAAAAAAAATACAAATAGCATATATAATAAAAAGGTAACGTTTTAAATTTGAAAAAACAAATTTAAAAATGAAAAATATATGTATATATAATATGATCTCATTAAAAAGGAAAGTTCACAAAATACTAATACTCCATTTAAAAAATATTTCAAATAAAGTTTCAAAAAATAATTAAAGAACATAAAAAATACTTATGAAGTATTAAAATATCTTCTTAGATGAAAATTTTATATTTGTATATAATGTGATTTCATAAAACACTATTATTTGAGAAATCAGTTTTCTAAGTATCGCGCTCACGTTTATTCTAATGATGGTTGATTATACGATATCCTTACTAAAATATTACATTTAAGTATTATATTGATATCTTATTTATTTTTATTTTTAAAATTTTACAAACAACATATATAATAAAAAGGAAACATTTATAAAGTTAAAAAACGAATTTAAAACAAAAATATATGTATATGTAATATTATTTTATTAAATAGAAAAGTTCACAAAATAGTAATATTCCACTTAAAATATTTTAAATAACATAAAAATACTTTTTAAGTAGTAAAATATTTTCTTAGATGAAAAATTTATATTTTTATATAATGTGATTTCATAAAAAATATTTTTTGAGAAATAAGTTTACTATGTGTCGCGTTCATGTTTACTCTCATAATGGTTGATAATACTGATATTCTTAATGAATTAAAATATTATATTTAAATATTATTATTTATATTTTGTTTAGTTTTCTTTTTAAAATTTTATAAATAAAATATATAATAAAAAGGAAACACTTAAAAATTAAAAATAAAAGTAAAATATATGTATATATAATATGATTTCATCAAAAAGGAAAATTCACAAAATAGTAATATACCATTTAAACATATTTTAAATAACATAAAAATAATTTTGAAGTAATAAAATATTTTTTTAGATGAAAAAATTATATTTTTATATAATGTGATTTCATAGAAAACAAATTCACTGATAATCTTGATATTAGAAAAATAAATATTATTTCTTTATAAACATAATTTTAAACAATACAAAACATATATTTTCAAAGTCATAGAAATATTTTATATTCTATCTTTTCCTCAGATGGTTACATAAAACAATTAAGTAACATAATCTGATATAATTTTACTTATATAATATGATTTCTCAAATACAATCACAACTTGTTCTAAAACTCGGACGCGGAAGCGATTATACGGGCGAGTAAACGTGATGCGGGTGGGTAACGTTGCGAGTTGAGCCACTTCGGTTGCATAAAACGGTGACCCGAGTAAAGAGCGTTGACTCCGAAACGCGGCCGCATAATCGACGAAATCGCTTGGTCCACAAAATCGTTGATTCCACAGTAGATTGGAATCTTCTCAATTGAATAGAAAGGCAGAGCTAAAAGAGCGATTACAGACTGATACAAAGGCCTTTTTTTCTTGTCCGGTAATTAGCTTTGTGTGTTTTGAACACAAGAAGAAGATTCAGTCAAAAAAATTTACAGTCAAATAGATCGAAGAAGAAGAAAGTGACTCAGATCCTAAAGTTAATAAGTTATAGTGGAAGCATTGTATCACTGCTTTGATAACACGTGACAACTAAATCATATAATTTAGGATATTGCTCCCTACAAAACTTTTACTACCTGTATTTTACCCAACATTTTTTTTTTGTAGATGTTTTCCACCAATTTTTTTTGGTTTCTTGTAAGTGGATTTTTTTTATATTAGATGTGATATAAAAGAAGTATAGTTATACTTTGTGATCTAATTTAGTATGTATTTAAAATTTTGTAAATCTTAGTACAAATGATGTTTATAATTAAATATGTATTATACATAAATATCTTGTATTACAGATATAAATAGGATATTATACATAAATATTTTGTATTATAGATATAAATATGATATTATACATATAAAAGTACCAAAAATTCCTCCCCGCGTACTCCCCGATTCTTTTCCGATATTTTCAATAAATCGCTAGGCCCGGATGCGCCGCACGCGTAACCCCTAGCGAGTTTCCGAACAAGGATATTTTTACATGCTTATTTTTAAGAGATATCAAAAACTAAAAATAAATTTTAACAATAAACATATTTTGACCAAGTAATTACAAAATATTTAAAACAACATAACACTATATACTTTAACGAGGTAGATATATTATATTTTATCATTTTAAAATAGGGAAATTACCTAAAATATCATTTTCATTGTACCATTTTTCATGTTTACACTAACCACTTTTACCATCACTTTTAATGAAGAGTTTAAATTTGAAGGTTTAAGATTTAGGGTTTAGATTTGATGTTTTAGGGTTGAGGATATATAGTTTAGGGTTTAGAGTTGAGGATTTAGAGTTTAGGGTTTATAGTTGGGGGTTTAGGATTTAGAATTTGAGGTTAGAATTTTGAAAAGCATATAAAAATAAGGATATAAGAATCTTTAACATTTAAATAAATAAGATATTTTTTAAAATATGTCTTTAGTGGTGGTAAAGATGAATAATGGTAACCAAACAAGGACGGCCTAGTGGTCTTGAGGGAGCTTCGACCCCAATACGGACCCGGGTTCAAATCTCGCTGGCCATTGGGGAATTAACAATTCCGGCATCGCCAGGGACAGGAGACCGACACGTGGGCTGAAAACGTAGGCTGCAAAGACGTGACTAGTCTGGATCCACTTCTGTAAGGACCAGGATACCTCTGTATAATAAAAAAAATGAATAATGGTATCTTCAAAATGGTATTTTTGAAAATTCCCCTTTTAAATTTTTTTTTTTTTGTTAATACTATAGAAATTCTGAATTATCATTTTTAAGATTATTTAAAGTAAATTTCAGCTTACAATTCAATAAATATAAAGCATAAAATTAATTAAAATTAAAAATATTTTAACTATTGTAAATAAAATGTGTTCATGAGCTTTCAAAAATGTATCAGTTACTTATATTGTAATTTATTATTGATCATCACTTATTTTCTAATATTTTATGACAATCAATATATAATTTGCTAACTATTATGAAAATAAATGCCCAATTAAACGATAAATAAAATTAATTTGATTTAACTTAAATATAATAAAAATTATATATTGCAACTCAATATACTCACAAAATGATGACTCCACTAACCCAAATTATATCTAAAATCATAAATTTAACTGCAATAAAATATATAATTTTATATTAATAATAATTTGTTTTTAAAATATAAATTATAGAATAACTCAAAACATATTAAAAACGAAAATAAAATATTAACCAACTGTTACAATTTAGTTCTTATGTTAAAATTTATATGTATGCATGAGATATCAGAATATTATCGCTATGTTAAAATGATAAAATATACATAATATTTTTTATTTCAATCTAAGCATAATATATCTTAAGTTATACATAATATTTATAAAATATATTTATATATCTAAGATAACAACCAACCTATATACAAGTAAGAAAATTAAAAATTTAATATATTTTGGAATAAAAATGTTATAGTTGAATTTAGAAAATAGATGCAATTAAATATATCCAAATAATAGGGTTAGAGTTTACCTAAGGGTTTAGGATTTACCCAAGGGTTTAGGGTTTAGGATTAGAGTTTAGGGTTTAGTGTTTTGTTGACAACATGTTTAGTGTTTTTCCAAGGGTTTAGGATTTACCCAAGGGTTTAGAGTTTAGGATTAGAGTTTAGGGTTTAGTATTAGAGTTTAAGGTTTAGTTGACAACATTAATTTTTTTAATTCGTTTTTATATACTATTTTATTTATTTTTAAATTTTATTTTGAAAAGATAATATAATTTGACAAATTATTTGTTTCCTTAATTAAAAGATACTAAATCTAAAATGATAATTTTCTATTGATTGGTGAACCTAAAGATTCACCCTAGGGAGTGAACCCAAGAATAACTTGTTATTAATTACATATTTCTATTCAATACTATTTGAGATAAATAAAATTGTTTATAAAGCCAACGGAATTTGCAATTAATTTTCAATTGAAAATAAGTATAATTCACGTTGAAATCGTAAATTGACACTTTTGGGTAACAAGAAAAAAATATTAGAACGATACTTATTATGAATCGGAGAGAGAATTGCTTTTTTTTTGTTGTATATCATTTAGCTATATTCGCAACTACAGGTTGCAATATTCGTAAGATTGATCAAGCGCAAGCAAAAGAGATGGCCCTAAAGCTGGAAGCAAAGGGTGGTGAGAAAGGACATGTATGGGATGATGGGGTTCACGAAAATGTTAGAAAAATATATGTAGGGAAAGGCCAGGATTGTATATCCTTTGTCAAGTTTGAGTATGTTGATGACTCTGAAGTGGTTAATTATTGGAGATCAACATGGAGAAAAAACACAAGAAGTTGAGGAGGTACTAATAATATTATACTATTTAATTATATTAGGTTGAAAATATGGTTTTGTGCTGAGCCTGAGAGTTGTTTTTTATATGTAGATTGAGGTTGATGAAGATGACTACGTCGTTTACGTAGAAGGTTTCAGTGACAGAGCAACCCAAGAAACCATCGTGGCTCTTAAGTTCGAGACTTGCAAAGGGAAAAACCAATATCCATATCGAGAAGAGTCTGGGGTCAAAGTTTGTTTTCCAAGGTGGCAAAATCCTTGGGTTTCATGGGCGTTCGACCAGTGTTCTACACTCCCTTGGAGCCTATGTTTCTTTCCCATCCACTCCTGAGTTGCTTGGAAAGTGGATTAAGGTAGTACCTATTTTTTTATTAAAAACAAATACAGACACAACACGATTGGTTCTTTGATTTCAAATTTCCATTCGTTTTTCAATTTTTCTCTATTTTGGTTTATAAAAATTAGGTGCCAAATTAAAACTATTGTTCCTATAGTTTTGATTCGCTTTATATACTTTCAATTTTTGCTTTATTCAGTTTTATATTAAAACTATAACTATATTTATATTTTATACATTTTGAATTTTATTTTACATGATTAGAAATCAGATTTATTAAAACAAGAAGATATTTTAAATTTCATTTAAATATTAAAAATATTAGTAAATTAAAAGTTAGTAATTATGATATTCTCAATAAATAAAAATAAGAAAAAGTTAGTAATATCATAATTTTCTTAAATAAGTAAAATTTAGCACAAATATATGTCAATACAAAAAATAAATTTTATTTAATTATGATAAAATGAAAGAAAAGAAATTGAACTTTAAATAAAATAACAAATTATTTTAACAAACTTGAATAAATAAATAAAAATACAAAAAATTAGAATTTTCGCTCGCGTGAATAACAACCTCTCTTGAAAGTTGAAAAATTCTTTAACAAACATTATTAATTTATAAGGTGGAGCAAAAAGGAGAGGGTCCAGGGCTAAGATGTTCACATGCCATAGCACAAGTTGGAAATAAGATTTACTCCTTTGGTGGCGAGTTCACACCAAATGTGCCTATTGACAAAGACCTTTACGTTTTTGACCTCAAGAGAGGGAAATGGTCCATTGCTCTAACCACGGGAGACATTCCACACCTCTCCTGCTTAGGCGTCAGAATGGTGTCAGTTGGAACAACCCTCTATGTCTTTGGTGGCCGAGACGCTTCCCGACAATACAACGGTTTCTACTCTTTTGACACGACCACAAGTGAGTGGAAACTGCTAACTCCGGTTGAAGAAGGACCCATTCCTCGTAGCTTCCACTCTATGGCTGCCGATGAGAAAAACGTTTATGTTTTCTGTGGAGTGGGTGCTACGGAGCGGCTCAAGAACCTAGACGTCTATAACATCGCTGAAAAGAAGTGGGTAACAATGTGCGACTCCAGGAGAATCGGTTAGCATAAGAGGAGGAGCCGGCTTCGAAGTAGTGCAAGGGAAGGTTTGGGTGGTTTATGGATTCAACGGATGTGAAGTAGATGATGTTCATTACTACGACCCTGTTGAAGACAAGTGGACACAAGTGGGAACATTTGGTGAGAAGCCTTCCGCGAGGAGCGTTTTCGCAAGCGCGGTTGTTGGGAAACACATTGTGTTGTTCGGAGGTGAGATAGAGATGGACCCACAAGCTCACGTGGGTCCGGGACAATTGGTCGATGGGACTTTTACGTTGAATACAGAGACATTAAAGTGGGAGAAGTTGGAAAAGTTAGTTGAAGAGAAGGATGGGACAACAAGTGGGTCATCAGGACTATCAATACATCTTGGGATCCCGATCCTATTAGATGTAGATGTTTCCATTGGAAACCCTTTTGGGGGCCACAAGAAGAAAAAGGAAGAAGAGAAGCAGGAGACACCAGATGTTAGGGGATGGACAGCTTCCACGAGTGGGACAATTGATGGTAAGAAAGGGCTCCTGATGCATGGTGGTAAAGCTGCAACCAATGATCGTTTCGATGATCTCTTCTTTTACGAGATTAACTCTGTTTAAACACACTTGAGGTTGTTTGTGATTCTTTGTGTGATTCAATAAGGGAGGGTCATGTTACCATATATATGATCCTTCATCATCTTTTTTTCTTCTTCTATATGTTTGCGTTGTGTGTCATTCCATAAGGAAGGATCGTGTGATATACCATACAATCCTTCATTACCTTTCCGTTTTTTTTTATGTATGTTTGTTTTGTTTCCTTTTTAATGAATAAATTGCTTGTTTTCTCCATAAAAAATCACCAAATTAAGAAAGCGCGTGTCATTTAGAGCATGAAAAAAATATATCAACAAGGTTTTGACACGCCAAATTTCACGTCTTGAAGCGTTTGAAGAAATGCAGTGTTTTCTTTCCTTACGGAACAAAAAGTCAAATGTCACGTGTTAGAGTTATTCGTGCATATGCACCGATGTAATGTACAGTGTACACGTATTTATTTAATAAAATAAACACATAAAATTTTACACATCACAAAGTATATAGGTTGAACATATATGAGTGTTTTATTGACAGTTCTTAATTGACAGTAATTTGTTAAGTCAGTGAAACAAGTTGTAAATTATATGATGGAATGGTTATTTTCAAAAAATATTCCAATTTTAATAATATAAATGAATATATAATATTTAGGTGGTATTATTGGTTAGTGGATTTAAAGTTGATACATTTGGTTTTATAATGTAGTGTTATTAAATAATTGATTTCAAAAATCTTTTACCAAAATCTTGTGTTATTGGTTATTATATTCAAAATATTTTGTTAAGAGAGATTTAAAAATCTATGGTTATTAATTCTTATATTTTTTTTTGCTAAAATATTAATTCTTATATTTACAATTTTTTTCATTAAAAGAATTTAAAATCTATTGTTATTCAATCTAGGATTTAAATACAAGATTTAAAATCTTGTGTTATTCATGTTTTGTAAAAAAAATTAATTACTTTGGTTTGAAATACTTTCAATGGATTTGGATACAATTTTATGTGTAAAATATATGAATCAAAATTTAACGTATTACCTCATGATTTTATAAACAGCTTTAACTAAAACCAAGACTCAAATGAAAAACATGAAGTGACCGAAAGCACTCATCCACAATATTTCTCACTTTGTATCCAGAAAATATATGAACAGTATTTTTTTATAAAGTCAGTGTCTCCTACTTTGTTTATAGGCATCTGGCATTTTCATATATATCAGTCATTTGATCAAATCTAAAAAAAAAAAACAGATTTCATCGCTTGACCAAACCCGGATTTTCATTGTATTACATTGATCAAACTTTCATTGTATTACATTGATCAAACTGGGATTTTTTCTTATCGGTACTTCAGATATGTTATTATCTTTTCACTGCTCAGAATAATAATATAAATATTGTTTTCATTGTGTATTAATGGTGATCTTGTGATATTATTATTTTCTTGAACATACATACAAAGAGGACATCTAAGGAAAAAATATATGAATAACTTGTGTGATTTCATTTAATTTTATAATTTTTAGTTATAAAACTTTGGAACTACAATTCAATTTCAGAATCCTTAAAATAAATTGTAATTCTGTTATAGAAATCAAATCATATATGTTGAATTTATAAATACATTAACATAGATATAAAATATCTAAATAAATCATATATATTAGATTGTAAAATGAATCAAAATATTTAAAATCTACCATATCTGAAACAGAGTTGATTTCAACTTACATAACCGATAAGTTTGCAAGTTAATTTAGCACCAGGAAACTCTCTCTTGCTAACTGTGAGCCATTCCAACAGGTGAAAGGAAAAATATCCTCTTGGAGTGCTAGATCGCTCTCTTTTACTGGCCGTTGGGTACTAATAAACACTGTGGTGGCGGGAATTACTAACTTCTAGTCGCCCTCTTTCATTCTTCCAAAGAAATGCATCTCAACTATAAACTCTCTTTGCAGTGCTTTCTTATGGAAAGGTTCCATTGAAGACCACCATTCAGCTCGAGTGTCAGTGGGAAATGATAACTAAGCCTAAAGATGAATGGGGATTAGGGAACAAAGCACGTGCTTTAAAGCTGATCTGGCTTCTCTTCTTCCGATCAGGTTCTATATGGGTGGCTGGCTTGGTTTATCGAAGAGGTTCTAAATGGCAATCTATCTAACTACTGGTTCTATGAGAAAAGAAGAGACTACTCCTTGTTTGCTAATAAACTCCTAAGTCTCAAGAAAGATGTGTTCCATATGCTAAAGCTTAATGTTGGAAATGGGCAAAGCTGGCTGATATCAAAAGGAATGGGAATTGGATACTGAGACCGGCTCGCTCGGACCAGCAAGTGGTTCTCCATGCTTTCTTGTCAACTGTCACTTTATCAAATGAATCTGACAGTTATGAATGGATTTTAGAGGGCAAGTGTTTGAAAAGATTCAGTATAGGAGAAATGTATAAATCGTTACTTCAACCTGGCACTATAGTCCCATGGAACGCAACAGTCTGGAACCGCTCTGGAATCACACGACATAGCTTCCTCTGTTGGCTGGTGACTCTTAAGTAGGTGTCCAACTCGAGATAGATTACTGAACTGGGGACTCTCTACTGCTCCTCACTGCCTCCTATGTAACAATCATCCCTAAAAAAAGAGACCATCTCTTTTTCAACGGCAATTATTCCTGGTCTGTGTGGAGACCAGTTGCAAATCAATCGCTGTCAGATCACTCTTACACGAAATTGGATCTCATCACTTGCTGCGCTTGTGGCTTTAACAGTCTCTTCACCTTGTCAAAAAGAGGTTCTACTTGGCTGGCAAAGCACCATCTACTACCTCGGGGCAGAGATTCTTCAGATCGATCCGGTATCAAAACCCTTGAGCGTCCTCATTGATGTTTTGTGTCTGGATGGAACACCAGTACTAGACTCCCACCTCCGACTCCACCGCCGTCTTACATCATCTTGTCTCCGATTCAGAATCTTTCTCAACAATCGGTCTCATCCCTTACATATCGACGCGTTAAACTGATCACATTCCTTCTCTGTATTTCTAAACTTGGGTTTCTTTGGGTTTTAATTTTATAATAGATTTTGATCTGTGCTTTCTAAACACGGATTTATTTTCGAAACTAAATAAAAATTTATATGAATTTTATATAAAAATAGTGTATAGGTCTGGATACATTTATCCGGAACCGGAAAACTTTACCAAAAAAACAGAAACAAAGTGAATAAAAGCTGAAAACTAACAACTAATAATGCATCTACATTTAAATAGTGCGAAGAAACTATGCTATTTAAAAAAATAACTCTTTTTAGTGGGATATATATGTATATATATATTTATAGACGAACTAAGATATAAACAGTATTTTTATATTTAATCCGGATCCGCGGTCAAAGCAGTAAATCCGTTGACTATATAAAATCCAGCCTGACTTATGTTCTTCATCTAGCATTTTATTAGAGGCTTTACATTCCCATAAAATTTGGATTTAACAAAATCTCATTAACTAAAAGTATGATAAAATCCAAAAACATGTTGTTAATCCGTGAACCTACACCGGTTGATCCGAAAAAACCTTGAAAAAATTGATAATATTTTGTTTTGAAAATTGATTAAAACTCCCATATATTTATAAAAGTACATAAAATTGAGTAAACTATTTGATTTCTCATATAAATTAAATATATTGTATCTAGGTTATGCATTTTTACTTATTTTTAGTGAAAATATCCTAATAATAAGGAGGAGAATCATAATGACCTCTTTCCAAAAATATTTACAAATAGGTTTCAAAACAGATATATTCTTAAGTTTATTATCTTGTTATTAGGATTTATCAAGATAAATTTTAATTTTATAACTAAAATTATGAATACTTTTTGCACATATTTATTTTATAAAAAAACTAAACCACATATTTAGAACATGATTAACAATTTTAAGATATACTCTCTGTAAAAACGGTGCAAAGTTGTTTAAATATGATTTATTTGTGTATAATGTATCATAGGAAATCTTAATAATTTATTCATTTAAATGAAAATTAAAGAATATTAATTTTCATGTATTTTTGTTCATTTATTAATTTTTTCTACAAATATGGTATATAGGTATAATTAATAAAATCTTAATATTACCCGAAAATATTTAGAGTTAAAATTGTTTTATTTAACGCTGGATAATTATTCTATTAAAAATTATAAAATATTACAGACGATTTTACAGCTGACAAACCAAATCAAATCTAAATTTTGAGTCTTCACGACTAATTTAGTATTTTATATATAATGTTAAGTATTGAACATTGATAGTAGATTGTATATTTGCAATAACGTTATGCAATTATTTGGTTTTGAAGATTAGCAACGATTTAGTTAAAACCAATGTTGGTCTGGTTTAATTTAGTAGGATTGGCAATATATTATAATCGTCCATTTAACTTCTAAAAATATAAATGATAGTGTATGCTTGTGCAATATAAAATATATACAAAATATAAATATAATATTATTTATGGTGAACGATTTAGATGATGGTGTTAGCATCATGATTTTGACTTATGGTAATATATAAAATAAAAGTGATAGTGTATGTTTGTGAAATCATAATATTTATCAGAAAAATCGTAATCGCTTTGTCGACCGTTTGGAATAATTAAATATTTGTATATTATTTCTGGTGACCGTAAATTTATCTAACGTTACTAAAATGATTTATTTGAAATATTTCAGTAACATTAAATGGTTTAGATAAAACATTTAAGTTTCTAATGAATAGGTCCAAGTCCAACAACATAGATTTTTAAGAATGTTTTTTTAATAGTATACTAGATTTTGATCTGCCTTTGAAAACGCGGATATATTTTTATTTTAATAAAATTTAGTTGAATTTGTAATTTTGATTAGAGAATAAATAATTTTAAAGTTTTCTATTTGTGTTTCAAAAAATTGTTCTATTACAATAATTTATTTTCAAACGGTGTTTTCATATCCAACCCAGACATATGATTGAACCGATAAATCTAGTGATATGTGTATCATTCAGTTCAATTTAATAAAAAGAATTATAATTATAATCTTAGAAAACCTGGTAAAAATCTAAAAAATCGCTATTAACCTAAGATCCAATATGAGATGACCCGCTAAAACCAAAAAAGTAAAAATATTTTTGAAATATTTATTAAATAATTCATACTTTTTAATATTATATAAAATTGAAAAATAACTATTTAGACTTTAATGAGATTTGTATTATGTCATTTGAAGAAAATGAAAAAATGGTAATAGGAAAATTTATTATTGATATGAAAATATTATTTTCTTTTTTTGGTTACTATGATAAGTTTGTATTTTTACTTATTTTTAGATCTAAAACTTAATTTTAATATAGTTTTTTAAAAAATTGAACCCTCAAAATTGGCATATCATTATTATGTAAAAAATGACATAATAATATTTTTTTAGTTTGCATGTATATATTCATATCCAATTTTTAAATATTATTATAGATTAAAAATGATATTCAAATTAAATGGAAACTATATACTGCATAAAAATTAAAATTATTATCATTCACAAAATATGAAAAGTATTAATTACCATAGTTATAGAGAATATTCTATTTTAGTTTAAATTAAATGCCAATAAGAAGACTTGTAAATATATTGAAATGCAAGGGTAGAATCCTAAATTTTTAAAATAGAATTCTGCTTTAATAATATAGATGTAGATGTGTATTAATTGGGGTAATGGCCTAACAAACACTACCCACAAGGGTTGTGTGATTTTATTTTCTTCTTAATTTAAATAAACTAGATTTTAGCTCGCACGTTGTAAATATTTTTTTAATTTTATTAATATATTTTATATTATTACAAATATTTTAAATATATAATTTCCATTTTAGTATTATATATGTGTAACTCTATAATATCATTGCTTATATTTCTTATCCAGCATTATTAATATAGTGATTGGTTTAATTTATTTTACTTTGTTATTAATATTTATTACTTACTAATATAGTTTCGAGTTAGGAACAATAAAATACTAATATGAAATAACCAAATAGATTAACATGAAACATTTTTTGCTGTTGTTAATCTACCCATTCAATATAGTTTTGCCATATTTACTTCATATAGCACTTCTATGTTTATATAATACATAATATAATTATAGAATTTATAAAAAGTAGTATATAATTTTTATTTTCTTTTTTATCATAAAATTATAGTTAACATTGATTTATAACAATTTTATATTACTAATTACGAAATTAATTAATTTGTTATTTGAAAAAATATTTAAGTTTTTAGGTAAGATTTTTTTTGTTTGATTCTTTCTCAGCATACTTTTTATAAATAAAAATAAATTCAAATTTATAGTTAGTTTATTATTAATGTAAATAATTAAATATGACATATTAACTAATTCTTTAAGTGGTCCTATTATGACCTGTTAATGGTAGATAAAAATTAGTATCTTAAATTAATAGATTAGATGTCTTTAGTCAAAAAATATATTCCGATCAACTATTTGCGGGTACGTCAACGGCTAGAACATGTAATTTTTGGACTCAAAATTTATCAAATCTTTGATAATGAAACATATTATGAGTTAAAAACTGGCAGAAAATAAAAATATCTCCGTAAACAATAGTCCAAAAGAGGGAGATAAGAAGAATGTCCTAGCTACTAAAGTTGGAACTGATGGACTGATCATAACTCACATACATTCCTGAGAAACATGAGCACGAAGATAATCCAAGAACCAATGACTTAAAAAAACCCAATCCTAAAGGGTTCCCACCAAACCAAAACAGGCGCAACATCGATAAAATCATGAGCAAAGATAAACTTACATCAACACCAGAGACCATCACAAAACGGAAGCGAGGCAGAACCAAATCAAAACCAAAAACCTAGGCTCAAAGACCTACAATTTTGAAACGCTAAAGAAAAAAACATATGTGAAGATTTACATGTCTTACGCGCGAACACTCGTTAGGCAGAATAGCGATCTACAAAGCTAAACTGGTCACCCTCTTCGCAAGAAAAAACCTACAAATCAAATATACTGCTTCATCTAGAAACAGTCACCCAATTCATGGTGGATAAAAAAGAGATCTAGTAGATACCTCCACAGCAAATACAACTCACAACGACGAAACCAAAAAGTTAGAACCAAGCTAAAACGAATCGAGCATGACTTCAAACAATCGAAGAGAAAATAGAAACACCATAACTCAAAACTAAAGCAAATATCAACTTGACAACTCTAAATCCGAAGTAGAAATGAAGAAATACAGTTCTGAAGCCGAAGACATCCTTCTCATCCTAGATGTCATCAAATCCAAAACTAAAATCCAAAATAAAACATCTAAAACAAGCATCCATAAATCACAAGGCAATAAAAAGGATGACACCCCTTAAAATATAAGAAATGTTCAATTAATAGAAATTCATCAGATCTGATGGTTCTTTTTTCTATGGATGACACCCCTTAACCTGCATTCTATACCACTTGACACCATATTTTTAGTTTCTTTTACTTACACAATTAAAACCCATTATCTTTGACCCAGATTTAAATAATTCTTGGGTCTGCCACTGGTTCTAATGCTAACATAGCCACCAAAACCAGCTACCAAAACCAGCTACCAAAACCAGCTGTTCGAATTCTTAACAGCGTTATATCTCTCTCTGGCGGCTAAAAAAGCTAGTCACATGTATTCGTTCTTTTTTTATTTTTACGGTTGACCTTTTCTTTCCAAAAAAGAAAAGAAGTCATATGCGTCGGCTTCTCTTTTAGTTTCATTAAACATAGGTATACGGAATATATATATTTCAATCAACTAATCAGAAAAAAACAAGTCATGCGTCGGCTTCTCTTTTAGTTTCATTAAACATGTGTACTAGGTGTACGAAATATTATTTCGATCAACTATTTGCCGATACGTCAACGGCTAGTTACATGTATTCATTATTTTTTCAGTGTCGTGTATGGCGAGACATAAAATATATGAAGAAATTCGTCGATCAACTTCCCATGGTTCTATAAATACCCATGCAATTTCCCAAATATTAATCACTGCACCAATCATTAATTTATAAACAGGTCAGTTCTCTCAACATCTCTCAACATCTCTCTCCCTCTATCCCCATATATATGATTGTTTTTGTATATGACTTAGCTATATTTGTATATCGTAACTACAGGTTTGTAATATTCGTAAGATCGATCAAGCGCAAGCAAAAGAGATGGCCCAAAAGCTGGACGCAAAGGGTGGTAAGAAAGGAAATGTATGGGATGATGGCGTTCACGAAAATGTTAGAAAAGTATATTTAGGGAAAGGCCAGGATTGTATATCATTTGTCAGGTTTGAGTATGTTGATGACTCTGAAGTGGTTATTGGAGATCAACACGGAGAACAAACACAAGAAGTTGAGGAGGTACTGATAATATGTACTTAATTATAGGTTGAAAATATCTATATTCTTCAATATTGGTTTCGTACTGAGAGTTGTTTTTTTTAATATGTAGTTTGTGGTTGATGTAGATGATTACATCGTTTACGTAGAAGCTTTCCGTGAGACAGTAACTCAAGAAACCATTGTGGATCTTAAGTTCGAGACTAGCAAAGGCAAAACCAATAGACATTTCAAGATGATGGGTCCGGGGGTAAAGTTTGTTCTCCAAGGTGGCAAAATCGTTGGGTTTCACGGCCGTTCGACCAATGTTCTTCACGCCCTTGGAGCCTATGTTTCTGACCCATTATCCACTTTTCAATTGCATGGAAAGTGGACAAAGGTAGAAATCTCTTAGATTGACATTAAAAAAATAATCTTTTTTTAACATAGATACATCATATATATAGTGGACTAAGTGACAAGAAGCTTGACTAAATTTGAAAATCAACGTAATAGTGCTTATATTATATAACTGTAGTAAACTTGAAATAATTAAAAGAATGCGTAAACCTTGATATCATTAATCAGATTGTAAAACTATTAAAATTTTGTTAACAAATGTTAGTAATTTTTAAGGTGGGGCAAAAAGGAAAGGGCCCAGGGCTAAGATGCTCACATGCCATAGCACAAGTAGGAAAAAAGATTTACTCCTTTGGTGGCGAGTTCACACCAAATGTGCCTATCGACAAAGACCTTTACGTCTTTGACCTCAAGACCGGGAAATGGTCCATTGCTCCAGCCACGGGAGACATTCCACACCTATCATGCTTAGGCGTCCGAATGGTGTCAGTTGGAACAACCCTCTATGTCTTTGGTGGCCGAGACGCTTCCCGCAAATACAACGGTTTCTACTCTTATGACACAACCAAAAACGTGTGGAAACTACTAACTCCGGTCGAAGAAGGGCCCACTCCTCGTAGCTTCCACTCTATGGCAGCCGATGATAAAAACGTTTATGTTTTCGGTGGAGTGAGTTCTACGGTACGGGTCAAGACCCTGGACGTTTACAACATCGCTGATAAGAAGTGGAAGCAGTGTGCGACCCCAGGAGAAGATTTTAGCATAAGAGGAGGATCCGGACTCGAAGTGGTGAATGGGAAGGTTTGGGTGGTTTATGGATTCAACAACTATGAAATTGATGATATATATTGCTACGATCCTGTTCAGGACAAGTGGACACAAGTGGAAACATTCGGTGAGCTGCCTTCTGGTAGGAGCGTTTTCGCTAGTGCAGTTGTTGGGAAATACATTGTGATGTTTGGAGGTGAGATAGAGATGGACCCACAAGCGCTCTAGGATGGACCCACAAGCATTCTGATAATCCATCAATCCTAGAGAGTTTGACGGCGCTCTAGGATGTTTCAGAGCATTAACTGCAACAGCAACAAGATTAAGATCAAAACCATTTAAACCAAAGAGGTGAAATATCAAAAACATTTGTCAGATGGAATCTACCTTGATTTGGAAGCTGCATAGGAAAAGGAGAAGCAGCGACGACACCAGATGGAACTGATGAAGAAGGGTTTGGGTTAGCCATCCACCCAGCTAGAGCATTGGCATTAGGAGCCGGAGCAGGAGTAGGTTGAAAAGGCTGCACAATAATTAACAGTTTTCATCAAGCTTTAAGTTATAAATAATAGAATAAGGAGGGAGAGAGAAGTAAAGAGTAAGTGATCCTACTCCACCATGTACACCAAGAGGAACGAAGTTAGAAGGTCTTGCAACAGCTGCAACAGGAAGATTCACAGGAGTGAGTGCACGAGCACCACCGTTTGCTGCAGAGCAAGAGTGATCCAAGAACAATGTTTTGATGTCAGGATTAGGCCTTGGATTTTTACATAGCTGGTGCTGCCAATTCAAGCTGCAAACAGAAAAGACAAAAAAAAAACATTAAACACTTTAAAGACTCTTTTTTAAAAAAAATTCAAAGAAAGATCATTTAAGTTAATATATAACCTTTGGTTGATCAGAGTTCTCAAGCGGGAAGCCTTGAAAGTAGGGAAGGCAAGCTTCTCACGAAACAGAGGATTTGCCTCGATCAGTTTCTTCAACTCAGTGTACATTATATTCCTGGCTGACTTTGTATCACCATACTTAGACAATTGCTCGTTCTCCCTGTGGAAATACACACACACTCTTCAACACTAAAGTTGTCTGCCTTTCAAATTATATTAAAAGGCAAAAGAAAAAAAAAAGACCTGAAATTCTCAAGAGTGAGAAGCTGAGTAATTTCTTTGTAAAGCTCCTCGTTAAACGTCGAAAAAACTTTCAAGTCTTTGGCTAATATTTCAACAGCTTTTGCTCTGTCATTTCTGAAATCAACACACACACACACACACACACACTTGGTATCATCATCATCATCAATTCAAGAACATACAAGTCTTAATGTTCAAGCAAAGAATAAAGCATTACCGATCTAGAGCTTCGAGATACTTTTGCTTCCTGATCTCAAAGAAAATCTTCATAGAGTAACGATTATCATCAACCTTAGTGAAACCTGAGAGATACTTCTCCACTTCATCCCACTCACCAGCAAGAGCTTTCTCTTCAAAGTACTTTATATTAAAGTAGAACCCTGATTCCTGCTCTAGCCTTTTAAACACACATCAAACCAAAAATTATTACAACACAAAAAAAATCTAACAGAGACAAAAAGAACACAAAAAAAAATAAACTTACTTGTGAACAGATTCCTTGAACTTCTCTTCATCTAAGAACTGAAGGATTAAGAAAACTAACTCTCTGCTCAGAGACGACATTTCATTCACCTCTCAGAGCTTTGGATCTGGTGTGACTCAATTCGATTTAAGTCGTCGTTTGCAAAATGGTTTTCTAGGGTTTTCTTGTTCTCTTCTCTCCCATCTACCAATCGATAAAGGCTGACCCCATAGAGACAGAGATAGAAGGTTGATAAGTTACGTTGCTTATCAGTGATTACCTTGCTTATCAGTGATAACGGCTCTTGCTATTGTATAAGCTGATAACCTCGTTGATCTGCGCTGTTTGGTCTGATCCTTTTGCTTGGATTTTTTATCCGATGCGCTCACGACCACGAAAAACAACAGAATGTGGATCGAAGAACTCGCTCGTAAACACGTGGCAGGTTTACTTTGCGGATATTTTAAAATGAAAAAGGTGGGATGCGAAGTGGAGGATAACTACTCGTTAAGTGGACGCGGATTCGAGAAATGGAACTGAACTGGATTGAGCAGAGTTCACTGGCGTCCGCCACATGTTACCTTGTCAGGGGGAATGACGTGGTATTGGGTATTACCGTTCATCTCGTATCGCGATTTTGTCGTGAGAAATACGGGATACTCTCGCTCTTCTACTTGTGATAGTTACAGGGCTGCTACCAAGTCGAACCAATACTTTTTTTGTTGACTGGTTCCCGAAATTATATTAATATATATTTTTCTCAACGTCAAACTTTTCATTCAGCAATAACATGAATACAAAGATTTTGATTTCATCTTTTTTTTTAATCTCATTTAATATTCAACTACAGATACAAAAATATTATATATTTATCACTCATAGATGAGCAGAACAGCCCACCGAAACCGACTGTTCGAATTCGTGACAGCCTTCTATCTCCCTCCGACGGCTAAATCTAGTCACATGTATTCATTCTTTTTTATTTTTACGATATTTACCTTTTTCTAGAAAAAAGAGAAGTCATGTGCGTCGGCTTCTCTTTTAGTTTCAATGTTTCATTAAACATAGTTGTACGAAACATACATTCCGATCAACCATTCAGAAAAAAAGAAGAAGAAGTCATATGCGTCGGCTTCTCTTTTAGTTTCATTAGACATGTGTACTAGGTGTACGAAATATATATTCCGATCAACTATTTGCGAATGCGTCAACGGCTACTCACATGTATTCATTATTTTTTCTTCGTACATGTATTCATTCATTACTTAGGGTCGGTCGTGTATGGCGAGATATAAAATATATGAAGAAATTCGTCGATGAACTTCCCATGGTTCTATAAATACCCATGCGATTTCCCAAATATTAATCACTGCACCAATCATTAATTTATAAACAGGTCAGTTCTCTCAACATCTCTCTCCCTCTATCCCATATATATATATATGATTTTTTTGTATATGACTTAGCTATAACTACAGGCTTGTAATATTCGTAAGATCGATCAAGCGCAAGCGAAAGAGATGGCCCAAAAGCTGGACGCAAAGGGTGGTAAGAAAGGAAATGTATGGGATGATGGCGTTCACGAAAATGTTAGAAAAGTATATTTAGGGAAAGGCCAAGATTGTATATCCTTTGTCAAGTTTGAGTATGTTGATGACTCTGAAGTGGTAATTGGAGATCAACATGGAGAACAAACACAAGAAGTTGAGGAGGTACTAATTATATATACTATATAACTATAGGTTGAAATATCTATATTCTTCAATATTGGTTTCACACTGAGAGTTGTATTTTCTTTTTATATGTAGTTTGTGGTTGATGTAGATGATTACATCGTTTACGTAGAAGCTTTCCGTGAGACAGTAACTCAAGAAACCATTGTGGATCTTAAGTTCGAGACTAGCAAAGGCAAAACCAATAGACAGTTCAAGATGATGGGTCCGGGGGCAAAGTTTGTTCTTCAAGGTGGCAAAATCGTTGGGTTTCACGGGCGTTCGACCAATGTTCTTCACGCCCTTGGAGCCTATGTTTCTGACCCATTATCCACTTTTCAATTGCATGGAAAGTGGACAAAGGTAGAAATCTCTTAGATCGACATTAATTTTTTTTAACATAGATACATAATATATATATATAGTGGACTGAGTGACAAGAAGCTCGACTAAATTTGAAAATCAACGTAATAGTGCTTATATTATATAACTGTAGTAAACTTGAAATAATTAAAAGAATGCGTAAACCTTGATATCGTTAATCAGATTGTAAAACTATTAAAATTTTGTTAACAAATGTTAGTAATTTTTAAGGTGGGGCAAAAAGGAAAGGGCCCGGGGCTAAGATGCTCACATGCCATAGCACAAGTAGGAAAAAAGATTTACTCCTTTGGTGGCGAGTTCACACCAAATGTGCCTATCGACAAAGACCTTTACGTCTTTGACCTCAAGACCGGGAAATGGTCCATTGCTCCAGCCACGGGAGACATTCCACACCTCTCATGCTTAGGCGTCCGAATGGTGTCAGTTGGAACAACCCTCTATGTCTTTGGTGGTCGAGACGCTTCCCGCAAATACAACGGTTTCTACTCTTATGACACAACCAAAAACGTGTGGAAACTACTAACTCCGGTCGAAGAAGGGCCCACTCCTCGTAGCTTCCACTCTATGGCAGCCGATGATAAAAACGTTTATGTTTTCGGTGGAGTGAGTTCTACGGTACGGGTCAAGACCCTGGACGTTTACAACATCGCTGATAAGAAGTGGAAGCAGTGTGCGACCCCAGGAGAAGATTTTAGCATAAGAGGAGGATCCGGACTCGAAGTGGTGAATGGGAAGGTTTGGGTGGTTTATGGATTCAACAACTATGAAATTGATGATATATATTGCTACGATCCTGTTCAAGACAAGTGGACACAAGTGGAAACATTCGGTGAGCTGCCTTCTGGTAGGAGCGTTTTCGCTAGTGCAGTTGTTGGGAAATACATTGTGATGTTTGGAGGTGAGATAGAGATGGACCCACAAGCTCACGTCGGTCCGGGACAATTGATTGATGGGACTTTTGCGTTAGATACAGAGACGTTGAAGTGGGAGAGGTTGGATAAACTAGGTGAAGAGAAAGAGGTGGAGGGGACAACGAGTGGGTCATCAGGACTATCAATACATCTTGGGATCCCGAACCTATTAGATGTAGATGTTTCGATGGGAAACCCTTTTGGAGGCCACAAGAAGAAAAAGGAAGAAGAGAAGAAGCAGGAGACTCCGGAGATCAGGGGATGGACAGCTTCCACGAGTGCGACAATTAATGGTAAGAAAGGGCTCCTGATGCATGGTGGCAAAGCTCAGACCAATGACCGTTTTGATGATCTCTTCTTTTACGAGTTCGAATAAGGGAGGGGCATGATACCATATGATATTTCATCAGCTTTCCGTTTTCGTTTTGTGTCTTTTTATGTATGTTTGCGTTGTGTGCGATTCAGTAAGGGAAGGTCGAAAAAAAGGGAAGGTCGTGATATGCATGATCCTTCATTTGCTTTATGCTTTCTTTTTCTGTATGTTTGTTATGTTTCCTTTTTAATGAATAAACTAGATCTTAATCCGTGCAGCCGCACGGATATTAATTTTTGATTTTAGTTTTTATTTATTTATACTAAATAATGTATTTATAATATTTGATTGTTTTACGTTGACTAAATTAAGAATGTGTATTTGGGTATCCATTCGAATTCGGTTAAAATCTATTCGGGTTTGAGATTTTCTATTTTAAAAAATTTATCTCTATTCGAGTATTTATAAATTTTGGTTCCGATTTGATTCAGATCTTTGTGGGTTCGAATAACCCGTTTAAACTATTTTCAAAATTTTAAAATTTATATATACTTTAAATTTCTCTAAATCTAAAGATAAAAATAATATAACATGTAAATTTGAGTAATGTAAGCCAAAATATCTAAATTAAAAATTAAAATAGGTTTAACTTGAATATTTGGATGGAGAAAAATATATATTTTAAATATTTTGGTGTTTTGATTATTGTTTATCTACTTTTGATATTTATTTTTGATTTTTTTAATATTTCAAATATTTGAGACAACTTTAAAATTATATCTTGGATATTAACTCTAAAACTAGCTAACATATTCAAGTATATAAATATGATTCAAATACATTCGAATACCCGAAATATTTTGTTCAGATCAGGTTTGGTTATGATTCTCTAGATACCAAAATAGTAAATCCGTTTGGATATTTATCTAGTTTCGGTTCAAATTTGGTAATACTTTCTCGTTCAAATTTGTTTACTGAAGAGTTGATATTATAACTTTCGTGAATTGTTTATTCAATAAAAATATATTTTTTGAAGCTGATAAAAAATAAATAATTTTGACACTGATTTAATGGAGAAGTTAGTGAAATGTGTTTAATTCAAATTTAATTTAGGAAAACACATTAATTTAAGTGGAAAAGACAAATTATTAAAATATGAAGTATTATTTAATTTTCAGTGGCATGGTAGTATAAACAAGTGTGAAAATTAAGGAAAAAATTTAAGTGGTATTTCACTTTTAATAATATAGATTTAATTTAGGAAAACACATTAATTTAAGTGGAAAAACAAATTATTAAAATATAAAGTATTATTTAATTTTCAGTGGCATGGTAGTGTAAATAAGTGTGAAAATTAAGGAAAAATTTTAAGTGGTAACTATACTATTAAAGTACAAGCACATTTGGATTTTTTACTAAACATGCCCTTTCTTTAACTCACATTGCTTATTTCATTAAGGGCAATCAAGTAATATTAATAACACATTTTTATTGGGTCATTTTTTTTGATCCAGCCCACTGCCCACATCATCTCTCTTGGGCCATTTGGGCTGATTAAGAAATCAGATCCAATTCTTATTTTTTTCCCTAATTCAAATAATTTATTTTCAACCATTCTTAATATTTTGTGTAGTGAACAAAAATTAATAACTTAATTATTATGTTTTTATTTTTAATATAATTTAAGCATTCATAAAAAAATTTGAATTTTTTCATTGAAAAGTATAAATCTTTATTAAAAGTATATATTTTTTATTAAAAAATTAACCACATAATAAAATTAATATATCAGAGTTATACCAACTTAATTCATTAAAAAATAAAGTTTAATTTTCTAAACATAAATACTCATTAGACCTGGACGTTCGGATACCCATTCTGGTACGGATTGGTTATTTCGGATATCGAGTTTTTTGGGTTTTAAAATTAAACCCCATTCGGGTTTTGAAATTAAACCTCATTCGGGTATTATAAAATTTCGGGCTGGGTTCGAGTCGGGTCTTTCCGGGTCTGGATGGGTTCGGTTCTCATGCATAAGAACCTGCAAAATAACCAAATAACCAAAGTATCTAACGGGTTCGGTTATTTGTACTTAAAGTAACCAAAGTATCTGATTCGGTTCAAATTTTTGTATCCAAATTATTCAATAATAACCAAAAATATACATTTTATACAGTTTTTTGGGTAAATTTTTATCCAAACTATCACATTTTATCCAAAAATACTCATATCGAAAATAACTACTATAGTTAACTTATAAAATTAATAAAAAATTAAAATAATTATAAATATAATTATAACATATATTTTTAGATATATTTCAGATATCTTCGGGTACTCATTTGGTTCTCGGTTCGGGTCGGATTCGGGACCGGTTCTTCGGATATAGCAATTTAGAACTCATTCAGATATTTACCCCGGGTCTGATCGGGTTCGGGACCCTGATTTTCGGGTCGGTTTCGGGTTGGTTCTTCGGGTCCAAATATTGTGTTCTGGCCTATACTCTTTTAAAGTGAAACACGATAAAGAAAAATAAAAAAGCTTAAGTCTTTTATAAAAAAAACAAATATATAAAAATATGACATTTACTAAATACGAGTATTTGTCAATTTAAAAAAAATAAAGGAAAATAAACCCGCGCTTTGAAAGCGCGGGTCAAAATCTAGTTTCACTTTTAATAATATAGATAGATTGTTTTCTTTTTTGAATTTATCCAGATAAAAAAAAGAACTTCCTTAGAACTTGTGTGACTTTGTTTTGTGAAAGAAAACTACTAAAGAATTTAAAATTCCTCCATAAAATCCATCTATTGGCCGGGAAGCAAACCATATACTCATGGCGTGAGGAATGTATCTTCAATTCTGCCACTTACTTTTAGAGCCATAGGAATGCAGGGCCTAGCTTTAGCTTTTAGAGCGCTGCATCAGATTCATAAATAAAATCAGTTTTATATACGAAAGCGACATCAATCATAATCTGGGGTTTTATATACTTAACCCCGTCTAAATCTAACTGCTTGTACTAAAAATGGCTTGTGTAGCTCTACATCGTATAAAATGAATCCCCACATAGTTACTAGTACGTACCGTGCCGGATTTGGTTTAAATATGACTCTGCTTAAACGCTTTGAATTTGATAATAACCGTTTGTGATTGTTTGTTTTGTGTCTTTGATTCAATAAGGGAGGGTTCATCAGCTTTCTGCTCTTTTTTTTTTCAGTATGTTTGCTGTGTTTTCTTCAAAGAAATGACCAGATAAAAAAATAAAGATAAATTACTTATGATGACTCAAATAATACATGTAATGAGTCAAATAACTCTCATAAACTTTTCGTTCACAATATAGTAAACCCAATAACCCCACTTGAGAAACATAACTTGATTCAAACAAGCTGCAATTATTATTATTATAACTAGGAAACGACCCCGTGCGTAAACGCCCGAAAATAGTGATTTTTTATTTTTACTTCATATTTAATTTTTACTTTATTTAAGTTTGTAATAACTGTTAAAAATTAAATTGATGTGTAATATTGTAATTGTTTTAGAAATAAATAATTATTCGTCTAACAAAATACTTATATAATGTATGAATATTAAATAACTTGTGTGCATGAAAAATGAAAAATTTTAAGCTATGCGTAAGAAAAATAAATAGTTGTGATGTGGTATTGTAATATTAAATAATATATTTATCTTCAATTATTTTTTTCATTTTTCGTTTTAGTCTTCTTATTTCTTTGATTGATTCTTTCATTGCATTTAGATTGCCATATGCCATTTTTTATATTTATAGCTATCATTTCTAAAAAAAAATTTGTATGATTACCTTCTGAAAAATTTAACATTGCACTTCCCAAGTCTCGTGATCACTTCCATAGAATTTATTGATAATCTATTTTGTAACATTCTTTATAATATTTTTTGTCTGGTTTTAAAATTAAATACTAAATTTTGTAATCATTAATTAAAAGCATAATATTTTTCAATTGTAAATTTAAATACCAAATTTTGTTTATTAATCATTAATTAAAATCATAAAGATTTTTCAATTGTATTGTACCTCTTCCATATTAATTGGATCTCATGTGATTATGTAACCATTTACTCAAGTAAGTTGAGTTATAATTAAAGGATGTGACTTTCATATTTAATTTGAAAATTTTACCAAGATTTTTTTCTGATAAAAAAGATAATTGTCTTATCACTTGGATCATTTATTGATTGTTCATGCATTTAAGAGTTTTTAAAATATAGTTTTAGTTTATACACTATAAATTACAAATAATTATAAATAATAGACTTATCTGAAATTTAATCAAATTAATTGCTGATTTACGCAAAATTCTAGTCATGTATTTGTTGAATGTGGTTACAAATGCTGTGTATGAATCATTTAATAACAAACTGTTAAGAAACTTATAATTTATTTTCATATATTTTATTTGAGATCAATAAGATAGTAGACAAAAACTAATAACCGGTTATAGAAAATGTCTTTCAACAACGTTAAATATAAACCCCTTTATAATTGTTGTTTTAAAAGATATAATGATTGTAATGCATTATCGATAAGGAAATGACAGAAGTAACATCATTAATAATTTATGTAGTTTAAGTCATCCTTAGACTTTTATTGCTATTTTAATTTTCTACTAATTATAATTAACATTAGTTATAGAGAAGAAAAGGTGAAAAGTCACAGCAACCCTATTTTAATTATTTATCTCTAATTTTTCTTAATATAAAAGAAAAATTATCACCACTTTCATATTTATCTCTAATTTTTCTTAATATTTTTGATAATATATTAATTTCATCAAGCCTTTTTATTAGAGATGATAAAATTTGTGTATCTGTTGAATTTTTTCCTTCTTAATTCATGATTTAAAGTTTATTTTTTCTTATTTTTTTAGATGTGTCAAATAAAGGTTCGGTCCAAAAATTTCAAAATTTGCTTAAATTACTAAGATAATATAAAAAATAAAAATTTATGACCTACCCTGCGGCCAAGCTTGGTCAAATATATACAGTTGTAAAAATTTTGATTCTTCACTATCAATTGGTAAAGTGAATCAATAGTTTGATAGCTGCACAAAAAAAATCAATACTTTGATAAATTACTTCATGAACTTTAAAGCAATAAAGACCATCGAAATTTAGTATTGGATAATTTAATTAAACACCCATAGAACACATAGACAGTAAAGAATAATAGGAAAAAATTATTTCTCCTAAATGAACGATCACATAACAAATTTCTGACGACCATATGAGGCCCATGAATCTTGAAAGTATGGTGTGATATCATCAGTGTTTCCTTCCCTCTATTCATCTCTCCGCTTTAATGCGGTTAGAGGAGGAGCCCCATAGTCATCACCAAAATCACTACCAGAGATAGCAGTCGTGCCATCGAAACGCAATAATAATGGATCTGAAAGATAGAGACGTGCAGGTGTGCCAAGCAACCAGAAGCGTCATATTTCTTACCGATATAAAGTTTCTACAACTCCCTTCTTCAAACTTTCTCTACTCAAAAGCCATCACACTCGGTGATAAGAAGAGATCAACAGTTCAATAAAACGACTGCGCCTTTGAAGGAAGGGATATAAGATATCAACAATTCAACAATGAACAGCCAGAAGTTGCCATTGTCAAACTAATGTTTCTCTGACTCGCTCAAGATTCTCTGACCCCAGCAAATTGATCAATTTTCTCGGCAGCCGCCGTGTCTCCGTCGTCATTTCCGTCGCCGTTCCTCTCCCTAACTCTGATTTCATCCTCTCAGCCATGGATTCCGGTGAACCTCCACCGCAATCAAAGTTTCAAACTATGACTGAGTTTCCTTCTCTCTCTGGAATCAAAAATCAACCTTCACTGTCCACTGTTCTTGTTAAAGCTCCGCTTGATGTATCCATTACTGGTGGCTCTGTCCTTGCAAGCTCCGGTCTGGTTCAAGGCGGAGGTTCTGTTCAAGGCAACGACACTGTTGCAGTTGGTGGAGACTCTGTTACTGCTACTGGTGGATCTGTTACTGCAGGTAGTCCTATCGCTGCAGTCTCTGATTCAGTTCGAGGCAGAGAAGTTGCAGTTGGTGGTCCTATCCCCGTTGTAGATGGTAACCCCTCATATCAACCCAGTTTTGGATTGGGAGCCTGGTCCAAACCACTCAACACTTCTTCAGATCATTCTGCATCCACTCTCCTAATGCAAACATCTAAAGACCTCTTGGCCGAGCTTTCATCAGAATCTCAGTGGCCTTCGTTGTCGACTGCGACTCACACTAACCAGCGTCGACGTCAAAATGTAACTTCAAGAACTAATGTGCAAGCTTCATCTTTCAAAAGCAATGATGCTTCTGATCAAGCTTGTTTCCAAAACTCTTTGGAACAAGTAAGGGAGTATCCTTGGGCAGCTAAGATGGATAAAACCAAGAGGAATCTACATCAAGTAACCACTCCAGAATTTCTTGAGGATGGAACACCCAAAGTTCGTATTCCATGTCATGTACTCTTAGAGGGTTTGGAGAATCAGAAAGAATTTGTTTTAGGACAATTCTATAGGTGCTCAGCCCCTCCTAGTGGATTAGTTCAGTCGGTGGTGAATAGGATTTGGGGAACTAAATGTCCTATCTACACGCGTCAATTATCTGATTCATCTTTTCTCTTCCACATTCCTCATGAGCCTACTCGCAAATGGGTAACACAAAGAGGAATTTGGCATGTTGATGACTGCATTTTATTTGTCTCTGCTTGGAATCCTGCTGGAACACTAGCACTACCTGAAATTACTACTATCCCGGTTTGGCTTACACTGAAGGATATTCCCCATCAGCTTTACTCTAAAAAGGGAATAAGCTGGATAGCTTCGGGTATAGGTGCTCCAATGCTTACAAGTAGGCCTTGGCTTGATCCCATTCTTATGGGCGAGGCAAAAATACTTGTAGAGGTTAAGCTGGATAGACCTTTCCCACAACGAGTTGCTCTTGAAGATGAGGATGGGTCCGTATCTATGGTCACTGTTATCTACTCATGGCTCCCATCCAAATGTCCAAAATGTGGACAGTTAGGACACAAGGCTCCAAGATGTCTTGGTCTTCCTCCTATCCCTGTTCTTAAATATAGTCGCTTCGTTGAGCCGCCACAAACTCGTACACCTCTTAGTCCTCCTGTCACTGATCCGATACATCATGGATCAACTCTGGTAACTGAAGCACAAATGACTTCACATGCTCTTTCAATTGATGCCCAAGGATGCATTTTACTAGATCAAGAGAGGAATGACGAGATCCCGTCAAACGTGCCATCTGAAGCTACTGCATACAACACTGATGCAAATGTCTCAACCCTCCAAATAACCCATTCTGCCTCAATGGAAACTGAGGCTGTCCCTCCTATAAGTTCACCAGCAGATAACTCCACAGCTACCAACGCTTCACCATCTGATATAGCATGTGTTCCTGAAACTACACAATTGAACACTGATTCTGATTTCAATGGAAACATCACTACATCAACTTCTGTTTCACCTTCTTCTTCTGCTCCTTTAGACTTTGCTACTGCAGGTATACTGTCGCTTTCTACCCCTGTGGTGGACTTTAAATGTAAATCCAGTGTAGATGGCATCCGAGATAGTTGCTTGCAGTTAAGTGATGCCCAAGGATCAAACAGGTTTGCTAATCTAGCCATGTTAGAAGAAGACATACAGCTGGATGTTGTGACCTCCCCCTCTCAACCTCTGTCACCATCAGTCAAAACCAGCGCTCAATTTGTTTTTAACTCTTCCCTGCCCTCAATGCCACCTTCATTCTCAGACTCTTTTGTTGACAATGTTGTGGCTTCAAGTTCCGATAGTTTCGATATGGTGCAAAGATCTCGTGGAGGTCACTGCTTAAAACCATCTCAGAAGCTAAAGGATATGGAATGGTGCACTATCAGTGGGAAAGGAAGGCGTGGAAGAGGTACTACTCCTTACAGTCGTCGATCTCACTAAAACTTTTTATTCAAAAAGTTTGTCATCTTCCGATGTCTTCTTTTATGTTTTGCTTTTAAGCAAATGTGTTGCTTTGATTTACCGTATGTTTAACTTCTTATCATGAACTTAATGGCCGAGCCATTTTCTTGTAAACTTTCTAGTATTTTAATAGCAAAAATTTCGTCAAAAAAAAAAAAAAAAGATTCTCTGACCCAATCCTTTCGTAACTTTCCTTGGCCTTTCCTGTTTTTGGGTAATAATTTGTTTGTGTTTTAGTCAAAAAAATTATTTGTTTGCGTCTCTTCACAGTGATGTCCTTCTTGTCGGTACTCTGTTTTGTTTTGATCTGTCTCCTTTGATGCTCTGTTTTTCTCTAAATATCACATCTGTATGTAAACTTCTCTTCTTGATTTATCCCGAACAAACTCGTTTTATAAATCAGTCATGTTTCTCTCTGTACATCTGGTTCTTGATTCGCAAAGAGACCACACTTGGCGACTACAGCGATGACTATTGTGTTGCCCAACACAAAAGCAAGATCACGTTTGATGAGAAACGGTAAGACCAAAGTCCTCAGACATAACTAAAACATTCGGGTAAGGTGTTCAGAAATCCCTTCTTCAGATTTTCTCTAATTTCCAAAGACATCAGATTACAATACAACGTGTCAATAAATGGCTGTGTTGTTTGCAAAAAAAAAGAAGAGGGGCTGTGACTACGACGGAGGAGAAGAAGAAAAACTTCTACGTGCGCATTATAATTTACTGATAAACTAAACTATACTTATTTTTTTAAACACAACTAAACTATACTTCAATAATAAAGATTACCAACAAAACATAGTTAACGAAGACTAAGAAGAAAGAAAAAGAAATAGACGCTGGAAAAGATGTACCGTAGAACGACAGATGAATAATGTGTAGAAAACATGAAACATAGATATATAGGTTGATAAGGGACACCATTAAAGGGTGGCAACGGTTGAGAAGAGGAGGCGATTCGTAGAAGATGGCAACGACAATTTTTTGATGACGTCAGCAACTCAAAGGAAGATAACTTTTTATCCCTTAGATCATCAAACGAAAACAAACTCAACCGTTTGATTATAACTTTTTTTTTCCTATAAAAAACAAATGACATCAGCAGATACTAAATTTCAGTTTGCTATTATATATAGATTATTATAAAGTTCATCAACAAAGCCTAGCCTAATCTTATGTATGTTCTTGTCGTCTCCTGACGATGATAATCAACAGGTTCCTATGTTTCCTATAATTATCTGCCTATAAATTAACCAACCGAACTTTTGATGACGAGTTCAAAAGAAAAAGAACACCAAAACAAACCGGACCGAAAAAAACAAACCGGACCGGACAGGGGCATTTGAGTTGATGGCAAAACAGTAAATTAAAAGGAGTTGGAGCCTTCTTGTTTGGTTTACTTCCGCCAAAACACAGCCTTTTAGTTTTCTAATATCGCCGTCTCTCTTGTTCCTCAAAACCCTAGAACAAGTTCACTAAAACCCCTCTCTCTCTCTCTCTCTCTCTAGACTTGTGTGCAGTTCCGTCGACAACAATGTCTTCCAAGGGACTGAAACCGACCAAGAGGAAAGATAACGAAAGCTCCGAGAAACCAGATGCTAAGAAGCCGAAGCTACCCCCGAATACGATTCAGAACCAAAAGCCGAAAGCTTTTGGAAACAACAACGACAAGAGTGTTAACCTGTCCAAGAAGGAGCGTCGTGTACAAGCCTAAGGTTATTTATAAATCTAATCTTTTTTTTTTTTTGCAACTCCAAAGCTAAAAAAAACAATTTGAATTTGGAATCTAGGAAGGTTTACGATTCTTGATTGTGTGTGTTTTGGTTTTGCAGGAGCTGACAGAAGCAAGGAAGAAGAGGAGGAAGCCTCACTACACTCTCGAGCAAGTATGTTCCTTTTAATAATCTAATCTAATTATACTTTTTTTTATTGGAGATTCATAACTAATCACCTCTTCTTCGTACTTACTTTAATATATCAGGAGCTTGCAACTCTGTGGGAGAAGATGAGGCGTCGTGATATTGGCAAGGAGGACCGTTTAAAGTTTGTAATCCAATTTGATTAATGTTCTTTTTTCTTCTTTGTTGATTTAAAAACGCACTAATCTTTATACTTGGTGTTTATTTTATCTTTTTTATTAGGCTGATATCGGAAGCTTTACTGAAGATGAAGGGGAAAATGCACGAGATTGCTGTCTCTCATGTTTCTTCCCGTGTTCTCCAGGTTTGTGTATTTTTGTGTATCTTTGAATCCCTAGTGCTCTGTCTCTTACAAATTGTGTTTTCTTTTTTTGTCGCTTTAGACTTGTTTGAAGTATTGCTCACAAGCTGAGAAGGAAGTTGTATACAAGGAACTTCATCCCCACTTTCTGAGCCTGTCTTCTAATACATACTCTGTTCACGTGTTGAAGAAGATGCTTGATGGAGGTGAGAGCTTAACTTAACAAGCCTAACTGTGTATTCTTACTTTTTTATTATACATTTTTAAAGCTGATTTATCTGGTTTTTATTAACGCAGCATCTAAGCAGCAGCTTTCAGCTTGTATATCCAGCCTCCGTGGACACGTGGCCTCTCTCCTCCGTCACATGGTCGGATCTGTTGGTATGTAGAGTTCGTTCTCTGAAGATGTTTCACAGAGCATTACTGACATGTTTTTCTTTTGGAAGCTCACTTTATCTTTTTTTTTTCTTTTAATTTCAAGTTGTGGAGCATGCGTACCATCTGGGGAATGCAGCACAGAAACAAGAACTCCTTGGAGAGTTGTACTCAACAGAGCTTCAGTTATTCAAAGACTTGAACTCAACTTCCGAGAAAAGGTAAAAAAATTTATGTTCTCTGGCTTGTCTCTCTTATTCTGTTTCTCACTCTTTACTACAATGAACTGATCACATTACTTACTCAATGGGGGTTTCTCAGGGTGGTGGACATCATAGCTAAGCTAGGATTACAAAAAGGATCTGTTAATCGACACATGACTGCCATTATCCAACCAATTCTTGAGAAGGGAATTGTCGACCACACCATCACACACAAGTTGCTGATTGAGTACATGACTATAGCTGACTAAGGTATTTTAAAAAAAAAAATGTGTGCGGAGTAAAAATTTCTTTTGCTTTCTAACTTTTACTAAATGTTTTTGTGTGTGTGTGTGTGTGTGCGTGCAGACTTCTGCTGCGTTTGTGATTCAGCAACTGTCAGGCCCGCTTCTTATACGTATGGTCCACACCCGTGATGGTTCTAGGCTTGCTATGCTTTGTATCAAACATGGAAGCGCTAAGGTGCTGCACTTCTCCTCCTCACACATACTTTATTCGTGATACTTTTTTTTTTGTAAATATCAAAACAATCAACCTTAAATTGTTTGTAATCATATTCTTTTGCAGGAGAGAAAGAAGATTATCAAAGCAATGAAAACCGATGATAATATAAGCCATGTTGGAAGTATTGCTTCTGATCAGTATGGAAGTATGGTAAGAACACCTCTAATAATTATTTTCTCTTAGTGTTTTGCTTTACTTTATAATCGTTTTTCTCATATAATCCCTTGTCTACCATATGTTCTCAGGTGCTTGCATGTATTTTTTCTTTAGTTGATGACACAAAGCTAGTAACAAAGGTAAGTTTCCGACAAAATATTTCTGGCATTATATATGTTTTGTTCTGTTTTCTTTCTTATAAACAATCTTGTTCAACCTTGTGCAGATTATTGTTCGTGAGCTGGAGGCCAACTTGAAGGAATCTTGTTATGGGAAAGGTTTGTGTATGATGACATCTAAACTTTAGTTGGCTTCATGATATGTTGTAGACTACTACTCTTCTTAGCTTTATTTAGGCTATCTGTGGCTAATATGTTGAGTTCTTCTGGTATTTGTTTTCAATCTTAACGTATGGCTTTTAAAAAATTTTGTGCAGAATGGAAGGAGACCACTATTGCAGTTACTTCATCCAAACTCTTCACGCTATTTCAGTCATGATGATTTGGCCTCTCTTGATCTGTCTATTCCATCACTGTGCTTAATGGTATGATTATATTAACCCCAACTGTCGACGCAACTAAAATGCTTGTGGATAAACGGGATGTAAAAACTTGCCTACTAATTACCATTAAATTTCAGGATAAGTCTGAAGCAAAGGACTACAGATGACAAAGAATCTGCTGAGGAGGCGAAAGATGAGCAAGAAGATACTGTAACTGAACAGAGCGGTCTTGAAGAAAATGTCACAGTTGCAGGCAGTAAAAAAGATCCCCTTTTGAGAAGGCAGGAGTTGTTAGTCAAGAGTGGTCCTTGCTGACGGTATGTTTGAGTTTGACTCTTTTTTTTTATATTTTTTTGTTTTAGTTATTCTTGCTAATCATGAGAGATTCCTGTTTTTGTTGGACAGAGGCTTATTGATGTCTGTGTGGAGAACGCTGAGGAGTTCCTGAAGTCTAACTTGGCCAAAGAGGTCATGTATGAGGTATTGAGTTTTGGCTTTTAGCATTTTTTTTTTGTTGTAATGGTTTTAGTCCTGTTATGAGAAACGATAGGAGAGAGTTAAATGCTTGTGATACCAATTACACCATATTTGTTAGGGTATATACTTGTATCCTCTGATCTCCTCCACGACAGATGCTACATTAATCGAATAACAATGCTATTTTCTCCAGTTGTCTCATTCTGTATTGTCATGTTTTATTGCATATCAGGTTGCAGTGGGAGGCTGTGATGGTATTCTTTTGCCAACTCTGAGCGAGAAGCTGCGTGAGCTCTACGAAGCCATTGCCTCTGTAGCAGCAGAGCCGAAACCCGAAGAATCAGAGAAGGGTTCACAGCACATCCTGGAAGACTTTCACTCAAACCGAACAATAAGAAGGCTGGTTTTGGACAGCCCTACTTTTGCTTCCATTCTTTTTAAGAAGGCCTTGTCTGGAAAATGTCGGTCATGGGCTCAAGGACACTGGTTAGCCTAATTCACTTCTCTCTTATATATATTTATTTATCTTTAAATAGCAAGTCCTTGAAATCTGAATCTGTGTTCATTCTCCTTTTCTGCAGTTCAAAGATATTAGCTGCGTTCTTAGAGACTCAAGATCTTCAAGTTCGTGAGATGGCTAAGGGAGAACTGCAAGTGTTGGTGAACGAAGGTGCGATTAAAGATCCCAGAAACCAAGAAACCCTAATGATGCAGCCAGCATTATTGCTGAATCACTTGGCTTTTTTTTGTTAGTGTCTTTTCAAACAGGTTACTAGGTTTCAGAGACTTGGTTTATGTCTACAAGTTTTGTCCTTTCTTTATACTATGTTTTATTATCTTAATGCAACTTTAAAAAACCTCTATTACAATGTATTCAAACTCAATCGTTAATTGTCCTATGTTTTAATCATGGTGAGATTGATTCTCATAATTCAACTCAATTGGATCCTTTAGTCCCTAATCATCAATCCATACCAATTTACAAAAACATGTTGAAATTTTTAATCGCTCATTTATAGTCTTAACCATTCTCTTCACATCAAATCAATCATTTATTATACACAATGCAGATGCGTATATATCACATTTGTTGTTGAAACTCAAAAGTGTGATGTGTGTATGTGTTATTAGAGGTTAAAGAAGAGTTAAATTAACAAGGGTGAAAGAAGAGACAGAGAGCAGAGATATCATCCATGGCAATGCTTCTTCTTTTCTTACGCCAAAGCATCATAGCTTTCTCCACCAATCTCTTTGCACTCTTTCTTCTGTCTTTCACTCCTCTTACTTATTTATACATGTGTCTGTCTTTATTTTGATTCAAAAACGATTATATTTGATATATTACCTGTAGACAGTAAAGGCAAGACACAAAAGGTCTGGAAACAAAAGGAGATTGTGGTTTCAGAAACATTGAGTTCTGTTTCTGAAACAGAGCGACAAGATGATCTGGTGGATGCAAGAATGGGCTTTGGACACTTGAAGGCTGAGACAAGCTTCACCAAGATGGGCTCGATGGAGACTATACAGAAGCCCATTCAAACTCACAACAACACAACGGCTACAAAGGACGTAAAACAGAGCAAGGAACAAGACAAACAAAGTGGTCCTGCAACGTACGGAAATGAGAAGCCAATAGCATTACAGAATCGGTTCCAGCTGTTAGGGATCCAATGAAGAAGTGAAGACCAAAGTGACAGCTAGGAATCGATCTAGGGTTTTGACTCTTTAGTATAAATACTTTTCTCCGTTGTAAAGAAACCTTTCAAGCAAAACAGAAATAAAAAATGAAAAGCTTCAAGTTTATCTTTCTCTAGATTTTTTATTGTTTACATGGTATCAGAGCCCACGGCGGTTCATGGGATTTCATTTCACACACTTCTTGTATCAATAAAGCTCCAAACTTTTTATTTATCTTCTGCTAATGAAAAAAAAAGGGGTTCTTCAAATCTGCTGAGTCTAGAGTTACACTTCCTTGCTCACGTCATCTATCTTCAATAGAAGAGAAGCACGAGAGTGGGTTACAGATCTGTTTTGCAAGAATTATGAAGAAGCCTGGTCACGTCAGAGAAGACTTTGGTAACGCCGGAGACTATGGTCGCTCGTCCCTGAAGATGGGAAAGCAAAATCAACAAAGGAAAAGCTTCCGTTGACATAGCACGGGTTCTGCAAGGCTTCAAAGGCTGAAGGTTTCAACTTCAAGAGATTATGGTCTGAAACTTAAGCCTCTCCTCACGGTAATTGCTTTCTTGTCTTAGAAAAAAAAAGAGCTTGCCGTTGATCTATTAAGAAGAATGGGGCTTGTTGGTCACTGATTGGTGCTTTATAGCTGCTTTTATCTACGTGATTGGAATGGCTTTGCTTGGTTGGTTTTGGTTTGGGTCTGAAAAGAATTAAGTTAGGTGCAAGTCTCTGGTTTTACTAAGTGCACACAAGGTGCTCGAGTAAATGCCAAGAAGGTCAGATTATTGGAATGCAGATATGGTGGTACACTAATAGGAAGCTGAGAGTGATTAGAGTTCCAATAGATGTGGGAAGCAAATTTTATCAGCCATGAGATAGCTTAGTTGAGTTAAGAGGGTAAAAAAAAAAAAAAAAACCCCAACTCATGGTGAGACAAATAGGTCAAAAGAACCTGAAGATGTTCTCACCCTAATGACTATTCTCTAAGCTGATTGGAGTTATCTATCTACTTCACTTGGACCTCTGGCTGCTCAAGCTACTATCACAGCCATCTTCATTGGCTATTCAAACTTGTCATCTTGCTTCCACCGACCCCAAGTTTGCGGGGGAGTATTAAACTGAAGCCCAATACAAACCCAGTGTATGAAGAATGACCCATGTAACTAGGTTTACTAGCAAGTTTGATAATAGTATAAATATCTATGTTAGAGAATTCTCTTGGAACTTTGGCTGCGTTTCAAGCAGCCTCTTCTCCATCTTTTATGATATCAATATAATCTTTTGTTTTTGGTGACAATCTCAAGTCTTCTCCTTTCTTTAGTTTATTAACTTTAGTTTCTTAGTCTTTCAATAAAGCTCTATGAGCTATCTTTCTCTTCGATAAAGTTATAATCTATCTTAGTTTCTCAAAAGATGCATGCTCCGACGGAGAATGATTTTCAATTACTAAAGCGAGTTCTCAGGTATCTCAGAGGCACAACAAATCTGGGAATCTCGTTCAGTTCAACTACAAACTCCATAGTCAAGGCGTACAGTGATAGTGATTGGGGCGGTTGTCCTGACACGAGAAGGTCTACAGGTGGTTTCTGTACATTCTTGGGCTCTAACCTCATCTCTTGGTCAGCTCAGAAACAACAATCTGTCTCACGAAGCTCAACAGAGGCCGAGTACAGAACACTCTCAGACACTGCTGCAGAAATAGTCTGGCTCATGAACATCTTGACTGAAATTGGAATACCCATCTCTTCTCCACCTGAATTGTTTTGTGACAACTTATCGGCTGTATATCTCTCTGCTACACCAGCTATGCACAAGAAGTCCAAACACTTTGAGGTGGATTTTCATTTTGTAAGGGAAAAGGTAGCTCTGGGCAAACTCATCGTTCATCACATTCCTGGAGTTCAGCAATTGGCAGATATTTTTACAAAATCTCTTCCAGTAAAGACGTTCCAAGAACTCCGGTTCAAACTTGGTGTGGTCGCTTCTCCCACACAAAGTTTGAGGGGGCATGTAGACAGTAAAGGCAAGACACAAAAGGTCTGGAAACAAAAGGAGATTGTGGTTTCAGAAACATTGAGTTCTGTTTCTGAAACAGAGCGACAAGATGATCTGGTGGATGCAAGAATGGGCTTTGGACACTTGAAGGCTGAGACAAGCTTCACCAAGATGGGCTCGCTGGAGACTATACAAAAGCCCATTCAAACTCACAACAACACAACGGCTACAAAGGACGTAAAACAGAGCAAGGAACAAGACAAACAAAGTGGTCCTGCAACGTACGGAAAGGAGAAGCCAATAGCATTACAGAATCGGTTCCAGCTGTTAGGGATCCAATGAAGAAGTGAAGACCAAAGTGACAGCTAAGAATCGATCTAGGGTTTTGACTCTTTAGTATAAATACTCTTCTCCATTGTAAAGAAACCTTTCAAGCAAAACAGAAATAAAAAATGAAAAGCTTCAAGTTTATCTTTCTCTAGATTTCTTATTGTTTATATTACCCCCATCGGTGGCCAAAATGAGAAACTGGTCCTTGCTGGTTATCTTTCGGTATGTCACTTCCGGTTCAGAGACTAAACCGAAGTCTTTGAGGCAGTAATCTCCAAACACTCGTGAGACAGCTAAACCGAGTGATCTGCCATTTGGCATACCCACCCGGTACACTCCCGGTTCATCATCTAGGCAAAAACAATCGTCCATTCGATTGTTTTGTCCGTTCTGCTTCCTCTGTTTAACCGGTTAGCAATACATACCAAATGTTAATTCAGATCTCGTATAATCTCTCAATCTGAATATCTTGTGGTGATTTTAGAGAAATACCGGGAATGTTCGGTTTAAAGTCTACTGATAGCTGAACCGGCACTAAACCTACCCCATCATCAGAAGTTGTTGCTATTACTGCTCTTGGGTCACCGGCATTTGCCACAACAAGATGATCACACTTCAAATGCAAACAAAGAAAGTTCAACACTTAACATCTTTTCTATGTCATCTTATTATACCATTTGGTTAAGAATGATGATTGTACCTGCAAGACCGCGGTGAGGGCGGTCTTGCAGCCACTGCAGTAAGAATCAATTGCCGGATTGTTTTTGAGATCAAGATCGATGAGGGAGAATGTTTTCAGGCAAGCTTGCTTCCATAGATCAAACCGAGAGAAGCATATGCTTTTTAAGTATTATTTAAACATATATATGTGTATGTGTGTGTATGAACTAGTATAACATAAATTATGTAAAAATGTAGAATTTTTTAAAATTTAAATAAAATATCTATATTATTCTTACACATAAACCACACCTAATATGAAGCTTTTCTTTTCAAAATTGGTATATAAAATTTGTGTACAATTTGGTCCCGCACTTGTTATTGTTTTGTTACGTTAATACGGAAGCAAAATATTAAAGCTATTGTATGAAGGGGTGACTAAAAAGTGTCCCGCACATTGAAACGCCCGCTCCGCTCAAAACACTCATAACCTTTTAGTTGTGTGTGTGTGTGCAGTTTACAACTTACAAGATTTCCACAGAGCTAGGAACATAAGAGCACACAAACACAGGTGGGCTACAACAATATGGGTTCGTGGGGAGGTCAAGAGAAGGATCTACGAGTCCTCCGAGATCCACTTGTTTGAAATGACTATTTTTACCAATGATGCAAGCAATGTTGCGAGTAATGCGGCCAACCTCATCTCTGGCTTCATCAAGAACCACTGCCACCTCCTCCTCCTCCTCCTCAACGAAGAAACTCCCACAGGTATAATGAAACAGAAAACCCGTGAGTGGTTTCATATCAACACTTAAGAACAGCTTGTTCCACGACACTGCATTGGGCTCGATCTTGCTACTAATCCAAATCTTGACCGTGTATGGAGAAATACCGTCTTCCTGATATAGCACAGCAAGCTGCTCTTCTCTAACACTAGAGATGGTCACTATCTCGTCAAAGGAGTGAAAAGGCAGAGGCAGACGCGGCCCAAACCTCTCTTTTGTAAAATCAAAACAGAGTAAGAAATCGCGGAGATCTGATATATCTGTTCTTGGAACTAATGAAAGCTTCTCTTCAGCAACCCAGTAAGTGTTTCCCTTTAGAGACACGCCACGGTGATAATACCCTAGAGTCCAGTCAGGGTTGACATCAACTACTTTCCACGAGTTAGAGCTCAAACTGTAGAGTTCATACTCACGAACATGGCGCTTTAATCTCCAGTCGTAGAAATATATATATCTCAAGATTTTGTGGCTACGAACAAGTGAGCAATTCTTCTCGTATCCGAGAACGTACTCGCCAAATCTTTTGTAAGAATCTCTGGGTTCGATCCACCTTGTTTGCCCACTATAAGGGTTCCAAACCACAACCCGAGGGGTTGTCATGTATTCGGTGATGCATAACAATAAACCGTCGCAGTGAAAGATGTTAGATATCTCGACTCCATCAGCAGCAGCAGCGGGATCCTTGTGGTTTAGGCTAACGAGCTTGCCTATACGCTCTATAGATGGTGGAGTGAGGAGATCAACGCTCATCAAATAAACCTTATAGTCCAGCAGCATCACCACCTTCCTCCGCTGATTCTTACCGAGGTGCTTCTTTATAAATCCCTCATCTTTGGTTAAAGTGTTCCACGTTTTACAAGCAGATCTTACTCCTCCCAGAGATGTAACCGGAAGCCAAGAGAGCACCTCCTCTGCCACATCCCTTGGAAGGTCGGATATCATCGTCGCTTTTGTTTCAATGATCGAATCTTTGTTGTAAATAACCTTCAAAATTTAGGGTTTATCTATACATATATATATGTAGAGAGCCAGAGCTATTATGTACACTATATAAATTAGGTCATGTACTTTATTTTTGGTTTTTTGGTAATTTACTTATTTAGTTCGTTAAGACTTATCCAGCAAGTTATTGTGTTTTTTTTTATTATGTATTGTGTGCATCTTTACTTATAATAAACTTATGTTAAGTTGTTAACTAAAGAATAGTTATTGACGTAATTTCACAAAAATCATCATGCTATTACAAAATCTACTAAAATATCATGCAAAAGGTTTACTTGTCCTATACATACATTATGTAAATGCATATGTATCACATCTTGGTTGTTGAAGCTGAAAACATTGATGTGTGTATGAGTTATTAGAGGTTGAAGAAGAGACAGAGAGCCGAAATATCATCCATGGCGATGCTTCTTCTTTTCTTTGGCCAAAGCATCGTAGCTTTCTTTACCAATAAGCATACCCACATGATTCATTTCAATCTTTACCTCTTCCGGTTTAATCGCTATCATCTATTAAACCATTAGAAATTTCTGGTGACAACAAGCTATTATAGAGGTGGTGGGTAAATTTTTTTTTTATTTTGATATTTTATCATATTAACTTATAATTAATTAGGTAATATAAAATATAATCTAATCTACTAATAATAGGAATCCTAAACAATGTTGAAAAGTTATGAATTTTTATAGAAATTTTATTTTTTGTTAAAAGTTGTGTCTTTTCATTATTTGTTTAAATTAATATTTGTGTATTAGTTAGTATTTAAATTGAAAACATGTAATTATTTAAATGAAAAGTTGTGACTATTCATATATGTATCATTTCAAAATAACTACTTTAAATTGAAAATATATGACTATCTAAATTGAAAAAATTGCAACTATTCATATAATTATCATTTTAAAATAACTACATTTATATTAAAAAATTTGTGACTATTCATATATATAGAAAGTTGCATCTCTTAATTTTTGTACAAATATTTATGTATTTTCATTTTTATTATGCTTTTATCTATTTATTAATATTTCATAAATATTTGTAAATTTTTTATATCTAAAAATCAGTGTATTAAAATGAAAAATTAAATCTCTTGATTTTTATACATGAAAGTTTCATCTCCTATATGGTTTACATGAAAAAACCTTAACATTGTTGAAGTTGTGTATTTTTAAATAAATTTTATTTCTTGTTAAAATTTATATATTTTCATTATATATTAAGGTGTGTTTTTTATTGTTTGTTTCAAGAGTTGTGTATAAGTTAGTATTTAAATTTTATACAAATATGTTTGTTTTCAAATTTGCATATTACACATATCTAATGATTTTGTATATTACACATATCTAATGATTTCAAATTTGCATATTACAAATATGTTTGTTTTCAAATTTGCATATTACACATATCTAATGATTTTGTAATACTAACTAAATCAAATTAGTTTACGAGGCGTTCGTACTTCTTCGTTGACGACATAATAAACGATATATTTTTAATTAAGAAGATTTTAATCTTTCAAAAGAGATTTTTCTGTTTATTATAAAGTTATATAATTTAAATTTTAGAGTAACTTACTTAATTTAATAAAAGATGTATAAATGTTTTGGTATGAAAACATATAATTATTTATACAGTATTTTCATTCTATATCCAAACTTTTTTGTGTAATGTCATAAGACTTTCTTGGAGTGTTCTAAGAAGTTATTAAACTGTATTTGAACGTCACTACCGTATACACTGGATTGTTTCGAAGCAATTTTTAGAGATTTTGGAGTTATTTAAATGCATAACTGCACATAATTTTCAGAATTTTCAGAGTTTTATGAACTTGATGTGATCGTCATTACCCTGCCCACGTATACATTTTAAGCAACTTTGGGAGATTTTGAATTTTTTGAAATGTATAATTGCACAGAATCTTCAGAATTTTATCTATTGATTGAGAATTAGCTATTGTGATATTGAGCTCATCTTTTCAGAAACAGTAAACATTTTGATTAACTTTCTAATGCCACCAGTTTGAGGACAATCGGGTCCTTAGTCAAAAGTTTTGATAAATTTACTGAAGAGTGGTCGTTTGACGAAAAAAAACTTAATATCCTAAGCCATCTGTGGACATTGCACAAAAGGTTGTGGAATGTCAGCAGACATCCTTGGAATGTCATAAGACTTCTTTGAAATGTCATAAGACTTCCTTGAAATGTCCTCAGACGTTCCAAAACTGTATTTAAACGTCATTACCCTATCCACTAGTTTGTTTCGAGCAATTTTGGGAGATTTTGGAGTTTTTTTTTATTTTTTTAATTTTGGAGTTATTTAAATACATAATTATACAAAATTTTCAGAAAGTTCAAAAATTTCAGAGTTTTATGAACTTAACAAGTGATGATAGTTTTACTGAAGAGTGGTCGTTTAACGCACGAAGAAGAAACTTAATATCGTAAGACATCTGTGGACATTGCACATAAGATTGTGGAATATCACCATACATACTTAGAATGTCATAAGACCTCTTTGGAATGTCATAAGACTTCTTTGGAATGTCATAAGACTTCTTTGGAATGTCATAAGACTTCTTTGGAATGTCATAAGACTTCCTTAGAATGTCCTGAGACGTTCCTAAACTGTATTTGAACGTCATTACTGTATCCACTAGTTTATTTCGAACAATTTAGGGAGATTTTAGAGTTATTAAAATACATAACTGCACAAAGTTTTCAGAATTTTCAGAGCTTTATGAACTTTTTATGATCGTCATTACCCTGCCCACAGATACGTTTTAAGCAACTTTGGAAGATTTTGAGTTTTTTTTTGTAATGTATAATTGCACATAATCTTCAAAATTTTATCTATTGATAGAGAACTAGCTATGGTGAAATTGAGCTCATCTTTTCAGAAATGGTAGAGATTTTGATTAGCTTTCCAATGCCACCAGTTTGAGGTCAATCGGGGTTCTTAGTCAAAAGTTTTGATAATTTTACTGAATAGTGGTCGTTTGACGCACGAAGAGGAAACTTAAGATCCTAAGCCATCTGTGGACATTGCACATATGGTTGTGGAATGTAAGCAGACATCCTTGGAATATCATAAGACTTCCTTGGAATGTCCTCAGATGTTTTTAAACTGTATTTGAATGTCATTACCCTATTTTGGTTTGTTTCGAGCAACTTTGGGAGATTTTGAAGTTATTTAAATTCATAACTGCACAAAACTTTAAGAATTTTCAGAAATTTCAAAGTTTTATGAACTTAACAATGCCACCAGCTTGAGATCAATCGGGGTCCTTAGTCAAAAGTTATGATAGTTTTACTGAACAGTGGTCGTTTGATGCACGAAGAAGAAATTTAATATCTTAAAACATTTGTGGACATTGCACATAAGGTTGTGGAATGTCACCAGACTTCTTTGGAATGTCATAAGACTTCTTTGGAATGTCATAAGACTTCCTTGGAATTTCATAAGACTTCTTTGGAATGTCTAGAGACGTTCCTAAATTATATTTGAACGTCATTATTGTATCCACTGGTTTGTTTCGAACAATTTTGGGAGATTTTAGAGTTATTTAAATACATAACTGCACAAAAATTTCAGAAATTTCAGGGTTTTATGAACTTTATGTGATCGTCATTACCCTGTCCACTGTTACGTTTTGAGAAACTCTGGGAGATTTTGAGTTTTTTTGTAATGTATAATTGCACAAAATCTTCAAAATTTTATCTATTGATAGAGAACTAACTATGGTGAAATTGAGCTCATCTTTTAAGAAACGGTAGAGATTTTGATTAGCTTTTCAATGCCACCAGTTTGAGGTCACCCGGGGTTCTTAGTCAAAAGTTTTGATAATTTTACTGAATAGTGGTCGTTTGACGTACGAAGAGGAAACTTAATATCTTAAGCCATCTGTGGACATTGCACATAAGGTTGTGGAATGTAAGCAGACATCCTTGTAATGTCATAAGACTTCTTTGGAATGTCATAAGACTTCCTTGGAATGTCCAGAGACGTTCTTAAACTGTATTTGAATGTCATTACTATATCCACTCGTTTATTTCGAACAATTTTGGGAGATTTTGGAGTTTTTAAATACATAATGTCCAAAATTTTCAGAATTTTCAGAAATTTCAAAGTTTTATGAAATTTATGTGATCGTCATTAACCTGCCCACTGGTAAGTTTTAAGCAACTTTGGGACATTTTGAGTTTTTTTGTCATGTATAATTGAACATAATCTTCAAAATTTTATCTATTGATAAAGAACTAGCTATGGTGAAATTGAGATCATCTTTTCAGAAAAGGTAGAGATTTTGATTAGCTTTCCAATGCTACCAGTTTGAGGTCAATCGGGGTTTTTAGTCAAAAGTTTTGATAATTTTACTGAAAAGTGATCGTTTGACGCACGAAGAGGAAACTTAATATCCTAAGCCATCTGTGGACATTGCACATAAGGTTGTGGAAAGTCAACAGACATCCTTTGAATGTCATAAGACTTCTTTGGAATATTATAAGACTTTCTTGGAATGTCCTCAGATGTTCTTAAACTGTATTTGAATGTCATTACCCTATTTTGGTTTGTTTCGAGCAACTTTGAGAGATTTTGAAGTTATTAAAATTCGTAACTGCACAAAACTTTAAGAATTTTCAGAAATTTCAGAGTTTTATAAATTTAACAATGCCACCAGCTTGAGGTCAATCGGGGTCCTTAGTCATAATACTTCCTTAGAATGTCCTGAGACGTTCCTAAAATGTATTTGAACGTCATTACTGTTTCGACAGGTTTGTTTCGAACGATTTTGGGAGATTTTAAAGCTATTTAAATACATAACTGCACAAAATTTCCAGAGTTTTCAGAAATTTTAGAGTTTCATGAACTTTATGTGATTGTCATTACCCTGCCCACTGGTACATATTAAGCAACTTAGGGATATTTAGAGTTTTTTTGTAATGTATAATTGCACATAATCTTCTAATGCCACCAGTTTGAAGTCAATCGGGTCCATAGTCAAGAGTTATAATAATTTTACTGGAAATTGGTCATTTGACACACAAAGAAGAAACTTAATATGCTAAGACATTTGTGGACAATGCACATAAGGTTGTGGAATGTCACCATACATCTTTGGAATGTCATTTGACTTCCTTGGAATGTCATAAGACTTCTTTGAAATGTCCTGAGACGTTCATAAACCGTATTTGAACGTCATTACTGTATCCACTGGTTAGTTTCGAACAATTTTGGGAGATTTTGGAGTTATTTAAAAACATAACTGCACAAAATTTTCAGAATTTTCAGGAATTTTTGAGTTTTATGAACTTAACAATGCCACCAGTTTGAGGTCAATCGGGGTCCTTAGTCAAGAGTTATGATAGTTTTATTGAAGAGTGGTCGTTTAACGCACGAAGAAGAAATTTAATATATTAAAACATATGTGGACATTGCACATAAGGTTGTGGAATGTCACCAGACATCCTTGGAATGTCATAAGACTTCTTTGGAATGTCATAAGACTTCCTTGGAATGTCCATAGACGTTCCTAAATTATATTTGAACATCATTACTGTATCCACTAGTTTGTTTCGAACAATTTTGGGAGATTTTGGAGTTATTTAAATACATAACTGCACAAAATTTTCAAAATTTTTAGAAATTTCAAGGTTTTATGAACTTTATGTGATCGTCATTACCCTGTCCACTGGTACGTTTTTAGCAACTTTGGGAGATTTTGATTTTTTTTTGTAATATATAATTGCACATAATCTTCAAAATTTTATCTATTGATAGAGAACTAGCTGTGGTGAAATTGTGCTCATCTTTTCAGAAACGGTAGAGATTTTTATTAGCTTTCCAATGTCACCAGTTTGAGGTCAACCGGGGTTCTTAGTCAAAATTTTTGTTAAGTTTATTGAAGAGTATTAGTTTGATGCACGAAGAGGACATTTAATATCATAAGCCATCTGTGGATATTGCACATAAGATTGTGGAATGTAAGCAGACATTCTTGGAATGTCATAAGACTTCTTTGGAATGTCATAAGACTTCCTTGGAATGTCATGAGACGTTCTTAAATTGTATTTAAACTTCATTACCCTATTTTGTTTTTTTCGAGCAATTTTAGGAGATTTTGGAGTTATTCATAATTGCACAAAACTTTCAGAAATTTCTAAGACTTCTTTAGAATGTCATAAGACTTTCTTGGAATGTCATAAGACTTCTTTTGAATGTCATAAGACTTCCTTGGAATGTCATAAGACTTCCTTGGAATGTCCAGAGACGTTCCTAAATTATATTTGAACGTCATTATTGTATCCGCTGGTTTGTTTCGAACAATTTTGGGAGATTTTAGAGTTATTTAAATACATAACTGCACAAAATTTTCAGATTTTTTCAAAAATTTCAGGTTTATGCACTTTATGTGATCATCATTACCGTGTCCACTGGTACGTTTTAAGCAACTTTGAGAGATTTTGAGTTTTTTATGGAATGTAGAATTGCACATAATCTTCAAATTTTTTATCTATTGATATAAAACTAGATAGCGGTGAAATTGACCTCATCTTTTCATAAACGACAGAGATTTTGATTAGTTTTCCAATGCCACCAGTTTGAGGTCAATCGGGGTTCTTAGTCAAAAGTTTTGATAGTTTTACTGAAGAGTGCTCGTTTGACGCACAAAAAGGAAACTTAATAGCCTAAGACATTTCTGGACATTGCACATAAGGTTGTGTAATGTCAGCAGACATCCTTGGAATGTCATAAGACTTCTTTGGAATGTCATATGAGTTCCTTGGAATATTCTGAGACGTTCCTAAACTGTATTTAAACGTCATTACCTTATCTACTGGTTTGTTTCGAGCAATTTTGAGAGATTTTGGAGCTATTTAAATGCATAACTACACAGAATCTTAAGAATTTTATCTATTGATAGAGAACAAGCTATGGTGATTTTGAGCTCATCTTTTCACAAACGATAGATATTTTGATTATTTTAACAATGCCACCAGTTTGAGGTCAATCGGGTTCTTAGTCAAGAGTTATAATAATTTTACTGAAAAGTGGTCGTTTGATGCACGAAGAAGAAACTTGATATCCTGAAACATATGTTCACAATGCACATAAGGTTGTGGAATGTAAACATACATCCTTGGAATGTCATAAGACTTCTTTGGAATGTCATAAGACTTCATTGGAATGTCATGAAACGTACCTAAACTGTATTTAAACGTCATTACCCTATTTTGGTTTGTTTCGAGCAATTTTAGAAGATTTTCGTAAGTAACTTAAAACAGTAAATAAAACCTGGAATAAACCTATTAATCAAGTCTAATGGTGAATCCTTGCTCCCCGGCAACGGCGCCAAATTTGATATCACTCAAATTACTCTAAAAAGTGAATTACTCTCTCAAATAAGAGGTTCGATTGTAGTAATTAGGTATCGAATCCACAGAGAGCTACGGCACACACTAAACTAAAGATATTAAGATTAAACTAGGCAAACAGTTATAAAGCAGTAAATATGAATGTAATAAATAAATGAAAGCAAAGTGAACATGGCAATAATTCTTATGTAACTAAGAGTTGTTTGATGGAAGGATGGTAGCTAGATCTAGGGTTTCTATTCAGGCTGGAATTATAATGATATAGATATTAAATTATGATATTATAGAACTCAACTATAAGAATAACATATCAACTCTCGTTGTATAGGTTATCTATTACTAGATCCAATGATCTCACCTGTCGGGATGATTAATTAGAAAGTGTCGATCGATGACTCTATAGGAGTATCGATCGATACACCTTTCGCTCCGTCGATCGATTCACCTGTCGGGATATCGATCGACGCGCTTCTAGTAGGCTTAATGCGCGGGTTGAATATATGCTCACTAGGGTTTCTAAACCAGTTGTTGCTGTTATCTAGTAATACTAGATCAGAGAAGACAAGTCAGATAAGAGACCAAGCTCTCGCTTGTGCCTAATAATTCTATGATCAAGTTCAAGTTAATTACTCAAGAACAAGCATTAAGAACAGTCTCAATGATTAATACCACAACTTAGCAATTCTATATTTGGGGCTAATCCCTCATAACCTATCTGAAACCTAAACCTAACAGGTGGATCTACTCAGACATGATAGTTGTCACAGAAATCATAGATGAGTAGATGAAATTGCAATAGAATAGATATAAAAACCAAAGGAGTTCCAAGAGGACTATGAAGGAGTTCCTATCTTCTCTCCTAAACTAATAACAATGAAAATAAGATAGCGTAGAAAGCGTAGCCGTCAACAATGGCTTAGAAATAATATAAATAGGGTTTCTGGTCGTCAAGGGTATTTTGGTAACTTTGTGGTGACTCCTGGGCTTCAGTCGGTCATGAAATATACTCAACCCACATTCTGATGTCCCTGTCGATCGACATGCACTCTGTTGTGTCGATCGACCTACAATCCTTTTCTCGACAGCCTTCTCTCGCGAGACAGACTGACCACTCTTCAGTAAAATGGGCATAACGTCCGATCTAACCGTTGGATTGACTTCAAACCGGTGGCATTGGAAAGATAACTTAAAGCTCTATCGTGTGTCCAAATATGGGTTAAATCCAATGGTGGGAATGTCTCCATCGAGAGCTAAACATCTGAAGCGTCTGTGCAGTCCTGCACTCCGAAAGACTCCAAAAGACACTAAAATCACCATATTTCTCCAAATCGTCCCTGAACCTGTAAATACTCTAAATAGATTCTAATACATAATAAATAGTATATAAAACACTTATATAACATGGGTAAAAATGGATAAAATCCATGGTATATCAATTACCCTATTTTGGTTTGTTTCGAGTAACTTTGGGAGATTTTGAAGTTATTTAAATTCATAACTGCACAAAACTTTAAGAATTTTCAGAAATTTCAGAGTTTTATGAACTTAACAATGCCACCATCTTAAGGTTAATTGGGGTTCTTAGTCAAAAGTTATGATAGTTTTACTGAACAGTGATCGTTTAACCCACGAAGAAGAAATTTAATATCCTAAGACATTTGTGGACATTGCACATAAGGTTGTGGAATGTCACCAAACATCCTTGGAATGTCACCAAACATTCTTGGAATGTCATAAGACTTCTTTGGAATGTCATAAGACATCCTTGGAATGTCATAAGACATCCTTCCTATGTATTTGAACGTTATTACTGTATTGACTGATTTGTTTCGAACAATTTTGGGAGATTTTGGAGTTATTAAATACATAACTGCTCAAAAATTTTAGAATTTTCAGAAATTTCAGGGTCTTATGAACTTTATGTGATTGTCATTACCTTGCCCAATGGTACGTATTAAGCAACTTAGGGATATTTTGAGTTTTTTTGTAATGTATAATTGTACATAATCTTAAAAAAAAAATTCTATTTATATAGAACTAGCTATGGTGAAATTGAGCTCATATTTTCATAAACGATAGAGATTTTGATTAGCTTTCTAATGCCACCAGTTTGAGGTCAATCGGGGTTCTTAGTCAAAAGTTATGATAATTTTAGTGAAGAGTGGTCGTTTGACGCACAAAAAGGAAACTTAATATCCTAAAACATCTGTGGACATTGCACATAAAGTTGTGGAATATCAGCAGACATCCTTGGAATGTCATAAGACTTCTATGGAATGTCATAAGAGTTTCTTGGAATGTTCTGAGACGTTCCTAAACTGTATTTAAACTTCATTACCCTATCCACTAGTTTGTTTCGACCAATTTTTGGAGATTTTGAGTTATTTAAATGCATAACTACGCAGAATCTTCAGAATTTTATCTATTTATAGAGAAATAGCTATGGTGATTTTGCGCTCATCTTTTCACAAACAGTAGAGATTATGATTATCTTAACAATGCCACCAATTTAAGGTCAATCGCGTCCTTAGTCAAGAGCTATAATAATTTTACTGAAAAGTGGTCGTTTGACGCACGAAGAAGAAACTTGATATCCTAAGACATATGTAGACAATGCACATAAGGTTGTGGAATGTCACCACACATCTTTGGAATGTCATAAGACTTCTTTGGAATGTCATAAGACTTCCTTGATATGTCCTCAGACGTTCTTAAACTGTATTTAAACGTCATTACTGTATCCATTAGTTTATTTCGAACAATTTTGGTAGAATTTGAGGCTATTTAAATACATAACTGCACCACATTTTCGGAATTTTCAGAAATTTCAGGGTTATATGAACTTTATGTGATCGTCATTACCCTGCCCCCTGATACGTTTTAACCAAACTTGGGAGATTTTGAGTTTTTTTGTAATGTATAATTGCACATAATCTTCAAAATTTTATCTATTGATAGAGAACTAGCTATGGTGAAATTGAGATCATCTTTTCAGAAACAGGAGAGGTTTTGAATAGTTTTCCAATGTCACCAGTTTGAGGTCAATCGGGGTTCTTAGTCAAAAGTTTTGATAATTTTACTGAAGAATGATAGTTTGACGCACGAAGAGGAAACTTAATATCCTAAGCCATCTGTGAACATTGCACATAAGGTTGTGGAAAGTAAGCAGACATCCTTGGAATGTCATAAGACTTCCTTGGAATGTCATAAGACTTCCTTGGAATGTCCTAAGACATTCATAAACTGTATTTAAACGTCATTACCCTATTTTGGTTTTTTTCGAACAATTTTGGGAGATTTTGGAGTTATTTAAATTCATAACTGCACAAAATTTTCAAAATTTTCAAAATTTTCAGAGTTTTATGAACTTAACAATGCTACCAGTTTGAGGTCAATCGGGGTCCTTAGTCAAAAGTTATGATAATTTTACTGAAGAGTGGTCGTTTAACGCACGAAGAAGAAATTTAATATCTTAAGACATATGTGGGCATTGCACATAAGGTTGTGAAGTGTCACCAGACATCTTTTGAATGTCATAAGACTTCTTTGGATTGTCATATGAGTTCCTTGGAATATTCTGAGACGTTTCTAAACTGTATTTAAACGTCATTAAGCTATCCACTGGTTTGTTTCGAGCAATTTTGGGAGATTTTAGAGTTATTTAAAAAAATAACTGCACAGAATTTTCTGAATTTTATTTTTGGATAGAGAACTATCTCTGGTGATTTTGAGCTCATGTTTTCAGAAACGGTAGAGATTTTGACTAACTTATAGAATAATGCCACCAGTTTGAGGTCAATCGGGTCCTTAGTCAAGAGTTATGATAATTTTACTGAAACGTGGTATTTTGACGCACGAAGAATAAACTTAATACCCTAAGACATATGTGGACAAAGCAGATAAGCTTGTGGAATTTCACCAGACATATTTGGAATGTCATAATACTTCCTTGGAATGTCATAAGACTTTCTTGAAATGTCTTGAGACATTCTTAAACTGTATTTGAACGTCATTATTGTATCCACTGGTTTGTTTCGAACAATTTTGGGAGATTTTGGAGTTATTTAAAAACATAACTGCACAAAATTTTTAGAATTTTCAGGAATTTCAGGATTTTATGAACTTAACAATGCCACAAGTTTGAGGTCAATCGGGGTCCTTAGTCAAAAGTTATGATAGTTTTAATGAAGAGTGGTCGTTTAACGCACGAAAAAGAAACTTAATATCATAAGATATCTGTGGACATTGCACATAAGGTTGTGGAATGTCACCAGACATCTTTGAAATGTCATAAGATTTCTTTGGAATGTCATAAATCTTCCTTGGAATGTCATAAGACTTCCTTGGAATGTCCTGAGACGTTCATAAGTATTTGAACGTAATTATTGTATCTACTAGTTTGTTTCGAACAATTTTGGGAGATTTTGGAGTTATTTAAATGCATAACTGCACAAAAGTTTTGGAAATTTCCAAAATTTCAGAGTTTTATGAACTTTATGTGATCGTCAATACCTTGCCTACTGGTACGTTTTAAGCAACTTTGGGAGATTTTGAGTGTTTTTTGTAATGTATAATTGCATATAATCTTCAAAATTTTATATATTGATAGAGAACTAGCTATGGTGAAATTGAGCTCATCTTTTCAGAAACGGTAGAGATTTTGATTAGCATTCCAATGCCACTAGTTTTGAGGTCAGTCGGGGTTCTTAGTCAAAAGTTGTGATAATTTTACTGAAAAATGGTCGTTTGACGTACGAAGAGAAAACTTAATATCTTAAGCCATATGTGGACATTGCACATAAGGTTGTGGAATGTAAGCAGACATCCTTGGAATGTCATAAGGCTTCTTTGGAATGTCATAAGACTTCCTTGGAATGTCATAAGACTTCCTTTGAATGTCCTGAGACGTTCCTAAATTGTATTTGAACGTCATTATTGTATCCACTGGTTTGTTTCGAATAATTTTGAGAGATTTTGGAGTTATTTAAATACATAACTGCACAAAATTTTCAGAAATTTCAGAGCTTTATGAACTTTTTGTGATCATCATTATCTTGCCCACTGGTACGTTTTAAACAACTTTGGGAGATTTTGAGTTTTTTTTAAATGTATAATTGCACATAATCTTCATAATTTTATCTACTGATAGAGAACTAGCTATGGTGATATTGAGCTCATCTTTTCAGAAACGTTACAGATTTTGGTTAGCTTTCCAATGCTACCATTGAGGTCAATCGGGGTTCTTAGTTAAAAGTTATGGTAGTTTTACAGAAGAGTGATTGTTTAACGCACGAGGAATAAACTTAATATCCTAAGACATTTGTACACATAAGATTGTGGAATGTCACTAGACATCTTTGGAATGTCATAAGACTTCTTTGGAATGTCATAGGACTTTCTTGGAATGTCATAGGACTTTCTTGGAATGTCCTCAATAAAAAGTTATGATAGTTTTAATGAAGTGTGGTCGTTTGATGTTTGAACAGGTAACTTACTATTCTAAAACATATGTGGACTTCCAGAGACAGTTGTATAATGTCCTGTGACATTTCTGAACTGTCTGTGAACGTCATTACCCCTACCCACTGGTACATTTTAAGCAACTTTAGGAGATTTTTAGTTTTTTGAAATATATAATTGCACATAATTTTCAGAATTTTATCTATTGATAGAGAACTATTTATGGTGAAATTGAGCTCATCTTTTCAGAAACAGTAGAGATTTTGATAAGCTTTCCAATGCCACCAGTTTGAGGTCAATTGGGATTTTTAGTCAAAAGTTATGATAGTTTTACTGAAGAGTAGTCGTTTGACGCTCAAAGAAAAACTTAATATCCTAAGACATATGTGGACATTGCACATAAGGTTGTGGAATGTCACCAGACATCTTTGGAATGTCTTGAGATGTTCCTAAATTGTATTTAAACGTCATTACCCTATCCACTGATTTGTTTCGTACAATTTTGGGAGATTTTAGAGTTTTTAAAATACATAACTGCACAGAATTTTCAAAATTTTATGAACTTTATGTAATCGCCATTACTCTGCCCACTGATTGTTTTAAGCAACTTTAGGAGATTTTAAGTTTTTTGAATTGTATAATTGCACAGGATCTTTAGAATTTTATCTACTGATAGAGAGCTATGGTGATATTAAGCTCATCTTTTCAGAAACAGTAGAGATTTTGATTAACTTAACAACTAATCTTGAGAACTTGATAGCAATTTTAATTTTTTGTTAAGAATTGTGTCTTTTCATTATATATTAAGATGTGTCATTTCATTATTTATTTTTAGATTTGTATATTAGTTAATATTTAAATTAAAAAGATGTACTTATTTAAATGAAAAGTTGTGACTATTCGTATATGTACCATTTCAAAATAACTACCTTTAAATTAAAAACATATGACTATTTGACTTGAGAAGTTGCAAATATTCATATAATTATCATTTCAAAATAACCACCTTTAAATTAAAAAATATGTGACTATTCATATATATGGAAAGTTGCATGTCTTAATTTTTTATACAAATATTTATGTATTTTCGTTTTATTATGCTAATATCTATTATTAATATTTCATAAATATTTGTAATTGTTTTATATCTAAACATCAGTGTATTGATATGAAAATTTAAAATTCTTAAGTTTTATACATGAAATTTGCATCTCATAATTTTTTACATGAAAAAATCCCAAACAATGTTGAAAAAATTGTGTATTTTTTAGGAATTTTATTTCTTGTTAAAAATTATGTTTTTATTATATATTAAGATGTGTCTTTATTATTTGTTTCAAGAGTTGTGTATAAGTTAATATTTAAATTTTATACAAATATGTCTGTCTTTATTTTTTCATATTAAACATAACTCATGATTTTGTAATACTAACTAAATTAAATTAGCTTACACATATCCCAGTATACAATATATTTTTATTTAAAACTATTTTAATGTTTAAAAAGAGATCTTTTATTTATTATACAGTGATATAATTTAAAATTTTAGAGTAACTTACCTAAATTAATAAAAGATGTATAATTTTATTGGTATTGATGTATTTTTATTTTAGTTGTAATTTCAAACTATAAATTATACATTTTTAATATTATCTATAAATAAATATTTTCATACGTTTTGACATGAAAATTTATTTGAAAATAAAATTAATTTTTCTATAAAATATAAATTATAAAATGATTATTTATTTATGAAAAATGAGTTCCACGCGATATCACATGGGTTCATTACCTAGTATTATTAATAGAAAATTGGTTTTAATTATATAATAAATCAAATACTTTAAATCATGGAGAAACATAACACATAAGGAAATTCACTTTTCAAATATAGTATCTGTAAAAATAAACAATTAGTCACCAAATTATCCGCATGGTATTACTTTCCACAAGTAGATACAAGCAGTCAGAAGAAAACTGTTGTCACAACGAAGAGATGCCAGTAGCAAAGATGGAGTTGTTTCATTCTGAGCCAAGCAACAAAAGGCACAAACTCAATGTCACATATGTCTTCTCCTGGATCTCGAAACGTACATTAGATTATTCTGTAATCTTCTTTTGCATAAACTACAAACGAGACAAATTTATTGTCAAGTATACGATACTAAATATTTAACTTTTAGAAAAATGACTTGTTCTTTCTTTTAATTTACCTCAGAAGAGAGCAACCAAAAATAGCAAAATGGCTTCTCTTCCGAGTTCCCTCTTGTTTCCGAACATCACACATATCCCTCCCTATACAGACACCTTTAATTCTTTCCCATAAACATATGAAATGAATTGGTTAAAGATAGCAATGAAGTTTTTTTTCCGTGTAGACTAGTCGCTGAATAGATTATGAGATTAGTATATAAGGTATAATCTCAATGGAAGACTTGAGCGGATGCGTAGTATTCACTCTCATTGAAGAAGGGTCTTAGATCTTCTTTGCACATGAAATCTAGAGGGAAAGAGACTAGATGTCCCTTTATCGACTTTAGTCTGTCCATTGGATCGCTTCTCTTGATGTCTCCATTGTGGTAAGACTCCAGCTTCTCCGGTGCTATTCCCAAGTCGATTGTTGTGTGTCCCAGCTTCTCCTTCCAATACGATATGCTTTGTCTGAACGCCATTCTGCATTTATACCAAGAAGGAATCATGTCCAGACTATTTTCAGTTCTTAAAACATAATGACAGTATCCAAAGCTGGAGAAGGGAAAGATAAACCGAGATTTTGTACCTTGAATGGATGAGATCATTGGGTACACAAGAGAAGACATCCTGATATATCATCGTGTTCGTCTGCATTGGGATATAAATAGCTCACAGGTTATATATATATATATATGTGTGTGGCCAGTGAAATCAAAATGTTGATTATGTAAATTATGTTTCTAACCTTTGCAGTTGCCATCCATATCTCCTTGTATGTTGAATCAGAAACGGGATCAATTATTTGATCAATCTGGAAACAAAAAGCCAAATATCGTATTATTTAAGTCTTGAAGACCCTCTTCAATCACAACCATTGATTGAAAGCTGAAGCTGGGGAGGTTTAAATCATCATTCATCATTAGGTGTAATGTAAGTACACCATTAGTTTCGTTTCTAAGAATAGTTTCATGGTGTTTGAAGTACCAAATATGTTTATATACTGAAAGCTCATGACTCCGTTGGTTATACTGTAGAAACATTATCCCATATAGAGAACGATTTAAGGATATGATTGCAAACCTCTCCACTACGAAGTCCAAGGTGTTCTGACCACAGAGACAGCCTAAGGCTCAAAGAAAATTTCCCAGCCTTCCATGGCTTTCCAGCCATGCGCGAATCTACCTAACTCTTTGTCTTCGATTAGTACTCCAATCTGATATAAAAGAACACAAGCATGTTCAGCATGTACTATGATATAAATTCCTCACTAAGTATAAACTCCGCTGTAACATGTTGAGGCATCAATGTGTGTAAAATACTGACCTCAGAATCTCTTGAGCCAAGCAAACTCCGGTCATTGATATTGGCAGATCCAATCAGTGCTGCACGGTCATCAATTATCATGATTTTACTGTGAACATACACCTGCACGGAGAGAGAAGACATATTATTCACAATTTTCAGCAGTCACTACATTTAAAACACATGAAACAATGCATCCTCTAGAAAGTCAACAATGCAAATCTAACCCATAGATAATTAATTTTGTTACCTGACTAGTGGCGACAGGGTCCATCTTCGGAAAGTTTACCATACGCCCTAAGGCCGTAGAAGGAGATATAATCATTAGCCTTTGGGCCAACAGTTTTGTAAAGATTGTTCAATATTGAATTTTGTCCTCTGTACATGGTTCGATACTGCCAATGCATTATGGCTCTAACTGATGCTGCACCGCTATCATCAATACCTCCCTGCCAGGTACATAGGTCGTTTAGAACAAATGCGTATCAGAGGAAATTTCTTTTGGAAAATGAAGTAACCTGAAACCCCGGGAGGAGAGGTATAACAACAACAACTCTGAAACTTTTCTTTTCGTTATGGGCACGCAAAATCCTCTTGTACAACTGCTTCTAAGACACGGTTCTTTATTGTGTCATCTCCAGAAAGGCCTGATATGAAAAACTGATTCTGGATACGCATAGCACAAGATGTGAAGTCAGAAAAATGGAGCGGCTTTTGAACCTATGTCCACTACTTGTATAATGCGAATATGGCAAGGTTGTTTTAATAAAACTCTACAGTGATGCTGTCAAATTGTGATTCTATAAAGAAAAAACAATTCTTATAGCAAATACCTCAATGTAGATAAAATGTTCAGCTTTATCAATGAGAGAACGGTAAGCAGAATGGATACTCTCTTCAACTTGGCTTGTTCCAGCAGACCACTGGCTGACGCTTCGTATAATCTGAAAATAGGTGCAATCAGTGTAAATATTGCCGGGAAATTCTGTTTCTTTTTTCTCAGAAAATTTCGAAGATTGTACGCAAGACAAGAAGGAAACAGAGGAACAACTTACACAATAGCATCTCTGCAAGATAAACTGGGAATGCAACAGATTAATGGTATATATAAACTTCCAAAACACCAACCTGACAGCGGCATGAAGTTCTCGGACCGACTTGTCCAGTCTCATCTGGCGACCCGACCTGATAACCACGTTCTTGTGTTTCCCACCACTCTGAATCAATTGAACTAGAACCACGCTTTGCCACTGGACGATGTAGCACATTACGATCATCTACAAAGCCCCTCATAGGAGTATCTCCAACAACTGGTTCTATTTTGGATTTCCGGAAAGAAAATGGACCATTTCTACTGTTAGTACCATTTGCTTTATGCCCCCCACTCGACCCATCCTCATCAACTGGCTCTTGAGGCAAAAGTAACGGAATGTCCTGCAAAGATGATCCAGAAGAAAATGAATCATCTCTTCTAATCCCTTTAATGCTGTCTTCGTCATTCTTGCATTCAGTGTCCGACTCCTCTATCCTTCCCATGTAGTGTGGTATAACCATGTGATGTTGGGGCATAAGAAGCGGAATTGAATCTTCGTATGGTGCTTTGTTTCTCTGAAACGATCATTGATTATTTTACGATAGTGACACCAAAAATCAAACAGATAGAAGATTGTTCATGACAAATGGATGAACCTTAGCATAGTTCCAGCGTTGGACAAAGTGCCTAGCCACATCACGGCAAGGTGGACCCCATAAAGCACAATGCACATCATGCCAAGGCATCCGTGGATATTTTCTCCGGTCTAACTCATCTTTCAAAGCATCCTCCCAAGTGTTTGGTTCAGATTCTCTGCAGAAAATTTTATAGCGTTCAAACAGTAATCATAGGGTACAATTCAGAAATATGAAATGTGGCAATCTCTGGTTTGTATTGGAGATTCAATATCTGATTGGTGGAAAGCACCAAACAGTTTATAGTCAAACATCACAGCCAAAACTACTGGCAAGTGAAAGATAAATTGTTCTTATTAAAAAAAAGTAAAATTGGTAAATTGAAAGGAGACCCCATTTTACATCTGAAAATCAATTCAGCCTCTTTATTCGCAATACCAAAATCTGTTATACTCGTTGTAAAAAGAAAATTCTTACCTGGGGTTGTAATAGTCCTTTCCAGGCCATGTCACAGAAGGGTCATCTCCTACTTTATGTTCAAACGTGTCGTACCGGCCAAAACACAAGTCCAACCCTCCAATGAAGCAAACCTGATGATCGACGATGACGAGTTTTTCATGGTGAGACCTGCAAAGACATGCAGAAGTAGAAATCAAAGTTATTCCCGTTTGTTTTGTGGTTAGAAATATTAGAAATAATAAACAAGAAAGAAAATAGATTAGAACTGTGCAGCATATCATACCAGAGATAGACACCACTAGAGAAGTGGTCAGGATAACGAAGTACCCTCACATTCTCATGAATGCTAAGAAGCCTGCGTTTACTATATACACTGTTGATCTTTAAAGCAAGAGCAACCTCCTTGTATATAAGGATGTATATCTGAAAAGAGATAGGAATAAACAATATGAAAAATTGAGAATCCAAACAGTAAACTGAAAGTTACATGTCTATACTGTTGTGAAGAACAGAAGCAACCTCCTTGAGTAGAAGTATATAAAACTCATACACTCAATAAACTATGAAAAATAGAAATCTACCCTCCAGACTAAAAGTGAAAGAGCATTTATTCTAACCAAGGAATTATCTCTGAGTATAACAATCATTGAATAAACTAATGAATTGCTAATTTCTAAGAGGACAGGAAGAAATGATCACATCCAAAACTATGTATGTTTACCAGTTTCAAGTTCGTCACCAAGTATAAACGGAAACAATGACTGATTAAGCAACATCAAATATTCATTGCAAGGCCACACAATAAGTCTTACAAGTCATGCTACCAAAGATTAAAATGAAAGGATTAACGTGTACTCATCCTCCTAACCTGGCAAGTAAGATCTCCATTAGCCCACTAAAGAAGCATCAATATAGAAGAATAGCTACTAAGCACATACATGTCTGTGGTAACCAGTATGTACCTGAACTCCTTGCTTAGCTTTGTTCTCCAACAAGTTATCAAGTCTGGAAGACATATGAGACTCAAAAGGGCGCCTAAGATAGAGTTCTGGGCACACCCACCAGCCACAAATGAAAATCTACAAGACAAATCAGATCATTTGAATAAGTAAGAAAATCAACTCATCGTCCGTCTCCACACTCTGCAATGGAAAGTGGCAGACCTCAGATTTAGCATTTTCAATGGCTGCAGCCATGGCTGCAAAAGCTGCTCCACCATCCACGAACCACTGGGCCTGACTTCCGTCATCTGTTAAACCCCTCGGGGGAGCAAATGAGCCAAAGCGATGAGGGTGGCACCAACCCTCAGGAGGTCTAAGAGCAGCATCGTTGATCGAAGCCACCCAATCCTTAACTTTTGCACTACTCTTCGCCCTTATTCTTATACTTCGGTTTCCAGATGTTACCTGCGATTTTTTAACAAAGTTATGAAACAATAATTCCCCACATCTTGGACAGCTAAAAAAAATTCTATATAGAAGAAATAAAAACAACAGTATAGGTTACTAAACAAGGGGGTGGCAAGAAAAAAAAATGATTATCAAGAAAGCTTATTGTTACGTGTGGAAGGTTACTGAACTTATAGAAGATACCTATTCTTATCATCTTATCTACAGAATCATTAAGATGGAAATGTCTAACAATATCTACACGAGCACATGGGTTGTTGGATGACGTGGGGGAGGTCTTATGCTTTAGTATAAGTATTAGGAAGCAATAATGAGAAGGGTTTTCCAGAGAGAGGATCAAATCAGGGGGAGTGTTGAGAGGCTCCAGTAATTTCTCTCTAACCGTGTAACTCAGTTCTTATCATCAATCAACGTTTTCTGCTCTACTTTTGCTATTTTGATTCAACTAGATACGTTTCACAGATCACTTATCAGATGGAGTAAGCATAAATATATATTCTAATAGACATGTAGGACAGTAATTGATAACCTTAAATGCATGTCGCAGCGGATTATGATCCTTCAGCTCTACTGCTAGTGATACATCAGGACCATCATTTCCGTTAGAAACTGGTAGGACATCAAAAACAATTATATCCAATAGCTTTGCATCGAATGGATCTTCCAATAAGGCAAGAAAACCTGGCTTTAGTACCCCCCACACCTGTACTGGAGAGAAAGAATAACCTTAGATATGATCTTATATCGCATATTAATAATAAATGTCTGATTCGGAGCAAAAAAAAATATGAACAGTAAAAGGAGGATTACAATATTACAACAGAGTTATTTACTTCTTCGAACTTAACATCTAACTAGTGTGATTAAACATTCAGAAAAAAATTGATTATCAACACTTCTCCAATGAGAGTAGTGACAAATTTTGGCATTATAGAAAGAGATACTAAAGGCGAAACCTACTTTCTTCTTGATATATAAGTTTTCCAAGGCATTTAATGCATTCAGAGACAAAGCAGGGGATAAAGTCATCCCCTAGGAAATCCCGAGGTAACCAAATTTCCATAGCAATCTACAAACTACACGAATATGAAAAAGAATTATAATTTCCATACCTTCTGCCAGTTATCATTGCAGCAACAGAACCAGCAGCATCCACAACATCTACTAGAATCATCACTCTTTGAAATCTTCGGTAAATGTTTTACCATAATATAGTCTTCTTTCAGTTTGGGTCCATACTCTGGTGAAAATGACAACATGGAGACCTCCAAAAACCTGCAAACCTATATTACGTATTTAGCACTTAACAATACATGCATATAGCCGTAAACGGAAAGCTCAATGTATATGGGAATAAAAGCTTGAAATGCATAGAACCTTTAGAATTCACTTGTTATTCTCATATTTCTAGCTAAAACAAAAAAGAGAAAAAACCTTGGCAAAACTAAGTATAGACTATGATAGAGAAGTTGACCCACCCAAAGAAATAGATTATAAAAATATACCTCTCGTGAATTGACAATATCAAGATTGCCTAGAAAATGATTCAGGTATTCTTGCATTGCATGCTTTCCTCTAACTGATATGGACTGCTGTCTTCCCAAAGGGCGAATGACTGGCAAAGCAGCACTTGAAGGAACATCTCTGAGAAAGAAAAAAGAGCCTACTTGTAAGTAAATAATGACATCCGTTGGAATAGTACAGCAGCAACTTATAGAGCCGAAAATCGTGCCAGCAAGTCTTAACCTATTTTTGGCACTCTCATCTTGATGTAAATGGACTTCATCACCATCTTCATCTTGCACAATGGGTGCATGATCCCCTATTCCTAGATTTTGAAGCCACTCTTTAACCTTTAATTCGACATTACAACGTCAAAACTCGGCAAACTCTTAACATGTTCCCCTCAGAAGAGAAACACAAACTAGTAAAAGCACTTGTTGATATTTTTAAAGTTTGATCACAAACCTGTTCTTGCTTCTCGTGAATTTCTTCGATAAAAGCACGTTTCTTCAATGCAAAATGCAAATAAAATACTTGAGATGCTTTCTTCACAAGCTGCCACTTGAACTGTTCACATGTAAAAAAAAACGCCAAAGTTAGTTAATCAAACGCTCCACTGACACAAGCACCGTTTCTACTAGAGTAACGAGAAAACAGTTATGCACAAATAAATACATGTCAGCCACATCACATTGACTTGGTAATTCAAAAGAGCATCTCTTTTAAATGTTGTGATTGTGAGTGAGACTACACAAAGAAAAACAAAGGTGTCTCCAAAACGAATATAGTTTCTACTTCGATCAATAATGCTCATACTTGAAGTCTTAATAATTGAAATTAGATTCTGATGAGCTTGCCTGCTTGTATTGGCACTCAATTGTATAAGACAAGAGCACGGGGCTGATATCGCTGGCATCAGGTCGAGACACGGATACGATCACAGCTTTGGGTAATTCTTCGAATATGCGATTCGCCTCCTGCGTTGGAAGCCGGCGCGAAGGAGAAGAGCGACGACACCATCGAAGGAATCTGCTCCGGCTGCATCTGAAAGTACCGTCCTCCGCCTCCTCCTCCTCCGCCGCCGCCGCCGCTGGCGGGAGACATCAACTGCTCAGACGCCATCCTCTCTCTCTGATCGAATTACCCCCACTCGATCTCCGAATTTCGAGATCTATAAAGCAGAGCAGAATCGCGTGATCGACCTGAACAGCAAAGAGGATCGAGGGTGAGGGATCGTTAACGGAGGAAGATGATGAATCTGAGGGAGTATTCAAAAGTGAGAGAGAGAGAGAGAGAGAGAGAGAGAGAGAGAGAGAGAGAGAGAGAGAGAGAGAGAGAGACGGTGTTGGTTGGTTTCTTTTGTTTAGGAAGAAAGCAAAGTGAAGATGACGGAACTACGTCGCCTTTGACCTTCTTTATTTTGCGCCGATGGTGTTTCGAAACCGGATCCGGGTTATAAATAAAATTATATACTAATTTTTTACAAAACAGTTAACCTTATATATATAGTCTAAGCATATAATATAGTTTCTTTTATTTGAGATTATATCAAGTTTTTATTAAGAAACATATCTTCAAAGAAAGGTATGGTAGAGAAAAGTCATCTCTATAAATTAGTAAGCTACACTTGCTTTTTTAGCTAACACAATTACCAATTTTCTATAAAATATAATTTTCATAGATCTATTTGCTTAATTTTGTTTTGTAAAATCATTTTTAAAACATTAGTAATATATCTAAAAGACTTAATCAAATGATAATTAAACTGCTTCTTTCTAACTACGTAATTTTGAAATTAGTTACAGTTGTGATTTTGAATCATTTAACACATGGTTAAATCTTGTGGACCACTGTAAAAAGTTACTGTCATTGATATGTCAGGGATGTACTACAGTACAAAATTAATGTCACCAATCATTAAACACATGTTACAGTCTCCTGTTTTAAATTGTTGTGAAGTTAAAATATTGAGACAACGTTCAATCCAACTTGTCTTTCATTTGCTAGATCCATCCACAAATTGGTGAAAGAGATAATGCGGACAGAGAAAATAAACGATAAGTTATATATAGTAAATTCGTGAGAACCAGACCATGACGGCAAAACAGTACCAACAAAATCATGTAAAAGAAAACCAATTTCTTATTCAAGAAGTAAACTTAAGACAAAACAGCTATCTCTCCACCTCCAAGTCCTCTAGCTAAACGTTCATCCCTTCTCGCAAACTTTGTCTCCCTTCTACCCTTGTTCTTAACACGCTTGGCCTCACAAACTGGTCAGAGAGTGTCTTCTCTCTCGCCTTCTCAGCCTCGGATTTGTGGATGCTCTTCATAAGCACACGCTTGTTCTTAAACACGTTACCCTTCACTTTCTTGTACATGTCATGGTACATGTGCTTGTCGATCTTGTTTTTCTCACGGTAGTTGAGAAGGAATCGCCTCAACACCCTTATTCTATTCATCCAGAGAATCTTGGTCGGTTGCCTCGCCTCTCTTGTACCCTTTCTCTTACCTGAAAACCCAAGAAAGATCGAAAGTTATACAACATATAAGACAAAAAAAAATTTCAAACCGGAAATAATAATATCATTACCGTAACCAGAGTGACGACCCTTTTGTTTGGCCTCGTTCAAAGTCCTAGCACGAGCACGTGAGTGGATCTCGGAGGGTTTCCTGATAATGAAACCATCCTTGAAAAGAGTCCTAATGTCCTTCCCTGAGATAGAGATTGATGATAATTTCTTAACATTCGAAAACAAAAAGAAGTTTGATGATATTAAGAATAATAATATAACAAATTGATCAATATGAAACGAAACCACTGTCAATATATAAATCCCTTCGAATAACAACACACACTTTTTTTTTGATAAATCCTATCGACTGATCCGGTCGACCCTGGGATGAACGCACTTAATGCTATAGAGTAGACTGGTTACCACATTGTCTAACCCGAGTTTGGAATACCTTCCAACTAATGCCAAGGGGAACCTATCATCTGTTACGATCCACCATGTAAACCATTTGGGCCAAAGCCCAAACCCAGACTGGCCAAGTGACGATAATTTAGTTTCCAGGGAGAATCGAATCCAGAGCTGATGTGAGTACACACCAAACCCCAAGAGATTGCCACTAGACTACCACCACTTGGTTAACAACATACACCTTACGTAAGACTCAATCACACAACAAAAAAAAGTATCAAAAGTCTTACTGGAGTTGGCCATGGAGATATCCTTAGATTCACTGGGATCAAGCCACGCTTTTCCTAGGCCCATTAAGATCAATATACAAATTGTAGGCAGAAATTATAGATGTGTGCATTATTTTTAATAATTGGCGAACTTGATAAATTAATGTATGACTTTCTAATTCTGTCCTCGAGAAATTGCAGATGTGTATAGTAGAGCTTACAGGCTACCGACAATTTTGACAAATTGGGAGTTTTGTTTTCTAGTGAAAGGAAAAATAAACAAGCTATTGAAACCGGTTATTTTATAGTCTGGAAGAGAAAAGTAAACAAGCATTTGAAACCGGATAAAATTTTAATAATTTAAGAGAGAAGAGGTGTAAGATATTTTACAAATGACTAGGAAATTTGATTCTAATCACTTTTCTCAAACGTTGCCAAAGTTGTTTCCTTGGCCAATAAAACTACGGCGAAAATTGACTCCTTCGAGACAAGCATCATGGTCTCAATTCAAAATCAGCTTAAAAACTTCAAGGAAGAAGTCATTCGCTCTATCATAGAGGTTCACAACAGCGCTAACACCACAACAACGCCCCCGCGGGCGACTGTCGACACTCGTAACAATGGACAAGGTGCAAGTGATAACGTTCACTCCCACCGTAACGCAAACGATGCAATTATTGTTAAAGTAATGGGAAATGTGAGTCAATACTCACCGCCACCACGAAATGCATCAGTGTGCCCTGTAAGTTCTCAAACTTAGTTGTTAAATGTGGTCTCTGAACTCCTAGTAATTAGTTTATACGTTTGAAAATCAGGAAATAAAATCCGGTATTTTTTTTAAATAACCGCTATCTGACTGCTTATATAGATAATATCATATTTTTCAGCTATCTCTACGAGTTTACCAAAAGATGACTCTCTCAAGTACTGGATCTCTTCTTCATTGAGAGCATTAAGGATGGTGTTGATTGCTCGAGGAGACTGGTAAGTCAGAACCCTAACGCCGACTGGTTCCTCACCTTCCGCGAACATCATCTGAGGCAAATCGGCATCGGTTTCATCTACTATGTCTTTTGGATAATCAACTATTCTTGAAACAACAATTTCGATTTGAAGAGAGAAAAATTTTTGCAAACACGAATAAGGGCTGAGATTTGGTTTCGAAAAAGACGATTATTAGAAATGAAATTATTACAAAATTCTTTAGGTTTTTGCACAGAAAAGAAAAAAGGTTATTCAACAGTTCCTATACTTGCATCATTATATGTGCCATGCTCCTATATTCGATTTCCTTATGGAAATAGGGATAGTTTTGGTATTACTGTAAAATGCACAGTATCGTTACCAATTACCTAATATATTCCTATTTCATTGATATCCTGTGCAAATTCCCCTTTTCCTATCCCGCACTTCATTACGGATGCGGCGAGCCGTTTCTGGGTGATATATGGTGTTTTTCACATCATTGTATATATGTTTTCTTTTGTTTGAAGTCACTAATTCGTGTCAGTCTAGTCCTTTTTGACCTTTTACAGGTCTGGAGTTAGCAGAAGAAAGAAGAGAAGGTGCCTGATGAAAAGAAGTCCTTTTGGAGCATTCCTGCGGAGAACACTCAAGAGAACAATCCCGAGACTGTTCTCTCTCAAGCGGAACAAGCAGACGGAGTGATCCGGCGATTGTTCCAGACGAATATGGAAACTCCTATTTCGGGATTTTAAGCCCTGTTGCCCTAATCTCTTTTTCTTCTGATTGGCGCCTCCATATAAAACGCCATCTATCTATTTTCTATTTTTCTTACGCTAGTTTTTACGAGAGAACACTGAGTATTGCGATCTGCAACTTGTAAGGGAGAAGAATCCATCCTCTCATAGAGAAGATCATCTGAACCCTATTGTTTCATACTCTGTTCTTATGCAATTTTATTCAGGATTTATGTCTTTGTTTATGTGCATCATGATCGAGTAGTGACCTTGCTCGCCTAGGGTTTTTAGGGTGTTGAGACATGAGCTAAACATAGATAAGCGATCCATAACTGTCTTCATTCATACTGTTCTTACTGCTTTCATTAAACTGATCACTTGATGTTAGATCACTAGTTCATCACCTAGTTAACCGCTTAGGATGATAACTTGACACGTATTGAATGAGCTTAGTATCCCTAATCAGCGAAGGTAGATATTAGGGTGGTAAGTGAACTGATCGGACCTGTTCCCTAAAGCTTGCAATCGATCTTCATCCCAACGACAGTTAGGTGGTGAGATCGATCTGCAAAGCGATCACTACCACGACAGTGGAGTGTTCCAGCTGAGTGATCCGAGTTCTAGAAAGCACTTCATCGCGCTTGAATAATTGTTTGGCTCCAATTCAACACCCAATGAAATACCCTAGGCTAGCTCTTGTTTAATTGAATCAATCTCGTGTTTATTTTGCTTGATTACTATCGCCTATTTCAACCAAATCATATCTTCTTCTTAGCTTGGTTCTGAAACTTATAGAACTAGAGTGTAGACTGGTCCTCTGGATTTGAATCTCAAATACTACAATTGCATCTGTTAACTTGGCAGTAGCAAGGATTCATTTTTAGTGTATCAAGTTTTGGCGCCGTTGCCGGGGACCAGATTTTTTTTACCTCTAATTTTCGGTTTCATATCTAGTCTAAGATATCTAACTCGTGTTATTTTCTTTGTTTCAGCTGATGATCCAGGTGCATGACCAGTAGACATACTCGGAGCAACGCACAAGGACCATTGCATCAGCTTTCTAACGAGGAACTAGCGAGATTGGAACGACAGAACCGTCAACAGCCGAGATCAACGAACACCAACATGGGTGATCATCCAGATGATCTCACTGCTGCGTTTGCACTCATGCAACAGCAGATGCAGCAGATGCAGCAGACGATCCAAGCGCAGCAAGCTGCTGCCGAGCAAGCTGCTCTGAATGCTGCGAACCAACAGGAGGGAGTGGTCCAGATCGGCCAGAGAAACTTACTGCGTAATCTACCCGCTACGCGATCTGCCATAACCCCTCCACCGTGCACAAGGCAAGACTTCGAGATCAAGCCAGCCTTGATAAGTCTAGTGCAAAGGAAGATCTTCAATGGGCTTCCTGCCGAGATACCGATGGACCACATCGAGCACTTTGAAAAGATGTGTGGTTTCACTAAAGCGAATGGAGTACCACCCGATTACATCAAGTGTACTCTGTTCCCTTTCTCTCTTGATGGAAAAGCTGCTCGCTGGCTTGATTCACTACCCACCGGATCACTCACCACTTGGGAACAAGTCCGAGAAGCCTTCTTAAGCCACTTCTACACGAAATCGAAGACGGCAGCTCTGAGACAGAAGATCGTGACCTTCAAACAGCTGGTAGACGAGCCGTTCTGTGATGCTTGGGAGCGATTCAATGTCTACCGCAGAGAATGCCCACATCACGGTTTTGAGGAAGACTATCTGCTGGGAGTGTTCTACGATGGAGTAGGCTGGGAGTACAGGAACGCTTTGAACTCAGCCAGTAAAGGAGATTTCATGACTCAGTCCACTCAAGGTGCATTCGAGTTGATTGAGAACATGGCCTCAAGCTCAGCTGACAATAACCGCGAGACTGATCGCACTCAGAAGGTGAAGAGCATCGACAACAGCAAGATTGATGAGCTCTCTGCCAAGGTCGACCAGCTGATCAAGAGTAACCAGAACCAGGTCTTCATCATGGAAGAATCCCCACAGGATAAAGCTACCGCAGAAGGCACATCAGAGGCAGATCAGTCGGCTGAGGATCAGCATGAAGTGAGCTACGTGAATGGGCAAGGATGGCAGTTCAAGAACTATCACCCGAACCCTAACGTGAGGAACAATCCCCACCTGTTCAATGCCCCTAAACCAGACGATAAAGCTCAAGGGAACCAGGGTCAGAACAGTGGATACCAAAGGCCATATGGCAATCAGGGAAGAACCTTTGTCCTTAACCCAGCTCAGAATGCCCAGTTCCACAGCCAGAAACAGCCGGTTAATCAGCAAGCTGCACAACCGACTCAGACTGCTCCGCATGATGACATGAAGAGTCTCGCCAATATGATGAGCCAGCTGCTCCAAGGACAGCAGATCCAAGGGAAAGCACTGAACCAGGTCACAAACGACATCAACGCCAGGATGAATCATATGTTCAATGACCTGAGTGTGAAGTATGACAATGTCTCAAGCCATATGAGACAGATGGATATTCAGATTGCTCAAACTGCTGAGAACGTGAAGAGACAGCAAGGAACTCTCCCTGGGAAAACAGACAAGAACCCCAAGGAGTGCAATGCAGTAGGGTTGAGGAGTGGAAAGCAACTGCCTGATCTAGACCCCAGGAGATTCACATCGGCTGAGAAAGGGAAGCAGAAGGAGTCGGATCAGCCTTCTAAGGCTGTACCCACAAATGAGGAAGACGCAGAACAACCTACTGAGACTGTTCCGCCTGAAGCAGAGCGACCCGCTGGGGTTGTTCCACCGACTGCAGCACCTTCTCCTGCTCGTCAGTATGTACCGAAAGTGCCCTACCCTGTTCCAGCTAAGGCTACACGCAAGGATAAGGAAGAGATGAAGTGCAGGAAGATGCTGGAAGACCTAACTGTCAAGCTCCCTCTGATGAGTGCGATCCAAATGATACCATCCATGCGTAGCTTCGTCAAGGGATTGATCTCTGGGAAGATATCTGATGACAGCGAGTTCATGATTGTCTCTAAGGAGTGCAGTGCGGTGCTCCAGAACAGAAGAATTAAGAAGTTGGGTGATCCGGGAAAATTTGTTCTCTCGGTTCAGATTGGCAGAACACTCTTCTCATGCTCACTCGTCGATCTAGGGTCGAGCATAAATCTCATGCCATATACTGTGGCTAAGCGCCTTGGATACACGGATTTCACGCCTACCAGGATGTCACTAGTGTTTGCTGATCGATCTGTGAAGTCTCCAGTTGGAATCCTCGAAGATCTTCAAGTTCTGGTTGGGAATACAATTGTTCCTGCCGATTTCGTTGTTCTGGAAGTCGAGGAAGACTCCAATGATCCCCTGATCCTAGGCAGACCATTCCTCTGCACTGTCGGAGCTATCATTGATGTCCGACAAGGGAAAATTGATCTCCACCTTGGAGATATTGTGATGAAATTTGAGATGGATCAGATGCTCAAGAAGCCAATGCTGGATGGACAAACTTTCACTGTCCAAGAAGATGGTGATCCGCTAGAGCCGCATGAAGGAATGATCGAGGAGATTCTCACCGAGGATCCACTTGAACTCGCCTTAGTCAGAGCTGAAGCCGAGCAGAGATTAGAGAATGTTGATGCTGATGCCTATGCCAAATTCCTGGATTCAGCCAGGATTATGGAGAGGATGGTGGCGAATCTAAGTCTGGGGGAGAACAGTGAGTCCAGCACATCGACTGGAACAACCGCACCTCAGAACCCGACTGTTCCGGCAGCTCAGCACGATGACTCATGGAGCGAGCTGAAAGCTCCAAAGGTAGAGCTCAAATCCCTTCCCAAGGGACTCAGGTATGCATTTCTTGGACCCAACTCCACATATCCTGTCATTGTGAATGCTGACCTGAACAATGCAGAGACTGCTCTGCTTTTGTGTGAGCTGAGAAAATATCGTAAGGCTTTAGGTTACTCTCTAGCTGACATACCTGGCATTTCACCTGATCTGTGCATGCATAGGATACACCTAGAAGATGAATCGATGACTTCTGTAGAACATCAGAGGAGGTTAAACCCGAATCTAAAAGATGTTGTAAAGAAAGAGATAATGAAACTTCTAGAAGCAGGTGTGATCTATGCGATCTCTGATAGTAAGTGGGTCAGTCCTGTGCATGTAGTACCTAAGAAAGGTGGGATCACTGTTATAACCAATGAAAAGAATGAATTGATCCCCACTAGAACAGTTACTGGTCATCGCATGTGCATTGATTTTCGTAAATTGAATGCTGCGACTCGTAAGGATCACTTCCCACTTCCTTTTATTGATCAAATGCTTGAGAGATTGGCTAACCACCCTTACTATTGCTTTTTAGATGGTTATTCAGGTTTCTTTCAGATTCCCATCCACCCAGATGATCAGGAGAAGACGACGTTCACATGCCCTTATGGAACATATGCATACAGGAGGATGCCCTTCGGCTTGTGCAATGCTCCAGCGACCTTCCAGCGATGCATGATGTCTATTTTTACTGATCTGATCGAAGACATAATGGAGGTTTTCATGGACGATTTCAGCGTCTATGGAAGCTCCTTTCATGTCTGTTTGTCAAATTTGTGCAGGGTACTGAAGCGATGCGAGGAGAAGCATTTAGTGCTGAACTGGGAGAAATGCCACTTCATGGTGAGAGACGGGATTGTTCTGGGACACAAGATATCCGAGAAAGGCATTGAGGTGGACAAGGCAAAGATCGAGGTCATGATGAGTCTGCAACCACCAACTTCAGTGAAGGGAATCCGGAGTTTCCTGGGACACGCTGGTTTCTACAGGAGGTTCATCCAAGACTTCTCTAAGATCGCGAGACCACTCACTCGGCTGCTCTGCAAGGAAGCTCAGTTTGCCTTTGACAGTGACTGCTTAGCCGCATTCCACACGATCAAGGGAGCTCTAGTCAGTGCACCAGTTGTCCAACCTCCAGACTGGGATCTCCCCTTTGAGATTATGACAGATGCAAGTGACTTTGCAGTGGGAGCAGTCCTTGGACAGCGTAAAGACAAGAAGCTTCACGTGATCTACTATGCAAGCAGAACTTTAGATGAAGCTCAATGCCGATACGCAACCACAGAGAAGGAGCTCCTTGCCATCGTGTTCGCTTTTGAGAAGTTCAGATCCTATCTGGTTGGATCAAAGGTGATTGTGCACACAGACCACGCGGCTCTCAAGTACCTGCTCACGAAGAAGGATGCTAAACCGCGGCTCTTAAGATGGATTCTCTTGCTCCAAGAGTTTGATCTAGAGATAAGAGACAAGAAGGGGGTTGATAATGGAGTGGCAGATCATCTCTCCAGGATGAAAGTGTCAGATGAGACAGTTCTTGATGTGGAACAACCGATGGAGTACGTCAATGCGATTGGTCTGCGCAACATGGAGCAGTCATCACCTGCCATTAAGGATTGTTCCCGCGTAGAAGGAGCATTCGTTGCAGTGATCCAGAAGGAGTACCCGAATCTTCCATGGTTTGCTGAGATTGCCAACTTCTTGGCAGCTGAGAAAGAGCCTTTGAGGTTCACTGGGAATGAGAAGAGGAAATTTTTGAGGGAGGCAAGGCACTACTTCTGGGATGAGCCGTACCTCTATCGGCAAGGCAAGGATGGGATCTTCAGAAGATGTGTTCCAGAGGCTGATATTCCAGGGATCCTTCACCACTGCCATGGTTCCTCTTATGCTGGTCACTTCGCCACCTTCAAGACTGTTTCCAAGATCCTCCAAGCCGGTTTCTGGTGGCCTACTATGTTCAGAGATGCTCACGCCTTCATATCTCGATGCAATTCATGCCAAAGGATGGGGAGTATAAGCAAGAGAAACGAGATGCCTCAGAACTACATCTTGGAAGTTGAAGTGTTCGATTGCTGGGGGATCGATTTCATGGGACCTTTCCCAGTCTCACACAAGAATGAGTACATCCTAGTTGCTGTGGACTATGTCTCCAAGTGGGTAGAGGCGATTGCTAGTCCAACCAATGATGCGCGAGTTGTAACCAAGATGTTCACCTCCATCATCTTCCCAAGATTTGGAGTGCCTAGAGTGGTAATAAGCGATGGTGGAACACACTTTATCAACAAGTTGTTCCAAGGATTGCTGAGCAAGAATGGTGTGAAACACAAGGTTGCAACCGCCTACCATCCTCAAACAAGTGGTCAAGTGGAAGTTTCAAACAGAGAGATCAAGAACATCCTGCAGAAGACTGTCAACACCACCCGCAAGGATTGGTCCCTTAAGCTTGACGATGCTCTCTGGGCGTACAGAACAGCCTACAAGACCCCTTTAGGGACCACCCCCTATCATCTGGTCTATGGCAAGGCGTGCCACCTACCTGTTGAGCTAGAGTACAAGGCGGCTTGGGCTGTCAAACTACTCAACTTCGATATCAAACCTGCCAAGGAGAGGCGAACCATTCAGATCCACGAGTTGGAGGAGATCAGGCATCTGGCCTATGAGAGTTCTAAGATCTACAAGGAAAAGACCAAGGCGTTCCACGACAGGCGGATCATCAGCAGAAGCTTTGCTCCGAACGATCAGGTTTTACTCTTCAATTCACGGGTTAAGCTGTTCCCTGGAAAGCTCAAATCTAGATGGTCTGGACCTTTCACCATTAAGGAGGTTCGCCCTTATGGAGCTGTTGTGTTGCTGGACACAAGAGGAGGAGAATTTGTTGTCAATGGTCAGCGTCTCAAGCCATATCTTGCTGACACAACAATCGCTGAAGGTGTAGAGATACCCTTGAGCGATCCCCCTCAAGCCTAATCGGCTCATTGAAGTCAAGCTAGTGACAGAAAACAAGCGCTTGGTGGGAGGCAACCCACTGGTGAGTGTAAATATTGTTTTCTCTTTGTCTTTATCTTTCTAGGAACTAACTTTGCAGGTCGAAAAATCAAGAAAATTCGAGATCACTCCAGGAGAGCACTCTAGCGGTTGTTCCGCCGATTGTTCCCAGGTAAGTTCTCGAATCAAAAAAATAAAAAAAAATAAAAAAAAAATAAAAAAAAAAAAGAGAAAAAGGGAAGGGGAAGCGGTTTTGATTGGTTATTAAAAACCCAAACATTCCACTTCCCCACTTCATCTCTCTCGCCGCAAACCACCCCCCCCCTAGAACCCTAAAAATCGCAAACTCACCTCTCTCTTTTCTCATCGATTTTGGTTCTAAACTCTTGGGATTCTCTTGAGATTGGGTTGTTTTGCGGGAATCATCTCTCCAATCAAGGTAATCACCAAGAACTCTCTCCCTTTTTGCGCATGCAAATCGCGATTTGGGAGTGATTTCTTGGGTTCTCTCTTTCCTTTATGATTTGCGATTTCATCCTAGGTTGTAGCTCTTGATAGTATACTTGCTACTAGGACTGAATTCTTGATTGAGTTTCAATGGAAGAGGAACCGATTTGTTGCTTGTGATTCTTGGCCCTTGCGATTTCTGCTGTTAAGATTGAGGCTTGTATAGGTTGTCTAGTAATCGATGGACTTGAGTAGAACAAGAAGATTGGATTGTTCCATCGTTTCTAGAACAACCGATGAACTGTGCTGATATTGGGTTTTGTTTTGTCTTGTAGATGCCTCCAAAGATGCGGAACGCTAGAGTCACCAAGAGCACGGCTTCTCCAGCCGCGAGTGCTCCACCTGGGTACCCGTGGCCGAACAAGACTGAGGGAGCGCCCATCGACCTTAATGATCAGATGCTCCTTGACTTCAACGTCGAGGGATGGGACAAAGAGTCGGCGGCGGTTTACAACAAGCTCCTCCTAGCAGAGATCTTGCCCACGCGATTCGTGAACCAGCAAACACTAGGCGATCTAGGCCTTGACACTGAGGTGTTCGACACGATGCAGGCTATGGGAATCATGCCTCTCTGCTACCAGGCTCAGGTTCTCTACCCCGACTTGGTCAGGCAAGTGCTCGCGACGTGCAAGATCACTTACCAGAACCCCAATGCGCCTTCGTATGAGAACTGCTTCTTCTCCTTCATGGCTGATGGCAAGTTCTGTTCCATCTCTCTCGACGACCTGAACTCCCTATTCGAGATTGCAGACACGCCAAAGGGGATTTCAGTGGAAAGGAAGTTCAAACCGGCAGACACCTTTTGGGATCTCATCGCAGCCGGCAAGTTCACCTCTCGCAAGGCCTATCAGTCGCAGATCCGGAATCCTGCTATCCGGATCATCGCCAAGATTGTGTCCAATGTCTTGTTCGCGAAGGAGTACACCTCCAAGATCACGAATGGAGAGCTCCAAGTTCTCTACACGGGACTTGAGGACGAGATGCGCCGAGAGAACATCACCCCGATCCAGGAAGTCAAGACCAACCCAGGGTATCATCTCATCTCCATGTTCGCTGAACGCAGAGACACACTGGTTCGAACTGATGATAAGAAGGATCGTTGCGGCAGTCTGCTCACTCCCTTGTTCCAGCACTTCAACGTCAACCTCAGCTCTTACACGGTCGTCTCTGCGATTGAGTACATCGATACTCCTTACCTGATCGCATGCCACATCCTGCGCGACGAGACCACCTACAAGTTCCAGGACAAAGAAGGGAACCCTCTGTACTGCAAGCTCCCTATGCCTGGGTTCACAGACTTCTTATCCTTGGAGAACATTGTGTTCTCACCCGCTGCAGAGCACCTCTGCGATGATCCGAAGGCACCGGTTCAGCACGATGATGAAGACATGGATGATGTGGAGCATGTGACTCCACCGGCTGATGGTGAGTATGACTTGGAGGATTTCACCGATGTGACTGATGATCACGCCTACAGACGCTGGATGGTTGATTCCCAGAAGAAGAACAACAGCCTCATGAAGAGGATACTCAGGGCAATCACAGGCGGCTGCATTGGAGCGCAGGAGGAGCGTACGCCGCAGAGAACAAGGCGCCCAGGCAAGGAACACGCGGGGACTACGACTGGAGCAGAGAGACTGCCGAGGAACAGGAGGACAGCTGGTCACTCCGGTAGCGGCGATTCAGACTGAGTCCGAAAGGACTATTTCTATCCCTTGTCTTATCCATCTGAACTATTTATTTTTCATGTTATTTGCTTCTGTTTGGTTTGTTTCAGCTTCCTCTGATTTATTTTCACAACCAGGGATGGTGTGAACTAAGTCTGGGGGAGCGATTGTACTATATTCGCTTGTGTGCTTTTTGAGTCAGTCCTTGTGTCATTTTTATGTTTTTATCGAGTCAGTTTTTAGGATCGAGTCAGTCAAAACTATTGTGGGAATCAGGACCTTATTTGTGATGCTCTTTAACCACCTCGTGCTTTAACCTTCTTATTCAGTGACCTTAGCAGTGATGAAAGACCCACACATGGACCTGGAACACCCTGACTTATCTCATTTGACACTCCAGAAGTTCTATACCGATCAGGTTACATTGGGCAGACTTAACTCCACTTTATCTGAACCTAATCTGGACTCTAATTCTTCTTGTCATGGGCACTAGATCAGGGTAGAATGAGAACTACACTCAGGACTTCTTATCCGATTTTTATCCCTCTTGCTGTTCCTGAGTGGCTAGCTCATCTTTAGCTAGTTCCCACCTTGAACCCTGACCTTTAATTCCACCCTCATACATTTGCTTTTCTAGTACTTTATGTGCAGATATGTGCAAAAAGGTCGGAGAGGAAAGGATCGACGCAGTTCTTACTCATCAATGCTCACACAGTGGAAGCAGGCAGAACAACCGGAGTGCTTGTTCCAAACGAAAGGGAACAACCGAGGTGCCTGTTCCGATACCATGGAGAACAACGAGAAGTAAGTGGACAGAACAATCCAGAATGAATCACCAGTGGCATCATATACATCACTTGTTACCTCCTTGCTCGTCACCCCAGCATTTTGTAATTCAGTACATCTAAAAAAAAAAAAAAAAAAAAAAAAAAAAAAAAAAAAAAAGTTATTTATGTTTTTGCTTTGATTTACTGGTGACGAGAAGGGGAAGAATCTATGATGCATGCCATTGGGGAAGTTGGGAAAGTAATGGTGGTTTCAGTGAAGTGTTCTGAAGGGGAAGTTGAATCGCGCAGAGCAGCCTTATGATCGATCTATCGGAGAGCAGTCCGATTAGCAGAGATGAGTAAGGACTGTGGACCTCAATGGAGCCGTCCTCTCACGACCATTTTGTGCGATATCCTGCACCCGCTCCTGGTAAACCCTAAACACTCTTGAACTCCACCATAAAAGTTAGCCTGTTCTATACCTAGCCCGTTCTCTCTGAGTAGAGCCTGTGACAAGAAGCTCACGCTGATCTTAATTGAACATAAGGAGTTTTGTCTCGAAAGTGTTGCCTTTTCAGGTTAAGATATAGAGTAAGGAGCAGATCTTCGAACAGCGATCAGGGGGTTCTCAGTAAGTGTGTGTGTGGTCCTAGTCTACAGCTTGTATGGTTCAGAGATTTGTGGTAAGAGTATGGTTGCTGAGAATAAGCGAGTTCCCACGTTTTCAAACCTTTCTCCCTGTTCTTGGTACTTGCCTTGTTCGAGGACAAACAAGGATCTAAGTCTGGGGGAATTGATATATGGTGTTTTTCACATCATTGTATATATGTTTTCTTTTGTTTGAAGTCACTAATTCGTGTCAGTCTAGTCCTTTTTGACCTTTTACAGGTCTGGAGTTAGCAGAAGAAAGAAGAGAAGGTGCCTGATGAAAAGAAGTCCTTTTGGAGCATTCCTGCGGAGAACACTCAAGAGAACAATCCCGAGACTGTTCTCTCTCAAGCGGAACAAGCAGACGGAGTGATCCGGCGATTGTTCCAGACGAATATGGAAACTCCTATTTCGGGATTTTAAGCCCTGTTGCCCTAATCTCTTTTTCTTCTGATTGGCGCCTCCATATAAAACGCCATCTATCTATTTTCTATTTTTCTTACGCTAGTTTTTACGAGAGAACACTGAGTATTGCGATCTGCAACTTGTAAGGGAGAAGAATCCATCCTCTCATAGAGAAGATCATCTGAACCCTATTGTTTCATACTCTGTTCTTATGCAATTTTATTCAGGATTTATGTCTTTGTTTATGTGCATCATGATCGAGTAGTGACCTTGCTCGCCTAGGGTTTTTAGGGTGTTGAGACATGAGCTAAACATAGATAAGCGATCCATAACTGTCTTCATTCATACTGTTCTTACTGCTTTCATTAAACTGATCACTTGATGTTAGATCACTAGTTCATCACCTAGTTAACCGCTTAGGATGATAACTTGACACGTATTGAATGAGCTTAGTATCCCTAATCAGCGAAGGTAGATATTAGGGTGGTAAGTGAACTGATCGGACCTGTTCCCTAAAGCTTGCAATCGATCTTCATCCCAACGACAGTTAGGTGGTGAGATCGATCTGCAAAGCGATCACTACCACGACAGTGGAGTGTTCCAGCTGAGTGATCCGAGTTCTAGAAAGCACTTCATCGCGCTTGAATAATTGTTTGGCTCCAATTCAACACCCAATGAAATACCCTAGGCTAGCTCTTGTTTAATTGAATCAATCTCGTGTTTATTTTGCTTGATTACTATCGCCTATTTCAACCAAATCATATCTTCTTCTTAGCTTGGTTCTGAAACTTATAGAACTAGAGTGTAGACTGGTCCTCTGGATTTGAATCTCAAATACTACAATTGCATCTGTTAACTTGGCAGTAGCAAGGATTCATTTTTAGTGTATCACTGGGCCTTCAGGGACGCCATGTCTTCTTGCCTCTTTTCTTTCTTTGTTTTTATGTACGTGTTTGCAAAAAGAATAAAAGAAATTGAACTACTTTTTATAGCAAGAATACTAGTAAGGCTTTCCTTTTTTCTAAGTCGGTGGCTTCTTCTGCCTTTCCTTTTTAACTGATCTAGTTTCGGCTCATTGCATGTTTAACATTTGCGAAAACTTAATGTAACATCCCGAGTTGTGATATGTGAAAAAGGCTTAAGAGAATTGATTTGGCTACCTATGTCACCAAAGTCGACTTACCTTTTCCGTCACACCTCCGTTTAGAACTCCAGAGTTAAGCGTGTTTGAGCTGGAGTAGTGGAAGGATGGGTGACCTATCGGGAAGTGATTCGCGATACCGTGTAAATGAGGCCAAAGCACGGAAAAAGGTCGGGTGGTGATTGCAGGGTCAGTAAACAATGATTTCGAGCCTTGGAAAATTAACGACCGACCGTCGGATGGGATGGGGCCCACGAGCCGAGAGAGCGGGCGTGGGTGGCCCATTAGCCGTGGGCGGTCGGGGCATTACAAGTGGTATCAGAGCTAGTTAGCCATCTCAGTTCTGACCTGAGAGGCGTCTTGAGACCTGTCGTGGGGCGCAACGAGGGTGTTGCGTTCTTTGAGAGAGGGTGAATTGTAACATCCCGAGTTGTGATATGTGAAAAAGGCTTAAGAGAATTGATTTGGCTACCTATGTCACCAAAGTCGACTTACCTTTTCCGTCACACCTCCGTTTAGAACTCCAGAGTTAAGCGTGCTTGAGCTGGAGTAGTGGAAGGATGGGTGACCTATCGGGAAGTGATTCGCGATACCGTGTAAGTGAGGCCAAAGCACGGGAAAAGGTCGGGTGGTGATTGCAGGGTCAGTAAACAATGATTTCGAGCCTTGGAAAATTAACGACTGACCGTCGGATGGGATAGGGCCCACGGACCGAGAGAGCGGGCGTGGATGGTCCATTAGCCGTGGGCGGTCGGGGCGTTACACTTGACAGTAACATGCATGATAATGTTATATGCCTTTTTACTCTCCTTTTTTGGTATAATGCCTTTTTACTCTCTTTTTTGGTAAAATTCCTTTTTACACCGAATAGATGCAGTGAGTTTTACTAAATTACCAATGATTCTCTTAAGCGTGAGGCAAATAGCATCTCCAACCATGATATTTTTGGTGTTGAAATTACACTAAATTTGATATTTTGGTGACAAATTTTTTTTTTGTCATCTTTAACCATGACACCAGATACTACACCCAAAATAATATTATATATTATTTGATACTTTCTATTTTAATAACTTTTATATTTTTTTATTTGAAATTGATAAATAATTGTTTTGTTCCATTTTGATATTATGTTTATTAAATTTTCCTAATTATATGTTTATAGAATTTATTTTCATTTATATTTTTTTGGTTTAACAATATTATACATGTATTATTTTATATAAAATACTATATTAAAATTTACAAAACACTAATTATGAAAACACATAACAAAAAATATATTTTAATAAATTTTGTATTAGTTAGTAATACATGTTTAAATATATTATAAAATAAAAAATAAAAATTTATTTTAAAGTTTGGTGAATACAATTTTATTAAATATAACTTAAATAAAAATTATAATCAATATTTTAAAATAAAATAATTGATAACGATCATTTAGTGATTTTTATTTCAAAATAAAATAAAATATAAAAGTTCTATGATATTTTATTTTTTTAACATATTTTTTCTTACTTGAAAATAAAATAAAAATATTTTAATTATGTAAAATAATTTAATAATATAAATAATACAATATATTTATATTTAGTTACAAATTTGAAATGATTAATAATAATTGAATTATATTATTCAATGAAATATAATAAAATATGTATATGAAATATTTAGTGTGATAAATAATGATACACCAAATTTGATGTAACACTGTTCACTCTATATCAAATTTGGTGAAATAATGTCATTTGTAATGTTTCATTGGAGATGAAATGGGAGTTAACCTAGTAGCTAATCTCGCGAAACTTGTAGATTTTGTCAATCTTTCAACCATTATTATATGGACCAACTCTTATTATACCACTACCAATTAGGCTTCGAGGTTCATGCACCTAAACCAATCTACATTATTTAATCATATGCAAGTATACGTAAGACACATTTCAAGAAACTATAGGGTAATTATCAATTATATTAAAATAGAAGTTACAACCTTGATTCACGTGTGATTTTTTTTTATAATAGACCCAATAGACCGCCCCTAAAAATCAGTTTACATCATTTATTATTACTAAAAATATAACTTATATATAACATGAATGATGTAATTTTGTTTCCTAATAAACCGGAAACATAACCATAATATCTTTTGATATCTTTTCGTATCAAAATATATATATATATATATATATATATTAAAAATTCAAAAAATCTGTTTTAAAAGATTTTAAAACCATCTTAATTATCAAAACTTATATGTAAATATTTTCACTCATTTCGTAGTTAGTTTTGAAATATAATTATATATTAATATATTCAGTTATCATTTATAAAATGAAATATAAAATTCAATTATATTATCTATTATATAATCACAATTAATCGTATTAAAATTTATTTTGTTGATCTAAATATTTTAACAATATCATAATTTTCACAAATTTCGCAATTAGAATTAAACTATATATTATGAGTTATTCTTGGGTTCACCCCCTAGGGTGAACCTTTAGGTTCACCAACCAATAGAAACTTGTTATCTTAGATTGAGTATCTTTTAAAAAAAGAAACAAAATAATTATCAAATTGCATTATGTTTTTAAAATAAATATAAAATAAATAAAAATAGTAATCAACAAAAAACGAATTTTTGAAAAATAATTTTAAATCCGCCAGCAAAAAACTATACCCTAAACCCTAATCCTAACCCCTAAACCTTTGGGTAACTCCTACACCTTTGGATAAATCATAAATTCTAATTCATAAATATCAAACTCTAAATCATAAAAACACTGAATTTTTTAATTCTAAATCTTAAACCTTTAGATAAATTCTAAACCTTAAAATTTATATATAGTTTTTTTAAATACATTTATACAATTACTATTACTTTTATTTATTTTTACTTTTTTATTTTAAAACATAATATAACTTGGCAATTATTTTGTTTTCTTTTTTAAAAGATACTCAATCTAAAATAATTAATTCCTATTGGTTGGTGAACCTAAAGGTATACATTTATTGTTTACAATCCATCACATATTAATTTGGTTAATAACTAAAAGTAAATACAATAAGATAAATATATAATCAGAGACAAAAATACATGTGACGATTTTCAACAATTGATTATTTATAACATGTAAACTATAAGTTATTATATTTGAAATAGTTATAAGACATTAAAATTAAAAATGTATACCATTAGCGATTTAAAATAAATAAATAAATATATATATATATATATATATATATATATATAATTGAAAATAAAATCCGCACGGTTGTGCGAATCGAGATCTAGTTTATAGTTAAACCACATTTACAAGAGAACAAAAAAAAACTTAGTGTCTTAATCAACGACGTGCTACACGAGTTTATTATAGAAGAATCTTAAAATCAAACATAGACCTGAGTTTAATCTTTTTTCAAAAAAAAAATCATAAGAGTTAAAAGAAATATTTTTAAAATTATTATCGTTCTTCAAGTTATGAAGTTTTTTTTTGTTCAAAAGTTATGAAGTTTACCTCGTAGGTTTTTTCCCAAAAGAAAAAGTTTACCTCGTAGGTTTTTTTCCAAAAAGAAAAAGTTTACCTGGTAGGTAAGATGTTGCTCTGTGTTCTCTTTTCTCAAAATCAAGATATTTGATAATATCGATGTCGTGACGGATCAGACTTTTTCCGTTAAAGTTCCCTATGAATAATGAAAAAGAAATACTCCAAACATCATCATATAACCTCTTTCACCGGTGCACGAGAATCTTACGTACCTACGAGAATCGGCAAAAGCAAAAGACTGCTTGTTCATCTCTTTACATCACTTCATAAGACAAAAAGAATTCTAAAAAGATTGTAATGTGGTTTGAAATTGAACTAGTGACGATCCCAGGTAAACTTTGTTGTAATCAGGTGTGTAATGATAAAAATATAAAATCAACTAGATCTCGACCCGCACATCCGTGCGGGTATTTATTTTCGGTTTGAAATGCTATAATATTTAGTATATGTTGTGTAATCGTTATATATAATATCTTATATTATATGGTTATACAAAGAAAAAGTTAAAAGATGACTTACACTATTTATTTAGTCAATAAAAGAAATAGTTGATACATATTTATACTCATTCGCTTACATATCTTAAAAACATTGTTTATATATTTAGAAATGCATAAGTACATATTAGATTAGGGCTGGGCAAAGAAACGAATCCGAAGAACTGAACCGAATCCGATCCGAAAAAGTAATACCAAACCTGAACCGAAATTGTTTAAACATCTGAACGGATTCAAAATTTTGGTATTTAAAGAACCGAAACCGAACCCGATCCGAACCGAAATATTTCGGGTACCCGAATGTATCCAAAATAATTAATATACTTATATTTTTATATTTAATGTATATTAAAAATCATCCAAAATATTGATGATCCTTTTAAATTGTCTAGAATACTTGAAAATATATACAAATAGTCAAAAGTACATGTCTAAATAGTTAAAATATACTCAAAACATCAAAAAGTTTAAAATATTTATTGATTCTCTATCTGAATATTCAAATCAAACCAATTTATATATTAATTTTTGGTATTTTGACACAAGTTATTCAAATTTATTACATATATATTATTTTGTTTTTACATTTTGTGTATTTTAAAGCATATAATGAGTTTTAAAATTTTAAAAATAATTTAAATGGGTTATCCGAACCCGAATGAAGCTGAAATTTTTAACCCCAAAAACTCGAAACCCGAACTGAACCCGAATGGATATCCGAACGTCCACTCCTTTAGATTATTAACATTATTGAGTTATAGATCAAAAACTGTATTAGATAATTTATGTATATTTGTAAATTCGAATTGAAACTTTTTTAAAAGTATGTTCATGTAATAGATTAGATAATATATATATATAGTTAAAGCAATATATATTATTACTAAATAGGCTTTTTAATTGGTCGTGAAAGACCAGAAAAAAATACTAAATTTTATGGTTAGATAGGTTAGATAAAAGGAGTCAGGGTTGCATGATGAGCCTTGCGTGAAAAAAAAAATGGGAAATGGGCTTTGGTAATGAGCCATCCGTGAAATAAGTTGATTAAATTAGCAAAATTTCTTTAACTAAAATCAGTGGCAGAGATTAGTAAATAATGAGAAAAATAAGGGTTATTTCTTATTTGTACTTCACTTTTAATAGGATAGATACAATACTAAAAGCTAAATAATCTCAACTCTTAGCTTGTCCACGTCATCTTAGTAAATCAACCAATCATAACTCTTTCTTTTTGCCACCTCACATCCTCTTTGTCGACATGGACCAGGGCAGTTAAACTTTGTTTGTGACCCATTTGAGATCGTTGTGATTTCTTCGTGAGACGAATCCCCTCCATAGCCATCGTTTCTACTCCTCCAAATCTCCGTTACTCTGAATTATTGATTCTACTCTTTACACCTCCATTCAAGATGTATCCTTTCACCTCCTTTTTTTCTCCTATATAATCTCTTTCTCGATTCTTGGATAACATCGTAATCTAAACCTCTGCAGATGAAGATCAAGCTATGGAGATCTGCTCAGTTCTCCAAAAAGACTCCTGCTTCTGTATATTTCACTGACATCTCCTCGGCCCAGCCAATTCAGAACTAACCTTTGAGCGTCTCCTTATCGGACGAACATGTATCAACTTTTTAAAACTTCTTCTTCTATAATCCAAATCAGTCTCTGTAATATTCTTCACACTAAAACCACAAATTCCAATGCAGCAATGGCAACACAAAGAAGAGGAGGAGCGTTTTTTGAGGGAGCTATTGAAGAAGAAGAGTGTGAAGGTGGAGAGAGAGAAGCTGCTAGCTTGAGAGTGAGACAAGAGAAGGCACTTGCTGTAACCTGAGTTATAATTTCTTTCCGACTTATTTCTTATACTTGGCTCAATAAAGGTCACACTATTACTTAGTGTATGCAAAGAAAATCAATATATTTCACTTATATTAGTATTCAAAACTCCGTGAGGGAACTTCAAGAGAGATCTGATCAGCCCTATTTCCCGTTTGAACCTGCAGCTGGCAGCAAAAGATTCTGCAGCCTAATTGCAGGATTTATGAGGACATACCACCGTATTCCAATTAAACAAGATGTAAGACTATTCTCTCTTTATGTTTATTTTTTACTGATTTCTTACAGTTCCAGAAGGAAAAATAAAAGGAATTTTTAAACTTCTGGACTCATCAAATGTAATGAATCTTCCATGGGAAGCATCTAACATTGCTGAGTCTGCTTTTTTTTTTTGCAAGAACATTATCGTGTCTCCATCAAGGGCTGTTGCAATCGAGAGTGCATTATGGTTATTCTCCCCTCGACTTGCAATTGTTGATGAGCATTTAACTCGACAACTTCCAAGGAGCTGGCTAACTTCTTTAGCCATTCAGGTAAAATTGTATTTCCGCATCTGTTACTTTTACTTAGTTTTGAAAAGAAACGATGGCTCGGAATGCATTTTATGAGACTATAAAATTGCATTTTACTTACTTTTACAAATTGTATTTCTGTCTAGAGATCACTGACTTTCACAGATTATAGCGTATGTCAGATTGTCTTTTAAAACTAACATACTCTGCTACTTGGCCCACTCATGCACTAGATTGTCATACCTATCATTTCTGGTTCATAGAACGGATCAAAATGACTTGACAAGGGATTGCTGAAACCAAAGAGCTGTTTTACCAATATGGTGCTTCAGAGATGCAAGATGACATTCCGGTCTAATGCTTACATTACTGGACTAATTATTATTGGTGGACTGACTCTGTTTCCTTTTGTCCTCTTGGTCACAAAATAAAGATTGGATCTTCAAGAATTTTATGTTGGTGATGTTTTGATGTCTTTTTCGAGGGAGGGATAACAAGACCCTTGATAAAGACGAAGGTGATTGCATTGAAGATCCAGGATACAGTGTTTGTTTTGAATGATCCAAAGAATATCAGTTAGCTGTTTGTTAGTGGTTTTGTTAATAGGGGCTTTCAAGTGCTTCTGCCATGGCCACTGCTTTGTATTGGGAGAAAAATCATGTAGATTAGTTGAGAGATATGGAGGCTAAATTGTTTATGGTTTTAATTTTTGTTTTGTGTTTTGGAATGTGATGTATAGTGTGCAGAGAGAGATGTGTAGTGTTAAAATTTCAAATGCTGTCTATGTTGTATTGTATGGTTTTATATTCTTTGACGAAACCCTGTAAAAGCGATTGGTGGTGGTTAATTGGTTTTCAAAAACAAAAACATATCCTAAAATGTAGAAAGCTGTATCGAATTACAATAAACCATTCTCAGCGCAAGTCATGTTGCGAGTTAGACTGTGTGGTTAGCTGATATTGGATGAGTGTTCGGGGTCGCTAACGACGTAATCGATGTGTCTTTATAGTCAAGGACTACGCAACAATCGCTTTCACGTTGCTATTTCGGAGAAGTAACAACATAAGACAATGAGAAGAGAGACATGAACATGGATGCATTCTATTAAACACGGTTTAAGTTCAATTAACCTAAATATACATAATCTTTTGTAGCATCAAAATTCCATATTATTATTTTTTGAATATTTGCTGCTATCCATCTATATTTATTACTTTATATTTTGTTATACCAAAATTTTCATAAACATCATATCACTAATATTGTTTACTAAGTTATTTAACATAATTATGGACTCTAAATTTTAGAATAACATGAATACCAAGTTCTATTTTTTCAGTACTACCCAGAAATTAAATTTACTTTAAGAAATATTAGATGCATCAATTATTGTTTACGAATAGAAGATTCTTAATTGATATATTTGAAGAATAGGTTCCCAAAAATTTGTACCATGATGTAGTTTTCAAATTAAAAATATCTAGAGGGTATTTTTACCGACCGAGCATAGATGATAATTTAGTTATTCATTATTGTCCAAAAATATATATATAAATTTTAAATGTTTAATTACTAACGCGAATGAAAATCCTTTTCACTGATTTCTGAGAACACAAATATCACAAAAGTTTCTAAGAGATTCACAAAAGAATTGATAGAAATATTTACTATTACAAAATAAAAAATATCTTATTTCCAATTTCTCATAACTGAGAACAGAAATGTATTTTAAAAAATTGTTGTGGTTTTACGAAATTCATCGAGCAACAAAGCTGACCAATTCCAATCAACAAAGACAAAGTTTAAGTTTTCAATTGGGTATTAAAGATATTAATTTTCTGTCTAAAATGAGAATAGAAAAAATAAAAAATGGTTTAAAATACATTTAGTTGGATATCATTTTTTTAAAAATTACTCAATGAAAACTACTATAGCATTTGAGTTTATGATTAGTAATTATTGTTTGGGTTTACTATTTTGGGGGTTAGATTAAGTTTATGTTGGATTATTTTGCTCAATAAATAATTTAAAGAACACATAAAAATAGATATCATACTTAAAATAGTGTTAAATTCTATTTATTATTTGGTTCATATACTAATAGTTGTAATTTCTAAAAAATCTGAAATTTTCTAATTATTAATTTATCAGATTATATGATTTGTTGCTAACCTATCTTATTCTTTTACACTAAAATTATGAATCTGTTACATTATATACATGAATCATCACTATTCACGATAATCACTCAAATTAAATTCATATAACACTTTTGTATAAAATTACTTTCATTTAAATAAATAAATAAAATATCATTCACCATTCAAAAGAATTAAAATATCATTCACAGTTTAAAAGGACTAATAGTTGTAAAGTATGTAATATTTTTATTTATTTATTTTGAAATCTCAACAATATATCATTTAAAATGATTATATACAAAATATAATAGTGTACAACTAACCTTTAGTTTAAGTGTTCTTTACAAAACATACTATTTAAAACTTTGAAATTTTGATAATTCATTAAAGATCATAAATAAGAAATAAGTTTTAACTATATATTTAATGTTTATTTTTTAATTATAAGAAAATATAAAAAATCTCACCAATAATTTCAGCTTTTTAATAAAATAATGTATTAGTTTAATAAAAAAACAAAACTCATCTAATTTCCAAGCTTAAAAATAATTGTGTAATTTTCTAATTTTCTCTTGAACATACAAAATATTTTATAAGCAACCATTTTACTCTTTTTATTAGTTACATGCATTTAATAACTATCAGATTTCATCTAATTGTGGGAAATATAATATTCTAATTCCAGACAAAATCTAAACTTATGATCTAAAAAAATTAACAATTTTAACACTTATCCGCGCGTAGCACAGAGATTGAATCTAGTATAAAATAAAAACAAAATAACAATACCACAAACCTTATTTCTACACATTACCAAACCACAACACATAATCATCATCATCAGTTCTATGTAACGGTAAAGCCTTAGAAAGTAAGGGCGGTTACATATTCATTACAGACTTCATTTAATTTTCATTTATTTTACTTTAACTTTACTTATGCATACGATGAGATAATATCATCAATCATCCACATATCCACAGACTCGTCGAGCTGACTCGGCTGCTCCGCCGTGGTACCGTCCAGCTCAAGGAAAGACTCCAAGCTCGATATCTGCTGCTTAAGATCGTAACCAGACTCAAACCCGTAACTCGGGTTCCGAAACTCGTCACCGTTCCCGAACCCAAAGCACTCAACCGGCGAACTCGGGTGAGTCAACTCGCTCTGAGAGTATACACAGAGCTTCTTCGCCGGAGGCAGATCTTCTGATAGTGGAGAAGTATGAAGGAGATCCGGGAAGTTGAGCTTGGCTTTGTCGCCTCGGATACGCTTAGCCGCCACATCATAAGCCATGGCGGCTTCCTCCGCAGTGTTGAATGTTCCGAGCCAGACTCTGGTGCCTTTTCGTGGATCTCGTATCTCTGACGCCCATTTTCCCCATGGACGCTTGCGTATCCCTCTGTAAACGTTCTTCCTCCTCCTTTTCTCCGTCGGTGGCTCTCTCTTCTTTTTCTCCACTGCCTCCTCTTTCAACGCCACTTCTATAGTTTAAAGGTGCAAAGTTACATACACTAAATAATTATCTTAAAGAATCTCTAATCATCGTTACTCATGCAAACAAAAAAAATTATATGAGTAATCTAAATTACTTTAGAGATATTTTTTCCTTTTTTTCATTTTCTAAAATAACTATAGATTGTTTTTCTTAAAATTATCAAGGTGATTATTATGAATTTTGTATTATTAATCTAATATTTTACCTTGCTGGCTGGTGGATTGAAGGTTGGAAGTGGGATGGAAACCCCAGAAATAGTCGCCGGCGGAAGCATCGAGCTCAGACCAGAGTTCCTCCGCCGTGAGCTTCCTACCCTTGGCCTTGGTGAGGATAGGAACAAAATCGGAAATGATAGCACCGCCACACATTTTCTCTGTTTGTTTTTATTTTACTCTGATATTGGGTTTCAATAGAGAGAGATGCGTTAGGTGTAGGTGAAACGCATTTATAGGCGAGATGAAATAAAAGGTTAGAAAGCGTTTACAGTATAAAGTCGGTGATGAAATCTACAAAGAGTAAATACTTTATAATAAAATTAATACTTGTAGGTTACACATGTTCCTTGATACACGACGGTTACAACAAATCTAATCCAAATAGCGACAAAACTAGATGCTTCGTTTTGATACCAGAAGGAAAACGTATGAGAATGTCATTTACTTTACTAATCTGAATTTTTGGAGTGTTGCCTCCACGCGATCGTCGAGTAATGAATGCTTCCTGATATAGATTCTATCAGTACACGTCATCTTTTATCTGTAACAATTGAATAAAAGAACGAGGAGTTTTAGTATCAATTGAGTTGCGAAGAAAATTTATTTAGTTTAATTTTTCCTGTCACGTTAACTAAGTTTGGAAATAGTATGTAGCTGGTTTACGGGACTATGTTAATAGTATAAGCTAAGAGATATTGAAATTCGATTATAATAACAGTTGTATAACTTGTATTCGATCAAAAAGGAATCTCATAGATAGACGAGAAAACGAAGTAAGCTCACGTACATCAGAAGCAAGATTTTCGTCTAAAGACGCGACTCTCATCAGAAAACAAATCAGTTCCAAAAATACAACTGTTTATTCTCAGTTTTTAAGGAGGAGCAAACATTACTAACAAGAATCAATCAAATACTACAGTGTTAAAAGAGTAAATGTTCAGCAATGTATTTTTCTTACATAGCTTTACTCTAAATCTTATATAAAATGTGCCACCGTGATCCGGTATCTCCGTTGCTTTTATTTACCATCATATAAGCAATTTATGCAGTAAAAACTTTCATAAATTAATTATGCTAGGATTATGGTATTTGATTGATTCAATTTTATATTATTTTTATTATAATGTCTTAATTTAACTTTTATATTATTTTATTATATTATAAAAATAATTTGTAGTGGAGTAGTTGGTTACAAATTACAAATTAATCTATGTAAATTGATGAATATGTTTTTTTGTCAATATTTTTCCTGCATATCTTGATATTTATGTAATTTATGTTAATTGCATCATCATTGATCATCATTGATTTGAATAAGCTTGATGGTAAGTTAACGAAATGATTATTTGAATCGATGATTTTGTCTTAAATGAACATTCTATAGTAGGTAAGACTTTGTCTATATTAATAGATACCATGAGTTTTTTGATATACAACAACAACGAGGAAACACATGCATAACTAAAATAGTTATTATATCTAAAAAAGAGTTGACAAAAGATTATAAAGAGACTAACAAACACAAAAATATGAGGATGGTTGTATGCAACGAAACACACACCTGATTAATTCAGTTTACAGTTTGCAACGTTTTAAAAATCTTTGAACTAATACAACATGTGAAGATTATACAAAGATATGTTTGATGTTGTGTTGGAGTTGGATGGATCAACTTGGGATAATCAAATCATTCTAGCGGATGTTATGTTGCTTAAATGCTTGAAGAAGATTTTTCAATTGTTGATCCATAAAAATCAATGTTTTGTAGTATTTTGGATACCGTAAGGTTTTACAAAGACTATAATATTCTATATAAAATTTGACCATAATGTTATTTTACAAAATTTTATTGTATGTTTTATGAAACTTTTCTTTTTATTTTATGTGAATATTATTTTATATAAGACTACACTTGTCTTTGCACTTGATTATCTTTTCAAAACTACCAAAATGTACACTGCAATTTGCTATACCTAAGTCCTTTGTGGTTATTATACTAACATATGCAATAGTACCTCAGGAAGTCGGCGACAATATCCATAGACGATTTTTACTTGACTGTGCAAAACAAGGTATGGGTTTTTACTTGCATGTAGTCTTTCTGTTTCTCCGTTTGTTTTATTTATCTATTTTGTTGTCTCAGGCTAAATTGAGAGAAGAGAATCCAGAAAATGCACTCCTAGAAGTAAACTCCTCTTATTCTTTTCCTCAACATGTTGTATTTCTTCTTTAGTTTGAAAACATCTTGATTTTGTATCATATCAAACAACGACCTCATTTCCTATTAGTCATCGAATGAGGGTGTCCACAAACTTTCTTCAAAATCTGATGTTAATCTAATTAGAATACTACACATGTGATATAAAAACAAGCAATAGAGTTTCAAGTTTTACCTCTATAGCTACTAGAGGGGATTTATCGACAGTTGATTTATACAATCCACTTGTTAAGAAATCTTTGTACAAATCACTCTGCAACAAAGACATTAGTATTAGTGTATCTATAAGTTTCATAAATATATTGTATTTTGGTTTGTGTTTTAGGGGTTACACCTGACAAACGGTTAACTCTAACCACACCACAAGTTCGTCATTCTTGGAAATTGCAACTAAGGTTTCATCCTTAAGTCACCTGACTCACCTCAAGGAGTTTACAGTTTGCAACGTTTTAAACATCTTTGAACTAATACAACGTGTGAAGATTATACAAAGATATGTTTGATGTTGTGTTGGAGTTGGATGGATCAACTTGGGATAATCAAGTCATTCTAGCGGATGTTATGTTGCTTAATTGCTTGAAGAAGATTTTTCAATTGTTGATCCATAAAAATCAATGCTTTGTAGTATTTTGGATACCGTAAGGTTCTACAAAGACTACAATATTCTATATAAGATTTGACCATGATGTTATTTTACAAAATTTTATTGTATGGTTTATAAAACTTTTTCTTTTACTTTATGTGAATATTATTTGGAAAAATGTTAGTAGTAGTCTACTGACTCGTTTCAGCTTAGTACAAAGTTAAACAATCTGTTTTTATATAGTTATTTTGTGAATCAACAATTCATATAATCATTTCATTATCTTACCATCAAACTTAATCAAATCACATATGATGCAGTTAGCATAATTATGGACATATGCAAGAAAAAAATTTGACAAAAAACTAAATCATCAATTCATCTGGATTAACTTATAAACTATAACTAACTGATTCCTCTTCAATTAGCCTATAATGTGTAAAACTAAGGGTAATACAATTATGGAAAATAAATACACAATAGCTGGATTATTAACATGTCTTATCGTTGGAACATTATTATCGAGAAATTCTATAAATTAATATTCCACAAATTAATAAATATGATTAATAATTTTTATCGATCTTAATATATAGACCTGGGATAATAGAATTTTAAAAGAATTTTATATGAATACATAGTTCCATTGAAATCATCTATGCTATTATTTGTGAAGTGATTTTTCATATTAGAGTTCTCACATCAAAAGTTAGAGCGGTTAATGTCGTTAGTACCTTTCATGAATAATTTATATATTTCATTATATAGTTTTATTCATATTAAGAATACAAACGTATTGTATTACATATTCTAACAAAATTATATGTAATGCATGTAGAACATTTCAATACATTTTAAGAAAACATTTCAATACATCAACATAATAATAAGTCGTAGTTTATTAATGAATAACTAAATGTATTTACTAGATCTGATAATTAATTATAAATTAATGTAATAAAATTGATAAAAAATAAAACATATTCATTGTTTTAAAAGAAGAAAATTCATATATATATATACTGTGTTAGTATATGAAAAGAGTAGTTATATAATTTTATCAATAAATTTTATATTAATAAATTTAAATTTATTTATTAGAGTAGATAATATAAGTTAATATAATAAAATTGGCAAAAATAAAAAGTATTTTAAAATTAATAAGATAACTTTATTAATGTGTTATTTATCCTAAAATAATATTTTTTAGTTTTATAAGGTTAAAATTTGAAAATTCAAATTGACACGTAATTAAATACTGATCAAGCAATAACACAAAGTATTCCATACATAATTTTTTCAAAAATATATAAAATATGTGTGTTAAAAATATTTTTACATTTATACAAATACATATATTTGAGTGTATATAAAAACAATTATTTAATTATGATATTCTTTTGATTAATAAATATGAGCCAAGTATAAAGAGATTCACACAAGAAAAGCCCAACAATATTAGGCCTTTTATGAAAAGCGGGAAAATCTCCACAAGTCAAAATATTTCGTCTCTCTCTCTCTCAATATCTCACAGATTGGTAATTGGTTCCTTTTCTCTTCAGTAAATCACTTGAATTCTCGTGTTGGATTCCTTACGTTCCTTTGCCTCCCAGAAAATTTCTCTAATTTCAATTGAAACTCTCTGATTTGCGTTGGAAGCTCCCAATTCACTACTTTTAGGGTTTCTATCCCTTTTTGGGGCGGGTTTACGCTTAAGGGTATGAATCATCCGAAATCTTCTTACAGAAGCTTAATTTCCGCGCTGCTGGCGTCAAAGTAAATGACGAGTCACGGCGGAGAGAGGATTCATACGGTACAGCCGGAGAGGGATTTGGTGGCGAATTGGGAAGTTGATTTGTCGGAGAAGCTAGAAGAGTACCTCCTCAAGATATGTACCGGTGAAATCACCGGGAACGAAGATGAAGATGGGCAGCAGATTCCTGTTAATTTTGCCGAAGGTGCCTTTTGCTTCTTCGAATTATTACCATTTGATTTGATTTTAAAAAATAAAAATTGGGTTTTTTGATTTTGTGTTGTGTTGTGTTGTCGTTGGGTCTGTAGCTGCCTTGTTGCTTCAGGGTTCGGTTCAGGTTTACAGCAAGAAAGTTGAGTACTTGTACAATTTGGTCTTACGTACTTTGGAGTTTCTATCCAACCAAAGGTTTGTTTTTTAATTCCCCCCAAGTTCCCTTTTTTTTTCTTCCCACCAAGCTAATAATTGGACATTCTAAAAGACCATTACTTTTTGTTAGAAACTCCAAACATCTTAGGGTTTAGGGGCTAACCTCTGTTTCATCTTTCTCTATGTGTATGGGTTTGTTTTGTGTTTCCTCATGAAATGAACTTTTAGACAATATGTTCTGTGTCTAAGCTGTGACTTGATGAGTTCTTTCTTTTTTTTTAGTATCATAAGTTGCTGCTAATCGTCAGTTCTGGTCACCTTACCACTCTCTTGATTTCAATTGGAAATTTTTGCATCCTTAGTAATTCTTGGAGAAATACTAGTTGATGACCATGTGTCTAAATCATAGTTCCACAAAAGAGGTTAACAAATCCTCTCTGATTGATGCTATTTTTCAAAAACAGAGAGCAAGAAGAGTCCAAAAGTACATCAAACGAGGCAGAGGCAAGCTCCTCTCGTCAAGTTGATGAAGAAGAAAATGATCTCTTCTGGAACGTGGATGATATCCCAGGTAGGTAAAGTTCTGAAAATGTTTAACAAGATAGATACCCTTGGTGGTGGTGTCATTCAATTCAAGAGAGCAGATTTCTAACTCAGCTAATAAATATAGTTGATCCAAAGAATAGCTTGGTGGACAACTCTGTTGCCGGGGATTCATGTCCAAGTCAGTTTGTTAAGCCTCCAGCAAATCTAGTTGTTCTTGAAGGTGACTGCTTGGATACTAGTGGTGACGGAGGAGAACTGGAATCTTATCTGGTAACACCCTCTATTCCTCCCACTTCTCAAATACTAAAAAAAAGAGTCTGCGTTTGAACTGCTTTTTTTTTTTTTTAACTTTCATGTCTTGCAGTTAGCAACAACACATCTCTACCGGGATTTTATTCTATTAGACCCATGTGATGCTGTAGCGGTAAATGACTTTTTAGGTGGTAGTTACGCTGGTAAAAGTAGGAACAGTGCTCGCAGAGGCAGCTCAGCTCGTAAAAGTTTTCACTCACCAGTAGGACGTTCTGGGGGAAGTGCTCGTAGATCATCTGTAGGAAAGAATCAGGGCACCAGTTTCAACCAGTCACCAGTACTATACGGGAATGGTCCCGATGCTCAAAACTGTGACCAAGGGTCTCAGCCTCCTCCTGCTTTTGGAGACAACGATCATGACTTTGACATGGATAATAATGACCAGGGAGGAACCAGTGATACAGATGCTGATGAAGATGATCCGTGGAAGCCATTGAATCCTTATGAACCAGGGAAGTTGAAAGTAAAGCCTTTTAAAAAAGGTTGGGAAATGTCTTTTTCCTTTTCTTGATTGATGTCCGCCTTCTAGCTAATGTTTTACTTTAATTATTGAGCAGTTAAAACTTTAAGAAAGTTTGGAGCGAGCCTTACCAAGGACCATATCACTTCCATGTTTCCTCTTGCTAGACCCAACGGTCCCATCAGGACAGAGCTCAACGGAGTTTGGGAGAAGTGCCGTCCTTCTAGCAACAACGAGAGAGAACCACAAGACATTTCCTATTACGAGAAGGTCTGCTTTCTCTATAGCGTTACCTGATTTTTAATGTAGTCACTCCAAAAAAAAAACTAAAAGAGTTTTGATTTCAGCTTCGAGCATTGCTTGTGAATGGAGGAAACCAACCTACTGATGGTAACGGCAATCATAAGGATAACCATGATGAAGCTAACAACAATGGCGACTTCCATGATTTTGGAGAGCATGATGATCATGAACATGCGTTCATGGATGAGGATGGTCCAGACATGGTGAGTTGTCTCACCAATTTGAACACATTATATGGAACTCTTATCTGTTCATTTGGATTCGTGCAGAATGATGGTGGAGCTGCAGATTTCCCCAACCACGATGGGTTTGGAAACGACGACGACTCGCATTGTCAAGAAAGCTTGGAAGATCTTTGTCGCTCACACCTGGTAAACTACATTAGATGTTCCAGTTCTCATCTGCGTATGCTAACTCTTACTAGACAGAGTTGGTGTGTGCTTTTCATCCTTTTCTTATGGAAGTTTAAATGATCTCCATGTTTGTAGGATGCTCTTCTTGCTAACATAGCTAAAAGTGAGAAACAAACGGATCTAGCTGCTCGTGTTTCAACGTGGAAACAAAAGATCGAGCAAAACCTAGAAGAACAAGTAAATATCTTTCATTCTACTTTCTCTGACCCATTCACTTGAAGACAGAGATCTGATGCATTTTCTCTACATTGTCTGGTTTTTTATTATATGATCAGGAGCTGCACCCTCCTTTTGACATACAAGAATATGGAGAAAGGATTGTCACCAAACTGGCTGTTGAAGAGAGCCGAGACGCTGAGACCTTTACTGATCTCATGAAAGACCAAGAAAAGCACGATGTAGCCCGGGCTTTCTCCGCGCTTCTCCAGTTGGTAAGTCACACAGACAAAAACATTTTTTTTTTCTTTATATGATCTCCAAAACGAGAAATCATTATTTGAGTTAAATGTTTATTCAGGTGAACAACGGAGACGTTGAGCTCGAGAAACCTGGGAACTCGGTAGGAGAACCAGTGTGTTATACAGCGGTTAATCCTTTCAGCGTTCGTTTACTCGGTGATCGTAACAGAAAGACTGGGAAAACTGCAATGCATTTACCCCGGAAACGAACTAATTCCCCCACAGCGAAAGGCAAATCTCCAGAGTCACCACCGTCAAAGAAGGCAAACAACACATGTTCTTCTGTCTCAAGCCAAGAGACTAGGAAAGTGTCCTTAAAGATCTCAAAGATCAGCAGTGTTGGCAGCACTAAGTGCACAAGGAAGAGCAAGAAGAGGTGAAAAAAAGTTCGATTCTGATGAGGTAATAGGCGAGAGGAATTGTAAAGCTAAAATGGCTAATGACTCCACAAGTTAGATTATAGATTTTATCAGACAGTTAGGAAACTCTGTAACTGTGAGTTATGTATAATGAAAGGCATTGTCTGAAGCAGTAGTATCAGCCTATGCAGTTGTAGTAACAATCAAAGTCCACTTTTGATGATCTTTTAACATGTTAGAGAGGGTGATTTTGGAATTTCTCTAAGATTTGGATTGTATTTCATAAAGTGATGTTCTTTTTATCTCAAGGGAATAAGAACCATGTTCAAAATTGTTGTTCATATATATCTTTACGTATTTAGATGCCTTGTTATATCAATTTCAACTTGTTTGTATGTGTTAGATGCCTTGTTCAGTCAATTTCAACTTTTTTGTAGCTCAAGTTGTATCGGTTCAATTTATTCGTCCGTTTAATTTCGTTATTTTATTATGCCTCACTTATAGAAAATAATTCTAAGGCGGTAACTTTTTTAAAAGAAAAAGCATATATAGTGCCAAATCAATTAAGGAAAAAAAAACAGTAAACATTCCATATAAAGAGATAACAAAAAGGCAAAGAAAAATACCAGGATCAGTGTCTGACACTGTATCTACATGTAAATTCCTTATTTTTCAACACTGGTTTTGGACTTTTGGGTCGCGACAAAAGACTTTCAGGTCATCCAATTGACAATGGAAAGTTCCTGGAAATTGTATTCTCGTGATATTTTATTTGTCATTATCTTGTATGAGTTAACATGTACACGCACCTTTAAATTGCCCCTTCATTTACGTTTCTATTGTAGTTGCTTAACCAACCTATGATTAGTTGTTTAGTTTTGTTTTTGGCCTTCAAAATATTTGTATCAGACTCTAATCATTTACGCTTACTTACAAACGACAATCATCGACTTATCATTTACGCTTACACTAATCATTACTACTTAATATTTGTATCATACGTTTTTAGGTACTTTCATTTGAAAAATTGATGATTGGATTTGGTCCTTTGTATGTAGTGCGAGTTGTTATTTTCAATTAAACAAAAATGATGATTGGAGTTGGAGAGTTAGTGCAAGTTGTTACTCCATTTTTGTTGTGAAACATATATATTAATTAAATACCCCACGTTGTGGTGTGGTTAGGAGGCATAAGAGACTTGGTCCACTTACCCGTAGAAACGATGAGTCATATTTCAATACAGTATAGTTTACAATCCGAAACCAATACATTGACAATACCCTTTTCTGTAAGCGGATTTCTTTGGAGGAAAACTAATTAAAATGATAAATTTAGTAATGAAGTAAACGAAATGGTGTCAAGATACTCGAAAGTCATAGTCGTGTTGAGCATATAGTTGTGATTACGTCTGAAGACTCTCTTTATAAATGGGTTCGATCGTTGATAACTGTATATTACTACTTTCACTTGCGAAAATAAAATATGATATAACTTTTCTTAACGCAACTAATACACACAGAGACAAAAGGTATGGTAATCATATTACAAAAGTTAAAAGGTATCATGTATATGCAGAGCTCATTATCTCCTGCTTTCACAGAGACAATTTTTGTAGTGAAAGTAGCGTGTCATAGAGTATTAACCATGGCTTTGATTTTCCAAAAGATGCATTTACATTTACGATTGATTAAAGACGCTGAACTGTTGTGATAAATAAAATTATGTGAAGTCTCTATCATGATTTCATGACCATTGAACTGGTGGTATTACATAAAGAGTATATAGCGATTGGGAATAAAAATAAATGGAAAAAAAAAGATTCAATTTAACATCATCGACGACTAACAACTTACGTACATCTTTCAGACAATTCTATCTAAACTAACAGAAGTAAAACACATGGTGAATAAGATTCGATAAGATTACGCCACGTGTCACGGGAACTTAAATCAACCGTCGAAAAAGCCTTGTTGACTTTTATCAATCCTGTAATAAAATTGTAGTTACAATAACTCACCTAGTCTCTTCTTCTCCTCCACGCTCGATATCCGACTCGGTCATCGCTATCCGGCAGTTAGACGACGGAGATTGAGCCGGAGCTCCGGCTATGGGCGACGAGGCGTTACCTCTGCTCAACATCCGAGTGAAAGATAACATCCGACTCATCGGCGACCTAAACGATTGACTCGCCGGCGAGTTCCGACCCAAATCGTCTTCGAACTCTCCCAAGTTCCTCCTCGGTACCTCAATCGCCGCCGGTTTCCTCATCAAATCTTCCGACGGCATCACAGAACCACGAGGAGGCTCGTCTCTCAATCCGGAACTCGAACCCGGTTCAATCGCAGAAACCGGTTCAGGAGAAATCGTGATTACGACTTGCTCCTCCACCGTCGCAGTTACCTCAGGCTTAACGAGAGAGCGGCAGAGAGGACACGTGGAGTGAGAATGGAACCACATATCTATACAGTCCACGTGGAAAGTGTGTTTGCAGCCGGGCAAAACCCGACCCGACTCGCCTTCCTCGAACTCGGAGAGGCAGACCGCGCACTCGGTCAGCAGATCTTTGTGAGTTGACTCGGAGAAAGAGAAAACGGGGAGAGACTTGATCACCGCCGGATCGAGTCCGCGCGAGGCGGCGACGACGGTGGAGGGATCCGCGGCGAAGAAAACGATCGTGGAGCGACGGTTACGGCTGCGGCGGCGGAAATGGCGGCGGCGAGCGCGGAGGAGGTACCAGCGGGCGTAGAGATGGAGGAAGACCATTAGGATGACGACGAAGAAGAGGATGACGATGGCGCTCAGCATGATCTTGCCGCTCATAGCGTAGGTTCGAGAAGTCCCGGAGGTGGTTGTGGTTTCGTCGGGTCTGCCCATTGGATATTGGTCGTTGGAGTTCATGAGAGATTGAGAGAGAGAGAGAGAGAGAGAGAGAGAGTCAAGTGGTGAAAGGAAGAAGAAAATGAAGTAAGTCTTTTTTTTTTCTTAAGAGTAATGACGAGAGAGGGAGGTTCGTGAGAAAGTGCTAATGTGATTTTTGGATATTTATTAGTAGACGACGCCAAAGTTGACGCGCAAAAAGTTTCGTATTTGACCTTTCTACCCTTATTCTTCTTTCCTTTTTTTAATTGAATGCTAAATATATAATTGTTTTGGTAATTTACCAAATTATTGATTGTACTTTCCTATTTTTTTTCACCGATATTTACCTTTATAAGTATTTCTTCTATCGTTGTTCCATCCTCGTCTTCACTCGCTCTAAGATCTCTCCCTCCCAGAAGAGAAAAAAACCCTAACTCATCTGACGGGAGAATGACAACGACGCCTTCCACTTCCTCGTCAACAACAATGTCTTCCAAGGCCAAACAAGTCGGCCTATCAAAGAAAGCACCAAAGCCTATTGCCGAATCAAACCTAATCGTTCCTTACCAAGACTTGGAACTGCCTAATGCTTCATCATACTTCGATGCAGAGTCAGATCTGGGACAAGATGATGATGATGATGATGATGATGATGATGATGATGATCACATAGAATTGCGTAATGCTTCATCACCACAAGGATCATACTTCGATGGAGAGTCAGATTTGGGAGAATATGATGATGATGATGATGATGATGATGATGATGATGATGATGACGATGATGATTATTAAGAAAGTTGTTAAGAGTGAAAAGAAACTTTCTCATTTAGGAAAAGATGATACAAAATGTATTATATACATACGATGCAATTGGTTTAGTAAAAGGAAGCTAAACCAATGCTAAACCAAATGATTGAAATACAGACACTTAACCACTGGTTCAATCTAAGTTAACCATACTCTAATACACCCCCCTCAAACCGAAGTCGATGAAGGTGAGAAGAGGTTTGAAATGGAGAAACGACGGAGGAGGGAGTGAAATGGACCAGGATGAAGTGGCTTCGTCAAGAGATCAGCATGCTGATTACTGGAACCAACATGAAAGAGACGAAGAAAACCATTCTTGAGCTGATCACGAATGGTATGACAGTCGATCTCAACGTGTTTCGTTCGCTCGTGAAAGACGGGATTGTGAGCTATGTGAATGGCAGATTTGTTGTCGCAGAACAACTTTGCTGAAGTAGAAACCTGAACCTTCAAGTCCTTGAGCAGTTGATGAAGCCATAGCAATTCACAAGTAGCCAAAGCCATACTACGATACTCCGCTTCAGTGCTGCTGCGACTCACCGTCTGCTGCTTCTTCGATTTCCAGTTGATCAAAGAACGACCAAGATAGACACAGAAACCAGAAATAGAACGTCTCGAATCAGGGCAAGTTGCCCAATCTGCATCGGCAAAAGCGTTCAAGCAGATCTCAGAGTCAACAGAATAGAAGAGACCTTGACCCGGATTACCCTTGAGATACCGCAAAACGCGATGAGCAGCTTGAAGATGAACATCAGTAGGACATGAGAGAAACTGGCTCAAGTAATTCACCGCAAAAGTGATGTCAGGACGAGTGATGGTAAGATAAAGAAGACGACCAATCAACTCTCTGTATGGTTTTGCTGAAGGCAACAAAGTACCAGACTCTTTGCGGAGATGAACAGAAGGATCCATTGGAACGGAAGCCGGTTTGCAAGCAAGCATGCCAGTTGAGGAAAGAATGTCCAATGCGTATTTCCTCTGACAAATGGAGATACCAGTAGCATTACGTGCAATCTCCAAGCCTAAGAAGAAGCGAGGAGCTCCCATATCTTTGATGTCAAACGCACGATGTAAAGCTGTTTTCAACAAATCTAGAGCTTCATCATTATTAGACGCAATCATTATGTCATCAACATAGACTAACAGAGCAGTGAAAGAGTTAGACGTCTGACGAATGAACAGAGTATTATCCACCGGAGATTGGACAAAACCAGAATCCATCACCACTTTAGAGAAGCAATGATACCATTGACGTGATGCTTGCTTGAGACCGTACAAGGATTTGCGAAGCTTACAGACTGGATTAGGAGGTAGAGGAGCTCCATTAGAAGGCGTATAACCAAGAGGCAAGCTCATGTAGATTTCTTCATCAAGGTCACCATGAAGAAAAGCATTGGTGACATCCATCTGAGTAAGCTTCCATCCCAAGCAAGCAGCTAAACCCAAAATCAACTTAACACTCGCAAGTTTAGCTACCGGAGAGAAGGTGTCAATGTAATCAATCCCTTCCTGCTGCGTATAACCTTTGGCAACCAACCGAGCTTTGTACTTCAGGATAGTGCCATCAGGATTATACTTGATGGTAAACACCCATTTGCAGCCGATAACATGTTTCCCCGGAGGAAGAGTCACAATTATCCAAGTGCCTTTGTACTCTAAAGCTGTAATCTCAACACCCATGGCATTATTCCAAACCTTATGTTTCACAGCCTCTTTAAACGAATGCGGCTCAGTTTCAATTGTACAAGAGAGAACAAAAGATTCATATTGGGGGTGGAGTTTAGAGTAAGTAAGAACAGAGGCAAGAGAAAAAGGGGTATCATTATGAAAGGTTTTAGAAATATGTGGTGTTTGAGGAGAAGGATGAAGTAAAAGATTACAATGATAGTCAGAAAGCCAACCTGGTGCCTTAGTCTGTCGTTGTGGCCGAGAACTAACCAATGAAGTCTCTCCAGAAGCAGGCACAACAGTCTCTTGTTGTGATGAAACACTAGGAGGTACAACAGTCGCTTGTGGAGACGAGGACAGTATATCAGGGATCTCAGAGCCAGAAGATTCAGGAATATCTAAAGCAACAGAGATTGGCATAGGTAAAATGGTAGGACTAAACAAATCAATAACAGGGTCAGATGAAGGCATTGTAGTATAAGGAAAGGTATCTTCGTGAAAGACAACATTCCTAGAAATACTAATAACCTGAGAATCTAAATCAAGAACCTTATAACCTTTGTAGCCAGTAGCATAACCAAGGAAAACACAAGGACTAGCACGAGGACTGAACTTATTTCTATCCTTGAGATAAGTGGAAACAAAGCATAAGCAGCCAAATGAACGAAGGAAAGAGAAATCAGGTTGCTTTTTGTAAAGAATCTCATAAGGAGATAACCTGTTTAACAACAGAGAAGGAGTCCGATTGATAAGAAATACTGCAGTGAGAATGCATTCAGACCAGTAAACAAGAGGAACTTTAGATTGAAACAAAAGAGCTCGAGCCACATTAAGCAAATGTTGATGCTTGCGTTCAACTACAGAGTTCTGCTGAGGTGTATAGGCACATGAAAACTGATGAATGATACCTTTGGAATGAAATAAATCTGTAAAAGCAAGCTCAGGAGCATTATCACTGCGAACCTTTTTGATAACAGTATGAAATTGCGTTTGAATATGAGTAATAAAAGCTGGAAAAATAGCTTGAACATCACTTTTATTACGCATCATATAGATCCAGGTTACACGAGTACAATCATCAACAATTGTAAGAAAATATCTAAAACCCTCTACAGACTCGACAGAGAAAGGCCCCCAAGTATCTATATGAACCAAGTCAAACGGTTTTGCAGACAACTTGTGATTCGAAACAAATGGTAAGCTACGCTGTTTAGCAAGAGGACAGACATTACAAGGGGTAGAATTCACTTTTGATGACAAAGGTATACCAGGAATGTGATGCAGTTTAGCAAACGAAGGATGACCTAAACGGCGATGCCACAAAGAACCATCAAGCATTGATCCACAGAAAGAATTGGTTAAAGAATGTGCAGGAGGCTTCAAAATGTAAAGACCATGCATGAGCAACCCTCTACCAATCGTCAAGTCCCGAATATGGTCCTGTATAAAGCAAGAATCATGATAGACATGAGCAGACAAATCACGTTTTTGCAACAATGAACTAACACTAAGCAAGTTGAACTTAAACGTGTTAACATGTAAAACATCATAAAGGATAAGATCATCTGATATACGAACTGTCCCCGTGTGGCTGATAGGTACACTAGTGCCATTAGGCAAAGAGACTGTTACACCTGAAATTGGACAAACTTCACTGAACAAATTCAGGTCAGAACAATAGAACATACATGACTAGTGGCACCACTATCAACAATCCAACAACCAAGGGGTAATATTGAGTAAAGTGATGAAAGACAATGATGTTGAAAGGTGAATATATGATTTTCAAAGCGAAGGTTAGGAGAAGGAAATGCAATTGAAACGTTACCAGCAGTAGAAGTAGAGGCCATGAAACCGTGTTCAGTGATAGTGCCATTAGGTAATTGAGAAGACGACTTATCAGCAGTACGAGTTTGAGCAAGCAGCTGGTTCAACAGACTCTGAACTTGATCAGAAGTAAAGCTGTTGATGTCAATAGAAGCACTAGATGAAGAAACCGCATTTGCAGTAGCAGGAGAATGCTGCTGAAACTGACTTTGAGGTGGAAACTGTGGCTTGGAAGGTTGAGACTGGTTCTGAGAAGTGTTTGTAGGTTTATGCTGCTGATGGAGTCTATGACCAGGAGGAAAACCATGAAGTTTGAAACACTTCTGAACGGTATGACCAGTACGACGACAATGAGTACACACAGGTTTCTGTGAGTATCGATTGCCTTGTACAGCAGCTGCATAAGCATTGTTATCAAAACCAGCATCCTGAGTAACAACAGAAGAACCATCCACAGAAGTAGTATTCTGAAAAGCCACATTATCAAGCCTAGTAGATGGCTTAATCGTCTTCTGACGTTCATCTTGAGCTACCATGTTAAAGACATCTTCAATGTCTGGTATCGGCTTGAGCATCAGGATATGACGCCGTGTATTCTCATAAGCCTCATTGAGACCCATAAGGAACTTGGTAACACGGCTCTTCTGTTGCATTTTCTCCCATAGTAAAGCAGCATTACATTCACAACGGCCGCAAGTACAAACTGGGATCTCCACATAGTTCTTGTGCTCCTCCCATAGTGTAACCAGTTCCGTATAGTAGGTACTGATATCCATCGAGCCCTGTTGAATAGTACTCAGTCTCTGCTCTATCTCATAGACACGAGGAGCATCATCCTGCTTAAAACGAGCCAACAAATTCTTCCAAATAGACTCAGCAGTAGACATGAACAATAAGCTTTGACCGATCTTTTTAGAAACAGAGTTCATCAACCAGGTCGCCACCATATCGTTACACCGAGACCAAGAACCAGAATCACGATGACCAGGAGGAGGTTTAGGGATAGTACCGTCGATGAATCCCAATTTGTTTCGAACATTCAAAGCCATACGGATCGAACGACGCCACGAGTGAAACTCCGATCCCGAAGTCAAACGATCAGTAACCAAAACTAATCCAGCGTGATCCGTGGAATGGAGATAGTATGGATTCTCATACTGATCATTCATCGAACGAGAAGAATCGGAAACTGGCTGTTGCTGAGTCGCGAAGCTCATTGAATCCAAAGATGACGAAAGAGAATCAATCAAGTTGAATCAATAACAGCTCCAAATGAAAGAAAACCAGCAAGAAACAGCTCCGATAAGAATCAACGCCGAGATGAGTCAACACCGATGAGAGATCCAAGCTCAGAACAACTCAACGAACAAGACGAGCAAAAGAAAAGCGATCCTCGAGAAAAGTTCTATCAAATCAAAGAGAAGACGAACACAAAGATCGAAAGTGAGATCACGAATCGATAGGCTCATCGTTAAGAGAAGTTGATTTGAAGAAACGAAGGAGAATCAATGGCGGAAGCTTTGTGTATGCTCTGATACCATATTAAGAAAGTTGTTAAGAGTGAAAAGAAACTTTCTCATTTAGGAAAAGATGATACAAAATGTATTATATACATACGATGCAATTGGTTTAGTAAAAGGAAGCTAAACCAATGCTAAACCAAATGATTGAAATACAGACACTTAACCACTGGTTCAATCTAAGTTAACCATACTCTAATAATGATGATGATGATGATAGTAACTTGATGGATCCACAGCTTTGTGGTGCCTTTGATTGCGATATCTACTACGAGCATCTGCGTTCATCCGAGGGGAAGAAAAGGCCTGCTATCGATTACATGGAGAGAGTTCAACCAAACATCAACGCCACCATGCGTGCCATCCTGATCGACTGGCTAGTGGAGGTTGCCAAAGAGTTTAGCCTTTCGCCAGAGACTTTGCACCTGGCAGTGAACTGTTTAGACCGGTATCTTTCCGGGAACGTGATCACCAAGCAAAACTTTCAGCTGCTTGGCGTTACGTGCATGATGATCTCAACAAAATATCACGAAGGAGACATGCGTGTGCCTCGTAAGGTGAAGACTTTTCGTTACATCACTGATAACACGTACTCGAGAGACGAGCTTCTGGAGATGGAGTCTTGTGTTCTGAGTTACTTGAAGTTCGAGTTAACAACTCCGACAGCAAACTGTTTTCTTGGGCTCTTTGTCCGTGCTGCTGCTCAAGGCGATAGAGAGGAGGAGGTTTCACTCCCATCCCATCTCTTGATTGAGACGCTAGCGAGCTATCTCTGCGAACTGTCCCTCTTGGATTACGCTATGCTTCGCTACGCTCCATCGCTCGTCGCGGCCTCTGCTGTTTTTTTGGCGCAATACGTATTACACCCTTCGAGAAAGCCATGGAGCGATGCGTTGGAGCGTTACACACGGTACAGGGCTAAACATTTGGAGGCATGCGTTGAGAATCTTCTTCGGCTATGTCCTGAGATTCCCGATGGTGTTGAAGTCAGAGAGAAGTACAGTCTAGACAAATACGGGTTTGCAGCAGAGCAGTTTTACCCCACCTCACTGCCACAAGAGCTCTTCCTCTGATTTGGTTTTCTTGGTGCTTCCTTTTTTATTTTATTTTTTTCCTTGTCTTGTTGATAGGAACTCATTGGGTCAGACCAATATGTATTCAGTTCGATTGATGTGTAGGACCAATGTAATGAACATTAAACAATTAATAAAAAAAAGAAGTAATCCACCAAAAAAATTTCTCTTTTCTTTTTTTTTTATTGAAAACTTATCAATCTAATGAGATACATGTGATTATGATATGTTTTAGAATACGTCTGGCGGATAAATAACTCGGTCAACAGATCCTTGTGAGTTGACTCGGAGAAAGAGAAAACGGGGAGAGACTTGATCACCGCCGGATCGAGTCCGCGCGAGGCGGCGACGACGGTGGAAGGATCCGCGGCGGCGAAGAAAACGATCGTGGAGCGACGGTTACGGCTGCGGCGGCGGAAATGGCGGCGACGAGCGCGGAGGAGGTACCAGCGGGCGTAGAGATGGAGGAAGACCATCAGGATGACGACGAAGAAGAGGATGACGATGGCGCTCAGCATGATCTTGCCGCTCATGGCGTAGGTTCGAGAAGTTCCCGAGGTGGTGGTGGTTTCGTCGGGTCTGCCCATTGGATATTGGTCGTTGGAGTTCATGAGAGATTGAGAGAGAGAGTCAAGTGGTGAAGGAAGAAGAAAGTGAAAAAAAGTCTTTTATCTCTTTTAGAGTAATGACGAGAGAGGGAGGTTCGTGAGAAAGTGCTCTAGGTAGTTTTTTATAGAAGACGACGCCAAAGTTGACGCGCAAAAGTTTCGTATTTGACCTTTCTACCCTTTCCTTTTTTCTATTGAATGCTAATTTTCTTAACTGACTTTTCTACCCTTATTATTCTTTCCTTTTCTATCGAATGCTAAAGCTATATAGTATAATTTTACGTGTTTCCCAAATTACTAATTTTTTTCTTACCTTTTATCGTTCACTCGCTCAAGATCTCTCCCTCGCAGAAGAGAAACCCTAACTCATCTGACCGACGACGCCTTCCACTTCCTCGTCAACAACAATGTCTTCAACGGGGAATCAATCCAAGGAGAATCCAGTTTCTCGAGCTGCTCTCGTAAACTTCTTCTATTCGAGGAAATTAGGGTTAGGGTTTATCGCTGAACCTATAATCTGTGAACTCGTTCAATTATTAATGAAGCTGCATTGTTCCAAAAAAGTCGGCCAATCAAAGAAAGTACCAAAACCTATTGCCAAATCAAACCTACTCGTTCCTTACGAACACATAGAATTGCGTAACGCTTCACCACAAGGATCATACTTGGATGCAGAGTCAGATTTGGATGATAATAGTAACTTGGTGGATCCACAGCTTTGTGGTGCCTTTGCTTGCGATATCTACTACGAGCATCTGCGTTCATCAGAGGGGAAGAAGAGGCCTGCTATCGATTACATGGAGAGAGTTCAACCAAACATCAACCCCGCCATGCGTGCCATCCTTATCGACTGGCTCGTGGAGGTTGCCGAAGAGTTTAGCCTTTCGCCAGAGACTTTGTACCTGGCGGTTAACTGTTTAGACCGGTATCTTTCCGGGAACGTGATCACCAACCGAAACCTTCAGCTGCTTGGCGTTTCGTGCATGATGATCTCAACAAAATATTACGAAGGAGGAGTGCGTGTGCCTCGTAAGGTGGAGAGTTTTTGTTGCATCACTGATAACACGTACTCGAGAGACGAGCTTCTTGAGATGGAGTCTTGTGTTCTGAGTTACTTGAAGTTCGAGTTAACAACTCCGACAGCAAACTGTTTTCTAAGTCTCTTTGTTCGTGCTGCTCAAGACAATAGAGAAGTTCCACTCCAACCCCTCTTGTTTGAGTCACTAGCGAGCTATCTCTGCGAGTTGTGTCTCTTGGATTACTCTATGCTTCGCTACGCTCCATCGCTCGTCGCGGCCTCTGCTGTTTTCTTGGCGCAATACGTATTAAACCCTTCGAGAAAGCCATGGAGCGATGCGTTGGAGCGTTACACACGGTACAGGGCTAAACACTTGGAGGCATGCGTTAAGAATCTTCTTCAGCTATGTCTTGAGATTCCCGATAGTGTTGAAGTCAGAAAGAAGTACAGTCTAGACAAATACGAGTTTGCAGCAAAGCAGTTTTACCCCACCTCACTGCCACAAGAGCTCTTCCTCTGATTGGGTTTCTTGGTGCTTCCTTTTTGTTTGTTTTTTTTTCCGATAGAAACTCATTGGGTCAGACCAATATGTATTCAGTTCGATTGATGTGTAGGACCAATGTAGTGAACGTTAAACAATTAATAGAAAAAAGAAGTAATCCACCAAAAAAATTATCTATTCTTTTATTGAAAACTTATAAATCTAATGAGATATATGTGGTTATGATATCTTTTAGCATACTTCTCTTGTGGGGAAATAACTGTCTTCCTAATTAATGATAGTGTAATAATACTAACATCCATTTCTCTCTTTAGCATGTACTCAAATTTCATCAGCGCTTTCTCTAGGTTCCTGTTATAACATAGACCATATAGCAGAACGTTGCACTAGGAGAACCCAAATATTTTAATTGATTAAAATGTTTATCTATGATAGTAATGTTCCTTGAGCAGAAATTCATCTTCTGCAAGTGATTTTAGATGAATTGTCATGCCTATGATTCGTGTAGAGTTGTTTAGGACAATGTTTGTTTAAAGAATATTAATATACATCACTCCAAGAGAAATTTAACAAGAAATGATAATAGCTACAGTGAAATCAAGACGGAAAACTTTAAGTACCTGTCAAGATGACATCTCCTTCGAAAAGGGTCTGTGCAGAACTTATGTAGCTAATGTGGCATGTGACCTTGAAGATCATATCCCCATACAGCCTTTTAATTTGTCTGGTCTTATCATCAACATACCACAGAGATGAAATTCAAAAAAAAAAGATGGATTATCAACATGGTATAGCTTCACAATGGCAACAGACAAACAGAGCAGGAGTTGTTGAACCTTTAGCCAGAGTTCCAGGTTACTGGGACCAAGCACCATTGCCTTTTGGTAGCTAAAATCCGACAAAAGAAAAGAAATTCAAGAGTTAGAGGCCAAAAAGACTGTTTACAATATAAGCAAATCAGCGTCTTACATAGTATGAAACACAAATACGTACGAGATACAAACAAACATCAAAAGAACCAAAAAAAATTGTCATAACATAACAATGAGCAGATAGCTCCCCATCTTGAGGGAAAGAAACTATCCGACCCGAATAAAAAATCGGATCCCTTATTTATATAACGTAACCCAACTCTCGGATCCCCCACCCGAACCAGATCAATAAAAAGCTTTCAGTCGGTTAATATATTTTCCATTTTTTTTAGAAAAGGAAAAGACCTAAGATGGTAATTCCTATTTTTTAAATTTCCTGTTGTCCATCGGAAATCGTCGACTATAAATAACAAAGTTTACGTCCTCGTTTTAATACCCTCATAGCTGCGTCTAATACTCTTTTATTCGGAGAAAGAAATTTGAAAAAAAAAAACAATAAGCAACAATGTTGGTGTACCAAGATCTTCTCACCGGTAAAACTCATTCATTCTTTGCTCCCGTTTTCAATCCCGTACCTTTTTGTATCATTCTATCGTGCGAATCATTGATTTCGTCTTTATTCTCTGCATGGATTTGGTTAGCCATGTGATCGCTTCTTAATTATGATTTTTCGTCAAATTTGGACCTCTCCGCATCGACTCTATTAGCGATAACCATAGGCTTTTGAATTTATCGTTTCTATATTTGCTTATATCTATGATTGATTGATTAGTTTATATTATTTTGTTAGGGTTTTTATTTGATTGTTTCGATAATTTGTACGATTATCTTGACAAGTTTTTTTTTCAATATAATATTATCAAGTTTTAGCGAACTCAATATGAATAATTACTGAAGATTTTTATTTTATTAATTAATTTTTTCAGGTGATGAGCTTCTGTCCGACTCTTTCTCTTACAAGGAGATTGAGAATGGTATTCTTTGGGAAGTTGAAGGAAAGGTCTGTTGTGCCATCATCAAATCTATTACACCTCAAAGTTGCAATTTGTTTGTTTTTCTTCTTTTTTTTTAAGTTGCAATTTTTTGTTCTGATGTTTGTTTATTTTTATTTTTATTTTTAATGTCCAGTGGACTACCGTTGGAGCTCTAGATGTGAACATCGGTGCCAATCCCTCTGCTGAAGAAGGTGGTGAGGACGAGGGTGTTGATGACACTGCTCAAAAGGTTGTTGACATTGTGGACACCTTCAGACTTCAGGAGCAACCGACATACGATAAGAAGGGCTTCATCGCCTATATTAAAAAGTACATCAAGCTTTTGACACCCAAGCTCAACGAGGAAGATCAAGCAGCCTTCAAGAAGGGTATCGAGGGAGCTACCAAGTTCTTGCTCCCCAAGCTCAATGACTTTCCAATTGTGAGTTTTGTTTTGTTTTTTTCTTTTGTCCCAATCCATTCATGTTTTCTCTTACATGATGACAATTAATGATATGTTTTTGATACAATGTACAGCTTTGTTGGGGAGGGGATGCATGATGACAGCACTCTGGTCTTTGCTTACTACAAGGAGGGTGCTACTAACCCAACATTTTTGTACTTCGCTCATGGTTTGAAGGAGGTCAAGTGCTGAGTGGTCGGTCGCAGCTTCTTATTTTGTTCTGTGTTTGGTCGTCTCCTATTAAAATTACCTACCACCATTCTGCTTTTTATCTTCTCGTTGAGTTATTTAATCCGAAAACAACGGTTTATCATTTACTATTAATTGAATTTTGTGGCTTGCTTATCTAATTTAAATGTGGTTACTAAACATATCCTGGAACTCTAGGCAAGGATTCAAACAAATTTGATTCAGATCTTTAATGGTGCAAAGTATAATAACAATGTGGGTCATACTTTTCCGTGATGGTAAACGTTTTTACTTCTCTAGTAATCTTTTTAAAAAGTTAAAGAAAAGGGGTATAGACATCATCATCACCTGTGTGGAATCTATCTGTTAGATTTCTGTCCTCTTGGTTTACGACTTAGCTGTGAAACAAATCACATATATGTATAAGAACATTGGTACTAACTTTACACCAAAAAAAAAACATTGGTGCTAACTATTTCGACGTCAAAGGCGTAAATTAAGGACGCGTAGGCTATTTTGCATACGTTTAACTGTATAGAAAATCAAGTTTTCAAGCTGCGTGAACTGCTCACAAGAGATTTGTATATATAAATTTATGTTAGATGTGTGGGGAGGAGAGGACAACCAGAATGTGTTGGGCGTTGGTATGTCTAATGTCTTGTGTTTCAAGTAAAAGGAAACGTAATTTGGTTGGTTTGACGTTGCTCCAACCCTCTAATCTAATGTATTTATTCCTCTTAATGCTTGTCTTGTTTCATTTCGTTTTTAGCTAAAAGGCCTATTATTAGCTCATATGGTCACTTGTTAACCCGTAAACGATGATGAAAAGTTGCATATAAAACTCCTTTCATACTGTTTATTCTTTTTATTTTCTTAAAAACATAATGATTTAGGCGAAAGCAAAAACTTTTTTGATTCAAAAGGAAGTAAACCACAAGCTTTTGTTGCCCCACCTCTCTAGTTTCGAATATTCTTGCACTCGTATACTACAATATTAGATTATACAATACACACACAAGAATATATGATGGCTTTTACACCCACACACATCCTCAATTACGTCTAAACATTTCAAATATTTGAAATCAAAACGCAAGAGGCTTGAATAATGGGTTTACAAAAGATCATATGGGCCAGCAAAGAATCCTAAAATATAAAAAGGTAAATTAATAATAGGGATCTATACTGTTAAAAGGGAAGCAGTCTTGAAAAGTCTACTTATACAAGTTGTTTTGGACCTTTTCATTTAACTAACAATATTTTTGGTCTTACCTAATATTTCTCTAACTAAATATACTACCTTATATTTAGTTGGCATTAGTTTTTATTATTGGGCCCATAAAAGAGGATTAATATTTACATGCCTAATTATAAAAGTGATGCTTAACATATTATACGTTCCTATTGACGAACCAATAAGTTTAAAACTTAACATATTATTAATTGTACAGTAAACATATTTATAACATAATATAACGTTCGTGTTGCTACCATATATATTTCCCTAATCGTATTGAATTTAAAGATAATTGTTTTTAATATATTTGCATACATACTCGATTTAAAATTATGTGCGCATAACACACTATAATATATGTTTAATATTACAAATATTTACAAAAATGAAATATAGAAAGAAAATCAATGTAATATAATATTTGTCTACGGCATAAAATTCATGGCCAGGACCTCTGATATATATCATTTGTGCATCTCCATCTCAATAGTAAATCGTATAATAATATATTGTTTACTGAAAAAAATTAAGAAAAATATATAATCTGAATATCTACACTATGATACTTCATATTCATATGATTTTATGATCATTTGTATTTTTTTACAACAAAAAAAAGTAAACCAACAAAATTTTCATTGTAATATTTTTAACAGTTTTTAACAGTTTGTGAACAAAAAAAGACTTTAACAGTTTTAACAATTTATAGTTGTTCTAAAAATTTAAAATATAACATACAAGAAAAAAACTATATTTTTATTATATATTTAATGTGATTGCTTAAATTTTTTAACATCACAAATTAAACAAAAAGATGGAGAATGCAAAATTATTATCAAATATTTATTATTCAAAATTATTAATTGTCATATATATATGTTACTCATATTAAATAATTCTGTAGCTTATGTTTAAGAAAAGAACGAAGAATATTTTTTATGCATTATTAATCAATTTGATAATTAATTTTATAAAAAGAATAATATATATTTAGATGGACCAACATATTTTTCTTAGAATTCCGAAAATCATTGTGGTGATAACACGTGACTACATTCAAATGTTGTAATGTTCCTCAATTAATATATAAGGGATAATATTCTAACTTTTGTAAAAAGATGAATACTTTGGGTATCTGATGGGTCTCACGTATGATCCGAACCAGACCCAAAATTTACGGGTCTTAAAATAACCAATAAGTATTTTAGTGGATCCGAACCGAATCTATATTTTTGGTTTCGATTCGTGTTTTGGATCCAAATAAAATGCATATACCTAAAGATTTACATAAAAGATATACATGCGAAATTTGAAATAAACTAATTCATAATTTATATAATTGTAAAAAATTATATGCTTTAATATTTACAATAATGTACAACAATCAACAAATACTAATTCATATTAAACTGTTTATAGTTTAAGAAAAACCCGCGCTTTGAAAAGGTCAAAATCTAGTTATAAGATTAAATCATTATCATGTACAAAAAGTTGTGGCATTCATGTCGAGGAGGAACAAAAAAGTAGGAAGGAAAACTCATGTCATTGTCCTCGGATATAATATTATCGGGAAATCGGCCAATTCATACATCAACAGAAGGTCGCGGTCCCGATCAGTACATCAACACGGACCATGTGCCAAAACATACATCAACACATAAAATATTCAAATTTCATACATCAACTAATACAATTCGGTTTTTACATACATTGACCAATTATCTGTTAGTCAAACATAACGGAATTTGAGATGTCCGTTATATATTGATTACGTGGCTTTTTATATTTCTAAATAATTATTAATTATTAAAAACAAAATTTCGAAAATGAAGTATGGGGGGCTCGAACCCGGGTCTGACCAGGGTAACAATGGACACATTAGCCACTGTGCCAAACGCAATTAACTGATTGTATTCTCTGTTGTCTTTTATTATACTTAATGAATATTTAAAAAGAATATATTTTCATCTTCTTCTTCCTTTTCATCATTCAAACAAACTAAATAATCAAAGGGTCTTTCTACTCCTTGATTTATAGATAATAAAAATAAAATATTTTCTAATAATTTGAAATTATATGTTTTCAAACTTGAACTTTTCTAATCTTTTATCAATTTTGTTTCTTAAAAAATCATTTTATTGACATTCAAAAATAATTTTTGAAACTATTGTATAAATTTATATTTTTAAAATTTAATATTTTTTTTAAACACAGTAGTAATCACTAAGTTATTTACATACTATTACTTATGATATATATACTTTGTGAAACTAATTCTAAGCAATTAAAAAGCCATAACAAGGAATATGAATATATCTTGTTATTTTCATATTCCTACATAATTACACATTTTCATATGTTCATATTCCTTGTTATGAGTTTTAAATTATTTAGAATTATTTCCACAGAATATATAAATCATAAGTAATTGTATGTAATTAGCTTAAATATTATTACTGTGTTTAAAAAACAATATTAAAATTTCAAAATATTAATTTTAAAATAGTTTAAAAAGTATTTTTAAATTTTAATAAAAATTGCAAAAAATTGAAAAACAAATCGAGATTTTTTTTGAAAATATTCAAATTTGAAAACATATAATTTCAAACTACTTTTTTTTTATCTATAAATGAAGGGGTAGAAGGAGAGGGAAGAAGCTGAAAATACTTTTTAAAAATTAGGTATAATATAGAAATTAATAGAGAATACAATAGGTAATTGTGTTTGGCACAGTGGCTAGTGAGTTCATTGTTACCTTGGTCAGACCCGGGTTCGAGTCCCTTATACCTCATTTTCGAAATTTTGTTTTTAATAATTAATAATTATTTAGAAATATAAAAAGCCACGTAAACAATATATAACGGACAGCTCAGATTCTGTCATGTTTGACTAACAGATAATTGGTCAATGTATGTAAAAGCCGAATTGTATTAGTTGATGTATGAAATTTGAATATTTTATGTGTTGATGTATGTTTTGGCACAGGGTCCGTGTTGATGTACTGATCGGGACCGCGACTCTCTGTTGATGTATGAATTGGCCGATTTCCCTAATATTATCCAAATCACCTCACTCTCTTTGTTATGGTCCAACCCAATATCCTTAAATATCATAGAGTAGCTGAAATCTTTAAATACACCTTAAATATCTTATCAGTTTTATGCACTTTTGTTAAATACATAATAGTTCAAAAATTGATTTGAAAACTTTACAATGGTGTGTATATGTGATGATGTCAACAAAAAAAACTATCGTAGAACATTTTAAACTGAGAGCTTCTGTATTGATTTTTGAAAACATATAAGACACACTATACTTGCAAAAATTTAGGCTGTGGTGGTGTGGATCGACTTGTTTCACCTAATGTGTAGTAGATAGTAACATTAATAAAAAACAGGAAAAATCGGTGAATATATCTGAAACTAAAGGACGTGTCTGTAATTGTATTATTGTAATTATTTGTAAATTTTTTCTTCAACGCCTCTCTCTCCGCCTAACGTCGCTTACGAGCCATAAACGGAATACAAACAGAGTTCTCTCTCTCTCTCTCGCTGGAACGCGATATGATGAGCATCGCTTAGGGTTTTATTTTGTTCTGAGTCACGGATCTGATTGTATCTTTGGGAAAAATTCAAAAAATTCAAAAAATCGCAGATCTCTCTCTTATCCAATCGTTGCGTGTTCCATCTGGTAATCATTATTTGTTTTCTCTTCTTTTTGTAACTGTAGCATTCTCGTGGTGGTGGAGTTGATTCGATCTTCTTCTTCTTCTTCTGATGCAAATTATTCAGATTCTCAAGGAAGCGATAACGAGTTTGCTCTCTCGCGTTTGAATCCGCATTTGTAAGCATTCCTGAGATTGAAAATATCAGAAAATATTTAATTTCGGTTTTGGTATTTTCTGATTTTGGATTTTTTTTGTGTGGGCGATGAAGAGAGAGTTAGGTTGTAGAGATCTCTCAAGTTGGCTCCTCAAAGAAGATCGCAGCGCGGCGGCCAGATGCAGCAGCACACCAATGCCGCGGCTGCGACTGCGACGGCTCTGTACGATTCTGGACCCACTAACGACGCTGGAGATGCGGTCATGGCACGGTGGCTCCAATCCGCTGGCTTGCAGCATCTGGCGTCGTCTCCCACTGCCAATGATCAGCGCCATCTTCCTAACCTTATCATGCAGGTGCTTTACTTTCTTTTTACATTCTCTTTCAATCACTTTGCTCTCGCAGCCAGGACTGTTGTGCAAGCTCTCGTGGATGTAAATATCGCGGTCCACGCCTAATTAGTGTTTGTCTTGTTAGAATTTGTTTCAAGTGATGTTAGTAATTTATCTCTTTCGATTGGTAAATTTCTTAGCTATAGAAACTTTAAAGAAAAAAAAACTTTTCTGGCTGGCTGGTTCCCTTTTTTTATTTATATGAACAGGTTTTGGGAAATGAAGCCTTCTTTGTGTTGTTTTTTTTTTGCGGTATCTGTTAGGGTTATGGAGCACAGACTGCTGAAGAGAATCAAAGGCTGTACAAACTAATGCGAAATCTGAATCTTAACGGGGAGTCCTCTGAATCATTTACACCATCAGCAGCAGCTATGCCTTCTTCCGAAGTTTTTTTTTCACCCGAGTTCAGAGGTGATTTTGGAGCTGGGTTAATGGATCTTCATGCTATGGATGACACAGAGCTGCTATCTGAGGTACGGGTGGAAATATAACTAGTACAGAGAATTTTCATGGTTAAGCCCATTAGTGCCTATAGACAACAGAAAGATAATCAATTTGCATCATCAGATTATGTTATTAATACTGGTAATCAATTGGCTGGGTGCTCATGCAATCCATATGCGAGACTCTGTTACACAATATTTGCTCTTGTTACTTGAAACGATTGAGCGAGATGTGTTAGCTTTGGTTAGAGAAGCTTCTGTGTGTAAATGCCGCTTGAATTTGCTAGTTCTTAAAGAAAGAAATTATCTATGTGAAAGAAAGTTATCAGTTCATTGCTTTTGTAATATGTCTTTTTGCTTTCTTGTTACAGCATGTGATTACCGAAACCTTTGAGCCGTCACCTTTCATGCCTAGTGTGGATAAAGAATTTGAAGAAGATTTTAGTTTGCCAACTAATCGTCAACAACAGAAACAAACAGATGCTGAACCTTTGGGCTCGTTGCCTAAGAATGAAAAAGAGAATAACAGTGTAGCCAAGATTAAAGTAGTGGTAAGCCATACACTTGACCACTGACCCGTTTCTTTACTACTTGCTTGTTCTATAAGTAACGTTCATTATGACTTGGGGTCACTGAGGAAACCAATGTTTTTTGGTGTCTTTTTTCTTTAGGTAAGGAAAAGACCCCTAAATAAGAAAGAAACAGCTAGAAAGGAAGAGGATGTCGTGACGGTATCTGATAATTCTTTGACTGTCCATGAGCCTAAGCTGAAGGTTTGTGTTCTTCATTGAAGATAAAAATGGCATCCATGATTCAGTTGAACAACTGAACGATGGCATCCCGCTTTTAAAGGTTATATGTTATCTTCATTTGATATTTTCTTGTCTGATATTGAACGGAACCTAATCTTGTTGGTGCAGGTGGATTTGACTGCTTATGTGGAAAATCATGAATTCTGCTTTGATGCTGTTCTAGATGAGGATGTTTCAAATGACGAGGTAACCGTAACTTAATAAATAATTCAATATTTTTGGGCTGTCATAGATTTTTGTCAAGATCGACATACATTATTGACCAATAATTTAGATCAGCATGCGGTTTCCCCATTGTTACAGTCCAGATGATTTTTGATGAATGGATACTTAGAAGTTGTTTATTGTTCCTTTGAACAGGTGTATCGGGCCACAATTGAGCCGATAATTCCCATTATTTTCCAGAGAACTAAAGCTACATGTTTTGCATATGGCCAAACAGGTATGCAGTGCATTAATGTTGATTCGAAAATATTAGATGATAATAGGTTCTTCATGCTTTCATTGCCCTTATAATGTTTTACTTTTTTCAGGTAGTGGTAAGACATACACAATGAAACCACTACCCTTACGAGCTGTTGAAGATCTAATGAGGTTGTTGCGTCAACCAGTATATAGTAATCAGAGGTTTAAATTGTGGCTCAGCTATTTTGAGATATATGGTGGAAAGCTGTTCGATCTTCTCAGTGAGAGAAAGTTAGTGTTCTACTGCTCTTTCTTTTTCTTTTTGGCATATACATTGATCAGGCATATTCTAGCTAGTGATTGTTATTTTGATGTCATTAAATTATTTGACCCCCAAAAGATGTCATTAAATTATAAATATTGCACTCATCATCATTTCATACACCATACTCTCACTGTTGTCCACTGTTACCAATGCATGTTATGAGTTGTCTAAATTATTTAGTTATTGTCGAGTAGGAAGCTTTTAATGCGAGAAGATGGTAGACAACAAGTTTGCATTGTTGGGCTGCAAGAGTACGAAGTCTCAGATGTTCAAATTGTAAAGGAACTTATCGAGAAAGGAAATGCTGAAAGGAGCACAGGGTCAACTGGAGCAAATGAGGAATCTTCTAGATCACATGCTATCTTACAGCTTGTTGTAAAGAAGCATGTTGAGGTAAAGCAAACTAGACGTAAAACTAATGATGCCAATGAATTGCCTGGGAAAGTTGTTGGGAAGATTTCTTTCATTGATCTTGCTGGCAGTGAAAGAGGTGCAGACACCACAGACAATGACCGCCAGACAAGGTGAGGATGCTCTTTACCCCTGTGGTTGAGTACTGACCTACTACTAATGCGTAGTTTTGTTTCTATGCCTCTTTTGTACTTGTGGATATTGATGGAGTGGTACTGTCTCCCTATCCTTTTACTTTAGGACCACTACTCTCCTGATCTAATGTTTTTTTGTTGTCACGGTGGTCTTCGCTTAGGTTTGAAGGCGCAGAAATCAATAAGAGTCTATTGGCTCTTAAGGAATGTATACGTGCACTGGACAATGACCAGCTACATATACCATTCCGTGGAAGCAAACTCACTGAAGTCCTCCGTGACTCATTTGTTGGAAACTCAAGAACGGTGATGATCTCTTGCATCTCTCCGAGTGTAGGATCGTGTGAACATACCCTCAATACACTAAGATATGCTGATCGGTATGTTTTGTAGAAACCATAGCCTCTCTTGAAACTAATTCTCAGTTTAACCTGCTTGTTATATACCGTATCAACAGGGTTAAAAGTCTATCTAAAAGTGGAAATAGCAAGAAAGATCTTACTGCAAACTCAATGCCTCCTGTTAATAAGGATTCTCTGTTGGGCTCAAATAATGTAGAAGATGTCTTTGAGCCACCACAGGTAGTGAGTGTTCAGGAAACCGGGAGGAGGGTCGAGAAGGATAACTACACTGCTTCGGGTAATGACTTCAGACAACCTACATATAATCGAGAGGGAAGTGGAATCCCATCTATCTCAATGGACAAAGGTAGATCAGAGACGAACAATTCTTTTGGTGGCTTCAATAGTAAGAGGAATCATCTTTCATATCCTCAAGAAACTTCAGACCGTGAAGAGAAAGCCAAGAAAGTGTCACCACCTCGTGGGAAAGGGTTGCGGGAAGAAAAACCAGACAGACCACGACAAAACTCGTCTTCATATCCCCAAGAAACTTCAGACCATGAAGAGAAAGGGAAGAAAGTGTCACCACCTCGTGGGAAAGGGTTACGGGAAGAAAAACCAGACAGACCACGACAAAACTCGTCTTCATATCCCCAAGAAACTTCAGACCGTGAAGAGAAAGTGAAGAAAGTATCACCACCTCGTGGGAAAGGGTTGCGGGAAGAAAAATCAGACAGACCGCAAAACTTGTCTAAAAGAGACGTCAAGTCGTCAGATATCCCTACCTTTACAAACTTTAGGCAGAACACAAGTGAAACTATTTCAAGACAGTATGAAACCGACACTTCGCTTGATGAAAACATTGATGCACTGCTTGAGGTAACATACTCACTTAAACATCTATTTAAACGAGACGATCCATTGAGATTGGTTTGCAAGCAATGGTAGAAAAGAAAACTTGTACTAATGGTTACCGCATGACTTTTTCAGGAAGAAGAAGCTCTGATTACAGCGCACAGAAAGGAAATAGAGGATACAATGGAGATTGTTCGCGAGGTAAGTAAAAACGTAAACAAGTGACCGCGATTGTAGATTATTATCTCACTGTTAAATTTTTCATAATCTTAATCAGGAAATGAAGCTTTTAGCGGAGGTGGACAAACCAGGAAGCATGATAGAAAACTATGTAACGCAACTGAGCTTTGTCTTGTCGCGGAAAGCGGCTGGGCTTGTGAGTCTACAAGCTAAGCTGGCTCGGTTCCAACACCGTCTCAAGGAACAAGAAATACTTAGTCGTAAGAGAGTTCCTCCTCGGTAGTTGGTAGAAGAAAATTAAACCCAAAAAAAAACAAAACGATTGTGTGTGTGTGGTGTTGTCAAGTGTGAAAGTTGCTTGGGACGCAATGGATAAAGAAAGAAAAAAGTGTCCATTGTGTTTGTGAATTTGGGAATATATATATATTTCATTTTATTCTTATCATAAAATTATACAATTTGTGTTAGTGTACAATGAAATGTGAATCAAAACTCTACTCTTAACCAACTGAAAAAGGAGAATATAACCATCTACCATGTTACTAAAAATTCATTAATACTTTATCCACAAAACATTTATGGTGGAAGTTTTTTTAGTTTTGTGGTTGTTGAATCATCTATTTAAATTTTTATAATTGTAATTTCATAGTTAATCAGCTGTAAAAAGCCATGTAGTTATAAAAAATCAGATTTTTTAAAAATCTTTGCTACCGTCTAGAAAGACAGGTGAATAGCTCCAAAAATAAAAAACACTAGTATCGCTTCTGTCGCGAACGCAAAAGGCCCAACTAAAAGGCCTTGGCCCACATCAGGTTTGTCACGTGACATGCCTTTCGCATAAAAAGAGTCGATCTCGACCGTCCGATGCTTAAACCCAAATGGATATCCACCGTCCAAACCGACGCTCTTATCTTCCTCCACCTTCCCGTCGTAGTCGCACTGTCGCAGGCAAGTAAAAGGGGCGTATGAAAAGATTTTTTCTCAGATCTAGGTATACACTTTCCGCCATTGCTATTCTCCTCTCTTTTCGCGTAAGCTTTTAGGGGTTTTGATTTTCGATCGTATTTTTCTAATTGAATTTAATGATCAAATATCCGTGCGATTTGCAAAAAGAGACGACTGTGTCGATAGTCCCGAGCTAGGGTTTTGTTTCCTCTATCTATCTGCGTATGCTCTATTTTGATTGTTTGGTTGGTGCAGTGATTCGTGATTTCGTTTTTGTTTAATGATTGTGAACAGCTCAGATCTTTACGGAACTGGCGATAATCCTGAATTGGAGCTTTTGTTGCTGCTCTATTTTTAATTGTTAGGGTTTGTTGGAATTTTATATCAGAGATTAAGCCTTTGTTTCTGTTTTGATTTGTTTATGGTGTTGAGAGCAGGTGAGATATGGAAGAGAAGAAGCTTGCAGACGATAGAATCAGCCATGACCAAGTAGAGAACAATATAGTCTCTGATGTTGATGCGAGGGATACCGTTGATGAGATCTTTGAGGAAGCTATTGACAGTTCAAAGCCTGAATCTTTCCAAGGCGATGGTGGGTTGCGGGAGGATTTACCTTCAGAGGAAGTGAAAGATTCCATGGTTAGTGGAGAGAGCCATGGTGAGGCAAACGGGCAAGATATAGCTACTGGAGAGGCTGCGCCAGGTTTTGTGACTTTCAAAATGAAGAATGGTGATGAAGGGGAAGGAAGTGCAGAGAATGTCAGCGAGTCAGCTACACATTCTTTTTCTGAAAATGGAGTCGTCTCTTCTGTTCCCCTCTCTGTTGTGTAAGCTTTTAGGGTTTAACTTTCAATGAAATCTTTGAAAACAGACAAGTCTTCTAGATTTTGTGGCGATAATTCTGCTTTATTTTTGTTGTTAGTGCTGTTTGGTTGGTGCAATGATTTGTGATTTTCGTTTTGCTTATGGTTGTGAGCAGGTCAGATATTGAAGAGAAGAAGCTTGCAGACAATAGAATCAGCGATGACCAAGTAGCGAATAATATATTACCAGTTTCTGATGTTGATGCGAGGGATACTGAAGATGAGGTCTTCGTGGAAGCAATTGACGGTTCACAGCCTGAATCTTTTCAAGCCGATGATGATTTGCTCAAGAATTTACCTCCAAAGGCAACTCCTGAACATTCTATCGATGATCTGGAAGAAGTGAGTAGCAATGAGAAGGAAGTGAAATATTCCAATGTTAGTGGAGTGATCCATGGTGAGGCAAACATGCAAGATATAACTACGGGAGAGGCTGTACCAGGTTTTGTGACTTTTAAAATGAATACTGATGAGGGGGAAGCAGGTGCAGAGAATGTCAGCGAGACAGCTACACGTTCTCTTTCTGAAAATGGAATTGTCTCTCTTGAGAAGAAACAACTGGTGACTGAAGTGATCGAGGAAACAAGGAATGGTGGTATAGAAGAGGAAAACAAGGAGGCAAATGTTGATGTATCAGCTGGTATGGAAAAAGAACAAGAGGCTGGGAACCGTGAAGGAGCAGATAAGGATTGCTTTGAGAATGAGTCTGGGGCACAAATAAATGGTGAGACTGTTGCCGAATTACAACTCTGTTAAATGTGCTGCAGGTGATAGTATTCAAGGTAGCTTCTGCTGGGACCTCACCATTGGAGAAATATATTTCTGAGGATAATGGAGAGACTAAAGGTCATATCAGTAGAGAACACGATACAGTTCGAAGCAGTAATGGAGGACTTGGTGTTGAACAAACTTCTCAACCTAATAAAGAATCTGAGAAGCAGCAAGGCAGCAGAGTGAATAGAAGTCCAGAGATTGAGGAAAGCCCACATTTGGATAGAAAATCTGAGGTACCAAGTTCTGTTTCACCAACAGAATCTACAAGCAATACTGCAGCGTCACTTCCTGCTCGCCCAGCAGGCCTTGGGCGGGATGCTCCTCTTTTGGAATCCACACCACGTGTTCCTCATCAGCCTCGTGTCAATGGCAATGTGTCTCAGAATCAGTCTCAGCAAGCGGAGGACCCGACCACTGCAGAGACCGATGAGCATGATGAGACCCGTGAGAAGCTCCAGTTGATCAGGGTGAAGTTTTTGAGGCTTTCACATAGATTAGGGCAGACTCCACATAATGTTGTTGTTGCTCAGGTTTTGTATAGGCTTGGATTAGCTGAGCAGTTGAGGGGGAGAAACGGTAGCCGTGTCGGTGCTTTTAGTTTTGATCGTGCCAGTTCCATGGCAGAACAACTTGAGGCAAATGGACAGGATCCACTTGATTTTTCTTGTACTATTATGGTGCTCGGTAAAAGTGGGGTTGGTAAGAGTGCAACAATTAATTCTATTTTTGATGAAGCGAAAATCTGTACGGATGCATTCCAGATGGGGACAAAGCGGGTTCAGGATGTTGAGGGTTTTGTTCAGGGAATTAAAGTCCGGGTGATTGACACTCCAGGTCTCTTACCATCTTGGTCTGATCAACACAAGAATGAGAAAATCTTGAAGTCTGTTAAGGCTTTCATCAAGAAAAATCCACCGGATATCGTATTATATCTTGATAGGCTGGATGTGCAAAGCAGAGATTCTGGTGACATGCTTCTTTTGCGCACCATCACCGATGTCTTTGGACCATCAATATGGTTTAATGCCATTGTGGGTTTGACTCATGCCGCCTCTGCTCCACCAGATGGCCCAAATGGCACTGCCTCTAGCTATGACATGTTTGTAACACAACGTTCCCATGTCATTCAGCAGGCCATTCGCCAAGCAGCTGGAGATATGAGGCTGATGAACCCTGTGTCTTTAGTTGAGAACCACTCTGCTTGCAGGACAAATCGGGCAGGTCAGAGAGTATTACCGAATGGCCAAGTGTGGAAGCCTCATTTGCTGTTACTCTCATTTGCATCCAAGATTTTAGCAGAAGCAAATGCTCTTCTGAAATTACAAGATAATAACACTCCAGGGAAACCATTTGTAGCTCGATCCAAGGCTCCACCACTGCCACTTCTTCTCTCATCGTTTCTGCAATCAAGACCGCAAGCTAAACTTCCTGAAGAGCAGTATGGTGATGAAGAAGACGAAGATGATTTGGACGAATCATCAGATTCTGACGAGGAATCAGAGTACGATCAGCTTCCTCCTTTTAAGCGACTGACTAAAGCTGAGATGACTATGCTTAGTAAATCTCAGAAGAAGCAATATCTTGATGAGATGGAGTACCGGGAGAAACTATTTATGAAGAGGCAGATAAAAGAGGAAAGAAAGAGACGGAAGATGTTGAAGAAATTTGCTGCGGAGATTAAAGAATTTGCTAACGAGCCTAGAGAAAATGTGGAAGAGGAGAGAAGTGAACCTGCTTCTGTTCCAGTTCCCATGCCAGATTTGTCACTACCTGCATCGTTCGACTCTGACAATCCTACTCATAGGTACCGGTCCCTTGATTCCTCCAACCAGTGGCTTGTTAGGCCAGTCCTGGAAACTCAGGGGTGGGATCATGATGTTGGCTATGAAGGTGTAAATGCAGAACGTCTTTTTGTTGTTAAAGAAAAGATACCGATATCTTTCTCGGGCCAAGTTACAAAGGACAAGAAGGATGCAAATGTGCAGCTAGAAATGGCCAGCTCGGTTAAACATGGAGAAGGTAGATCAACCTCCCTAGGTTTCGAAATGCAAAATGCTGGGAAGGAATTGGCTTACACTCTTCGAAGTGACATGAGATTTAACAATTTTAGGAAACACAAAGCTGCAGCTGGTCTCTCTGTAACGCTCTTGGGTGATTCGGTGTCTGCGGGGCTGAAAGTAGAAGATAAGTTGATTGCTAGTAAAAGGTTCAGAATGGTTATGTGTGGTGGGGCAATGACTAGTCGAGGAGATGTTGCTTATGGCGGTAGTTTAGAAGCTCAGTTGAGAGATAAAGACTATCCGCTTGGTAGGTTTTTATCTACTCTGGGACTTTCTGTGATGGATTGGCATGGTGATCTTGCCATCGGAGGGAATATACAGTCCCAAGTGCCCATAGGACGTTCATCTAATCTAATTGCTCGGGCTAATCTGAACAACAGAGGGGCAGGGCAAGTAAGCATCCGGGTAAACAGCTCTGAGCAGCTCCAACTTGCTATTGTCGCACTTGTTCCCCTTTTCAAGAAGCTACTTAGTTATTATTCCCCTCAGCAAATGGAGTATTGACAATAAGAAGAACACTTCGGGTTTCAATTCACTTCCTACAAGAACATCCTAGAGTGTGAGTTGAATAGATACTAATGTATCTGCTTTTCCTTTGCTGTAAACCCTCTTTATTGATTGCTGATTTTGAAGTGGCTTTTGGTTCTGAGCAGGAACCTTGGTGTGCCCTTTGGGTTGAAAACTTTAAGAACAAATTGCTGGAGGAGGCATCTGTTTTCTTTAAATAGCCAGAACACTTGCTCGTTCCCTGTCTAATTTAAGCTTAGTTGTGGTTTTATTCTCTTTCCAGAACATTTGTATGGCCTTCTGTTCATGTCTACTCTTGATTTTTCATAAAGCCTTGTTTAAAAGTAATGTATGCTGCAATCTACTTGTTGATCTTAAGACCCACCACCCTCTGGTTAGCCGTAATTTAAGGCTTTTGAAGGGATTTTTGTAGGTCCTAATCATCTGCTAAACGTCTGTATATACAGCGATTGTAAGCTGTTTCGAAAAGTCAGTTGCTGGTAACTCTTTTTTGGCAAGAATGCATTTTCGTGTGTCTCCCTTAAATCAGAAGATTATGCTGTTAATACTGTTACTGCGAATCTTACATTGTCATGTTGAGTCCCACCTATACACTGGTTTGGTGCTCATGCAATCTATCTGCGAGACTTCTGTTCCACAACTTTTGCTCTAGTTAGTTGAAAGGTTGAGCGAGATGTGGCAGCTTTGGTCTTGTTGTCCATATGAAAAGCTTGTGTGTAAAATGCCCCGCTTGAATTTGCCGGTTCTTAACGAGAGAGATTATCTATGTGAAAGTTATCATTCATTGCTCTTGTAATATGGCATTTTCCTTGTTACAGCATGTGGTTAATACTCCATACTCTCACTGTTGTCCACTACTACTGATGTGGGACCCACAAATGACGCTGGAGATTCTGTCATGGCACGGTGGCTCCAATCCGCTGGCTTGCAGCATCTGGCGTCTCACACAGGCAATGACCAGCGTCTTCTTTTAAACCTTCTCATGCAGGTACGTTGCTTTCCCTGATTCTTTCTAGCTGGTAATAGCCAATGTTTGTTAGAGCTTTGGTTCGGAGAGTCCTGAGAATGAATGTACGCTAGCTTGCTTCCGTTATATGTATATTAGTCCTAATGTATCTCAAGGAGAGCTTGTAATCTTTGTGACCATCCTTGTGAATTGTGCGAGTCTGGAACCTTTATTTCACGAAGAGCACTAGTTAGTTTCTGAAATATTGTGCGAGTGTGAAGACATTCTCTCGTTCTTCCATCAAGGAAACTGATACAGACTACAGTATTGTAAGCTCTCGTGGATGCATGTCAGCAGTCCAGATATATATGGTGCTTTTCTTGCTAGAATTTGTTTCAGGGGATGTTAGTAATTTCTCTTCTGATTGCTAGAGTATGAACAGGGGTTGGGGAATTTGAAGCGTTATGATGTGTGTTGCTTTGCGGTATCTGCTAGGGTTATGGACCGCAGACTGCTGCTGAAGAGAATCAAAGGCTGTTCAAACGAATGCGAAATCTGACTATTAACGGGGAGTCCTCTGAATCATATACACAACCAGCAGCAGCTATGCCTTCTTCGGAAGGACTTTTTTTTTCATGCAATCGATGACGACATAGCTGTTATCTGAGGTACGTTTGGAAGAACCACTAGCTCAAAGATTGTTCATAGTTATGGCATCATCAGATTCTCTTGTTAATACTAGTACTTCCAATCTTGCATTGTCATATTGAGTCCCACCAAATTCATTGGCTATTTGGCTTGGTGCTCTCATGCAATTCATCTGGAGGACCTGTTGCACAACATTTACAAGAATAGTGCGGAATGTGGTAGTTTTGGTCTTGTTGTCATTCGAAAAACTTCTGTGTAAATGGCGCTTGAAAGTTGCTAGTTTTTTCAAAGAAGGAGATTATCCATGTGAAAGTTATCAATTCATTGCTTTTATAATATGTTGTTTTCCTTTATTGTTACAGCATGTGATTACTGAACCCTTTGAGCCGTCATCTGTCATGCCTAGTGTGGATAAATAATTTAAAGAAGATTTTAATTTTTCCCACTAATCGTCAGCAACATCAACAAACAGATGCTGAACGTTTGTGCTCGTTGCCTAAGAATGAAAAAAAAGAATAACAGTGTATCCAATATTAAAGTAGTGGTATTCACTTGACCAGTGACCTGTTTCTTTACTAATTGATTGTTTTATAAGTAACGTTCACTATGAGTAGGGATCTTTGGCGAAACCGTTTGGTTTTGTTGTCTGTACACTTTAGGTAAGGAAAAGACCCCTGAATAAGAAAGAAACAGCTAGAAAGGAGGATGATGTCGTGGTACTTCTTTTGACTGTCCATGAGCCCAAGCTGAAGGTTTGTTTGTATTATTCATTGAAGATAAAAATGGCATCCATGATTCAGTTGAACAACTGAACGATGACGTCCTGCTGGTTTCTTGGTTATATATTCTCTTCATTTAATATTTGCGTTTCTGATACTGAACGAAACTTGATTTTTTTTTTTTTTATGTGCAGGTGGATATGACTGCTTATGTGGAAAAGCATGAGTATTGCTTTGATGCTGTTTCTAGATGAGGATGTTTCAGATGACGAGGTAACTTAATAAATAATTCGTCTATTGGAGTCTATTGCAAAAATCTTAGCAGGAGTGTATGATTAAACCAATCTCTTGCAGCTCTCCAAATTCAGGATCATGTGAACAATACCCTCAATAACATGAAATGCTGATCGGTAATGTTTTTTTAGAAGCTATAGCTTCTCTTGGAACTAGTCCTCAGTTTCTCTTAACCTTTTTCTTGTTTACCGAATCAACAGGGTCAAAAGTAAATTTAAAAGTGGAAATGAATATGGATTCTTTGTGGGGCTCAAATGATGTAGGATATATCTTTGAGCATCCACCACAGGTACAGGAAACCGGGAGAAGGATCGAATACACTACTTCGGATATCGTAAGAAGAATATATCTATCTTATTAAATCAGAAACATTACAACTTCTTCTAGGTGGATTTTAAAGATGGACCTCATATATTTAAATTAAATGTCTTATTTCTTATATATAATACGTATCATAGTCTAACTTTGCATTGATATATTTCCTTAAATACAATTCCTCTGTTTGTCCATATTCCATATATGGTTCACATTTATTACATGTCGATTTAAATAAAATAGATTTATTTGTACGAATAAAGAATACTAAAAATATGAATCGTACTAGAATTACCCTATACAATTCATTTTAAATTGATCAGTATACTTTCATTGGTCATATTGATTTTATTTGTACGAATAACATTAGTAGATAATTCATAGACACATAAATAAAGATATGACTATTCTTTAACTACGTTGGGCGTAATCTACTTTCTAAAACAAATAACACATAGCTTTATATATTGTATAGAATATAGTAATATTGTATAGTATATACATATACAATAATACTAAAAACAAACCAAACTGAAATATAATATATATCGACAAAATGCTTTGAACCATTCCACACAAAATATATTTGACCTCAGAGATAAAATTTACTTTGAAATTATATAATAATTATTTTTAAAAATTAAACTTCGTAATGTACAAAAAAACATAAGTTTTATATCAAATTTTGTATTACAATAAAAAGGCACAACTCGCACTTGCAAAGTGTTATTTTTACATACGAAAGACAGTTTTGATATTGTTCTTTAAACACAAAATTTAATTATACAAACTCGATACTACATAAACTAAACAATATAGAATATATTTTAAAAATAAAATCTGTGCGGGTGCGCATGGTCTTTTTCGAAAAATCGTAGATATGTTTATATAATATATAAATATATTATGATACACATATTTTCTTATAAATAATACTCCAATATAAATTTTGTATGATAAATGTTGAAAATATAAAATATATAGCACTATATATTTCAAATAATATATAAAAAATCTACTTTACGTTATCATAAATTTTAAAAATCAAATTTAGTAACTAAAACACATTGCTTATTTAAACATATTAGTACACATTGTTATTTATCAAAATGTTATATTAATACACATTGCAATCATTTATAACTTTTAGTACAAACAAAGATTAAAAAAAATTAACTCCCGCTCGGTCGAGCGGGTCATGATCTAGTAGCTATTAATAATGATGTCAATAACTCTAAAATATAGCTATTAATAATGATGTCAATAACTCTAAAATATAACCAATTTTGTAAGCCTAGATATTAAGAAGAAAAAACCAGTCACATTTGTAATTGCTAAATCTTTGCTACCGTCTATATCGTCAACAGACAAAACCATAAAAAGACAGGTGAATAGCTCCAAGAAAAAACAAAACAAAAACAAAAGTATCTCTCTCTCGTGGAGTGATGGCAAAAAGGCCAACAAGATTTTGCGGCCCACCTAAAAGGCCTTGGCCCACTTCATGTTTCCACCGTACGATGCCTTAAACCCAAAACGGATATCCACCGTCCATGGAAAGCTCTTATCTCCTCCACCTTCCCTCCTCCTTCCCCGTCAGAAGTTTGCCTCTCTCTCTCAACGAGGTTAGATCACCGCCATTGCTCTTCTCCTCTTTAGCTGTGTATGCTTTTAGGGATTTCATTTTCAATGCTTTTGTGACGATAATCCGAGCTAGGTTTCGTTTCTGCTCTATTTTTATTTTGTTAGGGTTGTTGGAATTTTTTTATATCAAAGGTTAAAGCCATTTTAGTCCGATTGATTCGTGATTTCGTTTTTTCTTTATGGTTGTGAGAGAAGGTAGGATATGGAAGAGAAGAAGCTTAGAGACGATAGAATCAGCGATGCCGAAGATGAGGTCTTTGTGGAAGCTATTGACGAGGATTTAACTTCGGAGGAAGTGAAAGATTCCATGGTTAGTAGAGAGAGCCATGGTGAGGCAAACGAGCAAGATATAACTGAGGAAGAGGCTGCGCCAGGTTTTGTGACTTCCAAAATGAATGGTGATGAGGGAGAAGCAGGAACAGAGAATGTCAGCGAACCAGCTACACGTTCCTTTTCTGAAAATGGAAAGAAACAACTGCTGGCTGAAGTGATCGATGAAACAAGGAATGGTGGTGGTATTGAAGAGGAAAATGTTGATGTATCAGCTGATATGGAAACAGAACAAGAAGGAGCAGATAAGAGTTGCTTTGATGATGAGTCTGGGGAACAAAGAAATGGTGTGACATCCTTGAATGATAGTATTCAGGTAGCTTGTGCTGGGAGCTCATCTCCGTTGAAGAAATCTACTTCTGAGGAAAATGGAGAGACTAAAGTTCACATCAGTAGAGAAGATGAAACAGGTCGAAACAGTAATGGAGGACTTGGTGTTGAACATACTTCTCAACCTAAGTAAGGAATCTGAGAAGCAGCAAGGCAGCAGAGTGAATATAAGTCCAGAGATTGAGGAAACCCCACAGTTGGAAAGAAAACCTGAGGTAGCAAGTTCTGTTTCACCAACACAATCTACAAGTAATACTGCAGCGTTGCCTCCTGCTCGCCCAGCAGGCCTTGGGCGTGATGCTCCTCTTCTGGATTCCACACCACGTGTTCCTCATCAGCCTCGTGTCAATGGCAATGTGTCTCAGAATCAGTCTCAGCAAGCGGAGGACCCGACCACTGCAGAGACCGATGAGCATGATGAGACCCGTGAGAAGCTCCAGTTGATCAGGGTGAAGTTTTTGAGGCTTTCACATAGATTAGGGCAGACTCCACATAATGTTGTTGTCGCTCAGGTTTTGTATAGGCTTGGATTAGCATGAGCAGTTGAGGGGGAGAAACGGAAGCCGTGTTGGTGCCTTTAGTTTCGATCGTGCCAGTTCCATGGCAGAGCAACTTGAGGCAGCTGGACAGGATCCACTTGATTTTTCTTGTACAATTATGGTGCTCGGTAAAAGTGGAGTTGGTAAGAGTGCGACAATTAATTCTATTTTTGATGAAGCGAAAATCTGTACGGATGCATTTCAGATGGGGACAAAGCGGGTTCAGGATGTTGAGGGTTTTGTTCAGGGAATTAAAGTCCGGGTGATTGACACTCCAGGTCTGTTACCATCATGGTCTGATCAACACAAGAATGAGAAAATCCTGAAGTCTGTTAGGTCTTTCATCAAAAAAAGTCCACCGGATATTGTATTATATCTTGATAGGTTGGATATGCAAAGCAGAGATTCTGGTGACATGCCTCTCTTACGCACCATCACTGATGTTTTTGGACCATCTATATGGTTTAATGCCATTGTGGGTTTGACTCATGCCGCCTCTGCTCCACCAGATGGCCCAAATGGCACTGCCTCTAGCTATGACATGTTTGTAACACAACGTTCCCATGTCATTCAGCAGGCCATTCGCCAAGCAGCTGGAGATATGAGGCTGATGAACCCTGTGTCTTTAGTTGAGAACCACTCTGCTTGCAGGACAAATCGTGCAGGTCAGAGAGTATTACCAAATGGCCAAGTGTGGAAGCCTCATTTGCTGTTACTCTCATTTGCATCCAAGATTCTAGCAGAGGCAAATGCTCTTCTGAAATTACAAGATAATAATACTCCAGGGAAACCATTTGCTGCTCGATCCAAGGCTCCACCGCTGCCACTTCTTCTCTCATCGTTTCTGCAATCAAGGCCGCAAGCTAAACTTCCTGAAGAGCAGTATGGTGATGAAGAAGACGAAGATGATTTGGACGAATCATCAGATTCTGACGAAGAATCAGAGTACGATCAGCTTCCTCCTTTTAAGCGATTGACTAAAGATGAGATGGCTAGGCTTAGTAAATCTCAGAAGAAGCAATATCTTGATGAGATGGAGTACCGGGAGAAACTATTTATGAAGAGGCAGATAAAAGAGGAAAGAAAGAGACGGAAGATGTTGAAAAAATTTGCTGCCGAGATTAAAGAATTTGCTAACGAGCCTAGTGAAAATGTGGAAGAGGAGAGAAGTGAACCTGCTTCTGTTCCAGTTCCCATGCCAGATTTGTCTCTACCTGCATCGTTTGACTCTGACAATCCAACTCACAGGTACCGGTCCCTAGATTCCTCCAATCAAGTGGCTTGTTAGGCCAGTCCTCGAAACTCAGGGGTGGGATCATGATGTTGGCTATGAAGGTGTAAATGCAGAACGTCTTTTTGTTTTTAAAGAAAAGATACCGATATCATTCTCTGGCCAAGTGACAAAGGATAAAAAGGATGCAAATGTGCAGCTGGAAATGGCCAGCTCGGTTAAACATGGAGAGGGTAGATCAACCTCCTTAGGTTTCGAAATGCAAAATGCTGGGAAGGAATTGGCTTACACTGTTCGAAGTGACATGAGATTTAACAATTTTAGGAAACACAAAGCTGCAGCTGGTCTCTCTGTAACGCTCTTGGGTGATTCGGTGTCTGCGGGGCTGAAAGTAGAAGAAAAGTTGATTGCTAATAAAAGGTTCAGAATGGTTATGTGTGGTGGGGCAATGACTAGTCGAGGAGATGTTGCTTATGGCGGTAGTTTAGAAGCTCAGTTGAGAGAGAAAGATTATCCGCTTGGTAGATCCTTGTCTACTCTTGGACTTTCTGTGATGGATTGGCATGGTGATCTTGCCATTGGAGGGAATATACAGTCCCAAGTGCCCATTGGACGTTCATCTAATCTAATTGCCCGTGCTAATCTTAACAACAGAGGGGCAGGGCAAGTAAGCATCCGCGTAAACAGCTCTGAGCAGCTCCAACTTGCTATGGTCGCACTTGTTCCCCTGTTCAAGAAACTACTTAGTTATTATTCCCCTCAGCAAATGGAGTATTGACAATAATGAATATTGCTTGGGTTTTTCACTTCCTACAAGAACAGCTTAAGTGCGAGTTGCAACAGGTACTACTAATCTATCTGCTTTTACTTGCTTATTCCATTTACTGTAGACCCTCTTTATAGGTTTTGCTGATGTTGATGTGGCTTTTGGTTTTGAGCAGAAACATGGTGGTGCCCTTTGGGTTGAAAAGTGTAAGAACTTGTCGGAGGAGGCCTCTGTTTCTCAAAATAGCTGGAACGCACTTGCTCGTTCCTTATCTAATTTGAACTTAGCTGTGGTTTCATTGTGTTTCCCAAACCTTTGTGTGGTGGTCTATGGTAGAAAAAAGCACACCTAGTTGTTTTTGTCCCTGTCTATCTCTGGATTTTGCATAAAGCCTTGTTAAAAAATTATGTTGCAGTTTACTTATTGACGTTAAATACGCACATCACCCGACACCCTCTGGGTTAGTCATAAATAAAATCTTCTTGATGGTTGATCAAAGAAAAAAAGAAAGCTTGTTATTGGATTTTTATCCTAGTTATTACTATAATGCGGACCGACCATATAAATACACAGGGATTGCTTTTCTTTTTTTGCATCATTCCTCCTTTTTGTGTGATTCGTTAATTCGTATAGTTAAAACATTAATTGGTGAGAATTTTTGTGCTTAAATATAGAAATTATTAGCTGTATTTAAATATTTATAAAAGTGTGATTAACCTTCTTGAGATTCTCGTTAATGGTTGATAACGGTATTTGATACACTAGAATTTTGAATTCGAGCTAACAGACCGAGTGATGGATCAAGTGATTCTAGTTAGCAAATATTTGATTAGTGTGCTTTTGTTTGAGTTGAGCTTTGTAATCAGTACTCTATTTCCCTTTTTAGGTTGATTTAATATAATTTTTAATTAAAAGAATTATCTCAAATTCAGATATTTTAGGATTTAGAAAACCGAAGATGAAATAAACTAGATGCTAGAACACCTTTCATGTGGGTTCTACCTCTAGGATTTTAAAAATAGATAAATACTAGATGATTTTTTTATGTACTTATATACGGATATAAACATTTACGAAATAACTAGTTATAATAATAATTAAATATATTTTTGTTTGTTTATAAATTTTAGGTTATTTTGTAATTTATATATATGATAAATAAAAAAATATATTAATTATCATTATGTTATTATCTTAGTTAGATATGTGACTTTTACATATAATATTATATACTAATTCAAATATATATATTTGGTATGTTAGAGTAACTTTTATTTCCTTAAATTGTTGTTTGTTTTTAAAGTTTAAATATCATTTTCTTAACTTTAATTAGTTCAGTTCATCCTCTTATATTTGCACATATATTTTGTACAATTTTGTTATATCTGACATATAATAGTTCTGGAAAAATAGGAAAAAGATATATTAAATCAAAGTTGCATTTAGAATAAGATTTATAGAAGTATTTATATTTTTTTGTGAAGATAAGTTATATATATATATATATTAAAGTTTATATATTTTCCTTTTTATTTATGCTGTTTTGGAAAAAAGCAGAAAATAATTAAATTTGTTTATATATAATTATTAACAACATATATATATATATAACAATTATGTTTATATTTCATAAATACAACAAATATTAAAAAAAACAATTTATGTTTATCTAGCAAAACAGTCTTAACAATTTAAAATTTCAGTTTCAACAACTTCAGATGTTTTCAAACCATCAAGATATAGATGTGGTAAACAAAACAAAAATTGACGGTCTAAACCGCCGGAAAGAAAAAAAAATTAGGTTGTGTAAGTTTGGTCTCGGATCTTCCCTCGATCGTACTCAGAGCGGTTAATTGCTCTCGGTTAATTTATTTGTATCATTATCTATGTAAACTTAAATATATACCATATTAAATAAATAAAATGAATGTTTGAATTTATTTTACCATAATACAATTGTAGATAAATGATGGTAACTTTTTGATTTATCTGTAAGACGAATTTAATTATATACGTGATAGTTTTCGTTTTTTCAATTATTCCATATATATTTATTATTTTATAAATAATTGCAAAACAGTTTTAACCTTTTAGGGTTTTTCTGGTTTTTGTTTTTTTAAATAAAAAATTTTCTTTTAGGTTAAAGGTAAGAAATACACACGTGTTAAACTCATCAAATATGGTCACGTTACTACACATGTGAAAACCCTAAGTATTTATTGTTTTCTTTGTTTTTTGAGAAAGAGGTATTTATGGTTTTGCCCATCGGATCCTCTAATTTGAAGAGATACCGTTCAAAGTTCAAACCCTAGCTACGAAAATAGACGATGGATTCAACCAAAACGATAAAAGAGAGAACCGTGCATGATCAGGAAGAGCTTCCATGGGAGTTGGTTGAAGAAATACTCACTCATGTCCCTCCAATATCTCTTGTTCGCTTCAGAATCGTTTGCAAAAGATGGAACGATCTCTTCAACGACAAGACGTTCATCGATAACCACAAGGTTGACCGTTTCGATTCATTCTAACAACCAAGTCCAAGATGTATTCGGTAAGCATTGACCCTAAGATAGTGGTGCGTGAATTAACATTGGATGTTCCCGATAAAGAATCTGATATCAAACATTTGGCTGACTGCAATGAGTTCTTGCTATGTCGCATGAAAAAAGAAGCCGCGGTTTGGAACCCGTGGTTGAAACAAAGTAGATGGATCAAAACTGATGTTAGCCAACCTAGTTTCGAAGTCGATGGCATAGGCTATGATAATAATATAACAAAATGAGAGCTGAGGAAAGACGTTACAAGACCATTTGGTTTGGCTGGAAGAACCATTGGGTGTGGAAAACCCAAGACTTTTCTTCCCATGTGTGGAAAGACCTGAAGCCTATAAGTGGAGACATAAGTCTGAAACGATAAAGTACATACCTTATTCACAAGATGTGGTGTATTGTTACACGGAAATTTGTATTGGATTGCTTTCTATGACAAGACCTGATCCCTTGTACCATCTTAGTTAACTTTGATTTTTCCAGCGAGAGATTCTATGCATCCTTTTGTGATCTACCATGTGGGATGAACCATCCTCGCAATGCTCTTGTCCTTAGGGTCTTCAGGGAAGACCGGTTTTCGTTGTTGAAACAATGCTACAAGACAAAGAAGATTGAGATTTGGGTGACCAAGAACAAGATTAACGTCGAGGATGGTAATGATGTGGTTTGGATGAACTTCAGGACTTTGTCTATACCTAACTTTCCAGGTTTAGTAGCGAAGGAATATTCCTACCCTCAGACTCAGCCAAGTTACTTCATCAACGATAAAAGGCTTGTTTTGTGTTCTAGCGATGAAACTGGCCATCCTTGGATCTATGTTGTGGAAGAAAACAAGTTGATCAGCAAAGTCCAACTAAATGATGTGGTTGATCCTTGGCCTTTGCATTGTACCTATTTTCCAAGCTTGGTCCCGGTTCCTGGAGGTCCAAGAGAAGAAGGTCTGTTACAAGTTAATTAGTTTTATTACGTTATTTTGTCTTCTTGTTTGGTTTTTGATGCTGAGGAAGCTAATAATGATTTGGATTTTTTTGGTTTTTTGTCATTCATAAATTCATGTCATTGTTGAATCTAGAGTTAGCTCACTTTACAAATATAATATTATGTAAGACAATATGTCTTAGTACACTTGGAACTACTTAAAAAATAACCTTGTTGGAGCTTAGAACCATGCAATCCATGAATACATGTGGGAGTGAATGATTGAAAGGGACAATTATTTTTGTTCGAGTCCATCCTTAGTGGGTCCAGAAGAGTTGTTTTGTTTGATCGGATACTCCATTGGAGTCCCACTGCTTCTGAGTGACTGACATTTGAAAATATGGTACGCTAGAGGAACTCGTGTTTTCTTAAATATCTAAAATACACTAGTAATTAGCTCATTGATCCCAAAAACAAAATAAAAAAACTATCAATGCCAGCTACTGATATAATGTACGATTCGAATCTGCCTAAATTGAATTATATTGAAAATAATATGTTTGTTTTATTGAAAGATTTGTATATTAAGGATATGGGAAAGCTAAGTCCGCGTGACAAGGACCCGGAAGGATGTAGTTGTCGTTTCTTGTTTTGTATGCACACAATATAGAGTAGAGACTTTCTAATTTCTGTATAATATTTGAGTTTCCATCATTGGATCAAAATGTACATAAAATTCGAACGAATATAACATAACAATCGGTGATGAGTTTGGTTTGCCTCTGAGCTGTCACTAGTGATGGGGAGAGGGATGTGGTCGAACACTTTCGTTGTTCTTTCTTTCTTTGCATATATTTTTGTACATTTGTATGTCAAAATGTGACAAGACCCGTTAGACTTGAAAGTGCAATAAATTAAATTTTGAATCCAATAAAATTGTTGTAGCGATATTTAATGTTTGTGTCCTTAACCATCCGTATCCAATTTGATTTAATGCAAAGTTTTTCATTTTCTTTGTGTTGTGAACGGCCGTCGTTTAGGTTAGAAGAAGAGTAGAGAAGAAAACGTATTGAGGCAAATACCCGTTTAGGGTTTCTTATTAATGATGTGATAATAATTTACAAACCCTTAGACCCATATTTATACAGCCTCAAAAAAACCCGATTTCCTTTTCCCAATAGAAATAGTAACTTTCCTAAACCGAAAAGGCATACCGTACCGCGGGGGCCGCAGGCCCCCGCACCCTCCAGATATCAACCTTGATAACGAGTGTCGCCCGCACTCGGTCGGACTACGTCCGACCCACGAGTGCTGGGCATTTTACTGGTACAACAGAGATTTAAGACACACAGATGCAACAAACACCACCTTGACGAAAAATCTCTACAAAACTCCTTATCCCGTCTATCTTCTGGGGGAACCTCCATTGCTTCTTAGCATTGGCAAACACGGAGCAGATTCAAGCAATGCTTGAACTTCTCCGTTGTAACAGGCTTGGTCAATATGTCAGCTGGATTCTCCGACGTATGCACCTTCTCCAATAAGACTTCTCCAGAAGCTGCTAACTCCCTTATCTTGTGAAACCTTATACGTATGTGCTTCGTCCTTCCATGATACACTTGATTCTTAGCCAAGCATAACGCGCTTTGACTATCACAGTGTAGCTGAACACCTTCTTGATCAACACCCAACTCGGATACAAGTGCTGGGCATTTTACTGGTACAACAGAGATTTAAGACACACAGATGCAACACTTTGACAAGTTTCCCTCCAACTAATGGTCAATTTCCAATTGATGACGAAGAGCTTATGAGTTTGGTCTTTACACGTTGGAGTTCTCGTGACTACTTCATATCGAAATTCATGAATCTTTTTAACTAGGAGTCTAGAACTAGTATTATACTATAATTTTAGTATGACAGATTATCCTACACGTGTGGCTCTGCCGAAAGGGATTACAGGTGAAGCTGGCATTAGTTGGCTCCCAAACCAAATCATATTATCGTCTCTTTTATTTTATTTTTCTAACATAATTTACAAATAAATTTTTAGTATTTACAATTTCTCCCGAAGGATCGTCTGTATGAGCTCTTTGTGGCTTGTTTCTTGCTGGATTCTGAAGCATAGGCTTTATGGTCTCAGTTGTTATGCTTCGGTAACTTTATGTCAAGAGGATATAAGGAGTTTGTTGGAGCTTGGTTTAGGGGTGGAAATCATTCACACTATTGTTGTTCTTTGCTTGTTGGCTTGTGATGTTATATTGTTATGCATGTTGGTTTGGATTATGTTTTTTTTTTTACTGAAAGGTTTGGATTATGTAACTGTTGCTTCCTTATGTTGAGGCTTTAGTCTCCGAGGAAATCTGTTTCGTCGGCTTTGGTTTCGGGGTTCTCTTCTACCCGCTGATTTTGTATCCTAAATGTCTCAATCTAACTATTTTAAAGTGAAAGAAAGAAAAAAAGTTAGCGATCATACTTTCTCCGTATTTTAGCTTTCAGTATTTCTCTAGCACATGCGTGATGGACCGATGAATACGGATATAAATCCATATAATACACCCTTTTTTATAACAGCTTATAATACATTATTTTATTATAAAAATAATACGTATTACCTGCCTATCAATATTCCATTAAATACTTTTTTTGTAACACCAATATTCCATCAAAAACATTATTATTATTTTGAATACTTCAACACATTCGTTTATCACTGATGAACACTGAAAGTAACTGTTTCTTATTACAATGTAAAATTATCTAATTTAATTTTCTTGGTACTTTTATATCAATCCCAGAGACTATTTCCAGAGAAATTTACATATATAGTTATTATATATGCGTATGAAATTGCAACGAAACTGAGAAAATTATATATTAAGAAAAAGAAAAGAATATTAAGGAAAATTACAGATTTATCGCCGGCAGCGAGTGATGACACTGCAGCCGCGAGAGTACGGGTTGGCCTGAGCGCCACGTCGGCAATTGTAGTAAGATGCGCCGCGTCGTGAACAAGGAACACTGTTTCTCCTCAGCGCACCGTAGCTGATGTACCTCCTGTTCGCTAACATGCGCCGGCTGATCTCCGAGTCCATCTCGAACTCTGCTGCTCCCATTCCTCCGCCGTAGAATATATCTACTTCGTCGCCGAACGCGGCGGAGACCGAGCATTCCGGTATGGTACCGCGGCACTCTGTCTCGAACGGAGGGAAATCGGCGGCTACGGTCAAATGCTGAACGGCGAGGATTACAAAGATGGCTAAAATCGCCGCCGTGCCGGAGTTTCTGGAGAGTCCTCTCATTTTTTTTTCAGTGCACGGACTTTGATGAAAGAGAAACAGAGTCGAGGTTTAATTAAAAGAGAAGTAACATGTTGAAATGCCACTACAGATGTACGTAATTACGATACTACCACTTGACTTTTAGGGGTGATGTTAAGACAGCTTTACAAGTGGGCTTTTTTGTTGAACAAAACTTAGCTTCACCCCCTAAGGTGAATCTCTACATTCACCCACCAATAATAATTAGTTAATTGAGATTTGATATCTTTTTAAAAAAAAAACTAATTAATAAAAATTTAATAAAATAAAATTATGTTTTTAGATAAACAAAAAATAGTAGTAATTATCAAAAAAATATAACTTTTTAATATTAATAAATCCGTCAGAAAATACTAAACCGTAAACCTTAAATACTAAACCCTAAACCTTAAATTCTAAATACTAAACCCTTGGGAAAAGCCTGAACCCTTGGACAAATTATATATCCTAAATCCTTAAATTTAAACCAAACCTTAAATTATAAACTAAATCCTAATTTCTAAACCCTAAATCATAACCTCTTATAATAAACCCTAAATCCTAAATTCCAAAATGGTTTATGGTTTAGGATTAAAGGTTTATGATTTAATATTTTCAAAGAGTTTAGAGTTTAGGGGTTCATGTTTAGAATTTAGGGTTTAATATTATGGTTTATGATTACGGATTTAGGGTTTAGGGTTTAAGACTAACGATTTAGGGTATATAATTTGCCTAAGGGTTCAAGCTTTCCCCAAGGATTTAGGGTTTAGTATTTAGAATTTAAGGTTTAGGGTTTAGTATTTAGGGTTTAGTATTTTCTGACGGATTTATCAATATTAAAAAGTTATATTTTTTATAATTGCTACTATTTTTTATTTATCCAAAAACATAATTTTCTTTCATTAAATTTTTATTACTTGGTTTCCTTTTTTAAAAGATATCAAATCTCAAGTAACTAATTTCTATTGGTGGGTGAATGTAGAGGTTCACCTTAGGGAGTGAAGCTAAGTTTTGTTCTTTTTTGTTAGCTTCAGATCTAAAGGGTGTTTAATGCGCTAAGTGTTTTGAGGGAGACAACATCCAGCTTACCTTTTTATGTTCTTTCTTAACTTTCTTGGCCACTTTACTGGTATTATCGATACTTTACTGTAATTATATAAACCAATTTTACAAATTTGTAAGCTCTGTTTTGTGATTTGTATGAAACTTCTTTTTACCTCACTCTTGAATGTCTTTTGCTTTTCCCAGATATCATTATATTTTTAATCAGAATCATAAGTAGAACAATTGTACTACAAAATGTCAATAAAAGTTATGATTATGTTTTTGCTTATATCATTAACTCATTATGCATATAAACTTGAAAAATCTAATGTTTTAAGGTACTAACAAAACAAAGAGGGTACAAGGGTAGATAAGAGTACACAAAACGCATTTACTTTTAGTTTGTACAATTATGAGTGGTTTTCTAGTTTCTACCATGATTTGTGAGTATTTCAGATTAAAAATGGATAATTGATTACATATACATGTTGTAATTTCATTAGATTGGATATTTTGTTTTGACATCAATGAAATTGATTATTCCTTAAAACCACATCATGCGGCAGTGCCACGCCGCCACCAAACAGAAGTTTATGATTTGGACATACACTTACCGGGATTTGAGCTTTATTTGGATTTTATTCAATTTTCACTTTAAATGGAGTAATAATTCCATATGAAATGAGTTTTATTCCAATTCTACTTCACTACGTAGTTGAAAACGAAATAAGATTAGAACCAGTGGCGGAGGGAGGTAGGGAGTAAGGGGGACAGCTACCCCCTATGAGATACTGTAAGTATTTTTTTTATTGCTTATTTGAAATTTATATGATTTTAGTGGTGAATTTTCTTTAACTGCCCTCCTATAAATTGAAGATAAGATTTACATTTCCCTTGGTAAAACTTTCGGCTGGCTCCACCACTGATTAGAACATCTGTTATTCAAAACTTCATTTATTTTTAAGTGAAAATTTGTTTTAAAAAGATACATTTTTTACTTTTTCAATGCATTATTTAATGAAAATCTGTTAACTTCAAGAAAATTAATTGTATTTATTGGATTTTTATTGGTTAAAGATTATGGAAAATTGTTATTCACAAAAATCAATACATTTTTAATGTGATTTCTTAATATATGTGAAAAGTCTAAAATATGTATCTTTAAAAAACAGAGGGAGTAGAATGGTATTGGCAGGACCGACCCTGAGATTTTGGGGGCCTGTTGTACTGTCTATATAAAAAAAAAATTTGGGGCCTAAAAAGAATTTTCGGGAGTTTATGTCTATGTAATTTTCTTCAAAAATTTCGGGGACCTGTTGCAAATGTTTCATAACTCTATGGGTATAATATTATTTTGGGGGTGACAGAGTGGTTAAACTTTAAACAAAAACGTGAGTGTAGTTGCTTCTATGACATAACTCATAGATAATATAAAATTAGGTGTTTTCCTGCACCATGTGCAGTAAAAGAGTTTTAAAATATTTTTAATAGATAAATATAAATTATATTTAATTTTTTTATTAATATTATAATTTTTTTTTCTTATCAATATTTTAATATAAATTTGATTTAACTGAACATTAAAATTAAGATAAAAATAATTTTGTTTATTTTGAATTATATTTAAGAATGTGCAGGTATATATTTAAAATTATAATCTTAGGTATATTTTCTATCTATTTATTTTAATTAAATATATTAAATAAATATGTAAAATTGCATAATTGTCAAAAAATTAAAATTAAACAATATTTATAAAATCTGTAGATATATATAAGAAACTAATGATTTACGATTCAATTTGATTTTATGATTTAATTTTTATAATTTTATAAAAATATGTATATATTTTTGAAATATTTTTAATTTCAATGATATTTCAAAATTTGAAATGCATAATTGAATATATTTATTTTAATGATGATTCATGAGTTATTACCATATTTTTAAAAAGTCCAAAAATTTAAATCGACAGTAAATGTAATATATGAGTTATTACCATATTTTAAAAAATTTACCAAAAATATAAATTAACATTAAATATAATTGTTCATGTCATATTAATCTATAAGACATGTTATCAATTTTAGTAGCCATGTCACAATTATTTTAGTAGCCATGTCACAATTATTAGAGACATTGCCATTTGGTATATGTATTTAAATTATATTTAAGAATATATATGTGTATATATAAAGTTAAAATCTGCGATAAAAAAATTATTTATTTCATTTGGTTAAATATATTAAATCAACTTGTACAAAATTACTAAAAATCATATAAAATTTTATAGTTACCAAAAATTAAAACTATATAATATTTATATAATTTGTAGATATCTAAAAGAAACTAATGATATTACGAATTTTTTTTTTTAAATTCAGAAAATTTAGACAATTTTACATAATAAAAATTTGATAATTATAAAAGTAAAATTATATAATATTTCGAAATTCAAAATGTTTTATTTAAATATATTTATTTTAGTGATGATTTATGAGTTATTACCATATTCTACAAAGTTTACCAAAAATATAAATCAATATTAAATGTAATATATGAGTTATTTTGCCATATTCTAAAAAGATTTCCAAAAATATATATCATCATTAAATGTAATTGTCCATGTCATATTTAATCATATGACATGTCATCAATCTTAATCGCCACGTCATAATTATTTTTGTGAGAACGATTGTAGAAAAGACATGTGGCAAATCACTTCGCAAATAATGTGTAGGGGATCTAAAAAAATGGTATTTAAATAAATTGAATATAGAAAGCCCAAATATGAGATATAAAGCCCATAACAACAAAGGCTTCAACTATATTGCGCTTGGTGGATCTTTCGAGAGGCGGGTTTTAGTCAAAGACTTGTGAAGTGTACGGCACTTGAGTGTCACTTCAGACTTATAAAAAAACCTCGTTCGTTCAACGCGACGAATCAGCAATGGATTCTCCTCCTCTTCCTCCGACGAAGCTTGATTATCATGTAGACATGTTTAAACTTCAATCCCAAGCCACGTTTCTCTCCTTGTTCAAGGTCATAATCACAACTCTCCACCTCTTCTTTATAGAATGCTGAATCTGTATATGATTATGAATGACAGGGGGAGGATGGACGTAGAGCTGTTATATTGGACTCCACCGTGTTCCATCCGCAAGGTGGAGGCCAGCCAGCTGACACCGGTTTAATCCAATTCCTCGGTTCGGATTTCAACTTCTCCGTTCAAGATGTTCGATCCAAAGATGGAATCGTAAATATTTTTTTCGAATTTTTTGAAATTTTCTATCTCAATGCTTAAATTAGTTTGGTGAAATGGTTATGATGTTTGCATAGTCCTCCTCCTCCTTTCCCTTTAGGTTCTCCATTACGGAGTTTTCGAGGGTTGTTCGAATCCTGAAGATATTGAAAGGGGAAACAAGTTCACTTGCTTGTTGATGAATCAAGGCGCAAACTCAACTCCAGGCAAGGAATGCTAAATAGAACTTGTAGCTTCCTTAGTGTAAAGGGTTGATTGTTAACTGATTTGTAGGTTTTGGTTTGCCACTAAGTGATGTGAATATGTGCTTTTTGGAGATTTCATAAAAATATTGATATAGGCTGTTTAAAGATTGTTCTCGTTGTTATGCATCAGATGATATCAACTACTAAAACTTTAGGAAAACTAGGTTCAACTTTTTTTATTTTTTGTTTCGTGGAGTTTACATTTGTATTCGTGATCATCAGGTTGCACTCAGCTGGACACTTGCTAGATTTGTGTATGCAGAAGATTGGGTTAGGACATTTGGAGCCTGGGAAAGGCTACCATTTCCCTGACGGGTAAGAGATTTAAGTATTTATCATCCGTTTGCGTCTTTGCCAACTTCAAGTGGTTTATTTAACTGACAATAGGATATGTGATCCAGTCCTTTTGTGGAATACAAAGGAGTCGTTCCACAGGCTGAACTGCAGGTGAAGCAGAAAGAGTTGGAGGCAGAAGCTAATGAACTGATTTCCAAAGGAGGAAAGGTACTTCTTCATTTATTCTTTCATGGACATCTTCATGTACTACCCTCTTGTTGGTCTGGAGGAGGCTAAGGTTAGCCGAAAGATGGTTATCGGTTCATGGCTTATTAAAATTAATTGAGTTTATTTTGCCTTGTATCAGGTTTATGCTGCTATATTACCCTATGAAGAGGCATCCGTGCTCTGTGGTGGCAGTCTTCCTGATTATATTCCCAAGGTATTTATTTGTCAATATATTCTTCCTTCATCTCTATTGATTTTTCTTCCACTTAGAAATTAGCCTTTTTCCTTAATTGACGTCAAATTCTTATAGGAGGAGCAATGTTTATCTTCAGTTACATCAAAATTTTGCAGTTATGTTATATGGAGGCAGTGGCTTTCTTAGAGTGTGATTATTTTAGCTTTTAAGTGATGTGTAACCATGATGGATAGATAGACCATTTTCTGATCTTTGTCTAAAATGTTGTATCATCTATTTGGTATCTATGCTAATGGTAGCATCAAAGGTACTTAACCTTTTTGCATTGATGGTCAAATAGGTATCCAGTTAGCTAAGCGATGAAAGTGGAAGCAAATAATTCCACAATTGAATGTTCACTTCTTGAAGTATATCAGACTCAAGTTTCTATGTTTACTTACCTTGCAGGGCAGCACACCCCGAGTCTTAAGGTTAGGTGAAAACCCTGGGTGTCCGTGTGGTGGAACCCATGTCTCCGATATATCTGATATCATAAGCATGAAGGTACACATCCATTATACCCTGTCTCAAGTAGATATCTTTCCTTTTATTGTTGTTTACATGATTCTCTCTACTTCCCTTGGCGTTTCTCAGATCACACAGATAAGAACAAAGAAAGGAATGACAAAAGTTTTCTACACCATTGCATCTTAATTCCAGTATACAAAAGAAAAAGTCAAGGTAACCTCAGCATAAACACCCTGGATCTATACATAGTAGTAGTATCTTGATAAAACATTAGCAACAAAATAATAACTTCAGGTTTCTGTGGTTTAAGAAAGAGACGTAGGAGTTATGAACTTTGCAGCTAGATGCACATAACACAACAGCTTGCAACTTAGATGCACATAACACAGACAGCTTGCAGAAACTGTACAATCTATAGTTGACAAAATTGCTTTCCAATAAAGACAAACTGAAACCTCTCCTGTTCAATAGAAATTGCCAAAAGAAAAGGTACGTAAGCTAAATGGGATTGTCATCGAATGTCATTTTCAGGGAAGGAATTGAAGTGATGACGACTGTTTCAATCAGTTGGCTTCAACAGCAAGCAGCCTCTCCTGTGCTCAACAGCCACGAATTAGTATTTTGTGGGTATTTATTTTTTATCAAAACTACTAAACGACTCTCCCTATCATTGATAAGTCGTATTAATGATATGATATTGATGTGATATGATCTTCCACTCACCCTCTTAATTAGCATTACAATATTGACTCTTGGTTTGTATAATCATACCAAACATTTTGTCCGATAATTTTTATTGATGCATCACTTTGGTAGACAACTAACGTACATGGAAAATAGTTCACGGAAGCAATCACAAGCTGTAAACCGGAATTTTAAGTTTATCAAACCGAATCGATTGAGTGATTTGAGTGGTTGTTAAGCTCTGATAAAGGAAACCGGTTTAAGTCTGTACAAGCTTCTGTTGTTTAATATGGAGACCGGTCTGAGGTCGTGGGACTTTTTCAATATGTAGAAAATCGAAATCGAAATGGATTTTTTCTCAGGTGTGACATCATAAGTTAGCTCAACTAAACCAAGTCAAAACGATTAAAGTTATACAAAAATTTATATAGCTTTTTCATTGCGTGTTTGTGATTATTTAATAGTTTCCGTGTGGCTTCTTCGTCAGGTTTTAACAAATTTTGATTAAACACTAGTATATTGTAAAATGTTAAGATCTGCTCCCCTCTCTTACGTCACGCAACCTAACTTGTAAACATTCTCGATTTTTTTTCTTGCTCACCATTTGAATAGTATTAGATGTGTGTACTATTTATTTTATTAGCTACTTCCTTACGTCTCTGTGTTGCCGCAACTATGATGTCCGACACGTTGATATATAGTGGCTAGTAGCCTAGTACTCAAAATTTTATGAATTTGTGTACAACGTCACAACGTATTTTGTGGGGTTTTATATTATGCTGCCCATCCAGACTGCAATTCTTTCTTATTGTAAATATATATTTTAAATTGTTTACCTGAATATAAATTAACACAATTCACGCCACTGTAAATAAAATCGGAAAGTTTATCTCTGAAAAGGTTATCAGAATGTGCTAGAGTGGACGAACATGTGGGTTTATGTCATAGGATGACAAAAAATTTACGATTTTAAAATTGCTTACATAACCCCCCTTGCAATTTTAATATGATGGTATCGTGGGAAACTAGACAACAAACAAAAAATGGAGGTTATTTGCTTAATCGTATACTATTACTAATATTATATTGGTACATTGAGCAGTCCAAGAAAAATAATAGAGAGGTAGGGATCTGAGGATGACATAAGCATATAGACAATGTCAACTAACACACTTATTGCCTTCAATTGTTGACTATAGTTTTTTCAATTTCGTCTATAGATTTGTATGGTTATGGTCATTTACGAATACAACAACAAATTTGACCAAAAAAACCAATACAACAAGGAAAACAATGCATTTTTTTCTTGATAGAGCAAAAGGTGATATACAAAAAAGACAATGCATTTATTCCGTGAAAACAACAATGCATATTTACCCGATTAAAATATCGTTTAATTTCTTATAAATTTTTATTTTTCAAAATGTAATTTTGAAAAGACCACCAAAATTTTCTTAAATCTTTTTATCAGAATGATCTGAAAATATCCTATAAAAAATTACTTTAAAAATCTAAGACTTAAAATTGGATATAATTCTAAAATTTGTATGTATAATTTCTATTTAATATATTTTGGATTTTATATAATAATTTACTTGTCTAAAATTATAGTATTTTAAATAACTATATACAAAAAAGTAAAAATCATTTAGTTTCAATACATATATTTTAATAAAAAATTTGAATAGCTTCAAATAGCTCAGAACGTGTTTTGTTCATAAACTAGTTCACAAAGATCAATGTAACCAAAACTAATTTACATTAAAACTTAAAATAACAATTATGCAAATAAATAGTCCGCTTGTTTCTCGAGAAAAGATGAAAATACTCAATATCATTTATTTCCTATTGTTATATAAATAAACAAATATTTAAATTAAAATAATATTTTTGATTTTTTTTTTAAAAAGAAAAATATTTTACTTATTTCTAATAAAAACATTTATAGTTGTGATGATATCTTTCTAAATTTGAGTTAAATGTAGATTTAGTAAAACATTACTAAATATGCATAATATCTTCTTAAATTTAAGAATTTAAGAATAACATATATAATATCTTTATAGGAAAATTTTAATAATATGTATTTAAAAATATATTCTTAGATATGTATTTGGCAAGACTTTTACGAATATATATTTATGAATAACTTACTGTTTGAATTATATGGATATTTAGTAAAATATTTTTGTAAATGTATAACATCTTTTTAAAATTGTTAGAAGATACTCTTGAATTTAATATTTAAATTTATAAAATATTCTAAATATTAAAAATATCTTTGTAATATTAGAATGATGTTATATATTTAATACTACTTTTTAAAATATGCAAATAGGTCAAATTCACGAAGACGTCATACACATTTAAGAAAACCTTACTAAATAAGTAAATATGCATACAAATTATTCTGCAAAGTTTTGTCAAAAAAAAAAAAAATTCTGCAAAGTTATTATTGAATTTGATAAACTATTTTATATAAATTCATAAAGATATAATCCGTATTCAAAAATATATCTCTTAATCACTTTTAACAAAAATCATTTTCCAAGAAAAAAATTTTCAATAAAACACCAATTTTGAAATAAAAATGTCGATTTTTTTAACATTTTTGAGAAATTTTTTTTTTCGTTTTTTTAAAATATTTATTGATTTTAAATATATGTAAATAATTAATTGAGTTTATAAATAAAATACAATTATCTTTTCACAAATTAGCAAAACTAGTTTTAGAATTTTGTCGTAAGATACTCCCTCCGTTTTATATTACATGTCGTTCTAACCTTATGCACACAGATTAAAAAAACATTTAATTTTACATATTTCCAAAATAAACATTATTACTAATACACCTAAACATGTATCAACCAATAGAAAAATGGAAAATAGAATATTGTCAATTAATTTTGCATTGAAAACCGAAAATGACATTTATTTTGAAACAAAAAAATTCCTCTAGAACGACATATAATTTGAAACGGAGGGAATATTTGATATCTTAATTAAATAACCTCAGATATTAAAAATATACTACGAAGGACGATTTTTAAATTAAGAGATTTGATAAAGTTAGATATTAGTAAAATATAATATTAATTTCTTTTTAACGAAGACAATAAAGTAGCATATATTTCTGTGTAAAACTGAACTTTGAATGAGAAATATATATGTTGAAAAAAAAAGAATGAGAAATATATATATATATATATATAAAAAATCAAAGCAAAAAGGTAAGGACGAATCAAAAACCCAGAGAGAGAGAGAGAAAGGTTATAAAAGAGGGATGGCATCGATTTTTTAAAGAGACCCAAAATTAGCAAAGAAAACATTCACTCGTTAGCTCTTCTCCTCCATCCATTCTATATTTCTCCTCTTCTCTCTCTCTCTCTCTCACTCTTTTTCTTATTCGCTTCCTTCCTCTCCTCCCTCCGATTTGCTTTCTCCTCTGACTTCTCTCTCTCCGATTCTTCGAATCCCTCTTTCGGTTTTCTCCATCCATCCCCCTTCTACGTGAAAGGTAACACAAAACACGTTAGTCTCCAATGTCTTCTCTATCGTTCGATACTCTTAGATTCACGGTTTTGCAATTTCGGTCTTGCGTGTTACTGCTTTTGTTCTGTCAGTGGACAATTATTTATACATCAGTGTTTTTTAAGAGTTCTCCTTCAGACAGTGTCTAGAAGATTTTTTTTTTTGTAAACTAATGTCTAGAAGATTTTGTTCATACAATTTTGTTTAATGACCACATACGCAACATGTACCTCTCTCTCTCTCTATGTTTCTAGATTGAATAAGTCGATATTCTCAAGGCAAAGTTTCTTCTTTTTCATTCATTTTATCGTTCAGTTCCTCTGTTTCTGTTTTGTTTTTCTCTGTAAAATTTTTTTATCTGAATCCCTTTAGCAACAACAACAACAACTTCTGTGGTCTGCATTTAATATCGGCGTACGGAAGAAATTTTTAAAAAAAGATTGTTTTACTTTTTTTTAACTCCACAAGTAACTCGTGCAAGTGAAAAAAAATTGAAGAAACAAAAGTGTTTGTTATCTTGGCCCCCCATCTATATTACTTACACTCACCACCATGTATCTTTCTGCATAAGTATTTAATTACAGACTTGTCTTTATATTTTTTTGGGGATGCAACACACTTTGATAATAACAAGTCTTGAAATAAATGTCCTTTTGTACTTTTCTTGGTTGGTGGATCTTGATTTGATTCAATGACTGCAATAGTAAAACTTGATCTTTGTTTGTTTGTTTGTTTGTTTGTTTCAGAAACCTTTTCCTTTTGTCAACAAAAAATGCAGCAAGAGACGTTAAGTGATGCTTACGGAGAGATTGAGATAAGCTTTGGCTATCAATGCAATAACAATAACAATACTAACAATAATAATAAGAAGAAGATAGGAATCCCTGAAGATGCTATTGTTCCCGACACCCGTGGCGGCGGCGGCGTTCTTGCTGGCTTTCGCCTTCAAAAGACGAGCAGCTTCTCCTGTTTATCAGGTGCTGCTCTAAGCGGCAACCCTACGCTTGCCAACACCAACATCTGCAACGGAGTCATCGGCTCCGAGATTCTACCTTCTCTAGACTCTCCCAAATCCTTCAGGAAAGTCCCTTCTTCCCCCGCGCTTTCCAAGCTCGACATACTCTCTCCTTCTCTCCACGGAAGCATGGCGAGTCTCAGCTGCAGCCCCAGCCCTCCTGACCCGGACTCTTGTTTCTTGACCTCCATGAGCTCTCCTTCTTCTTCCGTCAACGAAGGGTTTGTGCTCTCTGCCATGGAAGTTCAAGTCGCGGGCGGTGCTGCAGGGGAAGACAGAGTTCAGGCTGTGTGCTCCGAGGAGAACGGTTGGCTCTTCTGCGCTATCTACGACGGATTCAACGGAAGAGACGCTGCTGATTTCTTGGCTTGTACTCTGTACGAGTCCATCGTGTTCCATCTCCAGCTCCTTGATCATCAGATGAAGACGCATCAAGATGTTGTCGATGATGGCTGCGTAGTAAGTGTTATGATTGACTCTTCTTCGTCTGATTTGTTCAGACGAGGTGTGTTGGATTGCTTGAACCGCGCGCTTCTCCAGGCGGAGAACGATTTTTTGAGGATGGTTGAGCAAGAAATGGAGGAAAGACCGGACTTGGTGTCGGTTGGTTCTTGTGTTCTGGTCACTTTACTTTTCGGGAAGGATCTTTACATCATGAATCTAGGTGATAGCAGAGCTGTGCTAGCGACGTACAACGGTAACAAGAAGCTGCAAGCTGTTCAGCTCACGGAGGATCACACTGTTGATAACGAGATCGAAGAGGCTAGGCTGCTGAGTGAGCATCTTGATGATCCCTAAGATCGTTATCGGTGGAAAAATCAAAGGGAAGCTTAAAGTGACTCGCGCTCTTGGTAGTTGGTTACTTGAAGAAGGTACTTAGCTTTTTGTCTTTTTTATTTTTTATTTTAGTTTGCTGATGATTGTGTTATTATTATTGGCAGGAGAAACTGAACGATGCACTGATGGGGATACTCAGAGTTCGTAACCTTTTGAGTCCACCTTACGTTTCGGTGGAACCATCGATGAGAGTTCACAAGATAACGGAGTCGGATCACTTTGTTATAGTTGCAAGCGATGGTTTGTTTGATTTCTTCAGCAACGAGGAAGCAATAGAGCTCGTGCACGGTTTCATTGCCAGTAATCCTTGTGGTGATCCAGCAAAGTTTCTACTCGAACGTCTTGTAGCTAAAGCGGCTGCTCGTGTTGGTAAAGCGAATGTTTTAATTTTAATTCTTCAGTTAGAAGTTTTCATTAATTATCTTATAATAACAATAACAACTACTCTTTTTTGAGTTTTAGGATTCACGTTGGAGGAATTGATGAATGTTCCGGCTGGTAGGAAAAGGAGATATCATGATGATGTGACAGTGATGGTGATCACTCTCGGTACAGATCAACGCACCTCAAAGGCTTCTACATTCGTGTGATGATTGATGATGATGATGGCGACAAAAATCTTTAGATTGGTGAAATTGTACATATAGTCTTTCTTGATCCCTACATAAAAATACGTTTGAAACTGATCTTGAGTTTTATTTTTTATTTATTTACTACGTTCGTATTTTTATTCAGTGTATAGCAATAGTACCGTACTAATACTGTATCCTAGTTTGAGGGTTTTTTTGGTTATTTGCTTTTGCTGTTTTCTTTTTTTGGGTCAGTCTGTTTGTCACAGCCATGCCAAGTTGGTTTTTGCTCTGTTTTTTGGTTTGGTTAACCGGTTATGTTAATTGGTTAACGACTATTGGAATAAATGTGAGTTGAGGTAGTTTGAAACAAGGTGTGTGAGATTATCTAGAGCCAAGCAACATGGTTAACACTTGTTTCATCAATCTTCACACTTTATGTTTTTATTCTTGCTTGCGACTGTTAAGAGTGTAGTTCTCCATAGAAATGTTTCAATTTTTGGCAGGTTCCAATTTTTGTTGTTATTTTAATAAAAACAGTTCACCAAATTAGATTTTCTGAATCAGCAAGGAGATTTTGGAATTCCACAATCACCTCATGTCTCAGAGTGGGGAAGGTAGAAGAAGCATATGGTTATATGGGAACGTTCTTAGAGATGGGTTGAGGAGTCCTGATCTTGGCTTCTTAAACAAGTTGATTAACATTTTAAGCAAAAATAGGTAGAGTGCAGGTGTTAACTGTTAACAAAGGTTCATACTAATTAAGGGTTGCCGCGTACGATGATTTGATTAAGACTCTATTTGAGTCCAATGCACCTGATTCAAAAGTGAGCTATTTGTTTGATATGATGGGTGCAAAATTCACATAATATCATCATCAAATGGCTTTGCTAGAGCAGGTGTGACAAAGCGGGCTATAGAAATGTTTTTAACTATGAAGCATTCTGGGATTATAATACTCTTCTGGAATGTTTAAGGAGGTTGCAAGAGTGTAGAGAGATATGGAAGATGTGTTCGATTACAAAAGCTTCAGAACAAATAGCCTCATTACTACACACACACAATTATAACAGCAGTGAGAAACTAAGCAGGACATTGAGCAACAGCTGCTTAGATTGCTTTTTATGACTTTTCAAATTTTTACAACTTGTGATTTTTTTTTTGTCGTAAAGTGGATCCAACATCCATGTTAGTATGTTACACTATTGATTGGTCCATGTATATTTTCCTCCACAAATCTTAATATATCTCAATCAGAGAGCCGTGTGAGACTCTTAAACCACATCACTCAACTTCATCTTCCAGCTTCACATTCTTTGCAACAAAGCTCACAAAACACACCCCATGGAGAAGAAGCAAGAAGCAATAGTTCTGTATCCATCACCACCGATAGGCCACTTAGTATCCATGGTCGAGTTAGGCAAACTCATCCTCTCCCAAAACCCATCTCTCTCCATCCACATCATCTTAGTCCCACCTCCTTACCAGCCCGAATCAACCTCCACCTACATCTCCTCCGTCTCCTCCTCCTTCCCTTCAATCACCTTCCACCGCCTCCCAACCGTCACACCATACTCCTCAACAGCCTCAGCAAAGCCACGAGGCACTCATCTTAGAGATCATCTGCTTCAGCAACCCAAACGTCCACCGGACTCTCTTCTCCATCTCCCAAACGTTCAACCTCCGTGCCATGGTCATCGACTTCTTCTGCACCGCCGTGCCTAGACGTTGTCACCGGTGACTTCATCGTTCCCGGTCTACTACTTCATTCACCTCCGGAGCCGCCTGTCTCGCTTCCTTCTTCCACCTCCCCTACTCTCGACGAAACAACCGCCGGAAAAAACCTCAAAGACGTCCACACGCTGCCTCAACATCCCCGGCGTTCCTCCCATCAAAGGCTCAGACATGCCTACACGGGTACTGCTATCAATATCATAGAGTTACAATTTAAAACTAATTGGCCATAAATAGATTAACTCTAAGCACTTTAATCTCGAGCTTTGAAAGCGCAGATCAAAATCTAATCTAGATAGTTAATTATTTCTTCTAACTAACTAACTAACTAACTAACTAACTACTGATGTAAGATTTTCTTTTATTCATTAACAGTTACTCGACCGCAACGATGAGGTTTACGATGCATTTATATCGTTCTCTAAGCAGCTATCGAACTCTTCAGGGATCATTATCAACACCTTCGAGGCGTTAGAAAACAGAGCCATCAAGGCCATAACAGAGGAGCTCTGTTTTCGAAATATATATCCTATCGGACCGCTCATTGTTAAGACAAGAACCGGAGACAATAAAAATGCAGACTCTTGTCTGAACTGGCTAGATTCTCAGCCGGAACAGGAGTGTTGTGTTCCTCTGTTTCGGTAGCTTGGGTTTGTTCTCGCAAGAACAGCTCAAGGAGATCGCTATTGGTTTAGAGAGAAGCGAGCAGAGGTTCTTGTGGGTGGTCCGTAATCCACCAGGAGCTACAAAACCAAACCGAACCGGACTTGACATCTCTCTTACCGGAAGGGTTTCTAAACCGAACCGGAAACAGGGGAATGGTGGTTAAATCGTGGGCTCCGCAAGTTCCGGTTCTGAACCATAAGAGCAATCGGCGGGTTCGTTACTCACTGCGGCTGGAACTCCGTTCTTGAAGGTGTTTGCGCGGGTGTGCCGATGGTGGCTTGGCCGTTGTATGCTGAGCAGAGGTTTAACAGAGTGGTGATTGTGGATGAGATCAAGATTGCTATTTCGATGGATGAATCGGAGACAGGGCTTCGTGAGTTGGATGGAGGTGGAGAAACGAGTCCGGGAGGTAGTGGAGGAGGGTCATCCGGTTAGGGAGAGAACCAAGGCCATGAAGAATGCGGCTGAATCAGCCTTGGTCGAAACCGGTTCGTCAAGTCACGCGTTGACTTCTTTACTCCAGTCGTGGAGTCCGAAACAATCTTAGACTCTGCGTCAGGTTAAGTTTTGTGATAAGAAAGCACTTGGTGCGAATAAGGTGAAGTGTGTGTGACTGAAGAAGACTATGACCGATTGATATGCAATTGAAATCAATGGTTAAGATTGGAAAATAAAACGGCTATGTTTTTGTAACAAGCAAATGTTACTTACTTGGTCTGAGTTTGAATAAGTTCTCCTTCATTATTATAGGAGGTTAAACAAGTTTTTTTTTTTGATAAAAGAAAAAACAAGTCTTTTTTTCGGTTTGGTGTACGAGTTGGTTTCTATTTCAGTTGTAATGTTTAAAAACCTATTTGTGAGATCATTTACTTTTGAGTTCAACAAGAAAGTAAGATTAGTCCAAAGAAAAAACAAGAAAGCAAGACCTTCAATTACGAGTTTTTCTTTGCTAAACCAACAAATGGTATTAGAGTTGTCACGAGAGTGAAAAGAGAATCTGCTAAATTGCTAAGAATTTTCAAGTTTGATGGAGATTATAAGTAGTGAGCTATACTCATGAAAATGAATTATGAATAATAGATTAGTTACATGAATTTATAACAATGTGTCTAACTGGTGACCAAAGAATGGAAGGGAATAGTGCATTCCTTTCTATTCCTAATTGATAGGAATAATATTCCTTTCTATTCTTAGAAATTTATTCCTCTGTATTTTTTCCGTACTCATTTCTAGTATTCCTCTAATGGTCATCAGTTAGACCCAATATCTTTTTTTTAAAACAACACAAACTATATTGGACCGAGGACTTTATCAAAGTTTGTGTATGATTTTTGAAGCTATAATTTCGTTTTATTTATTTTTTAATAGCTTTTATTTTATTTATCTATTGCAGACGATGAGAGACTAGTATAGGCTATAGAGTGTACAATTGATAACAATACCCGATAAGGTAAAAGAAAAACTTTGCAAACTAATAGTTAGTGCATACAATAATTCATTGATTTAGACAATTTTAAAATATTTTTTTTAAAGTGTTGGATTGTATTTTCTTGGTGAAAATCTGGGAAGAACATTATTGGTACCACTATTCTCTTCACTATCATTTTCTTTTTCCTTTTCTTTCTCCTTTCCTGATATGACATTCATTTCACGAGTTGTTTTTGTTCCTTCTCCCCTGAATCGGCTGCTTTTTAATTGGATGCTTTGTAATCTTTAAATCAAAGCCGACGCCTTATCTTGTGTCTATTCACTTGTACGGTTGTGATTAAAGGCCAAGATTTAAACCTAATCGTACGATCATAATATCTTGTGCAAGGTGCAGCATGTGTCCACTGTCTACTTTGTCTACGCGGATCTAGTAATTGTTCTCTAAAATTTAATTAATTTAATCTTTTGCTGCTCCACTTTGAGACTATCGACGGTGAGAGATACGGAAGTGTGGTTAATTTTAAACTGGAGGAGGTTAACCGTGGTTAAGGTTTGTCTGACAGTGAGGGAAGAAAGTCACGGAGTTGGGTAAAACGGAGACAAGATATACTCCTTTCTTTTACAAAAATACCCTTCCTTACTTGACCGGAACTCTCTACTCACACGTGTGACAGACATGTACATTCCGTTTCGCCGCCAGTAAAAACAAATACTATAAATAAACTAGCTTAAATATGTTAATTTTGTGAATTAAGATGCTACTATTTATATGTGTGGAGAAAATTAACAAGGTACAGGAAACAAACAGTTGACTATTTACTTGGTTACAATCGCAATCCACACGTACGCAATGTTTTAACTTTTGACAAAACTATTGATTAGCTACCTAACAAATTGACATATCTTCTTATTGTGTGTCAAGTTCAATAAAGAATCACCTATTACTTCATCGAGACGACATGCAGATTCGTATGTACACCCATTTCTTGGATTCTTTCAGTTTATCTTCCCATGCGGTTCATTTATATTATGATGAACAGAAGAGAAAATTAAATTTAATGTATATTAGTATTTAGTAGATAGTTTTATACTCCCTCTGTTTCTGAATAAGTGTCATTTTAAAGTTGTGCACACGGATTAAGAAATCATTAAATTTTGCATATTTTCCATACAAAAACATCATTACCCATGTATCTCGACCAATAGAAAAATAAAATACAGAATAAAATTAATAAATTCTGCATTGAAATTCGAAAACGACACTTATTTTGCAACGAAAAAAAATCTCTACAACGACACTTAATATGAAACGGAGGGAGTACTATATTAAAGTTTGTTATATAAGCATGGGGATATGCGTCTTATGGACAGTGGATAAGAGAACAGACCACACATTATGGGATCTTCCCTTGTTCCTTATTGTTATCATATATTAAATGTTCTTATTTGTTTTTTGTCAAGTTGTTTACTGGATTTATGCATTTAATCGTTTCTTTAATACTTTGCTTCTTTCACTAGATAATTAGCGATATTTGAGGCTGAAAAATATAGTATAAGATTGCGTGTGTTTTACTCCAGTAAATCTCCTAAAGCCTAGATCCCTTTTTCACTGTTTTTTTCATGTCAAGAAAATTACTGTTTTCTCTTTTGTAGATGTGTGTAATTTTTAAGGTCTTTTTTTATACTTCAGCTTTTGGGGTTTACGAGTAAAAGTGGAGTCACTCTCTTGCTCTCCTTTTTTTTCCTGTAGATGTAATTTTTCTCTATTATAGATCCCTTTCAGAATCTAGAGAGAGAGAACAAATTGAAAAAGGGTGTGTGTGTGTGAGAGAGAGAACCCCCCAAAGCGTGCACGAGAGGGAGAAAGAAGTGAGCACCACTTGTATAAAACCCACCACTTGTCTTACCATACCTTCATTACATCTCTCTCTCTCTCTCTCTCTCTCTCGCTCTCAGTTTTGTGAGACTGTTTCTTTCTTAGGGGTTTCTTAGGTATTTTTCCTTTAAAAGCTCTCTTAGGGTTTTGTGAAGAATCTTTGTCGTACGTCTCCCCTTGTACGCACAGTTCTATAAGCGAGACAAGGACTGTTCTTGCGTTGTAACAATAACCAATGGAAGGTTGTCAAGAAACAGAGAAACATGTCCTAAACTCCTTGATTTGATTCATCAAGAAAGAAAATGGTACCATGACTGAAGAGAAGAACAACAGCACAGATCAAGAAAAGAAACTTGAGCTAAGGCTTGCACCACCTGGTGGTGACGAAGAAGATGGTTCTGCGATGAAGAAGAAGAACGTAGACACAAGAAACAACATCAAGAAGGAAGCAGAAGAGAAATCTATCTTCAATCTCAGTGGAAACCATTTATCTTATTCCAATAAAACCACTTATGCTCCTCCTCACATCTCTCATAAAAGGTATCTACTTTTCTTTCCTACACTGTTAAAAACTTTTCTTACTTTGACAGAGCATATTCTCTAGACACTAGGGACCTACCACCTGAATTCTCTGTTTCTTTCTTTCCTTTTTTTTACCCTCACATGTTAAATTCTCAATATTTACTGTCTGGTTTACTCTGTTTTGCTCTGTTTTTATTTTTCATCTTGTGTTAACATATTTGTTTTTACTGTATGGTATGAAGAACTGCTCCTGGTCCAGTGGTGGGATGGCCTCCGGTTCGTTCCTTCAGAAAGAATCTAGCGAGCTCAAGCTCTTCAAAGCTCGGAAACGATCAAATCAACAAAAGTGGTGATGAAGAGAAGCAAGTTCAACCTAAGAGGGAAGGAATGTTTGTAAAGATCAACATGGATAGTGTTCTAATAGGTAGAAAAGTCGATCTCAATGCTTACAGTAGCTACTGAACAGCTATCTTTTGCCGTTGACAAACTCTTCAGAGGTCTACTCGCAGGTTAAAACTCAGTTTCAAATCTGTTTTTTTTTTGTTCTTTAGAGAGAGAGAGGAGAGTGATTTTTGATTTATTAAGTGTGTTTTGGTTATTATGTTTGTTTTAGCTCAAAGAGATGCCTCTGGTGGTGAAGGAGAGGGGAAGCCGATCATTGGTTTGTTAGATGGTAAAGGAGAATTTACTTTTAACATATGAAGACAATGAAGGAGACAAGATGCTTGTTGGGGATGTTCCTTGGCAGTAAGAATCTTTTCTCCTTTTTCTCTTCTGAATCTGATTCAGTGTTTTGCAGAATCATATTCTTAAATCATATAAAAACAAAAAAAAAGTGTATAGTTTCACTTTTTGTTAGTGTTTTTTTTTCTTCTTTTTCAAATTGATTATCCTTTATGGAAAGAATGGATACTAACTAATCTTATATATGTGCTTTAAACGCCAGAATGTTCGTTTCATCTGTGAAGAGACTGCGCGTGATTAAAAGCTCTGAGATTTCATCTGCCTTGAGATGTAAGCTTGTGTGTTCTTATGTGTTATTCTTAGGTTAATATGTTTTATAAAGTCATAACTAGATTAGTTTTCATCTGCCCCTTGCAGTTGGATGCAGTAAGCAGGACAAGATGAAGAACTGAAGAGGCTTTCAGAAACTTATGTCTATCTCGAAGGGTCTCACAGTTTTTAATATGTACATTAGGATTTTGTTATAAAGAGATAATGATTGGCTTTGTCCAGAGAGACATTTGATCTGATCTTTGATATAATCTTCCCATGTTTTTAAGACACTCAACTATGAGATTACAAAGGAAGCGATATGTGTGTAAGAAAGCATTTAATTTACAAAATGCTTTTAGGAAGATATTTAGAACATAATGATCATATCATGTCTACATTACTACATAGCTCTTTTAATAATGTAGAAGTCTGAGAATAAAAGTCCATTATTTATCTTTTGTTTTTTAAATTTGAGTCTGCACATACGATTAAAAGTTGAAAACCCAAAAAGATTTTTCAGAATAATCAGCCTATATCGATAATTTTGGAGGCTACCATCTCTTTTTGTTATACACATAATTTTCATTATCTATCACTCATTCGATCGTTGTTTCGGTGGACCGACTGAAACATCACAATTCACAAAGGGAACTTGTTTAATTTAGCACTGTTATGTACTGATATATATGATCGACATATTCTATTTCATCATTATCTACTTCTAGTTTGGTGTTTATCTTATAGTTAGGATAACTACATGTATCATGTATATATACGACTGTTTAGTCGATGATCAAAGTAAGCTTTCCCGTTCATTATTCAATACGTTATCAGCACGAGACTCTGAAATCCCGAGCTACCTTAAAAACTCTAATTGACGACGGCACTTCAAACAGCTCGTTCTTTCAAACCGTACATATCCAGACGACGAGTAATATATCAAATTAAAGCTCTTGACGAGACGAATCCAACGCCGTCGGCCTCACCTCTATCTGACTGCGGACGCGCCCTCACACGCTATTCTAAGACGCGCCGTCAAGTGACCTAAAACCCAGAAATTCTAAAACTCATCCGACGACTTCAAACCGTTCGTTCTCTCAAACCATAAGGATCCAAACGACGTGTAATATATCAAATTGAAGTTCTTGACGTGAAGAATCTATCTCCGCAAACCTCGTATCAATCCGATCTCAAATGCGCCCTCAAGCTCTGTTCCAACCCGCGCCGTCAACTACCCTAAAACCCTAATCAAAAGCCTAAACCGCAGCCTCTCTCTATACTTTGTTACTTTCTGCGATTTGCTTCGTCTATCTATACTAACTTGTTTTGATTCGTTTTTGATTAAGGTTTCTAAAGATACAAGAGGTTTCTACTCAACCTAAGACACGCGACCAGCTCCTGATCCGTTCCGGTCATGCAGTTCGCGATCCGACTTGTTCCAGCTCTCGGTGGTCCAAATCTACACTTCAAAGTTCTAAAGGTAAACTTTGAAACCCTAAAAGAACTCATAATCGAACATGGTTGATTGATAAATGAATGACCATTAAAATTTTGCAAAACCCCAAATCAAACCCTAGCAAAGATTAATAGGTCCAAACCCTTCCATGAGTAAATCGAAACTCTTAAACCAAAAGTTCGATATGAGATTGTTTTACAATTAAAATCAAAACCACAATGGTTTCTGAATCTCAAAACCCCCTATCTGAATGATCAAATCGAATCCTTAAACCTAGAAATCGATCAATCCTCTAAAACATAAACAAGATCGGTTTTCATCCAAAAACATCTAATTTTTTTTATGATTCCGACTTGAATATTGATCTGATTGTCTAGTTTGATTTTTTTAAAGTTGTTCTTGATGTTTAGAACTGCTTAGGATTGAGAATTATACAAACCCTATTTTTTTATGAAATCCGATTGCAAATAGGTGTTTTTCGATTGAAATTGTTAAAATTTAGTCTACTTGCTAGATGATTTCCCTGATCAATGTTGAAATTGACTTGAATCATTAGGGATTGATAAAAAAAAAAATTATAGAAATTTTCTAGATTGCTAGATTGAAAGAAAAATCGGATTGCATTGCATAAATTTAAAAGTTGAAAGAAACCAAAGCTGCATTGCTATATTGACTAAAATAAATCGGATTAGATTATATAATTTAGAGGTTGAAAGAAACCAAATCACATTGCATAACTAAAAGGTTGAAAGAAACCAAAATGCATTGTTTGAATCTGATTATAAGCCAAATAATAAGACTCTAAAATCTATATTTTCATATGTCAAATTTGGATTATCCAGCCCTTAATCTCTCTGGAGATAATTATTTAAAATGTGCCATGAACACTGCAAGTGTCCTGAAGATAAGAGGACTTGACAGATGTATCATCAAAAGCGAGTATGCAACTGAAAATGAAAAATATGGGGTAGTAACAATTATTCGCCAACATCTCACGGAGGATCTCAGAGATCAGTATCTAAATATTGAGAACCCTCTAGACCTTTGGACATAGTTAAAATCCAGATACACAATAGTGTTATTACCAAATGCTAGGCATGAGTGGATAAATCTCAGATTTCTGGACTTTAAGTCCGTAGATGAATATAACTCAGCTCTAATCAAAATTGTTTCTAAATTGAAACTATGTGGTGAAGAGGTAACATAGGAAGATTTACTGGAAAAGACATTTCTCACAGCTGATCCAAGGGATCTATTGTTACAATATACCTACAAAACAAAAAAAAGGTTTCACCACTTGTACGAATTTGATCTCGTATCTATTACAAGCTGAGAAGAATAATGAGATACTAAAGAAAACTAGTGAGATGAGACTTCCTGAAGCCAATAAGGCTGGAGAGAATAAGGATGAATCCAAAGAAGCCACGTCCAGAATAATAAAGGGAATTGTCGGCTTGATTTATGTTTTGATTTGTTTGTCATTTACAATTTTATTATAAGAGTTGTTTTAGTTTTATATTATCTTATTTGATTTGCTTGATAATTTTTTGATTGATAAATGACAAAATGAAAATTTAAAAATGAGTATAGTAATTAAAATCATCCGACCAAAGGCATTGCCTAAAGGGGGCATGAATTATTTACCCAAATAAAAGACCAATTTGAATTATAAAATTTTGAAAATGAATGGTTTCCACATTGAACCATTAGACAAAAGAAATAAAAAGTTCCTTCAAAATTATAAATAAAAATTGCCTAAGGCATAGAAAATGGTCGAGAATGTACTCCCGACTAATCTGAACTATGCTAAAATATCAGTATGATAAAGGCAAAAGGCCTAGGTAACCAAATAGGTTGACCACGAAATTTTATACACTTTATGGCATGACTGGACTAGCCATCTAGGTCTTTAAAATTGATGCAAAGATTGATATCGAAAAAGGCACAAAAGAGTTATCCCATAGAATCTCACGTTGTGTAACATGTACACAAGGAAAACTCAATAGGCTATAATGTTCCAAGCATCTAAAAGATTTATAAGCATGTTCATGAGGGGGAGAAATGACACACCCGTGGTACATGAACAACACTAAAAATCCGAGTGACATGGTCTATGACCATGATAGAACTTGGCCGAATTCTTTGTGATACAAAGATCACTAGCTAATGCTTGGGAACACATGGATTTACATGTAATAAAAATATGCATCAGGCCATATAAAGTGAGCATAGATATTCCCATCTAAGAATGATAAAGGGTCATGATCCAGACATAGACCATCCTAAGAGATTATGTTTAGACCACCACAATAATATGTGCCGTCTAGGATGGAACCTCATAAGAAGATGAGATAAAATTGGGAATATATGTTGGATATGAGAATGTCTTCCTCCCACGATTTTATAAGAGACCTTGAGCCAAAATATGGGTGATCAGATTAAGGCCAGGTTTACGGATTACATGATGAATCCGACTATCCAACATCAGGGGGAGAAAGAAATAAGCTGGTACAAGTATAAAGAGAAATGGAATGGTATTAACCATTCTTGTCTTGACAAGATCCTCGGACCAGAGAATATGATTTAAGACGTCCAAAGAAAGATCATACAAAGCTAGCTAAAAGAATGCCAGACAGATTAGACCCGAAAAGAAAAGAAAAAGAATGACTAAGTCATACCAGCTTAAGCACCACGAAATTAATGTCCTATAAGAGACATAATCAAGTTGCTATAAAGTCTAAAGATAGACCAATATGTTCCATAAGATAAGGAACCTCGGAAATAAAAAGAAAGGTGCATAGAAATGACATATCCGAGGTCATAAGAGAAACCAGACCAGACATTGAGATAAGGCTGCACATCTAAACATCTACGATACCAGACCATGTAGTTTGGGACGCCAAACTGCAAGGTAAATGAAGGTTCTTAGTAAGAATGAAATCTCTAATCGATTAGTTCATGTCTGGAACACAATGGAACACTATAAAAGAAGTGTCGACACATAAAAGATAAAGATGCATAAGGAAATAGCACTTGAGTTTAAAAGATATAAGCGAGGATCAGAACCCACGAGAATACAAGAATGCATTCGTAGACTAAAGGAAACCGTGGGGGTTCAAAGAAAGATTCAAAGAATCTATAAAAGAGATGGGTGTATTGGCCATATATAGAAACACCATCTGATAAGATAAAACCAGTGAAAAATAGCTCATGTGTGGGAAAGGAAAAGAAATCGTGAGACATGGACTAAGGTGTTCATATTCCTATTTAAAGTATTCAAGGAATGGCTTGATTACAGAAGGATACTCACAGAGACCAAAGGAACATATTATAAGGAGATATACTCCTATGTGGTGGATGCTACTACAAATTCGAAAAGGTCTGGATATAAGTAAGAAAGAAATGTAGTAAGTAGCATATTGATTACTGAATAAAGAAATGATAAAAGTATCAAAAAGATGAGAAAAGAAATTCTCATAGAATAGTTTTGTTCCTAAGCTATTCATGGACTGAAAACAAAGCAGCTGCAAGTGATATGAAAGACTAAGAAAATACTTAGTACAATCAGTCCATAGATCCTTATAGAGGATATTATAATTCCTTGTGTTTATGTTTATATCAAACCAACCTAAAGAGAGGTTCAATGATTTCAATGATACAAGTTATCGATTGATTTTGGACAGAATATGATGGGACTAGAAATCATAGCCGTGTATGAGTTGAGATCAGGACACCACAATTAGATGGTGTAATGTGAGATGGTCGCAGGAGAAGGCAAAGAGAACCATTAATTCTCATGCCAAAGACCATCCAGCTCCATACTTCCCAATCGTCCATAAGAATAACCAAAAGTAGTGTGGTGAATTGGTTCAGGCAAATTATAAACCATTGTTGCACAATTAGCCAAATAAATCCGAGTGTATACTTGTGAATTGATTGATGTATCATCATGAATCGACCAGATCGACCAGATCGACCAAGATCGACCAGCATATGTAATGCAGCTAATGAAAAGATCGACCAGCATATGGTAGTATCATAAAACGTGTGGTCAAGTACCAAATGAAGTATATGGGACTAATGAATGTCTATACATCAGTAAATAAATAAAAGAACCAATCATCATAAGAGTGGTCGAGGTTTATGGTCCGACCAAGTTCCACCAAAGTATAAGGTGGACCACACCATATAATTGCAGTATCATATCCGGACCATATCTTTATATCAAGCTGCAATACCTTAGCCATATATGAGTATACTGGCGTGTGATGACAAGGTCTATGACTTAACATGTATGTTTTCGAAAACATAGCATTGTCTACGACAAAATGAAAGAAGTCATGAGACATCATCTAGAGATAGTGACCAGAAGAATGTCTGAGTCAATAATAAAATGAAAGTATCCACGGTATGACAAAGCCATGAGACTAGAGGAACCGTGGGACATGAGAGGACCTGCAAGAAAGATTTAATCGCAGGATAGAGGTACATCCAAGTATCGGTCGAGTACTATCTGAGTACTGATTGAGCATCATCCATCCGACCAGAACATGAAGACATTGTCGAGTGGTCAGCATCAAAGGAGCACGTCTTGACCATGTCCAAATGAAGTTCCAGGAGGCCGGCGAAATTACAAAGTATTACAAGAAACTCATCGACCAGATAGGAATGCATCGTCCAAAGATCTTCAGTGATGCATTCATCAGGGGGAGTTCATGTGTTGTACTCTTTTTCCTTATCCATGGTTTTGTCCCACTGGGTTTTCCTGGAAAGGTTTTAATGAGGCAACATCAAAAGCATGAATGAACCCTGAACCAGATGTGTCGATCAAAGGGGAGTGTTATGTACCGATATATATGATCGACATATTCTATTTCATCATTATCTACTTCTAGTTTGGTGTTTATCTTATAGTTAGGATAACTACATGTATCATGTATATATACGACTGTTTAGTCGATGATCAAAGTAAGCTTTTTCGTTCATTATTCAACAAGCACATTGTTTTCGTGTTAACTATTTTACTTAACTTTTGAAGTAAAAAAATAACTGGCCGACGTAGAATCATCTCAAATTAAGTACAGCTTCGACTTCGAGATATAACTTTGAGCACAACCAAATTACTTAAAACAAAGTAGTAGTAGAAAACCTTCTATTCTCGCGGTGGCTATGCTGTTTAACCATATGCAGCTGCATGTACCCAGTTGAAAAGCACTAAAAACTATCCAAATTAGCAAGAGTTGTTTTTTCATTGGGTTGAGGACCTATATATAATTTAACACACGCAAAATTTAAACTTCACAGTGATGACTCAATTAGAGCAGTCCTTTTCATGGTTGAGTTAGAATTTGTGGTTGGGGGATTTTGGCGGAAATGAAAACCAAATTTGATAAAAACATTGAACTAGAATAGTCATTTTCGTTGAGACATGCCTAATTTAAAGCAATCATGGACTTGTTACTCTATTCTAAAGCAATCATGGACTTCATTTTATAAAATAAATATACTATATATTATATTTTACAGTTTATATTTTAATACAAATTTCTTTATTTTTGTTTTAAAAATCCTATGTGTTAAGATATAAATTACATACGCATATATTAATTTAAATATACTATTAAGAATTTATATTTATTCATAATTAAATCATAATTAAAATATAAATACATCAATACCAATTATGACATATTTCTTATTACTAATGAATATAAGAAATCAACCCTAACCCAAAAATATGCACCATACATATATTATAAACCATAAATATAATTAAAAATCACAAATTTAATTTCATAATATATATAACCCTTTCTAAAATAATGAGTTTTCGGTAAATGCTCTATATACTGAAGTTTATACTCTTCACTTTTGTTTAAAAATTTCAAACCACATTCGAAATTTGAATTAATGTATTCTAAACTATCTTTCATGGTGTATAGGAATCATTCTAATTTTTTAATATTTAGTTTGGTAAAATTTCATATACTGCATATTAGTGGAATTACCATTATAAAATCTTTATTTTCAAGAGAAACAGAGACAAAAAAGATTCTAAACATCTTTAACCATCATCTTACGCCAATGCTCTAACAAACTATACACTAAAACCATATTTTAATATTTTTGAAATTTTTTCAAAATTCGTGGGTTAACCCTTTCAAAAATATTGAGTTTTCGGTAAATGCTCTATATACTGAAGTTTATAATCTCCATTTTAGTTTAAAAAATTTAAACCACATTCTACATTTGAATTAATGTATTCTAAACTATCTTTCATGGTATATAGGAATCATTCTAATTTTTAATATTTAGTTTAGTAAAATTTCATATACTGCCTAGATTAGTGGAATTATCATTATAAAATCTTTATTTTCTAGAAAAAAACGAAGACAACAAATGTTCTAAACCTCTTTGACAATCATCTTATGTCAGTGTTTTAAGAAATTATACACTAAAACCAGATTCTCATATTTTAATTTTTTTTTCAAAATCCGTGGGTTAACCCCTTCAAAAATATTGAGTTTTCGGCAAATGCTCTATATACTGAAGTTTATACTATTCACTTTAGTTTAAAATTTTCAAACCACATTCTACATTTGAATTAATGCATTCTAAAATATCTTTCATGGTATATAGGAATTATTCTAATTTTTTAATATTTAGTTTACTAAAATTTCATATACTGCCTAGATTAGTAGAATTAACATTAATAAATCTTCATTATTTAGAGAAACGGAGACAACTGAGGTTCTAAACTCTTTGACTATCATCTTATGTTAGTGCTCGATGAAACTATACATTAAAACCATATTTTCATATTTTTGAAAATTTTCCAAAATCTGTGGGTTAACCCCTTCTGAAATAATGAGTTTTCGGTAAATGCTCTATAAACTGAAGTTTATACTCTTCACTTTAGTTTAAAAATTTCAAACCACATTCTACATTTGAATTAATGTATTCTAAACTATCTTTCATGGTATATAAGAATCATTCTAATTTTTTAATATTTAGTTTACTAAAATTTTATATACTGCCTAGATTAGTGGAATTATCATTTTAAAATCTTCCTTATCTAGAAAACCGTAAACAACCGAGGTTCTAAAATTTTTCACCATAATCTTATGTTAGTGCTCGATGGAACTATACAATAAAACCAGATTTTCATATTTTTGAAAATTTACAAAAAAATCTGTGGGTTAACTCCTTCTAAAATAATGAGTTTTCGGTAAGTACTCTATATACTGAAGTTTATACTCTTTAATTTTGTTTAAAAATTTTCAAACCACATTCCACATCTGAATTAATGTATTATAAATTATCTTTCCTGGTATATAGGAATCATTCTAATTTTTTAATATTTAGTTTGGTAAAATTTCATATACTGCATAGATTAGTGGAATTACAATTATAAAATCTTTATTTTCTAGATAAACGGAGACAACAAAGCATTTAAACCTCTTTGACCATCATCTTATGTCAGTGCTCCAAGAAACTATACACTAAAACAAGATTTTCAAAACCCTTTCAAAAATATTGAGTTTTTGGTAAATGCTCTATATATTGAAGTTTATACGCTTCACTTTAGTTTAAAATTTTCAAACCACATTCTACATTTGAATTAATGCATTCTAAACTATCTTTCATGGTATATAGGAATTATTCTAATTTTTTAATATTTAGTTTACTAAAATTTCATATACTGCCTAGATTAGTGGAATTAGCATTATAAAATCTTTATTATCTAGAGAAACGGAGACAACAGAGGTTCTAAACTCTTTGACCATCATCTTATGTTAGTGATCGATAAAACTATACACTAAAACCAGATTTTTATATTTTTGAATTTTTTTCAAAATCTATGGGTTAACCCCTTCTAAAATAATGAGTTTTCAGTAAATAATCTATATACTGAAGTTTATACTCTTTACTTTAGTTTAAAAATTTCAAACTACATTCTACATTTGAATTAATGCATTCTAAACTATCTTTCATGGTATATAGGAATCATTCTAATTTTTTAATATTTAGTTTGGTAAAATTTCATATATTGCTTAGATTAGTGGAATTACTATTATAGAATCTTTATTTTCTAGAGAAACGGAGATAACCAAGGTTCTAAATCTCTTTGACCATCATCTTATGTTAGTGCTCTAATAAACTATACACTAAAATATTTTCATGTTTTTGATTTTTTTTTTCAAAATCCGTGGGTTAACAACTCTTTCAAAAATATTGAGTTTTCGGTAAATGCTCTATATACTGAAGTTTACACTCTTCAGTTTAGTTTAAAATTTTCAAACCACATTATAAATTTGAATTAATGTATTCTAAATATCTTCAATTGTATATAGGAATCATTCTATTTTTTAATATTTAGTTTACTAAAATTTCATATACTGCCTAGAGCATTATAAAGTCTTCATTATCTAGAGAAACAGAGACAACATAGGTTCTAAACTCTTTGACCATCATCTTATGTTAGTGCTCGATGAAACTATACACTAAAACCAGATTTTCATATTTTTGTGATTTTTCCAAAACCCGTGGGTTAACCCTTTCTAAAATAATGAGTTTTCGGTAAATGCTTTTTATACGGAAGTTTATACTCTTCACTTTTGTTAAAAAATTTCAAACCACATTTTACATTTGAATTAATGCATTCTAAACTATATTTCATGGTATATAGGAATCATTCTATTTTTTAACATTTAGTTTACTAAAATTTTATATACTGCCTAGATTAGTGGAATTAACATTATAAGATTTTCATTATCTTGAGAAACAGAGACAACAGAGATTCTAAACTCTTTTATCATCATCTTATGTTAGTGTTCGATGAAACTATATACTAAAACCAGATTTTCAATTTTTTGAAATTTTTCCAAAATTCGTGGGTGTTATTAACCCCTTCTAAAATAATGAGTTTTCGGTAAATGCTCTATATACTGAAGGTTATACTCTTTACTTTTGTTTAAAAAATTTCAAACCACATACGACATCTGAATTAATGTGTTCTAACCTATATTTAATTGTATATAGGAATCATTCTAATTTTTTAACATTTATTTACTAAAATTTCATATACTGACTAGATTAGTGGAATTAGCATTATAAAAACTTCATTATCTAGAGAAATGGAGACAACAGAGGTTCTAAACTCTTTGACCATCATCTTATGTTAGTGCTCGATGAAACTATACACTAAAACCAAATTTTCATATTTTTGATTTTTTTTAAAATCCATGGGTTAACCTCTTCTAAAAATAGTGAGTTTTCGGTAAATGCTCATATACTGAAGGTTATACTCTTCACTTTTGTTTAAAATTTTCAAACCACATTCAACATTTGAATTAATGTATTCTAAACTATATTTCATGGTATATAGGAATCATCCTATTTTTTTTAATATTTAGTTTGCTTAAATTTCATATACTGCCTAGATTATTAGAATTAGCATTATAAAGTCTTCATTATCTAGAGAAACAGAGACAACAGAGGTTCTAAACTCTTTGACCATGATCTTATTTTTGATTTTTTTTTTCAAAATCCGTGGGTTAACCCCTTCAAGAATATTGAGTTTTCGGTAAATGCTCTATATACTGAAGTTTATTCTTTTCACTTTAGTTTATAAATTTCAAATCCCATTCTACAGTTGAATTAATGCATTCTAAACTATCTTTTATGTTATATATGAATCATTCTATTTTTTAATATTTAGTTTACTAAAATTTCATATACTGCCTAGATTAGTGGAATTAGCATTATAAAATCTTCATTATCAAGAGAAACGGAGACAACAGAGGTTCTAAACTCTTTGACCATCATCTTATGTTAGTGATCGATGAAACTTTACACTAAAACCAGATTTTCAAATTTTTGAATTTTTTTCAAAATCTGTGGGTTAACCCTTATAAAATATTGAGTTTTCGGTTAATGCTCTAAATACTAAATGTTCTACTCTTCACTTTTGTTTAAACATTTCAAACCACATTCGACATTTCAATTAATGTATTATAAACTATCTTTCATGGTATATAGGAATCATTCTAATTTTTTAATATTTAGTTTGCTAAACTTTCATATACTGCCTAGATTATTGAAATTAGCATTATAAAGTCTTGATTATCTGGAGAACACAGAGACAACAAAGGTTCTAAATTCATTCACCATCATCTTATGTTAGTGCTCGATAAAACTATACACTAAAACAAGATTTTCGTATTTTTGAAAATTTTCCAAAATACGTGGGTTAACCCCTTATAAAATAGTGAGTTTTCAGTAAAAGCTCATATACTGAAGGTTATACTCTTCACTTTTGTTTAAAAATTTCAAACCACATTTGACATTTAAATTAATATATTATAAACTATCTTTCATGGTATATAGGAATCATTCTATTTTTTAATATTTAGTTTGCTAAAATTTCATATACTGCCTAGATTATTGGAATTAGCATTATAAAGTCTTCATTATCTATAAAAAAAGAGACAATAGAGGTTCTAAACTCTTTCACCATCATCTTATGTTAGTGCTCGATGAAACTATACACTAAAACCAGATTTTCAAATTTTTGAAATTTTTCCAAAATCCGTGGGTTAAACCCTTTTAAAATAATGTGTTTTCGGTAAATGCTCTAATACTGAAGTTTATGCTCTTTTCTTTTGTTTAAAATTTCAAACCCCATTCTAAATTTTAATTAGTGCATTCTAAACTATCTTTCATGGCATATAGGAATCATTCTGTTTTTTAATATTTAGTTTACTAAAATTTCATATACTTCCTAGATTAGTGGAATTAGTATTATAAAATCTTCATTATCAAGAGAAACATAGACAATAGAGGTTCTAAACTCTTTCACCATCATATTATGTTAGTGCTCGATGAAACTATACACTTAAACCAGATTTTCATATTTTTAATTTTTTTCCAAAATACGTGGGTTAACCCCCTTATAAAATAGTGAGTTTTCGGTAAATGTTCATATACTGAAGGTTATACTCTTCACTTTTGTTTAAAAATTTCAAACCACATTCGACATTATACTCACATTTGTTTTTTTGAATTTTTTCCAAAATCCGTGTGTTTAACCCCTTTTAAAATAATGAGTTTTCGGTAAATGCTCTATATACTGAAGTTTATACTCTTTACTTTTATTTAAAAAAAATTCAAACCACATTTGACATCTGAATTAATGTATTATAAACTATCTTTCATGGTATATAGGAATCATTCTAATTTTTAATATTTAGTTTGGTAAAATTTCATATATTGCCTAGATTAGTGGAATTAGCATTATAAAATCTTCATTATCTAGAGAAACGGCGACAACAGAGGTTCTAAACTCTTTGACCATCATCTTATATTAGTTTTTGATGAAACTATACACTAAAACAAGATTTTCATATTTTTGATTTTTTTCAAAATCTGTGGGTTAACCCCTTCAAAAATATTGAGTTTTCGGTAAATGCTCTATATACTGAAGTTTATACTATTCACTTTAGTTTAAAAATTTCAAACCTCATTCTACATTTTAATTAGTGCATTCTAAACAATCTTTCATGGTATATAGGAATCATTCTATTTTTTAATATTTAGTTTACTAAAATTTCAGATACTGCCTAGATTATGGAATTACCATTATAAAATCTTCATTATCAAGAGAAACAGAGATAACAGAGGTTCTAAACTCTTTGACCATCATCTTATGTTAGTGATCGATGAAATTATACACTAAAACCAGATTTTTATATTTTTGAAATTTTTCTAAAATCCGTGGGTTAACCTCTTATTAAATAATGAGTTTTCGGTAAATGCTAATATACTGATGGTTATACTCTTCACTTTTGTTTAAAATTTTCAAACCACATTTGACATTGGAATTAATGTATTTTAAACTATCTTTCATGGTATATAGGAATCATTTTAATTTTTTAATATTTAGTTTGCTAAAATTTCATATACTGCCTAGATTATTAGAATTAACATCATAAAGTCTTCATTATCTAGAGAAACAGAGACAACAAAGGTTCTTAACTCTTTCAACATCATCTTATGTTAGTGTTCGATGAAACTATACACTGAAACCAGATTTTCATTTTATTGAAATTTTTCCAAAATCCGTGGGTTAACCCCTTTTAAAATAATGAGTTTTCGGTAAATGCTCTATATACTGAAGTTTATACTCTTTACTTTTGTTTAAAAAAATTCAAACCACATTTGACATCTGAATTAATGTATTATAAACTATCTTTCATGGTATATAGGAATCATTCTAATTTTTAATATTTAGTTTTGTAAAATTTCATATACTGCTTAGATTATTGGAATTATCATTATAAAATCTTCATTATCTAGAGAAACGGCGAAAAAAGAGGTTCTAAACTCTTTGACCATCATCTTATGTTAGTGCTTGATAAAACTATACACTAAACCAAGATTTTCATATTTTTGAATTTTTTTCAAAATCCGTGGGTTAACCCCTTCAAAAATTTTGAGTTTTCTGTAAATGCTCTATACACTGAAGTTTATACTCTTTACTTTAGTTTAAAAATTTCAAACCAAATTCTACATTTGAATTAATGCATTCTAAACTATATTTCATGGTATATAGGAATCATTCTAATTTTTTAATATATAGTTTACTAAAATTTCATATACTGCCTAAATTAGTAGAATTAGCATTATAAAATCTTAATTATCTAGAGAAACAGAGACAACAGAGGTTCTAAACTCTTTGACCATCATCTTATGTTAGTGCTCAATGAAACTATACACTAAAACCAGATTTTCATATTTTTGAAATTTTTCCTAAATTCGTGGGTTAACCCCTTCTAAAATAATGAATTTTCGGTAAATGCTCTATATACTGAAGTTTATACTCTTTAGTTTAGTTTAAAAAATTCAAACCACATTCTAAATTTGAATTAATGTATTCTAAATTATCTTTCATGGTATATAGGAATCATTCTAATTTTTTAATATTTATTTTAATAAAATTTCATATACTGCCTAGATTAGTGGAATTAACATTATAAAATCTTCATTATCTAGAGAAACGGAGACAATAGATGTTCTAAACTCTTTGACGATCATCTTATGTTAGTGCTCGATGAAACTATACACTAAAACCAGATTTTCATATTTTTTGAAATTTTTTTAAAATCCATGGGTTAATACCCTTTCTAAAATAATGAGTTTTCGGTAAATAATCTATATACTGGAGTTTATACTCTTTACTTTAGTTTAAAAATTTCAAACCACATTCTACAATTGAATTAATGCATTCTAAACTATCTTTCATGGTATATAAGAATCATTCTACTTTTTTAATATTTAGTTTACAAAAATTTCATATACTGCCTTGATTAGTGGAATTAGCATTATAAAATCATCATTATCTAGAGAAACAGAGACAACAGAAGTTCTAAACTCTTTGACCATTATCTTATGTTAGTTCTCGATGAAACTATACACTAAAACCAAATTTTCATATTTTTAAAAATTTTCCAAAATCCGTGGCTTAACCATTTCTAAAATAATGAGTTTTCCGTAATTGCTCTATATACTGAAGTTTATACTCTTCACTTTAGTTTAAAATTTTCAAACCACATTCTATATTTGAATTAATGTATTCTTATCTATCTTTCATGGTATATAGGATTATTTTAATTTTTTAATATTTAATTTACTAAAATTTCATATACTGCCTAGATTACATGGAATTAGCATTATAAAGTCTTCATTATCTAGAGAAACGGAGACAACATAGGTTCTAAACTCTTTGACCATCATTTAATGTTAGTGTTCGATGAAACTATACACTAAAACCAGATTTTCATATTTTTGAAATTTTTCCAAAATCCATGGGTTAACATGTATATATATATATTATATAAAATATTTACCCAACAAACTTATCCGAATAATTATATATATATATATATATATATATATATATAAACATATATGAAATGAAATAAAAGATAGCTTTTTATGAACATATGCAGTTATTAGGATGCAAAATACCTCTTAAAATCTATATACTTTTTAGGATGAAAAATACATCATTATAAAAAGACACATTTTAAAACTTTTTGACATCCTCTTAAAACAATATAATGTTTAGGATAAACAGATTCCGTTTTTGTGAAATCCTATTATTAATAATTATATTTCAAAACGCAGAGTTGTGTTGGTACAGTAGGTCTAATCCTATTTTACACTAAACTTAATTTGTTAATTTGTGGAAATTTTGGTTGGTATGATAAATGAAATAAGCAAATAACAAAAATAGCATCCGTTAAAACTTATGTTAATTTGAAGATAAAAAACCACACTCTTGGACATTTTTAATAATTTATATTAGTAATATAGGGAAAGAAACGAGAGAACATATTTTTATATCGAAAGGAGAGAGTCGCCCGTCAAACCCTAAAAAGAAGAACTTCGCCGCTTGCTCAGCTGTTGCTCCGGTGGTCGGTGCTTCTCACCGCCGCCAGGAGCAGTCTTGTGTCATCATATGCTTCAGATCTACGGTTTTAATTTCGGTAATTAGTCATTCTTTTTGTTCGTGGTTTCAGATCGGCGTTAAAGAGGGGAATCGAGAATCTGGTTTCGGTTCATCACTGCTTTGGCTCGGTAGGAGATTCACTAGGTGGTGGGCTCGTCGGCTTTTGTGCGGTAGTGGTGATATGTTCAATCCGGTTCCAGAGCCGTTGAAGTTTAGCGGTCAAGCTTGAGCCTGTGACTCTTCTGTTTGTGACCACTGCGAGGTTGATGTGTAGCTTATGTCCCTTAAGTTTCTGGGCGTTGATTGAGTCTGTGTAGAGGAGACATATATGGTGGTAGTTGGTGCTGAGCCGATTGGATTCTCTGTGCTCTCTTTGTGTCTTCTGCTTGTCTGAGTTCTTTTTGTGTGGAGTGTCTCCTGTTTTTTGCTTAGTTTCTGGTGAGGCTTTGGTTTGGAGAGTTGGGTTCAGAGTCGAGTCTGGCGCCATATGTCAGGTCGAGGACCTGTTGACGGTGCGCCATAGCTGCTGGGGCATTGTAGGTGCTTTCGCTGACGTCGTTTCTGGGCGTTCTTCAACTCGAGCTCTTTAGTTGCTCACCGTTGCTTCAAAGATTTTAATCCTCGGTTGGGTCATTGTTTCGACTGGGTGTATGGGTGGGCATGTTCAAGTGCTTCTATTCCGAGTTTGGATTCTCTCCTCCATTGTTGAATTTTCAGGTAGTGTTTTCAAGGTTATGGCTTTCTCTTCGTGGTTCTAGTTTTGCTTGGAGTTGATTGGTTCTATGGCCTTTTTCTTCAACGGTGAAGCGTTCCGAAGTCCCTTGTTATGTTTTTGGCTTCTTCTCAGTGAAAAGGTTTGGTTATGAGGTGTGTTTCCTCGCTCTGCTGTGAAATTGGCAGTTGGACCTTTGCTATCTTTCGGGTTGGTTGTCTAACTTTCCAAGTGTTGCTGGTCTGTCCTGATTGGAGGCCTGTCTTCGTTTCGTTTGGCTGTCTCTTTGAAGCCTCCGGTAGTCTAAGGTTTTGGTCTATTTCCTCTCTTGCTTTGTTTTAGAACTTTCAGTAACTTAAGACATCAGGTTTAGAATTTGAATGGTTTTTCTTTAGCTGCTCGGGTGTGTGGGCTTTAGTCTCCCTTCTATGGGATTTAGCTGCTGATGATATTTCCTTGTTCATTCAGCTTATGTAATAGTCTTTGTACTATATTCTTTTAATGAATTTCAATTTGGGAAAAAAAAAAGAACATATTTTTTATATATTTTTGCTTAATTGACATATAATAATCAAAATCTGAAACCACTTGTCTCTAATGATAAGAGTAAATTCTTGAATATATATACAGACATACCTTTCTTTCTTATTTCGACTACCACTTGATAACAAGTAAATCCAATACAATGAAAAGTTGTTTACATGATTTATCTTATTCTTAACTTAAATTTAGCTTTAACGGACCAAATATAAGTAGTATGAGACCTCAAAATATATACTTATTAATATATATATATATATATATATATATATATATATATATATATATATATATATATATATATTTGTAATATAATAAATTAAAAACATAAGCTAATTACACCAGAATACTTTTAGACAATTTAAAGATTCTTTTATAATGAATATAAAATTAGATATCAAATTGAACAAAAAGATTATTTCTTAAGAATCTTGCAATTTTAAAAATACACATTCGGACTACATATTGAAAACTAATGCAATTTTCCATGTTTATATGTATTTCTCCAAATATCTTAAATGATATTTGACTAAAACATCTCTCTCTTTTCTAGTATATTTTTGATTGTTGTGATTTTATTGTTTATAATTTCTTACAACTCCTTTTATAAAGATATTAAGAGTTGCAATGTTTGACAAACAAATAGTATAAGGATTATCTAATGGTGGTAACAGTTATACCAAAAGTCGCAACGACTCATCACCACCTGCTACAGTCACCGAGAGTTATAATTGTTAAACATCACATATTGCAATGGTTTATTATCAAAGACAATTGTTCATTACCAAAAGTTAAAATGTTTCATTTAATCAGTTGTAGCTGTTACTCTACACAATTACAATTGTTCAACTAAATAATTACAATTGTTCAACTAAATAATTACATAGATTCACTAAATGGTTACATATATTCATTTAAATCTCTAATATTCGTTCTCCATTTCAGTGTAAAAAAGATTCACTAAAAATACATATATCAAACTCATTCATGATTGAAAATGTGTATATAAAAAGTATTTTTTTCATAGTAAATCACGAACTTATTTTGAGAGAGAAAATGAAAGATACTATTGGAAATTGTCTTATATCGTTTTAAGGCTTTTAGTGATTTGTGAATGAATATTACAAACTAGGGGTGGGACGGACCGGTTACCCGGATACTCGGATACCTGAATCCGGATCCATAAAGTTGCTATCCGGATTCGTGTCTTTCGGATATCCGGACTAAAATCCGAATACCAGCGGATATCCGGATCTGAACCCTTTGTTAAAAAAAAATTAGCTAATTAACTATTTATTTAGTCTATTAAAATTATTTTTTAAAAAAAAATTGAAAAATTATTGAAATTTCATAAAATTAAATTTTTAGTTATTTAGTATATAAACTATATATGGTATACATATATAAATATAATTATATTTTAATATATAATAGTTTCAGATCTAAATTCGGATACCCAAACCTAAAATTTCACTATCCGGATCTATATCCAGATCCACCAGATCCATAGAAATACTACCTGAATCTGGATCCGGACTCTCCGGATATCCATTTTTGGACCGGATCGGAGCGGATACCAGATCAGATCGCGGATCCAGATTTTAATTCTCAGGCTTATTACAAACCCTATAAACACTTTACACATATAAATATAATACCAAAATGATATATTTATTTCAATTACATTCTCAGTATACAATTATTGAAATTAAAAATAAAATATTTACAAAAAAATACTTAGAATTAACAATAAATAGGTTGGTGATTAAGACCAGTCCTGATCATACGGTAATGGGCTTATGGCTCCCAAATCTTTTTAATATTACCTTAAATTACCTGGTTCTATAATACAACGAATAGTCTCTTCTATAGTTCTCTCAGTCAAAAATTAAATCCTACAAGGGGAAAGTTGAACCACTAGACAAGTTGATAGCATATAGAAAATCATTATTTTATGATGTCTATAAAATATTAATGCATCTCCTATCTGTAACACCAAAAAACGCTGTATATACAATGGAAACTTTCTCCGACATAATCTTTAAACATAGAGAACACTAACGAATATATTTTAAAAGACAGTAGGAAAATTTGGCCCACATTTGAGAAAAGCGGTAAAAGACTCATTCTTCGATGTATTTCATCTGTCACACTGAGCCATGAGTACCTTATCTACAGTATGAAACAATAATGTAACGGTTTTTGCACCATCTCTCTAACCATAAGCGCAGCGCAACAAACGTTTCAATACACATCATGATTCTGATTAATTAGTGATTTTGTTGTCGACAGTCGAGTCAGATGGATTGATGTATAAAATTGCTTTGATTGGTATACGTTTATAATCTTTCCCGTACGAGTTTTGATTTTCTCTCTCTCGATTATATATATTAGTTAGTTAAAACAACATGAAACAGGAGAGTATTAAGAATGTGAACTCAAAGGCAGTGATCATGGCTTTTGTGACCAGGAGACAAGATTCTTCAATATATAAAGAATTCATCAAGTGGAGGCGCCCATAACTGTTGAATATGTATTATTTGTTTCTCAATAATAATGAAACTGAGGGTTGAATCCTTCTCCAGTGTCTATCCCACTTAACTATCCCTTTATACTACAGTGTCAAATGTTTTCATTTTAAACGTGTATACGAGAAAACGCAGCGGAATGATGCAAGTGTGTGTGAAAAAAAAACTCAATGGAACCGACGATTTCTCTCGATATGTAAACAATCCAAATTAGAAAACCTAGAATGTGAATAAAATTGGATACTCTAAATATTATTTATTGTATATGACACGGTCGTTGTATGAAAAGGCTGTTATATGCTTCTTCATTTCCAGAAGGGAATATATTAAAAGAATCGATATTGGCATAAACTAAAGCCTAATGTGTACTGTGTACATACGTATAATCTGAAAAAAATATACGGAGAAAGAGAGTAAAAGATAACTCTTTCGAGTTGTGATGGACCTATCGGATTGCTTGTGTGTGCTCATATTGTATAATGCCTAATCATTGAGTTATATGAAAAATGTTTCTGTGAATAATTGGTCTCCACGCAATCGAGTGCTTCTAGAAACATCGTTTTGGCATATTATAGGTTTAGATCGCTTCATCAGTTAAAACATTCATAAGTTTTCTCTATGCTCCTTCTTTTATGTGTCTGTATATTTATTTATAAGTAGAAATATGGTTAACGAAGGGTAGTGTTGTTAATTAAGCGATCAAGAGGGAAGTTTATGAATAAGAGACAAAATCTATGTCTTCTTGTTGTTGTATCTACTTCTTCAGAACGAAGCAATAGACAAACTGAGTGTATTGGATTTGGTAAGGAAGAGGAAGAAGCAGCAGAAGCAAAAGTTCTTGAAAGATGGCCTGAAGAAGATAACTTCAAAGAGTGCCAATGTCATAAAAGGGGTCCTATGGCACACAGGGTTAAGTCAGGCAAAATAAAGAAATTAAAACAAAAGGTAAATATTTATATACAGCAAAATGGATTTTAGATCTTTCAAAGGGAGTGCTCACCGCTGTTACGAGTACTTATTTTCCTTTGATTATACCTTTAATACATTGATGGTAACATTCAAGTATTTTAATGTTAACTAGGATGTTGATCTAGATAGGTTCTTGTAAAGTATGTATTAGCATTAATAATATTCTTGAAGCTTACGTCTATTATATTCTAAATGTATACAATAATATTCTTTCTCAATATGAATTTGCAACATTAATGTTTAGAACAACCCAATTCAACCCATGTTGTAATGCAGTGTTTCAGACAACGGTATTGGTTAGTTGTTCGTTATTACGTTGCTGGATAACTTGGATTGATTTATCATACTCGACTTTGAACGTGTGTATTTTTCTAAAAAATGTTGATTAACAAAAAAATATTTTTTTTTTTATAATCCAGTATCCGACCACTAAGCGTGATCGACTAGCCTACCGGGCCTAAATCCATGCCATTACAGGATTTTTAAGCCTCCACATTTTAACAAAAAAATGCGTTTGTGTACAACTAGTAAAAACAATGAAACAAGATTTTGTGAAGAAATTTAACATTTTACCAAAAAAAAAGATTTTGTAAAGAAATACTGTAGATGATAAGATCGGATGCTATATTAGGTGAATGTTATTGAGCTGAACCACGTATAGAGAAGAAGTTCTTCCAATATGCGAGAGTTTCGTAGTGGAGAGAAGATATCCAATTTCTAATAGAATTGTCAGTGAAGCGAGTGAGAAGAGAAGATTGAATTTATCTTGCGTTTCATTTAGAGATGGTAGATGATCGATTTCAAATGTTGGTTTCTAACGACTTCAAATTTATCCTGCAAAAGGAATTTAAAAGTCACATTATCTAATGATGCTTGGGACGAAACTACTATATGTGTTACAGTTTGGAGGACTTACTAGATTCGTTCCAAAACCTCCTGGTACTTAGAAAAGAAAAAAAAAAAGATTATTGAAGAATGAAACATAAACTCATAACGTCTTGTACAAATAAACATGAAGCATATTCGTCTAGTCGGGTTTGCAAAAAAAAAAAAAGGAAGCTCTGTCTGAGACACAATCAAGTAAACTCCAAAAAAAAACCTCGAACCAGTTAGGAACTTGCTTATTTTTCCTTTTACCACATCCCAATGAAAGAAACGTGATTATGTGATGTGTTATCTAATTGGTAAACGCACTCAAACATTTCTAATTTAAATTTATTATGTAAGTAGGTCCGTCCCATCAGACGGGACTCATTTATCAAAAAACGATTTGTTGGGCTGTGGTTAGACCTATGTTACATGGAAACGGAAGCGGAAACGTAGAATCAGAAGCGTATGGAAACGTGGAAGCGAGATTTTTCAAAAAATTAGGAAGCGGATACGTGTTGGAAGCGTGTATCTATCTGTCTATATATATATATTAAAATATAATAAAATTTTATAAAATCTAAAACTAAATATTATATGATTTAAATTTAAAATAAATCACTTATTCATTTATAATAATTTTCAAATGATTTCGTATTAAAGCTTTGAAAACACACATAAAATAAGTTTAAATAAATTATTATATTAATTATTTTTATTACTTCATAAATAATTTAAAAAATATATTTTAATATATTATATATCTTTAATAAAAACCTTAATACAAAAGGATAATTTATAATATTAATTTTAGAGTTTGTATATTTCGATTCTCTCTATTTCATTACTATTAAATTTTGGATTTTATATAAATTAAAAACTATGATTTTATATTTTTATTGATTTATACCATTGTGTCTTAAAAATTGGAAACGTGATTCCAAAACGGAACCGTAAGCTTCCAAAAGATATTTAAAGAGAATATTTTGGAAAAGCCTTGGAAGCGAGTTTCCGCAAGCTTCCACAAGCTTCCGATTCCGATTCCGATTCCGAAGCGGGAAGCGTACGTCCGTTGAAGCTTCCATGCAACCTAGGGTTAGACAACCAAATGGCTTAAGCAGTTAAGCATGGAGGGTTCACCCTTTTTTTTTTTTGATAAGTTGGAGGGTTCATGTTTCACCTATAATGGTTCTAGTAACTAGTAATGCTTATCATATTTATTTAGTTTCATTTAAATGTAAAAAAAATTACGTCAGGAATTATGAAGGATGAAACTGTGACATTTAAGAAAATATTGGTGGTGCTGGTGCATTCAATCGTCCTGCATAAACTCCCTCTGTTTCTTTCTCCTTTTCCTAATAAATTTGTTTTAACATTTTTCACATATGTTAAAAATTGTTGAAATATATTTAAGTTAGTATTAGTTTACACTTATTTAACCAGTAATATTTGAGAGAAAAAAACTATTTATAAAATCAATACAATTTACAATAATTTTCAACTAAAAATAAATATAATTTACATTAAAATTATAAATTGACACTTTTTATATAACAAAATATGTTTAAATTATACTTATTATGAAACAGAGGGATCAATATATTAGATGAAGAACCCAATGGGTTATTATCTCGTGATCTAAATATCAATCATATTGCAATTTTCACCATATAAAAGTAATATTTATTATTCTAATTTTATATAAGTTTTAATATATTACTCATAATAAAAACTTTAGAAATATTTCAAAATAGGATTAATTAAATTATATATTCTTTCGAAGACTAAATTATTTCAAATACATTTTTCACAAATTGTCATGAACTAAAACGATATATATACATTTCCTATTTCTCGACATTTATTCCGTCAAAATTGAAATCGTGTAAAAATGACACATGGACAGCATGATTACAAGCCATTATACTATATTTTTTTATTATACTCCTTCATTTTTAAAAGATAGTTTTTAGTGTTTTTACACATATTAAAAAAACGCATTAAATCATTATAATAAACTTATTGTTTTCTGTAATTTTCAATTTTCAACAACTTTTGGCCAATAATAATCCAATAAAACCAATTAATTTTTTTAAAATTTGCAATTTTTTATAGAAAATATAAAACAACCATTTTTAAAAAACAAATTTTTTTTTCAGAACAATTATCTTTTAAGAAAAGAAATAGTACTATATTTCAAAGATTACCATTGATCAAATACAAAATATACAAGAGATATTAACAAAAAAATATACTATGTTTGCAAATAATAACTCATATAAAAAATCGTCAAAGCATAGTACATCGTCCAAATTTTTACAAAAAAGGAAAAAAAAAATCGTCAATGTTCAATAAAAATGGGAAAGCTTAGTATTTCATCGACTCAAAACCGTCGTATATATACATGGTTCATATAGTTATCCTAACTATAAGATAAACACCAATAATAGAAATAGATAATGATAAAGAAATATGTCGATCATATATATCAGTACATAACACTCCCCCTTGATCGACACATCCGGTTCAGAGTTCATTCATGCTTTTGATGTTGCCTCATTAAAACCTTTCCAGGAAAACCCAGTGGGACAAAACCTTGGATAAGGAAAAAGAGTACAACACATGAAACTCCCCCTGATGAATGCATCACTGGAGATCTTTGGACGATGCATTCCTATTTGGTCGATGAGCTTCTTGTAATACTTTGTAATTTCGCTGGCCTTCTGGAACTTCATTTGGACATGGTCAAGACGTGCTCCTTTGATGCTGACCACTCGACAATGGCTTCATGTTCTGGTCGGATGGATGATGCTCAATTAGTACTCGGATAGTACTCGACCAGTACTTGAATGTACCTCTATCCTGCGATTAAATATTTCTCGCAGGTCATCTCATGTCCCACGGTTCCTCTAGTCTCATGGCTTTGCCATACCGTGGACACTTTCATTTTATTATTGACTCAGACATTCTTCTGGTCACTATCTCTGGATGATGTCTCATGACTTCTTTCATTTTGAAAATATACATGTTAAGTCATGGACCTTGTCATCACACGCCAATATACTCATATATGGCTTAAGGTATTGCAGCCTAATATGATGATATGGTCCGGATATGATACTGCAATTATATGGCGTGGTCCACCTTATACTTTGGTGGAACTTGGTCGGACCATAAAACTCGACCACTCTTATGATGATTGGTTCCGATGATTGGTTCCTTTCTTTCTTTACTGATGTATAGACATTCATTAGTCCCATATACTTCATTTGGTACTTGACCACACGTTTTATGATACTACCATATGCTGGTCGATCTTTCCATTAGCTGCATTACATATGCTGGTCGATCTTGGTCGATCTGGTTGATCTGGTCGGTTCATGATGATACATCAATCAATTCACAAGTATACACTCGGATTTATTTGGCTAATTGTGCATCAATGGTTTATAATCTGCCTGAACCAATTCACCACACTACTTTTGGTTATTCTTATGGACGATTGAGAAGTATGGAGCTGGATGGTCTTTGGCATGAGAATTAATGGTTCTCTTTGCCTTCTCTTGCGACCATCTCACATTACACCATGTAAGTGTGGCGTGCTGATCTCAACTCATACACGGCTATGATTTCTAGTCCCATCACATTCTGTCCAAAATCAATCGATAACTTGTATCATTGAAATCATTGAACCATTGAACCTCTCTTTAGGTTGGTTTGATATAAACATAAACACAAGGAATTATAATATCCTCCATAAGGATCTATGGACTGATTGTACTAAGTATTTTCTTAGTCTTTCATATCACTTGCAGCTGCTTTGTTTTCAGTCCATGAATAGCTTAGGAACAAAACTATTCTATGAGAATTTCTTTTCTCATCTTTTTTTTTTTTGATACTTTTATCATTTCTTTATCCAGTGATCAATATGCTACTTACTACATTTCTTTCTTACTTATATCCGGACATTTTCGAATTTGTAGTAGCATCCACCACATAGGAGTATATCTCCTTATAATCTGTTCCTTTGGTCTCTGTGAGTATCCTTGTGTAATCAAGCCATTTCTTGAATGCTTCAAATAGGAATATGAACACCTTAGTCCATGTCTCACGATTTCTTTTCTTTTCCCACACAGGACCTATTTTTCACTGGTTTTATCTTATCAGATGGTGTTCTATATATATGGCCAATACACCCATCTCTTATATAAATCCCCACGGTTTCAATCTCTCAATCTATGAATGCATTCTTGTATTCTCGTGGGTTCTGATCCTCGCTTATATCTTTTAAAACTCAAGTGCTATTTCCTTATGCATCTTTATCTTTTATGTGTCGACACTTCTTTTATAGTGTTCCATTGTGTTCCAGACATGAACTAATCGATTAGAGATTTCATTCTTGCTAAGAACCTTTATTTACCTTGCAGTTTGGCGTCCCAAACTACATGGTCTGGTACCTTAGATGTTAGCTGCGCAGCCTTATCTCAATGTCTGGTCTGATTTCCCTTATGACCTCGGATATGTCATTTCTATGCACCTTTCTTTTCATTTCCGAGGTTCCTTATCTTATGGAACATATTGGTCTATCTTTAGACTCTATAGCAACTTGATTATGTCTCTTCTAGGACATTAATTTCGTGGTGCTTAAGCTGGTATGACTTAGTCATTCTTTTTCTTTTCTTTTCGGGTCTAATCTGTCTGGCATTCTTTTAGCTAGCTTTGTATGATCTTTCTTTGGACGTCTTAAATCATATTCTCTGGTCCGAGGATCTTTCCAAGACAAGGATGGTTAATACCATTCCATTTCTTTATACTTGTACCAGCTTATTTCTTTCTCCCCCTGATGTTGGATAGTCGGATTTAATCATGCAATCCGTAAACCTGGCCTTAATCTGATCACCCGTATTTGGCTCAAGGTTTCTTATAAAATCGTGGGAGAAAGCATTCTCATATCCAACATATATTCCCAATCTTATCTCATCTTCTTATGAGGTTCCATCCTAGACGGCACATATTATTGTGGTGGTCTATACATAATCTCTTAGGATGGTCTATGTCTGGATCATGACCCTTTATCATTCTTAGATGGGAATATCTATGCTCACTTTATATGGCCTGATGCATATTTTTATTACATGTAAATCCATGTGTTCCCAAGCATTAGCTATGTGATCTTTGTATCCCAAAGAATTCGGCCAAGTTTTATCTTGGTCATAGACCGTGTCACTCGGATTTTTAGTGTTGTTCATGGACCACGGGAGTGTCATTTCTCCCCCTCATGAACATGCTATAAATCTTTTAGATGCTTGGAACATTATAGCCTTATGAGTTTCCCTTGTGTACATGTTACACAACGTGAGATTCTTTGGGATAACTCTTTTGTGCCTTTTCGATATCAATCATTTACATCAATTTTAAAGACTTGGATGGCTAGTCCAGTCATGCCATAAAGTGTATAAAATTTCGTGGATCAACCTATCTGGTTACCTAGGCCTTTTGCCTTTATCATACTGATCTTTAGCATAGTTTAGATCAGGCGGAAGTATAGTCTCGACCATTTCTTTGGATTGTTTTCCAAAACTTATGGATATAAAAAGTCAAACTTTAAATTTACAATTCTTATATATATATATATATATATATATAATGGTAATAAAATATAGTAATAAAACTATTTCAAATTATATAGATATGTATCATCATAAACATTGTATTATATCGAAAATAATATTCTTATAGTAAATAATCACTAGCCTTTTCTATTTTGCTATTAATAATTATAGCTCTATCTCGACTAGAACAAGAAAAAAAACATCATGCACAAATTTTATTTATCTAGTCAAACTTTAGTTGATTAGAAATTAATGTCAAGCATGATAGACAAATAATACTTATCTCGATAAGGAAGAATTGGAATGGAGATCGGAGATCTGACAGAGATGACGTTGAAAACACTATATTTCCAGCTAGTTACAATCTCGAGCAAAACTTTTCTCCGTTATAAAGAACATTTACAATCTGAACTAATTTAAAATATTGCTCATGAAATATGGCCACCATGTTAGTCAACATTAATATATAATAATTTATACACATATTTCTCATAAATTTAATGAAACGATTTATTCCAAACATATCTCAATATCAAAGTGATAGTTGACTTTCACATTATAATTATAAGTCACGTGTAAAAGAAATATGAAGCAAAACTATCAAACAAATAACCAATAAAGCTAGACATGATATATTTGGTTATTAAAGATCTGAGTGTTTATATTTAGTAAAACTTATAATAAGTTAAGAATGATACTTATCTCGATTGGAATGGAATGACCCTGCGGAATTTGAAAACTAAAAACAGAGACTAAATTGATTAGATGTATAAGTCTCACCGAATACATAGCCTTTATACATCAAACGAACAAGATGATTCTAAACAATTAAAATTGTGAATGATAAACCAAGAGAAGAAACAAAAGCCATAGTTATATTATGCAGCATGAGTCGTTGACTATAACAATATTTGTTTTACGATGTGAAACGAAAGCAAGACGATATATTTTATGTTCTTACCTCATGCTTATAATTTATTGAATTAATAAAATTATATGAAGTAAGAATACTCAGATAACGAACAAAAAAGGTTTGGATCTTTGACCTAACACAAATATACTTATGGTACAAGTAACAGATCGATGATATATTTACTAATATTCGTTTACTAATATATTGGTGGAAGCATCAATATAAAGCATGACATACAAATAGTATACTTATCTGAATAAAAAGTCTATGAGAGACTCGAGCTTCGATATGGAGATGATGTTGGAAAACTTTTGTTTTCAGCTGGTTAGAATTTCATATAAATCTCCTTTATAAGTACAAATATACAAAACCTGAAATATTCAGAATTTTGCTCACCCAAGCATGGCTATTGCATTAGTCAACATTAATATTTAATACTAAAATTAACTATTTCTGACTAATAAATTATGGATCATAAAAGCATGCATGTTTAAACAACAATAAGACAATCAAATCAATAAATTGGTTTTCACCACAACTTTAGATTCACGATCAAAAAGGTAATGGTTTATACGAACAAACAAAACTATACAATGTGAATAAGAACAATATTCATCATATTTTTCAACATGTTCCGTATGATTAATATTAAATCCACTAACTCAAACCAATGATTCATGCAGCAATAAACGACAGACAATAAAACGCTCAAGCTAATAAAATAAGTAAACGATAAATTGGAGCCATAAACAATTGGAACAAAAATTAACATCAATAAGATTTGACCAAACAATACAAAAGGAAATACTTAGCTCGCTCGGTAACAATGAAAAAGGTTAGCGGCCGTCAATAGAAAATAGGGGATAGAGGGATTGTAAAATCACTCGTAGTCTTTGGTTGTTAGGGATTTAGATCTTGCTCAGATGGCAAGGGTTTCGTGCTGATAACGTGTTCAATAAAAATGGGAAAGCTTAGTATTTCATCGACTCAAAACCGTCGTATATATACATGGTTCATATAGTTATCCTAACTATAGGATAAACACTAATAATAGAAATAGATAATGATAAAGAAATATGTCGATCATATATATCAGTACATAACAGTCAAAGCTTTTTCAGAAAAGAAAAATCGTCACCGCATAGTACTCCATATCGTCCACAAACTAAAATCCCGAAAGATTTTCTTTTGAAAATATTAAGTCGAAACTTTTTTTTTGATCAATAAGTCGAAACTAATCCCGGATTGGACGTTACTGACATGGTGAAACCACTTAAAACCTTTGCTCAGTTTCTTTTTTGTTTTCTACTCAATTGATTATCATCCTAAGACTAATTTACGCATATTAATCGTAATATCACCTATTTGGAATTTGGATCCAACAAAATGGTCTTGTCACAAAACCAGGTCTTCGCTATTGCTATTGCAGACATGTATCGTTTACTTAGACTAAGTTCAATGTATTTTGCTATTTCTTTTTATAATAAAAGAATTCTATAATAGATATGTGATTTGCTACGATATATTTTTAAAAAATATATATTTCTAAATATAAATGAATGCTATTTATTTCTCTATAAAAAAGAATAAATAATAATTTCTATTTTAGGAAAATAAATAGAATAAGTTTGAAATAATTTTGGTTCTAAATGATATTATAAAGGTAAAATATAGAGGAGGGTTAGAATTAGGATGAAAAGGATAAATAGTCTCTTGATTTGTTGTCCAAAAAGAAAGCCTCTTGATTCTTTTATGTTTATCGCGTTAATTCAAGTTTTTTTTTTAACTTACATTAATTGAAGTTATTGATCAGTTTTTAGTGGATGTACGCATTTCGCTACCGTGAACTTCACATAACGACTCTAGAATCTATACCCAAAAGTAAACCAAATAAACCACATAAAAGTACAAAGAAGAACGATAAAAGGTACATTATTTCACAAAGTTAATTTCATTTCACGAGGTAGACAAACCTAATGCGACTACCTTCTTTGATTGGTAACATAAACTCATCATTAAGTCATATAAAGTTTCATCTTTTCATAAGCCACACTTCATCGTATCCTTGGCCATAATAATGGAAATGACTTGGTCAGCGTTCGTCAACCACGACTATATTTACAGTTTGGTTTTGAATTATACTACCAATAAATATTTTGGAACTACAAATCGTCAAACCATAAACCAGACTTGATTTAGAAACAAGTCAATATGATTCCATAATCAATGCAAATTAGCTTAATACAAAAAGTCAGATTGAGGTTATGTTTCAAAATTCATTGGTAGATTTTTAACTTAAGTAAAAGGAGTATATTTTGGTAGGTATTTAAAAACAAATGGGATTATGGGTTAAGGAAGGGAAGTGGGTAATTAAATTAACTTAGACGGGACTTACGAGAAGGGTATCCTCTAAAATCGAGTAAGAACACAATGCTCTATAAATTAACTAACATTATTACTCAATGGGAAAATGTTGAAGGCAGACACACCACTTTTGAATCTTTGAAGGTGTGTTTATTTTCAGTTTTAATTTGAAATCTATATAAAAGCATACTTTACTCTGTTCGTCTTTCATTGTTTGTCTGCAGATCCATGTTCCGTTGTGGTTGATTTTCTGTTTTTCTTTCTGTTTTTGCACATTTTAAATAATTCAAATAAATCGATTAGAAATCTCTAAAAATAATTAGAGCGCTCCATCTTTTGTCTCTCCATGACATCATTTGTCTTGTAATTCAGTTTCTTCACGAGGTTGTGTCAGATTATTTTCTTTATTACTAGTATATCATAGTATTTCTTTATTTCTATCCTTTTCAAACAATAGTTAGTTACTGTGTACAAATATTCTGTAAACCGGCATATTTTTTTCCTAATGTTCTACTATTTTATAAATAAATCGTTTTTCAAATTTCTGAGTAATTTTGTCAAAAAAAATCCGGAGTAATGATTCCTACTTTTCGCGTTTCAGAAAGGATGATTACAGTTGTTGTCAGCTCATTGAAACTGAGTTCAAGGTATTGTCAAATGAAGTAACTGTTTGTCTTACAACAGCAAAACTAGAAAAATAAAATTTCTTCTACTTTTCTGGTTCAGAGTATTTATTTCTTTACCATCTAAATTTAAAGGTAAGACTATAAATAGCGAGCGAGAAATGAAAAAGAATAACTCATTTTCTGATGTTTTTTTTTTGAAAAACTCATTTTCTGATGTTTTTAAACAAATTTACCATTTGTAAAAAATATTTTCCCTTTCTATTCATTTTCATTTCTTTTAATGAAGAGGAATATGAAACAATATTGTTTTATTAAATATGATAAAAAAATATTTTTTGAATTTTAATCTTATAAATTTTTAATATTTGTTTTTAGTGTTTCTGTGATGCCTACCGATTAGCCCTATATAAAACCTTTTTTTAAACATTGTATAAAACTTATTTGCTTAGAACCTTTAACATAACCTTTGACATAAAGCTGAAATTTTAATATTTTGAATCAAAATTCTTTTTTTTGACCAACGTTTTGAACCAAAATTAGTCATATCTGAAGCTATATCGCATAATATTATACAAAAAGGTTGGCTAGTAGCTCTTTACCAAATATCACTCGGTGCATTTAAAAACAAAAATTGTCCATAACAAGTGTACAGAAATAGTTCTTTTTTTTAATTAACCAATTTGTCATTGCTCGAGTTTAAATTCAAATAGCACATATATATAAATGTGAACCAGATCTTTATTTACAAGAATCTGTTTTCATCGCTCCCTCTCTCTCAACTTCTTTATCTTTCTCTTTATTACAGTGCTTCTTTCACTAAACATCATACTTGTGTCTTCAGTTCCAGTGCCATAACTTTTGGTTAATTTCCTCTCCATTTCTTGCATACGAAAAGTTCGTCTTGGTATTTGTGATTTGTCATCTCTCTTCAAAACGTGGAGGAGACATCTTTGACCGTTCTTGAAAACTCGAACTGAAGCAAGATGGGTAGAGCAGCGAGATGGTTCAAGGGCATTTTCGGTATGAAAAAGAGCAAGGAGAAAGAGTACCGAGGTTCCGGCGACGGAGAATATCCCAGCAAAGGAGGAGGAGAAGTCGGTGGGTCACTAATTCATCAAAACGTCCTCCAAACAGACTCTGTCTGGCTCAGAACCTACTTGGCGGAAACAGACAAGGAACAGAACAAACACGCCATTGCGGTTGCTGCCGCCACTGCTGCAGCAGCAGAAGCAGCAGTTGCAGCGGCCCAAGCTGCCGTCGCGGTGGTTAGGCTAACAAGCAACGCGAAAACCGGAAGATATTCCGGACGGAACGGAGTTTCTGGGACCACAACGGAGCGGTGGGCCGCGGTGAAGATTCAAAGTGTCTTCAAGGGCTATTTGGTAAATTCATAACTCTTCAAAACCTTTTGCCATGTGGCTATCGTTCTAGATTCGGATTTGTAAAGTAAAGCATGTCTGTACATTGCTTGCTTCTTACACATCTTTCTCAATGAAACAGTACACGTCTTTGCTAGTTACAAAATATTAGGTTTTATACTGTATATTATTATTAAGTTTTTCTTATAATTTTTAATATTAATTTGAATCTTATTCAAGGCGAGGAAAGCGTTAAGAGCGTTGAAAGGTTTAGTGAAGCTACAAGCTCTAGTGAGAGGGTACTTAGTTCGCAAACGCGCCGTCGAAAAGCTTCATAGCATGCAAGCTCTTATCAGAGCACAAACCAGCGTTAGGTCTCAACGCATAAACCGCAACAACATGTTTCACCCTCGACATTCTCTGGTAAGAAGAACAATTTATTTATTTATTTAGTATTTCTCTGTCCTAGCATTAATCTGATAGTCTCTATGGTCTACAAACTTTGATATACAATAGGAGAGGTTTGATGATTCAAGAAGCGAAATCCATAGCAAGAGAATATCAATATCTGTCGAGAAACATATCAACAACAACAACACGTACGATGAGACCAGTCCCAAGATTGTTGAGATTGACACTTACAAAACGAAGTCAAGATCGAGGAGAATGAATGTTGCTGTATCCGAATGCGGAGATGAAGATTTCGAATGGAGTTTTCCGTGGAGAGAAATGTAAATTTCCTACGGCTCAAAACACGCCAAGATTCTCCTCTTTGGCGGCAATGAATAATCATCATTACTACACACCGCCTTCGCCGGCAAAAAGCGTTTGCAAAGACGCTTGTTTTGGGCCTAGTTATCCTGGTTTGATGACACCTAGCTATATGGCTAACACGCAGTCGTTTAGAGCCAAGGCGCGTTCGCATAGTGCGCCGAGACAGCGTCCTGATAGGAAGAGGTTGTCGCTTGATGAGATTATGGCGGCTAGGAGTAGCGTTAGCGGCGTGAGGATGGTCCAACCGCAACTGCAGTTACTGAAACAGCAACAAGAGAAACGTTCTTCTTGTAATTATGATCATCAGTTTCCTCAAGAACCGGCGGGTTTTAGATTCTATAATTAGAAAGAAAACGTTATTTTCGTCCTTGAGAAGAGTACGTCATAGATTTGACTTTTCTTCAAGGACTACTTTGGGTGTTTTATTTTCTCCCTTTATTTTCGGGCTCTTATTTTGTAAATGTTTGGTTTGGAAAAAATGTTAGTTTGTTTTTAAATATTAAAAAGTCACTTTAACCACTCCAAGCGAGTTTTAAAATGTCAAATTTGTTTGTAGATTTTTTTTTCTGATGATGTTTCTAGTTACTACTAAGACCATCTCCAACCCAACTCTATTTTATTCTCTACTTTTTCTTCTAAAATAGAAAAATTCTATTATAGAGGTGGATTTGCTCCAATGTATGCCTTTATAATAGAGTTCCTCTATTTATAGAGGAAAATATAGAGATATGCTATTTCCATCTCTAAATATAGAGGCAAAAAATAGAATTCCTCTATATTTTCCTCTAAAATAGAGAAACTCTATTATAGAGGCATACATTGGAGTAAATCTACTTTTATAATAGAATTTTTCTATTTTAGAGGAAAAAATAGAAGTGTACATTGGAAATGCTCTAAGACAATTTACTCGTTACCACTACACACGACCTCTTTCATGTTGAAATGTTTTTCCTTATGATGAATTAGTTAAGGTTACATGTTAGAATAATAAGCTGTTTCAATTCTTTGATAAAAAAAAGCTGTTTCGATTCATCATTATGTATAACAAACAATAATTTTATACTTCCTCTACTGTTTTAAAGAAGTGTCATTTGATATTTTTTAGACATATTAAAAAACTAATTGAAATGTATTTATGTTTTTAATAATTATATTTATCTAAACAGTAATATTTGATACTAATAATTTTTTATAAGATTATTCATTTTGTAACAAATATTAATTTTTAAATATATATAGAATGACACTCTTTGTTTAATAAAATTTTCTTTTTATCAAAAATACATTGCAGAAGGAGTATTATATATACATTAAAGGTCTACTAAACTTATTTTTCTTGGTTAATTGAAGTACTTTTTGAGTACTCAAGGTTAATTGAACTTGTGACATCTGTTTTGGAGAAATTTGAAATTTCAAAGATTGGAGTGATCGAGAAGATATTATTATCAACTAACTATGATGACGAAATGAGGTTGAAATTTGCAATAAATTGGAATCCATGTAGCGTCAGACAAGTACGATATGACGTTTTCATTGCTATGAAAATTTTCAAAATCTTTTGTAATGTTTCTGTATCTAATCATTATTAAAACCACCAGGGAATATAATTGGCGGAGACCGATACGTGCCTACGTCATCATATTCGCTCTTCTGAAACCCCAAATACATATATTTTTTAATTTCAACTACGGCTTTTTTTTTTTGAATATTAAACTATAGTTAATTTCAACTACGGCTTTTGATAAGCTCTGTTTACCATGTCCAAATTAAGAAACCTCTAAATTTTGATCCTCCAATGCAAGTTGTTTATTTTGAAGTGCTTAAAAGAATATTAAACATTCTTTTATTTTAGATGAAACTTATTAGTTTGGTGAGAATGAGATAATGTGATATTGGTTTGGATTGGTGAGAAGAGAGAAGATGTGATCTTGGTGAGAAGAGAGAAGATGAGATAGTTTGGTGATGAAACTATTGAGGAGATAATATGAATTGGTCCAAAGAAAGAAACAGTTTTGTCCAATTTATAATGGCTGATACAAGTCTTTGTATACAACCTCATGACATACAAGACATACAAATGCATACAAACGAGACTACTCATGGCTACACATACCTTAATACAAAGAATACTCTCTTTAGTTAGTCTGGTCTTGGGGAACCAAAGATATATGAAGAATGCCAGCTTTGCCTCGCAGTAGAGCGGAACCCTTGATGAAAACAGGGCATAAAAAACATAAGTATATACATCTCAATTCTTCTGAAAGTATATCTATAATCAAGAGCACCAACCAGGAAGCAAAAGTATCTCCGACTCTTTCGAAAATGGTCAAAGCAGCCATTAAAATCCTGCAACAAGTTTAAAGAGGAAGAAGATAAGACTTTAGTTTTACAACAAGAAAAATGACAAACCAATACTGGCACCAGAAACGAAGCCTCACTATGGGACCTCAATGAAAAGATGAGAGTCATACACAAGCCCTCTCGTTAGAAACGATCCAATCATTGTCTCACACCTGATAGAGAGATGAACTAACAAACAATAAGTGTTTAAACAGCATCGTCAATCCACAAAATTATTGTCAAGTAAAACTTTGTAGATTCAGAACCAAAGATTTCAACAAACAAGAATCAACAAGCAGAATCAATCAATATATAGCTTAGATCATCTCAACCAAGTACACATACTGAAGCACAAGAAATAACTTGAATCTGAGAGGAACGAAAATGGACTGTGAACGAGATTCCGATTCGATGTATTGGAGCAATATTCGAAAAATTGGATTTGATACAGAAACTAGCAACAGTGAACTAAGATTAACGCCGATCGCTATCGATAAACACAATCTCAAACAAGGCGAAGAAGAAGATGAATCGATTTTCCTATTTGAACCGAATGAACACAGTACCTCCTGAGAATGTAAATGAAATCGAAATACTGCAGGGAGAGTTCGAGGGAGCTGGTTTCGAGACGCCGGCGAAAGGAACGGATTGATCGGTGGAATGTGGGTGGTGACCGTTACGCAGACGGTGGCGAGAGAGAGAGGCTTGAATGAATGCCGCGTGTCCCTTAAGCGTCGACTCCTGCATAGCTTAATTAAGCGTCGCTGCTTCTCATTATAGGTAATTTTCTTTTATTTTTAATCAAAATTAAGTTAAGCAACTGGTATAAGCAGTCCCGTTAAAGATGCTCTAAGAGCTACATTTACCTCGTAATCTGTCAAAAAGATTCCTTAATAGCCTTTTAATTAAGGTTGTACTAGATCATGACCCGCTCGACCGAGCGGGAGTTAATTTTTTTTTTATCTTTGTTTTTACTGAATGTTATACATGATCGCAATATGTATTAATATAAAATTTTGATAAACAACAATGTGTACTAATGTGTTTAAATAAGCAATGTGTTTAATTACTAAATTTGATTTTTAAATTTTATGATAACGTAAAGTAATTTTTTCTATATTATTTAAAATATATAGTGCTATATATTTTGTATTTTCAACATTTATCATACAAAACTTACATTGGAATATTATTTATATAAAAATATGTGTAACATAATATATTTATATATTATATAAACATATGCACATCCGCACGGGTTTTATTTTTAAAATGTATTCTATATTATTTAGTTTTATGTAGTATCGAGTTTGTATATTCAATTTTGTGTTTAAAGAACAATATCAAAACTGTCTTTCGTATGTAAAAATAACATTTTGCAATCGCGAGTTGTGTCTTTTTATTGTAACACAAAATTTTATATAAAACTTATGTTTTTTTGTACATTGCGAAATTTAATTTTTTAAAATAATTATTACGTAATTTCAAAATGAGTTTGATCTCCGAGGTCTAATATATTTTGTGTGTAATGGTTCAAAGCATTTTTGATATATATTATATTTCAGTTTGGTTTGTTTTTAGTATTACTGTATAAGTATAATACTATACAATATTACTATATTCTATACAATATATGAAGCTATGTGTTATTTGTTTTAGAAAGTAGATTAAGCCCAACATAGTTATAAGAATAGTCATATCTTTATGTATGTTTTATGACTTATTTACCTAATGTTATTCGTACTAATAAAATTAATATGGCCAATGAAAGTATACTGATCAATTTAAAATGAATTGTATAGGGTAATTATAGAACGATTAATATTTTTAGTATTCTTAGTATATATCTTATTTAAATCGACATGTAATAAATGTAAAAATCATATATGGAATATGGACAAAAAGAAGAACTGTATTTAAGGAAATACATCAATGCAAAATTAGGCTATAGTACATATTATATATAAATAATGAGATATTTAATTTAAATATATGAAGTTCATCTTTAAAAATTCACCTACAAGAAGTTGTAATGTTCCTGTTTTAATAAGATAAATTCTAACCATAACTATAGTTTAGTTTAGGCTCTAGACGAATATGCTTTTACATTTAAAAAAAGTGGAAGTAAATTCGTCTGTTTTTGATCACATGACACTGTTTTCTTTGTTGTTGTTAACGATCACATCAGAATATTTAAGTAGTATATAGTAAAGCATTTATTTGGTTGATGAGCTACTTGCATTTGCTCCAAGTTAGCTAAGATATTAAATTATCAGCATTGGTACATTTTCACAACATATTTAATGTATAATATAGTGTAGAAGTATAATTAAGTTTTAGTTAAACTAAACTAATTTTAAACAGAACTAATATAAGACTAGGTGATAATCTGCGTCTTACACAGAGTGAAATTTTTTTTAAAATATTATAACTTTGAATTTATAGGTATTAGAAAGGTAAAAGTAACAAGAAAAAATATTACATGGTATATAATAACAGATTCAACAAAACTGTGTATGTCTATATAAAGTAAGTTTCAATTTTTTTAAAAAAAAATTGTATATTTGTTTTGTTTAATTGAAATATAGTCCGTAGAAGTGAATCTATAAAAGTAAACGAACACTTATAATAAATTAAATTATGAAGTAAAGATAAAACGAAGCATAGAAAATAGAATTATTGATTTCATAAAATAAATTGTAAATATAAGATAAAACGAAACAGAAGTAATAAGCAATAGACTAATAAAATATGAAAGAAACAAAACTAAAAAAAAAAACTGAGAAAATCACAACTGCTATGAAAAGTGTTTTCAAAATTCTTCGTCTTCGATCTTATTATGAGTAATAACAAAAGATATCAGCTTGGGAAACTAAACACAGTTATTTAACAAAATATATAAACGAAATGTATTATCTCATTCTAAAAGCATCAATTTCTGGAATATCATTGGGTTCGAGGACAATTTTGGAAAAACCATCAGTATTAATAAAGTTCTTCAATCGACCTATTATGAAAGACAAAATAATGTTAGCAAAATATACAGATAATATCACCTCCAACTTTTTTATATAAAATAATTAAAATAATTACCCTCAAAGACAAGGCATCAACAGAATCCTCACCCCAAAAAACGCGTGTGGTTTCTCTCTCTCCCCAAAAAAACCTCTCGCATCTCTCTTAAATAGACGACGGAACCTTAACTCCGGCCCGGTTAATCCGGTGCCGGAGGCATCTCTTCTTCCTTTTCTCTCTTTTTTCTTTGCTTTCTCTCCTCTTCCTTGATCTTGGCTGATATGCTCGTGTGCTCTGGGTCGGAGTTCCTCTCATAGTTTCTGATTGAAACTGACGGTGGTAAGATCTGGCGCTTGGAGTCGCGGCGAGGTCAACGAGATGGCGGGAGGAAGAAAGTCGGCTTTTAGGGTTATTGGAAGAAACAGATCTGGTTTTCCCCTTTTTCAGATCTCGTTGATTCCGGTCCGGTGACGGCGCGTGGCTCGGGAGACGCCCTCTACTCCTTGATTCTACGTCTCCAGAAGACGGTGAGGCGAGCGGAGGAAGACTCGACGGCGGATGGACAGGGTATCGTTCTCTGGTTTTGGAGAACACATGAACAATGACTCCCGCCGATAAAAATGGTCAACAGGAAGATATTATAGCGGTGGTTCGTGGTGGTGACACATTACCCTAGTGCTGAAAGTTTTATCTTTTGGTGTGTGTCTCACTTCTCTGAAAGTCCGAAGAGCTATACCGACCGGCGTTTTGCGGAGCCAAAACCCGTTTTTCATTCGGATCTTGTGTCCGTTTTAGGCTGAGGGTCGCAACGTTCGAAGACCAAGAGAATGAGGAGGTCCCGATTATGCACCTTAGTGAAGAGGCTATTGGGTCATGAGCTTTAATGTCGATCATTAGGATCCTTAGCAGTTCCAATTTTGTTTCGGTGAAGTCTGTAATTCTGTTGTGTTAGTAGACGTTTGATGTACCATGAGGTCAATTTAGGTGTGGTAGAAGAGATGAATCAGTCCGAGTCGTGGATTGATTTCATTCTCGTGGTGGTCCGATATGCACTGAGTTAAGGTTAGGTAATGTTAGTTCCAATCAAGTGAGCTAGGATGATACTAGACCAACTCAATGCATTTGTGGTGAAAGTCTATTGTGGTCAAGTATGTTCTTGTATCATGATTTGGTTAATGAAAGTAGTTGTTGAGTTAAAAAAAAAAAAATAATTACAATACGTTATCTATTCTCCGGTTAATTTGCGAAAACTGTAAAACACAGAATAAAATATTTGCATCTTTAGAATTCTATAAATCTTAGAAAATATGAGCAAGTGCACCATAAGTGACACACTTAACGACAACATTAGTGTAATCAGAAAAACATGGCTCTAACTGGTGACCTCTTGAAACTTAAGGAACAAGAGGGAATGATACGTTCCTGTTAATTCCTTTTTTTCTTTTACCATTCATTGGTAATTTTTGACATAAATGGAACACACATAGTTCCTCATTATTCCTCTTCGTATATGGAACGACAGAAGAAAGTATTCCCTATCAATTTTGGCTAGGAACTAAATGGAAAATAACAAAACTTGTTTAATATCTGTTAACATGAATTAGAAAATTAACATTTTAATTTATTTAGTCCTCCACGTCCATTGCTTCTATTATATATGTGAAAACTATTCTACTCATCTAACCTAAACAAACCGTCATAGTTCTTTGACAAACAAGAATTACATACTTTTTATTACAATTGTTAAACTAGTTCTATATCATAACAAGTAATTAAGCTGGAAAATAACATAATATGTTGTATGTGTTAGTTAGATATCATGTTCCTCTCTGCACCTATTTCTTTTGTTGGTTACCATTTAGAGGGAAAATGTATTTCATTCCCTCTCTGCATCTATTCCTTTTAATATATTCATGTTCATTCCTTTTTTTTATTGTTCCAATCGTTCCTCATGTTCCCGGAATGGTCACCAGTTAGAGCCATAATATTTTAGCGCATGCGATAAAGTTCTATCTAATAGATTGAGATAATTTCCTTTTGGATTATAGCGGTTATCAAAAATATCAAGGGACCCCAATCAATTCATTAAGAAAAATTAATAACTAACATACCAATTTCGATATATTTTTTTTGAAAAAACATACCAATTCCAAGGGAAAAAAATTATGTGCTGTTGAATACACGGTATCAATAATATTAAAAACTAAGATTTCTTAGCAAAACAACACGCTGTTTAAGAACATACTGTATGATCCTTTCAAGAATACACGATCAGTAACCTTAACGAAAATAAAAACTACACTTCACAGTTAATAAATCCATTATTTACAACATGTGCAATTGTATGATCCATTCAAGAAGTCAGTGTTAATATAACAAAAATGATATTATAGTCATACATGATGAGGGAGAAGAGTGGCTCTTGAATATTCGGTTTATTGATCCTATACAGAACAGTGAATAACTGTAAAACATACATCGGTGATATCATATGATATATAACATCGAACTATTATGTTAAGCTACAATTTAATGAATAATGGCAATATATGTAATATGTCTAGTAAGAAAAAGACTTTTAATTATAGAGTGTGAAAATAAATATGGTGTTACTACGTAGAAAATGACATTTTGATTAATAATACATAAGCTAGATCTCGACCCGCACAACCGTGCGGGTTTTATTTTCATTTTTATATGTATATATACTTATTTAGATCATTAGTAGTATACATTTTTAATTTTAATCATATATTTAAATATTTATAAAGCTATTTCAAATACAATAATATATAGTTTGCATGTTGTAAATAATGTAGTTTGCATGTTGTAAATAATTAACATGATTGATTGTGATTATATAATAAATAAAAATAAAATATAATATTTTATTTTTCATTTTATAAAAACAATTGAATATATTAATGTATAATAATATTTCAAAACTAATTACGGAATTAGTTAAAATATTTACATATAATTTTGAAAATTAAGATCTTGTTAAGATCTTTTTAAAAGATTTTTCGAATTAAAAAAAAAAAAATATATATATATATATATATATTTAAATTTTAAATGAAAAGATATCAAAAGATATTATGATTAAAGTAGTTCAAAGATTAATAATGATTAAAAATGTAGTGTGACCAAGTATAGTAGATAGTCTATTTTTAAGAAAATCACACATGAATTAGAAGTCATGACTTCTGTTTTAATATAATAGATATATCTTGGTTACCTGATACTCGCTCTGTTTTTTAAAGATGTATGTTTTGGAGTTTTCACACATATTAAGAAAACACATTAATCATGCATTGTTTTTAGAAAATATCAAATTTCAATGCATTTTAACCAATAGTCTTTCAATAAATTCAATTAATTTTATTGAAAATTGCAATTTTTATATAGAAAACATAAAAAATACATCTTTTTGAAACAAATTTTTTCTCCAGAACATCCATCTTTTAAAAACAGAGGGAGTATTAAGGAAAATCGCAACATGCTCAAACTGTTTCAATTAAGGGGATAATTCCAGTTGCAAAAACGTTAAGATCACGAGGTGTAGTCGGTGATCAAAGATGTAGTTTGTGTAGCGCTGAGGAAGAATCTATTAATCGTAGTGTTTGTCATAGAAATATGTTGAAGATCGCAACATGCTAAAACATACATCGTAATGTTTATTTTTCAGCTTTAAACATTTTCTTTCTTTTTTATTGACAGTAAAATACTAAGATGCATTTACTACTCGAAACGTGTTCACATTTGGGAGGGGGGGGGAGGGGTATAAAAGCAGTGTGCAGTGTACAGTACGAGAACATCAAAGTCTTTTCATTTTAGTACGATGACATCTGGAAAGCATATCGTTGTTCTCTTACTGTTTCTCCTACCGGCAACGGCAACGTTGACGAGTACGAGAACACATCAAATCTCTGTTTATTTATTTTTATTATTTCTTTATCGTTCTACAGCTTGGATCGGTTGGACTACACATGTCACGACTAACAAACTGTACATAATGGCTAGAGATCTATATAACATGATTACAAGTAAAAGGTCGAGACACAATACTCAACTGTGAACAAAGAAAAGAAACTACGATATTATGAATAGGATAAGATCCGACCATCAGTCATTCTACAACTTGAGAGAAACTCTAAAGGCTATGCAAAACCATGTGCCGTGCGAGTTAACATGAAAATATCATACTTTATACGTCTGATGAATGTTACTCATTTTTTACTTTCTTCCTTTTTAGGACTTTGCAACTTTCTTATTTCTTACACAAACTATAGTATACTAGGACCGGTCCGCCCTACGGGGGGTTGTTAATTTTAAAATAAGTTTAATAGTTTTCGACATTTTTTGAAACATTGTACATTTTTATTCTTTTAATATTTTTTTTATATTTGTTCTTGTGAGGTATGTAAAATATGATATGTTAAAGGAATTTAAGCACGTAAAATATGTGTTTTAGAGTCTGTATATGTAATCGATTGTTTGTGTTTTGTGTTAGTGTCAATATGACATATTTTAGCTATCTGGGAGTTTGTTAATTTCGCGATACGACAGAGCCGCCACTGGTTTACGTAATGTAAAATTCAAAACAGAAGCAGTATAAAACGTTAGGCGCCATTGTTTGTAAATGATGTTTTCAGGAAGCATAAGATTGGTCAATAACACTGTGGCTGTAAATCATGAGGTGAAACTGATGAAGACGTAAAGTTTTAAATTCGGATTGGAGATAACAAAAGAACGTATCCAGTCCGATGATATCTCTGCGCCTTCGTTTCCTTTATTTACGCTTGTTGATTTCACTGCAGGCAATGAGATGTCCAAGTACGTTTGCCCAAAAAAAAAACGATTGTTACTAATTGCCAATTGTTTTAGATTCAAAGGGTTGGTTATATGTTTCTATTATTCCTGATTTTTATACGTATAATAATATTATTGTGATTCTCTAAATGATTTTTTTTTTAAATTACAGTGTAATTACTTGACTTTGTTTGATTTCTTTTATGTCATCAATTATCAGTATGTATGTGCTTATGTTTTCTTTGTAGAGTTGTTGTCTTTTGTGGCACTCATCTCGACTTTTTAATTATTCACTTTAATTTCAAAGTTCAGGTGTGTATTGTATAAAAGAAATCGTTTTAATAAATAGCGTCTAGGTATATGCAGATTAAAAAATACATAGAATTCATGATGTTGGGACAGAAGAAAAGAACCCAATATCAATCACATATCAAGAGATTATATATAACTCTATCATCATTTAAGCTCGTCTGCCAGAATCATCATGGAAAGGAATAGGATAGTCATTGGCCCCAAAAGCCTTGAAATCTTTTTAAAAAAACTTTATGCTCTTTCCCCAGAATAGAAGACAACAAATACATTGGCCGTAGTCTGAAATGCACTTTATATATGCAGGGGCTCTATGCTTCATTCCTTACAGCGTTTGACATTCCTGGCGGAGCAACTTAACCTCAACCGTGGAGGAACATCGACCGGACTTCAAAACAGAAATAAGAACAGAGAAGTTAGCCATTTATCAGAGAATAAGTTTACTTAGTTGCTATCAAAGATTGAAAGAATGATTTTCAAGAGAGGAAAGTACAGATGGATAAATTATTTATATTTTCTAATCCTTATATAATCTTATTATTTATAGAATAAGTTTACCAACTATTTATATGTAATTGAAGGAAACTAATTCAAAAAAGGTATGAACATAAAAATCACATTCAGTTTAGTTAACACCTGCATCTTGACTCTCTGTCACTTAAGTCGATAAAAACATTGGAAAATATCGGAAAATATGATAGACTAATAAAACCTAACACTTGTGAGCAATATCTCTCAATTACGGTACCTGCTTCCACGACTGTATTCTCTGTCTTTGTTCCGAGCATGGTCATAGTCATAATCCAGATCCTTGCCTCCTCTTTCCCTCTCTCGGCTTCTGCTTCTGCTTCTCAGTCTATCCTTGTCGTAAGTTTTGATGATCTATATGCTTATCTCTACGGTCTCTTTGCCTGTCTCTGCTCCCCTCTCTTCCATCTATATCAACACCTGCCACAGATAGATACAATTTGTCAACACCGAATAAACACATTGGATCATGATTTTTTTTTGTGAAAAGCGGCAAACAAACATCTTAAGATTAATAGACTGACCACCAAGAACACAACCATATTGAGAAAAAAGTTTGTGTTAATGTTTCTTCTGTGCTTGAGAAAGAGATGCCTGGAAACAAAACAAAGGCTCCCAGATTTTTAGTGCAGTCCCTGAAACTGACATAAAGAAGAAGAAGAAGCTCATACGATCTGCCAAAAAAAAGACATGTAAAAGTTTCAAACCTTAAGTTCGGTAAGACAACTGGACGTTTAAGACCATCTCTTCTAAAATCAAATTGTATCAACTGGTAATCAGTGCATACAGAAAAAAAATCAAATCAATGATATAATCTTAACTAATAGACAAATCCCTGAAAAAAACCATTTACGAAATTCACGGTAAGTAGCAATCACGAAAAGGGAAATCAGATTAAGATATAACGAATTAAAGACTGATTTCATGGAGCAACCGAAGAGGTCGTATCAGAGACGCGAATTAAAGACACTCGGAGTAATTACGATGAGCACGCAACGCATCCGTTACAGCATCCGTTTCGTCAAGGTCGGCGCCAATGGAGACAGGGAGGACGAAGGAGAGGACTCTCAAACTCGATTAGGGTTCTCGCGCAACATGATACACTGGGCCAAGAGACACACACATTAAGCCCATGAAGCAAATAACATTACACGCGAAGCCCAGGACGAAGAGACCATCACGCTGCGTTTCATTAAACGTGACACGTGTCAACGTCGCAGAAACTCTATTTCTGACGTGTCGTCCTACGTGTCAGAAGGAGAGAACCAACCCTTCTTTATATATATAGATGTCCTAATTATCATAAAGTAGCTCAAAATTAAGGTTAGTAATTTATAATGCTCTGAAAGTGTACGGAGCAGGATCCACCTCCATTGCCATATCTGAATCAATGATTGCGTGACACAAAAAACAAACTGCTGACACCAAGTACCAATCCTAGCAACACGCATAAGTTAGATCAGAGGATCAATGATTGCGTGACACAAAAAACAAACTGCGACACCAAGTACCAAGAGCTTACATACATCAAACCTTTCATTCCTAATTTTCAAATCTTTTAATTATAGAGTGTGAAAATGAATATAGTGTTATAACGTAGAAAATGACATTTTGGTTAATAATACATGAATATAAAGTTAGTTTTTAGGAATGCTCTTATTTTAATATTAAAGAGGTTATATGGATAATTTCTAGAAAGTCATCTTTCTTTACTTTTCAATACTAATATGTTATTAATTATAATTTAGAAAGACATCTAAAACTACCAGTAACGATGCTCATAAGAGAACTGATCACATGATAATGTCAAAACTATCGATCGACTAATGTGTTTAAACTATCTATCACTGACTATATTTTAAGTCCTGGATATTCAGGTTTTCAGTTTGATTCCGATTTAGTTTTTCTGGTTTTCAGTTCGGTTTCAATTTTTTGATTTTAAAACTATAAGATACACTACTGTAATTGATAGTTTTCAGTTCGGTTTCAATTTTTCAGTTTTAAAAATATAAATCCACTATTGTAATTGATATGATCCCGACATAAATCAAATTTATTTTTAGGTTCGGGTTCTGGATAAGTGTACGAAAAGCCTAGTCTCAACTGAAGGTGGAAAAGAGTAAAAACTTGGTAAACGTAACAATCATTATTAAAGAACCTGAAGGTGGAGACATGGTCGTAAATAGTCGACATTTTAAAGGGATTATCCTTTTCTCAAAGTTTGAAAAACTGTGAGATGAAACAATAAGAAAAGAAAAAAGAAAAGTAGTTGCATCTTCCTAAAAAAATGCTTTCTCTTTATTTTACAAGACCTCCCCCGCCCCACTCTTTCTTATGACGCAAGAAAAGATCCTTTGCTTTCAGCAGAGGGCTTCAAGAAAATCTACTGCTTACGGAGTCGTAGCTTGGAACATTCAACACTGCAACAAAAAATCAACAAAACGATATCATAACAAAGTAAACTGGAACAAGTCAAAAGGAAAAAAAGTTTATTTTTCTATACCTGATCCTAAAGATGCCATCGTCAATGGCTTTGCAATAATCTTGCTGGTGAAATCTGCTATGTCCTTTAAGGTGAGTTGGTCAACTGTCTTCAAGAATGCATCCACTGGCTTCCTGCAAATATAAAACCGATTAGACAAGACCCCCGGTTATAAGTTATAACCACCGGTTAAAGAGGTGGAATGTGTTTATGTAGTTAGGATACCTCTCTCCGTATGTAAGTATCTGTCTACCGATGTCTTCTGATACAATCATCTGCAAATCACACCAATCAATTACAATTCCACTATATCTCATGGCTTAAAAAAGGAAGAAGAGGGTGGACTGTTATAACTTATAAGTGACCTACCCTAGATTCAAGATTCATCAGAATTGCAGATTTCGTTGCTGCCTTTGGCACGATCAAGATGTTTCTGGTTAACTGCAAAAATACATATAAACCAAAGGTTATAATATGTTTTTTTTAATGTATACATAAATAAATGGTTCAAAAAAAATATCATAGGAAGGAGTGTAAATTTTACAAAACCTTTTCCTTCAGCAACAGCTTTCATTTCATCAGCTACTAATTCAATTCCCTTTGCAGCATACTCAGGACTCTGCAACCCCCAAAGTCAAATGTAACCAAACCACCAAATAATCAACAACTAGAAATTAGTGGAAAAAAAACTCACAGTGCAACCATAGATTCCAAACAATCCGGCGTTGTTAAAAATGCTAGTGAATGCAGTGCATGATTGAAACTCCTGGTATTGGTTCAAAATACGGAGATCTGCATTCTCACAGTTAAGAAATATTCAGTTTATAATCATCATCATCATCAGTTACTGACTATGAGACCAAGATGGAACTGCGAGTAGAAAGAAACAAAGACACTGAGAGACTTACAGAGCCAAGAGTGCATTCCCTTGCCAGGACCTCCCGCAGAGAATGAGCCACCTCCTCCCATAAGCATCTTAACAAGAATAATATTTTTTTTTTAACATCACTAAGCTGTACATATCAAAAAGAACTAGAGTAACATATCTGAGTTAAGCACCTGAAGAACAGTGGCCATAACAGCTTCCTTCTCTTTATCCCATCCTGGCACTCCAAAAGAAAGCGCAAAATGTGTAGCCTAAGAATCGCATAGAAAGAACACATTAGGAACAATAAACCATTCTTCAACTCAAACAAACAACAGACTCATTGAAAGGCGTGCATACCTCATCACCAGTATGTTGACGGAAATCTCCACCAACATATTCAGACTTAGGCTCCGCTGGTCGAGTTACATTAGGAAGGTCAGAGAGTAATGGCTCAACCACTTTTAAAAGCTCCTCATGTTCTACTCCACTAGCTGCTAACACCATTCGTGGGGCAGTGTAGTTCTCCTAAATAATATTTCAAGTTCCAAATGAGTAAAGAACAAAAGAAGACACACATATACACTACGATATAACTAACTAAAAGCAACGAACTGTCTTACGGAAACGAACTTCTCCAAGACGTCTCCATTTAATCCACTGAGTGCAGATTCAGGTGCGTACAAAGGATTAGCCATTGCGCCAGAGTAAGCAGCGGAATGAGCCGCCTCGAGGAGATAACTCATAGGGTTCTTTGCAAGCTCTCCTATCTCCACTTTCACTTTCCCGAGCTGTCAGTTGAAGGAAACACAACGTCAAAAAGAGATAAATTGCAAAACATGACATGATGATGATTACCTCTTCGTTGACTTCCCAATCGAGGAAAGCAGGGTTCCTCACACTGTCGACAAGCACTTCAACCATGTGAGGAACATAGGTTTTGAGAGCATCGATGGTGTAACCCATCTGCTCTCGGGAAGCAGAGGCAGAAGTGCTTGCTCCCATGGACTCTATCTCCCTCACAAGGCGAAGATGGCTTCTGTTCAACGTGCTCTTGAAAGCCATCCTCTCAAGCAAGTGCGTAGCTCCGCGTGAATAAGGTGTCTCGTAGATAGAGCCACAGTCAACGTATAAACCAACCGAAGCTGCTGGATTCTGAGTAAACATAAATTCATTAAAAAAAAGAATTCACTCTTTGAAAGAGAAGTTGAAGCTGAGGTTATAAATTCTCACCGGAGACATCTCAGAGGCTATTTTGAGACCATTGGGAAGAGTAGTGGTCTGAAGCTTGCTAGGTTTGAGATTATCAGAGAGTGATGGTGGAAGAGAGACACCTTCCAAGGGAATGTTCAACGAAGGAATCGAGCTACCTAAGAAAACTGGTGAAGCCGTTGCAATAGCAGCAGTTGAGCTTGCATAGCGGGATGCCCTGAAACCGCGGCTAAGACAGCCCTATAAACGAGGAAAAAAAATCATAAATTCCTATCATGCATCCATTACACGATGAGTGCTCAATGAGACAAAAGTGAGCTACTTTCCTCAAAATGTCAAAATCTAAAACCAATTGATAATGGATTAGAAAAAAAATTGTTAATTGAGAAAGTGGAGTGGGAGACTGACCGTAAGAGCCTTGGCTCGTAAAGCTGCCATGCGGTACATGACGACGGCGAAACCCTAGATCGGTCTGGACGAGTCTCGGTGGTTGCTGACGACAGGAGGGGAGAAGGCCTCTTTCTCCTTAATACTTTGCTTCTTTAAATTACTTGGACGGTTGACAAAAAAAAATTACTTGGACGAGATCAATTTATTAATGGGCCATTAAAATGTAATGATCTTGGCCCATATTTGTATCTATACTATTAAAGCAGAATCCATTTTGCCATTGGTTTTCAACTTATTTACCATGAAATGCCATTATTATTTAATTTTTTATTAATAGTTAAAATTGACCAAGATTTTCTCTTTTATTTTCTCCATTTAATTGATTAAGCTTCCTTTTTAATAGCTTAGTCAGATTTGGAAACATATATATTCATTACAAAATGTGGACCATAATATTATGTCATTGCAAAAGGTGAACTCAACCATTGTTATCTTTATAATTACTTTTACATCCAAAACGTGAACCAATTCTAATATATACAATATGTTAAAATTTATTATAGGTGCAGCAGAAGAATATAAACTCCGAACACACAAAACCATAACCATATTTCTTTTTTATTTAAAACAACTTAAAAATTGATTTATATCTATATTATTAAACCAGAATTATTTATAGGACTCTGGTTTAGTCTTCGTGCTTAAAATATTAAAATTTGGATTTGTTTGAGTAAATTATCAGTTTCTGTACAGATTCAAAACTACTTAATTAACAAAATGATCTTCATTTTGTTAGGATCCTCCATTTGGCAAAACAAATTATGTGTTAATAATTTTTTTTTTCATAACAAAACTTTCTTTTCATTATTAACTACTATATATTTACTTTAAAAATTAATTATTAAAAACCAAACATTAAGCTATAATAATTACAAATTCACGTCAAGAAAAGCTAAAAAATAATTTGAAACATCAAAATACAAATTCGTCAATTAAATACTTCATCATAAAATATTTAATGTAAATTTAACTTAAAATATACATTGGTTTAAATAAAAAGTTTTTATCCAAAAACGTAATACCACGCTTTTAAAACGTGAATCAAAATTATACTATTAAAGCAAAATTTAACCGATACTATTAAAATAAGTTTAACTTCTGGTTAAATAAATATAATCATATTACGGATTAGAATTATTTAGAGTCTTCAAAAATTTAGTCATATTTAAAAAAAAAGTCATATAAATAAATTTAATAAAAATTTCATAAAAAGTTAAAATATATAATTTATCAAAAATCATAATTTTTATTACGTGAGACAATTTTTCAACAGAAAATATACCCGCCCTTTTTAAGGGCGGGTCAAAATCTAGTAATAATCTAAAGCACATAAAGGTATATGCCCATTATCTATCTATACTGTTAATTTGTTTATTTCTCATATTTCCATGATTTTAAATTGATGTCATTAGTTTATAATTAATATGTCATAGCCTATATTTATAAATTATTAAATTTATTTTAGTATTAAAATACCAAAAAGTAGATATATAATTAATAACACTAAATTTTATTTATAATTTTTTTAACGTGATTTCTTCTTGATATTTTAATTTTTTTATTCTTATTATTGAGTTGCAAGAATAACATTTATTTTTAATTTATGTTAAAAATTTAATATTTATTTGTTTTCATTTTAAAATATTTTTATTTGGAATGGAATATATTTTAAAGGATGATTCCTTTTTTCCCTTGCCATTCAGAAAAAAGAATTATCTTTTAAAATATTTTAAAAAATATCTACCTCCAAAAGAGAATATTATCAAAATATTAATTTATATTTACAACAAGTACCTTATATTTATGAAAATTAAAAATTAACTCTATTTACTTTTAATATTTTAATTTTTTTTTTGTCATCAAACAAACAGACTCATATAGACTCTGCGAACCAAGACTTTTAATATTTTAATAGTTTCACAAAATTATAGCTTTTTAAAATTAAAATTTATTTAAAATACTATTATTTAAAGAATAATATGGTTCTCTTATAATTATTAAAATTTGAAAGTAAAGGACCATTTGAAAATAAAAAATATGATTTTATAGTAAAATACTATTTTATAGAAAAATGTCAATCTTTATTTTAAAATAAAAAAACATGGATTGACTATAGCTTATTTTTCTATTATAACATCTAGAAATAAAAATAATAGATAGAAAATGTTTTTTATTTTGCTAAAAGAAAATGTTCTTCTCTTATATATAACATACCAGGTCGGCCCGCCCTACGGGCGGGATGTAAATTAGAAAATAATTTAAATAGTTATATATAATATTTAATCTTACTTGTTATTATTCTAAAATATAGATTTGTTGTTAAATTTTGTAGACGTTATTGTTTGTAAAGACTAAATAATCTGGAAGATTAGATGATTTTCCTTTAAGTAATCGATGCTCTAATTATAGTTGAGAGTTGGTTGTGGCATTACATATTTTATGTAATCTTCTGGAATTGGATGAATATAAATAATATTGCGAGGAAAGAAAGAACTTGTAAATATAGATTAGTAAAATATAGAGGTCGTAAAATTCTTATTAGGACAGTTAATTATTAGTTATGTAAACCGAAAACAATAACAATAAAGTATTGTGTATCGATATGTTGGGCAGCTTAAATTTGATATAAACTAATTAAATTCGATATGAGGTTATGTCATGCACCAGTTGTGTTAATTTATTTGGAATATATTTATTTTAATTTATTTGGAATAGATTTATTTTATTTTATTTTTTGGATTTAGGGTTTAGACCTTTTTATAAATTTAAAAATTATTAAAATTGTTAGAATTGATTTATAATATAAAGTTTTATTATTTAACAATATAAATATCTTTTTATTTAATCTAAGGACAAACTAAACTATGCGTTCTTGGGAATTAGTTATGTTTTTTGTAATTTTATGGAGTTGAATCTATTTAAATAAACTCGTGAGGAAACTACCGAACTTGTAATTGTAGATTAGATAAATATATATGAGAAAACTTTATTCTTAGTACGGTTACTTATTTAAAACAATGATGCGAAATATATTTTGTTTGAAAATTTAAGATACTATATATAAAATTAAGTAATTATTAAATATAGATTTAATAGTTTCACAAGTGGATAGTTACAGCTAATAATCTGGTATTCTTAGAATTAGACACATTGCCTAAATGACCGGACCATCGTTCATCGCTACCGAATTTGTTTACACATGCCATTCAAAACTTGTCATCCCTGATTGAGAAGATCACATACAAAGCAAGTTAAAAAATGAAATCTGTAAAGCTTAAATAATAATAATCATTCACTAATATAATTAAAGAGGGAAAAAAGAAACTTGGTTAAAGATTTAATCGAGCACAAAATCTCTCTAATCTTCTAGAAAACAAAAAAAATATCTATGATCTTTCATTACAAAACAGAAACCATCAACGCAATGTCTCCGAGCATCTCTATGTCCGATACATATAGATCACGCACACAAAATTTAAGTGGGAAAAGGGATCTAAATGAGGACCAAAAGAGTCTTCAAAAACTCTTTGTTCTCGCAGAGTTTTGGTATTTCATTACATTAAAGCAATACAATACAAAATTTTAAAAATATACTATTTGCAATCTGTGGCTTTAAGCTGCATACTTTTCCAACTATGCTATGCGTTTCTTTTTAGCTGCTGTGGAAGACATTAAAGACAGAGAGTTTTTGTCGGACGGACCACCAGTGGTTGTTTCAGCAAATGTTTCCTTCTCATTTTCATCAAAACCGACACTGATCTTGGTTGGGAGTGTGTTTATTCCTGGCATATCATTACCACAGCCACCATTGCCATCCTGTAATTACAAACAAACACATTTCATGGGTGGCAAAGAAGGCTGTATTTAAGTAGTGAGTAGCTTATTTCCGCAAGGAAATCTGGGATTGGTGGACGCTGACTGCATCACTGTAAGTATGGAACTTATGAAACACAGGAATTCTAGGAGAGAATATCAAAAGAGAGAGGTTACATCACCGATCAATTATCTGAGACAGATGGAAGAATAAGTTTCACTGCTATTGGTGTTATTCTCCAATAAGCTTTCACAATCTCACCAAACGAATGCTGAAAGAAAATGTGACCAACTTCCAAATTAGCCAAAATGAAACCCAATACACAAACTATGTTGCATTGAACTAAACAGGATGATACTATACTAATAACTATCAATGATTAAGATCAAAACTTGCCTTCAGAAGAATATACAAACCTTTCCGATCATGGCACCATGAGGGAATCCAGCTCAGCGGGTTCAATTTCCCAGTCACATTAATTTGGAATCTGTGGTGGCACAGGCCTTGGTCCAAAGTGACTTCCGTTTTGACTTTGCGTAGAGAATATAATCAGCAACGTTCAAAGACTAAGAGATCACACACACATCAAAACACGTGTCTCTTGGAATGTCTGAACACAAAGTACATCAAACAACAATGCATTTAAAAAGATTACTGCAGAAAGAGAAGAAAGTTTTAAAATTTTGCATTGATCTTTTCATAAACAATAACAATCAATGCAAGATCACAAAGAAACTCAAACTCATATACCACGTTCTTGCCTTTTTCAACTTGCCACCCAACGGACCATATAGCCATTCTTCGTCATTATCAAGCTCCACAAACAGCTCTCTTTTCGGAACAGTGAGTATCTGATCCAAATACTTTAGGTCCGGATGAGGCGGCTTTGGGGATGCTTCACCATTTTCTCTGACTTTTGCATTCAGTGTTGCAGCCACATGACTCTTTGAGTAGACAATGTGAAAATGATCGAACACAAATCTAAAAAACTCTCGAATTAGCCATAACAACACAAATCCGTATATTGATAGAGATAAAAAAAAAAAAAAGAAATAGAAATAGATGATGAGTTCGATAGGAGAAGGATTCACATATTTATACGGATCTCACACCGCCTCCGAACGACGAATGGCGCACTGAAGAGACTGCAGTGGGCGTCTAAATTGATTGAAATTAAGACGAAATCATAACTCTGTCCGTTTCATACGCAGAGAAGAATCCCAGGCGGCATGCATCGCCATCGCAGAGTTCTGAGAGACGTTCTTCAAATCGTCGATAGAGAATTAGGATTAGAGAGCGATTCGAATGACGTCGGGCCAGATAGATCGATAATACGCAGAGCCCAACACGCATCCAGAAAAGCCCATCACGTCGCTTGATTAAATGAAACGCTGAGTTTCGTACGGCCTGGACACGTGTCACGATGAAATTAAACGAATTTCTGATGTGGACGCTTACGTGTCAGCAGGAGAGAACCAACTCTCTTATATATATATATATATAGATTAATGTTTTGTTTGTCAACATGGTTCGTCTACTTAAATATTTGTTTAGTTATTATGATAAGTATTGCACAATATAATTATAATATATCGATAATTTTATTTACTTTGATTAATATAACATGTAAATTTGGGTTCGTTTTAACATTTTTGTGCTTTTGATCTATTTTGAGGTTTTTTTAGATTTTGGTACTTCCAAAAATTTGGTTTAATAACATCACCTTATATTAAAAACTATATATTTAGTCAATTAGATCATTGTTTATAAATTAGTATAATAAAAATTTGTTAAAGATAAGAACATGTTTTAAAATAAAAAATATTAATGTTGTTATCCAAAGTAATGTTTTTAAATTAAGAAAGTATAAATAATAATAAAAATTAAAAGATTAATAAAATATTATCAATTTCATGATTTATTTAAAATTTGATCTTTAAAATACTATAAATTTAATAGATATTTATATTTTCTGTAAGAATCGATTAATGAGAAAAAAAATCTGCAAAATTAAGGAGCTAGAGAAACAATCGGAACAAGCTTCCTTTATTAAAATGGATTACAAATCCATCAAAAGACAGTTTAATAACACAAAGAAAAGACTTAAACCATTGAGGAGAAGATGAAACAGACAGAAACAATAAAACATAAGTAGAATCAGCTTATTCAAAGATCAAATACCATCAATAGAGAGAGACCACTTAAGTTTGCCAAATTCAAATCTCCACGATCACATGGTGATAGGAAAGACATGGACTCCAAATTTACGAATCAGACTCACCACCCTTAGCTTCAAGCTCCTTCGGGGTCATGGTGGAGGATAACGGAGCGAAATAAGCTCCAATGGAATTGAGATAGACTGTGCTGAAACCGTGAAACCCGATGATCTTCTTGTCTTGAACTTGGAGAGTAAATTTAGTACCAATACCATCAAATCTATATCCCGAGTAGTCATAAATACTTTGGTTAGTTTTGAACTTGATTCCCAAGATGACGTTCTCTGAATCATACCAACCCTCGACTGAAACCAGATGCTCGTCCGGATGGTTAATCACAATCTGCAGTGGTTCACAATGTCAGTACCAAAAAAAAAATCTAAAAAAAAAAAAGAAAAAAGACAAACTCGATTAAACCTCTGTAGCTTACATCTATGATGTGACCTGTACGATCTTTCAAACCGTGTTGGCTACCATGTTTCGTTTGTCCATCTTTCACATAGCTGAACGTTATGTGATGAATGCCATTCTCGTTGGTTCCTAGGTATATATTTGTCACGCCGTCGTGATCGTATCCATCGTCCCATTCCGTTCCACCAGTGCCACCTTGTGCATCCATTTTTTGAACGGTGGGTATGGGAGCGTAGTGAACCTCGATGGAGTTGAGAACATCGTCGGTCGTACCATGAAAACCGGCGATCTGTTTTCCGGTGTCCTCGGGATCAAATTTTTGATAACCAAATTTGTTTCCATAAGGTCCATAAGTCTTCTTATTCGTTGTGAAAGTCAACGACGTTACAACGTCTTTCGTGCTCAACGCGTAACTAGAAAGAGCCGTTATGTACTCGTCCGATTCCAAAGCGAACTAGATTATTGGTTATGTAAGAAAAGTTCAATTAATTGTGTTACAGAATTTAAAAGACTTTTGCTTGCTAACTCTTTCAACTAACCTCGGCAGACATGGGCCCTGCAGAGCCGCGACGGTGGGATTGATGGGAACCATCGTATGTGACCTCGATTGAGTAGATGATGTCAGCATATGTAATATGAACTTTCTTCACCTTCGCGTGCGTACCATCGTCCCAAGTCATCGTCGATTTCCTACTTGTTCATATATTTGTACAGTAAATAGCCAACCATTAGTACCTAGTGCTAACAAGTCCGTTCTTAGCCCTGAAGGGGCCTGAGGCAAAAACTTATAAAATATGACATCTATAATAATTATTACATAAAATTATACAAAAAAACTTAGAAAGTTATGCAAACAACTGTTAATAAATAAATCTGAATTATATATAAAGTACAATATTATCTAATAGTGTTATATATATATTGAACAATTCAATATTAAAAGTTTACCTATCTCGATTACTTGAATTTTATGGTTTTTTTATTATTTCACGAAGCAGCTAAAATATACATGTATATAAATATTAAATACCTGATTGTACTGATTACGAATCCGATGTTGAGGATGAAGATCGGGTGTGGGAGAAGAGAGTCTAATGGTAGGATTTATATACAACGAGATTTGTTACAATTTTTCTTTAGCATAACAATAAATTCCCGTCACATGGCCAACATATAAAATATTAATGTGTATCCACAAATATGTAATAAGTTTCTTGTAACGTTTTTTTTTTCTTTTGATGAAATGTTAAATTTATTAATCATCACTGAAAAGAATGTTCTATATACAGAAGAAATTTGATTCTATGTATGAATCCTAAACTATAGTTGTATAAGACCTCTCAAGTGAGGCTTCTTTGAGTAACCCGTAGCCATGATCCTATTTCTCACTGTTTCTTGTAACGTTCCCACGCATGAAAATATAAAACATTGACTCGTTAACCAAAAAAAAAACATTGACTCATTTTTTCCATTGACTTTTTGCTCTTCCTATTATCTGTAAACATGTGACAACGTTCAGAAGTCTACGAGGAATCCTAGGAATTTTATACGAGGTTTGTTATTATTTAGTTCTTTTAATCATACAATAATTTTCCTACACATGGCTTAGCCTTAGACTTATTATCTGATATCCAGATCCGTTTTGACAATCTGGATATTCAAAAAGATGAATCCGAACCCGAATAGTAAATATAGGATCCGTCTAAATCGAATATAGATTCGGATATTTTAATTTTTAGTTCGGATATCTGAATCGGTAATTTTATTGATAATTATTCCAAATATATTAATATCTATATATAAAAACTAATTTTATTTTCATTTTTATAATAGTATACATAAATTTTATATAAGTTATAATATTATACATAGAAATAGTTTAAAACATTTTATACATTTTTACATTTAAATTATTGTTAGTAAAAATGTTAAATAGGTATTTGATATCCAGATATTACAATTTTTATAAGGATATCCGAAATCTGGATATTTGAAAATCTTAGTATTAAATAAAGATAATAAAATCATGAATTCATTATATAAGAATCTGAATATCTTAAAATTCTTCGGATACTCAAAATTCTTCGGATACTCGGGACCTAACATAACCTACATATAAAATACGATTAGCATGGATCCAAAAGTGTGTAATAGTTTCTTGTAACTTTCCACGCATGAAAATATAAAACTTTGACTCATTTTTATGTCCCTTGCTTATCTTTTAAGAAGCGGTTGAGATAGGAAAAAAGAATCAATTGATTATTTCATGAAGCAGGTTAATATACACATATATAAATAAGGTCTTTTAGTTAGTTCATTATTATTTGGAAGTTATTAGTTATTACTTTCATTTTAAAGGACCCAATAGATCAAGTGGTATTGGCCTAGTGGAAATCTGTGAGTATTGCTCTGAGTTCGATTCTCCTTAATCACTCGGAACGCCTTAAATATAAGAAAAACGGATTTTGCAGGTTTCGTGGTGATTAGTCATTGGACTTAAAGAAACTTTTACAATCATACCACAGTTATAAAAAAAGACCAAATATTTATAAAAAGTGCAAGGATAAAGAATATAGCTTAGCTATACTACAATAAAAAAAAGGTGGGTGTGACAACTATATCTCAAAAGTTCTCTCTCCCTAAAAATGCGTGTGTGTAAGGATAAGGAGAGAAACGACTGAAAAAAAATTATTTTGGACTACTATTATATATAGATGGAATAGCAAGCATGTTCCATTTTAATAATTTCATCCGTTTGCAGCATATGACATGGTATGTTATAGTGTCAAATATGGTGTTTTCCATGTTATGAAATATTCTAATATACCTCAATCTTTTAAAATATATAATGTTATTTTGGTATATTTCATAAATTGATTTACTAAGCATCTGTAAAATAATATATCCATGTTTTGTGAATATGTATTACACATATAAACTCTCTTTTGTGTAGAAATTAAATGTTCATATTTTGTCAATAGTTCTTAATGCATGGAGAAAAACATCTAAAATTGTGTATATTTTGTTTAATAACACATAAGGGATGTATGTGGTGGGACATATTGTGCTCATGTGAGATAAGCACACATTAAATTTTGCATTGAAAACTCTACGGTAGAAATCAAGTTCCCTTGGTCTAGTGATAAATAAGTTTTAGCTGGAGTTTCTGTTTTCAGTTTGAGTAGCATTAGCAGCCTTTTAATGCATTTAATCGTTCATGCATACTCGAATGCAAGGTCTCGTTGAATTATTTTTTGGACATAGAAATCCTTGAGATCCACACGGTTATAAAAAAAACTCTATAGTGAGAAAAGTTCCTAAGATTCATATACAACTAGGTTTGTTGATATTTACAATTCTTTTTAATCACTAAGTTTTTTGTCGGCTCATGCGGCCATAATCTTTTTACGAATATTTATTAATTTATGACTTATTAATCCGAAAAGCAGCATAATTAATTATTATTGATGTTCTTAAAATTTTAAATCAAAATTCAAACTATTTATATATGATAATTTTTCATTAAAGTGTATATGCTTATTTTGTGTTGAAATCTTTAAAACACTCACATATTAGAAATATTTTAGAAAATATATTTATACAATATTTTCTTGACTAATATTTAATTTTAAAGTATTTATATATTTATTTTAAATTTTTCTAATAGAAAAATGTATTTACACTACCATGTCACTGAGAATTAAATAATACTACATATTTCCACTTAGACTAATATGTTTTCATAAATTAAATTTGAATTAAATACACTCTATTCACTTCTCCGTTAAATCAATGTTAAAAATATACATTTTTATTAGACAAATAATTCATGAAAATTATAATATCAACTCTTCATCTATATTATTAAAAGAAAAGTACCATTTAAAACTGCTCCTTAATTTTCACACTTATTTACACTACCATGCTACTGAGAATAAAAAAATACTACATATTTTAAAGCTTTGTCTTTTCCACTTTGATTAATATGTTTTCATAAATTAAATTTGAAGGGAACACACTCCATTCTCTTCTCCATTATATCAATGTCAAAAATATATATTTTATCAGCTTCAAAAATACATTTTTACTAGACAAACAATTCATGAAAATTATAATTTCAACTCTTCATTTAACAAATTTAAACGAAAAAATATTACCAAATTTGACTAAAACTGGATAAATATCCAAACGGATTTACTATTTTGGTATCTAGAGAACTAGAACCAAACCTGATCCGAATGAAATATTTCAGATATTCGAATGTATTTGAATCATATTTATATACTTGAATATGTTAGCTATTTTTTGAGTTAATATTGAAGATATAATCTATATTAAAATTGTCTAAAATATTTGAAATATAAAAAATAGTCAGAAGTAAACATCTAAAGTAGATAAACAATAATCAAAACACGAAAGATACTTAAATATAAATTTATTCTCTATCAAAATATTCAAGTTTAACTTATTTTTAATTTTTAATTTAGGGACTTTGGCTTACATTACTCAAATTTATATGTTATTTTATTTTTATTTTTAGATTTAGGGAAATTTAACTATATATTAATTTTGAAAATTTTAAAATAATTTAAACGAATTATCTAAACCCGCAAAGATACAAATCGAATAGGAAACAAATTAAAATTTATAAATACCTGAATAGAGCTGGAATCTTTAAACTCGAAATTCTCAAACCTGGATATCCAGATACTCACCCCTACTTTAGTCAATGTAAAATAATCAAATATCACAAATACATAATTTAATATAAGTAAATAAAAATTAAAACAAAAAATTAATATATGCGACCGAGTCAAGATCTATCTAGTATATGTTTAAGGAGCCATAAAGCAATTGGAAACGAACTTCCTTTATTAAAATGAATAAAAATCCATCAAAAGACAGTTTAGTAACACAAAGAAAAAACTTAAACAATTGAGGAGAAGATGAAACAAACAGGAAAAAAAAAAGAGAAGTAGAATCAGCTTATTCAAAGCGAACTGTTCAATTATCATCAAGAGAGAGACCACAAAGTGTGACAAATTCAAGATCTCCACTATCAGTTGGTGACGAGAACAGGACATGGACTCCAAATTTACGAATCAGACTTACCACCCTTAGCTTCAAGCTCCTTCGGGGTAACGCTAGCAGTGGTGGTGGCTGAGGATAACGGAGCGAAATAAGCTCCAAGGGAATTGAGCTGGTTGCTGGAGAAACCATGAAACCCAATGATCTTCTTGTCTTGAACTTCGAGAGTAAATTTAGTAGGATTACTACCATTGGATACAATTTCCAAGATATCATGGATATTTTGGTTAGTTCTGAATCGCATTCGGCAGATGACATTGGTGGGATCATACCAACCCTCGACGGAAACCACTTGCTCGTCCGGATGGTTAATCACAATCTGCGGTTATATCACGATGTCATCATCCTAGAGAAAAAGAAAAAGACAAACTCCATTAAACCTTACCTCTCTCTCATATTCTCTACTACCAGTGTAGCCACCGTGGTGGTCTCCTTGTTTCGGTTGTCCAGCTTTAGCATAGTCGAACCTTACGTATTGAATGCCATACATGGTTGATCCTACATATATTTTTGTTACGCCGTCGTGATCAGATCCATCGTCCCATTCCGTTCCACCAGTGCCACCTTGTGCATTCAATCTTTGAACGACGAGACTAGGAATGGGAGCGTAGTGAACGTCGATGGAGTTGAGAACATTGTCGCTCGTACCATGAAAACCGGCTATCTGTTTTCCTGTCTCCTCCGGAAAAGAAAACAGGAAACCAGATTTGTTTCCATAAGGTCCATAAGTCTTCTTGTTCGATGTGAAAGTCAACGATGTTACAACATCTTGCGTGCTCAGCGTTTTGGTGTAACCAGAAAGAGCCGTTATGTACTCGTACGGTTCCAAAGTGAACTATTAATATATATTATTAGAAAAAAACAAAAGTTCAACGCATTACTACTATAAAAATATAAAGGAGGTTTCTTGGAGTGCTATTATATATTTTGTTTTAACGTACCTCCTCGAGTCCAAGCAATGTTGGTTTCCCACGTTCAACTCCATAAACCCTATAAGAATCATGTACGTAGTCAAATTTGACAGCTGCTATACCACCTTCGCCTAGTCCTACGAAGACGTTTGTAACTTTTTTGTAAACACCATCGTCCCACTTAGTCCCAAGCTTCTTCGAGGGAACAATAGGAATGGTGGTGGTGGAGGATAACGGAGCGAAATAAGCTCCAATGGAATGGAGATAGCCTGAATTGAAACCGTGAAACCCGATGATCTTCTTGTCTTGAACTTGGAGAGTAAATTTAGTACCAGTATCCTCATTGAATCCAGAGCCCATGTAATCAGAAGTCTTCTGGTTAGTTTTAAACTGGATTCCCATGATGGTATTGGAGGAATCATACCAACACTCGACTGAAACCAGATGCTCGTCCGGATAGTTAATCACAATCTGTAGTGGTTCACAATGTCAGTACAAAAAAAAAATCTAGAAAAAAGAAAAAAACACGAACTCAATTAATCCTTCGTTGCTTACCTCTAGAATGCGACCTCTACCACCATTCCCACCGTGTAGGCCACTTAGTTTCTGTTGTCCATCTTTCACATAGTGGAACCTTACGTGTTGAATGCCAAGCCAGTTGGTTCTTACGTATATATTTGTCACGCCGTCGTGATCAGATCCATCGTCCCATTCCGTTCCACCAGTGCCACCTTGTGCATCCAATTTTTGAACGGCGGGTACGGGAGCGTAGTGAACGTCGATGGAGTTGAGAACATTGTCGCTCGTACCATGAAAACCGGCGACCTGTTTTCCAGTCTCCTCGGGAAAAGAAAACTGGAAACCAGATTTATTTCCATAAGGTCCATAAGTCTTCTTGTTCGTTGTGAAAGTCAACGACGTTACAATATCTTGGGTGTTCAGCGTTTTGGTGTAAGCAGAAAGAGCCGTTATGTACTCGTACGATCCCAAAGTGAACTATTTATAATAATGTATATATATTAGAAAAAACAAAAGTTCAACGCATTACTATAAAACTCATTTCTTGGAGTGTTATTATATATTTTGTTTTAACGTACCTCCGCGAATCCAAGCAATGTTGGTTTCCCATGTTCAACTCCAATAACAACTTGAGAACCATTTATGTATTCAAACTTGACAGCTGCTATACCATCTTGGCCTAGTCCTACAAAGACCTTTTTCACTTTTTCGTGAGCACTGTCGTCCCACTAAGGGGCTGACTGGTTTTCCCGCTACCACCCGCAAACGCAGCTTTTGCGGTTCATAGCGGTTGTTGGCGTTTCGAAACAATCACAGAAAACGCTACAAATCGCTTCAAACCGCTCCGAACCTCTTAAAATCAAAAGCTGGTTCCAACTAGCGTTTGCGGTTGCGGGCGGTTGCGGGAGGGTAAATTTTTTTTCTTTAAAAACAGAATAAATAAAAATAATACTAAAAATATCCAATAAATTTTTAAATTGAAATAATAGAAATTGTAAAATGTATTCATCTTATATTTCAATTTATATTATAAAAATTAAAAACTAAAATATTTTCTATAAATTTTTAAAATTTAATAATATGATTTTATAAATATAGATTTTATATTTATCATATTATTATGATTTTTAATATTTTTATAATTACATAAAATGTAAATATTGTTAAATTATTATTTAACATATGTTGCGTTTAGTAGTTTACCAGTCATAAGAGTCCCGCAAACGCAACAATTTCTAACAGCTGTACCAGTCGTACAAATCTCTAGAAAACGCTTAAAATCGCAACCATCCGCACCCGCAAACTCCCGCAACCGCAACCGCAACCGCTGCGGTTACACCAGTCAAGCCCTTAGTTCCAAGCTTCTTCGAGGGAACAATAGGAATGGTGGTGGTGGTCGAGGGTAACGGAACGAAATAAGCTCCAATGGAATGGAGGTGGTTGCTGGAGAAACCGTGAAACCCGATGATTTTGTTTTGAACTTGGAGATTAAGGGCCTGACTGGTGTAACCGCAGCGGTTGCGGTTGCGGTTGCGGGAGTTTGCGGGTGCGGATGGTTGCGGTTTTAAGCGTTTTTTAGAGATTTGTACGACTGGTATAGCTGTTAGAAATTGTTGCGTTTGCGGGACTCTTATGACTGGTAAACTACAAAACGCAACATCTGTTAAATAATAATTTAACAATATTTACATTTTATGTAATTATAAAAATATTAAAAATCATAATAATATGATAAATATAAAATTTATATTTATAAAATCATATTATTCAATTTTAAAAATTTATAGAAAATATTTTAGTTTTGAATTTTATAATATAAATTGAAATATAATATGAATATATTTTACAATTTCTATTATTTCAATTTAAAATTTTTATTGGATATTTTTAGTATTATTTTTATTTATTCTGTTTTTAAAGAAAAAAAGTTTACCCTCCCGCAACCGCCCGCAACCGCAAACGCTAGCTGGAACCAGCTTTTGATTTTAAGAGGTTCGGAGCGGTTTGAAGCGATTTGTAGCGTTTTCTGTGATTGTTTCGAAACGCCAACAACCGCTACAAACCGCAAAAGCTGCGTTTGCGGGTGGTAGCGGGAAAACCAGTCGGCACCTAAATTCAGTACCAGTACCATCGAACTCAAAGCCGAGGTAATCAGAAGTCTTCTTGTTAGTTTTAAACTGGATTCCCAAGATGATATTGGTGGAATCATACCAACCCTCGACTGAAACCAGATGCTCGTCCGGATAGTTAATCACAATCTGTAGTGGTTCACAATGTCAGTACAAGAAAATCCTTCTAGTGTTACTAAAAAAACACTAGATCAAACCTTCTTGGCTTACCTCTCGTGTTAAACCTCTACTACCGTGCACACCGTGGAGGGTTCCTTGTTGCGGTTGTCCAGCTTTCACATAATCGAACTTAACGTATTGAACCCCTGCCCCACCGGTTCTTACGTATATTTTTGTCACCCCATCGTGATCGGATCCGTCGTCCCATGCCGTCCCACCTGCAGGGGCGATCCCAGAATTTTTTTTATGTGGGGTCATAACGAAGACAAATACCAAAAAAACTAAGTAACTGTGATATTATAGGCATTTGAACCCTGGTTCTGTGGGTTCATTGAACTACACCTTAACCAAATACACCAAATTTCATTACTAATTACTGCATGCAAATCTGCTTTTTAATATTTCTGTGGTGTCAACTGACACCATTGTATTGAACGTGGGTTCGCCACTGCCCACCTGTCCCACCTTCTGCATCCAATTTTTTAGTCGGGGGTATGGGAATGGGAGCGTGGTAACCGCCTAGAGTGTTGAGAACATTTCCGCTGATACCATGAAAACCGGCTATCTGTTTTCCGGTTTCCTCAGGAACAAAAATCTCGAAACCAGATTTGTTTCCGTAAGGTCCATAATTCTTCTTGTTCGTTGTAAAAGTTAACGACGTTAAAACATTTTGCGTGACTAGCGTTTCGACGTAAGCAGAATAAGCCGTTATGTACTCGTCTGACCCCAATTGCAAAGTAAACTAATGTATATAAGGAAATAAAAGTTCAACTCGTTAGGAGGTATCATCATCTGTCAAGAGACCATAAGAGATTCTTTCCAAATCTAATAATAATACTCTTTATACAGTTTAATTATCTAATTTATTTTCGAATCAAAGACAAAATTAAGCAAGTAATAAAATGACAGATGCTTAAGTGGTCCTCAAGAATTTTTATGGGTCTCTTGTTAATAAGAGAGTTGTCTGATCGTCTCTCATCTCTTCCTTCTTTTACAGCTTTCTGTTAATTTCTACTTTTTTTTATTGTCCAGAAAACCGTCTTAGATACTACCATTGATTTGACCAAAAAAAAAGATACTACCTTTGCTTGTGTTCTTATCAAAAGAGAAAATATAAAGGAGGCTTGTTAGAACTATATTATATATTTGTTTTAACGTACCTCCTCGAATCCAGGCAATGTTGGTGTCCCATGTTCAACTCCATAAACCACTTGAGAACCATTTATGTATTCAAACTTGACAGATGCTATACCATCTTGGCCTAGTCCTATAAAGACCTTTTTCACTTTGTCGTAAACGCCATCATCCCATGTCGTTCTTCCATCTTCTAGCTTCTCGGTTGGTTCTGCAGGAGTCAAGGGGATGGTACCTACTGGAGCCAAGTAAACTCCAATAGCAGTGATAGTATCACCAGCTCGACCATGGAACCCTGTTATCTTGTAACCTTCCGCCTTGAGGTCAAAGTGTGTGCTACCTTGGAGACCATACGGACCATATGTATTCTTGTTAGTATGGAAAGTGAGACTCGTCAGGCCATCACTTCCTAAGATTTTGTCGTAGTAACCTTCCACGATGGTTATGTATTCATCAGATGCAAACTCAAACTGCACAAGAGGAAGGCGTAAAAAATATATATTTAGACTAGTTTTTTCACAAAAATCTATCTATACTATTACTGAAAAGTTATTTTGTTTACTTTTCATGTTCTCCATTATTGTAAGTTATTTTGTTTATTTGTCATGTTTTATTAGTTTTTAGAAGTTTTTTGTTATCTTTTGCTTACTTGTCATGTTCTTCATAATTTTATTTCTTATTTGTGAAGTTTTTATTAATTTTTATAATTTTATTTATTACATTTTCAGGATTTTAGGTTGAGTCATTAGTTTTAATAAATATTTTTTTTTTGAATTTTAGTTTTAATTTTTTTTAGTGATTAGTTAATAAATATTTTTCATTATATTCAAGATAATTATTTACAGTATTATCAAATTAAGCAATAATTTTATAGCTATGCTCATCTTATGTTAAATTTAATAATAATCAATCATATAATTTTTTTTTCATTATTTATTATTTTGAAAAAGGAAGCTTTCTTCTCTTTTATATCAGGGAAGAGTTATATAGTATTGTGGATTTCATTAACATTAGTTTACCAATCAAAAGCTATGAGTCCAAAAATACAATCTATTGATGTTACAACTAAAAAACCAGCTTTTGCTCAACATATATAATTTATTAATTTTAGTTTATAAGGTTTTTGTTAAATAGAATTATGTTTTTAATTTTTTCAGATTTTGTTAATAGGTATTACTATATTCAGATGAAGAGAAAATTCATAGAAAATGCATTTACATTAATGTTCATAGGAATCATCGAAAAAGAAAGTTTATTTCTCATGTTTTGTTTACTTTTCATGTTCTCTATAATTTTAGGTCATTCTATTTATTTTTCATGTTTTTATTAGTTTTAGAAGCTTAGTTGTTATATTTTACTTACTTGTCATGTTTTCTATAATTATATGTTATTTTTTATTTGTCATTTTTATTAATATTTAGAAGATTATTTATTATATTTTTAAGTTAAGTCATAAGTTTTAATAAAATAAATATTTTTTAATTTTTAGTTTTAAAAGATTATAGTGATTATTTAATAAACATTTTCATTATATTTAAGATAATTATTCACATGTATTATCAAAATTAAGCAATAATTTATATTTATGTCCATCTTATGTTTACTTTAATTATATTAAATCAGATAATATTTTTTCTTTATTTATTATTTCGAAAGAAAACTTAATTTCTTCTCTTTTATGTCATGGAAAAGTTATATAGTATCATGAGTTTCATTAACATTAATTTACCAAGCTAAAACTATGAGTCCAGAGAATACAATCTTTACTGTCATAATTTTAAAATCAGCTTTTACTAGACATATATAATTTATTAATTTTCCGTCAAAACCGGAAAAACGCAATTTCCCGTCAAAACCGGAAAAACGCAATTTCCCGCCAAAATCGGAAAAACGCAATTTCCCATCAAAATCGGAAAAACGCAATTTCCCGCCAGAACCGAAAAATGCAATTTCCCGCCAAAACCGAAAAACCTAAATTTTTGCCAAAAGTCGGAAAAACGCAATTTCCCGCCAAAACTGGAAACGCAATTTCCCGCCAAAACCGGAAAAAACGCAATTTCCCATCAAAATCGGAAAAACGCAATTTTCCGCCAGAACCGGAAAAACACAATTTTCCGCCAGAACCGGAAAAATGCAATTTCCCGCCAAAACCGAAAACCCTAATTTTTTGCCAAAAATAGGAAAAATGCAATTTTCCGCCAAAACCGGAAAACGCAATTTCCCGCCAAAACCGGAAAACGCAATTTCCCGGCAAAACCGGAAAAACGCAATATCCCGCCAAAACCGGAAAACGCAATTTCCCGCCAAAATCGGAAAAACGCAATTTCCCATCAAAATCGGAAAAACGCAATTTCCCGCCATAACCGAAAAATGCAATTTCCCGCCAAAACCGGAAATGCAATTTCCGCCAAAACCAAAAAACGCAATTTCCCATCAAAATCAGAAAAACGCAATTTCCCGCCAGAACCGGAAAAATGCAATTTCCCGTCAAAACCGAAAAACCTAATTTTTTGCCAAAAATCGGAAAAACGCAATTTCCCGACGCAATTTCCCGCCAAAACCGGAAAAGCGCAATTTCCGCCAAAACCGAAAAACCTAATTTTTTGCCAAAAATCGGAAAAACGCAATTTCCCGCCAAAACTGGAAAACGCAATTTCCCGCCAAAACCGGAAAAACGCAATTTCCGCCAAAACCGAAAAACGCAATTTCCCATCAAAATCGGAAAAACGCAATTTCCCGCCAGAACCGGAAAATGCAATTTCCCGCCAGAACCGGAAAATGCAATTTCCCGCCAAAACTGAAAACCTAATGTTTTGCCAAAAATCGGAAAAATGCAATTTTCTGCCGAAACCGGAAAAACGTAATTTTTTGCAAAAACCGGAAAAATAAAATTTTCAATTCGATCAACGTAGTCTTAATTTAATTTATGTCCCAATTCGATCAACTTGGTCTTAATTTAAAAATGGTTCATTATAAAGATGTTGGGTTCATGGGTCAACCATTAATCCATCTGACCCATTTAATTTAATGGGTCATGGATCAGCTCAACCCATTTAATAAATGGATTGGGTTGACCCATGACCCATTAATAGTCAATCCATTTGGGTTATGGGTTGGGTTGACCCATTTGACCCATTTTGACACCCCTATAATTATAACATTCTAGTTAAATAGAATTATGTTTTTAATTATTGTAGATTTTGTTAATAGGTGTTACTAGCTATAAAATTTAATTAAAAGGAAATTCAAATAAAATGAAACTAAACTAATGTTTGTAGGAGTCATAAAAAAATAAAGATTATTTATCATGTTTTTATTAATTTTAGAAGCTTATTTGTTATATTTTTCTTATAATTTGAGGTCATGTAATTAGTTCTAATAAATAATTTTTTGAATTGTTTGTTTTTAAACAGTTTTAGTGATTAATTAATAAATATTTTTCAATACATTCAGGATAGTTATTAATGGGTATTATAAAAATTTATTAAAAATTTTATAATTATGTTCATATTTACTTAGGTAATATTAAATCATATAATATTTTTATTATTTTATTCTTCTTTTTATGTCATGGAAGATTTATATATTGTTATAGGTTTCATTAACATCATCTTACCAATCAAAAGTTATGAGTCAAAGAATACATTTTCTTGCCGTTATAATTAAAAATTTCAGCTTTTATTAGATATATAAAAAGTATATAAGGTTTTACTAGACATATATATTATTTTTAGTTTATAAGGTTTTATTTGAATAGAGTTATTGTAGATTTTGTTAGTCGGTATTAGAGGAAATTCACATAGAATGCAATTAAACTAATGTTGGTAGGAATCATAAAAAAAAAAAGAATGTTTAATCATATATACTATTATTTGATGAAGAGGAATTTGCTTTCATAGGTTTCATTGATAATTGGTAATTATTGTTTTATTTTGTAGATTTATCTTTTATGTTATTTTAAAATATTAACTAGATTCTGACCCGCCCTTTAAAGGGCGGGTATATTTTTCTATTTTAATTTAGTTCTCATATTTTTGTTCAATTTGTGATTGTATTTGTATTTTTGTTTGTAATATTATAAATCTTAATCAAAATATATTTTATTAAATAATAGCTATTTAAAAATTGATCCGGTATACGTTCGGTTAGGGCTGGGTTTCTGGTCGAACCCGTCAACCCGCGGATTTCAATTTTGTTTTGGTCAAAAATATGATCCGCACAATCCGCAAACAAATAATTTGTACCGGCACCCGCCCCATTTAATTTTGATGTTATCCACGGGTTATAAATTGTTTTAAAATAATTATTTTATTTAATTATTATAAAACACATAAAATATATATTTATAATAAAAATATGTTTTTAAAATTTAAATTTTTTTTAATTACCATGTTTTTTAAAAAGTGTTTACTTTTATTTTTATTTTTATTTTTTAAATACTTTTCGGGTAGGCGGTACCCGCAATCCAAAATCTACTATCCCGCACCCACCCCGAATAAAATATTCATAACCCGCATCCGCAAATCGATTTTTTTCAAACAATGAAACCAAATTTATGATCCACCCTTAAAAGGACTGATATATTTTTTGTTTTATATTTTTTCTCTGGGATATATTTAATTTTTCTTTGACATCTTTGAACCTATAAATATAGTTGCAAAAAATATACAAAATTCGAAACTGAGATTAGTATGATAAGAATTCGATATAGATAGGTCTTAAAAGGGCGGGTATATTTTCTGTTTTATAGTTTTTTTAAAATTTCATATTTATATTTGTGTTTTTAATCATATTTGTATTTTTCTTTGTATAATCAATAATATTAATAACTGATTTTGTAAACAAACTTAATTTGATAGTTCAAATAGAACCTTACAACGAACCATGTTCTAGTTGAGAATATCTTGATACGTATCTGATTGTTTATAGCTGCTACAAATCTAGTTTAAGTTCTTGAGTAGATATAGGGATATTTTGTTAAAGATATATAGTGAAAATAGATATTAGATTCTGGAATGTGAATTTATATTAAAGAAATAAATTATTTTATGATTGGTTAATGGGAATTGCTAAAGGTTGACTACGTTATTTAGGGTTTATGTTATAGTGTTGACCCAAATATGATTTATATTCAAAATGGAAAATGTAGGTCACTAATAGAACCATCAGTGATACTTGGCGTAGAACAATGATGTAAATAGAAAAACTTATATATGGATTGTAATTTTCTCATGAATATAAATGTTATCAGTCGTATTTGTAATGTCAAAATATGATTTATATTTAAAATGGAAAATGCAGAACACGATTAGAACCATCAGTGATACATGGTGTAGAACAATGATGTAAGTAGAAAAACTTATATATGAATTGTAATTTTCTCCTGAATATAAATGTTATCAGTCGTATTTGTAATGTCAAAAACTTATTGTCTTGCAGTATATTAAAATTACAGTATATTAGTAGTCTAGAATAACCTGTTAAATGGTTATTATATAATTGGGAGATATAAACACAAGTGAATGGCGAGAGTTTAGGTAGTTTAGGTGATCAACATTTCATTCCTATACTGCCTTTAATGATTTCTAATTTTCAAGGCAAATCTGATGGCACAAAAAGTAGTATGCCAAGGGAGAGTAGGGGTAATTTCATAAAAGGGTTCCTGAATTAATAGTATTGATAAAACTTTATTAGGTTGTTACGATGATAATTCTTTTTACATGTATGGTTTGATGATAGAATAAATATTTGCAAGTACCAAACCATAATCTAAATTGCTTTGTTATAAAAGGTCAGATTATATTTTTGATTAACCAATATTTGAAACTAATTATAGAATTTATATAAAAACTAAAAATATCTTAAAAGTAGAATTATAGTTGGATATATATTAGTCCGCATGAAGTGGTATACGATGATAATAGTATTGATAAAACTTTATTAGGTTGTTACGATGATAATTCTTTTTACATGTATGGTTTGACGATAGAATAAATATTTGCAAGTACCAAACCATAATCTAAATTGCTTTGTTATAAAAGGTCAGATTATATTTTTGATTAACCAATATTTGAAACTAATTATAGAATTTATATAAAAACTAAAAATATCTTAAAATTAGAATTATAGTTGGATATATATTAGTCCGCATGAAGTGGTATACCATTATCTAGTTTTTCGAGAAAAAAAGGGAAACTCTAGTACATATCGGTTTTAACGTACGTACCTCTTCGTATCCAAGCAATGTTGGTGTCCCACGGTCAGCTCCAATAACAACTTGAGAACCATTTCTGTATTCAAACTTGACAGCTGCTATACCATCTTGGCCTTGTCCAACAGAGACCTTTTTAACGTTGTCGTGAGCACCATCGTCCCACACAGCTCCAGACGCTCCACCCTCGGCATCCAACTTTTGAGCCTCTGAACCGCCGGTGCCAGTGGGTATGGGAGCGTAGTGGACGTCAATGGAGTTGAGAATTTTGCCTCCGGTACCATGAAAACCGGCGATCTGTTTTCCGATTTTCTCATGAGCAGCAGAAAACTGATAACCATATTTGTTTCCATAAGGTCCATACGTCTTCTTGTTCGTTTTGAAAGTCAACGACGTTATAACGTCTTGCGTGCTCAGCGCGTAATCAGAAAGAGCCGTTATGTACTCGTTCGATTCCAAGGTGAACTATTATTGGTTATGTAAGAAAAGTTCAGTTAATTGTGTTACAGAACTGACAATAAAAAAGACATTTGTTTGCTACTCTTTCAACTAACCTCGGCAGACATGGGCCCAACAGAGCCACGAAGCGGGGCTTGAGGTGCGGTTCCGTACGTGACCTGGATTGAGTAGATGACGTCATCGTATGTAATATGAACTTTCTTCACCTTTGCGTGCGTACCATCGTCCCAAGACATCGTCGCTTCTATTACCTGTTCATATATTATACAGTATACTAATGTAAACAGTTCCGTGCTTAGTTATGAAGGGGCGTGAGGCAAAACTTATAAAATATGACATTTATAACAATTATTATATAAAATTATACATAACATGACGTAGAAAGTTATGCAAACAACTGTTAATAATAAATCTGAATCTTATTATATAAAGCTTGGTTCTTCAAAGTTACTAATTAACATGATTGTGACATGTGTCAATAAATTTTTAAGATGGTGACATGTGTCAAAAATAATATGATATAATTCTTTTTTATTTTTTATTTAATAGAGATTTAAAAAGGAAAAGTCTTTTAAAAAAGTAAAGTTTCTAAACAATTACTATTAAATAATTTTTATAATTACTTTTCACTATTAAATAAAATTTAGAATTATTTCTTCAATATTATTTTTACTATATATATTTTGAATCATTATATGTTTTAGAAAAGGAAAATTACTATTACATAGTCTTTTAAAATTCTATATTATAAAATATTTGATAGTAATTCTTTTTTTAAAAGACTAAACAAAAATAATAATTGCAAAAAAGTATTAGAAAGTTAATTCTTTTTTTAAAAAATTATAATGTTTATTATTAAATTCATTAAAGACAGAGAATTATAAAAAACAAATTCAACTTTTTAAAAAAATGTTAAACAAACGAATTGTAAAATCCCACAATTTCAATTATTTAATAAAAACATGGAGAAAAACTAACTTTATAATAAATACTATTCCTTTTTAAAAGCCTAATTAAAAGAAATTTTTAAAAATACTCTTATTATTTTCTTATAAGTAACTAACTTTCCTTTCTAATAGATAATTGTATGTTAAAAATTATGACCAAAAATAGCTACAAACATTTCACATCTATATTTAGGTTTAAGCTTCCACATATTATTTTTACAAAACACAATAGTATTTACATGAAAAGTATTACCTGAGTATTTTCTTTTAATTTCTTGATACAACTCAACATTTTATTATCATTATTACATTTTATTATAACATAACTTTTAATTTTGATGTTGTTGTTTACATCATATATTAAACATATATTTTCTATTAAAAATAAAATAGTTGCATAAAAATCATAAAAAAAACTAATAAAATAATTAGTTTTCCTTTTTTCTTAAAAGTATAAATAATAATGTAAAGGTAAAGTAATCTTATTTTCCTTATAATTAACTAAATTTATTTTTTAATAATTCTGTGTTAAAAAAATATAAAGCAAGAATAACTTAAAACATTTCACCTGATATGATTGCGACATGTGTCAATTACTAAAAAAATAGATTTTGAATGTGTCAATCAAAACTGATATTATTTGAAAATAACTTTTTTCATAAAATCTTAAATAAAAGAGATTTTTTAAAAAAAAAAAAAATTCTTTTCTAATCTTAACCAATTAAGATTTTTTTCTTTTTCTTTTAAATCCTAACCGGAGAGAATTGTAAAATAATAATAGTAATTTTTAATTTAAAAATTTAATGATAAACATGATACTAACAATTATTTAATTAACAATACAAATTGAAAAAAAAACATTAGTGATATTGAAAAAAATGAATTTTGAAAATGCCATCTTTTAAAAATAATTAATATTAACTGGAAATAATTATTTGATAGAAATTTTGTTTTTATATATCCTAGATGAAATATAATTGTAAAAGATTAAGTTATATTAATTTCCTTTTCTAAAATCCTAAAAGGTGTAAAAGAATATTTGATAGTTTTTTTCTTTTTTACTAAAATAAATCCTAAACCAAAGAAATTTTATCATATTTCTAAGTCCTAACCAAAAGAGAATTGTAAAAAAAAAATTATAATATTTAAAGAGAGTATGTGATGATGAACATAATATTAAAAATTCTTTAATTAACGAAAGAAGTGTAAAAGTGGTATTGATACAAATTGTTAATAAAATCAATTTTAAGATTATTTATTAATAACTAGAAATAATTATTTGATAGCAATTTTTTTTCTGAAATTCTAAAGAGAATATAATTGTAATAGGTTATATGACAAATTTTCCTTTTCTAAAATCTAAAAAATATAAAAGAGTATTTATTTTTTTTATTTAATTTATTAATTGTAATTAAATAGGAGATTTATAAAAAAAATCTTTTTAAAAATCCTAGCAAAATAAACTTTTTAAAACTTATTTAATAAAGCATTAAGTTAGTATATAAAAACATATATAATATTGTCTTTGACTCGATTGGTGTATTTGACTTTGATTTCTTTTTACCTTTCATTCAATTTCTTATTTTGGGTTGTGTTGAGTTTAAACGTTTAGGTATAGTATATTCTTTAATCCTAATTGCAAAATTTACAACATTGATATGAACAATGATTATAAAATAAAAATATTAACTTGAACTTATGTGTGAAAAAAAGTTTTTAATTATAAAATAAATCTCACACAACATATGCAGAAAAATCATAAAACTATAATAAAATGATTTTTTATTATGTTTTTATTAAACTAAAACATCAAACAAAATCCGTTGCAACGCAACGGGCTCATATCTAGTTATTTATAAAGTACAATATTATCTAATAGTGTTATGTACATATTGAACAATTCAATATTAAAAGTTTACCTATTTAGATTATATGAATTTTATGATTTTTGATTATTTCACAAAGCAGGTTAATATACATGTATATAAATATGAATTACCTGATTGTATTGTACTGATTATGAATCTGTTGATGAGGATGAAGATCAGGTATGGGAGAAGAGTAATGGTAGGATATATATACAGGGAGATTTTTTATAACTTAGATATTTAAAAAAAAAATACAACAACAGATTCCCGTCACATGTCCAACATATAAAATATTAATGTGTATCCACAAGTATGTAATAGTTTCTTGTAACTTTCCTACGCATGAAAATATAAAACATTGACTCTCTCTTTTTTTTAACATTGACTCTTTTTTATGTCCTTTACTTATTTTTTTAAGAAGCGGTTGAGATAGGAAAAAGGAATCACTTGATTAATTATTTCACGAAGCAAGTTAATATAAATGTATATAAATATGACATACCTGAATGTACTGATTCTGAATCTGACGATGAGGATGAAGATCATGTGTGGAAGAACAGAGTCTAATGGTAGGATTTAGGCCTCGGATCGGGTTCGGGTCGGGTTGTCTCGGGTTCGGGTTTTTGGGTCTTAGAGTTTAGACCACGACAGGGTAATTTGAAATTTTCGGTTTCGGATCGGTTCGGGTCGTCTCGGGTTCAGGTCGGATGGGTGAAAGATATAAGACCCGTTAAACTCGAGTATTTTTTGGTTCTTAAATTTCGGGTCTTTCTAACGGTTTCAGATCGGGTTTCTTTATTTTTGGATCAGGTATACAGTAAACGGGTCTAAATTACCTTGTATACCCGAGAAATTACCATATATTCCTATAAAAAACCTGCAAACCTGCAAAACACCTGGACATTCGGGTACTCAGATCGAGTTCGAGTCGGGTTCAGGTCGGATTGTCTCGGCTTCGGGTTCTTCAGGGAAGGGAAAATTAAAAGATAGATGTAGACTGGTTTAGATAGATGTAGGTATGGTTTAAGCTTGGTTTAGTGTAATTGATTCGGATCTAAAATTATCCTATCGGGTATAAGGTACGGTTCGGGTCGGACACTACCCGCAGGTCTTTAGGCTCAAGAGCCAATAAGGTAATTTGATCAGATCGCTTCCTACCCGGATCGGATCTTTTCGGATCAGTTTCGGGTCGGATAAGATCTTCGGATCCGGATAAAATACCCATATCTAGTAGGATTTATATACAAGAGGTTTGTTATAATTTAGTTTCTTTAACATAACAATAAATTCCTATCACATGGCTTACATTTAAAGTATTGATCGATGTGTATCAACAAGTATGTAATAGTTTCTTGTAACGTTCCTACTCATGAAAATATAAAACATTGACTCATTTTTCCCATTGACTTTTTGCTCTTCCTATTATTGTAATCATGTGAAACGTTCAGAAGTCTACGATGAATCCTAGGAATTTTTTTTTTCCGTCAAAGTTATTAATTAAAGGACTAAACCCATAAATCCAAAGCTCAAAAGAAGCATACAAAAGCCCATAAAATAGGCAACATAAAGAGATTCTAAATGGGCCATAACCCGCAAAGCCCAAACTAAAACGAAAACCCTAGACCGAAGTCACACTTCGCAACACCCGTCTACCCCTCAGCCGCCGCAGGACACGTGTCGAACTCTCATCGCATGGAGCTACACGATGGACGGCCACCGCGCTTTTATCACTTCGAGTTTACTCTGGAGGCAAACCCCACCACTTTACCAGGAGACGTCCAAACCCACCATAAACATCGTCGATTCCAGCGTTCTTTCCAAGCGGAGAGCATCACCGGAAAACCGTCCCTAGATCTCATCCGGAAGAATCGCCGAAATCGCCATCTTCATCACCTTGCTTCCTTCACCAGAGAGCGTCACCGACACCGTCAGGATCTCCTCCCCAAGCGAAGCCCTTACACAGCTAGAGCCACCAATCGGACAGTCCGAGTGGCCAAGATACCAGATTCACCGTCAAAGCGTCAAAACCTAACGACGCCGCCTAAAGCCGACAGTTTACCTCAATATGGACGGTACAACGACGGAAACAGAGTCGGACACCCACCGGAGAAAAGATGCGACGCCGGAAACTAGATAAACCGAAAAAATCAAGAGAAACAAAACGGAAAGGACAGCAAGAGAACCAGACCGACGGTGACTATGGGAGCCCACGCCGTCGGCCGGTGACAAGAAACGCGACTGCAAGCTCTAGAGAGAAGTCAGAGCTTTCTCTCTCTAATACTGTCTGATTTGTAGAATCCTAGGAATTTTATACGAGGTTTGTTATTATTTAGTTCTTTTAATCTACAATAATTTTCCTATCACATGGCTTAGCCTTCGACTTAGGCTTTGAATTGGTAACGGTGGATTAAGTGGAACTAGCAGATTGAACACGATGCGGTTTAACTATGGTTTGTATAAGAGAAATGCACACTACAAACAACTGCGATTCGTCTAAAAACGGTTTAAAACACATGACGAACAGTGACATGTATAATGAATAGTATAATTACGGGACATATATAATATATTATATTTTACAGATTAAAAAATTAGTGATATAAATATATATAATATTATTATAAAAAGATTTTACATATCTGAAATATGAAATTTAATACGCTATTAATATGACTTTACAGCCAATATCTTATTTTACATTTTTATTAAACAAAATTAATTTAATTTTTATTTTAAATAAAAAAGTAATTAAATCAGTTCATATATACCTAATACATACTAGAAATTTTAGATATCTTACACAAAGACATGAAAATATCCAAATTTTTATCTGACTACCCGAATAATTTTTTTACTCAAACCTAAAACCATACTAGAAAACCTCAATTCGAAACTTAAAAAGATACATGTAATACCAAAATATACTGAAACAGCCATATATATTGAATATATAGCAAAAGTTTCAGATATTTCGGGTACTCCATCGGATCTCAAGTCCAGGCCAGGTCCGTTTCAAGATCCGTGGATCCTCCACAACAAAACCTAATAAGGTAAAATGATATTACCGTATCCGATCGATTCAAATTTTTTGGTTTAGTTCCAATTCGGATTTCGGATCTAGGTAAAATGTCCATGCCTAATTTGGCTAATCTTGAAACAGTTTTTTTTTTGTATTTCTTTGTAAAATATGAATTATGAAAAAATTTGAACTTAAATACACATGTGATATATATTTTGTAATAAAACAATAATTTTATTTTAGCATAAACATTAAAATGGTGATATTGCAAAGTACAAAAAAGGGAAATACATAAGCCTTTTTCAAAAAAAGAAAAAGAGAAATACATTAATTTTTAAAAGTTAAATAAAAACTCAGATTGGCAAAAAAAAGTCAAAGAAAACCACACCTTATTACCATCTGTATCTTTTATACGCGGTTCGTCCTTAATTATCGTCCCGCACTTTCTTTTCCATTTTTTATTAGATTCAATAATGTAAAGAAAACGCAATTTCTACAAAAATAAAATGAGACGCAATTCTAAACATTTCTGTCCTCAGAAACTTTCACCTACCTGTATTAAGAAAACAAGCTAGTAATATTTTTATTTTTTTTATAAAACTAAAGAGTTATAGATGATCACAACCTAATAATTCTACTATTTACGGGTAAGATATACATATAATAATACTAAACCAAAGTATATCAAATGACAAAAAATTGAATGTTTGGATGATAAAATCAATTTAATAGGAAAACGAAAGCGGTATGATTATAAGAAAATTGGCATCGGAAATTTTTTACCTGAACCAAAACTGAACAAAAAACAACATAGTTATATTTTTGGTATAATTTTTTTTTGCCAATTCTTTGTCTCTTTTACCTTTTTCATTTCTAAAACTAAATGAAACAAATGATTTTATGAATTAAAAAAATTAAAATAGAAACAATTGACAAAACAACCATATACACAAACTGATATTTTTTTGTTTGAAAAATTTGATAAATTAAAATTTTAAATTAAGTTCTACTAAAAGTAGATTTCGTCTTATACGGAAAATGAGTTAGTAGAAATTGAATTCCATATTAAATAAGTATATTTACTTTTGTTAGAACGAATAATCTACTTTTAAATAAACTTATAAAATGGGGAATACGAATTCTACTAATTGTTAAGTTAGTTACTTTTTCTTCTAATACAGTTTCTACTTTTGTGAGGTATTCTGAAATTATAGGAATGCAAAATCTAAACACTATTCATACGGCTACACGAGGTAAAATCTGATTATGAAATTTTTGTCTTGGTTCTAAGCTGTGTAGAAAGTGTCTTCTACGGATAAAAAAATATGATTTTAGCAAAAATTTCTACGGATAAGAAAATATGATTTTATCTAAAATAATGGAAGTTTCAGTTAAGAATATCTTTTACAAATATTTGTAATATTCTGACTTACTAAAACGTGTATAGGTCGATTTACCTTGTTAAAGACGTTTTTCTTTTTTATTAAACTTTTTTTAAACGTTCTTTTCTTTTTTATTCAAATTTTTAATAAAAATAAACTTTTTAATTTTTAAAGTTTTCAAAACTTTTGTAAAATAAATAAAAATAAAACCTTGTAAAATGTTTTTAATAAAAATAAAACTTTGTAAAACTTTTTTAATAAAACTTTAATAAAAAGCTTTGTAAGCTTAATAAAAACAAAAATAAAACATTATAAAAAAAATTAATGAAAATGTTAAATAAAATTTATAAAAAAACGTTTTACAAAGTTTATTTTTATAAAGAAATTTAAAGTATTTGAAAACTTTTTGATAAAAATATAAAACTTTTAAAGTTTTAATGTTTTTAATTTTTTTCCTTTTTATTAAAATTTTTAAAATTCAATTAAACTTTTAAATTGTGTTTAGTGTGTTTAATTTGATTAGTTAAGGATTAGTTTTGAGATAATGAAAAAATTATACTAAATGGACAATTTAAAGATGATATTATACCAGAAAAGATATTTATGCTGTTTTTTTGTTCTGTTTTAGCAATTTTCTCTTTTTTTTTATTCCCATGATTTGTGGATTATTGAGATTTGAGAGAGTAACGAACTTCTTCCGAACTGTTGATAATTTGCAACAAGATCACTTCTCTGGGTTATAGGTCTGATCACAAGCTGGCTGGTATAATGCAAAGATGGTTTGAAGTACAAGCATAAGTCACTGAAGGGCTGATGTAAATACCTATTCATTTTACATAGATCAATAAATTTCACATTTCAAAAAAAAAGTTCTTTTTCTTTTTTTTTTTAAAGAGAAGAGTACCCAACTTGGAAATATGCATATAGCTCACGTGAATAACGAGTGTAACAGTTTCGTTGTTATAGCTGGAGAGAAAAAGAGACAAATGGTCGTCCTCAGTGCACTTCTAAATTCTAATTCTAATGCCACGAACCATAGCCCACCTCTTTCGTCTCTAATTTTAATCTCGTAACAAATTACATTTACAAATATTATTAAACTAATATTAGGTACTCACTTAGAAAGACTTGTCTCTAAGAACAGCTCTAACAAGAAGTTGCTAATGGGTTTCTTATAATTAAAACTAAATCAAAATGTTAAAGGAGAAAAGAGAGAGTGATAAAAAGTTCATAGGAAACAGATTTAAAAAACCTGTGAAAAACTTATAGTCAAAATGCTTGCTTATAATTGGTTAACCTTTAAAAAGAAAATTAAATTTTAATCAATTAACTTAATTTTATTAAAAAGTTAATATTTTGCATTTTAAAGACTCTAAGTGGAGCTTTCCCTGTTGGAGCTGCTCTAAGACTAAGAGCATGGCACTGCACAGAAAATCTCAATTTGTTTCTCATATATTAAATTCTCTATTTATGTTTCATTTGCTTTAAATTAATTGAATTATTATAGAGTTGATAGGTGTATAATTATGTCTCACCATCTCCTTTGCGGTGCCTTTATAAACAACTGATTCTAACAAACTTTCATTATCTCTTCTTCTATTTCAATTCTTTTCATTACTTTAATTGATAGGTATTCATTGAAATATTATCACTAATAGTGCCCCTAAGAGCATCATTAGTGGTTGAAAAATTAATATAATATATGAACTTTTATATAATACAGAATATAAGTATAATATGAACTTCTAATATGAAAAATTAGTAAAAATTAGTATAATATGAACTTTTAGTTAAAAATTAGTGCCCCTAAGAGCATAATTAGTGGTTGAAAAATTAGTATAATATGAACTTTTTTTTTGGTCAAAGTATAATATGAACTTTTAATATGAACTTCTGAAAGTTAAATTAAATTTAGCCAATGGAAAGAAAACAAATAGAAATGGAGTCTCTTCCTAACTTTCAGAAGTCTGCACTCGAAGTGTTCTTCATTCTCTCTCTCTTCCTTATTCATTTAATTTCATTGATTTAATGATAAGAGATCTATTAAGATACCTTTGCTGCGCATGGCCTAAAAATGATCTCAAAGATAACTGATCTCTTGATTCTTGATGCTTTCTTATTCGTTTTTATTTATTTATTTTATGGGATCTTTTTACTAGTTTGAATTTTGGGGTTCTAGTCACAACTTTCATTAAAACAAAATAACTCAACTGCTAAGGTACACTACTATTATATTTTTTCTCGTGCAATAAAGATGTGTCGAGTGTACCTTTTTGTTCGGTACAAATTGCTAACTAATCGAAGCTTCCCTCCCTCGTGGAGCACGAGTTGTATAACTCGAAGCCTAAGAAAAAAAAAGTGGTTAGTATTGATATTTTTAATTTTGTAAAACTTAATGTCCGTATTCGAAACTGTATTATTATATATACACAAAAAGTATCAAGCATGAAGCCACACATTCCCCTTCATCTCCATTTCTCACACTTAAAAAGGTTATCTTTCTCTCTTCCCTCTTACTCCTTTTTATTTCTTTCTAAAATCGATATTTTACAAGTTTTATAATTTTAGTGAATATCCGTAAAGGAAACTGAATCTACGCGAACATATATGATAATATTGTTTAATGTAGAGATCTAGTGGAAGTATTGTAGTTTTCCACTTAGACTAGTTTCATCATTGTCCCTTTTTCAGTGTGGTCAGTGGCAACGATGAATGTATGTTCGTGAATCTTCTATAATTTTCATATGCGTTTTTAATTAAATTTAGGCTTAAGAAAGAACAATGGCGAAAAAGTTGGATGCTCAAGGTGGCCGCGGAGGAGAGCTATGGGACGATGGTGGTGTTTATGAGAACGTCAAGAAAGTGTATGTCGGTCAAGGTGACTCTGGTGTGGTTTACGTGAAGTTTGATTACGAGAAAGACGGCAAGATCGTATCACTCGAGCATGGGAAGAAGACACTTCTTGATCCAGAGGAGGTAAAACATTTTCTTTATACACGTTCAACCAAATGACCAAGAGAGTTTTCTTGATTTTCTTTTTTTTCTTTTGCTAGTTTGAGCTTGATCCAGAAGATTACATCACATCCGTGAAAGTGTACTACGAGAAGCTCTTTGGAACCCCAGTGGAGATCATCACGGCTCTTATCTTCAAAACATTCAAAGGCAAAGTTTCTCAGCCTTTTGGATTAGCTTCTGGAACAGAAGCCGAGCTTGGAGGTGGCAAGATCGTCGGATTCCATGGAAGTTCCAGTGATGCTATTCATTCCCTGGGGGCTTATATAACACCGCCAACTACTCCGGTGACTCCACCGGCGTCAGGTGGTCCGACCAAGCTGGAAGCTCAAGGTGGTCGTGGAGGAGAGTTATGGGACGATGGTGGTGCTTATGAGAATGTCAAGAAAGTGTATGTTGGACAAGGTGACTCTGGTGTGGTTTATGTCAAGTTTGATTATGAGAAAGATGGGAAGATTGTATCACTCGAACATGGTAAAAAGACGTTACTTGACCCAGAGGAGGTACATAGATTTTTGTATTCTTGATTTTTGCTTAAGAAATGTATATATTATATATTTTTCTAATATCGAAATTGTTGATGTATGGTTTTGCAGTTTGAGCTTGATTCAGATGATTACATAACATCTGTAAAAGTTTACTACGAGAAACTCTTTGGAACACCAACAGAGATCATCACCGCTCTTATCTTCAAGACATTCAAGGGAAAAGTTTCTCAGCCGTTTGGAATGGCCTCTGGACAAGAAGCAGAGCTAGGAGGTGGCAAAATCGTTGGATTCCATGGAAGTGCAAGCGACGTGATCCACTCTCTTGGAGTTTATATTGCTCCTACGTCAACACCAGTGACTCCCGTCGATACTATTCCAGCACAAGGTGGAGACGCTGGAGTTAAGTGGGACGATGGTGTTCATGATGATGTGAAGAAGATATATGTAGGACAAGGTGACTCTTGTGTGACTTATTTCGAGGCTGAGTATGTAAATGCTTCAAAGCCTGTCCTTGGAAGTGTTCATGGGAAGAAGTCATTGCTTGATGCTGAAGAGGTTGTTTTCTTGATTTCATCTTCGAAACTAGTACTTTTTTTTTGTTAATTTACAACCGTTGAGTTTTTGAGTATTGAATTGGTTGCAAAACGTGCAGTTTGTGCTTGAAGATGGTGAATATCTCACAGGTGTGATAGGCTACTATGACAAGATTTATGGTGTCGATGCACCGGCGATCATCTGTCTTAAATTCAAGACAAACAAGAGAATTTCTGACCCGTATGGAATGGACTCAGGAACTGAATTCGTGCTGGAGAAGAAAGACCACAAGGTCGTTGGGTTCTATGGACAAGCTGGTGAGTTTCTTTACAAGATCGGAGTTAGAGTGGCGCCCATAGCCAACTGATGCAGAACCAATCTTATATTGTGTATGAATAAGATTATCATGTGAACTTATGGAGTTGCATGGTCTATTGTTGTTGTTTTTGGTTTGTCTTATATCTTAATGTACGTTTGTCTTGTCTATTGGCTATCTAAATAAAGGAGGGTTCTTCTATTGTTATTATTTTAATAAACCCATGCGTGTCTTTTGGAGTGCTAAATGTATGATTCAAGGAAGTAGAGAAACAATTGGAACAAGCTTCTTTTATTAAAATTGGATCACAAATCCATCAAAAGACAGAACAATAACACAAAGAAAAGACTTCAACCACTGAAGAGATGAAACAAACAGAAACAAGAAACATCAGAAAAAGCTTATTCAAAGTTCAAACGTGCAAAGAGCCACAAAAGTGTGACAAATTCAAGATCTCCAGGATCAGTTGATGGGAAGGACATGGACTCCAAATTTGTGAAGCAGATCACCAGCACTTCCATGGAACCCAACGATCTTGTGGCCATCCAGTTTGAGTTCGAAGGGTGGGCCAGCGGTAAGCCCAAAGGGACCATATGTTGCTGGCTTATTAGTCTTGAACGTAAGCATGGTAATGATCGCGGATTGGCTCCCAAAGATTGTGTCGCATGTGCCATGTACTTCCGTGATGTACTCACTTGGATAGTTAAGCTCAAACTGGAATCAAATTAACCAAAACTGAAATTTAGTCCATATGTTAAAAAAAATGATAAAGAAAAAAGAAAGAACTAAGCTATAGTACCTCTTCGAATCCGAGTAGAGTACTCTTTCCATGTTCATCTCCTACGATTTCAGAAGAACCTTTGTTGTACACAAACTTAACCGCTCCTATACCATCTTAGGTTTGCCCTACAGACACTTTGCGTACGCCATCGAAAGCGCCATCATCCCATGTTGCTCCTCCATCACCACCCTTGGCGTCTAGCTTCTTGGTTGGTTCTGCAGGAATCAAGGGGATGGTGCCTACTGGAGCTAAGTAAACTCCGATAGCAGTAATAGTCTCACCAGCTCGTCCATGGAACCCTGTTATCTTGTGACCTTCCGCCTTGAATTCAAAGTGTGCGCTACCTTCGATACCATACGGACCATATGTATCCTTGTTAGTATGGAAAGTGAGACGCGTCAAGCCATCACTTCCTAAGATTTTGTCGGAGGTTCCTTCCACGATGGTTATGTATTCATCAGATGCAAGCTCAAACTGCACAAGAGGAAGGCGTAACAAAAATATTTAAACTATTTTTTTTTTTTCACATAGAATTTTTAGAGAAAAAAAAAGAAGGGAAAAACTCTAGTACATATCGGTTTTAACTTTTAACGTACCCCTTCGTATCCAAGCATTGTTGGTGTCCCACGTTCAGCTCCAATAACAACTGAAGAACCATTTCTGTATTCAAACATGACGGCTGCTATACCATCTGTGCCTTGTCCAACAGAGACCTTTTTAACATCGTCGTGAGCACCATCGTCCCACTCAGCTCCAGACTCACCACCCTTAGCGTCAAGCTTCGTGGGTGGAACGTTAGGATTGGTGGGGGTGGAGGATACGGGAACGAAATAAGCTCCAATGGAATTGAGATGGTCGCTGGCGAAACCGTGGAACCCAATGATCTTCTTGTCTTGAACTTGGAGAGTAAATTTAGTACCAGTACCATCAAACTCATAGCCGAAGTAATCAGAAGTCTTCAGGTTAGTTTTGAACTGGATTCCCAAGATGACATTGGAGGGATCGTACCAACCCTCGACTGAAACCAGATGCTCGTCCGGATGGTTAATCAAAAACTGCAGTGGTTTACAATGTCAGTACAAAAAAAAAATCATCCTAGGAAAATTAATTAAACCTTCTTAGCTTACATCTCGTGTTAAACCTCTACTTCCTTGCACACCACGGAGGGCTCCTTGTTTCGGTTGTCCGGCTTTCACATAGTCGAACTGAACGTATTGAAGGCCTACCCCACCTGTTCTTACTGTTATCTTTGTTAGGCCGTCGTGATCGGATCCGTCGTCCCATGCAGTTCCTCCTGTGCCACCTTGTGCTTCCCCTTTCTCGACCCCTGAACCGGTCCCTGGGTCGACAGGTCCGGTGGGTACGGGAGCGTAGTGAACGTCGATGGAGTTGAGAACATTGCCGCTCGTACCAAGGAAACCGGCGATCTGTTTACCGGAACCTTCCGGAGCAGAGATCTGGTAACCAGTTTTGTTTCCGTAGGGACCATAAGTCTTCTTGTTGGTTGTGAAAGTCAACGCCGTGATAACGTCTTGCGTGGTCAGCGTTTTGGCGTAAGCAGACAGAGACGTTATGTACTCGTCCGGACCCAAAGTGAACTATTACATAACAAAACAAAAGTTCAGTCTATATTGTTACATAAACATATATTAAGCGTTACCACTAGAACTGAAACTATAAAAGACTTTTGTTTGTTATTCAACTAACCTCGGCAGTTTTGGGCCCAACGGAGCCACGACGCTGGGACTGAAGAGCGGTTCCGGCGTACGTGACCTGGATCGAGTAGATGACGTCATCGTACGTAATCTGAACTTTGTTCACCTTCGCGTGCTTACCATCGTCCCAAGACATTGTCGCTTCGATTACCTGTTCGTATATTACACAGTAATACGGATTTAGTTTTCTTGTTCTTGACTAAATGTAATGAACTGCTCCATAGTGTAGATGAAAGTCTCAAGTCAAAGCTAATAAATCCGGTTCCTTAATCTAAACGCACCTCTCACCAATATAATACTGCATTATTGTTCCCAATATAAATAAATTATGTAATTAAATAGATAATATTGAATTCATTAACAAAGATTCAAGTGGCACTAAGTCTTCTTTAAAAAATAAAATATCAGAAATTTCTCACCTTCTTCCTACCTTTTTATTTAAATATAAGAAACTAACGTAAACGGTAAATCCCCTCGGAGCTTTAACATCTAACTATGCGCTGAAACTGGTCTATGCTATAAGTCTTTATAACACAATGATAAATCGATAACACTGCTCTCAAAAAAAAAAAAAATCGATAACAATCTGGACCATTGTTTTAACAAAAGTCAAGTAGGTCCCTTCATTTTTTTTTAAAAGTGATTGAGATAGAAATAAAAAGAAACAACTGATTGTTATATTCGTATAGAAGGTACAAACATACATGTATATATACACATATAAATTATATACAAGAGAGAGAGAGAAGCTAGTGAGAGAGGGATTACCTGATTGTAGTGGTTATGAATCCGATGATGAAGATGAATATTTGATGCGGGAGAAGAGAGCCTAAATGGTAGGACTTATATACAAACGTCTTTGTAATTGTTTAGTTTATTTAATTATAACAATAATACGCATCACATGGTTTCTATATAAAAAAATATTTATTTGGGTCCACAAGTATGTAATAATTTTTTGTAACTTTCCTTCTCATGAGAAAAACCATTTTATTGACTCATTCTCCCTTTGATCTTTAAGCGTGATGATAACGTTCACACCACTAGAAATTCCACCTAACTTAATCCTGCTGGTTTCTAAACTCATGGTTTAATTATTTCGTTGCCTAAATTAGATATACACGTAAAATTAGCCAAATTATGTTTTCAATTGAGTACTTATTGGGCCTCTGCTTGTATCAAAAATTGTTCCAAAAATACTGAGAGAACAAGATTGATCAATGAAGATGGTGACACGATGGGTACTAAAATTCAATGGAACCCTCTTTGATCAATCATTTACTTAAATATCTCGTGAATTGATCGTGCATCGCATGCGTAAATAATAATACAGTATGCCTTAAAAAAAGAGTAAATAATAATTCAGTACGGTCCCAATTCAGTACTTAGCTGTCACCTGTGTTTATTTATTTCCCTGATACTCGTATCGTTGTAACCGATCGATCGTATTTTGTACTATTATTTTCTCAAACTTTTTTTTGAAACACTTTTTTTTTGAAATGTTATTTTCTCAATTTGAAATCTGAACTTTTGTTGTATTAATCAGTGTTTTAAAAAGCGGTCTAAATGACCGTCTATGAAGCGCTTATGCGCTAGACGTTATAAAACAATTGTTACTACATTTTAAACTGTCTAGATAAATATAATATTATAATAATAAATAATATATAATTTTTAATATATATTTTTATGAAAATAATTTTATCATATATAAATAATATTTTTTACTATTATTTAATATAATTTTTTTATATATTTGATATATTACTATGATTTATAAACACGTAAACCGTTTAACTAATAATTTAGGCGTTTTCTTAATCGTTCTAGGCGTTAGACGTTAGGTCACCGTCCGCTTAACACCTAGCGTTTTCTTGAACACTTGTATTAATATGTACTATAAGTCTATAATTACTGAGATGTCTAACCCTCGTAGCAACTTGAGTTTTTAATTTAGTATGTACGAAGCTTCATTTAACTGGACGATCATGAAGTTGGAATTATTCGGGAATCTTCTTAATTTTTTCAAAAAATGCAAACCATTTTTTGTTCTTTCAACAAGGCATGAAATTTAAATAAAAGAAATGGCCACTCGTGGGTCTCGTGGTCATTATTTATTTATATTAGCTTGACAATAATGATAACTGTTTAAGCTTTACAAATAAATTATATTATCACACTCAGACACGTCGAGGTCTAAACTCGTGGAACGTGTATGCTATTATATTATCACACTCAGAGCACGTCGAAGTATAAACTCGTGGAACGTATATGCTAAGATCAGATCTACACCTCCTTACGCGGCTGATCCAAGATTAATATTGTAAATTTGTAAACTCAATCAATGTGATAGAGGTAATTAATATATTGTGATGAAAAGCTTATGTTTTTAATTATTTATGGGCTTTATATTGAAGCATATCAATTAATACAGTTGTTCGCAATGGATCACCAACTCAACATAACTTTTAAGGTCAACTCTCAATCTCAGATAATCGTGATAATCGTGGTCCAATGATCCGGTAAATAATCCGATTTAAGATTAAAAAGATATTTATTAATTTAAAAATCTTATAAAATTCATTTAAAATCTTTTTGGTAATCTGGCTTAGGGATGGGCAAAAAATTCGAACCCGAAAAACCGAACCGAACCCAATCCGAAAAAGTAGCACCGAACCCGAACCGAAATTGATTAAATATCCGAACGGGTTCAAAATTTCGGTATTTAAAGAACCGAAACCAAACCCGATCCGAACCGAAATATTTTGGGTACCCGAATGTATCCAAAATAAATTTATATACTTAAATATATACATTATTTTTATATATAATGTATATTAAAAATATATAAGATACCTTTAAGTTTTCCAAAATACTCGAAAAATATATGCAAATAGTCAAAAGTAAATGTTTAAAATAGCTAAAATATACTGAAAACACCAAAATAGTTAAATATCTATTGATTATTTATCCAAATATTCAAAAAACCAATTTATATGTTAAATTTAGGTATTTTGACATATATGTTATGAAAATTTATATGTAATATATTATCTTTCTTATAGATTTTGAAAATTTAAAGTATATAATGAATTTTGAAAATTTAAAAACATTTTAAATGGGTTATCCGAACCCGAACCGAACCCGTAAAGATCCGAACCGAACCCGAACCGAAATTTAGAAATATCCGAATGGGGCTGAAATCTTTGATCCCGAAAACCCGAAACCCGAATGGACTGAACCGAAACCCGAATGGGTACCCGAACGCCCAGCCCTAATCTGGCTATCAGATGAACCAATGATTAATTTTAAAGATTTTTATTAGATCGTTACTAATTTATTAAATATATTTTTTTGTTTTTTCATGAATTTATTGTTTTCTTTTGCACATACTATATATACCTTTCAACTTTATTTTTAAAATTTTACTTATTTTGTTCACGGTGGATATCATTTGTTCTATCCTTCTAGCTTCTAACCTCTGTCACTTAAACTGTATTTTTTTTATCTTATTTTCTTGATTTTCTTGAATTTACAATTTACATGTTTTTAAGTAAATAATGTTTCCTCATGAATCAAAGTCCTTTTTATGCCAAAAGACTATTCTATTATCGTGAATCAAAATCATTGATCTCATATTTACTAAGATTATATATAATATTGACTAAATTATTTTATTGTGATATTTAGATTTTGGTGAACATTTCACTATATTAAAAAAATATAATAAACGATAATAAAAAATCAAAATTAGATAATAAGATTTGATAGTACTTTATTTTTGTAATAAAAAATCTATTACTATTTTGATGTTTATTGTTTGGTTATTTTATATTTGAAATTTAATTTAGTTATTCATATTAGATATAAAAACTTATGAAATTTAAATTTTCTATGTTTTATTATATGTCCTAACTTCTAATTTCTTACATTTTTTCAAAAATAATTTAAATTATTATTAACTATTTTATATGTGAAATAAAAATAAAGAAAAAACCAAATTTAAATATTTTCTATATTTCTTTTAAAAACATGATTTTTTAAGACTTTTTCTTGGGTTCACCCCCTAGGGTGAACCTAAAGGTTCACCAACCAATAAAAAATTGTTATTTTAAATCTAGTATCTTTTAATTAAGGAAACAAAAATAACTTGCCAAATTATATTATGCTTTTAAAATAAATAAAAAGATTAAATAAATAAAAATAACAATAGTTCTCAATAAAGATTATTTTAAAAAAAATTTATTTATAAGATTTGGAGTTTAGTGTTTAAGATTTATAGTTTAGAATTTATCCAAATGTTTAGTATTTTTCTAAGGGTTAGGGTTTACCCAAGGGTTTAGGGTTTACCCAAGGGTTTAGGGTTTAGGATTAGAGTTTAGGGTTTAGTGTTTTGTTGACAACATTTTTAGTGTTTTTTCCAAGGGTTTATGGTTTACCCAAGGGTTTAGGGTTTATGATTAGAGTTTAGGATTTAGTATTAGAGTTTAAGGTTTAGTATTAGAGTTTAGGGTTTAGTGTTTTGTTGACAACATTAATTTTTTTTTAATTCGTTTTTATATACTGTTTTTATTTATTTTTAAATTTTATTTTGAAAAAATAATATAATTTGACAAATTATTTATTTCCTTAATTAAAAGATACTGAATCTAAAATGACAAGTTTCTATTGGTTGGCGAACCTAAAGGTTCACCCTAGGGGTGAATCCAAGAATAACTCATTTTTTAATAGGTAATATAATTATATATATTAAAATTAATTAATTTATTAATCAATGGTTTGGCGCTATTGATACAATAATCAGTGACTCAGAAAATTATCCGAGTGTACAGGTTTCTGCCCAGGAGGTAGACCACATAAGCAGCTGTTTAGGGCGCGTAATCTTATTTCAAAAATTTACATTACAGATTTTATTATCTGAACATTTGCTATATTGGTTTAGGGCCTAAACAAAATTTTCATTGTCTGGACCAGGCCTGAGGTCTGGTTTAAAAATATTGCTGAAGTATTTATGTTTGACTTTGATTACAAACAACTCGTGTTCATAGTTAAAAGTAAAGCTGGGCGTTCGGGTACCCATTCGGGTTTCGGTTCAGTCCATTCGGGTTTCGGGTTTTCGGGGTCAAAGATTTCAGCCCCATTCGGATATTTCTAAATTTCGGTTCGGGTTCGGTTCGGATCTTTGCGGGTTCGGTTCGGGTTCGGATAACCCATTTAAAATGTTTTTAAATTTTCAAATTTCATTATATACTTTAAATTTTCAAAATCTATAAGAAAGATAATATATTACATATAAAATTTTATAACATATATGTCAAAATACCTTAATTTAACATATAAATTGGTTTTCTTTGAATATTTAGATAAAGAATCAATAGATATTTAACTATTTTGGTGTTTTCAGTATACTTTAGCTATTTTAAACATTTACTTTTAACTATTTGCATATATTTTCCGAATATTTTGGAAAACTTAAAGGTATCTTATATATTTTTAATATTTTTAATATACATTATATATAAAAATAATGTATATATTTAAGTATATAAATTTATTTCGGATACATTCGGGTACCCAAAATATTTCGGTTCGGATCGGGTTCGGTTTCGGTTCTTTAAATACCAAAATTTTGAACCCATTCGGATATTTAATCAATTTCGGTTCGGATTCGGTGCTACTTTTTCGGATCGGGTCGTTCGGTTTTTCGGGTTCGGATTTTTTGCCCAGCCCTAGTTAAAAGTATGAATGCGTGAGCAAAAGAAATACCCGAAAGGTAGAAGCACATGGAGGCAAGTGGTAGTATATCCAGGCCGCACGTGAAATTTGATGGTGTTAAAAGTCCAGGACCGGTCCAGAATTTGCCTTCTATAAGCCCATAATCCAGAATTTTTAACAAGAAAAAAACACAAAAAATGTCTGGGCACGTGAGCAAGCAGTGGCTTATGCTGCCTGTGCTATGGATCAGGCCTGCAAAAGTCAAAATATATAAGGCAAGCATGGCAGTTCATAAAATGCATGCTTTTTATTTGTGATAATCTACATAAACGTTGACGCTATCTATGCTATTAAAACAAGACTAGAATTTGATCCTTTGATCCGTGCATCTACACAGATGTATTTTTCAAAAATATATTATTATTTATTTTCCATGTTAATATTAATACTGGACAAAAATCTGGATCTGAAGAACCGAATCTACGATCCGAAAAGTAATATCAAACCCAAATTAAAATTGATTAAATATTTTAATTATTCAAAATTTTGGTATTTAGAGAACTATAATCGAATCCGATCCGAACCAAAGTATTTCGGAATACGTAAATATCTAAAATAGTTAAAGTATACTCAAAACACCAAAAATACTTAAAATAATTATTGGCAAACCAATTTATATGTTAAATTTTGATATTCTAAAATATGTTATTCACATTTATATGTAATATATTATTTTGTTTATAAAGTTTGAAAAAATTAAAGTGTATAATGAATTTTAAAATTCTAAAAATAATTTAAATGGGTTATTCGAACCCGAGCCAAACCTGCAAAGATCTGAATCGAACTTGAACCACAATTTAAAAATATAAGAATAGAGCTGAAATCTTTGATCTTGAAAATCTGAAAACCAGGCAGACCCAAACCAAACCTGAATGGGTATCCGAACGCCCACACATAGTCACTATTATACATCAATTATGTGTCATCATATAATTAACCGTATTTCATATGTACCATTATATAAGAAATCATATAACTAGTAATATTTTATATGTACCATCATATAAATAATCACATATATTATATTCTAAAAACTTAATGTGAAATATAAAAACCACAATTTAAGTTGATATATGGAATTGGGTTTTGAATTGTATTTTTCTTATATATATTGAAAATATTTTTTAATAATGGTTATGGGAAAATAGTTTAGTAAAAATCAATTTTTGAATATATGTATATTTTTAAAATTAGTTTTTGGTATAAATCAACTTTAAATTATTATTTTGATTTGAAATATATATAAAGTATAAATTTTGTTTTGTGATTATTTTAGAAAAGGATGTTTTTAGGTAATTAGATTGGACCGTTTCCGTATATTTAAAGCATACCCATAAAAATAGTTTCTCATAATATAATGGATTTCCAATTTTTCTTAATAACATAAGTTCATTATTTTTTTCTTAATATATTGATATTCACGCTTCTAAAAAATATTATACTCTTTTTATACTGCTATCCATGTTTTCATATAATTTTTTTTAGAAAAACACTGTTATACATGTTTGCAAACAAATTTATTTTTAAAAATTGTTATATATGTTTCCAAATAAACCCCAAATATATTTCAATTTTAATAATACACTAGATTTTGACCCGCACGGGCTTCAAAAATATATTGCTATTTATTTTTCATATCAATATCAAAGCTGGATAAAAAATTCAAATCTGAAGAACCGAACCGATCACGATCCGAAAGAGTAATACCAAACCCGAACCAAAATTGATTAAATATCCAAATTATTCAAAATTTTGATATTTAGACAACCAAAACCATAACCAATTCGAAGCAAAGTATTTTGGATATCAAAATGTATCCGAAAAAGATTTATATACTTATATATATATTAATTCTTTTTAGTTTTAATGTATATAAAAACATCCAGAATATATATGATACTTTTAGATTGGTTTAAATACTTGAAAATATATAAAAATAGTCAAATATAAATATCTGAAGTACACTCAAAACACCAAAAATATTTAAAATAATTATTGATTTTTGATCCAAAATTTAAACCAAACCAACTTATATGTTAAGTTTAGATATTCTGATATATGTTATTCAGATTTATATACAATATATTATTTTATTTATAGATTTTAAGAAATTCAAAATATATAATGAATTTTAAAAAATAATTTAAATGGGTTATCCAAACCCGAACTAAACCCGCAAAGATCCGAATATAATTCTAACTGAAATTTAGAAATATATGAATAAGACTGAAATCTTTGACCCCGAAAACCCAAAACCCAAACAGATCCGAAACAAACATGAATGGATATCTGAACGCCGATATTATGTATCATATATATGTCATCATATAATTAATTGTATTGGTCCATCATATAAATAATCATATAATAAATAGTATTTTATATGTATCATCTTATAAATAATAACATATATTATATTCTTAAAGTTTAATTTGAAATATAAAAACCACAATTTAAATTGGTATATGAAATTAATTTTTTTTTGTTGTATTTTTCATATATATATTGAAAACATTTTTTAATAATGGTTATTGGAAAATATTTTAGTAAAAATTTTTTTTTTTGCATATATGCATATTTTAAATCAATTTTTGATATAAATAACTTTAAATTATTATTTTGATTTGAAATATGTATATAAAATTTAAATTTTATTTGATGATTATTTTAGACAAAACAATGTTTTTAGGTAATAAGATTAGTCCATTTTTTATATTTTAAACTGATATAATGGATTTCCAGTTGTTATTAATAACATAAGCCATTACTTTTTTCTTATTGACATACTTTTATCCATGTTTCAAAATTTTAATCTTTTAATTAGTTTTCTATGAATTATTATTTATTTATGATATTTTATTTTGAAAATTGAACTCTTGAAATTTTTATGTTTGACTAAACTAAATAAGGTAATAATACTGTTTAAAAAATTATTTTATATAATATACTATTTATATTTCAGTTTGTGTTTTTATTTTCACCATACAAAATTTTAAATAAAAATAATTGTAAATATACTGACAGAATTGTAAATAAAAATAAATATAGAAAGAATGTTTTTTAATTTATTGTAAAAACAATGGCATGTTTAGAACAAAAGAAGTATTAAATATGTTATTCATGTTTCTAAACAATGCTCATTTGTTATTAATTTATTGAAAGTACAATGGCTAAATGTGTAAATAAAAAAAGTACACATCTCTACTATTTATGCTTCCAAACATATCTCATTTATTCTAGTATCATTGTTTTAAATAATTCAATTGTGTACTTCAACTTTAATAATATAGATACTAAAGATTTTGCAATGTATATCTATCTTATTAAATCAGAAACATTACAACTTCTTCTAGGTGAATTTTAAAAGGTGGACCTCATATATTTAAATTAAATGTCTCATTCTTTATATATACTACATACCATAATCTAACTTTACATTGATGTATTTCCTTAAATACAATTCCTCTCTTTGTCCATATTCCATATATAGCTTTCACTTTTATTACATGTCGATTTAAATAAGATAGATACTAAGAATACTAAAAAATTAATCGTACTAGAGTTACTCTATAAAATTCATTTTAAATTGATCAGTATACTTTCATTGGCCATATTGATTTTATTTGCACGGATAACATTAGGTAGATAAGTCATAGACACATACATAAAGATATGACTATTCTTTAACTATGTTAGGTCTAATCTACTTTTTAAAACAAATAACACATAGCTTTATATATTGCATAGAATATAATAATATTGTATAGTATTATACTTATACAATAATACTAAAAACAAACCAAACTGAAATATAATATATATCAAAAATGCTTTGAACCATTATACACAAAATATATTAGACCTCAGAGATAAAATTCACTTTGAAATTATGTAATAATTATTTTTAAAAACTAAACTTCGTAATGTAAAAAAAACATAAGTTTTATATCAAATTTTTTGTTACAATAAAAAGACACAATTCGCGCTTGCAAAGTGTTATTTTTACATACGAAAGACAGTTTTGATATTGTTTTTTTAAACACAAAATTGAATTATACAAACTCGATACTACATAAAACTAAACAATATAGAATACATTTTAAAAATAAAACCCGTGTGGGTGCGCATGGCCTTTGCGAAAATCGTAGATATGTTTATATAATATATAAATATATTATGTTACAAATATTTTCATATAAATAATACTCCAATGTAAGTTTTATATGATAAATGTTGAAAATACAAAATATATAGCACTATATATTTTAAATAATATATTAAAAATCTACTTTACGTTATCATAAAGTTTAAAAATCAAATTTAGTAATTAAACACATTGCTTATTTAAACACATTAGTACACACTGTTATTTATCAAAATTTTATATTAATACACATTACAATCGTGAATCATGTATAACATTTAGTACAAACAAAAATAAAAAAAAATGATTCCCGCTCGGTCGAGCGGGTCATGATCTAGTATCCTAGTAAATCGTGATTAGCAAGTATATATTTTAGTTATTAATGTGATATATTTAATTTAGGGACTTGTTATGTTAATTATAGTAAGATAGTCAATGATTTTAGGAATTAATAGTTGATCTCTTAACAGTTTTGAATATACACCACATCGATATAATGATTGAATTGATATTTACGGTTAATTTGATATCTTGTTTTGATGTTGTCCAACTAAATCGGTAGAAAATTATTATCACTGATTTCTGTTTGAAAAAAGAAAATTAAAATAAGTCGCGAGTCCTATTTATATATATACTAAACCAAATGGTTAAAAAAATTATATAATTCATGTAATACAGGTAATCCGGTTTAAGGATGTTCTCAACAATTATATTACTAATTTATGTATGCAAGTAATCCGAACGCATGATTTACTGCCTATTTACTAAAGTTATGAATTAGTCTTGGAAACGTAATGTTAGTTCAATAAAATTTTGGCACTTAATTCAATCACCCGGTTTATTAATTTATTTAAATCTTTTCATGCAGAGATTGGGATTGTGGTGACACAAAGGATAAATCACATTTTATGGTTAGAGAAAGAAACAATTACAGTGAAAGACAGTTTGTGAGTTTTATTGACACAATAGGACAGTTATCACTACTCAAACACTTTTGTCTAACTACATCACATTTTCATTTGTAAACTAACTAAATAATTTTGACAGCTAATACCCATTACGCTAACTAAAATAAAGTGGGGCCCTTTAACTTTCCTCTTCCTCATCTCTCCTTTTACGGTTCTTTTTAAATTTCGTAAATGAAATTTGTTTCTCCCAAATTCATTTTTTCACAGAAACTATCTTTAATCATTGTTTCTTTCTTTTTAAGCTATCTTTTGAGATATGTCAAGATATATGACTGATGGTGGTGTAGTGAAGGCATATTCGACGGCAATGTCAACGGTAGTGACGTCGGTGACTCTGGTCTTTGGATGTCGACTGTAGAAACGTCGGCGAAAGCAACATCCAAGGTAGAGACGTCGGCGAAGGAAACATCAACGGTAGAGACGTTGGCGACTCATTATCTCACCTATAGCCGCCAAGAAGCTCGAAACATCAATGGCCACTTTTGGATTTTTTACACTTTTGGTCCTTACTGTTTTGTATAATTTTGTGTTAACCTAATGTACATGTATTTTTTGGGAATTTATGTACACGTGGACAGTGAAAATTATGTGTACATGTTTAATAATTAATGTATAGTTTGATATATATTTGATTACAATAAAAACCAAATATAGTTTGACACATTGTACAAATAGATAAACATGCAATATAGTACACATGTACACACTTATTTGTGTACAACATTTACATTGTGCACCTCTACTATTATCACTTTTCATTATATGTGCACAAATCTAAACCAGTTCTCAATATAAAGAGTATCATTTACAAACAAAACTCTCACCCCTGCACACATGCGTTATATTTGCACACATGTACACATCTTCCATTTATTTTTTAAACGTGTATACTATTATCATGGTTGATTGTACATGGTTGATTGTACATGGCTACACACCGAATGTCACACATTAAAATATGGAGAATTGTGCTTACACATGTACACTAATATATTGTATAACATTTCTTATATGTACACAAAGCAAAACATATTTCAAAAAAACATAAACTAATGTGCATGTACATAACATGATACATTAGTAGCGTGATACAATTATACATATTCAAATATGGATAGTTTGATACATTGCCACATTGTACACGTGGAAAAACATGCAACATAGTACACATCCACACTTATTTATGTACACCACCACATTGTACACTTCTACTATTATCATTTTTCATTAAATGTACACACCACCACATTTAACCATTTACATTGCATATAGGTGTTAATTTTGTATCTGCACACATCCGCAATAACCAAATTAAAATGAATCACATCTCATCTATCATGCTATGTAATTGAATAATTTTGCAAGTTTCAGAATGTGTACAATCGTATGATGTCTATGTGTACACACAAATTTTACTATTTTGTACAATGATTCACTTGTATAATATTGTCCACACGTATACCGATGCATATATACCCACATGTAAAAACAAATTTTGTTTTTGAGCAATAATAACAATTTACATGTGTGTACACATGTAAAAACTTGAACAAATTAGAAGTTAAGACAAATGGACATGTTATTTTGTGTACACTTTGTATGTGTACACATGTACATCAAAGTTAAGACAAATGGACATGTTATTTTGTGTACACTTTGTATGTATACACATGTACATCGAAGTTAAGACAAATGGACATGTTATTTTTGTGTACACTTTGTATGTGTACACATGTACATCGAAGTTAAAACAAATGGACATGTTATTTTGTGTACACTTTATAGGTGCAAACATAATTTTATGTTTTATTCATATCTAATGATTTTTATCTTTGTACATGACAATAAGTGTACACATGATTCTATGTGTTATGTATACTCTAATGATTTTAGTTCATTCAATTGATTTTTCAATGCATTTAATTATGTGCATATATTGTTTAATTTCATTAACAGAAAGTTGTAGTACATAATTGGTTAATTTTGAAATAAATCAAAGAAAAAATGGAAAATGTTAGAAACCAAAAATGCACAATTAATAAATTTTGGGTTAAAAACGAAACTATACAAAATGTTAAGGACCAAAAGTGCAAAAAGTTCAAAAGTAACCATTGATGTTCACAAGCTTTTACAGTCTCGTAACTTCGAGAGAGAGATAAGATAACGACACTGGAAATGTTGTTCAAACACAAAAAAAAGATGATGAGATGAATCAACGCGTCAGAAGAGATGATAAGAAAGACCATGACAGATGGCAAGAACTTCAGCGAAGTAGGAGAAATAGGTGACACTGCTCAACTTCTTCATTTTCATTTTCTTTAATCTTTAAAACCATTGTAATAGAAAAAGAAAAAAAAAACGTCTTTATGTTACAGAGAAAGAAAAAGAGAAGAAAAAACAAAATGAAAAATTGTAGGACCCATTTAGTTTCAATAATGCACACAGTTAAAAAATAGTTAACTTGTGGTTTTGATAAACTGCCTTATGAGCAATAACTGCCTTAAGGTGTAATAAAAAACTTAAAAGTGTCTCACAGTGAAAATAACTCTTAGAGAAATATACAAATATAATAATTACTGGGTCAAACAACTATTAATGGGCTTGTATTTTGTGATATGGCGTGAAAACTTTTATTAAATTTGAGTGAATGTGCAGAGATAATACCAGTGGCATGACTTGTAAATATCGAGTAAAATTCTGGGTTATTTTTCATTTGTACTTCATTTTTAATAGAATAGATAGATGTACACCTCACTTGTATTCCACTAATTGTCCCTAATTTTTGGTCTAGTCATGTTTTTTATTAAGAGTAATTAGGATATTTTAAAACATTAAATAACCTAATATATTTCTCTGTTTTCTTGTTATTTGTTTCTTTATTAATATTTTTTCGATATTTTAGGAAATAACTTATACATAAAATCTCCATAAACATTAAATATATTTAGGATCTTTATATATATGAAGTGTTAGTGTCCTACATCAAATTTTTATGAAACTCATCAAAAAATTATTACAATAAATATGACATGCTCTTTTACTTGAGTAAAATCAAATGGACCTTAGTTAACCTAAAGTCTATCTTTTAATTGGGCTTTAACAACAAACTTTTTTATTTATTATTCGACAATTGATCGAGTAATATGTTTAGTTATGTTGAATCGACAGTTTAAATCTTTACAGATTTATTGTGTCGAGTAGCTAAAATTATGGTGGGTGATCTCCTTTAGCATTTTTTCAGGCTGCAAAACCGTTATATCGGTCAAGTTTTTCAGTTCAAATAAGAGAATATTGTCACCATGTGAAAAACATGAACAACTCTCTAAGATGTTGAAATCCAAATGCTTTCCCGCATTTTGAATTTAATTTTAATAATATAAATAAAACATAAATTTAAAAATATTTAACATACTTTTATGAAACTTGCAAAGAAAAAAACCGTGTCATTTATTAAGAGTATTTTAGAAATTTAAGAACATAAATCACCTAAGATATTTTCTATTTTCTTGCAACTTTTTGTTATTAATTTATTTTAAAAAACAATATAATATAAACCGTGGTTAATAAAACTTCATGGACCTAACAAAATTTAGAATATTATATATCATCAAGATTTGAGGAAATAATTTATACAAAAATATCTATAACTGCTAACCATTAAATAAATTTGAGATTTTTATATCTATAAACTGTAGATCCGTTATCGTAATTTTGTGAAATAGAATGCAATCTTAGGGAATTACATAGGGGTGCACTTTTTGTGGGATAGTGAATGAGACTAAGGACCATCTATTTTTTTCGTATCCCTACTCATTTACAGTCTGGTTAACACATCAGGGAGGTTGTTGGGAGCGGTCATTATGCCGGATTGGGAAGATACTATAGCGTCGCTCCTTCAGCATGCACCGAATCGTATTGACTCAGTTGCTTCGGAGAATGGTGTTTCATACAGTCTTGTATGCTATTTGGAGAGAGCGGAATTCACGCCATCATGGAGGAGCTGGGGTCACAGTGGAGAGGCTAACCCGATCTATTGATAAAAAAATTGGAATCATATATCCTCTCTTCATTACTCCGCAGGCCATCCATTGGAAGGGCTCCCTCAGTAGGCTAGCTTATTCTTTTCATTGTAAATGAGCCATTTAGATAAATAAATTTGATATTGAATAAAAAAAAAGAAACTTATCAACAAAAATGATTACTATAAATATAGCATCCTGTTTTGCTATAGTAAACCCAAAACCTATCATTTTGATTAGGCTTAGAAACAAATTTTTATTATTATTCAGAAATTAATCTGAATAATAGTGTTTCATTATGTTAAATCGACCGCTTAAATATTTATTGATTTATTGTGCCGAGTAGCCAAAATTGCGGTATGTGACCTCTGTTAGAGTTTTCCGGCTGTAAAACTGGTAGGCCAAGTTTTTGATCTCAAAGAAGGAAATATTGTTACCATTTGAAAAATATGAACACGTTTCTAAAATGTTTAACTCCAAATGTTTTCCCGCATTCTGAATGAAAATTTAATAATATATAAAAACATGAACTTACTAAAATTTTACACATTTATATTAAACTTACAAAAAAACTCGTGTCATTCATTAAAGGTAATTTTGACGTTTTAAAACATTAAACCACTTAACATACATATTTCCCTACTTTCTTGCTATTTGTTTCTTTATTAATATTTTTTAAAATAAATAATATAATATAAATCATGGTTAACAACATTTTATTAACCTAATAAGATTTAGAATATTATATATCTTTGAGATTTTAGCAAATAATTTATACAGGGACTCTTTATATGTATTAAATATATTTGAGATTTTATATATATGAAGCGTAAATGTCCCACATCAAAACATTGTAAAATATGAACTCTTTATAAGAATGATTAATATAAAAATGACACGCTCTTTTGCTTGAGTAAAATCAAATGGTCGTAGAAAACCCAAAACCTATCTTTTTGATTGGGTCTAGACAACGAACTTTTTATTATTCTTCGGCAATTAATCTGAATTAAAGTGTTTACCGATTTACTGTGTCTAGTAGCAAAAATCGCGGCAGGTGACCTCCAATAGTCTTTTTTCGGCTGCAAAACCGGTAATTCGGCCAAGTTTTTTGAATTCAATGAGGAGAATATTGACACCATGTGAAAATCATGAACAACTCTTTTAAAAGTTGAACTTCAAATGGTTTCCCGAATTTGGAATTAAAATATAATATATATATATATATATATATATATATATATATATATAAAACATGAACTTGCAAATATTTGACATATTTATATGAAATTTGAAAATAAAAAAATTATGTCATTCATTAAGAGTATTTTAGACATTTGTGAACATAAATCCCTAACATATTTCTCTATTTTCTTGCTATTTGTTTCTTTATTAATATTTTTAAAATATACAATATAATATAAATTGTAGTTCACAAGATTTTATGGACCAAACAAGATTTAAAATATTATATATCCACGAGATTTTAGAAAATAGTTTATACAGAAATCGCTATAACTGTTACACATTAAACATATTTGAGATATATTTATAAAGTGTGTTGTCAGAAAAGAAAAAAAAATTATTAAGTGTAAATGTTCCACATCAAAATTTTGTGAAACTCATCAACAAAAACGATTACTATAAATATAACATGCTTTTTCCCTTGATTAAAATCAAATGCTTGGGTAAAATAAAATGAACTGTAATAAACCAAAAACATATCTTTTTAATTAGCTTCAAAAATATCAACATTTATCTGAAATTTGCAAAGAAAAAAATATCTGCCCTTTTAAATCTCGGATCAAAATGACCAATCACATTACTACAAATCACTTTTTAATTTGATATTTTAAAAATGTCTATATTACTAAAATAGTGTATTTCAAAATAAAATATAAATCAATATCATATACAGTAAACATATAAAAATAAATAAATATATATATATATATAAGTTAACTTAATGTATAATAAATTTTTGAAAATTATCATAAAAGTAACTAATTAAAAATATTAATAATTAATTTAAAAATGAAAGGTGTTTAAACAATTATAAATTTATTGGTTGTATATGGTTTGCTTCCCCACCGATAGATGGATTTTATGGAGGAATTTAAATTCTTTAAGTAGTTTTCTTTCACAAAACAAAGTCACATAATTTCTAAGGAAGTTCTTTTTTATCTGAATAAATTCCAAAACGAAAACAAGCAATTTATTCATTAAAAAGGTAACATAACAAACATACAGAAAAGGAAACAGCAAGCAAATGAAGGATCGTACATATCACGACCTTCCCTTGTTGAATCACACACAACACAGACATACTGAAAAAAATAAGAAAAAAAGAAAACGGAAAGCTGATGAAATATCATATGGTATCATGACATATCACGACCTTCCCTCCCTTATTGAAACTCGTAAAAGAAGAGATCATCAAAACGGTCATTGGTCTGAGCTTTACCACCATGCATCAGGAGCCCTTTCTTACCTTTAATTGTCGCACTCGTGGAAGCTGTCCATCCCCTGATCTCCGGAGTCTCCTGCTTCTCTTCTTCCTTTTTCTTCTTGTGGCCTCCAAAAGGGTTTCCAATCGGAACATCTACATCTAATAGGATCGGGATCCCAAGATGTATTGATAGTCCTGATGACTCACTCGTTATTCCTTCCACCTCTTTCTCTTCACCTAGCTTATCCAACCTCTCCCACTTCAACGTCTCTGTATCTAACGCAAAAGTCCCATCAATCAATTGTCCCGGACCGACGTGAGCTTGTGGGTCCATCTCTATCTCACCTCCAAACATCACAATGTATTTCCCAACAACTGCACTAGCGAAAACGCTCCTACCAGAAGGCAGCTCACCGAATGTTTCCACTTGTGTCCACTTGTCCTGAACAGGATCGTAGCAATATATATCATCAATTTCATAGTTGTTGAATCCATAAACCACCCAAACCTTCCCATTCACCACTTCGAGTCCGGATCCTCCTCTTATGCTAAAAGCTTCTCCTGGGGTCGCACACTGCTTCCACTTCTTATCAGCGATGTTGTAAACGTCCAGGGTCTTGACCCGTACCGTAGAACTCACTCCACCGAAAACATAAACGTTTTTATCATCGGCTGCCATAGAGTGGAAGCTACGAGGAGTGGGCCCTTCTTCGACCGGAGTTAGTAGTTTCCACACGTTTTTTGGTTGTGTCATAAGAGTAGAAACCGTTGTATTTGCGGGAAGCGTCTCGGCCCCCAAAGACATAGAGGGTCGTTCCAACTGACACCATTCGGACACCTAAGCAGGAGAGGTGTGGAATGTCTCCTGTGGCTGGAGCAATGGACCATTTCCCGGTCTTGAGGTCAAAGACGTAAAGGTCTTTGTCGATAGGCACATTTGGTGTGAATTCGCCACCAAAGGAGTAAATCTTGTTTCCTACTTGTGCTATGGCATGTGAGCATCTTAGCCCTGGGGCCTTTCCTTTTTGCTCCACCTTAAAAATTACTAACATTTGTTAACAAACTTTTAATAGTTTTACAATCTGATTAATGATATCAAGGTTTACGCATTCTTTTAATTATTTCAAGTTTACTACATTTATATAATATAAGCACTGTTACGTTGATTTTCAAATTTAGTCAAGCTTCTTGTAACTTAGTCCACTATATATATGATGTATCTATGTTAAAAAAAAAATTAATGTCGATCTAAGAGATTTCTACCTTTGTCCACTTTCCATGCAATTGAAAAGTGGATAATGGGTCAGAAACATAGGCTCCAAAGGCGTGAAGAACATTGGTCGAACGGCCGTGAAACCCAACGATTTTGCCACCTTGGAGAACAAACTTTGCCCCCGGACCCATCATCTTGAACTGTCTATTGGTTTTGCCTTTGCTAGTCTCGAACTTAAGATCCACAATGGTTTCTTGAGTTACTGTCTCACGGAAAGCTTCTACGTAAACGATGTAATCATCTACATCAACCACAAACTACATATAAAAAGAAATACAACTCTCAGTATGAAACCAATATTGAAGATCATATAGATATTTTAACCTATAGTTATATAGTATATATAATTAGTACCTCCTCAACTTCTTGTGTTTGTTCTCCATGTTGATCTCCAATTACCACTTCAGAGTCATCAACATACTCAAACTTGACAAAGGATATACAATCCTGGCCTTTCCCTAAATATACTTTTCTAACATTTTCGTGAACCCCATCATCCCATACATTTCCTTTCTTACCACCCTTTGCGTCCAGCTTTTGGGCCATCTCTTTAGCTTGCGCTTGATCGATCTTACGAATATTACAAACCTGTAGTCACTATATACAAATATAGCTAAGTCATATACAAAAACAATCATATATATGGGGATAGAGGGAGAGAGATGTTGAGAGAACTGACCTGTTTATAAATTAATGATTGGTGCAGTGATTAATATTTGGGAAATCGCATGGGTATTTATAGAACCATGGGAAGTTCATCGACGAATTTCTTCATATATTTTATATCTCGCCATACACGACCGACCCTAAGTAATGAATGAATACATGTACGAAGAAAAAATAATGAATACATGTGAGTAGCCGTTGACGCATTCGCAAATAGTTGATCGGAATATATATTTCGTACACCTAGTACACATGTCTAATGAAACTAAAAGAGAAGCCGACGCACATGACTTCTCTTTTTTTCTAGAAAAAGGTAAATATCGTAAAAATAAAAAAGAATGAATACATGTCACGAATTCGAACAGTCGGTTTCGGTGGGCTGTTCTGCTCATCTATGAGTGATAAATATATAATATTTTTGTATCTGTAGTTGAATATTAAATGAGATTAAAAAAAAAGATGAAATCAAAATCTTTGTATTCATGTTATTGCTGAATGAAAAGTTTGACGTTGAGAAAAATATATATTAATATAATTTCGGGAACCAGTCAACAAAAAAAGTATTGGTTCGACTTGGTAGCAGCCCTGTAACTATCACAAGTAGAAGAGCGAGAGTATCCCGTATTTCTCACGACAAAATCGCGATACGAGATGAACGGTAATACCAATACCACGTCATTCCCCCTGACAAGGTAACATGTGGCGGACGCCAGTGAACTCTGCTCAATCCAGTTCAGTTCCATTTCTCGAATCCGCGTCCAGTTAACGAGTAACTATCCTCTACTTCGCATCCCACCTTTTTCATTTAAAAATATCCGCAACGTAACCCGCCACGTGTTATGATAAGTTCTTGGATCCACACTTCTGCTTTTTTTTTCGTGGGCGTAAGCGCATCGGATAAAAAATCCAAGCAAAAGGATCAGACCAAACAGCGCAGATCAACGAGGTTATCAGCTTATACAATAGCAAGAGCCGTTATCACTGATAAGCAAGGTAATCACTGATAAGCAACGTAACTTATCAACCTTCTATCTCTGTCTCTATGGGGTCAGCCTTTATCGATTGGTAGATGGGAGAGAAGAGAACAAGAAAACCCTAGAAAACCATTTTTTGCAAACGACGACTTAAATCGAATTGAGTCACAACAGATCCAAAGCTCTGAGAAGTGAATGAAATGTCGTCTCTGAGCAGAGAGCTAGTTTTCTTAATCCTTCAGTTCTTAGATGAAGAGAAGTTCAAGGAATCTGTTCACAAGTAAGTTTATTTTTTTTGTGTTCTTTTTGTCTCTGTTAGATTTTTTTTTGTGTTGTAATAATTTGTGGTTTGATGTGTGTTTAAAAGGCTAGAGCAGGAATCAGGGTTCTACTTTAATATAAAGTACTTTGAAGAGAAAGCTCTTGCTGGTGAGTGGGATGAAGTGGAGAAGTATCTCTCAGGTTTCACTAAGGTTGATGATAATCGTTACTCTATGAAGATTTTCTTTGAGATCAGGAAGCAAAAGTATCTCGAAGCTCTAGATCGGTAATGCTTTATTCTTTGCTTGAACATTAAGACTTTGTATGTTCTTGAATTGATGATGATGATGATACCAAGTGTGTGTGTGTGTGTTGATTTCAGAAATGACAGAGCAAAAGCTGTTGAAATATTAGCCAAAGACTTGAAAGTTTTTGCGACGTTTAACGAGGAGCTTTACAAAGAAATTACTCAGCTTCTCACTCTTGAGAATTTCAGGTAAGTCCTTTTTTTTGCCTTTTAATATAATTTGAAAGGCAGACACTTTAGTGTTGAAGAGTGTGTGTGTGTGTGTGTGTGTTTCCACAGGGAGAACGAGCAATTGTCTAAGTATGGTGATACAAAGTCAGCCAGGAATATAATGTACACTGAGTTGAAGAAACTGATCGAGGCAAATCCTCTGTTTCGTGAGAAGCTTGCCTTCCCTACTTTCAAGGCTTCCCGCTTGAGAACTCTGATCAACCAAAGGTTATATATAACTAAAATGATCTTTCTTTGAATTTTTTTTAAAAAAGAGTCTTTAAAGTGTTTAATGTTTTTTTTTGTCTTTTCTGTTTGCAGCTTGAACTGGCAGCACCAGCTATGTAAAAATCCAAGGCCTAATCCTGACATCAAAACATTGTTCTTGGATCACTCTTGCTCTGCAGCAAACGGTGGTGCTCGTGCACTCACTCCTGTGAATCTTCCTGTTGCAGCTGTTGCAAGACCTTCTAACTTTGTTCCTCTTGGTGTACATGGTGGAGTAGGATCACTTACTTTACTTCTCTCTCTCTCTTCCTCCCTCCTAATTTTATTATTTATAACTTAAAAAGGTTTTGAGAATTGATGAAAACTTTTTTGTGTAGCCTTTTCAACCTACTCCTGCTCCGGCTCCTAATGCCAATGCTCTAGCTGGGTGGATGGCTAACCCAAACCCTTCTTCATCAGTTCCATCTGGTGTCGTGGCTGCTTCTCCTTTTCCTATGCAGCTTCCAAATCAAGGTAGATTCCATCTGACAAATGTTTTTGATATTTCACCTCTTTGGTTTAAATGGTTTTGATCTTAATCTTGTTGCTGTTGCAGTTAATGCTCTGAAACATCCTAGAGCGCCGTCAAACTCTCTAGGATTGATGGATTATCAGAATGCTGATCACGACCAACTCATGAGACGTTTACGGTCTGCACAAACCGGGAATGAGGTATAACTTTCCTTGGAACTCTCTTGGCTTTGGGAATGTGATGTTGAGGACTAACTTTTTTTTTTCAAATCCACAGGTCGCATATCCTGCTCATCCTCATCCCTCCTCTGCGTCACTTGATGACCTCCCTAGAAACGTGGTTAGTACAATGCGCCAAGGGTCGGTGGTGCTGAGCATGGATTTTCACCCTGCGCATCACACTTTACTCGCTGGTCAGTCTATTTTCTACCATTAGTTGAGAGCTGAGCTTTTAGTTGGCTCTTTTTAAACATTTCTTGTTACTTTTTTAGTTGGCTGTTCAAGCGGCGAAGTCACCTTGTGGGAAGTTGGATCCAGAGAGAAGATTTTCACAGAGCCTTTTAAAATATGGAATATGTCTGCTTGTACCAGTGTCCTCCAGGTTAGTATTAAGCACCAGACTGATACAGCCTTGAAGTGAGATATTAGTACTCACCTGATGAATGTTCTTCTCAGGGTGCTATTGTCAAAGAACCATCTATATCCGCTACTCGTGTAGCATGGAGCCCAGATGGAAATTTTATTGGTATGGAGATTGTTCTCATTACATCTTAGGCTCAAGAAATTGATTCAAGAGTAAACCTCAAGAGTTATCTTTTTTCCGTCTACAGGGGTTTCTTTTACTAAACATTTGATTCATGTATATGCCTACCAAGGCTCAGACCTACGCCAACACCTTGAGGTATGTTTTAATCTTCCTCTTCCTTTTTTTGTACTTAAAGTTTCTTGTCATTGTGGCACCTGCACTAAACTGAATCAGTCATATGTTTTCTGTGGATTTAGATTGAAGCTCATGTAGGCCGTGTGAATGACTTGGCTTTCGCCCACCCAAACAAGCAAATATGTGTTGTGACTTGTGGGGATGACAAATTGATCAAGGTAACAACTTGAGTTTTGAGGATTTGTGACTCTTGAGTTCAGATTTTTTTATTTTCATATCCAATTTTTTTTTTAAATAAAGGTGTGGGATATAAACGGCAAGATGCTTTACACCTTTGAAGGCCACGAGGCATCTGTTTATTCCATTTGCCCTCACCAGAAGGAAAATATTCAGGTAGAAGCATCTCTTATGAACGTCTCCTTTTTTTATTTTTCATGTAATTGATAATTCTCTTTTTTTTTACTATGGCAGTTTATATTCTCAACTGCCCTTGATGGTAAGATCAAAGCTTGGCTCTATGATAACGTTGGTTCTCGGGTTGATTACGACGCACCAGGAAAGTGGTGTACAACGATGTTATACAGTGCTGATGGAAGCAGGTAAATACTTCTTATATGGATATGTCTCTGCGTTAAATTCAGAAAAAAAAACCTGAGTAACCATTTACTGTGGTTTTAGGTTATTTTCTTGTGGAACGAGTAAAGATGGAGACTCTTTCCTTGTTGAGTGGAATGAGAGCGAAGGTGCCTTGAAAAGGACCTATGTAGGCTTTAGGAAGAAATCAAACGGAGTTGTTCAGTTTGATACAACTCGTAACCGTTTCTTGGCTGTTGGTGAAGACAATCAAGTCAAATTCTGGGACATGGATAATACAAATATGTTGACTACTGTTGAGGCTGAAGGTGGACTTCCGGTAAGAAGGATGATCTTTGATTCTTTGCTTGTTTCCTCGTGGTTTCCTTGTTACCCGTACACTGATTTGTATTGTAATGTACGGTGTGTTATTATTATCAGAGTCTTCCACGTTTGAGGTTCAACAAGGAAGGAAATCTTCTTGCAGTTAGTACAGCGGATAACGGATTCAAGATCCTTGCAAATGCTGATGGTCTTAGAACCTTAAGAGCATATGAAGCTCGTTCTCATGAAGTTGCATCATCTAAAGCATCCATTGAGATGAAGGTTGGAATAAGTACTTGAAATCTTCTTTTGAAATGAGTTTTTTTTTGTCCAGTTTATTAACTCATGTGTCAATGCTGGTGATCAAGGTATCAACTTCCGCAATGGTATCAAGCATGAGCCCAGCTGTTGGTAAAATTGAACACATGGACACAAGCTCTCCTGCAAGGCCCACACCAATTCCTGTATGATAAAGAAAATCCACAACAATTCTTGTTTTGTTTTGTTACAATTTGTTGTTATCTAACTTTGGTGTTGTGACATATGCAGAATGGAATTGAGGCAATGTCAAGAAGTATAGAGAAGCCAAGAAACATGGAATCTGTTGTTGATAAGCCGAAACCCTTGGAGCTAACAGAGATTGTTGATCCCACTCAGTGCAGACAAGTGACCATGCCAGATAGCAAAGATTCCGTCAGCAAGGTTTGTTCTCAGCCTCTTCAGCTTTTTTAACCTTACCATCAGTTGTCATCATATGTTCATTAATATTATTTATCTCTTTGGAGCTAATGTTTTTGTCTGCTATATGAAAAATCCTAAAAGGTTGCTCGGCTTCTTTATACAAATTCTGGTGTTGGCGTTCTGGCTCTCGGAGCAAATGGTGTTCAAAGACTATGGAAGTGGAGCCGCAATGAGCAGAATCCTACTGGGAAGGTAATACATTATTTAAACTCTTACATGAGATGCATATGAGTGGCTTAATCTGTACTCTCTTTATTTGAAGGCAACTGCTAGTGTAAGCTCCACAGCATTGGCAGCCTAACAGCGGTCTCATAATGGCAAACGATGTTTCTGAGAATCCTGAAGCAGCTGTGCCGTGTATAGCTCTTTCTAAGAATGACTCTTACGTGATGTCAGCTTGTGGTGGAAAAGTTTCTTTATTCAATATGATGACTTTCAAAGTAAGCAGTTCTTACTCTTCATTCTTTTTTTATTCTCTTAGAGGAGCTAAATGGGATCCGTTTTCTCACTTCTGTTTGACAGGTGATGACAACTTTCATGCCACCACCACCAGCTTCAACGTTTTTGGCATTTCATCCTCAGGATAATAACATTATTGCAATCGGAATGGAAGACTCTAGTATCCATATCTACAACGTCAGGGTAGATGAGGTATAATAATATACAACTCTTGATTCTGTGGTGTAAGTTACTGATACACCTCTTAAGCATGAGATAATATGTCTTTTTTGGAATCTATAAAGGTGAAAACAAAGTTGAAAGGTCACCAGAAGCATATCACCGGTCTAGCATTCTCTACCGCACTCAATACCCTCGTCTCTTCTGGTGCTGATGCTCAGCTCTTCTTTTGGACCGCTGACACATGGGAAAAGAAGAAATCTTCAGCGATCTCACTACCACCTGGAAAAGCACCGGTGGGTGACACACGTGTCCAGTTCCACAACGATCAAATCCATCTGTTGGTTTCACACGAGACGCAGCTCGCCATTTACGATGCTACAAAGATGGAATGTATACATAAGGTGAAAACCAATACCTCGTTCTATCTTGAATGATAGATATAATAAACGAAAGAAACCTTAGTTTCTTATTACATGTGCAGTGGGTGCCACAAGAAGCTCTCTCTTCGCCCATTACCTCTGCATCTTACTCATGCAACAGCCAGCTGGTTTACGCATCATTCTCTGATGGAAACATTGCCGTCTTTGATGCTGATTCCTTGAGACTCAGGTGTCGCATTGCTCCATCTGCTTACATGCCTCAACCAACACCCAACAGGTGAAGAAGCCTTTGCTAATATATAGTCTTTGTGACCATTTACATTTTCTTGAACCAAATGCGTGTTTTTTTTTTTTGCTGTGATAGTGCACCGATCATTCCACAAGTGATCACAACACATCCACAAGAACCGAATCAGTTAGCCGTTGGACTGTCTGACGGTTCAGTTAAAGTGATTGAGCCATCTGAAGCTTCTAGAAGATGGGGCGTAGGGGGTTGCAGGTAATGCAGATAAAGCAGGGACTGAGAATGGACGGCCATCGAGTTCATCGGCAGCTAATAATAATAACTCAAGTTCAGATCATCAGATGCAAAGGTAAGAAGAAAAGGAAAACAGTTGCTGTCAGTTAAAAGTTGGTTTACAGAGTTTATTTTGGGTTGTAAAGTTGTGATAGCTTGTACCTGTTTTTTTTTTTTGTAAATTAGATCCTTTAAATTAAATCAGTAGGGGCTTATTAACAGTTTTTTTTTTTTTTAATTTGGTGTTTGTTGGCGCTCTACTCTTGAATGTACACCTTTTAATATATGGCTTTGAGTGATCATACAATTGTTTCAATTTCTGTTGTCATAATGTTATAGCCGAGGAAAAATAGTATGGTGGTGTAAGACTGAATCAAGCTTTATATTAAAGTCGTATGGTCATCAAACTTTTCCCTAAAATGCTGCAACGAAAACACAAGCCTCTTGGATCTCTGTTGGCTATTTGAACCCCAGATGGTATAATTGACTTCATGAGTAGTGGTGGATGAAGTTTCATCGAACTCCATGCACTAAACTCTGGGAGAACCTCTTCTTCGCCATCAAGCTCATCTACTTTGTTATCCTCATCACGTCTAACTACTACAATGATGGTGATGATGATGATGATGGTATATCAGTATGAAATGACTTGAGATGAAGTCGAAGAACTTAAGAAAAAATTAACAAGATATGTACATATCCAGCGAAAGAACATTTAGTTTTACATTAAAATGAAAAATGGTCCAATGGGATGCAAGCTCAATTGTTATACCTTAAATTGTCTTTCAACTAGGGGTAAATAGAGCTACAATAGTTCGAGATTTAATCAGATCAAAGTGACACCACAGCGTTTTAACTAATGATACTTGTGAAAGACCACTGCTAAGTGATTTCTTCCAAATCTTAAATCTCTAACCCAAGTTTGGTTAACTTGAATTTATTCAAATCGGATAATTAGGGCTCGGGCAGACACCTGTTACTTGGGGAACACGGGAGCAGAAAATAGTAAGCTCATTCTAGTTTGAGACCTTTTATCTATTTCCGTAATCGACATTATTGCACGCTTTTAGCAGTCATAATTGTTAAAGAAGTGATGACTGATTAGCATTAGCATGCAGTTGGGGCATTGATTACTGATTAGTGCTAAGTTCAAAAGTAGTCCAACTGTTTTTGACTTTTCATTCCAAATCTTACAAGAAACCCGTAATTTTCATGGATCTGGCCGTAATCTATGGCTCGTTTGACAAAAAAAAAAAGAACATAAAATTATTCCTCTCGCATGGCTTGAAACAATGTGTTTCAACATTTGAGTAGTAACTTTATGATACAAAAGACTTGAGAAAGAAGGTTAAGTGTGAAAAGTAATTAAGGAGTGGGGTCTCTTCCGCCAACCACAAAAGGTATCCGAGGAACAGAATCCATACTTTCAACATATACTGTAAAGCTAAATCTATTTTAACGCTATCTTTGCTTGTTTACACATGCAAGGAACTACTTTCTATTGTAGGAAAGAAATTACTAAGGCTGTTTGTTGATTGTGTGTTGGAATATCGTAGTCGTCTTTATATGAATCAGCTGAGCTAAGTACTAGCGTGTTGGTTTATAAATATAATAGTTTAGTTGACCAAATTGTATTAATTTGGGTGTGTCAAATGCCTTTAGATTGAAGAACTAATTAATATCCGTTTTCCATTTTCTTTTTTTTCTTACTTCCAACATTTTGAATGATAGGATTACTTTATTTCAGATATGCTCTCCAGAGTCTACTTTGAGTTTTTATCTGTAAAAAAATCCCTGGTTATAAATATAAAAGTATTTATATTAGTCATTGTATACAAACGTTTTTCATCGTTTTTTTTTTTGATAAATCCTATCAGTGGTTCTTTTTGTCTGTATTAAAATGACTTGTTTAAGTATAGTAGTTCAAGAATATATACTTCATCCGTTTTATAATATTTGATGTTTTATCTTATTGTACAAAAAATAAGAAAATTGCATTTCACTTAAAAAGTATTTTAAAGATATAATTTTAAAATCAGTTAACAAATTATAGAAAGAAACTGTAAAATCCAATTGGTTAAACAGTTTTCAATAAAGTTAACATTAAAATCTCAAAACTTCATATAAATTGAAACAAAATAATCTTTTTAAAATATTATCTATATTGAAACAGAGAGAAGTATTTGTTAATATAGCTCGTTTTGCGTACAAGAACATATGTCATATCTATGGTATGTCTTACACACTTGAGGTGTTAATTAATCAATGCAATGACGGAATGAGTTGATAAGAGTGAAGTTGAACAAGTGGTGAGAAAAATATTACAGAACTACTACATTATGTGTATTGAAATTTTAGACAGCTAAGGTTGCATTCCAAGAAGGCAAAAGAATTGATATTTAGTCATATTAGTCGCTTTTTTGGAACTTATTGATCACGGGAAAATCGCCTGGCACAATTATAGCGACCACACGACTTAAAACTAAAAGATAATAATTTTGTTTCTTAGATATTGACATAAGTATAACCCGACATAAGTATATGACCCGCCTCGTTTCATAAGATTCCAACAAATATGAAAGAGACCTTGTAACTAATTACCTTGTAACTAATTACCTTGTTAAAAAAAACTAATTACTAATTGATAACTTATACTTATATGATGAAGACGTGCTTATAACTCATAAGCTTGAAACTTAAAAAAAATTACGTAGTTTTATTTGTAAACCACTATATAGCGTAAACGTGAATACCATTATTTCACATTCGTGAAGATTCTCTATACGTTTTCTAATAATCCAGATCAGTTAGGAAAAATATAGACTGCATAAGCTATTGATTATAATCATTGCGTGGCTTATCTTACAAGAGTATGTTATAGTCAACAGAAATCAAATCATATCTTGGCAATTTCTACAATCATATGCAATTAAGTTGGTCTTCCCCTCGAATTTTTTTTGTTGTTTCCTAAAAATGTGTGCTTTGATACAAATGTATTAAAATATACCATTATTAAAAAAAAATTCTTAGATTCACCGACCAATAAAATTTAATTATTTTAAATTTAATATTTTTTAGAAAAGAAACAAGATAACAAGAATTTGTCAAGTTATATTATATTTTAAAATAAATAAAAATTAGTATTAGTTACCAAAATAAAAAGTTCTTTTTAATATTGTTAACGCCGTTAACAAAACACTAAACCCTAAACTTTTGGATAAATCCTTAACTCTAAATTATAATCATTAAAAATTAAATTTTTATAACACTAAATCATAAATTCTTAACCTTTAAATCCTAAATCTTTAGATAAATCTTAAACCTTAGAAGTTTAAGATTTATCCAAAGATTCATGATTTGTCTAAGAGTTTATGGATTTAGTATTTAAAACTTTAGAATTTGATGTTTAAGATTTAAGATGTATGGTTTAGGATTAAGATAAAATACATAAAATAGTAATAGTTTTAAAAAATAATATTGTTAATGTTCATCAGCAAAATACTAAATCCTAAATTATAAACACTAAATTCTAAATCTTTAAGTAAATCTTGAATCCTTAAATAATCATAAATTCTAGAATTTGGAATTTATCCAAAAATTTACTGTTTATGGTTAAAGATTTAGAGTTTGGGTTTATTCCAAGATTTATGATTTAGGGTTTAATGTTTTGTTGACGGTTTGATAATATTAATTACTTTTGTTAATTAATACTATTTTTATTTATTTTAAAAATATAGTATAATTTGAATAAATTTTGTTACTTTTTTTTTAAGATATTAAACCTAAAATAATCTAAATCATATTCGTTCGGCGAATTCCTGTATGTCTAAAAGTTAAATGTGTGGAAGAAGCGTGAGCATATGTGGTTTTATGGAAAATGATCTGTCAAAGCCAAGCTGGCACTTCCCTTCCGATGATTGCTTGTGGGTCCCGTTGTCTCACTGTCTTAAAGCACATGTGCTACTGCTTACGTGTTTGCATTTACACTAGATTAGCAACATTTATTTTATTTGTTATTCTAGATTTATACACACATATTAATAAAACATGTGATTTTATATATTTTCAAGATAAAAGCACAATTACCTATACAACTACCTACATTTCAAACAATAGAAAAATAATCAGGAGAATTTTATTAATAAATTTTGCATTGAAATTTTAAAACGACATTTATTTTGAAACGAATTTTTTTCTCTAGAACGACACTTAATCCGAAACGGAGGGAGTAATAATAATAGTTATTTTTGAATAAGCCTACCTGTTCTTCTTTTAAATAAAACAAAATTGATTAGTCTCTAAACCCACATCTCCTATAAAACAATTAGAAGTATATAACTAAAAGTTTAGAAATACTTGCATGTGTTCAAACCTATGTTCTAAAAATCGGCCGCATATCCAGTTAGGTGGCTGTCTAGATGCGGTCGTCTAGACGTCAAATGCCATTCATCCGTTTTGATTTATGATGAATCAGTCTAAAAAATGAATGTTTGTTTTAGTCCGCCTAAATGACCGTTTAGCCGTCTAAATAACCGCCTAATTTCTCGTCTAAATAACCGCCTAATTTCTTAGGTGGCTACCTATTTTTTAATTTTTTAATTTTTAATTATTTTAAATAAATTTTTATTTATTTATTTGATCTAAAATATTATAAGTAAAATTTATTTGCATATTTTTAATGAAAATTGTGCCGTATTTAGTTTATATATTTATATTTGTGTATTTTATACAGTTTTAAACATGAAAATGTATTAGTTTTAAAGAAATTAAAAATTAATGTATTTAATAACATATTAAACAATCTAAAATTCTGTCCCGCTTAACTCCCGCTTAATCTCTAATTTTCTCGCTAGGTGCTAGGCCTGACCCAACCGTCCGACTAGCATCTAGCATACTTCCTAACAGAGGTTTAAATTTATTTACTTTCAAGTCTTAGTGAGTAACATTTAAAATTAGATTTACATGGTTTTGGTTGTAATCTAGTATTATATACTACGACTTCCTAATCCATTATTATATGAAGGGACCAGCTTTCCAAATTTTATTTCAATTGTCTTCTTTAATACAAAAACTAGATTAAGACCCGCTCTAAAGGGCGGAAATTGATTTGTCAAATTTCAATTAATAATATATGGTATATATAATATGTGTAACATTTATATATATATACATATTAGACATATATATAATATTTTATTAAATATATATAGAATTTAATAGTGTTATAATTTGTGTTGTACTTGTTATTAGTTTGTATTTAATCTTCTTTCATTTTTAGTATAATAATTTGCCTTGTCACATCTTTTACCTTTTAACTTATACACATAGTTATGCCCTTTTTCAAAAAAAAAAACTTATACACATAGTTTCGTAAAATGTAATATATAAAAAACATATTTAAAAAATCTACTGACCATATGCCACCATTATTTGGTTGTTTGAACAAAAAAAAATCATGTTCTTGCATAACTGTGTATGTTGTGATATGATGTAGGCGAAGAATAAATATATGGAAGTAAAGTTAGTGATACGAACATGAGCCTATGTTAGTCTATGCCACAATTATTTGGTTTTTGGAAGATCAATGAGCATAAGCATACACGGTCTTTGTATGCTTACGTTGTAAATGAGTCGGATATTTTTTCTCTTATGTCTGGAATGATATGGAACTCGTTGATTTAAGAGAGGTTCAGTTTTATATGATCTAATTATATTAAGAGATTAACCAAAAATATTATAAAAGTGTTACTGGTTAGGTTTAACTAATCTATGTTGGTTAAGATTTGGTTTAATTTAAGTTGGTAGGTTGCATTGTATAGGAGGCATGATATATTCTAGCAACAATTATGAAAGAGTCCAAAATTTAAATGAGAACTTCAAATAATAGATAATCCCTAAATTAATAGATTAGATATATTTAATCAATTTTTTTATTTTTCTAAACAGTAAATCCAAACGGTTGTTTGCTCAAATCAAAACAGACCACATGAAGTCCATGTGTCATTTTAACGCATCGTATACTCTTCTCTCCTCTTGTCTCCTCCTCCTTCCGATTAAATAATATTTTTTTCGGATGGTAACCACTAACCACTGACATTTTAAAAAATTAAACTTATTTAACCACTATTTTTAAACACTAAAAACGATATTTGTATCATAAGAAAATTTTAATCTTAATTTACATGTACATTAAGTCATAAAAACCCATTGATGATGTGTCGATTTAATTTTTCTAAAAAAAAATAAATTATTTTATTAATAAAATAAATATAAATATACAGAAAATATAAAAATTATAAGAAATTTAAAAAATCATAAAAACCTATTAAAAATTCATAAAATCAAAAGGTTCACAATTTTTTAAAAAAATATTATTAAATTAAATAAAAGTAAAAAAACTTTGAAATTCATAAAAAAATCATTAAAAGTATTAAATTTTTACAAAAATAATAAAATCACAAAATATATTATTTATTAATAAAATAATTATAAAATACAGAATATATGAAAATCACAAAAATAAAAAAAATCACAAAAATCAAAAATAAAAATTTATATTATTTAATAAAAAATATCAGTAAATACTGTATTTTAGTGTTTGTTGGTTGAGAATTTTCTGGATTATTATAACTAGATTCAGAAAACGTTGGAGGAATAACATGCATTGAGTGCCATAAATTGACTACCCTCAGACTATCATTACTATCCATCGTTTCCTTTATTCCAGAATCCTGAAATTTCCCAAATCCAACCAAAACACAGACACACAAAACATAACAATTAAAAAAACGAAATAACAGCTAGTCTCTAATTAGTTTAGTTCAGATTAAAAGAATTAATTATCTTCAAATAATTCTCGTGAACCAAATCAAAGCAAACAAATTAAAGTCGGAGTCTTTTAACAGCTATTCACAAACCCTATATTAATTTAATTATAAATTCCAGAAAATTCCCAACCAATAAACACTAGAATACAGTGTTTTCTGATTTTATAAAACATATATAATTTTTGTTCTTGAATTTATATTTATTATCTATTATTATTTTATTTACATTTTTGCTTTTTGAATTTTTTTTTTGTTTTTTTGTGAATTTTTGTGACTTGTTTTGTTTTTTAAAGAAATTTTATATTTATTTTAATAATTAAAAGTTTTTTATCATCCAATAATAAAAGATTTAAATATTTTTTTATTATTTTTATGAGTTTTAGTGACTTTTTTATTTGTTTTGAATTTTTATAAATTTTTACTGTATCTTATATGTATTTTATTAAGAAAATCATTTAAATATTAAAAAACTGACATGTCATCAATTTTGAACAGTACCAATTAAAATTTTTACTTGATGAACAAATAAGCCAGACTGAAGATTTTTTACGATACAAATGTTACTTCGAAAGTTTAAAGTGCCACGTTTGCCAATTTAAAGGTTTTTAATAAGATTTTTCCATTTAAAATATTAATGTTTTAAGTATTTTACACATACTAAAATTATTTTTAGTTTTATTTAAAATTTATTTATTTATGCTTTATTTTTATTAAAAGCAAATGCATTAGTTAAATTTGATAACATCAAACTTTTAAAAAGAATAAAACTAAACTAAACCAGTAATCATTTAAATTGACAGAGAATGTGTCTTAAAATATTTCGACAAAAAACTACTTACGGCATGTCCAATGGCTAACATCAGTTTTCCATCAAAATGATGTAAATTCAAAATATATTTGATTTTATTCTAATGGTTTCCTTTATTTCTTCCCTCGAAAACTTACAAATTACTCCAAAATAATTTTATTTTTAACTAATATTTATTATATACATAAATTTAGTTTCTTAAAGAATGTAAAATGGTTTATATAAACTTATAATTGTATTATGAAAGCATTAATACCTTTTTAAGGTGTAAAAATACAAATATTGAATCCTATTAGGTACAAAACAAAGCTATAGAAAAGTTTAAGGATCAAATTATAAATAAAAAAGTCTAACATCAAAATGATATTATGAATAATGTTTTTTCAAATTTGAGGAAATGTTATTCACAAACTCATTTTTTCCCCTAAAATGATGTATCATTGGAGAATGTTTTTATTCATTTTTGATGTATTCCTTCAAAATGATGGACCATTGGAGATGATCTTAAAATATTTTTTCAGCATCACTCTATTTTTTATTTCAAAATATATCACTATTATTATTTTTAATTCAGTGATCGTTTTTATTCTATAATAGAATACAATAAAATTATTCAAAATCAGAAAATAAATTTAGTTATAATCATTATTCTCTTTTAAACTTAAAATTGGTTAAGGTTTGAGTGAAATTCAACTACAATATAAATTTACTCTATTTTAAATAAATATATAGAAAGACATGTTAAAAAACATATGAAAAATGTTCGTGATATCTAAATATCTAAAATGCTCACTGCTGTGAAAAACGTTATTCTCCTTGGTTATTCGGAATATCTTAAACGGTAAGAAAATATGTATCATTCGAATTTTGTGGTGATTACTCTTTGGATTCAAGAAAACTTTTGGAATTATACTATGGTTATAAAAAAAATCTGAATTTACTTATTTTCTTGTCAATTAAATGGTATTTTGAGAACTTTTTCTGTAAATAAATCACAGTACGTATTCATTATTTTAGTTTCGTAGCATTTAATAATTTGTATAGGTAGAGCAGAATCGAGACAAAAAAAAAGTAATGTTTACATAGACAATTGTACTAACAATTCTTACTTTTCAACTAGTTTTAGACTTCAAATAGCTATTCAAAATGTAGAATAGTCGTGTCGGCAAGATATGCTGCTCCAATCGTTGAAGACAAAAAAAAATACTCACTAGAAAATTTATGAATTTACACAAGTGATTAGTTTAAATTGGTAAATATATAACAACGATTGAATGAGCTTCTTCTTTTTGGGCATGGAGTGAATACGCTGGTAGAAGTGTCTTTTCGATCAACCGTAGTTTAAATTCCAAAGCTATATACAGTATCTTGGCTTGCTTTTTGTTTCTTCTGGATCCTAAACTTTGAATATAACAGTCACTCATGAATGTTTAACATTAACTAATTTTACTCAAGGGGAAGAAGGCCGAAATGTCAGTCCATGATTTTAGTGAATTATATTGTCTGGTCCTTTTATGTAAATATTAATGTTAAATACTTGGATCAATAACACTAATAAATGATTTATTATTTATTACTAATATTTGATTTGATAGCAATTCCAACAAACAGTGCGGTTAAACACACATGTAAAGTACTTGGCTTCGGACTTTCTTGCTTCTTTCTCCTCCTCATCTCCTCTGCTCTATTTTTTTCTTCTGTTGGGTTCTGTCTTCGCCCAGACTTTTCTCCTTTTCTCAGGAACTCTAAGTTTCTGAGTTCATGAAGATGCCAGTAAGTACGTTTCTCCCTTTTCTTGTTGTCTTTTGTTTTTAATTGCCTGTCTGAAAATTCCAAAAGTATGAAACTTTGCAGACGAATCTCTTGCGGGTTGTACTTCAATTATATGATTCTATCAGCTTGTTTCTCTGAATCTCTCTTGTTTTTTTTCTCCAAATCCAGCAAATGAAATATAAATATTCGTTCTGAAAGTGAGACTTTTACAGCCAGAGCCAAATCTGGAAGCCTGTACTAGATTTTCCGATTTGTTTCCTCTGTTTTCTACCTGCTTGGATCTTCGTATTGAGTGGTTTTCTGATTGATATCTAATTACGCTGATGCTTCTGTTTGTTTATATAGTTGCTAGTTTATGATCCCTATGGCTGTTTCCAAGAGAATTACATTTGATAAACGTCTGATCAAAATTTTAGTTTTTTTTTTCCGGAACTTCCTATGTTGACTGACACCAAGAAAGAAATAGAGTTCATGTTTTTACATTCTCATGGAACTCAATTGCTTTCCCTGAATTTTCTCTTAGACAAAACGTTTTTATTGGTCACCCGTCACATAAAATTCTCGTTATTTCATACATCACATGATTCACATCCATTTTTGGTAACATTTATTTGACACTACCTTTCATCAGTTTCCATTACGATAATTAATACAAAATAAATAAATTTAAGCTGATTATCTCAAGTTGCATAATGCAGGTGGCATTGGTCTGGCTACTGGCATTCACCAATCTATTATTATTGATCAGAGTAGAAAGCAACAACGCAGTATGCAAGGAGACTTTCAAGTTAGACCCAAGACCTCACAGCGTCTCCATCCTCGAGTTTGGAGCGGTTGGAGATGGCAAGTACCTCAACACGATTGCTTTCCAAAACGCTATTTTCTACCTCAAGTCCTTTGCCGATAAAGGCGGTGCTCAGCTTTATGTTCCACCTGGGAAATGGCTCACTGGAAGCTTCAATCTCACTAGCCATCTCACTCTCTTCTTGGAAAAAGGAGCAACCATTCTTGCATCACCGGTATGAAGGGTGTTTAGCCAAGTTTCTTTTGTTTGGTTATAGTGGTGACATTGTTTCTATTTTTGTTCCTAACGTGGCTAGGATCCATCGCATTGGGATATTGTCAGTCCTCTACCGTCATATGGTCGCGGAATCGAACTTCCGGGGAAACGATACAGAAGTTTGATCAACGGAGACAATCTACTAGACGTAGTCATCACTGGTAAAACACACACACATACCATCATTTACCTATGTATCTGACTTAACATAACACCGAGACTTGAAATATGGCAGGTGATAACTGGGACATTTGACGGTCAGGGTGCTGTCCTGGTGGAAGTGGCTAGAGTCAGGAACTTTGAACTATAGCCGACCTCATATCATCGAATTCGTCTCATCCAAAAACATCCTTATATCGAACCTAACCTTCTTAAACGCACCTTCCGTCAACATTCCACCCTGTTTATTGCAGTCATGTTCATATTAAAAATGTTCTGATCGAAACAAGCGTTGATTCTCCATACGTTCTTGGAGTTGTCCCAGGTAATAATCACTTCTGTCTGGGGGGAGGGATTACTAGGTTCCGCACCGTACCTTCTGGAATTCAAAAATGGTTTTCCGAAACCAGACCAAGTTTTCGGTTTTTGGTTAACCGAAATTCTAAAAAACAATACCAAAATTAACAAAATTACATTTTGGTTCGGTTTGGTTATCGTTTAATTTCGGTTTGTACTTTTGTTTTCGAAAATAACCTGTTTTCGGTTAAATTTTAGTATAGTTTTCTTAAAAAGGCATTTTTGGATAAATTCGATTATTTTGATATTTTTGGTTAATCCGGTTTGGTTATTTTGGTTATCTCGGTTATTTTTTGTTATTTTCAGATAATTTTTGTTTAATAGAAAACCGAATCGAAAACCGAACCAATTTTCAAAACTAAACCGAACTTAAGATCATAACCGAATCGAAAACCGAAATTTTCGGTTTGATTTGATCGGTTCGGACAAAAACCCCAGGGCTACTTGTAATAATAATATCCACTTCATTCATTCTCTTACATCATTAAGTCATCCATTCTCTTGCATCATTCCTCAATTGAAAGCTAATTCTTTTAAATGTCTTTTTCTTCAGATTCTTCGGACAATGTTTGTCTCGAGGACTCAACAATCAACGTAGGACACGACACGGTTTCGCTCAAGAGTGGTTGGGACCAATACGGCATAAACTACGGCCGTCCAACCACCACTGTTCACATTCGGAACCTCATCTTAAAATCTCCCACCGGCGCCGGAATCTCCTTCGGTAGCGAGATGTCAGGCGGAATCTCCGACGTAACCGTCGAGCGTCTCACCATACACAGCTCACGCGTAGGCGTCGCCTTCAGGACCACCAGAGGCAGAGGAGGGTATATCCGTAACATCACGATCTCCGGCGTCGTTCTCTCCGGTGTAGACACAGCCATCGTGGCCGACGGACACACCGGGGCGCACGCGGATGATAAATACGACAGGGACGCGCTCCCGGCCGTGACGCGCATCGTCATGAAGAATTTCACCGGAGAGGGTGTAGGATCGGCCGGGAAGTTCACCGGAATGGGAGAGTCTCCGTTCACGTCGATATGTCTCTCGGACGTTCATTTGCAAACGAGTTCAGAATCTTGGGTTTGCTCCAACGTCTCTGGTTACGCGGAGGACGTGTCGCCGGAGCCTTGTGGAGAGCTCATGAGTTTTCCGTCGGCTTGTTTCGCCGGTGGTAAGATATACGGTGGAGAAATGGCGGGTCAGTCGTACTACAGCTGGTAATGAAAGTAAATTTTAATAAGTGGTGATGAAGAAGAAGAGAGTGGCGGTGGAGTTTGGTTTATGAGATTGAATTTTCGATTTTTTTTGGTCAGTAAAAGTCATAAAATTTGTTGTCGGAGCGAGCGAGGGAGGAAGAAAAGAAAACGTGAGTATCAAGAAACAGAGTATATGTTGTATTATTTATGTACAGCTTCCCATTTCTTCATTCATGGTGTAAGATATAATTCATCTTTCTTTCTTGTTTCTTTCAAGAGTTGTGAAAAGTGAGAATATCAAGATTTGATTAATAAAACAACACAGCAAGCAAGGAGAATGGTGATAAATGCTAATATACTAAAGTTAGGAATGAGTGAATCACCAACTGTATTTGCAGTATTGGCTTGTGACTATATTCGGAAGTGAAGACAATCTAATAGTATTAGCTTGTCAGACTGTTCTAGTGGTAGTTAATTTGGTCACAATCATAGGGTTTGTGTTGGAGCCTGTCCTTTGTAGTTGACCTCATGTCTTTCTGGTTTAGACCATCTTATGTTTTTCCATCTAAAATAGAGTATTTCTAAAATAAAGATGAGTTTCTTTCCAATGTATTTTTCTATTTTTCTCTCTATAAAAAATATTTTCAAAAAATTATATTTTTATTTTACAAAAAAATACTTTTTATTTATAAAAATTGATAATTAACCCTATTTAATTTTAACTTTTAAAGATTTTTATAAAAATTATGAATTTTTAGACTAAAGTTTTATTAAAAAAACTATTATGTGAATAAAAATGTAATTCTATTCTTATAAAATCTGTATTTCTCTATAAAAATAATTATTTTGGTTATAACTATAAAAAATTGAGAGTTAAATATGAATATTTTGAAAAAAAAAATATCTCTATAATAGAGAAATGCTATTTTTTCTTCTATAAATAAAGGAAAAATAGCAATCTTTATTTTAGTGGTGAAAATAAAGGTGGAATTGAGCTATTTTACCTCTATTATAACATATAGAGGTGAAAATAACAATGGGTTAAACATGTTCTTATAGACATAATTATTTTTAGGGTGTGGATTGTCAGGTTATTGTAGATGTGTGACTTCAACATGTTCTACTCCTCTACAATGTTTGGAAAAATTTGTTCAGATGACCAGAACACAACAATCTGAAATGTAAGTAGCAATGGGATGTTAAAATCTATCTTTGTATTTGGAGAAATTGTGCTCCCGAGTGTGGAGACATTTCTCATAACTCAAATAGAATCTCCTTGGACGATATGTCTATCACTTGTTCGTGAGTTTGAGATTAACTGACAAGGCAAATAATTATCGTTTGCCAATATGTAACTTTTATAACCATGTTGTAATCTTTCCACTGAAATGCATTGCTTGGTACAATCGATAACCATCCTCTGATTCCTCTCACACGCAACAATATCCCAAGTTACGCAAATGTATTACTCAAAAAATATCTCTCACACACAACAACACTGTTCCTGGACCCTGGTGAATGCTGAGTGGTTCGGTAGAGGAGAAAGTTAATGACACGCGCTGAAATATTATTCCAGTTTATTGTCATATCTCTATGGCCGCCAGCATCTTTTCTTCGCCCCGGTAGACACGTGGCAATTTTTTGGCCGTTGACCTCCACTGTTCCCCAGACCTTTTTAGGTTGCTTCCACTCAATGTATTCATTTTTTTGGGTCAGTTTTTTTTTGGTCAAATATTCATTACTGTTTAAACCAATCACATATATGTCCTCTGGTTAACTTTTGTTAAATGATGAGATTTTATATAATAATTAGTAACAAATTAGCTGAATAAAAAAGTAATGGAACAATTATACTAACTGTAGATATATTCAAGGCAATTCCCTGTTATATAATAAAAGAGTAGTATCTATTTATATCTTTATATAGTTGTTCATATTATCGATTTATAGTGGATTGGAAACAATTAAAATTTTTTGTACATCTTAAACGTTAAAGAGTCAAACTTCAACGATACAAAGTAATTATTCAGTATGACTAATTTTTAACCATTACACCCATGTGATTTTACTATTTCAAAATATTATCGTCTCAGTTCATTGTAATTTTTTTCAACATATTCATTGTACATAGTCACGTGAAAATGGTCAATCTGAATGAAGATAAAAAGAAATATTTATCAGTTGCTAGATATTAGTAGTAAGATATAAAATTTCCTACCAAAAGTTATGGGCATATGCCACATGATAACTAGGACAACTAGCAAGAAGATGAATACATAAGTTATGTGACATAACTCCATTCAGTTTTTAGCTTTAAACATAACTTCACATTCCTTTGGCAAAAACGAAAAAAAAATAACTTCGCATTCTATCAGGCCGCATAAATAAATCTTTGGTTATACAATAATACAACTTTGGAAATCCACAAGAAAGAAACAGTATTATACGGAATACCGCGCATGAAGTGATAATGTTATCCCCCACCCCCCAAAAGTAACAATGTAATGCCATATGATAAAACAACAATTGCTATATCGGAAGCTATCCGTTTTGAAACATTCACATATGATGGTGGTGGGTGCATTTTCCACCAAGAACTCAACAAGTTTTCAGTCGTTTTATATAATATTTACATTCCTTTATTATAAAAGCTACGTGGGTCTGCATATAGTGATTTTAAAAGTTTTTGGTTCTGCTTAAAAAGCTGATACATTTGTGTTCTACAAAACCTTTTTTGGTGACATGGACCTTAAGCTGATAAATATAAGTAACATGTCTGTCTAAGCAGCACGAAAGTAAGAAAAAATACATTAAAAACGCAAAAAGCTCATCGTTAGAGTAAAAAGTTTTAACAGAGAATATACGGTTCAGCGGGTTTCTTTCTTGGGACCTTCTCCATTTTAGCTTTTGGCGCAGTTATTTTTGTTTTTTAACAATCATGCATTCTTGTTTTCTTGTTATTTTATTTTATATTTTATATCATACATATATAATATAAGCAAAATTAAAGATTTCGGGAATGGTAGACTCTCTCTCTCCTCTCTCTTGAGACAAAGAGAGTCGCGGTGGTTCCCGGTGTCGGCGAGTTTGTTGACTGCTCATCTTCCTGGCTAGCGGGTAACAACTCTGGTATGCGGTGGTTCCTTGACGCTGCATAGCCGGCCTAGACTCCGGTGGTTCGCGATCCTTCTCACTTGGACCATCCGACTTTGGTGTACGGCGGTGTAGTTTCTGCAATCGGTTTTGGTCGAAAATTTTGGGAAGAATTGGTGGCTTGAAGCTACGGGTGAGATCTCGTCATAGAAATGATGGAAGCTCTCGGGCATAAGGGGCTCAAACGATGAAAAAAGAAGCGATCGTGGTGGATCGTAAATCTCCGTAAGTGGTAGTTTCCGCTGACTCAGGATGAGATCTCGGGGACTGGCCCGATGAAGCTATCCTTTTAGAAAAAGTCAGGACGAAGAAAAATGGTGGTGGTGGCAGGTTCAGTCTCCGGCGTACCCGGGCGAATCTTTTGGTTCTCGTCGTCTCCGGCGGTGCATCGTAGGTTGCATCACGATGTGGTGAGTACGATACATGTGTCTCTTGTTCGGGTGGGTTTAACTGCGTGGCGATGACGCGTGCTTTGTTTAGACTCAGTGAGTTTGCACTTTTCGGTCGTGGGTTTGGAGTTTAAGACCCACTGTTTTTTTAGTTTGTCCTTTAGTTTCGGGTTTTGTATGGGATATATGTATGTGTATTTGGGTCTTTTGTTTGGGACTTAATCATTAATAAATCAGAGGAAAAAAAATAAACAAAATTAAAGAAAAGTGATGGAGGTGTTCAAAAAAGCGATTGAAACACTCCATAACAAGTAAGGCCTAATAACAAGCATATATTTACTATTTAAAAGCTAGATAGGATTAGTTTTTAGATAAATTGGTAGAGCACTTATAAAACTATAAATCTACGATTGAAACACTCCATAACAAGCAGGGCCTAATAACAAGCATATATTTACTATTTAAAAGCTAGATAAGATTAGTTTTTAGATAAATTGGTTGTAAAGTTTGTCTTTTCTTTTCTCTTTTGTCTCATAGATCTAGCGGCTCGGTTTAATCCGATGTTTTTGACTCCGGCGGCGTGCTTGTCTAACGGTGGTCGTCCGGCTTCGACTCTATCGCCACCTTCTTTCTGGTGTGGACGGCCGGCTTTCGGTGGTTCTCAGGCGTTCCCAAATTCGTGTATCCAGGAGGAGATCTCGATTTTGCATCGATTGATTCTCTGCGCTGGAAGTGGTGAAGTTGGCTGTGATTTCATGCAGGCCAAGGTGTGGTCCGGCGAAGCGTCGCTCGTCTAGCGGTGGTCTTCGGCCGGAGATGATTCGCTGAGGAACCCCATACCTCCAATATTGTCGTTGGAGGTGGGTTGTTGGCGGCAAAGGTGACGGAGAAGGAGTCTCCGATTTGGTTTGGTGGGAAGTTGAGAACCGGCGACCGGAAGTCTACACCGGCGGTTTCGGTGCGATGTGAAGCAGAGGTGACGCGTGTTGCGTGTGTGCTGGAGACGACAGACACGTGGAACGCTTACCATCGCTCTCGGACGCGTGGTTAGGTTGGCGCCGTTTCGATCTATAGGTTTGGGCTTGGGTCCATTTGTGTTTTATGCCTCTTCGGGCTTTTCTTTGTTTTCGGGCTTTTGCCTTAGTTTGTATCGGTTATGGACTTCTTTCTTGGGCCTGTTTGTTTAATAAAATTAAGATGGCATAAAAAAAAAAAACTATAAATCTACGATGCCAAGCTCTCGTAGTAACAAGTAATTTTGATGATAGAAAGCTAGATACTTTTACTTTACCTTATAATGGTTTTATGTCCCAACTTGCCACTGGGGGAAAGAGGGGGAAACAAACGAAGACAACGATAGATGGTAGAGGTGGATGCAAAGGTGCTAGTAATCTTATCCATTTCACGTGGACACGTGTCCCAGTGGGGAAAGCTTCTGGCAACGTGATTTATATGTTTTTAAATCATTAAATGCCTTTTTATTTATCATATAAGTTTATAAGAAGTAGAAAAAGCTATATATCGACCAAGAGATGTAGCCTAATTTTTTTAACGAATATCATGCAAGGTATAAGTTGATGCATATGAAATGAGTCTTATGAAACCCAAATCTACGATTAGTTTTTAAATACGCGACATGTCGGCAGTGCTAAACACCTGTTTAAGCAAAGTATGTACACTGAACTTGGATAACTTAAAAATACTTACATTGAGGTTGACAAATTTACATTTTTATAAATAGATCAGAAATAAAACAAGGTAAAAAGTAATTACTATTTGACAGAATAATTAATGGTTTAACAGTACGTATAATACGACGCAGCACAATCGAATAGTCAAATTTTGATGTCCATCTGTACTATGTTAAAAAATGTTTTCCGAGGTAATAGGCGATTGGTGGGTAGCATATGATGCTGTTAATCATTCAAACGAACAATTTGAGTTATTTATTTATTAAGTATCCAACGTTTTAATAGATGTTCATGTTATATGAATACCAAATAAAACTGTAATTATCTTTTTGTTTTAAGAAACATGATTTGTTTTTTAAATAATTGGAGCTTAGCTCAACATGTACGTAATGATAGAAAATGCTTAGGTGTATTTTGGTACGCTTAATCATATGCCTGAATGTGCGTCAACGCATTATTTTGTTTTATTTAATGATATTTATATTTGTTTAACCATTTAGTTTAGTAGACCCATGAGACAGAAGGCATGGGTTCTCAGTTACATAAATGATAAATCTAAAGGGTAAAGTTGTAAAATTTGAACTAAATAAACAAACTATATGTAATTATTTATTTTAGGCAAATTCCTTTTCTTGAATGAGTGGAAAATGGATACTAAAATAAAATTAAGAAATTGGGCAAATAACCCTAAGAATAGTAAAGATAACCTGTTAAGTTTGAGTTTACAACTTTAGATAACGAGTTAATTTAACTTTTACATGCATGAGATGAGCTGGATCCACGCATCAAGGGTATTTGGACCCACTTTCTTCAAATTACACCTTCATACCCTATATTTTCAAAGAAATAAATACTAAGCCCTTATATTAACTACCTTACAAAATAGCCAATAAGTTAGCTAAATTGAGGAAACATCCAAATGCTCATTACAATAATTTTTTTTTATAGTTAATTAGTGGAAATTTTTTAATTAAAACTTTATTTAAAACGCTGTTAACCTCAACCATACTTGATTTTTCTTTTCTTTTTGCTGAAACCTTATAAATGGATCTAAAATGAGAATTTATATATAGCTGATTTAAATGTAGAGAAAGAAGAAAAATAAAGGGCATGTAAGCTCCGCATATACAAAAAAAGACATGTATATATCAGATCATAAAAGATATAGTTTTTATTTTATTTTATCTTATTCTTGGGTTCATCTTTAATAATAAGCTTTAACTCTACTTGATTAAAATAACAGAGAAGCTGTGAAGGGTGAGACAAGCCTCATGTCTTCTTCTTCAACTCCCTAAGTCTCATCTCTCTCTCTCTCTCTCTCTCTCTCTCTCTCTCTATACACTTTTTACCCTCAAATTCATTTTCACTATCTTCAATTCTTATACTCTTTTTCGTTTCAACCCAAATCGAATAAATTTCCCCTTATTTCTGGGTATATATTCCTTTGTTCCAAAAGCCTTTCCTTCTTTTAGCTTTCCGAGAGAGATGATGAATCCGAGTCAAGGAAGAGGACTCGGATCGGGCGGTGGGACGAGCTCGTGTAGAAAGCAAGGAGGTGAAGCCGTGGTGGAGATGTTTCCGTCGGGACTCAGAGTACTAGTGGTTGACGATGACCCTACTTGTCTTATGATCTTAGAGAGGATGCTCAGGACTTGTCTTTACGAAGGTTCGAATTCACAAAGACAAAACAAGATCTTCTTTTCTCTTCTAGTTTTTTTTGTCTTTTTGGGTTTTAGTAAATTTTTGATGATTAATTTTTTCAAGAGTTTATGGTCTCTCTGTCTGTCTGTCCTTAATGATTTTTATTGTGGTCCATAAAAAAAGAAAGATGTTATTTTTGAGGGATAATTATGGTTTTGTTGACTTAACTCTGTTCTCCCAAATATAGAAACTTTCTTTTAAGATTAACACTTCTTCCTTTGTTTAGATCACACCATCTTATAACACCTGGTGAAAGAAATAATCACATGATTTTTTTTGAATCTTTAAAAGGATTCAAATATGAGAGTCTCTCTTTAATAGTCACTGAGCTTTGACTTGAGTTTGGTTTAGATCATATGAACTTCACGAGATCCTTTCTCTGTGATCTAAGTTTAATTAATAGAGAGATCTCTGTTTTTTTTTTTTTTGATGTTTTCTTGTGTGTTTTTTTGTGATGACATTCAGTAACGAGAATGCAACAGAGCAGAGATGGCATTGTCTCTGCTCAGGAAGAACAAACACGGATTCGATATTGTCATCAGCGACGTTCACATGCCTGACTATGGACGGCTTCAAGCTCCTTGAACATGTCGGTCTCGAGATGGACTTACCCGTTATCAGTACGTTTGAATCTTTCATATATAAAACCTCTGAAACTAATATGGTTTTTCAGTCACTGAATCTTGATTTTGTTTTTAATTCTCAGTGATGTCTGCGGATGATTCAAAGAGCGTGGTTCTAAAGGGAGTAACGCACGGTGCGGTTGATTATCTCATCAAACCGGTACGCATGGAGGCACTTAAAAACATATGGCAGCACGTTGTTCGTAAGAGGAGGAGCGAGTGGAGCGTGCCCGAACATTCTGGTAGCAGTCGAGGAGACCGGACAGCAGCAGCAGCAACAGAGGAGGTCCAGGTGTTTCTGGTGGAGAGGATGGGGTAGATGATAACGCTTCCTCTGTCAACAACGAAGGGAACAACAACAACTGGAGGAGCAGCAGCAACAACTCGCGGAAACGGAAAGAAGAAGAAGGGGAAGAGCAAGGGGACGAATGATGCTTCCAATCTGAAGAAACCGCGTGTTGTCTGGTCTGTTGAATTGCATCAGCAGTTTGTTGCTGCTGTTAATCAGCTCGGTGTTGAAAGTATTAAGACTTTTTTTTAAAAGCTTCCTTTACATTTAACATTTATGAGATATGTTTTTGGGAGTCTAACTGATCTTTTTTTAAACGCAGAGGCTGTTCCTAAGAAGATCTTAGAGCTGATGAATGTTGCTGGTCTAACCCGGGAGAACGTCGCCAGTCACCTCCAGGTATAATAAACCTTATATTATACACAAAGTCTCCAACATCGGAAGAAATATATAAGATAGATAATCCACGACACTATTATCAATTGGTTTTAAGTGACTAGATAATTGCAAACACGTGACTAATCTTGACCCACTTCTATGGGGCCAGAAACACGTGACTAGTGTGGATCCACTTCTGTGGGGGCCGATACCTCTGTATAATAAAAAAAGAAAAACCAATACCCGACCGAGCAATTGTATTGGCATTATATGTTCTTAACAGACGTTGTGTTGGATTGCAGAAATATAGGATATATCTAAGACGGCTTGGAGGAGTCTCGCAGCACCAAGGCAACTTAAACAACTCGTTTATGACGGGTCAGGACGCTAGTTTCGGTCCTCTCTCTTCACTTGAACGGGTTTGATCTTCAAGCGTTAGCAGTCGCAGGTCAGCTTCCTGCTCAGAGCCTTGCGCAGCTTCAAGCAGCTGGTTTAGGCCGGCCTACTGCTGCGATGGTCTCGAAGTCAGGGTTGCCTGTTTCCTCCGTGGTGGACGAGAGAAGCATCTTCAGCTTTGACAACTCGAAACCGAGATTCGGAGATGGGATTATTGGTCATCATCATCAAACACAACAACAACCGCAGATGAACTTGCTTCACGGTGTTCCCACGGGTATGGAACCGAGACAGCTCGCGGGTTTGCAACAGCTCCCTGTTGGTAATAATAATCGAATGAGTATTCAGCAAGCAGATCGCTGCTGTTAGAGCATGGACATAGCAGTTCAGAACAACAGCGGCATGATGATGATGCCTCAGCAGCAGCAGCCATTCTCCCGAGGAGGGCCACAGTCATCTATCAGGCAGCAAATGTTACCAAACCGCATAACCGAGAGAAGTGGCTTCTCGGGAAGGAGCAGTGTTGTTCCCGAGAGCAGCAGCCGTGTGTTACCTACAAGTTACACCAACCTCAGAACACAACAACACTCATCAACCTCCGTAGCCTTCAGCAACTTCCAACAAGAACTCCCCGTGAACAGCTTCCCGCTGGCTAGTGCACCAGGCTTAGCTCAGATTCGGAGACCACATTCTTCTTCTCCTTCTTCTTACCAAGAAGAGGTTAACAGCTCGGAACCAGGTTTCACTACCACCCCTAGCTACGACATGTTCTCCACCAACAACAGACATAACGACTGGGATCTGCGGAGTATCGCTTTCGACGCGCATCAGGACGCATGAATCCATAGCCTTCTCCAACTCAGAAGCCTTCTCTTCTTCTTCCATGTCAAGAAACAACAACAACAACAACACAACGGTTGCTGCAGCCACGGATCTTGTCCGGAGCCAGCAGCAAACACCGACAGGCATGGTAACGCATCATCAGGGTCTATGGTAGCGGAGGAGGCAGTTCAGTGAGGGTGAAGTCGGAGAGAGTTGTTGCGGCAGATACAGCAGCGATGACGTTCCAGGAGCAGTATAGTAATCAAGAAGATCTTATGAGTGCACTTCTTAAGCAGGTTTGAATTTTTTTTTTTGGTTTCTCTCTTAATAAACTGTTTAGCCATTAGAGTTTTTGCGTTTCCAAAAAATGAAAACGCTTTTCTCACCACCACTGGTTGCGTGTACCTTTCATGATTACGTAAACTACCACTAGGTGAAAAAGTATTATTATATAAATGACAAAAAAATAATGAATCTAGAATCTTTATTTTTTTCTTACTTGAAGTGGATAAATAATAAGTCAACTTTAAAAAGCTTCTTTGGGGTACTTTTCTTTAGTAATGTTTTCATTCAAATTCCGACAGAACAGCAAATCAGTTATTATATCAGTAATAGAAACGTTGACTGAAACAAGCAGAAGTTGAACAAACAATCTTGTGCTGTTGAATTGATACAGGAAGGAGTGGCACCGGTTGTTGTTGATACCGAGTTCGACTTTGACGCATATTCAATCGATGATATCCCGGTTTGATTGGATTAAAAGCTGATTAAACCCGAAGGGAGACAGAGGATCTGTAATGTATCATTTTACACGACCATCTGCTAATTAACACTTATAAACATTGTTGGTGAAATTTGTTTCATATATTTTTTTTTGTATAATCTGCTTGAAATTTTAAAGGCAGATTATATTTGTTTGTATTATTATTGTTAATTACTTCGTAGAAATCTTAATTACTCTCTCTCTCTCTCTTGATGCACAGGAAAACGCCCTTTGAGTCATTTGTATTGCTCTCAAAAATTGAAATTCATTAAGCTAATGAACACATTACATAAGTGGTAACTGGTAACCAAACAAATTACATATCAGTAGTACATCAATACCATTAAATCAGAATCATTCCTGATTTATGCCCTTAATGAATGTTTTAAAGTTTTCCAAAATTATCCTTAATGATATGAACAAACTTAAAAATTCATTAATGGCATTAGTGTCATTTGTTTTTGTGGGCCTATTTCAACATTTAGATGGACTTACTAACTAATTAAATGGGTTATATTTTTATATAATCAAATTTAAATTCCATAAAATTTTTAATATCAATATCATAAATTAAAGTCTGCAATAATTTTAATAAGTTGATATTAGAGATTGAAATTTTGTAACTACACGAGGATAAGACTTAATCAAAAATATTATTGGCCAATTTATATGTTTAGTAATATTTTATATAAATTATAAATCTTTAAAATTATATAATAACTCAAGTAAGAATTTCGGATACCAATGTTTTGAAATCCGACCCGGACACTGAACCGGACGATTTACCGGGTTACTGGGTCATTGAGTCGACCGCAGGTAAACCGCGGATGAACCGCAGATTAATAAATGAATTAATTTTATTATATAATAATATATTAGCTAATAAAATAAAAAATATATAAAACTAAAGTTACTACTTTCTAAATATCTTTAAAACATAAAATAATAGTTTAGATATGTATATATTTTATGTTTAATAAACATTTACAATACTTAACTTAACTTTTTATATTTTTATTTTCATTTGATATACAACTTAAAAAAATTATCTACTGGTTCAACCGGTACCGGATTTTGGGTTTTAGTGGGTTTTTGCGGGTTTTTAAATTTTGGAGTTTTTTACAAAACCCAACCCGAATTTATTTTGGATCACCGGATTTTCCGGTTCAACCGCGGGTCCGGGTCGGATTTCAAAACACTTGATAAAACCATTGTTTAACTTATTTACAAACATAAAACGGTTGTGACGCATCTTAAAGTTCGTCTTACTGTACACACTATAACAAACCCACATAATTGAAACTTGATCATGTCACAGTTTATATAATTAAAACGAAGAATTATCAATCTTTATATTGAAAAAACAACAAAAAAATACCCGCCCTTTTAAGGGCGGGTCAGAATCTAGTATATAGTTAAAACTAATTAAGTCACCCAAAAAGAAACGAAAAAGAAGCTTTTATTGTTCTTCATCGTTTTAAGCAAAAACAGAGCCGCAAGAGAGCGCCATGAGAAGCACGGCGGCTCTCTCTTCCTCGCCGAGTTTACTCCACAGCCTCTTCTTCTCAACAGGTGATCTCTTCATCACCGGAACTTTAAACCCTAGATCCAAAAATCTACCCATTCTTTTGCTGCTGCTACTACTACACTTGCTGGTGTGATCATCATCTTTGCTGGTCTTGTTCTCGAGGCTGCTTAGATCGCTGGTATCACTGCTGATGCTTTTTCTGTTTTTCTTCTGTGGTTTGATTCCGAGAGCCGCTTGCCTCTTCTTCCTGCTCTTGATCCCACAGGCATTGCACAATGACTGGCATAACAGAGAACACACATGAGACTAGGGTGATCTTCAGAGTAGATCTACTACAGCAGAAAGTCACATTGATCCATAAGATTAAAGTTAAATGAGTAATAGAGTTCTTTCTCACCTTAGGTCCAGCAGGGCCACCACGCCAGAGAGGAGTACGGAATGTGCCGCAATCAACGCAAGTCCTCTTCGTCTCACCACTACTACTACTTCCACTTCCATTGCTACTGCAGTTGTCGTTATCAACATCCGATAGTTCTCCGGAAGAATCAACCTTTGTTTTCGTTTCTTCTGATCCCTCGGACATTCTTTGATCGTAGCTACTACTTTGATGATGATAAGGTATAGAGAGAGAGGGAGGGAGAGACGGCGAATGGGGTAAGTAACGGATATTAACAAACTGAGAGTGGTTTTATAGTAAAGCTGAGGAAGGCGGGGGGGGGCGTAAAAAACCCTAGTATTTCGGGGGTGTTGCATTTACCAAAATACCCTCGATCGGGGGCTTTTACTACTTTTGGACCACACATCTCTTGAAGATACACAGTTTATACAAAGAAGCATCTTGTTCAATCAAAACACTTCTTCACTTATCATATATATACTCAAATAGTCTTTTGCTTTTGTTACACACTATTTGGGGATGAAGCAGCCTATCAAGTGTAAAAATTACAAAACTCTTTTTGCATTGTGCTAATTGTCTATGTATCAAGTACCGCTACTACCACTGGCGCCACATTTCCTCAGACTCAGAATGATGTTAAAAGCTTTTGATCAGCCGCACCATAAGAAGTAGTAATACTCTGTTCTGTTCTTTCCACTCATGCTCTGTTTCTCTTGACGCACATGGCCAAGATTCTGGTCCCTTTTGGATCGGTACCATTCTGGTCCCTTAGCTTTCATTGGAGTATTCACTGAGGACAGATTTATCTACGAGGCTGACACTGTTTCTCTCGAGACTTGACTCATTTTCAGGTCAAGTTCTTCCACAAGACGCTTAGTATATGAATCTGGAACACAACCATTTCTCTCCATTGAACTGAACATCTTTCTCTTGCTTCATTCTCTCTCTCCCACATTCACTGTACCGTGAAGTATCTGGTTTCAAACCAATAGTCTACATCGCTTTAATCAATTCCTCAGCTTTCTTCACCTTTCTCATCCTGCAAAAATATCTGAATCACCACGTTGTACGCATAAACACCTGCACTTAAACTGTTTTCCTTCATCTCCACAAACAGCTTCACTGATCTACGAATATCTCCTCTGGAACAAGCAAGAGGAGCGAATCATGATGTTATAAATGACCTCGTTCGGGGCTCAATCCCCCGTTCCAACATCTCCTTGAAACACTCGAACGCATCTTTTATTTCCTTTGCACGACAAAGACAGTTTATGCCCTAACTGAAAGTGATCACTTCTGGTTTGCAACCATGTTCAAGAAGCTTCTCTAGTACCTCATGAACCTTCTTTACATCTCCCTTCGCTGTTATAACCGCTAAGGAAAATGTTGAAAGTCCCGAGACAAACCTCTCTCCTGCATCTCTGTTAAGAACATAGCTGCACGCTCTGTCCGTCTAGCCTTTGCAGAGACAGTCAAATCACCGCGTTATAATCATATACACTTGATATAAGCCCGTCAACGCCCATTTGTTTCCGATACCGTTCACTTTCAGAGAACCTACGAGCATTCAACAGAGCTTGAACTACCACGCTAGATAACCGTTGAGCCCTGGCTTAACTCCTCTGGTGACGAAAACCGTCAGATATCAAACACGTCTCAGCAAGATCATACCCTTTCAAGAGACAATGCATTGAACGTTGAGCAATCCGGCACATAACCTGTTTTCCTCAAGAACAGAACAGTCTCTTTGAGTTGCTTCAAAGACAACACAACACAGTATCACACACCACTCTTTGCAACCTCAAACGCTTCACACCCCCATGAACCAAAGTTGTGACCGTAGCTTCATTAGCACTCAACCCGCATCATCTTCAGCTGCTTCAACGCCTCCTCACCCATCAATCAAAAAAGTATACGTGAACACATTCGCCCTGTTCCCTTCCTTTCCATCTGTTTAACCAACCCAACCGCCTCATCAACCACACCTTTCTTGCAAACACCATGTACAAGCAAACATATTATAAGTAAACCGATCCGGTTCACAACCATCGCTTGCTACTACGCATGATGCTCACTACCGCTGCATTTGAACACAAAGAAGTAGAACTTATTAGATGTCTACCTTTACTCATAGGTTTTGTATTAATCCACCAGATCAATGAGTGAATGTTACAGCTTTCCTTTTTATTCGCTTCTTTCCATGTAAAAGTTTAAACGAAAATTACATAGGAATAGAAAGACCATAAAAGATATTACAAAATGATACTTCTCTGTTCTCATCTGAAAGACCATAGAAGACACAGTTACACACAGGAACGTACAACGTATTATTTTCAAAAACGATGTCACTTCCGTTTTCTATAACCTGCTTCTTGGTACTGGTCCCAACTCTTTCGCCTTAGTCCTCAAAACATGCTTCTGAATCTTCCCAGTAGCCGTCTTCGGTAACGGCCCAAACACCACCGACTTCGGTACCCAATACGACGGCAGCTTCTCCCTGCAGAACTTCATTATATCCTGAGCCAACTTACCCTGGTCTTGCTTCTCGTAACCGCTCTTAAGCGTCACAAACGCACACGGTGACTCCTGCCACCGCTCGTCTGGCCTGGCCACAACAGAAGCTTCGAGAACCGCCGGGTGATGGTAAACTACGTTTTCCACCTCCACGCTGCTGATGTTCTCACCGCCAGAGATTATAATGTCCTTTGACCTGTCCTTTATCTCGATGTAGTTGTCTGGATGTTTCACCGCGATATCTCCTGAATGGAACCACCCACCAGCAAACGTCTCCTCGTTAGCTTTTGGGTTCTTTAGATAACCTTTCATCACCATGTTCCCACGGAAAACGATCTCTCCAGCTGTTTTACCGTCTGCAGGGACAGGTTTTCCGGTCTGAATGTCGATGACATCAAGCTGCTCCATGCCGATGTAGCGCACACCTTGGCGAGCATTGAGCTTGGCCTGCGTCTCCGGAGGGAGAGAATCCCACTCTGGCTTCCAAGCAGCTACGGTGGAAGGACCATACGTCTCGGATAGCCCATATGTGTGAGTGACTCGGAAGCCTTTCTGGTTCATGGAGAAGAGAACAGAAGGTGGAGGAGCAGCTCCTGCGGTCATGACGTGGACCGTGTGGGGAAGACGAAGGATAGTGTCTTCTTGAGGAGCGTTGACAATAGTGTTGAGGACTACAGGAGCCGCACAGAAATGGGTAACTTTATACTTGGCTATGCTCGAATACACTTCTTTCGCCGTGACCTGAAACACCACAATTTAGTAGTATGTTAGCTTACTTCTTAAAGTGAAGATTAAAGCTCTGATGCACATACCTGACGGAGACAGATGTTAGTACCGGAGAGCGCAGCAAGGGCCCAAGTGAAACACCAACCGTTGCAATGGAACATAGGGAGAGTCCACAAGTAAACAGAACCTTCTTGCATCCCCCAAATGAGAGGATTACTCAGAGCCATTAGATACGCGCCTCGATGATGAAGCACCACTCCTTTCGGGCTAGCGGTTGTTCCCGATGTGTAACCAAGAGCGATGCTCTGCCACTCATCAGCAGGTGTCTCCCAAGCATAGTTAGGATCTCCACTTCCAAGAAAATCCTCGTATTCTATGACTCCTTTTGATAAAGCCAGGTGAAGTGACTCTGGAGGACAAGTGTGATCACCTATGACGATTAGCAGCGGGCGTTTGAAGCTGCTTCCAGCTTTCTCCTCCATAAGTCTCAAAGACTCCTCTGCGAGAGGAAAGAACTCTTGATCCACCATGATAACAGCGCTCTGAGAGTGGCCGAGAAGGAAAGCGATTGTGGGGGCGTTGAGACGGATGTTGACGGCGTTCAAGACGGCTCCACACATTGGTACTCCGAAATGGGCTTCGTACGTTGCTGGAGTGTTGGGTGCAATTATAGCCACCTGCAAAAAAAGGCAATGAGTTTACAATAAGACCAAAGCAACCACAGTTCTTATTCATGAAAAAAGTAACATCAACACAACCACAGTGTATCTATGAACAAAGATTCACGCGAGAGCAATCATACCAACTGAGAATTTAAGATTCAGAACACAATGGTTATTCCATCCATAAAATTAGATTCTATTTAATATGATTATATATTTATATTATTTATTGAAAATGCAATTATTCAGATTTAATTCAAAAAAAAATTATTCAGATTACAATAAGAGCAAACAACGCTTCTTAAAAAAACATCAACTAAGAAGTTAAGATTCAAAACATAATGGGTTAATCTATGATTTTTCTTTTTGCCAACAACATACATATTCTATCTAACCAAAACGATTAACCGGTGGTACAGAATGGACGTCAATCGGTACGTTTTCAAACCGGGACAATAATAGAAATTTCGATTTTAATTTGGGACGAAATAAAAAATGATTTTAACGTTCCCATCAAAGCTGGGGAAAACGAAAATGAACTTTTTCAGGCAAGACAGAGTCAACTCGGGTTCAGATGGAAAATTAAAATTTTAATTGATGATTCCAAAAGGAAGAAGATTTAAGAGAGATTACCGTCGAGCCAGGGCCAATCGAGCGATCGGCGAGAGCGGAGGCGAGACGGCGACATCGGTCGTAAGTCTGCCGCCACGTGTACTCCCGGGATCCGTGAATCAGCGATTTCCTCGTCGGGTGAACCGTCGCAGCCCTGTCTAAGAACCAGAGCGGCGTCAGCGCTGTGTAGTTCGCCGGAATTTTGGGAAGGTCGTCGATGTCACGATACTTAGTTGCCGCCATGTCTCTTTTCTCTTTTCTCTCTCTCTCTTTTTCTTTTTTGGTTTTGATTAATTGAAGTGAGTGGAGGAACAATCACACGTTGGTGAAGTTGAAAAGGTTGGCGAAGAGGGCTTATATGGAGTGTGTTGTGTGTGTGGCCCTTTTGGGTAAGGTACAACTGCCACGTGGCGCTTTCTGAGTTTTCCGGTTTAATTTTGCTGTGCCTAATTAATCTGGACCGAACGAATTTTGTAAGGTCGTCGATGCAAATTGAGGATCAGATTGTCACTGTATCGGACTGGCTGGTTTCGACGACAACAAAAGAGATCAAAAAACAAAAAAGTTGAATTCATAAATATATGGAATGTTGCTATTTTTCTTCTAATTATTTCTCGAAATTTAGTGATTTATGAACTTTGTAATTGGGTAAAAAAATAGTTAAAAGACCCGTGATTTAAAGAGATATCGATTCTTCCTAACATATCTAATCCTCAACTGCAAAAATAGTTGATTGTATAATTTAAAATCACTAAAACAAGATTAAAAATGTAAAAGTTTAATAAGTAACACATCTTTCTAGTACTATGAAAAAGGGACCCATGAAAAAAAGGTTAACAAGTGAAAGCAACTTTTTTTCTTAAGATTCTTATTTAACTAGGGTTAGCAATATTTAAGAGGATCAGAAGTGACGAACACAATCATGGCTAGGAGAAAGAGGAAACAATTCAAATCTCTCCTTGCTGGTTGGATAATCTAAACTTTGGGGTTCTTAATATTGCTCTATCTTGTTTTTACTCCATTTTCTTGTCTTGGTAGAGTTACTTTATATTTAACTTTTTGTAAAATCTGATATTAGCCTTCTTAGCAATAAAAAAAAAAGATCAGAAGTTAATCAAAATTTACCTGGTGGTGTTCTTTATGACGGCAGCAACCTTTTTCAAGAATATTTATCTCTGAACTTAATAGCAACACAAACTTTTTTTGAAAAAGAATAGCAACACAAACTTGACAATTTATATTTGAATTTGTTTTCTGAATCTGTGTTTTAATAGCAAAATGTGTCTCTTTTAAAATAGAAGACTATCTTGTTTTAGCAATTTGGCTGCGGTCTTTGTTGACTTGAACGTTTTCTTCTTCTTTTTTGGTAGGAGATAACACAGATCAGACTCATAATGTTAGGAGATAAAATTCAAAAGATAATTAAATTCCCTAAAAATTGACCAAAATCTTATTCTACAGGTCAGAAAACCAAATAAGGATCCTTATTTGAACTAAATAGAGTTTTCAATAAATAGTAAATTATTTGATAATTTTTTTTATCCAAGTTGTTTTCTCTTAAATGTTTTGAAGGAAGATAAACATCAGACTATAACTTATCCAAATTGTTTTCTATTACTCTCTCTCTTTTAGTTTTTAAATTTTGTTTAACTATAGTTAAGTGCCATTTTACATTTTCAAAACAAATGTTAAATATTTTTTTTCAGTTTTACCCTTATTCTTATTTTACTAATTAACAAAATCAATCAAAATCATGTATTAAATATGGATAAAACAGAAAATTTAATTATTTTATTAATTCATGTGCAAAAAAAATTAAACGATATTTATAATAAAACAGATGTAGTATATTATTATGCAACATTTAATGCATTTATCTACTCTATTAAACTAGAATACTAATTTTATCTACCATAAAAAGTGTATACTAGACCACTAACTAAAAATTTAACAAAATATGCTAAATTATGCATGTATGATATGATATTTTCCTAATAAAAAGCAATATAAATCCAAACAATAAAATTTGTGGTAAAAATGCAATCAGTTTCTATTATGCAATTGTTATTTTTATTTAAGCATATTTAATCTAGGCCAGATTTTATGTATTTTCGGGTAATTAATTTTGAAAATTAAATATTATAACCCTATTCTCTTAAAATTTATAATATTAAATTTTAACATAACAAAACAAATAATAATTTGTTGGTTGTATCATTATATATAATATTTTATCGTAAAAACAAAAACACAAAGCAAAAATATAATACATTAAATAAAAATATTTTCAAAATATAATATTAACTAATTTGATTTAGTAAATAAAATATTTTTAAAATACAACTTTTTAAAAATTGTAATAATTCATATAAAACTAATGTTTAAAATTAAATTATTAATAGAATATTACATTTTTAAATAAATAAATAATATGTGGTGAATGTATGATTAGTATAATTTTATCGAAAATAAATTCTGGTATATATTATTTTCAAAATGTTTTTTTATATAAATCAAAATATATTTTATATTTTAAATATTATCTTAAAAACAAATATATATCTGCACAAATGTGCGGCTTCAATTCTAGTTATCATTATGTCCCTGGCCTCATTTTCTTCTTTATCCTTATCCATCTCATTAATCATTACAGAGTTGTTAACACTATGATTCGACGCGTAAATAAACCTACGTAAATAATTACGTACTTTGACCAAACGATTTATTAATTGCTCACCGATAAAATAATTGCTTTCAATAGTCGTCATCTTGACGCCTTCGAATGGTAATTTGGTGCTAAATGTCATAGATAATCACTATTTCAAATTATGACAGATTAGTTACCAAACAAAAAGGTATTACACTGATGATGGTTATCATTAGTGTTACAAGTTTAATGTGTCACACCATCCAGAACTGATATCAGTTGTTGTTTTTCTGTGTGTCAAATTTTGTTATATATTTGTTATTTACTGCACGTAGAAATATTTACGAAAACTAAGTGGTACTAGCCTAGTTGCAATTTTTCTGGGATTTGGTGTGTACAGTGCCGTCTTAAAAAAGTTTTTTGCCTTACGCAAAATATAAAATAAAGACCCTTTTTGTAAAACAATTCAACTTTTATTTATTGTATTTTCTTAAGTTTAAGCATAAAAAAATATTTTTCACCATTCTCAATTATCTTAAGTTTAAGCATAAAAAAATTGTGGTATTCAAAGAAAAATTGAAAAATGAATTTTTTTTGTAGGGATAATTTGAGAAATACCCTATTTATAGTTTTGAATTTGAAGAATACACTTTAATTTTTTTCTTTCTGAAAACTACACTTTCTTATATGTGAAAAATCATTTCTATCCAGATTTTGTTTTAAACTAAGAATTAAAAAGAATAAAGTATTTTGTGTTTTGAGATAAACAAAATTATGAAATAAATACATGTTAATAATTTAATTTCATGAATCACTCTATGATTTTTGGATTCATGTATGTTTGGTTGCTCGTGTATTGGAGTTTTCTTAAAACTAAGTATAATCGACAGTAAAACTTAGACAATATACGTAACAAACCAGAAGGTCCAGAACCTGGACAAATCCCCATTGTTCGTTCTTATAGTCTGAAAATGTTAATATTTTATAATTCTTTAAATAGTGAAAACATCCGTTGCATCATGAGAAACTAAAGTTCATTTTGTTTGAAGGCCTTAGAGATCTTAAAGTAGATGGCTTGAATAGTAACACACTCCATTGATGATTTGGTTCATTGGTTAGAAGTGTTATGTATGTGACTTTTCATGTGTGTGAGTTCCTCTTATGCCTCGAAATTGCTCTTGATTAGGATTTGGGTTAAGTCTTTCGGAGGTGGTGTTTTGATGTTCAGTTGTGTTCGTGTTTCTGTGCAAGCATTTTAGTATATATGTTCAACTATTTAACTCATGAATACGTTGTGGTTATTTTGATTCATGTTTGTGTTGATTTGCTTGCAGTTGTATGCTTAATTTTTTATATCTCAAAGCCATGTTTCCCTGTATCTATTTGTCATGAATAAAACAGAACTCTTTCTTGTATCATTTTTTTTTCTGAGAAAGTGTTTGCTATTATCTTTCTTGTTTCATTAGCTGCACAGTTTAGACAATACTAATTCTTCATCGTCGTTTATTTCCCTAGTGTAGAACTGCATGTTCATTGTTGAATAAGATCATTTATGTATAACCAAAACCCGTTCGTTAGGTTTAATTCAATGTATAGTTTCGATCAAAAGTATAATATCATACAGTAAATTAACAAAAGACCTAATATTTTTTTTACAGATCCACGATACGATGTCTGTTTCTCTAAATTTGGAAAAACATAGTTGATTATATGCAATTGAAAGAGCCGATGTCAGCAATATTGGAAAAGAGAATATACAATAATTTAAAAATATTTATATTGGATAGATTAGTAAATTTACATATGCAAAAGTGTAGTTTTTAAAAAAAAAATTAAATAATAGTGTAGTTTTCAAATTGAGATCTCATATGGATGTATTTTTCCAAATTTTCCCTTTTTGTATAAATTAGGTTTTATTAATAAAAATTGAGAATGGTGAAAGATATTTTTTTCTGTTTTTACTGTATTTAAATTAGGTTCAATTAATCATAAACCTTTTTATTATAATTTCACCAACTAATTGATAATTTAACAAACAAAAATAGACAATTTTAATTAGTAAAATAACAATAATTTTTTTGGACCCATGGCCAATATCCATGTTGTTATGGATTAGAGCCGGCCATGAGTAGAGATGGCAAACTGGGTACTGGACCGCGGGCCTGGCCCATAAGGGTTTGGTGCGGGGCGGGTATGGGCCGGGGATTTCATGACCCGCAAAATAGCGGGCCTTGCGGGATGGGTTTGTTTGGGTCCGGGTTCATAGCGGGAAAAGCCCAGAATTGACCGCGGGACAAACGGGATCCCGCATCTCGATTCTTCATTTGCTTTCTGTCACCTGAGAAAAAAAAAAGAGAGAGAGAGAGTGAAAGGCGAAGGAGCATCTCGGGTTTGGTGCCACCGATGATGAGATTAACACTGTGGGAAGAAACAGAGCTCCGACGATGGCCGTTCGATGTCCGACAATGCTTCTGGTCACCACATCGTCTTCGAGCTGCAGCGAAGGAGCTAAACCGAGAAGCCTCCAACTAAGTCGATTCATCTTCTATTCTTCTTCGATATGTCTTCTATCCGTTCCATTCCTTCCTCATGAGCTTCTAAACTTCACAGATAAGACATGCATGTACAGAGTTATGTATTTCAGACAAAAAATTCTATTTTTTTGGACTTCAATCTCTGCTCTAACTTTATATTTTTTTTTCAGGTTGTTAATGTAATAAGACCAACAACATTCGATCTATAAATTTTTTTATACTCAAGGCTTTCTTAGCGATCTATAGTTTGTGTTAAGTTCTTAAATTAAGACAAGACTTCTTTGCATTGTAGTAGTGCATTGAAGTTCCTCCTCTTCGTGTGTGTGTGTCTCTCTCCCTGCAAGCAAAGCAAATGTAAGTTTCAGATATATTTTCTAAATGTTTTGTCTGTTGAAATTCCTAATTTGTGTATATGTACTGTGTGTGACTGGTCTCAGATGAGTAGCAGCAGCCAATGGAATCGTAACGTTGGGAACTTGCCTCCTCCATATCATCATCGTTAAGTCGTTGCCTCTTCCGATCATCATCGTTAAGGTTCTTTTTTTGTCTTTTTGTTTTGTTTTTTCTTCTCGAACTCAATTAGGATCTGAACGTACGTACTCTCAATAATAAAATTGTATATTCCCTGTAGTATGGACCCATTGTGGACATTGATTTGAAGATTCCACCGGGACCTCCCGGCTATGCATTTGTAAAGGTATTTGTGAATTGTGATTCCCATAGGAGCTTAAAGGATCTATTCTATCTTCTTGTGACTAAAAAGTATGTTATTGATGCAGTTTGAAGATCCTCATGCTATTTATAGACGGGATGGGTATGACTTTGATGGGTGTCGACTAGTCAACGGGTTAGTTAAGATCATCCCATTTCTTATGAGGAAGGTGTTGCCTTTGTGCGATTCTTATGATGAAGATGCTTTGGTGTGATGTGTAGGTTGAGATTGCACATGGTGGTCGTAGACAGCAGCAGCTACAGTGGGAGCCGTGCACCTTCTAGACGTTTGGACTATCGTGGTTTGTATACTCTTCTTATCAGTTAGTTTTATTTTGCTTTTTTTTTTTTTACATTCCGAGGGAACTCAGTAAGGAGAATTGTCTTGTGAGCAGTAGTGTATCGAGTTTGTTTAATATGATTTTGCTACCTTTTTCAACTAAAATAACTTGTGTTCCATATCTGATATGCCTTTTTCTTGTATTGTCTTTGTTTGTGTTCTGTGGTGAGGTGATGGAACTATGGTGAACAATCCCGCGGGACGGCCCGCGAAGGCTTGCTATACGGGATTGGGCAGCTATATTGAGGTCCGCATTCCGCGCGGGACAAGCCCGCTGTATACCGTCAGAAGACAAACCCGCAGCGGTTCGGGACGGGACGGGACGGGAGAGCCCAATTGCCATCTCTAGCCATGAGTGTGTATCCACATCAATCGTGGATTCGATTCTTCTTAGAACTAAATTATCATTACTTGATGAGTCTAGATTTGGGAACTAAATTATCATTATTTGGTCAGTCTGGGTTTGAGTTTATGTGCAAGTGTTTACATGGTGGATCGTAATAGATGATCGGTTTATTTTCTGATATTAGTCAGAAGGTATTCCAAATTCGGATAAAGCAATATGGTATCCAATTTATTCTATAGCATTAAGTGTGTTTCTTTCGGCACCGATTGGATTTATTGAAAGAAAAAATATTTACGAACATCGCAAAATATTGAAAATCAAGTCCATGCAAGACTTTTTTTAACTTTCTTTGATCCCTTTTCTGTACTTGGGCTCCAGTAATGATTAGGATATGGGCTTACTTTGGTTTTAACTCAAAAATACTGCCTGGGCTGGGCTGTAATGTTTTTTCTTTCTTTTATTTAATAGAATGTCATTTTAAAAAAATCAAGTCCATGCAATTTCCCTTAAATTTACAGGTCCTTTTTTTATATCAAAACCACAAAAAAAAATACTCTTTCAGAAATATCTCGCAGGAGCAGAGGAATTAGGAGTGAGAGAGAGACTCTTGATCAGCGTACGATAGAGTCTCATGAAGACCAGCCTATTCTCTTCCAACTCCCATAAGATCTAAATAATACAAGTAGTGATAGACAATGTTATTCATCATCTTGTCGTTATCAAACCCCGTAATACACATCTGCTCGCCGTAAAGAACGTTCATGGTGATTCCATTTATCGATGAAAACATCATGCGTCGACGGCACATGCTTCTTCGGCGGCGTCATCCACCGCCAGATGGCAGTTTGGAACGCCAACGTTGCACCGTTCTAGAGATACTCTGGATGGCTCGGAAGGTCCACTTTCAACGTCTCCCCGGTTTGGAAGCTACTGTAATTCATAAACCAAACCAACAGAATCGAAATAAGGAGATTAAATTAGACTAAAATGGAAATCATTTTGATTGCAACGGACGTACCAGTAAACCGGTAAAGCTCCTCGACAGTGGTACGAGACTGTTGTCATCGCAATAAAGCTGATCAGGACTCATCTCCTTGTTGCACAATCCCCAGGCCAATGGTCACCGATATACTTTAACACCTGTCAATAAATCTTTCGACTAAAAGTCACATATTTTGACACTATAATGAGTTTTTTTTTTCCAACGAAAATATTATATAAAAGGGCCAAGCCCAACCGAGTACAAATTACAAAATAAAAAACCCGATAAACAACGGGCCCAAAATTACAACGAAACTGGGCCTATAGCCCAACCCAAACCACCGAAACCCTAGCGCTACGGGAAACTCGAGATGCAGCCACGCACCGATCTAGACTGAAAAGAACAGGACACGTGTGCGTCTCTCCTACCGCGAGAGACACACGTCACACAGGCATCACATCACCACCGTTTCTCGCTATCACCGGAGAACCGCTCCTCGGTTCACCGGAACCAACCGGAGCTCACCAACTCCAAACGTCACCACCACGAACACTTTTCCTATCTCGAGTGGCCATAATCGGAGAGCATCGATCGCCGCTGCGAGATGTCATCCACCACCGTTGACTGTCCACACTCGGGAGAAAATGTCGCATGCAAGCCCGATCTAACCATCGGAACCCTTCATCCACCTCCATCGAGGTCACAACCATCGAAACCAAAGGAAGCGAAAATAAAATAAAGGCAAAGATTAAACCCTAAAATATTAGGCGTCAAGAGCCGGCGGCGCAAGATAGAGGAGATCTTCACACCCCGGAGACAAAAGCCGACGACGGCGTAACTGCAGAAGCTTCCCTGTCGAGAAAACAGAGGCCGGCATCGACGGAGCTGAGGGAGTCTCCACCTCCCGGAAGAAAATTCGAACTAAACGTGTCTCCACCGCACCATCGTAACTCCGCCGCCGCGTCGTAACTCCAAGAACAGAACCACCGCTTTGATGGTTGGCCAGAGCTCGGACAAGACGGAGACGGAAGCCGGAGGAGGCAGAGGGAAGACAACAGACTGCTGATATTTGCTGAAAGAAAAACGAACGCCGGCGACGGCACGAACGCTCACGCGCCGGCCGACCGCCGGATCCAAACTTTGATTTACTTTCTCTCTCTTCTCTCTTCTCTCTCTTCTCAAGCGATTTAACAGTATGAGATACATTTATTTCCTAGGTTTGGTGGAATGTAGCTTCCTTGTCTATATCTGGTGAAATGTAACTTCATTGTCTCCTATAAAATTGACCAAGCGTGAAAGGGCCTAGGTTCAAAGAATCATCAGCAGCCATGATAACTTTGTTTCTTGGAAGAACAAATCAAAGATTTCAAAAAAGAACCAACAATGATATTGTCCGTTCTTCTTTAGGAATAATTTTGCTGAGCCATTCATAATGGTTTCAGCTAAAACAAGCCTAATCCGATTCCCATCATAATGCAAAAGTTGACATTTCTGATATTATTGCGATAGTTTTTTAATGTTATATATGACAAAAAGCAACTCTCATTGTTTGGAACCCACGTACAGGGCAAACCAAATGAAACAAATCCATAAATGAAAACTACCATATGTGTGATAAGCATGTTTTCAGAATCGCGAGTTTTGTTCGTGGCAACATATTTAAGTTGGAAATTTATGTGTTTAACTCTAGTTTTTTTGTTTTTTGCTAAATAGTTTAACTCTGGTTCTTGGAAGATTCTTGATTTCACTCCCAATGGCGTACTTGCTTTTGAAAGGAAATATTTACTTGGTTGGTAAGAACACAAAAGAAAGAACCAGAGTTCACGGTAATAAGTTTAATGTTATAAACTTATGACAGAGAGAACTGAGTGTTTGTGTTATCCACCAGTGAAACGATTGTGAAAAGATGGATCTTTTTTTTTTGTCACAAAGTGAAAAGATGGATCTATATGTTGTTAAAGATGAACAACTTTTTATCATATTATAAATATTCAATCCATTTTCAGGTAGGGATATGGGTGACAAATGAGATTAAACCGAACTTTGTATCATGGAGTAATGTTTTCACAGTGAGCATGATCAGATTACAATGTGAAGGTACGTTTCTGTGCCATATGATTTTTTTGTGAGAAAAAGTGCTCGTGTGTTTGTGCTAAAAGGAGCAATTGGTACGACGTTGTATGCCGTATTACAAGGATAATGTGATATTTATATATGGCTGCCATGCCATATAAAATTAAGATTCTATTATATCAGTGAGGAGGACTGAGTCGCAAACGTCAACTTAGTAAGTTTTAAAGATATTGATGTTCCCTTCGGAAAACGATCTATTCTATTAATTCTTCAGCATGACCTATTAATAAAATGTTGTGTCCAATTAATTATTTCCATATTTTATTCTTCCAAAAATGAAATATATTATAACTTTTTCTTTTCCTTTTTCTTTTAACGGCATAACTTTCCCATTCCTATATTCTAGGAATCTGAAACTAATTTATACTAATAAAAATTCATGAAATAATATAGAATAATGGTAATTAATTTAATATTTATTAAGAACTATTGTCTGCATATATTAAACGGCAGTTAATAAAAGAAGCCAAACGACAATTCCTCTATTGATAATAAAGAATAAATAGTAGGTTTAAAATTCAACATTTTCAAGACTTACTAATTATTTATTAATAATTGTTAATATTTCTTAAAATAAACCACTAAAAATCAAGTTGAAATAATAGATGTTTAGATCAACAAAATTAAACCATAACTAGATTCTGACCCGCCTTTTAAAGGACGGATATATTTTTTGTTTTACTATAATTCTCATATTTGTGTTTTTTTGTGGTTATATTTGTATTTTTCTTTGTAATTATATCTATTCTATTAATTCTCATATTTTAATAGTATTGACTAGATTCGGATTCGCCTTTAAAAGAGCTGGTATATTTTTTTGTTTTACATATTTTAGAAATTTAATTTTTATATTTATGTTTTTAATCATATTTATATTTTTCTTTGTATAATATTTCTTTTAAATAATTAATAAGAGGTTTTAATAATTATTGTAAAATAATTTGACCACACATATATCAATAGGTCATATTCCTATTTTAGTATATTGATATTATATAATAAAAAAACGTAAATAAAAACATAAATATAAAAATTAAATTTATAAAAAAATGTAAAACAAAAAATATATCCGCCTTTCTAAGGGCGGGTCAAAATCTAGTTTACTAATAAAGTTCAAAAGCATGATCCCATACTAATAAAGTTAAAAAGCATGATCCCATACGTGTGATTTCAGTTAATTATAATTATTTTGCGAAATAAATTAGAATTTATGATTGGTAGGGCGTTTCACGTATTATAATTTGGTCCGACCGGTTTAGGAGACCGGTCATTTCATTAGTTTGACATCTCTGCTCTCCTGAGTGACTCAGATTATCGCGTAATTGTCTTTTTTTTTTGGTCAGCTATCGCTTAATTGTCATTTGTCAACTTTAATAATAAAGGGATGGAGATGAGAAAAGAAAAGTTAATAGTAATACTAATAAATAAAGGGAGCGTGAGACCAAAAAATTAGGACCCACAATAAATGACGAACCATTATAAAGACGCCACGTAGCTTCTTCTCGTACAGCCGCGTGTGACAGCGACTGATCGTCTTAAAAGCTTTGGTCTGGATGCTATTTCACCTTTATTAAATCACTGTTTCTACCACGGCCTGTTCACATTTTGGTCCTAACATACTTTTCCTCCCATCTTTACAGATATTAAAGATTTGATCCATAATTGTTCATAAGTTTCCATGTGGTACCTGATGCGATAAACAATCAGGCGAAGATTCAATCGTAGATAACAAACACCAAGTGGCTACTTCTATAAACGACTAGAGAGATGTGGAAAAGGTAGTAGTTGGGGTGTAAATTGTAAATTTATAAAATATCTCAACTCTGTAAATAACCAAAAAAAACCCTTAAAAATTTAGGAGAATTTAGCTGGACATATGTTTTTAAATTATTATTTTAATATATCTTCATAAATAATTCCCGGGACCAGTAAACTCTGCGTATTCTCTCTCTCAATTTTCTTCGTCCGCTCCCCCGACGAAATATTGGACCAGATAAAACGCTCTCTACCTTTTTCTTGGACGTGTACTTCACTTTCTTAGGCTTCTTCTTCGTCGGTGTGTTACTTTCTCTGCTCGAGGGAGAAACGAATACTGTGAAGCAAGATGGATGGCGATGGTGGGCTTATCGGCTCAGAGATTCATGGATTCCATACCTTGCAAGGTTACCTCTTCTTCTCTGTAAATTTAGTTTCAGTTTGTTTTTTCCTTTTTTTAACTTTTCTGTTGCTTCTTGTTGGAATCCTCGATCGCATGACTCTGGTTGGTTCTATATAGTTTCTTTCAGTGTAGTTTTATATAATTTTCCTAATAAGTCAGTATTCTTTTTCTTTTTTCATTTTTTTGTTGGGTTTGGAGAGAGTATTACACATATCGGTTAAGGTGACGTGGCAATTTTGTTGCAGTTTATAGTATGTGATGTTGAGGTTCCTCGTCCTTTTAAGCGGATTTGAAACATGTTTTTTTCTGGTGGTTGTGTGTTTTTTTTGTTGTTGCAGATCTTGATGTACAGACAATGTTGGAGGAAGCAAGAAGCAGGTGGCTTCGTCCTAACGAGATCCACTCTGTCCTCTCTAACCCTAAATACTTCACCATCAATGTCAAACCTGTCAACTTACCTACTAGTAAATATCTTTCTGAAATTAACCACTCAGCATGTCTCTTCAATTTGCAATGAACTTGTTAGTCTTACAAAACCAATGTTATGTTAGGTGGCAGAATCATACTGTTTGATCGTAAGATGTTGAGGAACTTCAGAAAAGATGGTCATAACTGGAAAAAGAAAAAAGATGGCAGGACTGTTAAAGAAGCTCACGAACACCTCAAAGTTAGAGTTTTTTTTTTTTTTAATCTTCAGATGATTTTTTTCTCTTTTTGACAAATAAAATTTTCGGTTGGATGCTAGGTTGGTGACGAGGAACGGATTCATGTGTACTATGCGCACGGTGAAGATAATACTACCTTTGTTCGGAGGTGTTATTGGTTACTAGATAAGTACGTATCAAGCAATGACCACTGCCTTGTCTTTCCTAGAGAAGCCTTTTATCTACTATGTTTATTCCCAAGGTTATGATTTTACCTTCTTCTTTTTTCTTATGTCAGGGCTAAAGAGAACATCGTCCTTGTACATTACCGTGACACACAAGAGGTTTGTTTGTCTTTTTTTGCTTCTCTCGCGTATGTTTCCCTGTGTTAGCTAGTTTTGAATGGACCAAATATGTGTTTATTTTGTACATTATATAGTCATTGGTAGGCTTTATTTGCAGCCTTCTGAGAAACTCTTGTATGATGTTCAGGCAGCTTCGACATCAGGGGACTCAAACTCTCCAATATCTGTCTCTGCTCATTCATCCTCAAATCTTGTGGCTGTTGAAGATATTGACTTTAATCCTGATGGCTCACTTTGTCTAGGTGAGAAATAAACTTTTTAGATTTTCTCTATTTACTATTGCTCTGACTTCTTTACTTCTTTTGGTGGCTCACAGCAGCCAACAACACCCCAGTTGTGAAAAACCATGAGGTTAGGCTTCATGATATCAATACGCTTGATTGGGATGATCTGCTAGTACAAACTGATCTTCACGACCAATCTGCACCAATCGTTGGTCAGTTATTCAGGATTCTTGAGCACATTCTTCAAAAATATCTGAATATTAGTTTAATACATTCTCCTTTGTGGTCAGATGATATGTCATACTTCTCAGAACAGCTCCAAAATGCTGCAAAAGACTCTGCACAGCATGTGACAGTGGCTGATGAATCTCTTGACGCTTTGCTTAACAATGGTCCGCAAAGCCGAGAGAATTTCGGTAAGTGGATGGATTCCTTCATCGGCGACCCTAATGGTTCCCTGGAGGATCCGTCCTTTGAAGCCATGGTTACACTTGACCATGATCCATTAGCTCCTCCTCATCACTCTGACTTACCTCAGCAAGTGTTCAACATAACCGAGGTTTCACCTGCTTGGGCCTATTCTTCAGAGAAAACAAAGGTAATAAATATTGGTTTTAACTGGACTGAATCATATGAAATGTGGACGTTACATTACATGTTGATCCTGCAGATTGTGGTGACTGGTTTGTTGCACAACAGTTATCAACATCTCGGGAATTCAAACCTTTTCTGCATCTGTGGCGACTCTTGTGTCCCTGCAGAATATGTCCAGGCGGGAGTCTACCGTTGTTTCATACCTCCTCACTCGCCTGGCATGGTAAACCTCTACCTTAGTGCAGACGGACACAAGCCAATAAGCCAGTGTTTCACCTTTGAACACCGTCCACTCCCAGTTTTTGGTGGCGAGACCGTTTTCAAGAACGATCAAGAATCCAAATGGGAAGAGTTTGAGCTCCAAGTCAGGCTTGCTCATCTTCTGTTTACCTCTTCCAACAAACTCAACGTACTCTCCACCAACATCACGCCTGAAAACTTGCTAGATGCTAAGAAACTCTCCAACAAGACTTCTCATCTCTTGAACAGCTGGGCTTATCTGATCAAGTCTGTTCAGGGGAACAAGGTGTCGTTTGATCAAGCCAAAGATCACATCTTCGAGCTTACTCTGAAGAACAGGATTAAGGAATGGCTGATGGAGAAAGTGCTTGAAGGTCGCAGCGCACGGGACTACGACTCTAAAGGCCTCGGTGTCATCCACCTCTGTGCCATTCTTGGTTACACTTGGTCTATCCAGCTATTCTCGCTGTCAGGTCTATCGTTGGACTTCCGTGATAAGCAAGGATGGACAGCTCTACATTGGGCTGCATACTACGGAAGGTAAAAGATATCTCTCCCTATTAAAGTAACGAGAGGTCATTAGCTCAATTAGAGTGACCGTTCACTTAACTTTGTTTTGAAGGGAGAAAATGGTGGCTGCACTTCTCACTGCTGGGGCTAAACCAAACTTGGTGACAGACTCAAGAAAGGATAACCTTGGAGGATGCACGCCGGCTGATCTGGCTCAGCAGAATGGATTTGAGGGTATAGCTGCTTACCTTGCTGAGAAATGTTTGGTAGCTCAGTTTGTAGCCATGAAGCTTGCTGGAAACATTAGTGGAACCCTTGAGGCTCGCAAGGGTGAGATGTCAAACCAAGGCGCTCTCCCTGACGATGAGCAGAATCTTAAGGACGCTTTGGCGGCTTACAGAACGGCTGCGGAAGCAGCGGCTAGGATTCAGGGAGCGTTTAGGGAGAAGGCGTTGAAGACGGCACGGTCAAAAGTGATACAGTTTGCTAACAAGGACGAAGAGGCTAAGAGCATAATCGCGGCGATGAAGATTCAGAACGCGTTTCGCAAATATGATACTCGTAGGAAGATAGAAGCTGCTTACAGGATTCAGTGTAGGTTCCAAACATGGAAAATGAGGAGAGAGTTCTTGAATATGAGGCGTCAAGCTATTAGGATCCAGGTATGCATGGATAGAGTCTTGTCTGCAGTTTACAACTCATGAGAGTGTCTGTTTAAAGGCTGTTTTGTTTTTTGTTTTTTTGTAGGCTGCATTCAGGGGGTTACAAGCAAGGAAGCAGTACAGGAAGATCTTATGGTCAGTAGGAGTGTTGGAGAAGGCAATTATGAGGTGGAGACAAAAGAGAAAACTGTTTATAGGACTCCAAGTGAGCGAAGCTGAAGCAGAGGAGAAAGCAGAGGAAGATTTCTACAAGGCGAGTCAGAGACAGGCAGAGGAGAGGCTCGAGAGATCTGTAGTGCGGGTCCAAGCCATGTTCAGGTCTAAGAAAGCTCAGGAGGATTACAGGAGGATGAAACTCACTCATGAAGAAACTCAGGTACAATTATGTTTTGCTTTTTGAATCTCTCGGTTTAGATATACACACACTAAATGGGGAGTATTTGTTTATGGTGTGACGCAGTTGGAGTATGAGTTCCTGCATGATATTTGATAAAAGAATGGGTGGCTATGGAGAGAGATGAATCCAAGAGTGTTTGGTGTGGAGTATTGATGCTCTTGATCTGTAAACTACTTTCCTCCTTCCCACAAAACTGGTTTAGAATAAAATATTACATCACTAAGCCAATCTCTGTTGTTGGTGGTTTTATGGGAAATGATAAAACAAATTTAACAAATAGTAGTAAACAACTAGACATATCTAGTTATTTGTCTATTTCTATAATTCAGTTCCTGTAGGACTTGTATATTTGTAGAATGCAAATGGCTGTATAATAATTCCTAAATTGGAAGCCCTGTAGGTCGTGTCTGCATCTCTTAACAGGTACATAATGGCCAGAAAGTGGATTTAGTTAGGCATTCCATTTAATTACTAGTAACAATGAAATATACATTGGAGCTTACCAATTTAATTTATTTATTGATTTGTTATTAGATAAAATGATCATGTAGACTAACACCAAACCTTTTATGGTAGTTAGTTTTGCAAGGGCCGTTTTTATGTCTGCTTCATCGGTTTCTTCTGCATCCAAACCTCTCAATTACTCTACCTCTATTATATTTGCAGATAATAAAATGATGTAACTCATTATCCTAACTAAAAACTGCGAGAAAGAAATGTACTTCCAAAAATACTTGGTTTAAATTGAAACTACCATGATCCACATGGTTCTAAAATTTGATCTCCAAGATCATCACCATCTTTTGATTTACAAGGATATTGTAACATCATTTGATTTACAATAGTATTGTAACAACATACCATTTTCCAAGATCTTTATAGTAATGATCGTTTTTGGATAGTCAAAACCAAATAGAATAAGATTGTTTTAGGTGTGAGACATCTTTGCATCTATGAACATATCATTAAGATATCACCGAGTTCTTTATTTCTTGTAATATGGTAACGTTGTATGTGGATGACTATTTTCGTTAATTATTTGTTATTTAATTATAATAAATTAACCTTTGATTATGTATTAGTTTCATGTTAAATTACTTTAGTCTTTTTCTTTTAAATGTAAGGTCACTGAATATTTATTTAATAAAAAAATCTGATCTAATCTATTAATTTAGGGTTCTATTTTTATCTACTATTAACAAGTCATAGTAGGACCACTTAAAGAATTAGTCAATATGACATATTTGATTATTTGTATTAACAATAAACCAACTATAAATATATTAACAATAAACCAACTATAAATTTGATTTTTTTAATTATAATAAAATCTGTTGAGAAAGAATCTAACAAAATCTTAGTTTAAAATTTAAATATTTTTTTATAAATAACACATAAATATATTTCGAAATTAGTAATATAATATTATTATAAGTAAATTTAACTAAAACTTATTATAAAAAAGAAAATAAAAAATTCTTTATACTAACTTTTTATAGATTCTATGATATATTCCGTATTATATAAAAATAGAAGTGCTATATGAATTAAATATTAAAAATATATTAAATAGGTAAATTAACAAAAAAAAATTATTTTATTTTTTAACTTAAATAAATTATTGATCATCATTATAATGGATTAAACTTCGAAAACTATATAATACTTTTACATTAAAATAAATGTATTAACATAAGTTAAGATTTTATATTTACAGCCATACATTATCTTTTTATTTATTTTGAAACTATTAGCAATATATTGCTTAAAATGTTTATATACAAAAATATAATAGTATATAATAACCTTTAGTTCATATACTATTTAAAAATATGTTATTAGTAAAATATGAAATTTCAGTAATTCATTTAAAATATTAGTGACAAAAATCAAATTTTAATTATAAATTTTATTTTATTTTAATTGTAACAAAATTTGTTGATAAAAGAATTAAAAATATCACCAAAAATTCAAATATTTAATAAAATAATACAGTAATGTAGTACCAAAACAAATTCAAAATTCATGTATTATTCCAAACTCAAATAGTTGTGTAATTTTCCAAAGTTGTCTCGAAAAAATATATTATTTTGAAAATAAATATTCAAACTCAAAATGATAATATTTCAAATTTTACAAAAGACAAAATCATGGATAATAAAGATTAACTTTTTGAAATGTACCTGAAAAAAACTAACTATATATGTTGTAAAAATTTAAAGTAACCTAATGTTTTGACGTCTTAATTTAAAAAAAAAAATAGAACTTAATATCATAACATCCAAAACAAATATCCTATATAATAAATTTAATAAAATAGTATGATAGATACTACTATGTATAAAGTTTACTAAAACAATAGGATTATATTATTTAAAATAAATAAATCCCGTAAAATACTAAAATGAGATATGTTAAAGTATCTAATCTATTAATTTAGGGATTATCTACTATTTGAAGTTCTCATTTAAATTTTGGATTCTTTCATAGTTGTTGATAGAATATATCATGCTTCATATACAATGCAACCTACCAACTTAAATTAAACCAAATTTTAACCAACATAGATTAGTTAAACCTAACCAGTAACACTTTTATAATATTTTTGGTTAATCTCTTAATATAATTAGATCATATAAAACTGAATCACTCTTAAATAAACGAGTTCTATATCATTCCAGACATAAGAGAAAAAATATCCGACTCATTTACAACGTAAGCATACAAAGACCGTGTATGCTTATGCTCATTGATCTTCCAAAAACCAAATAATTGTGGCATAGACCAACATAGACTCATGATCGTATCACTAACTTTACTTTCATATATTTACTCTTCACCTACATCATATCACAACATACACAGTTATGCAAGAACATGATTTTTTTTGTTCAAACAACCAAATAATGGTGGCATATGGTCAGTAGATTTTTTAAATATGTTTTTTATATATTATATTTTACGAAACTATGTGTATAAGTTTTTTTTTTGAAAAAGAGCATAACTATATGTATAAGTTAAAAGGTAAAAGGTGTGACAAAGCAAATTATTATACTAAAAATAAAAGAAGATTAAATACAAACTAATAACAAGTACAACACAAATTATAACACTATTAAATTCTATATATATTTAATAAAATATTATACATATGTCTAATATGTATATATATATATAAATGTTACACAAAATATATATAATATTATATACACATATTATATATACCATATATTATTAATTGAAATTTGACAAATCAATTTCCGCCCTTTAGAGCGGGTCCTAATCTAGTTATGATTAAATGAAGGTTGATATATATAGTTATTGCAACTATGACTTTTAGCTAGCAAACAAAGTTGCATTTCAATAAAGTTGCACTGTCATCAAATCTATGCCTAGAGTTGTCAATGTCTACACAAAATAAAAGTATACTTTATGTTTATATAGACATTCTGAATTTAAAGATGTGTAAAGGTGTTTATATAGCAAAACTTTTATAAAATTATTATATAACTTAAATCAATTCCAGTCTGAATCACAAGTCACAAAATAAACTTTGCATAAACCATATAAAATTCTATCAAATGCACAAAACTTTTTCCATGCACCCACTAATTGCGAGTTATTTGTTGCTAGCCACTCACGTTTATTTGTGGTTAATCCGAAACCTTTCTCGATGCTCATATCAATATTTTCTGGCTTGCATAGTTGCAGTGATCAAATATAAAATGTTGTTTGTATCTTTTTATCAGTTCAAATACATATACAAATTTTTGGAGCTTAATTTAACGTTCTCAAGTTTTTACTTAAAATTTCTAAATATATAAATAATGAATGTATACTTTATATGTGTTTAAATGTATTGGAGGTTTCTGATCTTCTCATAAAACTGAGATCTGGTGACATCTAACCTTAATCGAAGACTTCAATTCATTAGAAAAAGCCAACCTGTTCTCCTTCTCACAAGCGTCTAATCCAGTAGACCTCTTGTAGGCGATAAAATCTTTCAACAAAACCGTTTGTCTTCCTCTTGCCAAACTCTTTCGAAAGGTTTTCTCTTGCTCTTTCTCCTTCTACTTCTCCTTCATCTATCATTGTTTCTTCTTCTTTGCTTGGCTTTGGAGCTTCATCTATGATTCTCTCTTCTTCTTCGCTTGGCTTTGGAGGTTGTTTTACTCCCAAGGAAGAGTTTGTTGTGGTCATGGGTTTTGAAGAAGTGTCAGTCGACACACAACAGTACTACTCATGAGACATTCTTGAATTTGCTGGACAACGGCTTATTGATGTCTGTGTGGAGAATGATGAGGATTCTTAAAGTCAAACTTTGGTAAAGAGGTCATCTATGATGTCTTAAGTTTTGGTTTCTAGCATTTTTTTTTCGTTGTAATGGTTTAATGCTCTTTATCCTCATCATCTGTGATTCCAAGAGCAATGACCATTACATACACATTTTCTAATCTCAAACACTCTCTTAACATCATCAAGCATATAAATACACTATGTAATGCATATGAATCACATCTTGGTTGTTGAAGCTGAAAAAAATTGATGGGTTATTAGAGGTTAAAGAAGAGTTAAATTAACAAGGGTGAAAGAAGAGACCAAAAGCAGAGGATATCATCCATGGCTAAGCTTCTTCTTTTCATACGCCAATGCATCATAGCTTTCCTTACCAATCTCTCTGCACTCTTTTTTTTTGTTTTTTGTATTTCACTCCTCTTACTATCTTCACCTACTTCATCATAGTTACGAGAGCAGATGATATCAAATACATGGTGGAAGAAGCCATACAAGATCACGACACAAAAATATTTTGATTGGAAATATAAATAAGATGAACAAAATTAAAGAAAGCATAGGATCTGATCAGAGACCATATAAAAAAGGCTAGAAAAAAAGAAAAAGAAAACGGACAACAACAAATTAGTAGATACTCTGTATGTGCCTCAGTGGTTTGCAGTTTACATGATGTCCACAGAGTTTGGAATATAAGAGCACACAAGTGGGCTATTTGTGGGGAGCTTAAGAAAAGGATCTGCACGTTCTTCTTTGAGATCCACTTGTTTGAAGTGTCCATTTTTACCAATGATGCAAGCAATATACTTGTGAGTGAAGCTAATCTTACCTCTGGCTTTATCAAGAACCACTGCCACCTCATCCTCTTCGTCAACGAAGAAACTCCCACCGTTGTCAAGAAACATATCAACACTCAGCAACAGCTTGTTCCACGACACTGCATTGGGCTCGATCTTGCTACTAATCCAAATCTTGACCGTGTATGGAGAAATACCTCCTTCCTGATATAGCACAGCAAGCTGCTCTTCTTTAACACTAGAGATGGTCACTATCTCGTCAAAGGAGTGAAATGGCAGAGGCAGACGCGGCCCAAACCTCTCTTTTGTAAAGTCAAAACAGAGTAAGAAATCACGGAGATCTGATATCTCTGTTCCTGGAGCTACACCGACAAGCTTCTCTTCAGCAACCCAGTAAGTGTTTCCCTTTTAGAGACACGCCAAGGTGATAAAACCCTATTATCCAGTCAGGGTTGACATCAACAACTTTCCACGAGTTAGAGTTACAACTGTAGAGTTCAAACTCACCAACATGGCGCTTTAAACTCCGGTCGTAGAGATCCACAAATCTCAACACTTTGTAACTACGAGAAAGAGAGCAATTATTCTTCTCGGAGTATCCGAGAGCGTACCTGTCAAATCTGTTGTAAGAATCTCTGGGTTCGATCCACCTTGTCTTCCCACTATAAGGGTTCCAAACAACAAGCTGAGAGCCTTTGGTGATGCATAGCAATAAACGGTCGCAGTGAAAGATGTTAGATATCTCGACTCCATCAGCAGCAGCTGCAGCAGGATCCTTGTGGTTTAGGCTAACGAGCTTGCCTATACGCTCTATAGACGGTGGAGTGAGGAGATCAACGCTCATCAAATAAACCTTATAGTCCAGCAGCATCACCACCTTCCTCCTCTGATTCTTACCGAGGTGCTTCTTTATAAATCCCTCATCTTTGGTTAAAGTGTTCCACTTCTTACAAGTAGATCGTACTCCTCCCAGGGATGTCACCTGAAGCCTAGAGAGCACCTCCTCTGTCAAATCCCTTGGAAGGTCGGATATCATCGTCGCTTTTGTTTCAGTGATCAAATAAATCTCTTTGTTGTAAACAACCTTCAAAATTTTTTTTTTTGATTAGGGTTTAGCAATATATATAATAGGTAATGTACTTTTTTGTCCTTTTTTTTTGGTAATTTTCCTTTTTTATAATGCTCCTAGTCCATTGAGTTTCCTAGGTTGCACCAAGATTTCTACTTATCCAGCAAGTTATTGTGTTTTTTTCTTTATGTATTGTGTGCATCCATCCGTACGTATAAACCCATGTTATTAACACTATGAAATTAGTATTAACACTATTGTTCATATGATAGTAACACTATGAAGTCAGTACATTATCTTTAAATTATTTCCAAATTTCTCTCTCTCTATATATATATATATATATTTCAAGGTCAAACATTCACAAGAATTTTTTTTTTGGTCGAAAGAAACATTCACAAGAATAACATTATAAAAAGCGTTGAACATATACATATATGCATTATGCATGTATGCGTCGTGAGTTTATTTTCTTTGTGAAACACATTACCTTGGGGTGAATCGAGTGATCCTCAGAAGGTGATGATCTCATCCTGGTATAGAGAAAAAGACTTTGACCTTTGACTGCCAGAGAAAAATAAATGTTTTACTTATAAAAAGTTACTGAAGATAAAATGAAATTAAAATGATTAAATCTAATAAAAGGTTACCTGTAAATTTAGTACTAAATAATAATATACTATTAATGTTTAGATGCTGTAGTTAAAAAGGGTAAGTTTTAAGAGTTGCTTTTGCCACATAAGGGAATTTTCAGGTACTAAAACAGGCATTCTGCTTTTGCGTGTCTGCGAAGTCAGTTCTGTAACAGCTATTGTGTCTTTTCTATCACCATTTAAAAATCAACAGAGATACTCACTTTGACTATACATGGATGCTTTTTCACAGTTTATTTTGAAAATAAATGAAAAACACCAAGTACTTTGTAAAGGATAACTAGCCACACTTTTCTCACTTACTAGTTACTAGGACCAGAGGAGAGCCTTATCAAAAAAAAAAAAAGAACCAGAGGAGAGGCAGAGGAACTGAGAGACAGAAGGCTGTAGAAATCAGAGAGGTTTTGGGTGAAAGAGAAGAGCAAGTTGTTGAAGGAGAGATGGATTGGAACGGTGGATTTGGTCGGATTAGGGAAGAAAGGAAGAAACTGAGCTTCTTCAAGATCTTCCAGAGTGCAGACTTATCCTCTGAATCGATGGTAACTTTTTTTGTCTTCAAACTTAGTCTTGTCCTGAACGTTGTGTGGTTTTGTTGATAGTTTTGTTTCTAAAGCAGAGTATCTTCTTTTTTAATGTGTTTCAAGTTAAAAAATCTTTCGGTTGTCTTTGAAAAGGTCGAAATTGGATCTATTGAAACATCACTTTGTCTGTGTCTAAAACGTCTATTATGTTGGTTCTCTGGTGTTTATGGGTCTCTCAAGGCTTTGAAAAGTTTGAATCCCTGTTAGTTGTGTATGAAAAGTTAGAATCTTTTGTCTGGCTGTTGTTTAACGAAAGGTTCACTGCTTTGCCTTGTCAAGGAAGTGTCTTCATTTGTTCACTCTTTGAAACATTTATGTAACCAACTTGATGATTAGATGTGAAAGATTTGAAACCTTAGCCTTCAATTTAACTGTTTCATTCATTGTTATGTTCAAAAACAGAGAGTACTTCCTTACGACTTCATGCAAAATCTCTCGGACAGTGACTTGTCATACAAGATGGTGATAAGAGCGGAGTGGGGAAGCTCATGGGAAGTAGACATCTCCAAGAACCCGAAGTTCTACTACATGGAGAAGTCTGGATGGAACCAGTTTGTGAGCGACAATGCTTTGGGTGAAAACGAGTTCGTTACCTTTACTCACACTGGACTAATGCGTTTCGACGTCAACATCTACAAGCCGGATGGCAAGGAGATCGTCACACCACGAAAACCCCCTCCAACAACTCCTTTCAGTAAAGCATTTTGTTTTCAATCAAACAGAGTAGCTTGTGAAGAAGAATGATTTTTTTGCTAATTTTGATGATGGCAACAGGTGGAGTCAAGAGAAAAGATAGTGAGAGCAGCTACAAGGACGTGAAGAAGGAAGATGAAACATGTGAGTCTGTGGAAGGAGTTGAGCTCGAAGCCACAAAGAAGAAAGCTGAGGCTTCTAAAACATCCAAGAAGAAGAGCAAGAAAGTGGTGAGTTATGTGGGAGTGGGTGAATCATCGAGAGGCATAAAGAAGAAAGCTGAGAAACAGAAAACATTCAGGAAGACGAAGATCAAGAAGATCAAGAAAGGGAAGAAAGGGGTTCCAGAGTTCGAAATCACCATAAGGAAGTCATACCTCAAGTTCCTGGTAAGATCAAAACCAAAAACTATTCCTATACAGTGTTCCTTATTGGTGATTGTGAATCTTTGCTCTGTTTTATTTTTTGGGCTATCAGTTACTCCCAAGGGTGTTTGAGGTGGAGCATATCACGAGTGAGTCTAAGGAGTACACGATACATCACTCAGAGAGGAAGTGTTCATGGAATGTGCTTTGCTTGGTGAGGGAGAATCGAACAGTCTTCTCAAGTGGATGGTGTAGATTGGCACGAGAGTTTCCTTTAAAGGTCGGTGACAAGTGTACCTTCAAGCTCATCAAACCCACAGAGTTTGTCCTCATCACCAAGAAGAGCAGAAAGGAGACACTGTGATTGACTGATGGAAGGAATGTTTTATTGTCTTGTTTCCCTATATCTATGGAGACACTATGATATTTAGCTTAATGTGTTGTTTTATGTGTCGGTTGCACTTTATCTTTATCTTGTTTATGAAATTAGTCTTGAGATAATGCAGATTGCTGATCAATTGGTCATTTATACAAGTCATTTCTTTTAGCAGCAGAGATAATAAAAGCCATTTACATGCTTAAATAGAGAGTAAATCAATTGGTCTAAAACTCTCACAGAAGAGTCTATTTTATTACAAGGTGAAGTATTTTTTTACCCCCATTAACATACAAGAGTTTGAAAATAGAATTTAAGACACAACCAACAACACACAAAGCTTTAGAACATACAACACAGGTCATTCTAAGACAAAGCTCAGTGGTGAGACTTCACGACGGTGACAGGGCATGCAACGGTGTTGACAACATGGTTGCTAACACTTCCCATTATCATCCTGTTTTGCATAAAAAGGAAACAAGACTTGTCAGTGACATTGAGATGTTGAGGAATTGGAGGATAAAGAGGAGGAATGTTTTTTTTTTTCTGATAGCTTACCTCTTAAGGCCACCAAGGCCACGGTTACCGATGACAAGGCTAGAGAGAGGGATATGTTCAACAGCTTCACAAATCTTCTCACGAGGATCCCCCCAGTATATCTTCATCACTACTGTAATCTGCTCATCATGTTTCAAAACAAACAGTTGGATCGTATTCATTTTACACAAACCAAACACTTGTTGTAAAACCAAGAATCATTCATATACGTTACGCCGCGCAACTACTAAATTACTATTGAAAGGAGGGGGGGGGGGGAACAAGAAGCTTTTACCGACTTCTGCCTAGCGGCAGTGTTGGCAATGTCAAGGGTTTCAATATCTGGCTTCACTCCATACTTCTTCATCACGGAAGCTTCAGATACCTCACTCAGTGGAATCAACGCTGAAAACGTTACAACAAAAAAAAAAAAAAAAACAAGTGTCAAAACAAGAAGAAGAAAGATCATTGTTAAGAAACACTTTATTTCAAACCAACAGGAGCAAAAGTAAGCTTAACCAACAACTAAGTAAAAACTAAATCTATGATGTATGAGTAAGTCCAAGTTCTTTAAGTACAAGTCAAAACGATGTATGAGTAAGTCCAAGTTCCTCGTAAAAAAAAAAGGGCTAAACGGAGTAGAACTGTTAAACCCTCTAAAACTGACACGGATCGTGATTTTCTACAAAGCATCCTTCGATTAACAGTAAAACAAACAATAAGAAGGTCGCAAGAAAGAAGAGAATGGGAGATGATAAGAGAAGGGAAGTGTACGTGATCCGACGGTCTCCCAGAGCTGCATCTCGCCTTCCTCGTAATTCATGTTGGGGGCCACGGTGATGAGGATTAGATAATCTCCGTCGCGAACCAAGTTCTCGATCGCCCAGTTCAGAGCCTTCTTGCTGCACTCCGAGAAATCCACCGCCACTCCTATCCTCCGTCCACCGCTCTCCGCCATTCTCTCTCTCTCTCTCTCTCTCTCTCTCTCTCTCTACGAATACTAACTTTTCAATGAAAGCTTGATTCTCTCTCTCTCTCTGTCTGCAAAATAGCGCCACGCAAAGACAAATGGTGTTTGGTCGGGAAGGACTAGACTAGGGAGACTAAAATCCTCTGTGGCGCTGTCCTATGATATCTATCACATGCTGACCGTTAGATGGATTCGAAGATGATCGCAGCCTTAGAATTAGAACAGCTCACGATATCACTTGTTGAATAAAAATTATCTTCACATAGAAAAGAAAAATTGTAACGGACAAGAGCAAGTTTAAAGTCAAACAGACTGTCTTGACTTATTTTAAATAAATACGGTCAGATTCTGTTCTTCTTTTTTCCTTTTTTGTAATCATGACACACAAAATGAACAAAAAAAAAGTTTAAAAATTGGTATATCTTACGGTATAAAAAAGTTTAAGAATTGGTTTAAAAACAACAATTGCTACCTTATATAAGAATTGGTTCGATTACAGTATTTTCATCTTTACACTCTCCCCCCCACTCCCCAATAAATCTCCATGTATTCTTCATTTAAGCACCACTTGTTCTCCCTCTAATGAATCTCCCTAGCCTCTGAGAATCAAGATTAACCTCTATCTTCTTCGGATCCAACGACAGTTTCTCACGCAAAAATGCATCCAGGTTAAACCCACTCCCAGTTTCGGTATCCTCACGTCCTCCCACAGAACCTACTGCTACCTGATTAGATTGACCATCCTTGGTGGCTCCACCCATGTACTTAAGTGTATCATTTAACCGGTTGTTGTTGTTGTTGTTGTCACTGTTCTGACCAAAGTTCAAGAGCCTTTTAACCGTGTCTAAAGCCGGGTCGATTATGTCCAAGAATCCCGTGACCCACGTAGCATCATCAACAACCTCTGTCCTCTGTTTTTGCAATGAAGAAGAAAAAGCCATCAACATGATGAATAATAACACTCTATTAGGAAGATCAAAGAATGTGTAAAAAAAAAAAGAGATGATTACTTGTTGGAAATAGAGGTTACGGATTTCCTCAGCACGGTCTGAATCTCCTTGATCTTCCTCAAGTTGTGCCCATGTCATCCATGTAACGTAGCTTTGTGAGTTTATGTTCAGTGATGATCTGAACAATCTTCTTGCTGCTGATAAGTTTCCTGCTCTCTGCTCTAAAACTCCCCACGCCTGTAAAGATTACAAAGAGTTTGTTTAGGCTAATTTATTATTCCAACAAGCTTTTGGTTGATAATAAGTAACGTTTACCTGTAGACAACGAGCAGCACTTTCTGTAGATGCATCAATGGAGAGAGCTCTTTGGTAATGTTCTCTAGCTGTTGTTGTGTTTCCTTCTTTCCATTCCATCCAACCCCAAGCCTATTACCAGCATACACACTTTCACCAATCATGCTCTCTTTCATAGATTATAAATAATCTTTAATACGCTATAGCCAGATTGAATAATGTAATACTTACAATCCAAACAGGTTGATGTCTAGGATCAAGCTCTGATGCTCTCCTTAGTAATGCCCGAGCAAGATTAGCAGATGAGTGTTTGTACTCCAGTAAACCAAGGGACTGAAGGAGAACAGGGTCTCTAGGATTCAGCACATGACCTATCTTCAGCAGCTTTCTTCCACGCTCAACATTACCTATTCCAGCTTCAAACACCCCCCACACGTGCCACGCAAACCTATTCTTAGGGCTTGCCTGAACAGCTTTCTATTAAAAAGAAAAAAAAAAAAACATTTTCAGATCATGTAGCTTTCATATGTAGGACCAATGGCTTTACCTCAAAAAGCTTTCTAGCAGCTGGGAATCTTTCCTGTTGTATCTCCAACTGTGCCCATGCCTGTTCATACACAATGGAGCAAACATGTTTTGGAACGGCATTGTCTTAACTCTATTGTAAGATGATGCAACAAAACCACTTACCAACCAACTAGCACAGCTCTTGGAATTGGATATGGTAGCCTGCTTGAACAGGTACCTCGCCTGCTCATACCTCCCAGCTTTAGCTTCCAACAAGGCAAGCGTCTGGTAGATATACTCGTTCCTTCCGCAAAACTTGAGACCTTTGGCGAGCAGGTTCCTCGCTTTACTAATATTCCCTTGTTTTATCTCCAAGTTCGCCCATCCATGCCAAGCCGCTACATGCTTCTTATCAGCCACCGTTGCTGCATCAAACAGCTCTCTAGCTCTCCTTACGTTCCCCAATCTGTTCTCCAACACAGCCCAACACTGTGTGTTTCCAAATTAAACAACAACGTTGTGAGAAACATAAAGTGTCGAAAATCAAAGATAAAGTAGCAAACCTGCCAAATGTATGCATTCTCTCCTTGTGTAGCTTGACACCCTTTCTCATAAACTATTCTTGCTTCGGACAGCTTGGTTTGTTTGGTCAGTATCTTCCCTAATGCCACGTACGGTCTCCCATCCTCCGGCCAGTAAGCTATACACTTCAAGACCAAACAAGATAGCATAAGAATCATTACGAATTTGATTTTTATTGAATGATGTTTATACCTTCTCAAGAATCTTCTCAGCGTCTTTGTATCTGAAACTCCTCGCGAGAAACTTAGCTCTGTACAGAGACAAGTCTAGGTTCACCGCGAGAGGCTTCTCTTGCGCCCTCGCGAACGGCCGCCGCCGAGGAAGACGAAGAAGACTCCGATCTCTCCGGCTCGAATATCGGCATCTTCTTCGCTATCTTGCTCAGACCGGCGTCGATCTTCGCTCGATACCTTTTCTCTCCCTCTCCTTCTTCGTCGTCGTCGTCGCCGGAAGTGCTCCAGCAACGGCCGGCGAACTACCAGCACTCCCTCCGCGTCACCGTCCGGTGATTCCTTCTGCGACTGGTACGTTGGGAGAAGGCCTGTCGACGACTGCGTGACATAGAGAAGTGTTCTTTGATGAGTGTACCGGAGATTCCGTGGATTCCGATGTGGAGTTCTCGCCGGTGGTCTGCAGAGATTCTCCGGAGAGAGGAGTAAGAGAGAGAAGGACGAAGTGTTGGCCGGAGATGGGGATGAAGATGAAGAAGTCGGCACCATGAAGTGCATTGTTTAGACTTAGAAGAACAAAAAACAAGTTTTACTGTTACAACTGTTGTGAGCTTTCATGGAGGAGGTTCGTTCGGACAAGAAGAAGAATGATGGTCTGAAAATTACGATGTTACCCCTACGTTGATTTCAGATTTTATGTATTTTAGTAATTATAGATGTCTAAGGAAGGGTTATTTGGTAATTTCGAGTCGAGGATACTTACTGGTGTACTGTCCCGCCACGTTGCTATCTTTTGGGTGGCTTAGCTGAATTGGATTTCATTTGACACGTGGTGAGACTTTTATTGGTTTGGAGTTCTGAAGGCGATTCTTAGCGGTAAGAACAGTGAAATCCAGTCCAGTTAGGTGCATGTTTAAGTTTGTAGTCATCCAATCATATATCGTCAGAGATTAGACCAAAACAAGAGGCGCAGCAGCGTCTAGTGTCTACCATATATATTCAAAATTTCTTGGGTTATTGGTTCTAATATTTTAATAGATTTAGAAATCCATGGAAAATTTAGAAATTTTCAATAAATTCATTGATTTTAAAATCAAAAAAGTATATTTCAGAATCAATGATATATATTCTAAAATCAAAGTGATATAGATTTAAAAATCAAAACAAGTGGATTTGTGATAAGTTTAACCTTATAATAAAATAAAAATATAAAAAGCCAAAACATATGTTTTCCCATTTCACATATCCCCTTACTATTATTTGAGGAGACCACTTTCTAATTAACCTTTTGCTCATGTGTTTATTACATCTGTGTCATTTCCTATGTGGCAACTCCATAAGCCCTCTCACATGATATATTCAAAAACCCTTAGTTAACTAGATTAATTACAAAATCTGCCACTACTCATTACATTATAACTTGGGAATATACTATAAGCTTTGTGACTAACAAAATAATTAACATTGACACTCTTACATTTAATGTTTACCACGCGTTCATTGTTTAAACGTAAATGCTTTAAATACGTTGAGAATGTACGCACGTATTTCATTGTCAAATACGCAGAGATTCTTCATTGTTTATTTCATTATCATGCATCATATAACATTTTCTATATAGTTAGCCTATATATTTTTTTTTCTTGAAACATTTTATACTACATATATATATAAATGCAAATTAAATTTCTTAAATTATAAACGCTAATATATCACATATTTTTCTGGTTAACTTAGAAATTACTTAGTGGCAAAATCACATTTTTATATGACTAAATCAAGAATTTTTTATATAATTAGGTTCAAGAACTTTTTTAATACGTCTATTTTTTTAATATGTCCAATATATTTTTAAAGGTCGATTGCAGTTTCAAATCTACTCCTTTGCACGTTAACCATAATTTATCATTTCCATAATTATAAATGCAATATACCATTGGAGATCGTTTTATGCCAGTTTAGTGTAAATACATTCTATTAAAGGCACACTAATTAAATACATTGATACGTTATTTGCCATAATTTCTGAATCAAATATAAATTGTCAATCACAGGATGAAATAAATTATTGTCAGTCAATCACAAAGGTGACGTGATAGTGAAAAGCGGAGATTTCTATATATAGCCTTTAACGGATGTGTTTTCGTCGCTGATTGATACAATATCATCACGACAAATTTAAAACAAATATGTGATCGTCCATGATTGATTCTTACTCTTAATTGGCGTGACCAGATCTTCAGTAGCATTCCTATTTTACTTTAGCAAACATATCTCACTGCTATGTGATAAGGCAAGTAATATATTTGCGCCTTAATTTGAATACTGAAATATCGTTTTCGTAATTTATGATATCGTCCAGACCCTAGACCTAGGTGCCTTTCATATATAAATACTAGACATTTTAGTTTACATCTCCTCACCATTGTCTCCTTATGAAAACATTTTTTAGCATTACATTTTAACATTACATAATGTATACATCTTTCATGTTCTTTTCTATTTTTTTTTTTAAATGTTACATTTGTTTTTTTGTTGGACAATATTCCAAAACAGGACTATATGCAATAGATATAAACGAAATTTGTATATAGAACTTTTATTATATATATGTACGTATTAAATTACATAACATTTATTTTTTAACAACCAATACATAACTTCTGATATATATATAATATTTGTGTGTGTGTGTCTGTGTATGTATTTATATAAAAGATCACATATTAACTTATATAATGAAATAAAATTCGATAATACTTTTTGTAGGTATATATGTGTGTGTGTGTTTCATTAACTTATATAATGAAAGAAAATAAGATAATATTTATATAAAAGATCACAGATCACCGAAATTTTATTAATTCTTATCAACTAAAAAATTATTGTCGTGATTTCTTTGATCATCAGTTCTTGGTCCAATAATTATTTGTTTATGTATAAACATTAACCCTTTGCGCCGAAATGATTTGAAAGAAAAATTAAAACTTGAATAAGAATATATAATTGGTACGATTTCTTTACTGATTGTACAACACTAAAATTAAATTCCATGTAATCTCTTAATTTAAGCACCAAGAAATTTTAGTTAAATGATCAACATAAATGGTGATAAACAAATAGTTATTCCATTTAATTTTTATTTTCGAATCAGGTTAAGTCTATGGTCAAAATACTTTATATAATTAAGGAATCCTATATGTCAATTCCTTAATCATAATACTTTCTATTATTTAAAAATCAGAAACTGAAAGTTAAAAATTATTTGGATTTAATTTTGGACATGGAATAATTGTTTGGCTCCAATCCTTTGTCGGACTAAACCCTATCAATTATGACTATATACCTAGGAAAACTAATATCAACGACATCACAGCCTACATATTTCAAAACTACTACAATGAAAATGAGTGCAATGAAAATACTAGGAAGATATATATATAGTGAAATCTCAGGTGATGAGAAGAGAGATAAAATCCAACAACTGAACCCTAACCCCGTATCTCATGTCTCCTCGAGAATTTTTTAGTTAAAATCCGCTTTTTGTATGAAATGATAAATTACAAGAAGCCGATATGTATTTCACCCAGTAACGAATTTGTTTTTGTAAGATTTTGTTGTCTACAATAATGAGCAATATTTTTGAATTTGATTCCTAATCAGTCCACTTAATTTCGAAGTCATATTATTTACTTGAAAATACTTTTATTCGTCTACAATTTTTATGTATTCTAAAACCAGTTAAAATTTAATAAAACTTTAAAAATAAATATATAGATTAAATATCTATAGATTAAAACTTATAATATTTTTTTAGTCCATTCACCCTGCGCAGGACGCATGTCATCACCTAGTCATATATTATTTTATAATATAAAGAAGAGCTTATAGTTTATTTAGAAATTTGTTAAATACGTCTATCTCTGGTTTGAGATATTGAGGAGGACGACAAATGCTTCGAAATGGAATGACTAGCTAGCGCTAGTTATTATAGTCTGGAATTTTCTTGCAATAACTAGCTATTTAGATCCTAGTTATATTATTATGTTGCATTAGTAACCATTTGATCTTAGTACACCGGCAAAGTGTCAATCCACGTCTATAAAACAAAAAATAAAATAAAAATAGAAAGACTCGGAGAAAACCAATAAAACAAATCCACTCAAAATGACAAGGTATAACATGATATTTGCCCCTTTGTATTTTACTCTTAAAATCACTTATAAATCTAACCAAATCCAAATCTAAATCAAATGTTTAAAGAAATCCCTACTATTAAATAACATTTGATTTTAAAATCTATTTTAAAATCACAGAACTAATAACAGCTGATTTGAATATATATTTCAAAATCATATAACCAATAACACTAGATTTGATTTGGATTTTCAAATCCATTAAAATGTACAAACCAATAACACCTCCTAAGTCTTTTCTTTTCCTATGCATCATCAAAACGATCACATGCACTAGTCATATTCGTTTTTTTTTTGGTAATCACTAGTCACAATAGTTCAAACTTAAATTTCACCTACGTGTGTACAATAAGTTGATCATTTTGTCTTCATACTAAAGTGTTTATGTAATAATGTGATACTCGAGAACAATGGTAGGTTACGAATTCATGATAGAGCTCCAAAGCAAACAAACAAGACAATGGAAAAATAATTCAATAACAACAACAAATAAAGAGACAAAAGCAGTGTCTACATGTGAAACTGTGACGCTGCTCAAAATACTTTTGTAATGAACTCTTACTTTTCATGCACACGATTCTGTTTAGTAAAGTTTTTCAATTTCTTAAAAATAAAAATTGATTGAACGATTTGTTTTTACGAGGAAGCAAATTAGTTAAATATCGGTATACTATCACAGAGTAAACCAAATTCACCCTTAACATTTTTTATTTATTTTTAGTACTAGGGGTTTGCCGGCGCTACGCGCCGGTTTTGCTAATATTGTTATGATTTGACTATAGTTTTATTATTTAGAACATTTCTCAACAGTATTTTAGAAAACAAAATATGTATATGATTTTATGGAATTTATTAATTTGATTGTAGTCTTTGCAAAGTTACCATGAAAGAAATTTAAGTTTAAATATATGCATGAGAGTTTGAAAGTGTAATAGCTGAATTGTTTATTATTTAATTGAAACTTATTAATTTAAATTATGATTTAGAAATTTTATAAATGTGGACTTCATCTTACAATGATTATATTAAATTAGAATTTATACATATATATATTTATATGTATATATATATATATTATGTTGTGAAAATATATATATATATATATATATATATATATCAATAATTAGATATGATAGTAAAGATGCCTAAAAACTTAAATTGATAAATCTATGCTAGTTATATAAACTGCATTTTTATTTATCTTTTATTTTGCGTCATCTCATTTGGAATAAGATGATTTTTTTGTCACGTTTTATACTATCAGCTTTGTATTTGTTCGGTTCAACTCGGGTTACTCTTCAGTTATCGGCTAAAATGGAACCAAACCGATAACCCAAAGTAAATGAAATTGATCTTGTTTTTAGCTAGATCCGTAACTGAACCTATTCTTACTTCGGATCGGGTTCGGGTTTGAGATTTATGCCCATACCTAGTTTTGTATATTGGGATGATGAGGAGGTGTTATAATAGTTTGATGCTTTGGACTTTTCTAGGTTGATTTCTATGAATTATATTTTGTGAGCGGTGCTTATGATGATAATTTCAAATAATCACAGATGTTATATTAACCGCTAGTTTCTTCACGCTCTGGATTTGTCAAAATTAAGAAGTTGTGACTATATCAATTTAACCAATCAGATGTATATTGATTGTAAAGATACATTCGAAGTTGGTACAGTGTATTTTTAATCCTAAATCTTAGTATTAAATTTTTAAAATTTTTGATATTTATTGTTGTTGAGTAAATTTTTTTGGATGATGTAATTATGTGGTCATCTCTATTTGTTAAAAACATTATTTAATGTTTTTATTATGTTATATCGTAATAGGTTATAGGTTAATATATTTTGTGTTTGTGTTTTTCAATAATATGTTTTGTATATAATAGTAAAGTCTCTGATGTAAAACATATTAAATTTCAATAACTTTGCATTTGTTGTTTTAAGATTAACAGTTTAACGTTATAAATTGTATTTTATTTTTTATTTGAATATAACTATTTTATTTGTTGTTGAATATTTTATATGAATTGCATTTTTGTAAGATTTTTATTTGCATTCGTTATAAGATTTCTTTATGGCATTCGTGAACTCCCATAACTCCTCTACTTTCTTAAGATTGCATGTTTTCCAGAGACGGAAAAGACGTGTAACCACCATTTGAGAGCAACAACCGAACTTCAACTTAGAAAGAAGGATGTAGGATGAAACCATTGTGGTGGCATATGTGTGTAAGGAAGCAGAAGGTTGAATCTGGTGAAGCAGGAAAAGTTTAATTATTTGCATTTCTATTTATTAGCATCTATGAAATTAGGAAAAAAGTTTTTAAAATCAACGTCATGGGAGATATCTTCAATGAAAGAGTTAATGGCCAGACTTGATGAGCATGTTTCAGTGACACGGAAACGTTATAATTCAGTAAAAGTTTTGCAGGTGGAACATAGATATGAATACACGATAACAGTAAAAAAAGAAGTATATAAAATATTGGGCTTGGTTGTCAAAAATTCTGGAATTAGGTCTCAACATCTTAATTAAATAAATTTGCATATAAATAATTTTAATGATTCAATATAAAAAGAATTAAATGATGATGACACATGACATTTTTCTCCTATGGAGATACAAAAATCTACTTTATTATATAAGATATCGTATCCTGTTGTAGTCGTTTCGGGAGGAGGGGGTGAGGAGAGAATGCACTTATTTTACAAAATGGAGATCCAAATTTTAAAACATTTTTCTAGCATATAAATATGTTAGGGGTATACCGATAGTCTGTTACTTACATTTTATTTTGTTAACTACCTAAATCCAAATAAGTCTGAACTAATCAAACAACGATAATTTAATTCAAAAGTAAAATTGAATCCAGGATCGACATTGATATACGTTGAAACTCCAAAATATTACTACCACCGCTTGGTTAACCCCTACCCGGCTACCCCAATGACTTTAAAGATTTTGTTCGACCATGAGCTCTGTTTAAATTTTCCTTTTCTTGTGGTTTAGCCAGTTGTATAACAAGAGTCCAAGTGGTTGAGTTTCCTACAAATCTCTGAACAGCTTTATATAGTAACATAGTATATATGTTAAACAAAAAGCTAGTTCTCGTCGTGTATCGATGTTTACATATACATTCTTCCGTGAGAAACAAAATTCCCTCAAATCTTAAACACAGATTTTCATCTTCGACTCTTCGTTTTCTAGATTATTTATGATTTATGTTTTACCCTAGGTAAAAAGGTATAAGTAAGAAGATAACTTAAACTTGCATATAACAATGCACGACGTTAACCGGTGGGGTTAGCCTAGTGGTACTTGAGAGAGCTTCGGCCTCATGTCCCGGGTTCGATTCCCATTGGCCACACGGATATAGGCCCATTGCTTTTGGCTCATTTGAATGCCCAGGAGACGGTCTATCCGTGGGCTGTACCTCCATCCGGGGGTTAGGCTTGTGTCATCATTGACCCGGGTTTAACCCTTTATTTCTCAAAAAAAAAAAACAATGCACGACGTTCCAAATATGCTAATATCAAGCTATATATAATTCAAATTTTGTGAAAGTTTAGACTAAACTGAGTTGAAACAAGTTTCTTCAACAAAAAAAACTCTAGACTCTAGTTGTGTTTATATAACTAGATGTATATATATTAATATACAATGCATGGAATGCAAATTAAGGATAGATAGTACAGCTTTTCGAAGTGGATCGATACAGTATCATTTTTGACATAGCGGCCAGTCGATGAGTTGTTATTGTGTGAACGTTAAATCCAAACACTTAATGTGATATCTGTTTTTGGTTCAACGTATATTATAAGCTTATATACCAGTGCCGGCCCTGAGTAATGCCTAGTAAAACATTTGTTACAGGTCCCCAATTTTTTTTTAAAAGTTTGCATAGACTTAAGCCCCCAAAAAATATTTTTGGGGCCCCCAAAATTTTAGGGTCGGCCATGTATACCACGTAAACAAAACAAATTGTAAACCTTTTTTTTTAACAAATTGTAAACTTGTAGTGCATTTTCATCGAACTAGTTGATTTAGACCACTGCAAGTGATAAACCATTCCAATACTTTGTGAAAAGCCATCTTTTTATCTCATTCTAGTGGTTGTTTTACTAATTGGGACACCTCACAATGACCCTCTAACATCACAACCATCAACATTATTTTTCCGACCAGCTAACTTCGATATCTTTTCTTTCATAATTGTCAAACATGTTTTTGTAAAAAAGGTGATCATAATATCCTAGAAAAATAACGAGAATCGATAACCACCATTCAACTTTTCCGATTACGTTTACGTTTCATCGGATTTAGACTTTGCAACGATTTGAAACCAGAGAAAAGGAAACAAAAAAGTACGATTTGAATTCGATACCACACGCCCCACGGGCCCAGGGGCCACGTGCGCGCACTAGAGAGAATAAAGCATAGCCCACGTGATATTGGGCCAATCTCTTGGATCTTTCTTTCTCACAAATACGACAAAAAAAAACAAAGTTTCGGGTTAAATTATTATATAGTAAAGTTATGGGGTGATTTCGACCACCACGACAAGGCTAGTAAAACAACTTACAGTCAAAGCAAATTTCATCATCAAGAAAAAAAAAACGATGGAAAAAGCCAATGAAGAAGATGACAAGAGACTCTTCTCTCTCTATCACAAACACACAATTGCCTCCTGCTTCATTTAATTTGGCCTCCGTGACCTAATTTCCACCTTTTGATTTTAAATTTCACCAACAAAAACTCCGATCTCAATTTTCTCCTCGAAAAATCTCTCTCGAGAAAATCGCCAGCTCTAACAGAATCTTGCTTTTCGACTCCACCAAGAATCTCTCGGCTTCATTTCCCAGCATAATATCTATAAAGCCTCACTCCCTTTTCGATAATAATCTGACGTAATCTCCCAACAATCCCACACGAAAGAAACAAAGGAGAATTATGGTTTCCGGAAGCGGTGGAAGTGGTCGGGGCCGCGGTGGAGGAGAAGCATCGTCGCCAGGTCAAAGGAAAGAACAAGCTCAATCCTCTGGGACGAAGTCTCTCAGGCCGCAACAACAGAACCAACAACAGACCGCCGCAAAAAACTGAATCAGTAAGCAAAGCCATCCAACAATACACAGTGGACGCGAGACTGCACGCCGTTTTCGAACAATCAGGGGAGTCAGGCAAGTCGTTCGACTACTCGCAGTCCCTCAAAACGACGACGTACGGCTCCTCAGTCCCCGAGCAGCAGATAACCGCCTACCTCTCGAGGATCCAGCGCGGCGGCTACATACAGCCCTTCGGATGCATGATCGCCGTCGACGAGTCCAACTTCACCATCATCGGCCACAGCGAGAACGCGCGGGAGATGCTAGGCCTCACCCCTCAGTCCGTCCCCAGCCTCGAGAGGCCCGAGATCCTCGCCATGGGGACCGACGTCCGCTCTCTCTTCACCTCCTCCAGCTCCGTCCTCCTCGAGCGCGCCTTCGTCGCTCGGGAAATCACTCTCCTCAATCCCGTCTGGATCCACTCCAAGTACACCGGTAAACCGTTTTACGCCATCCTCCACAGGATCGACGTCGGAGTTGTGATCGATCTGGAGCCGGCTAGAACGGAGGATCCGGCTCTCTCGATCGCCGGAGCGGTTCAGTCTCAGAAGCTAGCCGTTCGCGCGATCTCTCAGCTACAGTCTCTTCCCGGTGGAGATATTAAGCTGCTCTGTGACACTGTTGTGGAGAGCGTGAGAGACTTGACTGGATACGATCGTGTGATGGTGTACAAGTTCCACGAAGACGAGCATGGAGAGGTTGTTGCGGAGAGCAGGAGGGAGGATCTAGAGCCTTACATTGGTTTGCATTATCCAGCGACTGATATTCCTCAAGCGTCCGAGGTTCTTGTTTAAGCAGAACCGTGTGCGGATGATCGTCGATTGCCACGCCACTCCCGTTCTCGTGGTGCAGGACGATAGGCTGACTCAGTCAATGTGCCTTGTTGGTTCGACTCTTAGGGCTCCTCACGGTTGTCACTCTCAGTATATGGCTAACATGGGATCTATCGCGTCTTTAGCGATGGCGGTTATAATAAACGGTAACGAAGAAGATGGGAGTAGTGTTGCGGGTGGGAGAAGCTCTATGAGGCTTTGGGGTTTAGTCGTTTGCCATCACACTTCTTCTCGATGCATACCGTTTCCGTTACGGTATGCTTGCGAGTTTCTGATGCAGGCGTTTGGGTTACAGTTGAACATGGAGTTGCAGTTAGCTTTGCAAATGTCGGAGAAACGCGTTTTGAGGACGCAGACGCTGTTGTGCGATATGCTTCTGCGCGACTCTCCTGCTGGAATCGTTACGCAGAGTCCTAGTATCATGGACTTGGTGAAATGTGACGGTGCGGCGTTTCTTTACCACGGGGGTTATTACCCGTTGGGTGTTGCTCCGACTGAGGCTCAGATAAAAGACGTTGTGGAGTGGTTGCTTGCGAATCACGCTGATTCGACTGGTTTAAGCACTGATAGTTTAGGTGATGCTGGATATCCCTGGTGCAGCTGCGTTAGGGGATGCTGTGTGCGGTATGGCGGTTGCGTACATTACGAATAGGGATTTTCTTTTCTGGTTTCCGTTCTCATACAGCTAAAGAAATCAAATGGGGAGGCGCTAAGCACCATCCAGAGGACAAAGATGATGGGCAACGGATGCATCCTCGTTCGTCTTTCAAGGCTTTTCTTGAAGTTGTTAAGAGCAGGAGTCAGCCATGGGAAACTGCGGAAATGGATGCGATTCATTCGCTCCAGCTGATTCTAAGGGACTCTTTTAAAGAATCTGAGGCAGCTATGAACTCTAAAAATGCAGATGGTGCGGTTCAGCCTTATAGTATGGGAGGAGAGCGGGGAATTGATGAGTTAGGTGCTGTGGCAAGAGAGATGGTTAGACTCATCGAGACAGCAACTGTGCCTATATTCGCTGTTGACGTTGGAGGATGCATCAATGGATGGAACGCTAAGATTGCAGAATTGACTGGTCTCTCGGTTGAAGAAGCTATGGGGAAGTCGCTGGTTTCTGATCTGATATACAAAGAGAATGAAGAAACTGTTGATAAGCTCATTTCTCGTGCGCTCAGAGGTATATTCAATTCTCCAACTATGTTGTATTTGCAATATGGTTATTTGATTAATTTGTTGCATTATGCAGGGGACGAGGATAAGAATGTGGAGATAAAGCTGAAGACTTTCAGCCCTGAACTACAAGGGAAAGCTGTTTTTGTGGTTGTGAATGCGTGTTCGAGCAAGGACTTACTCTAACAACATTGTTGGCGTCTGTTTTGTCGGGCAGGATGTTACTGGTCAGAAAGTCGTAATGGACAAGTTCATCAACATACAAGGAGACTACAAAGCCATTGTCCATAGCCCAAACCCGCTGATTCCACCAATCTTTGCGGCAGACGAGAACACGTGTTGCCTGGAGTGGAACACCGCGTTGGAAAAGCTCACTGGTTGGTCTCGCAGTGAAGTGATTGGGAAAATGCTTGTTGGGGAAGTGTTTGGGAGCTATTGCAGGCTAAAGGGTCCGGATGCATTAACCAAGTTCATGATTGTATTGCATAATGCGATCGGTGGCCAAGAAACAGACAAGTTCCCTTTCCCGTTCTTTGACCGCAACGGGAAGTTTGTTCAGGCTCTATTGACTGCAAACAAGCGGGTAAACCTCGAAGGAAAGGTTATTGGGGCTTTTCTGTTTCTTGCAGATCCCGAGTCCTGAGCTGCAGCAAGCTTTAGCAGTCCAACGAAGGCAAGACACAGAGTGTTTCACAAAGGCGAAAGAGCTAGCTTACATTTGTCAAGTGGTAAAGAATCCTTTGAGCGGTTTGCGTTTCACAAACTCGTTATTGGAAGCTACAGACTTGAACGAGGATCAGAAACAGCTTCTCGAAACAAGTGTTTCTTGCGAGAAACAAATCTCAAGGATTGTCAGTGACATGGATCTTGAAAGGATTGAAGACGGGTAAGCTTAGTTGAAATTCTATATAAAAATAGTGTTTGATTACTTGACAAAATGTGACCAGATTCCAAATATTGTTTTTGTCCATTTGATCAGTTCGTTTGAGCTACAAAGAACAGAGTTCTTACTCGGAAGTGTCATAAACGCGATTGTAAGCCAGGCGATGTTCTTATTAAAGGAGAGAGGTGTTCAGCTAATCCGTGACATTCCTGAAGAGATCAAATCTATACAAGTTTATGGAGACCAGACAAGGATTCAACAACTCCTAGCTGAGTTTCTACTGAGTATAGTCCGGTATGCACCGTCCCATGAGTGGGTGGAGATCCATCTTAGCCAAGTTCCAAAGCAAATGGCTGACGGATTCTACTCTATCCGCACAGAATTTAGGTATACATTTCATTGTTCCAGCTGTTGTCTCCTCATATCTGTTTTAGTTATTGATTGTTTGGATATAGAATGGTTTGGTTTATGAATCGTTATTTAGGTGGCAGTTTTGGCTTGGTTAGACTGGATTGGTAACTTCTACAGAACCATAGGATTAGAATTTGCAGACCTTTAATGTTTTCAGATTTGCATATGTTGGGTGTTCTCTGTTATGTCTTGATTTTCTGCGATTTCAGAATGGCGTGCCCAGGTGAAGGTCTGCCTCCAGAACTGGTCCGAGACATGTTTCATAGCAGCAGGTGGACGAGCCCTGAAGGGTTAGGTCTAAGCATATGTAGAAAGATTCTAAAGCTCATGAACGGTGAGGTTCAATACATCCGAGAGTCGGAACGCTCCTATTTCCTAATCATTCTCGAGCTCCCCGTTCCTATGAAACGCCCTTTGTCAACCGCTAGCGGAAGCGGCGACATGATGTTGATGATGCCATAGTAGTCGCACTTATAAGCTGGCAGGACTGAGTTTGTATCCTTGTTGTATGTGTGTGTATGAGAGAGAGAGTCTAACGACACTGTAAGAGGATAGAGAGTTTTTGTTTCCGGTGAGATAAGTAGAGAAGAGGGTAGAGAGTTTATCTGCAAGACTTGTTTTCTCTTTTGTTTGCACTGTGTATATTGATTACTCTGAGAGAGAGGCAAACGAATGAAAAGAAGAAAGTGATATTTTGGTTGTTGACCAATCCTTCATAATTGTAACTCGCATATTGAAATGTCAGTTTTTTTTTCTCAAATTGATATTATATAAAAAACCAAAGGCAAGTTCAGAGAAAAAAAAAACCCAAAAACAACTAAACCAAATACAAAAGCCCAAAAAACACACATGGCTGCAAACAAAAGAAATAAGGCTCACGGTCTATTTCACCAACTCGGATCCACCGACAATCGAAACTCGTTCACGACACGAGTCCTGAGACCGATCCGAAATGCCATCGCTGAGAAAGCCTCCGCCGGAGAAGACTAACACCGTTGCAGAGTTAACGTTTCACCGGTCATCTGCGCGCGTACACCTACGCCGCTTACCACTTCACGACCATACCTTCTTCTTCGCGGGGAGAGCATCGATCGATCCGAGATCAAGATCTCATCCCTCATTCTTGAAGTCCCGAAGCTACTCCACACGAACCCATCTACGAACCGCCAGAGAACATCATCAACCGCCTCGAGATCTCATCCGACCACTTCTTCCAACTCACGATAACCCTAGAAACCACCGCCTCCATCTCCCGGAGACTCTGAACCGAACAAACCCGACTCCCACAGAGCCACAAGAACCACCAGACGTCTTCAAAACCAAAGACCAGAAGCCGGCGAAGCGGAGCTAACAAAGCCTCCATCCCCCAGTGACAAGAACCGGCGTCGGCGGAGCTCTCTAAACCTCTCCCTCTCGGAGAAGATTCTACCAAAACAAAAACTACCAATTTCTCTTTTAGAACAAGCCACGGCTAACTAATCATTTAAAACAGAAGGATCGGACCGGCGGTGGCTATGGAAGTCTCTCCGCCGGCCGGAGCAAGCTTTCTCTCTCTTAGGCTTTCTCTCTCTCTTTTTTTTTGTGATGATACGTTTTGTATTGAAATGTCAATTACCATTAGTATATTTTGATAATAGATTAGTGTAAATCTTCACAGCAAGTTATATCATTCACAGAAGGGTTGCATAAGATATTCCAAGAATCACTACTTAGTTATTTACTTAGTTATTTATTAGTACTAGTGACTAGAGAGATCAATAATGAAAATGATAGTGGGGATTTGGCAGTTAATGTGGCTACCGTATCCAAAGTAGTTGAGAAGCTCTAGATGTCAAAGAGAGTACGATATTCTTAAAATTAATTACATCCTCACCTTCCCACCACAGTCTTCTTTTTGAATTTTCTCTGCATGTTAGCTATAAGCTGTATATAATAATGTAAGTCGTAAAGTAGAAGAACATGTAACTAAATAAAAGCTGAAAGGTTATGCATGATATGAATAGGAGATTACTATTAAAAGAAGCAACTTGGGTGTCACAATTAATTGCATCGTAGAAAAAACTGAACATGAGTGATTGGACATGAGCATGTGGAGAAACGCGGTGTAGGAAAGAAGACGTTGAAGAAGGCCTCTCTCGCAACCATATCTCATAAATGCTCTCTCTACTTACTACTAGGAGTATATATAGTGTTCGTAACTCGCAAGTGAGGCATAGCAATTGTATTCTGATCATTAGCAAGATACTAGTAACAACATATCAAAGATATGGGGAAAGTATCTTTTGTGTTTTTAGCTTTGATGCTTATAGTGGTGGTGATAGGGGTTGTGGAGTGCAGGAGATTTGAAAAGGAGACGTTAGGAGGTGGTGGCGGTGGACTTGGCTGGTGGTTTTGGCGGCGGCAAAGGTTTTGGTGGCGGTGGAGGTGCCGGTGCTGGTGGAGGTTTTGGAGGTGGTGTAGGAGGAGGACATGGTGGCGGTTTAGGAGGTGGCATTGGTGGAGGCCACGGTGGAGGTATTGGTGGTGGTGCTGGAGGTGGAGGTGGTGCCGGTGGAGGACTTGGAGGAGGCCATGGTGGTGGTGTCCGGAGGAGGTGTTGGCGGAGGACTCGGAGGAGGCCACGGTGGTGGTATTGGTGGTGGTGCTGGAGGAGGTGCTGGTGGTGGTCTAGGAGGCGGTGCTGGTGGAGGACTAGGAGGAGGCCATGGTGGGGGTATTGGCGGTGGTGTTGGAGGAGGACATGGTGGAGGTATCGGCGGTGGTGCAGGTGGAGGAGCCGGAGGAGGATTTGGTGGTGGTGCAGGCGGAGGAGCTGGGGGAGGATTCGGTGGTGGTGCAGGCGGGGGTCACGGTGGTGGTGCAGGCGGAGGATTCGGAGGAGGCGCTGGTGGAGGAGCTGGCGGAGGATTTGGTGGTGGTGCAGGCGGGGGTCACGGTGGTGGTGCAGGTGGAGGATTCGGAGGAGGCGCTGGTGGAGGAGCTGGCGGAGGATTCGGCGGTGGTGCAGGTGGCGGTCACGGTGGTGGTGCAGGAGGGGGTTTTGGCGGAGGATTCGGCGGTGGTGCAGGTGGCGGTCACGGTGGTGGTGCAGGAGGGGGTTTTGGTGGAGGATCAGGCGGAGGATTTGGTGGTGGTGCCGGTGGAGGAGCTGGAGGAGGATTCGGAGGTGGTGGTGGTGCCGGTGGTGGATTTGGCGGTGGATTTTAAATTTCTTAGTAATTAAAATATTCATACAAAATCTAATCTTGGCTTTTAACTAAGCAGGGCTAGTTACTTATGTACCACGTCATACAAGAAGAAAGCATATCATTTATCTTTGGTGATTTATTTTGTAAGAATAATCATATCATCATTTTCGTTGGATTGTTTATCAATTAATCTCTCGGAAGATATAATTTATAACTTAGGTTACTTATATTATTAAAATGGAACCTCTTACATAATGTGTGCAAAGTGCAAACACACAAAGAGTTTTCCAATCACTCTATAAACATTGTATCCGAACAAAAATTAGAGATATCTATTTCGTATAGTAGTAGTATACCATCAAAGAAAAGATGGGGTTCTTCTTACTTTATGTGCTTTTTTTCCAAGCCACAGCAAAACGCATAACGCTAAAGTCAAACGCGAAACACGCACAGCATAAGGCTCTCTAAGTACTTTTGCTGAAGCCAAACAGGAAGCCATGAAGTTCCATCAATAAAATCAATGGACAGGAAAGACTCAACTTCTTGCTTGGTAAGTTCTTTGGCCCAACTAGATCTACGTTGCCTATTAGCACCTGGTCCATGACACTTGTACTCTGCGTGGAATAAGTCCCTGATCAAAGTGTCAAGAGTGTTAATTAGTATTAAACATGAACAACAGTATATAAAATACCACATAGGTGAAAAATAAATAGTAATCAGAGACTAACTTGGTTGAGCCGTGGTAGCTCCAGTTGGTCCAACCGTCAGGGACAACGGTCTTGGAAAAGTAAGTCTTGGCAAAGATGACCCGAGAATACGGTCCTTTGGCTCTCCCCAAGTAAACCTCATCGATTCCGTACACTTTGCCTCTTATGAAAACATAACCAGTATTTTCCTCTGCGTGCTCCCTGTTGTGTGCTGTGATTGACCCGTAGGGTTTCACCCTCTTGTCCGATATCACAAATATCTCACAGTTCTATAACAATCATTACAATCAGTGTTATTGGTATAGTCTAAATGTTTGAGAGATTGTGTAAATGGGGAAAAATATACGTCGAAAATGGATGTTGCACGACCGAAGATGAAGTCAATAGAGCCTTGGATGTAACACTGATGGTAATAATGTCTACCTTTGTTATCAAACAAAGTATTGTGCAAGCTGAAGAACGCACAATGGTAAAACGCTACTTTATCGGCAGCTACAAACGCTGCCACGGATTGGTTATCAGACGTGAACGCCATTCCGACAGGTGCATCATTCTGCATATTCATCACAGATTGCCATTAACGTGATTAAACAAAAATCTAAATCTACAATTGTGTTAGACATACCCTGATGGTGATACCAAAAGCAACGAAGTGATTAGCTTCAACTTTGAAAGTGGCTGAAGCAACATTATCGACCGAACTTTGCGATGATTCGATGACCGTTTTTCCTCTTCCGTTACCTCTCATAAATATGAACGGTTTGTTCTCCGGAATGTGCACTCTCTCTCTTTTTCCCCAAACAAGTAAAATAACATCAAATTTCATAATGACAATAATAATGCTGCATTAGTGATCTTTCAAGATTACTATAACTTGGTGTTACATATATGCTAATATGCTTGTTATACAACATGTTTTGTGCATAATATTAAATAATCTAAATTAAAGGTTAAACCTCGTAAAGGTATACGTACTTGTAGATTCCTTTACGAACATGGACGATAATCCAATTAGAGTTACCAACGGGGACAGCATCAATGGCTTTTTGAACCGAAGTGTAGTCTCCTTTGCCGTCGATATCGACAATTATCGATCTGTTTGTTGCGATTTTTTCAGTCAGAAGCGGTGCGTCGAACTTTGTCTTTTGCATTGCGGATGCGTCCGAACCCCATGCGGACACTAAAATCAGGGTTAGGACAAGTATCATTCTTGTTCTACAATCCATATTTTTTTGGGTTTTTACTCTTTTTTTTTTCTTTTTGAAATGAGGTTGTGAGAAAGATATTATATTGGTGAAGGAAGAGGTTAAATTTAAGAGAATAGATTTTTTAAATTTAGGGTGTTTCGTTGCGTTTGTTTTGTTTTTGGGAGGTAGAGATGGGTTTTTTTCTTAGGCATTTTTTTATTTTTAGGTTTAGACATTTATTCTTGATTAATGGGCGAAAAATACTTTGAGCGATGTTTCTATCTTTGGTAACAAATCAAAATAATGATTGTTATGTAATGGCACCACACGCCACAAGGTGTAAAATAAACATGCCTTGTCCACTAAAATTATTAAAACCTAATTATCCTTTTTAATAAATACTACAGTACAACCTCTTTAAATTAATACTCGAATAAATTAATATACACTAAAAATCTTCTATAAATTAATATAATTTTATAGTTCCAAATTGAGTTTTTGGTTCAATTTGTATATCGATAAATTAATAATTTCTATAAATTAATTAAAAATATAGTTTTGGTGTAGTCCCAACATTATTAATTTATAGAGATTTCACTGTAGGTAGTAATTTTCGCCGTACGTATAAAATAACTTATTAGATTATTTATTTTAAATTGTAATAGGAGATATATCGTATATTTTTTCAAGGGATGAACATTTAAATATCTGTTCGGATTTAGTTGATATATTGAAATTTTGGATTTTGATTTTTAGAGTTAGAAATTTACATATGATTAGGATATTTACAATTTTTGGTTTGAATGTGGTTTGGATTTGGTTCGAAGCATTGCATGTTCAACTCAGATTCGAGTTTGAATACTTTTTTTAATTATGTAATTTTAAAAACAAAATCCAAATATACTTAATCCTCAAAATCCAAAAATAAAAAAACATAAAAAGATAATATAATACTAAATACTTAAATTTACATAAAATAGTTTAATTTAAATATTTAAATGGAGAAAATAATATATTTTCAATGTTTTGAACATATTTTATTATTTTAGGTATTTTCATATTAATTAATATCTAATAGATATAAAATTTTAAAAAAACTAATATATTTAAGTATATAATTGTGTTTTAGATATTTTCGGTATCCAAAATATTTTAGTTTGGATTGGATTCAGATCTGGTTATCCGGATATTAAACTTTAGATCAATTTGAGTATTATATATGTTTTGATTTGTGTTTAGTATAACTTTCAAATCAAGTTCGATTCGGTTCTTCGGATCCAAATATTTTATCCAAACTTATTTTCTTCTACTAATATAAAGAAAAATAAATGTAAAACTAATATGTTGGACTTATTTTACATACATAATTATTGGAACACACTTTAAGAATACCAATAAAATGGTTTGGACGTGGTGTCAATAGTGTTGGGCAAGATATAGTCTATAATCAATAACGTGTACTTTTAAAAAAATATTTGGCAAATATAATAAAAACACAATATAATCGAGTGAATGTGTTAGAGTTGCCTCAGAAATATTCAATCGATTTCGCGAAATTTTTTTTAAAGCTTTTCTGATTTCTGATTTTTTAACAATTTGATTATGTTTCTAATTCTTGGTTTGATATAAAAATTCTGTAAAGAAAATAATACTTTGCTAAACTAAGATCTAACTTTGTGTGGTGTTTTTCACCTAAATTTTCTTAATTCATAATCAGTCATAATTATTAATTTTTTTTGTATGCATAAACCTCAACCATGGCCAAGTTCGGCAAAATACGGAACTTTCAATTTTTAAAAACATTCTCATTCTGACATTTTAGTTGATGTGAATCTTAATGATTTTGCAGTTTATTTATTTTCAACAATGATATTATTTAGTAATTGTCTGGAGAGAAATTGAATTCAGTAATACAAAAATTAATAATACAAAAGCTAAAAAGAGTTAATTGAAAAAATTAGTGTATAAACACATTAAATTGTCTGTGATAGAATTAAAATGTGAGACTGACATGTAATATTTTTTGTCAATGTATGTGAACACATTTTGTAATTGTTTCTCCTTTAATACATAAGAGATTTCCATTAAAACTCCAAAAGAATGGGCAAATTGCACATAGTTGATTACAGATCAAATTGGCTAATTATCCTCTTGTTTGCTTGAGAAACTCTCGACTATTTTTCATTGCTATCGACTATAAACTCTTGACTACCATAAAAATAGTCTATACATTGCTATTGACTATTTTTCATTATTTTCTATACTTGTTATTCATATTATATTACCATACCGTTCTTATTATACAGCCATATCGTTTATAGTCTAGGATACGTCTTCTTTCACATAACGATGTCTTCGTCATGAATTGATATTCGATATTATGAATACTAGGTAAAAAACCCGTGGTGTCGCACGGGAACTCATTTATAAAAACAAAAATGTTATATTTTATTAAATAACCTTTTGCCAAATCAGTATATATAAAAGTTAAAAATTGCACTCTGTTGAATGGACACAACCCTGAGAGAATTGTTTGAAAAAAAAGTTTTTTTTAACTCTAGTTAAATATTAAAAAGTAATTATAAAAAATAATTAATAAATATACATGAAACATATATTTTTTAAAAATAGTAAATATATATAGCGGAGTCAGTTTTTATATTAATTTTTAACAGTTTTTATAATGACTGTAAATGAAATTAAATATAATATAATAATCTGTAATAATGTATAAGCTTTACAATGTCTCCAATAGTTTCCATCATTTTCCTCTTAAACTAAGATAAACTTAAAATGAGTTTACATTTTCCTCCAATAGTTCCCTTCATTTCCCCCTAAAAATGATTCAAATAAATATGTTATTACTACTTATTATTAATTCAAAACTTTTAATTGTTGAAAATACATAACCTTTCAAATTAAATGAAGTTCACACCCTTTCAAATTAATTAAGATTCCTATTATTAATAGATATACATAAAATATAACTCGAAACTGAACCACGCTTCCGCACGGATATTTGATTATATTTATATTCAAAATAAACTTACAAACTTTTGGTTTTATAAAATAATCTTATGTATATTTTTTATGTTTTCTTAATTTTCATATAGAATATAATATATAATTTTATGTTTGATAATTATCTTTTTATTTGTAAATAATATTATATTAAAAATTTATAACTTGATACAATTTGATGTAACTCTACTATTCATATATTAAAATGTTTTTGTTAATTTATTTTTATAATGAAACAACATACTAAATTTTTTAAATTTTTTGAATTAGTTTTCTATGAATTATTATTAATTTTATGATATTTTGTTTTCTGAAAATTGAACTCTCAAAAAAATTTATATTTGACTAAACTAATTAGATAAAACTATATTTAAATTTTATTTTATATAATATATACTATATATCAGTTTGTTTTTTATTTTCACCACAAAAAATAACAATTATTATAATTAATTAATTTAAATTGATTTTAAATGCAGAGGCATAATCTGTAAATAAAAGTAATACAAAAATACTTAATTTATTATAAATGCAATGGCTAAATGTGTAAATAAAATTAAGTAATTAATCAGCTATCAATATTTTCAGACAATTTTATTTATCTTTGTATCCACTTTTCTAAACAATATCAAAAATACTTTAATTTTAATAATATAAATAATGCTTAGCTTTATATGGGTTGTCAAGTTCTGATACATCCATAATGTATCAGTCTTGCCGTGTGTTTTAGCACTCGATCCTGAATAAAAGCTCTTAGCTTCTAACTTCATTCATTCAAAAGGTTGATCATATACGAGAGTCACTAGTTGTCTGATTTAGATCACGCTTTTGGCTTCTTCTTACTTTGTGACAAAGTGTTGGAGAGAACTAGGCGTGGTCATTCGGGGTCCCAATCGGGTTTCGGTTTTATCCAATCGGGTTTCGGTTATTCGGATTTATCAAAATCAGCCCCATTCGGATTATATAAAAATTCGGTTCGGGATCGGTTCGGGTTCTATCGGGTTCGGATCGGGGTTAGTAAATCTTCCAAAAACCGGTACAACCCAATGTACTTTCGGGTTTGGGTCCCAATCGGGTCTTCGATTTAAAAATATCTAATTTTTACCTATTTTGTAACCAAAACATAAGAAAATTCGGTTCTTCGGGTTTCAAATACCTAATTTGTAACTTTTTGTAACCAAAATATAAGTAAATTCGATTTAAAATAAGAAATGAACATCAACCGTGAGTATTCAAAATCAAACAAAAAGGAAACATATTTATTGATAAAAAGAAAACCAAATAAACGAAAGCATAAAACGAAAACCACGTTCTCATGAAATGAGAAATATTGTTTAGTGAAAACAAAATCTAAATCTAAATATTTCAAGATTCAATAGCCACATTTAACCATCAATCTTCATGTAATAGTACCACCAACATTCATGTAATAGATAAATATTTTAAATATTCAATATATATTAATGTATTTTGAATACATATTAGAAATTGAGATCATATTTGGTACAGGATCTTTGTGGGGTTTTGAATGTTTCGGGTTCTATCGGATATCCATTTAGATTCGGGTTCGGTTCAGATAATACCCATAACCCGTAATACCATAAAACAAGATCCATTCGGTTTTTATGTCGGGTTCGGATCGGTTCGGATTCATTTTTATCGGATCGGATTCGGTTCGGATTTTCGGGTTCGGTTTATTTGCCCAGCCCTAGAGAGAACAATAAATTTCGGGAGCTTACAATTTAAAATCAATTAGCAACAACTAGATTTAATTCGAATCTCTTATATATTACTTAAAAGAGAAAAAGATTAAGATAGCACAAAACCAATATTTTGTCACAAAATAGCATTACAAAAAAGAAAATGACCAAAATAAATTTTATTGAAAGATAAATATACATTTATAATTTTTGGCTTAATTAATTTACGAATTAGGGTTTAGAGTTAACGGGTAGGGTTTTAGAAATATGTTCAAATATTTAAAAACAAAATATAATATTAAAATTTTCAAAACAAAAAGATACTATTTTGATCATTTTATTTTTTGAATGTTATTTTGTGACAAAAACTTAAAAAAGTATTGTTTCAGAGAATTACCCTACATAAAATGTCGTATGTTTTAGGTGTGTGAGTTTCTTATAGTATACAAACCGGGGATTGACCATATTTCCCATTAAAATAATTTGAGTTAGAGATGATATAGATTTGTTTTAGTAGGAAAGATACGTAATACTAATATACTAATTGTTTATTTGCAAATATTTATGTTAATCCATTAAAATGTGATTGGGAGAAAAAAAACATGAGGTCAATAAATGTTCAAATGTCACATGAGATGTAGTAAGTATTAGTCGTTTTCAACTTTAATGCAATTAAATTCGGTAAAAGAAACAATTTCGTATAGCTGTGAATGACTGCGGGACCAGTACATTCGTTTTAAGAAAGTTATTTAATAAGAGATATATTTTGTCCACGACAAATCTAGAAGCTCACTTTGATAAGAAACTGGAACTTGATCTATGTTCTTCCGCAATTATTTGATTTAATTTGTGTTCAACGTAAATACATAAACCATCGATTTTATAAAATGTCTATATATATTTTTATATTTTTAAATTAAAATTAAACTAGAATATATTATTTTATAATACGGATGTTTGAATAATAATAATTTTTATTAGTATATAATATTATATTTAAAATTTTATAATTTATACAATTTGATGTAATTATACTATTTATATATTAATTTCTTATTTATTTATTTATTTAAAAATGAAACAATATACTAAATTTTTTTAAATTTTTGTATTAGTCCTCCATAAATTATTATTAATTTATGATATTTTTCGGGAAATTTTACTCTCCAAATATTTATATTTGTCTGAACTAAATAAGATATATATATATATATATTATATAATATATACTACTCCCTCTATTTTTTAATAATACATGTTTTGAGATTTTCACATTTTTTAATAAAAAATATTAAAACTTACTTATTAGTGCATAGTTTTTTGTTATTTTATATTTCCTATATTTCTAAACCAATAGGATTTTAAGAAATGCAATTAATATTTTTGAGATTCACAATTATTCATAATTAGTTGATAAAAATTACATTGAAAATATGAAAAATACATCTTTTTGAAACAAAAAAATTTCATAGAACATACATCTTTTAGAAACGGAGGGAGTATATATTTCAGTTTGTGTTTTTATTTTAACCACAACGAAAAACAATCATAATTTTCCATAGCCGCTAATAACATAATATCGGTATAATTAAAATGACTAACAGTCAAAATATAAATACCAATCTGGTTATTTAAGCTTTAAAATCGTAATTAATTATTTTTAAGTGATGTGACACTCTGTAAAAAGTATAAAAAGAAGTAATTAATTTATACTAAATGCAAGGCTAAATCTGTAATAAAAAAGAAATCTAAATATGTACATAAAATGAAGTATCAAGAGATACTTCATTTTTAATAATATAGATTAAATTTTATTGCTGGAATATGTACAAAAATATAAAAATGAAGTATTTAATTTTATTCTAAATGTAGTAGCTAAATCTGTAAATAAAATAAAGTCTTAAGTCAGGTAAATAAAAAGAAGTACCAAAATATACTTTCAATTTTAATAATATAGATGTTAAATATAAAAACCATAATTTAAATTGGTATTCAAAATTGGGCTTTGTATTCTATTTTATTATATATACTTGAAACATTTTTATCATGGTATTAAAAAACTATTTTACTAAAATATTTTAATAAAAATCAAATTTTGAATAAATATGATTTTAAATTGATTTTAAATATAAATCAATTTTAAATTATTATTTTACTTTGAAATATGTATATAAAGTTTAAATTTTGTTTTATAATTATTTTTAACAAAAGATGTTTTTAGGTAACTAGATTGAGTCATTTACGTATATTTTAAAACTTTTCTCAGATAAATAGTTTCTCATAATATAATGGACATCCAACTTTTTTTAATAACATAAGCCAATTTTTTTTTCTTAATATACTGTTATCTATGCTTCCAAACAATAATAAATTTTTATATATTTCTATATATGTTTCCAAATAGTTTTCAAAGTACTGTAGTTTTAATAATATATATTTTAAATTATTATTTTGATTTGAAATATGTATATAAAATTTAAATTTTGTTTTATAATTATTTTAGACAAAAGATGTTTTTAGGTAATTAGATTGTACTATTTCATATATTTTAAAACTATCCGAGATAGATAGTATCTCATAACACAATGGACTTCATATTTTTTTTGATAACATTAACTAATTATTTTTTTCTTAATATACTATTATCCGCGTTTTCAAGCAGCATTATATTTTTTTTATGTTGTTATCCATGTTACCAGATAGTTTTCAAAGGTATTTCATTTTTAACAATATAGATGGGAGCATAGAAGAAAATAGTACTAGGCATTTTATCCGGTATCTGAACCCATATCAAACATGAACCTAATCCAAAAAAATTCAATCGAAATTCGAATCAAAATAGCAAAATATCTTAATGTGTATTAAATTAGGAAAAATTGGATATTCGAACCCAAATAGATAATATCCGAACCATATGGATGTTCAAAAATAGCTGAACATATGTATAACTAACCTTGTACTCTTAGTTTATTTTTCTAATTTTATTCAAAAAATTTATATTGATAGTGCACATGGCTCAAGATCTAGGTAATATACATATAACTATAGAAAAAATATTTGGTACTCATTTAAAATGTATGTCAAGCTTATTGTTTCATGCATTAACAAAATTTGCATATAAAATATCAAATAACCGCTAGATTAATGCCTTTCTATTTCAAATTTTTTTATCTTCAACCTTATTAATCTTCTAACCTGTTAAATATTAGAAAATTTGTTAATTAATCATAAAATGTTAAGTATAAAAAACTTGAGTAACGAAGAATTTGAATTTTTCTTTCAAAATCTAAATATTTTAATTTGACCCGAAATAACTGAATTTGAACTAAAAATATTTGAACCAGGCCAGATATGTAAAAATATCTGAATGAATACTAAATACCAATATCAAAATCAAAATATCCAAAAATTTGAAATATCTGATCTAAACCTAAAGGGATATGTGAACGCACATTACCTAGAAGAAAAAGAAAGCTACAACTCTAAGCCGTTAATATTTGTTAATTATGAAATTGACTATAATATAGTCTGTTGACAAAAAAAAAAGACTATACTATAGTCTACCAATAACTTAGAATTCACGTAATTTTCTTCTCGTTGACAATATTAGGCCATTTAATTGTGTCGATTCCTAACTAATAAAACGGTCAATAACATGTTTGATTTTAATAAGATAGATTTATTCATTCAACCCGGTTTAATTCAGATCCGATTACGAACCGATTCTAACAAAATTTGATTTATCTTAGTTGAGTCCATATATACAATTAAATTCGTATATACTTTATACAGATAAAAATGATATCGAAGCATATCAGATAGGACTTCCATTCCAGAGTCGTATCTTTTTATGAAATCTTTAACATTTGCACCAAATAATCTTTTTATGAAATCACCCCTATAACCATTAACGGATACTCTCGTACGCTTGTGGAACTATGAAGAAAGTAGTAACCTGTTACAGATCTAAGAACACGAAAAAACAGAAAACAGTTTTTTGGATCACAGATTCCACGTTTGGAAAAACAGTTAGGGACATTCATTTCACCGAAAACTCGTATTAATTAGTCTCACCAACATTACTCTCTACTCGTCTTTATCAGAAACCATATACTTTTGTGTATCGTCTTTGTGCTCGGTTCTTTTTCTGAACATATTGATTGCGATCCAATTATTTTATAGCTTGGTGATAAAGCTTATCTGAATTCATCCGAAACATCTTCCTTGTGTAATTTTTCAAGGGCCATTTACATTTTCTCTTTCTCAATAAAAACATTTCACTAAAAGTTTGAAAACATATTTTCTTCCTCTTTAATCTAAGAAAGACAATCATGTATTTGTCTCTTGTTGAAACATCTAACCAAACGATTGTTAATTAGTATATGATAACCTAAAATGCTTACAAAATTATATATTAGTTTAATCTGAACTATACGCTAGAGTTTTCTAAATGTTGATTCTGTACACAGTATAAACTAAAATCAATATACATGTACACAGGGGCGGATCTACCTTCAACAAGGTGGGGGCAGCTGCCACCATAAAAACTACAAATATTTTTATTTTCATATGATATAGTGAAACTTCAGCAGCAAAGTTGGTCTCAACCCTCGTTATGCCCCCAGTAAACCACCGATTGAATCTCCATCAAAACGTTTGACCCAATTTGAATACTTTTTCTAATTTTCTTTTTTGGCTACTTATTTCCCTTTTCTTTACTTTGCTTTCTTTTAGTTTTTGTTATGTTCATCGATTCTTTTCTGTTTTTTTAATTTATTTTTCTGATTCTTTGGGCCACCTATCATATTCTTTTTTCCTTACATTACATTTTTTTTTGTAAAACAAAATTTTTAACATGGTTGAATCCAGAAGAGTCGAAAGTCCGTCGATAAACTCTTTCTTCAGAACATTCAAACTGGTCCTAAAATATAGACCTATATCCGTGTTAGATGAACAAAATAATCTGATTTAGTTTCGCATAACACGAAGGATCGAATCCTGAAATATGTTAGCTTCTCAAGTCCGTCCTTATGATTACATTCTTTTAGTTTTTTTTTCTTTTTATACATTGGTTCTTTGGTTCTTTTCAATTCAAAATCAGTTTTGCGTTCAATAACTTTTACCAAATAGTTTTAGTAGCTTGATACAATATTCTCATCCTTTATTTGTACAATGTCATTTTGTTTTGTATTTAGTCGTTTCTTTTCTTCTATTGAAATATATAAAATTTATATAACACTATCAAATATATATATAATATTTATTTATTAGAATATTAAGTAATTATTTATTTATTTTTGTCCTCATTCAAAATATTTTCTAGATACACCACTGCATTGAAAATAGATAGTTAATATATGTGTACTGTGTACATGTCACATTATGATAAACGTATACGTGAAACTAAACCTAACAGGTCACATTATGCATGTTGCTCTAGTCATTCTTTGTCTTGTCTTCTCAATCAACCGTTTCCACCTATACCCATTTATTAAACCAAACCGGTCCACTGGTTCACTGCTTTTATATCAACTATTACTGAAACAAAAAGATGAAAAGAATGAAACAGTTGGGTTTTCCTCTACCATTGAAAATATATATACTTTCTTCAAGGTTATATTAATTTTCAATAGAGTCGGTAGAGAAGCTCTAAAACCACACTTAAATCAATACCAACTCTGGCCGGTATTTACTTCTGTTGGCATTTTAATTATTAATGTCACATCGCTCCAGCAAAATTGTATAAAGCAGGCTACCTTTTACCCTTAAATTCGAATTAAGCAACCGAAAATTGAGATCAACCGGCATAATGCGGATTCAATATGGCTTTTTCTTTGGGTTCGTGAAATGAAAGCATGAGGATAACCAAACTTAAACCAAAATCTAGCAAAACCGATCGGTTAAAATCAAATTAATGTCTTATTCCTTTAATTTTCGGTTGGGATAATTGATGTCACGGCTATAGCTTCGGCTTCCTATATATCCATACATACACTTCCAAGGGAAATATGAAAGTCATCTTCTCTTCAAGCAACTCAAACTCCAGTTAAAGAAACAAAATTGAGACGATGATGAAATCAAAGAGCATAGCTGCAGCTTCTGCATCATGTTTTCTTATTATGAGCTTGTTATGCAACTACATTAGTGGCGACCAAAATGAGACTAATTATGAAGGACTATCTTACAATTACTACGAGAAAACATGTCCAAGACTCGAAGAGATCGTGAGATCTTCTATTTCACCACTGTTTGCTATTGATCCTACGGCTCCTGCCGCCTTGCTAAGGCTTATGTTTCATGACTGTCAAGTTCAGGTTCTCTACCCCTTCCTACATCCATCTCTCTCTCTCTCTCTCTCAAATTGTTTTCCACTCGATCAAATTAGGACTACGGTTTGAAAAGTATTAAGTTGTTAACTATGTTAAGGATTTCATGAATACGTTAATCAAGTGAATTAACATACATGATCATTTTTGGTTATATATTATTCATTTGAAGATGCCACAATTGGTCATTAATTTGTACATGAATTTGAGCTTTTGTTTTATACATTATTTAATATTGGGTTGCTTTTATATGTATACAAACAAAAGTTTGAGATATTTTACTTCTCAAGAAAAAGTTTGAGATGTTTCATATATATGGTTATGAATTTTTGCTGACTATGTAATTTATTTGATAGTGATCTATATGTATTTAGAAGAGAACATGACATGGAAATTCCGCTAAGGCCACCTTACTTAGCTAAACATGTCACGGTCCATTTTGTAGGAAGCATGAAGTCTTTTTATTTGTTTCCATGCTAGCTATAACACTCAATTTATCATTGTTCTCGGTCCTATTTATTACATACTGATCATCATTTAATCAGTTGTCGAAAGAACAAATGTGTGTTGAACTTGCTACTTCATTTCACAGGGATGTGACGCATCTATCCTAATCGAGACAAGTGGGGACCAGCAGTTCACGGAGCTTGACTCAGCCAAGAACTTCGGAATCAGAAAGAGGGAACTCATTGGCTCAATCAAAACCTCACTAGAGGTCGAATGTCCCCAGCAAGTCTCTTGCTCTGACCTCATCATCCTCGCGGCAAGAGAAGCCGTCGCTCTCACTGGTGGCCCACTCATCGCAGTGCCATTAGGAAGAAAAGACTCTCTCTCCACTCCCAGCAAACACGTGGCTGACTCTGAGCTTCCTCCCTCCACTGCTGATGTCGACTCTATCTTAAATCTCTTTGCTAGCATAGACATGACCATCGAGGAATCCGTTGCCATTATGGGTATAGACATAATTAATTAAAGTCTCGTTCTTTTTTTTCTTCTTACTGTTTTCAACTTTTCTGACTATTCAAAGTATAATAAAGAGAAAATGACCCAAATAGCACTAGTCCAAGTTTTTATCCCCAAAAGAGCACTCAGGGTCAAAAATCACAAAAATAGGTTTCATTAAGTGTGTCATTTACTTTTATACCCACTTCTTTGACAAATTAAAAAAAAAAACAAAAATCAATGGTTTGTCGTTGTCGTCGTCTCCTCCGTCGCATCCGATCCACCATCTTCAGATTCAAAATCAACTCTCTCTCTCTCTCTCTCTCTCTCTCTATCTCTCTCTCTCTCTCTCTCTCTCTCTCTCTCTCTCTCTCTCTCTCTCTCTCTCTCTCTCTCTCTCTCTCTCTCTCTCTCTCTCTCTCTCTCTCTCTCTCTCTCTCTCTCTCTCTTCTCCATGGCCTCCTTCGCGCTTCTTCGGTATCTCTGTCGCCGTGACGCATCTTCCGTCTCTGCGTACAAATTTGTACAAACTTCTCCTTACTCGCTTGGTTATTTTGAGATTTTGAGCTGTTTGGAGTCGCGGATTATCAAAAATACTTGCTTTTGTGTTTTTGCAGATCTCTGCAAGTGCCGGCGGGAGGACGACAGAGCTCCGGTTAGACGGGGTCAAAGACATCATCCCCATTGCGTCTGGTAAAGGCGGAGTTGGAAAGTCTTCTACTGCTGGTAACATCAGAGAATCTTCCTTAAACTTTCTGTGAGAGAATGAAATTCAAAATGATAATGTGAAGAGTGAAAGTATGTAACTTTATGGTTGATTTTAGTTAACTTAGCTATTGCATTAGCTAACAAATTAAAAACTGAAGATTGGGTTGTTTGATGCTGATGTGTAAGGACCATTTGTTCCAATCATGATGAGTATCAATCACAAGTCCCAAGTAAACCAAGGTAAGGTATTAGAAGAGGGTGCATCTTACATTTCACACTAGCGTTTTGTAATGTAATCTCTATGTGTTTGAGGATATGAAGATGATTCCGGTAGAGAACTATGGAGTTAAATGCATGTCAATGGAACTCCTTGTAGATGTTTCATCTTTGCTTCTTAACATTTCTGCGTGTTTATACTTAGATTTTGGGACTTGTGGATAACATGAGTTGCTTAGTTTGTCATCACTGTAACGAAGCTTCTTTCATATTTGGGAAAGAAGGAGCACACCAGATGGCTGCAAAGAAGCTTCTTTCACTGTAACTGATGCTTTTATTTTTTGCTTTAGTCTTGTTTGATTCTTCTTGGTTCTTTTGCTTTAGTCTTTTTTTGCTTTAGCCATAAATTTTCGAGTTATATCTTCTTCTTTTTGTTCTTGTAAATTTGGGAAGGTCTTGGAAGGAGAAGTGGAGATGTGTCTGAAGATTGCGCAAGAGACGGGCGTTTTAGTGGATCCAATGTATATTTTAGCTGCTTGGGAGAGAGCAACAGAGCTTGTGCAGGAGGACGATAATTCGAGCATTGTAATGATTTCACACTGGAGGCACTCTTGGTTTATTTGGTCTTGCTCAAAGATACAAATCTCTTTTCGCCAACTTGAATGATTAGGCTTTTTTTGTAGCATACTATTTCCAAGACTTGAATAGACATCGATCTAAAGGTTCAGTTAAGCTTTAGCTTAGTAATTATTATGTTTTACGTGTTATGCTGTATTTGATTTTTTTCTTTTCTGATTTTGGAAGACTTTATTCAAATTCAGGATAGCTATCCTGAACAAGAATTGTTTTAAGATTGTCTGGATAATTATTTTCTGGAAGGCTTTCCTGAAACTACACAGATCTTTCTTAAAATTTTAAAACTTTACATATTTTCACAAGGACAAGCAACAAGAGACTAACAATGTTATAAGAAAATTCACGAACCTACCAAAAATATCAACATGCTTAAGGAGAATAAGACACCAAGCAAAAAGTTTCAATTTTGTTACCATCCGATTTTCTGGAAGGCTTTCCTAAAACTACACAAATCCTTCCTGAAATTTTTATAAACACTACAAAGTTTCACAAGCACAAGGAACAAAAGACTAACAATGTTATAAGCAACATTTCCTAAACACATTCAATAGATGCAAACAAACAACAAATGAGTATGTAAGTAGAGATATATCCTATATAACATATGTGTTTTATAATGATACCACATTTAACACTTTCTTGATTTTTTTTTTGAAGATTAATTTCAATTTCATTTTAGGATAGTCATCCTGAACAAGGATTGTCTAACATTCCTTATACGCTTTTGATTCTCTTCGAAAACAGACTTATGCAAGAAAACACACTCATTTTAGTTTTCTGGAAACCCATCCTGAAAGTGCCAAAGCTATATCCTATATAACATATGTGTTTTATAATGATACCACATTTAACACTTTCTTGATTTTTTTTTTGAAGATTAATTTCAATTTTAGGATAGCCATCCTGAACAAGGATTGTCTAACATTCCTTACACGCTTTTGATTAGGCCTGGGCGTTCGGGTACCCATTCGGGTACGGGTCGGTTCTTTCGGGTATCGGGTTTTTCGGGTTTGGAAATTAAAACCCATTCGGGTATTATAAAATTTCGGATCGGGTTCGAGTCGGGTCTTTCCGGGTTCGGGTGGGTTCGGTTCTGATGTAAAGGAACCTGAAAATAATCGAATAACCAATGTATCTGTAACGGGTTCGGATAATAGTACCCAAAATAACCATATTACCCGATTCGGTTCGGGTATTTTGTATCCAAACTACTCAGATGTACCAAAAAATAACCAAAAATACTCATTTGACACAGTTTTGTTTAAGTACTTCTATCCAAACTACAATATTTTATCCGAAAATACACAAAATTATTGAAAATAACTAATATATTAAATTTATAATTAAAATTAAAATAATTATATATATAATTATAAATAATATTTTGAAATATATATTTTATTTCGGATATCTTCGGATACCCATTCGGTTTTCGGTTCGGGTCGGGTTGGATACCGGTTCTTCGGATACAACAGTTTAGGACCCAAACGGTTATTTCTGAAGAACCGAGTAGACCCGATACCCTGATTTTTCGGGTCGGTTCCGGTTCGGGTCCTCGGGTCCGGTTTTTGTGCCCAGGCCTACTTTTGATTCTCTTCGAAAACAGACTTATGCAAGAAAACACACTCATTTTAGTTTTCTGGAAACTCATCCTGAAAGTGCCAAAAGCTATATCCTATATAACATATGTGTTTTATAATGATACCACATTTAACACTTTCTTGATTTTTTTTTGAAGATTAATTTCAATTTTAGGATAGCCATCCTGAACAAGGATTATCTAACATTCCTTACACGCTTTTGATTCTCTTCGAAAACAGACTTATGCAAGAAAACACACTCATTTTAGTTTTCTGGAAACCCATCCTGAAAGTGCCAAAAGTTATATCCTATATAACATATGTGTTTTATAATGATACCACATTTAACACTTTCTTGATTTTTTTTCTTTTGAAGATTAATTTCAATTTTATTTTAGGATAGCCATCCTCAATAAGGATTGTCTAACATTCCTTACACGCTTTTGATTCTCTTCGAAAACAGACTTATGCAAGAAAACACACTCATTTTAGTTTTCTGGAAACCCATCCTGAAAGTACCAAAAGCTATATCTTATATAACATATGTGTTTTATAATGATACCACATTTAACACTTTCTCGATAGAATTATTGAAAATTCTTCAAACTATTCTATTTTAATGTTCTCTTTTTGATATGTGTTATCTATTTTGTAAACAATAAACTCTATATGGTGATTTCTATGTCCAATGAATTTTGTTATAGATTTTGATTATGTTTTTTTTGTTTTGAAAAATTAAGTCCCAATTTAGGATAGCTATCCTAAACAAAGATTGTTTAGCATTCCGATTTTGATTCTCTTCAAAAAAGACTTATGCAAGAAAACACTTTCATTTTATTTTTCTGGAAACCCATCCTGAAAGTGCCAAAAGCTATCCTATATAACATATGTGTTTTGTAATGATACCACATTTAGTACTTTCTTGATAAAATTATTAAAAATGCTTCACATTAGGGGAAAAATCTTGAGTCCTAGTCTGTGGAGAGAATGGAGAGGCAGGTGTCTCATTTGATAGCTCTGTCTCCTTCTGCAAAAAAAAAAAAAATCAGGAAGGCTATCATAATTATGCACAAAAACTTCCAAAATGTTTTGTTCTAATGAAATCAATGTTCTGAGTTGAAAATATTGTATTGACTTTTTGTTTCTGTGTTCAGATAGTAGCAGAGAAGTGCATATATGAAATTTCAAGCCTTATCAACTAATTCTCTACACAAGTCAGCTTAAGATACTATAATTTAACAAATGCTAACCTATTTTTATGTGTGGTCTTATGGTTAGAAACATCAAGGAGATATCGTAACAAATGGACGCAACAAGGCAAGTAAAAGCAAGACGTCCGTAACATATGTTAAATCTTTCAAGAGTGTTTCAGTCACATTCCGCAAATGCTTAACAAAGAAGAACATATACTTGAATGGGTGAATCATAATGATAGCAAATAATTAAATAAAGCTGATTCCAATTTACAGAGTCTGATTCGTCATACAGATACCATATAGAGAAGCAAGTGGGACATGTGAGAGATCAAGAGAATAAATGTAATTTCCCAATGCATAAAATCAGAAATAGCATGTAATCGAAAATCCTTGGAGAAAGCGAGTACCTTGGAGAGAATTCGAGATGCGGAGACGTCGATTGAGATTCGAGAGGCAGAGACGTCAATAGAAATTCGAGAGGCGGAGACGGCGAGAGAGATTCGAGCAGTAGAGACGGTGAGAGAGATTCGAGCAGCGGAGACGGCGAGAGAGATTCGAGCGGCGGAGACGGCGAGGATGTCGAGAGGGGGAGACGGCGAGAGATGATGATGTTTCGACGTCGGAGTCACGTGAGAGAGATCGAAATGTTTTTTCCAATTGTTTTATTTGATATAAAGTGAGGGTATTAGAGTCTTTTGAACAGTTAATGAATGCTATTTTTGTGACTTTCTCCTTCTGGTGCTATTTTTGAGATAAAAACTTCAAAAGGTGCTATTTTAGACAATTGCCCTATAATAAATATATATATTTAAATCTATAATTATTTCTATTATATATTATCTAATAACTATAAACCAAATTAATTAATTTGAATATTTTTGGAATATTGAACTTTTACAACTTTTAATATTTATTAATCAAATATTTATAAAATAATAAATCTATTTTTCATAACGGAAAGAAATGAAGTTATGAATATAAAATTTACAGCAACTGTATATATAATATATGAGTTAGGTATTTTATATATTTATTTCTTGTAATAAAGAGTTTTGGATTACTCATATATATTTCATGTCTTAAACACTTTTTGGTTGGTTTTGTTTGATTTGTAGGTTCACATTCAATAGGAGTGACACACTGTAACAACGTATTATCGCGATTTGATAACGAAAACGCGACGAACACGAACATGGATCCACGTTTTCAAACGTTTCTGCGCGTTGTTTGCCCAGAGTTTTCTCCGACATCCAAAACAGCAGAAGCTACCTTTGTTCCCAACGACCAGACTTCGTTGATCTTTGACACAGCTTATTACGATGATTCCATCGCGGGACGTGGCAATCTGAGAATTGACTCGGAGATAGGAGTGGACCCACGCACACGCCCGTTTGTCGAAGCGTTTGCGGCTGATCAGGACCGTTTCTTCAACGCCTTCTCTTCCGCGTTTGTTAAATTGTCTTCTTACAAAGTGTTAACCGGGAATAATGGAGTGGTTAGAAACGTGTGTGACAAGGTAGATTGATGTATATTTATAACAATCAAATATGTTATACTCTGTTTTTAAAAAAAAACATAGTGTGAAGCGTATTGTTGATATATATTATTTCACAAATTCATCGCAAGTTACTAAACAACAAGACCTGTACCAAACTAGTTAACAGAAAATTTTACCAAAAAAAAAAACTAGTTAACAGAAAAAGGTTAATAGGAAAGGTATACAAAACAAAAAGAGTTCGCCCTAGTTTCTCTCTTTGGCCCGAGAATCAAGAAGCCAATAAACATCATCTCTCTCGACGCCGGTGAGGCATTTGGCCGCCGGCTTCGGGTTCTCTGTCCTATAATCTGCTATTCATTGCTTTTAATTCGCTCACCACCGTGTTTCATTCGTTTCCGCCGCTTGCGTTTTGGTTTCGGAATCTGGGATACCGGATCCGTGATCTCTTGGGGGACTCCCCACTTCTCCATCATGCCGTTCAGATTCAGTCACCCCCAAACCTCTAGATCTACAGATACGGCCTTATCTATATGGCTCTAGAACCTAGCTTATAAAATAACAATGCATTAATACAAAATACCATTTAGCTTTGTTATTCCAAGAGTTATAGTGAACGACCAGGGCAAAGTCATATGATTTAAGTATGGATCTTCTAAGCAACATGTGAATCTGAAAGTCCAGGAGAAATGAGTCCTTGACAGACAGTAGAAATGGTTCTTTATTAACCTACAAAATCAGAACTTGATCGCCACACATACGATTTGCTTAGGTTCCTCTGTTCTGTAATAGTAAAGCTACAGTCTTTTGGGCACTTTAGTCTTTACTTAATTGGAGGCAAAAGAGTTTACATAAGAGTTTCTTATACTATCTCCTATGGTGCATCATTTTGAGGAAAAACATAAAAAATGAGGGAAAACATTTTCATCATTTCTAATGGTGCATCGCTTTAAAGGAGAAAAATGTGTTTGTAAATAGTATTCTCTCAAATTTGAAGAAATTAACAAATTCATTTTTGTCTCAAAATGATGCACCGTTGGAAAAAAAATTCATTTTTCTTTATGTTTTGTCTCATTTTGTGTTAAGTTTTATATTTATAAATTAACCCAACGGAAGAACTCCAGCAAAGACTTCCACTATGAGCTCGATCGATCGACTGGATACTGAACTATGATTTTTAAATTTTTTTTATATAATTTTATTTTATATTTGAAAATTCAATATTTTATACTTTTAGAAAAAATATTAATATTTTCATAATATAATTATAAGTTTATATAAACCCTTGTATCTTTATAGAAATTAAACTTATGTACATAATGAAAATTTAGATAAAATAAAATCTGGATAAGATTTATAAGTTTTATAAATAGTAACAACTATTTTCGAACTAGTAATAATTAGTAATAACATTATGTAGTTGAAACTATTCTTTTTGAGGGAAAGTTGAGGGAAATTAATATAAGAGAAAAAGACCAAAATAGCACTAAACCAAATTTTTGTCACAAAAATAACATCACAAGGAAAAAAATGACCAAAAAAATTATTGAAAGGGTAAATATGTATTTATAATCTATTAATTAATTTAAGACTTATTGAATGTGTTCAAATATTTAAAAACAAAAAAAAATAAATATTAAAACAAAAATATGCTATTTTGGTCATTTTATGTTTTGAATATTATTTTTGTGACCAAAACTTAAAAAGTGTTATGCGAGAAAATTGCATTTAATTAATACAAACTCATTTTGAATTTACATCGTTTTGAGGGGAAAAAATAGTGCAAACCATTGAAGATGTGATTAGAATTTGTATGATTATGGAGACATGTACATGCAACGAGCAAACGGCAAGGATTTAACAGGGAACCAATCGGTCAAAAGTTCAGATTTGCAGAGCCAATGAAAAGACCGTTGATGTCTGCAACCCCATCATCAGTGATCTGATCATCAGTGGGCTGGGTTGACAGTGATCTGATCATCAGTGGTGAGCGTGGGAGAAGGAGGCATGGTGAGACCATCAATGTAGCCAGCAAGATCATACCCATCGAGCAGAGCATGGATCTGCAGACTCCACATAAGGTAGTTGCTGGCAGTGAGCTTGGTAACATTGCTCATGTTGATGGTTAGGAGGGCTTGAGTAGTAGTGTTGATGTTATCAACAATGGGGGCTGTGAAAGTGTTTTCAGAAGAACTCATGGTGAGTTGATCGAATAGTGATGTAGATAGATATTTGGAAATATTCCAAATATCTTATTATTTATTTTATTAATTATTAGGATAATTACTTTTATTATTTTAGGGTTTTATGGTTTTATTATATATAGCCGTCTAGGTTTAATCTTGTATTCAGTTTATGATTTGATTAATAAAATTGAGAGATTTCTCTTTGTTCCTTGTTTTCGGTAGATCATTGGTGATCTCAACGAATTTAAGAAGACATCGATCTTAGGCATTCTTAGACTAAATAAGATCTTTGTGATTATCCTAGTTTTCCGGGTATTCTCAGAATCAACGGATCTCTAATTCTATTTTATAAGGCTTCCGCTACATCAGGTGGTATCAGAGCTGCGTGTCTTTGGTTTCTTAATCGAAGAACGATTCTGGATGTCATGTTGATTTTCAGTTGCTGCACTATCTTGGACGAAAGTCCTTTTGTTGAGAGAGAGGAGAACCATGAGATCTATCGAGAGATCAATGGAGATCCAATTTATGATGTGTATGAAGACGATGTTGACTTCATCTTCAAAGAAGGTTCTTTTGAGAATCTGGGCCGTGCAAATTTCGGGCGAGACGAGGTCCGTGCAAAGTCTGTGCAAGACGAGTTCCGTGCAAAACTAGGGCGAAATCGTATTGATGAAGATTTTGTGCAAAATTTTAATAATATGTTACGTGCAAACTTTGTGCAAAAACGGATTTGTGAAGATTCAAAATACATACAGATTCGTGCAAAAATCGTGCAAAACATGCTATTGAAGATTCGAGAAAGAATTTTTATTGGAAAGAGTATTGGATTCAAAGAAGACGATCAAGATTCGAGGACGAATCTTCTCCAACCCGGAGAGAATGATGTAGATAGATATTTGGAAATATTCCAAATATCTTATTATTTATTTTATTAATTATTAGGATAATTACCTTTATTATTTTAGGGTTTTATGGTTTTATTATATATAGCCGTCTAGGTTTAATCTTGTATTCAGTTTATGATTTGATTAATAAAATTGAGAGATTTCTCTTTGTTCCTTGTTTTCGGTAGATCATTGGTGATCTCAACGAATTTAAGAAGACATCGATCTTAGGCATTCTTAGACTAAATAAGATCTTTGTAATTATCCTAGTTTTCCGGGTATTCTCAGAATCAACGGATCTCTAATTCTATTTTATAAGGCTTCCGCTACATCAAATAGGAAGACAGGGGTGAAAAGGAAAAAAAGGATTAGAATCGATATAGCTCTTGATACCATATAAATGTATTGAGTATATTGAATTAGATAGATGTACAATGAGAGCCTTATATACATGGCATAGAGTTAGGGTATTACAGAAGAGAGTTAATGAGAATATATATTGTTTACATAAGAGGAAGATTTGTAAATCAATCAATTATATGATTGATCCTTAATAACCCCACCATACCCTCTCATCCTCTGCACTGCACCCCCAATGATTCGTTTCTAATTTTTGCATCTAATGGTCTTTGGTAACATTTGAGCAACGACAAAGCAGTTGTGATTGTTCACTAGTCCATCCCCGCGATGTAAGTTTCGTGTGTAACTTGTCTCTCGAGCAAATCGTTGACTTGCAAGTGATTTGAGTTTGCGCATAGAGTTACATATCGATGTTCCCCAAAATCGAGGAGTAGATAGGAGTTAAGTCATTAGAATCCCATTAGTTACAAGTTTTTTAAGATAAGTAATTGATTTCTGTGTGCACAAAAAAAAGGTAATCGATTCAGTTTGACTGTGTTCTGTTATGCTTTCTTCAGGGAAGTGCAAAGAGACTGGAAAAAAACGGCTTATATGAGACAGACATTTTCATGATGACATCACAATTCACAGTTATACTTATAGAGTTATATAGTAGTGGTCTGGAACCATGACCTCATCTCCAGAGGGCATACTGACACAACACTCTCTCTCCGGGGTGCCTTTGAACACTAAAACATATAAAAAACAAGACAAACATGTATTGACATTTCTTTCATCTTCTTACTTGTGGTTATGACATTTTAACATCTGAGATACAAAAAAAAATGGAAACGTTTTTACCAAGTAATGTTGCATCAAGTGGCGTGTTCAGCTCTTTTTGTCTTCAACTTCAAGTGTGCACAGTTACAAAAAAAAAAACTTCAAGTGTGCATGGTTCTCAGCTGACGTCTATTTTTCGTGATCTAACGGCCTGACTGGTGTAACCACAGCGGTTGCGGGAGTTTGTGGGTGCGGGTAGTTGCGATTTTAAGCATTTTCTAGAGATTTGTACGACTGGTACAGCTGTTAGAAATTGTTGCGTTTGCGAGATTCTTATGACTGGTAAACTACCAAATGCAACATCTGTTAAATAATAATTTAACAATATTTACATTTTAGGTAATTATAAAAATATTAAAAATCATAATAATATGATAAATATAAAATTTATATTTATAAAATCATATTATTCAATTTTAAAAATTTATAGAAAATATTTTAGTTTTGAATTTTTATGATATAAATTGAAATATAATATGAATACATTTTACAATTTCTATTATTTCAATTGAAAATTTTTATTGGATATTTTTAGTATTATTTTATTTATTCTATTTTTAAAGAAAAAAAATTTACCCTCCCGCAACCGCAAACGCTAACTGGAACCAGCTTTTAATTTTAAGAGGTACGGAGCGGTTTGAAACGATTTGTAGCGTTTTCTATGATTATTTCGAAACGCCAACAACCGCAAAAACTGCGTTTGTGGGTGGTAGCGGAAAAACCAGTCAGCCCCTAAGCAGTATGTATTTGACGTCATCACGTTCCTCAATTAACTACAACCCCTTTTTCTTGTTCGAGATGTATTACTATAACAATATATAGGTAACTATTTAATTTATTACAGTATAATATGTAAACGCAGTGTAATATATGCTTTTACCATGTGTTTGTATTTTCGTTCTGCTGATATTATTCATGATTTCTCTCAAATGTGAGAAATCTATTTAAACAAATCTTTGTTTTCGATGTGCCATGGCCATTTATAGTTCTTGCTCTTGATGGTGAATGAGAGGTCAAATACAAATCTAATAATCATCTCCGAGAAAAGTAAGAATAAATTCTGTTTAACAAAACAACCCTTATAAGTAAGAAAAAAATCATTTTGAAATAACGGAAAGGAGAAGATCAGATTAAGCTTTCTAGGCAGCATTATGCATCAAAAAGAAGTCGACTGTCAATCAACAACTCAGAGCCCAGTGCATATTCATCATCTTTTCTACTAACGGATTTAAAACAGATACTCAAATGTATAAAACAATATAGGATCCTCATTAAAAAAAATGCTTATAGCGTTTCATCAATAAAATAAATCAGGTCTCAAAGATTTCATGCCATCATAGCCCATAGGATCCTTATAAGTGTACGAAACTTAGAAAAAGAAACATGAGAAAAACGGATATATAGTAGTTACAGCACGAGCTTATTTGCTATGCCTGGTTAACATAAGCAAAGCGACTCAACGCCCATGCTTTTAAACATAGATGAAAAATCCATCCCACAAATATCGAAACTCTGCAGGAAAATCAAACTGAGAGGAGATACCAATCAGGGAAAAAGGGTGCTTAAAAGATTATAAACAAAGATACAAAAGGTAGTTAGCAAAATAAATGATATGACGGAAGTGTTTCGTATTTATACATAATGGAATTAGGGTTTCGTAGGTGTAAATGCGTCTTAGTAATAGATTAATGGGCCTTATAATTCGATATTGGGCTGCTTTAGATAAAGCCCATAACTTTGCATATGCGCAGTTACATTTTTTAGGCCCATATCCTATCTTCAAACAGCAGAATAAAGAAAGGAGAGATAGGATAAAGAATAATAATATATTCAAACAAACAGGATAGGATATTGAATCACATGGGGGAGAGAGGAGAATAACGACGATGGTAAAACTAAAATTATAAAGTTTTTCATTTGATGTGTATAAAAATGCGATTCTTTGCTTTCCTTTCTTCTTCCTCTCCACATCCTTTCTGACACCTCACCTCTCCCACCACCTCCTCCGTTCCGTTCCGTTCTCCAAAAAAAAAGGTAAAAAACTAATCATTAATCATCTCTTCGATTTTCGATTCGTCTAATTCAGATCCCCGATTCTGATCTTGATTCTCATCTCATCAGAGATTTGATCGGCGAAATTAATGGACTCGAATCAGACGACGACCACGAGCTCTAGCTCCGATCTCTCTCACCGTAAGCGCAAGAAGAAATCTCCACCGTCTCCGCCTCCTCCGTCGTTGCAGAAATGGAGATCGGAGAAGCAGCAACAGATCTACTCGACGAAGCTCGTCCAAGCTCTCCGCGAGCTTCGAATCAGCCAGACACCTTCTTCACCATCCAACCCTCGCATCGGCAGAGCCGTGCGCGAAGTCGCCGACAGGGCCTTGGCCGTGGCGGCGAGAGGCAAAACGCTCTGGAGCCGAGCGATTCTATCCAAAGCCGTTAAGCTCAAATTCAGGAAACACAAACGGCAGAGGATCACGGCTCCTTCGGCGTTGACTCACCCGGTAATCGCGACCGGGAGTATCAGGTCAAAGAAACAGAGAGGGGCGACGGTTATGAGGATCAAGGCCAAAGGACTGCCAGCTGTACAGAGGAAAGTCAAAGTTCTTAGCCGGTTAGTTCCCGGTTGCCGTAAACAGACGTTACCGGTGGTTTTGGAAGAGACAACTGATTATATAGCTGCCATGGAGATGCAGATTCGTGCCATGACTGCTCTTCTCTCCGCCGTCACCTCTCCGACAGAACATGAAGAGGAGGGACAAACACATGTGCTTGGTTAGTTGGCCAAACTGTCTTTTTCCTTTTTCTTTTTTTTTTTCAATTTACAAAAAAAAAACCAAAAAAAAAATATTTCTCATTTATTTTTTCACTGTATCGTTTGCGGTTTGAATATTTTACTATTTGTCATTTTACCATTTCATCATGTATATCCATTTTTATCTTGAATCTCTCTCTGTGTTACAGTGATTGAGCTCTGTAATCGTAATAAATTTCAGTTTATTGATAATCGTGGAAGTACATTTCAGTTTCAATGTTGTTTAATTAAGATAGCACATGATGACAAGATCGAGTATTGTTTTAGGTATTAATATTATGAATGAATGAATGGCAAATGCAACAATGGAAGATTATGATTAAAGCTTTTTGTTTTGTTATGTTTGGAGTTAGGTTGGTGATTGGAATTGAATTGTTATGACACTTAAATATGATTGTTTCTTTTTCTTCTTTTGTATATGGTTATTTGGTTAGATTTTGGTGATGTAAGAAGGTTAAAAAGGAAATAAAAAAACTAGAGAGTTATACCACAATAGATCACATGGCTGATTAAGACATATAGACATGAACATAAATGACTCAGTCACATGCTCCGTTCTGAAAAGAGAAGTATATAAATATAATAATCGACCAATGTATATTTTCCTTTCCTTATGTTTGATTCCTCTAGAAGAAAATTATTACTTAGGTAAAAGAAAACAAAGTGAATAACAAAAAAAAACTAAAAAGGCAGTAAAATCTTCTTCTTTGTTTTTGGTCGGCCAAAAGGCACTGATTTTGGTGAAACTGTTAGTATTTTCGAAGAATAGTGATAGCAAAACAAAAAAAAAAAAGCAAATTCATGAAACATAATGTTTTCTGACACATGTCATGTGGTTCTTACATTATCTCCAACTTTCAATACTTGTAGACTAACCCCACCAACATCTTATATTTTTGTTGCACATGTGATGCATTCAATTGTGTAGACAATGAAAATCTTTGAATAGATATACTTCAGAAGATATGTAGTAGAGATCATCCTTTAATTACTTAACAGTAAACTCTGACCACATAATAACAAATATTGTAGGATTTAGAAAAGTACTTTATTCCAAAATCATTACATTTCATTTACCTCGACAAGGTATTTACTCCTACTGATATGTTCGAAAATAAATTTTCAGTTAAACTTTTACTTAATTATTCAGTTAAACTAATATTTCCAGCATTATTTTCAATATATAGTAGTATTGAATAGTTGCAATGTGCGTATATTAGCCTAAACTATTCCGTATTCAAGTTAAATGTGCAAGTGATAGCCAAGTTTGAATTGAAATCTTAAATTGGTGTAGTCGTCGTAAGAGTCTAAGACGAGGGTAAAGGAACTAAGAATAGCCATGTAAAAGACAAATTTAATTATATCGACCACAAAAGTAAAGAAGATAGTAAGAAAGAGGAGAGCACATGGGTTTAAATGATTTTGTGTAGCCGTCGACTCTTAAACGTGTATGTATAGTGTCGCTATGAGAGCTTTAAGCTGCTTTCCGTTAACCTCATCTTTAATTTGATTGAAAATAAAGACTATTTATTGGTGTTATTCCAATCACCTTTTCATTGTCCACTATTCGAGTCACTTAGTTGTCGGTTTAGATACACTGTATACACTTTGCATGGTCGTAGATTAGCATGGAAGAAACCTACAAAACATCATGCTTCAACAAACTATTGGTTTCATCCTTAATCAGGATTAGTAGTGGTTGTAGAAACTGGTATATATCAACTCGTATGTCGCAAAGTGCATATGTACTCATATAGCTTTTATTCCTTTTTTACTCACAAAATTGATAAACCACTTTTATATCAACCAAACGTTGATTTCGTTTGAACATATAGTTTTTTTGTTAACTACAAAGAGTTTGGACCTTAAATCATCCAAAATCAGCATGTGCTGATACCAAAACATGGTATAAACCACCTTTTTATCAGATTTCAAACTACGAACATAAACATCAACGCATACCATATAGTTGTACTTTCGTAGTTGGAAAATATATATTACGTGTGTTGTTGAGATTCAGCACTACGTCAGAAGCTATGTCAAAGAATCTATCATAAACTTCGTCAGGATATGGTAATTAAAATCAAGTAAGTTCGCATAATTTAAACCAAAATAAAAACGTTAGAAAAAATAAATATCAATTTTATAAAGTAACGGAAGTTGATAAGATTTTTGAAATATTACTTTCACAAAGTTATGAAAATTACAAATATTTTAAAATATTTCTTACTTCCTCTGTCCCATTTTAAGTGGTGTTTTATGATTTTTATTTTGACCCATTTTAAGTGATGTTCTCACTAATCTAGGTATAATTTAATATGATTCGAATTTTATGACCAATTATAAAATACTTTACTTTTTTATTATTGGTTAAACTAGTTTTATTTAATGTATTTTTATGTTACCAAAATAAACTACATAAAAATATGTGTTTTCTTAATCTAAGTGCAATAACCTAAAACATTACATAAACTGGGATAGAGGGATAATAAATTTATAGAAATGGATGAATGTCCTAATCCAACTAGTTTAAATTAATGTAGTAAAACTTTTATTATATAATGGAAGTTCGTGCGTTTTGTTATCTCTTGTCCTTTGAGGCCAAGCATCTTACAAATACCGATGTATATTTTTCTATTTTTATTCGAAGAGAGGTGCTAGATCTTTGTAAATCCTGAATAAACAAATATGGGCATCTACCTAGAGTAAACATTTACCGGTATGTATCTTCTATGTTTATTCCGTTTTCTTCTTCTCTTCTCTATAATTTTACAAATTTTCATACTTTCTAACTTACATCGACGAGTCTGTCAGAGAATGTGTCAAATTTTGTTTGTTTGATTCTTGATACCAAATCAAACTGTTTTTTCCATTATTATGTGGTTGAATTTTCCTAACATGTGTGACGATGGAAAATAAACTTTACACTTGCATTTTAACGGAATGGTAGAATTACAGTTTTATTTGTTTAATACGGTGTGCGTACAACTGTACTAGAATAAAATATCTTCGTGCACCCAAAGCATATGCTCGACAATTTCATCAATAAAGATGCATGTCTTCTCAGATATACGAACTACACAGCAATTATGCGCTCGTTAGTAAATTATAGACATGTTTATCAAGACGGTTCCAGTTTCACAATGACGGGCAGCATGTGGTGTGCAGCTGTTCTAACCATACACGAGCCACTGACCATTCTTATTCGCACGTGGGGCACATCACTTGTTGGACCACACGTGTTCTCAGATTATCCACTACCTTACTATCCATAATAGGGAAACAAAATATGCCCATTTGAATATTTTTTCTTTATCTCACGTCCAGCTGAATCTATTCAATGCAATGTTGTGTACTATATATTTTCTTTTGTTAAAGAAACGATTCCGATGGGGATTCGATCCACAATTTCCGGTTTTGTAGACGAGCGCCTTATCCATTGAGCCACAGCTTTTGTACTGTATATTCGATCCAGTCTTTGATGCAATGTTTTTTTCCCAAAATATGATCATTACTGTTTAGTTGAGCAACTATTGGATAATAGTTTTTTTATGAGAATATGATTATTCTTAGAATAAATATGTGGTTTTTACAAGCCTAACGTATACGACAAGAACAAAACGTTAGATTCACAACAAGAACAACAAAAACAAATATTTAAATGGAAAATGTAGATAGGAATTATGGTAAGTTGCTGTGTTGAAACAAGAGATGGGCATTTCTCTGCTGTCTCATCTCAGTCCACGACAAATTTTGTTGGATTGTCAAGTAATATACAAATATTTTTTTTTGTAACAAAGGTAAATACAAATCTTCATTTCTCAGTTTCTTGTTTAAAAAAAAAAAATTTCGTTTGTCAGCATTAATTTCTGATATCAATTACTATATGCATGTAATATTATTATTCAGCATTATTTAATATATATTTACCGGGCTGTTTATGGTAATAAAACACGCAATCTATGCTCTATACTACTAGCAGTTGTAATTTTTTGGGTCAAAACTAATTTTGTAATATCTAATCTATTAATTTAGGAATTATCTACTATTTGAAGTTCTCATTTAAATTTTGGACTCTTTCATAGTTGTTGCTAGAATATATCATGCCTCCTATACAATGCAACCTACCAACTTAAATTAAACCAAATCTTAACCAATATAGATTAGTTAAACCTAACCAGTAACATTTTTATAATATTTTTGGTTAATCTCTTAATATAATTAGATCATATAAAACTGAACCACTCTTAAATCAACGAGTTCCATATTATTTCAGACATAAGAGAAAAAATATCCGACTCATTTACAACGTAAGCATAAAAAAACCGTGTATGCTTATGCTCATTGATCTTCCAAAAACCAAATAATTATGGCATAGACCAACATAGGCTCATGTTCGTATCACTAACTTTACTTCCATATATTTACTCTTCACCTACATCATATCACAATATACACAGTTATGCAAGAACATAATTTTTTTTGTTCAAACAACCAAATAATGGTGGTATATGGTCAGTAGATTTTTTAAATATGTTTTTTTATATATTACATTTTACGAGACTATGTGTATAAGTTTTTTTTTGAAAAAGGGCATAACTAATATATATATGTCTAATATGTATATATATATATATATAAATGTTACAAAAATATATATAATATTATATACACATATTATATATACCATATATTATTAATTGAAATTTGACAAATCAATTTCCGCTCTTCAGAGTGGGTCCTAATCTAGTATATATTATAGTAAAGAATTTAAGATCCATTCATTATTTTCATGGTTTCAGTTCTTACCTCGACAAACAGATTTTTTTCTCTCTGGTTTTAACGTCTACAAACAAATGTGATAGATGATTTTGAGCAGGACGGTATTGGTATACATGCTTACGTGAATAACGTTTACCGAAACAAAGCCATGTCTTTTTGGTTGATAAGTTTATATTCATGTTATTCTAGACGGCTATGAACTCTATGCAGTGATGAAAATTGATGTCTATTCTATTGATTAGAGCTCTATATCAGATATACATACTAAGAGCATTTTTATCCCTAAAACCCATTAGGGTTTCTTAACCTTTTTTTTTTTACTTTTCTGATTTAAAAAAAAAAAATTAAAATCACACCAATCGTAGGTCACCACGTATTGTGGGACCCGCGAATAGTGCATAAAACCCATCCCATGAGTTTTTCATCTGGCGACTTTTTTGCTTTGTTTCTCTTCTTTTTGTGGTCTCCTTTCTTTTGAAAACCCTTTAGAAACCATGAATAAAGATGCTCTAACTGACGAGAGTTTCTATTGAGTAGAATTCTTATGATAAGTGATAAACTAACCAATTTATGGCGGTTAGTAATTAAAGATTCATGTTAATTGATGCTTTGGAGTATAGCTTGACTCATATCTGACTGTAATTTTAATCATAATTTTACCTGAAGTTGTAACAAAATACTTCAGACTTTGGCCTGATATTACACATGTTCACCAAAAGGGACACTTACATATATATCAACAAGGTACAGTTGATACAGAACTAATAATTAAACCGAGTAATACTTGTAGTTGTAATACTAAGTGATAATTCAACTTTCGTTTTATCTATCGAATGCCTAAAAACCAATCTAGCTCAAGGCTCACATGCTACGAGAGTAGTGGACAAGTGGTTGTTCTTTCCTTTGTTCTCTACAATTACCTTTTTTAGAAAAGCCACCTTTTGATAATCAGTTATTGAGTGGCAATTAGATCCATAGACTTTGATTAAGCGCGGGCTAATCATAGTTTAAACTTGATTAGTTATAGATAGTAGATTTTAGAACACGCGATCGCAAGATGGTACAATCATTTTATTAATTTACCATTTTCCAAGTTTTTCAAAAGTCGTCATACTCTCAACACTTATCTATAACTCAAGACTTTCAAACTAAGTTAACAGCATCCGAGTCTGCTATTAAACTTGATTATGATTTTGTTTCACCCTCGTTAGTTGTTATAACCAAGTAGGCAATTACTAAATCAAGAAAGATAATACTAGAAATCAATTAGGCCATCTTAATTATATAAGTTGGGAAAAACAGAACAGCGACTTGTTCATTTGTCTACAAACACACAGAAAGGAGAAAAACATTGTCCAAAGCTATTTAAAACGCACGTGGGTAGGACCCTGGTCTGTCTAGTTTTCCAAAAAGCCGTAAAACACGAAAACAACAATTTTGTAGTAACTACGATAATAACATTTATTAATTAATGGAACATATCTTAATGAAATATAATTCAATGTTTACAAACTGATTTGTTGAGAAAAAAAAAACCGATTTAACTGTGAACAAGATTACTAGTGTATTGGTTAAGGTTTTTTTTATAAACCAACAAAGCAAAAAAATCAATGGGATAAATGCACACACGAAAAAAAACTTGCGAACTAATTGACTAGTATTTCAGGTGTCTTCTAAACTTTTGATAGTTTTTATTTTCTATAAATAGGGAAGATGATATAATTACAATTTTGTTGGTGTATAATCATAATTTTATTTTAAGGTAACCATGTGTTTATGTCTTATTGACTTATCGGCCAGTCATGTTTTCTGTATGAACGTATTTAATTAGTGTTATGCCATGGATTTCTCACCAAATAACTATCACATTACTTGATCTAAATTTGAAATATATTTTTGTACTTGTAAGAAGTAGCTGGAGCGCATGTTACTAAACTATTATATAAATTGTATGGATCAAAACTAAAATCTATTTTTTTCATCAAATTGTCATTTTGTTTCAAGGGAAACTCAAAACTCCAAAAAGGTGTTAACATATTTTCAGGTCAATCTTACAACTCAACCAGAGTCATGCGGTCACCAATACATTATCTTCCGTTAACTATAAGTTCAATCAATTTAAGTGTTAAAAAGGGAACTTTTTATTTGATAGACAATTCAAAATCTTTTCTTCCTGATAGAAAAAAAGAAAAAAATATCTATCTGAAAGTGGTAAAATTATTTCGTTACACTGGACCAAATATATTTCAGATCCCGGTTCTAATGTTATTCAAACTTTTAAAGAAAATCATATGACTGTATGATCATACAGTCATATGATTTTCTTTAAAAGTTTTGAGTTTCCCTTGAAACTACACAACGTACCAAAAGTTTAGAGAGAGAAAGCGAGAGAAAGCGATATTTCTGGGGTCCGGCGTACGGACGGCGCGTTAGCGACCGTGCCGTCGCCGGAGCCTTTATTTCTTGCACCTAGAGCTAGTCTTTGGCCTCTGCTCTCCCGTCTTCTAGTGTTCGCTTTGTCCTAACCCTGAATCGACTATCACCCTTCAACGGTGGTTTCTTCCTTTTGGTGTGAAGACGCGACATGATGAGGTTCCGGTGTGAGCAGATCCGTCTGCATGTTTTGGCGATATGATTCCGGGAGATGGAAGCTACCCTAGCTCCGTCGACGCCGGCCTTTCTCCGGGAGGTGGAGGCTACCTTAGTTCCGCTGCCGCCGGTTCTAGTTCCCGGGAAGAGGAGGCTTCCTCAGATCCGTCTTCGCCGGTCTTTGGCTCCGGAGGGTGGAGGCTCCCATAGCTTTACGCTGCCGGCTTTTGTTACCCTAGAGGTTTTTAAGTTCTTCTCGTTTTTTGGGTTTTGGATGAGCTCCTATCGTGGATGGTGGAGGCTCTTCGGTGAAGGAGTGTCGTGAGTTGTGAAGCTTCATCTTGGGGTTTGTAGTGAAGGATGTAGGGTGAGATCTCGCTAGGGCGATTGATTCTCACCGACAATAGAGCCCCGGTTTCGTTAAGATGGTTGCGGTGGAGATAGACGGAGTATTGGATTTCCGGTGTGGTCCGGCGATCCGTAGATCTGGTCGTCGGAGATGGCGAGAAGCGGTGGTGACGCGTCGGTCTGACGACACGTGTTCCCTCAACGTCGAGGATGCAACACGTGTCCGTGCTTGTTTAGGTTCGATCGATGAGGCGGCGGCGTCTTTCTTTCCGCGTAGAGATTAGGGTTTCTCAGAGTGGGCCGTATGTGAAAGGCCCATCTGAGTTGCGAGTTAGCCCGATTGGTTTGGGCTTGTAATTTGTTGTAATGGGCTTGGCCCTTCTTTTAATATAAAAATCTTTGAGGGGAAAAAAAAAAGTATGTATGATCATACAATATACAGCAGCACGCTACTTTGCCACAGGTACAACAAGGAGACTATGCGATAGAATGAAGGATGGGCTCTTACGCAGATATATTCTTGTTAGGCCTGAATTTAACAAAAAGGCGAATTGGTTTTGTAAGACATTGACCAATAGACCCAATAACAATACTGTAAAGTCCAGTTTGGACTTTCTTCACGCGTCTCGGTTTCAGTGCCGTGCGAAGGAGTTTGGGGGCCTGAGGCAAATAATATAGTTTTATCTAGGTTCAAAATTTTAAATTTTATTTGTAAAATAAAATATATAATTTTAATTTAATATATATTTAAAATAAAATAAAATAAATTTAAAATAGTATAATTTAATATTTATATTTATTTACAAACATGATAAATAAAACTATGTATCTGATTATAAATTTATATAGTTAATTCATAAATATAAATAGATAAAATTAGTTGTAAGTATATTTTTTAAAACATATATGAACAAAAATAACTAAAAAGGTAAAAACATAACCTTAACATATAAATGTGTTTATAATAAATAAGACAGATAAAAATAAATAAGATTGTCTTAACGATTTTTTTTGTACAAACTACCATGTAATATAAAATGTAACTAAACTATAGAATTAGATGTGATTTATTTAACTAATTAAATTAAGTAATAGGAAAACAAGGGGCCCTAAATTTAACAAATTTATAGGGGACCTGGGGCAATTGCCTCATTTTATAAGCCTAAGGCACGGCTCTGCTCGGTTTATAAAGAAAGTGACAGTGTCGGCCCTGAAGGGAAGCACAACAAGCACCAGCTTCCAGCCCATCCAAAAAAACTTGAAAAAACCAGCCTTTTTAAAGCAAATTATTGATATATATGTATGATACTTTAGTTAAAAATATACAAAATAGGCCAAGTTTTAGAAAATTGCTTGTGGTCTTTCCCATGTCAGGACCGCTACTGAGAAAGTCTTGATAAAAAAGATCGAATACCCAACTACAAATTCAGATGAAAAGGCTAGAGGCCACGTACCATGTACTTGAATAAGTACACCCACAATAAAAGCACTTTAACAATATTTTTATTATAAATGTAACTTTTTCAAATATGACTTTGGCATCACTATTTATAGAAATGTTGGTTGATGAATGGTGCTACTCGAAACGTCTAAACGTGTCTGTTAAGCATATAACTTTCTACTAGCAATTTAGAGAGATGAGCCATGCGGACGACGACACATGTACCAATATTAGTAATTTAAAATAGATTGGGATGATATTGGAGGGGTGGCGATGGCAGTATCATCACCAAGAAAAGCACTAAGAAGTTGCCGTCCCACTTTGTTCAGCATTGTTCACACATACCGGTCAAAGGAAGCTACTAGAACTTACGTGGCTCTTACGTTTCCATTACCCTCGGTTCCTTATAAATAGATACACATTCCAACGTTCTCTCCATATACCATCAAGTGATATACAACCTCACAAACAGCTTCGCTAGCTATCTTCATTTGTTTTTAAAACTTCACAAATAAGAATCTTTTTTATCAGTGACTGATTAGTTTGGTTCGTAAAGGAAGTGATGAAAATGGGGAGACTCAAGTTCTTGGGAGCTGCTTTCTTGGTCTTGGTTGTTTTTGACGTATGTTTAGCAGCTAGATCACCAAAAGCTCTCGGTAGAGGCTCTGGTTCAGGCTCTGGTTATGGCTCAGGATCCGGGGGAGGCAATGGCGGCGGTGGAGGTGGCGGCGGCGGTGGTGGTGGTGGTGGTGGTGGAGGAGGAGGAGAAGGTTCAGGTTCAGGGAGTGGCTACGGTTCAGGGTATGGATCCGGTAGTGGTTACGGGTCTGGAGGAGGTAACGGTGGTGGTGGGGGTGGAGGCGGCGGCAGAGGAGGTGGTGGTGGAGGTGGAGCTGGTAACGGAGGTTCCGGCTACGGGTCAGGTTATGGAAGCGGTTCTGGATATGGAAGTGGTGGTGGTAGAGGCGGAGGAGGTGGCGGTGGAGGAGGCGGAGGTGGTGGTGGTGGTGGTAGCCGTGGAAATGGATCAGGCTATGGAAGCGGATACGGTGAAGGATATGGGAGCGGATACGGTGGAGGTGATAATTACGGGGACTCACCCTAAATGATTCTTAATGAGACATAAGCTTATTTTTACATGATAATAATGAGGTGACAGATTCTTTATCGTCACATAGACATGCTTATATATTATGTTGAGTCTTCTTTCGTTACTGAAGATAGGGATTGGGTGGTTTCCGTTGTCAATAAACATGCATGTTTCCATGCACATATTGCACTATATATATATAATTCTTATGACGTGTCATTATCCGCGGGCCCCGCCCCGTTTGACCCGCCGCGGGGCGGGTGCGGGTCGAGTGATTTGAAAAAAATTGTTCGCGGGTGCGGGTGCGGGTCGAGTGATTTTAACGCGGGGCGGGTGCGGGTCGACCGAATTTAAACTGCGGGTACCCGCCAACCCGCAAAATTAAAAAAAAAAATTTTTTTTTTTAAAATATGATTTTTTTAAGTAAAAATTATGTTTTTTATAATAAAAATAATAAAAAATACGAATATTTTTAAAAATTTAATTAAAATATATTATTTATATTATTTTTTAAAAAAATATTAATTAAAATAATTATTTTTATTATTTTTTATATTATCCGCGGGTCCCGCGGGTTACCCGCTAATTTATGCGGGGCGGGGCGGGTCTTACATTTTTTAGATGCGGGTCAAGCGGGTCGAATTTTTTAATCGAAAAAATGAGTCGACCCGCAGCGGGGCGGGGCGGGTCGGGGCGGGTCGACCCGCAAACCCAGCACTAGTTTCTAGTATTCATTTTATGAAATACTTCGGATACATCGATAACTTTTGAATGACATAAATAAATTAGGTTAGTTCCCGCAAAGAATAACACTTAGGCCATGTTTATTGTATGGTTTTTAGAGTAGAGTTATTAGCATAATATAAGAATCATTTCTTAATTTTAACTAAGAAAAATTAAGAATCGTCTCTTAAGTATTTTATTTTAAAAACGGTTTTTAAACTTTTCAGTTAAAAGTTAAGAGATAATTCTTATATTACGCTAAGAATCCTACCTTAAAAACCCACCAATAAACATGCACTTATGTATCGTTAAGAACATGTGACGATAATGAATCTGTCACCTCATTATTATCATGTAAAAATAAGCTTATGTCTTATTAAGACCTTGTGTTTTTAACAACTTTATCCAAATAAGAAAAAGAGGTCAACTAACTATTGGAAAAATAAATCCGGACTTCAATTATTGTTTTAACTTAAAAAGTAGGCCTGGACATTTTACCCGGATCCGAAGATCCGACTCGAAACCGACCCGAAAAACCCAGTTCGGATAGGAACCGACCCGATCAAATTACCCTATCGGATCTTGTTGTAAAGGACCCACGGTTTTGGACCCGACCCGACCCGAACCCAGAACCCGACAGGTATCCGAATTAATAATGTAAATTAAATAAAATGTATTGAAGAGGAGTCGAAGACGAGTTATTTGTCTACAGATAAAAGGGGTCAACCACTAGGAGACAACCAATTATTGTTCTATCTTGCATAGTTTAGTATATATACACATTTTAATATAATAAAAACAAAAAATTTAAATAAAATGTCAAATATTTTCGGATATATTAATATTTTCACATGTTTTTTTGTATTTTTAGGTATTTTTTAGGTCGTACCCGAACCGAACCCGACCCGACCCAGAACCAAACCGATAAATTCTAGTTACCCGAATGGGTCCAACTATCTAAGACCCGACCCGATCCGGACCCGGTACGACCCAAACCGACCCGGAACCGAAAATTTAAAATTACCCTATCGGGTCCTAAACTCCTAGACCCGAAAGACCCGGATCCGAAAGGACCCGATCCGAACCCGACCAGACGACCCGAATGTCCAGGCCTATTAAAAAGGATTTCAGATTTGATATTCGTTTCTAAAAATATTAATATTTATAATTTACTTCATATTTTACAGATATTAAATATTAATATTTATTATGCATCGTAGAAATATGGATATCCGAACTTTTTTTATTTGAATCGAGATTAATCGAATCAAAATTTACAAATATTTTATCCAACTCTAAGATATAGAGTATGATTGTATAGCAGTAGTAGCTATAAATAGTTTGTCAAAAAGTTATTTACTCTCAGTTCAACTGAAAGATTGTTAGTCAAGTAAAAACAAATTTTGTTATTTTTGCACTGGATACCGTTTGAATAAAAGTAAATGTACCGTTTTATTATCTCTTTTTTTTGTTTAAGCTACCATTTTATTATCTAAACGACACTATAGTTAACATAAAAAGATGGAAAATAAGGAAAATATCAGAAAGTGGAAAAAATATTTCTCTCACAAAATAGAAGAGTAGATTGTTATAATGCTTTTTCGCTTTATTTACAGAACATAGAGTCAACATTCATAATGACAATTTTACCTGATTGATAAGTTTATAGCTGAATATGAAATAAACTGAATTTAAAAATAAAAATTTACTCTATAAATACCATTTAGTCACACTCTGTTACTAAGACTGTTTTAATTTAATATAATTTTGTTTTGTTTTTATTTATTAATATTATTTTTTTCCTTTTACTCCATTAAATTTATTCTCTTTTCCTTCATTTAATTTATAAACAACAATTCTTTTTTTTGTTACTGAAACAACAATCCTCTTTATGGAAATATTAAAGATTTTAATATTTATTCAATTATTTGGGCAAACTCAAAGATTATTACACACTAATGTAACATAGTATATTCTTCAAAAATTGTTCATTATGGGTAGCTAAACTGATCCGTTGAAGAAGAAAAGTGTAGTAAATCTAAATATATAAAGTATGACTTTTACTTTTTTTTGTGACATGTGGAAAGAGAATTTGATGATATGTGTTTTCATATATTTTGTTTTTACATTTTAGATATCTTTTTTTTGATATTACTATAATTTAGCCCAATATTTTGTAATTGTGATTTTTTCTTCTTCAACTGGTCTCAAAATTTCTAATCGTAACTTTAACCTTTATTTTACACAAATGAATCTTAAATACAGTTTATCATATCTAATATTTTTCACAAAAATCATCATCATATATAAATTTTTCTAATCTATTTTAATAATCAATAAAATCAAAATAAAGAAATAAGCAAAATAATATAAATATATTTTAAATATTTAATTTATTCACAAGTAAAAATAACATTAATTTTATTAGTTTATTATCTTTTACCATTTTCTATTATTTAATTTACAAATTATATATTTATTTTCCACAAATAAATCTTAAATACAATTCATCATATCTAATTTTTCTCGCAAAAACCATTATCATATATAAAGTTTGCTAATTTATTTTAATAATCAATAAAATCAAGATAAATAAATAAATAATGAAAACATAAATTTTTACTATTTTATTATATTTTACTATTTTCTATGATTTCATTTACAAATTATATATTTATTTTACTATTAAAATAAAAAATAACCGAACTAAGAAAAAGAAACTGAAGCATGTTACATAATCTAAACCTGAAACATCTACAATCATAGAGAAATCAAAATGTCATAATAGTACTAACTTAATAAAGATCCAGAGTTGAAAAAAATCAAGAATGAAGATTAACTTACCTCAAATTATCATAGAGTGTTTTGGTCCTAATAAACATATGTCAAAAATGGTAGAAAAATAAAATCTGAGAGAAAGCAATCTCCGTACACAAAGGAGCATGACCAAACACCAACATAGAGAACCAAGAAAGCGGATCAGAGGAAGAATAATCAATGAACCAAAATCACCATGAAACATAAAGACATAACCGGAAGCACAACCACCAGTTAAAAGGTAAAAAGTACCTTACAAACTAAACAAGTACATAAAGGGAAGTAAGGGAAGAAGAGAAACAAACTGAGAAAAGGAGAATGGAAACCAGTCACCGAGAAAAATGAGCCCAAGCTTGAGATGAGAAACAATCTCACAAGCCCATAGAGCATACACGGAGAAAAACAACATCAAAGATAACTAAACTCTGACTCAACCAAAAGAGATGATGTCCCTATCCGAAATCTAAAGAAGAAGCGGAGCAGTTGACCTGAACATTCTATAATGTTGTGAGAAACAACCACATAACTGGAAACTCATAAACCTCTAAACAAATATCAGATAATCTTAAAGAGAAAATGCGAGGAAAAACAAGATCACGAAGTTGAATCTCTTTTTGGTGATGGTGAGAAGTATCGTACACTCGAAAGGTAAACAAGACATATAGATGGTGACGTACACTCAAAAGATAAACAAGACATATAGATAGTGACGACTCATAGTCAAAATATGGAGATAGGCCAAAAGATATTTTAAACGAATAATGTTCAAAATTTTAAAAAAATAAATACAATTTTGACACTGAAACCGTCAATATTAGAATCAACAAATGTCAAAAAGCGAAGTTGTTTAAATTCAATATAATTTATATCATAGATTCACTACACCACTAACAATTACTACTATACACACAACAACTCATTATCGAAAAACAAACACATAATATATTAGCATAACACCTATCACTACATAACACAGTAAAAATATCAAATAATGTTCTTAACAAATAAAAACGACAGTTTAATTACATCATTTAGAAATCATATTTTAAAACAATAAAACTATATTCCGCGTGAATCGCGGACAAACTTTAGTTTTATATTTTACCTTCTAATTTGGAGGAATAATAAACGTGGCAATAGACTGTAAGGTTGTAACAAGTCGGTTTCATGGGGCCACGGTATTATTTCGAAAAATGGACCGATTAAATTTAATGTTTGGATGTGAAGAGCCTACCAATCAGACAGCTCCATGCCTTATAATTTATCTGGAATTATTGATTTCATCTGGGATAAAAGAAACTGGAGCTTCCTATATTTCACTATTTGTTAGTTAATCGCCCTAGTGATGATTTTGTAACATTGACAATGGAATAGAATAGCAAGAAAAGAAGAATTACACAAAACCATAATACAACATACTACTAGTATTAATTAAACGAGAAGACTAAATCGTGTAACAAAACGAGGTTGTTCACAAATTTGAGGCGATGAGACAGAGGAAGCGTTCATCGTAATCAGATATATCAGGGGTTAATCGAGAAGGCTTTACTAGTTAAGGGACTTATATTTCACTCATAGCGAGGGGAGTTCGAGAGAGCGTTCTCGTTGGAAGTCATAAGTTTTAGATATTTGTAAACTGGGCCAGACAGATCTATAGTAAATCAAATTGGGCCAAAACTTATTTAATATGTGATATTCCATGTCGCCATATTTGTCTCTCTCTACCTGACTCTGTAATTTCCTTGTAAATTCATACAAAAATTACAAAATCTGAGTTTTGTATTTATGAAAAGCCCAAAATTAGCGTAAGAACAAACAATCGCACAAAGGGCTACAGGTACAGTATATTTTTACGGCATCAGCATTGAGAGTTCATGAGTGAGGTTCACACATTTTTCAAAAAAAAAAATATTAAAATAAGCAAACTTCATGAACTCCTCTCTCCTGGAGTTTTTCCTAGTGAACCCCTCTTTCATGAGGTTCATCACTGCAGCACGGGCCCCACGTGTCGTGGTGGCCCGCGATTGATCTATATTTTTTTTTTAAAAGCAAAAATCAAAAAAAAAAACCAAAAAATTTAATAATTAAAAATTAAAAAGATGAACCCCAAAAGGGAGTTCACCAATGCAGATGCTGTAAGAAGTTAAAAAACAAGGGGATCTAAGTGGAATAAAGTAATACCTTGGCCCATCCCTATGCGTCGGTGACGTGAAGCTTCCCTGCTGGAGAAAAGCTCACATGCGTAATCTCAGCTTATATTTAGAACACAAACACATGTCCGAACACAATGCACTCTGTTACTAATTCAACTCAGCTGTCTTTTATTTTTTCTTTTTATTTTATATCATTAAATTAATTAATTTTCCTTTAAATTATTTCGTTACATAAAATCCAGAATATTTTTCTGAATAAGATACCTACTACATATTGAGCTCTCCTGGAGGAAAAAAAAAAGCTGGAAACTTCGGCGAATGTGTTATAAATCTTTCTCGCTTTATTCTTTGTCCTGAATTAGTTTTTTGGAATGAGTCTGAACTCGGACAAGTAACCCGCCATTTTCTCCTCGGTCTCTCTGCCCGTCTCTTCAGTATCGGATCTGGGTCTCCTTCTCTTTCGTTTCAAGGTACACCCAATAAGTTTCAAATATTTTTCTATTCTATTCGCACCAATTTCGTTCGGATATTCCGATTTAAATTTTGGGTTCGTATTTGATTCGGTGAAAATGTTTCGTTTTTGTTCTTCTCCCAAAGTTACGGTATTTGGAATAAAGCAAAAACACAGCTGTTCCTTGCTTCATGACCGAGATTAAGCCAAAAATAAATAAATATTTTCTTTTTCACAAAACAATTAATTTCGAATCAATGCACTATAAAAGTTACCTACTTTTGACAGTAGTAGCTGAGATAAAAACATCAACAAAACTTCAAGCTCCTTTCATACTCTTTTAATCCTAATCCAGTCTTTACTTTTGTTTTTTCCGACTTTATTTATCAATACCACGTGATTGTTGATCCTGTAACTATCCATAATTCTACACTAGGATTAATTATCCAGACCATGATTAAGCATTAAAAGTATTTTCTTTATCGATTGATGAAAAAATTAAAGTTTGTGCAAATTTATTTTTGAGGAGACGTGACGTTAGCTGTAATTCATTCTTTACTTGCTTTGGGTATTAAAAGGCGACACAAAGCGTGAATAAAAGAAAAGGAAACCCTATAGAGACACATTTGGTGTGTGTGTGTGTGTGTGTGTTCATTCGCCTCTACTGGAGATAGATCTTGATCCAGTTACAAGAACTTAGGTTCTTTTTTCTTGTTCTTGAGTGAATAAATCTAGTGAGATCATGGGAATGAGTCTCGATTTCGACGTTGATCTTGAGAAAGGAATCTTAGATTGCCAAAATGTTTATACAAAATCGCCGGAGAAGCCATTGACACAAATGTCTCCGGATAGCAAACCGGTAATAACCGGAGAAGAAACTCTCGGTTCGTTGGAAAACCACGATGCAAGTCCGGTTAAATGTGCGATCAGTAAACCGGAATGGGGGAGGAGCGAACGGAAGAAATCGGCGTCGAAACCTCCTAGGCCGCCGCGTCGACCGTCGCTGGACGCAGCGGATCAGAAACTGATGCGGGAGATAGCTGAGCTGGCGATGCTGAAACGCGCGAGGGTGGAACGTATGAGAGCTTTGAAGAAATCTAGGGAGGCCAAAGCTGCGTCTTCTTCTCTCGGCAATGTCTTAGCCACCCTTCTCACCGCTATCTTCTTCTTCGTCCTCGTTTTCCAAGGTGTGATTGATTTTCGAATTACTGTTATTGCGTTTGCGTTTTGGTATCGTCATTTTCGATTAATCTTATGTGAGCTTTTTTAAAAATATTTCAGGATTGTCGCCGAGAGCAGCTGCTAGCTCCGGGGATTCTCCCTTAGTTGACAGAGCCAATGGTGGTTTTGTGCCGGTTCGATATGCGGGAAACCCATCTGCGAGCGAACCGAGTGTAGGTTATGGCGGTCCGGTTAGATTGCCCAAGTATGTTGTTTTGTTTCTGTATGGTTAAAGAAGAACAATGCTATTTTCATTTATCTAAAACGATCTCTAATGCTGTTTTTTTTTCTAAGCTCGCAGTTTACTAAAACCAGTTTCCGGATTGGAGAATGAAAAGAAGATGAATAGAGTTTCACAGTGAATGTAAACCAACGGTCTACTGTTAGGAACTCCATACTTGTTGATCGAACCATATATCGGTTTAGGTTGTCGGTGAACCACGTACTCGAGTACCGATGATTTTTGGGCAAAAATCATCGGCTTTCTAGGCGGCAATGAAACAATAACGATACGATGTGGATAGGAGTAGTTTTGTAGTAATGTTTTTTCGTGTAATAAAATGAGAGAAAGTTAAAAATGGAGTAAAGTAAATTCAGTGTTATACTTTTTATCTGCAATCAGTTATATCACAAAGAGTTAACAATAGAGTTTACAATAGAGAAATTGGTGGAACTACACCTAAATGGATCATATATTTGTCATATGACCTCAAGCATATAGTCTACATTTCTATGACCATTTTATCCCTCTGTGCTATTTCTTTTAAATCTATAGACTCTGTTGCATAACAGAGAGAAACGTTCTACACATTGGACAATTAGTTGTCTCATAACTTTTCAGAAAAAAAAAACAAAACAAAGCTAGTTGTGTATTAGTGTTTTTGTCCAGAACATCAAAGACACATTTATTCTTGTTTCTACAATCATCCTAGTTTAATATTTCTACCAATATTTTTTATTCGTTTTATCCCAACATTTATAATTCCAAAATCCTCTCACTCTCCATTTTTGTTAAATCCTTTAAATCTTCGATATCTATTGTTTCTTTCTGCCCTAATTGCGCATTCAACGTAGGGAATTTTTCTTCTTTAAATGATTTTTGCAGATGGCGAAGAGTCTTTGAATAACCGAGTGAACTCGTATCACAAAATCATGATCATCTAAGCTGGTTATTGATGCCCTTGAGCCTAAAGAGATGGACGGAGTTCTTATGCAATTTAACTTTTGAGAAGACTCGGCCATTGAAGAAAATCTGCCATTCTCGGGTCCGTTTGGACAACATGTCGTTGCGATTAACAAGATTGGTAGAATGTAGAGGTAATCTTACATATACTGGTTTAAGGTAAGTACAACATAGGTCCGCTAACTTTGTTTGATTATTGATAATGGTTTTTTAACGGTTAACAAGATTGATAAAATATAGAGGTGATAGGGCAAGAATATACTTTGTTTATGTTAAATACAACTTATAGTTGCTAATATGTCTTTTGAGGGATACATGTCACTTTAGCGGTTAACAAGATTGATAAAATAGAGAGGTGATAGTATACAGTGTACTGGTTTAGGGTTAATAAATTATTTATCCGCTAAGCTTTTTAGATATGGCTATGTATCCGCTAATTTGATGGCGTCAGTGCACCCCAATGTTTATTTGTGGATAACTATCTTTTTGCGATTAGCAAGATTGGTAGAATGTAGTTTAACGTAAATACAATATATATCAACTAACTTTATTTAATTATGGCTAATTGTATTTTTAGCGGTTAACAAGATTCATAAAATATAGAGTTGATAGAATATGCATATACTTTGTTTACGTTAAAAACAACTTATAGCTGCTAATTTGTTTGTTGATCGATACATATCCATTTAGCGGCTAACAAGATTGATAGAATAGAGAGGTGATAGTATACGATATACATGTTTAAGGTTAATAAAGTTTTTATCTGAAAAGCTGTTTAGATATGGCTACTTATAATTTTAGCCGCTAGGATGACACATAGTGTTTACATATTTAGTCTTGTTAATTGATGTGTTATTTTATAACAGTCTTTATGTGCACTCATTGAAGGTGGCTGTCAAGTAAATTCTAGAGGATCCGTATACGGTCAGCTGGAGCCCATATGTCCTCAAATCAGTGGCTTCTCAGAAAGTATGTAGTTTTGAAGAACTTTTCGGTTTTGAGATGTAAAGAAATCCCTCAAAGTCGAAGCCCAAACCGATGCAGCCGTCATGTATGTCCTATTGATTGAAGCTCATGCAGATTCAGTGTCGATGGATGTAAGTTATCACTCCTCGTGTTCTTCCAGACGCCGCAAATCAACTGATTCTTAAATTTCATGAAGATCTCTCGAAGTAGTGGTTGGTCAGTCTACTACAGACTTTGTTTAAGATTTTAAGGATTGTTTGTTTCTTTATGTACACTATCGACCTTTTCATTTTTAACAGATAATTCATGTGTACTAGTGGACCATTATATTTTATTCGTTAAATCAAATCGTTAGGTTTTAAAATAGTGCTTGATCGCTTAGTCATTAACTCAAATCATTAGTCGATAACAAGATATCTTCCCAAAATGATCAATACAAATAACCAATTATTAGATGTATTAACATGGAATTTAGGTGATCAATACACTATATTTTTGTCGCTAAATTAGCTTAATACACCCAACATACATCTTGTTCGCTTGATTGTTAACTCAAATCGTTAGTCGGTAACAATATGTCTCACCAAAACACAACTCCAAATTTTAACCTATCTTAGTAATGCTAATCACTAACACTCATCTATGAAATACATCGAAGTGGTGGTCCTAGAAGAAGACAATGTGTCGAGGTCAAATAAACCATCACAAGCTATTAAATATTGTCTAATTCCCGGTCACGCTAAAAACATCAATACCGAATGCCAGATTAGTTATCTTTGTAATAGTGTAGATAACTGTTAAATGGATTATTACTCTCTACCTTGTTGATTGGTGTCGTGCTTATTTATTAGGCTTAGCTGTTATTTTGTTCACGCTCTTACTCTATGTTTATTTTTTACCGTTATTTTATGTAGGATCCTATGCAGAGTAACATAAAGTGTTAGACGCTACAAAGTTATTTACAACCTTGGTTTATATCCCATACATTGTTTGTTGAAGTCTCATTTTCCTTGTTACTTGGCTAGTTACGGCTATTGAGTAGCTTATCTTCAGAATCATGACCAGATAACTCAGTCGTTGTTTGTTAACTTCATTGTTACCGGCTAACTATGTTTTTAAATGTTAAAAATATTTGGCTTACACCATGTATATTTGTCTCTTTTGTTGCTTGTTAACTTTGCACTTTCCTGCTAACTCGTTCAATTATAACCACAGAACACATAATATGATCTCAACGAATTGATAATAACGATTAGTTACTTGATACATGTATTGTTTGCTGATATATAATATGATACCAAAAAATTGATAATTGGTTTTTATGATATTACAAGAGACTTGACGTTCATTGATATATGGTTTGTGTAGATGATAAATGGTTGAATAAATAACTTGCGAACTTGTACATTTTTGATACTTAGTTTGTTAGATGGCAAATGGGTTGATACATAGCGTGGATTAATAAGTTGTTATCTGATACATTATTTGTACTCGCTAAATCAACTAACATAATGTGTACTCGCTAAATTTTAGAGTTACACGTAGTGTAAACTAGGTAACGTTTGACAATAACAAAAGTTAACTGTTAATATATATTGGATGTGTAACACAACATATTAGTTGTTATTGAATATCTTATGGGTAATATAATTTTGATTTGATTTTCACTGCTTTATCCAATAGTCCATTATCTGCTCTGCAGTCTGACACACGTTTCTGAGTTCTGACGCACGCCTCTGACACACACTTCATCTCTCCAGAATCTGTATTTGATAAAACAAAGGTATTTTCGTCCGCACAGTACCAAAATATTACTCATTTTTGAGTTATTCATTGTCATGGTCATTTGACCAATTTGTATTTTCCCTGGGTATATTACACAAATTGTCTCTTTACAATGCAAAGAGGAATCATTTTAAAAGAGTGCCAACCAAATAGGATCACTTTTCTTTAAGAAATCAAAACGTAAGAAGATATGTTAATCAACATTATTGGTATAGTTATAGTTATTTTATATCTGAAATCACATGTTAGCGATGCTTGCAGTTTGAAATTTGAAATCAATTATGTTTTTAAAAAAAAATAAGTATATTTGGAAATAGAATCCATGTGGCTGTAATCTAAACACTCCACTGAGCTCCAGACACCACTTTTAATGCTGCGCAAAATTAATTGAACATGTGATTTCACGTGTCGGTGTGTATTTCAGATGTCTATTATTTCTGTTATGTTGCTGTCTTCGGATTGGGCCAATGTTTAAAGCCCATTAATCCTAATTCGTAGATTTTTATATATTTTTTCCTTCCTTAGTGTTACTAAAATTTTTTTTTGTTTTGAATGAAATATGTTACTAAATTTGGGGGTTAGCACTTGGCAGGTAGAAATTTGTTCGTATCAATAATCACAAATATGTATATATATATAATTATTATTTGCAACAGAAACAGAGATTCTTGTCTTAACTCTTAACGACCCTTCATTATAGACTTAATCACAGAAATGGCCACGTCACAAAGATTCTTAACCTGCTTGTTCCTAGCCGTAAGAGCCACCGAGCTTTCATCGTCCGCACCGGCACTATTGATCCACTTCTGACAAGTATCAGTCTGTTTCTCAGCGTCTCCGAGCACATACGTCGCGAATCCGAACTCTCCTCGCCGCATTGCCTCGATCGCCTGAGGAATGTTGAACTTGACCACCGGACGGTACAGCTCAGCGCACTGAGCCAGTGCTCGCTCCGACGCCGGATCGTGAGAATGTCTGATCAGAGACTTGATATATCCTAAGGTATCTGTCATGTTACCTAGAACAACGGAAGCCATGGCGGAGGCTAAAGACTTGGGATCAGAAGGTGAGGGAGCGAGTGGGCGGAGAGAGGCTTCACAGAGGTCGATGAACGGCGTCACTCTGCAGATTTTGTCGATAAGGTCGTCGGAGGACTGAGCTAGCAATGGTAGGAGCAGGAGAAGAAAAAAGGAGAGAGACGGCGGTGACGTGACGGTGGAGGGTTTCTTCATCGTCTGAACTAAGTGTAGTAAATTAAGTGAACTTGTGTGTTGTAAGTGCTACTAGCTAGCTCTGTTTCCATATTTATATATAGCTGCTACTTTTTTAATAGAAGTATATAGCTGCTATTTAAATTTTATTATATGTTTATAAATATTAAAAGCTTACAGATTAGTATTTATGTGGTTTTTTCTTTTAGACAAACATACAGATGCTTTATTATACGTGTCGTCACATATGAGTTTCGTTAGATAGATAAATGAATAAAATTATTAGGTTTACATAGTTCTTATGATTCCACCCGTGACGAAGCTTCGTGATCAACTTCTTTTGTTTTAGGGTTTGATAGAAATGTCAAAATATATAATATAAGCAGCTCCGCGTATTTTAGTGATCACTACCTAATTGTCTAATACGTAAACATGGATCTGTATCTGCTCTTTAGTTTTTGTTTATAAACACTTTAGCTTTTTGGTTACATGTGGTTGTTGGCACAAACAAAAGAGAAAAGTAGAAGTATTGGTGAATAGGTGCGTATGTGAGTCGGTCCGTATGCGACAAATATACCCGACGTCGACCGAATAATTTAAATATATTATTCATCTAGCTAATTTTAAATATATTTTTCATGCTTATAAAACACAATATATATTCGTATTTTACCAGTAAGGGGAATATATATATATATCTAAAATTAACTAGATGAATGTATATTGAAAAAGTTGCTCGGGAAAAAAGAAAGAATGTATATTGAGATTAGTCGGTGTGGGGCTGTCTTCTCTCGTCAGTCGATAACTGGCTCGTGAATGTTGGTATCCCCGTGATTCTATTCTAGAAACTTCGTGCCCATTTTCGCCCGTGTTCGAGAAACCGGCTCAATCATTTACCAATGATACTACCGGTTTAGTAGAAATGAAATTACTTTGTCTCTGCTGTTCTCCCTACATGCCACTATCGGCTAGATCTCTCACCCAATTACTTCAAGATTGTATGGGTTATTTCTTTCATGTTCGCTACCAAACTGAACGGATGAAGTATCGATTGTTTTCTTGTTTCCATGTTTTTAACCTTTTTGCCATGGAATCAATTCCATAGGTTTCACATTTGGTGAATGACTCTTTGTAGACCTTGATAAATGAACTTGATATTGGGCCTCACATTCGGCCAATTTTATCTACTGTATCCCACAAAACTTATCTTTCGGCCCAAAGGAGTCGAGACGTATACTGCTCGCGCATATTTCAACGCGTGCGTTATAGGAGTTAATCAAATCCAAATTAATTATATTATTTTATGATCTTCATCAAAACCACGTTACATAAAAACTCTATAAATTTTATTAGTTTACCAAAGTTTCATTTTTGAATTTTTCTATTTTAAAGCATATCTTTTCTATAAAATAAGAAAATTAATTAATTGTACTATATACACATCAATTAAGTTTCAAAAATTCGACTTTTATATATTTTATATTGTTTGGTGTATATGATTTTTTTTAGAATTTAAACGTTGTTTTAGATTTAATTTTACTAAATATTATCAAAATATATTGAACTCGTAAAAAAAAGATAATCCAACTATAAATATAAAATAATATAATGGTTGTTTTGTATAGGGCTGGGCAAAAAAACCGAACCCGAAGAACCGAACTGAATCCGACCCGAAAAAGTAGTACCAAACCCGAACCGAAATTGTTTAAATATCCGAGCGGGTTCAAATTTTTGGTATTTAAAGAACCGATACCGAACCCGATCCGAACCGAAATATTTCGGGTACCCGAATGTATCCGAAATAATTAATATACTTATATTTTTAGATTTAATGTATATTAAAAATCATCAAAGTATACATGATACTTTTAAGAATACTTGAAAATATATACAAATAGTCAAAAGTACATGTTTAAATAGTTAAAATATACTCAAAACACCAAAAATATTTAAAATATTTATTGATTCTCTATCCAAATATTCAAATCAAACCAATTTATATGTTAAGTTTTGGTATTTTGACACAAGTTATTCAAATTTATATGTAATATATTATTTTGCTTATACATTTTGTGAAGTTTAAAGCATATAATGAATTTTTAAAATTTTAAAATAATTTAAATGGGTTATCTGAATCCGAACCGAACCCGTAAGGATCCGAACCGAACCCGAACCAAAATTTATAAATACCCGAATGGGGCTGAAATTTTTGACCCCGAAAACCCGAAACCCGAATAGACCCGAACCGAATCCGAATGGGTACCGGAACACCCACCCCTAGTTTTGTATATATTAAATGTATATATATAAATTATTATTTTATAATTTTAACTAGACCATATATTTACATAGAATTGTTTAAAAATTATTATCTTATTATTTTATCGATTTATATCATATTTTGAACCGGTCCAATTCGGAACAACTTTTTTTATTAATTTATAGTGTTTATTAATTTATCGAGTATTAATTTATGGAGTTTTTTCTGTATTTCTTATATGAACCGTTGGATCTGTTGTCATCTCATCAGTCCTAGTAATATTTCAAATCTAACGGTTGCAATTGATTTTTTTGGGGTTACATTTCTATTGCTAAAGCTGATTCAAAGCTTCTCTCTCTCTCTCCCTTCTTTCTCAGCATGTTTTTTCATGAATAAAGTAAACCATCTCATTGTGCCTCACAGCACAAACATATATTAAATACATCATCAAAATGAGTGATATCATATCCATTTTCGCATATTTCAAAAATTCAATGTACAAAAAATGTTAATCGGTAGTTAAACGTCTTATAAAGTATTAAAGTTTAGATTTGTATGTAAACTATGTTTTGAATATATTAAAAAATTATTTCATCCAGATCTGGTTTGCTAACCACGAAACATCTATACCAATTTTTAGAACACTAATGTAATTTGTATTGAACAAAACTTTTATAAGGAATAATAGTAGGGGGATGAAAGTTATTTCTTACGAATTGTATGGACTTTGGAAAGGATGAGTATTTAACGAGTTAGGATGATTTACTTTACCTTTAAAAGAAGGGTCCTTTGATCAAAAAAAAGAGAGAAGGGTCCTTGTTAGTACGATAAATAAACTGAGGACTTGACCATCCTTCAAATTTAAAGTGAAAAAATCAAAATTCAAAGATTTTTTTAGAATGACATGTATTTTTTTGAATCTTATGTTGCTAATTGGGATGCTTGTTTTACAGCTTAGAATGTGCTGGCTCAGAGTTGATTTCAGTTCTATGTTCTTTTGTGTCAGCATTGATGGTTGCATATTTTTGATTAGGATAATCAAACAATAATTAAAAGCTAAATATGAGCATCAACTAGGCTATCCACCTCAACAAATTTAATCCACCAATCATAATATGTTTTTCTTCCACGTCACTCCGCCAATTTATCGTTAACAGATTAATAATGGGTCAACTTCTCTGGGCTGCTGATCTATGTTAATTGGCCCATGGTTAACGAGCATAGTCGTCTTCGACTATGTTGCTCAAAAAAAGAAAAAGTCGTCTCTTCCAATTCATCTGAAACAATTTGATTGCAAATCGCCGTTTTTCTTCTTATATTAATCATCATTCACTCCCATTCATTCAATAACGTTTTTCAATCCTATCTTAACTAGATGCATCCTTCCACCTCCATGTGTTTCTTCTCATATATAAATCTTTTTGTATCAGTTTTACTTCGAATCATATTTTATATAAATCTTGGACTGTGCGATGAAAACATAGCTAGGACTGTGAAGCAGGAAACTTTTGCAGCCACAATCACTCTCACACGTTCATCTAGTCGAATTCTGAAGGCTGTAATTAGCTCCTGGTTTGAGTTGAGGTGGAGAACGATTAGATGAGATGAATCCTGGTTAATGAGATTACAGAGGAGACATATGGAAGGAAACATGAAAGTGGAGCGAGAGGACACGTACCTGTTCATCGATGAGGGCAATTTGAGACTGCCCGGAAGCAGGAAAGGATGTCATGGCTGTCGATCAATGTTAGCTATGGAAGATATAGAATATGATTCGAAGTAAAACTGATACAAAAAGATTTATATATGAGAAGAAACACATGGAGGTGGAAGGATGCATCTAGTTAAGATAGGATTGAAAAACGTTATTGAATGAATGGGAGTGGATGATGATTAATATAAGAAGAAAAACGGCGATTTGCAGTCGAATTATATCAGATAAATTGGAAGAGATGACTTTTTCTTTTTTTGAGTAACAGAGTCGAAGATGACTATGCTCGTTAACCATGGGACAATTAACATAGATCAGCAGCCCAGAAAAGTTGATCCATTATTAATCTGTTAACGATAAATTGGCGGAGTAACGTGGAAGAAAAACATATTATGATTGGTGGATTAAATTTGCTGAGGTGGATAGCCTAGTTGATGCTTATATTTAGCTTTCAATTATTGTTTGATGTTTGATGCCAAAGGAATCTTCAGTGACACTCTTGATCATATTTGTTTTGCTTATTTTTGGAAGTTTGATTGTAACCCAGAGATTGCTAAGCTGGTGAATGAGGGGGAGGTAACTAAGGCTGAGACAATGACTATTGGTGAAATCTTCGCTTACATCAGGAAGGGTCCGCCAAAGTAGAACTTGAGCTGTAGATATGCCACTCAAATCAACATGCCTAACTACGTATATCACTTGGTCGTTGACGAATGCAGAAGGCGATTTTTTGTCTATAACTGTTACAAAAATTGTCTCTTTCTATCACCTCTGACAGTCCCACAGATGAAACAATACACCAATTGTTATTTGAAAAGGTAATAAAAGGTTGCCACATTCATAGTTTCAAATACAATTCTCTCTGATATTTTCATCTCCATGACCTCTTTTTGATTTCTCTTTATTTGCTTCTCCAGTTAATAGTTGGTATTCTCTGTGAATATATCCAGAATTCCAGCGTTGATACAGAACCTGGCAAAGAGGAAGAATATAGTCCATTCCTCTGACTCTTCTCTTATCTCCCTCTATAAAGGAGATGTCGCCATACGGAACTGAAGTACTCCTTTGACGGCCACCAAAAAAACTAACAGATTTTGCTTCTTCTCCATCGTTTCCTATTCTACATCAAATTTTCCCATCTTTTCAGTGTATCAACAAAATTCAATACAGGTTTGTGACTTTCTTTTTCATATCCATTATTCTATTCTGCTTAAAATACTATCCTTTGAAAATCAGGAGAAGAATATATATAGAACAAGGTAACCTAGATCACATTCAGTTCTACTATATATATAGAATCACTATGATATGTGGCTATTTACTTTTGGGAGAATCTCCGGCCCTGTCGCTATTTACTATATAAGAATCACTGTGCCCTGTGACAGGCTCACCGCTTTGTGACTATTTACAAATCAGTTTTGTTTGGCCTATCTTTAGAAAGGTAAATAAGCAAATCATATCTACTGGAGTCTAATAGACTGTTTGCGTGTTTTGCTATTGATTCCATAGAAAATGAGTAAACGGGTAATTAGAGGGGCCTGATACAACTTTATTCAAATGTTGAAAATCGATTAAAAACCAAAACCAAGTAAGGCTACAGACCTGGGTTTTACCCATATGCAAAACGAGAAAGTGGCTAGCCTATTAGATATTTGATTCCCCAGTTTTTTGGACGCATTATGTAGGAAAAGAAATTCATAGAACTGATTCTTCAAACTTTCAGAATCTCAGATCCATCTTTGCTTCTTTTTCATAACTTTGTTTCATAGCATTAATCTTCATTTTATATTATGTTTTTGATATTTTATAGTTTGTTCAGAGTGGTTATCCACTTACCCTTGCCTCCTTTTCATACCGTCTTCATCGTATTTCTCTTTAACAGCTGAAATAAATCATTAAATTAAAAATTACAGTCAAACAATTTGTTGCCACAAGTTACGTCGCATTTTCAACTTGCATACGTGAGAGGAGAGGCAAATAATGAAATTATTACATTTTTTTGAACAAAAAGAAAAAAAAAGATCTATTACATCTTGGAGGTAGATGCTTATCTAATATTAAAGTATGTAACTTACAGAGAAGACCTATTGTTTTATAATTTTGTCTACAAAGTTGTTACCAAATTTTGTGGTTGAAATTTGTTATTAAGATACCTCCGAGATTAAATCAATATAATATTATATGTAAACAACTACCAAAATCACAAAGAAAAAAAAACCATGACTTCTTTTGAAAGAAAACTCTTCCCTCAATAAAAATGTATTCTTTGCAACACACAATAAGGCTTCAATTGGTAATAACATTTTAAGAAAAGAACGTGATGAATTTGTTGTTCTTCAAAAATTGATACCAATCAAGTTGAAATTTTAATCAAATTTTCAACAAATGGTTCCACTATATTTCCTCTATTTTCCTCATCTACGGAGGAACTCATGAACAAATAATTCCTCTTCTAATTTTTTTTTCCTTAAACCTTCCTTTGATAATTATAACTCCTCTTCTAATTTTGATAAGGAACAAGTTGAATTTATAGTTTAAAGTTTTTTTTAGTGATAAAATTAAAAAGTTGGTGCAAGAAACTAAGAAAATATTTGCTCATCAACATCCAACTATCATATAAAGTTTTAAACTTATCTTTTCAATCTCATGATTATCCCATTAATTTTATAAATAGTTAATAATTCTTGGTTGCTCAAAAAAAAAGTTAATAATTCTTGCTGAGTAGAAAATCAGATAGAAGAGAATCATACAAACAAAGCAGAAATAAAGTTTGAGAGGTATATCATTGAGTTATTAGATAACAAACGATGATAAGTACATCCGTTCATCTGTTTGTTTATCAGTTATGTTTACTAATTATTCAATTCTTTATTTATTTGTAGTCAAATTTTTGTTTCAGTTCAATTCCTTAAATGAAACTTTGTTCAATATTTTCTCCATTTATTTTGTTCATTAAGTGGTTACCAATTGAAGCCTAAAGTGATCCAATTGGAGTTTGTACATGGGTGACCATGAAACTCATTTGATGTAAGGGGAAACTAACACAAAAACTATTAAAAAAAAAGAAACGATAAGTGATCTGATCAAAGTGGGAAGAGAGAAGTTGAAATTTTTTTGCCCAAAAAGAAGTTAAAAATTTTACCGAGAAGAGTTCAACCATAAAATAAAGAAACAAAATTAAAAAGGCATTAATCATACTATGATTTGGACATGTGTACTTGTGTAGCATATAGCCAACATATGAATACCAGCGCCACTTTCTAAAATTACACTTAAAATAAATTACAGAGGATTTATGAATCATCATACTCAAATTGTTGAACATGTTCATGCTATTCGAGTCAAAACAAACACATAGTGGAAATAGTGTGAAAATTACAAATCGTACTAAAGGTTTTTCAAAATCATCTTACATGAAAACATATACTAAATTTTTATTTTTAATAGTTTGCTAAATTTTTGTATTTGAAAATCTGAAACATCCATCACAAATATAACCTTAATAGTTTAGTGATGGATGTTTCAGACTTTATTTTTAATAGCTTTATTTTTAATAGTTTGTAAATGACTAAAGCAAATTACAAACTGATAAAACTATTTTTTTCACATAAGGAAATTGGAGGCAAAACCAAATGCTTAGCAAGTCTTTCAAATAGTTCATAATTTGAACAAAGAACCCAGACATGCAAACATAACCTTGGGTGTTATAACTTTTGCATGACCTTATATATAGCGATAGCTTTTTACCTATAACATCTAACACTATTATGGGAAAATCTCCGGGCGTAGCCCGGAAATAATATCTAGTTATACATAATGTGTTGTGGATGGGGTTCAATTTACCATCCTTTGTTTTTCGGTTGATATATATGGTTTGGTTTGTACATTTGTACTTGGTTTAACCTTTAATGATTTTTTCAGATGGCAAAAAAAACATTAGAGTCTACAACTTTTAAAAATAAAACTTGCAAATCTATGTACAAGAAATGAACCAGATCTGCTAAGAGCATGGTATAAATTAAAAGATATAGCTTAGGTATAAAAAATTAATAAAATAATATAAGAGATAAAGTTTAATAATAATTAGTGGTAGAATAAGTGGGAGAACCTAGCCAAAATGCTTCTTGTCTAGAACCCAAAATATACATCTCTCATCACTTATTCAATTTTTTCATTTTTTTTGACGTCAAACGGCTATTCTATTACTCAAACTTGAGGTGGCCTGGGTAACCAGACCGGAATAGAACAACCAACAAAAAGTAACTCCCTATGGAAGGATCTAGTAGTTTTAGCTAAGAAATCTGAAATCTGATTGCGAGCTCAAGGAACATGTATGATCTCAAAGTCCGGAAAACATATTAGCAGCGTCTCTATTCTCTCCAGTTCTGTTACAAAGCTTGGCCACGCAGAAAGTTCCTTTAACATTGCCATCAGCTCCTTGCAGTCCGTTCCAAATTTCTGGCATGTTGAATATTGAAGCATATTTTCCATTGCCCATCTGAGCGCCTCTACTTCCGAGTGCAAAGCTGATTCCCTTCGACTCACATTGCGGGTCCCCATGAGTTGAGTCTTTCTATCTGTGTTCATCCAAACCCATCCACACCCAGAGAAAGTAGTAGAAGATGTCCATGATCCATCTATCAAGCAAATGTTCCCCAAACATAAGATTTGAGGTTCCATACTAGAACTATCTGTTACCACAGCTGGGATCGTTTCATTTGCCTTGAACCAGGCTTGACATTCACTCTCTGCATATCTTACTAGCTCCAATGGGTCTCTATCTATTCCCCTAAATAGTTTGTCATTTCTAGCTTTCCATATGTACCAAATAATCCAAGGATAAGGATCCCTGTCTTGTTCTGGTTCCATAATCTCATTCTTCCTCCAAAATAGATAATCCATATTTGCATAAACACTTGACACAGGAAAAGTATCCTGGCTAGTTGGAGTCGTTGATAGAGCCCAAACTTGTATTGCAGGAGGACATTCAAAAATGGCATGAGTAACTGATTCCTCAGGCTCCCCACATCTTGGGCAGAAGTTATCACATCGCATATTGCGTCTTGCTAAGTTTCATTTTATTATAATGCTCTAAGATGCATTGAAATATACTGATAAAATACTCTAACATAAACTGAAACTTTAAGATATTAAACGTTACTTTATTATGGGCTGCTATTGGGCTAAAGATAGGCCAACCAAGATACTCCAAAATCATAATGTCCTCTTCTGTAGAATTTTTCTAAAATTCGTTAAGGCTTCTAAATAGAATGCTGAAAATAATGACTTTTATAAGATCTATACTGTTATAGTTTTATTCTAAATAGACTGCTGAAAATAATGACTTTTATATGAATTATCTTGTGTCAAATTCTCTATAGTTTTAGGCTTTTTATTTATTTTGCCAATATTTTCAATAATTTCAATTAATAGTTTCAATATTATGTTGATTTGTCATGTTCTTCATAATTTTAGGATAAATTTATGAAGTGAATTTGTTTGTGTCAACTTCTTCATAGTTTTAGGTTTCTTTTTTCTTATTTATCAATAATTTCAATAATTTTAAATAGTAGTTTCAATATTTATTGATTTGTCATGCTTTCTTTAATTTTATGATAAGTCATATTTTATGTTTAATTATTAATTTTAATAAATAATTTTATTGATTTAGCTGATAATTTATCATTATCACCATCTTGAGAGTAATTAAAAATATCAACAATAATATTATATTTGTTATTAAAATATTATATACATATTTATATTATATTTGGTTTAGTAATATTAAACCAATTCTATTTTAATATATATATATATATATATATATATATATATATATATATATATATATATATATGATATCACATAAGATAGAATGAATCATATATTTTTTAAGATAATTTTTTTAACAGAATCAAAATCATTCATTGTGATAATTTTTAAAAACAATTCATAAAGAATTTAAAAATATTTATATTATTATTTATAAAATAATATTTTTCGTTCTCACGTTAAAATTTAGATCGTTTAAAGTCTTTATTACACTTAATAAATAATTAGATTGAATCTGTTAGTATATAAGTACCTATAAACTGAAAATGAATTTCATTAATTTAATAATCATCATTATCTAAAATATTCTATATTATGTTATATAAAAGTATTTTAAATCATAATATTTTAAAAATAAAAATAAGTTAATGTATATAGTTTTATGTGTATATGAATGTTTTCAAGTTTATTTTATGTAATAAATATATTTTAATAAAATATTTTTTCATATATAAAAAGTTTAATATTTAATTAACAATTAAATATTTCAAAAGCATAAAAACAATTTATTCTAATAATTTTGAAATAATAATATAACTATTTACAAAATTTTGTAAATTTATTAAGCATGTAAGTGCGGACAAAACACCTAGTCATTATTGTTTATATGGTTTCATAACAAAATCTGGAAAATATCAAACCACCAAGTCCAATAACTATTTACTTTAAAATAGTGAAATATTTTGAGCATATCTTTGAAAATTTCATTAAACCTTTATTTTCCTTACTTTTGCATGCTACATACTTGCATTACAAAAATATTGGGCACAAAACAGAAGATCTCTGGAGCATGGTACCAAAGGAAGTGACAGAAGAGGGAAGGATTTATATGGGCAAGAAAACAAACGAAACAAAAAAATCATTACTATTATTCTTACTTATTCTTACTTGTTATAACTGTAGGGGACCCTTTTTGAGAAGTTAAGAGCTTTGTCGTAGTTTTGTATTTACCAAAAAAATTGTTTTTGAAGATATCAACTGAAATGTCTTATACTGAATACTTATGAAGAGTGAATACGTATAAACTAATTGTAGTGCTACCGTTCAAACATTAAACGAAATATTAAAGACAAATAAACATACAATATATAGTTTAACAACCGTAAAGTTTAAGAAAGTACGATGAGACAAAGTTACAAAAAAGTATGATGAGACATTTTTATAATCAACCAAGCATTAGCTTACAAAATAGAAGACTTAGCTTAGTGAAACAAAAGAATTTCACAAAAGAAGGATGTAATTACTTGAAAGATGGAAGGTGGTATCCGCGGTCTCGACCACTTTGTTTATCTCTTTCTCTTATCATTTTCTATTCTATATTTTGAAAATTTTGAAGTGGTTTCATTAGCTTTTCACCTCGTGATATGGTGAAGTTTATCCTAGCATCACTTATAAATCCATTTCCATCTTCTTGCTCATTATAATCAATTTGATTGAAGAGGCTGCCATGTTCAGGAGAATGTGAAGGAGCCAATGAATTGTCCGTTGAAACTAAATTGGTTTCGAAGACAATAACATGTGATGGAATTTTCTCCATAATAATAGATTATAAAACAATGTTAGTATAAAGTATTAGACTATTAGGACATTACTAGTTTATCAGTTTGATTATAAAACAATGTTAATAGTGGTATGAAGTATTAGACTATTAGTACATTATATAGCATTATTTTGACCATTTATGCCTTAGGAGACTGTGATTTTCCCGCACGCCCACAAAGTTCTATTCCCCACAAATCTTACTTTTGATTAATTCATTTTTAATTACTTTTTTTCTTTAACCATTTTATATAGCTAAAAACGTTCGATCTTTTTGATTATATTTGATCAATCTTACTTTCGCTTACTTCGCTTCCGAGAGGACGGAAACTCGTTTGAATAAAGAATAACAATATATTCAAGACACAAGAGATGAAGAAATTGTAGAAACCTAAATTTTACAGTAAAATATCTGACATCTATAAAATAATAAAAAGAGAAATCAAAATTACAATACCGAAACAAACTAGATAACAAAAAATTATAGAGTCAAAATGATAATTTTTTTTCTTAAATATTTAAACGTCTTAAAGTGTAATGATTTTATAACACTCAAACTCGAGTATATAGTTGCACTTTTTCTATTTTCTAACACCAAAGATAGAATTTATCAAAATTTTTATATGTTGTATTCTTAAATATAAAACTTAACAAAAGAAAAATGTTCAAGCGGGAGAGGCTATTGTTGTTGTTGCTCGTGTATATGTTTCAACTTATAAGCTGAATGATATGATATCCTGATTTTATACCACAAACCCCAATAGATATTTTTACCTAAAGTGAAATACTTCCTCCGTTTTAAAATGATCTATGTTTTAGAAGAAAAAAAAATTGTTTCTAAAAAATTCATATATTAGATTTTTAATGTAAATAATAATGACAAATTGTAAACTTCAAAGACATTAAATGTATTTACTGAATTTTGATTGATTAAAAATCATAAGAAATAGCTAAACACGAAAAATAATACAGTTATTGTTAAAATTTTACTTATTTTCTTAATAAATATAAAATTTTTAAAATATGTATTATTTTGAAACGGTGGAAGTAGATTTTTGTTTTAATTACTATCCATTCTTTACTTAAGCCATGTTTATTTTTTGTTACCAAAAAATAATTCATGTTTTTAAGTTACAAAAACTCAACTAAAGCAACATTAATTTTATAAATGACTTTTGATAGAAATATTAATTTTAGACTGTAAGCCTGTTTATTAAATTACGAAGTCCAAAATTTGAATAGGGGTGGGCACTACGGTTATTTTATCGGTTCGGTTCGGATTCGGTTCGGTTCTATAAATTTTCATGTTGAAGTAAACCATATTTAGTTTGGTTTGGATCGGTTTTGGTTCGGTTTATATTTCGGTTCAGTTTGTGTTTCGGTTTGGTTTAATCAGATTTTCTTAGTTTAGTTCTTTTAGAAAAAATCATGTTTTGAAACATCAAAGAATAGTCATGAAATCATCATATTGGTGACAATAAAAAATAAATTATGTGAATTAAATCTAATATAGAACTAAATCAATAATTTCTTTGTGTTTAAACGTAAAACCAAACATAAAACCAAATATTAAAATGTAATCTACTTATTTTAATTATTATCTTTGAACGTAATAAAAATACTATAGGCAATAAGAGTGACACTTCGGTTATTTTAGGGATTCGGTTTCGATTCGGTTCGGTTTGACTAATTCGGTTCTAGAATTTTTCCAACCGAAGTAAATCATAAGTAGTTTGGTTCGATTTTGACTCGGTTCGGTTAGTTCGGTTTGATTCGGTTCGGTTCAGTTTTTTTGCCCGTTCCTTCTATTCAATTTATATTTAGTGGACATTTAATAAATATAACATTTAAAATTTTGTAAATTATCTTTTTAAATATTCAGTTATTATTTAAATCAACTCTGATCTTGGAATGTGGCTATATTACTTTATAATATCCAACAATATTTAGTTATTCCGAAGTATTTTTTTCATCAAAAATTGACCAAAAATGATCTAAAACAATTTAGTCAAAATCAGATTCCAACATAAATTTCTCAAGAAGTTAGAAATTTAATTTTAGGAAATTATAGATTTGAAAAATAGAAACAACAACACATGGACGTCATCGTTTTCTGAAGATTATTTATTAATAAAGTATGAAGTTTTTGTATGTAAACATGATATATTTTGAAATTTGAAGTCTAAAGTTTTGTCCCTAGAATTGAGGAATTCCACTTACCAAGATTCTCTTAATTTGCTCAAACTCAGTCTCTTCACCAATTAGCGAATAATTATGTTTAGCTAGTAAGCCTATCTAGCTGGGTTGAGTTATGAAGTAAAAAATGTTACAATAAATAACGCGGAATATAAGTTATATGAAAAAATACATTTTAACATGAGGAAACCAATTGAAGTACTGTTGACAAAGAAAAAAAAAGTAGAAATGAAATACAGTTTCGAGTTTCTATTTGACCTGTTGACTTTTATTGCACTTATTATTAGGACCAAATAAACTGCTAACTCAGAGAAGAGGACCACCTTCCGGGCAGAAGCCGCAGAACGGTCACGTGTTCGGGCAGGTTGGTCTATGAATATCGTAACGACGACGTCATCAAGTTCACCTAAATAGTAGCAGCTCGCTCGGCATTGACGACGCCACGATCCCTCGCAAAGGTCCAATTGGGCCCCGGCCCACGAAGGTTATTATTTATTTATATCTAATTTATTTATTCCTCCCTTCTTATAAATCACTCTTCACTTGATACTACTCCATCATATATCTCACCGTTTATACTCTCTCTCTCTGTCTTTCTACTTCTCTCTCTCTCAAATGGAACAGAGAGAAGAGTTCTCATGGATGAAAGAAGCGAAACAGAAGTTTCTCCAAGGTAATATGCATATCATGCATAAAAATATATTTGTTTATGTATTTTTGATGTATGTAATGTGTAGAGTTAGGGTTTCATCGGTTGGAAATCCTGGTTTTTCATTGTTGATATCTTAATGATATAGAACAGAAAAAATGATAGGTACTGAATTATATAATACTTATATGCCTACATATATATTTATGTAGTGTAGGTTTACATACATTTATCCACACGATCGACCACACACTTTCGCGAATTTCGATTTACGAAGATGAGTGTTCTGAGTTATCGCCACATGTTTGTTTGCATATATGTATCAGAAGTATTAATATGCTCAACCTAACACATGTGCTATATAAACATGCATGTTTATATATAGAGTCATGTAAATATATCTATTTCCATAGACTAGCTTTATTATCATGTACTTGTGTATGTTTTTCGATAGATAATGTTTTAGACTTTTAAAGCTAAGTTAGTATAAACCCTTTAACAAAAAAAAAAAAAGCTAAGTTAGTATAGAGTAATAATCAAAAACACTATGGACTATCTGGATCCACTAATTATATATACACGCATATTTGTTTATACAAAGAGTAATAAGTTCTTCTTGTGTGTGCAGGCAATAGCGTGAACATAAACCTCATGATGCATAGAAACTACTGGGTCCGTTGTGCTGAAACACTAAGTTTCTTCTCGGAACTCCAATTACATTGATAGTCTGGTGTTATCCCAACTTGAGCTCATTGTCAATTTTTTCTTTTTTTTAATTTCTTTCTCCCATTAAATGATTTTTATTTTCTTGACCTTGTAAGGCCTTTTCTTGACCTTGTAAGACCCCATCCCTTTCTAAGTGTCTCCTTCTTCTATCCTTTCACAGATTTTTTTTTATCTCTTTTCGGTGTAAGATATGTATGTATATCTACCCTTAATTCGTCCGAGTCATCTTCTCCTACCTTGTCTATCCCTCCTGAGCTAATCCTTACATCTTTTTGTTAGTCCATTGATGTATGGCTGATATAAATTTCAAATAAAAAATTTAGTTTTAACATTTGTTTGTGTTGGTTGCGTTGTTGTAATAAAAGTTAAAGGAGGTGAAAAAAAAGTCTCACTATCGAGGGGACTGGCAAAAGGCAATGAATAAGGAAACGGGCAAAAAGAATTATGCCTTTACTCTCTATCTTTAAAGCTTTGGACAGGAATTTACTTTTGTTTTATGTGTTGTGTTTGTTTGGGTCTAACTGACCCCAAAGCCAAACCAGAGAACACTCTTATTAATTATTCCCTCAGAACCATTTATTGTCTCTTTCTCTCTATCTCTCTCATTCACTCGTGACTATGTTTCTCACTGTCTGTAGTCTGTACTAGTATATCCCTTTTACCAAATAGCATTCTCTAACTGTGGTTAAACCTATTGACAGATGGGTAAGATTGGAAGTTTTATACACGGAAAGGTAAGAAGTTTTGGGTTATTAAGTATTTCACTTTCTACAGAGATGATCAACAAATTAATCAAATTAAATGTTTGTAGAAAAGTGTGTTTATTAAGATGAGCACAGCTTATATTGAAATACTTTCCACATGTTTAATACAATCTTCTGTTTTCCGATTAACCACACTTGTTCTATTAGGCTATTACTTTCTTTAATAGTACAATCTTCTGTTTTCTCATATATGCATCAAATAATTCCATAAGACCTTGTTGATGTGGGGAGACTTGGTTCTGTGTTTTAAATTTCCACATTGCCTTTTTCAATGGTAAAAAAATCCACGCATAATTATTAGTTTGATTTTTAGAGGAGTCAAATGGAGAGAAGGGGGTAATAAGCTTTACTGAGGAGAGGGCAAAAGCTGAGCCACCCTTTTGTGTTGTATACGAGAATAAATGTTGCTTGTTTTTTTTATCTCATATCTTTTTGCCATTCCTCATAAATACCCATCATGTGAGTACTTATGATCAGTCTCAAATATCATAATTGTACATTTATACAGTTGATTTATTGATAGCTTTCATTTCAAATCAACGACCCTGTATCCAGTGTATATATACTTATAATTGTTTTACAGGCGATTTGATATATCCGTTTCATATTCCAGATTTGAATTCTTAAATCGGCTTAGTAATATTTATCAATTAATCAATTTTATATCTGAAAAACTATTGAGATTTGAATTCTAAATTTTCTTTTTAGATTAAACAATTTTTCATATTTATGAGCTAGACCAACACTGTCTTCTCCTCTTGATTTTTCTGTTTTAATTGGGTTTATAAATTTATATGGTAGAGAGATAACACAACAAGGAGTCAAGGACATTAGATAAGGCCGGTCACATGATGGATGCATCTGCCAAACCTGTTCACTATGATTTTATTTTAAATTTACCCGTCACTAGAGTATTTAGGGTTAGTGATCATGTTATGCCTAGACCAAGCATACTTAAGCTAGCATATTTCATGTACTATATTTTCCAAAATAATTTATAGGACTGGGCGTTCAGTCCATTCGGGTTTCGGGTTTTCGGGGTCAAAGATTTCAGCCCTATTCGGATATTTCTAAATTTCGGTTCGGGTCCGGTTCGGATCTTTGCGGGTTCGGTTCAGGTTCGGATAACCCATTTAAAATGTTTTTAAATTTTCAAAATTCATTATATACTTAAAATTTTCAAAATCTATAAGAAAGATAATATATTACATATAAATTTTCATAACATATATGTCAAAATACCTTAATTTAACATATAAATTGGTTTTCTTTGAATATTTGGATAAAAAATCAATAGATATTTAACTATTTTGGTGTTTTCAGTATACTTTAGCTATTTTAAACATTCATTTTTGAATATTTGCATATATTTTCCAAGTATTTTGGAAAACTTAAAGGTATCTTATATATTTTTAATATTTTTAATATACATTATATATAAAAACAATGTATATATTTAAGTATATAAATTTATTTCGGATACATTCGGGTACCCAAAATATTTCGGTTCGGATCGGGTTCGGTTTCGGTTCTTTAAATACCGAAATTTTGAACCCGTTCGGATATTTAATCAATTTCGGTTCGGGTTCGGTGCTACTTTTTCGGATCGGATTCGGTTCGGTTTTTCGGGTTCGGATTTTTTGCCCAGCCCTAATAATTTATCTCAAGTTGCAAGTTGGGCAGACATCATTTACACCACAATAGTATACCTCAAAACCATTTTACTTCTAGCTTGTTTCATTTTAGTAAATGTAATAAGTTAATAACTAATGATTCATCAATCTAACTATATAACATCAAACTTGTTTCATCAATATACCTATCTAAAAAAGTCTCCTTTGATGTAAGCTTGATGTAGTGTATTTGTTAACTAACGATAAAAATATTTTGTAACAAAACATCGTCTAGTGTAGTGGATTTTGTTAAAATTTGAATCCTTATAAGTAAATCGAAGTTTACAAACGAGTAACGATATTAGGGAGTATTGTTAGCTACTCCAAAGTTAATACTTCAATTAATTAATTGGATTCAATACTTTGTCAGCGGCCCCTTCAATTATGGTAGTGGAACGGTGGTGAGATTAATTATACGAAGTCTTTGGTCAAAATCAGTTCCCAATATCAATGTTAAATTTTATTATAATCATTGCCATGTTCGACTTTTAGGAAATTTCGAAATGTAATTTTATGTTCAATAATTAAAGAGACTTTACAGAAAACAAAAATTGGCATTTTTATTTTGGTTCTTATGATATTCCTATAATTGATGTTATATGGTGGTGGTACGTTCTACCACGAAATGATTGTGTCTGCAAGTGGACAATCTAGCTTTTAAAAAATAAAAAGGGTTTGCAACATCTTACCTCCTTTATTAGAAACGGTACCAAACATGTATAGCATTAAAAAGGCTTTGAATTTTTGTAGATATAATAACATAGTGACTTATTGGAATTTTAATTTGGGTGCATAATTTTTTTCAGCTAATTCCATAAACTAAAACAAATTCAGTCAATGAATAATTTTTACCAATGCAGTGTAACCTGCATAGAAAAGAAGAGATTTTATTTCCATAACGTTAGCAAACAATACGGAGAACGAATGTAAACTACAAATCTCAGAAGAAATTACGAAGTCATGGTTCGAAAAGTCATTAATCATCTTAACTAACTGTTTTCATATGAGGTTGGAAAATTACAATGTGATATGCGATTATATATATATATAATTTTTTTTGGACAACAGCGATTATATATATTTATAAGAGATCAAATGAGAGCATCAAGTGTTTTTTTGGCGCATTTATAGTCCTGTTATATTTTCACATAGCCACTATGTCAACTTTAGGTAGTTACCTTATGCTCTTGGGTTTTAGTTCATATTCGATGTCTACTTTGGTCACAAAGACCTGTTTCTTTTTTCAATGTGAATCACCAGCACTTTCTAGGTTAGGACATTTACAAATGTAGTTTCAGAATAAGCGAGTTACAGTTTTGTGTGTTTATAACACAGGCTCCAAATGGTGACTAAGGGAATGTGTGGGAATAACTAATTCCTTAGCATTCCTTACAATTTACACCATTTACAAGGAATATTTGTTACCTATGATTCCTTAACATTCCTTAAGATTTATGGAATAAAAGACTACAACTATTCCTTATAAAATTAGAAGAGGAATGAATTTTACTTTTATTTTATTTCTTTTCATTCCATTTTTCCTATTCCTTTTATTCTTTTTGTGGTTACCAGTGAGAACCGATCTAAAAAAAAAAGCTCTTTGAAGGAATTACCTGCAAAATATATTTCTACTTTGTATTTAAAGAAACACCATTTACACTTACTGTTGTTTTGTTTTGTCATCCACTTATTGTTGTTTCTTGTTCATAAAAAAGATCATCTTCAGCAGAGAAAATCGATAATGAATTGAGTTTATATTCTATACACCTACGGTTTGGTTTGTGGATTAGAATAATTTGTCCGTAAGAATGGTGATGATCACTGTAAGTCTGTACCACCAAGATTGATACATACGCACATACATCAAATGTGGATATAAATGGAAGGGAGATGAAGAAGAAGGATGCGACAAGATATTTCAAACTTTATACTAAGAATGGGCAACTTCTTATCATGGTTGCCTCACTCATTGATAATTCTCTTTTCTTCTTCTTCTTCTTCTTCTTAATATCGTTCCTTTTCCCCAACTTCTTTGGCTTTCGTGTTCTTTCTTTTCAAACTCTTTTAATGTGATTCCCACTTTATCTGTAATAAAGTTAATTATTTGATTTATAAAGATACGAGACTAAGCTGATTGTGATGCGTTTAACATTTCTATAATCATAATAAACTATCAACGGTTACATTTTACTTAAAATATGTTCTCCCATCTCCTTCTTTCTATGCTTAGCTTGTATGAACTGAACTAGCACTCTATTCAAACAACCACCAAAAAAAGGAATAAACGGAACTCATTATGCGGGGACATTTGTTTGTACATCTCTCTCGGCCCGTTTCATTGAAAGTTTCAAGGGCCCAAATATTACAAAGCCCGGCCCGATTTGTTTCGTATAAACTTTTGTTTATATTATTGTTCACCCCGTGAAACACGACAAGACCCAACCCAAATTTTCTACCTACCCAAAAAAAAAAAGATCCGAAAAACGTCGTCGTATAAGCCACCCGTCTTCTTCTTCTTCGTCTTGATTTTTGGTTCAGCAAATCGGCTTCCCGAAAATATTTTCTCTGCTTGAGATTTCTCTTTCCACGCAATCATTAATTTTCGTGATCGTTAACTCCAAGCCCCCACCCACCTAGGTGTAAATCGGTTCTTAGTTTCAATCGAAGCGGAATAGGCCAACAGTAGCTGAGATTTTTTTTTTTAGGTTATTGGAGGAGGAGGGGTGAATCTTGTAATTTTTCATTTCTAGGGTTAGCTTTTTTAAAAAGAATGTTTTTCTCCGGCGATCCTTCGACTCGGAAGCGAGTTGATTTAGGTGGCCGGAGCAGTAAGGAGAGAGACGCTAAGAAGCTTCTGGAGCAGACCAGGACGGAGCGTAATCGCCGTTTGCTTCAGAAGCAGCAGAATGCCGCCGCCCTCAAAATTCAGGTTTTAAATTCTTCAATCTAAATCAACAGTGGACTGTGTTTCCCTAAGCAATGTAGAAGTGTTAAGCTTAAAGGTGTCTCCTTTTGATGATAGCTTTGGGGTTTCTGAATCTCAGTTGATTTGGCTTATGGAACACATTTTTGCTTGAGCATTTGATCCTTTTCGTGTTCAGGCGATAATAATGGTCTCCTTTGGGGTAGTGGGGTTTAGGATTTAACCATTATTAGTACTATTACGAAATGCTAGCTGGTGGCTGCAGATGAAACACTTTATTTGGTGGCTAAAGGCATTTACTTGATGGGCAAAAGTGCTGACTGGTGACAAATTTTTTTGGCTTCAGAAATTCTTTAGAGGTAGAAGATCAGTGGCCATTGAGCGTTCCAAGGTCAGGCGTGACTTCTGTGAAACCTTTGGTGATAATTGCCAGAATGTCGACAGGTATTTTTCTTTGCTCTAATACTATTGCTACTTTTTTTTCTTTTCTGGTTGCTTATTATTGTCTTTTTGACCCTCTTGATGTTTAATTTCTGCATTCAGGCGTTGCTTTGAGCCAGGTTCAAGTTTCCTCCGTCAGTTACTGTTTTTCTTCAAGGCACATAACTCTGGGGATTTTGTGATTCTTGTGGAGACGTGTCGCCTACTGAAAAGTTTTGCTCAGAGCAATGGTATTTCCAATATCTATGCTTGTTCCTTTTGGTCTGTTCATTCTTGGGTTTGATTAGCGTGCTTTAACTTTCTAGGTAACTCTTATGTATGGGGAAGCATGTTCTGACTCATCATTTTACTTAAATAAGTTATTGATGGCTTTTGTACACTATATTATTACTAAATTTGGCTTCAAGAACAACCTTTTTCTAGTTTCTTCCCCGATAATGACTGGGATCTTACTTAATGATGTTTGAATTTTCATAATATGACAGGTGACATTCTCAGCCTTTTCTCTGGCTTGGACTATTCCGCTGAGCATAACTTGGTGGATTTTAGAGTAAAGAAACTTGCTTTTACCTGCATCGAGGCTATACATCAGAATAGGTTATTATTATTACTTTTTCTTGTTTGCTGTCATCTCTCATTTAAATGCAATAGCCTTTTTGTATCAAACTGTGATCTACTATCACTATATTAGCTTTATTTCAGTTCTATTATTAATCTGTTCAGTGTTGCCTCCTGATTTGAATCAGCAGGGACCGTTTAAGGGATCAGCTGTTAGTTACTATTGAAGAAGCTAGCACCTCAACAGCTATCTTGTTGGAGGCAATGTCATTGATGCTGGATCCTAAGCTGCCTTGGGTTTGCAAAACTGTGAGTTATCTACAGAAAAGAAACATATTCAAACTGGTCAGAGAAATCGTCATTACAGCTAAGGTATTCTCCAGTAGCTCCTCAATATTGTCCCCAACCCTCCATTTCTTTTAATGTACTCCACATTTTTGAATTGATGTTCCATACTTGCCAACCTCTCCTCTTGAAGCATTTGTGTTGTGATGTAGGAAAGCCCTAGAGGTCAGAGTATGACCGGTAGCATTCTTTCACTAGAAAGAGTACTAATCCTGGTAGTACCTCATGTTGGCCGTGAGCCATGTTGCTGCCCTGTTGTTGATCCACGTTGGAGTTTCTCATCTATGATCCTTACAATACCCTTGATATGGCAGCTCTTCCCAAACCTGAAAGTGGTTGGTTCCTGAACTCATGTCTTTTAGTCACGGATAGACGCTAAACACAATATATGCATTATCATCTTGGCTAAAAGGATAGTTTTTTTGAACAAGTTTATAACCCTGAGCTACATATTGTTTTAATTGTCTGCATCCATTTAAACTTTGGTAAACTCATAGTTTCATGGTCCAGGTCTTTGCCAACCCAAATTTAAGTCAACAATACATTCACCAGATGGCTTTCTGTATTCAAAAGGATACACATGTTCTCCCAATAGATACAAGCACAGAGTTCCCTGGTTATGCTTGTCTTCTTGGTAATACGCTGGAAACTGCAAATGTGGTGTTGTCACAGCCTGACTGTTCATTGGATATGGTGGGTTCTTGATGCAGTTTATTTCAATCACAAAATATTGTCCTCTCGGTTCTGTTTGACTCTAAGGTTTCCTTGTTTTTGTTTTTTATTTTGACCAGGCAGTTGACATTGCATCAGTTGCAACTTTCTTGTTAGAGAGACTTCCTCCTGTGAAGTCATCAGATAAAGAAAGCAGACAGAGTATGGCATTTGTTTTGTTTCACAGGACATTGTTTCATTATTCTAAATTTTACTGTCCATTCTGCTCGCGGAGTTCTTCATTAATTTGATCGTATTCTGAAATAGTCATGCACTTTAATCGTGGTTCAGGCTCTTCTGAGGAGGATGATATGTTGATTGACGATATACCAGAATTAGTCTTGAATAAGACTCTGGAGCAGCAGATAATCACCAATGCTATAGACTCACGTTTTCTTCTGCAGTTAGTATGTACACATTCCCTGTCATGTGAAACCATATTTAGTGTTATTCCTCCTCTGGGTCAAGTGAGTTATTAATTTTAACCTAAGTTATTTTATTGTCAACTATGCAGACAAATGTTTTGTTCCATCAAGTTTCGCTTGGTACCCAGCCATCTGATGAAGATAAAGAAGCACAAGCTATTGGCACAGCCAGTTCTTTTCTGTATGCAGCATTCAACACTCTCCCTCTTGAGAGAATCATGACAGTTTTGGCTTATAGAACCGAGCTTGTAGTTGTGTTATGGAATTATATGAAACGATGCCATGAGAACCAGAAGTGGTCATCCATGCCTAATCTCCTAGCTTACCTTCCAGGAGATGCTCCGGGTTGGCTATTACCTCTGGTTGTTTTTTGTCCTGTTTATAAGTAAGGTTTGCTTTATTTAATACCAATTTTTTTTGTATTATTCTTGATACTTGATACTTGTCGTGTGACTATAATTAAGTTAGGGTTGTGAGGGTGATTTAATACTTAAATCTGATTTAACACTTAAATCTGATTTAACATTGATCAGGCATATGCTTATGATAGTCGACAGTGAGGAGTTTTACGAACGAGAGAAGCCACTGTCGCTACAAGATATCAGGTTGCTTATCATCATTCTCAAGCAAGTAAGTGTTATGACGGGTCCTTTAAGTAGTCTTGTAACTTTGGTATGAAGAGTTTTCGGAGATATGATTGAAGACACTTGCATAACGTTCAAACACGTAACACAAAATTTAAAGACGTGATTAGCTAAGGCCTTAGATGGCTATCTGTAATATAATAGTTTGTAAACTAGATTTTTTGTTTTCGTATGGTTGCGTTGTGGCAGTGGTTGTTAAAATTCTGCACCAAAATAGCATCTAATGTGCCATGCTTATTAATTTTACAATTGTTCTTGTGTATGATGGTCTTTTATTCCAGGCATTATGGCAGTTACTATGGGTAAATCCACTTACGCAGCCTAGCACTGGGAAATCTGTCTCCAACAACCTCTCAAAGAAGAACCCTGTTGCCTTGATTCAAAACAGGGTTGGGGTTGTAGTTGCTGAATTACTTTCACAGGTTATTGTTCATTTTATGGCTATGTTGACTGTGAGTCAGGATAACTTGGCAAAGATCTTTGTTCACTTTTTCGTTTTGTCATTATTTTTACCGCAGTTGCAAGATTGGAACAACCGGCAACAATTCACTTCCTCGAGCGATTTCCAAGCTGATACAGTCAATGAATATTTTATTTCCCAGGTGACAAAACACTTAAGTTTCGTTTAGTGCTTGTTCCTCTATCTTATTGAATAATTCACGTTAATTTTCCCCTACCATAGTACCATTGCTGATATTCTTTTCCTTTCTCCAGGCAATAGCGGAAGGTACAAGAGCCAACTACATACTGATGAACGCTCCGTTCCTGATTCCATTTACAAGCAGAGTCAAGATATTCACAGTGAGTGGTTGTTAGGATGTGTATCTCTGGTGAATGATTGTCATTTGTTGGGTTTGAGGAACTTAGGAATGCAAATTAACATACACTTGCTGGACATATTTGTAGACACAATTAGCAACGGCGAGGGAGAGTCATGATCATGGATCTCAAGCCATTTTTGCTCGAAATCGGTTTAGAATACGAAGAGATCACATCTTGGAAGATGCTTACAATCAAATGAGTGCATTGTCAGAAGATGATCTCCGGGGATCGGTATGTTCTGTCTCTTGCCTTGTATTTTGTCCTCAAGCAGTTGCTTGTTCACTGTTGCAAACAGATGCATATTTTCTTTCCTGTGTTTCTGATTTTGTTTGCTTTTGTAATTACTTATAATGCAAATATCTACCGGCTGTAGATTCGCGTGACATTTGTAAATGAACTTGGAGTTGAGGAAGCTGGTATTGATGGTGGTGGCATTTTTAAAGACTTCATGGAGAAAATTACCCGAGCAGCCTTTGATGTGCAATATGGGTTGTTTAAGGTGGCATGTCTAGTTTTACTCAAGTTTTCGTGGACATAATTTACCACTCTCCATCAATGTTTGCATGTAGTCTACCTTTTTTAAATCTTGTAAATGCGTTCTTTCAGGAGACCGTTGATCACATGCTTTATCCTAATCCTGGATCAGGAATGGTACATGACCAGCATCTCCAGTTCTTTCATTTTCTCGGCACTCTTCTCGCAAAAGTATGTTCCCATAGAAATTTTATTTGGTTTGACCTTTTTCTTTATTGAAGTTGATTTTCCATCTTTTAAGAAAAGACACATGAAATGTTTTTCCCCGTTTTGTTGTTGCAGGCTATGTTTGAAGGGATTCTAGTTGATATACCATTTGCAACGTTTTTCCTCAGCAAATTGAAACACAAGTACTGTTAATTTTATTTCTAATTCATCTGTTTGTTAATCCCGCATAGTCCCTGTGAATACGTCGTAAACTTCTATTTACCGTTGGCTAGGTACAACTATTTGAACGATTTGCCTTCTCTGGATCCTGAGTTGTATAAGCATCTTATATTTCTCAAGGTCAGTATTGCTTCCTCTTATTGTGGAACCGAGAACTAGCTGTTAGCATATGTGGAAGAATGGTGAAATCAGTTTGTGTTCCTAGGATGATTTTGGATGTTCTTATGAGCTTTTCTTTTATCCACTACTTGCAGCGTTATAAGGGTAATATCTCAGAGTTGGAGCTTTACTTTGTTATTCTCAACAATGAATATGGAGAGAGGACAGAGGAAGAGTTACTTCCAGGGGGCAAAGACATGCGAGTTACAAATGAGAATGTTATAACTTTCATTCATCTGGTTTCGAATCATCGGTTGAATTTCCAGGTACCGGCACTTTACCTCTTCTTTATTTTAGCATGAGGTCACCCATATCATCCCATTTTTTGTGTGTGTTGCAGATACGCCAACAGAGTTCTCATTTCTTGAGAGGGTTTCAGCAACTCATTCCAAAAGAATGTATCGACATGTTCAATGAACATGAGCTTCAGGTTCCAATGGATAACTATGCTCCGGATGGTTAAAACCATTACTGACTTGTTAGTTGTGTTTATACCTTTTGTGGGGTTTTGGTTGTAGGTTCTTATATCTGGTTCAGCTGATAGTTTGGATATTGACGACTTGCGTCAGAACACTAATTATACCGGAGGCTACAATGCTGTGAGTTGTTCTTTGCTATCAGCAGAATTGCCATTCATTAAGTGGTTAGAACATTGTTATATGATAACACATGGCTGTGTTTTCTTGACAGGGACATTATGTGATTGATATGTTCTGGGAAGTTCTGAAAAGCTTCTCAACCGAAAACCAGAAGAAGTTCTTAAAGTAAGTCAAGTTATCACATGAATCTTTTGTGTGTTTCTCAACGGAACTGAGAAGGAACTACTAACATCTATCGTCTTTATTTACAGATTTGTGACAGGCTGTTCGAGAGGACCACTGCTTGGTTTCAAATACTTGGAACCTGCTTTCTGTATACAGAGGTAACCTCCTTACACAGGACTCTTAATCATCTTGCCTTTTGAAATTGCTGAAATTCATTAAAGATGCATCATCGTCGTTGGGACTGTGTTTCAGGGCTGCGGGTAGCGCGAGTAACGAAGCAGTTGATAGACTACCTACATCAGCCACTTGTATGAACCTTCTCAAGCTTCCTCCCTATCAAAGGTTTGTCCTCCCCATTAATATACATCATCAGTGTTGGTTCTTTACTCATTTCGAGAAAACTTCATCATTTGTCTCGAATAAATTGTCTTGCACTCGATCCTACATAACTGGAGAAAGCAAAATTAAAACATCTCTTTTGTCGATGATGCAGCAAAGAGCAACTTGAGACCAAATTGATGTACGCCATAAGCGCAGAAGCAGGTTTTGACCTGAGCTGAGTAGCTTTTGTGACTTTGTCGCACGGAGAAACAGATGAAAGACAAAGGGGGTGCTTGATAGAAGAAGACAGGAGAAGAAGAAGAATCAAAAGCATGTTTCTTGGATGTGGAAGAAAAAAAATCCGTTTCTGTTTTTCCTTTTTCTTTTGTAATATATATTCAAGGATGATGGTAAATATCTTTTGAGTGCATAATAATACATAGGAAAGGAAACGTGACATTTTGGTTTGGAGAATAAGTGAACCATGTCATCAGATTTGCAAGCAACACAAAATCCACACAACCAGACAAAATCATACAATCAAAGTCTTTATCTAACTTTGATATAATTCTCCATACATGTGACATGGTTGATTCGTGATCAATGAAACTTACTTCTTAACATCTACAAAACGCTCGGGTGTTTGTTTTACAATATATATGTAGATATTTAGAAATACAACAATGTATTAAGATACTGACCATATATTGCATTATTGGATAATAGTTTCTTCATTGGTGTGTTGCCGGGTCAAACTTATATTTAATTTAATTTAATATTAATCGATTGCATATTGCTTGATTGTAGGCGTGATTCAATTTAGAAAATATAATTTCATTAATTTAATCGATTATCATAGAAAAAGGTAATCTAATTATGAAGTTTAGATTTTTATTGATTCACTCGTGATTAGGAATTATTTGTAAGATATTGTTTGATCATAGTAAAGATATATTCAAAAATCTGATTGTGACAATATTCAAAAATCGTAATCAAAGAAACTTATAGTAAATGTGAATATAATTGAAAATAGTCATAAACTCTATTATGTTACAAAAAAAGGTCATAAGTCTATTTAAAGAATCATAAGTTTTTGTATAATACAACTAACTGGTTTAATGTTATATACAATACAACACATGCAAATTTAAATAGAGCATGACAAACAGGTACCTCTGCACAAAGAAGTCATCCAAGAATAATACTACTATAACAATACAAATAGTGGATTTTACCATCTCAAGAAATAATCTAATGGTTTGTACAACTTTATAATATTCAAAACACAACCCACGAATATCTAAAATAAAAACTCATAACACACAATAATTATTAGTTACTCAATAACAGAACGTTAGGAATTAGGTGAATAAAAAAAGCAAATCATTCCTAAATCAAATTCCAATAATTACGCAATAAGTCAAACGCTCTTTAAACACACATCGTAACATTAAAAACACGAGATTTTCGTTATAACCATCCTTAAAAGCTATATAAAACCTTCCTCAGTAAAGTTTCTGTCCAAACAAAATACAAACTTATAATAACACAAAACCATGGTTTCCCCTCCAGAATCAGAAACACCACCTTCTTTCCAAGACCTTGACTACAGCTACTTCTCGGCTATCTTCTCAGTATGGTCGATACCACACTGCCTTAATGGAGATGTGTTTGAAGAATAAAAATTATGAAGCTCACTATATCGAGGGACTAAAGAAGTATTTCTACTTCAATAACACTATCCTTTGGATCACAGTGGAGGTGATCCAATCCTTTGGTTGTGTTCTTGTTGTGGAAATACTCCTTTATGCCTTCGATGTAGTGAGCCTCATGATTGTTATTACCACCGCGCGGTTATTAATTTTTTTTCTTTATTGTAATTTGCCAAGGAATTGAATCAATTGATGTAGTTTGTGAAGTGTTACTTAAACTGTGCAGTAGGTGTATATAGAATTGTATATTATGTGATCAGTGAGTTTTTCTTGGTTAACCGTATGTCTCTTTGTGTGGCTAGAACAGGTTACATTGTGGTGAGTTTATGAGTTTCTTATTTTTTGTGTTCAAACGGCTTATCCCGAAAGTATACGATTATATGTTTGCTGTTTCTTTGAATTTGTTTAATTTTTTTTGTTAGTAGTTTTATGTGTGTTCAGTTAATTTATTGTTTTGGTGTTTTTAGGGTGGGAATAAGTTTATTTTAAATTTCATTGCAGAGTTAATACAAATTTTTAAAATAGAAAATGTTTAATTGTTTTTATTTTAAAATTCATTTTTTGTTTAGGCTGTAGTCTTCATTTTTTGAAGCTCAGAGAGTATAAAAATCCCCTTTTTAACATGAACGACATTTATGAATGGCTGACCTTAAACTTTATTGATTTATAAAGTTAGAGACACTGCTTAATAAGTAAATACACGTTAATGATCCCTTTATTATTTAAAGTTATAATAATTCTTACACCAGTAAGAAATAGTTTACAGAAAATTAAAGAGACCTGCCAAAGTTGACTACATGTAGAAATAAACAATTGAAATGAAACGAAAGCTACGTGGGGTTGAAAGTTAGATGTCCTTGCGAGAATCACTCACGGGGTCGTTTGCGTTTGTTCTTCTCGGCTGCATGCAGAACCTGGCAGACTTGCTTCACCAACTCTCAGTGAAATCTTTGGCGTATCACCCATGTTGCTGGCAGATTCTGTTGCTTGTCCATATTCCATATCCAGGACTGGCGGTGGTGTGCTACTCTAAGAAACTGTAGGACATGTGTTAGTTTATATCATCAATTTAGAAAACTGTGAATACATAGATTATCCTACATCTACCTGAGTGCCAAATAAGAACTGAAGCTTCACTAATTGTTGAGAACGGAGTTAAATTGTAGGGAGTCACACGTAGCTTGGAAACATATTCATTGCCAGTTAGCTCCTCAAGACATTTTGGTACCTCCATTTCCTCACCGCTACTCCGTTGAATTAGGTTGGAGGTTTGTGGGGTCTTAGAGTAAAGTATAAAGAAGAATTGTGAAAGGAAAACGAATTTCCTCAAGAACCAGACTTGCTGACTCTTTCTTAGTTATTTAGTTTTGTTATCTCTCTGTCAAAGACCACAAAATTGGTTTCTGCTTTTTTTTTTTACAACAAAAACTCCATATTTTATTAAGAAGTTTCCGATTGGTTGGTTTGAGCCATCCGATTCGGAATTCTTGGGTTTACATGGGAAAAGATTTTACCACGAGCTCGAGCATCTTTGGCAAGAGCATCAGGCTCGGATATTACAAGAACGGGGAATAAAACGTAGAGAGAAAAAATTAAACATAGAACGAAGGTGATGAAACTCTTCAAGTTCGACCAATAAAGCTGGCCAGTCGTCTTCTTTTTCGTCGGTTATGATCTTGACCATTTGATGACAATCTGTCTCAAAGGTCATATCTAGTTGATCCATTTGAAGTGAGGACTTCATAGCCCACAGCAAAGTTTGAAGCTCTGCGTGTAGGGGGGTGAGACCCCGGTTACTAGAGAATGAACCGGTGATCGTGTCCCCTTCCCCGTTCAAAAGGACCATACCTCCGCCAAATAGTGCATCGTCTTTATGCCATGAAGCATCGATCGAGCATCTAGGGCCGTGGGATTGTGCGTGCGGTAGTGGTGGCGTGACTTCTTCTTCTTCGTTTGAATGTAGGATCTGCGCCAGCTTCCAGTTGCCTGCTTCCGAGATAGCTACTTGGACCGTATCCAGAGGGGAAGTGTCCTTCCCGTTAAAAAGTTTATCGTTTCTAGCTTTCCATATGTACCACAAGATCCAGGGCACGTTCTCCAAGATAGAGGTCAGAATACCAAGATCTTTTGCGCGCCAGAGGAGGTGGTTTAGGTTGCTGAAGATTGACGAGCTCGGGAAGATACCCGGAGAGTGGGGAAGGTGAGCCAGAGCCCATGTCTGTACCGATGGTGGGCATTCGAAGAGTAGGTGGTTTATGGTCTCGTTGTCGGCTACACAGCGAGGACAATTCCTCTCTTTGCTACAGTGACGGTCTGAAAGTCGGCTGCAAACTGGAACACAGTCTGAGAGTGCCTGCCAGATAAAGTGTTTGATCTTTCTTGACGTTTTGACAGACCAAGCTTTGGATTTTAGGGCTGTAGTACTAGGCTCGGTAACGGGGACTGTGGCGAGAGATGAGTCCATTGCCATAGCAAGAGTATATCCTGACTGGACTGTATAGGCTCCTGACTTGGTGGATGCCCAAACAAAGCTGTCTGGACGACTGGAGCAGCGTAGTCGCAGGCTCAGAACCAGGGGGATATCCTCGGGAGCTAATAAGTCCCGGAGCTTTGGGAGGTTCCATTCAAAATTCGCGGGGTCGATAAGATCGCTTACCCGGAGGTGTGGATCGAAGGAAGGGCCGCGGGGGAGAGTTGGTCGTGGCGTGGTATCCGGGATCCATCGGTCCGACCAAACCAGGGTGCCGTTCCCCGAGCCTACCGAGCGTCTCAGGCCGGCATTCAAGAGAGGTTGAGCGGCCATCAAGCTTCGCCAAACGTATGATGGGGAGCTCGCCTTTTTGACATCTAGTGGGTTCGAAAGGCGGTAGTATCTTCCTTTTAGGACTCGTGCGAGGAGCGAGTCGGGGTATTGGACTAACCTCCATAGTTGCTTCGCTAGTAAGGCGAAATTAAAATTTCTGAAATCCCGGAAGCCGAGTCCACCCTTATCTTGGGGAATAGAAATATCTTTCCAAGCAATCCAGTGTAAACCCTTGTTATTTTGCTTTGTGCTCCACCAGAATCGGGAAATTGCACTGGTAAGCTTCCGAGTGATCTCCATAGGTAAGAGAAAGCATGACATGACATAGGTGGGAAGAGCTTGGGCTACGGACTTGATCAGGATTTCCTTCCCTCCTTTGGATAGTAGTTTCCCCAACCAGGAGTTGATACGGTTAAGAAGCCGTTCTTGGATGAAAGCAAAAGCCTGCTTTTTACTTCCACATATTTTCTCTGGTAGTCCGAGATAGACCCCCATTCCACCTTCTTTTGAGATCCCGAGGGACTGTTTAATAGCTGCTTTGATGTCTTGTGGAACCTTACTACCGAAGAGAATGGAGGATTTGGCGACATTTAGCTGCTGTCCCGAAGATAAGCCGTATGTATGGATGATACGGAGGAGTTCCGAGCATTGATGCATATCGGCTTTGCAGAAAAAGAGGCTGTCGTCCGCAAAGAGAAGGTGGGAGACGGGTGGGCTATTCCTGGTGATTTTGAGGCCAGTGATTCTTCCTTCCCGTTCTTCTCCTTGGAGTTGGGAGATAAGAGCTTCCGTAAGGAGAATGAAGAGAAAAGGCGATAGAGGATCGCCCTGGCGAATGCCTCGAGATGGTGTAATGCTTCCTTTTGGTTCCCCATTGAGTAGTACTTGGTAAGACACTGATGAGATGCATAGTTTGATCCATGAGACCCACTGCGGAGAGAATCCAAGTTTTAGTAAAAGCGCTTCAAGGAAGGACCATTCAACTCTGTCGAAAGCTTTGCTCATATCCGTTTTGATTGCAACGAACTTTGATCGGCATCCAGGGTTAGTCCGCAGGGCATGGAAAACTTCATGAGCAACTAGGATGTTGTCTGTGATTAGACGTTTGGCTACAAAGGCCGATTGGGTCTCCGAGATAATTTTCGGGAGGCACTTCTTTAACCGCTTACTCAGGAGTTTGGAGATGACTTTGTAAGAGACGTTGCACAGACTTATGGGTCTGAACTCTGTCATTTCGATTGGTCTCTCAGTCTTGGGGATGAGGCAAATGTTTGTCTGGTTTAGGCGGGGATCCAGTGTTCCACTCCTGAAGAATTCTTTCACGGTCTCACGCACCACATCGGCAGTGATGCCCCAGTATTTCTGGAAAAAGAGACTCGTCATACCGTCTGGTCCAGGAGCCTTTTCCGGATTTATATCAAACATAGCGATTTGAATCTCATCATCAGATGGAGCTTTTGTAAGTGCTTCGTTCATGGTTGGGGTTACTTTCTCAGTAATGTACTGGAGGGAGTTTTCGAAATCCGATGGTTTGGACGAGGTGAAGAGAGTCTGGAAGTAGTTTGTTGCCACTTGTTCCAGCTCGTTTTCCGTGTCCGCCCATGTACCATTCGGCCGTCGGAGTCGTAGGACTCGGTTTCGCACTCGTCTTTCTTTGGTGGTGGCATGAAAGAATTTTGTGTTGCGGTCGCCTTCCCTTAACCAATTTGCTCGACTCTTCTGCTTCCAATAGAGTTCCTCGTCTCTAAAGGCTGCACATAAGTTCCATTTCAGGTTTAGAATCGCCTCATTTGTGAAGTTATCGTCAAGTTGAGCTTGTTCCAGCTTGAGCTTTATCTCTTCGATCTTCTTTGCCGTGTTAGATGGGTTACCCCGTTTCCAGCGGGAGATGTATTTTCTGCAAAGTTCGATCCTGTCGTGCAGGTCGTCTCGGTCAAAGAGATTTGGGTCGTTCCAACCATGGAAGATTGTATCTCGGAAGCCATCTTTTCCTATACATCGTTTATCAAATTTGAAACCACGTCTTCCAGACTTCTTTACTGAGAGAAAGCGCAAGAGGATAGGGCGGTGTGGGAAAAATTATGGTGCCAGTCTTCATTTCCAACTGCCCGGTCCAGTCTACATTGTACTTTGCCGTTTTTTCTATTACCGACCCAGGAGAGAGGGTTGCCTGAATAGGGAAATTCAATCATTCCGCAGTTGGCTAGCATGGTCTTAAAAGGCAGGAAAGATGAGTCGCTGCGCTTACGGCCGCCCTTCTTCTCTTGGTGGCAAGTAATTTCGTTAAAGTCGCCGATCATAAGCCATGCATCAGATCGTGTGAGGCTGATTCTGGTCAATCTTTCCCACACGTTTTCTCGGTTATTGATAACCGGATCACCATAGACAAATGTAATGTAGATTTTGTTTCCTGCTATGGTTGTCTCAATGTCGATCATTCGATCATTGGAAAAAAGAATTGTAACATCAAAAGAATCTAAATAAAAAAGAGCTAGTCTACCGCTTCGACCCTCAGGCTCCACGGTGAACAATTTATTATAACCAAATTCAAATTGAAAATCCTGAAGAAAAGAATAACTATTTTTTGTTTCTGAAAGAAAAAGAAAAGAAGGAGTAAAACAACGGTGCAATTCCCGGAGGTGTTTCTTGGTCAGGTAAGCTCCGGCGCCCTGACAATTCCAAGCTATGGCACTCATATCTTCTTACTGGGTGGTTTCTGGGACACCACCGAACCTGAGAGAGACAAAGGTTTTTTGCTTTTAGCAGAAGGGAACACCTCAATACGAGGGACAGCAGAGGTAGAGGAGACAGTAGTAGATTTACCCATGGTGGAGCGTTTCCTGGGTGAACTACGACCGCGAAGCTGGCCTAGTTTCTTCGAGGCCTTTGAAGCCTTTGAGTTTTTCGTCTCAAGGTTTGTTGTGGCATGCTTCTTAAGGTATCCTTTCGCGGTATGTGGGGGTGGTGCTAGCGTTGGAGTGTCGTTCCCCGAAGGTGCTCCAGTCTTCTCCGCTTGGACTAAGGGTAGCCGACGGTTCTCTATGATATCGGGCCTTGTAGTTTTAACCGGGGAGAGCTGGGATATTGCATCAATCTTCTCTGCATTTTCATCAGGGCACTCGTCGAGAAGGTCATCGTTCTCAAACATATCCTCGTCCATGTACAGTTCTGAGTCTTTAACCATAGTATCAACTAGAGCGAGTTCTTCCTCTGTAAGAGTAATGTCGAGGTCCTGGTCACAGTCCAAAGCGAGGTCCATCTCAGTATCCAGGTTTCTTGGCTCTATGATCATTGGCGCTGTAGCATGGGCGTCTTGTGCAGAGGATTTGCGCTGTGGGGAGACTTGATTAGCATCCACTGGTTCTTGGATGATGAGTGGAGCGGCCCTGTTACGGTGATCGCGGTCTCGAGAGGACGGGGTGTCAGAGACATGACCTTTCCCTTTGATACGTCTGAGTCGCTCGTCCTCTGTTTCCGCCGCAGGGCTCATTGGTTGGGGTCCCCTGTTTGCGTCCCCAAGCTCAAGCTCTCCTAGTTGATCGGAGATAGTGCGTTGAGAATCCGAGATAGCCCGAGAGGGGGAGACCCGAGTAGGACCGCCATGCTCAAGTTGGGGAGCACGTGAGGATGCCGGAGCCGTATCAGCGTATGGAGTAGGCTTAGGGGGCGATCTGGGACGCCATGACCGAGTATCCTGGTATCTGTTTCCTTGGCGTCTATTATACGGTGCCGACTGCCTGGGCTCATTGTATCTCTGTGGGTAACGGCTCTCCCTAGGGGGAGCACGGGAGGAGGAGTTCTTTCCATAGGTGGAAGATGTTCGTGGAGGTAGTTCGAGTCTTCTCTAGACGTCCTCGCTGCGCGATTGATTGCGGTTAGAGGGTTCACGGTTGTTCCCCTGGTCTCTCTGGTTTGGCCTGGTGGCTCTACTATCGTGAGCTGGAGAGAGACGAGGTCTCTTGTCTTCTTTGCGGTAGTCATTAGAGTTGGAGCTTCTTGGTCGCCCTAGGGGAGGGGATTGACGCCCATTTGATGGGGAACATGGTCTTTTCATGTGCGCATTACGGTCATCGTTTCGTACCCGAGAGGCTCCTGGTTCGCCTTAAGCGTTTAGTTCTGCTCGCTGTTGTCTCTTTTGTTCTCGTTCTTCCGGAGTGAGCTGAGGGCAAGTTCCTTCGTCATGTGAGATCAAGTGACATGTATAGCAGTATCTGAATAGTCCCTCATAAGCGAAGGAGACTCGTCCTATATCTCCATTAGGGAATTCAAGGCGTCGTTCAAACTGTAATGGCTTGTCAACGTTGACAGAGACTTGGAACCTTGCTCTTTTCGAGTCGAGGGTAATCCATTTGCCTAAGACTTTTGAGATTTTAATGAAAGTCTTGTCATTCCAGAAGTGCACTGGGACTCCGGTGACACAAACCCAGAAGGGAATTGTGTTTGGGAAAGATTCACTGGTGAACGGTTCCCACCGCTCGAGTGCAAAGCTCCATTGGTTAAAATGGCACGGGCGTTTGTTTAGAACGGAGATGAGGTCGGTTTCATTATCGAAATCAAACTGGAATCTCCCATTGCCAAGGTTAATCCCTCGGACACGTCCTTCGACATTCCAGATCCTATTGCGCGGGAGAAGGTGGATCAGACCATCGATACTTCTTCCTTGCAGATGGAAGACTCGCCCAGTAAGTGTCAGGCGGAAGCGGTCTGCAACTGTGTCTAGATCACAGTATGGAATTCGGATTATTTCATCCTCCGAGTCAAGCTTGCGGCGCATGGAAGAGGGATCCCCCTTGCGAACTGTCAAAGCCGATTGGGACATGATTTGCAGAGATGAGAACTTAGCAGCGTGCTAGAGAGATGTATCGAGGAGAGCGGTGGTAGCGACGATGGAAGCAGGAAGGGAAACAGAGTGAGTTGCAGGAAACGTGATGAGCAAGAAGAAGAACTTGGCACAGAGCCAGACGGTAGCTTCAAAACGGAGAGAGAGAAAGAGGCCAGAAGAGACGACAGAACAAAACAAGGAGTGTCAAGAGTCTCCCTTGTAAGTCTGGAAACGATGGAGAGGCAGATCGGAGAGAGGCGTCGGGAAGGATGGCGTCAAAAGCTCAGAGTCGCCTTTTTTGATTTTTTGCGGCTAGGGCTTTTGAGAGAGAGCATCATCCTGTTTGACATGTAATTGGTTTCTCCTTAATTATCCGTTTTTTGAATTTCGGATAAAACTTTGGATAATAAGATAATTTTAACTATTTCAGATATTTTTTTTTGTAATTCTGTTTTTGATATTTTAATTTAAAAGTAATAATTAAAAATTATATGTAAACTATACTACAGAAACTTAAGTATCCATACGATTTTCGATTCAGTTTTTATTTTCTGATTTTTCGGTTTGTTTGTAGATAAAGATCAGAATAATATTTATGATTTGTAATTTGCTACCATAAATTTCTCTAATATATTGAATTTAAAAATAATTGTTTTTACTATGTTTGCATATCTCGATTTAAAAATATGTGTGCACAACAAACACGCTATAATATATATTATATACAAATCAAAAATCACAAATGTTAATTTTTTTAAAAAAAGTAAACCAATTGTTCATAAAATTTTGATTGTAAGTCTTTTAACAGTTTTAGTAATTTATAGTTGTTTAAAAAATTCAAAATATGACATATAAGAAAAAAATATAATTTAAAATTTTTAATCGTATAAATTAAACTAAAAAGATAGAATACAAAAATTAATACAAATCTTTTTATTCAAAATCATTAATTATCATATATATGTTAATCATATTAGGTAATTCCGTAACTTTTATTTAAGAAAATAATAAAAATATATTTATTTATTAATAATTAATTTAATAAAAATATAATATATTTAGATGGACCAACTTCTTTTTTAAGGATTCTGAAAATCAACTGATGACACATTACTACACTCAAAAGTTGCAATCTCCAATTAATTAATATATAGGGGATGGAAAAGTAAATATAAGAAACAGAGAAAAACATATGTTATCACACCAGATAGTAAATGGAATTTCGATAGGTTTATTCTTTTATTGCCACCTTGTAGGTGAATGAAAGATACAAAGAATCAAGAACTTAAAACGCTGGAGAAAACTGAATCAACGGTACACATTCTTCCATACAGCAAATTGCGTTGTGGAACATAAGCAGGCACATTTCGCCGTCCTTTAAGACCAGCTTCACAAGAAGATATACTATCAAAGGATTTAGAAGCTGCTTGAGATGCTAGCTTGTACGATTTAGAGGTCGCAAACGTTTGAGCTCCCTCGATAGCTTTAATAGCTGACTCATAACTTGTCACACAGGTAGTATATGGGGCCTTGAGCGTCGGATCACTTGTGGTTCTCACTAAGCCTTTCATCGTCGCAAGATTTTTATAGGCAAACAACTGCGTCTTTTGGAGGACCAAGTCGACAAGACCACTTATGTCGAGAGTGAAAGTTTCTGGATCAGGGGCTAGCCAACCGGCGCAGAAATGGTCGTAGATTGGCGGTCTTGCGCAGAGTTGGGCAAGCACTCCTATTGTGACTTTGTCACTCGGAGAAAAAGATGAAGACAAAGGGGTGATTGATAGAAAAACGAGAAGGGGAAAAACTGAAAATACGTTTCTTGTGATGCAAGAAAAAGCCATTGCCTTGAATTGATAAGAATATATTATTTCTGTAGATCTGGGGATTGTATATATAAGAGATAATCTCTTTCTATTTAGCAAATAGCAATGTCCAGATTAGTAAGAAAACAATCGCATGAAAACTAAATTCATTGACTTTTATATGTTAACTTTATATTTAGGACTTCTCTAGAGTCGTAACGAAAATTAGTAAAAACGCATCTAAATTAATATATTGATTACGATGTAATACATCTTAAATTGAGGATAACGGGAAGGATATCTTTGTGTATAATTGCTGTATCAGTTATATTACCATTTAAGTGTATTTTTGTAGTTATGTTGATTTATAATTACAAATCAATTTGATATGAAGTAACACCTATTTGGCAGGTACAATCTTGGTGAAGTAAATGAAATATTGACCCGATTGTGTTGTTTTCTTTTATTGGCCACCAAACTTGATGAATCACATTTGGTCATCTGAAAATTATTACTATAGTCAGATGTTTATAAGAGTAGGTTTTTTTTTTAACACAAGTATAAGAGTAGGTATTATTACTATGGTTTTGCAACTAGATGAGATCCGGTAAGTGAAAGAAATTCCCTAGATATTATTTGGAAAGTGACTTTACACATTTTACTTATGTTTTATGTACATTCACTTTTTTTTTTGAATGAATGTTAAATTTATTCAATTCAAAAACTTTTTTTTACAAAGAATGCATTATGTTAATTTTGCCTAAATAAGACATGGACAAAATATATAAATAAATAAATATGATATGATATACTAAAAATGATGATATAGATTATGTCTAAATAAGACATGGACAATTATATTTAACATTAATTTTTAATTTTGAGATTTTTTTAAAAATTTGTCAATAACTCATTACAAAAAAAGATAAGAAACAAACCAAACTTATCCAAAGAACAATTTAAAAAAACACACACGGCAGATCTATCTTATTAAAACAGAAACATTACAACTTATTCTAAGTAGATTTTAAAGTTGGACCTTATGTAATTAATGCTATATTAATCTACTTATTATTAGACATGTCTTTTTATAAATAATTAATATCAACAATTACCATAGTTTTTCACTTCTTACCTTATTATTACTAGGTGATTTTCCCGTGCTCATGCACGGATATAAATATTTATAAAATAAATATACTATAATAGTTCATTGCTATATACTTTAATTTTAAATTAATTTAAACTTTTTTATGCATAATTTATATTAATAATATTACATTACTTTAATTAGTATATTAGAATGCATTTATTTCTATGAATTCAACTATACTATTTTTATTCTAAATATATTAAAATTTGATTAATTTTCTTATTTTTATTTAGGTTGGTTGTTGTCTTTCTTAATTTTAATATAATCTATTATTTTAGATATAAGGTTGATTATTTTATGTTACTTAATTATTTTATGTAATCGTCTAAAAAATTAGACATATATATCAAAATATTTCTATTAATTTGAAAATATATATTTTGTATTGTTAAAAATTATATTTTAAAATAAATAATATTTTAGAAATAGTATAGTATTTTAGTTGTCAAAAGAATAATATTTCTTTTTCTAATATCAAGATTATCTTTTTGAAATTTGTTTTTATGAAATCACATTATTACAAATATATATTTTTCATCTAAGAAACAATAGATATAAAGTAAGTATTTTTTCCTTCAAAAGTATATTTTATGTTATTTAAAAATATTTTTAAAACAGAATATTACTAACTTGTGAAATTTCTTTTTTTAATGAAATCATATTATATATACGTATATTTTCGTTTTTAAATTCGATTTTTAAAATTTATAATTCTTTCCTTTTTCATATATATGTTATATGGAAATTTTTTTAAAAAGAAACTAAAATAGTATTTTTAAATATAATATTTTTAATTCATTAAGGGTATCAATGTAATCAACCATCGTGAGAGTTAACGTGAGCGCGACACATAAAAAACTGACTTCTCAAATAATATTATAGAGATTTTATGATTTAACTTTTATAATTTTCTAAAAATATGTATATATTTTTGAAATATTTTTAATTTAAATGATATTTCGAAATTTGAAACACCATAATTGAGATGATTTATGAGTTATTACCATATTTTTATAAAGTCCAAAAATATAAATCGACAATAAATGTAATATATGAGTTATTACCATATTTTTAAAAATTTATCAAAAATATAAATTAACATTAAATATAATTATACATGTCATATTAATCTATAAGACATGTCATCAATTTTAGTAGCAGGGGATGTAAAATTTCATAATTGTCAAAAATTAAAATTAAAAAATATTTATAAAATATGTAGATATATATAAGAAACTAATGATTTTACGATTTAATTTGATTTTATGATTTGATTTTTATAATTTTCTAAAAATATGTATATATTTTTGAAATATTTTTAATTTAAATGATATTTCGAAATTTGAAATGCCATAATTGAATATATTTATTTTAATGATGATTTATGAGTTATTACCATATTTTTAAAAAGTCTAAAAATATAAATCAAAAATAAATGTAATATATGAGTTATTACCATATTTTAAAAAATTACCAAAAATAAAAATTAACATTAAATATAATTGTCCATGTCATATTAATCTATAAGCCATGTCATCAATTTTAGTAGCCATGTCATATTATTTTTGTGAGAATGATTGTAGAGAAGACATGTGGCAAAATCACTTCTCAAATATAGTCTAGGGGATATCCACTACGCATGTTTCCTTATATTGCATATATATACATCCACTAGCATATTATACTATAAGATAGATTATTAATAATACATCTACTAACATATAATACTATACGACAGATTACTAATAATACAATATATTATCTGTATTCATTAACTTGCATCTATCAATATTAACAATACTATGAAGACAACTAACTCTATACTTTGAACCTATAAACCATGATATACTAATTTATAACAAAAATGATATTACTGTTACAAATTAATTTTTATAAAAATTATTTATAGCAGCAATATGTTATATAAAATAAATTTAATCAATACCCAAATCTTTTTTTTCATGTTAAAAAAAAAACTTACGAATATATACCATTAAATTAGCCAAAAATCTTCCGAATAAATAGTAAATCTCCCCAACCCAAAAAATGAATTAAAAATATAACAAAAGATATTATGTTTGAAATTTAGCTCGCTGGATCAGGTATAAATCTATTCATTTTAGGTATGAGTTCTTCGAGTTCTCAACATTTGGATCTAAGTAGGTATTTAATTTTTTTTTTGTCCGGGTCAATTTTTTTTGGTTTTGAATCATTCTAACTTTTTTATATTATAAATCTTAAATAATATACAACATATATATAAAATATGTGAATCAAAAGATAAATCCGCGCAAGCGCGCGGGTCATGATCTAGTTTGATCTTAAATCATATAAATCATTTAAACTGAGAAACACTACGTCATCTCAAAAACCTCTGCCACTCTTCAAGTCGAAAACTATGTCGTTATAATTAACTGAGCTTGATTCAAATTACATGAAAAAAACAGAGTGACATAGTGTAGCTGGTCCTTACTGGATCTAAACAGAATTTGGGACATAGTGTAAATGCAAAGATGAAACCACAATTAAGTAATGCAGAAGTTAAACCAAAAGACAAAATAGATACAAGCAAACACCAATTGCTTTATTAGCTTATTATAAGCTATGCTTAATCAGTTTTACACGTCTATTGTTACACCCTAACACACGCTACTGAACAATTTCTAATCTACCCAAACTTGTCTCTTCATCATCAGTACTTCAGCAACTGCTTCAGCACGACCCAAGAACACCCTAAGGGATTTTCACTCTTCCTCTATAACAATAGCCTCCAGTATCTTATTGGAATACCCACGACTCCATAGCTCTTTTATAGTGATCTTCACATTCCTGAAACCTAGTCTCCAAAGCAACATGGATATATGGACAACTTCCATATTAATAAGTACACTTTTCTTTTCTTGGAATGTACTTATTCCTCAAGGCATAAATTTGCTTCCCAAGTTTGTCTCTTGCCTTTTCTCCACGGTATAAACTTGTTCCTCAAGTTTATCCCACGCCAGCTCAGCATCTCACATCCACATGGTCTCCACCACTCCGCATGCCTCCTGGTTCGCTCTCTGACACACACTGCATCAACAACTACTTCAACGACTACGTCAAAACATAAACCCTCAGTTTATTCTTCTCCATCTCAGCATATCCTTGCATCCACATGGTAACCCACCACTCCGCATGCCTTATGTAGTAACGACTAATGCCTCCAGCATCAGTGACTTCGTCGCCTAGTTAGTCACAGAAGACTATTGACATCTGCAAGCTCTTCTTGCATCTTCAATCTCCCCCTTTTAGCTTTGTGTGCCAATCAAGCACAATACCCTTCTGGTTCAACAACCACGTTTCCTCACCTGGAAACCTCCACATTAGATATGCCTTTTTCCCCCACGAGACTTGCACTATCTTCATCTTCATACATAGATATGCTCTTCTCCCCCACGAGATATGCACCATCTACATCAGGATGTCCATCACCATGCTCTTCTCCCCCATGAGATATGCACTCCTTGGACCAGAACGTCACCACTTCTCCCCTGCTTGATTGCATACTAAGCTAAAACATAGATGCCTAGATGTCAATACAAACATCACAGACACACCTGTCTGCTTCTTCATAAGTACTGCATCAGGCTCTGACGCATCCGCCGTACTACTTCTCGAACTACCTCTCGAACCACTCCTTGTCTTGGCTCCTTAGGCTTCGGCTTCTTCCCCTCTGCTGTAAATATGGTAGGCTCCTCCCACCCAGTCTTCACAGCTATCCACGCACGCTCCTTGATTCCTCAAACCAACAGCTTCATGTGCGCCCTCCAATGACCATATCACCGGCCATCATCCAACATGATTGTCTTCTGCATCAAACAATCGTGTACATCTTCATCTTCAAGGATCACACCAGTAACTTAGGTGACCCACTCTGATACCAATTGTAAGTGCAAAGATGACACCACAATTAAGTAATGCAGAAGGTAAACCAAGAGACAAAATAGTTACAAGCAAACACCAATTGCTTTATTAGAAATCGCCTTGTAAACCCTATTACAAGTTATGCTTAATCAGCTTTACACGTCTAGTGTTACACCCTAACACACGCCGCTGAACAATTTCTAATCTACCCAAACTTGTCTCTCCATCGTCAGTACTTCAGCAACTGCTTCAGCACGACCCAAGAACACCCTAAGGGATTTTCACCTTTCCTTTATAACAATAGCCCCCAGTGTTTTATTGGAATACCCACGACTCCATAGCTCTTTTATAGTGATCTCCACGTTCCTGAAACCTAGTCTCCAAGGCAACATGGATATATGGACAACTTCCATATTAATAAGTACACTTTCCTTTTCTTGGAATAGTACTTATTCCTTCAAGGCATAAACTTGCTCCCCAAGTTTGTCTCTTGCCTTTTCTCCACGGTATAAACTTGCTCCTCAAGTTTATCCCACGCCAGCTCAGCATCTCGCATCCACATGGTCTCCACCACTCCGCATGCCTTTCTGGTTCGCTCTCTGACACACACTGCATCAGCAACTACTTCAACGACTACGTCAAAACATAAACACTCAGTTTATTCTTCTCCATCTCAGCATATCCTTGCATCCACATGGTAACCCACCACTCCGCATGCCTTATGTAGTAACGACTAATGCCTCCTAGCATAAGTGACTTCGTCGTCTAGTTAGTCACGGAAGACTATTGACATCTGCAAGCTCTTCTTGCATCTTCACATAGGAGCACATAAGTGGGTAGTAACAACTTTCCCCTAGCTCCACTTATTCTTGTAGTGTCCATCTTCTCCAAATATGCAAGCTGCGTTGCATCATTAATACGTTTCCACTTTCCACATAAGTCAACGTATCATATTACCATATGGGTCTTCTGCCACTTCTTAATTATTTATTAGAATTGTTATTGCTCGTAAAGAACAGTCGCTCTCTCATCTCTTTCTTCTGGGTTACTAATTTTCGTTTTAATCGTTGGAGTTCACTAAATGTCATTTCTCTTTTACTCTGATTTTCAACATCAAATCTTTTGTATTTCTCTCTTAGTGCTATCACACACCATTTTCCATATATCTTTCTATCATCATTTGGCGTCCAAAGAATTTACTTCCTAGTTTTCAATACATCCTTACAACTTCTCGCTTTGTCCGGCTTGTTTCTCGAGTTGTTCACCCTTCGTTTCCAATTATGTTCACACCATCAACCTTACAAACTGTCACTTTTTTTTATGTCTGAAACTCTTGACAGACGGCTTGCTTTCTCATGGTCCATCCTACTTGTGAACATCCAATGATAAACCTCTGTTGCAGGTTATAATTGTTGATCAAAAACACTTGCAAAAGAATACTTAGAACACACGTAACTTCAAGCAAATTTCTCTGTCTTTTCTTTTTGGCTTTTTCATTTGTATAAGAAGCAAATTAGAACTAATAGTCCCTACAAACAAGGAATCAAAGTTTAAACATGAAACTGAGGAAAACGTGAAGATAAAACGTGAGACATGAATTGCTTGATCCTAAAGTTTAGGAAACAAACCACGTCGTGATTATTTGCTGAAACCGAGAAATTAACAACTAAAACATTGACTCAATCAAACCAGTTACTCTTTTTACTTTCGGTTTTGTTTACCCGGTTTGATCGCTGGTGTAGCACTGAACCATTTGGTGACTCATCATCCAAACTCAGAAAACCGTCAAAATCAGTTATATATGCATGCAGGATACGAAAAGAAGAGAACACACAACACTTTTTTTTTTGTAAAAAAGAGAACACACAACACTTATTGACATACAAGTACGAAGCAACAGATAGAAGTCTTTATTAATAAAAACTTTTATTAGTTGGGATTTCATATGATATCAAAGATTATTTTCATACCCTGATATACAAAGGGTGTACAACTTCTGATGTTTAGCTTCTAGAGCTGCCTCTCCTCTAGGGCTTTGGAATGAGTTCATCGGGTTATATAGAAGGGGATGATTTTGTTGACGATTTGTAGCTTTTGAGAAAATTATAAATTGTTTGCACTAATTGCTGATGTGGATAGTTGTGGTGATTAACAGCATTATAAGCTTGTGATAAAAGAAAGAAAAATAGCATTATAAGCTTCATAGTCATAACGGAAGGAAGAGGGAGAATCGGGAGTTGGGGACTATGACGATAGGTTTCACTGGTATAAACCTGGTGTCAGACTTCGGCCTAGCTTGTGTGTTTTGTTGACAGCAAAATGGTTGTTTGGTATTGGGCTTAAACATATGGTTCGGTTCAACTGAGAAATACGTAGCCCAACAAAATAAAAGATGTTTTCTGATTGGTTGATTTTTTAAGCATAGTGGCATGATTCCCATTGAGTATATTTGACTTTTAGAATTGGTAGATATTTAATACTTTTTTTTGCAATTTATAGTCAACTAGGTGTTTTTCTGCACTGATAAATTTTCAAAAATTTAAATTATATTTAAAAAAAAATCTATAAAATTTATATATTTTATTATTTTTGACAAATAATAATGAAAAATTCCTTTGGATAGCCTTTTTTAGTTTATTTTTACAAAATAGCATTTAAAGAGGAAAAAATGACCAAAAGAATTTTATCAAAGAGTAAAATATGTATTTATACCATTTGGGTTAACTAATCTAGACTTAGGTATAAAGTTAAGAGGTGAGTTTTGAATATTATTTTCAAATTTCAAAAATTTCAAAAAATATTAAAATTTTTAAAACAAAAAGGAGTTATTTTGATCATTTTATTTTTTGAGTGTCATTTTTGTTTCAAAAACTTAAAAGGGGATATTTGAGAGAATTACCTAATAATAATACAAATTTGATTAAATTAATCATAAAATTGAGAATAAATTAGTTTTTTTATTTTAAATTATATTTAAGAATATATATTTTTACATTTAAATTTGTAATCTTATATGTTTTTATCTATTTTTGGTTAAATATATTAAATAAACTTGTTTAAAATTACTAAAAATATTCATAGAAAATTATATAGTTATCAAAAATTTAAACTAAAAAATATTTATAAAATTTATAGATATCTAAAAGAAACTAATGATATTATGATTAAACATTTATAATCGTAAAAAAAAATTGAAAAATTTAGTAATAAAATGTGTATAATTATAGAAATAAAATCAAATAATATTTTGACTTTTTTGTTTGTCAGCAACATTAATATTCGAAATTTATAATGTAATATTTGAGTATATTTATTTTAGTGATGATCTATGATTAATTACCATATTCTAAAAAGTTACCAAAATATAAATCAACAAATGTAATGTATGAGTTATTGTCATATTCTACAAAGTTTACCAAAAATATATATCAACACTTAAATGTAATTGTCCATGTCATTCTTAATCATAAGCCATGTCATCAATTTTAGTAACCATGTCATATTTCCTTTGTAAAAATGAGCGTAGGAAGGATATGTGACAAATCACTTCACAAATAATGTCTAGGAGATTCCTTGCAGTTTATAGTCAATTCCTGGATTATATATTGACTAGAAATCTATCAGAATTAAAGGGAAACTAATGTTTATACTTCTCTGCAATCTTTGAATAATATTTTTTTTTCTTTTGATGTATACATGTTATTACTGTATATAATCAGACAAAGTAAAGAAGAATTCACCAAACAAGAAAAGTTAAAGCGAATATCTCTCAAATTTTTTTTTTAAAATTCTCTCTAATATGATTATCACCATGAAAACTTCAGTCATGCTTGTTTTCACTACTTTTTTCATTATATCTTTTGTTGATTCACTTCATTGTTATCCTCCAACTGCGGCTACAATTACTGCTGATTCTCCAGGTAATGATTTATAACTATAGGTACAATTTTATCATTTTTGATTAATATTCATATTGGTCCAATGATTTTGTTCATATAAATAGGTTATGGAATAAAGCTGGGGGAGACTGTAGTATGCTTCAGACTCACAAATTCATGTTATTCTGGTGGGTTTGCAGAATGCCATAAGATTTGTACGGATCGAGGTTATTATCAAAAGAAGTGTAGTCAGGATGAATGTTATTGTGAAATATTATAAGTATGCTGCGTTGAAAGATAAAATAATTGACGCTTGTTTGAAATAAACATCAATAGCTTTTATGCATTTTTACCAATAGATGATCAAGAACAAAATAAATAAATTTAATCAAATTGAAATAAATAATCTTTATCAAATTGAAATTAGTTTGGTTATTATATATAATCCAAAGCTATTATTACTCATACAGTTTTGGAAAAAAAAAATGCTGTTAAGACAGCAAGAAACATGAAAGACATGAAGATTGTTTGTTACATTAAACAGCAAGCCGCACCCTTTTGGCAGCCGATAGATGATGTCCATTGAAACTTATCCCAAAAACAAAAATTTCCCTAAAAACAAAGATCCTTGTAACATTTTTCGTACTTTTCTTTGTTAACCTTGTCAACAAAAGTACTGCTTAAGAACCAAATTTGGTTTTAAACTGAAAGATAATGAATAATGAAGCGTGAAGTCCTCTCACCCTCTGACTAAGCCCCTCCAGTGTATTCGGTATCCTCTTCTTTTCTCTCCTTGTCACTTCCATAGACGCCTCATGTAAGTTTTGAATCCAATGTCCTAGTTTTGCTATCGAATGAGCTGAAGGAAGAGTCTCAGCTGCACACATGATTCCCTTTTCATAGAAGACCAACCCTGCAAAAGTAGCAAGACTAGCTCCAAACATAGCCAATTAACGATTGGTAAGGTGCCTATAGTTTTTTGCTAGTCTTATCCACATTATCATCATATAAAGTGTAGCTTAAGTGTAGCTTGTACGGAAGAGAAGCTCGTCTCTTGAGCAGAAGATAAGGATGCTTTTGACAAGGACATTACCTCTTGCGTGTTTGTCAAGAAAAGTTTCAGCGGAGCTAGAGCTTTACAAGCTAAAATGACCTTGGTTAGTGTTAAAGCAGCTGCACCAACTGCGCCCATTGGTTGTTGGAATCTTCCAGTAGATCTTTGTTTGTGGCACTGACCAAAGCTTTCCCTAATAGCTGGGAGACCATTGAATATGTTGTGATGATCAACAAGTAAGTTATAAAATGGAGTAAACAATAGTGGAAGCTCATGACTATCAGACTCCCTTCTCCTTGGCAACACAGCTTGATGGGATAATCTTTTTACCGAGCTGAGTGATATGTGAAGAGATAACAGTTTCAACATTAGTGCATGTGCATCATCATACAATTAAAGAATTTTGATTCTTGGCCAAGTTGCAAGACATAGCAATTTACACTAAGAAATTATGCATTTTATTTGTTTTTTAATTTGTTACAGTTGCTCACTACGACATTTAATAATACTATTTGCCTTCTAGCAAAACTGTGGAGAAAACCATACCAATGAAACACATTCTTTCAAACACCACAACGCGACGCGAAAAATAAGCAGGTATTGGCTGTGCTTCAATCAAGGTTTCACAATCAGATATAGCACCCATCGCTTTATAAGCCGCCGTATTTGCTGAGAAGTAGTCACTGGAGCTGGCGATACCCTTTTGCTTCCTCCGATCCCTTTAGTGGACATTTCATAAGATGTCAAGCAAGACCCATATATCATCTTGAGATTTGGATCAGTTGTGGTGGTGTTCACTAAGCCTTTCGTCAACTTTATGGTCCTGAACCCAAACCCTTGGGTCTTTTCGATGACCATACCGAGAAGACCTTGTAAGTCGAGGGTTAGTGTTTTTGGGTCGGAGATCAGCCAAGCCGATGCAGAAGTTTTTGGAAAGTGTCGGTTTTGAGCAGAGCTGGACGATTAGTTCTTTTGTGACTTTGTCACTAGGAGTATACGATGTAGGACAAAGGGGTGATTGATATGAGAACGAGAAGAGGAAGTACCGAGAACATGTTTCTTGTGACACAAGAAAAAGCCATTTTCATTATGTAGAAGAATGGTTATGCGTGTTCCTAGATGTGTATGGGAGTGTTGTTTATTGCTTCCTAATATATTTATATATACACATCAGCTTTTGAGGATGATAAAAGTTTTAAGTCCTATTAAGTAAGAATCTTGGTGAGGTTTAATGAAATCCTGACCTGATTTTGTTTCTTTTATTGAATTGTTTACTCAATTTAAAGGATGAGATCAAGAAGGAACTTATCTAATAATTAAGCGGAGACAACTGGAAAAGAATTCTGTAGTTTTCCATTAATCGACTTATTAGTTAAGATCCATCATATTCATAACAACTAATACATTAAGAACATACTCCATAGTCTCTCCAGAATTGTCTGAATCTACATGGTGTCTTTGTAGACTTCTATACCAAAAGAGTAATATTTGATCCCAACTTGGTTCAACATAATTAGCAAAAAATATTGTTAATTACATAACCGAACCAAATGATTAAAACTGGACGTAGAACCGATATTAGAAAAACCAACAATGAAATCACACCGAATTTGGTTTACTCAATTAAAAATGGTTACTTGAGCATTTCAAATTATTACAAAGGAGTGGTAAAGTTATATTCTTTGAGCTCATCCCACATCAACGGGAAAGTAAAAAGAAAAATCAAGGTTTAAACCGAAAATATAAAACCAAACCAAATATAACCAAAACAACTCCGGTTTAAGTTCTCGATTTGGCCTAAACAGGACCAAAACTAAACCGTGATTTTACCTGTGGGGCTTCTTCTTACATGTGAATGGGCTTGTCGTAGGTAGCCATTGCAGCTTCCTTGATAGCCTCACTCATGGTGGGATGAGCGTGACACACTCGAGCAATGTCTTCACTAGAAGCATCATAGTTGATCGCTAGAACCGCCTCGTGGATCAACTCTCCTGCGTTTGGGGACATAATGTGAACTCCCAAGATCTTGTCTGTCTCTTTATCAGCCAAAATCTTGACCATTCCCTCTGCTGTATCTATAGCCTTTGCTCTGCTATTGGCCATGAACGGGAACTTCCCAACTCGGTAGCTTCACACCGTCTTTCTTCAGCTGCTCCTCGGTTTTACCCACAGAGGCAACTTCGGGATATGTGTAGACAACACCAGGGACCTTGTCGTAATCCACAGTGGCCGTGTTTGCCTGCTATAAACTCAACACAAGCCACACCGTCTTCTTCAGCTTTGTGAGCCAGCATTGGTCCTGGAATCACATCTCCGATAGCATAAACGCCTGAAACATTGGTTGAGAATCTCTCATTCACTAGAATCCTCCCGACTTTGTCGGTTTCAACACCGATTTTGTCAAGATCAAGTCCAGATGTGAAGGGAGATCTTCCTGCTGAGACGAGGACAACATCAGCTTCGAGAGTGGTCTGGTCTCCACCTTCTGCAGGTTCCACTGTTAGCTTCACACCATCTCCTGAGGAATCCACGCCAACAACTTTAGTCTTGAGCATGAACTTCATCTTCTGCTTCTCTAGCGAACGTTGGAACTGCTTGCGGATTTCACCATCCATCGTGGGCACAATATCCGACGCAAACTCAACAACAGTGACCTCAGATCCAAGCCTTCCCCACACAGAACCCATCTCAAGACCAATGTAGCCAGCGCCGATGACGATCAGTTTCTTCGGTATCTCAGTCAGAGACAGTGCTCCAGTCGACGAGACAATCTTCTTTTCATCGATGGTGATGCCAGGCAAAGACTTGACATCGGAGCCAGTTGCAACAATTATATGTTTCCCTTTCACAACAGTGGTTTCTCCGTCGTTTGTCTCCACAGGAGACTTCGGAAGGGGAGAGGAACTTGCCGTAGCCCTTAACGTAGTTAACCTTGTTCTTCTTGAAGAGACCTTCGACACCACGGGTGAGATTCTTGACGGCTGTGTCTTTCTGAGCTAACATAGCAGGGGAGATCAATCTCAACGGAAGAGACCTTAACACCATGGTTAGCAAAAACGTGTTTTGCTTCGTGGTACATAGTGAGAAGAGTGAAGAAGAGCCTAAAATATACAAGAAAAAGAGGAAGCTTTATGAGAACAATCATTCAACAGAAGCTAATAGACATAGTATAGGTTCACCAAAAACTAAAACAGAGTGTGGAATAGCCTACCACAAAAAAAGAAAAACAGAGTGCTATTAACACCATGGTTAGCCAAAAAAAAAGGTGATTTATTACATGGTACATGTAAGAAAAGTGAAGAAGAGGCTAAATATTCAAGAAAAGTTTAAGCTTTATCAGATATGCATTCAATTCAACAGAAGCTACTAGATAACATTAGATAGGTCCATCAAAGCTAAAACAGAGTGTGGAAGAGCGTAACAAAAAAACAGAGTGCTACTAATACTATGGTTAGCAAAAACGTGCTTTGCTTCGTGGTACTTGTAAGAGGAGTGAAGAAGAGGCTAAATATTCAAGAAAAGTGGGAGCTTTCATTCAATAGAAGCTAATAGACAACGTAGTATAGGTCCATCAAAGCTAAAACAATCATACAGAAAAAAAAAAAACAGAGTGCTAATTACAACCACTGTAAGCAAAAACGTGGTTTGCCTCGTGGTACATGTGAGAAGAGAGAAGAAGAGCCTAAATATTCACGAAAAGAGGAAGCTTTATGCGAATATTCATTAAGCAGAAGCTAATAAACAACGAATGATAGGTTAAACAGAGCGTGGAAGAGTCTAAGCTTTAACACAATCATTCAGGAACAAAAGAACAGAGTGCTATTAACAAAAGGAACAAAGAGATCTGATTTATTGATTTAGTTCTTAAACCTCAAAACTCAATCAAATCTTCTTCACGGATCGAATCTGAACGAAACAAAGTTGAATCCTACGGTTGAAATGAATGAAATCACCTTTGAAGGAATACAGCCGACGTTGAGACAGGTACCACCGAGAGCGCCGCGCTTCTCGATGCAGGTTGTCTTGAGACCTAGCTGTGCCGCCTTAATCGCCGCCACGTAGCCTCCAGGGCCGCCGCCGATGATGACGACATCGTTTTCGTCGGATCCGGACGAAGCGAAGCCGCGGGAGAAGGAGAATCTGAGTGGAGCGGTGGAGATGTTTCTGGTGAGAAGGGAAGCCTTTCTCCTAGCCAAGCTCGCCATCGCCATCCTTGTTTGTTTGTTGTTAGAGACGGAGACTTTTTGGTTCTTTTTGAAGAAGAGTCGAATAAAGACGGAAGCACTCCCTCTAGAAAGGTGCCTCTCTTCTTCTTCCCTTTTAGTTTATGCAAACCGGTTTCTGGTTTCCGGTTTGGATCGGTTCAATTATTTATGTTATTAACCGGTAAATATCCAGATAAGTATGGCATAGATTATATAAGGACAAGACTTAGGTTCACCCCCTATAGTGAACCTTTAAATTCACCACTTTCCTTAAAATTAATCAAAGTGTCATGTAGATAATTAAATAAAAAATATTAAATTATTAAAAAATAGTTTAAAAGAGAAATAATGTCAATTTTAATGATGCTAACTAAACCCTAAACCCTAAATCATAAATTCTAAACTCAAATATATACACTAAACTCAAATTTTATACCCTAAATCCAAACCATATACCCTAAACTCAAATTCAAAACTTTAAACCCAAACCATAAATCTTAAACTCAAACCTTATACCCTAAATCCATCATATATCATATGTCCTAAACCCAAATCCTATACCCTAAACCCAAATCCTATACTCTAAACCCAAATCCTATACCCTAAACTCAAACCGCATACCTTAAACCTAAATTCTATACCTTAAACTCAAACCCTAAACTTAAGGATTTGGATTTACGGTTTACGATTTGGGTTTAGAGTATAAGATTTGGGTTTAGGGTATATGGTTTGGGTTTAGGGTATATGGTTTGGGTTTAAGGTATATGATATATGATCGGTTTAGGGTATAACGTTTGGATTTAAGGTTTAGAATTTGGGTTTGGAAATATGATTTGGGTTTAGGATATAAGATTTGGGTTTAGGGTATAGGTTTTGGTTTAGATTTTAAAATTCAGGGTTTAGGGTTTAGTTAACGGCATTAAAATTGATGTTATTTCTTTTTTAAATTAATTTAACATATTTAATTTAATTATCTACATGACACTTTGATTGGTTTTAAGTGGAGTGGTGAATTTAAAGGTTCACCATAGGGGGTGAACCTAAGTCTTGTCCATTATATAATTAGGAGATTCCAAAATCATTGTTAAGTCCTAAATATTACTGAGAAAAAAAAAACATTTTGCTAATGATGATGATCATCCTAATAATTCGAGAATACGAAACATTTTGCTAATGGACCAACCACTCATTAAAGCATATAAAACATAGTGTAGGCAGACATGAACTTTTACAAAATAGATAGAATTGACTATTATAGAATTGTAGTGTATCACAATTATTGTACGTTAAAAGAATTAAAAAAACTAAAATCAACTAAAATATGAAATACTACAGAACTATATGTAGAGAGATGACCACATCCTAAAAATTTAAGTTATATATGATGATAATACTTCATGGTTTACAATTTTACTATGGCCATATAAGAGACGTTTGGCTATGTACAAAGTGAATATGTTATATATGAACTGGAGATGAGGATTAGAGAAAGGAAGATAGGAGTAGATTCTTTTCGAAATCTGTAAAAATAAAACAAAAAAAAAAGAGAGAGAAAACTTTTATAGAACCTGTATTCGCCTCTAGTCTTAGAATCAGTTTTTGTACACAAGTGTTCAATAATCCTCTACGGGAGAAAATAGCCAAACAAACACATCAAAAATTGGCTACAACACTTGATGCACATCTTAAACAACAAAACACAAGTAAATTCCCTTCATCTTCTCTTTTGTTTTATTCATCCAATATCTCTGCTTTCTATGATTATATACATTTGTCCCCCTCAAGTCTCAGTTTTTAGCCTTGTAGCATCGTCTGCAACTTGGCTCTGGCTTCATCAGAAACACAAAACTGTATTCTCCTCCTCTGAGAAGCTGGGGGTGACGACGTGAAGCAGATGACCACCACCTGTTACGTTATCCGACGTGTCAAGCCTGAACGCTTCCCTTCCAAGTTCCATCGCACATCTCCTCGGGTCACCGTGCCTCCTCAGCCCTTGCCTGGCGAACGTAACAGCATACTGGACTCGTCATCACGTCCCAAACACCGTCGCATCCCATTATCAAAAACTCATCTTCCTCCGTCAGAACCATCTGCTTAATCTCCGGGTCCTGAGATCAGAGGCGACAAAGAAGATGAAAGCCTCTTCACTGACCAATCTCCAAGTGCTCTCGTAACAGCGAGCTCACCGTATATATACTCTCCTTCAAAGTACCCTCCCAACTCCACAACCCGTCTCCGCTCCGCCTCGGACGTGGACTTTATGATCAAACGACATATCAACAGCTCTCCCTCTCCTGCACAGCACCGCACGACAATCACCCGCGTTAGCAACCATCAAGTGCCGTCCGATCACGAGAGCCGTCAATGCCGTTGTCCCGCAAGAACCACTAACGATGCTTTCATCCTCCATGGCGAGATCAGCTAACCTATAAGCTCTACGGTGAGATCTCTCCACTTCTCGCAAGAAAAACGCGTTCACAGTGGAGTGAGACTCTCTGAAAACATTATTGTCTTCTTCTTCAAAGAACAATCTCGTTGCGTTCTCTTTGATAAAGCGAGAAGCTTGAGATCCACCGTGGCCATCGAAGACACCGTAGAAAGCAACGGGAACAGGGAATCTGAAGAAGGAAGAGCCGAGATGAGATGAGAGGTCGTCTATGCATATGTGTTCATCTTCCATGTAGTCCCTGGATTCACCTTTATCCGCATAACTCCCGGAGCTTATCTTAGGGACAAACTCAGTAGTAACAGTCTCTTCAACAGTAGTTGCAGCAGCTACAGAACAAGTCTTCTTCACCTGTTTCGAAAATTGACAGAAAACAAAAAGAACAGAGTATTCATACAACAGAACAGCAAAAAGGAATAAAGGCAACAACTTTATCATAAAAGTCAAGTCTTGATCCAGAATTGACCTTTAGAACAATCAAAAAGAAGCGAAATTGAGATAAACCCGACAAAACACACGTACCGATCTCAACAGAGGGGTGTCTTCAGGAACAGGAATCTCGATACAAACAGAGTCATGGATTCGAACTTGAGCAATCTGAAAGCTATTGTTGAGATCTTGCTGAGATGATGATGATGACTTAACGTTGATCTCAGCGGTGGGTTCAACGACGACGTTTTGACTCAGGAGCATCGATTTAGCTCTTCTGATGAACTGACGTACGCATCTGATTACGAGATCCTTCAAGAGACAGAGCTGTGTGAAAAGCAGCCATTTTTCGGTCACTGAAGAAGATGCTCTGCTTGTACGCATTTTTAATTTGTTTTCTTTTTTTAGCCAAATACTAAAGAATTAACAAGAATTTTTGCATGAATATATATATCACTGATATATAAATATTATGTTTTTTTTTTTTGAGATAATTTTGTGATACACGATTACTATTTAGGTGTTTTTTATGTTTTTGGTAAAAATATCTAATTAATGTAAATATCTGTAAAAAGGTGTTTTTAAATGCATGAATCTCTTGTGTCCACCACACTTATGTGTTGTTGAATAACCCCAATTAAGACAAAAGATTTTTATTAATATTGTAATTTGGCCAGTGGTGACTTACACGTGGGAAACATGAGTGCAACCTTTTAAACTACTTGGCCTCTTTACCAATCCACCGCCACCGTATGTACAGAGATGACCATCTTGATAACCGAATAAATAAAAGTTTGTAATGATAATACATATAAGTTTGACTAAAACATGGTGATGTTAATATACTGCTTTAGTTTTATCTAAATCAAAACCTAACTGATTCTTTACTCGTTAAAATTTGTAGAAAAAAAGGTAGCAAAGATTTTTCTTAAAAGTCAAACTCCAAACTTCAAAGGGAGACGCTGCTTAATTGGTTGCTATTTCCGCTGGTCAATTTAGTACAATATAGTTCATTTAATTCCTCTTTTGAATAAAAATGTGGCGTGTTGAAATTCTCATCGCACGTTCATACGGCTATCGCTTTGTACACTTATGTTTATATCAACCATATGTCCATAAGTTAGTCCCTTTCATGTAATTTTCAAAGCATCAAAATCATGAATTAGTGACGATTATCCACTAGTATACTTCAGCATAAACCAAAAGGAAACAATAAATATCATTAAAGCAAAGGGAGAAGTAGGGGTGGGCATTTCGGTTTAGTTTCGGGTTCGGCTTGGGTTCGGTTTGGGTTTCATAAAATTCAAACCAATTAAAACCAAAATAGCTTTGGTTTGGGTTCAGTTTGAGTTTAATTCGGTTCGGTTCAGTTCGGTTTGGTTTAGATTTTAGTTTGATTTATATTATTATGGTCTATTTTGGTTTGGTGTAGTTTGGTTATAAAATATGAAGATATCAGTTTTATACTTTTATTAAAAAATAATCAACTCATAAACGACAGAGTGAGAATATAAAAATGTATGCTACATAATTTTATATATAATAGAATCATATTTATATTTTTTTTTTTAAGATATGGAAATTATGAAAAAAATGGAAAACGAAACTTTAACTAAAATTTACAATATGTTAATACATATATATATATCATATATATTTTTACTATATATATTGATTATCGGTTTGGTTTGGTTTGGTTTAAACTCAAACCAAACCAAACCGTTCGAATTGAGTAAAACATGAACCAATTGGATTACATAAAGAGCACGGTTTAGTTCGATTTGATTTAACTTCGGTTTGGTTGGTTCGGTTCGATTTGGGTTTTTTGCCCATCCCTAGGGAGAAGTAGTTAACCACGTTTATTCTTTTACTTTTTTTTTTTAACTCAAAGGTTTGTGATAAAACATCAGTTTGAAAACTGCAACATAATAAAAGATGCTAACAAAATAAGAAAGCATCAATGACAACTTAGGCCTATACCAGTTCACCCTAAGGGAAGGGCTTAAGAACTGATGATAGTAGCCTCGGTCCGGATGAGATTGTGTAGCCAAGCAGAGCCTCCCATTGCAAGATAAGATTGTAGTCGTCCATCTCTTAGCACACTTTTGGCTATCTTTGTCGCTACCGTGTTCGATTCAGCAGATTCCACTTCAAACAACAGAGTTCTGAAACCTGTACAGACTTCAGCAACCTGTCCAAGAAGATATCTGTATCGTGGCCATCTCAATGGAGATTTTATTGCTTCAACCAAACCTATAGAATCTGTCCCAATGCTAACATCTTCTACTCTGAGGTCTGTCAAACTCCGAAGAACCCACAGCAGACATGTCAACTCCGCCGCTAGCTTGTCTGGCGAAGGGAGCAGAGCATCTCTTGCGTGCATTCCAACTACTCCCCTGTGATCTCTCGTGATCCAAGCACCACCCGAGAGGTATTTATTGGATCTCCAACTCAAGTGAAAGTTACATTTCACTATTCCTTGTATTGGAGGTGACCATCTCTTCGATACTCCAAGATAGTTTCCCCCCGTCTCATATCTGTTCTCCTTCTTGTTTAACTTATGCCACAGAGTTGTATCTTCAAGCGCTCTTTGTACCAACAGAGAAGAAGATTCTTGCACTTCTGCATATAGGAGACTATTTCTATTCTTCCATATCGTCCATAACATCCATGGTATCGCTCTCTTCTTGTTTATATCCAATGCGCCCTCCGTCATTAGTCTTATGCTTTCCTGTACAAGTTCTGTTAGTGTATCATGTTGGAAAGCTCCGGTCAGTACGTCACTGAACTCCTCCCATAGCTCTTTGGCCTTCGAACAGTGGAACAGAACATGCGCAATAGTTTCCGTTCCTTGATTACAAAGCTTGCAACGCAGCTCTACTGGCATGCCGTGCGCCGTAAGTCGCTCTGCTACCGCCAGAGCTCCCGACGTCGCTCTCCACAAAAAGGTACGGATCTTTGGTATGGTGGGTATCTTCCATATCTTCTTCTTTAACTCCAAGGTGTTTGCATCTAGATCCCCAACATCACCTGTGTTCTCTGCCAATTTCGTTGAGAGCCAACTCCCACTTTTAACTGTATATTCTCCAGCTTTAGTGTAAGCCCAGATCTCCCTATCCTTGACGTTACCAATGAGTATCTGTTGGATCCTTTGAACCTCATTCGGCGGGAAAAGTTCTTGAAACATATCCATTTTCCACTTCCCATCCTCTCCTATCAGCTCAGAGACTCTCAGATTGACATCATACGTCATTTGCTTATTCACTGGTCTCCTAGGGACATCATCTAGAATCCATTTATCAGCCCAAACATAAGTATCTTTCCCATCTCCTATGGACTTCATGAGTCCCTTTTGCAAGAGTTCTCTGCCAAACAAAATGCTACGCCAAGCATACGAAGGGCGATATCCCTTACCACACTCAAGGAAGCTAGAAGATGAGAAGTAACGACCCTTATAGACTCTCGCCAGTAAGCTCTGAGGTTCATTGAAGATTCTCCATGCTTGCTTTGCAAGCAAAGCTTGGTTGAAAGCCTCAATGTCCCTAAAACCTAAACCTCCCTTGTCTTTTGGCACACATATCTTTTACTATGCTGTGATTTCTTTTTTGATTTTTCTAAATTTTTATGATATTCAAAATTAATTAACTAAAGATAGTTTTGTCCTTCTTGTTTTGTTAATAGGTTTCATATAAATTTTCTTTTGTTGACTGCATAATACGATTGTGTAAACAACTCTTCAACGAAAAGAAGATGCTACTGATGATAAGGAGATGGGAAACAAACGTAGCAAAACCAAAACACAGAGTTGTTAAGTTTCATGAAGACTAAGAAAGCATGTTTTAAGTTCTTAATAGAGAGATAACGAAAGAAAAGATCTTACCAGTTTTGCCACTATTTTATAAGTGGTAACCAGCTTCTGCCGCACATCACATGCGTTAGCAGCTTTGGCATCCATGGAAAGAACAGACTCAGGAGGCTCTCTCTTCTCCGTAACATAAGCATCGTAAGACGTTGCACGCGAGACCGGTATGGAGAGAACGTCACGAGCTACACGGGAGAGGACTGGATAAGTCTGGCTCTTCTCTTTCCACCATTCCAACGCTTTGAAGTCTTTGTCCCACTCAATGATCGGCTCTTTGAGGTAGGCATCAAGCTCTGAATCACCAAACTCTCTTGGAGATGATCCTTCATACTTGAGAAATTCTTGAAACAAAGCGAAGTCCTTGTACGCATCAGGCTTCTCCTTCTCTTCCTTGTCTGCTTCTTCATCATCTTCATCACCATAATCTTCATCCTCATCATCTTCATCCTCTTCATGGTCAACTGTAGCAACAGAGCATATTGGCTTCTGACAGAACTCACTAGCTGCATATCTAGCAAACAGACTACGCAAATAGTCCAAAACAGTTTCAGCATTCGATCCCTCATCACTGTCAATCTTCTTAGCGCAGTAAAACTCAACGTACTTCATCTTAAACCTCGGGTCCAACACACAAGCAGCAGCCAAAACCAAAAACATACCACCCCAATACTTATCAAACATCTCCAACATCCTCTTAGCTTTCCCCACAAAGTAACCATCACTCTCACCACCACCACCACCACCATCCACCTCCTTCTTCAACATCACCTTAAGCTCAGCAAGAAGATGAAAGTAAACATTACAAGTCGAATACCCTCCTTCCTCAAAAAGCTCCTTAGCCACTTTGTAAACACACCCACCGAGCTTACAATAAGTCTCAATCTGCACCCACTCCTCATCAGAGGGCTTATCATACTCATCATAAATCTCATCCTTGGAGAAAGCATCCTCCTTGTGCATATCAAGAGCCAGCTGGTAATGATACAGCGTAACATTCCAATTAGGCGTTGAAAAACACCTCCCCCAGCTAACCAACATACGAAGCTCCTCGTACAACCCCCACCTAAACCGGCCACACAGATCATCCACCATTAACCGGAACAGATCAGCACAGCAGTACACCACAGAAACCGGTCCTTCTCCCATGTATTTCTTGATAGCATCAACCGTCTTCTCGTCGAAATCCTCGTCGTTGGGGATCAGTATCGACGACACTTTGCTCCCGATCTCGAAGCTCTGAACGGCGGTTCGGAAATGGTAAGTGTTGACATCGCCAAGAGCGATGGAAGCGCCGGTGGTGTAGCCGAGGATCCACTTCCTGACCTTCCAGTTATCGTCGATGAAATGAGCAGCCAAACAGGTGAAACTCTCGTGTTTGGCAGGGGCCTCTCGGTAGCCGAGAAGCAGCCAATCGTAAGAGAGAGTTAGCTTGCCTTGAAAGTCCTTGAGGAATCTCTTGGCCTTGACTTTGCGCTTCTTCGTGTATCTTGAGAACTTCTTTCCTGATGGAAGCCGGAGTGATTCCTAGCCAGTTGGACATAGGGTTAGCACCATCTGACTCATTCTCAGACATATCTTCATCATCATCTTCTTCCTCTCCTCCTCAAAATCATCCTCAGATTCGTCCATGAGATCTTCGTCAACAGTGTCTTCCACAGAATCGTCTAATGTTTTGATTCTTCTTCATCGTTTCTGAAAATCGTACAGTAAAAGACTATCATTAGGCGTCGAGACTAACACTTAAACAATTAAAGAAGGCAACCATTATCTAGAATAAACCCTAATTTTTTTTTTTGTAACTGTAGAATAAACCCCTAGTTCCGTACAAAATCGTGAGGAGATAAAAAGAAGAGATTGCAACCTGAATCGGAGCCGGAACCGGAATCGATATCACTCTTCTTGTCCATTAGCGAAGGTTGCTCTTGTGCGTGGAGACTGGGGGGGAGAGAGAGAGAGACGCTTTACTAGGTTGAATAGAGAGAGACGGATCCGATTTTCTATATACTACACTGTGTAAGATCTTTACTTGTGATTTAGGCGGGAAGGCTGTAGCCACCTACGTGTCTTTCAGTTATTGGATGCTTTTGGCGTTTCCGAGGTTTGATTGTCGAGGCGGTGGATCGGACGGTTTATAATGAAATTGGTGAACGGATGAGATTATTTCAAATATTGTGTTTGGATTTTGTCATTCATTTATGGTAATTACGAATATACGGGGAATATTATTTTCAGCCCATTTTTAAGAACTGTTTATCAAGTTTTAATGATTTTTCTTATTTGACCAAAAAAAATATTTTTCCTAAAGTTTTTTTTGTAAAATATTAAAATTTATAAAATATAGAGCATCTCCATCCACTAAAGAAATTATTGAATTTTTAAAACAATTTTTAAGTAGATTTTATCAGTTATAAAAAAAAAATCATGTAAAATAGGATTGTTTTTGAAGTATCTTAAAATTTTCTAATAACTATACTCTAATTACTTTCTTCACTGGAGAATCATTTTAAATTTTTTGAAGATTGTATTGTAGACTCTACCTCAAGGGAACCATTTTGGGATACAAAAGGTGACACATTTACTTTTGATTTAGCTCCAATAATGTAACGAGCCATGATGACTTAGTTTATGTAACTGAAGCTGATAGGATCTCATTCTCAACTTATAACCAGACTATTCAAAAATCAAATTTTATGTGCTTTATAGAACCACAAAGGTGTGACCCATTTAGCTTTATGTTCTGTTCGATCTAGTGAATTATGATGAGTGGTTTATATAGCTGAAACTGACAGGATCTTATTCTCAACTTATAGTCAGACCCTATTTCTGGGTAAAGCTTACCAGGCCTCATGGTAACAGCGATGTTGTCCGTGCCAAATTCACTTCGAACTTGCCTCTTAAGTCCATGGTTTCCCCATCAAATCTTATTTCTTGTTTTGATGTAAAAATCTCGTATAAATCTCCTGCTCAGGTTCTTAAAGTGGCATCTTTTTCTTTTGTTTTGCAGGGAACGAGGGTCAGAGTCTTCATGTATCCGAAGTAACTTATTAAACAAACTTATATTAACTGTGGCTTTTGTCCACTAGTTCGTCATTTTTGTATTTCGATATTCGAAATCACTTTCCTTCCTTTCGTTAAACAAAGATAAGTAGATAACCTTCTAAGAAAAAAAACAATTGTACTGATATAGAAAGGGGAGACAAAAGCACCAACACGAAAAACAGAGATATTGAGATTCATAAAGCTTTCTTCAGACTAGAGACGAAGACGGGAAAGATAACGTTGTTACCGATTCTGACACTACTCTGTCAAAGTCGTAACCATCTTTTGCTGCACATCATGGCGTTAGCAACTTCGGCTTCCAAGGAGACAACGAAAGCAGGAGGCTCTCTTCTGTCCATTCCATAAGCATAGTACGACGTGGCTCGTGAGATTGGGATCGAGAGAACGTCACGAGCTACTCGAGAGAGGACTGGATACTTGTGACCCCCCTCTTCTCTCCACCAGTCCAGTGCTTTGAAGTCTTTGTCCCACTCCATAACCGGTTCTTTGAGGTAGGCATCAAGCTCTGATTCACCAAGGTCTCTTGGAGATGATGATCCTTCAAACTTGAGAAACTCTTGAAACAAGGCAAAATTCTTGCAAGCGTCAGGCTTCTCTTCTCTCTTCTTTCTTGCTTCCCTTTCTAGCTTCTTCTGATGTATCAGAATCATACCTTTCTTCTTCTCCTCCTTCTTCATCATCACAATCACTTTCTTCTACTTCTTCCTCGTCATAATTCTCCTCTTCTTCTTCTTCATCCTCATAATCTTCTTCTTCTCTTCTCCTTTATCTTCATTTATACCTTCTTCACCATCTTGTTCTTCATCACAATCTTCTCCTCCATCATCATTTTCATCTTCTTCTTTGGAGTTTGGTACAGCAACCTGAGCATATTGGTTTCTGACAGATACCACTAGCTGCATATCTAGCATACAAACTGCGCAGATACTCCAAAACAGTTTCAGCTTTTGATCCCTCATCATTCTCCATCTTCTTAGATGCAGTAAAACTCAAGATACTTCATCTTGAACCTCGGGTCCAACACAGAAGCAGTAGCCAAAACCAGAAACATACGATCCCAGTACTTATCAAACCTCTTCAGCATCCCCTTAGCATTGCAGCGAAAGTAATCACTATCAGCACCCTCAAGCTCCTTCTTCAACATCACCTTCAGCTCAGCAAGAAGGTAGAAATAAACATTTGAAGTCGAATACCCTTCTTCAAAAAGCTCCACCGCCACTCTATAGATACAACCAACGAGTCTGCTAAAAGTCTGAATCTTTATCCATTCTTCATCAGACGGTGGTTTGTCATACTTAACGTAAACCTCATCTTTGGAGAAGGCATCCTCCAGTTTCATATCTACAGCTTGCTGAAGATGAGACAACCAAACGTTCCAGTTGGCAAACGAGCATTTCCCCCATCCAACCAACATACGCACATCCTCCAGGAGCGACTCGCTCAGCTCGTTAAACACATCATCAACCATTAACCTGAAAAGATCAGCGCAACAGTAGACAAGAAACACATTATTATCTTCTAACCCTCTCCTGAAACCACCCAACGTCTCTTCATCAAACCCTTCCTCGTTAGGCAGCAAAAGAGCAGAGACCTTCTTCCCCTCAATCTCAAACCCCTCAACAGCATTCCTAAAACCGTGAACGTAAAGATCATCATCCGTAGCACACTAGTGCCACCTCGCTAGCGTACCCGAGGATCCATCTCCTGACCTTCCAATCATCATCGACGAAATGAGCAGTGATGCAGACGAAACCCTCGTGCAAGACGGGGCCTTTAACGGAGTCTCTGGTCCACCCGTAGTCCCCGAGAACCATCCACTCGTAAGAGAGGGTTAGCTTCCCTTGGAAAGCTTTGAGAAAGTCCTTTAGCTTTCTCTTTGCATTCTCGGTGTATCTCAAGAACTTCCTTCTCGAGTTGAGAGGAACGGTGGGGCGGAAGTTAGGGCTGAGGAGCTGCAGAAACCTTGTGAAGGAAGGGGTTTTGATGATGTTGGGGTTAATCCCACTGCGGATGAACGACTTCACTAGGGCGTTAATGCTTTCTTTCTCTTTATCTGCTAGTGAAGAAAGATTATCCCCAACCACCTCCTCATCCTCGTGGTCTACAGAAACATCCAGCTTTAGTTTCTTCCTCACGGAACCTAGAATCAGTACAGATAGAGGTCAAATCCAATCAACAAAACCCTAGATAATCGGAGCATAACAAATCCTAGAAAATAAATGGGTCCAATCCGATAAAACAAAAATAAAATAAAGAAAAAACGGCGCAACAGTACCTGAACAGGAGCCGGAGGCGAGATCTCTTTTTTCCATACCGAAGTTGGTGTTTCCGATTAGGGTTTAGGGTTTGGGAGGTGGGGTGGGGGGGGGAGAGGATTAGGGCTTCTGATTTTATGGAAGAAGAGACGATTGCGACTTTTTTTCAGTGTGTGATTTACGCGGGAAATGATGCTGCAGCTATGCACCTACGTGGCTTTTTGTAGTTGGACTGTCCTTTTCTTTTCAGGGATTAATTCAATCGGACGGTTAAGTACTGGAGTAGACTAGTAGACGGACGATATTGTTTTGAATATTTATGCGCGAGAGAACTATGAGTTGAAAGAGAGATATTTTTATTGGGCTTATATTTTTGGCCCATTTGAATTTCTTACGTCTTATTTTGTGTATATATTCAACAACAGAAAATTGGTGTTTCGCACGCACGCACAGTATCACTGGTTCATATCATCATATGTTAACAAATCTCATGACAAAACCACTCTTGGGACTTTTATCATCTATCTGAAAAGTTTAGAATGACTCAAATGTTTTATGTTGGTATCAGACAGTGCTGCTTCCTCGGGGACTTATCAGTTGCATGTTTTGAGTCAGAGAAGCTAGCAGGACTCAAGGTTAAACAGAGATCCTGATGCAGCCTTGTTGCTGACTCCCATGATTGTTATGCTCACTCTCCCTGCTTCAATCTAAGCTAATAATGGTGCATTTAGCTTTACTAAACGACTTTGTCATCGAGTAGTAACTTCAATGATTCAAAACATTGAGCCAAGAAAACCATTGACACGGAACAAACGGTGCTGATATAACATCTGAATATGAATGCAACCAACATAGAGCCAAGAAAATAAGTATAAAGCTCAGACAAAGGTGCTAAATATGATACATAACTAAGACTACAACAACATTCGGTTTCTTGATTTAGTGCTTACCTTTCCAAGAAGTAGCATAACAGGACGAAGATTAAAAAAAAAACAAGAAGTCTACGATCCGATTATGGAACATACGGAGGATGCAATAAAAGCATCAGTTTTCAAAAATCAGTTGTCTAGATAATACAAAACCATGGATACTAACTTTGCGATGAGACAAGTCTCCACTCTCCATGTTGTTTGAGGGGACGTAAAGGCACTTCCTCAGTTTGACTCCATGACAACTCTGACACGTTTTGTGACACGAACAAACTCGTTAAACAACGAGTAATCAAAGTCACGAGCTTCGTTTCCTGCGGTTTCTTGTGACAGATCTGGTGGTACTGGTGGGTTCTGACAAATGACAAAGTCGAATCCACCGAATCTCTCCATCAAAGCCTCAAGCTTGTTTGTACTTAAGCTCCTGATCGCTTCAATCTGCACAAGCTCTCCGGTTTGTCCTGAACGTCTGCCACCATCTCTTCAGTATGTTACGGCTCAGTGCACAGTGCTCGACAGAGACTACACTTTTCAGATGGATTCCAAGGCGGTTTAATGTGATTTCCGCACCACCAATCCCGCTAAAGAGTGATAAAACTGTTAACCCTTCAGGAAACATAGACTTGAGGACAGAGAGATGGTAACCAAGCGTGTCTGTTTGGAAACAGAACTCAAACAGCTTCAACCTCTCAGCATATTTCCCACCACCGATCTTGGTGTGGTTTGTTGGATATCCCATGATGCACTCTAGATGTTCAGGCTCTACAGGTGAGGGGATGTTTGGAGCAATCCAGATAAGATTAGAGGTGTGACAGTGTCGGAGTATTATAGTCTGGTCTTGTTGAGATGGCTTTCCCTTGCATTCAGCTAGACGACGTCCAAGTCTTTCGCAAAGAGTAGTTGCATGTTGTATATCAGAACATGCAACGCTGCTCAGATGCTTTCTGACATCCCATTGTGGCCACCAGCTCCTCATGTGTGGCATTGCGTCTTGTATAGTTAGCAGTGGCCTTGGAGGATGTTGAACCTGTTTTCAACGGGAAGATTGTGCACGTACCCTTCTGTCCTGCGGAGCGGTGAACACAACCGAGTATCTACGTGCTCAGGGTGAATACCGAACAAGAAACTTGAGATCGTAGAACACCACCTCGGGGAGATTTCACTTAAGTTTCCATATAAGAAATAAGGTCGTGTTGCTACATCTGGGGCAAGCTTTTGGGATAAACGTGGCTGCATTGCACTTGGAAATCCATATGTGGTATCTTTATCATCTTGTATCCAAGGGGTTTCCATATATTCGGGTCTTAGCCTTTTGCCTCGGTCATCAAAGTCAGAAAATTCGTCTATATAGGCATTATCATCTTCGTCTTTTAGTCTTTTGCCCCTTGAGGTCTCTCCCACATTGGCAGTGGCGGGGAAAGGAAGAGGGTCAGTACCAGGACCTTGTTTTACATCAGAAGTGCCACTTGAGGAACCTCTACCACTGTCTACTTTCTCTGCACCAGCACCAAGAAATCTCCAACTCTTTGAAAGGCATGTAGCCGCAGGAGCCGCTGAAACTTTCTACAGTCACACCAAATATTCAGTAACATCTTAGTTTAGCTAAGGGAAGAGAACAAAGATGGTTTTGATAGTGTGATTCAAAACAAATACACAAACGTTCATTTTAAAAAGACAACATTGAAGGCACACACACCTTTTCTATTTCTTCAAGGTCCTTAGGAATGACACCAGGAGCTTCACCAGTAACAATTGTCTCAGCGAGGTCAGAGATCTGTCCTTCTGTACCTGAAGAGGCGCAAATAGATTAAGTACTTGGCTACAAGACTAATAGGGGTGTATGCAAAACAGATTATAGTTTTTTTCATTATTATGATCATTCCTAACAATATAAACCAGACTTCATGTCTATATAGTGGCAAGCAATCATGCCAATGTTTCTCTCATACACATTCCAAACATTGGACGAACATGTAAAGAGTCTTAGTTGCTTACCTATTTTTTCAATTGCTATTGATATCTCATGGTTAGAGAATCCCATTTCCAGTAGATGCAAAGTTTTGTCCATTGTTTCGAACAATACTTCATTGGGAACCTATACAAAACATAAAACATAGGTTAAGAAGGTAGTAATAAAAGTCATAAGCAAATAAAAAATATAAAGAAGATAGGCCTAAAAGAAAGGTATTGAAGACCTCAGGTTCTCTAGCAGCAACTGGAATGACGTCTTCATCTTCTTCATTAATTTCAGTGTCATCAGGTGAGTCTTCGGATTCTTCTGCAAACTGTTCCGCTAGTTGAGCAGCAACAATAAAGTCCACCATCACATCAATTTCAGCGCCGTGACCTATCAGACAGAAAAGCAAATCATGAAGAAAGGCATTGGCTCTCACCCTTAACCTTATTTTAAAACAGCTTCATATATGGCCTATTCATCATGTCATACAGTGAAAAGTTCCACAATGTCAAACAATTAATCTTTAAAGAAGAACACAAAATGGTTTTCTTGCAATAGCAAGAAACTTGAACCAATCTGCAAGATTTTAATATTGAATGGAAAGCCAAAGTTGTTGTGGATACATTACCAAGCCTATCTAGTGCAAAGTCAATCAGATTTTCGGGGAACTTCATTCCTAGTAACGCCATCCTTTTACCATCGGCTTCATATTCAGTATCAGGCTCCTATAAGAGAAGAAGAGAGACTATTAAGAAATCAATCAGAATGAAAATACAAGACATGACATCACAAGTTAGAAAATTTACCGGTTTGGGTTCCACTAGCCCATGAAAGCTGGGTTCAGAATGCTCAGTTACAGAACTCTTGGTGAGAGTCTCTAATAACAACTCAAGATCATCTTCACCTGCATGTTAGAATGGCAACGTCACTAATATTAGCCTTTCATAAGATCACAATATTAGCAAGCAAAGAAACCTTTCATATATAAGATAAAAATATATTTGTTTTAGTACCATTTTCATCAATGGCTTTCTGAACAAGAGTAGGGGCAAAACCCATCTCAATCAACAAGGACTTCACATTACTTCCAGAAGAACTAGCTGCATTGTCCTGCAGCACATCAAGTATGAAAACAATAAGAATGCTTTTGAGAAATTCAAACTGGCATATAAAACTCTAAGTTGTTTGTTTGTGTCACTAGGTATGTAAAGTGTAACATACACCAAACTGCTGAGGATAAGAAGTGTCGCAAGGCAAGTCGAAATCTATGGTCTCTGGTTTTGGAAACACCATATGTTCATTCCTTTCATGGTCAGAGGAACCTCCACCTCCTGCTCCTCTACGCAGATTACCCTGCAAGATTCCCAAAACTTGTGAAAAAGTGCAACACAAACATATATATATATATATATATTTCAAAAGACACCTCCCAAAGTTGTCAAATTATATACCATTTAGAGAAAGATCCACAAACTCCACAGAAATATCACATGAAAGCCTGCACATACCGTAGAAAAAAGTGTCACTGTCACCATCATGGATTGTATTCAAAATGTACCCAAAATTACACAAAAGAATAAATGAATAAACGGAGCAGGCTTTCATTGATGATTCTCCCTCCCATAAACAGCAAAGAATAGATGAATTATTGATAAGAATCTAAACGTCTTTGCATCCCCTTAAAGTAGAACTCCTCGAACTAAGAGAGACTTGAGTATTTCGACATTTTCAATTTAATTTCACTATAAAAATAGTAATAATCTAAGCGATTGCATCAAAGGGGAGTCACAGAGAGATTATGTGAAGAGTGTGTGTGTGTGGATGGATGTAACCGTACTTGCTGAGGAAGGTGCATGCCTGTTGCCGTGGTTCGAGTCCAGTCCGGCGGAGGGAAAAGCTTATGAACAACTAACTAATCGCTCTGTATCGCGGCGCGTCGACTTCACTGCCGGCTATTGTGGAAATCTGGAAAAGTTCTTTATTGATTCGCTTTTAAAGAACGAACGATCAAGCGAGTGAGGAAAACGAACGGTCCAGATCAATAAAAGTTATAGGACTTTGACTTATATTATTTGTTTCCATATAAAGAATTTAAAAAAAAAACAGTGTTCCAGTAATATTCTCTCCTATAAAAAAAATTAAAGCAATTAATTTTGTTTAAAAAGAAAAGTTTCTTTGAATGTAAAATTTAATAATAGATTTATTTTACATTTTTTTTTAGCAAAGAAAAATAGAAACTCGAAACTTATTCAAACACATTGAAATGCCGTAACTTTTAGTGAACTGACAACCAATAAAAAAAATTATAGTTAAATTTTACTTTATAGTAAAATGAGTTTTAAGCGAATCAAAAATTTCAACAAAAACATAGACTGGTTCAGAAATCACAAAACACAACATGAACAAAACCAAACCACACCAACACACTTGGACAAAGAGAGAAAAGTGCAGTTTAATGTTCAGTGGCACTCTCAACTGAAGAAACCGGTATATGCAGGAAAAACATTTAGAAAGGTCGAGATCACTTCAGAGGGTACGAGCTTTACTACTTTCTGATGATGCCTCTCCATTAACGATAAAACCAGCTTCTGCGGATCGATTTCATTCAGACGACCTGCAAAAATCAGTACCATCAAGAAAGAAAAATTAGACGTCTCGTACCTTATTTCTTATATTGTTGTGAAGAGAGTAACTTACCCAAATCAATCTCACGCTCATCATCTTCTTCATCTGCCTCTTCAATAACTTCACTATCTTCCAGTTCTGCTGCAGCTTTAGCATATCTTTCCAGAATTCTTCCTCTGTTTCTTCACACTCATCGTCACTCTCAGAATCCTGTTCAAAAATACACACAAACATGAATACAAGTCACTAGAAGACCAATTTGTTTCTTGAAAACAGCATATTGTTTCCTCATGTGAGGTTTTATGAAGCTTAATAACGAAGTACTAGCAATCAAATCAAACCTCGTCATCTGAATCATTTTCATCAGATTCTTCCTCTTCTTCCTCAGGTTCTCCATCATCTTCATCATCGTCTGATTCTTCAGCTATTTCCTCTAGCCTCCGAGAAGCCTCCATCAGTGAAACAAAGCACTTCCTTACCAAATCATCAGTTGCATCATTCCCTTGCCCTTGCCTTGCATCTAAAAGCAGCTCGATCACCTTTGCTAACGTCAACACTGGAAAAAGCAGTCATGCAATTACATTTAGTCTATGCCCATGCATTTATGACTAGCAATAGCTACTATATACAACCAAAACCTTTAAAAGATCATGTTCACCGGTTGCTTAAACCAGAGGTTGTTACTCTGAATCATCAACATATAAACGAAAGATCACTTCAACTCACCATATAGTTTTACTTCCGACGCTGTTGATGGACTGGCATCAAGCGTAAGCGAATATGAAAACGCCAACGAGGATACCCATAACTCGAAACCATCCAGGCACTGCTTTCTCTAAAACGCATTCCACAATATCAGAATGGGAGATATAGCATGATGATATTGCCAGCAAAAGAGGCCTCCACAACGAACAAGGTTTCTCACGCAATTGTAGAAAATGAGAAAAGGCTGCTTCTCCGAAGACCACCGCCAATGATTTCCTTAACCCCTTCGATGTCAGACGAGTAGTCTGGTACATGTAATAACGTGTGGACACAAGAACAAGCCCTCCTTGTGGCAGACGGGTACTCAAGTATGGCTTTACTGACAAACGAACCAATGGATTCAACAACAGATCGTGGACGGACTGGCATCGCTGGAGGGGATGGCATATCTCTGAAAAGGAAACTTCTGAAACCATATTTGTTGCTTACTACTCACAACTTCTTCTATGCAGTCAAAAACTGACAGATCCTCCGACTCTTCCCAACCATTCCAGCTAGCAAGAAGATCAGCCCAAACCACGAGTAAATCAGCTAATCTGAGCTCCACAACTACATTGGAATTAGTAGAAGCAAGCACAATGAACAACAACATCTTCGAGAAATGATCTATGCAAGAAGTAGGAGGCGCATCTGTTGCCTGAGCAATGCAAAGATAAAAGACAGAGCAGAAGTCTGAAGTTAGAACAGGAATTCAATGTTCCATGCAGGCGCACATTCTTGGTTTTAGTTTCTAGAATTCCATGAACAAAGAAGCAGTAGGTGCTTGAAGATTAAAAGAGATTAAGAGTAAGAAAAATTCAACTACCAGCCATGCGTGCTGTAAAAGTGCTGACAAAGCTTTGCTGATGGTACCTTGACCGGTTAGCCATGTTTCAGTGGCTTGATTTTCCTCCTCATCCGTTTCAGGCTTAGAGATTTCATAAGTCTGGGACATTGCTGCTAGTGTCTCAAGGCCACCCATAGTAGCCTTATTTGAGAAAAAAAAAATAAGAAAACAGACAATTGAACGGTCACTTGCTGTGTCAACTAAAAATAGTCCAAATTCAACAAGAACTGCACAGATATTTGGGCTTGCGTCCAGGATTTCATGTGCATGTGATGTAAGCATTTGAAGATTTTTACTCAAATCAATAGAAATGCATTCCCTTACTTTCAATTATGTTTTGAACCTTTAATATTTTTTTCAGCTAACGTGTTAGAAAACAGGATATTAAACATACCTGAGACCATTGATCTTCACCAGGATGGATAAAATTCAGTATATTACTAACTAGGGAAGATACAATATAAGGAATATGCATAGCGATATCTTGACTTCCAGACTCGACCACGGATTTTAGAAGCTGAAACAAAATGCTATCTTCTTCGTCCTCTTTGCCAATCCTACCGATAATAATCTGAAGAAGCGGCAACCATTCAGGTGGTGGGTACTCATTCTGAATTGAACAAACATTTTCTTTGAGTTAGATATGACAAGTCATCACTTAAGCTACGAACGCAATTAAGTGCTGACTTACTTCGAGTAGTGAACATATTCCCCCAGCAGCCGAAACACGCACTGGGTAACAAGAGATCTCTTCCTCATCTGGCATTGCTAATGCCTTCAGCAGGGACGAAAAAACATCCATATTCATATCCTGAGAGCATTAAAGCAACTAATTAATAATGAGATCACTATAAGTCACATGTTGCAAAACAGTGCATACAAAAAACATAATATTCCAGCAAACGGTTTTATACACAAAAAAAAAGTATATCAAGAAGAAAGTAGTAAAATCAACACCTCTGGTAGGCAGGGACGCAAGCTCTCCAAGTACCCAATTCGCAGATGCAACCAAGTAAGGTGAGCAACCAGGTCCAGAATAAATCGGTAGCACGCGGGTACGCACTAAAGATGCCACATACTCAGGATTTTGTTCTTGGATAAACTGTAAAAAGTGAAACATCATCATTCTAATGTACAATATCAGTCAACGCTCAGCTTCAAAACAAAGAGAACCAATTTTTCTCACCTCTTGCAGCCCACCATATGCCATTAGAACGCCAAAATAGCTGACATTTCGAAAGTAACAACAAAGTCAGCTAAATCACAAAGTGAAAGGGAACGAAACAGGAAAGTATTAAAGTGGAAGAGAAAAGCTGAGAAGTCTAGCAAACAAGATAAGAGAGTATGAATATATTCCAATATACTGAAAATATATCTACGACATGATCTTGAGCTCGAATAACATGGTATTATGGAAGATTAAACGCAAATCTCTTAAATTTCCACTAGAAGAATAATTTCCACTGCTCCGAATGTGTAAAAGCATTATCCAATTTGGTTACATCTGCCTCGAATTTCAGGGAGTTGAAAAAGAAGTCATGAAAATGTATAGGAACTCACGCTGCTGAAGTATTAGCGTCCAGTATGTTGCTCTTTGAAGGCACAGAAAACTTTGACAAAAATGGAAGCACCAGTAGATCTCCCATGGAACGTCTTTGGTTATTTATTACTGTTCTTTTCACCTTTCTTCCTTTTAGATGCAGCTGAGGAAGCTTTACTTGTAGTAGATACTGGTGGTCCCTATGATAATGGGATCAAATTTTGTAAGAAGCTATGAACAGATAGCTGAATATAGGTTATTGACTAACTATAAGTTCTTCACCTTTGACATGGCGATAACACCAAGCAAATTCATAGCACTTTTCCTGGCTGTAAACAAGTCCTCCCTCCACCCAGAAATTTCTTCCTGCCAAATGAAAATGATATTATTACTAACTTGTAGTTGTGGCCACGCACATAAAAGTATTCATAATCATGAAAGTATTCCGTGTATAGAGAAAGAGAGATTAAGTTGACATACTAGTTCAGAAGGAAGGTTCTTCCTTATGAATTCATCTGCATCTTCTTCCCACTCAGATATAGTCCTGTGTAAAAAACATCCCAGAAAGAGCAGTAGAGTTTCAGAATTAATATTTTATCAAAAAAAATATGTTTCAGAATTAAGAACCCCGGTAGAAAGCAATGCTTGCAACACATATTACAACTTGAAGAAAGCGTACCCTTTCATTCAACGCCAGCGCTGGAAAAATTGCAGGAGTCCAACAAAAGAGAAAAATGGGGTGATAGTAATCTCCATCCCTGTTTTCAAGGTACCAAATATTTGCCGTCATTGACATTTCATAACTTTATTAAGATTTGCAGTAAACATTTTAACAACTTACAGGGCCAATTTCCATGACGCGTGAAATGACATCAAAAGCAAGTGATATGATTCTCTCAGTTAGGCTTCCGAGCTTCTGCACATGATAGTAGAAACTCAGAGCATTAGGTTGAAAAAATAGTAACATTTGGGTGAGAAGCAGCAATTGTTTGTAGGTTACAAATTTTGATGGAAACTTCTCAGGCACCAAAAACCCAATTTTGAAGAGCTCGAAAACAATTGGTGTCTTGCTAAGAATGACTTGAAAAGCTTTCACAACTGAACGTCAATACAGTACACTGATGCTTGAGCTATGTTTGACCATCTTCATTGAGCAGTTTACTATCTCCGGCACCAACCTGCATAATAAAGATATATTAGGCGTGGGATGTAAGCATTGATAAAACGCTTTTAAGGTGTTTGCGTACTTGTCAGAGTATTTTCTATGTCTGCTGACAAGTGTGCCAAACAGGAGCAAGCTTCTTTTTCCAGTTTTCAACCTTAGCAAGTATCCATCAGAGGGAGTAACACTCCAGTCAAAACTCAAGGAGTCCAGAATTCTGATCATATCCCGGCAGAAGGAACCGAGAAGAGGTGACAAAGCAGACGGCATATGGGACTTCACCTACAATACTAATTATTCTTAACAAAACAACCACGGTGGATAGTATGATATGAACATGGCAAGGTAATATAATAAGTTTTAATCTGAATATATGACTTACTGAAAAGTAGAGGCATTTGCTAATGATGTGGAGTGTCTTCTCTATTTCCAGCTCACCCCATTCATGTGTAGTCAAAGCCTGTTTCATGCTAAATCTCAATGCTCATTGAGCTCCAAAGAGCAGATATAAAGTTGTGAGCAGATGAAGAACAAGAAAACACCAAGGGAAAGGAATAACCTTGTCAACCAGACGATGGAATACTGAAACCAATGGCACAAGAATTTCATTTGTGATACTCTCCAGCTGGAGTGGCACTGGTTCCTTAACAAGTTTTGGTTGCAAGAAGTACTGCAAAGCAAACACACAGAAATATACCAAGCTTATTTAAAATAACAGGATCATTGGAACCAAGATCACACTACAAGACTACCACTTCAAATACAAACATTTTTTAGATTTGTTTGAATTAGTTATAATACTACTAGAAAATATTTCAGCCAGAAGTAGCAAAAGTTCATAACCACAATAATATGATGGAGAAGGAGATAAGCTAGAGGAGAGCATATACGGGAGGGAGAAAGAGAGAGAGAGAGAGAGAATATACATGCAAGTTTTAAGCTCGTGGCTTCCTTAATATGATGTTTATATTTTTCTCCTACGAAAGTGAATGCAACAAATACCTGAAAAGGTTTTACAACTGTGAGCAACACCATCACAGCGTTCACGGTACTCCAGCTAGAGTCTGAACAGCTTATTAAACTGCTCTTCTCGATAGCAGAACGCAGCTCCAGTACAAGTTCAGGCCACGCATCTTTCTTCACAAATTCTGACACAACGACAATATGGAACTGGCCACCACAAACAAAAGTAAAATGAAAGAAGAAGCGGAAAACAATATTAGCAACAGCTAGCTAGACGAAGATATAAAACTAGTTGAATACGCCTTACCAGTTCAAGTAAAACTTTAAGAAGTGCAGGCTCTGCATGAAGCAAAGCTCGAAGAAGCTGATCCTTAAACTCCTTGCTGACTTCTGAGATGATCCCTTCGGTCCCAGTGTTCCTCCTGGTGAAATTCTTCAGGTAGGTTGCAGCAGCAACTCTCTGACTAGGATTTTCACCTCCTGGGAATCAGAAAATAAATAATGCAGTAACACACATTCAACGGCTGTGAATACTTAAGAAGCTAGTAACTAAAAAGACTCAGCCGAGACTAGTTCAAATATGTATGAGATTCTGGATCAGCTGAATCAAAATATAACTTCCTCCTAGGAACACTGAGCATATTATCCGTTAAATTTGATTTGATTTATTGTTATTGGTTTTGATTCGATCCGAAAAGATCCGGAAAGTAAAACAAATAACAAATATTATTTCGAAATAGCAATATTGCTCCGGCTCCGTATATTTATAGATATGTAATGTAATTAGGTATACCAGCAAAAGCGTGGTTAGACTAGAAGTAGATCTACCAAACAACGTAACCCTAATCGTTACATTCTAATTCGAGGATATCAAAAATTATACTCTTATGAACAGGAGAACGATTGGGTAAGCGATGAGGTAGAATTAGACGAGAAAAAGGTTACCGGAAGCGATGGAGAGAAGGCGATAAGGGAAGTGAGGGAGCTCCGTAGAGAGTCGATCCAGAGCCTCTGTGGCCTCGTGGACGGAAACGCCATCTATGGAAGTAAGCGTCTGGTCAAGAAGCCGAACGATCTGAGCTGAGTCGTCGTCGGCGACGAACATTTCGTTTTTTTTTTCTTTTTGTCTATTTTTTTCCTGTCAAGTTAAACCCGCCGTTAGCTTCTTTATTTGTTTTTAATTCACTGGTAAAATTTAATTGGGAAAACACGAGAAGCGGGAAGTAATTTAGTTATCAGCTAGTGGCGGGAATATTTGAAGGTTTTTTTATTACATAACATTGCTTCTAGCTGGTTTTGTTTTTGCTATCACTCCGCAGTTTTACTATTGATAACGGTTATTAACATCTTGCAACAATCATAAAAAATATCATAAATCATTTCAATAGTTCAAAATCTCTTTTCGAATTAAAAGTTACTTTTTGTCAGTATTTTGCAGTTTTCAGTGGATAAATAAGAAAAAAACATTTTTTTAGAAATATTTTAAAATTTTAAACTAAAATTATAAAATATATATATTATAAATAATATATATATTTAATTTGTATATTTAATTTAAATTCACAAACAGTATCATAATTTGTTTTATAAAAACTTTAAACTAAGAATATTCACTATAATATTTTCATATATATAGAAGGATATATACATATATAAGCGAAATACAATATTGTTTTAAACAAAAAATCGAATCAACGTTCTTTGATATAAGAGTTTTAAATATTAAGCTATCTCATTGTTTGTTAGATTTCTGTTGATCAAAATTTTGAAGTAAAATCTCATATAAAACACCAAAACATTTGGATTAAACGGATCAATACTATTAAAATAAAATCACATTCTATCTACTTGCAAATAATTTAGGTTGGACCATTACATTTATATAGTTTCCTATTATTTTTAATACAACTAAATTATTTATTAATAAATATGTATCATATCTAACAAAATTTTTAAATATTTTCAAAATAAGTTATATATATATTCTTAAGTATCTTTTTCTAAGATTAGATTTAATAATATATTTTAATACCTTTTATTTAAAATGTAAATGTACATTTTTAATATTTATTTTTGAATAAGAAAGGTCATAATTAATATTGCCTATAATTAAAATTGAATGTTAATTCATTTTCCATTTATATAACAAGAAAAAAAAATCTATAATATTTATATATACATAATTTATATTCATAATTAAATTACCACAGTAATTAATAAATATAAATAACTTAATGTATTTATTAAATATTTTATAAATGATAAAATAACATCATAATATACATTCATGAATTTTAAAGCATACTTCAACTTAATAAAAAATATCAAAGTAAGATATAGAGACTAATAAATAATTTCATATTTTAATATATATATATATATATATAAATTATAATATTAAAATAATTTATTATATTTACTAAGTATTAGACGGGTTGATGACAATAGTTAATTAATAATTCTGACAACAAAAATAATATTAAAAAATTTGTACTATAGTTTGAAGATTTTTTAAATAAGCAAAATTGATATGAGGAGGATTATGTAAAATAATTATCTTATTTTCATAAAATTATATTCATGTAAATTTTCATTTAATTATATATACTTTAAAGCAAATGTTTTTATAAAAACAAATACATGTGTATAAGATTTCTAAGTTTTAGTAATTAATTTTTGAATAAAAATTAAAGCGTAGATCAAAAATCTAAAAAATAATTATTCTTAGATATATAATAAATATATTAAAAATTTAAAATTAATAAATATTACTAATATGAATAGTGATATTAAATTAAAATTTTAAAATAAACCAAAAAAAAAACATCGGAAATTTTTTAAGAACATATGAACGATAAAGGTAAACTAAATAAATAAGTATACTTATTTCAAACTTAATCACTAGATGTATTAACTGTATATAAATCATTAATGCTCCGAATTCTATTTTAGTATTCATCTTCTCAAATCTTGATCCAATATGCTTACAACAAAATGATAAATTAGTTTGACTGAAAATTATATGGCTAGATTTTATAAAATTAAAGCACCACATTCATAATATATCACCATTCATCTAAATATTAATGAATTAGAATACTTTAAATATGATAATTTAAATCAAATTGTATTACATGATGGATCACCCACCCATCGGTTCAACCAGGTAGACGGGTCTTAGTTTTTAGCTGGTTTTTTGGCGGGTTTATAAAAAAAAGTTGTTTTTTGAAAATCAAACCGGATTACATATATAATTTTACCAGTTTTACCGGTTTAACCGCGTGTCCGGATCAGATTTCAGAATATTGAATATAATACTTCATGTGTAACATTTAAATGTAGATATATGATCAAAAATATAAATTTGTATCATATAAAATTTAGTCTGTTCCAAAAATAACCACACACTTTGAAAGCACGAATCAACACTAGTGTATCTTAGAAACCAACGCAAACTCTTTTGTTACTTCCTCCGATTACAGTTTTGTGTACTCATGAAATATGTCAACAACTTTGGCGTATGTATAAATAACAAAAGTCGTATTTTTCATTGTCAAAACTATAAAAAGGAGGATATCAAATTTCTTATAAATCACTATCAAAATAAGGGAAAACACACAAATTCAAGTTGATATTCAAACTTATGGATTTCATACTGTATATGACGGATAAGTCGATAACTACGAATATTTACCCATACCGTGTTACTTTTTCACTTTACTTTCAACAAAACCCTTCTGATAACAGCTAGAGTCAGTGAAAAAAAAAAGATTACTGCTAGAAAAAAACAGGAAATAGAAGACAGCAATGACATCACTCCTCTTCTTCTTCTTCCTCTTCCTATGCATAGTAACAACTCTAGTATCAACAGCCTGGGGAGCATTATCTTGCCGAAAATCCTGCGGCGACATTCCAATAAACTACCCTTTCGGCCTCGACAAAAGTTGTGGATCTCCACAGTTCAGTGGAATGCTCAACTGCTCCTCCACCGATCTGTACTTCGTTACTCCTTCCGGAAGTTTCAAGGTACGGTCAATCGATTACGACAAGAACACGCTGGTTGTCTTCGATCCGTTGATGTCTACTTGCTCCACCCTCCAGCCTAACCACGATTTCAAGCTGTCGGATATCCAGAACACTCTTATTAGGCCTTCCTACGACAGCGTTTTCGCTCTCTTGAACTGCTCCAATGATTCTCCGCTGCATAACCGGTACCAGAATCTCTGCTTCAGTACCGCCGGCCACTCCTGCGACGAGCTTTACAGCTCATGTACTTCCTTTAGCGTGTTCAACACTACTTCTCCCAATGGTATGAAATCAAGATTTGGATTATCTTTTTCTTAAATAATGGATAAATTCTAGTTAAGACACCATAATTGGATTTTGTTTCTTTAGGTGATAGAGACAAAAACATTTCAGACAACGAATCAAATTTTTATTGTAATTTCATTGTAACAGCCATTTGTTTTTTTTTTCTCGGCTTAGGTAACAATACGGAGCGTGCGACGCCGAATTGTTGTTTCACGAGCTACGATACGGTGCGGGCGATGAGTATGAGCGTCTTGGATTGTTCACATTACACGACCGTGATTAATGATGGGAAAATGAGGGGCGCGACGCCTATAGATTGGTCATATGGAATCGAGCTTTCGTACTCAGCGCCAGAGATTGGTTGCAACGCTTGCGACAAGTCAGGCGGCACGTGTGGTTTCGACCTCGAGACGGAGATCTTTCTTTGCCAATGTCCAAACAACATTACGACAAGAGATTGTGGTAATTTAAACCCTATATTTTTCAGTTATTTCCAAATAGGATGAGAAACTTTTGTTCTTTGTCAATTTAATCCATGACAGCATAGCAACACAGTTATCGTTTGTTACTGAACTCTGACCATATGTTAAGTTAGAAACGTTATATGTGTTTTTTTTGCTTTGTCAATCGTAGGTGGAGTGAGTGATGGAGGCAACAACTCTACAAAAGCTAATTATGCTACGCTTTTCTTGGTGATGCTCGTGTCAATCTTGTGATCTATTCTTGTATCAGTTTCGAAGAAACTAAAATATTATTAGTCTATGGATTATGATCAAAATTCATCAGTGATTTCAGTTTGATAACTTGTCGCATTTTTAAGTTAAAATTAGCTGAAAAGAAGTAAATTAGTTTTCATGTTGATGACTAAGAGCATGTTTATTCGGGTGTTTTGGGCGTATCTTGAGAGAGGAGAGAGGGAGGAGACCCACAAGATTATCAAAATCCAAAGGAAAAGTCGTCTGAGGAAAAGACGAAATCGGTTGAGTTTTTCCTGATCGTGGATCCACTGACATGTACCAGTCCACGATTTCATTTTAAAAAATGATAAAAAGAAAAAAAAAAATCTGCAATAAACATGCTCTAACTAATCGCATGTGGCCCAAATAAAATATCTTTACAAACATATTTTATTAATTGAATTCAAAAATCAGTAAAGGTATACTAGTTTGGAAAACTCCAAACAAATTCTTTCCACGGTATCAAAACGAGATTGTAGAACTCTAAATATACGCAAAATGAGATTGTAGAACTCCAAATACACATTCAACATCTTTCCTGCATGCCTTTGTTGTGTTGCAAAATATTTAATTTTTTGACTCACTAGTTCTTGAATAGTTTGCACTATATGATGAATTGATGATCATTTTGGATAAATATCATCATCTTAAATAGTAATCCATATAATATTTCTTTCCTTGAATAAAATAATGAGCACAAAGAGAAATACCTTGAAAAAGATTGTAAAGAAAATAGTGCATGGCATTAGAAATATGCATGCCATACGAAAATTTATACCTGCGCCATGTCTAATTTTATCTTAAAAACCAAGGCAAACTCTTTGGTTACTTCCTCCGTTTAGAGTTTTGTGTACTCATGAAACATATCAACAACTTTGGGGTATGAATAAATAACAAATATCGTATTTTTCAATGTTAAAACTATAAAAAAAAGGATATCAAATTTCATAAAAATCACTATCAAAATAAGGGAAAACACACACAAATTCAAGTTGATTTTCAAATTTATGGATTTCATATTGTATATGACATAACTGCAAATATACATATTCCTTACATATTAAAAGACAACATTGTTCTTTAATGCTTTTTATATTACATTGGAGACGTAGCAGCATTACATCGATTTTAATTTGAATATACTGATGTGTTGGCCTCGCAATCATTTGACAATTAATGCGTTCAGACACTATTTTTTTTAACTCTCCCGCAATTGTGTTCATACATTAGTTTTTTTAGTCATGGCATTTTAGTGCTTGCATTTTTGACATTTGTATTAGTGAACTAAAATTATCTCCGTACAACTACTTAATAATATCATTGAAAAAAAATTAAAATCATTAAGATTCACATCAACTAACTCGAATGAGAATGTTCTTAAAAATTGAAAATTTTGTAACTTGCTGAAATTGCTAATAGTTGAGGCTTCTACACACGAAAACAACAAATAGTTGTGATTTCTTATGAATTAAGAAAACTGAGATAAAATACCATACACAAAGTTGGATCTTTAGTTTAACCAAATATTACTTTTCTGTATGGAGTTTCAGTATCAGACCAAAAATTAGAAACATAACCAGATTGTTAGAAAATTCATGAAACTGATTGACAATAGAATTCATATACCGAGTGAAGAGATCACATTATTTCCACCGAGCTCTATCATTTTTTCACTCTATTGTATCGTATTTTTATTTTAATTACCAATATCTTTTATAAAAATTTACACATTATTGTTTATAGACTACATCAATTTTGTAACATTCCCAACAATATTAACATGACTTCCAACCATTTTTATTAGTATTCTTAAAATATTATCTAATAATTATGTATGTTAAATAAACCCATAATATTTATTTTGCTTTATATTAGTACAAGAGCTCAAATAGATATAAAAGTTTAATATCCAGATAGCCAGACATGAATCTGATCCAAATTAAAATATTTTGGTTACCACAAATATCTAAATTACAATTATATACTTAAATATATTAATTATTTTAAATTTTATATCTACTAGATATTCAAAAATATGAAGATATCTAAAATCAACATGGAGCTTGGAAATTTCACGTTGATTGATATCACTCAAATTACACTAATGAGTAAATTATTCTTTTAAATAAGAAGTTTAGTTATAGTAATTAGAGACTGAATCTACATAGACTCTAGGATTACACAATAAATTTAGGGGGGTGTATTCAACTAAGAGTTTGAAGTGATTTGTATTAAAATGACAAATCCACTATTATTCAAACGTGGATTTTAAAAAACACTTTAAAATCCAGTGTTATTGAACTTGACATTTTATAAAACACTTTGAAATCCACTGTTATTGAACAAAATTTAAGTTATAGATTTTAGAGTGCTTTAAGTATTTTTAGAGTGTTTGAGGGAAGTTTCTTAGTTATAAAAATAAAAATACAAATCCCACTGTTTTAGATGAGATTCTAGAGTGTTTTAACAAAAATCACACCAAATTCTCTAATTCTCCTGCAATCATCTAAAAACTCATTGAAAACTAAATCACTTCAAATTTCAGATTCAATACACCCCTCTTATAGTCTTCGAACAAAGTATTTTGCATATGAGAGTAGATTCATTCAAACAAAGTTCGAATCTACTATTTTTGATATAAAAATTTTAAATATCAGGCAACCTCATTGTTTGTTAGATTTCTGTTGATCAAAGTTTCGTAACACTAGTAAAATACCATATACAAAAACACCAAAAAATTTGGGTTAAACAAATATATCTTAGGCAAACTCTTTGGCTACTTCCTCCGATTACAGTTAGACATTTTCTGTACTCGTGAAACATGTCAACAACTCTAGCGTATGTATAACTAACAAATTTTTTTATTTTTTTCAGTGTTAATTTAAGTTTTCAATACTGGATTAGGTAATTAGTTAAAATTAGAACTATTAGAATGAGAATATCAAATTACTTAAAATCACTATCAAAAAAAGGGAAAACACACAAATTCAAGTTGTTATCCAAATTTATGGATTTTATACTGTATATGTCAGATGATTACAAATATACTCATACCATGTTATTTATTTCACTTTTACTTTCCACAAAACCATCCTGATAGATTGCAGCTAGAGAAAAAGAGGAAATAGAAGAGAACAATGATGCCAAGGCTCCTCTCCGTCTCCCTCTTCCTATTCACAGTAACAACTCTAGTATCAACAGCCTCGGGAGCATTATCTTGCCAAACATCCTGTGGCAGTATCCAAATAAACTACCCCTTCGGCATCGGCATAGGTTGTGGATCTCCACAGTTCAATGGCATGCTCAACTGCTCCTCCACCGATCTGATTTTCGTCACACCTTCCGGAGGCTACACCGTACGGTCAATCGATTACGACACGAACACGATGGTTATCTTTGATCCCGTCATGTCTACTTGCTCCAGCGTTCAGCATCACTACGATTTCACACTCTCGGATATCCAGAACGCTCTTATTAGACCCTCGTACGACACCATTTTTGCTCTCTTCAACTGCTCCAATGACTCTCCGCTGCAAAATCGGTTTCAGAGTCTCTGCTTCGAAGCCGCTGGCCACTCCTGCGACGAGCTTTATAGCGCTTGTACTTCATTTAGCATCTTCAACGGAACTTCTCTTAACGGTATGAATAATCAAAATCTATAATTACTTTTATTAACTAATCGATTAATTCAAAGATTCAGAATTCATCATTCTTCAGATTTTGCTAAGACATCAAAACTGAAATTGCTTTTAGATATTTTGGGAATATAAACAATTAAGCATTTTATCAAAATATTTCAAAAGTTGGGGTTTATTTCAAAACTTGGTCGATAGATTGAATTTGTTTGAGAAATAATATCATAGAATAACATTTAAAATGATCATAACAAATAGCATTTAATGGTCAAAATGACCAAAATAGTTTTTAACTAAATCTATTGGTTACTTTTTGTTTTTGTTATTTTGGTCATAAAACATTTTTGTAGGGTTTTGTGGAGATTTGGCCAATTTGTTTCTTTATTATGTAATAGAAAGAGCATTTTTCAGACAGTTAATCAAGTTTTCGCTGTAATATCACTGTAACAGACTTTTGATTTTATTTTTCTGGCTTAGGTAATAGTACGGTGCCTACGACACCATATTGTTGTTTCACTAGCTACTACGATACGGTGCGGGCGATAAGTATGGACATCTTGAACTGTTCAGATTACACAACCGTGATTGACGATGGGAAAATGAAGGGCGTGTCGCCTATAGATTGGTCGTACGGAATCGAGCTTTCGTACTCGCCGCCGGAGATTGGTTGCAGCCCTTGCCAGAAGTCAGGCGGCATGTGTGGTTTCGACGACGAGACGAAGATCTTTCTTTGCCAATGTTCAAACATCACTTCACCAAGAGATTGTGGTAATTTATGTAATAATCCCTATGCTTTTTCGTTATTTTCAAATTGGATGGAAAACTTTTATTTTTGTCAATTGAATACATGACAACATAGTAACATATTTATCATTTGTCACTGAACATATATATGTTAAGTTAGAAACGTTATATGTATTTTTTTTATTTTATTTTGTAAATCGTAGGTGGAGTAAGTGATCAAGGAGGCAGCAACTCAACAAAAGCTAATTTTGCAGTGTTTTTCTTCGTGATGCTCCTATCATTTATTTGTGCAATCTTATGATCTATTCATGTGTTGGTTTCGAAAAAAAATAAAATATTTTATAAGTGTATGGATTATGATTTTTGATTTCACATTTTTATAACTTTGTGGCGTGTTGAATCATCTTAAAAGAAGTAAGTTAATCTCTATTTTGACGACTGGCTGATGGCATGTGGCGCAATTTGCATAATTGCTACCACCACTATCTAAACTATTAAAACTGAAGTACAAATAAGATTTGACCCTAACTTTTCCTCAATATTTACATTGGAATGCCATTAGTCCTAAATGCTGTCGTTTAATAGCGAATTATTCACTTACCAAACTTAACTCCCCGTCCTATCTGTCAAATATATTTTTTTCACTAAAATTCCCTTTGTTTTGAAGATCTAATTCGAATCCTCCATCTCCGCTATCTTGCTTTTTCTCTAGGTCATACCTCTGTTTTAATTCCAATCGCAATACTCAATTTGCTTATCTAACAGAGAGAAGATCTAAGAACCAGCAGAGAGAAGCTTGGTAAGAGCTGAAATCGGATTTCATCAGGACTTCTACAGTTTCCTTCAGCCGAGGAGCAACCATGGAACCTGAGTTTTCTCGGGAGTGAAGGTTGATTCAGACAAGAGCGAGTTGATCCAAGGATTGGTTCCCTCTGGGCTAACTCAGGTTTATTTTTTTTTTGTTTAATCGTGTCAATCTCGCAACATGTTCTATATATGATGTATCTATGTCTTGCATAACTCTAATTCTGAAAATATATTATTAGTGATGTGCGACTCTAAAGTGGATTGTGGTATGTGGTGTCTTTGAATGTGAATCAATCAATTCTTTTTGGAAGTAATATTGAAAGCTTGCAGTTATTTTGTTTGTGTTTTCTGGAAAGTTGAATCTTTAATGGATTTCTGCGATAGAAGACTATTTACTATTTAGCTTCATTTTACCGAGTTATTGTTAGGTGGTAGCTTTATAGAAATTGTGCAGGTAAAATGTCCTATCTTTTCCATTGAAGGATGACTTATGTCTATGAAATTGTTGGATTTAGCAGCTGATAAATCCTAAGTGTTTTTTTTTGTAGGCAGACCAGCTGAGAAAAATTCAGAAGGTGAACGAGGCCAGTAAGGTTAGTGGCAAGTGTCTTTGCATCTCAATAAACTGTCTTCGCATTATTGTTTTCTTTTTTTGGTTAAGCTTTGATCTCTGAGAAATCATATAATCTGTTCAAATTTCCTGATATGCATCCTGACTTGCTCTGTACGCTTATATGAAACAATGTAGTTATTAAGCCCCACAAAACTGTGAGGAAGCTTGCAAGACCTATATTTTTAACTGGCGGGGAAGTTTAGGAGGGGAGATGACAAGGTGAGATACCAATGTTCAATAATTTACATCACACAATCATCTATCGTTTGAAGTTAAGTGCTGTAAGTGTTTATGTCCAGGCTCTTATTCTTCAAATTAGGTTATTTGTCTTATGGTCTACTTACAATTTAACTTACACACTGCTTTACAATTTCTGAGATTCCATACTATTTTCCTTAACATTAATTGGATTTTTTTGTCGTTGTCGTCATTACAGTCTAAAATCATTATGCATCAGATATAAGTGAATTGTGAAGTTCTCTTTGACAAGTGCTAGGAAATGCCAGAGGTGCAGTAGCAGTGGTGGTTAATATTCAAGAATCCAGTCTCAGTGACTGGAATGTTAGATTACTTTCTCACCGTCTATGGACTTATCCTCTACAGCTAAGCCAAGAAACAAAGCACGTCAATGATAAAATAAAACTTGACATTGTTTTATTTGTTAGCTTCCCTTAGGTAAACGCAAGGCAAAATTTTTTTTTTTTTGCTGTGAACAAAATCCCTTACAAAGCAAAAGATGTGTAAAGGAGCACCAAAGGATTAGAGAACCAAAAGCAGTCAGTTACAATACTTCTCAAATAAGTGTTTTAATCCTTCTATTTTTTGTGTACGGATCTTCTACAGCTTTTGTTGTAGGTTATTCTAAAAGTGATTTCGATCCAGAAAACAACAAAATATGTAGAGTAGTTGTAATATAGATATATTTTCATTTTTTTAAAATGCAAAGATAAATACTAGGCTTGAGAAATACACAAAGTAATAACTTTTTTGTCCCCCCCCCATGGGTTTGTATCTTTAAAATGAACGAGGTCTGCTATATAATGCAATTTCTCTTTTATTATGCCGATATTTAAATATTAATAGCACTCAAAGTTTTTCTACAACATGTACAGTAAAATAAATTTAAAATTTAAAATATATTTAAAATGAAATTTTATTAAAAAAATTGTAGATATTATTATTTTAACCAATATTTTAATGTAAATTTGATTTAATTAGACATAAAATTAAGATAAATATATTTTTATTTAACATTATATTAAGAATATATATGTGTATATTTAAAATTATAATCTTAGATAGACTTTTCTATCTATTTATTTTGGTTAAATATAAATCCATTTTTGTATAAAATTAATAAATGTTGATATAAAACTGTATAATTATCAAAATTTTAAACTAAAAATATTTTAAAAACTTTTAGATATATAAGAAATTACTAAAAATATTAAATTAAAGTTATTTTTAAATACATTTCTATTTAAAAAATGTATTAAATTTTTAAACTTTAGTAATAAAATTGTATAATTATAAAAATAAAATTAAAATAATATTACAAAAATTAAACTACTTTCATTCATATCCTTTAATATCATATTTGCTTTAAATCAAGCTTATAAAGTCTTACATAATTAAACTACTTTCATTCCACAATAAAAAACATTCCAAAAACCACTCCTAAAAGTAGGACAATTTAAAAACAAATCTATATCCTACCAATTTTCCTAATTCTAAGTAGTCATAAATTTGTTACTATATATTTTCATAGTTTGTACATTAGATAATAGTAAAACGATTTTCATTAGTTTTTATTATTTAAAAATCCTATTAATTAAAATTTTAAAATATACATTATATAACCAAGTTTTAATATAATTGAATAAAAAACCCACAATAATATATTCATACTAAAATAAAATTATAAGTTGTACAATATCATACTTTATAATTAGACACTAAACAAACAAAACAAAATACATCAATTTCAAAAATCTAAAAATATTAAACTGTAAAATATTTATTTAACATATAATAATTTCAAACATATACCCGCGCGGGCGCGCGGATCCAAAATCTAGTTTCTGATTATATGTGGGGTCGCTAATCTACTCTTGAATCCATTCAAACCACTACTTGTGTGGTCATTTAAACCCTCTGAAAACTATGGCATACTAATGATAATGATTTGAAAGCAAGATAAAACAATAGGGCCTTATTCGTAAATAATGAAGAAGCTAAAGGGCTCAAAGAAAAATAAAAAGGAACTTTCTAATTTTGAAAATCCACTCCCTCTAATTCAAATCCGAGCTTGAAAGCTACAATTAGAGTAACTGATGAGCATTTGATAGTGTCCTCATGCCCCGTAACGCTCCGAGAATCGAGATGCCGGTGGAATCGGAAGAGAAAGAGTTCACGAGCTTCGCTCTGTTCTCTCCCTCACGAGCTCCTCTGAATTCGATACCAGATCCAAGCCAATTGCAGAAGACGGCGACTCATCTCTCCGATCTCGAATTGGCTCAGAAATTCCAAGGCAGAGGTGGTGGTGCGAACCCTAGGATTGTAAATCGTAATGCGAGATCTAGGTCGGAGCCGAACTCTAGTTTGGTCAGGTACTATATGAAAACCAATTATTTATTTTTTTTGTGAAGCTTTGGTATCGTATTAAAATCATTTACACTGTTGCATTTTTTAGTTTGTGATATGTGAAATGAATTTTTTTTTCTAAGTTCTCTGTTTCATTTTTATCTAAAAGAAATGTCGTTCTATTCTTTGAGTTTGTCGTCCTACGTTTACAATACAGTTCCGATATGCCTTGTGTTAGTTGATAATATAACCTTGACCCTGAAATTTCCACTTCTCTCATAAGATAATATATGATTAATTTGACAAGGTTGGGAAAGAAGCCTGCTTTGGTATCGTCTTTTATGTTTTGGTTTTACTTTTCAATGCAGAGAACTAGATGAGATACAAGCAGGACTTGGAAGATACTTGAAATTCGACCAAATACAGTCAGACTTTGTAAGGTTTCATACTGACAGAGGAGTGGTTTGTTATTAAATTTGCTTCGCCCGGTTATTTATGTTTATTGTGCTTTTTGCAGGTTGCATCTCCCACCAGTGGAGCTGAGCAGGTTAATCAAGCACATAAACATTCAACGGTTTGTTGAGTTATTATTTGTTATACGAATCAGTCTGAATATATATTATATGTATATTTATTGTTTTGAGATAGAAAGCTTGCTTAGAAAGGAAACTGTATATATATGAGAAGCTCGTCTAACGCACTTTTTTCTGTTGAAACAGGCAGAAACAATGTCTACTATTGGTGAAAACAAAGAGGAAGTGTGCTTTTCAGATAGTAAAAACTGCAGTGGTATCAATGATGATACAGACAATCCTGATGACAATAGGGTTCAGATAATAAATGAATCACAGGATGTGCTAGAGGAGAACGATGGATCCATGAACAACAAAAGTAGTATGGAAAGAGAAGCTGTTCCTAGGATAGAAGGTCATGACGACTTTGAGTTAAGCGGAATGGTCAATAACAGAGATGCTGTAATGAAGGCTGATGAGGGGGCAGACAGGTCAGTCCTGCAATTCAAGTTGAGGAAAGTAATTAAGGACCTCGAGGAGGCCAAAACTCTCAATAGTCAATATGAAAAAGAGCACAAGTTACTTTTATCTCAGCAACAGATTGAAAGTATTGTATGTTCATTTCCACAAGTGAAAAGGAAGAACCGGGCAACAAAAATGACGTCAAGGCTCCCCTTCTTCTTTTCCGTCTTCCTCTACACAGTAACAACTCTAGTATCAACAGCTTCAGGAGCAACATCTTGCCGAACATCTTGCGGCAGCATCCAAATAAACTACCCGTTCGGCATCGACAAAGGCTGTGGATCTCCACAGTTTAATGGAATGCTCAACTGCTCCTCCACCGATCTGTTTTTCTTCACTCCTTCCGGAGGCTACAAGGTCCGCTCAATCAATTACGACAAGAACACTATGCTTGTCTTCGATCCCCTCATGTCTACTTGCTCCATCCTCCAGCCTCACCACGATTTCAAACTCTCAGACATCCAGAACGCTCTTATCAGACCCTCGTACGACACCGTTTTCGCTCTCTTCAACTGCTCCAATGTCTCTCCAGTGCAGAATCGGTACAAGAGTCTCTGCTTCAACTCCGCCGGCCACTCCTGCGACGAGCTTTATAGCTCCTGTACTTCCTTTCGCATCTTCAACACTACTTCTCCCTATGGTATGAAATCACGATTTCGATTATTTTTTTTTCTTAACTAATCTATTAGTTCTAGTTAAAGACTTCATAATTGGATTTTGTCTCTTTAGGTAATAGAAACAAAAACATTTCAGGCAACGAATCAATTTTTTTTTGTTAATGTCAATGTAACGTAACAGCCATTTTTTTTTCGGATTAGGTAACAGTAGTACGGTGCATACGACGCCGTACTGTTGTTTCACTAGCTACGATACGGTGCGGGTGATGAGTATGAACATTTTGGACTGTTCACATTACACGACCGTGATTGACGATGGGAAAATGAAGGGTGTGGCGCCTATAGATTGGTCGTACGGAATCGAGCTTTCATACTCGGCGCCGGAGATTGGTTGCAGCCTTTGCCAGAAGTCAGGCGGCACGTGTGGTTACGACGACGAGACGGAGATCTTTCTTTGCCAGTGTTCAAACAACGTTTCGCCAAGAGATTGTGGTAATTGATGTACTAATCCCTATGCTTTTTAGTTTTTTTTCCAAATGGGATGAGAAACTTTTGTCAATTTAATCCATGACAGCATATCAACACAGTTATTGTTTGTCGCTGAACTCTAAACATATGTTAAGTTAGAAACGTTATATGTATTTTTTTTTGTCAATCGTAGGTGGTGTGAGTGATCAAGGAGGCTGCAACTCTACAAAAGCTAATTATCCCATGCTTTTCTTGGTGATGCTCGTGTCATTTATTTGTGCGATCTTATGATCTATCCCTGTGTCAGTTTCGAAGAAATTAAAAATATTACTAGTCTATGGATTATGATCAAAATTCATCTGTGGTTTCACATTTTATAACCTTGTGGCGTTTTAAAGTTGAAATCAGATGGAGAGAATTAAATTAATCTCTATGTTGACGACTGACTGATCGCATGTGGCCCAAATAAAATATCCAAACAAACATATATTATTAATTAAATTCAAAAAATCAGTGTACTAGTTTAGAAAACTCTAAACAAGTTTAGAATTCATCAGTCTGACTAGGAATGACTTTCGAACCTCAGATTAACGGCTAATAGATTTTGAACACTATACTTTTCAATCGATTTCTTTATTTATTTAGATCGCATGGGTAAAAAGAGATCAAAAGCAATTAATTACAGTTTGCATTATTGCTACCACCACTACTTTTGTTTATACGTGAGGTCGTTAATCTCCCCTTGAATCCAGTAACTTCATTCAAAACCACTACTTGTGTTCTCAAGATTTCAAAATTTAAAACCCTTTGAAGCTACACTAATTATGACATACTAATGATGATTCGAAAGCAAGATAAAACAATAGGGTCTCATTCATAATAACGAAGAAACCAAAGGGCTCAAAGAAAAAATAAAAGAACTTTCTAATTTTGAAAATCCACTCCCTCTAATTTCAAATCTGAACTTGAAAGCTACAGTAGAGTACCAGCATTAATTTCATCCTCAAAGCTTTCCCTTCTTGTTCCATTATGAGCAATTGAAGAAGATCCGTGCATGCTGAGATCGAAAGATAACAACAGTACAAGCTTAGTCCTCATGCCGCGTAACGCTCCGAGAATCGAGATGCCGGAATCCGAAGAGAACGAGTTCGCGACCTTCTCACTGTTCTCTCCCTCACGAGCTCCTCTCAATTCGATACCGGATCCGAGCCAACTGCGGAAGACGACGAATCATCATCTCTCCGGTTTCGATTTGGCTCAGAAACTGGAACTCGCGAGAACGCAGCAGGGTCCGGAGAGGAGAGGTGGTGCCGCGCACGACTCGAACCCTAGGATTGTGAGTCGTAGTTCGAGATCTAGGTCGGAGCCGAACTCCGCGCAGAGTACGCCGACGAGGAACGGTGCTACTAGGGTTTCTCTCGGTGGCGGTGGCTGTGTTACCGGCGCGAGAGTTGTTCAGTCTTTCGTTGGAAGAGGGAGGATCCCTAGGGGGATCTCTATGGCGGATTACGCGGAGACGGCTCAACATTTTGAGATGAATGAAGATGATTCGTTTTGGAAAGAGCACAATGTGCAGGTTTGTGGATTTTGTTTAGGAGTTTTTCTTTGGTTGTTTGAAAAAATTACTAAGTTAGGCTTTCTTTTTTTTATATGTGGTGTAGGTTTTGATAAGGTTGAGGCCGTTAAGTGCAATGGAAAGGGCTACTCAAGGACATGGTAGGTGTTTAAAGCAGGAGAGTCCACAGACATTGGTTTGGTTAGGCCATCCAGAGACTAGATTCACCTTTGACCATGTTGCCAGTGAGACTATATCTCAGGTAAACCTCATTTATCACAATGCTACACTTCCTTTTTTTAACAGATGTTACTATGTGATGTAGTTACTGAATACACCTTATGGATGTGTATCCTGCTGATTTTTTCAGGAGAAACTATTTCGTGTTGCTGGGCTGCCTATGGTGGAGAATTGCTTGTCTGGTTACAACAGCTGTGTGTTTGCCTACGGTCAGGTGAGATCATGAATGATGATATGTTTCTAATTGTTAGAATTTTATGTGGTTCAGAATTTAAGAAACTTAAACATCATCTCATATAGACTGGTAGTGGCAAGACCTATACTATGATGGGAGAAATATCTGAGGCGGAGGGAAGCCTTGGTGAAGACTGTGGAGTTACTGCTCGTATTTTTGAGTATCTCTTCTCGAGAATCAAAATGGTAACTACCTAATTCCTCAGGACGAATCGTACAAGCCAATCTATTTTAGTACTTAAAAGGTCATTTATGATCAGGAAGAAGAGGGAAGGAGAGATGAAAAACTTAGATTCAGTTGCAAATGTTCTTTTCTTGAGATATACAACGAGCAAATTACCGACCTCTTGGAGCCATCCTCGACCAATTTGCAAGTAAACCAGTTTCTTTTTCTTCCATCACTTGACTACTATTTAATCATTATGTTACTTTTTGTTTTGAGATAGGTCGTAACCTTGTATTCCATGTTTTAGCTCAGAGAAGACTTTGGAAAAGGGGTTTATGTGGAAAATCTTGTAGAACATAATGTGCGAACTGTTAATGACGTTCTAAAGCTTCTATTACAGGCAAGACTTCCCTACTAAAGATTAGCTTAAAACTTAAGGTGTTCAAGTATTTAAGTTTTAATGTTTTCCTTATACTCAGGGAGCTGCAAACCGGAAGATTGCAGCAACTCATATGAATAGTGAAAGCAGCAGATCCCACAGCGTTTTCACGTGTACAATCGAGAGCATCTGGGAGAGAGATTCCCTAACCCATTCAAGATTTGCCAGACTAAATTTGGTCGATTTGGCTGGTTCTGAAAGGTAGCCAGTATATTTGCCTGTGCTTAGTATTGTATCTTTTGACTGATGAAATTATCCTTGTTACATATACAGGCAGAAAAGCTCAGGTGCGGAAGGGGATCGCCTAAAAGAAGCAGCAAACATTAACAAATCCTTATCCACTCTGGGGTAATCCTATTAGACATCTATTTACGTGTCAGCTTGGCTGTCCTCTGCTTTTGTCATGAACTATTTTCTGTTGTACATTGCTAAGCGTTTCATCACAAAATGGATGGCACGACTTTATTTGCTTGAGGTGTTTGACAACTTAAAAAATGTTATTGCCTTAAGCTTTAAGATAACTAATCTTTGGACAAGAGGCCTACAGTGCTTACACCTTCTACTATGCTCTATTTTCTCTAATCTTGTAACAAATTCTTAGTAGTTACTAACACTATCCCATTCATCTGTCAATTTAGCTTAGTGATAATGTCTCTGGTGGATTTGGCACATGGGAAACATAGACATGTTCCGTATCGAGATTCACGACTTACCTTTCTACTGCAGGTATGACCTATTAGAGCACTTCAGCCTTCATTTTTCCTTGCAACTGCATTGAGACTAACATCATATATGGTTTCAGGATTCTCTGGGGGGTAATTCTAAAACAATGATAATAGCCAATGTCAGCCCATCTCTTTGGTCTGTACCAATATCCATTCTTGCTGAACGGGTTTACCATTTACCTAATATGTCTCGTCCTGTGTATTTCTAATTATTATTGATTTATTGCAGCTCTACCAACGAGACTCTCAGCACACTGAAGTTCGCACAACGAGCCAAACTAATCCAGAATAACGTAGTTTATGATTATTCAAATATTACAATTTCGTCTATGAAGTTTGACTTGATGTAAGTTTGATTCATTTTCATATTCCAGGCTAAAGTCAATGAAGATGCCTCTGGGGATGTCACAGCACTCCAACAGGAAATAAGAAAGTTAAAGGTATTGACATCTGGACCAAACAGTAGACTTTACTTATCTCCTGGATATGCATGTGACAGTGCTATCAAAACCTTTTCGTATATTGAAACAGGTCCAATTGTCCTCTCTCGTGAAGAGCCATAACTCTTGTGGGGCTCTTTCAGACTGCATAGCTTCTCTTGAAGAACCCAGATATTCTGGTACGTATGAAGTAGCAAGAAAAACACAGCAAGGCGAGTGTCACTGTCAGGTGAACAACTCACTGAGAAAGAAGGTATTTTGCAAAAGATGAGTCCTTTTCAGATCATGTAATGAAGTTTTGGGGAAAAAATGCTATTTGCTGTTCTTAATATCGTAGATAGTGCGGTTGCTGGTTTCTTAAGCTTAACTTTGATAACACTGTAGGAGAACGAGGTGGAAAAGGAATTTGAAGACTGCAGAAAGATGAACTCTAGTTTGGTCAGGTACTAATATGAAAACCAAATATCTTTTTGTGAAGCTTTGGTATTGTATTAAAATCATTTACACTGTTGCATTATTTATTTTGTGATATGTGAAATGGAAAATTCTCTGAGCTCTCTGTTGCATTTTTATCTGAAAACTGTCGCTCTATTCTTGGAGTTTGTCGTCCTACGTTTACTACCCTGTTCTACTAGAGTTCTGATATGCCTTGTGTTAGTTGATAATAAAACCTTGAACCTGAAAATTTTCAATTTTCTCATAAAATATACAATGATTAATTTGACAAGGTGGGAAAAGAAGCCTGCTTTGGTATCGTCTTTTATGTTTTGGTGTTGCTTTTCAATGCAGAGAACTAGATGAGATACAAGCAGGACTTGGAAGATACTTGAAATTCGACCAAATACAATCAGACTTTGTAAGGTTTCATACTGACAGAGGAGTGATTGTTATTAAATTTGCTTCGCCGGTTATTTATGTTTGTTTACCTTTTACAGGTTGCATCTTCCACCAGTGGAGCTAAGCAGGTTAATCAAGCACATAAACATTCAATGGTTTGTTGAGTTATTATCTGTTATATCAGTCTGAATATATATTATATGTATATATTTATTGTTTTGACATAGAAAGCTTGCTTAGAAGGGAAACTGTATATAAATGAGAAGCTCGTCTAAAGCACTTTTTTCTGTTGAAACAGACAGAAACAATGTCTACTATTGGTGAAAACAAAGAGGAAGTGTGCTTTTCAGAGAGTAGAAACTGCAGTATTATCAATGGTGATACATACAATCCTGATGGCAATAGGATTCAGATAATAAATGAATCACAGGATGTGCTAGAGGAGAACGATGGATCCATGAAACGGATAGAAGGTCATGACTTTGAGTTAAACGGCGTGGTCAATAACACATATGCTGTAATGAAGGCTGATGAGGGGGCAGACAGGTCAGTCCTGCAGTTCAAGTTGAGAAAAGTAATTAAGGAGCTCGAGGAGGCCAAAACACTCAATAGTCACTATGAAAAAGAGCAGAAGTTACTTTTATCTCAGCAACAAGATATTGAAGTAGTCCGCGAGCAAGTCGAGACAGAAACCGCTAGAACAATTCTTGAGCTGCAGGAAGAGATGATTGCTCTTGAGTCTGAATTTCAAGGAAGAATCTGTGAACTGACTGAAGAAAATCAATCGATGAAAGATACTATAACTGTTAGAGAGGCAGAAATAAGAGCACTTAACCAAGACTGGGAAAAGGCCACCTTAGAACTAACAAATTTCATTGTGGATGGGTCTAAATCCATCACAGATGCCTCCACACAGATTGAAAGTATTGTATGTTCATTTCCACATGTGAACGCGTGGATAGGAGATTATGTTGAAAAGGCTGCAAAAGATTGTATAAGAAAGGAAGAAACAATTTTCCTTCTTCAGAAAAGCTTGGAGGATGCAAGGATATTGTTAGCAGAGATGGATTTGAAGCTGAATTGCTTAAAGGATGCAACAATTGCTCTCAACGAATTTCAACTGGATGGCAATGCTGCAACCACCGAAGAGAGTTTCCGCGTGAGCACTGAATTAGACAGCAACGAGGTAGACACGCTTGAGAATGACTTAAAAGCAAAGCAGTGTTCTATTCTGGAGGCAGAGCGACATGCGGAGGCTGCCTTTTCTGTTAAAAAATGGCTTTCTGACTCTAGAAATCAACACCAAATGCCGGAAAAAGTAGAAGATCAAGCGGTTAAAGAAAGCTGCCCCTCAAGTTCAGTCTTGGCTTCTCCTTGTGCGGAAGGGAATGCTGATATTAATTTTTTAATGGATGGATATATAAGTGAAGCAACATATACGAAGGGTGATGAGCTTTCAACATCAAGCTCTGACTTTTCAAACTGCAGATTGCAACATGATTGTGCATTGAACGCAGAAGGTCAAGGAGTTCCAGGTTCTGAATCTGACGCCCAGGAAATTCATAACAGGACCACATCAGCAGCTTTGTTGGTTAAGAGTGGTTCTGAACATTGTGTTTACTGTGGAGGTATACTTTTGCTTGTCTTTTAATCACACACCCTGTACTGAGATATATAATTAGGAATCTTGAATGACTAAACCACCAGTTATATCTTTTATGCAGATGGAAGGCAGACTGTACAGAGGCCATTAACGATAATGATGGGTAGAGCAGAAACGGAACGCAAATGCATTAACCCAGTAAGTTTTTACTACCATCCGTTCCTCTTTTCAAGATATATGAAGAAACTGGTTACATGTCAATGAAAAAGTAAACCACTGAGTTTGCATCTACGCAGCTTTTTTGAGATATATTTGGGTCTTATGCAGAAAGTGTATCCTGTGAGAAGCTTCTTTGATCGATTTGAGGCATTTAATGCTACCATGAAAGAAGCTGACCTCACACTATGTGAATTAGTAAAGGCCAATGAGAAGAAAAATTTTGAAACTGCAATGTGGCATCAAACGCATGAAGAGCTAATGATTAAGGAGAAAAATCTGACGGTTGATCTTGAACAGGTCAAGTCTACACTATCGGCAACTGAACGGGAAAATCAAATCTTACTAAATCAAACACAATCGACTTTGGCTGAAATGGAAAATTCGGTGTCTTTGCTTGAAGCATATCTTCTGGAAACCAAAAGAGAAATAGGAGAAACAGTAGAGGCTTTAGCTTCCGATGTTGAACAGATTGTATCTGAAAACATGGAGAGAGAGTTCACCATGTATGCAACATACCAGTGCCACATTGGGAAACTGATGGATCAAATTTTTGACCACAGAAAACAGGTTATCACTCCCCATGATGCGGGGCAAGAAAACCAACGGTCAATGGAAACGAATGCCATTGGGTACATTGCTGAAGATGAAGTTACGGGAAAGGTAAACAGAGTTCACAAAGCTAATGTGGTCACAGGTCTCGAAGGTGAAGAAGTTGTTCAGAGACATGAAGGCCTGTTAAATGAGAACTTTTATCTGAAAAAGGAGCTGGACAGAAAAGAAGCTTTGTTTGAAGGTTTGCTTTTTGATTTTCGGCTACTCCAGGAATCAGCATCAAATAAAAGAGATATCAAAGATGAAATGGATGATCTGTTTGACGCGTTATGCAAAGTTCAGAAAGATTTGGAGGTGAAAGCGAATCAAGTTCAAGATCTTTTTGTTCATAATGAGAATCTCGAAAATTGCTGCATTGACTTGAAAAGGGCTCTTCTTACGTCGAAGGCAGATCTAGAGCAGGCCAACGAGAGAATACAAGTTCTCGCGGAGCAGAATGATGAGTTAAACGTCCTAGTCAGAGACCTCTGTATAGAGAAGATTGCAGCTGAAGAGGGATTGGAAGAACAAAAAGAGCTTGTCCAAAAGTTAGAAAACGAAATCCTTCACTTGACTACTACAGCAGAAAAGCACTTGGTCAAATCCATCGAAGAAAACTTAAAAAGAAACAGCGATGAGAAAGATCAACTTGTTGAAGAAATATGTTCACTGAATGATAAGATCAAGTTGGCGTATGCTATAGCTGATGAAAAAGAAGCAATTGCCGTAGAGGCTCGTCAGGTATGTAACTTGTAGCCTCTTATTTCTAAATGAATCATTTGATCCTTAGCAATTGAAGGGAGTCTTTGTCTCTGTAGGAATCTGAAGCGAGTAAAATATATGCCGAACAAAAGGAAGAGGAGGTCAAGATTCTAGAAATTTCTGTTGAGGAACTTGAGCGTACTGTAAATATATTAGAACAACGGGTTAGTTTGCTTTGTTTGTCATTCTCTATATACAACATACTGTTCAGTCCGTTGTCTTAACTCCTATACGTATTTGTGACCTATCTCGGCTTCCAGGTGTATGATATGGATGAGGAAGTTAAAAGGCATCGCACATTAGAGACAGAGCTCCAAGCTCTCAGGCAGAGATTGTTTAGATTTGAGGACCTCACTGGCACTGTGGTCACAACCACTGAAGGCAGAGATGTATATGAGAGTCAACTATCCACGTTAGCCATCCTAATCCTACTCACGATTTAAGTTTATCTTGTCCATCTTTCTTATGAATACTGATATTGGTAAAGATATATGTACTGCAGGTCAAAAGAGCTGCAAGGTGCGCATGGGCAGATACAAGTCCTCCAGAAGGAAGTAGCAGAGAAAACCAAAGAGGTGTGTTATATTATTGGATTGTTCAGTTCAATTTTCTCATGAAACTCAAAATTTTTTCTCTTACTTCTACTTTCGTCTTACCCCACTTACAGATTAAACAGCTAAAAGAGTACATCTCCGAAATTTTAATGCATTCTGAAGCCCAAGCATCTAAATACCAAGAGAAGGTATTGGAGTTGTAGACTTTAGCTGTTCTAAACACTAAGTTACTTGCTGAATCATTTAGTTCCAGCGAATAATTCGTTTCCATACTGCACAAATCTGCGTCTCTGTTGACATTTTTTGCTTAAAAAAAACATCATGTCAAGAATTATTGTTATTTCTGTTACCTATTGTGCTGCATCTGAAGGCGGTAAAATTTGATAAAATTAATGTTGATTTCTATTAGCAGCTGGGAGTGTTATTTCCTTCATTTGTAGCTCATATAACTTATTGGTTTCTGATGTTAACAGTACAAGACTCTCGAGGCCATGATTCGAGACTTCAAATTAGAGGACTCAAGTTCGTCAGCTGCAGAGACCACCATATCACATAAAACTGAGAAAAGCTCAATAAGGAGTAGAGGTTCAAGTTCACCCTTTAGATGTATAGTTGGGTTGGTACAACAGATGAAGTTGGAGAAGGATCAGGAATTGACCATGGCAAGGGTTCGTGTTGAAGAATTGGAATCATTGCTAGCTGCTAAACAGAAAGAGGTCCAGCCTACTTGCACTAGATTCCTCTTTTCTTCTAATGTGACATATAGAATCCCTCTTACATAATTTTCATGCTGGAACAGGTTTGCACATTGAACACGAGGATAGCTGCAGCTGATAGCATGACTCATGATGTTATTCGGGATTTACTTGGTGTGAAAATGGATATAACTAGCTATGCTGTAAGTGTATTAGATTCTACGTCATCTTCAGAGATTAAGAAGGCTTTATTTTTTTCCTAAACGCATTCGGTTTCTTCGTTGGGATATTTTAGGAGTTGATTGACCAGCACCAGGTCCAAAGAGTGGTTGAAGAGGCTAAGCAACATGCTGAAGAGATCATGTCCAAGGTGATAATGCTATATACGTATTGCATCCACTTTCTTTAGTTAATCATCAGCTTTGGTCATTGATGTCCCTTTTTCTCCATCGATTTTAGGACCAAGAAATCATCAACCTGAAGAGACATATTGATGCTCTTGCTAAGGAAAGAGAGAGGTTAGCCCTGTTCTACGTCTACCATAACTGTTCTCTCACTAGCCAAGATGTTTATTTTCTCTCTTGAAGTACATAAAATATTTGCTCTCTTGGGATGTTCTTGCTGGACAGTTGCATGTCAGAGTTGAACAAGAAGGATACAGATGTTCTTGCGACACAGATATCTTTGGACCAACTACAAGAGCGAGCTCAGTTGCTTTCTATGCAAAACGAAATGTTGAAGGTAATTAAAAGTTTGTTCCACCTTTAATCCTACAATTCTTAGCTCACTAATTCCATCTTCCATATTTTCAGAACGACAAGAGCAATTTGCTGAGGAGGTTAGCTGAACTTGAACAAACAGTCCGCGAAGCCCAGGCCAGTAACCAACGTGTACCACAGACAAAAAAGGTATGCATACAAACGGCGCTGCATTTTTACTGCGTGTGGCCTAAAACTCAATGATTTGATTCCAAGATTTTGAATTTTCTCTCTGTTAAACAGGATACAGTGTCATTTAAACTAGCTGATACTGATTATACCAAGAGACTGGAAAACGCTCAGAAGCTTCTTTCTCATGCTAATAATGAATTGGCAAAGTATCGCAAAACCAGCAATAACACTCCATCTACAAGAACTCAAGGACAGAGCTCTGGTACAAGATATCGGTAAGAGATCTTCTTTACCAAACTGTGCAAGTCCCCACGTACAATTCTAATTGCAAAATGGAATTTCATACGTTGTGATTTTATTTTAAAATCTGTTGGAATGATTGTGTATAAGAATGCATATACCATGTTGTTTGTATTTTTGCATGTTTATATTTCTATGAAGGAAGAGTTTTGCAACCATGTTGTTTGTATTTTAGTATGTTTATATTTCTATGAAGGAAGAGTTTTGCAATCATTCGGTGTTAAGCCACTTGACCACCATTTTCTCATTTGCTAATTACGGAGTAAACTAAAGATATGATGGTTTTCACTCTTGCGCCACAAATACAACAAAGACAAAACTCGAGCCTATCTATATGTTCGAAGCTTCAAAGACTCATCCTGAGACAAGGCAATTTACAACATTACAGGTGTAATATGACGATCCACTTACGGAAGAAGGCGACAGTCGCAGACATTTTCAAATTAGATGCGACAGTCGCAGACATTTTCTCTCATCTCCACTCCAATACACATATAGAGTTACTAGGCTCCAAACAACCGATATAATGGGCCACCAATTAGGACCCTAGATCAGTGACATATAGGCTTTTTTGTTTAAAGTTGCTACTTGCCAACTTGTTGGCTTGAATGAATGAAACCCATTTTTGAAACATTTTATGGCTTTATGGCCCTATTGGTAAGTGGCAACTATATATTTATGTTATTTTCAGCGGATTTAGAAAGTTAATCCAAATTTATTTGTTGTAAATCCTAAACGCAAATGAGAAAAAATAAGATATGTTTTTTTTATTTGGTAAACAGATTTACATTTGGGTTAACTTTCTAAAACTGCTGAAAAAACACATGAATATATACAAGCCGCGTGCATAAAAAAAGATTTTGAACTTATCTGTTTCTGTACATTGAAGAAAGTATAAACAATTTCGAAAAGATGGTGGAAATTGAGGTGAGACGGACGCGAAAGCTTCATGGTGGTTGTTGACTTTGTAGACCGACGACCATATCACAAAGAACACGCTCACCTTTGGTGGTGAAAAGATACTACTCGCTTTACAATCTTGTTGACCTCTTTACAACTTCTTTACTTATATTCCATCCATCAGTATCATATAGTAAATTATATAAACCGACTATTTTGCTTTTGTTTTTCTCGCACGCATTCACCCACTAGGTAAAAAAATCTTCAGCTTTTATGTGATTGAAAGGAAGTTATACTACTATTATGTTTGACGGTGAGCGTGGAACTTGGAGTAAGACAAAAATCTGTCTATGGTTTGGAATTATGCTAGAAACTAAATTACCATATATTTACTTAGCCAAATAAAAACTTTGGAGTCGGACTAGTTGTCGATATCTCCTTAAAGGATTAGTTGAGCTTTGGTTCAGATTCTCCAATTTTTTTAATAAAAAAATCAGAAATTTATGTAATTCAATATACGGTCCATTATATAAAAATTACAAAATTAATTTATTTATCCTTTTATTTCAAAATTTATTGGATCATTTTATGTAGGATAAGTTGACTTTGTGTGAATAAACACTATTTTAACATAAAAAGAAATTGTGGAACAATTAAAATGAGTAATAAAAGAGGAGATTAAGACATTGGACCCTCCAGAGACGATAAAGTAAAATAATCAGAAGTTGCAAGGAGGCAAAGGAGGACTACTACTACTTCTACTTGGAACTTGGAAGAAAAAGTAGGCTATCGTGCGCATCTGCTCCAACACCTTTAATAAGAAATTTCCGCCGGGAAGAAAAGTCTGCCCTCTGCCTTCTTAAGCCTAAAGCTTCGCCACCAACCATACGTATAAGAAAATATACACAAAATCCTCCGTACCCTTCTTCTTCTCCTTTCATCGGAAGAAGATTCAACCACACTCGTCTTCTCTCTCTCTCTCTTTTGTTTTGGAAAAAAAGGTAAAACCTTTCTTCTCTCTGAGCAACCTCCCATAAGTTTCCCTTTTAGGGTCTTTCCTCTTTATGTTCTTACTTCGATTTTTTTTTATATATCGCTAGGGTTCGATTATATGCCCGAGTTAGTTTGAAATCCATTTTAGGGGTTACGATCGTTGACCTTTTAGGTCACCCAAATGTGTTATCGTGTCTGGATTTTGGTTCGTTTGATTTTAGATAGTTCTGTCTCTGTTTCTGCTTAAACCCTAAATAATTGGAAACTTTTTTTTTTTGTTTCAGGCCATGTCTGAAAATTTCTATATTCGTATTGTCTATTTCCCTTTGCAAAAAAAAAAAAAAAACATGTTTAGTTTACTTACATGTTTCTTATGTAAAGACTCGGAGCCTGTTTTTAGTTTTTTTCTCTTGCTCAAATCTTGTTCTCTAACACCATTACTGACCTGCTCACTTTTTTTTTTATTTGGCGTTATAATACAGTGTGGTTAGTGTTGTGAGAGAAGAGCGTAATGAGCTGCTTTGGTTGTTGTGGTGGTGACGATTTTCGTAGAGTTGCTGAAACTGGTCCTAAGCCTGTCTACGGCGCAGCAGGTACTTTAAAAGTTTTATATTTCTCCTCTTTAGTGTATATCCTTTTGTGGCTAGGGTCTAAGTTGATGAACTTCTTTTTTCAAACGTTGCTAAAAGGTCACGGTGGAGTTCACCATGCAAGGACAGACCCGCCCAAGAACACGCCAGTCATTCAGATGCAGCCCATCTCTGTGCCGGCTATTCCAGCTGATGAGTTGAAGGACATAACCGATAACTACGGTTCAAAGTCCTTGATTGGTGAGGGCTCTTACGGAAGAGTCTTCTACGGTGTTCTTAGAACCGGCAAGGCGGCTGCCATTAAGAAACTTGATTCCAGTAAGCAACCTGATCAAGAATTTCTCGCCCAGGTAAAGGATATGCTCTTGTCTTGTCTCTTAATGGTTTCGTTCGGTGTGACTTTTTGTTACTGACGTAAATAAGTGTTAACTTAGGTATCGATGGTTTCGAGATTGAGACAAGACAATGTTGTTGCACTTCTTGGATATTGCGTTGATGGCCCACTCCGTGTCCTTGCCTATGAGTTTGCTCCTAATGGATCTCTTCATGATATTCTCCATGGTAAGCTATAAATGTAAAGCATTGATGTGAAACTATTAACTAATGAAAATGTGGTGTGACTTCAGGTAGGAAAGGAGTGAAAGGAGCACAGCCAGGACCTGTTCTGTCGTGGAACCAGAGAGTTAAAATAGCTGTTGGTGCGGCTAGGGGACTGGAGTACTTGCATGAGAAGGCGAACCCTCATGTTGTCCACCGTGACATCAAATCCAGCAATGTTCTTCTGTTTGACGATGATGTTGCCAAGATTGCTGATTTCGATCTCTCCAACCAAGCCCCTGACATGGCTGCTCGCCTTCACTCAACTCGTGTGTTGGGAACCTTTGGTTATCACGCTCCAGAGTAAAGCCCTTTTAATTGCTTTGACATAAAATGTCTTGCATCTCTTCTAATTGACTAAACTAGAGTCTTTTTTGTTTTGGTTGTGCAATTTCAGGTATGCAATGACAGGAACATTGAGCACAAAGAGTGATGTGTATAGTTTTGGGGTTGTTCTGCTAGAGCTCCTCACAGGTCGTAAACCAGTTGATCATACCTTACCACGAGGACAACAGAGTCTCGTTACATGGGTAAATGCTTTGTGCAGCTCTGCTTCTTTTCTCTGCTTTTTTACTCATGCTTTAGGAAGACCAAAACTCTTTTAAGACAAAAAAAACATTTTATTAAATGAAAAAGGTGTTTGTGTGGTCTCAGGCAACTCCTAAACTGAGTGAAGACAAGGTGAAGCAGTGCGTTGATGCAAGACTAAACGGAGAATATCCTCCCAAGGCTGTTGCCAAGGTAGCTAACCTTTGTTGTCATAACATCATTGTTTATTAAATAGAGAAGGTGTACCTTAGGACATTACTTACAAACTACTTCTCCAACCCTTCCATTGTAGGCCTAGATTGAAATACAAGAAATCTTCTGATGACAATAGAACCTAACTATATGTATTTTTGATTGTTTTCTGAGTCTATTTTTTGGTTTTGTCTTCTCTCTTATATGACGCTGGTATTGGATCAGCTGGCTGCTGTAGCTGCGCTATGTGTGCAATATGAGGCAGACTTCAGGCCAAACATGAGCATAGTGGTGAAGGCTCTTCAGCCTCTTCTCAATCCTCCTCGCTCTGCTCCTCAAACTCCTCACAGGAACAACCCCTATTGATTTGATATCCTCCAAATCTCATCCCACGCTTCATCATATCACTTATTTCATTTGTTTTTGTTTGAATACAATTTGTGTAAATTCCTGAAAATAGGCTTTTTATTTCTTTCACTAAAAAAAACCTGAAATGTTGCTCTACTTTTTTTTTATGTTCATGCCTGCGATGTAAGTTTCTACTAATTATTATACAATATATGTGAGGAATGAATATCTATTTATACTACTAATACAGTGTGTTTGTGCCGTTTTGTAAAACTGAGAAGATGGATTATTGTTGCATAGGTGGTGAAGTGAACACTCTCTCTCTGTTCAACTGAAGATCTTGTGTTGCTTTCACTTAGATACACTGACAAGCTAGCAGCATTTGGTGTGGCTTTCTATTATAAAAAAGGCTAACAGCATTTGGTGTAATGTTCATGTCCATGTCATTTTCAGTGTCACTACTCTCGAGTTTGGCTCCTACATCAGGAGAGGGAAGGGAGATATGAGTAATATATAAGGAACTTGAAACAATTCATTTATAACCGTAAGTTTAACATGATATCAGAATCTGAATACACCCGGGGCAACCGATGGCCTGAAACTTAACCAGTTATGTTTGAAAGTATGAAGGTAATAAAAATTTACAACAAAGCTATACAGAAGATCTCTCCTCCTCCAGACAAGAGAAACAAATCTTGTTCTTGTCGCTATATACAGTATTAATCCACGGAAACAGTACAAGAATCTAAACAATCTCCAAAGAATCTAAATGGTTCTTTCTGTTACTCAAATCTTTGCATCTGCTATGGTATTATCATCCTTATTCGCCTCTGTGCTTTCTTTAGGAACCTCTCCGTTCTGACTTCTCCTTCTTCTTCGTTCCTAACAAAACATTCACATCAAAATAACTAATCAACACTCTAGTTTTTGTTTTTCTGTTTGAAACTTTGAAAAATGTTATCAATTCTACATACCTCTCTAGGCATCACAGGGTACTCATCAGATTCAAGCATCCGAGCAACTTGACTCATCGTTGGCCTCTTGTCTGCATCAGGATCAACACATCTCAAAGCTGTCAAAAGCGCTCTTTTAAGTTCGCTTTTCGTTGGTTTGATCTCAAGCTCTTTATCCACCACTTGTTCAAACTGTTTCTGCTGTACCATTAGCTTCAACCACTCCACCATATGCACCTACTCAGATAAAATCAACTTCAGTCTCTGAATCATCACTGTGTCAAGTGTATTATGAATCTCTCTTGCTTTTTTACCTCTTCTTTAGGCCGTTCATAATCAACCGGGTACCTTCCAGTAACAGCTTCCAATAGAACAACACCAAAACTATACACGTCACTCTTCTCGTTTAGGAGACCAGAGTTAGCATATTCAGGTGCAACATACCTAAACATGAAACAGGGAAAAAATGAATAAAACCAACCAATGAGATTATGATCAAAGTGAAGTTAAAAAAGCTACTCACCCAAATGTACCCATAACTCGAGTACTGACATAACTTTTATCAGCTCCAAGCAGCTTAGCAAGACCAAAATCAGATAACTTAGCATCAAAGTTGTCATTCATCAGTATATTGCTTGACTTTATGTCTCTATGCACCACTTTCGGCTCAATAGCTTCATGAAGGTAAGCTAGCCTGTGCATCACAATTCTCATGAGCTTACAAGAACCATCAAGTGTGTTTTTTTCTTTTAAAGAAAGAAAGGAAACTTACGCTTTTGCAGTGCCAACAAGAACTTTGATTCTAGCCTCCCAAGTGAGATGTCCTTGGTGACTCATGTCACCGTGAAGCCACTGCTCTAAGTTCCCATTGTTCATGTACTCATAAACCAACATCCTATGTGTTCCTTCAACACAATATCCAAGAAGCCTAACTAAGTTCTTGTGCCTGACATGTCCTATTGCTTCCACTTCAACTCTGAAGTCTTTATCAGCTTGTCCTCTAAATAATAATAAAAAAATATATCATCTCAAAGATCATGGGCATTGAGAAGATAAAAGAAACTTACGGATTGTTGAGCAGCTTCTTGACAGCCACAGGGGTTTTGTTAGTTAAAGTTCCATGGTACACAACTCCATAACCACCATCACCGATGATATTCTCTTTCGAGAAATGGTTGGTTGCTAGCTGAAGGTCACGGAGAGTGAACCAATGACCCCAACCAATGTGAGAACCTTCTTGGAGACCAGAGAGAGGTGAATGAGTTGTTTCGGAAGTAGGAACATGTTTCTCTAAAGAGCCAGAGTAGTTATGACCATTCTCAATGTCTCTCTCTCCGAACTTCTCATCTAGAGGTTGGTGAGGTGTGACATTGTTGTTAGATGAGACGTGATCAACACTTATGTCTTTGATTTCATCTTGATGGCGAGGGGTTTCCGTTATGGGGAGAAGTTGTATGAAGTTGGATCTTTTGGATTTTTTACGGAAGCTGAGCCATATTGAAACGGCGAGGATTAGTATGAATGATGCGAACAGAGCGATGACTATGATCTCCCATAGTTCAAGTGCACCGTATCTCTTTGTTAGAGTTTGTTTCAGCTCAGTAGCCATTATAGTTCACAGATATTTGTATATTTCTACCTGTAGAATTTGGAAATGGATCGTTAATGTAACCAAAATTGAATGTTAAAAGGAACAATAAAACAAGAGCTAGAACAAAACAGATGAAAGTGAACTCTCAGATCATTTTGTAATAATATAGAGACTAGAGTTATAAGCATTTGAAAGTTGTGATTGTAATTGAGAAGATCAACAAGAGGGTTAAGCTAAATTATAATCTAATAGCATCAACTTTTTCAGAAAATGACCTAAACGCAAGAGACACAAACAGAGGAGAAAAACAGAGTATTTGAGAAGCTAAAAGTCTAAAACTTTATCCTGAGAAATAAAGAACAATACACAAATCTGATACCCATGGACTTGAGATAAACAAAGAATTGAGCTGTTAGAAGGTACAAGTTCCATAGTCATGTTAAATTTGTGATAAGAAACCATTCAGACACCAGGATCAAGATCATGTGATGAGCTACAGAGCATTAAAAAGTCGAAGTTGCAGAAAGAAATAAACTTTTTAAGCTTTCTGACGAAACCCATATACAAAGATCAAACCTTTGAACACTAAACTTATTTAGTTCTGAATAAAACCAATACCTGCTTTTTCTAGAAAAGTTTCTCTCTGTTTCCGGTGGGTTGAAAGATGGAAACTAGAGCTCGAGTTAATAAAGGGTGGACATAAACGAAGAGAACAAACTAATTATTGTCTTCATTTTAAGAAATCTTTAGAGAGATCTTTGTAGGGTTTACATTGGTTGCAAGGGGAGAAAGAAGAAGGAGGGAAACAGAGAAGGGAAGTTTGAAGCTTTCTTTGATGTTTCTTCTTCTGGAATATTTTAATGCTTGTGGTGCTGTCTTTGCTTTTTTTAATTTTCTGTTTGATTAGTTTTCTTTTCTAAATTGCATTTAATGTTTTCTTCTTTTACATCTTTCGGCAATTTAATTATTCATTTAATTTCTGTTTTCTCTATTAGCAACAGTTTCATTGTGGAAAGTGAAAACCGCTCCTACATGAGACTTTTTTTTCTGTTGGCAAATTGTTTGCAAGTTTTAAATATTTACTCTTTATCAAAATAATAAGTAGAACTTTGGTGTTTGTAAAATAAGATAAAATTTTATAACCATATACATAAGGTAAATTGGAATTTCACTATAATACTCTTTTATGTTTAAACTTTTATTTAATTATGTAAAGTAATGATTATCTCGGATTTCTTATCTTGTAATACACGTTATTTATTTTCACAAATGTATATACACTTTATCTAAAGTTTGCATATGAACATTCTACACTTTAGTTGTTAAGAAAACAAAACAGAAAACAAAATAACAAAAAGAAAGATAAGGATTATGAAAGGAAGCTGACGAAGCTATATGCCGTGATTGGCGAAGACAGTTTTCAAAGAAAATGTTTAGCCGTTTAGTATTTAACTAAGCAAGTATTGTAAAATGTGTTACTAACCAATATGAACTTTGGTCAACATTATTAAATTAGACGTCGCACCTAACCCTTAATTAAGGTATTACTATTGTCACCACCTTCCCGTTTATTATTCTCCATTATACATTCCTCTTTTTTTTTCATAATGAACTATACAACCTTTTATATATTAAGGAAGTACATTAGTTTTATTTGAAGGATTAAATTAAAGAAAATGAGCGGCTGGAAAATCAGAATCGTGGATTTTGGTTCGTTGAATTGTTATAAAAAATAAGAAGAAGAGAAGAAGACGACATAAATCATTTGAAAATAGTTAAAGGATTAGAAAATGCATTCGTGGGTACATGTCTTTTGTTATTTTCGTGTAGATAAATTGGCATGCAATGCAAATGCACTAACATAACATTTTGACGACGTCTAACAAACAAATGTTTAGGGCTGAAAAAAGTTGTTTCGTGTTATGATGAAGTCGTGTTACAAAAAAAAAAGTGTTATGATGAAGTCATTACATAATCATATACCTGTTGGAAGAAACAGAAATAAATCATATTCCAGCTTACTAAAATTCATCTGAAATGATATGTGTATGTCACTTCTCATACTTTATTACGCTTTATGCATGGTGAATTAAAGTTTGTTGACAAAGGCAAAAATAGTTACCTTAATCATTAAAATAATATGAAATCTTCTTCTAGAATGTCAACTAAAATGTGTGTTTGACATTTTAGTGAGATCAGAACATATTATACTATGCTATGAAATAAGTTTTATATTTATTGTACTATTACATTTTGGTTATATAAAATGTGTAATGTTTTCTTTTTACTTTAAGGAATCACATTGGAATACTCCGTGACACGCTGTGAGACACTAATGCATGATTATTGGAACGTTAAATAAATAAACTATACAAATTATAAAAAACAGATAAAGCAAATCAGTAATAATGTTGCCTTAGCGTGTGCTTGACAAAAGTCAACCCGAGAGTGCCTGTTTGTCTTGCTGCGTGGAATACAAGAGACATACCTTCTTCATCATCATTCACCAGCTGGAAAAATGATTCTCTATCTCTTTTATCTTCATTTTTATTATCTTCAATACAAGCCATTATTATTTTGTTTGCTTCACACTATCTTTTTACGTCACCCTCAGACGATCAATGTGTTAATACATAACTGCATGAAACTACTGTTTTTTTTTCAAATAGTTTCTATGAACATAATTTTTTTATAACAGATACAACTTTTTATGTAAACCATTCACGATGGCAGGTGATAATTTCGAATTAATGTATTTTAATTTCAGAAAAGTAAAATAAAATATTTACCCCCCCCCCCAAAAAAAAAGAAGAAAACAAGCTGATTGGTTTTAGAAGTAGAACAATAATTCAGAATACAGGTAACAAACAACTGCATGATTAGTGTCCGCCTCCATAAGCTAACCAACAATGGTTTAGTTGGTGTTGTTGTTGATATTTTGCTCTTTTTCTTCTCTATTTTAATTCGCCGTTCTTTATCTTTCCTTTTAAACATTAGTTTATATATACTTTTCTTATCTCTATTGTAGTCTTTTCCATTCCTTGATGTTTAATTAATTAAGTTGTTATGGTCTTGCAGTTGTTGGGTTACATCAAATCCGTCCTACTAGCAAGTAAGATATTAGGGTCTTAGTAACAATGACAAGAACAATTATATAGAAACAAGGAACCAGTGATTTTGGAAGCTCTTTTTTTTTTGTATCTAAACCACACATGCATTGCATCCAGATCAAACCAACAATATTGTCGGAAATCTTGTTTAAGAAATATATATTACAAGCTTACTTAAATTATACCTAGTGATCTTTATTTATTTTTGTATATATCATCCAGCCATTGTTTTTTATGACATCTTATTGTATTTACGGTTACAAGGTTCATGACATAAAATTGTAAATATTTTATGAATTATGAACATCTCATAATAGTTCACGACATTTAGTAGCTTTATTTCACATTCATATATACGTCAACTTCAATGGGATAAACGATGAGATTCTTGTGTAAAATGTTAACACAATCAACTGGTGCGATACGCAAATTGCTGCTAGTCTGCTACTCTGCTAGAGTCGGTGCCCAAAAAGAGTGTATACATGCCATGTCTCTCTATCTTGTAGTTTATCATGTTTACACGATTCTATATATACACACATATATATATACACACGTTTTGTATTTGTTTATTTTGGTGAAAATGAGTCAAAAATGTCGACTAACAACAATTCCTTGATACTCAAGAGTTTTTCTTTTCCTTTCATTTCCAAACCCGATCGAATAGCTTATTTTTGTGTGTGCACTCCGTACATGTTTAGCTGAAAATAGTATTTTCATAGTAATTTTATATGGATCATGTTTCAAGCAATATTTAAGTTGATTTTATCGGTGATTTTTACGTGTTCAAAGTAAAAGGAGTTGTCACGAATAGGGCCGTGGCACAAAAGATTTTTATATTTAAGGGGCCAATCATACAATAAACTTTACCTAGTTCCACCGGTAAGAACGTCAGGATGCATGTCAGAGGTGCCAGGTTTATTCCATTAGAATGCAAACATTTGTTCTTCATGAGTTTTAGAGATAAAGGGCCAAAAAAATATTTTTACTTGTGGGCAAAATTTCTCAGGCTCGGCCCTGGTCACGAATATCTTATTGCCGACAAGAATTGGTTAGTAATACCAATTAATAGAATAAGACCTTCAATTATAAATTGGTTAGTAGTACATCACATTCATTTAGTTATTCTAAATTAAATATAATAAAACCTCCCTAATCCTCACGTTTATATATATATATATATATATATGTTATTTTGTCGCCATATATATATATATATATATATATATATATTTTTTTTTTTTGTCGCCATATATATATTCAGTTATCATGTATTGCAGCTTTCTTTTTTATATCGCGTTATCTTTACTGGGCCTAACAAACAAGCCTGATGATAAACTAGGCCCATAAAGCCCAAACCTTCTATTTTTCGGCGGGTCTTCTCCACATCCCGTGAGATGGGTCTGTAGCCGTTCGATTTAGATACAGCAGATTGCGTAATAAAATCTCCACCGTCTATTAATAAATTAATTAATTTTGTTTGTCACATCGTCTCCAACTAAATAACTAGTGTCATAAACTTGTACGTCCTAGGGGAGATTGATTTTAGGGTTTTGTGGTGTAGGTTTTCTGAGAGATCTGAAGTGGTGTAGCGATGCACGTGCCGGTGACCGTGACCGATAACTCATTATCTTCATTCTACAAGGGTTTATACGCTGTGGTGGATGATCCTTCACTGGATTCAGTAGTCTCGTGGAGCAAAGACAAGAAAAGTTTCATCATATGGGATCCGATAGAGTTTCAGAGAAGGGTCCTGCCGACGGGCAGAGAAAGAAGAATACGATCCTTAAACTTCTCCATGTTTATGGTCGACCTTAAGTACTATGGATTTATAAGGGTTAAGGGATCTAATAAGCACCGTTATCACATTGGACATCCGAAATATTTTGTGAGAGGTAAACCTGAGCTTATGAAAAAGATGCAGGAAGAGAGAATCCAAAAATTTGAACAAGCCAGGGCTATGAGAAAGAAAGCCAAAGCTAGAGCCATGGAGTTAGCGGATTCCTTGGGTCATTTAGCTCTTTGATTGTAGCTATGTGCTTTTCTTTAATGTTTGGGTCGATTGCGTTTTGTTCCTAAGAAAACATCTCTCCTCTTTTGTCTGTTTTAAGAAATGTTTCTCTTGTTGACCAAACATAACACAGGTCACACTTTTTTACTTTAGTGATATCAAATTTCTGGCTAAAAAAACTTGTACGTCCTTTCCATTAATAAAATCTTCTTCCTTCTCTCTCGTTGATTCCCATTGAATCTGCAGTTCTGAGCTTATGATCTCGAGGTAGTTAATGTCTCTCCCCTGTCTGATTAAATCTCGCGTCTTCTCTGATCCTGATCTCCCTGTATTTAGTTTTTGGATATTTCTTTTTTTCTTTTAAATGGGTTTTTGTGGGATATATTGCCTTGTTTTGATATCAGTGCAGTGATGAGAAGAGGAGATTGAATATCAAAAAAAAAAAGAGGAAAAAAGCTTTGGTGGGCCTACAGTCTTTTGTTCTGGACTGAGGAGAAGGGAGGAGGAGGAAGATGATGATAAACAAGACACTTGTATTAACTTATATATACTTACTCATTTACATTACTCTCTTCAGGAGTTATACTCTACAACAAGGTCAGTGTTTTAGTTTTTTCTTTTTTGTTTTAGAGGATGACTTCTACTAAATAGTGTGTATTTTTGTAATTGCGGTGGGTTTTATCCCCAAAGTAATTCAATTTTCCACTTCCTATAACACTGACGATGATCCATATGGGGTTCTCTGGATTTGTTGCCTTCTTTCTTATTCGTGTGTTCAAGGTATTATTAACTCAAGAGAGTTTCATATTTGCACATCCATTTTTGGTTAGGCGTACTTGCATTTGAGTATTTTTTTTACCTCCATTTGTATGGAGTATGCTTATGCCAATCATATGTTGAGTCCTCTTTTAAATTATAGTCTCTTGTATGGATCCTTGGACTCTTTTTTTTGCTTGTCCGGTGACGAGTTTCTCCTATGTGTTTTAGGTTGTAGCTCCGGTTAAAATGACATTTGAAATGTAAGCCAGCTTACTCGGTATCTTTTTTCATATAATTATGTACATGTACATAAGTTCCATCATATCTCTGTTTTAACACACTTTTTGGGTCCTCCAACCTTTCTCTTATCTTATATTATTAACCTTTGTGCAGGTTTGGCAACACTGCATATTTGCACATCTCTGTTGCCTTCATTCAGATGCTCAAAGCTCTAAGTATGCGAAGACTAAACATTCTGTCTAAAGAATCAATTTCAGTGTATACTTTCTGCTCATTTTACAAAGCATATATTAATACATTTTAGTGCCGGTAGCAACGTTTATCATGGCAGTAATATGCGGCACTGACAAACCAAGGTGCGACGTGTTCTCGAACATGTTGCTGGTCAGTCTTGGAGTTGTGATATCTTCTTATGGGGAAATCCATTTCAACATAGTCGGCACGGTCTATCAGGTCACAGGCATCTTCGCTGAAGCGCTAGACTGGTGCTAACTCAAGTATTTCTCCAGAAGAAGGGACTGACATTAAACCCTATTAACAGCTTATATTACATAGCTCTGTGTGCACTTGCCTTGAACTTGGCCATATTCTTAGTAATAGGGAGAACAGGGGCAGTGAGTATACGTGTGGCTGGTGTTCTCAAAGACTGGATTCTCATAGCACTCTCCACAGTCATTTTTCCTGAGTCAACCATCACTGGCCTGAATATCATTGGATACGCAATTGGTAAAAATCTCCTCATTTTCACAAGAAGTTCGATTTGGTGTGAACGTATAGCATCGTTTAACTTATCTATTCATTGTCATGTATTTGAATTGACACAGCGTTAAGTGGTGTTGTCATGTACAATTACATCAAAGTAAAGGACGTGAAGGCGTCTCAAACAACTGCTGACAGTCTCCCAGATCGAATCAAAACGAACCTATAGCAATTAACTAAAGACTCGAATGCGGTCATAGTGCTTGACTCTGGATTTGGTCTAACATGGTCTAGATTTTATACAATAACAATGATAGGTTACTACAAAGAAAACAAATGATGAAATATACAAACCCTCTCCAATCAATACCAACCCAGATTCAAGTGACTGGGTTGAAAAGAAACAAAAGAACATGAACATAAACAACCCCAAGCCTCGTCAACTACCAAAGCACACAACCCCTCTCTCTCTCTCTCATCCATGAAATGGAGTGTTAACAAATGAAAAACGCAAAGAAGATGAAGTATGAACCTCAATAATGCAATTTCCTCATATACAGACAGATTCTATCTTCCCATGAACTCCGTATTCCTCGAGTACAGTAGCTTCCTCGATTGCGCTGGAGGAGCTAATCCTGGGATGTCCCTAATGTCCTTGTTGTTCGGGTTTACGATCTGAATATAGTTTAACAACAACATACAAACAACAAACAAAGTTACAACTTTCCAATGAACAATCACAACTTGTCAACTTTCATTGGAATGAGCAATGTACCTTCACTACGATAATAGCTATCACACCGCATACAATGAGAAACAGGAACATCATTATGCATTTATCAGTAGCCACCTGATATAATAAGACACAGGGATTCACGTTTTGTGGTCAAGCCAAAGGGGAAATTTTATGAGGTTACAGACCTGTCTCCCTATCTCTTTCACAAGCTGGGATGCCTTCTTGAGAGAGAACTGAATCGTGTCTAAGTGGTTCACAACGCGTCCCATTTGATCTGTCTACAATATATTTCGGATGATTTGAAACTGCACTCATAAGATTCAGTAGGGAAGCGACGGAAACTGCTTTGCATTACCTGTCCCTTTAAATTAGCTGCAGTTTGAGTTCCAACTTCCATTGTTTGTTCTACAACCTGATAAGAAGAAGAATGTTATCATAGATATAGTAATAACACGTAAGTGGAACACACTTCCTCATTTTGTAAATTACCTGTTTTGAGCGTTCAATAGCCTGATCAGTTTCATCCATTCTTTTCATTCCAGCATCAACAAGCTCCTGGTTTGACATAGCTATACGCAAAAAGTGACATAAGCTCCACCATTCTAAAGTATTCAACCTCATGCCAAACTCAATTAGGATATTTCTTTAAGCGAAACCTTTGTCTATACACTTGAGCAACACTAAGGATATCAGGCCAACCGGTAAAGAGTTTCTAGTATAGGATAATCGTTCACTATAAATGCACTCACATACATCAGAAATTATGCCATACCATTAAACTAAGAGCACAGATATATAGTACACCAAATTCCAGGAGTTTAAGCTTCAGACATGTCAATATCTTGATGTGTTGGGACAATGGTAACACAGAAAAGAAGAATAGAGGACTCACCTGAAGCCATTTGAACATTTTCGTCAGCTGTAGGTTCGGCGCTGGGTCCAGCTCCCATATCAAAAAGTTCAATCTTCTTGTTGCCAAGGGTACTCATATACCTGAAGTACACAGACTAAGTTAACATGTATGAACAGATAAAACTAAATGAAATCATAAAAACAGACATGTGCTGAGCGGGATGTTAACTAAACCCAAAAAAAGGACAGGGGTAATCGATGTTGTAAAAGTAGAATGAAAGAAGCACTTACGTTTTTCTTAGAGCAACATAAGAATTGAGTTCCTTAATCTGCAACATTTTAAAACACGAGGGGAAAAGCAGACGCATGAACAAACAAAAGGGTAAGGGAGAGGGAAATATAACATTTGACACTCAAAATCTGAATATCACTCTGGTGACAATGCCACCAAAAATGGTGCAAAGTGGGAACTTGACGAAGGTGGTGAGTTACTACTTAGTCATACTTGAGATGCATGCATCTCCTCTGGCAGTATAGTGAAAGAAAGGCCACACAGTAAAAACTAACCATAGATTGTTTCTCATCATTCAATTGCTTATTTACTTGAGGAGGATTACTAGCTTCCTCATCCTTGAGTTCACGGTCAAAATCCTTGACCAACCTAAGGAGAAAACATATAGACTGTTACTAAATAATGGGATAAACATAATTATTTGGTCACATGAGTACTGTTTCCTTGCTTGACATCATTATACAGCACCAACTCATAAAAACGCAAAAGTGATAACCTTTTACAGTCTCTCATCTTCTCAGTGAGTTCCTCGAGTTGTTTGCTTTGTCTAGTTGAATCCTTCATCTTATCCAACCTCTGGAATCCATTCCTGCAATAACAGAACAACCATGAACAATCTCTAATCGAAGTACAAGAGAGAGGGAGAAAGAGGAGAAAAAAGCATACGCGAGGGCTCGGAAATGGTCACGGATTTCGCCATGGATCTGCTCCAATTGAGGGCTCATCGGGATATTTGAAGCCATCTCGCCGGAGATCTTCAGAACTCCGACGATTAATCAAATCGTTAACCCTAAAGAGTACTTAAATAAACACACACAGAAACAACAAAAGCCCCCAAAACGATAAAAACCCTAGCTTTTGACGATTAACTCAAGTTAAAGAGGCTTCTCCAAAAAACGGAAGGAAATTCAAATAAATATAATTAGATAAAAATCTAGAAAATGCACAAAACAGAGAGTGCGTGGAACAACGGAAAGGGAAAGGAAGAGAAGAAGAAGCTTACGTCAGGTATAAGAAATATGTACTGTTTCTTTTAATTAAAAAAGACAGATATTATGACAGCACAGCGCCAACTTATTTGGGGGTCCAGTCCAGGCCTGTTTGTTCGTTTATGCGATCCGCGACGGTAATTGCAAATATGAACGTCTGACCATCGCAAATCGCTATTTCATGTCGTTACAAAATTTAAATTATTTACATTTGGTGGCAAGTCACAACCACATTTCAAACCAACATACCGTTTATCCCTTGTTTGAATGATTATAAAAATTTTGCTCAAAAAAAAAAGAAAATTGTAGTTATAAAATTATTTCATTTCTCAAATACACCTTAATTAGACAAATACACTTTGTTTGCTACTTGTTAGGAGCTTTAGGATCATAGCAAATATTATAATTACATTAATAATCTTCATCGTAGCCTCGTAGGCATCATCAAGATTGTCTTCACAGTCAAGTGTTACTTAGTATACTCCAAGTAACACTTCTCCTCTTCTTCCTCATCCTCGTCACGGCCGGCATTCCTTCTCATTGCAACCTCTCCTCCTTCACGATCATCATCACATTAGATTAGCGTTTAACCTCATAATCATTATCAGGCTCAAGCCGAAAGATACATTCGTTAACTCCACGCATAACCTCAGAATGCTGCTGATTCATTCCCACAACCATCAAAAATAAAGAAACAGCATAAAAGTTTTATAAATGGTTACCGCCATAAAAGTCTTATATTGGCCTTGTGGGTCCATAAGGGTTTGAAGAGTGGTGAAACTGAAAGCGCGGCGAGTGGCTTCAGGTGTAAGGAGATCTGCCCCCTCCTGTGTGAACTCGTTCTTCATGAGGTCGAGCAGCCATGTTTGATTGTGAATGAGCCTTGTGATTATTTGGCTCTTCTCCATGCAACTCGGAGACAAACTCAAGCTTTGAGATGTCTTCATGAACCAGTTCTGTGGAGTGCATTGCTGATATGATCCCAGATCATGTCAAGAAGAACAAGGACCAACCAACTGAAGAAGAAGATGCCTTAGACCTTTCTAAAGGTCCCATGACTCGTGCAAGATCAAAGAAGCTCAAGGAAGCTATTGGAGGCTTAATCAGAAAGTCTTTGAAGAAAGAAAGTCTTGAAGGAAGCTTGATACTTCAAGACCCACTCATCACCATTCAAGTCATCATACCATCAAGCTGAGTATCATCTAGGCTAGCAAGAGAAGTGTGCTCTTTTCCTGTCTTAGTTTTTGTCCCATTGGGTTTTGCTAAGATAGGTTTTTAACGAGGCCTTGTCTTGCTATTTCAAATCACCTAGTATGATACTCTCGGACCAGATCACATTTGGATCTTATTATATCTTTAGACTATGCTTTTTATTTTTCGTTACACAAGTCAAAGAGGAGCCTGTTCCTTAATGACTCTTGTTGTTTCCGAGACCTTGTGCATGTACAAGGATCTCACTATATATGTGTGTGTCTCGTAGTCTAATGAAATCATCATCTTTTATCTAAAACCCCTTCTCTTCTCTTGTCGCTATCAACGAGAGTTTGAGAGTTCTGGTGTGTTGTATCCAGAGTTTAAGGACTTCTCCTTTAGTGTGTCATATCTAAGAGAGTTGTCTAGGAGTATCAAAGAGCCATCCGCATCTCTTTGTGTTACCATTCGCATCCACAAACCTTGAAAGATCGAGTTCCGATTCATCTTTGCAAGGATCTATCCAATATCATCCAGAGTTCATCCTAGGGTCGTGTTAAGTGGTATCAGAGCAACTCTGGATAGGGAAGTTTCGATCTTTTGTTGTTTTTCAATTAGAACCCTTCGGCTCCTTTTGAATCCATCGATTGATCTGAGTTCTTTGTTGTGTTATTTCGTTAGATCTAATCATATTGTATCTGTTGCTGTCGTTTTTGAATCAAATCCTGTTAGATCTAAGTGATTTCATTATATTTGATCTTGATCTGATTCGATTTCGTGTGTTGAGAGTTATAGAAAAGTTTGATCTGTTCAAATTGTGTTTCGTAGATCGCAAGTTTACTCTTTTGATCAAATCGTTTCCTTTTTAAATTTTCTGGAACATCTTACTTGTTGATTGTTTCCTTTTTGTCTCAGGTACCAATGGTGAATGAGTCAGATGAGGAGGCGGAGCTTGTGAGACAGAGTAGAGTTCTAAGAGAGGAGATGACGGAGCAGTTAAAGCAAACCCTAATCACTACCGTGGCTGATATGATCAAGACGAGTATCACGGGTCTTCGTGATGAGTTGAGACAAGAGCTGAGACAAGCTACTGGTCAGGGCCATAGTAATGAAGTTAGGAGAGAAAGAAGAGATCAGAGTCCACAGAATCACTCTGAACCAAGGAGAGATCGTAGAGAGCATGCTGAATCTCATGAGACCGATCACTACTATGAGCGTCACCGATCTGAACTCAGTGGGTCTTCTTCATCTAGAGGCAGTAGAAGAAGGCAGAGGCGTGATCATGATGAGAGGAGGAACCAGAGAGATGATTTCAATGGATTAAAGATCAAAATCCCTCCTTTCCATGGCAAAGTTGATCCGGATGCTTATCTCGAGTGGGAGAAGAAGATCGAGTTAGTTTTCAACTGCAAACATTACAGCAATACTCAGAGAATCCAGATTGCAGCTACTGAGTTCCATGACTATGCTCTAAGTTGGTGGGATCAGTTGGTAACTAGTAGAAGAATCAACCAGGAGTATCCAGTTGAATCGTGGCAAGAGATGAAGTCTCTTATGCGCAAGAGGTTTGTACCTAACCATTACCACAGAGATCTTCATCAAAAGCTAAGAAGACTCACGCAAGGCTCCAAGACTGTTGAGGAGTACTATCAAGAGCTAGAGTTGCTAATGTTAAGGGCCAGTATTTCAGAGGACAGAGAAGCAACTATGGCAAGGTTCCTTGGAGGTCTAAACCGTGAGATACAAGATAATGTTGAGATGCAACACTATGTGGAGATAGAAGAGATGCTGCATAAGGCCATCTTGGTGGAGCAACAGCTTAAGAAGAAGGGTCATTCCCGTGGTAGCTATGGATCAACACGATTCCAACACTCCAAGGAAGATAAGCCTAGCTTTCAGAAGGAGAATAAACCTCAGCCTAAAGAAGAGTCCAAACCTATCAGCATCTACGACAAAGCTAAAGGGAAAGTTGAAGCATCTAGTTCAAGAGCCAGAGATGTCAAATGCTTTAAGTGCCAGGGTCGTGGTCACTATGCCAATGAATGCACCAACAAAAGGGTGATGGTACTACTTGATAATGGCGAGTATGAGTCAGCAGCTGAAGAAGAGCAAACAAAGGATAAGTCTGATGAAGAGTATGAAGAAGAACCGGTTCACGGAAGGTTGCTGGTGGCAAGAAGAAACCTTAGTCTCCAAACTAAGACCGAAGAGCTTGAGCAAAGAAAGAACCTATTTTACACACGGTGCTTGGTACAAGGGAAGGTGTGCAGCCTCATAGTTGATGGTGGTAGTTGTGTCAACATTGCGAGTGAAACCATGGTGCAAAAGCTTGGATTGCAGGTCCAGAAACACCCAAAACCTTATAGACTCCAGTGGCTTAATGATGAAGGCGAAATGAGAGTTTCTACTCAGGTTTTAGTTCCTTTATCCATTGGAAAGTATGAGGATGAAATCATGTGTGACATCTTGCCTATGGAAGCAAGTCACATACTGCTGGGGAGGCCTTGGCAATATGATAGACACGTTAACCATGATGGCTTTACCAATAAGCATTCTTTTGAGTTCAAAGGCCGAAAGACAGTACTGGTTCCTTTGTCTCCAAAGGAGGTTCACCAAGATCAGCTACAACTTCAGAAGAAAAAGGAGGATAATCTTAAGACCACTCAAACCGAGCCACAACACAACTTCTATGCCAAAACTGGTGATATCAAAAGATCTCTTCACTCTAATCAAACTGTTCTTTTGTTCATTTATAAAGAGTCTCTCTTGAATCTAACAAGTGTTACACCGGTATATCCGAGTGAGATGAAGTCTCTTTTGCAGAAATATGATGATGTGTTTCCAGATGATAATCCTGTAGGTTTACCACCTATACGAGGGATTGAACACCAGATTGACTTTGTTCCTGGATCCACACTTCCTAATAGACCTGCTTACAGAACCAATCCGGTTGAAACCAAAGAGCTCCAAAGACAAGTAGATGAGCTAATGGAGAAAGGTCACATCCGTGAAAGTATGAGTCCTTGTGCTGTGCCAGTCTTACTTGTGCCCAAGAAAGATGGAAGCTGGCACATGTGTGTTGATTGTAGAGCAATCAACAATATCACGGTGAAGTATCGACATCCTATCCCTAGACTTGATGATATGCTTGATGAATTGCATGGTTCTAGCATCTTTTCTAAGATTGATTTGAAAAGTGGCTATCATCAGATTAGGATGCAAGAAGGTGATGAATGGAAAACTGCATTTAAAACTAAGCATGGTTTATATGAGTGGTTAGTCATGCCATTCGGATTGACAAATGCACCTAGTACATTCATGAGATTGATGAATCATGTGCTTAGATCATTCATAGGCTCATTTGTTGTAGTTTACTTTGATGATATTCTTGTTTACAGCAAAAGCTTAGAAGAGCATATAGTTCATCTTAGGTCTGTTCTTGATGTGTTGAGAAAAGAAAAGCTTTTTGCTAACCTTCAGAAATGCACTTTTTGTACGGATAACTTGGTCTTTCTAGGCTTTGTTGTGAGTGCAGATGGAGTTAAGGTTGATCAGGAGAAAGTAAGAGCAATACAAGAATGGCCAATCCCTAAGTCAATCAGTGAGGTCCGGAGTTTCCATGGCCTTGCTGGCTTCTACAGAAGATTTGTGAGGGATTTCAGTACTATTGCAGCTCCACTAACCGAAATCATCAAGAAAGACGTGGGCTTTAAGTGGGGAGAAGCACAAGCAGCTGCCTTTCAATGCCTAAAAGAGAAGCTTACTAATTCCCCTCTTCTTATACTTCCAGATTTTAATAAAACCTTTGAAATCGAATGTGATGCTTCCGGTATAGGTATTGGTGCTGTCTTGATGCAGGATAAGAGACCCATAGCTTACTTCAGTGAGAAGCTTGGAGGAGCTACACTCAACTATGCAACGTATGACAAGGAACTCTATGCGCTTGTGAGAGCTTTGCAGACTTGGCAACACTACCTCTGGCCTAAGGAGTTTGTGATACACACGGATCATGAGTCTCTTAAGTACTTAAAGGGCCAAAGCAAGCTCAGCAAAAGACACGCCAGATGGGTTGAGTTCATAGAAACCTTCCCTTATGTCATCAAATACAAACAAGGTAAAGAAAATGTTGTTGCTGATGCTCTCTCTCGAAGGTATGTTCTCTTAAACACTCTAGATGCTAAGCTCTTAGGATTTGAGCAATTCAAAGAAATGTATGAAACTGATCCTGACTTTAAAGAGGCTTATCTATCTTGTGAAAAGGTTGCTAAAGGTCACTACTTTAGGCATGAAGGATATTTGTTTTATGATAACCGCCTATGTGTGCCTAATTGTTCTATGAGAGAGTTGTTTACCAGGGAAGCTCACAGAGGAAGCTTGATGGGACACTTTGGCATTGCCAAGACTCTTAAGGTTTTGCAGGATCACTTCTTTTGGCCACACATGAAGAAAGACGTGGAGAAGATATGTCAAAGATGTGCAACTTGCAAACAAGCTAAGTCCAAATTGCAATCTCAGGGTTTGTATACTCCTCTTCCTATTCCTTATCACCCGTGGAATGACATTTCTATGGATTTCATTATTGGATTGCCTAGGACTAAAACTGGAAAAGATTCTATCTTTGTTGTTGTTGATAGATTCTCTAAGATGGCACATTTCATAGCTTGTCATAAAACTGATGATGCATTGCATGTTTCTAATCTGTTCTTTAAGGAGATAGTTCATTTGCATGGCATGCCTAAGACCATTGTTTCAGATAGAGATACTAAGTTCCTTAGTTACTTTTGGAAAACCTTGTGGTCTAAGCTAGGAACTAAGTTGTTGTTCTCTACTACATGTCATCCGCAAACTGATGGTCAAACTGAAGTAGTGAATAGAACACTAGGTGCTCTCTTGCGTGCATTCATCAAAAAGAATTTGAAATCTTGGGAAGAACATTTACCTCATTGTGAATTTGCATACAATCATGCTGTGCATTCTGCTTCCAAATTTTCACCATTTGAAATTGTTTATGGGTTCAATCCCACTTCTCCTTTGGATCTAATGCCTTTACCTGAGTGTGCTAGAGTCAGTTTTGATGGAAAAAGAAAGGCCAAGATGGTGCAGGAGATTCATAAGCAAGCACGCCACAACATTGAAGAGAAAACCAAGTTGTATGCTAAACATGCCAACAAGGGCAGACGTGAGATGATCTTTGAAGAAGGAGATCTTGTTTGGGTGCATCTCAGGAAAGAAAGATTTCCAAACGAAAGGAAGTCTAAGCTAATGCCAAGGATTGATGGACCATTTGAGATCGTGAAGAAGCTTAGCAATAATGCCTACAAGCTTGATCTAAAGGGAAGGTATGACGTGAGTAATAGCTTTAATGTTGCTGATTTGGTTCCTTTTATTGCAGATGATCCAGATTTGAGGACAAATCCTTTTCAAGAGGGAGGGAATGATATGATCCCAGATCATGTCAAGAAGAACAAGGACCAACCAACTGAAGAAGAAGATGCCTTAGACCTTTCTAAAGGTCCCATGACTCGTGCAAGATCAAAGAAGCTCAAGGAAGCTATTGGAGGCTTAATCAGAAAGTCTTTGAAGAAAGAAAGTCTTGAAGGAAGCTTGATACTTCAAGACCCACTCATCACCATTCAAGTCATCATACCATCAAGCTGAGTATCATCTAGGCTAGCAAGAGAAGTGTGCTCTTTTCCTGTCTTAGTTTTTGTCCCATTGGGTTTTGCTAAGATAGGTTTTTAACGAGGCCTTGTCTTGCTATTTCAAATCACCTAGTATGATACTCTCGGACCAGATCACATTTGGATCTTATTATATCTTTAGACTATGCTTTTTATTTTTCGTTACACAAGTCAAAGAGGAGCATGTTCCTTAATGACTCTTGTTGTTTCCGAGACCTTGTGCATGTACAAGGATCTCACTATATATGTGTGTGTCTCGTAGTCTAATGAAATCATCATCTTTTATCTAAAACCCCTTCTCTTCTCTTGTCGCTATCAACGAGAGTTTGAGAGTTCTGGTGTGTTGTATCCAGAGTTTAAGGACTTCTCCTTTAGTGTGTCATATCTAAGAGAGTTGTCTAGGAGTATCAAAGAGCCATCCGCATCTCTTTGTGTTACCATTCGCATCCACAAACCTTGAAAGATCGAGTTCCGATTCATCTTTGCAAGGATCTATCCAATATCATCCAGAGTTCATCCTAGGGTCGTGTTAATTGCGCACGGAGACCAGTAAAGATTCTTTCTCTTTTCTTCAAGTAATCTTCCAGCACTTCTACAGGTTGATGTGCACCAACGTCTTCAACTAGTTTGTCTAGGTACTTAGCAAAGGCCCAAAGCATCTTCTATTACATCAGTAACATCGATAGAGGAATGGAAGTAGACACCTCTGGGGCACGAGACCAAGAAACTGATCATCGCTCTTGCCTTCTCTATGTTGATCCAAGTGTCTGCTGGTATAGAAAACAACCCGTAACCATCGAAGAAGATCTGTACTCTCTCTCAAGTAGTAGCCTTTGATAGTCGATATCTCTTCCTGAGAAGACTAATAGATTGCTTTCCGTTCCTTCTTCTCTCCCAGCACCTCCGCTCTTCCTCCTAATCCTCATTGTTAGACTGATAACAAGACTGTTTTCCTCAGGCTGCCTCAGTTTTCTGGTGGAATGACACCGTTCTAGATTCTCCTTCATCCTCAGACATACTTCCGCTGGAGACTTGTCACAATAAGTGAACTTCTCCTGATACACGAGCCAAGTGTTGCTTCAAAAAGCTTCAAACTTTAATAGCAGCTCCACAAACCATTTCGACCTCTGGAGCCTTAACAAAATGGCATTTATAATCTGTGTAATGATATTCTGCTCAACTTCAGACAACATGTATCCTCTCTCGTAACAACCCTAGAACACATAAATGAACTGGATTTTCCTGTTATAGACACACCTAATGCGGCAAGGCGAAGTTGGAACACACTGCAGGCGGCCAAGCGAGAGGGTTTTGAGCTACGAATCGACGAAGCGTTTTTTTTCGCGGGAGACAGAGCGAATTAACTCGACTCGGGCGATTTTTGGGGTTTATGTTTTCGGCTGACTCGTTATTTTTAACGGATTTTCGAAATGAGGGCTTATATTTTAAGGAACATTACATAGGAGCCGCTATATAATGGAAAGCTACACGATTAACCCTACGTAATCAATATGGCAAAACCTATTTTTGGAAATGCCTGAACTTACTCTTTCCATTTTCGTGTTGCAAAAAATAGATTTATCTTGATGATAGATAATCTTTGCACAAAAGAACAAAAATTATTTCTATTATTTCCATTTCAAGCCCAAACATCAAAATGGACTACCATTTTCTTGGATCTTTTCTTTTGCTTTTCCCACAAGTTATTGGAAATGTATTAATCAAACCCATTTCATCATCACATTTATCATGAGAACTCAGTACATGAATCAAAAGTCTTCTTCCATGAAAAAAATCTCCAAAACCAGTAAACAATACAACAAGACGAGAACTTGTAATCCACACAAAGACTTGTCAAGCTTTGAAGAAGAAATATACACATTACTATATATGGAATCATCACTTCGTCTAACACACACCACTATACAAAAAGAAAGCCCTAAACTCAAAAGTCTCCATCATTCTGAGAGTGAACAAAGAACTGAAAGTAGTAGTCTTTTCTTGAACCCTAGAGAAGAGAATCTATCATACACATCCTTACGTACCGAACCATTCTTTGTGAGAGAGGTTTCTTGAATCAGCGGCGGTCATCGGCCTTCCTCTTCCTAGGGTTAGGTTTCCCCGCAGCTATGTCTTTGACGTCCTCAAGATACACCAATGCTTCTTTCGCTTTCTCCTTGGCGTCTTTAGCTTCGATGCTCTTCCAAACAGCTTCGTCCTCTAACTTTTCCGCCACGTTCTTGGCCAGAGCCACCGCGATCTCCGCCGCTGCGACGAGAGCCTTGGCCTTTTCCATGCCGAGAGCCTCCTCGTTTTGGGTAGAGCTCGTGGCGAGAGACTTGGGGAAGAAGGAGAAGTTAGGGTCGAAACATGGCGGGCAAGTGAAGAGATGACCGTCGGAGGATGAGGATGAGGAGGATGAGGAGGAAGGCGACGGGGGAGGAGCGCAGTTGAGGTGAGTGGTGGAAGAACAGCGGAGGCAGGTGGTGGTAGCTTGTGGAGGAGGGACGGTGGCGTAGACGTCGAGACAAACAGGGCAGAAGAGGTTGCGATGCTCCTTGAGCAAGCAGTCAGGGCAGAGTCGGCGGAGGACGTTGCCTTTGATGACGGTGAGGATGAACGGCGGCTCGAGCTCCTCGCAAGCTGCGCATTGGCGTTGATTCGGTTCTGGATTCATGGCGAGAGAGAGAGAGATGGAAGAAGCGTTTGTGTTCTCTGAAGTTATCAAAATCTTTTGGGGTTTGAAGAGATGAGAACACAACTGTAATCTGTTGGGAGTTAAAGACTTATATAGAAGACTAAGCATGGATCTTGATTCTTGCTGAAATATTAGAAATGGATCTTTTATTTTACGTTAAAAATGTAAATAAACATATAAAACATTATGGTGTACTATATATTTAATAAGATAAGACGAGAACTCTGTTTCTTCATTGCTTATTGCAAAAACTCAACAACGAGATTCCACTCTATTCATCGTTTTCAATTTCATACAACTAAATAGGAAAATACAATTTTCCATCAGCAAAAAGGTTTAGCTCTGTGACTCCACTTCACTTCCTTCAGCTTCTTGTCTTGCACAAACGTGAAAAGAAGGTCAAAATCAAGTTCCACGATCATCACTCTGCCAGCATAAATGGGTCGACTTCTCCGAGATCTGCGACCAACGGTTCTAACTCTGATGGGTCCTCGTCTTCTGGGGCTAAGTACGTTGGAAATGGAAGCTTTGAGATGTCTGGTTTCTTGTAGTGAGCATCTTTTATGAACACAAAGTTTCCTTCCGCACCAGGAACCTGCAACAACAAACAACAAATCATAATCTTGACCCAATGCAACTCACGTAGAACGATCCAAAAGAGTAAGTGCAACCCAAAGACACCAATTACTTGAGAATACTTACTTGTCCTCTAACCCAGATGAGGTTCCTGGCGGGATCAATCTTGTAAACCCAAACGTTCTTTACAGTCCTTTGCTCTGCACCCATTCTCCCAGGCATCTTTCTTCCCTTGAACACCTGCTCAAAATGTTAACAAGTCAAGCTCTTGTAAAATTGCTCTGGAGGATAGCAATTTGGACACAACATACCTTTCCCGGATCATCTCTTTGACCAGTGGAACCACCTTTCCGATGTGCCTTTGAACAACCATGTGATTTCGGCCCTCCTTTGAACTTAAATCTTTTCATTACTCCCTGCAAATCACATCAACATCACATCCATTATTCTAACACTTGTGTTCTACCTAAGACAAACAAAAAGATGAAAGCTTTTAAATCAGTTTTCACCTGAAAACCTTTCCCACGAGTGATCCCAGTGACATCAACATACTGCCCAGGAACAAAATGACGCACACCGAGCTCAGTCCCAACAGGAAGCAGAGCGTCTTCCGTCACAGGAAACTCTCTCAGCTTCCTCTTCAACGGCACACCTTGAGCTCTGAAATGACCCAACTCAGGCATCGTCAAATGCTTCGGTTTCTTATGCCCACACCCAATCTAAAAACCGACCAAACACAAAAAAACATTACTAAAACCACCACGAGCTATCATCATCACTCACTCATCAAGTAGCGTTTACCTGCAGCGCAAAGATGCCTTCTTTCTCAACGGTTTTGACCTGAGAGACGATGTTGTCATCGACCCAGAGGATAGAAACCGGAACCCTAGCTCCCCATTTGTCCCAGAGAGCAGTCATCCCACACTTTACGGCGATGATGCCAGTTCTCTTGGAGCTCCGGGACATTTCTCCGGGTTTCGCCTCGATGATCCGACTCGGAGCTCCGATTACGTCGGATTCGTTGCCGTCGAGTGATCCAGCATCGGAGCTGAATCGTCGGGCGAGGAAGAGGCTAGAATGGGGAAGATATTGCGAGGGGGATGAAGGGGTTAGAGATCGGATCGATAGAAAGTGAGTGATGCGAGAAAGGAGGCCTCTTGGTACGGCGGCCATTGGTTTCGGATCGAATCGGAAGCAAAGCTTCAATGGCGGAAGAAGGAACTCGGAGGAAGAGGAGGAGGAGGAGGCTTTTGCGTAGGGTTTTAGATGGGAGGAGTCAACTATTGTGACCCTCTAAGCGAGAGAGAGACTCTACTGTAGCTTTTAGTTATTTGTTTTATGTAAAACTATTCATAAACACTAAAAAAGTCTTGTCACAAAATATATACTCTAAGGATTAAATGATCAAAATGTTTCATTAAAGAAGTAAATATTATAGGATAACACCAAAAATATTTCACTAAATATCATAAGATAACACTAAAAAAATTTTGTCATCACAAAATACAGTATCTAAGAATCAAAATGATCAAAGTGTTTTATTAAAAAAATATAAATATATATTTATATCCATTGAGTTAACTAATCTAAACATTAGTTTTTAAAGTTAAAGAGTGGAAATTTGAAATCGAGGTTTAAAACTAAAAAATACCTTAAGATAACACTAAAAATATTTATTGTCACAAATACAGATTCTATAGATCAAAATGACCAAAATATTTCATTAAAAAAAGTAAATATACACTTTGTACCCATTGGGATAGTACATAGATTTGTGATTGAGTTTTAAATTTGAGAATAGCAATAAAAAAAGTTTGTTGTTACAGATATAGATTCTAAGGATGAAAATAACCAAAATATTTCACTAAAAAGTTTAATATATACTTATACCCTTTAAATTAACTAGTCTAGACATTAGAGGGTTATGTCGTTTGAAAATGACACTAAAAATTTGAAAATGAAAATGAAAATTTTTAAAATAGTTTCAAAAAGTATTTTCGAATTTCAAAAAGAAAATTTGGAAAAAAAATTCTATAAAAATAGTTCGAATCTTAAAATATATAATCTAGAACTATTAATTTTTTTTTTACTTTTTTGAAAAAATTTATTGACTTATTTGTATTTATATATCTAGATGTAAGAGTCTTTTCTTCTATTAAATAAAATAGATCATTTTTCTCCTATGATTCTTTTTGTGAAAAAGATTGAAAAGATTCTATTTTAAAAAATTTCCCAAATTGAGAAATACTTGATATAATCCATGGGCTAATATAGCGACTCTAAACCCTAATCTATTTATATAAAGTAGACTTCACTTTCTCCTGGTGAAGCCACCTAGGATGCCAGGTCAGAAACTCAAGCTCCCTAGCACTGACACGTGTATCCCACTACAGAATGCAGCGCTTCTTCATTTTTGTATATCATCTGGACCTTTCTGCGTTATGTGTGTCCGTATGATCTTATCGGGCTTAAGTTCAGGCCCAACCACTGTATGTGCTAACCCTAATTGTTAATCGTAAAAATATCTGTTCTTGGCTTCTCTTCCATAAGCGGCGAATGTCGGTGACTATTGACCTTCCTAGCCGTCCATGAAACGGATGGCGTTATGGTTTTTACGTGATTAATCTCATCAATTGAAGCGTCTACTACGAGTTCTTCAATGCGTTGCTCGCGTCTGTTAGATCTGTGAAGTCGAATATAAATAGGTCAGTATATCCTCTCAAAATCACAATCTCTTCCTCACACTTATACTCATATCTCTTATTTTTTTTTAGGTCTAAATGTTAAGGCATATATCTTATCTTTGTACTAAAGATTCACCTCCTCTTTCCAGATTCTGAGATATGATTTTCCGGTGAACCTTATACTACTATTAGCACTGATAAAGAGTTTTGGGTGAAATTCATGCTGTTAATGATTATTGATTTTAATTTACTATTTCATTTTGATTTTCTGTTAATTAGCACTAATGTTTATTTCCTGGTGAATTTCATCTGTCATTTAGTCTCTCTGTTGTCTCTGCCGTTTACATATACATGTGTATATAATAATAATCTCAATGGATCAGGGAGGTAACGATGGAGATGATGATAACATGCCGTCTCGCAAGCCAGCTCCTGATGAGTATGAATCTGGAGAGGCCACTGGTAATGCATCACCAGATGCTAAGACGGTTCCAGTCGGTACTGCGCGTAAGAAGACGGACAAAGCATCGTCGAAGGTGGTCAATAAGGTGCGTGTTGCTAGAGATGTAGCGGCAATAAATTTATGATCACCTCTCAGTCTTAATAATGTTTATGCATCTTTGTTTAATTTCACGTTTTTGGTTATCTCCGTTTTGGATATTCCCAGTTATGGGCTCTTTAAGTATGTTTCAGACTATTTTTATTCAAGTTTATAGTAAGTTTTATTTTCATTCCGGTATAAGTTACTTTGTTTTATACAAGTGTTTAGATCCTTTTGAAATGAATTTAAGTTATAATATGACCGACCAAATTTAGAGACTACCGTTTTCTATTTAAACAGCCAAATCACTTTGTGTTTGGGACATTAACGATGAGATTAGAATTCATAGAATTGTCCACGTCTTAGCTAACTTGACATGCACGTGAAACAACGTGCTGGACGTCCCCTGTTCCAATAAAGGCGTCTAAAATGTTAAAAAAATATTCTACATCACATGATCTCTTAAAAATACAGTTCGTAAAAGAATATTATTGCAATATTTATTATGTACAATGGAACATTTACTGCAGTTAATTATTTTTCGTTACCATGGTAACACATTCACTAAACAAGTAGACAATAAGCTTTCCTAAAAGATCTATTAAGGAAAAAATAATCACATATATTGAACGATATATAAATAGCTGCTTCAGAGCACAATCTAATTTGTAGATATTAATAAATTTTTGACAAAACAAAATGACGGTCAGATAATTAAACAGTCAATTTCATAGATGGAACGAACGCACCCAAAACTTATTGATACTTCAAAGAAAACCAATAGTCAATTTCAGTTTAAAAAAGGGGCACTCTCCTTTTTTACAAAAATGTCAGGTACTAAAAAAATATATGCATATTTGCTTGGAACAAAACTCGGCAGCCTTTATAATAAAGATTTTAAGCATTTGCCATACGAAAACTCTGTTTCATAAAAGCTTTATGTATGAGTAGTAACGAAGTCGCTGAATAGCCACAGACAATCACTCGATCCATGTTATAGTAGGCGTTAAAGCTTAATTATTTATAATTAACACAAATGTCATAACTGTAACATTTTGCTTTCAAAAGCGTTACTTTGTTCGCATAGTGGAAAAAAACTGACAGTCCCCACCATGTTATCTCCTATATAAGACACCTGCAGTACAACTGCATCTATAACTACTATCAAATACACAAAACACTCAGGTTCAGCTTACTCGCCGTTCCATGGATCCAAGAAGAGCAAATAAGATGATTATTTGTACTAGAGCTCAGATACTTTATAGCTGATGTAAAAAATTGTATTATTGTATTTTTATTGTGTGTGTGTTTGTGTAAACATTTGCAAGAGAATTGTATAATCGTTTGACATGTTTTATGATTTTAAGAATATTTGTGCATGGAGGAATTATATACGTTAAAATTTATTATGTTTGATTTTGATAGTTGTGTCTATATTAAGAGGTTGCGGTTTAAAACATATTATAATTATTAATCCACAATTGTTTGGATAAATGTTTTGGGGTTTAAAAATGGGTAAATAAATGTAAAAACATATAAACAATAGCATTTTGGCTAAAAAAGTTTTCAATCAGTTCCGCTTATATATGATTTCATAAAATATATTTTACCTCAAGTACCTCAAGGCACCTTCTTTTGATTTTCAGACAACATCATGAATTCTCATCAAGAACTGAACAAGAAAACATAACTAAATATCTAGATAGCAAAGTCTATCTACACTTCAAAAAAGAAAACAAATACATAATTTAAATTTTAAGTTAATAAAAATTCATATTAAGTATTTATTCAAACCATTTTAATTATTTTCAAAATAACTTCCCCCCTACGGACGGGATATGCATTATGTATGATGTATGTAACTATATAATTGTATATTTTCTTTACATGTGTTTTATATAAGTTTTGAAAGAAAAGCGTTATAATACGTTTAAGGTTTTTATTTTTCTGTTTATTTCTTAATTTTTACAGTTTTAATTTAATATTTTGCAGTTTTGTGATGCTCTTTACCATAAGCGTTACAAAAGCTTGAATCACTTGAAAAAAATATTAAAGAAGAATAATTAAGTAAAGGGAGGATTCAATGCTGTAAAAAGTATCAACTGCAGTCACCATTTGGATTTGTTTTACACGACATATCCTCAGACTTTGGCCTTGCTGAACAGTCTGTTCAACATAAATATCAGTTGGAATAATTAAACAAAGATGATACTAAAGCCCTCAACAAAAAAAAAAAGCAAGCTGCAAGCAAGCCGTAAACATAAATATCTTTTTCTTTAATTATTTCAAAAAATAAATATTTAAAAATTATTTTTGTAACTAAAACCTTTCAAAATAAAGTGTATTTCATGTTTATATGACAAAATTTAAATATTAATGAATTTGTGTAGGATTTTCTGGGTGCATATGCGATATGTATGTATATAAGATTAAAATAAACATTTGTAAGAAACATGTTCTGCCCAAATAGAATAAACAAGATATATTTCATTTTTTTCTCACAATTATGAAGCATCACTTTGATGATATTAGTCAAATTTTGAAGTTTGCAAAAATACACAAAGTTTTCTCTGTATTTTTTGGTCTAAGATTATAAAGCATCCACTACACTAATATTAAAGTATATTAGATTACTTTAAATCAAACAAAAAGATATTTATTAAAAATAACAATATGATCTCAAAATTCTTTTTTTTATTGTTGTCTATAATATCATTTTCTATAGTGATTTTAAATGTTTCATAAATTAATAAAAATTATATAAAATAGTTTTTATAACTTCCCGCCCGTAGGGCGGGCCGACCCTAGTATCTAATAAACTAGAGCCACCCCTCTCGCCTATCATTGGGAGATGACAAAAGAGATATTAAGATTGCTCGACCTTCCATGGGATTTGGTAGTTGAGATCATCTCTAGGGTTCCGGCCACATGTTTGAGCCGATTACGCTTTACTTTCAAGCGATGGAATGCTCTAATCAAAGATGAAGAATTCATCAAGAAGCACTTGGATAAAGCAGCAAAGCAGCATATGGTTCTCATGTTGCGTGATTTAAGGGTTTATTCGATGCATCTAAATCTCCACGACATGTTTGTTGATCCACAAAAGTCGTTGGTTAACCTCAAATATTTCAATAACTCGGAACGGTTCGGGATTCGTAAGATATTTCACTACGACGGGTTATTGTTATGCAACAACGGGAGCATAACACTCGTGGTCTGGAACCCTTGCACTGGACAAATCAGGCGGGTCCAACTCAGTGATTACAAGTGTAACACCGAGTTTTTTCTTGGATACGAAAATAACAAGTCTTGCCGCCAAACCTATAAAATCTTGAGGTACAGCTGGGTGTATCGTGACAATTTCCATCATCCCGTTGTTGAGTGTGGAATCTATGATTTTGGCTCTAGTTCGTGGAGGGATCTTGATGACATCCCTCCCAAATGCAACTCCATAACATCAAAGGGCGTATCTTTGAAGGGGAATGCTTATTGGACTGTTGCTAAAGATAAAGAAGAAGATGTCTTACTTAGTTTTGATTTTTCAACAGAGAGATTTGGGGAGATTAGTATTCCTTTTGCGAGTATTGGTATTGATTGTCGTCTTACTGCCCTCTCAGTTGTTAGAGAAGAACGACTTGCAATATTATATAACGTGCGCTTTACCGGCCATCCACCAAAGATTGAGATATGGATGACCACAGATGATAAGATCGATCAGACCAAAGTTGTGTCGTGGAGCAAGTTTTTATCACTGGAACTAGATTAGAATAATCCTCAGAAACGTCTTTCAAGTGTCACAAGTTTCTTTATCGACAAGGAGAAGAAAGCCGCCGTGTTATGCGGTCTGGAATATAGGAATAAGAGGAATAGGGTCACGAATGTATACATTGTTGGAGAGGACAATCTGATCATGAAAATACCCGTAGGAGAATATAGATTGCAGTTCTTGGGGCCTGCTATTTACAATTATGTTCCAAGCTTGGCTCGAATCCAAGAGCATGGAGTAATGACACGAAAGCGAAAAAGAAAAAACCGGCATTAGTGGTTATAAACCACCAGGAAAGATTTTTCAGTGTTGACTGTTTTAGGTTGATCTTTACATTTTGCACGTCTTCGAATATATAATCTTTTTAATGTTTTTTTGTGGACTTATATCTTTAATTAATGATTCGCTTTTAACTTTTTTTTTTGTCACTGAAAAATGTATTAAAAGGCCCAAATGAAATTGGCCAGCCCAAAAGGGGTCCATTACACAATAGAGTTTCTGAGAGCGGCCTTTGCCAAAGAATCCGTCTCATCGTTCTCTTTGCGATGAATATGATGAAAAACAATTGAAACAAATCCAGAAGCGAGATCATGAATGTCGTTGATGATTCCTAGTATTTCCATCCTCTGAATTTTGTAGTTGATTGCTCTGATGAGCGTTAGGTTATCGGAGCACAATCAGAGATTCGGTTGATGATTCGGTTTTAACTGTTTACAGTTTTGAATGTTTTAGATTGTCTGCCTATGTTTAAGTGTTGCTGTGTTGGTGTTATCTCTTGATCGTTAAATGCCTTGTCGGTACGTATGGTAGGTTCTTTTTTTTCTCATTGTTAAGCAATTTTTGAGAATTATGAAACTCGAGTTTCTGATGATTAATCACACCAAAGTCTTGAAGTGGAGGAAATTTTTGTCAGTGGATTTATATAAGAGTATTCCTCTTGAGCCTTTTCAGAAGGAAGTAACTTTCTTTATCGACGAGGAGAGAAGGTGGCCGTGTTATGCGATCCTGAATATAGTATTCATATGAATACGGGCATGGTATACATTGGCAGCAAATGACTTGAAAGCTCTATGTACAATCTCCCTCCGAGTGTTGAAGATCTATTTTCCAAGTGTTGAAAATTAGTATTATATAGAAATGTTTTAACACATGCCATAATTTGAAGAAAAAAATTATTGCTTATGTCTCAGTCATAATAATTAGCAATTTTTAGCAATTTTTCTTATTTAATATATTTTTTTAATTACTAAATATTATTTTATATTTATAAAAATATTGTTTTTAGTTTTTTAGGATTTTTCTTTAAAATTTTTAATTGTATCATAGTTATAATGTGTGCTAATTATGTTAATTAGCATTTAAAAAAACGATATAATAAATAATAAATTACTAATATAATCCACGTTTTAGGCTCTATTTAAGTCTTTATTTTATTTTGTTTGGTTTATGTTCTTTATCTTTGGTTTCTTATCGGAACTATGTATCTCAACTTTCTTCGAGTTAAAAAAAAAATCCACGTTGTTATATAGTCAATAATAGATGACTAGTTTAAGGGGAAACGTGAAAGTCAAAACCCTAATTTCTAAGAAACCTAGCCACCTCTCGCCTTCTTCTAATCCATTTGGAGATGACAAAGAGAGGCATTGAGATTGCTCTGTTAGAATAGAATATTATGTTGGTTAGATAAGATACAATCTTTTGTAAAGATATTGTAGTTACGATAATCTTGTAACAACTCTGGCTATTTAAACTCTCCTCAAGGAGATTTACCAACTTTCATGGTATCAGAGCTAAGGCTCACAAAATCTTTCTCGATCTAATCTTTTTCTTACTTCTAGCTTTCTTCTTCTCTTCTTCGATGGCTGCTCGACCTTCCATGGGATTCGGTACTTGAGATACTCTCTAGAGTTCCGGCTACATCTCTGAGACGATTTCTTTTTACTTGCAAGCGATGGAACGCTTTATTCAAAGATCATGAGTTCATCAAGAAACACTTGGACAAAGCAGCAAAGCAGCAAAGCAGCAAAGCAGAGTAATGTTCTATGTTGAGTGATTCAAAGGTTTATTCAATGAATGTAAATCTCAATGGGATTCACGACAACGTTGTTGATCCACAAACGTGCTTCACCTCAAAGATTTCCACAATCCAGAACCACTCAAGATATATAAAATATTTCACTGTGATGGGTTATTGTTATGCACCACATGGGACTTAAGACTCCTGGTTTGGAACCCTTGTACTGACCAAATCAGGTGGATCCCATACAGTCGTTACAAGGATCACTCAGAATTTTCCCTTGGATAGGAAAATAACAAATCTTGCCAAAACTATAAAATCTTGAGGTGCAGCTGGGTTGTACTATTGGCCTAGAACCTCAAGTTGTTGACTGTGGAATCTATGATTTTGAGTCTCACTCGTGGAAGGATCTTAATGACGCGGTTCCCAAAAACTGCACCATAACATCAGAGAGAGTGTCTTTGAAGGGGAATATTTATTGGATTGCCAATAAAAACTATGGAGAATATCTCTTACTTGGTTTCGATTTTTCAACAGAGAAGTTAAGGTCTGTTCCTTTTCCGAGTGTTGATTATGATTGGGTTCCTACAGCTCTCTCAGTTGTCAGAGAAGAACGACTATCAGAATTATCTAGAAGTTTTTCCCATCCACCAAAGATTGAGATATGGATGATGACACATGATAAGGTTGATCTGACCAAGGTTATGTCGTGGAGTAAGTTTTTATCAGTGGAACTAAATCCTCAGATGAGTCTTACAAGTGGCACAACTTTCTTTATCGACGAGGAGAGGAAAACGGCTGTGTTATGCGATCTGGAATATAGGCATAAGAAGAGGAATAGGGATATGGTATACATTGTTGGAGAGGACACTCTGTTCATGAAAATACCCGTAGGAGAATCTAGATTGCATATTTTGGGTTCATTTTATGTTCCAAGCTTGGTCCGAATCCAACAGGGCGGAGTAATGACACGAGCGCGAAAAAGAAAAAGCCGGCATTAGTGGTTATAAACCACCGGGAATGATTTTTCAGGTGTTGAATGTTTTGGGTTGATCTTTACATTATGCACATTTTCGAATATTTAATCTTTTTAATGTTTTTGTGGACTTATCTTTAATTAATGTTTCGGTTTTGTCTGTTTACAATTTTGAAAGTTTTAGATTCTCTGCCTATATTTAAGTGTTGCTGTGTTGGTGTTATCTCTTAATCGTTGATGTTTTATCTCTTGATTTGAAATGCCTTGTCGGTATGTAGTAGGTTCTTTTTTTTTCAATGGGATTGAAGACATAGTTGTTGATCCAGAAACTTTGATTAATCTCAAAGATTTCCACAATCCATAACAATTCAAGATACTTAAAATATTTCACTGCGACGGATTATTGCTATGCACTATATGGGACTTAGAGCATCTTCATTGGTGAATCATTTCTTGGGGTTCATCTTTTTCATTTTTAATTATTAAATTTTTTCATTTTCCTTTTTGATTTAAAAAAAAAAAGAAAAAAGAATAGACTAATCGTGGGCCGCCACGACACGTGGGGCCCATGCTATAATGATGAACTTTAGGAGAGAGGAATTCACTAGGAAGAGCTTGGCAGAAGAGAAGTTCATCAAATTTGTTTATTTTAATATATTTTTTTCTTGGGAAAGAGGTTCATCAAATTTGTTTATTTTAATATTTTTTTTTGGGAAAGGTGTGAATCTCCCTTTAAGAGTTCTCAATGCCGATACTCTTACTCGTGGTTTGGAACCCTTGTAGTGGCCAAATCAGGTGGGTCCCATACAGTGATGTTAGTAGTGGATCTAGCACAATAGTTAGACTAGGGCAGATCAAATTTTTTCATTGTCTAGTTGTAACGATAGAGAACATTACATAAACAAGCACAATTAATGTAGGAAAAATAAAACTACAAGGGGGCACATGCCCCCATAAGTCTTCATTTGCGTCCGCCACATGTTACAAACATAACTCCAAGTTTTCTCTTGAATACGAAAAAAAACTCAAAAGCTTGCCAAACCTATTAAATCTTGAGGTGCATCTGGGATAGTCTTGCAGAATATAAGATTACCTAAAATTATGGACAATATGATAAATAAACAAAATCACATTCTATTATATTACTTGGATATATAATATAAGTCTATTTTGGAATTTTAACTAATATTAATTATATGATTTAATTCTATACAAAAATAATCAGTAATATAAGATTAATTTCAAAACATTATGAAATATAATATAACAGATCCCATAAATATTCTCGAGACATTTTAAACGAAGCTGAAGGAGATAGATGCGCCATAACGAAGATTTTACAACTTCGGAATTTTTATATACCTAGAAGGTAAAACATTATTGTTGATTTTTTAGCTAGGTCTTCAAAAGCATTTTATAGGAAACTTTATTTTATTGGTTATACTAGTTGAGTCTATTTTCCGACCACCTAAATTTTGAGTTATGGATTGATCTTTGATGTAAAAAAACATTCTCAAGACATTGCTACATTTATTTAATTTATATTAAATATAATATATTACTTAATATAATTAGGGTTCTTACAAAAATATATTTATAAAATCAGATGATTTTAAAAAACTTCAAGATATAGATGATTTAGTCTGTCTTATAATTACATAATCATAATATGATGAAGATGAATAAGCTGCAATCAAGTATATATATTATTTCATTATATAATCTTTATGTCTAATTATTTAATAAAGTTTAAAATAATAGTACAAATTTAAATTGATAACTCATAAGTACAAATTTAAATTGATAATTCATAAGTCAAAATCATTAAAAACATAAAAATAAGTAAAATTATGGAAAATATGATAAATAAACAAGTCAAAATCATTAAAATATGATAAATAAAAAAACTGACAGATCAACAAAATTACTTCTCAAATATTTATACAAATAGATAGATACATAGATAGATAAATAGATAGATTAACTTTTTTTAAAAGAAAATTTAAATAATAAAATTATTAATATAATCCACATTATTATATGGTCAATATATGACTAGTTATATAAGAGCAAACGTGAAAGCCAAAACCTTAATTTCTAAGAAACCTAGCCACCTCTAGCCCTCTTCTAATCCATTGGGAGATGACAAGAGAGCCATTGATATTGCTCGACCTTCCATGGGATTTGGTACTTGAGATACTCTTTAGAGTTCCGGCTACATCTCTGGCACGATTAAGTTTTACTTGCAAGCGATGGAACGCTCTATTCAAAGATCACGAGTTCATCAAGAAGCACTTAGATAAAGCAGCAAAGCAGTGTATGGTTCTCATGTTGAGTGATTCAAAGGTTTATTCAAAGGTTATTTCAAAGGTTTATTCAATGAATGTAAATCTCAATGGGATTCACGGCAATGTTGTTGATCCACAAACGTTGCTGAGCCTAAACGATCTCCACAATCCGGAACAAATCAAGAGATATAAAATATTTCACTGCGACGGGTTATTGTTATGCACCACATGGGACTTAAGACTCCTGGTTTGGAACCCTTGTACTGACCAAATCAGGTGGATCCCATACAGTCGTTACAAGGATCACTCAGAATTTTCCCTTGGATACGAAAATAACAAATCTTGCCAAAACTATAAAATCTTGAGGTGCAGCTGGGATATTATTGGCCTCGAACCTCAAGTTGTTGACTGTGGAATCTATGATTTTGAGTCTCATTCGTGGAAGGATCTTAGTGACGTGTTTCCCAAAAACTGCAGCATATTATCAAAGGCAGTGTCTTTGAAGGGAAATATTTATTGGATTGCCAATATAAATTATGAAGAAGATCTCTTACTTAGTTTCGATTTTTCAACAGAGAAGTTTAGTTGTTTATCTATTCGTTTTCTGAGTGTCGTTGATGATTTTGTTCCTACAGCTCTCTCAGTTGTTCGAGAAGAACGACTATCATTATTATATAGTAACGTTTCCCATCCACCAAAGATTGAGATATGGATGACGACGACACATGATATGATTGATCAGACCAAACTTGTGTCGTGGAGCAAGTTTTTATCACTTGAACTAGATGAGAATAATCCTCAGAAAGGTCTTTCAAGTGTCACAAGTTTCTTTATCGACGAGGAGAAGAAAGCGGCCGTGTTATGCGATCTGGAATATAGGAATAAGAGGTATACGGACATGGTATACATTGTCGGAGAGGACAATAGGTTCATTAAAATACCCTTAGGAGAAAATAGATTGCATTTTGTGTATCCAGTTATTTCCAACTATGTTCCAAGCTTGGTTCGAATCCAACAGGGTGGAGTAATGACACGAGAACGAAAAAGAAAAAACCGGCATTAGTGGTTATAAACCACCGGAAAGGATTTTTCAGTGTTGAATGTTTTGGGTTGATCTTTACATTTTTTTTTTTTTTGCGTTATACACATCTTCGAATATTAAACCTTTTTTAATGTTTTTTCTGTGGACTTATCTTTACGTAATGTTTCGGTTTTGACAGTTTACAGTTGCCGTGTTGGTGTTATCTCTTAATAATCGTTGCTGTTTTATCTCTTAATCGTTAAATGCATGCCTTGTCTACAGTATATACTTGTTTATACGTTGGGCTAAAAGAATTCAAGAGCTCCAAAACTAAATGTGTTACACTCAAGAAGCAACATATGAAGAGAAGGGTGTTCATTAGACCAACCAGCGTTATATCACAAGTTTATCTATGTGAATTGACAGGCAAGCATTCCTTAAGAAGGTTAATGCACAACCTCACAATTCATCAAATTATATTCAATTCTGTCTAACACAATCTAGGAATCGAAACATAAATTGGGTAGTAAATTATGTACATATATATTGTATGCTTAAATCTTGTTTTATGTAAAATTAGTAGTATAGACAGGTATGGTACTAACTATTGTAAAATATACGTTCTTTGACTAATTAATGAATTGGTGTTATATTTTATTTTATCTTATTGTACATATCACCTGTTGTCGTTTGTCTCTTCTTCTCTGCATTACATTCAGTAGGCATCTATAATAATGACTATCACTTCTCAATTGATGCAGCAGCATCGTAACATCTTTTCGGGAAGGATATATCGATGTTGAACGTTTTGGTTTGATCTTAACTTTATATCTCTTGATCGTTGGATACTTTTGCTGTCCATTTTTTTCCTTATTATAAAACGAAAGTTATAGGGAGCATTGTGTTGAAGATGGTTCTGTTTGTAGAGCAGAAGCTAAGATGTCTATTGTAGCTCGTTTTAATGGTGTTAACTGATAGAACCGTATTTTATAAACTACGAAGAACTGAATATTGTAAATAAAACTTGATAAGATTATACCAAAGATTTAAGAAAAAGAGGATGAAACAACTGCAGAGGCGAGATATTATCTCTTTCCTTAACTCAAAATACGTCCCGTAGTGCGACGGTTCGATAACGTAATGAGTTCCAGGATACAACTGCAAACAATCTTTTAAATTTGCGTCACTCTATCAGAAGCCTGACGAAACTAGTTTTGTGTATACTCTCAGACTCAAGAAAAAAAATTATCAAAGAGAAAGAGAAAAATAATATGAGGAATTGTTGAACAAATAATTTGTATCAATGTATCGCTTCTACACAAGTACTCTCTTCTATTTAACATAGAAAAATTAGTACACGTTATGTAGTAATGGAGCCAGCTAACGTCTCATTCAATTGCAGTAATGGAATTGATTTCCTTAACTCACATACGTTAGCTTGCAAAGTAACATTATGGTTTTTGACCAAGTCAACAAACTCTAATTTACTTGCTTGAATTTCTAATTTTTATATTTAAATAAACATATAAAAATTATTATGAATAAGAATAACCAAATAAGTTAATTGACATAATGTCCCATTAACAAATTCAAATTCAAATTCTAACCCAAATATTCAAAGTGATTTATTTGCTAAATATTTCATACTTAGCCAAATTTAAAGCTTTATATAACACTCACTTTGAACTTCCATTTCTCATTCAACACAACTCCGATTTTGACCAACAAATACACTAACTCATAGTGTTTACGGTGACGATTACATCATGCGCAAGTTCCGGTCTTTCCGACAGACGTTTCCGTCGAAAATCCCATCGGAAAAATGGTCCACACCACTTTGTCAAAAAACGAGTTCCAACATTAACTGTCTGACCTCATTGATCATGGAGGTTTTTATCCCCTTTTATTGTTTAGTTCAGGAATGTCAATTTGAAGAAGTCTTCTTTTTTGACTTGCCTTTCTCGGAGACAAGGGTGGTTGAACGTGTGTGTGATATCACCTTTATCAAGTCTTTGTTTGAGTACTTGTTTAAGCTTTACCATTCGCTTGTCCAGTATATTGGTCTATGGTTTAGTTTCTTTGGCTCCTTGTATCCTTATTATTGTATCCTCCATTAGTAGAGTTAAAACTCTTTTAATTTCGATGAAAGTAGGGTTGATTGAAAAAACGAGAGTCTCGCTCAAACCCTGATTCGGTTATACGTTGCGCTAATAACTATACGAATAAGTGTTACACTCAAGAAGCAACTTATGAAGGGATCATGAGATCAAGCAGCCTTATATGGCAAAAGGTTTTTGCGACTTGTCTTTGTAACTACATCAATCGGTTAGAGTTCCCGTCTTTGCATTATACTCAAATTTAAACTACGCAAGTAAAAGCCTGTTTTGTGCACAAAAAAGAAGAAGTAAATGCTTGTTAATAAATATTTTTTTGTTTACAAAAACTGATGAATTTTTCTTGGGATTTAGCTGTGGCAACTTAAGAGGTGACTTTAGCCAACTTTTTTTCTATATATTAATGCAAATTTTCGCACTAATTATATAAATCTAAGCTCTTTGTATATTTACATAAATGAAAAGTTATTAACATCGTTGGTGTACACTGTACCATAACTTATTCGACTATATATAATCTTCAGCCGAAAACACCAACACGTACTATGTTACTACACTACAAGAAAACTGCTCGATTCCCAGGGAAGATATCCTCGGAATGTCGTCGGAATTCACGTATTCCGACGACAAACCCAGGAAATGATCCGTCGGAATAATATCGTCGGAATAACGTAAGTCGTCGGAATTCCCTCGGAAATTTGTGACGAAATTCCGACGGAGACTTTTTCCGAGGGAATTCCGAGGAACACCTACGGTGATCCCATTGTCGGAATATCCCTCGGAATTTTCCGAGGGAATGTCCCTCGGAAAACACTGTCGGAAAATTCCGAGGAACTCTCCCTCGGAATATTCCGAGGGATATTCCCTCGGAAAATTCCGAGGAAATTGTTCCTCGGAATTTTCCGAGGGAATGTTCCTCGGAATTTTCCGACGGAAGACTCCCTCGGAAAATTCCGAGGAACACTGTCGGAAAATTCCGAGGGATATTCCCTCGGAAAATTCCGAGGAAATTGTTCCTCGGAATTTTCCGAGGGAATGTTCCTCGGAATTTTCCGACGGAAGACTCCCTCGGAAAATTCCGAGGAACACTTCCCTCGGAAATTTCCGAGGGCCTTCGTTCCTCGGAATTTTCGTAAAATATAATTTATATTAATAAATAAATATTAATTTATTTCTTATTAATTAAATTGGAAAATTAATTATTAAATTCGAAAATTAATTATTAAATTGAAAATTAAAATAAAAAACATAATATAAATAGTTCAAAAGTAATATTCATACAAAACAGAAAATAAAAATAAAGTTTAAAACATAAATTAAAGTTAGAACTACTCGTCCTCGTCGACGTCGAAGTTCTGGTCCGGGAATTGCCTCATGAAGGCCGCCATCATCTTCTCACTCCGCCTCCTGTCTGCCTCTCTAGCTCTCTCTTGAGCCGCCATCTTCTCCTCCAACTGACGGATGCGTTCATCCTTATCCTTCAGTTGATCCATCAGAGTAGGATCAACTGGCACCTGAGACGTAGGAGGAACCGATTTGGATCGACGACCCAAACCGACCAAACGTCCCTTCTTCTTTGGAATCGCCTGAAAAAGAAAATTTAAAATCTTAATCATAGAAAAAAATTTTAAAATTAATAAGTAAATTGATATTTACAAAATATCTTACCGATTCAAGAAGCTCGTTGATTCGGACTTGAGAGAGGGCAGTGGACTCAGTAGATGTGGCGTCAAGATCGAGATCGGCCTGGATCTGGGAGAGACGGGCCTCCTCGTCTTGTGTCATACTGTCCACCAGGGAGACAACCTCCTGCGCAAGACCGTCATCAATCTGGCCCGTGGTCTTGTTGGTGTGGATCCTCTTGTACAAAGGGAAATCACCCACGGGCTCACCTTCATTTTCTTGCGCCTAGGAAAACACATAAATTCAAAAAAAACATTAGAAAGCAGAAAAATTAAAAATTTACAATTAAAAAGAAAAGGAGTTTGAACTTACCATCTTGTCTGCGAGAGTGGGAATAGACTGAGCACCCAAATTGTGCTTGTACATGCCCTTCCCGCCACGATCGCTCTTGCGGTTGGCGGAGTTGGTGTTAGAGACCTGCTTCGTCGAGTCCTTGTCCCAATGGACACACAACTCCTCCCAAGTGGTCATGTTGATCCACTTTGGGACCTTATAATGAAAAAAAAATTTTTAAAGTTAAATAGAATTAAAAAAATATATTAATAAAGTTAAAAAAAAGAAAATACCTTATCCGCTAGCCACTTCTGCTTCCATTCATATATTTGCCCGGAATATGAATCCATACATTTGTGGATGAAGGCGTTGCGGATGAACGTCGTGTTATCCGGATGCCAGTTGAACTCTTGCTGGAAAAAACAAAACCTGATTAGTAGAAATAAAATTTCAAAGGAAAAAAATAGAAATTTTTAAAAGTTAGAATACTTACAGCAAACTGACGAAACCAGAGCTCCTGCTCATCCCTCGGCATCACTGTGAAGGTTGCGTATCCCTTCTTGAGGTCGGAATACATCATCCTGTTGATCCAAGCGCTGATCCCGTTATGGGATCGGTCGAACCTAATACATAGGAAACAACTTATTAAAAATGAATCTAATTTTTCAAATAAAGAAAATTAAACTTTCACTTACCAAGTCTGACCGGGTTCCCTAGGATACAGAGTGAGATAAGGGAGATGGTCACGACCTGGCTGTTGCACCAGCTGTGCAACAGTCATCACTCCTGGAGCGACATGAGGCTCGGGAATGTCTGGGAAGTCGTGAGGAAGATGAGGGGCCGCAGCGGGAGAAGGAGCCGCATGCTGAACCATAGCGGGACGGGGGCTCTGCGATGAGGATGACGAACCCCGAGACCGGCTAGACGAAACCCGAGAATCCGAAGGGGTCGTCGAAGTAGCGCGGCCTCGCGGTGGGGCCCGACGAGATCGAGCCCTCGCACTCTGGTCACTAGAATCCCTATAATTTTTTAAAAATAATGAATTAAAATTAATAAAATTTATTTTTTAAAATATATATTTATAAATTATAAAAACAGCTAAAATGATTTATAAATTAAAAAATGTCTTAAGAATTATTAAATAACTTATAAATTATTTATAAATTTCAAAATATCTAAAAAAATATTAAATGACTTTTAAAATTATTTATAAATTATAAAATTTGCTAAAATAATTTTTAAATGACTTTTAAAATTATTTATAAATTATGAAATTTGCTAAAATAATTATAAAATGACTTTTTAAATTTTTAAAAATTTTGAAATTAACTAAAATAATTATTAAATGACTTATAAAATTTTTATAAATTATAAAGTAGCCAAAATAATTACTAAAAAATTGAAACCCTAAAATTAATCAAATCTAAAATCAAAACCTAATCAAACCCTAAAATCTAATCAAAACTTAACATCAAAACCCTAATCCTAATCAAAACCCTAATCCTAATCAAAACCCTAATCCTAATCAAACCTAATCAAACCCTAATTCTAATTAAAACCTAATCTACTCAAATTCCCTAAAATCTAACAAAATTCCCTAAAATCTAACCTAGAACTAATAAGAGAGGGGGAGAAGAGAACTTACATGGAGGAGGGAGAGATTAGGGGAGTGGGGGTGGAGGGGGAGCCCGAATATCAAGAGGGAGAGGAGGAGGAGCCGGAAATCGCCAAGGGAGAGGAGGAGGAGCCGGAAATCGCCAAGGGAAAAGAGAGAAAAGAGAGAAATGGGGAAGAAGATCCGCAGATCTGGTTTTACCCCGAAAATTCCGACGGAAAATGAAACCCTCGGAATTCTGTCGGAATTTTCGGTTTACGAACCGGTTTACCAGAATTCCGACGGAATTCCGAGGGATTCAGGAATTCCGTCGGAATTCCCTCGGAATTATGGGTTCCTCGGAATTTCCTGGGAAATTTCCCAGGAAATTCCTAGGAATCCTATGGTTCCTCAGAATTTCCTGGGAAAATTCCCAGGAAATTCCGAGGAACCATAGTTTAGGGGTTCGGATTAATAATTTACAAACTTTAGACCGTTCCTTGAACAATTTGGCAGTTTTCTCAAGACTTATATTGATAGTACATGACAAATAAACATTCAAATTACAAAATGATTGAATCGAGTATAAGTATTGTCGTTTAGGTTCATTAAAGTGTATAAGTGTTTATCTTGCATTGCTGTTTGGGGATCTCGGTGCAACAATCGGAAAAGTTGCCATTAATTGGTACAACACCAATGTCTTGTCCCATAATCAATTGAAGACACTTACTAAGGCTTACGTAAGTCTTCTGGGAACCGTAAATTGGTGTTTTCGATTCTAAATCCTTATTCCCTAGGAATTTCCTGGGAAAATTCCCAGGAAATTCCGACGAAATGCTGAATTCCTAGGAATTTCCTGGGAAAATTCCCAGGAATTTCCCACGAAATGCTGATATCCGTCGGAATTTCCTGGGAATTTTCCCAGGAAATTCCTAGGAATCTATACCCTAAAATCAAATCCCTAAAATCTGATTTTACAAGGTAAAATTCCGAGGAAATTCCGAGGAAACCCTCAAGATCCTCGGAATTTCCTCGGAATTCTGAAAAAAAAAAAAAAAAAAAAAAAAAAAACTATACTACTCTCCAATCTCTGGTTCATCCTCTGAACCCGAGTCACCATCATCACCACCAGATGAATCTGAATCTGGATCTTGGTGAAACTCTCCAATCTCTGGTTCATCTTCGACGTGAACAACGGCTTCGTCTCCAAAATCGGTGAAATCGATAACAAGATCAACTGCAGCTACATCTCCTGCTGCACTTAAGTTGCCGGATGTGTTTGGTTGGAGTGGGTCTTCCAACTCAGAACTTCCTTGAACTCGGCTTCTCGGGTTGAGTGCTGTAACAGTAACCCATGGATCATCTCTGTTCGTAACCCGGGGGTATTTGATATAACAAACCTGTAACATTTTTAAATTTGTTAATTAAGTATGAATGATGATGAAGCAAATATTGAAAATAATTGACATATATATTTTTAATTACCTGATCGGCCTGAGAAGCAAGAATGAAAGGATCATAATATGGCAGTTTTCGCCTCGAATGTACTGATGTGACACCAAATGCATCTGTTCTGACACCTCGATCCGGAGTGTTGTCGTACCAGTCACAATAGAAAACTGTGCACCGCAATCCAACCATGCCCGGATACACGATTTCCAAAATCTCGCGTATGTTTCCGTAGTATACATCATCTCCAGCTGCAGAGCAAACGCCAGCATTATAAGTCTTACTCGAACGTCTCCTCTTAGAAGTTGTGAATGCATATCCCCGAGAAGCAAATCTCGGATATGACTTCACAACATACTTTGGGCCCCAAATCATCTCGCGTAGCCAATCATTAATTGTTTCACCTCTGGCCATACCATCAGACACCTATTAATAAAACATATGTTAGTATAAAAATTTGGTAAATAGTATAAAAATTTATTTTCTGCACTCACATAAGTACGCATCCATCCAGCAAATTCTCTCATCTTCAGTGCTTCTAGTTCCTCCTCTGTGGCGTGTCTATATTCGAACCGCTTTTCCGCCATGAAAATCCTGTACATATTATGATAATATAAAAATTTGAACTTGCTAAAATAAATATTAAAAATAATATTTAAATTTTGTACCTCTCGTATTGAAAAACATCTTCGCAGTTGGTGAGCAAATATATTTGCAATTGACTGTGCTCCTCTTCAGTAAGTTGACGGTTCTTTGGTTTTCCGCTGAGTCGTCCAACATCTGTGAAGATGTCTGGAACCGTAACATAATATGTTGCCCTTTCGCCTCTATCATCATGCCGAGCGGGTTTTCTGCTTTTCGTCTGCACTTCTCCTGGAAAGTAGTGCTCCGCAAAGTTTGAAGTTTCTGCTCTGATAAACTGTGCCACTATAGAACCTTCTACCCTACTTAAATTTTTCACCATTTTCTTTAGATGAAACATATACCGCTCATACAGATACATCCATCTATACTGAACAGGACCACCAAGTTCCAATTCTCTTGGCAGGTGAATAACAAGATGCTCCATAACATCAAAAAATGAAGGAGGAAATATCTTCTCAAGGTTGCACTTAATCACGGCTATGTTAGTCTTCAAGTTTTCAATACATTCAGGAGTAACTGATCTCGTGCATAAATCTCGGAAGAAAGCACTTATCCCGGCAACTGCTTCATAAACATTCTTTGGTAATAGTTCCTTGAAGGCGAACGGAAGGAGGCGCTGCATCATTACATGGCAATCGTGACTCTTTAAGCCGGTAAACTTTCCTTCCCTTCTGTCGACACAGTTACCCAAATTAGATGCATAACCGTCTGGAAATTCCACATCCTTTGAAATCCAATCAAAGAACGCATCTTTGGCCGCTGCATCAAGTCGGTATATGGGAAAAGGAGCCCTGCCATTCTCATCAACATGAAGTTCTTCACGAGCACATATATCGACTAAATCCAGTCTTGACTTCAAATTATCCTTGGTTTTACCTTGAACGTTAAGGATCGTGTTCATCAGGTTGTCGAAAAAGTTCTTCTCAATATGCATGACATCTAAATTATGCCTCAGCAGATGATCCTTCCAGTATGGCAGATCCCAGAAAATACTCTTTTTGTGCCAGTTATGTAGATCTCCAACAGCATCTACCGGATAATGCACATGTCCACCCACGTCTGGGGTCCTTTCTGCACCAAAATCTCTTAGTTGTGTCAACATTTCTCTCCCACTGATTTCCGGTGTTGGATCATCAAACACCCTCTTGTTCTTCGTAAATAAATTCCTACTCCTGCGATATGGATGATCTGGTGGTAGGAATCTCCTGTGACAGTCAAACCAACACGTTTTCCTTCCATGTTTTAGTTGGAAAGCATCAGTGTTATCTTGACAATATGGACATGATAGCCTTCCATGTGTTGTCCATCCAGATAACATACCATATGCTGGGAAATCACTTATTGTCCACATAAGTACTGCCCGCATTTGGAAGTTTTCTTTACATGAAACATCGTACGTTTCAGCACCTTGACCCCATAGCTGTTGCAACTCATATATTAGTGGCTGTAGAAATACATCAAGTGATCTCCTAGGATGCTCTGGTCCGGGAACAAGAATGGAGAGAAACAAAAACTCTCGACGCAAGCACAAGTTTGGCGGTAAGTTGTATGGTGTGAGAATGACTGGCCATAGAGAATATTGTCTCCCATGCTTCCCAAATGGGCTGAAACCATCCGTACATAATCCAAGGTAGACATTTCTTCTTTCATACGCAAATTCTGGATAGGTCGATTGAAAATGCTTCCAAGCTTTTGCATCTGAAGGATGTCTAATCTCACCATCCGTTGAATGCTCCGCATGCCATCTCATTGGTTGCGCTGTGCGTTCGGACAGATACAACCTCTGCAACCTTTCCGTCAATGGCAAATACCACATCCTTTTATATGGCACTGGAACTCTTCCACCCGTATCTTTATAACGAGCCTTTCCACAAAATTTGCATGCATCCAGCTGCTCATCCGCCCTCCAATAAATCATGCAGTTATCCCTGCATACATCTATTACCTGGTACGATAAACCAAGACCAGCTACCAGTTTCTGAACCTCGTAGTATGAACCAGGAGCAACATTATCCTCAGGTAGAACACCTTTTACAAAATCAGCAATCGCATCCACACAGTCTTCAGCCAAATTATAATCGGATTTAATGCTCATCAGTCTTGTTGCAGATGATAAAGCTGAATGACCATCTCTGCAACCTTCGTACAAAGGTTGCTTTCCAGCATCCAACATATCATAAAATCTCCTAGCTTGTGTATTGGGTAAATCTTCCCCTCTAAAATGATCATTTACCATCTGCTCAGTACCTACACCATAATCTACGTCCATTCTAATTGGTTCTTCTAACCTAACCGCAGGTTGAGGTTCGCTAGTACTACCATATTCATAATCAGTTTCCCCATGATGATACCAAATTTTGTAACTCCGTGTAAACCCTCGAGTATATAGATGAGTCCAAACATCTAACTGTTTTATAACCTTCCTATTTTTACAAGTAGAACAAGGACATCTTAACATACCTGATTTAGCTTCCGGTTGGTTGAGAGCTTTCCCCATGAATTCCTTTAGACCATTTTCGAACTCTGGCGTAAGCAATCTCGTGTTCGGATCCATATGAGGTCGATCTATCCAAGAGCGATGATAATTATAAGAAGACATGATTTTTTCAATCAGATTCGTGTGTGCAAAATAGAATGAGAGAGGATGAAGATATGTAGTGAATGAAGAGGATGAGGGGTGCTTGCATTTATAGATTAAATCTGCCGATATTTCCCACGACATTCCCAGGAAATTCCGACCAACTAGCCGTTGCCGTCGGAATTTCCTCGGAATAATCAACGGCTCTATTATCCCTCGGAATTTCCTCGGAAATTTCCGAGGGATCTACCAGTCCGTCGGAATTTCCTCGGAAAATTCCGAGGAAATTCCGAGGAAACACGAAAATTGTGTTTCCTCGGAATTTCCTCGGAATTTCGTGGGAATATTCCGACGGACACATAGTCCCTCGGAATTTCCCTCAGAATCCGGCAGTTTTCTAGTAGTGCTAGCTCTTGTTCTGGCGAGGAAGTGCCCACGTCTTTTAATAGCCTCTCGTACAACTGCACCAAACACAAATATTAACTTCAGTTTTTTTATTGTGAAGACACATTAACCATGCAACTTAGTGAGAGAGGAGACAACAATAGTTAGTAGCATATACCTGTCTATACAAAGATGAATCGCCATAAGATTTTCTTAACTCAACCACGTTCAGTGACGGCTTTATCTCGAAAACCTGTTGATACATACAATTGCTTCTTTGCTTAATCACTACAATAGGCTAAGATAGTGAAATATTATTGTGTTATATTTAATTAGTATACCTCAGCTGTTACTGATAAACCAACTTGACCCTTCTGGTTATGTTCTTGTTGCTTTACTTTCAACTGTAAAACAGCACAATAAAAATAAAACAGTTTAAATTTTATAAAGTCTTACAAATTCAACAAACAAAGGAAAAGGAAGAACATATAATAGTGGAAATTCACCTTGGCATGTTTCTTTTTTTTTTTTTTTTTTTTTTTTTTTTGAAACTGCCTTGGCATGTTTCTTTTGTACACTGAATCCCATTTCTGTAACCGTGGTTTCGATTTTCTCCAGTAAATCTTTTGCTGAGCTATTTGAAGTGAATCTTATTCTCCTCTCTGGTACATTCTGAGAATTGGAAAGTACAAATTTGTGTTTATTATACATAATGTCTCAAGTACAGAGGAAAACATATTTGAAACAGAGAAGATGAAACTATATACCTCTTGTTCAAAGAAACCAGACAAATCTAGAAAGGATGACATTCCAATTAACTGAAACGCGTTGATGATAGTCGGTGAATCAACTGCCCTTTCCATCTTCCGATCCCTACACAGTTCAGAGCGCATTAAGGACACATTGTACTTAAACCAAAAATGCAATTGCGATTAAAAAAGAAGAGAAGCCGTTAGAGATTCTTACGACTTCTTGGATTGAGAAAGCATCATCATCTGTGTCAATGTCTTCTTCGTCATCATCATCATCAGGAACTGAAGGAATGTACTCCTGCTTGAACCATTCGCTGGCTTTAATAGCTGAGACTGTGATCCTCGTGACAGGATTTGGATCCAGAATTTTCTTGATCATGGTTCTTGCACCTGGTGATAACCATCTTGGTATTGGTGGATCTCCTTTGCATATCCGAAGAAAGATAAAATATTAATATCAAGATTATTTTTCTAAAAACGAAGATAAGAGGCGGGCTTTACCTTCTGGTAAAGAACTGCGAGGTTTCTATCATCAAAAGGGAGACATCCGGTTAGAATCACATACAAGACTACACCACATGACCATATATCAGATGCTGCACGCTCGTAACCTCTGTTGGCTAGTACCTCAGGCGCAACATAGTTAGGACTTCCACAGGTTGCATGTAGCAATCCGTCTTCCTGAAAAATGCCAAAGCAAAAATGTTAAGTTGGAACATTTATTCAGTTCAACAATTATTGTATGCTTATGTTAATGTTCTATAGGATGATGTTTCAAAGTACCCTAAAATGCTGAGGCAGAGCACTGAGGCCAAAGTCAGTGATCTTTATATGTCCCTTTGCGGCTTTGCATCAAGAAGAACATTCTCTAGCTGCATGATGAAGTTCGGCCCATTAGTTTCAAGATGTTTTTTTTTTTTTGCTAAAAGTTTCAAGATGTTTTGAGATCAGATGTTTAAATACTCAAAAGCTTGCTCCTAATAAAAAGTGAATAAATTCTAAAAATATGATCTCAATCATAACAAAAAAGAATATCCCTAATAAACAAAAAACTTAGGTGTCCAAAATACAAGAAAACATAAAAATAGGTTAACCAAAACACAACCAGATAGAGACACAAACGTGGACCACGTGCATCCAGTATGTGTAATACACCGAATCGGTTGCTTGACCAAAGAGTCAAGATTGATCCGCGTCACAGGGCAAAGCAACTCAAAGAAGGTGAGATAATTACAAGTCAACAATAAACGTCCTCCACTATTTTTTGACCCAAAGGTACAGCAACACCCAAACAATTAATAATGCAAACAACTGTAGGTTATTAATAACATTATCATAACAAGAAGAAACGTATGCGTAAGATCAAAGTGGGTCCATATGGATAAAAAGCTTTAAAAGGTCCTAAAAGGAAAAGATATCATGATTAAAATATCTTATATTATTAGATTTAACGAAATACATATCAATTTTATACATGTATTATATATTTTATTAATTTTAAACAATTTTACCAATTATTATATTTTTAACATAAATACTTAAGAAAATAAACTTTAAAAATTTTATTTAACAATTTAATATAATTTATCATATTTACCTCGATATAATAATTTTCTCTTACAATGATTGAATATGATTATACAATAGATAAAATAAAATAAAATTTATATTTTTAATTTTGTAAAATATATTAGTATATAATAATATTTCATTAGATTAATTTTGAAATTAGTGAAAATATTTACAAATAATGTTTGAAAATTAACATCTTGTTAAAATATTTTGAAAATATTTTTAAAATATATATTTATATTTTAAATAAAAAGATATCAAAAGATATTATGATTAAAATTGTGAAAAATTTATATATTATTAGTCTTAATAAAATACATTTAATAAAAACTAAAATATGATCTAAATTAAAAAAAATCATACATGAAAGAAGTCATGACTTCTATTTTAATATATAAGATCTATATCCTAAGACTAACATATAAATCTCTAAAACTAACATTCAAATCCTTAGAACCAACAACTTAGCCTAAATTCCTTCAATTTTAATCCATAAAAGAAAATAGAAAACTAATGTTAAAATTGTGTTTGAAGCTAATTAAAGTATGCAAATATAAAACTGGGAAGGGCAAACGTGAAAGTCAAAAACCCTAATAAACAAGCCACCTCTTGCTTTCTTAAAACACCTTGGAGATGACAAGAGAAACATCAAGATTACTTCCTCTACCATGGGATCTGGAAGATGAAATACTTTCTAGAGTTCCGGCGCCATCTTTGAGACGATTACGGTTTAGTTGCAAGCGATGGAATGCTTTATTCAAAGATCAGGAGTTCATCAAGAAGCACTCTGATAAAGCAGCAAAGCAGCATCTGGTTCTCATGTTGAATAATTTAAAGGTTTATTCAATGAATGTAAATCTCCATGAATTTCACACCAACGTTGTTGATCCACACAAGTTGATGAGCCTTAAAGTTTTCAATAATCCAGAAAAATTCAAGGTATGTAAAATATTTCACTGTGACGGATTATTGTTATGCACCACCTTGGACTTTAAACTCGTGATCTGGAACCCTTGTACTGGCCAAATAAGGTGGATCCCATTCAGTGATCGTTACAATACTAACTCCAACTTTGTTCTTGGATACGATAATAACAAAACCTATAAAATCTTGAGGTGCAGCAGGGATAGCCCTGCCAGAAACGTTGGAGTTGCTGAGTATGGAATCTATGATTTTGGGTCTCATTCGTGGAAGAATCTTAATAACGTTACTCCCAAATACAGCTACATAGTTTCAGAGGGCGTATCATTAAAGGGGAATATTTATTGGATTGTCCTCGATAAAGAGAAACAATATGTCTTACGTAGTTTTCATTTTTCAACAGAGAGATTTGGAGAGATTAGTATTCCTTTTTCGAACATTGGTGTTGATTGTTGTCCTACAGCTCTCTCAGTTGTTAGAGAAGAAAGACTGGCAGTATTGTATAGCAGTTTTTCTCATCCAACAAAGATTGCGATATTGATGACGAAAGATGATAAGATTGATCAGACCAAACTTGTGCCGGGGACCCAGTTTTTATCAGTGGATCTATATAAGAGTATTCCTCTTGAGCTTATTTCAACTGCGACAAGTTTCTTCATCGACGAGGAGAAGAAAGCTGCCGTGTTATGCGATCCTGAATATACATCTAATACGGGGATGGTATTCCTTGTTGGAGAGGACAATCGATTCTTGAAAATCCCCATAAGGGAACATAGAGACCAGGTATGGACGCCACATATTTACAATTATGTTCCAAGCTTGGTTCAAATCCAACAGGGTACCGTAGAGTTTTTGACAGAAGGACGCAAAAGAAGAAAACGGCATTAGTCTTTTTGAAGTGAATGTCGCTTGATTAATTCACGAACTGGACTTATATTTTATTTTATGAACATATCACCTGTTATAGGCTTGGCCTTTGTATTTTTTCTTTTCTTCTTTGCGTTACATTTAGTTTGCATCAGCATCGTAACATATTGGCGGCAAGGATCAATCTCATTTATATGTTTCACTTTAAGCAGTTTTGAGAACTATAAAACGAGGGTTTCACTTCATCAACATTGATTCGTTGAATATTTTGTGTTAAAGAAATTTTACAACTCCAAAACTAAAAGTGACGGAGTTCATGAGACCAAGCTGTGTTATATTTATATAGCTTCTTGTCTTTGCATCACAACTAAACCAAATAAATCAACTATTTGATCTCAAGGGCATGTGACCAACACGGGATAATATAATGTGATATTACAGTTTTGTAATATGTGCATCTCCCAAAAACTTTATACAAATGTGACCAACACGGGAGACTATAATATGATAATGAATCTAGTTAGTGCATTCAATATACAAACTTTATACAGTAGAACCTCGATAAATTAATACGAACTCCAAAACTATCCAAAACTATGTGTTACACAGTTACACTCAAGAAGCAACTTATGAAGGGATCATGAGATCAAGCAGCCTTTATATGGCAAAAGGTTTTTGTCTTTGCAATTACACTAAGATCGCGTTTAGAGTTTCGTCTTTGCGTTACACTCAAATTTCAACTACCCAAGTAAAAGCCTGTTTCTAAAACTTTTTTTGTTTACAAAAAGTGAAGAATTTTTTTTTGGGATTTGGCTTTGGCCAACTTAAGAGGTGACTTTAGCCAACTTTTTCTATATATTAATGCAAATTTCTCGCACTAATTATATAAATCTAAGCTCTTTGTATATTTACATAAATGAACATAAATAAAAAGTTATTAACATGGTTGGTGTACCATAACTTATTCGACTATATATAATCTTTAGCCGAAAACACCAACACATTCTATGTTACTAGCTCTTGGTCCGGCGAGGAAGTGCCTACTTCTTTTAATAGTCTCTCGTACAACTGCATCAGACCCCAAAAAAAAACTGAATTCAATTTTTATAGTACTTAACACACAGAAATCACAAAAATAGTTAGTAGCATACCTGTCTATACAAAGACTGAATCGCCATAAGATTTTCTTAACTCAACCACGTTCAGTGACGGCTTTATCTCAAAAACCTGTTTATTCATACAATTGCATTTTTTGCTTTGTTCAATGTAATCACTAAATAGGCTAAAAGATAGTGAAATATTATTATGTAATATACCTCAGCTGTTACTGATAAGCCAACTTGACCCTTCTGGTTATGTTCTTCTTGCTTTACTTTCAACTGTAAAACAAAACAAAAATAAAATAAAAATAGTTTAATTTTTATAAAGTCCACAAATTCAACTAGCAAAGAAAGAGGAAAGAAGAGATAATAGTGAAGACTCACCTTGGCATGTTTCTTTTGTACACTGAATCCCATTTCTGTAACTGCGGTTTCTATTTTCTCTAATAAATCTTTTGCTGAGGTATTTGAAGTGAATCTTATTCTCCTCTCTGATACATCCTGACAATTGGAAAGTACAACTTTGTTTTAGTATATATACATAGTGTCTCAAGCAGAGGACACATCTTCGAAACATAGCAAAGGAATATATGTACCTCTTGTTCAAAGAAACCAGATAGGTCAAGAAAGGAAGACATTCCAATCAACTGAAACGCGTTGATGATGGTCGGTGAATCATTGCCCTTTCCATCTTCCGATCCCTACACAGTTCAGAGCATTTAATTAACACACTGTACTTACATTGAGATTAAAAAAAAAAAGAGTGTGGCTGTTAGATTCTTACGACTTCTTGGATTGAGAAAGCATCATCGTCTGTGTCAACGTCTTCTTCGTCATCATCATCGTCTGGAACTGAAGGAGTGTAGTCGTTCCTGAACCATTCGCTGCCTTTAATACCTGCGACTGTGATCCTCGTGACTGGATTTGGATCTAGCATTTTCTTGATCATGGTTCTTGCACCTGGTGATAACCATCTTGGTATTGGTGGATCGCCTTTGCATATCTGAAGAAAGATGAAATATTATTATCATGATGTATCTTCAAAATGTGTGTCGAATAGAAGAAAAGAGGCTGATCGGGTTTTACCTTCTGGTAAAGAACTGCGAGGTTTCTATCATCAAAAGGGAGACATCCGGTTAGAATCACATACAGGACTACACCGCATGACCATATATCAGATGCTGCACCCTCGTAGCCTCTGTTGGCTAGTACCTCAGGTGCAACGTAGTTAGGACTTCCACAGGTTGTATGTAGCAATCCGTCTTCCTGAAAATGCCATAGCAAAAAAATGTTTAATTACAACAGTTATTTCAACTCAACAATTTCTTTCTGATAATGGTAATGATGTATATAAGATATATTTCAAAAGTACCCTAAAATGTTGAGGCAGAGCACTGAGTCCAAAGTCAGTGATCTTTATATGTCCCTTTGCATCAAGAAGAACGTTCTCTAGCTGCAATATAAGAGAAAAATTCGAATATTAGGGAAAATTATCATCATATTAGGTTATTAGGGTTTTGGAGACGTGTAAAACACGGACCTTGAGATCTCTATGGAAAACACCTTTGATGTGACAATAACTGATTCCATCGATGAGCTGCTGAAACATTTTTCTTCCCTCTGTTTCTGTTAGCTTCCCGTTAGAAACCTGAGAGAGATATCAGAGTGTGAATTTTAGCCTTAAAAGTTTACACTCGTGAGTGAGATTTGCTTGCAGAAGAAGGTAATGGAGTCTTACAATTCTGTCGAACAATTCTCCCCCGGTTACTAATTCCATCACCATATTGATCTTCGTTTTGCTAGCCAATACCTGCATGATGAAGTCGGCCCCATTAGTTTCAAGATGTTTTGAGATAAGATGTTTAAATATTCAAAAGCTTGCTTCTAATAAAAAGTGAATAAATTCTAAAAAATATGATCTCAATCATATAAAAAAAAGTTTCCCTGATAAACAAAATCTAAAATACACGAAAACATTAAAAAAAAAAAAGGTTAACCAAAACACAACCAGATAGAGACAAAAACGTGGACCACGTGCATCCAGTATGTGTAATACACATAATCGGTTGCTTGACCAAAGAGTCAAGATTGATCCGCGTTACAGGGGCAAAGCAACTCAAAGAAAGCCAGGTGAGATAATTACAAGTCAACAATAAACGTCCTCCACTATTTTTTGACCCAAAGGTGCAGCAAACACCCAAACAATAATAATGCAAATAACTGTAGGTTATTAATAACATTATCATAACAAGAAGAAACGTATGCGTAAGATCAAAGTGGGTCCATATGGATAAAAAGCTTAAAAAGGTCCTAAGATTAGGCAACTATTAACGATCAGCGCCATATCCTGCTATTTTCACGACATGAATTTTGGGACCCACGATGAATTGAAAAGGTCAAGTTACCGGCAAATCCAGCAACCATTTCGACAATGGAATTATTAAATTTTTTTTTAAATGGATAATATGATTTAAACTGGCTAATATTTTTTTGAAAAAATATTCGAAAAAAAGTGGCTAATATGGCAACGTGAAAAACAAGCTAAAGGAACATACTTCGGTACGAAACTCTTTTAAAGTGTTTAAACCGAACGACTGTAAGATATTCTCAAAAGCAACAATGTAGTTTCAGAGAAAATCTGATGTTTAGTCCTCAAAGTCAGCAAGCTCTAACCACTTTTTGTTTAATCAGATAAGATAAAAGCTAAACTATTATTAGTGATTCTAGACCTATTAATCTAAATTACAACAAAAAAATGAGACTAGAATATAAAAAATAAATATATATATATAAGCAATAATTGAGAAAATTTAAGTTCCACTTTCTGTCAGACTCAGGTACTAAATAAAAGAAAAGAACCAACCTACACCACAAACAAACAAACAAACAAAAAAAATCATCCAAATTGCTATACGAATCAAAGAAAGAATCATTGGATAATCCAGCAAGATTATAGGAGTAGTTTTTTTTATCAAAACGCTATTTACACAAATTAAAATTAGGTAAGATTATTTGGGATACTCACCTCATGTAATCTGACAATGTTGGGATGTTTCAGCATTTTCAGCGTTCTGATCTCTCTTTTAATCTGCAAAATTAAATTAATTACGAGATCTTTTCAATAACTAATTCCAACAAATCTCCCGGCGATTTTTTCGCCTAGAAGTTTACCAGAAAAAACATCGATTATATCGAAAACGTAGAAAAAGAACCTGCAAGGAGAAGTTGAGATCGGCGATACGTGACTTGTCGATGATTTTAACGGCGAACGGTTGACCAGACACGGTGTCTTTAGCGAATTTAACTTTACCGAAATTACCCTCGCCTAGCGTCCTTCCAAGCTCGTATTTCCCCAGTCGCATTCCCTTCCTCACCTCCTTCTCTTCCGCTTTCTCTCTCACCATCCAATCACCGGTTTATATATTTTTCCAAGAATGCAAAAACAAAAGAAACAGAGAACCAAAACGATTTATCGAATGCTCGCTTGAATCTCTCCCGGTTAGATTGCGTCTATGGCTTTTAGCTTTGTGTATTGTATGTGTGAGGGAGATATATAAATATGTCTGAAAGAGAGGAAGAAGATTGGGAAGAAGAAGAGAAGAAGAGGCTGTTGAAATTGAAGAGGGGACGCCACTTCTCGTTGCTTCCTCCCTTCCTTTTTATATTCTCCCTTTTATTTATTTCTGATTATTTTAATTCTTTTTTTTTTGGTTTCTTGTTAAACAGATTTTTTTTATTGGATAACAATTAACGTGTTAATCTTTTTTTCTTTTTTCTCAACACCATATTTATCTGGAAGATAAAATCCTAATAGAGAAAATCCTGCTTACAAATTTAATAGTATATTTTTGAAATAAATATATCTAAATTTGTTGGTTTTTACAGCGAACATCTTTAATATATACATTATTGGTTCCCTACATTATTTTTTGTTGGAGTATATGTAAGATAATACTATTTGCATTAACAAGATGTATGTGTATTTTTATGTGTGTACTTGTAGACATCTGCTGGCCCACGTCAATTGCTACACTTGTTTTTATGCTGAAATTAAATAAATTAATCTATAAAATAGATTTCATGAGAACTTTGGTTTTATTTTAAGTTGGAAAGAGACGCTATGTTGTTGCCCCTTTTATATATGATCGTGTTGTGGAGCAGTTTTGATCTGGTTTCAGATTTTAGATTTTTCTCTTTTATATATAAACTAGGTGTTTTGCCCGCACATGCGGACATAAATTTCTTATAAATATTTATTAGTTTATGTCTTATTAATCTAAAACCAGTATAATAAATTATTATTTATGTTTTTAAATAGTTAAATCAAACATCAAAATATTTATATATGTCAAATATTTTTAGTCAAAATATATACTTATTATTATGTTAAGTTTTTTTAAAACAATCATATCTTAGAGATAGTTTAGAAAATATATTTATATTTTTTGGTTGACTAATATTTAATAATAAATTGTTTCGTATCTTAATTTTTTTTTAACTTTTATAATAAAAATATTGTTTTCAGATAGGCACAAAAAAAGAATATATATAGAGAATTATATTTTTTTTTGATAATTATAAAATATTATTTTGTAATCAATTATTTAATATAGCATATAACATATAAACTTTATATTATTAAAATAAATTAGTGAATAGTTAGAAACTAATAATAAATTAATAACCTATCTAAAAGTCTAAAACCTAATAAAAATATGACAAATAAGAAAAGCTAATATAACATATAAATTTAATATTAATAAAATAAAATTCATTTTTATTTATATAGAATATTCATCAAGACTATTATTTTAAATTAATGATTTAGTGACTCAGCTCAAAACAAATAATACATCAATGATAATTTAGCTTAAACTTAATAAAAATATGACAAATAAGCAAAATCTTATACTATTATTTGCGAAGTAAAATTTTGGATTCGAGCTCTCACATTAAAAGTTAGAGTGGTTAATATCGTTTATATCCTTAATGAATAAAATATATAAATTAACTCCAAAATAAAAAACGAATTTAAATGATTAAAAATAATAATAACAATAATAAGAAGAATGATCTGAAACCTAATATATATTAAAAACAAATATGATATATACACATATATATTGTGTTGTTATCTGAAATTATCTTTTAATAAGAAATTTAAAACTAAAATAAAACAGAAAACACATAACTAAAGATTAATCAAGAAAAATTATCAATTTTATATAACTGAAAAGAGAACATTTAGTTTATACTACTATATTCAAAGCGATTTTCTTTCTCTCACGTTAAAAGTTAGAGCGTTTATAATCTTCATTATCCTTAATACATAATTAGATTAGATTTATTAATATAGAATTACTCACAAATTTAAAACGAATTTCATTAATTTGATTCTCATCATTATCTACAAAATTATATATTATGTGAGCCAATAATATCTTACATCAAAATATTTTTAAAATAAATATAAATCCATGTATATATAGTTTTATGAATATATGAATATTTTCAATTTTTTTACATAATAAATATTTTTATTAAAATAAAATTTATTGTATACTCCCTCTGTACCATTTTAAGTGGTGTTTAATGTTTCTACACAAAGATTAAGAAAATACAAAATTCTATGCAATTTATCTTGGTTACATAAAATTGCATTAAATAAAATCAATCTAACCAATAAGAAAAACATGTAGTATTTTGTAATTGGTTGAAAGTTTCGATTGACATTAAATTTTATCTAGAAATGTGAGAACATCACTTATAATGTAACAAAATAAAAATGTTTAAACATCACTTAAAATGGTACAGAGGGAGTATAAAATTAATATTTAATTAATTATTAAATATATCAAAGGCATGAAAATAATTTATTTCAATGGTTTTCGAATTGATAATATATTTATTTAGTAATTTGTAAAAATATTAAGCCCGCAACTGCAGGCAAAACACCTAGTTAGCTAAAATCATGGAGAACATGACAAGTAAACAAAATCACTTCATAAATAATAGTATAGATATATAAGCGTGTAATGCAGTACTGTTTTATCAAGTTTACTATAGTTTGAGTTTCCATCTGGATTTAGCTTTCTACCAAAATTTATGATTATTTTAGAAAGTATTTTATGATAAAATACATAATGTATCACCAGAGATCTTAAACAATATAAGGATAACGATATGTTTTTCAGTACCATGTGCATAAATAATTTTTTTTAATTTAAGCTATATCTAAAAATTAAAAAATTATTAAAATTTTATTATTTTCTTACCAGTATTTTAATTAAATGAAAGTTAAGATAAAATAAATAATTTTGTTTATTTCAAATTTATATTCAAGAATAACTGTGTGTGTATATATATATATATATATATATATATATATTTAGATATGAATTTTATAATTATCAAAAACTAAAACTAAATAGTATATATTGAAAGGAAATGGTATTACAATTAGAAATTTATAAAAAAAAAATAAAAACTAATAATAAAATTCTGAAGATTTTTAGGTAATAAAAAGTGGTATCTACAAAAAAGATAATTAGATAATTAGATAATTTTATTTTTTAAAGAAAATATCGCTATATTATATTTCTATTATTATAATATCCAATGTTACAGTTGAATAGATTTATTTTGATCAAAATACTATATTCTAAAATGCTTATCAAAAATATAAATCAACATTAAATATAAATATTTATGTCATAATAGTTTTTTGTAAACTGGTTTTCATATGTAAAGCATGAGAATGAAAAAATGCTCAAAAAAGCATGAGAATGAAAAGAAATTACAGACCTAGCCAATGTCAGAGAGTTTGTATGGATATAGCCCAAGTAGAGATTAGAATTACATATTGAGCAGGAGCAAATGAGCATGAGTTACATAAATGACTCCAAACTATGTTATATTTTTAGTAGATCATGTCAATTTTTCTAGTGAAAATGAATGCGACGATGACATATAAATAAAGTTCAAAATTTTAATTTTCAAATAATGTATATGAGATAATTAAGATTAAGATAAATATTTCATAAGAAATCATAGAATTTTACTAAATGTTCATAGTCACAAACTTTAGTACAATAACTCTAAATACCATTGACTGATACGAGAAGTATAATAAACTTTAGAATTTTTAACGTTAAAACCTTTCAACTAAGTTTGTTTTGGGTAAAAATCTTCAAACTAAGTATTTAACGAGAAAAACCTCAAACTAACTTTATTTAGTGAATTAAATCTTCTACATGTCATAATTATCTTTACAACCGGTAAATTTTTAATTTAGGGGATTTTTCATTAATTAAACATAATTAAGGAGTTTTACCATTAAAAATTTTAAAATTCTAAAATATTATAACGTTATCTAAAAATTAGTAACTTTAATTTTCAAAATTAGTATTTTTAAAAATTTCTGTAAACATATGAAATTGACTTTTTTATAAAATCAACATTATATATGTATAAATTAAAATGTGCAAAACCAGAAAATATAGGATAAGATGTACATTTTATTATCTAAATATTTATTATTACATTTTTATTAGATAAGATATAAATTTTATATATTTTCTGGTTTTGTACAGTTTTAATTTATACATATAAAATGTCGATTTTATAAAAAAAATCAGTTTCATATATTTACAGAAATTTTTAAAAATGATAATTTTGAAAATTAAAGTCACTAATTTTTAGATAATGTTATTATATTTTAGATTTTTGTTTATTATTTTTATAATGGTAAAACCCCTTAACTATGTTTAATTAATGAAAAAACCCCTGATTTATTGGCTGTAGAGATAATTATGACTTACACTGTAGAGAGAGAATTTAATTCACTAACTAAATTTAGTTTGAGAATTTTCTTGTTAAATAGTTAGTTTAAAATTTTTTACCCAAAACAAACTTAGTTGAAAGATTTTAGTGTTAAAAATCCTAAACTTCATAACTCCTTAAACTTTGGAAATGTTGAAATGATCATAGGACTAATATCTCGATTTCCTTGAGAAACCAAACCTTTTCGATTTGTCTTAAGGCATTCTATAGACCCAAGAAGGTCTTCAACTCGTTGTCGTAGTAAATTTTTTTAATACCGTTTCCTCATGATTTACTGATTACAGTCTGAAAGACTTTTGGCTTGAGTTTTTGTAGACAAATAATTTCGGTGTAGACTTTTTTAGTTTTTTTTTTGTGCGATAGGAAAACGTTTAATTAAAATATACACCCGTTTTTAATGTTAATTAAATGCAATTTCATATGTTGACAATTAGGAAAGTGGTTGTTTTAAGATCTCAGATGTATTTTCTAATCTTTGATTCTTTCAAAAAAAAAATATAATTTAGGTTAAAGATAAACAGGAGTATTTGTTACGTTGGAAATCAGCAAAAAGTTGACAAAAAAAAAGGAAATCAGCAAAATGTAAAATTTCTACTAGGGACACTAATCATGAAACTGAGGATTTTCTTAGGTGAATGCTTGAGCGAGGCATAGGTAAATTCAATTATTTGAAAGTAGTTTTGAATTAGAAGCATAATGTCATAATTCAGATTATTAGTTTAACTGTTCAAGTATGGTGGTCCAAATAAGATACATTATTGACTATAATAGAGTTTTTGCCTAAAACGTGGTGATAAAAGTTGCTATTATTTTGAAAAGACGTATTAGAGATTTCTCCTCTTAAACTCGAATTTTAGACTTCTGGCCCTTGATTTCAACTTCTGTTTGGTGCTTAAAAAGTGTTGGAGAAAAGATCTCACATCGGAAATATGTGAGGGACATTAGTAATATAAAAGGGACTTGGGCTACTCCACTAATTATCAATTGGTTTTAAGTTGGAAATCCAAAAAATTTATCATGGTATCAGAGCAGACCCAATACTCTAACCTTTTAATCGTGCCCGGACAGTGGTCCGATCAACCCATTAGCTGATGGCCTAGAAAAAACTCAGTTTTTCGAGATAGCTAGAAAAGAACATTATCTCGAAGGGGTATGATGGATTCTACGAGATTGATGGTTATACGCACTATTATCTCGATGGAGAGTGTTGAAGAGAAGATCCCACACCGGAAATATGTGAATGACATTAGTAATATATAAAGGACTTGGGCCACTCCACTAATTGCCAATTGATTTTAAGTTGAAAGCCCAAAAAACTTATCATGGTATCAGAGCAGGCCCAACATCCTGACCCTTTAATCCGGCCCGAACAGTGGTCCGATCAACTCATTAGCTGATGATGGCCCAAAGAAGACTCAGTTCTCCGAGATTGCTAGAAAATAAAAAGCATTGTCTCGGAAGGGTATGATGGATTCGTGAGATTCAGAGCCAGGTTTCTTGGGCTTCCAACTTAAAACCAATTGACAATTAGTAGAGTGGCCCAAGTCTCTTTTATATTACTTAAGTCCCCATCAAATTTCCGATGTGGGATCTTTAATCCCAACACCCTCCCTCGAGATAATGGTGCGTATAACCATTAATCTCGCAGAATCCATTATACCCCTACCGAGACAATGTTTTTTCTTCTAGCAATCTCGATAGAACTGAGCCTTCTCTGGGACCATCAGCTAATGGGTTGATCGGGCCACTTTCCGAACCGGATTAATGGGTCAAGGTGTGGGCCCGCTCTGATACCATGATAAGTTTCTTGGACTTCTAACTTAAAACCAATTGACAATTAGTGGAAGTGGCACAAGTTTCTTATATATTACTTATGTCCCTTACATATATCCGATGTGAGATCTTCTCTCCAATAAAAAGTTCATATGTTAATATGTCACATGTTTCTCAATGCATCTTTTTCATAAGATGTCTATGTAAGGTTGCAGTTGTTAAATGATGTGGCTGAGATAAATAATGAATCTGGAAGGAGGAAACTAAACAAATACTAAAAGTTAATGTGTCAAAACGTGTTGGGATGGCCGGTGGTAGTGCTTCTGCCGGCTGCCGCCATCGTTCGGATACATTTTATTTCCTATATGTTGATTAATGATTATGGTATCCAGTGTAGCCGGAACTTTTCTTCTTTGCTGTATAATATATAACAGAGTTTGTATGAGGTTATAGTTTGTTTTTTCAACTTGTATCACGGTTGTCGCTTCAGCCATTTTTGCAAGTTTCATGTTATTGAACAGTACAACACGTAAATTACATGTCTTTTATCAATAGTCAAATATTTGAAACATTCTTTTCAAAAAAAAAAAATATTTGAAACATGAATAGATATTTCCATTAATATTTATAGAAAATTTTAGCAGTAAACCAAGATAGAAGATGTGGTTCCAAAATATATGTAAGCAAACTATACATGATACTGAATTAAAGCACCATGCTGCTCGATGCACACAAAATCAATCATAGAAATGGTGTCCACCAAAAAAAAAGCAAGTTTGATGATCAAGTGGCTATCGTTATAGCTTAACTGGTCCATACATAATAAAACAAAATTTAATACGGTTTCGATTTTTCTTTTAAGTTATAACATATTACTTACAAATCATGTATAAACATATAATGTATAATGAAAAAAAAAGAAAAAAAAACATATAATGACGTGGTAGGCCGAAAAAGAGTAGAAAAAACATGGATATTTGAGAGAATGGAGGATCCGGGCAGTAGCACGTGATTTAACCAACTAACTGATGACTGACTGGCGTGACCATTGCAGCCATGTGTGGTTGCTCTCTTTTTCATTTTTTTCCAACCACAAAAATATATTTGTCTTTCTAAGAGAAAATCAACGAAAATTAATTAATAGGTCCCATTCTTATTCGTTTTAATTTCGTATGGTTCAGTTCATGTATGTTGTATTGAACAAATCACTAACTTAGGTTATCTCAACATGTTAATGACAGATTAATAGATGATCTCAGTATAGTTACAATATATCATCCAATTGATTTCTTAATCTTTAGCTATATAATAAAAATATGCAAGATGTTTCAAATTAAACTTTCATTTGCCACGTACTTATTCATTGGTTAGTTGTGAGTCTTGTGGCTAAAAGATATATTAAATTCAACTTTCTCCCATCAGGCCCATCACCTTTCATTTCACTACAACTAACATTATAAATACTTTTAGCATAGTTTCCTCGTTTTCTCATCATCCAATGGGTTACCACATTTACTTCTGCGTCTTATTCGAGCGCGACTTCTCGTTGCTTAAGATACTGTTTGGCCTCACAGTTCGCAAAGGACGTACAGGTGTGTGACCCTTTGCTTAAGATACCGTTTTTATAACGCCCTCACCGTCCACGGCTAATGGGTCACCCACGTCCGCTCTCTCTCTACCCGTAGACCCCATCCTATCCGACGATCGGTCGTTAATTTTCCGAGCCGAAATCATTGTTTACTGACCCTTCTATCACCCTTACACGATATCGCGAATTACTTTCCGATATGTCACCCTTCATTTCACTACTCTAGTCCAAACACGCTTAACTCTGAAGTTCTAAACGGATGTGTGACGGAAAATGTAAGTCAATTTTGGTGACATAAGTAGTCAAATCAATTCTCTTAAACTCTTTTCACATATCACAACTCGGGGTGTTACAATTCACCCCCTCTCAAAAACGCAACGTCCTCGTGGCACCCCACGACAGGTCTCAAGACACCTCTCAGATCAGAACTGAGATGACTAACCAGCTCTGATACCACTTGTAACGCCCGACCGCCCACGGCTAATGGACCATCCACGCCCGCTCTCTCGGCCCGTGGACCCTATCCATCTGATGGTCGGTCGTTAATTTTCCGAGGTTCGAAATTATTATTTACTGACCCTGTAATCACCACCCGACCTTTTCCCGTGCTTTGGCCTCACTTACACGGTATCGCAAATCACTTTCCGATAGATCACCCATCTTTTCACTACTTCAGCCCAAGCACGCTTAATTCTGAAGTTCTAAACGGATGTGTGACGGAAAAGATAAATCAATTTTAGTGACATAGATAATCAAATCAATTCTATTAAGCTCTTTTCGTATATCACAACTCGTATAACATGATGTTACAGCTTTGGCCTCATAAACTTCGTTATTCCTTAAGTAATTTGTCTAAATTTATATATATCCTTTTCAAAAATTTGTTATACCAATTAAATAATTTTCCCATCCTTCCCTAGGTATAGTCCATAGATTTAGTTCCTTTCAACTCTTTCTCCTTTATATAAGTGACCCTGTAACAAAAATTGTTAAACAAATGAATTATGTATGGGTTATAAATTTCACAAAATTTTAAAGTTTTATATAAATAACATGATCAAGTGACCATGCATTATGAAAGCCAATATATAGTAGAATTCAATCATTATTGTGTAGTCCATGATTTCTAGGTGATCCTAACATTTCATCTTCCAAACAATATAATAAGAAAGGTCATCACTTTTTTCAGGTCGAAGTATTATCCATTTAGTAAATGTGTACGCAAATAGCCTCATAATTTCCAAAATACTCTAAACGTACCTGAACATGCAAAGATTATAATATATTCAAAATAATATATAGACTCTAAAACCGGACTTATACCATGGTTAAAGTCTATAAAACCATATGATATATCAAAACACTAGTTTAAGCAAAACATATTCCTCAGAAATTTAATAGATGCTTACAAAGATACTTACCGTCTACAGTGTACCATAACATATCAACGAGTTCAATAAAAGCTAGTTTTTTTTTTGAAAAAAACAATAAAAGCTAGTTAATCACATACATGATATTTAAGGAATTAAGATGCATGATAGAGGTAGAGGCCAAATGTAGAATATACACCAACTGACGGGAAACAAAAAAGGACACGACAAGCAGCAAGAGTAGCCACATCGCTGACATTCTTGACCACAAATAAGGCTGTTGAACTCGTATAATCTTTGTGTCCCCATGAGGCCATGTGAGACTGATCCATAAATGTGCATATGTCCTCTGGTATCTAAATTAGTGGCCCCCATGTATATGATTTGAGTGGAATGTCTCCCATCTAAATTTCGTCGCACTCATAATAATCGTAAGCGGGTCCTATTATGCTCTTAGCGTATTACATATGATTAATTGTATTCGTATATATCGATGATCATTGATCATGCTAAGAAAATTCTTAGCCCTACCAAATCGAATAAATGATTATTGGTAAACTTTTCCGGGTGACATGCATCCCAATTTTGAGAATTATCCATTAAGATACTGTTTTTTCAAGTGCCACAAACGTTGACTAGTTCGCAGTAAAAAATTCAATAGTTACCATAAATATATATAATCGGAAGGTTTAGGTCGATGATATTAGTATATCGTCGTTCCGACATGCATCCTGATTTTTTTTACAATACTTTTTTGGAGGTTTGAATCCTCATGTTGAATTGTGGGGAATATTCTTTCTCTTTAGACGATAACGCACTTAAATAAAAATATATAGTAGCAGTATATATAGAAAGTGACTTTGTGATAATCAACGTAATTTCGTAAAGGATCCTAGATTCCACAACAATAATTTATTTACACGTCAATTTAGAGAGTGTTTAAATATATATTGCGATTACTTTTCATACATTTAACGTAGAGTTTTCCTAAAAGAGACCCACTAAAGTACTAAACAATTCCTAATTTAGTGGATAAATGAGTCTCCTTCTCTTACAAATCTTATCCAAACTAAATCCACAGCTTATACTTGCCTATCTATAGCTTATACGCATAAAAAAAGACACCATGACACAAAGTCACAAACCTTTCCATCGGCGAAGAGGCGCATATAGCTTAAGCCTACCCCCAAGAATGCCTAGTTGGATCCTTAATTGATATAATCGTAATATACTCAACAAGTCGATCAGTACGCAAAAGACGTACAAGAACCATGTAATTTTTGTTTTTTTACGAGTAGATTTAAACTAGAAAACAAGATCAAAACAAGCTGTCTACGGAATCACATTACCAGTAAGTAAAGACTCCAGGTTTGTGCCGGTGGAACTTAATAGATTCATGTATTTTACCTAAATCCTAAAACGATTACGTGGGTGGTAGTGAGAAAAGGGATACAGTTTCAATCCAATTCTCAAATCAGTTCAAAAATTCCTTATGATACTGAGACTTTAGCTGGTTCATTCCCTTTTAAGTTTGCTAATTTGCTTGGTGTCATTCGAACATCCGCGCATATATTGTTTCCCATCTGTTTCTCAAGCACTAGATGTACATATCAACTTAACCAGATTAGAAGATACCATATATAATTCAAGTAAAGCAATATCTTAAAAACATATTGTGTAGACTTATTACTTATACGTTATAACTAGTAGCATTAACAATCCAAAAGTACATGGTGTATTATATAATATGGTACGCCAAATAATACAGTTAGTTGACAGCAATTGAATCTCCAACCCTTGGGAGCAAGAAAGGAGAAAGCAAAGCCACCGTGTCACATTCTACATCAGCGAAAAGTGAAAGTTGAATATAGGTTCGATTCTTTACCAATGATTATTATAATTTTCGCAATTATAAGCAAAGGAATACACTTTAACTAGGAAAAGTGAAACCACCACGTATGATTATAAAAGAGCAGTGTGTATTGTTATTTTAAGTTTGTGATGTGAGGTGAGCAATCACTTACCTCTCCCACCAGCACTGGAGTGGGGGCAAAAGCCAAAGTGATGACATTCGATTAAAAAAGCGGAGATTTAACTTAATATATATAGTCTACGTGTTCATCTGTCTGTTGATCCATGTGGATACAGTTCCCATTGGTAACAATATTTAACTAGCATAAAAGCAAATGCCTTGGGTCTGTGGCTTATCGGTTACTTCGTTTGATTCTTTAAACAAAGCCCTTCTCCAGATAGTGAAAAGACGTACTTCCTAACATCATTGCCAGCATCCTACTAGAACGATGTCGTTTGGCGACGTTTCTGTCGATTCAATGTGCTAAAATAACGAGTTTTCAACGCGTTTGATGTAGTGAAGCAAGCGATTAGGCTTCTAATCTCAAAAGTTTTGGGCTGGGTACCGAATAAGCCCAGCTCACTACACTAGTCTCCTAACTTAAAACGTACGATATATATATCATCATATATGCATATACCCAAAGAGATCAACATACAAGATGAAACCAAAGGAGAAGAAAAAAAAGCATAAACAAAAGATTCAGACACGATACACATATTTAAAGATCAGGAACAAACAAAACCAACTGTAGTAACTCCTCTCTGGATGTTATTTTTCTCCCACATTTTAGAGCTCAGCCTCATCGTCGTTCAAGGTATCCTTAACTTTCTTTGACTTGTGAGACACGGTATCTTTAGTTTGCTCTGTTTTCTTTGCAGCCGAGTCGTAGCTCTGAGACGCTTTATCTTTCGCAGACTCTAAAGTCTCCTCTGCTTTGGACTTAGCAGTCTCGTAGCTTTCTTTACTCTTGTCCTTCGCACTCTTACTCTCTCTCTCAGCTTCCTCCTTCAACCTCTCCGCCTTCTCCTTGGCCGCACTCGTCAGATCGCTCGCTTTCTCCTTAGCCGCCTCAACCGTTTCTTCCAGCCTCACCTTAGCGTCTCCAGCTTTGCGTTTGGCTGCGTCCTTAGCTTCTTTGGCCTTCTCAGACACCGTGTCCCCCACGTTAGGGTAGTTTTCTTGATCATCGTGCTTGATTCCTACTTTCTCCTTAGCCCAATCCGTCCATGACTCATCGCTCGTACCTCCGGACAAACTCTCTTTAGCTTGTTTTGACTTGTGAGTCAAGTCATCTTTAACTTGACCTGCTGAATCGTAGCTCTGTGACGCCTTGTCCTTCACGGAACCAATAGTCTCTCCGGCTTTTGATTTTGCCGTCTCGTAAACCCCCTCCGCTTTCTCCTTCGTGGCTCCAACTGTTTCCTCTGCTTTGCGCCTAGCCGCCTCCTTAGCTTCACTGGCCTTATCGGTTGCTCCATAAGCGTTGTCTTGGACCGTCGTGGTGGTGTGGGTGGTTGGGCATGTGGTGCTCTTCATGCTTCAGACCGATCTTCTCCTTGGCCCAATCAGTCCATGATTCATCCTTAGCCGCTTCTTCTTCGACGGTGGCCATCGTTACAACAGCCATAAGTACCAAGGATACCATACACAAACCGTACACTCTCCTTCCTAAACCCATTTTTTTATCTAAGATTACAAAACACGACTAATATTGATTTTGATAAGATTAGACTTTCTCCCTCTCTTGTAGCAATGAGATGAATGATTGGTGATAGATAGTTATGAACAGTAAAAGCTCTGTGATATTATCTTGGAAGATCGGTCTTGTGATGGTTCTGTTATGTATTAGTGGAGAACGAGATTGTTTGATGACACATGTCCAGCAACGTGGCGAGTACCCACTTCTTCTGGCGTTTCGGTCTTGGATTCGTGTTAAGTGGTTCTTTACACGTGTTACATCTGTTACCAACGATTGGTTTTGCTGGAAAATACTCAACCGACTTGCGATGTTAAAAGAATAGAGAGAATAAATCAGATATGTATTTCTTGACACCTGCTCGAAAGTGAATAGTCTAAAGAGAGACAATAAAGCTTTTGATAATTTTTTGGTTTTTAAAAATATACTAATACTAATTTGATAAAGCTAAATAGACATATCTTCAAATTTCCCTCAAATTTACTTCGGATAACAACTTTTTTTGGTTGAACATTTGTGACACCACTGACTTATCATGTAAATCTAGGCCCATGTATGACTTATCATACTTGCGAGGTAATCAAATATTTTGGCCCATAAGTTACAAATTGGTTAAGAAAAAAAAACAGATCATTTAAAGAGATTAGTCTACTGTTGGAATACAAAGTTTTTCTTTGGGAGCGCTTGTTTCTAATTAGTTGATAATCATGTTCGAAACTACGCTACGCGTGAGTAGGACGGTCGGTCAAGACCTAACGATTTATCAACAACTCGGAGATTAAACGGAGATTAATCGGGGAGTAATTTTAATTATTTTTAAAATATTTTTGATGAATATATCTATATATATACAAACTTAGGTGAATAACCAAATAAATACAATGTTGTCAAGTGATAATGGGCTTTTATTTTCCCTTCCCACGTAAAGTTAAAGACCCAAATGACTTGTTTTAATTATTTTGTACGCTTCTTAAACGAATGGCATAACTGTAATTCAATCATCTTCTTCTTGGCGTTTTGTTAAGGGTTTCTGCAACTCTTTTTTTTTTGCCGTCAACACATATCTTTGTCAAAATCCACATAATTTATAAGCTTTTCTTGTTGTTTAGGCAGCAAATTCATAGATCTGTCATCCAACATGAGATTAAAAACATTTAAAACTTCAAAAGGATGAACTTTTTGATGAATCCGATTTCTGGACCGCCTATGGTGAAATCGCCACGGTGAACCTCCGCCAAACGCATATGCGCCGTTTAATCGGACAACTCGGCTTGATAAACATAATAAAAGAATAAATGTTTTCTATGTTCGTCTTCTTTCCCTTTTACGGGTGGATCACTGTTCTAATGATTTTACTCAAAGAATGTTTTTTTTTTTGGAGAAAACTCAAAGACAATGTTTATGACTGCTTATTGCAACTTTCGCATTAGTTGATTGGTTTTCTTCTTTTCTCCAATGGCATAGATATTTCAGAGCATCATTGGCTCAACAATAAAAGAGTTAAGAAAATTAGAAAAATAAGAGAGAAGAGGAAGAAAGAGTCTCTCTAAAAAAACTCTCCCTGGTTTTAGAAAAGCTTAAGTGCCACTTGTAATAGGGTTCAATATATTTATTAAAAACACTTTTTGCTTCCAAAAGAGTGCAACGCGTATCTTGTTGAAGCTGATGGCTTTAGACCATTTCCAATAATTTGTTTTATTTCCTCCATTAAAATGAAGTAAAATCAAAGTAAATTTGTAATTTAATACAACGACTTTTTTCTCAAATATTGATATATTAATTTCTCAACTTTTTATTTATTGCTAATAGCATATTTTATTTGATAAGATCTAAAATTACATTGAATTATTTTTATAATTTCAACTAAAATCTAGCTTTGTTAATATATTATATTAATAAAATTACATAATTTCATATAACAATAGTAACATTTTTTTACTTTAACAGTAATATTACTATATTTTAACAAATAATCAATCAAAACATGTTCTATATTGTGTTAAGTTTGTACGTATGTTTTTTCTTAATTTTGTATTAGTTATTTATTTTTTAGTGTTACTGTTTATTATCTTATTATATATATATATTGAATTTTAAGGTTTATATTTATTTATTTAACTAATTTTTCTAATAATTATGTTTTAAAATTTTTAGTCAGTATATACATATCATAGAAAAGCTCTATAAATAATATTTAATGTAACATATTTTGTTTCTGCATAAAACAAATTTTTCTTAAAAATTTAGGAATTATTATGCAAATAAAAAGATTCAACATCAAAATGAGTTTGTCAATAATGTTATCTCAAATTTGATGTAATACTATTTGTTTTTTTCTCAAAATAATATACTACCGAAAAAAATTTCATTCATTTTTTATGTCTTTTTTTTTATGAACCATTGGAAATGCTCTTAATGTAAAGAAACTCATATGAATTTCTAAAAAGAAATTGTTAAAAACTAACAATTTTGATTTAAAATTATGTATAATATCAAATATTTACACCAGCAGTTCTTAAACAAGTGTAGAGTTGATTTTTAAAAATTGGTAATCCGCCACTGATTCTACGTTACTGGCTTTACTAATAAATCTTGGAAAAACACACGAAAAGTAGAAAGTTTTTGACCTAAACCGAGCATCGTACGTTTAACACCTGCCAACACCTAAATCAAACACTGCACTACAATGGCTATGCATCCCTCGATTGTACAGATGAAATTACATTGGAACACATATGGTGATCAAACTGCCAATACCTAAATCAAACACTGCACTGCAATGGCTATGTATCCCTCGATTGTACGGATGAAAATTACATTGAAATACATAAGGTGGTCAAACTTAACTATGAAGAAATTAACTTATAAAAACGTTTTGAACATATAATTTAAGTAGTGGAATATCTTGTCGAATAAAATCAGTATTGTTTTGGAAAATTTGAAGATTAATCATATTCACATGTAAAAGAAAAGACAAGTTGAAGAATATAGTTTGGTAGTATAAAGAGGCCTGAATATTATACGACATTTATTTATCTACCATACATTAAATACTGTAATTTATTACTTATAACTTTTTAATATATAACATGAATCCTCCATCTGACATATATGCAAAGGTTGAGAACTTATTCCCATCTCAAAAGAAGTTCAATCACTTTTACAGCCATGCATCCGTCGGTCGTCTCCAATGCATTCTCTAGACACTAATCTTATTTTAAACCTCGTATAGACCATATATTATATACAGGGATACGAATGTGCGTACGTGTTAAAGGCATAGTTTATACTCTTTTGTATATCACAATATTTCCTAGCTACTTCCTATTCTCTCTCCCCCTTCCTATAAATATGAAAACTTAGATGTATACATATATTCAAGTTGAGTGATTGTAGTATACATATAACATAAAGCAAGATGGGTGGGAACAAGAAATCGTCAACGTTTTCAGTAATAAGAGCTTTGTTACCGTGCTGCTCGAACAATGGAGAAGATTGGCGCGAAGAAGGAATGATCATAAGGTCAAGAATCATGACCAGTGATGAAGATGGTCGGCTTTGGATCGCTGAGCCAGGGGTCGATAGAAGAGCCACTTCTTTTATCGATAGGTTCTACGAGAACCGTGTCTCTGATCCTAAATACAGAACCCTTACTCCTTGAGTTGTTCTCCAAGCTCTGCCCTTTTTTTTTCCTCCTTCATGTTTTCGTTTATCTTGTGCTAGTTCATGGTACAAGCAGGATCGCCCTGAGATTTTGGGGGCTGTAGACAAGTCAAGAGGGAATTTAACAATTTGGGGGCTGAAATTTTTTTTTTTACAAATTTGGGGGTTTATATCCACGTAAAATTTTCCAAAAATTTCGGGGGCTTGAGGCGAATGTTTCATTAAGCTTGGCTCAGGGCCGGCCCTGGATACAAGTAACTTATAATTCTCTGTTTTTGTTAGATTAACATGTATTACTTTTTTGTTTATTTATATAATAATAATAATGCGATTTAATTGATAATAATAATAAACAAATGGAATTCTAACTTTTATAAGAAAATTAATAGTATATGAAAATAAAGCCAACACAACATCAACCGAAGAAGTTTTATCCACGTAAATAAAGAAAACATACAATCTAATACTATAAAGAAGAGATTCTCTTCTTTTACATTGAGCCACGTCATAAAATATGTGGTCTCCCGAGCTGACATGTGTCCACTTTACTAAACGCTGCGTCAAATGAATATAGTTTTTGTTTTGTTTTACGTGGGTTTGTTTAATGGGCTTTGTCATTTTGGAGACGGTCGTTGCCACCGAAACTTCTCAAGCCCTAAGCTCTTCTTCTGTTCATCTTGACCGCGGAATAAACTTGAAACGTTACGGAGTTTGTATGAATCGAAGGGTCGTCTTCAGTGGAGTCATTAACGATCTATCATTGAATGCATTCCCTTTTACTTTCTCTTTTCTGAATCTTCAACTATAAAAAGGTAACTTCTACCCCGATGAATTTCATCAGTTCTATCATCTCATCAGTTCTATCATCTCAATCATAAGCTTTCCATCTTAGATTTTGTTACATGATTCTATCTCTAATTACTCTTTACTATGTTTTGCATTCTGTTATGGGTGATATTTTTTGTTACTGAACCAAACATCGTTTATAAGTGCATTGAGTGTCAATTTATATATTGGTTGTTGTTTGAGTCGCTGACCAATCTTTGATTTGTTGCGATTTTAAGGAGGGAGGTCGTAAGGAAGATGAGGCCGTTCAGTTACTTTCTCAGAGGTTAATGATGATGACGATTCTTTAGGATGGTAGTTAAGAGGTCAGTGGTTGCTTTTTAGTTATCACGCATCATGGCATATTAGAAACTTCCTTTCATATATGTTCAATTTTGTATACTCAAAAGGGATGAGGAAGATGATGACTAAGAAGTTGAAGTTTGTAGCATGAGTATAGAAATTTGCAAAATCTCTCTACTTTTTTAGAAAAAAATCTTTTATCAGAATGTTTGTGGAGCTGATTAGGAAGTCTTTCTTGATCTTTTTTCCTGCTTCTGTACTTCCACAATTTATATAATAGAACTGTTAGTTTTTTATTCTCTCATCAAATCTCATTCGTGTTCTGTCTATTTGGCAACTAAATTTTTTCATTGCTTTTATGAGTCACTTGTTGAGTTTTGATCTAAAGTTTATTTTAAGCTTTGTTTGAACTTACGGTCTTCTTTTTTTTTTTTTTAAAAACACATTTACGGTCTTTCTTAACCTCTTGAATTTTGTAGTTAAATAGAGAGAGAGATTGACATTTCAGACATGTATATATTGTGCTATGATTTCTGCTCACATTTGTTCCTCTGTCTCATCTGTTGTGAAGAAAATCTGCCATGGCTCCCGAGTAATCCTCACAGCAGCCTGATACGGAGACAAAGTTGGAGCCAGAGGCAAAGCTGAAACCAAATCAAGAATTGGAGGCAGAGGAGTCATAAATCAATCAAAAATATCTACATAATCGTGGAAACTCTGCATACAATCTTTCCACCCCAGGAAGTGCAAGCTCATGATCTCAGTCTCGGCCAGCACAACTAAGGAAGTATAAGAGCAGTATTACTCCTGCGACTGCTCTTCCTCTAATGGCTAATGAAGTGTCGCGGTTTAAACTTCTTCGAACCATGACGAGATAGAGAATTCGACTTACAAGCTAAAATGTAACATCCTTTTTTTGGAGGAGGATATGGCTAAGCTCGGAGTGCTTAACAAAGTGGTTGGAGAAGAGGTATCAGACATATAGTTCCACTTGACAAACTGCTTCAAAAAGTGGAACGGATCGACCCAAACTCAGTTGACCAAAGGTGTGAAAAAATACCTGGAGGATGTCAACAAGATCTTCAAGTTGATGTCTCAGGTCTTTTTGTTTCCCAACAAATGCAGAAAACCAGGAGTTTATTCTGAGGTTGTTGAAATGGAGAATAACGACAATGTATCAAATCCTTGCCACACTACAAGAAAACAGCATTTTAGCGAGGAAAATTAACGAGGAAATATAATCCTCGTTAAATTACGACGACTTTACGAGGAATCTACAAAGAAAGAAGAGAAGGTCGTTATTTCCTCGTAAAGTAACGAAGAAAATATTTCATCGTAAAACCCACGTAAACTTACGTGGTTTTAACGAGGAAATCCTCTTTCCTCGTAAACACCACGTAAAACTTGCATTATATTTACGAGGAAATTAGGAAATATATATTTCTCGTTAAACCGACGTAAATTGGCGTCTTCTTTACGAGGAAATGTTTTACGTGAACATAACGAGGATTTTAAAGCACGTTTTTTTTTTTGCTACCTACCTTTTCCTCGCAAATTCATCGCAAAACTTCAACTACCAGATTCGAAAATTTTCTATAAATATGGAGTTTCAACATCATTTTATACACACCAACAAGAACAAAAAAAAGAAAAACGTGAAAGGAAAAAAATGTCAGGCTCCGGGAATGTCTACGAGTTGCGGAGGTGGATGTATATGCATAGAGATGCTAACGGGAGAGTGACGAAAGAATACATTGCGGGACTGGAGACATTTATGCATCAAGCAGATTCCACACCGCTCGCCCTAGAAAGCGGTAAGATGTTCTGTCCATGTCGGAAATGCAACAATTCGAAATTGGCAAATCGTGAAAATGTTTGGAAGCATTTAATAAATAGAGGTTTCACGCCAAATTACTATATCTGGTTTCAACATGGAGAAGGTTATAATAATTATGATCAGAATGAAGCTAGTAGTAGTAATAGCAATTTTCAGGAAGAACCGGTTGCTCATCATTTGCATAATGAACATAGTTACCATCAGGAGGAGCAGATGGTAGATTTTGATAGGGTTCATGATATGGTAACTGATGCATTCGTAGCTCATGATGAAGATGAAGAACCTAACATAGATGCAAAAAAATTTTATGAAATGTTAAATGCGGCGAATCAACCACTTTACAGTGGTTGTAGAGAAGGTCTCTCTAAATTGTCGTTGGCTGCTAGAATGATGAATATTAAAACTGATCACAATCTACCTGAAAGTTGCATGAATGAATGGGCAGACTTGTTTAAAGAGTATTTGCCGGAAGACAATGTGTCTGCTGATTCTTATTATGAGATTCAGAAACTGGTTTATAGTCTTGGGTTGCCTTCGGAGATGATAGATGTTTGCATCGACAACTGCATGATCTACTGGGGAAATGATGAGAAGTTAGAAGAATGTCGATTCTGCAAGAAGCCACGATTCAAGCCGCAAGGACGGGGACGTAATAGGGTACCGTACCAAAGGATGTGGTACCTACCAATTACAGACAGATTGAAAAGATTGTACCAATCAGAGCAGACTGCTGGAAAGATGAGATGGCATGCCGAGCATACTCAGACGGATGGTGAGATGACACATCCATCAGATGCAAGAGCCTGGAAACATTTTAACAAAGTATATCCGGAATTCGCGAGCAATATCCGGAATGTGTATCTCGGATTATGCACAGATGGATTTAGTCCATTCGGAATGTCAGGGAGACAATATTCATTGTGGCCAGTCTTTCTTACGCCATACAACCTGCCACCGGAGATGTGCATGCAACGGGAGTTGCTATTCTTGACCATATTAATATCTGGTCCGAAACATCCTAAAAGGTCGTTGGATGTTTTCCTGCAACCACTGATAAAAGAGTTGAAGGATTTGTGGTCAACAGGGGAGAGAACGTATGACTGCTCAACGAAGACGAATTTCACGATGCGAGCGATGCTTTTGTGGACCATAAGTGACTTTCCTGCATATGGGATGTTGTCGGGATGGACTACACATGGGAGATTAGCTTGTCCATATTGTAATGGAGCGACAGATGCGTTTCAACTGAAGAATGGGAGGAAGACAAGTTGGTTCGATTGTCATCGTCGATTTCTTCCCATTGGCCATCCGTACCGAAGAAATAAGACATTGTTTAGGCACAAAAGGGTTGTGAGAGACACTCCTCCTCCATATTTAACTGGAGAAGAAACTGAAAAGCAAATCGATTACTATGGAGCTTTGGAAACAGTTCCTTGTGGTGGTAATTGGCATGTCCCCCCTAATATGCCTGATTCTTACGGTGTTCATCACAACTGGCACAAGAAGAGTATATTTTGGGAGTTGCCATATTGGAAGGATCTTCTTCTGCGCCACAACCTCGATGTGATGCATATAGAGAATAATTTCTTTGAGAACATCATGAATACAATATTGAATGTCCCGGGGAAGACAAAAGACAACATAAAATCGAGGTTAGACTTGCCGGATATTTGCTCAAGAAGTGAGTTACATATAAACAGCAATGGGCAAGTTCATGTTCCGATATTCAGATTGTCTTCAGAAAAAAAGTCGGTGTTGTTCAACTGGGTAGCATCTGAAGTGAAATTCCCCGATGGGTATGTTTCAAATCTGTCTAGATGCGTTGAAAAGGGTCAAAAGTTCTCCGGGATGAAGAGTCATGACTGTCATGTCTTTATGCAACGACTACTTCCCTTTGCTTTTGCGGAGCTACTTCCTACAAATGTATATGAAGCACTTGCAGGTACTATATATATATTATTTATTGCAGTATTTTTATATATAATGATTTAGTTTGAAATAATATATGACTAATAATGTGTATAATTGTTTTTGGAATATACAAGGCATTGGATCATTTTTCAGGGATCTGAGCACCCGCACTCTTAAAGTAGAAGTCGTGGAACAGCTTCAAGAGAACATTCCCATCTTATTGTGCAACTTGGAGAAGATATTTCCTCCTGGGTTTTTTGACGTCATGGAGCATCTAGCTGTCCACCTCCCATATGAGGCATTGCTTCGTGGACCTGTACATTACGGATGGATGTATCAGTATGAGCGAGCCATGAAATATTTGAAGGGAAAAGCAAAGAACCTTGCAAAGGTTGAAGGTTCTATAATTGCTGGAAGTTTGACGGAAGAAACTTCTCACTTCACATCGTACTACTTTGCGTCAAAAGTACGTACCCGGAAAAGAGCTCCAAGAAGATATGATGATGGTGGTGTAGCGCCAACATACGCAGTTGCTGGTGTTCCAGACATCTTTAGCCAGATTGGGCGACTGGGTGGGAAATCAAAAGAGGTTTGGTGGTCGAGTGAAGAAGACGCTCATAGTGCACACACCTATATTCTACTCAATTGTGAGGATCCACTGATTCGTTATTTTGAAAGGTAACATAAATGGTATATAAATTAACACATATATATCTTTGCCATATATTAATTAATATAAAATGTGATTTTACAGCCTATTTGTTTCACAAGTCGAAGAAACATTCCCAGGTATATCCACAACTGACGTAGACAAAAGGAAAGATCAACACTTTATAAAGTGGTTGAAGAATCAGGTATTAACTCAAACTCAATATTCATAAATGATCTGTATTTTAACGTTCACTTTGTTTTTGCAGGTTGATTGTGACGACGATGCAGATTATCCTAAGTGGTTACACGAAGTAATTCAATCTCCACATGTAAAGGTCACCACCTCACAGATGTATTTCACACGAGGCTATACTTTTCACACATATGAGTATGGTAGACAGCGGGCGACCAGTAACTATGGAATATGTGTGAAAGGGGAAACCGATTTCTACGGTATCTTGACAGAGATTATTGAAGTGGAATTTCCAGGGATATTGAAGCTCAAATGCGTCCTCTTCAAATGTGAGTGGTTCGACCCCGTCGTCAACAGAGGTGTTCGGTTTAACAAATTCGGTGTAGTTGATGTCAATGGTGGACGAAGGTACAACAAATTCTTTATTTGCCATACATTAGCAGAATAAGCTTACTTCTAAGTTTATTTTTTTTTTCAGGTACAACAAATTCGAGCCTTTCATCTTAGCTTCACAAGCAGATCAAGTTAGCTACCTTCCATACCCTCGGATGAGAGAATCGGGAATAAATTGGTTATCCGTGATCAAAGTTACACCTCGAGGACGAATCATTAGTGGAGAAGAACCACCATTGCAAGAAGAACAGATAAATGAAGTCGAGGAACCTGAACAACAAATTGATGACATTCTTCTCATTGATCCGCATAATCATGAGTATGAAGATCTTACCGACGATGGCACAGACGAAGCTGTCGAAGACGAGTTTATTGAAAATGATGATGTTTCTAGTGATGACGAAAATGTATCTGATTGATATATTTGTGTTTTAATATGATTGATTTTCAGACTTAATGCATGTAATTCGATTATTTTAATCATGAAAACTATTTAATGTATTGAGATTATGAGAATTTGGGAATGTTTATAAAGAAAAAAAAATATTGAGGTTTGAGGTTTTGAATGAAAAATATAAGATTGAGGTTTGGGGATTGGATTATGAAGAGTAGAAGATATGAAAGATGGTGTTTGTGGTTTGGGGTTTTTGATTTTAGGCGTTTAGGAGCAAACCTCGTTAATTCCTCGTAGTTTACGACGAAATAACGAAAATATAAAAAAAAAGAAAAACGCTGCCCTCGTTAATTCCACGTAAGCAGAAATCGTCGTAAGGCCCTCGTAAACTTACGTGGATTTACCGAGGCTTTTAGTTTTTTCTCATTTCCTCGTTATTTCCTCGTGGCTTTACGAGGTATTAACGATATTTATTGTCTAAACCCCTAAACCCTAAACCCCAAACCCCATCTTTCTTATCTATTTTTTTCTAATTCCCAAACTCCATACCCCATTTATAATTTTCAAAAGATTATATTTTCAAATCTTCAAAAAATTATATTTTTGTTGCAAAATTAAAAATTTAAATAAATAATTTGATTTTGTATAAGTTTATATTAGAAATAAGAGATTGATATTAGAAGTTAAAGAATTGTGGTTTTAAATTTTGAGGTTTGAAATGTTAAGAAGATATTGAGGTTAAAAGGAAGATAGGTTTTGAATATATGAAGTAGAATATAAGAAAGATGGGGTTTAGGGTTTGGGGTTTCGATTTTAGAGGTTTACAAAATTTCCTCGTTAAAAACTCGTAATTTACGAGACTTTTACGAGGAAAATAAACACGGGCCTCGCTATTTTCTCGTTGGATTTGGGACGGGCCTCGGAAATTCCTCGTAATGTTACGAGACTTTTACGAGGAACAAAAACACGGGCCTCGCTATTTTCTCGTTGGATTTGGGACGGGCCTCGGAAATTCCTCGTAACCTTACGACGTTTTTACGAGGAACAGAAAGACGGGCCTCTTTAATTCCTCGTAAACTTACGAGGAAATTGCGAGACCTCCATAAGTTATATATACAACCACACAAACCTCACACTCTCCACTCGTCCCAACTTCCTCTCCATTTCCTCCCAATTTCGTCTCCAACTCCTCCCCCATTCCTCTCTCCTTCGAAAATGGTAATTCCCTCGCCTCCGTAATTACTTTAGGGAATTTAGATAGGTCGTTAGTTTAGGTGGTTAGTTTAGGGAATTTAGATAGGTTTACGGATTTTATGTTCGTTAGATAGATTTTTTAGTTATTGATGATTGATGATCATAAACTTAAAAAAAAATATTTTTGCAGGTTCGCAAGCATTTGCTTAGTGCTCACTATAGAGAGATGTTCGGTGAGCCTGGTAGTCAGTTAGACCCGCCAGGTTCTTCTTCAGGTGCCGGTGGTTCCGGTTCTTCAGATCAGGAGTCTGTTCCCGAGACTCAGCATTTCTTCCCTCCCATGCCTCCTCCGATGGCTCATCCGATGGCACCTCCGGTGGCTCCTCCGGTGGCTCCTCCGGTGCCTCCTCCGGTGCCTCCTCCTGAGATCCCCGCCGCTGTTCATTCCGATCTCATGGTGCCACCTACAGTTCCCTTCTCGCAGTACACTGTCGAGGATATTCTCGGTATGCCAGGCAGAGCTGGTTTACCAATCATAGATCCCGACAGACCCGACGGGACTATGTGGTAAGTGCATTATTTTTTAATTAATTATTTTAATTTGTAAGTTCATTAAATAATTTAATTTTTTTTTTCCAGGTTTGGGGTTGACAATTGCCTTGCGACAGATGTAACCGAGACGATTAAAGGTTACTTCTCCATGGCGCATCCAAACTGGAAGTCGACGCCGATCTACATCAGAAAGACGTGGTTCAAGATTTACGCTGTAAGTAATTCTATTAATTAATTATTATTTTTTTTTTTTAAATAACAGATTATTATTTTTTTTTTTTTGCAGCAAAAGTATCATTGGTCTATCGGGGTCAGTGAGAGAGTGAGGAAGGCGTTTTACGCGAAGGCGCAAGTTCGCTTGGCGGACACGGTATGCAACTGGAAGGCTGACTGGACCATCAAGGGGTACACCCGTGGCAAACCCTCTGAGCTTACCACGGATGTCTGGGACGGGCTGATCCGTTACTGGAAGGATCCTAACTCCATTAGGATCGCAAATATTTGTGTTGCCGCCCGTAACACGGTAGACGAGCACGGTAACGGCCCGATGCTACACTCTACGGGCCAAAAACCCCATGCCGGTGTCCGTTTGCAAATGGTACGTTATTAAATAATAAATTTTTAATTATTATTTTTAATATAATTAAATATATTTCTAACAATTTTCTTAAATATTTTTAGGCCAATGAGTTGGGACGTCTCCCGACTCTTCCGGAACTTTACGAGCGGACCCACAAGAACAAGGCGGGCCAGTTTTTAGATGGCAAGTCCGAGCAAATCTACAACGACGTAGTTGCTCGGGTTGAGGAGCGCCAGACTCACCTGACCCAGCAGTCCGCCGACGGATTACCGGTTACCTTATCCACAACTGAAGTGGATAAGATTTACGAGGAGGTAAATTTTTTTACGTTATATCTTTTTAGTTATTAATTCATTAAATTTTCCTTTTAAATTTAACTAACAAATATATTTTTTTTTTAAGGATTGTCCCTAAGAAAAAGGGACGTACGTTGGGGATCGGTTCCGTCAATGATGTCCCGAGAGCGACATCGTCTTATGCTCAGAGACGGACCGAAGAAGTCACTAAGTTGCGTTCCGAGCTGGGCGCGACCCAAAGCCGTGTGACTGGACTCGAGGCCTTCATCGACTTTATAGCGACCACAAATCCGGAATGGGAAACTTTGTTGAGGAACATGAAACAACAAAATCCCATTCCAGGCGAGTCATCGGGCACACATAACGAGGAGGATGTTACGAGGAGGAGCGAGGAATTCTACGAGGCGATGAACGAGCCTTAGTTTTTTTTTCTTTTCGGTTTATGTATTATAAAATCCAAAACTTAATTATATATAAAATATTTTGTTGCTTCTGAATTTTATTTCAAAATTTAAATATTTAAATACTTTTATTTGATTAAATTAATAATTATTCCATTTATCAAATAAAATATAATAATTCAAAAATTGGCAATATACGACTGATTTACGTCGAAAGCTTTCCGAGTAATTCACGAGGAAACATTTACGAGGCTTTTACGAGGAATACTTTACGAGGTACTTACGAGAAAACGTGTACGAGGATTTTACGAGAAAAAGTTAACGAGGTCTTTACGAGGAAATTTTATCAAGGATGTTACATGAAAATTACGAGGATTACTTTTCAAGGATCTTACGTGCAAGTAACGACGCGCGTTTCGCGTGGTTTGCACGAGGAAAGGGAGCGAGTGATTTACGAGGATAGGCGGCGAGGAACTTACGACGAAACCTTTACTTCGTCTTTACGAGGAAAATAAAAACTCGCTACTTTACGTGGAATTGGCGACGAAATGTCCGTTACGACGGACGATAAACGACGAAACCCTTTTCCTCGTTAATTCCTCGTAAAGTCCCTTTTACGAGGAAATAACGAGGAAAATGGTCCTCGTTAAACACATGTTTTCTTGTAGTGCCAGGTATACATGTTAGTGAAGAAGATCTCAAAAGACTCCAAGGATTTCAGACTATTTGAGACAAGTTCATGGAGCTTATTACCGACTGTGACAGCAAGATCTGCTTTCTGAGCTTTGTTGTGCTCCCGGAGAATCAAGAAGTCAACAAGATGATGCTCTTTATAGGTGTATTATAGAAGCCATTCTTCCTGGTGAAGCCAAACCTAAAGATGCTGTGAAAGACATTCTCAAGGAGTTCATGGAAAATATTCGATTGAGCCTGTTGAAAACTAAAAGTTTGAACCAAACTAAAATGGACTGACAAATCATATATACATAAGTTTCAACTACAATACACAATGCGAACACACAGAAACATATACTTATAATACAAAAAAATATTTAGTCCAGATAACAACACTGTCTATACCCTAGAATATATTTAAAAAAATATACTCTAGAATATAACTTTCACTTGATCAATTGTTACCGCGTAGAAGTTGACGGAGACACAAATCTCACCATCCACAATAGAACGTTTAACACAATTCTTTAATTAATTATGGTCTTACAAGCACAAAAATATACGCATAATAGACATACAGATATATATTCTACAAACAAATATATAACATTCCGCGTGTAGCGCGGACCGACACTAGTCTTATATAAGGAACATATATTAAAGCATTAAACTGAAAGACGGCAGCTCCACTCCAAGCATACCAAAAATAATCCAACCTTGCACAGCTTTCTAACTTCTGAGAATCCTATATAAACGATGCTTAAGGTGAATGTCTCCAGCCAACCCACTCATAAACCATTTCTTCCCGGAACAACGAAATAACACTTCAATAACTTAGTGTAACGACTAGATTCTATTACACACTTTCAACAACTTCGAAAGAAAATGAAAAAATTATATAGAAGAACTTCTAAAAGCATACTAATAATTATCAGTTTGCAGATTACAATTTCGAGTGGCATAATGAGCACATAGATAGTAACACCTAAAGAAAATGCAAAATTAAAGTTATAAACCATAGACAAAAGTTTGTAAGCAGTTGAAAAGCCCATGGGCTTTCTTTACTGGTTTAAATTTGTGAGAGATTTCCAGGCTAGAAAAGCCTTTCGAGAGATTTGAATGTTGACTGACCAGTGTTCATTCACAACACCTGTTTCAGCTTCTAAATATACAACTTGCTTTCGTGTAAAATTATTTTTATGAGTTGTGTTTTGTTTATGAGTTGTTTTAAAGGTTTCTCCCTCATAAAGCTCATAGTATAAAGATTTATTTTACTTAAACTTACTATTTTTTTGTGCAAGTATAATGGGTCTCTAACACCTGTCTTCAAGTAGTAAAAACCCATAACAAACATATGCATCCATAACAGTTTGAACTTTGAATCCATAATCTCGTAAGACTCAAAATCAATATTTGAACGAATTTAAATAATAATATTGCATATCAAAATATGTTTAATCATGTTTGAATATATCCAGAACACACAAAAATTAATGACTATACACGAACAAAACTCCATAATAACAGTATCAGTACCAGTATCCATGAATATAAAACTTTCTTTTCTTCAGTAAACGAGAACGTACAATTCAGTAGTCAAAGCTTATCTAATCTTAAAAAAGAAAACCGGCTCAGAAATATATGTTTTAAAATCAAAAGAAAAGTGGGAATGGGAGAAAAAGAGAAAGTCAAAGTCTGGGAGGCACCGGAAATTCGTACAAGTCACCTAATCTACGGACCGACCAAACCGCAACTCTCTTTTCATCAGTCAATAAGGCAAACAAACAAACAAACTATCTAAGCTTCCTGTTTGGTACTTCTTCACTCTTTAGATTTGCCTTTTTTAATTTCTTATTCGCTTAACAGTGTTTTTGAATCTGACCGACCTAACATTTTTGAGAAAAGATAGCTACTCTATAAGGTCAAAACTAGAACCATCCATACGCTGCATGGTATACCATTCGGTTTATTTGCATCACCATTCAAAGCTCTTGTATATTATCTAGATATAAAAAAAATTGTAAATGAAATAACACCATGTAATCATCATGATTCTAATTCTGCAAACTGCAGGAATTTGTCTTGTTTTTCTTTAAGTTATCATAACGAATTTTTAAAATGGGATACAGAAGATATTAGTAAAGAAAAGAAACCACATCTATAAGTTAAAACCAATTATATTAATCCCCCTCCCAAAAGAAAAATTATAACCATAAATACATCGTGTATTGAGGGTAACTCCGTGTGTGATCATAGTACCACGAACCAAATCATGTGTTCTACAATATTTATATATTTCCTTGGTGTTATACGATCAATTAAAAAGTTTGTGAGAGAGAGAAAAATAATTATGCACCAATGAGCTGAGTCTATTGGCTGGCATGTGGGAGAATATAAACAAAATAAAGGAAGTGAGTCTTTTTATATTTCTAGAAAAATAAAATATAACATATAAGAGGTTTTATTTAAATAAAACAACAGATGCTATTGTAACGAGAAGATGATACATGCACTGACACTGTTCCTCTCATGCAAAAGATGCTTTTAATGCATTTTATTAATTTTAAAACCAAATATCAAAAAGAAGGAAATTGAAGCATTGCTTTTAAGCTACGTTAATTTTGCTATTCGGTTTACTTGAACTAAACATAAATGTACTATGTATCGTACATATGAAAAAGGGATCTTGTAATTTGGTGCGTGCATGCGGCTGAATTCAGAATGTTCATCCCGTGCAAAAAAAAAAAAATATTCTCCAATGAATCTGAAAATCGATTAAATAAAATAGTTTTATTATATCTCAAACATGATTAAAGTAAAAATTCGAATCAGTCGTATTCAAATTTAGATTAATTATTTTGTCATCAAAATGCTAAGAATCTTATAAATAGAAAGAGCTTTATTAGAACTAAAATAGAAATAACGTGGAAGGCATAAGAATTTTGTTTTTTTTTGTTTACCCAGTCCTACTATAATATAAGCTTTTGAAATTTATATATAAAGCTAAAATGTTTCATTTTATACGTTTACAATTGCATAAATTTAGACAATGCTATCAACATTAATTTAAATTTTCACTTATTCTGTTAAACTATTTATCGCTTTTAATCTAATTTACATGAAACCGAACTCATTTTATATATTATACTTTATATATACAAGTATACAACCAAATGAAATCAATGTTAAGGACTCCAACTAAATTAATTAAAAAAATAGTCAACAAAAGGTAAGGGTTTAGATTATCAAAGAAACTAAATTAATGAGAACCCCATTTTTATAAAATGGGGAACTATTGATATATTTAAAATATTTAGTTGATAAATTATTCACTAGATATATATCTAACGAGTAGGAAAAATATTACATTTTCTCAAAAAGGGGAAAATATTACATATATATACTGTGTGTTAAAAAAAACATATATATACTATAAATTAAATACAAGATGTGTATGAAAAGAGGGTAAGAGATAGAGAAGCAGAGGAACATGTGAGATCACATGGGCTATTGCTTACCAATCTGTGCCCCACCTCAATCCTCTAATTCATTGGTCCTCCAAATTTTATACATTCTTACCGTTTTCTAGCCACCTCAATCTTCTAACTCGTTGATACCAATTATTAAATTTATAATTGGTACGTCCACATATTTATATAGGTTACATAATCAGTATGACAATCTTTATCCAATATGTGCTTCACAAAATAGTAAGCTATACAACCCAAACCGTACACCTTATTATTACACACATGTTTATCGCTCGTTCATGAAATTATTCATTTGCTTGAAGAGCTACCGATGAAGATAGCAAAAAGAAAGAAGTATATGTAAGGTGGATATGATAAATAAATAAAAAAGGGAGATGGGCACATCTAATACAGTGGGGGAAGTGAATGAGAATGAGAAGGTGTAGTAAGCATTTGATGATTTAATTGTCAGTAGCAAGGAGTGGGAAAAGGCAAACTCTTGACTTCATCTGCTTCTCTCATATGTACTGATTTGGTTTGGCTCGGTTTGATCCGGTTTGGCTACATGATACTACACACAACCTGTTGATCTTGGATGTAAAAGGGAGAGATGGAAGATTTCACGTGGGGAAGCATGTGGGAGGGTAGGGAGAGGCCTAAACGAGGTTAAATGGATAACAAAAAGTTAAAAGAAAAAGGAAAAAGAAACAAATTGATGTTTCTTGGAACCTCTCATTGCGGATCTTGCCTCTCTTTTCCCTTTGCTTTAGCATTACTAATCACTCTTTAGTTTATTAATTAGTAACTGTTACTCTAATATATTTTAAGAGAGAAGGTGCGTGTGTATAAATACACATAACAAGTCGTTCTCGAGTTCTCCCAATCTGAATCTCTGATTGGAAGAAGAAGCTTTCTTTTGTTTCAAGAATTGAGTAAACAGAATAATTTTTAAAAAATGGCATCATGGAAAAAAACAATAGCAACACCATTCAAGAAGGCAGCAACATTCTTCAACCAACCGCAGCAATCACCAACAAAGGGTGGCCGCGGTGGAAGAATGGATGCAAAAGCGAGGGAAGAGCACGAGAGGAGGATGGTACAAGAGCTTCAAGGAGAAGTCATGGCTTGTGGTTACGATGATGTTCTCGTCATGTGGTCTATTCTAGACAAATCTAACTCCTCCAATAACCTCACTTCTTCTTAACCCCAAACCAAACACCAAACAAGAATGGTTTTCTTATCCGCTTTTTGTATATATATTAAAAGCGGTACTAGCCCCACATAGCAACCACCTCCTTCTTATCTTTTCTTCTTCTGCGGTCATGGCTTAAGGTCTGGTAAATTTTTTCTAGACGAATTATCGTCCAGAATTTGGAGATGTTACTCTCTTTTTCTTTCTCTCTCTTTTGATAATCCACGTGATTATGTTACGGTGGGATTTTTTTTATTCTGTGGAGAAAAAACTTGTCTTTCTTGAGTTCTACATCATTTGTATGAGATGATTAGCATTAATTGTTTAAGAACTCAAGAACTAGTTCCCCATAATGTAAAAGCCATGTAATGACCGAAGTTGCACATGTGTTAAATTATTAATCAGAAGACCAAAAAAAGTCCATAGTATTGAGATTGATTATGAAATTGTGGCAATGTAAACAGTATTCAACTCACCGACAATTCTGTTTTTGTTTGGACCGACTAATTAGTCAATATCAGAAAGTAAAATATAGAAAAATTGTTAATTTTCAAAGCCAAGTAATCATCATTTTTGTTGCCAAGAGGTAAGTAATTATCATATTGTTCTATCATTCTCTTTGAAGCTAGTAATACTTTTGCATTTTCGGCATACACACCCTATCCACTGAGTTGTTCCTAACTTCGGACAGACACATGGAGAGTTAAAGACTTAAAGGCTTCACGTACGCTCAAGTCAACCAAAAAAAAAGAAATAACAAATCAGTCCCAAGTAGACTGTAGACCCATCTCTGTTATAACGACAAAGAGAAAAGAAACTGTAAGGTATGGCCTAAATTTGGAGCCGGGCATTGGTTTAATTGGTTTCTTCAATTTCAGTTAGGTTTATTCCCAGACAATTACCTATAACTAGAAGAAAAAAGGAAACACAATCGTTCACTATAAGTTAAGTACGTATTCCTAATCAAAATAACAATATGTGTAGGTTAGAGTGTGATGATATGCTTTTCTCAAAAAAAGAAAAGAGTGTGATGATATGCCACACAACATAGAAGTTCGAAAAATAAATTCAAAATTCTTTCATACATTAGTATTACTCTACTCAAACTTCTGCCGATTCAAAAGAGTGCAAGTACAATACACAATAGAAACAGATCAGTAATCATCACAGAAGATTACAAAACTTCAATAAAAAACAAGTAATATTAATTTCCGAATAGAAATAAAAATAGTTAAGATGACAGCAGCTTGAGCTTAGAGGGGGGACCCAAACATTGAACAAGCAAATGATAAAAAGGTAAAAATAGAAATAGAGAGAAGAGAATAGAAGCAAAAGTACGACCGTATTATCTTTTTTTTTTGTAACTTAGGCTAGTACGACCGTATTATCGACAGTGAGTTTAATGGTTGATGATGAGATCTTATTAAACTCTCAAGTGGGACACTTTAATTCTCACAACGTGCCTTGTCCTCTGAGTGAGTCTCTCCAAACTTCTCCATTATTTTCATTTTTGTATTATACTCTTTCTCTCTAAAAATGCTCAAAGTTTGGGAAACATCTCAATCAAGAGATGGTCTCACTCAACTCTTCAAACCTAACATGTCCATTTGAGGTGAACTCCAACATCTAACATTCACCATTCAACACCAACTTGTGCTTCACCTAACCAAAGCTCAGACTTTATACACATGCCTCTGTTCTATCGGATCGGATGCACCGACTCATGTAGATGATTTTTTTTTTTTTTTGCAACCACTAATGTAGATGATTAAGTGTCTTATCAGATATGAGTCTATATAATTTGTTGCAAGAATCCTAAGTCGATGAATTGAAGAAAAGTTCCCCTAAGATCATAAGCTTCCAGTTAACCTTAGTACAACATCATTTGAGTTCGTGCTAATCTTCATTTTGAGTTCTGTCCTAAGACATATACATGTTCCACGAAACTCTTCACCTTGCATGCCTCTCTTCTCTGCCTTCAAGAGCATCAACTTCCTCATTTGTTAGCATATCCACCATTGGTTCATAAAAATCCAAGTCTTTCCTTTTCCTGTCAAGATCATTGACAAAACATTTGTTATAAAAAAAGAACTTGTTATCAAGTGGAGTTTATGAAAATCACTTACCGAACTACACTGGACTTAAAGCTGAATAATTTCACTAAGTCCATTGACAAGCCAGCCTTGCTGCACATAGAAGATGTATACTTATTAAAGAATTGTTTTGACGAAGCTCAACTATTACCAAAAGATATAACTTGGGGGTAGAGAGAATAGGAGCAACGTGTAAAGACCTCGCTGAACCATAATCAGATCCTCTGCGGCTTTTCTTGCTTAACCTACTCTCCCTAGCTGAAGTTACACTTTGAACTGCAATCTGGAAAGTAGAAACAACAATACGTCACCACCCAAGTTTAGCATTCTTGTTCTACTGAAATCCACAAAAATTAAGCTTAATGAAACAACTAGATCTTTCACCTCGTAAAGTTGTTCTCTGATGGCAAAGGCAACAGCAGGCTTCAGGAGAGGGAGAGAGAGAAAAAAAAAGAGAGACAACCAAAGATCACTTGTATCAAACATTTGAAACTGAATTTCGTTTAACTAAATAATAAAAAAGTGAATAATTGAGAGCGGTTATCTTACGCCAACTTCAGGATCTTCAACACCTAAATCCTTACACAAGGTTCTTGCAAATTCCTCAGGATCACTCTCAAAATTGTTTAGGTCCTGCAAAATGGACAAGTCAAACTACATTTTGGTTCCACGAATACACAAAACAAAAATGAAACTATTCATGACCACCACCACGTATTCTCTCTCACCCACAAGAACTGATCCTTGATGAGGGTATGATTAACTCGGAGATCAAGCTGAAAAAAGAAAAGGAAATACAGCTCATCAGCTTCTAAACATTCTATCTTTGCTCAGCAAATCACTCATTGACACAAGAGAGAGAAGAAAGGACATGTTTTTGTGTTATTTAAAACCTTGATTGGTATGATCTTTTCACCAGTGTACATATCTTGTCCTTCATATGCTCTAAAATCTGCGAGCTGAGACTGATAAAAAGCAGGACAATTTAACCAAATGTGAGCATAAACCGAAGCAAAGAGTACATCACAAAAGCAGTTTTAGAGACAAAACATACATGGTGCATGCATTGCTATAAACCTAAAGAGTTGGAAACCAATAAGCAACATGTGACTAGTGTTAAGACAACGTTGTAAGAAGATCCCCACATTCAAATTATCTACCGAGTGTAAACAAAAGTGGTAAACAGACAAAGGTCCCAAACCTGAATAGATTGAGAAATCTGAGTGTTGAACGCCTGTGGAAGTTTCAAGTCTTTAACAGTCCTTCTGGCGAAGACAAGGATCTCATTATCCGGGTCTTTAAAATTAAAAAAAAAAAAAGAATCACCTTTTTTATCACATTCCAACAAAAGAAGATATAATAAACCAAAAGCAAAGCAAAGGTAGGGTTTTTTAAACCTGAAGGGTTCCAAGTGAAAGCGTCTTTGTAACGCTGACCCTCGAATTGAATGTCCAAACGGATAGGTACCAAGTTCTCTGCAGTAGGCCTACCTCCCCCCCAACATCATCAATCACGAGGTTAGTTAGTTAGTAGTAAGCAGAGAAGACATTAACTAACATATGAACTCGATTCGAATAAGAAGAAGAAGAAGAGGAGACGAAACTTACATCCTGAACTTTACGGGACCTTTCCAACCACTAGACCCTGAAGCCTTCATCCTTCTCAATTTTTTCACAGATTCGATTTTGCACAAAGGACGACGAGAGACGAAGAGAGTGGGGGAGTTTTCAATTTCTCTTGTTTTTTCCGGCGATGCGGTAAATATTGTTTTAGTTTATTTCAGAAACACCCCTTATGTTTATGATCACTCCCACATTTCACCCCTACTTATTTTTGTGTATATACGAACTATGTGAAATTTAGGGCCGTACTATACGGGCTTTCTAGTCAGATATATGGGCCTTGAGACGGGCTTAGTCACTAAATATTGAATCAACGAGAGTACAAGACAGAGAGAATCAATCCCTCTCTCTCTCTCTGTCTACATGTTCGTGCTCCCAACAACGTTCGTGTGTTTCTTCATGGTCATGCACACATCCGAAGGTACACGATTGCAAACATGGAAAAAAAAAAAAAACTCTTGGATATTTTTTTTTATTTATATATAGAGGAAAAAAACACACTCATAGGTGTTAGATAAATATATGCATCAATCCTTCAAGTTCTTTAAGGCCTTTTGACTTTTGTTGCTGATATGCGGCAAGAGCTATGTCCCACATGTAGACTCTTCATCAATTCCTAAATCTCCCAAAACTGTGGAAACAGAGTTTTAACACCTCTCTGGTCTTGTGATCTTCAGTCTTCTCACTGTTTCAAGAAACATACTGAACAAAAAAACATCGAACCAAAGTCAGAGACACATAATATACCAAATAGGTGAAGATTATGGATATGTCAGATTCAAGATTCTTACTCCCACGGAATATCACCGACCATCATCCAATCTCCATCTTTGTCTTGATATGTCAAGACATGGCGTTTTCTATCTCGGTTACCGCCTGTATAGAACAAAAGACATTGTATGGACATTTCTTCAAAGTGTTCGGATTTAGTTAAAAAAAAAAAAATTTGAAAAAGAAGTTAAATGTTTTGTTCCAAGACTCTTACTTACAGATAACTGAAGTATCGAACATGTGAGACAGATTTTCTAACAGACTCTTGTAGCCTGAGAATGTGGAAAGATCGAGCTTTCTCCCAATGGGGACTCCTTCCATATAAACCTTAACAAAAAGAGCTCTGTGGTAACCGCGTTGACGAAGACGAAGACCCTTTAGTGTGTCTCTTAAACGAGGTTTTATAGGTGGCCAATCTCGGCTTGTCTCTCTACAGAACAAACGCAAGAAACTTCAAATGTGAACTAAAAAAAACAGAGCAAAAAACAGAACAGAAAAACAGAGTTGTGATGTAAAGAATACCTTTGTGAAGAAGTAGAAGGATAGGTGAGGCTAAGAGAGAGATTAACTGAAGATTCAGAAGGTGAAGGCTTAGTACTGTCGACAGAGGATGAGGAATAAGGAGAATAAGAGTTAGAATTCTCCATTGATGAGACCTTGAAGCTGTGTAACCTCTCTCACCTACAACTGTAACTGCATGATTCCTTATATTCTCCCTTGAGAGTGCTCTTCATGTCTCTCTCTTTTTTCTATATATCCATCTGTTTAGTAAACAATCAGAGACTAGCAGGTGTTGAGATTGGATAGGTTTATTTTAAAATGATTTTATTTAATTTTTATTTAATTTTAATCTAAATAAATATTAGTTAGAATCTAAGGAGTTCACCGCTTTAACTAAGAACTTTCAACATTTTCTATATATGAACACACATGAGTTTTGATAACCATTGTGATAATTACCTGATTAGATAACAAACTCACATGTTTAGTTCCTTAAAGCTTGTTAATAGTAAAACACAAGGTTATGGTTTTCACATTTGTTTACATGTAAGATTCGAAGTTTCCATAAAAAGGATGAATCCAAGGAAGGTTGTTCAGATGGTGTTGGAGCTAAAGTGTTAAGGCTTTGATTTAAATTTTCTCAACAGCTCAGATACTTTAATTAGGAGAGATAAAAGGGCCAAAAGGCTTTATTGTCTAGCCTTAAACAGAAACTGAGCATCACATCACTTTCACTTTCCTACATCAGTATTTGAAAACTGAGTCTATAGACTATGAACTTGTGTATCAATTTTAGACCACTCTGTTGATATGAAAACTCAATTGTCGCTGTGACACATTAATGTTACAGACCATAGAAAATTGCGGAACCAATAAAAATAAAGAAGACCTGAAGAGTTTTGTGTATGTTGTCATTGTGGAGCAGACAGATGTTCTTTTCTTTAACTATACGTTTTCTGTTAATGTCTCTTTAGGAGCCCAATCTTTTTACCTTTCGTTTTCAAAAAATACATTCATTAATTATAATAACTAAAAAAAATAATGTAGGCATTATACATTACATAGTGTTTATTGGCTGTTTGATAATAATATTACATCTTTGAATCATCATGGGAAATGTAATAATTTATTCTAATAGTTGCTTTGTTATAAAGCCTACCTTGAATGTTGGATCCTTAAGACTCCTATGAGTTATTTTGCGATCTGTCTTTGGACATGCATGTCTGTCTCTAGGGATCCTTCTTGTGAGAATTTCGATATAAATAACTTTATAATGTCTAGTAGTCTAATGATGAATGTCAAGTCCTCTTTATACTTGTAATTATTAGATAATATAAACAATTATTTAATTTTCATATACAACATGTCTAATGAGTATAATTAGTATTCATCTCGAGTTAGAAGAGTCTGGTTTAGTCGGTATAACTCATAAGTAAGAACAAAAACAAAACAAAATAATTGTTCTTTTACATTATTTTAAAGAGATCCAAAATGTTGCCATAACACTTATATATTATGACCTATCTCATGCATACATCTTTCATCTTTGCGACTATCGTAGTTTAACTTAATAATGTTAGAACAGGGAAAAAAATATCGTTTGTATCTTAATTACGTCTTTGTGACTATCGTAGATTAAACGTTTTATGGAAGTAATATATAGAGGCATGTAAGACGTTTTCTGGAAGTAATATATAGAGGCATGCAATAGAATTGTACCCAAAAGTTATAGCAAGAGAGATCATTATCATGAGATGTACTCCTAAATTAACGTGGCATGTTCATGCATAGACAAATATGCAATCATATCTCCACGTTTGCATACAACTTCATATAATCAAATCCATCATATATATAGTCCTACAAACAAAATGAATGTCTGCTAGCTGCTGATGAAAATCAATCATTTGGATAGTACTTCGTCGAAAAGTGACTCAAATGATTTTAGTTGATTTTAAGGCACGGGGTCCCTTTGGGTGATACACATTACACATAGTCATGACTCATGAGTCATGATCCATTTTAAAGAAGAAAACGAATAAAATAGCACAAGCAAAGGTCGGTAATGGGTCCAGGAAGATATATAGATCGGTCGACAGGCCGTAGATTTTTAATGTGTATTAGTCCCGAATCTTGAAAGTTAGTACGACAAAAGGTTTATGTATGTTAATTTTGTACTATATCTTGTAAGACTGCTAAAGAATATTATTTTAACCAAACCAACACGGCTGGTCCAGTGGAAATTAATTGAGGGAGCTTTGGTTCCGGTACAAAAAATTACTTGAGTTCGATTCGTGCTGATCACCGGAGCATTCATATTTTCTCTCCGGGAAAATGAGGGATCACCCATACACTACCATAAGATTATTTTAACCAGCATTAATAAATCACCAACAGAGATATCAAACTGTTTTTTTCTTAAATGACAATCCAAAAAATTATTAAACACGCAAGAAGCTCCAAAATCCAACATTAGATCCAGCCATCTAGGGCTGGTTGTGGTCACAAGTCCGAGTCTCAATGTTAGCTTGTTGGGGAAGGGATTAGGTTATATGCTCTAGTTCAGGATCCACAATGGTTAAAGGCTCGAAATTTCTTGATATCCTAAGAAGAAAATTATTTAACCTGTTAGCTAAAATTATAGTACTAACATTTACGATCATAAAATCTTTATAAATTATAACTGCTATAAAGCCTGAAAATTTGCTAATTCATTCTACCACTGTGTTAATTGCCAATAAAATTTATAACCAATAGGGTTGTGGTCTATGGTTTGTTTGTGTGCGTAGTTGACTCGCTCGTCATATGGATAATGACTAGGAACCGAGTTCCACAATTTACTAAGATGTTAGTGTACTTCACTTCGAGTGGCAAGTATAGCCGCACTTCTACAAGCCTTGGGAGTTGGGACTAGTTTGGTTTTGATCCGGAATCCATCCTATTATTAAAAATAATAGGAAATAAAGTTAATAGTAGAAATTAAGGAATAGAAACCAAACAAGGTTTATATCAGATTATCATCAATATATGGCTACATGATGAGTGTGATGTGCATGCCTTATACGCCATGCAAACAAATACACACACATAGTCTCTGACGTTGTTCTGAAGTACGTTTGAATTGTTCTAAACAGTAATTATGGTCTTAAAACCCACACGCTCTATTAATAAAGCTTTGTTTCCATAAGAAAATATCATGAACAAAGACTTTAAAAGCAAAAACAGAACAATCAGTTGTGGTCTCAATCAAAGACTTTAAAATATCAATCAGGTATAGTAAAAACGAATATACATTATATATGCGCTGCTGGTTTCGACCATTGGACTAAGAGAGACCCATGCACTTGTGGTCTTGCATTAACAGTAACAGACGTGTTCTTCTATAAAGCCAAACATAAGATTTTCAAGACTTTTACGTTAAAACGAGTTGCAGACTTGGAAGGTGTTTGATTGGTTTCAGATTTTGCAGTGGTCCCAAAGAAGGGAAAGAGAAGCCATTTCATTGGTTCGATATTCTCTTTAGCATCTTACTCTAGGTCTTCAGCAAAATCTGAAAAGACAAGTAAAAATACATTAATGTCTCTTCAACGAGCCAATGGGAACTCGAGTTCCTCTTCTTCCCCCAAGAAGCACAGAACTGGTAGTTGTTTATACTTATTTTTATGAAAAAATGTTTTTTTTTTGCTATTTATTTTGTTTTCTTTTTTTTTTAAATGGGTTTGTATAATTTTTAGACGAGAGTGACGAGGAGGAGTTGATGGTTCCTGACATGGAAGCAGCATGTGTTCTAAGCAGCAAAGCCGACGTCCGCGGAGTCAACAATCCGGAGATTGACTAGACTCAAAACGGAACTTCAACCGCCAAGCGCGGCCTTGGACGAACCCCACTTGATAAAGAATACAGAAGCCACAAGAGGTCAAACGAATCGGTCATTTTACTAAAGTTGAAACGTGAAAAACATAAAGTGATAATGAACAACGTGTGTTGTTTTTGGGTATGAAATAAACAGATTTGTTGAGGAATGGAGTATCAGCACAAGAAGCGAGGGAGAGGATGAAAGTGTATGTGAGTGATATGGAATGAACAGCTAATTAGCTGCAGAACAACAACGATGAGATTGAAGGGAAGATCTCTACGTACTTTGATGAATGAGAAACACAATGCTTCGCAGAATGCTCATCAACACTAGGCCTAAAGCTGATGACACTCACTAAGAAAAGAAAGAATAAATCCTTTTGAACTAATCTAATCTAATGTTGTATATGTTTATCTTTTGTTTGTATACAAATAACATTCAAATTGAGCGTAAAATGTGATTTGAGATTTGCATAATCAACTAAATCAAGAAAGAAAAGGTTTTAGACTTATTAAAGGGAGTTTAACTAGACAAAAGGTGTTCTATGTGCCACGTGTAAAGAAGTGTCTGGAGAATTGTTTTCGTATAGACCAAACTGCTACATGTAATAAACGAGATTACTTTAGGAATCTGAGAGAGATTTTGAAGAAGAAGATCAGAAGCAAAGAATCACCTCTAAACTTCAATGGCGCATTCTGTGGAAGGAAGAAGAAGAGCAAGCGGAGGGATGCTTCCTCTTCTGGCCCTCAGCACCGTCGCTGAGTACTACAGACTGCCGTGGAAACCTCCCGTGACGGCGGGTCTATTAGCCGCCAACACTCTCGTCTATCTCAGACCGGCGTTTATCGATCCGGTTATCCCTCACATCAACGACGTTCTGTTCAATCCAAACCTCATCCTCAAGGTAAAACCTCAAATTCGAATTCTCTCTAATTTAATTTCTTGAGAATTTTGAGATTATAAGAATCCAAAAGTTTGTAACCGTTTTGCTTGCAATAGCACAAGGACTTGAAACGATTCTTTCTATCACCGTTCTACCATCTAGACGAGCCTCACCTAGTCTACAACATGATGTCTCTCCTCTGGAAAGGGATCAAGCTAGAGACATCCATGGGAAGCACCGAGTTCGCTTCCATGGTCTTTACCCTTCTCGGTATCTCGCAAGGAGTCACGCTGCTGTTAGCCAAGTCCCTCCACGTCATCTTCGACTACGAAAGAGCCTTTTACAGCGAGTACTCGGTTGGGTTCTCGGGGGTCCTCTTCGCTTTGAAAGTCGTTCTCAATGCTCGGGACGAGGATTATTACACCAGCGTGTACGGTATCCTCGTCCCGAGTAAGTACGCCGCCTGGGCGGAGCTGGTTCTAGTGCAGATGTTTATGCCCAGCGCTTCGTTTCTTGGGCATTTGGGTGGGATTCTTGCTGGTATTCTCTATTTGAAGCTGAAGAGGTCTTCTCACTCAGGTTTAGACCCTATGAGTGTGGTGGTTAGAGGTGTTACTTGGCCATTGAAGTTTCTGAGCAGTTTGGTTAGGTCTGGAAGGAGGAGGGTTTCGGGGAGAGGAAGAGTGGGGAGAGGAACTGGGATCTGGAGATGCCAGTCGTGTACTTATGACAATTCTGGTCGGCAAAGTGTTTGTGAGATGTGTGGTTTGGGAAGGGGTAGAGGAAACGGATGGTCAATGAACAACCAGGGACAGATACATTCTTCTTCTAGTGATATTCCTTTAGATGAGCTGCGACGTCGAAGAGTAGATAGGTTTAGTTAATTCTCTGGAGTGTGAATGAAAGCTTAAGCTGAACTATATTCATTGCATTATTATATTTTCATAGTATATGATTAGAGAGCTTTCTTCAATCTGTCTTCTCTTTTCATGTATTTTTTTTATAGGTGGAGTTACGAATAGTGCTCGCTGGCAGTATGAATCTGTAACTTGTTTCACTAACTAAACTATATATTTGATCATATCCATCAGTGAGTCTCCAGCTTTGAAAATACATGATAACGGTTGTCATTCAAATACCGATTGATTGACTTTAGTGCAATGTAAAAAATGTATTGAGATAGAAAATCAAGTTTATATTTGCTTATCTCCATTATTAAATTCGTTTCTAAAAAAATTTATGAATTTACTTGTTTACCAAGATTGTTCTTCAATGTTACTAAGTTTCCAAAAAAAAAAAAACTTTCTTGTTATATTCCTAAGGTAAAGTATATATATTCGATTTTAGCAACTAAATCGAAGGAAAAAAAAAAGAAGACCTAATGGCGGCTCCTCCGCAAGTTAGGCTTCCATGGGAACTGGAGGAAGAAATACTCACTCGTCTTCCACCTAAAGTTCTCGTTCGGTTCAGAACCGTATGCAAACAATGGAACTCTCTTTTCAACGACAGGAGTTTCATCTACAACCACTTGTCTCTCCCCCGTCCTCAGTTCATCCTCCTGACCGAAATCACGATTGTTTCGATAGACATCACCGATCCAACGATGGAGTTGCGTGAGATACACTCCCACCCCCTTGGTTTAAGTTTTCATAACGCAAACATCACTACATGCGATGAGTTCTTGGTTTGTAACTATCCACACCGTTGGGAGAAGGGGACAGCGCTCTTGAATCCGTTGTTGGGACAGGTTAAGTGGATCAAGCCTTTGGTGGACGAACGCTTGGATGTTTTTGGGTTAGGATACGACAGTAGTGGACCTGCAAAGGTTCACAAGATGTTGGGGTATCTGAGAAGTCCATCCGAGGTCCAGACAAATAGCTACCTCCGGAGAGTTGTCATGAAGGTTGTGAACAATGTTTACAAGATGTTGGATTATTTTAGAAGTCCACCCGAAGAAGACAAGAAAAATGTATACGCGGAGAGAGTTGCAATCTACGAGTGTGCGTCTCAAACGTTGAGGTTTATTGATACACCTGACGAGGACATGAGGCCCATATGTGAAACAGCTAAACAATCACACGTGTCCTTGAATGGAAACTTGTATTGGATTGCTTGCAATCGCCAAACTCGTGAGTATTTCATCCAAAGCTTTGATTTCTCCAGGGAGGTTTTCAAACCTGTTTGTCCACTTCCGTTTCAAGAAAGGCATGATGAACATTTCCTTGCGGTTTTTAAGGGAGATCGCTTTTCCTTGTTAACGCAGTGCTATCTGACAAGGAAGATTGAGATTTGGGTAACGAAGAGGAAGATTGATGATAGAGAGGAAGTGGTGTGGATGAACTTGATGACTCTTACAGCAACTAACTTGCCAAAGTTGTTTAATAAGCTTTATGGTGTTAGTTACATCATCTATGACAAGAACCTAGTCATCTGTTGTGGCGACGATGAAACTGGAAAGCTTTGCTTCTATGTTGTGAAGGGAGGAGATACGTGCAGTAAGATTCAACTAGACTCTCGCTTAGACGGAATTGCATCTTGGATCACTTGGTTTTCTCACTGTGCCTATGTTCCTAACTGGACCTCGGTTCCTTTAGAGTTTCAGATTGCGTGAATTGCAAGTCTAGTATCTTATCAGGGTTTAATGTTCTTTAAATTGTGCCCTGTCCTTTGTTTTATTTCAATCTTAATGTGCATTTTGGAAGCAGTAAGTCTCAGTTTGATACAAAGATGCAACAAAAAAAAAAATCCTATAAATTATCTTTCTGGATGATAGAGACTTATAAATGTATTGGTTTCGAGATGAATGATATATGAGACTTGTTGGTTAAATAGTGTATAACCTTAGTCTATTACATGTATCTTCTTCACATCAAAGAATAATATCCTCAAATATAGACATGGGTGCTCTAACTAAGTTATAGCTAACAATTAGATGTTTTTGGACTTAATTTCAACTTACAAGCATCCGAAACTTTAATGTTGTTAAAGTTAGTTAGAGCACAACTAATTGAAACATCAAAGTTGTTATCATATGTGCTAATTCAGTGAGTAGCCGAATTTCAAACAAATTTGTCAGTAACCAAAGTTCCAAAAGACTTGAATCGTGTGCAGGCCTGCTCGTGTTTTATTACTTATTACTGCTTGGCAATTTTTATACCGAACAAATTCAACCAATACTGAATACTCCGTCCGTTTCAAAATGTTAAGTTTTTTTTACAGATTAATAAAATATACTAAATTAAGTATTAAATGCATATTTTTGTGATTACCTATTTTCTACAATTTTAAATCAATAAGAATTCAGTAAATGCAATTAATTTTCTTGAAGTTTATAACTAATTATTGATAGTTGATAAAAAATGTAACTTTTTGAAAGAAAAAAATATCCAGCCGATAATGCTAAAAAGTAAAAAAAGTCAATAAAGAAAAAAAATCTGTTTATCCAATAAAAAAAGAGAGAGGGATTCGAACTTTTGATAGTTATTTTTATGAACTATACCGATTTTCAAGATCGGAGCCATCAACCACTCGGCCATCTCTCCAAAAAATAATTTCTATTTTATCTTTTTCTCCAAATAGAACATAGCTCGATGAGTCTTTGGATATGTATCTTTATAAAATTGGAAGGAGTACACGCATGGAAAAACAAATCAAATTAACCAAAATTTTATTAAGTTTTTGTAATTTTCTGATAACTTTATTGTGAGGAAAATCAAATAAAATCAATTTTCTGTATATATAACTAAAACTGAATCGAACTTGGACGTTCAGGATTAGATGAATCTGCTCCATCTTTGAGTTACCTCCTTTGAGGAGTTTTGATTGAATGCAAAAAGAGAACACAACCGCCAGTATCACCGACAAGAGTCAAAAGAGGCGTAATAAATTAACAAACACATTTTCTAACAAGAATCCATAACGTTAACATTCACTCACTATCACACACTCTCTCTGACTTCATTATTACCCTCCCCCACGCGCTCTCCTCTTTCCCTCTCTTTAAATACAAAACACTTCTCACCAAACTTCAAAGAGAAAAAAAGAAAAAGATAACTAAAAAAAAACATCAAAACATGAACTACACTTTCTTCTTGCTTCTCCTCACTCTCGTCCACTCCACTTTCTCTTCCTTAGCTCCAACAGACCAAGTTGCTCTTGAATCAATCAGAAACTCATTAACTGACATGCCCGGTTCAGCCTTTCTTTGCAACTTGGGACTTCACAATCCCCTGACCCTTGCTCCACCTTCTCAGGCCTCACTTGCACTTCCCTCGGCCGTGTCTCCGCCTTATCTCTTGGCCCTAACCTCTCCGGCTCCCTATCACCTTCCATCTCCAACCTAACCCATTTGACCCAACTCGTTCTCTACCCTGGTTTAGTCACCGGTACCTCTCCCTCCTCGGTTCGAATACCCTCCCTCTCCTTCGAGTCATTTCCTTAACCAGAAACCGCTTAACCGGTCCTATACCAAACTCTCTCTCATCTCTCTCATACCTCCACACTCTTGACCTCAGCTATAACCAACTCTCAGGCTCTCTCCCTCACTTTCTCACAACACTTCCTCGACTCAAAGTCCTCGTCTTAGCCTCGAAACCGTTTCTCCGACAACGTGAAACCCGTCTCTAGCCCTTTGTTCCATCTAGACCTAAAGATGAACCAACTCTCCGGCCAACTCCCACCTGCTTTCCCGGTCTCTCTCCGGTACTTATCTCTCGCCGGAAACTCAATCTCCGGCACAATCACCCCCTTGGAGCCACTCACAGACCTTCAATACATCGATCTCAGCATGAACCAGTTCACCGGAGCAATCCCAGCAATCACTCTTCGGTTCCGCAACCTCATCAACGTTCTTGCAACGAAACAACTTCACATCCATCAACGCCACGTCATCGCTAACGTTACCTCAAGGCTCCACTGTTGATCTGAGCCATAACTCAATCTCCGGAGAGTTACCTCCTTCCCTCGCCGGAGCAGAGTCTCTGTTTCCTTAACAACAACCGTTTCACCGGAAACATCCCAGAGGAATACGTAGAGAGCTTGATCAACGGTACGACGAAAACGCTCTTCTTGCAGCATAACTACTTGACCAGATTCCCGTGGAACTCTGGTTTTGAACTGCCAGACTCTGTTTCGCTCTGTTTGTCGTATAACTGTATGGATACGGATCCAGTCGTCGGTTTGTCCACGTGTCCAATAGAAGTTGCGCCTCTGCTCTCAAGGCCTGCTATACAATGTTCTCGTTTTTACAATCACAGCTCCACTGGTTAAAGATCAGTTTCTCTTTTTTTGTCTGTTTGGGAAGAAAATTGCCAAAAGTGACATTTTAGAAATTGAACCGTTGTGTCTGGTAGTGGTTTCTTATATAAAAATCTTAAGTGTGGTCCTCACTTGTAAATTAGATTGTAGTGTTTATGGAATTATATACTATATTATTATTTACAGATTGGTTGTTTTCTCTATTTTGTTTGTATTTTTCGTTTCATACTGAGTTGCATGTGCCATTTGGAAGAGGAAAATTTAGACACCATTGGTTTTTCAGATATTGTTTTTTCTTATCTTCAATTAGTATTATCCTGTAATAAGAAAACGGTTGAAACTTATTATGTTCACTTTGTGGTCTAGATATCACTCAAGATACCGTTTACGTAGAAAAAATATCTATTAGTTCCAAGCTTGTTGGATATTGGATGAGTTCAGAACTTGTTTAGAAGGGGCCTAATGGTGTTGATTTTATTAAAAAAAATTAAACAACTTAAATTCGGACAAGTAATTGTTTACAGACATATGACACAGAAATTTGAATGTAATAAAGCAGCATAAAGCTATTTGATTTGTCAGAAGAATGTTTAAAAGGAGTCCATGTGGAATCTTGTCGTACTTTGATTTCCGTTCCGTTCAGTTCAAATAATACCGATCTTCACTTATAGTTTTGCACTGACCTATTAAGCTCAGAAGAGAGGAGAAACTAAACTGAAAGGTAGACGACGAGGTTTTTGGTAGCTAGGGATATCATTTCAGTCTCTTCCTCTGCTGCTTTGACCCTTCATTTTCTCCCAAATTCTTCTCCTCCTCCGATCGTTAATTAATCAAAAATAGTGAGAGAGAGAGAGAGAGAGGAGGTTAGAGATGACGTGTCGTAGTCACAGATATAAAAGGGTACGAGAAAACGTCTCATCCTTCTCCTTCTCTCTCTCTTTGATCTTTCCCTCTTCTCTCCTTCAAATCCGTTCTTCCTTGAGATCATTTTCCCTTCTCTTTACAAACTTTTGTTTCCTTCTCTCCCCTCTTGTCCTCTTGTCTCTTCTCTCATCAGAATGAACGGCAAGGCCTCTGTTTCCAAGGAGCTCAACGCCAAGCATTCCAAGGTAGGTTCCCTTTTTTTTTGTTTTCCTGCCATCTTTTCTTGTTTTCATCATTGAAAGGTTAGTTTTTTACTGTGTATGTGGGTTACTACAGATATTGGAAGCACTTTTAAAGCATCCAGACAATCGAGAATGTGCAGATTGTCGATCAAAGTAAGCATCATGATACTACCATTCTTCTTAATTTATTCAACAGAACGTCAGAACGATTAGAACTTCTATGTGTTGTTTGATGATCTATCTCTATTTTTTTTTTTACAGGGCACCGAGATGGGCAAGTGTGAACCTTGGGATATTCATATGCATGCAATGTTCTGGAATCCATCGCAGCCTTGGTGTCCACATCTCTCAGGTTTCTTCACTTTTTTTTATTCTTTCTGTTGAAACATGCATGCATCATACACATTATTGATCTTGATGGGTTTATCTTTTGGGGAAACAGGTAAGGTCTATAACCCTGGATACATGGCTTCCAGATCAGGTTGCTTTCATGCAATGTAAGCTCCCTCTTTTCTAGTTAATATATATAATTAATTAACCCCATTCAGTAGTTGAACAATCATCATTCTTGTTCTCTCGCTCTAGCTATCGGTAATGCTAAGGCAAATCAGTACTGGGAATCAGAATTGCCTCTTCATTTCGAGAGAAGCTCAAGCGACGCATTTATAAGAGCCAAGTATTGATTCTTTTCTATATATTTCTAAATAGTTTTTTTTCTTTTGCTGCATTCTTCATCTTGCTTTGCTTCTGTTTGTGTTATAGATACGATGAGAAGAAATGGGTTTCACCGGGAGGGATTCAACCGGCTCCTGTAGCTAACCAGCCAAGCTCCAAAGTTAGTCACTTGGTAGAGAGAGGACATAAGCCAGAAACTCCAACGAAAACGAGAACTCGTTCCCTTGATGAAGAGTTCCTTCTTAAGCATGTTCTTGAAGTTACACCACCAGAAACAAGAATCCGTGCGGTATGGTAGTATCTCACCAGATTGACTTAAAAAAATATCTTGTGTTTAACTGTGTGTCTCTGCAATGCAGGGTTCGGTGGATATGAAGATGAAGGATAATTTATTTGTTCTACCTCTACCAGTGGGGATAGATGTTAAGAAACCAAATCAAAAGAATGATATTTTCTCCGGAGATTTGTATCAGAATAGAAGAACCACCATTAGCACCACCCTCCAGCTGGGCTACTTTCGACTGTAAGGCTTAAAGACTTTGACTCTTTTCCTTTTTAATCTTACTGTACGTGAATTTGAGGTTTTGATTCTTAAATCATTAAATGTGAATGAAACAGGAAGAAGAGAACAAATCATCACTTGGACTTTTAATTATAGTCAACAGGTTGTCAAAGATGGGGTTATGATGAACTCAAATCAACGACATAAGTTTGTTCTGTTAATTTCTATGTTTTTATTGGTCTTTCTATAATATTTTTCTATATACAATTTTGGTTGCTTGTAACTAAATCATTGAAGTACAATGGTAGAGTGTGAGAGAGAGAGATCTTGGACCAAAAGAAAAAGCAATATACAAAAGTCACCAAAGTGTATTATTTTGAATTGTTGTACAAGCAACATCAATTGATTTGGTCCATAATGATTGCAGCAGTCAGTTTTCTAAATGTCTCATCTAATGATTGCTTCTTATTTTCTACTCCATTGGTTATGTACGATTCAAGGAAGGACTAATTACGTGGATGTGTAAATGCTTACGAGAGGAGAGTGGCCCAAATACCTTGTAACTCTGATACTTGAGAATTTTTTAAGTTTTTTCAAGGTGTTTGGTCACAGGAGGTAATGGATTATGTGACTGCTCTCGCCTGTCTTGGCACTGGAGAGTACAAATGCATTATGGGTTTCTGCTTCTTAAACCAACACAATAATATCGATCCACAAGTATGATTTGATATGATATCTACCTACCTGCTTTTGTATATGTTCAGTGATGGAGTTTAGTATGTTATATATATATGGTTGCTCATGACTTGTATGGTTTTTGTCTTCAATCTTCATGGTTATCATGTTGCACACGAAGAGAAATTGCCACACCCACATATTGTGTCTTCCCAGTCTACTAGTACTTTAAAAGAATTTTAAAATATTTTCTAAAAGATAAATATAAATTATATTTATTTTTTTTATTAATATTATAAATTTTCTTTTTTTTATCAATATTTTAGTATAAATTTGATTTAACTGAACATTAAAATTAAGATAAAACCAATTTTGTTTATTTTGAATTATATTTAAGAATGTGCATGTATATATTTAAAATTATAATCTTAGGTAAATTTTTATATCTATTTATTTTAATTAAATATATTAAATAAATATGTAAAATTTCAGAATTGTCAAAAATTAAAATTAAACAATATTTATAAAATTTGTAAATATATATAAGAAACTTATGATTTTACGATTTAATTTGATTTTATGATTTAATTTTATAATTTTCTAAAAATATGTATATATTTTTGAAATATTTTTAATTTAAATTATATTTCAAAATTTGAAATGCCATAATTGAATATATTTATTTTAATGATGATTTATGCGTTATTGCCATATTTTTAAAAAGTCCAAAAATAGAAATCGATAATAAATATAATATATGAGTTATTATCATATTTTAAATTTTTTATCAAAAATATAAATTAACATTAAATATAATTGTTCATGTCATATTAATCTATAAGACATGTCATCAATTTTATTAGTTATGTCATAATTATTAATCTAGGTGTTTTAATGCACCATGTGTAGTGGTGAATTTTTTAAAAGTTAAATTTTATATTTTAAAATGTAATTTATTAATATTATATATTTTATTATTTTGACTAATAATTAATATAAATATCATTAATTAAGCATAAAATTAAGAGAAAATATTTTTTTTTATTTTAAATTATATTTAAGAATATATATGTATATATATAAAGTTAAAATCTTAGATGAAAAAATTATTTATTTCATTTGGTTAAATTATTAAATCAACTTGTACAAAATTACTAAAAATCATATAAAATTGTATAGTTATCAAAATTTAAAACTAAATAATATTTATATAATTTGTAGATATCTAAAAGAAACTAATGATATTACGATTTTTTTTTAATTCAGAAAATTTAGAAAATTTTAGATAATAAAAATTTTATTATTATAAAAGTAAAATTACTGTATATAATATTTCGAAATTCAAAATATCATATTTGAATATATTTATTTTAGTGATGATTTATGAGTTATTACCATATTCTACAAAGTTTACCAAAAATATAAATCAATATTAAATGTAATATATGAGTTATTGCCTTATTTTAAAAAGATTTCCAAAAATATATATCCCCTAGTCTATATTTGAGAAGTGATTTGCCACATGTCATATTTAACCATATGACATGTCATCAATCTTAATAGTCACGTCACAATTTTTTTTGTGAAAACGATTGTAGAGAAGACATGTGGCAAATTACTTCTCAAATATAGACTAGGGGATACACACTTTTGGAGTTTCACATTGCAAAATTGAAAATACAATTGTATCTTGGTTTTGGTTCCAACGGATACGGAATATTCGGTATTTAAACCGAATCTGACCTGATTAAACCGGATTAAATTTTCGGTTTGTCTCAGGCGCGCATCTTTAACCGAATAAAACTCTTCTCTCGCCCCTCTATACTCTCTTTCTTATCCGTTATGGCTTCCGTCGCTTTACCGGCGTTCACCTGCCGGAGCTCATCAGAACCGACGAAGGAGCTCCGCGTCTGCACCAACCGCACCTGCCGAAAACAAGGCTCCTTCCAGATCCTCGAGACGCTAACCTCCCTCGCGCCTCCCCAGCTCCGAGTCAATCCCTGCGGCTGCCTCGGCCGCTGCGGCTCGGGTCCGAACCTCGTCGCTCTCCCTCAAGGCCTCCTCCTTCGTCACTGCGCCACGCCTTCTCGAGCTGCTGAGATCCTGTTCAGCCTATGCGGCGGCCGCGAAGCTTCCTCTTCCTCTTCCTCTTCCTCCTCCGTCGCCGTCGCAGAGGCTCTCGCCGCTTTAGCGCTAACCAACAATGCTCTCTCTCAGATCGAGATTGGGAACTTCGGAGATGCAGAATCACTTCTCACAAAGGTTTATTAAGTGTATGTATATACTTTTGTCTAAGATTCACTCTCCGTGAGCTTTGTCCATGGATTGCGTTTATTGTTTCGCAGGCTTTAGAGATGAAACCATACGGTGGCTTGCATAGAATCTTCAAACACAGGTACAAGAAGATACACAGTTGATTTCTTGGATACTGTTTATTCATAGATTGAATTGTTGGAATCTGGGGATTGCAGAGCAGTAGCGAAACTAGGAATGCTTGATTACTCTGGTGCTCTTGAAGATATAAGCCAATCTCTAGCTTTAGCTCCCAACTATTCCGAGGTGATATACTCAAGAGATGTGGTGGCTCTTTTGAACTTCTCTATGTAAGCTTACTGTTTGGTTCTGTTTTTTATATATATACCAGCCCTACGTTTGCCAAGGTGATGTTTACGTGGCACAAGGTCAATATGATCTCGCTGAGAAGTCATACTTGAAATGTTTGGAGATTGATCCTACCCTTCGCAGATCAAAATCATTCAAGGTCCGAAATTTTATTTAGCATTTTAAGCATAGTGGTGTCTTCAGTTTCTTCTTAATCTTATTTGAGAACCTATGTTCGAGAGGAGTTTCATACATTGGTTTGGTGTTTTTTAACTATCCTTGCAGGCGCGGATTGCAAACCTTCAAAAGAAAGCTGTTGAAGCAGATGTATCCTGACATTTGGAGTTGTGTTGGATGGATATAGCTCACTGCATGTCTGTCAGGGTAATTTCTTTTGTCTCTGTCAAGACCGTTACAGTAATGTCTCTTTCTTTGGGTAGAGGGGTTTTCAAGAGTTCCGAAGTATGTTGTATAGGTTATTAGTATATTATCAAGTGGTAATGAGATTACCCTTTCTATATTATTCAAGCTCATGATATATAATTATTCAAGTAAATGACATTATTTTTGGTACTAGAGAGAGACGACCCAAACAACAAGCTGCCTATCTTTGAAAATTACTCATCCACAGTACTCAAGGAGCTACATTAATACTTAGCTTCTGGCCATTCTCACAGTGATCGTACATTGCACAGATGAAACAGTGCTCTCCAACCTCTGACATAACTATCGAGTCGTTGCCTTTGGTGAAGAGAGAGATGTAATTGTCTCTTCCACAATCTGCGTATGCCGTGGAGTTAACTTGCATAACGTTATGCTGGTCCACGTTGTAGTTGAAAACTGTTGAAGAAGAGAGTCAGATTTAGCCAGGATGGGGTTGGTCAAACAACTGATCATAGTTACTTGCAAAATGGTATGGAACAGAGGACTACTAGAGAAGAGTAATAGGAATCCTTGTCTAGGAGTTGGGGAAATTACCTAAGACATCACCGACATGAAATTCTCTTCCCTGTGTCCAGTTGGTATAGTTTGTCATGAGGTCCCAACCAGAGCTGTCGCCAACTGTATGGTTTGTTCCTTCAGATTTTAGCATGAGAGACGATAACGAGCAAATGGCAGAGAATATCATCAAGCTGGAGAACCAGCTTCCCTGCTGAACTGTTATCAGTCTAAGCATTGTTAAAAAGAGTATCTCTTTGCCTTTGTTTTCTCTATTTTTTTCTAAAGCTCAGTCTAGGTTTATAGCAGTAAGCATGTATTGGGTGGGAAGGTCATGACATTATCGTGTTTGCTAGATTAGATAAGTCATGTAAACCCTACATTGGTGGATTGAGGAGTCACATATAGTTTGCAGTGTGGAACAAACTGTGCATCAGGACGATGCACTAAATAGCATTAAACGTAACAAGGCCGTAGAACATACAACAGCAATGTATGCATTGTTCATAGTTTACTAATACAACAAAGGATAGATTAATTAGGCAAATTGAGAAGTGCAGCATGATGGAGCAGCTGATGGGTTAAGGCTGGACTTTGTGAAGAGGTTGATGTTGTTCAGCTTCTTCAACCACTTGAATCCAGTCTTGTCTTCGGTTTTGTTCTCCTTCTTCTTCTTGGTCTTGTACTTATCCAGGCCAAAGCAGCCGGTTGAGACCTTATCATAGACAGGCTCGGAGTTCTGCGGTGCCTGAAGTGAATAGATGCGGTTTTGGAGGATGCAGACCTTGTGGAAGTGGTCATCTCTCATCTTAAGCACACACCTAGCGAGACCAACAGCTTCGTTCTTCATGAACAAGGCCTCAGTGGCTAGCTCTCTGTTCTCCTCCAAGAGAGAAGTGACTTTGTATCCAAGATTAGCGTTTTCCTCCATAGCCACTTCCTTCTCCATCTCCAGCAACATGACGAACTTCTTCAACAGCTCTATGGTCTTGGCGGCTTCACAAAACTGCTGCTCCTTGTTGAGTAACTCGTGTTGCAGAATCTCCTTGTCCAAGTTTGCAGCCACGAGTTGGGACACGAGCTCATCGACTTTCTCTGAGACCGCAGCAGGATCTTCCATCTGTTGAAAGGATAAGGTGCTCTCGGAACTTATCTCGCTACCGGAATCAACCTCTGAAACGCAGTCTTCTTCGTCGTGGAGGAGATGATTGGGATGAGAAGCCGTGGGTTTAAGCTGCTGGTTCGGTTTGCTTTGATGAGAACGGCCCAAGAGAGTGACGTAGCCGTTGTAAAGGTCAAGACAAAGGGAGAGAAGGAGAGGTCTTCTCTGGTAAAACCATTCAGCACGATGAGCAAATGTATCATCATCTCCTTGGCTTTCTTCAAAGGCAGATTCACGCAGGAGTTGCATCCGAGCTTCAAGGTCTGTTGTTTCCAACATTTTCAGACAAGAAAGTGATGAGAGAGAAAGAAGACAAACAAAAGAAGAGAGAGAGAGAGAGAAAGTGGGTCCAACTGTAGTATGCTTTTGTTTTTTGAAAATTTGAAATTGAGGAAAGCTCCAAAAAGAAAGGAACAGTACCGGAGAGAGATGGCAAATGGGGAGGAAGATGAGTCACGACGTCCATGGAACCTTTGCTCTTCATCTTCTTCAAACCTGAAAGATACATGTTCTTGTTAGTCATTTTTATAAAGAAAAAATGTAAATATGCATAGATCCAGAGAAAGAGAGATGATATAGACATTGATGGCTTTTCCAATAACGTAATAAATGTATAGAAAGAGATCTTACGATCAAGGAGATTATTAATGAAGATTTTTTTAGTAGGAAGAAGAAGAAAGATACAAACCTTGAAACAGAGAGAGTGAAGAGAGCTGACACGTCTGGTCATTTGCATCAGTGCAGAGCATATAACAGGCAAAATCCGCCAAAGCAACAAGCATTTGATTTTGTACCACTAATTTGTTAACACGTCGCTAGACATACTTGGATTTAGCCGTTGCGGCCCATTTACTATTGGGCTTAAAGGCTTTCATCATTTGAATTTTGAGATTCAAATGGGTAGCAAAAGCAGAAAGAGGGTACTGTAGATAGCATGTGTAGCGTTGGTGGCGATGAAATTTTAATTTTGAACTAGATCATGACCCGCTCGACCGAGCGGGAATCTTTTTTTTTTTATCTTTGTTTTTACTAAATGTTATACATGATCGCCAATGTGTATTAATATAAAATTTTGATAAATAACAATGTGTACTAATGTGTTTAAGTAAGCAATGAGTTTAATTACTAAATTTGATTTTTAAAAAACTTACATTGGGGTACTATTTATATGAAAATATGTGTAACATAATATATTTATATATTATATAAACATATGCACACCCGCACGGGTTTTATTTTTAAAATGTATTCTATATTGTTTAATTTTATGTAGTATCGAGTTTGTATAATTCAATTTTGTGTTTAAAGAACAATATCAAAACTGTCTTTCGTATGTAAAAATAACATTTTGCAAGCACGAGTTGTGTCTTTTTATTGTAACATAAAATTTTATATAAAACTTATGTTTTTTGTACATTACGAATTTAATCTTTTAAAATAATTATTACGTAATTTCAAAGTGAATTTTATCTCTGAGGTCTAATATATTTTGTGTGTAATGGTTCAAAGCATTTTCGATATATATTATATTTCAGTTTGGTTTGTTTTTAGTATTATTGTATAAGTATAATACTATACAATATTACTATATTCTATACAATATATGAAGCTATGTGTTATTTGTTTTAGAAAGTAGATTAGGCCCAACGTAGTTATAAGAATAGTCATATCTTTATGTATGTGTCTATGACTTATCTACCTAATGTTATTCGTACTAATAAAATTAATATGGCCAATGAAAATATACTGATCAATTTAAAATGAATTGTATAGGGTAATTATAGAACGATTAATATTTTTTAGTATTCTTAGTATATATCTTATTTAAATCGACATGTAATAAATGTAAAAATCATATATGGAATATGGACAAGAAGAAGAATTGTATTTAAGGAAATACATCAAGGCAAAGTTAGACTATGGTACGTATTATATATAAAGAATGAGACATTTAATTTAAATATATGAAATCCACTTTTAAAAATCCACATAGAAGAAGTTGTAATGTTCCTGTTTTAATAAGATAGATTCAGATCAGTAATGGCAATTATTGATCTTATGGCAGACTTATATAAACGAATAAATGTCCCTTTTTGAAAAAGGAAAAGTAACACGTTATTAGTATTATCTATTCTACTAAACGAAGAAAAGAAGGCATGATGACCTTCAAGAACCTGACAGGACAGGAGGGTAAGTAAAGACATAAATGTCAGACACGCGACCAGTTTATTCACACTCTTAAATTCTTAATTACTTGTTGCGCAAATTTTTTTTATTAATTATTTGTTATGTCAAAAGTTATATACTTGTTAAAACCTAGTAAACTGCATTGGAAAAAGCTAAACCGTGAGTTGGTGAGAATTCCAGTCTAATTCCTTTTAAAAGTAAGCTCAAATTTGACACTTCCATTCTATTTGTTATATAAAATAGTTACACGATTTAATCATTTAGTAAAGTATAGAAATAAAAATGTGAACAGTTGAATTAACATAAATTATGAAACTTCTTGAGGTTTTCCTTCTTCCAACCTTTTTGATTTACTTTTACTAACTAAACGAAATACTTATTGAAGTTTCGTCGATGCATACGTGCTCAACAAAAGATCCAGTATGTAAACATTTCATTTTTGTTTTCATTTTTGACTCATAAATATTCCTTCAACGGTAGATGTTTTTCTTTTCCTCATAAAACTATATAATATGTCATTCTTGACGGGCTAACTCCAAATACACAAGTCTCTGTCATCATCGTCGTCTTCTTCTTCTTTCTTTCATCGTTTTGTACCTTTTTCCAGCTAACCCTAGGCTCTTTGGGGCACCATCTTCTCGTCCAAGAACATGGCTTCCCCTAACGAGAACGATGAGTTCCCTATTCTTGTTCCAATTCCAGAAGCAAGATCTCGTGCTAACACCAGGGCTTTCAACTCAAGGAACCGTAGCGTTTCCTTCTCTAATTCAACCTACTCCACTAACAGAGTTGACAACTCAATCGTTGCTTTAGGCTACACAGGCCCTCTTCGAACACAGAGAAGACCACCTCCCTCACTACAGATGAGTGGTCCTCTTTACTCTACTCGTAGACCTGATCACTCTTTCTTCCCTCCCTCTCCTGCTCAACCTCTTGACTCCTCCCTCTCCTCCTCCTCTACCGTTGATGTTCCTTCTGAAGAAGATGAATTCGTCTTGAAAAACGCAAATCTATTGAAATCTGGACAGCTAGGGATGTGTAATGATCCTTACTGTACCACTTGTCCTTCTTACTACAACCGCCAAGCTGCTCAGTTTCACACTTACAGAGTAATTTCTGACTCTAGGGTAAGTTTGCTTTTACTTAGCTTGAGACCCAAGTAAACATTGACAAAAAAAAAAGAATATTTGTTTTCTTTTTTATTGTTTTGTAGTTCCACAGTGCTCTTTATGATGATGCTAGAGGTTGGGCTAAGCGATTTGCTTCCTCTGTTCGTAGATGCGTACCTAGAATCATGAATCCTCATTCCAAATTCGTTCAAATGTGGACTCGTTTCTTAGCCTTTTCATGCTTGTTGGCTATCTTTATAGATCCTGCCTTTGTGTTCCTCTTATTAATCAGACACGTACGTCTCTTTCTATTGCTTTGTTAGTATCTTCTTTGATTGTCTATGTTTTTTTTTCTCATGAGTTGTTGAGACTATTACAGGACAACAAATGCATTGAGATTGATTGGCTTAGGACAAAAGTATTTGTGTCTCTGAGAAGTATGTCGGATCTTATATTCTTCATCAACATTCTGCTTCAGGTTCGTCTCCTCTTTTTTCTCGTCTCCTATGTATAGAAACTTTTTTTTTGGCTTTAATGTGTGTTTCTTCCTTGTCATATTTATCGCAGTTTCGGTTGGCTTATGTAGCTCCTGAGTCTAGAATAGTTGGTGCTGGCCAGTTAGTTGATCATCCAAGAAAAATTGCTCGCAATTACTTGCGAGGAAAGTTTTTTCTTGACATGTTGATAGTGTTACCTATGCCACAGGTTTGTAGTATTAAGCTTTTGAATAATGTTAACTAGCTCTCGAAGATGATTCTTTTGACCATAAGATATCTCTCTCATGTGTGTTGCAGATAATGATATTGTCGATGCTACCAGAACACTTAGGCACACCCAGGTCAAAATTTGAGAGGAATAGTATACGCGCCGTATTTCTATTCCAGTACATTCCAAAGCTATATAGGCTACTTCCACTTATTGCTGGACAAACACCGACGGGGTTCATCTTTGAGTCGGCTTGGGCTAATTTTATTATTAATCTTCTCACCTTCATTCTTGCTGGACATGTTGTTGGTTCTTGCTGGTATCTTGCAGGGCTTCAGGTAAGTGGCCACTTTCTGTAATGTTTTTTTTCAAAATTCCTTTTTGATTATTATTATGTTTGTATTGGTTTCTTTTCAGAGAGTTAAGAGATGCTTGTTACATGCTGGAAATTACACGGTGGAACGTAGGAATCTTATAGACTGTGCTCGTGGGGATATCTATGTACCGGAGCCACTACGAGCTCTGTGGAGAGATAGTGACAGTGTCAATGCTTGTTTTCAAGACGGTGGTTTCTCGTATGGGATCTATATGAAGGCAGTTAATCTTACTACTCAACATGATATCTTCACAAGATTCAGTTACTCTCTGTTTTGGGGATTCCAGGTAAACTAGGCTCTATTAGTTTTTTCTTAAGTCACTCTTAACTAATGTCAACTTTTTTTTTTTTTTAAATTCTGAAAGCAAATAAGCACACTTGCTGGAAACCAAATGCCAAGTTACTCAGTAGGGGAGGTTTACTTTACAATGGGAATCATTGGACTAGGGCTTTTGCTTTTTGCTCGGCTTATCGGTAACATGCACAACTTCCTTCAAGCTCTTGATAGAAGGTATAATACACTTCAATAATGTTTCAAGAGAGAAAATACTTGTAACAAATGGTGACTCGTTTTTGTTTTTGACTGTGATGATGATGATTTGTGCTTGTAGGAGGATGGAAATGATGTTGAGACGGCGTGACGTGGAGCAGTGGATGAGCCATAGACTGTTGCCAGAGGATATAAGAAAGTAAGTTCACTTCATAGCTTCTTAAACTTTTGCTTATCACTTGAATTGGGCTGAACTAACTCGGTGCTTTTTGTTCAACAAACGCAGGAGAGTGAGAGAGGCTGAGCGGTTCAATTGGGCTGCTACTAGAGGAGTTAACGAGGAACTCCTTTTTGAGAATATGCCTGATGATCTTCAAAGAGATATAAAACGCCATCTCTTCAAGTTTCTCAAGAAGGTACCATAAATCTCTTTCTGCATAGTGTACTTTCCAAAGAGGTAATTCTCAACCATAATGTTCTGAATTGTTATTGGTTTAGCAGGTGAGGATATTTTCGTTAATGGATGAATCAATCTTAGATGCCATCCGTGAGAGGCTGAAACAAAGGACGTACATAAGGAGTAGCACGGTGTTGCATCGCAAAGGTCTAGTTGAGAAAATGGTATTCATAGTGAGAGGTGAGATGGAGAGCATTGGAGAAGACGGTTCTGTTCTGCCATTGTCAGAAGGAGACGTTTGTGGTGAAGAACTTCTCACTTGGTGCCTCGAACGCTCTTCTGTAAACCCTGGTACGTACGCTTATGCTAATATCTTTGTGGTCTATATGTTTGAAACTCTCAAAGATTGGAACTGAATAGGTTAATGAAACTTCCAGATGGGACAAGGATAAAGATGCCGACAAAGGGATTGGTTAGCAACAGGAATGTTAGGTGTGTGACAAATGTGGAGGCGTTTTCGCTGAGTGTAGCAGATCTTGAAGACGTAACAAGCTTGTTCTCAAGATTCCTAAGAAGCCATAAGGTGCAAGGAGCCATAAGGTATGAGTCTCCTTATTGGATGCAGATTCAAGTGGCTTGGAGATACCGAAAGAAACGACTTGAGAGGTTAATGTTACAGGATAACAGAGTGATGAAAGAGATGAGTGATGTGCCTAAAGGTTATCGGTTAAGTTGGTCAGGTGTTGTCGAAGGAACTGAGAAACAACTTGATACACGTGGAAGCAGCTAAGCGGAGGAGAATAACATAGACTAGCATCTATATAGTGTTTATCAGCATTGAATTATACACTCTCCCATTTTGTTAATATTGGTTATAATAAAGCATAGGAAGCCCCATTGGGTATAAGTTTCTAAAATTTATTAGGCCTGGGCATTTTACCCGGACCCGAAGACCCGACCCGAAACCGACCCGAAAAAACCCGGTCCGGGTAGGAATCGACCCGATCAAATTACCCTATCGGGTCTTGTTGCAGAGGATCCGCGGGTCTTGGACCCGACCCGACCCGAATTCGAAACCCGGCGGGTACCCGAATTAATAATGTAAATTAAATAAAATGAATCAAGGGGGAGTCGAAGGCGGGTTATTTGTCTACAGAGCAAAGGAGTCAACCACTAGGAGACAACCATTTATTGTTCTATCTCGCATAGTTTAGTATATATACACATTTTAATATAATATAAACATAAATTTTAAATAAAATGTCAAATATTTTCGGATATATTAATATTTTCAGATTTTTTTTTGTATTTTTAGGTATTTTTTAGGTCGAACCCGAACCGAACCCGACCCACAACCGAACCGATAAATTCTAGTTACCCGAATGGATCCAACTATATAAGACCCGACCCGACCCGGACCCGGTACGACCCGAATCGATCCGGAACCGAATATTTGAAATTACCCTATCGGGTCCTAAACTCCTAAACCCGAAAGACCCGGACCCGAAAGGACCCGTCCTGAACCCGGCCCGACGACCCGAATGCCCAGGCCTAAAATTTATGTTGTTGTGTTGAATTAGACACTCTACCATCTTAAATATATCTGTTTTTGTTGTCATGCGATATAAGTATCTTAAATTTCTATTGAAAACAATCTGGTTTACCTAGCCCGATGGATACAAAACAATTGTACACAATTGTAAACAAAACAAAATACAACAATTGTATTCTGGTAGACATAAAATACAATTGTAAACAAAACAAAGCTTGTTTGGCATCTAAACATTTTAGTTATTTTTTCACATATTTAGTCTAGTTCTGCAAAAAAAATATAGGGAAATTGCATTGTATAGTCTTTAAACAAATTATAGTTCACTCTCTTACCAAATGCCTTACTTCACCTATACATTGCATTTCTTTTATATAATATTGTCATATTACTCTTAGCAACAACCAGAAAACCTAAAAGATAAAAATTACATCCATTATTCTCAAAAAGTAAATCGTGGTGAACTTTTATTCACCCATTTTTCTCAGAAAATTTTTAATGGTTCATTTTGAGAAAGATGATTTAAATTGTTCTCAGATCTACACCAAAATATTTTGTGAAGAAGAAAACTTACGAGGTCTCAAGCGGCGAGGAAGGAACAAGGATTCTGGGTTTGAAGAATTGAGTTCGGAGGATAAGATGAAACCATAGAGAACAACAAGGCGACGTCGTAGTTTCTGATTTGATTTAAGCTCCTTTAGTGTCATCAATCTTGAGTATTTTTTTGTTATTTATTTTAAATTGTTATGGTATGTCGCATTGTTATAGTATAGTGATGAATATTTTTTTGCAGGCGAATGCTCCTATCACCATGTCTGAAAAAGAGGAAGATGTGAAGAAGATAACTTGCCGGCTATACTATCTGCGGTGAAAAAAAGTTATAGTATAGTATGTGATCTTTAGTGCAACTATTTATGTAAGTTTATGTTACTATACTATTTCAGATATAGTCATATTCCACTCTTGTATTTCTATACTATTTCTAAAAAAATGAACAATTTATCGTGACTTTCAATTTCAGCATTTTTCTTTTTCGTCGTGTCCTATAATAAATAATAAACTTATCAATGTCCTATTCTATTTATTGGTTGTAAATTAGTACTCTTTCATTGATCAGTGGTAACACACGTCAAATTACCAAACTAAATCATATGAAATGGTTTTTGTATTTCTATACCATTCGCAAGAAATGGAATAACATTTACATCTTTATTTTCCACTGATATTACTAAACATATACTTCTTGTTACTCCAATTCAATCACCTACATATGTACGATTGATATTATTATCACCATCAATTGTTTCGGAAATTTATTCTTTGCCATTTTCAAATTTACAAGTCCAAGTCTATACAATAATTCATATTTATATATATAGTATTGTTTAATAATACATGATATTATTTACTATTTTCACATTTTATAATTGGTTTAGGATTTATATTTGGGTTTAGGGTTCAGTAATCAGGGTTTGGGGTTTAATATATAGAGGAAAGGATGATGTTTAGGGTTTAGTATTTTTGGGGTTGGGGTTTGGAGTAAGGTTTAGTATTTAGGAGTTGTGAGTGAATTGGGAGTCCTATTCTATTCCGATGATATGGTATAGAAAACTCGAATGCATATTTACGTGGTAAATAATCATGTGGTGTTGCCGTGTTGGTGGCATTACATAGTGTAATAATTAATAGTGGAGTTTTACAACCGATCACGTCATCTAATTCTCATTTGCAACGGGAGAGAGCATAACTGGAAGAAAGACGTGCTAAATGTTAGTTTACTAATTATGTTAAAATCAATGATATCTACTTAATTTTCATTCTATTTTGGTTATTCAGCAAATTAACCCAAAATACATACATAACTAAGAGTTTGAAGTTTGATTTTCATTTTATTTGGTGTGCATAAAATATTTTCTATAAAATTTAAATGTGGTTTAGATTTTTTTTTTTTAATTTTAGCAAAATATATAGAAGTGTTAGAAAATATACATAAAATTCTATTGTGAATATAAAGAAAACAATACAACTATTTGTTTCTACTTATATAAAATGTATACTAGACCTTTGATCCGCGCATCCGTGCGGATGTATTTTTCAAATAATATGTTACTATTTATTTTTCATGTCACTATTATATACCATATATGTGTCATCATATAATTAATCGTATTTTATACGTACAATCATATAAATAATCATATACTTAATAATATTTTATATGTGTCATCATATAAATAATCACACATATCATATTTTTACAATTTAATGTGAAATATAAAAATCATAATTTAAGTGAGTGTTTGAAATTGGGCTTTGTATTATATTTTGTTTATATATATTGAAAACATTTGTTTATAACGGTTATTGAAAAATATTTTAGTAAAAATAATTTTTTTGAATATATGTATATTTTTGAATCAATTTTTGATATAAATCAATTTTAAATTATTATTTTGATTTGAAATATGTATATAAAGATTTAAATTTTGTTTTATGATTATTTTGACAAAATATGTTTTTAGGTAATTAGATTGAACCATTTTTTCGTATACTTTAAAGTTAGCCTAGATAAATAGTTTTCTCATAATATAGTGGACTTCCAATTTTTTCTTAATAACATAATCCCATTACTTTTTTTAATATACTGTTATCTATATTTTCAAACAATATTATATTTATTTTTATACTGTATTATCTATTTTTCCAAACAATTCAAAAGATACTCCAATTTTAATAATATAAATATATACAAATTATTAATTTATAATTTTAGCTGGAAAATATATTACATAGGATTTCTTAAAAATAATTATCTTATTGATCTTTGACATATTTTGATAATAAGATAATTTGGGAACAAATATTTTCAAAACAGAAAGTCAAATTTCCTTATTATCGATAATTTGGGAACAAATATTAACAAAAAGAAAGTCAAAGTTCCCTTTTGACATTAGATTCCCTTCTATATATAAAATGAAAGTCAAATTAAATAAGATGATAATAAGAAAATTTGGAAACAAATATTAACAAAAAAGAAAGTTAAATAAAATATATTAGAAATGCTATTTTAATAATTGAATTAATTCATTAAGATTATCATTGTAATTATGAAAGATATTGACTGTTTGATAATAAGGTGATTTGAAAACAAATACTAACAAAAAGAAATAATGAAATTTTAATAATTAGTTAATTATCATCGTAGTTAATCATTCTAATAATTAACGTAAATGACACATATAAAAATGATTTCTTGAATAATATTACAGAAATGTTTAAATGGAACAATTTATTTTTCTAAGAATTCTAAGAGTAATTTTATTAATGATGAATTTTTGTAAGAATTTTAAGAGTAATTCACATGGTATAATGGTTCCCAATTAATATACGAGGGATTAGACAGAATACTTTTTGAAGTTTCCTGGAGGCAAAAGTTTTCAGCAAAAGATCCAGTATGTAATATTTAATTTTTGTTTTCATTTTGACTAATAGAGATTCCTTCAACGTTAGATGTTTTTCATTTTCATTATAAAACTGAATTTTTTTTGATCAAAAAAAATTAAAAAATACAGTTTTAGGATAAAAAAAAATACAGTTTAAAAAAAAACTGTATTTTTTTTATCATTATAAAACTGTATAATACTTCATTCTTGACGGGCTAACTCCAAAAACACAAGTCTCTGTCATCTGTCTTTCATCGTTTTGTATCCTTTCTCCAGCTAGCCTTAGGCTTTGGGAGCTCCATCTTCTCGTCCAGAACATGGCTTCCCCGAATGAAAACGACGAGCTCCCCATACTTCTTCCAGTTCCAGAAGCAAGATCTCGTGATCAAACTAGGGCTTTACACTCGAGGAATCGTAGCGTTTCCTTCTCTAGTTCAACTTCGTACTCCACTAACAGAGTTGACAACTCAAATGTTTTTGGTAGTGGTCCTCTTTACTCTACTCGTAGACCTGATCAGTCTTTATCCCTTCCCTCTCATGTTCAACCTCCTGAATCCTCCCTCTCCTCCTCTACCGTTGATGTTCCTTCTGAAGAAGATGAGTGCGTCTTGAAAAACGCAAACCTGTTGAAATCTGGAGAGCTAGGGATGTGTAATGATCCTTACTGTACTACTTGTCCTTCTTACTACAACAGCCAGACTGCTAAGTTTCACACTTACAAAGTACTTTCTGACTCTAGGGTATGTTTTCTTATACCTAACTTGAGATCCAAGTAATACTATACACAATTGACACAAGCATCTTTGTTTTTCTTGTTTAGACTCACAGTGCTCTATATGATGATGCTAGAGGCTGGGCTAAGTGGTTTGCTTCCTGTGTTCGTAGATGCGTACCTGGAATCATTAATCCTCATTCCAAATACGTTCAAATGTGGAATCGTTTCTTAGCCTATTCATGCTTGTTGTCTATCTTTATAGATCCTGCCTTCGTATTCCTCTTATATATGAGTAGTGTACGTCTCCTTCTCTTGCTCCATCACTCTCTTGTTTGACTGTATATGTTAAACTCATGAGTTTTGAGACTATTACAGGACAAAAAATGCACAGAGATTGATTGGCCTAAGGCAAGAATATTTGTATTGCTGAGAAGTATGTCGGATCTCATATTCTTCATCAACATGCTGCTTCAGGTTCGTGCTCCTTTTGCTCTCTCTTTCTCCTACCTAAAAGAAACTTATTTTGGCTTTAATGCTTTCATATTTTTTTCGCAGTTTCGGTTGGCCTATGTAGCTCCTGAGTCTACGGTTGTTGGTGCTGGCCAGTTGGTTGTTCATCCAGGAAAAATTGCCTGCAATTACTTAATAGGAAAGTTTCCTATTGACGTGTTGATAGTCTTACCTCTGCCACAGGTTTGTAGTATTAACACTTAGAAATGTTTTTGAATAACTTGAAGATATATTTTTTTTACCATACAGTCTCTCTATTGTTTGCTTTGCAGAGAATGATATTTTCGATACTACCAGCAAGCTTAGGCACACCCAAGTCAGAGTTTGAGAAGAACATGATAATTACCGTATTTATACTCCAGTACATTCCAAAGCTTATTAGGCTTCTTCCACTTATTGTTGGACAATCACCAACCGGGTTCATATTTGAGTCAGCTTGGACTAACTTTATCATTAATATTCTCACCTTCATGTTTGCTGGTCATGCTGTTGGTTCTTTCTGGTATCTTGGGGGGCTTCTGGTAAGTACCACTTTCTCTGTAAGGTTTTTCACAACTCCTAATTGGTTTTATTGATTCTTTCTCATGTTTGCAATGTTGGTTTCAGAGAGTTAAGCAATGCTTGTTCCAAGCTGGGAATTTTACAATGGATGATCGTATAAATCTTATAGACTGTACTAGTGAGGTTAGCTATCCACGAGCTGTCTGGAGTGATAGTGAGAGTGTTAATGCTTGTTTTCAAGAGGATGGCTTTTCATTTGGGATCTATTTGAAGGCAGTCAATCTTACCACTGAACCTAATATCTTCACAAGATTCAGTTTCTCTCTCTTTTGGGGCTTCCAGGTAGTTTAGGCTCTACTAAGTTGATTGTTATTAAAACTATATAAATCCTTTAAATCACTCTTACCGAATGTAAAACTGTTTTTTTTTTCTTTTTGAAAATTCTGAAAGCAAATAAGCACACTTGCTGGAAACCAAACCCCAAGTTACTCACTGGGGGAGGTTTACTTAACGATGGGCATCATTGGACTAGGGCTTTTGCTTTTTGCATGGCTTATCGGTAACATGCAAAACTTCCTTCAAGCTCTTGATAGAAGGTATACTACACTTCATCAATAATATCTCAAGAGAGTAAAATACTTGTAAAAAATGGTGACTTGACCAAATGATATGATGATGATTTGTGATTGTCATTAGGAGGACGGAAATGATGCTGAGACAGCGTGATGTGAAACAGTGGATGAGCCATAGACTGTTGCCACAGGATATAAGGAAGTATGTTCATCACTTCATAGCCTTCTTAAACTTTGCTTCTCATTTGAATTGGGATGAACTAACTCAGTGCTTTTGTTCAACAAACAAACGCAGGAGGGTGCGAGAGGCAGAGCGGTTCAACTGGGCTGCTACTAGAGGAGTTAACGAAGAATTGCTGTTTAAGAATATGCCTGATGATCTTCAAAGAGATATAAGACGACATCTCTTCATATTTCTTAAGAAGGTAAACTTGAGAGTTCACTTCTCTCTCTGAAACGTTAGTGGATTGAATAAATGTTAATGGTTTTTTTGCAGGTGAGGATTTTTTCAGTGATGGATGAAGCAGTCTTAGATGCTATACGTGAGAGGCTGAAACAAAGGACTTACATAAGGAGTAGCATGGTCTTGCACCGAGGAGGTCTAGTTGAGAAAATGGTATTCATTGTGAGAGGTGAGATGGAGAGCATTGGAGAAGACGGTTCTGTTCTGCCATTGTCAGAAGGAGACGTTTGTGGTGAAGAGCTGCTCACTTGGTGCCTCGAACGCTCTTCTGTACACCCCGGTACATCCTTTGTTGACTCTATGTGCTCATAACACTGGGACTAGGGCTGGGCAAAAAATCCGAATCCGAAAAACCGAACCGAACCCGATCCGAAAAAGTAGCACCGAACCCGAACCGAAATTGATTAAATATCCGAACGGGTTCAAAATTTCGGTATTTAAAGAACCGAAACCGAACCCGATCCGAACCGAAATATTTTGGATACCCGAATGTACCCGAAATAAATTTATATACTTAAATATATACATTATTTTTATATATAATGTATATTAAAAATATTAAAAATATATAAGATACCTTTAAGTTTTCCAAAATACTCGGAAAATATATGAAAATAGTCAAAAGTAAATGTTTAAAATAGCTAAAGTATACTGAAAACATCAAAATAGTTAAATATATATTGATTCTTTATCTAAATATTCAAAGAAAACCAATTTATATGTTAAATTAAGGTATTTTGACATATATGTTATGAAAATTTATATGTAATATATTATCTTTCTTATATATTTTGAAAATTTAAAGTATATAATGAATTTTGAAAATTTAAAAACATTTTAAATGGGTTATCCGAACTCGAACCGAACCCGCAAAGATCCGAACCGAACCCGAACCGAAATTTAGAAATATCCGAATGGGGCTGAAATCTTTAACCCCGAAAACCCGAAACCCGAATGGACTGAACCGAAACCCGAATGGGTACCCGAATGCCCAGCCCTAACTGGGACATAAAAAACTTAGATGGCACTGCATATTGGAACTGAATTAATATACTTTAAAATTATCAGATGGGACGAGGATAAAGATGCCGACAAAAGGTTGCGTTAGCAACAGAAACGTTAGGTGTGTGACAAACGTGGAGGCGTTTTCGCTGAGTGTAGCAGATCTTGAAGATGTAACGAGCTTGTTCTCTAGATTCCTAAGAAGCAATAGAGTGCAAGGAGCCATAAGGTACGAGTCTCCTTATTGGAGGCTACGAGCAGCTATGCAGATTCAAGTGACTTGGAGATACCTAAAGAGAAGATTTGAGAGACAAGAAAAAAAAGTGAGACGAGAAAATGATGGACATTTTTGGATAGACATGTGTAGTTATCTAGATTTATATGAATCTCCTAATGTTTAGGAGCTATTTCCTTGTATAAATAGTTTGCCTTTACATGAACTAGAGATTTTGTCCGTGCTACCAGCGAAAAAGAGTATTATGATCAAATATTTAACACATGTTTTATTTTTATTGTGTGGACCTGAGTTTTTTTTTATAATACATATTATATTCTCAATGAACCATAAGATTTCTAAATAATTAGTGCATAAAAAAGTAGAAGTAGAAAACTATCATGTTTGAAAAGCTTAGAATCAAAGTATATGAAAACCATTTTAATTGGCCAAATAATCTGTATTATATGAATCTCCTAATGTTTAGGAGCTATTTCCTTGTATAAATACTTTGTCTTTACATGAATATACACAACCTTTTACGATCTATTTCATGGTATTAGAGCAGATACAATGACCTAATTTTTTCGCTTCCGCATTACTCTTCATCTACAGCCTTTGATCTGCGTCTCTGTTGATCATGGCATCTACTACTGCTTCTTCTACCTCTGCGACTCTCACGTCCTCTACTTCTTCTTCTAATACTTCTACTTCTGCCGAGAGCATCATGCCCAATACTCCTTACTATTTCCATCCTTCTTATAATCATGGCACGTTGATCACCTCTGTAATTCTCAAAGGTGATAATTATTCTGAATAGGCAACAAAGTTCTGGAACTCTCTTCAAGCAAAGCAGAAGATAGGGTTCATCGACGGCTCTATTCCTAAACCTTCTACGAACCCTGATCTTGCTTCCTGGACTTCTGCAAACTCGATGATCGTTGGATGGATACGAACTTCCATAGATCCTACTGTTCGTTCTACTATCTCATATGTTGCTGACGCTTCTAAGCTTTGGGAATCACTCCGCTTGCGTTTCTCTATCAAGAACAGTGTTCGTAAGCATCTTGTGGAAGATGAAATTACTAATTGCAAACAAAACGGCATGACTGTTTTTGATTACCTTGGCCGTTTGTCTAAGTTATGGGAGGAACAACAAACTTTCAAAACCATTACTCCGTGTATGTGTGCTGCTGCAACCGAACTCGAGAAAGAACGTAAAGATGCCAAGATTCACAAATTTCTTTTCGGACTTGATGACTCGCGTTTCAGTGTGATACGCTCTCAAATCATCGATGAGGATCCACTTCCTCATCTCAAAGTGGTTTATTCACGAGTCATACGAGCTGAACAACACCTCAACAATATGTGCACTACGGAGATCAAACAAGACGCCATCGGTTTTTCTGCTAAAATAGAGTCGGCTTCTTCGTTACCTTCTTCTCAAGTTACTCCATCTTCTACCTTTCGAAACTGTGATCGCTCATGTACTCACTGCAAGCGTACTAGTCACGATACTTCTGAGTGTTTCCTTCTACACGGGTTTCCCGACTGGTATCTCGAACAACAGCAGCAACGATCGGCTTCTAGAGGTTCCACCGGTTCTTCTAACAGAGGACGCAGTGGTCGTAATTCCAACTCTCTCGGAAGAGGACGTGGACGATCAAACTCTGCTTTTGCTGCTACTACATCCGCCCTACCTACCGATCAGATTGCAACACTGATCAACCTTCTTCAGAGTCAACAAACTCAGCTCTCTTCTGAACGCTTATCATGTATTCCTAATACTTATGACGTTATTATAGATACCGGGGCATCTCACCATATGACAGGAGATTTTTCATTACTTCGAGATGTTGTTTCTATTACTCCATTTGCTGTTACTTTCCTGATGGCACTGCTTCTCGAGCTACAAAGATGGGAACTTTACAAAGATGGGAACTTTGTCGTTGAGCAAAGACTACTTTCTTAGCAATGTTTTATATATACCTCAGTTCAACTGCACGTTGATTTCGGTGTCTCGTCTTTTGAAACAGTCTGGTTGCATTGCTATTTTTACTGATACTTTGTGTTTACTGCATGACCATTTTACGAGGACCCTGATTGGAACCGGTGAAGAGAGAGAGGGGGTGTACTACTACAAAGGAGTCACAGTTGCACGGTCTCGTCATACTAGTCAGAAAGCTTTGTCTCCTACAGTGTTATGGCATCGGCGACTTGGGCATCCTTCTTCTAAAGTGCTTTCTTCTTTACCAGTGTTTTCTAGTTTAAAAGTCGATTTGGACACCACACATTCATGTGATATTTGTTTCCGTTCTAAACAAACGCGATCTGTTTTTCATGAGAGTTTTAATAAAGCTTTGGAACCTTTTGCTTTGATTCATTGTGATGTCTAGGGTCCATATCGTACTCCTTCCTCTCGTGGGGCTGCTTATTTTCTTACTATCGTGGATGATTTTTCACGAGCTGTTTGGACGTATCTCATGCTTGAAAAATCAGAAGTTCAAGATCTCCTCAAAAACTTTTGTGCTATGGCCGAGAAACAGTTCAACAAGTCAGTCCGCGCTATTAGATCGGACAATGGTTTCGAGTTCATGGTTCTGTCTTCTTACTTTCGCCAACATGGTATTGCACATCAAACTTCATGTGTCGATACACCACAACAAAACGGCAGAGTGGAACGCACGCATCAACATATACTTAATGTGGCTCGCGCTCTGTTATTTCAAGCAAATCTGCCGGTCATGTTTTGGGGTGAAAGTATTCTCACGGTGGCTCACTTTATTAACCGAACACCATCGCCGTTACTCCATGGACAAACTCCTTATGCTCTTCTACATGGCTCTGCTCCTTCTTATGATACTCTCCGCACTTTTGGCTGTTTGTGTTACGCTCACCGCCGGGATCGTACCAAGGACAAATTTGCAGACCGAAACCGTAAGTGTTTATTTGTGGGCTATCCTCATGGCAAGAAGGCGTGGCACTTATATGACATCAACACTAATGAGTTCTTTTCTAGTCGAGATGTTGTTTTCTTCGAAGACAAGTTTCCCAGTTACTCTGACTCTCACTCTGCTACACCTATACCTATTTCTCCCGATCTCACCATTGATGACTGGACGTTTCCTTTGATATCATCCACGCCTCTTACTACTCCTTCTTCTGATATTTCTACGGCGCCAGTCCCTGTTACCACTACAGATATTGCTCCATTACCTACTCCTCTGCCTTCTACTCCGACGGCTTCTACCTTACCCTACTCTACCTGACGCAACTCCACACTCTCCATACTCTTCTACTGCTACAACTCCTGGTACTCATATTACTACTGAGGATGCTCATTCTCCGGGTTTACCTGAGTTGCTAGGTCGTGGAAAACGGGTTCACAGACCATCCGTTCTGCTTAAAGACTATGTCGTTCATGCTACTCTCGCCTCTACACCCCTCTCTCTCGATACATCGTCTTCTTCTCAGGGTCTCTGCAATTCGGTCTCATGTAAAACACCTTACCCAATATCTGATTATCTTTCTCGAGCTAACTTCTCTCCAGGACATAAGGCCTTTCTTGCGACGGTTACTTCTCATGCTGAGCCTAGAAGTTACAGCGAAACCTCTCTGGACGATGTGTGGAATGACTCTATGACCGATGAATACACGGCTCTTGAAAATCAACACACATGGAATGTTACTACCTTACCTCCTGGCAAGCGAGCCATTGGGTGTGATTGGGTTTATAAGTATAAGTATGACGCCTCTGGCAAGGTGGTTCGTCACAAATCTCATTTAGTTGCACACGGAAACAGACAACAAGAACGCCTCGATTACACTGACACATTTGCTCCTGTTGCTAAACCTACTACGGTTCGATTTCTACTCCGGGTTGCTGGCTGCTAAGAATTAGGAAATCCATCAAATGGATGTCCACAATGCTTTCTTACATGGGGATCTTAAGGAAGAAGTCTACATGAAGTTTCCTCCAGGTTTCAAGCATCCGGATCCTACTAAAGTCCGTCGGTTACGAAATCGATTTATGGTCTCAAACAGTCTCCTCGTTGGTAGTTCGGCAAGCTTAGTACTGTTCTCACAGACTACGGTTTCACGCAGAGCAAAGCTGATTACTCTCATTTCACTTTCATCACTGGCAAGATTTGTCTACATATCTTAGTCTATGTTGATGATTTTATTATTGCCGCCAATGATATTTCTAGTCTACAACGTTTCAAGAATTATTTGTGTGAGTGTTTTCACATGAAGGATCTAGGAAAGCTCAAAGATTTCTTGGGTATTGAAGTAGCTCGCAGCAGTGAGGAGATTTTTCTCTCTCAATGAAAGTATGCTCTAGACATCATCAGTGAAGCTGGTTTGTTAGGCGCTAAACCGTGCTCTTCGCCTATTGAACTTAATCACAAGTTATCTCTTGCTGTTAACCCAACGTTTGCTCAACCGGAGGCTTATAGGCGTCTGGTGGGTCGTCTAATCTACCTATCCTTCACGCGTCCTGAGCTTTGCTACACTGTCCACATTCTCTCTTAGTTTATGCAGTATCTGCTTCAAGTTCATTGGAATGCAGCTCTTCGTGCAGTCCGGTATTTTAAGGGAACACTAGCTCATGGAATTCTTCTACGTGCCGACTCGGACCTTACTGTCAATGCTTACTGCGATGCTGACTGGAACCCATGTCCTCTCACACGCCGTTCTCTCAGCGCCTATGTTGTTTTTCTTGGCTCCTCTCCGATTTCATGGAAAACGAAGAAACAAGACACAGTCTCGATCGGCTGAGGCTGAGTATAGATCCATAGCCTATGCTTTAAAAGAACTCAAATGGATCAAGAAACTTCTAGTTGCTTTTGGCGTCGATCATCCTTCTCCTATGCGTCTTCACTGTGACAGCAAATCAGCTATATACATTGCGGCTAACCCTGTGTTTCATGAGCCTACAAAACATATCGAGTCTGACTGTCATGTTGTTCGTGACGCTGTCCTGGCGAAGTTAATCACGACCGAACACATTTCAACTAAAGAGCAACCAGCTGATATTCTCACTAAGGCCTTACCTTCTACTACTTTCTCTTATCTTCTCTCCAAGTTGGCTATTCAAGATCTTTCACCACCAACTTGAAGGAGAATATAGAGATAATGATGGATATATTAGGATAATGATGTGTAGTTATCTAGATTTATATGAATCTCCTAATGTTTAGGAGCTATTTCCTTGTATAAATACTTTGTCTTGTACATGAATATACACAACCTTTTACTATCTATTTCGATAGATGAGTGATGTGCTTGAAGGGTATCCGTTAAATTGGTCATTTCTTCCAGTGAGGAAACAACTTGATACATGTGGAAAACAGCTAGTTGGAGAAAAATAGTTTACATTGGATTCATTAGAAATAGTTGTTGTGTATATTCTAATGTGCAATGTTTGTGGTGTTCCAATAACAAACATCAATACTCCCTCCGTTTCTTAAAGAGTGTCGTTGTGACATTTTTCACACAGATTAAGAAAGTTGTTGAAATATATGTAAATTGTAATTAATTATACCTCTTTGACCAATAGTATTTTAGATAAATAAAATTATTTATAAAATCAATGCAGTTTGCAATTAATTTTCAGCTGAAAGTTAGTATAATTTACATTGAAATTGTGAAGTAACACTCTTTGTGTAACAAGAAAATGAGTTCAGAATGACACTTATTATGAAACAGAGGGAGTATAGTTTTTATCAGCATTGAATTAGATACTCTCCCATTTAGTTAATATTGGTCATAAGAAATCATATGAAACACCATAATATTGATGCTGATTAACAAAGCTTTGGGCATACATCCCAAGATCGCTGAACGTCCATGCAGACTCATGCTAAAGGGGAAAATTACGCGTATTGGGGTCTTCACTCGTCAACTGTTTTACACCAAGTTGGCTAGCTCCTCACACTGGCCATTGACCAATTAATGGTCAAGAGGTTACTAACTAGTTCTTTAAATTTTATTTACAATGCCGAAAAAGCTTTGGGTTTAACATCACTTAACTTGTGTTTAAAATAAAAGAAATAGAAAATTGCCAAAACGGAACAAAAATTCAGTATGATTGTTCCTCTATGACGTATTCTACAGCTCCCGGAATATGAAATTTAGACATTTCTCTGACGACTACATGAAGAACCTGTTTATGAGATTTTTTGTCTTCGTTCTACGCAATGTAGAAAGTGTTCCAAGTATAAGAAAACTTGATTTTTGCCAAAATTTAGAAAATTTCAGTTAAGAATATATTTTAAAAATATTTGAAATATTCAAACTTCCTAAAACGTGTATATTTGCTCATAAAATACAGTATTTGTAATAATTGTACTTGCCTAAAACATTACAAACATATATTTTTGTTTTTTTGATATATTTACAAACATCTACTCACTAAAAATTATATACGTATATTTATTTTTATTAATATATTTATTTATAAAATTAATTGAAATTCAATTGTGTATATCACAGATATATATATATATATATATATATTATTGTCCATGCTATACATGAAATTTTTTTTTAATTAACATTATATATTAAAAATAATAATTGAATTTAAATATATAAGTACCTTAAAAATATTAGTATATAACTGTTACTTACTATAACTGTTTTAAAGTATACAATATTTATCAAAAATGATTAAAAATTTAAATTTTTTTATAAATTTTAAGATATTTATATAATTTATAAAACAGTTAACATACACTAAATTTGTGGAATATTGACTAAAAACTTTTAGTCGATATTTTGGAAATATCTGTTTCTTAATTTAGATGTATAATTTATAAAAAAAAAATATTTAACTTTTTGTGTGCTTTTTATGTTAATTTAAATTTTATTAATATATTTATTAAATTTTATTAATGTATTTATTTATATATAAATATTTTTTAATTAACTTTTAATTCAATTTTTGATATTTAAATTAATCAAGGATTAGTACTGAGATTATAAAAAAATTAGGGGAAATTTCATGTTTACACTTTCTCTCATACCACAATTCAATTATACCACTAGTATAAGGACATTTTTATAAATACACTTTTCATTAATGAGCAAATTACAATATTACCCACCATCTGCTTCTCTTTCTCGCAGTGATTCATCTTCTTCTCCTCTCCGTCGAAGTTCCGGCATCTCTCACACACTACCGGCGACGAAATCGACGATTCCGGCGATGAAATCCATGACTTCGGAGACAAAATCGACAATTCCGGTGACGAAATCGACGAATCCGGTGATAAAACCTTAGTCCTCCAGTTCTCAGTCAAGCACGAGCAAAAGCTTGAGTTGTGGTGGTGGGCCGGTGGCTACAATGAAGCTTCTCAGTGGTAATGTTGACCGGAAGAAATTTGTATAAATCATTTAATAAAATCTTATAAACCTTTATATAAGTCAAATGGATATTTCAGGTTTGGTTTTTCAAAGAGCTGAAAGATGTTTACGGATTTCGCCACTCGAGGCTCTCCTCGTTGTTGGTTTCGCATATCTTAGCCTGGCCAGATACGTTTCAAAGAGCTTCAAGTGGTTCTGCAACAGTTACCTCCAAGACGAAGGCAAGTTGTTCAATTTCCACTTAAAGCTTAGAGCTTTGTCTTACATAGGTGCAGATGAATAGATAAAAGAGGAAACTTTATAGTTATGTAATGTAGAAACCTGAATATGAGTTACTGCTTTTCTTTTTAGGCTCTGGTTCAACATTTTTGCTATGTGAGCTTCTCTCTAATAGCTTCAGTAACTCATCATGTACAACTTCAGAGAAACAGATAAGATGTGGGACGTGTACAAGGACATCGAGTCTAAGAACGAGCACACATACTCAACAGTTGTAGATGGACTGTGCAGACAACAAAAGCTAGAAGACGCAGTTTCTTTCCTCAGGGATTCCGAGTGGAAGGACGTTGGCGGCCCCTCTGTAGTTTCTTTCAATAGTATAATGTCAGCTCAATCAGGTTTTGTAGATACAGCCAAGGCTTTCCTCTGTACAGTTTTGAAATGCGGATTGGTCCTTACTGTGTATAGCCACAACATACTCATCAACAGGTTCTGTCTAGCTGGCTCCATCGGAGAAGTTTTGGAGTTAGCTGGTGATTTGAATATCAAGCATGGAGTGGAGCCTGATACCGTGACGTACAATATCCTTGCGAAAGGGTTTCATCTCCTCGGTATGATCAAATGGGTTTGGGAGATCATTCAACAGATGCTTGATAAAGGTTTGACTCCTGATGTAATCACATACATGATATTACTATGTGGTCATTGCCAGTTAGGTAACATCGACAAGGGCTTAAGATTACTGAAGGATATGCGGTCTAGCGGATCTGATTTGAAGTTGAACAGTGTCATCATCCCCTGCAGTGTAATGCTCAGTGGTTTATGCAAAACAGGACGGATCGAAGAAGCTTCTCCTTGTTCTACAGAATGAAAGCCAATGGTCTCATCAGACCTGATATCGTGGCGCATTCTATAGTGATTCATGGCCTCTGCAGATTAGGAGAGCTTGATAATGGCTATTTGGCTCTACGACGAGATGTGTTCCAAAAGAATACTTCCGAACTCTTGGACGCCTGGTGCTATGTTTAATATTCTTTTTGTTTAATATTTTGGGATTCTTTTTGTTGCACCAAACATGTTTCGTTATTCTTCTTATAAATTATATTTATCTTACTATTGAAAATTGTTCACCAATATATTATAGTTTCATATATTGTAAGAACTTATATAATCATTTTAAGAGTTTTGTAAGAGTTTATAAAAACAACTTATAAGATTTTATTAAAACAGTCTATAAGGATATGTATAACAAATTTGAACTTAGATTTAAGGCTTTTATAAAGATTATAAATAATTTATAGTTGTTTTGATCGGTGCAATTTATGTTGGCTGCTCAAGATCATCCAGACCAGAGTATATATAAACCATTATAAATAACTTAGAAACCATTACAAATGATCTATAAATCTTTAGAAATTACTTATAAACCTTTATAAATTATATATAATTCCTTACAAATAATTTATAAAACATTATAACTACTATATGAACATTTTATAAACCATTATAACTAGTTTATAAACATTTTATAAAGGTTTATAAACTATTTAAAAGGGTTTATGAAACTATTTACAAGAACTTATAATCTATTTATAAGAGTTTATACATTTATTTAAAAGTGTTTATAAATTAATTTACAAGGTCATATATCTATTTATAAAAGTTTATAAATATATTTATAAGGGTCTATTCCAAAGATTATAAGAATTTAATAATCTTCATAACAAAATTTATAAGAGTTTATAAATCAATTTAAAAATCAGTTAGAAGACTTTATAGATCATTTATAAATGTTTGTAGAAGTTTAAAAAGAGTTTATAAAGGGTTTATAAGTATTTAGTAAGGGTTTATAATAAAGATTTATAAAATTTTATAAAGATATAATTTATAAGGTCTATAAAGTAAATACAGATATTTATTTAGAGTTTATAAACCATTTATAAAGGTTTATAAAGATTTATAAAAATATTATAAAGGACTTTATAAAAATTTATAAAAGATTTGAAAACTGTTTAAGAAGGTCTTCTTGAGCTGTTCGAAAAAATATCTATTCTGCTAGAAAAAATATCAGAAGGTTTATAAATCAGTTTATAACACTTATAAAACTAAAATTAGTCAATCAACAATAATAAATTAACTTAAAGCCCCAAAAATCACTCTATAAGCCATAAATCAGTTTATAAGCCCTTATACATGAATTTATAAGTATATATATATATAAACTGGTATTTCTTTTGTAAGAATTTAAATGTTTATAAGAAAGTTATGAAAGTTTATAAATAATTTATAAGGGGTATGTATACTATTAATAAGAGTTTATAAAAACGTTATGAAAGCTTATATTCTATTTATAAGGGGTATTATAAGAGTTGTATAGGTTTATAAATCATTTAAAAGAGTCTATAACCGTTTAGAAAGCCTTATAAAACAATTTACAATGGTTTGTATAATAATTTACAAGGGTTTATAAGGGTATGTAACTAATTTATAAGAGTTTATAAAAATAATTTATAAAATTTATACACCATTATAAATAATTACTAGGTGATACCCGCGCCCTGCGCGGTTCAAGATATTTTACGAATAGTTATTTACATTATATTGAGATATGATAATTTATAATATGTAAATATTTACATTATATTATTTATTTGTTATAATATAATAATATAAAAATCTTAACAAAAAGAACAATAATCCTTATTTTGTTAGTCTCTAAGATATTCTATGTATTTCTCTATTTTCTTTCTAAAAATGAATATTCTTATAATATTTATAAAACATTGGGATTATAAAACATTGGGATGGTCTTGCAAGCGCATGATCTGAAGTTCTCTGTTATTGTATCTTTTATCCTGCAGAACCTTCTTAATCGCAACTTGTTCACACGTTTCCAGACACTTGGCCTATCCAAAAAAAGAGACAGCAAAACCAAAATCTGTAAACGACAAAAAAGGATTAATAATTGCTCGTACAAAGAAAGAATATCCACATACCTGGAACACAACTCCGAATGAGCCTGTTCCAACCACTCTCTGGGCCATGTATGAGATTGTCTGAAACCAAATAATGAAAAGAAAACAAAGTAAAGATACAGAAAGAAACCCTTTAATCCCAAAAGAAAAGTGTATCACTATTCTCAAACGAAAAGGGAATCACCTGCTTAGGCTTTCCATCACGACCTCCAACGGTGGTAGTAATTATTAGACACAAAGTGTCCCACATCGGGTATTGGAAGGGATCTTTAGTAATATATAAGATGGATGGGTCACTCCACTAATCACCAATTGGTTTTAAGTGTGAAGCCCATCTAGCTTAACATGGTATCAGAGCCCGATCCACGCAGTCCAACCCGATCCACATCGATCTGGCCCAAAAGTTAGCTCATCGATCTTTGCCCGAGCATTCCGAGATTGACGCTCAGAGAGCCATCATCTCGAGGGGGCGTATTAGACACAAAGTGTCCCACATCGGGTATTGGAAGGGATCTTTAGTAATATATAAGATGGATGGGTCACTCCACTAATCACCAATTGGTTTTAAGTGTGAAGCCCATCTAGCTTAACAGTAATAACTTGGCCAGTTTCAGTCCCACGGCCATTAACAATAGGTGGTTCCATATCCTGCATAAGCCAATGGAGATTGTGAGCAAGATGATTTATATGATGATCAGAATCCTCAGATTAACAAACAAGTTGACTCAATAAAAAAAGCAACAAACTTTGTCCTCGTCGCGGTTGGGATTGGGCTCATCTCTTAATCTCATTTCGTTCATTACTTGTGGAAGCTGATCATCGACTGTCACAGCAGCAGCAGCAGCAGGAGGCACATTTGAAGTTCCGGCAACACTTTCTTGTGACACCACCAACACCATGTATCTACTTTTCATGTCAGGACAAGCACTGGCTTGGTCAACCTGCATCGGATCATCACCACCAGCAGAAGAAGATGATGAGTTGTCGTTGTCTTGATCGAGCTTGGGTCTCTTAATAAAACCAGGGTCCACACCACCCTAAAGAAAGATGAGAGAGAAAGAGGTCAGGTCAACATCTAAATCAAAAAGATCATCCACAATCAAATCAATCTCATTTCAATCCGTGGAAGATAAATAGAAGAAAATGCAAGTCTTCTTACAGCATCGGAAGAAATTGAGGTCCGACCCGAAGTAATGCTCTTTAGGCGACGCATCACAATCATCTTCCCCCAACCAACTACGAACGAGAAACCCTAAATTTCTCCCCCAAAACATATTGCGACGTTGGCTAAATCTCGAAGGAAACTCTTCATTTTTGTCAAATCTCGCCGGACTCTCGCCGGACTCTCGCCAGCCGGAAACTCGTCAGCTTTGTTAAATCTCGTCGGAGTCGTTGATTCTCGATTTTCATCCTATGTCGCCGGATTCTCATATTGAGATCGAGGAAGAAGATATAGATGATTTAGATAAAAGTTTTTATCAATTGATTAGTTTAGATTTAATTAATTAGGAATATAGTGGTCATTTTCTTATTAAAATCTAGTGGTATAGTTGATTAGTGTATAATTGAAAAGTGGTATAAGAAAAATGGTATTTTTGGCAATTCCTAAAAAAATTATACTAAATATATTATATCAAAATGATAATTATGTTGAATTTTTGTTTCGCTTGGTCAATTTTCCCTAAAAAAAAACAGTACTGAACTTTTGTTAAGACATAAAATGCAAATGTGTGCAAAATAAAGATTGGTTGGGCATGTAAACATTTTTAGTTTTTGCTTCCACATATTTAATGTAGTACTGAAAAAAAGATATGCACCATATAGCAACATTAACTCTGGCCATAAATGATACATGGAAAAAGTATCCTTCCATTTAAATTGAAAGTAGGATAAAGAAAGAAAAGTGGTTAACGGCAAATCTGCCTCCAGTTAATTAGTGACAGTTGGTAAAGGATAAACGAATAGGATAGTCCCAGTATTTGAATAGTATCGTCCATTTATTTCCATAAATAAAATAATAAATTTAAAAATGAGAAAAATGATATAAGTCCAATTATCTTTTGATGGATTGTTTCTGGATTTAGTGCAATGGGCGTATAGTTTGGGTTATAGCATTTTCAACATTTTATTTCATTTTAGAAGTTAAATAATTTTACAATTGAGTAATATTTTATTCTAACTCTTTATTAACAATTTTTTTTAAAGAAACCAATTTTTTAGAAAAAATTCAGACGACGTGGCTTTTCTTTTCGTATTATTTAAGTCCACACACTATTCGTTTTTTAATTCGTGGAATCAATTATAATAAATACACTCGCTTGACCCAACAAAGGACCCCGACTCAGTCAGTCATCGTCTCCCTTCCTTTCTTTTTTTTTCTCAATTTCCCAAAACTCTTCAAAAAGTCTCTGCTTTCATCTTCCTCCTACCGGTAACTCTCAACCCCAAATGCCCTAGCTTTCTTGCTGGGTCTCTTCATTTTCTTCTTGAAACCTTTCTCAAAAGCAAAGATTTTACACTGGAAATGGAGAAAGATGATGTTCCCATGCTTCCAGTTTCAGACTCATCATCATTCCGTAGTACTACTAGGCCTTTCACTTCCAGGTCACGTAGCGTGTCCCACGCAAACACTTCTTCAACCACCGACGGTTTCTTCGATAGCTCGACTGTTGTTTTAGGCTACACAGGTCCTCTTCGAACACAGAGGAGGCCTCCTCCTCCTTTAGTTCAGATGAGTGGCCCTCTTTCATCTACTCGCAGTCCTGACCCAATCTTTCTTCCTCCTACTTCTTCTACTGGTGATGTCCCCTCCTCTCAGCCTGAGAGGTACCCTTCTTTCCCTCCTCTCGAACACAAAAACTCAGAGGAAGAGTTTGTGTTGAAACACGCACATCTCCTGAGATCTGGACAGTTGGGTATGTGTAATGATCCGTACTGTACCACTTGCCCTTCTTACTATAACCGGAAAGCTGCCCAAATCCCTACTTCTAGAGTTTCTGCTATTTTTGATTCCACTGTACGTTTCTCTTACTTCACAATTTAAGTTTTAAGACTCTTTAAGTAAGATGTTGCTAAAAACAATTTTTTTGTTTTATTTTGATTTTTTATAGTTCCATAATCATCTGTATGATGACTGCTAAAGGTTGGGCTAGGACGGTTTGCTACATCTGTTAATAGACACTTACCAGGAATCATGAATCCTCACTCAAAGTTCGTTCAGAGTTGGACTAAGTTCTTTGCCCTTTCATGCTTGTTGGCTATTTTTATAGATCCTCTCTTCTTCTTCCTCATATTAGTCAACCAGGTATTGTTTTTTTTCTCTCTCTATATACTTTTGCTTCTCATGTTTTTGTATTCTTGCAGTTTACAAACTAATCTTTGGTAGTACTGCAGAAAGACAAATGCATTGTGATCGACTGGCCGATGGCTACAGCATTTGTAGCTGTTAGAAGTGTAACAGATGTTTTATTCTCTGTAAACATTCTTCTTCAGGTCTGTGTTCCTAGTTTTACCTCCATTTTGTTTATAAGAGTAAGATGGCTTTTAATACTTCTTTCTTGCAGTTCCGATTAGCCTATGTAGCTCCTGAGTCTACCGTTGTTCGGTGCTGGCCAGTTGGTTGACCATCCAAGAAAAATTGCTAGACATTACTTCCGAGGAAAGTTTTTACTTGACTTGTTCATAGTCATGCCTATTCCACAGGTACACACTCCAACTTAGGGTACTTGAAATATGTTCATTTTACCTTTGATTTACCATTTTGCCGTTTTGTCATTTGGTGGTAACAGATATTGATATTATGGATCATACCAGCACACTTAGGCATATCTGGGGCAAACTATGCAAAGAACCTTTTACGCGCTGCGGTTCTCTTCCAATACATTCCAAAGTTATATAGGCTACTTCCACTACTTGCTGGACAAACACCGACTGGCTTTCATCTTTGAGTCGGCTTGGGCTAATTTTGTTATTAACCTTCTCACTTTCATGCTTGCTGGTCATGTCGTTGGCTCTTGTTGGTATCTTTTTGGTCTCCAGGTACGGCAAATGTTCTCAAGAACTTGTATTAGTTCACTTAAATATAAATATCATTTCTGTTGCTTACATTACTTCTCATTGCATGCCTCTTTCAGAGAGTTAACCAATGCCTTCGAGATGCTTGCGGTAATTCTGATCATGAATGTAGAGCTCTTATAGATTGTCGTCCTGGAAATAGCGGTGGATCGTTAGCTGCGTGGAGAGGTAACGCGAGTGCCATTGCTTGTTTTCAAGAAGATGGTTTTCCTTATGGAATCTATTTGAAGGCAGTCAATCTCACCGGTCATTCTAGCCTCTTCACAAGATATAGTTACTCTCTTTTCTGGGGGTTCCAGGTATTCAAAGTTCTTCTTAGCAGATGTATTGAACAACTATTCAACTAGCTTACATTTGGTTTAGCATATCTGGAACACTCTTAATGGAATGTACATTTGTTTTAAAACTCTCAAAAAGCAAATCAGCACGCTTGCTGGAAACCAAGTCCCAAGTTACTTTCTTGGGGAAGTCTTCTTCACCATGGGCATCATCGGTCTGGGGCTTTTGCTTTTCGCACTTCTTATTGGTAATATGCAGAACTTTCTTCAATCTCTCGGTCGAAGGTAAATAACTCTCATCATTATACAAAACAAGATATCTCAAGACATGGTTGGGGTTGTCTCTGAATCACAAAGTACTTACGTTGATTGTGTTTTTGTCCATCTTAGGAATTTGGAAATGACTCTGAGACGGCGTGATGTAGAGCAATGGATGAGCCATAGACGGTTGCCAGAAGATATAAGAAAGTATGTGCACTTTAAAACTTTGCTTTTCAAGTTGAGTTCTGAAGAGTCACTAGCTATAAAGCTAACTGAATGGTTGTTGTTTCTACATTTTCAGGAGGGTGCGAGAGGCATGAGCGGTTCAACTGGGCTGCTACTAGAGGAGTTAACGAAGAGTTGCTGTTTAAGAATATGCCTGATGACCTTCAAAGAGATATAAGACGACATCTCTTTATATTTCTTAAGAAGGTAAACTTCAGAGTTCATTTCTCTCTCTGAAACTTTAGTGGACTTAAAAATGTTGTTAATGGTTTTTTGCAGGTGAGGATTTTTTCGTTGATGGATGAAGCAGTCTTAGATGCTATACGTGAGAGGCTGAAACAAAGGACTTACATAAGGAGTAGCATGGTCTTGCACCGAGGAGGTCTAGTTGAGAAAATGGTATTCATTGTGAGAGGTGAGATGGAGAGCATTGGAGAAGACGGTTCTGTTCTGCCATTGTCAGAAGGAGACGTTTGTGGTGAAGAGCTTCTCACTTGGTGCCTCGAACGCTCTTCCTGTAAACCCCGGTACATCCTTTGTTGACTCTTACTGTGCTCATGATACTGAGACTGCATCTTGGAACTGAATATGTGAATGAAACTTGCAGATGGGACGAGGATAAAGATGCTGACAAAAGGTTGCAGTTAGCTACAGAAATGTTAGGTGTGTGACAAACGCAGAGGCGTTCTCGCTGAGTGTAGCAGATCTTGAAGATGTAACGAGCTTGTTCTCAAGAGTCCTAAGGAGCAATCGAGTGCAAGGAGCCATAAGGTATGAGTCTCCTTATTGGAGGCTAAGAGCAGCTAGGCAGATTCAAGTGGCTTGGAGATATCGTAGGAGACGGCTTCAGAGATTGTACACTGATCAGTCCAGTTACAGTCTTTAGATTGTAATCTTCATGCTAGATGATGGTGGTTATCATATAGGTGGTGTTATGTATTACATGATATGATGATATAAGCTTTACTTAAATTCATCTTTTCACTATAAAAATATGACATCAATGCAGTTGCTTTAATCAGATCACTTTCTCCCAATTATCCGTAGCTACCTTTTAAATTTCAAAATAAAAATTTTATATTCTTTGATCAAAGAAAAAAATTTATATTCAAGATCAAATAAAAACAAGGTTTAATTTGCTGTATATTCATATACACACCACAAATTAAAGTAAAGCTATAAATAATGATGAAGAAAGTAACAAGTTCAGAATTGAGAAGATGCTTGTAACGGTAAGGTATTTACAAATAAAACTTCTATGTTGTTTTATTAAACTATATAATTTTAATAGTATTTCCACACACACACACAATACACATATATATATATATATATATATATATATATAGATATAATACTAAATTGGTTTTCCATCAGACAGTTTAATAGAATTTGCTTTCACAGTATATAAAGCTACATGTATTCTTTTGCATCTCAATACATAAAATAAGAACTCTATGTGATTGTATTTTATATAGAACTTTCATTTGTATTTTAATACTACATATTAAGTTTTCATACAAATATATAGAAATGTAAGTTCGTCTTAAAATTTCACAGAAAACTTTATTTTACAAGTAAAATCATAAACTTGGATAGTTACTTTTAAAAGATGCAAAGCAATTAAAAATGAATAGGGTAAAAAGATAAAAATTGATAAAAAGTGATTGAAAAAAACTGACTCTCTGAAAAAATGAGTGAATTAGGTTACAACCTCAAATAGTAACGAAAATATAAGAAATATGATAGCCAATTTTCTGATTATTTCATTAAAATTTATGGTTGTTATCCTTAGTTCCCAATAAGAAAAGAAAAATAAATCAGATAAGTTAAATATATACTTACAATTTTTATAAAGTTTAAGAGTATATAATCAAATTAATCCAATTATAAGTTCTTCCTAGTACAAGCTTAATTAGGGCAGGCAAATAAACCAAATCTGAAAACTCGATCCAAATCTGGGCAAAAACTTGAATTAGATTTTTATAGTATTTAAATATTGAGTTGGTCTTGTTTTATAGTATTTCAGATAATTATTGGATTTTTCCAAGCCGAACCCCAAGGAATTTGTAAAACCCCCAAAAATTTTAATATCCAAAAAATTCATACTAAATCTGAGTATCTAAACTAGTATTACATTAATAATTAATTCAAATATTTAATTTAATATATTTTTTGGTATTTGATGAAATATTAAAGATTTTATGTTTTAACAGTTGTATTTGAAGTTCAATTTGGTTTGCTTCTAAAGTTTAAACTATTTTTTTTATTTTGAAGTTTAAATAATGTGTCTTACGTTTATAGAATGGTTAGTTGGTAGTTTTAACTTTTTGTGTTTTTTGCCTCTTAAATGACCACTTTTGAGTCATTCCACCAAGTTTCTTTTAGAGAAAATTGTTCAGATTTTCCAAGTTTGTGAAGTAAAATATGTACTTTTGAATCACATACAAGTATTTGGGTAACTGAAATCTGATGTAGAACTCAGCTCAAAGTTAAACGGATTTTACCAGATTTGCGATATGTTACTATATCCGAACCAGATTTGAGGAGATCCAACTGAATCCGGACTGAACTTTAGAAATATTTAAACATGTTCAAATTTAAAACTTTCGAAGAACCAAAACCCGATTTAATCTAAATCGAATCCGATTAGACACACGAATACTCATGCCTAAACAAGCTCTTTTCTAGCGCTACACATTTGGATTTCTGGTTCGGATCAAGTCAGATTATATTATTTGGGTTATTCGGGTATACAGAACCCATTGAAGAACCAAACATTTTTTGGATCGGATTAATTTTGGTAATGTAGGGTTTGGGATCGAGTAATGTCGGCTTGGGGTCAGATCTCCATTTTTGTAAAACCCGAAACAGAACCAAGTAGAAATGGTTTTGATTTGATTCAGGTTTAAAACCAAAAATAAAAATGGAAACCCGAGTTAAATCGGTAAAAATCGAAAATATATTTGGTAATTCATGATTTTAAATAAATTTGATTTATAAATAGTACTTTTATATCTAGTTATTTTATTTTATCTAAGATATTTGGTATCCGTTCGGTTCTCGATTCGAATCGGGTTTGGCTTTAGACTTTTCAGGTTTAAAAAAATAGGAACCAGTCGGGTTTTTGTAAATTTCTATCTGGTTTCGAATTTTATTTTTTGATTCAGTTTTGGTTCGGATTTCAGATAGCATGCCTAGGACTAGTCTTGTCGGTTGTGTAATTGAGCAAATATTCCACCGGTATAGCTCACCCGTACTTCAACTGTATTTCAATAAACTAAAGTGAAGAAGATATGGAAGCGTAACACTATAAAGAGTTGGTTATTCAGATTAGTATTATTAGCATAATCTACTTTATTAAAACAGAAGTACACATATGGATTAACCTTAAAATTTACTATTTATTTACAAGTCTATGCCACTGAAGTATTTAATAATCCTACATTTAAGTAATTCATATCTTTTCTTAATTTATTAAATGATTTCCTAAATCAGATTTTAAACTAAAAAGGATTTGAGAACAATAAATTTTTTGAAAATAACTTTCCTAAAAATAGGCATTCCTTATTTTGCATTGATCCTAATATTCATGTACGTATTTTGTTATGGTCAAAATGATAATAGGTGCACATATCATAACATTAGCGTAATAAACCATTTATAAATCATCTATGACCAAAGTCATAATTTTTGAAAATCACCCGGCCCAAGTTATCATTATCATTTTCATATTTGTTTTTATTGTTTTTATTATTTTCTCAAGATAATGATTTAGGAATCTATTTTTACAAATCGTTTAAAACTTTTTTTCAAAAATTCTGTAGGAAAATAAATTTCACTTTAGTAATATAGATTTTTATTCATAAATTCTTAGTATAATTCTTTCATAATATAAGTCCAATTATTTATAAATATTAGATTCGTTTATATGATGCATTGTGATATAATAGACAACTAAAATCACAAAGTATAATTATTCAAAGTAATAAATAAAATTGCTATGTTTTAAAATGTTATATCAAAAATTATGTAATACATTTTAATTTACAAATATAAATCAAATATATATATATATATATTATACTATTAGTACAAAAAAAAATTAAAGTGAAAAGAAATATTTATGCTGAAAATTTTTTATACAGTCACGGGTCAAGCTATAGAAATAAATAACAACAACGCAAGATTATTTTTCTTTAATAAATTTATTTTAATATAAATTATGTTTCTAAATATGTTTATATATTTTATGTATTTATAAATTTATTTTATTTGTTTTAAGGGATGTTAAGATTTTGGAATCGGAAAAAAAAAATGATCCACTCCTATATTATTTTTGTTTGGAAACTTAAAATTTTGTATCATAATATTTTATTAAACTTATAATTTTAATTTTAGTTTTTATTATAAATGTAAAAGATTAATTATCAATTTAAATTTGTATTTAAATATTACAAATACATAATCTAACATAAATAAAAAGGTAAAAACATAAAATAAATACCCGCCTGGTTGGGCGGGTCAAGGTCTAGTGTTATTTATAAATTAAGACTAAAATCGCCTGAGACGTTATTTACTTCATAACAAGGAGGAGATTTAAAACAAGATATCAAGAACATAAAATATATATACATGTAACATGCTAATAACGCGATCAAAATCGAACCCTTTTTCTACAAAGAAGGAAGCACAAGGAGCTTGCGAGTAACGTTTGCCACGAATCTCCGCAAAAGATAAAGCGAAAGATGAAAAAACAAAAAGAAAGGAATGGAGATATATATAATAACAATATAAGAAAAGAAAAACTATGAGATTAATCAAGTGAGTACCATAAAGTCTGTGTATATATATGAAGAGAAGAGAAACGTGGTGTACTCCAAAGAACCGATCTTGTAAGTTGTCTGTGAGTGAGAGTTATATATGGCTCCTGTCGGATTACCTCCAGGCTTCAGATTTCATCCGACAGACGAAGAACTAGTAAACTATTATCTGAAAAGAAAGATCAGTGGTCAAGAAATCGAGCTTGATATAATCCCTGAGGTTGATCTCTACAAATGTGAGCCATGGGACCTCGCAGGTACGTTATCTTACGTACATTCTTCTCATTTCTAGTAACTAAGAAGTTCATGGCCATTGGGCTCATTATATTGTTATTACATATATATATATATATATTTTTTTAAATGTCTATATGTTTAAACCAAGTTTTCGTTAGAAATATTAAATCGAAAACAACTTTATATTTATATGATCATCTTTGGTTTACATGGAAAATAACTACAGCTCTTATTCTAAATTTCTTAGGTAATTGTTAGTTACTATCTAGTTTTAGTTGAACTGTCAATTATGTGCTTTTTAGAAGAAGAAACAATTTATGTTACATTTTCTCTTTCATCTTAAATATAGTAATTTTAATCTTTGGACCTTATTATAGTCTTTCTATATGATTTTAATCTTTTATGATGGATGCAACTTTCAAAAATGTAGAGAAGTCGTTTCTACCAAGTAGAGATCCAGAATGGTATTTTTTCGGGCCACGTGACCGGAAATATCCGAACGGGTTTAGGACGAACCGAGCAACAAGAGGTGGATACTGGAAATCGACTGGGAAAGATCGGAGAGTGACGAGTCAAAGCAGAGCCATTGGGATGAAGAAGACTTTGGTTTACTATAGAGGAAGAGCTCCTCAAGGGATTCGTACGGATTGGGTCATGCATGAGTATCGTCTCGATGACAAAGATTGTGATGATCCTTCTTCGCTCCAGGTGATTTCTCAATCTTTCATCACTCCATTTATACACAGGATAAGAGTAGAAGTTACTAATACTATATTCGTGTTTTTTTCATACATACAAAGAGAATTACGTGGACAAGCATGGCTAATCCAATCATTTTGAAAAAGTAGAAAGAAAGTGAAATAATACTAATGAACATATTTATCCATTTCTGCTCATTAATATAATTATCGAGATTGTGATTTGAATACAGATTAATTAAGATGTTTAATCTGATATAAAATAACAGTATTGGTTTCTTGCTGCAAGCTGACAAAAGCTTAGGGTTTCGCTTTGGCTTTACTGCGACGAAGACAAAAGCCACATTTAATACTTACTCATATAAGACAATACTTTTATCCTTCTCTTTTGTAATTACACTCGCAGATTCGAATTACTATTATAGATATTCAAAATATATTAAGGCTTACATTGCTAAATATATAATTAGTTTAATTGATTTCGTGGTGCAGGATTCGTATGCATTATGTCGGGTGTTCAAGAAGAACGGAATATGTTCGGAGTTGGAAACAGAACCACAGATACAAACGGGACAATGTAGCTTCACGACGGTGTCAATGGAGATCAATTCCAATAATATTAATTATAGTAATGATTACGAGACAATGTCGCCGGAGGTTGGAGTTTCCTCCGCCTGCGTAGAAGATGTCGTCGACGATAAAGATGACTCGTGGATGCAATTCATCACAGATGATGCATGGGACACGTCTTCAAACGCTGCAGCTATGGGACATGGTCAAGGGGTTTATTGACTATTAAAGAACAAAGAGTATTGCTGTGAGAAAGGAGATTATAGAATTGTTGAGTACACTTTTGTTGTACTTTTTCTATATAATCGTTGAAATAAAAACCTCCGGGGGTAAGTGGTATTTTGGAAAACTTATAACTAATTTTTCTAATTGTGGAGGGAAATCATGTGATTTGATTGGATATTATTTTGTTTTATATATTTTTATTTCTTTTCTTTTACTGCTTATGAGTGTAACCAGATCAAGTTAATGGACGAGGATATATGGGATCTTCTTTTTCTTTCACTCTATAGAGTTCATATAATAGCGGAACATTAAGTCACAGACAACTTTTTAGGTCAAATATTTATTGTAAAACAAATTTTGCAGCTGACCCATGAGACTAAGATCTTTCATCATATTAAAACATTCTACAGAGATCTCCAACAGATATCCAATGTTTCTGACTATGATTTACGATATTTAGTAAAAAAAGTATTAAAACTATAGATGATTTATTCGTCGGTAAGAATAAAAAAAGTAGTGAATAATATTGGGAAAAACCCTTTGATCATATATTTTTGGATTGTTCTATATTCTAGTATTAAACAAGAAAACAGAACAAAGAAAAGCGCAAAGTGAGCGATTGATGAAGTGTAAATCTAAGATTCTGATCTTACTCTCTTCCAAAAAGAAAGATCCCTTGCCTTCCGATCAAGAAGACTTGCCTTTCTTTTCTCACACGCATCTCAAATACTTTCGATCCTTTCTCTCTTTCCTCATCCTACATTTTGTAAATTCTCAATAAACAGAATATAACAACACTCTATGTACATAATTCATATCCTTGCAGCAAAGTGTTATATATACATAAGTTTAGCTTCATACCAATTTTATATATCTCCTAGTATAAAAGAAACTTGAAAAACGAATTTTATACAGATATTTGTGGATACGTTTAAAGCAGTTTATGTTGCTAACAGTGAAACCCCGGGAAGTGATATAATGGCTTGTTGTTGTAGATAATCTTACAATTTTAATGGCTTGTTCGATGTTGTAGACCTCTTGTACAAGAAATAACAGTGTGTCTAAACTAATTCTTATCTGCATTAGTCTATCTTTTGTTGGAACTATTTTTTAGCAATGTATTCATATGCTAAAAATAGAGTTAATGTGAATGAGAAATGGAGGTCTAATGTGTGTGATTTGAGAAACTTGTATAAAGTTACAAATATACACACTAGATATTTGGATTTGGGTTTTTGATTTGTTAGTTGGACTTCATGTTCATTAACTTAATCTTATAAACCAAATATATGTTGATCTTTTATATTGATAAAATATAAAAAAGAAATCCATTTAAAGTATATTATTTTGTTTGAATGAGTCAAATAATAATAATTATACTATTTAATTTCTTGGTCAAAATGTGAAATGAATTCACATAATAATGACAAGAAATAAAGACTCTATTAGTGCACCATGGGAGGTTTCATTTTATGTTGAAAAATGAAACTTGTGCTTCTCATTCTTTTCTATATAAAGCCTCATGGCAATGTAGAAAGAGATACACATCAAATACCAAAAGAAAAACCACATTCTCCTATATTGAATAATCATGTTAGTATTTTTATTTCTTGAGTCTGAGAGTGCAACACAAAACTAAGGTCGATAGATTCTGTTTTTCGGTGATGGTAAACAGAAACAATGCTGCAGTTGTATCCTGGGAATCTGAGCGCTATGCAACCGTCACACTACGGGGCGTTTAAAGATTTAAGGAAATAGATTAACCATCTCGACTCTGCAATTTTTTCTTCATTCATTTGTTTCGGTATTGTATTTTTTGTTTTTTGTTCTTATTATTTTTATAAATATCAGTTGTCCCTATCGTAGTGAAATAAGGTTCCTACAGTCTTAAATCTTTAAATATTGTTTATGCTTTGCACTAACAATACTGATATTTGTTAAAAGTTCTGTTTTTTAAGAACAGGTTAATCAACAGTCTCGAAACAAAATCTGGAGTTGTGCTTCTCCAACCAATTCTGCTATTGTGTAAAGCTTGTGTTCTTGAGCTAACATTTTTTTTGCAGGATCGTTTAAATTATTTAAAATAATTCTCCTGCACTTATGTGTTCGGTTGTGATTTGAATGATTTATTGGTTATTAGCTTTATTCGTGTTCAGTCAATACTAGTGATCGATCTTGTTTTTCAGCACAAAATGATACTAACATTGGTTTAAGTTTTGTGAAACTAGTCAACAGGTGCTGATCGTGGGTTCTAGCAATCGAACGGGAAAAGAAATTGCAGGTTGTGGTGTTTGTTTATTGATTATATTAAATTGCAGAATTTAATGATTTAAAAAAAAACTGTCAGTTTTTCTTATCATTTTCAATATGTTTTTTTGCAAAAAAGTTGGTGTTGATTTTATATCAAACCGTTACAAATTGCAAAGGAAAAGACTTTATTGTTTTTTTGTCAAAGATATGTTTTATCTATTGATATTTAATTACTAAAACAATATGTTGAATAAAAAGTTTTTTCTCGTTTAGTTATTGTTAAAATTTTATTAATCATACTAGATTTTGACCCGCCCTTAAAAGGGCGGGTATATTTTTTCTTTTAAATTTAATTTTTGATATATGTGATTTTTTATATTTATATTTTTTTTGTAATCATATTTGTTTATAAATCTTAATCAAACTATATTTTACTAAATAATAGCAATTTAAAAAAAATTGATCCGGTATATATGTGGTTAAAGTTGTGTTGCCGGTCGAACCCGTCCCGCTGATCTGCCAACCAGTAGATTTTCAATTTTGTTTTATTTAAAAATCTAACCCGCACAATCCAAAAACTAATGATTTTGTACCCGCATCTGTCCTGTTTAATTTTTTGGTTACCAACAGATTATATATTTATTTACAAAATTAAATTATTTAAATTTTAAATTATTATTTCTTAAATTCCTGTATTCTTTAAAAATATTTATTTTTAAATTTTTATTTTTGAAATACTTTGCGGATTGACGGATAGCCGCGATCCAAAATCCATCAACCCGCCCTTAAAAGGAGGGGTGTATTTTTATTTTAGATAGTTTATTTTAAAGCTAATAACAGTGTGTATATAGATAGTTTATTTTAAAGCTAATAACAGTGTGTATAACATGGTGTAGTTGTTAATGTACCTTTTCTTCCTAGAGGTATTGTGTTTGGATCCCACCCGGCGCAAATTTTTTTTTTTATCATTCATACTTAAACGAAGGGTAAATTTGATATCTCACGTCGGTTATCTTCTCCAATCCTGCAACCCTAATTGAGCCGGCAACCATTATTTTCATTTTTAAACTTCTTCTTCGATTTCATTTTGATAATTTACATTTTAATTGTGTGAATCCAAGATATCACAGTTGATTTGAAACTCGTAGTGAACAAAAACATAAGTTTTTGAACTTTTCCAACTTTAGAACCGATTTGACTTGTGATATATCCGCTGTTGTAAGTAGTTTTAATCTCATAACTGGTTTAAATATTTTCATCGTCGATCGAGGTTCGAAGATTATAATTTGGTTTCTACAACTGAATTATGTGTATAACGTAAATCATAATCCAACTATGAAGAAAAGTAAACTGCTTTATGTTAAAAAGCAGAACGTGGTTAGAGTTCAATTATAATTAGATTTAGTAACTTTAGTGATATTTTAAATAACATTTCAGTATAATTGGACATAACATCATATCAATTGGACATGTTGAAGAATTAATAGAATAGATGTTTGGTATTGAGTAGTATATTAATCTGGTTTTGGTTCCAAGTGAACAATTCGGATTTCAATATAACTAAACCAAAGTGATTAATAAAATATCGATCTTTAAGAGATCAAATGGTATGAATGGAGATGGATTTCGTGAGTCGACGCCTCAAATTAAGTTTGAGAGAGGTCTGCCACATATAAATCATTTGCCATAAGAAATAAAATGTTTGTTGATATTGATCAAAACATTTGTATTTCGTCAACGCTTAAATGCACCTTTTAAAAAGGTTGACCATGCAAAACCAATGAGAATTTTCAGACCAATATGACTGAAACTGACATGTGTATTGTAGTTTTTAAAGTCAATATGTTTGAGAATAACCATAGAAAATGGTGGTTTTGATGGTACAAATAATATCATATAATGATATGGATATTTGCTATAAAGCAAAAATATATTTTGGAAAAAAAAATCAAAATATATACAAGTTGGATTTATAAATCAACTTGAGAAAACTATGAAAATAGTTGTATCTAAAATGTGAATTTCTAAGAATGAAATACATTTTTTGAAATTGATTTTTATTCATTTAAATCTAAAAGAGTTGTAGATTAATTTTCTAAACTCTTAAGAGATGTTAAATGTAAATAAATATGCATGTTTTTTAGCTATCTCAAGAAATGTGGGGAAATCTTTGTTTACCATATAAAGTCATTGGAAAGAAGCCAAATGAACTTAGTGATAGTTATCAAAATATAACTTTTTCTTTTCTTTAAAGGGAAAAAAAACTAGTGTTGTACACTGAATTTTATGTATAATGGTTGATTGTATCTTGAAAGAAAAAAGATGACAAAAATCATTAAACAATTGATCTCGACTAATCTCAAGAGATTATGTTCATTGTGATGACAACCTAGGATCCTTATATTAAAGGTGTGTCATGAGATCAAATTGTAATATCATCAAGAGGAATGGGTTTAGCCTATGAACTAAGATGAGGTTTGGCGGTAACTCTACTTATCAGATTGGAGATCCCAAGAAATAGGTTCAAGGAGACAACTAAGTCAAACTAAATCTGCCCAAAGCACTGTCAGACTTCGGTCTGTACCCAGTTCCCAGGATGATTAAATAGTGCTACATGTAAGGAATAGAGGATAAGCATTTGCTTTTAATGATTTGTGCCAATTGTTTTGAGATATGAATGTAGTAGTACATGATATTCCTCTAAACAAAACTAATGGCAAATCACCTTGTGAGTGTGAAATGAGACCGTTTCTAGGAGAATAAAAAGGCTATATTCTCCAAGTTCACTCATGATAACCAGGACTGTTCACGGCCACAATGAACACAATAGAGAACCTAGTTCTGTGAGAGAATGAAGCTGTGTTTTGGCTATTGTCTAGGTTTACACCAAAGCCCGGGAGGTTCAAGACATCATGGCCACCTCCTGGCCGAGTAAATCCGATAGCTATTAACAATGACTGGTTCAAGGCTGAAAAATTGCTACTAACTCATCATGCAGTGAATTTCTCGCTTGTACTCTCAAAAATCCTTAGTTGAGTCTTGTTGAGTCTTGTCGAGTCTTGTCTAGGAAGTCAAGTCTGTCGAGTCGTCTAGTGTCTAGAAGCATTTCTATTCATGTGGGAGATTGTTGGAACTATTTTTTAGCAATGTATTCATATGCTAAAAATAGAGTTAATGTGAATGAGAAATGGAGGTCTAATATGTGTGATTTGAGAAACTTGTATAAAGTTACAAATATACACACTAGATATTTGGATTTGGGTTTTTGATTTGTTAGTTGGACTTCATGTTCATTAACTTAATCTTATAAACCAAATATATGTTGATCTTTTATATTGATAAAATATAAAAAAGAAATCCATTTAAAGTATATTATTTTGTTTGAATGAGTCAAATAATAATAATTATACTATTTAATTTCTTGGTCAAAATGTGAAATGAATTCACATAATAATGACAAGAAATAAAGACTCCATTAGTGCACCATGGGAGGTTTCATTATATGTTGAAAAATGAAACTTGTGCTTCTCATTCTTTTCTATATAAAGCCTCATGGCAATATAGAAAGAGATACACATCAAATACCAAAAGAAAAACCACATTCTCCTATATTGAATAGTCATGTTAGTATTTTTATTTCTTGAGTCTGAGAGTGCAACACAAAACTAGGGTCGATAGATTCTGTTTTTCGGTGATGGTAAACAGAAACAATGCTGCAGTTGTATCCTGGGAATCTGAGCGCTATGCAACCGTCACACTACGGGGCATTTAAAGATTTAAGGAAAGAGATTAACCATCTCGACTCTGCAATTTTTTCTTCATTCATTTGTTTCGGTATTGTATTTTTTTGTTTTTTGTTCTTATTATTTTTATAAATATCAGTTGTCCCTATCGTAGTGAAATAAGGTTCCTACACCTTTTGCTCTCTTTATCTTGTCTGTGCCTAAACCCAAGTCTCCTTAATCTTTGTTTCATAACAGTTTTCTATTGTTTAAGTTGTACAGTATTTAGATTGATAAAACATTCAGAGAAAATATAAAGCTTCATATTGTGAGTTTCAATGGGACATAAATGATATATAAGACATCTAGACCATTCTTCAATTGATTTTAAGTTAGAAAACCAAAAATTTTAATATAGTATCAGAATCCGAAAAGATACTTTTCAACTGAAACGAAATTGATCTGGTCCATCAAAAGAGGCCCGAACAATTTTAAATTGGCATGACCTGAATTTGTACAACTGGTCTGACTATATGGATATAAAACAAAGGTTAATTGGATATTGTGTTAGGCTAGTGGCTGACCATTGTCTCGAAATTATTTCGAAGGAGCGTGTGAGAATATTAAACTTTCATATCATGAGTTTCAATCATGAATAATATTATAATGGATTTACTAGAGCTTGACCCGCACATTCGTGCGGGCTTCGTTTTGATCATTTATAAAAAATTAGTAACATTTTAAAATATATAGGTTATTTAGATAATTTTAGGTTCATATAAATTTATCGAGACCCGGAAAAAATCAAATTGTAATATTTTCGTTTTAGTTTTTTTTATATATACTAAATAGTATATTTATAATATTTGATCGTTTTATATTGACTATGTTAGGAGTGGATATTTGAATATTCACTCGAATTCGGTTAAAATATATTTGGATTTGAGATTTTCGATTTTAAATATTCTAACTCTATTCGGATATTTATAAACTTTGGTTCCGGTTTGATTTGGATCTTTGCGGGTTTGATAACCCGTTTAAATTATTTTTAAATTTTCAAAATTTATATATCTTTAAATATCCTTAAATCTAAAAAAATGCAACATGTAAACTTGAATAATGTAAGCTAAAGTACCTAAATTAAAAATTAAAAATAGGTTTAACTTGAATATTTGGATGAAGAATAAATATATATTTTAAGTATTTTTGGTGTTTTGATTATTGTTTATCTACTTTAGATGTTTACTTTTGACTATTTTTATATTTTAAATATTTTAAACAGCTTAAAATAGCTTACATCCGAAATATTTCGTTCGGATAAGGTTTGGTTATGGTTCTGTAGATACCAAAATGGTAAATCCGTTTGGATATTATCTAGTTTCAGTTCAAATTTGGTAATATTTTTTCGTTCAGATTTGTTAAATGAAGAGTTGATATTATAATTTCCACGAATTGTTTGTCTAATAAAAATGTATTTTTTTTTGAATTTGACATTGATTTAATTGAGAAGTTAATGAAGTGTATTTAATTCAAATTTAATTTTAAAAAACATATTAATGTAAGTGGAAAAGACAAAGAATTAAAATAGGAATTATTATTTGATAGTGTATTTAATTCAAATTTAATTTTGGAAAGCACATTAATCAAAGTAAAAAGACAAAACATTAAAATAGAAAGTATTATTTAATGTCAGTGGCATGAAAGTGTAAATAACACTGAAAACTAAGGGATATTCTATATGTGTACTTCTCTTTTAATAATATAGATGCTACTTCAATTACAGCTAATTGGTTTTATTTGGAAACACGAGAAAACATAAGAGTAAGTTAGTATCCAATTTAAGAAAAGTCAAGAAAGCACATCTGTGCTTGATACTATATATCGTTTGTTTCAAGATCAATCCACAAAGATACAGCAAGATATTCAAACAGAATGACCAACAACAATGAGCCAGCTAATACTATGAAGAAAATCCCTTCTGAATCGAAATTGATGACACTATTATCGGACTAAGATTTGTAAAAATCAAATAAAAGCCAAACTTTAAACTGGTAGTGATCAAAATTGTAAGGGAACCGAGATAAAATTTGGAAGATAGACACAGTGAGAAAATTGAACAGCTCCAGAATCTATCTGAATCTTCTTGCACATATCTTACCTCAAAATATAGATGCAAGCAGCTCCAGTTTTTTCGTCGCCGCAACACATGATCAGAGTCTTGTCAAAGATGAAGGAACTAATCCCACAAAGCTTATTAATCAACTTCGGTGAGTTACTTGTTGGCAAAGTCATCAAATTTATCCACACCACCACTTCCACTGCACCAATCTTCTCCTTAGTCACCACACACTAATCTCCGCTGTTACATAGCATTGCTTCAACAATGAAAAACACATCTACTTTGTAAACCGCAAGTACAAGTTGGTCGCGAGAATGGTTCTTCTGACACGGAAGGAGACAAAACGTTTTGAACATCTCACTCGAGAGGTCAAAGCTTCTGATGAAACACTCATGAGTGTCTTGATCACTAGTAACCCAATAGAGATTCCCGTTCAAGCACATGGGATCCATGGTGGGCCAGTTCTTGAAAGGAGCATCAAGAAACTCCAACGCACGAGACGAACACTCGTAAACCGCAACTCTTTTGTAACTGACTTGGTACGTGTCGCTTACGTTATGGAAACAGTTCAAATAACCTAAGATCTTGTAACGCTTCTCGGGTACGTTGCTGTCGTAACCTACACCGCAGAAGTGGAAGCTTTTGTCGACGTACTCGACCCAACCCACCTGTCTTAACCACGGATTCCAAAACGCAACGCCTAGCTTCCAAAAGTGGCGAAAAAGAAACCCATCGCAAGAAGTGATGGTGGTATGCGTCAAGTCTATAGCCTGATAAGGAAAGTCAGAAGGTACCTCATGCACTTCTACCCTTGGATCAGCACGGAGATCGATGTTGATAGAGTAAGCCTTGGATTCGGTGAGGAAAATGAATTGGGGATGGACACGAGACAAGTGCTTGTTTAGGAAACTCTTGTCGTTTAAAAGAGTGTTCCAGTGTTGACATACGGTTCTGGATCGCACAAGAGAGAGAGGCGGAAGTCGAGAGAGTATCTCTTCCTCTAGATCACATGGAAGCTTCACCGGAGCCATTACACCTCTTTCTTTCTTTTCTTTTTTTTTTAATTTTAGCGTTCGTGACTGTGGCTCTCGTGAATAAGATATGAGAAACTTTATCTTTGAATAAAGAAAGATAAGGTATGCGTCCTTGTATGATTTAAAATGGTGTTGTGATAAAAAAAGAAGAAAAAAATGGTGTTGTGATAACTTGTATGATTTGAAATTTTCTTATTTGGTACATTTTTTTTTGTTCAACATTTGGCACATCTTTTGATGTTGAGAAATTTCAGTTGGAAAGGATAACTGCTTTTCCTTTTTTTTTTGACAACAATCCAATTTCCTTTTTTGACCACAAAAAAAGGAAATGAAGTGTGCTAGAATGATTAGTATTTCAAAAATTAGCATTAATAATTGGGTTGAAAGGTAGTTGATTTTTAATTTAATTTATATGCAAGCAATTTTGGATTTAAAAGGTTTGGAAGATAAGGTTAAATTTTGTAATTCATTGTCAAATGTCAACTTTTACTCCTTCTACTTATGAATAAGTGTCATTTTGACATTTTTACAAAGATTAAGAAAATAATGAAAATATATAAATTGTTATTAATTACATATTTCTAGCTAATAATATTTGAGATAAATAAAATTATTTATAAAATCAATGTAGTTTGCAATTAATTTTCAGTTAAAGTAAATATAATTTACATTAAGTGACATTTTTGTGTAATAAAAAAAAAGTTAGAAAGACACTTAGTACGAAACCGAAGAGAGGGAGTATAATCCATGAACCGTATTTATATGTGATAGGGAAACTAATCAATCGGTGGCACATTAATTAATCAAAAACTCAAAACGAAGCTAACGTACTTGTTATTAGTTCACCAAGTTATCCGTGCCGCACATCTTCCCATCCCCAGTTCCCGCTCACAAGTATAAACGTGATTCCAGTTTATTAAACATTTTGTCACTTTGTATTTATATGATCCAATTTATTTTACTAGATTCATAGAAACTTGGTGAAAAGAGACACAAAGCCCCCATAATAGGCCTGTCAAAGAGTTTGAACTCGTTTGACAAATGGATGGTAGCAGAATTAACATCGGCAAGTTAATGGCATGTAAGGAGAGTCGATAGGATTAAAGATTTAAAGGGGCTGTTGAACGAGGATACAAATATTTCTTCTCTTATCTCTGTTTCATTAGATCAAAAGAGAGAACCCACATAGAAACATCCCATATGTAGAACTAGGACAAAACCCACATAGAAACATCCCATATGTAGAACTAGGACAATTTTATTAGGATCTCAAGTCTCAACCCTGCAACAGAAGAATCTCGTAGATATCTGTCCTAATGTTGAGTTCCTTGTCCCGCATCACTTCTTGTAGATCCGACATCTCTTTCGCCGTCAGGACTGAGCTCAGCTTCCCAAACCCATCCAGCCATAGTTTCTTCGACCTGCCACGCCCTTAAGTTAGGAATGTGCTTTTGATAATAATAATATGAAAAAGTCTTACCATGGGCAAGCATTTATAGCTCGGAAGTAAATCCTTCTAGCTGCTGATGGATTGTGTGCGATGTCGATTTCATACGCAATGTAGCAACGCCATAGAATCACCGAGCTGTTTAGTGTATCTTGTGCCAATGCCCTTTCAAACAGTCCACGGATTCTGTGTAGGGAGCCTCCTCTGCTCAACTCATAAGAAAGCGCAATATAGCCAAACAACTACGGATGGGTTTCTGCATAAGTAACATATTTATATATTCATTAGAAAGTTCCCGTGAGATGGAGTTCATAAAAAAAGTTTGTCAAGAAGCTTACTTGCGGGAAGTAGTCATCAAACATCATTCTCAATTTATGGGATGTCATACGGTGATTACAGATGTCTATCAAAGCTCGATAAAGCTCGGGACTGAGGGGATACAGTTGCAATCCCTCTGATATGGGCTTCCACAGTTTTGGCAAAGTCAGATCGTCCTGATGTCTCTGAAGCATTCTCACGTAATAATTGAACAGGATTTCAAGTTGATGACTTTGACTTCTTCTTCCTGAAAAGTTGACAATAGCCCAACAAAGTCTTACGTTAGGATATATACAAATCCAGTGCATGCATGATCCTTGTCTATAAGAGAAATTAGTTTGTATAACGATAACATTTAGCATGGAAAATCAGTAAGAGAACCCAAGAATGAAGATCATGGAAATAACCTGGAAGAACGGAACTGAACATTTGATCCAGGATCTCAACAGCACCAGAAAGGTCATTTGTTAACTCCTCAAATAGCGCTGCCGAACAAACAACCGCTGCTGATTGATCATCTGTGACACCATGAGACCATATTGACTGTATCTTCTTAAGCTTCTCTCTGAATCCCTGGCGTGCTCTAAGGATTTGCATGCTTGAAGGCTGGGAAGTATAAGGAACATAAGCTAGACCACTTCCCAGATAGCACAGAATGTGCATAGCACGAGACGACGATTCTGTTTCCAGACCGCTGCCACTACTATTGGCTACTTCTGATTCGGCATACCATAAATATAACAGCGGAGCGTTATCCTGTAATTCCTGTAATCAAAGGGGAAATCAACTACTTATCATGGGTATTTTTAGTGTCACATAAAATCAAACCCAACTGCAGAAATTGGGATTATGATCTCCTTACAAGTGCACCGAAAATCAAGCAAGGAAGAAAACATAATCTGGCTATATCCATTAGATCATATCAATACTTCCATGTACATTACCCAGAACAAAATACTTTTTAACAAATATATACTAATCAGTCCAAGAGAAATATATCATGTTCAAGCTTAAGTGACAAGGCACCAGTTTTTCAGACCGGGCAAAGCATAAATTTGAATCAGGCAACAAACACACAGCTAGGGTTTCTTTGAGGTTAAGAACGTAGGTGGTAACATGTAACCTAGTGTCATATGCTAACAACATAACGGAAATCTAACCTTAGGGAGGCCACAGATAGAAGTCAGTGCCATGTCAAAGATTCGTCTTGCATGTTTCATATTTCCAGAAGCAGCTTCTCGCTGAGCATAAACTCCACAAAGTAGTAGATCCTGTTAATGGAGGAAGGAATCGGTTTAGTTAAACTGAACAGAAGAGCAGACCACGCCTAAATATTGGAACGGAGCTCACCTGCCGGTCACTTTTCAGGAGACGTTTGGCCAAAGCTTGGCATGGGGTAGTTGCGACTTCACATGTTTTCATGTTTGTTACAAATAGCTCTTCTGCAACAAGCACAGCTTCTTCCAAAATGTAGTTTCGCGGAAAGACACTTCAGACAAAGCAAGATGGCATTGCGGAGAAACTTCATCATCTCAGGTCCGCATGGATATGTCACTGCTTCCACCTAAAAGAGATCCCAAGGCTGAAACCGTTGGCACTATCTGATTTCGACAGAGACTCATGAACATTTCTCAAATTTTCTAGCATGGAGTCTGACAATGTTTCAAGACTATTTAATCTCTCACTCCACCACAAACTGTTGCTTGAAGTCCATGGGGAGATATGTGCACCGAAGAAATCAATGAACTGGTATACCAGAGATAAGCGGGCCTCGTTTGAACGTAATGAAAATAGATATCCATTTATATCTTCATATAGTACAAGACTTGAGAGTTGGTCTTCATCTTCTCTCTCGCCCATTTCATCGACACTTGAGAATTCACCTGTAAAAGGATGATGCAAAATGGTCATGCATGTTGCGAAATTTTTAGATAAGCTTGAAAGTTAATATCGGTAAAGGTAGAGATAGCTACCGGCTTTCCGAGTGGGCATCCATTGATTTTGATCTCGAGAAACCTCTTCTTCAAACCATTTGACCCATGTTGACGTATCTTTAACCTCATCACTGGCCGCAGCGTTGACATCAATGCCTAATAGCTTTAACATAGCTTCAGTGTCATCTTCAGGCCTGCTATCCTCGTCTTCCATTTCTTCGTCCAGTCCCTCACGATTAACATCACCTTCTCCAGTGTTAGCTGAAGCAATACTACTGTCTTCTTTCCTATCTGACAATTGCTCGGTCCAACCTGTCCAACCGCCTACGTCATTGTCATCAGAAGATTCCTCTTTCAACATTTTCTGTCTGTGTTCCTCCTCTTTCTCCAACCACAACGACCATCCAAAAGCTCCTTCTTCTCCAACTCTAGCACCATTACTGCTCCAAAAGTGCTCAAACAGTCTTAATTTACTCTGTTCACTAAGCAACAAAGATGGAGAAAAGATGCTATATTCCATTTCAGCTTGAAATAACGCGGTGGCCAGCTCCCGATAACCAGCCTGCCATTCAAACCTGCAGAGGCTAACTAGCATATCGACTAGAACGAGTTCCTGCTGGATGAGAGCAGAATCCAGTGGTTCAGATGTTGCATCCATCTGCATAATCCAACAAAAAAAAATCAGACCTTACAAAGTCGAACTGCTAGGAAGAAAATCTCAATGATGTCAGCGACTGAAGCTAACGGGAAACACTAGAAAAAACTAAGTTCGAAGAATTAACAGATAGACTCAACATGACTTGCGACAGTGTACAAACAAGTTAAGGGATTCATCAACCATAAAATAAGAACCTGCCTATGTCGCTTGCTGCAAGCAGAAAAGAGTGCCTGGATTGCATAAGAATACATCTTCCTCACTTCTGATACTTTAAACCTGGAGAACTCCCCTTGAATAACACGTAGAAACTCCCTCCACAGCTTGTAGCTCGCGGAATTCTGCATAAGTGCCTTTTCCCACCTACTGATAAGCACATCTGCGCTATCTCTGCTTCTGTACGCCCTGAGAAGCGCAAGCAACAGTTCTTCGCTATCTGGGTTCAGTTCAAAAGCCTTCTCGAGTATACTAATCTTCTTCTCCAGAGTCTGCAAGCGAACACCTTTCTGAGACTGCATACTCGAAACCTTGTCTTGAAAATCAGCAAACGCCAGCCACGCCTTCTCATCATGGGGACGCTCCCTCGTCTGTCTGTTGAACTCCCGGGTTTTATTCAACACCTCATCCTCCCATGACGTTCCTACCACCGACTCTTCCTCTTCCTCTTCACTTTCTTGAACAGCTTCACCTTCTTCCTCTAGAGGAATGAACTGATCAAAGCACGAATCAACAACAGCCTCTGTAGAAGTAGCAGACAAACGAATACGCCTGAAATTCTTGTTCCGTTCCATGGCTGCATGCTTTGCATACCAGTACCGGTGATCAGACTTTGATTTCCCGTCCAAAGAACTAACATCAATCTCTCCATCAAGCATAGAACCACCACGCCTGTTCCTTAGATAAAGCTTCATAGAACCTGACTCAGAACCTCTCTGAGAATAGTCAAGTTTATAACGAGGAACATTCATCCTGCAAATACAAACACACACACACACACACACACACACTTAAAAAATAGAATCACACACTAGTATAACATGTAGAGAGAGCTAAAAGTACCTGTAGATGGAACCATAAGCAAGATTATCAGGATCAGGACGAGTATCCAAGTAATAATCCTTGGCAGGCTTCGTATAGTATTCATCAGAATCCCTCTTCCGCTTCTTCTTCTTCTTCTTCTTTTTATCCCTCTTTCTCTTCCCCTTGTCGTCCTCCTCATCAGACTCCGATCCTTCTTCTTCTTCTTCTTCTTCTTCAATCAAATCGTAAACCCTAGGCTGAGCAGATTCACTATTGTTTCTACGAGCATCGCCTTCTTCATCTTCTTCGCTAGCCTCGACATCGGATAGGGAAGGAGCCGTGGAAGCTGCTGCGGTGTCGATGGTGGAGAGATCCGTCGTGAAGCTGGCGTTGCGAAGCCATTGAGGAGCAGTTGAAATAGCTGAGACGGAGTTCGACGGAGTGGGGAAGAGGGGGAACAAGCCTGTGGTAATCGATTTTCCTCCGCCGTCGCCGTTCTCCGGTGTTTTCGACATTTTTATCTACCGGGAAAAAAAAACGACTGTCTTGTTGTGATTCTTCTAGCCGCTGAATAATTTATTGGGCCCATAAAATAGTCGTAAGTGGGCTCATAAATCGGTTTATTTATTGGGCCCAGAGACAGTAACCAGTTACTTTATTTGGGCTGAATTAGTGGTTTAGTACTAATTATTTGGTGTTCACAAAGAAAAAAATACTAATTATTTATTATTCGCGTCATATTTGTTTTTTTCCTTAGTTTCTTTCGTTACTATTTTACTCTGTCAGAAGGGTCCGGCAAAAAAATCTGAGAAAAAAAATGAAATGCACGTGGAGACTGATATTTTTTCTCTGCCCTTATTAATCACACTACAGTTATGTATATGTAAAATTTCTTATGTAAAATATAATGGTTTTTATTTTCTTGTGGCATCAAATACGATGCTTTTTTTGTAAAGTAAAATATTTTCTTTAACCAAGTGCTCGTAGCTTGGTGGTAAAGGAGGTACAGCTGTACTGCCCGTCATCCGGGTTCGAGCATTGGCCACAACGGATTTAACATCCCTTCCGTTGGGGCGCTGGACCCATTTGGGGATAGTTGGGAATGTAGCTGCCCAGATACTAGAGTTATCAAAAAAAAAAAAAAAAAAAAAATAAAATACAATGGTGTTTTCGAGTAAAAAAGTTGTAATTAAAAAAATGAATTTAATGCTGTAGTAAAAGTTTTAGGGACATGGTTAAGTAATAGGTAAATGTGTCATTTCGTGCTTTTCTTTTCCCACCAAAACTAATGATTTTCATTTAATGGATCCAAAGCAAAAATATACTACAACAACAGTAAATAAAAATTTAATAAAACAAAAATAAAAAAAAATAAAAAAAATTGGCTGGCGTTGATAATAGGATGTCCAAGGAAGGAGGGAGGAGGGAAGCGCCGGCCCGTGATTGAAGAATAAGGAAACCGAACTAAGAAGAAGAAGAAGAAGAAGACTGTATTAGATTTGAAGACAGCTCTGCTTTTCATTGGATCTGTAAGTGAAATGTTTGTTCGAATTCGAATCCTTGCTTTGGTTCTGGGTTTGTGATATATATTTCTTTTCTCAATAAAAATGCTTCCTTTTTTGATGTTATTGTCATTGTTAGGGTTTCGTCTCACTCCTCTCTGCTTCAAGTTTTCTTCTTTTTTATAAACTACTCAGTGAGTTGTTTTGGACTGATTAAATTTAAATTAAATGTTTTGTTTCAGGAGGATTTGTTAAAAAAAGAAATGGAGGAGGAAGGTAGCTCCTCTATAGACTCGATTTTGGAGTTTCTGAGGAAGAATCGTTTCATGAGAGCTGAAGCTGCGTTGATTAGTGAGCTCTCCAATAACAACTCAAGCTCAAATGGTGTTGATAAAAAGAAGCAAGTTTCTGATGAATTTGTTGTCAAAGAGATACAATGCGGAGGAGCTGCTGCTGCCACTGAGAGTCGTCATCATCATCACACCATGAATGATGTTTCTGTTCAGACGACACAAAGTCCCTCTGCTAATAACAACTCATTCTGGGAGGACAGGTTCACGTTCTCTGACAGTTTAGTAGATACAGAGCTTGATTTATTACCCCCATGGAATCATACCGACTCTGAGGTTTACAGTATTGATCCAACAACTACTATAAGGAGCTTTGTGAATCCATCGAGTCATCATGAAAAGGTTAATAATAAAAGCAATAAAGTGGCTGTGGAAGAAGACATCTTCTCTCACTATGACCATGCCAAAGCATCTCAATCCTTGGGAGTTGATAGTATACAAGAAGGATTTATCACCACCACCTCATCAGACCAGTGGAAGGACTGTTCTGTTACAACTGTTTATCCACTGTCCAAAGGAGGAAGCACGTCAGCTAAGGATATCGGTGTACCCGTTTTAGACAAAAGGCAAGGGAAGAAAAAGGTTGCCGCCGCGAAGTGAGCAGGAGGATGATGTGGAAACAGCTCTATACCTTGGAAAGTCACATTCTGGATATGATGAAGTAAAGAATCTTAGCGGGTTTGCGTTTTCGCTGCCACATGTAAGAATCAAGTCAGAGGATAAATCAATGAACTATACTTCGGAAGAGCGAGACGTTTTGGACGAGAAGCTAATCAGTACTGAGAATGGTTTCCTTATTGGCTCTTATTTAGATGTTCCTATTGGACAAGAAATCCATTCATCAGGTTAGTTGACACCGTGATGGTTACTATTCAAAAACTAAGTGTTCTAACATTAATTCGTTCTATAAAAAAATTGTTTTGTTTAGCTAGCTTTTGTAAACACCAAGTTAACTCTCATTCTTCTGGTGTGGTGTCATAGGTGGTGGCAGAATAGCTGGTGGAGGAAACTGGTGTGGTGTCATAGGTGGACTAGCAGAAGATGCATCTGACTTGATTTTTGGCTTTGGCAATGGACTAGGTGATGTCGCTGAGCATTCAAATGAGTATTGGGACTCTGATGAATATGATGACGATGATGATGTTGGTTACATTAGGCAACCAATTGAGGATGAGGCCTGGTTTTTGGGACATGAAGTCGACTATCCTAGCGAAAATGAGCCTCCGGATACACAGGATAAAAGCCAGACCAAGAACGAGGATGAGCATTCATTTGCTGAGGAGGAGGATTCTTATTTCTCCGGTGAACAATATGTGCTAGCAAAAGGGGTTGAGCCAGTTACAGCTTCAGATGATCCGATGGGTCTCTCTGTGACTGAAACATACAGCAGGAGCAAGGGACCTGATTTACTTGCTCGTTATGACGGGCAATTGATGGATGCAACGGAGGTGAGTTTGATGCGAGCTGAACCTGTATGGCAGGGACTTGTCACACATGAAAATGATCTAGTTTTGTTGAGCAAAGGGAGAGTTGAGGATAACGGTGGTAGGTTCTGTTCAAAGGATATCCGCGCAGAAGATGATCGAAATGGTGCAGTTAGGTCAATTGGTGTAGGGAATCAGTGATGATGTTGATGACAATGGGAGTAGTATAGCACCTGATTACTTTCCTGGAGAAGGAAGTGAATGGGACCTGGAGCTTCTTCCTCATCGCCAAGTTGGAGCTGCTGGTGTTAAGCCTCCACCTGGTAGTAAAGGTGCAACAAGTATGCAGCTAAAAAGTTTTACAAATGGTGGTTTCTCCTTTCCTTCTCCAGTACCTGATGGACAAATCTCTCATGATGATGCTACAAACCCTGTATGGTCTAACCATGGTAATGCTGTTGCTTCTACCTCTATCTCTGAAAAAAGAGATAGGGATGGCGAGAAGGTTGAAAGTTCAAGAAATTCTTCCCCATCTGCACTTTCCCAGAGTTCTTATACAGGGAGAGAGCATTGCAAGGAAGAAGAAGAGGAAGAAACGATTCCTGGGCAGGAAGAAGATCCTGGGACCTCGTTTGAGGATGAAGATGCAATCGTTGTCCAAGAACAAGTAAGACAGATTAAAGCCCAAGAGCAGGATTTTGAGACTTTCAACCTGAAGATTGTTCACAGGAAAAACAGGTATTTTCTCTGGAACAGCAGGGATTTTGATTTCTTATAAACACTCAGGATGTTTATTTGTTTCTCATATCTTTCTTTTGTTGCCCAGGACCGGTTTTGAGGAAGATAAGAACTTCCATGTGGTTTTGAATTCCGTCATAGCTGGCCGTTATCATGTCACTGAGCATCTTGGATCAGCAGCTTTTAGCAAAGCAATACAAGCACATGACCTCCACACAGGCATTGATGTCTGTGTAAAGATCATAAAGAACAACAAAGACTTTTTTGACCAGAGCCTTGATGAGATCAAACTTCTCAAGTATGTCAATCAGCATGACCCCGCTGACAAATACCATCTCCTTAGACTGTATGACTACTTCTACTTTCGGGTAAGTGGAGGATTATGTCTTTAGTACTTTCAATCATCTTAGTTATGATGTTTCTAGAAGCAGTTGCTGATTTGGTGCTATTTTCAAATTTTTATTAGATTCAGTGTAGAATGTGTGACCTGGGCCTGTGTCTTGATGACTGCAATTGATTTGAATCTCTGTTTTGCAGGAGCACTTGTTAATAGTATGTGAACTTCTCAAGGCAAACTTGTATGAGTTCCAAAAGTTTAATAGAGAATCAGGTGGAGAAGTTTATTTCACAATGCCAAGATTGCAGGTTAGCTAAAAAATCATTACCACTCTTCAAGGTTTATGTATGTTTTTTTTCTTGTTGCTGGTCTCTCATTTTCTTCTGAATCAAAATCTTGTGCAGTCCATTACTATCCAGTGCTTGGAAGCATTAAACTTTCTCCACGGTCTAGGCCTTATACACTGCGACTTAAAACCTGAAAACATACTTATCAAAAGCTACAGCAGGATGCGAAATCAAAGTTATTGATCTAGGAAGTAGCTGTTTCGAGACGGATCATCTTTGCTCCTATGTCCAGTCTAGATCCTACCGTGCTCCAGAAGTCATCCTTGGTCTTCCATATGATAAAAAGATCGACATTTGGTCACTTGGCTGCATTTTGGCAGAACTGTGTTCCGGAAACGTAGGTTTCTAGCATCGATGAAACCTCTGTTCCTTACAGTAATACCTAAGCCATAGCTAGAACCACATGTAACTTGGGTCTTGTTTTTGCAGGTTCTTTTTCAAAATGATTCTCCAGCTACTTTGCTTGCAAGGGTCATTGGTATAATCGGATCCATTGACCAACAAATGCTTGCAAAAGGACCTGATACATCCAAATACTTCACCAAAAACTCATTTGCTTATACGAGAGGAACCAGGTGCAGTATTAAACTTACTAATAGTGCACCTCCCTCCCTGCTATTGCTGAACCAACTTTTTTTTTATAATTGTATTGGATTTAGAAACGGTGTAATGAGTTTGTGTTCAAAATATATTTCAGGAGAGTAACAATTTGGAATACTTGATACCTAAAAAGTCATCGCTAAGGCGTAGACTGCCAATGGGCGACCAAGGCTTCATAGACTTTGTGGCACACTTGCTCCAAGTTGATCCAAAGAAACGCCCTTCTGCGTCCGAAGCTCTTAAGCATCCATGGTTGACTCATCCCTACGAACCCATATCTCCATGATTATGTGGTTATTAGACATCTTCATGACACCAAAAAGTCCAGAATGGATGAGAGCTAGTCAAGTGAGATGATGAATGGTTTGTTTCTTTTCCCCTTTTGTTTTCTGTTGAAACTCTTCTGAAAGGGAAAAATGTCTTTCAGACCTTGTTGTATATTAAATTCTTGTATGACTATTTCCTCATTTTGTTGTACTGGTAGTTTGTGAAATATAGTCTCTTTGAATTTGATTCTTTATAGGGTAACCAGAGTGAACAAATCTTTTGGTTTAATATTACCATCAATATTAATATAATGCCAAGGAAGAAAAGTTTAACAGAATGGTCTTAAAATAAAAACCTTATTACCAAGAGAACATAACTGGTCCAAAAAGAAGAAGCATAAAGACATAACCACCTAACAGACAATATTTCTCTTGTGTTCCACAAGGCGTTTCCAATACTTAGTGATATCCTCCAGCGACATCTTAGCAGTCTTCACTTCACCACCACTAACCGCTGCAGCGGCAGCTATATGAGCAACCCGGCTAGGAAGGCCATCGATCTCTTTCAGCACCTGAATGATATGTGTGATGAGTCTGTCCGCTAAGTCCTCGGCTAAAATCTTCCCTGATCACAACTCTGAGCACAGCAATGTGCTGTGCATCTGCAGGCATAGTGTAAGCCGGTATGATCCATCCAAATTTCCTAAGAGACTCTGCGATCTCGAACACGGTGTGTTTGCTACTGTCTTTGAGAGAGAATGCCACTAGGGGCACGCCTATGTCTTTAGAGACAATGTCGAACTTCCCTGTCATCTCTATTCCTTCTCTTAGCCTCCTCGCGTTGTCCATGCAGTTTTCCATTATGTTCTTGTATCCCTTTTTTCAATTTCCCAAAAAAAAAAAAAATCACTAGACAGTTGCTTAGATGTTACCAAATGAAACAGTATGTTAGATATACAAAGGATCAAATACCTCAAAGCCTAGTCGGATAAACTGATAGTACTGAGCAATGATTTGGCTTGAGCCTGCAAAAACAAAACAAATAAAGAGTCATGATGAATAACAGAGAGCGTATAATAGCAAGTAGAGCAGTTGAACAGGTCCAAGTCTAAAAACAAAGTAAGAATTTTTTTAAAAATATATATATAACTATTAAATATAAAATTATTCCATTATATAGTTAAACATTCCCCAACATTTTTTGAACAGGTATGTAAATAATTTGAGACGGCACTGATGAATAGAATGGATAAGCTAGTTGTAACACAAACAAACCTTTAGAGAAGTTAAGAGTGAAAGTAGGTTGATCAGCTCCCAAGTAGTTGATGTGAAAGACAAGGTCCTCAGGCAAATCATCTTTGGTTCTCCAGACAATCCAACCAACTCCTGCATAGACAAGTCCATACTTATGACCACTGACATTGATGCTCTTAACCCATGGAAGCCTAAAGTCCCATTCAAGATCAGGGTAGAGGAAAGGAGCAATGAATCCTCCACTGGCTGCATCAACGTGAATAGCAACATCCCAACCAGTCTCTGCGTTTTTCTCAGCCAAGAGATCGTTCAGCAGCTTCACATCCTCGAACTCTCCGGTAAGTGTGGATCCTAGAATGGCTGCAACGCAGATTGTGTTCTCATCCACCATCTCTACAGCTTTAGCGGGGTCCATCACGTAATAGCCTTCACTTAGTTTCACCTCTTTGAGCTCTACCTCAAAGTACCTTGCAAATTTTCTCCCAGCACACCTGCACACAAGTATTTTGAAGGAGTCAATATAATTTCATGGTTGGAGGATGAGAAGTAAGTGTGTATATATAGAGAGAGATACCTGAACATTGGCTCCAGTAACAATGTTAGGATTATCAGTAGGTAGACCTTGAGCTCTTCTCCTCTGTTGCCATTTTCTTTTGAAAGCTAAACCAGCAAGCATTATAGCCTCTGATGAACCAACAGTTCCACATCCAATAGCAGCTTCATCTTCTCCCATGGGAGCATGGAATAAATTGGCTATCATGTTTACACATCGGTTCTGAAGAGGAGAGAATCAAGCCAACCAAAAAAAAAACAGATGTGTTTACAATTTAGAGGACAGTGTTGAAATAGATATTTAGAATGGAAGGCAGATGAGGGGAGAGAGAGAGAGAGAGAAGAGGAACCTGGAGCTCGGTAGTGACAGGATATTCGTCCATGTCAACATAATTCTTGTTCACAGATTCCATGATGAGTTTGTCACACTCAGGTTCCATCCAAGTGGTTACAAAGGAAGCTAGGTTAAGCCTGGGATTGCCATCAAGCATCAATTCATCACTGAATCACTTGATAAGCAGCATCTTTGGGCATGGAATTGTCAGGCATCTTGAACCTGTTTCAAGATATACAAACACAATAAATACATAAACATATGCATCATAAGTCATAACATAAAAAGAAAGAAAGAAAAAACACTCATGAGGAAGCAATCATGATAAAGGACAGAGAGAGAGAGAGAGAGAGAGAGAGAGAGAGGACACCTGGGAACAACAGCACGGACATATCTGGAAGCGAAAGTGGAATGCAAATGCTCTTCGGAGTCAGAGTTTGTGGCTAGTACCATTGTCTTTTTTTAACTTGTGCTGAAAATGAAATGTTTGAACAAAAAAGGAAGCTATATTCACAAGTTTTATTTGACAGATATAAAGAATGCAAAACTCTCTTCACTAATTTAAGACATCCATTTTTTTTTATCCCCCTTGACTCTCTCTCTTCCCTTTGAATTGGGTTTGCTACACCACTTATAATTCATTCAACACAATAATAGACAACTGGGGTAATACAGTTGATCTTATGAATAGCCTACAGAGCCTTGTGAGCCGGATCAGGAACTAAAGATCACCCGCCCTTGCTACTTCCTTAAAAAGCTTCAAGTTTGTATAGAACGCAAACGTAGGGAGTTAAAAATCAAAGTATATAATATGTTGCCCTGAGAGATAAACATGACCTAAGATATACACAGACTATTGCCTAGAACAACTTATTTACGGGATCTACTAGCCATATCCTAATAAAATCCTCGCGGGATTCATGTGGATAGTAACAGCTAATAAAATTACAACGTACCAACAAAATAAAATTATAAATTTTCAAATATGTACGATGCACTGTAATATTGTATGTAAGATGAAGAAGTAGCATGTTTTCAGAGTTGTTTAATAATCCAAAGTACCCAATATAGTCTCGTCTCTCCGGAAGCTTATAAACTCTCTCAGTATTACGCACCACCCAAAAAAAAAATGGCATAAACGGAGAGCCCTCACAGAGTCAGTAAAAATCTTAAACATACACACATACAGAAAGCCAATAGTTTGCGATAAAGAGCCTCTCTCACCAGAACCCCAAGTTTATATATCCCAGAGAAACAAAATAAGAAAAGCCACTCCAAGGGGGATCATGATGAGCCCTGATACTGCTCCTTCACGGCTCTTGCTGCTGCACTGAACCATCCTGCTGCGGCCATTGCACCTGGATCTGGAACTGTTGCCAGCATCTCTGCAGACACGTAGCTGGATCTCCCAGCCTAAGTTTCACAGTCTCACAGTCAGATCAAAATGAAAAAAAAAAAGCGCACAGTATAGCAAAAGCAGAGACCGAAATGGCTAACCTGAGCTTGCATCTGTATGGTTGATTCCGCTCCTTTAGTTGCTGCTTCAGCTGACAGAATGAAAGCAGATATTGGGTCCTCTCCAGCGCTCAGCTTCTATTCTTACCAAAACCAAAAACACATTAGTACTTGCAACATCTCAAGTATGACCAAAAAAAAAGTTGTCACCTCTTCAAGAACTTGTGAAGCTGGGATAAGGGCATCTAGCATCGTCCTGTATCCCGCAGTTGCTCCACCATATTTGCTGACAGATGCTATTGATGACTTGAGTGCTTCGGACCCTGATGATTGATACAAGAGAAGCCTGAGTTAAAACAAGTATGTGACCATTGCAATACTAACCACATTCAAGAAGCATTATCTCACAGTATTTGGGAGTGACTTCTGACTCAGTGTTAGCTTTTAGCTCCGCGTACGCTGCCTTGCAGAGGAGATTGTATCTATTTTCATATAACAAAGCGTAATAGTTTTTATCAATGAAGAACGGATGACCCAGACTAATATATGGAAGAATGTTCAAATAATTTCATGAGCTTACATAATTCCACTTGTTCCCCCCATGGCTCTGCTGATTGATGCACCAATCTCATTCACTGTTTCCGCAGCATCGTTGAGCGGATAACTAGAAACAATAAGAGATACAAAATGTTCAGATATTTGTCAGGAATCTAAACTCAACACAAAGAGCTGTATGTGAGGAAGTAAGATTAACAAATAGACTCACTAGTGTTTCATGTCTTCCAGTATAGCTGTTGCACCTCTGTGCATCTACAAAATTAATGCAAGCCCATGTAAGATATAATAAAATGCGCAAGATAAAAGCATGTTCCAAAATTGAGACTTACTGTTGATCCACAATCACCATCGCCTACTTTTCCATCCCAATCGTTCAAGCTATCCTTTAGACCAATGATCACAGTTGCTGCTGCTTGAATAGCTGCCTCAAGAACTCGACCTTGTTGACTCAGCTCTTGAGGTCGAGCGTGAGACTGGTATTGCCAATGTCACAGAACGTAATTTAGCAAAAGAAAAATTATCGCCAAACCCTGGGACCCTTCTAAACAGCCCAAATGTATCAAATTTTGCAATGCATACCTCAGTGCTTTTTGTTGATCGAGAAGGGGGAATAGGAACAGGGATCTTTGCAGGTGGCCGGTTGCCTGCAATGCAACAATGATTTTGTATCAAAGACTACGTAGTGAAAAAAAATTCAGGGAAATATAGAACATGTAACAACATTTCACGGACCATCAGTGCCAACAGGCCAATTTGGAGCCTTAGTTGGAGCATCTAATCGGTCTAAGATTGACTGGTCAGCCTTCATGATTGAAATCGAGAATCCTAAAAATGAAAGACCGTCAGCATGACAACAGGCGTATGTAACACTTAACTAAATCAAGGAGACCGCTCAAACTCACCTGCCATATCGAGAGAAGTCATAAAAAGCCCTGTATACACCCTATCAACAGCAAGTCCAAATTCCAACTGCAATTTAGGGACAGCTTTTCCAGCAGCAATCATAAGTTCCATCAAAGGGGTGCCTCCTAAGCTGCAAAGAATGAAAAGACAACCTAAGCTCTCACCTTAAAACCAAGAAATCACTAACTCTCTGAACCAAAAGTTGATATCATAATGGTAACATTTTGCTGCAGTTGAAATAATGGGAGCAAAACACGGATATCTATTCAAATAAGAATGGGCTTACCCATTAACCATGAGAACCACTCTGTTACCGCGTGTAATTGGAACATAATTGGTCTCCTGCAGAAATCGAAGAAAATTGTACATAATGCATAGGTTGATAAAGGATATGTCTAGAAGACTTCTAATCAAAGATAAAGTTAATAATCAACATGGGTATTTGACTATCCCGACAAAAGCACAATAGAGAAAATGAAAATTAGCACATACAGGACTCAGTATCTGCTGAAGAACATGTGAAACCACCACATCCACAGGTTGAACGTCAACCACAGCAGCACCAGGTTCTCCATGCTGAGAGAAAAAGTATCAAGTCAAGGTCCGAACCACAGAGTGAATTCATGCAGATTTGGGAGAAATGAAGAGAACATACGATTCCAAGACCGAGTTCCATCTTCTCTTGGCCCAGGCGGTCTGATGTAACCTGGCCAGGAAGCGTACAAACAGATAGTGCAACACCCATGGTACCAACCATCTCCGATGCACATTTTGCCTCGGCCGCAACTTTTTCTAGAGAAAGACCAGCAGCAGCTGCTGCCCCAGCAACCTGTAACCAAGCAGAAACGAATTATAAAACTGATGCTTGAAGGTTTCTGCTCAGAACTTTGTAGTGTTCCTAGGCTTGTTAAACTAAGCTATGCTAAACAAATCACAGTGCCCACAGCAGACCAAGGTTTAAGAATCACAATTTAAGAAGATATAGTACCAGAAATGAGATCAACCAAAAGGGGAGACATTAGTTTAAATCGCAATTAGAGAAAGAAGGTGAGAGAACCTTATGTACGAGAACAGTTCCCGCTAACCCTCTCCGTCCAGCAATACCACGAGGCGGTGGTAAAGCGCAGTCCTCTCCAACAATCACAGTCTAAAAAGAAGAATCTGTCATTGTGTACTTCACAATCTTAACTGTGAAAAAAAAAAATAACAACGAGCAGTACCTCTACTTTGTAACCTTCAGATTTCGCTTGCTCAGCAGCCAAACCAAAGTTCAAGCGGTCACCAGTATAGTTCTGTAAACAGAATCGATAGAGAAACTACATTACGCAACAACATAAAAAGACAAGAGTCCATAGTTTCAAATATATTGACACTGCACGGATGGGTCTCTCTTTCCCAGTCTGATTACCTTGACGATCAAAAGACATCCCTGAGAACCAGTTACAGCACGAATTCCCTGGAATTGAGAAAGCATATATCATCAACTCAAAAAAGAAAGAAGGAAACCCCAAAAAAGGGAAGACTTACAGCCAAGATGGAATCAACTGGTGGGGAGGCAAAAACATCTCCACAGATAGCAGCTGTAAGCATTCCTTCTCCAACGTAACCAGCATGTGCTGGCTCATGCCCACTGCCTCCACCTGCAATTAAAAGAAAAAGGCATATAACTTCATAAAAAGGTTCAAGAACCCTAAAATCAACCAACATAAGTCACACAAACTATATCCCACCTGATATAACGGCAACCTTGTCATACTTCTCAGCAGAGACATCAGCTCGTAGCACCACCTTAACCTCAGGAAATCCATCCAAATACTGGAGTCCAGGATAAGTTTCCACAAGTCCCTCGATGAACTCAGTCACCACATCTGCAAATACAAAAACAAAATACCCTAAAACCATGTAAAATCAATCATGATCGATTCGTCATCAGGATGACCATGCAATGCAACGAAACAACACAGTGACAAAGCAGCATTTCGAGGATCGCGAGCGAAAATTGAGACCAAAGACCAAAGAAGAAATCGCAAACAGTAGCACACAATCGGGGATTTTAACATAGGTCAAACAGTTCGCGAGAGCATTTCACAATCCTCAATCTACGACCTAATCTAAGAACAGATACAGAAGAGAGAACGAATACGAAGAGGACGAGGACGAACCGTTGGGGTTGTTGATGAATTTCTTCGCCGCGTAAACCATTTTTGTGAGTAATGAGGCAATCAGAACCTGAGAATCGGAGAAGCTCGCATGAAACGGGAGAGGATTGTATGAGAAGGTTTAAGGGAATCTAGAAGAGATGAGAGTCAACAACAGCAACGAGAGAGAGAGAGAGAGAGAGAGAGAGAGAAGAAGCAACAAGAAAGAAGAAGAGCCAGCGAGAGAGAAAGAGATTGTTCCGTACGAGAAACCTCAGAGTTTAATTAAATGGCAGTTGCGGACGTGTAATGGGCCAGGCCCAATCCTCATCTGGATAAGATATTTTATGACGAATCCGTAAATTACTTTATCCGCATAGATTAATTTCCTAATAAGATTGTAAATGGTGATTGTGCGATAAACACGTGATTCTTTACGTTTTCGTGTGCCGTTCTTGCGCCTGTGTCGTGTCGCCGCGTGTTTGTATTTTTTTTTGCATGAATGTATTTTATATGTTAAATTGGAAAATTATATTTTTGCATTTTAATATTGTTCTATTCAGATATAATCTTACAAGATTATGTTATTTCCTTTTAAAAAAAAAATCTTTTTATGTTCAAATCCAGAAGTCAACATCAGGATTCCCTGGATTTTCTTAAATTGCTTTTGGTTTCCGATATTTTCAATGGATTCGTCTTTCTATATATTTATTTTGTTTTACTCTTCTCCACTTTATACGGATCAAAGCTTATCCAAAACTAACTTTCCATGTCAGCTCGTTCTTTGTGAAGTGTGTTAAGTACCATTTTAGTGTTTGCTGTGCTTATCTATATTTTTCAATGGATTGGTCTTATCTTATATATTTCTATAATCTTCTTTAATTGCTATGTTTGTTAGCTCCTAAAAAGATTAGTTTAAGCTCAGGCTCAAATTGTGTGACATAATTTCATAACATTAGCATGTATGATTACTTCTGTTTTATTATATAAGATTTTTTTGTAAGAAATAAAAAGTCTAGGAAGATTATGTGAATGAATCCAAAAGAAAAATGGAAACTTGAAAAGAAAATTCAAATTAGCGAGTAGATAGCAATATAATCCATAAATGCGCTGGGCTATTGGGCTGGATAAAGGCCCATTGACTAAAACAATTATAGAGAAAAAAAAAGTCGAAGTCCGACGCGGCGACGGCACTCGCACACGGCGTAGATAACGTGTCCGTCGGGCACAGAATCCAGATCATCAAAGAAGAGGACCGAAAGAGAGAAAGAGAGAGAGATATCTAGAGGAAGAAGAAGAAAAATGGCATTGCAATGGCTGATTCTATCGTACGTGGTTGCAGCCGAGGTAGCGATCGCAGTCATTTTGACTCTACCTTACCCTATGCTCGTGAAGAAACGCATCGTGTCACTTGTCTCGCTCATACTCCAGCCTGCCGCCTCCATCGTCGCCTTCGCTGGATTTCAACTCCTCGGTGATCTCCCTTCTCTCTCTGTCAATTCATTTATAGTTAGGGTTTCTATAACCGGGAGTGATTTTTGGGTACTTTTCTTTTTAAATATGAATTGTTGTTACTTTGTTTCCAGATCTTTACTGGAAGAATGAGCATAGACTAATGTGCTCATCTGAGGTTTGCACTGCCACCGAGCGTGATCGCTACGAGAAATCAGTTAGTGTTATCATCTTCTGTTTAAGATTGTTTCCGCGAGTTTGTGGTCATGTCTATCTTGTTAGTAGAAGCTTAAAACATCTGAGAATTGATCGAGTTATTTGCTATAAGTTAGTTCAGTACATATACAGATGGCTGAGTAATGAAACTGCAAATGAGTTCAAGCAATTGCATATTTTTTTGTCACTGACCCAGTGGTTACTATTAGTATCTTCTGAGTACACTTCTGTTGCATAACCTAGCCTGCGGTTAAGAAGCTTGGAATCTTATATTAGTGCAGCCATCTGGATCTACAGATTTGTTAGAATGGAACTGGTTTAATTTCTCTGTTTATGCCATGTTCTTGTGAGAATATGTTGTTGATGAAATTTAACTAACTTACCATTTCCGATTGCCTCTGTTTCTGAAACACTCTGATCTATTGCTACACATTATTTGTGGCTTCTGTTCTACTTCCCTAAAATGTCTTAGCTCATCAAACTTACAAGTTTTCTTTTTTTACTTTGTGTGCCAGATCTACAAGGCTCAGCGAAATGTGGTTCTGTGTGCGGCTGGGATCCTTCTCTACTGGTACACACCATTATCTATCAAATAGTTTCTCACACTTCTTCACACTTGTGCAATTTGACTAATGTTCTCTCATATTCACTGGTAGGTGTATTTTCCGCATCTGCAAGTACAATAAAGACCTTGAGCATTTGGAGGAGCTAGAGAAGAGTTACAAGGCAGAGTAGTAGTAGTCTCCCCCAAGTCTGGTTCTTCTGTTATAAATATAACCTCGTCTTGTGAGTAGTTTCGAAATTTGAAACAAGACAATGATTTATCTCCACAATATCATTGCACAGACCTTATTTGTATTTATTCATCTTGCATCTTTGTTTTACTTTTTGAGAAATAGAAGGGCTCTATTTTATTTCATGTCCGGAAGCTTGACATATACAAGAAACCTAGATCACTTCTTACCCCTAAACCCCCAAGACAAGTCAAGGTAAATTTAAAACAAACTCGAAGGGATTTGATGTCTAGGACCAACAGAGAAGCGGCCACTTACGTATTGGACTAGACCAGAGCAACCGTCACTGATCACTAGGCCTACGATTCTTACAACCCGACCGCTTTTAACATTTTTTATTCTCGAATAAACAATAGATGTAAACACTAGCCTTAACCCTTAACGAAAGAACAGTGGTGGGAGTGGATATTCTACTTTGAGAATAAACTATTACACTACGTGTTAAAATACAATAGGTAAAAAGCGGCTTTGTCTGCTGTTAGAGCTTGTCTGAAAGTGAAGTATGTGGTCCAATAGCAATACCATCTCGTGACACAATCTTATTCCTGCGACAATTAATAACTCAGTCCTAACTCAATCGTATGATTGATCACATAATGCTACCCCTAATGTTCTCTAAATACATAATAATCAAAATCCTTTAAAAGGAAACCAAGTAGGCAGCGAGTCGTTTTTGAATTTTCCTCTATATCTTCTTTTTGTTATGTTTACTGAGAACTCAAAATTTATTAATTAATATTTACTAAAAGATTGTCTATATGTTTATTAATAGAATTTGAATATTTTTCCACAAACAAACCCAAATCCTGAGATTCAGAACAAAAAAAATGAGAGGTGGTGGATGTCAGAATCTGAGAGAGCAGAGGAGGAGAAAATAAAAATAAAAGATGCGGCCACTGGTTGGAATATCCTTCAGCATCTCTTACCGCACCTTTTTTTTAATATATTTTTTTCGGTTTTAAAAAGCATTTCTTCTCCCTCCCTCCTTCCTTCCTCATCAATCATCACCATTCTCCCTTCTCTTCTTTGCTTCGCATCTCAACCAAACTCCTCTCTATTTCTCCGCACGATAACATATTAGAGATAGAGAAAGGCAGATTTGTAATAATATAGAGTGTAAGCTTTACAAACGAACACTTAAACATGAGTTCTCGTCGTTCGGTGGCGACTCTGTGTTTTCTATTGTATATCTGCACCACCACGAACGGTGAGCTTCCGAGATTTATCGAGCCAGCCAAGAGCGACGGCTCCGTTAATTTTATAACCATCGGAGATTGGGGACGCCGTGGCGACTTCAACCAGTCTAAAGTAGCTTATCAGGTATGGGGCCCATTTCATTACCGTGTAACTGAAACTTCTTTGCAACTTCGGTCCTCATACATTAATAACATTTGTTTTTTTTTTGAACTAAACATTTTTAAATTAATTTTTAATTATTACAGATGGGAAGAGTAGGAGAAAAGATAGGTTTAGATTTCGTGGTATCTACGGGAGATAACTTCTACGACAATGGATTGTTTAGTGAATACGATCCCAACTTCAAAGAATCTTTCTCTGATATCTACACTGCTCCAAGTCTCCAGAAACAGTGGTACAGTGGTATATATATTCACAAACCTTTTGTTACGTTCTTGTTTTCTAACCAAAAATCTTTGTATTAAACTGAAATAACAATATCGATGCATGCAGTTTTGGGGAACCATGATTATAGAGGTGATTCAGAAGCTCAGCTAAGCTCTGTTCTCAGAGAAATCGACAGCCGTTGGATCTGTCTCCGATCATTCGTCGTGGACGCAGAGTTAGTCGAGATCTTCTTCGTCGACACCACTCCTTTCGTGAAAGAATACTACACAGAAGAAGACGGTCACACGTACGACTGGCGTGCGGTCCCATCTCGCAACTCTTACGTCAAGTCTCTCCTCCGTGACCTCCAGGCTTCCTTAAAGAGATCAAAAGCTACGTGGAAGATCGTCGTTGGTCACCACGCGATGAGAAGCATTGGTCACCATGGAGACACTAAAGAGCTCGTCGAGGAGCTTCTTCCGATAATGAAAGAGAACGGTGTCGATCTTTATATGAACGGACACGACCATTGTCTCGAACATATCAGCGACGAAGACAGTCCTATTCAGTTTCTGACGAGCGGTGCTGGTTCCAAGGCTTGGAGAGGAGATGTTGACCCGACGACCAATGATCCCAAGTCTGTGAGATTCTATTACGATGGTCAAGGGTTCATGTCTGCTAGATTCACTCCCTCGGATGCAGAGATTGTCTTCTACAATGTCTTTGGCGAGGTTTTGCACAGATGGGTTACTTCTAAACAGCTTCTTCATTCCTCTGTTTGATCCAAATCCGGTTTGTGATTTTTTGTAACATAACATTTAAGATCTTAAGTTTTAGCATCCCCTATCACTCTTTAGCTAATAGCTTGTCACAATCAAAACATTATTATATAAATGTAACGATTCCCTTAATAGTTAAAGTTATTTGTATTACAAGAGTACATGCACCATTTTTTTTTTTTTTAGTTCAGTACAAAGTGGTACCTTGCATCTACATGGCTCTCAACATCCCAAAGAAACGAACCGAAAGTCACAGCCTCCAAAACAAGCCTCTTCATTCCACCGAAGCTGATCTTAATCTGCTCGTCCTTAGACGAATCAACCGTTCCGTCAGGAGCTATCACAATCTCAGGCTTACCAAACAACGCCTCGGTGTGCTTCTCGATGATCCCAACCGCTTCCCTCGTTCTAATGGTAGCGTATCTCTGCAGCGTCTCGCTATCGAAAGACATCACGTACGTCCTCAACCGGGACGGTTTAATCTCGCTACCAAACCCTTTCGCACTAACCCCACCCGCAAACGAGCCCACCTCGGGGTGAGACGACACAGCCTGAAACGTCATGTTCTCCGGCTGCTCGACGCTCGTTTCACCATCGTCCAACCCACCACCGCCGCCTGGGAGAATCTTCATGGACTTCTCGAGCTGGAACCTCTGGTCCACCCGCTTCAAGAAGTATCCGTACATGACGGAGGCGGCGTAGACTTGACCGACTCTGAGTTTGCTTATCTGCGCGACGGAAGCCAGGTCGCCCATTCTTGGACCGAGGATTAAGGCTAGATGGTTGTGGATCATCTCGTACATCTCCGGGGAGTGAAGTTTCTCGAGTTTGTCTACTTTGGTAGGCCAAGTATCGACACGACCAGATGGATCTGATGACGATGGGGTTATTGATGGTACGAGTGATACGTTAGCTTCCATGAACTTTTGAACCACCAATGCGTATAGAATCTCTTCCAATGTCCTTCGTCTCTCGTTCTCTTTCAACTCAGCGATTCTCCTACACAACAAAAAAAGAAAAAAATGGTCATGATGTTATCATTTAAACATACACAAAGCCTCAACCAACATCACGTCTCTATCACTTATTGGTTAGATAAAGATCGAGAGTGAAGGGTGTAAACCTGTAGAGAACTATGTCGGTTCCGGGTAGGGACGATGCATCTTTGTTCTGTCCCTCCTCGGAGTCACGATCAGTTTGGAGCTGTTCGAGCTGCTGTTCAACAGCGGCGGGGACGAGATGAGGATGGGTGACCAGAATCTGAGACAGGAACTGACCAGCAGGAGACTCGAGCTGAAGCGGGGCGATGGGTTTAGCAGCAGAGGAGGAGGAGGAGGTATCATCTTCAGAAGCTGCAGCTCTTACCACAAAACTTCTCCGAGTTGTTGAGCTTTGCAACGGTCTTGAGAATCTAGCAAACGCGTTTTGCTGCAAGCAGATGCAAAAAAAAAAAAACTAATTAAAACTCTTCGTTTTCGTACGAAGGTTCCGTTTTTTTTTTTTTTACACAATTGGAGCAGAGGGGAAAAGTCGAATTTTGATTATTTAATTAGGTAAATCGAATCAAGAGCAAAAGGGTTGGAGACGTACCTTGAAACGAAGTTGACGTCCCGGACCAGAACGCGTGAACCCAGGGCCACTGGCTGTGAGGAACATAGATCCAGCACCGTTGTCGGGAGTTTTACGCGGTAAGACCGAAGATCGGATCAAACTCGCGGTCGCGGCGGCGTCCATGTTTTACCCTCTTGAGAGTTGAAAGACGGAACGTTTGGTCGGAAAGAAGAGATAAGAATAAACAAACTCTAGAAAGAACAACAATAGAGAGCAGGTAGAGAAAATTCGAGAATGGCGAGCTGATCTAATATTTTAGTTGGAAATTAGACTTTTTTTGGTTTGGTTCTTTGACAATAATGCGAGTCTGATCCGATTATTTATATTATTATAAAAATGAAATGACTCAGGAAAATGTATTTTTCTATTTTAAATTCTTACATTTTATTGTGACCATCAAAATTATACGATGCCGTGGTCATTATACGTCCTTGGATGTACAATACAGATATTCTCATACAGCAGTTTTTCTTGTATCGTCATTCATATCAATATTCTTAAAAAATCTCGATAGTTTAAAATGTTTAAGTTTCATAATTAAGTGGAGAGCTTGTTCTAAAATTATGGGGTGATTCGGTTTACTAATTTGGTGTTTAAGCTTGGACAATGTTCTCACGTTTGCTAGACAATACTAGAGGAGTCTATGGATTTCTACTGTATACTTTTAAACCTGTTTACTAATCTTTTTAGCATCTCTAGTCCATGTAGGCAAACTAAACGAGAAGAGTCAAATACTGCAAAGGGAATTGAAAACGATGAGAACCACCAGCAGGCTTCTGTGTCCATTTCCACTTACGTGTTGGAATACTCCTCACGTTTTGTCTGATTATTACTACTCTCTTTATGCAAAACTTAACGAGAAAAAATAGATAGTCAAATTTAAGCAAAAAAACGAAAAAAAAAGTCAAATTAACAAAGGAGTGGAAACGTTGAGAGCCACCAACTAGCTTCTGTGTCAATTCCCGCTTACACGTGTTGGATCACTCCTCATGTTTTGTCGAATTATGACGTATGGGCTTCTGGGTCCACTAGTCCATTAGATATTCTATCTGGGCCCATAAGCTTAGCCCAGAACCTGCCTTTAGCCTCACGTTGGATTCCGTTACGTGTTCGCAACTTACACAGATCTTTATTCGGCGCATATCCATCCATCTTTCTTTTTTAAGTTCTATCCACTCGGTTGATGAGAAAAAAAGTTGAATAAGATACAGAAATCAATACTATTAAAGTTGAAGTATGACCAACTGATATTAGTTGGGTCCAATTATTTATTACTTTATTTAAAACACTTATTATTATACAATCGTATCTTTATATAACCATATCTTCTTTTATTTTGATTCCAAAATTGTCGGAATCCACTTCTCTCCAAAATATAGTAGACAGTTATATTTATTAGTAATAATTATTCCTTAATAGTATATGTAACTATGACCCGAACCATATCAACCGTTTTCGACTATAGTTAATTGAAAGTATTAACATGCTATTAATAACTAACATTAATATGGTATGCAGGTGATTAAAATCACAATATGGATTCACCGTGTGCTTATATTTTCATTAGGAAATTTTTTTTATATTACAATGGTCACAAAACGTATAAAATATTTAAATATCTAAAAAATAATCAAAAACATATTCCTAATACATTTTTTCCCAATTTTAATTCAGTAAAAACTGAAAAAGTTATTTTTAATTTATATATTTTATTATATTAAATTGTATGAGTTTTAATATTTACTTAGAGTGACTAATTAAACTAATGAACTTTATGGGTTATAAATCAAACATGCAAAATATTTATAAAATATGCGACACTGCGACCCTATATATATTTATAAAAGAATATGTTAAAAATTACTTTTTCACATTTTTGAAAATAATTGATAGGTCTTCAGGGCAGGTTAGAGCGGGTTGGATTGATATTTATTTTTGAATATAATACATTAAGAACCGTTTGAGTATATATGCCATGTCTAATAGAGTATGGACTTTGAATTTTGGGTCGATTCCAAATCGTTTTTTGTACGAATATATTTACTAATTGTGTTAGGTAACTACTAAAAATATAATATATATGTTATAAATTTAGGAGTAAAGTTTAAAAATAACTTCTAAAATGCATATAGCACAGATGTATAGTTACACAACTTGACATATTTAATATAGTTACCAAAAATTATATTAAATTAAATAATATTAAATACAAATATGATTACAAGAAAACATAAATATGATTTAAAAACACAAATCAATACTATTAAAACATGAACATACCTATTGATATACAAGGTGTGATCCAACTATTTTAATATAGTTACTAAAATTTCTTATTAATCATCTAAAAAAAATATTATACAATGATAAACACAAATATGACTAAAAACACAAAATATAAAAATTAAATTTCTATAAAAATATAAAACTTTTCTACAGAAATACATAAATTAAATTTTCTACAAAAATATAAAACAAAAAATATACCCGCCCTTTTAAGGGCGGGTCAAAATCTAGTCTATACTATTAAAGCAGATGCATGTTTAAAAATATGCCCTGAAATTTCTAAATAATTATAAAAATTATTTGTATTTTTTCCAGTATTATTTACAACCAATCAAAAATCGTTATTTTGTAATTATATTAAAGAATATTTAATATAATTCAATTCTTAATTTTTTTGAATTTTTTTTTTTAAATGTTTGCACCATATATTTCCAAAAAATATTTCATATTTTTAATTATTTAAAAGCATTTATTAAATAAAACCTCAAAATAAAATCAAATTGAAATAACAAATAATTAAATCAACAAAATCATAATACAAGTATGAATTATCTCAATTCCTTAAAAAATAGTTTCATTTAAAACAAAAACTAAGTCACATAAACTAAATTTAATAAAATTATAGAAAATGTTTTAAAACGTACAAATGAATTTTTCAATACAAAAGTGTTGAAGATATAAAATATTTTATTTAAATAAAAAAAAATCAGTGTAAAATAAGTTTAACTTCGGTATAAATAAATAAAATTATATTACAGATTATAATTATTTAGAGTCTTCTAAAATTTAGTCATATTTAAAATAACAATTGTCAAAATCTAGTGATTACGTTAATTTAGAATAATTAAACTACGATTAATACGGCTTTCAATATCTTAAGGAACATGGGATTACTACATTATTTGTCTCAATTAATTAATTAATTCACTTCAATTATTGCCACGTGGGCAAGAGAACTCGGAACCGACCAATTATTATTAAGAACACACTTCTCTTGTTACCTTTTGATCTACACTTTGTCCCTCTTGTCATCTTCTTCTTCTTCTTCTTCTTCTTCTACCTCAATTGAATTCGTTCGTAGCTTCTGTAAGAACTCATCAATGGCATCCATGAGTTTCGCCTTGACTCGCTTCTCTGGACTCGCTTCTAAAACCATCTTATCACCCGACTTCGATCACTCCTCTCGCCGGAACTTTCTACCTCCCAACAGAGTTGGTCTCAAGATCTCTTCTTCTTCCGCCGCCGCACCAGACTCCGAGCCTGATCTGAGTGTCACCGTAAATGGCCTAAAAATGCCGAATCCTTTCGTGATCGGGTCGGGTCCACCCGGTACCAACTACACCGTCATGAAGAGAGCCTTCGACGAAGGCTGGGGTGGCGTCATCGCCAAAACCGTAAGCTTACTATTGAATCTGTTTCTGCTTATATGATCCGTTGACTAGAATTGAAGCCTTCAGAAGTAATCATTTCGTGATGTTAGCTTTAGAACAGAGGATCGTGATTGAATGTGGTTTGGATGTTTTTTTTTAAAAGGTGTCACTAGATGCATCCAAAGTAATCAACGTAACACCTCGATACGCCCGGCTAAAAACCGGATCCAACGGGTCGGCCAAAACAGATGTGATCGGGTGGCAGAACATAGAACTCATCAGTGACCGACCTCTCGAAACCATGCTCAAAGAGTTTAAACAGCTCAAGCAAGAGTACCCTGATCGTATCCTCATCGCTTCCATCATGGAGGAATACAGCAAAACCGGCTGGGAAGAGCTTATCGACCGGGTCGAGCAAACCGGTGTTGTGAGTTTTTTTTTTTTTTTGAGTTTCCCTCCCCCGCCAAACACAACAGATTCTTGATATGTTTAATGAGAGTGATTGTGTTTGTATAGGATGCTTTGGAGATCAACTTCTCGTGTCCTCATGGTATGCCAGAACGCAGAATGGGAGCTGCTGTGGGACAAGACTGTGCGCTTCTTGAAGAGGTTTGCGGTTGGATTAATGCTAAAGCTACTGTTCCTGTTTGGGCTAAGATGACTCCTAATATCACTGACATAACTGAGGTGTGTTATTGCTACTATGTTTTGCTGTTTTTTTGTAACCTATGTCTTATTCTTTTTCAACTTTTTTTTTCAAAATAGCCGGCTAGGGTATCTCTAAAATCAGGGTGTGAGGGCATTTCAGCGATCAATACAATCATGAGTGTGATGGGAATTGATCTGAAGACACTGCATCCTGAGCCATGCGTTGAAGGGTTAGTGATAAGCATTACTTATGATGTCAATAGTTTAGCAGCAACTCTTGTAATGGGATAAATGAGGATTTTGCTAATGTTGTTACTGTGTTGCAGTTACTCAACTCCGGGAGGCTACTCTTATAAGGCTGTTCGACCAATCGCGCTTGCCAAAGTTATGAACATTGCGCAAATGATCAAGTCTGAGTTCGGTGAGAAAGATTGCTCGCTTTCGGGTATTGGAGGTGTTGAAACTGGCTATGACGCTGCTGAGTTCATTCTACTAGGATCAAATACTGTTCAGGTGACTAAACTCAAACACTACCATCACTCTTTTTTTTTCTTTTAGACTGCTCCTATAGAAACTCAGTAATTGCTTTGGCTGTGAAGGTATGCACTGGTGTGATGGTGCATGGCTATGGTCATGTGAAAACCCTATGCGCCGAGCTTCAAGATTTCATGAGACAACATAACTTCTCGACAATAGAAGACTTCAGAGGGTATGTGGCAACTTATTTTTTCATATCTTTTATTCATCATTCTTGATGTTGCTTACTTGTTTGCTTGCTCGCTCTTGGCACAGGCATTCGCTTCAGTACTTTACAACACACACGGATTTAGTCAAGAGACAGAAAGAAGCTATTGAGCAGAGAAAAGCCGAGAGGAGAGGCTTGAAATCTGATAAAGATTGGACCGGAGACTGGGTTCGTGAAGGAGACTGAAAGTATGGTTTCTAACTAACTTTCGCAAGTTGCAACTTCATTCACAACCATATCGGCATATCGCAAAGGGTTCTTCTTTACTTTCGTTTTACATCGCTTTCTTAAGGTTCACTTTAAAAAAAAAAAAAAAAACTTTCCATTGTATCTTATTTTCTTCTCGTTGGGTATCATTTGTATATGATGTACTGATGTGATCAATGTCTGATGTATGATCTATTCGCTGACACCACTTCTTTCTTCTTTCACATCATCGCTTAATGTTTAGCCGATAATAAATGGATTGCTAAAAACAAAAGGATCTGGTTGGTAAAATATCTAAAGTTTTAATCTTTCGAAAATCTAGTCAAATAGTAAAACTGAAGTAGAACATTGACCTTTGATCTTAGATGTGTTTTAGTCCAAGTAATCAACAATGCATAGAGTAGAGCATTTGGAAATTGGCAAATTGCTAATACTCATTATTGGCAAATTGCTAATACTCATGCATAGAGTAGAGCATTGTCGTTATATTGATACTTGTTAAATATCAAATGAGAACCATCAACTAGGGTGTTCTAACACTCTTGATGAAAACAAAACTGAATAGTAACAGTTTGTTTTGTGCTCTCGCTAATTCTTTCGATGAGGATTTTTCTTTGTGATATTGGATGTCCTTCTTCAATAGTTGCTTTTATTTTTGACTTTAAAAAAGAGTACTCTAAAAATAGAAAATAGTTTTGTTCTAGTGATTATATCTATTTTCTACTCTAAAACAAGAATATTTCAAGTATATTTTTTATTTGTTTATGAATTTATTATACAATCTTCAACTTTCAAAGTATTAAAATTTTACCTATTCATTCTATTTTATAACATATACTACTGTAATTATACTATTTATATAACTAAATCATTATTTTAATATTAAATTTATTAAAATACGTAATTATAAACAAACAGTGTATTACTCATAGTATTTAAATGTGTAAAATTATAATGCATAATTTTATTTTGGTGAAAAATGAAGACATATAAAATGAGAGGTTATTTTGTAAAAGAGAGTAAAATAGAGTTTTCCCATTTTTTTCTCCAAAAACCATATACAGTTGCTTAAAAATAATTGTTTTCATCCAATATATCTTAAATTTAAAAGCTATTAATATCACTTTGATTTTAATATTTTGACATGAAGATGAATCCTTAATTTTTTATCTTGGTGTTATATGATTACGCTCGATCTTTGAAAGATTTTAGAACTTTTCATTTCAAAAGTTAAAGAAATATTATCTTCATTTTTCTATTTAGATAGTTTACAAACCAATATTTCTTGTTGTCAAGTGAGTCATCTAAAATATTAATACTGAAGTACAAATAATTATGTCCCCTTAGTTTTGCACAAATATTACCACTGCATGCCACTGCCATCACAATTAAAAAAATATGGCCTATTATCATTGTCTTTGGGCTTTCTTTTTAACATGCACATGGTCCATCCTAAAGCAGTCTTAAATTTTCGAATTTTTTTAATTAATGTACATTAATAACATTTAAAGCTATTTATAATTGATACTCACTCTAATATTTTTCTAATACTACGCGATCTTTCAATTATATTCACTTAGAGATTTTCCTAATCCTACGGAAAAAGAATATAAACTATTTATTGTTAAACAGCTCGATGCAAATAACTAACCATACGAAAATTTTTCAATGTAATCTTGACCACCAAGTTCTTTTCTCTACGAAAATCTTTTTAAATATCTTGACCACCAAGTTCTCCTTTTCTCTACGAATATTCTTTTTCCCTAATAAATACTAAATAATAAATGTACATTTAATTACTTTTAAGATATTTTGCCTTTGATTATTTTTTTAAATTATAACTACCAAAAATAAAATATCGAACTTAATGACATTTAACCTAACCTGCGGCATCTTTCACCACCAGTATATATATCTCATCATCTATTCTCCAAACCATATCCCAAAAAATATTATTTCCATATATTAGTAAATTGGGTCTATTTGCTATTTTGGCCTATCATAATATAATTTTCAAAACAAAATAATTTGGGTACATTTCCTTTACTTTTTAGATTTAAAAAATCCTGTAATTAAAAGTTTAGAATATTTAAACTTACATTCACAAGTTATACTAAATTATAATTAAAAAAAGTACACACAATAATATTTTCAAAATTATTTAATTTTGGTAAAATATCCTTTATTTTTAAAAAAATTAGAAATCATGTAATTCAAAGTTTAGAATATATAATCTTACATACACAAGTTATAATAAATTTGAATTTTAAAAAAACACACAATAATATTTTCATTCTAAAAAAATGGATATTTATATAAAATCATACTTTTTAATCAAATATTCAACAAACCGAACAAAAAACACAAATATAAGTTCAACAAATATGAAAGCCTCTAAATTTTTATTTACCATTTCATCTTTCCAAACATACATCCGCGCGGGTGCGCGGGTCCAAAATCTAGTATCACATGCAAACGCAAGTGATACGGCATGTGATGTATACTCATATATCAATACTCCGTAAATCAATGCACCACTCCTCATGTAATCTATCAAATTTTAGAAATAATATATATATATATATATATATATATATATATATGTACATACTATCTTATATGATTATTTATGTGTCTTTCATTCCCAATACCAAGATTGTAATATAAAATTTGAACTTAACACATTATATATGTTTTGGAAAACTAGCTTATTACGTAATTCATATATTGTATGTCTTTAGTTAGTTCATTAATTTGTTTATGTGTTGTATATTGAAAATATTGAAAATATGTTATGTTGATTAAGAATGTCAAATTTTAATAGTAAAAAACCTTTTGATAGGTTAACAAGTGGCAAGTGTTGGATTACGTTAACATAGGTTTATGAAGTTAATGTCCATCCAATCATAGTACACATGATGCAAGTGTGTTTTATCGTATTTGCATATATCAGATATTTTAAATAACGAATACAATTTTTTCTCAAACTGATGAGTTGAGTGTACAGTATTTGATCAATAATTTAATATTTCTCAAACCTTAAGTACATTTTTATTTCTTTTTTACAAATCCATTGTATGTATAGTTAGAAATTAGTTTCTATAATTTGATAAGAGAAGAATGCGTATCAATCTGATTTCCGCCATCTTGTTGAAGTTGAGGCTGCGTATCAGTTCTATCCAAGTGAGTTGGAATGAAACAGAGCAGAGTCGATTTGACAATTCTTAGCACCATTCGCGGAAATGACTAATCTGATTTCTGGTTTTTCGTATCCAACAGTGAACCTCTATTTTATGCAAATTTGGAAGATTGAATGTTGGCTGATAGCAAATGAATTCAGTGGGTATGAAGTAATTTGTGAGATGGTGGTTCAAATAATGCTCAAATTCGATAAGTATTGGGAGGAGTATTCCGACATCTTAGCCATTGCTGCCGTGCTTGATCCAAGATTGAAGTTTGTATGTCTGGAATATTGCTTCACAATTTTAGATGCAGCCACAAATATAAATAAAAAATGGATCATATTAGAAAGGAGCTAGAGAAGTTGTTTGATGTTTACAAGTCTTTAATGAACTCATGGCAGTCCATATAAAAATGAGTGTTAATAAACATGATCCTTAATGGATATAGTCATTCTCTATCTATAAACTACAAATGGACAAACGGATATGGACTAATGAACATGGGTTTTCTCATCTGACAGTTCTATGTCTCATCATGGCAGTGGAGTTTAGAAAGATTTTTAAGTTATGAATGAATCATGTGGATCTATTTAAGGAACTTTATGGGAAAATGAATTTATCGTCTCGAATAGATAATACTCATGTTAATTGATAAAAAAGAGGTTTCTATTTCTGAATGTTCCTACACAATTTGACATGATTTTTTTCTTTTGTTTTTAAATTATTTTCATTTTTATGCGCAAACTAAACTAATGAGGTTGAATCTACCATCAATCTTATATATTAAAAGAGAAGTCATGACTTCTCATTTATGTGTGATTTTTTAAAAAAATGGACTATCTACTAGAGTTGGTCACATTACATTTTCATTCACTAATAATCTTGATATTAAATAAAATACATTATTAAATACACAAATAAAACTCACATATTTATTGTTACCTTGATCTTCTCAAATAGTTTCCTATATTTTCGAAATTGATATATATTCAATTTAAATATGCTATCAAGTATATTAATAATTTAATGTTATAATATTATACCTCCATATGTTAATTATTTACATATTTCTCGATGTTAACTTTTTAAAAAAAAAAATAGAAAAATCAACATTATCTATATACTACCTTTAACCAACGAAAACAAATTTACAACTATATAGTTTATTTTAAAAATTAAACAAAAACTAAATGTTTAATTATTTTCTCGATAATATAAATCTATGAAACTAAAAATTTATTTTTTAAAAACTTTCTAATTTTGTGAAATGTTACAAATATCTTTGAAGATGAAAATAAAAAAAAGTATTTTACCAACCTTTATATATATTTACGATTTCAATAATAAAATAATAATCCAAAATATATATAGAAGAAGATACACATACATGTAAAAGATATAAACAATCTATTTAATGAAAAACAAATATAACGTAAAATTATTATATTTTAAAAATTGATAAACACACCTCATATATAATAATATATACCAGTATAAAATTGAAAACAAAATGTTTATATAAAAATAAATCAAAACAAACACCCGCACGGTTGTGCGGGTCGAGATCTAGTTGTTGTTAAGTTAGAGAGTTGTAGTTAATTTTATGGTTTTCATAATTCGAATGGATTGTATATTTTTTTGGTATGTGTTTAGATTTTATTGATCACATCTTAGATATATTTTTTAGTCAATAATGATTCATACTCTGCAACTAACGGAACACTTTGACTTATACAGTTAGTGGGTTGCTTCTGAATTTCAGTTTATCTGTGTATGTGTATGTTTGTCGTTAAACATGTTTTTGTCATCACATTAGAGTATAGACTTTGAGGTTTTTTTGAAGTCTTATTGATATTTTCGGTTTTGTAAGCTAGGACATTGATTGCAAGTACAACCACTTATGAACCTTGGAAAAGTTTTTGAACAATTAAGAAGCACGATGTTTTGACATGACGAATGGAACCAAAAATATTCTTCCATGTGTTTGAATTCCATCAGCTTGAGTTTATTTGTAAATGCTTATGTATAAAAATGACAAAAATTGTTAACACTACTTAAAAAGAAAGGTTTCTAGTTGTATACGTAATATATATCGTTCTTCTAGTTTCTCTGTACGATTCAATTATTAAGATGCATGATTGATTCCATGCAAGTTGGTTGGTTACAAGGTCATGTCTATTTAAACACATCAGGTTAATCCGAAGAGCAAAACAGGGCAAAAGAACGGGCTTTATGTCAAATTGAACAAGAAAGAAAACGTAACATACGCAAAAGACAAAAGTGTCCACCACTTGATTCATCAGATAATTGATTATAGTTTTATAGCCGTATTAATACAAAACTCATGTCATTTCGTATCTAACTAACTACGTTTACGTGTTCATCAACAATTATATTTTTACTGATTTACTCATCTTCGAAGTATATCATAATCAGGTTTGTACTAAAAGACAAATGATATGAAGAATATCAAGAAACTTCTTAGTTTATGCGAATTGCACTCGTTTCATCTTCCTTATGAAAAGATCGTTCGTGAATCAATTCAGTAGTGCAAACACTTTTTCCTTCACCGTATTGCACAAGTCGTAACGCATAGAAGAGAACTAGTTTCCGTTTGGTAAAGAAACTCCTTTCGCCTGTTCATAACAGAGAAACGCTTAAAACAATAATTGTAATTAATGTTGCCGTAATCTCTATGTAAATGTCAGGAGAATCCTAACTGAATCGTTCACTAATATAATTAATTATTAAAAAAATAAAAAGATAATGCTGGCAGGCAACAGTAAATAAATTACCAATTTACTAAAAATCATGTAACTATTTGAAAATAAAAATAAATAAATTAAAAATAGCTCTATAAAAACACTCGTCAGGAGAGATAAAAGCTTTGCATTGATCGTCTTCACCTAAACAAACACTGATTCTCGTAACGCCGCCATGTCTCTCCTCTCAGATCTCGTCAACCTCAACCTCTCTGACTCCACCGAGAAAATCATCGCTGAATACATATGGTTCGATCTCACTTCTCTCTGTTTCTCTCTTTCACTTGTTTTGTTTCTTTCTATTAATAATACGATCATAAAGTTTTCACCTTTCTTTGTTCCTCTTGATCTGTTATCATACCGAGACTTCACTGAGATTGACTGTGATACAATCGTAAAAGCATGTCTCTTTGTGATCTTTTCTTCTTGTCGTGTTCTGGGGTTTGTGATCTTTTGTCGTATGAACTTTGAATGAATAGGATCGGTGGATCTGGAATGGACATCAGAAGCAAAGCCAGGGTAATAAAAACCGATACTCTGTTTCTTGATCCTCTGTTTTTTCATACTCTGTTTTTTATTGACTGATATGATTTGTTTTGGATGATACAGACACTCCCAGGACCAGTGAGCGATCCATCAAAGCTTCCAAAGTGGAACTACGACGGATCCAGCACCGGTCAGGCCGCAGGAGATGACAGTGAAGTCATTATATAGTATGTGTTTCGATCAGCTATAACTAATTAGGCAGACGCCATTAAGTAAATATGAAGTAAAAAGTGTTGATCTTGTTTTTGTTTTTGTTTTTGTTTAATGAATCGATAGCCCTCAGGCGATCTTCCGTGATCCGTTCAGGAGAGGCAACAACATTCTGGTCGGTCGATTTTTTATATATGATTAGTGTAACAATATTTCAATTTTTGGATCAATAAATGATTGGTTGTTGTGATATATGAAGGTGATGTGTGATGCTTACACACCGGCCGGGAATCCAATTCCTACCAACAAGAGGCACAACGCTGCTAAGATCTTCAGCACCTCCAAAGTTGCCTCCGAGGAGCCTTGGTAAGCTCTTCTTCTTCTTTGTATATTAATCAATAATTTATACTTAAATACTCTTTGGGTGTGGTTCATTAGGTATGGGATTGAGCAAGAGTACACATTGATGCAGAAGGGTGTGAACTGGCCTATTGGTTGGCCTGTCGGTGGCTTCCCTGGCCCACAGGGACCATACTACTGTGGCGTGGGAGCTGACAAAGCCATTGGTCGTGACATTGTGGATGCACACTACAAGGCCTGTCTCTACGCAGGTATCAGCATCTCTGGTGTCAACGGAGAAGTCATGCCTGGCCAGTGGGAGTTCCAAGTCGGTCCTGTTGAAGGTATTAGCGCTGGTGATCAAGTCTGGGTCGCTAGATTCCTTCTCGAGGTATAGACTAATCTTTACTTTAACCAGTTCCTTTAAGATACGTACAAGCTTTGCTAATGATCATCTATCTCTTTTTGACAGAGGATCACTGAGATCTCTGGTGTAAATGTCAGCTTCGACCCAAAACCAGTCCCGGTTAGTGTCTCTCTTTTTACCACACTCTCTCTAATGCTCTCTTCATATTGTAACTAACATATTGTTGCGTGTGTTTCAGGGTGACTGGAACGGAGCTGGAGCTCACTGCAACTACAGTACGAAGTCGATGAGGAACGACGGAGGATTAGCAGTGATCAAGAAGGCCATAGAGAAGCTTCAGGTGAAACACAAGGAGCACATCGCTGCTTACGGTGAAGGCAACGAGCGTCGTCTCACGGGTAAGCACGAGACCGCTGACATCAACACGTTCTCTTGGGGAGTGGCGAACCGCGGAGCTTCGGTGAGAGTGGGACGTGACACTGAGAAAGAAGGCAAAGGTTACTTCGAGGACAGAAGGCCGGCTTCTAACATGGATCCTTATGTCGTTACGTCCATGATTGCTGAAACCACCATCCTCGGTTAAAACCACACATTTTAGTAATGTTTGGTTTTCTCTCCGGTTTGGTTTTATGATTTGAAGACTTTTGTGCTTGTGATTGCGGTCTATTTCGGTTTAAATAATTCTTATGATGACATTTTGTGTTTTTTTCTTCTTCTTTTAGTTTCGAATAATTAAAATAAAGTATTCTTGTGGTGAAAATTTGATCAGCGACTTTTGTGTTGTGTTGTTGTTGTTGAAATGATAATAATAACAAGGAAGTACGGCCTGGCATGTTACAGGTTGAACTAATTAATGAGCTTGTCGGGTGTAGTATCTACAAGCTAGATAAGATTTGAATAGAAATTTGAATATGTTGAATATTATTTACACCACCTACCATCAGATCATCTTTCCAATGGCTTCCCTCGTTTTTTTTTCTCAAAATGAAATAAACTCAAAATAAATTTATGATTTATTTTAATAATTCCCTTCATTTTTTCTCTTAATTATTATTATACTTAATTTTCAAATTTTTATTGCAAACAAAACTTTTTATTTTATAAAATTTTAGATAATACTCACTTATTTTTTGAATTCTACAACTTAACCAAACTTTATCTTATAAAAACAGATATTTATTCTATTAATAAAATTACATAACAACATACAAGATAATAGTCTAAATTTACTTAAACATTAGTATTACTATGCTTTTTCACAAATGATCAATTGAAGTATTTCAAAAAGAGAAATGAGTTTTTTTTTTTGATTTGTCAAAACCGACTTAAATTTTTTTGAAATCGAATAATTTCATGTCAGCTATTTGAATTTCTGGAAGTGAATTTCTCTTTCAAATACAATTGGTTATGTATTCTAATTTTGTATTAGTTATGTATCTCAATAATATTGTTTTCTATCTTATTTTCTTTCAATTATATATTATAATTATAAAACTATAAATTATAAATTATATTTTAATAACTAATTATTGGTAATTATATTTAAAAAAGTTTAATCAGTAAATACAAATTGGATATAAAGTTATAAAATTAAGTTTAGTGCTAATATTTTGTTTATACATAAAAAATTGTCAAAAAGTAAAAGATCATTGATGTAAATAAAAGCAATTTGATATCAAAATGAAGTTTTGAATAGAATTCTTTTAAATTTGAAAGAATACTGTTTGTATACTAATTTTCTCTTTCAAAATAATACTCCCTCTGTTTTTTAAAGATACATATTCTAGACTTTTCACATATATTAAGAAATCACATTAAAAATGCATTAATTTTTGTGAATAACAATTTTCCATAATCTTTAACCAATAAAAATCCAATAAACACAATTAATTTTCTTGAAGTTAACTGATTTTCATTAAATAATACATTGAAAAGACAAAAAATGTATCTTTTTAAAACAATTTTTTTTCCTAAAACATGGATCTTTAAAAAACAGAGGGAGTATATCATTGGAGCTAAATTTTTCTTATTTATGATGTTCTTCTTCGTTTTGATGTATCATTTAAAATGTCTTTAGAGGTTGAAGGATACCTAATGCAGAATTAAAATTTAAATTGTGCACAAAAAGGACTTACAATTTAAATTTAAAGGGGGATTTTTGGAGGATGATGTTTAAGATTTTTTAAAATAAATATATACTAAAAATCGGAAATATAATCTTTAGAAAAAGTTTCAAAAATTATTTTTGAATTTTGAAAAGAAAATTTGAAAAATAAAAGAACAAAAGTTCTAAAAGTTTAAAATTCTTTTTTTTTGTTAAAGTTCAAATTTAAAAATGTAAAAAAATTGTTATTATTTAGTTAATTATCTTTATTTTATATTTATAAAGAAAATGTATAAAGCTATTATATCTTTTGAATGGAGAATGAATTTGGTTGTTCAAAAAAAAATGGAGAATGAATTTGTAGAAAAATTATTTAATTAAAAGTTAAATTATGAATAATGGTACAACTAATGTGGTAAATTCAAATTTTTCATATAAATTCCTATTTTAATATATGTTTATTTAACTGATTTGTTAATTAAAATTGGTGAAATACAATTTTATAATTATAAATTAAATATTATTTATTGCTAAAAAAATTTTATTATATAAACATAGTAAAATTATTCTATTTTTTAAAAAAAATTATTCTATTTTAACTTCTAAATATGATGGTAGATTAAAGATGTTTTATATTTTACATCCGACCTGCGTAAAATGTTGAATATTCTTCACAGCATTATGCAGTATGTTGCATGTGACTTATGAGGAATTTTAAAACAAATAAAAATATTTAATTCCGAAGACGTAGGGTGGTGGATATTTAGGTGGGAACACACCGTAATGCTCGTCACGTGCACCGTACTGCTAAAGTGTAAAGACCTAATCTAATGCATTGAAATTCGTGACTAGCTACGGAAGAAAAGTCAAATTCAACTTTCATTTATTGATATTTGTGATAATTTATTTTCTGAGTGGGACGTTCGTGACTACTCCACTAACAAAAGTTGTGACGCATTTCTCTTAAGTTGGGCATAATGGCCATTAGTAACCTAAAAAGGATGATGATGGAAAGGTGTATTAACGTTTTCTCAAGTTTTGCAAGTCATGAAACGCAAGTACATTGTTAGTACTTTGTACCTTAGTACGTTTTTATATCACACTTTGATTAGTGTAGCCCTTTTGAACACGTTGCTTGTAAAGTTATTAAACTAATAATCATGACGTCCAACCCACTTGGTTAAGCTTTTATAAAGTAATATCAAAGTTATGATTTTGTTCTGTCGACAAAAGAAAACCTACGAGTGGTGAGATATCGATTTACTAACTGACATTTTATTTTATTTTCCTATAAAATAACATTTTTCTCATAAATAGTTTCTTTTATTTACAGAAAGTAACATTCGATTAGTTCAACTAGTCTTATAAAGCATATTCCGATTTTAACTTGTACACAGAGAAAAGGCAGTTGTTCAGAAAACTTGTTGGTTTCCTTACTGAATGGAAGTATTAGGTGTAAATGATATCATATAATTCATCATTCATTTAACTTGGACTCCTTTTACATGAGCATATAGAACTCTGAATATTTTATTCAGTTGTCATGTTTTTGGTTGATATCTTTACAGCATTTTATTTTGGTATTAGGGGTGGGCGTTCGGGTATCCGTTCGGGTTCGGATCGGGTATTTCGGATTTTCGGGTATTTCGGTATAGGAGTATAATACCCGTTCGGGTATTTCTTTACTTCGGGTCGGGTTCGGGTATTTTTAGTTCGGGTTCGGGTATTTTGGGTCAGGTTTTCGGATATTTAGATTTTGGAAAAAAATATTAAAATTTTCATTTCTCAAGTTTTTTTGTATTTAAAAAATATAAATTTCACTTAACTGATTTTTTTTTATTTTCTGACAATCGAATGATTAATAAATTTGAAGATAACATTTTACAAATAAAAGATAATAAATTGATTATTATTTTTAAATTTTGGATGTAACTTTTGTTAATGCATGAAATAAAAATCTTGACATGCATTTTAAGTGAGTAAAAATTTCACTTTTTTTCCAATTATACGTAAATTATCTAATTTTGAACTATGTGCATAATAAAAATAAACATTTTGAATAAAATTAAAGAAGTAAACTAGGAATATATACCTAAGTATACATATGTTCGGTTATCTTCGGATATCCATTCGGGTTCGGGTATTACCCGTTCGGGTTCGGATATCCAATCTCTCCTAATTCAATACCCGTTCGGGTATTTTGCTACTTCGGTTCGGTTTCGGTTCGGGTTTTTTCGGTCGGGTTCGGGTACGGGTTCGGGTATCGGGTAAAATGCCCACCCCTATTTGGTATTCTTTAACAAAGAGGTTGTTCAAAAACATACAATCTATCTATTTATTTTCTGATATAAGTTGGAACATTCTAAATTTCGTTCAGACAATATGATAGCTTGTCCTTTTCTTCTAGGCCGGCCGAATCAGCCAGGCATATTAACAAAGGGTGCAATTCCGCTACTACTTAGCTACTTGGGTTGTATTTTCAGAAACTGTATTCGGTACTATCTTGGATAAACACAAATGAGGCGTTGAAATAATTCAGAGAAGGCCGTCTATTGGGTATTAAAGTTATTCGGCCCAAAATATTAAAAATTAAATTGACGTCGTTTCGATATGAATCTAAGCCCAAGTGTTGCCGTGTGGATGACCACTGAACAAAACAAAACAAAAACCCCCACACGTTAAAACCCTCTCCCCCTCCTCTCAAATCTCGCAGAGCTCCACGGAGATGAGATGAGATGAAATGGCTCCCTCTACTTCGATTCCATCTCTGAACCCAACTCACAGCTTCCATCACCAGTTCCCCCATTCCAATTCTTCATTCCCTTCACCTCCCAGTTTTCTGCGATGTGGTGGAAATCGCCGTCGTGGGGTCACCATGGCCGCCGCCGCCGCCGGGAAGGATCACTACAAAACATTGAATGTCGGACGCAACGCCACATTGAAGGAGATCAAGAGCGCGTACAGAAATCTCGCTCGCAAGGTTACTTCATTTTACTCTTTTACTTTTGATAGCTTGGAACTATAAGGTTTAGAGAGTTGTGTGATTGGGTGTAAACAGTATCATCCGGACATGAACAAGAACCCTGGTGCTGAAGATAAGTTCAAACAGATCAGTGCTGCTTATGAGGTAAACTTCAAACTCCTCTCTTTTTTTTTTCCTTTTTTTCATTCAGAGTCTTTGCTTCATTGTTTTTGCTTATTACAAGTGGAAATGAAGCGTTTTTTTGTAGGTATTATCTGATGAGGAGAAGAGATCTGCTTATGATCGCTTTGGCGAGGCTGGTTTAGATGGAAGTTTCAATGCATCACAGGATGCTTCTGAAGGAGTAAGTCATTTTTCTGAAGCTCTCAGATATTTTTTGGAATTGAAAAATGACCTCTTTGATTCTCATTTCTTCAGGTGGATCCATTTGATTTGTATAGTGCCTTCTTTGGAGGTGGTTCTGATGGTTTCTTTGGAGAAATGGGTGATTCTGGAGGAGGGATGGGGGGTTTTGATTTCATGAATAAGAGAAGCCTTGACCTTGACATCCGGTAAGATGCATGTTTGTTTGTTTATCACGATTATAGTTACTTACCCATGAATTAGTATTTGATTCCTACATCCCTTCTGTGGTGAATGGGTGACATTTAGCTATAGGAAATTAGATATTCAGCTTATCCCTTTTGCTAATAAGCTCTTGTTGCGGCCTTGTCTGTTTTTGTCCATTGTGTTTTATTTCCTTGTCTCCTGGCCTTTGGGATTTTTTTCTTTTGTTTCTTGACTGACACACGGGGAACATGTGTGTTAGGTATGATATGCGGTTGAGCTTTGAAGAGTCTGTTTTTGGAGTAAAGCGTGAGATCGATGTTTCTTATTTAGCAACGTGTGATGCCTGTGGAGGCACAGGTGCTAAATCTAGTAAGGACGTTAAACAGTGTAGAAATTGTGGTGGCAAAGGGCGTGTCATGGACACTCAGAGAACTCCCTTTGGAATCATGTCTCAGGTAGGCCATTACTGTTCTGATCACCTGCTATTCCTGTAATGACTTGTGCTATAGGTGATATAATAATGTGTGATATATATAGGTTTCCACTTGCTCCAAATGTGGCGGTGAAGGCAAAATCATAACTGATAAATGTCGAATGTGCAATGGCAACGGGAGACTACGGTCTAGCAAAAAGATGGATGTTGTTGTCCCTCCTGGTGTCAGCGACAGAGCCACAATGCGGATTCAAGGAGAAGGTAACGTGGACAAGAGAAGGTAACACGTTCGACTAATTACGTTTCCTGATATTTAGTTTTCTTTTTCTTTTCAACTATTGGTTTTGTAATTTCTATAGTGGACGAGCTGGAGACCTGTTCATAGTGCTTCAAGTTGATGAGAAGCGTGGAATCCGGAGGGAAGGGCTTAATCTATATTCCAAGATCACCATCGATTTCACAGATGCAATACTTGGGACTGTCACTAAGGTGGTTTTAGCTTCTTGTTACTCGGTAATGGGAACCTAGTTGTAGGTAATGACATCTTCCTTTTTTTTGTGTCAGGTAGAAACAGTTGAGGGAACAATGGATCTTCGGATTCCGCCTGGAACTCAGCCAGGGGACACTGTGAAATTATATAGGAAAGGAGTTCCAGACACGGATAGACCTTCAGTTAGAGGTGATCATTGCTTTGTGGTGAAGGTTTTGATCCCCAAAAACCTAAGGTTTGTGTCAAATCACTTCTTTTGTATCCATCCCTCTATGCCATGCTTTGCTTTGCTAAAATGTTGAAAACAATTTTGAAACCTTCAGCGAGAGGGAGCGCGAGTTGGTAGAGGAGTTCTCGTCGCTCGGAAGATCTAGCAGTAGTACTGGTACAATACTTACTTGCACCTAATTAAAATCTATTTTCAAACAAAAAAAGAAACTTATAATCCTCATTTGTAGAAACTCGTCAAGAGGAGCATAGATTTGAGTCGGAGTCCAGAAAAGGACCGTCTTTGTGGCATAAAATGAAGAGTTTCATAAGGTAAAACTCATGGAACTTTTCTCAGCAGTTCATCAAAGACGACACAATATTGTCCATCTTATCCATGAGTCCTGGTCTATATGGCACGGTCTTTTTTGTAGACCAGAAGATTCAAGAACGAAGTTTGGGACTATGAGCTTAAACACATCAGTGCCACTACGAAGAATGAAAGAGACAGGGACTTCGACTGTTCTCACGTTCTTGGCTCTGTGCGTTATAACCTCGGCTGTTGCATTGGTTCAGAAAAAGGGTAATCGCTTGAAAGAAAATAAAGAAATATAAATATCTTCAAAACCCTAGACCCAGATGGAGAACTTTGGTTCCAAGTAATAGAGAGCATGACTTTGAAAGTCCATTCGTTGCCTATACAATTCTAGTTTATAGGTTGAACTTGTTTGTTTAACAGAAAGAAAAAGAGATCTTGTATGTATGTTTTATCATTAATTTATGGTTAAACAGTTCTGGTAAAACGAACAATGTGGTTCTCTAAGCAAATGATTGTAGTATTGAGATACCATATGAGCTCGTAGATATTTCATGGTGTATTATGGTGTTGAGGTGAACCCTGCAAAGTGCAAACTTTGATAACAAGTCGGTGCAAGAATTAGATTTTAAGATAATTGTAGCCGTTCTCTTCCAGTGTAACGCTCAACCATTTGTTTTCTACTTTTCTATATCACTGTAACCGTCGTGACTTTTAAGTTTTTTTTTTTGTTTTTTACTTCTTTAAACAAGTTAGCCTATATTTTAATAGAATATATTAATGGGACCCTATTTGATTGGATAATTCAGAGTGGATACAATGACATAAATAGAGAATGTGTTTTGGGAAAAACTATTTAATGCTGTAAATTATTGTTGTTGCCTTTTCTACATGTTATGGTCCTACTTACTATATGCACCCATGTTCTATTTTTCCTTTACAACTATGCAATATATTCTACAGAAAAAATCAATTTTATATAAATATGATTGTTTTGTTTTATTAACGAAGGAAAAACATAGAACTAAGTGTATCTTGAGAAGAGGGCCTTCACTTTACTCAGATGCAAGGAATTTCATGATGTTCTTAGCAGTTAGCACGGTTTTTAATTAACTTTTCTGGATTCCATTTCTCTTGTAGGAGTATTAGTTTAATATCTGCCCCTAACTATACTCATCCACTTGCTAAATTATTCATGTTACACTTCATTTCCCCAAAACATTTTTTAATACGGTTAATAACGATGACTACAATATTAATAACTCTGTACATTTTTAGCAGTTTATGTAACTAGAGCATTTTATTTATATAAAAAGAGAGAAACGGATGTGAATTATCTCAATTTTAGACGAAAAAGAACAAATTTTTTTGAAAATGGTGTTAGAAGACTAATGCAGCTTAGACAAAGACAAATACTGCTAAACATGTACATAGGATACTCTCCTATTATCTGATCCATTGCAATCACATATTTTTAACCAAGCAGGGAATGACATATGTCACCGCCGTATTAGAAATGTCGTTTTTGTCACATTCCCAAGTTCTTTAAAATTAAATATTATAAAAAAAGCAAACTAATAAAATAATAGAAGAAAAAGAGGAGAAAAAGAGGAGAGATTGACTGATAAGTGTTGACTACTACCACCTTCACTTCACTTCACTCACAACCTTCCTTCTTCCAGAGCTTTTCTAGGGCTTCTCTTCAATGGCGACTCTCTCCCCACTCCTCCTCTCCATCCTCCTCCTCTCTCTCCCCCTTCCCTCTCTCCAAGACCTCTCCGCCGACAAATCCGCCCTCCTCTCCCTCCGCTCCTCCCTCGGCGGCCGCACATTCCTCTGGAACGCCCAACACCCCACTCCATGCAACTGGACCGGCGTCTCCTGCTCCTCCGGCCGCGTAACCGCCCTCCGCCTCCCCGGCGTCGCGCTCTCCGGCCAGATACCCGAGGGTATTTTCGGTAACTTAACCCAGCTCCGCACTCTCAGCCTCCGCCTCAACGCTTTGACCGGAACGCTCCCTCTGGATCTAGGCAGCTGCTCCGACCTCCGGAGGCTGTACCTCCAGGGGAACGGATTCTCCGGGGAGATACCGGACGGTCTTGTTCAGCCTCAGCAACCTCGTGAGGCTGAATCTCGGAGGTAACGGTTTTTCAGGAGAGATCTCTTCCGGGTTTAAGAACCTCACGAGGCTCAAGACTCTCTACTTAGAGAACAACAAGCTCTCTGGGCCTTTACTGGATATGGGCCTTGATTTGGATCAGTTTAACTGTCTCTAACAACTTGTTGAACGGATCTATACCGAAGAGTCTTCAGAGATTCGACTCTGATTCGTTTGTTGGGACTTCACTCTGTGGGAAACCGCTTGATGTTTGTAGTAATGAAGGAACAGTGCCGAGTCAGCCTATCTCTGTCGGGAACATTCCTGGTACTGATGATGAGAAGAGAGAGAAAAGGAAGCTTTCCGGTGGAGGGATAGCTGGGATAGTGATTGGTTGCGTGGTTGCGTTCTTCGTGGTTGTTATGGTTCTGATGGCTCTCTTTGGGAAGAAGAGGACGAGGGACGTCGTCGACGACGTTGGGAGAACCGTCAAGCAGCTTGATGTAGAAACTCCCGGGGAGAAAGCGTGAAGCGGCGACGGAGAGTGGATACGAGGCGGCGGTGGCGGGAAGCAGCGCGGAGGTGAACGGATTCGGGGACGACGAGGAAGTTAGTGTTCTTTGGGAACGCGACGAAGGTTTTCGAGCTGGAGGATCTGTTGAGAGCTTCTGCGGAGGTTCTGGGGAAAGGGGACGTTCGGGACGGCGTATAAGGCGGTGCTTGACGCGGCGACGCTTGTGGCTGTGAAGAGGCTGAAGGATGTGACGATGTTCGGATAGAGAGTTTAAGGAGAAGATTGAGGTTGTTGGGGCGATGGATCATGAGAACTTGGTTCCGTTGAGGGCTTATTATTACAGTGGAGACGAGAAGTTGCTTGTGTATGACTTCATGCCTATGGGAAGCTTGTCTGCTCTCTTACACGGTGAGAGTTTTCTATATGAAGTGGTTTGTGTGTTTTTGTTTCGGAGGATAGCTTTTGTTTGTGCTGTTGTGCTTTAATGTCATTTTGCTATGTTATAGGAAACAAAGGAGCAGGACGGAGTCCACTAGACTGGGAAGTCCGGTCACGTATCGCTCTTGGAGCAGCTCGTGGACTAGACTATCTACACTCGCAAGACCCATTGAGCTCTCATGGGAACGTCAAGTCTTCCAACATCCTTTTAACGAACTCCCACGATGCGCGAGTCTCTGACTTCGGTTTGGCTCAGCTCGTCGGCTCTTCGACCACAACTCCAAACCGTGCTACCACCGGGTACCGTGCCCCGGAAGTAACTGATCCGAGGCGTGTCTCGCAGAAGGCGGACGTGTACAGCTTCGGAGTGGTGCTGCTAGAGCTGCTCACGGGGAAAGCGCCGTCTAACTCGGTGATGAATGAGGAAGGGATGGATTTGGCGAGGTGGGTGCATTCTGTGGGGAGAGAAGCGTGGAGGAGTGAGGTTTTCGACTCGGAGCTGATGAGTTTGGAGACGGTGGTGGAAGGAGAGATGGAGGAGATGCTGCAGCTGGGGATTGAGTGTACGGAGAAGCACCCTGACAATAGGCCAGTGATGGTGGAGGTGGTGAGGAGGATCCAGGAGTTGCGCCAATCGGGCACGGATCAGGTGGGATAGACCAATGGATGCAAAGAGGCTGGAGAGGTTCACTAGTTGGAATGATGGCTTGAAACGCCGTCGTTTTTCCGGTGTTTGCTAGTGTATTCTCTCTCAGTGGTAGTTGAGAATATGGCGGGGGATTAGAGTTGAGTCGTTAATTAGTGTTTTTTTTTTTTGTTAATTTGGTTTTCCATCTTTTCTTTTCATGTGTGTGGACTGGGCACTGATGATGATGAGTTCGTTGAGGTTGTAATTATTAGTGCTTTTAACTTTAACTTTATTTCAGTATTGTTTCAGCTTTTTGTCTCTCTGATAATTAGTAACTTTTATAATATGAAGTTATGAACCATTTCATGCTGTAAATGTTTTGAGAAGCTCGAAGTATTATGTTTCTGTATGAGAAAATGTTTCTTTAATGTGTTTGATTGAATTCCATCTCACTGATTTTGTTTGTTAATAACTTGTGTATAAAAACGACTAAAGATTTTTGTCACACTACTAAGAGAGAAAGTAGGCTTTTAATTGTCATCATATATATTGATTTTTTTTGTCAAAATAATATTTGATCTTCTCTGTGATAAATATACACCTCAGTTTTGCATTTTCATGCACATTTGGTTTGGATTTAAGAAAGGCTTGGCTTAGGCCAAACTGTAATAAGCATATTATTACTTGGGATGCGAGTTTGGTTGTGGCTCATCTTTCCAGCCTTTAGATAGAAGATCGTAGTTGATTGATGCCAACTGCGACAGGTTCTGCAAAACAATGAAAAGAAGCAAGTTTACTTAGAGCGTCAAGTAAGATGGTACTAACATAGAGCTCAATCCTAAAAATGAAAAATTATGGGTATATTATCAACAGCAACTAAATAGAGACTTGTATACTCGGAACAAAACTGGTTCTTAACAGGGCAAGTCATGTGATAAGAGTACCTTAAACGAGAAATTACTGAAAGAGTAATCTACAGGTACGCCAGACTCAGACTCTGCTTGTCCGTCGCTTTCTTCAACCTGTGTACCACCCATTTTGATCAATTTTGTTGAAGAAATTATTTACATTCACAGTCTCACACAACATTAATGAAAAGAGGATCAATGAATGTTACCTCTCCCTCCTCATGACCATTGCTCGAGCAACCACTGCTGCCACTCAAGCTATCAGCATCACTATAATCTTGAACCTCGCCTGATGGGAAAAATTGCTCATCCGATGTGTTCCACGAGTAGCGACTTCTGAAGTAACTAGTGTCGATTGCACTCTCTGAAGCTGGAACAAATGCAGCCTAAAGAAAAATAGCGTTAAAGACATTGTATACAACATGAGGATTTGCTTCTAGCAAATCATTATATCTTCAAAAGAGAGAGAAAAAAAAAAAGCACCTTTTGCCTCGCTAGTGTATCCCAATTGATGTCTTTAAAGAAGATGTGCTGCTTGACCTGCGTCAATGAAAACATTTTCAATAAAAGTTTACAGCAAACTGGAACAACGTCAACACAGAAAAAAAAGACAGTCCATTTTTACCTCAGCAGCCCCTCTAGCTCCAAGTCTCAGATGAGGATCTTCTGTTAAAAATCTAGAAAGAGAAGATGACATGACGTTACAAGACAATAACTAGTCTCTGGTCTATAGAGCAAAAATTCTATCTTGTATATGGAAACATAGAATTTGAAATCAAACGTCCTTAACATATTCATTTACCGGTCTATAATATCGTGGGCTTCAGCACTCATTTCTTCCGGGACATGAGGCCATGGTATATTACGATTGAGAATATTGTCAAATATTTGCTAGAACAAACCAAAGAAAATGCAAATATATGTTAAAAGCCAAAATGAAAATGCAAATAAACCATAGAAACATAACTACTCATTTCATATATAAGTTACAGGAATATAGAAACCAGTACAACACGCATTCGAAGATCTTGAGAAACATATGTTCTGCTCTCAAAGCATTAACAAGAAACAACACAATGATTAGTCTCTCACCTGAGGTTGCTCAGCATTGAAAGGTGGAATTCCCACAATGAGTTCAAACAGAATGATTCCAACAGACCACCAATCCGCAGTTGCAGCTGAAAAAATATTGCAAGTATATGTTAATATGAACGGAACAGAAATATATGAAACTCGGGAGTCCAGAAATATATGTTTATTATGCAGAAACATATTTGTAGAGCGTATTTTTTCTTTCCTGGCTCGATTTAACCAACCCAGTCGAATACCAATCATTCTACTCAAAAACAAATTTTCAATAGAAGATAATTATACGCCAAGATTAGAACGCACCATGTCCTGTCCCTAAAAGAATTTCTGGAGCTAAGTAGTCAGGAGTACCCACAGCAGACCGTTTCTTGCGCCTTTCAAGCTGATGCTCGGATGTTGGTAATCGTGATTCCTCCTCATCAAGCAGAGATATCCCAGGACCAGACAGATCATCTGTGCTGTTGATAAGACCAACTTTGGAGAGCCCAAAATCTGTCAACTGCTCAATAAAACGGAACAAACCATAAAGTCGCAGTGATCCGAGAATTTATTGCTAAGACCAGGATACAGTCTCCTAATCTTCAAATAGCAAGACAACCAAAGTATTCTGAATAACCATCATTTTAACCATTTATTCTCAAAAGATGGCCGAAGAGAGTTCTAACAATGGAAAAGTACCTTGATATGACCATCATGCGCAATCAACAAATTATCAGGCTTCAAATCACGATGAACAACACCCTCAGAATGCAAATATTCCAAAGCAAGGACCTGAAAAGAAAATTGATCATGGAATCACTTTCTAGAACTTCTATGGCATGACTTCAGAATAAGTATGCAGAACTTACAACTTCGGCAATATACACACGGACAATATCTTCCTCTAAGCAACCCAAATTTCTCAATAACGAATACAGGTCCCCTCCATTCAAATACTCCATCACCAGATACAGGTTGTCACGACATGTGAAAGAATAGAAGAAACGTACCTGCTCGCAAAAAAGAGTTACGTTTAAAGATGTAGATCTCTCCAAAGAATGTGCTTTAAAGGTTAGACATGCTCACCACAAAGGGATTGCGAACATTGATCAAAATATCACGTTCGGCTAGTATACTTTCAACAGCATTCTTGCGGATCATATCTGCCTTTTTCAGAACCTGAAGAGTATAACAGACATTACAACACAAGACTAGAGAAAATCCAACTAAAGATTTTGCCATCCACGTCATCCTAACAACAATATTTTTTTAACAAAAGAAAAGAGAGCAAAAGAAAATATATTTTACCTTGATTGCAAATAGATCTCCTGTTGTTCTCTTTTTAGCCAAAAAAACTCTCCCAAAAGCTCCCCGACTTATTGGTTTTATGATCTCAAAATCATCTATGGACGTGCGGTCGCGCGGGTGTACTGGACTGGTCCTCAAGCCTCGAACAACATCATCTTCTAAAGGAGCATCTTCATCAATTACGGTGCTTGATAAGTCAACTTTTTCATCATCCAGAAGCTCACAGATCTGCAGATATTTCTCCCTACATAACGAAGAAACCTATAATTTCAACACCTAATATTTCTGGAACTCATAAAACATCTACAAATTATACATAAACGCAAAAAGAAGAGAGAGGGAGGGACTTAAGAAGATATGTCATACCAACAATAACACAAGAAACTCACCGGATTAACTTTTCTATGCGAGTCCCAAAAGTTTCTACGGTAAGTGCATCAAACTTACTGCGGTCTATGACAACCCTCAGATCTCCAAGACAAGAAAGTAAAAATGGAATTGATTGTTCATCACCCGGAATGGCATCTGCTGCACATTTTGCAATGTCAGCAAGTTCGCTCATCTGCATCAAGAGTTACTATCAGATAAATACTTCATAACGAAAAACAAGACAATTTATGAAGATGGAGCACAACCATCACAAACCTGTGGATATTCATCGTGATCATGGAAAGTACCCTTGCCTCCTAGAATCATTTCAATTGGATCAGGTCTAGGGGTCGGAATTGGAGATCTAGGCGTCATGCTACTGGCAGATGAAGTTGTCATGCCTTGATCAGACTTGGAACCAAAACGTGTTTTACATGACATTAAGGGTAGACCTCTTAGATCATCCATAAAAACTGAATTATCTGTCTCTGGGAGACAGTCAAGCATGTCTTCAGACCCTCTCCGCGACCAATCACTCAACCTTGGCGAGAGAACATCACACTCTTGAGTCAAATTTGAATTGGATACTTTCATGCCATCTGGGCTTTCTCCAGCTGCTAGGCTATCCTTATGCCTGAAGGTCTCTGCTATCTTGTCTAGAGTTCCAGCAACTGCCATTAGCCGCTCATCAACACTCAATCCTTTCTGGTCATATTTATCAGCTAATGTACAAATTCTAGAGTGATCTTCAACATGTGTAGTGGGAACCTCCTCCTCACAGATACGGCACATTATTGAACTTTCTTCCGAAACAAGTGGCTGTTCCCCCCAGTAACCCCAAGATACATTGTGCCGATGCTTGGGGGAATGTTCATGAGAATCTTTTGCGGGAGGGCCACTGAGAGTAGAGACAGCCGCATGTCGATTCTTAACCAGATTTGGAGGTTCAACTTTGTTATGATTCTGCTCTTCCAATGCTGGCGCTTCTTTCACAGTTTTCAGTACTGGAGATGGAAGCTTCTTCCACGAAGACATTCTATCAATGTTTGCAGGAGAGTCGGATTCTTTAAGAACATCATTTTCAGGAGGAGAGAGGGGAGGAACTGAGCGTACAACAACGTCCTCCTTCCACTGCAAACCACGTTGCTCCTGACTATAAGCTTTCTTGGTGGATGGTGGTATCTTTAAGACCTTTGCAGCACTTGCACTCCTTCCCGCTCCACTGGGAGGTATTTTTTCGAGAGAATGCAAAACTCTTGACTGACGTAGCTGCACAACTTGTTCCTCTTCTCCCCAACTTTCCTTGTGAAACTGTAGCAATCTCGTACATCTGGTAAGTATAAAAAGCATCCGAGTATGAAGCTGTTTGAGAACGCCAGGAGGAAGCTCTTGACGTCTATCATCTAAATCTTGAACTATGCCTTCACACTGTAGCCAGAAATCTCCAGGAGTAGTCATAGCACAACTGCGAGCCAAAATTAATAAGTCTTCAAATGTTTCCTCCCACTCAGGATGGCTTTCTGCATTTTTCTCAAGAATTCCCACCAGGTCCGCAGCAAATACCTTAAGGTCAGAGTTTACTTCTTCCTTTGCTTTATCAAATTTCGCCCGAATCAGAACCAATATTTCCTGCAAAAGACAGACTATTAGATTCTGCATACGGAAAAAAAAAAACTCAAACGGATTAATAGAGATCGGAGACTTTAGAATACCTCGACATTGTTGGACCTACGAGGCTTCCACAACGGAAAGGGCCGTACACCTTTAGAGTTAAGCTCATGAGAAAAGCTTTTGATGTCACCAGGAAACCTTTTCCGAGGAGCACTTGTCATACGAAGTAAGGCTTGATAACGCGGTGATTCTGACTCTTTTGGATTTTCCCACTCATACGAATTCTTAAAAAAAGATAAACGCCAAGGCAAAAAGATCACTTAAGCATAATACACAGCACAGACTACATAAAAGGTAAATATGATGGAGAATGGGAGTACCTCTGGGGTGCAGAAGTCTGAACTTTTTAAAGGTCCAGAGCGGCCTGCGAAGTACAACCATAAGAAAACGTGAGTAATACTAATAAGAACTGAAAGAAGTAACAAGTGACATACAATATCGAGATTACAATTCAGACTAAGATGTGCCAAAAGCGGTTATAACTATAAGCTCCAGTTATTAACACACACACACGGATGCTCATCCTTAAATTAAATTTAACACTGTTTCTCCTCCCACCAAAAGCATTTCAAGATGTTGGGACATACCAGCTCCAGATGAGGATGCAGAAGCATTCTGCAATCGAGATCCAGAAGTCGGCGGCAACGTAGGGCTGAGGCTCTTCGGCGGTACTCCAGTATCAGGAGACATACTACTATCACGACCACTATTTTGAGCGCGGATCATGTTCTCTTCAAACCTCAGCATTACACTCCCAGCTTCCTTCTTCTTATCTCCACTACCAAATCCAGACGAACCTGATCCCGAACCCGAACCAGAACCAGAACCCGAACCACCACCATCAGTAACCATCTTCGACAACTTGCTGGTACACAGGAGAGGCGGAGTCTCTCCATCGTTCCGAAAGTTGAAAACACTCTCCCGAGGCAAAGGTCCGGATCTCGTCTTGATCCGGTTCAATCCCAGAGACGACGCCATGATCGGGGAAACAAACGCCGGTCCTCCTCGCTTCGCCTCGGAGCTGGGAGACAAGTTCGATTTGCCGATAGAGTGAGGAGCTTGAGGAGCTTGAGGAGACGGAACTTCTTTTCCATTATTCTTCTTCAAGCCGTCTTTAACCGACGACGACGCCTGCTTGCAACCGAAACCGCCGAGGGAGCTCGGGGTAGGGATCGGGGATGATGATTCATCCTTGGAGGCGGATTTGGACTTCTTCTTGTCCGATCGGTTGGGGGAGTTGGAGCCGACGGATCTGGGACTGTTGGAGCTATCGGGGCTCGAGGATCCGGATTTTTTTGATGAGAAGAAGAGCTTGTTCTTGAATACCATTTTTCTTTCAGTCGATTTCAAAAAAAACTAATCACGAAAACTAACTAGGATCCAACTCAATAGCTAGTTGTCATTTTATTTTACACACTCTTAAAGCTTCGAAAAGGAACTCTATCTCTCTCTCTCTAGGATTTGATTGTGTGGAGATCTAAGAGAGGTTCAGAGGTGCGGAAGCGACGAGGAAGAAGGAGGAAGGAAGGCGTGACTGTAGTGGAAACCGTAGATTTGAGTCACAAATGTTTCTTTTCTTTTCTTTTTTGGTCAAATGTTTCTTTTCTAATATAATGACTCTAAACAGAAAAAAAAATAGGTCAGCATAATCTGACTTGCAATTTGACTTTTTGATTTAGATTTTAAACCCATTAAACTTTTTTTTTGATCAAAAAAACCGATTAAACTTTTTTTTTTGGTTTGTAACACCAAACCGATTAAACTAAAATTTCATTATCGGGTTATTCGTGAAATAACCAAAAAAAAACTATAATCAACATTTTAGAAAAAGGGTAGTAAAGATAGAAAGAGAAAAGAAAGGAGAAAATATGATTTTGGTTATTAGGTGAATATAGGATTTTTGTTTGTATATTAGGTGCAGTTTTGGTTTCATTACCTGCAAATCATTTCCCAACACCACAAACCACTTTTTCATATTTTGAATTTGAATTTTTTCATATTTTGAATTTGAATTTTTCTAAAAACGAATTAAATATCCACCAAAACTACAGCATTTTTATGACAAAAATTTCAAGTTATCTTTCAATAAAAACAATTTACAATAAATAAAAGTAATTGTAATATACAATATATAAAATGTGGAGTATATGAAAAACACTTAATCATTTTATTTTTGAATGCCTTCTAATAATACAATTATGGGTTTTGTTAGAAAAAACTTTTGTACCAGTTCATGTAGATTTTTAGGAAAATTTAACTTTTACCACATCATTGTTACTATTAGTCATATTTAGTTTCATTAAAAGGTATTTTTCTTTTAAAAAAATTATTAAAGAAGCAAGATATTCTTATACCCTTGTTTTATAAATAAATTTATACATGTAGTTATTTAAAATAATAAAAATAAATAAATAAATAACTTTTTATAGTTTTCGAATAATAATTTTAAAATTCTAAAAAATATAGTTTTTGAATTATGAATTTTTATTTATTTAAATATTTATTTATTATATATATACATATGTAACAATGGTATAATAGTTTTTTGACTCTTACGGAAGAATATATTTTTGAAAATGTATTTTTAGTGATGGTAAACATGAATAATGATAATAAGAATATGGTAAATATGAAAAATTCACCATAAAATTTCCAGTTTGATTTGAAATTTTTTGATTGATTTATATATTTTTAATGAGAAAAGTTAAGTAAACATAAATAAGATATCATTATGAAAATTTTATTAATAAATTGGGGAAAATTCATAAATCTTGTATATATTTGATTAAGCCCATTGGGCTAAAGTGATGTATGAAGTAACAAATTTCTTGGATTTCAGGTATGATCACTTTCTCAGCTCAAATTTCAGAAATCGTTAGAAACATATCTTTGGAATGGTAATAGGACCTCATGGTATGCATTATAAATGTATATTTCATCAATGCGAATTAGTGTGCACTGATAGATGTTATGTACAAAAAAAAACAAGGTTAGCAAGCTAATATATACTTTATAATTGATCTCAAATATAGTTACAAAAGAACAGATCTGCTATAGTTCGGATCTTTGTGCACCTGTGAGGATAACATTTTTCTTTCAGACCGATTGATCCTTGATTTTCCATCAACATAGTCCAATAGTCATCTTTTCACTCCTGTATCAGGCTTTAACACCACTTATTGCTTTTGAAGATTGAGAACTCGACAAATTACTGAAAGTGTTTTTTCTTTATTGAATCACAAATACAATGATCTCTTAGATAGATCATGAAACGAATTTAAAAAAACACCCAAACAGACTCGATCAAATTATTTTTGAACTCCTAAGATGCAAGGAGACTTATTCAACGTGTTCAAATGCAGAAACTTGTCACACACTCATAACCATTTTTATTCTTCAACTTGTTCCACTTCTCCCCAACTCTTATAAAACTGAAGCAATCTCGTACATCTGGTAAGTATAAAAAGCATCCGAGTATGAAGGTGTTTGAGAACGCCAGGGGGAAGCTCTTGACGTCTATCATCTAAATCTTTAACTATGCCTTCACAGTGAAGCCAGAAATCTCCAGGAGTAGTCATAGCACAACTGCGAGCCAAAATTAACAAATCTTCAAATGTCTCCTCCCACTCAGGATGGCTTTCTGCATTTTTCTCAAGAACTCCCACCAGGTCCGCAGCAAATACCGCAAGGTCAGAGTTTACTTCTTCCTTTGCTTTATCAAATTTTGCACGAATTAGATCCAATATTTCCTTGAAACGACAGACTATTAGATCCTGCATACGGCAAAACTCACAGAAGGATTAGTAGAAATAGAAGACTCTAGAATAAATTAATACCTCCACGTTGTTGGACCTACAAGGCTTCAACAATGTAAAGGGATGTACACCTTTTGAGTTCAGCTCATGAGAAAAACTTTTGGTGTCACTAGGAAACCTCTTCCTAGGGCCAGATCGTCCGGAGCTGCCTGCGGAGTACAATCATAAGAAAACTTGAGAAATAAGAAGAATCAACATGTGACATTAGTGTTTGACCCCTGTGCATATGTGTTCAATCTTCCAAATGCCCACTATTTTATTTATTTTGTTTTATCAATAGTTATAAAATTATATACCGTAATTGTATATATTATATCAAAAGAAATTATTATGACCCCCATAAAATTTATTCTACCTCCACCACTGTGTGACATAAAATATCAAGATACAATTCAGAACAGTATGTGCTTAAGGTGGTGATAAGCTAGAATTCTTAACAACACAGATGCTCATCCTTAAGACAAGCATATTTATATTATATCTTACAAGCGAACATGCTCATAACAAGAACGAACATTAGTCTCTATTTATCATATTAGAGAAACTCTCAATGCGTTTTCTTAATCGAATTACATTTAACTGAACATCGTATCTCCCACCAAACCAAATGAAGATGTTATTTGTATATGAGGACATACCGACGAAACCACCAGCGGAGATCGGGTTAGGGGCCAGGGTTTCATCCTTCGAAGCAGTTTCAGACTTCTTTGTGTCTGATCGTATGGGAGAGTTGGAGCCAAAAGATATGGAACTATTGGAACTATCGTGGCTCGAAGATTCGGATGTCTTTGATGAGAAGAATAGCTTGTTCTTGAATACCATTTCTCGATTCTGCTAATTCAAACCAAATCACGACACTACAAGTCTACAATACACAATCCAACTTCGAAAGATATTTTTAATGACTACGACAGAAAAAGTCGATCAAATCGGGTTACGACAGAGATTAGGCATAAGGTTTTCTGTATTTAAATACTAATTAATGAAAAATTCTCTTCGATATTGATGGGTTTAGATTTTGACTTTGATTAATATAAAACTAAAATTTCATTATCATATGGTACAAATCATTTTCTTATCAACCGTTGAAATTTAATTAAGCCTCTATATTTGATTCAGACAATTGGGCTATGTTATACTATGATGGGTCGGGTCTATTTTGTTCATCTAACAAGCGTTGTTTTTTTCCTTCTAAAAAAGGCTTTTAACTCCATGGAATACCAATTCCAACGGCATGAAGCTGAATACGATCGAGGCCGAAAAGAGGCTTGGTAGCATCGATTTCCTATGGTTCCATGAATAACTAGTGTTGTACGTTTACTGATTCAGAATTTACTTCTCGAGGGTTTGAGGCTGTGTGCTATAACACCTTAGTCCTTTAATTCTTGTGGCCTTTTATTTGGCTCCTTGGCCTTTGGCATTAGCCATAGTTGTTCTCGTGGAGGCGTATGAGAAACTAAGAGACTGCATGCATAAATACATTCCACCGTGATTGCATTGGTGGTAAATACACGTTTTCTGTTGCAAATTGGCAACACATATATTTAATTTTTCGCTTATTATATGTTGTATAATATATTTTTAATTGATTTACGTTTGAAATAGTTAAAAACACCGAGTTTGCTAAAATGAGAAGCTTGCCAAGCTAGAAACCTAATGAAAGTTACCATATCTCAGGGTTAAGAACGATCATATTCAACGTTGAAACATGTTCCATGTATTCAGCATCTCTCTATCGTTTGATGTTCAATGCGGAGCATAGCGTGAAAGATACGCTTATGGCATCTTTTGATAACATCAATCTTCTCTCCGTAGGCCCACTTTTGATATGATCCTATTATCTATACGGAATGTTGTGTGTTTACAGAACTGCATCGTGGTACTTTCATATCAAATTAATATTTTGATATCAATATCGATAAAAATAAATAACTAATAAAGGCTGGAAAAAATAACGCGTGCTACATTTCCCCATAACGATGTTATCGTGGGAGAGATCGGCGACTTGTTGTGTGCTTGACCTGCTTTCCAACTTTCCATTTTTATAAAGCTTCTTACTGTATAAAACATTTCAAAACGTTTGTAATCTCTACTAAATTAACAAGAAAGTGATGCAGGAAATGACGTAATTTCCTCACCAGAACCACACCACATGCATCTATAAACTACTCAACAACACGATGTCAACGAATCGTTTAGTATTATTTTCAATAAAAACATTTTCTTTTTGTACCAATAGTTACATTAATACAAGTATAGTTTAAGCAAATTATATATTATTATTTAATCGCAAAAGAATAGTATATAAAATTTAAAATCATTGAAGTACCCTGACAAAATTTAATGATTTTAAAGTGATATAATATTTGAGTAGTGACATAATCACATGGGTGTATTAAACTATTCGTTCTTACTGTATAATAGAATACAGACGATATATAGTTTTGAATCTTTTTCAAAATAAAATTTAACATGCAAATGTTTTTTCTTGGTCAAGGGGGAACGTGCACGAAAGTGCTAATAATAATTAAATTCTTATTTTCTAAAAGTTAGGAAAAAAGAGAGTTAGGAAATCCCTAAAACAATGAACATTACAACTCACGTGCTTCATTTCGCGCGTGAACCAACTGTTTCATTTCTACTAGAATAAACTATCTGATCTCCACTTTCAAAATGTAGAATATTTTATAATGTAAAATTTCATTAATGATGTTACAAATGTTTATTAATATGTAATAAAAAAAATATGTAATAATTCTAGGGGTGGGCGTTCGGATACCCGTTCGGGTTCGGATCGGGTATTTCGGATTTTCGGGTATTTCGGTATAGGAGTATAAAACCCGTTCGGGTATTTCTGTATTTCGGGTCGGGTTCGGATATTTTTAGTTCGGGTTCGGGTATTTCGGGTCGGGTTTTCGGATATTTAGATTTTGCAAAAAAAATTAACTTCTTCATTTCTCAAGTTTTTTTCTTTTAAAAAATATATATTTTACTTAACTGATATTTTATTTTTAATACATTGAATGATTTGAAGATAAAATCTTAAAAATAAAATACACTAATTTGATTATTGTTTTAAAATTTTAGCTGTAGCTTTTGTTAATGCATGAAACTAAAATTTGGACATGCATTTTAAGCATTTTAAGTGAGCAAAAAATCACTTTTCTTACAATTATATGTATATTATTTAATTTTAAACCATGTGTATAATTAATATAAGTATTTTGAATAAAATTAGAGAAGTAAACTATGAATATATGGTTAATAGTACATAAGTTCGGTTATTTTCGGATATCCATTCGGGTTCGGGTATTACCCGTTCGGGTTCGGATATCCAATCTCTCATAATTCAATACCCGTTCGGGTATTTTGCTACTTCGGTTCGGATTTCGGTTCGGGTTTTTCGGGTCGGGTTCGGGTGCCACTTCGGGTATCGGGTAAAGTGCCCACCCCTAAATAATTCTATCTATACATAATAAAAAAAAGAATTCTATCTATTTAAGCAATTTTAAACCCAATTTGGACCCTAGTAAAATGGTAGACCTATTAATTCTATATATAATTTGGTTTAAGTTTTAAGAAATATGTATCACTTAAAAATACGATAAAACTCATAAAAACCTCTAAAACCAAAATTACAGGTTTAACTGATGGATAACCAACATATAATTTAATTTGATTTAACTATTATTTTAAAAAAAATTAAATTAAATTTTAATGTATGAATTAGATATTTGAATAAATATTAATTTTAATATTATTCTATTTTATCATATGTTGTAAACTCAACTTGTTATAAAAATTATTTAAACTGTATTTATATGTGAAATAAAAAATAGATTTTAAAACATGTTTTTGAATTTTTTAATATTGATAATATATATATATATATATATATATACTGTATATTAAGAAACTATTGACCCCTTCATCCATGAATAACCAATGATTTAAAAGTAGTTTGGTTCAATGTATGGATGGTGTTTAAAACATTGATCAAACATATTCTATCTATCCTATTAAAAGTGAAGTACAAATGGGAAATAACCCTTACTTCTTCTTATTATTTACCACACACTGCCACTGGTTTTGACTAAAGAGATTTGCTAAATTAATCAATTCATTTTACGCAAAACCTTATTAGCAGAGCCCATTCGTTTTTTACAGCATTTTACTGGGTCTTTCTTTTGTTTATATTAGCAGAGCCCAAGTTTCACTATCTATATATATTATGATAAAAAAACGTATTGTATGGTCCTTAACAATATCATGATACAAGTTGAAATGTTTTTTGCTCCTTTGTTCTTCGACCTGTTTATAAAAACATAAACATGTTATTTTGATTGTTTTATCTAACCATAAAATTAGACTCATACTCCTATAAAACGAAATTGAAACAAGATATAGTCAATAGTTTAGTAACTTTATAAATCTTTCTAAACCGGACATTATGTATTACATTAAATATCCCGAAGAAAAACCAGTTGGTTTGTTTAATCTACTGTCAAATTCATTTTAAATTCGAAACCATTCGGTTTGCGGCAAACCGTTTGCCTATTTATTTAATTCTTATAATATTAAATATTTAACTATATTTATATAGAAACATCAAATTTGAAACCTAAAGTCTAGATTCATGAGGATTTTACGCTATACATTTTGCACAATAAATCGGATAATATCAGTTAAATATCGAATTAACTGTTCCTTAATTTTACTATCTTAATTACTTAACATAACAATTTCCTACATTTAAGCTCTCACATTTATAACTAATCTCAGAATACTTGCTAATCAAGGATTTTTAGATTTGCTTATTTATTTAATTCTTAGATTTTTAAATATTACTCTATATTAATATAAATCTTATATTTCAAACAGAAGTTCGAGATTTATTAAGATTTCTCGCAATAGGTTTTGCACCTATCATTAAAACAATGAATCGGATAATATCAATTAAAAACTATTAAATCTTAACTAAACTATTCCATATATCTTTCAATTTCTTAATTACTTTACATAATAAGCCTACGTTTAAGCTCTCACCGATTTATAGATTTGATTAATTACAGATAATTTAGTATGTCGATCAGTTCAAATCCACGGTAGCTACATAATTAAAAAAATTAAACAGAAAAATCTTAGGAAAATATTCGATGCATTAAGTATATTCCTTATCTACACACGACTTGCTCATCAAGTTTTATAATTATTAATTAAGATTTAATTGTCATTAATATCTCATCTATTTATCTATATATACACTTCATTATACGTAAAAGAACAACATTCACATTTTTTTGCAGAAACCAAGCAAAAAAAATGATGACCAATGCAAGTCTCACTTCTCTCAAATTTGAAGCCACTGAGAGACTTAAAATGGTTCTAGCCGATGAACATGTAAGTTTCAAAACGCAAACAATCATTTCTTTTGTCTTCCTTTATATAACTAACTTACATTATGTTGTGCTTTGCTTATTTTGTAGAGTGAAAAGATTTTCGCTACGTGCAAAAGGAATATGAATAATAGAGTACTTATCTTTTTTTCTTCATGTGGGCCTCTTCCTTCTTTGTTGTTTATGGATCTCTTCTCTTCACTATGAAGATCACAAAGAGTCTGTGTCGCCCCTTCTCTCAGTTTCACTACTCAGAGTCAGCTCCGTTTGAGTATAAGAACTTCAATTTGTCTAAGAGTTCTATTAACTGAATTATATGACCTGCACACCATATACTCTGTTTTAGTAAACAAAAACAGATCATCTTCGATGTAGTAATAGTAATATAAATTAGCCACTGGGAATTTCTAAATATGAATAATAGAGTACTTATCTTTTTTTTCCATCTCAGCCTATTCCTTCTTTGTTGCTTACGGATTTGTTATTATCACTATGAAGATCACAAAATGAACCGATCAGGAAATATCACCACAGAGGCATTCGACGTTTCTTCAAATTGATGTATTGGATGTTCACTTTTTCTTCTTCTATGTCTCGATTTCGTACACAAACAAGAAACCTATCAACTTGAGACACAAAAGACTTTTCGTAAGTCTCAAAGGAGTATGGAAGCGATTGTGAAGAAACAAAGTATACATACTAATTCGTACCTTGATAGATTCTGGTAGATTAATCCAAATCACAATGAAAACGTCTGATATTCTCCCTGGAACTCACCCAATTTCTCTCTCTTTTCCTTCCCAACCCTAGACTCTTCTCTTTCGATTATGTCGAGATATGGCTTTCTTTCATCGTACAACTCTTTTTTTTTTCCTGCGTAAAAGTAGTTACACATATACCTGGGCTTTGCTATTGTTATTTTGGTTTAACAAAGATGATTTGAAAGCCCATTTAGTAATTGGGTATTTTTTGTTCTATCAACACCAATTAAAAAGCTCATTTACTATAATATATATTGCTCTAACTATATATTATCTACTCAAATCTATTACATGAACATATTTAAAAAAATTGCAATTCGAATTTACAAATATAAATAAATGATCTAATACTGTTTTTGATCTATAACTCAATAATTTTAATAATCTAAAATGTACTTATGCATTTCTGAATATATAAACAATATTTTTTTAATATATATGTAATTGAATGAGTATAAAAATAAATCAAAATTTTATTTTATTGACTGTAAAATTGATAAAATACCACAGACATACTATACCATTAACAAAAATCATTTTCAATCATTGAGAGATATATAATTAATGTAATTCATCTCTTTTTTTTGTATAACCATATAATATAAGATATGTCATTAAACAATTACATAACATATACTAAATACTATAGCATTTCAAACCGGAAATGAACACCCGCGCGGGCGCGCGGGTCAAAGTCTAGTTTACTTTTATTTCCTTATAATATCATTATTGTTCAAATTCTTATTAGTTTTTGTCATGGAAATAATATTCATGAAAATATAATGTTAATATTAATGTTTTCAAACACTATAACTTTAATTATTGGGCTGCATACACTCTGGAATTAAACATAGTCGACAGTTTAGCCATTGAAAATAATGGATCCCTAATATTCAGGAATTAAAATGAGAGGCTATGTACACTTAGAAGTAGTTTTTCTTTAAAAATTGCTTAGAAGTAATTATTGTTATAGAATTTGATTTATATTTAAAATAGATCGAGTGATACAAATGTAATATTCCAAGGAATTGTAAAGGTGAATGTTAGCAATGATTCTGTTTTAGTAATACTCACCAAAGTTTGTTTAGTACATCCGCACCATATTTTCTATAAATAAATATTTACTTTGTATGAATAATTTGATCTATGCGTTCGTACAAATGATTATTTTTATTTTATAAATAATTATTTCCTTTTTTATAAATAATGTTATATATTTTCAAATTTTACTTATATTAAAAAATATTTAATATGATATTTCGACATGCAATAATTTTATCTTATTTTTGAACTATCAATTGCATTAGCCATATTTTTTAAAAAATATGATCTGTATATCTGTATAAAAATTATTTTTTATATTTATGATAAATTTTCTATATGATTTTTTAAAAATTAGTGTTATATATTGTGTACTTGTCACATTTATCATGGATTCACGTTAAGATGTAACTTATATGAAAATCTATGTAAATAATGTATTTAAAAATTAATTTACACTTATATTTTATTTTTATATTATATGAATGATTATAAAATAAGTTATATAAAAATAAGTAAATTTAGTTGTTGAGAGATCAATTTAGGTATGTTCAAAAATCAATTTAGGTAACTATATAAATTTTTGTTGAGTGTGTGGATTAGTATAAATTAATTTTGAGATTAATATAAATATGTTTATGATTTTTTTAGTTTATTAAAAACAATAAATGCTAAAAATTAGAATAAAATAGTCTTTCAATAGACATAATAAAAAAACTAAGAGATGTCGTGACAAAGAGAGAAATGTGAGATGTGTGATTGCTAGCCATAGGATAGGATCAAAAAATAATCAATGGTCACGATTGTTATCCTTTTGTTTGAGAGATTAATCAATAAAAAAGAAGAAAATAAATAAATAAAACATTAATTTGTGGTCTTTGGATTGAAATCAATCAATGATCTAAAATTAACTCATTAGAAAACTGTTTTTCATATAATAATAATTTATATATAATTTTGACCAAAAAAATAATTTATATAACCAATGTAGTTATAGTTTGGAGGTAAAGATTAAAAAAAGATTGAAAATTTTATAAATTTTTAAGTTATGAATCAATTTTATAAGGTTTAGACTATGATTAGGATATGGAGTTTGAGAATTAGGGTATGAAGTATAATGATTTATAACTTTAATAAAGTGACTAGATTTCATTTTATAATTATTTTTATAAAAAGACATTTATGTAAAGTATATATATATATATATATATAAATAAATAAATTTAAAATGCATTTATGCAAAGTACAAACATAGTGTTTTGGTTTAGATTTAAGATTTTAAACTTTAGAACTGAAGTTAAAATATTGAAAAGTTTAAAGTTCAAAGATTTTTAGTTAGAGTTTAGGGTATATAATTAGTTTAAGATTAGTTTTTTAAGTTTGGAGATTAGAATAAAGGTTTGATTACAGGGTTTGAAGGTTAAAGGTTTGAGGTATTGATTTTTGGTTTAAGATTAATTTTTGAAAATATTAATTTTGAATTTCTGTTTAAGATCTGAAGTTAAATTTAAGATTTGATATTAAAATATTAAAATTTAAAGTTTTTGTTTAGAGTTTAGGGGTTGTGATTAAAATTTTGGTTTTGGGGTTTAGGGTTTAGAATTTTTAGAGGCAAATAAAATAGAGAAAGAGGGAAAGTGAAAGAAGAATGAAAGGAACAATCAATTATTTTTCCGCTTTAGTTTTGCATAGCGTTTTAAAACTAAAACTGCTATGTATACTTTGTTTCCGAAAAGTATTTGCAGAATTAAAATCGGACCAACTAAAATAGCATTTGCATTTTCGCAAACGCTATCTAAAAGTAAGAGAAATATCAACCATAGCACAACTGTAAAAAAAGCTATTTCGATCTGTTATTAAAACTCGTTTTTCTTGTAGTGGTAGCAGGTGAAAGAAGGTAAAAGTATCTAAACTAACAAATTTCTAGAAACGGCTAGTATACTATGGTTCTAAGTGAAAAATATTGCTAGCGTTAATGAAGTGGAGTAAATGTTTTCTTCTGCTCAATTAATCCATTTCTAGTCAATCAAGTGAAACATCTTTTCCTCCTGTTTCCTCTGATCACTATTTTGAAAAAAAAAAGAAAAACATATACATTTTTGCACTAACTCAAACAAGAGAAAATACATTAAGCTATGTTTGTTAGTCGATCGTAGCGGCTGACAGAAACGACTGAAGATTGTTAATCAATTTGTGTTCGATTGGTAACCGCTCCCTTCTCTCTCTTATCTCTTATCCTTTCTCTTCTCTCTAACCAAAGTCAGCCGCCTAGGGTTTCTTTGATTCCCGGCGGCCGCCATGTCCCTTTAGGCGGTCGCTGGAGCCTCTCTTTTCTCTCTTCTGTTCTGCTCTTCCCGTATTCTCTATGTTCTCCTCTCTTCTTTTTTTCTCTTCTTTTTTGCGGTAGAGGCTGAGCTCAGCCGGGATCCTCTTTGGTTTCAGATCCGGCAGTTTCTTTGGCAGATCCGAACTGTGTATGGCGTTGTGATGAGGTTAGAGGACGGCTTTTTCCTCGTCGTCTCAGTATCTCGGGCTTGCTTAGAAATCTCTGATCAGAGAGATTTTCCTCTTCTCGGTTGGGTTTCTTCGAGTCTGGCGACGTGTGAGTCTTCGATCAACTTTCCTAGGGTTCGTCTCTGCTGTGTGGTGGCGGCTGCTCTGGAGGAGTTAGATCCTGCGGTCCGTGGATATCGGGTTTCTTCCGCTCTTCTTCGTGTTCTTCTAGGATCTACAGAGGAAGTGTGTTTGGTCTTGTATAGGGTTGGTTGTCGGCTTGCCTTGTAGCAGAATCATGTGGCGGCGCGTGTTGGTGTTGTGGTATCTTGCTGTGTTGAGTTCATCTTGGCGCGTGAGATTTCGCTCTCCCCGAAGTCTGAGTGGGTTCGACGGTGTGGCGCTTCTCGTTGTGGGCTCTCTCTCTCTTGTGTTTTCATCTTGCAGTGGTAGTGGCTGGAGTGGGAATGACTTTGTTCCTATGTTTGAAGCTGGTTTCAGTTGGGCTATCGGCTCAATTATTTGTTCGAAGGTTGTCTATTCCAAAGGAGGCGTGCCCTTCCAATCCCATTGCTCTATATGGGCCTTGGGTTAAAAGGGTGTAAACAGTCCCGCTTAGGTGGGTTGAAGGCAGCAATCTTCAGCAAACCTCTCCGAACGACGGCATCGTTGGCTGCGGACTCCTTCTCGTGCTGCTGGTTAGGCGATGTTGGATAAATTTGCGAGTCCGAGATTGTGATTCTTTTGCGGATGTTTGGATGTGTGGGTGGCTCAGAAGCTGTAGGCGCTGTGTGTTTCAAGGTTTGAGGGCGCCTTTCTTTCCAGTTTGCTCGCGGCAACTGCGTCCCCGTACCGCTCTTGCCTCTCCTTGGATCCTTCACTGTTTCGTTGGAGCTCGGGTTCAAACTTGGTTTTCTGTTGTTCTTGTTTAGGTCATTGTTATTGTTAGATGCTCTGTTTAGATTTATTTTTTTGCATTCTGCTACTAGTCTCTCTTTGTGACTTCTGTAAAAAATTGAAAATCTTGGTATAATATTTAACATTTTACTCAAAAAAAAAATCAGAAAATACAGTGTTAGATTTATTGACGGAATAGATGATATTTGTGTCGCCAAATTAAATAGTGTCAGTGTTCTTCCTTTCTCTTTATTAGATGCGATATAGAAACAATGATTTCTTCCACTTTTTTTCCACTTTTCTTCTTCTTTCCGTTTTATTTTTTTTTCTTTATAAAGTCGCAAGTCAAGAGTTTTCTCTCTCTCTCTGTTCTCTCTCTCTGGATCTTTCACAGAGATGAGATGAGAAACTCTTATGTAGATTTTTGGATCTAAAATCTTTTTGTTTTGTAATATATCTTCGCTTTGGCGATCTTAGTTTCCGCTTGTCGGATTTTAAAACTTCGTTAGGCGATTTTGAAGTGTAATCTCAAGACAAATTGGGGCTTGTTCTTCATGCATTAATCTTCCTCTGATTTGTTTTGAGTGAAATAAAGTTTATGATCTCCTCTTTCGCAAGAAACTGTTAGATTCCATTTGTTATGTGTTGAGTTTTCTTTTTTCTTCACAGACTTGCACCTAATCCAATCCAACAAGAGTCAATCTTCACTCTTATACTTGTGAAAGCTGATGACGGCTTATGGGTGAAGTATCTCAATGGAAAGGAAGCAGTGGTTATGGACTCAGTCTTGACTGTCTATTTGGAGATTTAGTAGAGCCGGCATCTCATCAAGCTTGAAGATGGTCCGACAAAAAGTCTCTTGTCCAGTCAATCGAGAGTTCCCAGATTTATCATCTGATGGAGATTGAGATGCTTAAAACAGACAAAGGATGGGGCGGAAGATGGAGTTCGGAGAGTGCAAATTAAATAAGATGCAATTTTGTTGCAGCGACGATGAAGATTCTGCAACGGTGGTTCATGATTGCCGGAGACGGAGCTACAGTTTCTGATTTGCATGTTATCATTTCGCCACGTGTTGTATCTTTAGTTCTAAGCTAACGCGTGTATATAACGTGGATATCCTAAATTGTACTCCTCTTAGCCTTTTGGGCTTTTATAAAATTTAAAAGTTGACAAAAAAAATTATAAAGTCGCAAGTCGCTATCGCCACGACCTATAACAAGGAACATGGCTTTACTCTATTTTACTCTCATTCTCATTTTTATTTTCCCTCTGATTTCCATTTCTTTATTTTACTCTTGTTTACTCCATGTTTACCAGTCATACCTTATGGTGTCTGCAATTGGTATTAAATTTTAGTTAGATAACTATGTTTTATTTAAAAAGTAACATTTATCATTTTTGATACTCATTTTTAGATTTTCTTGGATGAGGAGGCTCTTAGATTGTGATTCATGACTTTATGTTATTTAGAGAATAAATAATCAAAGAAAAAAATCAAGAGTCATTTGGGTAGATATACAGAAAAGAAAAGTTATTTAGTTAACAATGCAACATCTTCTTTATTTAGGTGGTGAGACATACAAAAGAAAGGGAATTTACGTCCTTCTCCCGCGAGCAATAGACATGTAGAGTAGAAAACATAGACTATTATAAATAATATTTATAGAATATAGAATATAGAAATTAACAGCATTTTTATTTTTAAACATATCAACTCCATTGACCATTGAAATTATGTTTCAAGAATGACATCAGATTCAAACAAAACAAACATTGAACTAGATTCAGAAACACTCAAGATTAATAACAGAGTCATCGAGAGAGTTGTTGGAGAAGTTGAGAGCGTGAGGTTTCGTAATGGAGTCCGTGAAACGGTGCCGTTTAGCTTTCTTGACGGAAGAACATGTGAGTGACGACGACAGAGCAGTTAGAGAACTAAGAGGAGTTGAAACCGGAGACGTGACGGAAAAGTCTTATTAATTGACGGAAGTCTGTGCCGTTAGGACATAAAATGGTGGAAGAATGTGAAAGAGAGACTAAAGAGAAGAGAATAAGCAGTAGTTTTGGAAAAAAAGTTTCTCAAATATCTTATTTTGATGCTGATGAGTGTTCTTCTATTAAAGATGAAAACGAAGGAGAAAGAGAGAACAGATGAAAGCGGGGGAGAGAGAGGAGCCGGTTAAGTTTATTAGAGAAGAGAGAAATGAAGATACATATATAATAGGGATAAAAATGCCATTAGGGAAATATGAACAGTGCATTTACCAAAACTGCAAATAAACTTTAAAACATGTATATAGCCTGCAATTACTCAAAAATCAATTACTCTTATTTATTATGAAATTTCTTCAATCAGGTGAAAAAACATTTACTCCTATTTCCTCTAATTACTGTTAGAGGAGGGTAAAATACACATATAAATTTATTCCAGTTTAAGGAGGAGTAAATATGTTTACTCTATTTTAATCTTTTTCCCATTTTTATTTTTTCACTCGATTTTACCATTTTTATCTTCTTTTCATTTATTCCACCTTTTTCAATCACATTTTTAGGATGTGATTGGTAAACAAATGGAATAACTAGGTGAAAAAAAGAAAAAAAAAAGGAAAAATAGAAAATGTGTTACTCTCGTTTCCTCTTTATTTTAGTTAGAGCTCGACAAATAAACCGAACCCGAAAATCCAAACCGAATTCGATCCGATAAAAATGAATCCGAACCGATCCGAACCCGACATAAAAACGAATGGATCTTGTTTTATGGTATTACGGGTTATGGGTATTATCCGAACGGAACCCGTATCTAAATGGATATCCGATAGAACCCGAAACATTCAAAACCCCAAAAAAAATCTTGTACCAAATATGATCTCAATTCCTTATAAGTATTCAAAATACATTAATATATATTGAATATTTAAAATATTTATCTATTACATGAAGGTTGGTGGTACTATTACATGAAGATTGATGGTTAAATGCGGCTATTGAATCTTGAAATATTTAGATTTAGATTTTGTTTTCACTAAACAATATTTCTCATTTTATGAGAACATGGTTTTTGTTATATGCTTTCGTTTATTTGATTTTCTTTTTATCAATAAATATGTTTCCTTTTTGTTTGATTTTGAATGATCACGGTTGATGTTCATTTCTTATTTTTAAATCGATTTTACTTATGTTTTGTTACAAAAAGTTATAAATTAGGTATTTCAAACCCGAAGAACCGAATTTTCTTATGTTTTGGTTATAAAGTAGGTAAAATTAGATATTTTAAAACCGAAGACCCGATTGGGACCCAATCCCGAAAGTACATTAGATTGTACCGGTTCTTGGAAGATTTACTAACCCCGACCTGAACCCGATAGGACCCGAACCGGTCCCGAACCAAATTTTTAAATAATCCGAATGAGACTGATTTTGATAAACCCGAATAACCGAAACCCGATTGGATAAAACCGAAACCCGATTGGGACCCCGAATGTCCATGCCTAAATTTTAGTTGTGAGATAGTTAACCAAAACTAAGACATTATTCTTTTACTAGGGATATAGCTCCGCGTAAACGCAGGGTCGTGAATATCTAAAAGAATTTTCGATTTGTATTCATGTATTTGACATCTAGCAACATTTTTTTTCAAGAATATGTCAGACATAGACCATATATCCACTCAGATTCAACATCTGATACGCTGACTAATTGACATCCTCATTAGCTATCCAGTAAATCCGCAACCTGTGTAAATATAAGAAAATAATAATCTATCCCAATTTAGAAACCCGACACAATAGTAAAACTCTTTATTAAATATAGCACAATAATATATACATACCCAGAAAAAGTAGTCAAGGCGAGATTTTTTAACAGAAATAAAAAATGAATCTCCATGAACTCCTCTCAGATCTATGCAAACTCTCTCGGTCCGTCCAAAAAGTTGTATTTCTTTTTCATTGGTTTTTCCTGTAGTTATCAGCTGTGTAAACAATTTTGTTCGCCTCCTCCCTGAAACTACCAGTGTGTTCTAATTTAAATTTAAAGTATGAGAAATTAGTGAATCCCTCCATGGCGTACATGTCTCAGCGGACAACTTCAGAAAGTAGAACAAAGAACATAGAAAAGTTATACTAATCAAGTTTTCAGTAGGACTATGAAATTATATCAATTTAAGGAGTTTCAATGATACGTGACACTGAATAGAGCGGTCTAGAATATAATGGTTTATCATTAGATGTGAGAGTTAAGCGACAAAGTGGGAGAACCCTATGCCATATTCAAAGACAGTGCAAAAGAATAGACGATTATGAAGCTTTTTGGGTATGTCTAACGCATCAGCCTCACCTTTTAAAGGTTATATAGAAACTGAGTGCCATAGGCCGCAAGTTAATTTAAAATGACCCAATAATCATTAATTCATTACATAATCACGTTCGAAAACTCACTGCCGAAGGCCGTAAAATCACCGGAAAAACGTTATTCGGTCACCAACGATGACGATTTAAACTGACTCAGTCCAAAAACCAAAATTCTTAAAAACTTAATTTTTCAATCATTTCATCCTATAATCGAGTAGTATATTTAAAAATTCATTAAGTTTTCATGAAAATGGCAAAAACGAAGAAACTGATGTATAACTCTTGAAAAATTATGAGTTGTCGGAGTCAATATTGCAGAAAGTCTAAAAGTCTAAAGAAGAAGACGACTTGTAAAAATCATAATTGTCTTTCATTAAATTTAATCATAAAAAATGCAAAACGCACATGTTTTCTATTCAAACCCGGGTTGTGAGCTTCTTTAATGATACATAAACCACTGCACTAAGTGATATTTAGTGATATTCATATGAATACATACTATTTTAAAACAAAATATAAAGATGGGTCACACAAACATTTATTAAAATCCGATGTGAACACCTTAAGAAGAGAAAAAAGTGTCTCATTATATATATTTCATTTTCACTTGACTGGTGAAGAAAAGTTGGAACGTAAATGTCAAATCGAGAGTAAATTTTTTCTCTAAAACCATCTCCATCTCAAATCTATTTTTTCTTCTATAATTCTCACAAAAATAGAATAATTTAATTACAGAGTTTTGCTTTGATGATTTATTCTATAATAGAGTAATTATAAAATAGAAAATAGAATAATTCTATTATAGAGTAAACCATTAGAATGAAAATTTATTTTATAATAAAATTACTCTATATTGTGAAAATTATAGAGAAAATATGTTTTAGTTGGAGATGTCCTAGTTAGTACATACGATCACACCCTTGGTCACATCCTAGAATGTGACTAAGGGTCACATCCTCAAAGTTATCCTATAGTCGGTGGAACATGTCGATCTCCGTTGCAAAGGTTGGCCATTCTTCCGGGTTTGTGGTCATGTCCACTAGGTCCGAACAGTCTGTTTCAAACCGTACCGATGTGAACCTTCTGTCTCTCATACGTGAGATCGCCCAAAGTTGACCGTCCATCTCAGCATGGAGCGCTGAGAGGCTTCTAGTACAAGCCCGTAATCCAAACATCTCATTTCCGATATGATCCTTAAGACTCCACCCTAGCCCACTAGCACTGCCATTACTGATCCATGATGCATCAATTTGGCATGTAGGGATTCGGGGTATCTCGGGAGGCGTCTCAATCGCTGTGGTAGGAGGGTCATCATGATCCTCATCTGTTTATTCCTTTTCATTTGCCTTCTTTCAGCATTCTGCTTCAAGGAAGGCATGTTGTAGAGTATCCATCGGGGAGACGACTTTCCCATTGAAGAGTTTGTCGTTCCTCGCCTTCCAAATGTACCAACAGATCCATGGGAAGGTATCAAATTGTGGTCTCGAGGGAGCCACCTCTTTTCTCTCCCAAAACAAAAAGTTCATGTTTTGGTAAATAGATTTAGGGCCTGACTGGTGTAACCGCAGCGGTTGCGGTTGCGGTTGCGGGAGTTTGCGGGTGCGGGTGGTTGCAGTTTTAAGCGTTTTCTAGAGATTTGTACGACTGGTACAACTGTTAGAAATTATTGCGTTTGCAGGACTCTTATGACTGGTAAACTACCAAACACAACATCTGTTAAATAATAATTTAACAATATTTACATTTTATGTAGTTATAAAAATATTAAAAATCATAATAATATGATAAATATAAAATTTATATTTATAAAATCATATTATTCAATTTTAAAAATTTATAGAAAATATTTTAGTTTTGAATTTTTATAATATAAATTGAAATATAATATGAATACATTTTACAATTTCTATTATTTCAATTGAAAAATTTTATTAGATATTTTTAGTATTATTTTTATTTATTCTGTTTTTAAAGAAAAAAAATTACCCTCCCGCAACCGCCCGCAACCGCAAACGCTAGCTGGAACCAGCTTTTGATTTTAAGAGGTTCGGAGCAGTTTGAAGCGATTTGTAGCGTTTTCTGTGATTGTTTCGAAACGCCAACAACCGCTATGAACCGCAAAAGCTGCGTTTGCGGGTGGTAGCGGGAAAACCAGTCAGCACCTTACTCTGGAAGTCACCCAGAATGGACGGGTAGTCCGATAAAGCCCAAACCTGAAGGGCTGGAGGGCATTCGAAAAGAAGATGATTGATCGATTCCTCTGGACCAGCACATCTAGGACAACTCCTATCGGCGCCCAAGTGTCTATAAGTGAGCCTCTCTGTCGTCGCCACACAACCAAATATAGCCTGCCATAAGAAGTGTTATATCTTACTTGGCTCCTTAATCTTCCATACATGACTATTAAGTCTCGTGGTGCTTGGTTCTCGGACTTCAGTACATGAATCCATTTTGGTCGATTGTAGTAGATCGTACCCTGACTTGACTGTGTACACTCCTGATTTTGTGTGGTTGCAAGCATACCCAATCTGTAGCAAAAGAATGGGAGGGTTTTATTCCAAGTATCAACGGGATATCTCCTGGATAGAAAAAATCTCGCAAAAGTTGTATATCCCACTCCTTGGTATCATTCCTAATAAAGGACTGAACAAGAAGTTGGGATAATCTGTAGATGATATACCATGGTTTTACCCGTTTTTAACCATGGTATACTAGTATTTTATTATATATTTAATCTGTTTTCTAGTCTGTTAGATATGTTTTCAGGTTCAAGAGCATTTCGTGAGAAAGTGATGTTTTTGGAGCATTTTGGAGTACAAGAGATGATACACCCGAGTTGACCATTCAAGACTAAGTCGGAAGTCAACATTGCGATTACAATCGATCGATACTCATCCTGAGTTGTCGATCGATGTAGCTGAGAAGATCCGCGTACTAGATTATAATCGATCGATACACATTCAGTGTTGTCGATCGATATCGAGGACGAAATGGTTTAGCCGACTACTTCACCAAGACTTCACCAAATTACGAGATTGCCCCTGACGAGTTTTTAACCTAATGGAAATGCTTAAATACTCCTGCAAAGTCTTTTTGACGGCAAGTTTTGAAACCCTTTGAAGCTTGAAGCTTTTCACAACCAAAGCAGAGAGTGTGAGAGAGAGACTAGAGTTTTATTTGTTTGAGAGAGATTGGAGAGATTTCTCATCTCCTTTTGTATTTCTACTTTATTCTATCTATGCAATTCTTTCATCTATCTATTGTTATGAATTGTTTAGCTATGTCTGAGTAGTCTACTTGTTAGATCTAGGGTTTAAATAGGTTTGTGGGATTAGCCCCGAGCTATAATTGCTAAGTTGTGATACTCATCAAATGGATTGCACCCTATGCTTGTTTTAGAGTAGCTAACTAGAACATAGAACACTAGGATCTTAGATTATCTTGAATTATCCATTTGAGCGATGCCTGTTTCCCGTTGAGAAGAACGATAGTTCCTCCTTGAGACCTCGCGGTCATATTCGGTTCGCGCCTAGGCAGATCTAGAAGCCGTCGATCGATACCCTACTGGTAAATCAATCGGCGCCGCGAAAGGTGTATCGCTCGATATCTCAAAAGGATATCGACCGACTCTTTTTCTGTGTCATCATGCGAAAGGTGTGGCCAGAGATCTAGATATTTTAACCAGTGATTCATTCACATATGTTAAGCGGCTGAGATCTATAGTATCATGCAAGCAACTTATTAAAGTATTTATAGAGATTATAATCTCCATTCCTGAATAGAAACCCTATGTATGGCACTCTTTATCCCATTTAAACAACCCTTCATATTGTTAGTTAGAGCAACTACATTGCTCATTTTAGGATTTGTTATTTTCATTTCTATCATATAAACCAACCTTGCCTAGGATTGATTAGTAGATTTTATTTAATTGGTTCCCTAGCTCCTCGTGATTCGATCCCTAAGTACTACAGCTGTACCTCTTATTTGAGAGAGTAAGCTCTACTGGGTAATTTGAGCACTATCAGTAGACTATGTGTTGGGTAAGTCTTGGTGGTCGAGCCACTGAATCTGGGACCCAAGGATCGCTCCATACCCTTGTATCTCGTTCCGTTCCAATTGTCCTTCGCATGCCCGATATGAGCAGAGGTTTTGCTGCCATGATACTACGCCAACCATACGAAGGCGAGTATGTCCGTCGATTGTCAAAGGGAGAGGAGTTGTTATAGTTTCTCCCTCTTAGAACACGCGCCAATAGAGAATCTGGGTAATGTATCAGCCGCCATAGTTGTTTTGCAAGAAGTGCTAAATTGAAATCATGGAAATCTCGAAAACCTAACCCTTCCAAATCTTTGGGAGTACAGATCTCATCCCATGCTATCCAATGTAGACCTTTGCTGTTTTGTTTTGAACTCCACCAGAAATTAAGGTAGTGCTCTTGAGTTTATCGGTGATGCCTTGTGGGAGAAAATAGCTTGACATGACATATGTCGAGGACGCTTGAGCCACCGCTTTTATCTAAACTTCTTTTCCTCTTTTAAAGAGGAGTCTCGATGACCAATTATTGATCCGTCCATTAAGTCGATCCTGTACAAAGGAAAACACTTTCATCTTCGAACCGCAAATTTGTTCAGGTAGCCCGAGGTACATTCCTATACCACCTTTCGAGGTAAAACCTAGGACCTCTTTTATATTTTTCTTCAAAACCACTTCCACCCGATTGCCAAAGAACATAGAAGACTTAGACGTGTTTATTTTCTGTCCAGATACCTTTCTATAAATATCTACGATGTCTATGATTTCTTTCCATTGGCTTAATTCTGCTTTGCAGAATCACACGACCACGAGAATCACACGCTTGGTCTATGTACTTGTAATTTAGAATAGGTAAAAACTGAAACGTAAAATTAATTAAAACTGCCGCTTCGCATCTCGTGAATTATTTGACTGGCAGCTAGTGACGCGCGTAATTAAATAATGCACGTGCCCAACCACGTGTCGAACCGCCAAAAGAAACGCCACACGCATAAATCGCACTGCACGACGATGCACGTGCTTTTTGACCGCCTATATCCGGTGACGTAACTGGACCAACCTGCAGCTGCCTTTTGACCAATAGCAGCGGAGAAAAGGGAATCTTTTCCCTTTATTTTGTTTTACTTTAATTAATTAAAAGAAAAAGGTGCAAAAATAAATAAATAGTGCTGTTCACATGTCTCTCATGCGCGATGGTTAAAAAGAGGAAACGCGGTTTGTGTTGTTAACACGTTTTTTCATTTTTTTCCCAAACTTGCATAAAGAGAAAATCCTCTCCTCTGTTCCCTTTTCCAGCGACGTTTTAATCGTTTTTTCTTTCAGGTAGATATTTGGTTGATTCCAGCGTTTTATAAGCGCTAGAGGTTTTGAGATCGAGTTATCGTGGCTTTATATAACATGGAGAGAGATTTTCTTGGGCTTGGTTCGAAAAATTCTCCGATCACTGTGAAGGAGGAAACAAGCGAAAGCTCCAGAGATTCAGGTTAATATCTTTCCCCTTGGTTGATTTTAAATCTCGTCGATTTATTGTGATTCCTTGATCAATTATGGCGTTAGGAGTTAGTACTAGGTTGAGATTTTATTGCAAAACCTGATTTTGTTGTTTGGTCGGGTACTTTATTGTCAGTTTCTCCCTTATAGGATAATACTTTCATTTGCCTCCTCGGGTAATTGAACTTGGGAGCTTTTGTATTTTAGGAAATTAGTATTTTTTTAGACCGGTTTTTAGAGTTTTCTTTTAAAACCGAAAAACTGTTTAACCACATGTTTTAGAACCAGAACAAATCTCAAGCTTGCTTTTTTTTAAAGAGACTAATAATTGAGATAAAAGGTGTAATTAATTAATTAGTTTCTTTTTTTTTTCAGAAACGAATACGTAAAATGTTGGAAAAGAGTGGTTGAATAGAGGGGTACACAAATAATATTAAAATAGTGGCGTAGAAGATTAATTATACAAACAAAGTTTGAGTTGTACTTATATGATTAAGTATTGATTAGTGTGTTTATTAAGTGAAAGTGGCGTTAAAATACTAATTGAAGGTACAATGAGAATTGGATATTTTTCTCACCACGAGGAATAAATATTGTGTCCACTTTGTTTTCTTATAAGCCAAAAAACGTGCCATTCCATAAAAGTAGTGCATCATCATGTGCTGTGTGGAGTTAAAGTTGAATCTCTCCTTAATTTTCAACTAATAAAATGATTAAAATATACTAGTTTTCGTACGATGACTTTGGATAAATGTTTTTTTTAATTAGACATGGTTTCTAAGGTGGTTTTGTTGCCTCGTTGAATTTGTAAACAGTATTAGTTTTTAAAAAAATTATAACTAATTATAATTTACAATTATTTAATTATAATTATATTGTAAACAGTATCAGATAATTGCAGTATCAGATTCCTTTACTTGGTCTTTCTTTCTTTTGGATTTGGTGTTGAATTAATCGTCTGTTGGTTATGTAAGATCTTGAAGACATTTATAGTTTACAGTTACCACTCTATGTCTGAATTTAAAACTGACGTGGTTTTTTCTTTTTCTTTTTTTCTTTTGTAGCTCCGAACAGAGGAATGAATTGGTCATTCTCAAAGAAAGGCTCTGCTGCTTCTTCTCAGTTTCTATCTTTCAGGGCATCTCAAGATGACAGACATAGAAAGCCTGGAAACTATCATCATCTCCCACACTCTGGTTCCTTCATGCCATCATCAGTAGCAGCAGATGTATACGATTCTAACCGGAACACTCCTTACAGTTCTGTACAGGTACTTGTCATCAAGACCTATGTTAACCCTATTTTGTTTGTAGTTTATGGAAGCTAGTTTCTGATTCTAGTCTTGGTTATATACTGATTTCGTATCTAGTTTTAGCTAAGCATCTCATTTCTTATCGCTTACTTGTTGCTTTCATAGGGAGCCAGGATGTTCCCTAATTGTAATCAACAGCAAGAATCTATCTCAGTTTCCATGGCCAGGCCGGGTCTCCAGTCTCATTATGCACCAGGAGGAAAAAGCTTCATGAGCAATGGGATAAACTCACAACCTTATGCAGGAGTCCCTATCATGGCACCTCCAATCTCAGTCCTTCCTGCTCCAGGTTCCATTGTAGGGACAACTGATATTAGGTACCCACTGCTTCTATCTGGTTTATTTTGTTGGTCATAGATAGAATTGCTGACGCATAACTTCTTTTGCCAGATCTTCTTCCAAGCCAATAGGATCACCAACTCAGTTGACCATCTTTTATGCCGGTTCAGTTAGTGTTTATGATGACATATCTCCTGACAAGGTAACTCTCTCCCATATTTGCGTCTCTTACCTGCTATGGTTTGCTCATTTGCTTAATAGTATCATTCTTCCATCACAGGCCAAGGCGATAATGTTGCTTGCTGGAAACGGTTCCTCTATGCCTCAAGCCTTCTCACCACCTCAAACGCATCATCAACAAGTCATCCACCATCATGCTCGTGCCTCTGTTGATTCTTCTTCAGCTATGCCTCCTAGCTTCATGCCTACAGTCTCTTATCTTAGCCCCGAAGCTGGAAGTAGCACAACTGTACTCGGAGCAAGAGGCTTTACATCAACATACCACAACAATCAAACTAATGCTTCTACTGTAAAGCCTCAAACAGGTAAAAATGAAGTCTTATATATTATCCGATGCTAATTTCTTCTAAGCTTTACTACTATTTTTATGGATGATGGTTTCAATCTCGTTCTCTTTCTCATGCAGTGGCTTTGCCTCAGGCTCGCAAAGCATCTCTGGCTAGGTTCTTAGAGAAACGCAAAGAAAGGTACGTACACACGACCGTGTTCTTCTTTTACAGAATAAAACCAATTAACTGTTTCTTGACCTAAGCTCTCTTCACTGTTGGTTTTGCAGGGTCACAAGTGTATCGCCGTATTGCTTGGACAAGAAGTCATCAACAGATTGTCGTACACCAATATCTGAATGCATAAGTTCGTCATTCAGCTCTGCAACCTAAAATCTCATTTTGCAGTAGTACTGCTTCAGACCACTCCAGAGCGCATATTTGCATCTCAATGGTGATTTTTTTCAGTTTTCCAGTTTTTATCTTCTTTTTTTCTGTTACAGAATTTTCCTTTTTCTCTGGTTACACTTGAGAATTTTCTTAGCTTATATACCATAGTGTAACTTTTTCTCTGTACGCTACAGTGAGTTTCTAACTTAATCCAATTTATTTACATATTAAAACAAATAGGAATGCTCGAGGTATAAATTCTGCAATTGTGGCTTCGCTAGGTTTTCTTTTAATTTGGATATGCTATTTTGGCGTCAATCTTTTAGGAATAGGTTTACATAGTTATGGTTCATTTACATCGAATTAACTAAAACATTAACAAAAAAAGAAAAGAATCCAAATAAAAAAAATAGAATCTATATATAACTTCATATAAGTTAAGAAATCAAATTTAGTTTTAGTAGTAAATCATCAAGAACCTTTTGAATCAAGTAGTACAATGATTCAAAAGGTTCTCACAATACAAAAACCAAAAACTTCTTATTATAATTCAATTTAATGTTTTTTTTTATTTCCTGAAAACTATCCATAAAAATAATTAGATAAAATGAATTCGACCTTGTCACTTGCTAATGAGAGCACAAAATCAGAATAAATCCCAATACCAATTATGGGTAGAAAAATAGAGATTGAAAGAAATAACTCTCGGGGTCCAGAATCAAAAAAAGAAAAGTTTTTGGCATTAATTAACTTACTATATTGGATTATTTGATTAAAACATGTATATTCAATTTATCAAGGGATGCAGAGAGTTTCTTCTCTAACTGTGCTCAGAGATGCCAGTGTTGAATGCACATGCGACGGTGGTCATATCAAGCGATGCAAATAACCATTTGTATTCCTTGGATGCATTTTCATGAATGTTTCGACTAAGTTAGAAAGAAGCATATATAAGCAGAGCCAAAAAATGCTGAACTTCATTCACATTAGAATATATTGTGGGATACATGGCTAGTAGATAGGTTATAAATTTTCAGAAACTAAGATTCAGAGAGCTTTTTTTTTTTAACACATCAGAGAGCCAAAATAGACTGATAAATTAATAACTTGGAACATTCATATTTTATTAATTTTTAGAAAGTAATATCGATCGAAATTTAAAATGAACGTAGAAAATGTATTTTAATTTATTATAAATTAGTGTATATAGGTAGGTACAAGATTTATAAAAGTTCTTTTTCAAAAAAAAAAAAAAAGATTTATAAAAGTGATTGGATTAGTAGAGAAAAAAGAAAAAGGAGTAGAGAAAGCAGATTTTCGGTGTGTTGGTTAAATCAAGGAGAATACAAGACCGGTTCGACCGGGAAATACCCGGGCTTACTCTGGGTTATACCAACAAGTATCAACTGACACGATACTCTCGAGGCACATCGAAGTCACTGCTGATTGATTGCCACCGTACGATCAATCAATCATAGGGAACTAAACGAATCGTTCTCATCACTGCGCCAAGCTATGATGGATGCGAATCAAGTAGCAGAGCTCCGAAGATTCATCCAACAGTTGAAACTGAATCCTTCTCTCCTCCACGATCCTTCTCTGACTTTCTTCAAGGATTATCTCCAAAGGTCTTTTTCATTTTCATTATTCTCTCACTTCTTCCGTTTAGACTTTTTGTCTGATCGATGTTTTTTTTGTTGTTCTCTCTCTCTCTCTTTCGTGCAGTTTAGGAGCTCAACTTCCCAAGATAGTCAAAACTGTAAGTTGTCTTGTTTATTAATCTCAAAACTGTGAGTTGTCTTTTGTTGATTGATCTCAAAACTGTAAGTTGTGCTTGTTGATTGATCTCAAAACCCTTTCTTGCGCTTATACTTATCTATGAATTGATGATGAGTAGGAAAGAGATTACGAGGATACGGCTGAGACTAAACCTAGCTTCTCTTCTGAACATGATGATGATGAAATCACCGAGTCTGATGTTGAGCTTGATGAGTCTGATGTTGTCGAACCAGACAACGAGCCTCCTCAGCAGGTAAGTGCTGAAAGATTTCATCTTTGGATGTTATCTGGTTGTTTGATTTTTTATTTATTTTAGATGGGAGATCCTACAGCTGAAGTGAGGGATGAAGATAGAGATGCTGCTCAGTCTGAGAAGAGCAAAGCTGTGGAGGCAATCTCTCAAGGTACCATTCATTCTTACTTTTTTTTTTGTTTTGTTTTGTTTTTTAGTTTATAGACTTTTGTTAATGATTGATTGGTATCTAGGAAAGTTCGACGAGAGTATTGATCATCTAACAAAAGCCATCATGCTGAACCCCACTTCTGCTATTCTCTACGCCTCTAGAGGTGTGTGTGACTTTGTTTTACTCTCTTTTCTCTCCCTTCTCGACCAAAAAGGTTGGTAATATCCTAAATGTTTGTAGTTGTTGTTCCTCAGCTACTGTGTTTCTAACTGTTAAGAAACCAAATGCTGCGATCCGCGACTGCGGACATGGCTTTACAGGTGAGCATTTACTTGAGAGTTGGATACACTTGTTCTTTCATAACTAGCTGAAACCAGTTTGCTTTGGTGTTTAGTTCAACCCTGATTCAGCTAAGGGGTACAAAGCAAGAGGTATGGCTAGGGCCATGTTAGGCCAATGGGAAGAAGCTGCGGCTGATCTTCATGTAGCTTCAAAATTAGATTACGATGAGGAGATAGGGTCGGCACTTAAGAAGGTAACTGTTGAAAGGAAGCCTCTCATAATGAAGTCAAGTGAAGCTTAAGTTTTACTGTACCAAAAATATGCTGTTAATGTATTTACTTCACAGGTTGAACCAAATGCAAAGAGAATCGAAGAGCACCGCAGGAAATATCAACGTCTGAGGAAAGAAAAAGAACTCCGAAGGGCTGAACGCGAGAGAAGAGAACAGCAAGAAGCCCAGGTCAGACAGACCCATAACCATGACTAGTGATTCTTATATAAATGCTCCTGTGTATAGTTAGTTCTCTTTGATGATTTTAATTATTAGCAAAAAGCCAAAAACACACACCGGCCTGGTTATCTTGACATAATCCATCTCATGCCATATTAAACATGTCATGCTCATTGATTTTGCTTCTACTTATTCTTGAATCGTATCAATGCAGGAGCGAGAAGCCCTGTCTGCACTTAAAGACGGTAAATATCCTATCCATTTTTTCAACGGTTCTCTACTTAATTATTTTACTTCAAATGAACTAAGTAGGTGTCAGAACATTTATCTGTGAGTCTTTTCCTAGTGAATTTGTCTGCACTGGGTAAGATCAAAGCGCAATAAGTTCTTCTTAGCCACTAGCTTGCTTAAGATTGCTTATCCCGTTCGTCGTGTTTCATGCACATTGCTTCCCTGATAAAAAAACAATTTGCATTTATCTTGGATTTCAGTTTATCAGTTAATCCTCACAGAGTTTCATTTAAAGCCTGATGTAAAGGCAAAATAAATTTACAAAACTAAAAAAAGATACCAATTTGTTTTTCTCCCTTAATGATGCAGGACAAGTGATTAGTATCCACTCTACGAGCGAGTTAGAAGCGAAGACAAAGGCATCAAAGAAGGCATCGCGTCTGCTAATAATGTACTTCACAGCAACATGGTGTGGACCGTGCCGTTACATGTCTCCTGTGTACACAAACCTGGCCACGCAACACCCTAGAGTGGTCTTCTTGAAAGTTGACATAGATGAGGCCAATGACGTGGCTGCTTCTTGGAACATAAGCAGCGTCCCGACCTTTTGCTTCATCAGAGATGGGAAACAGGTAGACAAAGTTGTGGGAGCTGATAAAGGTTCGCTTGAGAAGAAGATAGCACAGCACTCTTCTTCTTCGTAGTAATGGTATGGGCTCGTTTCAATCTTCTCCCATTGCTGCTCTCTTATAGATTAAAGAGCTGATGGTGTATTTTTAAGTATTTGTAACCTTGTTAGTTGTTACATGTGGTTTTTCATTAGTGTTTCATTGGAATTGTGTTGGTTCATGGTTATGCTATGTGTCGCAAAATTGAAACTTTTATCTTTGATTAAAGAGACATGTTTATATATAAGTAGTTTCCGGGCTTGAGCGAAAGCTATGTACAGATGAAGTGACGAGTAAGGGGTGTGAGATTATTGAGACATACTGTAAGAGTGAAGTGCTCAGATACTCTTAATGAGGCAAAAAGTGATCTAGCATACTCTCACATGATCTGGCGTACTCTTATGTGTTTTGATACTCTTCTTTTCAATGGTTAATATCTAAATTATTCTTTGTGTCTAAACCAATCAAAATCATTCTCTCTCTTACTCTATCTTCTTCCTTTCTCTCTCCACTGTAAATCTCAAACCCAGATTTAATTATTCTATTCAAATTCTATTCAATTTGGCATTCATCTTCTCCATTAATTCATTCTTGAAGAGGTTTAATTTCAAATTCGTATTCACAATTAATTGATTAAGAACAATGAGTCTCGATCTATTTGAATATTCAAAATACTGATATAATTATAAATATGAGTCTGTTTTTGTATGACAAAAAATATAAAAAAATGTATCAAATTATTATTTTGATAAAAAATTAGAAAACGTAGTAAAACTTGGTATACCTATAACTGTACAACTTGGTAAAATCATAATGTACAACTAAGTAAAATTGTGTAACTAAGTAAAATGATACTAACTAAATTGTATAACTTAATATAACTATAATGGTAAAACTATATAACTTGGTAACATTTTATGGTTAAACCGTGCAAGTTCATCTAACTTGTTGTTAATCATTTTGATTTTTACATGAGACGACGAGTACTTTCACAAACATACACTTTGATTATTAAAAGTACTATTATAAAGCCGGAGATGGTCATGAATGAAATTCAAACGAAGGTAAAGGTAGTTTGTATGCTAGTGGACAAAATATGCAGAAAAATGACCATAAATCCATATACAAATAGGTAAAATTTGAGTTATATGGTAATAAAATCTTTGATACCATTGAAAAAACATAACAACATCTTAAGGTGACTGAGCCAGTGGAAGATGTTGTTATTCGAGATAGAGATAATATAGGTATTGATTTGGATAACGTGGAGAGCATGTAAAAGATTTAGTTGATTGAGCATCACATCATAACTGTTTTGAAATTACTATTTTGAACTGTGAGCTCCGAATATTAAGAACTCTAATTTGTTTCGATTAAAAAAGTGCATACTTGTTCTCGTAAATATTTAAATTCGGGAACCTAGAAGAAAATACACACCACGATTAGTTGTATCTATTATTCAAAATGATTGTTCAATACGATAAAAAAACTAAATAAAACTTAGTAAAACTGGTAAAATATAAAAATTTGAAGAAACAATTTTTAATTTGTTTGGTTGCTTATAAGTATTATGATTATTATTTGTTAGTATTTTATGATTTAAATTTACAATAATTATAGTTAATTTTTTTATCACATAGTTGTGTACTACATAATAGAGGAAATACATTGTTCTTTTATGCTTTTTATCTTAGTGTTGTCCTTGTGACATCAAAAAATTTATATATGCAACAAAATTAATTATGTCACAACATGATTTGATGGAATTTGATTGTAGGAAACTAAATAAAAGTGGTATAACTATAATATAAATCTTTTGAGTACAGTAAAACTAAAAAAAATGCAAAAAATAGAAAAGTAAAACTTTGAAGCTTTTTGTAAAACTACAAACTTGGTAAAACATCGACCCAAAAATGCTGTAAAAAAATTTCCCGCTCAAATTTCAGAATTTTCCCTCCAAAAAATTTCTTTTTTTCCAGACCCCAAAAACGAAGTTGGCAACTATAATTGCTTTAATTTTTAGGGTTTTCTCATTTCTATCATCTTTTCAATCCTCTCACCTCATTTTCTCTCATCTCATTTCTTCTTTTTCATCTTTCTTCACATAATCTGCAATTTTTAGATTTTTTCCAGAAAATAGTGATTAATCAAGAGACAAAACTCTGAAGCTACAGGGGCGGGTGTATCATCCAGAAGTTCTCCAAATCTGATTCAAACCCTTATTTGCAATAATATTGATGTCTCCTTGTGGTTTCTCAAATGACCATGTGGATTAAGGACCCAATAATGGAAGACAAATATTGATAGTTGTATGTTGTCTTATTGTTACTGTCATGGTATTTCTGAGATTTTGGTTGTACAATTAATCATAAATTCTATCAAACTATTTCAGTGATGAGTTTTTTAAGTTTTAAAATTTGACAAATGAAAAATGAAAATTCTGACAAAGTTTACCGAAATGTACAAACAGAAAAAATATTAAGTTATACAAAGTTTGACGTACGAAAATGAAAATTTTTGAAATTTTTTACCTAATTACACAAACATGAAAAAAAGTAATACTAAATTTTACGAAGTATGACAAACAAAAATGATGTACTTAACCAAAATTATTTTAAGTTACACCAAATTTTACAAACATAAATAACAAACCAAGTAACATAAACACAAACAATAAAGTTAGTGTGTTAAAAGAAGAAATTTTACTTCTTAAGACAACTATGAAAAATGGATGTTGAATCCAACTATGGAAATTTTTAAATATAACAATATGATATCTAAGTTTCTTTAAGTTTTACAAAGTTTCAAATATTTATAACATCTAAATTGTTACGTTTTTCTTAGTTTCAAAATTTTAGACAATCTATATTACTTAGTTTCACTTAGTTTCACTTACTTATACATAGTAATAAATCTTAATAAATACAAAGTTCCAAATTCAAGAGATGCGACTGTTGCAGTGAGAAGGCGTGTGAGAGAAGTCGTGCTTCCTCAGGGAATCAATCAAATTACCCTTAAATGGACATGCCACTGCTTGAATCATTAATTACATAATTTTTCTCAAACTAAATATTATCATTTTCATTTATTATCTCCAATACTGCTGGTTGCTGTCGTTAAATATATACATTACGTTTTGGATACTAATCATTTCTTGCAAAATACAACAATAGACTATATAAATTTCGTTAAGTTTTACATAGTTTTAAATATTTATACAATCTTAATTGTTACGTTTTTCTTAGTTTCATAAATTTAGACAATCTAAATCACTTAATTTTACTTACTTATACATAGTTATATATCTTAATAAGTTAAATCCAAGAGATGCGACAGTCGAGGAGTCTATCAAATCACCTATAAATGGACACGTTTCTGCTTAAATTTGGGTGAGTGGTTCATTAAATTTCAAAGGTTTATCACTTATACAAGTAACAAATAATTTACGAGATTTCTCTCACACAATAACCATTTTATTTTATCAAAGTTAGACGAACTTGGCTTCTCTCCCTCCTTCAATGATTCATAAGATTCTCTACAACGTAGCAACGACCAGTATCCAAGACTTTGGTTGTGCACGAATTGTTTTTTTCGGGTTAAACAAAATTGGAAGATATGATTACTTCTACATATCGGCAAATCTCATTTACATGAATGACTGGCTAGACAAGGTCAATGATGTTCGAATGTTCAGAATTAGTTGCTACCGTGTGGGTAATCCAGAGGCCATATACTTGAGAGGTATGTATGAGTTCTTCATCCTCCATTTAGTTGGTAAAAAAAAATGTATCTTGCTGCTGAGAGAGGATGCTTGTTGGCCCTATTTGTATATGGTATGATGAACTTAGCCTTTAGTGTTGATGATGGAGGATTGGTTCACAACTACCATGCTTTTACTCGTCAACATGTTGATCAGATGTTTCAAATCATTAATAGTTGGAAACTCACAGGCCATTGAGATTATGAAAAACCTGTCATGTTTCTATCTATGGCTGAAATGATAGATCCTAATGTGACATATGATTGCTGGTGCTCCAGAATCATAAAATTAGTGTTTGTAGTCTCCCTAAATGGATCAAAATCACGGTGGAAATGCGATATTTGTTTCTGGAATTGTGCAGCTTGTGATATACACTTGACTGCTCGTGCATTGCCAATTGAAAATTAATTTTATCTACTTTTAATAAATTTCTGTAAATGACTCTTCACATTTTGTAATTTTTCTAGTTATATCTATAAACTAATGTTTTTTTAAAAAAAATCAATAAATATATCAATAACATCAACTGTGTCCAAAAATTAATATAATAAAACATTATAATCTAAAAGTATGCATTAGTTCAATTTAAATAACTTGTATTAGATACAATGTATATTCATACAATAATATTAGTAGGAATTAATTTCTGTACAGTTACACCAAGTTTACAATTACACTAGGTTTTACAAAGTTTTCGGAAGTTATGGAGAAAGAGATCCGAATTTTGTGGATCGGGTCTGGATAGTCCGCGAAATAGCCCTGGTTGGGTTGTAATTATGCAAGTTTCTGTTGGTTTCATGGTCTTTTAATAATTTTTCTGATTTAAATAAAGATATATTTAATTTCAAATCCGGTCAGTTTCGGGCAGGAATATCTCAACTCTTTTTTTTTCGGGCAGGAGTACCTGAGCGTTTGATTCATACTGTAATGGTAACAATATTACTAATCAAGTTTCAAACTCCGTCAAACTTCACATGTCGAGCTTTTTTGTATTGGTTCAATTTCAATAGCAGCGAAACAATCTATAGATGGGTTTTAACTATATATGGGCTTAGCTTTAGGCCCAATATATCATAACCTTTTCCCTTTTCCTGATTTCTTCTTGTTTTACGAAAAGATCAAATTTGATGGATGGGAATACGAGGCGGTTACCGCCGTGGATGCTCGCCGGCGCGTCATCCGGTGTAGCGGCTACAGGCAAGGGCGAAATAAAACAGGAAGCAGAAGCTCCGAAGACCAGGAAGAATCGTAAGACTCGAAAAGAGAGAGATGACTCGGACACAGAGGAAACCAAAAAGGTGGAGATGAGGAGAAGAGGAGTTCGCAGGAAAATCAAAGAAGAAGAGGCAAAGCCTAGTATTGACGATGGTAAGAGTCCAGAGATGATTCGATCCGTAACTTGTCTAGAAGATGAGGAGAATCTCACAGTTGATGATTTATTAAGCTTTGCTCATGAGGTAATTTCAACTACTATATTTTTATTACATCAGTATGGTTAATTAATGATTTCGTAAATTTGATTCTTAATGTCCATTTTACAGTACGTCAAAGGTGAAGAAGAGCAGGCAAAAGAGATTAGATTGATTGATAATGTCAACGATGAGTCAAATATGAGATCATCTAAAGGAGAAACAAATGGAACCAGAGATCCAACTTCAGAGGACATGATTAGTTTGCTGTTGGGTCCTTTTTTCAACAAATCTTGAACTAATTGAAACATGGATTGAATCAGATTTTTCGTTTTTTCTTTTAGATTTTCGTTTTATTATTTTCCGGTATATATACTTTTCATCCTTTCTATTGATCATTATGAAATACGGAGGAAAAATAGATTTTGAGTGAGGAAGATGATGATGTAAGAGCAACTGAGTTCATAAGCCGATGGAAAACGGCAGACGAAAGCATTAGTGCTCTGTAGTAGATTTTGGCAACTAAAAGGACCGAAAGCACCACTTTCTCAAGCGCATCAGTGACGTGCTGCCATTTTGTTTATAAAACTCGATTACCAGAAAAACACAACACCACACCACACATAAATTCATTCCTTAAAACGCAACAGACTTATACAGAATTTAAAACTGGTGGTGTTCATCGCACAATGTAATGAAAACGTTTAGGTGGAGACTTGGTAGATATATAGTGACGGCAATATCTCGAAAACCCTAAATTGTATGCCTGACATTCTAATGGGCATTTTTACTTGTTCTTCATTGGGCTTTTCAATATTTTCATCGAAGGTTGGGTTAGTAAGAATGATTTGTTTGACCCAAAACAAAAGGGTGGTTAAGAAGAATTAGGGGGAAAATGGGCTTTTAATTCCTCAATTATTTGTAATCAGCACTTTTAATACTCAACTTTTACTTGTGCAATTTTAATCCTCAAGTGAATGTTGACTGAGCAAAATTGAACATTTAGAAGTCAACTGTTATGTCTTTTTAACGGAAACGTTAGTTATTATAGAAAAGAGATTTGGTTTGTCTTTTGAAACCCAGAAATCTCTCACTTTGATTATTTAGGCAATTTTGTTAGAGAGGAGGTGATTTCCGGCGAAAGGAGAACAATTCCAACGAAAAGAGAACAATTCTGGTGAGGACAGGAGCAAATTTCGGCGAGCATTGCATAAGCCGTATCGTTTTGTTGTGTATGGCGGGGAGAGTAGAAGATAGTGCAAAACAAGATTCCAATGAGACAAAGTCAGTCAATGTGGGGATCAGTGTTAAGCGCTTATTGATTCTTCATTGTTCTTCTTTTAAGGATTTGTCTTAGAGGAGAAGTTATTGATGCTGTAAACATTGCCTATTCTTTTCGCTTTAATTCTGTGAAAATTTTGATTTTATTTGCTATTAGGGCAAGTTTGTGAATTATCTGATATGGAGATGCATATGTAAATCTGAGAACTATCATTATGACATAATTTTTTTTTTACCAAAAAGTGTGTGATACTGCAACTGTTGCAGGACTCTAATGTTGAACTGGAAAATATATGCATTTTCTAGGAAGATAAATCTAGTTATGTTATTACAAACTTTGTTTTTGCTAATCGTATGAGTACTTGTACATGTGTGATTTTAAGGTTAAAAGGACCAGACACAATGTTCATTGGCGACAGATCAAAACAAAGACCATACAAATTCCCATCTTCAAATCGACTTGTGTCATGGAACGTGTTTGCAGAGCTGTTTATGATCTAAGTTTGCTTTCTCCATCTATTCAATCTTGGATTGAAGTTTTAGTAGTTCTTTCTCATGGTAGATAGTTTTTTTTGTCAAGGATTTCATTGCATAACACTCAAAACAGAGTAATCAAAGAACATAGTTTAGATACAACACTCATTGTGAAAGCAACAACTAAACAAGTGGCTGTGCATTGATTAAAACTACAAGATAGTAAGAGTGACAAGGTTTCTAAAAAGAAAACCTGTGATCTTAATCATGTCCAGCCACGAATGCTTGGCAGAGAAGAGGACAATAGAGTCCAAAAGTAACTGAAGACTTGAGATTCTATGAGTATTTGCTGATTGAAGAGCTTCAAGCATCGTTATAGCTTCGTTGGCAAGAAACGAGCCTTGGGAGTCACGGCCATCACCCTTTCTATAGACCACCCAACCAAAACCTCCACTTTTAAAGCTTTAAACCACATTCCATTCACCGAATCAGTCGGAAATATTCTGACGTGAACGGTTCGGGACTCCTTTACACTTTTACACTTTTTTCTTGTTTTTATTGAAAGGAACAACGACAACACCTTTGGAATTGTCCTCTTCTCGCCGGAATTCACCTCCTCTCCACCAAAATTGTCTGAATAATCGAAGTGATAGATTTCTGGGTTTCAAAAGACAAACCAAATCTCTTTTCTATACTCCCTCTATTTTTATTTGTAAGTAGTTTTACTTAAAAGTGTCAGTATCAATAAAATGATTACTTTTGAAAAAGTAGTATTTAATATACAAATTCAACCAATAATCAAAAGGTATGTATTATTTGATTGGTCATCCAATATCAAATTAATGCAAAAGTTACTTTGGATCATGTAAACATCTTATATTGTGAAACAAAAAGTTTTGGCTAAAACTACCTACATAATGAAACAGAGGGAGTAATAACTAATGTTTCCGTTAAAAAAACATAACTGTTGACTTTTTAATGTTCAATTTTGCTTAGTCAACATTCACTTGAGGATTAAAACTGCACAAGTAGAAATTAAGTATTAAAAGTGCCTATTACAAATACTTCGGGAATTAAAAATCTATTTTCCCAGTAATGGTGTTATTTTTTCTGTGTCAAATCTGATCATCTATTTTAGTCAAATCTACCTTATTGTTATTCAAATGATAATTCTAAATTCTATTTTAAAATCTAGAAGTTATTGGATATGTGATATTTACATATCTAATTTAAAATATAATATTATTCAATGAATGATTTAAATTCAGATTTTAAAATTTAATACTATTCAATTTCAAAGTATTTAAAAGTTCTTTGTAGTTAAAATTGATTTCAAATCATTTGTAGTGGAATCTTATAAACAAATAATTGAAATCAAAATCCAAGATATATCAATAGAAATTTTAGAATTCGTTAACTAAAAACTATGTTTAAATTTCTATTGATTACACAATATATTTTGTTGTTCATAACTCCTTCTATATATTTTAAATGATTTTTTAAGAAACTTTTTGTTTTATTTCAAAGTAAAATTTTCAAATTTTAATTAAATCCTTACCATGTCTTCTAAGGATCCTTTGGAGGCTCTTTATAAAGAGCGAGAAGAGCTTACCAAGTTTGTGTTGGTGATCGGTGGCTTAATCACTATGGTTTCCTTCTCGAGTCCACCTGGTGGACTCGATTCAGATGGGTACATCGATTCAGACACACGTCCTGTTACGGTACGTATCTTGTGCTCAACAACCTCGGTTTTGTGGCGTCGTACTTCAACTTGGCACAGCTCCACAAGCAAGTTAAAGAACAAGCCAACAAAGCGGAGACACTGAGGAGAAGACTCACTCTTGGATGGATGTTGTTGTGGCTTGTCATCGCACTTTTCTTTGGATCCTTCACAGCTGGGTTTTGGCTTGTTTATCCAGACAAGGAACCCCGAGGATCACCCTGGCCAAGATGGTTTACACTTGGATTGTCGGTCGCAAAGGTTGTTGGAGGTCTGGTGTATGTCTTTGGCAGGAAGCTTGTTTCATATTGTTTCTAGAGTAAGATGAGTGGTTTTGTGTTGTCACTTGGTTTTGTGTTGTCACATAAGTGGTTTTAACCACAAAATAATTTTTTGTCTCTGTAATGACTTTTCATATTTGATATTTCCCAAAATAAAAAAAAAATTCAAATTTTGTATGTAAAAGAATAAATAAGTTTGTTGTTTTTGATCATTTATATCTTGTATCATAATTTTTAATTAAATAAATTAATAGTAACTATTGTTGTTTTTACGAGAATGAGAAAAATTGCATTAATAAAATTTATAATTTTTCAATCAATTGCAAAAACTTTAAAAACTATTTATTTTAATACAAAGTAGTATTAATTTAGAGAAAAAACAAGAATAATCAAACCAAAATTTTGTCACAAAATAGCATTATAAAGAGGAAAATGAATAAAATAAGTTCTATTGAAAGGTAAATATGTACTTATAGGATTTGAGGATTGTTTAAACTTTTAAAAATAAAAAAAAATATTTATGAAAATTTTCAAAACAAAAATATTACTTTGGCCTTTAAATTTTTTAAATCCTATTTTTTTGACAAAAACTTTACAAGTGATTTGATATCTGAGAGAATTGTCCATTATTATGTTTTTTTTTTGTTCAACTCCATTATTATGTTAAAATGTCGCAAAATGTGGTGAGCAGTGGAACTCAGATACACCCGAACGCAGAGGATCAGAGCTCTGCAAATCTCTGAGACCATTCCCATTTCCGCTGTAGCAGACAAGTCGTCGTGGACGCAAAAACCCTTTTTCACTTACTTCTCCGGCGATCAAAAATCCTCGACAAGAGACCAAGAAGAATAAGAAGAAGATGGCGACATCTTTGTCTAAAATCATAACCAGATCGAAACCTCAAAGCCACATCTACTCCAACTCCCATTCCCTCCAGAGACACTTCTCCGCCGTCGCCGACTCTTCCTTCTCTACCTCCGCCGCCCTTGGAAGCCAAACGAGTTCTCCCTCTCCAACGCAAGGTATATGTAAATAACTCAAACCACTATATCTTGAGCTTGGAATCTAAGAGATATATATATATTAACAACCGTTTTTATTAAGTTTCAGACAATAACAAAAGAGGAGGGTCGAAGTGGACACAACTGCTCTTGTTCTTGCCTGGAGCGATTACCTTCGGTCTCGGTTCCTGGCAAATCGTCAGAAGGGAGGAAAAGGTCTGTAAAGGATTCACCTTTATATATTTTTTCGATTGTGCTTTGCATCGAAGAGCTTCAGACTAATAGGGTTTATGATTGGGAAAGAGTAGTTAGATCCTCTACACACTCTCTTGTGGGGTTGTTGCTTTTTTTTTTTCTTCTTCTTTTTCTGAGTAGAGAGTTTATTGATTCACTCCTTGTTGTGTTAACGCAGATCAAAACACTGGAGTACCAACAACAACGGTTAAAAATGGAACCGATGAAGCTAAACGCAGACCATCCTCCTGATAAGAATCTTGATGCCTTGGAATTTAGACGGGTTAGTTGCAAGGGCGTGTTTGACGACCATAAGTCGCTCTTTTTGGGTCCACGGTCTAGGTCCATTTCTGGAGTCACTGAAAATGGATACTATGTCATCACACCTCTATTGCCAATCCCTGGTGACCTGGATAGGTGAGGGTAATGATCCTCCTTTCTCCTTTGCCTAATACTATTGGCTAAGAATGGAATAATAAGATTATTTGGTCGATAACTGTTATTCTGAATCTAATTAATGGAGACTTTAAGAGTTTAATTAGACATATTTTGCTGAATCGTCACTTAAGCTTTGATTCCTAGTTTTTAGTTTATAGCTGTCAAACTTTTTTTGGCTTTTACTGAAGTAATGGATTGTTTCTTCTTCTCCCTTGTCAAAACTAGCATGCAGTCGCCTATTCTTGTGAATCGCGGATGGGTTCCTCGTAGTTGGAGAGACAAGTTACAAGAATCTACAGAGTCAGTCTCCCTTGCAAATGACTCAACAATAGCTAAACCACTCCCCACTGAGCAACATTCATGGTGGAAATTTTGGTCTAAGACGCCAGTGATTCCCAAGGTTGGTCTTGTTCAGAAACTTACTTTCATTTGTCTCATTAGCTCTTTTTGTTTTTTTTTTTATCAAATCTCTTACACACGTTTATGACGTGTGAAAACTGAAACCTTGCAGGAGCAAGTATCCACGGTTGTTAAGCCAGTAGAAGTTGTTGGTGTGATCAGGGGAGGGGAGAACCCGAGCATATTTGTCCCGGCCAATGATCCAAGCACGGGGCAGTGGTTCTACGTAGACGTACCTGCAATGGCTCGTGCCATGGGTCTTCCTGAAGACACAATTTACGTAGAGGACGTTCATGAGGACATAGATCGGAGTAGACCGTATCCTGTCCCGAAAGACATCAACACTTTGATCCGGAGTAAAGTCATGCCACAGGACCATCTCAACTACTGCATAACATGGTAACTACTACAATACAGAAACAAGAATTGTTCTTGGCATATTATTTGGTCTTTTGATTGTGCTTATGTGTTTAATGAGAGAGAGATTGTATCTAATGATTGAACATGGACAGGTACTCTCTTTCGGCGGCTGTCACTTTCATGGCTTACAAGAGGCTCAAGCCAAAGTCTGCTCGCAGATAAGCTTTCGTTGATCAAATCAAGCCTCATTCTTTTTTTTTTTGTTACACCGAAAGAAAAACCATCAGCAAACGTTTATGTGAAATCTTTGTATTATTACTACTAATAAAAAGTTCATTGTGGTTTACTAGTGTTTATTCAATTAGAGTTTGTCTTGGAAGACCAACGAACTCTAATTGTGTATGTTAATTTCTTTAATTAATACTAAAATTTGAATATTCCTCTGTCGATGGGATCTTTGCTGCAATGTTTACTCTTTCATTGTATTTTTCTAATCTACTGTTATTTCTTTTGTTTAATGAAAAATCATCAACGCTTGAAGACGTTTACTTTTGTTTTCTTCTAAAATCAATCAAACCAGTGCAAATGTTACAAAGCCAATCAAGAAACCTTTTAGGGGCTTTCATTCTATATTAACCAGATCTCATTATATAGGAAACAAATATTTAATTGATTATGCATCGTGGATACTATTCAGATCTGAGAGCTTTGTTTCTTCAAAAGACAAATAAATAAATATCGGAAAAAACTAAACGTACGAAATTTGATTTTTCTTTTCATAACATGAAATTTGAATCTAAATGGAATATTTTAGCTGGATGAGGTGGGAATATATATTTTAAATTTTTTTAACATTTGGTAATATTTTACATTATCAATGATTAGTAGCTAAGTAATGGTGTAAAAGCAAATTGCATTAGGAAATGATTTGATTAAGGGCATAATAGTTGCCAGGTGTTAATCTCAGTCTTGTCCCCAGGTTCTTGTTTCGATTCAGAGAGAGAAAGAGAATCATCAGCATCCTAGCTGTTTCCTATTTGCCCATTTTTCTCCAATCATCTCTCATCTCAGCCATGGCTGTTTCTCTCTCCTCTTTCTCTCTCTAGAGGACCTTCCCTCGACCGGTTCGCGCCTTTTCGTTCCGATTACCCCCGAACGAGACTCAAATCCCTAAGTCTCCTTATTCTCAAATCCTCATGGCGATCGTGACGGGCGATCGGTACCTGGAGAATCTCGAGAAGTTCCTCGAGGAAAACGCCGATTCGCTCATCGACGACGCCACCGACGTCCTCAAGCTCAACCCCGCGGGCCTCCACTACGTCCACCTCCGCCTCGAGTCCCTCCGCGAACTCGAGCGCATGCTCTCCGGAGCCCCCGTCGACTACCTCCGCGCCTACGTCTCCGACATCGGCGATTACCGCGCGCTGGAGCAGCTCCGCCGCGTCCTCCGCCTCCTCCCTTCCCTCAAAGTCGTCTCGTCGCTTCCTTCCCCGGCTCGCGATCCCACGCCGCTCTCTCTTCTCCCCTTCGCCAGGCTTAGGGTTTTGGAGCTCCGCGGGTGTGATCTGTCCACTTCGTCTGCTAAAGGGATTGCTCGAGCTCAGGCATACCTTGGAGAAGTTGATCTGCCACAATTCCACTGTGAGCTCTCTCCGTGAATTGGCGGTTATGAGTTTTTTTTTTATTCATGTGTTTTGGGGCCTTTTGGCACGTGTCCCTCTGACTAATCTTTACCAGGTTTCTTCTACCAACTGTAGGACTGCGCTGCGGCACGTGTTTGCTAGTAGAATCGCCGAGATAAAGGATTCGCCGCAGTGGAATAAGTTGGTTTTCGTTTCATGCGCTTGTAACCGTCTCCTTGCTCATGGATGAGTCGTTGCAACTTCTCCCAGCTGTGGAGTCGCTTGATCTGAGTCGGAACAAGTTTGCGAAGGTGGATAATCTTCGGAGATGTTCCAAGTTGAAACACCTTGATCTAGGTTTCAATCGACTCCGAAAAATCTCTCACTTGAGTGAGGTGGCTTAGTTTGAACTCACATAGATATAAGAACACTTTGATTGTGTGTGCTAAAGATTTTGTTTAGATTTTAGTACCCTAGGGGGACCCATACGTCTTTATGTTTGGACTATGCAGGTATCATGTCACCTTGTTAAACTTGTTTTGAGGAACAACGCTCTAACTACATTGCGTGGGGTTGAGAATTTGAAGTCACTTGAAGGCCTTGATGTTTCCTTCAATATTATTTCCGATTTTTCAGAATTGGAGTTCCTTGGGAGTCTTTCACTCTTGACAGACCTGTGGTTAGAAGGAAATCCGTTTTGCTGCGCTCGATGGTACAGAGCGCATGTCCTCAGCTTCGTTGCTCGTCCAAATGATGTAAGTTTTGTTTTTAGAGGCTGGCTACATAGTCTTGTTAAGAAGACAGACTTTGCACATGATTCAGTTTCTGCTTGATTCATAATGATTCTTCCTTTCTGTGCGGCGTTTCAGCTAAAGCTAGATGGCAAACAAATTGGGAATAGAGAATTTTGGAAGAGGCAGGTTGTTGTTACCCGTAGGAAAAGTCAGCCTGCTAGCTATGGGTTCTACTCTCCGGCTAGAGAGGAAGCTGATGATGAAGGAAGCTTCAATAGAAAAAAGGTTAACGACAGAGACTTCAATTACAGTTTATTTACATACTGTACATATATATGATGTGTTTGTTACTAGTGGCCCTTTTCTTCTGAGTGACACACTGGCACTAAACCCTAAGCATGGAGAACATATATCCAAAACTAATTAAGGGGTGTAGTTACTGTAGTATGGAACGGATTTTTGAAAAGCATCGTGAAGATATACACTTGATTCTCTATGTGCTCTTTTAGAGTTTCTGTTTCTTGGTTTATTTGGTGGTGTAATTATTAAAAGCTTATTGTTGTCCTTTTTTCACTCTCACAGTCACAGGCGAAAATATACCGGCTCGCGTCTATTGACACTGAGGAAGAGAGCACTTGCGTGACTTCTGATCAAGAGTCTGCTTCATGTGAACTCGAGACTCAAAGCAAAGAGGAGAATATTAAGTCCGATCACGAAGATGATATCTTTGGTCTAATAAGTAAAGTTGAAAAGTTGAAGAAAGAACGTTCGGTTCTTTGGCTGCGAGAGTTTAAGGAGTGGATGGATCATCCGTCAGAGGATTTTGTGGATGTCAGAAAAGACGGTCTTGAGTATTGATTCAGAGAAAAAGTACTACTCAAAGAATAGAAAAAACCCCAAGCATCACAATGAAGCATTGAGATATCCACCAGGTTTCCAAATTACAGATCTGAACAAGAAGGATCAAGCATATCTTCTTGATGGGAAGCCAGATGGAAATGGAAACATGTCAACAGTCGGATGCTACTCACGATATAGCAGGATCATTTTCACCCTCATCATATATGCAATCACCCCCTCACTATCAAAAGGATGTCTTACATCGACGTCATAACCTGGTGGAAGAAATCTTGCAGCTATCAGCGGATTCTTATTCAGTAGCATCGTCTGACTAGCACGAGCAGCTGCAGTGAAAATGAAAACTATGATTCTGAGCAATCATAATCCTGAACAAGATATGTTGGTGGATCATCTTAATGGGAATAATCCCGTAGAAGAGATTCTCGTATCTGAAAAAGGCTCAAGCTTGCTTGATTCTCAACCAGAAAAAAGTAGCATAATAAAGACTTGGAGGATAGATGAATCGTTCAAAGCAAAGACCACTAATATTATTTCTGGACTACATAATAGTGAGCTTGCTTCCGGTGTTAACCATATTTATAATTGGTTTGACAAAAGGAAAAGCAAGAAGAAGCCTAAAAAGAGAAATGTTTCTCTGTTGGTGGATAATAGTGTCACATGTAGCGGAGAAACATCTCATAGAAGTGATGCTGATATCAGTGATTCTGGTGAAGATGGGTGTGTTTCTGATCATTTTCAAGAAGGTTCATTGACTATCGGTTGTAATAGTAAGAGAACTACTAGATTATTTGAGGCTGAAAAAACCCCTGAAGTAATGGGTGGTCTAGTGGACGAGTATATTACAACAACACTGTCAGATTCCAGCATTGATGAGACTTGTAGGATTTACGTAAGTTGTGATTGCATACTACGGCAAGAATCCACCTACGAGCGACGGTGAGTATTGTTCTCCTTATTATTGTAGTTCTAGGTGAAGAAAGTAATGCGAGTCCCTTCTATTTAGTTTGAAAGCACGAATTATGATACTTGATAGGGCATGCCGAGCAGTTAAAAAAAGGCTAGCTGAGGTTGCGTAGTTAAATGTTTCTCTTGTAATGATAGGTTCTCCATTGTTCAATTTTGAAAATGAAAAATTGGTCGATGAAATTAGAGAGATATGTTTCTGGTTTCCTTGTTAGTCAGATAGTGTCTTAATTTTGCACCTGACTAGTATTCTATAAATGCAGGGAAGTAGTGTTGCTGCGGAGTAGCCAAGAGAAATTGTGTGTGCTGCTCGTGGATGTTTCTACTGATTCACAAGGTTGGACTGGTCTTCCCCGTCTACTCTTTTATTCTTTGTCTTACTATGATATGTTCTATCGATGCTGACTCACTTTTTATTGACCCCTGGTGTATGCAGACAGAAATTTAAGCTTATTGTGTTCGCGTGCTATTAATGATATACAAGATGTCTCAGTTGGTCTAGGGACTTCAAGTTGTGAGGTTAGTCTTCTATGGTTCCGCTTTTAAAGTTGATTCTGTCCTCATGTCCCTTCCTTCTTTCTTACTTTGTGGTTTAGGCTACGCTTTAAGGAGGGCACAGAGTACAATTTTATAACAGGGAGCATCGAAAAAACAACAGTTTTACTCAATATCATTAAAGTCTTGGATTCTCAAGCTACGGAATCCTAAATGTTCTTTGGGAAGGTGAGCTATATCATTTTCTTTTCTTCTAGCTATTTTACTATTTGCTTCTGCCGTTTTCTGATTTGACATGCGTTGAAACTTAAATGACAGTTTGGAAAATATACAAATGGAAATGTTTGAGAAAGAAATATGTGGTGGTTTGAAGCTGACTATATTCCAGTATAGTGTTCTCCAGTTTCAGAGCAGCACTCTTGGAGGTATATTGTTTCTCGCATATCATTGATTGAGAATGGTTCCCCTTGAATGATTTAATTCTTTTCCCCTGAAACCGTAAATGAAGTAATACCTGATGGTTTGACCTACCAATGAATTTACCTAGATAATTGTTAGACCAGATCAACAGCTCATGATTTCATTCGTGGAATGTAAGCTCACATTTACAATAAGTTGCAGCCTCTTAATGTTGGTTCCTTTTCTATACTACTTGGTTTGAAAAAAAATATTGAGCCAAGTATCCTGCCTCGATGCCGCAAATCTCAGGGTATTTTTTCCATTTAATGGGATGTTAAATAACTCCAGTTTCTAGGTTCAGAATCATTCGGAGTCAGTATTTCACAGTATAGATGCAGATTAGATGCGGATCATGAAGGAGTTTTGTTTTGTTTTATTTTATCCAGTTGATAACGGTTTATCTTATGTTAAAAGAGTTTTGTAACTAGCTTACAAGTAAATCCGATTCAAGCTTTGTCCAGCACTGACTGATCATTTATTAGTGTTAACTAATTTCCTCTACTGGACTTGTGCAGAGGTGTCATGGCGTCCACGATCACTATTTGTGGTAGATGGACATCTTTTCATATGCATTGAAGACTTCAGCCTGCTGAGTTCTCTGCCAACGAAAGATTCTTCTGCTCCATATTTCTCGCTTGACTCGAGCTGTTCCATCTCCGACATTGTTGAGATGGTAACAAATTTGTTTATTCTTGCCTTTTGCTCTCACTATGTGGTTTTCCCCTCTTCTTTTTTTTTATGTACGAAAAATTGATTTATCATCCAGGCTATTGAATCTCGAGGAAGTCCATGCCTTGTCACTGAAGATCAAGCAGAAGAATTCCACATATCAAGCCAGACCAAACAGACCAGCGACTTCAGCAACATGGAAGTTCAAATTATTCAGCATCGAGTGTGTACTCAAATTTGTGTCTCTAGTCAAGAGCACTTCACCCGGATTCACCAGTACTCCCGTTGCTCGTAAGGCATTTGGGTTAGATATAAGTCGCAAAAGTTCCTTCTTAGGAGAGAAAATTTCTCCTCGTGCATACTCGCATAATGTTCATAACTTCATATTCATTTGATTCAGTTTGTTCCCATGTGTTTTTGATTCATCTTGTATAAAGCCCTTGAGGGTATTGTGACGTGCTCTGAGCGAGTCTGATTGATAGATTCCTTCAACCGTTTCAACATATTCTTTGATTTGTATTCTTTTTTGTATCATACAACCAACATTGAGGAACAAGAACCAACATGAAAACCTGTCTGTGATTCTTTTACTAATTTTGCAGGTGAACGGAACAGTAGAGGAGCCTAAGCCTACTAAACTTGTCTCTTCTCTTCATCAACTTGTTCCATCAACGCCTCTAACTCCGCCTCAGATAAGCTCTCCAACCGTTTCTGCGCCCGTTACAAAACCAACCATATTTTAAGCAAATAACGCCTGAGAGCTAAACTCCTTTTAAGAGAGAAACCACAAACCTGCATGACTTGAGACTCGTAGTCACGAAGCTGCTGAGCATAAGTCATCTCCTTGTTACCGACTCTAAAGATGTAAGTCGATATCCAACCTAGTGTCAAGCCTAGCACCAATATCAGCTGTACAGCATTACCTGCTTGCAAAGGATCTACTCCCACATACTGCGCATTTCATGATAACAAAACCTTACTCAGAGCCACCGCACACACACAAAGAAAAAAGAACATTCATGATTCGGTTCTTTGATTCTTGGATTACCTCAAGGCCACTCTCTAGCCCGATACCAAGTGCAGTCACTCCCACTCCTATCAACAGAACATCCTTCCTCGTGTATCCAAACGGCGTCTTCTGTAATTACAACACACAACATTACAAGAGTTTGCTTTAGGGCATGAAGATGTGAAATTGAAGAGATGAAGATGATGAGACCTTGGTCTTTGTGGCAGAATCTTCTTCAGTTTCAGTAGATGATTCTGAGCTCACTCTGCACATCATTCTTTGTGTATTGACTCTCCTTTCCACTGATGATGACAATCCATTATATAATGATTTTCTTCGCAGCTCTGATTCTTCCTGCATCATCTCAACAAGCATAGGAGAGTTGTACCATCGCTTCTGCTAAATCTTAGTATATTTTGTGGAAAACGATTTGGGTTTGTGAAGAAAACCTGTGATATGTAGCCCAGTGGGACGAATCTGAACCGTTGCCGACAGAACCTCTTGGCTTCTGCATATGTTCGAAACTCCGTACGGTAGAGAAGCCATGTCTTGCGTGTAACCCAGAAGGCGGTGCTTACATGTACAGAGATGAAACACGAAGAAGAGATTAGAGAGAAAGAGATGGGTGGTTGATATTCCATGCGCGCGTTGGGGTTTTGCTTATAGGAAAAGAGGTGGTACTAATAGAGCCACGTCCGCTCTTCCACGTCATCAAGAGGATGCAATCAAAACTGATATATATATAACTCGAAGAAAACAAGAAGTTGGAATATAGAAAATTGTCAAGAAAGTTTTGTTATTTCTTCATCTTGTTCCTGGTTTATTTTCTCTGTGATCACCAATGGATTCCTCATCCTTGCTTTTGAGTTGTTTCTACATGTAAACTCTTGGCATGAATCAAATACGATTTACTCTTCATCATCTTCCCTCATTACGTTTTACTGTTACATACGCACGTGCGGCGCGTGTTTCTTACCGCAATAGTAAAACAAAATTTGAGTTTGTCCAAATTTACTACAAATTTATTACCGAACAATGGGAAAAACTCTCAACACCAAATCTAATCTAACTATTCCTGATCAGACCTTCTCAAACAGATACGTTCTGGAGCACTGACCATAATCTGGTGCTTAGTGCCTCCCTTCACCAAAGACTTGCTTCAAAGTTACAATTATGTTAATTTACATTAGTTAATTCAGGATCTTTTTCAAAGTCACTGTATATCTTTTGATTTGATTGGAAAGAATCATCTGTTACAGCCTTTCTTGGAGCATGAGGGCTTAGCATTGCAAGTTTGTGAAAACCAACAAAAAGATTCTTGTGGTATGTTTATGTGCTAAAGAGTAAGAAACTTAGCAATGCAAGTTTGCGAAACCAACATAAAGTCCACATTTATTGCTACAAATTTGTCAAATCAACATAAGAGGTCACATCTAGCATTAAAATAATAAGTTGGTAAAAACTATGTTCAGAAACAATGACTCAATTCACTCACTCACCAAATGCACTCTGACAGCAGTAACCACACGTCCAGAGAGTTCAAATTCACAAACCACAGTGTCTCCTTGTTTGAGGTTGTACTTTTGACAGACATCTTCCCAGCCAGAGAAAGCATATAAACCGCTGTAACTCTTAGTGAATCCCTCGAGTTTGCTTCCATCAGGGAGAAGGAACTCGATGGAGGAATTATGGGGACCAAACTCCAAGTCATACTTCTTAATCACCAAAGGACTCACATACTACAAATATGAAAGGAAGAAGAATCTAAAGACAAGTCTTATGAGCTTGAAATGAAACAAGTAAAAACTGAAAATGCTAGGTACAACGTTTTACCAAAATTTTGTTAGTTTTACTCAGCGTCTTCTCAAAGTAAGGGATGTTGGGATTTAAGAGGCATCGCTCAGCAAAACTCTCCTTCCCTCCACTTGCTGAAAGTTGTTCATTCGCCTAATACAATAAACAAAAAAAAAGAAAACAGTCAATTCTTTTGGCATAGAGAGAGATAAATAATAGTTTCTTTGAAATGGTCTTTACCAGAGGCAGGGGTTGTCAGCTCCTGGTGAGAACTCTCGGGCTTAGGATGAAGAATAACCGGTTCAGTTTCCGGTTCAGGAACTTTAAGAGGAGCGGAGACGACCTCTTTCCCATCTTTCTTAAAGATACGAACTTGGAAATACATAGTTCCTTGATGCGTGAAGACCAAAGTATCATCCGAACCCAAAAGGTTGTCAGTCGACGAACTCATCCCAATCTTCTTTTATCATGAACAGACAATTCTTGTTGTCTCGCTGGAGCCAGAGCTGCCAGGAGTTCTTCCATGGAACAGTGAACACCACTCTGTGCTCAAAAGCCGCGTGGTTGCTTCTCGCAATCTCTTGAGGAATAATCCTCTTACATAGCAAACACACAGTTGACATTATTAGTAGCTAATGAGACCTGTTTGCTAATACAATAGTCAGAAGCAGCGATCGATCGATTTTTTTTTTTTACCATTGATTTAGACTTCCAGTTTTGTCCTGGAGAAAGAGACTTGGAGAAGGTAGTCTTCTTGACCTGGTTTTCGTGGATTTCGCTCTCCGGCGACACTTTCCTCTTCATACTCTCTCTCTCTCTCTCGAGCGATGGATTGTGCGGATTAGGGATTGTGATTTGGAGGGAGATGAGATCAATTTAGCTAACCCAATGGCACAGTAAAAAATACACTCTTCAATCTGTGGGCGACGGAGAGTCTTTCAGGTGTTGAGGTTGAAAATACCAAATTACCCCTTATCTCCCAAAGTCACGGTACGGACTCACAGTGCTCGCGAGTCTAAAACTACACAGACCTTGGAAGCCAATTTAACTAGATTTTGAATATGTTTTTGTTGGCTATTTTTTTTTTTTTTTGAACACCTGTTGGCTATTTTTAACTTTCTTTTTTTTGTAAGTTTATAACCTTTTGAATTAAAAACACTTTTTTATGAATTTTATATGGGTTATTTTGTGTAATAACCAATTTTGATAGCAAAATATGTATATAGTACATAATATGCAGTAATATTAAAATAAAATAGTAACAAATGAAATAGTATAGTATAAATTGTTCAAATTTTTACATGTCTATAGTTACAAATGAAATAAGACAATATTTTGTAATTGGTCACAAAGTATAAATCATATTAAATTTTATCTAAAATAATGTGAATATCAGTTATTTTGAAACAAACTCTTTTTTTTTGTAAACACCAGTTAAAATAATACAAACTACCGAGAAAATATATAAAACAGTGGTATTTACGTTCGATGAACTAACTCTAGCAATGGAATGGCAAAACCCATATCAAACCAAAAGTCATTAGGCAAAATAATATAGCCCCAATAATATATCTCTTTATTTTGCTTACTAGATGTGCCCACCACTTTGTGTGTGACTAACAATTAAAATAAAATAAAAAAATTCCCTATTTTGATTGGAAATTAAATAAAATTGTAGATGTGAAATGATGATCCTTATGTAATTACGTCCAGATGTTCGACAAAGTTTTTAAACTACCATATATTTTCTTCCTCTTTATATCTGTTTTTGCTTTAATTGTGCGGCTTTGGAGTTTTGAACGTAATTTCTCAACAAATACTCTGATATCTCCACTCTTTTGGTGCCTTAACATGGAAGAGAATACCTAGTTTACAAAAAAAAAGAATTATCAACGGTGGCGTTGGGTTAGTTGATACGTCCTGGGTCGGGACAGAATCACTCAAACGGACTTAGGGATATGAACTCGCCAAAAGGGAGAATTGATGGGATGAACGGTGACACAAAGGGTTGCGGAAGGCCCGATGATACTACCAGAGGTGAACTCCGAAGAGAACTGATGGATTGAACGGTGACACAAAGGGTTGCGGAATAACCCAATGATACTACCAGAGGTGCTTGATTGTCGCCTGATATGACTCACAGGTCCGACAAGGAAGCAAACTCGATCTGTTGCCGGATGTGACGCACCGGTCCAACGAGAAAGAGAGAGTTACTTGGAGCTAACCACACCAAGAACAAGAAAAGTGAGATTCCCTCTCAAGGTTCCAAAAATAAACACTTAAAACTTATTTTATTTCATTGATCAAATAGCCTTTATATAATAGGCAAAACATACAAAATGTTGGAATACAAAAGACTAGTCAAACATAAAATTTAGCAACTTATTAAAACAAGGAAGACTTGACCAAAGACCAAAGACAAAAAATGATGACTTGACCGAAGTTGGAAGATTTGGAGCGAATGACTCTTCGGTTGGTTTCGTGCTTCCGCCAGCTTGACAGTCTCTGAATTGCCGTCAGATTGATATATTATTCGACCATGGCTTGTATTTTCTTGTTGGGCCCTTCTTTCTTTGAGCTGAAACATGTTTATAAACACATTTTTCATAAATCATCAAGCCCATCTCGTTTGATCCAAACACATAAGCCAAGTTTTCTTGATTTGTTTTTGCTGCTGATTCAGGGCACATCATTCCCTCCTTCTTTAAAAAGATTTGCCCTCAAATCTGTCTTCTTTAGCTTCGGATAGAATGATCTCTTGGCTTTTCGTAGAATTCTTTTTTTTTTTTTTTTTTTTTAGAAAAGAAGATGAAAGGTAGAAGATGGATGAAGAAGATGGAAAGATGAGAAAAATGAACAGATAGTACCGGTTGAGTGGCTCTGATACCACTTGATACGTCCTGGGTCGGGACAGGATCACTCAAACGGACTTAGGGATATGAACTCGCCAAAAGGGAGAACTGATGGGATGAACGGTGACACAAAGGGTTGCGGAAGGCCCGATGATACTACCAGAGGTGAACTCCGAAGAGAACTGATGGATTGAACGGTGACACAAAGGGTTGCGGAATGACCCAATGATACTACCAGAGGTGCTTGATTGTCGCCTGATATGACTCACATGTCCGACAAGGAAGCAAACTCGATCTGTTGCCGGATGTGACGCACCGGTCCAACGAGAAAGAGAGAGTTACTTGGAGCTAACCACACCAAGAACAAGAAAAGTGAGATTCCCTCTCAAGGTTCCAAAAATAAACACTCAAAACTTATTTTATTTCATTGATCAAATAGCCTTTATATAATAGGCAAAACATACAAAAGGTTGGAATACAAAAGACTAGTCAAACATAAAATTTAGCAACTTATTAAAACAAGGAAGACTTGACCAAAGACCAAAGACAAAAAATGATGACTTGACCGAAGTTGGAAGATTTGGAGCGAATGACTCTTCGGTTGGTTTCGTGCTTCCGCCAGCTTGACAGTCTCTGAATTGCCGTCAGATTGATATATTATTCGACCATGGCTTGTATTTTCTTGTTGGGCCCTTCTTTCTTTGAGCTGAAACATGTTTATAAACACATTTTTCATAAATCATCAAGCCCATCTCGTTTGATCCAAACACATAAGCCAAGTTTTCTTGATTTGTTTTTGCTGCTGATTCAGGGCACATCATTAGTGGTTTAGGGTTTGGAGTAGGTTCCATTGTACTCCTAGTTCGATTTCCGTTGGAAGAGATGCTTTACGCCATATTGTCGGCATTAGCACCGGATGGTCCCGAACCTTGGGGACTACTTGGACCAAAGATCCAGACACTTCCTAGTTTATAAAAAAAAATATGGAAGAAAATACAAATGATGAAAATGATGGACATGTTATCATGGTTTTATTAGTTTTAAAGGTAAAATGAAGGTGTATTGAATTTGGTGTGATTTTTGTTAAATAGTTCTAGAATCTCATGTGAAACTATGAGATTTTAATTTTAATTTTTATAATTAAAAAACCCCTCCTAAACACTCTAAAAATAATTAAAACACTCTAAAATCTTTAACTTATGTTTTGTTAAATAAGAATATATTTCAGAATGTTTTATGAAATGATAAATTCAATAACACTAGATTTTAAAATGTTTTTTTTTAAATCAAAAAGACGTTGCTACATGAAGGGAACACCATTTCCTGATTTTAACCTTTTCAGTCCATCATGTAAATTAGACATGTGCATTTATACCTCAAACCGAAGTATTTATCTAAATCTTAACCGAAATAAACTGGATCTGAACCAATATCCGAACGAGACTTATAAACTTACTACTTTGAAGTTTAGATGTAACTTGAACCAAACCGAAATCCAAACTAGAATCCGAAGATATCCAAAATTAGTTAAATATGTTAATATTTTTATATATGTTAAGTTAATTTAGATAATTTATAGTATTTAAAGATTTCTGGTGTTTATTTTATTTTTTATTTTGAATACTTTTCATTACTTTAGATATTTTAACTAATTTTTAATTAATTTTCTGAATAATTTCTATATTTTGAATTTTTTTTTGTTATTTTCAGGTTAACAAATATTTTGGACGATTTCAGATATTGGTTACAATTCGATCCGAACCGAACTTAGGAAATAACCAAACCGATCCAACGGAGCCTAACACTCATGTCAATAATTAAACTAACAATTCTTTTGTTTTTCCTAACAATAATTAAACTACTCTGAAGTAATTAAACATCAATGTCCCCTGAATTAGTAAGGAGATGATGGAAGGCGAATTGATTGTAAGAAGTCGATGATAATCTAAAACGAAGTAGTATCAATCGCCATAGATCTTGTCAATATGCTAGGTAATCTCTTATCCATATGATAGATCGCTACCTTTTTTGTTAGTAAAACTTTTGTAAATGTTTGTTTTGATTTCTTTGAACTTTATGATTTTCTCCAGATAAATTAAATGGACAACAAACAGAACGCACATAGACTGCAGATTATATCCGGACTCTTGGCCTTAAACCATACAAACTCTTTGAAACCTAACTCAAGCACATCATCTTGTTGTAAGAAACTTTGACTCATTTTTTTTGTTTATGAAAGCATCAGCTTAGATCTTTGCAATTACAAAATAGCTTGTTGCAGATTTTGAAACTTTCAGTAAGTGCAGAGGTTGTGTTTAACAAACTGGGGTTTCATAGGATGAGTTGAGGAGAAATCGTGATACTGAGAAAATATATCGTTGGAATATGTAGTCGCTTGTGTTTGAAGTACGAGGGAAACATAACTGCTTAGCTTAGAGAATAGATCCTGATTTTTTTTAAAAAAAAAGGTTAGATGCATGCAGTTATACAAAATTTAGTAATATTCTAGATAACAAAATATAAGGATGTTCTTATTTCGATAGAATATACTGTTTTATTAGAGAATCATTAATGCTTTTACACTAATTAATATCGGTTATATAAATAAACTAATTTTTTCAATGCAAACTCAAATGTTTGACAGAAATCTCACAATATAATTCAATTAAATTAAAAAGTTATAAAATTATTGTAACAACTTTGTAATTTATGATAAAATAATAAATCAGTACTAAAAGAAATTCAATATGGAGATCATAGTGACAAAATATAAAACTACAATTACTCTTTTCCGGTTCTATGAACCAACGAACCGGCATTTTATTTAGGGAAATTTGGGAAAAAAGAACGATTAAACTATGCTATTGTTTCCTTAGAATCATTTTTGAGATTTTTGTCCACTTAGAATAAATATTAATGTTAATTCTAATTTAATCCTCTAATTATATAATTAATTTTTTTACCTAAAAACCAAACTAATTTAAAAATAGTTTTAATATTTTTCATTTGTTTAAAGCAAAAGAGGCGTACGTGACCACCATTCCAAACTTGTCGATGTCCTATCTCTGGTCCAAGTCATCTCCTCCCCGCAGTGCTTAACTCCCTCGTCTTCGTCATGTTCAGCTTAGTCGTCTTTTTCAGAGTTGAGCTCCGTCGTCGTCGTGCTCCGGATCCGGCGAGAAGAAGATCAAACAACTCCAATGGTGATTTCCCACAAGTTTACAAAACAGGTCCCTCAACTTCTGGGTGTCTACAAATCGCTCCCAAACTTTGAACTTTGCAGAAAATGCCCTCTTGTATCAGACCCAAACTTTTGATTGGTTAATCCAGACCCCTCGTAATTGCATAATTGTCCCTATTCTCTTGAGGATTTTTGAATCGTCCCACAAGCTGTGTAATTTGCGAAAAAAATATTTTAATAAATATGGGCAACAATAAATCGAACACTTCACCTTGAAATGTATAACTACAACATAAACCACTGCACTACTTGAAACAATTGAGGTTAAGGAGTGATTACAAAATTAAATACAGTAGGGCCGTAAGCCAACTCCAAATCGTGGTTGGCAACAAGGAAACTACAATTTAAGGGAAGAATATTTAAAAGAAGGAAATAAAAAGGATTTAATCGTTGGTTGGCAACGAAGAACTAAAATTTAGGGAACTTTATTTTAAAAAAGAAAATAAAAAAGAATGAAAAGATTTTGAGAATATTTCGTGACAGTTAGTTCCAAAATTTTTGGATTTTGTTTTCAAATCCAGTAGAACTTACATTCTACAATCGGTAGAATAGAGATGAGACGGTAGATAGGAAATACTAATATTGTAGATAAAAGAGAAGCCAGTAGAATGCATATTCGGGAAAAGAAGATGGAGGAACATTTATTAGCTCTTATGATCTACCGGAAATGTAGAACGTAGACGAGATGTAGATTGTATATACTACAATGATAGATCCTAAGTTATTTGGTAGATTATATATACTGTAATGATAGATCCTAAGTAATTTGGTGGAATTCACCGTCTACATTGTATAGATCACTGTGTTTTAAGTAGATTGCATATTCTGAAACGCCGTAGATGGTAGATCTAATAAATTACCACATTTACCTAATTTTTCAACATACCATTCCAAATATTTTTTGAATGAAATAATATTTTTCATATATGCACATGCTTGAGTACTTCATGTTTACTATTTTTCTTAATTTTTTTACATTGTAAATTAATTGATATGAATTTTTATAACATTGAAGGATAGTGTAGGTCCAAAAGTGACAATTTTTGGTTTTGTACTAAGGGGATAAAGTCTTAGATTATTAGTTCCTTTTTTCCAAATTTCCCTTTTATTTATCCCAAAATCTAACACCTAAAAACACATCCATCCAGCAGCATCACTACCACCAGTTTCACTCAAGCTGAAAACTCAAACAGCATAGTGTGCTTGTACTTCTCACCAGCCTTGACCACAACACACGGGAAACTCTTCTGGTTAATCGCGTTCGGGAACCCTTGCGTCTCAAGGCACACACCTGCATGCTTCCCATAAACCGCATTCCCTTTCCCCACCACTCCATCCACATAGTTCCCCGTATAAAACTGCACACCAGGGAGCATCGGTCCACAAGTCCATCACCCTTGAGCTCTCACCGTCTCTAAGCCTCGCCACGTGTTTGAGCCCGTCTTTCTTTTGATCAGGACAGTCCAACACGTAGTTGTGATCGTATCCAATCCCCACCTCTCCTATACGCTCTCCTATCCGTTTCTCCTCTGTGAAATCGAAAGGAGTTCCTTTCACCGGCAAGAGCTCTCCCGTAGGAACTGAGTGTTGATCCACGGGGGTGATATGTAGAACCCCAGATTTGGATCCTGTGGTCAAGAATGTTTCCTGAGTCGTGGCCCGATAAGTTCCAGTATGTATGTTGAGCTAAGTTGATGGGAGTGTCTTTGCTTCTCAGGAACTGCCTCCATGTCAAGTCTCATGGTCGTGGGCTGACGTGAGAGTGTATGTCGCCGTGACAGTAACCGCACCGGGATAGCCTGTGAAAGGAGAAAAAAATACACATTAATACATTTAGCTAATCTAATCTGATGTTTCACAAAAAAAAAAAAAAAAAAAGCTAATCTAATCTGATATTAGATAATAATAATTTTTTTTTTGTTCTAACGACCTTCTTCTCCATCGGCGCTGTGATATTTGAATGTGATGAAAGGTTTGTCACCGTCTTTCTTGTGTCCTGCGACTTCCCATAACTTCTTATCGAAACCTTTGTTGCCACCTGTAAGATAAGAGTAACATTTATGTTTTTACACATCCGATAGAGTTCAGAGGAAAGCTACAGTATCATATTAGAGGAAAGAAGAATGGTTATATTACCGTGGAGGCTATTAGGGACCATTGTTGATGGGTAAAGTGTAGTCAACTCCATTGAGACTAAACTTGCCCTTCTTTGATCCGATTTGCTACACGACCAACTATGCAACCGAAGTAGGGTGCAAGCCCGTTCTGTAACAATCATATACTTACTTAAGATTCATAAATAAAAAACACACAATTTCAGTACTAGTGTTGCAGAATCCAGTTTATTATTATAGTAACTTCAGCTACCATAAGAAACATGACTGTGTGCATATATATATATTTAACAATATTTTTCAGAAAATATGCATAGGAAGTAGTTCAGACACATCACACATCTGTTATTGTTGCTAATAAGTACTCTATTTACCAATTCAGACAACAGAAACCACATGGGTGATCAGATAGCCATTGATCAGAACTCTCTTTTTATTTTCTCTTTTGTAAATCAGATCTAATGAAATATGTGTCGAGATCAATGAAGGAGTTAGGTGATTTCAAAGAGAAAGCATTACCACATATGGATCCACCGAGTCAAATCCAGAGAACTACATCAGCCAGTTTCCCTTTGTTTAAGAAAATTAAAAACAAAAAACCAACTCGATCATCAGATGGTTAATTGAGATCTTGGAGAAATAAAAAGGAGGAAGGAGGAAGGAGAAGGAACCGTTATTGTCGGGGAGAGACAAGGAGGTGATGGTGGCGCCATAGTTAGAGATCTTAACCTGCATGGATCCATTGTTGAGCTCGAAGATCTCAGGAGCGTTGTTGTTCTTGCTCTGATCCGCCATTAAAGAGAGATTGAAGTTCAAGTTAGGGTTAAGGATAAGAAGGAAGAGAAAGCCAAGTGAATTAGATTTTGCTGATATGTAAAAGAGAGAGAAACAAGGGGGAAGTGACCAGTTCTGTTGAGCTACGCTGACGTCTATCTCAATCTCAAACTCCCATCTTTAAAAAAAAAAGAATTAAAAAGACACACAATTACATTTTTATTTTATTTATATTTTTTGTGGGGGGTAGAATGGGTAATAAACCTCGATAAACGCAAAACACACACAAAACAAAACAAAACAAAACGCTTTCTTCTTCCTTTTAGGGTCTCTCTCTTTCTTATCTTAAGCAAAGCAGAGCAGTCATCATCAGATGGCGTCTCACGCTTCGAATCTGTGGGTGCTTCTAGGTTTAGGCATCGCCGGGATTCTCCTGGCTGCTAAGAAGCTCAAGAAGAGCATCCGTGAGGATTTTGGCGCCTTTGTCGACAAGCTCTTACTCCTCCCTCCGCCCCAGCCTGCTCCTCCCAAAGCTCCTCATCCTCTCACCGGTCTCTCCTTCGCCGTTTCCGACGTGTAAGTCACTATATACGTCTTTCCCCCTCCTCCTCCTCTCGACTCCACATGACTGTGATTTAGGTGGAGAATCTTTGTTTGCTGAAAGAGTCAAACTTCGTTGACTCCGTACCTGCGGCAGATTAGATATTTGTTTTTATGAACTTACGAGAGAGTATAGTTGAGTTCATTTTGAAGAAATGATTCTGAAAGGTTGCTTGTAGTAGATTCAAGTGTCAGTATGTGAGTGTGGTTGTTAGTTCTATCAATTCATTTGTAGGTAGGATGAGGTTGTTGAGAGTGTTTGGCTTCTACTGATCCATGGAGTCTACTTTATACACCATAGGTTCATAGATTAGTAACTGTTTTATCTAATATTGTGTTTGAACTTCAGTCGAGGGTTCAATATGCTAAGATTATTTTTCTTTGGTTCTCATTTGTTTTTGCAGATTCGATGTTACAGACTACGTGACTGGCTTTGGACATCCAGATTGGGTCAGGACGCATGAAGCTGCTTCGTCAACATCTCCCGTGGTTTCTACTCTCGTTGAAGGTGGTGCCACTTGCCTTGGCAAAACTGTTGTTGATGAACTTGCCTTTAGGTTTGCCTCTCTCTCTCTTTCTATTACTTATGTACAATTGTTAGTTAACTATGTTGGGATTCAAAAAAAAGGACATGTAGTTTGTGTGGTTCCACCTCTGAAACTTTTTATTTTTTAGTGTAGAAAAAACAAGCGTTACGATTGTCGTTCTAAGTTATTTTGATTCCTTTGTTTTGTCGTTTTTGTTTGCTTCAGTATCAGTGGAGAAAACAAGCATTACGAGTCTCCCACAAATCCTGCTGCTCATGATCGTATTCCTGGTGGCGCTTGCAGTGGAGCTGCTGTTTCCGTAGCAACCAACGCTGTGGATTTTGCCTTAGGTGAGTTCCATAGATAATTATTTTCCTTGCTAGCACAATGTGGTGCAAGCATAATATATATAATGTAACAGATCACTTTTAGCTGATTGACCTCTAATATAATTACTTTTTTTAAGACTCCCATGGCTATATAGTAAGATATTTTCATACGAATTTATATGATAGTCTGTTCATTGGCCCCTCCAATACATCCCTAAATTCTCAACCGCTTTACTGGTTCTGGTTCAAAATTTTGTAAGAATATGGTTTCTGATGACTTGCATCACTGCAGGCATCGACACAGTTGGTGGGGTAAGAGTGCCTGCTGGATACTGTGGCGTTCTTGGATTCAAATCTTCCCATGGGGCCATTTCAAGCACTGGGATCATACCAGTATCTTCTAGTCTTGACTCTGTTGGTATGGATACATATACACATGTGTCAACTAAACCTTTGTGGTCTAATATGAATTGGAATGTTATATTTACTAGGTTGTGGTTGTTATACACTTGCATATATTGAAAGATGACTTCGTTCATATGACAATTTACATCTAGCACTATTATGTGAATATTAGGTTGATTCTGATCAATAGATATTTGCCTTCAGGATGGTTTGCACGCGATCCAAACACCCTACGTCGTGTTGGCCTTGTACTCTTGCACCTTCCATTTTCCACACAACGGAATCCAAGGCAAATCATTGTAGCTGATGACTATTTTCAGCTGTTAAAGATCCCTGTGGACCGGATTACACAGGTGGTGATCAAATCAGCTGAAAAGCTCTTCGGAAGTAAAGCCCTTTGCTCTTTCACGAAGCACCTCCGTCTCTGTACACATGTCCTGATTGTGTAATCGAGATGTTCCTTTGTTTTCATTTTGCAGGACAACCTGCTGAAGCATCAGAACCTGGAGAACTATTTTGAATCTAAAATTCCTAGCTTGAAAGAGTTCACTAGGACAAAAGCCATTGCTAACACGAAGGTCTCAACATCGAGGCTACTGGCAAATGTGATGCAGCTTCTTCAAAGGTGTTCCTGTTGTTTTATTCACCATCAGAGGATGAGAGAATCTCGATTCTGAACTCCTTCCTAAAGACGATCTTAACTTTGTATTATAGGCACGAGTTTCTTCAAAACCATGGGGATTGGATCAATACAGTGAAGCCAGCTATTGATCCTGTGATTTCTTCACAATTGTGTGAGAACACAGAGCTAACCAACGAAGAGATTGAGAATCTGAATACAATCAGAAACCAGACACGAGTGGCTATAAATTCACTTCTCAAGGTATCCCTGCTATTTCCATGCCATCTCCACAACTTGAGCAACTTGTGTCTTGACTAAGCTTATGTGTATGTTCTCATATGCGTAAAGGATGATGGCATTTTGGTTATCCCAACAATGCCAACTCTTCCTCCAAAACTCGGTAGCAAAGAGATAATCTCTGAAGACTATCAAAACCGAGCTTCAAGTCTACTTAGCGTTGCTAGCATATCGGGCTGTTGTCAGGTTAGATCTTAACTGTTCCTTTCCTCTGTGCCCTCAAATAAACCAACCACTTACCAGACAGCATTAGCAAACACAATTCAGACATTATGTGTCTTTGAACATTATTTCGTTCTGATAATACAGGTGACTGTGCCGCTGGGACACCACGAGAAGTGCCCTGTTTCAGTTTCTTTCATAGGAAGACATGGTGGTGACCGCTTCTTACTAGACACAGTGCAGACGATGTATGCGTCTTTGCAAGAGAACTCCAGCGTTGTTGCCGATCCCAAATCATCTAAGAAGACTATCAGCCAAGAAGAGTCGGCTGAAATTGCCAAAGAGAAGGTCAATTAATTTCTCAATGCTGTATCTCTCTTTTTTTTTTTTCAAAGAAGGCATTGTCCTCCTTCCTTTGTCTAGTGTAGTAGTTCTCATGTGTTATTTCTTTGTTCTGTTTTTTTTTGGTAAAACCAGGGTAACCAAGCGTTTAAAGAGAAACAGTGGCCGAAAGCTATCGGTCTATACTCAGAAGCTATTAAGCTGACTGAAAACAATGCTACTTATTATAGTAACAGAGCTGCTGCCTATCTTGAAATTGGAAGGTTAGTTATTTTTCCCTACTCCTTTGTGTGACATTGGCTTGATAACCCCCTATAAATACACAGCTTTCTTCAAGCCGAAGAAGATTGTACCAAAGCCATCACTCTCGACAAGAAGGTAACATTCTTTAAAACACTGGACCTAACCTAGTTTCTCCTGTAAGAACTTTTTCTTTGCCTTGAATCTTAACAAAATATTTTTTGTTCAGAATGTGAAAGCTTATTTACGAAGAGGAACCGCTAGGGAGATGTTAGGCTATTACAAGGAAGCCATGGATGGTAAAAGCTTTAAAGAACCAAGATCTTATCTATATTGTCCTGGTGTAATCGAGATTTTGACACTCGGAGATTAATTTTTTTTTTTTTTTGTAACTCTGCAGATTTCAGACACGCACTTGTGTTGGAACCAAACAACAAGCGAGCGTCTCTATCAGCCGAGAGACTACGAAAGATGTTCCAGTGAAGCTTTCTTTGCTTGTCCGCACGTCGTTGTTCATTGAGCAAAACGTATGTTCCTTACAAATGTATCCAAAAAGAGTATAGGGCCAATTTTGTTACAATCCTCCCCATATTTAGGCATTTTGTTTAGATTACACTTTGCGAGTCTTCGCCGAAAATGGAATCAAAATATTACGTTGTAACGGAGTTATAGCGTCCCCACTAAAATTGGGTTGCAAAAAAAAAAAACTAACGTTCATCGTTAACACCGGATACCGAAACTCCCGGTCGTCTTCTGTTATTCATTGTGAAATTAGGTCATCCCTTTTAATATACGTCGCCTGTATCCATTTCTTTCACCGCACGCTATCTCCTCCCCTGTGAACGCTTCGCTCTAAAAGAAAAACAGAGCTAAGAGGAGGAGAGAAAACAAACAATTAAACTTTTCATCACGGTGAGTTTTAATGTTTGATACTTTATCTAGACATGTTTGGCGCTTGAGATTGTTTTTTTCAGACACAAATATTGAGATCTAAATGACGTGTGTTGTGCAGTGGAAAGCTTGATATAAGATCGTGGAGAGAGAGCAATATATACAAAATTAATCAAAAGGTAAATGAGCACGACGGGTCCGGCAAGGAAAAGCTCCCTAATGGAAACTCTCTTGGGACTCCTTAGAATCCGCATCAAACGTGGCGTCAATCTCGCCGTCCGTGACATTAATAGCAGTGATCCTTACGTCGTCGTTAAAATGGGCAAACAGGTTTTATGTTACTACAATCATGGAAAATTACAATTTCTCGATATTTGAATAGTGCCAATATTAAATTTAATGTTTTTTTTTGTTGTTGCAGAAATTGAAAACTCGTGTCATCAACAAAGACGTAAATCCAGAATGGAACGAAGATCTGACCTCTCTCCGTCACGGACCCCAGTCTTACCGTTCTCTTGGTAATATTATTCATACTAAATCATATTTTTGTAATTTTATGATTATGGACGACCATATGTGTTGGTATGTAGACGGTGTACGACCACGACATGTTTAGCAAGGACGACAAGATGGGTGATGCAGAGTTCGAGATAAAGCCCTATATCGAGGCTTTAAAGATGCAACTTGACGGTCTTCCTAGTGGTACCATCGTCACCACGGTTCAGCCATGTCGTCGCAACTGTCTAGCTGAGGAGTCTAAAATAACTTGGGTCGACGGTAAGCTCGTCCAGGATCTCGTTCTCAGATTACGACATGTTGAGTGTGGAGAGGTCGAGGCTCAGCTTCAGTGGATTGACCTCCCTGGCTCCAAGGGTCTATAAAACGTGTCTTCTATTTATAATTACCGTTACTATTTGAGGGTTTTCTTTTGAATTTGAATTAAACCTCAGAAAACAAAACAAGAACTGAACCATGTTGAAGTACAAAACGCGTATTAATCCATGCATGAGAAGAGTATGAGGATTAGGAACGTTTGAGGGATGTTTTGTTTCCCATATGGTGATCGAGTCGTATATATTATTGTCCTTGTATATTTGGATTAGCTATGTGCCTTGAATAAAAGCTTTGATTACCACGAACAACTAACTTTATTTACATGTGTGTTTATATAGTGATAAATACCTATATTGTGATGTTTATATCATATATGTTCCATAAATTTTCATGAGTTCAGTGATATTTAACCAAAAGAAGAAAAATGATGCAAACTCAGCCATAATCTATAAGACATAAACGTTTTGATAACATTAAAATCCATCATGGCACCATTGACATTGGTAGGCCTTCTCAACGATTTTGATATCAGAAGTTAATGCTTATGGACTTGGGTGCTGAAACACACCACATGTAATTAATTGTAGCGAACAAGATTCACCTCTAAAGTAACCCTGGATCCTTGCGAAGAAGTAGGAAAAAGGGTCGAAGTGAAAAGAGCCAACGGAGATATTAGGTGAAGAGAATCCAGGTGTACTATAATGAGTGATCCACCATCGTCAAAAAACGACACAACACGTGAACCCATTGTTGTCGTTTAATACAACGTGTCTTGATGATCACCATCAGTAGTGTGTCAAATGACTGTGATAACACTGAAGCGTCTTCTTCTTAATTCCGAAAAGGTTAAAAGAGATTCGACTCTAGTACTACTTTTTCTCATTTTTATTGGTTTGATAGATCCCAGTGGACCCAAATTACGGTTCCCTATGAACGATCTAGAGATTCCCTTCCACCAACTCCCCCAAATTACTCAATTAGTTTTACAAAAAAAAAAATTATGTTGTTTAAATTTGTTTGACCTGGAACTCTCATTTCCAAGAAACTTACATCCATATTCTTCAAAACAACCCGGTATGTTCTGAATTTTGGTAGCGTTTTTAGACATGCCTATCATTTGAGATTTTTTTTTTCTTATGAAAAGATGTCACTTGAGGAGATAGACCACACATTTGCATGCAAACACTTGGATATTTGTCCAAACAAATTATTGTGCATGAGACCAACCAATAATGCACACATCCACCAAAGGGTGTACATAACCCATAACTTCTCTCATTTCCACACATGCTCGTCTCGCTATCTTATTCTTCTCAAGTCACCCATTTTAATAAATTTTAAAATGCCACTTTAATAATATTTGAATATACAGTAAAAATTATATAAATTAATAATATTGGGACTACATGAATTTATTAACTATAGAGTTATTAATTTAAGAAATTTTCTTTTTTAGATTTATTATTTTTAGAAAAAAAAATTAGTGTAGAAAAATGAGAATATTTCTTTCATGATATTATATTTTAGTTAAAGTTTCTAGATTTGATTTTTAACTAGTTTAGTAGATTACTGATGTATTTTATGCATGATGAATACATATTATATATTACAAATTCACTTTTATATGTAATTCTATAAACTAAAAATAAAATTAGAGTTGAAATTCATTTTGAAGAAAGATACACAGTACAAAAATTGTATAGTATTTACAAATTTATTGATTATTAATTTATATGTAGTTAATACGTAAAAATATCGTGTTTGAATCTATAAAATATTTATACTATTAAAGCATAATTTTTATTAAGATTTTGCCTTTAATTTTTGGAGTTATTTATGAAACCATGCCACTGACATTTTGTTTTAATATACATTTTTATTTAAATTAAATAACTATAGATTTCATATATTTTTTTTTTTTGAAAAAAAGATTTCATATATTTATGGAAACATTAATTACCATAAATATATGAAATATATAATTACCATAGATTTCATATATTTATGGTAATTAATGTTTTCATATTTTGTGTATACCAATAAACTTAATTTCTTTACAAACTATAATTTTTATTTAATTTGAACATTAAAATTTCATTTTAATAATATATATTTATAGTTGATGCATTATAAGTTACTTTATATAATCAGCCTATTTGGTAAGAAACACAAAAAAATATTATCTATACTATTAAAGTAGAATATCTATTAGAATTTTGCCCTGAAGTTATTTACTAAACCATGTCACTGGCATTTATTTAAATATATATATATATATATATATATTTAAATTAAATAACTAAATATTTCCTATATTTAATTATGGTAATTAATATTTTCATATTTTTTGAATAATAATAAATCTAGTTTCTCTGCAAATTTTTTTGGACAAATATCTAAGTGTTTACATGCAAATGTGTGATCTATCTCCTCAAGTAATATATTTGCATAAGAAAACAAAAATCTCAAATGATAGGCATACCTAAAAATCTCCATAATTAGATAATTAGAAAAAGAAAATTTAACAAATACCATGAAACAAGTTAAACAAACGAATCAACTTTTTATACATCAAAAAATAATCCCGGATTTTTAAAATTGTTTATGTAATATTTTCATTATTGTAATAACATAATTAATCAGACGTTAAAAAAAAATTACAGTAAAAAATATTAGCCACAACATAAAGACTCCAACATTAGGTTTACTAAAGATTTACAAGTAGAATTTTGACCAAAGAACTTTTTGGTTCCTTCAATTTATAACCGCGTATGTTGTTTTTATTATTTACCGCGTATGTTGTTTATATTATTTACAGTCAAAGACAGTGAAAGAGAGAGGGCAACCTCGAAAACGACGTCACCGTTTCCCTATAAAATCGGGCGCGCAGTTAGCCACTTTCTCACCCACACAAACATATTTCTCTTTCTCTCTCTGATATCGTAAACACTCGCACAAAAAAAATTAACATTTGTTTCCTGAGTCATTGTGAATTGATGCAGCAGAGAGGCCGATCCGTAAACCGTAGATCACGAAGCTTCTCTAGATCCAGACTCGCCGTCGAAGGCCACTGAAAATCATCTTGTTCTCTCTCTCGCAAACAAATATTTTTCCTTTCTTATTTTTTCTTAAATTCCCGACGACGAAACACCTTTTTTTCCCCACAATGGCAGCAGCATCGTACGGTGAGATCTCCGATTAGAACACGTTGTTACAAAATTAAAATGATTATATTATGAGTTTAAAATAATCGAGACTGTTTTATCTGAATTAAGATTTGATTTTTGTTTAATTGATGGAATGATAATAATAATAATAATAAATAATAAATAAATGATGTGGGGGGAGCAGAGGCAGAGCGTGATGTCCAGAAGAATTACTGGATTGAGCATTCCGCTGATCTCACTGTTGAAGCTATGATGCTCGACTCCAGAGCCTCTGATCTCGACAAGGAAGAACGCCCTGAGGTTTACCTTTTACTTTTATTTTTCTAAATATATATTTTTGTTGATATCTTTGTTGAATCTTATTGGTTTGGTTTTAACGCTGCAGGTGCTCTCTTTGCTTCCACCCTATGAAGGCAAATCGGTGCTGGAACTTGGAGCTGGTATTGGTCGGTTCACTGGTGAATTGGCTCAGAAGGCTGGTCAACTCATCGCTCTTGACTTCATTGATAGCGTCATTAAGAAGGTTTTCTTTCTTTCACATTCTTTAAGGTAGTTGTTTTTACGCGTAATTGCTCATCACTTGTTAATGTTTATTGCAGAATGAGAGTGTCAACGGGCACTACAAGAATGTGAAGTTTATGTGTGCTGATGTCACATCCCCTGACCTCAACATCACTGATGGATCCATTGATTTGATTTTCTCCAACTGGCTTCTCATGTATCTCTCTGACAAAGAGGTATATTAAGATCTCATCCTTTTATATCATTAAGTAGAGCGATTCAGTTTTTTTTTTTAATGGTTTTGGTTTGGATGCAGGTGGAGCTTTTGGCTGAAAGGATGGTTGGTTGGATCAAAGTTGGAGGATACATTTTCTTCAGAGAATCTTGCTTCCACCAATCTGGTGACAGCAAGCGCAAATCCAACCCCACTCACTACCGTGAACCCCGTTTCTATACCAAGGTTCTTACTTTTAACTTAACTGGATTTTCATTTGTTTAGCGGATTAAGGATAGTTAGAATGCCTCTGCTTAAGGATATGTTGAGATTTATGAGAGTTTCAGTGGCTTTGAAATTGAAGATTAAAGGGTACATAAACACTTGATAGAGTGAAACGTAAATGTTATATTGTGCCTTGGTGTTTGCTTGTTTTGGTTTATCGTATCTTTGAAGTAATGTATTGGAATACTGAAGTTCACTTCCGTAGAAGTTATGTGGCATTTAAAAAAGTCTATTATGGTGAATAAATGCAGGTGTTTCAAGAATGTGTGACTCGAGATGCTGCTGGGAACTCTTTTGAGCTCTCTATGATAGGGCAAAAGTGCATTGGAGCTTATGTGAAGAACAAGAAAAATCAGAACCAGGTAAATCAAGACTAATGTCTATATCCTTTTACTCCAAGATCTTTAACCACTGATAGCACTCTTTGTAATTGTGGAATACAGATTTGTTGGGTTTGGCAGAAAGTCAGCTCACAAAACGACAGAGGCTTCCAACGTTTCTTGGACAATGTTCAGTACAAATCCAGTGGGATCCTACGCTATGAGCGTGTCTTTGGACAAGGCTATGTGAGCACTGGTGGAATCGGTAAAATCCCTTTGCTTTTGCTTGTGTTGTGTTGTGTTTTATACGATCAGTATTTACATGTGTTTGTGTTATGTTTCCTTAATAGCAGAGACAACCAAAGAGTTTGTGGAGAAAATGGATCTGAAACCAGGACAGAAAGTGTTAGATGTTGGTTGTGGCATCGGTGGAGGTGACTTCTACATGGCTGAGAACTTCGATGTTCATGTGGTTGGTATCGATCTCTCAGTCAACATGATTTCCTTCGCACTGGAACGTGCTATTGGACTCAACTGCTCGGTTGAGTTTGAGGTCGCGGATTGCACCACAAAACATTACCCGGAGAATTCGTTCGATGTCATTTACAGCCGTGACACTATTCTGCACATCCAAGTACACAAACCTTATCTCAGTCAGTTGTTCTCTCTTGGAAGTTTTATCACTGTGAATGCTTAACTCAATTCTCTCTTTTTTTTTCCTTCTTTTAAACAGGACAAACCAGCTTTGTTCAGGACTTTCTTCAAGTGGCTTAAACCGGGAGGCAAAGTGCTCATCAGCGACTACTGTAAGAGCTCGGAAACTCCATCTCCTGAGTTTTCTGAATACATCAAACAGAGAGGATATGATCTACATGATGTTCAAGCTTATGGGAAGGTTTGTTTACTTTTGTCGAAGCTAAGTTATTGTATGTGTCAAAACCCTTTTTTCTGTAACTCTTAACGCCAAATATTCAATGTATAGATGCTAAAAGACGCAGGCTTTAACGATGTGATCGCAGAAGACCGTACTGATCAGGTAAACGAATCTAAAGTATATATACGTTTTGAAAACGGAGAACTATTAGGTTTTAACAGAGTTTTTTTTGTTTCGGATTATACAGTTTATGAAAGTCCTGAGACGTGAACTAGAGAGGGTGGAGAAAGAAAAGGAAGAGTTCATCTCCGACTTCTCCAAAGTCAGGTATCTTTTTCTTTGTTTCCAAAAAGTTCATATAAAATAAAACTGTATCTATTGATTCATTGTTTAGAGTTAACTAACAAAGCTTTATGAAAGCAGGAGGACTACGAGGACATAGTTGGAGGATGGAAGGCAAAGCTGGAGAGAAGTGCTTCGGGTGAGCAGAAGTGGGGACTTTTCATCGCCAACAAGAACTAATAATAACCTCTTTTACCTTTTAAATGCGTGTTTTGCTTCTTCAATAATAAAAAAAAACATCATTTCCGTTTGGCAAATGATGTTATGTGGACTTTGTGTGTTGTTTGTTTCTGTTTTCGGTTAGATACATAAACCGAATTTCGTTTGGTTCAATCTTTGTTTCCTATCACAATTTGTTTTAAGAATAATTATAATTATAATATTTGGATTTTCAATTTATATTTCTGTAGCAATGTGTTTTGGTGGAACCGGGCTATTCATATTTAAATGTTTTTTCAGCTGTGGTTCGGTTCAATCAAATCTGCACTGTGCATCATCACTCATTCACTTGATATAAAGATTGTGATGGAACCAAGTTACCAAGGCTAAGTCAACCTATATCTCCATATTAGGGCAAGCAACATTATTGGCGTCCTACGCCTGATATCTTAGTAATAAAGGTATTAAAATTAAAAGAAAAATAGCCAATAACATTTGGGACGCTGCTTAATTAAGAAGTTTTCGATGTCGTCCTAACGAGCTATGTGGCGTATTGCGAATGGACGATGATATTTTGTTAGAGCAAAATCGATTTGGGAACGAGATTCACTTTCATCGTCTTGCGCCTCTCTTTCAATAGCGATTCAGAGAGAGGTTTTTTCTCGACGGCGCATTTCTCTCGACGGCGCTTCTCTATTTACGGTGGTTCTCTCTCAACGGCATTTTTCTCTCAACAGTTCTCCTCTCGTTGATTTCGATCGCAGTCCGAGGAACTGTTCTCTCATCAACAGCCAGTGAAAATAGCATTTATTCTCTATTTAACTTGTATTTCACCAATCAAATGAATAGTCACTTTTGATATTTACTTTCTCTTGAAATAACAAGAAAGATACACTAATATTTACTCCATGTTTTGTTAGAGTAATAAGATTTACTCTATTTTTTTTTTCCTTTTTCCTCATTTTATTTGTCACTCTTCTCCACTTCTTTTTTTTTCTCGTTAAACACTATATCCAACCAGTCACACTGTTAAATTAGACCACCATTTTATTGTTTTGGGCATTTTGGCCCAAAAAGAGTGAAGATAGTTGAAGCTGTAACTTCTGAATGAAAATTCAAGACTTATGTTACAACATAAAAGGTATGGGTATCAAACCAAGCTAGCATACATTGCTTTGTCTTGTGATGACTCAGGGGTCAAACCGTTAGTTTTTTATTAGAAAAAAACACATTCCAATTCATGTCTTGTCAGAGTTAAGAAAGAAAAAAAAGGAATAGATTACAACGTTGGCTTCTTTTTCCATTTAAAACATTCTTCTTCTAAGAAAACCCTAGACAGAAAACCCTAGACGTTAAGAGAGAAAAAAAAAAATTTCTTTTATAGTTTCAAACCGATGGAAGAAGGTTTCTATAGCTCCGTCATCGGTTTGTTTGATTCGCTTTACTTCTCTTTCCTTGATCTGATTTACTTCTGGTTGTTTATTTTATTCGATTGCCAATTTATTTTAAATATGACAAAGTTTTTTATTGTTCTTTTGTATGTTTCTTCCAATAGATTTGGAAGGACAAAAGTTTCGGTTCAATTGAACCGTTTAGAAAAAGCAATTGACAGATCTATTACGGATGGTGGTGACGGGTCTTACCGGCTTCAATCATTGATGGTTCCTCATGTGATGGTGATGGAGTTCTTTCTGCAAATTATAGTTATTTTAAAAAGCAGTATCAAATTCTATGGGACGGTAATCTCGTTGACTCTATTATCAGTAATGGAGCAATATAAAGAGTTGTCTTGTCTCAGTGGTTTCTACTGGAGTATTAAAAGAGAGTGACAATCGTTTTCAATTCAGTCTGAAGCGTGGTGTTTTTGGATTAATACGAAGATAGTCTCCCTTGAGATTCAGCTATTCTAAAAGCAAATATTGAGTTTTTATGTGAAAATCTTTAGTCATCCATACGCAGATGTGTGTTATTTTACTTTGGATCCCTACTAATATATCTCTTTTCTACTTTTGTTTTGATCGTTCTTGTTGTTTAGAACTATTTACCTTAAAGGTTTAATAATAAAATCCAGCGTTAAAAAAATTCATGTCTTATCATTTTTGTTGTAATTTTTCTTTTTATCTAATAAAATACAAAACGATAGGTTATATAATTTATCTTTGGAAAACGCAGTTTTATCCCCTACATTATTTGAGAAACATTACAACATTTGAGACTTGATACGTATCATCACGAAAATGTTTTTCAGAATCCTTAAAAAAAAATAAGTTGTTTCATCTAAACATATAGTATACTATATATTCATTAAACTGATTATAGAATTAATTATTAATGTACAAAAATAGAGAGAATTTTAAGTTTACAACAATAAAAATACGAAATTACTTAATTTGATCAAAATATACATGATAATTAATTATTTTAAATAGTAAAGATTCAATAATAATTTGTACATTCTCTATCATTTTATTTAATTTTATATTATTAAAATATATTAAACAATTAAATTAATCATATAATAAAAATTAGATTTTTTTTTCTATATGCTATCTTTTGAAATTTTGAAAAACGACTATAAATTTATAAAACTGTTAAAAATTCCACTTTAGAAAATTTTCTGATCCTTGTTCATAAAGCTATATGACTAAAATTCTTATTTAATATATATATATATATATATATTTAATATCGTTTAAATTAAACTATATACCATATAAAATGCATAGATATTTAAATCTCAATTGCATTGAAAAAGTACTAAGAATTTAATATTTTAATTTCAAAATTTTCATTTAATTTGTAAAAATAAATATAAATTACTAATAACATTTAAAGTACCATATATAAATTTCGTTCTCAATGATTTAAATTTTTGTAATAGAAAATAGAAATAATCATAAACTATATAAATAAATAAAAAATTTTGATAGATAGTCATATTAAAAATATATTATACATCTACGTTAATATGATTTAAGTTTAATTATAAATCATATAAAATAAATAATAAATAATTTTGGATTTATTTACCATAAAATCATTGTAAATAAATAAATGATATTTTTATTTAATATTCACACCAATTTAGTTATACACGTAATAGTTATCTAGAGATCAGTAATTTAATATAATTATTATTTTATTTTATAATATTTAAAAAACATAAATAAATAATAATTCACAAAATATTTGTGTATAAGACATTCATTTCGTGCAAGATGTGGATCTTAATTTAGTAGTATATTTCATATACAAATTGTAAACTTATATATTTGAAGCTTAATAACATTTTTAAAAGTATTTATCGAATTAAGGTGTTGGTGTTAGTGGATCACTCATATCCAGACATCTAACAGACATGTTTAAGACTGCCATTTACAGTTATTTAATCCTCAAAGTCTGTTTTGTTAAACTCTGGAAGTGGAAGGCATATAATGGATGGGTTTATTGACTTATTCCCACCCAGATTTGAGTTCTTCATTGACATCCCTATCTAAAAATATATAGATCTCATTGAGTATAGTAGACATATTTTTTATTAAATTGTTTAATGTACTTTCACTCGTAGGTGAAGCCTGAGAGTAGCAAAAGAAATAAATTAAATAAAACCAAAAAAAAAACATTCCACCGAGCATAGCCATAGGACTGTGCAATATTAGACTGTGGAGAGGAGATAAATACAAAGGCCTTGAAACCACCACATACCAAGACTAGATTCTTTAGACTCCTGTTTAGGTTTTGACCCAACCCTATCTACACACACCTACTCTTTTTTTGTAATCACACTGTCAATTTCAATCTCTTTCATGTCAATTTATTTGCAATATCTATTAATTAAAACTTTACCAATGGTCGATTACTAACAGTACAAACCAATCTTGAGTATTGATACATCATTCCAGAAAAAAAACACCAACATATCTAGGTAGACTGATTGGCAAAATTAAATTATATAGCTACGACCCTCGATAGCCAGTTAACGTAGAAATTAATAAAACAGAGAATGTGATGCAGTCTTACATTGTCAGAATATTATATATTGTCTAATGTGAATGTGTGTATAACGTATACACCTACATATGGGGCATACATGTATTATGATGACCTCATGATAGGAGAGATTCACTGACAATAATATAATAAAAGACTTGAAAATATAGGCTTTAATTGTCTAATTTTGATAAATTTGGTTTTGTCTCGCAAGACTCGAAGGGAGAGAAGGAGTGAAAGAAGAATCACATGACACATTCAACCAAAAATAGGGAAAATAATATGCAGAGAATAAGAGGAGGCGGTTGATTCACAGCCAAGCCCAGCCAACCCAACCAATGGTCCACCTCAATGCCTGCCACCATTTTGCCCCTCTCACAGTCTCATCCCTTCTCCAGTCTTGTCAATTCCTCTCTGTCCCACCCTCTTCTTCTTTTAATTTGTCTCTTCCATCTTTGGGTGTTTATTAAAAAGGTTCTCCGAATTATCAATGACTAGTGTCGGTCCACTATTCACCTATTTTTTGGTTAGATTTTTAGTTGTCATTTTATGTTCAAATTAGTAATTAGTTATTGAATGTACGACATTTTATCTTATAAGAGATCATTTCTTTCGTGTAAATTACCATGGACGTGTGTGTTTGGGACAACTTAAGAAGGCCGTCACATCTATCTTATTAAAACATAAACATTCTGTTGGACCTAACATTTATTTTGTAAGTTTTTAAATTAAATACACATTTATACTTTATAGTTAAACATACATTAAGTCACTAATGTTCCTTTCTTTATACTACTATCCATGTTTCCAAACAATATACTTATTTCTTTATACTACTATCAATGTTTCCAAACAATATATTTTTTATACTACTATCAATGTTTCCAAATAATACAATAATTAATCTTAGTTATTTTATATCTATCATTTTCTCTTTAAAATTTTGTAGAAACGTCATAATTTCATAAATTGCAAAATAGTAAACTTTAAAATTTCGATTATAAGATTACAAATTATGAAACTATTACAATTTAAATTCAATTAGATTACATATCGGTCATCCATCAGTTCAATCGGTTAGTCTCGGGTTTTAGTGATTTTTTAATATGAATATTTTAAAAACATAAATTGAATTGTCAGATCTTCGGATTAACCGGTATAATCACAATCGGGTTGAATTTAAAAATACTGATTTAAATGCAAAAATATTTTAAATACACACTCTTTAAAAATAACCAAAATATTTGTTAAATTATTAGTGAAATTTTTCATCGTAAATTATCCCGCGCTTCAAAAGCGCGGGTCAAAATCTAGTTATCTATTTAAATGTCAAGATGTCATGAATCAGGGAACATAAATAAATTATCTACTACAAATAAAGCATAAATAAATTATATGTATACTTATAATGAATATTTTCATACAAATATCTAAAGTATCAAAAATGGTAGATGTTTCAAAACTATATAAAATCATATCTCAATGGTATCCATGATAAAATATAAATAGAATATATCTTTTAACATCTGAACTGAGAATCTCCATTGGCGATACTCTAGAATGATTTTAGGTTACTCTTTGTCGTCTTTGTATTTAGTATTTACATACCCATAAGTATGAATCAGTTTTATTAGTACATTGTGGTTCTTGTTTTAGACTTCTACTACAGCTAGGGGCTTTCTCTAGCTAGAGAAAAATACCTAGAGATAAACCACTCTTGCATGAAATAGTACGTGTCCCATATATATCTATAAACTATATACTTCAGAAAAAAACATTTGTGTGCGCGCCTAGGCGGATGAGAGGTTTCTGCTTTATATTAATAAACATTAATTTATGCGAATCTATATGTTTATATATACTTTGATCATTTGAGTTAGCGACTGCTTTGATCAAAGAAAAAAAGGTTAGCAACTGCTTGAAATTAGCCATCTGTCATCAGATAACATTCGTATCTTACAGTATTGAGATTCCATGTTAATTGGTCATCTGCTTTCCCTGACCGATATATGATTATTGGATTATTATAATCTCTAGCTGTTATAAAGCTTACTATACATATAGTATATTACGTCACTGATGATATTATGATAAATCCAACGAGCAGAAGACACAGATTTGTGTGATCCATGGAAATAACCAAAAGATTACACTTAATTTACCAATTGATCTTCGTTCTTCACGAGAAGATTCATGTTTCTTTCTTTACTAACAACAAAATATACTACTTAAACCAAGCGCTCGTAGCTTGGTGGTAAAGGAGATACAGCTGTACTATCCGCCACCCGGGTTTGAATCTTGGCCACAACGGATTTAACATCCTTTCCGTTGGGGCGCTGGACTCTTTTTGAGGGATAATTAGAAATGTGGCTACCCAGATACTAGAATTATCAAAAAAAAAAAAAAAAATACTAGTTAGTGTATATTGTATCTGTGGTAGTCTGTTGACTATGCGCGTACCCATTAATATTTTCTCTTCTTGCTTTTCCCTTTTGTCGTATGGATTGATTAAAGTTATGTTTCTTTTGCTTACTTCCATGCTCGCAAGACACACACAATCATCATGGAGAAAAGCAAATCAAAGAGAAGAGGATGGAATAATGATGCATCAAAATAAGCTATACAAACATATGAACTCACTCTCTATCTTTCTTCTAAAATTGTTATTAAAGAAAATAATGTCACTGAATCGTACAACGAAACATAAAAGAATGAATGAATCTTTCAGAAAAAGAAGGAAAGTGTCGGGGACTTCTTCTATGAATAAGCTACTCAATTTTATTATTCTTCTGATTTTTCTTTTGCCATGTCTCTTCTATCCTCTAAAAGCCACTTGTCTTTCATTTTCTCACGTTCTCTCTCTCATATATCTTGTATTTCCCCCACATTCGAAATCAATCATGGCTAAGTCCATTAGCAATGGAGAATCAATTCTCACCAAATCTCTCAACAATATAAAAAAGGAAAAATTACAAAAATAAGTAAGGCTTCGAATGATAAAAACAGTTCAAGCAGTGCAGATCAAACAGATCAAGGGAATCAAGTAGGAGAAGCCTAGCCCTGGGCATTCGGGTGTTCGATTCGGTTTCGGGTAAAAATCATTCGGTTTCGGATATATCGGATATATGATTACTATACCCAATCGGTACTTATGAGATTTCGGTTCGGTTTCAGTTCGGTTCTGCTTCGGTTTCGGATCGGTTTCGGATATCCATTTAATATGTGAATCAAATATATATAGATAAAATATTTTAGTTAACATGTTAATCTAAGTGGTCTACTGGTTATATACTTGTATAATCGTCAATCCAAACAAAGTTCGAGTTTCTAAAATGTTAAATTTTATAATTTTATAAGTATTTACTCTATTTTAATATAAAAATAACATATATATTTATAATATAAGAGAGAATATGAAAGACAATGTGGTCTCGTGGTAACAATGTTCTCATCCTTCTATCCAATTCAGGTTCGAGTGGTATTCATGGCATTTTACTTTGTTCTCACTATTCCTATCTAATTCAAGTTCGAGTGGTATTGATGGCATTTTACCTTATAGCAGAAAGTTTAAACTTATTTTTTCGGATATTCGGATATCCATTCGGTTCTCAGTTCGGTTTCGGTTTGGTTACGGTTTTTCGTATATAGAATATAGAAACCGTTCGGGTATTTTAGGATTTCGGTCCGGTTTCGGTTATTTCGAATCGGTTTCGGTTCGGTTTTTCAGATCCTATTTTTTTGCCCAGGGCTAGGAGAAGTGCATATTAAACAGATAAAGTAAGATAAGTGCAGATCAACCCGATCAAGTGATTTGATATAACTGTGAATGGTAAAAGCAGTCAAATAATGCAGATCATATACTTAAGTAATAAAATTTATACCTAAATAATAAAATATAGTATAATATTAAATACAAAATAAACAAAGTAAAACAATTTATGGAAAAGTATATTGATTTGCCCATAATATATTTCTAATATTATTTAAAACTGAACCAAACATGATCAGAAAAAGTAGTATCGACCTAAACCAAAATTGACTAAAATTCTAATGGGTTATCCTGAATCGAACATGAACCGAAATTTATAAATATTCGAATAAATATGAATGACAAATAAAATGCAGATTGTCCACTATAGCAGGAGATATGCTTTTTATCTTCCCTTCCACTCATACGTTAAGAGAGAAGTTATTCTTTTACCATGGACATGGCAGCCCAGTTGGTTTAAGCGCATGCGTTGGTGCTGTTGTACTCCTCTATTCGATCCACCATGGGAGGAATATTTTATGTCATAGACCTTGTTCCTATGGTATCAGTGTATGTCGGGTTCCGGATCTGGGAAATTATGGGCCTTGTTCCCCGAAACCTCCAGATAATTAAAAGAAAGACAGTTTTTAAAAGACAGTTTCTACACTTGCTCTATTATAAGTGGGTAAACCATTTTCATGTTGTAATAATTTATTTTAAATACTTCCTATTTTTAGAAACAAAAATAAAACTATGCACATTGCTAATGACCTAAGCTTTCTATTGCATTGATTAGCTATACTTATATAAAATGTAGTCTAGTTCAATTAAAATACTATTAAATAAAAGAGATAATTGGATTGTCTGCCTCTAAATGAGCCCTTAATCAGAGCTTTGCATCTGATTTGATAGTAATATTTTTGTCGGTTTTACCCCCTACATCATGCATACTAACATATCAATAGAGGTGTCGATCCTCTGAAACTCTCTGCTATTTTACTGTGGGTTGCAGCAAAATTCCTTTCTTCAAGGAGTATTCTCAATTTAATAATTAATTATTTAAAAATTAATAAAGATATCGATAGTTTTTGTTGTCGAGAAATCAAAAGCATCCAAACCATCAACATTAATTATATTCTTTCTCTTTCTTTATCTCAAGATGAGTTTAAAAATTCAGAGAGATTTATCACAAAATAAAAATTTATAAGTAGTTATTTTGCTCCTCGTTTCAGTGATTTTGTTTGTTCATAGTGTCAACGAACAAGGCAAAACTCGATTTACAACATATACGGTAAACCGAATCCTGCTCGTGTTATAATTTTCTGAGAATTATCTTTCAACCTCACAAGCTATTTTTCTTCTTTTTATATATTCCTTTAGTTTCTTTTGTTTTTTTCTAAATCTTTAAATCTCTTTTAAATTTGAGTCATGTTTGGTGGTGTAGATGAAAACTGTTTAGATCCAGAATCAGAGTAGTTGATGAAATTTCTTTCTACAGTTAGGAAGCTGTTAAAAAGTGAAGAAGAAGACAGAGATGATGCAAGTGAATTTGTGATGCTATTGTTAAGTATAGATAACATTTATGTTAGCTAACATTTTTCCTAGTGCCCGATATTATTTATGTTTAGTGGGTCTTCAGTTTTTAGGTGCTGTTCAAGATAAATATTTTATAAAGTGTTATTATATGACTTTTGCCAAATAATAATATGTTGTTAAGTGTTACAAACTATATGACATTGGTAGATATATGGCTGGCTAGATGCTACATGGTTTGCTAGGTGTTACATTTTGCTTGGTACATGTTTTACTAGCTGATACATTATTTTTTATCCGGTTCATGTTGTTGTAGTAGATAAATTGTTTTTATTTTATGCATGTTATTGATTCTCATAAAACTCTATACATACTTATGACCTGCTAACAAACATGTAGAACGTAATCCCATGTTATATGAGTTTGTGAACATGACTTAGACACTTTAGATCATCTATTGTGGTGTTTATGGTCGTAATCTCGCTTTTGATATATATATATATATATGTTTTGTATATATCAAAATCGTATGGAAATTTGAGCTATCTTTGATGTTGTAGATGAAAGTTGTGTCGGATCTGAGAAGGATCAGATGATGAACTCTCTTCCCATGATTGAGAAGTTGCTGAAGATCGAAGATGAACACAGAGTGATGTTTGTTGATACATATAACATTTATGTTAGCAATCATTTTACTTGTTACCCAATATTATTTATGTTTATTGGTGTATCTTTTGTTTTCTATTGCCATTTGAGATAAATAGTTTGTTAACTGTTATTATTTAATTGTCGCTAATTGATAATATGTGGTAAAGTGTTATAAGTTATGTCTTGTTAGTTTATATATAGTTGGTTAGATGATACATGACTTGTTAGGTGTTACATTTTGCTTGGTATTTGATTTATTAGTGAATACATTATTTGTTAGTTGATAAATGTTGTCTTAATAGATACATTATTTCTTTATTATGTATGTTATTGATTCTTTTTAACATGTTACACATAATCATGATTAGCTAACAAAGCATGTTGTATGGTTTGTTAACTGATATATGATTTGTTGAATAGACAGCTTTATTTTTAGTTTTGTAGATGGTAAATGGATTGGTACATGTTTTGTGAGTTAAGACGTTTTTTGATAAATAATTTGTTATCTGATAAAGTGATAAATGAATTGTTATCTGGTACATGTTTCCTTAGCAATCATTGTTAACAGGTAATAAAATATAGTATTTGCTAACTAAAAATATACCAACTAACACATATGTTATCAAGAACGGGTTTTTCTTGAACTTCTGATACACTACCGCATGAATTATGGTAGAAGAGAAATACCACAACACAAAATCACTATTAAAATGATTGGAAATTGAAATAAATTAAGATTTGAAACATAAAAGAATAAGAACAATGTTCACCGGAGAGAATTTTACGAAAGGAAATGACACTATTAATTCGTTGTATTGTTTGTTAACTGATATATGATTTGTTGAATAGGCAGCTTCATTTTTGGTTTTGTAGATGATAAATGGATTCATACATGTTTTGTGAGTTACTACATTTTCTGATAAATTGTTCGTTATTTGATAAATGATTTGTTATATGGTACATGTTTTCTTAGTAATCAATTGTTAACAGGTGATAAAATATAGTATATGCTAACTAAAAAAATACCAACTAACACATATGTTATCATGAATGGTTATTCTTGAACTTATAATACACTACCGCGTGAATTATGGTTGAAGAGAAATGCTACAACACATAATCACTATTAATATGATTGGAAACTGAAAGAAAATTATGATTTGAAACATAAAAGGATAAGAACAATGTTCAGCGGAGGGGATAAAACCGCCACAACCTGTCATATTAGAGTGTTTAGTGTTGAATCTTTCAGTGAGTTTAACGTGACTAATCATAAACAAATAAAAATATTTACCATATTTTCTTTCTTCATAGAATCACTACCATGGATCTTCGATCTCTGTTTTATATTTTGTAGATCTTCACCAAATTTTTTGAATCTTTGTAAGCATCTTAGTAAAAAAAATCATCTTTTTTTTTTAATTTTAGTAGAAGACAATAAAAACTAAAGTTTTGAATTTGAATTTTTTTTCTAAAAGCTTGATTGAGAAACGAAAGAGATGAGAATGGAGAAGGAAAACCATAAAATTGATTTAAAAAATAGAAAAAACATGTGGAGGAGAACCTTTTACTTTACCCATAGTCTCCACTCTGTCGCACACCATCCATAGTAATCTTGTGGTTTAAATTCAAGTAGCTAAGAACCTAGTCTAATGAACAGAACACTGACAAAACCCTGAGCATATATTCGCTTGTCAGAAATCTCTGCTCCACGCCGTTTGCTGTGTCCAAGATTTGAGGGCTAATGGATCTTATTTTGTTGAAAAGTGTGGGCATTAAGCTCTTTATGTCAATCATGATCCTCATCTCTAATTTGGACCTCCATTGAGTATATTCTCCTAATTTGCCCTAAAGAAAATGAAATCAAGTTGGCTTTTTCTCTTTCCTTTATATTAATGAGGTTGACCTTTGTTCTATCAAACTTTTCAACATCCAGGAATCCAATTTATTTTAAATACTTCCTCTTTTTAGAAACAAAAATAAATCTCTGCCCATTGCTAATGGCCTAAGCTTTCTATTGCATTGATTAGCTATACTTATATAAAATGTGGTCTAGTTCAATTAAAATATTATTAAAGAAAATGAAATCAGGTTGGCTTTTTCTCTTTCCTTTCTATTAATGAGATTGGCCTTTGCGCTCTATCAAACTTTTCAATCATCCAGGAATACAATTTCTTTTATACCTTCACCAAAGCTTTCAAATTTTATAGATAAAAACATTCTCCAAGTTATAAGTTAGAACTTTTAATCCCAAAATATACAACAAATGTTAGTTCATAATTTGGAATTTATGTTTCATTTGCTTAATTGCATTATGTTTTCGGTTGTTTGTGCATATATATATTTAGGCATTGATTCCTCATCATAATTTTTCGCTGTAAAATAATACTCCATCTGTTTTAAAAATACTTGATATTTTGGATGATGACACAAGAATTAAAAAAACATATTTTTCTGAAAGGTAGAATTAAAAATAAGAGTTAAAACTAATACAATCAATTTTCAAAAAGACTATAAAATATCATTGGTTATATAGATTTCAATAAAACTAAAACTAATATAGAAATATCAAAACATCATCTATTTGAAACATCTAAAAGTCTTTAAAACATCATCTGTTTTAGAACAGAGGGAGTACTTAATTAGCATTACATTTCAATTAAACAGTAATATATTGTGAATTTGTGAACGCCAAAACTAAAACAAAAGCACATGAATTAGAATGTATTTTGGTTTATGATTACTCCGATTAGAAATAAGGTTCTTTGAATATATTTTACCTTTAAACACAAATACAAAATTGTGACATTGAAATATGATGAATATATTTTATATAAGTAGCAAATGTAAAGTCATTTTGTTGGCATGCAAGTGAAGAAAAAACAAAACAAGTCCCAAACCAAAGTCCTCCCACTCTCTAAGTCACTTCAACATCAACCCAATTCCTTTTGTCTCACGCACATTTATAACTCAAGATACGCATGCTAAAGGTGACAACTATACAGTATTATGGATCATGTGTGTTTATTTATAAGTATTTGTTGTGATATTTAGTCATTTTCTTTTATAATAGATAGTTTGGCCTTTTAAAAGGTGTACTGTAAAAACGAGTTCCCATTGTTGTAACACTTGATATCATCACCAAATACACTATATCACCGTTAATCCAAAACCCTAACTCACCACATCCTTATAAAAGATGAACTAATGGGTGTTTGTATTCCTTTTTAAGTTTTGTTTGGATGGTTTTAACATTTAAAGAAAGTGGTCCAAAGTGCATTTAAAGGCAAACGCCTATGAAATGTTAACATCAACACCATAAAGACACGTTACCCTCACTCCCAAACACTATAGCATGATTGATTACTTAACCTAGTTATCTTAAAACAGTAAAACACTAAACATGTTTGCTCTTGAAAAAAAAAAAGAATCAAATATGATTAGTTCTTCAATGGAAGAAACTCATAGAAACAGTGGGGGCCACTCTCTTTCTCTTTCCCACCATCTCTACCATTGTTACAAAATCCTTCTTTTCTCAGTGGAAATAGCTCTAGTGTTTGTTCTTGGTGATCCACTTCACCGTTTAAGCAATCTTCACGTCGTTCTTCATCTTTATTATCATCACAAGTTCCAGTGTTCGTTGCTGCTCCTGTCCTCAGAAATAAAGGTGAAACTGTGACGGTATCTTTAGCAGCGGAAACAGTACTGTTGCTAGTGGAGAAGTTAGACGAAACAGTAGTGGAATTGAGAATGAGTTGATGATGTTGTTGTTGTTGTTGTTGTTGTGAAGAAGGGTAATGTCCAGGTGCAAGCTGCATCATCTGCGACATGGCATTTCTCCCGGGAAAGTTTTGTCTCTCATCTCCTACATGACGACCATTGCGCTTCGTTGCTACCATCGCTATTGAGATAGGCTCCTCCTGATGATTAGGGTCATGAGGTTTCTAATATGCAAAAGAAAAAGAAGAAAAAATTAGTCAATTGCCATTGGAAATGTAAAATTTGGTAACGAATAAGTCAAAATCTTGGCAAAGCGACAAACTTTATGCTTTGAAAAAACGAATCACACAGACCCAAATTCCTGAAAAGGACAGAAGTCAAGGAGAATGAGACCGTTAAAAGCAGGGTCAAGACGGTCTTTTGAAGCATGCGTTTGAGTGAAAAGCACACTATTTCATGGAGATTCAGTGAAAAACGAAGTGAAAAACGATAAAAATCGATCGTACGTAGCAGATGTCCCGACAGAAAGGCAAGAGTCTGCAGCTTTTTGTATCAATCCATCATTCAGAAAAATAAATACTCAAAACAATACTTAATGGTTTTTTTTTGAGAAAACAATACTTAATGGTTAATACTAATATATAATTCTGTGGTAACAAAAATACTTATTTTTCCATTTCCCAATAAGCTAACATCATCTCTTTGCCTTTGTTTTTCATTTTCAATTTTTTTTAAGTTTCCAAAAGGAGAATGCACTTATTCTTAAGAGAATTCTCTTTGTAATCATATGCCAATTATATCATATCATAAACCCCTTAACTACATTCCCTTTCATCAGAAAATATAATGAATAGAAAACAAACATGCCTACAATATACGCATATAAATATACCTTTGGTTGTATGTCGCATCCGACCGAACATATCCAGTTCTTCGTCTGTTCAACCTTGTAACCTGTAAAATTCAAATAAACCTAAATTAAGATTTAATGTATTAAAATATGATTCACATTCTGTTTCTAGTATTATGGTCTCTCACTTGGTGGATATTTCTTGTCAAACCCGTGGTTTGAGACAAGACTAGTTGTTGTAAAGACAGATTCGTCGTGGCCATTTTCCATCTGTCGTCGCCGTTTTTGGCGTTCACGGGCTTTGTGATTTTGGAACCAATAGAAAACGTTTTTGCCTTCGATCTTCCCGTACCGTCGTAGCTGCGCCGTGATTTGTTGGATATGGTCAGCCGAAGGAGTTCTGGTTCCTTGTTGGTAAAGCTCTTCAAGAGCCTTTAACTGATCCGGTGTCGGATTCCACCGTGAGCTCACCATTAACGGTGGATGTTGAGGCTCTGAGTTTAGCATCATGAGCTCCCTCTTGTTCTGCTCAGCTGTCATTGTCGTCATCACTGCTTTACAAATCATAACAAGCAAGAAAAAAATGAGCATTGTGTTTTGCTAGATATACAGAACATTTAGAAAAGTATATTTTTTTGTGGGGGGAGAGAGAGACCCATGTTAAAGCGGTGGTCGGAGTTGGCGGCAGTTGGGCAAGATGAGAGGCGTGGGATGAGAGGACGAAGCTTTCTTCCTCCGTCGAAGGAATCTGCACCGCCTTCGTTGTAACCCATCATCCACATTTTGAACTTATTTTTATATTTTTATGTGTATTTTGGAGCGGAGAGAGAGATAATAATTAGATGTTCATAAAAAACTAGATATTAGGGTTTTGTTTATTTTACTGGAATTTTGAAGATGAGAATTATATGGTAGAAGGAGGAAATAGACAAATATATAGTAGAAAGTGATGGTTTATGGGTTTGAATGTTGAGATATCTTCTCTTATGTGAATGTGAGTATGGGAGCATGCAAATGGGGTTTTGCTAGCACACGCATATGTGTATATGTATATATACTGATAGATATAACGCGTTCTTTTAAAATTGTTTTTATTTTTTCACAAATTCACATTCACATAGATAGAAATAATCATTTATTTGTTTTCTCTGTTTTATTGCTTTTATTTTATAAACTCATCACCGGATTTCACAAACAAATCAACATTTTTATGTAAAAGAAGTAATAACACATTAACAAAATTCTTTTAATTTGATCAAAAACATACATATATAATAGAATTATTTTTGTATGAAGAATGTGATACATTCTTATAATGAATAGTATTATATATGTATGAATATTAATTCGCTATGGCTTGTTAATGTAAACTGTATCTTTTTCATACACATTAGACCCGAATGCATTCATACTTACATGAAAAATCTCCTCTATTCCAATTGTTCACTATAGCCTATAACTAAAAGAAGTTATAGTTCAGGAGTGCTTATGAACATGGTGCTAAACATGGGTAGTACAAAATTAAAAAGTCAGGTTAATTTGCGGATGAGTACACTACAAGCACATTGTAATTTAGCACACTAACTGACATACGTACAAATAGGACAGAATCCAAGAAGAACAGTAATACTAATTACAAATCATAAAAGACACTAATACTAATTACCGTTCAAACAAACAAATGGATTATCATGACGAAATACTACGTACGATGAAACAAAATTTTTATACTACTAATTACCTACATGGCCGGTGTTCTAATTCACTAAATGATTTTCTGGAATGATGTAACTACATTCTTAGTTTTATATTTGAAATCTCATACATGATTTTGAATGATGTAACTACACTCTTAGTTAAGTTTCAAAAAAAAAAATACATTCTTAGTTGTATACTTAATAGGACATATTATTATGAATGAAAATTGAAAAGGAAGAAGATGAGATTGACAAGTAAGTGGGGAGAAAGAAGAGATAGGAGAACGTGGAATTCTGGGAAATGAATGATATGGGGAGATGCGAAGGAGCTTAAAACGACGTGACATTCTCCCATCTGTCTCCATCACTCCTTTTCTTTCATTCTTTTTTTCCCTTTTTCATTTTTACTGCTTCATAATATATATACTACAGAATAAGTATTCGAGATAAATGTATATGTGTGTGGTGGCTTTCACTATTCTTCTTGTTCTCAACTGCCCCATTGCTTTGTCTCCTTTACACTCTTCACCTCTTCTCCCTTGTCTCTCTCAAACCCACTTTTCCATAAAACCCTTTTCTTCTCTTTGGGATCTTAAATCCTCCTTTTCTGTCTTTTCCAAGCCCTAATCCATTTGTTTTTACCCCATTTTTTGGATGTTTGCAATATATGTTAATCCTTGGTTTTGTAAAAGATATGCTAATTAATGTCGTGTCTTTTCTTTATTTGTTTTAATGATCATGTGATGGACAATGTTACATTGTGCTAGCTGGTTTGATGCGACTCATTAGCTATACATATCTAGATGTTACATTGACTATTGTAGAAGGCATATTAATTAGTAATGTAGGAAAAAATGTTAATATGTTTTGAATTAACTTGAAAATATAATTTTTATAAGAGGTTGATTTTACTGAAGTCGGCCGGCCGACTTTAGTTGATCTTTAAACTTCAAAGGAATTAAATTTGTGAATATTACTTCGGTTAATCATTCACATGATCAAATTTGTGATTCTAGTCTGGCTTTCTTCAAACTTCTATACTATTTGTTCCGAAGTAAACAAATTACCAATGAGTAATGAGTATACGTACTATATAATTCTGTTTCTTCTTCTTACATTTCCTTTTTAACAAGTAATAGATTTTGAAATAACGTTTTCAGCATAGTTTGTATCTTTTAAAACTCATGCATAAAGGTCTCTGAGAAATCTTGACATTACTACAATTGTATCTATTTCTCGTTTACAGAAGAATTATTGATGTCATGTCAGATATATAAAAACTCGATTGATAAATACTCCAACGAGTGGCTTACATTTGGACCACAAACCTAATGCATTGCACACGGTTTATCTGGTTTAGATTAAAGTTTGTCATGATTTATTTTTGTAAAAATACAAACTTAATTTTCTAGCTAACTTCATTTTTGTTTACACCATATAGAACTAATTAAGGTGTTTCTTTTTTGAAAAAAACTAATTAAGGTGTTATCTTTTCTTTTTCAACCAAAACAGTATATATAAAAAAAATAATTTTCACAAATATTTTAATATGTTATAGGTAAAATCATTTGTCGTGATTCTGTGTATGGATCTCTAGGTTACAAAAGATGTTGTTGTGATGGAATAGTGTACTATATGTAACTACATTTGATTTTTTTTTGACAACGAACTACATTTTATTAATGATGTTACAAATGACAAAAAAAAATTAATAGAACCAAGTACTTATGTTATCTTGAAGTTCGATCATAAATTCCATAAAAATTCAGTCTTAGTTAAAAGTTAATCATTTTAATTATAGCTTTAGCTATAGAAATATTCATCTACTAAAATTAAGAAAACTTTAAAGGGTTTTTTTTCATCACATAAATTTCTTAATACTCGCACAACACAGAGAAAAGTTAATAATATCCTCTACTATAAATTGGGCCAGGCTTACATACACAACACTACGCAGGCCCAATGAAAGGATTAGCCCCATCGAGCAATAAATAGTATACAAAGGAGAAAAACACTTTTGTCATATAAAAGCCAGTTTCAAAAAATTAAACACACTTGCAAAGTCATCATGTTCTTCATCTCTCGCCCGCGAGCCAAAAAAAACGGCTTCTACCGCACCTTCTTCTCCACGCCCCTCTCTTCCTCATCCGCCTCCGTATCAAAACCCCCTGAACATGTTCTCGACCCTCGATTAGAAGACGATGCAATACAACAAGAAGAACAACAAGACCGTCGACGCAGCGTCACCGACAGAGCTTACTGGAGAAGACGGATACACAGTCTCTGCACCCTCCGAAAACACCCCGAAGAGGCTCTTCGAATCATCGACGGCCTCACCCTCCGCGGATACCGTCCCGACTCGCTCAACCTCAGCAGCGTGATCCACTCTCTCTGCGACGCCGGGAGGTTCGACGAGGCTCACCGTCGCTGCCTCCTCTTCGTCGCCTCGGGTTTCGTCCCCGACGAGCGCACCTGCAACGTCGTCATCGCGAGGCTGCTCGATTCGGGGGCTCCGGCGAGCACGTTGAGGGTGATACACCGTCTGATCGGTGCCAAGAGGGAGTTCGTTCCGTCGCTGACGAATTATAACCGTTTGATCAATCAGATGTGTTTGATGTGTAGAGTGAGGGACGCGCATAGGCTTGTGTTTGAGATGAGGAGCAGAGGGCATAGACCGAACGTTGTGACGTACACGACTCTGATCGGTGGGTACTGCGAGATTCGCGAGATCGAGGTTGCGCGTAAAGTGTTCGACGAAATGCGTAAGTGCGGCGTGAGGGGTAACTGTCTCACGCTGAGTGTTCTTATCGGTGGGTTTTTGAAAAGGAGGGATCTTGGAGGAGGGAGGAAGCTGATGGAGGAGCTTTGGGGAGAGATGATGGATGAGAGTGATGATGCATCAGTGAAGTCGGCGGCTTTTGCGAATCTAATTGATTCTCTGTGCAGGGAAGGGTGTTTCAACGACGTTTTCGAGATTGCTGAGGATATGCCGCAGAGTGATTCCGTGAATGTTGAGTTTGCTTACGGGCATATGATGGATTCGTTGTGTAGATATAAGAGGAACCATGGAGCTGCGAGGATTGTTTATATAATGAAGTGTAAAGGGTTGAAACCTAGGAGTACATCTTACAATGCTATCATTCATGGTTTGTGCAAGGATGATGGGTGTATGAGGGGTTATCAGTTGCTAGAAGAGGGATGTGAGTTTGGTTTTTTCCCGTCTGAGTATACTTATAAGCTCTTAGTCGAGAGTCTATGCAAGGAGCATGAGACTGGTAAGGCGAGGAATGTTCTAGAGCTGATGTTGAGAAAAGGAGGAACTGATAGAACTAGAATATACAATATCTACCTACGAGCTCTCTGTGTAGTGGATAATCCGACAGAGATCTTGAATGTACTGGTTAGTATGCTTCAGGGAGACTGTAGGCCCGATGAGTATACACTTAACACAGTCATTGATGGATTCTGCAAGATGGGTAGGGTGGATGATGCCATGAAAGTTCTTGGCGATATGATGACAGGGAAGTTCTGCGCGCCTGATGCTGTGACTTTAACTACAGTGATGTGCGGCTTGTTTACTCAAGGAAGAGCAGAGGAAGCTCTTGATGTGTTGAACAGGGTTATGCCGGAGAACGGGTTAAAGCCAAGTGTTGTTACATACAACGCTGTTATGCGTGGACTGTTCAAGCTCCGCAAGGGAGTTGAAGCTATGCGTGTGTTTGATCAGATGGCAAAGGCAGGTGTGAGCGCAGATAATACTACCTATGCTATTATCATCGACGGGTTGTGTGCGACTGGTGAGGTGGATAAGGCAAAGAGGTTCTGGGACGATGTGATATGGCCATCAGGCAGACATGATGCGTACGTGTATTCAGCATTTCTGAAAGGTCTTTGTCGGTTTGGCAGTCTAAGCGACGCTTGCCATTTCCTATACGAACTGGCGGATGCTGGAGCGGTTCCTAATGTTGTGTGCTATAACATTGTGATTGATGAATGTAGTAGAAGTGGGTTGAGGAGAGAAGCGTACCAGATTATAGAGGAGATGAGGAAGAACGGTCAGGCTCCAGATGCTGTCACATGGAGGATATTAGATAAACTACACGATTCAAGGGCCTTAGCAGTGGAAGGAGAGTAATCTTTGGAACTCTGCAACCTCAGGGGAAAGTGTTTCAAAAGCAGTAAACTTCATGTTTATGGCATCTCTTACCTTTTTGATTTCATGCTTACTGATAGAATGTAAAGCTGCTTGGTGATCTTAGAATTGGTTAACTTATATATCACTAGGTCAAAGAGCTCAGATAGTTTAATACTAAGCTTAGATGAACTTAAATAGTTTTCTACAGCAACATGAGTGGTGGAGACATCAATCCAGACAGCTGTCTTAAAGATGTACAAAAAAACAAGCATTACAGACTGAATAATCTATTTATCTATGACACTGAAAACAGAACCAACCAATGCAAAGTGGACACCACCATGGTGTTTTAACTTGTACCACCGCTTTGCTGATGAGCCTGCGACTCCCAGAAGAGCCTGACGGTGGAATAGATAAGAGAAGGCTCAGCCATTGCGCCGTTACCATAGTCCCCACACGCCAATCTCTTCTTGATGGGAGGAATAAGCGTGACTCCAAGTTCATCAAGCGACAACAAATGCCTTTCCGTAAAAGGATTGTTCCACATCAAAGTATTCATCGCAGGTGCAACGAAAAGCGGTTTGCTATAATCCCAAGCTCGAATGATACAAGTCAGAAGATTATCACACAGCCCACCAGCAATCTATAAAGAGACAAAAAAAAAGTAAATTTCAGACAAAGAAAACTTCAAGTTAGGGTCTTTAGATGTTTTTACCTTCCCTAATGTGTTAGCAGACAAAGGAGCAATGACCAAAACATCAGCCCAGCTTCTGAGCTCGATGTGAAGCACAGGATCGCCGATCTTGTTCCAGCTCGACCACTCATCTTCATCAGTGTACAGAGTCACTTCCCCTGGGAGAGAGAGTCTGTCGACGAAATGAAGAGACGATTTCGTGACGATGGCTCTCACTTCAGCCCACTCTGTGAAACAATGACAGAGATTGCCGAATTTGATTGCCGCGACGCTTCCGCTTGCAGCGAGTAGTACACGTGGCTTCCTCGGAGAGGAGGGTTGCACTTCCATGTCTTCTCTGTCCCGTTTCCCAGTTTCCATGGCTCTTTGGAAATACTTACGGAACTAGTGGAAGGTGATGGATGTGTCGTGTTCGGCGAGGAACCCTAACCGAGAACAACCGTAGCTTGTCGTGAATATCAAAATGGTTTTAGAGGGAAGAGAGAGAGAGAGAGAGAGAGAGAGAGAATGGATAATCATTGCTCTCATTCTGGCTGGTTAGATGGGCTGTTACCTCTCTCTGTAGGCCTTGAATCTTTTATATGGGCTTTATACTGACATTTTCTTTATAATTTTATAAACTCTATTATACATAGTGGATAAAAATAAAATATTTAAAAACTAAAATTTATGTAATTATGATATTTATTTTGATTTAGATTGAAACTAAATACTTAATATTTGAAAAAATTAATTGATTCGTATGCCTTTTTCATTTTTTTCAGTCAAATATTAGAAAAGGCAATAGATGATAAAAAATTATTAAGACAAATTCAGTTCTTTCATATTTTAGTTTTTAGTCAAACATACTATAAAAAATTAAATTTTAATAAATAATTTTTTGATAAAGAATAATCAAAACTAAGTCATTTTCATATTTTATTAGTTTTAATTAAACATAACATTAAAAGAAACGAAACTTAGTAAATGAAATGAACTAAGAAAAAAATCCAAGTCATATTTTCCATATTTTATTTTAGTCAATATATCATAATAAGATAAAAATATTCTAACAAAATAAATAAAAGAGAAAAAATAAAGAAATCCAAGTAAAATCCAAAGCATATTTTAGTATTTTATTTGTCAGATATATTAATAAAGAAAGATAAGAGAAAACAAAGAAATAAATCCAAATAAAATCCAAGTCACATTGTTCATGTTTTAATTTACTCCAATCTATCATTATAAGAAAAAAAATTATAGTAAAAGAAATAGAAGAGAAACAAAGAAATAAATCCTGGTAAATCCAAGTAATATTTTCATATTTTATTTAGTCAAACATACCATTATAATAAAACAATTATAATCAAAGAAATAGAAGAGTACACAAAGAAACAAATCCACATAAAATTCAAGTCATATTTTATTTTAGTAAAATATATCATTATAATAAAATAATTATAATAAATAAATAAAACAGAATACAAAGAAACAAATCTATGTATCTATATTTATTTTAATCAAATAATATAATATAAAATTTAGTTTACAAAGTGATTTTTTCATTCTAACCTTTAACGCTAAAAAGTAAACTGGTTAAAGTCGTTGTTACCTTCGATAATAATTTGCTTTATTCACTAGATTAAGTTAAATTATTAATTAATATAATTAAATTACTTAAAATAAAACTTTTTGAGTTTTCACGTTAAAAAAATAAAAAATCGTTATTAATTTTAACAAATAATTATATTTATTCATTAAATTAGACTAAACTATTAATTATTACTTAATGTAATAAAATTACCTATAAAATAGAATTTTAAATTTATTAAATTGGGTTGTTGATTAAACATAATATGATAAAAACTACCCAAACATAAAATATATTTTAAAAATAAAAAGATAATTCTACATACACTATGTTGTTATCTGAAAAATATCTTTCAATTATAAAAGTTAAAAATTATAAAACAGAAACCACATAATAAAGATAAATCAAGTAAAAATCTTAATGTTATATAATCAAAAAGAGAAATGAAAGAGAATGATTTCAAAGACTAATTTATTAATAATTAAGTTGGTTATAAAAACTTTTTATATTTATAATGCATGATTTTTCAAAAAAAAAACAATAATGAGTATATTGAGTCATTTTAAATAATTTGATATTTGGTTTAAAATATTGAAAACATAAATTATTACTTATGATGATTTTTTTCTAAATTAGTAATACATATATTAATAAGTAAATATAAAATGATTATACCCGCGACTAAAACTCAAAACACAATATGGTGACCCAATTACTTTTAGTCAAACAATGGTAGTAAGGAATGAAATAAGCAGTAAATAATATTAGTTTACCGCAAAATAAAACAAAACCAAATGTGATATGGTCTAATGGGAAATGTAGTGAGCTTAGTTAATTTTTATCCATTAGAATTCTATAACCATTGAAATTGTAAACGTACATATATGTATGTATGTGTATGTATATATTCTATACGTATATAATTCTAGGGATCAATAATTTACATAAAATCCAACCTAAATATTTTAGAATATTTATATGGATTTTTAGAACTCTAATTAGTAGAATTCCCTATCGTAGATGCTCTACAATAGTTTACCTAGATTTTCTAAAAAACTATATTTAGAAACTACGAGTCAAACAATTGATTTCCTATGTTATTAAAAAAAGTCAAAAACTTAACTTAATTTGTTGTTCTAATTACCATATATCAATTTTACGTTTCTTAATAGATGTAGTCCTCTGTCTTTCTTGTTTCTACATCGGTTTTTATTCAAAAATTTTAACATCTCATCAACTGAATTTGTTTCTCTATGGTTAGTATTTCCTTTGTTTTTTGTATAACAGATCATGGATCTAAAATAGTGTACTTGCTTATAACTTCCAAGAACCGACTCTGGCTAAACTATATAATATTTTACTTCAATTTAAATCATGTTTAATGTTTCATTATATATGTATCTATAAAAGAATTTTCTATTGTTATATTTTCCAAAAAGTTTACATGTTTCAAAATATCTTGCTTTCGTATACTCGTTTCAGTTCATATGTAATCTATGTTAGTAGTGCAAGAACATTGGGTATACATGCTTTGGTCTACTTAAAACAGCATAGCAATTGACTGATAAAACTAATCGTAAAAAAATAATTTATTCCAAGAAATTCATAAACACAGTTGGGAAAATTTTATTATAATACACCGAACTAAATTGTTACTATTTTAATACATGCTTTTAAGGACCTAGAACAATACAGATGCAATATAGGGCAAGGCTTCTTGGTCGAGCAGAGATAAAATTGTCGTGTAATCCATGCTTGTACTAGATCACGAAGGAACTACAGCTGAAGGTCTTTCTTATCGGTAGTCTCTCGTTTATGCAGAAGTGTTGAATTATCTTAATGGCCAATGCAAATATGAGAGATGATAGTATCACTTTTGTATATTCTATGGAGCAAGCTTGGCGAAGTCATGGTTCACCCTTAACAGTTCCCACTTCGCAGTCTCATGGACAAGAGATGTCAATGTGCCTCAAGTCCATGAGCTTATTGTCTTTAGAGTAGACCATACTTTCACTGCAGGTAATAGGGCTGCAATGGAGATCGCCATGATCACTGGTACCAATGGATCATTTTTGGTCCCTTTCTCTAACTTTTCTTGAACTTATTATCTGCTCTTGGGAGCTTTCTTGTATGATGCATATTGCCATTTTAATATTTTTCAAGCTTTCGTACGAGTATAACGCTGTTTATATTTAGAATGGGTTTTCTCACCGTTAACAAAAGAATAATACATGAACTGTTTTATTCATTTTACAAAATATCACAGATTTAAAACTAAGAAACTGCCATACAATATTTCTGCGTCCCCAAGACAAATATATCAAGAATGATGGAACATAAGCACCCATATTAGATGATGGTAATGTCTACAGTTTTGCACGTTACATTTAAAGAACCCATATCTCAATATAACAAGGTCAAAAGGAGTATACTAAAGCCTAAAACGAGTGTAGCTAACTAGGTCAAAGTATCTCAATGGTAGATGAGTCCACTATGTATACCGAAGGACTAAAGTTCAAAGTGTCTCAACGGTAGATGAGTCCACTATGTATACCAGAGGACAAGAGTTCAAACTGAATTCAAAAGTAGCTGACTAGTTGATTAAAACTAACTGTAGACATGGAATATGTATGAATATATATTAATAACGAGTGAAGACAATTAATATGGAACTAAGATATTCGACCTCTATAACTAACATATAAACAAAACGGAAGCAGAATATAATGAGAGATTGGATAAGAAAGAAACTTAGATTGATATAAAAGAGAAAACATCCAACACTGGAAATATCCCCTCTAAATTACAACAACCTCTTACTGTTTGGTTAGTCAGAACACAACGACAACACAATGCCTTTTGTTTCTTCTATACCAAACTATTAAATTCAAAATGCAAATGAGTTTTAAATAAAGATAGATGCAACAACTATTAAAAAATAACTCTCCTAACCATAAACACCAAGGCTATGTCTAGGATGTCTTTGTCGGACCATTATTCTTCAGAAATCAGATCTGGTCCTTGCATTGCCTCGGCTTCGGTCTGAGGCTGAGGCTTGGGCTGTGCTTGTTCTCCTTCCTCCACTTCTTGTCCATGTTCCTCTCCTTGGGTTTCAGCTTCAGTCTGCGCTGCTGCCTCCTCTGGGGCATTTCTTCCATGGCTTCTGGCTCCACTTCTTCCACGGCTTGTGGCTGCACTTGTCCCACCCCATGTGGCTCCACAATCAATATTGGTAGTAGTCCTTCCACCTCCTGTCTAACTTGCGACATTGCTATAACGCCGTTGCCTCCAATACCAGCATTCAAGCCATCCAAGATTTCTTTTGCTTTCTCACACTGAAACATTCAGAGACCAAAACCAAACATATAAGAATCAAGAATTCCATTTAAAAAAAAAACAAATCAAATAAAGGTCAACACTGTTAACTAAACTTACAGCAAAGTCAAGCTTTCTCTTGAGTTCTCCATAGTCAGATTCCAATGTCCCGGTAGCTTCCCTGATGGACATTGGTGTGGCACTCTAGGTTCATAAAAGAACAACAGGTTAGGTATAAAATTCTTCACCAAATTCAAGACAGACAATAATTTTAAATAAAAGACAACTCTCAAGTGCTATACTATTTGAAACACGTTTCTGATTGAGAAGAAGGTGCAATAAACAAGATAAAGCCAAACAACACCAACCAGATAAAGACAAACCAAAAAGCGAAGAGACAGCAATATAATAAGACAACATCTGGAAACTAGTCAGGATCTAGATTCTCTCTTACATGCTATAAACCAGACAAACCGACAATGATTTTAACTAACAAATGATTGCAATAAAGTAATAACCTTAACACAGATATTACGAATCTATCTCAATCAAGATGACAAAGATTGTAATATATGGGATCAGAACTTACCTTTCTGGGTCTGTTCCTAACGATCTTAGGTGGACGTCCAGGTCCACGCCTCATCCTTGACGCAACCGCCACAGTTTCTCCACCAGCTGGAGCAGCGATGGCGACTCCACCGCTAGATTCACCTATGAGTTGCCTCTTCCTCTGTCTCCCAGCAGCTCTAAGACTCGGTGGCCTACCCCTGCCTTGCATGCTTGCATTTGGAAGACCTAGAATCACACCCGCAGTTGGAGCGACCGGAACAGCTTCGTCTCTCCTTGGACGACGACTAGGTCGTCCGTTTGCCGAATCAGAAACCACCTGGGTAGGATTGGTTACAGGTAACTCGGGTTGCTCACGGCTTGACTGTCCGCGGGACAGGACGGCGATGGCTCGAGCATTGATGGGTTGTTGCTCTTGTGGAGCTTCGGGCCTAGCCTTTGGAGGGCGTCCAGGGCCTCGCCTCTGAGGCTGAGAAGCCAAAGCCCAAGCCGAGGCAGAAGCAGAAGCAGACGCAGCCAGCAGAGCAAGAGGAGAGGTGTTCCTCAGAAAAACCTCAGATCTGGGAGCCACCATATCTCTCGCAACAGCCACGTTCTGCCGAGGAGGAGGAGGAGGAGGAGGAGGAGGAGCAGCAGCAGCGATCTTGTATGATTTGTTAACCATGGTGAGAACGCCATTATTCTTCAACGTCTTGAGATGGTAAGTCATCAAAACCTCGTGAGAAGGAGGCAAAACAGCGTTCGATCTCTTGATATGCGTCGAGATCGTCTGCTTGGTCGAACCACCTGGTTGGTTCAAGTCCCTGATTGCGTCACAGATCATCTACACACATAGAAAATGTCAGCACTTCAATAAAAAAAGACCAAACAGAATTGAGTTTAAACTTAAAGTATAAGAGTTTAGATCCAAACTTACATTGTCATAAGGAGGGTAGTCTATGGAAGGCTGTGCCCGTGCAGGAACAAGAGCAAACTGAGAAGAAGGAGAGATTTGCTGCTGGGGCTGGGGCAGGAACTGGAGACGGGACTGGAACTGAGGCCTAGGCTGGTAACTGGGGACGGCGCTGGAACTGGGGCATGTGCTGGAACTGAGGCTGGGGCTGGGGCTGGAACTGGGGATGGAAATAGACATTGTTGGACTGGTTAATAGGTCGTACATGGAAAACGGGTTGGTTGGGAGGAGAGCCACGACCGCGGACAATGGAAGGTGTTAGAAGGATGGTTAGGGTCCATCTGATAAGAAAACACTGAAAACAAAACAAAAACGGCTAAAAATGAGATTTAGTCTTTTTTTTCCACTGGAAGATTATATTATTAAAAAAAAAATTATATTGATTATGATAACAACCAATAAACTGCACAACTTATAACACAAAAGCTAGCAGGTTTTGATCAAAAAAAAAAAAAAGCTAGCAGGTTAAACAAAAACCTAGAGGAAGAATCCAACAAAGAGAGATTTAGTTTTTTTTCTAAGGGATTTCTTTTTGATTATTGTTTGTTTTGTAAATGTGAATTTTTTTCTGAAGAAAGTTTTGTAAATGTGAAATATGAATATAATAATTGAGAGATTAAATAGATAAAATTGGGTTGAAATGATAGGCTGGGATGATTAATTAGGAAGAGGATTTGAGTTATTTGACTATGGAATTATGTTAAACTTACCATTTGAATAATATTTTATGATGTATTTTGACTAAGATTGATGACTTTTTTGCTAATATTTTATTTTTGAGATTTTTTTCGACAATAATAAAGATACTTTCATGATTTTATAAAAGACATATCTCGTTTTCTATGTAAATAATTATACATATATTTCTTGGAAAAATAAATAAGAATATCTAGTTACAAGAAATAAACAAGGACCTCCCGTCGCCAAAAGAAAAAAAAAACAAGGACCTCTATTGCTTTCTCATACATAAAGGAAGTGTAGCGAAAACCTTGTAGCATTAAGTAGATGAGCTCAATTAAAGAGCGTATGACAAGCAAATATAAAGGATGGTTTGGATGCATAAAGTAACTACATAGACGAAATAATATCCATCACTAATAGTATAATACTATCCAGAAAGGTGTTAATAATAGATTGATTTTTGAAATTATTGTATTTGTGATACACACATAACAATGAGCTGATATTGGTATTGATTAGATAATTAATTTAATGTATAATATATATATATATATATTATACTCTCTATGTTTCATTATAAAAAAAAAATAAAATTCTGTTTTGCCTATGTTTAAAATGTTATTTTGTTTGATTTTATTAATTAATCAGATAAGAGTAATGGTAAAAACTAAAAAAAAAACATTTAATATTTGCTATGAAAATGTAAAACTACATTTATAATGAAACAAAATTTAAAAACTAAAACGATATTTAATATGAAATGGAATGAATAATACATGATTTTTCAAATAATTAACTGTAATAACGAGAATAGATCTATTTTGATATTTTTTCATATTTAAATAATTTATATTCGGTATAATTTTTTTGTGAATGTAAATAATTACTTATGATCATTTTAAAATTATTAATGCATGGATGAAGAAAAATGCTACCAAATTATGACCCTTCAGTCAGTTTCACCTGAAGACTTTCTGCTAGAAAGTACGTTAACCAGCTAGGAATAAAATATTTTTTATGATAATTGGTATCAGGTTATATAGCGGTTAAAAAATTTAAGAGCAAGAAAAATACAAGAAGATAAATATGTGCATGATATGGTGCACCTAATAAATTAATAAATCATATGTTTTTAATGTCTACGATGGTTTCAGGTTTAGACACTTTCACGAATTCCATCGAATCAAGACATCTTTCCCACTTAACCAGTATTTGCAAACATAGATCATTTATTTTGAAGGGGTTTCTTTCAAATTGGAAGATCATCAATTTGCATTGATCTTAGTGGTACATACATAAATGAAGAAACAATAAAGTATTTAGCGTTTTGGATATGATCCTAGAAGATATTCTCAAATTAGCATAAACAAAGTTATTTTTTTGGGCTGAGGCACAAGTTTCTCTTACACAAGGAATTAGTCAAACTCGATTACAAGTAGCAGCAACAATATTGTCAATTCCAGGTAGATGGTGTTTTACGGATGAATCATGGAAAAATCAGGAATTTATCAAGAACAAGAATTCCTGAATAAGGTTCATGAAACTTGTGTATATTAGATACCGTGGATGGTCAGGACGTTACGCAAGATGTTTATTAATTCCTCTTCTACTCCACATCTTGCACATTGGATATCACATTAGATATCTACTTGTACAAAGTTTTTTTACCGAAATACATCATGAGATTATTTTCGAAGTGAAATTTTAATCTTTGGTGGTCCACAAACTTTCCAAGAGAAAGCCTTCAAAATATCAACATCTTGCCTAGGGGTGGGCGTTCGGGTATCCGTTCGGGTTTCGGTTCGGGTCTGTTCGGATTTTGGGTTTTCGGGGTTAAAGATTTCAGCCCCATTCAGGGTATTTTTAAATTTTGGTTCGAGTTTGGTTCAGATCCTTGCGCGTTCGGATAACCCGTTTAAATTATTTTTAAAATTTTAAAATTCATTATATACTTTAAACTTCTCAAAATTTATAAACAAAATTATATATTACATATAAATTTCAATAACATGTGTCAAAGTATCAAAACTTAACATATAAATTGGTTTGATTTGGATATTTGGATAAAAATAATACATATTTTTATGTATTTTTGGTGTTTTGAGTATACTTTAACTATTTAGATATGTATTTTTGACTATTTGTATATATTTTCAAGTATTGTGGACAATTTAAAAGTATTACTAGATTTTGGTATTATATATGTTTTAGATGCTTTTTAATATACATTCAATCTACAAATAGTTAAAACATATATGTATATTAATCTATTTCGGATACATTCGGATACCCAAAATATTTCGGTTCGGATCGGGTTCGGTTTCGATTATTTAAATACCAAAAATTTAAATCCATTCGGATATTTAGTTAATTTCGGTTCAGATTTGGTACTACTTTTTCGAATCGAATTCGGTTCTTCGGATTCGGTTTTTTTGCCCAGCCATAATCTTGCCCATATACTACAAGTGGTCGCTATAAATCCAAATACACCCTTTTGATTTGATAACTCGATTTAATCAAGTATTTTTCTTTGTTAGTAAAGTGCCATCCATCTTTGTCCGTCTAGAGCATATGAAGAATCAATCTATACTATTAAAGCAGATGAATGTTTATAAATCTGCCCCTGAAATTTTAAGTAATTACAAAAATTGCATGTATTTTTTTCCAGCATTATTTGAAACCAATCAAAAGTCATTATTTTGCAATTACATTAAAGAGTATTTAATATAATTCAGTTCTTACCCTTTTTGAAAATTTTGTTTCCTAAATGTTTGTATTATATCTTTCTAAAAAATCTTTATCATTATTAATTATTTGAAAGCATTTATTAAATGAAACTTCAAAATAAAATCAAGTTAAAATAACAAATGATTCAAATCAACAAAATCATAATACATGTCTGAATTATCTCAACTCCTTAAAATCTATACTATTAAAGCAGATAAATGTTTATTAGTCTGCCCCTGAAATTTTTTAAGTAATTACTAAAATTGCATGTACCTTTTTCGAGCATAATTTGCAACCAATCAAAAGTCATTATTTTGCAATTACATTAAAGAATATTTAATATAATTCAGTTCTTATCCTTTTTGAAAATTTTGTTTCCTAAATGTTTGTATTATATCTTTCCAAAAAATTATTTCACATTATTAATTATTTGAAAACATTTATTAAATGAAATTTCAAAATAAAATCAAGTTGAAATAACAAATGATTAAATCAACAAAATCATAATACAGGTCTGAATTATCTCAACTCCTTAAGTATAGATTCATTTAAAATAAAAACTAAATCACATAAACTAAAATTATAGAAAATGTTTTGAAACCCACAAATGAATTTTTCAATACAAGAGTGTTGAAGATATAAAATATTTTATTTAGATTTAAAAAGAAGTGTAAAATAAGTTTAACTTCGGTTTAAAAAAATAAAATCATATTACGGGTTAGAATTATTCTGAGTTTTCTAAAATTTAGTCATATTGAAAATAACAAAAATAAATCATATAAGTAAATTTAAGATAAATTTTATAAAATTTAAAATATATAATTTTTCAAAAATCATAATCTTTGTTACGTAAAATATTTTTCTAACAAAAAATGTACCCGCCCTTTTTAAGGGCGGGTCAAAATCTAGTAATAATCTTAAAATTTATTGATTTCTTCCTCTGCTTCACATCTTGCACATTGAATATCACCTTAGATACCTCTTGTACAAAGGTTATTTTACCGAAATACATCTTGAAGATTATGTGCCAAATGAAATTTTAATCTTCGGTGAGCAACGAAATTTCCAAGAGAAAGCTTTTGAAATATCAACATCTTGTCCATATACTACAAGTGGTCGCCATATATCTAGATACATTCTTTCGACTTGATACCCCGATTAACCAAGTATTTACCTTTGTTATACTTAAGTGTCATTCATCCTTGTATGTCGTTTGAATCTGGCTTAAAGGAATACTTTCAATGAGAAATTGGATAAGAAAGAAACTTAGATTGATATAAAAGAGAAAACATCCAACACTGGAAATATCCCCTCTAAATTACAACAACCTCTTACTGTTTGGTTAGTTAGACACACAACGACAATACAATGCCTTTTGTTTCTTCTATACCAAACTATTAAATTCAAAATGCAAATGAGTTTTAAATAAAGATAGATGCAACAACTATTAAAAAAAGAACTCTCCTAACCATAAACACCAAGGCTATGTCTAGGATGTCTTTGTCGGACCATTGTTTTTCAGAAATCAGATCTGGGCCCCTTGCATTGCCTGGGCTTCGGTCTGAGGCTGAGGCTGGGGCTGTGCTTGTTCTCCTTCCTCAACTTCTTGTCCATGTTCCTCTCCTTGGATTTCAGCTTCAGTCTGCGCTGCTGCCTCCTCTGGCGGCACGTCTTCCATGGCTTCTGGCTCCACTTCTTCCACGGCGTGTGGCTGCACTTGTCCCACGCCATGTGGCTCCACAGTCAATATTGGTATTAGTCCTTCCACCTCCTGTCTAGCTTGCGACATTGCTATAACGTCGTTGCTCACATTACCAGCATTCAACATATCCAAGATTTCTTTTGCCTTCTCGCACTGAAACATTCAGATACCAAAACCAAACATAAGAATCAAGAATTCAATCCAAAAAAAAAAAATCAAATAAAGGACAAGACTGTTCGTCATAATCAACTAAACTTACAGCAAAGTCCAGCTTTCTCTTGAGTTCTCCATAGGCAGATTCAAATGTCTCGGTAGCTTCCCTGATGGACATTGGTGTGGCACTCTAGATTCATAAAAGAACAAGAAGTCAGGTATAAAGTTCTTCACCAAATTCAAGACAGACGATAATGTTTTAAATAAAATACAACTCTTATACCAATTGAAACACGTTTCTAATGAGAAGAAGGTGCGAAATGACACCAACCAGATAAAGACAAACCAAAAAGCAAGGGGACAGGAATATAATGAGACAACATCTGGAAACTAGTTAGGTTTTAGATTCTTAATTGAAAACAGACAACCCGACAATGATTTAACTAACAAATGATTGCAATAAAGTAATAACATTTACACGGATATTGCGAATCTAGCGATCTACACAGATGACGAGGATTGTATAATATATGGGACAAGAAATTACCCTAGGTGGACGTCCAGGTCCACGCCTCATCCTTGACGCAACCGCTACAGTTTCTCCACCAGCTGGAGCAGCGATGGCGACTCCACCGCTAGATTCACCTATGCATAGCCTCTTCCTCTGTCTCCCAGCAGCTCTAAGACTCGGTGGCCTACCCCTGCCTTGCATGCTTGCATTCGTACTTGGAGTTGGAGCGATGGGAACAGCTCCGTCCGCCCTTGGATGACCACCAGGACGTCCGTTTGCTGACTCCATAACCACCTGGGTCGGATTGGGTACATGCAACTCGGGTTGCTCACGGCTTGACTGTCCGCGGGACAGGACAGCGATGGGTCCAGCAGTGATGGGTTGTTGCTCTTGTGGAGCTTCAGGATTAGCCATTGGAGGGCGTCCACGGCCTCGCAGTCTGACGCTGAGAACCCGAAGCAGAAGCCGAGCCAGAAGCAGAGGCAGCCAGAAGAGCAAGCGGAGAGGTATTCATCAGAGGAACCTCAGATCTGGGGGCCACCGGATCTGCCGCAACAGCCACGTTTTGAGGAGGAGGAGGAGTAGGGGGTGGAGGAGTAGGAGGAGGAGGTGGGGGAGGAGCAGCAGCAGCGATCTTGTATGATTTGTTAACCATGGTGAGAACGCCATTATTCTTCAACGTCTTGAGATGGAAAGTCATCAAAACCTCGTGAGAAGGAGGCAAAACAGCGTTCGATCTCTTGATATGCCTCGAGATCCTCCGCTTGGTCGAACCATCCGGTTGGTTCAAGTCCCTAATTGCGTCACAGATCATCTACACACATAGAAAAAGGTCAGCACCTAAAAAAACAAACAGAATTGAGTTTAAAGTATAAGAGTTTATATCCAAACTTACATCGTCGTAAGGAGGGTAGGTTATGGAAGGCTGCGCCTGCGCAGGAACAAGAGCTAACTGAGAAGGAGGAGGGATTTGCTGCTGGGGCTGGGGCTGGAACTGGGGACGAGGCTGGAAATGAGGACGAGGCTGGAACTGGAACTGGGGCCTGGGCTGGAACTGAGGCTGGGGATGGAAATAGACATTGATAGACTGGTTAATAGGTGGTACATGGAAAACGGGTTGGTTGGGAGGAGAGCCACGACCGCGGACAATGGCAGTGTTAGAAGGATGGTTAGGGTCCATCTGAAAACAAAACAAAAACGGCTCTGAAAATGAGATTTAATTTTTTTTTCTTTTCCACTGGAAAATTAAAATGAAAAAAAAGATCATATTGATAGTGATAACAATCCAATAAACTAAACAAACATATAACTCAAAAGCTATAGGTTAAGCAAAAACCTAGAGGCTGAATCCAACAAAGGGATGTTTAGTTTTATTTCTTTTTGATTGTTTTTTGATTTGTAAATGTGAAATATGAATATAAATAATTAGGAGATTATATAGATAAGATTGCGTTGAAATGATAGGCTGGGATAGATTAATTAGGAAAGGATTTGAATCATTTGACTAAGGAACTATCTTAAACTTACCATTTGAATAGTACTTCAAGGATGTATTTTGACTAAGATTGATGACTTTCTTTTGTTAATGTTTTAAATCTTTAGACTTTTTTCGTCCCAAATTAAAATCTTTTAGCAATAAAGTAAATTAAAAAAGACCACCATGATTTTATATTACACATGTATCATTTTTTGTGTAAATAATTAATTACTAGATTTTAACCCGTTCTTAAAAAGGGCTGATATATTTTTTGTTGGGAAATTATTTTAGTTAATAAAAATTATGAATTTTGATAAATTATATATTTTAACTTTTTATGAAATTTATCTTAAATTTACTTGTATGATTTATTTTTGTTATTTTCAATATGATTAAATTTTAAAAGATTCTAAATAATTCTAACCCATAATATGATTTTATTTAAATTGAAGTTAAAATTATTTTACACTGATTTTTTTAATTTAAATAAAATATTTTATATCTTCAACACTCTTGTACTGAAAAATTCATTTGTGCGTTTCAAAACATTTTCTATAATTTTATTAAATTTAGTTTATGTGATTTAGTTTTTATTTTAAATGAAACTATTTTTTAAGGAGTTGAGGTAATTCAGACCCGTATTATGATTTTGTTGATTTAATCATTTGTTATTTCAACTTGATTTTATTTTGAGGTTTCATTTAATAAATGCTTTCAAATAATTAATAATGTGAAAGATTTTTTGAAAATATATGGTGCAAACATTTAGGAAACAAAATTTTCAAAAAAAGCTAAGAATTGAATTATATTAAATACTCTTTAATGTAATTGCAAAATAATGATTTTTAATTGGTTGCAAATAATGCTGGGAAAAAGATATATGCAATTTTTGTAATTACTTAGAAATTTCATGGACATATTAACTTTAATAGTATAGACTAGATTTTGACCCGCGCTTTCAAAGCGCGTGTTTATTTTCCTTTATTTTTTTAAATTGACAAATATTTAGTAAATGTCATATTTTCATATATTTGTTTTTTTTATAAAAGACTTAAACTTTTTATCTTTCTTTATCGTATTTCATTTTAAATGAGTATAGGCCTGAGCATAATATCCGGACCCGAAGAACCAATCCAAAACCGATCCGAAAATCAGGGTTCCGAACCGATCAGACCCGGGGTAAATATCCGAATGAGTTCTAAATTACTATATACGAAGAACCGATCCCGAACCCGACCCAAACCGAGAACTGAATGAGTACCCGAAGATATCCGAAATGTGAATATATATCTAAAAATATATGTTATAATTATATTTATAATTATTTTAATATTTTAAATTAATATTATAAGTTAACTATAGTAGTTATTTTCTATACTTTTGAATATTTTTTGATAAAATATGATAGTTTGGATAAAAGTTTACCCAAAAAACTGTATAGAATGGATATTTTTGGTTACTTTTGGTTACTTTTGAATTTGAACCGAATCGGATACTTTGGTTACTTTGAGTACAAATAACCGAACCCGTTTTAGATACTTTGATTATTTGGTTATTTTTCTGGTTCTTATGCATGAGAACCGAACTCACCCGGATCCGGAAAGACCCGATTCGAACCCAATCTGAAATTTTATAATACCCTAATGGGGTTTAATTTCAAAGCCCGAAAAACCCGATACTCGAAAGAACCGATCTGTACCCGAATGAGTACACAAACGTCCAGGTCTAATGAGTATTTATGTTTAGAAAATTAAATTTTATCTTTTAATGAATTTAGTTGGTATAACTCTGATAAATTAATTTTATTATGTGGTTAATATTTTTTTAAAAAGTTATAAACTTTTAATAAAGATTTATATTTTTAATGAAAAAATTCCAATGAAAAAATTCAATTTTTTTATGAATGCTTAAATTATATTAAAAAGAAAAAATATAATAATTAAGTGATTAATTTTTATTCACTACACAAAATATTAAGAATGGTTGAAAATAAATTATTTGAACTTGAAAAAAAAAATAAGAATTGGATCTGATTTTTTAATCGGCCCAAATGGCCCAAGAGAAATCTGATGTGGGCAGTGGGCTGGATCCAAAAAATGACCCAATATAGATTTGTTATTAATATTACTTGATTGCCCTTAATGAAATATGCAATGTTAGTTAAAGAAATGGTAGGTTTAGGTAAAAAGCACAATAGGATCCTGCTTTAATAGTATAGATGTGACAAACTCCATTAAATAGCGCATGATAAGCAAATATAAAGGACGGTTCACACAAGTAACTACATAGCCATGTGTGGAAGATTCAAACCCTATGAAAGTTTACTCGCCTTCTTCTGGTTATGGTTGGCGTAGTCCGTATTATAGCAACGAAATACTAGTGTCTGGATTATGAAGATTATGGGGACAACTCTAAATACTAGTGTCTGGAATGAACCATGGATCTCGGACACCGAGACACGACCTCCAAGAAAATTAGATCGAGTGACTTGTACATCCGAAACTCCTTATTCACTCCTTTACTAAGCGTGACTAGGGATCGAGACACTGCTCTTTTACAAAAGTTCTTCCACCCTGAGAACATGCCCTTTATCCTCGAGTTGATACATAGTACCAAGTGGTCAATGGATGATTATGCTTAGAATCATACAAATCTGGTGTCTACTCGGTTAAATCCGAGTATGATTTGCTACAGAGGAATAAACTAAGGAATACTATTGCTCAGGTCAGCCAACCAAGTATCACTGGTCTACAGAGCCATGTGTGAAAGGTTTGAGTCCTAAAAAAGATGGAACACTTCATATGGCAAGAACTAACATGGTGTATTGCGACGACAGAGAGACTTGCTTTCGATACCGATAAAAAATTGTCATAGATGCGGTTATTCAGAGGAAACTATAAAACTATATTCTTTTTGAATGCCCCCTGGCCTTACATGTTTGGGGTCTATCGGATTATATGTCTCTTCCAGTTTTTTTTTCGAATACTTCTCTTTGGTAAACAAGGACTTCCAATTTTGGAAGAAAAAAAATGGCTTATTTGGAACCACTTAAAAATTTCCTTGAATCTTGTGGTACATTTGGAAGAGAATGAGAAAGTGTTTAATGAAAGGAATATCTTACCTACAGACATTCTTCAGCTAGCCTTGCTCGAAGCGGATTGCTTGAGAAAATCTAATCTTAGGGAAGACCGGGAGCTCGATGGTGCACATGTGGTTACTGCCGCTAAAAATCGACATCTTTTGGTTTACTCATTTCAATGTGATGTGAATGCATCACTTATGCCTTACACAAACATCAACATTCACATTATCAATATCTTAAGAATTGTTTGTGATCGTAAACATTTTGGTTTTACTTTGAACTACTTTTATTAATGCTTCCAATATTCTAAACCAAATCAGTTTATTACTATTTATGTAATTCATTATCCACTTTTGTAAATCCATGAAAATGTGTTCATAACTTTGGCAAAAAAATCATTGGTATGTATATATATGTAATGTGTGTCAATATTATGGCTTATGACAATATTTTCACTGTCATGTGAGATAGTTTATATAAATTTAATCACTCCATGTAGAGTAACACAAACTATAACAACAATGTGATAATGAAAAATTTACATGTTAATGAACTATTTCATACGACAGTCAGTATTCTTTTCAAATAGCTATACATACTTTTTTGTACACCTCTTGTTGTGCATCATTAACGTAAATGCATCATTTCTGCATTAAGTAGATATCAATTATCTTTCAATACCAGTATCAGCTGATTGTTATGTCTGTATCATAAGTACAATAATTCCAAACACCAATATACTAAAACACCTTTCTGAATAGTATTAGTGATGGATATTAAATTCGTTAGTGTAGTGATGTTTTTTTTCCTGCATCAATTTTGAAAGATCAAGTGGTACTCGAATTTGAGTCATTTCGAAGAGGAACTCGTTTTGAAGAATCAGTCACTCCGACCGTAGAAAAAGAGAACCCCACTACTTCTCGCCTTTTTGGCAAGAGAATATGCATGCATATTCGTGGATTGGAGATTGTGATATGCTGACGTCCGAGAAACCGTCTCTAAAAAGTCAAATCTCAAATATAAAATAACGAATATGAAAAATAGAAAACTTCAATTATATTACATAAAATATGGTTATCATAAAACATATAACAACAAAAATCTAAACCCTAAATGGAAATAACTAACCTAAACATATAACATATTAACATGAGTAATGAATATAAAGATGCTTGATGTAAAAAAGAAAAGAATAATGAGGCTTGTTCAATAAGTGGAATGCAAGTCGTCTAAGTGCAGTATAAACCTAAATCATAAACTTTAAATAACGATTTAATGACAAATCTAAACCATAATTCCAACATTATAACCCCTAACATATGTCTTTACTGATCTTCTATGAATCATGATGATGAACAATATGATAAATGAGAAATATGGTTATTAAAAGAATGAATATTTATATTTCTGCACATAAACTATCATCAAGTAAAAAGAGAAATTAGAATGCAAAAGATAATTAATGTACCATTTTGATTGATTTTAAAGACATAACAATTGGTTAGAAACCATGTGGGTTTCTGGAAAAGATCAATATTTAGTTATACATTTTCTTTTTATAAGAATTAGTTGATTAATTAAATGACACATATAATACTCTTTTTGTTCGTTGACAAAAAGAATACTCTCTTTGTTCTTAAATGATGCATTTTGTGTTTTACGCATATTTAAAAAACATATTAAAACTTAATTATAAATGGATCATTTCCGTGTTTAATAACACTAAATCTTTTTGAAGTTTACGATTTACTATTATTAATTATTAAAAATTTCATAAAATTTAAAGCATATGTTTTTTCAAAACATTTTTTTTAAAAAACATTAACTTTAGGAACGAATAAGTATGAGTTTTTTTTGTTAAAGAAAAATGTTAAACCTAGGTCTATTGACCTAATTTCCAGGTGAGATGTACAACTCACGACATGCCCTCTACCAGATATACATACGGATCTGTAATGGTGGTGAATAGAATGATGTGACTTAGTTTTGTAGAAAAATCGAATCCTGAATATGTTTACATATAAGACTCGTCCGTTATCACTAGACCACAAAATCCCGCTCAAAGAAGAAATCTCCAAAAGATAACTTTTTATTACTCTCTCTTTTGTTTTAGTTATTATTTCTATTTTAGTGGTGAAACAAATTTGCGAAAAACATCATTGACAATGCTGTCTAACCAGTAATCAACTAATCATGATCTACGTATCAAGTTTCACCACCAACATTTTTTGCGCTCTATGTTACAAATCTATCAAGCACAACAACTTCAATGCTACACTGAACGCAATGATTAGCAGATGATGGTGACCACTATCCTAACTTAAAATTTAACTTAGCCATGTCACATTCGATGCAACGTCTAACTCCGCTCATCTTTTTATGTACGTGTGTTGTGTGCGTGTGCGTGTGCGTGCATGTGGTCGAGTCCAGGACCGTTTCAAATTTTATTGGGACCTGTTCAATTTTTTTAATATATTTTAATAATCAGAAATAATTTATATGCTTCTTGACATATCATTATTGTATAAAATAAATACAAAAATAATCAGAAATAATGATATTCTTCGAATTTTTGATGCAAAATTAACGATCGAATCAACTTGATCATTTGAAAATTTTAATGCAAAATCATCGACTAAATCACCAAGTTTGATATTTTTAACCACTCTTCTAGCTTTTTCAGTTTTTTTTTCTAATCTATCTTATTAAAGCTGAAGTACAATTTCGGTGTGTTTGGATACTTGGACAAGAGTATTAAAATATTTGGTTTGTTTGGTTACTTGGATAGCATTTATAAAGAATATCTCTATCCAAATAAAATCAGCAAATTCATTTAAACTTCCTACATTTTAGGAAACCACTAATTGATCATATATACACAATATTTTTCCCCTAGATTTTTAAATTAAATAAATATCATTCGAATATTATAAATATCGTAGGAGGTTCGAGTTGGATCATTTTCGGTCCGGGTTGGTTTGTAGCAACCTAAAAATATATCAATAAACTTTCATTTTAAATATGGCAGTGATAAATAATTTATATATTAAACTGAATTAATACATAAATATTTTGTATTGCTATGTAAATAATTGTTTATAGATTCTTTAGTTGACTAATTTTTGATATAGCTTATATTGAAAGAAATTTATTTTTAAAAATTATATGAACGGAAGAAAAAACAATATAAAAGTACTGTACATTTGAATTCAAAATCATTTCTTTTAATAACAAACTAGACAAATATGTTGAATTGTATACAAATTACAATGTAAATATTTAATTAATATAGAAATATATCATATTGTTTAAACAAAATATCAATATAAAAGTATTGTACAATTATACTCTAAAATCATTTATTTTAACAATAATCCAAATAAATATATTGATTGAAAAGGAAATAAAATAAAATCAGAGAAACACATAGTTTACCAAAGGCATTCTAATATATCGAATTTATTATAAAGAAAGTTTTGATAAGATAAATACATTCAATAATTACAAACAAATAATATTTTTCATAAAAGTGAAAAATAATACCCGCGCTTCGGAAGCGCGGATCAAAATCTAGTGTTTATTATATCCACAGTTAGAAGTTATAATCTATAAATATAATATAGTATAAAATATGGATAATGGTTAGACCAAAAGTTGTAGACTTTAGTTTTTTCAAAAAAAAAGTGGTAGACTCTTTTTTTTCTTGTCGACAGAAAATGTAAACTAGTTTTCTTTTCTTTGTGTTTGCAATCTATTTTGTAAAACAAATTGGTGAAAAAATACATCTTGTTTTTTCTATTTATAATTCACTAAATAATAATAGTTTCATAAACACAATCAAATTAGAATATTAACTTTTTATACTACCATTGAATATTAAAAGACACACCAACAACTATTTTTTACTTATCCATAATATAAAATTGATATAAATGCTAATTACTACCTAATTTATTGCATTTTAGTTGGTTATGTATAAAAAAGTGTAACTTATTTTTATTGGTTAATAAAAACGAGAATTAAATTTAAAATATAGTTATTATATTTTTTTATAAATATAAAATTTTAAATTTATAAATATTACTAAAATAAAATAAAAATTATGAACCCTCTAAAATTTTGGACCCTATTAGTTTTGATTGGTCTTTTTATGTGTTGATTTTCGTTTGTATGTTACCATTATATATTTTACGTGTGTCACTAAAATAAAGTGCAATTGTAGCTGAATATGTTTTGGTCTGCATTATTTTATATCGAGATATTTGGCAGTATCATGTATAAATTATTTTTTAGAGAAGTGCTTTTATAGTTGCACAAAAAAAAAAAGAGAAGTGCTTTTATATGTAGTGGCTTTTGTTCACATTTTATTTTATTAAAAATAACAATATGTACACTAATATTTTAACATTTGGATTTACCAAATCTGTATAAAACAAGTTAATTTTATAAAGCTACTAACATAATAAATATATATTCTATTAAAAAAAATTCATGACTTCTTTTATGTGTGATATTTTTACTTAGACCATCTTCTATAAAATTTATTAAATGTATTTACTTAATGCTAATAATATAAACCTTTTTAACTACTTTAATCATAATATTTTTGATATTTTTAATTTAAAATATATATTTAAAAATTCTAACAAATCTGTTGAAAAGATTATAACAAGATTATAATTTTCAAAAATTGAATATAAATACTTTTACTAATTTCTTAATTAGAAATGAAATTTAATATATATATATATTTATTAATTTATTTATTTATCCAGTTATGTTTAATAAAATGAAAAGAATAAAATTCTATCCTATTTTATCCATTTAATAAAAATATCTATCATTTTAAAATAAAACCATTATATTATGCTAAATATGATAAAAATATTTTACATTGATAAGTTAATATATTTTATTTTCATAAATATAAAACTATGCTGAAAAAATAATATGTTGGTAGAACGGTTTAACATTACTAAACTATATAATACATGTATTATCTTAAACTTTTTATATATACATTAGTTTAATTCGGTTGTACTGAACAGTAACACGCGTAATTTCCCGTTACAACGTAGACTTTTTTGAGAGGCGTTGTTTCTACTAATATAAAACGGTATACTTTCCTCCTCTTCAAAGCTTCTTCTTTATCTTTCTTTCTTATTCTCAGTGATATGGCTAACTCTAGAATGTTTTCTCCGTTTTGAAGTATGGTAGGTGCTCCTCCACTGTTGAGGTCAGATTGTCTGTTACTGCAATCTATATAATCGTTTGATATAATATCTCCAGCAACTGCTCTTTCTTTATCGATTCTGAGGCGGTGTTTCTAACCGATTCGAAGACATGTTGTTTGACTGGATAGCCACGATTTATGGTGTTGAACGTGGCGTCCATGGTACTATATTGCCGATTGTAAAACTAAGGGTGCAAGAAGCCCTTTTCATTGATTTACCCAAAATATGGCCACATTAACATAGCTGGTGTTGCAAAGTATGAACACTAACCTCAATAGTTACTTTTTTCTCTTTTGTAATTGAATTTTTTCTCTCTTAGTTACAGGTATCTTGCGCATGGTACGTGTACATTTACGTTGATTCTTATAATAGTTAATTACCATGATAATCTTTAATGAATAAAGTTATTATTAATATACCATTATTAATATTTTTAATTAATTTTTTGATATTTGTTTCCAAATCAACTTTTTACCAATAAAAAAATATCTTTAATAAATTTCTATAATATTATTTTTCAAGACGATTTATTACTTGTAGCATTCATGTTGATTCTTATAATAGTTAACTACCATGATAACTTTAATGAATAAAGTTTATTATAAAATACATTATTAATATTTTTAATTAATTTTTGATATTTGTTTCCAAATCACCTTTTTATCAAAAAGGAAATATCTTTGATAAATATATACAATTTTAAAAACATGTAAGTTAATAAAAATGAATTTCCTTTTATGTAACTCAGAAAAGGAATTTAATATAAAAGACAATTTTAATATAAATCATGTAATTTAATAAAAACGATTTTTGTATAAATAAAAAGGTAATATAATATAAATATATCATATATTTAATATAATTATATATATATATATATAACTATAATTTAAGAAAAACTAATCTATAAATATATCAAAAATGTAATATCAAAAAGGAATATTAAAAAATTGTCTTTTATATTACATGGTTTATATTAAAATTTAACATAAAAGACAATTTTAATATAAATCATGTAATTTAATAAAAACTATTTTTGTATAAATAAAAAAAATATAAATATATCATATATTTAATATAATTTTTAAATATATATATATATTTATATATCTAAAACTATAATTTAAGAAAACCTAATTTATAAATATATCAAAAGAATGTAATATCAAAAAGGAAATATATTGAATTAAAAAAACATATAGCATTTTCCTTTATATTTATAACATGTTTTGAGTTCCCTTTACAATCTCAAGTTCACAAAAATATTTTTTTTCCTAAATAATGTTTAAATCAGTTTCCTTATGACAATAAAATTTCCAATATCTCATTAATAAAATAAATACACCAAATTAGTTAGAAATATATTTTTAAGATATTAGAACAATTTTTAAAATTTAAGAAATTTGGTTAAATATTTGAGTAACTAAAAAAGTGTTACTCAAATTTTTAAGAGTAACTAAAATAGTGTTACTAAATTTGGTCAAATATTTTAGTAACTAAAAAAGTGTTACTCAAATTTGGTCAATTTTTATAATTTAAGAAATATATATATATTTTTTTAGACCAAAAAAATGTTCACTTTCTTTTGGTGCTACTGTCTAAATGTTCGCATGGACCAAAAATATATAACATCAAATAGACTAATCTCCAGATGTTAACGGGCCCAAATTGGTAGCCCACAATGAGATGGGGCATGTATAGCTGTGTGCATACTACTACCGGTTTTTGATGATTTGTTTCCTTAAAATAATGAATTAATTAATTTATGAAACGCCAATGGTTTGGGGGTCCGCAAGTCACGACCGGAGACGTGCATTAGAAGAGTTACAGGGCAGAGATTGGCTGGCAATTTCTCAAAACAGGAAAAAAAAACTCCTCTTTCATTATTAAGAACACTGGACCCCTACCAACCACAATCCTCCATTTCTGCTTCGTTTTCTCAAAAATAATTTATCTCGAATTATAATCCACACGTTTTTATAATTAACAGTCCTTATCGAAAACAGTTGTAAGATTTGTTAGCCTAATGTTCCTAACAAGTAATGTTAAAATAAATATGGACGGACGTAGTTACGTTAAGACAACAAAGATCAATTTGAATTTGTGTGTTTAGTAATACTAATAGTAGTTATAAAAAAGCATGATTTTGATAAGGACGAGAGGTGATGATGAAGAAAGAAACGCCATGTGAAGGCAGCTATTAAGAAAAAGCGATATAAAAAGTCAAACATGCCCTTTATCACACGCCTCACGTGCTAACGCACGTGCCAAAACCCTTTCACCCTTCATCTTCTTCTCCTTCTTCCTTCCTTCCGCAGTCAATCGGAGAAGACAGAGAGAAAGAAAAATAATGGGGAGACCTGAGAAAGAGAGGAAAGCACGCCATACCTGAGAGAGCTTCGTGAAGAGTTGAAAACATTTTAGTAATAATTAATTAATTAATTATTATTGTCAATTTCTGATAATAATAATATATTGTTAAATTTAGGAAGAAGAAGATAAAAAAAAAAAAGAGGTGTGGTGGTGGAGGTGTTTGATGGATGGGTGCTACTCACAGCACCAGCGTTAATAATAATCAATCTCATTCTCATTCTCATTCTCATTCTCATTCGCATTCTCGGAATCATTCGACCAACACCTCTCGACAGTGTGGTGCGAGTGATCGATTAGCTGTCAGCAATTTGCGGTCTCAGCTCACTACTATTTATAGAAACCACGAGGACGACGAAGAAGAAGACGAAGACGAAGAAGAGGACGTAGAAGACACCAAAGAGGAAGAAGCGAGAAGATTCGCCCTTGTTAGAGATTTTGATTTGTCTGGTTTGAAGCCCATTAGGGTTCCAAGAAGGAATCATATTCTCATGGATCCTCATAAAAAGGTTCGTCCTTTTTCTTATGGATCTGTTTGATCTCTTCTTCTTCAGATTCAAAAATTGAAATAATTAGGTTTTGTTGAGTTACTGCCAATGTCTCCAACTACATTTGGAAGGAACTCTTGCAAATCATTGATTGAATGTGTTGTGTTATTATCCAGCTTTAGTTGGTGTTTGTGTTGCTTAATGATTTGGTTAATAATTGCAAGCCTTGTCTCTGATGATTTGTTTACTTGCTACGAATTGACTCATGGATTTGTCAAATGTTTGATCAATAGTCTCATACTACATTGTGGATTTGTTTGCTTTCATCATTATATGCCTCTGAGTTGACTTTTAAATGGCTTTTGGCTGATCTGAAACTAGTATAAATGCTACATTGTTGGTTTAGTACAGTATTCTCAATCTTTTCTACTTTATAACCTGAGGGTCTTACTATGCATTTATGTTAAACAGGTTGCATTGGAGACATGAGTTCTTTACCGAATACGGTGAAGCCAGTCGGTACCAAATCCAAGAAGTTATAGGGAAAGGAAGTTACGGGGTTGTGGCATCTGCAATCGACACACACACCGGCGAAAAGGTTGCCATCAAGAAAATCAACGATGTCTTTGAGCACGTCTCTGACGCTACGAGGATTCTTAGAGAGATCAAGCTCCTCAGGCTGCCTCAGGCATCCTGATATAGTGGAGATTAAGCACGTCATGCTTCCTCCTTCTCGCCGTGAGTTTAGAGACATTTACGTTGTTTTCGAGCTTATGGAGTCAGACCTTCACCAAGTTATCAAAGCTAACGATGATCTTACGCCTGAGCATTATCAGTTTTTCTTGTACCAGCTTCTCCGTGGCCTGAAGTTCATTCACACAGGTTAGTGGTCCTGGATAGTAGTTACTGTTAGTTAGTCCCTTACTGCTTTTCTACTAAACCTGAAGAAAATCTTTTTGTTTTTGTTGTTGTTGTTGCAGCCAATGTGTTTCACCGTGATTTGAAACCCAAAAACATTCTAGCCAACTCTGATTGCAAGCTGAAGATTTGCGACTTTGGACTTCGCTCGTGTGTCGTTTAACGATGCACCTTCTGCTATATTCTGGACTGTACGTTAGAGACCTGAAACGTTTTCATTCATTAAATGTAGTGTTGTGTACTAAATGGTTTTTCGCTTCATTGCAGGACTATGTCGCTACAAGATGGTACCGTGCACCAGAACTTTGTGGCTCTTTCTTCTCCAAAGTAAAATCCAGATTCTTTTTTTTTTCTCTGTGTACCAATTACCTGTTTATTATGGCATTACAAGCTGAGGATTAAAAATTGTATATTTTGTTCTTTTTCTTCTGTAGTATACTCCAGCCATTGATATATGGAGCATAGGATGCATATTCGCAGAGATGCTCACCGGGAAGCCATTGTTTCCTGGGAAGAACGTGGTGCACCAATTGGATATTATGACTGATTTGCTTGGTACTCCTTCACCCGAAGCTATCTCAAGGGTTAGTTTGTTACTTTGTGTTAGTCAGTTTTAAAGTTTTATCTTTTTTTTTGCTACAATTTCTAAGCGTGGAGTTTCTTTGATGTCGTATAAATGTGTTAAAGTTTTATAAGCTATGACTACTGTGTTTACTTGTGCTTTCCAGCCATGGTTTTATGGCTGGTAGTCTAGGTCTAGTTCCTGTTAGGATTCATATTAATTGGTAGGAGACCTCAGGTCGTAAGTATGTTGTCCACTTATGAGAATATTAGTGATAACATTACCAGACCAGGTTTAGATCAGTTGTAGTTATCTGTAATGATGATGAATATTTTGTTGCAGATTCGTAATGAAAAGGCGAGGAGATATCTCGGCAACATGAGGAGAAAACCGCCAGTTCCATTCACTCACAAATTTCCTCATGTAGACCCGTTGGCTCTTCGGTTGCTGCACCGCCTTCTTGCATTTGATCCCAAAGACCGTCCCACAGCTGAAGAGGTAAAGCTCCTCTATACTATTTTGCACTTCTTCAAAATATCAGACCATTGAAACATGTGAATATGTTGAGTATACAGGCACTGGCAGATCCTTACTTTTATGGACTGGCAAACGTGGATCGAGAACCATCTACTCAACCGATTCCGAAACTTGAGTTTGAGTTTGAAAGAAGGAAGATAATGAAAGAAGACGTCAGGGAATTGATCTACAGAGAGGTACACTAAATCTCATAGACTCAATACTGTTTTTTTTTTCTTCCACATATATTCAGTTTCATCGTTTTAATTGTTGTTCTTACTAAACTTGCATGTGAAACAATGCAGATATTAGAGTACCATCCTCAGATGCTACAAGAGTATCTTCGAGGTGGAGAACAGACGAGCTTCATGTATCCCTAGGTACTAATATCATAACAGTTTACAATCTATATCCAAAACTTTCTATACGAGTTACTAGAACTAAGATATAAGTATTCTTAAAAAAAAAAACAAATGAAATGCAGTGGTGTTGATCGGTTTAAGAGACAGTTTGCACATCTTGAAGAACACTACGGTAAGGGTGAGAGAAGCGCTCCTCTTCAACAACGACATGCTTCTTTGCCTAGGTACACAAATCTCTTTTGCTGGTGTGTTTGTCAAAACTGATTTTGAATCTTGTCAAATTCCTTGTGTTTGCTACCTTTCTATTTTAGAGAGAGAGTACCTGCGCCTAAGGAAGAGAACAGACCTGCAGCTTCTTTAGCCACTACTCCCGAGAGCCCTCAAAATTCTCAACACGAGGGCTCGAATTACATGAACGGAATGAGCCAGACGGGTTACAGCGCCCGGAGCTTGCTGAAAAGTAACAGCATCAGTGCATCTAAATGCATTGGCGTGAAACAAAGAAACCAGTCCGAGGTAAAAAAAAAGATCAAGAACCGCATTTAAAAGATGTATATTACGAGTTTGTATGTATATACACTTGTTCTTCACATTCCTTTTTTTTTTTTTGCAGCACGGGGAAACGAACAATGATGCAAGTGATGCTTTGTCTCAAAAGGTTGCGGCTCTCCACACTTGATTGTGATGTTATGGGGAGTGAAACTTCTTGCTAACAGTAGGGGCTGATTCATATACACATCTCTCACAGTGAAGAGAAAGAAGAAGAGAAGAGTAGCATGTGTCTCTAGTTCTGTACTGCATACATTTACAAACTAATCTTTATAACTTCTGAGAGACATGAGTTGTTGTCTGAACAAAAGAAAACCTTAAACCTTCAATTTGATCAACGACAAGTTGTATGAAATGAATGGACTAATCTAAGGGGGATCTCGGAAATGCCCCAGAAGTTTGGCTTTATTACATGTTCACCCCTGGGTTTCTGATTGACAAGTATATGACCTTAGCACATAATAACAAACTAGATTTTGACCCGCCCGACCGGGCGGGTATTTATTTTATGTTTTTAACCTTTTGTTTATATTAAGTTATGTATTTTTAATATTTAAACATAAATTTAGATTAAAAATTAATTTTTACAGTTATAACAAAAATTAAAATTAAAAGTTCAATAAAATATTATGATATAAATTTTAAAATTTTTAATTAAAATAATATAGGGATGGATCATCTTTTTCAATTAAAAATCTTAGCATCCTTTAAAACAAATAAAATAAATTTATAAATGCATAAAATATATAAACATATTTGAAACTATAATTTCTATTAAAATAAATTTGTTAAAGAAAAATAATGGCAATGATTAGTGCAGCGTAAATCGTTTTTTTTCTGGTCATCAAGTAAATCAACTAATGGCAAGGATTATCATAATATAAACTCTTCTGCTGTCAATTAAAGACATAACTCTCTATGTCGTTAAAGACATAATTCTATGCAGAATTAAATATCTATAACTAATTGCGCGTATAATGTAGAGGGAAGAGTTTTTTTTTACGCACAGTATCTCAATTTATTTAAGGAAAATATTTAATACTAAAAAAGACAAGCATTGATTAACAGTAGATTTACTTAAATTTATTGATTAGCTAGATTATAGGAAGTGTTAGATTTTATTTTAATTAAATAAGAAAAACACATTCAATGTTTAAAATAAACTAGATCTTGACCCGCCCGACCGGGCGGGTAGTTATATTATGTTTTTAGTTTTTAATATTAAATGTATTAGTAATATTTAAATATATATTTAACTTAAAAATTAATTTTTGCAGTTATAACAAAAATCCCTCAAAAACAAAAAAATAAATTTATAAATACATAAAATATATAAATATATTTATTTTATTAAAATAAATTTGTTAAAAAAAATCTTGCGCTATTTTTGTTTATTTCTAGAGTTGTGACCGTATAAATATTTTCTTTCACTTTAAATTTTCTCTCTGTACTAATGGTATAATATATATATTTGTAAATTAAACTGTATTACATAATTGTTAATACAACCTTTTAAAACATAACAATTTTATTTATTACTTTAAAGTAATTTTATTTTATGATTTAATCGTCTATTATATCACAGTGTATCATATAAACAAATCTTATATTAATAAATATAATAATATATGAATAAATTATTTTATATTTTATTTATATGTTATATAGATTGATTATGAAATATTATTTCATATTATATAAATGAAAATGAATCAATAATTCGTTTTTAGTTATAGTTAATATTAGTTATGACTTTTCTTATTTTAAAATTAAATATTAAAATAAATGTATATTTTAATTTTAAATAAAAAATATTAAAATATATTATCAAAATGTAATCTTAGAAAATATATTATCTTTTTAGATATCTTATTTTGAAAATATTAAAATAATTAGTCAGATGTGATATAAATTTAATATAACTAAGTTAGTTGTAGGAGAAATAATAGGAAATTAAATTAATGTAATAGTCCAACATAAACTATTTGCAAGTAGATAAAAAAAATTCATGTTTTGATAGTATATTGATATACTCTTTAAATGTTTATTGGTTAAAGCATTTAACATATTTTATATGTTTGTAAACATGTAATTAAATAGTTTATATGGTGTAAAAAAATATAGACCGTGTCTTTATTAAACCTTTGAAAAAATTAAATTTGAATATTCCTAAATTTGTATGGTGGACAACTAAAAACTATAATTAAATGTCTTAAGCAGAATCTGAGTAATAATATATCGTAGACAACTGTCTTTTTAAAGGGGGAGAATTGCTAAAACCAACCCAAAAGTTGATTGCAACCCTAAAAGTAGACCCCATATTCAATCAATTGCAAACCCAACTTAAAGGAGTGTTAAAACTACTATTTAGCCCTTGTGACCAAACAAAAAAACATAAAGTCATTTTACTGTTCTGTCCTTCGTAAGTCTACACATAACAAACATAGTCTACATATCCGTAGATGTCATACACGGTCTACATTGTCGACTTAATTTGTAGTCTACAATGTAATTTAATCTAGTTAATTACATTTAAAAATATATAAAATTATTTTTTATGAAATTATTAATTAATCATCAATGTAAATGTTAATATGAAGTTTATAAACTAAATTTGTATATAAGTGAACAGCTAAAAAAAATATATGTTGATTTGGTAACCATGTGAGACAATGTTTGTGGTTTAGTAACAAAGGTTACATAACATAACATGTTATATCTTTAGAGGTTAGATCTTTAGAGTTAGATTTTGATTGTTTTTTTTGTTTAATTAACATATTATTACTGAGTAGTTTAGATTTTGTAAATTTGATTTTTGATACAATAATTTCCTATCAAACTAACATATAGGGTTTGAGTTTCGTGGTTTAGGGTTTGGGTTTTGTGGTTTAGGGTTTTGTAGACTTACAATTCAGTCTACTGTAATAAGTGTACAAAAAGTCATTTTTTCTTCTATAAATTGAGTTTATGAATAAAAAAGTAAAATCACACATTATAACTATTAATAAATAAAGAAAAAAATTTAGTATTTCATATATAAATTTACTAAAACAACAAAATAAAATAGGAAAATAAAATATTGTAGACTGACAAAAAGGTAGACAAACAAAGAAGTCTACTCTCTACGATTTTAGCCAAACCGGAGTCAACCAATTTTAATTTTAACCAAATCTACTTCAAACCAAACATTTTTAACCTAACCAGAAAAGTTACCCAGCATATAAATACGATTTCCTAAGCTTTTTTCTATTAAGAAAACCCTAATCCTGCCGCCATCGATGAAGGCGATTTCCGGGGAGATTTCCGGCGAACCCTAACCACGCCGCTTCGCGAACCCTAACCACGCCGTTTCCGGCGCTCAACCTCCTCACCGTCTGTTCCGTCGGTCTGTATCTTCTCTCAACCTCGTCATCGGCTGCTCCGTCTGCTCCTGGGAGATTTCCGGCGAACCCTAACCAGGCAGCCGTTTCTCTCCGGTAAGTAAATCTCTTTTACTCTCTGGTTTAGTGTCTGTCCAGGTTTAAGGCTATAAAGTAACCACCTTTACCTCGTTTCGTTGAATATCTCAGGCGGCGATTCTCTACTCTTGTTGGCGAACGAACGGTGTCTCTGCCTCCAATCAGTCGCACGGCTTCTACTCTCGCTGTTTCATATCTCCGCCCCCAAACTAGTCACCATCCACTTCGTCAGTCCCATATCTTCTCTCTGGTAAGTTAAATATCTTCCATTTAGTGTCTGTGGGCGATTCTTGGTATAAAGTAACCACCTTTACTTCTTTTTGTTTTAGATTTTAGACGGTGACTTCTTCTCACGTTAGTGGCGTTTCATATCTCCGGCGAACGAAAGGTGATTCATCTCTGTTTCTAGTTAGTGTAGACTTCTTTTGACTCGTGTAGACTTCTTTTGACTCGTGTAGACTTCTTTTGACTCGTGTAGACTTCTTTTGACTCGTGTAGACTTCTTTTGACTCGTGTAGACTTCTTTGTCCTGCATACTTATTTGTTTGTTTGATTTGCAGAATTATTTGATAATTTTGTTGTTGTTTTTCCTGCAGGATTTAAAATGGAACAGCTTGATTTCCCACCAAGGCAATTTACTGTAGGGCAGGAGCCAGTGCCGGCTAAAAGCATTGGCTACTACAGTAGTAACACAAGGCTCTTCTCTGCTCTTCGTGAAGCACTCAATGAAAAAGAATGGGAGGAGCTCAAAGAGTCGAAACTGGGAGTGTTTTTAAAGTTCTACGAATTGGAGTTTTCATGGGCGTCTAGGCTGGTACACTATATGCTCACATTTCAGCTTGACTGCAAGAAGAAGTATGAGTTGTGGAGTCTTATAGGTGTTAAACCAGTTAGGTTTTCTCTGAATGAATTTGGAGAGATCACTGGTCTGAACTGTGAGTATGTGAAGAATCTTGAGCATCCTTTGGTTGAGGTAACTGATGAAATGAAGGCATTTTGGGAGCTGCTGGGAGTGAATTTCGAGCGTGGGCCAAGCATTGATGATTTAACTACAGCGTGTGCTAGGTGCGAAACATGGTCTACAGATGATCGAAAGCGCTTAGGTTATCTAGCCATCTACGCTGGCTTCATTGAGGCACAAAGAACCACGACACCCACACGGGCTGCCCTGGCTAGGTTAGTGATGGATCTTGAGGTTTTTGAAGATTATCCGTGGGGAAGAGTAGCATTTAAAGGCTTGATGGATTCAGTGAAGAAGGCTGACCTTACAAAGACGTCATACTACCTTGATGGCTTTGTTGAGGTTCTTCAAGTCTGGATCTACCACGCTCTCCCTGAATTCGCAGCTGGTTACGGAGATCCTGTGGAAGCAGATCCTTTGGCAGGCACCCCGACTCCACCTCTGCTTGCCTTCTTAGGTGGCAAAGGCCGGAAACATGGCAAGGAAAAGTTACAGAAACAGGTATGCTTAAATATATGTATGTATTATTTGATGTATTATTTTGTGTTTAAAATGGTTACATACTAACCTTTAATGTGTAATTTTTTTTGCAGACTACCATTAACACATGTACTGTGAAGGATTATTCTGAAATGTTTCCTCTCTGGGATGATGAAGTGGAAGATAAAAAGGCTGATAACATTATCGAGGCTATTTTTTCCAGTGGATGGTCATGGAACCAAGCTCACTGGCTTGACACTGGAACCAAACTGTGGACAAGTGTGAAGGTTGAGTACAAAAAGGTGAAGACAAGCAAGAGGTCACTGTGCTCTGCTCCCACCGAGTCTGAGGAAGAATCACCACGCAAGAAGGCTCGTGTGTCCCCTGGCCAGGATACCTTGAATGCAGAGATAAAAGTTTGGCTCACTGCCATGGCTTCTAGTATGGTTGAAGGATTGGGGAGATGTGAGAGTTTGTTGACCACACAGGGCCGCATGATTGAGAGCCTTGCAAAAAAGGTAGAAGATATGGAGAAGATTGTGGGTGGAGAGAATTATGAGGATAAAAAAACTGAGGAAAACAAAGATGAGGAAGATGGTGGCAAAGATGAGGAAAATGGTGGCAGTGATGATGAAGAAGGTGGCAGAGATGATGAAGAAGGTGGCAAAGATGAGGAAGAAAGGAACGATGAGGAAAGCAGTTCTGAAGCCGATGAAGCCACTCCCAAGGAAGCCATTCCCGAGCAAGCCACTCCCAAGGAAGCCATTCCCGAGCAAGCCACTCCCAAAAGAGGCAGACCGAGAAAAGCGCAAGCTAAGAAAGGATCTAAAGCTGTGGAAGCCTCTCCTCAACTAAACAGACCAAAGAGAGGCCAAGCTAAGCAAGCCACTGACAAAGCCACTGTGGTTAGTAACAAATCAACTCCCCAAAAGAAAAGAGGCCGTAAAACAGGGAAAAAGAAGTAACTTGTTTATTTTGGAATGTTTGAACGTTTTTTTGCTTGTTTTCACTTGGAATGTTTGACCTTTTCTCCTTCTCGTTTCAGCTTGTTTTCATTTCATGTTGGCTTGTTTGGTTTTTCTGCATGCAGCAGACTTCGTGTGCATATGAATGTTTGAACCTTTTGCGTGTGTAATGAATTCATTTTGTTGGTTTCACTTTCTAAATTATGTTATTAATATGTTCTTTCAATTGAAAAAAATGCAGAGTGAGAATGGAGGCATAGATGAGAGTGTTGTTATAATAGAGAAAGAACAATCAAGCATTGATTATGATTCGGTGAGAAATCTGAAACAGGTCGTCAAGTTAAAAGCTGCTCGCATCTTGGCACGTGCTAAGAGTGACAGAATTCGTAGGCTTGCTGCTTCTCAGCAATCCCCCTTTCAAGGAGATAGCACGGCCAAGTCCATCATACCTAACAAGCCAAAGCGAGGACATGGATATTACCCATTTGGTCCTGTTGACCCCAAAAAGCTCTCTGTTCTTATTGATTGGGTGCAACTCGACCCGTAAGTCATTCAATCACATAACTGCTATATATAGGAACTGGTAGTGTTTGATGGTTTTTTGATTATTGACAGCAACTGGCGAAAGAAGGTGAAGGGTTCTTCATGTCACTGGTACTACATACTACTAACTCCTCAAAAATGGCTGATTGACACGGTATGTAGACTTCTCTCTGATGTAGACTTCTCTCTGATGTAGACTTGTTTCTGATGGAAGTCTAATTTTGTAAATGCAGCACATGGATGCTGGGATTAATCTCTTAAGACTCCGGTACACGAAGCACCCAGAATGGTTTAGGTCGGACAGAATTTGCCTGCTGGATACTGCGTTCACTCAAATTTGGTCAGCAAAGTACAAAGAGTTTTTGAACTCTCCTGCCAATCCCGACGGCTCAGGTAAACTGCTCCCGTCCGGGGCCTTATACTACTACACTGGCGAGCACCCAGCTTATTGCAGATCAGACAAAACATGGGTGCTAGAGATTGATGATATATATGTGCCATTGTTTATCAACGAGGATCATTGGGTAGCTTGTTGGATATCAATCCCGAGGAGACACATAGTGATTTGGGACAGTTTTGTTGGTCACACCGACGATAAGGAAATTGCCGAGGCTGTGAAGCCTATTGCGCACATGCTGCCGTACATGCTGCATATGCTATCTCGCGGTGAGGACAGGGAGTTGTACACGGTTGATTTCACACATGAGAGGGTCCCAGCAACCGAGACACCACAGAATGTACAAAGTGGTGATTGTGGAGTGTACTGTTTGAAGTACATAGAATGTCATGCACTTGGCTTGGCATTCCCGTTTCATGACTTCTGTGATAAGAATGTGAAACAAATGAGGGCGAAGCTAGCGGCAGAGATATTTGACGAGACCAACATAAACGGCACAGAAACTAGAGAGTACAAAACTGCACTTGTTTATGAGAAGGTTTGCAGTTCACTTTTGGGGTAGAATTGGAGGAAAGTTTGAAGTTTTTTGGGTGACTTTCCTCAACGGATATATCTAGTAGATTTTTTTTTACCAGACTATTGTATTGTGCTGTGAGTAGCAGACTGATGTAGTAGGTTTTTGTACCAGACTTGTAGTTGTAACAGACTATGTATTTTGCATGCAGCAGACTTCTGTGAAAGTCTTCTTTTAAAGAAGACTAATACTTAAGTCTGCTGCTAGACAATGAGGCAGCTTCTTTTGTATCAGAGATTATCAGTATTATTCTTTTTTTTTTCATTACATCAGTACTCTTGTTTTTGACAAATTCAACGAAAAATATAGACTTACATAGTAGTCTTCATTCATAGTAGACTAACTAAAAAGTCTGCTCGGCCGAAAGCAGACATGTAATAAACCTGTCTAAAGACCTACAAACTCAACATTCATCACATAAGACAACATCCAAAGCAACAATACAACTCATAAGTTCAATATTGACTAAAAATCCACAAATCCAACATAAGTTCAATACATAAGACAACATCCAAAGCAACAATACTAGTCATAAGTTCAACATAAGTTCAATACATAAGCCAAATCCAACATAAGTTCAATACATAAGACCTTTCATCCTGGACAATTAGGACGGGTGTGGCCCGGTTTCTTGCACTGGGAGCAACTATAGTCCTTGTGCTGCTTACGTGGTTTGTTTCCCCTCATCCTAGAAATTTCAAGCCAAGTTTGCCACCTCGATTTCTTTTGCCTACCCGGACCACGCTTGACAGCAGGAGGAAGGCATTTATGCTTGTTCGAAGCTTCTTTGTCCTTACCTTCTTTGTCCTTACTGAGAGCTTCCAAATCTTCATCAGTAGGTGATGTGTCCTCACTTTCAGAAGCTTCCAGATCCTCACTTTTGGGCGCTTCCAAGTCCTCACTTTCGGGAGCTTCCAAATCCTCACTCTTGAGAGCTTCCAAATCCTCACTTTTGGGATAAATATTTGCTGCGTATGCTGCATAAAGATACTCCTTTGAATAGGATTGGCATACAAGAGTAGAGACATGAATGTTTACATCTTTTGCAGCTGCAATGGCATGTGAACAAGGTATCTTCTCAATATCGAACACACCACATTGGCACCTTCGAAGTTCCAAGTCAACAATACAATCTCGGTGTCCTCCTCTCACAACAAATCGCCAACCATCAATCCGTTCCACTTTCATCATATCTGCATACTCTTCCCGAATAGCCAATATTTTTTCAACCCCACGACTATGTTGTGATGTGAGACTTAAAGCATCTTCTCTCCTTTTAAAAAACCACCTTCCAAGCTTCTCCCGTATAAATTCAAGAAGGAATGAGATGGGGAATCCTCTGGCTGGCTTAAGTGCAGAGTTAATAGATTCTGCGATGTTGCTAGTCTTTATGTTGTATCTGTCACCTTGAAAGTGCACTCGTGACCATAAAGAGACGTCAGCATCCTCCAAATAAGTTGCAAGGTCTGGGTTTATACTCCGTATCTCATCCATGTAGCGATTAAAATCGAAGAGCGTATGTGCATAAGCAGCGCCTTTGACCAAGTACAACATGTGCTTTCCCTTGAACTTTTGGACTATGTTCTGTTGTAGATGATAATAACAAATTCCTCTCTTTGCCCAAGGGAAAACCTTCTCACACGCCTTCTTAATGGATTTGTGTCTGTCAGAAACTATCACCAAAGCATACTGATCTGAAACACATCTCCGCAATTGGGTAAAAAACCATTCCCACGAATCATCATTTTCCGCATCCACAATCGCAAAAGCCAATGGAAAAATCTGAAAGTTACCGTCTTGGGCAGCAGCAACTAGCATAACTCCTTCATACTTTCCACTTAGATGAGTGCCATCTACCACAAGAACCCTCCTAAGATAGTTGCAACCAGCTATCGAAGCTCCAAAAGATAGGAATAGATATTTAAATCGGTTCTTATCATCTTTCTCAAGACATGTGACAGTTCCCGGATTCGATTGCTCGATCTGACGCAAATAAGAAGGCAGATTCTCATATCCATCTTCTGCTGTTCCTCTCACCATCTCTTGGGCACATAGCAAAGCTCGGTAAGAAGTGGTGTAACCCAGGTTCAGACCAAACATGTTCCGCATCGAATCTTCGATATGCTTCGGTGTAATCCCATCTATAATCCCAATAGACTCAATAAACAGTCTAGCAACATATTTCGGAGTATACTGTTTCCGTTGAGCCATCCGATCCCCCACTGAACATGTATGAGTTTTCAAATATTTTGTCACCCAAAATGTCTTTGGTCCATGCTTCACACTCGCTCTGAGCTTCCAACCACATCCTTCAACACGACACTTAGCCACGTACAAAGTTTTCGTTGTCTTGTAAGCTGTGAACGTAAATTTACCTTTCACAGCAACCAACTTCAGCTTTGCAACGAGCTCAGCCTTACTAGCAAAACTCTGACCGACATATATATCTTCATTAAAAGACATCAATCTTCCTCCAGTACCAGCATACTCCGCTTGTTGTCCATCATAAAACCCTTGATCATCAGAATCCTCATCTTTCAATTTCCCATAATCACTGTAGTTTACAGCATCAACAGCATCAACCGCATCATCAGCATCAACAGAAACATCAGCAGTTTCTTGAGCATCATCATCAGTTTCTTGAGCATCATCAGCCTCATTCCAATCTTTATCAAACCCTTCATCACCACTATCAGACACATCAGCATCAACAGCAACATCAGCAGTTTCTTGAGCATCGTCGTCACCTCCAGCTTCTACTTGACACTGGCTTGATACACAAAGGCGTACAATGTGGGTCTTACATAACTCGATCAAGTTCCGTACTTGTCTATCACTCGTGACATGCATAGGAGGAGTATCTGGACCCATTTGCTCTAAAAGTACGTCTGGTAAGGAATATGTCAGCTCCACCTTCTCGGTTTTCTTGTTCAGATCATAATCTTCTTGTGCCATTTCAAGAAGTTCACCATATGTACAACCATCATGCACAAAGAACATTCTCCCTTTTTTCCATTTATCAACCACAAACTCCCACAAAGAGCCTTTCACCACCCATTCTCCATACACAACAGGCAAATTAACCATTACCTGCAAAAATAATACATTTACAAAATTAGCGAACAATAATTTTATGTTTGATAAAATTATAAATGTAGACTTCCAGAGACGTCTACACATGTTACCAAACTACATACTCAAACAAAAAATTCGATAGTTTCCTAATTATAAAATATTATCTTTTAAAAATAGTTAAGAACAATTAGTATTAACTAATACACAATTTGAAACAAAAAAATCTTGAAAATACATTATGAATAATACACAAATTCACTTTTTATATATTTTCAACAGTAGACTTTCGTTTCTGTCAACAGAAATGTAGACTATTATATAGGTCTACAAGTTTGGGTTAGTTTTTGCAATTGCAAAATTCACGGGTTACTATCTTTATTTAAAAAAAATGTTGTGATTTTACACAAGTAGACTTTGTTTTCAGTCTACATTTTGAAAAGGTTAGTTTTTGCGATTGACCAGAACTCATCCCAAATTTGACTTTGAAAAGTAGACTTCAACAACAGTCTACAGACGAAAAGTAGACTTCAAGAACCGTCTACATTTATTTTATTTTTCTGAACAGGTTAGTTTTTGCAATTGACCAAGTTGACTTTCTAAACATAGACTGACACAAACGTCTACATCTTTGTAGACGGTATCTGAAGTCTACGCGATAATCCGATGGGTTACTTTTGCATTTGACCAAAATAAAATAGTAGACTTCAGAGGCAGTCTACTTTTTTTTTTCAGAGTTCGGTAGACGGAATAAGAAATCTACAACTTTTTTCCATCCTGGTCAACTTTTAAAAATTTTAGTCAAATACAAAACTAACTTAATCAACATAGTCAAAGTTTGGGTCAAATGCAAAACTGACCTTCTGTAGACTTTACTAGCAGTCTACATTTCGTAGACTGTTTCGGAAGTCTACTTTGAAAAGTCAAAAGTTCGGTCAAATGCAAAAACTAACCTCTTTACGTAGACTTCTTTGTAAGTTTACATACTATTTTTTTTTGTTATCAAAGGAAAAGTCGTAGACTTCCAACAAAGTCTATTTTATGTGTTTTTTAGCATTTTGGTCAATTGCAAAACTAACCTGTGCGTTGACTTGTAGACCGCAATGTAAGTCTACTCCTTCCCGTAGACGTACAAAACAGTCTACTGTCGCGACACAGATCTGAAAAAATGATGAAAACCATGAAAACAGTAACCTTTTTCCGATGTAAAGCTTGTTTCCACCCTTTTCCACCGTCCAAGCTCCAAATATGAGTAAAAGGATCCAACTTTGCCTACTCACAACAGTGTAAACTCGAAAATATGAAATTATAGTTATGAAAATGAAAGTTATGGGAGATTTTTAGATTGAAATGGAGAGGAAATGAGAGGAAATGAGAGGAAATGAGAGTTTTTTTGCTTAGAATCACAACAAAGTGGTTGTATATTGAATTCTTGAGGTTTAATGAGCTCAAAAATGGTTGTTAATGGTGGTTGAAAAATTGATGATAATGGCATTATTGTAAATAAGAAGAAATGTTTAGGGTGTAATAGGTTTTTTATGATTTTCGAAATTATTAAATAATTAAATAATAATGGCAATTTTGTAAATAATTTAAAAACATAAGGATAGTTTGGAACTTTTCATGGTGAATAGTAATGACAAAAAAAAAAAGGTTGGTTTTGGGGTTGAATTGAATTTGTAGGTTGTTTTTGAAAGAAGCCCTTTTAAAGGTCAAGATGTTTGATAAAAAATGAATATAATATAGTATAAAACCTTATGGTGTAGATTAATTACACTCATTTATTTCCTGAAATAATTATGCATAATAATGTGTAGTTGCCGAAATGTTTGGAAAAATTTAAGGTGAGGAAAATTAAACATTCGTTATTGTTGCTGAAATCTTTATAGTTACAGTTATTTTAGGAAATTATTTACTACTTGAAAGAGACAATTATTATTTCAAGATAAATTTATTTAATTCTTAATGGCATTGAGTTGTAAATATTGTGTAAAATTAAGGGTTATTTTAAATTTGTACTCCTCTTTTAATAGATTAGACTAGATCTTGATCCGCCCGACTGAGCGGGTATTTATTTTATATTTTTAGTTTTTTGTTTATATTAAATTATATGTATTTTTAATATTTAAATATAAATTTAGATTAAATTAATCTTTACAGTTATAATAAAAATTAAAAATATAAGTTTAATAAAATATTTTGATATAAATTTTAAATTTCTTAGCCAAATAATATAAGGGTGGGTCATACTTTTTTCTAGTTCCAAAATCTTAGTATCTTTAAAAAAATAAAATAAAATTATAAATAGATAATATATATAAACATATTTTGAAATATAGTTTCTATTAAAATAAATTTGTTAAAGAAAAATAATTTTGCGATGTTATTGTTTATTTCTATAGCTTGACCCGTGACCGTATAAATATTCTTTTCCGTATAAATATTTGCTTTCTCTTTAAATTCATTCTTTATACTAATGGTATAATATATATTTTTAAATTAAAATGTATTAAATAATTATGGAAATAAGTTATTTACTTGTTTATAGTATTAATGTGCATTAAATTTAAGATTTATCATGAATTTGTTGTGAAATCAATTTAGGAAATTATGAATTAAATTAGGAAAAAGCAAAAAATTTTAAATTAGGTTTATTAATTACTTCAGTGGCATTAGGTTGTAATTATTTTGTAAGTCTTAGGGTTAATTTTAAAATGTACTTCTATTTTAATAATATAGATTTATTAATTATTGCAGTGGCATAAGATTGTAAATAAATGGTAAACGTAAGGGTTAGTTTTTATTTGTACTTCACTTTTAATATATTAGATAAATCGTTCAAGTACATCTTCTTGACCCTGTATATGTAAAGCATACGTAGGTATGATGATCACTTCATCTTCCAATGATAGAGAATCATTCTCATTGACTGTTCATTTCCTTCTTTTTGGTCGTTCCATTTTGCTTTTGCTTTGTTCTCTTTCGGTTTACTAATGCTGGTAAATAAGACGATTACTGTACATATAAGATAAATAAAACTTCAGTTATCGAGTTTAAACTAGTGCACAATACAACAATGTTGTAAGAATAATATCTACACATCTGAATGAATTTTTTTTGTAACTCTTTATGTATAGTAGTAATCTCCTGTCGTGATTAGGAATAAAAATCCGTTTTGCATTTTTTTGTTATGGCGTTCCCGAAAAAGGGTTTTGTAGTCTTCTTTTCAAGATCAGCTTTCACTATTCGCGTGCCTGAGGTTACCTTTTTAACATGGAGCTCCTCCCACTCTTTTCACCTTTTTTTAGTTTTTACTATTCAAAATGGGTATTATGGAATACTTGATCAATGTTACAGATTACATATCATGCTGATTTTGTATGACGTAGTTTATTCTTAAATCCTACTATCGTGTTATTTTTGTCGATTATACAGATTACATATCAAGACAAGTATGTTACACACAAAAAAAACAAAATGAATCCTTCCAAACTTGTGTATTTTTTTAAAATACATCAGTAAACCTGTCGATCAGTCAGTCACCACTAGTGTTTCAAGTTTCGATGCGAAGAATAATCGTCCGTGATTCACATATAAAATGATTCCACTAATTAAGTCATTAACACTCCTATGTTTCTTATACATAAACAAATTATTACATGAAAGGCTGAAATGTGTCGACTGCGATTTAAAAAAATGCTTCTACTATTAATAATCCTAAAATTAAATTAGAAATTTCCACATAAAAATAACAAGAAAGTATCAGAGATACTTGCGAATTTTACTTTTCGCAGATTAACTTCACAAGAATGTTTCATGCATTTTAGTTCACAAAAAAATTGTTTGATCCATTTAGCAGAAAAAAGGTTTGATGCTCCAAATTTTAGCAAAAAGAAATATTTGATGCTCAATAAATTAATAATATATTATACAGTAATTTGTCAAAAATAAAATAATATATATATACAGTAAATGCAAAATGTACGAAGAAAATCAAATTAAATTATTTAAAGCCAATAAAAAGTACAAGTACTGTATTAAATTGGTATCGACTAGATCGCATTGGCGATATTTTATTACACATTTTTCTTCCACTCCCTCACTTCTTTGTGTTCCTGTCTCCATGCTTTCAGCGATGTTTCAACACGCGCCATCTTTCATCTCACTCATAGTCCTCTTCACCATTCTATCACCCGTCTCACCAAACTCAGACCCGGTCACCGTCCAGCCATTCCTGGTCAAATCATCCCCACCCGCCACCATCCCCGCTTTCCCGGAGCAATCCGATTTCTCCGGCTGCCCGCTCGATCTACCAGAAGACCTCTTCCACGGAATCAAGTCAGCCTGCACCGGCAAAAAGCTCCACAAAGGAAAATGCTGCCCCGTGCTAGGCGCGTGGCTCTACTCCGCTTACTCAACCACTGCTCTCAGCCGCTCCATTCCCAACTCCGCCGCCTAGAAACGCGACCTCCGCCGCTACCACGCCGGAAGAGGATATGCCTTTGCTTCCCGACGACTCGGAGACTTGCGTCGACGGATTGGAGAAATCTCTGAGGAGGAGAGGGATTGAGCTGGCGAGTCCGAACGAGACGTGCGGCCTGGTGGACTGCTACTGCGGGATAAGATTGCATCACTTGAGCTGTTCTGAGGCGTTTACTGTGAACGGAGAAGGGAGGCTCGTTGGAGATGAGAGTGTTGATCGGTTAGAGACTGATTGTTTGAGTGTAAGCCACGACAATGGAGATAGATTAACTCCTCTCAGTAGATGTAACAAGTGCTTGAACAGCCTCTATAAGGTAAGTCTCTCAGTATCATTTAGATAATGTCATTGAGGAGATCATATGAGATTAAATTGAAAATAACAAAATTTTCTGCAAATATAGTAACATTTGATAAACCTGTTTATATGCCCTTTTAGTGTTTCTTGGTGTGTGTTAGCATCTTTTTTTTCTTTAGATTAATACTGTTTTTATGGTTAATAATAGCAACTCCAACCTTGTTTCATTTTCTACTCTCATTCTACTTCATTTTTAATTTCAAGATTATAAAATAGGGTTATTCTAGAAATGAAGTAGTCTAATTATCTTTTGTTTATGATTTCTATTTTTATTTATTTTAGATTGAATATAATTGGAGTAAAACTTAATTCTTTTTGGAGTTGTTTCATTTTGAGTTAAAAATAGAACACATTGGAGATTATCTAAAGAATACATCAATTAGTAACCATCTAGTTAAGGTCTAGTCCAAGTTGGTAAGTTTACTTGACCGTCTTGATGATGATCTTTGGTGTTTAAACATAAGGGTTTTACATTTTACTATATGAGTGACTGGGTGAAGAAGATGTGGAATCATATGTTCTAGGATTCTTTTCTGATCTCTCTGTGTATCAACCTTGTCGGATGGTAATTTGGGAATTTTTTTGTTCTTTAGCTCTTTTGTTCTTTTCCTATCTGACAAGTCTGACACATTACGCTCTTACAGATTCCGTGATCCCCACGCGTCATTTCTTTGCACCCATCATATGATTTCATTCTTGTGCATCTTAATCACCAACCCACCATAACTAAAAGCTTTAAGCCACTAGCTTCTACTTTGTATAATCTTTAATCATTAGTATAGCAACAGATCCTAACCAACACAGACCAAACACTTGTGGTCTTTTTGTTTTCTTTGCAGCTAAACCCTAAGAAAACGTCAGGGACAAGAAACCCATCGAAGGAAGACAGAAACAGAACAACAAAGATGCACAACAAAGACTGTGTTCTCATGGGTCTCACTTGGCTTCTCGCTAAAAACCGTACGGCTTACTTTCCCACCGTCACTTCAGTCCTCCGAGCCGTCATGCTCAACCAAAACGGCGAGCCACGGTCATGTGCTCTCGGCGGTGACGGCATGCCTTTAGCTGTTGACTCTTCCGAATTCTCTAACGGCTCTTTAACTTTAATTCAGCACCCGTACCATGTGGTCCACTTCTTACTTTTCAGCGTCATCACATTGGTCTTGCTAGGGTCTTGGTGACTCACGCTGACGTGGGTTTGGATTTGGTTGTGACACGGCGTTACGTGATTGGCTGAGAAGTTAAGTGAACATTCAGATAGAGAGAAGAGTGATAGGATGGGATTTGTCATTCTGTCTTTGTAAATTAGTTTTGCTTTTGTTGTCATTATCGTTGTTGTAGTCATTTTGTTTCGGAAAAAAATCGTTTTGTTTTCATAAGTTAATTTTAAAAATTGTGATTCACAATTTTCAGCTATGTTTTCGGTAAGATCAAATTATAAGAGGGCAATGCAATGCAATCAAATTACTTTTCTTTGTCAAAGCGAAAAATAAAATGTTAGCTAAAACAATCAAAGAAGTATATCATATAAGAATAATAATAGAGAAAGGCATGTGAGTGATGGGGTCGAGGTGGTGTGGGAGGTTTGAGAGAGACATAGAGACTTGTGACAGCTTTGTTGTTATGTTTTCCTTATCTTCTCTCTGACTAGTGCTGGGTTTGCGGGTTGACCCGCCCCGCCCCGCTGCGGATTGAATCATTTTTTTGATTCAAAAATCCGACCCGCTTGACCCGCAATTGAAAAAAATAAGACCCGCCCCGCCCCGTATAAATTAGCGGGTAACCCGCGGGTAAAATAAAAAATAATAAAAATAATTTTTTATTAATATTTTTTTTTAAAAATTAATATAAATAATATAATTTAATTAATTTTTTAAAATATTCGTAATTTTTATTATTATTTTTATAAAAAACATATTTTTTGTTAAAAAAATCATATTTTAATTATTTTTTTTTAATTTTGCGGGTTGGCGGGTACCCGCAGTTTGAATTCTTTCGACCCGCACCCGTCCCGCGTTAAAATCACTTGACCCGTACCCGCACCCGCGAACAATTTTTTTCAAATCATTCGACCCGCACCCGCCCCGCAGCGGATCAAACGGGGCGGGGCCCGCGGATAATGAGTCAAATTCCCAGCTCTATCTCTGACCACGCAAATGCGACCAAGAGTTGCGAAGCCCCACGACTGATATTTTTATTTTCTCATACACTTCTCTATGATATGTTCCCTTCACTAATGATTCGATATTTCATAAGTATATTTAGAAAAGGATCTACTAATGCACAATGCAACTAGATAGGGATTCACTGGATCAGCATTAAATCAGTAGTGCTGGTTTGGGCTCAAATAACTAGCCCATGGGCATCTATTTTCTTCTTATTGGTGAAAGTATAAATTGTGACATGGATTCTTTTTCTTTTGGGTCTAACTGTGACATGGATTCACTTTTGTTGCTACTTTTTAAAACCTCTTTCACTTTAGCTGAAGAGCTTAAATTTTAAGACAGTTGAAATAACTTTCACTGACATGTAATTTGTGTTACAAATCAATGTAATCATTCATATTAATTTTACAGTAAGCATACTTTATGTGAAATTAAAAACATGAAGTCCATTATCCTTGTCTCCATCAACTCTAATGACATTGTTTGTGTAATTAAATCCTTTTTAATTTCCAGAAAATTCTTGTATGTAGCATGAAGAAGTACTGTTATGTGACAACGATCATTCAATTCTTAAAATTACAGCTAATATCAAAAACTCAAAAAGACTCAAAACCGCCCTCACCAGAATTTAAAATTCCTTTTTATGCGATAAAATTCATTTTTTCTCAATGTTTTGTGTGACAGTAATCATTACATTATTATCTTAAATTAAAAAAGCATTTTAAAATAATACTCCCTCCGTTTCATATTAAGTGTCGTTTTACAGAATTTTTTTCGTTGTAAAATAAATGTCGTTTTAGAGTTTCAATGCAAAATTTATTAATTTTATTCTCTATTCTATTTTTCTATTGGTTGAATTGTATCGGTAATGATATTTTTATATTGAAAATATGCAAAATTAAATGCTTTCTTAATCCGTGTGCACAAATCTAAAACGATACTTATAAGTAAACAGAGGGAGTAACCGCTAATAATATCAATCAAAACCGTCTTTTTCATTTCTCTTCGTCTCTGTGTTCTCTCCTTCTTCTCCTCTCCCCCGAAAACACTCAAAAAGTCTTCTCAAAACGATGACTCTCGCCGAGACTTACGCCTGCATCCCTTCGACGGAGAGGGGTCGGGGAATCCTGATCTCCGGCGACTCCAAGTCCGACACGATGCTCTACACGAACGCCCGATCCGTCGTGATCCTCGACCTCAACAACCCCCTGAAGGTCTCAATCTACGGAGAGCACGCCTACCCAGCCACGGTGGCGCGGTACTCCCCTAACGGAGAGTGGATCGCGTCGGGGGACGTGTCGGGGACGGTGAGGATCTGGGGAGCTCGCGACGATCACGTGCTGAAGAAGGAGTTCAAGGTGTTGGCTGGGAGGATCGATGATCTGCAGTGGTCGGCTGATGGGATGCGGATCGTTGCTTCTGGTGATGGCAAAGGGAAGTCTCTCGTTCGTGCCTTCATGTGAGTACTACTATTAGTAGCAGTTTATGATCTTAGGGATTTGAATATTTGAATCGGATGTTTTTTTTTTATGTTTGACTTCGATTGATCAGTCAAAGTTTATGTTTTTTTTTTTGGTGCTGATTGTTGCATTGAGTCTGTTGAATTAGATCGGACTTAGTAGTGTATCAATGATATGATAGATTCTTGGTTTCTTGTTTTTTTTTGATTGTTGCATTGACTTCGAATGATCAGTCAAAGTTTATGTTTTTTTCTGCTGATTTGTTGAATCAGATCGAACTCAGTGTCTCAATTACAGATTCTTGACTCGTTTCCTGTGCATTGGGTTCGACGGATCAGTCTAAGTTTATGTTTTTTTCTACTGATTGTTGCGTTGTATTTGTTAAATCAGATCGAACTTAGTCTGTCAGTGAGTCTTGTTTTGTTTGACTGGAAATGGGGTTTTTACCAATGTTAGGTGGGATTCAGGATCGAATGTGGGGGAGTTTGATGGACACTCAAGGCGTGTTCTTAGCTGCGCTTTCAAGCCGACCAGACCCTTCCGCATTGTAACTTGCGGGGAGGATTTTCTTGTCAACTTCTACGAAGGCCCTCCTTTCAAGTTCAAGCTCTCAAGCAGGTCTGATAAAAAAAATACTTTTTTGTGTATCTGTTCAGTTTCATGCTTTGGTTGTTTCGGAATTACTTACGAGTTTGTTGGATCAACAGAGAGCATTCCAACTTTGTCAACTGTGTGAGGTATTCACCTGATGGAAGCAAGTTCATTACTGTGAGTTCGGATAAGAAGGGAATCATATATGATGGAAAGACTTGTGAGAAACTGGGAGAGCTCTCATCTGAAGATGGACATAAAGGTAGCATCTACGCTGTTAGCTGGAGTCCTGATGGCAAAGAGGTACTAAGTTATGTCTATTTGTTCTGATATAATATCAGTTATATAGGCTTGAATAGGGTGGATAAGAATAGCATATGATATTAATGATGCATGAGCTATTTTATGTTTATATGAAGAAGACTCAGTGAGATATTTCTATATTTTGATTCTTGATTACAGTGTTGTTGATGCTGCGTCTGTACTCATTTGTTGTATATGTTTGAATGGCCAAGCAGGTCCTCACTGTATCTGCAGACAAGTCAGCTAAAATATGGGAAATCTCGGATTCTGGTAACGGAACATTGAAGACCACACTGACTTGTCCTGGATCATCAGGTGGTGTGGACGATATGCTTGTCGGGTGTCTGTGGCAGAACGACCATATTGTCACTGTTTCTCTAGGTGGTACAATCAGCATATTCTCGGCGAGCGATCTTGAGAAATCCCCCTTCCAGTTTTCGGGACACATGAAGAACATCTCTTCCTTATCTGTGCTCAGAGGGAGTTCTGACTACATACTATCCGGTAGCTATGATGGTCTGATATGTAAATGGATGATGGGACGTGGTTTTTGCGGTAAATTGCAGCGGAAGCAAAACTCTCAGATAAAGTGCTTTGCTGCTCATGAAGAAGAGATAATCACATCTGGATTTGACAATACGGTAAACTAGTTTTCTCTCATGGGACTTGTCAACCTGACTGACTACTCCATGTTTTAGTGATCTGATATCACTTAATATGGTTTTCAAGTTGATTGTATTAATGATAAATTAAGCAGCTAACAGCGTTCTTTACTATTTGATAATCATCCAGATATCCAGGATCTCTTATCAAGACGGCCAGGTCACAAACGAAGAGTCTATTGGCGTTGGAAACCAACCAAATGATCTAAGCCTTGCACCACTCTCGCCTGGTCTCCTTCTGGTGGCCTTTGAGTCAGGAGTTGTGTTTCTCCGTGGTGAGAAAGTAGTGTCAACCATCAACCTTGGGTTCACTGTCACTGCTTTGGCCGTGACACCTGATGGAACCGAAGCCATTGTCGGTGGTCAAGACGGTAAGCTCCGTCTGTACTCTGTGAATGGCGACTCTCTCACCGAGGAAGCAGTTCTTGAGAAACACAGAGGCGCCATCAGCGTCATACGTTACTCCCCAGACTTATCTATGTTTGCATCAGCTGATTTGAACAGAGAAGCTGTTGTATGGGACAGAGCCTCCAGAGAGGTAACTAAATATTATTTTAAAAACTTGTCCATGAATCTCCAACTCTAACACTGATCTTACTTGCATCCTCTCGTTTTTTAAACAGATGAAACTGAAGAACATGTTGTACCATAGTGCCCGCATAAACTGCCTAGCTTGGTCTCCAAACAGCACTATGGTTGCTACGGGATCCTTAGACACGTGTGTGATTGTGTATGAAGTGGACAGACCTCCTTCCGCACGGATGACCATAAAAGGAGCGCATCTAGGTGGAGTTTATGGTCTGGGTTTCGCTGATGATACCCATGTTGTGAGTTCTGGTGAAGATGCTTGTATCCGGGTTTGGAGCTTAACGACTTGAGGTGTGAATTTATAAAAAAGATCTCTGGAAGCTCATCTTTGTCTCTTTGGAAAAAGCTTTTACTACTTCTAAAGGCTTTGGATTCTTCCGTTTGGCCTTGTGTATTTGAGGCTTTGTTGGTGTGTGAAAAAATAATACATTCTGTTGTTTTTTTTGTTTTTTTTTGTGTGTGAATGAGGATTGCGACTTCTCTTCTCTGTTCAGTAAATTTTGAATGATTTTGGCTCTGGTGTTCAGTTTTCCACTAAAATTGGTATTCTATCATACAGTTGGAGAAAAATCATTTAGAGGTGGACCAAGATTAAGGTTGGTTCGTCCTTATGAGATTTGCATTTGTGTGACAACATGTAGCCATAAAATCAATGGCGATACTGATTATGGAGGCAATGTGGCTGGATATGCTTGTCACTTGTGAGGAATGGGGATATACTTAAGGTAATGGATGCTGATATATGACACTTGTTAAAAGATATTAAGTATTGTTGTAATGTATTTGTACAAGGTTTTGAATCGTCTATGTTGATTACAGAACCTTGAAAAGGTACCCCAAGATGTCTGCCCTATGGTTTTTGCAAATTTGAAACGAAGCAAGAAATTATCTGAAGATTGAAATGTGTCCATGGACGCATAAGGTTTGGCATTGATGGTTAAGTAGTCGTGTTAGTCACTTTGAAGTCTTACCTTCTCAATCATTTCTTAAAACTAAGAACAAAAAACTACTAGTGTTTTTTTTGTAATACTTTTTTTAATTTTGTAACACCAAAAAACTACTAGTATAAGCTATCAAAACAATGAATGATATATTAAAGAGTTTTTTTTTTCATTTAGTAATTGGTTAAAAATTGAAAATTGTTAAAAGGAAATGATACCCACTCGTCAAATGTACAATACTACCCCTCAAACGCAAACCAGAATAGGGACATACCGGTAATTTCAAAAGCGACAGCCTTCTCTTTTTGGTTGTATCCTCCTCACTCCTCGTCCGTCCACTGCTTCGCTTTCAACATTACGAGTAGCAAGGGTTTTTCAGAGACTTCCGGCGACGAAACGTTTTCCTCTACTCTCCCCTCTTCACTTGCATCGTTCCGAATAGGTAACTCTATCTCCGTATCACCCTTTGATTCTTCTTTTTCAACGCTTTAGCTTTCCCCTAAAATTTCACTTTTTTTTAAAAAAAAACGCTTCCATTGTTCGGTGAAAGGTTCGATCGCACCATCGATCGAACATGCATTTACGTTGCTCACGATTTAACCGACTCCTGAAATCGTTTCCCTTTCTTCGTTTTAGGGTTTTAGGTTTTGCTACAGTCTCTTCAAAACCATGACTGATACGGACATGGAAGAGATCGAGGCCGCTATGGAGGTCGATCTACGCGACCTAGGAGAGCCGTTTCTCCAGAGCTTCTGCAAGAAAGCGGCGACTTCTTTCTTCGACGAGTACGGCCTCGTGAGCCACCAGCTAAACTCGTACAACTTCTTCGTCGAGCACGGGCTCCAGAGCGTGTTCGAATCGTCCGGGGAGATGCTCGTGGAGCCGTCGTTTGACCCGACCAAGAACAAGGACCACGAGTGGAGATACGCGACGGTGAAGTTCGGGGAAGTGAGCGTGGATAAGCCTACCTTGTACTCTGATGATAAGGAGCTTGTGTTTCTTCCCTGGCATGCTAGGCTTCAGAACATGACCTACTCGGCCAGGATGAAAGTTAATGTCGATGTTGAGGTAAGGCAAACTGATTTAACTCCCTATTGTGGATAGAAAGTTATCACCTTTTTCTTCTAGCTCGTGTTAATGTAGTCAGTCTTTAAAGAGTTGATAACGTATGGTATGAAATATAAGGGAAAGGAAACATTTTGGGGTTTGCTTTAGTTTCTTTCCATCTTCCTCACGTCCTGCTTACATTGTGGGATCTATTCTTGTATGAAATGGGTCCTTATTTGTCAAACTTTTGGATGAAGTTTTTTTGTTTGCTGCCTTTGTATCTTATTCTTATCTACTGGTTATTTTTGTTGTGTAGCTGACTCTTCTCTTTGTAAATTGACTAGGTGTTCGTTAAGAAAGTTGTTAAACGAGACAAGTTCAAGACGGGACAAGACGAGTATGTCGAGAAGCAGATCCTGTCTAAGAAGACGCAGGACATCCCGATTGGGAGGATACCCGTGATGGTGAAGTCTGTGCTTTGCAACACAACGGAGAAAGAGAAAGGGAAGAACGGGGAAAGCTACAGAAAGGGGGAGTGTGCGTTTGACCAGGGCGGATACTTCGTGATTAAAGGAGCTGAGAAGGTGAGTTACACCAAATATATGCATTTCTGCTGTCATGGGGTTGTATCTGAACTATTTTAGTGTATGGCTTTGTTGCTTCATTGCACCTATTTGCCTTAACTGTCTGCTGACAACGTTTTGTTGCTTTCTTTCGTTCTATAATTCTTTATATATATAGTTATATACTGGAAAACATTGCCAACCTGTTATACAAGTTCCTAACGTGAAGAAATTTGTTTTGCAGGTCTTTATTGCTCAAGAACAGATATGCACAAAGAGACTCTGGATTTCTAATTCACCATGGACAGTCTCCTACAGGTCCGAGACTAAGAGGAACCGGTTCATTGTGCGTCTATCAGAGAATCAAAAAGCTGAAGACTTCAAGAGAAGGGAGAAAGTACTGACAGTGTACTTCCTGTCAACCGAGATCCCGGTCTGGGTCCTGTTCTTCGCTCTGGGTGTTGCGTCAGACAAAGAGGCCGTCGATCTGATTGCCTTCGATGGTGGGGATGCAAGCATCACCAACAGCGTCATAGCTTCCATCCAGGAAGCTGATCTGGTTTGCGAAGATTTTCGCCATGGGAGGAATGCTCTGGCATATGTCGAGAACCAGATTAAGAGTACAAAATTCCCACCTGGAGAAAGTGTGGATGACTGCCTAAGTCTGTTCTTGTTTCCAGGCCTCAAAAGCTTGAAGCAGAAAGCACGATTCCTGGGCTACATGGTGAGATGCCTGTTTAGCGCATATGCTGGGAAAAGAAAGTGTGAGAACAGAGACAATTTTAGGAACAAGAGGATCGAACTAGCTGGAGAGTTGCTGGAAAGGGAGTTAAGGGTGCATCTGGCACACGCTAGAAGAACAATGACCAAGGCCATGCAGAGACACCTCACGGGGGATGGCGATTTGAAGCCTATTGAGCATTATTTGGATGCTTCCATCATAACGAATGGACTCAGTAGAGCCTTCTCCACTGGAGCGTGGTCTCATCCCTTCAGGAAGATGGAAAGGGTATCAGGTGTTGTTGCTAATCTGGGCCGTGCAAATCCCCTGCAGACTTTGATTGATCTGAGGAGAACGCGGCAACAGGTCCTGTATACCGGCAGAGTTGGAGATGCTAGATACCCGTAAGTAAAATTTCCACCACCTCTTGTTTGTTTGGAATAGAAGTATATGCATGGTCTGTGGTTACTCAGTTTTACATGTCTTCAGTTGGTTTTATTTGTATTCCCATATTTCATTTAGTTATGATGATGAAATAATTGAGCCGTTGCGCTTTTGGCTTTTAAAGAACTGAAATGTGACTGCGTTGTTTTGTAATGTATGCAACAGACATCCCTCTCACTGGGGCAGAGTATGCTTTTTGTCAACCCCAGATGGTGAAAATTGTGGTCTTGTGAAGAACCTGTCTCTCCTTGGAGTTGTTAGCACTCAAATTATGGAGCCCGTGGTGGAAAAGCTCTTCGACAGTGGAATGGAAGAGCTGGTGGACGATACCAGTACACCACTGTGCGGGAAACACAAAGTTCTTCTTAATGGAGACTGGGTTGGAGTATGTTCGGACTCTGACTACTTTGTCGCGGAGTTAAAAAGCAAGCGGCGTCATAGTGAATTACCTCGCCAGGTATCTTCTGTTTTACAAAGTCTTGTGTTATTTTAATATCTTGTATTTACCTTGGATCTTGTTACACTTTACAAACGTGTCTATGTCATTCTTTGCAGATGGAAATCAAGCAAGATAAAGATGACAAGGAGGTACGGATTTTTACCGACGCTGGCAGACTTCTCCGTCCCCTCATGGTTGTGGAAAATCTCCACAAGTTGAAGCAGAGTAAACCATCGCAGTACACCTTTGAGCATCTTCTTGACCAAGGGATTCTCGAGCTGATTGGGATTGAGGAAGAAGAAGACTGTACCACCGCATGGGGAACCAAACAACTTCTGAAAGAGCAGAAGAGTTACACTCATTGCGAACTGGACCTGTCGTTCCTGTTGGGTGTCAGCTGTGCCATTGTTCCGTTCGCTAATCACGATCATGGTAGAAGAGTTCTCTACCAGTCCCAGAAGCATTGCCAACAAGCCATTGGCTTCTCCTCAACGAACCCAAACATCCGCTGTGATACCCTGAGCCAGCAGCTGTTCTACCCCCAGAAACCACTTTTCAAGACAATGGCGTCCGAGTGTCTTCAGAAGGATGTGTTGTTTAATGGACAGAACGCAATTGTTGCTGTGAATGTTCATCTCGGGTTCAACCAGGAGGACTCCATTGTGATGAACAAGGCTTCGCTGGAACGTGGGATGTTCCGTTCAGAACAGATCAGGAGCTATAAAGCAGATGTTGACAGTAAAGACTCAGAGAAGAGGAAAAAGATGGACGAGGTTGTTCAGTTTGGAAAGACACACAGCAAGATTGGCAGAGTAGACAGCCTGGATGATGACGGGTTCCCTTTTGTTGGTGCTAATATGCACAGTGGTGATATTGTCATTGGCAGATGCACCGAGTCTGGGACTGATCACAGCGTGAAACTGAAGCACACTGAGAGAGGGATAGTGCAGAAAGTGGTTCTATCATCCAATGACGATGGGAAAAATTATGCTGCTGTTTCTCTAAGACAGGTAAGTTCCAGATCATACCATAGTGAGCTCTCTTTCAGATAATGCATACCTTTGAGCTATATAGCGTTTCCATTGATCTTATCTTTTACATCTTGCAGGTTCGCTCTCCATGTCTTGGAGATAAATTCTCCAGTATGCATGGTCAGAAGGGTGTCTTAGGCTATATAGAGGAGCAGGAGAATTTTGCTTTCACGACGCAAGGCATAGTTCCTGATATCGTGATAAACCCGCACGCATTCCCTTCTCGGCAAACACCGGGCCAACTCTTGGAAGCTGCTCTCTCCAAAGGAATAGCTTGTCCTATGCAAAAGAAGAAGGGCAAGTCTGATGCATACTCCAAAGTCAAACGCCATGCAACTCCGTTCTCCACTCCCAGTGTCGATGACATAACCGACCAGCTTCACAGGTACCTTTCTTCACACTGACACTTGGTTTAAGCACTGTATACAAAACATTGAGAAAATATACAGGCCTTTGATGCTACAATGAGTAGAGGTCAATGGGTAACTGTTTAAGTTTTGCATCGTAGGGAGTAAAAAGGCATGATATTCGTGATTCGTGTCTAGTTTAAAACTTTTGGACTTGGAAATTGTGTACAGGATACCCAAAAGTTCAAAGGACTGCTAATTTGAGCACCGTATAAGATTGAAACTTCTCATAGTGATTGGTTTTGTTTACCTAGGAGAATTAAAGCTAGCGTGGCACTGGTCTGTTCATTTCTTTCTTTTATTTAGTTTGTGTCTGAAAAACCTCTAGAGAGTACATAAAAATGGGCTCAAAAGCAAATGACACCAGAATAATTGTTAAGAGGATTGACTGTTGAGACTTGGGACTTGAGAGTCATTTGTCTTGTTGATTATGTGATGGTTCATTGAACATGTTTTGTAGATTATTGTTGATTCTTGACATCTGATTGATTACGGATTGTAAATACTTGTCTGTGCTTATTAGGGCTGGCTTTTCAAGATGGGGAAACGAAAGGGTGTACAATGGAAGAACAGGAGAGATGATGCGTTCACTCATCTTCATGGGCCCAAATTTCTACCAGCGACTAATCCACATGTCGGAGGACAAAGTCAAGTTCAGGAACACCGGACCAGTTCACCCTCTGACGCGCCAGCCGGTTGCAGACAGGAAGAGGTTCGGTGGAATCAAGTTCGGAGAGATGGAGCGAGACTGCCTGATTGCTCACGGTGCATCAGCGAACTTGCACGAGCGTCTGTTCACTCTGAGTGACTCTTCACAGATGCACATCTGCAGGAACTGTAAAAGCGCAGCGAATGTGATTGAGAGGGTGGCAAGCAGTGGAAAAAGGATCAGAGGACCGTATTGCAGGCTGTGCGAGTCTCCGGACTATGTGGTGATGGTGAACGTGCCGTATGGAGCCAAGCTTCTGTATCAGGAGCTGTTCAGTATGGGCATCTCTCTCTCCTTCGAAACCAACCTCTGCTGAATGGTCCCAGTTTCTATGTTTATATCTATCGTCTAATAATAACAAACGTATGTATGGCTTAGAGCCTTTAGACCATGGTATCTGTAGTTTGAATCTGCTCTGGTTCGGGTCACCTGAACCCCAAGAAGCCATTAAAAACCGGTTTATGACTCTCTTAATCGCGCTAATGTTAATCGACTTAACCGACTTTTCCTTTTGTTAACTCTAACCGGTTTATAATCCAAGTTTATGGGTATTTTGAGTGTATTCTCATTTGAGCCGATTTGCGTCAAAAATATAACAAAAGTACTTTCATATATTTTATGAAGTTAAATGTTATTAAACTTATAATTTTAAAATATTATTGTTATTAAAAATATTTTGAGAAAATATATGGTAACTCGAAATATATTTTAGTTAAGTTTATAGTTAAAATAACAAAATTCAAATCTCAATTTTAGTTTTTAGATACGATTTTGTACTGTTTAACTAGGGGGATGTATTCAATTTAGCATTTGATGTGATTTGATTTTTAATAGAGTTTTAGATGATTTTAATAAGTTGCAGAGATTTAGGTGATTTTTGTTAAACTACTCTAGAATATCACATAAAACAATGGGATTTGAGTTTTATTTTTTTTTAACTAAGAAACTCCACCCAAACACCCTAAAATCAATTACAGAGTACTTTACGAAATGTTAAGTTCAATAACAGTTGATCAAAAAAAAAAAAAAAACAGTGGATTTGTCATTTTAATACAAATCACCTGAAACTCTCGCTTCAATACACCCTCTAAATCATTTTAACTTTCATAACTGACCTAAAATCATCAAAGAAGTCTTCAGAATCAAATACAAATGAACAATGTTGAATACACTCGTTTCGTTGACCAAAAAAAAAAGAAACATCTCGATTTGTTTTCAAAATTCAAAATTTATGGGTCTAAGCCCATTAACAAAACGAACCGACCCGATTGGATCCGTCTGTTGCTATGCCGCCATAAAAGGCTTCCTTCTTGTTCTCTCGGAGGAGGCGCAAGCAAAGGTGCCATAAACCTTTCTATTGCAGCCGTTTCTCCCATTCACTCCTTTCCTCAGCTCGCCGTAACGCGATGAATCGCGGAACCTTGTACGATTCTGACGACGATGACGACGAAGAAGAAGATGATGACATCGGTGAAGATCTCGAAGACTTAAGACGCGCCTGTATTATCCCCGAGTCCAATTCCGATGATGTTATTCCGAAATCCGGTTATGTCGAACCGGACGGAGGCGGCGGGGGAGAGATGCCGTCGGATTCGGAGAACGAAGAAGACGACTTCGAGATGCTTCGGAGCCTCAAGAGCCAATTAGCTCCGTCGACGGATCCTCCTCCCTTGGGTTTGTCATCACTGCCTTCAGATTCGGAGAGTGACGACGACTTCGAGTTGCTTCGTAGCCTCAAGAGCCAGCTGGCATTGTCGATGGATGCGCGCTTTCCTCCTATGAGTCCCTCCGATGAAGACGACGAAGATGATGATTCTTTCGAAACGCTTCGTGCTATTCGTAGAAGATTCTCTGCTTATGCGAATCTAGGTGAGCATCAATGTGATATCTAATTCTTGTCTTTTGCTATCTGATTCGTTAGATTTTGTTTCTGTGTATTTTTGTCATCTTTGGAATGTGAGTTCCATAGTTATGGGAGAACTCTACTTCAAATGAGTACAGATAGTTTTGAGATGGAAGCTAGGTATAAGGCTCAGTGTGATTAGCATTTTTAACCGTCCCTTTTATGCATATGTGTAGTTTCTCAGTAGAAGCTCTGTGTGTGTTTATGTTTGCTTGTTAGTATGATTCGAAAGGCATCACAATTTTGTGATGGATTCATGATGAATGACTCTAGGTTTGCGTGTTATAACTGAATATTTATAATCACTGTCTTTCTTGTGCTTTAGTGGTAACTTCTTCCTGTTTTTTTTGTATCTGTAGATAAAGATGGAGCTTTTATGAATGATTCTCTCGGGAAGAAAAAGCAGGTACATGCCTCGGACAATGAACCTTCGAGCGAAATATTGAGTAGGTCTAATACTTGTAAAAGCTTTCCAGATCAGGGGGAAAACCTTGTCACATTGCCTGATTCTGAGGGAACACAACAAGCTGGTGATTCTATTGATTTACATGAAAACTCTCTTAAACCGACATCCCAGTTATCAAGTTTCCCTGAAGCTGCACAAGCCTTTGTTGAGGCTATCCGGAGGAACAGGGCGTACCAGAAGTTTCTTCGAAAGAAGCTGACCGAGATTGAAGCGAAGATCGAGCAGAACGAGAAGCACCAGAAAAATGTTAAGATAGTGGTAGACTTTCAAGCTTCTTGCAAGAGGATAACTAAACAGGCGCTTTCTCAGGGGAAAGATCCGCGTCTCCAGTTAATCTCAACACCAAAATGTGGACCTCGTGATAGCTCAGAGGTAACACGCATTTTGATCATTCCTCCCTCTCTGCAGTTCTTTAAAGATGTACTGCTTACGCTTTGACCTGGTGGACAATGTTCCTTTTTCTTAAAATTCTGTTTGTTTTCTTGCAGGATAACGATAAAAAGATATCTCCTTTGACGTTTGGTCCACCGGAAAACCCTTGTGTTGCAAATTGTAGGATGGTACTGAAGACGCATCCAATTTCAGTGCATCGAAGAAGTTGGTCTACTGAGGAGAACGAAAATCTTGCAAAAGGTCTAAAACAACAAGTTCAGGAAACACTGCTTATTGAAGCGATAGAACGTTCCAGGTACTGCTTGCTCTTCCTCCTTTAAAGTGCTTATCATATTCGGGTGTGTTGCGTAGTATTGTTAAACTTGCTACTGACGGTATTCAGATACAGAAATAGTTACTAGTTTTCTGAAAGAATTGACTGACATCAATTTCTTAACAGTGAATTGGAAGGATCTTCAGATGATATAGAGACCATTAATGAATCGATCAAAAATCTTGAGATCACACCAGAGATGATTAGGCAGTTTCTTCCGAAAGTTAATTGGGATCAGTTGGCCTCGATGTACTTCAAGGACCGTTCTGCTGCAGAATGTGAAGCTCGGTAAGTTCCTCCTCTAGTTTAAGTAAAGATAAATCAGCTTTCAATCATCTATTTGAGAATTTGATAGAATTTCGTAATTTTTGTGTTGTAGGTGGATGAGCTCCGAAGATCCATTAATCAACCACGGTCCGTGGACTGCGGAGGAGGAAAATAACCTGCGCTTAATCATCCAAGAAAAGGGTTTTACAGACTGGCTTGACATTGCGGTGTCACTAGGGACAAATAGGACCCCGTTTCAATGTTTGGCCCGATATCAGAGAAGCTTGAATGCAGACATATTAAGAAAAGAATGGACTCCTGAGGAAGATGACCAACTTCGCTCCGCGGTGGAGTTGTATGGCGAAAAAGACTGGCAGACTGTTGCAAACGCATTAGAAGGACGAGCTGGAACTCAGTGCTCTAATAGGTCAGTTATGCTCTACATTTAATCTAGTTTCTTATAGACCAATCAAGTTGTCGAAAGAGCTAGTTTGTTTGGTAAAATATTCTACGGGGTTTATAAACCACACATCATGTCCATGCTTAGTCGATGTGGGATTACCTCAGTATGCAGTCATTAATGATAATCATGTAGTAGGATTTAGAATGCGTTACAGGTCATAGTCCTGTTGTTTTAGGATGTCTTAGTTCATATTACCTAGTGTAATGTTTGATCTTATTCTCGTTTTTCTCTTATACTTTCAGATGGAAAAAGACGCTTCACCCTACCAGAACGAGGGTAGGGAAATTCAGCTCAGAGGAGGAAAAACGTTTGACAGTAGCTGTGACACTCTTTGGAGCTCAAAACTGGCATAAGATTGCACGCTTTGTTCCTGGACGGACCTCGACTCAGTGTCGAGAGAAATGGGCGAATTGTTTAGACCCCAATGTAAATCATGGCAAGTGGACAAAGGAAGATGATGCGAAGTTGAGAGAAGCAATGGCCGAACACGAGATTGGTAACTGGTCCAAAATCGCTTCGCACGTACCTCGTCGTACTGATAATCAATGCCGGAGGAGGTGGATGCAGTTATATCCTCACCAAGTGCCTCTTTTACAAGAAGCTACAAGGTTACGCAAAGAAGCTATTGTAGGTAACTTTGTTGACCGGGAATCACAGCGTCCTGCTCTTCTCGAATGCAAGTTTCTTGCCCTACCCGAGGTACCTCTTGAGCCAGAACCTGAAACTGTAGGCCTTAAGAAGAAGAAACGCAAAGCAAGGTAAGTTTTATTCGAATATTCCTCACATATACACTCGCATTTTTTGAATCTAAATTTTACTTTTTTTATGTTGATGCAGACCGAAGAAATCAGATGGGGAATGCGAGAGCGAAGCAACTAGTGCTGCTAAAGAGAGGCGGCCAAAGAGGAGAAAAGGATTAGAGAGATGCTCAGGAGATGCATGTAGACAAGAGGATGAGACTTTCTGTGAAAATATCGAGAATCTAGACAATGAAGGAGAGGTTAGGTCTTTGGAAATATTATATTAAAAGTATTGTATTACATTCCAAATGATATAAGATAGAGAAAGAGCGAGGATGGTTCACAGTGGCATATGCAATATATAAATGAATAATGAATTAAACAGAGGAAGAACCGGCAAACAAATGGAACATCATATTGCGCAACTATACTATTCCGTATGGAGTGGAATATTATGAACATAATACTATTCCAGTTGTTAAGAACATCCACATACTATTTCACTTGTTAATAATCTCTAACACAGTATAGCGTAGATTAAGAATCTACTAATTAAACCACACCTAAACACCAATTCCAGCAAATCAAACTTGTAAAAAACTGATGCTATGCTACATATGATGGTTGAGTGGGTTACGAATACTATTACATTTGAAATGGAAACCAATCTAAAATTTCATACTATGTGTATTGATATGTCAATTCTAAGGAATACTATTCTACACACCTTCGTATGAATTACTACCACACATATTTTACATCATCGACATGAAACAATGCAATCTGAGAAACAGAGAAGAAGGATATAGAGGCAAGAACTTACAGCGGTGTTAGAGATCTGAAAAAACGTAACTCTAAAGCAATAGAGAACCACCGGCGGTGTTACTCCCCTCTGCCGAAACCGTAACAGAGAACCACCGAGACGATTAGAAGAGAGACCGGCGAAGATGCTTACGGAATTGCATACAGAGGCGAACGGTTGGAGGAGAATTGCGGAAGAGGCGTATCGAAAGACAGAAACTACGGAGGAAGAAAGTGAGAATGGAAGTTGTGTGGAATGAGAGAAGACACGATTTACTTGGGACAATAATTTTTTTTCTTTTCTAGCAGGTGAGCCGGTTAATTGGAGAGGGTATCACAGTAATATTATGTATATAAGACGCCATGTATACATCCGTTAGGTTAAATCGTTAGTTTGCTAATTACCGTTTTTTTCATGGTTATATGCCCCAATTTCCCTTTTTTAATTTTGTAACACCAAAAAACTACTAGTATAAGCTATCAAAATAATGAATGATATATTAAAGAGTTTTTTTTTTCATTTAGTAATTGGTTAAAAATTGAAAATTGTTTAAAGGAAATGATACCCACTCGTCAAATGTACAATACTACCCCTCAAACGCAAACCAGAATAGGGACATACCGGTAGTTTCAAAAGAGACAGTCTTCTCTTTTTAACTCCTCGTCCGTCCACTGCTTCGCTTTCAACATTACGAGTAGCAAGGGTTTTTCAGAGACTTCCGGCGACGAAACGTTTTCCTCTACTCTCCCCTCTTCACTTGCATCGTTCCGAATAGGTACTCTATCTCCGTATCACCCTTTGATTCTGCTTTTTTTACGCTTTAGGTTTCCCCTAAAATTTTACTTTTTTTTTTTTTTTAAACGCTTCCATTGCTCTGTGAAAAGTTCGAATCGCACCATCGATCGAACATGCATTTACGTTGCTCACGATTTAACCGACTCCTGAAATCGTTTCCCTTTCTTCGTTTTAGGGTTTTAGGTTTTGCTACAGTCTCTTCAAAACCATGACTGATACGGACATGGAAGAGATCGAGGCCGCTATGGAGGTCGATCTACGCGACCTAGGAGAGCCTTTCCTCCAGAGCTTCTGCAAGAAAGCGGCGACTTCCTTCTTCGACGAGTACGGCCTGGTGAGCCACCAGCTCAACTCGTACAACTTCTTCGTCGAGCACGGGCTCCAGAGCGTGTTCGAATCGTCCGGGGAGATGCTCGTGGAGCCGTCGTTCGATCCGACGAAGAACAAGGACCACGAGTGGAGATACGCGACGGTGAAGTTCGGAGAAGTGAGCGTGGATAAGCCTACCTTGTACTCTGATGATAAGGAGCTTGTGTTTCTTCCCTGGCATGCTAGGCTTCAGAACATGACCTACTCGGCCAGGATGAAAGTTAATGTCGATGTTGAGGTAAGGCAAACTGATTGAACTCCCTATTGTGGATAGAAAGATATCACCTTTTTCTTCTAGATCGTGTTAATGTAGTCAGTCTTTAAAGAGTTGATAACGTATGGTATGAAATATAAGGGAAATGAAACATTTTGGGGTTTGCTTTAGTTTCTTTCCATCTTCCTCACGTCCTGCTTACATTGTGTGATTTAAACTCATAAGCCTCTTTTACCTTCCCTGCTTACATTGTGTGAAAGTTAATGTCGATGTTGAGGTAAGGGGAACTGATTAAACTCTTCGTTGAACATCCATGTAAAGTTATCGCCTTTTTGTCGTTCTACCTCTTGCAATAACAGCTTACTGAGTCGTGTCTGTGTAGTCAGTCTTTAAAGAGTTTGATAACGTATGATGTGAGATATAACTGATTGAACTCTTTGTTGGAATCCAAGTAAAGGAGAAAGGGTGATTAAAGTTATCACTTTTTTTGTCGTTCTACCTCTTGCAATAACAGCTTGCTGAGTCGTGTCTATGTAGTTAGTCTTAAAGAGTTTGATAACGTATGATGTGAAATATAACGGGAAACATCCCGGGGTTCACTTAGTTTTACTCCATCTGTCAAACTTTTGGATGAAGTTTTTGGTTTTGCTTGCCTTTGTATCTTGTTCTTATTACTGGTTATTTTTGTTGTGTTGCTGACTCTTCTCTTTGTAAATTGACTAGGTGTTCGTTAAGAAAGTTGTTAAGAGAGACAAGTTCAAGACGGGACAAGACGAGTATGTCGAGAAGCAGATCCTCTCTAAGAAGACGCAGGACATCCCGATTGGGAGGATACCCGTGATGGTGAAGTCTGTGCTTTGCAACACAACGGAGAAAGAGAAAGGGAAGAACGAGGAAAGCTACAGAAAGGGAGAGTGTGCGTTTGACCAGGGCGGATACTTCGTGATTAAAGGAGCTGAGAAGGTGAGTTACACCAAATATATGCATTTCTGCTGTCATGGGGTTGTATCTGAACTATTTTTGTGTATGGCTTTGTGGTTACCTGGTTGGATTGTGCGTTCTTCATTGCACCTATTTGCCTTAACTGTTTCAACTGCTGACAACGCTTTGTTGCTTTCTTTCGTTCTATAATTCTTTATATATATACTGGAAAACATTGCCAACCTGTTATACAAGTTCCTAACGTGAAGAAATTTGTTTTGCAGGTCTTTATTGCTCAAGAACAGATATGCACAAAGAGACTCTGGATTTCTAATTCACCATGGACAGTCTCCTACAGGTCCGAGACTAAGAGGAACCGGTTCATTGTGCGTCTATCAGAGAATCAGAAAGCTGAAGACTTCAAGAGAAGGGAGAAAGTACTGACAGTGTACTTCCTGTCAACCGAGATCCCGGTCTGGGTCCTGTTCTTCGCTCTGGGTGTTGCGTCAGACAAAGAGGCCGTCGATCTGATTGCCTTCGATGGTGGGGATGCAAGCATCACCAACAGCGTCATAGCTTCCATCCAGGAAGCTGATCTGGTTTGCGAAGATTTTCGCCATGGGAGGAATGCTCTGGCATATGTCGAGAACCAGATTAAGAGTACAAAATTCCCACCTGGAGAAAGTGTGGATGACTGCCTAAGTCTGTTCTTGTTTCCAGGCCTCAAAAGCTTGAAGCAGAAAGCACGATTCCTGGGCTACATGGTGAGATGCCTGTTTAGCGCATATGCTGGGAAAAGAAAGTGTGAGAACAGAGACAACTTCAGGAACAAGAGGATCGAACTAGCTGGAGAGTTGCTGGAAAGGGAGTTAAGGGTGCATCTGGCACACGCTAGAAGAACAATGACCAAGGCCATGCAGAGACACCTCACGGGAGATGGCGATTTGAAGCCTATTGAGCATTATTTGGATGCTTCCATAATAACAAATGGACTCAGTAGAGCCTTCTCCACTGGAGCGTGGTCTCATCCCTTCAGGAAGATGGAAAGGGTGTCAGGTGTTGTTGCTAATCTGGGCCGTGCAAATCCCCTGCAGACTTTGATTGATCTGAGGAGAACGCGGCAACAGGTCCTGTATACCGGCAGAGTTGGAGATGCTAGATACCCGTAAGTAAAATTTCCACCACCTCTTGTTTGTTTGGAATATAAGTATATGCATGGTCTGTGGTTACTCAGTTTTACATGTCTTCAGTTGGTTTTATTTGTATTCCCATATTTCATTTAGTTATGATGATGAAATAATTGAGCCGTTGCGCTTTTGGCTTTTAAAGAACTGAAATGTGACTGCGTTGTTTTATAATGTATGCAACAGACATCCCTCTCACTGGGGCAGAGTATGCTTTTTGTCAACCCCAGATGGTGAAAATTGTGGTCTTGTGAAGAACCTGTCTCTCCTTGGAGTTGTTAGCACTCAAATTATGGAGCCCGTGGTGGAAAAGCTCTTCGACAGTGGAATGGAAGAGCTGGTGGACGATACCAGTACACCACTGTGCGGGAAACACAAAGTTCTTCTTAATGGAGACTGGGTTGGAGTATGTTCGGACTCTGACTACTTTGTAGCGGAGTTAAAAAGCAAGCGGCGTCATAGTGAATTACCTCGTCAGGTATCTTCTGTTTTACAAAGTCTTGTGTTATTTTAATATCTTGTATTTACCTTGGATCTTGTTACACTTTACAAACGTGTCTATGTCATTCTTTGCAGATGGAAATCAAGCAAGATAAAGATGACAAGGAGGTACGGATTTTTACCGACGCTGGCAGACTTCTCCGTCCCCTCATGGTTGTGGAAAATCTCCACAAGTTGAAGCAGAGTAAACCATCGCAGTACACCTTTGAGCATCTTCTTGACCAAGGGATTCTCGAGCTGATTGGGATTGAGGAAGAAGAAGACTGTACCACCGCATGGGGAACCAAACAGCTTCTGAAAGAGCAGAAGAGTTACACTCATTGCGAACTGGACCTGTCGTTCCTGTTGGGTGTCAGCTGTGCCATTGTTCCGTTCGCTAATCACGATCATGGTAGAAGAGTTCTCTACCAGTCCCAGAAGCATTGCCAACAAGCCATTGGCTTCTCCTCAACGAACCCAAACATCCGCTGTGATACCCTGAGCCAGCAGCTGTTCTACCCCCAGAAACCACTTTTCAAGACAATGGCGTCCGAGTGTCTTCAGAAGGATGTGTTGTTTAATGGACAGAACGCAATTGTTGCTGTGAATGTTCATCTCGGGTTCAACCAGGAGGACTCCATTGTGATGAACAAGGCTTCGCTGGAACGTGGGATGTTTCGTTCAGAACAGATCAGGAGCTATAAAGCAGATGTTGACAGTAAAGACTCAGAGAAGAGGAAAAAGATGGACGAGGTTGTTCAGTTTGGAAAGACACACAGCAAGATTGGCAGAGTAGACAGCCTGGATGATGACGGGTTCCCTTTTGTTGGTGCTAATATGCACAGTGGTGATATTGTCATTGGCAGATGCACCGAGTCTGGGACTGATCACAGCGTGAAACTGAAGCACACTGAGAGAGGGATAGTGCAGAAAGTGGTTCTATCATCCAATGACGATGGGAAAAATTATGCTGCTGTTTCTCTAAGACAGGTAAGTTCCAGATCATACCGTAGTGAGCTCTCTTTCAGATAATGCATACCTTTGAGCTAATATAGCGTTTCCATTGATCTATCTTTTACATCTTGCAGGTTCGTTCTCCATGTCTTGGAGATAAATTCTCCAGTATGCATGGTCAGAAGGGTGTCTTAGGCTATATAGAGGAGCAGGAGAATTTTGCTTTCACGACGCAAGGCATAGTTCCTGATATCGTGATAAACCCGCACGCATTCCCTTCTCGGCAAACACCGGGCCAACTCTTGGAGGCTGCTCTCTCCAAAGGAATAGCTTGTCCTATGCAAAAGAAGAAGGGCAAGTCTGATGCATACTCCAAAGTCAAACGCCATGCAACTCCGTTCTCCACTCCCAGTGTCGATGACATAACCGACCAGCTTCACAGGTACCTTTCTTCACACTGACACTTGGTTTAAGCACTGTATACAAAACATTGAGAAAAGATACAGGCCTTTGATGCTACAATGAGTAGAGGTCAATAGGTAACTGTTTGCGTTTGCTTCCTAGGGAGATTCGTGTCTGGTTTAAAACGTTTGGACTTGGAAGTTGTGTACAGGATACCCAAAAGTTCAAATGACTGCTAATTTGAGCACCGTATAAGATTGAAACTTCTCATAGTGATTGGTTTTGTTTACCTAGGAGAATTAAAGCTAGCGTGGCACTGGTCTCTGTTCATTTCTTTCTTTTATGTAGTTTGTGTCTGAAAACCTCTAGAGAGTAGTACATAAAAATGGGCTCAAAAGCAATGACACCAGAATAATTGTTAAGAGGGTTGACTGTTTAGGTCGAGACTTGAGAGTCGTTTGTCTTGTTGATTATGTGATGGTTCATTGAACATGTTTCGTAGATTGTTGCTGATTCTTAACACCTGATTGATTACGGATTGTAAATACACTGTTGTCTGTGCTTAGGGCTGGCTTTTCAAGATGGGGAAACGAAAGGGTGTACAATGGAAGAACAGGAGAGATGATGCGTTCACTCATCTTCATGGGCCCAAATTTCTACCAGCGACTCATCCACATGTCGGAGGACAAAGTCAAGTTCAGGAACACCGGACCAGTTCACCCTCTGACGCGCCAGCCGGTTGCAGACAGGAAGAGGTTCGGTGGAATCAAGTTCGGAGAGATGGAGCGAGACTGCCTGATTGCTCACGGTGCATCAGCGAACTTGCACGAGCGTCTGTTCACTCTGAGTGACTCTTCACAGATGCACATCTGCAGGAACTGTAAAAGCGGAGCGAATGTGATTGAGAGGGTGGCAAGCAGTGGAAAAAGGATCAGAGGACCGTATTGCAGGCTGTGCGAGTCTCCGGACTATGTGGTGATGGTGAACGTGCCGTATGGAGCCAAGCTTCTGTATCAGGAGCTGTTCAGTATGGGCATCTGTCTCTCCTTCGAAACCAACCTCTGCTGAATGGTCCCAGTTTCTATGTTTATATCTATCGTCTAATAATAACAAACGTATGTATGGCTTAGAGCCTTTAGACCATGGTATCTGTAGTTTGAATCTGTTCTGGTTCGGGTCACCTGAACCCCAAGAAGCCATTAAAAACCGGTTTATGACTCTCTTAATCGCGCTAATGTTAATCGACTTAACCGACTTTTCCTTTTGTTAACTCTAACCGGTTTATAATCCAAGATTATGGCGGGTATTTTGAGTGTATTCTCATTTGAGCCGATTTGCGTCAAAAATATAACAAAAGTACTTTCATATATTTTATGAAGTTAAATGTTATTAAACTTATAATTTTAAAATTTTATTGTTATTAAAAATATTTTAAGAAAATATATGGTAACTCGAAAGATATTTTAGTTAAGTTTATACTTAAAGATAACAAAATTCAAATCTCAATTTTAGTTTTTAGATACGATGTTGTACTGTTTAACTAAATCATTTTAACTTTCATAACTCACCTAAAATCATCAAAGAAGTCTTTAGAATCAAATACAAATGAACAATGTTGAATACACTCGTTTCGTTGACCAAAAAAAAAAAAGAAACATCTCGATTTGTTTTCAAAATTCAAAATTTATGGGTCTAAGCCCATTAACAAAACGAACCGACCCGATTGGATCCGTCTGTTGCTATGCCGCCATAAAAGGCTTCCTTCTTGTTATCTCGGAGGAGGCGCAAGCAGAGGTGCCATAAACCTTTCTATTGCAGCCGTTTCTCCCATTCACTCCTTTTCTCAGCTCGCCGTAACGCGATGAATCGCGGAACCTTGTACGACTCTGATGACGACGACGACGAAGAAGAAGACGACGACATCGGCGAAGATCTCGAAGACTTAAGACGCGCCTGTATCATCTCCGAGTCCAATTCCGATGATGTTATTCCGAAACCCGGTTATGTCGAACCGGACGGAGGCGTCGGAGGCGGAGGGGGAGAGATGCCGTCGGATTCGGAGAACGAAGAAGACGACTTCGAGATGCTTCGGAGCCTCAAGAGCCAATTAGCTCCGTCGACGGATCCTCCTCCCATGGCTTTACCACTGCCTTCGGATTCGGAGAGTGACGACGACTTCGAGTTGCTTCGTAGCCTCAAGAGCCAGCTGGCATTGTCGATGGATGCGCGCTTTCCTCCCATGAGTCTCTCCGATGATGACGACGAAGATGATGATTCTTTCGAAACGCTTCGTGCTATTCGTAGACGGTTCTCTGCTTATGCGAATCTAGGTGAGCATCAATGTGATATCTAATTCTTGTCTTTTGCTATCTGATTCGTTAGATACTGTTTCTGTGTGTGTTTGTCATTCTTTGGAATGTGACTGGTAGATTTAACACAAGTGGAAGCTAGGTATAAGGCTCAGTGTAATTAGCTTTTCAACGTCCCTTTTATGCATATGTGTAGTTATTCAGTAGAAGTTCTCTCTGTGTTTATTTGACTTGAAAGGCATCACAATTTTGTGATGGATTCATGATGAATGACTCTAGGTTAGCGTGTCTTCTTCTCCAGTGTTATAACTGAATATTTATAATCACTGTCTTTCTTGTGCTTTTGTGGTAACTTCCTACTGTTTTTTTTTTTGTTTCTGTAGATAAAGATGGAGCTTTTATGAATGATTCTCTCGGGAAGAAAAAGCAGGTACATGCCTCGGACAATGAACCTTCGAGCGAAATATTGAGTAGGTCTAATACTTGTAAAAGCTTTCCAGATCAGGGGGAAAACCTTGTCACATTGCCTGATTCTGAGGGAACACAACAAGCTGGTGATTCTATTGATTTACATGAAAACTCTCTTAAATCGACATCCCAGTCATCAAGTTTCCCTGAAGCTGCACAAGCCTTTGTTGAGGCTATCCGGAGGAACAGGGCGTACCAGAAGTTTCTTCGAAAGAAGCTGACCGAGATTGAAGCGAAGATCGAGCAGAACGAGAAGCACCAGAAAAATGTTAAGATAGTGGTAGACTTTCAAGCTTCTTGCAAGAGGATAACTAAACAGGCGCTTTCTCAGGGGAAAGATCCTCGTCTCCAGTTAATCTCAACACCAAAATGTGGACCTCGTGATAGCTCAGAGGTAACACGCATTTTGATCATTCCTCCCTCTCTGCAGTTCTTTAAAGATGTACTGCTTACGCTTTGACCTGGTGGACAATGTTCCTTTTTCTTAAATTCTGTTTGTTTTCTTTCAGGATAACGATAAAAAGATATCTCCTTTGACGTTTGGTCCACCGGAAAACCCTTGTGTTGCAAATTGTAGGATGGTACTGAAGACGCATCCAATTTCAGTGCATCGAAGAAGTTGGTCTACTGAGGAGAACGAAAATCTTGCAAAAGGTCTAAAACAACAAGTTCAGGAAACACTGCTTATTGAAGCTATAGAACGTTCCAGGTACTACTTGCTCTTCCTCTTTTAAAGTACTATCAATATTCTGGTGTGTGCCTAGTATTGTTAAACTTGCTACTGACGAATATTCAGATACAGAAATAGTTACTAGTTTTCTGAAAGAATTGACTGACATCAATTTCTTAACAGTGAATTGGAAGGATCTTCAGATGATATAGAGACCATTAATGAATCGATCAAAAATCTTGAGATCACACCAGAGATGATTAGGCAGTTTCTTCCGAAAGTTAATTGGGATCAGTTGGCCTCGATGTACTTCAAGGACCGTTCTGCTGCAGAATGTGAAGCTCGGTAAGTTCCTCCTCTAGTTTAAGTAAAGATAAATCAGCTTTCAATCATCTATTTGAGAATTTGATAGAATTTCGTAATTTTTGTGTTGTAGGTGGATGAGCTCCGAAGATCCATTAATCAACCACGGTCCGTGGACTGCGGAGGAGGAAAATAACCTGCGCTTAATCATCCAAGAAAAGGGTTTTACAGACTGGCTTGACATTGCGGTGTCACTAGGGACAAATAGGACCCCGTTTCAATGTTTGGCCCGATATCAGAGAAGCTTGAATGCAGACATATTAAGAAAAGAATGGACTCCTGAGGAAGATGACCAACTTCGCTCCGCGGTGGAGTTGTATGGCGAAAAAGACTGGCAGACTGTTGCAAACGCATTAGAAGGACGAGCTGGAACTCAGTGCTCTAATAGGTCAGTTATTCTCTTCAACACTCACCCATCTCTTTATGAATTAGATAAATTTAATCTAGTTTCTTGTAGACCAATCAAGTTGTCGAAAGAGCTAGTTTGTTTGGTAAAATATTCTACGGGGTTTATAAACCACACATCATGTCCATGCTTAGTCGATGTGGGATTACCTCAATATGCAGTCATTAATGGTAATCGTGTAGTAGGATTTAGAATGCGTTACAGGTCATTGTCCTGTTATTTTAGGATGTCTTAGTTCATATTACCTAGTGTAATGTTTGATCTTATTCTCGTTTTTCTCTTATACTTTCAGATGGAAAAAGACGCTTCACCCTACCAGAACGAGGGTAGGGAAATTCAGCTCAGAGGAGGAAAAACGTTTGACCGTAGCTGTGACACTCTTTGGAGCTCAAAACTGGCATAAGATTGCACGCTTTGTTCCCGGACGGACCTCGACTCAGTGTCGAGAGAAATGGGCGAACTGTTTAGATCCAAATGTAAATCATGGAAAGTGGACAAAGGAAGAAGATGCAAAGTTGAGAGAGGCAATGGCAGAACACGAGATTGGTAACTGGTCCAAAATCGCTTCACATATGCCTCGTCGTACTGATAATCAATGCCGGAGGAGGTGGATGCAGTTATATCCTCACCAAGTGCCTCTTTTACAAGAAGCTACAAGGTTACGCAAAGAAGCTATTGTAGGTAACTTTGTTGATCGAGAATCACAACGTCCTGCTCTTCTCGAATGCAAGTTTCTTGCCCTACCCGAGGTACCTCTTGAGCCAGAACCTGAAACTGTAGGCCTTAAGAAGAAGAAACGCAAAGCAAGGTAAGTTTATTCGAATATTCCTCACATATACACTCGCATCGTTTTTGTGAATCTAAATTTTACTTTTTTATGTTGATGCAGACCGAAGAAATCAGATGGGGAATGCGAGAGCGAAGCAACTAGTGCTGCTAAAGAGAGGCGGCCAAAGAGGAGAAAAGGATTAGAGAGATGCTCAGGAGATGCATGTAGACAAGAGGATGAGACTTTCTGTGAAAATATCGAGAATCAAGACAATGGAGGAGAGGTTAGGTCTTTGGAATGGTATAAAGAGAATCAAAACAATGCAAAGGAGAAGAAACAAAGACGAAGACGCACAAGTGTTGTAGAAACATCGAACAACAGCACAGTGACCACCGACTGCTCTCAAGGCGAAGTTGGTGTCAAGAAGCTTACGCCTAGAAGAAGGAAAGTGTCTACAGTAGTTCCTATCGAGAACCAAGATGCACCAAACTAGTTCTGTTTGTTGTTGCTCTTGAAAATTTTGTCTGTATAATAAATACGTCTAATTGATTATAGAAACACATTGATTATAGAAACACAATAGTTTCGTGATTTTAACATCGAAGATTAGATTGCTTGAACTTTACTGCTAGAAAGAGTAATCGAGAACATAAATAACACGTTTGCTAATTAAAATTACAGGTAACAACATATTTAACGGTAATAAACAGTTAGACGTCATGTAACTCTTAAAAGTTTATTAATCTTTGTTTCAAATAAATAAAAACATAGACAAGAAATCACTTTGTACATATCACTCATGTGTCGTGTATGTATAATCGAGTACAATCTCATTGTGATATTACTTACTTCTAATGAACTTCCTTCGAGTGTTAACGCCTACCATTACATTTCCTTTATTCTTCTTCCGCATCTTCTCTAGCTTCTGCCTATGCCCTTCGATATCTGTCTTTATTACTCGCTCTCTCATCTCATCTGGCAACAGAGCTAGTCTCGAAAACTTCTTTGGTGACACAAACCCACCAAGTCTCTCTTTGATGTGGTTAAATGCAGGAACAAGGCCTCGTCTTATAAAACACCCGTCGATCAGCTCCATCGAGCTTGTTTCCGGTAAAGACATTGAGTCTTTCAGTTCCAAGTCGAAGCAGAAGGGTGAGTCCTTCAACCACATCCTGAGAGAGTGAGCTTTCGCCACTAGAAGACCTGTTCTCGTCTTGCAGGGAAGAAATGGAGAGCCCATCTCCCAAAGACATGCCTTTAGCGTTTTGTCCAGAGAGATACCGTTGTACTCTGCTGTCCCTGTGATTAAGACTACGGACTTTGGAGATTCTGGATACCCTTCAAGTGATGCATCCTGAAATAGTAGAATAATTGTAACAGAGGTTCATTTGTAATATGAGAATGATTGTCAAAAGATGAAGCGAAGATGCAGATAACAAGATAGAAGAATTGCCTGCATGTGGTCAAGCCATAGAGTTAGGGCAACAAGCGCTGCACCTGCTGACAATCTTCTAAAATCAGCACCCCAGTCCTTGTCCGCCACCCTGAAAATCAAAACCAACCACAAACGTGAGCAAGTGTTAACTAGTCCAGGCACGAGCTCTCCAGAACAGACGACAAATGCAAAACGGGATCTGACCTGAAAACGTCGCGACTGAAGATACCCCTTTTGATTGCCAGCTGGAACACCCATGATGCAGTAGCTCTTAGCTCGAAAGCCCAGAGAAGATTCAAAAGAGCATTGGCAAGATTGAGAGCAGCATTGTCCTCTATGGGTCTCAGTTTCTCAAACCATTCATCCACCTCAGAAACTAGCAACTCAGGTCTTCCAAGTAAAAGCCTGGTAGGAATCATTTAATGAGAATTAGTAACATACGACGATTATTATTATTTCTAGGTTTAGTTAAGAGATATACTTTTCAAAGAATGCATCAGATCATTCAAGATTGAATTCAAAATGGTATGTACGGAAACTGGGAGCATACCTGATAGGAAGATCAAAACCAACATCTTGGAGAGCTCTCAGAAGCAGCATGACTTCACTTTTTTCCTTGGAGAAACTCGCCGCCCTAATAAAGCAAGTCCATATCCTGTGGTCTGGCTCCAGGCCCTCTCTCTTCATTTCCAATAGTCTTTCGATTCCACTCTCATAATCTTTGCTCCGAAGGTAAGCATCAATGACTGAACTATAAGGCAGCGTTGTTAGTTCCACGTCTGTTTCTTTCAGATTACTAAGAACTTTTTCAGCTTCTTGGGGATTTCCTGAAGAGCTATATGAAACCATCAGCAGATGCATTGTAGCAAGCGTTGGTTCTATTCCAGCACTCTTCATCATTTCCAGCAGCTTCTCTGCCTTAGAGTCGCTCCCAGAATCTCGGGATATTTTCATCATCGTGTGGTAAAATGAACGGTCTAGTTTATGACCCTTGGAGAGAAGCTCTTCAAACAGTTGCTCAGCTTGCTCAAGGCATTTTTGCTTACCAAAAGCTGAGATCAAGCTCTTGTACGTGTCCAGTTTAGGTTCCAGACCAATATTTCTCATTTGCTGCATAAGCAAGTACCCTTCTTCTGGCCGTCTGTCTCTACAGTACATTATAATGAGAGTATTGTAAGTGGTTTCATCCGGTTCTAGTCCAGTTTCTTTGATCCTATGGTACACTTGAACTGTCTTCTTGTAATCCTCGATAGCTGTATACATCTTCAGCATGGAATTACATATAGCGAGCTCGACCTTGAAGCCAGCTTCTTCCATTTCAGAAACCATAACTTCAGCATCTCTGACTCGTTTTCCTTTGCACAAAAGCTCAATCATCATCCTATAAAGGCGAATTGTTGGCAAGTAACCAGCAGCCTTCATGCTACTATATATCTTCTTTACCTCAAATATATTTCCAGCTCGAGCAAATGCGTCAAGCATCAGAAGAATGGAGCTTTTGCTAATCTTGAAGCCCATATCTTGCAACTCTTCAACGACAACGTATAGCTCCTCAAGCCTTCCATCAACACACAAAGCATGCAACAGAATGTTGATGGATTCAACACTTGGATACGGACCATCCCTCATCATAGTGTTAAATATAGCCCTTGCCCGCTCGTAACAGCCACACTCAGCATAAGCCGTCATCAAACTGTTCCATGTCTTCAGATCAGGGGTTCGTCCACTTTGTCTTAAGTTGCCAACCACACTCTCTGCTTTTTGCCATAGCTTTAGTTTTCCATAAGCCTCAATGATATCAGTATACATAGGCGAACAAGCAAAGTGGAAGCCTCTTGTCTCAGCCTGAGTAACCACTTGATGAGCTGTTTCTGGAAAGCCAAGTTTACAGTACACAACAACCATGCTTTTACAAACGCTCTCTGAAGTTTCACAGCCAGATAGTCTCAGGTCAGAGAAAACTTGAGAAGCTTCTGCGTAATGTTCATTCGCAACACAGCAGTGTAATAAAGACTCATACATGGTGGGACTGCCAAAACTCCATCCATGAACACATGCCCCAGCAAAATATTCTTCTAGCGCAGCAATTATATTGTTAACCTTGCAATGTAGAACAATCAGTGCTCCATTTATAAGCAGCCTGGATCCACTGGCGTGTTCTTTCAAAAACTCAAGTAACTCACATGCTTCTGAATGCCTGCCTGATGAACTGTAGGAACTGAGGATAGATAACAGAGTGTCGTTTTGCAGTTCATAGCCATTGGTGATAGCAATTTTCAACTGTCTAGCGGCAAGATCAAAGCATTCGCCCTTAACAAGAACAGAGGAAATCTCTATTGGGTTCATGCCACACAGTTCATCCATATCTCTGATGGTTTTCTGAATGTCGTCTGCCCTGTTTTCCTTCATGAGTCCAAGTATCATCAACTCATACAGACTGTGAGTCGGTGTATGTCCATCATAAATCATATCACGATATAAAGTCCACTGCCTTTCTTGTCTCGTTGCCTCTTAATAATACACGTCCAACATTACAGAATACGCCAGATTATCAGGTTTAGTCCCTGAGCGCAACATGCAACTGAACGTATCTTCAGCCTCCTCTCGCTTCCCAGCCTTGGCATAACCGCAGATGAGAGCACTGTAGGTCTGCAGAGTAGGTTTGATCCCAACATCAAGCATCTCAGACATCAACGCCGCAGCTTCCACGGTTCTGTTTGCTTTCCCAAGCGAATCTATCAAAACCGTGTAAGTAATAGCATCAGGGTTTTTACCCGACAAACCTTTCATGTCCTTATAAAGCTTCAGAGCGAGATCAAGCTGCCCCTGCTTCCCATACATATGAATAATCGTGTTGTAAGTCATCTCGTCTTTCCCAAACCCCATCTTCTGCATCGCCTGGTACACTTCCTTCACCTTCTCCGTATTCCTCTCCCTAGCGAAAGCATAGAGCAAAGAGTTGTAAGTAACCGCGTCAGGTAAGTAGCCTTTAAGCTCCAGCTCCTCGAATAAACTCTCAGCTTTCGCAGCAAGCCCGCATCTTCCGTAAACAGAGATCATAGCGTTGTAAGTCCACAAGTCAGGCTGGCAACGATGCGCTTCCATGTCCTCGAAAACCTTCACAGCCCCTTCCAAATTCGAATCCCTCGAACACGCGCTGAGAAGCGTGTTGTAAGTGATAGCATCAGGCCTAAGACCAGAGTCCCTCACCATATCTAACAACTCAACAGCTAGATTCGGAGTCAACCCACCGGACTTAACCCTAGCGTTGACCAAAGTATTGAAACTGATCAAATCAGGAACACAACCTCTCTTACGCATTTCGTCGAGCATCTCCTGCGCCTTCGTGAACTTCCCGCTCCGCGAATAAACCCCCATCATCGCGTTGTAGACCTGAACCGTGTCCCCCACGGCCGGCTCAGCCCTAGCGAAAACCTCCGCCGCGAGAGACTCCTGGTTCCACCGTCCCAAGACGCCGAGTATCGCCGCGACCATGCGCGCGTTGGGGGAGTGCCAGTTGCGGAGGTTGAGCCACTCGAAAACCTCGAGCGCTCGCTGCCAGCTCACCGCGCCGACGGATTTCACGACGAAGCAGTAATCGGTGGGAGTCATCTGAACGAGGCGTAGCGTCGAGGATGTCCGCCACGAATTGGTTGGGTTCAAGGTTTAGGATCTTATCCGTTAGGAGTTTCACTCTCTCCCTCCAGTCTTTGGCTCTTAGCAGAGCGACCTTGTTCATCTTCTTCACTCTCCTTCGTCGAGTCGCCACGGCGGCTTCTTCGTTGGTCTTTTGATGCTCGACGGAAGTCGATGAATTCGATTGAATCCGGCGTATCGGCGATGGGAGTAACCGGAGGGATGAGATTGGGTTGTTGAAGCTGTGGAATCATGTGTCTCGCGGAGGTTCAAGTGCGGCCATCGGACGGCGGGAGAGGCTCGACTGTAGGTGAATTTCTGGGTGGAAGTGTTTCCTTGTTCATCTTTAATCTCTGAATACCGTCACCGGAGTAGAACTGAAGGCGGCGCGAACGGATATGGCGGGGGATGGAGAAAGAGGAGAAAGCGAAGGCTAGAGCCCCTGCAGAAACCGCCATTAGTATCTCTAAGCTTTATCCATCTCTTAGCAGGATATGTACCGTTGCTAGTTGAGCGAGTGAGAAGATTTTTTTTTAGGTTGTCGAGGTAACAACTTCATGCTGTCCGAGATTTTGATAAACAAACAGTGCCGTTTCTATGTTACATGACTCCATGCTTGACCAACATTTCGACGAAGAAACATCCTGCTGGTTTTACTGTGACGTAGAAACATCCTGCTGGTTTTACTGTGACGTAGTACGAATGATAAAGTCAACACTTACTGTGAAGATTGAACCTCTAACAAATACTACGATCAAGAATGTTTAGTTGCAACGAAAAATCGAGACAATTGGCATTATGAATGATAATTAAAGGGTAAACATTTCTGACTTAGTTTTCTTTTCTGGAATTAAACAAAAATAGAGGTTCTTCGAGGGGGCTAATGCAAAAGAGAACTTCAAAAACACGACAGGAGATTTGGTAACATCCACCTTCTTTTCATAGGTCTCTCTAGTAACGACCAATACCCCAGACCCTGACAACTCCATCAGTGTAACCACTGAACAGTGTGCTTCCATCTGCACTCCAGTTCAAGCTTGTGCAGTAGTTCACCTGCACCATTTTGGGAATCCATAAAAACGTCATCAATCTCAAGAAACTCATACAAACGTCGAGCGAAAAGGGAAATGATTACTCTGAACAAAACAACATCAAACCCAAGTTTCATATTTTTCAATAATAAAGAACAACCCAGTATACTTTTTCCAATCTCAAGTAGTTTTGGTAATGATTCCCCTGAACATAACTTCTACCCAAAGTTTCAACCTTTTGTTAATCAAAGATAACCCAATATACTTTCTCCACTAGTTTTGATATTCCGTAAACTAATCATAATCAATGTAATACGCACGATTTGCATGAACAGAGGACCAGTTACTATCAAAAACAATAGAATGATTCTTAAGTATGGTTAAGGATAACGACATTACCTTCTTCTGGTTACCAGTTCCGACACCACCACCATCCTTCTCCGCTTCCGCCTTAAGGTCAACCTTCAACTCATCAACAACGGTCTTGCTCTCAAGATCCCATATCTTAATACTGCTCTCAGTCGCAGCACACAGCCAGTACCTATTCGGACTAAAGCAAAGCGAGTGGATAATCGACCCACCCTCAAGCGAGTACAAGCTTCTTCCCCTCAGCCAAATCCCACAACAAGATCACACCATCTTTCCCACCACTCGCGCACAGCGAACCATCGGGAGAAACCGCCACAGTGTTGAGGTAACCCGAGTGCCCAGCGAGAGAGCTCTTCAGCTTACAGTTCTGAAGGTTCCACACTTTCACAGTCTGATCCCACGAAGCGGACACAATGGTGGGGCACAAGCGTGTTGGGGCTAAACCTAACACAGCTAATCCAATCCTTGTGCCCATCGGCCTCAGAGATCGTGTACTTACACTCACCGAGCGTGTTCCAGAGCTTGATCGTACGGTCACGAGAGGCGGACACGATCTGACGGTTGTCGACGGAGAAGGCCACGGAGAGGACGTCTTTGGCGTGTCCGACGAATCTACGGGTGGAGACGCCGGTGGCGAGGTCCCAGAGACGGAGCTCGCCGTCCCAGCTTCCGGAGAGAGCGAACTGGCCGTCGGAGGAGAGGACGACGTCTTGGACGAAGTGAGAGTGGCCCGTGAGGCGGCGCTGCGCGACGCCGTAGGACTTGTCGTCCTTGGTGAGTTTCCAGAGGATGATGGATTTGTCGCGCGACGAGGTGACGATGATGTCGGAGTTGTCGATCGGCGTGGCGATGGCGGTGACCATGTCGGTGTGGGCGCGCATTGTGCCTTTCAGAACGAGTCCCTCGGCCATGTTTACGGGTTTTTGGGAGAGAGAGAGGCTCTAGAGGGTTTGGGTTACTTCTCGATTCAAAAATGGTATGGGAGCGAGAGAAGTGGAAATCTCGTGAAATGAAGTATTTATATTCTAGGTCAAAAATGAAACTAGGGTTTGGTTATAATGGGCCGTAGATGGGCCTCTTATTGTTTGTTTGAGCGGGTTTCTGTCGTTATATTTGAGAGTTGTTTGAGATCACAAAGAGATTGGAGTAACGAAACTGTAACAACTAAAGGTTTAAAACTTGAGATGGATTTGATTCAAATGTACAAGAGTTTCCTAAACACACAAACAAAGAAAGTCATTATCTGTTCATTTATTTAGTTTGTTTGACTATTAATTCATGTTTTTTTTTTTAATCATGGAGGGCACAACACACGGTGGCTTTGTGATGACCTTGGTAGACCTTCACTTCTTTTCCCGCTGGCATAGACCACAACCTAGCCGTCATGTCCGATGATGCTGTGCATATTACAGAATCAAAAACCAGTTTAGAAGACTGTTCTGTTAATCTTTTTCAGACTAGTTATTAAGTTTAAGATTGAGATTAGTGATAGTACCTGTTACAAGAAACTCTCCATCCACTGAGAAGACACAGTCCCATACCCATCTTTGATGTCCTGTTAGATAAGATTGATGAGAGTGTAAGAGAGAGGAATGGAGAACGAGTAACCGTTTATTTAAAAAAAAAACATGGAGACCTATACCTGTTAAAACTTTCTCTAGTTTGAAACCATCGACGTTCCATATTTTGACAGTTTTATCAGATGATGCAGTCGCTAGATATCTGCTAACAAACTATATGTAAGGAAGATGATGGAGGAAGCGTGTCATACAGGGAGAGAGAGTAAGAAACACATTACTTGTTTGCAGGAGAGAGTAGGCATTTAAGGATGTGGCCATTATGAGCTTGTAGCTTATGAAGTGGCTCAAACTCTGTCATTGTCTGGAAATGATACGAACATTTAAATGAGCATGATTGACAACTACACGAACGCGAATTTTACACAGTTAAAAGAAAAAGTCTTTTATCATACCTGTTTTCCGCGCAACAAGCGCCATACATAACATGTTCCACGGTTGTTAGCAGCAACAACCATAGTCCCATCCCACATCACAGTTAGAGACCGTACAGGTGTATCAACTTCTGGTACCTATAATTTCACATTACACGTAATCGTTTAACAATCCTGTTAAGATAAAAAAAAAAAGCTAAGATTCTCTCAGAAATAAAGACGTTACCAGTTCACAGCTACACGAATTTGCTCTAAGGTCCCATACACGGATATTCCCGTTTTGGTCTCCAGATATCAATTCTGTCTGTAGAAAAAAAAACACAATGTTCATCATGATAAAGACCAAACGCAATGTGATTGCCTAGTGAGACAAGTATCCTAGAAGCAAACACAACTCTGTTAAGCGCAAGCATAAACAGATCTCTTAAGTGTATACTGACTGACACATGGCTTTTCTAGTTGATGACGTACGTACCTGGTTTGGATGTAAAACAACAGTGTTAACAGCGGCAACACTCTCATACTCCCTTTGGCAACCTGGAGCCCTACATTTTGGTCTTACAAGTTAACAACTTGTTGCAAAGAAACGCAAATCAACTTCGAATCCACACTCGAAGAAAGAATCTGTTAACAATCAATACTACAAAAACTAACCTCAAGTCCCAGATCTTGACAGTACCATCCTCTGAACCAGAATACATCCATTTTCCATCACACTGGAACCCCACTGCCATAACATTGTTGGTGTGTGAATCATACGTCATCACCTGATCCAATTGCACAAAGAGATCACTTCAAAGTAAAGGCAGAATCACCCACACAACACTGTAAAAAAAAACAAAATGAAAGGATGAAACTTTTACAGGTTGAGGGCTGTTGGAATTGACATCAAAGAGACGTATATGAGGATTGCAAGCTGCAGCTAGATGACGCTTATCTGGCGTTATCTCCAGCCTATTCACATGCTGAAGAAACAAGACAATGGGGTTTGTAGTGAAAGTTGAAACCTTTAAGATGATCATCTATAGAGAAGAGTGTTTGTGTGTGTGTGTGTCTTCCTTACCGAGTCAGGATACTGAATGGTACGGTAACAGCGACCGCTCTCGGCTTCCCAGAATCGGATCGTGTGATCATAGCTCGCTGTTGCGAGAACTACACATGGCTGACTCATTCTCGACGAACACAAGACTAACGATCTCAACCAACTAGGGTTTCGCGATTGAGGAGGATCCAAGACCTGAGAATAACAGAAGAAAAAATATTAAGAAGAATCAATCTTTGCATAATTAAGGCGGGGTGTTTTAGTCTCTAAAATATATGTTGGGGGTTAAATTGTCGTGTATAAAATAAGTAAGGCTTCATTCTGTTATTTATAAATATCAGGACTAAGTGAAAACAAATGCTTCCGAATGGTCCGTTACGAGAAGCTATAAAGTGTTATAAATATTGTAGTGATGTCCATATGGAAAGTCCTCTAGATATACTTGTTCCCCACTCCAAGTTAAGCTTTGTCTCCAAGCTATTGTATCATATATAAGAAGATCATTATTCATGGAATAAGACACACCAATTTTTCTCTTCTCTTCTCTTCTCTTTTCTTCTTTACTTACAACACGTTATCAGCACGAAACTCTAGCTAATGAGCAAAACCCTAAAAATCTCGGTCGATGATGTTTTAGATCTGTTCAAATTCTAAGTTCTCGGATCTCTTACTATGACTGTCTCTCCTTTATTTTCCATCGAGCTAAATATTACTTGTGCTCATAATTTATTATCCTCTTCTTACTTCTAGAACTATGTTTATTAAGTTATAAACTGTTCATGTTTCTGATATGCTATTTGATCCATGTACGCACAATTCGTTCGACAAATTAATGTCGTAATTGAAATTATTACATCGGATTTTTTTTTTTGACATGTATACTGTGTATTGCATTGGTTCGTATTCCTTTGCAATATTCTTAATGATTTGTAGTGTTTTATTCCTAGCCACTTATTTGATTGTTTTATATCACTTATTTACTTCTTATAAAATTTCAATTGTTATAGATTAGTTATTTCAACCGAACGATTGAATTTGTGAGATCCTATTGAATTACGTTGACATAATTCTACGGATAGTTATTCACTTAGTGGTTTAAATTGGTTTATATTCAATCTTATTTGGATGTATCTGCTGGTTCATATAGCTTTAAAAGAAAAAGAAGCGTTTGTTTGTATTTAAAACACTATTGATTGGTTCAGTTCTAGTAAAACTATGGTTTTTAATCGATAGTTTACATATTTCCTACATGTGTTAGAATATAATCAGTTTTTATATATTGATGTTTACTAACAAATAGTCATATTTCTATGAGCTAAACTCTAAATATTTCAGGGAAATATATCATGTTATAAAGACAAAGAGTTCTACCAGATTCTATATCAGATCCCGAGTCTTAAGATAAGTATTATTTACTTTTATCAATACATAACCACCTAAAGTTAAGTTGCATGGAAACTTCATATAAGTGATATGAAATTTGTTCATTAGGTTATTTGATTGGCTAAACCTTGTTAATTAGCATTAAAACAAAAAGTTAGTCTATAGAATAATTATTATAGAAATATTATCTTCTGATATAATAAAATTTTATGATAATACATATCTCTATATATAATTTGAAAAGTTTTATTATTATCTTTCATTACCATTATATATATGAAGGTTTTAAGTTTAAGACTTGACCTTAAAAAAATCCATAAGTTTTGGAAAATAATCCAAAGAAAAGTATAATCACCTGAATGTGATTATCTAAAGCTCATTATATATTTTGCATCTAAAAGATTACAAGACTTGAAGTCTATAAATAAAGCTCAACTATGTTGGATGCTAAATTTAAAACTAAATTTTCATGAAGAAAATTTTAATGATGCATATATATTAAAAACTACATGTTGTCCAGCAGACACATGATTGAAAAAAAGAGATATACTTATATCTTGTCTCCTTGACACTCAGAAAAATAATGAGCTATTGATGTAAGGTCAAGACCAAATAGATATTTTTTTTTTTTTAGAACTCATATTCTCACCAGAAGTTGAGAAAATAAAGATGGTAATAAGAAGAGATATGATTCAATCATCTAAAGATGAAAGACAAAGTATTTTGAATTCAATACAAGGCAATACAAACTTATAAAAGGGTTGGAAAGAGGATACTCCAGAAGAGTATATAAATATTACTGCACACCCTTAGTGGTTATATTTTCATAAGTCTCTAAAGTAAGAAAGATCTAAGAAAGAATACATGACCCATGTAGGGTATGTCGTTGGTTCCAAAAATGAGATTCATTCGAGATTGATAAACATATAGTATTATCATCTCGAGGGGAAGAGTTAAGGAATCTCATATTTTATGATAAGGGAAACATCCAGAAGATTATGTTTACACTAAAAGTGAGATTGATGAATTCTTCTTAAAGCAAATCTATAGTTAAGGAATCTCATATTTTATGATAAGTGAAACATCCAGAAGATTATGTTTACACTAAAAGTGAAATTGATGAATCTTTCTTAAAGCAAATCTATAGAATTTTGAGACAAGTTATCTTGAGATACTAAGCAAAGAAAATGCTAAATTTACTTCCAAAAATACTTCTCAAGGCAGTAAAAACATTGTAGAAAAAGTATATACATCCTCTTATAGATTGTACTACACAAAGATTAGTGTAATAGAGATAAATATATAGTAAACCAGAAGTTTACAAAGTATTTGGCATGAACCAGTTAGACCATTTTGGTTCAGTAATGATGCGAAAAGATACATAAAGATTTTTTGTGAATATTCATTGAAGAACTAGAAGATTCTTGTGAATGATTTCACAAATGTTTCTTGCTCAGAAGATAAAATGGAAATACGGTTTTCACCAGCCAAATGAAGTTATGGCATGAATAAAGGAGATGTTGGTGGACTGATCACCCACTATGCATCTTTATAATATTGGTGAATTCACGTCTTAAGTCTTTGACGACTACAACAAATTCACTTGGATAAGTGTTAAATATTTCGAGCAATACTAATTCGCATCAAGCCAAAAAGTAATCATTAATTCTCCCCATCATTGGTATTTGGGTCAGAAACCAACCATTTTCATCTAAGAATGTTGGATGTGCGATATACATTCCAGTTGCTCCACGACAGAGCTTTAATTAAAATGAATTTTCAAATGAGGTTGGTAATATATGTTGGATATGAATCTCCATTGATACTTAAGCATCTATAGCCATCCCCGAAGGATATAAGTAAGGCTCGATATGAATGCTAAAAGCTTGATTAGTATTTCCAACATAAGGAGGAGAAAATAAAAAGCTGGAAAAGAAAACAAGTTGAATGGAATTATCATTGATCCTCAGACTAAAGAGAAAGTGAATTAGAAGTCCAAAAGATAATTCTATAGCTTAGTAAATTAGTTGCCAGAACCAACTAATGACCCTAATATAGTGTGACCAAATCACATATACCAGCTATAAATGCTCTAAATAAGAATTGATGTTCCAGAAGAACAATATCAAACTGCCAGTTACGCCTGAAGCGTAGTAGACATATTGGTTCCAAAGATAAAAATCCTCGTAAACAAAAATGAGCATAAATTAATAATGGTCAAGAGGAATAAGAGTTTTGAATGATCTCTAGAAGAGACATTAACATGACTGAAAGAAAATTCAGGTACCTGAGACAATGAAAAAAGATCTCAATAAATTATGTCATGTATGAAATAAAATGGAACCGATAAGAAAATCGACGTCGATAATATTTATGCATGCAAAGTAGCAGTTGATATGATGAATGAGAAAGAGGATCATGAAATAAAGTCTATTGAAAAGTGTACACACAAAAATGATTGGCCAAATCATAAAGAAGTAATAGACAAAAGATACAAACTCTTGTTAAAGAGAGATGTATTTGGACCAGTAGTCCATACACTAGAAGGTGTAAAATAAATGGGATAGAAATGTGGTTGCACCAAAGTAAGATCAATATGAAATTGATTGTGAAGAGACATAGTCTCATATGGTAGATGCAACTACTTTCAAGTTTCTTACTAGTCTGGCAATAAAGGAAGAACTTGAACTATACAACCCATTGGAAACTGATAATCCCTAAGAGATATAATCCTTGAAGGATTGATGATATCAAAATTATGTTCCCAGGAACTCTAGCTATTCGATCGAAATATGTTTTATGGGATATGTGAAATATTAGAAGTTAATCAGTACATCCATTTGTATTTATCAAGAAATTATGAATCAATAGAATCATTGATTTGAATAAAAATCCAAACTCTTGAAGAGTTATAACAAATTGTTTGTTTGGAAGAAAGATCTTGAAAAGACTACATTGTTATGTGTTCCAAACTAGACATCTAGAATAAGAGATGTTATCTTAAAAGATCCTTAAATATTTTAAGATGATCATATATATGACTGGTCCTGAAGTACCATACTTAAAACAAGCTATGTTTTACATATGATAAGACTGCAATGACTTGCAGCAGAGACCATAGCCGTGGACATGTGTATGACTGAGATCAGCACGCCCTAAGTGACATATAAGATGATCACAGAGATAGAAAAAGAAGGCTCACGCCAAAGACCATACAATCAAAGGTCATATCCGGTTCCATTCAAGTCCAATCATCCATGAGAGATGAATAATATGCCAACCCAAAACATGATATGGTTTTGAGGTATCAACTATCATTATGCATAGTTTAAAGATATAGCAAATGGTAAAGATGGTCATGAGACGCCATCAAAGAAAAGTTGGACTGCGATGTTTAAGTAATAAGATTACATTGTGGGACTGCAATGTAAGCACAAGCTCTTATGATTGCATCAGTGGATAAAAGGGAATCATAATGGTCCAAGGTATTGGAATTAAAGCCATACACGTCCCTTGCCATAAGTTATTTAAGCAAGTTATTATTCTCTTTCATAACTGAAAGATGTAATTTCATATGACAAGAAAGAAAGTCATAATAATAACTTTTATAGTTATGAATGAATAACTCGTATGTACGAGGCGAATGTCCACGAGACTGTATGTAAGATGTTTGGTTTGAAGTCTAAATAGACCAAGAAATTATTAGCTATATCAAATGAGAATTTTTGGACCAGAAGTCCATAGGTCTTGAATACTCTAATAGAAAGAGTTTACTATGATATTCTAATTTCAAAGGAAATTTATTTGATTGAAATGCATATCCTGAAGATATTGTTTTCAGGGGAAGAAATATTGAAATGTGTATGGTTGTACTCTTTTTCCTTATCATGGTTTTTATCCTATTTGGTTTTCCCATGAAAAGGTTTTAACGAGGCAACAAAGAACACACAAATGATACACACCAGAAAGGAGTATTTGAAACTCTAATGCTGATTTAAAGTCTTTGAAAGCAAGAGAATCGAAGAAAATGATCAAGTCATAGGAGGACTCAAGCACTGCAGAAGAACGGTGATATTCGTTTCCTACAAATTGGCTGATTTATTCATCAAGACGGTACTCTCAGCTACTTTCGAGAAGTTAGTTCACCTGATCAGATTACATCATCTCAAAGATCTTGACGAATGTATACATGAGGGGAAGTCATTACGCGCTGCACTCTTTTTCCCTTAACCATGGTTTTTCCCATTGGGTTTTCCTGGTGAGATTTTTAACGAGGCAGCATCTACGGCGTTTTGAAAGCACTTCGACATATTGGACATCAAGGGAAAGTTATAAATATTGTAGTGATGTCCATATGGAAAGTCCTCTAGATATACTTGTTCCCCACTCCAAGTTAAGCTTTGTCTTCAAGCTATTGTATCATATATAAGGAGATCATTATTCATGGAATAAGACACACCAATTTTTCTCTTCTCTTCTCTTCTCTTTTCTTCTTTACTTACAACATAAAGATTTTTTTTAAAGCTTTATCAGATGTTTTTTTTGCCGAAATCGGTTTAAAAACCGTCTGTTTGATCGACAGAGTGACGACCCTGTTTGTCCTCTTGATATCGTAGTTCCAGTCTCATGGTATATTGGTGTTGTTTGATGTGTTATATATGCACATCGGAGCTTGATTTTGTGTTGCTTTTCTCTAAGTTGTGGTGTTTTTTCTGCCGTATATGGCGGCATAGAGCGAAGATCGGTCCAAAGTCAAACCGGATGAAACATTCGTCTTAATCCTCCAAACATTTATCAAATGCTTCCAAATGGCCCGTTACGAAAAGCTATAAAGGTTTTTTTTAGCTTTATCAATAGAGTGACGATCCAACTTGTCCTCTTGATATCGTAGTTCCAGTCTCTTGGTATATTGGTGTTGTATCTCTAAGTTTTGGCATTTTTTCTGCCATATATGGCGGTATGGAAGCTATGGATGTTTGTAGAGAGTTTAAAGACTGTGTTCTTCTCTGGCTTTCATCTTTGTCTCTATTCATGAAGATGATTCTATTTTTCATTTGAGGTGATCCTGAAATTCGTGGAAAGTCTACATTAGCTTCTTGCTCTCATACATCAAGATTTATTACCGGTAGATGATTTTCCGTGGTCATGCATGAATATAAATATTTATAAAGTAAAAATATTATAAAAATTGATTGCTATTTATATTTTTAATTTAAAATTAATTTATAATTTTATGAATAATTTATGTTAATAATATTATATTACTTTAATTGTGCATCTGATTTTAGATATTTTATATCTAGTCGAATTTGTTGTTTTTACAGTCAATTTAATCATCATTGGATATATTGGATTACATCTATTTTTAAATTCAGCTATAATAGTTTTTATTTTAACTATATTAAAATTTTGATTAATTTTCTTAATTGCATTTGGGTTGGTTATTGTTTTAGATATGTGAATATATTTAGAAAAGATTATGTATAACTTAAGATATATCGTGCTTAAAAATGAAATAAAAAATAAAATCACTGAGTCCAAATTACATAAATTAATATAACGATAATATTTTGAAGTCTCGTGTATATAAACTTTATAAAAGAACTAAACTGTAACAGTTGGTTAATATATTATTTTCATTTTTAATATGTTTTGAGTCATTCTATAATGTATATTTAGATAATAAATTAGTATTATTATAAAATTATATATTTTTATTGCAGTTAAATTTATGATTTTAGATATAGGTTGGATTAATCGAGTCACTCATATTGTGAATAGATTGAGTTAAATATATTCTTTCAAATTAAAACTAAAGTGTAATTGTTTTTATTATAATTCAGTCAAATAAAATTAATTTTTTTAGTGTGCATGTATTTTAATAATATATCAAAATATATGTTGTTGTTTTTAAAAAAATATTAGAAAATAAAGTGATCAATAGAAAGTTACATACATAAGTAAATGATAATTTTTTTGGGCTCATGAACATATCAATATTTAAAATAATTAAAATATTTTATAAATATTTTATCTAAGATTTATGCCTTAGAGTTATTGAATGGTAACTAAACTGAAGTTTGTTTTAAATAATCTTACAAATGAGAATTCAGATTTGTTTTAGTATTTTGATTATGGTTATACTAAGTTCTACAAACATAAAAACATAAATTTTAAAAGCAAAATTAATATTAAGAAAAAATAATAATTATAATAATGATAAAATATAATATATCTACGTTGTTAAAGTATATAGAGTTATGTTATTTTAAAATATTATGTAGTTATTTGATTAAAAGACGTTTATTGTTAAAAATTATTTTTAGTTTTTTTTTCCTAATATCTCTTAAAAATAAGTATTAAAATTGTGATTGTATTTGAGAAATCATATTATATAAGTAAAATTTAATTTACTGATATTTGTTTACTGAATTAAAAGATATTCTAGTCAACTAAATATATGAAAAATACACATATCAGTTTATGTTACTTAATTATTTTATATAATCATCTAAGAAAATAGGTAGGTGTATAAAAATATATATTTCTATTACTTTGAAATAGTATTTCTTTTTCTAATATCAAGATTATCTATGTGATTTTTTTATGAAATCACATGATATACAAATATATATTTTTCATGTAAGAAAAAATATATATAAAGAAAGTATGTTATCCCCTTACTTTAATGTATGTTTATGTTATTTAAAATATTTTTAAGCGGAATATTACTATTTTATGAACTTTCCTTTTTAACAAAATCATATTATATATACATATATTTTCGTTTTTAATTCTATTTTTTAACTTTATAAATGTTTCCTTTTTATTATTATATATGTTAGTTGGAAAATTTTTAAAAATAAAAACTAAATAAAAAATCAATAATAGTATTTAACTGTAATATTTTAATTCACTAAAGGTACTAATGTAATCAACCATTGTAAAAGTTAACGTGAGCATGACACAAATGAAATTAACTTATCGAATAATATTATAGAGATCGGAGATTTACATGAATTTTAGATAGACTGCTAGGTTGTTTCAACTCCTTGGTTTGTCAGTATAGAGATCTCCTCTACCCTCCGTTGAGGATGGTTACATCAACAACACCTACTGGTGTTTTCATTTAGATCTCTGCTTTGCCTATGGTATAGGCCTTTTCTCTAAACTTTTTTTTTGTATAAAAACTCATTTGTGCTCTTCTGAGTTTGGAGTTGTAGTTCCATTTTACCTTAATAAAACCAGTGTTAAAAAATATATTAGTATAAATTTATAAAACTTTTCTAATCTTTTTTTGTCTTCTTGTATATATGATTTTGATAAATAGAGCAACCAATCCTTTTATCAACACTGGTATAAGGCTGTTCTATTGGCAAGTCTCCAAATATATTGGTGTTGGTACTACAAAGTTTTTCTAAAAGGATCATTTTCAGCTAGTATGGGACCAATAAACAAAACTGGGAAGGTGGATGTCATGTTGCAGAGCTCTTTCTCTATTGTTTCTGCCTCCTTGTGTTTATTCATTTCTAGCTTCCCCTCGTATTTTCCTTTAAATTTTATCCAAACCAAACCAAAATAATCGAACCAAACAGAATGTCCTAAATACTTGGATGGATTCTATAACTCTAAAACCAAAAAAAAAAAACAGAAAACTGAAATGAATTAAACCAAATCGATGCCCGAAATACCCATACCTAGTTCATATTTTATCGGTAGACGACTTGGAGTTATTTATTTAACAAATTCTTGCATTTTTTTATTTCTTCATGTATAGAAGCATTTTTCCTCTTTTTTTGTTTTTAACGTGTGTGTGGATGTGTCACATGGTAGACATAGAAGCTCAACAACCAAGCGGATGCACTGCACAGTGGACACTAGGGGTATAGGGGTCGACATTTTAACCGATACCCAAACCCTTATTTGAATCCGATCTGAAAAACTTGAAGCGAAATCTGAACCAAAATAGTAAAATACCCTAACGAGTATTGATTCAAGAGAAATTGGATATCCGAACCCGAATGGATATCCGAAGATAACCGAACATATGTATATTTATCTTTATATTTCTAGTTTACATCTTTTATATAATCTAAAATATTATATTGATGTTGCACATACTTGAAGATCATATAATATACATATAATTACAGAAAAATGATTTGTTATTCATTTAAAATGGATATCAAACTTTTTGTTTTATGTATTAATAAAAGTTACATCCAAATTCTAAAAAACAATAGTCAAATTAGTGTCTATTTATTTTTTCCTCCAAATTTATTAATCATTTCATCTATTAAAAATAAAATTTCAGTTAACTGAAAGCTAAACTTTTAAATATAAGAAACTTAAAAATGAAAATTTTAATTTTTTTTCTTTCAAAATCTAAATATCTAAACCCGGTCCAAAATAATCAAGTTAAAATTACATAAACCCGACCCGAGTACAGAAATACCCGAACAAGTTATATATTTTTATATAGAAATACTCGAAAATCTGAAATACTCGGAATCCGAGTAGTATCCAAACGCCTAGTGGACACCCTCGCAATATGACCATAAACCAATGTCTCACTTGTACGTTTTCTTGCTGTAGTTGTGCCTTTTACAGTGGTTATCAAGTTTTGGTTTTTCCGAATGCAAACTAAAGCCCATTTGTATTTTAGGCCTAAGCCCATTATGTACCTGAATCCTATTTATATAAACTGTGCCTTAAGAATAATGTCGCAAATAACGATGGCCGACGACAGGAATATCAAAAGAGCTGTAGACAGGATCAGCAATTTACCAGATGTGATCCTCCACCACATACTCTGCTTTGCTTCGACCAAATTAGCCATCAGTACTTCCCTCTTGTCTAGACGATGGAGACATGTGTGGTGCGATATACCTTCCATCTCCTTAGATGTCTATTATCTGAAGACTGCCGCTTCTGTTAACCAAACCCTAACTCGATATACAGCTCCCAAGACCACAAAATTTCACCTCCGAAGCACCAGGAGGGAGAACATTCCCCATATCGACCGGTGGATCAAGTGCGCTATGTCACACAACGTTGAGAATCTTACCCTGGATTTCTGGAGTCCTTGTAGTAATGAGGCGTACACGCTTCCTGATTTCTTCTACAACAGTTCCTCTGTCAAGCAACTCAGCCTTTCGTTAAGCTACTCTCATACGATTGTTCCCGAGTGCACTGTGTCTTGGACATCCTTACAGAAGTTATCTTTGAGTTGTTGTACTCTCTTTGATGAATCCATGGCTAATATTCTATCCGGTTGTCCGTTTCTTGAAAACTTAACGTTGTATCACTGCGATGAACTAAAGATTCTTGATCTCCGCAAATCAAAACGTCTGAGAACATTACAAATAGAACGTAACGTGTGGGTGCCGGGGCCAACGCAGATTATGGCACCACACATCCATTGTCTCAGATTGTTAAACTCGCAATTATCATGCAATTTTGTTGATGTCGCTTCTTTAACCGAAGCTGAACTGGACATTTGTTATATCCCAATGTTCCCTAACTTAAAGGCTGATTTTCTCCAAGCCATGGTGCTAAAGATGCTAGAAAAGTTGCAGAACGCAGAGAAGCTTACGTTTGGGGGAAACGTTATTCAGGTATATAATTAGTTTCTGGCTCATGATGTTTTATTCTCTAATGCCTGATTAACAAGCAATTGGTTTCACACGGTCAGTGTTTTATAAGTTTTGATTATGTCATTAGCTCGTTACTAATCGATATTACTATATTTTTTTGGTTATTTCTATTAGATTTTATCTCTTGCTGAGATTCGTGGTGTTTCTTTCCCCATGCTCAAGGTCAAAGCATTGACTCTTCATACAGAAATCTCTCAGTATGTCATTCCTGGTATGGAAAGGTTGTTACAAAACTCACCTGATTTAGAGAAGCTAATAGTACGTGGAAGGGTTGAAAACTCTATGCCGGTATATTCATCATCAACCTCTTTTTTCTAGCTATTATCCAAGGCCCGTCTTTGTATCTTATTTATGTTTTACAGGGAGAGCATCTTGACCAATACCTGAAACTACTGTCCTTGAGTCCGGATCAGTGCTGGAGATCAAAAGATGGTGCCTCTTGGAACAAGCACCTTGGGGATTTAACATCTGCGCATATGGCTTCATTAGTGAAACTTATGCTTAAAAATACAAAGAAACTAGACAAAATTGTCGTACTGTTGGACGAACATTTCCTTGAGTTTGAAATTGAAGACGTGGTGGTTCCAAAACTTTCTCACGACAACTAATGTCACCATTGTGCTCTCATCCAACAAGCTGATGACATCAGATGAGTTGTTTGATGAATCATAGGCTTTGAAGTTTTGAGTTTTATTGAACGTTTGCTTTTACTTTCTCTGTTTATAATAACTGGAGTACTTTATTTAATATTGTAGAAAAAGATTTTGGTTTGATCACAAAAAAAAATAAGCGTTCTTTTGAGTATATTAAAACCTGATGTTCACCAATATTGCTAGATTTAGCCTGGGATAATAGTTCTATAACTACAAACAAACAACTGTTTTGATAGTTCAATAAGGGCTACCTTTCGAAAATGACCACCATATATATTGAACGAGACTATATATAACTATTACAGGCTGAGGGGTGTTGGAATTAACGTCAAAGAGATGTATTTGAGGATTGCAAGCTGCTGCTGCTAGATGACGCACGCTTATCTGGGGTTATCTCAAGCCTATTCACATGCTGAAGAAAGAAACAGCCCCCAAAGAAAAATAAAACGTATTAGTTTGTGTTCCATACAGACAGTAATCCCGACAAGGTGTTTGTGAAAGCAGAAAGCTTTAAGATGCAAGCGATCCCTAGAGCTTACCGAGTCCGTATACTGAATGGTAGGGTAACAACTCTCGGCTTCCTAGAATCGGATCGCGTGATCATAGCTCGCTGTTGCGAGAACTACACATGGCTGACTCATTCTCGATTAACACAACTAGGGTTTCGAGATTGGAGGATCGACGACCGGAGAGTATAGCAGAAGAGAAGAATTAATCCGCATAGTTAATGCTGGGGGTGTTTTTGTATCAAAAGTATACGATGGGGTTACACTGTCATGTTTAAATAAGTAAGGCCTCATTTTGTTAAATAAGTAGACTTGGACATTTTACCTCATATCCAAATCCGAACCCAACTCTAAAAACCTGAACCGAATCCTAAAAACTCGAACCAAAATAATAAAAAAATATCTAAATAAAAACTTAGTTAAAATTAGATATCTAAACTTGAATGGATATTTGAAATAATCGTATACTTCAAAATTTAGTTAATATATATTTATAGTTACATACAAAGTGATTTGCGATGTAGGTTTTTGTTCCATGATTAACAAAAAATTCATCTAAATTCTCTAAAAATAATAAAGTTAGTGTCACATTTCAAAACTGTGTTTCTAACCTTAATAGTCGTCCAACCTATTAAAAATCAGTTAAGTTAATGGTAATTTACCATTACCACAAAATTTATAATATCTAAATCCGATAGGAAATAACCAAACTGAAAATATTTTACTCTAATTTGATATGTTAAAATATCGAATGAATTCAAGATTTTTATACCAAAATATCCAAAAATTGAATTATTGATTCGAACAAAAATATCCGAAAACTTGCCAAAATAATCGCCCATGCCTAATCGACAGTTACAAGAGTTCTTTAACTGGGTATCTAAATGTAACCGATTTATGTAATTAAATGTTTTTTTGTTTTTTAAAAGATGTATCAATATGACATGTGGTATTGTGGGGGGGGGGGGGGGGGGGTTAAACTTCCAAATGATATGATTGTGAACCGGGATTTCAGAATCGGTTACATTTTTGGAAACACAATTAATAAATACTATTATTCATGTGCACAAACAAATTTCATTAAGATTATTATTTAAGTTTCCAAACACTCCAATTTTTTTTTAATCTATACTATTAAAGTAGAATCCCTATTAGGATTCTGCCATTGGTTTCCTAACTTATTTACAAAGAAATGCCATTATCTTTTTAAATCTTTTAAAAAAAAAAAAATTATGACCAAAATAAATACAAACCAAATATTTTTTTTTCCGTTTGGAAAAAAAGAAAGATATCAAAATATTTTCTCCTCTTTTGTAGGAAAGAAATCTGTCTTCAATTAATATGCCACCAAAATATGGAAATATATAATAAAATAAGACCCAAACAAACTATTCTGAACCCAAACGATTAAGGCAATGTAACAACGGGTTATTATATAACTATAATCTGTCATCAATTAGTATGGTTAACCCATGCATGGTTCAACTCTACAATTATATGACTATAACTGACAACAAATGTTACCATCTCCAAAAATCCAAATTAAAAATACATCTATACTATTAAAATAGAATTCTCCACAAAATTATGCTCATACTTTTCTGATTTATTTACAATAGCATGTCACTTCTATATTTATGGTTAACTAATTATATTAGTTATTTTAAAGATATTAATGGATACTATCCAATAATAATTACATATATAATTTTATTTGTGTATTACATATCCAAAGCATTTATTTTTATCTATAAATACATAAAATGATATATTCGATTTATAATTTTAATTTTAGGTATAATTATATTTATATTTATATGTTTGGATATGTATATTCATTCGGTTCTCGGTATGTATGAGATTTGTTATTGAAAATATTTAGGTCGGATTAAATCGAGTTTGATATCTTGATTCCCGAGTTGTTTTCCAATCGATTTTTTTGGATGCAGATATTATGTCCAAATCATATATTAAGCAAAAACTATAATATATAATATTGTGATTAATTTTTTGTTAGTGAAATAATTGAAAGAAGAAAATCCCGCGTTTTAAACGCGGGTCAAAATATAGTCTATACTATTAAAGCAGATGACTGTTTATGAATCTGCCCCTGAAATTTCTTAAGTAATTACAAAAATTGCCTATACCTTTTTCCAGCATCATTTGCAACCAATCAAAAATCATTATTTTGTAATTAAATTAAATTGTATTAAATATAATTCAGTTCTTAGCCTTTTTGAAAATTTTGTTTCCTAAATATTTGCACCATATCTTTCCAAAAAATCTTTCACATTATTAATTATTTGAAATCATTTATTAAATGAAACCTCAAAATAAATCAAGTTGAAATAACAAATGATTAAATCAACAAAATCATAATACGGGTCTAAATTATCTCAACTCCTTAAAAAATATTTTCATTTAAAATAAAAACTAAATCACATAAATTTAATTTAATAAAACTATAGAAAATGTTTTGAAACACACAAATTAATTTTTCAATACAAGAGTGTTGAAGATATAAAATATTTTATTTAAATTAAAAAATCAATGTAAAATAAGTTTAACTTCGGTTTAAATAAATAAAATCATATTACGGGTTAGAATTATTTAGAGTCTTCTAAAATTTAGTCATATTAAAAATAACAAAAACGAGTCATATAAGTAAATTTAAGATAAATTCCATAAAACGTTAAGATATATAATTTATCAAAAATCATAAATGATTAAATCAACAAAATCATAATACGGGTCTGAATTATCTCAGCTCCTTAAAAATAGTTTCATTTAAAATAAAAACTAAATCACGTAAATTAAATTTAATAAAATTATAGAAAATAAAACGCGAAAATGAAATTTTCAATACAAGAGTGTTGAAGATATAAAATATTTTATTTAAATTAAAAAAATCAGTGTAAAATAAGTTTAACTTCTGTTGAAATAAATAAAATCATATTACGGGTTAGAATTGTTTAGAGTCTTCTAAAATTTAGTCATATTGAAAATAACAAAAATAATTCATATAAATAAAATTAAGATAAATTTCATAAAAAGTTAAAATATATAATTTATCAAAAATCATAAATTTTATTACATAAAATAATTTTCCAACAAAAAATATACCCGCTCTTTTTAAAGGCGGGTCAAAATTTAGTTTTCCTATTAAAGTTTCAAAACACTCTGATTTTGTACTTGAGTTTTAATAAGATAGATTGGTTTACCTTTGGAAAATGACCACAATTGAGTGAGACTAGATAGACTTTGGCTAGTGGTTTATGATATTTGTTCAGAATGAACACAAGACAAGAGGATCATTATTTTTGCAATAAAAAGGGCGAAAAGAGGCTACAACGTAGTGGCGTGGTCGGACAATGGCAGCTGTTAAAGGAATGGTGACCGAAGACATTCTATTGGCAAGTTTTTTAAAGTGTTGGTGTAAGGACTTGGTCTTATCAATATCATCAGCTATTGCAGTTATTCGGTCATAATACTTTGGACTAGCTGTAGCAAAATTTTCACATGAAATTATTCGTAACACCAGCGGATGAAAATGGCCACTAACACAATAGCTTATTTGAAGCCCATTATATTTTTGGCATAAATATTTGTAAGGGTTGAGAAAGAGGAAATCTACTATATTAATTTAGGGTCTGTTTTTTTATCTACCGATTAAGGTTGTTAGACACTTTTGGACCTTTTTAGAATTAGATAATCCTAACAACCAAACACCTAAAATATTTCGATTATTTGTATTACATCTACTATATTATACTCGATTTTTGTATTATGTTTAGATGAGATTCTTTACTCTAGAATCTAATAATCCTATCATCCAAACACTTTCAATATTACGATCATTTGTATTATTTCCACTTTTTGGACATTCTCTAAACTCTGATAAACCTATCATCCAATCATTTAAAATATCACAATCAAGTTACATACCTTATACTAAATCAACTATATAATTTGCTTCTCTTGCCAGTTTCCACGTTCTGCATTTCCCACCAACTCAGTTCATATTTTGACTGCTACACCAATTCTGGTCATATTGTGACTACTTTCATCACTCAATAAGTTGTCATTGCATTCATAAATCTCCACCTGCCACACCAACTCATTTCATATTTATAAAACTTTCATCATTCCAAAATTGACACAACGTATATAATTACATGACTTTTCTGCAATGCACCAATCCATTGAGTAATCAGTACAAAGAAGATTTTTAATCATAAGCCACAACCTCATCTATGTTCACTTCATTTCACGATATTTATATGTATCAATAAAACAAAATCATTTATATTTCTTTTATAAATGATTAAAAATCTTCTAATGTGAAAGTAGAAGATTAATTTTTGAATGATTAATTTAAATATATATAAATATTTTATAAATGATACTTCTTTTATATATATAAATATTTTAAAAATAATGTTCATTTGTACTTTTTGATAATTATACAGTTTTATATCAAATTTTATTAATTTTATACAAACTAATTTAATATATTTTAACCAAAATAAATAGATAAAAATATTTAACATTATGTTTTAAATATATACATATCTATTTTTAAGTATAATTTAAAATAAATAATTTTTATTTTATCTTAGTTTTATATTTAAAATATTTTAAAATTTAAAATTTTGTTTAGAAAAACACCTTTTTTGTCATGGTAGAGGAAAACAACTAATCTAAACTATTAATGTCGAAGTATAAATAGTATTTACCCCTTAGAGTTGCACAAAAATTACATAATCATACCACTATCATCAAAACGACGTAGTTTTATTTATTTCTTTTAAACTTTTGTTGCTCTAAATTGGGCTTACGAATTGTTAATGGCCCAGATTATTAATGTTAAATTTTGAATTTTACCAAACCCAACACAGAAAATCAAAACGTGTTGTTTCAAAATCTACTGACCCCTTTGCAAACCAATCCATTCAAATACAATTACAAAATATTCTTCGTATCAAAAAGTTTCTACACCATTATACACGTTTTGTATTACATATGCATGATATAAACAGAGTATAATATTCTTTATGACTATGTTGACCAACATTTTGTATAATAATTTTATAAATGTACAGTTTGATATTTTTATGGTTTAGATTTTGGTTCGCAATATCAAATATTTATTATTGTTTGTCAATTTGTTATATTTTTGTATGCGTATAATATGCTCCTTAAATATCGTATTATTTTAGATTTTGCATATAAAATTGTACCTAATTAAACTTTTTTCCTTCAATATATTTGCATGATAACATTTTAATTTTGAAAAATTACATAAAATTTTTAAAATCATTAAATTGAAAACTACATAAAATTTTGAAACATTGTCGTATAACTAAAAATTATATAATTATAAATAAAATAAAATAACATTTTATAAAATTTAAAATATTATTATAGTTTTATTTCTACTATTATATTATATTATTTATTGTTATAATGATGATTTACGAGTTAAACCTATATATTCCAAAATAAAATTAAATAATACTTTAAAAATGGTAAAATATTATTATATTTCTATTTATATTGTTGTATTACTCATTTTTAAGTTAACGATAATTCACCTTAATTTATATATATATATATATATATATATATATATACACAAATGAACAACTAAAACAAATGAAAATTTAAAACAAATAATGCAGTTGAAGCTTATAAACTATAAATTCATATTAAATACTGGTAAGTGGTAAAATATATACGTTAAGAAAATTTAGACAATTAACAATTTTTTTCTGTTTCTTTCGCGGACAAATTTTTTCTACTGGCTTCGCATATACTTTTCCTTTCAAACTTTAACAAATCGGGCCTATTTGTATGGATGGAGTTTCGTAAAACAATTTTCATAACAACTTTTTTTTGTACATTTCCATTAATTTTTAATTTTTTAAAATCCTGTAATTAAAAATTTAAAATATTTAAACTTACATAACTAACTTATAATAAAATTGAGTTAAAAAACCCAAAATAATATATTGATACTAATAAAATTGATATTTATATATTTTAAAATTTTATAATCAGATACTCAACAAACCGAACGAAATACACCAATATCAAAAATCAACAAATATGAAAGCCATCAAATTTATGTTTAACATTTAATCATTCCAAACATACATCCGCGCGAGCGCGCGGGTCCAAAATCTAGTTATATAACGTTTTTCTGGAGTCCTATATATATAAAATCTGTGCCCTAAGAATACACGTCGCAAGTGAAGATGGCCCACAACAGGAAGATCAAAAGAGCTGTAGACAGGATCAGCAATTTACCAGATGAGATACTCCAACACATACTCTGCTTTATACCTATCGATTTGGCCATCACAACATCCATCTTGTCTAGACGATGGAGGCTTGTATGGTGCGAGATACCTTCTCTCTCCATAGATGTTGATACACTGACAGCAGCTTCGGTAAACAAAACCCTAACTCGCTACACAGCTCTCAAGACAAAGAGTTTTAACCTCACTATAACACCCTATACTCAGAACATATCATACATCGACAGGTTAATCAAGTTCGCCATGTCACACAACGTTGAGAATCTGTCCCTGGATTTCCTTCGTTATTATTGTGAATATAAGCTTCCTGATTTCTTTTGCAACACTTCTTCCGTCAAGCATCTCAACATTAATTTAGGATTTTCTCATATGATTGTTCCCGAATGCACTGTCTTCTGGACATCCTTGCAGAACTTATCCTTGAGTTGTTGTAGATTCTCTGATGAATCCATGGCTAAGACTCTATCTGGTTGTCCGGTCCTTGAGAACTTAACATTGTATAACTGCTATGAACTAAAGGTTCTTGATCTTAGCAAAATCCCTACGTCTGAGAAGATTAGATGTAAAGCTTACCGTGCCGCCCGTTTCGGGGTTAACGAAAATTGTGGCACCACACATCCACTGTCTCAGATTGTTAAACTCTGAGTCATCGTCACCTACTTTGGTTGATGTAGATTCTTTAACCGAAGCTAAACTGGAAATTTTCTTCTCGGTGAACCGTTACTTGACGTTCAGATTCTTTAACCAAGTCATGGTCTCAACATGCTAGAAAGGTTACAGAACGCAGAGAAGCTTACGTTTGGGGGAAACTTTATTCAGGTATTAAAAGTTTTTAATTGGCTCATATTTTATAGGTTTGATTAATAGAGGTTTGCAATGGTCTATTATGTCATACGTACGCTCGTTACTAATTAATCAATATTCACTATCTCTTTGGTTCGTTCTATTAGATTTTATCTCTTGTTGAGATTCGTGGTGTTCCTTTTCCGATGTTCAAAGTCAAATCATTGACTCTTGATACAAAGATCTCTCAATATGCTATTCCTGGTATCGAAAGACTGTTACAAAACTCTCCTGATTTAGAGAAGCTAACAGTACGTGCAAGGAGTTTCAACACATTACTGGTATATACTCATCATCAACCTCTTTTTCTACCTATTATTAAGTTCAAATATATCCAACAACTGATTTTGTATATATATTTTTTTCTATTGTACAGGAGAAGCATCTTGACAAATACTTGAAAATAAAAGGCTTTAATCTGAACACATGCTGGAGATCAAAAGATGGAGCCTCTTGGAACAAGTGTGTGTATGTAAAATCAAAGCATGTGGCTTCATTAGTGGAACTTGTGGTTAAGAACACAAAGAAACTAGACAAGATGGTCGTGTTGTTGGATGAACATTACCTTAAGTTTAAAATTAAAGACGTGGTTCCAATACGTCCTCGCAACAAAAATGTCAACGTTGTGCTCTCCACTACCACGTTGATGGCATTAGAGAAGTGGTGAAATGAAATCATAGGGGTTGACGTCTTGAGTTTTATTGAAAGTTTGCTTTTACTTTCTGTTTCTAATAACTGTTGTACTTATTTAAAACATGTTACATCGAGTCGATTGAAACACACAGTAGAAGAAGATTTTGGTTTGTTCAAACAAAATATTTAGTCCATATATAAGTGGAGTTCTTTAGAGTATATTAAACCTCATGCGAATCAGTTCTCCAATATTAACCTGGGATTATAATTTTTTTTTTTGATCAAACTACATTTCATTACTTGATAAAGAGTTTACACTCTATTAGAGAAGGAGAGGTTAAGAGAGGCTAGAGCTGATTTTGCCACACAATCAGCATCACCATTACATAACCGAGGAATATAAGAAAACATGATAACTTCAAAAGACCAGCTGAAATGATAGATATCAAACAATATGCCAAACAGTTCTGGTCGAGATTCCTTGGCTTTCAACATGTTTAAGCACTTGGGAATTGGAGAGAACTATCAGCGATCCGACGTGCTGCGGTTATGACTGCGTCTTCATCAAATGTCTGATCCCTGGGATAATAGTTTTATAACTACAAACAAACATTGTTTTATAGTTCAATAAACAGAGGCTACCTTCCGAAAACGATCACTATATTAAAGGGTACATTCCATTATCAAAACTCTCTCCCTTTGTTTGTCATCCTCGAATGTTGATTCTTTGGTAGCATTGTATAATGTGTAAGGAAACCTAATGATGCGTGTTTGATGTGCTAACCACAAGACTCTTGAGAAACTATGATCAGGATTCTTGATGTGTTTATGAGCACCGGAAGTTCACATCACTTGGTAGATTATATAATGATGGCACAAGATACAACAATGCTTTCGAGAAACACCACCACCACCACTAATGTTTCCTCTCCAGATGCAACTGCCACCAAGTTTCATCAGCTCATAACCGAGACAAGGGAAGTACTCACTTATATACACTCTTGTCATCATTTAAAAGATTACTTGGTCTCCTTGCCTTGTTGTAGCACCGAGTTCACAAATGTTGCAGAGATCTCGCTAAAGTCTTGTACAATACTAAGAGTTAAGTAGAGGGGATGGAGAAGCAGCCCGGTTTGGCAACGGGTATGCAACTGGCGAAGCTCTTACCACAGATTGAGAAGACGGTACCAGAGATTTCAGATGTACCGGACAGGAAACGGTTCTTGCAACTCATCCGGAATTGCCTGAAGTTCAACTCTTTTATACTCAAATATGCCACAATAGTCGAAAAATTGCGAAATCCATTTACTTTGTTTTTTTTATCAGAAAAATTATTTCAACATAGTAAAAATAAAACATCTCTAGAACAATTGTTCCATATGTATCAAATCATTTGATATCGCCACAAAGATATACGTAAAGGAAACATTGGCAAAATAACATGAACATATTTTTAATTTGTAAATTACCTCAATTCCTAGTCTAAAAAAATCTCAAAAATAAAAATATTAAAATATAAAACTAATTAAATCTCTTAAAATATTAAATTGAATTTTTATGTTTAAATTTTTTAAAAATATATTAAAATATAAATACTAATTAAATCTCCTAAATATTAAATTGAATTTTATGTTTAAAATTAAATTTAATATATTTACGCAATAATTTAATTTTCGTAAATTATGAATATTAAATTTATAATCTCGAATTTTTATTTATTAAATTTGTTTGTTTGCTGTAAAAAAAAAATTCTTAAATAACTGTTAATAACTTTATGCTACTGTGGCGGGCCCTGAGGCCCAATGAAATCGGGTCGGGTCAGCGGAGCCGGTAAGTACAATATTTCTTTTTTTCTTCAATTTGTTCTTCTACTCTCTCTCTCTCTCTCTCTCTCCTTTCTGGCTTTGCAATAGAGACGGTAATGGCGACGAACAATGGGGACGTTCTGATGCTGGAAGCGGCACCGGAGGCTACGAAACCCTGGGCAAGCGCGGCTAACGCAGAAGTTATCGACGCGCTTCCTTATATAGACGATGACTACGGCAATCCACTGATTAAAGCCGAGGTGGACCGCTTGGTGGAGGAAGAGATGCGTCGGAGCTCAAGGAAGCCCGCCGACTTCCTCAAGGATCTCCCTCCTCTTCCCAAGTTCGATTTCGAGGTCAATTTCACTGCGAACGTATCGATTTGTTTGTTAGGAATTAGGGTTTATCGCGTATTGGATGGAACTTTCGTGAGAGCTCAATTCGTTTTTTAGGGCTTTTGCTTCTTCGTGGAGTTTACAATTGTTAGGGTTCTTGCTCACGAGTGTTTTAGTTTAATTGTCTTATGTGTTTGTTTGTTGTTGTTTTTTTTTAAACGAATATCAGAACTGTCCAGTCCTCGGCAAAGAGTATGAGCGTGTTCGAGCTGGGAAGCCACCGGTGCGGATCGATTTCGAGTCCCGTTACAAGCATGAATTGCCGCCTGCTAATAAGAAAAATGATGATGCTGCCTGGAAGCAGCATCTTCACAAGACTCAACGGTCATTGCAACAGAAGATGATCGAGTAAGTAAGCACACATTACTAATCAATGCGTCTAATGTGTGATCTCCACCCATTCTGACAAGTTGTTACATGCTGCACTCCTCTCTCTCTCTTAAAATCGTGGATTTTGTTTTTTTAATTCACAGGCTAGAGAATTTGGAAATGATGTCAAAACATGGCCCTGAGCTTTGGAGACAGAACAATCATCGGCTAGATGTATTCTTGACCAGGTTTGTTTTCAGATATATATGTGTAAAGCAGCATTAATTGAATTTTCATTCGTTACATTGTAACTTTTGTGTGATTAAAAATGTTCAAGCTCTTTAGTTGATGGGCTGTATTTAAGCCTTGTTGATAACTTCGTTGTCGATTTCATTTGCTTAAAATTCTTCTTTAGCTTTGCACATGAGACTTGCTTTGTGTTTCTTCTTCTTGTGCTCTCTGTGTGAGAGCTTCTTCTTTCTTATGAAACATAAGAAACTATTCGTGCTCTTGGGACATCACTCTTTTTCTCTTACATAATTACTTGCTTTGGACTTGAACACACCGAAATTGATCTCGACACTCTACTTGGTCTCTGTTTTCCAGAATGCAAAGACTAGCTCAGGAGCAGAACGAGGAGATCGAGAAAGTTAATCGTGAAAGGAAGTATCATCAGGTGATTATACTTTTCAAGTATTTTTTAAAAAATATATCTTCTTTGCAGTCTTCTTTTTAGTTTACGGAGTAATCTGAAGCTTTTGTTGTGTGGACATATCAGCAAACCACAGCGTACGAGCTCAACGCTCTATCTCAAGAATGGAGACAGCTCTGTGTCAAGAACATGGAGATTCAGTCTGCGTGTGCTGTGCTTGAGACACAAATCGATTCCTTGAAAAGGGAAGCTGCTGAAAGGTGAAGAAAGTTTTGTTATTACCTCTTCTTGCATTACTCAGGGGTTGCATTGTAAGCACAAAACTAAAAACTCTTGTGGTTGAGTTTCAGGGGATGGAACTTAGAAGAGAAATTAGAGTGTGTCAAACCGTTTCAATCGCAGTGAGGCAACCGCCCTGTGCTTGCGTTTACTGATTTACTTAAAGCTTATATGAATCCATCTATCATGTCTCCGCTATATTTTTGAATGTTCTGTTTTCTCAAATACTATTTATAGTTAAGCGAATGATTTTATCAGAAACATTATTACAGTATTAGGTCAATGATTGTTTCTGTTTATGTAGTAAACATTTTAGAATTGTTTTGTTTTGTTTTTTAAACATCTTTATTACATTCTTTTTTCATCTTCATATTTTTCTTCCTAGGTTCTCTCTGAAACCATACAACTAAAAGTTCCTCCTAGTTTAGTGTTAACATCTATTTTTAACGTGTGCTTTTATCTATAAAGAAAACTTGCATGCATGTATGTTTATTACAAAAGCCAAACAATCAAGTTCCTACACGTAACAAAGAGTATATATTTTTGTTTTTGTTGAATCATGAAGTCTACTACATTGATCATGGTTTTTTGTATTCTCGTGTTCTTCATTCTCAACAATGTGAATGGTGCGTGATATGTTATTTTTTCTTTTGATTCTGACTAGTTATTCACGACACAACGAAAAAGATCTGATATACAATTTAACATTTCTTTTTATATTGGTGATACAAAATAATAGAGGTGAATGCGAAGGTGTGCATAAAATCACAAGACTTCGAACAGAACTGTGGCTGGGATGGAAACAAGACTTGCATAAGAGGATTTAATAAAATTAATAAGTTCCCTATTTCTTGCGAGTGTACCCATAAAAACCCTACCGTGAGCAGCAAACGTACCTGCAAATGTAAATTTCCAAAGTCTCCCTGCTAAGATTTCATGTAGTTTTATATAAACCAGTATCTCTTTGTTACTATACGTACAAGAATTGAATACACGTATAAGTCGTTGTATTAACATGGCAGATAAAGTTAGCAGGGCTCTCGTTTAATAATGTATTTTTAAATGTCTTTTGTTACTTTTATTCTCTATGTAAAATCAGTAGAGTTATAATCTAAAAGCATGTTTATTGGAGGGTTCTTAGTGTAATTGTCCTTAACAAAATATAAGAATATTGTCTCTTAACTTTTAACACGAAAAGTTAAGAATTGGTTCTTAAATATCTTATAAAAAAAGTCGATTCTTATCTTTTCTAAGTTAAAAAGTTAAGAAACGAGTTCTTATATTCTGCTAAGAACCCCACATTAAAAAACCCTCAATAAACATACTCTTAATACAAGTCCAGTTCAGTTATTTCGATGAAACCCTTATATATGCACTCAATATTCTTTCATAACTAGAACACTCCTTATGGAACAAATTTTGGATTGTTGGTAATACTATACTCAAAAGCCCCATTCATTTATTTTAAATTTATGGGTGGGGTTTGAATCCTTCTGAATTTGATTCAGATCGTCATCTATTCAATATCAGAAATCATCTAAAAATCCATAAAATTACTAAAGTATTTAATTACTCAAAAAAACTAGTAAAACTAGCACAAACTACCAAAAAGTATCTTCTGAAAGTTTTTTGTAACCCAAAATTTGATTAATTTGGACACTTGAGAGTATCCTTGTAGAGTGATAGTTTTTATAAAGATTTTTTTTTGGTTATTTCGTCACTTTTAGGTAGTTTATGTAGTTTTATTAGATTTTTTTAGTAACTGTAATACTTTTGAATACTTTCCGATTAATTATGTTTAATTAATTTTGATTTTCAAATACTACTTTGTATTTTGGTTAGAACTTAATAATATCTGATATTCAAAACTATCTACTCTTAGGAAATTTCTAAATGCATTTCATGTATCTATCTTATTAAAACATAAGTACACATATAGAATACCCTTAATTTTCAGTGTTATTTACAATTGCATGCCACTGAGAATTAAATTGAATTTCCTATTTTAATGCTTGTCTTTTTCAGTTATATTAATGTGTTTCTTTTTCTTTCCTATTTTAATATTTGTCTTTTTCAGTTAGATTAATGTGTGTTTTTTCTTTCCTAGTTTAATGTTTGTCTTTTTAATTAGATTAATGTATTTTGTTTTTTATTCTTCAACAATTAATGATATTTTGAAGTTGTCTTTTTTTGTCAACTTAAAGTTGTCTAAACTATTTGAAAATATAAAAGATAGTCAAAAGTAAACATATAAAGTACAAAAACAATAATCAAACACCAAAAATATTTAAAATATATATTTATTTTCCATCCAAATATTGAAGTTCAACCTGTTTTTAATTTTTAATTTAGGTATTTTGGCTTACATTACTCAAATTTATATGTTTTGAGAAATTTAAAGTATATATAAATTTTGAAAATTTTAAAACAATTCAAACGGGTTATCCGTATCCGAACCGAACCCGCAAATACCCGAATCAAACCGAAACCAAAATTTATAAGTATTTGAATGTTGTTGTCTTGCTGAAATCTTTAAACTCGGGAATCTCAAACCCAAATAGATTTTAACCGAATCAGTGGGTATCTAAATACACATCCCTAAAATAGTTAATTTAAAATGATCAAGTATTATAAATACATCATTTAGTATAAATAAATAAAAACTAAAACAGAAAATTAATACCCGTGCGATCGCACGGGTCAATATCTAGTTTTTACATTAAAATAGAGTAAAAGAGAATATGAGATAAAAATACTCCAATACAATTCTATTTTCGCTGCATAATAGAGTTTACTTCATTTATAGAATATAGAATGAGAAATAGAGAGTTTAATTTTACTTTATATTCTATTTTACTTTATTTTGGATGAAAAAAAGTTTTATATTGGAGATGTTTTTGAACCACATTTGGATTCTGGTTTAATGACATACCTGACTATAACTTTAAGATTCTTGTGGCACATGCCTCGGGTTGTTTGAGGGATATGAACATATTACAAGGCCACATCGTTCGAGCTCAACGCTCTATCTCAAGAGTGGAGACAGCTCTGTGTCAAAAATATGGAGATTCAGTTTGTGTGTGCTGTGCTTGACACAAATCATTTCGTTGAAATGGGAAGCTGCTGGAAAGGTGAAGAAATTTTTGTTGTTACCTCTTTGTATCACTCAAGGGTTGTATACGTACAAAACTAAAACTCTTGTGAATGGGCTTCAGTCGCAGTAAGGCAACCGCCCGTGCTTGAATCATTGCATTTACTGATTTATATTAAGCATGTCTGTTCTATGAATCCATATTAGTTTCGTCCCAAACATCATTCAATCATGTGATCTCTAAGCTTTGCCTAGTGTGTTTTTCCAGTTGAGCTAACGACACTTAGTGAATACTATTTATCGCTATTAGAGAAAACTTCTTTACAAACATACAGTCTTAGGTGAATGATGTGTTTTATGTATATGTTATAACATTCGAGAATTGTTTATTTTTATTAAACATCCTCACATCCTCGCATTTTTTTTCTTCCTAATGTTCTCTCTGAAACCACATTTCTCAACGTATATAACTAAACGTTCCTCCTAATTTAGTGCAAATATCTATTTTTAACATGTGCAATTATCTTTAAAGACACTAGCATACATGTATGTTTATTACAATAGTTCCTGCATGCAACCAGAGAGAATATTTGTTCTTAATCATTTTTATTGCATCATGAAGTCTAACACATTGATCATGGTTTCTTGTGTTTTCATGTTCTTCATTCTCAACCATGTGAAAGGTACGTCATATGTTAATTTTCTTTTAGTTTTTGACTAGTTAATCACGCACAATCAATTTCTCATTGCATTTTATTATTTACAACTTATCACTTTTTGATGTTTCTGATAAAAATATATATAAGTGAACGGGAAGGTGTGCACAAGAAGACAAGTCTTCGAAAAGAATTGTGGTGAGAATGGAACCAGGACTTGCATAAGAGGATTTAATGAAATTAAAAAGTACCCCTTTTCTTGCGAGTGTGGCCTTGAAGTACCAACCGAAAGCAGACGTGTCTGCGTATGTAAATTTCCAAAGTCTCCCTGTTAAGATTACATATAGTTTAATAACTAGCATCTCTTTGTTACTATGCATAAGAGAAATAAATACATGTAAAAGGTCGTTGAATTTACATGGCAGTTAAAGTTAATCTTGTTGGTTTAGTGTACTTTGAAATAAATTTGTTTTATTACTTTTATTTCCATGTAGAATCAATGAAGTTATAATTTAGTAAGTTCGATTATCTCGATGAATACTTCAGATGTCTACTTAATATTCCTATTATAATTTTGAGATTCTTGAAGTTGTGAGTCGTGCCTCGCGTTGTCGATCTGAGGCCACTGCCTTGGGGCTTTTTTGTTTGATCCTTGTTACGGATTGGGTCTCAAGATCAATTTCGTGGCCAACATTAAAACTCTACCATCTACTAATCTTTTATTTTGTTTTAGTTCTATTTTATGAATTTTAACAAATTACTGGCTGTATTTTTGAAATATACTGGCTTTTGTATGAGTTTCAGTGGAGGTTACTAGAAATTAATTTGAAGTGTCCATAATTCTATCTAGGGTGTCCATAACTTTAAAAATCGTTTATTTCCCTATAAAAATCGTTACAGGTTATATAACACCAGATGTTTGTCAGAAACAAACATGTAAGTCTAAAACCAACAGTGATTTTCCTATCATTTCTTTATGTGATTATGATACCATGTAAAAAATCTCATAAACAAAGACTATATTATGAATGGTAATAAAGTTCTTGGTGGTCTTTTCTTATTGTTAAGACATACCATGTCGTATCTTGACATATTATATATTCTGATATGTCAAAATACGACCAAACTTTAAAAGATGTCTTTCATATCGTATATTCTGACATATTGTATTTTTCATGGTAAATGAAAGATCTGGTCAGCTGTGAATTGTTGTTCGACTAGAGCGATTGTGTTGTTAAGTGTGTGTGACACTTTTTACTTTGTTGGTAATAGATACAAAACCAAACACTTCTAGTATAATCATCAACTAATGTGAGAAAATATCTTGCACCATAGTGAGATTGAATTCGATAAGGTCTTCATAAATCACGGTGAATTAATTCAAATGGAACTGAAGTGTTATTAGAACTTGTAGGGAAAATACTTTGAGTTTGCTTAGGGCTTACATAAGTTTCCTACACTTTATTTTGCAACTCCTTATTATTAGAAAAATCAGAAATAGACAGCGAATCTAAAATCTTTGATGAAGGATGTCCTAGAAGTTGATGTCAAACATCTCTAGATACTGAATCAGCTCGCTGCACAGCTCCATCAAATTCCATCCCCCTCAGAAAGTATGTGTTGGATATCTTCAAGGAAACCGGTCTCTTAGGTGAAAAACCATATGCATTCCCGATTGATCAGAATCATCAGCTAGCTCTTGTTCAAAGTGATCTTCTTACTGATGTTGCTAGGTACAGAAGGTTAGTAGGAAAGCTTATTTATCTGAGTAACATGCGTCCAGATCTCTCGTATGCGATTTATATTCTGTCGCAAGTCCATGCACAAACCGTGACTAAGGTCATTGGGATGCTGCAATCAGGACAGTCTGTTATCTAAAAGGTACTGCTGGTTAGGGCATTATGCTTCAAGCACACACTGTTCTGAATATAGGGTTAATGCATTAGGAAGTCGAGAGTTTGAAACTTTTATTGATAAGTTGGACATTTTTAATCTCCATGTTCCAGCTTGAGGAGGGGAGTGTTACGATATCGTACCGCATCGTATCTTGACATGTATATTCTGATATATTGTATATATTTCATACTGCCTTCGTCGATACCTTCCTTGTATGTAGGAAGCTAGGTTACATAACGTGGACTATATAAACAGGTCCATTGACCTAAGAGTAAATACAGCAGCTGTTCTTATTGGATAACGAAACTACAGCAGCTAAATGCACATTAATTGTAGAAGCCTTCAGCGTTGTTTTGTAACGAGAACAAAAGTTACATTAATTGATGGTTAACACAATCACATTAAACAAATCATACGTCTGCCATCTTTGAAGATTAAATTACTTTGAAAAGAAAATAATTAATATATGAAGTTCTGTATCTTGCATGTGTAATCGAAAATCGTCCCCCACGTTTTTGTTTGTGGCGTTGCCGCTAAACATATATATGAACTTAATAGCATTTGAACTTTTAGATAAATAACTATCTGTAGGCCTAAAACTTTATATATAACTATTTGGTTTTATAAATATCTAATTATCTGTTGTAGTTTCTCATTAAATTTTCAACTTCCAAATAATTTGATATATGCATGCTATTCTTCAGAATTTGTAAAATGTTAAGACAGTTATTGTATAAATAATGATTCAGAAAGTTATATGTGGATCGTTTGATTCAGAATTGTTTTTTTTTTATTTTATACCAAATTTATCATAAAACATAACTTAGCAATCTGCTAACCTATTACACTACCCATAATTTAAATAACAAACGTATATTGGAACTGGAAGATGCACACGTACATCGTCATGCGACCCACCATATAGGTAGGCTATAAGACACGGAACTTGTTAGAATGTCTCTTTCTTCCTTAACAACTCGCTTATATTGCTATTATTATTATTAATTTATTGTTTATTTTAATCACCACCTAACTAATGAAGAAAAAATCCATATTTTGCTTAACAAATTTAGATTGGGTGTTGAGTTAATCACCGCACGTTTTGGATTATATCTATGTTTTCTGTTATATTATCAAGTCAAGTCTTGCAGATTTCAGTAATAAGACTCAAGTTATAGCCAAAAGTTATGAATAGAAGTAGCCATTGTTGGCAGACGTCTAATATTAGGAGCAAATGGAATGGTCGAATAAGATTCAAAAATAAAAAATTATTTAATAATTTAAAAAATAAATATATAATTTATGGATTAAAATTTTAAAATTTTAGATATATTGTTAAATTTATAATTTATAATTTATAATTTTAAAAGATGTAAAATATATATAAATAGAAGTACAAATTTTAAAAACTATTTTGCCGTTAATATTTTTCTTGAACAAGGTCAGAGGGTACTGATTAGTGAGAGAAAATGCACCAATGTGCAACAATGTCCATAGGTTTTTTTTTTAAGAAAAGGTTATTAGGTTTAATTGAGTGACGGTGATACCATTTCACAATTAGATGAATCACATGGACATCCGCAAATGTCATTAAAGTCATATCCATTTCTATTATTTTCATCATGATCTGTTGATATTATTAATTAATTAGGTAAATTTAATTTAATAATTATGGTTAGTTAAAACAAAATTTGTCAGTTACTTGGTAAATTTAAAATCGAATCAGTCCAATGAGATGTGTGTATTTTATATAATACTTATATTATAATCATATGCAGAATATAAAAAAAATATAATGAGAGATTGTTTGGGAAAACGTCCAAAGAAAATTTAACAACCAGGCTTTACATAAATCTAGAAAAAATTGCACCAACTGTTAGTTGATTCATAGCTTTCATGCAACACTGATTCTGCCTCCTTAGTTGATTGGTCTCGAGGAAACTAAAACTAAAACAATGAGCAATCAATCAATCATTTAGATTTGGTTGTGACATAACAGTCAACTACAAAGTTCCTTTCATTTCTATTAATTTAAAAAATATTTTGAACCTGACCAACGAAAACATTTTCATTAATAATAACTGGATGATCTGATTTAACAAATGCATGTATAATTGAAATAATAACACTCAGAGACAGTTTTAAGTTTATTATTACACGATAAATCACTTTCTTCTACCAAGACACTTTTTTCTAACTACTTCTCTTCTTTCTTAAATGAATTTGTCACGTCACAATAATCAGTTGACTAACCAAACCATTATATTAATTGAAATTAACTTCCACCACATACCTCTCTTTCCACTTAATGATCCAGATTAAATGTAATACTTTTGACAAGATTTATTTTTATCTTATTTCCTGACCATTGGATTTACTTTTGCACTTTAACCTTTAACGATTCGGATTTACTCTTCAAAATCATCTTTTTCTTTTGATCTCTGTAAGCAAAGTGGGTGATTTATTATTTATTTTGGGTTTGCAAAATCGACTACACATCAATCATCAATAACATAGCTTTCTGTTTCGGATCCTCCCACCACCTTTTCACCGCATTCAAGAAACCCTTTGTTGGCTTCTTAAATAATCACCATATTCCTCCACCACTCTCCATCCTGCTAAGGCTGCCTTATTTGATATGGTAAGAACAATCTCTTTTAATTGCATAGGAAGTTTAATGCTTAAGATGCCTCGTTCAAAATGATTGTTACATTCACAGGGATCACAGTATTAGTGAATTCTTGGAATGGCTATAGTTAAAGGTTTCTTAACCATCTACACAAGACTCCTTTGTAAATTTTCTACAAAAACGTTTAGTTGGATGTCTATGTGTACATTTTCCTCATAGTATACATGGGTAAATTTTGCTTCATATTGTCCATGTGTACATCTATAGGTATCCACATGACTTTAGTTCACATGTACGCTTGCTAAACATAACATGGATGCATTTGTGAATTCAGACTTGTCTTGGAACGTATGTTGAATAACTTAAAACTAATTTCACATGTATATTCTTGATTTCTTAACATTCAAATTGATAATAATCATATACTACATCATTGGGACTATGAGAAATGCAAACTATGGCACAAATGTTTGCTAAAAACTCAGGTCCCCCATTAGATATAATAACTTATGCAATGTACAAAGAACCAATGTATATGTAATCTTTTATAAAACATTGTACATGTGGACAGTGAAATACATGTGTACACGTATATTTGCGGTTATAGTATTTTGTAATCGCTGCTTTGTAATCAGTGTACACGTTGTTTTTCAAACCAATGTACATGTCGAGTCAATATTGTGTACACGTGGACAGTCAATCACCGTGTACATCATGTTCATATAAATGTTAATAAATTTTATACGCTACTCCAACAACAAAACTTTGTTCATCTTTGTTTGTACACAGCTTCTCAATATTAACTTTTAATTTGCATGTACACCAAAACTTATTTGTACAACTTTGTAGTGTACGTGTGTACACCGATAAATATTCATATGAATGTTCGCATGCATTCTTTCTAATGAAACAATAATGTATTTTTACACATGTACACAATATGTGTTGTACATTTGCTTATTTGTACATATGTGTGCTTAGAATGCCTACATTACTTGTTCATACTTTGTTGTCCATATGTACATCTTTAATAATATCCACACATTTTATCAAACACTTAACATGTATTTTTCTCTACAATTATTGAACAAACAACATATGTTTCTTTGACTGAGATTACATAGAGAAAACTAATAATTGCAGAAAAACATAGAAAACAAGACAGAAGAATAACAAAATAAAACTACAAATGTGTCTTTTCTTAATCAGGCCCATCATGTAGTCGAGCTTCCTGTCCATTATTTCATTGTTCCAATCCCACCCAACGACTTCAGATTCACCAGTCTCCATCGTTTGCTGCACACTCACCTGATATACACAAAAAAAAAACACATACTTAATCAACAATCACCTAAGGTCAGAAACCCTACTAGGTGACAAACTCCATATCAAGAAGCGCTACACCATATATATCTCAGGTTCGGTACAACTGACCTAAACCCAAAACATGAAAAACGATAAATAAGAACTCACCTTCGGCATTCTTCTTCCTCGGTCATTTTTGTCTCGTCGTCATCTCCATAGTCAACAAATCTGTCATCAAAATAAAAGCTCTCGACGAGGATAGGAGGTTTCACCGTCAAAGAAAAGAAAAAAGTCAAAAAATAAACTCAGTTTAATATTTTCTTCGGATCCACCACACAAAATAAGAGAAATTCAAAAGGTAAAAAAAAAACCATAAAAGCAAAAGAAAATTGCTAACCAGCCCAACTAGCATAAAATGTCGTTTTACTCAAATGCCCATCTCTAGTTTTGCTTTTTAGAGAATAATTTGGTATTCAACCACAAGAAAGTGTCTGTGTAGCACAATGTGCTCTAAAGTGTAATAAAAACACATAAACTGCCTATTTGTGCTAATAACTCTGTATAATTCAAGTAGTTGACAAAACATATTTACAGACGATAGTAATTTTAAAGCATGCCCACCTTATTCAGTGCAACAATAACCGGTCAAACCGAATGTGACATTTTATCATTGTTAAGATTAACAGTTATGATATTGCATGTGATACTACTTATTTGTAAGAAAGGTATCTATTTCATCCCACATCTTCATTTTATTCACAAAAATAATATTCCCCAAGACTATAATTTAAGTAGCTACAAATTTGAATTCATTAGGAAGTATTCTAATTTTTTTTTTATTCTAATTTTTTTTGACTAAAAAAGTACTTTAAGTTTCCAAAAATATTTTTAATAATTAGTTCGAGACTTTATAAAATTATAAGTGGTTTGGTGTTTAATATATTTAATATTAATTTACTGAAAACGAACCTAAAGAGAAGAATCGTGGGGAGCATTATTAAGCTTCTTACTAAGACTTGTTCTTCTACAAACAACTTCATGCCCTCCAGATCCTTACTCTCCAATGCCGACAATACCCGGACTTATTAATTAATAAAATCTTGTCCTTTTAATAATACACTAATTTTACTTATAATTTATTTTGATCTTCAACACGTAAAACTTCTGTTCGCGATCCTTTCTTAAGATCCCGACATTCACATAAGCAATCATTGAACACGAGAAGCATTGTCGTAGAACGGCTTCTTATATACTTTGTACAATCCTCTCCCTCTCTCATCATCATTCACATATCTCCTACATTTGTTAGTAAACCCTATTTCTAGAGTTTCCTTGCTGCACAAGAATATAAAAAGTTTTGGGTAACTCGAGAGACAAGAAAAATGACAGAGAAGGATCTTCTTTACGATGCAATACTTGCTCGTAGCTTTAGCAAAAAACAACAGAAAAGACTGGGCTATGGAGCTTTCATTGCTTGTCCTTTTCTTCGTCTTCACTCTTTGCACCGTCTTTAAACCTTGTCTTAGCCCATTACCAGCAGGTACGTCCCTTCGCATCTCTTTATATAAAAACGTAGAGACAATAGCTAACTAACGTTTATCTTCTTTTCTTGCTTTCTTCAGTGGAATTGCAATTATCAGTGGACGCTGGTCTCAGGATGCTGAGAGTAACAGAAAAGCAGAAACCGCAAGCGTTGAGTATTACTACACCCACTTCAATCTCCAAAGAACAAGCTATTTCAGGTTCACATTCTAAACCATTCTATTTGTTTTTAATAGTTTTAATCAATTTCTACACAAGTTTTATAATTCTGAATATGTGTTTTTTTTTTCTTTTGGTGAATTTTCAGACGGTAACAAAATGGAGGAAACGGTAAAATGTAAAAAGCAATCAAGAACAGAGGTATGCGAATTAAACGGCGACGTAAGAGTCCACGGTAAATCCGCGACGATTCTTGCCGCGATCACGTCTGCGTTTTCGGGAAATACCACGTGGCATATGAGACCTTACGCGCGAAAAAGAGACCCTGGGGCCATGAACAGCGTTAGAGAATGGACGGTGAAATTGGATAAAAACGACGAGCGTTTAGAGAACGCTAATTTCTCGCGTTGCGTTAGGAACCACAGCGTTCCGGCGATGGTTTTCTCTCTGGGAGGCTACTCGATGAACAACTTCCACGCTTTCGCAGACATCGTGGTTCCTCTTTTCACGACGGCGCGTCGATTCAACGGAGAAGTTCAGTTCCTCGTGACGAACAAGAATCCAGCCGTGGATCAACAAATTCAAGGAGATACTGAGGAGTCTCTCGAACTACGATCTGATCCACATCGACGACGAAGACGAAACGCACTGTTTCACAACCGTCATCAGTCGGCCTCAACATCCATCCGGAGTACTTCAAAGAGCTGACGATCGATTCTTCGTTCTCCGAGTACTCCATGTCCGATTTCCGGAGATTCCTTAGAGACGCGTACTCGCTGAGAAACGCCGCCGTGGATCTGCGGCGGCGGAGGCCTCGGATCATGATTCCTGTCGAGAGCCGGATCGCGAGCGTTCACGAACACCGACGAGATCGCGAACGCGGCGGGAGAGATCGGATTCGAAGGTCGTGGTGGCGGAGGCGAACAGAGGCCTGGCGAGGTTCGCGGAGACGGTGAACTCGTGCGACGTGATGCTCGGCGTTCACGGCGCGGGGCTTACGAACATGGTGTTCTTGCCGGAGAACGCGGTGGTGATCCAGATTCTTCCGATCGGTGGATTCGAGTGGCTGGCGGATACGGATTTCGGGAGGCCGGCGAAGGGGATGGATCTGAGGTATTTGGAGTACAAGATCGACGGCGGAGGAGAGCTCGCTTCTGCGGAAGCACGGACGCGATCACGAGATCGTTAGAGATCCATCGGCGGTTGCGAAACGCGGGTGGATGGCATTCAAGTCGACCTATTTGGTACAGAACGTGACCGTTGATATAAACCGGTTCAAGCCGGTTCTTGCCAAAGCTTTTGAGTTATTGCAGAAACAGACGATGTAAAATAAATAGTTTACTGCATTCGTATACTGTAAATTCTTATAGCCGGGTCGGAATGTTAATTTAAAATTTTATCATATATACAACTGCCATTTCATGAATTGAGTAACCAAAAGAGAATCAAACTCACAAAAACTATCGTAAATGTTGGTTAGGAGTCTTTACTTGCACTAAACAAGCTATAATACTTGCACTAAACAAGTTAAGGAAACTCAGAAACAGTGGCTACAGAAAAGAGCCGCACGAGGCAAAAGAGAAAGACATGAAAATATGCATTCGAGGAAAGAACAACGCGTCCTCGTCTTAGAGCTTTACATGGCTTTAGGGGAAGCAAGTGACACTCTTCTTGATGCTACAGACTCTGTCCAAAGTTTCAGCAACAGATAATACGTTTTGTTGTTGTTACTACTAACGTAATAATTGATCAGTTTGCTCAAGAAAGATGTTTGTGTTACCATTCAGGTACTTCAACGGAACATTCTCCATGGTTCTTTTCTCAGAAAAAAAAAACAACATTCTCCATGGATTAAAACTCTGCGATCTTTTGAAATTATGTTCAATAAGCTTAATCCTGAGATTTACATCAAGATAAAATCAAACAGAAATTGAAAACGAATGTGAAACTTATTTTGCATCACCCGCTTTATTTTACAACCGTCTGAGTATGTTTCAGTCAACCGTAGTTCGCTACAGAATAAGTAACGTCCAGGAAAGACGTTTATGAAAGTTTTTGAGTAGAAAGTTTTTGATGATCATTTAAACTTGAAAAGCAGTCTTAATTATATAAGGCTGGAGGCCGTTTTTCTATTCATATATATTTTTATTTTAAAAGTATTTTTCTACTGATTTTTTTTTATATCAACCTTTTTTTATTATCGATTTTATGTTTTTTACCGACTACCGTTTATTAAATAGGCTGATAAAAGTTTGTTATTTGATGAGAATGCCAGACTCGTCCCCAACATAAAACAAACAGTGGTTTTCCTATAAATATCTTTATGTGATTATGATACAATGTAAAAATTCATAAACAAATACTATATTATGAAAGGTAAACGAAAAATCTGGTCATAAAGTTCCTCATAGTCTTCTCATATTTTTTTTACCAATGATTTCAACTTCAGCCGTTCTCATTGGATAAACGAAACTACAGCAGCCAAATGCTCATATGTGAAAGACTGAAAGGTAATTAATTAGAGCATCTCCAAAAGGATTTTCTATTTTAGAGTTTATAAAAGGAAAAACTCTAAATTTGAAGTTTTAGTGTGTTTTTTTTCTAAAAAAAAAACTTCAAACTTAATTTTGAAACTATTTGTATTTTACACTATGGTCTCTATATTTGTTATAATTAATATAAATTCATAAAACTTATAAATAATTAGCATATGTATAAAAATATCACATTAATATTAATTAATAAAATCTTACAGTAAATATATAAATTATAAATATAAATACATAACTAAATATTAAACTACAAGAAAAAGACAGTATATTTTGAAGTTTGCAAAACTTTATATTTGAAGTTTAAAGATGTTTTTAAACTTCAGATTTGAAGTCTGAAGATGTTTTTAAACATTAAAACTTTTTATTTTAAGGTTTATATTTAGTTTTATGTGTAAAACTAAAATTTATGAAAATATATATGAAATATTATAAGATATGATTTTTTTAAGATTAAAATGATAAACAACAAAATATCTAAAAATCATAAAATACAATATGTAATTTTAAGAACCAAAATGCAAATAAAAATATAAAATTTCAAATTTGAAGTTTTGAATAGTGACACTCTATATTTGAAGTTTAACTACTAAAAATTTCAAATTTGAAGTTATAAAATGTCTTTTGCAGATGCTCTTCTAGAAGCCTTCAGCCTTATTTTGTAACGAGAAAATAAAATTACCAGCAGGAAAAAATATTCTCCCTAGGATATTAACCGATGGTTGATTGGTGTTGAAAACAAATTTAACCGATGGTTGACATATAATCACAATAAACAAATCATACGGCTGCCGTCTTTGAAGATTGAAAAGAAATGAATTAATATAATTTAATATTAGTGAATTGAGTATTTTGCATATGTAATCGAAACTCTTTTATATCATGGTTTGGTGTTCATTTTATACTATATATTAATTACATAAACCGAAGCTAATTAAAAATAAGAATCGTGGGGAGCATACATTAAGCTTCTTACTTAAGACCTTCTTCTTCTACTAACAACTTCATGCCCTCCAAATCCTTGCTCTCTCCAATGCCGGCAATCCCCAGATTTATTAATTAAGAAAATCCTGTTTTAATAATAAACCGAACTTTAAAAAAAATATTTGATCTTCAACACGTAGAACTTCTGTTCGTGATCCTGTCCTAAGATCCATTAATTAATATAATCCTGTTTTAATGATAAACTGAACTTTAAAAAATATTTGATCTTCAAATAACAAACTCAACTTTAAAATCATTGAAAACGGGTAGCATTGTCGCAGAACGAGTTATTATATACTGCTTAACAAACCATTTCCCACATTTATTCATCTCTACATTTTCGAGTAAACCCTGGTTCTAGTGTTTCCTTGCAGCACAAGAGAATAAAAAGTTTTGCGTAACTTAAGAGACAATAGAAATGAAAGAGAAGGATATTTTTTACCACACTATACTTGCTCGTAGCTTTAGCAAAAACGAGCAGAAGAGACTTGGCTATGGAGCTTTCATTGCCTCTCTTTTCTTCGTGCTCACTCTTTGCACCATCTTTAAATCTTATCTCAGCCCATTACAAACCAGTAAGTCCCTTTACAACGCTTTCAAAGCCCCAGAGAACGCAGAAACAACAACTAACTAAGGTTTTTTCTTCTTTCTTCAGCAGGTATGCAATTATCAGTGGACAATGGTCTAAGGACGCTGAGAGTAACAAAAACGCATAAACCGCAAGCGTTTAACAGCAACTACGCAACATCTGGAACTTCCGAGAGTCTCATTATCCCGACGGCTCAAAATAACATTACATTCAAATGCAACAAATACGCAGAGCTTAACCAGTTCTGAAGAGGGCAAGCTTAGTGTTTGCAGCGACACAAGCTTGCCCAAGAATCATCTTGATTCGTTTAACTGTACTACACCCACTTCAATCTCCAATGAACAATCTGTTGCAGGTTCACATTCTTAATTTTTGTCTTTGTTTTTAATCGTTTTAATTAATTTCTATTATGAATATGTTTTATTCTTTTGGTGAACTTCCAGACGGTGATAAAATGGAGATAAAATGTAAAAAGCAATCAAGAACAGAGATATGCGAATTAAACGGCGACGTAAGGGTCCATGGTAAATCCGCAACGATAATTGCGGCGATCACGTCTGCGTTTTCGGGAAATTACCACGTGGCAAATGAGACCTTACGCGCGAAAAGGTGACCTCGTGGCTATGAACCGCGTTAGAGAATGGACGGTGAAATTAACACAAAACGCTGATCTGTTAGAGAACGCAAATTTTTCATCGCGTTGCGTTAGGAATCACAGCGTTCCGGCGATGGTTTTCTCTCTGGGAGGCTACTCGATGAACAACTTCCACGACTTACACAGACATCGTGGTTCCTCTTTTCACGACGGCGCGTAGATTCAATGGAGAAGTTCAGTTCCTCGTGACGAACAAGAATCAACCGTGGATCAACAAATTCAAGGAGATACTGAGGAGCCTCTCGAACTACGAACTGATTTACATCGACGGAGTAGATGAAACGCACTGTTTCACCACCGTCGTCGTCGGTCTCAACCGCCATCAAGAGTACTTCAAAGAGCTGACGATCGATCCTTTTTCTTCCAAGTATTCCATGTCCGATTTCCTGAGGTTCCTAAGAGACACATACTCGCTGAGAAACGCCGCCGTGAGTCTGCGGCGGAAGCCACGGATCCTGATTTTGTCGAGAGCCAGATCGCGAGCGTTCACGAACACCGACGAGATCGCGAACGCGGCAGGGAGAAATCGGATTCGAAGTCGTGGTGGCGGAAGCGAACACAGGCGTCGCGAGGTTCGCGAAGACGGTGAACTCGTGCGACGTGATGCTCGGCGTTCACGGCGCGGGGCTTACGAACATGGTGTTCCTGCCGGAGAACGCGGTGGTGATTCAGATTCTTCCGATCGGTGAATTCGAGTGGCTGGCGGATACGTATTTCGGGAGTCCGGCGAAGGGGATGGATCTGAGGTATTTGGAGTACAAGATCAAGGCGGAGGAGAGCTCGCTAGTGCAGCAGTACGGTCGCGATCACGAGGTCGTTAGAGATCCATCGGCGGTTGCGAAACGCGGGTGGAATGCGTTCAAGTCGGCCTATTTGGTAGGGCAGAACGTGACCGTTGATATAAACCGGTTCATGCCAGTTCTTGCTAAAGCTTTTGAGTTATCGCAGAGGTAGTTGGTACAAAATAAATACTTACTTGTAGTCGGATCGGGATAATTATCTGGTAAACATTTAAATTAAAATTTATCGATCTGATGTTCACTACTTCACTGTATGGTAAAACAACAGATCAAAACTTCAGAATCAAAGGAGATTTCTCACTTCATTACAAGACCTTAACAAAGATATACCTATACAGTCCCATTTTTGATGCAATTCCAGATATTTTATGAAAACCATCCCAAGTCTCAATCTCAGACACAATCTCTTGCTCATGCTTCGTTATGAGAAACGCAGTAAACCTTAAACTCCACAGATTAATCTCACAAGCCGGCTGTGAATCTCACAAAAAGTAAGCACTAAGCGAAGTAGAACACTAATATCAATGTCAAAAGTCTGAATCCGTGCTATAGAAGTCAAGTCACCATTGGTTGCGAGTCGGAGTCGGCCTGATAAGTAAATTAGAAACTCTGAGATCTATAATAGGCCTTTTGGGCTGAATACAGTTTATACACAACAGGCCCGTTACTAAAAACAATAGATTAGTTCGTGCAACCAAAGTGTACCCGTAAACCCTAGAGCGTCTCTTTCCACTGTACACAACTGATCTAACTCATTTTCCCTTTTAGAGATCAAATCAAATCTCGAGCTCTCTCCTCTGTAGTCTACAATGGCGACGGCACCCATGGCATCGAGGCCTCGCGCATCCAAAACCGAATCCTTCGTAGACAACAAACGGAAAGAAGACATCCGCTCCGCTAACATCAACGCCGGCCGCGCCGTCGCGGACGCCGTACGTACGAGCCTCGGCCCCAAGGGGATGGACAAGATGATCTCCACCGCGAGCGGCGAGGTCATCATCACAAACGACGGAGCCACGATCCTCAACAAGATGGACGTTCTTCAGCCGGCGGCCAAGATGATGGTCGAGCTCTCCAAATCGCAGGACTCGGCCGCCGGAGACGGGACCACGACGGTCGTCGTACTCGCCGGAGCCTTGCTCAGGGTGTGCCAGACGCTTCTAGGCTCCGGGATCCACCCTACCGTGATCTCCGACTGCGCTTCACAAGTCCTGCGGGAAGTCCGTTGATATCCTAACCGCCATGGCTGTCCCCGTGGAGCTAACTGACAGAGACTCGCTCGTTAAATCGGCGAGCACGTCGCTGAACAGTAAGGTTGTTAGTCAGTACTCTACTCTGCTCGCTCCGTTGGCTGTAGATGCGGTTTTATCTGTGATAGATCCGGAGAAGCCGGAGATTGTTGATCTGCGTGATAGTCAAGATTGTTAAGAAGCTTGGTGGGACTGTTGACGATACGCACACTGTTAACGGTTTGGTGTTTGATAAGAAGGTGAGCCATGCTGCAGGTGGACCTACGAGGATGGAGAATGCGAAGATCGCTGTGATTCAGTTCCAGATCTCGCCTCCCAAGACTGATATCGAGCAGAGTATTGTTGTCTCTGATTACTACTCAGATGGATAGGATCTTGAAGGAAGAGAGGAACTACATCTTGGGGATGATTAAGAAGATCAAGGCGACTGGTTGTAATGTGTTGCTGATCCAGAAGAGTATTTTGAGGAGACTGCTGTGACTGATCTGTCGCTTCACTATTTGGCTAAGGCTAAGATCATGGTGATTAAGGATGTAGAGAGGGATGAGATTGAGTTCGTGACTAAGACGTTGAACTGCTTGCCGATTTCTAACATTGAGCATTTTAGGGCTGAGAAGCTTGGATTTTGCTGATCTCGTTGAAGAAGCCGTCGCTTGGAGATGGGAAGATTTTGAAGATCACTGGGATTAAAGACATGGGGAGAACCACCTCTGTTCTCGTCCGTGGCTCTAACCAGCTTGTTCTTGACTGAAGCCGAGAGGAGTCTGCACGATGCGTTGTGTGTTGTCAGGTGTCTGGTGAGCAAGAGGTTTTTGATTGCGGGAGGTGGTGCGCCGGAGATTGAGCTCTCGAGGCAGCTAGGTGCTTGGGCTAAGGTGCTCCATGGGATGGAAGGTTACTGCGTGAAGTCGTTCGCTGAAGCTCTGGAGGTTATTCCTTACACGCTGGCTGAGAATGCAGGTCTGAATCCTATTGCAATTGTGACTGAGCTCAGGAACAAGCATGCTCAAGGGGAAATCAACTCTGGGATCAATGTCAGGAAAGGGCAGATCACTAATATCTTGGAGGAGAACGTGGTGCAGCCTCTGCTTGTGAGCACCAGCGCAATCACTCTCGCAACTGAATGCGTAAGGATGATTTTGAAGATTGATGACATCGTTACGGTGAGGTAGTGGGGTAGTTTCATTCTAAACGGGTCATCAGTACACTCCTCTTCTCTATCTATCTAAGCTTTGTTTCCCTTTTGGTGTTTTGATGTGTTTTTTTTTTTTTGCAATGGTTGAACTTAGAACCCTAGTTGCCTTTCATCATGTTCTATTGCATCTTTTTTTTGTCAGCGTTTTATTGCAGCCTAGTGGTCTTCTTGTGGTTTGTGCTACTTTGTTTCTTTCTAGTGACTTCAAATATCAAGATTTCTCGTTTTGTTTCATATGTTGATTATGATTTGGGTTATAATGCAAGTGGTAGAAGTAGAACCAGAACTTCAATTGCTTTGATTGTGGGACAAAAAGCAGCGTAAGTGGATAATCATAGACTGCGTTACTTAGTGTTAATACAGTACAATCAGAACAACGTGCAAAATATCCGTAATACTTTTCTCTATTCAATAGAGACTACAAAGCAACACTGGCTCAAACAAAAACAGTATAATCCATGATTTGTGGCTCTGGCCATTTACTCACTAGTAACTAGGTAAATCAAATTTGGAGCTTTTAGACAGCAGCAGAACCAGATAACATTAGAGAACATTAATTCTTGAGAAGGTTCCTTATACTAAAAACTAAAAAAGTATCAGTAACAATAATACTCCATATGGTAGATGTGAAGTTGAAACTAGATTTCATTGATCAAAAGAAAAAAAACTAGATTTCATGTACATAGTTAACAAAGAGTTGATAAAAGATAAAACCGAAAGCCATTTACCTTAAAATGATTTCTACATAGGCTCAAGTTTTAAGTCACCATAAAACAAGAGCAATTCTAACAAGGCTTGATCTCAAGTTCTAAAAGTCATCCAATATAAGTTTCTGACTATTATCTTACTAGTTTATTTCTTCAAGCCTGGGGTGCACGCACTGCTTTAACATATTTCTGCAATAGCAATGAAGAACACATATATTAGCTAGCTGACAAGAGACAGCTACATGCTTGAGATCAATCAAATGCATTTACCTTTCTTATAGCATCAAAAGTCCGTGCTCTCTCCTCTTTCCTTTCACAAGAGCACTCTCCGCACCAGCTGGAGAAGTCCCTCTGAAGTCGTTTAAGCTCTCTAAACGCAGAGCTGCGTGGAACAACAAGAAGAAAAAGTCTGATAAGAAACTGGAGGCAAGTTTAAATATCCATGTCAGTCCAGTCAAGAGGCAAGTTTTTCAATTGGTATACATACCTTCTGCACCACAGAACCATGTTGACCCTGTGTCCAGGATGTTGTGGCTCTTGCACCATGGCGGTGGCGGCCACGGTGAAGTACAGCTTGCCCCGGTACATGACAATAATCAAATATCTCCTGCTTACGTAAGAAAACAGTTGTTTCAATTAGCCATCAGGCAGATATAAAAGGTTATGCGAGAAGAAAGCGAAGTAGCATACATCTGACTTAGTCGCTGTGTTAACATGTTTCTCACAACGTGTGCCTCGGAAAAACAACTCCCCTCCCACAAATTGGTTACCCAAACAAACATTCAGAGTTACTTCTGAATCATCCACATGAAAGCCTGCAAAATTTTATGAGAACTGCTTAGATTCAACCATAATTTAAGAAAAAAAAACTAGATTCAACCATAATTTAAGAAAAAAAACCAGCAAGGATATTTGAAAATTTTCTGCAGGATAGGTCTCACCTAAATCAACATCCCTATCTTCACCATACTCAACAACAAACCCATGGTGAGAATCCAGACTTGCTCCACCGACATCATTGAAGAACACTACATAAAAGAAGATAGTAAGTAGCTTTTTAGCCCAACAATGTTTCATAGCTAATGAACTTCTTAAATACAGTCTATGTAATGGATTTTATATTGCCTTTGGAAATGGGACGTATAAAAGAATCCATGAGTTTGTCAAGCATGTTATCGAGGCCAAAGTCATCAAGCACAGCGCCGTATTTATTCATGGTGTTCGGCCTCATTATTCGGAATTTTGTCTCAGCCACCCACTTCTCAAAATTGTCTACCTGCATCGTCAAACAGTTAGTATGGAGAAACTAATAAAAAAAAAGAAGGATGAATATGAACATTAACCTCGGCAAGCATCATCTCGCAGAAGCTAGGCAAGAGCATGTCAAAGACAAAAACACCAGGAGACGGTTCAGATATGATGCTTCTGAAGCTATCCTCTGTATTGTCATTAACAGCCTTTAGGAAAGAGGGAACGAAACATAGTCTGGGAAATAGATTATACAGCTCCCTGTGAAGTGGCTGCAAGAGAAATAAAAAAAAACATTTCAAACTACTCGTCTGATGACTGGTGTGCAGCTTTAGATAAGGAACACAGTAAAGAAGGGGATTCACACACACACACACCTGATAGTTTGATACTATCTTACTCCTATAGTCACTGTGCCTCTGAGCCTAGAGGAGAACAAAAATGAACAAACTTTGTTAGAGATATCATGTGGGTTTAGGTCCAAAGCGATATCCATCTCAAAAATTCAGACAAAATTAAAAAAGGTCAAAGCTTTGAACTTTTTATACCCTGGAACGCTCTGCACTAGGGCAATGGCTGTGCATAATGTCAGTCATGAACCTCACTTTCTCTTCCCTGTCGGAGACCAGCAAGTCCGGAGGCAAGTACTTCTCCAGATTCTTGTAAACAGGATTAGGGAAATCGAGCTTCAGATCCTCGTAATTGTCCGGCCTTAGCTCGTTGTTAGGGTTCATCCTCAGTCTACGGCACGAAACCGTCGTAATAGCAGAAGCCGTCTGGTGAGAATTGGATCCGTTATTACCGTCCACAGTCGTCGTCTCTTGTTGACCTTCTCGCCTGTCGCTTGACATTACTGTTGTTGGGGGATGGAGGTAACGTAATAAACTTTCTTTAGCACATTTACATTCTAAAAGCCGAAACCTGGAATCTTATAAGAGAATCTGATTTTTGACCTTTTTGGTATTTTGTTTTAGTGCTCTTTGAGATCGATCTGTGGTGGATTGGGTGGGTTCCCGTTGAAGTTAGGGTTTTCTCCTGTGTTCGCTTGAAGTTTTTTTTTATTATTACCTTTTTTTTCCTTCTTTTAACTGCGCTCGTAACTTCTCTTCCCACGCTTTTAAAAAGGAGTTAAATGAGTGTTCAGCCCATTTTAAACGAGTGTTCAGCCCATTTGCAAGGCCCATGAGAAAAATACAGTCCGGTTTCTTGGTTTTTTTTTTTGGTCAACACAGTCCGGTTTCTTGGTTTAAAACTGAAATTACTGGTATTTTGACAACAAGTTAAATGGACTTTTACTGAATCTGACACCAATAACCAGAATCAAAAAGATCAATTAAAATAAAATAAATAAAGTATTTAGTTACATGCTATATTTCTTAATTTTCTTATAGGATGTTCCCCATTTTTATGTATTCTCTTATGAATTGCTCAAAAAAAAGTATTATCTTATGAAAACCAATATGGGTGTTTACGAGAAATAAAAAACAACTAGATTTTGACCCGCGCTTTGGAAGCGCGGAATATTTTACGATGAAAAATTTCACTAATAACTTAACAAATATTTTGGTAATTTTTACAGAGTGTGTATTTAAAATATTTTTGCATTTAAATCAGTGTTTTTAAATTCAACCCGATTGTGATTATACCGGTTAATCCGGAGATCTGACAATTCAATTTAGGTTTTTAAAATATTCATATTAAAAAAAATCAGTAGAACCCGAAAATAACCGATTGAACTGATGGATGACCGATATGTAATCTAATTGGATTTAAATTGTAATAGTTTCATAATTTGTAATCTTATAATCCAAATTTTAAAGTTCATTATTTTGCAATTTATAAAATTATGACATTTCTACAAAATTCTAAAGAGAAAATGATAGATATAAAATAAATAAGATTAATTATTGTATTGTTTGGAAACACTAATAGTAGTATAAAAACATATTGTTTGGAAACATTGATAATAGTATAAGTATGTTTTGTTTGGAAACATGAATAGAAGTATAAAGAAAAAAACATTAGTGATTTAATGTAGGTTTAACTATAAAGTATAAAGGTGTATTTAATTTAAAAACTTACAAAATAAATGTTAGGCCCAACAGAATGTTTCTGTTTTAATAAGATAGATGTGTATATTCGAAAACACTTGTTACAGTGTCCTTTTTAAAAAATCATACGCAAATTAAAAAATTTATGGTTAGAGATTGGAGCTGGTTGATGGTTAACATAAGGCTACCCAACTAATTGTTGATCGATTTTTAATATGATATATAGAAGATAAATACTCTTTTACCATAACATATCCCATAAAAATGTTGAAAGAAAACGTATTGGGCCTTGATAATGAGAGATCCGTGAATGCAAGATAAAAATATTTAATCAAAACTCTGAGTTTAATGTCAATGGCATTCTGTTGTAAATAATGAGAAGAAATCAGGGTAATTTCCCATTTGTACTTCACTTTTAATAGGATAGATATGGGTCCAAATGTCCAACTGAAAGCCCAATAAAAATTGGGTGTTTAGGCCTAAATTTGTTTCTAAAGCTGAAAAGATGTTCTCGGAGCAAACCAGAGAGGAGAGATGGAGATCCCCCATCATTGACTTTGGAGTCTGTTTTGTTTAGTGTCAACACGTGCGACACATGTGACAGACTGTCCCTTTCTTTCCAGCTTCGTGGTCTCTTCCTGCGCTCGCTGGCTTCCTTCGTCTCTCACTGTCTCTCGTTCTCTCTGCCAAAACCTTCTGACCATCGATCCCTGTCTCCTCGGAAACATACAAATCTCGAGTATCTCTCTCTGCGGCTGAGAAGAAATGTGGAAGGAGGAATCGTTGGATTTAGTACTCGTGCCGTCGGGTCTAGCCGTGATGGTCGCTTACCATGTCTGGCTAGGCTACACCATTATCCACCGTCCCAAGCTCACTGCTGTCTCCCTCAACGCTGAGTCTCGACGACTATGGGTCTTCTGTATGATGGACGTACGTTTCTCCCTTCTCCTTTTTTTCCTCTTTCGATAGTGACGCTCTCTCTCTAGGTAGTTTTCGATTGAGAACTGTTAAACCATAGTTTGAATAAACTTAAACATAGGAAATGTGGAAAGGGTTTATGAGTAATGGTCATGAGATCAGTAAAGATTAAGCGGCACGTGAGCTGAAAACGAAAACGTAGGCTGCAAACACGTGACTAGTCTGAATTTGGGGGCGTGTATACCTCCGTATAATCCAAAAAAAAAAGATTAAGAAGACTTGTTATTTTTGCAGGATCCAATGAAAAATGGTGTATTGGCAGTACAGACATTAAGAAACAACATAATGGCATCAACCCTTTTAGCCACAGCAGCAATCACTCTCTGTTCCATCATCGGCGTCTTCGTAAGCAGCAACTCCTCCTCCGCTTCAGAATCCACAGCGTCACCTATCATATACGGCGACAAAAGCCCTCTCCTCGCAACCATCAAGAACTTCTCGATCCTCATCTGTTTCCTCATGGCCTTTCTCTGCAACGTCCAGTCCATCAGGTACTACGCTCACGTCAGTTTCCTGGTCACTGTGCCTGTCTCCAGAGGGAAGAAAGAGCACTGCGAGTACGTGGCTATGAATCTGAACCGAGCTCTCTACTTCTGGTTTCTCGGGTTGAGGGCTTTCTACTTCTCCTTCCCTCTCTTCTTGTGGAACTTCGGTCCCATACCCATGTTCGTGTGCTGTTGTATGATGTCTTCGATTTTGTATTTCTTGGACACGACCACGTCTTTTACTAGGCGTCTACATAGCCAGTCTTTTGTAGAAACTTCTGAGTCGGTGGACGGTGAAATCGAATCAGCTGTTTATGCTCTGTAGATTCTTCTCTGATTCTTCTTTTTGTGGATTGTTCGTTGAGTTATATATTTTAAGAATGTTTTTGAAATGTGATGGAATAGCTTTGGCTGCGACTGCCATTGTTTATTTGCGTTTGCGTTTGCATTTAACGATTAGTAGATTATCATGTGAAACGCAAACGCTTATTAAACAATCGAGAATACCATCATGATCTGTACTCTGTAGGATGTAGTCTATGTAATTTCCGTTGCGCTGAAACTTCTTGCAATCCCTGCAAAATGAAACAGAAAATATAAGCAAAAGTAATTGGCTATAAGGAAGTATTACAATGCAAGTTGGTGCATGTACTATCACGTGTTGCATACTAAACATATATCGGTCTATACATGTACACCATAAAAGATCAAAATTACAACAAGAGGGGAATCTTTAACTGCGTTCAAGAAGTGGCAAGAAAGTAAGTGCTCACTAACTAAAAGCACATCACCTAAAGCAAATGTTAAATGTTTTCATTAGAAAAGGGTATATGTGAGATCTCATACACACATGTAAGTTTTATGCATAGATAAATGTGACTGTGTATATGTTTGTATATATGTAGGTAAGACTAAGAGAGAAGATAATATAATCGTGGTGACAGAAGTATAGAGAGCACAAAAGAGTAGCTAGAGATGCAGGATATTCGTGTTCTCTATATTCTGTTCTGTCAAACAAATAAGAAACGTTCAAGCCTGATGTTACTATACAAAGAAAGAAAGCATATCAGCAGATTTAGTTAGGCTCTATAACATAGTAGTGGAACGGTGTTTTTGTTTGAGAAAAAAAAAAGAAAAGGAAAAACAAGAAACAAAAAACAAAAAACAGTTTCACTAGTATGTTCTAGCGCGTAATATGGAGTGGAAGCGTTACATACTCATATTATGTTACAGTCTGATGATATGCGTTCTTTCATAGTAGTGGAACTGTTACATACTCATATTATGTTACATGCTCAAAATTTTAGAGGCTAAAAACAAATATTTTTTCTTAAAATCGTGATATGCCGGTATATCTTCTCGAAATTTAGTATTTTGAAAATTTATTGATTTGAAAAATAGGAAGTTTGAAACCTAGACACACAGGAATCAACTTTCAAACACTGCTACTAGACTACCACCACTTTACAAATAATTAAAAATCTTCATTTAGTAATAGTTATTTTGTTATAATAATAGTTATTTTGTTTTAAAGCCACATCCAATGGCGAGAAAAAAAGACAAAAAACCAAAGAACTGTTGTGAAAAAAAAAATTTGCGATAAAACATATTTATCATCGATCGTGTTAAAAAAACATATTTATCATCGATCATTCTCTCCCCAAAATCACAAAACCGCTTCAAAAGTTATTTCTTTCATTGATTCGTTTGTAAATTGCAACTGTAATCGTAATAGAAAGATTAATTAGGGCTTTTTTAACCTCGATTGGCCATCGATTTGTCTCGCATTTTACCAGGTAACCTTTTATTCCATCATCTTTATGTGTAAATTGTTTATTCATGTATGTATGCATGATGAATCCAGATTATATTTTTGTGACGTTGTTTTATCTCTGATTAAACATGAATTATTTATTTTGTTTTTTTCGATAAATAGTTCCTTCATTGCGTTGATCAATGATGTGAACAAGAAAATAAACTAAATCCAAGTATATTTTCTCATTATTACACAATTAAAATTCAGTTCTGAAAGAATAAGAAGATAGGCTGTGTATACATGTTACAATGAAACGGCTGTTTTTAGGTCAATATAATTAGCCTGAGAGATGGGTAAGATAACGCTTGGATCTCACACGGTAAAGAGCCATGGATGGAAAGTGGCTCGAGAACATCTAATGGACTGGATCATCCTCGTCCTCCTCGGTATCGTCATCATTGTTCTCAACATTATGGAGCCTTTTCGTCGCTACATCGGGCCAGACATGTTGACCGATCTAACTTTCCCATTGTATAAAGACACCATCCCTATCTGGGCTGTCCCGGTAAGTACACTTGTTTCGAAAGAAATAATCTCACTATGCCTTTCATCATCACAAGAAAGCAGTGCCAATGTTGCTGATTATATATGTGTGTAGATTATTTGTATATTGGTTCCGATATGCATCTTCACAGTGTACTATTACTTTGGGAGAGATGTTTATGATCTTCATCACGCCATTCTCGGTGAGTTAATTAATTCTACTTACACTGATCATGCTCAAATCTATACCTCGTGTAAAAATTGAATTTCAAACGGAAACCATACTAATATATACCATTGATCGGCATGATTTATTAGTATTTGTATGTTGTGTATAGGTATTGGATTCTCATGTCTTGTGAATGGAGTCATCACTGATTCCATCAAAAACGCGGTCGGTAGGCCACGACCTAACTTCTTCTACCGATGTTTTCCCGACGGTAAACCGGTATGAAACATCTCTTATACAAGAAGCCCTTGTCTCAACTCAAGTCACAAAATTTAATGCAATGTCATAGATCCATGTGTGTTAGGTCTTCTTTGCCAATGAATTAGTATAAATATATAGGATTAGTAGGCTAAGTATGTGATCAGGAGATGTAATCTTTGAATGAATGAGGAGCTTAATTGTGCGCAAGCAAATAAAGAAAATTAAAAGCTTAACTTATTAAACAGTTATATCTTTGATCAAAATAAGAATCACTAAGGCTTCTTCTATAGCTCTAATATCGTTTAATTACCCACATATTAATCAGTTTATTATGAAGGATTTTTTCTTATTTCGTACAATTTTGAAAGAATTGCAGAAATTTGATCCGGATACTAAAGATGTTGTGTGCCATGGAATCAATAAGATCATCAAAGAAGGTTACAAGAGTTTTCCAAGCGGTCACACTTCATGTAAGTCTTCTAAAAACATCAAAGTTAACAAAATATATATGAATTGAGTCGGGGTTAACTAAACCGGTTAATTGCTGTATAAAATGCAGGGTCATTCGCCGGTTTAACTTTCCTTGCATGGTACTTATCGGGGAAGATCAAAGTTTTTGACAGAAGAGGACACGTGGCAAAGCTATGCCTCGTGTTCTTACCAATATTCATCGCAATTCTCATCGGAATATCACGTGTAGACGACTATTGGCACCACTGGACCGACGTCTTCGCCGGGGCCATCATCGGAATATCTGTGGCTTCTTTCTCTTACCTCCACTTTTTTCCTTACCCATATGACAACAATGGTAACAAAGTTTTTGCATCATGTTTCTGCTTACGTGAACTGAGGTTTAACGATTAGTGATTTAAATTTAATAGGATGGGCACCACATGCGTATTTTAGAATGTTGGCCGAGAGGAGTGGTCGAGACACAACGATGACTCGGAGCGGTTCTCGAGAGATCCTGGACAACGACGTCGAGCTTGGCTCTACCTCCATACCACACCATCGTAATCGAGGAAGCACTGATTCTGAATGATAAAATTATTCCCTGTGCACATTTTAATATATTTACTAGATTCTGACCCGCCCTTCAGAGGGCGGGTATATTTTTGTTGAAAATATTAATTTTATGTCATCAATATTTTTATACTTGATAAATTATATTTTGTTAAGAATTTTATGAAATTTATCTAAAATTATTGTATGAATAATTTTTGTTATTTTAAATATGACCAAAATTTTGAAGACTCCAAATAATTATGATTCGTATTTTATGATTTTTGTTTATTAATCTGTTGTTAAACTTGTGAATCTAGATTCTGACCCGCTCTTTCAAAAGGACATGTATATTTTTTGTTTAACTTTTTCTAGATATTTAATTGTAATACTTATGTTTTTTTCTTAATCATATTTTTTTGTAGTTATATATGTGTATAAATCTTAATCAAAACCTATTTGATTTGATGTAGAAATAATAGTAATTTAAAGTTGACCGGCATATACTCGTTTCTTTATAATTATAAATCCATTTTTTGTAATCATATTTATCTATTCAGATTAGGCCTAGGCATCCGGTCCTCAGATCAGGTCTTATTGGGTCCGCATCTTTCGGTTCCTGAAAATTTAGATCCATATAGATATCTATAGTTTTTTAGGTCTGCTCGGCCAAGATCTTGTCGAACTCTTGTCGGTTCAAGTATATAATTCTAATATACGTAAAACACTCGTAATTTCAGTTTTATTTCGGATTCGGGTTGATTTGGGTATATAGGACCCGAAAAAAACCTAACATATCCAAACTGAATTTGAAAACTCAAAAAGTACCTGCAAATCCTAAAAATACCTGGAGAAAATATATCTGAAACTTACACAAAATCAGATCCGAAAACTCGAAAGGTATCTCAAATTTACCCGAACACCCAAATTATATTTTTTGGAAATCTAAAATTTACCCGAAACCTGAAATTATACCTAAAAACCTGAATCCGTTATTTAAAAAAATATCTGAAATATCTAAAATACACACAATCATCCAAATTTACCTAATATATAATAATTTTTGAGTATTTTGAATACCTGATTGGGTCTCTTGTAGGACGTAGATCCAAACCGAGACTTGTGGGTCCCCATAAAAAAAGATCCAATAAATATTTTAGCATAAACTCGAATCTGAACCTGTATTTTCGGATCCGTTCTAGTTTGGTTTTTCGGGTCCGGTAAAATGTTAGACCTATATTAGATCTTGATCTGTACTTGAAGCGCATATATAGTGTTGTTTTGTATTTTTTTCTGTAAATATGTCTAAAATTAATTATTACTATTTTATTATTAACTTTCTAATCATAAATTTATGAATACAAATTGAAGATTTATTTTAAATTTTAAATATACTAATTTTTTAGTTTATTAAAAATATTGCAATACAAACTATAAATAATATACATATAAATATATATGTGTATATATATACAGTTATGCTAAATTATAACACATACCATAAAACCATAATTTTATATAAGAATTTGTATAGCATATTAATATATTTGTGCGTGTGTTTGATTTTTTTAAACATTCAAAAACAGAAGTTGTTTTCGTGATAATCTTAAAACGTGTAGTGGTGTAGTGGCAGTTACAATCCCCTAGACATTATTTGAGAAGTGATTTGCCACATGTCCTCCTTACAATCGTTTTCACAAAAAAAAATTGTGACATGGCTATTAAGATTGATGACATGTCATATGATTAAATATGACATGGACAATTACATTTAATGATGACATATATTTTTGGAAATCTTTTTAAAATATGACAATAACTAATATATTACATTTAATATTGATTTATATTTTTGGTAAACTTTGTAGAATATGATAATAACTCATAAATCATCACTAAAATAAATATTTTCAAATATGAAATTTTGAATTTCGAAATATTACATAATTTTAATTTTATAATTATACAATTTTTGTTATCTAAAATTTTCTAAATTTTCTGCATTTATAAAAAAAATCGTAATATCATTAGTTTCTTTTAGATATCTACAAATTTATATAATTTGATAACTATACAATTTTATATGTTTTTAGTAATTTTGTACAAGTTGATTTAATACATTTAACCAAATAAAATAATTTTTTTTTATCTAAGATTTTAACTTTATATATATACATATATATATTCTCCCCTAGACATTATTTGAGAAGTGATTTGGCACATGTCTTCCTTACAATGGTTTTCACAAAAAAAATTGTGACATGACTATTAAGATTGATGACATGTCATATGATTAAATATGTCATGGACAATTACATTTAATGATGACATATATTTTTGGAAATCTTTTAAAAATATGACAATAACTCATATATTACATTTAATATTGATTTATATTTTTGGTAAATTTTGTAGAATATGGTAATAACTCATAAATCATCACTAAAATAAATATTTTCAAATATCAAATTTTGAATTTCGAAATATTACATAATTTTAATTTTATAATTATACAATTTTTGTTATCTAAAATTTTCTAAATTTTCTGCATTTATAAAAAAAACCGTAATATCATTAGTTTCTTTTAGATATCTACAAATTTATATAATTTGATAACTATACAATTTTATATGTTTTTTAGTAATTTTGTACAAGTTGATTTAATACATTTAACCAAATAAAATAAATATTTTTATCTAAGATTTTAACTTTATATATATATATATACATATATATATATTCTTAAATATAATTTAAAATAAAATAAAAATATTTTCTCTTAATTTAATTCTTAATTAATGATATTTATATTAATTATTAAAATATAAAATTTAACTTTTAAAAAATTCATCACTACACATGGTGCAGAAAAACACCTAGATTAATAATTGTGATGTGGCTATTAAAATTGATGACATGTCTTATAGATTAATATGACATGGACAATTATTTAATGTTAATTTATATTTTTGGTAAACTTTTTAAAATATAGTAATAACTCATATATTATATTTATTGTTGATTTATATTTTTGGACTTTTTAAAAATATGATAATAACTTATAAATCATCATTAAAATAAATATATTCAATTATGACATTTCAAATTGGAAATATCATTTAAATTAAAAATATTTCAAAAATATATACATATTTTTAGAAAATTATAAAAATTAAATCATAAAATCAAATTAAATCGTAAAATCATTAGCTTCTTATATATATATATCTACAGATTTTATAAATATTGTTTAATTTTAATTTTTGACAATTATGCAATTTTACATATTTATTTAATATATTTAATTAAAATAAATAGATAGAAAAATCTACCTAAGATTATAATTTTAAATATATACATGCACGTTCTTAAATATAATTCAAAATAAACAAAATTGTTTTTATCTTAATTTTAATGTTCAGTTAAATCAAATTTATATTAAAATATTGATAAGAAAAAAAATATTAATAAAAAAATAAATATAATTTATATTTATCTATTAAAAAATATTTTAAAATTCTTTTACTGTACATGGTGCAGGAAAACACCTAGTCTAATATGTCTTTGCAGATATCTATATGTTAAATATTGGCAGTTAATTATTAGGAAAACATGATTATAAATAAATGGACTAAACAGTTATCAATTGGTTATGTTGGAAAATTAATAGTATTGATGTGTGTAATTTATAACTACGTGATTATATATGTTTGACTTACTGGTAATTTGTTACTTCAGCTAAAATGTACATTTCCTTTAAGTAGTAGTGGTACTATATAACTGTTGTTAACCATGTTCACAACGATTTTAGACTGGTTAGTATTGGTTTAGTTTGGTTCCCTAAGTTTCTCTTGGTTTCTGATTTCAGCAACAGATCCGTATTAGTTAAGCAAAGTGACTCTACGATCAAAATATTTGTATTTTTATCGATTTATATTGTTTTTGTCAATCAGAGGTTCTGTGTACTCAGCATTGGCCTTCAAAAACAAAGCTGGAATGCATAAAAGACACGCAAAAAAATAGTAACTATTTATGCAAAAGTTAGTTTTAAATTGTCTCTCCGTGTTAGATTTTTCCTAGGCCACCTGTTATCGTATTACAATTAGCTCTGCATCTTTGGATAAATGAATATTATGAAGAGTCATAATGTTTAGTGTTCACGATGGTGGCAACTGGAAAATACTAAATAGTAATCCCTGTTTTTTTTTTTTTTTTTTTTTGGCACACAATAGTAATCCCTGTTTGTTTTCAAGTTTTGAGGGAAAATAAACTTTGGGAACTGGAGTGAAACGTCCGGTTGAAGTAAACCGGACACGGTCCCCTAGAGTTATCCACATGGGTTCGGTTTGTCACTTACCCATAAGGTCCAGATTCATCCGCCTTCTTCCGAGTCGATCCATTTCATCTGAACAATTTTTCATCTTTCGTTAACAGTGAACAAACTTAAATTCTAGTTTTTAGCAACAAAAATAAAATAAATTCTAGTCTTTGTTATGAGCTAATGACCTACCAAGCATGAAAATAATCGGATATACATCAACTTTCCGCAACACAAATTAGAGCATGTTTATTGGGGGATTTTAAAGGTAAAAATCTTAACGGAATATAAATTCGTCTCTTAACTTTTAATTAGAAAAACTAAAAACTAGTTTTTAGATAAGATATTTAAACTACCATATTCTTAATAATATTTTCATGTTTATTTTAATCACATTTATCTTTAACAAAAAAGATCATTGCTCCATAGTTAATTAAAGAGAAATTTCATATGATAATCCAAACTTTTTTTTTATCATAAATATAGTTCACAATGATTAAAATAACCAAAAATTCATTAAAACGGTATATGTCGGCGAAGTTTTCGATTCAATGTACATGTCGAGTTTTAAAACATTGCATCTATCTTATTAAAGCTGAAGTACAATTTCGGTGTGTTTGGATACTTGGATAAGAGTATTAAAAAAATTTGGTGTGTTTGGAAACATGGATTGTAGGCTTTTAAAAAAAATTAATTTTGTTTGGAAACAAAGATAGTAGTATTAAACAGAAAAAATAATGGGCTTAAGTTATTAAGTCCATTATAAAAGAATGTTGTCAATATATATAAGGAAAATACAATACAAAGCCCAATTTGAAATACCAACTCAAATTATGATTTTTATATTTCATATTAAGTTTTAAAAATATAATATATGTAATTATTTATATGATGATACGTATTAAATACTATTAATTATATAATTACATGATTACTTATATGATGGTGCATATAAAATACGATTAATTATATGATGAAATTATACGATATATAATAATGACTAAGGATGGGTTTTCAGACATCCATACGGGTTTGGTTCTGATCGGTTTGCGTTTCGGGTTTTCGAGGTCAAAGATTTCAGTCCTATTAGGATGTTTCTAAATTTTTGTTTGAGTTTGATTCGGATCTTTGCGGGTTTGGATAACCTATTTAAATTATTTTTAAAGTTTTAAATCACTATATATTTTAAATTTCTCAAAATCTATAAATAAAGTAATATATTACCTATAAATTTAAATAACATATGTCAGAATACCTAAGCTTAACATATCAATTGGTTTGATTTAAAATTTTGGATACGAAATCAATAATTATTTTAAGTATTTTTGGTGATTTGAGTATACTTTAACTATTTCAGATATTTGTTTTTTACTATCTATATATATTTTCAAGTATTTTAAACCAATTTAAAAGTATCATTCTTGATGTTTTATATACGTTAAATATAAAAATAATTAATATATAAGTATATAAATCTATTTTTAGATAAATTCAGGTACACGAATACTTCGGTTCGGATCCGATTCGGTTCTCTAACTAACAAAATTTTGAATAATTCGAATATTTAATCAATTTATGTTCAGGTTTGGTACTATATTTACGGATTGGTATCAGTTTTGTTTCTCGGATTCATTTTGCCAAACCCTAATAATTACATGAAAAACAAATATCATCATATTTTTTAAAATATACATCCGAGTAGGTGCAGAGATCAAAGTCTATAATCATTTATTTTAACAACAAACCAAATAAATATGTTGATTGAAGAGCGAATAAAATAAAACTAGAGAAATACATAGTTTACCAGAGACACTCTATGTGTTGAATTTATTATAAAGAAAATTTTATTAAAATAAATAAATTCAATAATTACAAACAAATAATATATTTCATAAAAGTGAAAAATAATAGGGAAAATTTGGAGAAATACACTTATATGAGATTTTAATTTGAAAATTACACTATCATTTAATATTTATTGAAAAATACACTTTTGTATTTATGAATTTACTAAACTATCCACACTTAATTTTTATATCATAATTTATTTAATATTTAGAATAACAGTTTTAACAAGAATAAGATTTGTTTTAAAAAGAAATATATATAATATCCACACAATGTATTTTTAATATATCTGAATATATTTTTTAGTATGAAAAGTAACAAGCCAACGTCGTCTTGTCTTCTTCCTGATATTTTGTTCTCCATTTTTTTAAAAAATATTTATCTCTGGATTCAGATTTATTCTTTATGTCATCAGAAGTTGAATTAATTTTTCCCCACTCCCTTAAGTATAATTGGATTTCGCAAATTCTATTTTTCTATTATTGTACACATCTATCTTATTAAAGCTGAAGTACAATTTCGGTGTGTTTGGATACTTCGATAAGAGTATTAAAAAAATTTGTTGTGTTTGGAAACATTGATTGTAGTCTTTTAAAAAAAAATAGTTTGGAAACAAAGATAGTAGTATTAAATAGAAAAAATAATGGGCTTAAGTTATTAAGTCCATTATAAAAGAATGTTTTCAATATATATAAGAAAAATACAATACAAAGCCCAATTTGAAATACCAACTCAAATTATGGTTTTTATATTTCATATTAAGTTTTTAAAACATAATATATGTAATTATTTATATGATGATACGTATTAAATACTATTAATTAAATGATAACTTATATGATGGTACATATAAAATATGATTAATTATATGATGAAATTATACGATATATAATAATGACTAAGGATGGGTTTTCAGACATCCATACGGGTTTGGTTCTGATCGGTTTGCGTTTCGGGTTTTCGAGGTCAAAGTTTCAGTCCTATTAGGATGTTTCTAAATTTTTGTTTGAGTTTGATTCGGATCTTTGCGGGTATGGTTTGGGTTTGGATAACCTATTTAAATTATTTTTAAAGTTTTAAATCACTATATATTTAAAATTTCTCAAAATATATAAATAAAGTAATATATTACCTATAAATTTAAATAATATATGTCAGAATACCTAAGCTTAACATATCAATTGGTTTGATTTAAAAATTTGAATACGAAATCAATAATTATTTTAAGTATTTTTGGTGATTTGAGTATACTTTAACTATTTCAGATATTTGTTTTTGATTATCTATATATATTTTCAAGTATTTTAAACCAATTTAAAAGTATCATTCTTGATGTTTTATATACGTTAAATATAAAAATAATTAATATATAAGTATATAAATCTATTTTAGATAAATTCAGGTACACGAATACTTCGGTTCGGATCCGATTCGGTTCTCTAACTAACAAAATTTTGAATAATTTGAATATTTAATCAATTTATTTTCAAGTTTGGTACTATATTTACAGATTGGTATCAGTTATGTTCTTCGGATTAATTTTGCCAAACCCTAATAATTACATGAAAAACAAATATCATCATATTTTTTAAAATATACATCTGCGGAGGTGTGGAGATCAAAGTCTATAATCATTTATTTTAACAACAAGCCAAATAAATATGTTTATTGAAGAGCGAATAAAACAAAACTAGAGAAATACATAGTTTATCAGAGATACTCTATGTGTCGAATTTTATTATAAAGAAAATTTTATTAAAATAAATAAATTCAATAATTGCAAACAAATAATATATTTTATAAAAGTGAAAAATAATATCCGCGCTTTCGAAGCGCGGGTCAAAATCTAGTATAAGTTTTATGTCTTCAGTCACAAGTATATTCAGATTTACAATAAACTATTTATAGCTTTTAAGTTCTAGGGACTGATCCTAGATACGGAACGTCTAGTAGTCGATTGAAGTATAAGCCACAACTATAACTTTTATATATGTCACTATGTGTGATATAGATGTACAAACCCTTTTTTGTCAGCAATCAACATGTACAAACCTTTATTTATTTAGCAATTGCCGACAAGACTTATAGACTTTTTATAATTAAAACATAACATAGACCAATCTTAAAATTTCAGAAAACTTTAATCTAGATTCGAGCAACCAGCTTTGGAGGTCATAACGTTAATAAAATATGACGCTGGTACCAAAGCAATACACATGGGGTGTGATCGATCGTCGATGAACATATAAAGAGGAGAAAGAAGAGAAAAAGCTTTCAACAGGGAGATATAATCGTCCCAACCCAACATGCTTAGAATCTAACGTTTCATTCTCGTTTATTTGTATAGAACTTTAAAGTTAGTTTTTCCTCTCTACATACAATATCGAATATTAAACAGTTTATCAATACATAAACTAGTTAACAAAACTATTTGTTGAATATGGAGACTCCACTTTCATCTATACCGCAACTAATCCCAAATCTCACTTCAGCTACAATGGTTGATGGATCCCCACGTGCTGTTTCTGCTGATACGGAGCTACTAGCGGCCGTCCCGGACACTAAGCTTCGCCTCATGTGCAGCTTCGGCGGCCACATCATGCCTCGTCCACACGACAAGGCGCTAACGTACTCTAGCGGCGAGACACGTCTAGTTGTTGTTGATCGACGCTCTTCACTAGCCTCGCTTCGATCTCGTCTCTCTAGTATGCTTCTCAACGGCCGGTCCTTCACGCTCAAGTACCAGCTCCCTAGCGAAGATCTTGATTCACTCGTCACCATCGCTACCGATGAAGATCTTGAGAACATGATCGAGGAATACGACCGCGCGACTTCATCAGCAATGACGAGTGCAACGCATCGGATACGGTTGTTTCTCTTCGCTAACAAGCTCGAGACGGCTGCTACCATGGGATCTCTGCTTAACGGCACGAAGTCGGAGACGTGGTTCGTTGATGCTTTGAACCAATCGGGCTTGCTTCCACGTGGCTTGTCGGATTCTGCTGCCGTGAATAACACTTTGGTGAATCTTGATGAGGGGACCGGAGGAGAGACCGAAGTTCAAGAACTAGAAGCTGATGTTGGTGGTGAGAACAACAAGCGGGGAGATTACATCACAAATTATGTGATGTCTCATCAGGAGATGCATATGAGTTCGATGCCTGATTCGCCTTGGTTGGAACCCGCCGGTGGTTCTTCCTCTTCTTCCCCTTCCACTACCAACTTACCACCGATCAACGTTACAGTCGGCGAAGATGGCATTGGTTTAATGGAAAGTCAGCCAATGATGGGGTATAACAATAATGCACCTATTGATAATGTTACTGCCGTAAGAAACTGTCAGGCTTCATCCGATGACGATCGAACGGATCCTAATGTGATGGTTGGATACAAAAAGCCACCGTTGCCGATGCAACCATTGGTGATCCCTCTCAGGGGTGCCGGCGGGTATGGCTTGACATCTCCTGATTCTATTGCAAGGTACTTTCATCTTCTACTGCCACTCTTTATTTATTATTTGATATATGTATAACTCTTGTTCTAGTGATCTACAAATATTTTGTGAAATGAGAGTCTCTTTTGTTGTATTAAATAGATAAATGTTATGAACTAGGCATACAATTTTTTCTATGTCATCCAATTGTTTTCAGCATGTTTTGAATTTATTGTTCTCTTTGCTCTGTTTTTGCTTTGTGATCTTCATATGTGGTCTTAATTAAACGCGAGCATTAGGCTAAGTAGCTAAAAAGATATATGACTACTTTGTAAGTATGTTATAGAAACCAACAATGGAGAATTTCTTTTAAGACGTTAGATGCTTAAGAATGTTATTTCATATTTATCATCCGGTCTATTACTAGAAATGATAGATTTGTTATTCCAGTCTATTACTCAATACTAATTTTTCATGTTGTTATTATTATTTTGCATGCAGTGATACTAGCATTTCTTCTGCTACTTCATTTTCAAAGCCGATGTACTACCAAGAACAATCTCCAGCTGTGCCAAAACCCCCCATAACACAGCCTGAAACCACATTGGTCCAAGCCAGTCACGGCATACCTCCGCTTGAAACCACTCCAGTCCCGACCACACCACTCATCTTATCTCAGTCAGGTACATACACAACAATGGACCAACAACACCAACTCCCGGTTCAACAACCTCTCTTACACCAAGGTGTTCAATACATCCCTCATCCATCACAATACATCCCGGTTTACTCTCATCAGCAGCAAAACTACCCGGTTTACGTGATGTCCGTTCCACAATCTCAACAATATGTCCCAGCAAAAACTCCCCCGCTCTACCCAAGACCTGAAGCCGCTCAAAACGTTTATCAAGCTGTTATATCGCAAAACCCTCAGGTTCATCAGATTCAGCAATTGCAACAGCCTCAACATCAATACATGAGTTACTCTAGAGGTCCCCAACACGCTGCAAACGCAAATTCTAATTATAATGGGGCATACGAGTACACAAACCTGCCAAGTGAGTCGATGTATTTCCATACACAACATCCTCCTGCTAGCAATGCTATTCAATTAGTATCTCCGTACCAAAGCATGACACCTGCGGCAGCCGCAGCCGCTCTAGCTGATATGTCCAAGCAGATGACTCTTGGTAATGACAAAGAACATCAACATATGGCTGCATCTCAACCGCTTTAAACATTTACTGATGCATTTTTCTTCTCTTATTACGCGTACTATAATAATGTCGATCGAGTTACAACTCATTAGATATAAATATATAGGCTAGCTTTCGTTATATAGTTTTCTGGATGTATTGTAGTTATTATTAATGTCTCTTTTTCTTTTTGAAAATAATACTTGTTTGAATGGATGATTTCTCTAAATATTATATCGGTGTTCTTAGTATATGAAAAATTGTTTAGGTTAACTATCAGAATTGTTTTAGTGCGAATCTCTTACGTAGAAGTTAAAAGCATAAAACCAAGAGATGCAATCACATATCTATACATTTTATATTATACACAGTTTCTAGTTTAGATTCCAACATAATTTTTTTTTTTGAACAAAATTTCCAACAAAATATGTAACAATCATCCATAGATGATACTTCCGCCGGGTGGTCAAGCTACTGAGTTCACGCAGCCTTTGAGTGACACAAAATAAGGAGACACTATGGGCCGTAAATCTGACTCGTAGGCCCATTAGTACTATTAGGCCTATTACGCTTTCTCTCTATGTCTCTTTCCTTCCATTGAGAGGGGTTTTGTTGTCTACCCTGAAATTGAAACTGAAATTGAAATTGAATCGCGTCGCAATAGGTAGAAGGGAGGAATATGTGTCCTCGAGTAGCTCCGACATGCGAAATCTGCGAGAAAGTTGTATCCAAGTACAAGTGTCCCTCTTGTATTGTTCCTTAGTAAGTCCTTCTCTCTTTCATCTACCTGTCACTATTTTTGTTTTGTTTTGAACTTACTTAGTTTTGTGTTTCCTGCAGCTGTTCCTTGGGTTGTTTCAAGAAGCACAAAGGCAAGTTATTTTGTTTTAACTACTGAGAGACCTTAAAGTGTTAGGACTTCTATTAGTTATGAATTGAATAATTGTCTCTAACTATGTAATCTGATCAATGATGCAGAGACTCCATGTGCTAAACCTTCTGCACCCGAGGAGAAGCCAGGTTAGTGCATCTATCTAGCCCTTGTGATTGTTCCCTTGGTTTGTTTGGTTCATTCCATTAATAGCATAGTATAGAGGATCGCTTTCTTTCTGCGTTATCTCTTTGCTCCGCTGTTTACTGTCAGACATGGTTTTTTGAGTCATTGAATTTGTTTTGTAGCAGGCTCTCCAGCAAAGGAAGTCTCGGTGGAGACAAAAGATGTGGTAGTAAAGACAGAGCACAAGGCTAGTGGTATGGCTCTTCCCACTTAAAACCTCTGAAGTAGCCAGTGAAAGTGATGCCTAGCTAGGCAGCATCAGGCAAGTAACGGTTTTGAACTTTTGGTTTGAGTCACATTAAAACTGTGTTTTTGTTGTAGCTTCATCTGCTGCAAAGGAAGTTCCCGTGGCGAGACCACCGATAACTGTGGAGGAAGAAAAGTATGTCGTAGAGAAGACCCAGCTCGAGGCTATCGGTATCCTAATTTTGCGAGTTCTTGAATGAATGAATGAATGAATCTGTGTGGCCATTGCTTGATTTTAGAAACTTTTTGCAGCTTCTTCTAGTGAAATCAGAGAAGCTTTAAAGGATGAAGCCCTTCAGAAACTCATCTCCAGTATCGATAGTTCTTCCAACCCTCTGCAGGTAAGCTCATCTACATTATCCTATAAAAAGGATTCAATATTTTTAACTAAAACTGTTTTTGTGGATCTATAAAAGGAACTCGATGAAGCCATGGGAGTAGAAGCTTTCCGGGTACTCACAGAAAAGGTACACTCTTTTTATTAAGCCTTCTTTATCCTTTATTTCAACAACTTTCAAAGACTAAACGACCAGCAAAAGAGTCTAACCTAAGTTTCTCACCTTGTTAATTTCAGATTCTAGCCAACATTTCCAAGAGTAATGACAAGCAATAATCGTAGTTGGTTTGGGCATGCAAACAGAAGTTCTAGTAGTACTCTTTATTATTGTTCTCTTTACAAAGAGTTTTAGTTGCAGCAGAGAAATATTTATTGGCCTAATATAAAGAAAAACTCATACATCTCTTCTACGATAATTTACATGTTTTTTCTCTCAGTTTACATCTTCAACTCTGTGGATATGCTTGGAGAAGTAATCCTTTTTAACCTGCAATAAGAAAAGATAATGATGTATCTGTTCAAATCGTAAAACATTAACTCATCTGGCAAGAAATGCCTCTAAGTCATCATTCCATACCAACCTGTTGGTTTATTGTCCTGGTCTTCAGGTGCCTTACTACTACTTGCCTGGCTGATACTCTGCTGTGATGTTGTTTGATTCTATATATAAACATTTTTTTAAAGCACCATTTGTGAGCATCAGCCACATGTAGGAAGAGAGGAATACGCAGAATGGATGGATGATAGGAAAAAATTACCTGCAACGGAGGAGGAGGAGGAGATTGTTGCATTTGTTGGAGACCTACAAACTGGCTATAAGGATTAAAGTAACCCGGAAACTGAGGCTGGTTCTGGACCGGGTCAGGCTGCTGGACTCTGGATGGAAAAGGATATCGCGGTGCTGGATACGGTGGACAGAGACCTGCCAAATGAGCCGGCGGCCTAGGAAAAGCTGTGCCAGGGAAAGGTATAAAAGGAGGCCTGTTCATGCCCATTGCCGAGGGGGGCATGAATTGTTGCATATTTGGTGGAGTATACATCATCGGCGGCATCATACCGCCTCCTGCAGACATCATCTGCAATTTCATTTTCACGGATTAATTGAAAATCTTGATCAAAACCATGACTTGAAAGAATAGAGAGTATTAATAAAAGCGATCAGCTATCAAGTTCAAGTCTATCTAGACTAGACCAAGGTACTATTTTGTTTCCAAGTAGAGAGACTTATTAGATATTGCACATCTCTTCCCATGAAACTTTTATAACCACTTAATCCATCGTCGCAGCTCGAAACTCTGCTTTTTTAACCAAAAAAAAACAAAAAACTCTAAATCCCTAAAAAGTAAAAACCTTCTATGGTGTTCTGCAATAGATCTATGAACGATGAGGAGAGAAAGAATGTATTTTGCTTTAACACAGAGTTCTGTTTTCTTTTGTTGAGTACATACCTGTATTTGCATCTGTAGCGACTTAACGTACTCGATAGCGTCGTCCAGCATTGAGGATTTATCAGTCTGGTCAAAAGAAGAAGCAGAACTCAAATCTCTCAATCTTACCTTGAGAGTCAAAAAAAGATATATATATATACCTTGTTGCAGCGAGGAATGAGTTCTTGGAGAGTCTTCATCCTCTCGTTGATCTTTTCTCTCCGTCTCTGTCACAAAAAAAGAAGAAAAAAAAATGCTACATGAGAATGGACTCCATTCAATGGAGAACCCTAAAAAAAAGAAAAAAAAGAAGGAGCCCTAGATCGTAGCTTGAAACTCAAGAAAGGATAAACGTGAAGGAAAAAAAAAATAACCTTTTCGGAGAGATTATGCATTTCTGCAGCTCGTGACCTCTTCCTAGACGTTGAACCACCAGCTGCTTCCTGTACGCCACAAAGAAAAGAAAAAAAACAGTTTAAGACTTGCTGCTAAACTGCATGTACCCCGTCCAAGTGAGCACTAATAAGTATGTATGTCTAGGAAGAGGTCAATATCTAGAAGCATTTCTACATTTAATATGTCTAGCATTTATTTAAATATACTAGTTTTAAAGAAGCTGGTGGTTCAACGTCTAGGAAGAGGTCACGAGCTGCAGAAATGCATAATCTCTCCGAAAGGGTCCTGTACGCCTCCACCGTGCTCTCTGTACTCACCTCGGTATCGCCAGCAGCAGTTTCTTCTCTCTCCTTTCGCTTCCTCTCATCCTCCCCAGCAGCTTCCCTCTCCGTCGCCGCCGCCGCTGGTTGTATCTGAACCGGCTCTGTTCCCGTCTCTGAGACCACTGGTCCGGCGATCCCGCTAACCGCTCTGGGAACCGCAAAAGTCTGCGCCACTCCTCCGCCGGTGACCCACGGTCTAGCTGCACCTTCGACTCTTAGCCTCGAGAAGTTGGTGAAGTTCCCCGCCCTTCTCCAGGTGGTGAACTGACATATCGGTCTCGCTGCAGCCGTGGGAGTGTAAATAAAACTAGCTGGTGGTGGTGGTGGTGGTGGTGGTGGTGGTTGTAACGGTAGTGGTGGTGTGAGAGGGAGGGAGCCCTGCGGCTGAGTAAACGGGGTTGAGACGAGGCCGCCGGAGTAGAAAAAATGGGGGCGGAACTCATCTTCTTCACCGAGAGGAGGAGGAGGAGGATGGTGGTGAAGCCAAGACGCCATTTCGTCTTCGTGTATGAATAGATTCTGATCACTAGTGTAGAGAGGCGGAAGTGGAAGCGGAGCACTCTCTTCTCCACCCCCGCCGCCACTGCCACTGCCTCGTAGAACAGGAGGAGGAACAGAGGGTCTCTCTGTCTGACTACTTGAAACAACTTGCCCGCTCTTCCCTAAGAGCTCCACGATATCATCTTCACCCCTAAAGGGAGAAAAAACAAGAGAGAGAGAGATACTGGGAGTTAGCTAAGGATCTTATGTTCATAAAATAATAATAATAATGATCTGAAGTATTTTTAGGTCAAATGATTTAACGATCTGATACCATGAAATCTAGTATATATTTTTTTGAGTATTATATATATATAACGTTATTTTTTTTAATCTGGCTATGCAGCGTATTTACAAAATATTTTTGACATAATATTATTAACTCCCAATAAGAAACAATAAAAACAAGAACGTACATGATGAACTGATCTAGGGGAGATTGAGATTTAAGGAGGAGGAAGAAGAAGTAGAAGTAGAAGAACGTGAAGAAGAATCATCGTCAAATCCTAAGTCTGGAACAGAGTTTATTCATTTATCATAGAGAGTAGCCCAAAAAATTCATATTGGATACTTGTGAAGTTGTATCTACGTACCACCATATATATTGTATTTTAAATAATTGTAAAAGACTTTGACAAAAAAAAAACAATTTTGTAGTACCTCTTTAGCTTCCGGTTCATCCATAAAGCTCCAAGAAACCACCCGGAGCGCACAAAAATAACTGCAGAAAATGATGTCTTTTGGAAGATAGTGTGTTTTGTTCAGATCCTTTGAATTTATTTTTGCTTCTACCGCTTTCTCTTCGGTTTCTTTCTCTTTGTTCGTCTGAATGTTCACTCCGAGTTTCGCGCTTTGCACAAATAATAAGCTCTCTAAATTCCCTGTCCCCAAAAAGTAAGCGTCTTTGTGCGCGCTACAAACTTTGCGATATTTACATGACTGTTATCACTTATCACTATGACCAGAAAAACATGACGTTAAATAATAGTATTTACATATATTGTTTTGTAACTCTAGTATTACATATAAGAACAAGCAAACTAGTGATATTTTTCTAAAACCATTTGAGATGTTAAACCATCCAAGAGAAGAATCTGGAGGATGGCCGATAGAGAATATGGCGGCATATTCTCAAAATGAGTTTCAACCGTAGTAAATATTCTACAGAAACTAGAATATTGTTCATTTCGGGTATCTAAAACGGATTCGGATATTTGTAACAAAATAACAATATAATCTGATTCGGTCCATGTTTTGAATATCGTTAGTTATATTATGATACATCTAAAATATATAACACTAATTATGAAAAATAAATATCGATGTATAAAAGTATATTTCGGAGGCCAATTTAACAAAATATTAGTTGGTTCAGTTGAAATAAATATATTTAAAAATTTATATGAACTGAAAAAAATCAATAACTGTATATTTGGATTCAAAGTCATTATTTTAACAACAAACTACACAAATATGTTGATTTATATACAAATTTAAATTACGATGTAAATATTTAATTAATATAGAAATATGTTACATTATTTAAACAAAATATCAATGTAAAATTATTATACAGTTGCGTTCTAAAAATCTATGATTTTAATAATAAGCCAAATAAATATGTTGATTGGAAAGAGAATAAAAAAACTCAGAGAAACACATAGTTTTCAGAGATATTCTATATGTCGAATTTATTATAAAAAAATTTACTAAGATAAATACATTCAATAGTTACAAAAAATAATATATTTCATAAAAATAAAAAATAATATCCGCGTTTCGAAAACGCGGATCAAAATCTAATTTATATATTATACACAGTTTCTAGTTTAGATAGACCAAATGTCCAACATAGTTTAAAATCCAACAAAATATGTAACAATCACCATAGATGATACCGAATCCACTCTTACACGGTCTTTCTAGAATTGACTGTTTAGCTGTGATAAAATTCACTAGAGAAAAGGTGGTTTCACTTTTTTTTGCTGCGAATCCAGATAATATAAATAGTCACTTTCAATTAAAATATAATTCAAATAGAGGAGTGTCTATAAAACAGTTTTTTACCACTATACTAAAAATAAATGGTACTTTCAATAAAAATTTAATTCAAATGGAGGAGTGTCTATAAAGATTTTTTACCACTATACTAATATCCAGTACAATTTTCATCTAAATTTAATATTTTATTATTTGGGTTTCCGACAAAATATGAAATTATCTCCAAATCTATTAGAAAAAAACATATTTTTGGTCATCAATCAGAGTCTCACATAGACATAAGTCACATAACTTACACTTATGTAACGTAAGATGTCAAAAAAAAAAAAAGCTTATGTAACGTATTGTTTTCTTTTTAATAACTGGAGCAAAGGGTCAAAAGCGTCAAGTGTCAGATCCGTAAACTAAACAACATTTCGTGTTAAGAGGATAAAACACTCAAAGAGGAGCTCGCTCGACGACCCTAAAACCCTAAATCTCCGATCCGGCCATGAGAGGAGCTCTCTTCAGAAACGCCTCTCTCCACGCTCGCAGACTTCTCCTCCCCTCTCGTATCACCACCACTCATCATCCCTCCTCCATTTCTCCCTTCCTCGCTCCGATCGCCACTCCCCTTTTCCCCAGATTATTCTCCTCCGAATCCTCCTCCTCCGGCGAGAACCCTCCTCCTCCTCCTCCGGAGTCTTCTTCTCCGATTGAATCCCCCAACAAGAAAGATCTCGCTGTAGAGGACGTAGGAAACAAAGGTAAACCAAAAAAGATTGGAACTTTACTCTAAAGATCTTTGATATTGCTTTTTGTGGTTTACCAGAGCTGAAAGCGCGTATAGAGAAGTACTTCAACGAAGGAAACGAAGACGCGTTACCCGGAATCATCGAAGCTCTTCTCCAGAGAAGGCTCGTCGACAAGCACGGGGACACCGATGACGAAGTCATGGACGCTCTCCAGAACCAGCCTTTTAAAGACGACGTGAAAGACGAAGACTTCGAATCCGATTTCGAGGAAGCTCACTCTACCGACGACGAGCTCGAGGATCTGTATAATTCCCCCGAGTATGTGAAGAAGAAGATGCAGAAGAATGAGTTCTTTAATATGGATGAGAAGAAGTGGGATGCCATTGTTAGAGATGGGATAAGGCATGGGATTTTGAAAGATACTAAGGAGTGTGAGGAGATTCTTGAGGATATGCTTCACTGGGACAAGCTTCTTCCTGGTAATGTTGTGTGTGTTTTATATTAAAACTCATGGGTTCACATCTTTAGACTTAGGCATCTTAGTTTTGGAGGTGTTCTATATTCAGGGGCGATGCTGATTGATAGACTAATGTGCGTTTGCGTCCTTATTAGCTAAAAGCACTCTATAATGAGACTTGATATTTTGTTGTTACCCTTTATACTTGGGATATAGTGCTAGAATCATAGTAGATCTTTGTTGGACTCTTTGAAAGTAATATGATACTTTGAAGATTCTTTACTTCTCGGATCATTTAGGATCTTTTCATAGAGCTTATCGGTTTGTTCTTGTGATGCATTTGTGAGAAACATTTGGGAAATCTTCTGACTGTTAAGTATAAGGGTTACACTCAGTTCACATCTTTAGAGTTAGCATCTTACTTTTGAGGTATTGGGTCTTCAGGGCTAGGCTGATTGATATACCAATGTGCTTCCGTATTAGCTAAAATCACTCTCTAATGGGACTGAGTATATGTTGTTATCCTTTGTGTTTGGGATGTCGCTAGAATCATAAATTAGTGTCTTTTTTATAGAGCATCTTGGTTTGTTTCTGTGGTGAGTTTATAAGAAACAGTAGGGAACCCTCTGACTGTATTTTTTTCATTCAGATGACTTGAAGAAGAAAGTTGAAGCTAAGTTTAATGAACTGGGTGACATGTGTGAGAGTGGTGAAATCACCCCTGAGGCAGCTTTTGAGCTGTTTAAGGAATTCGAAGATGAGATGGTGATTCAATATGGGAATGAAATGGAAGCTGCTGGACCTCCCAAGTTTGATGAAACAGATCCTTCCTACAGGAACACAAACTTGGATGACCCTCCCGGTGAAGGCCCAATCCTTAGGTGGCAATCGAGGATTGTTTTTGCTCCTGGAGGCGATGCTTGGCATCCAAAGAACAGGAAAGTTAAACTTTCTGTTACAGTGAAAGAGCTCGGACTCTCTAAGCATCAGGCTCGAAGGCTACGGGAGCTTGTGGGGAAAAGATATGATTCAGGGAAAGACGAGCTTACAATCACAAGCGAAAGGTAATGTAAAACTCTTTAAACCTTATTGAAAAGTCTTTTCGTCACAAGACAAGAAATGTTGTTATGTGATGAACTGGATATGTCGTTGGGCAAACACACTTGTCACAGGTTTGAACATCGAGAGGAAAACAGGAAAGACTGCTTGAGGACGCTTTACGGGTTGATAGAGGAAGCTGCGAAGGCTAACAAGATCGCTGAGGACATAAGAACTGCTTATGTGAAACAGAGGCTCCAAGCTAATCCAGCTTTTATGCAGAAACTACAAGCCAAGATCATGAAGTCTAAAGAATCAAATCCCATCAACGCATGAAGAAACTTCTTCCTGGTTTGTTCTTTTTGTTATCGTTTCACCAAAGAATCGAAGTTGATCGTTCTCTTTTAGGACCATCAGTTGATCCGGTTATGGGATCCATAAAGAATTGATGGTAACTCCATATTTTGTTTTGGTTTTGCTTCTCCTCGTCTCTCATGAAACTTGGTCGTGTTGCTGGGGGCTATTAGGACCATGAGACAGTCAACGTTTCTTTTATTTGAATCTGGTTTCAATATGGGATTTGGGTTGGTTTACCCGGTTTAGAAACAAAAGATTGCTTTAGTAAAATTCCAACCTTCAAATCGAGATACAATTTGCTTTAGTAATACGATTTATACAACATATTTTAATATGTATGAAAAAACAACGAAAGATCTCTATATCAATGATGACAACAAAAACCAAAAACACAATACAACAAGTAGTCCACTAGTACTCGTCTTTTTTTCCAAGAAGATTAAAAAACACTTAATCTCCACAACCACCGCCGCAACCAGCTCCACAGCCTCCGGCAGCAGGGGTGTTGCCGGAAGTGGCTTTGTTGTCGGATGATCCGTCAGCACATGAGAGTAACAGAGCCGAGAGGACACAACAGCTGAATAGAGCCAAGAACACAACATGAAGAAGGTAACTAACATGGGACTCTGCTGTTGTTGTCGCCATGCTCATTACATCTTCTAAATGTCTCGCCATTTCTTTCTTAAGATGTTTTGATGTGGATGAGGTCGAGTTGTTTAACGTGAATTGGTACTCATCCTCTACTTATTGTTGATTTATTCGTAAGTAAGATCATTGACTTTTTTAAAAAAATATTCGGGTGGGCTATAAGGTTTCTTTGAATATGTCTTGTTTAAATAATAAAATAAAGAAAGACTGCAACAGAAAAGCCATTTTAGAAGATCATACATCCCAAGTGTAGTCAACAGAAATCACATCCGTCTAGCTACGCGGACGCTAGAGGTAGTAACAAGACTTCAACTCCATATGATTCAACCGCTCCACTGATATTGTCACCACTGTGTTGTTGGTGGAAGAGAGCACAATGGTGACAATGGTGACATTGTTGTTTTTAGTAGTGTGCCCCCCCCCCCATTAAATTGTTTCTGGATCCGCCCCAGTCAGTTTTTTAGTCGTGAGTTTTTATTTTACAAACTAAATTTAGGTATATATAGCAGAAGTATAGTTATAAAATATTTACCTAATATCTAATGCTAATTTTTTTGTATGTAGTATGATGAATAGAATTGTTCCTTGCAACATAATTGTGTAAGTTGTATATTTAAGTTATTTTAAAAACTTAACTTACACTTTTGTATGGCTTTGATGTTTTTTTTGCTGATTAGCAAACGTAATCTGTTTGATTCTAATATGGTTTGTATGTAAATGAGTTTGCGTCTAATCATTTTTAGATCACCGAAGTAGCGACGGAGCGATTGATTCAGGTTTAGCATCTTTAAAGCAAGAGAATGATCCTCTTGTGTTCATTTTCAACAAACAAACATCACAAACCAATTGCCAAAGTCTTATCTAGTCTGACTCAGTATGGTGGTCATTTTCGAAAGGTAGCCTCTGTTTATTGAACTATCAAACAATTTTTGTTAATTTGTAGTTATAAAACTATTATCCAAGGCTAAATCTAGCAATATCGAAGAACTGATTCACATCAGGTTTTAATGTATATATATATATATATACTGTAAAGAACTCCACTTATGTAAGGCCTAAATATTTTGTGAGAACAAGCCAACATCTTCTTCTATTGTGTTTTCAATAGGATCAATGTAAACTAACAAGACTTCAACCCACCTATGATCCACTCCTCTGATGTCATCGGCTTGTTAGGTGCAAGAGAGCACAATGGTGACATTCTTGTTGTGAGAAAGTGTTGCAGTCAGGTCTTCAGTTTTAAACTTACGGTAACCTTCATTCAACAGTACGACCATCTTGTCTAATTTCTCTGTACAGTTTTTAAGCATGAGTTCCACTACTGAAGCCACATGTTCTAATTTTGCATACACACAGTCCTCGTTCCAAGAGGCTCCATCTTTTGATCTCCAGCATTTGGTCACGTCCAAGCCTTGTAATTTCAAGTAGTTGTCAAGAAACTCCAACTGTATAATAGAAAATACAAAATCGGTTCATGGATATATTCGAACTCGATGATAGCTGGAAAAAAAAAGAGACGTTAATGGTGAATATACCTGCATGTGTAAGCGAGCCCTTCCACGTACTGTTAGCTTCTCTAAATCAGGTGAGTTTTGTAATAATCTTTCTATGCCAGGAATAACATACTGGGAGATTTCTGATCCAAGAGTCAATGATTTCACCTTGAGTATCGGGAACTGAACACCACGAATCTCAGCAAGAGATAAAATCTAACAGAATGAACAATTCAGACGTTCTTAGAACTATACAAAATCAATTTCTAATGAGCAAATAATCGATATAGAAGACGATATAGAAGACGTCGATAGTGCAACCAACTGATTTTTAGGCATTATAGAGAACGGAATAATTAATATGAGCCAAAAACATATATACCTGAATAAATTTTCTCCCAAGCGTAAGCTTCGCTGCGTTCTGTAACTTATCTAGCATCTCTAGCACCTTGACTTGGAGTTGGAGAAAATCAGGTTTGAAGTGATGGTCAAAAAAGAAAATTTCCGGTTTAGCTTCGGTTAAAGAAGCGACATCAACCAAAGTACATGATAAGTGAGGGTCATACAATATGAGATAATGGATGTGTGGTGCCACAATCTGCGTTGGCCCATTAGCACTCATGCTGAGATTTACATCTAATGTTCTCAGACGTAGGGATTTGCTGAGATCAAGAACACATAGTTCACTGCAGTCATACAACGTTAAGTTTTCGAGAATAGGACAACCGGATAGAATCTTGGCCATGGATTCATCAGAGAGACTACAAATTGTCAAGGATAACTTCTGCAAAGATGTCCAAGACACAGTGCACTTGAAAGGAATAATAGTATGATAATATATGTTGAGTTGCTTGACAGAAGATGTCTTGTAAAAGAAATCAGGAAGCTTATATTCACAATAAGGAGTACAAAAAGCCAGGGACAGATTCTCAACGTTGTGTGACATGGCGAACTTGATCAACCTGTCGATGTATGATATGTTCTCAGTATAGGGTGTTATAGTGAGGTGAAAACTCTTTGTCTTGAGAGCTGTGTAGCGAGTTAGGGTTTCGGTTACCGAAGCGGCCGTCTGTGTAATGTAAGGTAAGGAGATAGAAGGCACCTCGCTCCATACATGTCTCCATCGTCTAGACAAGAGGGAGGTGCTGACGGATTCTTTGGTCGGAGTAAAGCAGAGTATGTGTTGGAGGATCACATCTGGTAAGTTGCTGATCGAGTCTACCGCTCCTTCGATTTTCCTGCCGTCGGACATCTTCCTTTGCATAGCTTTTATATATTCTTAGGGCATAGCTTTTATATAAAGGGTACTCTATGATGTCATCTTATGTTTTTATTTGCCACAAAAACGTTATGCGATATCATAACTTCTCATAATCTCACAAGTTTTGTATTAGTATTGTAATAATAGATAAATTTTTTTTTCAAATTAGGAAATATTCTAAAAAAAATACTCAAACAAAATTTGTTAAACTTTTTAATTCTCGAACTTTTTTGCTATCCAACTTAATACTCCAAATAATTATTTTGCTTGTTTTAATACACACACTTTTAAAACTCTGTCTATTTTTACTTGTCGCAAAACTGTGCCTATTTTAATATCCAAAATGTATTTATTTTAATAAAAAATTAAAATTAAATTTAAAAATCTCTAAATTTTACAAAAAAATCTCAGAAAATTCTAATTTAATTTTGTTTGAGGAAAAGGTAATTAAACTTTTATAGTCTTAAACTTTATAATAAAAGTTTTAATTAGTTTTTAAAATTGAATTTAGTTTGTTTTATGAAATAAAAAAATATTTTTAACTTCAAACTTGTTTTTTTTTTAAATTATGTTTCAATTTTGTTTTCTCTGTAGTTTATTTAAATTATTTCCTAAATTTTAAAATAAAAACATGAAAAATTTAATATTTTTCTTAGATTTTGGATATGTTTTTTAATTTCGTTTTAAACTTCTAGTATGTTTAATTAAAATAAACAAAATTTGGGTATTAAAAGAGACAAAATTTTAAAATTTTGTGTATTAATATGAAAGAAATAATTTGTTAGAGTACTAAACTTGGAAGTATAAAAGTTTGGATATTAAAAGACTTAACTAAATTTAGTTGGAATATTTGCATGAAATTTTCCCTTTAAATTAAGCTATTCACATAATGACATTTGGGATTAAATTATTTAATGATTTTAATTATCATATAAAAAGAGGTTCATCTTAACTGGGGTTTCAAACCAAATTACATTACAATTTTGTTAAAATTTATATCTCTTACCTATTATTTGAGAAGTAATTTTTTAAAATTTGCTTAAGTGTCATCACTACATTCAATTTCATAAAAAATGTTATAGTTTAATAAAAATAATGACATGTCTTATTTTAATTATGACATGTCAAATTACATTTATTAAGTTTTACATTTTTGGTGACATGCATGAAATTTAAAAATACCTTATATGTATCATCATTAATCGAATTTTAAACTAATAACATAATTATAAATATCTATTTTCCCATTGGCTTAGAATTAGAATTCAAAAATAAAATATGTAAATATTTATATTTTTGAAAATTATTTGTGAGTATATTTTGTAAGTGTTAGAATTATTCTTTAATAATTGATATAAAAATTAATCCAATTACCAAACTAGTAAATTTCTTTGTATATGGTCACCATAAAATATGTTTGTTAAAGATTTTTAGTCCACTCATTGAGTTAACTAATAAATTAATTTATATCACTTAGAAGTAAATATAATCATACTTTATTATGGTAATTTATTAATTATTTTTATACGTTTTAAATAAAATAAAATTAAATTTTTCATTTAAATAAATATACAATATATCACTTAGATGTAATTATAATTATACTTTATTAAGGTAAATCATTAATTATTTTTAATATGTTTTAACTAAAATTAAATTAATTTTTGCATTTAAATAAATATACATATTAAAGTAAAGAGAATCATAATACAAATACAATATAATATAATATTTTATAACTCAAGAAAAAAATATTTAAAAAATGATAAGGCAAATAATTTATAATTTAAAAAATTACAATATTTATATTGAAAAACCTAAATAAGTTTTTCAAATTTAAAATTAGATTTTTACTTTAAAATAGTATATTATTTTTAATTCACTATTGTTGTTCATGACGCAAAAAAATACATAACACTTAATTAAATAAAGTATGTTAAAATGTGAAAGAATTTATGAACCAACAAATAAAAAGAAAGTGGTCTTAAATAGCCGAAAACAATTTTTTGTTTCCAAACTAGTTCATAAAGGTCAAAATGACCAAATTATATTTCATTAAAGAGGTAAATGACAATTATGTTTTTTCTACAAATACATAAAATAATTAAATCTTTTTTTAAATGAATTTTTTCTCTTTCTGAATTTGTTTTAAAACCATTTTTCCTTAAAATAATTAGGAGGACCGTACTAAATATGTTTGATATCTTTTTGAATTTCAGTATTATGCTTAGTTTTTCTTTTTTTGGTAAAATGTTAAATATTATTACCATTTTCAATTTTGACAGAAGTTACAGAGATTCACAAGATAACATACATACAAAAATATAAACTAAACAGAAGAACCTGATCAGCAAATAATGATCAACAGGAAAGAAGCAGAGACTGAGACTACGCACGAGACGACTCCGGAGTAATGACGGACCAGAGGAACAGACATGAACAAAACGGGAATTAGTTGCCGCGAGCTACCGGAGAGAAAGGCGACCCAAACCTTGAAACACACGGCTCCTATAGCTTCCAAAAACCCACAAGCCACAACCTGCACAAAGAATCACAATCTCGAACTCGCCCACTCACTCAAGAAGTATCGCCCCGGCAGCACGAGGAAGGTCCTAAACCGGTGATGCCGTCGTTCGGAAAGGACGATTGAAGATTGCTGCCTCCAACCAACCAACCCGGGACCGTGTACATCCATTTAACCGGAGACCCGAGAAGAGCCGCCAGACTGATTTGAGAACACAACCTCCGGAGAAACACCACCAAGCAAGCAAAAAAGCTGAAGACCCTAAAGAAGCGCATACGCCATCCACAGTCTTGAGTGCTCTTGCCAAAAACAAACTACCAACGAGTTCAAAGGCTAAACCACCAACCAAGTCGATAGCTCAGCACATTTATTATGGAAAAGAATGACAAACTGAGCCGCCACCGCTCCGAGTCTGACCTAAGAAGAACGAGCTCGACAAGACGCGGCATGCAGTCAAGAACTCGACACAAGCTGCCACAGAAGGTCACCCAACTCGGTTGACAACTCCAAGCGAGCAACACTTCCCGACCCGTGCCCACCACTTAGAACAAGCAGCAGGATCTCCGAAAGACAGAGCCAATTTGGCCCACCACACCACCACACACCGAGGGAACCAAGAACCAAGACTAAAACTCCAAACCCAGAAGGCACGGACCTATAGAGCAGCCAAGAAGCCACACCACCACCACAGATCCGCAGAGAAGAAGCCTCACCGGAGCACCACTCGCCGTCACTCTCAAGCCAAACCCTAGATCCGGAAAAACTGAAACCACCTCCAGAGATCAAAGCAAGCGAGTGAAAGAGTTGACGCCGACCCACAACGCTTCCCTCCCCACCGCTCCGGTACCGCTCCAATAACCGGAGAGAGCCACAACACGAACCACAGAATCCGACCTCCACAAAGCCGACTCCACTGACAGACCCAAGCCCCAATCGTCGCCATAGAACCAGATCTGGCTACACCTGAGCTTGAATCTCCATGAGAGATGAGGAAGCTTCAACGGCGCACCAAACCCAGGACCAACAGCAAGGACGAGAGAGACAAAAAGAGAACGGCAGAGCTGAGAAGAAGGAAGAAGGGAGAGAGTCCCTCCGACGCCGGCTAAGAGGACCACCAGCGTCGGAGAAGAGATCTGGTTTCAAAGATGGTGACTTTTGCTTTCAGTAAGAAGAGAGAGAGAGAGAGAGAGAGAGAGAGAGAGAGAGAGAGAGAGAGAGAGAGAGAGAGAGAGAGAGAGAGAGAGAGAGAGAGAGAGAGAGAGAGAGAGAGAGAGAGAGAGAGAGAGAGAGAGAGAGAGAGAGAGAGAGAGAGAGAGAGAGAGAGAGAGACCAAAACTGTTTAGGGTTAACTTTTTATAGTGACTAGCCCCACCGCTTGCGCGGCCCCAAATCCAGGAAATCCCTCCCCTCCGGCTTGGACCTACGGATTAATGTATATTCCGCTTGCCCCTACTCGTATGGGGAAACTCCTCCGGCTTGGACCTATGGTTGGTATACACCGCTTGCCCCTACTCGTATGAAGAAGGATTTATTTGGAGAGGCATAGTACCACCCTGCTGTCCCCGAGTATCGAACTGGTGACCTCGGGTAGGCATGTGTGAGAAGATTCGCTGGGACCACTAGGCCACCAACGCTTCTCCAAAACTGTTTAGGGTTAACTTTTTATAGTGACTAGCCTCGGGTATTATGCTTAGTTAGAAAGACATTGTGATACTTTTTGGAAATTTTTCAATTCTACCACAAGTTTGATATTATTTTCAAATTTACCATCAATGAATCACTATTTTCATAAATACATTAAATTGTGATACATTAAAATAACACTAACCTAACTTTTAAAATATTTATAAAACATTTATAAACCCAACCCTAACCCTTTAAAACTAAACTCTAAACAATATTCACTAAATTTTAAACTCAAATATTAGTAATTTTTTTATTAAAAATATTTTTGAAAAGCGATACTTAATTTATAGTATTTTAAACAATTTTTCAATTTATTTTAAAACTGTTATGCATACTCGATCTTCTTTTGTATAATCACACACATGTGTTTTGCACACACATGCATGCTTAATCTTTTTATAGATGCTTATTAATAAAAGTACTATTAGTATAAAAATTAAAAAAAAAATTATACTATTTTATGAATCTTTAAGTTTCTTAATTTTTATCTTTTATTTATTAAAAAAATTATTTTTGGATAACAACACTTTTATTTTGTTATTTTAAAATATGTTTTTATATTTAACCGGTCTTTCATATTAACTTATAAATATTTATATAAAATGATGGCATTAAACCAAATTATTGGAATTACTAAAACCTACAAATCTCAAAACAAATCAAAAACTCAAGAATTTTAAACCGAACCCAATTTTACATCTATATTATTAAAAGGGAAGTACACTTATAAATTACTCCTCAATTTTCACACTTATTTACATTTTCATGCCATTGAGAATTAAATAATATTACATATTTTAATGTTTTGTCTTTTCCACTTAGATTAATGTGTTTTCCTAAATTAAATTTTAATTAAATACACTTCATTCACTTCTCCATTAAATCAATGTCAAAAGTATTTATTTTTATCATCTTCAAAAAAAAATTCATTTTTATTGTACAAATAATTCATGGAAATTATAATTTCAACTATTCATTTAACGAATCTGATCGCAAAAGTATTACTAAATTCGAACTGAAACTGGTTTTGCATATAGTCAATGGGGACCAGAGAAAACTTGTTTATTAGACCACTAGCATCACGCCAATTCCTATGAATAGCATCGACAAGGAGATCGACCAAGAGTTTTGTTTCCTCTGGTCCCCATTAAATCCTAAATAGGTCAGCATATACATATATACAAATTAAAATACAATCTAAAGTCCAGTAAAAGGAAAATCTAAGCAGCATCAACTAAAACTACAAAAATGTATTCCATTTCTTCTCTTTCTGCGTGAGAATGACAACACTTTATGCATATATGGTAATAGTGATTTCCCAGAAAAGGATGTCAAACAAACGCTGACAGCCTGAAATCACTACGATGAAATATGTGTATGCATGTATGGTAATAGTGTAGTTTGGAGGCATTTAATTTTGACCTTTAGGTAAAAAAAATATATGGGTAATAGATTTTGAAATCGTGTGACGACAAAATAAATGTAAAGATAATAAATTATGAAATGCATAAATATAACTAATCGTTGGATGGCTTAGCATATTTATAATATAGAGTGTAAAACCAAAAAAAAAAAAATTCAAAACAACTTTTATATGTAGATTGATCAAAACTCTTTCCTTTTTAATAAAGCAGATTGAGCATTGAAAATTTGATAGAATCTAGTAAAAACCCAAAAACTCGCTATTAATCCGCGATTTAGTAGCATTGATCTGATAAAAACACAAAATATTCGATAATTTCTTTTTGATTAAATTTCTGATGTAGGTTTTAATATTACATAAAATTGTGATTCCTTAAACTTTTATGGAATTTTTATTATGTCATCTAAATAAAAATATAAAAAACTTATTGATATGACAGTATTTCTTTATTTTCATGATTATTACCTAGTCAATCTCTTCATCTCGTTGAAATTATACTTGTTTCACTGGCAATCGAAAATACAGACTATTCTTCTAACTAATAATTATTTTCTTCCAAATCAAAATCGACTAAAAATATATACATGCCCAATCTTCATTTTTTTTTGGAATCATGATTCTGTGGATTGGCGAAGCCACGTTACACTGAGGTTGAAAACGATATAGTTATGACAACAATAAAATATAGAAAATATATGACATATAACAAAGATCTATAGCTTTTAACTTTCTCGTTAAAGACTTTTTACTTATATATGATCATATACGTGAGTGGGTTAATTGTAGAAATAAGATCTATTAAAATAAATAGACATGATAAGACCAAAAAAATATTGTTAGAGAAATAAGGTAATACCAAAAATAAGATTTATCTCTTTATAATTTATTGTTAGAGAAATATAAGGTAAGACCAAAAAAATTTAAAAATGAAAGGGTCCAAAACAACTTGTATAAGTCGACTTTTCAAGACTGCTTCCCTTTTAATATTATAGATTCAACTAATAATTTATATAGAGTCGAGGATTCCGAAATATTTGGGTGGGTTTAAGTTAGAAGTTACGTATAGATATGTATATTAGAAGGTAGTTAGTTATATATTTATTAAATAATGATCATGTTTTTGGACACAACTAATATCAATTGGTCAAACTAATATCAATTGGTCATATGATCCAATTTTAATAGTATTGATATTACTTCCATCGTTTATAGGCACTTAGTCTAATTGTAGATGTTTTAATTAATAAAAAAAATTGATATGTAGATTAAATATCTATTTTAAAGAAATCAATTTATCTATATTCTATTATTTGAGAAGTGATTTTAGGTTTAATCAATAATTTATATAATATTTTATTTATCTATTTTTATAAAAAGAGAGTTCATGTTAATTACAAAATTTCATCTTTTACAAATATTTTATATCATCTTATTTACTATTATATAAAAAATAAATATTCCCATGATTTGAGGTGACTCAGTTATTTTAGTAGTATTTATATATTAGAAGATAAAATGTTTTTTTTTTAAATATATGATAATTATTATCGATGATTTAAATTTTCTCCATAATTTTAAACTTATTCAGTAATTCTTATAAATATTTTATTTATATATTTTAATAACAATTTTTTTTTAAAACATGAAAATTACGATGTTTCATTTTTTTACAAATATTTAATATTATATTATTTACTATTACATAAAAAGATATTTTCCATGATTTTAGGGAATCAATGATTTTAATAAATTTTAAATACTATATAATAAAAAAAATTTAAGAAAAATATGATAATTATCATCTACACAAATATTTTATATTTCTTATTAATCTTATATAAAAAATTCTTCTCTTATATGACATGAAAGGACTATATCTATATTTTGATAAAAAGGTTATAAATTTAAATTTCTTATTTGTTTGATATAATCTTATTAATATTATATATAGTTTATTATTCTAATTCATTAGTGCTTAGTTTAACAAAATAAATTTTCTAACACTTGTATATCTTGCTAATATGTATTATCACATAAGCTCATGTTTATGTTATACTGATACCAAAACATTACATGTATTAGAAACACAAAAAAACAAACTTGCAAAAACAAAAAGATAAATATTTCAAAACACAAAAGATGTCCTAAACATTTTCACAACATTTTTTTGTAAATTTATTTATATATTGTAAATCGTATTAAAAAAGATAACTCTTATACATGTTATGTTGCTGTTTGTAAATGATATTTTTATTATAAAATTAAAAATTAAGAGAAAAAATATAATTAAATATGAATTAAACAGAAAATTGTATAAAAATACTTTCTAAATTATTTTTAATCTTTTTAAAAAAAAATTGACTTAATAACAAACATATAAATTTTGGTGAAACTCTTTGTTATAGAAAACTAAAATTATGTTTGATTTAAAATTTCGAAAATATTTGAATTAATAAAATATAAACTAATGAATATTGGTAAAACAATTATGCATGCATATGCCTGACTTTAAAATGATTTTTTAGTAGTAAAATGCCATATGAGATTTTATCTCCGGTGTTTAGTGTTCAATCTTTCGAACTTGTTGAAGAAAAAATATGTTTTCGATCGCAACTTCTTCTTCTTCCCCACTCATCAATTCAACCTTCAATTCTCACAATCCGCCAAAACCGCCTTTCCCCATCGCATCTGGGTTCAAAACCCTCACGGAGAAGTTTCACTGTGAAGAAGGTTCACAAAGCAGAGAAGCCGCGAACTCAACGTCCCCCTCCTCTCCCCCTTCACCATCGCTTCCTCACGCCTCGATTCCGTCGGAAACGTCGCGATCCGGATCGAGCTCAACACCGCCGCCGGAGGATGCGTCGGCTGGGGAGAAGCTCCGATCTTACCTTCAGGTAACGGCGGAGGATCAGCCCACAGCCATGGCTAAAGCCCGGGAAGCCTGCGAGCATCTCAGGGAGCTACCCGAGATGAAGCTAGGTCACGTTCTTGAGGAGATCGGCGGGATTCTACCTGGGCATCGATTTGCGTCTGTAAAGTCTGAAGCTTTACTTAACATTTTACCAAAAAAAAAAAAAAGTCTGAAGCTTTCAGCTTAAAGCATATAACTTTATTGTTTATTTAGTGAATTGTATTTTGATGAAGAGAGTGTTTGTTTTAATGGGATGTGAAGGTAAGAGCTGGTGTGGAGATGGCTATGATTGATGCTGCTGCTAAGAGCGTTGGAGTTCCCTTGTGGAGACTCTTTGGTGGGGCTTCCAATACTATCACCACAGATATTACAGTTCGGTTCTTACTTTTTTAAGCTCTCTTCCTTGTGGTACAGTTCCCTTTTCATTTTTTTTTTCTTTTGTCTCTGTGTTTGATGATGGAACTTGTAGAATGTAAATAAGATTTGTGGTATATTTTGAATGATTTTTTTTTTGTGATGGTAGTATGTTCAGATTCCGATAGTTTCTCCAGCCTGAAGCTTCAAAGTTAGCTGCAAAGTACAGAGGAGAAGGGTTTAAAACGTTGAAGCTTAAGGTTGGGAAGAACCTTAAGGCTGATATAGAAGTTCTTCAGGCTATACGTGAAGTCCACCCTACTTGTTCCTTCATTTTGGATGCAAATGAGGGTTATAAAACAGAGGAAGCTGTTGAAGTTCTCGAAAAGCTTCATGGTAGAAAACATATGTTTTTAATTATTTACTCGGCCAGTAATCTGAAGTGTTGTGATTGTTTTTTTTCTCAGAAATGGAAGGTTACACCGGTTCTCTTTGAACAGCCAGTCCACAGAGACAATTGGGAAGGTCTAAGGCATGTGACCCGAGTTGCAAAGGAGAGGTTTGGAGTGTCAGTTGCAGCAGACGAGAGTTGTAGAGACTTGACTGATCTCAAGAAAATCATAAAGATGATGTGGTGGATGTTGTTAACATCAAACTCGCCAAATCCGGTATCCTCGAGGCCCTGGAGGTATGATTGAAGTTGGCTAGATCAGTCTGGAATTGAAGCTTATGATAGGGGGAATGGTGGAGACTAGACTAGCAATGGGGTTCTCCGGTCACCTTGCTGCTGGCATTGGATGTTTCAGGTGCTGAATATGTGAACACTTCATTTGGTTCTTTACTCTGACTGTCAAAGATTCTAACAATTTTTTGACGTGATGTGCAGATTCATCGACTTGGACACTCCACTTCTTCTAGCTGGTGATCCTGTTCAAGGTGGCTACAAAGGTAATAACTCTCTGCTTTCTTCATCTTGCATCATGTCCTGTTAAAAGTATGATTGTCTTTTAGTCCCATCTTTTGTTCAAACATAACCCATAATGAGCTCTAACCATCGATTGAGAGTTCAAAGTCTAATGATGGTGGTTTTTTGTTGGCAGCATCGGGTGCTGTCTATGAGTTTACTGATGAAGGCGGTCATGGAGGATATCTTCAGTGAATGAACTTTGCTTTATGAGTCTACTAGGGTCCTTGTTTATGCAGTTCATAGTGAACCAACTTCAAGTTTGATGTAGTTCTTTGTGTTTAAGAAATGTTTAAAGAAAAGCATTATACCTTGTCCTAAATTTTTAGCTTTCGCTGAAAAAGTGAATGTAACCTACAGCCTTTGTAACTTGTGCTCCAAATAAATGTATGACATTCATCATAGTGATCTGATTGGTATGTGTCTGAAACACACACAACAAGCAGTAAAATTCACAAGTGTTTAGCTGATAGGTCTTTTACTAATGAGTGATTCTGATTGATTTCCAGAGTTTTTCATTATCTGTTGTCAACCATTTCCATAGTGTATTGAAGTCTATATCTTTGTTAGTCAACAATTTATTTTTCTCATTAAAATCAATTATTATGTAAATAGAAAATACAAGAATAGAATTATTTCCCTTTCATTTTATTTATATTTCTAATTTTTCACATAGATTAAAAAAACATTAAATTTTATATTTTACCTCTAATTAATACATGTTTTTATTTGATTATATTAATTAATAAGCTGAAAGAATAGAAGTAAAATTGGCAAACTATCACATAAATGTATCTAAAAACATAGAACATAATTCAAATAAAACAAAATTTTCATACTAAAACGATAATTAAAATGAAATGGCAGGAGTATAATGCAATTAAAATAAAACAAAATCTACATATCAAAATGATAATTAAAATGAAATGGCAGGAGTAGAATGCAATTGGAAATGAAAGAGCAGATTGAGTTTTTCAAGGGATGAAAGGTCAAAATGAACTGCTCTTCTTGGGGAGAAAAAGAGTGTGTACAGTGGTAGTAGGTGTGGTGGTGACTGGTGAGACGTGAAATCTCAGTAGATAGTATATATCTGGTAATAGTCCAATTACAAATCATATTGTTTCTTTTTATCTTTTAAGTTTTAGCTATGAAAATGTCATCAACAAATAAATCTACAAACAATTTTTTGTTAAAATTATTATGATAAATTATTATTTTTTCTTTAAAAATAACCAGGATAGGCTGAAATGAATTCCAATTCTAAAATATTATTTTTCTCATGTTTATTCGCCAACAAGCATTAAGCTAGAATTATACAATATATTTTCAAATAAGAGGAGCAATAATAACAATTCAAATCGTGACACTACTCACTAGGCGTGAGAATCTTAAAGTTCAGATCACGATGGATGCTTTTTTTTTTTTTTTTTTCACGATGGATGCTTTGGACCCACACTTTCTATTACTCAATAAACAAACGTGGTAACATCAAAATTCAAAGTCGAAGACACATGTTTGTATGAGCTACAACTTCAACAACCACTGTATGAACATGTTTTTAGTGATCACCAAACTTTTGCATCTTCTCCCTCCACAAGTGTTTTTGGATTACGATATACGATCTTGCTTTTTCTTTTCATGCTACATTAGTGATCTTTTCTCCAACAAATAATGTCACGTTTAAGCTATTGATCTTCTAGTTATGTTTATGTAAACCTTCATGAAATGTTTTGACACAATCTAGTTACCTAAGAATGAATATTCAACAACTATTCTTTCCATTAAAGTACTACACACAAGAGAATAGGATATGTTCATTAATTTACTACAATTGCGCCAAAAGAAAGAAAACTACAAAAGATAGACAAAGTTTCAATGAGTGATTGTGGCAATGATTATCCCCAAATGCACGCTTATTCTCAAGATATCATTATTTTGTTTATGAGAACTAATTGATTATTGTTCTTGTTAGCATATTGAATTAGTTATACAAATGCATTTCTTCATCATATATTACTATCACAGTGTGTGTGAGGTTGATAGAAGTAATAATGACGATAAAGGGGAGCCGGCAACATATATTGGGACGACACAAGTACCTTCACCGAAAGTCCTCTTCGCCTCCCAAGTCCACGCTTCGACCCCACTTTTCTTTTGTTGTGTTAGATTTTTTTGTTCGGTTAACCTAACACGTTATGGTGCTATACTAAGTTACGATCCTATATTGTATTTCATGTGTGCTTGATTGTGAAAACATCGTTATACATAATTCGTATCAGTCAGTTGTTTTTCTTTGGGTGACAATCTACATATAGAGACAGTTAACTAGAGATATATTTAGTTAATAACTTAATATACATATTAAGTGTTGATTTATAAGTTTCTAAGTGCATCTTTTCCCACTTTTAACTTTTAGTGCTACTTTTCCACTTAGAAATAAAAAAGAGGCGAATATAAGTCTAAGAACACACAAGAAAAGTATTATTTGAAATTTGTATACTTTTCCTCAATTTTAGCCATTAATCTTGATTGTTTAATGTTCATTAAGTCAACTGAGTAGCCAAAAATCCACAAACCAATTTCTCCTATGCTCTTTTTTTTACTGATTCTACCTTCGCTCTTTTCTTTATAATACTTATAGCTCAGTATTTTTTTTTGTGCACAACTTATATATAGCTCGGTATTTATGATTCACAAATTGAATGATAACAACATTTTCAGAAACCATTAACTAATGAATTTATTCTCATCAGGCACCCATATAACACGCCACCTTAGAGTATCTCCAAAAGACATTCTATAACTTCAAATATAGAATTTTTTGCTCTACAAAAGAAAATTTCAAAACTTCATATTTGAAGTTTCACTACTCAAAATTTTAAATCTGAAGTTTCATTTTTATTTGTATTTTGATCCTACAATTACACATTCTATTTATGATTTTAAAATATTTTCTCATTTCTCATTTTAATCTTTAATTTTTTATATCTCATAAATCTCAGATTATTCTCTATAAATTTAATTTTTACACATAAAATTTAATAAAAATTTTAAAACACGCTTTATATTATTTTAAAGGTACAATTAGACAACAAAAATATTACAAAACAACTTAATAAGAAACCTTTCAAAAAGGTACATAACTACATAATTATTATAGAAATTTAAATATTACAACAACACTAATAATAATTAACAATTTTCAGGTCGTAATCTACAAATTAAAAATAAAAACAGTCATTTCTTACTTCGAAATGCACTAGTTGATTACACATAGGAGCATTACGGAAATAATTTTGTGGAATAATGTGGTATGTTGATTGTAGTTTAATATTTAGTTATGTATTTCTATTTCTAGTTTTATATTTTAATGTAAGTTTTTATTAATTAATAATTATATAATATTTTTATATATATGTTAGTTATTTTTTTTTATGAATTTGTATTAGTTATGACAAATATAAGGACCATAGTGTAAAATAAAAATAGATTTGGAATTAGTTTCGAAATTTTACTTTTGAAAAAGAATACTTTAAAACTTAAAATATAGAGTTTTGGAAACTTTAAAATATAGAGTGTTTTTGGAGATACTCTTAAAGCAATTCCGATAATAAAAACCATTATAAGTTTCTAAAAGAAAAAAAATATTAGTATTACAATTAGTTAATTATATTTTTCTTTAGGTTAATAAAAACACTATTTTTCTTACATGATAATATGTGTCTTTTTGGGTTATTAATAGTTTCTAAAATCCTTTAAAATTAGAACTTTTTATCTTCTTTCTCTAAATACTTAGAACCCCTCCTAATACTCCTTGTTGAAGGTGCTTTTAGAACCTCAAACTTAACGATGTTAAGTTTTTAATCAACCGTGTTTCAAAAAAAAAGTGTTTCAAAAAAAAAAAAAAATCAACCACTTGACTACAACATTATTATACGTTATATTAATCCAAAGCTGAACTAAAATGATAAGACGCCGCACTATAAGCAAGCGCACTAGCAGATTAATATTTTGAAAAAAATCAATCCATATTTTCTTAATAAAATTTTATTTATAAAATACTAACAAAGTAGAAAAATGTAGAAAAGAGTGTTCACTTTCCGGCTCTATAAATAGGAAGAGATGCACGTAACAAAAACCATAAACACCACAACACACTTCTACAAACACACTCTCAAACCAAACAAAAGAAGAAAAATGGTGATGATCAAGGCTTCATGGGTGTCCCTTTTCGCCATCGCCGCAGTTCTCCTAGTGATCCTAGCCCCGGCGGCAGAAGCGGTGACGTGCTCGCCAATGCAGCTAAGCCCATGTGCCCAGGCGATAACGTCGTCTTCTCCACCGTCAGCGTTGTGCTGCGCGAAGCTGAAGGAGCAGAAGCCATGCCTATGTGGGTACATGAGAAACCCAAGCCTCCGTCGCTTCGTCAGCTCTCCCAACGCTCGTAAAGTCTCTAACCGCTGCAAGCTCCCCATCCCAAGGTGTTGAATACTCCAAAAAGCCAAAAACCGTTTGCTATTTGTAATCATCCTCCATACGTTTGAATCCTACTTTTGGTGTGTCATAATGATCATGAAGTTGTAGTCTAAGTGTTACCCCTTGAGAATAACAATGTGTGATGATGCTTATATGCATCTTATTTCAACTTTTGTTTTTGCTGTATTATTCTGGTTTATTATCAATGTAGAATCGTGTAATCATTGAGATGGTATGATATAAGAAAAAAATATATTTCATAAACACACAAAAGAATATGATTATGGGTAAATGAAAATCACTGGACAAGAACACACCATTTTGTTTGATCAGAGACGCAAACTCCAACTAGTATCATCATAAGAGCAAATCTGGGACTTCGACTTGTTTGGTTACACTTGCTTCTCCGTCTCTTCGTCGTCGTGAACTACGCTTACTACTTCTCTCACCATTTTTCTTCTTCTTCTTCTCTCTTCTCGAGCTCTGTCCGATGTTCTCTGTATCAACATTTATCTCGTGGTTGTCTTTTACACTTTCCTTCTCCTTGCCTTTCCCCATAAGAGCGGTTTGGATCGCACGTGACAAAGGCTCGTCGTTACTACTACTAGCGTCTGGCTTCGTCTTTGGTTCATCTCCTTCGTCCAGTTTCACCACTACAGGTCTTGGTTTTGATATCTTTTTCTTGGGTTTAAACGAGTCCACAGATATCTCATTCGCTGGTGGGTATTCGTTTGACGTGTTTTTATTGTTGTCATCTCTATCGTTGTTGTCGTCGCTTTTCTGAGAGGAGAGATAGTACAGGCCATGGCGTTTCCTGTGTTCTGCTAGTAAGGATGCAGATTCAGGCGGAGAAGGTAAAGACGATGAGGCTTCTTCGTGATCTCTGATTGTGAGTTTGGCAACAGAGAATCTGACTTTGTCTGAGGTGTGGAAAGAAGATGAGTTTGATTCAACAACTGGTTCGAGAACTTCTCTGCAAATCTCTTGCAGATCTTCGAGATTCTCAGTCAGCTCTAACCCCTCTGGTAGAGGAACCTTTTCCTGTGCAGTTGAAGAAACAGGGCCAAGCTCTTCTGACAAGACATCTTCCACGAATGCTATGGCTCTATGAGCTTCAGTTTCACTGTCGTGTGAGGTTGCTTTCTCAGCTAGTTCATGCTTTATCATACCAATGAAACCTAGAACGTTTTTAGTTCTCTCCTGCACTTCCACGTCAATGGTACCGGATAACGAGCACAATCCCAACTCAATCATACTCACCAGACTCGAGATGGAGTCGTATGTGAAACCATTCACCACTGAAGAGCCAGAGCTAGTAGATTCCTGAGCCAAGAGCGAGGAAGTGGGCTCCGGCGCTGAGATGTATGCCCCGACACTGAAGACAAGAACCTTGAAAGCTGAATGTATGTAGATTGCTCTAATGGAAGGGGGTAAGAGACAAGCACATGGCTGCAGAAGCGCCTCCGCAATCTCATAAGAGGACTTAGAGAACTCGACGTACTCCCCTGACGCCCAAGCAGCTGCCGACAATATAGGGTGCAAGAACTGATTACCAAGCAATGCAGGATCGATAAGCAGGGCTCTAGAAACCCGAACTAGCTCCAGTCTAGCATCTTTGACCCTCGTACCAATATCAACGAACTGATGCTCAATTTCTTTCCCTCTCTGGCAATGTGGGACTCTAGCCATCTCACCGAGAAGAGACAAGTACCAATCGAAGTCAACTATGATCTCATAAGAGTTCCTCGAGCATGCCACTAGAATAGAGCCAATAATCTCGTTGCAGAACAAAGGGTCAGACTTTAGCGCATAGTTCATCAGAATCCGAGAGATCTCCGTCACGTTATCTTCATTCACCATAGCCATCAAAAGATGCAACGCCTCGAGTTTAACATTCGGATCCTCATCGCTCATAGCCTTCACAACAGCTTCTTTAGTTCTCCAAAACAGCCCACAGATGCTTTGGAGCAACAATCGCCAAGGCATGAAGACCGAGATACTTGAGATTCGGATCATCATCCACAAGAAACTCCCTAATCTTAGCAACCGCAAGCTTCAAAGCTGTTTCCTGATCACTCAAGCTACTAAACACGGTTCTAATACACTCAAACAACAAAGACTTTCCCACGTTATTCTTCCTCATATGTTCACAGACCGGATCCGCCACCTTCTTAGCCAACCTAGGCTCAATCGAAGCCAACTTAGCAAAATATCTTGAGAATCTTGATCAGAACCCAATTGTTCCTCGAATCTAACAAGAATCTTGTAAAACTCAGGAGCTAAGGGAAGATAAGATCTTGGATCTTTTGAAGTGAGTTCACAGAACACACCAACCACAGCTGACAGAAGCTGAGGATCAGAGCTCTCAAGATTCTCAACGAGACGCTTGAAACACACCTTAACAGCATCAGGATACTTATCGAAAACTCTCAAAACCACACCGATAGCTTTCTTCCTAACCAAAGCCTTACTACTACCCAACAGCGTGAAAACCTCAGAGGTCAAATCCCTAGCTAGATCATCAGTCCCGATCCTAGCCAAACACTCGAGAGCGAGACTCACCTCGTGCTCGTTCGAGCTGCTCAGATCCTTCCTGAGCTGGTTCGTGATCAGGAGCAGGACGGGAGTCTGATCGCTGAACGACTGAGCGATGGCGTGGTAGCCGATCCTCTTGTGCGCGAACCGGGACGAGGAGACGACCTCCACGGCGTGGAAAGCCGCCCAGGCCATGTCGACGCCGTGGAGCGCGGCGAGGTAGGAGAGTTTCTGGAGGGCGACGGATTTGGTGGAGGGATCCGTCAGTTTGATCTCGCGGCGGATTTCGTCTAGGGATTTGGAGACGAAGGTGGATTCTCCGAGGCGTAGGCCTTTGATCAGATCCTCGAGGCTGCGCTGGAACAAGCTGTCCATGAGGGAGTTTGAAGACGCCATTTTTTGGAGAGAATAGTGAGAACGAATCTGGGATTGTGGTGATAGTTGGGGTTTACGATCGGGATCTAGGCATGATCGGAGATAGTTTTCGCAGATCGATATCGGAGATCAGATTCGCGAGGGTTTTTCGAGGCGATGATCGCGATTTTCACAATCCTGGATCCTCCTGAGCGTCGAACGGAACAGAGGAGGAAGGAGACAAGGTAATATGGGCTTTTTGAATTAGGGCCCAATTCGCTTTCACTTGAAATAAATGGGCCTAGAGAATAATAAAAATGATCCATTATTAGGCTTGGTATAAATGAATTTAAAGAATAATAAATCAATCCATTAGAACACCATTAATGCAGTAGCTTTAAGAGAAGTGCTTAGAAAAAATCAATACTATACTAAAAGGCTAATAAGCTGAATGGAGAGCATGTCCACGTCACCTATTTAATTCAGACCAATCAGAGACCAGTATTCGTCCACGTCGATCCTTCCTTTCCTCTGATGGGCTTGAACCGAAATCCGACTCTGGGCTTCGACGTCGCGTTGTTTCTGCCAGCCTGTTAGCCCAAGACAATGCTCACATCACTTTTCTCTTAACGCGATGAAGAAACCCTAAGCGCCGTGTTTTTTTTTCTGATTTCTTCTGTGTTCCAATCGTTATGCGTCGGGATCATGGATCTTAGTAAAAACCTTTAATTGTTTGTTGTTGTGTTCTGCTCAGGTTTAGTGTTCAACATGTTCTTTTTCTTACAATAAAGGACAGAGACCATGATCAAGAAGAGAATCAGAAAATAATTCTATATCAAGCCTTGAGTCTAAAGACCCTCCTTGCAGATTATCTGCTTCTGATAGCTTACGAAGGTACACATATCTCTCAACACCAACTTATGCTCCCACAAAAAAAAACTCTACTCTGTTTGGTGTTGGCTGTTTGAGTCACCCTTTCTTATAGTTAAACGTATGATTGATAAGAAAACCAGTTTCTGCATCCCTAAGCGAACATACTTCTAAAATCTATCTTCACTCTAAGCTTGTGAAGAGTATCACTCTGAACAGCATATTTTATTTATCTATGTAGTACATGGGATTTCCGTTACGTATGGTTTCAATCCTCTCTTTCTACCTGATCCAGCATATATGTGTCGTAGCTGTAATGTATTATATGATCTCTCAATTTTTTTTGTAGCAATGGACTTCACATATGGAAAAGAATGTTGTATTAGATGAGAACATGTTAGTGTAAATTTGGTATCACCTGTTGACTTCACCATTCCGTCTTTCATTGTGTACAAGCTCCATGCTATTAACTGGTCTAACTATTTCCATTTGGTTTTAATCTCAATCCGTTCATTCATTGCAGGTCAGAGTAGTTATACCAAGACCTGAGCTTTTACCAGGCTTGCATGTTCAAAGCACCTACAATTACAGCCAAAAATGGTTCTTCCTCTCAGTATGGTCTCATGCTCAACTAAAATTGGCCTCCCACTGTGTCCTGTGAGTCTCATTACCCAAGCATCTGATATATTAGCTTAAACCTTACTGTCTTGAAACTCTCATGCATCAACTATAATATTTTGGTAAATAATTGAAGGTAAGTTAGAATTTGTGCTGGCAAAAAAAGTTTAAAATTTCTTTATTTGGTTAAGAAGCTCTGTTTTTCTATCCTCCATTCATTTTTTGGGTCTACAGAAACAGGTCCATGGTAACACTGCAACCATTTTCCGCAATGTGTGATTGGCAAGTTTGGGCATACCTGCAAATTTGATCACTCCATGAGCTGCTCTTCTTCTTCTTCCTTAAGCTACAGCCCGATTGTTCTTCACTCACTGACATGCCCCTCACGCCGTACCCTCTTGAGTCCTCATTGCTCAGCACGTTAGTACCCTCTTGAGTCCTCATTGCTCAGCACATCAGATACATCGTCATCATCCTCAGATGAAAACGCACAGAGCTTCATGCTCCGAGCTCCAAGCAAACTCAAACCCACAACACAAGTGGTGGCTCTGAACCGTTGCTGCTGAAGTCTCTCTGTCTTCTTCTTTGACCACCAGCCTCAGCCATTCTGATCCTACTGACACCAAAAAGAAGACTCATTTAGCATTGAGTCTAAGACTTCGACGTTAAAGATACAAAGCTCAAAGGAGAGAACCTCCCTTTACTTCTATTGTTATCTCTCTATCGATCTTTTCTTTTTATCAAACTTGCATAAACTATAAACATGTTTGGGACCACGTAAGATAGATTGAACTGTAATGAGTTTTCTTTTTTATATATGAGAAAAAGAAACTAAAAATATTTGTGTATTGGTTTGCTTAAAAAAAAACTGATCATTGTAGATTATCCATGACTCTTGACATAAACATCTTTTTCAATTCTATCAATCCTAATATATTGAGATGCCTTACTCTGTTTTATTTTGTTTTTGAGACTCGGTCTTATCTTAGAAAACCATTACATTCAAAATAACACAGAAGTCAAATTATTTGTTTCAAATACAAACTCCATAATCATTGTTTATTGTGTTCCAAAAGTTTAATAGTTCCATGTAATATTCCGTCCAACTTTATTTACACAGAAAGCAAAATAATTATATTTCAAATGAACCAGCACATCTGGTGCATGTCATAATCTCACAAATATATATAAGACAACATAAATTATTTTAACCTAATTACAATCGCAAAAAAAAATATAACCAAGTTGTACATCCATAATATTGATAGTGAAAAAGAATCATTCACATTTTATATTAAATCAGTATTTATTAATAAACATTCAAATTGTATAGTATTTTAAGTAATGCATAGCTGTCATTAACATTGTAATGAAACTATTAAATTCTATATTTAATAATTATTTACAAATATATATATATACTGCAAGCGAATATTTTTCTGTTCGATTTTATTTATAATATTAAGTAACTATTGAAGAATAAATTTCAAATATATATTGATAACCTCTTTTCATAAGAGGAAATGATGATTCAGAGAGTTGACATTTACAAAAAACATTTTATGCAATCAATCATTTATCATTAAACTATTCGCTTAATATCTATATCAAATATTTGCTTAAAACTGGTCACAAAATTTAATTACTATTTTATATATTTAAAAATATATAAGCTCAAACAAAAATATAGTAAAAAGTAATTGAATAAATTTTATTTTAAACACATAATCCGCGCGTAGCGCGGAAACAGACCTAGTTAATATAATAGTGGGTGATCCCACAAAGATTTAAGTATAATTGCCTCTGCAATCTATTTAAGCGTCGCATTTTGTTCTGTTCGCAGACTTTATTAACATGTGGCGACACATAATTAGTTCGTTTATTAAATTTTTAATCAAGAAAAAATTTAATTCTATGGATTGCTAGGATTAATGATGTTCTGAGTATGCCCTCAAGTTCAAGTTGGATGAAAAAGATAGTTGTAAAACCTACCTCTAGTATTTATTTCACTTTAACCTAAGATCAAAAAACATAATCTCATTGTGGAAAAAACAAAATATCATCAACTCATAAAGGAGACACGATTTTGATTATATCATCTTATATATGCATTATATGATATTTATACGTTAAATATAATATTTATATGTTTGACATTTGGCGGTAAACTTATACATCAACTTTTTTCTATTTGTTTTTGGTTCATAAATCAAAGTTTTATAAATATATTTTAGTTCGACCTAACTCTCACAACTTTACAACAATATCAAACTGTTGCTGGCTCTCGACATATCCATCCTAAACCTTTGAATATTTCCTCTAATCTTTTCCCCCAACAACCATATATTTCCTAACTATAACTACCGTACTTTCTAATTTTATTTTTTTAAAATCCTAATTTTTTCATCAAGACATATTCTTTTAAATCATGTCCCTTTTCTTGTAAACAATACTCTTTTATCATAATAAAAATGAACAACAATACACACCCAGTGAATTAACGTAGATGAGAATTGATGGAGCCTCTCGTTTTCATGGACCTATTATGTTTTGTCGTTTTCAAGAAGGCTAAAACTAAAGTTGAAGTTGAAGTGCGATTTGCAAAGTTATTTTGTTTATTTTCTCTTATAAGAGAGCAAATTGTTCACGCCTCCAGCTAGTATTTTTATGGGGACATACTAAACATATAGTTGACATATTTGTATAGAGGTTTACAGTGGTGGATCTTGATTTTTTTAACCAGTCACTGAAAAATATCTACCTCAACTTCTTTTGATGATCAAAATATTTTCCGTATCGTTTATCATCAGAAATCAATGTATTTTATTCAAAATGTTTTTATATAAAACTATAGATATTAATCTTTTAGAAATAAAATTTTCCTAAAAATATTACTTAGAAAATCTCCAACTCTCCTCTGTTTTTACCTCTATAATAACATTTAGAAGTAAATCACTCTAATCCACTTTTATTTCTACCTCTAAAATAAAAATTATTATTTTATCCTCTATTTATAGATGAAGAAATAACATTTCTCTAGATTTTAATTTATATTTGGAGACCTCTATTTTAGAGAAATACATTAGAGCAAAATATATTTCTATTATAAAATTCCTTTATTTTAGAGGAAAAAATAGGAGAATACATTGAAGATGGTCTTATCAAAATTACTGAAAATATAAAATATGCATGGAAATCAAGCAACCACAAACGAAATCTTAACTGACAAACAGCTAAATTAATTAGAACTAATGTCCGTCTTTTAGTTGTCACTACTACAAAAGCATGATGATATCCGGTCACAAGTTCACAACTTTGTTTGCATTTGATTAGATGGAAATGATTTTAAGCTTAGCAGAGATCATAGCCACCATGTTTGCAAAACAGAACTTATCATAATATCATTTATGTCTAACACTAACAGCTTGCAAAGTGGGATGATGTGTAGATAAGCAAAGAGAAATGTAGCTGTTGAGAATGTTTCAAAACACAACAAAAGAGTAGGATATTATATATATATATATATATATAATACTGTAATTTAGCTCTATATATATACAAAACACCCAGCAATTTTTTTGTCAAATATGACATGAAAATATATGTAATGAAGGCTCATAACCTGTAAGATATACATGTTTGTAAATGTTATAGAAATGTACATGTTTATAGATGTATAAAGTATAAACCATCTATTGCTTCAAGTGGGACCCATTATTGGAGCCATACATTAAAAAAAAGATGGAGATTCCAATTTGAAAATACAGCATGGAACGTTTCTAATATATATTTTATTTAATATATTATATAAAGTTAAAAAAAACAAAAAAACGTTTCTAATATATATTTAACGTAGTAGTAGTTTTGCATGATTATTCCAATGCATTGAAACATTGAATTTTATTTGTTTCCCGACGTTTACGTGTAACGTCGTTATTTTCTTTAAAATATTGTAATTTATATTTTTAGCGAAACTTTATGTAAATATCTAAAAGTAGAATTGGGATATGTCTAGTGGGAAAATATGTTATTGGACTCTCATCACATTTTTTAATTCTATCTTAGCAATATATAATCTCATGTCCATCATCTAGTTACGATTTTACGTGGATTGTGGTTACTGGTAATGCGTGATACAATGATATCCACGTGACATGAAATATCTTGTCTTTGTTAGTGCAATCTGACTATAAAAAAATCAATTTCCCATTTTTATTACTTAGAGGAATATCGTGTTCAAGGATAGAAGAAAAGACAGAGAGATATTTCAAATGAGTCGACTTTGTAGTTTGTATTTATCTGACTAGGAACAATTAGTGACACAATGATGGTGTCGAGTCCGGATTGATATTGATACAAATCGAATAAGTGTTTAAGTATAATTCAAATTATGTTTTAAATAGTTTCTCATGACTCTTGAAAACCCGATACAAGTCAAAATTTTAACATGAAACTTAATATGTAAATATACACTTTTCAGAAAAGCAAACTGGGAGATTTTACGATTTCAATCGAAATCGAGTTGTTATATTATGAATGTTACATTAGCTTGTCAAATAGGCTGAGCACTTTCAGCTTCCCTACACAAAGGATAAAATGACCTAATGCTTTATATTCGAACAATTAATAAATTTAAAAGTAATGTTTTCTTAATTGTAACGATAACTAAGCTTTATAGATGTGCATAATAGTAATACCAGTGTTGTGAAATATGATCGTTTTTGTTTGAGGCCGGGTCAGTACCGGTCCTGACAATCCAAAGACCGGAAGCAAAAAAGAAATTAAGGCCTATTTATCAAGAATATTTGCGCTCTCTACACAAGAACTTCTTCATAATTTGCGATATACCAAAAACTACTGTTCAGCCACTGTGGAAAATAATTAATACCACTATTACCCCTGTTGCTAACCTACGCCAAACCACTTCCAAGACGGAAACAGATTTATTTATTTATTTTCAATTCATCGGTTTTATGTAATTTTTATTTTCAGAACAAAGCAAAATCTATTTGTGCCAAAATCTATTTGTGCCAAAATCTACACATGGATATTATCGCCTATATTTTCTGAATTTCAAAAATCTTTCACATCTCTTTTTTTCTTTCCTCAAAACTATACGTCTCCAGATTTCTAAACCCCCTCTATAAATATTGTAACACAGATTCACAGCTAAAATAATGGTGGAAAACGGTGACGTCGGTGATCTCTTGGTGCTACAAAATTCTTTTTTTTTTGCAGTGGGTGACGAACCGGTGGGGTTTAGAAACCGTATGGGACTAGGCAGATACTAGTGCCCTTGATTCTGAATAAATCGAGGTTCTCCGAGTTTGTCGTTCGGCAGACTTGTGGAAATCGCCAGGAAGCCCTTCTTTTCTGAGAGATTTGGGGGGGTTTTTCATATCACGACAATTGAAAGTTTTGAAGAAGCACGAGGCCTGGTTTCTCTCTGCAAAAAAACCTGTTGTAATATGCTCTTGTTTTTTTTTTCAATTAAACTCCGCCTTGTTGTTTCCCAAGCCTACTTTCTCCCTAGGACCAACTCACGAGGAACGCCGTTACCTTTTGGAGAGTCAAACTTGAAAGCAGCGATCTGGTGGAAGTGAAAAGACTCGCGGTCGTGATCTATGAAGAAAATGTTGGCATCTTTTTATATATTTTTCCTTTTTTCTGAGATGTGTGTTTGAATTTCCCATCATATATTTCAGTCGAACTATGTATTGTACTCTCATTTTCCCTTAACACTATTCTGTTGTGGACATATTACAAAGTTATAATGTATCTGCACGTTCTCTATCTCTTCTGCTTATATCTAATCTAAGCTAATGGTTCATCTTTACTAATAAACCCATATATAATACTAGCCGGACAAATGCATATCTAAGCGTATACATTTATTGTCTAACATTAGTTTTAACTGGTTGTAATAATAATTATCTACCCATTATCGGTTAGGATTATAAGCCAATATAGATGCAAATGGCTAAACAAAACAATTTCACTATAAATATTATACTAGCCGGATAAGTTTTTATAGTATCGTCTACAACAAAAATTATCAAACCCATGTCCGGTTTTAGCTGGCTAACACTAATTTGAACTGGCTACGGTATCAATTATCAAACCAAGACCGGTTTTAGCTGGCTAACACTAATTTGAACTGGCTACGATATCAATTATCAAACCCAAGACCGGTTTTAGTATTGGAACTTAATATAGCGGCAAGTGGGTAACCCACGTAGAGGTTGGCTATAAATAAACTATTAGTCGAACAACTTCATTAATTTTAACCTGCTAATAGAACCATTATCGGATACATTACTGGTTTAGAACTGGAAACTAATATAGAAACAATTATCTAAACCAAGAGGAGGTTGAGTATTCCTTTTGTCTACATGTATTTTATCTACTAACTTATATTTTTCTGTGGGTATGACGTGTCTACATCCTCTGAGGATACGTTTCTGATGGTTACTATTTTATGTGAGAAACAAAATAAAATCTCACCAGAAAAAGAAAAATCTTTTAATATGTTCACGAAAAAAAAAACTTTTGATATCTTCAATATATTATCTGGCAAAGAATACCGCCTGTTGCACAAAAAAAAAGAATACCGCCTATACGAAACCACAGGTCAATCTATTCAGCTTCGATAGGGGTAACATAGTAATTTAACATTCACTTTTTGTCAGACAGAAAACACATTTTCACTGTTATAGGCATTTTGTTAATTACGTACTTCTTTTTGGTTTTTCAACAAATTGACTCATTTATCAAAGGTATTCTTTTAAAAAAAGCAATAAGATGAAATGCAGTAAATAGGAATCGAACTCATTACCCTAACCCATGCAGAACAGTTAAACCAACCACCAGCCTACTAGAAACTTTGGTATTTTGGCGGCCGATCTAATACTTAACTAAATAAGGGCCGGAAGCCAAAGCTTCTAATGCTTCCCCTCAAGGCCGGTACTGGGCCGGGTACATCAATATACGCCTTTTGCTTTCAGTCTGGTTCTACTTGGCTAAGCCATGTGCTCGTCCGAGGAGCTGACAACGAGACAAGAAAGCTACATTGAGCCCTTTCACTATACTTGTTTCCTTTAAGAGGCTATTTTTTTGCTAAGGAAAAACAAACTAGAAATAAAGAAAAAGAAAGCTGCAACACAGGTCTTTGACAAAAAAAATAGCTACAACACAGGATTGTGACTTTTCACATCTTGAACCCTTTTAGATGTCTAAACTTGAACTGTTTCAGCTTTTATCAAAAGCGACAAGTCGGAGGAATTCGTTGAAATTATTGAAGACAAGATTTTGAACACCCTCGGAGTTAATAATATTTTCTTTCAAATGATGTTCCTCTTAAAAAGGGATTTGATAAGATGCGAAGTCACCCCCATTAACTGTGTAAAAACCCTAAGGGGAATGTATTCAACCGAGAGTTTTAGGTGATTTGTATTAAAATGACAAATCCACTGTTATTCAAACATGAATTTTAAAAACTCATTTAAAATCTATTGTTATTGAACTTGACATTTCGTAAAGTACTCTGAAATCTAATGTTATTGAAAATATTTTAAGTTGTAGGATTTTAAAGTTTTGAGGTGATTTTAGGGTGTTTGGGTGGAGTTTCTTAGTTAAAAAAAATAAAACTCAAGTCCCATTGTTTTAGATATTATTCTAGAATAGTTTAACAAAAAAACACCTAAATCTCTGCAACTTATTAAAATCATCTAAAACTCCATTAAAAATCAAATCACATCAAATGCTAAATTGAATACATCCCCCTAAAAGTATTTTCAATGGAGGATACTTAAAAATACATATATATATATTGTTATTTAATTATGAGTATTTCAATTTTATGAGAAATCTAACCAAAAAAAATTAAAAGTAGATATTTTAGATTGAATTTTCCATAAAATTGAGATACCAATAATTAAATAATAATATTTATATACATATATGTATTTTGAGATACTCAAAGTGAAAACTCCATTGGGGTATTCAGGAACCTCCTCTCCTTGTGGCTCACCTAATTAGAGATCTTATTTTATTTGTATCCTAATGCTTCCATGTTTTTACTCTTTTTTTTTTGTCTTGGATGCATTAACACTAGGATAACTTCTTTGTAAATCCTCTTTCATTTATAATGATATTATTCTTAGCACACCTATACAAAGATTATAGCAAACTATATTCTGAGTTTTCCTTCAAAATTTTGTTGTGGGGTAAAAAAAGATTGAATCCAATTGATTCTCAGTTATCTTCTCTCTTCTTGTATGGCACTTGATCACTTTATATATTGATTCAAGTGGTGTCTTTTTTTGTCACTATTTCAAATGGTGTCTTTAATCAACACATATGACATGTGTTGTCTGAAGCGTTGCTTCTTTTAATTGATTAAATCCAACAATTATCACCTCTTTTTCTCAAAAAGAAAAAACAATTATCTTTTTTTGTAACTTAGAAAAAAAGAAAAAACAATTATCACCTCTTAGATTAGTGGAAAATTTGATTATATGATAAACTACCACATTTTAGATTATATGGTAAATCAAACTCGTACGAGACTGAAATGTTGAGAATGTTTTATGAAAAAGATTTAAACGATAAGATATATAAAATTGTGATAACTGATAAGCGACGTGGTATGGGGATGTGTACTGCGAAGGAAAAAGACGAAAACAATAGATAGACATTATCCTTTGACGAGAAAAGGAAGAAAGGAAAAAAGGATGAACGAAAAGAGAATGATGGATCATAAAAGCCAACCCATTGCATTATACAACACTTGCACGATGATACTTATAATTCCACATAATTAGGAACAAAAACCAACTAAATACTATTAAAAATAAAAAAATATAAATTAGTTCGTATAGAACTTTTAAACTATATTTGTTCAAAAAAAAAACTTTTAAACTATATACTCGCTCTAATTATTCAGTCGCATGATCACAATCATGGGTTTGTATGCACTCTGGTAGATGCCTCATTCATGCATTAATTGTAGAATAACTATGATTATATACTATAGTATTTAAAGAACACTATATGTGATTATTCAACTCTTGTAGATGCATATATGATTAGGATCCCTTAAAGTAAACTTTATAAGATTAAATATATAGTATATTATTATAATTTCTCTAGGTGTGTAAAGGTCACCGTACGAAATTACGTGGAATAAAGTTGAAATGCATACATACTTTTACTTTGACTAATCCCCTTTTTTTGTTACTTAAAAGTCAAGAACGGCGTGTTGTGAATTTGTTCTACTATATAAAGTAATTAAGTTGTTGTGAAATCAGGGGAAAGAATATTGAATATACATTAATAAAATGGTCCCATGCATGATAAATGTTTGTGTTTTTCTTATATGCTTGAAGAACAAATAAAAGGGAATGTGTTGTGGAGAAGAGAGCGCGAGTGGAACTTGTTGCTACCTAATTGTCGCCACACTTCCCACACGTCCCCTCTTGTGTCTACTTTTCACCACTCGATCCTTTCTCCTTGTAACCCTCTTTTACCCTCCTCACCTTTTACCAAATCACCATCTATTGACTATTTACAATATTATTGTAAGTGATCCTATTAATAACGCATTAAAATTAATTGACTAAAATCTAGTAAACCTTAGAGCACATGCAACTCAAATATAAACAAGATGTTCTAACCTTTGTATAATTGCATTATACATTAACTAATTTAAGCAAAACCGGTAAGCAATAGTTTAATCAGTGGTTGAAGAAGAAGCTATGTGGCTCCTTTAGATGACGAATGGTTGCTCTCCACAACCATCTCTCTGTCATTCCTCAATATTAAAACAAGTTTGGAACAAAATACGAATCTTTGTTAACTGGATTAGTACTAATATTCTATAAAACTTTCAAAACCAAATTCATCTTTTCTTGTGGAATGCTTATTCAAAAGCTAAACCTCAAACATTATCAAAATTTATTTGATATTATCTAAATAAAAAAAGAGGTCGACACTGACATAAGCCTAATCAAACTCCATATAAGCAATGTAAAATACCTACTTTGCCCCTCAGCTTCATCAATAACATAAGAAAGTCCCTTTTCTCACCGAGAACCAGCGTCCATGTCTCGCGGACCATTAGCGTTCGTAAGTACGACGCTCGCACGCACGCGTCGAGATACAACCAGTCACGTGCCAAGCTGGGCTGGTAACATCAGCATCCAACGTGGCGATGGTAATGGCCACGTGCTACAAAACCTTGTATAGAAACACACCCACCCAATCCCCAAGCTCCTTTATTCATTATTTAAATTTCGTTTCATTTGTATGAAAATTTTCAAAGGTCGTCGTATACATGAAGTATAAACAGTTAAAAAGTATTTTTATTTTCCAGATTAGTCCATAAATATATATAAAAAAAAAAAGCAAAATCAAAAACGATATTCATCAGACAACACCTCGACCTTTCCTTCTCATCGTCTCCGTTGAACACCACCACACACACAAAAAAAAAAAAAACAGATAATTCGCGAGCTCAGATTTGAAAAAAAAAATCGACGGCTGTGGAAAGGGAAGTGGAATTGAGTGGCGGAGATTGTTTGAAAACGGATAAACCTCGTCGGAAAATGGCGACGCCGTTACCGGATTTCGAAACGGCGAGAGGTGGCGGAGGAGGAGGAGGAGGAGTAGCCGCGTCTTCTTCTTCTTCTTCAACCACGGTCCTCACTAATACGTTCACGGAGGAGGACGCGGAGGAGATTTCTCCGATCCTGATTTTCCTCTTCTTTCACAAGGCGGTATGCAGTGAGCTCGAATCGCTTCATAGGCTGGCGTTAGAGTTCGCCACTGGTCATCACCACGTTGATCTCCGTCTCCTCCGTGAACGGTACCGGTTCCTTAGATCCATCTATAAGCATCACTGCAATGCCGAGGACGAGGTAGCTCCCTCTCTTCTCCCTGGAAACATCCGAAAATCGCAATTTGTGCTTTGATTTTTTACATTTCTGCTCGGAATTGGTTTATCATTTTCTTGATTTGTGATTAGTGCTTTGAAGATCTTGAAATGTATTTGCAGCTTATGTTTATTTATTAATTGAGGAGAAGATGTTGAAGGTTGTATATATTATTATCTGTGGAATGTAGGTGATCTTTTCAGCTCTTGACATACGCGTGAAGAACGTTGCGCAGACGTATTCTCTTGAACACAAAGGTGAAAGCACCCTCTTCGATCATCTTTTTGAGCTGCTTAATTCCGCCACCGAGATCGATGAGAGTTATCGGAGGGAGTTGGCTAGCAGTACCGGAGCACTTCAGACATCTGTTAGCCAGCACTTGGCTAAAGAACAGAAACAGGTTACGTTTTGACGTAGTTTCTCTGTTGATCTGTGTTAACACGGAGCATATAGTTAGGATAAAGCACTGGGCTTTATTAAAAATTAGTGTTTTTTCTTTTAACTTACCGACAGGTGTTCCCATTACTTATTGAGAAATTTAAGCACGAGGAGCAAGCTTACATAGTCTGGAGGTTTCTCTGCAGCATTCCTGTGAATATGCTTGCTGTATTTCTTCCGTGGCTTGCTTCCTCCATTTCGATTGATGAATCCAAGGAGATGCAGATGTGCTTGAGCAAGATTGTTCCTGGCGAGAAGCTCCTTCAGCAGGTAAGTTTTGATATAAGACCCGACTTCTAGAAGTTGTTGAAAAGACTTTTGGAGTTTGTTGTTTGATATTTTTCTCCTTGTTGTAGGTTATTTTCACCTGGTTGGGAGGGAAAAGCGATACTGTGGCTTCGCGTGGTGTAGAAGATTCTTCGTTCCAGTGTTGTCTAGATTCTTCTAGCAGCATGCTTCCCTGCAAAACTAGTAGAGCACAGTGCCCATGTGAGGGATCCAAGGACCGGGAAGAGAAAGTACCCAGAGCTTACCGAGTATGAAGCTCCTGATGCTCTTATGCACCCAATTGATGAGATCAAAATTTGGCACAAGTCCATCAACAAGGAGATGAAGGAAATAGCCGACGAGGCTAGGAAAATTCAGCTGTCTGGAGATTTTTCGGATTTATCTGCATTTGATGAACGCTTGCAATATATTGCTGAAGTATGCATCTTCACAGGTATTTGTTGCATCTTTTTATATACAACTTTGCAAGCCGGATCTTGCAAAATTTTGCATGTCGGATCTTGTTCATCTTTCTAGCTTATGCTTAACCACGTTTCTGCATGAGATCGTTATCATTATAAATAGAGTTCTTTTAGGTTTTCTGAGATGGTACACTATTATTTTGTTGTTGCAGTCTCGCAGAGGACAAGATCATATTTCCATGCAGTAGATGGGGAGTTTTCATTTTCCGAGGAGCACGATGAAGAAGAAAACCAGTTCAACTGAGTTTCGATGCTTAATTGAAAAAATCAAAAGTGCTGGAGCGTCTTCTACTTCTGCTGCTGAATTTTACACCAAGCTGTGCTCACATGCGGATCAAATAATGGAAACCTATTCAAAGGCACTTCCACAACGAGGAAATTCAGGTGGACTTTTCCCCTAAGTGTTGTGACATATACTCTTGTTAACAAGTGAAACTATGGAAGTTCGGCATAAGATCAGTTGATACCATAGGCTATGAAGATCCAAGATGCCAATTTAGGATGTCAGCTAACTTCACAATATTTGCAGGTGCTACCCTCTTGCACGAAAGAACTTCAGCTGTAAAAGACAACAAGAGCTTCTCTACCAAAGCCTGTGCATAATGCCCCTAAGATTAATTGAACGTGTTTTGCCATGGTTGACTGCATCTTTAACAGAAGATGAAGCTAAGAATTTTCTGAAGAACTTGCAAGCTGGAGGTATAATCTACTGTTTTCATTCTTGATGAAACTTTATCTTTTTAAAATATTATTAGCGACTCACGATCCTTGCACAACTACATGGTTTCGTTGTTGCCTTCAGCACCTAAATCGGATGCTGCTCTCGTTACTCTTTTCTCTGGTTGGGCATGCAAAGGACGCAAAGCGGGGGAATGCTTGTCTCCAAAGGGGAATGGTTTATGTCCTGCTAAAACACTAAGCAACATTGAAGAAGTCTACCTTCAGTCATGTAATGCTTGTGTGTCTGTGCCATGCACGAGTAGGAGTATAAAAGCGTGTTGCCAAGCATCAGGATAAAAGGCCAGCTAAGCGAACTGCTGTGTCGTACTGGTGGAAAAAATGCTACCCCTCACTCGTCAGAAGTCTCAAATGGGTGCAAGCCATCTGGAAATGGTAGGTCATGCTGTGTTCCGGATCTCGGAGTTAACAGTGATTGTCTGGGACTTGGTTCCCTTCCAGCAGCCAAAGCTATGCGATCTTCTTCGCTAAACTCTGCTGCGCCCGCTCTTAATTCTAGCCTCTTTGGTTGGGAAATGGATAGCAACAGCTTTGAAACTGGACATGCCGAGCGGCCAGTTGCTACAATATTCAAGTTTCACAAGGCTATTAGCAAAGATCTGGAGTTTCTTGATGTTGAATCTGGAAAGCTCATTGATTGCGATGAAACGTTTATTCGTCAGTTTCATAGGTCGATTTCACCTACTCTGGGGTTTCTACAAGGCTCATAGTAATGCGGAAGATGATATCTTATTTCCAGCTTTGGAATCGAAAGAGACGCTTCACAATGTCAGTCATTCTTACACGCTCGACCATAAACACGAGGAGAAGTTGTTTGGAGATATTTACAGTGTTCTTAGTGAACTCTCAGTTCTTCATGAGAAGATACAGAGTGATTCTATGATGGGGGACGTAAATCAAACTGACACTGTTCAGGCTGATATTGATAGCGGTGACTGCAAGAAGAAGTACAACGAACTGGCTACAAAGCTACAAGGGATGTGCAAATCCATTAAGATCACACTGGATCAACATATATTCTTGGAGGAACTGGAGCTCTGGCCTCTATTTGACAAACACTTCTCCGTTCAAGAGCAAGACAAGATTGTGGGTCGTATAATCGGGACAACGGGTGCTGAAGTTCTTCAATCCATGTTACCATGGGTGACTTCCGCACTTTCTGAAGATGAGCAAAATAGAATGATGGATACATGGAAGCAGGCAACCAAGAACACGATGTTCGATGAATGGCTCAATGAATGCTGGAAAGGATCACCCGGCTCATCCTCAATGGAAAGAGCCAAACCTAGTCTACACAGAGGTAAAAGCAATTGCCCAACTAATTTTGACCTACTTAGCATCTAGTTGGTTTTATGTAGACCTTAGAATGTTTGTGCTCTGGACTTCATAACTCATACTTTGGTTGCCTTTGTAGTTTCTCTCTACGAAGCTTGGTTTGCTTAAGTCAAGTTTGTTTTTCATATAGATAATGATCATCAAGAAGTCTTGGACCAAACTGGTCAACTTTTTAAGCCGGGTTGGAAAGATATTTTCCGCATGAATCAGAACGAACTGGAGGCTGAAATCAGGAAGGTTTATCAGGACACAACACTCGATCCAAGGAGAAAAGATTATCTAGTACAAAATTGGAGAACTAGGTATGTTTTCTAAAAACTATTTCCCTGCATATATCCGTTATTCCACATTTTCATGCATGCCTAACTTGAAAACAAAAAAACTTGATAAGTAGAGCCCCAATTCGATAAGTACAAAAACTCCTCTGTATTACTTGAAAACAAAAAAACTTGCAAAGTGGTATAGTAAATATTAATATATGTGTATATCCTCATTGAACAACCTTCTGAACGATTGCGAATCTATACTCGTTCACATCCGCTCATGTAACATTCATTTTAAAATTCGATCACTTGTACTTTTAACAGTCGATGGATAGCGGCTCAGCAAAAGTTACCCAAGGAAACAGAAACTGCGTTAAACGGTGACGTTGCACTTGGATGTTTCCCGACTTTTCGAGATCCCGAGGAGCAGATATATGGATGCGAGCACTACAAGCGCAACTGCAAGCTTCGTGCGGCTTGTTGTGGTCAGTTGTTCACTTGTAGGTTTTGCCACGACAAAGTAAGCGACCACTCCATGGATAGGTAAAGATCTTATATTAATCTCCCCTAGTTAAATACAAACGCTTTCTTTTGTTTTTTCGTTCTCGGTGATATGATTTTTACATGTCGAACACTTGACAGAAAATTGGTGACGGAAATGCTCTGCATGCGGTGCCTCAAGGTGCAACCTTGTGGCCCCATTTGCACAACGCCTTCATGCGAAGGATTCCCAATGGCAAAGCACTATTGCAGCATTTGCAAACTTTTCGATGATGAAAGGTAAGCAAAAGCCTAACAGTTTGATCCATATAATAACCAACTGCGACATTTGCGTTTGTTAAAAAAAAAAATCAAACTTGAGCAGCTATTCTAACCTTTTTAGAAACTATTGTATTCTTTCAGAGCTGTTTACCACTGTCCATTCTGCAACCTTTGCCGGGTCGGTGAGGGACTAGGAATCGATTATTTTCATTGCATGACATGTAACTGTTGCCTGGGGATGAAGTTAGTAAACCACAAGTGCCTCGAGAAAAGCCTCGAGACAAATTGCCCCATATGCTGTGAATTTCTTTTCACATCGAGTGAAGCAGTCAGAGCCTTACCATGTGGTCACTACATGCACTCAGCTTGCTTCCAGGTTTGCACAAAATCTTCTAATCTCATTAAATATAAGTTTAACTATTATCGCCTTGAATCTAATCACATTGCTGTTTCTGTGGTCTCTTTCAGGCTTACACATGCAGCCATTACACATGTCCTATCTGTGGAAAATCATTAGGAGATATGGCTGTAAGTTAATCCCTGTCCCTTACAGCTTAATCTCTCAAATCACATCAGTGCAAATATCATTAATTTAACTCTTTCTTCTTCGTTTCTCTCTCAAACTCCGCAGGTTTATTTCGGTATGCTTGATGCACTGTTAGCTGCCGAAGAACTTCCAGAAGAATACAAAGATCGCTGTCAGGTGAGGAACACTAAAACTGCTCTTTTTTTCAACTGCTAATTCATTTGATGACATACTCTCACAAACACACAAATGTTTCAGGACATTTTATGTAATGACTGTGAACGCAAAGGAACGACACGGTTCCATTGGTTGTACCATAAATGCGGCACCTGCGGTTCTTACAACACCCGTGTGATCAGATCAGAAACAACAACCCTCCCAGACTGCTCAACCTCATCCTGAAAACAACATGAGAGGGTGTTCACTTTTATTTATTTTGTTGGTTTCACTCTCTGTTTCGCACAACGATGTGGTGAAGAAGGTTTCTTATAACAAAAAGGCCCGTTGATAGTATTTTTATTTGTATAGTCTTTTGAGATGTTAAAGATTTTTTTGAAGAGTCTTATATTAGGTTACCGCTATACATTTTGGCTTTTGGGCTAAAGCTCTCTTGTTTGTGGACCATCCCGTATCATGCCCTCCTGTCTTCACATCTGTTATTTGTTTTTTTTTTTAACTCAACTTCAACTTTATATTAACCATGAACTTGTCCATACAAAGGTTTATCAACCTCCACAATTGACACTAGCCAAGATGGCGCAAGAGAGTACAACCTAGGAACATTATTCACGAAAGAAAAAGTTTCCTGAGCTACCCTATGTGCTGCCTTGTTTCCTTCCCTGTTATGATATTCAACCCTGAGATTTGGAGAAGCGACCATCACCTGATGAATGGCTTGGATCAGTGGTCTTAGGCGTGGCCACACTTGTTCCTCTCCATTGATCATTTTCACCAAAACCTGCGAATCAGACTCAACAATAACTCGGTGGTATTGGAAAGCCGTCATAGTTCTTACAGCCCATGCGATCGCTTCTCCTTCTGCCTCAATGGCTGACCCCAGATTCGAGACCTTTTGTGCTCCTGCCCATAGTATCTTGCCTTCTTCGTCCCTGCTAATCCAACCAATACCTCCATGACATCCCTCTTGCATAAGCTGAGACTATATATAGTACCATGTTATTTGTTATTTGTTTTCCTTGCATAAGCTGAGACTTCTTTGAAGGATGTAAATATTTGCAATTTTATTGTAAAAAACTTTTATCTCCCTTTATTTTATAGCATAAGTGATCTGTTACAAAATCTCAAATTATGAAGTCCCAGAACATTCGCATAAGCTTCACGGCCTCTATATGGTATATAGAGTTGTGGAACTCTACAATTCTTATACGCAACCAATCCTTGGATTTCAACTATTCTGATGACAATACAATTTCAAACGCACCAGTCATTCCAACAAATGATAACTCGGCCTTCCTAGCAACCACAAAAGGGGCAATACATATGGTATGCTTTGGACCATTCATGTTTTCCCAGCGTCTAAGAGAACACAACTCTTTGGAGTGTCTAGTAACTTCGAGTCTTTCTCAAACCCAGTTGGATCACACTATAGTACCATGTTCTCAGCTTTGAAGATAAACCTAAACTTGTCAAACCTAACATCAAAGCAAAGTACCACATAAACACTTGGAGGCCTATTGGCCAAGTATTGATGATACAAACAGCCATGGATTTTCATCTCATGATCTGTTTCAGCCCCATTGACCAAACTTAATAATAAAAAAGATCATTGATGCATATCCCATCACTTGCTCGATAAACGGGGGCATGCAACCATGGTTCATTTTCAATGAAAGTTTCTTAGTCCCTGTAATGTTAGAATTTGTGCTCCGTAGAAGTCTCTTTTCCATAGACCGTCGAGGTCATGAATTTATTTATTTTTACCTTAATTGGTGAGAAAACTTGGCAGAATTTAATCTCACTTCTAGTTTTGTGATTTACAAGAACGTTGAACGTTAATAAATGGCACACGTCCTTATTTTGAATTTAATCTACCTTTACTGAAAATGGGGTATGTATTTTATAGTACTCTCTATTTCATAATATGACCAATTAAATTTATATTTTGTAATAAGGGGGTTAGAATTATATTATTTAACAAGTAACCAATTTCATTACTATTAGTATTTTAACTAAAACTGATTAATTTTTTTGAATATTAGTGTTTTTTTTAAATAACTTGTTTAGTAATAAAGAAAGCTGATTTTAGCCGGGTCTGTAGAAGAACAAACGATCGTCGAGAGTACAACGTTACAATCGCGTCTCTATTTTTCTTCTCTCTCTTTCTCCGAATATTTCGAACCAAAAAAAAAAAAAGGTAAAAATTGTTGAGCAATAAATAAATATTTCACACAACAAAACGAAAACGAAAACGAAAACCAGAAAAGAAAAAAAAAACACGAAAACTTTGAACTTTGCTTCCAAAGGAAAGCTCTCTCACCAAAAAACCGCAAAGAAAGGAGGAGAGACAGACGACGAAAGGAATCTTCTTTCTTTCACACAGCTTCAATCAATCAATCAATTCAATCCATTCAATTAAATGGAGTTGCCACCTCCGCCTCCACCTCCACCGCCGGAGAGATCGAAACGCCTACACAACTTCACCTTACCTTACCTCCGATGGGGTCAGCAGAGATTCCTCAGGTGCGTCAAGCTACCTTCTTCCTCCTCCTCCTCTCCTTCTCCCGATCGCGCCAATCACGGATCTCCCGCTCCTCTTCCCGGAGGAGAGTCAGCTCAACAACAACCAAAGGTCTCTGCTTTGGGGAATAATGGAGGAGTAGATGCAGCAGCAGCGGCAGCAGCTCGGCCGTGGAATCTGAGGACGAGGAGAGCCGCTTGTAACGAGCCTGGAGGAGGAGGAGGAGACGAGCCACCACGACGACGACGAGGATCATCACCACCACCACAACACATGAAACTGGCGTCGTCGTGAAGAGAGGAGGTAGTGGTAGTAGTAATCAGGAAGGAGATCCATCGTCGCAGCAGAAACAAGTGAAATTCTGTGTTGCGTTGTTGAGAGAAGAGATCGAAGAGGATTTCACAGCCTTGATTGGTAAAAAGCCTCCTCGTCGACCCAAGAAGCGTCCCAGACTTGTTCAGAAGCAAATGAATGTATATAAATTAAAACCCCTCTCCTCTCCTTTCTCTCATCTCTCTGTGCTTGCTTTAACGGTTTTTTTTTTTAATTTGCAGACTCTTTTTCCCGGTTTGTGGTTAGCGGAAGAAGTAACGGCAGGCTCTTACGACGTCCCTGAGGCTGCTCCTCCTCCTGCTGATACATGATTCAAAAGAGGTCTGAATTCCTTTTGCTTTCTGCCCGCCCAAGAACATTCTTCTTCTTTGTGTATCAATCTTTGTTTGTATTTTTTCTGTTTTTTTGAATCTTTTTTTTTCTGTTGTAAAAAAAAAGGAAGCAAAAATAATTGTAGCAATGTGCCCCCCTCAAGTTTTAGTGAATGAAGCCATTTTTACTACTTTGGTTTCTTAACATTCTTCTTCTATTTGTAAGAGAGAGAGAGAGAGAGAGAGACAACTGGTGTTCTTTTTTTTCTCATTACCAAAAGCTAATTGTAATCTCCAACTGTTTCTTTATTTTGTTAAATCAATATTGCAGATCTCTGCAACTTTCCTTACTTCTTTTTTTCTTCCATTTAGTACATATTTTTATTTGTCTCTACTATTAGCAGCTTGGGAGTCAATTCATTGATATTAAGGTTATTATGCAATTAAAAAAAAAATCTGATCTTGGTAAGATTGAGCATGTTTGGGTCAATAAACTCTGCTGAGCAACAATTGTCTCTGCTGTTAGATATTTTTGACAGCTTTGCAGGTTTCAGACTACAAACATGTCAAAGGTTTCAGACAGCTTCCTTTCACTCGGGTAAGTTGACTTACAAACAATTGTATTTTGTTGAACACCTTACCTGGGAACACTTGCTCCTTTCCTACAATTAGGTTTTGCATAGTGATTATACACCTGATAATGATACGAAACATCTTCAGAAACCTTCTTGTTCTTGCATGTTGACAGTCATACTGCAGTTACCAATCGGTTCCACAGAGTATCCAGACTAGCTCGCCTTTAGAAGCATGATCAGGCTGTTAAGATATATCGTAAAAAGACTTCAAGGCGGCTTACGTTATTAGTCTTCAGCTTAGGAGAACAGAGGAGAAAGAAATAATAAACTGTACTTTTGGACCAAGTAAGGTACTTATTCAACCCTTGACATAGTTGCTGTTGCCCAAAAAAAAAGACATAATGTTTCTATTTGTTTTTTCTCAAGTCTCTTGCAGTAGTGGCACGCCACATCCATTATTTTAATAGAAGTTTTCAACCTCTATTACATAAGACTTAAGATCTTTAATCTCTTAAATTTTTCAAAACGTTATGATCTTCAAAAACAAAAGTCTCTGAGCAAGAGTTTTTTCATTTTTCCTTTCCTCCAAGCAAGGTGAGTTTTCAATCTTCCCTGCATTGCATTTTCTCTGTTTCTCATTGATTCTCACTAAAACATTACCGTTTGTTAACTCCAGCATAACGGACCATCATGATCTTTTCGGAGTCAAGTCACCAGCGGATATCCTTCGCGGGTGATCTAGGCCAATCAGATAAAGCACTTACGATTGAACAACAACAACAACAACCATCAGGACTGGTTCGAAGAGACACAACACTTTTAGATTCAGATTTCGAGTTCCACACTTCAAGAAACTTTGATCCTGAAGATTCCTCACCTGCTGATGAGATCTTCGCTGATGGGATGATCCTTCCTTTCCAAGTAACTACCGCATCCACCATTCCAAAACGTCGTTACAAGTACGAGCTCCCTCCTATCATCCCTGCTCCTTCCTCCTCATCACTTCTTCCTCCTCAGCCATTGCCATCACCTCAACAGTCGAGAAAATACTGCCAGAAGGAAACACCAGGAATCAGAAACGGTCGCGCAGATATGGTCTCGGAGGCAGAGAAGTCATCATCGAAGTCGTTTTGGAGCTTCAGTAGAAGCTCGAGCCTAAACTGCGATATAAAGAAGAGCCTGATATGCTCCTTTCCTCGTTTGACAAGAAGCATTTCCACAGGATCAGTGATGAACTCGAAGAGGGCAATGCTTAGAGACATTGACAAGCGTAGCTCGCTGAGACATGGAGGAGCCCCACGTCCAGGACCAGATCATTCATCTCATTTGTCCTCTTCTTCTTGTCCTCCCTCTTCCTGCTGCAGCTCGTATCAGTTCAGGCCGCAAAAGCACACCGCCGGCGGCAGCAGCAGCAGCAGAGGAGGAAGCTTTCGGGTTACTCCTGTGATAGGTGGTCCATCTCCGTTTGGGTTAGGATCTATCTTACGACTTTCCAAAGAGAAGAAGACCAAGAACAAGTAATGTGTTGTTTTTTTCTTTTGATCTCAAAAGTAGGATCCTCTCTCATTGTTTTATTTGTTTTTGTGTCACGCATGAGATTCTGCATGCAAACAATGTCCCAAGTAGATACACATTTATTTACCATTATCAGTTGTCATTTACTTATAAGTGATAACTGGCGAGGTTCCCTTTTGTGTAAGCAGAGAGATAGTCTAGTTCTAGGTATTGGAACCGTCTTGGGAGTTTTGTAACAAGGGAAAGACATATCGCCTGAACTGCTCTGCTTATGGAACAAGAATGAACTCTGTTTTGTTCACGAAAAACAGGGAGCCCTGTCCATTGATGTGATGATGCCTAGAGATAAAGGACTAAAGAAAATTTCAGGTTGAAACTTGTAACAAAACATCCATTCAACCAGGACTGCATTGAACTATAATACTCCATTAATTAGATATTAGCTTCTCCTTGCAACATAAAATCATAATGTTAAATTGCAAAAACCATGAATACAAAATTTATCAAATCAGCTTTCCGTAGGAATATTGATCCCAGAACTCATCAAACATACAACTAAACAAGTACTGTGTATATGACTCAACATACAGTTCTTTTTTCATGTACCATCACATGTATAAAGTATAATAGTTTTTGTCAAGGGAACATTACTGAAAATGTATATGACGCACCTGAACTACATAATTCACTTAATAAGGACGTATGCATTTTTTTTTTTGAGAAACAACGTATGCATATTCTGGTTTATATGACATATGATTCAAGTCTATGATTCATTAAGTTGAATTTAGTTTTTTAGTGAAATTTAAAACACCAGAAACAAAAATACACACGAACCCTTAAAACACATTAATAATTTTGATTTAAGTTTTGTTCCTTTTAATTTAAATGAAAACTGAAGGTAAAATGTCTTTTTACATATAAGAAAGTTTAGTTTAATACGTGTATATAAATGAATAATTATGTAAGTACTGTAAATAACAGTTAGCTGTTTTACCAAAATAAAAATAAAAAAATAACGGTTAGTTTATAGTTTAACAGCTAGCATTATAGACCCTCCTATAAATACAGATGTTTTGAGATAGAGTTTAAGATTTTCGATCATAATTATTTTTCTTTCTTCTCAGAGTCAGAGAGAGAGAGAGAGAGAGAGTGCCAGCAAAAGCAAAGAGAGAGAGAGATTTCAGGTGTTGCAGAAGATACGAATAATATCTGGAAAGTTGCCGAAGATTTGATGCTAAAAGAAGGAGTAAAGAAGTATGAAAAGTACGCATGAAAGAAGTGTAGAAATCTGCAGATTCAAAACTAACAGCCTAAGTATGGAACTTCTAAAAAAACTTATATCTGAATCCCGGTGAAATCGATTCCACCACAGCGTAAAACCCCAATTCAATCTATCGGATGAACCAAGTTCCAAAAACCCAATAGTTTAGTATGAATCATTTATCTTATCTAATCGTCAAAACCAATCATATTCTCTAGAAATTTACTTTTAACAATATCAAATAACCAAATTCTAAAATCAGTTGCTTATGCATCTTAATTTTTTTGTGATTGGTTTTAGAAATATTATATTTGGTCAAAATGGGTGCAATCAAATGGTCATACATGTGATGACACATAGTTAGATTTGTAAATTTAAAACATTTGATGATAAATGATTATAGTTTAAATACAACAAATTAAGCTCAATATAGAAATTAAACCAACAATTGATAATGTTTAAGAAAAATAAATGTTAGTTGAATGGAAGAATATAAAACAATTGATTTTTAGATTTGGTTTCACTTCAATTTAAAACAGGGCATTTGATGACAAATTCTGATTAGTAGAAAAAAGGAAACTTAAGTTTCCCACTAAAAACAACCAAACTTTAATATGTGAGACACTTTCTTTTTGAATTCTTTTTGAATTAGTCACAAATGGCCATTATATTCTACAATAATTAAATAAAATAAACTCATGCACTTATGCTAGTCCTAGTATAAAACTTGTAGGAGATTTTTGATAAGACTAAGAGCATGTCCATCCATTAAAAACTCATCTAGTATCTTAAACAAAACAAATAATAGTTTTAAAATGTAATATGTTTATTTGATTAAATTCTAATTTATAAAGAAAAATAAAATCAATCAAAAATTGCCATTTGTGAAATGAATATTTAAGAGGTTCTTAATTGGCATACTTTGGATACTCTCTTTCTTGTTTTATTTAATTTTGATTTAAATTTAATTAGGAGAACTCCATTGCATACTACCAATGAAGTTGTTCTAATGATGTTATAGTAGGCCTGGGATTCCGACCCGAACCGAACGGTCCGAACCGGACCGAACCGACCATTATGACGTTCGGTTAGTGTTCGGTTATCAAGAGTAAACCGATCGGAAGATGTTAAAAACTTATTCGGTTAGTGCCTCGGTTCGGTTCGGTTCATGATTTCCGATCGGTTAACCGAAATTTAACCTACCTATATATATCTTTTTTAACCTAAACAGCCCTAAATCATTTTCTCTTTTCTTCCTCAAACTCGAGCCGCTTCTAGTCGATTCTCAACCCTAGCAACTCGTCTCTTTCGTCTGATTCTCACATATTTCGGACCACTAGGTAGGTTCTTCACTCTCTTTTCTAGTTCTGTGTAGTATTTGAGTTTATGATTGATTTGAGAGTTAGGGTTTCTGTCGAAATCAATTAGGGGTTTCAGTTTTTGCTTGAATGATGGGTCGTTTATCAGTGTGAGAGTGTCTCTAAGTGTTTATTTATGTTGAATGATGAGTTCGGATGGATTTGAGATCTAGGGTTTGGGTCGAAATTGATTTGGGGTTAGACGTTTAGGGTGGGTTCAGATCGAAGGGTTTGCTCGATTATGAGTGTCTTGTGTTTGTCTGTCGATACTGTCTCTCTTTAACTTGATTTTTTTATCTTACTACCAGGAGCAGATAATGCTAATAGAAAGAAAAGATCGACTTTCTTTTCATTGTGTAGAGAATCTGCAAATTTCAAGAGAATCTCATCATTAGAAATAGAGGTAATGTTAATCTGTTTCAACTGCTTTGTGTGTCTTGTGTTTTTGTTCTGTTTTTTTTTTCCACTGATTTTCTGAGTTTAATAAGTTGTTATAGTGTTGTTTACTAAAACAAAATTATTGTTTATCATTGAATATTACTGATATCTTCATACTGATGCTCAACATGCTCAACATGATAAAGGGAGTATTATGACATGGCTAAGGAGAACACATTAACAGAACCAAATCTAGCTTTTTCTTATTCAAAGTTTATATTCCAAATACTTACAAGACAAAATAAAATAAAATTCGTGGTTAGTAATCATAATGAACGTGTATATAAAGTTATCACACACCCAAACTTTTGTTCGATCTAGGACAAACAAATTTGGTTGCACCGGTTAGAGAACTTTGGAGATTTAGTTGCACCGGCTAGAGAACTCTACATTCGGTGAGAAAACTTGTACTGAATTCAGACAACCGTTACGGAACTCGTGTAATGCGAGGAGAGCACTAGGTTGTATCTTTTTTGACCATCTGCTGCTTCGGCGTGAAGGTTTCCTTAAAGAGGAAATGTGGTAACTGAGGAAACTCCGGAACAGCTAAGAACTCGAGAGATTGGTTTCTTCTTGTCTAACAAAACACATCTAACCTCAGTGTAGTTTGAGGGAACGCAAGCAACAAAAGCTCTATAGGTAAGATTGTGTGGAACTAATGCAAATCATGACTGATCTGTTATTTACTCTTTTCCACATCTTTTGATGCAACTTATTCCTCCTGTCCACAATAATACAGATAGAAAAAACAGAGTAGGAGAAGAAAGCATATATTAAATTTATCAGATGATAACAAAATTGGTCGGCGAGGACAAAACAAAGCCGTGTGTGTGTGTGTACAAGACTTATTAACTTATTTATGGAGATGGTACTGAGAAAGAAAGTCTTGATAAGGAGTAGAACGATCTTGCCATTGAGAGACGAGCGCCTTGCACATAAACAAAGCTTTCATATCGAAACTCGCATCACGGTCTTCGAAGCAAATCTCCACCGGAGACAGATCATCCAGTACCTCAAGCCCTGATCTTCCTCCACAAACATCAACATCACTGTCTTTGCGACGCACTTTAGAGACAAACTTTGTGAGTTCATCTTCATGTTCCCTGTCTGAATCATCTGTCTCTGTGATGGGAGAATAAGCAATGAACCGCTTTCTTCTCCTTCTGTGAGTCGCTGTTGAGCCACATGTCATCGTCTAGTGATATAGGTTGTCTCGCCTACACCCGAGTTTGCCATTTCCCGAGCAGCTTTGGAGATTTGGTTGCACCTGCCAGAGAACTCTGCATCTGGTGAGAAGAGCTCTTGTTGTTCTGAATTCAGACAACCGTTGCGGAGCTCGTGTAACGTGAGGAGGACTGGGAGCGGGAGAACAGGACCAATGAGGTCAACACCAGGTTGTATCTTCTTTGACCATTTGCTGCTTCGGCGTGAAGGTTTCCTTAAGAGGAAAGGTGGTAACTGAGGAAACTCAGGAACAGATAAGAACTCGAGAGACGGTTTCTTCTTGTCTAACAGAACACCTTCAACCTCGGTGTAGTTTGAGAACGGCAAGCAACAGAAGCTCCATAGGTAAGCTTGACCAAGTTTCTCTCAACGCAATATCGAAAACGCTTGTTGGTGAGTTGATGCTGTTGAAGACAGCAGTAACTGTGGAGGAGCATCTGTCTCTACCGAACCCGCAGAGATTCAACTTCTCGCATAGCTCCTCGTGGTAGGTGGTTAAGCTAAGAGGATCGCTACTCTTCTTCGAACCTGATGGTTTCTTTCTACTCATCCTAGATTCTAAGAACTTGGCGAGGTTCCCTTTTGTGTAGGCAGAAAGATAGTCTAGTTCGAGGTATTTGAACCGTCTCGGGAGTTTGTATATGTTATCATCAGGGAAGTACAATAAGTTCACCTCCTCAGTGTTGCAGGTGGAGTCTCTGTGAGATACTTCTCCTCCCAAGCTAGGAGAAGCATTGAACTTGACTGCTTCTAGCTTCCCTGAAGATTTTAACTGAATCAAAGTAAACCCATCTGATGAACTAAGTGATGGAAGGTACTTGTTCAAAACTCCAAAACCAAGAACAAGAACTCTCTTCTTCTGCCAATCGATCCACTACAGGGAGAGACTCCTTCGTTATCACTTCTCTAATTTTACAATCCCCGCAGAGACATTTACCAGCTGGTGAGAGTAGATTGTGTGGAAGCTCCCAGCACAGACAATGAAGAAGGATCACTATCAACAGAAGGAGAAGGTCCATAACAGAACATTTGAGACTCTGCATTCCAAAACGACCCTACTACAACGCAGGAAGTACTTGATTCATCGGTTTGGTAACCCGAGATCAGACAAGCTATAAACATCCATAAAGCAAGGCTTCTCAACATCATGCTGCCATTTCAACAAAGGCACTCCTGACCTCTGATCGCAAAGATAAAGAGAGCTCTTAGAAGCTAGAAGAAACCGAGAACTATCACTACCGGCCTTGGCAAACGCGACAAACTCTTCAGTTCCAGCCATGTTCAGACTCTCGGACTCCAACAAAGCTCTCACACTACAACAACAACTCTCAGAAGAGCTTCTGGTGATAACAAAGACTGCATCAGACCGAGCAACGATAAAAGTCCCGAGCCTCCAACCAAACTCACATCCTAACCAACTCTTCTGATGATCATCATCCCAAGAAACTTTCATCTTGCAACCTCTGAATCCACTGCAATGCCTCTCGTTCAGTTCAAACACAAAGACCTCGCCGTTCTCTAACAACACCAAACACTCTCCAGTACGCTGAGAGCTCCAAGAAGCGCTAGCAAGGGAAGAGCTCTTAAACTGATGACCTCCAATGTAACTCAAAACCGGCCTCCCTCGAGACTCATCGTACTTGACATAGTACCAATGAATCGAACTACAGCAAACAAACCATAACGTATCCCAACTCTCTCGAATCACTAATAGGTTGCACAGAAATCTTCAAAACTCTAGAAAAGAATCGCTCTTTGGACACAAAGGCTTCACCTTTATCCAAACCCATGACCCTGATTCCATCACCGGTGGAAACCACCACGAACCCGAGCTGATCGAGGTTAGTTCCGGTAGGGAAAAACACCAAGACGGAGCCTTTACCTTTACCGTGGGGGAAAGGTAGAAACTGGAGGCGGTTGTAGGAGAGAACCCTAGCGGCTTCATCGTTAGGATGCGGGATACGGAAGGAGGACTCGATCGCGGAAGAGGACGACGGAGGGATGCCTCCGGAGACGGTGAGAAACCGAGCGTGAGTTAGGTGTGGGACGCGGTGGAGAATCGGAGGAGAGAGTGAGGGAGAAGAGAAGAGTAGCTGTGACTCTTCTGATGGGTTCGAGAAGAAAGGAGTGATCGATTCTCCGGTGGAGGAGACGGCGGATTTGCGTCCCCAATCATCTACAACATCCATTGGACGACTAGAGGAAGTCTATTAAAAAGAAAAAGTAGAGCGGAGAGAAGAAAAGGGCTACAAAGACTTGAAGTTCTGAGGTTGAAGACAGGGGCTTTTCAGTCATTTCTTCTCATTAAAACCTAAAAAATATGGAAAACATAATCCAAAGTCTCATCCCGTTAATTCGACGACGCCGTATGAGAATCGCTGTGATGTTGTCTTCTTTGATTCCTCTACAACTTCCATCTTGAATGCAAACTCATCTCTGGTATATATTACCAAACGAAGTGAATAGCATAGCAAATCTCTACTAAACCACTACTCTGACCTTCTCTCGCAACCGGAGAAAGATCATGTCCTTGGGATGCAGAGTGATGATCTTACGAAGAAGAATGCATTGCTTGGTCCGGACCACAGTTGCAAGATACCAGACAGACAACAACACAGTGGTTGATCCAAGATCCTTGAAGTTTTCAAGAAGAATCTGTACGGTAAGCCTGAAGTAGATTGGGAGGTTCATGATATACTACTAATCATCCCAAACTGCAATTCAACATCTCACACACGGATTCATTGATAGCTTGTGGAGTTACAGTGAACGTATCCAAGGAAGATGAGACCTCGATGTGTTATCAACTTGCAAAAAGATGTTACTCGTCTGAAGAAGTTAAGTTTCTGTCGAGTATAGCAGACACCGAGGCTCAGCGTGAGGAGTTTATTAAGCTATGGACTCTCAAAGAAGCTTATGTGAAAGCATTGGGGAAAGGCTTCTCTGCTTCACCTTTTAATACTTTCTCAATCACCAGGTCTGAGTCAGACCGTCTGACGCTGGAAGCTACGACCTTTGCGGCAAAGCAGAGGAGAGAGTTGGTGAATGGAAGTTTATGCTTCTAGACTTGGCAGCTTCGTCTCATTACGCCGCAATCTGCATTGGAGGAGAAGGTATGAATGTGATTGTCCACAGAACCATCCCATTCGTTGAAGATGAACTTATATCCCACTGGAAACTGCTCTAGTTTGGTCTTAAGTGTTTCACAACAAATTTATTTACAGAATCCAAACTTTTTCACAATGGTTTTGATCGGTGAGTGCGATTACCAAGTGGAGTATACAGATTACGCGGAAGAGATGGGAGTTCATCGGTGTTTTCGAACCTGCGGAGATTAGTCAAACTTCATTAAAACATAGATGAATCTGAACAAAATTGAATCTTTTTTTAGACAGGGAACTAGAGAAGAGCTAAAAGGAACACGCTTCACTTGCATATAAAAGGTTTAATTTAAGCTTTGTCGGAAAATCAGTAGAGGAAAGCTACGGTCTTGTGAGAGAGAGAGAGGTTTGTCTGAATCTGATAGTTTCTTCCACGATAAGGAAGCTTCTAGGAATTGTGTTTTCGATAAACCCTAATTTTGTGTTGATGCAAAAGAAGATGATTGACTTTGATCTCTTTTTGTCGGGTTCTTTTTTTTTTTTGTTCAACAGAAATTCAAACCCACCGTTTAAAGATTGCTTTCCGGTTATAAATGGGAGATTATTATTTTTAATTAAATTTCTTTTAAAGAATTGCCAGCAATACAACAAAACTAAATAGACTAATTCATATTATTAAACCTTTCTCCAATCAGTGGCAGAGCCAGAAAATATTTAAACCGGATTATAATTTCATTTAATTTAATTAAAATTTATAAAAATATAATTTATTAATAATATTTAAAGTATTTGTAACATAAACTATTAGGCTGTTTTAATTTTTGGAAGAAATTATATTTGACACAAAAAGTATCGTCCATAAGGTATTTAAAAATTATTTGTTAAATAAAAATTTAAAACAAAAGTGGAAAATGACTAAATAAATTGCAAAACAACTGAAAGAAAAAACAATAAGAACGTAAACAAACAAAAAACATATAAGAAAACACTTGAAAAACAATAAAAAACTGGTTTGATTAGCATGTTGCGTTTAAAATCGGATTTTAGGTCCAAATTAGTTAAAGAAAAATGTAAGAAAAAAGACAAAAGGGTGCACAGATGGAAATCGAACTTGGTATAAAGGGGGTCAAATGAAAGGAAGTAGATCAACTAAGCAATTGTTATTCACATCTCTTTTTTTTTTGGTCAAACTTGTTATTCACATCTCTAAGCTTAAACATCTCTAAGAAAAACTGGTTTTTTTTTTTCATTGAAAAAAAAAACATTTATTTTTTCATATTTGACCGGGGTCAGCTGATCCCACTCCTCATGATGTAGCTCCGGCCCTGTCCCCGATGCTTTATCAACTAGTTCATATCAGTAACATTTTTATTTAAAAAAATACATATTACCAAAATATGCAAGTGAAGCAATGTTTTCTCTTTTGCTTAAGTGGAATTAGTCTATTTTTCATCTCTTAGCCGCCAATAATTTTGATATATCTTTCTTTCTGTTTTTTCTATGATATACTACACTATTTTAGAGACAAGAAACTCATTGGAGATCTTTAAATCACTTCTTTCCATTGGAGTTCTTAATATATGTATTATATGTATATATATATATATATGTATGTATATATTATATATGTATAAGTAATTGTGGAGCCCACAAATTTTATAGAATCCCATAGATAAAATTCCTCAAAAGAGAGTAATGATGAAAAGAGAAAGTTATGTTGGGTCTTGTGGACAACCATGACATTACCTAAAGCAAAAGGAGGCCTTGGCTTTTCGGGATATACAGATCTTCAACCAAACTCTCCTAGCAAAAATGGCATGGCGTGTGATAACAGTCCCTTCATGCCTCCTGGCAAGAACCCTTACAGGGAAGTATTGCCATAAGAAATCCTTTCTGGATGTGGAGTCACCGACTTCTTGTTCTCATGGATGGAGAAGCATTCTCCATGACAGAGATCTCCTTAAGCAAAACCTGGAAAACGTAATTAGGAATGGATTAACAACAAAAATCTGGCAGGATTCCTGGATCTCCCTATCAGATGATGTCAAACCTTTCGGTCCTATTTCAGAAGATGCTAGAGACCTACGAGTATCAGACCTCCTCACAAACGACTTACAATGGAATGTGAAGAGAATTGAAGAACTATTACCTGAACTGCTAGCGACTATTCGCTGCTTGCAACCTAGTCAAATGGGAGTGGAGGACGCCTTTATCTGGCAACCACTAACGTCTGGTATTTACTCAACCAGATCTGGATATCACTGAGCCATAACTCGAAATAAGCCCCAGAGCACGCAAACAGTGGTATTTGGGAAAATTTGGGAAAATACATTTATATGAGATCAAAATTTGAAAACTACGCTACTATTTTTTTTTTTTGAAAACTACCCTTTTGTATATATAATGACTAAATTACTCAATCAAATAATTGAAAACTATTGTAATATACTTTTGTAATTGTGTCATGTACAAGACGATTCTCCTCCCACGGAAACTAGCAAAGATATACCATCCATCAACTTTTGGTTTGTTAATTACGTAAAGTCTGTGTATATCACAAGCATAATTATGTAGAGTCACTGAACTTTGTGTCAACGAGGTAGCTTTCATTGAAATCTACTTTCGCATTGGCTACCATTATATCTAACTGTTCAGATATTCCGTCTACATTTATAGCATCTTATTCAACGTGCAGTTCAACACTAGGGAAAGACATGTCGCCTGAACTGCTCAGCTTATGGAACAAGAATGAACTCTGTTTTGTTCACGAAAAACAGGGAGCCCTGTCCATTGATGTGATGATGCCTAGAGATAAAGGACTAAAGAAAATTTCAGGTTGAAACTTGTAACAAAACATCCATTCAACCAGGACTGCATTGAACTATAATACTCCATTAGTTAGATATTAGCTGCTCCTTGCAACATAAAATCATAATATTAAATTGCAAAAACCATGAATACAAAATTTATCAAATCAGCTTTCCGTAGGAATATTGATCCCAGAACTCATCAAACATACAACTATACAAGTACTGTGTATATGACGCAACATACAGTTCTTTTTTCATGTACCATCACATGTATAAAGTATAATAGTTTTTGTCAACGGAACATTACTGAAAATGTATATGACGCACCTGAACTACATAATTCACTTAATAAGGACGTATGCATTTTTTTTTGAGAAACAACGTATGCATATTCTGGTTTATATGACATATGATTCAAGTCTATGATTCATTAATTTGAATTTAGATTTTTAATGAAATTTAAAACACGAGAAACAAAAAATACACATGAACCCTTAAAACACATAAATAATTTTGATTTAAGTTTTGTTCCTTTTAATTTAAATGAAAATGAGGGTAAAATGTCTTTTTACATATAAGAAAATGTAGTTTAATACGTGTATATAAATGAATAATTATGTAAGTACTGTAAATAACAGTTAGTTGTTTTACCCAAAAAAATAATAATAACGGCTAGTTTATAGTTTAACCGCTAGCATTATAGGCCCTCTTATAAATAGAGATGTTTTGAGATAAGAGTTTTAGACTTTCGACCATAATTAAATTTTCTTTCTTCTCAGAGTCAGAGAGAGAGAGTGTGCCAGCGAAAGCAAAGAGAGAGAGATGTCAGGTGTTGCTGAGGATACGAAGAGTATCTGGAGAGTTGCCGAGGATTTTGATGCTAAAAGCAGGAGTAAAGAAGTATGGAAAGTATGCATGGAAGAAGTGTAGAAATCTGCAGATTCAATACTAACAGCCTAAGTACGGAACTTCTAAAAAAACTATATCTGAATCCCGGTGAAATCGATTCCAGCACAGCGTAGACCCCAATTCAATCTATCGGATGAACCAAGTTCCAAAAACCCAATAGTTTAGTATGAATCATTTATCTTATTTAATCGTCAAAACCAATCATATTCTCTAGAAATTTACTTTAACAATACCAAATAACCAAATTCTAAAATCAGTTGCTTATGCATCTTAATTTTTTTGTGATTGGTTTTAGAAGTATTATATTTGGTCAAAATGGGTGCAATCAAATGGTCATACAAGTGATGACACATAGTTAGATTTGTAAATTTAAAACATTTGATGATAAATGATTATAGTTTAAATACAACAAATTAAGATCAATATAGAAATTAAACCAACAATTGATAATGTTTAAGAAAAATAAATGTTAGTTGAATGGAAGAACATAAAACAATTGATTTTTAGATTTGGTTTCACTTCAATTTAAAACGGGGCATTTGATGACAAATTCTGATTAGTAGAAAAAAGGAAACTTAAGTTTCCCACAAAAACAACCAAACTTTAATATGTGAGACACTTTCTTTTTGAATTAGTCACAAATGACCATTATATTCTACAATAATTAAATAAAATAAACTCATGCACTTATGCTAGTCCTAGTATAAAACTTGTAGGAGATTTTTGATAAGACTAAGAGCATGTCCATCCATTAAAAACTCATCTAGTATCTTAAACAAAACAAATAATAGTTTTAAAATGTAATATGTTTATTTGATTAAATTCTAATTTATAAAGAAAAATAAAATCAATCAAAAATTGCCATTTGTGAAATGAATATTTAAGAGGTTCTTAATTGGCATACTTTGGATACTCTCTTTCTTGTTTTATTTAATTTTGATTTAAATTTAATTAGGAGAACTCCATTGCATACTACCAATGAAGTTGTTTTAATGATGTTATTAGTGTTGTTTATTAAAACAAAATTATTGTTTATCATTTAATATTACTGATATCTTCATAATTATGCTCAACATGATAAAGGGAGTATTATGACATGGCTTAGGAGAACACATAAACATAACCAAATCTAGCTTTTTCTTATTCAAAGTTTATATTCCAAAAACTTACAAGACGAGATAAAATAAAATTCGTGGTTAGTAATCATAATGAACGTGTATATAAAGTTATCACACACCCAAACTTTTGTTCGATCTAGGACAAACAAATTTGGTTGCACCGGTTAGAGAACTTTGGAGATTTAGTTGCACCGGCTAGAGAACTCTACATCCGGTGAGAAAACTTGTACTGAATTCAGACAACCGTTACGGAACTCGTGTAATGCGAGGAGGACTGGGAGTGGAGGAACAGGGCCAATGAGGTCAGCACTAGGTTGTATCTTTTTTGACCATCTGCTGCTTCGGCGTGAAGGGTTCCTTAAAGAGGAAATGTGGTAACTGAGGAAACTCCGGAACAGATAAGAACTCGAGAGACAGTTTCTTCTTGTCTAACAGAACACCTTCAACCTCGGTGTAGTTTGAGAAGGCAAGCAACAGAAGCTCCATAGGTAAGCTTGACCAGGTTTCTCTCAACGCAATATCGAAAACGCTTGTTGGTGAGTTGATGCTGTTGAAGACAGCAGTAACTGTGGAGGAGCATCTGTCTCTACCGAACCCGCAGAGATTCAACTTCTCGCATAGCTCCTCGTGGTAGGTGGTTAAGCTAAGAGGATCGATCTTCTTCTTCGAACTTGATGATCTTTTTTTGCTCATCCTAGATTCTAAGAACTTGGCGAGGTTCCCTTTTGTGTAAGCAGAGAGATAGTCTAGTTCGAGGTATTTGAACCGTCTCGGGAGTTTGTATATGTTATCATCAGGGAAGTACAATAAGTTCACCTCCTCAGTGTTGCAGGTGGAGTCTCTGTGAGATACTTCTCCTCCCAAGCTAGGAGAGGCATTGAACTTGACTGCTTCTAGCTTCCCTGAAGATTTTAACTGAATAAAAGTAAACCCATCTGATGAACTAAGTGATGGAAGGTACTTGTTCAAAACTCCAAAGCCAAGAACAAGACGGAAGCTTTACCCGGGAAAGGTAGAAACTGGAGGCGGTTATAGGAGAGAACTCTAGCGGCTTCGTCGTTAGGATGTGGGATGCGGAAGGATGACTCTATCACGGAAGACGATGACGGAGGGATGCCTCCGGAGACGGTGAGAAATCAAGCGTGAGTTAGGTGAGGGACGCGGTGGAGAATCGGAGGAGAGAGTGAAGGAGAAGAGAAGAGTAGCTGAGAATCTGATGGGTGAGAGAAGAAGGGAGCCATCGATTCTCCTGTTAGGAATTATGGATCGTTTGATTGCCCTAACTACTTAACACATATAATTTGATCACCGAGTTCCCGGCCTCTAGCACGGTACGTCTCGGGTGGAAACCGTCTCCCACAACATCTACTATCAATCAAAAGGGTTTACACAAACGCTCTAAGCGTTCTCCTCGTGTAAAACATAACACCATACGAAGAACACAACATAGAATAAGAAAGATCAAAGAAACTCTCTCCCGCAAAGACATGACTCAAACAATGTTTTGCTTAGTTTCTTCTTTACCCCCGATCTCTCTTTAGCTTTCTCTTGTTCTTGTGTCCTCGGATCCTCTCGTCTTTAGGATGATCTTATACGACCTTAGCATATTCATATTTATACCAAAACATAACCCGACTTTGTCTTCTTGTAGTTTCCTTTTCCTATATAACTTACCTTTTCACGTTTACTTGCAGATAAAGGATTAAGCTCTTGTTGGACTTGCTGGACCCACAAACGAATAGGGCTTGAAGTTGGGCCTATTATCTTTATAATCTCCACCTTAGGCCCACACTTCTCTTTTCCCTCTTGTCATCATCTTCGTGTGGTTTACTGTAAAGCTTTTTTTTTTTTTTTTTTTTCTCGCCACACCTTCGGGCCAGCTACTGCGACTGAGACCACTGATGTCATTCAATAGCTGATCTCTTTCTTTCCAACATCAACAAAACCTGCAAATCCCATGTGTTGTTACTCCGGCTGTCCAAACAACTCCATCTTTCGGCTCAGATTGATTCATGACTCTCCATCACGCCTCTTTTTCAGCATCGAAGCTTTCCCTTTTGTTTTTTTTTTTTTTTTTACTCACATGTAAATCTTGGCCTGCAAATTCCGGCGACTGATCCTGTTACCAATATTCCACCTGGAGCTGCTTCACCGTCTGTGGTCGCCAAACTCTTCTTCTCTCCGTTTCTTTGATACTGGAAGTCCTGATGCAATTCATAAAAGAATCCTTGCATTTCTGGTATCCTCCTCCGATGCCATCTCCTTATGTAATCTCAGGTATTATAAGCTCTTCCTCATCTCATCACAACAATTCCAGAATCCGAGTACGCCCACTTCAATTCTAATTGCTGCTGCATCCACCACATCCCCTGTGATGTTTTGAGCTTTAAAACCTTACACCATCTGTTTTCTTCTTTATTCTGCAGCTTATGAACATCCCGTGTTCTTCTGCTTGCTAGTTACATGTTTGCGTCTTGCCGCCTAATTCCCAAAGCTCGTCCTTCTGATGAACTTAATGTGATTCTGACCACACTTATCACCAACGCCTTCTCCTTTATACGAGACCAAAACCGTGCTCCATCTGCTTCAAATTCAGACTCCACAAGTAATCTTCTAAACGCCCCTTTTATTTTGTTTAGAATTGATTCACTTCTCATCATTTGAACAAGAAACTAAATTGTCCTCTGTTTCTTGTACGTGATGACTTGATGCCAAAGAGATCCCGCCGTGTTGTATTCTTGCTTGTGTCTTTCTGATCATGAGGTTTCAAACTTCCATTGGTACACCACAGGTAAACACTTCTAAACTTAGTTTCAGCTTCAGTTTAGATCCCCAAATCTTCACAATACAATAACTTAGAACACAGGCTGAAACTCAATGCTCTTTTATTGTTTCGCGAGATTTTAAACTATCCTGTTACCAACTTTGAACCTCTGAAACGTCACCAACCCTTTATGGAACCCAGGAACCTCCTAAGAACCTCTTACGGTCTTACCCTTGATCTTGATAGTGAATATCCAGAACACAAAGTGCTGTGTTCTCCGTTGTTTAACCTCCAACACCAATTTTTTTTTTTTTCAGATAACCATTGAAACCTTGATGTATTTGTTTCAAACTTTCTGAAATTTCTTATGAAATCATAAAACACTAACTTGTGTTTTTCTCTGTAACAGCTTCTCCGACAATCTCCTTTGTCTTCTCTGTAACAGCTCATGATTTCAGGTTTCTCTCTAAACCTTATGCCTTGTTGAAATCAATTATCCCCCAACTGATTTCTAGATGTCAGATACCATCATCAAGCACCCACTCTCTCTTGAAAGCTTTCTCTTTAATCTTGTTGCAACATGATTATGCTTGAACCCATAGACATCTTTACCTGTTCTCTCGGACCCTGTCATCTTCACACTCACTTTGAATCATACCCAAGCAGCGACTGATTTCTTCTCAAAATTACATCCAGTGAGATGATGAACCTTTTACTCAAATCATGTCTTTACACTTGAGACAACTGAGACATCCTCTTAACTTTGTAGCTCCACCTAGAATCACAAACGGTTCTGTCTTGAACCTGCATTACACTCTAGTAACAGCAATGACTCCACCTGGAACTTGGATCCTTCAAAGTTAATTTCCTCTTCTATCTCTCTGAGTTAATAACCTTTTTCCTCACTGCTTCTCTTGATTCTTACTCACCGAGCCTTGTGTGTTTCAACCGTTTTTCCATGGCATTACCTCTTAACTGTGTCAGGCTTTAGACACTTGTTATTAATCTTCTTGTAGCTACATCCACCAATTCTTAATGCCAGATGACGTCCAGGAACCTTTGCTTCCCGTGAAGCTCTCAGTCTGAAGTAGACCAATTTTTCCTCTTCTTGACTCTTTCACCGAGCCATAAAAAACAAAAAACCCAGAAATCCCTAGCTTGTTTCTTGGTTTCTAAGAAACTGATTCCCTTATCAGTTTTGTCCGTATGAGTTCATCTTCCTTAAGCCACTTGCAGAAACCAATCCCGAGAGTACCACTTGTAACTCTAACTTGAGCTAACACCTTTTTTTTTCTTATACCAGAAAACCCTGCAACTCTCTCTGTTTCACCAGTTTTCGTTTCTATCTTTTGATTCTTCCTCATGTGTTCTGATGCTTATAAATTTTGACTGAATCACCATCAATCTTCATGTCAATGTACCACATAGATCACATACCTTGACCTCTCCTCCAGCAAAGACAACATGTACACCGTCTTGTACCGCTGTTTAGACTCAAACAGAACACGCCGGCTAACCATCTTGTTAGAAAGACTTTCGATACAGTTCCCCAACATGCTCTGTTGCTTGATGACATCGAGAATTCTCCTCACAGAACATGCAGTCTCCTATGCTCATACAGTTGTTGTCGTGCCATCATTAACTTCTTTGATGCACAAAAACTTAAACTGAATAAATGCAAGAAACCCTTTAAAACATAACTTCCGCTTCCGCATCTCGTGACTTTGATGATACTCCCAAACTTAACCCTTTTAAGACTTTCTCAAACTTTGTGGTTGCAGCGGAAACCACACTTAAAGTCTTCAAACACTTTGTACTTCTTTAAACATGTCATGTTTCCCTTTTGATCTTTCTTCCTTTGCATGAAGCTCTAACATCATCTCCACCTTGATCCAAATCTCTTTAATAGGCAGATAACAACCACCTATATAGATCGATCAGCCTTGAACACTCTTGGTACCGCCATTATGAGTAATGGAACCCGCCGCCTAACATCCAATCTCGTTAAGAAGACTTTCGATATCAACCTTGTTCAACTCCCTTGAGATGAGTGTTATTGAATCAACACCTTGTGCTTCCTTGAAGACGATGAACTCGCACTTTCCTTGAAGAACAAATAAATACTTTTTATCTTTCTTCTTTGCGATTCTTCGATCTCTTTTACACCCGCAATCAAAACCTGGATTGCTCTGATACCACTTGTTAGGAATTATGGATCGTTTGATTGCCCTAACTACTTAACACATATAATTTGATCACCGAGTTCCCGGCCTCTAGCACGGTACGTCTCGGGTGGAAACCGTCTCCCACAACATCTACTATCAATCAAAAGGGTTTACACAAACGCTCTAAGCGTTCTCCTCGTGTAAAACATAACACCATACGAAGAACACAACATAGAATAAGAAAGATCAAAGAAACTCTCTCCCGCAAAGACATGACTCAAACAATGTTTTGCTTAGTTTCTTCTTTACCCCGATCTCTCTTTAGCTTTCTCTTGTTCTTGTGTCCTCGGATCCTCTCGTCTTTAGGATGATCTTATACGACCTTAGCATATTCATATTTATACCAAAACATAACCCGACTTTGTCTTCTTGTAGTTTCCTTTTCCTATATAACTTACCTTTTCACGTTTACTTGCAGATAAAGGATTAAGCTCTTGTTGGACTTGCTGGACCCACAAACGAATAGGGCTTGAAGTTGGGCCTATTATCTTTATATCTCCCGCGGAGGAGGAGACGGGGGCTTTGCGTCCCCACTCATTTACTACATCCATAGCCATGTTCAAGAAACGCGGGGGCGCCGAGGGCGTTTAATCGGTGGGCGGTATGTTGTTGTTCAGTTGTAAGCTCTTGTAATGAAGATGTTATGTTACTGGAAGTTAAAATACCAAAGAAAGAGGGTAAATTGGAAAAACAAAAAGTGTGGCGGCTCGTTTGCAGAGTTCGAAGGGGTTGGAGAAGATGATGCACGTAAATTACAAATTTACCCTTCATTTAAGTTCAAATAAACTCAATAAGATGACTAAGAGCAACATTATCAACACGTCCTTCTTGCTCGTCCTTCACATTTACCAAGGGGGACTAAAGAGGACCAAGGCAAAAAATTCTTAAAAAGAGACGTCCCGGTGCTCGTCCTTCTTCTTCCTTCTTCTTTTTCATGTTTGGTTTGCTTTTTTTTTATTTTAAGGACTATCAATAGGACTTTGATAATGATGCCCTAAGAGCACCTCCAATGGTTTACCCACCATTGGAGTCCTTAGAATTAGAATATTGTTTTTTTTCTTTTTTTGAATAGTTAAGAACTCTAACCTATAATTGTATGGTGTTTTCTATTATGAAGTTCTTAGAATTTTTTTTTTTTTTGAATTGAATCTTAGAACTTTGGAATTTTTATTTGGGTAAACAAAAACAAATCTAAATTGAAAATGCTGTTATAATATTGCTAACGAATATGACGTGAAATGTTTAAAAATGTGAAATACATGTTTAGTGCTCATCCTAAGTTGTAGCCTGTCCACTCGTGATTTTAAGGAATAACACACTACTACACGAACTTCTTTTCTTGCTTGCTTGTCCACTCGTCGAGCTCTTATCCCCTGCTGAAACCGTGCTCAGCAGCAGCTCAGACAACATAGAGGGACAACTCTGGTTCAAGTGCTTGAACCCTTCAGACTTCATTACAGCTGCACCAACACACACACACATCACAGTGATCACACTACCTCTTTAGCTCTTCCTGGATTCTCTTCAGGGATAGTATCTTTGAAACATATTAAAAATTTCACCATATTTGGAAAAAAACATATACATATCTACTGGTTTTACTTATTCATTACAGCTACACATCTTTAATGGATCCCTAAAGCAACAAGCACCACGTGCCAAGAACCAGGTGAACAAAGAGATAGTAAAGCAATAAGCAACACTAACTGAGTCGTATGTTCATAAAAAAAATGGTACTGACTTGACAAGTTACACATAGTGTATGGCACAACTGAATCTTTCCAGAATGGAACTCACCATATAACTCGGTGATGGATCCGGTTTCAATTCCTCCTGTTCACAGTACATACAAAGTAAGATCATATGCTTTGTGGCTTTTTGATTGAAGCCTTTTCATTGTTCTGAAGAATTACAAACAACACTCAGTATAATTACAGAGCAAGATCTGACAACAAACCATTTCATATTCACCTTGAAACCTCAACCTCTGAGAAACCCGCGGATGGAACCAGCCGTTCCACGCTTTCTAGCCTGCACATTCAATTATAAAAGTGTAAATAAAATTGCTGGTTGATCTCTAGATTATTTTGATGCAATGCAAAGATGATGTTTGATTGAAACCTTTTCATTGTGAAACAAGTCCTCTGCAACGGCTTCCCTCTGCTTCCTCTTCTTTCTTCACCTGTATCGCACACTTCCCTCTGTTTGATTTAGAGACCTTAAGCATATATGGTTGTTTCGATTTGCCAAGTTAAGAAAAAAGAACAAAACAACACAAAGAAATAAAATTTACTCTGCTAGTAGACTTAACTACAAAGCATCATACCTCTCAAAATCGAATCCCTCTATCAATACCCAGATTTACTAATAACTTTGTTCCTACTAAGTTTGATATCAGACACGAACATGTCTCTGAGGTATCTCGTCTTAGTAGGAGAAGTGGATACTCTGAGGCAATCAGCATTCATCCCTCACAAGACGACAGAATCCAGGGTGGGAGAAGAGGTGGAGAGGGCGGCGATGGGAATTAATCTCTTGAAAGAGAGGGAGGAGTCGGGAGAAGAGTGGCGGATTCCGATTTGGGGCTTTGGGGGAGTTGAGGAAGCAGAGGCCGGAGGAGTCTGGAGAAGAGTCGGGATCGCCTTCCTTTCGCCATACAGGTTTTTTTTTTTCATCGCCAGTCTGAATGATTTTTTTTTTAACACAATCCTCCACCTCACCAATCAGACACTGCCAACACATTAAGGATTGATCCTTATGTTACACCAAATATTATATGTTTTTTTAATCAGTTTACCTAAGAATTAGAGCTAATAATTGCTTACCATCCCGCGTTGCGGATGCCCTAAGGTTTAGGTGTCGAGCTTGGTTGCTGAAAGCGAATGAAAGTACCAAAACACCACGCCGGATATTATGTCACTTGTTGTTGCATGTTGCAACTATAATTATATACAAATACATGTAATATCTGCCCTAAAGATATTCTCCGATTAATCGATTCGATTCGCCGTTAGGGTATATACATAGTGGGGTTTCCGACGGAACCTGCGGCGAAAGAAAATCTATTAAATAAGGCGGGGTTTTTTGTTGTTGTTTATTGTATTAACTAGGAATGGAACCCTTGCGATGTCGCAGGGAAAATCTATATTAATAATAATATATAAAAATATGATTTATAAAATTAGTTTTAAATTATTAATAAAAATATAAAGTTATTATAAGAAGAAGTAATCTCTTTAATTTATTTTGGCTTAATATTTCTAATAAAATAGGAAAATATATATATATATATATAAGCAAAATAAATTGTTTTAGAAAATTCTTCAAATACTTTTCGTAATGGTGAACCGGAGAAAACAGTAGAATATAAAGTTGATTTAAAAGATGGTTTTTTAGGATATTTTTAGATTATGTAAAACACTTTTTGATTAAACCTACAAGATACCTAAATACCAAAATATATGGTGAAAAAATCTCTAATCATAGCTGCGTGTGTTTTTTTTTCTTTTATTTTTAAAAATAAAATTAGTAAATTAAATAATTGAATAATTATCTAATAATTAACTGAGATGATGTATGTTATTTTAATGTGATCTTTGAAATGAGTTGTAGAAAACCGTATGATACAAAAAATGATTTAAAGATGAAAATTTAATATATGTATATATATATATAGATTAATTAAAACAATTTTTAGATTATTTAAAACATTTTTTCTGCAAAAGACCTAAATAGCAAATATATGGTGAAAAAATCTATAATCATAGTTGTGTTTTTTTATTGTCTTTCATTTTTAAAAATAAAATTAGTAAACGTCCATTTTTATGTCCCTCAGTTTCATTTTTATTTTTCATTTTTATATCCCTCAGTTTATTGTCCATTTGTTTCACTATGATCATACTTGTTCAATAAGTTATTAATGGAATCAAGTAGTTACAGAAAAAAATATAGAATCTCATTAATTTGTTTTAGTTTTTAATATATATATATATATCCCATATTCTTCAGTGTCTTAAAGAGAATTGTTCCTCATTCAAATCTAATTGGGTGTTGTTTGAACAATTCTGTCTCATCTTTCTCAGTTATAATTAGTTTTACACATACACATATGAAAGGGGACATCAAAAGAGTCAGAAAATAGAAAGAGGCTCTTAGATCAGTTCTTCTGGCAAAACATCAGATACCAAGTAAGAAATATACAAAAAGTGAAAATCGAGTAGAAAATATTATAATTAGTAAAAACTTAGAAAGTACCAATTTCAGAGACAAAATAAGTTTGAATTCCATAAGTAATCTTAGTTGGCCAAAAAGAATATATGATTCACTCCATCTCCTCTCCTCTTATGCAATCCAAAACATTTTAAAAGAGATATATGCCGCTTCAGATAAAACAACAACAACTGATTAATTTATTTTCCTATAATAAACAAAACAAGGGTTGTGTCTTTTGGTATTAAATATAAAAAATAAAATAAAAGGTTGTGACTTTTGAGAAGTAACGATTCACAAATAAAACATTAAGACACACTGTTTAGATTAGTAACCGGTAAAGAAACAATAAAAGTTTGTTGAGAAATTTTATTTTGAAAAGGTTGCGTTTCTTGAGAAGTGTTGTGTCTGTTGCCGAAATAAAAAGAGAAGCGCTGTGTCTTTTTGAAAATTAAACGTAAAGTTGAATTATTAGCCGATGGGTGATGCTGTCATACATTTAATTGTAACTAAAACTTGACCATTAGATAGTATAACAAAGTAATCTCTACCGTCTGATTTGACTTTTATTTTCCTATAAAAAATGTTGACCTCATCAGAGACAAAGAAAAGTTGTTCTTCACCATTTTATTTGATGAATGAAAATTATACTTTGAGAAAGATATAGACATAAATTATTTATCGATATTCAAAATAATAGTTTCAATAGTCGCATTTTTTAATTTAAAATTTTATTCTTTTGAATATTTTTGAATATGAATAGTCACAACTTTTCCATACAAATAGTTACATTCTTTCATTTAAGTAGTTATTTTAAAAAGATATTTTTTAGAGTGGTTTGTTGAAAAGACACATATAAATTGAACATTAGAAAATAAACACATAACCTTTCAGTTCTATACCAGTATTTTTTGTTAACAACGTTTCATTTAAACATCTTCTAAAAATTTGTAACCAAGTAACTTCATAGAACTATTTTTCACCATTTTATCATCAATTAGATTAGCAAAAATTTTAATTTTAGAAAAAGTATAAACATAGACTATTTATAGATTTTGAAAAGATTTCTTTGAAAAGTCACATCTTTTCAATTTAAATAGATGCATTTTTTAATAAAGAAAAGACACAACCTTTTAAGTAGTCGCATCTTATTATATAAAGTAGAGCTCTTCTCTCACGTGAAGGAGCCACATCAGTATTTCGATTCACCATGTTGCGACACCTGTCCCCCTTCTTCTAAACTCACCGTATCATTTATTTCGTCTTGGGTTTCTTTCACGTTGACGTTGGGCTGCCCACACACGACAAGGCCCGTCGAACTCTACGTTCAACAATAAGACTTATATGCTGCGTTTTGGATTAGGGTTTGCGGTGTCTCCACCATTTCTCCATCGAGGATCTTTCGTCTTCTTCATCCGATGTGAGATGATGCAGTAACCGATTCCCCCTCATAAAGCCCTATTAATCAATCACACACGATCTCCATTGAATGTGACTGTAACGACCCGAAATCTTTAAACCGAAATTGGTATTCGGTTTGATTTAAAATTTGGACCAAGACAATAAACCAATTGCTTATATATTAAATTGTTAATTATAAGTCTCCTAAAAACCTAAAGCTATGTGCCGTCAGTGGAGATTCAAATTTCTCTAAGCCATCTTCTTCTCCATCTCCAGCCACCATGAAAGAGGAGCCATCACACCATTTGAGAAGAGAGACTAAAGCTTATCAGACATGTTTATGGAGAACTGAAGAACGATCGATCAAAACTAAGTATTTCGAAGCCAAATTTTGAGGTTATGTTCTACACTCATAGATCTATGGTTATCAGAAAGCGGATCATCATTTGGATTTTTCATCTAATAGTTATGGTCTTTTCTTTTGGGCTACTCGTTGTAGATCGGATCCGCCGATAAGTCAACTTCATCAGTGTTTTTCCGTTGATCTAGAAGGAACCAGCAAACGAGCGAGATATCAATCGAAAGATCTCGTTGTCAGCTTTCCAGATCATCTTCCCGATCGTAAAACCAAGGCACGGTTGGAAAGTTATTGACGTTGCTTCTTGGCCAAGGATAAGCTGAAGCTTTAGTGATGCAGATACAGTTCCGACCAGTCTCAGTGTAAAGGCCAAACGGCCGATCTAAACGAAAGCTTTCAATCTGGAAATTTGTAAGTAAGTTGTTGATTCTTTTATCTATCATCTCCAACAAGCGGATCGTTATTTCGAGTTATTATCTGAGAATTATGCTTGTTTTCGTGAGAGGTGTTTGTGCAGTCTGCGTTTGTGACCAGCCTAGGTGGGAAGCCATTTTGGTTGATCAAATCGTGTCTGATCGGAGTAAAGTCGGTGGCTACGGACAGAGGACATCTAGCACTACATTATGAACGGAGGGATTGAAAAGTTAACGGTCAGTTCTTGGGATATTCATCTATTTTCTTTGAAGTTTAGTTCTGCCAGAATTATCATATCTATTTATTTTCAGAGAGTTCCAGAATTGCTGTTTCAGAGTCGTCAAGGTTCATTATGTGTTTTCTCAGGTTATTTTCAGAACTCGTGGCAAAGGTGAGGATCTATCCCGTAAACTCCGTACCAGTATAGAATTCTTCTATCGTAGTTTAGATTTCGAAACATGAATTAAGTCTGTTTGAGTCGTGATTGATAGATAGTTTATTCATTGTAAACCGGAATCAGGGGTCTAGAGGATTCAACTATTGTTTGGATGTTTGATGATAAATGTTGAGATATATATATATATATGTATGTACATAGTTATATAGTAGGGACTATGTGTTGTGCGGGTTCAGAGATGTCTGAGCTATTGACCAGATGTGGTGTGCGGGGGTTCGGGGATGCCTGAGCTAGCGACGCAGATATGGTGTGCGGGGGCCCAGAGACGTCTGAGCTAGCGACGCAGATTTGTGTGTGGGCGGGGTGCAGAGACGTTTGCATATCTACGCAGATTATGGTGTGCGGGGGTGCAGAGACATACTGTACTAGCGACGCAGAGTATGTATTATATCCTTATGAGGAAATGCGGGGTGTATGGATTAGCTGTGTGCTATCATCGCATTGTTTGTGTTTGTGTGATGCTTTAGGCATCGTGTGTGTTCATGTTAGAGCTAGACTTCCATAGCGGGAGTTCTATTACTCAAGTCAGTGGTTTGCGGATTAGCATCCCATACCTCACTGAGCGACTCCCCTGTTGCTCACCCCTCGTTTCTTCCCCTTTCAGGTGAGACTGACGGACATAAGTGATTGATATCGGATGGGTGCTTTGGAAGTTTTATTTCTTATTTTCAGACTTCGGTTTTATGCTTTTATCGATATTTTCCAGGATTTATTTTATTTATGCTATTATTGGATTATGGTGTTGAGTTTGACTTTTGAGAAGTAATAAATGGAGACTTTTATGAGATTATTATTTATTATATTATTTTGAAAAATCGGGGTATTACAATTTGGTATCAGAGCGGGTTCCGTCCCGGCTCCGACCCGGGATGGCGATTTGTGGGACTGGATTTTAATCGGTTTTAGAAGTTTTTCAAAACATTTTGGGAATTGGAGGGATTTTAAAAATAAAAGTAACTAGCACCTTTCTGTTCGATAACTTCTAACCCAAATGCCTTTTTATGACGATGAGTTTACTCATCGTTATCTGTTCTCTAGCCAACATGGTTTCAGCCATATGTTCAACAGATGGAAGATGTCACAGTTTGTCAGATTGCTCAGGTGTTTATCAGTTTCGTCAACCGTGTTCGGAGAGTGTGAGTGGATTTGTGATGTTTCTACCACCACATAACTTTAAGCTGTCACTGTGCGAGTTTTTGGTTACTGGAGCTTATTTTGTGTGAAAGGTGAGCCATTGGTTGGCATGTGTTATTCTCGTGTATGAGTAAATTGACTATTTTGGAGGTATGATCAGTTTGTAAACTCGTGGGGATCGCTTTTGGATTGGGATTGCGGCATCTTGTGTTTTGTATATAATGGAGTTAAGCTTGGTTTGGTTTGCCATATTTTGGCGGTGTTGACCGGTTCAGATTTTGTTTAAGCTATTAAGATTCAGACAGCCGGCACACAAAGATTGGGGACCACTGGCGTTCACCGAGATGTACCAGTTCTACTTGGAGGGGTCGATTTCATCGGAGACTTAGCAGAGATGGAGCTGGATTTCTATGATGTTATACTTGGAATGGATTGGCTGTCACGTCATCGAGTGGTACTAGATTTCCCAAGAGCAAGAATTCATATCTCTAGAGGTGATGGGAATATCACATTTCAGTGTATTCAGGCTTACCGAAGAATTTCATTCATTTCCATGTTGCATGCTGAGGATCTATTGGAGAGAGGAGCAGAGAGATTTATGGCTACTATTTTGATGGATAAGGATGATGGACATCATGAGTTGCAGGATATTCTAGTGGTTGCAGAGTTTGAGGATGTATTCAAAGTCTTAAAGGGGCTACCACCAGCCAATGTAGACGCTCTTATGATTGGGTTGGAACCAGGGACATAACCGGTTTCAGAAGCGCAGTACCGTTTAGTACCAGCAGATATAACTGAGTTAAAAAAAAACAGCCGGATAAACTCTCGGATAAGGTTTTCATCAGGTCGAGTACTTCACCATTGGGAGCATGTACATAGGACGGGATTTTGTACATGTTATGGACATTATGAGCTTGTGGTGATGCTGATTAGGTTTTCGAAATGCACCGGTAGCATTCGAGAAACTTACGAACGATGTCTTTCGTCAGCACTTGGATAAGTGCACGATTGCATTCATCGACGATATCATGATTTATTTTTAGAGCAGAGAGGAGCATGCGGAGCATTTACATATTGTGTTGGTTAAGCTGGAGAGCATCAATTAGTTGCTAGCTTGGTAAGTTTTTCTTTTGGAAGGAGAAGGAAAAAAAATTGGATTTTGGGTAATGTGGTTCCGAAAGCAAGAGTTGCCAAGATTTGGAAAATATCGCTACGATTTCAGCGCGGCCTACATCTAAAAGTTACATAGATTAGAAGTTATATTTTATTGGCCTGTTATGAAGAACAATGTTGCTACATTTGTATTGCAGTGTCAGACATGTCAGATGGTTAATGTTGAGAATCTGGTGCTTAGCGGGTTATTGCATGATCAGCCATTACCATAGTGGAAATAGTATTTGGTGGCTATGGATTTGTGACTGTTTTACCAAAAAAAAAAAAAAAAAGATTCATGTGGAAAGAATGCTATTTGAGTTATTGAGGTTATACTCACCAAGTCTGTTCATTTTCTAGTGATTACGAAAACAAATGGAGCTGATCAGTTGGCACAGATGTATATCAAAGAGATTGTGAGATTGCATGGAGTTCTTGTTAGCATGTATAAGATTGGGATACTGAGTTCACATCTACTTTTTGGGGAGCCTTTCAGAAGGCGCTTGGGACAAAGGTCCACATGAGTACATCCTACCATCCACAGACAGATGGCAGGCAGGGAGGACTATTCAGACATTGGATGATATGCTCAGAGCTTGCGTTTTATGTCGGGAAGGAAACTGGGGGAAGTATCTACATCTAGCAGAGTTTTTTTTTCTACAACAACACCTATCATTCGAGTATGAGATGGCACCAGATGAGGCAGTTTATGGTAGGCCTTGTCGTACACCACTTTTTGGACAAAAGTGTGGGAGAGTTAAGATTTGAATCAGCAAAGTTCAGGAGATGGTAGAGCAAGTTGAGGTGCTCAAGGTTCGGCTTAAGGAAGCCCATGACCGTCAAAAGAGTTATGCAAATCAGCACAATAAAGATTTGGAGTTTTAGGTGCGAGACTTAGTATATATGAAAATGAGGCCATCTCAGGAAGGATCTAAGACTCGAAAGCTAAAGAAGTTTAAACCAAGTTATATGAAACCATACCCTATTTGGAGCGGATTGGAGTAGTGGCTTATAGTTTAAAGTTATCAGCAGAGTTGTCAGGGTTTCAGGACGTAATCCATATGTCAGTTTGAGGAAGGTCAGGAAAGAGAAAAAAAAATTCATTTTTGCAGCAGCCGCCAAATGATCATGGTAAAAAAAAAAAAGATTCTATACACTTTGACAGTCAATTGAGATTATAAACCGGCAAGTAAAAAAAAAAAAGGTTCAGGGGATGATGACCATGTTGGTCAAAGTTTGTTGAGAGCAACAAGATCTAGGAGGAGATCTGGGAAACCGAGACTCAAATAAATTGAATGTTCAGAGTTTTTTTTTGGATGGTATTGGACAGTCGACTCATGATTTGAATTCGAGGACGAATTCTCTATTAGTGGGGGAGAATTGTAACGACCCGAAATCTTTAAACCGAAATTGGTATTCGGTTTGATTTAAAATTTGGACCAAGACAATAAACCAATTGCTTATATATTAAATTGTTAATTATAAGTCTCCTAAAAACCTAAAGCTATGTGCCGTCAGTGGAGATTCAAATTTCTCTAAGCCATCTTCTTCTCCATCTCCAGCCACCATGAAAGAGGAGCCATCACACCATTTGAGAAGAGAGACTAAAGCTTATCAGACATGTTTATGGAGAACTGAAGAACGATCGATCAAAACTAAGTATTTCGAAGCCAAATTTTGAGGTTATGTTCTACACTCATAGATCTATGGTTATCAGAAAGCGGATCATCATTTGGATTTTTCATCTAATAGTTATGGTCTTTTCTTTTGGGCTACTCGTTGTAGATCGGATCCGCCGATAAGTCAACTTCATCAGTGTTTTTCCGTTGATCTAGAAGGAACCAGCAAACGAGCGAGATATCAATCGAAAGATCTCGTTGTCAGCTTTCCAGATCATCTTCCCGATCGTAAAACCAAGGCACGGTTGGAAAGTTATTGACGTTGCTTCTTGGCCAAGGATAAGCTGAAGCTTTAGTGATGCAGATACAGTTCCGACCAGTCTCAGTGTAAAGGCCAAACGGCCGATCTAAACGAAAGCTTTCAATCTGTAAATTTGTAAGTAAGTTGTTGATTCTTTTATCTATCATCTCCAACAAGCGGATCGTTATTTCGAGTTATTATCTGAGAATTATGCTTGTTTTCGTGAGAGGTGTTTGTGCAGTCTGCGTTTGTGACCAGCCTAGGTGGGAAGCCATTTTGGTTGATCAAATCGTGTCTGATCGGAGTAAAGTCGGTGGCTACGGACAGAGGACATCTAGCACTACATTATGAACGGAGGGATTGAAAAGTTAACGGTCAGTTCTTGGGATATTCATCTATTTTCTTTGAAGTTTAGTTCTGCCAGAATTATCATATCTATTTATTTTCAGAGAGTTCCAGAATTGCTGTTTCAGAGTCGTCAAGGTTCATTATGTGTTTTCTCAGGTTATTTTCAGAACTCGTGGCAAAGGTGAGGATCTATCCCGTAAACTCCGTACCAGTATAGAATTCTTCTATCGTAGTTTAGATTTCGAAACATGAATTAAGTCTGTTTGAGTCGTGATTGATAGATAGTTTATTCATTGTAAACCGGAATCAGGGGTCTAGAGGATTCAACTATTGTTTGGATGTTTGATGATAAATGTTGAGATATATATATATGTATGTACATAGTTATATAGTAGGGACTATGTGTTGTGCGGGTTCAGAGATGTCTGAGCTATCGACCAGATGTGGTGTGCGGGGGTTCGGGGATGCCTGAGCTAGCGACGCAGATATGGTGTGCGGGGGCCCAGAGACGTCTGAGCTAGCAACGCAGATTTGTGTGTGGGCGGGGTGCAGAGACGTTTGCATATCTACGCAGATTATGGTGTGCGGGGGTGCAGAGACATACTGTACTAGCGACGCAGAGTATGTATTATATCCTTATGAGGAAATGCGGGGTGTATGGATTAGCTGTGTGCTATCATCGCATTGTTTGTGTTTGTGTGATGCTTTAGGCATCGTGTGTGTTCATGTTAGAGCTAGACTTCCATAGCGGGAGTTCTATTACTCAAGTCAGTGGTTTGCGGATTAGCATCCCATACCTCACTGAGCGACTCCCCTGTTGCTCACCCCTCGTTTCTTCCCCTTTCAGGTGAGACTGACGGACATAAGTGATTGATATCGGATGGGTGCTTTGGAAGTTTTATTTCTTATTTTCAGACTTCGGTTTTATGCTTTTATCGATATTTTCCAGGATTTATTTTATTTATGCTATTATTGGATTATGGTGTTGAGTTTGACTTTTGAGAAGTAATAAATGGAGACTTTTATGAGATTATTATTTATTATATTATTTTGAAAAATCGGGGTATTACAGTGACCCTGGAGAGTGCAAGGGGGTGAAGGCTCTGCTATAAAATGTATGAGTTCATGCTTTCGGAATCATACTTCATTCTAAACTAATCAGTAGACAACAAGTTTGAGTCATGGCTAATGATTTTGTTTCTCTCTCCAATCTACAGACTGGCAGCTCTTCCTCCTCCGTTCGAGCTCGCCTGCTTACGATTTTGGGAGGCCATGAACGTCCGGCGTGGTGGAGAGCTTTTGAGAGTCGACATGCTCCTTCTTGATTCTCAGGTGATCTATTTTACTGCTATTTTTGTTTATAGTTTGAGTTAGACATTCGGTTAGATTCTATACCCATCGCCACCGTTCTGATTCCAGATTATTAAAATTCATTGTATTTTGGATTTCCTGCTGTAGATTTATGGTAGAGCCATTATTCATGTTTTGATGTTTGATTTATTTTATGGGATCTCTTATTTTATTTACAGTGTTCATATTTTACGTCTGAGAAAGTTAACTGTTTCTGCCTTTTAGTTGATGTTTATATTATAGATTATATTTTATTGGGTCACTCAGAGAAATGTGTTGGTGACCTTCCAAGTTGGTGAAAGTTTGATTTTTTTTTCTCTGTGTAAAACCAGAGAATGATAAAGAGAAAAACAATATAAGCTTTATTCACGTTGGAGTTGCTTTAGTTTCACTTTCTTACAAGTCAATCAACATGATTTTTGTAATTCTTTTATAATATTTTCCTCTCAATTATCTTTTGTTTGAGGTATATCAGATGGTGAACAAAGAAGAAGATTGTCTTCCTCCTGCGACAGAGACGTTGAGATGTTATTCTCCTGTTCTACGACTCCTCTTGCGGAGCTAGAGACTATTCAAAGCTTAGAAATCATGGAACCATCCTTTCTCTCTCCCGTTTGGTATATTATCATTCTTTACTTACTCTTCAGTTTTGAGCTCTTCCCTTCACCACAATCTAAAGATAGTTGAAAGCTTTAGGTATGGTCTGACTGTTTCTTTCAGTTCAATACGTTATAAAAGTTATCTCTTTTGGTTTAGTTTAGGTTGGACATTCAAACAGATTATTATAGCTTTGCTGGATCATTTATGTACTCCAGTTTGATTTTTGTTTTCCAGGTTGCTGTTGGTTTTTTTCAACTAGAATTTAAAACTTTTTGTTTATTCTACGTTGTAGTTCTTCTATATTCTTCTATATTTTGCCTACTGCTCTGTTACTTTTGTAGATGATCTCCATTAACAAGACTTACGTTTACATGAATAAGATGAATCAGGTAAAGGACTGTTTTCCATGCTTCTAAAACGCTTTGAAAGGCACTCATACGCGGTGAAACAGGTAAAGGCTTCATATTCCCACAATGTATGTTTAATGTCTCTAAAGCTCTGTCAAACATATATTTATGCACAATATCTTAATACAAAACTGGCTTACAGACTGAGAATTAATTGTGTATACACAAACGAACAGGTCACTGGAATATAGCAGGCTTAAAGCTAGGTTTTTTCTTTTGGAGACGAACCAAAGGTACTCATACATCTTAGTAATGAACATGTATGAATAATGTTCTAATTTTCTTACTTAACATTGGTGATTAACAAAAGTGAGGATGATATGGCTTCATTGTAGGCATTATATGGGAAAAGATTTAGAATCAATTGTGCAAGGGAACTCCAGACTCTGGAGTAACAGCTCTCTTAAACATATTTGCTCCAGAAAAGTGTGTATGTATATCTTTCCTTATGGGCACATACATAAACGAACACATCTTTGTAAGATGTTTGAATTTGTGCAGATATAAATGTATGTCTAACTATTGTAAGTGATTTATAAAGATGCGTGCAAAACAGTGAAAATATCTTTCGCTTACATATGTTCCTTTGTGAAAGAAAATAAAGATGTTTTATATTCCATCCTTTGTTTCATACATATTAAAATATATTTTTAAATTTTGATTGTAAAGACATCACTTTATAATTAAATATTCATTTCTAACCAGATTTTATTTGGTGATTAAATATTTTTGATAACATTTAATAAATACAAATTCTATAAACAGTAATTGGTTTTTGTTTTCTTAATATATCATTATTTAACTAATAAAAATATCAAAAACGTGTTTTTAATCGAATATTAGTGTGTATGTATATCTTTCCTTATGGGCACATACATAAACGAACACATCTTTGTAAGATGTTTGAATTTGTGCAGATATAAATGTATGTCTAACTATTGCAAGTGATTTATAAAGATGCGTGCAAAACAGTGAAAATATCTTTCGCTTACATATGTTCCTTTGTGAAAGAAAATAAAGATGTTTTATATTCCATCCTTTGTTTCATACATATTAAAATATATTTTTAAATTTTGATTGTAAAGACATCACTTTATAATTAAATATTCATTTCTAACCAGATTTTATTTGGTGATTAAATATTTTTGATAACATTTAATAAATACAAATTCTATAAACAGTAATTGGTTTTTGTTTTCTTAATATATCATTATTTAACTAATAAAAATATCAAAAACGTGGTTTTAATCGAATATTTTTTTATAAATAATTGTCTTTTTGAAACAGAACACATAATTATTTAAAACAGCTAAAGATAAGGTTAAAGAGAATTCCATAACTTGCAGCAAAAAGAAAACGGAAGCTAAACAAAACAATTAGTTGCTATTTTTTAACAAGAAGGTATAACTGATAAAACTACAAAAGAGTGTTTGTTGTTTACTCATGGAGCGTTATGGGTTTTGCAAATACAATAAAGTAGCAACAAAGGAGCCACATGACTATAACCTGGAAAATGAACCACATTAATCTCATAAAGCTCTAGCTAGACTCCAGCAATTCTGTCAAATAACAAAATGATCAAACTCAAATAGTCTAATTGTCGAAATAAACAGTGAGGAGAAACATCAAATTCAACAACTCTGAGCAAGCGCGGAGCTCCGCCCGTAAAATAAAAATTAGACAAATAATTTATAACACAAATAAATTATATCCCATTATACAACAAGTAAATTATATCCCGTCCGTAGGGCGGGTCTAACCTAGTATATATAAAAGAACTTTTTCATGGGTGTCCACATGGGATGCCAGCCTGGAAATTCGCTTCCCCTGCATCCGACACGTGTCTCCTTTAATGAAACGCTGCGTCGCGTGTTGTCTCCGTCTGGGCTTACGTTTTGGGCTTATATCATGTATTGTTAGCGGCCCATCGATACCTAACTGTGCACAAATCCTAAGTCGAGATGGTGAACGCATTTGTTTGTGTTCAGCGTATCCTTTCGATCGGCGGTGACGATTGTGATTCCTCTGTCTTTAATTTACAAATACATGAACCCCAATTTAATTCTTCGTACTCATCACCAGTTTCATCCACCTTTCAGGTTTCGACTTCAATCCCTTTTATTTCTCCAATTACAAATCTTAATTACTGCTCTTAAATTTCATCAAAGTTCTCATCGGATTCCTCCACGGCCGTTGTAAGGAGATTAATGTTGAGTATTATAAATCTGTAGCAGACAACGCTATCTAAGCACACTATCTCACGATTCCTTTATTAAGTTCTTCGATTTTTTTTGGTCGAAACTAATGATTATTTTGTGTCCATTCATGCTACAGACTCTGGCGTGAGGCGTTTTGCTCCTCGCCTTCGGATCATCTTTCTCTATGTAGTGAGCGAGTTCCCATCAGAAGCAGGAGATTCCAAGTCTCTGCTGCTAGCTCTGCTAATGGCGCTCCGCCCAAGAGTTTTTATTACGATCTGATCATCATCGGAGCTGGTGTTGGCGGCCACGGAGCTGTTTACACGCCGTTGAAAAGGTGACTTCGCTTCTTATTACGAAACAGTTAAAGGAAATGCTCAACATCATTGTGAAACCCGAACACACTGTTTTTTTTTGTTAGAACATGAATCAGTTTTTCTGTAATAAGAACTGAGATTTTTGCTGTAATAAAAGATGATCTCTGCTTACAAAAAAACAGAGATGAATTACTCTGTTTCTTTACGATTGGAATTGCTCACTTTTATTTAATGGAACCATTGTATTGATTTTAGGGACTTAAAACTGCCATCATTGAAGGAGATGCTGTTGGAGCGAATTGCGTTAACAGAGGCTGTGTGTGCCTTCCAAAGCTTACTTGCATTAATCTTTGCGGTCCTCACAAAATGTTTTCGACCGACTCCTATCTTAAGAAAGAAGGTGAATTCATGGGATCTTCCTACTGCTTCTTTATGAAAAGGTAATCACCAAAAAACCTATAGGATATTCAGTCCGTATATAATCTCCCCTCACTAATTTATTTAAGAGTATTGTCCACTAAATTCTGTAATAATTCATCCCAGCTGCTGGATCCAACTAACATTGAATTAGGGAGGATCTACCACCTTACAGTTTTCAGTATTTCTCTCTGCGATCTCTTTGTAATTTCACATAAGATTGCTAGATATAGAGTTTCTAGCAATCAGATGATATCTTAATTTCTCTCCAGTTAGTTGGCAGAGAAGCAAGCCAAATTAATAGTCAATTTTTTTATTATTTGTGTTGCTCTGACCCATATATTGAAACATCTATGTATGACATGCACACACTGCCATCTACCAATCTAGCAGGAACTGTTTTCATGTAGTGAAGGTTGTGAAAGTGCAGTTAAGAGATGTGGTGGTTGCCTTCGGGTGCAGGGAAATATGGAGTGCCATTTCTCTTCATAATATCATTTGTAGTTCTCGGTTTATTTACGGTTATGGGTATAATAAGATATTGGTTGCAACCATGGTTGATAAACAATCTTTGCATCACCATGACCATATTATAGCTAAAAGAATGTTAACAAAGGTAAAGTTTTTACTACTTATACTGTTCTCTGTTGGCGTGTTTTGTATAATTTATTTTTCATTTTTGACATTTCTTGGAGTATGTGTTCAAGGATTTCCCTGGAAGATGATGGGATTTGCATGGTCACCACGGACTTCACCGTCTGAGCATGTCTACCAGCTGAAGACGCTTAGCCTTCTTTGGAAATTTTATGAATTGTCATAGATGTTTCAACTGCTCACAGGGAAATCCATCTGACCGAGTGGTGAGAAAGAACTCAAGATTTAAAACTTATGTAGACATTTTTTAGGGATTCTTTTTGTTTGCAAAGAAATACTCGAACGTTAGATTCAGACCTCTCCCGTTGACGAATTGAACATTTGAGAGGATGTTTAATTCTAACATTTTTATAGCCAAATACTAAATATCCACCAAGTGTTGCTTTTCTTTGAGAAAACTATTAGTCTATTAAATAAGTGGTTGAAAATTGTTCATTTTTCCGCAATCATAATATTTGGTTTGTGATCGTCGCAATCGTGTTTAAAAAAAAAAAAAATTGTCGCAACCCAGTGCTTCAACACATATGCATAACTAAGGCTGACAACACTTACAATTTGAGAAGGATATCAACTCTGAAAATACAAAAAAATTGAATATAGTGTAATGTAGTAAAAAATAAAGGTAAAAATGGATAACCATAAGAAAAACTAATATCAAATGGCAGAATAAAACAAAAATGGATAACCCATCTCTTAGTATATTTGGATTAAAAAGAAAAAAGAAAAAATAGCAATTACCTAAGGACGTCTAAGGACGTCTGTTAATTAAGAGACAAAGGAGAAGGGTTCTTCTGGACACACGTAGCTCTCTCCTTCCTGTCTAATATTCTTCTCCACTTTTTTTTTTCTCTCGATGGATTCTCCCATGGCAATCACTCCGGCCACCACCGCTTCCCTCTCTTTTCCAGTTCCCACTCTTTCGTCTTCTCTACCACAGATTCCAAAATCCGAGTTTCTCTACAGTGAGCGCGGCGGCCAATCTGACGGCGGGAGCGATCACGAAGATGCTGAGCGGAGAAGTAAAGGGGGAGGAGGGGATGACGCCCATCCTGCAAGTCATAGAGATTAAGATGATTCAGCAAGCGCGGGGGAACCAGAAGCAGAGCGTTGAGAGGTACAAGGTCGCCGTATCAGACGGGATCCAGTCTCAAGAAGATATGCTGAGCACCGCTTCCAACGTCCTCGTCAAACAAGGGAGTATTAAAATCAGATCGATCCTTAGACTCACTCGATTCAACTGCAGCCCGAATCGAAGGTAATGATTCTGATGATAAGTTGTGTAGATGATTGATTGTAGAACGAATCAATGTAAATGTTAAACTCTGATTGATTATTACTTCTGTTACTCTATGAAATGCATTTAGCTTCTATGAGATTTTTATGGCAAAAAAAAAAACTCTTAGTGAAATTGATCAAACTCTTATTATAGCAACTGGAAATCACAGGGGTCATATTTACATTTCTCAAGTTTTCAACTTGTATTCTTGTACGTTGATCAAAGTTATGATTGATTCAGTTTAAGGTTCATATTTTTATGATTGATTCAGTTCAATGGTTTACTGAATCTCTTGACTGCCTTAGTACAGCTTTGGAATATTGATGACTGCTACATTGCAGTGGGAAGGGATACCTACATATATCATTGGTATAGGCAGAGGAATAAGTGCCACGATTGATTCAGTTCAATGGGTTTCATGTTCTTGTCTCGATATATCATTAATCTACATGTGCTTGTTTCAAGTTCCATCTCAAACTCTTTCTTCCATCTCAAGTTTTATTATCTAAGAGACACCAAAAGTCTTTAGCAATAATCTATTACTAAATATCTACACATTTAGTAATGTATCTTAAGTTTGTTTCTTAATCTAAAAAAAACTAATAAAATATACTAAGATACATCATTTTGGTCCTAGCAATAAGGATGCTCTTATGGACTGCAGCTTTTTTTCTGAGATATACAAAGAGTATTAATACATAATAACGTGATATTGATGACATTTAAAAAACCCTATATATACACATTACACACTTACATACTATACCAAACAAAATATGCCCGACTTTGCTATTAAAGATGTTAAAACGAGTAAATCTGCCCCAGTTAACCTGTCCCATATAAAACTATCCCATTTACATTCTAAACCTTAAAGCCAATATAACACTGAAATATATTTCATAATAATATATTAAACCTCTTTCTCAAAAAAAAAATATACTAAACCTGATACAATTTATACAAACATTTCATAAAGCATGATTTATTAGTCAGATGTTACAATAACATGCAAAAATCTAACTAATATGTATAATTTTATATAATACAAATAAATATTAAATATATACTATAATCGTATTAATTAATATTTAATTTACATTCCGCCCGTAGGGCGGGCCTACCCTAGTCTTTTCATAAAGAAGAGACACAGCTTTTTATAAGAGAACACTTTTAACGAACAATCGCAATTTTTCACAAGATTTGAGATATCTATAAAAACACACACCCTTTAGAATTAATCGGGATTCCTATTATTAATAGATAGATAAAAGGGAGAATTGCCAAGTGTGATTCAAAACTTGGAGTCAAACCCAAAAGAATACCCCAACTTGGGTCAAAGGCAAAAGTAACCTAAGAGGCTATTGAAATTACAACTATCTCCTTGTGAACAAACAAAAAAACGGTTTTTTTACGTTTCTACCCCTCGCAAGTCGTCTGTTTAGACAGACGACTTGAAAATAAATCGTCCAGACGACTTAACTTAAAGTCGTCTGGACAGTTATTTTTAAACATAATTTAAAAATTTTGTAAAAAATATTTTGATAAGTGAAAAATTGGAATGATGTAATTAACATATGTCTTAAGAGATATAAATTAATATATAACAAATTTCAATTGTTTTCAGCCAAGATGAGTGAAAGTAGTGAGTCATGATATTATTTAGTTTATGTTCATCAACATATGTTGTAGTATTGTATGTGTTCTTAGGGTTAGATTTTGGAAAGCATTAAAACCGTTTTTGAAAATTTTTAAAATTACCTAAGCGTGTTCATTTCTGTGTATAGTAAACACTATTGAAGTATAATTTGATTTTATAACGTGGTTAGTAAGTTAATTTAGTCATTTTAGTTTAGGGGTTCATTTTAGGGTATGGGACGACTTAATATTTAGTCTTCTGTGCACAGACGACTAAATATTAGGTCGTCTGATGTACATTATCAGCCAGAATAAGTCGTCTAAACCGGACCAAACCTTAAAGTTTACCAATGTACTTTTAAAGCTAACCGGATTATTTACCCAATATATAAGGTGATTTTTTTTTGTTTCATTTTCCACGAAATTCAGAAACCCTAACAGTTCTCTCTCACCGGCGATATCAAAGGCGATTCGAATTCCCACTATTTCCGAACAAACCATCGTTCTCAACGTCGGCTATCTATCTCACTTCATTCTCACCGTTGTCGCCGCAGCTTCTTCTAACCCTAGCGCCGCCGATTCCTCTAAACCCTAGCGCCCCCGCTTCCACTATTTCCGAACAAACCGTCGTCCTCGCCACCGTGCTCACCAACGTTCTCACCGCCGCTTCCTCTAAACACTAGCTAGCACCGCCGCTTCTTCTAAACCCTAGCGCTGCCGCTTCTTCTCTGTAAACCGTAGCGCCGTTTCTCTGTAAACCCTAACGCCGGTAAGTCATCAATCTCGAGGAAAAGATGAACATAAAACGTTGTCTCTATCAATTTACTCATTCTCACCGTTTCACGTTTATTTTTTCAGATCTATAACCACAATGACGAGTACTCCAACTCCTTCTGCGACTAATCAGGTCCGCTTGAAATTTTTCTACTGGAAGACTTGTAAGTAAGTCGTCTGGAAAGTCTTCCAACTTGACGACTTAGTAGACGACTTAAATATAAGTCGTCCATTTGGAAGACTTTTCAGACGACTTAAATATAAGTCGTCAACTAAGTCGTCCAGTTGGACGACTTTCCAGACGACTTATATTAAAGTCGTCTACTAAGTCGTCTGGAGTAACAATTAAGGCGTGATTGATTTAGCTTGTGTTCTGACTTCTATTGTTGTCTTTGATTATTTTGCAGACAAAAAGGATGGATATTCCAGAACTCCCCCGTAGGTTATACACATTAGGGGAAGAGCCAGAACCCCAGCATAGCATTTCGTATCATTCGGATAACAACAGGTTGCATGCTGCTCTTAAGGGAGCTCTCACTAAGGAAGAATTTGAAGAGCTCAAGGAGTCGAGATTGGGAGTTTTCATCAAGTTCAAGGAGCAGGGATTTGGTTGGGCTTCAAGGCTGGTTCACCACATGCTCTGTTTAAAGCTGGACATTAAGAAGAAGTACGAGATGTGGTCTCTCGTTGGTCCAGAACCTGTGAGGTTTTCACTGTTAGAGTTTGAAATGATCACTGGTCTAAACTGCGAGTACATCGAGGACCTTGATACACCAGAATGTGAAGTTACCCCAGAGATGGTTTCTTTCTGGGGGATGATGGGAGTTCATCTGGAAGCTGGGCCAACTACTGATCAGATAATAGATGCACTGAAGAGATGCGGGGATTGGACCCCGGAAGATCGCAAGCGGCTCGCGTACCTTTCCATCTACACTGGATTCATTGAAGGGAGAAAGTTTTCAACCGCTACACGAGCTACTCTGGCAAGGCTAGTGATGGATTTAGAACGGTTTGAGAATTATCCATGGGGGAGAGTCTCGTTTAAGGTGCTGATGGACTCTTTGTGGAACAAAGAGATTACTGGCTGTTACACCGTGGATGGGTTTATACAAGTTCTTCAGGTCTGGGCGTACACGGCTCTGCCGGGAATGGGTGCTAGTATTGGTAGTCCCAGAGCAAACAGTCAAAACAGTCCGGTTCCACCGATTCTGGCTTACGATGGCAGCAGAGGCCGCAGATTCATGAAAGCTGCTATCTTGAGTAGTCAGGTACCTTTCCATCTTCACTTAATTAAGTTGTCTGGAAAGTCTTCCAGCTGGACGACTTAGTAGACGACTTATTATAAGTCGTCTGGAAGGTCTTCCAGCTGAACGACTTAGTAGACGACTTATTATAAGTCGTCTGGAAGGTTTTCCAGCTGGACGACTTAGTAGACGACTTATAATAAGTCGTCTGGAAGGTCTTCCAGCTGGACGACTTAGTAGACGACTTATAATAAGTCGTCTGGAAGGTCGTCCAGCTGGACGACTTAGTAGATGACTTTTAATTAAGTCGTCTATTTAGTATTTTGTTTCAAATATCTAACTCGATTCTTCTTCTATTTATGCAGTCCCGCGTGATCAACTTTGTTGAGAAGAAGGACATTAGTGAAATGTGGCCAAAATGGGACTCTGAGGTTGAGGACGTGCCCGCGGAGAACATCATTAAAGTCTTGTATGATCGGAGACCGTGGAAGTGGACCATGGATTGCTGGGAAGTCACTGGTACAAAACGTAAGGTTGTGACTCCATCGAAAAGAGCCAAAGAGATGGTTGTGGTGGAGGTGGAGGAGGAGGAGGAAGACAATCAGAGACCTCGGAAGAAAGCTCGTGAAGAGGCTCCTAAAGAGGCTCCTAAAGAGGCTAGAGAAGAGGCTAGAGAAGAAGCTAGTTGGGTGACCAGAGAGGAGTTGGAAAATATGTTCAACTCCTACACCTCTAACGTAGTTGAAATGATGAAAGATGGGTTTAAGAAGTGCATCAAGGAGATTAAGAAGATGTCCGATAGATTGGAAGCTGTGGAGAAGAAGGTTGGTGTCATCAATCAGGCTACCCCTCAAGCCAAAAAAACCGGGGTTAGTAACAAACAGGCTAACCCTACCCCTCAAGCCAAAGAAACCGGGGTTAGTAACAAACAAACTACCCCTACCCCTCGAGCCAAAGAAATCGGGGTTAGTAACAAACAACCTAACCCTCAAGCCACATAAACCAGACAGCCTACTCCTCAAAAGGATCAGCCTACTCCTCAAAAGGATCAGCCTACACTTCAAACCAATCATCCTACTCCTCAAACCAGACAGCCTGCTCCTCAAAAGGCAAAGCCTACTCCTCAAAAGGCAAAGCCTACTCCTCAAAAGAAACAGCCTACTCCTCAAAAGAAACAGCCTTCTCCTCAAACGAAACAGCCTACTCCTCAAAAGAAACAGCCTCCTCCTCTGCCCAAAGAGGTTAGTATCAAATCCTCTCCCAACAAGAATTAAGTCGTCCAGGGTCTTCTAGTTGTCCAGAGGACTTAAATAAAAGTTGTATGGATGACTAGTTGTCCGTGGTCAACTAGTGGTCCAGACAACTTTTATTTAAGTCGTCCAGGGTTAACTTGTGTGCAACTTTTATTGCAGAGATTGTTGCCAAAGGATATAGCAGATGAGGCGATCTCGGTATATAAGATCTTGCCGGAGGATAAAGCAGATGGTGTCACCTCCAAAGAGATTGTTCCTCTCACTTCCACTGACCAACCGAGCTTCGCTTCCAACGATCAACAACCGAGCTTCGCTTCCACTGATCCAAGCGTTCCAGTTTCAGAACCGAGCCTGGTTGTATTGGCTCCCACTGCTTCTGTGCGTGCAAGGAATGAACGAACGAGGAAACCTGCTCCCACGCAGATATCTCCTTATACGGCAGAGAGAAAAAAACTCCTTAGTGTGGCAAAGTATAATCCATTTCCCACACTAAACATACTTAAGTTGAAGGAGCTCGCTGATTGGTTGAAAACTGATCCGTAAGTGATTGCTTTACCCATAATAGCTTGATTTAGTCTACCAAAATTGATTGCTTTTTTGTTTGCAGTCATTATTTCACTAAGCAAGAGGACAAACCACGTACATCACCAACTTGGTGGTATCACATCCTCCGGACACCCAAAGGATGGCTGGAAGACGTAGTAAGTCTTCTGCTTATCTTTAAGTCGTCTGGTAACTTGTCTTTGTATAGATTTGTAAATATATAAGTCGTCTGGAAGGTTTTCCAGCTGGGGCAGAGGTATCAGGAGAACCCACAAACTTTCCGGAGCGAGCGAATGTGCTTCATGGATCACAACTTTTCCCAGTCTTGGAGAGACCAGTATCTGTTCTTCAAAGCATCGCAACCTGATCACAAAGGTTTAGGAAGAATGATACCTGGTGGGGCGTCTTGTTTTTATGACGGATCAATGCCTTCATTTTGCCAATCAAACAAGAAGTGGGGGGAGGACATTGATGATATCTATGCGCCAGTGAACTTGGACAACAAACATTGGGTTGCTATTTGGATATCGATCCCTGCGAGGCACATAGTCGTCTGGGACAGCATACCTTCATCTAGCCTATCAGAAGCATGGGATGATATAATGGAGCCTTTTCTCGAGATGGTCCCTTATTTGCTTGTTGAGTGCGCATGCACCGACAAAGGAAGGGTCAAATACGGCTTGGAGCGATACACATATGAGAGACGGCTGAAAGATGTACCAACGGCCAACAATGGTGATTGTGGCGTGTACGCTCTAAAGTACATTGAATGTCATGCCCTTGGGGTCCCCTTTAGCCCTAAAGACTTTGCTAGGTCCAATGCGAAGACTATGAGGGATAATATGGCAGTGGTTATATGGACGGAGCTTGTTGATCAGCATCTGAAAGAGAATGAGGATGGTGATATGTTCGTGGGCATGTATGATTAGATTTGTGTATGGCTTTGAACTTGTCTTTGTATAGATTTTCTAACTTGTGTATGATTTGTGTATTTGTATTTGAACTTGTCTTTGTATAGATTTTCTAACTTGTGTATGATTTGTGTATTTGTATTTGAACTTGTCGTTGTATAGATTTTCTAACTTGTGTATGATTTATTTGAACTTGTCTTTGTATAGATTTGTAAATATATAAGTCGTCTGGTAGGTTTGGACGACTAACAAATAAGTCGTCTGGAAGGTTTTCCAGCTGGACGACTTACAAATAAGTCGTCTGGAAGGTTTTCCAGCTGGACGACTTACAAATAAGTCGTCTGGTAGGTTTGGATGACTTACAAATAAAATACGGTTTAGAAGGTAGTCTAAAAATAAAATACACTGGACGACTTAGTAAAAGGTCGTCTAAAAAAAATACACTTGAAGGGATAGTAGAAGGTAGTCTAAAAATAAAATACACTGGACGACTTAGTAAAAGGTCGTCTAAAAAAAATACACTTGAAGGGATAGTAGAAGGTAGTCTAAAAATAAAATACACTGGACGACTTAGTAAAAGGTCGTCTAAAAAAATACACTTGAAGGGATAGTAGAAGGTCTTCTGGACGACTTACTTGAAGGTTATCTGGTAGACGAAACACTGGACGACTTAACAATTAGTCGTCTGAACGACTTAAATTTAGGTCGTCTGGACAACTAGTCAACTGGTTGTGTACATCTTGGTTTCGTATGGCCAGTTTCCTTGCAGTTTGAGCATCTCCGTGCTCTGTGTTTCTTCCTGTTTTGTGTCCTCTCATCCTAGATAGCTCCAACCAAGATTGCCATCTTGATTTCTTCTGTCTCCCCGGACCACGCTTTACGTCTGGAGGAAAGCATTCTCGTTCCTCAATATGTTGTGACACGATAGGATATATATTCTCTGAGTATCCTGCATTCAGATGATTCTTTGAGTAAAGTGGACATACAAGTGTGGAGATATGCAAACCAGCATGTGTTCCAGCAGCTATAGCATGAGAGCAAGGTATTTTCTCCACTCCATAGACACCACAATCACACTTTACATGTTCCAAATCAACCACACAGTCCATTTTGCCACCTTTGACAAAGAAACGCCATCCATCAATTGGTTCGACCGTCATCGTATCCGCTATCCTTGATCGAACAGCAAGCAAGTATTCAACACCCCGACTATGTTCAGTTGGGAGACTCAAAGCATCTTGTCTCCTTTTCCAATACCATTTTCCTAACTTCTGCCTTATGAACTCCAGCAGGAACGGATCGGAAATCCTCTTGCTCGCTTCAGTGTGGAATTAAATGATTCAGCGATGTTGCTTGTTTTTATCTCAGCCATGTACCGGTCAAAATCGTAAACCGTGTGCGCATAAGCAGCCCCTTTCACCAAGTACATGAGATGTTTCCCTTTAAACTTTTTGACAATGTTATCTTGAAGGTGATAATAACATATTCCTCGGGTTGCCCAAGGAAACACCTTCTCACACGCACTTTTAATGGCCGCGTGCCGGTCGGAGACTATCACCAGAGGCTTGTCATGAGATATACAACTAGCCAATTTTGTGAAAAACCATTCCCAAGAAGGTTCATCTTCAGCATCCACGATCCCAAAAGCCAATGGGAATATCTGAAAATTGCCATCTTGTGCGGCTGCAACTAACATAACACCTCCATACTTTCCACTTAGGTGAGTTCCATCCACCACAATGACCCTTCTCTGATACTTAAAACCTTTGATAGAAGCTCCAAAAGAGAGAAATAGATACTTAAATCTTTTCATAGAATCAAGTTCTATAGCCGTGATAGAATCAGGATTTGCAATGGAGATTTGCTCGAGATATGAAGGCAGACGCGAATACCCTTCTTCTGCTGATCCTCTCACCAATTTTTGTGCATATAACAGTGCTCTGTATGAAGTGGTGTAATCAAGCGTCATGCCAAACATGTTCCTCATTGCATCAGTGATATGCTGTGGAGTTATCCCATCAATGATTCCAACACGATCAATGAAAAGACTACCAACATACTTTGGAGTACAGTGTCTCCGCTGAACGATTCGGTCTCCAATTGAGCATAAATATTTTTCCACATACTTTGTTACCCAAAACGTGTTTGGCCCATGTTTCATACTCGCTCTGATCTTCCATCCACAACCGCTAACCCGACATGTTGTCACAGGGAGAGTTTTTGATGATTTGTATATTCTGAAAGAAAACCTACCCCTCACTGCTGTCAACCGCAGCGCTGAAAGCAGTGCATCCTTGCTAACAAAACTCTGGTTGACATAGATGCTGGTACAATCCGATTTTCCTCCTTCAATAGCATTTGTCTTAGTATATGTCTTTTCAATTTCTTCAAAACAAATATTATCATCATCTTCCTCGTCCTCATCTTGAACCTTTCCATAAAGACTGTAATCCCCACCATTCTGATCCGTTTCACCAACAATAGTGTTATCAGCATCCTCCTCTCCATTTTCCTCCTCCCCATTTTCCTCCTCCTCATCTTGATTTTTATCTTCAACAGACTCATTATCACCAACATCTTCAAAACATTCATCAGCTTCATCATTATCACCAACATCTTCTTCCCATTCACCAGCTTCTTCTCTTTTCTCTGAAACCATTACCATCTTGCTGCGGCTTGATACACAAAGACATACTCTATGCGTTTTGAGTATCTCGAGCAAGTTTCGAACTTGTCTATCACTTGTAACAAGAATGGGAGGACTGCCTGGAGTCATCATCATTTCTGCTGGTAATGAGTAACTAATCTCCACAGTCACTGATCTCATGTCCAGGTTATAATCTTCTTGAGCCATTGCAACAAGTTCAGCATGTGTTGAATCTTCATTCAATAAAAACAATCTTGCTCCTTTGAGATCATCAACCACAAAATCCCAACGGAAATCTCTCAACAACCATTCTCCATACACTGCATGTAACTTAAAAATCATCTGCAAATATTCAAAATAAAACACATTAGTAAACATAGAGAAAATGAAGAAGTTCAATAAACATTATCGCAGACGACTTAGAATTAAGTCGTCCAGAAGACTTAAAGGTAAGTCGTCTAAAGAGGTCACTTTTGCAATTGAAAACTAAAAGGGACGACTTAATTCTAAGTCGTCCGACTTTGTTTGTTAAAAAAAAAAATTCAGACGACTTATATATAAGTCGTCTACGAGAAACGGGCTAGTTTTGCATTTGACCGAATCGTGTCAGATCTTTGACTATTTCTGGACGACTTATAATTCAGTCGTCTCTGGAAAGTAAAAATTTCAATATTTTATTCAAACTAGACGACTTACATGTAAGTCGTCCTCGGTTAGTTTTGTAATTGAAAAATAAAACTTGAAATTTAACTTTCTCCAGACGACTTAACTAAAAGTCGTCCAGCTAGACGACTTAACTTAAGGTCGTCCGGGATAAGCAAGGTTTGACCAGAAAATTGGGAAAATTTCTGGACAACTTTGCTTTCCCCGGACGACTTTAAATTAAGTCTTCTGACGGGACGACTTTAAATTAAGTCGTCTGGTAAAAGTTAAATTATGAAGTTTTATTTTTCAATTACAAAACTAACCTAAGACGACTTACACGTAAGTCGTCTGGTTTAATAAAATATTGAAATTTTAACTTTCCCAGAGACGACTGAATTATAAGTCGTCCAGAAATAGTCAAAGATCTGACACGATTCGGTCAAATGCAAAACTAGCATGTTTCTCGTAGACGACTTATAAGTCGTCTGGAGTGTTTTTTTCAACAAACAAAGCTGGACGACTTAGTTTAAGTCGTCCGTTTGACCAGAAGACTCATCAGTAAGTCTTCTACATACAGATGACTTACTTGTAAGTCTTCTACGCGAACAGATTTTGAAAAAAATTCAAATCCGTAAGTCAAAACGAAAGAAATATGGCTCTGTCAACCATCGCCCATATTTTGAATCAAAAGCTTGAGTTTTTTGGATGAATATGGAGAGAGAGTGAAAGAAATGTTGTTTTTAGTTCATAACAATTGAAACAGAGAGAGTGTAAAGAGATTTACGTGCATTAAAAGGCATTAAAAGCTCCAAACAGTTCGTACAAGGTTGTTCCCACTATTCATGGCAGTGGCAATATTGTAAATATTTAAAGAATATGAGGTTGAGACAGTAAAGAAACCATTTTCGAAAAACAAAAAAAAAAAAGTTAATGGCATTTTCGTAGATTAAATGGAGGTGTAGGGTTAAAAACTCAAAAAAAAAATGAGTCAAAAGAAAATGTTAGTTTTTTCTTTGACTTCAAGTTTTGAGTCACTTTTGCAAAAAGCCCTAGATAAGACACATCAAAAAACAAATATGAGATACATTGCTGTAGACCAATTCGGCCCAAAACTTATGAATTAAACATGTCATTGTAGTTTCATAACATTTTTTTTTTTCTAAAACAGAGTATTCTATTATAAAGATGGTTTTCCTTCGATATATACATTTATAATTAAGAAAATATATTTAAAATAAAATATAGAAAATGCTAATTTTTGTTTCTATATTTAAAAATATAAATATAATTTTTCTATACATTTCCTTCAAATAAAATAATTATATTAAATAAACATACATTGGATCAAATCTATTTATATAATAAATGTTTTCCATTTTACAAAAGAATATTGAGATAAAATAGAGACGAATTGAAGATAATCTTAGACTCAAGTTCTATGCGAGTAAAATAATATGTTTTGTGAATTTATCAAAAACTGCAATCTCAACAAGCTACTTCTTAAATTTTCATAACTCACCAAGATTTTGCATTTCTACAGTAAAATTTGCTTTTGGAGACTTCTAATAAATCCACTACATAGCATAACTATGGTTAAAGAATCTCTTTAACATCGTCTATTTGCTTTTTTGAAATATCATATTTATTTGATTTTTGGGTATTGTTTTTTTTTTCTTTTTAAAGATGCACATTTAGAGGTTTTGAGATGATAGACAATTCTCTCATTTTTAATTATCACAATTGGTGAAAATGGATTTAAATTTGATGTGAGTTCAAACACAGACAATTTCATAAATGTATAGTACTAAGCTTTTCTAGATTAGAATATTAACATTAATCACTGTAACAAATAAGTTAAAACATTATAAACAAACTATTTTATCTTGGAACTTAATGATTCTAAAACCTAAATATATTTAAACTCAATTGTAAACACAACCACTAGATTTCATAATAACTTAAATAACCAACATAAAAGAATATTTAGATCATAATTAAGATTTAATTTAGTTTACTTTTGATCATCTTGCTCATAATTCTATATAGATTTTTGAGTTATAAAATACAATCAATTGTGAGTTACAATTATCTCAAATTTGCTTAAGACCATCAATACTATTAAAACTAAATTATAATCTGACTACCAATTTATATTTCATATTGTTCTGATATATTTGAAATCATATTTTCTTTTATGTTCTAAGTTCAACTATATTTACTTTTAAATTGGAAGTGTTGTTTATGGTTTAGCTTCCAAAACTCTTGTTTTTAACTCTTATTTACAAATTACAATATGCTAGATCAAATCATGTAGTAAATATTGTTCGTAACCTAACCAGACTAACTCATCTTGTCAAGTTTTTAATGGTGCATTTTAATTTAATGTGTTAAAAAAAAAGAGATACATTTTTAAAATCTCATATCGAAAATACAACCATGCTAAAACTCGATTCAACTCACCAAGAAATGACTATGTACATGGTCATAATTAAGTTACTATATATCTTTAAGTCCAAAAAAATACTCTGAAAAGCATGCTTAAAAGAACGTTCGGTTAGTGAGAGTGTGCATGCCAGCCATGCAAACGTAAAACTGTTATCATTGCAACGTAAAAAGTGTTAATCATTTGCGTGTTCTATCAAACAGTAGAGTATATGAGCGACAATTCCTATCAATTCACTGCAAGACCGGTTCGATATTGTTAAAGCAAGTCATACTGGCATCTTAAAAGCCATTACACTAAAAGATGCTCTTGAGACTCATCAACACTGTCCCATAGAAAGTTAACCTCCTTGTTCATACTCTGTGTACGATATTTGTTAGTTCAAACAGAAGAATAATAAAAAAACTAATTCATGAGCTGCAGTAGTTTGGCTTTGTGAGGCGACTTCTTTTGCATCTTTGTGCGTAGCTGTTGATTATAACTGCCAGTATGACTTGCAGTTATAACTCACGGAAAAGCCAATGTCTTGTATCGACCAGAAAAAAGCCAATGTCTTATTATTACTTTTAATACTATTTCCGTTTATAATAACAAATATAAAAATACGATTAGCAAATACTCCGAATCAATGTTAGGGTTGTGTGGTGAAAAGTAGATCTAAGTACACGTGGACAAGAAATAACGGTAAAAAAATATGAGATTTTTCTCGGCAAACCTTTATCAATGTTAAAAGTACACGTGGACAATAATAAGCAACGTTTAAAAACCGATTTAACGGCTAGTTTTAGTTTCATGTGTGCTTTGTTAAACTTACATAAATAGATCTATAGAGGTGTAGTAGTGGTACGAAGCTATTAATTTGAAAATTAAAATCCGATTCCCATCTCATCAGAAGAAAGAAAGAAACAACAAAATGAGTGAGAGAGCTTGGAGATCGAGTGAGGATGCGAAGTTGAAGAGTGGTGTGGCGAAATACGGAGAGATGAAGTGGGCGAGTGTTTCGGCGAGCGTGATGAACCACCGGAGATCCGCAAAGGCTTGTAAAGAGAGATTCTCGGAACTCAAAGAACCCAAGGTTTGAATTTCTGATTTTTTCTAATAGTTAGGGTTTTGGTTTCACGTACGTACGTACGATCACTGCTTCTTGGGGAAACTTTATAAGTAATGATTAGGTTGACTTTTTTTATTTGGTTTGTTAGATATGAATAATGATTGGTTTAATCGATGGATTAGGTTAAGTTTATGCATGGGTGGGTGGTTGGGTTCTTATTATAGTATATATATATTAAAGTTAGATAATTCTTAAATAAATTTGTTTAATTTTTAAAGTGGACGGAGGAAGATGATGATCGTTTGAAGCAGTTGGTCGAGAGCTTTGGTTTGAATGTGCTGTGGACAACTGTAGCAAGCATGATGTCACGTCCATGCACCAGCTGCCAGAACAGATACAAATATCTGGTAAAGAAAAGAATAATCGACATTTTGGGGATCATTAATAATTTTGATATGTTTAGAAGTTTTTTTATGTCAAAAAAATTTCAGATGGATGAGAATCGTGTCATTATCCCAGCGCCGCCGACTGCGAATTCAAGTTCAGAAAGGGTAAAAGCCCATTTTATTTTATTAATGTTATACTATTGTATGTTTTTGTTACATGAATTTTAACACACACATTCAATTTTGTTTTTTTTTTTAATCATTTACAGAGAAGTGGAATGAAGAGGAAGATCGAGCTGTGATCATTTGAGACAATTTGACGATGAATTTTATTTTTTTGGGGGTGTTTTTGAATTTTGGGGGAGGGGGGTGTTTTTGAATTTTAATTTGTGTTTTGTTTAGACTCTATACCTAAAAAAAAAAAAAAAAAGAAATAAAAAAAGAGGAAACCAAAGTTTCCCCAATTTTAAGAAGAGCAATTTGCAATTTTAAAATAAACAAAATAATTAAAATCGATCAAATAAATGGTGTTTCCTATATATCCGGTTCAGACCGGTTTGGTTGGAGGCAATTGGAATCCGGATCGTAGGTTTGGATAAATCTGTTCGGTTACCAAACCGTTCTTGGGTCGGAGGCAATTGGGGGGGTTTTTTTTTTTTTTTTAATCCTTGCTCGGTCCTGATTGCGCAAATTGGGAGTTGAAATGGATGTTGTTAGTGTTGTGCCTTTCTTTGTTTTTGTTTGTAAGTTTATGTTTTTTCTGCTGATGGTTTGGATTTGTTGAAATCAGATCGAATTAGTGACAGATTTTCCTGTCTTGTTTTTGTTTTGACTGGAAATGGATTTAATGTGTGTGTGTGGGAGAGTTTGATGGAGAGGAATCGGTTCATCGTGCGTCTATCAGAGAATCTCGTGTTCTGAGTCCTCTCCGGGGAGATGCGTCCTTTGACCCTACGAAGAACAAGGACCACGAGTGGAGATACGCGACGCGACGGTGAAGTTGGGAGAAGTCAGCGTGGAGAAGCCGACCTTGTACTCTGATGATAAAGGAGCTTTGTGTTTCTCCCCAGGCCTTCAGATCATTGACTTACTCCGGGAGGATGAAAGTTAATGTCGATGTTGAGGTAAAGGGAAACTGATTAAAGTTTTCACCTTTTTTACCCTTCTACATCTTGCAATAACAGCTTACTGAATCTTGTCTATGTAGTCAGTCTTAAAAGAGTTTTATAATAACGTATCATGTGAGATAATTAAAGGAAACTTTTTTTTGGGGGATTTTCACTTTGCTGCTTAGTGCTTATATTGTGTGATCTTCTATGGCTATGCAATGCCTCTTATTTGTCAAACTTTTGATGAAGTTTCTGGTTTGCTTGCCATTGTATCTTTTTCTTATTACGTGTTACTGACTGAATCTTGTCGCTTTGTAAATTGACTAGGTGTTCGTTAAGAAAGTGTTTAAAAGAGACAAGTTCAAGACGGGACAAGACGAGTATGTCGAGAGGCAGATCCTCTCTAAGAAGACGCAGGACATCCCTATTGGTAGGAGTCTGTGCTTTGCAACTCAACGGAGAAGGGGGAGTGTGCGTTTTTGACCAGGGTGGATACTTTGTGATAAAAGGAGCTGAGAAGGTGAGTTACACCAAATATTTACATTTCTGCTGTCATGGGGTTGTATCTGAACTATTTTAGTGTATGGCTTAGTGGTTGGATTGTGCGTTCTTCACATAATATGCATTGCTCCTGTTTGCGTAAACTGTTTCAACCGCTGACAACGTTTTTTGCTTTCTTTCGTTCTAATACTGTGTATATGCTGGAAAATATTGCCAAGCTGTTATACAAGTTCCTGACGTGAAGAAATGTGTGTTTGCAGGTCTTTATTGCTCAAGAACAGATATGCAATAAGAGACTTTGGATTTCTAATCCACCATGGACAGTCAACTACAGGTCCGAAACCAAGAGGAATCGGTTCATCGTGCGTCTATCAGAGAATCAGAAAGCTGAAGACTTCAAGAGAAGGGAGAAAGTACTGACAGTATACTTCCTGTCAACTGAGATCCCAGTCTAGGTCCTGTCTTCGCTCTGGGTGTTGCGTCAGACAAAGAGGCTGTTGATCTGATTGCCTTCGATGGTGGTGATGCAAGCATTACCCTCAGTGTCATTGCGAATGTGAGCTGTGAAATAATGGAACTTTGTTGGGAACTTAACATTGCGTTTTTGACAGTAAAGACTCGGAGAAGAGGAAAAAGATGGACGAGGTTGTTCAGTTTGGAAAGACGCACAGCAAGATTGGCAGAGTAGACAGCCTGGATGATGACGGGTTCCCTTTTGTGGGTGCTAATATGCACAGTGGTGATATTGTCATTGGCAGATGTACAGAGACTGGGACTGATCACAGCGTGAAACTAAAGCACACAGAGAGAGGGATAGTGCAGAAAGTGGTTTTGTCATCGAATGACGATGGGAAGAATTATGCTGCTGTTTCTATGACACAGGTAAGTTCCAGATCATACCTTATTGAGCTGTCTTTCAGCTAACGCATACCTTACCTTATAGCGTTTCCACTTATCTGTATTTTCCAACTTGCAGGTTCGTTCTCCATGTCTTGGATATAAATTCTCCAGTATGCATGGTCAGAAGGGTGTTCTAGACTAGACTATATAGAGGAGCAGGTGAATTTTGCTTTCACGACGCAAGGCATAGTTCCTGATATCGTGATAAACCTGCACGCACTCCCTTCTCGATAAACACCGGGCCAACTCTTGGAGGCTGCTCTCTCCAAAGGAAATAGCTTCTCCTATGCAAAAGAAGAAGGGCAATTCTGATGCATACTCCAAATTGGTACGCCATGCAACTCCGTTCTCCACTCCTAGTGTCGATGACATCACCGACCAGCTTCACAGGTACCTTCTTCACACTGACACTTGGTTTAAGTACTGTATTCAAAACATTGAGAAAAAGATACAAGGCTTGATGCTATAATGAGTAGATGTCAATAGGTTTGCTTGTTCGACGTTTAAAACTTTTGTACTTGGGTATTGTGCTCAGGATGCCCAAAAGTTCAAATGACTGCTAATTTTGAGTACCGTATTAGATTGAAACATCTCATAGTGTGATTGGTTTTGTTTACCTAGGAGACTTAAAAAAGCTAGCGTGACACTGCTCTTATTCGTTTCTTTCTTTTATTTAGTTAGTGTCTGAAAAACATGTTGAGAGTACAGTGTTGACTGTTGAGGTTGAGGGTCATTGGTCTTGTTGATTATGTGATGATCATTGTTGATTCTTGACATCTGATTGATTACGGATTGTAAATACTTGTCTGTGATCTCAGGGCTGGCTTTTCAAGATGATGATGCGTTCACTCATCTTCATGGGCCCAAATTTCAACCACAAGGTGAAGTTCAGGAACACCGGACCAGTTCACCCTCTCACGCGCCAGCCGGTTGCAGACAGGAAGAGGTTCGGTGGAATCAAGTTCGGAGAGATGGAGCGAGACTGCCTGATCGCTCACGGTGCATCAGCGAACCTGCACGAGCGTCTGTTCACGCTGAGTGACTCTTCACAGATGCCGACAGGTGTTCCCTTTACTTATTGAGAAATTTAAGCATGAAGAGCAAGCTTACATAGTGTGGAGGTTTCTCTGCAGCATTCCTGTGAATATGCTTGCCGTGTTTCTTCCGTGGCTTACTTCCTCCATTTCGATTGATGAATCCAAGGAAATGCAAACGTGCTTGAGCAAGATAGTGTCCCTGGCGAGAAGCTTCTTCAGCAGGTAAGTTTTGAATTACCATCCAACTGTTGAACACTTTTAGAGTTTTTGTTTGATATTTTTTTCCTTGTTGTAGGTTATTTTCACCTGGTTGGGAGGGAAAAACGATACTATGGCTTCGCGTGGTGTAGAAGATTCTTCATTCCAGTGTTTTATAGATTCTTCCGTGCAAAACTAGTAGACCACAGTGCCCATTTGAGGGATCCAAGGCAGCATGCTTCCGTGCAAAAATTCAGCTGTTCGGAGATTTTTTGGATTTATCTGCATTTGATGAACGCTTGCTATATATTGCTGAAGTATGCATCTTCCACAGGTATTTGTTACATCTTTTTATATACAGTTTTGCAAGCGGATCTTGCAAAATTTTGCATGCGGATCTTGTACATCTTTCCCATTCTCATGCTTAACCACGTTTCTGCATGAGATCATTATCATTATAAATAGAGTTCTCTTAGGTTTTCTGAGATCGTACACTACACTTTTGTTGTTGCAGTCTTGCGGAGGACATGATCATATTTCCAGCAGTAGATGGGGAGTTTTCATTTTCCGAGGAGCACACAGCATCAACTCTGTGTTATATAAGAAGCTTAAAGAAAGATTTTGAAAGGCTTTTTTACGTTATCCAGAAATAATAAGTACAATTTGGTGTTAAGTGTTAACTAATTTACTCTGCCACATTGAAATATTTATAGCCACTGAAAAGGAATAAAACGTGGTATTAAATATTTTGTTATTAAAAAGTTATCTAGAATACTCACTGGGGCATAATTAACAGTGTTTATAAAACCTCCCACAAATTCTGCCTTTTTTATTTATTAACCCAAAGACGCTAACCATCTTTTATACAGAAATACCATCCATCCATTGAATGATTTAATTTACTTTGGCCACAAATTTATTTGTAGAAAGTGAAACAGAATAAAACATGGTACTGTAATAGGAATAAAACGTGGTAATAAATAATAGAGGGTTAGAGTTCTACGAAAATATATTAGTAGAAAGCAATGTTTTTAAAATCGGATCGGACACCGACTCGGCGTATTTATTGGTTGATTGGTCGGACCGGTCGAACCGGGTTTTTTATTTATTATATATTTTAATATATATATATATATACACATATATATATATACACTTATATATTTATAATTAATCATATATAAAAAATATGATGAGTAATATCTAAAATAGCATCATAAAACAGATAAATAATAAGTTAATAACTGAATCTTGAATATAGTGAACTAAATGAAAACATGGCAAATTTAAAAAAATATCTGTTGGAAAATGATAAAATATCTCAAACTTATTCAGCTGTATCATCTTGAGAGAATGGCAATAGGAAAAGAATAATATATTAGTATCTAATCTATTAAAAGTGAAGTATATTTTGTACTTAACCCTGAGTTTTTTTCAATAATTACGGTGGAATGCCATTGCTTTTAATTCTTGGTTACCAACGATATTATTTTTCCATATCTAACCAAATTAAAATGTGATACATAACCAAGTATATCTCGGTTAGGTATTATTTAAGCAATCCAACTATTTCTATCCAAAATTCAATTAAATACTTATATATATACAATTTGGTTTAGGAACACGTACACAATTGGTTTAGTGTTGTCAACATAATCGAATCAAACATTTCCGAAATTCAATTGACTACTTTTGTATACAAAGTTTCTAAAACGTACCACAACAAATCGATCCATTATATAACATCGTTCTTCGAACATGCCACTATACGGCAGAAGAATATTAAAAATTATAGTAAAACTAATATAATAAGTTAATAACCAATTATATCTCGGTTTTAATTATTATCAATCCAACTAATCTATTAACGGCACAATTAAATATTTTATATACTGATTGGTTTTGGAACATGATACACAATTGGTTTAGATTATTTCTCAATTTTGTTTTGTCAATAGAATCAAATCCAACATTTCCATGAACACTTTGTATTAATTATATCCAAAATATATTGAAAATTTCTAAATTGATTAGTTAATATACAAAGATATCTTTTTCTCCACCAAATCTAAACTAATAAATTCGTATCCCAATTAAATCACGTAACATGTAAATATCTTTACATATTTTTAATCAATTATTTATTCTACTAATACTAAAATTGAAGTATATAATAATACTTACCTATTCTTAAGATGTTTCTTAATTTTGCAGATTTTAATTTCCTTTTAACTAATTATAACTATTTCACTTATTATCTTTTCTAATTTATTCGACAGTATTTATTAAGAAGTATAAAACATAATTTACTTTTTATTAATTGTTTTATCACTTTTCTAATTATATCAATTATATTTATTATAATAATTTAACATCATTTATTATTTATGTAAACATTACTCACTCTTTTCATTATAAATGTCTTTTGAGACTTATGCACACATATTAAGAAATCATTTAATTTTGCGTGTTTTTCATATAAAATATCATTACCCATACATTTACTCCTGTTTCCATCAATAGAAAAATAAACTGCATAATAAAGTTAGTAAATTATGCATCGAAATGCTAAAACGACACTTATTTTGCAACAAATTTTTTTCTACAACGACACTGAATATGAAACGGATGGAATAATAATTTCACATCTATGAATAAATTATCTCATTCGTAACAAAAATTCAAACCAGTTAACAAAGAACTTTTATTTATTACATAATCAGTTATAAATGCACATTCAAGTATTCAGTTGAGTACAAAACATTTTTTTGGGATATCGGCTTTTTAGTTTAAAATTAAACTTCATTCAGATATTACAAGTTTCAAATAAAAATTCACGTGAATCATTCTAGGTCAGATCAGAATTCACGTCGAATCTTTTTAGGTCCAGATATATTGGTAAGAACTTAAAAATATTCAAATAATCTATCATTTAAAAAAGTCATTAAACAAATTAAAAGGATTGAAACCCGTGCGGACGCACGGATCAAACTCTAGTGTTATATTAAACCTTGTGATTAAACTGTTAAAGAGAATCACGTTACTTAATTCTTCTTACAAGTGCAGTTCCAAATCTTGTGATAATGGAAAATTCAGATGGAGAATGGTGTAAGAGACAACGAGAAGGCGAGAAGACGTACGTTTAGGTTTCTTTTTTTTTCTCGAGAAATTATTAACAAAAAAAAAACGGCTATAAAACCTTAATTACAATTTAAAATGTGACAAAATTAAAAAACCGGATTTTGACGTCGAACCGGGTCACCGGTTCCACCGGTTTTGAACCGAGTTGTCCGAGTTTTATGAAATCCGGGTTATAAACCGAACCGGACTCGGCTTACAAAACGAGTCGCGGTCGAACCGGTTCGACCGGCCGATCCGATCCGGTTTTCAAAACTTTGGTAGAAAGTGAAACAGAATAAAACATGGGTTGCCTGCCTAATCCACCCTTTAGACACACTAACCCTACTTATTCCCCCCCCCCCCCCCAAACTATCAAACTCTTGGTAAACCCACCCAAACTTATAATTTCTCTTCATATCTCTCCCTAATCTTTTTTAATCCCCCTTTCAAATCAATTTCGAAATCGTAACTAAAGGAACCAAAAACGCGTTTTATAAACTGTGATTGCCCAATAAAAAAACCCGACCCGACTAAAACTAAAAGAAAAATGAATTGGGGATAAAATTATAATCAGGGTTTTTGTGTTCTTCACTAACGGCACTTCACTAACGGCACAGACAGACAACGAAGAACAGAGAGAGAGAAAGAGACGACGACCAGAAACAGAGAGAGGGAGACGACGATTGAGAACAGAGGAGAGAGACAAAGAGAAGAGTGACCAAATACAGAGGAGAGAAGGGAGACGGAAAACAGAGAGAGAAACTATCAGAAAGAGTGACGAAGAACTTCTCCATTGATCATGAGCAACTCAGCCTCATCTTCTTGGCGACAGAGAACAATGGGAGGTGTACAGGTTTGACATTGCAATAGTATGATAATTATGATGTTCTGTTGCCATTGTATCTTATTATTTTAGTGCTTTTAACAAGAGAATCATGTTGTTGTGTTTGATAATAGAAAAAAATGGAGAGACATCTTTCCAATGGGTCGATGAGGCTGTGATAGATGAGATAGGAAAGGTGGATGCAAAACATGATGAACTTGTGAGTGATGTTCATGATCTGCGAGAGAGTGTGATGAAGCGCTTTGAGTTTCAATAAATAAGGCTTGAGAAGATGGAAGAAGAAGCTATGAGAACTAATATGAATGAAGAGATGATTGAAAGCTATGATAGGATATAGTTTTTTGGAAAAAGGGTATGCTAGCTGAAATGATCACATTCTCTTATGTGTTTAGACTTATGGAAGACTCTTATGTTATGTATTTAGTGTCGAAAATGGTCATGTTCTTTTTGTGGATTTGTGATGTTGAGTTTTAAAAAATGAGTTTGACTTGTTATGATCGAAAAATATGTTTGGTTTTTGCATGTTTATGCTTAGAGTTTTAAAGAATACAGTGTTTGTTTTTCCTGTTCTTCATGTCATGCCTTTCTCATCAGAATTTTTTTTTTTTGCTGGAGAATTTGTAAGTTCAAGTAATTCAGCAGGGAATCGAGAAAGTATGTTCTGGTAAATACAGTGTTTGTAATTTTTTTTGTTGTTGCAGAATTTCATGTCTTTCTCCTACTCTGTCTCATAACCTTCTTCTAAGTCTTTCTTCTCTGTTTTAACCATTGTGTAAAAGATATTCAAAGTCAAATCCAGACATAAACAATTACGAAATCTGGGTTAAACAAGCTTTAAACGAGCCCCTTCAACATTCCTCACTGTCTCTCTCCCTCCTCTGCATCTTCCTTGTTCCTCACTGTCTCTCTCTTCGGAAAAAGTGCCTATTTCAATATGAACTTTACGCGTCGTGCCTATTCCTTCACGAACTTTGTAGTAGTGCGTATTCCACACTGAACTAAACAATTTTTTTAAAATACTATATGAACTTTATGCGTCGTGTCTATTCCTTCACGAACTTTATAGTAGTGCGTATTTCACATTGAACAAAACCAAAATCAAAAAATACTACATAGACTCTCAAAATCGTGCTTATTTCAATATTGAGTGTTAAATGTGTTAGTCATTCGTTAATGTATCAAAACAACGTCATTTTGTATAAATTTGTGAAATTAAAATTTAAAAATTAGAAATAAAATACACTCTCAAAATTGTGCTTATGTATATTGACTGTCAAAAGTAATAGTCATAATTGATTTTATCAAAAGACTATTTTGGATAAATTCTATGAAATTGTCCGTCGTTTTTTAATTTTTTCATTTTACAAAAAAATTATCCAAAATGACATTGTTTTAATAAATTAATGTATTACTTGACTAACACCTTTCACTTACTGACAAAGAAAGACTAACATCTTTGACAGTCGATATATATAATCACGATTTTGAGCGTCAAAGGTGTTCGTCTTTTTTTTTGTCAGCAAATCAAAGGTGTAGTCATATATATATGTACATTAACTGTCAAAAGTGTTAGTATTTTTCTGTTTAGGAAATTAAAAGTGTTAGTCATACGTTAATTTATCAAAATAACGTCATTTTTGATAGATTTTATAAAAATAAAAAATTAAAAATTGACGGATAATTTCATAGAATTTATCCAAAATAAAATCTTTTGATAAATTAAAACATGACTAACACCTTTGACAGTCAATATATAAGTACAATTTTGAGAGGTTTTTGGTAAATTAAAGGATGACTATTACATTTGACAGTCAATATATATAAGCACAATTTTAAGAGTCTATATTTTATTTTGATTTTTAATTTCACAAAATTTATTCAAAATGACGTTGTTTTGATAAATTAACGGATGACTAACACATTTAACGCTCAATATTGAATAAGCACTATTTTGAGAGTCTATGCAGTATTTTTTTATTTTTGTTTAGTTCAATGTGAAATACGCACTACTATAAAGTTCGTGAAGGAATAGACACGACGCATAAAGTTCATATAGTATTTTAAAAAATTTGTTTAGTTCAGTGTGGAATACGCACTGCTATAAAGTTCGTGAAGGAATAAGCACGACGCGTAAAGTTCATGTTGAAATAGGCACTTTTTCCCTCTCTCTTCTGCATCTTCCTCGTTCTTCAATGTCTCTCTCTCCTCTGCTTCTTCCTCGTTTCTCACTGTCTCCCTCTCCTCAGCATTCTCTTCTCTCGTTTCTCTCTCTGTCTCTCTCTCTTTTTCTGTCATCATCTCCGTAAGTGTCGTGAAGCAGAGACACAAGCCCTAATTTCAATTAGATCCTCAATTTGTTTTTTTTCTTTAAGTTAGGTCGGGTTTTTTTAAATACGGGTCGGGTCTGATTTTTTTGATTGGCAATCGCTGTTTTCTAAACGCGTTTTTAATTCATCTAATTGTGATTTCGAAATTGATCTGAGAGGGAGATTAAAAAAGATTAGGGGGAGATATGAAGAGAAATTATATGTTTGGGTGGGTTTATGAAGAGTTTGATAGTTTGGAGGAGAATAAATAGGGATAAGGTATCTAGAGGGGGAAATAGGCAGGCAACCCATAAAACGTGGTAATCATATTATTGTTATAATTACTTATCAAATTACTTACTACTAGGTGATTTTTCCGTGCTCATGCACGGATATAAATATTTATAAAGTAAATGCATTATAATAATTTATTTACAATATAATAATTTATTAATATATTGTTTTAAAATTTTAATTTTTCTGATATTTTATATTGTAATCAATATGTATGGTTTATTTTAAATAAAATTATGTTATTTTAATTAGACGTATAATTTTGGATATATAATATCACGACTGTTTGATTATTATTTGGATATATTAGTTAAGACTGAATTTTTCGATTCAACTAAGATATTTTTGTTATACATATTAAAATTTTGTTATTTTCATGTAATTTGATTCTTGACTTATATCTGTATATATATTTTGTAAGATTATGTATAATTTAATATATGTTATTTTGAGAATCAAATAGTAAAAATGAACTAAAGTGTTGATCAGTTCAAAGTTACATAAATAAATATAATAATGATAGTTAATTGTAATAGTTGGTTGGGAAATTGTCTAAACTACCATTTTCCTACTACCACTTTTCATTTTTACCATAACCAACTTTACCTTTAAAAATTTAATAGACAAAATACCATTGTACCCCTGAATAACTAAATCTAAATTACTCTCTTTCTTCCGCAATTCCAGATCTGAGAGTTCTCCGGGTTGATTTTGAATTCGACGGTGACCGGAGCAGACGAATTGTCCGGCGGATTTAACGGCTCTGGCGAGTGCTCCGGCGGATTTTACGGTGCTGGCGAGTTCTCCGACGAAGATGCTCGGGAGGAAAAAGACGATCTCTCACTTTCTCCTCCATTGACGAGCCTTGATTCGCTTTTGGAGAAACTCAAAGTGGAGGGGCCTTACCTTCCACCAAGCATCAGGAGAGATCCAGAGACAGCCTTTTGTAATAGGTCAGTTCAGCTTTTTTACTTGGCTGAATAGTGTTGGTCTGAGATTCTGTGGCTTGATTTTTGATTGGTTAGGTGTTGCTGGAGGCGCAGCATTGGGAAAGACTACTGTCTGTTGCAGTAATCTTCTTACTGACTTAAGCTTAGTGTCTTTCATGTGTTGGCTCAGGACTCAGGAGGAATGTGTTAGAGATCACTACTACTAGATTTAAGTTTTCTTTTGAAATAACCTTTTGTTTTGTTTAATCTATGTGAAGGAATCACACAAAGGACGGTGGAGAGATGGGCAAGAAAGCAAAATGGTTCTCTAGCGTCAAGAAAGCCTTCAGCCCAGATTCAAAGGTAATGAAAACTTTGTGCTAATTCATATTTTATATTATCGTGTTTCTTGACATTTCTGTTGTTTGATGTTTTTTCAGAAGTCGAAGCACAGATCACCCGAGAGCCCAAATGGTGTGATCTCTATCCTTCCTCCCCTGTTGGATAACGCCAGACATTCTCCTCCTCCACCTCCACTTGAGGTGAGAGTAGCTGAAGTGGTTGTTGAACGAAACATCAATCTTTCCCCTCCTTCTACAGATGCTGTGAATGCTACGACCCCTGATGTTCCTCTAGTCCCATCTTCATCATCTTCTGCTCCTCCTGAGGTGGTTCGTCCTCGTGCTGCACCTACTCGGTTTGCTGGAAAGTCAAACGAAGAAGTGGCTGCTATCTTGATTCAGACTATATTCAGAGCCTATTTGGTATGTTCTTTGGTTCCTGGATCTTTCAGTTGTTTTACTGTTCTGTTTTTTTTTTTGTGGTGTGTAACTTTGTCTTGCTTGGTACAGGCAAAAAGAGCAATACGGGCGATGAAGGGTTTGGTCAGGCTTAAGTCATTGATGGAAGGATCTGTTGTTAAGCAATACGGGCGATGAGCTCCTACACTTACTTCAATTCCGAAGCATTCCCGGCGATTCTTGATCTTGTAAGAGACAGTTTCGATTAGTTTTTGTGTGTTTAACCACGTCTTATGACTGATTTGGTGTGCCATGCATCTCTTGTAGATAAGAAAAAATTTGAAAGGGAAGCCTTTGAAGGACACAAAAGAAGATAAAAGCTTACCGGTGTGTTGGAAAGACAAGAAGCCTTTGAAAACAGACATGATGTCAAGAAATACTTCAAGACGATTAATTTACGGTTTGGGAGTCGAAAGAAGGGTCAGCTGTTTCAGATTCAACCGGAGTCATATCTCATCATCACTGTGAGTCTCACATATGACCTGTATGTATCCAAAAAAAAAAATATATATATGACCTGTATGATCCATGGCTGAGAGTCTGAGACTGAGAGTTTGTGTGTTGTCTTTTTCAGGAAAAAGGAAACGTGTGTTTGGGGATTCTAAACGGAACTGAGATTGGGCTTCAGAACTAAAACATCATTGGGGGTAAGTAAAGAGATATTACCAAGTTTGTTTTATGTTTACTTTGACATCAAATGTCTTACGGCTATGTGTGTGTGTGTTTCTGTGTGTATCTGTGTGATAGACATATCATTCCAAGGGATAATGGTGATCTACGACAATGAGAAGCAGATGATTGGATGGATTCCTTCAGACTGTGACAAGCTTCCCAAGTTCTGAATTCTGCTTTGCCTTTCTTTCTTGTTGTTGCTTCCATCAAAGCTATAATGCAGTTTATTCTTTCTGCCTTTTCTGTAAACAGTGTGGGTCGAGATGATGGAGGAAATTTGTCAGAGGAGGAGGCTTATCCGAGAGGCTTTGGTTTGATAGGAGAGCTCTTCTCAGGAACTGATGCTTCTAAGAACAAGAAAGATAGAGAGCTTTGACACAAGAAAAGAGTCCTCTTTTTTAGTAGTGAAATAAAGATGTTCGGTTATGCTGTTTTCATATAAACAAGGAATTTTTTGAGTTTTTATATATACCCCTTGTGTATGATGTATGTCATCAGAAATCATAATACTAAAAAAGTTTAAACAAAATTTTTAATTTCTAAAGTAGATGTTGGCTCAATCTGCAAAACGTGAATAACATGTCACTTCCGTTGTAGTTACTAGTGTCCCTGTGAATTCTCCTTGGTTGCTGAAACTGTAGTCCAAAACAAGTTTTTTCTTTGTGAATAATGTGCATGCTTGTTTTATTAACCCTTATAAACAAGTTTATGTGTTTTAGAAAAAAAATTCACAAACCCTTATAAATGATTTATAAGCCTCTATAAAATGTACTTCATAAACAATTACATTTTGAAATTCTACAAATCCTTATAAATGATTTTATAAGCCCTTATAAATAATTTTAAATATAAATGGTTTCTAAACTTTATAAAACCTTTTATGAATTTTATAAATGTTATAAGCCCGTATAAATTATTTACATACCTTAATAAACCTTATACATTATCTTACAAGCCTTAAAAATTGTTTTATAAGTCTTTCTAAATGGTTATAGACTCTTGTAAATAATTTAAAGACTTTCTAACTGATTTCTTTTATAAACATTTATAAACGGTTTATATACTTCATAAACGTCTTTATAAACTATTATATATACTCTTACAAATAATTTATAAACATTTATAAATGACTTACAAACTTTATAAAGAATTTATAAACCCTTATAAATATTTTATAAGTATTTATAAATGATTTATATAAATCTTCATAAATGATTGATAAAAATTTATAAATTATTTATAATCCTTATAGAAAACTAAGTTCAAGTTTGTTATACATATCCTTATAGACTGATTTTATAAACTCTTATAAATGAATTATACATCAATTCCATGGCACATGCGGACAGCAAGCAAGGTTCCACCGCTTCAGAAATTTTACATACCTTTATAAATTATTTTATAATCTTTTATAATGGTTTATAAATTTTATAAAGAGATGATGATACGTGGCAGATTCTGAGGCACATGCGGACAACAAGCAAGGCTCCACCGCTTCAGAAATTTTACATACCTTTATAAATTATTTTATAATCCTTGGTAATGGTTTATAAATTTTATAAATTATTTTTATATACCCTTATAAATTATTTACATACCCTTAAAAACCTTTATAAATTATTATACAAACCATTATAAATTGTTTTATAAAGCTTTCTAAATAGTTATAGACTCTTTTAGTTGATTAATAAAATTATACAACTTTTATAATATCCCTTATAAATTCTATTATTCTGGTCTGGATGATCTTGCAGCAGCCTGCAAAGCAATGGAAGGTGTAGAAGTAATTAATGGCCTTGGGTGCAAAGATATCTTGCTCTTCCTACAAGGTAAACAGCGAATCAATTCACAAACCCTTAAAAATGATTTATAAACATTTATAAATTATTTATAATCCTGTATAAAGCCTTGATGATGGGGAAGTTTCCAGCTGCATCCTCCTGCATCCTCCGAATGTTCTAAGAATCCCTATGAAAATAATTGTTTGGCTATGATAACTCCACAAAGGAATAGAAGCTTCATCAAACTAAAGACGAAATAAAAAACAAACCAAATTTAAGAACTTAAAGTACAAAAACACACCATAAAAAGTCAACAAGATCTGGAGTTTGTCAATACAAGCATAAGAAAAACCTGCAACTGGTAGTTGAGGTTTCCTTTTTTGAACAAAAAAAACAGAAAAGGAACTCGAATGACTGAATTGGTTAACACACTCTCAGTACTCCTCCTTCTTCCTCCTCGTACCCACTTCTTCATCAGCAGTTGTGTCTTGGTATTGCTGGTACTCTGAGACAAGGTCGTTCATGTTGCTCTCAGCTTCTGTGAACTCCATCTCGTCCATCCCTTCACCAGTGTACCAATGCAAGAAAGCCTTCCTTCTGAACATAGCTGTGAACTGCACACTCACACGCCTGAAAATACAGCGAGGGCATCAATCAAGCTATTAAATGTTGCAAATTCGAATTGCTATACAAAACAGTAACCAAATCAAGTTCACCATCAAGACAAAGCATATCAACTATAGATGTAAACATCTAACACCACCTGCTGACTTCCTTATCTTTGTCTTATCCTCACACATCTTGTGATAAACCTTGAGACCCTTTGCTTATAGCAAAGAACTTGTACTTCGGTGGCCTGTAAAACTTTACCAGACCTTGGTACCTGCAGCATTTCCATTCTCAGACTTTACTGAAACCTGTCCCTCAGCTCCACTTCACCAAGCCTCCTACCCTTGCTTGACCTTGCTATAAGCACTGCAGGAGCTGAACTTCTTTTGAAAAACAATATCTCTGAGACAGCCCAACAAAACTGAATTTGATCTCTTTCAATAGCATCCTTTGAAATTTTCTGAATGAGCTTTCCAACAACCAGATTCTAATAAGCCACTGTACACACGTTCAGTTGGCAGTTGCTTTTCCTGGAGTGTTAAGACTTTGCACGATATGATCTACAGCTCCACCTTGAACTATGTCTTTTCTTTGTCTGCAAAATACATGTCCTGACACGTCTGTGGTGTGAATCCTCAGTAACGGATGCATCCAGACTGACTGATTACACAACTCTTCTTATCCCACAGCAGCTGAACTCTTACACTCCAACTGTTACCCTTGCAGTTCATACGATCAAAACCTGTAGCTTAACCTCGAACCTGTTGTCACCCATCTGCTCTTGAACTTCTCTACTTTTCTTTCTGGACTGAACCGATCTGAATCGGATTTCCTTCCATGTATGCTGCTTAGCATACACTTAAAACACTGTTAAACTGAACTTTCTCGAAAAAACCATCCCAAAATAAACATCATTTTATTATGTGTGTGCGTTGAAGATAAACTATCTAGTACCTGAATGAGAACTTGCTTCAGTGTCATTGTCCCATCAGCTAAATTCCGGTCTCTGATTCCAACTTTCTTAGCCAATTCTTGAACAAGGACGAATCTATCGTGTTCCAACAACTTTCTTGAACAAGGACGAATCGAGAGAGAGAGAGAGAGAGAGAGAGAGAGAGAGAGATCAACACTCGCCTGAAATCATAGGAAGAGACACCTGCGGCTGGGACCACTCCCGACGGAGGTGAGAGCCGCCGGAGCAGCAAGGAAGACGACGACACTTTTGATCGAGGCATGTAGGGGTAGGCATTTTATCCGATACCCGAACCCGTACCCGAACCCGACCGAAAAAACCCAAACCAAAACCGAACCGAAGTAGCAAAATACCCGAACGGGTATTGAATTAGGAGAGATTGGATATCCGAACCCGAACGGATAATACCCGAACCTGAATGGATATCCGAAGATAACCGAACATATGTATACTTAGGTCTATATTCCTAGTTTACTTCTTTAATTTTATTCAAAATGTTTATTTTTATTATGCACATAGTTCAAAATTAAATAATTTACATATAATTGGAAAAAGTTGAATTTTTACTCACTTAAAATGCATATCAAGATTTTTATTTCATGCATTAACAAAAGTTACATCCAAAATTTAAAAATAATAATCAATTTATTATCTTTTATTTGTAAAATGTTATCTTCAAATTTATTAATCATTCAATTATTAGAAAATAAAAAATCAGTTAAGTGAAATTTATATTTTTTAAATACTAAAAAACTTGAGAAATGAAAAATTTAAATTTTTTTTCCAAAATCTAAATATCCGAAAACCCGACCCGAAATACCCGAACTAAAAATACCTGAACCCGACCCGAAGTAAAGAAATACCCGAACGGGTATTACACTCCTATACCGAAATACCCGAAAATCCGAAATACTCGATCCGAACCCGAACGGGTACCCGAACGCCCACCCCTAGAGGCATGTATTAGAGCATTAGGGTTATTTTTGTCATTTTCAATTAGTCATTTTAAGTATTTTTGAAAATAAGCATCAATTAGTGGTAAACTTGAATTGTGGTATCCCACAAAGTGTATTTATAAAATTTCCCCTAGTTGGTTACTATATTTGTAATATTATTTGAGAATTTCATATTTATTTAGTAATATGTTGAGTCGTTCAATAATTTATATGTATTAAAAATTAGTATAAATAAAAATATATTATTTTTATTTAATGTTTGACTTTGTGTAAAAAAATTGGATTGGTCTTGTTACTCATTTGTGGGTATATTGTTACTCATTTATGGGCATACTGTGTTATTTATATTGGTCTTAGTTTATGTTATTTAAATTGTTTTGTAATAATTTTTAAATAGATTGATTTCAATAAAATGTTTAATACTTTTAAAATATATATTATGTTGTTTAAGATTATTTTTAAAAGAAAAGATTATTTATTTACTTTAAAATCAAGATTATTTTGTAGACTTCCCTTATTATGAATTACACTATATATAAAAGATATTTATGTTTTTTATTTATAAATTTTCTTTATTATATAGGCAATTTGAGGAAAAAGAAAAAGGAAACCTAAATAAAAAAAGAAAATAAAACAAATATTTAATACTGATACTTAGATAAATTTGATTTATCAAGGGTATCATTGTAATCAACCACCGTGAGAATTAACGTGAGAGCGCCACATAAGAAACTGACTTCTCAAATAATATTATAGAGATGTGCTTTTTTATCTTACAAACAAAATAAATAAATGTCCCGCAGTTTTAAGTTATTTCGTAGAAAAATTGATTACTTTTTTTAAATGTTTAGGGAATTGAAAAGTACATTGATTTAGTTTGTTTTTGAAAATACACTTGCACATTATGTAAAAATAATATTCTGTATTATTTCCTTAAATAGAATATTAGAAATTACCTAATCTGATCAAAATATATATCATAATTAATGATTTTAAATAATAAATATATGTAAAAATTTATACATCCTCTATCATTTTTGTTTTATATTAATATATTAAAAAAATATACAATCAAATTATCCAAATAAGAAAAAAAATGATTTTCAACATATGTGATATTTTGAATTTTTAAAATGAATATAAATTAATAAAATTTTAAAAAATCTTACTTTGAAAATTTGTGATCAATGGTTTAATTTTTATTTATAACAAGAAACAAATATTCATAAAATTATATGAGTAAGATGTCTATTATTATCTTTTTATTTAAATTGTATATTATATAAAATGCATAAATATTTAAATTTTTTTAAAAACAATTATTGAACAAATACTAAGAATTTAACACTTTAGTTTCAAAATTTTCATTGAATTTTTAAAAATGATCATAAATTAATAAAGAATATTAAAAATGCTGTCAAAAATATTAAAATTTTCATATTGAAAATTTTGTCATCATAATTTCAATTTTTTTTATAAAAATAAAAATGATCATAAAGCCATGGGAATAGGAAACATTTATTTAATAAATAGTCATATTAAAATAATATATCATTTAAATTTAACTATAAACAATATGAAAATAATAATTATTATTTGTATTTATTTACCATAAAATGATTAAAAATAACAATGATTATTTTGATATATATCTCCGCACCAATTTAAGCATATATATGTAATAGTCATTGACCTCTCAATAATTTAATATAAGTAAAAAACGCAAATAAATAAAATACATAAAATTGTATTAGTATATACTACATTAATCTCACTTAAAACACATACATCTTAATTTATAGTAAGTATCTCGGTCTAACTAACATGCTAACCTTTTTTTTTTGACATCACATGTTAACCGGATGTATGTAACTAGCTCCATCATTACGAGGCGCCAACGGTTAAGCCAAGGAAGGAAGGCGCCAGCGTGTCATCCGTTGGATTACTATGAGAGAGCAAGGGTTCCCATCCCTGCATCAGATTAGTCTTTCCACTTTTTCGGTGCCTATTTCAAGTTTAACAATTTTGATCGTGTTTTTTTTTTATCGAAACAAAAGATAAATGCGGAATCATATATGAACTTTATATTTACTAGGGTCCGTGTCCGCGCTACGCGCAGATTATGTTTAATAATCAGTGTCCGTGGATTATGTTTAATAATCGTGTTCGTGCTACGCGCAGATTATGTTTAATAATCGTGTCCGCGGATTATGTTTAATAATCGTGTCCGCGCTACGCGCGGATTCGTGTGCGGATTATGTTTAATAATTTTCATAAGAAAATAATATGTAAAATAGTTATATATAATTTTCGACCGAAACAACGGTAAAATGTTTGACTAATAGGAGTTGGCCATAGCTTTTTTGGCTGATATTTTCTTTTAGAATTGCTGATGAAATTTTGTTGGATGAAGCTGAAATGTTTAACACTACTTTCCTATAGTAAATTTAGTTTATTTAGAAACCCTGGCTAAATTCCATATTCATTTACACTTATAGCGCTTTATAATTTTTGTAACTTTAAGTTGTATTTTTTTCATACATGTAATTTGAATTTGTTATTTTACATTACTTTGCTTTATCAAAAAAAGTTTACATTACTTTGTACTATTTTTTCTTGTCTTATTTTTTGAACAGATTCTTTAGTTTATAAACGTATTAAATTTTGTTTGTGATAAATTTATTTTCATGTTTTTTTAATTCTTTTAATCTGTAAATGTATATTCTGGAGTAGTTAATATTTTGTTGGGGCGCACATAGTTTTTTTCCAAAATGAGAGAGTTTCATTAGGCCTGGGCACGGATCGGATATTCGGGTTTTTGAAGGTATTTGTGATTTGCTTCGAATGTTACGGATATCTGATTTTTCGATTTGCTTTGCTTCGGAAAAATACGGATATTCGGAAAAACGGATATCCGGAAAATAAATATATATTTGCGGATATTCGCGGATACTTACGGATCTCTCATTTATTTTGATTAATACAAATTTTGATACAAATTTATTTTGTAAAATATATTTTTTGCATGATATAAAAGATAAAAATTAAAAGAAGTAGTGAATCTTCATATTTTGTAAATTTTTAAACTTAGTTAAAATTATAATAACACAAATAGTTAAGCCTTTTATCAAATAAAACTACACAAATAGTTTTTTTTCCTCTTTCGTTGAATTACTCTTCCACCATATGTGGAGTTGTGTAAATACTAAATAGTTAACCTTGCTCATTGGGGATGGAATTGTCTACGTATTGATTTAATATGTTTTAGTTGACTGCATGTCAAATTTGTTTTAGTTAACTGCATGTCAAATTCGTAAGTTTGATAGGTTAGTATTAATATTTGTGTTTTAGCAATCTCCTTATTATTAATCAAGAAGCAAAAAAAAAGAATAACCTTTAAAATGTAAACTATTTACAATGTTGCCATTATGCATACGTGTCGGCTTTACAAGCCTTCTCAGCCTTCATATAGATTTATCCTTAATATACTAGATTTATTACATACATTGCCATTGGTACTGCAAATATTTACTGCATGGTCTTTTATTACATTTTCATTATAGTTTATATTTCCGTGCGTATTAAATGTAGGTCACCGCAGATTATTCAAGCTAAATTTGAAAATAAATATGTAAGTGAAACCGTTCCCTCGCTGATTCAAATATATTTAGTGTGTTTTGTATATGTAATACATCAAATGCATTTTTAAAGTTATACATCAAATTCATATTATAGTTCAAATTCGTGCATGAGTTTGCTAATATCACTCGGTCCTAATCTTGAAAATATGATTAAGAAACATGCCAGATTCCGATTACAGACTATTTTGATTGTATTTCTCTATTTTTTAAAAATAAAAATATATATATGATAGTTATTCTAATGGATACATGAAATAGTAATAATTTAAAAATATGTTATTCAGGTTAACCTCACGCATAAATATTGATTGACTGTTTGCACAAAAAAACTCAAAATCTTTCCATAATAACCATTAATATATGATTATTGGTATATTACTCTGCCCTAATTTGGCCTGCCATTATTATCGATTGATTCGTTATGAATGTTTTTATTTAAGAAACATATTTTTCTTTCCTAATCCACATTATTTGGTTGCGTCAGACGTGGATTATCAATCACACATAATTTATGCATACGTTTAGTGAGAAGAATAATCATTCTTGTAGGTATGATTGACGCTGATTGATATTAATTTGATAAACCATTTTTGTTGAGAGACGAAATTTGCGGGTAATTTATTTCTTTTACTATATCAATCAAAAGATATGATACACGAGATTTGCGAATTATAATTTGTTTACTATCACAACTTATTGCATTTACTATGTTGAGATTATATAAAACCATGCATCTCGGAGTTTTAGTGTTTTTTTTTTACAAAAGGGCAGTAGTTTTAGTTATTTTATCTTTTTTTGAACTAACCGTTTATAAATTTAAATTGGGTCATGGCTTAAACATACCAAACCCATACGTTATTGAATTTTTTTGTAATCAATGAATATTAAAATTATGAGAATATTATTGATCTGCTGCAATGCAAAATTGTGATCCTGTGAAACAATACTTAATATCATTAAAGGAAAAAATGTGTTAATTCCCTTAGACGGATTTTTGCCGAGTGTATCAAGAATGCTTATTGAGTCTGTTGACTACGCACATGCCATGTTTGTATATATATATATATACATTCAGCAGTGACATATCTTTTTCTGAAATCTAAAACATTCAATATGTTTGCATAAAAATACATGACAATATTTCTGTTCATAATCCACGTTATTTTTTTTGTATTCAGACTTGAATATTAAATCACGTAAAACTTGATTCACAAGTTTAGTCTCTAAAACATTTAATAATTAGTCCAAGATTGACGCTAATTGATAAAACACTATTCACACAAAGTCATTTTGTATTTAAAAGAAAAAGAAAATATGGCATAAACTGATTTAGTGGTCAATCACATTATAAACTGATTTCGTATTCTCTTAAATTGCGTATGCAAATTTATTGTTTACGCAACTGGTTTACTATATATATATATATATATATATACATTTGTGGGAGGAGATCCATATATCACTCACATTTCATCGTTTTCATATACTTTAGTTTTCAAAATGGCCATACTTTATTTCGTTTCTTAAAAAAATGTATAATTTTTTATGAAAAAGTGACTAAATGTTTCTGAAAAAAAACAACTATTTTTTTTTCAAAAAATTGTTCAACTTTTTAACCAGTATACCGGCTTCATATAGTTAAGTGATAGACCCATTTTAAATTTTTTGATAGATTCGTTTATACTTAAATGAACTCAAATCCATACTAATATGATTTTATAAAACTTTGTCTTGGTGTTAAAAAAAATACAATTTTGTCTACAAAAGATAGGATCATATATTTTTCTAATTTGTAATGCATGTTTTTGTGATGTCCTGTCATTTTTACCTTACTTTACATCTGCATACTATATATATATATATTGATAAATATGTTATTTTAATAATGTTACATTAAATTCATCCCGTATCTACTTATAGATTTTATTGTATATAAATTAAAATATGTTGTACTTTTGTTAAAAATGTATTTTTTTGTTGTTTATTCGAAAAAAAAAATATGATGTACTTTTAAAAATTAAGTTTTTCTCTCACTCCGCGCAAAGCGCGGGTCATATCCTAGTGATATGTATTCAAAACTCCTTAAAATTTGGTGTCATATTGAGATCTTGTTGTTTTGGCTACATTTGCATTTATATAACTTTTAGAACCACTAATCTCTTGTACTTTAAAAATCTGTATATATTCTATGCTAAATAACCTTAATTTTACTTTATATCAGGACCAGCCCAATACTAAAATCCAATTGATCTAACACACTGGATCATTTCACATGATCCGATATAAAATGTCAGCACCTGAAACCGTTTCGCGTACAAAAACTAAACGAATCATAGAGATCCCAAGTTTAAGGATCTCTGTTACTAACTCGGGTTAAATGCTACGGATATGCAATGAGCTTAGGTTTTATGGATAAAGGGCCTGTCTGTTGCAGTGTACAAACAATATATACAATGTGTTTAGGTTCATGTTGCAGTCTTCGAAAAACATTTCTGTAAAACACAATAATTTTTAATATTTAATTAGAAATAAGAGTTAGCCCAAAAAAACAATTAGAAATAAGAAAGCTAGACGAAGCTTGCACTTATTCTGCAGCCAATATCGTTTCATAAACTTGCAGTTAAAAGACGATAGTCACAGCATTGGATGGAAGCAGACATGCTCACTTGAGAAGGCTGGTTTCCAGATATAGAAGAGCATGAGTTTGGTCAGGAAGCAAGAAGTGAACTATAAGTGCTTACTTCCGTATGAAGTAGGTTGCGTCATTGGTGTGGCAGTGGGTTGCGTCATTGGCAAGAGACCTCATCTATTAACACAGAAAGCATGTAATACATATATGAAGCCAAAAAATCTAATTATTGTTGCTCATGTAAAAATTCTTAATTATCTTGCTCGATCAGCGACATGTGATTAAAAGTTAGCTTACTTATTTTCTCATCGTAAATGGTCATGGGGTTATACATGGAGGCTGATGGGATAGCAGAAGATATGCCTTTGTCTAGCAGAAACAATCACTGATATTACTGGGTGAGACAAAATCAACCGCCACCTTTGTCCAAGACTGCAACTGAAACGAAATGATAGATCTGTTGAACCTTTTGCTGAGAGATTAAGAAGAGTGCTTTGGCCAAAATCACAATGGTAATTTTGAGGAAAAAAGTAAATATACCAAGGTTCAATGCTTACAAAATACATCATCTCCATCGGACTCTATTTGTGTCATGGAAGCTTCTTTCTTGGCTTCGTTCTCCTGATTCAAATAGACCTAGAAACAGATCAAAATCTTTTAAAAAGTTGTAGATACTGGGGCATCCCTAGATTTAGTGAGGAAGTAAATGTAGACAGTCAAAATTAAACTCAACATTAAAATAGAAATACAAATTGTTACAATATGACAGAAGCTTCATCTCAGTTTATTGATAGCATACGACTTTAGTACCTGTGTACACGATTAGCATACAACTTTTTGCTCTGTTATATGGCTTTTTGCATAGAAGTTTGTCACTGTGTATATGCTCCCACGCTTGAGCTCTTTTTCATATTGGTTGCGACGGATCTGACCGATGAACCCCTGAGCCAAAGTACCCTAGATAACAGAGAGACAATATTGAATCAGTTGAATATTATAAAAGTAGTGTGTTATTTCAAGTTATAAGCGTTAAAATAGATAGATATAAGGCAAGAAAACAAACTTTTCAGTTCTGGTATTACTGGAAGACATGTTTTATATTAAGCTAATCTCTATCACAACACTCTCGAGTAATCCTCTCAGACCAAGAAATTTAATTTTTTTTTTCAACAAACGTTAATATAATAGAAACAGATTTTATAAGGCAATAAAACGAAATTTTCAATTCTGGTATTACTCTAGGACATGTTTTATATTAATCCTATGATCCTATCTCTATCACAGCAATCTTGACTAATCATCTCAAACCAATAAATTATAAATAAAAAATTCAACAGAGGCTAATATAGCAGATACATCTAAGGCAATCAAACAAACATTTCAAATGTCGTATTAGTCGAAAAGATGTTTTATATTAATCATATCTCTATCACAGCACTGATGATGATTAATCCTCTCAAACCAACAAATCAAGTGTATTTTTCTTCCAAGATACGCGAATATACTTTTATGTTCGTGTATTCACAAGTTGGCAACGACATGAATAATGAGAGAGGAAGAAATACCTCTTCATCGATAATAAGCACTAAATCCCAAGAAGGATGCCTGGTCCTCCTTTGACATTCTTGCGAGCTTCCCATATATGAATAAGCCTAAACTGCAAGGTGGAATCTCCTGGTCCTGGTGAAACATGTCGGAAGAGGAGAGGAGAAAAAGCTTCGCCGGTGAGGATTGCAGTTTCTTTTGCCATGAGGGATGGATTTTACGATCTGAGCAAAGAGTGATGGGTAATGGGGGTATAAATAGTCTGAGAAGAAGAGAACACAGAGAGTTAGATATCATTGAGTCGGAGGGAGGATGTGGAGAGTCAGTAGGCATCTTGAATGGATGATTTACGGGAGACCATTGAAGTTCCATCACTCTCATGGGAGGCGTTATATGCTGGTGGAGATTCGGGAACGACTTTGTTTGCCTGATGGGAGGCTGGAGGAGAAGTAGAATAAGGTTGGGCCGGAATGAGTTTGTACAATATAGATGAACCACTATAGCTTAAATTTTATAGTCCGAGATAACATGGCAAGATGATTGGTCTGGAATATTTCATCCGACGTGGCACCCTTTAAAAACTCCAAAAATAGCTCATTTTATATACTGTAGTAGTGATTTGAACTTTTACCTGAACTTTCCAACGTACTACAAAAACACTAACCTTTGGTTAGACAAAAGTTAAGTATGGTCAAGTCAGTTCAATACGGCACTTGTTTTAATAAAACAAAATATTTAAATTATGCTGCTGCTAGTGGGCATCGAAAGTTCGAGAGCACATTCAATCATGTGATTTCAAATTAAATTCAGTGGGTTCTGCTATGGTTTCCAAATTCTTAGTGGGGTTTATCTATAAATTTTCCAAATAATATGTTTGTTAATTTTGATAGTCGAAGGTGTGATGTTGCAATATAAAGAAAGATAACTGTTATAAAGAAACCCCCATCTTCCTTCGTCTCTTCATTTTCTTTCGGAGTACGGAGCACGGCAGCAGTGACAGTTTTACGATTCATCGTCTTCAGCGAATCGCCTTTGATTTCCATCGTCCATCCATCCCTCCCTCCCTCCCTCCCTCGATGTCTCCCAAAACCACCAAGATAAGGTTCGCTTCTCCGATTTTACATTCTAATCTCCTGATTTTCCGCCACGACTCCTGGAAGCCATAGAATTATCCGGTGAAATTCCTCTAGGATAATAGCTTCGTATGATGAACTTGGGATTTATTCAGTGTTAGGGTTTATGTAAATTGAGAGGTTTGATTTTCGAGCCCTGCAGGCACAGATGCGTTGCTTGCTACAGGATGTTCAACCTACACCAACACCTTGTTGAGCACATGATAATGTTGCACCATTCACTTCATCAGCCTCGCTGTGGGGTTTGCTTCAAGCACTGTAAATCCTTTGAATCTGTTCGGGAACACCTTAACGGTATTTGCATCCATCATATGATTTTTTTTTTTCTTTCTTTTCTTTAAATATGATTTCCATAATTCATTTGGAACAATGATGTCGGTTCCAGACCCTCTATTCAAAGGAGATTGCAAGAATATTTTCTCTGAACGTGGCTGTACTCTCTGCCTTCAAATCTTTGAGGACGCCACTGCTCTCGCAGACCATAAAAACAAGTGTCGCCTCTCTCCACCTCTTCCTCCTGTAAGTTCCCTTATTCCTTTGTGGTGGTAAGTAGGATCTGACTGTGTCCAAAGTTTGACCTGTGTAATGTAAGGCGTTTCTTTGCACTTTGACTTCGATTCATGTCAGGTCAATCCTACTAGGACTCTTGGTGTAAATTATACACGTCTCAAGGCTGTGGCAATTGACTGCGAAAGGGTTGGTGGTGGTGATGACGGGTCTATTGATCTCTGCGCATCTATTTGCCTCGTTGACGAAGACGAGCATGTCATCTTTTCTACTCACGTCCAGCCCCAACTCCCTGTCACCGATTACAGGTTGGTTCTTCCTGCCTACCTTGTGCTAGTTTGTTTGCAAAAGACAAAAAAAAATTGTTCACATCACCTGCCTAACCTAACCTATGTTCAGACACAAGGTAACTGGACTGACCGAAGAAGATTTGAAGAATGGTATGCGGCTTCAGGATGTACAAGAAAAAGTGTTAGCCATCTTGTGCGATGGACATAGTGATGGGTCTGGGAGGCTTCTTCTCGTTGGCCATGACCTGAGACATGACATGAATTGCTTGAAACTCCAATATCCCAGCCATTTGTTGAGGTGAATTCATTCCCCTTTTGTCTCTTTCCTTGAAATCTCTCTTCTTCACTAATAGTATATTTTTTTCCCCCAGAGACACAGCAATATACATGCCATTGAAGAAAACAAGTAATGCAAGCCAATCACTCAAGTACCTCACAAGGTCATATCTCGGGTAAGTTAGTTATCCTTGTGCTTCAGTGTGTGTGTTGTTTCTCAATTTTGTAAATGACCAATACTAGGAATAAAAGTTTGATTCCGGTATTTGTAGATATGAGATACAGTGCGGGAAACACGAGCCGTACGAGGACTGTGTATCTGCGATGAGGCTGTACAAGCGTATGCGGGATCTAGAGCATGGAAAGGCAAAAAAAGAAGAAGAAAAAGGGCATGGACTGAACTCGTGGAAACAGAGCGATCTAGAGAATATGACGCCAGAAGAGCTGTATCACAACTCCACATCAGAGTATCGCTGCTGGTGCCTTGACCGCCGTTGAAATCCAAGTTTCTCATAAACAGCTCCTCTTTGAAAACCCTGTTAGAGTGAGCTCTCGGTGTTTTTTTTGGGATTTAAGCAACTGCTTTTGTGTAACTGGCTTTTAAACTACGATAACAACAGCTCTCTCCTTTAGGAACTTAGTATTAAAAGACGATAGGCTCTCCCACATTATTATTATATCTTGGGTATTCAATTCAAATTAGTGGGTACTAAACTTAGACTACTGTATTCATTCTCTCGTCCAACCTTTGATAAAAGTCTTTCTATGTGTAAGAATAATATTCATTTAGAAGAAAAAGAAAACCCTTATAAAAACCAATCGTTATATCCTTGGAATAAATTAAGCGAAACTGAGAAGACCTATCAAAATCTCTCTCTCGTTTACGTAGCTGATTAGGAATAAGTAAACCTGTCTCCTCGCAAATTTTGAAGATCCGAAACCTAACTGTGGCTTCAGACATAAAAGAGTAATGAACTAATGATCAATAACACTTACCATAAATCACCGAATATAAATCTGTGACGATGAAGAAACACAACCATAGCGAGAAGAAAGCAAGGCAACGAAAGCTGGCGCAAGCTTGTTTCCAGATTCTCTAGTTTGTAGAGATTGGAAACATTTTATGTGAATCCGACTGGGAAGGGGATCGACTGTTGATACAAATGTTAAGAATGAGTCTCGTCTTTTTGGATATGGGTTTCGATCAACTGCTCATGCGAACTCTCGTATGTGTGATGATCAAAAAGGAAGTGTTTACTCTTTTCATGTGGACCTGGTCCACTGGACCATTGAGTTTCAAGCTCAGAAGTGTGTAAATCAGACTAGCGGTGATGATGACTCTAAGCTGATCAAGAAAACGAGAAGGGCTACGAGATCGCTGCGTGAGGATCCGTGTAAGATGAAACACAACAGAGACAGTTTAAAACTAACGTCTCGATAAATAGTTATTTTTGTTTGTTTTATGTATTTCAACTTTGTTTTTGAAGGCTACACTTGAGTACAACGAACCTCTTGTTGACAAAAAAAATAAATATAAATCGGTTAAAAATACACATTTGGAAGGAAGAGTCACATACATTGCTTAATTAAATACGGATCCAACGTTGAAATCAGAACCCAAGATTGATAATTAGGGAACCAAACTAAGCCAATGCTAACCAGAATAAATTTTTATCAACATGGTTAACAACAGTTTTATAGTACTACTTAAAGAAATGTACATTTTAGGCAAAGTTACATTTTAGCTGAAGTAACAAATTACCAGTAAGTCAAACATATATAATCATGTCGTTATAAATTACACACATAAATATATTAAAATGCGCACAGGGAATTTTATTCAGAATCAGTGCCCACCTCAAGTGAATCATATATCAGAAGCCAAAATCATTCAACGATCACTGAGCAAAGAAGAGAAGCCACAATCTCAACTCCACGTCTCTATCAGTAATCTGATAAGCCATAAATATAAGACTCAACAGAGAGTATTGTGTCTAATAGCTTCGGTTCCATGAGGTGTTACGGCCAAAGCAGTGACGGTGAAGCCAAGGTTGATGGTTGACACTACTTTCTCACCACGGAGGGAGGAACACAACTCCTGACTCCAGGTGAGAGTGAGGCAAGGCTTAGATCATTTGGCTGGTTTCCAACTTCCACAGACTCTTCGTTTGTGACCTGAGTGTCTTCCGTTGAGTTGCAAAGCAGAGACCTCACCATCACGGGTATCCTACCAATAGGGATGTCCTGCGTCTTCTTAGAGAGGATCTGCCTCTCGACATACTCGTCTTGTCCCGTCTTGAACTTGTCTCTTTTAAACACTTTCTTAACGAACACCTAGTCAATTTACAAAGCGACAAGATTCAGTCAGTAACACGTAATAAGAAAAAGATACAATGGCAAGCAAACCAGAAACTTCATCAAAAGTTTGACAAATAAGAGGCATTGCATAGCCATAGAAGATCACACAATATAAGCACTAAGCAGCAAAGTGAAAATCCCCCAAAAAAAAGTTTCCTTTAATTATCTCACATGATACGTTATTATAAAACTCTTTTAAGACTGACTACATAGACAAGATTCAGTAAGCTGTTATTGCAAGATGTAGAAGGGTAAAAAAGGTGAAAACTTTAATCAGTTTCCCTTTACCTCAACATCGACATTAACTTTCATCCTCCCGGAGTAAGTCAATGATCTGAAGGCCTGGGGAGAAACACAAAGCTCCTTTATCATCAGAGTACAAGGTCGGCTTCTCCACGCTGACTTCTCCCAACTTCACCGTCGCGTCGCGTATCTCCACTCGTGGTCCTTGTTCTTCGTAGGGTCAAAGGACGCATCTCCCCGGAGAGGACTCAGAACACGAGATTCTCTGATAGACGCACGATGAACCGATTCCTCTCCATCAAACTCTCCCACACACACACATTAAATCCATTTCCAGTCAAAACAAAAACAAGACAGGAAAATCTGTCACTAATTCGATCTGATTTCAACAAATCCAAACCATCAGCAGAAAAAACATAAACTTACAAACAAAAACAAAGAAAGGCACAACACTAACAACATCCATTTCAACTCCCAATTTGCGCAATCAGGACCGAGCAAGGATTAAAAAAAAAAAAAAAACCCCCCCAATTGCCTCCGACCCAAGAACGGTTTGGTAACCGAACAGATTTATCCAAACCTACGATCCGGATTCCAATTGCCTCCAACCAAACCGGTCTGAACCGGATATATAGGAAACACCATTTATTTGATCGATTTTAATTATTTTGTTGATTTTAAAATTGCAAATTGCTCTTCTTAAAATTGGGGAAACTTTGGTTTCCTCTTTTTTTATTTCTTTTTTTTTTTTTTTTAGGTATAGAGTCTAAACAAAACACAAATTAAAATTCAAAAACACCCCCCTCCCCCAAAATTCAAAAACACCCCCAAAAAAATAAAATTCATCGTCAAATTGTCTCAAATGATCACAGCTCGATCTTCCTCTTCATTCCACTTCTCTGTAAATGATTAAAAAAAAAAACAAAATTGAATGTGTGTGTTAAAATTCATGTAACAAAAACATACAATAGTATAACATTAATAAAATAAAATGGGCTTTTACCCTTTCTGAACTTGAATTCGCAGTCGGCGGCGCTGGGATAATGACACGATTCTCATCCATCTGAAATTTTTTTGACATAAAAAAACTTCTAAACATATCAAAATTATTAATGATCCCCAAAATGTCGATTATTCTTTTCTTTACCAGATATTTGTATCTGTTCTGGCAGCTGGTGCATGGACGTGACATCATGCTTGCTACAGTTGTCCACAGCACATTCAAACCAAAGCTCTCGACCAACTGCTTCAAACGATCATCATCTTCCTCCGTCCACTTTAAAAATTAAACAAATTTATTTAAGAATTATCTAACTTTAATATATATATACTATAATAAGAACCCAACCACCCACCCATGCATAAACTTAACCTAATCCATCGATTAAACCAATCATTATTCATATCTAACAAACCAAATAAAAAAAGTCAACCTAATCATTACTTATAAAGTTTCCCCAAGAAGCAGTGATCGTACGTACGTACGTGAAACCAAAACCCTAACTATTAGAAAAAATCAGAAATTCAAACCTTGGGTTCTTTGAGTTCCGAGAATCTCTCTTTACAAGCCTTTGCGGATCTCCGGTGGTTCATCACGCTCGCCGAAACACTCGCCCACTTCATCTCTCCGTATTTCGCCACACCACTCTTCAACTTCGCATCCTCACTCGATCTCCAAGCTCTCTCACTCATTTTGTTGTTTCTTTCTTTCTTCTGATGAGATGGGAATCGGATTTTAATTTTCAAATTAATAGCTTCGTACCACTACTACACCTCTATAGATCTATTTATGTAAGTTTAACAAAGCACACATGAAACTAAAACTAGCCGTTAAATCGGTTTTTAAACGTTGCTTATTATTGTCCACGTGTACTTTTAACATTGATAAAGGTTTGCCGAGAAAAATCTCATATTTTTTTACCGTTATTTCTTGTCCACGTGTACTTAGATCTACTTTTCACCACACAACCCTAACATTGATTCGGAGTATTTGCTAATCGTATTTTTATATTTGTTATTATAAACGGAAATAGTATTAAAAGTAATAATAAGACATTGGCTTTTTTCTGGTCGATACAAGACATTGGCTTTTCCGTGAGTTTTGAGAGCAAGATACACAACAGTCAACCATTAAACAACTCGGCAGTGAAAATATAAAAAAAGAGGAAAACAAGATTAGAGAATTACGAGAGGAAGGTAAACAAGCATGAACGTGTGTCTGTTGTTCGGTTACATGGACATAGGACAAATGTGGATAAGCTGTTACTCCTGGGTACCTAGCGACAAGTTCTTGTGGAAGGAGAAACATGGAAAGAGCAAAACTCAAGTGATTAATGAAGCTGAGACTGAGCTGCTTGAGCAATATGAGGATTTGGTATTTGATCAAGAGGAGTTCGTGACTCAGTATCGTCATGAGGAGAAGATTGCAGGGGCAAGTACTGAAACTTTTGATTCTTGAGTTCATGGATCCGAGTCCAGCTTCGAAGTGGAGCTCCATAGTGAAGAAAGATCCTCTATCAAAGCCTCCGAACACCCGACGTAGCTCTGTCCGCGATTCTCGGTATGGTCGAAAATTGCAATTCCAAAAAGGGTAACCACCTCCTGAAGTGCTTAGTAAAGTTACATAAAGCTACTGGCACTACAAGAAAAATCGGTATTAGTAGCACACGAAAAACGCTACCATAGGGTTTTCGTAGCGTTTTTGTAAACGCTCTGACAGCCGCAGCTATGGTAGAGATCCCCCCTTATCATAGCGTATTTTCATGTGCTATAAAAAATATAGATATTATAGCGTTTATTCGTGAGCTATATATTCGTGCTATGATTTATTCTTTCATGACTTTTTTTTAGTGCTGTAAAATATATTATACCAACATTGATATGATGCTATTACATCTCATTTATATTTGAAAATATTAATTATTATTATTTCATTTTTATTATTTCATTTTAATAATTAATTAAAATTTATATTGAATTGTAATATAAATTAAAATTAATCGAAATCTAAAATTAAAGTTGAATTATATTTATTAAATAAATAATTTACAAATAAGATGTTTTACAAAACCAAACCAGCACAAAAAAATGAAGTAAACCAGAACAGTCTAAACCAGAACAGTCTAAACCATAGACTAATTAACCAAAATCTAAACCTAATTAACCAAAACCTAATTAACTCTAAACCTAATCTCTCTGCGCTGCCGCCTCCTCCTTCCTCCTTTGCCTCCCTTCCGACGTCTTCCTCTATTCTGTCTCCATCTAAGGCACCATCGATGACGACGACAAGTTCGAGACCGCTGACGACAGGGGTAAGCTCGAGACCATTGACGACGGGACGATTCGGATGCGAATTAGAGACCACCACGGTTTACGCTAGACCACCACCATCAACCTTCTTCTGCCTCCTACACATTCTTTAACTAAGAACAGAAAAAGAAAACCAGAATCAAAACGCTGAGAGAAAGAGAGAAAGAGAGGTATAGAGAGTTACCCGTGGTGGTGGAGAACGTCAGACGGACAAACCAGACCGGATCTTAAGGAGATGACAAACCAAATGACTCCAAAGAACAACCCTAGATCTGTACCCATCGAGTAGACGGTAGAAACAGCAGCGTGAATCCTGGTGCCATCGGTAATATTGGAGCTATCATTCAAAGCAGGTTGAGATCAACCCTGACAAAAGGAGAAGAAGCATAGTAGAAGAGAGACTAGAGATGAGAATGAGAGAAGAGAGAAGAGAGAAGAGAGAAGAGGTATCGACAGAGGAGGAAAGAAGGAAGAGAACGATTAAAAAAATAATTAAATTAGATTAATTTCAACCTTCAGATCAACACTCATCAACGGTCAGTATTAAATATCGGTGATCCCACCTTTTTCTAAATGAACCAATCATAACAGAACGATTGTGGACCTTTAGATTCAATTTAATGAATGGTCAAGATTGTGATCCACACACTTGTTTCTAATTGGTTCTTTCCAATCTAAATATTTCTTTTGTTTTTGTACCTTATTGTTTCTTGATCAGTGGTTTTATTTAAATTTTTGAAAGCTATAACATAAAAAATTATTTGGAATATTTAATACAAAAAACAGTATTATTATATAAAAACAGTATTATTTAATATAATACTGTTTTGTACCTTTTTGCTTCTTGTTGTATAGAGTTTGAAATATGATATAGGGTTTGGAATTATACATAGATTTTGGAGTATATATAGGGTTTGGATTATAATGTTTCAAGTTGAATATTTCTGTATGATACAGGGTTTAAATATAAAAACAGTATTATTATATTAAATCAAAAAGTGAAAAAGATGTAGAGTTTACATTTAAAGTATGATGTTTAGGTTAAAGGTTTGTGTTCATAGCTTAAGATTTAAAGTTTATATTTTTTTTAAATACGTTTTTTATTTATAATTTTGTTAAAGATTTATTGTTTAGAATATAAATTTATATTTTAGAATTTATAATTAATCGAAAGTGTTATGATGTATGGGATAGTATTTAGGGTTTGAAGTAGAATATTTAGAGTTTAGGGAATAGGGTTTGGAGTTTATACTCTAAACACACAAGTAAAAAAATAAAACAGTATTATTACATTAAATAAAATTTTAAATTAAAATTATAATTGAAAAAGATTTATAATTTGAAATTTAGAGTTGATGTGTATGTTTATGTTTGAAGTTAGGGTTTAGGTATTGAAGATTTAAGATTTAAATTTTTGAATTTATATACTAAAATAAAAAGTTTAAATCGAGTTTAATTTTAATTTTGGATTTAAAATCTGAAAATATTATATCCAGAGATTTTATTTAGTATTTATAATATCATTTATGTTTGAGTTTAGGGTTTAGAGTATTAGATTTAGGGTATTAGATGGATTTGGGTTGCATTAATATTTTTATATTGAACTGTATTTTCATGTAAAGTTAAAAGTTCTAAATTTATATTTTAACTTATAAAATATTTATTTTCATAAAATTATGGCAGTTTTGCATTGTTATATTATTAATGGGCATATATTGTTTATATAAACTTATAAAACTCCAATTATCATATCAGATGAAACTGGAAAAAATATACATCTCTTGCTCCGGCCTATACACAATTATCCAATTATCATATCAGATGAAACTGGAAAAAATATACATCTCTTGCTCCGGCCTATACACAATTCAAACAACTTCATTCTCAAGAGTCATCTCAGATGAAACTGAAAAAACCAAAGGCTTGGAACATACTTATGGTGTCTGTAAATCTTTTTTTTTCTGGTCAACGGTATGGTGTCTGTAAATCTAAGACAGAAAAATACATAGAAAGGTTTCACAAAACTGAACAGTCATCTCTCTGCCATCAACAACTCTTCCTGAAACAAAAAAGGTTTCATCTTTCAAAATCTAATCACCCACTAAGAACCGTTGGATCAGAACTAGCTGAGATCTTTCTTGCTCTGAGTAAGCGTCTATTACCATTGGCATCGAGTTAAATGTGTCACAAGTGCAACTATGTTGTCCTTCTCTGACTCTGCTCCACAACAGTAGAAAAGCTCATGCCCACACCTACAAAGAACACAAAGAGAGATCTCAACATTGTTATAAGAAACCACAAAGCCAAACACTGTCTCCACTTCTTATACCTAACCAAGCGATGCAATGATCTGGATATCTTTCATCAACCGGAAGAATCTGAAACTCTTCAAAGCTCACAGAATCATGCCAAGGAACATCACAGTCAACACACACAAACCTCTCACAGAGTGGACACTTCACACAGCATCTATTCTTGTCCAACACTCTGATTCTCCGTGACTTCATCTATCAGTGCTTCTCGATCAGCAGTAACCAAACTCTTTCTGAACAACACTATATATCCAGACTCATATAACAGTTGGGGATGCGCTCTTCACACTTTCCTGCAACAACAACAGTTAAAAAAATCAACTTTGAACAGAAGAAGAAAAGTTGGAGTCTTTAGCTATCGAATCACTCACAAGCTTAATTGCGACCTCTTCGTTAGTCTGAACAAAAGTTCCTTAAATCACAAGTCTCAGACTTAGTCTTTTTCCTTCCCAGATTTCTTCTAGCTGAAACACACACATAATCATCATCATAAGGACCAATTCATAAGCAAAACGATAAGATTCATTCTTTTTCCTTCTTCTTACGTACCTTAGGAAGATCTTGGGTTGCTTAAGAAAAGCTTTCTCTGTCTGCAAGAGAGAGAGAAGAGGATGAGAATATTTGTAAGAAGTATATAAACAAAGAGACAGAGAAAGAAGAAATATAACCTGTTCAGCCTTGGCTACTTGCTGTCTCTGCTCCATCTGTCTCTCCTTTATCGAATCAGAGGAGTTGGGATCTGAGGAGAAGCATGAAGGAGTGAAATTGAGGGGGTTTCAAGGTCTTACAGAGATGATTATGAGACGTAATCGTCGTTCAAGGATAGATCGAGGTTCAGGGTTTGGTGGAACGACGATAATTGATTTACAGAGTGCAAAGTGGAGGAGATTGGGAAAGACGAGATCAGGGTTCCCTTGCCATCATCGTTTACTGGATTGGGATGAATAAGAACAAAAAAAAAAACCCAAACTGAAGAAGATGGAGGATGAAGAGATTAGATTGAACCAAACAACGAAGAAGAAGAAAAAAGAATCAATAGTTTTTTTTTTCTTCGAAGGAAGTAAATGATTTAGGCCATAAAAATTTATTATTTTTATTAAAACGAAATATTTTGGTGCCAAAGTGAACTTTGACTAAGTGTTTTCACCTCCAAAATGAAATTTCAGCTATAGTAGTGATTTTTTGGTTCCCGCCTAATGAAAATCTTTCCTAGCACAAATTTAATGCTATAACAGAGTTGTGTTTCGAATTTGACAGTTTTGGTAGCAGTTAGTGAATTCGTGCTACCGTGAATTGCTACCAATACTCATATTTCTTGTAGTGTGGTGATTTTCATACACGCTTGAGGCTGAGTTATATGGAGTAAAGAGGTTACCTGAGAAGGAGTTACCTGGCTGGGGCTCCAATGTGGCTAACTTGGAGAACGAGGCCGAAGAAAAATCAAGCACTACTTCCAAAATTCTTCCGCTTTAAGACCTTAACATGAACGTTCTTCCTTAAGACAACTTTTCTGAGGTTGGTTATGTTGCGTCTCATACTGAGGATGAGGAAGGTGGGAGGAGGCAGAAGAGGTACGCTCCTAAGAAAACAGTGGTAAATCCTGAGGATAAAATGGTAGTGGAAGGGATAAATGCATAACATGGCGAAAATGATGATGAAGATGATGGTGAATGGAGACATGCGTAGCAGTACAAAATTACGTGGAAATGCATGCATAGTGTTACTTTGACTAATGTCTTTTTTTGGTTACTTAAAAGTCAAGAACGGCGTGTTGTGAATCGGTTCTACTTATAAAGTAATAAAGTTGTTGTGAAATCAGGAAAAAAGAATATTGAATATACATTATTAAAAGGGAAAATTAGATTTTTAGGACACTTTGAACTAGGATTTGTCACACTAGGATTTTTACAAGATATTTTGTCAAATTAGGATTTTAATTCTTGTAAATACTATAATGCTCTTAAAATCTCATTTTTGTAATTGAATTATAATTATAAATAATAATTTTCGTAATAAATTTATTATTTTAAACATTTAAGAAGTAAAAAAGAATTAAAAAAAGGGAGAACAAAAGAGATCCCATTTACCGGGTAAAAGAGAACGACACCGTAATTATTTTTTACTGTCTTCTCCGCCGAGCTTGCTCCCATGGCGATCTATGAGGTTTCTGTTTTCATCTTCTTCTTTATCTTCTGAGATTATTGTCTCCATCTTTGTTTGATGTTCTTTTTAACCTCTTTGATTTTGTATTGTGTCATGTGAAGATGGTTTATAGCCTCTTCGATTTTATTTTGTATTTGATTTGATAGATTATTTTCTTTTGTTCTTGATTAGATCATTTGCTAATGGTGGCCATTAAATCGGAGTCACCAAATTTATTCACGTTTTTTAAGTTTTGAAAACTTGAAATTGGAAGATACATGCTAAATCTACAAATTAAAACCATACCCAGCAAGAAAAACGCAAAATAATGGACTAAATCAATCAAAGAAAACATGGCGGCTCTGTAAAAATGTCTCTGTAACCTTAAAAACTGTTGAGGAAGATGATGACTTATTTACGGTTATGCCATTAATGAAAATAAACACTAAAAAGAGCAAAACGCGTTACTTGGGTATCGAACCTGACAACCGGGCAATGGAAGTTTCCATATTTTCACGATTTGCCTAGAATACGCATATTACCTACCCAGAACACCGTATAATAGGTGTGAACTGTATTCTACCTTCAGGCGTCATATAAAGTAAAAGGTATAACAGGTTATGACACGTAATGTAACGGAGCTCTGTGACTGAGTTGTGGTTATATCTTGTTTTCTAGCTGAAGGTACACCAAAGACATTTTTCTTGATTATAACGTAACTGATTCTATCTTTGCCAGAGTATAGAAGAAATGTTATATTACGGTATATAGCCCGGATATATCAGTGTTTTAAATTTAGAATCCAAATTATAAACTAAGTAGACTGTCAGAATGAGTATTCTAACTATAGCTAGAAGATAAAATAAAATATGATTCGATTTTTTTTTTAAAAAAATTTTAACTTATATATTGTCATACTTATGTTTCCTACAGTTTTAATACTTTTTATATTTTTAAAACTTTACTTACTATTTTTCTTATAAAACAAAGGTAAAATATGTCCAAAATTATCAAAAGTATGAAAAGTCTTATTGTGACAAACAAAAGTTTAAAGTGTCTCATTTTTTTAATTCTCCCTTATTAAAATGGTCTCAAAGAGAAACGTGATAAGGTTGAGCAACGCGTTCTTTTACTTTTTGTTTGATGCACATGAAATTCGGTTCACTTGTTACTGTCTATCAGACACAAGGAGCAAGAGATCCTCCTAATGAGACAATAAATTAAGATGACAGAAAAACAATAAAGAAGTGATGTAAAATCTTTATTGTTTTTACATCCGAGATCGATATAGATATCCGAAAGACCCAAATTAAACCTTAGTTAAAACAACTATAGTAATTAATTTATACTGATTTTATATCAGCCTAATCTAACACAAATTTTGACTATTTGGCAAATTATGGGCTTATATTTAAAACTCAATAGCAATTAAAGACTCATCCTGGCTGGTGAGTATTTATACAACTGTTCCACCTTTTTCCTTGTTACACTTAACCAATATGTCTTTGATATGTGTGTTTTAAAAATATTTTAAGCGTATTATGCATGACTAGCAAATCGAAACATGAACCTCATACTGCACTTACCACATCACGTGACACTACACCAACAAATCATATATTATTTACGTATGTATTTTAAAGATTATATCGATATTTAAATTTAAAAATATTAACCGGATCTATTAATTTTTTAGTTACTTCAGATATAACCGGATCTGAACCGGATCCGACAGGTACCGAACCATATCCGAACTAAAATTTTAAATTATCTGATCAGTACCATTTTCATTAGTTCCGAAATATCTAAAATCCAAAAAATTGATCCAGATCCAACCGGTTATCCGAATGCTCTCCACAACACATTTCCTTTTATTTGTTCTTCGAGTATAATATAGGAAAAAACACGAACATTTATTATGGGACCATTTTAAAAATATATATTCAATATTCTTTTTTCCTGATTTCACAACAACTTTATTACTTTATAGTAGAACCGATTCACAACACGCCGTTCTTGACTTTTAAGTAACCAAAAAAAAGACATTAGTCAAAGTAAAATTATGCATGCATTTCCACGTAATTTTGTACTGCTACTAACCGCATATATGTCTCCATTCACCATCATCTATCATCATCATTTTCGCCATGTGATGCATTTATATCCCTTCCACTACCATCTTATCTTCAGGCTTTACCACTGTTTTCTTAGGAGGGTACCTCTTCTGCCTCCTCCCACCTTCCTCATCCTCAGTATGAGACGCAACATAACCAACCTCAGAAAAGTTGTCTGAAGGAAGAACGTTCATGTTAAGGTCTTAAAGCGGGAGAGTTTTGGAAGTAGTGCTTGATTTTTCTCCGGTCTCGTTCTCAAATGCTCCCCACTCCTCCAAGTTAGCCACATTGGAGCCCCAGCCAGGTAACTCCTTCTCAGGTAACCTCTTTACTCCATATAACTCAGCCTCAAGCGTGTATGCAAATCACCAGTAGCTTTATGTAACTTTACTAAGCACTTCACATAATCATGCAAAACTACAACTACGTTAAATATATATTAGAAACGTTCCATGCCGTATTTTCAAATTGGAATCTCCATGTTTATCTTTTATACAAGCAACGCATTACACAAGTCTCGTAATTGTAAACATAAACTATACTGAACGTAAGTGATCCACAACTACTAGATCCACCAGTGGCACAACCAACACCCCTCCTCCCCCCCCCCAGGCCCCACTCCAAAAGACAACGGACCATGGCGGCTCAGTCAGTTTGGTTTTGTCTTTATCTCGGAGTTAATGTGAGAAAGAAGGAAAAGTGGGCCAATTGGGCGAGATCATTAGGCTATGATACCACGATACATCATGTGTACTGGATACGTGTGTATTCACATTTTAACAGTGTGGTATTTACACAGCTAGGATTTATACTAAGATTAAATACATTTTTGTCTAATATACTTCAATACATCATCTCAATATGCTGCTACAGCAGGCAAAAACCTTAAAATAGGAATTAATTATCTCAGAGAAATGATCAAACAATCATTCATAGATGATGGGCTTCAAGGCTATTCTCATGTTCAACAGTATCTCAGAATTTGAGGTTCCTACTCACGTCCCACTACGTACAATGGTTTGTTTTGGTATATATACTCCCTCTGTTTCTATAAGATCCATGTTTTAGAATTTTCACACTTATTAAGAAAAACATAAAATTTTAGTTACCAATGCATTGTTTTTATTAATTAACAATTCCCCAAAATTTTGAACCAATAAGATTTTAATAAATACAATTATATTTTTGGAAATATACAATTTTTCATTAATTAATGTCTTGAAAATGTAGAAAATATATCTTTTTGAAACAAATTTTTTTTCTAAAACATGAATCTTTTAAAAACAGAGGGAGTATATTCTTTCATTAATTTATCGGTAAAGTTACTCATCGGATTAAACTTATCGAAAACCCGCAAACATTCACGAGGGAAATTAAAATACTATAACGGCAAACATGGAAACTTGTATATTATTATTACTTTTAATACTATTTCCGTTTATAATAACAAATATAAAAATACGAATAGCAAATACTCTGAATCAATGTTAGAGCATCATTATTGGGGAAACCCGTTTTGGGTTTCTATAAAATCTTTTTTATCTTTTTAATATTTTTAATCTGATATTAGTTAGGCTCAATATGAGATACATTGCTGTAGACCAATTCGGCCCAAAACTTATGAATTAAACATGTCATTGTAGTTTCATAACATTTTTTTTTTCTAAAACAGAGTATTCTATTATAAAGATGGTTTTCCTTCGATATATACATTTATAATTAAGAAAATATATTTAAAATAAAATATAAAAAATGCTAATTTTTGTTTCTATATTTAAAAATATAAATATAATTTTTCTATACATTTCCTTCAAATAAAATAATTATATTAAATAAACATACATTGGATCAAATCTATTTATATAATAAATGTTTTCCATTTTACAAAAGAATATTGAGATAAAATAGAGACGAATTGAAGATAATCTTAGACTCAAGTTCTATGCGAGTAAAATAATATGTTTTGTGAATTTATCAAAAACTGCAATCTCAACAAGCTACTTCTTAAATTTTCATAACTCACCAAGATTTTGCATTTCTACAGTAAAATTTGCTTTTGGAGACTTCTAATAAATCCACTACATAGCATAACTATGGTTAAAGAATCTCTTTAACATCGTCTATTTGCTTTTTTGAAATATCATATTTATTTGATTTTTGGCGTATTGTTTTTTTTTTCTTTTTAAAGATGCACATTTAGAGGTTTTGAGATGATAGACAATTCTCTCATTTTTAATTATCACAATTGGTGAAAATGGATTTAAATTTGATGTGAGTTCAAACACAGACAATTTCATAAATGTATAGTACTAAGCTTTTCTAGATTAGAATATTAACATTAATCACTGTAACAAATAAGTTAAAACATTATAAACAAACTATTTTATCTTGGAACTTAATGATTCTAAAACCTAAATATATTTAAACTCAATTGTAAACACAACCACTAGATTTCATAATAACTTAAATAACCAACATAAAAGAATATTTAGATCATAATTAAGATTTAATTTAGTTTACTTTTGATCATCTTGCTCATAATTCTATATAGATTTTTGAGTTATAAAATACAATCAATTGTGAGTTACAATTATCTCAAATTTGCTTAAGACCATCAATACTATTAAAACTAAATTATAATCTGACTACCAATTTATATTTCATATTGTTCTGATATATTTGAAATCATATTTTCTTTTATGTTCTAAGTTCAACTATATTTACTTTTAAATTGGAAGTGTTGTTTATGGTTTAGCTTCCAAAACTCTTGTTTTTAACTCTTATTTACAAATTACAATATGCTAGATCAAATCATGTAGTAAATATTGTTCGTAACCTAACCAGACTAACTCATCATGTCAAGTTTTTAATGGTGCATTTTAATTTAATGTGTTAAAAAAAAAGAGATACATTTTTAAAATCTCATATCGAAAATACAACCATGCTAAAACTCGATTCAACTCACCAAGAAATGACTATGTACATGGTCATAATTAAGTTACTATATATCTTTAAGTCCAAAAAAATACTCTGAAAAGCATGCTTAAAAGAACGTTCGGTTAGTGAGAGTGTGCATGCCAGCCATGCAAACGTAAAACTGTTATCATTGCAACGTAAAAAGTGTTAATCATTTGCGTGTTCTATCAAACAGTAGAGTATATGAGCGACAATTCCTATCAATTCACTGCAAGACCGGTTCGATATTGTTAAAGCAAGTCATACTGGCATCTTAAAAGCCATTACACTAAAAGATGCTCTTGAGACTCATCAACACTGTCCCATAGAAAGTTAACCTCCTTGTTCATACTCTGTGTACGATATTTGTTAGTTCAAACAGAAGAATAATAAAAAAACTAATTCATGAGCTGCAGTAGTTTGGCTTTGTGAGGCGACTTCTTTTGCATCTTTGTGCGTAGCTGTTGATTATAACTGCCAGTATGACTTGCAGTTATAACTCACGGAAAAGCCAATGTCTTGTATCGACCAGAAAAAAGCCAATGTCTTATTATTACTTTTAATACTATTTCCGTTTATAATAACAAATATAAAAATACGATTAGCAAATACTCCGAATCAATGTTAGGGTTGTGTGGTGAAAAGTAGATCTAAGTACACGTGGACAAGAAATAACGGTAAAAAAATATGAGATTTTTCTCGGCAAACCTTTATCAATGTTAAAAGTACACGTGGACAATAATAAGCAACGTTTAAAAACCGATTTAACGGCTAGTTTTAGTTTCATGTGTGCTTTGTTAAACTTACATAAATAGATCTATAGAGGTGTAGTAGTGGTACGAAGCTATTATTTTGAAAATTAAAATCCGATTCCCATCTCATCAGAAGAAAGAAAGAAACAACAAAATGAGTGAGAGAGCTTGGAGATCGAGTGAGGATGCGAAGTTGAAGAGTGGTGTGGCGAAATACGGAGAGATGAAGTGGGCGAGTGTTTCGGCGAGCGTGATGAACCACCGGAGATCCGCAAAGGCTTGTAAAGAGAGATTCTCGGAACTCAAAGAACCCAAGGTTTGAATTTCTGATTTTTTCTAATAGTTAGGGTTTTGGTTTCACGTACGTACGTACGATCACTGCTTCTTGGGGAAACTTTATAAGTAATGATTAGGTTGACTTTTTTTATTTGGTTTGTTAGATATGAATAATGATTGGTTTAATCGATGGATTAGGTTAAGTTTATGCATGGGTGGGTGGTTGGGTTCTTATTATAGTATATATATATTAAAGTTAGATAATTCTTAAATAAATTTGTTTAATTTTTAAAGTGGACGGAGGAAGATGATGATCGTTTGAAGCAGTTGGTCGAGAGCTTTGGTTTGAATGTGCTGTGGACAACTGTAGCAAGCATGATGTCACGTCCATGCACCAGCTGCCAGAACAGATACAAATATCTGGTAAAGAAAAGAATAATCGACATTTTGGGGATCATTAATAATTTTGATATGTTTAGAAGTTTTTTTATGTCAAAAAAATTTCAGATGGATGAGAATCGTGTCATTATCCCAGCGCCGCCGACTGCGAATTCAAGTTCAGAAAGGGTAAAAGCCCATTTTATTTTATTAATGTTATACTATTGTATGTTTTTGTTACATGAATTTTAACACACACATTCAATTTTGTTTTTTTTTTTAATCATTTACAGAGAAGTGGAATGAAGAGGAAGATCGAGCTGTGATCATTTGAGACAATTTGACGATGAATTTTATTTTTTTGGGGGTGTTTTTGAATTTTGGGGGAGGGGGGTGTTTTTGAATTTTAATTTGTGTTTTGTTTAGACTCTATACCTAAAAAAAAAAAAAAAAAGAAATAAAAAAAGAGGAAACCAAAGTTTCCCCAATTTTAAGAAGAGCAATTTGCAATTTTAAAATCAACAAAATAATTAAAATCGATCAAATAAATGGTGTTTCCTATATATCCGGTTCAGACCGGTTTGGTTGGAGGCAATTGGAATCCGGATCGTAGGTTTGGATAAATCTGTTCGGTTACCAAACCGTTCTTGGGTCGGAGGCAATTGGGGGGGTTTTTTTTTTTTTTTTTAATCCTTGCTCGGTCCTGATTGCGCAAATTGGGAGTTGAAATGGATGTTGTTAGTGTTGTGCCTTTCTTTGTTTTTGTTTGTAAGTTTATGTTTTTTCTGCTGATGGTTTGGATTTGTTGAAATCAGATCGAATTAGTGACAGATTTTCCTGTCTTGTTTTTGTTTTGACTGGAAATGGATTTAATGTGTGTGTGTGGGAGAGTTTGATGGAGAGGAATCGGTTCATCGTGCGTCTATCAGAGAATCTCGTGTTCTGAGTCCTCTCCGGGGAGATGCGTCCTTTGACCCTACGAAGAACAAGGACCACGAGTGGAGATACGCGACGCGACGGTGAAGTTGGGAGAAGTCAGCGTGGAGAAGCCGACCTTGTACTCTGATGATAAAGGAGCTTTGTGTTTCTCCCCAGGCCTTCAGATCATTGACTTACTCCGGGAGGATGAAAGTTAATGTCGATGTTGAGGTAAAGGGAAACTGATTAAAGTTTTCACCTTTTTTACCCTTCTACATCTTGCAATAACAGCTTACTGAATCTTGTCTATGTAGTCAGTCTTAAAAGAGTTTTATAATAACGTATCATGTGAGATAATTAAAGGAAACTTTTTTTTGGGGGATTTTCACTTTGCTGCTTAGTGCTTATATTGTGTGATCTTCTATGGCTATGCAATGCCTCTTATTTGTCAAACTTTTGATGAAGTTTCTGGTTTGCTTGCCATTGTATCTTTTTCTTATTACGTGTTACTGACTGAATCTTGTCGCTTTGTAAATTGACTAGGTGTTCGTTAAGAAAGTGTTTAAAAGAGACAAGTTCAAGACGGGACAAGACGAGTATGTCGAGAGGCAGATCCTCTCTAAGAAGACGCAGGACATCCCTATTGGTAGGAGTCTGTGCTTTGCAACTCAACGGAGAAGGGGGAGTGTGCGTTTTTGACCAGGGTGGATACTTTGTGATAAAAGGAGCTGAGAAGGTGAGTTACACCAAATATTTACATTTCTGCTGTCATGGGGTTGTATCTGAACTATTTTAGTGTATGGCTTAGTGGTTGGATTGTGCGTTCTTCACATAATATGCATTGCTCCTGTTTGCGTAAACTGTTTCAACCGCTGACAACGTTTTTTGCTTTCTTTCGTTCTAATACTGTGTATATGCTGGAAAATATTGCCAAGCTGTTATACAAGTTCCTGACGTGAAGAAATGTGTGTTTGCAGGTCTTTATTGCTCAAGAACAGATATGCAATAAGAGACTTTGGATTTCTAATCCACCATGGACAGTCAACTACAGGTCCGAAACCAAGAGGAATCGGTTCATCGTGCGTCTATCAGAGAATCAGAAAGCTGAAGACTTCAAGAGAAGGGAGAAAGTACTGACAGTATACTTCCTGTCAACTGAGATCCCAGTCTAGGTCCTGTCTTCGCTCTGGGTGTTGCGTCAGACAAAGAGGCTGTTGATCTGATTGCCTTCGATGGTGGTGATGCAAGCATTACCCTCAGTGTCATTGCGAATGTGAGCTGTGAAATAATGGAACTTTGTTGGGAACTTAACATTGCGTTTTTGACAGTAAAGACTCGGAGAAGAGGAAAAAGATGGACGAGGTTGTTCAGTTTGGAAAGACGCACAGCAAGATTGGCAGAGTAGACAGCCTGGATGATGACGGGTTCCCTTTTGTGGGTGCTAATATGCACAGTGGTGATATTGTCATTGGCAGATGTACAGAGACTGGGACTGATCACAGCGTGAAACTAAAGCACACAGAGAGAGGGATAGTGCAGAAAGTGGTTTTGTCATCGAATGACGATGGGAAGAATTATGCTGCTGTTTCTATGACACAGGTAAGTTCCAGATCATACCTTATTGAGCTGTCTTTCAGCTAACGCATACCTTACCTTATAGCGTTTCCACTTATCTGTATTTTCCAACTTGCAGGTTCGTTCTCCATGTCTTGGATATAAATTCTCCAGTATGCATGGTCAGAAGGGTGTTCTAGACTAGACTATATAGAGGAGCAGGTGAATTTTGCTTTCACGACGCAAGGCATAGTTCCTGATATCGTGATAAACCTGCACGCACTCCCTTCTCGATAAACACCGGGCCAACTCTTGGAGGCTGCTCTCTCCAAAGGAAATAGCTTCTCCTATGCAAAAGAAGAAGGGCAATTCTGATGCATACTCCAAATTGGTACGCCATGCAACTCCGTTCTCCACTCCTAGTGTCGATGACATCACCGACCAGCTTCACAGGTACCTTCTTCACACTGACACTTGGTTTAAGTACTGTATTCAAAACATTGAGAAAAAGATACAAGGCTTGATGCTATAATGAGTAGATGTCAATAGGTTTGCTTGTTCGACGTTTAAAACTTTTGTACTTGGGTATTGTGCTCAGGATGCCCAAAAGTTCAAATGACTGCTAATTTTGAGTACCGTATTAGATTGAAACATCTCATAGTGTGATTGGTTTTGTTTACCTAGGAGACTTAAAAAAGCTAGCGTGACACTGCTCTTATTCGTTTCTTTCTTTTATTTAGTTAGTGTCTGAAAAACATGTTGAGAGTACAGTGTTGACTGTTGAGGTTGAGGGTCATTGGTCTTGTTGATTATGTGATGATCATTGTTGATTCTTGACATCTGATTGATTACGGATTGTAAATACTTGTCTGTGATCTCAGGGCTGGCTTTTCAAGATGATGATGCGTTCACTCATCTTCATGGGCCCAAATTTCAACCACAAGGTGAAGTTCAGGAACACCGGACCAGTTCACCCTCTCACGCGCCAGCCGGTTGCAGACAGGAAGAGGTTCGGTGGAATCAAGTTCGGAGAGATGGAGCGAGACTGCCTGATCGCTCACGGTGCATCAGCGAACCTGCACGAGCGTCTGTTCACGCTGAGTGACTCTTCACAGATGCCGACAGGTGTTCCCTTTACTTATTGAGAAATTTAAGCATGAAGAGCAAGCTTACATAGTGTGGAGGTTTCTCTGCAGCATTCCTGTGAATATGCTTGCCGTGTTTCTTCCGTGGCTTACTTCCTCCATTTCGATTGATGAATCCAAGGAAATGCAAACGTGCTTGAGCAAGATAGTGTCCCTGGCGAGAAGCTTCTTCAGCAGGTAAGTTTTGAATTACCATCCAACTGTTGAACACTTTTAGAGTTTTTGTTTGATATTTTTTTCCTTGTTGTAGGTTATTTTCACCTGGTTGGGAGGGAAAAACGGTACTATGGCTTCGCGTGGTGTAGAAGATTCTTCATTCCAGTGTTTTATAGATTCTTCCGTGCAAAACTAGTAGACCACAGTGCCCATTTGAGAGCCGTATGGAGCTAAGCTTCTGTATCAGGAGCTGTTCAGTATGGGCATCTGTCTCTCCTTCGAAACCAACCTCTGCTGAATGTCTCAGTAGGGTATCTATGTTTATATCTATCGGCTAATAATAACAAACATATATGGCCTTAGAGCCTTTTAGACCATGGTATTGTGTAGTTTGACTCTGTTCCCTAAGAAACTATAAAGCCCGGTTTATTTGGTGTTAATCGCTAATGTTAGTCTACTTAACCGGGTTCTTTTTGCCTGCTCTAATGCTAATGAGAGTGTATTCATTTGAGCCGCCGAATGCTCCTGACTTACGGTTTCAATTACGATACAAATGTAGCAAATTTACTTATTGGAGGACTCTGCTTCAAATGATCTAATCGGTGGTCCGCAATGTTTTTATACAAATGTTTTTCAAATGGGTCAACCGCGGGTAAACTACGGGTAAACCGTAGATTAGTAAATGAATTATTTTTATTATATAATGTTATATTAACTATAAAAAAATATAGAAACTAAAATTAAATATTTTCTAACTGTTTTTAGAAACATAAAATGTATAAATATAAAAAATATCAAAAAAATAGTTTACTATTTAATATTCTGTAACAAATTAATAGTAATGAAATCTAAAAAATAGCAAGACATAAAATACATAAATATGTGAATGACATCTAAGAAGACGACGACAACAACCGAAAAAAGTGAAAACCTAACTTTTAATTGAAAATTTAGAAAATAAAACAGAATTCAAAACTATAATTAATAACTGAAAAAGTAAAAAAAAAAAATTTATGGGTTCAACTGGTGGTTCAACCGGAACCGGGTTTTAGGTTTTACCAGGTTTTTGTGGGTTTTTGCGGGTTTTTAAATTTTGGGTTTTTCACAAAACCCAAACCGGATTTATTCTGGATCACCAGATTTACCGGTTCAACCGCGGGTCCGGATCGGGTTTCAAAACACCGGTGGTCCGTATTTCGTTATAAATTTGGCAGTTTTTTCAGATGAAATTGACTTATGGTTGCAAGAGCTACTTTGTTTGGTAAAATAGTGTACACCTCTATATGCAGTCATTGATGATAATTATGTATGACTTAGAATGTGTTACAGGTCATTGTCCTGTCATTTTATGATCTCTTAATTCAGAGACTTAGTTGAATGGTTGATCTTAATCTCTTCTTCTCTATACTTTCAGATGGAAAAAGACCTCCACCCTAGGAGAACGAGGGTAGGGAAATTTAGCTCACAGGAAGAAGAACGTTTGAGAGTAGCTGTGACACTCTTTGGAGCTCAAAACTGGCATAAGATTGCTCGCTTTGTTCCTGGACGGACCTCGACTCAGTGTCAAGAGAAATGGGTAGGAATGTCAAACAGGTTGTCCCGTTCCGTCCCGTCTCGTACCGCGGCGGGCTCACTGCCTTGCGGGACAAAGTAGTTCAGGCCCGCACGGGACGCGGTAGGCCTGGGCGTTCGGGTACCCATTCGGGTACGGGTCGGTTCTTTCGGGTATCGGGTTTTTCGGGTTTGGAAACTAAAACCCATTCGGGTATTATAAAATTTCGGATCGGGTTCGAGTCGGGTCTTTCCGGGTTCGGGTGGGTTCGGTTCTGATGTAAAGGAACCTGAAAATAACCGAATAACCAATGTATCTGTAACGGGTTCGGATAATAGTACCCAAAATAACCATATTACCCGATTCGGTTCGGGTATTTTGTATCCAAACTACTCAGATGTACCAAAAAATAACCAAAAATACTCATTTGACACAGTTTTGTTTAAGTACTTCTATCCAAACTACAATATTTTATCCGAAAATACACAAAATTATTGAAAATAACTAATATATTAAATTTATAATTAAAATTAAAATAATTATACATATAATTATAAATAATATTTTGAAATATATATTTTATTTCGGATATCTTCGGATACCCATTCGGTTTTCGGTTCGGGTCGGGTTGGATACCGGTTCTTCGGATACAACAGTTTAGGACCCAAACGGGGACGCGGTCCCCAGATGTTCGTCCCAAGCCCGTACCGCAAGGGCCGCGAAGCCCACAGGCCCTTGCGGTCCATCCCGCGGGATTCTAGCCAAATGCAGCTGCAGGCAGCTCTGTCACTGCTCCATGGGACCATGACGCCTCAAACTGCTCCAAAACCACCTGAGCACACATAATAATAAAAACTTGAGACAAAAATTCACATGAACACTTTACACATATATTAAACAGTTAAACAGAGACAATTTTATGTATACTCAGTTGACAATTGTTGCAAATTTTAGTAAGTGGATTCATTGTCAAAGAGATATGTACATTGATATAGTTCACTTAGTTGAAGTAAATTTTGTCTATTGAAATTATAAATTCATGTATAAAATGAGATGATCAAGTCTGAAACAAACTAATTTAAGAAAAACTTCAAATGATAGTATTCAAGCATCTCTAACAAGCAATGTGTAAATTGAACAAAGCAAAACACCAAATCCAACTAAGATAAAACTCTAAATCCAAATAAAGCAAAACACCAAATTGAAGTAAAGCAAAACATCCAATCAATCTTCATCTTCCCCATTGACAATGGACTCAAATGATGGTAATTTGCCTTCACCTTCACCATCGCCATCACCATCACCATCACCATCGCCATCACTGAGCAAAGAAGAGAAGCCACAATCTCAACTCCACGTCTCTATCAGTAATCTGATAAGCCATAAATATAAGACTCAACAGAGAGTATTGTGTCTAATAGCTTCGGTTCCATGAGGTGTTACGGCCAAAGCAGTGACGGTGAAGCCAAGGTTGATGGTTGACACTACTTTCTCACCACGGAGGGAGGAACACAACTCCTGACTCCAGGTGAGAGTGAGGCAAGGCTTAGATCATTTGGCTGGTTTCCAACTTCCACAGACTCTTCGTTTGTGACCTGAGTGTCTTCCGTTGAGTTGCAAAGCAGAGACCTCACCATCACGGGTATCCTACCAATAGGGATGTCCTGCGTCTTCTTAGAGAGGATCTGCCTCTCGACATACTCGTCTTGTCCCGTCTTGAACTTGTCTCTTTTAAACACTTTCTTAACGAACACCTAGTCAATTTACAAAGCGACAAGATTCAGTCAGTAACACGTAATAAGAAAAAGATACAATGGCAAGCAAACCAGAAACTTCATCAAAAGTTTGACAAATAAGAGGCATTGCATAGCCATAGAAGATCACACAATATAAGCACTAAGCAGCAAAGTGAAAATCCCCCAAAAAAAAGTTTCCTGTAATATCTCACATGATACGTTATTATAAAACTCTTTTAAGACTGACTACATAGACAAGATTCAGTAAGCTGTTATTGCAAGATGTAGAAGGGTAAAAAAGGTGAAAACTTTAATCAGTTTCCCTTTACCTCAACATCGACATTAACTTTCATCCTCCCGGAGTAAGTCAATGATCTGAAGGCCTGGGGAGAAACACAAAGCTCCTTTATCATCAGAGTACAAGGTCGGCTTCTCCACGCTGACTTCTCCCAACTTCACCGTCGCGTCGCGTATCTCCACTCGTGGTCCTTGTTCTTCGTAGGGTCAAAGGACGCATCTCCCCGGAGAGGACTCAGAACACGAGATTCTCTGATAGACGCACGATGAACCGATTCCTCTCCATCAAACTCTCCCACACACACACATTAAATCCATTTCCAGTCAAAACAAAAACAAGACAGGAAAATCTGTCACTAATTCGATCTGATTTCAACAAATCCAAACCATCAGCAGAAAAAACATAAACTTACAAACAAAAACAAAGAAAGGCACAACACTAACAACATCCATTTCAACTCCCAATTTGCGCAATCAGGACCGAGCAAGGATTAAAAAAAAAAAAAAAACCCCCCCAATTGCCTCCGACCCAAGAACGGTTTGGTAACCGAACAGATTTATCCAAACCTACGATCCGGATTCCAATTGCCTCCAACCAAACCGGTCTGAACCGGATATATAGGAAACACCATTTATTTGATCGATTTTAATTATTTTGTTGATTTTAAAATTGCAAATTGCTCTTCTTAAAATTGGGGAAACTTTGGTTTCCTCTTTTTTTATTTCTTTTTTTTTTTTTTTTTTAGGTATAGAGTCTAAACAAAACACAAATTAAAATTCAAAAACACCCCCCTCCCCCAAAATTCAAAAACACCCCCAAAAAAATAAAATTCATCGTCAAATTGTCTCAAATGATCACAGCTCGATCTTCCTCTTCATTCCACTTCTCTGTAAATGATTAAAAAAAAAAACAAAATTGAATGTGTGTGTTAAAATTCATGTAACAAAAACATACAATAGTATAACATTAATAAAATAAAATGGGCTTTTACCCTTTCTGAACTTGAATTCGCAGTCGGCGGCGCTGGGATAATGACACGATTCTCATCCATCTGAAATTTTTTTGACATAAAAAAACTTCTAAACATATCAAAATTATTAATGATCCCCAAAATGTCGATTATTCTTTTCTTTACCAGATATTTGTATCTGTTCTGGCAGCTGGTGCATGGACGTGACATCATGCTTGCTACAGTTGTCCACAGCACATTCAAACCAAAGCTCTCGACCAACTGCTTCAAACGATCATCATCTTCCTCCGTCCACTTTAAAAATTAAACAAATTTATTTAAGAATTATCTAACTTTAATATATATATACTATAATAAGAACCCAACCACCCACCCATGCATAAACTTAACCTAATCCATCGATTAAACCAATCATTATTCATATCTAACAAACCAAATAAAAAAAGTCAACCTAATCATTACTTATAAAGTTTCCCCAAGAAGCAGTGATCGTACGTACGTACGTGAAACCAAAACCCTAACTATTAGAAAAAATCAGAAATTCAAACCTTGGGTTCTTTGAGTTCCGAGAATCTCTCTTTACAAGCCTTTGCGGATCTCCGGTGGTTCATCACGCTCGCCGAAACACTCGCCCACTTCATCTCTCCGTATTTCGCCACACCACTCTTCAACTTCGCATCCTCACTCGATCTCCAAGCTCTCTCACTCATTTTGTTGTTTCTTTCTTTCTTCTGATGAGATGGGAATCGGATTTTAATTTTCAAATTAATAGCTTCGTACCACTACTACACCTCTATAGATCTATTTATGTAAGTTTAACAAAGCACACATGAAACTAAAACTAGCCGTTAAATCGGTTTTTAAACGTTGCTTATTATTGTCCACGTGTACTTTTAACATTGATAAAGGTTTGCCGAGAAAAATCTCATATTTTTTTACCGTTATTTCTTGTCCACGTGTACTTAGATCTACTTTTCACCACACAACCCTAACATTGATTCGGAGTATTTGCTAATCGTATTTTTATATTTGTTATTATAAACGGAAATAGTATTAAAAGTAATAATAAGACATTGGCTTTTTTCTGGTCGATACAAGACATTGGCTTTTCCGTGAGTTTTGAGAGCAAGATACACAACAGTCAACCATTAAACAACTCGGCAGTGAAAATATAAAAAAAGAGGAAAACAAGATTAGAGAATTACGAGAGGAAGGTAAACAAGCATGAACGTGTGTCTGTTGTTCGGTTACATGGACATAGGACAAATGTGGATAAGCTGTTACTCCTGGGTACCTAGCGACAAGTTCTTGTGGAAGGAGAAACATGGAAAGAGCAAAACTCAAGTGATTAATGAAGCTGAGACTGAGCTGCTTGAGCAATATGAGGATTTGGTATTTGATCAAGAGGAGTTCGTGACTCAGTATCGTCATGAGGAGAAGATTGCAGGGGCAAGTACTGAAACTTTTGATTCTTGAGTTCATGGATCCGAGTCCAGCTTCGAAGTGGAGCTCCATAGTGAAGAAAGATCCTCTATCAAAGCCTCCGAACACCCGACGTAGCTCTGTCCGCGATTCTCGGTATGGTCGAAAATTGCAATTCCAAAAAGGGTAACCACCTCCTGAAGTGCTTAGTAAAGTTACATAAAGCTACTGGTGATTTTCATACACGCTTGAGGCTGAGTTATATGGAGTAAAGAGGTTACCTGAGAAGGAGTTACCTGGCTGGGGCTCCAATGTGGCTAACTTGGAGAACGAGGCCGAAGAAAAATCAAGCACTACTTCCAAAATTCTTCCGCTTTAAGACCTTAACATGAACGTTCTTCCTTAAGACAACTTTTCTGAGGTTGGTTATGTTGCGTCTCATACTGAGGATGAGGAAGGTGGGAGGAGGCAGAAGAGGTACGCTCCTAAGAAAACAGTGGTAAATCCTGAGGATAAAATGGTAGTGGAAGGGATAAATGCATAACATGGCGAAAATGATGATGAAGATGATGGTGAATGGAGACATGCGTAGCAGTACAAAATTACGTGGAAATGCATGCATAGTGTTACTTTGACTAATGTCTTTTTTTGGTTACTTAAAAGTCAAGAACGGCGTGTTGTGAATCGGTTCTACTTATAAAGTAATAAAGTTGTTGTGAAATCAGGAAAAAAGAATATTGAATATACATTATTAAAAGGGAAAATTAGATTTTTAGGATACTTTAAACTAGGATTTGTCACACTAGGATTTTTACAAGATGTTTTGTCAAATTAGGATTTTAATTCTTGTAAATACTATAATGCCCTTAAAATCTCATTTTTGTAATTGAATTATAATTATAAATAATAATTTTCGTAATAAATTTATTATTTAAAACATTTAAGAAGTAAAAAAGAATTAAAAAAGGGAGAACAAAAGAGATCCCATTTACCGGGTAAAAGGGAACGACACCGTAATTATTTTTTACTGTCTTCTCCGCCGAGCTTGCTCCCATGGCGATCTATGAGGTTTCTGTTTTCATCTTCTTCTTTATCTTCTGAGATTATTGTCTCCATCTTTGTTTGATGTCCTTTTTAACCTCTTTGATTTTGTATTGTGTCATGTGAAGATGGTTTATAGCCTCTTCGATTTTATTTTGTATTTGATTTGATAGGTTATTTTCTTTTGTTCTTGATTAGATCATTTGCTAGTGGTGGCCATTAAATCGGAGTCACCAAATTTATTCACGTTTTTTAAGTTTTGAAAGCTTGAAATTGGAAGATACATGCTAAATCTACAAATTAAAACCATACCCAGCAAGAAAAACGCAAAATAATGGACTAAATCAATCAAAGAAAACATGGCGGCTCTGTAAAAATGTCTCTGTAACCTTAAAAATTGTTAATGTCTCTGTAACCTTAAAAACTGTTGAGGAAGATGATGACTTATTTACGGTTATGCCATTAATGAAAATAAACACTAAAAAGAGCAAAACGCGTTACTTGGGTATCGAACCTGACAACCGGGCAATGGAAGTTTCCATATTTTCACGATTTGCCTAGAATACGCATATTACCTACCCAGAACACCGTATAATAGGTGTGAACTGTATTCTACCTTCAGACGTCATATAAAGTAAAAAGTATAACAGGTTATGACACGTAATGTAACGGAGCTCTGTGACTGAGTTGTGGTTATATCTTGTTTTCTAGCTGAAGGTATACCAAAGACATTTTTCTTGATTATAACGTAACTGATTCTATCTTTGCCAGAGTATAGAAGAAATGTTATATTACGGTATATAGCCTGTATGTATCAGTGTTTTAAATTTAGAATCCGAATTATAAACTAAGTAGACTGCCATAATGAGTATTCTAACTGTAGCTAGAAGATAAACTAAGTAGACTGCCTGACTCAACTGTTTATCATCTGTATTATTCTGGTTACTATGGCTTAGCTGTTCCTTAAGCATCAGTAACGCCGGCCCTTCTAATTAAATGGATCGAAGTTAAATGAAAAATAGGAGGGGACGACGCGAAAGTGCCTTATCTAAGGGCTTTTCTTCATCGTCCTCTACGCGACGTGGCAGCACGGGAGAGGGAGATGAAACCAAAGAAGCGACGAAGTCTTCGGTTCTCGAAAACTCAATCGGCGTCTTCTTCTCTCTTCTCTCTCGATCTCGTTCGGTGGCGATAGAAGGTGACTCCATCTCGATATCGATCTCGTCCTTTCCATCTCGCTCTCGTCCTCCTGATCTCGAGCTCAACTCCATCTCGGCGACGCTCTTCCATTTCGTTCTCGTCTCGGCGTTCTCGACCTCGTTCTCGTCTCGATCGAGTGCTCCATCTCCAGTTCCAAATCCAAAGCTCAAGGTATGTGTTTCACGTCCTTTGATTTGCTTTATATGGTATTAAAATCTGATAGGATTTGTGCTAAGACAGTAATGATTCTTTGCTTGATAGGGTTGTGTTATAGTTTGATCATATTTTGATATTGGTCCTCTAGTAATTCGATTTGATTTGTGGCTTGATAGGGTTGTGTTATAGTGTTATAGTTTGTTCATATTTTGATTTGATTATACGATTCTTTGTTTGTTATGCTCGTATTGATATTGCCGGCTATAGATTATATGATTCTTTGTTTGATATAGCCGACTAGAGACTATAGATTATATGATTCTTTGTTTGATATGCAAGTCCCTCCAATAATTTTAATTTTTAATATCACCCTTAACCTATGTCCCTTAACCTAACTATAATACTAAAATACTCTAAGGGCCTCCAAATTAGTCCTAGGGATATGGATGCTCTTATTTTCCAAGTTATCAACTTTCTAGCTTCTCTCTCTTTTTCTTGAACTATTTATATTCTTTATTAACATTAAAATGTGTTTTTTTAATATTCAAGTTATGCAATGAGCACTTCTTATACGTGTTTTGATGACCTAATTATTTATCATCAAGTTATGCGAGCACTTCTTATTTTCTTTGCCTTAAATGATTGGTTAGATACTTGAGTCGCAAGCTTTATAGTTCTGTTCTAATTTGGATTTAAACTCCAGTTAAGAATTTTGGTTTTGTTTTCCTCTCAAGCTCAGAACCATACAAGTCGATCAAGGGAAAGACATTTGTGTTTTTTTTATCAGTCTGTTTAGCTTTTTACCTTTTTCACTGCCTCAAAACTCCTAAACAAGTGGTCCATCATGATGCTCGTACCTCTGGTCGTTCTTCAGCTGCAAGAAGCACAAATGGACTAAGAGCAATAAAAGCAACAAGAGAGACTTGACACCAACATACCACATCAATCAAACTAATGAATCCGTTATTAACTAGCCAGTGGCAGTTTCTTGTTCTACCAAGTACCGGCTCGGCCAACTGGTAAAAACCGATGTCTCTGAAGCTGATTTTAAATTCGCTATCTAGCTTATTACTGCTATTTTCGATAGCTGTCTGTAATGTTAATCTCCTTCTCTTCCTGATATCTTTGGTTGTGCTTTAGCGTTAATCTCCTTCTGTTTCCAAGTCACAGGGGCTGATACTCATGCATCTCAACTGTTTCTGATGGCTCTACGTCTGGCACGCAAAGCATCTCTGGCTAAGGTTTCTATAGAAGCACAAAAGAAATGTGCCCACAACACCTCTGTATAAAAACAAACCAGTATCTGTTTCCTGACCTAACGCTTTCACAGTTTGATTTACTAGTATGGTAACAGATTCTTTCTTAAACTTGACCATGACAATTTCTTGAGATGACTATCGATACTGTTTAGTCTTTTATTTATTTATTTATCTCTTTAGTCTTTTATATTGTTTAAAAAAAATTAACAGTGCATATCAAAATATATGTTTTTAGTATCTTTGATAAACTGAATTCACAAAAATCAAAGTAGGAAAGCTTTATTTTTTCTAGTTAATAATGAATTCAAAAATTAAATTAAATTAAATATACATTAAAATATATTATATTTAACATCAGTCAAAAATATTTAGATTGGCATAAAAAATTTAAAAACATAAAATATCTCTTAAATTTTAATTAAAAATTATTCAAGTTAAAAATGTAATTAAAATAGTTCATATCATCAGTGTTAATGAATCTAATTAAAAATGATTTGTTTGTAAAGGTTAATTTTGTCTATTTGGAAAACTGAACCAAAGTATGAAAACTAAAACTGAAAAAAAAATCGTTTGAAGAAAATAGAATTTTGAAACTTAGACCAATACATTGCATTGACTATTCTACGTCTCCTCCCAAAAAAAACACCAACACTTTGGCCTAAGCAGTTTCATTTTTTCTCAGTTAAAAAGTGAAATTATAATGAAGATATTGTAGTTGTTTGTTTCCATGCATGGTAGAAACAACAAATTTAGATTTTAATTCACCTGCCGTGAGCCCAGTGTTTCCCTTCTCCTGGATGCTCTCGCTTGAACATACATAGATTTCCTTTTTTCAATAGGGTGAAGACTATATCATTGCTATTCTGCTAGGTTTTGGGGATAGAATATAGCTTAATGAATGAAACTTAACAATAGGTATGTCATTTTACGTTCTCCTATGTTCAATAATGTCTAATTACACCACAGTTTTGGTTTTAGGCACCGAAGAAAGGAGTGAAGAAGAAGATGGTATCATCTTTATTTGCTTTTCAGATTTTTCCAACTGAGATATCGTTAGGAAGAAGTGAATCCAAATCGAGAAGGCTAAGATCTTGGGAGAGAAGGTCAAATCGTGTTAATGTGTGGAAGGCGTCAACCATTACCAGAAATGCCGTATTCTCGTCCAGCAGTATCTCGACTCCACTCGCGACGTTGGTTGAGAATGATCTCACGGTGTCTGTCCGAAGCTATGGATTGTCCATTTCTGTGAAAAGAACAGAAAGTGGAGATTTGATAATCAAGAGCAGAGTTTATTCATTTAATCATCGACTTGTGTTAAGTAGCAAAGAGCAGTTTAGTATCATGAAGAATTTGAACCACGCCAAGGGGAGAAGAAAAAACCGCATCAAATTATAATTTGTAATTTGCATAAATTGTATGATTTGTCAAATGTATTTGCTTACTATTTAATAAAGTATTTAATAAATGTATATCGGATGTCTGGGGTTCGAATGTCTGGGGTTCGAATCCCAGGTGACGCAATTTCTACACCAGGAGGTCTGGGTTTCAATTCACGGAGAAGGCGAATTATGCAGAATATTAGAGACAAGTCTTACAAGGGATCATCAGCATGGCGCAAGGAATACCCGTGAGGAATGGATCTCATAGGGCGGTTCAGGGTGATGCAGTTAGACATGAATTCTCACAAGGCAGGTAGAATGGTCAGCTGTAATATCGTCTATGTAATGTTTCTAGTTGTTTCTAATAGCATAATAAACCCGACAAAAAAAAATGTATATCGGATGTTGGTGTAAATTCTTTATATAAAGAAAAAGCTTTAAGATCAAGAAAAAGGTGGTCGAGAAATGGATTTCAACCAAGATCAATAAAAACGGAGTATAAAGACTTTCATTTTTATGTTTTGTTACCTATTATAAACTTATGACATAGGAAGTAGACATGAATATTATAAACTTTTCCGCACTTCCAGATAAAAGATGGATGCACTAATTAATTTACTTGACCTCGTGTACATGATGAGATCTATATCTATATGTAATGATTCAGTTGAGATTGATGGAGACTATTACATAAGAACAAGTTAGGAAATTCAAATTTCTGCTACGTGGTTTACCCTTTACCATATGGAGTCCATATTAAACGCTTCCTCTTGGGGTTGCGGCTGAGACGAACTTGAACCATTTTGAATAATAGTGGAGACTCAGAGAAGAAGGATTGATACTAGAGATCATCTCTTTTGGGAAATTGTAAGAGTTCCTCATCTGGAAAGCCTTGAGCAACAAAGAGTTGATTGGAGATAAAGGTGGACCAAGTAGACTTGTTGTCCAAGGCGGAATATTGGTAAGCGTGTTCATGTTCATATTGAGACCAGCCGCACTTGTGATATTGACTTCAGAGTAAACACTGTTGTGCGGATATTGATGATCATGAATTTGATTGTTTTGTAACCGAAGGTTGATGAGTTTGAACTGGGATTGGGAAGCTCGATATCTTCAAACTCATTTGCCATTGATGAGTTTGCATCGCATGGAGATCCAAAAGATGATTGAGGTTGTTGTTCTTGTGGTTTCTCTATTGCTGTGCTCTTTTAAAAAACCCTACACACTACTCACTCCTCCTGGAAATTTAGATGACGTCATTCAGAATCATGTAATAGATGGTTATTGATAGTGCAAAAATACATATGATCCAACAACATTTAAGGATTCTAAAATGCATATAATGCCGAGCATTAAAACATTCCAAGCATTTGCTTGGAAAATACATGCCCCGCCAAAACTAAAACACTTTGTCTGGCAAGCGATATCTGGACAATTAACAGTAACAATCAACTTAATCCATCGCTATATGCGTTGTGACAACCATTGTCCGAGATGTTTAAAGTAAAAAATATAGTTTTACTGTAGCTTATTATTATCTATTTTTTGAAATATACATACAAAAGATAGAAAATGTTTTTTTTAATCTTATATGTTACATAATAATGTTTTTTATTTGTCAACATGGTTGGTCTATTTGAGTGTTTAATCATATACTATGAGAGATATTTCACAGTATAATTATACATATATGAAATTTCCCCATAATTTATTTACATTGATTAATATAATACGTAAACTTGAGTTCGGTTTAACATTCTTGCGATTTTGATTTATATTGAAATTTTGTAGGTTTTGATAATTCTAAGAATTTCGTTTACTAACATCACTTAATACTAACAATTTATATTTTTTATCATCCAATTAGATCATTGTTTATAAATTAATATAATAAAATCGGTTAAATATAACAATATTTTTAAGTAAAAAATTGATGTTGTTATCAAAAATAATATCTTAATTCAGTAAAAAAATAAAATTAAAAAAGTGAAAGATTCATAAAATTTTATATCTTTAAACAAATAGTATATTTATTAATAAATATTTATAAAGAAATTATGCTCGTATGTGCGAGTAAATCACTAGTTTGCATATTTTTTTAGTTGACTTATTCCATAACCTACATACACAAGAATACTAACATTTTTTGGATAGATACAATATAATAATAATAATGCAAGTATAATATTAAGTTATCAGCGAATCTAGCTAAAGAATTTATATACGTGTATGTTTATCAGCTTCGGTGACATCGGTTTTTACCAGTTGGCCGAGCCGGTACTTGGTAGAACAAGAAACTGCCACTGGCTAGTTAATAACGGATTCATTAGTTTGATTGATGTGGTATGTTGGTGTCGAGTCTCTCTTGTTTCTTTTATTGCTCTCAGTCCATTTGTGCTTCTTGCAGCTGAAGAACGACCAGAGGTACGAGCATCATGATGGACCACTTGTTTAGGAGTTTTGACGCAGTGAAAAAGGTAAAAAGCTAAACAAATTGATCAAAAAAAACACAAATGTCTTTCCCTTGATCGACTTGTTCTGAGCTTGAGAGGAAAACAAAACCAAAATTCTTAACTGGAGTTTAAATCCAAAATTAGAACAGAATAAAGCTTGCGACTCAAGTATCTAACCAATCATTTAAGGCAATGTTCCTGACAACTTTGGTTCCAAATCCTTTTTTTTGAACGACCTTTGGTTCCAAATCCAAGATTGGACCAAACAACGAGTGATAATCTGTTTGATTGGTTTGTCTGTGTTTTAGGAATAAGTGGGATGGAAAAAGCGAAGAAGAATGGAAAGATTGATATATACATGTGTGTGTAACTCTGTGTTTATTTATGGCTTTCTATGTTTTGTCTCTGCAAAAGAAGTTGTTTGAGTACCAAGAATGGAAGTAAGATTATATATAGCAAATGATATCTGTCCTTCAAGGCCATACATAATATTAATGTCTCACTGTTGAGATATTCGTTTTAAGAAGCAAAGAAAATAAGTTTTTTTTTTCTTTGCTTGAAGCAAAGAAAATAAGTTGAGAAGGTTATTACAATGACATTTCTTTACCTAATTCAGCAGTAAACCCACCATGTACAATTTAAATATGGACGCCTCCCATCAAGATAAATGAACATTTACCTATAAGGGATAAATAAAGGAACTAATAACACATTTAGAGTAGACGACGTAATCAACTACCGACTGAAATATAAATTACATGCGCCACTAACTCAATCAAACCAACTATAATTGGAATAAAAAAGAATATATCAACTCAAGACAACTAACCAGTTGCAAAAACGTAACAGTAACTCACCACTCTCAGAAAACATACTTTTTTTTTGGTAAAACTCAGAAACCATACATCATCAGAGTTTCAGAAACACTTCTGCAGAAATCAACATGGATCCACCACAGTCTCTCTCACCTGGAAAGTCCCCTAAAAAATTCAAGTCTATATTAGCTCCCCGGTGGCACTTTTCTCACGCACCACGGTACGAAAACTATCGAAGCAATACTGGCTATAGCCACAGCTGCAACAAACGATCAACCTACGACATCAACCTCCTCCACCCATTGACTGTCACTCCATATTTTATGTTTGTTGTATGCTTACATGAATTAAACATAGCATATATGCTATATATGGCCAAAACCAATGATGGGGTATGGTTCATCATTTATGTGTACATCAATTAAAGTAGATCCCGATTTTTATGGTTTTCGTAAATGGTGGTTACAAAAAATTATATTTAGATGCAGTTAGAAAATATAAAATTAAATAAAAAACAATTATACTCTCCCCTACAAACTAAAAATCTATTCTATTAATTCTTCAGCATGACCTATTGATAAAGTTGTGTCTAACTAATTTTTTCAACAATACATACACAAAAATAAATTTTATATTTTCTAACTGCATCTAAATATAATTTTTTGTAACCACCATTTACGGAAACCATAAAAATCGGGATCTACTTTAATTTTCTAACTGCATCTAATTATTTTTTATTTTTATATTGGTGTCCACCCACTCAATTTAATCAGTTACAAAAGACAAACAGTTATATATTGAGAATTTGAGATGCAATTGTTTTTTTTGACATCGTGAGATGTAATTAACGTGGTGACGTGTATCAGTTATGTTTTTTATAAAACATCTACTTAAGTTTTAGTAAGAAAACATGGCAATTATAACTGATATAATATAAAAACTACTAAAATATATAATATGTTGCAAATTTTATGAATAAAATTTAAAAATATTTTTTTTGAAATACATATGACATGAGTGCATAGTTATGAAACTTGACTTATTATTGTAGTTACAAACTAAAAACATATTTTGTAAGCATTTACACACTAAAAACATATTTTGTAACCATATATATTTTGAAATTTTCCAAATTAAAAACTCAAGATATTTTAAAATTGTGATACTTTGAGTTTTGAAAAATATTCATATAAATTTATTTATTTTAACGGGTTTAAAATAGGTCATTCAATTAAAAATATTTTTTAAAATTTATTAAATGTTATTCTATATTAATCCACTTAGACACACATATTTAACAGAATATAATAAAAATTTATTTCCAAGTAATTTTTAAAAAAATATTCGTTTTTCCGTGCACACTGGTTTGAAATTAGTTTTCAGATATAACACTTTAAGAACTGTTCGTGTATAAATACTAGATCTAATGGAGTATGAGATTTTGGTTTTTGGATTGATTCAAAACCAGGTTTTCTAGGTACAAATATTAGATAACTATTCATAAAATATAATATGTTGCAAACTTTAGAAATAAAGTTAAAAGTAATTTTTGAAATGCACATGGAACAAATGGATTATGCAATTTGACATATTTAATATAGTTACCAAATATTATACTAAACTAAATTAATATTAAAAACAAACCTGATTAAAAATTGCAAATATAGAAATTTCTTAAATAAAATTTATAACAAAAAATATACCCGCCCTCTGAGAGGGCGGGTCAAAATCTAGTAATATTTGTTAAAATCTAATCAGTTTGCATGATATAGTTTATTTAAAAGTTTTTTAAAAGTAATTATATTTAAAATAGCAACAATAAATATTAGATTGTTAAACTATCTAGCTAATTTTATAAAACAAGTTTTACATCAATTCACTTTGAATATTATCTAACTCAATAGATGTAAAAGAAAATGTATAAGAAAAAAAAGTAACAAATAAATTCAGAAACAAAAGTATAAGATATAAAAATAATTTACAATTTATGTATTGAACTTCATTAATTCCTGATTTATGTATCGAACTTTAAATTATCATTGCGAATAATTTTGTTATAAATATTTTATTATAAAAATAAAATAAACAGTACAATAAAAAATATTTTAAATAAAAAAAAATATCTTTTTAATCATCATACCCGCCGGTAGAGCGGATTTATCCTAGTAAATAAATAAAAAGACTAAACAGATGAATAAATATAAATATTTCTTACAAGCCCAAAACACCCCAAACTCTTACAGTTCTGTCGCAGCAAATCACTCGAAAACATTAAACAGTATCGATAGTCATCTCAAGAAATCGTCATGGTCATTCGTCAAGTTTAAGAAAGAATCTGTTACCATCGTAGTAAATCAAACTGTGAAAGCGTTAGGTCAGGAAACCGATATTGGTTTGTTTTTATACAGAGGTGTTGTGGGCACATTTCTTTTGTGCTTCTATAGAAACCTTAGCCAGAGATGCTTTGCGAGCCAGACGTACAGCCATCAGAAACAGAGATGCATGAGTATCAGCTCCTGTGACTTGATAACAGAAGGAGATTAACGTTAAAGCACAACCAAAGATATCAGAAAGAGAAGGAGATTAACATTACAGACAGCCATAGAAAATAGCAGTAATAAGCTAGATAGCGAACGTAAAATCAGCTCCGGTGACTTCGCTTTTTACCTGTTGGCCGAGCCGGTACATTGGTAGAACAAGAAACTGCCACTGATTAGTTAATAACGGATTCATTAGTTTGATTGATGTGGTATGTTGGTGTCAAGTCTCTCTTGTTTGTTTTAGTGCTCCCAGTCCATTAGTGCTTCTTGCAGCTGAAGAACGAACAGAGGTACGAGCATCATGATGAACCACTTGTGTAGGAGTTTTGAGGCAGTGAAAAAGGTAGAAAGCTAAACAGATTGATCAAAACCAAAAAAAAAAAAATCACAAATGTCTTTCCCTTGATCTACTTGTATGGTTCTGAGCTTGAGAGGAAAACAAAACCAAAATTCTTAACTGGAGTTTAAATCCAAATTAGAACAGAAGTATAAAGTTTGCGAGTGAAGTATCTAAAGTGTTCGTGACAGAGAAAATAAGAAGTGCTCAGCGCATAACTTGATGATGAATAATTAGGACATGATAAAATAAAATAAGAAGTGCTCTCATTGCATACAAAAACACATTTTAATGTTACAGAAGAAGATAAATAGTTTCAGAAAGAAGAAAAAAGAGAGAGAGAAGCTAGAAAGTTGCATGAACAAGTGATAAACTTGGAAAATAAGGAACAGCTAAGCCATAGTAACCAGGATAATAGAGATGATAAACAGTTGAGTCAGGATCAAGATCAAAGTCAACAAGGCTTCCTTCATAGGTAAGCGAGAGGACGACCTTGTTCTCAACCCTTGAAATGGCCAAAGGAGTGAGAGGCAGTGAAGTGATACGACCAAACCAACAGGAAGTAGAATTCAAGTCAACTGAAAAGATTCTCTCCCACTTGTCGCCGCATTCTTCAACCCTCCACCAAAACTCTTGCTTACAATCGCTCTTGAGCTCAGAAATGCACAGATGGCCGTCAAGATTGCATAGACCAATTTTGTCACTATAGGCATTAGGGGAAATAAAAGGTGGTGTTGAGGTGACTCGAAACATCTCTGTATGAATATCGAAAACTATGAGCTTGGTTTGTGTTGATGGATCTCCTCGTTCGTCACCCGTAAGCCAGTATAAAGATCCGTTAGCAAACGATGGCATCTGTTTAGACAAGATTTGGTGATGATCAAGAGGTCGGGTAGTCACAAATCTCCATCTCCATTCCTCAAAATCAAAAACCTCGCATCTGGTCTTCTTCTTCTTGTTCAAAGTGGCAGGATATATATTATAGAGCCACACTATCTTATATCGTCCTGTGACGTTGTCTTTCCCAAATCCGAACCTAGTATATAATACGAATGGCACTGGAACAGGATTTCGATCATCTTCATCAATCACGTCCTCTATCTCCACCTCCAGATCTGGGTCTGGATGGTATTTATGGACCTGCTGAAATTTCGCCAAGGGGAGTGGTGGTACCAATGTTTTTGTGGCCATATTTACCACTCTCACTGCATCCGTCAAGCCGTAAAAGCAGACAAGGCCATCGCAGCATTCGGAGATCGCAATAGCACCATTAATCTCTTCAATTTTCAAATAGAAGCTCTCTTCAACAGAAGCCGTCTCCAAGTCCCTTTGCTCAAAACGGATATGATTCTGACCATAAGAGACAAACATGAGTTTAGGATCTTTGCTGCTTCTCTGATGACTCATGTGTCTTGCCCCAAAATCTCTTGACCTAATCACCGATTCCCAATGCTTTGAAACGGTTTGGAACCTCGCAATCGATCTCACCGGAAGCCTCATCACGATTTCTTCCATCACATCATCGGGGATCTCAATCTTCCACTCTCTTCTTCCTTTTCTTCTTCGTTTGGTTTCTCTGACGATTCTCTGATAATTCTCCATCGACGCCAACATGTTCTTCCACTCCCCCCCCCCCAAATCTATAATTTATACAGGCAACCCTCGATTTTCCTTTTTTCCTTTTATTTTTGTTTTGTTATATGGCAACCACCACAGATTTCCTTTTTCCTTTTTTTTTCTTTTTAAACAGGAGAAAAAATAGACTCATTCTGCCGACAAAACCGAACCCACCGACACCCTTCTTTTGTCCAAACCCTCTACAATTGGGCTTAAATGAGCCCAGCAACTTCCTTTTCAACTTTTATTCTCTCGCTAAAGGGGAAGAAAGAGAGAAGAGAGCGTTACCTCTTTTTCAACTTTAATTAAACGATAATTACATTATTAGTGTATCCATTTTCTGAAATATGTACCCAAACCACTATTTAGTATTTACAACTTTCAGATTTTCCGTAGTCCAACAGATACTTCTATCTAGTGGCGGATGTACCTACAGTGGCATGGGGGCAGCTGCCTTCAGTTAAATGATTTTAGTTTGACGGGTTTTTAGAAATCTTTAAAAAACAATAAGTGGCATAAGGGCAGCTGCCCTCAGTTAAATGATTTTAGTTTGACGGGTTTTTAGAAGTCGGCAAGAATCAATAAGTAGTGAATGAAGTGAACAGATTAGAACATGCGTGCTTTGTGAAAGTCTAAGAGATGATATTAAGTAAGCACTTACAAGTTCGTTCTGGATCTTCTCTATTGTTTTCTCCAGTTCAAAAATATGCTCCGACTAAGTGCCTGCAATAGTCAGTCACTTATAAGTTTTCATAAGTAACACATGCGATCAATATATGAAATGTAATTTGTATATATTTAAGGAATTTTCGAACCTTATGGCTTTGCATAACAATGAAACGTTTCAGCAGTTCAAAAAGAAAGCAATGCAACGTTTCAACGCTTTTTACTTTTGTCAGGAGATTTCTCTGTCTTAAGCTGATTGGTCTCTTGTAATTCTTTCCACGGTAATAAATAAGTGCAAGTCTTTTAGGAACCTTTTCTATCGCCACAAGAACTCCCTCGCTCTCGTATTCTGGTAACCGAGTTGTGTCTTCTGTTAGGAAGTAAAGGCCTCACTGCTATGGGCCATCGTTTGAAGCCCAAAATGAGAAGACCGTTGGAGCCCAGAAGAACATATTGCAGCCCAAGAATGCGACTCTGTCGTCTTCTGAAAAGCAGTTTGCAAGTGGCTCTGGTTCAAACACAAACTCAAGGCCTGTCTGTCAAATCTGTGGTAGGTATGGTCATACAGCTCCGAGATGCTACAACAGATTTGATCAAGACTATCAGACACCAGAAAACCTTCACACTGCTCTTGCTACAATGAAAGTCTCAGCTCAGGATCAGCATTCTGGTCAGGAATGGTACCCCGACTCAGCTGCGACAGCTCATATCACCAACAACAGTGGTCAGCTTCAGTAATCTCAGCCTTACTTGGGTAATGATCAGGTCATCGTTGGAAATGGTGATTTCTTGCCAATCACTCATGTGGGTTCCATTGCTCTTCAGACTCCTCAAAGTATACTTCCCCTCAATGATGTGTTGATATGTCCTGCTATAACTAAATCGTTGTTGTCTGACTCAAAATTGACATCTGATTATCCTTGTGAGTTCACCTTCGACTGTGATTCTGTCTATGTTAAGGACAAGGCAACAAAGAGTGTGATAACACAAGGTCAAAGCCTTAAGGATTTGTATGTGTTGAAGGACATGAAGTTCCAAGCTTTCTATTCAACTCGTCAACAAGCAGCAGCTGAGGGTGTGTGGCATAGAAGGCTGGGCCACGCCAACATAGAAGTTCTTCAGCACCTATCTCGAAGTTTAGCTATCATAATGAATAAGACAAGCACACGTCTCTGTTGTGATGCTTGTCACTTAGGCAAAAGTTCAAAGCTTCCCTTTGTAAACTCTGATTCTGTTTCTAGTCCTCCTTTGGAAAAGATTCATTGTGATTTATGAGGGGCTAGTCCTGTGGTTTCATCTCAAGGATTCAGATATTATGTCATTTTTATTGATGATTATTCGAGATTTACTTGGTTTTATCCTCTCAAGCTCAAGTCTAAATTCTTTTCCGTGTTTGTTCGGTTTCAAAAGATGGTGGAGACTCAATATCAGAACCGAATTACTCAGTTTCTGTGTGATGGAAGGGGAGAATTTGTGAGCAAGCAGTTTCTTCAACATCTACAGTCTCATGGCATAAGACAATGAATCTCTTGTCCTCATACTCCCCAGCAAAATGGGTTAGCAGAGAGGAAGCACATGCATATCACCGAGCTTGCCATCACGATAATGTTGGACAGTAAGTTGCCACAGCAGCTTTGGGTTGAAGCATTCTTTACTGCAACTTTTATTGGCAATTTGTTGCCCTCATCAGTGTTGGATAACAGACAGAGTCCATATGAAGTGTTGAATGGTCAAGCTCCGGTGTATACTTCGTTGAGAGCATTTGGATGCAAGTGTTATCCATACCTCAGACCGTATATGCAGAACAAGCCCGATCCTAAATCTCTAGTATGTGTCTTTCTTGGATACAATGGAAAAATATAAGGGCTATAGATGCTTGTATCCACCCACAGGAAAAGTTTTCATCTCAAGACATGTATTGTTTGATGAAAATCATTTTCCATTTGCTGATGTGTATAGCAGTTTTCACAAGCCTGCAGATTCGCCTCTGCTAAATGCTTGGCGAAGTGTGAATCTGCATCAGTCAGCTCCTGAGCCTGATAATGATGTTCCAGAGGAAGAACTTCCTGCTCGTGTTGTGTGTCAAGTTACACTCCCACCAAATCAGTTGCTACAGAGTCCAGTGATTCCGCATCAAGATAATGCCGAATCATCAACTTATGCTTCATCAGCTTCCTCAAGTTCTCAGTCTGATGATGACAACAATGTTGAGCAGCAGATTCAGCCGCTGATTCATTCCATGACAACACGTGCTCGAGCAGGAATAAGAAAACCGAATCCAAGATATGCTCTGATGACAGTCAAAACAAGTTATCCTGAACCTAGAAGTTTGAAAGCTGCTCTCAACGATCCTGGGTGGACGGCAGCAAAGACAGAAGAAGTTGACAACATGGTAGAAACATAGACATTTGAGTTGGTGCCACCAGAAGAAGGTCAAAATCCAGTGGGGTATGGCTGGATTCATAAGACAAAACTCAATGCGGATGGCGCAGTGTATAAGCTCAGATCGAGACTGGTTGCTAGAGGAAATGAACAAGAAGAAGGTGTAGATTTTCTTGAGACATTCAGTCCGGTAATAAGAACAGCAACTATAGGTACTGTGTTTGCGGTTACAAAGAAGTGGATGATGAAGCAGCTAGATGTTAAGAATGCATTTTTACATGGAGATCTCAAAGAGACAGTATATATGGATCAACCTCCAGGGTTTGTAGATCAGACGAGACCGGATCATGTGTGGAAGCTAAAGAAAGCTATTTATGGATTGAAACAAGCTCCTAGAGCTTGGTTAGATAAATTCAACAATTTTCTCCTTGAGTTTGGCTTTCAATGCAGTTTCCCGGATCCTTCACTGTTCGTGTATCTCAAGGCACATATGTCATCTATCTGTTGTTATATGTCGATGACATGATACTGACTGGGAACAATGATACTCTGTTGGGCAAACTGCTTGAGAAGCTCAGTTCGGTCTTTCGCATGAAGGACATGGGAGCACTGCATTACTCTCTTGGAATTCAAGTGCATTATTGTGAAGATGGCTTGTTCTTGAATCAGTCGAAGTATGCCCAAGATCTTCTCATCACTGCCGGTATGCAAGACTGTGCTCCTATGTCTACTCCTCTGCCTCTTAAGCTTGATAATCTCTCGGGGCAGAATGAGCTGTTTGCGGAGCCTTCTTATTTCAGAAGTTTGGCTGGCAAACTGCAATACTTGACTCTGACGAGACCTGATCTACAATTATCAGTGAACTATATATGTCAGAAAAGGCATCTACCGAGTGTTTCAGACTTTGCTTTGTTGAAACGGATACTGCGCTATGTCAAGGGAACATGTGATATGGGAATCAGTATCAAAGGGTCTTCTGATTCTACTATGGTCTGTTACAGTGACTCAGACTGGGCAGGTTGTAAAGACACAAGGCGCTCAACTGGAGGATTCTGCACAATGTTGGGGTCAAATGTAATCTCCTGGTCGGCAAAGCGTCATGACACTGTCTCCAAGTCATCTACTTAGGCTGAGTATCGAACTATGTCTGCAGCAACATCTGATATTGTCTGGTTACAGCATCTGCTAAAGATAATGGGTCTTCAACAACGAATCATCCCTCTGCTTTTGTGTGACAACCTCTCTGCGGTGTGCCTCACAGCAAACCCTATGTTTCACAAAAGAACCAAGCATTTCGATGTTGACTACCATTATGTGCGAGAAAGAGTAGCCATGAAAGCTCTGGAGGTGAAGCACATCCCGGCAACTCTGCAAATTGCAGATATATTTACAAAATCTCTGTCTCAGGAACCATTTTTCAAATGGAGGAACAAACTTGGGGTGTCCGTGCCGTCTACCCTAAGTTTGAGGGGGAGTAAAGGCCACACTGCTACTGGGCCATCGTTTGTAGCCCAAAATGAGAAGACCGTTGAAGCCCAGAAGAACATATTGCAGCCCAAGAATGCGACTCTGTCGTCTTCTGAAAAGCAAGTGAGCAAGCAGCTCTTACGTGAGCATAGTACGATCAGTCCAGCTCACTGTGTGAAGACAAAGAACAGATTTGCGTGCTTGGACAGCTGTACCTCAGTGTGTTGAGGTTTACCTAATTTCAGAGTTGTATATAAGGTTGTATAGAGTAATTCTTGCCGTCAAGTTGAAAGTGAATAAAAGTTAAAGTTTTCTTCTTCATTACGTTTTTGTTTCTTGAGACTCACAGGAAGTTAATACTTACTTTGAACACAGACAGAACATGTTCTTGTTCAAGAGAGAAACGAGATTGCACACAATCAACTTTGCTCTGTTTTCTTACTATAAAAACAGAGTAACCGAAATTTCTGTATATATTATTATGATACACTAATATAAAGTTTACAAATACATAACTAAACATTGTGACTCTTCAGTGTGAGACACAACTGTTCAATATAAAGACACAACTCTACATGACACCTTTTAATAATATTTGATCAGACTCAATTATAAACTAATACTCCTTCTTAATTGAGTTTTGGTCCAACTCCAAACTTCCTTCGTAGTTTTTCAAACCTTGTAGTACTAAGTGCCTTTGTAAGTAAGTTAGCAAGCTGAACTTCTCCTTGACAATACTTGAGTTGAATAAGACCCTTTTGTTATGTTTCACGAACAAGTGATACTTAATCTCAATGTGTTTTGTTCTTTGATGTTTGTACTGGGTTTTTGCCGACGACAATAGCAGACTTGTTATCAAAGTAAGTTGGAATACCTTCTTCATCTTTAAAACACATATCTTCCAAAAGCCTTTGTAACCAGATAGCTTGATTTGCCGTTGCACACACTGCAATATACTCTGCTTCCGCTATTGATTGAGCCACTGTTTTCTGCTTGCTCTTTTGCCAACAAAACATTGCAGACCCAAGAGTAAATACATATCCAGACGTGCTCTTCTTGTCTTCATTTGATCCACCCCAATCATTATCTGAGTAACCTAACAATTTTGGATTGTTGATAATTGTAAACAGCTGAACTCCAAAGTTAGATGTACCTTTGAATGGAAACATGATTAGTGTCAGGAATGAGTCTACTATAAAGATCTAAGTGTGACAGATTGTAAGAAGTATGCAAGTCTGAATGGAAAAAGGTGTTCGATGAAGTAAAACTCTTGAACAACAAAAACAGAGAAAAAAGAGACTTAGAGAAAGTGATAAACAAACTCAAGTAAGAATTTTTAGGAAAAAAAAAACTTAAGTAAGAATAACAACAATTCCTCTTATTGTAGATGTTAGGGCTTCTCTTCAGGTAATCTACCCAAAAAGTCATTTTCTTGTTTAATGTGTCCCTTTGAAAGGTTAATTTTGATGGTTAATGGACAATACTATAGAATCCTCATATAAAGTTGGAGGTTTTATGCCTTATCTTTTTTGTTCATGACCGAATCCAGCTTATCAGTCCACATTTAACCTCTATGAGACTAATCCTGCTAGTGTCAGATACGACAGTCTCGCTAGTTGCAAAGTTAAGGTAATACAAACAATAACACTACTTAAGTACGTTCCCTTCTCTATTCACTATGTAAGTATTTGCTGTGAATGATGTCTACAATGTTTTGGGCCGTTGGATATGATAACGGTGGTAATAAACATGCTGATGAGTTCTTCGAGATGGTTGTTTCCCGTTTAAGGTGTTAGCTCCAACCAGCTAGGTATACAATTTCATTTCTTTGTTTATATGTTACCTACTCTCCAAGTTTTAAGGACTGGCACTTCTCATGATGGCTCACATAGCTTGAACAGTGTTCTCTACACTCTCTCGATGGCTCCTCTAGCTTTTGTTTTACCAGGGAAGATTTTTGTTTCGAAAGACAAGACTGGAAAAAATAATGTTGGGCTAAAACCATCTGTGAGAGAGTTAGGGGGTCAAAATCAAAACAATGTTATTTATAAGGCAGTGAGAGTTGGAGTAGAAAGGACAAGAAAGCTTTTTACATAAAGTTTCTACTTTTGTAATCTATTTTTAACATCCACTGACTTGTACTTTGTAATTTAGTAACAGTTTGTGCTTTTGGAATCTATCTAGAAAAGACCTTTTGTACTCTATCATAAGAGCATTCTTAATGGGATAAGCGGAGAGATATAGCTTAGGTGTGAAAAATTAATAAAATAATGTAAGAGGTGAAATTTAGTAATAATTAGTAGTGGGATAAGTGGAACCTAACCAAAACACTTCTTGTGTAATACCCTAGTGATGTCTTGCATAATTGCATTGTTTCACCCATTCCTTTTCATGCATTTTCATCATGTAGGTTAGATTCTAGCCTTGTTTAGGTTGCATTTTGCATACATGAGTCCTTATCAGGTATTGGAGCATCTTATGGAGCTTTTGGAGACATTGGGATGCATTTGGAGCTCAAAAGATGTGAAAAGGAGGATGATTGGACGAGAAGAGGCTGGAGCGACCTGCAGAGGTCGCTGTGAGACATCGCTCCAGCCGGAGCGACCTTGACGACCAAAGCTAGAGCGACCACACCAAGTCGCTCGGCTTTACGCGACTCGAAGACGAAGAAAATATCCCGGAGCGACCCCTCGCAGCGACCATCCGAGGTCGCTCCCAAGGGCCAGAGCGACGTGCTGGAGCGACCTGCGGAGGTCGCTGCGTGTTTCTTATTTGCAATTTCTTTTTAATTCAAGGACCTTTTTTGCAATTACTTATGTCGTTTTGGCACTCTGAAAACCTAAGTTTAAGACTGATTGTAGCCACTTTTGGGCAGATTATGTTTTGTTGAAGAGAAAACCCCAAAATACTCTTGGAAAGTTCATCTTTTGGATTGATTGTTCTCTTGCTATTGATTTCTTATTGATTTCTTGTGTTCATCTACATGTTTAATCTGAAATCCAGTATGGGTTTAAGGTTTAACATGAAGATTAGTGAGTAGTTCCCTTTTGAATTCATGGGTTAGGGAGACTAGGGTGATTAGGTTAGATCAAGGATGTTTTTTTAGTGTAGATCAATCTCAAGCCTTGCTAGTAGAGTGCTCTTATTGCCTCTTTCGATTTGATCATTCGAAAGTTGATCTCTAGACATTTCCCACCCAAAAGGTGTTTGTTGAAATGTCTGAGACAACTCTGCTAGGCTCTTAATGCATCTTGCCAAAGACATTTGTTGTTAAGAGTGTTAGGATAGCTAATAAACCTGTTCTTACTGATTGCTTTCATATCATTCAGCCAAAGAGATTTGATGTCTGAGATGTGTTAGCAAATGAGCATTCATCTAGATATAGAGCTTGCTTAGGATCGTGTTTAGTCTTAAGGTTATTTGTTTGATTCATCATTTGTCATCCTTGTTTGATACTTGATCACCCGAAATCATGTTCCTATGCCCATGAGTTCTCTTTTATCATATTTAAGCAAGTCATTCATTTACTGCTCTTTATTTCTATCTTGTCATCATAGTAGTTATTTGATTCTGAAATCATTTTAAATCATTGGCTGCATTTAGATTAAGTAAGCGCTTGCATTCTTAGTGCTTGGAATCCCTCAGAACTGGTTCGACATTTTACTTCCACTTACTATCATTTGACTTAGGAGCCTCAAAACTCCTAACATCACCTAGATATACATCTCTCATCACTTTTTCAATTTTTTCCTTTTATTATAATGCTCTAAGATGGATTAAAATACACTGATAAAGATGCTCTAACATCTGCTGTCTTTTGTTCTATTCTCACCAAGAACGTAATGTTTTTTTTGGGTAAACATGTTAAATTATTATTACCCATTTTTGAATTTGTGACAGAGAATATACAGATCACTAGTAGCAGAAAAGGAAAATGAAACTAAACAACAGATCCTAAACTAAACAACAAGAAAACGGCCCATAACCAATATAAGTCTCTGTATTTTGTCCTACGCAACACCGTGATGACATTCTTCTGCTCCCCAAAGAGTGACTTCTTATCCTCAATGACAGGAAGACAAGAAGCCCATTGTCTCAAAATATCCTCAACTCTCTGATGTAGAACATCAAGAATTCTCTTTATGGTGTTGACAAAAGTTCCCACCTGCATTCAACGAGAGGAAGAATAGCACAATGATGTTCAGTACAATTCCTTATAAGTCAGAAAGGTAACAAAACTTATATCAGACATGTTCAGTGGATGGCTCTTACTTGAGTAGGAACAGACCAGAGAGCTTTTATCCTCTTTGAAATGGTGTCTTTCAAAGGAGTCAATATCACTGTATGTTTCTCAAGAGATTTAACAATGGTTCTCTCTACAATTGAGGCAGTCTAAGAGTACATAGAAGAAAAAAATGAAGCCAAGTTAGTCTTGGTAACCATTCAGTAAGCTGCAAACTTATAACATATATTCCTTTACTAGTCTTTTTCTTCTTTCTTCCTTCACTGAGAATATGCTGTACTCTTTCCAAGGAGGTCCAACGGAACTCGACTGAAAGGAGAGGAAGAAGACTATTTGATTATTTAATCATTTCCCTAGTCGTTTCTTTTGAGAATTGCTAGTAGTTCACTCACTGCGAGAAAGAGAGAAATTGGAGATTGTGTAATATTACGTATATAACTTCAAAGCTCACTTTTTTCTGAAATCAATGTGTATTGTGGCCATCTACTAATCACCACTTAATACTCCAACTCCATAAGAGAATCTTATATTCTCTCGTACATGTCCTCAGCAAACTATCACCACCCGCCTTGGCAAACAAAACAAACTATTCAGTTCCAGCCATGTTGAGACTCTCAGTTTCCAACAAACTCTCACACTATAACAGCTCCCAGAGGTTTTGGTGATAATAAAGACTGCATCAGACCGAGCAAGGATAAAAGCCCCAAGCCTCCAACCAAACTCACATCCTAACCAATTATACTGACTCACTTGATGATTCTCCCAAGAAGAACTGCTGACCTCCAATATAGCTCAAAACCGGTCTACCTCGAGACTCATCGTACTTGACACCATTACCAATGAACCGAATACAGTAAACATACCATAACGTAAGCCATCTCAACCGAAGAAGAACACTTATACACTACTCTAGAAAGACTAGAATCACTACTCTGTTGCACTGAAATCTTCAAAACTCTAGAAAAGAATCCCTCTTTCACCACAGAGACTTCACCTTGGGCCAGTGGCGGAGCCAGAAATTTTTTTGATTGGGGTCATAATATATAAATTTAATATATAAGTTTTATATGTAAATTTTATTATTATAGAAATAATTTTCTTTAACAAAATTAATGGAACATATGAAAGTTTATACATAAATTAGTGGGGTCAAATGTTAATTTTAAGTTTTTAACCAAGTATTGTAATAGTTTTAGTAAAAATACACTGAAAAAAATTTGTCCCCCAATTTTACTGGGGTCACCTGACCCCACACCCTCCTCTCTCCCTCCGCCCCTGCCTTGGGCGTAATGTTGCAGAAAGAGAGTGGATATAGTAAATTTGCATTGTTGGAGATTCAATAGAAACAAATAGACTTGGACAAGAAAGAAAAAACAAGAAAGACAGCAAGCAAACATGGTGGAATCGGAAGAAAGCTCTGGATAAAAGGTAAATACGCTTCCACCACGTTAACTATTTGCATTAGAATATTTGTAGTATTATTTTTGTTTGTAGCTAGAGAGAGATAAGGAACGAATTACTAAAGTAATAACATATAACACTGAAGAAGCATAAATTGCAGAATATGAATTGTGAAAAGTATTGAAAGAACAAGATAACAAGAAGTAAAATAGAAAAAACTTCAAAATAATAATTATATTCAACAAGCTATTAAAATCAATGTAAATCTTTTTAACCAAATCTCATTTATCTTTATATGTTCCATGGTTAACTAATTAATTGTGTTAATATGTTCATGTCATTTTAGTTATATATGTTTGAAATATAGCTTTAAATTTTTTATATTTGTAAATAAAAATATTCCCATGCTAAGCATGGAGTCAATACTAGTAGTATATATAAAACGAAGAAAAAATTATAGTTAAATTGATTGATAAAGATACTCACAAGAAAATTATACCGCGATTGGCAGCTTTTAACACACAGGGTGTTATTAGTTCCTTTCTTTTTGTAACACACAGGGTGTTATTAATTCTAACTTCTAAAATAAGAACATGCAATACCAGTATACATCATCACTGATTTTGACGGAAGGACCTCTACTTTCAACAGCATTGAATAAAACCAACAGCATGTCAATAATTAGGGGGTTGAGCGAAATGACTCTTTACTCATTTGAACCTGATATATCGAACCACATTCATTTAATAACAACAAATGTTTGTAGATTTGGAGTTGGCTGATTAAGATCCATTGTTAAACAAAGTCTATTCGTCTAAAGTACTAAGTATAATTTATTTCAAAAATAAAGTACCAAGTATAATTCAAATCCCAATCTAACCCAGTGCGTTGAAGAAAAATTGTTATTTTACTAGTGTTGCTTGGATCTGAAGTATATATAGAAATGTCTTTAGATCTAAAGTTATAAACGTTTCATAGATATCTTAATCCTTTGACGAAGTATACAAGGATAAAACAAAACGTGCCGCTCGGATCTGATCCATGATGCGTCTTTTAGGTTATCTGAAAAGTCAACGGTAAAGGTGTGTAGACTATGACCAGTGAAGTGAACAGTCAATAACGGACGGCAGGCATATCGGATGGTCGTTATTTTTTCTGATATTTCAAATGGTCGCGATCTCTCAGTATGAAACTTTATGATATATATATATTTTCTGTCGGCTTATTATTTATAAAAGTAACATCAACTCGAGGAAGTGTTCAACTGTTCATCTATAAGATAAAAAGCATACAGTAAGTGTTCTGATACTTTTTATAATATTATTATTACCACGTTTTATTCTATTTCACTTTGCATAAATATATATCTTTTATTTTTTTATCTGGCAGAGTAAAATTTATTATAAATAATGTATCTTCTATATAAGAGAATAAATCTTTTAAAGTCTTCTTTTGTTCCTTTTCTGGTAAATAAATAAAAAAGCAATGGTAAGTATTCTAATAATTTTTAATAATAATATTATTATTACCACGTTTGATCCTATTTACCCTTTTATGACTAAAAATCTTATACTTTGGCAGACTAAATCTAGCTGTAAATTAATATTTATTCATTGTGTATCTATAAAACATAAGAAGACTTTTTAAAGTCTTTCTTTGAGTTTTTTTTTGTCGTAAATAAATTAGAAAAAAGACAGAAATTATGGGAGGACTCTTTTTGTCACACAGTTGATGCTGTCTAAAGATCCGTTACCAGAAGCTAAGAGTTACCGACAGGTAACTTGGGAGATCGGAGTTCTTGTCTGAAAGAGTACTATTCTTATTCGAAACTTCTTCCCACAGACTTTTTCAGTTTTTTTCTTTCCCAGAAATTATTTACTGTTTCCTTCTTCGTCCACTTGTGCAGAAGAAAATATAAATATCTCAAACCCACCGTGGATCTGTGAAGCTTGTTGAACAAATCAATTGTTGTTGGGAGCATAAAGACAATTTCTTTCTCTTTATTTAAAACTCTTCAGATTCCAAACTCTACTCAGAAAGCTTTTAGATTCTGACCATGGATCCTTGAAGAAGCAAATTTGAAGAAGATGGTTCGAAGAATAAAGAGGAAAGGTTTCATAAACATCGAAGCTGCAAGAGAGTTCTTCAACCATCTAGTTGCTGAGAGACATTCTCTGCTGTTGCTGGTTCCTTTGGTCTTAGCTTTCTGGGCGATTGAGAGATGGGTCTTCGCTTTCTCCAACTGGGTTCCTCTCGTTGTAGCTGTTTGGGCTTCTCTTCAGGTAATATACCCAAAAAGTCACATCCTTTCTGGATTCAAGCTTACAATTAGATAGAAAGTCTTTTTCTTGTTTTAATTTGTCCCTTTAAAAGGTTAATTTAAAGGGATAATGGATATTGTTATAGAATCCTCAGATAAAGTTGGAGGCTTTATGCCTTTTCGTTTATACCTAACTTTTGCAAACTTTGTCCTATATACCCAAAAGTGTTTTGATCTTTCGAAATTGTTATGGTAAAATTGCTTAACATGGAAGAGAGACAATCTTTATATATGTTTGAGTTTGAAGCTTACTTATGTTACTATTTACTAGCTAGAATGTTTTGTGTAGGTGAATTTTCACTGTGTGCATATGTTGTTTTCTGCAGTATGGGAGTTACCAGAGAGCAATACTTGCAGAAGATCTAACCAGGAAGTGGAAGCAAAACGTGTTCAATGCTTCGGTGAGAATTTCTTGTTACCTTACTTTTTTTTTTTAACCTGGAAAATTTTGTTATATTTGCTCCATTTTTACAAGACTTCTTTGATTGTCTTTGTGTGCAGACGATAACTCCATTGGAACACTGCCAATGGCTTAACAAATTACTGTCTGAAATTTGGCTGAACTTCATGAACAAGAAACTCTCTCTCAGATTTTCTTCTATGGTTGAGGTGAGATTCATTCTGAGCTAGTGTGCTCTTACTACCTATCATATGTTTTTGTGCCCGTTGCTTCATATTCTAAAACATTGTGTAACGTGTGTCCTTTTTTTATCTAAAACCAAGAAACGATTGAGACAACGAAGATCAAGGCTAATAGAAAACATACAGTTGTTGGAGTTCTCTCTTGGCTCGTGTCCTCCTTTGCTGGGACTCAACGGAACTTGTTGGTCGCATTCAGGGGAACAGGTTCAATTACTACTTTTTTTTTTTTTTTGATAAAACGATTACTACATTTTCCAAGAAAAAGTTGGATTTTGACTTGAAAGTTTGCTCTCTTTTTTACTATGGTGGCTTAGAAAATCTTGCGGTTAGATTTCACGTGGGACACAACGGATCTAAGCATCTTGCTCCAAGCCAAGCTGTCCAAACCGTTTAACCGGACAGCAAGAATCGTTGTCAACAGTCTTTGCATCAAAGGAGATGTAAGCGTAACTTTTTGTCGGTCTCTAAACTTTTTAAGTCTTTTCATTGAAAATAATTGCGACTCTTACTTTCATTTATTCTACAGATACTAATCAGACCAACTCTAGAAGGAAAAGCAATGCTCTATTCCTTTGTATCTAACCCTGACGTTAGAATCGGAGTTGCTTTCGGCGGTGGCGGTGGCCAATCTCTTCCCGCCACAGAGCTTCCCGGTGTCTCCTCTTGGCTGGTTTGTTTCTCTTCCAATTTAATTTCTTTCTTTTTTTTTTGAATTGACTTAGGAGGTTCTTGACCGGTTTAAACCATGTAGAGCAGACATTAATTAGTTTTTTTAAACCGCCAAAAAGGGTAAAACAGTAATTCTCTTCCCGTTTTTTCAGGTGAAGATCCTAACGGAAACACTGAACAAGAAGATGGTTGAGCCACGTAGGGGATGTTTCTCCTTACCAGCGACTGATCTTCACAAAACAGCAGTAGGAGGAATCATCTACGTAACCGTAGTCTCCGGTAGCAATCTCCACCGCAGCGTTCTCCGAGGAAGCCTCTCCACGAGAAGTCCCGACATTGTGGAAAGTAGCAACGGTGGCAGCAGCAGCAACAAACCTGTCCAAACTTTCGTGGAGGTCGAGCTAGAACAGCTGTCTAGAAGAACCGAGATGAGATCAGGACCTAACCCAGCTTACCAGTCAACGTTTAACATGATCTTACACGACAATACAGGGACGCTTAAGTTTAACCTTTACGAGAATAACCCTGCTAGTGTCAGATACGACAGTCTCGCTAGCTGCGAAGTTAAGGTAATGAAAAAATGAACCAATAACACTACTAATGTACTTACCTTTCGTTGGCTGTCTAACGTTTCCTATTCAAATGTAACAGCTCAAATACGTGAACGATGATTCTACAATGTTTTGGGCCGTTGGATATGATAACGGTGTGATAGCGAAACACGCTGAGTTTTGCGGTCAAGAAGTAGAGATGGTTGTTCCCTTTGAAGGTGTTAGCTCCAGCGAGGTATATATACTTACTATCCAAGTTTGTCTATGTATTATGAATGTTCAAGACCGTTTTTTAAAACCTATTGTTTGTATTACTTACTCTCCAAGTTCGATTCCTTACTGTTGTTGTCGTTGTTTTAGTTGACTGTGCGGCTACTTCTAAAGGAATGGCACTTCTCTGACGGCTCTCATAGCTTGAACAGTGTTCACTCAAGTTCCTTACACTCACTCGGACGGCTCGGCTAGCTTGTTCTCGAAAACCGGTCGGAAGATAATCGTCACGGTTTTAGCAGGGAAGAATCTTGTTTCCAAGACCGGAAAATGCGACGCTAATGTCAAGTTGCAGTATGGGAAAGTAAGTAATCACTGCGTAACTCTGCATTGAAAAGTGAGCATTTTTGTTTAATAATGTTCTTCTTGTTTGTTGTAATAGACTATACAGAAGACAAAGACGGTGAACGCGGCAGAGGGTGCCTGGAACCAGAAGTTTGAGTTTGAGGAGTTAGCAGGAGAAGGAATATCTGAAGGTGAAATGCTACAAAGAAGAGATGCTTGGCACCGACAACATCGGTACTGCTACGACTGAGTCTTCACGGAATCAGTAACAGTGAGATGCATATATGGGTTCCTCTTGAAGAAGTTAGTTCTGGAGAGATAGAGCTTTTGATTGAAGCTGTTAGTCCTGAGTATAGTGAAGTAAGTGTTCTTGAGGAGACCTAATGTCACTCTGTTTCCTCTGTTATGAGAGGAAAACTCTGTTTCCTCTGTTTTTCCTTAATGATGTTTTATCTTTTAATGGCAGGCGGATTCTAGTAAAGGCTTGATTGAACTGGTTCTTGTCGAAGCACGGGATCTCGTGGCCGCGGATCTTAGAGGAACCAGTGATCCTTACTGTCAGGGTTCAGTATGGAGAGAAGAAACAGAGGACAAAGGTACGTGAAGAAACTGTTTTGTACTCAATACAGACATAAGACAGATAGAACATACATGTGTTCTTGTTGTTTTCTTCAGGTTATTTACAAGACATTGCATCCGAAAATGGAACCAGACCATGGAGTTCCCAGATGATGGGAGCTCCTTGGAGCTATACGTCAAAGACCACAACACTCTGCTTCCAACTTCAAGCATCGGCAACTGCGTCGTGGAATACCAACGGCTAAAGCCAAACGAAACAGCCGACAAGTGGATACCTCTCCAAGGAGTGACACGTGGTGAGATCCGTGTCAGAGTCACTAGGAAAGTCACGGAGGCTCCAAGAAGAGTCAGCGCGGATTGCGGCTCTCCGTTCAACAAAGCGCTCTTGTTGTCTAACCAGATGAAGCAGGTGATGATAAAGTTTCAGAATTTGATTGACGATGGAGATCTCGAAGGTCTTGGTGAAGCATTGGGAGAGCTGGAGAGTTTGGAGGATGAACAAGAAGAGTATTTGGTCCAGCTTCAGACAGAGCAAACGCTGCTTATCAACAAGATTAAAGACCTTGGTAAGGAGATACTTAACTCAGTCCCCTATTCAAGCCACGTCTCATTCGCCGTCCAGGTCTGGGTCAGGTTCGGGAGGTGGATCGTATAGCCGGAGATTACCAGCGCCAATGTAGTGTCGTTGGTTGTGATCAGCCTACCAAAAACAATCTATGATGTATATAGATAGATATGTAGGGCATTGGATATAATGTTCAAAGAGATTATGAGCCCCTTTGTTACAGAAGATAGAAACCATCATCCTTAAGTTTCTTATATTTCCATTGTTATTATTCAGTAACAACTAAAGCAGTTGTCATTGTTTTGTAAAAACTGTTGTTCTGTTTCAAATCTGAGAAATAATTTAACAGGAAAACTAGATAAGCTATATACTATTTAGTTCACCGCACTAATAATCCATTACTAATGTTTTAATCCGTGCACATGCACATCTATTTGTTTAAAAGAATACATATATTTTTATTACATAAAAAATATAATGGTCGCATATATAATTGTATGTGTGTTTGTTCAATTTGTATATATAAATTTATGATAAATCTACGGTTCTTGTTTGTCTGTAGTTTAATAATTGCTATATTAAATCATTTGTTAATTGCTATATTATGGTTGAATATTAAAACAATAAAAATGATATGTTATATAACATATTTGTCAAATATTTTTTTTACTATATTAAATGTCTCTGATGTAATTATTTTAAAACTGGTAATATCTGACAAAAGTATTTTGGTAGTGTAGAAAATAGAAAAGAGCAATTAATTAAGTAGTTAGGATAAATGAAAATAAAGAAAAAATATGTAACGAAATCTGTTAGAATATAGTTAGTTTTATTTATACTTTAATTTTAATAGATATATTTTTAAAAAAAATTTAGAAGGAAGTTGTGTCCAACTTTGTATTTCTGTTTTAATAATTTTGATAATTGCATATCTGAAATGATTCACCTTGACCAACATGTTACAACTAACAAACATGTTTGTTTGTTCAATAAATAGATAACCATCAGTATATGATGAAAAATTGGACTAGACCGTAATTATTTCATCATACATGAATGATTAAATAAAAATATGTTTGTTCGTTCAATAAACAGATAACAATCAGTATATGATGAAAAATTGGACTAGACCGTAATTATTCCATCATCCATGAATGATTAAATAAAGATATATTTGTTTGTTCAATAAATAGATAACTATCAGTATATGATGAAAAATTGGACTAGACCATAACTATTCCATCATACATGAATGATTAAATAAAGAGATTATACAGAAACATTCTTGATTTTAAATATTGACAAATATACAAATTTGTTTGTCCTTTGTTTTTTAACTTTTTTTTTAATTAATGGAAAACTTATGTTTTCTCTTTATTTTCTGTTTCTTCTAGTTGTATGGGAAACTAATGTTTCCTCTTAATTAATGGGAAACTTGAGTTTCCACTTTTATTTTCTGTTTACCACCAGTGTAGTTCTTGTCACCCTGCTAATTAAAGATGGAAAAATAAATGTTTAATCAATTCATCTAACATATAATATAAAAGAAATTAGTAAATAAATAATTAATACCATGATATTTTTGAATGAACTCAATGGTTTGACTGATTTAAAAGTTGTAGTCAGAATCGGTTTTGTGTCAAGATTCATCTGAAAAAAAAAAACAATATTTAACAAAAAACTGTACTAAAAAAACTCGTTACTACTTAAAAGATAAGCGTATCGATTTCAACATGATTAATACGATCAATTCATCACGGCTGATACGGTGGCCAATTAGATGTCAAATCCAAACTTTTCAACCTCCTTTTTCAGACACGAGTCTTCAGCAATTATCCATCAAATTACATAAAATTGGAAACCGAAATCTTTTTTAGACGCGAATCTGAAACTTTTCAACCTTTTTTCTTTCAGACGCGAGTTTGAAAAAGTTTTCAAGCAATATAAAATCCGAACTTTTCAACCTTCTTTTCAAAAAATATAAACTTTTTAATCTCTTTTTCAAACAATATAAAATCCAAACTTTTCATTCTAAAATCCAAATGATATAAAATCCAAACTTTTCAACCTCCTTTTCAAACAATATAAACTTTTTAAACAATATAAAATCCAAACTTTTCAAAAAAATTTCAGACTATAAAATCTAATCAATATTGTTTGGATTTTATAAAATCTAAACAATATAAAATCCAAACTTTTCAACCTCTAAACAATATAAAAAGTTTTCAAAAATTATAAAATCCAAACAATATAAAAAGTTTTCAACCTCCAAACAATATAAAACTTTCCAACCTCCAAACAATATAAAATCCAAACATATAAAAAGTTTTCAGACAATATAAAATCCAGACAATATAAAATCCAAACATTATAAAATCCAAACATTTCAAAAAGTTTCCAGACAATAAAAAATCCACACAATAAAAAATCCAAACAATATAGAATCCAAAATTTTCAACTTCTTTTTCAAAAATATAAAATCCAAACTTTTTAACAATTTTTTCAAACGCGAGTTTGAAAAAGATTACATAAAAGTTTGTCAAATCCAAAATTTTGTCAAATCCAAACTTTTTAACATCCTTTTTTTAGACGTGAGTCTTCAACAATATAAAATTGGAAACCGAAACCCTAGATTTAGTCAACCTATAATTTGTTTAACAAGATTACATAAACCAGCCCTACCTAAAAGAAGAGAAAGTTACTCTAAAACCACGTGTTGTTCAACAAGATTCGCTAGATATTAGGGATAAATTTTCTCACATCGAGAATTTAAAAGAACCGTAAGTAATATATAAAGGATTAAAATCAATTCACTTATCACCAATTAGTTTTAATTTGGAAATCTATAATAAACCCGAGTCTAATAGTTTACTCAACGAGATTACAGAAACCAACCCTACCTAAAAGAAAAGAAAAGTAATACCTACAGTTCGACAAGACAATGAATGGTGTATATAGTAGGGCATTGGATAAAAGGATCAAAGAGAATGTGATCAGTCCTTTGTGTTACAGAAGGTAGAAACCATCATCTGTAAGTTTGTTTTTATTTCCATTGTTATTGATTAGCAACTAAAGCATTGTAATTGTTTGTAAAAACTGTTATTCTGTTTTAACTCTGAGAAATTAATTACAGAAAACTACAGGCTAAATATCATTTCAACCTCATGGTTATCTAGTCTATGTTTAGTTCACCACTTTAATAATCTTGATCCACATATTACAAATTTCAAGCATGTTTGTTTGTTCAAGAGAGTAAATCCATCAACAGCTGATGATAAACAGACTTTACCATAATTATTACATCATACATGAAGTGGATTAAATAAAAGGGCATGATGCAGTTTTACATGACTTGGTCATTCTGTAAGTTTACAAAAGCTCTTGCCAAGTTAACCTCTACAATTCTAGCTAGTGACTGTGAATATGGTCACAAAATGTTGGATAGAGCTGATGGTCTATGCAGAACCAGCGGGGACTGTGGCTGCATTGGAGCTAGGCTGAACTGAAGTGGCTGAAGCAGAGGTCAAGCTCGGATCTTTCAGCTCGGTTGGGACAATGGGAACTGAGGCGCCGGATTGTGGAAGAGGGGTTGTTGCAGCCGCGTCTGGAGCGGGTTTCTGGAGGTGATTCGAGTTAGCAAAGTCATTGGCAGCACTGTGAAGTTGATGTAGCCTGTAATCTGTCTCAGGCCGCCTGCAGATCTTCCTCAAGGGAACGATTTCCTGGTGGGATAACGGGAATGAAATCCAGAATAGGTGAGAAAGGAGGGGTTTGCTTCAGATTTTCTAAACCATGGAACCAAACGGTTCTGACAGGTAAATAATATGTTAGAGACAGCAAGAGAGATGAGATTTTCCAACCTCGCTTTGGTCGTGGCTGTAACGAACCAAGAACCTACAACGACAACCTCTGATATCGTGTCTTCCTTCTTTGTGCATCAAGAACTTTGGCGTCAAAGTAGAGAGCTTGATCTTTGCCTTCCTGAAGACGTTATAACAAAAAGTTTAGTCAAGAGATAAACTCAAATAAACTCAAATGACGCTGAACTGAATGGTAAGAAAAACGTAGTTCTAAACCTGGAAGCAAAGTACGAGATCTCCAGGAAGAACTACAACACATTCTGATGCTTCACATGGGAATGACCGTAGCCTTACGTGTTTCTTGACGTTTATCCATTCAACTTCTTCAACTTCAAAACCCGCAAATCGAACCTCCACTTCCTGAAGATACCCAAACAGAAAAGAATACGTTTATAAGCAAAACGGAGAACGGGAAGAAAGAACAAAGTAGTCAACTAGAAACTGGTAAAGGAATCACCGGATCACCAGTCTCCAAGTTTCTATGATCTAGAAAATCATGCACATCATACCTGTATTGTAAGTAAATAAAAGAGATATATATTAGAGAAAACAGTGGATTGAAGAAAAGTATTATAATTAAGCTAAAATACTGAAGATCCCAACCCAAAGGAAATTACCATGCACCGTCCCTGGCAGATTTGGCTTCAAATTCCATGTAACATTTGTCTGAACCACCACTCCTCATGACACCGGGAACTAAAGAGCAAAGTAGTAAACAATTACGAATATGCCTCATACTGAACTAAGACTTATGGATAAGAAACTCAAAAAAAATAAAAAATTCCAACGAAACGTATTCAAATAAATAAGCCTTCTCAACCAATTTGATTGACACATATAAGACAACAAACATATACCGGAAGGAGCAACGGGTAGATTTCCAGTGATATGAGTAGGTTTAAGACCGGCTGATGGTGGAAGCACATTTCTCATCTGATTGGTCATATCCACACCGCGTGGCGTGGAAGACACATTTAGCTTCCCAGGAGCTTTATTCCTCATTGCTCTTAGAGCATACCTCCTATTTTGGAACCAGTTCCATATCTGTGTGAGGGGGAAAAAAACAACATCACATTACGACCAAACCTCCAACAGACTCTTTGTCTAGAGAAAAAAAAAGAGTTAAGAATCGTGAACGAACAAAATAAAGAAAAGAAGTAGTTACTTGTTTGAATTGCACAATAATTTTGCCCTTTCGCTCCACCGATCCACTGAGAAAGACAACGATTGTAAACTACTTATTAGATGATGAAACACGCAAGAAGAGGTGTTTTTAAGACCGATGATAAAGCTACAAGGAAGGAGGAGTACACTTACACCTGAATTTTTCAGCAATATCTTCAAGAACTTGTCGACTTGGCATTGCTGTATGATGCTGTAACAATATTGCTTCCATCTCCGTTACCTTATAAACACACACAGAAATATTATTAGCCAAAGCAAACAAGATCAAAACCTTTTTCTTCAAACATAACAGATAGAAATGTAAACACTTATGACTTCTAACCTCTAAACATTACATGATAAAAACTACAATACTTTCACGCGATGAAAAACTGATTGATCGATAAAATCTAAACCATATCATGAACCCAAAAAAAAAGAGAGAGAATAAAAACAAAGATTTTCAATCACCTCAGCCATGTTAAACCGGAACGCCGGACTTCCATTACTGGGAGGTCGACCCATTGTTTGTAGCTTCGTCTCACGAGAACAAAAGAACGAAAATACAAAAGGTGACTGCAGATAGTGTAATCGACGGGAGATCCAAACCGTTTTCTACGATTATATATATAAATACAAAACAGGCTTTTAAAAAGCCCATTATATAAGCCCACATAACTAAAATGGAAAAAAATCTTGTCCACATAGTAAAGTTTTCTTTTTTTAATTTAATTTTATTTTTTCAGCTTACCCGCTCTCTGGATATCCCAAACAACGGCGAAGACAGTTGGCCAAACCTAAATCTTTTCCTCACTGTTCAATGGCTATGGTTCAGATTAATTTTACAGAAATGCCACTGAGACGCTCTCATTTCTTCCTTTGACTTTTAGACCTCTCACGATACTCTTCTTCTCCTTGGCTTCGCTGCTATTCTGTTCATCGTCCCGTCACATTGTTCAGCGAGCGTAGCAGCAGCTATAACAACCGGCGATTGGATCAACGGAACCCTAAAGCAACTCTCCTTGGATCAATAAGTGGCCTCCGTCTTCTAGAACGAACAAAACGGCGGAGGAGGAAGGATAAAGAACTGACCACGATTGAGAGGATCGTTCTTCGGCTATCAGAACTGAAGACAGAGGATAGTTGAGGTAAAAGATCTCTTTATTGCTAGTCTAATCGATAGGGACGGACACCAATGATCTATTATCTCAACTTTGTTCTGCGGTAGAATGGTTATGTTCTTTAGTTAGAAATGTAGGAACCTGGTTATGGTCTCCCTCTTAGGAACAGTTATGCTTACGTTTCAGGATAGAAAAGGCTAGAGGAGATATAGCTCTGAGTACGACTGTTAAACTAACAAGACTTTTCAACATATGTTTACGTTTCAGGATTATAGGAAACTGATTTGATTTAACTCTATGACTGAGCAGCGTCGAACTGGTGGCACGGTGATATAGAGAGCAGGAAGTGTGATGCTGGTTTATCATAGGCGTGACTATCAAGGACCTTCTGCAAAGATTGCCGTGAAGCGAGGTATCCAGAATACAAATAACAAACTGATGGCGGATGAGATAAAGGTCTCTCTTTTTTCCTTTTTTTTTTGTACTGTTAAATTTTAGGGACAAGTTACTGTTGAGATAAATTGTTAAATTACAAATTGAAATCACATTGCAGAAAAGTATCTGTCATTCCCCTTAAGCCTAAGTTTCATATAAATAGTAAGGATTATGTTCGTATTGAGATCTAGTGATCTATAACTAGGCTTTGTGGAAGGTGACGGAGACCTCACAACTTGGTGGTGAGATCGAGATTTAAAAATGTTGAGAAGTGTTTTGTTTACCTGCTCTATATTCCTTTGAGCTTCGATGTCGGTATCTAAGCTAAAAGAAATAGGCAAACTAAATGAAAATAAGACCCATTCATATGGATCATATTATGAGCATTCATTTATTTCTTGTCTTTTCGTTGTAGACATTGACAGGGGGTGTCTTGCTACTCATAAACAAGTATTACGTTGTAATATAACGTGGAAAGGACTTCCTTCCTTCGAGTGTGGCACGACAAGAATTAACAAAAGAGATTCAAGATGTCGAAGAGAGGGTAAGAAATCGAGACATTAAAGCTACTCAGCCTGTTGGAGACAAAGTACCAGCGGAAGCTGGCACTCTGGCCAAATTTTATGAGGCTCAAGCTTGCTGGAGAAAAGAATAACACCGGACCATCGAAAAAGATGATTGAAGATGCTTCAAGGATCGCAAGTGCCAGAGTTGTGAAACGAATCCAGCACAAACTAAACCTTGTAAGTAGACCTTTTTTTTGTTTTCTGGTTAACAACTATCATAGTAAGTCACTGAGTTTAACTTCTCTGTTTGTTTGTGACTGGGCCTGTCAGTATACTTATATTTGTCCTATCATAGTAAGTCATTGAGTTTAACTAACAGGTATATCCGTGGTGTGTTCGACGAGGTGATCGAGAATATGCATCTGCATTGGAAGCACAAAGTACTGGTGAAGCTTATATCGAAACAGAGGAGGAGTTTTGCGTTTGTTGAAGACACAGCTCGGTTTACTAGAGAATACGAGAGCGGTGGAGTTCTTGTGGCAATAGAGAAGGTTCCTAAAGGGTTTTGCACTTATCTATTACCGTGGAAAGAATTACCAGAGACCAAGAAATCTCCTGACAAAAGCAAAAGCCTTGAAACGTTCCATTGCTATGCAACGCCGTGAGGTTCGAATCGAATATTCCTGAAATACTAATTGCATTTTATATGTTCTCAAAGTTTATTGCAGCTGTTGCTTATGGAAATTTCTATATGACTAAACTATTGTAGGCACTTAGTCAGCTATTCTCTGAACTGGAGAAAACAATAGAGAAGATGCAGAACCAACTTGTAAGTGGTTGTTTCCAATCTATTATCTCTTAGACTTTCACAAAGCACAAATGTTCTGCTCTTTTCACTTCATTCACGACTTATTGGTTCTTGCAGACTTCCAAAAAAAAAACGTCATACAGTGAATCAGAATGGGAGAATGATGATGATGATGATGATGATGATGATGACGACGAAGAGGAGGAGAAAGATGATGAGAGTGATTGGGACGTAGCTGATGGTGAATCTACAGTTTCTAGTTTTGAAGAAGAAGCTGATTATCCATTACGCTAAGGATAAGGCGTGCATCTTTTTTTTTTAATTCTCAGGATATTATAGCTGAGAGTGATCTCGGTGTCTGTCTGATGTTATGAAACAGAAATTGATTTTTTGTCCATTGCTGAGAAAACAAGAGTAAGTGAAGATCTTAGAATCAATAGCAGAGTTTCATCATCGACTTGTGTTGAGTAGCAAAGAGCAGTTTAGTATCACGAAGTTTTGAACTAAAGCCAAGGGGATAAGAAACAAAAAAACGCATCAATTTAAATTTTCATTTACAGAAATTGTATGTTTTGTCAAATCTATTTGTTTCACTATTTGATTAGCAAGTGTATATTGGATGTAGGTGTAAAAAATTATTCATATTAAAAAAAACAAACTTAAAACCAAGAAAAAGATGGACGAGAAATGGATTTCAGCCAAGATCAATTAAAAAATGGAGTATAAAAGACTTTCTGTTATGAATATTATGTTTATGGATGTCCAGCCCATTAGATATTTACTTGTAATCTTGGCCCGTTTATGGCTCATTGTATTTAGGCCCATGTCGCCATGTATTTCCTATATAAGGAACACTTTGATTCAATAATAAAACACAGTTTCACAACACGTTATCAGCACGAAACTCTGAAATCCCGAGCTACCTCAAAAACCCTAATTGACGGCGCCACTTCAAACAGCTCGTTCTCTTCAACCGTAAGGATCCAGACGACGAGCCACATATCAAATTGAAGCTCTTGACGAGACGAATCCAACGCCGTCGGCCTCGACTCTATCTGACGTCGGACGCGCTCTCAATCGCTATTCTAAGACGCGCCGTCAAGTGACCTAAAACCCTAATTTCGGCTGCAACTTCAAACTGTCATATCTCTCTAACCGTAAGGACTCAGATGACGATCAACCTATCAATTTGAAGCTCTCGACGAGAAGAATCCAGTGCCGCAAACGTCACATCAATCCGATTTCAGACGCGCGCTCACCTCCCGTTTTAAGCTGCGCCGTCAAAACCCTAATCCATCTACGATCTCTCTTTCTCTTGGTGGTCCGGTTTCAGATCTTCTCTAAACAAAGGTAAACTGTCTGAAACTCTAAAAGAGAACACAAACAATCGAATTTGGTTTGATGTTAAAGGTTATGACAATTAAAATCTTGCAAAATCCCTAACAACCTAGATTAATAAGTCCAAACCCATCCATGAGTAAATCGGAGCTCTTAAACCTAAAGTTCGATATGAGATTGTTAATCAATTAAAATCACAGCCTCAATGGCTTGCTGAATCTCAAAAACATCATTGATCTGAATGATCAATTCGATTTTAAACTTTGAAGTTGATCATCTCCTAAAACATAATTATGATCGATTTCTTATAAACCCTAGAAACTTACTATAAAAAAAAAACTTTATATTTTCAGAATATTTCTAGAAAATGAAACTTTCTATTTTTAGAAATTTACTATAAAAGGAAACTTTTTATTTTTAGAAACTTACTATAAAAGGAAACTTTCTATTTTCAGAAAAATTATATTTTCAGAAACGTTCTATAAAAGAAAAAAACTTTATATTTTAGACATATATCTAAGCCGTGTGACTTGTTTATTAGGAAAGCATTAACTCGATTGTTTGCTTGATCACACGATTTATATGATTGATTTTCTTATAAAGATTAAGTGATATATAATATGAGATGTCGAAAATCAACTTGGATTATGCTATCCTAAATCTCTAAAGAGATAATAATTTAAAATGGACACTGGATACCGAGGTTATCCTAAAGTCAAAAGGACTTGGTGAACAAATCACATAAGGCGATATTGCCAAACGAGAAAGATTGATACATGGCAATATTAGTTATTAGCCACCATCTAAATGAGAGTCTAAAGAAATCAGTACCCCAGTAAAGAAAATCCACTAGAACTTTGGACCGCCTTACAGCGGAGATATGATCACCATAAAACGGTGCTATTACCAAAGGATAAAAATTTGAGTGGAAGAACCTGAGATTTCAATACTATAAGTCTGTGGATGAATACAACTCGGTTCTGTTTAAGATAGTTTCAATGTTGAAACAATGTGGTGAAGAAGTAACTGAACAAGACTTTTTCTAATGTGTTACTGCAACAGCAGTATAGAGAAAGAGGTTTCACCACCTATACTGATTTGATCTCCTGTTTACTATTGGCTGAGACCAATAATGAGTTATTAATGAGAAACAGTGAGATGAGACCTCCTGGTACAAAATCATTACCCGACATTTCTAGGCTGACTTTGGAGCCTAAGAAAGAAAGTAATCTCGTCCAGCACAACAACCATTCCGGCCCTAGCCGTGGGAAAGGTTATGGACGAGGTCGTGACACATTTAAGACACATGGGCGAGGACGAGGCCGCAGTACCACACCCGGCTTTAGCCGTGGTCGAGGTCGAGGTCGAAGTGTGTCTTTTAAACCTTAAATAAAATCTTTTTTGTGTCACAAATGTGGTATGGGTAATCACTGGGCAAATAATTGCCAAACTCCAAAGCACTTGTATGAGCTTTACATAGAGAGTTTGAAGAAAAAATCCGGAAGCCAACATGGCTTACCGAGATGGTGAAGATGACATGGATCATGACCATACTGATCAAATAGAGTATGAAACTCATGAAAAAGAAAATGATCAGATGGATTATGAGACTTCAGATGCCTTGAAAAAAAATTCGACATCAAAACTCTATGATATGGATAAGAGTATATATGAGTTTATAAATAAGAGTATAGTCACTCGGCCAAGGCATTATATACACCTAATAAAAGACCCATTGAGTTATAAAGATTTAAAAAATGAATGGTTTCCGCATTGAACCAATGGGCAAAAGAAATATAAATTCCTTAAGATTATCAAGAAAGTAAAAATCGCCCAAGGCATAAAAATGGTCGAGACTGTACTCCCAACTGATCTAAACTATGCTAAAAGATCAGTATGATAAAGGCAAAAGGCCTAGATAACCAGATAGGTTGACCACAAAATTTTATACACTTTATGGCATGACTGGACTAGCCATCCAGGTCTTTAAAATTGATGCAAAGATTGATATCGAAAAAGGCACAAAAGAGTTATCCCATAGAATCTCACGTTGTGTAACATGTACACAAGGGAAACTCAATAGGCTATAATGTTCCAAGCATTTAAAATATTTATAGCATGTTCATGAGGGGGAGAAATGACACTCCCGTGGTCCATGAACAACACTAAAAATCCGAGTGACATGGTCTATGACCATGATAGAACTTGGCCGAATTCTTTGTGATACAAAGATCACTAGCTAATGCTTGGGAACACATGGATTTACATGTAATAAAAATATGCATCAAGCCATATAAAGTGAGCATAGATATTCCCATCTAAGAATGATAAAGGGTCATGATCCAGACATAGACCATCCTAAGAGATTATGTATAGACCACCACAATAATATGTGCCGTCTAGGATGGAACCTCATAAAAAGATGAGATAAGATTGGGAATATATGTTGGATATGAGAATGCTTTCTCCCACGATTTTATAAGAAACCTTGAGCCAAATATGGGTGATCAGATTAAGGCCAGGTTTACGGATTGCATGATTAAATCCGACTATCCAACATCAGGGGGAGAAAGAAATAAGCTGGTACAAGTATAAAGAAATGGAATGGTATTAACCATCCTTGTCTTGGCAAGATCCTCGGACCAGAGAATATGATTTAAGACGTCCAAAGAAAGATCATACAAAGCTAGCTAAAAGAATGCCAGACAAATTAGACCCGAAAAGAAAAGAAAAAGAATGACTAAGTCATACCAGCTTAAGCACCACAAAATTAATGTCCTAGAAGAGACATAATCAAGTTGCTATAGAGTCTAAAGATAGACCAATATGTTCCATAAGATAAGGAACCTCGGAAATAAAAAGAAAGGTGCAAATAAAAGACATATCTGAGGTCAGAAGGGAAACCAGACCAGACATTTAGATAAGGCTGCGCAGCTGAACATCTAAGATACCAGACCATGTAGTTTGGGACGCCAAACTGCAAGGTAATAAAGGTTCTTAGTAAGAATGAAATCTCTAATCGATTAGTTCATGTCTGGAACATAATGGAACACTATAAAAGAAGTGTCGACACATACATACACAAAAGATAAAGATGCATAAGAAAATAGCACTTGAGTTTAAAAGATATAAGCGAGGATCAGAACCCACGAGAATACAAGAATGCATTCGTAGACTTAAAAAAAAAAACTGTGGGGGTTTAAGAAAGATTCAAAGAATCTATAAAAGAGATGGGTGTATTGGCCATATATAGAAACACCATCTGATAAGATAAAACCAGTGAAAAATGGGTCATGTGTGGGAAAGGAAAAGAAATCGTGAGACATGGACTAAGGTGTTCATATTCCTATTTAAAACATTCAAGGAATGGCTTGATTACACAAGGATACTCACAAAGACCAAGGAACATATTATAAGGAGATATACTCCTATGTGGTGGATGCTACTACAAATCCGAAAGTGATAAAGGTCTGGATATAAGAAAAGAGAAATGTAGTAAGCAGCATGATTGATCACTGGATAAAGAAATGATAAGAGTATCAGAAAGATGAGAAAAGAAATTCTCATAGAATAGTTTTGTTCCTAAGCTATTCATGGACTGAAACGAAAGGCAGCTGCATATAAGGCATATAATGCATGTAAAGGATAAGACTAAGTAATACTTAGTGAAAGGAGTTCTATAAGAACGTCCCTGAGCACTCCATGCATATATTATGAAGGAAATTCCTTGTGTTCATACTTAAAGAAAGGATGATTAGATTGATTGATTCTTGGACAAGCTATGATAAGAATACAATGATCTATAGTGGAGATGATAGCCATGAATATGTATTGAGATCTATGATCCAAAGTACCAAGAATAGAATGTGATATGGTCAAAAGAGAATAAGAGGATGAATCCATCAGATTCACGACCAAAGACCCATATCAACTAGGATCACGTCCGACCTAGTTCGACCTTAATCATCTTGGTTCTAGTCCAGCCTGTTCAGATCCGTTCCCTTCGGTCTTGTCCGACCTGAAACGTCCATAGTAAGGGGAACGGCATATTGATCCAAAAGTGGTTTAGTTTTGATGAACATCAAATTATAGCATGATAGCCATTCATGAACAAGTTATGGACATATAATAAAGAAGGTTCATGAAGAGTTTGGTCAAAAGCTATGAACGGGACACACACAATGGACATAGCATGATCCGAGTAGATCATGGATATACTAAGGCATTCATGGTCGAAATTTATCTAAGAAAGATGGACCATGTAATCATCTCGGTCTCGTTCCGGCCCCGTTCCGGCTCGATCTCCTCGATCCTGTTCCGACTAAACCGGTTCCAGTGACCACTATATTCAAATCGTGGTATGGCTATGGACAAGGCATGTGTCCTTGGTCCAGGAAAGACTTTACATAAGTACTTTTAAGACTTATGCACATCCGACCAAAAGAAATGTATTGATATGATTGGCGCCTTGATATGGCAAGCCATACTAGGTCGGATAAGTTTTATGGATATGTTCAGACCATAAGACATTGATACTAAAGCCATACACGTCCCCTGCCATAAGTGTTATTGGCACTTTACTTAGATAAATTTGGCATGTCCGAACATGAGACAATGGGACATGATCAATATATCCTAAGTTACCTTTTAAGGAACTAAAAGTTTGAGATTGATTTATACTAACCAAACCCAAAAGAAAAGGGATTGTTTGGTTTTAATAAATGTTACAAGTTTATACAAGGTCTCAAACAGGTTATACACATTTGGAGAATGATGAAGAAGCACAAAGTACTACAAGTTCAGTCATGAGAAATGTTAGCCGACTTCTTCACCATGTCTACACCAACTACACATCTATGAAGTCTACCTATCCGTTTGGGACGTGGCAACAGAAGGACCAGTTCAAGACTTGGCGCCCATGAAGCTAAACCATCAAAGTGTCCATGCGCCAGACTTGAAGAACGGAGGTCCAGAACAGGGGGAGTAGTGTGTGTTGTACTCTTTTTCCTTCACTTCGGTTTTGTCCCACTGGGTTTTCCGAGTAAGGTTTTAATGAGGCAACATTAAGCACACTACAAGCTCTATATGGTTCTGGCATCCAAGGGGGAGTGTTATGAATATTATGTTTATGGATGTCCAGCCCATTAGATATTTACTTGTAATCTTGGCCCGTTTATGGCTCATTGTATTTAGGCCCATGTCGCCATGTATTTCCTATATAAGGAACACTTTGATTCAATAATAAAACACAGTTTCACAACACTTTCGTTTTTTTTTTCCTTTTCTTTGGCTATTAAACTTATAATAGGACGTAGACATGAATATTACAAACTTTTCCGCACTTCCACATAAAACATGGGTGCACTAATTAATTTACTTGACCTCATGTATATGATGAGATCTATATGTATATGTAAATGATACAGTTGAGATTGATGGAGATTACATAAGAACAAGTTAGGAAATTCAAATTCTGCTACGTGATTTACCCTTTTACCATATGGAGTCCATATTAAACGCTTCCTCTTGCGGTTGCGGCTGAGAGGAACTTGAACCATTTTGCATAATATTGGAGACTCCTTGTTGAAGAAGAGAAGAGGGATTGATATTAGAGATCATTTCTTTTTGGAAACTATAAGAGTTCCTTATTTGGAAAGCCTTGAGCAACAAAGAGTTGATTGGAGATAAAGGTGGACCAAGTAGACTTGTTGTCCAAGATGAAATATTAGTAGCCATGTTCATGTTCATATTGAGACCAGCAGCACTTGTGATATTGTCTCCTAAATAAACACTGTTTTCTGGATATTTATGATCTTGAATGTGATTGTAACCGATGGTTGATGAGTTTAAATTGAGATTCGGAAACTCAATATCTTCAAACTCATTTGCCATTGATGAGTTTGCATCGCATGGAGATCCAAAAGATGACTGATGGTTGTTGTTCTTGTGGTTTCTTTATCGCTGTGCTTTTTTCGAAAACCCTACACACTACCCATTCTTCCTGGAAATTAAGATGATATTCAAGATTATGTTTTAGATGGCAAACACACACATAATTCAAAAATATATGAATATTCAAAAATGCATAGAATACATGTACTTTAGTTAATATTTTTCATCATATATGCATACAAAATTTGGGGTTTTCTATTGAAACCAATATATTATTGAGCCGTGCCTGAATTTATTTATAATTGTGAAGAAAATCTATATTTTGATAGCATCAAATTCAATTTTGATTTAAAAAAAAGAAGATAAATTCATAACATTTTGTAAATATATATATGTACCTTAGCGGGTGTGAAGGGTTGTTTATTCTCAAGCCTATACTCATGCATAACCCAATTGCTTTTCTCACCCTTTGGAGCTCTTCCTTTGTAGAAAACTAGGGTTTTCTTCATGCCAACCAGCACTCCACCTCGGTATATCTCTTTATCTTTACCCGTGGTTTTCCAATAACCAGCTTCAGTTGCTCGGTTTGTCCTTAAACCGGTTGGGTATTTCCGGTCTCTTAGGCTGAAGAAGTACCACTCTTTTTCTCCCATTGAAGCCTTGGCTGCATATATCAGACAACACATTATTTTAGTTAATTATATCATGATCTACATACATACGAAAATACTAATATATTCTGGATAAGTATAATATAATAATAACTAGATCTTGATCCGCGCTTTAGAAGCGCGGAATATTTTACGATGAAAAATTTCACTAATAACTTAATAAATATTTTGGTAAATTTTAAAGAGTGTGTATTTAAAATATTTTTGCATTTAAATCAGTGTTTTTAAATTCAACCCGATTGTGATTACACCGGTTAATCCGGATATCTGACAATTCAATTTAGATTTTTAAAATATTCATATTAAAAAAATTACTACCCGAGACTAACCGATTGAACTGATGGATGACCGATATGTAATCTAATTTGATTTAAATTATAATAGTTTCATAATTTGTAATTTTATAATCCAAAATTTAAAGTTCATTATTTTACAATTTATGAAATAATGACGTTTCTACAAAATTTTAAAGAGAAAATGATAGATATAAAATAACTAAGATTAATTATTGTATTGTTTGGAAACATTGATAGTGGTATAAAAAATATATTGTTTGGAAACAGTGCTAGTAGTATAAAGAAATAAGTATATTGTTTGGAAACATGGATAGTAGTATAAAAAATAAATATTAGTGATTAATGTAGGTTTAACTATAAAGTATAAAAGTGTATTTAATTTAAAAACTTACAAAATAAATGTTAAGTCTAATAGAATATTTCTGTTTTAATAAGATAGATTCAAGTATAATATTAAGTATCAACGAACTATATATACGCCATTTAATATGTATACGTGTGTATGTTTATAGTCTCCAGTCTCCACATGTTTGGTAGGCTGGATACACCTATATATGTAGAACCTACTAAATTTACTCTCAGAAAACTGAAGAATGTGGTTACTAAAACAATGTAACAACTATGGTTTCATTTATATTAGTTAGTATGTCAGGATGTCTATATTGTTAATTATATATACACGTGTAATATGTCTTTTATCGATATGTATCGATAAAAGATGTCTTTTATTGTTTAGAAAAAGACAATAAAAGATGTCTTTTATTGTTTAGAAAAAGACAATAAAAGACATCTTTACAATAAAAGACAATAAAAAATGTCTTTTATTGTTTACAAAAAGACAATAAAAGACATCCTGACATATTAAATATGTAATATGGATTAATATGTTAGGATGTCTTTTATTGTTTACAAAAAAAAAAGTAATATGTCTTTTATCGATATTAAATGCTGTGATTAATCCATTATATCATATTTGCCGAAGAGTACATGAATAATTCTCTTTTTGTACGTAAATTAGAGTACATGAATGATTTTACATTAGTATTGTTATATTTTCTAAAATTATTGTGAAAAAAAACTCATGTAGACTAAAACAGTAGCACAAAAGAAAGCATGGCACTCAAGTATTCTAAAATCACCTTGTTGGTATTACAAACACAATAAAACACAAGTTATTTAAAGATTATACAAACACAGTAGCCGGCGAATACTACACACAAAACATATATGTATAGATGATCGAAGTATAATTGTCTACCTGGCAAATCCCAAGGTTCACACTTATTTAGATCAACGTCGACGACTGCTTTACCGGTGAATCCAGTATCGGAGACTTTCCTACAAAGATAATGCGTTATGAGCTCCTCGTCTGTAGGATGAAATCTGAACCCCGGAGGAAGATTTTCTTCCATTTCTTCTTTGTTCTCTCTTTTTTTTTTTTGACAATTGTTCTCTTTTTGACCAATCTAAATTAGAGATTATCCTCTCTAGCTCCCTTGAGAGAGAACAAAGAAGATCGACGGCAAAAAGCTTTTCAATAATGTGACATAGATATATAGGGTTTATATATATTCACATGAATCACATATATAACTAAATTATATATTAAAATAAGAAATGATTTGTGTACCAAATACCGATCTTGAGGGAGAAGCGGCCACTGGTAGTCTTTTCCGAATGTTGATTATTATTACAGCTAACATTTTGACAATTCAAGGGTTTTCAACCAAGCATACGTACCCATTTTTTATTAAGGTATTATAAAACATACATGACCTTAATTATATGCTAAACTGTAGTGCCTAATAAAATATTTGTCGGCGTATATATTAATGTTTCTTTTTAAATTACATTACTATGTTTATAAAGTAAAACTTGTCTTAATATCTGCATAAATATAACTATAGAAACATAAAATGGATTTTTGTGAGATTTGTCCAACCAACTTCACCCAATGCTACCCACCATGAAAGAAACCCTAATGCCAGTGTAATGTGAACATGCTTGCGTGGCTTCTCCATTCGTTGGTCAAATCACATTTTAATATGATAGGAAAATAAAAGTTTTTTTGGACAACAAAAAAAAAAGTTTTTTGGACAACAGTTACGAAATATCTAAACCTGATTAAACCATCAAAACTGTCATATATATACAGTTGCGGACACTTGTCTTTTTTTGCTTATCTCACGGCCATAAATACATGCATGTATCCATATAATGTGCTCGATTATATGTTTAAAAGAAAATTAAAGTACATGCTTATAACTTATACACTTTTATCGATCTAAAAAGATCAGTTGTGTATTTTTTTTTGAAAGATAAAATTTTTAATCTCAGTTAAATCCATGGGAATCGCAAACCTATGGATAAACTCATTTTCCAGAGCATTCAAATGGATTTTAAAATATAAATATCTATATTGGCGTTAAGTAAAAAAAAATAATAAAATTTAGTTTCCCATAGCAGAAATATCAAATTTGAAATATATTTGCATCTTAGACCATCCACAACGCGGTATCTCATTGAGTTTTTTGGAACAAAAAATAGAACGTAGGACCCGCAAATTTTGAGAAACAAGTGAGAAAAGGTCTGAGTACAGAAACGAATCGGTGTGTTTCTCACACTATTCACACGTGCTCGGTGTGTTTCTCACACTATTTCGGAAAAAATGGTAAAAATAAAAAAATCAGAAACTCATTTTGGGTTTCTAGGTTGAGGATGCTCTTAGATCCTGTCCACTACCGTTTGACTACGATGCCGTTCAAATTGTGGTCCTCATATACATACTCGAATTGTATAGCTCATATTTCACGTTAAATTGTTTCGTGCAAATGTTTCCTCGATTTTCGGGTGTTAGTGTGTTATCAAAAACATGATTTGGTCGACTAAATTTCTGATTGGTGGATAAATAAAAATGCTAATCATATATTTATTTGTCTTTCATATGAATATAAATTATGTACCCCAGAAAACAATCAGAAATCACGTAGTGTCTTTGCTTCTGTCGGTAAACTAATGTCTTCTTCTTCTTTTTTTCTGCCAAACAAACATTTCTGATAAGAGAACAAAACCCAAAAGATATATGGGTTTCGATGATTGGCATGAAGAATATATTTTTCTAATTTACAAAAAAAAAAAGAATATATTTTTTCTAAACAATTCTGTTTTTCCTAAGATTATGTTGTGTATATAACACATCGATCCTAGATATAAAAAATTGTATTCACAATGGAAAATTTTGTTATATCGAATGCAGCCTGCGGTCTTATAAGTTATTTTAAACTTTTACTTATATAGACAAGATTGAAATAATTACTCTAGAAGAGTGGTTAAAAATCTCACCAACCTAATGGAATGTGCGTATAATAATAAATACACATGAAATAATTAGTTTATGTTATTCAACGCAGAATTACTGGGATCTTTACATATATCTACTTAGAATGTTGTTAAAAAAAATATCTACTTTAGAATGTCAATCCTACCACTTGAAAACTTTCACAATTGATTCAATCCAACCTCGAGACTTTTTCCCGTCCTTGTTTACGGGCTTTCTAGCTTTCTAGAATCACACCCACGTATATATCTATTATCTACCTGTTATATGCACGTTTTGCACTACTATATATTAGCTACTAAACAAATATATCACTGTGTCAAGTAAAGATATATATTAGTCTAGTTTAAGTGTTTAACTAAATAAAATTAATTATATATGTGGTTAGAAATTTGAAGAAATGTTTCTTGTATGGCTATATATAGAATTAAGACAAAAATAAGTTATATCGCATACTATACGTAAACAAAAGAACTACATCACCAATAAGGTTATGATTCATGACTACTAATGGCCAAAAGTCATTAAGTAAACTAACTATAACATTTTTCTACCATTGAGTTAATATATGTGGATTGAATATATCTTTTTGAATGAAAATGGATTTGAATATATCAAAATACGATGACGGATAAATATATCACTATACTTCCAAAAAACTATAACTCTATATATACATTCTGTAGTTTAGTTAATTGTAATTCATTATCTATGATGGTTACAATGCATGACTACTAATGATCATTATTTATTATTTAAACTTATCACATTTTTATACCAATAAGTTAATATATGGATATAATAGTTTACAATAATTTTGGAATAACTTATGAGTCTCTTCCACTTATATTACATGTAGCTTTCTGAATAGGCCATACCCTGCAATTGGCATATTATTTACTCCAAATAAACTTATAATTTGCTGATTTTGCAATATGCTAATCAGATCGAAGTGACACCAGGAAATATCACCTTATAATTAATTTAAAACCATAAGATTCTGGAGTCCACAAAATCTTCAAATCTGTCTACACATTAGATTTTTCAGGTGGATTTTCTATAAACCATGAAAGGTCGTGTAAGACCGCATGTTTTGTCATTATCTACGTGGAAAAGTATTTGTCTTCTTTACATTGTCATAGTCGACAACAAAAACAATCAAAACTTAAAAATCAAAAGTTTTCCTAAGTATTTTTTTTTATAACCCAGTATCCGACCACTTATGCCCATAGCCATTACAGGATTTTTAAGCGTCCACTTAAGGGCTCCCTGGTTACGCAAAGTGGTCTGGGGAGCGAGAGGAGCCCGGGTAAATCCTCTCGTGGCCAACGCGGATCGAACCCAAGGGCAGGGCACTCCAGCCGGAGTTCCTTTACCACTAGGCCAACGCGCGCTGGTTAGTTTTCCTAAGTAACATTCCACCTTATTGAAACTAATGATTTTCCGGCGCGTACGTTCGTATGTTATACTTTTATATAAATTTATAAATTATTATATTGTCTTAACAAATAAAATATGTTAAATATGAAAATAAAAATATATTAAAATGATATTTTATGATCTTTATTAATAGTGGTTAGTGATCGTAGTGTATTACTTTGTTTGAAGTTGTTTACTTCAAAGTGTAATAGCATAAGTGGTTGTTACTAACAGATTTAACAAAAATAGAATAAAGTTCCGATAGTCATAACAAAATTAATTTAGTTGGAATTTAAACATAAAACAAAGTTGATGTTTTATATAGAGAATATACTTATATTATTAATTATTAAAATAACTATACATGAACTATAAAAATTTACAAATATATTTAGTTCAAATAATAGAAAGATGAAATATGTTTCAAATTTTATAAATTTTATAAAAAATAAGGGCGAAGTGTCAATTTTTAGTAAAATAATTGGTGAGTATCTAATATATATTTTTAAAATTACCATGTTGACTTTTAAAATATAGAGGTGCGAGTTGTATGTGTTACTTTGGTTTCAAGGTCTCTCAAAAAGATGTATCTTAAAATAAGAAACATAAAATTATTTTATATATTAGTTTTGTTATAATGGAAGATTTTGTGTGTGTTCATAACGAAATTCTTGTTTGTCCACCCTTATTTAGAATATCAACGAATCTTAATATGAATCTAAATATGTTTTTACCTAAGAACTATAAATGGTTCCTAAACTCCTCTATTTAATGGACAACTTCTATTTTAACCGGAATGAAACAATTTCACCAAATCTTCCTAGTAAAAAGTCAATTTGTTAATTAGTAAATGAGATGTTAGCATCTATAACAATCATGAGAAAGACTAATTTCTAACTATATGTGACATTCGGGCTTGCTGACTTGTTGCATTTAGTAATGGTTTTGACAATAAATGGTTAGTGTGGTGCAAATGATTAATGGTGAAGGTGGTGTGTGGTTTACATCAATTTTAAATAACTTTAGCAACCAGGCAACGTTTTTAAATTTCTCTCAGATTGGAAGTAATGATTCTTTTTTAGTTAAGTTTTAAGAGTATATTAATCATGTTCACAGTTTTTAAAATGTAAACACGGATAGCATGCATCAGGGAAGTTATTGGTTTCCTTGCACAGTTTAATATGGAAAGATACCATAGAATTTATGTGTCAATACTAATAGACCAAATGTTAGTCTTTTGGACTTGAATAGCCATCAATTACTAAACATTATTAGAGTGGGATGAGTGGAATTTCTAGATTGATTATAAGATGGTTACATCGATTGCGTTAAAGAAGGAGAATCGTAGAAGCTTTATTCTCCATCGTCAACATCAAATACAAAGAAACCCTATAAATCAGTGTTTTGACACCCGATCCCAGACATTGAACCGGACGATTTAACGGGTCTCTGAATCATTAGGATCAACCGTGGATGAACCGCGGTTTAGTAAATGAATTAATTTTATTATATAATAATATATTCGCTATGAAAATAAATATATAAAAATTAAAGTTAATATTTTAAATGTTTTCAAACATAAAGTAATAGTTTGGATATGTATCTATTTTATGTTTAAAAAAGTTTGCAAAATACTAACTTTAGTTTCCTATTTTTGTATTTTTATTTGACATACAAAATATTAAAAAATAGTTTAAAGTATTTTAAAAAAAAAATATGTAACATAAGAGTTATGAAATCTAAAAAAAATCAAGACATAAAATTCATAATAAATTAAACTTCAAATCCAAAATTAAAACATCATTGTAATAAATTATCAATAACAAAAATAAACTAACACCTAATCACAATTAACACCAAAACACATTAAATAAAGTTGAGAAAAGATTTTAATTATTAAAAGGAGAATGTCACATGACATTTTTCCTCTCAAGGAGATAAAAAACTAAACTTTATTAGTATAGACAATCAAAACTTAGCTGATAAATCTGAATTTTCTCTAAATTTGAATAATATGTGAAGTTAATAATGACAATTTCGTTCGTAATCTAGTGGCTAATGAAGCTTGATCAAGAATGTTAATTGAGACGGGTGTTCCTCTCCATTATTCTTGTTTACAGTAATTTCAATAGATGTAATAAGTTATTTAATTAGTAGGATAGTAATTACGAAAATATTTCTTCTCGATTGAAAAATTATAGCATATTTAAATAAATATTTACAAGGATAGAAATTACGATGATATTTCTCTAATTTAATTTTCTTGGAGATGATTCACTAACTCTTTTTTTTCTGGTCAAAATAATTCACTAACTTTTTTGAATATTTTCCATCTAAGAACAATTTGCGTTTATACTTTTGGGCCATATATTGGGCCCGAACAACTAAGCCCATATTTACTTTTGAGTCTCATAGTCCCAACTGCCAACAAAACATTCAGAAGCTAATCGAATCGAATCGAATCAATCAACGAAAGAGAAGAGAAGCAATGGGGAGAAAGAAGGGATTGCCGGAGTTCGAAGAGACGGCGCCGGATGGGTTCGATCCGGCGAATCCGTACAAGGATCCGGTGGCGATGGTGGAGATGAGAGAGCACATCGTGCGGGAGAAGTGGATCCAAATCGAGAAGGCGAAGATCTTGAGGGAGAAGGTGAAATGGTGTTACCGCGTGGAAGGCGTAAACCACTACCAGAAATGCCGTCTTCTCGTCCAGCAGTATCTCGACTCCACTCGCGGCGTCGGCTGGGGAAAAGACCACCGTCCCATCTCCCTCCACGGTCAGTGATGATGATTGCTTTGGTTGATAAAATATTGGACTTGTCGTCGTGCTTACGTTTGTTTGGGTTGATGTTAATGGTCAGGTCCCAAGCCTGAGGCTGTTGAAGCTGAATAATAATGATTTGCGTCTGATCAACCGGAGAGGTGAGTGAGTAACTTGTTCTGTGTTTATGTTTCTACACTACAACAAGCGTTTGGTTTTTATTACATCTGTTTGATGAACTAAAAGAATATTGTAAGAAAAAGATTTGGCATTTCTGGCTCTAGTGATAATGATGTGATGCTTTATGGGATTAGTTTTGTCTGTTAAGAACAACTAAGTGGTTAGTGACCATTTGTATTTTTCTGTAACGAAAGAAACTGTGGTGCAAAAGTGTGAATGTCTCTCATATGAATTCACTCATGACATGCTGGAGTAGCTCTTAGTTGAGGTATAAAGCTTTGTGTTAGTCTGCTAAGTTCTCATCCCCCACGGTCTCCACCACAAAGCTAATCCTAGAAATGAGTGTATTGTGTGATATTATGAATGATGAACCCAACTTGTGGAAAGTTATTACCTAGTGTTGTATTGTCTTTGTGAACTTGAGTCATGATAAATGATGGCAAACGTTACATCATTAGCAACCGGACTCATTAGTATTCTTCACAGCTTCTAGTTTCACTTTTATAACGAGCTTTTCCAAATGTTCTTTTTCTTGTGATGCAGGTGACCGAGCTTTTAGCACAAGACATGAAAGACTCTTTGGACTGTGCAGAGTTGCTCTTGTTTTCTTTCTTTTTTTCTGTCTTTTGGAAACATGGCAGTCTTATGGACTGAAATTCATGTAATGTGTGTACGAGCTTGAGTAATGTATTGCTACACTCAACATTAGTCTCTCGTTATCAAATAAGTCTCCTTTTCCTCTGCGTTATACCAAATACAAATCATAGGATACAACAAAAAATAAACCACAAATTCATAAGTTTTAACTTAACATAAAAGAACATTTCGCTTTATAAGTAACTCCAACGTAATCTCTCAGGAAAACAATCTTAGTCTTCCTTGTCTTATTCTTCAGATATAAGAGCTATTATTCCTAACTTCACTCAGTTATCTCCACCATTACCAAAGAGCTTCATCTTAGACAGTGGCGTCCTCAAATACCCTTCAACTTCAAACTTTTTTGGAGAAAGCTCTCTGTACTTAGCAAACTGCTCCTTAGCTTCAACATTCTTGTCGAGCAAACTATAAATCATACCTCTACAGAAATACTGGTCTGAAATCCTTAGGATCCTCTCTCGTCAGCTGCTCATAACTCTTCAACGCCTCATCCACATTCTTCTGCAAGAACTGTATCTGCGCAATGATCAGCCTCACGTCTCTAATCTCCTTCACCATATTCTCAGCTTCAGCCTACAGCCAACGCATCTTCCAGCCTCTGCAGCACCGCGTCTCCTTCCCCGGACCTGTCCATGAGCAATGCGTTCTCGAACAAAGCCTCGAACGGAAAGCGGGTTTCGGTGGAGAATTTCCTCGAACACTTGGCGTGCATTCTCGGTACGACCCATCTCTCCCAATAGCCTCGCCATCAGGAACTTCCACTCAGTTTCATCTGGCTGTGCGGTTACGAGTCTCTCTAAGATCTTGAGAGCTTCTTCGTCTTCTCCGTTCTCTAGCTTCTGCTGAAGTAGTGATCTCAGCGTTTTGACCGCCTCTGGGGTGGATTCTAGAAGCTCGGACAACGGCGAAGTGGGTTCGAATCTCAGACGAAACGTTCTCTTCTGTCACTTCCTCGGTGGTCGTAGTAACCGGAGACTTCCGCTTTTCGCCGGTAAAGTTGCGAACTTTCCGGTCATGGAAACAGCAGCGCCGATTAGAATCGCTGATTTGGCGAAAGATTTGAGCTTTTCGTGAAAACAGTGATCGGAAGAACCATTCTTGCTAGCCCTTATGCGCAGAGAGATGAGATCACGACGGGGAATGATATGCCCGGAGGCGACCGGAGGAGTTTTAACGGCGAGTAAAGAGAAAGACAATGAAGAAGGAGCTGAGAGAGACGTAAACATGGTTTCCAGCGTATCGTATCAGTTGGCTGGAGAGTGGAGAAGCGAACTTACAAATCCAACGAGGTAGGCAGGCGGCAGCGACTTTCTGATGAGACAAAGGGTTGTGTTAACTTAAGTCAACCATTCTCATGTCGAAAATGTCATAGCCGTAAATTATATTTGGGCTTATCTTATACTGTGATGAGCCTATTCATTATTGGGCCTTTATCCCTTCCATTCGAAATGTTTATAAAATCAATTTCAATATTAACTCATAAAGTTTGTACTGGATCGATTTTTTCACTTAATTAATTTCTGGTAATGGAATCAAAAGTGTTATCCAAAGAACTTGTTTTGCAACACTCATGTTTGTTCATGGGCTCCTACGAGGCTATGAACATGGCATCGCTGCCTTGCACTTTTCTTCGGCCATCAAATATATAAAAAGAAGTAGCAAAAAGACAAATTAAAAAACATTCTTTAGATCTTTTTTTTTTTTGGGCAACACATTCTTTAGATCATGTTGTGATAAAAATAGAACAAACATTCTTCTTAAGTCAACCCATCATTTGCTGACCTGTTGGAGGAGCCATCATCTCTTGCTGTTGTGCTTGCACATTCAAAGCCCACCCTATTGCACCAATTAATACTTAGACCACCATTGTTTATAATATAACACGATTTATCATCACAAAAGGAATAACCACAAAAGAAAGCAAATAAAAATTTTCATTTGGATGTATTCATAACAATTAAAATTACCAATTTTGGGGTCAAAACCACGGTGTTTGAGCTCACGATACTCTTGACAAAGAGCACAAGGCCCACAAATCAAGTGAGTGAGCCAATCTGGAGCTGGAGCATCCGGTAACCCGTATTTGTTTCTTATCTTGGCCCGGAACATGGCTGAGTACACGCACGGTAACGGTAACGCAGTTAGAAACATCGCTCCATACATCAACCCACCAATCGCACAAGCTGTATGATACACAAATGAGGTTCTATGAAAATATTAAACATTCATTGTGCATGTATGTATGAGCTCAGATCCGTGCTTGCAGTGTAACTGAAAAGGCATTTGACTTAGGGCCTCCAAGGTCCAAGGATTATAAACTTTTCAGGGCTCCTATTACAGTAAATTATTCATGGTATAGTGGTTTTAATGAATTTGTAGATGTGTTTAAACGTGGGTACAAGTTTTTCCTTACTAAAATTTTATTAATTATTTTCTTAGTCAACAAACATTCTAATAAGTTAAATATATTTTAAAGTAGCTTTCTTTGGTTTTTATACCACAAATTATTTTTTTCACTTAGATTTGTTTTAATATTTATAGGAATTTAGTTAATTTTTTGTATGAAAAAGAGAACATATTTCTTTGATTTTTCCTTTGTACGAGTTCGTCACAAATTATGGGGGGTGTATTCAATTTAACATTTGATGTAATTTGATTTTTAATAGAGTTTTAGATGATTTTAATAAGTTATAGAGATTTAGGTGATTTTTGTTAAACTACTCTAGAATATCACATAAAACATGAGATTTGAGTTTTAATTTTTTTTAACTAAGAAATTCTACCCAAATACCCTAAAATCACCTCAAAACTTAAAATTCAACAACTTAAAATATTTTCAATAACAGTGGATTTTAGAGTACTTTACGAAATGTCAAGTTCAATAATAGTTGATTTTAAATAGGGTTTTTAAAATTCATGTTTGAATAACTTGGATTTCTCATTTTAATACAAATCATCTGAAACTTTTGGTTGAATACACACCTCCTATGTATAGTTTAAATTTAATTTTAATTATTGTTTAGAGTTTGTTATAATTATTGTTTAGAATTTGTAAAATATATCTTTTATTTGCCTTGGGCCTCATAAACTCAGGCACGGTATGAGTCAATAACTTACTTGTCGCGCCTTCGTCAACAATTTCAGCGATCTGTCCAAGCGTGACGCATGGAACTATACATGTTATCACAGCTGATCCAACGCAGCACAACAACAACAAAAAACGTTTATAATGTTTTTATGTATAAGATTCCGTAACATGTTGTGATTTTATTTTGTAAAGCTAACTAACCGTTTTCACTGTCGTTTATGCAGTCGAATAGATCGGAATTCCAACGTTTTTGTGTTTGGTCATTGACAGGTATACCCGTAGGTATGTTTGGCTGAATACCGGCCTTGTTGTTTCCGTCACCCTGAGGATGTGCCTGATTCGGCTGGTCAAGACCTGGTCGAACCATAGATAGTGTTTACCGGCTACTTTCGCAACAAGAAGTTTCTTTTATTTATCTTTTATAACTACTATATCTCCTAGTTTTGTGAAAGAACAATGGATGAAGGTTAAGTTTAAATAGAGAAAGGTTTCTCATAGTTGTTTTAGTTTAATTTTTTTTTTCAGATGGTGGGCACATTTTATTCATATAGTTATTTCCATCTTGTACATTAATAGTGATTTGTAATTTAACTATTCTGATAAAATTATTCCCCAGACTAGTTCGGCTGTCCCGTTCGTAAAATAACACCAAAAAACAATGAACTGTTCATTTATGCATCAAACTTCAACATAAAATAGTTAGGTTTATTTTGTAATAGAAAAATTCAAATGTGTTTAGTTACTGCATCCCATGCCAGTTACATTTATCAGTATTTATTTATAAGTTTGTAAATTGTGCGTGATTGTGTATGTAACTCTAACTTCAACTTTTATTTGGTGTCACAAACTGGAAATGGATCAACTCATTGTTTATCGCAAAAAAGAAGAAAAAAATTAAACACCGGTTTTTGAGACATTATTGAGATTCTGCACTGCTTAATTAGGAATGGTGGTGGAGCTGGTGGTATTTTCTTTTATTATATAAAACGAAAATAAAACTGCAACTCACTTCTGGAAACTGTTAATACGATGATTTTTTTTTTTTGAAAAAATATACGATGATATTTGATCATGGTAAACACGATTAATTCAAGTTCAGCCTTTGGGTATTCATACACTCTTACTCAACCTTACGTAAGTTGGCAAACATCCACAATGATAGATCATATATATGTGGTTTATACCAACGATAAAAATTTCTTATAATTGATTCATCATATAAAAATATATTCAAACTGAAATATTTCGGATTTCCAAATATATTTGAACCAAATTTGTGTACTTAAATATACTAATTATATTTTTAATAATTAAAATAATATACAGAATATATAAGATGTTTTAAATTGTCCAAAATATTTTTAAATATATATAATAAATTACATGTTTATAATAGCTAAAAGATTCTCAAAATATCAAAATATTTAAAATTTCTATTGATTTTATATCCAAACATTTAAACTAAACCAATTTTTATATTAAGTTTAAGTATTTTGGCATACATTATTAAAATTTTCATGTTTTATATATTATATATTATTTTAAATTTTATATTTTTAGAAACTAAAAATTATATAAAAACTTTATTTTTTTTTTAAATGAATTATCAGAATCCAAACCGAATCCCGCAAAGATCCGAATAAAATCGAACCGAATCCGTAAATATCAACTAAACATAACCAAACCGAACCACATGATACATGAATGTCTATCTTTAATCAAATGTAAAAAAGTTGTCGATAACAAAAGTGAGTATTATTATAATATTTAAATACATAATAGTTAAAAAAATATCATTCTACGCAAGACGCGATTTATCATCTAGTTTAAATATTAAACGCATAATTTTCTATGATTATTTATTTTTCATGATTTTAAACCAATAATTAAAGTAACTAATTTTTTTAATGTTTACAATTAATCATTATTAGTTGATAAAAATGTATTTTTTAAAAAAAAATTTTCTTTTTTCCTATAATATATATCATTCATGCTTGCAGAGAGCATGAGTGATACTAATTTTGTTTCACCTTAGAGTTCGCTTGAGACCTCAATTTTTATCCAAACATATATGTGGGTATACACCATCATAATTTATCTATTTATTCATCATTACCGAAACAAAAGTAATAAAACTGAAACCATTTAAACTATTAAACACACACTTAAAGGTGTTCTATTTCTGAATCCACTTATTCAATTTAGATCATCCATTCACTAAAAAAATAAGCATATCGTGAAACATGAAACTTTAGAATCAACTATTCATGTGTTGAGCCATAGGAGGAGATGTTGCCCGTTGCATCTGTCCATTCCATCCTATTACACCAAAATAATAAAATACAAATTAATAGTTAATCAACAAAAAAAAAACTTTTTCGAAAACAGACAAATAAAAAGGCCTATGATGTTTTGTATATGATTTATCAAAATGTTCATAAGAACTGCAATTACCAATAGAAGGGTCAAGACCACGGTTTTTCAGTTCACGGTATTCTTGGCAAAGAGCACAACATTCACAAAAGCAGTGAGTGATGCAATCCGAAGCTGGAGACTCCGCTAGCCCGAATTTGCGTCGGATCTTGGTCCGGTAAGTGCATGAGAACAAGCATGGCAACGCGACCACACAACATATCAGTCCGTAAAACAGCCCACATTCCTCACAGCCTACATAATATAAACGTCACATGAGTACACACATACAATATTTACGGAAAAATCGCATAAAAAACTCTCAAAGTGTCACTTACTAGCACTTTAAACCTTGAAGTTTTTTCACTAACACTTTTAACCTTCAAAGTGACATTTGTATCATAAAAAACCTCCAAATCAAAAAATTGACCGGTTCAGCAGGTAATTTTTGAAAAATAATTATTTAATTAATAAAATAAACAAAATAAATAAATAAAAATTCAAAAAAAAAAAAATCAAAAATTTTAATAAAATTTACAAAAATGAAAAAAAAATCAAAAAAATAAATTAAAATTTTAGAAAATTAAATAAATATATTAAAAATTAAATTATTTTCTAAAATATTAATAAAAATAACTAAAAAAATAATAATAAATTAGATTAAATTTAAATAGAGAAGAACTAAATAAAAATTTCACAATTTTTTTTAAAAAATGGAAAATATAAAATTCAAAATTCACTAGTGACGATGATGGTTTCTCACATAACCATTAACAATGACGATAATTGCCATATCTCCAACGATAGTTTCCAACATCATCTTGAAAATAACAAAAAAACATCTTTTTCAAACTTTTGAATTTTCATTTTTTTGAAATATATGAATTTTTTTATTTTTCTGTTTTTTAATTTGATCTCATTTAGTTTTGAATTTTAATTTTCTAAATTTTAATTAATTTCTGATTTTTCTAATTTTCTGATTTTTATTAATTAATATATAATTACATAAGAATCAAAAAAGTTAGAAAAAAAATTCTGAAATTAATTATTATTTAGAAAATTAAAATTCAAAAATAAATGAGATCAAACTAAAAACAGAAAATAAAAAAAATTCATATATTTCAAAAAAATGAAAATTCAAAAGTTTGAAAAAGATTTTTTGTCATTTTTAAGATGATGTTGGAAACTATCATTGGAGATATGGCAATTATCGTCATTGTTAATGGTTATGTGAGAAACCATCATCGTCACTTGTGAATTTTGAATTTTATATTTTCCATTTTTTAAAAAAAATTGTGAACTTTTTATTTAGTTCTTCTCTATTTAAATTTAATCTTATTTATTATTAATTTTTTAGTTATTTTTATTAATATTTTAGAAAATAATTTAATTTTTAATATATTTATTTAATTTTTAAAAATTTTAATTTTTTTTTTTGTTTTTTTTTTGATTTTTTGTAAATTTTATTAAAATTTTCGATTTTTATTTATTTATTGGATTTTTGTTTATTTATTTTGTTTATTTTATTAATTAAATAATTTTTTTTGAAAAATTACCTGTTGAACCGGTCAATTTTTCGATTTGGAGGTTTTTTATGATACAAATGTCACTTTGAAGGTTAAAAATGTTAGTGAAAAAACTTCAAGGTTTAAAGTGCCAGTAAATGACACTTTGAGGGTTTTTTATACGATTTTCCCCAATATTTACAGATATATGTATACACACCACACAAATACAATAAAATAATATATATATATATATATATATATACATGAGTATGACTTACCGCGATTTCCTTCGTCAGCAATATTAGCGATCCGTCCAAAAGTGACGCACGGGCAGAAACATGTAAGGCAAACTTATCCATCGCAAATCAAAAAGAATAAAAATCAATTAAACCATGATAAAACAATTATGTGTACAAATATATACTGCCGATTTGATTAGTACTCTTAAGTAAATAACGACTCTAATTACCAGTTTTGCCGTCTTCCATGCAGCTGCAAAGACCAGAAGTCCATTGGTTCTCCATCGTAAAGTGTTGAGTTTTTTCTGGTAAAAATAGGATTGGAGATGGTGTGAAAGATTTTGTGAATGGATGTTGAGTATATATAATAGGTTGAATGGTGTCACTTTGAGGCTATAAATGATTGAACTTTAGTTAGTTGCACTTTTTTACAAATGTAGATTTTTGTCTTCTTGAAAATGATTTTTTTTTACCATGGAGGACAGCTTGCAACGTACTAATTGGTACTTATATTTGTGATTTTAATTTCATTATAGGAAAGATCTTGGATTATATATTCTACATTTACAACATGTTTATATCGCAACTGTTAACGCGCTTTTGATTGTACGGTTAAGAAAACTTCTTCACATTCATTTATAACTGATATTTTGAAAAATTGAATTCGTTCTTTAAGACCGTAAGAATAACAGGTGTTATGATTTTCTTAAAAAGTCAAAATATAACAATTACTGTTTTACACGTTAAAGCGTGATCCCTTCTTAATTTGTGAATTAGATTTTGATATTGCTCGTAGTTTTAAAAAACAGATTTATTTTATGTTAATAAATTATTTTATACTCTCTCATTTTATATTAAGTGTCGTTGTAAAAAAATTTTTCCGTTACAAAATAAGTGTATTTTCAGTATTTCAATGCAAAATTTATTAATTTAATTTTTTATTTTATTTTTCTATCGATTGAAATATGAGCAGTTGTGTTGGTAATTATATTTTTATATAGAAAAATATAAAATTAAATGATTTCTTAATCTAAAGTGACACTTATTAGAAAACATATGGAGTGTGAGTTTATGTATAAAATAGTGAATATGTATATGCACATTTATCCAGAACCAAATTATACTAAACCAAAAATACTAAACCAAATTTTATAATAACCAAAAGTTTAGACAATTTTTTTATAATAGCCGAACGAATTATATATCTCTAGAACCAAAATATCGGAACCGAACCAAAAACCGACTGTGTACCCAAATTTTAAAATACACATTATATACCTACAAATATTAATTATATTTAGTTTCTAAATAAATAAATATCCTCAAAAATACTATTTACAAATTGAATTATCCAAGAAACAAATTATCTTAATATTTTTATCAGAAATATTTAAAAGTATCTAATATTTAAATCCAAACAATTTGAATTACCTAATACTTAAACCGAAAACTTTTAATTATCCAATTTTTTCATATAAATCCAAAAGTATCCAAAAACCAGAATCGAATCGAACCGTATTGGACCTAGAATTTTTTGGATACAAGTCATTCTCAAATTTGTTACTCGAATTGAAGTAAACCGAACCAAAAACTGAAATAACCACTGAAAACCAAACAAAAGTTTATAAACACGTAAACAATTCCTATATTTTTGGAGCTAAAACACCAAAAACCAAAATATTTGAACCTGTAAGAACTAATACTGCATCTACATTTTAAATGATGCGAAAAAATAATTATACTTTTACAAATTAGTTAACTCATTTTAGTGGGGCATTTATGTGGTTTATAAACCAACTAAGATATATGCAATGTTTTTATATTCGATCTGGATCCGCGTCAAACCGATAAATCTGGTAACACGATATAAACCAGTTTTGATTTAATGAATAATTCATTAGTTAAAAATCTGATAAAACCTAAAACTTGTCATTGACAACTTAAAACTTGTCATTAACCTGTGAACCACAACTGATTGACCCGATAAATTCAGAAAAAGTTATAATACTTTTTAAAATTAATTAAATTTCTTATATACATTTTAATAATATATAAAATTGAATAAACTATGTGATTTATCATATAAGGTAAATGCATTATATTTTTGTTATGAATTTTAATTTATAGGTTTTTAATAACTATTTTAAGGATACATTTGTGACTTTTAGAATTAAAATTATTATTGAATTCAGTATAATTAAGTTACTATAAATGTTAAACATAAATTAATAACTTGTTTGACTGTGTAAAATAATTTTGATTTAATTATATGTATAGTTATGATTTATATATTTTAAGTACAATCAATATTATTACAATTTAATGTTGATAATTTATTTCTTTTGTTCAAAAGCATATAATGGATTTAGAAGTATTAAAAGTAAATTTATAATTGTTAGAATGATTTTTTTAACGGGTCATGGATGCGATAAATCTATACTATTAAAAGTACAGTTTTGAGGCACCAGAGAGCGTCCTCATCAGCGTTAAATAATAACTCCTTTTTAGGACACGTGGCAGTAAAAATAAATAGAAGTAAAATAGACAAAAAATAAAGAAAGGATGATATTAACAAAAATATCATGTCTGAAAATGTAAATATTTCCAAAATAAATATTTTAAAAAACGAAATTAATTGTACATATATAACTTAAACAGAAAAATCAATTTTAACATATGAAACTTCACTTAAAATGCTAATTATTAAAACTTAATGGAAAATTAGAAAAAGAAAAAATAACATTAAAAAAAATATAATGTATTCTTAAGTATAATATATCCAAAGTACATTAAAAGGATAAATTAATGTTAAAGTAACAAAAAAATAATGAAATATTTAATAATTTTGTGAAAATAAAAAAACTATATTTTATATGTATATAAATAAATGAGGTGTTTTTTATATGTGGCAGTAAAAATAAATAGAAGTAAAATAGAAAAAAATAAAGAAAGGATGATATTAACAAAAATATCATGTTTGAAAACGTAAATATTTCAAAAATAAATATTTTTAAAAACGAAATTAATTGTACATATATAACTTAAAACAGAAAAAATCAATTTTAACATATGAAACTTTACATAAAATGCTAATTATTAAAATAAAATGGAAAATTAGAAAAAGAAAAAAATAACATTAACAAAAATATAATGTTTTCTTAAGTATAATATATCCAAAGTACATTAAAAGGATAAATTATTTTTAAAGTAACAAAAAAATAATGAAATTTTCTTCTTTTTATGTGCCTAAATCATGAAACTTTCTAATATATAAAATATTGGTATTATTATAAATAGTCGTCAATTTTTTTTATTTGTTTGTGACTAATGATGACTCTCTACAATGGATAACATACTTATAATTCATATGATTATTCATGTTTCTTATTGGTTTTCTAGATTTTTCATATACAACGAAAGAAATGTAGTAATTGGCAGTATCAGAATGAGTAATAGATTGTTGTGTATTAGTTACAGTATATGCTGAGTATAGTAGGATCTTTGATATTTGAATTAAGAGTTACATGTTAGTTATTTTAGAACAGTCTGGATTACAATGTAATAAAGCTTAGGTTAGACAACTTCTAAATAAGTTTCAAAGACATTATTTTCAGCGTTTCAAACCATGTGAAAGTCCATACAATTGGGAGTGAAATTACAGGCTGTGATACAAATCTGGAAATCTATACTAATAAAAAGCGAGTCCAAAGAGCGTCTACATCAGTGGAAAAACTTATCCTGAAAGATGACACATGACATTATTACAAAAAAATAAAAAAATAAATAAAAAGTAAATGTACTATAGAAGAAAAAATAAATAATAAGTAAATATATCATTTGAGAAATAGAAATATTACATTAAACGTATATCTGAACTGCAAATTAAAATAAATAATAAAAAAATATACAGTATAAAAAATAGATAAAAAGTAAATATACCATATAAGAAAAAGAAATATTAAATTAAATATCTATCTGAAAAATGTATAATAAAAAAATACACAATATAAAAATAGAATTTCAATAAATATACAGTAGAAGAAAAAAGTAAATATACAATAGAAGAAAAATTAAATATACGATTATTACCAACGAAAAAAGTAAATATACGATTATTACCAAAAAAGTAAATATCGTGACATTATTACAAAAAAATAGTAAATATACGATAGAAGCAAAATAAATAATAAGTAAATATACCATTTAAAAAATTGAAATATTACATTAAACGTATATCTGAACTGCAAATTTAAATAAATAATAAAATAAATTTACGATATAAAAAATAGATAATAAGTAAATATACCATATAAGAAAAAGAAATATTACATTAAATATCTGAAAATTTATAATAAATAAATAAATATATAACATAAAAATAGAAATATTACGTTAAATAAATATATAAGAAAAAATAGATAATAAGTAAATATACAATATAAGAAATATAAATATTGTATTAACATTTATAGTAATAATAGAATAAGTAAATATACAATATATAAAACTAAGAATAAGTAACTATATAATATAAGAAAAATAAATTTTACATTAAACATCTAACGTAATATATCATTTGATATAAAATTAAAAAATATATTTATAAATATACAATATAAGAAAAAATATAAAAGGTATATACAATATAAGAAATAGAAAACAGAACTAAACAAAAGTAAAATTTATATGTTTAATGTAAATATACCATTTAAATATACCATCTAACGTAATATATCATTTGAAATACAATTTACGTTAGATGTTTAATGTAAAATTTATTTTTCTTATATTATATAGTTACTTATTCTTAGTTTTATATATTGTATATTTACTTATTCTATTATTACTATAAATGTTAATACAATATTTATATTTCTTATATTGTATATTTACTTATTATCTATTTTTTCTTATATATTTATTTAACGTAATATTTCTATTTTTATGTTATATATTTATTTATTTATTATAAATTTTCAGATATTTAATGTAATATTTCTTTTTCTTATATGGTATATTTACTTATTATCTATTTTTATATCGTAAATTTATTTTATTATTTATTTAAATTTGCAGTTCAGATATACGTTTAATGTAGTATTTCAATTTTTTAAATGGTATATTTATACTGTAAAAAATAAATAATAAGTAAATATATCATTTGAGAAATAGAAATATTACATTAAGGGGGCTGTATTGAATTAATGGTTTTAGGAGATTTTGGAGTGTTTTAATTTTGGTGGGATTTAGATGAGTTTTGAAGTGATTTGAGTGATTTTAGTAAAACTACAAAAATAAACATAAAATTTATAGGTGATTTGGTAAGATATTTTCTGAAAATTTTAGAATTGTTTCGGTGATTTGAAATGATACTATTAACTGATGTATTATTTTCTCCTGTTCTGAGCAAAGCAATTCTCAAATACGAAGCTTTATAAAGTTCATAAGTACGTATACTTCAGCCAATGGTTCCTGCAAAATGAGCCTTTAGCTCTGGTTTCCAATCAGGCGAACAAAGAATACGTTTCAAAGTTCTTTTTTTTTTTGTTTTGTACTCATGAGAGTGGATCCTAGCTTATCTTTGGTCTCCTGATTAATCAGTGTTTCTGAAACAGTTGCTTTATGTTGTATTTTTCAATGATGGCATTCCTTTTCTCTGTTTCTTTATCATCTGATCAAATGTTAAAAATGTTTCCCAGTTTTTATGCTTCGTAGAGAGTTACGTTCATAGCATAGAACCATTGAGGAGAGTCTTGAGGCTATACAGAAAGACATAGAAGAGCTCAAAAGTGTCATGGTTCACCACTTAGGTTGAATGTTCTTGGAGCGACCATGTCGTACAAAATGACGGTGCAGGAATGGCATGATGTACTAGACGTTTCGACTTCATATGCCACAGAAGATGAAGTTTGTCCAATTCTAAAATACAGCTGTGACAATTTGAAGGTGGGAGAGCTTAACTCTGGCTTCCAATATTGCGTTCTTTTACACTGAGTAAAGATAACTTGATAGAATGTTGGGAAACAGAGGGATTCGATGGTAGATACGACGACCTTTCTCGTGCTTTTCATTGATGAAGGATGGTGACAATAACAACAAGTTTGTGAAAATGCATGATCTGGTACATGAAATGTCTGTGCGGTTATCAAGATTACCAAGTTATCAATAACCTCATCTTACAATTCTGACTATGAAAGACTCAGAAACCTCACAAGTGTGATTATAAATGGCTGCAATGGACTAAAGGATTTGACTTGGTTGTTGCTTGTTCTTATCCTTGCTCATCTCGAGCTCAGTGTTCAAAGTCAGTTTCCTGCAATCGTTAATGTTTGTGTTTACTACCTTTCTAAGCTGTCTTTTGTTTGTATTATTATATGTTAATGGTTTGCTTAGTCTGTCACTTGATATGCAGCAGACTCCTCTTTCTTCCGTGATTTAGTTTTGTATAACCTCAGCTACTGAAGCTACCTCAAATTCTCTTTCTTTAAAAGATCTGTTAAATGATAATTAATCTCAAATCATATATTTTATTTGTTTGATTACTTTATACCATCATTACCAACTGGTCAATAATAAAATACCAATTAGTCAAAAAAGGGACAAACCCTGCAAGATTGGAAGTCAGGGGGGTGTCCAAAGAGAAGAAACAGAGCTTTTCTTTAGCATCATACATCGCGAGTGAAGAAGAAGTCACAGCCGACGACGATGCTACAGTGAGTCCGTTAGAGGATGGAACCAGGCTGACGAGCTCGTCGGTGGCTCGTTGAACGGAAGGGATAGAGAGTGGTGGCTCGGTGAGGAGGAGAGAGGGGGAGGTGTGAGTGATGTGGACAAGAGAGTGGTGGCTGGGTGAGGAGGAATTACAAAAACAGAGCACACCACTACGAACAAAGTCTCGACTCTGGACTCTTTTTCTCAGCGTGTATTTTCAAGGATCTTCAAATAACACCTATGGAGATGTTATTTTATAACAATTATTTTTAACTAAAAATAAACGTGAAATCTCCTAAAATCTCTGTCAAAACTTTTTCTTACTAAATCTTGTGTTCAATTGAATAACAGTGGATTTGTTATAGTTTTTAGAAATTGTTAATTGAATAACAGGGAATTGTAAGTGATTTTTAGTGATTTTATACAAATCACATATTGAATAACACTTGATTTTTAAAAAAATTTTAAAATCATTGATTGAATAACAGGAGATTTTAACAAAATCTCAAAATCTCTTAAAATCATCAATTCAATACATCCCCCTAAACATATATCTGAACTGCAAATTAAAATAAATAATAAAAAATATACAGTATAAAAAATAGATAAAAAGTAAATATACCATATAAGAAAAAGAAATATTAAATTAAATATCTATCTGAAAAATGTATAATAAAAAAATACACAATATAAAAATAGAATTTCAATAAATATACAGTAGAATAAAAAAGTAAATATACAATAGAAGAAAAATTAAATATACGATTATTACCAACGAAAAAAGTAAATATACGATTATTACCAAAAAAGTAAATATCGTGACATTATTACAAAAAAGTAAATATACGATAGAAGCAAAATAAATAATAAGTAAATATACCATTTAAAAAATTGAAATATTACATTAAACGTATATCTGAACTGCAAATTTAAATAAATAATAAAATAAATTTACGATATAAAAAATAGATAATAAGTAAATATACCATATAAGAAAAAGAAATATTACATTAAATATCTGAAAATTTATAATAAATAAATAAATATATAACATAAAAATAGAAATATTACGTTAAATAAATATATAAGAAAAAAATAGATAATAAGTAAATATACAATATAAGAAATATAAATATTGTATTAACATTTATAGTAATAATAGAATAAGTAAATATACAATATATAAAACTAAGAATAAGTAACTATATAATATAATAAAAATAAATTTTACATTAAACATCTAACGTAATATATCATTTGATATAAAATTAAAAAATATATTTATAAATATACAATATAAGAAAAAATATAAAAGGTATATACAATATAAGAAATAGAAAACAGAACTAAACATCTCTCTGAAAAATATATAGTAAAATAAATAATAAGTAAATATACAATATAAAAAATAATAAAATATTAAAATATCTATTATAATAATATAATAATAAATATAAAATATCATAAAATAAATAACAAGTAAATAAACGATATAAGAAAAATTACATTAAACATCAATCTGTAAAATGTATGATAAAATAATTAAAAAGTAAATATACAATATAAGAAATAAATATTAATTTAAACGTAATATTACAAGTAGAATAAGTAAATAAACAATATAGAAATAGAAATACTATATTAAACATCTATCATAATATTATAATTTGATGTAAAAAAGAAAATTAGAATAAATAAATATACAAGATAAGAAAAATTAAGAATAAGTAAATATACAGTTAAGAAATGAAAAAAACTAAATTGAACATCTCTCTGAAACATTTATCGTAAAAATATTAATAATAAATATACAATATAAGAAATAAAAATATTATATTAAACATTTATTTTAAAATTATTTATAAAAAAATATAAATTAAAGAAAAACTAAAAAATAAGTAAATATAATATAAGCAATAGAAACATTAGTTTAATCCTAAAGACTGCATTTTGAATAAAAATATATGGTTTCCAAACCAGTAAGATGGAGAGATTGGTCAGCGAAACATTATCGATTTTTTTACCATGCACATGATTGTTTTCAGTTTTCTCCTTTCAGCTCATCACACAAATGAACAAGAATAATTCTTCCATAAAAACAAAATGAAAAGAAAACATAACGAGTTACAACTTTTTAAAATGATGGTAAATAATATCGAACAATAACTAAAAAACTAAGTCCAGATCTATTATAAACAAACACACCAGCCATAAACACACGCAAGTAATGGTAAGACACAACCAAATCTATCATAAATAATTGCAACAAAAAAGAGTTAGAGATACAACCAAATCTATCAAAAACAAACACATCAACCATAAACACAGCCGCGATTAATATTTCAAGTTAAATAGCATATTATTTTGATCTTCAAGATGTACGCATAGTAGGATCTCAAAAGCAACAAATGACCCCATCGTCACAAACGAGAACTTTAAAAGTTAAAAAACAACAGAATGCTAACAAAGAACAAATGTGATAACGACAAAAGATGTCATAAATGGAGCACGCAGCGAAATCTACTACGAGAAATTATAACATGAAACAGTTACAAGGGTGTAAATATAAATATACAAAATAAAGCCAAAGGATGATAAAAGCTTATACTTTAGACATCGCTAAACACAGATCCAATTTTTAAAGTTGTAGCCAAACTAAACTTAGTCAAAACTCAATATCACAGGAACCTATCAACTGATTCAGATAATTATCTCAACTTTAGCTATAGAAAAGAGAAGTCAAGGTGGCAATTACGAAAAAGAAAGAAAGAAACTGATCACCATGATTGGGAAAGAACATGAACACGCTTGAGAACGAGAAGAAAGGTGAAGGAGAAGAGCAAACTATGCGCTGAAACCGCTTCCCTACACCAATATTTCCGAACCCTTAAGTCTCTAAATCAATTAGAGAGACCCTTTTTGACACAGTTGTGTATTAGAGATTTTTCGCTGAAATTTTCGAGAAGCAAACACATAAAATAAGAAAAAATGATTTGTTTTTGGAAAAACAGTTTTTTCGAGTCTATCGACAGAGGATGAGTTTCCACGGCAAAGATAAATGATGACAAGTTTAGTTTACGATAATACACTTTTACTTCTTGTGTGTGACTGTGTATAAAAATGAAGAGAAATTTGAAATTTTAACATTAGATTTATATTAAGGCTACAACTATTAGTTAGATATTTCTATGTTAAAAATAATCGAAGTAATATTGTTAAAAAATAAATTAGAACAAATATTTAAAAAAAAATTCTATATTTGATTTGTAATTTATTTGTAAAATAATTTGATGTGATGAAAATATAAAGTTTAGTTTAATTTTTATGTAGAATTAAATTAAACATTTTAAATATATTTAAATTATTTGTATATTTAAGTATCCGCCCGTAGGGCGGATTTGACCCTAGTTAAATTAATAGTTAACTATAATTTTAAAGTCTACAAACTGAAAAAAAACTTAAATGACATTAGTGAGAATTATAATTTTTTTGTTGTAAAAGTAAAGATAATTCATAAGCGCGAAAAACATCAATAATCTATTGATTTACGCCTTTAAAGTGGGCCTTTGTATATACCAATCCTCGGCCTTTTAGATTTTGATATAGCTTCAGTGGCTCAGTATTTCAAAGCCTGTTAAAGCGTTAAAAGACAATTACCGTTTTACCCCCAAACTCTAATGTATCCGCCAGCAGATCCGATCGGCAGTAGTAAAATTTCCAGGGAAAAAAAAACAACAGTCGGAAAATTCTATCGTTGATTCGAAGGTAAAATATCACTTTCCCAGAAAGTTTCTTCGTACTGAAGTATTGCCTGTGTTCGCCGGAGCGCGAGATCGGGATCGGAATACGAGGAGAATGGAGGCATTGCAAGATGGATCGGAGAGAGATAAAACAACTCCTCCGTCTTCTTCTTCCTCCTCCTCCTCTCCCATTCCTGTCGTCACCAGTTTCTGGAAAGGTTCGTTTCAGATTCATACATTGAGATATGCTATTCGTTTGATATTCGAATGGTATTGAAGCTGAGTGGTAGCTTGTTGTAGTAGGTGAGATTCGTGCTTAGATTTAGTTTTGAATTACACTGAAGTAGTAAAGGCTTAATCGGTACTATTAGAGGCGTGATGAGCTTTTCATTAGATGTTCGGGAGAACGAACGAGAAATGATAGCGTAATGTGATCCGATTTGAGAAAGTTTCAGTTCATTGCGTTTAACTGTTATGTCAAATATTTTGTTTCAGAGTTTGATTTGGAGAAGGAGAAGAGTGTACTTGACGAGCAAGGGCTTAGAATAGCTGAGAATCAAGAAAACAGCCAAAAGAATCGGCGAAAGCTTGCAGAGAGCACCAGGGGTACTTTTTTTTGTTTCGCCTTTTTTTTTTTGCTTTTAATATAACGGATGGTGAATATGATGAAAGATGTTAACAGATTGTATGATTTATATTGGTAACAGACTTCAAAAAAGCATCGCCTGAGGACAAACTTGGTATGTTTAACGCCTTGCTCAAGGGGTATCAGGAAGAAGTTGATAATATCACCAAGAGGGCCAAGTTTGGGGAGAATGCTTTCTTAAACATTTATCAGAAACTCTATGAAGCACCCGATCCCTTTCCTGCTCTTGCTTCTATTGCTGTAATTCTTCCTATTACCCTAACGTTAGAAACCTTTAAGTCCTCTAGCCTGAATGATATGCTAACTGAACTTACTGTTTTACTGTCTTTCAGGAGCAAGAGCGTAAGTTATCTGAAGTGGAATCTGAGAATAGAAAAATGAAAGTTGAACTTGAGGAATTTAGGACAGAAGCGACTCATCTGAAAAATCAACAGGCCACAATAAGGAGACTAGAAGAACGGAACCGCCAGCTTGAGCAGCAGGTAACGTTTTCTAATTGGTATAGGGACAAAACTGAACAAATGTGACTGTCAGTAAAGCTTAACTTCCTTCAATGCTTGAACCTATTTCTGGAGGTCAATTGCAAACTTATACAGAGCCATAAAGACAGAGCTATTTTGTGATCTTGTAACTGTTAACTGGTTAAGTTTAACAGCCATATCGTGTTGTTTTTTTTGGATTCAGATGGAAGAAAAAATCAAGGAGGTTGTTGAGATCAAGCAACGGAATCTGGCTGAGGAAAATCAGAAAACGCTGGAGCTTTTAAAGGATAGGTAAATAATATTTTCTTCCGTGAATGATTTGGGTGTTTAAGAGTTTTTTGAGCCATCATCTACATTTTCATATTCACTTTTTTTACAGGGAGCAAGCTTTGCAAGATCAGTTAAGGCAAGCAAAAGACAGTGTCTCCACTATGCAAAAATTGCATGAGTTAGCACAGAGCCAACTTTTTGAACTTCGTGCTCAATCAGGTTGTTCATTGACCCTTAATATGGTGAACCAGTTATGTGCTTTCATGATCGGGATGGTGTCCTTTACATGATCATTCCTCTAAAAACTTGACAGTTATTATTTCAATGTTGCTTATTCTTTGTTCTTTCTTGTCTTGTTAATACACATTACTTTTGTCTATAACATCAGACGAAGAAACAGCGACAAAGCAATCTGAACTTAGTCTATTGATGGATGAAGTGGAGCGTGCTCAAACGCGACTCCTTACACTTGAGAGGGAGAAGGTATTTCACAGAATGTTCTTTAAATGTCATGTTTGAATTAAGGGAATGCCCCAGGATAAACCAGGTAATTTTGCAGCTTAACTTTGTTATTGTTTTGTAACAGGGACATCTACGGTCTCAGCTGCAAACAGCTAATGAAGATACGGAAAACAAGAATAGGTGAGGTAGTTGATACTTGAGGGTCCATTTAACAAGGCACATAATAGAAAGGTCCTAGTTTTAATTCTTGTTTTTTTTTTTGTGCTGTGCTCGTTCATTGCAGTGATAATGTTGATTCAAATAGTATTCTGGAGAACTCTTTAACTGCAAAAGAGAAGATCATATCAGAGCTTAATATGGAGATTCACAATGTTGAGACTGCTTTAGCTAATGAGCGAGAAGATCATGTTGCCGAGATAAAGAAATTGAATTCGTTGCTCAATAAAAAGGTGAAGTTTGTGATATCCTTTTAGTTTATGCTGCGAATTTTTTTGTATTAGTAAATTAGTTTCCTATCGCTTTCCATGTCTAATATTTGCATCCCGTCATTTTTGTATCAAACTAGGATACTATCATTGAAGAGATGAAGAAAGAGCTTCAAGAAAGACCATCAGCAAAATTAGTTGATGATCTGCGCAAGAAAGTGAAAATTCTGCAGGTATTTATCGTTTCTGGTGTTTTTGGTGCCTGCTTTTTTTGTTCTCTAACTGACTTGCTATAGATCCATTATCTACTCTTCCTTGTAATAGTATTATTGTGTGTGTGTGTAAAGTGTAAATGTGTAATGCTGTCATTGCGCATTAGGCTGTAGGTTACAATTCAATTGAGGCCGAGGACTGGGATGCTGCTACCACTGGTGAAGAGATGAGCAGAATGGAGTCGCTTCTTCTTGATAAAAACAGAAAAATGGAGCATGAGGTCACTCAGTTAAAGGTATATAACCTTCTACGGATTGAACAGGCACCACTGTAATTATGTATCTTCGTTACTCTTTCCCTTTTTATTGACGTGAACATACCCAATCAATGGCATTGGTCGATTAAACTACTTTTTATTCCAGGTTCAACTTTCTGAGAAAACCTCCTTGCTTGAGAAGGCTGAAGCCAAGGGTGAAGAACTAACAGCTAAGGTTAATGAACAGCAAAGACTGATTCAAAAGTTGGAGGATGATATCTTGAAGGTATGTAAGAGTGTGTAGCTACCATTTTAAGGTCTCTCTTTTCCTTGTAGTTATTTTTTCTCTGACATCCCTCCATGATTTTTTCTGTGTTTATATGTTTATATTATTTTCTGAGATTATGAGGATTTTCTGAGAAGAAACCAGATATAAAAAACTTTGATTGTACGTGAAACCTTCTCTACTTGTTACGCAGGGTTACAGTTCAAAAGAGCGAAAAGGTGCTCTATTTAATGAGTGGGAGTTCTCAGAAGCAGGTGTGGCTGAGCAGTCTGAGGTACTTTTCTCTGGCATATATTTATGAGTCATGTAACACTCTTAAAGCTGAGAAAATTCCCTGAAAGAAAAGGGAAAGGATCAAATGGTGTAGAACTAAGATCTAGATAGATAACCAGTAACATATAGCTTTAAGGTTTTAGTATATGTTGTATGCTTACTCTGCTCTCTATCATTTTTGGTTTCCTTTTGATAGGCTCCTATGGATCAGAAACATGTTCCAACAGATCAAGATCAAAGCTCAATGCTGAAAGTTATCTGCAGCCAAAGAGATAGGTTCCGAGCACGGTTGCGGGAAACAGAAGAGGTAAACAATAATGCACTTGGAAGATCCAATTTTAATCCGTCTTCTCTATCTCTTGGTTAAACTCATTTGAGCTCTGTGTTCTATTTGCTGTTGCAGGAAATAAGACGATTAAAAGAGAAGATAGGCTTTCTCACAGACGAATTGGAGAAGACTAAAGCAGACAACGTGAAACTCTATGGCAAAATCCGTTATGTACAAGACTATAACCATGACAAAGTTGTTTCCCGAGGATCAAAGAAGGTATTTTCTTTTCTCTGACACCCTTTCTATGTCCCATCACGCTCGTGTTTTTTTTTTCTAATTGAAATCTTTCTCCAAACTTCAGTACGTGGAAGATCTGGAAAGTGGATTTAGCTCGGATGTGGAATCTAAATACAAGAAAATATACGAGGATGATATCAACCCATTTGCAGCATTCTCCAAAAAGGTTAAAAAGACATTCTTCTATTATTTATCTCTACACAAAACCTAGTAGTATTAACCATTCCAAGCCTCGTGTAAACTAAATGGTGTGTTCAAACAGGAAAGAGAGCAACGGGTCAAAGATTTGGGAATTAGAGATCGGATTACACTAAGCAGTGGCCGTTTCCTTCTAGGAAACAAGTAAAGCCGCTGGGTTCTTATCTTTTTTTATGAACTACATCACAAGAAATACGTTGGGAGTGATTGGGTTTTTCGTTTCAGATATGCGAGGACATTTGCCTTCTTCTACACTATAGGATTGCATGTACTGGTCTTCACTTGTCTCTACCGCATGTCTGCTCTCAGCTATCTCAGGTAACAAATATCCACCAATTTTTTTGTTAGTTTTTTGAGTTATAAGTAACTCTATTATCTGTCTGATTATCATTTTGTTTTTTTGTTTGTTTGGTTTAGCCATGGAGCTGAGGAGACTCCGGTGACCGAAACAACCACAAACCTCCCTCGCGGTTTTTAATGATTTTCATCCTTTAAAACTTTTTGCCCCTTGTTTATTTTATTCTCTGGGAAATTTTTTAAGCAGTGGGATTATGAAAGCTTGTGTACAGGGGATCCAAATCACTAGATATATATATACATATATAAAAGCCACGGAGAAGTTTTACTAATAGAAATTTCTGAATATCGCAAGGTATGCAGAATTGAATGATACCCAAGTTTTAAATTAACGAGGAGATATAGAAAAGAAACACACAAAAAGAGAAAAAGTAATTCAATGGAAACTGTTGAAATAATTACAACCGCAAAGACCGGAGACAGAAAGAAAAGTCATATAAACACCACTTGGCGACTTGACTCTTTCACAGTTGTAAACAAGTCTTCTACATCCGTCAGCTTTGGTCAACCTCCAACGAGTATTGATCATTTGAGTTTTGTTTTTATTCCCTGTAACCCTTTCATTATACTGTCCTCCCTTCCTTTCATTTTCACTTCCCCATGTTTATAGTTTCGATATTAAAAGCGAATCCTCCCATTTTCTTGGCCCCCAATAATAACCTGTCATCACCCTTTAAAACAAGTCCATTCCCCACAAGCATAGATGTGAAAGGTAATAATAATTGCTTATACCCTACAACGGCGTGTCTATGTTTGTGTGTGTTATCCCCCGTACATGTATATATTATGTTCATTCGTCCACATAAGCTACTTTGTTTTACATTTTTACCAAATCTAAACCAATTTATGATAGACGAGATTCAGCAGGTAAGGGGATCAGTATGTGAATACTGAATAGAGTAATCACGATCAGTATCCAATGTCATCTGCATCTTGGAACCTGTAAGTAGAATTTAATGACTTTGCATGACACTCTTTACTTTATAAATCAAGCTCAACCAAACGCATTTAATGTCGCATAATGTTTTTGTCTTTGCATGATCCTAATTTCTCTTATTTATTTTCCTGACCTGTTATGCCTTCTAACCAATAACTACTCCCTCTGTTTTACAAAAAGTGTCACTCATACACTTTTCACATATATTAAAAAATTCAATAAAATGTATTTATATTTTCATTAATATCACATATCTAACCAACAGTATATTAGATAAATAGATTTATTTATAAGATCAATGTATTTTGCAATTAATTTTGAGTTGAAAAATTGTATAAATTACATTGATATTGTAGAATGACATTTTTTGTTAAACAAGAAAAATGAGTTGAAATGACACTTAATATGAAACAGATAGAATATATATACATATGTTAATTAATCATAATTTTATACTATAGTCTAGTTCGGTTCTGTTAGGTTTCATTCTTTTTCGCATGTCCTATTTAGAGTAACAAAAACATTTATTTCGCGTAGCTTATCCTGTAAGGTAAATGTATATATGTCACAATAATCATCACTACGAAATCGCAGATTGCAGATTTGGTAGTGAAAACTAGGATAATCGCAAAACAAATCAGTTTGTTTTTACAAAACTATTTATGTACATTTTATTAAGGACAATTGAAATTTGCATTTTCAAGTATTTTTATTTGTAATGTTCCGAAGAAGTATTATTATTTGTCGTGATAATTGGCGTCATGTATATTCAATCCACGAGAACGCGATCTAACGTGAAACAAGTACTGGTATTAAGAAAAGTAGCTCGATCACCTGCAAGCCTGCAGTTCCACGTGTCGTCTCATTGTTGGGTTTTTAATCTTACCGACAAACAGATTCTAATGGGTCCACGAGTGTACGGTGCTCCTTTACTTCCATGTCCCTTTTGGCTAATCACGACGCTTAGATTTGGTAATACATCACTTCTATCTATGCAATCAATAGTAGTTGACGATACATCACTATTCCAAAATCAAACACACAAATCTGATTTAAGCGGATCATACCTTGAACATTCAGTTCATCTTTGTAAAAAGTCTGCTTTATCAAATCTTGTTATGTTAATACAGTTTTAATATAGCAGATAGTTTTGGGAAAAAAAGTTGTGTTATTGAAAAATTATGACAATGTTATAAGTTCATGAAAAATATCATTCTTCTAAATTCCCTAGCAATTCACACATACGATAGTCATTGATTTTTTTAGATTTATGTTATCGACTGATTTGGTCAGTCCTAGAAAAAATACACTTATTGCTATAGAGTCAACTAACTATTATTCTGCCTAATCTAAATTTGAAATGTCTTTTGATTAATGGAAGAGATGGGCTGACTGTATACTACAATCCACCATATTAGAAAATCTATAATGCGTTACTCCAAATTTTATTCTATAATGGGGCAACACCAAAATAAAGTTAAACTTCACTCTAATGTATTACTCCAAAAAGAATGTTCTAAATGATACCATTTTATTTGATAAATAATTATCACTAATATCTTCTACTTATAAGAAAACTATCAATTAACTCCAACTATAAACATTAATAAAAAATAAATAATCTAAGAAACTTTTCACACAAATGTTCAACTAACACAATTCATTATGTATAATAAGCTTTTTATCCATAAATTCTTAAATTGAATAAGAAAATTTTAAAATCGGACATCATCATCGTTTGGGTAATACTTCACCAATCACAGCGGTTCCAAAAATGATTCACTGGGTTATTTAATCACTTATTTTACTTTATTTGTATTTTATATTTTTATGTTTAGTTTGGTATTTTTCTATTAGTTTATGAATTTTTATGTAAAATTATAAATAATCTCTTATAGAATATCATATTTATTTTCATGTTATTGTATTATTTTAAAATATTATTAAGTATGAAATAAAAAATTCCAACTCTAAAATGAATTAAATATGTAAGATTACTTCATACTCCCTCTGTTTCTGAATAAGTGTCGTTTTAGAGTTGTGCACACAGATTAAGAAATCATTAAATTTTGCATATTTTCCATACAAAAACATCATTACCCATACATCTCAACCAATAGAAAAATAAAATACAGAATAAAGTTAATAAATTCTGCATTGAAATACTAAAACGACACTTATTTTACAACGAAAATTTTTCTCTACAACGACACTTATTGAGAAACAGAGAGAGTAATAAATAAAGTAATTCTAACTATTTCTCCATTTCGGAGTTAGAAATATAATATGATTGAAGCATATTTTACACCAAAATAATATTTGGAGTAAAAATGGAGTTGGGTCAAAAACGTTTTTAACTACATATACCAAAATTCAAGTCCAAATTATCCAAATAGTAATCATTTATTTTCTAAAAAAAATCGAATTCAAGACTAGATACACGCGTTCAGCTCCAAAAAAAGCTATCCATTATTCTACTTCTTTCAACTTCTTCATTAACCACTCAAAAATTGTCAACGGTTTAGCCAAATACATTACCGATATCATTTAACATATTTTTTCGCTCGACTTGAACATAGAAGTATATAACATAGACAAACACAACAATATGCCACAACTAAAAAAAAATTCTGCCACAATTTCTTCTTACCAAGCGTTCACATATCTTAGGGTAAGACGGATAGATCATTGATAATATATCATTTTGACAAAATGATTTTGTTTGTGATGAAAATGATAATTCTTAGCAGGGGTGATGATAACTCGTCCTAGCTGGCAGCGTATAATATGGTTCATATTTACCAGTGTTCGAAAACTATCCCATAATTTCTAAAATCATGCTATTCTCGCTGTGAATTAAATGACTGTTACCATTCTTTATTTTTCTAACGTACATATCACTATCCTCAAAATCACAGTATAAAACACCATAGATCAAATCATATTATAGGAAGAGTTGATCAGAAAGACATAAGGACAAACCGATCACAAACATTACTAGATTCCAAAATCTTAAGCATCACACATGATCGGCGATCCTTTTTCAGAATCTCCACACTCGCAAATTTATGCAAGTGTTTCGATAATATTATTTATATGTAATATATGGGCGCCACGCATATAAATAATGTTAATAATATTTGCTGGTGAAGGAAGTTATGCCGTACAATAAATGATTATTTGTAATCGGAAAGACAGAAATTGCGTAGACAGCATTCATACGGCAGTGTCCAAAAGAAGCAAAATACAATGAATGGCGGGCCACTTTTGCATTTGATTCTTATCTCACATCTCTATCATCTTTACCGACGTTGCGTCCATGTATTTGTAATTTTTACAAAACCGTTATCAGAAATATTTAAGAACACTGACGCTTAGCATGAACGTTTCATTAGCGAGAAAGTTTTAAATAAGAAAGACTTGTGATCTATATTTGAAATTTCACCTTATTTCCATTCTAACATGCATGTACTGCAGTACAGCCAGCTTCTTTAGGTTTCCCCTTTACCATTTGAAACGTAAGATATTATCATAAGGATTCATTATGAGTTAGTGTAACGTGTCGCCAGGTTTTGGAATACTAGGCATCACTATCATGCAAATTTTCTTTGAAAATACACAAATACTCCTATATAACTCGGAAATTCTAAAATTCTCCATAAGATTGATTGAAACAAAAAAACAGTATTTTTAATTTTCGATAAGAATGTTTTGCCGTCACCCGTTCATCTAACTTTAAAAACGAGATATGGCATTTTCTTGAAGTTGTTAAAACTTTTATGATTTCTGTCTACGCATATGTATCATACACAGCAGCGTATAATAATCTGTATCATTCATATAGAACAAATTAGAATACAATAAAAAGAAAATTCAAGTTTAATCATTTTTTTCAAGTTTAATGACTTTAATGACAGAAAATAGAAACGGTCCAAGTTTTTTTTTTGTGAAACAGAAACGGTCCAAGTTAGTAACTCCTCACCCCGTGACTTTTACACATGATTTAGACCATCTCCAATGTATTTCCTTATTTTTCCTACAATAGAGAAACTCTATAATAGAGATGTGTTCTTCTCCAATGTATTTCTCTATTTCTTCCTCTAAAAAGGAATATTTTTAAAAGATTCTTTTATTATCTTATAACTAAAACCTTTTATTTATAAATGTTAAAAATTCACCCAATCATGTAATCTTTTAAATTTTTATAAAATTGCAATATTATTTAAACTAAAATTTTTATTACAAAAAGCTATCATATATAATAGAATAAAATAAAGTAGACATTATCTAACCATAATACTATATTTTCACATAAATAATTTGTTAATGAACTACAAAGTGAGAAATAAATATTGATTAATATTTATGTTGAACTTGAAGATTTTTATTAATATGTTAAAGATATGTAAAACTTTTAATAGTTAAATTTTAATTTTAGTTTCAGTTAAATAAAACGTTAAATTTCATTTGTTATTTTTTTCAATTTTGAATAAATTAATAGTATTTTTATTTATGATTATTTATAATTGTGAAAGTTTAAAAATTATTATATAAACTAAAACTGTGTTATTATATGTAAAAAGTATTATATTTATCTATAACCATGTATTTTAATTATAATCACAAAAAATTAAAGAATCATTTTGCAGATAAAAAAATATATCTCTATTATAGAGGAATGCTATTTTTCCCCTTAAATATAGAGGTGAAAATAGCAAATCTCTATTTTAAGGGAATAAATAGAGATGGGTTGGAGTAAATTTTACTCTATTATAGAGTATAGAGGCAAATATAGCATAGGGTTGGAGATGCTCTTACTCTGTAGTTGCTACAATGACTAGGCTAAGTAAACCCTAAAAGTCCACCCGTCCCTCGTCTATCGTTCCAAGACGTGGCTTTGTGCATGTAATGTAAACTTATGCACATAATGACATGGTTTACAAACCGTTTTGTTTTCTTCTTCCGGAATTAATGTAAACAAATTGGAATATGTACCACCCGTCTCTCTCTAAATTTTCGCTCCGTCTTCTCTCTACCAAGAGCACAACTCCGGCGTGATTACAGCTTCCGGCCGACGGGTGGGCTCCCACAGCCACTGTCGGTTCGGCTTGTTTTTTCGTTTTTAGTTTCTGTTTGTATAGTTTCGGTTCGGGTTATCCCGCGTTTTGTCTCCGGCGGCGTTCTTATCCGATGAAGCCGTCCGGCTTTGACTCTGGCGTCGTCGCTTCTCTTCTGGTGATGACGGCCGGCTTTAGGTGTTGTTCGATGGAGGCTGTCTGTCTCGATTGCTACCGAGTGATGTTCTCCGATGTAAGGGGTGGTGAAGACGAAGACGGGTGCGTTGCAGACACATGCCGGAGAAGTGGACCGATGAGGTGTCGTTTCGTTTTTGCGGCGGTCTTCATTCGGTGTCAGGCTCCGATGCAACCCTATACCTCCAATACAGTCGTTGGAGGTGGGTTTCGTCGGCAAAGAAGACGGAGATGAAGTTTCTCCGATTTGGATGAGTTCGATACGGGAGGTCGGCGGCCGGAAGCTTTTCTCCGGCGTTTGGACCTCGAACTGGTGAAAAGGAGACGCGTGTCTCGAGCGGTGGATGGAACGGACACGTGGATGGTCACGGGACGTCTTCTCACGCGTTGCTGAGTCACCGTTTTTTCCTTTCGTTGTGGGCTAGGCCCAAGGTTTTACCCTTCATATCGGGTCTCTCTTGGTATAATCGGGTCTGTTGGCTCTTCTGTCTTTGTTTAGCTTGGGCTGGGTTCCATTGGTTGGGCCTCGACCTTAATAATATTTCATTAGATGGAAAAAAAAAAATGTAAACAAATTGGAAAGATAAATCATTGAATATGTTCTTCCTTCGGTTCAAATTAGTGGATAAGTCATATAGTGTCTTTGACTATTTTTATCAGACAATCTGTTGACTAGATGTAAAAACAAGTGACTAGTAGCCTGTGTGTGTTTTTTAACTCAACTTTTCACATCTGAGTCAAATAAAAAGTTTACATTCACACTGATTGTTTCCAGACAGCAATGTAAATTAGGGGTGGGCACGGAGCGGATATCCGGAGTTTTAAGGATATCCGTGATCTGATCCGTGCCTTACGAATATTTGATTTTTTGATCCGATCCGATCCGTAACTCTTCGGATATCCGGAACACCGGATATCCGCGAATATCCGAATTTTTGCCGGATATCCGATTCGATCCGTAAAAAATAATAAAAAAAATAAAAAATAAATGAAAATAAAAGAAAAAGAAGAAAATTTGAAATAAAATAATAATATTTCATTAATTATTTTTTAAAAAATTACATACTTTCAAATTTTTAATAACTAAATAATTCATTTAGTGAATAAAAATATTATAAAACTTATATAAAGATAAAAAAGTATATATATTATATAATTTTATAAACATGTATACATATATATGTATATAACGGATCAGATCGGATATTCGTTTCTAAAAATATTAGTATTTGTGATTTGCTTTGTCTTTGACGGATATTGGATTTTAGTATTTGCTTCGATTCGTTAAGTTACGGATATTCGGATTTTTCGGATCGAATCGAAACGAATAACGGATCGAATCAAAATTCAAGAATATTTTGCCCACCCATGTAAATACACTCCCAAGATAAGGGCCACACCAAAAGTTATCTGAAGACTTTTCGTTAGTTATAAGCCCTGTTCTAAAATACGCCCGCGTGGACGATTACGCGGACGAAAACTCGTGCAACGGTAAGTGACCGTGGCGTCTTAGGATGATTCGGTTGTGTTACGCGGATACTCTGTTTTTCTTAGATTTTAAGATCCAATCTGATGGTTCTTTGTAGATCCAGTATAATTAAAGCATAAAAAATAAGAAAACTAGTGAAAAACGAAAAAGAAGAAGCTTAAAAGTCATGGATGTACAAACTTTATTTGCAGAGATCGTTGAAGAAGAAGATGACATAGTTGTTTTTTGCTCACTAATAAGAAAAAAAAACTAAAAAGCCACGTATGATACTTGAAACTGTGTTACCTAAACCCAAGGAATGTATATAAACCACTGGACCAAGACTAATGTAAGTAAATTTGCTACATTTTTAATATATATACCTAAAAATAGCTATAAATTACAGAAAAAAATCTCCGAATACTCCCCGATTTATTTCCGATTTTTCTATAAATCGCTAGGCCCGACATCACCGCACGGATAGCGCGTAGCGAGTTTCCGAACAGGGGTTATAAGTCATTGCTTTTATATAGTATAGATTTAAAACATTTTGAGATGTGTTATTAGTATCAAACAAAAACTAAAAAACCTAGCTCAGAGCCTCAGCCTACATCATTTTCGAATTTATAATCGATAAATAAGTCCGAAAAATAACTTCTGATTAATTAGAAGAAACGAAAAAGAGAGAAAAGAAAAAAGAAATTCACACTTCATATTTTATTTTTCATTAAACAACCAAGAAAAAAAGAGTTTTACTTGATATCTGTAAAACTACTAATCATCATAAACTTGTTTAGCATTTATTAGCTGACAACCCGATAAGATGATTCGCTAGATCGTAAGTGATACGTGTCCCCTGCTGCTGCACGTTCCCGATGATCGACAACTGAGACGACGTAGGAGCAAAAGCGAAGCAGAACGTCCCGGCATCATCAACCGGAATCAAGTAATTCTTCGCCGGCAGATTAAGCGTCTTCCCGCCGGTGAAATGCAGCGCCACCGTCGGGACTCTCACGGTGGAGAGAGACGAGAAATCGTAGCACGTGTCGAACAGAGAGATGCTCGACGTCCCCCGCTTGAGATCCGCCGTGAGCTTCACGAACGCGTCGCGCAGCGAGGCGTAGGCCTGAGTCTGGAGCCGAGTCACGGCGGTTCCGCAGTCGAGGATCACTCCTCCGCCGCCCGAAGCGTCGACGGCGAACACCGGCGAGGGGACGGAGACCTGCCGACCGCCGACGCTGAACCCGGTGAGCCCGACGTAGTAGAAAGTGTCGACTTTGCTGTTGCGGAGGAGCGGAGCCGTCGCGTCTCCGGCGCCGATCTGCACCGAGTTGAAGTCGAGGCTCGACGATTTGCCCGAGTCGCGGTCGACGAGGCAGTAGGAGAAAGACTTGGCTTTGATCTGGCTCGTCATCGACAAGGCTCCTCCTCCTAAACCGAGTAAACCGGCTGCTCCGGTGAAGAGTCCTTCGTTATGACGACCGCACCCTAACGCAACGTTGTCTACTTTACCTGAATATTGAATGAATTGATTATTCGGTTTGTTACATTGGTTTAGTGAAGGGAAGCTAAACCAACTCATAACATGTAACTAAACCGGAGTGTTATGATCTAATTAATTTACCTGAGCTTCCAAACGTCACCGTATCGGTAGCGTATTCACCAACGGTGAAGGATCCGTCTCCGTAACGGACTTGGTAGAGGCATTTGCCCGAGCCACAAGCGGAGGCTCTTAGAGAAGCGCACCGAGGAGCGGAGCAGGTGAGGGACTTGTACGTGGAGGACGAGCTCGGGTCGAATATCGGGTCGGATTGTTGGTAGCAGGAGGAGCAGGGTTTGCACTGGATCCAGTTCACGTCGCTTCCGGTGTCGAGCACCATGTACATCTCCTTCGGCGGAGTACCGACTCCGAGCCGTGAGAAGTACTCGCCGCTTCCTTGGCTGGCTCCGGAGATGACGGGCGTCGTTAGCTCCTCGGGTTGGTAACGGGTCTCGCTGCTGTCGTTACCCTCGACGGCGAGTCTGACTTTGGAGATGATGGAGGCGACTCGGGACGAGTCTCGCTCGAGTCGGCTCAGTACTAGGCTTTTGTAGTCCTTGTGTTGTGACGCGAGGAGAGTGTCTCGGGAGTGAAGCTCGAGGGATAGTGGAGAGGAAGAGTTGAGGAAGACCGGGATGGATTCGGGTGTGGTGGTGGCGGTGAGTGAGGAGCGAGTGGGGTCGATTGAGAGGATGTGTTGTGTTTGCTGGAGAGATGAAACGACGTTGAGTTCGGTCGTTTCGTGTGAAGTTGGTAGAGAGCGAGAGGAAGCATCGGTCGGGGTGAGGAAAAGAGAGAGAGTGACTACGGAGAGGAGAGATAAAGATCTTGCGGAAGACATTGTGTGAAGTGAAGAAGATAGCGAGTTGAATAAAAGAGAGAAGAATGTTTTACTTATAGGAAAAATAAAATAAAAACAGTTGATGAAAGAGAGTCTTTGGCTTTCATGGTTTTTATTTTTTTATGTTTTGTTCTGTGGGTGGTTGTATCCCTCTCTTTTTGTCACTTTGAGTTCTCGGTTGAGGAAGTGACAAAAAAAAAAGAGTTCTCGGTTGAGGCTTCCCAAACTCCTTTTGTTCTTTGGAATACAATTCAGCTTTAAAAAAAAAATACTAGTACATGTTTTTATGTTTGCACATTTATTAAATACATATATATATACTAAATTTTAATTTTATTTTTTATTCACATTTTTATAATTTTAAATTAACAGTATTTTAAAAATTATAATTAATTTCTTTGAGATTTATAATTTATTATTATTAAAAATACCTAAAAATGAAATATGTATTTTTGAAACAATTAAAAAACATTTAACTTTCTAAAACAGAAAAAGTATTATTATTAGAGTATGTTGTGGTAAATTTAAGAAATTTCAAGTTGTCAACTGATTAGGTTTGGTTCTATTATTGCTATGAGTTTTTTTCAAACTTTTGTCGTGATTGCTTTGATCGATTAAAGCTGTAAAACTTCTTCCGTGTATGTAAATTTACGAAATATGCTTTATCAAAAAAAAAGGGATTACGAAATATTTGGAAATCTCTGCAATAAGTTTACTTTCTTGATTGCAATAACAATAAGCACAACAATGGAATGATATTTATATGGGCTTTGATAACGGGCTTATGGAAGAGAGAGTAGACAAAACGGTTTGCAACTTGTAAGGAAAGATATTATCTATAAGGCGCCAAGCGGTTGTCTTGTGTGTGGTTTTCGATTTCTCTTAGATCTCTCCACAAAACCAAACAAAAAATGCGTTGCGTGGCTTGTTCTTGGTCACGGCCAAGCGGATCTTCTCGAATCTCCTTTGCTGGCCATTTTTCGTCTGGATTTCACCACCGAGCTCCTTTATTATTGTCTCTATCTTTTCCTTCCTCTTGCGATGCGAGCTTACTCGTGTCCTGCTCCTCCACATCTGGACCGTCCGATCCCAAAGATTCTTCAAATCGTTCATACAGCCGTAAATGGCACAACCCTCTTCCTAGGCGTCGACATGCCGACCAAATGCCAACTTCTCGGATCGCTCGTGACTGGATTGATTCAGATACCTCTCCCGTTTCCCAAGGTAGTACGTAGTGTATGACGATGATGATGATGATATAACTGTTTCGTATCCATCAAGTTGTTATGTATACATGTATTCATGAACTGAGGCACCAAGCGTTGTGAACGGTTTAGGGTTTCGTTTTTGAGATTCCGAACCTCTTGTAGATATATTATTAGTATTACCTAGCTAGGATCGAGTTTTTGTTCCTCCGTGTACCTTCTTTGTTCTTAATTGGTGTCTTTTTTATGTGGTAAATATAGATTCAGACAGATTCACTGTCGTGTCATACAACATACTGGGAGATAGAAACTCATCATACCACAAAGATCTGTACTCCAATGTCTCTTTTCCTTACCTCAAGTGGGGTTACCGCAAAAGGTTGATATGCGAGGAACTCATTCGTCTCAGACCAGACATAATCTGTATGCAGGTAATTAAAACAAGCTTTCCTTCTTCTTTTTTTCTTTATCTTTGACCCTCTGTTGATTTTAAGTTCGTTGGTTAAGAAAGTTATGTTGTTGATTTTTTGATGGAGACTAGTATTTCGATCTGTAGGAAGTAGACAAGTATTTCGATCTGTTTAGCATAATGGAGAAAGCTGGTTACTCTGGTTCCTACAAGGTTTGCTCTGTTTTACCTCTTTATGTACACCATATCAAATAAGATTTTATTTTTTTGTTGAGAATGGCATGAGATGTACAAACATCGATGGTTCGTTTCATTTACCTTTTTCCATTTAGAAGGAATACAAAATATAAGCTTTGCAATGGCAGCGGCGAACTGGAGATAACATCGATGGATGCGCAATGTTTTGGAAGACCGACAGGTAAGCAAAGACTGCCTTCACTCAAATATGTTTTCACACTCTGAAGAATGACTAACATCTGTTAGAAGTCGCATGTTGTTTTGACAAAAAGGTTTCGGGTTTTGGAGAGGGAAAACATTGAGTTTAGCCAGTTTGGGATGCGTGATAATGTTGCACAACTTTCTGTTCTCGAGGTAGCCAGCCATTAAATAACCTTATTTCATGTATATATACTTAAGGTGATTGATCTAGTTTTGGGAGGGTTTATGTTAGCTGCGGAAGTCCAAGTCAAGAAAGCTGCTGGTGGGTAACATTCACGTGCTTTATAATCCAAGTAAAGGAGATGTGAAGCTTGGTCAGGTAGGTGTCCACTGTTCAATTGCTAGATGGAACTACACGACCCCGATTGACAGTCAAGTTTACAAAATGGTTCATAAGTGTTTTGTCCAAATGCGCATGGAAACATGAATTCATAGCTTTGTGTTGTTAACCTGAGTTCCTATTTGTTCCTACCAATGGCTTACTCTTGAATCTTGATTGATAGGTCCGTTCGCTATGCTCAAAGGCTCACTTGCTCTCTAAGAAATGGGGTGATATTCCTATTGTTCTAGGCGGTGACTACAATAGTTTACCCCAGGTACGTACATTTTCAAAAAAAAAAAAAAAAAGAAGACGCATTCACTTTGGTATTTTCTATTTGTTTATCTCATTGTTTGATTAATTACGAGCAGAGTCCATTGTACAACTTCTTGGCGTCCTCTGAGGTATGAACATCTAAAACAACCGCTTATGGTTTCTTTGGTCCTAACAATGTTTCTATCTAACAGTTGAATATAATGAAACATGACAAAAGGGAGCTGTCTGGCCAGAGAAATCGTCTTCCAAACCAAGTTCTTGAGACAAGAAGCAAACCTAGCAATACAATAACATCCATAAGCAGGTAAAAGCTAATTTTCTCAAAGATCTAATCATGTTCTGTAGTTAACTGTTATTTGGTGTCTGCCTTGAGAAATATCCATTGCGTTCACTTGAGGATGAGGTCTCGGTCTCATGATTGCGAATATTAAAAGTTTATAAACGGTTGTTGATACTCATTGGTTTCCGATGCTTTAATAGCTCTTGGACCAACGAAGAGATCCGTCTTGCGACCGGACAAGAGAACTCGTACTGGGCTGTGCATCCGTTGAAACTCCATAGCTCATACGCCTCAGTTAGGGTAATAACACACACAAAGCTTTACTCTCTAAACATGACAAGAATTAGTGAGATAAAACAGTCTTTACTGATCGTTGTACAACGCCAGGGTTCAACAAACACCAGGGACTCTGCTGGTGAACCTCTAGCAACCTCATACCACTCGAAATTTCTTGGAACGGTTGATTACCTCTGGTAAAACTTTTGTAAATGAAGCAAATATAATAAATAGTTGGCGAATGAATTAACTGGAAAACACATATATGTGTATGGCTCAGGTACACGGATGGTGTTGCACCTGTAAGAGTTCTTGATACACTTCCCATTGATGTTCTCTGCAAAACCAGAGGCCTTCCTTGTCAAGTAAGTTTTGCTACTAACACCATGTTTTTGCTACCAACACAATGACCTAACCTAACCGCTTTAGCCTTGTTCGTCTTTGGTTTTGTAGGAGTTGGGTAGCGATCACTTGGCACTGGTTTCGGAATTTTTCTTTGAACCGAATGGTTGATTGCATCATCTCAAACCAGCTTAGTTTTGCTTACGGTTTACATATTTGTCTATTTATAAGTACAGGCGTGCCGAAATGACGGGTTCACGGTACGAAATCAAAACCGCGGTCAATAATGTAAAATAAACCAGGATAATTTTTTTCTTCTCCACGTTTTTTCTTTTTTTTTATCTAGACCAATACAGTATTTCTTAATTAATTATTCTGGATCTGAACCGGACAGGATATGAACCGAACCGTAATATAGAATTGAACCACTCGGTACGTTCTTTTATCCGTCTCCCGTAAATGAAAACGAGATCAGACGTGAGTCGTGAACTGTAAGCGAAGGGAGGGAGGAAAATGGCGTTGAGCTCGATGACATGGGGTTACGCAAGGATCATAGCCGGAACACTTCTCGGTGGAACTCTCGGATTCTACGTGATGCATCGCGTCGAAGTTAGCTATAAGGTCAGTTTCTTCTTCTTGTGCTCGACTTTACGCTCTGGTGGTCTTTTTTTTTCTTAAAACTTGGCGAATTACGCAGATGAAGATGGAGGAAGCGTTAAGGCAATACGAGAAGGACATGAAGAAGAGACAAGAAGAAGAGAATCTCGGTCAGTTCGGTGAAGATTCTGCTTAGATTTGCCTGGGAGCATGCAGCCAAAGTGTTCGATGAAATGCCTAAACGAGATTCTTTCTTGTTTTCTCCTTTTATACTCTTTTTCTTTTGCTGTAGTTTCCGGTCTGGTTTGGTTGGAGTTTTGAGAAAGTACTATTGATTTTTGTTTAAAATCTGTATACCAGAGAAACAGCGATACTATATGTTTGTTTGTGAGGGTTCCATTGGTTTTTCTTTTAAAGAATAAATTCATAGACTGAAGTGAAAAGTACGAATTATTAATATATAAGAATACGTTAGTTGGTCCATCCAAATCTATAATCGTGGATGACTGTTTCTACTATACTCCCTAACGTAAATCTTCGTTCGAGCAAGAGTGGCTTGATGTGTTATTTTAAGAACGTTTGATTTTCAGTTGGTTACTATCAGGGGCGACGGCAGTTCAAGTTCGATGTTCACACGTATCTTAGATACATTATTTTAGTAAATGTGCACCCAGGCCCGGTCCTGAAAAAACTTTTAAAAGTTTAGACTGGAAGCACAATAAAAAATAAAGGCTGTTAAGTGGTGTTCAACCTCATACCTTGGTGTGAAACATCAGCTCCTTAAACCATATGAACTACTGATAACATCTGAAAAAAGGCCGAAAATTACATAGTATTTTTTTTGAAAGGCTGGAAGCAGCTCTTCTATTGCTTCCACCCAGGGCCGCTGCTGTGTGCACCCTCTAAATGAATAGTTTAGCTTCGCCCTTGGTCACTATGCCGAAATTTAGAGACGTTTTCAAGGGTATGGTTAAAGCTTTCAAGCAAAAATAAAATTACTCTTTCTTGATGATTCTCCACTAATCCAAACGAATATCAATGAAATTCATATGTTGTATTTATTTCTTTGTCTGGGCTTCTCTAACCCACCATCACTATATTTTCCAAAAAAACAGGGTTTTTTCTCAAAAAAAAAAAGCTAAATGTGACCAAAACTTTATAGAGAACTAGTGATTTGGTAGATTATTCGGAGCTAGGCAAGGTTTATGCGTTAACGATTATTGATTTATGTTATATATATTCTATATTTATATAAAATATTTTATTTTTGTGTTTAGTTATAAAATTATTATAATGAATTATTAAAATTAGATATACAAAACAAAAAGATTTAAACAAATTTGTGAATATATACTAATATATTATTATTTAATTTGACATATCTAGACTAGTTAAGATCGATTAAACCGATTTTAATTGATTTTAAAAAGTGTAAACCGATTTAGACAGCATAAATCAGATTTAAAAAACAATTCTACAAGAATTGTTTTGGATCAGACCGAGTTGTCAACTAGACGGTACAGATTTTTAGAATCTTGAAGACTAAGCACCATTGAGTTGGCAAGTGAGAGGAAAAACATAAAGCCATGGTGAGGATATGTTTACTTTATGGACCTCAAATGGAACGGAAATAAATAGGAAAAAAAGTGTCGAAAAACCAAAGTCATTGTCTAACAAATTAAGGTTGTATTTAGTATTTTCGAAAGAAGGTACCAAATTTTAGCAAAAAAAAAAGAAAAGAAAAAGGTGACAGTCAACCGACAAGGGCTGTCTTGTCTGCATGGACTTCACGTGCACCAGTGCACCCCCCTACACATTGCCCTTTCGTGCAATGGCTGTCTTGTCTTTATTTTTTACTCTATAATAGAAGAATTCTATAATAGAGATGGGTTCTTCTCCAATGTATTTCTCTATTTTTTTTTCTAAAAAAAATATTCTTAAAAGATTTTTTTATTATTTTACAATTAATACATTTTACTTATACATGTTGAAAATTCACCCAATCATTGTAATTTTTTTATTTTTCATAAAATTACAATATTATTTAAAATAAACATTTTATTACAAAAAGCTATCATATAAAATAAAATAAAATAAAATAGACATTATCTAACCTTCAATATTACTATATTTTAACATAAATGATTTGTTAATGCATTTCGAAATGCGAAATAAGTATTGAATAATATTTAGGTTGAGCTTAAATATTTTTATTAATATGTTAAAGCTATGTAAAATTTTTAATAGTTAAACTTTAGTTTTAGTTTTAGTTGAATATAAAACATTAAATATCATTTGTTAATTTTTTATTTTTTAAAAAATTTGAATAAATTTATTGTATTTTTTATTTATGATTATTTATAATTGTAAAAATTTAAAACTATTATGTAAACAAAAACTGTGATATTATATGTAAAAAGTATTATATTTGTCTATAAACATGTAATTTATTTATAATCACAACAAAATTAAAGGATTATTTTGCAAATAAAAAAAGTATGCCTCTATTATAGAGGAATGCTATTTTTTCCCCTAAATATAGAGGTAAAAATAGCAAATCTCTATTTTAGAGGAAGAAATAGAGATGGATTGGAGTAGATTTTATTCTATTATAGAGTATAGAGATAAATATAGCATAGGGTTGGAGATGCTCTTATAGAGAATCCTAATTTGGTTTGTTTACTTTCTCACTGAGTATGAAAAAGATGTGATGGATTCGACTTTTCACTTCCTACGTTGGAAAATATATAAAACTCTTCCATGTGGTTTATTACCACTTTTTATGGAAAATGAAACCACTAAATTTGACACTTACATATAAAACAGATACGTTCAGTTGCCGTCAAGAAAACAAAAAAAGATTTCACAAATAGTTCATCGCGAGTCTTATCACTATAAGTCAAAACCAAAAATTGTTTATTTATTTATTTTTGTTTAACTTTGAGATATCACAGATGGAGAAACTCAAACTAACTTAAAAAAAAATTGTGTAGTGCACAGATGGACTCTCGCTCCGAATATTCAAATAAACTTTAAGATAAGCTCATATCAAACACAAGATAAAATGTAGTAGGGTATTTTTGAATCCAAATTGTTCAGCAATCTCAAAACCCCAGTTATAAAACCAAAAATTGTTTAAAAGATAAAAAGGAATAAGCAGAACTCGCACCGCAGAAACTATTGTAAGCAACCCTTTGCTTAAAATTCACACTTATATTTGAAAGAGACCGCCGGATAATCCAAAACTAATATTCTTAACAAACTCCACCAAAAAATTCATAAGAGGCAGTAACTTGTATAAATTATAGTTTGTACATACAGTAATATTGCATCGTGGAAAGAGAGTAAATTACATAATATTCTACGTCACTACTTTCTGTTCACTATTCATTGGCGTCGTCACTATGATAGTTTAAATGAGAAGTGTATCTGTGGTTCAATTCAATAAAAAGCAAAACTCTTATGATTGTGAACATGCTTTGAGGACCCTGGCGATTTACTAGAAATGAGCTGTCCACACTGTCGGGAAGACTGATTTGACCTAAATTCGTCATGGATTTGAATGATTATGGATGAGCTGCAGAGATTAAAGGCCAAATATCATAATAGCTGGACTCCGTAGAGTGGGTACGTTTCTTTTGAAAACTAAAGTAATTTACATACTTGATTTTCGCAGATTTTCTTTTTTGGTCAACCTTATCATAACAGTTCAATTTGTTAATACGATAGAGTTCTGATAATATTCAGTCGTACTGTGTAGACCGTCAGTAATAGGAAGTTCTCACAAAGAGTCTCAAAAAACTATTAAAAATATATATGGATAAAAATTTAGGTTTGGGACGGATCAGATGAGAATTTTAAAGCATCCGGATCCAGATCCTTATCTAACGGATCTATTATTTTATTATTTTATCTGGATTCAGAGTTTTAGATATACGTATGTTGGATATCCGAAAAAATGCAATATCCGACGGATATTGAAATCCAAATTTGGATCCTTAAAATAAATAAAAAATAATATTAATATATATATATATATAATATTAACAATAATTTGAAAATAAAAATGTATATAATGTTTTTGATTATTTCTACGTATAATATTACAAAATTCACACAAATCTATATATACTATTATAAAATGAAAATATAATAAATAAAATTACTATATATTATTATTTTTGAAATAATTATCAACAAAATTATGAATCCGGATATCCAGATTAAAAAATCAAAGTATCTGGATCCAATAACCGGATCCTACATTTTATTGTCCGGATCCAGATTCGGTTACTTCGAATTTTTGGATTTTTAGATCGGATCCGAATTAAATTTCGGATCGAATCCGGATCTTGGATAAAAGTCCCCGGCCTAGCTAAATAATGTTGTATGTATATCAGAACCATGAAAAACTTATTTCAATTTTTTTCAAATGAGATATTTTGAAGTGCGTTGTTTGTGGTTTAGAAATACACAGAATATAATATGAATGATCCTGTATACATACACCTAAAAAGTATATTAAACCTCCACTAAAGATGCTTTTAGTATGAATATATTTTGGTAAAGAGATAGACTATAAAATGAGTATAATCTTGAACATAAACAGAAATGTATGTCTCTGTCGTAAACAAATACATAAGTTCATGTTCTAAATAACATAATTGAATACATCCATCACTAAACATCTGTACCGATGATGAGTCTTTGAATTGAAAGGAGACATGAAAACAACACGTCAAATATTTTCAACCATAATAGGAAGATAGTCGGTCACACTCGACCAACTGGCCTTTGTTTTTGGGTTGTTTCAATTGAAGGGTCCCGAACCAATGCATGGTAGTGGGGGATACTTCTCCTTATCTCTTTAACTCTCGCTATAAACGTTGCACTTCGCTTCTTTTTAAAATACACTTTAAACATCACACAATCATCAGTTACCCCCTAAACCCCATTACTAACAAAAACTTTGTTACGAGAGCACAACAAACAATGAGGGAGGAGGCAGTGAAGAATTTGGAAAAGAAAAAGAAGTCTTGTTCACCGAAAGGAGTTGGGAAGTTTCTGAACAAGAAGAAAGGAAAGTTCTACATTATTGGGAAATGTATTACTATGCTTCTTTGTGCACACGAGTGATCCTCATCAATCACACACATTTGTACGCATGTATATATATAGAGTTAAAGTTTACATCTATGCGGGTGTGTTGTTATATTTTATATTCTTGTTCTTGCCAACTGTATACACATATATATACCTGTGGACAAAAATAGATAAAATAATATATAGAACATGGGACATTATGCTAACGGAGTACTAAATAAAATTGATAATAATTTGCTCTGTTAATTTTTAACTGTAGTGCATTAGCTACATTAGTTATGCTAGCCACTAGGCATGTACCTTTCTTGGACTCGGAAGTAGCTTGCGAAGCTGGCATGATCTTGTTCCGTACAAGAACATTTTTCTGGGGGCAGGCTTTAAGTTTCATCTGGCAAGATGACATAGGGCCATTTTTAGCTCTCATCTGAAAATTTACTATTTACTGATACTGTTTTCCTAAAAAGATAATAGTTTTGACTTGGGTACAGATACCACCAGTCAATAGAAAAAAAAAACATGCTCCCACCGGCGAGCCACCATATTTCAAAGATTAGGTTATATCAGAGGAGGCGGCCATCCAACTGTTTTGGAAGGCACAAAACATGCGAAGCATAGGCTGATAAAGCCATAAGTTATACATGGTTGTATCATGCTTCGTAGGAAGTTCTTCACAAGTATAGTTCAGAAAAAAAGTTTCACAAGTACGAGGAGCGTTGAGTCTAACACCAAACCAAAAAAAAATGTTGTTTGGTACACCCATTTGGCACCAATATTGTGAATCTAACCTTCTCTTTCTCCCTGAAAAATCATCCCCGAAGTACCCCTATTTCCTAAGCCAGCCTATCTTGTAGCTTCTGCGAGCGTCAGCGTCAGACTAGGTGACTGACAACCTTCAGTAAAGTGGCCTAGAGCATGTAGTTCTTTTCAAAAGTAGTTATCCAAAGTTCTAGGTTTCTCACATAAACGAATTTTTCTTTCCTTTTCTCTTGTTCACTTTCTAATTTCTATATTCTTCTAGTATTAAATTTTGAATTGCAGAAATAATTCAAGATGAGTTTTAAAATTCAAGAAGATGTATTAGAAAATCAAAAAGTTACAAGAAAGTATTTAGCTCATGGTTTCAATGAATGTTTATGACAATCATCTTTCAACCCCTCAAGTTCTCTCTATCTTTCTCTCTAATTTTTTTTCTCAAAAGATTTAAATCTCTTTATAATCGAAAGAAATGCAGGAGGATGTTATCTCAGGTTGTACAATTTTTTTCTTGCATTATTCTTTTCATAATATGTACTTGATCTAAACGTTTGTGGTAATGGTTTTTACCAGGCTGGATACAAATTATATTTATTTCTTCATTGCATTTATCTATTTTTGTTTCATTTTTTCCTTGAAGCTTTAATTTTTGATGATTATCATCTTTGGATTAAAGCTATTTTATTCTCTGTTTATATACATAAAAATCATATGATAGTCTGAGCCAATGTTTGTCAGCGTATGGAAAAGCTGCTCAGATCTAAAGAGAAGCTATTCTTATAATCAGGAAGATGTTAAAGAAAGAAGCTGAAGACAAAGAAGATGCGAGCAAATCTATGATGCTATATTGTTAATTATAGATAAAATTAATGCTACCTGACATTTTACTTAGTACCAGATATTATTTTTGTTAAGTGGGTCTTCAGGCTTTTGCCTCCATTGGAGATAAATATTTTGTTAGATGTTACTATAAGACTGTCACTAATTGATAATATGTTATTAAGTTTTACAAACTATATTGTGTTAGTAGATATATGGTTGGTTAGATAGTACATGGTTTGTTAGGTGTTACATTTTATTTGGTACATAATTTATTAATTGATACATTATTTGTTACCAAATTCATATTGTCATAGTAGATATATTTTTCTGTATTATGTATGTTGTCAAGAGATTTTTGATTTTGATCCTTGGGGTATGAACACTCTTTTACTTGTCTAAATCTCTTATTCAGTTAGCAATATTGTTATAACTACATTTCTTCGTAGTGTATAAACACTATTGAATTTGTATTTGGCTACGTATGTATGTCGTAAAATCAACTTAAAACGTATGGGAGTAATCAACATCCATGATAGTTCCTATTTTCTGTCACATTTCAATGACACTAAAATACTTAAACCATATCCCAATACTTATACGTTAACTCGAAACATAAAAACCAACTTTCATTATACATGTGTTCAGATACATTAGTAGAGGGGTAATCTTCATTCAGATCCCTGTTGTGTTTACATATTTGCTAACAATCCGTTCCGCCACATTTGTTACATGTCTTTCCTATCTGTTAAGTATTTATACAAAAAGTTAACAGTTACATTCATACTTAGCCGACATATATGTTGATTACTGTTACACTGGTATGTCGTAGCAGATATAATATAATTTAACAACCACATATTTTACATACACGTTAAACTAAATAAGGAGCAGTAAAATATATGTTATCTGCGAATTTGATATTATCTTACTAACTGTAAATAATTAGCTAGTATTCTAATGTTATTATTCCCACTGTTGTCAGTTACATATTAGTCTATCATAGTAGCTACAATATAATTTAACAACTACATATTTTGAATACACATTAAACCAAATAATGATCAATAAAATATATGTTATTTGCGAATTTGGTATTAGCTTAGCGACAAGGGACAGGCTAGTAGTCTAATGGTGCATACGAAAAGAGATAGGCTAGTAATCCACACATATGTTGATTACCGTAGCACTGGTTTATCATAGCAGCTACAATATAATTTAACAACCACTTATTTTAATACACGTTAAACTAAGAAATGGCCGGTAAGATCTCTGTTATCTGCGAATTTGGTATTGTCTTACCACGTCCATAAAATCCACCTCATTGGCCTGCACACAACCATGCTCAATTGTTAAGTCCCTTGTTACTTGATAAACATCGACAATAGCAATCAACAAAAAAATTGTCATTAACAAATTTGTTAACAACTAAACCTTTTTGTTTAGCAGCAACAATCCTTATCTTCTTCAACACCATAATAATCATCACATTTATCTTTTATTTCTGTATCATAGCAATATTTAACAACTATTGACCTTAGATTCTATTATTCTCCCTTTGCATACATGAAGAAATCAAGATTTACGAACCTAATTGTTAATTCAATTAAAAAACATGTTTATCCATCACTTTCGTCATTTTTAGTTTTGTGAAATATAGAAAATGAAGCAAAGCAAAAAGAGGGGAGAGAACAAAGGAGACTCACTGGCTTTCTCATCCTCCTTTCCACCTTTTTTCGCCGTGCTTCGCCCATATTCAATCTTCTTCTTCTCTTCAAAAAGAACAATTTTCTAATGAAATTATTTCACTACCACAAGATCCCAAAGTTCCATCTTTAAAATCGTACCCTTTTCTTTAGATCTTGATATTGAAATTTAATTTCTTTTATGAATGAAAAATGCTTTTAGGTGATGAAAATCTCTTTCTAAAAAAAGTGATGAGAGTTGTGAGTTACTAGAAAAGAAAAGAGAGCAGAAAAAAGACTTTTACGGGGAAGAGTATGCTGTAAAGCTGACCTATAATCAGTAGGAACCTACGTAATCTCTGACAAAATCTGAAGCCATCCACCTCATTGTACTCTCTCTGACTAAATTTTCAATCCACCAAGGATAAAATGGTCTAACGGAAGTCTAAATGGTAAGACAACTCTCCATTGCATCAAATCATGAGCATTCTTCTAATTTGAACTTCATTTAGGTATATTCTCTTAAATCACCCTTTTATATTCTTGTTCTTGCCAACTGTATACACATATATACACCTGTAGACAAAAATAGATAAAATAATATATAGAACATGCGACATTATGCTAATGGAGTACTAAATAAAATTGATGATAATTTGTTCTGTTATTTTTTAACTGTAGTACATTAGCTACATTAGTTATGCTAGCCACTAGGCATGTACCTTTTTGGACTCGGAAGTAGCTTGCGAAGCTGGCATGATCTTGTTCCGTACAAGAACATTTTTCTGGGGGCAGGCTTTAAGTTTCATCTGGCAAGATGACATAGGGCCATTTTTAGCTCTCATCTGAATATTTCCTATTTGCAGATACTGTTTTCCTAAAAAGATAATAGTTTTGACTTGGGTACAGATACCACCAGTCAATAGAAAAAAAAACATGCTCCCACCGGCGAGCCACCATATTTCAAAGATTAGGTTATATCAGAGGAGGCGGCCATCCAACTGTTTTGGAAGGCACAAAACATGCGAAGCATAGGCTGATAAAGCCATAAGTTATACATTGTTGTATCATGCTTCGTAGGAAGTTCTTCACAAGTATAGTTCAGAAAAAAAGTTTCACAAGTACGAGGAGCGTTGAGTCTAACACCAAACCAAAAAAAAATGTTGTTTGGTGTAGCCACGTAGAGTTACTCACAAACCAACTCAGTGAGAGTAAAGCCCTTTCCCAAAAAAAAAAAAAACAACTCAGTGAGATTTTGTTTGATTTACATTAAAATTAAAAAATGTATGTTATTCCGAATATATTTTAAATAATTCAGTTTGAAAATTGAAGTGATTTGTATTATTATATTATTCGAAAATGAAATATAAAAGGTAATTTAAACTCTATATATTGTTAAAATTATGACACTAACATGTATTTAAAGTCTACTGTTGTTAAATAGTGAATTTTAGCTATCTTGGTGTGATTCTAAATGTTTTTGCTAAGATTTTTGAAGTCAAAAATACAAAAAATGCAAATCTCATGATTTTTTTATAAAACTTGAAATATTTTATTTATAAGAATAACATATTTTTAATTCACCCAAAACCATGCAAAGAAAATGTTTTGTTCTCTAAATACTAAATTGAATATACTCCAAAACAGAAAATCGTTATAAAACGAGTTAGAAAGAGCAAATCAATTTGTTGTCTCGTCTTCGATAATGGGCTTGGGCCTTTATATTATTGGATCATCATCGTATAGCTCAACAGTACTATTTAGCCCAAATAATCTTACCATGTAATAATGACATCGTCCTCTCCTCGTCTCTCTCAATCTGCTCCGTTGCGCCACCGTGGTAGCTCGTAAAGTCACGCTCCCGACCCAGCCTCCTTGGTTCATCGCTCTGCCGTGATTTCTTCAGGTATAAAAGAGTTCGCTTTCTCTCCGTAGTGAAAATTAGATTGCTGACTATAAATCAATATAGGAGATCGACTTTTAAAGATACACAAAGGAAAGTAAGTTAAAGATTAGTTTAGGGTTCAGTTGTGTTGACCTAGCTCTTGTATAGTTTTCTTACATTAGGTTCAGGTTTTGATTTATCTCTCTCTCCACATTAATTATTAAAAAAGCTAACTTTTTTTCTCCTCTACTTTGTCCCAGAGAAGATTGCTGGTTAGTAGTTTCAGTGACTAGTGAGGTAACAATGGTTGTAGAAACTCTCGAGGATTCAAAGAGGAAACATCATGAAAACGGTTGTGAAGAAACTCACCTCGATGAGCTTAGCAATGGAGACACTGGGGTTTCATCATCCGTGAGTTTTAAAACCATTAACTTTCCTCTTGATGTTTTGCTGCCACGTTTTTTTTTTTGGGGGGGGGGGGTTCATCTGTCTCTGTCAATGTCTTTATGCAGAAAAGAGCTAGGGTTTCAAGAGGAGAAATGACGTTTCAAGGATATCTACGGTGCAGAGACATTGCTGAATGACGAAGACGAGGAGGATGATAGTGACTGGGAGCCTGTGCAGCAGACGACGGCCCGTTGATTTTGTGAAATGGAGTTGCGTCAATTGCACTATGGCGAATCCTGGTGATATGGTCCATTGTTACGTACGTTTTTTGCTTCCTTTTTTTCATGTTTGAATAGTACTGTTGTTTTGCTGAGCATACATAATGTGCATTGGCTAAAGCATGACTAAAGTTGATTCCTTGATTGATGCAGATATGTGGTGAGCACAAGGAATCTGGCATCCTGAGGCATGGATATTTTGCATCTCCGTTTTTCAAAGACACTGGTCTCATCGAAGTCGAAGATAAATGTGGAGGTTGGTGTTAACTTGTTTAGCCTCTTTTTGAGCATAGCCTTAAGATATGCTCACGTCTCTTTTATCTTGATCTTAGGAAGCTCATCTGCAACTAGCTCAACAGCTGTTGGTTTCGACGAGAGAATGCTACTACACTCTGAAGTATGTATCTGTTACTGTTTTAGTTTCCTGAGAAATCTGTACGGTTTGTTTATCTCCGGTTTCCATTTTGACGTGTGTTGATGATGATGGCATGCTTAATAAGTTCGAAGTGAAGGCACATCCACATCCCGAGAGACCTGACCGTCTTCGAGCTATAGCTGCTAGTCTTGCCACAGCTGGTATAGTGTCGTCCGCTTGTATCTTCCAGTTTTGCCATATTAATACCGTTGAAAGTAATTTTTGTATTCACAACGTTTCAAAACTTGCAGGCGTCTTTCCTGGAAGATGTGTGCCTATTCATGCAAGGGAGATCACGAAAGAAGAGCTCCAGATGGTGAGCAGCTGCTACTTAAATTGTCTTAGAGACATCTCTAACTGCGAGTAGTTCGTTTATTTCATTACTTTTGCAAACAAGTCATTAACTGGTTTATATTTTTTCAATTTTTAAGGTCCACACTTCAGAGCATGTTGACGCTGTTAATATCACAAGCCAGCTTCTCTACAGGTTTGAATTTACCTGTAACGTTTCAGTGTCTTCAGCATGCAAACACATAGCTTGTTTACCTGATATTTGTTTGTCTTATTTTTACTCTCACTGCTCATCTTTTTTTTTTTTTGCAGCTACTTCACCACTGACACATATGCTAATGAGTATTCAGCACGTGCTGCTAGACTTGCAGCAGGTTTGTGCGCTGATCTAGCTACAGAAATTTACTCTGGCCGTGTGAAAAATGGATTCGCTTTGGTATGTCAACACTCATCATCATTTTAAAATTTAAAGTCATTTACTTGAAATTTTAATTACACCATATCATCATCTGTAAGAAATGTTTGATTGAGTCAGGTTAGACCTCCCTGGTCACCATGCTGGCATCAAACATGCTATGGGGTTTTGCCTTCACAATAATGCAGCTGTTGCTGCATTAGTAGCACAGGCAGCAGGGGCAAAGAAGGTGCTGATTGTGGACTGGGTAATGTCGCTGAAAACTCAATGCTTGGTGGTTTTGTAGAACCACAAGCTTCTTAGTTCTTGTTCTTTGCAGCATGTGTTTAGGCTAATATGAATATATATTTTTTTCCATTGTTGCAGGATGTCCATCATGGAAATGGAACCCAAGAGATATTCGAGCAAAACAAATCTGTAAGCATGCTCTAATTCTATGGATGTCTTCTCATTAATTCTTTTGGTGTTGGATGCAGTAATTTTTTTTTGAGTTGATCTTTCCTAGACTAATTATTGGGAACGATTTCATAGGTATTGTACATTTCTCTGCACAGACATGAAGGGGGAAACTTTTATCCTGGTACTGGAGCTGCTGATGAGGTACATATATCCATGTAGACTTTGCTGCCGCAACATATCCATTTTATATTACCTTTGTTTTTAGTTTGTATTGTGTGGTGTTAATTTTCAGATCTTGTTTTGAACATTTTTTGAAGTCTAACAGAGGAAAAGTTAGTAATATTTTGATAATGTGGTGCAGGTTGGTACAAATGGGGCTGAAGGTTATTGTGTAAATGTTCCATGGAGTTGTGGTGGAGTTGGTGATAGAGACTATATCTATGCCTTTCAGCATGTAATTCTACCCATAGGTTCGTGTTGTGCTATCCCCTTTTGAGTTCGTTTTCAGCTCTAGTCTTTACAAAATATTTGGTTTCTAAATGGAGCCCCCTTCCCTTGCAGCTTCTGCATTTTCTCCTGATTTTGTCATCGTATCAGCTGGGTTTGATGCGGCTAGAGGAGACCCGTTAGGATGCTGTGATGTAAGTTTTATATTCTCGGGAGTTTTCATGGACAGGTTCTGTAACCAGTATTCTCATCAGAGGGTGTTCGTGTTCAATCGATTGGCCAATTCAATATTGGAATTAAGAGATCCGAGTTAACTCTTACTTTCAGGTAACTCCAGCTGGTTATTCTCGAATGACACAGATGTTGGGTGATATCTGCGGTGGGAAAATGCTAGTTATTCTCGAGGGCGGGTACGTGTTTTTGAATAGTCTCTTGTTTTCAACTTTCAAGGGGCAGGCTTTTATAAAGCTTATTTATCTTGGTCTCATTTATTTGCAGCTACAACCTTCGCTCCATATCTTCTTCTGCTACAGCAGTGATCAAGGTTAGTCTCTATTTTTTCTCAATCTCCATATCTTTCAACATGGAGACAAACCGTTTATTCATGATCTAGCTTAATCTATAAAAGGTGCTTCTTGGTGAAAATTCTGAGAACGACGACTTACCTATAGCTACCACGCCTTCAAAAGCCGGCTTGGAGACTGTTGTTGATGTAATGAATATCCAAATGAAGTTCTGGCCATCACTTGCTACCGCCTTACTCCAAACTACTCTCAGAGTGGGAAACACGTCTTGTCGAAAACAAAAGTGAGTGATCTCGTTCCCATATACAAATACAATATCTGGTTTTACAGTTTTTCTCCTAATGAAATCTCTCACCTGGTTTTACAGAGAATCAGGTGAAAAGGAAGCTGGTTCGTGTTCCCACTTGGTGGAAATGGGGAAGGAAGAAGTTTATGTTCCGGTTTCTCTCTGCTCGTATATGACTTCAAGCTGAAATCGATGGTAGAACACAATCTTCATGATTCCTCGTAGCAATTGTATTCTAACTTAAGACTTTTGGTACTACGAGAATACAATGTAACTTGCTGGTCACTGATCATCTAGATGCCTCGATTCTGTTTAGTATTTCTTTAGCGTTAACAGATAGATTTGTATTTTGTCTGAAGCTTTCTCATAAGAGTTGGAAACTTTGTGAGCTCGTGCTGCTCCTTTTGGATTATCTGAGTATCTAACAAACATCTGCCAATAATAACTGCTTACCCGAGAGATCCACAAATTGGAGTATTTTTGTTACTTAATAAAGGAAAAAAAATTGTACAGTTGCATACCCTTTTTATTCTTCTAAACGTCATGAAACCGCTCTCCTATATATTTGTAATAATAATAGTAGCCAGAAAAATCCGCTCTAGGACACTGGTTAAACCTCCTCATCAACGATAAATTTTCCGTGTTTGAAGCCCGGCAGCTGAAAATATTCATTTTTTAACATCCATTTTAGATCTTCCTAGGAAAATTGATCTTATCGATCTCCCAGGTCTGTTACTTGTTTTCTCAAAAGGTCTCTCTAGATCATCAAAGTGACTTATGTTGGTGAAGAAAATTTAATTAAGTTGAGCAGGGAGCTCATCATTGTAAGGTTTTGTTTCTAAAGTTTTCATCATGATTCATCAACTTATAAAAATCCAGACCAATAAGGCCTTGATTGACAAGGGTCTTAATTGTAACAAGAAACATAACACTTTAGTTATTCTCGACAAGGGTCTTAATTGTAACAAGAAACATAACACTTTAGTTATTCTCAAGTAAATAATAATGGGGCTTCTCACAATGCAGACACCATCAGACCATATCAACTGAGCTGACACCATTTTACCTTCTTTCGGATCATTCCCTGAAACACTAAGCTAGAAGGATTTCTTCTCGTGCATTGTGTTCAGGGTCAATATGCTTCTGGAACTACTCTAACTTCGAACTTCGTTCCCGACACCTCTGCTTTGTATGTGGATTCTGCATACCCACGATCTGTCACTGTTCTAGCAAAGCACACTTGGAACAGTTTTGCAGCCACTAGTCAGCACTGATGATACAATAAACATCCAAATAAGCGAAATTATTTTGAATTATAGAGAATATAACAAATAAAACAAATTCAATTTCTCAAATAATCATATAGATACATAGATATCAATTTTTTAAATACAAAAACAAAATCTCCTTTTAGCAACACAGAATCAATAGAAAAAAAAATTAAGCAACAGAAAAGCAACTTTTTTTTCTTTTGAGCAACACAAAAGTAAAATCTAAAAAATCAATCATTTAAATACAAAGAGAGTATTTTTTAATATATAATGTAAACTAATGAGCAACTGATATAAGTGCTTTTCGTTTGGATTTCATAGTGCTGTAGAAGCTAAAATGGTTACTAGAGCTTTTAGTACTAGCGAAGCTGGTTACTAAAACAAGAGATTTCAGAGAGATTTTTTATTTTCTTCTTGTGTCAATTGATATAAGTATCTCGAAAACTAAACATAGAAATAAATTAATCCGGTAACCTAATCAGCATATTTAAGTTAAATATACCTTTGTCCATTGACCTCTCCGAGAACACTTATATGTTGAGTCAACGGTATCCCTAGAATCGAAATAGTAAGCTATGTATTCCTACAAATATGGATTCACAATCAGAATCATAAATTTTTTTTTTGTAAAGTAAAACTATATTGCAACCAAAAAAATTAACAAGATTTCTTTTAAAGAAAGAAAGTGCTAAATATTTGAATAATGAAACCTTATAATCAAAAAGAAACTTCAGGAAAACACTACATACGTGTTTTTCTTCATCACTTCCAAAGGAAGGGGAAATCAACATGAGTTTTTTTTTTTTTTTGACTAACTGGAAATCAACATGAGTTACAAATGGAAATAGAGAAAGGAAGATTAAACTTGCTTTCAACATTTTTTTTTCTTTCTATTTTGCGAGTTAAAATGCAACAGTTTTACATATATATTAATGTAAATTATCGTTGATTTTGAATAATTTGTTTCAAAATAACAAGTTCATTCATCATTGATTTATGATATTTTGTTTTTCAGATGGCTACAACAGTCTCACCAAAATCTACATATATTGTACTCCCTTTGTTCTGTTTTAAAAGACGTTTTGGAAAGAATTTTTTTCTATATAATTATCGTTTACCAGAAAATAATGCAAATTATATTGACAAAAGACTATAGTCATCCTATATTTACTCTATTTCCCGTGCTTTAGTGAACAAAATAATCAATTAATGAAGGATAACAAAAGGTATTGTACTTGATGCATTAATCTCTGTGAAAGTTAAAATGAAACTTTCAGAGAGATTAATGCATCAAGTACAATATCAAGGTATTGTAAGCTGCACTCTTGCCCCTGGAACCCCTCCTCTTGCGGTTCCATTACCGAGGAACACTACTTACATGTTTTTCTTCATCATTTCCAAAGGAGGAAGTCAAAATGAACAACAATGGAGATAGGCAAAGGAAGAGGAAAGTTGCTTTGGACATTTTTCTCTAAATTCTCGTTGATTTTGATCACTGATTTGTGATATCTTGTTTACATGTGGCTATAACAACAATCTCAACAATAAACTCAAAGATAAATAATGTTACCAAGGTATTGTACTTGATGCATTAATCTCTGTGAAAGTTTCTAGGCTTCTGGCTAGATTACTCTTTCTTCTAAGTAAACATCTTCATAACAAAAACTTAAAAGCACTAATAGTTGTTCTTTTATTGCATTTATGTGGATTAATTTCTCTCTTAAAATTGTGATAGGCTAAATAATGAGTGGTAAACATTAACATAAGGTCACAAGATCTCCAATCCTACTTTATTTTCTATTTTTTATTTTATTTTGACAAAAGTTTTACTCCAATTTTACTTAATTTTTGCTTCAAAATCAAAAGATAAATAATGTTACTTCAAGTTTGAAGATGCATTGTTTATATCTTCATTTTAGATGAATTTTTAAAACTAAAAATTAGTCATCAACTTTTGCTTATTACTTTTTTGACAAAATAAGTTATATATGTCGATATTATCTTATTAATTTTTGTCATCATTATCCTATTACTTTCAAAGTTTCAATAATACTTTTATCTAATTAGATGTTTATATTTATTTCTAAGAAATTTTAACTCAGTTAAAAACTTAAAGATAAATAAGCTATCGGACCATCATTTCTAGCGGAGTTAACTGTCGAGATCCCCTTGAACATGGCATGGAAAGCTCTGATCACGATGGGGTTCCTCTCAAATGGCACACCAACGACACCAATGGAGATAGTGATGAGGTCCACGTTTCTGCTATCGCATCATCAAATGCCGAAAGGATGCTGTCAGTTCTACATCCTTGGATATCACAAGCTTTGTAAGCTGCACTCTTGCCCCTGGAACCCCTCCTCTTGCGGTTCCATTACCGAGGAACACTACTTACATGTTTTTCTTCATCATTTCCAAAGGAGGAGGAAGTCAAAATGAACAACAATGGAGATAGGCAAAGGAAGAGGAAAGTTGCTTTGGACATTTTTCTCTAAATTCTCGTTGATTTTGATCACTGATTTGTGATATCTTGTTTACATGTGGCTATAACAACAATCTCACCAAAACCCATATATACTATATTTCAGATTTCCATAAAAACTCTATTGTTGTCTTGTTGCATTTACATTGTTCATCCCATCATAATGCTTTATTACATGTTTGCTTATGAAAATTGACTACTACCAAACAAACATACCATTTCACATTTCTTTTTTTTTTTTGGTAGGAAGATGGAAGAAAACCTCCCAAACTTATTAAAACAAAAAAAAAACAAATTACAACTGAACTTGTCGTGGCCGTAATGAGCCATCAACATCTTCTCGCATCAAACTAACAAGTTCTGACGGAACAACATCAAAACAATGAAAACCAAAAGGAAGAAAAATAGCAAGGTTAGCTAACCCATCAGCTAAGCGGTTAGCTAACCCATCAGCTAAGCGGTTAGCTTCCCTATACACGTGAACAAATCAGACTAACCGGTTCTCGTCAAGAAGCCATGGCACAGACTATGAGGACTTAATACAGACTATGGCACAGACTAACCATTTCACATTTCTAGCTACATTAAAGTTCATACTCCATAAGAACTTCATACACTAGTAGTTGTTGTCTCATTGTGCATATATGAGGATTAATTTCTCTCTTATAATTGTGATAGGCTAAACAATGAATCGGAAACATTGATATATTTCGAATATTAATGAGGTCACGAGACACTAAAAAACGAGAGGGTTCAAGAAATATTTGGTGAAGAAATTATACATTTCGAATTGATTTGCAATCATCCCCATATTGACACGTTGACTATGTTCATAAAATATGTAAATTATGATTATGGTCTCAAAAATCTATACACTAAATATTTATTTGCCTTAAACCCGAAAATAAATCGCAAAATTCAAAATCTTGGCATATACTATAATGTTCTCTGTATTTTTTTTGGCATATAATGTAATCTACATTTGGATTTGGTTCGGATATTTTTTTCTGTTTTCGGTTTTTAAAATTTAGAAACCGTTGAGAGTTATTTAAAAAATTTCGTTCGATTTCGATTCAGTTATTTCAGTTTTGGTTTAGTTTGGATAATAAAATAAGTTAATCGGTTAATATCCAAAAAAAAATTTGGATCAATTCGTTTCTGACTTTTCGGGTAATTTCGGATAATATGGGTGAAAATGTTCCATAATTCAGGGCTTTCAGATTAGGTATGATTAATTTCGAATTGTGTAGATATCAATATTGATATAATTTTAAATACTTTGGACAAATACAAAAATATTTGGGTAATTGAAGTTTTTGGGGGGGGTTTCAGATTATAACTAGTATTTTTAGGATATTTGGTTATTTAGAAACTAAATATAATTGATATATTTAGGTGTACAGCTTTATTTTAAAATTTTGGGCACCCATTTGATTTTTGGTTTAATTCTGGTTTGGTTTCGTTTTTTCGGTTCCAGAGATATAATATATATGTGGTTATTTATGAAATCTGGTTTGATTTAAGTTATTTTGGTTTAATACAGTTTGGTTTTTCGGTTCCGGATAAATATGTCCATGCCTATTTACTTATTTGATTCTGATTAAATTGTATAGCTTTTGTCCGTATAATAGAGGTGTTCAGTTCTGGATATTGGTTCATTTTTCTCAATTTGGTTCATAAAATATAGCTAACATATTGAAACTATATTTACTTTGGTTTGTTTTGGTTTATATACCGTCAATTTTGGTTTATTCGGTTTTATACTAAAAAAAAAAAATTTATTTATTTTTTAGAATATTTTATGAATTTTACTTACATGATTAGATATCAGTTTTTAGATAATATGAAGATATTCCCATTTTTCAATAGATTATTTTTTTCTTTTTCTACTATTTATAATAATTAGAAAACATTTCAAGTTAATAACTTATAAAAATATAGAATAAAAATAATAAAAATTAGTAATCCATAATATTATAAATAACTAAATATTAGCACATATTTGTTAACAAAAAGGTAAAAGTTATGTTTTATTTAATTTGATAAAAATGAAACATGACTTTTAACTTAAAATAAATTATTAAATTACTAAAATCAACATTTTAAATATGAAAGTTATCAATAAAATTATATATATTCTTATTTATTTTATATAATTTACATATAATGATACTATTATTTTTAATTGATCGATTTATTCTGTTTTAATTGGTTTATATATCAACCATATTTATATACAGTAGGGTTTAAAAAAAATGACATTAATTCGGTACCAAATCCAAACCACTTTTTTTATTTAAGTTTAATTAGTGCATAGTCTAATTAATAAAATCAAATCGGCGGAACTGGCCTGTTCCTATTTTCTCCTTTTTAGATTGTTAATGGCGGTATCAACCTGTTGCAGTGACATTTTTTTTTGACTAAAACCTGTTGCAGTGACATCTATACTGATTAATCAGGTAGTTTTGAATTTTCATTTTTTATAAAACAAATGCTGACGCATGTTTATTGTATTTTGTAATAAAAATAAACTGTTGCAGATGGAAAAAATATATAGCATACGGGTCAACACATTAATTTGGGTGGGTTTTTCTTCACCTCACTTTAATTGTCTTGATGATATCTAATATACATTGGTCGACGAATCAAAATTGAAAAGAATAATACTCCAATTTACTTCAAAATATAAGAAGTTTTAGAAAATATTTGTTTTTCAAAATTTAATATGTTTTATATTTTAGATTAATTTTAACTATTATAATCAATTATATTTTCTTATTTTAAATTTATAAGTCAAACTAGTTTTTGTAGAGGATAATTTGATGGATGTACATATATTATAAATAAGGATGAGCTGACGAGTTACATCAATTTTAATATCTTTTTGTCATAAAGATCATCACGAAATGTACCGAGATAAATAATATTCTGCGATGAATGAATTGAAACACGTTAGTATTTTAGATAGAGATCGTTGATGCATGCCTCTCGCATGCTCGTTGTGTATCATTCACACCCAAAGAATTCAACCATCGATCTCAATATCTCATATATATATTAAGAAGTTCATTGATATCATAAGAGATCATCACAAAGAATCATGAAAAGGTCAACACAATAGAGTAATGTCAACGCAAAGGCTACCGGATTAGCCGGTAACCTAACATCCTTTTACGTTAAGGGACCTATTTACTTAAACCCGTGGGGTTTATATAATAAAACGTAACTGAAGCCATTTCAGACCAAAAGAGCATCACAACAACATATCATATATTTTGAGTTACAAACCCTTAGAGTATGGAGATATCGAGGAGGGAACATGTTTCGTCGGTTCACCAGTGTCTAAGAGTGAGCTTCCACGTCTCTCTGATGGTACGTTGTGCTAAACAGGCAAGCCGAATCTCAAACAAGCTTAAACTCAAGCTACATGGGATTCCGGCACCGTCTTTTTCGATGATGAAAAGACGTCCTAAGGAGCTCTTGACGACTTTAAGCAACAAGGCAAAGACTATGACTGGTCGGAAGAAAAAATCTTACGACGGCTGTGGAGGTACACAAGCAAAGAAGGCCGTGGAGATGGTGATGGAGGAGGAAGAGGAGGAGGAATCTCGCATTTGGCAAAGAAAGATTTTAATGGGAGACAAATGTGAGCCGTTGTGTTATTCCGGCGTGATCTTCTACGATTGTAGTGGACATCAAGTCAAGGAACTGCCTCCGAGATCGCCATGTGACATTTGGGTGCCGGAACGGCCCAGGCGTTCGTATACCGGGTCGGTGTTAAGTTTGACGGAAGAGGAATTTGACTGATGTTCTGTTTGGTGTGCTATGAGGGTGAGTAGTGATTAAACTCGCTAGAAGTTACGTTAATCCCTTGTGATTTGTAGATGATATCAAATATTTTATGCAGATTATTGTGTAATCCATTTGGTAAACTAATAAGGATCTAGCGAAGAAAACAATACTATATAATAAAAGGCCAAGTTTCCTTATCAACCGTTCATCACTCTCGTTTATTTGAAAATATATTATATAACCCAAAAGCCATTTGATCATTTAAAAGTCTTAAAACAAGTAAATAACTCTCCAACAAAAGTATATACTAATATACATTTCAGGTGACGAACAAAAACAAACACCAAAAATCTTATACTTAACCAGATATATATATACTTAACCAGATATATTCATTTATATTATTTATTAACGGAAACAAAATAGCAAAAAGTTATAGTAGTATATTACCATGCATGAACCATCGCATGTTTATCCTCCATACACCGAACAGGTCCAACTAGCTTTCCCTGAACCAGACTATATCGACAGGTAAAGGCTAAGCACCAGGGGCTGCATCTTTAGCCCTACCGTGGAAATATCCACCGTACTCTCTAGCATAATCTTTGACGTGGGAGGCCGTGTCATAGATCCGACCACGTGCATAATCCATTTGATCCGATCCAACCGGGTGCCTTCCCCGGAAATAGCGGTACGCCCACGATACGACAGCCAACCCTCCAACGAGAAAACCGGCCACCGATAAGAACCCGCCAACACCGATAAAAACCGGGATCCATACCGGACTCGAGATGATGATCAACGGAAGAAACACAACGAAGCCGATACCGACGGCCGTCACGGTTACACCCACGAGGAAGAGGAGGATTCCGCCGGATATGAAGAGAGCGAGGAAACCAAAGAGCTGTGAGGAGGTTGGTGAATGAGATCGGAGAAGGCGGAGAAGAGAAGCGTGAGGGCTGGTTCTTTCGGTGGTGTTGCTGCTACCGTAGATGGGCCAATATTGGTTGTCGCCGCTAGAGAACGTTTCCGCCATTGTAGAGTGACTTGTTGCTATTGTGCGGTGACAGAGAACAGAAATAGGAAAAGGGTAGGAAAAAAAACAAATGGAGGACAAAATTTTCAGCTTTGAGGTGGCATTCATGCAAACACGTGGAGATTGGTCTCTGTTTTCATGTTTTGTCTTAAATCGAGAATACTGGTTTACATCCGGTATTAGTGAAAAACTGTATTTGTTGGGTTTTTTGGTTCGGTTTATTTGCTACCAAAAGTAAAAGGACCAATGTCAATAGAACACTGAATCAAGATACAAAAAAAGAGGAAACAGTAAGCTACAGTACCAACAATCAGTAGTAGCCAACGCCTCTAAGCTCAGCAGAACTAGGCTGCTGCATATCACCGGCTTTTCCTAGAAACACAACTCGCCCTGCAGGGAGAAGAAACAAAAGATCAAGATATGTACAATGCCTCTACATATCTGAGTGATTTTGGAGTTGAGCCAACTCGTACCGTTTCTACGAATGGCTACTTCTCGAATACGTCGAACCAAACCAGTGACAGGATCACTGAAAATCTTCGTCTCAAGATTACCCTCCAAGTAAACAAGTGTGCTGTGTTGTTGTATAAACAACAACAAGATATGTTATCAATCGACACAAACACGAGCTACCATTTCTCTAACACGAATCTGAGAAGAGAGGAACTAACTAACTAACCCGGGTTCAACGTTCTTCAAGACAAGCTCAGCCAAACGTTCAGGGGTAAACAGAGACACGGTGCCACTGCACCTCAGAGCGGTTAGCATACTCTCTCGGATCTTCGTTGATCAACGGTCTCCTGTTATTCCTCATCCCACCGGTACCTACAGAGAAGAGAGTAACAGTTCTACCGTTCTTGAGCTTCTTCTGCAGAGGAAGCTGCCCCACTTGCCCCACCAATATCGCCTGAAGAAGAAGATCAAAACGACAAATAACGATCTCAGCCGGTTGGAATCAATTGGAATCGTAAGCGATTTTTGGGTTAGGTTAGGTACCTTGAAGACGCCATAGTCAAGGCCGTTCTCGAGTGGACGCTCCTCCATCACGCGTTCTTCTCGATCTTTTGAACCTGAAGCCTTCGTTTCGAAGGGAGACTCGGTGTCCGATAAGTCTGAGATGTTGTTGTTGTTGGTGGTGGTGGTGCTGAATGACATGGAGGCCTGCTGAGAGAGTCTGGGGTTTGAGAGAAGAGATCGATAGAGTCTTCGCGAAAGCGTAGCCATTGATGAATTCGCCATTTTTGGTTCTTCTTCGCTGGAGTCTGGAGATTTCGAATTGAAAACGGATTCTGGGTTTAACTATCTTAAACCCTAAACCGATCAAAGCGGTGAGAACTTGAGAAGGGTAACTAAGGCTATTTTGGGATAAAGTACCTAAACTATTTTAAAACTAACAATTTTTACCAGAACTTTCAGAAATAGAAATGTTAACCCAAAATTTTGAAAAATTATTAGAGAGATGGTCAATGAGATGAAATTTACTTATGTCTCTTCACCAAAGGTACAAGCAAGCCACACACGTGTCCTCAAGTATTTAGATTCTAGTTATTAAATATTGGTTGAAGTTAATTAGTATCACTATTAAGTAATCCCTTCCGTTTCATATTATTTGTAGTTTTAGGTTTATGCACACAGATTAAGAAAACACTTAATTTTATATATTTTCAAAATAAAAACATTATTACCAATACACCTAACTATATTTCAACTAATAAAAAATAGAGTAAATAATATTGTCAATAAATTTTTCATTGAAAACCGAAAACGACATTTATTTTGAAACGAAAATTTTACTCTAAAACGACAAGTAATTCGAAACAGATGGAGTATTAACTAAAAGGTGAAGTATTGATTAAAGAGCTAACTAATTGTAAATGGTCTTTATTTTCACTAAATTAGTTTTTTCCTTGCATCATTTTCACCAAATTAGTTTTTAAGAACTTTTTTTTTTGGAAACACACATTGTCCGCATAGTTTTCAAATTTTGTAATTCAAAACAAGAGAAGTAAATATCGCACAAAATCTTATACATTCCTCAACAACTTCGAGTCATGTTGTTTTCCACAAGTTATCTTTTGTGTTTTCAAAATAGAGTAAAATACTACCAAGTCAAAGATGTATCTTATTAATGATCCCTTAAGATGTGGAGAATACTAACAGACCTCCAAGTCTCACCTCTTTTTAAACTCAAAACCTCAAGCATTCCCAAGCCATAACGACAGAGAGAAAATAAGTAGCCCACTCCTATCTTCTTCTTCTTTTCTTTATCTGTTAGAGCTCTCTTTCATAGCAATCCAAATACACGAAATGAGTCAACTGAATAAGATCGTTCTCCTTACTGTTCTTGTTTCATTTTATATGTTTTCATCATGTGTTTCAAGCACTGAGTTTGAAGTTGGAGGAGATGATGGTTGGATCGTACCACAATCTAACAAGACTCATGGTGATGTGTTTAACCAATGGGCTTCACACAATCGCTTTAAAGTTGACGATACTATCCGTAAGCATTCTCTTTCTGTATGCAATTTTAGTCTTTACAACTATATATACATAATGAACTCTTTTATTGTTTTCGGTGAAGGTTTCAAGTACAACAAAGACTCGGTGTTAGTTGTATCAGAAGACGAGTACAAAAAATGCAAAGCTACTAAACCGCAGTTTTATTCGAACAACGACGACACGGTTTTTAAACTAGACCGTCCCGGTTTGTTTTACTTCATCAGCGGTATATCGGGCCACTGCGAAAAGGGTCAGAAGATGATCATCAAAGTTATGGAGACTGAGTCTACGCCAGATTCTCCTCCTCCTTCGTCCACTTCTTCTTCTTCTTCTCCTCCATCTCCCCCGGCGTCGACTCACAAAAAGAGCAATGCCTTGAAAACAACAGTCCAGTTCATTGGTTCCTGTTTTGTCGTCTTTGCGATCATGGCTATTTCTGTTTTTGGTTTGGTTTAGTTAAAGCAGATTTTTGACCGGTTTAGCGTTTTGTTCTCTTTAGGTTCTTCATTTTTAGGCACTCACTCTTCCGAATAAACACATTGATTTATGTTTCAATCAAAATATGTTTTCCCATTTTCTTGTAGCCTCATTATTTATATGGATCTTTACGGTTTCCTTATGTGCCTTTTTAGGTGTTTGTATCCGAAAATAACCTTTAGAGAAATCTGCCACCCATACATCTATACTATCTATACTATTAAAGCAGGATCCTATTGACTTTTTTACTAAAAATACCCCTTTCTTTAATAACATTGCATATGTCATTAAGGGCAATCAAGTAATATTAATAACAAATCTATAGTGGGTCATTATTTTAAATCCAGCCCATTGCCTACATCATCTCTTTTGGGCCATTTGGGCCGATTAACAAATCAGATTCAATTTTTTTTTTTGATTGGGTTCGAGTCGGATCTTTCCAGGTCCGGGTGGGTTCGGTTCTCATGCATAAGAACCTGAAAAATAACCAAATAACCAAAATATCTAAAACGGGTTCGGTTATTTATACTCAGAATAACCAAAGTATCCGATTCGGTTCAATTTTTTGTATCCAAATTACTCAAAAGTAACCAAAAATAACCAAAAATATCCATTCTATACAGTTTTTTTTGATAAACTTTTATCCAAACTATCATATTTTATCCAAAAATACTCAAAAGTACTAAAAATGACTACTATAGTTAACTTATGATATTAATTTAAAATATTAAAATAATTATAAATATAATTATAACATATATTTTTAGATATATATTCACATTTCGGGTATCTTCGGGTACTCATTTGATTCTCGGTTCGGATCGGGTTCGGATCGGTTCTTTGGATATAGCAATTTAGAATTCATTCGGATATTTACCCCGAGTCTGATCGGGTTCGGGACCCTGATTTTTGGGTTGGTTTTGGGTTGGTTCTCCGGGTCCGGATATTGTGATCAGGCCTATACTCATTTAAAATGAAACACGATAAAGAAAGATAAAAAGCTTAAATCTTTTATAAAAAAACAAATATATAAAAATATGACATTTATTAAATATTTGTCAATTTAAAAAAAATAAAGAAAAATAAACCCGCGCTTTAAAAGCGCGGGTCAAAATCTAGTCTATACTATTAAAGTTGAAGTACGAAAATCAAATGTTTGGCAACATGTATAAGAAAAAAAAAATATCTTTGATTGGATACATGGATAGCATCTCTAATTATTATTATTACTCATTTTAATAAATAAACATCACATAATTTTTGGCAACATGGATAAGAAAATCAAAGCTGAAGTACGAAAATCAAATGTTTGGCAACATGAATAAGAAAAAAAAATACCTTTGATTGGATACATGGATAGCATCTCTAATTATTATTATTACTCATTTTAATAAATAAACATCACACAATTTATTTCTAAACATATGCGATCGTTTGTGTTCCCTAAAAACAAAATCTTTGATTTCTAAGTCTCCTATATCGTCGTCACTAAAAACAAAAGAGGTTCATAACAGAGCTTCATATCTATTTGATCATAAGCTGACGTAAAAAACTGAGATTGCATGTCAACATATCAAGTAGAAAACGATATATCTTAAGAACTTCATATCAATTCAAGTTTACTTTTTATACATATCGTCTTAGATCAAATTATTTTATCATCATTGTAGTCCAACCGTAATTATATAGATGGCATGTCAACCTTTTCTTTTCAATAAATTCTTAATATAGTTTTCTTAGTATATTATTGATGATCAAACCGTAAACAGAATACCGAGATCTATTAAATCAGATTCATATTACGTTATGAACTTCTATATCACGTGAATTGGATCTCCAAGTTTGAATTAATGATACCAAATATATTAATTAACTACTTTACAAAATCTACTCATGCATCTCCCACAAATATTTCCATCTTAATAACTCACTTAAATTTAGCGAATCTTACTTATTTTGTTCAATATTATATTTTCACATTCCTTTTCCAATAAAGTATATTAATAGTTTTAAAAATTTGTTACTAAAAAAAAAAGAAAAATCGAATTAAAATTCAAAAACCCTATTACTTTATAAAGCTCTTACTAAAATGTTTACTGTTTATAACATTTCACGGACCCCCTGTTACAGAATAAAAATATTAAACAGTATACATCTATATTATTAAAAGAGAAGTACACTTAGGAAATATCCCTGAGTTTTCAATGTTAATTACACTTCCATGCCACTGAACCTATTAATTAACATTCCTAAAAAAATTCTTGTCTTTTCAGATTATTAAATGCATGTTTTTCACTCTGATTTTTCCTTAAAAATCGGAAACAACATCTTCACATAGAAGGAAGTTATTTATTTTATTTTTAATGACTTAATCAATGATAGAGATAAATCATCAGTACCAATAGATGATTATTAATTTTTTTTCTTTAGCCAAAATAAATTCAATATCTAAACAGAATATATTTGCTGACAATAAGTTCTAACCTATAATCACTCTCAAATATTTAATATACCTATAAAACACAGAAACTTATCCTATAATTACGCTAACTTCTAAAATTTGGTGAATAATAAATTATCTTTACATTTTTTCCATATCTAAGTAATAAATAAATTGTTGTTTTAAAATATTATATTAACAATAATGTAATACATATAATTTACAAATACATATATATATATATATATATATATATATATATATATATATATATTATCAGTAGTACAAAGAAAAAATTTAGTGAAAACAAATATTTATACAGGCCACAGGGTCAAACTATAGAAATAAACAACAACAGCGCAATATTATATTTTATTCATTTATATTTTTTTAAAGAATGTTAAGATTTTGGAATTGGAAAAAATTATGACCAATCTCTATATTATTTTAATTAGAAAATTTAAAATTTATATCAGAATATTTTGTTAAACATTTAATCTTAATTTTTATTATAACTATAAAATTAATTTTCAATCTAAATTTATATCTAAATATTACAAATATATCATTTAGTATAAATAAACTAAAAACATAAAATAATACCCGCCAAGGTCTAGTATTAGTATTAGGTACTACAATAAACATTTCGTTTCAATTAAAACTCACGGTACCATAGTTGTTAATATATTAACACAACTTGGAAGTGACGAAACTGTCATAAAGAAATTTAACACCTTATAACAAATAGAACTGAAGTATTACAAGAAACATTTAACCTAAAATCAAAGAAAAAAATAGAGTACAGTTTTACTCTTTAAACAAAACTTGGTGCTAACTTTTATAAAACAAAAAAAAAAAAGAAAAAGAAAAAAAAGGTTTTCCAGGCAGTCCTAATGTTTTAGGCCGGTGGAGAGACATCATGCATCTTTTGGTGTGGACTTGGCTTTGCCATAGGGACTGTAAGGAGAGAAGCCATCGCGACCTTGCTGATTCCTAGCCTTCCTCACCTTCCCAGCTCCACTTTCGGCGGCGAAGAGAAGCAGAACGACAGAGCAACCGCCTGTGACATCCCCATTCCAACAAATATATATATATATATATATATATATATGAGAACCCTGTTGCAAGAACAATGGTTTATATGTGTGCGTGCACAATACCTGGAGATCGAGTCTGTGAACATTAAAAATATCTTTCAGAGAATGTGAATTGTATGCTGCGATATAAGCCCGGTACGCGTCCTTGGCTGTCTTGTTCAGATTATAGTCGTTGGCCACATACTTCTCCTGCAGGACAAGAGCAACAAAAAGGGTGTTATTACAAAGAATCCAGCTAACAGATGCAAACTCATTCAACCACAAAAAAAAAAGACTGAACCAGAACTATTTACCAGGGCGGATCGAACATTCAAAAGCTTCTTCTCATTAAACTCGAGCTCTTTTACAGGTACTTTTGCAGCCTGCGGATTAGGGTAACAAATCAATAAAAACAAGTAAGGTTTACACGGCAAAAAGATTATAAAACACCATTCACACCTTAAGGTATCGAATAAACTGAAGCTCTTCAGGGATCAAGACAAGCAATGCCTTTCCCTTTGCTCCTTCTCCACGCGCTGTTCTACCAACCCTATGGATATATTCCTGCAAACAAACAATACAACAATCTAAGATGCGCATAAACATAAAGAAGAGGATATAGAAAAAACCAGAGCGAAGAAGCGTTCCTACCGTTGGCTTATCTGGAGGATCATACTGTATAATCCAGTCCTACAGATAATAAGGTTCAACACGATATGATTTCAGTAATACTATTTGAGTATTTATAATCAATAACAGAACCTAGTGTTTATACGTACCACCGCAGGAATGTCGAGACCACGAGCAGCCACATCAGTGCACAACAGAATACCTTTCTCTGCTTTCATAAAGTCGAAAAAGGTTTTAGTCCTTCGGTTCTGATCCAGTCCTCCATGGATGTCGCAGCTATCGACCTTGATCAGTTTCATGATCTCGGCATGGAACTGAACCGACTTGCACGTCGAGAAGAACACCATTATTTTCTTGTTCAGGTTCTTCTTCAAGAAAGAGATTAGAAGAAGAAGTCTTTTCTCGCTCGGAACAACACAGTAGCCTTGCTCCAATCCTTCATTTGTCACCTGAAAGTTTTGGAAACTCATTTAAATAAAATCAACAATTTTCATGACCAGAATGTTTGTGATTCACATACCTTGCGTCTACCATCATCGACATCAACGAGAACAGGAGACGTCAGTGACACCCGAGCAAGATCTTGTACCTGCAACCGGTTCACAAGAGTAAGAATAATTGAGTGACAGCAAGTACTAATAATGACAATACCGCAGCTAAAAGAAAATTACCTTGGAGGTCTGAGTGGCAGAGAATAGTGCGGTTTGCCTAGTCTGCAGAAACATAGTAACAACTTCAACCACAACAACTCCAAACCATAACATACATAATCCAACACAACTATTTCACTAGTGGGTTATGCCTGAGAAGTATAGAACTACCGTGGCATGTTTAGTAAAACTTACTTAAAACAAAGAGCAAAGAAAAGGAATCTATGATACTGAAAAAATAGAATTTATCTAGTTTTCTCATTTCTATTTTTTATCAAAAAATAATTAAGATCCAGAGAGATAATTTACCTTTGGTAAAATCTTAAGAATCTTATTCATGTCTTCCTCAAAATTTTCTTCCAATATTCTGTCAGCTTCATCGATCACAAGGCACTGCAATTTATAGGAACATATACAAAAAAATAAATATCTATCATATTCATCTACAGCTAGCAGTCGAGTTAATCACATTTCCAAATATTAGTAAGACCAAATCCAAAGCTAAAAATCTAATTATAAGCCAAACACCCTGTAGTTTTCCCTCTCTAGTTCGATTAAAGAGGCGGGAGAATGAAATCATCATAACTTGATGTATACATGACTCTTTTACTTGTTTTGTTTGTCTATCAGAAAAGATGTCCAAGTGGCTAAACAGTAATAGTTTTCAACATCTACGTTCTCAAGAATAAGACGAGTAACACGGTCCAAATGGAACAATGAAAAAGGAGAGTACCTTAAGGTGTTTAAAAATGAAACCCTTAGTGTGTTGAAGATGGTCAAGAAGACGGCCAGGAGTTGCAATCAACAAATTCGAACCATTCGCAATACGTTGTGCTTCGGTCCTTCTGTTATTGCCACCAATAACCATGCTGACCGTCAGCGAGTGATGATGCTTGAGCAGCTCCTCCGCCACATTTTTCGTCTGATTAAACCAAAAAATAGTACACATTGAAAAAAGGGGATGAGAGGCCGCTGTGACGTACAACAATATTCACACTTTACAAAACCACAGTATAGTAGATAAAAAAACGGGGAATTGACCTGAATGGCAAGTTCCCTAGTGGGGCAAATAACGATGACACCAGTCCCGTTACGAGGAGAGAAACGCTCTTTAAAGAGCAACTCAACAGCAGGGTATGAGGAAAAGCAAGGGTTTTACCAGAACCGATCCTAGCAGAACCAAGAACATCTTTTCCTTCCAAAAGGGGAGGAATCGATCCAGCTTGAATCTAAATGATTTGAGAAAATTTAGAAACATACCACAAGAAATTGTTTTGCAAAATCTGATTTTAGACGTACTTGAGTCATGTGCTCAAAGCCCATTGACTTGATAGCATGGAAAGTGTGGTCAGATAAGTGAAGGGATTCAAAAGTCTCATTAGTCATTATCCCTTTCCCAACAACCACCATCTTCTCCTCCTCTTCCTCTTCCTCTTCCTCTTCCTCTTCCTCTTCCTCTTCCTCTTCCTCTTCCTCTTCCTCTTCCTCTTCCTCTTCCTCTTCCTCTTCCTCTTCTTCTTTCTCTTCATCAGTTTCGCCTTTTCCTTGCGGCTTCTTCACTTTCCTTTTCTCCATTTTGTTCTGGATTTCATCAGCATTTTCCTCTACCGTGTGGACTTCTTCTTCTACCTTTCGGTGGTCGTTCTTCTTCCCACGGTTTCGCTTTCTGACACTCTTCTTCAGCTCTTCACTGGAGTTCTTCTCCAGCTCAACCATGTCTGCTACTCTAATCTCTTAATCAACCCAACTCTCTGCAAGTAAAAGTACAGACTTTATATTAAATAATGAGAGAAAAACAAAACAAATTTGAGTCTGAAAGAGGGCAAGTTCCAAAACAAACAATGCAAAGCCAACAGAAACCTAAGGATTACTACTAACTACATCAAACAAATTCGTTAATCCCAGACATATTAGTCTTCTCAAAATCCAAGGCTTTAGAATTGTATTACCAAACTAAAAGGTGGTGGTTGGGTGAAGATTGTACTACAACAATAGAGCATGAAAAAGGGAACTAATAGTGGAAATAAACTCACATGTAGAGCCAAAACCCACTCGGAGGATGCAACAGTCCAAGAGAACTCACGATTTTTTTGCTCTGAGAGTGAGAGCGCGGCGGAGAGAGAAGAAAATATTTAGGGTTTAACTAGTCTTTTTGCTATTTGACTTACTTTTTCAATAAACCTTTTTTTTCGTCTAATGGATTTTATATCAAAGGGATTGAAGCCCAAAATTGAAATACAAACCGAAATCCTTATAAAAGGGCCGAAAATAACACAACAAGCTAACTGGGCCTAAAAAGCCCAACCTCCTTAAGCCCACGACGCCACGTGCCGACCCAAGCTCACCAATCTTTCCGCGCGTTGCAGTTCTGACACACGCTAGACACATACCCACTCTTCACCTCGAAATCCGAAACATCACATCACGGTTTACAACATCGATGCATGCCGGAAAGACTAGACAGCCACCGTTTCGCCGGATCTCCTAGGGTATGGAGCGCTTCCACTTTTCGTCGTCGCCTATTCTTCTACTGAGGAGCTTCATCAGAACCTTACCGAGCTCTCCTCCAGGCAAGAGATAGACACCAATCACAAACTTTAAATAAATCTGTTGCTTTTTTCATCGGAATAGTCTCCGTCGAAACCTCAGACTGATCGATCGACACCAAACCACCATCCGCAAGAACCAGGAGCACAAAGAGCCTCCACCTTCGAAGATAACTAAAACCGACCGTTTACCTGAGTAAGGAACCACATCGGTTACAAGAGTCGAACGTCCACTTCGAGGGAAAGTGATACGCCGGAAACCGAAAAACTACTCAAAAGAAAAAAAAAAGAAAAACTGAAGCTAGAGAGCTACTAATCGGAAACAGGAAGAAGCCAAGAGGAAACCGGGCCGACGGTGGCGTAGGTAGCCCACTCCAGTCGGCCGGCCGAGTGAGAGCACCGGTGAGTTTTTAGAGAGAGGTTAGAGGATTTTCTCTCTGTTCAATAAACCTTTATATGAAAGAATTTTTTTTATAGAATAGTGAGAAATTTTATTTTTTTTGATCAAAGTGAGAAATGTTAAAGGAAAACATTATAAATAACATTGTTTGGACAAGAATCTCCAACCATCGAGAAGGAGGATTCGTAATGCTTAATTAACTTTCCCATAAGAAACCTCCAAATTTGATACGCATATGAGCTTTCAAAGAATAAATTAACATTGTGTTTTGCAATCTGTAAGATAAAGTTAATTTTCTCAAATATCAACTCTGTATTTTAGGCACAAGATAAAAGTCTATTTGAAATTCTTATAGAAGACTAAAAAAACATCACCAAATATCTTCAACCAAATATTTCATATTTCATAATATACTATTACTATTATAATTAAACTTTAAATAAAATGATAGACCGATAATAAAAATGACAATTAGTGAAGGCCAGGAGTTTAAAGGAATTCATTAAAAGTTTCGAACTAGTAAAAATGTCACACCCGCAAAACTTTACTAGTAAAGAAAAACCAAACTACAGATCCAAGAGTAACCAACTCATCACATAAGCTTTAGTGTTTTTCTCGTAAAGAAAAGGCAAAAAAAAAAGGCAGAAAGATAGGATAAAAGAAGAGCCAAGCTTTGTCACTAATCATCAAAGACGGTCTTCGTCCCTGCAAAGACAAAAATACAAAACAAAACGTTTACGAGAAGAGATTCGACAAATCACAGAAAAATATTCAAGGAAGCAGGAGATAAGAAACAAACCTTTTGCTGAGGCAAGTACACTCGGTTTGCTGGGTGCTCTACGGTCACGACCAGGGGGGGCACGACCAGGAGGACATCTTCCAGGGCGGGCACGACCAGGAAAGGCACGACCGGGTCTAGGACCTGAGAAACGATCACGACCATTATTTCCATCAGCATTCTGTCCTCTTGGTCTACCCTCGAGGACCTGTATGTTCCACCCTCCCAGTTCACTTCCGTTTAGTTCCAACGCCTTGTTGAATCCATCCTCCTCTTTCAAATCTAGGTAAGCCATCCTGAAATTTTTTAAAAAAAACATATGTTCCATGAGTATCATCATCATCATCACATCATCATCATTCCCCAAATAAGAGTTTACTAACCCCCTGGTAGCACCAGTCTCTCGATCGCAAGGTAGAGAAATCCTTGTGATCTGACCACAACCACTAAAATGCTCTCTCAACGCACCTCTCATCTGCAATGTTTACAACAGTTTTTGTTTCTTTTTTTTTTTTAAGTGTTTGCATCATAGATAGAAATTGGTTTAAAGAAAGTTGAAGAAGAGGATCATACATCACGGTTCACTAACAGACTTGTCGAATCTTGTAACATAAATCGTCTTGACTTGGCTTCCTTCTCCTTTGAGGTTGTTCCTCTGGAATGCTGCCATCAGCATTGCTGCAAGATCAAAAAACGATACTTAGCCCGGAAAAAAACATATCATATAAACAACCAACTTTCACTTTTCAACGACATGTTATGTTTTTGTGTTATGGCAGGTAAAAGAGAAAGCACCTGCTTCGTGGAGCAGGCTTCGCGTTAGCTTCAGATAGCCGAATATCGCGGCCTAGTAATGATTTACCATTCATCAGTTTCAATGCCTACACATTCCAAACAACCCAACGATAAAATATTCGCAACTCCAACACCCAAGGGTAACGACTCCAAAAGCAAAGAATGGCACAACTTTTTACCTTCTGAGCTGCTTCTGGAGAAGCAAACTCAACATGCCCGTATCCTTTACTACGGCCATCTGGATCTGAAGCAAGTCTGACGTCGACGATATCACCAACTTCTTTGAAGAAATTCTCTCTGTTTACATGATGAGTTATATATGTATCAAGTAACAGCTTTCTATCGGAAGAAAAAACACTTATGTGCACTTACACGTCAGCATTTTCAAGTTGATAGGGAAGATTTCCAGCAAATAGTGTAGTTGAACCTCCTCGAGGCTGAGTGGCTGGCGTCTTCGGCTGTACGATTAAGAATTAAAACATTACATGTAAGTATAAAACATAACCATGGGGAATACAATACATTACAGCAGGATGGAGTTTTTACTTGTTTTGCAATTGATTTCTGCTCTGCCTCCACCATTTCAACATCAGTATCCTGGTTTTTTATTAAAAGTTTATTTAAATTCAGAATAAAGATATTCATCTTACATTCTATACAGAATAAAGTTTTCATTTGTCAAAGGCATAAAAGAAGTAACATTACTGGCACCTTTGGAGTTACTTTCTCATCTTCACTCTCCTCCTCACTAGATTCGTCACTGCTGCTTTCTTGTTTAGAGGTTTTGGTTGGAGAAACTTTAGCCTGCATAACAAGGCAAACCTCTTTACTTCTATTGACTGACACCTATGCAACCAAATATAATAAAGAAAATAACTTGTGGAAGAACATACCTTCTTTGTAGGAGGTTTCTCATCATCACTTTCCTGCAAGTAAGGCAAAGTTAATGACTAGGTAAGTGCTTAGAATAAAAGACATTGAAAAGGTAAAAAAACACGGAAACTCTGTTGAAAAGTAGTGTACGAAGAATAAGAAACTGTGTCACAACAAACCTCATCATCAGAATCTTCCTCTGATGAATCTGAATTGGTTTTAGTAGCAGCTGGAAGCTTCTTTGTAGAAGGTTCCTTTTTTTATACAGAAAAATAAAAGAAACAAACAATTCACTTTTCTGTCCCGCTGATTGTTTCAGAACGCAAGTAACAATTCATTTTCCAAACCTTTTCGTCTTCTGATTCCTCATCTGAGTCTTCATCAGATTCATCCTCTGAGGATGATGAATCTTTTGCAGCTGGCTTGACACTCTTAACAGCTGTTGGTTCCTTCTTTGCAGGGGCAGATTCCTATTTATTTTTTAATCAAACAGACAGAAACAGCACAATAAGCATGTGATATTCATGTAACATTGAGCTAATTAACTGGAATACGCAATCCTTACCTCGTCAGAAGAAGATTCCTCCTCAGATGATGAACTGCTCTCTGCTTTGGCAGCCTTTAGAGTAGTTGTTGGTTGCTTCTTTGCAGGGGCAGAGTCCTAAAATAATGAAAAATAAACGAAATTTAAAACTAAGCAGATGTGGTAAGCATAAATTTAAGCATAAGACATGAAATTTCTCTAGCATTGAGCTAAACAAGTAATGACCAATTCATACCTCGTCCGAAGACGATTCATCTTCCTCAGATGAGCTGCTCTCTGCCTTGGCTTTCTTAACAGCTGCTGGTTGCTTCTTTGCAGGGACGGGTTCCTAATAATTAACAGATCAGAAAACGTATACAGATGATTATGTACATTCCACTTAACAGTGAACTAAACGTGTGCTGATGCCATTCATACCTCATCTGAAGAAGATTCCTCCTCAGAGGAGCTGCTCTCCGCCTTGACTTCCGTAACAACTGCTGGTTTTTGCTTAGGAGGGGCGGATTCCTAATAATAATTTATCCAGAAAAAAGTTGCAGATTAATCATATGACATGAAAATTCTCTAGATTGAGCTAACGATAGCAGCTAAGCATATTACAAGACACTTCTCCAACAAGATTGTAACTCATACCTCGTCTGAAGAAGAAGATTCGTCTTCAGAAGAGCTGCTCTCCTGCCTTGGTTTTCTTAGGGATTGCTGGTTGCTTCTTCACAGGGGCAGGCTCCTGATTAAAAAAAAAAAAAATAATTCGCAAAGTTAAGCATGTTCATTCCTTAAACATCAATAGAAAGTTTAACGAAATTATGATGTGGATTAATACCTCATCCTCAGATGAATCTTCAGAAGATGAGCCATCCTTCTTAGATACAGGTTTCTTGGCAGTGACTTTCTTAGTCTGAATAAAACGTAAGACATTTAACGCGAGTACTCAAATAAAACTGTTCGTGATTTTCAAGTCAATTACTTATAAAAGTTCTAAGCATATCAACTAAAAGTTCAACTTAACCAAAGCACTTTACACATCAAGTTGAATTGAAGTTATACCTTCTTGACTTCTTCCTCAGAATCAGAACTACTACCGCTGGTCTCTACCTTCTTTGGTGGTGGTGCCTTTTTCTCAGCTTTAACCAACTCTTTCTTCTGCTTCTTAGAACTCTTTTTCATGTCCGGATCAACTTCCGCATCTCTCTTACCTAAGTGAACAAAAAAAACAGCCAAGTCAAAATCAAACACCGTGTTGGGTCTGAAGCAGTCATGTAACAACAACTACAAAGCCCGATCGTTAATTACGAAGCTTTACATCTTCCTCCAGAAACAGAGGGAACAAGAGAACTTGAAAGTTGAAACACGAAATAAGCCACAAAGAAACAAAAAAGTAGAAAAGAATCTTACTTTTCTTCGATGGCTTCGTCGTTGAGACAAGTGGTGCTTCGACCTAAGAATAATCCCCCAAAAACCAAACAGAGTTTTAGATCACCCCCAAAATTTACAGACAAAACAGACAGTGAAGAAGACAAAAAAGGTAGAGGGAGGAGAGAAAAGACGATTACTTTGGTTACGGATTCTTTCTTAGACTTGACCATGGCGACTGCTGGAGATGATGACGATCGAATTACTGTTTTAGGGTTTTCGAGTGCGAAAAGAGTTTTTTTGGGATGTTTAGGGATTCTAAGGAAGATTAGTATTTATAACATGTCTCTAATTCTTTTTGTTTTGACCTGAACCGTCCACCTGTCGAATGATATTTGGTTAGACACTTGCCTCCCAAGCTTACACTTTATTTAATTTTTAGTATTTTTTTGTCAAATAAAGAAATAGTATATTTTCTTGCTTTGTATGCTTGTTTTAGACACTTGACTCGCAAGCTTTACAAATTTTTCAATTTTTTTTTTTTGTAAGATCAAATATAATATATTTTATCTTCCGTCTGAAAAAATAAATTGCAAAATATACTTTTTAGTTATTTTGTTTATTATATTATATCATAGGATATATCTCTAAAAACTTTATAATTTCGAATTTGAAAAAAATATAATCCGAAACTATAATTTTTTTAATTTTATTTTTTTTATTTACTTGCATTTATATATCTACAGTGTATAAGGATCTTTCAACTATTAAATGAAATATTTTGGATCATTTTTCTTTTTAAAGATTCTTTTGTGACAAACTTTTGGAAAAATCTATTTAGAATAATTGTTGATGACAAAAAAAGAATAATTGTCTTTATTATATATTTTTAAAACTCTTTTTGTAAAATATGAATAATAAATATTTTTCTTCTATATATTTTTCAAATGTTTTATATTTATAAGAAGATAACATAAGAAAAATTCTATTGAATAGTATTTTTAGTTTATTTTTATAAAAATAGTTTTTAAGAAGAAAAATGACCAAAATAAATTTTATTAAAAGACAAATATGCACTTATACTCATATAGTTAACTAATCTAGATATCAATATATATATATATATATATATATATACAATACTAAAAGCTAAATATCCTCAACTCTCAGCCTGTCCATATATGCAAATTAAATCGACCAATAGGAATTCAGATGTGCGCTACGTCAGATTCGTCATTTAAATCAGTTGGATTTCAATCGCGTTTCGGGTTGGGCTTCCTAAAACATAGCCCGGTTTTATTTCTAAACAAAATAGCAATGTCTTTCTTTGCCACAAGCTTTTTTCTACCCTTACGAAACCCTAATTTCTTCTTTTCGTCCTTTTCGATTTCCAGCTCCTCCATTTCTCATCTTTTCAAATCCTTTTCACTCAGTAAATCACCACTAATTGCTCTAATGACTCCTTGATTAAATTCTTTCAATGGATTCCTTTCGCCTTCTTCTTTTTTCAATTTATAAATCTCTTCTTTCATGTGTTTTTCAATCAAAACTCTCTCAATTTGTTATCGCAATGAAGTCGGGAAAGCCATAGTCTATGACGATCCGATTGTGAAGAAACCAAACGGCAAGGATGCTGTCTCCTCCGCCGTTCTGGATCAACCAACCGGTAAAAACGCCGTCTCCTCCACTAAGGTCCACAAGGTGATGCCCGCCGTCTCCACCAAAATCTAAAACTTATGATCTAAAAAATTAACAATTTCAACACTAGATCGAATCTAGTTGTTCTTTTAAAAGTTGCACTCAGTCGTAACCAGTTTTCTGTCATTACCTTAAATATAAGGTGAAAATATAAGTTAACTAGTGGTGTGTCGGCGCTACGCGCCGGGTTCGTATTTGCTTTTTCAAATGAATTTTCAAATTATGTTGTGCTCTTAGCATAAAGATTATGTTGAATTTTAAAATTATTTTGTGCTCTTAGTATAAAGATTATGTTGAAAATATTGATATTAAAAATATATTGTAAGAGAATGATATTTTTTTCTCATTATAAGTGGAGTAGCTTAAGTTGTTGACATTGATTGAATTAGATAAAAATAGAGTAAAAAACCAATAGCTAACAAAGTTGATTTAGTTGAAATTTAAACAGAAAATAAAGTTCATGTTCCGAAAGGAAAATGTAAATGGTTGTGTTTATTTTTGTGATTTTGTTGTTTGTAGAAGATAATAATTCCATCTTTTTTAATTAGTAGTACCATTCCTCGCAAAGATGTTAGAAAATGAAATAAATTTTTTATATATTTTAGTTTTATAATTAATACGAATATCGAGAACATAATGTAAATGAAACTAAAAATTGGAACTTAAGAAGCTCCTTTATAAATTGTAATTAAGCTAAATCATAAATGAATTTTCATATATATGGATATGTTATGTTTGTATGGAGCCATTGATTAATACAACGGAAATGAAAAGTATAACCGCAAGAACTTAGTTAGGTTATATTGTTGTAATTTCTGAAACACATCCATCGTACATGTGTTTTTTCTTCTTTTGTAGTTAGAACATAGATAGGTTCTATTAGTTCCCTCAAAGTCAGTCATAATATGGTCCATGTCAAGTCTTGCAGACGCGTTCTGGTTGTAGTTTGTTTCCCATTTGAATTAATGCATAACTAAATTGTTCTGGTGGTCTGTCTCTTTATTTTGTAAGTATTTAGGTCGTCTCTCAGGAGCCATATGTTGTATTTCTTTGAGTAGCTGCTCAATCTAACAATAAAGATCTCTATCTAGAAAACCATATTCTCTTAGTTTGGGTACTAACTACTAAAGTTTGTTTCGTTCAAAAAAAAAAGTTTGTGCTGTTCTTGATATTGTTACTTTTGTATAGCAAAAGCGCCAAAGCTGTAACGCTGCAGAAAGTTCTACACCAGTCATTATCATCTGGATTCTCAACTCTTCATATTCTAGCGGACTCAATTGTCTCCTTCTTTGCCCTGTGCTCGGGGTTGGTTTTGATTGAGATTACGGATTTCTTCATAGTTAGGAACCTTGTCCCTCTCGTCATTCCGTTACTATGTCTTTTTAATATAGGCTCAGCCTTCTGTTTAGCTATTGTTGCTTTTGTAATGGGTGGTGTCCCCAAACTTTGTGGTTAAAGTACTCTATTTTGAGTTTATGGAATAAAAACGTTGACAAAAAAAAAAAAAAAAAAGAAACGTGTTGCGGTGCATTGTTTTATGTCTTGTAGTAAATGTCTATAATTACATTTATTGTGTCAGTGAAAGGGAGCGATTTTTTTTTTGCAACTGAGTGAAAGGGAGCGGTTGAGATTTGTATTTTGTATATATTGATTGAGATTTGTGTTTCAAAAAAAAAGATTGAGATTTGAGTTACATGATGGTAAAGAAACAACACATGTTTCGAGGTTAAATGGGCTATTGATTGTGATTAAATTGAGTCCGATAAAGTCTTAAAAACCTACCAAAAGGCCCAAATATGTCTACTCTTTCTCTATCTCTTTTTGCAGACAATTTTTTCCAGACCTAATTCTATTCAATTGTGCTTAGTCCGGATCTACAGGTACACGGAAGTTGCGGACAACTTGGCGGCGCAGAAGCTTGTTAACCAGTCCGATGAGGGAAAGATGCAGCTCGCCGACTGATGCTGTCGGAGCTCTCCTCGTTCTTATCTTCACTCAAGTACGGTGAGGAGGAACAATGATTAGTCCTAGGCGTCTCTTAGTCGGGTGTCTCTTTCACATCGCTTGGGTTTGGTTCCTGAGGAACGTTAGTTATCTCAGTAGCATGGTAGTTGGTCGACGACACTGGTGGAGGATGGTGTTTCCTATAGTCGGGATCGGTCGCTGTAATCTATGGTGACTTGAACCTTTGACTCGGCCATTTGGCGTATTGGGATGGAGATCTTGTTCAAGATGGGAGATGAGGTTGTAGTTGTGAAGCTTTAGGTTTATGTCGTCTTAGGGTATTCTCGCCGGCTTTGGAGATGGAGAGCCTCGCAAATCTTGTGGATTGATCTGGGAGAATGGAGGCGGATGCTGCGGCGACTCCACTCATTTTCCAGCGTTCTGCCTCAAAGATAAGAGCCAATTTATAGAAGAGATTTGGCCGATTACATACGAAGAGTCTGAACTTTATTAAAAGCAACGCATTGGGCAAGTGGGATGAAGCGTGTTAATGCTCGGATTAAAGAGCCAAAGTAATGGAAACCCAAGGCGTTTCAAGATCTTCATTGGAGATAGTTTCATCGGGACAACGACGACGACAAACCTAAATGGAACTTCTACTTTCTGCAAAATCAGACAAATATTTGAGCCTGAAAATAATCACACACGTAGAAGCCCAATAGCGTATTATAGAAAATATAGTGGGCGCAAGAAGCTCAAATAAAAGAAACAAAAGACCAAATCAGAGAACGAAGGGGTTTTGAAGCTTTTTAACGTGACATGTGGCATCAAAAGCCCCTGTCTCTTTGCTGACGTGGCCGCCTGTCAGGGCAGATAAGCCAACTTTATTGTATTAGATTTGAATAGTGTTAAATATAATTTTAAATTATTAATCAAATATGTCAAATTTTTATTTAATTATTTGTTTTAAAATTTAAAACAATTTAGCCATGTAAAAGAAGTTTCTCCCTCGGCCACTGGTTCCCGTATGTATGTTCAAAGACCCAAGACCACAGGGTGCTTTTGTTCGGGTCTGGTTCATCGGAATGTGCATCAATTCGTCTTAAAAAGAGGTTTATTTATTGGATCTTTGAGGACTCATGGGATCATGGCTACTACAAAATCTGCTGGGACGTCATAATATACATGTGGTATGGACACAATGATATGCATACACTAGTGAGATCATGGCTATGTCTTGTACCGAGTGATTTAAAAAACCCAACAATAATCAACTTGTGAGCTACTAAGATAACATAAATATTAGTATGTCCTACTTATGTTATATTCGAGAGTTGTGAGCCATAGAAAATATATATGCAATACTTTTATATTCCATATTGTTTAATACAAGAACTAATTTTTAGTCCATGAATAACATTGACAAATCTTCTTACGAGACGCGTTATACGTACAAGGCCCGCTTGGTGTTATAATCCACACCCAATATTCCTTAAACCAACTAAGCGAGCTATAATAATCTCGGGGCTCTTTATATATATCAAACCAACGTCTTCCATTTGGCAAATCAAAGGAACAGTAAAACAATGATATTCCAAAGAAACTACGCTCAAAAGTAAATGACCACATCCCCTCGGGTGGGAAACTCTGGACACCTAAATCAATGTCCTTTGATTTACAATGAAACCATACTTTACTACCAAGACCGTTATAGATTCTTACCCTTCTTTCTTCGGCATGTGATAGATATGTAGTTACAAAGATAATCAATATGAAAAGTGATAGGTATCGTTTTGGAGTATCCATTTTTGTGCTAAGATGATATCGTTTGTTATTTTTGAATGAGTTATATATACAGAAGACCTAATGTATTGTAATGCATAGTCGTTGATCATTTATGTTTAGTTTCATAAATATTATACGAATGTTACTTTTGTTTCTTAATTAACGTATATGGTCAAACTTTTTAGTGTATGAACGTTAATTAAGAGAGTTAGAAGTTTTGCAAAAAGTAACCTTTTAGATTGACTCTTATGACTAATAACAGTATCTCGAGACTAAGTAATCCCCATTTCAGTATAATAAGAATAACTAGATTTTGACCCGCGCTTCGAAAGTGCAGGTATTAATTTTCACTTTTATAAAATATATTATTTGTTTGTAATTATTGAATTTATTTATTTTAATAAAATTTTCTTTATAATAAATTTGACACATAGAGTATTTCTGATAAACTATGTATTTCTCTAGTTTTGTTTTATTCGATCTTCAATCAACATATTTATTTGGCTTGTTGTTAAAATAAATGATTATAGACTTTGATCTCCGCACCTCCGCGGATGTATATTTTTAAAAATATGATGATATTTGTTTTTCATGTAATTATTAGAGTTTGGCAAAATGAATCCGAAGAACAGAACTGATACAAATCCGTAAATATAGTACCAAACGTGAACATAAATTGATTAAATATTCAAATTATTCAAAATTTTGTTAGTTAGAGAACCGAATCGGATCCGAACCGAAGTATTCGTGTACCTGAATTTATCTAAAAATAGATTTATATACTTATATATTAATTATTTTTATATTTAACGTATATAAAACATCAAGAATGATACTTTTAAATTGGTTTATAATACTTGAAAATATATATAGATAGTCAAAAACAAATATCTGAAATAGTTAAAGTATACTCAAATCACCAAAAATACTTAAAATAATTATTGATTTCGTATCCAAATTTTTAAATCAAACCAATTGATATGTTAAACTTAGGTATTCTGACATATATTATTTAAATTTATAGGTAATATATTACTTTATTTATATATTTTGAGAAATTTTAAATATATAGTGATTTAAAACTTTAAAAATAATTTAAATAGGTTATCCAAACCCAAACCAAACCCGCAAAGATCAGAATCAAACTCAAACAAAAATTTAGAAACATCCTAATAGGACTGAAACTTTGACCTCGAAAACCCGAAACGCAAATCGATCAGAACCAAACCCGTATGGATGTCTGAAACCCATCCTTAGTCATTATTATATATCGTATAATTTCATCATATAATTAATCGTATTTTATATGTACCATCATATAAGTTATCATATAATTAATAGTATTTACTACGTATCATCATATAAATAATTACATATATTATATTTTAAAAACTTAATATGAAATATAAAAACCATAATTTGAGTTGGTATTTCAAATTGAGCTTTGTATTGTATTTTTCTTATATATATTGAAAACATTCTTTTATAATGGACTTAATAACTTAAGCCCATTACTTTTTCTATTTAATACTACTATCTTTGTTTCTAAACAATTTTTTTTTAAAAAGACTACAATCAATGTTTCCAAACACAACAATTTTTTTTAATAATCTTATCCAAGTATCCAAATACACCGAAATTGTACTTCAGCTTTAATAAGATAGATACAAGAAGAGGATTAGTTTTCAACTTTGGGTCATTTTCATATTTTTACTAGTTTCGGGCCGCCCTACGGGTGGGATGTAAATTAACAACTAATTTAGTAAATCAGAGTAAATATTTAATATTAACTTTTATTATTTAAATATACATTTTAGTTAAAATTTTTATATTTATTGTATTTGAAGTTTAAATAAACTATATTATCTGAAATTATGATTCTTAAAATAAATGTTATTTGTTACTTTTAAATATTATATTTTTGTTAAAATTTTAAGATGATTTTCTTTTGTTAAGTAATTTATGTTTTAGTTATAAATTAATAATGGATGTTTTACATAATTTCTTCTGATTTTCCAGAGTTGGATGACCAATCTGTTAGTAGGAAAGAAACAAACTTGTCAATAGATTCACAAAGATTTTGTTTTCTATAAGATTTCATATACTATAGTGGGTTTTATTGTTTTTCTACTAAATTTAGTTTTTACTGTAGATTATTGTTAAAATATTAGATTTTTAATTAATATATGTGACCCAAATAATAAAAATATTATACATATTTGGTAGAATTTTATATTTTTTTGATAATCAAGTAAACCATGTTATCTGAATAAATGATTATAATTTTTAAAATAAATGTTACTGTTTAATTTTTATAATATTATTTTGAATTTAAATTAAATTTCTTAAAAATCTATAAACTATGTGTTCTACTCGGTTTACTGTTTACCAAATAATATTCAATCACCCAAACCATAGCAAAACTTAATTTCAACCAAATCTAACCCAAAAAGCTACTAACCCTTACCTGTTTTCTTGGTTTTCTTTAACTGATTCTCTGATTCTTCTTCTATTCATGATAAAGCCATTTTAGCATCTTTATGTTCAACTAAGCACGACGTGATAACTAAAGATCTGACAGCTTACTTGGTTTATTTGTTCACCATCTGACCCACCTTTAAGAAAAAGAGTTTCAAAAAAGAAAAAATCAAAGCACGACGTGATGTTCTTTGTGACAATGCTCTACTGCTCTTCCTTCAGATGCTCCATTTATCACATTGTTGTTGTCACTATAATCCTAACTAGATTTTGACCCGCCCTTGAAAGGGCGGGTATTATTTTCAGTTTTATGAAACATATTATTTATTTATAATTATTGAATGTATTTATCTTAATAAAATCTTCTTTATAATAAGTTCGACATATAGAGTCTCTCTGGTAAACTATGTGTTTTTTGGCTTTGTTTTATTCTCTCTCTAATAAATATATTTATTTGGTTTGTTGTTAAAATAAATAATTTTAGAACGCAAATATATAATACTTTTATATTAATATTTTGTTTAAATAATATGACATATTTCTATATTAATTAAATATTTACATTGTAATTTAATTTTTTATACAGATAAACATATTTATGTAGTTTGTTGTTAAAAATGATTTTGAATACAAATGTACAGTACTTTTATATTGATTTTTTGTTATGTGCTGCCATTATTTTTTGTTCAAATATAAATCATTTTAAAATACTTTCGTTATTTGAATATTTTTAGTTTCTTATACATCAGAACAAAATTCATACAGACCCAGGGGATTCAATTTGAAACTCACACCTAAATTTATATCCAAACATGGCCTAATATCAAAACCAAAAAAATCTATACCCGAAAAAATTGACCAGTAACTAAATGGGTACCCAAATATTTATTTCTAACGGATTCTGTAAACAAATAAAAAATATTTTATGTGTTTGGCTAAATTAAGTGAAATATAAAATTTTATTCAGTAATATTTGTAAAATATTAATAATGATCAATATATGAATATCGATTTGTTTCAATAAGTTATGGAATTGTAATTAATGAATTTAAATTGATTTGAAATGCAGTGGTAGAATTTGTAAATAAAAAAGAATACAAAAGGAAGTACCTAAAAAGAAATATCAAAAATATATACCCGAAAAAAACGACCCGTACCTAAATGAATACATGAATGTATATGCCTAACTGATTTTGTAAACAAATAGAAAATATTTTTATGTGTTTGGCTAAATGTAGTTAAATAGATTGATTAATTTAAATTGATTTTAAATGCAATGGTAGAATCTATTAATAAAAAAAACACAAAAAGGAAATACTGAAAAGAAATTTCAAAACCCAAAAAATCTATACCCAAAAAATCTATACCCGAAAAAACGACTCGTACGTAAATAATCCGAATGTTAATGCCTAACTGATTTTGTAAAAAAATAAAAAAATATATATATTTTTATGTGTTTGACTAAAATATGTGAAATATTTTTTTAATAGTAATTTTACATATTAATAATGATCAATATATGGAGACATCAATTTGTTTAGATAAGTTTGGAATTACAATTAATTAATTTAAATTGATTTTAAATGTAGTGGTAAAATCTGTAAATAAAAATATTACAAAAAGGAAATATCTATTTTTTTATAAATGCAATGACTAATTGTGTAAATAAAAGGAAGTAAATATACTGCTATCCATGTTTCCAAACAATTCTCATTTAATATTGTTATCCATGTTTCCAATCAAACTTTCTTTTTAAACTGCAATTCATGTTTCCAAACACACCGAAATTGTACTTCAGCTTTAATAAGATAGATACTAAAATAGAAAGAGAAAAAACCAAAAAACACTAAAATCATGAATCTTCAATTGATGAATCACAACCAAAATTAATTATTTTCTCACTGAATCCCGCAAGTGAAGCATAAAAGATAATAAGCAGAAGAGTTATCAATACAGTCGTCATATTATGATTCCCAACCCAATTGGCGAAGATAAACAAATCAAAAAGTTGTTGAAGGTAGATGATGGTAAAGTCTCAAAGAAAAAGAGAGTAGATAATGAGTATTTGGTCAAGCCCATCAGACTTGTTCATCGGTTGGGCCGACTTGTACAAGTTACACGCGATCAATCTATAGGCCTAATCGAAGAAGCCCATTAGGTCAAGTGCTGATACAAAGAAAGAGAAATTTCGACAAGAATCTCTAAATCAAGTTCCAGGGAAGCTGAAGCCCAAAGCTTCATAGGAGTGCTTCCATAGCGTTTTTTAGAGATATAGAGTAAGGTAGAGATAGATATGCTATTATAGGCTTAGCTCTTAGCCATGTAATCTCTTGTATATCTCTTTATATTTTCTAGAGTTTACATACCAAGGAACAGAGACAGTCTATGATCTTGTCAACCACATCGGAGGTTCTTTCCGATACTTCTTAGTGGATGTTCTGGATCATGGATCCACCCAGAGGTAGCGCGTTGCGGCTGTAAACTGGATGAAAAATTCTTGAGTCATAAACATGGATTAAATCAATGGGGACAGATCAAGGGGATAACACAGTCTCGTTAGAATTGCGGTTGACTTAATAAGTGGTATAAGAAAGTAGGAATATCCAACAAGTGGTATTAGAGGTGATATACTTTTAATAGCGGTTTTTTGTCTGCTATAGTTAATTATACAACAATAGCATTAGTTAGTATGCAATTGTTAAAGTTTGTAATAATATAATGTTATAATTAAATTAAATAATTCAATTGATTAAAAACTAAGTAATTTAAAATAGTTGATTAAAATTAAATCAAAAATTAATTTTGAAATTTAAATTTAAACTAGGTGATTTTCCCGTGCGCATGCACGGATATAATATTTATAAAACTAATATATTAAATAGTTTACTATAATTTTTTTATTTTTAAATTACTATGTAATTTATATTGTAATCAGTATGCTATTATTCAAATAATATTATTTTATTTTAATCATAGGTATAATTTTGGATATATAAGATAATATCTAATTTTCCGATTCAACCATAATTTGTTTATTCTATAGATTAAAATATTGATTAATTTTGTTGTTTACATTTAATTTGATATTGCCTTAGATTTATAAATATATTTTAGAAAGATTATGTATAATTTAATATAATTTGTTTTTAAAATTAAATAGTAAAAATAAATTAAAGTTTTAATTGACTCAAAGTTAGTGATATTAATATAACAACGATAGTATTATGAAACCTCATGCATATATATAAATTATAGAAAATAACTTAGTTGCAATAGTTGGTTAATATATATTCATAATATTAATTGAGATCTCATATTAGTTAATAGTATGTTACATTGTTCTATAGTTTATATTTATAAAAATATTAATATGAACAATAATACATTATGTTTAGTTAAGTGTTTGATTTTGTATTAAAAATTGAGATTAGTCCAATTACTCATTTTGTGGATATATTGTGTTACATATATTCCTTCAAACTAAAATATATTATTTCTAGTTTAACTCAATATATTATATGTTACTATCTTTTATAATTTGGTATATGTTAGTTTGCAAAAAAAAAATAGAAAGTAAAGTCATGATCGGTACGAAGTTGCATAAAAATAACTTATAAACTTATAAAGTCAAGATTATTTTCTGAACTTTCTTTTTTTTTATATAAAATTACATCACATATAAGAATGTTTTCATTATAAATTTTCTAAATACTTTCTTTATTATATATTTGATTTGGAAAATATAAAAGGATACTTAATTAGAAAATAAAAAATGCATTTTTATTCATTAAAATATCTTGTGTTATGTTATTTAATTTTTTTGTAATAAATTTGAGAAATAGATTAATTAAAATAAAATAATTATATTAAAATATATATTATGTTGTTTAAGATTATCTTTTAAAGGGATAATTATTTATTTACTCTAAAATAAAAATTATTTTGTTAAGTTTCCTTTTAATGAATCGCATTATATATATAAGATATTTTTCCTTTTTAAAATTTACAATTTTTTTTCATTATATAGGTTATTTAGAGAAGGAAACCAAAATAAAAAGGAATTTTTATCTTTTTAATAATGACAAATAGATATATTTGATTCACTAAGAGTACTATTGTAATTAACCATCATAAGAATTAACGTGAGCGCGACACATAGGAAACTGATTTCTCAAATAATATTATAGAGATTAAAACTAAACAATATTTTTAAAAAATTTATATATCTAAAAGAAACTAATGATATTACGATTAAAATTTTATTTACTTTTTAAAAGATGTAGAAAAGTTTGAAATTTTGAGTAATAAAAATTTTATAATTATAAAAGTAAAATTAAATAAAATTTCGAAATTTATAATTCAAATTTGAATATATTTATTTTAGGGATGATTTATGAGTTATTACCATATTTTAAAAGGTTTACCAAAAATATAAATCGGCATTAAATGTAATGTATGAATTATTGTCATATTTTATAAAGTTTACCAAAAATATATATCAGCAATAAATTTTATTGTCCATGTCATATTTAACTATAAGCCATGTCATCAATTTTAGTAACCATGTCATCATTGTTTTGTGAAATTGATTGTGGAAATGACATATGGCAAAATCACTTCGCAAATATAGTCTAGGGGATTTATTCATTGATTATAATCTGTTTACAAATAATATCAGTTTCACATTAAACCAGAAAAAACATTAAAACCCAAAAAGAAAAAGAAAAATGATAGCTAGCTACACCAAGTATCCGCCATGACATGGCTAACCATGCCAACTATAAAAATTCATGTTTAACTAAACAACTATATGTTACGCATGACCACATCCCCTAAGTTTATGATGTTACGTAACATCATTAGCTAAATCAGAGTAACCGGTGATGTACACGGGGCATCAGACACTAAACTCTGTTAACTTTCCCGTTAAGACAGATTTTAACTAGGGCTCGGACTTAATATCTGAGATTCGGATCTGATCCTAGATCCAATTAGGATCTGCTCTGAAAATAGGATATCCGGGGTGTCAGGATCCGGATGGTAAAAATGTCGAATCCGGATCCGGATATCGGAATCCAGATCCTATTTTTTAAATATATTAAATTTAAAATTTTATTAATTATTATAATTGATTTATTAATATTTATACATTAAATTAGTCTTATAATATTAAATTTAATATTATTATATGCATAAATACATTCATAAATTTTTTAATTTTTTTTTTTGTATTTTAGAAAATATTTTTATTTTTGTAATTATTTTTTACGGATCTGGATCTAGATCTAGATACTCGCGGGTATCATGATATCTAGACGGAAATTCGAAATCTGTATTTACGGATGTTACAGATCCGTAAACGTTCTTTTATACTGTCTACATTGACTTTGATTGGTAGAACATTAGCATTAACATTATGCTCTACATTATCCAATCAATATTTGTGAGAAAATCATTTAGAAACGCATTTATTAAATGCTAATGCTCTTAAATGCTATCAGGTAAATGCTCTCATATGAAGCTTTTAAATGAGCATTTGCATTTATAACTTATAAATTTAAGAAAAAATATAATTAATTAATTTATTTTTATTTAATATTATCATAAAATTATTTTTATATCTAGAAAATGAAAATTTGATTAATATTTTTTAAATAGTATTTCATATTTCGGATGTCGAACATGTCTAATTTATATTTTGGATGTTTTTAACAATGTTAGCATTCTCGGGTTTCTCAGGTTATTTTGGATTTTTTTTTATTATTTTGGATTTTTCTGCTTAAAATAAGCAGACCCAAATTATTTCTTTTATTTTGTCTAGGTCATGTCGAAATTAAAAGAAAAATTAAAAATAAATTAAGATAAATTATTTCGGGTTAAAATTTGTCTTAACGTAAAAGTTGAGAGAGTTTAGTCTCCGACATCCACATGTACATCACCGGTTACTATGATTTAGCTAATGATGTTGGTTACATAACATCATAAACTTGGGAATTGTGGTCATGCAGAACATATAGTTGGTGTAGTTAAACATGCATTTCTATAGTTGACATGGCTAGCCTTGTGATGATTGATATTTGGCCTAGCTTGCTATCATTTTTCCAAAATAAAAACAAAAAATCCTAAAAAATCCCTAACTCTTCACAGCGCTCCACCTCCACCGTCACCTTTACTGGATTCTCCACCATCGACACTTCAAACACGCAGCTACGCCATCTGCTGTCTTCTTTTATCATCCACCACCACCATCATGAACTCTTTCACCAATTCTCCGACAGAATCCGACACAGCTCCGACTCCACTCCCTCTTCGAATCAGGCTCGTTCTGACCCCGGTAACATGGGCGAATCTACAGCTTACAGGGAGATGGCAGCTGCCCCACAAAAAAAAATACAGATTAATTTATTTACATGACAATTATAAGAGATTCTGCAGCTCAGTGATTAATTCTTTCATTTTGCCCCCAGTCTCATGTTCGATTCTCCATCAGTTTCCTACTTTCCTTTAACGTGCTTTTAATTATACTAGATGCAATGTTCGCGCTACGCGCGGAAAATGTTTGTTGTTTAATTGTTTTATGATGAAAAATTGTTAAAAAATATATTTTATTTGTTCAGCTTAACTAATTTTTGTTGGAAGCGTTAAAGAAATACTAATTTTCCATGGAATAGTTTTTTTGTATCCTTAATAAATTTGAATTTGTTGGGTAGAAATGAGAAAACAAAATATAATGATGGATACAATATGTGTGTTATAATATATTACTAGGTGACCGACCCGCACCCTGTGCGGGTATAAAAATATTGTATAATATCGATTGAGTTCAAATGTAAGAGATGGTGGAACAAGTGAGAGTTTCAATGCTGAAACATGATTTGCGCAAATCTCCAAGATGCAGGGGTGGAATTCGTTACTTTTTCGGTTCGGTTGGTTTGTTTAGTTCGATTTTAATATATTTTTTTCAACTGAAGTAAACCATATTTAGTCTAGTTCGGTGTGCTTTATGTCCAGTTTAGTTTATATTCGGTTCGGTTTGTTTTTTTTGGATCAGTTTAATTAGGCTCTTTGTCGCTTAATTTTTTAAAAGAAAAATTATGTTTTAAAACATAAATTATGTACACATAAATTATGTGAACTAAATTCAATATAAAACTGAAACAAAAACTTAAAAAGTCACAAAAAGTATATAAGAATAAAACAAATGAATGTTAACTAAAGTAATGATGTTTTTAATAAAAGTTAACTAATAAAAAAAACAAATGTAAGAAAAATATACAGGAAATAGTGATGTATTAAAAAAATGTGATAAAAATCTCATAGGTATCACAATCCCATAGAAACCTGAAAAGAAAATGTGATAAATTTTTTAAATATAATCCATAAGTAATATAAAATAAGAAGAACAATTATGAATTAAAAAAATCCCATAGAAACCTGCAAAAAATTGTCAAATTTTGTTAGCAATTGTACAATATAAAATAATTCGATATTATACAATATTTTTATACAATATTTTTTTGGATATACCGTAAACACTAATATCTCTCTCTCTCTCTCTCTCTCTCTCTCTCTCTCTCTCTCTCTCTCTCTCTCTCTCTCTCTCTCTCTCTCTCTCTCTCTCTCTCTCTCTCTCTCTCTCTCTCTCTCTCTCTCTCTCTCTCTCTCTCTCTCTCTCTCTCTCTCTCTCTCTCTCTCTCTCTCTCTCTCTCTCTCTCTCTCTCTCTCTCTCTCTCTCTCTCTCTCTCTCTCTCTCTCTCTCTCTCTCTCTCTCTCTCTCCCCCTTTCTCTCCCTCTCTCCCTCTCTCTCTCCCCTCTCATCCTCCCTCCTCCCTCCTCCCTCCTCCCTCCGCCATCCCTCCTCTCTCCCTCCCTCCCTCCCTCCCTCTCCCTCTCTCTGCCTCTCTCTCTCTCTCACCTATTAATAGTGAGAAAAATATCTTTATTATTGATTTATATCATTACAATATCGCGAATTCCACAAAAGTAAAACAAAAAATTTAATTAATAGAAAATCTAACAAAAGCCACAGCTTAACCAATAGAAGAGTATAGTATTGATAACACATTTCAAAACTTAAACAACGTCAATGAGCTTCCGTTCAAACGCATGATTGATTCAATCTCCTCCAAAGATAAACTCTTAATTTGATCTTCTGATAAACACAAGCCTGAAAGAACATGTAAAAGTTAATTTGATCTACTAACATTTTATTTTGATAAAAACATGAGCTAACTTGGTTTATCCGTACCTTTTCTTTGGTTGCGTAATATATCTTGTGAGTTTTTCCCAAGTAGCAATTGCAAACGTTTTCTGGATTTGTGATACTATGTGTTAGCAATAGGACACAAAACAACTTGCGTAGATCTTTTTTGCTGATGCCCAATAACATGCTTCTTTAATAGTTTCAATATTTTCTTCATCATCGTCCTTCCGGATAACAGAAGAATTTATATTTTTTCTAAAAAATGTCATTAGATTAAGTTTTGAAAATAATAAGCAACTTTAAATGTAGACCATAAGAAAATGTAAGATATATATATATATATATATATATATATATATATATATATATATATATGTATATACAACAGTGTTGATATGGTTGCACGATAAATTAGTATCAAATATTATATTCGTACAATTTATTACATTTTTTATTGCTATATAGATTTTTTTTGAATTTAATGTGTTAACATAAATCATTTTTATTGCTATATAGATTATTTATTACATTTTTTATTGCTATATAGATTCTTTTGAATTAAATATGATGAATATATGTTACGTGATGTTGCAATCATCATTAATGTGATAAATATGGACATATTTTTCATTCAAGGCAAATTGTGAGAACTAAATAATAAATAAGTAATAATATAATTGTTAAATGACATAGTGTTGATCTTCAAGACTACTGTCATGATCTTCTTGGCTTTTTCTTTTAGACAAAGGAGTTCCTGAAAAATCAAAGAACCAGAGGAAATATCACCTAATGACTGCAACATCAGGACCTGCAAAAGAAAAGGTTCATCTCATTAGTATGCTATTGTAACTATAAATAATAAGCAATTATAAAGTATAACTAGATTTTGACCCGCGCTTCGAAAGCGCGGGTATTATTTTTCACTTTATGAAATATATTATTTGTTTGTAGTTATTAAATGTATTTATCTTAGTGAAACTTTCTTATAATAATAAACTCGACACATAAAGTGTCTCTGGTAAATTATGTGCTTCTTTGGCTTTGTTTTATTTCCTCTCCAATCAACATATTTATTTGACTTGTTGTTAAAATAAATGATTTTAAAACGCAACTGTACAATACTTTTACATTGATATTTTGTTTAAACAATGTGAAATATTTATATATTAATTACATATTTACATTGTAATGTAAACTAAATTTTGTATATTTCAAAAATATATTACTATGTATTTTTCATGTCAATATCAAAGCTGGATAAAAAATTATAATCTGAAGAACCGAACCGATCACGATCCGAAAGAGTAATACCAAACCCGAACCAAAATTGATTAAATATCTAAATTATTCAAAATTTTGATATTTAGACAACCGAAACCATAACCAATTCGAACCAAAGTTTTTTGGATATCAAAATGTATCCGAAAAAAATTTATATACTTATATATATTAATTATTTTTAGTTTTAGTGTATATAAAAACACCGAGAATATATATGATACTTTTAGGTTGGTTTAAATATTTAAAATATATAAAATAGTCAAATATAAATATCTAACATAGTGGGAGTACACTCAAAAGACCAAAACTATTTAAAATAATTATTGATTTTTGATCCAAAATTTAAACTAAACAAATTTATATGTTAAGATTAGGTATTCTGACATATGTTATTCAGATTTATATACAATATATTATTTTATTTATAGATTTTAAGAAATTTAAAATATATAATGAATTTTAAAAAATAATTTAAATGGGTTATCGAACCCGAAGTGAACCCACAAATATCCGAATATAATTTGAACTGAAATTTAGAAATATGTGAATGGGGCATCTTTGACATCGGAAACCCAAAACTCAAGCAGATCTGAAACAAACCCGAATGGATACCTGAACGCCCAGCTCTAGTCATAATTCAAACTGAAATTTAGAAATATTTGAATGGGATGAAGTTTTTGACCATGAAAACCCGAAACTCAAACAGATCCGAAACGAACCGGAATGGATACATGAATGCTCAGCCCTAGTCACTATTTTGTATCATATATAAGTCATCATATAATTAATTGTATTGGTCCATCATATAAATAATAGAATAGCATTTCGACGTCAAAAAAAAATTGGTCCATCATATAAATAATCATATAAGTAATAGTATTTTATATGTATCATCTTATAAATAATCATATATATTATATTTTTAAAGTTTAATGTGAAATATAAAAACCATAATTTAAGTTGGTATATAAAATTAATCTTTTTATTGTATTTTTCTTATATATTTTGAAAACATTTTCTAATAATGGTTATTGGAAAATATTTTAGTAAAAATAAAATTTTGAATATATGCATATTTTAAATCAATTTTTGATATAAATAAAATTTAAATTATTATTTTGATTTGAAATATGTATATAAAATTTAAATTTTATTTTATGATTATTTTAGACAAAACAATGTTTTTAGATAATTAGATTAGTCCATTTTGTATATTTTAAAACCGATATAACGGATTTCTAATTTTTATTAATAACATAAGGCATTATTTTTTTCTTCTTGACATACTTTTATCCATGTTTCAAAGTTTTATTTTTTTGCATTAGTTTTCTATGAATTATTATTAATTTTATGATATTTTTTTTTAAAAATTGAACTCTTGAAATTTTTATATTTGACTAAACTAAATAACGTAATAATACTATTTTTAAAAATTGTTTTATATAACATACTATTTATATTTCAGTTTGTGTTTTTATTTTCACCACAAAGAATTGTAAATACAGTGATAGAATTTTAAATAAAAAGAAATATAGAAAGAATGTTGTTTAATTTATTATAAAAATAATGGCTAAATGTTTAAATAAAAAGAGCATTAAATATGTTATTCATGTTTCTAAGCAATTCTCATTTGTTATTAATTTATTAAAAGTACAATGGCTAAATGTGTAAATAAAAGAAAATACACATCTCTACTATCCATGTTGCCAAACATATCTCATTTATTCTATTATCCTTGTTTCCAAACATCTCCAATTTGTACTTCAACTTTAATAATATAGATACATGTTTAGAAGGAAAAGCAAAAAATATTAATTTTTCATAATAAATTTTTAAATTGAATAAATAAAGTTATTAAATCTACAATATCATAAGCTGATTTGAATTAAATATTAGTCTTCTTGCGCAAGTTAGATTTATTTAAAATATTCTTTAATAAATTCTCAATAAATCTTATACTTATAAGGTAATTTTATTTTTGGGAATATCTTGTTGATAAAGCTAAAGGAGAACATCTCGTGAATAGATTGCACCAGAATTTTGGTTGACAAGTCTCACCATAAATATCTATATTATTAAAGTAGAAGTACTTTAAGCTTTTGTTTGGAAACATAGATAGTAGTAAAAAAATATAATGTTGTTTGGATAAATGGATAGTAGTATATTAAAATAATAATAATGGGCTTAATTTGAATCATAGATTATTGTGGCCCAAAGTACAATTAACATTATTTTTGGGTTTTGTATGATTGTTATTAATTTGTGAAAGAAAATTATAAAATTATTTATATTTTCTTTTGAAGGGATTTTTGAATAATAAAGAACAAAATGTAGTTTATTTATATAATATATATTTTGTATGATATTTTCTGTTTTCGTATATTTTAAACACTTTTCGCAAAATTTCTTGATATATAATTTTAAAAATACAGTATAACTATATAAGTGATTTTACTTCATGAGTTATTATGTGTATTTAAGAGTTAAACACTTTTATTAAGTATAAGAATTATTAAATTACAAAAGTATAAATATTTGTAAAATTCTTATTACCGTGTTTACGGATCACAAGCGCCTTTATAACATGATACAGAGCCCAAATATATAGTTTAAACAATAAACAAAAGTAGTAAAACTGAAATCGTTAAATGTTAGTTTTCAAAGTTTGTAAATACTGTAAATTCATCATAATTATTTATCAAAAAGGTATATACATATTTATTCCTAAAATTTTGGAAGATTTTGCGTGGGGATCTTCTCATTTAAACCAAAGTCCAACACTTGATCTCCAGAAAATAGAATAGAGATTAATAGCAACTCAGTTACCATTAATTATTCCTAAATATTTTCACATAAATTTAAATCTAGCAATTTTTAACTAATTTATATATTTGTTCATAAATTTTAGAAAGATTTGACGTGGGTATCTCCTCATTTAAATCAAGATCTCAAACTTGATCCCCACGAATTAGAATAAAGGTTAATAACTACTAAATTGCCATATCTTTATTGTTCATAATTATTCCTAAATATTCTCACATATATTATTGTTTAAATCGTACGAAATCTTAGCATTTAGTCTTAATAAAATCATTTTCCAAAACAACATTGCTCGCCTTATATATACACATCTTACGCTTCTTTTCTACATATACATTCAGACTTCACAAAAAGAAAACGATGGAAAACAATCAAAATTATGTCGACGTTCACAAAGTGAAACCACATAAAGATGTTTGGAGAGTGCACATGAAGTTACTCCATTGATGGACATCGAACACAAGTTTTGGAGGGGAAACTCTAGAATGTGTTCTTGCTGATGAAAAAATCATCACCTTACTAAATTGTCAATATATGTTTTATCTGTTCGTACAATTTTGATCGTTGTTAATTTCGTGTGTTTAGGGTGGCAAAATACACGCAAGTTGCAAAACAAATCTGATGTTTTGTCTGAAATGAAATCTCTCAATTGGTGAATGGAGATTCGTTGAACATTTCAAGGTTGTTGCTTCTGGTGGTACAATTACGAAATACAAAGTTTAAATAATAAACAATAACCAATACAATTTTTTTCAACCAATTTAAAGTTCTGAAATGTTTATATATATCATAAGAATAAAAACCAAACCAATATCCATGTGGATGCGCGAATCAGCCTCTAATATTATTTACCACAATAAACTAAAGTAGTAAAGATTGTACCCACTAACCTTTTGTTTTTCAAGATTTTATATATATCATAAAAATAAAGACCCGCCCAATTGGGCGGGTTTAGATCTAGTTAAGTTTATTTTTGGGAATCTTATACTTATAAGGTAATTTTATTTTTGGGAATATCTTGTTGATAAAGCTAAAGGAGAACATCTCATGAATAGATTGCACCAGAATTTTGGTTGACAAGTCTCACCATAAATATTAAGTTTTAAATGCATGATTTTTGGAGAGAAAATATTTTGTCAATTAATTTCGTTTCTCTGACATCTAAAATATTTAGTAGGTATTTAATGAATTAAACACAGAAAGAGTCTCAAAAAGATGTTCTTTGAATCGAGAAAACACAAAAGGTAAGTAAAATGCTAGACTTTACTAAAATATTTAACTTTCACAATAAGCTATGTACCAGAATGTTCTCAAATTTAAAATTTATCTACCTATAAGTTAGGATTATTTATGGAATATATCTATCTATATTATTAAAGTAGAAGTACTTTAAGCTTTTGTTTGGAAACATAGATAGTAGTAAAAAAATATAATGTTGTTTGGATAAATGGATAGTAGTATATTAAAATAATAATAATGGGCTTAATTTGAATCATAGATTATTGTGGCCCAAAGTACAATTAACATTATTTTTGGGTTTTGTATGATTGTTATTAATTTGTGAAAGAAAATTATAAAATTATTTATATTTTCTTTTGAAGGGATTTTTGAATAATAAAGAACAAAATGTAGTTTATTTATATAATATATATTTTGTATGATATTTTCTGTTTTCGTATATTTTAAACACTTTTCGCAAAATTTCTTGATATATAATTTTAAAAATACAGTATAACTATATAAGTGATTTTACTTCATGAGTTATTATGTGTATTTAAGAGTTAAACACTTTTATTAAGTATAAGAATTATTAAATTACAAAAGTATAAATATTTGTAAAATTCTTATTACCGTGTTTACGGATCACAAGCGCCTTTATAACATGATACAGAGCCCAAATATATAGTTTAAACAATAAACAAAAGTAGTAAAACTGAAATCGTTAAATGTTAGTTTTCAAAGTTTGTAAATACTGTAAATTCATCATAATTATTTATCAAAAAGGTATATACATATTTATTCCTAAAATTTTGGAAGATTTTGCGTGGGGATCTTCTCATTTAAACCAAAGTCCAACACTTGATCTCCAGAAAATAGAATAGAGATTAATAGCAACTCAGTTACCATTAATTATTCCTAAATATTTTCACATAAATTTAAATCTAGCAATTTTTAACTAATTTATATATTTGTTCATAAATTTTAGAAAGATTTGACGTGGGTATCTCCTCATTTAAATCAAGATCTCAAACTTGATCCCCACGAATTAGAATAAAGGTTAATAACTACTAAATTGCCATATCTTTATTGTTCATAATTATTCCTAAATATTCTCACATATATTATTGTTTAAATCGTACGAAATCTTAGCATTTAGTCTTAATAAAATCATTTTCCAAAACAACATTGCTCGCCTTATATATACACATCTTACGCTTCTTTTCTACATATACATTCAGACTTCACAAAAAGAAAACGATGGAAAACAATCAAAATTATGTCGACGTTCACAAAGTGAAACCACATAAAGATGTTTGGAGAGTGCACATGAAGTTACTCCATTGATGGACATCGAACACAAGTTTTGGAGGGGAAACTCTAGAATGTGTTCTTGCTGATGAAAAAATCATCACCTTACTAAATTGTCAATATATGTTTTATCTGTTCGTACAATTTTGATCGTTGTTAATTTCGTGTGTTTAGGGTGGCAAAATACACGCAAGTTGCAAAACAAATCTGATGTTTTGTCTGAAATGAAATCTCTCAATTGGTGAATGGAGATTCGTTGAACATTTCAAGGTTGTTGCTTCTGGTGGTACAATTACGAAATACAAAGTTTAAATAATAAACAATAACCAATACAATTTTTTTCAACCAATTTAAAGTTCTGAAATGTTTATATATATCATAAGAATAAAAACCAAACCAATATCCATGTGGATGCGCGAATCAGCCTCTAATATTATTTACCACAATAAACTAAAGTAGTAAAGATTGTACCCACTAACCTTTTGTTTTTCAAGATTTTATATATATCATAAAAATAAAGACCCGCCCAATTGGGCGGGTTTAGATCTAGTTAAGTTTATTTTTGGGAATCTTATACTTATAAGGTAATTTTATTTTTGGGAATATCTTGTTGATAAAGCTAAAGGAGAACATCTCATGAATAGATTGCACCAGAATTTTGGTTGACAAGTCTCACCATAAATATTAAGTTTTAAATGCATGATTTTTGGAGAGAAAATATTTTGTCAATTAATTTCGTTTCTCTGACATCTAAAATATTTAGTAGGTATTTAATGAATTAAACACAGAAAGAGTCTCAAAAAGATGTTCTTTGAATCGAGAAAACACAAAAGGTAAGTAAAATGCTAGACTTTACTAAAATATTTAACTTTCACAATAAGCTATGTACCAGAATGTTCTCAAATTTAAAATTTATCTACCTATAAGTTAGGATTATTTATGGAATATATCTATATTATTAAAACAGAAGTACAAATATAAAATATCCCTAAGTTTTCCAACTTGTTTACAATGACATGCCACTGAAGTAATTAAATGAATCTATCTTTAAGGAATCATTTTTTCCTATTTATTAAACTATTTCCTAAATCAAACTTAACTTAATTTTCGTATTTAATATATTTCCTTAAACCAATTAACTAATTTTTAGGGAGATTCAAATTTAATATCGATTTTAACTATATAAAACTTGGATAATGTTACCATTAATTACTTTGAACAAAAATCAAGTTTAAATTAGATATTAAACAATATTATGAATATTCCTAAAATATATTTAACTTACCATTAATTATTTTGAACAATAAAATTTATATATGCTAAGATTTAAATATCTTTAAACAACTTATAGAACAATATGAAATATTTGCAAGTGAATATTATTTTTAATATAATTTAATCTCACTTAAGATTATATATATTTCAAAAATTTCTAACATATATGTTTAATCATTTCAGTTACTATAAATTATTTCAACAAGAAAATTTAAATATCTTTGTATAACAATGTTTAAGTTTATAACCAAATATTTTTTCTAATGTATCTAAATCTCACCGTAATATCTGATCAAAATATTTAAATTTTTTATTACATTTGAAAAATAATTTCATGTTAAAAGAAATATTATTCAAACATATCAATAGGTCAATATTTTGTCAAAAGTTTAGTAGCGGGCACGGCTCACTATTTTCTTTGTTGTATTTATAAAATATTTAAAATATGATAAATATTTAAAATATAAACTAATAATTATTTAAATAATATTCATTTATATAAAAATGAAAATAACAATCCGTGTGGACGCACGGGTCAAGCTCTAGTTGTTATTAAAATTACATTTTAAAAATAAAAAAGAGAATATATCGGGAATAGTTTACACTAATGATTTAATTAAAAAATATTACCCTTACAATTTAAATATTAAAGCATGAGATTAGGAAATAAGATATTATTTCAGTAGAGAAAATACCATCCTACTAATATTTTAAAATATAATGTGATTATCCAATTTTGATGTACAATAGAGAAAATATCATTCTAAGCGCACATCTTTTGCAGGACCGGAATGGTGAACTCTTAGAGGTCTGAAATATGAACACTTCCGTCAAATCATCTCTGAAAAAATATAAAACAAAATCACAATCAGCAAACCAAAAAACAATATGTGTATATATAAGCTTATAATTCTAAACAATAATATAATTCTACTAATAAAAAAAAAGTATTCGCAACACAAAAAGATGCTATTGAAATGATATAACTGAGAGATGTTATCAAATTGAGTAAACTTTTTTTACCAGATTGAGGAACAAAGATGTTATCGAAATGATATATCAAAGAGGTGTACAATCAAATCGATATATAGCTTCAGTGGATAAATCGTCATAATAGGGTATCTGCATATAAACCAAAAGAAAAATCAGCTCTCATGAAATATAAAAGCTTAATGTTCTAAAATAAGAAAAAAAATTCAGAACATTATTAACATTAAAAGTTCAGAATACAAAGTTCAATGATTTCGTTTCTTCTACTGTGGATGTCTTATTTATAGTAAATTGGTGGACGTTTCTCATTGATTTAGCTTGCATGATAAGCTAAGAAGTAGAATTTTTTAATAAATTCTCAATAAATCTTATATTTATAACGTAATATTATTTTTGGAATATCTTGTTGATAAAGCTAAAGGAGAATATCTCGTGAATAGATTGTACAAGAATTTTGGTTGACAAGTCTCGCCATAAATATTAAGTTTTAAATGCATGATTTTAGTAGAGAAAATATCTTGTCAATTAATTTTGTTTCTCTGAGATCTAAAATATTTAGTGAGTATTTAATGAGTTAAACAGAGAAATGATCGCAAAAAGATGTTCTTTGAATCGAGAAAACACAAAAGTTAAGTATTAAAGTGATTTCGTTTTTAGTAATGTCGATGATTAAAATAAATCAAAAAATAAATTCTAAAAAATCAATCAATAAGATCAACAGAATTCTTCCCATTTGTAATAAGGAAACTAATTATTACATGTATTAACTAATATTTTTGCGCGAGTAATGTTAATAGGGGAATTAAATTATTTTTTCCTTTTCAATTAGTATTCAATGTTACTTTCCTTTTATAGGGGGATCAATGAATTAAAATAAATTATTTGATTTGATAAAATGACTTTATATTCTTATATATCTATAGAATACATAAAATAATAAACCAAAATATTTATTTGAATTGATAAAATGACTTTATATACCATATTTTCGACAATTAGTTACCATAAATGGTTATTAATAAGATTATGTAAACCATTTGGAATCTAAAATATTTATTTGAATTAATAAAATGGCTTTATATCATACTTTCGACAATTAGTTACCATAAATAGTTATAAATAATATTATGTAAGTCATTTGAAAAGTGATGTTAATTGGTCATTAAATTATTTTTTTTCCTTGCAATTAGTATTCAATGGTACTTTTCTATTATAGTGGGATCGATGAATTAAATGATATATCGAAATTACAAAATAAGGTAAGTATTTAGAGGGCTTCCCTTTTTAGTAGTGTCGATGGAAAAAATAAATCAAAAGAAATTCTAAAAAATCAACCAATAGAATCGATAGAATTCTTATGAGAAAGGCTGTGAGAGTGCCAGCTGGCAAATGTACTTTCTTTTAATATATAGAAGGATTATAATAAATAAAATTAAAAATCATCGGCCAATAAAATTATAATAATTAAGAGTTCATTTATGATCGACACGTAATAAAAATCACTTATGTGACTTCTCAATCAATATATAGTAAATTTATTTTTTATAAATAATTTATAACATTCTGTAAATTATTTTAAAATTCTGATAAATTTATTCTTTAAACAACGATAAATAATCTAAATATAATGTTAATAAACATTTTTGGATTTTTTAATATTTAAAATAATTATTATATAATTATATTCGAATACAATTCATCAAGTAGAGTATAAAACTATTATAATTATCTTATATAAAATTTCGTTCATTATATTTTATAGTTTATAAATATTAAAAGTAAGAAATAAAATATTATTAATCTTTCTATAATTTCTATATTTGAGAAGCTTTCCAAATTTCGAATATGAATGCCTTGTCCATAAAGTATGTCATTGTTAAGACCGTATTAATTATATGGATTCAAATTTGGTAATGTTTGTGTCGATCAAATATACTATATTAATAAGACCGTATTAATTATATGGATTCAAATTTGGTAATGTTTGGTCGATTATAAAAAATAAATGAAAAAGAAATTATCAAAAATTCAACCAATAAGATTAAGAGAATTAATCCTAGAAGCTCTCTATGAATGCCACCTAAGCAAAAATCACTAAAGTGACTTCTCTTTTAATGTATAGGAGGATCTTTGAATTAAATTCGAAGAAAATTTCCAATAATTTAATACCACAAAGGTTCAATTATGTGATTTCTTTTTAAGGTTCAAGTAAGACAGTGAGGAAAACAAATTAAAGTAAAGTCTATGGAGTGTATAACAATAGAACGGTTTCCATGTATTCTCTTAATTGACGGTTTGAGTAATGGAGCGTATAACCAAATTATATAATTTTCATTTGAGGTTTTCCATCTAATCAGTAGGTGAGACGAAATAAGTTATTTTGATGCGATGTTTGAAAATGAACCACAACTTTGTTATAATTTGCTCACCAAAGTAAATGAGCTTAATTTTGTAACGGTTTGAAGTTTTGAAAAATTATAATGATTTAATGGTGCACACAATTATGAACAACACACAATTTATACAATGTTCAAAAGACATTAGAAGTTATAATGAAAAGACTTATGCAGTTACAGTAAGCTATCTATATATATAAAAAATGTTAAATTCCTCACAGCCCTCCACGTCATTGCCAGCCTGGAAAGTCGAGCGTTCTACAACCAACACGCGTCCAAACGCAAGAAGTCTCGCCGTTTCATTTAATCATATTCGTAATGGGCTTAACTTCTTTTACGTCTATGAGCTTATATTTACTTAAACTTTACAGGTATTACTTGGTGTTATTTGCGGCCCGTTAATGATGTCTCTGCGAACCTTAATTGGTGGAAACGTAAGAAAAAAATATCATCTCTCTCTCTATGCTCTTCAGGCGAAGATGACGTTCCTGCTTCCTCCATGAATCTGCAACTGCCGGAGTTATATCTTGTGTTAAATTCATTGATTCACTCATACACGATATCGTCTTCATTGCTTTATTTCGATATGAAAGGCTGTGATTTCAGTATAAATATGTGAGTATTCTTTGTTAAGCTAGATGGGCTTCACACTTAAAACCAATTGGTGATTAGTGGAGAGACCCATCCATTTTATATATTACTAAGGATCCCTTCCAATACCCGATGTGGGACACTTTGTGTCTAATACGCCCCCTCGAGATGATGGCTCTCTGAGCGTCAATCTCGGAATGCTCGGGCAAAGATCGATGGGCCAACTTTTGGGCCAGATCGATGTGGATCGGGTTGGACTGCGTGGATCGGGCTCTGATACCATGTTAAGCTAGATGGGCTTCACACTTAAAACCAATTGGTGATTAGTGGAGAGACCCATCCATCTTATATATTACTAAGGATCCCTTCCAATACCCGATGTGGGACACTTTGTGTCTAATATTCTTCTCCTTGATCTCATCTTCTCTTCAATCATCAATCTATTCTTTTTTTTTGAAAAGCTTGAATTTAGATGATTCTGGTTTCGTTTCATCTGTTTAGAAAGTTTTAGTTTAGATGATTTTGTGTTCGTTTATTGATATTTGTTGTAATTTGTTTCATCTACTCCTCTCGCAGGCAAGACTCACCAAAGGAGACGAAGAAGCTCTCGGAGAGCCTTTTGGGAGTTTTATCAAAAGGATTAGGGTTACAACATGATGCGTTAAAGGTAGGTCTCGGCGGCGAAAAGATTATGTGATGAAAATCAACAATTTTCGGGCTAACCCAAAACCAGAGACATTGGGACTGCCGGAGCACACTGATAGCATCGGACTCGTGGGAAAGAGGTTTATTTATTGAATCTTTGAGGACTCATGGGATCGATAGGCGAGCATGGTTACTACAAAATCTGCTGGGACGTCATAATATACATGTGGTATGGACACAATGATATACATACACTAGTGAGATCCTGGCTATGTCTTGTACCGAGTGATATAAAAAAAATCAACAATAATCAACTTGTGAGCTATTAAGATAACATAAATATTAGTATGTCCTATTTATGTTATATTTGAGACTTGTGAGCCATAGAAAATATATATGCAATACTTTTATATTCGCCATATTGTTTAACACAAGAACTAATTTTTAGTCCATGAATAACATTGACAAATCTTCTTACGAGACGCGTTATACGTACAAGGGCCGCTTGGTGTTATAATCCACACCCAATATTCCTTAAACCAACTAAGCGAGCTATAATAATCTCGGGGCTCTTTATATATATCAAACCAACGTCTTCCATTTGGCAAATCAAAGTAACAGTAAAACAATGATACTCCAAAGAAACTACGCTCAAAAGTAAATGACCACATCCCCTCGGGTGGGAAACTCTGGACACCTAAATCAATGTCCTTTGATTTACAATGAAACCATACTTTACTACCAAGACCGTTATAGATTCTTACCCTTCTTTCTTCGGCATGTGATAGATATGTAGTTACAAAGATAATCAATATGAAAAGTGATAGGTATCGTTTTGGAGTATCCATTTTTGTGCTAAGATGATATCGTTTGTTATTTTTGAATGAGTTATATATACAGAAGTACTAATGTATTGTAACGCATAGTCGTTGATCATTTATGTTTAGTTTCATAAATATTATACGGATGTTACTTTTGTTTCTTAATTAAGGTATATGGTCAAACTTTTTAGTGTATGAACGTTAATTAAGAGAGTTAGAAGTTTTACAAAAAGTAACCTTTTAGATTGACTCTTATGACTAATAACAGTATCCCGAGACTAAGTAATCCCCATTTCAGCATAATAAGAATAATACAGGAAGAGGATTAGTTTTCAACTTTGGGTCATTTTCATATTTTTACTAGTTTTGGACCGCCCTACGGGCGGGATGTAAATTAACAACTAATTTAGTAAATCAGAGTAAATATTTAATATTAACTTTTATTATTTAAATATACATTTTAGTTAAATTTTGTATATTTATTGTATTTGAAGTTTAAATAAACTATATTATCTGAAATTATGATTCTTAAAATAAATGTTATTTGTTACTTTTAAATATCATCTTTTTGTTAAAATTTTAAGATGATTTTCTTTTGTTAATTAATTTATGTTTTAGTTATAAATTAATAATAGATGTTTTACATAATTTCTTCTGATTTTCCAGAGTTGGATGACCAATCTGTTAGTAGGAAAGAAACAAACTTGTCAATGGATTCACAAAGATTTTGTTTTCTATAAGATTTCATATACTATAGTGCGTTTTATTGTTTTCTACTAAATTTAGTTTTTACTGTAGATTATTATTAAAATATTAGATTTTTAATTAATATATGTGACCCAAATAATAAAAATATTATACATATTTGGTAGAATTTTATATATTTTTTTGATAATCAAGTAAACCATGTTATCTGAATAAATGATTATAATTTTCAAAATAAATGTTACTGGTTAATTTTTATAATGTTATTTTGAATTTAAATTAAATTTCTTAAAAATCTATAGACTATGTGTTCTAGTCGGTTTACTGTTTACCAAATAATATTCAATCACCCAAACCATAGCAAAACTTAATTTCAACCAAATCTAACCCAAAAAGCTACTAAACCTTACCTGTTTTCTTGGTTTTCTTTAACTGATTCTCTGATTCTCTGATTCTTCTTCTATTCATGATAAAGCCATTTTAGCATCTTTATGTTCAACTAAGCACGACGTGATAACTAAAGATCTGACAGCTTACTTGGTTTATTTGTTCACCATCTGACCCACCTTTAAGAAAAAGAGTTTCAAAAAAGAAAAAACCAAAGCACGACGTGATGTTCTTTGTGACAATGCTCTACTGCTATTCCTTCAGATGCTCCATTTATCACATTGTTGTTGTCACTATAATCCTAATAATAAAATAGAAAAAAAAAACCAAAAAACACTAAAATCATGAATCTTCAATTGATGAATCACAACCAAAATTAATTATTTTTTCACTGAATCCCGCAAGTGAAGCATAAAAAATAATAAGCAGAAGAGTTATCAATACATTCGTCATATTATGATTCCCAACCCAATTGGCGAAGATAAACAAATCAAAAAGTTGTTGAAGGCAGATGATGGTAAAGTCTCAAAGAAAAAGAGAGTAGATAATGAGTATTTGGTCAAGCCCATCAGACTTGTTCATCGGTTGGGCCGATTTGCACAAGTTACACGCGATCAATCTGTAGGCCTAATCGAAGAAGTCCATTAGGTCAAGTGCTGATACAAAAAACGAGAAATGTCGACAGGAATCTCTAAGCCAAGTTCCAGGGAGGCTGAAGCCCCAAGCTTCAGGGGAGTGCTTCCATAACGTTTTTTAGAGAGATAGAGTAAGCTAGAGATAAATATGCTATTATAGCTTAACTCTTAGCCATGTAATCTCTTGTATATCTCTTTATATTTTCTAGGGCTTACATACCAAGGAACAGAGACAGTCTATGATCTTGTCAACCACATCGGAGGTTCTTTCCGATACTTCTTAATGGATGTTCTGGATCCTGGATCCACCCAGAGGTAGCGCGCTGCGGCTGTAAATTGGATGAAAAATTCTTGAGTCATGAAAATGGATTGAATCAATAGGAAAGATCAAGAGGATAACACAGTTTTGTTAGAGTTGCGGTTGACTTAACAAGTGGTATCAGAAAGTAGGAATATCCAACAAGTGGTATTAGAGGTGATATACTTTTAATAGCGGTTTTTTCGTCTGCTATAGTTAATTATAGAACAATAGCATTAGTTAGTATGCAATTGTTAAAGTTTGTAATAATATAATGTTATAATTAAATTAAATAATTCAATTGATTAAAAACTAATTAATTTAAAATAGTTGATTAAAATTAAATAAAAAATTAATTTCGAAATTTAAATTTAAATTTATTCATTGATTATAATCAGTTTACAAATAATATCAGTTTCACATTAAACCAGAAAAACATTAAACCAAATTTGGTTTAATTGTAAACCAAAAAGAAAAAGAAAAATGATAGCTAGCTACACCAAGTATCCGCCATGACATGGCTAACTATGCCAGCTATAAAAATGCATGTTTAACTAAACAACTATATGTTACGCATGACCACATCCCCTAAGTTTATGATGTTATGTAACATCATTAGCTAAATCAGAGTAACCGGTGATGTACACGGGGCATCAGACACTAAACTCTGTTAACTTTCCCGTTAAGACAGATTTTAACTAGGGCTGGGACTTAATATCCGAGATTCGGATCTGATCCTAGATCCAATTAGGATCTGCTCTGAAAATAGGATATCCAGGGTGTTCGGATCCGGATGGTAAAAATGTTGAATCCGGATCCGGATATCTAGATTTTTAGGTCCGGATATCGGAATCCAGATCCTATTTTTTTAAATATACTAAATTTAAAATTTTATTAATTATTATAATTTATTTATTAATATTTATACATTAAATTAGTCTTATAATATTATTTAATAATATTATATAAATAAATACTTTCATAAATTTTTTAATTTTTTTTTGTATTTTAGAAAACATTTTTATTTTTGTAATTATTTTTTACGGATCTGGATCCGGATCCAGATACTCGCGGGTATCATGATATCTAGACGGAAATCCGAAATCCGTATTTATGGATGGCACAGATCCGTAAACGTTCTTTTATACTGTCTACATTGACTTTGATTGGTAGAACATTAGCATTAACATTATACTTTACATTATCCAATCAATATTTGTGAGAAAATCATTTAGAAAAGCATTCATTAAATGCTAATGCTCTTAAATGCTATCAGGTAAATGCTCTCATATGAAGCTTTTAGAAGAGCATTTGCATTTATAACTTATAAATTTAAGAAAAATATATGATTAATTTAATTTTTTTTATTTAATAATATCATAAAATTATTTTTATATCCAGAAAATGAAAATTTGATTAATATTTTTAAATAGTATTTCATATTTTGGATGTCGAACATGTCTAATTTATCTTTTGGATGTTTTTAACAATGTTAGCATTCTCGGGTTTCTCAGGTTATTTTGGATTTTTTATTATTTTGGATTTTTTTGCTTAAAATAAGCAGACCCAAATTATTTCTTTTATTTTGTCTAGGTCATGTCGAAATTAAAAGAAAAATTAAAAATAAATTAAGATAAATTATTTTGGGTTAAAATTTGTCTTAACGGAAAAGTTGAGAGAGTTTAGTCTCCGACATCCACATGTACATCACCGGCTACAATGATTTAGCTAATGATGTTGGTTACATAACATCATAAACTTGGGAATTGTGGTCATGCAGAACATATAGTTGGTGTAGTTGAACATGCATTTCTATAGTTGACATGGCTAGCCTTGTGATGATGGATATTTGGCCTAGCTAGCTATCATTTTTCCAAAAAAAAAAAAAAAAAAAAAAGCCTAAAAAATCCCTAACTCTTTGCAGCGCTCCACCTCCACCGTCACCTTTACTGGATTCTCCACCGTCGACACTTCAAATACGCTGTCAGCTACGCCATCTGCTGTCTTCTTTTATCATCCACCACCACCATCATGAACTCTTTCACCAATTCTCCGACAGAATCCGACACCGCTCCGACTCCACTCCCTCTTCGAATCTACAGCTTACAGGGAGGTGGCAGCTGCCCCACAAAAAAATACAGATTAGTTTATTTACATGACAATTATAAGAGATTCTGCAGCTCAGTGATTAATTCTTTCATTTTGCCCCCAGTCTCATGTTTGATTCTCCATTAGTTTCCTATTTTCCTTTAACGTGCTTTTAATTATACTAGATGCGATGTCCGCGCTACGCGCAGAAAATGTTTGTTGTTTAATTGTTTTATGATGAAAAATTGTTAAAAATATATTTTATTTGTTGAGTTTAACTAATTTTTGTTGGAAGCGTTAAAGAAATACTAATTTTCCATGGAATAGTTTTTTGTATCCTTAATAAATTTGAATTTGTTGGGTAGAAATGAGAAAACAAAATAGAATGATGGATACAGTATGTGTGTTATAATATATTATTTTTGAATTAAATTCGAAGAAAATTTCCAATAATTTAATATCACAAAGGTTCAATTATGTGATTTCTTTTTAAGGTTCAAGTAAGACAATGAGGAAAACAAATTAAAGTAAAGTCTATGGAGCGTATAACAATAGAACGGTTTCCAGGTATTCTCTTAATTGAATGGTTTGAGTAATGGAGCGTATAACCAAATTATATAATTTTCGTTTGAAGTTTTCCATCTAATCAGTAGGTGAGACGAAATAAGTTATTTTGATGCGATGTTTGAAAATGAACCACAACTATTTGCTATAATTTGCTCACCAAAGTAATGAGCTTAATTTTGTAACGGTTTGAAGTTTTGAAAAATATAAGGATTTAATGGTGCAAACAATTATGAACAACACACAATTTATACAATGTTCAAAAGACATCTATCTTATTAAATCAGAAACATTACAACTTCTTCTAGGTGGATTTTAAAGGTGGACCTCATATATTTAAATTAAATGTCTCATTCTTTATATATAATACGTATCATAGTCTAACCTTGCATTGATGTATTTCCTTAAATACAATTCTTCTTTTTGTCCAAATTTCATATATGGTTTTCACATTTATTACATGTCGATTTAAATAAAATAGATACTAATAATACTAAAAATATTAATCTTACTAGAATTACCCTATACAATTCATTTTAAATTGATCAGTATACTTTTATTGACCATATTGATTTTATTAGTACGAATAACATTAGGTAGATAAGTCATAGACACATACATAAAAATTTGACTATTCTTTAACTACGTTGGGCCTAATCTGCTTTCTAAAACAAATAACACATACCTTTATATATTGTATAGAATATAGTAATATTGTATAGTATTATACTTATACAATAATACTAAAAACAAACCAAACTAAAATATAATATATATCGAAAATACTTTGAACAACTACACACAAAATATATTAGATCTCAGAGATAAAATTCACTTTAAAATTATGTAATAATTATTTTAAAAAATTAAACTTTGTAATGTACAAAAACATAAATTTTATATCAAATTTTGTGTTACAATAAAAAGACACAATTCGCGCTTACAAAGTGTTTATACATACGAAAGACAGTTTTGGTATTGTTTTTTAAACACAAAATTGAATTATACAAACTCGATACTACATAAAACTAAACAATATAGAATACATTTTAAAAATAAAACACGTGCGGTGCGCATGACCTTTGCGAAAATCGTAAATATGTTTATATAATATATAAATATATTATGTTACACATATTTTCATATAAATAATACCCGAATGTAAGTTTTGTATGATAAATATTGAAAATACAAAATATATAGCCCTATATATTTAAAATAATATATAAAATATCTAATTTACATTATCATAAAATTTTAAAATCAAATTTAGTAATTAAACACATTACTTATACACATTAGTACACATTGTTATTTATCAAAATTTTATATTAATACACTTGCAATCATGTATAAGATTTAGTACAAATAAAGATAAAAAATTGATTCCCGCTCGGTCGAGCGGGTCATCATCTAGTTAGAAGTTATAATGAAAAACAATTATGAACAACACACAATTTTTTTTTTTTGAAAAGCTTGAATTTAGATGATTCTGGTTTCGTTTCATCTGTTTAGAAAGTTTTAGTTTAGATGATTTTGTGTTCGTTTATTGATATTTGTTGTAATTTGTTTCATCTACTCCTCTCGCAGGCAAGACTCACCAAAGGAGACGAAGAAGCTCTCGGAGAGCCTTTTGGGGGTTTATCAGAAGGATTAGGGTTACAACATGATGCGTTAAAGGTAGGTCTCGGCGGCGAAAAGATTATGTGATGAGAATCAACAATTTTCGGGCTAACCCAAAACCAGAGACATTGGGACTGCCGGAGCACACTGATAGCATCGCGCTCGCACTCATCCTCACAAATGAAGTTCCGGGTCTTCAGATTTTCAATGACGATCTATGTCCAGTACATTCCCTCCGCCATAACCGTCACCACAATCTGGTATGTTTACATACATATAATGAATTCCAGAACATGATGTTCATAGTACCATGATTTATTTTATTTCTGAAATACATATCACTATATTATATTACTTCTTTGGTGGATTTTTGGAGGCTGAGCAATGGGAAGTACAAGAATGTGTTGCACAGAGTGACGGTGGATAAAGAAAAGCAGAGGATGTCGTGGCCTGTTTTTGTCGATGCTAATCCTGATGTCGTTATCGGACCATTGCTGGAGCTCATTACCAACGATAGTCCTTCTATCTTCAAATACCGTAGGCTTTTCAAGCTTCCTGTTGACTAATCAAAATGATAATTAGTTCCTTTTACGAATTAAAATGCAAGTCATGTTTGTGTTTATACTACTACTATTGTACTACATATTGTAATATTTATTTCTAGATAAAAGTTTAAATAAAAGAATATGATTCAAAGTTTATACAAATAATAAGATGAGCTTTTTTATGAATGCTTTCACAGATTTTATTTTAGTTAAAAATGGGATTTGTCGGCCAACAATATTAATTACTTGCACAGATTATCGTCACACATGACATAGTCCTTTAAGAGCATGTCCAACAGCATTATGTAAGGGAGTTCTTAAATTTAAAAGGAAACAAAAAAATTAACAAAATTAGGAGAGATATAGATTTTATATCTAAAATGAAGTGTGTTAAGAGCATCCTTAATAGTATAAGTGGAAGGATATAGCTTAGGTATAAAAAATTAATAAAATAATGTAAAAAATAAAGTTTAATAATAATTAGTAGTAAGATAAGTGGGAGATACTAGCCAAAATGATTCTTGTGTAGAACCCAAAATATACCTCTCTCATCACTTATTCAATTTTTTCCTTTTATTATAATGCTCTAAGATGCATTGAAATATACTGATAAAGATGCTCTAAGAACCTCTTACATCCCTATTTGCCACAGTTAGTGCTCTGTTGTAATACATTCAACAATTGTTTCAACCAGTTAGATTTTTAAATATCCATCTGAAAGCTAAGAACATGTTTTACAAGTTTGCATAGTGCATCTTCTCGACTGCTCATTGATACGACCAAATTCACTTTTATACCAGTATTTTTTTTTTTGACAAAGCAACTCTACCAATATTCTAAACGTAACATTTTTTTTGTTAAAGCTCTAAACGTAATTTTGCATGGGACTTTTAGAAACTCACAGATAACTACCATAAAAAGTATATATAAATAAGTTTGAGCGTTTGGGTATTCATTTGTGCTCAGTTCAAGTCTCGGATTCATTTCGGATATATTTGTGTTTTGGGGTTAAAAATTTCAACCATATTCGGAAATTTTATAAATTTGATATTATTTTTAGTTTAAAGTAAACTGAATATTTTTACACGTATAAGAAAGTACAATATATCTTTCAATTGATCTTTACTTGCTTAACAAAGATTAATATAGACAAAGATAAGTTATATAACAACACCAATTACAATAATTGATGTTAAAACAAATATTTTGTATCGTTTATTGATAAGTGTCTCAAATTGATATCATTTGTTTTTTCTTATACTATTTATATGATGTAATATGATTATTTTGTAGTCTATACCATACACATCTCTTACAAATACAAATTGAAAACACAAACCATAAAAATATACAAAAAAATAATAACTTAGATTATAAGTAAAGTATATCTCGCCCGTAGGGTGGGCCGATCCTAATACCAAATATTTAATTTTCCTGATAGATAAAGCTGTAGTTCGCGTGGAAATTTTACTTTTATTTATCATTTATTTATTTGTCTCTTTTTATGTATCTTTATCAATTTTTCAATTAAAATTGTTTGATGTTATGATATTCAGCTTTTTATTGTTAAGGTTAGCCAACTTTCATAGTTGAAAAAGTTTAAGAGAAGATATTTTCATTTTAGTGGTTTAGATCTTTTGATCTGTTTGTTTTAATTTAGGCCATAGTTGAGATAATTTTATTTATACTCTTATTCTGCTTCTCCAATTATTTAATATTGTTGTGCTTGTTTGTACATATTAGTATTGGATTTTTGCTTGAAGAGACTTTAGAATTCAAGAAATAAATTTTTGTTTTTACATATTTATTTGGATAAAATTACTTTAAATCTTTTGTTTACTGAAACAATATTTCATTTTTTATAAAACAAAATCATTATTTTATTATTTATTTATTACATTTTTAATTTTGTGTTTTCGATTGTTTTTGAAATATTTATTTTTGTTATTTTTTATTTTGTTATGTTATTTTATCAATTTTGTTTTAATTTAGATGGTGTGAGTTTGGTGGCCAGAAATAATAAAAAAAAATCATCCAATTTATTTATTTTTTATCTTTTATTTCATTATTGTTTTCCTTACCTAATTCAATTTTTTTTAAAGTATGAGCAATTCTGACCAAATGAAAGAATAACTTTCCATATATTCAATTTTCTTTATCTTGTTAAATTTGCGAAATCTGAAAAAGCAACATCATAAATAGATTTTTTTTCTCTTTTTCTCCTATGAAATTTTTCTGTATATTCATAAATTTTATGTATTATTAAATTATATGTGTACTTTAACTACATCATTATCAGAGAAATACTAATTTTACCACAAATTTGATATAACTTTTCAAATTTATTTTTAAATGATCATTTTCATAAATACCGTAAACTGTTGTTGAAAGAAATTAAACTAATCATTTTAAATCATTTATAAATGTTTAGTAATCATTTATAATATTTTATAAACCTTATCACTCCTCTTTAAATACAAAACCCCAAACAATAGTCACAAAATCATAAACTCAAATGTTATGACATATTTGAGTGATGATTTGTTTTTGGAAAATAGTAGCCAATTTATGGTATTTAAGCAGTTTTTAATTATTCTTTTGTTATTAAGTTTTTTCATCTTATTCCAAAAATGTTTTTAACCTTAGTCAAGTTATTTTATGTATTTTAACTAAATTTTCATTTTACTATATTTTATATTTTTACTTTTTCTTCTCAAAATTATTATTAAATATTCTATTGTATATTAGTTTTTGGTTTTGTTTCCCATCATTTTCTGGTTATTTTTTTCTAAATTTTATTTTTTATTATAAAATATATATTTGTGAAATTTACCTTGTTTTTATTTCCAAGTTTGATGAAATGTGAAATTATTTAAATTTTACTTATTTGTTTTACAGAGTTCTCAGATTTTAGATATATTATGTATTTCACTAAATTATTATTTACTAAGAGAATGATGTACTGTTGGATTGAAAATAAATTATCTATTTAAATGAATTATTAATTATTAAATGTTTTTTTATAGATTTGATCATAAAAATGAAAAATGGAAGACAATTCATATTTTTTTAAAAATTACTTACTTGGTGGCGCGACTAAGATATAGTGACAATAGAAGACTAAGATATAGTTACCGTAGAAATCAGAAACAAAAACATAAATCTGTCTACCGCATTAATGGGACAATGCTGGGATCTTAGCTATGACATGGAAGTTTGACACCCTTTCTCTGCCGCTTTTGAAAACTATGCGTCTCACTTGTCTTTTCCAGATGCAGTGTCATCATTGGTTTGTAAGGTTGGTTGATTCGTACTTTTAAATGTTATCATCAATAACACAGAAGACCCTGACTATCTTGCTAGTTAACTTGAAATTAAAATTAGTGCGCTTGACTTGAAGTTGCATAGGCGTCCAACAATGTCTTGGAAACACTGTGGTGTTCTTATGGCTGCTTCTTCATTGGGAGCACACTCAGGAGACTTATCGATATCTAGTGTTACACTTATTGATTATAAGTATCTCTCTGATCTCGTTCAAGACGAATGGCGCTTGTCTACCAACCAGCTTCATTGCAGCTTTGTAGAAGATGGCAAAGGTTGCCTCATCAGTCATCACCACCGTCATCAGATACATTAACCTCAAACCAATAACTATATATATATAGCATACGATGAGTCATATGACTTGCGAATAATATATATATATATAAGACATAAGGGGAGCTGTAGATTCATTGATGATGCTAACAGAACTGTTTGAAAACACTTACGCAGAGGAGCTTTTGATAGCTGGTGTGGCATCTCCATCTGATCCAAACCTAGCTCGAACATGGCTAAATATGAAACGTGTTTATATAAAGTAATTTCGAGAGCGGTGGACGATGACATGGTTTGGCATTCATATTGTAGTACTTATAACTGGAGTGACGATGGAGAAACATGCTGACCAAAACTAATGAATGGTGGCAGGGTATGAAGCATATATTGTAGACACACTGAAGATTTTTTTGGTGAGAACGGAAGGTTTATTCACGATTACCTTGATAGATATTTATCTGTCACACTGACGTAGGAATCAAAGAAAGAGTCGTGGGGAATATGTGGAGCTAAGGGTTACAACACCTGAAAGTATAGATGGAAATGGTATGGTTATACACATCCGTAGAGAAGTCTTTAATGTGTAATTTTCAAGTCTATAAATAACTAAAATTACTATATGAAACATAAAGATGGAAAGAGACGTAATTTAGAGTGGTTAGCAAGAGTACTGATGGTTTTGTCTCGACGCTTGCTCCTAAAGTATTCACTGTCTGACTAATAGGACTCGACGCAATGTTTATAGCCTCAACTCTGTCCATGAAAGCAACCTTCAGGAAGAAACAGATATTGTAAGGCGAATGAAGAATAGCGCCTAATGTTCCACTGAGACGTTTCAGAGTGGTCAAAGCTTGAACTGCCGTAAAGTTGCTTTCTCGAAAACTCCTTTCACCTTCTGTTTTGCAAGTGACTTCTACTTTCAGAGAGGTATGATTCTTATACCTACTTGATGTCTACAACATCTCTCTCCGTCAAACCAGAAACCTCCATGAGTGGTTAAGAATGTTCTTTCAAGTACATCTCTTGAAACTCTCAGAATGATATAACCTGCAATGTTATCCTTTTAACCATAGATTTATTTAAATAAGGAAGTTGTAAGAAGGGAGAACTAAGAGCAACATAAACAACAACATTAATATAACTGAAAGTTTCTTAAACGTTTTGGGCAAAAGTATACTTGCAGAAAAATCTTAATACCTGAACAATTCACTGAGAGAGCTCCATTACTCAGAGTTGAGGATTTAACCATCCATGGCCTTGCTCATAGCGGGACTAACCACCATTTGCAGTAAAGCACAGTATCATAAATTTTCTATATTTAAGCATAAAGCCGAAAACCTTTAGCATCTTATGTAAACGGACTGATATAGAGTTTGATGACATCATCAACAATAAAATCTTCAAGAAGACGAAGTGCAAACTCTAGCACACGCTTAAAATCATTTTGCAGAGTCTGAGATAAAATAGCTGACTATCGGATTCTCCAAGAATAATTTGTGACCTTTGTATTTTTCAAGAAGAGCATCTATCTTGTTACGAAAACTGCTCCAGAAACGCTTCTGGGGATGTACTTAAGCAACGGAAAAGACTCTCAAGAAGTTTCAGAATCCATGATCAAGCTTCCGTGTGCCCGATTATGACTTTCCTTTTCTGATTTTTTTTCTTTCTCGTCCACCTATATAGTATCAATTTCTTTCCTCAAGTAGTCACATTGCCTTTCCTTTAATCCTTTTGTTTTTTCACATACAGTCAAACATCTATAAATTAATAAAGTTGGGACTATACCAAAACTATATTTTTTTATTAATTTATAGAGATTATTAATTTATCGAGATACTAATTGAAACAAAAAATCAATTTGGAACTATAAAATTATATTAATTTATAGAGATATTAATCTATCGATTATTAATTTAAAGAGGTTATACTGTAGTAACTTTTTTTGTCATTCAAACTTTCGATATTTTGTTTTCCAAATAAATTATTCTATTATTTTTACTTCATTTTTTTGTTTGTGAATTCATCTTATATTCCTTTTCAAAAAATTATTCTAGTTGCATTAGTTTAACATTAATTTTTAGACATATAAAAATACTTAATAATATTAAATATAAATATATTTATTAATTAATTAATTTATATGCATCAACTCAAATTATTTTCTAGATTCGCCACTGTCTAGTGAGATATCCCAGGTGAAGACGAATGGATCTGAGAAGCGATGCTGGTGTGACGAGCGGACGTACCGTCATCTTCTTCAGCCTCTCATGTGTTGAATCGACCCTAAAACAAAACAAAGATGAAGGAGATGAAAGAGTAAGAAGAAAAAGTTTTGATTTTGTTGATAGAGATTAAAGATTGAGAGATAATCTATGGAGAGATGAGTTTCATATGTTCTGACACCATTCAGGTTTAGTTAAAATATCCAGCAATAAAACAGTACATCTGTTGGCTCGAAAAGGACCACCAAATTGTCTTTTAGTTTTTTCTCATAGTGAATTCCAACATAGTATTTAGACTATGTTTTTAAGTTGATAAAAATTCAGACTATAATCTCCTGAATCTCCTTCATAGCTAAAAGAAAAAGCGTGGCCCATTACTTTATCAAGCCCATAAAAGAACGATGAACTGCATAATGGATAAATATGATTTCAGTTTATTTTCCTCCAAGAATCCTCGCTCCTCCGTTGAGAAATCGAAATCAAGAATCTCATTCATACATTGGTTTTCAACCAGGAATCTCGAACTTTGATCCCGTCGTTGAGCGGCGAATAGAGAAGGCTGTTTCTCCGCTTAGAAGAGACGAATTTGCGTTTATAAACTTTGGATCGATTCTGTATAATTGGTTGGCGTTAGGGTTTTCATTTATTCGCGATTAATGAAACCGCACGAGGAATGGGTGGATGGGTCTTGGACCGTGGACTGCGTTTGCGGTGTGAGTTTCGACGATGGTAAAGAGATGGTGAACTGTGATGAATGTGGCGTTTGGGTTCACACGTGGTGCTCACGTTATGTTAAAGGAGATGATCTCTTTGCTTGTTACAAGTGCAAGATCAAAACCAATAGGTTGCGGATGGAGAGTATATTGAATCAGGGTCGTGCCTTTCAGAGTTTTAGGGAATGTACAGAGATCCCAATTGAAGAAAGGGTTCATGTTCAAGGAGTGCCAGGTGGAGATTTGGATTTGTTTGAAGGTTTCTCGTCTGTTTTCTCTCGCCAGCTGTGGAAATGTACTGGTTACGTGCCTAAGAAGTTTAGGTTTCCTTGTTGGGATGATCAGAAGGGAGCTTTGTTACCTATGTTTGAAGAAAATGATGTAGCTGGTCCTACTAATGATAAGCTTGGTTATAGAGGAATGGCAGTGAAGCGTTGTCAGAGAGATGATGTGAGCTTGCTGTGTTCATTGAGTACAGATAATAGGAGAAGAGAAGATTGTGAAGATCGAGTAAAGAAGAAGGTCAAAGTTGAGAACAAAGAGGAAGAAGAAGATGATAAGAACGATTTGGTGGGCAAAACCACCCTGAAATTGCAATAGGAAGTCTTTGATTAAGAGATAAAGGAGAATGAGACCTAGAAGGAGATATGCCTTGGGTTGGCTTCTTTAGGTGTGGACCAAGTTATAGTTTTTTTTTTTGCAATGATCATGTGACAAACCTTATAATTTTCTTAGTATCCAGAATTCACCCTTGTTGAGCTTGTATAGGGGACCTCCAAAAATATGTTATGAATATGAAAGCTTTGGTGAAACATATGCTAATTGTAACAGAACTATAGGAGATGTGTGAAACCGCTTTGTGCTTGATGGAACATTATTACCAAGAAATATATTTTCTTTTTAGTTTTTTTGCATTAAAGAAACAACATTCTTGGAAGAAAAAGAAAATTAAAAATATCGACTGCTTTGTACAAGAGAACTCTGCTTGGGTCATCAAGGCTCAAAGGAAAAAGATAACCACAATGACTCTTCTTCATCTTCTGCTGCCTCCAGTTCGCTCTGCTGTTGACATGCAGATTAGGGACTGCCTCCTCTCGATACCGCCTTCTCCACGCCTGCAGCCGTCCATGCTTCAGGTCTTCTTCGAATGCGCCATGACTCTTCTTCTGATCTTTTCCTTTCCCTCTTTCTCGCTCAAATAAGTTGCTAAAAAACATGTAAAGTCTTGAAAATGGTATGAAATTTAACAGGATTACCCAAAAAAAAGGTAATCTATTACGAAGCATTTACATCGAATGGTGATAGGTATATTTTGGTGAGTTTCAATGTTAGGTATGAGAAATTTAATGATGTTCAAGTTCCAAAAACATTGAGGATTCAATGTAGAGATTTGACTCTTGTAAACTACCATGGGAAGCTAGGATTCTTATGTTGGAACCACCAGGATGTAGATTTGTGGGTTATGGGGAATGCTGAGGAACAAGAGTGGTCGATGGTCACATTATTTTCCATGCTTCAAGATCTGCCAAGTGATATCCAGTTTTCGAGTGTCACACATCCTAGTGGTGAAATCATTATAGTCCATAAAACATGTGATGATACTGACTTCCCGTTAGCTGTTTGTTAGTTATAATACTAAACGGAGCACTCGTAGAAGAGTTGAAATAAAAATACAACATCAGAAAAAAACAATGTCTTGGGTGGTTTTATCCAGTTCTGGATTGTCACACAGATCATGTTGAGAATACTATGCGGTTGTAATTTCGTTTCATTAGTTGAATTCCAACTCGTGTGCTATTATGTTATGATATAGTATTATCTGAATATGACAGAAACGCAAATGGAGTGAGAGGTAACAATTCAAAATTATATATGGATTCAAGACTCTCCTACAAGTTTTTGACACTAGAACCTATTGTGAGATTAATGTCCTTAGTGGATGAAGCATGGGCCTTGCACTGCATGCATGTGCAGAAGATAAAGGTTGTGACTTGTGATGAGTTTCACGTCTTCTGAGACTCTCTTACAACGAGATTCATGCCATCTATATTATTAAAATCAACTACACAACTGAATTGTTTGGAAACAAATATACTAGAATAAATGAGATATGTTTGGAAACATAAATAGTAGAAATGTTTACTTTTTTTTATTTACACATCTTACCAATGTATTTTCAATAAATTAATAATAAATGAGAATTATTTGAAAACATGAATAACATTTTTAATAATTCTTTTTATTTACACATTTAGTCATTGTTTTTACAGTAAATTAAACAATATCCTTTCTATATTTCTTTTTATTTACAATTTTGTCGCAATATTTACAATTCTTTATGGTGAAAATAAAAACACAAACTTAAGTATAAATAGTATATTATAGGGGCCTCTATATTATATAAAAAAAATGAAATACAGTATTATTATCTTATTTAATTTAGTCAAATATAAAAATTTCAAAAGTTCAATTTTCAAAAAAAAAATATCAGAAATTAAGAATAATTCATAGAAAACTAATGTAAAAATTAAAATTTTGAAACATGAATAAAAGTATGTCAAGAATAAAAAAGTAATGGCTTATGTTATTAATAAAAATTGGAAATCCATTATATTAGAAAAACTATCTACTTGGATCAGTTTTAAAATATACAAAAAACATTTTTTGTCTAAAGTAATCATAAAATAAAATTGAAAATTTTATATAAATATTTCAAATCAAAATAATAATTTAAGCTTGATTTATATCAAAAATTGATTTAACATATGCATATATTCAAAATTTTATTTTTACTGAAATATTTTCCAATAACCATTATTAAAAATGTTTTCAATATATATAAGAAAAATATAACAAGAAGACCAATTTCATATACCAACTTAAAATGTGGTTTTTATGTGATAATTTATAAGATCTTTCACGTTATTAATTATTTGAAAGCATTTATTAAATTAAACCTCAAAATAAAATCAAGTTGAAATAACAAATTATTAAATCAACAAAATCATGATACGAGTCTGAATTATCTTAACTCTTTAAAAAAATAGTTTCATTTAAAATAAAAGCTTAATCACATAAACTAAATTAAGTAGAATTATATTTTTTTTTTTTGAAATGCACAAATGAATTTTTCAATACCGAGAGTGTTGAAGATATAAAATATATTATTTAAATTAAAAAAATTAGTGTAAAATAAGTTTAACTTTGGGTTAAATAAATAAAATCATATAACGGGTTAGAATTATTTAGAGTCTTCAAAAATTTAGTCATATTTAAAATAAGTAAATAAGTCATAGAAGTAAATTTAGTTTAAGAGAAATTTCATAAAAATTTAAAATATAAAATTTATTAAAAATCAAAATTTTTATTACGTAAAATAATTTTCCAACAAAATATATACCCGCCCTTAAAAAGGCGGGTCAAAATCTAGTATGATTTAGAGTTAAGTGGTAGAGTTTTGAGAATGGAGTTTCAAATTTTTAATAAATAAAAATAAATATTAAAATTTTTAAAATAAAAAAAAAAACTTTTTAGTCATTTTAAAATTATTTTGTGTCAAAAAATTTTAAAAGACTATTCAAGAAAATTGTCTATAAAATAATGCTATTTTAGAGATATATAATCAAATAACTTACTTTTTAGAAATATAAAATAGCAAAATATATTAGAAATGGTCTAAACATAAGATTAGTTTTTCTCAACTACCAATTCTCTCTATTGAAATTTTTACAAAAGAGTATAAGAACGTCACCGCTGATATAATATCTTAACATATTAATATTAAAATAATATATTGAAATCAAATATAAAAAATTCGACCAATACTAAAAATGACAATTAGTGAAGCCAGGAATTCAAGGAATTCATTCAGAGTTTCTACTAGTAAAAATGTCACATACGCAAAACTTTGTTAATAGAAAAACAATACTACAAATCCAAGAGTAACCAACTCATCATATAAGCTTTGTGTTTTTCTCATACACTAGGCAAAAAAAGGGACTGAAAGATAGAACAAAAGAAGAGCCAAGGTCTTTCACTACTCATCAAAGACGATCTTCTTCCCTGCAATGGCAATACAAAAGCATAAGTTTATGAGACGAGATTCTACAAGTCACAAAGAAGTTTCATGGAACGAGGAGATGAACAAACCTTGGGCTGCTGAGGCAACAACGCTATCTTTGCTGGGTGTTGTACGGTCACCATTGCCTCTTCCAGGTCCTCTTTTGAGGCTGTCACGGTCGCCACGTTCAGGTCCTCTCTTAGAGGTGTCATCATTGCTGCCACGGCCACTATTCCCATCAGCATTCTTTTCTTTTGGTCTAGCTTCAATCACCACAATGTTCCGTCCTCCTAGTGCACTTCCGTTTAGTTCCAATGCCTTGATGAACCCATCCTCACTAAAATCAAGGTAAGCCACCCTGAAAGATTAAGAAAACATATGTTCCATGAGTCATCATCATCATCATTGACCAAAGTACCAAAGAAGAGTTAGTTACTAACCCCTTGCTATCACCAGTCTCTTGGTAATAAGGAAGAGAAATCCTTTTGATCTCTCCACAAGCACCAAAATGATTTCTCAAGGAAGTTTTCATCTGTGCAATGTTTCAGAAACAGATTAATTTTTATCGCAACATGTAAGAAGAAATTGGTTTCAAAAGAAAGTTGGAAGATCATGAGGAGGGAGGATCATTACATCATCTTCACTCACAGACTTGTTGAATCCGGTAACAAAAATCGTTTTAACTTTGTTTCCTGGACGTGAAGCAGGTCTCGCCTTAGCAAAATCAAGCAGAATATTGCGTCCTAGTAATGGTTTACCATTCAGTTCCAATGCCTACATGTTCCAAAACAACCAATCAACTATACATACATCCAGAATCAGATTCGCAATTGTAACGACTCCAACGTAAAAAGAAGAGCAATAACTTACCTTGTGAGCAGCTTCTTCAGAAGCAAACTCTACATGTGCGAATCCCTTAGCAAGTCTAACATCGACGATTTCACCAACTTCTTTGAAGAATTTCTCTCTGTTTAATGAGTTATAATAAGTATTTGAAGCTTTCTATCTGAAGAAGAAAACAGTATATGTGCAGCTTACAAGTCAGATTTCTCAATTTGAAAGGGAAGATGTCCAGCAAATAGCGTCTTGGGCTGTAAAATGTAACAATTAAAACATTTAATTAGATAAAAACATAACCATAAGGAAATAACAATTCATAATCCATTATAACAGGATGGAGTTCTTACTTCTTTTGCAATTGATTTCTGCTCTGCCTCCACCATTTCACCATTAGTATTCTGTTTTTTTTTATTACAAGATAAAGATTTCAAGTTAGAATAAAGATAATGCTTTAATCCTACATTCTATACAGGACTGACACTAATGCAACTGAAAAAAAAATAATAAAAAGAAAATAGCTTGGTGGAAGAAAGAAAGAACCTACCTTCTTATTCTTCTTCTTCTTCTTCTTCTTCTTTTTCTTTGGTGGTGGAGCCTTTTCAACAGCTTGAATCAACTCTTTCTTCTGCTTTTTGGGATCCTTTGGGATGTCTGAATCAACTTCCGCATCTCTCTTATCTTAAAAAGTAAACAAGACAAACCAAGTCAAAACTCTCAAGTACTCAACCATAAAGCACCAATAACTAATTCAACTACAAAGCTGTTGCCTTTTCATCGTCGTCCACAAACAGAGGGAACGATACAAGTCGAACACACAAAATCACAAAGCCAGAACCCAAACATAGAACAAACAGCTAAGAATCTTACTTTTCTTCGATGGCTTCGTCTTTGAGTCAAGTGGTGCTGCTGCTTCGACCTAGAACATCCCCCCAAACAAACAAACATTGTTTCGATTACTTACCCACCAAAGTTACAGACAAAATCTAGAAGAAGGAGAGAGAGAAAGAAGACTACTTTGGTAATGGATTCTTTCTTAGACTTGGCCATGGCTGGCGACTGCTGCTGTGCTGTTTTAGGGTTTTCGAGCGGTTTGCTGCGAACAGAGTTTTGGGTGTTTAGAGGGGTTTTAGGGAAGTTGTGCTTTAAAAAATGTCTACTTTCTATAGGGCTGGCTGTACCAGAAAACTATTTTTTTTAAGTCACAATAACATAACATAAATAACTCATAATAGAGGGACCAAAATATAATAACAAAAAAAAAACTGGGAGACTAAAGATAATGCAAAAAGTACTAAAATTTTATCTCTTCTCCCTTCTTACTTCCGATCAAAAACTCCACCGGTGTCTACCGGTACCGGAGATTGTTTCTCATCAGAGTTACCGGTAGGTTAAAGTTCGTAGCTTTAAGGGAGCTGATAGTTGTGTTCCTGCGAATCATCAACGTGGTTGTGTCATTGTTCTGTTTGCTTTGGTTGATTAACCAGATGATTGCTGGGATTGTCTTCTCTAATTGATACATTTCTGATTCTTCAACTCTCGTTGTTAGTAGTCTAGGATTAACTGAAGAAGAAGAAGCCATGGAAGACTCTTCCCAGGTTTTTGGAACTTTCTCTCTCTCTCTGGTCCATTTCACTGCATTGTATTGAGGGTTTCTTGCTTATGATGCCTCAGTGTGTGTGTGTGTGTGTCTTAGTGTTTAGTGTTTTGTTTACACATTTGAGGTCATAAGCTAGTGACTGCATCTCATACTAATAGTAGATTTATCATAGAGTCATAGACGCATAGTGGGACTGTTTGTCTTGCGTAGCTTTGAAAGAGCGAACTGAAAAACAGCTTCATGCCTGAAAATATATAATTGTTTTTAACTTTTTTTTTCCATTCTCCAGGGGAGTTTTGTTACAACCATAAACGAAGATTATGAATCAGTTTGCTGGGGCTGTGGACTAAACCTTGTTCTTCCATCCTACGCCCCTGTTTTCAAGTGTGGCTGGTGTGGCGCAATCACGAATCTGAATCCTGTCAGACCTGAAACCAGAAGCTTCGGGTTGAGACGTATCCGTGACCGCTGTTTCGTCGCTATTCTTGCTGTTTTCATGCTCTTTGTCATTTGTAAGTAAATTCGTCTAAGAATAACACCAATCTAGAAATGATATCTACCATTCTCCTGCTGAATATACTCTTTTTTTTGGTAATAAACTGTAGGTGGTGGGATTTGGGCAGCGTATCCGGTCGTGTTTTCGATCAGCTTGGTTTGCGGGATTTTCCATTCTGTTATAGCAGTGTCTCTGGGGATATCAACGTTATCAACATTCATGGTTGTTGCTATTAAATGCGCGGGGAAACCGATTGATATTGTTTATGGAACCCACCCTGGAGTAGGGAACGGCGCACTTAACAACTTTACCTTTTGTCACACCTGCTCCAAACCAAAGTCACCTAGAACCCATCACTGTCGCACTTGTGGCATGTGTGTCCTCGACATGGATCATCATTGCCCCTTTGTAAGTATGAATCACAGACTTAGTACCAAGGCTAATGACTTTATCAATCATAGACTACTTAGTTAAAAGACTTGTTTATCAACAACACCTTGACCTGTGTCCTTTGTTTGTTGTTTAAGAGGTTAAGGCTAATGACTCTCCTTCCTTGGTGTTGTATTTGCAGATTGGTAACTGTGTTGGTGCGGGTAATCACAAAAACTTCATCGCCTTCCTTATCTCGGCCATTATAAGCACAAGCTACGCTTCTGTTATGTGTGTGTATTCCCTGATTCATATCTTGCCATCCCTAGAAAATGGAGCAGCGTATGCATCACATGCTAGTAGTGTATCGATTCTGAGAGGGGTGAAGAGTATCGTGCTTGCTTACATATCCAATGATAACTTCATCTCTCTTCGAGGCCTTGTTCTATTGTACCTCTTTGTGGCGAGTGTTTCCGTGGCCATTGGGTTAAGTGTTTTGCTATGGCAGCAGCTTAGCTATATCTACGAAGGCAAGACTTACTTGAGCCATTTAGGTTCTCAAGGAAGCGAGGAAGACGGTGAAAAGAGCTGCGGGAATCTTTTGACGTTTTTTGGATGTCCACTTCTGATCGAAAGGCATTTGCCAACTATAAGGAACTTGAGGAAGAGACATAAGACATGAGTAAAAAGAGGAGAATAGTGAGTCAGTGTTTCAACATCTACAGCTTGTTTTGGTCATTCAGAATCACCAATCATATTTGCTAACAAGTAATGAAGATGAGCAAAGTTTGTATCTATCTCATATGTGAAAACTAATGTTCATAGAATATAGTAAATTTTGTTTTCCATGCCATGAATCAATTATAACAGTATCAGAGGGGCTGCACAAAAAGCTTGTAGCACATCATCATCAATAACTTGAGGCATTTCAAAGCTTCTGGCTAATCTTTCACACACTTGTACATAGTTTTCACATATCCCACCATCATCAATACTTTTTTTTTAACTTTTTCATGCTTTGTAGCAACAAGGAAGTTGTACAAGTAAGCAGCAGCAATTTAATACACACCATTCTTCAGTAGTACAAAATGACGAGATACAGTTTTCAGCTACTTTGTCTTACGCAGGTTAGTCGTCTAGACTTCCATGATAACATAATAAATCACAAAAGGAGAGCGTTGAGGTGTGAAAGCTTAAAGCTTTGTTAACCAAACGAGATTGTAAAAATTTGTCTTCCCAGGAGCACTTCGTCTTGGCGTTAAGGCACTTAAGAGGTTAGAGTTGCCAGTCTATAGGGGCAGTGCCCATTTGCTCGAGTAGCTGGTTCGCTCGAGAGAAATGCCTGTCCAAACGTGGAACATTAATGATAACTCAGCAGTTGGGACAACATAAGCACAATGCGCAAGTCATAACATGTTTTGGAGACTCACGGAAGAGTCAGGACCGAGAGAGTTAAACTGGAGTTAAGCTAACCTGCAATTGAAGAAGCCTCTATGCGCAGACAAACCAGATGGATGAGCTGCTGTGAGAATGTGATGTTTATTCCCATCTATCAACCTGCAATGATCATAGGAAAGCTTGCAATCTCATACAAAACAGAAATGAAGATGAATAGGCTTAAATGAAAAAAAAAAGCAAACCTACTTGGATTTCTCTTGAGCGTATTTTCCCCAGAGGAGAAAGACAACACCTTCCTTCTGCTGTGAGATACTTCGAATGACAGCATCAGTGAATTGTTCCCATCCTTTCTTTGCATGTGAATTCGGCTGTTTACTCCTTACTGAATCAACAAGGCAAGATAACTAACATTTGTAAGAAGATTTGCAGGATTTTTGACGTTTAGTACTTACACGGTCACCACACGATGATGAACATTTATTTACCTGTGAGAACAGCATTCAACAGCAGAACACCCTAAAAGAGGAAGTCAAAAATGAATTACATGATCTTCTTCTCCGAGTAAACTGAAAACTGATGTAATAAATAAGCAGAGAGATCCATGTACCTGCACAGCCCATTTCTGTAGATTACCATGACGAGGGATTGAACAGCCAACATCTTTCTGAAGCTCCTTAAATATATTCAAAAGACTAGATGGAAGCTTCTCTCCTTCAGGCACAGAGAAAGACAAACCCATAGCTTGACCAGGTCCATGGTAAGGATCCTAAACCAAACAGAAGCAAAAAAAACATTAAAGTATCATAACAAGAATCCGGAAACTCTATAAAGAAACCATTGTACCTGTCCGATAATGACAGCCTTGACTCGATCAAAAGGAGTTGTATTTAGAGTATTGAAAACCAAATGCTGCGGCGGATAAATTGAAGGGCTTTTACTGTCAGCTACGATCTCACGTTCAAGGAAACAAGAAAGGGTTTTGGCGTAAGGCTTATCCAATTCACCAGGGAGAGCTTTGAGCCATGATTCTTCAACTAAGAGCTCAGCCAATGGCACGTAGGAGCTTCCTTCAGCTACACAAGATATTTGAGAGTCCGAAATCAAATTAAATCGCAAAACCCTAGAAAGTATCTCTTTTTTTGCCCAGCTCTAGCTACTGTAGTCTGTAACTGGGAGATACAAGAAGACAAGAGATCAGCTAAAAAAGGACGAACCTTTCGCTTTTGTGACCTTCTCGGAGCAGACGGCGAGGTTTCGCTTGGATTTGGCTACGGATTTGTTGAAATCGGAGCGAGAGATTTGCTCTGGTGTAAGGCCGGACGAGCCGTCGGCGACGGTTACGCGCGGCGGCGGCGGCGATTTAGCTGCAGAATCGAAACCGCGGGACCCACCGGCGGCGGAAACGGCGGGAAAGGGGGAAGAAGAGGTTTTGAGGCGTTTGGCGGGTTGAAAAAAGTCCGTTAGGGTTTTAGATGTCGAGGAAGCCATCTCCGTTTCACTTCGGAGAAAGTTCCTAACTTTTTTTTTTTCTTTTCTTTCTATTCCCGGTAAAATCCAGGAGACGAGTTTTTAGTATGGCGGGAGCGACGTATAAACCGGTACAAACCGGTTCGTGTGTCTGCACCCTTGTTAGTTTTTTTTTGGGGGGGTAAGATGCACCGCACCCTTATTCGTTATCAAGAACACTCTGCCCTTCCAATTTTAGTTTCATAATGTTTTTTCTTCTCTAAACATGCTTTCATTTGAAAATAATTACACCGTACAGAAGATTGTAAAGTGCAATGATTAAACAAAATACTACCGAACCATTACTTTGGTTGACTTTAGAGAGGGGGTAAAATGTTGTTTCTACCTTAGTCTCCTACGGTTTTCCCGTCCTCTGTTTCTTCATCAGCGAGACGTGGATTGCAGTTGTTATTCCATGTTTTTTGCCGAGGGTTTAACAGGTCTTTTTTGAAGGAGTTTTTCTCTGAAAGTGTCAAAAGATCTATTGGACCAGAACTTTCATCAAAATCCAATTGATATTTTTCTTCGCCTTCTAAGGAAGTTAAAGAGGCAAACTGATTTGGGTCCAAATCAATCCTAACCTCGGTTAAGGTTTGAGTGGCTGAAGACTCTGTTTGTTGCTTTGTTGGGGGCAGACTCCGTAAACGGAGATTCAATTATTTCATTGACAAACATAATTGTAGGTCTGACTCGTACAAGTTCTCTATCACTGAAATAGTAGCTAAAAAAAAAACAGATCATCCACATCAGTAGAATTGATCTTGTCGATCATCTTATCACAAATGCAAGATGTATCTTCTTTTGGTGTAGCTGGTTTTTCTGAAACAAGAGCATGCGAAATATGGTAGTTTTCAACTATGGTAGTTCCATAACGTTTCTTTCAACTAAGGTAGTTTTCTTGAAAAGAACATGAACAAAAGGGATCTTAGACAAATCAACATTGTCACAAAGAGATGATGGGATCTCTGAACTTTGGTTTGTATAAAAAGACAAACAAAATCTTGTATATCAGACTGGACCGCGTCACTATGTCGATAGACAAAAATAAAAAAAATTGAACAAAATCGATTATGGTATATCTACAGAACTGGAAGATGGTAAGGATAACACCCATAGACCATAGTTATACTCAGAACCCAAAGTCTACACAAATCTTAATTTATAATTTGTTTTTGAAGTTTACATCATTTTTCAGTTCACGTCTTTATTAGTGCTCAAAGAGCCAAATATCCCACAGCTCAATTCTAAGAATTTTTTTTAAGAATTAAAAAACTACCATTACAGCAAAAAGAAAACCAAAACTCTAATTCCACAGCAAAAAGAAAACCATGTGAAACTGAACCGAATCAGTCCCGATAATTAGTAAAATCTGAATGAAAATTATAAGTATAATATCAAATGAAATCCAAATTAACCAACCGAATCCGACAGCTCCAAAACGCCCAAGCCTAATCTTGGCAATCAGAGAGACATCTGCAATACATGTATAAAGCCGTGGAATGGCTGTCCATTTGCAAGAAACTTCGCTATAGTTGTTGACATGTTGCTGATCTGATCGATAAGCTGCCTGGTCACATTACTTTGGGCCGAAACAAAGTTTCTCGACCATTAAATGATGGTTATCTTGATAAAATTTTCCACTATCAGGAGTGTTTAGGTTCGAGCCTACTGAGAAATCTGCAGCAGCCGCATCTATCACTGTTGTTGACTTCATCCAGCGGTCAGTGAGTTTACATTATGGGTTGTCCATTGGATGCGTAGTTTCATCTTGTTCAGATTAGTTATTCTGTGAGACTCTGATTCTAGTCCTAGCTTCTCCGGAGTGCTGATAGTCCGCAGCGGCAGACCTCCTTCTTACATTACACTCTCTTGTTGAAGGCTACTTCTCTTTTTTCTTAATTCAAGTGGTGAATGACTAGGTGACAGATGGTAACATCACAACAAAACAGGCTCCATTAAGCAAATATTAATTATTATCATTTAAAAAACTCAGAATAGCAAAAGCTGAATAGAGACACACTCATGGGGATATATTAATAGACACAAAAACAAACTCACATAATATAGTTAGTCACCACGGTGCAGACACAATTGACAAGACAGAGAATCATAACTGTCTTCTAAATATATATAAGAACATGCTTCTAAGTTATAAGAGACATAGCCAGAGATCAAATCTCCTAAAAAGGTCTGACGCTTTGTGTTGAACGATCCATGTATTGGAAACCAGGTGGTGCTCTTTGTGTCGGATATTGAACAAACTGCTGCGAAAAACCATTGGGGTTGTTGATGTTGTTGTTGTAGCCGAACATGTCCATGTTAGTCCCAGTTCCTTGCGTCCAAAGCAACCCTGAATAATCTTCCCCGTTCATGTTGTTGATGGAATTTTCTTGCGCCCCAAGAAAGCCAGAGTAATCTTCCATATTGTAACAGTTCTGTTGAAACAGGTTTGGCAAAACATTAGCACAGTTGGTGTTGATGCTGTTGTAGGGTAACATGTTCATGCCCAGGAGCTCATCCAAACCACTTTCTTGGACACCAAGTAACCTCGAGTAACTTCCCATATTCGGATTCTGGTGTATCGCCAGTGAATTCGGTATCGGAGCCAGAGATTGCGCTTGGTTAAAAGCTGATGTAGATGGAAGTTGCGGTAACGTACTGATTCCATGGTTATACATATCCATAGCAACCTGGTTTGATTGTTGTTGAAGATGATTCATCCCAGAAGTAGTAGTAGGAGCCATGTTCGTGTAATGCACATTCCTCTGTCTCTGAGATTCAACAACACCTCGAAGCCTATGTTGCAGTTTGGTTTGAGTACACTCCAAGGACTGAATCAGTTCCGTGAGCTGCTCCACGGAGCAATTATCAAACCTCGGATCCCAATCCGGATACTTGCAACCGGATCCAAGTTTCACTTTCTTCTTCTTCTTATTATTCTTAGAATCATCCTTATCGATCTTCTTGAGAAACTGGTCAAGATCATCTTGTCCTTTGCGCCGCTTCACATCGCTTAACTGAATGTACCTTCGAGCCATGTCTTTGACCTTCTCTCTGTCTTTAGGCCATGTCTTAAGCTCTCCGCCTGATCCGTAGTAGATGACGCAGACTTCGATTCCACAGAGAATTGAAAGCTCTTGAGCTTTCTTGAAGACAGTCACTTGTCTTTTGGCTAAGCTTGTAGCTCTCAAAGAAGAAGTTTTCTGGACTAGGGTTTGTCGAATTCGCGATGAAGACGAAGAAGGTAAACAAGACAAAGAAGAAGAAGAAGACATCGTTCTGTAACTGTGTATTGAATGAAAAGAGTTGTGATTGTTATTGTGTTCGAGATTAGGGAACATATATATACGAAACATAAATAGAGATTTTCTATTTTCGGTGCCCCTTCTGTCGCTTTCGGTCATTAATGTCGAAAGATCATTAACGCTTTATCAAATATTCAGTTTACTTTTTTTATAGTATGATTTCCATTTTAATTAATTTTGATGCTAATAATATGTCTTTCGGCTAAATAATTAGGAAATCTTCACATATATACAGATTGTATGTATTAATGTATGCATGTTACACAAGTACACAACAACCGACTAATTTGGAAACTTGAGCATGATGTCATCATTGTTTGATTTACGTTATTTAACTACAAAGTCTATATGTCGTCAAAAAAAGAAACTACAAGTCTCTATAATCTACTATATTTTCTGTATATATAATTTGAATTTTGCTAACATTATTTTGCATTTTCAACTATGTATATATAATAAATAGTAGACTAAAAAGTATTGTAAATACATGATGTAGACGATATGTGTTTCATCATTTTTTAATTTACGAAAGAAAAAAAATATTTCAATTAAAAATAAAAATATATGAAAAAATAGTTATACATCTGATAGTTACCTAATCTCACAGAAAAAAAAAACTCATGGATTTCATTAATATGTGTTTGTGTATATGTATCTCGTCACAGGTTATGGCCGGGAAGCGAGGATCTCCGGACGGTGGTGATGGCTGGTGGTGTAGGTACAAACGAGTCATAGTCGGTCTAGTTTGATTCTCCCCAATGCCGCAACATGCTTTTCCAATTACACAATTTATCGATGCAAATCTTGAATCTCGGGTCATTTACTCTTATTTTCCAGTGGCCGTCGGCATAGTTCGCAGCCTCGGCTTGCCGGCGATCATATTCCAACTGAGCCTTTTCCTTGGATCGCAAGTAACAAAATTGATGAAGGTCCTACAAAACATCATCACACATTTGCTAACTCACCTCAAGTTTTCGTATAAACAGAGAAAAATGTTATATCTAATTTTTTTTTGCGGATTAATTAGTGTATTTCTTTCTTTTAATAAAACAATAAATTGTTATGTAAATGTTATGAAAGTAATATTATTCAAATCACTTCAAAATTGAGTGATGGAATGATTGTTTGATGTTAAAAAAAAACTATAAAGATTGCTCAACGCCCAAAATGATGTGTATTAGGAGTTAGTTAGGGTTTAAGACAAAGATTTGGTCGTGTGGTGTATCATACGGTCATACATGTGGCATTGCGTCCTGGACCATCCACCATCGTGGGTGAGCAATATTCGTGGCGAACTCAACGAATATGTCAGAGTTTAAGTTACAGTCATAGTCACGGTAACATAGCCACGGCTTCATTCCCAGGTAATGAAGAACATAAAGAATCGGTGGCTCCACTCCAAACAACTCTGTTTTCTTGCGTTTCACGTCATCTTCATCCCCAACCCAAAAATGTTTCAAAAAATTCATGTATTCTCATATCAAACACAATACAATAATATATCACATTCTATTATACTTTATGGTATCAGAATTGATGGTATCAGAGTTGATGGTGTTTGGTCCAGCATATGATTTTTCACATAAACGTTTTTTACCTATGTAGCATGTACAAGTGGTCCATATTGTTGTGATATATCTCAGATGTTGGGCTTGGGCTGTTTCCGTTGGATCGTTTCTCACCCAAATCCCGAGGAAGCCTATTAGAGTTTCACATGAGCTACCTTTTAGGTGTGAGTTAGGCTCATCACTAACATAGTATCAGAATAGTCAAATTTTAGGGATCAAATTTAAAACTTCTGCAAGTTTTGAGATTTGATGATGCTTGTTATCGCTGGTGTTGGCTGTGTTGAAGAAGATGGTGATGATACCGACGATGACAAGTTTAATCTTTAGATATTCTTAACATATTTACATTAAGTGTTTATGAAAATTAACATAATGTTAATATTATATTAATATTAGCACTATATATATGCATATTGTATTTTCATATCAAACATAACATAATAATATATCACATTCTATTATACTTTACAACATCTTTATCCGACTTGGTGAATCAGTGACACAACGACACTATTACTATAATATATACTTAACTACAAACTTGAACAATTGATGTTAGTCGTAACTCGTAACATCAATACGACTTGTTAACGTACGGATTGAAACGATGCAATGTATATCTTATGTAAACGAACAGATTACTGTATCACAATAACATATACTATGGCATAATGGCAATTGATCTACTAAATAACCAAAGAAGTAGATGGACTTTATGTCACACATAAATCTAAGAGATCGAAGAAGGAACCAAGTGTGCATATTCCATATTCTAGAATGAACACTCATTTTGAACTTAGTCCTGTGATTCTTCAAGAACATCTTATACTTCTACTCGTAGAAAAAAATACATCTTTTATTTATCCATTATTTCAACTAGTTCTTTAGTCGGACAAACAAACAAAAAAACTCGATAACTCTATTAAATGAATAGAAAACTTGGCCGAGCAAACTTCTGATGATCACATCTCGTTGATGAAGTAGCTCTGGCTGTGTTCCATAACATTGGCTAGAGTGATAAATATTCATATCAACATCATTTTCTCCAGCAGCGTTTAGACATTCGCCCTGTCTCGCGAGGCTTATCAAAAACCCTAGGGAAGTAAGTCGAGCAGAAGATCTCAAGTAGCACAGGAAACTGAAGAACACCGAACATCCCAATCGGGACAACCGCGAGCACCATAAACTGAGCAGAAACCAACGGTGTTCTACCTTTAACCAGAGTCATAAGCGTCACGACAAAACTCACCATCATTGTCGTCATCGACAGAAACAAAGTCGCAAGACCCACGATCAGTTTCGTCGGAAGCGATCTAAGGAAGTCCTCCTCGCGGTAACGAGACTTAAGAATGCCGAGGAACATGAGCAGAGACATGCATGAGGTGAAGAGAGATATAGCGTCTGAGATGAGGAAGGTCATGAATAGTTTTCCATGGCCGTCGTAACTATTGGGGACTGTAAACGCCGAGGAGAACATCATTGTGGTGATTAGAGCCGCCACGACTGTACAAGAAGTAGCTGTGTCTTTCATCCATTTCTCTCCTTGGTCCACTAGATCCTTGTGCTGGTCTTTAAAGAGAGCCTGTGGAGTTTTCTTCTGCTTTAAGTTAACCATTTTTCGATGCTTCGGTTGCACTAGCCTCTCCACTTCCTGGAAACAAAACATAGCTATCAGATTTTGTTGTAAACAAACGCGAATTAAACACGAAAAAAGCAAGAACACTTTGAAGTTTGTATATTAATTATTTGAATGAATAATTTACCACATTTGACGACCATCCCCTCCAACCAATGTATTTTTTACTAGTGCACTTAGATTTAATTCATTCCGTAATCAACAAATTTCTATAGAAAGAATTGTAAGCCCAGCTCTCTTGTTGCACACAAAAAATTCTACCAATTTTCCGTGCGCAGCAAGAAACAGTTATATAAAACTATGTATCACCTTAAACCACTGTAGTTCCCTTTGCATCTGAAGAGCAGCACCAGGAATGAGATTAAGCCGTGAAACTGGGGCTTTATAAGCGGCGTGATGAAGCATATTGTTATGGAGTTTGTCCCAAGCTGTGGCAAGGATGTTTTTCTTGGCACCCATTTTGTAAATGAGGCTAAAGATCTTCTCTTGCCTCTGGCTTACCGCATAGAAAAAGAGGTTAAGACCGTAACTATCCTTGAACCATATAATATCAGGATAATGCTTCATCACTTCCTCGATATACTCAACGATACCATTCTCCACCGCCTTGAAGAGAGCTTGGTTCAGACCAGCGTTCTTCTGTTGAGTGGCGTCGAAGTTAGGTATCTCTTGGCAGATACAGTTTAGTATCTCTTTGGCTTGAGCATGCCCTAGCTTTAGTTTGTATACTTTTCTTATGTGTGGAACTGTCAATGAAAAAACATTATCATCTAAGACTAATGAAAATAAACAACTAGAACTAATAACTTTGAGATGATTTTGTACCACTTACAAAAAAATCTGAGGTGTTTTAACAACTTCTCCTGAATCCAACTATGATCTTGTGATTTCATGTATTGATGGTGATGATGATTCAGACCATCATGAGGGTTAATAATCTTCTCTATGTGAATACCTATAAGAAATTAAGACCATGAGTTTAAAGATCTAAAGGTAAAGCCTAATAACTAACATTATATATATTTAAACTTCATATAATACTCACAAGAATATACCCAACGTTGCCAAAATGTAAGATGGGTACCGCTAGGGAACGCACAAGGCGTTTGAGCAAGCGCAATGATCGCTGTATCGTTATCGATGTCCCTAGTATAAGCCAGCTTAGGATACCTCTGAATCAGATCCAAAGCAATACCTTTATACATACGCCACATTAGCCCCATGCCCACATCATATATATATATGAACATATAGTACACACAAATGTTTTTTTTTTGTAACACACATACAAATGTTTATATCATTAGAAACTTACCATATAGTCCATCGATAATACAATTGGTCACGAGCATCGCTCCGTTCTTGCCCTTATGTTCATCAGACTCATCACAAGGATCAAGATCACTGAGAAGTGTGCGACTGTAAAGATACCGAACCAAATCTTTGTGACCGTACAACGACGCCAACACGATCGGTATATGTTCTTTCGCATTCCGAACACTAACCAAACAAGGGCATTTGTTTACCAAACACTCTGCGATTCTAACGATCCCACCAGTAGCCGCATAAGCAAGCGCCGTGTACCCGTCATCGTTCTTGATCACCAACTCTTGCACTGGATTGTGAATTCGTTTAACGATCTCTTCCACGATCTTGATGTGACCCGACAAAACAGCTTTGTGGATTGGTCTGTCTCCGTTAGAGGTTAAGCTTGCGGTTAAAGCCTCAGGGTTTCGGTCCAAGAATTCTTTCGTGGCTTCCAAGTTACCACTGTCTATGTTTTTGAAGAGGACGAGATTAGTCGAATTCTCTTGTGGTAGCTCGTGTGGTTCATCGAACTGCATACTATCTGACCGGAAGCTTCCGCGGCCGGTTTCTGATCGTATAGTGTCAGCTCTGAAACCTCTGGGATAGCCTTTTTCGGTATCCATTTCTAGGTTGCTTCTCCCACAAGAAAATAGATGATATATTAGTGTGTATATGTAAACTTGGTCGTATATAATTTCTTCAAAAGGAAACACAAGACAGAGATTTAAATGTCTTACAGTGGTAACTTGTCTTTAAAGAAAGGTTTAAAAGAACAAGAAAAGGAAGACATGAATTAAAGCAGAAAAATACCTTTAGATAGCCATATATTTTTTTAATCAAAAATATATCACTTAAAGATTAAAATGACCAGATGTTTCATTAAATAGGTAAATATATACTTATACCCCTAAAGTTAACTAATATAGATCTTAGGTTTTAGAGTTAAGAGGTGAGATTTTAGAGTAAATTTAAAATAAAAAATATTAAAAGTTTAAAATTAAAAATTTTAAAAAGTGGTTTCAAAAAGTATTTTAGAATTTTCCAAAAAGAAAATTATAAAAATTCCAAAAAATAAAAAATTAGAAAAAAATTTAACTTAAAAACATATAATTCGAAACTATAATTTTCTTTTAAAATTTATCTGTCTTTTACCTTTTCAAAAAAGATATTTTGGTTATATTTTTCTTGGGAATATTATCATGACAAAAACTTAAAAATAATCTATTTGAGATAATTGCCTCTTTACTAAGAAGCGTTTAAGATTTTTTTTTTTTTTTGGAATAGTATTTGTTTGATTTTCTTACTTTTAACTTCTCCTAAGAATATCTTAAAGATTGAGCTTTAGTGATAAACAATTTTAGGTCATTGCGAAGAAAGGAATCTAATTCCAGTCTTCTAACAATGTTATTGTAAGTTAACTTTTCAAAACTTGAACTTCTTGTAAAACCTTGACATATACAGACAGCTAATAGGTTAGCCACGTTCGTGTGTTTTCTCAGTTGTCTCCATCCTCTAAGATTCCTCAAGTGCTTGTACAAGTACTGTTTGGTTCATCTCATTGGCGATACCTCGTAGAGGTAATACAGGCTGCAGCCACATTGAGGGAGAGGTGATCAGGTGAAGCTAAGTGCATCCGCAACATGTCATCAGGTCAAATAGTATTCCGCCTATTTACGTCATTACGTATGCTATGATTGTTTGCCAAAAACAAAACAAAAAATTATTCCAAGATATATAAAATTGAGTGATTATCTAAACGCCAGTTAATTTTAAAAGTATAATGCACATACATTAAACATTAGTGAGCAATATCTAATCTGATTAAAAAAATTATAATATATGTTAAAATCATGCTTCTAGACATGTATATTTATATATTTCATTTTTAACAAAAAAAAAAATTATTTCACAAAAAAATATATCAAAACACTGTTCAGCTGAGAACGACAAGTTCATCTAGGTAAATAAATTACATTCGAACCCGACCTTATCTTCGCAAACTCAAGTCTCTCCACCTTGCCGGCGACGCTTCTCTACTGAAAGCATCTCAGATTTAATTCTCTTCACCTTTTCTTTCTCCAGGAATGGCGATTCCATTGCCCCTCACTTCTTACTCCCCAATCTCAACTTCCCCAACCTCTTTCGTCTCTCTCACGCCTCGCCATCGTAGTTTCTTCTCCGAACAGAATTTCAGTAGGCGTCTAGTCATCAGCTGCTCTTCGTCTTTGTCCTCTAACAATGGTTCAACTCCAGAGCCCATGAAAGCAAGGTATTCTTAATCTTTAATCGCTAACCTTTACGTCCACCAAGTGTTTGTGAAAATGCGTCAATGAAACACTTTTTTGACTATAGGGTTTATGGTTTAATTAAAAATATATTCCAAAAAAAAATTCAGTGGGTTAAACGGGCAGTCATCGTTTCCTGGAATGCCTTCCTTTGATGGAACATCTAACCCACCGCTTAAATGGAGAAGGGTTTTGCTTAAAGTTAGTGGAGAAGCTCTTGCTGGAGACGAGGAGCAGAATATTGATCCAAAGGTTTCTGCTTTTTTCTCTTCTCTTTTTCCTTACTTCACATGTCTCATCCATTTTCTCTCTACTCTTAATTAGGTTACTATGGCGATTGCAAGGGAGGTTGCAGCTGTTACTCGGCTTGGCATTGAGGTTTATCCTCTAAAACATTTTTTTTTGTTCTAGTTGTGATTAGGGAACTGTACTAATAACCATGGATTCAGCAGCTCTAAGTAGCTAGGTGTTATAATCTTATTGTTTATGCTCTTTCTTTCTGAGACATGTTTACTGACAAAGTATGATTAAAAGGAAATCATTATTGCCTGTGTAGAATTTATAAAATGTGCTGAGAACTAATGTTAGTTCAGACTTACAACAAGAAACATTAGCTTAAGTCATGAGGTGTAGGTTTATGCTTCAAACATTGCAAGGTCATGTATGCTCTGTCTTGATCTTCTTACAGGTTGCGATTGTTGTTGGAGGAGGAAACATCTTTCGTGGATCCACCTGGGCTGGCTGCAGTGGCCTTGACCGCTCCTCTGCTGATTATATCGGGTATCAAATCCATTCTCGACTTTCTGGTGCCTCACGAATGTGTTTTATTTTTTCCTGAACTTTCTATTACTCCAAACGAAAACTTGACAGGATGCTGGCAACTGTGATGAACGCAATATTTCTTCAAGCGACAATGGAGAGCATCGGCATCCCAACACGTGTTCAAACCGCATTCCGCATGTCTGAAGTCGCAGAGCCTTATATTAGAAGAAGAGCTATTAGACATCTAGAAAAAGGCAGAGTTGTGATATTCGCAGCCGGAACAGGCAATCCGTTTTTCACTACCGATACTGCAGCAGCTCTTCGATGTGCTGAGAGTAAGTTACCAAAAAAAAATAAGAAGATGGTTTCTGTTTCTAACTGAACTCCAATGATTTCATTAACACACTCTTTTTGACACCAGTTAACGCAGAAGTAGTACTGAAAGCAACAAATGTAGATGGAGTCTTTGACGATGATCCCAAGAGAAACCCAAACGCTCGCCTCCACGAGTCACTAACTTACCAAGAAGTAACCTCAAAGGACCTCTCCGTGATGGATATGACTGCTATCACTTTATGCCAAGAAAACAACATCCCAGGTTTGTTTGCTTTTTACAACATCACTCTCAAGAACACCTTAAACCACCTGAAGAAACTTACACATCAAGTATAATTTACTTTGGTTTGTGATTCTTGTAGTTGTGGTCTTCAATCTGTCTGAGCCTGGAAACATCGCTAAAGCAATTAAAGGAGAGAGAGTTGGCACATTGATTGGAGGAACTTGGAACTCTACTGTTGCAACCACATGAAGAAACTTAGATCTTTCTTTATATATAACTATTACTTAATATAGTATCTTAGGTCAGGAGTATCTTTCAACTCCTGTCTATATAGTTTGAAGAAACATTTTGATCACTATCTTAGGAATCCCTGTCTGAAATTTTTGAAGTTGAATGAAGATGTTATTAGCTTACATTACAATTACACTAACCTCTCATCATATGTCAAAATGAATCAAAATAACATAAACATTTTTCTTAAGGATCCCAAATATAATTAAAATCAGCAAAAGTTGGTGAAGCAACCAAACTAGCATAGCCAGGACTATACAATAGAAACGGGCTCATTAACCCCGCCGGCGAAAACAATCCCGGCGAGAATATTCCGGCAGAAGCTGTCGGCAGCATAGCCGGAGACGGCGAGAGTATTCCCGGAGCATAGCCACTGAACTCAGCTGCTTCTTCCATAGCCGTCGCTACTTCCACCGTCTCCTCTTTAGCCGCCGTCGGTTCCTTGCCTCCTCTCGGGCTAGCATTCTCCGTCGCGGCGAGTCTCGCCGCCGGCGACACATCACCGCCGTTTCCGGATTCGTGGAAGACCCCGGAGGAGATCCCGGTGAGTCGCTGGACGACGTTCATGAAATCGGAGGCTGTGGTGTGCACGACCTTAGGGAGAGACGGCGTAGATAACCACCGGCTGACGAGGAGGAGCGTAGAGCGGAGCTTGGTCGGGGTGATGCTGATGCTGAGGTGGAGCAGGGTGCTTGGGAGGTTTCTTGATCTTGTGGGAGTCTTTGTGGACGCTGAGAGGTGAAGGACGAGGACCACAGATCTGAACCGGTCGTTTCTGGTTCTGTTGGTCGGAAGGGTTATTGCCGGTTAAATAATCCGATGGATCCATTGGGGAAAGAGAGTTTGTTTCGATCGAATTTTGGCTTCTTGTCTGTGTGTTTAACTAGTTTGGTGTTTTGGAGTTGAAATGAATTGTTTGTTCAATCGACGAGTATATTGACCAAAACATTTTGGTTTCTTTAGACCGATTAGTTTGACTTTCAAAATGTTGACTTTTTGCAGCCAACTAGACCTTTACAGCACATACTCAGTTTAGGAACTTCTTTTCTCGTCTTTCCACTCAATATTTTAAAGGAAGGAATCATTGATTCATTATCAGCGGCAACCTTTGTAATAATGTTTTTTTTTTGTTTGCCGTGATCAACTTCTTTGCCCATACAATTTGCGTATATTATTTGTGATCATTTATAATAGGATGACTGTGTTACATGATATGTTTCGGCATTAAAGTTAACCTAAGAGTCTAAGACCTATTAACATGTGCTGTTTAACATGTGTTGAAGTATAGTGTATCATGTTTTATTATATTCAATGGGATTATGTTTATTTAAATATCAAAATATTTAGGGTTTGTTCGATGTATATTATCACCTAAAAAATTGTGGCTGATCTCTACTTAAAACTGATAAAGAATGTTAGATAAACATAAGTTCAAAATGTTGGAAAAAGGAAGAAAGTTCAAAACAATCATTTATACGCTAGAATACAGCAAAAGAAACCTATTTTGTCTATTAAGGTCCATGAATATTCTCAACACCATGCTGTTTTTTTTGTGTCAAATGTCAACACCATGGCCATGCTTTTTTTTCTAAGTGGATGAAGTATTAATTAGTAGTGTATTTTTCTTTTTGATCAAGTATTAGTGGTGTATAACATACTTTAACCTACGCTAGAAATTTCTTACGATGATTGGTTCGGTTATCTTTGCAAAACCTGTAATTTTTGTGATTGGTCGATTATTTTGTTGTTTCTTCTTATCAGAATACTGTTGACCCAAAAATAGAAAATGTGGGTGAACTTGGAAGTCATTTGGAAAATGGGCTTTCGTTCCTTTAAAGCCCACATCATGAATTAAGTTCAGCCCAATCAATTAGTGAATCACGTAACTCTGCTTTTTGTGTTATTGTAACCTTTTTGTATGCATGACTAGATCTTATATGGTTTTCTATGTTTGACAAAAGGAGGAAGACCAAAAACTAGTAGCGATAAACAAAGTACAATTACAACTACAAACAACGACCTAAAGTGAAAACTAACAAACAAAAAGAAAAACAAGCCAAAGCGGACCATCTTACACCTACACCTTCAACCAGTCCTCATTTGACAAATGACATTTGACAATTAATAGGCACAACAACAATTGATTGGCCTCAATCTCAAATACCACACCAATCTTGGAACCTTATTCCTTTATTTTGGTTTTGTTAGCAAAATTATATAACCAAACCGGGCTTCGTAGCCTGGTGGTAATGGAACCTCGGCTGAGGTGCCCGCCATCCAGCTTCGAAACCCGGCCACAGCGATTTAACATCCTTACTGCTGGGGCGCTGGACCCCTTCGGAGGATATTTGGGAAAGTGGCTGCCCAGACACCAGAGATATCAAAAAAAAAAAAAAAATTATATAACCAACCATTTTGCTTATATCAGATTGAATGGACCATGTTTTAGACTAATCTTAGTACATGTAGTCGTCATCTTTAATAGATATATAACATGTTTCCGGTTGGGGAAAAATCTACGCGATTCCCATTCAGCGACAGTTGGGGTAACAAGGCTCCTCAAATCTCTCAAAACTTCAAAGTAGTAAACCAGCTACACCATAATAAGAATAGTTTGTCTAACAAGAGTTAGAAGAGCAGCTCACCAAAAATGTTGTATTGCTGATGAATTCATACAGCGGAAAAGAGATATAAAGGCCATGGTCTGATGTATCATGTATCTTTGGGACTTTAATGCAACAGTGAAAAACAAATCCCACAAGATGATCATACTAGCAAATTAGATCAAACTTCAACACTTTGATCAGATCTTGTAATTAAGCAACCAAAATAGAAGCACACTAACTTACCTTCAAACTTCAACACTTTGATCAGATGTTTCGTCATCTGTCTCACCATGACCAAATAGTTGTTTCGAATTTTCCTCGTCTTTATAAATAATATGCTCTACTTTATAACAAAAGAAGAATAAATTGCAAATCAAATGTTGAACCAAGAAATAAAAAATATGTTGAAGCAAGTACCACTATTTTATTTTGTCACTTCAATCCAAAGGAACCTTATTCCTTTGTTTTGGTTTAGTAAGCAAAATATCTATTAACCATCCATTTTCCTCATACTAATACAGCTTTTAGCCAGATTCAGTGGACTAAAGTTTTAGATTAATCTTATTCTTTTAGTACGTGAAGCTGTCATTTGTATTTGATCGTACCAAAAGTGTTTGTGTCTTGTCCAGCCAATAGATTTCCAAACATCGCCTCAGCTAACAAGCTAAAGTAAATCAGATATTAGTCATTCCCTTATTCCCTAGTACTATCTATCTATTATATAAAAATATAAATCTAATAAAAAAAATGCCACTTCGAATTGCTAATGTGTTTTTAAATATGATACAAATTTGAAACATACGACATCTTTTAACCATTCAACTGTTAAAATAGTGTTTTCGGACAAAAAAAATCGTATACTTCTCAATTAAATTACTGGAATCAAAAACCAGAAACGAGAATAAAATTTGATATTAGTAAAATTGATCATCACACTAAGCAAAAATGATTTACACGATATCTACGTTCAAAACAGTTGATTGTGTAACATACACCACTAAAAAGATTATTACTATAACAAAAATCAAAACGGCATAATATGTGTGGTCTTGGTCTCGTAAGCAGCCAAAGCCGAAGCAGATGACTTGACCTTCAAAACCTTTATCAAATCCTTCGCCATTTGCCTCACCATCGGCGAGCAGTTGCTTTGAATCACCACTAACAGCTTCGTCACGCCGTTACTTCTCTCCACCGTCTCCTCAACCGTCTTATCTTCCTTGAACACGTGACACAGACACCACAGAATCGTAACGGCGTGCTCCGTCGCCGTCGTCGACACTTTCAACAGCTTCTTCACCGACTCCCTCCACGCATCCGCCGCCGCAAATCTCCGATCTACCTTCCCGCTTTCGACGACAGTATCTCCAGCAGCTTCAGAGATTTCTCCGTCACCGCGACGACGCTCGTCGTCGTCTCCTCCGTTATTAGAACGTCTCTGATCCTCGCGATCGTCTTCGCGGCGATTAGTTTCGATCTCACTCGTTTCGATTTCGAGATTGTCGATTAGGAACGATAGACTCGCTTCGATCAGGTTAGGATCCGACTCGGTGCCGATCGATCCGATCACCTCCGTTAGAATCCCGTCGCGTTCCGCGATCGTCATCCTCGATTTCGTAATCGACGGAGGAGATCACCTCCAAAACCCTAACGGCTTCGATCTTCGACTCCAGATCCCCGCGCTGAATCGCGAGGAGAATCGCCGTTAGACAATCTCCTCCTCCACCACCGTTGGTCAACATCAGATTCGATAACCGTTCTCGATCTCCTTTCTTGATTATAGTATCCAAAACCTTAACCGCTAGAAGAACTAGCTCGATCTTCTTCGCCGTCGCCACGATATCGACGAGCATTGGCACTACGAGATCCTTTCTCTCCGAGAGAAACTCTCGGTTCGCTTCCGAATCCTTAACGAATCGAACGATCCTCGATATAAATCTCCAGACGAATCTCTCGTCGTCGTCGTCCTTCTCGAGACTCCTACTCAGTCTCGCCAACGAATCGTTCACTTCTTCCGCCGTCGGAATCCCTAGAGCAGACGCCGGATCCGGAGAACCACCACCGACGGAGTCGGACCAGGCTCTGATGAGCCGTTGGAGAGTGAGGTTGGGAACGAGATCCTTTGATTTGAGAATCTGCATAGTGGCGGGACAAGTGCTGTTGCCTCCGTCGAGCCACCGCTGGATGCTTGGACGATCGTAGGTGACGCCGGTGCAGAGACTAACGGGAGATCTCATCACGTCGAGAGATATGGGACACTTGAAGAAGGTAGGCACCGTAATGTACGTCTCGGTTTCATCTCTCCCCATCTCGTTTCGTTAAAAGAAAAAATTCAGAGAGAAAATGCGGGAAAATAAAGTTATTGTTGTTAAGTGAGAGGTGGGGGAAGGAAGTGAGTGGTGGTGGTTTTAAAGACAGAGTCAAACGCACGCTTGCGTCACCGTTTTGAACCTATAAAACATACTATATAGTTTTTCATGATTATTCTTTATCTTTACACCTACGGAAAAAGAAAAACATTCGGTCCTATATATTCTCAAGACATGATAGTATAGTAGTTTCTAGTGTGTATTGACAAAAAAAAAATACTAGTACAGTTGAGAAGTCAGATATATAAGAATTGAATGTTCTATTTAATACGAAATAATAAAGAGAATTAAATGTTGTATTTAATACGAGATAATTCAGAGATTCAACTAAGTTTTTGGTCCAGGGTCAGAAATCAAAGAGTGGCTTTGCTCGGTCAAATGTCGTAACCGTTAGATCTGGGTTTGATGGGCGCTTTGACCAACGGTGTCGATTTTTATACACGTGTGAGTTAGGAGGCCAGAAGCGTGTGGAGAGGAGTGGGGCCCAATATTCTGCACGAGGGTCTAGTCAAGTCCGATCTCGTCGAGAGAACAATGCACATGGACTTGCTCCATTATCTGTTTTATTTTTTGTACATGCTAAAATCTTTTTAGTAGAAATCAAACAAATGAACAATCATGAAAAAGCAACGTTATAATATCTGTGTTCAAACTCTGAGTCGGCAAATATATGAAAGCTGATCATATTGGTTTTGGGCGATTGATTCTTGGACACAATACTAAGTAGTGTTGTGGCTTGGCTTATTTTAGTACATGAGATTAAAATCTTTTTACTAGAAACCAAACAATTATGAAAAAGCAACGTTATGGTATCTTTGTTCAACCTCTGAGTCAGCAAATGTTAAAACGTGGTACAGATATATGGAAGCTGATCATATTGGTCATGAACGAATAATACTTTGGCATATAAATTATGTGTTAATTTGGTTCAGCAATACATAATAAGTTGTGTTGTGGCTTGGCTTCCACTACGGATAAAGGGGGAAAAATTATTCGAGCGAATGTGTTTTATTCGGGGAGAAAAGCAAAAGCGTTTCTTTTATTTTGTGGATTGTCATCTTCTGGTCAATATAATATGTTTGTTAGATAATTTAAAGTTTTGTGATGAGCAACAGCATGTATTTTAGAAAAGCTTTCGAATATATCCACAGCATTTTTAGTTGTCTCAATCGTATAAAACATATGGTTTAAGACTGCCTAATTTCAAAATTGACTATCAAATTAGGTTGCATTGAATATATATCTCAAATTCAAAGGATTTGAGAGTTTGGTCCTTTTGCTTAGTATTTGTTAATTATTGCTTTGTTTGCTCACGTACGGTTGTGCCATGTTTAAATGACAAAATAAGTGTGTGGGTGCTTCGTATTTAATACATAAGTTCTAACAATGCGAATATATTTCAGATTTTCAGTTCGTTTGTTTTGTTTCAGTTTCTTCTTTCACTTATAGGTGTGGTTTATTGCTCTCTTTTTCTTTAATGTTCAAATTTGGTCTATCACCTTTCCATTGATCCATTCATTTTTCTTCTTCATTGATAATTAACTGGATGATGCTTATGTAGTTTTCTTACATTGAGTTTTACAAACTTTAATTTTGGAAACAAGAAATAGACTAAATGCCCGTGGATGGTATAAGCAGAGGGTGACAGAAAGTTGCTGGCCTAATTAGGTCAAGTTTCAATTAGGTTTAGCATAATTAATCAGGTATGTATACAATCATGGTAGTAGCCGTTGAATAGAGCGTAAGATACGAGCAACCTTTTAATAAAACTCAGATACATTATTTTGAAGATATAGCACGTCTTTTTTCTTATCAAATTATATGTTTTTATAGTCCTTATTATGGCAGACGAAGTAATGAGAGTATTCATTAACTCGTGAGCATATAATTTGCTAATTGCGTATAGTAGGGTAAAATTGCACCGAAAGAGACTTAAAATATAATGATGCGAACGTGCATGATTTTCTATAAGTAATTATGGCCAATCTGAAAAATCTGCGCCAGATTATAATGATCTCAACTTTAATACAGTAAATAACACCAATAAACCACTCATCATCTTATTCATCCATTATTGTTCTTGGTAGACAATAAATTTCGCTTGTCCTCATATGCAAGCAACTTTTCTATCTTCTTTTCTTTGTAAATAGTGTTATATCTAATCGTGAACATGTATTTCTCATTATTAAAAAAAATAATTGCTGCAAGAAAATACTAATGTGAAATGGGTGAAAACGAGATTTAATTACGTTCTAACTTTCTCTTCCAGAAAAAAAATATCTTCTAGAACGTCGTCTAATAATACATTTTAAATGGTAGGTTTTATGTATCTATGGGGACAATCTATCCACAATAAATCTAAACTAGCATTTTAAATGAAATCTCCATGAACTTTGTATTCACAGAGTATTTGCAGATTATGACAAATATAGCTGAATGATGATCGGTACGATATAAGAATATATGTTTTCCGTGAATTTACAGTTTATATAATGATATTACATATAACCTTAGCAAAAAAAAGTTGCTACCTGTTAAATGGCAAAAGACAATTCTGCATGACACGTATTCAAAACAAGTTCTCCATAAACTGATGGTCCAAATAGTTCGAAATAAATATTGGGTCAAGATAGAGATATGAAGAAGAATCGAGTTCCAAAAGTGTGGGGTTGTGATCCATATTATTCAGAGGTTGCCAAGGGTAGAGGCAACTAGTTTGCATCACATGCAAAAGAAAAACATATCCAGTGTCATGTTCCCATTCCAAGTCAACATCATCCAATTTTTGGTGAGTTATATATCAAATCTGACCAGCTTTTCTTCTTTAACTCAGATTCGGCACTAGCTAGTTCTGCTATGTTATATCTATGTGGGTATTTCTGTGTTTATACATGCCCATTAATAACATATATAATTCTACTAAGTATATATTAGTCATGGATAAACTCATAAAAGTCATACTAACTTTGCTAATGCTGTAAGACTCATTTTTTTTGGTAATCATGTTACAATGCTGTAAGACTTTAATATTTTAAACTTTAAAAGTAGGAGTAAAGGTAATAAAATCTCTAATGATGAAGATATTCACACGCTACGGGTAATTAAGGAGGATGAATGGATGATAAGAGTAAAATGAGGAACCGTAAAGTAACCTAGGTATGATGAAAACTCATTCGCGTGCGATTACATATAAGTCCATGACAAAAGTTTTTTTTTGCTTATATCATGGAATAAAGTTCATCTTTTTGTTCCTTAATATACGGGAAAGCTTTTGATCACACATATGTAATCAAGAGAAGCAAAAATTGTAATTGAAAGGATTTTGTAAGGATTTCAAACGTACGAGGGCGTATTTGCTTGCTCGTGTGAGATATATATGTACATACATTTTCCTTTAGTGAACGTGTGGCTACATATACATTTTCCGGTAAAAGTATTTACTGGACATCATTAACATTTTTGGTTCATTGGAAATTATTAAAGTGACCAGAATTATTATTCTATACTTTTGGCATATTCAATTCTTGTTATTAATGCTAAAAGAAAATCAGAAGATCCAATTTCACAATTTGCTTGCGTTAAACATATCAAAACATGTTAACTTAGGCATTTCCCATCATCGATGTTCACTGTTCAGACTCGAAACCTTCTCGATACTCTTTTTTGCATGACCAATTGATCAGTATACCGGTTGCATTAGTGATAATGAAGTATATTCTTTACGTTTCTAAATAGTTGATATAGGAATCTCGTGCTATTACCCACGAAAAGAACTCTGAGTAAACTGCCCCAAAAGTTCAAAACAAAACAAAAATCTTTACAGAAGTGATATAACAACAGTGGCATTTATAAGCCCATTTAAATGGGCTTATAGTTGATGACTTAAAAGAGCATGCAATCATGTTTTTCTTGTAAAAGCAGATCAATCATGTCTTATTCGTAATAAATAAATAATCCAATATCGAATTAGCATGAAATTTGGTTAAAGAAGTGGAATTATCGACTCCAATTAAATGAATAACTAATACGTAATACACCCGCGCCTATATACAATTCTTACAACCGGAATTGGATCAGCCTCATCCTATTTTGTAACATATACTAGAATCTAACTCGCGGATATTATTGTCATTTTTGTTACAAAATTTATATTAAAATAATATAAATAATTTTATCATTAAAAATTAATATTATCTAAAATAATACTAAAATATAAGTGAAATTTTACTTTTTATTACAATAATTTAAACCTTCATCACTATATAGTTTTCATTGTCAATTTTAAAAAATTTCATATGTTGTACTATTCTTATATTTTATAATAACATTTTCTATTCCAAAAAAATACGGGATCTCAAAATATTATGTATATATTTAGATGCAAAAATTTGTGTAGATATATTTACAATAAATAATATATATATATATACCTAAGATTACGTAAACCAAATATATTTTTTCAAATAAATGTTTTTAAAATTTAAATATATAATATATACCAAACTATGATTAAGATCACATCACAAAATCTACAATGTAGGAGAATATATCCTTTCCATTTTTATTTAAATATTAAGTAATATATAAAGTTTCTACTGAATTGATCTAACCATTTTTACAGTAGATAAAAATAGAACTCTATTTTAATATAGTAGATTCGAGTTTAATTTATACATAAATATATCTATTTACGTTATATGTCCCATCAACAATATTCATATGAACCGTAAAAGTTGGATCTGAACCAAAAAACTTCAAAACCAAAACTGGACCAAAATTTACAAAACTAACATAATTTTTTGTTTTCCTAAATTAGAAAAAACAAAACCGAACGATTATCTGAATATCCAAAATATTATTTATTTAAGATATAAATTTTTTTAGTTATAAAATAATATTTCTCAAAAATATAATTTTATAAAATATCAGAAACCTAAATTACTTGTAGTTTTTAATTTAATTTGGTTGTCGATTTTTGTTGGTTTTTTGGGTTTAAAATCAAAGTTATGTAGCACAAATGTATATTTTATCTTGATCATTAATAATCCGAATTAAAAAAAAACTTTTTTTTAATGCTGAGTTTTATTCCATAACAAAAAGTTTGTTCGATCTATAATCAGGATCAACAAAATACAAAAAACAATAATAGTAAAGACAAAGTAAAAATAAAAGTGCTAGTAGGCACCAAAATACCATGATGCTACTGTAGTCGCAGCAGTGTTACTATCCAGTATCCCTTGAAACATGATCCAGGTTTCGTTTCTCAATTTTAAAGACCAAAATATTGATAACAGTGATAATATAAGTTGTGTGTATCAAATAGGAGAACAAAACCTCTCTTGTCAAGAAGACAATGCATGTGGTACAAAGAAGTGAAACAATCCACACACACCGGTAGGGATTATAGTAATGCATCAACAACCTTCTGTTGTTTGGCATACGGCAATCATTCCCAAGCATTCCACAAATGCTTGGTTGTTCCTCCTAAACAGAAATCCAACTTTACTGAGAATAAAGTTTTGGAATTTGGATATTGAAACAACTGCGCTCACAAGCTCGGATTTGGCTCGGTTCCAAGGAGATGGGACCTTGTCATTCACTGGTTGTTATCTCTTCCTAAGAGAACTCCATCTTCAGTGGCTGCCTACCAGATCTGGGCTGCTGTGTTGTATGAAGTTTGGAGGGAGCGGAACAGACGTCTCCATGTGGCACTACCTTTCCGGAGGTCGTTTTGATTCGCAGCATTATGAGGACAGTTCGAGACAAGGGCACTGCCCTCCTCAACACTGGCTTCTCCTTAGGTGCTGATCTTCAAGAGTTTTGGTCTTCTAGACCTTGGTTTTTACCTGCAATGGTTTCTCTGATCCATTTGTCAGTTCTTTATTTCTGTACTCTCCGTTGCTTTGGCAATTGGCCTTCTCCCCCTTTTCCTTTATTTCTGTATTATACGTTTCTTTTCTTTATCTAATATGAAAGCCTTTTGAAAAAAAAACTTCCAATCCGACACAGCCCATCGATTTCTGGTCTAACATAAAGATGAATCATATGAACAACATCAAAACTTGCACCAACACATAAGCTCCATCACCATCAATATTACTATCAGATTTGAGCTAATCGTCTTGAAATCAAATACATTAAAAAATGAAAAACAAATGAAAAAGAAGACATTGAAGGGATAATAAAAACGTATCATAGTGACATCTACAGAAATCAATTATAAAAAGGTAACAACTATCCTAACAGTCTTCTTCTCATGTCTCCCCGGTCAACCTGACACTACATATATGATATATAAAAAAGAATAAATTCCAAATTCATGATTTTCTATAATATACTCCTGATTTTGGTATAAAAAGGGATACATTTTCCACGCAAAAAGAAATATTTATTTATACAAGAAAATTTACACAAGTGATAGTTCGTTCAGTGATTCAAATATAAAATGCAATAATGAATGTTCAGTTTCCATTACCTTTATTCAGTTTTATTGGCCATTATTATTGTTCCAGGCTTCCAGCCAAAGAGAGACCTATTCAAAAGGGGTTGCTCTCTTTCTCCCATCAAAACTCCTCAACCAAACCCCACTTCTCCAAAACTGAAACGAACAAAATTACCTATATTGATCTCTTTCTCTTATTCAGATTTGAACCACAGAAATGGTTACCACACATCAATATTATTGGATGAAAAGGTTATCGATAAACCCACAAGCTCTTCTTCTTCTTCTGTTCTTCTGCTTCTTCTTCATTCACCACTGTGACGCCTCGAGAGCCTTGTCACCATCAAGCGTTTTCTACATAAACCCTAATAATGATCACAAGAAAAACACTATGAGGAGAGACCATTTCTTAGGGTTCTTTCCAAGACACTTCCCTGTTCCAGCTTCTGGTCCTTCACGAAAACACAACGACATTGGTCTACAAGCCTTGTTGTCTCCATGATCATATGCTTACTCACTCTCTCTCTGTCTCTCTAGTAAACTTTATATAATGTAATTTGATGCATGAACTTATACACAAAACAAGAGTAGAAAACCATTCATTGCTCTCTGATGTTTGCTTTGACATGTTCACTATTCAGATGTTTGACCTCTTTTTAATTGTTTCTTGATCTTTTGGTTATTTTTGGGGTTTGCATATATGTAAAACTTCTTTAGATTAGAAGTAAAATACTGTACTGGCCAGGTTGGGAGTTTGTTACTTTACTCTTTTTTTTTTCTTTTGTATTATATGTAATTAAAGCTTACGAGATGAGATGATGCAACATTCCGTTTCTTCAATGCGTAATTTAACATCCTCAAGTGTTCTAAAAACCATTTTTAATTACTTTTCACCTTGTTAATGCTTTCATTGATTTCTAACAATATCTCAAAGCCGTTGCTAGTTGTCTTTCGTAAAGTTTAATTCGATAAAAATGGAAAATACAACAACTTCGTCACCTTCTACAGAAGTCCCGTGGGTCATCTTTTACTCATTCAACCAATGAGCTATGAAAAGAATAAAGATATGTCTTCTCAAAGGTTTATATCTTAAAATTATGTTAAAAGAAAGATGTTGTATCTTGGATGAAGAATCTAGTATTTAATTATAACTCAAAACAATTCTGAAAAATGATAACTCGTTTGATTAGAAGAGTAAATGGCAAACACCGCATGATTCTTAGGATATGATGGGTATAATGGTATCACATGCTAAATAGTAAGAATGGTTTGATTAATATCGGACAATTCCGCAATGAGTTCTACAAATACAAATACACGTTTGTAAATGTACCTTCTCAAGTTTCATTATCATATAACTTTTTTTAACATTCACCACATTTTAATTTTTTTCTTAATTTTACAATATTTATCAAAAATTAAAACAAGGTGATAAATTTCGATCCATTTTTTTTTCTTAATTTCTCAAAGTATTAATATAACAAAGCTGCTGGACCCCAAGAGCAATGGGAAGGCTTTGTATAAGCAGAGAAGGAAGATGTTTAATCCTTTTTGCAGCATGGTTTGACTCCACAACACATCTTTCCTTCAACATAAAAATGGCCAATCTCATCTTTCACATGCCTTTGGGCTATGCCAGTTCGTGATCCTGATGATGACCATGCCATGTATAACGTTTCCAACGCTTCAACTGACAACCCATTGTTGCTTAGATCCAGAATCTGTAATTGGTTAGCCACTGCAAGCGCTGTCGAAAGCTCTTTGATAATATGGTTCTTGCCTGGTAAACTAAGACTACTGGACGTTGCAGTTTGTTCCTCTACTTGCTCATCTTCGCTGTCTGCAACTTCAAGATTGTCACACTCCATATTGGATTCGCATAAATCTTGGTCTTGGTCTTGGTTCTGGCAATGGTGTTTGGTCTCAGAACTATTAGTTTTGTCCATTGTGGGGATGGATTCACATGGACCATGCTCTTCTTGTCCCATTTCCGAGCTTCCATTCACAGGCTCGCCAAACACAGTCTCATCCAGTTCAGCATTATCAGAGATATTAAGCTCTTCGAGATTCTTATTATCTGCAAAATGTTTAGTTGCTAATTTGAAACGGAGAAGATATTTGGTTTAATTGTACCAGCAACAAGAGATTTAGGAAAAATAATAGTTCAGACCTGAAAGTGCTTGAATTATGCATAGAATTCCAGAGAGCTTCAGATGACACTTGTTTAAAATCAGAACTTTTATGTTTGAACAAGGATTCGCAAGTAGCATCCCCAGTGCATTGATTCCCTGTTTGTATAATGTTTCAGAGGGTCAGTCATGATTTAAGAAGACATAGTTTTACGTTAGTCAGACTATCGTTTCTGAGCTTTGAAAATAATAACACAATCACGAGAGTTCATATCAGCCTCAACATAGTTGAGGTCATAGAAAACATACCTCTTTGGTGATTGGATTTCCTCCAACATTGAGCTCAAGAATGCTAGAAGTTAAAGTAACATCTTGGACGAGCTTAAGAAAGAAAGGAGACGCTAGTCCACAGCATGAAAGATCGAGCTTTACAGTTTCTTCTTTTTGATAACATAGAGATTCAGTAATTTTGATAGCTCCGTCCTAGAATAATTTGGATCACAATCGTCAGATGAAAACGAATGCATTTATCAGAGTATAAAAATTCATTACCGTTCCTATTCCACAGCTGCCAACCAAAAGTTTTGACAGAGATGGAGTCTTAACAAGTGCGGAAAGGCTACTAACAACTTGGCTGCTCAGCTTTATGCCATTCATGCTCAGTTCTGTAAAGCTGTAGTGGTTTAACATATAATAATGTCAGATCGATTTACATGTGGAGAAGTTTTTTAAAAAAATACAGCTTTAATATTTTGTTTTTCCAACCTGCTTAGAGTAGCTAATTTAGCCAAGAGGTTTTGAATAGCACTCCCTGAAACAGGATTGTTATAACCTGCCATAAAAGTATGGAAATACCATCTTTAGCAAATTGAAACTTAAGAGAAAAATGAACGTAGACAACAAATTTGAAAGTGTACCTATATAGAGTTGTGAAAGTCCCGACTCCGGATCCAAAGCATCAGCAATCTTTTGAATTGTTCTAGATGTGAGTGAACAGTGTTCCACATTCAAGCTGTAAAGTGCTAAACAACAATGGGGATACTTAGTTAAGCAGAAGGGCGTAAACAGAAGAGAAGAGTTACGAATACTAGTCTAACATTAGGGATATATATTTAGTATTAAAGAGAAAAATATACTCAACCGAACAATTAGATACTACAGATAACAGTTAATTTTCAAAAGAAACTATACCCCGGCAGTTTTTCAAGATGGTTGAGAGGTATGATCCACAAGCATCAGTAAGTCGATTCCTCGACACATTGAGGACTTCCAGCCGAGTAAACAGAACAGGGCACTCACAGATCTGGTAAAGTCGATTATATTAAATAACAGGAAAAACACGAATATGTGTAACTTTATAGCCTTGGGCCTAGTGGGTTACCTGAAACAAAGCAGTTGGACCAAATCGGTTGGAGTGCAAATCCAAAGTCAAAGCACCATACATCTGGTTTGATGAGGCAAACAGTTGTTTCAGTTTCTCCATTGTTCCATTCCCTACCAACCAATAAGATGATGAAATATAAGTACCATGGAACTTACTAGTAGTTCCTTATCATCTACCCAACTAACGTCCGTTCGCAAACTAATTTTTTTTAACACTGCACATGGAATGGTGTAAGGTAGGACAATAGAGGAAAATTTCACCTAACATATTGTGGGATAGATCCAACATCGCAACTGTATTGTGCACATGGAGGGCACTCAATAAAGGAGCAGCTGATACATCTTGCAGTTCGCATTCTGACACATTGATATCATCCTCTACCTGTTAAACAAAGAATGAGATAACCATACAGATTATACACTAGATAAAGTGATACCTGTAACTAGCTTCGTTTTAAGTGTTGGAAAGAAAACAAAGAAATAAACTATTTCATCCATTAGCTGGCAAAAACTAAAGAGTGTTTCTCACCTCCGAAATGTATAATTTCTTAAGCAATTTTATACTGGGGTTCTCTGACAAATTCTGGCAACAGTCCATGTATAGCTTCATCAGACGCTTGTGAACCCAGCCTGCAACAAATTAATTACATAGCTTACAGCCGTATTGTATAAATAAGAGGGGAGAACAAATGATCATAATATAAACCAATAGAGCGGTTCAGCCACACTCATGTAAAAACTTAAAAGAACAATTTGAGATGATAAACAGAACTAGTAAGATCAGCTTGACAATCATATTCCAAATATCACGGGTAGATCCCATGTGTACCAAGAAAATACTTACCACTAACGGAAGCTTCAACAACAACGTTTTCAGAACAGCCCGTGAGAATCTCATATACATCCAATGGTTTCAGAACTCTACCACCATACTCCAAATGATGAATGATCGGTAACAGACCTAATGAAACACAAATTAGACGTTCAAAGATTCAAACAACTTTGGAGCAGTATACTTAAAGTGCTGTTAAACATAAACTGTTAGGCATGAGACGGTTCTAAACGTCTGCTGTAAAATCAATAAGTTCACATACCTTTAGATTTCTCGTTATCAGGGAGCTGTAAATAGTATAAGCAAGTAAGTTCCACCTTCAGAGACTCATCATTGCCAGAACACGAGTCTAAAGCCATGTGTACATTTTCAATTTCAATTTGAATTTTTTGCTGCGAGAAGTACAATATATAGGTATCAGGGGGAAGGAAAGAGGAAGTATAGGTAAAAAAAATACTCAATCAAATCAAGGTTAGTTAATGCTAACAAAAAGCAAGGTAAAAAAAATCTCACATCATCTGTCTTGGAATAAGTGTTGAAGTTCACGAGAGCAGATCCATGTTTGCATTGCGTGCTGTTGGATTCGCCAGCTTCACATTGAGATCCTTTTATACCGCAACCAGTTGGTTCAACAGCTTTGTTATTGGTCAGAGGTCTACAATTGTTGACATCTGGAGCAACTTTAGTGGGACGGAGAGACGTATACGAGCAAGAACCTTCTTCTACATGGTCTTGAATAGCAGGATTATCTTTACAATTAGCAGCACCATCAAAATACATACTTTCATCAGAGACTTCCTTACTCTGACTTGTAACTTTGTGCAAACTGCCCCTAGGGCGTCCCAACTCATATTCGGTATCACTTTCATCGTCAGAGAGGATTACACGAATACGCTTCCTACCAGAGCCTGTCTGTTGAGAGTCTGCTGGTGCAGAGAAATCTTTCTTTGCCTGATCAGTCTCAACATCTTGTTTTCCTGAAAACTGTTTCCTTTTGGAAAGACGTCTCCCGGGCTGGAGTAATGAAATTAGTGGCACGTCATCGTCTGCGTCATCCAAATCTGCTAACTGTTCTGATCCAGGTGAATTTGATGTTTGGAGATCTGGCGAACTACATGCATTTTGCCTATCATTTGATTTGTCCCCATGCCCTTCTGAGTCGGTTTCAGAGCATTCATCTTCTGTACCACATGCTGCTCTCTCACCCTGTTCTGACTCCAGATTTTGTATTTTTTCTTTCAACTCCCTAAACAGTATAATATGTATATGAGAAACTAAAAATTTGAAACCGCAAACCTAGTTGCAGCCTTCGAAACCTTATAGCAGATTTATATTTCTATCCATCTTCAGCACAGCGACTACATAGTGAAGATTACCTGGCTTCTTTAGCATTCCCAAATCTGATCATATGGCTATAGTGCATATGTTCCAGTGCAGAAAGCTGAACTGACGGAAGATTGGCTTTCAAAGCAATTCTGCAGGACCAAATGAAATTAGAACCTAAAACGACCATCACGTTAGTCATCAGCATGAGATATGTATGTATGCGTGGATTTCTACGGTGATAATGAAAACTACTGATTCAAGATACTTATTCAGCCTATTGGATTTATATTTATACTGCAGTAATTCTTGAACGTATTTGAAATATATTGGATTTGTGTCTGCTCTACTATTAAGCCTTCCTCCATCCCAGAGTAATGGTATGCAATAGAATTGTCAATTTTTTACATTAAATGACAAAAGAGAAATACACAGTAGCTCAAATGCAAAATTTGATTATACCTGTACCCCTTTTCAAATTCTTTAAGTGCTTGTGTCCATTCACCAATACAGTCCAAACCATCACCTATATTAATTTTCGCTAGTGCTTGTCCCTACACGATACCACCATAAGTGAGCATTAGAGTCAATAAAGAGGAAAACCTATAATATTGACAAATCCAAATAGTAATATCAGTATTCCTTTTACACAGAACATGTGAGTAGAGGCCTCATCAGTTGGTTCCAGTGTTGTGACATAAATTCTGACGAGGGAATATAAATTGTAATGACTAACCGTGCAGGCAAAAAAATCTCACCTCGAAATTACCAATTGCTTTGTATCCCTCATAACTTCTACCGACCCACTTTAAGGATTTTCTGAATTTTCTGAGCTTTTGGTAAGACTCGCCAACAACCAAGAAGGCATCACTCTGTTTTTCCTTGTCACATAGATCATTTGATATTTTTTTCTTCCTTTTTGAATACTCAAGATGCTAAGACATTCAAAGAAGAAAGTGAAACCCTTTTAGTGCATGAAAATATAAATTGCAGCTTCTAACTTAAATTTCAAAACTATATTACGAGTCATTTGAACTGTGGACCAGAACAAATATAGTTTTGCCACTTTAGTCTAACATCTATCTTATTAAAACAAAAACATTCTGTTGGACCTAACATTTATTTTGTAAGTTTTTAAATTAAATACATCTTTATACTTTATAGTTGAACATACATTAAGTCACTAATGTTCCTTTCTTTATACTACTATCCATGTTTCCAAACTATATACTTATTTCTTTATACTACTATCAATGTTTCCAAACAATATATTTTTTATACTACTATTAATGTTTCCAAATAATACAATAATTAATCTTAGTTATTTTATATCTATCATTTTCTCTTTAAAATTTTGTAGAAATGTCATAATTTCATAAATTGCAAAATAGTGAACTTAAAATTTCGATTATAAGATTACAAATTATGAAACTATTACAATTTAAATCCAATTAGATTACATATCGGTCATCCATCAGTTCAATCGGTTAGTCTCGGGTTTTAGTGATTTTTTAATATGAATATTTTAAAAACATAAATTGAATTGTCAGATCTCCGGATTAACCGGTATAATCACAATCGGGTTGAATTTAAAAATACTGATATAAATGCAAAAATATTTTAAATACACACTCTTTAAAAATAACCAAAATATTTGTTAAATTATTAGTGAAATTTTTCATCGTAAAATATCCCGCGCTTCAAAAGCGCGGGTCAAAATCTAGTTATAAATTTATTTTGCAAGTACAGAAATACAAATTTAAATCCCAGCACTAACTTTCTAAAATGTACTTTTCCTCGAGAGAAGATAAATCAAGCAATACTTGTATAATAGTTTTCTTGACTGATCTGAAAAGACTGTCATCAACAGAATTTCACAAAAACCAAATCAGTCTAAGAAAACAACACTGTCTTGCTCCATAGGCTTATTTATGATTGAAATTTTGAAAACCCCTAAGCTTTTGGACACATTTCAAACACATGGTATGGAGTGTTGCGATTTGAAAATAAAACTCACCTTATCCCATGCAAATACTATGCTGGATTTTTCAATAAGACGTTCAAGACACGCATGCACTTGAAGCATAGACTTCCGTTCCTCCGAAGTTCCTCTGGCATCAGTCATCTCCGCAGACAGCTTCTTAAGCCGACGCTCTTCCTCCCTCATTTCCTCCACAACTTTAATAGCTTTCTTCACAATCCTGATATTTTCCTCAATCTGTTCAACCAACGCACTCTCGTCCTGCATAGATCTCGCCAGAGTAGAAGCTTTACCATAACACATGAGCGCGTCCCCGTAGTTCTGCGTCCTGTTGTGCAACTCAGCGAGATTGATATACCCCTTGGCTTCTCCTTGACAATGACTTATCTGATGGCAGATCTTGATATCCATCTTGATATGCTCTTTCGCCTCCTTCCACCTTCTCAGCTCCATATAAACATTCCCAAGGTTATGATGAAGCCTACTACGCATAGCATCGTACTCCTTAACCTCCTCCTCATCGCATATCTCCAATCCTTTCTTGAGAATCTTACAGGCCGCGTCAGGATTATCGAGATCTAGATCAAGCATACCGATGTTGTTATGCGCGTTGATGTACTCCTCGAGAAAGCTCCCAGATTCTCCACGAGGCGGTTTCTCCTTGAGAATCTGCGCAAGCTCCATGGCTTTCTTGAAGTACTTCTTAGCACTCTGAATCGCGTCGCAGTCATCCTCGGATTTCAAGAATATCTCATGGTAGGTACGGCCGAGCTGAGTGCAAGCTCGTTGCTTCTCAACGGTGTCGCTGTTCTCTTCAGCTAGCTGCAAATGCTTCTTCTGCAAACAACCAAAAAACGGTTAGAAAAAAGTCAAACTCGGTCAAAGCTTCTTCGAAAAGTCAGTTATAATCAGAGGCGTTAGTTACCTGATAGATCAAGGCTTCTTCGAAATCCTGGAGGCGGAGATAGATCTCGCCGAGAGACTGACACGTGGGAAGCAGATCTTTATTTGGCAGACACTTGACGGAGATGTCGAAATCGATTCGAAACCACTTGAGAGCCTCCACGTACTCTCCTTCGTTCTTGAGGATATCGCCGACGTTGTTGGCCCATCTCGCCTCTTCGCTCCGGTTTCCCACTTCCGTCGCTGTCCGGTAAGCTCTCTTCGCCGCCGCTAAATCTAATCGGCCCATGGAAGATTCGTCGATTGTCTCTACTTTCTTCGACGAAAGGGTTTTTATTTTTGATGCTTCGGAATTTCAGATTTCTTGAAATATTGATTTGATCATTTTCGCAAAAAAAAATTTGGTGGCATCAAATCCCAAAAACTCCCGCCAAAAGGTAATACCATTACCCTAAAGGCCTGAAATATTGGTCCGTGGGCCGAGATTATATTGGGCCGTGGGCCTGTATCTTGACGAAAACAAATAAAAGAAAACCCTTAGGGTTCCATCGTCTCTTCTATTTAACTTATCATTTTGCGCCGCTCACCCCCGAAAGGGCTTCTCTTCCTGTAAATCCGGCTAGCAGCGACACTTCACGGCGTTGAGAAGATGGTAGCGGCGAAGAAGACGAAGAAGTCCCATGAGGGAATCAACAGCAGATTAGCTCTTGTGATGAAGAGTGGAAAGTACACCCTTGGCTACAAATCAGTTCTCAAGTCCCTTCGCAGCTCCAAAGGTAAAGAACAAAGCTTTTTTGATCGTTTCGTCTTCGTTTAGGTTACGTCGTAGCTCTGTTGAATGATAGTTTTAAGAGGGTTTGTTTCGTTATGTTGTGTTTTAGGCAAGTTGATTCTTATCTCGAGCAACTGCCCTCCGTTGAGGAGATCAGAGATCGAGTATTACGCTATGCTTGCTAAAGTCGGCGTTCATCACTACAACGGGAACAATGTCGATTTGGGAACTGCTTGCGGGAAGTATTTCCGGGTTTCTTGCCTCAGCATCGTTGACCCAGGTGACTCCGACATCATCAAGTCGCTTCCTGGAGACCAGTGATTTGTTATGAGTTTGCCATGTTTTGTCTGCTTTTTTATGGAATGTGTTCTGGAAAGACATCATGTTTTGTTTCTGAACTCCTTATGCTTAATTACACTTTCGTCTCTCGGATCCATTTTGCATGAATGGAAAGACTTATTTTAGGTTATTTATCATCTGAACGCTTGCAGTGTTTCATAATGTTCAACCCAAGTTTACTTGATCTTGAACCGTTGTTGTTTTATTGGTATTGCTGGCATGATTGAAACATACACCAAGTAAAACTTAAGATAAACATGTTCTATATTGGGCAGAACTGGGCTGTTGGAATCTTTGTGAGCTGCTTTAAACATGATGTTGTATTGGTCAAAACTTTAGATATACTGTTATACATGATGTTATATTGGTCATAAATAAAACGTTGGAATCTTCGTGAGCTGCAGTAAATATGAAGCTTCTTTGTCTCGAAGAATGAAACTACTGGTTATGTAACTGGATCTTAACCAAAATTTTCACCATTCTCGTCTACTATACGAACAATTAGCAGAATACAGAGTGTTCATAGTTTCTTACACCTTTTAGGAGAAAAAATTTTCCTCAACCTCACTCATGTCTATAGACAATGGGTACAATGTGTTGTAGGTAGGCCTTCCGAACGTAAGGCTACGTCTTCCAATCGGACCTTCTTTGGGCATAACAAATACAAGTGTGGTAGAGGGTTGTTAATCGTTAATACATTCTCATGAAGAAAATGGTTCAACAGAAGTTTTTTTTGCTGATAACCATTTCGAAATAATCTGGCTGTACTTCTAGGTCCTGAACCTAGAGAGTGAAACAGGGTCTTATAAACCTGCATGTATATCTGAGCAAAGTGTGCATTGGCAGTATTGTTAAATGTCAATCTCCAGCATACACATCCCAAATGAGCATGGGGTTGCTATTAGTAAGATAGTAACACTTCAGTTTAACTTCAAATTAAAAATGACATAAAGAACATCAGAAGGAGTACCACATCAGTTTTTCCTTCTTTTCACCTAAAAAAAACATTACACGAACATCTTATTTCTTTGTCTGAGGAGCAAAACAACACCGAGTCAATAACCCAACCATAAGAGAAAGATGGAGGACACTGGTGGTCAAAACATTATTTTTAAAGACGATTTCTTTTCTCTCTCCTTCATCGAGATAACCCTAAGATATCGTCTTCATCGTCCGTAGAAGACTCATCATAAATACTCCTACTAGTAACTCTGTTAAACTCGTCCTGACGGTCTTCCATTTCGGAAGGACCAATCTTGACGTCGCGGTGTTTAACAAGGAGCCAGCGGAGGAGTTTGTCTTCCTTGTTGAGGTAATGAAGCTCCTTGTTCATGTTTGGAGTTGCCATCATTGTTATCTGCATCAGTTGCCCCTGCACCCCCATTCACCAGCACATACTTTTATTATTACAATTGTTCACAATCATATAAAGACAAAAAGTAGTATAAGTTCAACTAGGTGAAAACAAGAACCTTCTATGATATTCGTCTGTGAAGAATTCAAATAAAAGCTAAATTGAAACTCTAGTGCCCAATCTAAACTCTAATGCACAAGTACTAAATTGGATTTGCCAAATCCTAATCCAAGAAACTCGAATCGAATCAATAGGAACTTGAAGAGGAATTATATTACTGTTTTTTTTATACCTGATAGTGTCTACCGTCGAGCTTCTTGATACCGTAACCCAATTCGACCTTGCCGAAGGATTTGACTTCCGTGAGGACACCATTTCTGCTGTAAACGTGTTTACCGATGCGAGCGACGAGATCGATCAAGCCTTCCTTCCTGATTACTGGCTTGAACAGAAGCATACAGTCGTACAGCGGCATCTCCAGATCCTCTTCTTCTTCCTTCCTTCCGACGAGAGAGTGAATACTACAGAAAATATTTAGATCTCGACCGTCTGTCCCGGTTTACATTATTTAGGGTTTTAGTTATTATCGAGAAAAAAATAACATAATCTTTATTTTATCTTTTTGGTTCAAAAAAAAATAAAAAAGCTTTTAAAATGTTCTTTCCCGAGTAAATAAATAATTTGTTTACACTGAGTATTTAAGTGTAAAAAGGTTTTACGGTAGATTTACAATGTTTTTTTGGTTGGATATCAAGTTTATTTACATGGATAGGTTTAGGCACATTTTGTAATATCAGACCAAATTTTGAAAAAAAAAAAGAAAAACAACACCCAGACTAAAGGTCAAGATTCTGAAACAGCAAAGGGTGAAGACGAATCCATTTTGGATTGGCTAAGCAGCACATTCTTCATTTCCTTGTAAGACCTAAGCTCTTCCAACGCATCAGCTGTTGTCTTTGCCGCTAGAGCTATTCCTGACGCTGTCATTGACGCCGTTGCTATCTCCTGACCCCCTCCTGGTTTGTTCTCATTGTTGTTCCAACAGAGTTCAGGTATGACGGATTCAGAGACATCTTGTCTGAGAGGTGGAGCTTTCTTCAGCATATTCACTAGAGCGCCGACTGCAGCGTCTTGTGACTTCTTTGGGTATGAGCCGCTTGACAACTCGTGTGGTGGTTCATGTGCATCTCCTCCTCTCTGTTCAAAAGAGCTTGGTCTGCAAGGTAAGGCAAACAGTAAAACAAGATCAGTTTCTATTGGAGAAACATATAAGCAAGTACCAAAAACAACTGTCAAGTAGTTGAAAGAGCATACCTGCTATCGCTAGGATCTGTAATCTCATCATACTCAACATCAAACGGACAAGGGAAATCAGTATCATCAAAATCATCTTGGTATGATCTACTTGAACTTCTAGAAAATGATATCCTAGGTGAGCTGTTTGAAGATAGCTTCCTCCTAAAGTCTTCTCTCCCATAGATATGCAGCTAAAACAGAAAAACAAATATAAACAAATAAAATCTTACTCGTTCAGTCGCATGATATTTAAAAAAAAAAGAGAAAAAATGTAGAAGTTAAGTTTACCTTCTCCAAAGCTGCTCCAGATTCAACAGGACCAGAGTTTCTAACTGGCTTCAAAGAAGCGTGCCTCGAAAGTTTCAAATGAGAAGAAGGTGCCACCAAAGTAGGAGCTGGAATCCTGACTGGAGCACTTTCAGTACGCGTGATGCTTCTTGGGACTGAAGGAGAACAACCAGGAGAAAAATCTTCAGCATAGCTTTCCTTCCTACGACCAGATAGTACATCACAAGGATGAGGAGGAAGGCGACGACGAAAGGAACAAGGATTAGTAACCAACGCCGCCTGTGAATCCGACCGTGTAGGAGACGGTGAGCAAGAAACCGAAGGTGGTGGTGGAGAAGAGGCCTTGCAACAGCGATCGAAACTCCAACTATGACGCCTCTGAAACGGCAGCAAAGGCGGTGACGGTGAGCCGACGTAAGAAAGAGGCAGAGAAGGGAACCTTTTCAAAGGATCAGCTAAAGGACTTCCAACGTAATCGGTGATAAACGTTGGAGACACAGGAGCCGAGTGTTGTTGGCAGCAGCTGACATCCGAGAGAGATCGATACAGCACAGACATGCAGAGTCTACCGCAGATCGTATCAACCGGGGTGAAAGCAAACTTGTGCATCTCCGCCTCTTCTCTGCGAGTGAAAGGTTCGATTACGGTGGGAACCTTAGGGACGAGCTTGAACTTGAAGATCTGACCAGAGGAGTTGAGTTCTCTGAAAATCTTGTAAGCAGGTAGAAGCCTAACCATGGCAAAGAGTGATCTTAAAAGCAAAGTTGCTTTCTTATACATCACTTGCAACTTATTACTACTACTTGACCTCCTGCTACTGCTAGTCTCCCTAACCTTCCTGTTATCATACTGCACAACCCATCTCTCAATGATCTGCTCGTTCCTGGCCCCACCAGGAGAATCATCCATCTGATGATCAAACGGCCTCGCCACCACAAGAACCACGTCAACAACCAGAGGCTCTAGCGTGCTTCTGCGCCCGATGTCGAAGCTCTCCAACGCTGCAGGACATTCCCTGAGAGCTAAGTTGAACCATTTGTCCCGAGGCCTGACGCTTGAGGAAGAGGAGGAAGACGAGGAAGGTGATGAGCAGATGACCTGCTCGCCGCTGAAGTTTCTCGAAGACATGAAAGGAGTCCTTGATTCGAGAATGATGTGGAGGCTTTTAGCGAAGAACTCGAATATGATCTGCTCTGCTTTAGCTCCTTCGGAGTTGCTGCTGCTACTTCTGTTCATCTTTTGAGAAACTAACACTGTTCCTGGGCGGGGGAATCAAAGTAGTTTAACTAATCACTCACTATCAAACAAACAGAACAAAATCTACAGTAAAAATCATCTATGATCAAATCAGACTCAGAACAGAGTATGCAAAATTCACAATACCCAGTAAGCATCATTACCTTATCGAGCAGAACAGAGGGAACCCTAACGAGGAAAAGAAAAAAAAAAGGGTAAAGCTTTCGGATTACAGAAACAGAGAACTTGTACGTCTTCGGACACGGAAACTGAAACTGAATCGAACCATGGGAATTTTCTTTGGAATCGAGGGAGGTTTTTTTAGTCACTGGAAGTTCAAATACTTTTTTACTCAATTCTGTTTCTTACTTTGTTTAATTCAGAGACGACGACGACGACGATATCTTCTTTGGGAAAATTGTCTTTTAAATCCTCAACTTTCAAATTTGGTTCAAAAAAAATCTGAACTATTACTTGGACCATTTAAGGCACAGACTTATTTTGACAAACCGTTTAAAGCTTCGAATTAATTTGACTAAGCCATATTCAATGCGTCGTTATCTCGGCTAACGGCACGATTAAACGGGGTTAACTTCCGTTTACTGTTTCCGTTAAACCTAAGCTACGTCGTTTTGAAATTAGAAAAACCCATAAATTTCTATCTTCTCAAAAATTGCAATCTCTAATTCCCCAAATCAAAAACTCAATCAAAAATTGCAAACCCTTGTTTCACGAGCATTTGCTTCACGATTCTCCCTCTCACGAGCCTCTGCCTGCCGAACCTCTGCTTCACGAGCCTCTGCCTACCAAATCTCTGCTTCACGATTCTCCCTCTCACGAGCTTCTGCCCGACGAGTTTCTGCCTCAAAAGCCCTTGCTTCACGACCAGCTGCTCTTGTTTCACGAGCCTCTGCTCCACTTGAAATCAAGAGTTTGTATTTTTGATTGGGTTTTTGATTTGGGGAATTAGGGATTGCAATTTTGAGAAGATAAAAATTTAGGGGTTTTCTAATTTTAAGATGACGTAGCTTAGGTTTAACGGGAACAGTAAACGGAAGTTAAGCCCGTTTAATCGTGCCGTTAGCTGAGATAACGACATATTGAATGTGGCTTAGTCAAATTAATTCGAGGCTTTAAACGGTTTGTCAAAATAAGTCTGTGACTTAAATGGTCCAAGCAATAGTTCAAACTTTTTTTGAACCAAATTTGAAAGTTCAGGATTTAAAAGACAATTTTCCCTATCTTCTTTTGATATTTATTATATATACTTAGTGGATAAGTTTTTCAATAGGTAAGGGAAGTTTAGTAAGTTAGAACTAAAAAAGGCTGAGAAAAGCTTAGAGAGAGAAAACTCCGGTGAGGTCTTTACATCCGATCGACGGGGTGGGTTTCCACAGCCACCGTCGATCCGGTCCTTGTCTTAGCCCTTTCTTCAGTCTTTGTATGTGTCTTCTTTTTTGTTTCCGGCGTCGCACCATTTTCGCGGTGGGCGTTCGGCTTGTGTTACCGACGTCACATCCTTTTCGCGGTGGACGTTCGGCTCTGATTTCCGACGTGGCTCTTTTCTGTTAAAGGAGAACGGTCGGTTCTAGTTTCCGCGTCGTCTGGTCTTGCTGTTGGCGGCGGCGGCTCTCTTCGGGTTTGCTTTTTTGTTTTTTCGTTTTGATGGCCTTTTGTGTGGATGGGTGTTTGATTTTTCTCAGGATGAGATCTCGGGTTCCGAGTGAAGCTCTTTGAGGAACAAAGGTTATGTGGTTGAAGATAGAGATTTCGATGGCTTCGGAGCGCATGAGATCTCGAAGGATCTGCGGTGAAGCTCTCCGTGAAAAAGTCAGGAAAAAGTCAGGCGAAGCAAAAATATTTGTAGCTACAGCCTCCGGCGTCTTCCGGAAAGAAATCAGACGTACGCCGACGAAATAGAGTTTCCGGCGTATCTGTCGACGGTGAGGCGTAGCAGTGTTCGTCGAGATGGTGAGGGCGTGATGCATGTCCCTGCGAGGTGGAGGATTGAAGCACGTGGCAGCCTTTTCTCGATTGTGTCGGTGGTGGTCTTGGGCCTGGAATGTGTGGATTAGAGTAGGCAGTGTATGTAAGGCCTGTGTGGTTGTAATTTTTTGTAGATTATTCTGTTTAATGGGCTTGCGGATTAGAGTTGTATTGGGTTTATCCCATGTTCTTTGCCTATGGGCCTTATAATATAACTTTGACAGAAAAAAAAAAGGTAAGGAAAATCTTTATATATAAAGAAGACCCCTACTCTCTCCTAAAGGCCTCCACATCAGATCCAGCGTGGAAATTGGGATGCTCCCACGTCGACATGTAGGATACGCCGCGTTTTATTAAATTTAAAGGTTCGTCTGTTTGGGCTTCGGACATGACGCGAGGCCCATGTCTCACAATCTGCTCTCTGCTGAGACCTAATCCCCTAACTCATTTCTGTTCTTCGTTTTGTTTCCCGTACGGCGCAACGACGGTAGATATTCGTAACGGTGGTATGCATTAAATCGTCTTAAATCCCCAGCACACCACGAATCAATCGGGACTACGCCTGTTAGATTGTGTATAAATATGCAGCAGCCTCATAGTTGCGGTTCTTACTATCTCACAATCTCATATCTTGCTCACAATCAAGTCTTACTCATCGATCGTACTCATCGTCTGTCCGAATGGCCATTACTAATGTTTTCTTTTCCGATCTCAGGGCTGGGGGGTGCTCATCTGTGGTGGAGGCGAGACTTCTTCGACTTTGGGAGGCTAAGAACGTTAAACGCGATGGGGAGTTGATGTAGATGGATCTGCTCATGGTAGATGTAAACGTGAGTTAATCATTCTTTCGCGATCGTTGTATTTTTTTCCCGATTTTGCTTTGTTTGGAATCAATCGTTTAGTTAGCTTATGTTCTGTCTTGGTGTTCTGCATTTTTTCGCGTTTTTCTTTGATGATCAAAGTTTGATCGGAACCAAATCGTTATGTTTAGTTTATGTTTTTGTTCCGTTTTTCTTTTCTATGAGTTACAGCTGATTGTTATTTTTTTTTATTTTTTTTTTTGTTACATGTGTTTCAGAGATGCTGTTATGATCGGAACCAATCGTTTTGTTTGGTTTATGTTTTGTCTTCGTGTTAGATATACAATTTGTGTTCCGTTTTACTTTTGACTGTGAGTTACAACAGATTGTTCTTTCCTTTTCTTTTTGTGTGTTTCAGTCGACCATGATGCAAGTAACGACCAGTCCCGGCCGTCTTCCACAGTTCCGTGACAGTCTCCGTGCCGGAGCAATGTTTTCCATGGCTGGATTTGATGTCTCTAGGTGCGTGCAGAATTTCCGGCTCACCGATTCGTCTCTGATGATCCGTTTCAACGAGTCCAATTCCTTTGAAGAGCTGACTGAGCCTGTCTCTCCTTTGCCCAAAGAAGCCTTCCGGTTCCGTAACCAGTCCTAGCTGGTTGGTCTGGCCAACACAAACACGCAGCTACCAGGTATGTTTAGCCCATGTGACACGGTATTTTGTTTTTTTGTATGAATGATCTGATATTCTAGGTCGTGTGTTTAGACTTCCCAACAGAATGATATTCGTACTTGATGTAGATATAATAGGGGAGATGTTGACTGTGAGAAGCACGGTTTGTGATCCTCCGGAGGAGAAGAATCGTGTCATGGTGACTCTGAGGATGAAGAGGTAATTTTTTTTTGTGCTTCCTATTTTTATTGTCCATGTATCGTTTATGAGCACATGTCAGGATGTTGATGATCACGATCTTATTTTGTTTATGCAGTGATGAGACAGTCACTCTAAGCTTCTTCGACTCTCATGCTGTTGCTTTCCATAGGCAGCTCGAGGCTACGCATGTCGATCCGAAGGTAGTTGTCGTCACCAGCATCAACCCCAAGATGGTCGGAGGTACTGAGCGTTGCTGTTTATGTGGTAGTCTGTAGTTAATATTGTATACAAAGAAATATTTATGGACGTCGGCGCAACACAGGTCAGAACTACACACTGACTTTATAGTTTTGTATTTACACGAATGTGATTGCAACTACTAACGTTCATGTATTGCTTTTGAAAATGTGGTCGATCTATATCTCCCAGTGGGCACAGGCACGGCGAAAGCATTAGGCAGAGCAGGTTTTTATCGTCATGCTGTACCCGTCCGATTTTTGTTTTTAGTTTCCCGATTACTCTCCGGAGATGTTGTGATTGATCAAGATTACTTTTTTTGATGTTTGCAAAAAAATTGAACGAAGTTAACATTTTTATTGCATTTAATATGGATTTATTAAGACTGTAACGACGTCTATAGAAAGCCAAGGCTCAAGTATCCAAAATTAATATTTTATAGTTTCACTTGGTCGGGTGTGAGCCAAGGTTCAATTGTGCATAATTTGTTAAACCTTTTGATCTGCAATACATATTATTCTCTTTTCCCGCTTGACCAGCAAGATAATAATATAGCATCCACATATTGGAAAAACAACGGGACTCTCGACTTTGTTACTTCTTTAGACATTCATAATACCGGTCAGTTACCTAAATAACAATTAAATTCAATTGTATTGCACATTTCAGTTTTATGAATCAGTGATCTTCTATAGAAATCAAATATGGTACTGATAATTCCTACAGAAATAACTTTTTCTATTTCGACAACACAACCACCAAGAAACCGTTCTAAAGTTTGTTCGACTCTAACACCCCGCCCGAAGGGCGGGCCGCCCCTAGTTTAGTAATATACGATGTGAAAATTTATATATGTATCTTTGAAAGGAAAATTTGTAGAAACTTACAACAAGAAATTGATGCAACTTATTTATTATGTCACTAGTGGTATGGAAAATATAAAGTTTTAAAGATGCTACTCTTTTCGTAAACATTTACTAGATTTAGATCCGCACATCTATGCGGATATTTTTTATTTTATAAATATATAGTTTTGATATTATTACAAATTTTTAAAATATATATTTTTCATTTTAATATTGTATATTATGTAACTCTATAAAACTATTATTGAGTCTAGACGAATACATGAATTTTGAATTTGGTTTTTGTTGATATTATTTTTTCATTTTACAAATGTATAGTTTTGATATTATTACAATTTTTAAATATATATTTTCCATTTTAATGTTATATATTGTGTAATTCTATAATGTTATTGTTTGAGTCTAGAAGAATATATGAATTTTGAACTTGTATTTGTTATTGCATTAAAACATTATTTTTATAAAAAATATTGGAACTTCTCGTAAGATTTTTTATATCTTCTCAACGTATTTTGTTATAATTAAATAAAATAAATAAATTTATAATTAAAATTTGGTTTGTCATTAATATTTTAAATGAATTATTAAAACTCCATTTTTCTATCAACATTTTTAAATAGTTATATACTGTGATATTTATTATATAAACATTTTTCAAACACTACATTGTTGAGAGTTAAAAAGGATAATATAGTTGTAGATATAAAAGCTTAACCTATGTCAGTGAATTTATTTTTGTATAATAATACTATACATTTTACAAATTTTAACCTATTTTAATGGTGAGTGATAATTTTTTTGAATGAAACTATTTAAAAAATAAAATTTGTTAATTTACCTATTTAATATATTTTCATATTTAATGCATATAGCACTTTTATTTTAATATGCTACAGAATATAATTATAGATTTAGAAAAAATAGTATTTATTTTATTATTTTATAATACAATATTAGTTAACATTGATCTATAATAATATATTACTAATACGAAATTAATTAATATAAAAATATTTAAAAGATTAGTTGGATTTTGGTAAATCCTTTTTCAACAGATTTTGTTAACATTTAAAAATAAAATTAAAATTTATTATTGGTTTATTATTTATATAAATAATTAAATATGTCATATTAACTAATCTTTTAAGTGGTTCTACTATAACTTGTTAATAGTAGTAGATACAATATAGGATTATAAATTAATAGATTAGACTATTTTGAAATAAAATGACTGAATATAAAACTAATTTTCTTTATTAAGACTAACTAGTATTATCTCTTCGTGCTGCACCGATAAATTTATGTTTGCATCTAAATTCTTAAGAAAAGATTATAGTGTTCTTCAGGGTCATCTATATTAGTATGGAATGACCCCTGGCTCCCAACCACTCGTCCGAGACCAGCAAACAAAAATCAAGTTACCGACCTTACTAGTAATCCTGATCTTACGGTTGACCAACTAATAGATCAAGATTTACGGATTTGGAATTCTCAGGTTATACGGGAATTGGTGGATCCCCAAGATGTAAAAATCATAGAGAGTATACCTCTGAGTAGGTTTACCCGAGGGGATAGAGATGGATGGCATTTTACTCAAAATGGAAAATATACGGTTAAATCAGGATATCAGGTGGAAAGAGTGTACCCAAATATATCCAAACCTCCCGAGGTATTTGGACCAAATGTGGATACTCTAAAGGCGCATTGTTGGAAAGTTCGATGCCCGCCAAAGATTAAGCATTTTCTCTGGCAATTGGTTTCAGGATGTGTATCAGTGAGGAAGAATTTAAATGCGAGAGGACTATCAGGAGATTTGTATTGTGACAGATGTGGGGCTCCGGAGGAATCTATTAACCATGTGTTTTTCGAATGTCCTCCAGCGAAACAGGTTTGGGCACTGTCCCAGATCCCATCTAACGATATAATCTTCCCCACTGAATCTCTTTTCACAAATATGGATTATCTATTTTGGCGAGTACGCCCTGAATTGGAAGATCATCAATTCGCGTGGACATTATGGTATATTTGGAAAGCAAGAAATAATAAGGTGTTTAGCAATTTGGATGTTGATCCAAGGGACACCCTTCAACTGGCAGTAACAGAATCAAGGCTTTGGGCGGAAGCTCAAGTGGTACAATTACCACCGACTATTCCACAACAGGTGAACCTTCCGGTGATTCCTGGCCGATGGTGTTTTGTGGATGGCTCGTGGAAGGAAAAAGAGGTATTCTCTGGGCAGGGATGGTACAACACTTTAGAAGGATTCACAGGACTAATGGGAGCACGGAATGTAAGGGCCTCTCTCTCTGCTCTTCACTCTGAGATAGAAGCCTTAATATGGGCAATGGAATGCATGAGGAATTTGCGTCAATTTAGGGTCACGTTTGCAACGGATTGTTTGCAATTGGTTAAGATGGTGTCTGAACCAGACGAATGGCCTGCATTTGATACTTATTTAGAAGACATAAAGACGTTGAAGGAGTTCTTTCATAGCTTGGAGATCATTCATGTACCTCGCACACAAAATCAGAAGGCCGATGGACTAGCACGCAGCGCTAGGAAACAAAAGACCTTTGTTGTGCACATGGATACAGAGCTACCAATATGGTTTACAGAGTCAGTTTGAGTCTGTAAAAATCGACGACAAAAAAAAAAAAAGATTATAGTGTTCTTAATTTATTTTTTTTATCAAAATTGAATCTATAATAGTGTACAAAAAATTTAAATCTTTTACTCGTATAGTATCATCGTATTGTTTTTGTTAACCATGATATATGATTTCTTTAAAGCTACAAAAACAAATTAAAAATATTTTAATAATAACAGAAGAGAAAAACTAAATATATCACTTGTTTTCAGATTATAGACGTTTTATCTTTGTTCTAAATTTGACACAGGGAATATGGTCGAAGAGCAGTGCCGGCTCAACCACAAGGGAGAGCAGTGCGACCGTCCCGAGACCTATGATATTTGGAGTCTATTTTTTTGAAAAAAATATTTATTAAAGAAAAAAACTAAATTTTGTTAAATACAAAAGTAAATTTACATATATTTCTAATTTTTTTATTTTATATGTTTTTATATCTAAATTTAATAACATTTTAAACAATATATTTAAAAAAAAAACATGCTAAAATTGTAACTTTAACTATTAAAAGATCTAAAAAAATTTTTACCCAAGGGCCCTTATGATCTATGAACCGGCCCTGTCGAAGGGATCTGCCACCAAAGAGACAAAATACTTGTTTAGTGCACGATAGCCTGAAGTTGAAAGAACTTCTCGCTTCACATCCTCAACCGCAGCAGGAAGAGCCATATGAGAGCAAAAACCGTTAGTGACCCAAGCAGAGGTATCTACATACAGTAAAACTAGCCAGTCAAGATATTAGTAAAACAGAGAAAGGCCAACACACTAACATCCAAGACCCTTTGTAACAAAGAATCAATGAAGTTTACACACTTCCCCACTACCTGCCAGTAGGCAAAATGGACTTCTCATATTTAGAGTTCTTTCTGTTGTTAATGTTGCATAGTAAATGGAAATTATGTGATTTTTCCAAATAAGTCAGCTTTAGAACACACTTCTTTTAATTGGGCTACTACAAAGCCCATATGCAATTTGACTTTGAGCCCCAATTGATACATGGACACCTTAAGAAAAAAATATAAATAGTTTATTTTTGTAGAAGAACATTCTTTTTAACATAATACTAGGATAAGATCCGCGCAAGCGCGGAGTGAGCGTATAATTAAATAGTTAAAATATATAAAATGATATTTAATCATATAATAAGAAAACTATTAATTTAGAAAGAGGTATTATTAGATATAATAAATGCATTCTAAATATAGGCATAAATATTAAAAATAGGAATTAAGCAGGCAAAATTAAAAAAATAATTTGTGAGCAATATATTAAAGTAAAAAATGAATATTTTAAATTCATAACACATAGTGTCATACATTATTTATATATCGTGTAAGATACTAAAAGTAAAGCCAAATGGCTAATTGTGCTTTTTATCTGGGTATTATAAAGAGTTAATTTGCTCAAAATACATAAAAAAATAGAAATTAGCTATCTACCATTAACAGTAAAACTAGACAAGTAGAAGTAGGTACAGAACATGTAAAATGACAATTATATCCTTGATAATCAATTTAAACAAAAAAAAACTGCAACTTTTGAGCGGAAGGAGAGAGAGCTGGACGGAGGAGGCGGATCAATTGGTGGAAACGCTCGGCGGTGGAGGCGGGGAATCCAGAGACGAGTGCGGCGGAGGTAAAAGAAAGAGAGAGGGGAGAAAACAAAATAACAAAGAAACGTCAGATGAGTTATCATCTGGGCTCTTTTCGTCGGGATATAAGTACACAGCGCCCCTCTCAAATCCTTTCCTCTCATCAAAACTAAACCCTAATCCCTCTATGGATTAGTAAACCCATGGACAAAGAATTACATTGTCGTCGATTTCGGTTCCGGCGTGAGAGACGATAGAGATTACGTCGTCGTCGATAGAGGTATCAGAGGTATCGCTCGTCGGAGAGGGAAGAGAGCTGAGAGAGGAGTTCAGGGTGGCCGGACGACATTGTCGTGGAGCTGTGCCATGAGGAGGCGGATCTCTTGGTGGAGACGCTCGGGGGATCCGGAGACGAGTGCGGCAGTAGAGGCAGATCGTTTGGCGGTGGAGACGGGGCACCCAGAGACGATTGCGGTGGTGGAGGCGGAGATCCGAAGAGCTAGGAGAAGAGCTCGGGGTGGGAGACGATGTCGTGGCGTTGAGGGCTCGGTGTTGTGCTTCAGTGGCGTTGATGATGCTTACGCGACAGTAAGGTCAAATATTTTTTTAGTTAGTTAACTCCTTTGTCTCTTCTTTACGCTTTATTTTGTTCTACTACTTCATCTCTTTTCAGGTAAAATGCTTTTTTTAAAAAAAAAAGGGGGATAATTTGCTAAATTGGGGGTTTAGTGTGATTTTAGTTTTGAGATGGTTACTTAGCTTATTCGATGCTCCATTCTTGCGATCTCAGATCAATTTTCTTGATTTGTGTTAATTGGTTTCTGTTTTTTCTTTCATTCATTTCTAATAAAAGAGCTTTGCTGTTTGATCGGTCCTCTTAAAAATAATAACATAAGATGTTTGTTGTTCTGCTTGTGCTTTCAGGGATATAGGGGTGGGTGTAGACGTCGTGGCGGAGCTGGGCGGAGGAGAAGATGGCGGAGGAAAAGGAAGGAGAGAGGAAGAAGAGAATGATTGGTAGATAGGGGTATTAGTGTCATTAAATTTTAAGAACAGTTTCTAATAGTGTCAAATAGTAGATCACTAATTAGCCAATATTGTATGTGTATACAATGCAAATACACTATTATAAAAGGCCCAAACAATCTAAATGTAGGATAAAACGTATGGAGATGGAGAAGTTTTAGAGTTGGATGCTAGTGTCGAAGCATATACGAAACACTTTATATAGAGGAACACATGGTCTTTGGTTGTTAATGAGATATGCAAATAAAGAATTATAATATATGTGAATTAAAGATGAACAAAGTAATTGCCGAAATGTAAGATCTACATACGAATACTGTCCTAAAATATATTAATAATTAACCATATTGATGCAAAATTGCAGAATTATAGTAAATTTTATGTTTTTAATATAATTTTCAAAAACGCGTGATATCTACACATCCCTAATTTAATCATAATTTAGGCAATCATAAACGAAGGTAGAATATTTAAGAAATAAAAAGGTAATTAATCTTCCCGTAATTTAAGCTTACAGATTCGTACGTATTAAATATGAAAATCCTCAATTATAATTTAATAAATATCGAATACCATTTAACAAATATCGAATACCATTTTTTTCATTTTTCATAATATGAAATAAAGTATTCAATATTAATTATAGAAATAAACAAAAAAACCACTTTACTGAAAAAGATTGAAACCAATGCAGTTATATATAATATAGAATTATATATATTATATAATTTTACTCAGAATAGGTCCTTATCAGAAATATTGAAACCAAACGTACAAATAGACCATTTAATAAAGATGAGAAAACTTTTTTTTTGTCAACAGATGGGAAAACATTTTTTATTCACTTTTCATAATTAATGAGAGATTATATTATATTATATATATATTTCTAAGAAAATAATATTAATATATAGTTATAAGAAAGAACATATAGCATGAGATCATATTATATATATATATATATATATATATTTCTAAGAAATAACATATAGCATGAGATAGACCGTGTAGTAATGTGTTTGATTATATATGGTTTTTCTTGTCGATATGCTATAGCTGTGAGTGGAGTATGTTTGATAGTATACATGTAGATCCATATTTGATGGACATGTAATAAATGTGATAAATATCATAAGCATGTGATTACTTTGGCAAACATATCTATCTTATTAAAACAGAAACATTCTGTTGGACCTAACCCAAATAATTTCGATTGTACTTTATATAATCTGAAGAAATACACCTTTATACTTTATAGTTAAGTCTACATTAAATCACTAATGTTCTTTTTTTTATAGTACTATCCATGTTTCCAAACAATATACTTATTTCTTTATACTACTATCAATGTTTCCAAACAATATATTTTATATACTACTATCAATGTTTCCAAACAATACAATAATTAATCTTAGTTATTTTATATCCATCATTTTTTCTTTAAAATTTTGTAGAAACGTCATAATTTCATAAATTACAAAATAATGAACTTTAAATTTTGGATTATAAGATTACAAATTATGAAACTATTACAATTTCAATCAAATTAGATTACATATCGGTCATCCATCAGTTCAATCGGTTAGTCTCGGGTTTTAGTGACTTTTTAATATGAATGTTTTAAAAAACTAAATTGAATTGTTAGATCTCCGGATTAACCGGTATAATCACAATCGGGTTGAATTTAAAAACACTGATTTAAATACAAAAATATTTTAAATACACACTCTTTAAAAGTTAACAAAATATTTGTTAAGTTATTAGTGAAATTTTTCATCGAAAAATATTCCGCGCTTCCAAAGCGCGGGTCAAGATCTAGTTTATTGTATGGTTAAGCCAATGGCAGTTCATGTAATTTGTCTAGTAATTAGTGGTTATATCATAAAGAGGCTGAGAACAGCTGTAATGCTGACACATCATCGATGGCATGCTCGTAAATAAGTTGTATTTTAATGGTATTCTGAAAATTTGCTTCCTTTTTAATAATAAGGGGATTATACTGTTATTAAACTTTTTTTGTGCCAAACTATATTTATTTGGATAGTAATCATTAGAAATGAGTTGGAACCTAAAATGAAATATAAGAATCATGAACCATTTTATTCATTGTAGACTAGGCTTAGATTTTTTTAAAAGACTTTTTTTTTATTCGAAACTTGCCTACCTTCAAAGGAATATTTCCTACTTACTGTAAAACGCAAATCAGACTATAAAACTTTGAAACAATATTTGATAATTGTTAAAACCAAAATCTCAAAACAGTGTTGCCCCATCTTCACTCAAACATATCTGACACTACGTAAACGTTAAAACTAACTGAAACAAGCACTACATACTGAAATTCTTTTTGTTAGTATCCTAGTATAAGTGTTGGTTTTTTTTCTATTAACTATACAAGAAGGATATTAACATCATTTTCGACAGAGAGAATCCTTTTCTTTTTAAGATACAGGTACCCTTCATCTTTGGCAACGCGACTTTTTTATCATCTCGGTTGTTCTTCGTGTGTGGATTGCGGTCTCATCCCTCAGAATGCGGAGCTCCTCCAGGCATAGTTTCCCTGCTCTTCAGTTCACCCTTCCATGCTTCGTTTTGGGCAGCAAAATCAACAAGGTAAAGCGAATGGAATGCTCTTTGCTCTTTACCAACCAACAATGATAAAGTCTGATATGAAACTATTACCCGACTGTTTGGTTGTGTCATCTTACGGATTTTAGTTTGCTAGATTATATGGTTTTACCGATCTTATTAAAATTTCTTTGTTGTAGTTTTGCAGCTTATCCCTTAATTGAGTTTATGGAACAGAGCTTTAATTTAAAACTAGATTTTGATCCGCGGTTTAAAACCGCGGGATATTTTATGATGAATTTTTTATCAACAACATTATTAATAATGATATTAATTTGTAATATTTTGTCTATTTTAAATATTTTTTTATTTAAATCAACTATTTTTAAACCCGAAATGAATCTGCGATTGAACCGGTGATCCGAAATGTAATACAGTTAGAGTTTTAAGAAATGTCATTATTTTAAAACCCGATACACCAGCAAAAATGCTAAACCCCAAAGGAACCCGTTGAACCGATGAATCATCCAGTTTGATTTAAATTTTTAACTTTTAATTTTTAAAGTTAATTTCAAATTTAGCATTAGATATTTAAATACTTATTAACTTAAATCTTATTATATTTTTATGTCATATCTCTATGTTAGATTATGTAATAAATTAAAAGTATTAAAATTAATAAGTATTTAAATATCTAATGATAAATTTGAAATTACGAGTTTCATTTTAAATCAAATACCTATTTTTTGAACATCGACTTAGATTATATAGTTTTCATGAAATTAGAGATTTTGTTTTTATCATTTCTTAATTTTCAGAAAATCTAGTATTATAGCCATGAATATTGCTTCTGTGGATACTCAGAAACTACTTACCATAAAAATCGTTTTGGAAATCTTAGCATTAATAATCACGATATATATTTTTACCATATAAATAGGCTAGATGTTAGGCTTTTTGTTATTATTAGTAAATGTATTAGACTTAATTATATGATATAGTTTGATTTAGTTGACTTAATTATATTGTATAGTTATTTTTAAATTTTCTATCTAAAAATAAGTTAGGTCCAACTTTGTGTTTCTATTTTAATAAGATAGATTAGAAAAAGAAGGATATTATTAGTTTTATTAAGTAACACAAATATTTGCAAACGTATTTCATGCTGCCTGTTTGTTAACTGCGTCTATGATAATATCTATGTGGAAATCAATATTCATCTTAAGATCTCTTTTAACGCACTACACATTATTCTTTTTTAGTTATGGGATTACTACTAAGATTATTTTCAAATTCTATAACTTATCAGTAGGCTACGTGAGATGCAAAATATTTCTCATTAGCACCAACTGCTAGATCTATATCTCATAACTTTATCATCAACAGCTCATTAAATTAATCAAAGAGGCAAATAAAAAATTGAGAAAAAGGTAGGGTTGAAAAGTAAATGATCCCACTTGTATATGATTTTTTTTTCATTTGGGTGCTCTAATCCATGTCCACAACCACAAATTTCATTTGTATCTATCTCCAAGTCTGTCTAAATTGAATACTCAACATACCATATAGGATTTATACAGACTAAAGCCCCTTTTTAGTTAGAAAAATATGAATGTTCACTAAAAGCTTACGATGTTGATTAAGGGCAATATCTACTGGTATATGCTTCAGTCAACTTGATGAAGCTTCCAAACTTCTTATTACCGTAAACGAATATATCGTACCGAATATCGACTTCCGTAGATTTAGAAAATTAGAATCATACTATCTTTCGGAGGGTTGGAGAATTATGTTTGAGTTTATATAACAACATTAAAACAACATTCAATAAAGTTTAAAAGCAGGTTATACATGGCACCAAATAATAAGGTTAGGGAAGATAATAACGACGCAAAAGACAAAACCAAAATCCAGACGATAACGTTTGTGGAGTAGAACCGAAAAGGGGCAATAGAGCAGATTACATCTGTTTCGTTTCCTCCTCTTTTCTTTGGCTTTTTTTTTTTTTTGAAAAGATTTTTAATTATTAATATAATTCAATAATTAATAATTATTGAATTCTTTGGCTTTTTGCGGAAAGAATAAACGAATAATTATTAATATAATTCAATAATTCAGAAAAAGGTTCACATATATTGATAAAAAGAAATATGCAGACAAGTATATTAATAGATTTTGGAAAATCATTACAAAAACCGATTTTGCATATATTACCTGTAAAGAATAAAAATATATGAAATGAAAAGGACAATTGTCTAAACAAAAAGTATATAGATCTACCTTTCTATCGTCCACTATAAGCAATAGCGTAATTCTATTTGTACACAGTAATTTCACTGGCTTTAGTTGCAATCATCTCCAATATTAGGAAATTTACTCAGGTTAACTTTCTTTTATTAGAAAGTTATTTTGACATATTTAAACGCGGAGAGAATTATGAAGCGACATACCTCATGTAAATAAAAGAACACAATAATACAGAGAATTATAAAAGCAACAAACAAACAACACTCCTTTACAACTCTCCATACATACATGATAATAGAGATGCAACAACTCAACAAGGTCCCTCCCTTCCTCTTTGATTAAAATAAGAATCATAGATATCAAGACTATTGTATGTTGTATTTTTTATATTATTAAAAAGATATATAAATTATTTCGGGCCTGTTCGTTTCAGCATTTGTCATCTCCATTTAAATGATCCATTTGTATGGCACATCCACATGATCTATTCAGATTTTATGGGATGTTTGTTTGTTCATTCAAGTGACTCATCTAGATGAATCATCTAAATGGATCTTATGTTGGTTTGTCCATCCAAATGATTCATCTAGATGAATAGTCTAAACAAATTACCAAAATGTCTTTGTTTTTATTTAACTATTACTTGATATTAATTTCAAATATAATAATTTTAATTATTTAATCTGATATATTTTTAACAAAATTATTTTAAAATTAGCATTTTGGCAGGAAAACGCGTTTTGGCGGGAAACTACGTTTTGCAGTTTTACGATTTTGGCGGAAAACGCATTTTGGAGTTTTGGCGGGAAAATACGTTTTTTGCGGTTTTGACGGAAAAATGCGTTTTTGCGGAAAACCACGATTTTGCGGTTTTTTGCGGAAAACCGCGGTTTTGCGGTTTTTGCGGTTTCTGCGGGAAACCGTATTTTTTGCGGTTTTGCGAGAACCCGTGTTTTTGCGGTTTTGGCGGGAAACCGCATTTTGCGGTTTTGGCGGGAAAACGCATTTTGCGGTTTTTGATTTTTGCGGGAAACCGCGTTTTTGCGGAGAAACCGTATTTTGCGGTTTTGGTGGAAAAACGCATTTTGCCGTTTTGGCGGAAAAACATGTTTTTGCGATTTAAGTGGAAAAACGCGTTTTTACGATTTTAGCGGAAAAACGCGTTTTTTGCGATTTTAGCGGAAAACGCGTTTTTGCGGTTTTGGCCGGAAAACGCGTTTTTGCGGTTTTGGCCGGAAACTGCGTTTTTGCGGTTTTGGCGGGAAACCACGTTTTTACGGTTTTGGCGGAAAACCGCGTTTTTGCGGTTTTGGCGGAAAACACATTTTTGCGGCTTTTGAAAAAAAAAACACATTTTTGCGATTTTTACGGAAAACGCGTTTTTGATTTTGGTGGGAAAACATGTTTTTGTGGTTTTGGCAAGAAAACGCGTTTTGGTAAAAAAAACACATTTTGCGGGTTTGGCGAGAAAATGCATTTTTTTGGGTTTTGGCGGAAAAAATTTATTCATAGTTTTGGTGAGAAAATACGTCTTGTGGTTTTGTCATTTTTTGTGAGTGATAAAATAATATTAGATTAAATTTTAATTTTGTAAATTATATAAAGGATAAAATAGACATTATGCTATTTTGAATGGACCATCTCCATTCAAATTGTCCAATTTAGATCATTTGAATGGACCATCCTCATTCTAAAAATTAAGCCTAGATTTTTAAAACTCATTCAGATGAATCATTCAAATGACTTGTACTTTTAATGTCTAAACGAACAAAATTATCATCTCCATCCAAGTGATTCATTCAAATGGAGAAACGAACAGCCCCTTCATAGACTAAATGATTGTCCCTACAAAAGCATTTTGTATTTGGAAAAGATATGGACACAGGCACAATCTTATACACACAAGGACTGGTGGAATTGGATAAGCTTTAAAAATAAATTGCATTTCTAAAAATATATAATTCTTATAGTCCCCACTAGCTTAAAGTATCATCAAACCTATATATAAACACCATTTTCAACTACTTCAGGGAATAAAACCGCACAAGAGAAACCAAATCAAGAGAAGAACAAAAAGAGAGTAAATGTCTCCAGATCACTTACCTTCTTCATCTCAAGTCTTCCAAGAACATTCCATTGAAAGTTTCATCTCCAGAAAATTGCTTCAGCAACTTCCCTTTACTCACAACATACAACAGCAACAGGGTCATGTACCTGATAAGAACAACTTGAGCGGCAACGTTCTCTTTCTTCTCTCTGTCCTTGTCTGTGGTATCATCTGCTCACTCGGGTTACATTTCGTAATCCGTTGCGTGTTCAGACGTCACTCGAGTTTCATGATCTCTGATCCCATCTCAAGCCCGTCCACACCAGCAGCAAACAAAGGCATCAAGAAGAAAGCTCTCAAGATGTTCCCTGTAGTGAAATACTCACGTGAGATGAACCTCTCAGGGCTTGGCGAGGAGTGTGTTATTTGTTTGTCTGATTTCGTAGCTGGAGAACAGATACGGCTGCTTCCTAAGTGCAACCACGGGTTCCACGTTCGTTGTATCGACAGGTGGCTTACGCAACATATAACTTGTCCGAAGTGCAGACACTGTCTGGTTGAGACATGCCAAAAGATCTTAGGCGACTGCGATGAAGATCATCAGGTTCCAGCAAGGGAAAGCATAGATGTCAGAATTGTTCCTCTAGAACCTGAAGCAAGAGTAAACACTTTTAGATAACGCAGCTAGAGAATATGCCAAGAAACAGTTAGGTTTCAAGAACTTAATTGGTTCTTCTCTTTTAGATTTGAACAAAGTTTATGTTTCTAGCCATTGGATTCAAAATCAAATACAACGAAGGTTTTATTTTTCCCTGAAGCCCAAAATGTTACAAAGTTTTGGATAACACTTGACATGGCCAAATTTTGGAGACTATAAATATTTTAGTATAAATATTAATACAATTTTCTTTTTATAATTCAGGGGCCACTATAAACCTATATAAATTCTAAAAATTTGGAAATCTTACACGAATGTTTTATTCTGTTGTGACCAAGACCGCTCCTGACAATTGAAACCACGCGTAAACTACCAAGAAAAGTTCATAAGTGCTTTTCAGAGAGCTCATCTGCATATCTCATGTCACAACCAAAGAGTAACATAGTAACCACTAACCACTACTCTTGAAGATTTGAAATAAATGGTTTCGATAGAAGCTCAGGGACACCAAGGTATTGCAATAAGAAGCGTAACAAAGATTACAGAATGCGGTTTAGGTAATTAGGTCTATTCTAATAAGTCACAAATCTATCCACTACTAACTGGTTTGGCACACTAATAACATCTATATGCGCAAAGACCGACCATAGAATGTATTTTGGGTAAGAATATATTATGGATTCTCAGTCCTAATGATAAAGAAATCAACTTGATGTGTTTAGAAAGGTACATGGTGGACCCAACCCGTTATATATTTAGGTCAAATAAACCCACCTAAGTGAGTGCGTAATAGTCAAACCTAAAAGCTACTTTGAGGAATACTTATAGTAATATATCGGGCAATAAACACATAGGGCAACAAACACACATGGTGTGTGATCGTAATGGAATGCTCCAACTTAACAATATGCAGTGATAGAAACACGTCTATGCTAAACACTGTATCGAGTCATGGTATTCAAAAACATTGGTTAACAACAGAAGAATGTGATTTACAGGTAACATAAGTGATAAGCCCATAGTCCGCGTGAAAATTGAAACAACGTGATGTTCGTCACAGTTGGAGTTAACTACTCGTTGGACTGCAATTGTACAACTATAGTAACATCTAAGGCTGGATAATAACAACAAAACATCACAATATGAACCTGTTAATTAATGATTAACGAGAAACTGATTCCTGGTTCACATCAAGATGAAGAACTCAACTTCTCTTTGCTATCTTTCTTCTCATAACTTCCACAAATTCATTAACTCAATACCATAGTAGCATTCATTGTATAAAGATTTCTTTTATTTGAATAAATTTAAAATTCTTTCAGAAAAAAATGTATATATTGTTCAATAAACACCATGTGTTTTTGGTGGAGAGAACCATCTATTACTAGACTAAGAAGCAGCGCCTATGAAGGGAGAGAACCATCTACAAGGCCCCAAGGAAGACACAATGGTATCTGTAGGAAAAGGTTTTAACTAGTAAAATATAGCTTTAAGCAAAGCGTCTTGCTGGACTAAACACTTCAATCAGGAGATACACGCGTTTCAACTTTATGTAGTATAATGGATACTAAAGCTTTAGATAAAAAATGGAAAAAATTCTGTCGGCATAACCTTGTAGAGGGCAAAAGGTGGACACAAAAAGGCACATGTGCCAGTTCATCCAAGCACAGACTGAAGTTCTCTACATAATCAAGATAAAAAAGATTAGTAGGAATGATTGATCAATTAAAGATTGAACCTAGACAAATAATTAAAAGAGATAAAAGCTAAAAGCTATGTATTAGAGATTAAACCTAGACAAAGAATTAAAAGAGCTAAAACCTGTGTATTAAAGAAATGCAAATTCTAGCACAAGAAGAGATTTAATTAGAGTGCTCCTGAAACTAGTTACATGACTTTCAATGACATTGAACGAGGCCAAACCATTTCAAATCAAATGCACCCAGATATATTCTTAAGGTTAGTGTTCCAAGTATACCCCAATCTCACTTTATCACACCATCTGAACCACTTACAATAGGAAGACTACCAAATCAAGAATGTCAAGCAAAGGACGCACGAGTATCACATGGTATTCCAAGCAACATAAAGCAATAAAGGCAAATTTAAATAACTTTAAGGTAAGGGATAAGAAACAGACCACTACCTGTCTAACCAGCTATATGGAACCTAGTGGCACAAACAAAAGAAAAGACAAATCGTTTTCAGATAGGCTTATAGTCTTTATGTAATTTTCAGAGTGAGACTAGTGTCGGAGGATAGATTCTCCCTGCTCTGCAGCATCAAATACATAAATATCTACCCCCTAATTAATACATCATTTGGATCTAAATCAAAGATAATCAGTATAGATGGAAGTCACTAGTTTGCATCAAACATCAAGCCCTAATATCTAAGAAGGAACAGAGAGAAACCAGTGAAATGTTCCAAGACTCATGAGGTGTATTATCTCAATGCCGTCTAAGTTAAAGAATAGGGAAAGTTCATGGCTGCTTCAGCTAAAGTCATGGGTCCCTGTGAGCAACTCCTGAGGATTTGATTTGCTAATTTTACTGCCACATGGCACTACAATTGCAGTAAATGGTATGAAGGCCCCATTTTCAATAAGAAAACACACTAATATTTATTCAAATTCAGTGGAGAATCCATACTAGATGCCGACTAATATCTAAAATCCCATTAATTGCTAATTTCCCCAGCATATTCCACCAACCATAATTAAGAAAATTCGACTAAAACTATTTCCCATTAATATATCAGAATATATTAAACCTTTACCTTTCCACTATATATAGAACTTGCAACAAAACCTAGAAGATCTATCTTTCTATCTAACTCTTCAAACTAGGTTTTATCATGTCGACTACAACTTTTTCTCCCACTATTCAAGATTTTCTTGGAAACTTTTACTCAAGAAGGATGCTGCTTCACACAGCTTATCAACCACCTACCATGGCATCTCCTCCATTTGCAGATGCTCAGGAAGCCTCACACTCTTATGCACACCATATGAGCTTTGATGCAAATGTTGTCATGGTCCTATCAGTCCTCTTATGTGCACTAGTTTGCTCACTTGGACTGCATTCTATCATCAGATGTATGTTGAGGTACTCCAATTTGTTATCATCCGAAGCTAGTGACGAGCTTGCAGTTCGCTTGGCCAACACAGGGGTCAAACGGAAAGCCTTGAAGAGTTTCCAGACGGTAAGTTACTCTACAGAGATGAATCTGCCTGGTCTTGATACAGAGTGTGCCATATGTCTCTCGGAGTTTGTGTCCGGAGAGCGAGTCAAGCTTTTGCCAAAGTGCCACCATGGGTTCCATGTTCGGTGTATAGACAAATGGCTAAGTTCACACTCATCTTGTCCCACTTGCAGGGACTGTCTCATTCAGAGTTGCCAGAAGATAGCTGGATGCAGTGAGAGGACCTCATCATCTAATCAACCACCACAGGACAGCTATAGGATGCAAATAGCACCGCTAGGACCGGAAAGATTTATACATGGCTTCTGAATACAAGTCAAATAGGCTTAGGTGAAGTTATGCTGTAAAGCTTGATATGTATGTACTGCCAGTGGCAGCTTACCTGTAGTTCAATATTCAGAACAGAGTTATCATTTCCACTGTACAGTTTTAAAACATTATGACTTGTTGCTTTCTTCACTCTTTAACCTTCGCAGTAGAAGATGCTAGACTCACGTGAGTGAATGAAATTATAAACAACTCTAATTACAAAGATAAGGAAGCTGAGAAGGCAAAACACTTAAGTGAGGGCAGCAAATCAACTTGGTCAACTCATAGAATTGCTTAATCTCAAAGTTCATTAAAAAGCATGATATAACTTGTTTATTTAATAGTGCTTACCATAATGATTAAAGCTAAACTATGTAAATTAAATAATCCAGCTCTCCAGAACAAGAAGAAGACCTTTCTTGTATAGTTATCAAAACTTTAGTGAAGTGAGTAAGCTGTGATAATGATCAGACAATATAAAAACGTGACAAAACAAGAATACTCAACTAGGACCTCACAAGAGATAAAAGATATAGGTTACACTTAGAACAAATGGTATAAAGTAGAATGGAGTCTGAGCAAGAAAACCACCATGTAGTCTAAATCAGATGATAACTAATTTAATGTGTGGTTTTTAATAATGTAGTACTACTAATCACAGAAAAGCTAAAAACGGTACGATAAATTAACAACCATTGCTTGTGGCTGTCAGATATCAGAATCTGTTTTTTCTTTCTTACCAAACTGAGGTCGCAGAATCTGGACCATTAAGTGCTAAAAACCAATCATCTAACACTGAAAAACATACTGAGAGAGCAGTAAATGTAACAGAACTACCAAAAAGTTTGTTGTTTATACTTTATTGAAGAGACAACCTTGGAATATTAGAGACTATAGAGAATCAGTGCACTGTTAGAACAACGGGTAAGCTAAAACTACTGCATCAGAACATGGTTTCCACTTTCGAAGTCCAGACTTAAATTCAAAACTAAGTATCATCATCTCTTCGTTGGTGCCAACATATTTTCAGATTCCTGGGAGACTGGATTAGTAGTTGTCAGATCTTTATGGGCCTATAAATAAAGCCCAACAAAAAACGGTTAGGTTCTTGAATCTATTATTGTGAATTCATGTACAACTCAATAACCTTCTTTTTTTCCCAGCAATAATTCACTAACTTTAATAATTGAACGATGTCATTCATTTTGAAAAGGTTCACCAAACCTCAAATTAAATAGAGAAAGATAAATCGGGTTAACTATTTTATTTTGGCATCATTTCATGTCTGTCCTTTTTTACATCTTTCTTGTTCGCCTGTTATCTATTTTAATGTCTGATTTTATCAATGAATTCATAAGTGTGTGTGTGTGTGTGTGTTTAAACATCATTTGTGCTTAAAACATTTTTAACATAAATAGATAGCAAAACGAATTTCATTTAACATTATTGGACGGATGGCTTTATGCTTGTATCATTTACTATCAGAAACTTTATTTTAGATATATATACAAATTTATACTATTGTATATCAGTGTACTCCTCCTTTTTCAAAATAATATGTCTTAACTTTTTCACACATTAATAAAATATTGTAATTTTGGTTTTAAATGCATACTTTATGATTATCTATTTCAATAAATATAATCAATTTTCAAAATACGATTAATATTTCCTAGTTAATAAAATGCATTGAAAATATAAAATGCATCTTTTTGAAATATTTTTTCTTTCTAAAACATGCATTTTTACGAAACGGAGAGAATAATAGATAAATAAATATGGGATTCATCACTGGAAAAACAGTATTATACCAGACAATTGGATTTTTTATAAAAAGAAGTGAATGATTCCCTGGGTTTTTTACCATTTTCAATTTAGAGGTAAGCAATCCATATCCCAGAAAAGCAAAAAAAAACTTTGTGGGTGGATTGTGGTGTGCCACTACTAATAAAGTGGAGAAAAGATAGATATCTAGGATCAATCAATCCATTTACATTCTAAATCCAGAGAAAACTAACCTTGAATGACTTTTCTACAAGAAAAAGACATGAACGTGGCCTGCCATATATATGTAACTTTATATTAAAAAACATGAACATGGCATGCCTCATATAACCCATATAATAAAGAGGGGGAATTAAATGTAATCATAATGGTAGGCTGGTAGCTATGAAACTGAGAAGCAGTTTCGTGATGATGGACGCAACGTTTTGGTAGTCTCTCACTCCTCTGCGATTGTATTTAGCACGTGCGATTCACGTGGATCGCGAAAAGTTGACATTTCAGTTTTCATCTTTCAACAACATATAAAGTTTACGAGGATGAATCTTTTTTTCTTGTTGGGCAAAACGTTACGAGGATAGAAGTGTCATTTCTCAGCTTGCTATAGCCTCGATGATTTGACCTAACTATCATACGTTTAGTATACTCCGCTTGTTATATCTCACTTCCAGTACATGTGTATCCCTCCCACTTTCTGTAAATCAAAATAACCTATAAATATCTTGAATTGCAAAGGTAAAATCTATTTCAGGGTAGAAAATCCATATTAATACATTGGTCTATGCCAGATGCCTCAAAACTCTGAGTCTATACATAACGTTAATTAGTGTTTGAAATTTAAGAAAGAACTTCTATTCTCAAATATATATAGTTCATGTACATTCTATTCTCGATGTATCGTTCATGTAAGTCACGACCACCTAAGAGAGCTTTGACGTTTAAAAGTACATGTATGGCATGGAACGATTAGAACTACATATTGTGGTTTCGGACATCGAAAAATTAGAACTACGGTCCAAAATTTCTGATGATTGGAAAAAATTAAGAAAATGGGTAGGACTCAATGTACTGGTATCCCAACTCCACCGTACTAGTTATGCAAAACCTAACGGTATGATAAACATTAGTTAAACAAAAAAAAAATGTTTTAAAATACACAACTATTATTTGTGTCTCAGCAACCATATATAATTAACATGATAAATCGTTTTGACGAATTTGGATGTACATGACTAGCCACTATCTAATACACTAATTGTGAATACGATAAAATATTATATTTCATCATGAAAGTCACTTTCTTTCATGGCCTGATCTTACTAATTCCAGTTTAAAAATTTTGATTAGGATTCGATTCAAAAAAAAAATGGATTAATTACATTGATCTTTTGTGAAATCTAAATGGACAAGCCAACCACGACCATCGTTGCCTGGATTGACTCGGTTAAGTAATATTTATTCCATTTTAATTTCATTGTATTTATGCATACAAATCAGAAAAATATGTAACTTTACATATTTTCTAAATAAAAAACATTATTATTTATACATTTAATCATATTTCAATCAATAAGAAAATAGATTGAAACATTATGTAACATATAAATTTAATAAATCTTTCACTAAAGTTTTAAAATGACATTTATTTTAAAACAAAAATTTTATTCTAAAATGAAAACAAAAAAAAATGGAGCTGTCAAATTAGGCGGAGCAGATCAGAGTGAAGCCATCTCAGCAAAAACAAATTAAATCATAATTAATCAAACGGCTGAGATCATTAATGAAATTTTTAAAAAGGAGTAAACACGAGGGAAAAGGCTGTCTGACAGCCAGGTCACGTTATCTTTACCTATGGCCGAAATGATTCGTCTCTGTCAATATCATTTCTTTTTTTTTACTTATTTTTTTTATTTTTTGAATGGCCGAAAAGAAAGTTGAACAGATAAAACCCGCCTTTATAAATTCAACTAACAATTCTTCTCCACCCTTTCAATTGATTGTTCATTTGGCCGTTTTATCATCTACGGCGAGAAGAGAGATAGAGAGAGAAGGAAGGAAGCTTAAAGCGGAATCTCCTTTGGTTCCTCGTTTCTTCTTCCGATCTCATCTTCTTCTTCTTCTTCCGATCTTTCTCCTTCAAAGGTATACTTTCTGGATCTACTTTATCTCTTGGATCTAGATGTTGTTTTCCTGAATTTGGTAGAGATCTGGAACTTGAATTTGGATCTATGAACTCGTTAACATTCCTAGAAATCGATTTCAGTTGACCGATCATCTTTTAGCTCTCGATCGAGCCACCATGATTTGTATTGACTTTGATCTTGATCTCATTAGCGATAGATCCAGATTCAGATCCTCTGGTCTTTTCATTTGTATTTGTAGATGTCGATTGAAATCTCAACTGTTACGGATAGTTTGAGTAGCGATTGAGGGAAGCTACAGCATAAAATTTTCCTATGAACTATGCTCTGTTTAAGGATGTGTTGAAGTTGCAAGATTATCGATTTTTAGGAATATATTTAGTGTCATACGTTGAATTGGAAACTATTTATGATCAGTTATTGATTCAGTCAGGGTTCATTTTCATTTTCAGAGTATTTAACTATTTATGTTTTGTGCAGCTTATTAAAAAATGGCTGAGGCTGATGATATTCAACCAATCGTCTGTGACAATGGTACCGGAATGGTCAAGGTTAGTACTTGTCTTCTCTTTATTCTTTGTTATCAGATCTGTGGATCTTCTCTTTTGCTTTAGAAACTAAAGTTTGATGTGTACAGGCTGGTTTCGCCGGTGATGATGCTCCCAGGGCTGTATTCCCGAGTGTTGTTGGTAGGCCAAGACATCACGGTGTCATGGTTGGGATGAACCAGAAGGATGCCTACGTTGGCGACGAAGCACAGTCCAAGAGAGGTATTCTTACCTTGAAATACCCTATTGAGCATGGTGTTGTGAGCAACTGGGATGACATGGAGAAGATCTGGCATCACACTTTCTACAATGAGCTCCGTATTGCTCCTGAAGAGCACCCTGTTCTTCTTACCGAGGCTCCTCTTAACCCAAAGGCCAACAGAGAGAAGATGACCCAGATCATGTTCGAAACTTTCAACTCTCCCGCTATGTATGTCGCCATCCAAGCCGTTCTCTCCCTTTACGCCAGTGGTCGTACTACCGGTTAGTACATCTTTAAGCCTCTCTTTTGTATGTACTCATTGATGATCTTTGAAACTGAGCGCTGATGCTCCTTTTCCTTGAACAGGTATTGTGCTGGATTCTGGTGATGGTGTGTCTCACACTGTGCCAATCTACGAGGGGTTCTCTCTTCCACACGCCATCCTCCGTCTCGACCTCGCTGGTCGTGACCTTACTGATTACCTCATGAAGATCCTTACCGAGAGAGGTTACATGTTCACCACAACAGCAGAGCGGGAAATTGTAAGAGACATCAAGGAGAAGCTCTCCTTCGTCGCTGTGGACTACGAGCAGGAGATGGAGACCTCCAAAACCAGCTCCTCCATCGAGAAGAACTACGAGTTACCCGACGGGCAAGTGATCACCATCGGTGCCGAGAGATTCAGGTGCCCAGAGGTTCTGTTCCAGCCTTCGTTCGTGGGAATGGAAGCTGCTGGAATCCACGAGACGACCTACAACTCGATCATGAAGTGTGACGTGGATATCAGGAAGGACTTGTACGGTAACATTGTGCTCAGTGGTGGAACCACTATGTTCTCGGGTATTGCAGACCGTATGAGCAAAGAGATCACAGCACTTGCACCAAGCAGCATGAAGATTAAGGTCGTTGCACCTCCGGAGAGGAAGTACAGTGTCTGGATCGGTGGTTCCATTCTTGCTTCCCTCAGCACATTCCAGCAGGTAAACATTGACATGAATTTTTTTTCTCTTTCTCTGCAAATATAACTAAAAGAGCTGATTGTTTATATCTTTGGTGTCATCAGATGTGGATCTCCAAGGCTGAGTATGATGAGGCAGGTCCAGGGATTGTCCACAGAAAATGCTTCTAAGCTGTATCAAGGAGAAGGCTAAAAGATGGGTTTTATGATTTTTTTTTTATATTTGCTTTCTCCATTTGTTTGTTTCATTTCCCTTTGATTTCGTTTATGTGTGTGACAAACTCTCTGGGTTTTACATTACGTCTGCGTTTCAAGAAACTTTTGCTTTTTAGTCCATTGTTTTGTAGCCCTGAGTGATCGAATTGATATATGCCTCTTTATTCCTTATTTTTCCATAATTTCTTTCTAAACTGGGAAGAAAGAACCTTTGCATTGTTAATAACTATTGTATGAGATACTACTATTTGGCTTTTAATTGTTATCATGCAACCTCTACCTTCACCCTGTTGGTATATCAAGAGTGAGTCTGAATGATTGAGCATGAAAGCAGAACTAACTATCGTCTATTGTAAGTTGTGACATTTCAGTGATGAATGTTACTTAGCTAAAGTAGATTTGACACAATAAGATACTAACCGCTACAATTCTAATGTTATACCAATAAATCATTCCAAGCATGTCGTCGTCGTTACTATTTGATTTATAATCCTTTTACATGATGTACATTGTACATTATAATAATGTTACTGGAATTTTGAATTGATTTTAATATACATCAACACATTTGGCTATACCTTGATTCCCCGGGTTGGGTCCATATGGTTATTTTCCGGGTTTAGGGTTCAGCTCATTAGGTCTTATTCGGGTTTTATATATGTTCAAATCGATTCATTCAATAACATTTTAGATTCGTATATTTTATAACTATGATTATTATCTATTTTGGATCCAAACTCTTTTAGGATTACTTAATAACTAGGTAGTAACCCGCGCCTTGCGCGGGATGAGATGATTAGATCAGCAATTTTTCGAAAATATTAGAAAGTATATATATATATAGTTTGGAATTTGGGTTTTGTGTGTTTATCTTACTCTCGAACTCATTTTGTTTATCTCTCTATGGCTCTCTCTCTCTCTCTCTCTCTCTCTCTCTCTCTCTCTCTCTCTCTCTCTCTCTCTCTCTCTCTCTCTCTCTCTCTCTCTCTCTCTCTCTCTCTCTCTCTCTCTCTCTCTCTCTCTCTCTCTCTCTCTCTCTCTCTCTCTCTCTCTCTCTCTCTCAGATTTTATCAGTATTGATGAGTGTTTAAAAAAATAAGATTAAGATTTTAACATATTTTTATTTTAAACATACGAATCGTATTAATACCCGCACACGGGCATTAATACGATTCTTATGTTTTATGTATAAATATTATTAATATCTAATCAAATGTTTTATGTATTATTAAAACTAAATCTGTTCTTCAGATGTTTTATGTATTATTAATATAAATATGTATTATTCAAATACGATTCATATGTTTTATGTATTACTAAAACTAAATTTGTTCTCCATTCAGTCTTTGTGGTTCAAAACTATAAGCATTTTAGACATTACTTAATTCAATATACTTTGAGGTTTAAATTATTATCATATACTTTGAAATATGAAATAATAAATCATGCATGTGCGGGCATCGATATGATTTATATATTGCATTTCATAATAAATCATGCATGTGCGGGCATCGATATGATTTATATATTGCATGTATAGCTATTATTTTTGGTGCATAAGTGGATCGTAATTATATTTCACTCTCGTTGTATCTTTGTATCTTACTCATTTAGGTTTATCCACATATAAGTCTCTCTCTCTCTCATCATAAACATTTTAGTTTTTTGAAAAGGATAAAAAGGTAATTACGATCATATCATGCGTGCGGGCATTCATATGATTCATATATTACCCGTCTAGCTATTAGTATAAATATAAGTAGATTGTAATTCTTTCTCAATCTCTATGTATCATTATGTCTAATTCATATACTACATCTTATGTTATTATTATAAGTGCATAAGTGGATCGTAGTTATCTCTCTCTCTCTCTCTCTCTCTCTCGGTATCCCCTCATCGTAAACCTTTTTTTGAGAAATATAAAAATGTAAACATTCTTTTAATTCATCAATTATCTTTTAACTACCACAATTTTGTTCTATATGAGAATGTTTCCTAGTTTAATATTTTATCATGAATTTTTCTTGGGTGAATTACCAACTAATCATAGTTTGCCAATTAATGTACAACTAGATTCTGACCCGCCCTTTAAAGGGCGGGTATATTTTTTATTTTAATTTAACTCTCATATTTGTGTTTTCTTTATGATTATATTCATATTTTTCTTTGTGATTATATTCGTATTTTTCTTTTTAATCATATTTGTGTATAAATATTAATCAAATATATTTTATTAAATAATAGCAATTTCAAAATTGATCGGGTATATTGCTGTCGAACCCGCCAACCCACAAGTTTCAATTTTTTTGGTCAAAAATATTATCCGCACAACCCGCAAACAAATAATTTGTACTGGCATCCTCCCCATTTAATTTTGCGGTTATCCGCGGGTTATAAATTTTTTAAAAATAATTATTTAATTTAATTATTATAAAATATAAAATATATTTATAATAAAAATTCTATATTTTTAAAATTTAAAATTGTTTTTTAAAATTACCATATTTTTTAAAAAAAGTGTTTACTTTTTTTTAATTCTTTTTAGATTGGTGAATACCCGCAATCCAAAATCTACCAACCCCCCTCTCCATCCCGAATAAAATACTCATAACCCGCATCCGCAAATCAATTATTTTTTTCAAATAGTTGAACAAAATTTATGATCTGTCTTAAAAAGAAAATATATTTTTTGTTTTATAGTTTCTTAGAAATATAATTTTTATAAAATCTAAGTTGTAACCAATTATATATCTGAATATCTAATTTTTTCTAGGATATATTTAATTGTTCTCTCACATTTTTAAATCTATAAATATAACTGTAAAAAATATACAAAATTTAGATTCAGTTACATTTTAAATTAGACTCAATTATTATCAATAGTACATGTTTATGTTTTAATAGTATTGATATATATATATATATATATATATATATATATATATATATATATATATATATTTATTTATTTATTTAATTAGATTTGATTATCTAAAATAAAATGTACTTTTAACTTTTAAAATATTAAATATTTACCTGTGGAGTTCATACATTTCAGTTATGAGTCGTATAGGTATATGTATATGTAGTAATGTAACAAATAATTAATAATTAATGATAAAGGATATTAAGTATTGGAGTTTGAGTTAAACCGAGAAGTAGGATTAATTATTTTCAAAAGTAACTGTCGCCCTATATAAAGATTGATAAAGAAGTGGGTTCCTATAATTATGGAGATAAAATGGAGTAAAAACTGAACAATAACAACGTTTGCTAAATTAATAATGATGATATATGTTTCATTTTTTTTTAAATTGGACCTAACCCATATCAACTGGTCATGTTCCAAAATTAATAGTATTGATTTTATAAAATATAAGAAATAAAATAATACTAATTTGTGTTAAGTTTTTAAAATAAATGAAAAAATATTAATAGCTGCCAAAATATGAATTTTTTTAACAATTTTAAAATCGTCAAAAAAGAGTAAATCATAAACATTAAACACTATACCCTAAACCCTTGGACAAAACTTAAACCCTTGGGTAAAAATCCAAACACTAAACCCTAAATTCTTGGATATACCCTAAACCCTTGGGTAAATCCTAAACACTAAACTGTAAACTCTTGGGTATACCCTAAACACTAAATCTCTCTCTCTCTCTCTCTCTCTCTCTCTCTCTCTCTCTCTCTCTCTCTCTCTCTCTCTCTCTCTCTCTCTCTCTCTCTCTCTCTCTCTCTCTCTCTCTCTCTCTCTCTCTCTCTCTCTCTCTCTCTCTCTCTCTCTCTCTCTCTCTCTCTCTCTCTCTCTCTCTCTCTCTCGGTATCCCCTCATCGTAAACCTTTTTTTTTTTGAGAAATATAAAAATGTAAACATTCTTTTAATTCATCGATTATCTTTTAACTACCACAATTTTGTTTTATATGAGAATGTTTCCTAGTTTAATATTTTATCATGAATTTTTCTTGGGTGAATTACCAACTAATCATAGTTTGCCAATTAATGTACAATTTTATAAAATATAAGAAATAAAATAATACTAATTTGTGTTAAGTTTTTAAAATAAATGAAAAATATTAGTAGCTGCCAAAATATGAATTTTTTTTAACAATTTTAAAATCGTCACAAAAGAGTAAATCATAAACATTAAACACTATACCCTAAACCTTTCGACAAAACTTAAACTCTTGGGTAAAAATCCAAACACTAAACCCTAAATTCTTGGATATACCCTAAACCCTTGGGTAAATCCTAAACACTAAACTATAAACTCTTGGGTATACCCTAAACACTAAATATATATCTCTCTCTCTCTCTCTCGGTATCCCCTCATCGTAAACCTTTTTTTTTTAGAAATATAAAAATGTAAACATTCTTTTAATTCATCGATTATCTTTTAACTACCACAATTTTGTTTTATATGAGAATGTTTCCTAGTTTAATATTTTATCATGAATTTTTCTTGGGTGAATTACCAACTAATCATAGTTTGCCAATTAATGTACAGTTTTATAAAATATAATAAATAAAATAATACTAATTTGTGTTAAGTTTTTAAAATAAATGAAAAATATTAGTAGCTGCCAAAATATGAATTTTTTTTTAACAATTTTAAAATCATCACAAAAGAGTAAATCATAAACATTAAACACTATACCCTAAACCGTTGGACAAAACTTAAACCCTTGGGTAAAAATCCAAACACTAAACCCTAAATTCTTGGATATACCCTAAACCCTTGGGTAAATCCTAAACACTAAACTGTAAACTCTTGGGTATACCCTAAACACTAAATCTCTCTCTCTCTCTCTCTCTCTCTCTCTCTCTCGGTATCCCCTTCATCGTAAACCTTTTTTTTTGAGAAAAATAAAAATGTAAACATTCTTTTAATTCATTGATTATCTTTTAGCTACCACAATTTTGATTTATATGGGATCTAGTTTAATATTTTATCATGAATTTTTCTTGGGCGAATTACCAACTAATCATAGTTTGCCAATTAATGTACAGTTTTTTTAAATATAATAAATAAAATAATAATAATTTGTGAAGTTTTTAAAATAAATGAAAAATATTAGTAGCTGCCAAAAGATGAAATTTTTTTAACAATTTTAAAACCGTCAGAAAAAATTAAATCATAAACACTAAACACTATACCCTAAACCTTTCGACAAAACTTAAACCCTTGGGTAAAAATCCAAACACTAAACCCTAAATTCTTGGATATACCCTAAACCCTTGGGTAAATCCTAAACACTAAACTGCAAACCTTTGGGTATACCCTAAACACCAAATCTCTCTCTCTCTCTCTCTCTCTCTCTCTCTCTCTCTCTCTCTCTCTCTCTCTCTCTCTCTCTCTCTCTCTCTCTCTCTCTCTCTCTCTCTCTCTCTCTCTCTCTCTCTCTCTCTCTCTCTCTCTCTCTCTCTCTCTCTCTCTCTCTCTCTCTCTCTCTCTCTCTCTCTCTCTCTCTCTCTCTCTCTCTCTCTCTCTCTCTCTCTCTCTCGATATCCCCCTTCATCGTAAACCTTTTTTTTTGAAAAATATAAAAATGTAAACATTCTTTTAATTCATCGATTATCTTTTAACTACCACAATTTTTATTTATATGGAAATATTTCCTAGTTTAATATTTTATCATGAATTTTTCTTGGGTGAATTACCAACTAATCATAGTTTGCCAATTAATGTACAATTTTTTTTAAATATAATAAATAAAATAATAATAATTTGTGTTAAGTTTTTAAAATACAAGAAAAATATTATTAGCTGCAAAAAGATGAATTTTTTTTAACAATTTTAAAAGCGTCACAAAAAATTAAATCATAAACACTAAACACTATACCCTAAATCCATGGACAAAGTTTAAACCCATGGGTAAAAATCCAAACACTAAACCCTAAATTATTGGATATACCCTAAACTCTTTCTCTCTCTCTCTCTTTCTCTCTCTCTTTTTCTCTCTCTCTCTCTCTCTATAATTTTTATTTGTGTTTTTAATAAAGTAATTATAGTGTTTTAGTTTATATAGTTGCAATATTATTGCTAATAAGAAAGGCAATACGAAAGTAAATGCAAAATTAGATTATGTTAAATAGATATCTTATAAGTTCGAAGTTTAGATATTTAACATTTTTTTTACTGATTTGAGACTTGGTAAGCAAGAAAAATATTTAGTAGGTAAATATGGTAAGCAAGAAAAAAATTTATAATTTTTTTAACTGATTCAATTAAATGCAAAAAACTTAACATGCACAACGTTCTCGTATGTATTAAACAAAACATATGTGTTTTACAGAATCTGATCGATATTATTATCATGCAATGTTATCTAAGCCAATGAAGTAGTTAAACAAATGTGTTTTCTTGCACTGTACGTCTATTTAGCTTCTTTCTATAACCTTACGTGACAAAAAGAGAAGATAACCCTTTTATTAGTTGAAGCTGTTGTTTTGGTTATTAAACTTCCGCGAAGAAGACACACATAGTTCTTTTTTTTTTTTGCTTCAAAGAATTCATACAACATATAACTTACATACATGAAACATCAGTGTGCACAAATAACCAAACTATAGCATACAAAAAAATACATGACAGTCTATCAAACTTGACTATAATGTTACTGGTTCGTTCAATCCAATTTTGGCTATGCAGAGAAGCAAATGACTCCGAATATTACTTAAATAAAAACTATGGTTATACCATAGCAGCAAATGTTTGATCACAATGCAAGACTTCCTTTGAATGCAAGACTTCCTTTGAATAGCAGCAAATCACCATAGAAGCAATTGTTTCACCCACTTGCCTTGTCAAAATACACGACTTACTAACGTAATGCTTGCGAGAAACAGGGAAATAAACATCAGCTCCACGAGCAGCTAGGTTCTACAAAAACAAGAAAATTGTAGATAACTATGGTCGATCTATAAAACAACAAAAAATCAGTGTAGAGACTATGAAAAACATAAAGTTTATTCTTCGTAAACGTATCAAATCTTTTCCTTCTCTCTCTCAATCTTCCATAGTTACTCGGGACTGAAGTTTGCTCGTCCCTTAGCTCGCCCTTAGCTCTCTGTGTTTGCTCGTCTCTTAGCTCTCCCTGTTTGCAAACGGCAAACTCATCCGATTTGGCCTTCGCAACTGAAGTTCAAACTCATCCGCTTTGGCCTTCGTCCCTTAGCTCTCCCTAACTTTTGTCCTCCTCGTCTACGCTAAGGGCTGGCTCATCGATCTCGGGGTCAAGAACCCGCGACAGAAGACGGCAAGACTCGAAGGGAGAGAACAATGACGTGATGTTTCAAAGTGTTTCTGCTTCGTGGTGGTGAGTTTCGTACGCTCTTTATCAACATGCTGAGATGGGGATTCAAACCATAACTTGGAAATGTAGTTGTTTCTACACGTTTAACGTCAACGCAGTTCGCGCATGAATGACAAAAAAAACTGGATTCGTTTCTTGTAATGGAAGCAAATAAGGAAACAAAGCAAAGAATTAAATGCTCCGTTTTTCTTAAACTCGCTCACAGAGTGACACGTGGATCCGAGACTTCTTATGCATTCTCATAAAAATCGTTTAAGGAAAGCCTTAAAAATGATTCTCCTTTAATATATAGGGGATACATAATTCAAAATACACATCATTAAACATATTATTCTATAAAATCCTTTTTTAATATTTTACTAGATTACGACCCGTCTTTCCAAAGGGCGGGTATATTTTTGTTTTAATATTTTTTTTGAAATTTAATTTTCATTTTTAATTTATGATCATATTTATGTTTTTTTTAAATTATATCTATGTATAAATCTTAATCAAAATTTGTTTTGTCAAATTTATAAAATAATTTCAATTTAAAAATGATATAGCAAACACTTTTTTTCTTCGTCTATTCAAATTTGTCTATAATCATATTTGTCTATTCAAATTTTGACCCATACTTCAAGCACATATATTCATGAATTTAAATTGAAGCTTTATTTTGAGATATAAAATATACTGAATTTTTTAGTTTGTCATATATATATATATATATATATATATATATAGTTCCAATCAATAACATGAAGAAATAATTATTTGGACTGAATTAATATCAACTGGATATGTTCTAAATTTAATAGTATCGACATTACAATATCACCGGCTTAAAAAATTCATGAGTCAACTATATAATTAAGCCAATAAAAATAAGAATGATAATGTTTTAATAATACAAAAAAATATTTTGATACACGCTTAAGCCAATAAAAATAAGAATGATAATGTTTTAATAATACAAAAAAATATTTTGATACACGCTTGAAAGTTCGGGATATTTTATGATTTAAAACTTTATTACTAATTTAACAATTTTTTGTTAATTTGTAAGGATTTTGTCTATTTAAAATATTTTAGTATTTAAATCAGCGGTCTTAAATCCGATTCGGAGCTATGGTCGAACCTATAAACCCAGTCATTCAATATGTTAATCTGGTTTGAGTTTCAATATTTATAACTAGAATATTTTAGTTATAAATATATTATATATATTATTTTTTTAGAAAAATTATTTTGAAAAAACAATAACCGGCAGATCCAGCAGGTTATCTGTAAAACTAAACAGGACAGATGCGAATATAAATTTATGTGTTTGTGGGTTGTGGGATTGGATTTTTTCAGAGAAAAAAAGAAAAATGAAATCTGTAGAATGGCGGGTCAAACGGGGCGGGTTTGACCCGAAACCCAGCCGTAATTACCATCTCCATCCACATTTCTTCTTTCTCACTCTCTTCCACTGCTTGACTCACAACCCAGCCGTAATTACCATCTCCATCCCCATTTATTCTCTCTCTCTTCTCTTCTCTTCTCCGCGATTGCTTCATTGATGTATAATCCTAGTGAAAAACAGATCAAAAGGTAAACGTCTATATCTCCTCTTTTCCATGTCTCTTAGCTGATTTCTCAATCCAATTTCTCAGGTTTTTATTCGTCTCAAAAATGCTTCACGCTCTTTACGTCACTGCTCTGGTGACTGGACTAGTGTTTACCGGCTTTGCCGTGGGGAGGGACGACAACGAAACGATTCATCATCCACCTCCACCTCCACCTCCACCTCCAAATTCTTCTTCATTTTCTGCCCCACCACCCTCATCTCCTAAAGATGACAGACCTAATGGACGTCTGATCTTCTTTGGGGTAGCTTTCACCGGTTACCTTGTGTGTTGAAGGCATGGGAGATCACTATTAGGATTGAATGGTTTAAGTTCAAGTTGTTTGTGGATAGAAGTAGCCTATTATGTGGGTGCATTTCCCTGATTGCCCTGATATGGTTAACAACCATAGTCCTATTGAAGGTTTTTTTAGTTCACTTTTTCACTTTCTATTTCAGTTATGTTTGATATTCGTCGAAATTTTATGGTTAGGTTATTAACAATGTCGTTTTGTGTGTTTATTGTGCAGTGGGAATGTAAATTTCTTGATCAAAGTTACTCAAAAAATAATTCAAATATTTATTTTTACAAATCTCATACTTATTATGAGAATTCTATAAGAAATGCAATCCATATATAACTTACTCATTTTTCTCTATGAAAGATAAATTTGGTTATGAAGACATTCACTAATATCTACTCGAGGTATATGTATATAGTGGCCGGCTTTGAAATTAAATATTTGACATTTTTCAAAAGTTAAAATTCTTCTACTAGCCGAAAGTAAGGTTTTGTCGAACAACATGTTTAATATATGTTTTGGTCACATAAGTTGATTAATTATTCATTATTCTCGTTATTGGCTAGAGTCTTGTTACAAATATAATATCACTTTTTGTTTTGGTTTATTAATTTATTTTGTTTAAACTGTTTTTCACATTGATAATATTTTTCTAAATAATTATTATTCTCCTATTTTACTTCCTTTTTGTTTCTTTGTTGACTAGTGATTTTTTTTTTTACATAAATGTTTATAAAATTTAAAATCATCTTTCTAAATAATTCAACCAATATATTATTAGTCTACAACTAATAACTTAAAAATTGTAATTAAGCTCAGCAATTTATTTTTAGAAATAATGTTTCATGCTTGTAAAGATAGAAACAAATTATTTTGACATACCCAAACTAGTAAATGATTTGAAATTTTTGTGTATTTTATATTGTCTTTGTTTAATTTTATGATATCCGGGAATAAACTAGATGTGAAGAAGTCTTCCAAAGCCTACTTTTTCTATTTTTTTGTATTTAATCTTTAAGGTTTAACATTAATTTAGAAAACACAAAATTATTAAGTTTATATTTTACATTGAAACATCATTGACTAATAGTCATAAAAACTAAATAGATCAAATTTTTTGCATTAAAAAATTAAAACATTATTTAAATTGAAGAAAAATAAAACATCATTTACTGAAACATATGGAGTATTATATTTACCTAGAAACGATTTTTTCACTGATTTTGGTATTGAAAATATTTGATTCTGATACTACAAGGTTATATGAATTTTTTATAGTAAATGGTATAGAGTTATGGGATTATTATAGTAAAGTTAGATCTATGTCTTACTCTAACAAATAAAATGATTCTCTACAAGAACAATAATCCAATAAAAATTATGTTAAACTTTTTGAAAAAATATTTGGTTATTTTTGTATATATAAATTACTAGAACTAGGTGATTCTCCCGTGCTCATGCACGGGAATAAATATTTACAAATAAGTACTTTACTTTGTTTGTTTATATGTTTTAAGTAATATTTTATTTGTATGTATAAAAAATTGTATTAAATATCTTTATGTTTTAAGTATGATATTTTGTATTATTTCAACTTTTTATTTTTTATTTATTTTGAGTTGTATATAGACGGTTAAATTAATGATGATTTTTCTCATTAGGTTAAAATTATTGTATTAGTAGATAATTCAGTTTATCCTCTTATATTTGTAAATATATTTCATAAAATTTTGTATAATTTGATATATCTTATTTTAGAAAAATAAAAAAAGTAAATCAGATATTCATTAATAAACATAACTTGTAAAATATTGAAAATTTATTCACGTATATGAATATATGCAAAATAGATACGTCATAATAATTGGTTGATTTAGTTGTTCATATTTTGGTTGATATCATTACTTGCATTTGGTATATTGGGCTATATCATTTTTTAATCATAATGTTTTGGTTATAATTAGACTAAAATAAAACGATTTTGCTAATTACATTATTTTTAGTTTACCTTAGGTTCATAAATATATTATGTATAATTTATATATGTTTTTGATAAAATATATAAGTCTATATTTTAAAATTTGATAGATAATTTATATATGTTTATGTATAATCAATCTTTTATATTCTAGAAATATTATTATCTTATAGAAAAATGTCTAAATTATTTTATTAATATTATATATTTTATTTTTCTTATAAAAATTTTTATACAAATTTGATTTAACTGAACATTAAAATTAAGATAAAAATATTTGTTTTATTTTGAATTATATTTAAGAATGTGCATGTATATATTTAAAATTATAATCTTAGGTAGATTTTCCTATCTATTTATTTTAATTAAATATATTAAATCAATATGTAAAATTGCTTTATTGTCAAAAATTAAAATTAAAAAATATTTATAAAATCTGTAGATATATATAAGAAACTAATGATTTTACGATTTAATTTGATTTTATGATTTTTTTTTTATAAATTTCTAAAAATATGTATATATTTTTGAAATATTTTTAATTTAAATGATAATCCGAAATTTGAAATGCCATAATTGAATATATTTATTTTAATGATGATTTATGAGTTATTACCATGTTTAAAAAAAGTCCAAAAATATAAATCGACAATAAATGTAATATATGAGTTATTACCATATTTTAAAAATTTTACCAAAAATATAAATTAACATTAAATATAATTTTTCATGTCATATTAATCTTTAAAACATGTCATCAATTTTAGTAGCCATGTCACAATTATTAATTTAGGTGTTTTCCTGCACCATGTGTAGTGATGAATTTTTTGAAAGTTAAATTTTATATTTTAAAATGTAATTTATTAATATTATATATTTTATTACTTTTACCAATAATTAATATAAATACCATTAATTAAGCATAAAATTAAGGGAAAATATTTTTTATTTTAAATTATACGGAGTATTTAAGAATATATATGTATATTTATAAAGTTAAAATCTTAGATAAAAAAATTTATTTATTTCATTTGGTTAAATGTATTAAATCAACTTGTACTAAATTACTAAAAATCATATAAAATTGTATAGTTATCAAAAATTAAAACTAAATAATATTTACATAATTTGTAGATATCTAAAAGAAACTAATGATATTACGATTTAATTTTTTTTTAATTTAGAAACTTTTAGATAATAAAATTTTTATAATTATAAAAGTAAACTTATATAATATTTCGAAATTCTAAATGTCATATTTGAATATATTTATTTTAGTGATGATTTATGAGTTATTACCATATTTACAAAGTTTACAAAAATATAAATTAATATTAAATGTAATATATGAGTTATTGCCATATTTTACAAAAATTTCCAAAAATATATATCAGCATTAAATGTAATTGTCCATGTCATATTTAACTATATGACATGTCATCAATCTTAATAGCCACGTCACAATTTTTTTTGTGAAAACGATTGTAGAAAAGACATGTGGCAAAATCACTTCTCAAAGATAGACTAGGGGATACTTCTTCAAAGTTCACTGAAACAGAAATAGTGTTTAATATTCCTAAAAGAAAAATCATCAACTATTAGTATTAAATACATGTTCAAAGATTTTAAAATTATTCATTCCCAAAACTAACAAAAGTGAAACTCATTCGTTTTGCTCTGTAAAAAACTTGTCAATCATCTTCACAAATTCAAAACAAACCAAGTTGTTCTAGGTCCTATATAGAAGCACTTATTCCATACACGGGCCTTGTAAATAGAAAATATGAGTTAGTAAACTGGGCCGTAGAATTGAGAAAATAAAAATGAAAAATAAATAAATAAATTATTAAACAGTTATCCAGGAAATATTATTAATCGTCAAATCTATCTTCCTCCCCTTCCCCGTCGCTCCTTCGTCCTCCAAATTAGGGTTTAAGATCGAATTCGAAACAAGCTTTACAGAAAGAGTCGATTGCTTCTTACTTCTTCTTCTTCTTACTGTAACCGTAACTCCGAAGATCCAAGATGGCTCGTAACGAGGAGAAAGCGCAGTCGATGCTCAACAGGTTCGTCACGATGAAAGAGGCGGAGAACAAGAAACCAAAGGAGCGGCGTCCTTACCTCGCCTCGGAGTGCCGAGATCTCGCCGACGCGGACAAGTGGAGGCACCAGATCATGCGGGAGATCAGCCGCAAAGTCGCCGAGATCCAGAACGAAGGACTAGGCGAGCACCGGCTCCGCGACCTCAACGACGAGATCAACAAGCTCCTGAGGGAGAGATGGCACTGGGAGCGACGGATCGTGGAGCTCGGAGGTCCTAACTACAATCGTCACGGCGCGAAGATGACGGATCTGGAGGGAAACATCATCGACGTGCCGAATACTAGTGGACGCGGACCTGGTTACCGTTACTTCGGGGCCGCGAAGAAGCTTCCTGGAGTTAGGGAGCTTTTCGAGAAGCCGCCGGAGCTGAGGAAGAGGAGGACGAGGTATGATATTTATAAGAGGATAGACGCGAGCTATTATGGTTATAGGGATGAGGAGGATGGGGTGTTGGAGGGGTTGGAGAAGGAAGCGGAGGGGGAGATGAGGAGGAGGGAGGTGGAGGAGTGGAGGAGGTTGGATGAGGTTAGGAAGGAGGCGAGGAAAGGGGCGAGTGAGGTTGTGAGGGTTGGAGTTGGTGCTGCGAAGGAGGTGTTGTTTGAGGAGGAGGAGGATGTGGTGGAGGAGGAGAGGAGGGAGAGGGAGGAGGAGGAGGAGAAAGAGAAGGAGAGGGAGTTTGTGGTGCATGTTCCTTTGCCTGATGAGAAGGAGATTGAGAAGATGGTGTTGATGAAGAAGAAGATGGAGTTGCTTAGAGAGTATGCGAGTGATGATTTGGTTGAGCAGGAGAAGGAGGCTAAAGCCATGCTCAATATCCACAGATAGAATTCAACAAAGGTGATGCTCAATATCTATATAGTTTTTAGTATCTTTTGATGTTCCTGAGTCTTTCTATCAAGTACACTGACTTAGAAACCGATTGATCCTTCATGAGTAATTGGTTTAGTTTTGGGAATAGTATTTGTACTGTGAACTTTGCTTTGTAGAGGATCTTCTTTTCTACTGTAATATCTTGATGAATCTGTGAGACTGATAAATCTTTATACCTATCAGGTTAAATTCACTCAGATGCGCTGTTCTGATGACAAACCATGTGATCAACCTAAAGAAGCGATGGAACGAAGTGAGGGGACATAATGTTGGAACAATGAGACATGGAAACAAACTCGTATTTTCTTATGCTACCTCTACCTTATAGTTTTTGTCTGTATTTTAATTTCTTTGGCGGTCACAAAATCACTTCTTACTCTTGATCCCCATCACTTTATGAATCTTATTTCTTCTTCTTCCTTGTCACAACGAGAACAAAAATCCAGTGTTTGGTTTTAAGACCGATGCAGAAACATAAGTTGAAACAATCCACTAGCATTTGTCCATGTGTTAGCAGACAGATAACAAATTCTTTACTGTTCATTCTCAAAAGACTTGTTGTGTACCTGTGACAAAAACCAAACTCCATTTATTAATAACACCGTTGAGATGAGATGTAATGTTGGATATGGTAAATAATCACATGTGTCTAGAGATACGAACCACACCCACATGTTCACCCACTCAATCCCAAACTCACTCTCTCTCCAGAACACAAACGCACTTTTGTCTCTCTTCTCAACTTCTCAGTCCTCCAATGGCGGACTACGAAGACGAGATTGACCAGCAGAACCAACCATTCATCCCCAAAGAAACAGCTCTACAAGCTCTAAACACAATAATCCAGCTCCACTTCGAGAAAACTCTAGAGAAAAAACGAGCCATCGACCACCAGAAGAAGAAGCTCCACAAGCTATTCCAGCTCTTCTTCATCTTCCTCGCCCTCATCTTCTTCTCTCTCACCCAACCCTCAGGCCGTCTCCACTGCCGCCATTGCTGGGCGCCAATCATCTTCCTCTCCTTCTCCCATCTCTTTTTCTACGTCTCCGTAGCTCAGACCCTCCGCTGCATCAACGGCTTCAAGTACCAGCGTCGCTGCCACAAGCTCACTCTCGGCCTCGCCACGCACAAGCTCCGTTTCATCAAGTCACGCATCGCCGCAGGAGATTTCCTTACTGGTGGCGGCGGAGAAGACGAGGTCTCAGCCTCGGCTGCTGCTTGGGATCTGGAGGTTCCGTATCAGGAGCCACCGGATAGCTACTTTGGAAAGTTTAAGAGAAACTGGGCTCTCTACTTTGGCTTCTTGATCCTTCTTTACACTTTCATGATCTCCTTCTCTGTAGTCATCCTCTGTTTCTGATAATTTATCTCCTAGATTGTGGCTATTTCGTTATTTTTTTTCTGCTTCTTTATCATTCATTAGTCTTCAGCTTAGAAGGGATCATTAAAAGTTCGAAGCTTTTCATGATTTGATTCATTAAAAAAGACGATGTAGAGATAAGGGATCAAGAAAAGTTAGAAACTTTTAATCTGAATTCAACTGAGATGATTTGATTCATTTCATGTTTTGAAACATTAGCGTAGAGACATTTAGCATTAATAATCAATTAATCACAATCAAAAAGATTCTATCTTTTCTTCATACAGACACAAACATAAATGTACAACGGTCAGAAGCTGACAAAATAAAAATTAAAAAAAAGTTGTAAAAAAGTTTCATAAGGAAACAAAAACATAAACAGAGAAAGGTTGGTTGGTTTGTTTGTTTGAATCTAAAAGCTAAGTCAAAGCTCTTTGTCTAGGAGTTGTTTTTCTTGTTGTTAGCTCCTCTCCTCTACTAATTTCGTCGCTGCTCGTACTCGCTAGTGTTTCCGTACTCACTGCTTGCACCGTATTCCCGGCTGTCCAGCGCCGTTTTCCTGAACTGCCTCATGTCCGCACTGTAAGTGCTCGAGTCATAGTCCGAGCTCGATCCCCTCGCGAGGTTAGAGCTCTGTCCACCAGGTTTCCCTCCTTCGTTTAGATCATCTAGTGATGCATCTCCCTCCAGAGCCCGAACAATCTGTTGATAATCATTGAGCGACTCAGAAACATTTGACTTGGGTTGGGCCGTGATATGATTCATTTTTGACTAACCTGGCTCATCTTAGGCCTGCGTCTAGCTGAGTGTCTAACGGCTGCAGCGGCACAAGCCACCATTCGTGCCATCTCATTAGGCTCGTATTGACCCTCGAGCCGTGGATCAGCTAGTTCACTGTAGTCTCCGTCTTGAGCTGCGGTTATGCATAAGGGTCCTGCCTGTTTAAGAAAGTGAACATAATTAGGTCACATAGACTAACTATAACAGAGGAAAGAAGCACTTTATGTGATGACTGTGTATATTTGTATATATATAATGGATGCTGACCCAATCGGCTAAGCTGTCTTCCATTTCACCAGTGAGATCAACAGGTCGGCGTCCGGTTATGAGCTCTAGAAGCATCACTCCAAAGGAGAAAACATCTGATCTGTCTGTTAACTTCCCGCTTGACGCATACTCCGGAGCCAAGTACCTGCCCATTTGATTAAAAAAAACATTCTTGATTAGGAAACAGATTCTTGAGTGAGATTAGTACTGCTTTATTACCCGAAAGTTCCCATGATACGAGTTGACACATGTGTAACGTTGTCCTGAGATAGCTTCGCTAACCCAAAGTCTGCAACCTACAAGATTTGAGCCAGTCCAGTTATTAATAAACAAAGAAATATCACATTGTGATTCAAAATCATAACCATACCTTGGCTTCAAAGGATTCATCAAGAAGAATGTTTGAAGCTTTAATATCTCTATGAATGATTTTCGGATGACCTAAAAACACAAAGCCAAGTTTGAACACATCTCTTAGTAAAACCTAGAAAGGATTCAAGAGTTTTTTTTTTTTTTTTTTGACTCACAATCTTCATGTAAGTAAGCAAGCCCTTTAGCTGATCCCAAAGCAATCCTGAGCCTTGTAGTCCAATCAAGAATAACACCACTTTTACCATGGAGATGAAACTCAAGCGTGTCATTAGGCAAGAACTCATAAACCAACATCCTCTGCCCTCCTGCAATACAATAACCAACAAGAGACACAAGAAACCGATGATGAACTCGACTGATGATGTCCACCTCAGCCTGAAACTCCCGCTCTCCTTGTCCGCTTCCTGCTTTGAGACTCTTCACAGCGATCTCTTTCCCATTGGGAAGTATCCCCTTGTGAACGTACCCGAACCCGCCTTGCCCTAGCAGTCTCGCTTGAGAGAAGCCTTGTGTCGCTGCTGCTAGCTCGTCGTAGGTGAATGTACTCTGGTTGAAACCTAGAGCTACCGAAGGGTGTGGTGGTGGTAGAGCCGGACCGTGTGGACCTGAGTAGTTTGAGCTCATGTCGCTGCTGTTTAGGCCGCCTGAGACGGGCATTGCTGGTGGTGGCGATGGTTGCCAGGTTCCACCAGGAGGCGGTGGAGGAGGTGAATTCATCCAGTTGTTGTTCCCGACGTTCATTACATGATCGCTCTGGTTATTGTATTGTTGTTGTTGGTATTGACCACTCGCACCTAAGGTTAAAAAAAACTTTGTTTTCACTTTGTTTCTTGGGTGGCAAGAAAAAAATAACTTTTGATATTTTTCCATGAAAATATTTCAAAAATGTAAAACTCTGCCTGAGAAGTCAATTATCATGATATCTACCATATATTACAATATTATGAAACTCAAAAACTTGCAATTGTGTTTTGAATGTAAGAAGATTTTAATGGGTTTTCAATTAGCTTGGTGCGCAAGAAACAGCTCTAAACAGGGATAAGCTAGGGTTAAAGGTTGGTGGTGTTGACCAAATTTAAGACTTACCGTTGAAACCGTTGCTTGTATAGTAAGGCATTTGATTCTTCTTCTTTTTCTTCTTACGACAACAACAACAGAAGCAGAACAAGATCAAGACAAGAAGCAACAATCCAGCAGAAGCTGCAATTCCTATAATAGCACCAGTGTTGGGTGTATCGTTACGTGATGATGATGACTTAGAGCCACCACGGCTTGATTTAGGAGGAGAGAGAGATTTCGGTGAGGGAGGAGAGTTACGGCCGGAGTTTCTAGAAGGAGGAGGAGGCGAACGGTTGTTGCTTCCTTCGTTATTGTTTTTGTTGTTGCTGTTGTTATTATTATTCCCATTATTGTTGTTGTTGTCATTGTTATTCCCCTTGTTGTTATTACCGTTGTTGTTATTACCGTTGTTGCCATCATTGTTGTTGTTATTGCCATTGCTTTTGTTACCATTATTGCCATCGCTGTTGTTATTGCCATTGTTGTTGTTATTACCATTGTTGCCATCATTGTTGCTATTACCATTGTTGTTGTTGTTGTTGTTGTTGTCATTGTTTCCACCATTGTTGTTGTTATTGTTTCCTTTTTGTGGCGATGGTGGAGATTGTGAGTCTGAAGAAGGTGGTGAAGGAGGGGAGGAGGAGGAAGAGTTAGGAGAAGGAGGAGATTGCTGTTGATTGTCGTTGCTGTCGGAGGAGGGAGGTGAATTCTGCGAGGATTGCCCCTCATCCGCCATAATCTCTTTGGATGTTCCTTTTTAAAAGTATTTCTTTTAATTACCTGAAAGCTCTCTCATTAAGATTTTCGTAAGAAAGAGAGAGAAAGATTGAACAAAGAGAAACACAAAAAGTTCATTGTGTTGTGTGTTCAAAATTCTAATTTTTAAGAGATTTTTGCGTTTTCTTTTTTTTTTTTGGATTTTGTGAATGGTTTATTCCTAATAATTTCTTCCTTTTGTAGGGTCTATATTTGGGTTTAACTTTATATACAGCCATGCAAATTATGCACCTTCAACTATATTTGCAAAAAAGAATTAATAATAATAATTACAGTAAAAAAAAAGTCGATGTGTTTATTAGAAAATAAAATGATTGGTTTACCAAAGAAGGGACATAGATAAATGAACAACAAAAAAACAATAGCAACTGGTGGGAAAAAGGGCGAAAATGAAAGAAATTAATGCTCTCGTTGAGAGTTGAACTCAAGACCTCCCGCTTACTAAACGGGTGCTCTAACCAACTGAGCTACGAGAGCTGCTTGACTGTTATTTCCCCACAATATATTATATCTATAAAATAAGGAACATAATGATTCGCTTTCAATATAAAAGACAAAACAGTAGTCGCCAAAGAGAAATTACAAGACAGTCAGACAGATCAGGAACAGCTTAGACTCGCAGAGAGAGAGAGAGAAAGAGAGAGAGAGAAACACCGTCGTTCTTCTTCCACCCACAGAACATAACCAGAGATCGTAGAATCTATCTATCTCTCTCTTCTAGGTCCGATTCGATGCCGTCCCGTAGGCGTACCCTCCTCAAAGTCATCATCCTCGGCGATAGCGGGTTTGGTTTCTGCCCTCCCCAGATTCTGTTTTCTCATGTTTGTATTTTTACTGATTTGATGTTTTCCGATGAGTAAATTGAGTGTCTTTTGAGATTTTGGGCAGGATTTTGTCTAATTCGTTTCATGTCGTTTAGAATTAGATACGGATATTGATTTGTTGATTGATCTGATTACTTTGCTACTGGATTATCCTGTTGAAGTTTACTTTCGTGTTGTACATCAAAGATCACAACTTTACGAGGGTTTTGTTGCTAATTCGAAAATTTTGAGCTGACCTAGTCTCTGTTTTCAACTTGAGTCGACAGTTTAATTTATTTCTTTTAGTTTTCTTACATCTTGATCAACATGTAGTTTGGTTATATTATGATTTGGGGTTTTTGCCTGCATCTTGTGTGGGAGAAAACTGAGACTTTTACTTAACATTCAAGATCATACTGGTTTTGTTGAAAGTGATACAGGATCATGGTGTTCATCCTAGTCCTAGATAGATGTTTTGATGTTACCTTTATTTGAGTGAAACTAAATTTTGGACTTTGTGATTTTGTGGTTTTACAGGGTGGGGAAGACCTCTCTGATGAATCAGTATCCTACTTTTTTGTTTTAAATGGGGAGTAATAAGTAATACTCTACTAGTTTTTCTAGATATGGAAAACACATTCTTTGGTCTCGTTTTTTTTTGGGCTGAATCTTTGGTTAGATATATAGTTTGGCTTTGTTTTGGTTTAACACGATTAAACTTCAGATATGTTAATAAAAAGTTCAGCAACCAGTACAAAGCCACCATTGGAGCTGACTTCTTGACTAAGGAAGTCCAGTTTGAAGATCGTCTTTTCACTTTACAGGTGAATTGCTCTTTTTTTCTTATACAATTTAGTTGCATGTGGCCAGTGCTTCGCATAATGATGCTCCTGTAGTTGTTTTCAGTAGATAGTTATTTGACTATGCGAGGTAAAAAACGTTAAAGTTTCGGCCAGATACTTCCAGGCTTACCTTGCTCGTGAATCATGCTACCTGTATTGACATAGTTGTATTTTAGCATCAGGCAATTATTTACGTCAGGAGGATGGATGTCTATGATGTAAATTACTTGATGATTTAATTAATTTTTGAGTAAGATAAGCCACTAGGCTATTTTCATGTGGTTCTTAATAGCTTTTCTTGATCCTTATCAACCCAACAAATAAGGACAGCTTTAAACTGTCTCCAAAGATTGTGTCTCACTTCACATTTGTGGGAGCTATACCTTCTTTGCTGAAACAAAGCTCACTTATTTATGCGTGTTTTTCTGTTCAATGTGGTGGGTTTATTTCAGATCTGGGATACGGCTGGGCAAGAAAGGTTTCAGAGCCTTGGTGTAGCTTTTTACCGGGGTGCTGATTGCTGTGTTCTTGTATATGATGTCAACTCCATGAAATCTTTTGAAAATCTCAACAACTGGAGAGAAGAGTTTCTGATCCAGGTACACATTTAAGCTCTTTCTCACCTCTCACAATAGACAAGCATTAACGCAATGTTCCTTACAGGCGAGTCCATCGGATCCAGAGAACTTTCCATTTGTTCTTATCGGAAACAAGGTGGACGTGGATGGTGGAAACAGCAGAGTGGTATGATGTGCTTTGACTTAATTCTCCATTGTGGACATGAATGAATGTCTCTGAGATGCAACATTACTTTTATAACAGGTTTCAGAGAAGAAGGCTAAAGCTTGGTGTGCGTCAAAGGGAAACATTCCCTACTTTGAAACCTCTGCTAAGGAAGGCACCAATGTTGAGGAAGCTTTCCAATGCATTGCCAAGAACGCTCTGAAGAGCGGGGAAGAGGAAGAGCTGTAAGTTTCTAAAACCTTACGGTTTTTAAAGTCCTGAGAGTTTGGTCTGAAGTCTCAACCTTGTCTTGTCTTTTCTCTTTAGATACTTGCCGGACACAATCGATGTCGGGACAAGCAATCAGCAGAGGTCTACAGGGTGTGAATGCTAAGGAGAGTATCTCTCCCAGAAGAATGCTTTTGAGTTCAAACAACGGGGGGAACGTGTCTCTCCTCCTATCACCTCTCTTCTTCGCCAGTTATCTCTAAACTTTTATTATATTACATCGCTGTAAATTTGTTCTTTTGTGGGCTAAGAGAATCCTTCAAAATGATTTGACTTGTCTAGCAAGTATTTGTGTTTTAATTATATTATAAAAACATATTTCCTCCAACTTCTATAAGAGACACAAAGACCTCACTATTTGTTTGGTCCAATCTCATATTGTGTTGCTAATCTACTCAACCAAAATAAATAGTTTTCTGCTTCCACAGAGTGTCATTTGAGACTGTTATCAAGGATGAAAGACAGAACAGAGAAGAGTACAATAGACAAGAGTAAGATAATAAAAGTTTAGAAGAGTAAACATAAATTAATCAACAAAAAGTTTGAAAATCTCGAAACTATGTGGAGAGGAAAAGCCTTATGAATTGCTGAATGGTATAACGTATCATACATGATATACTCTAAAGAACTCTACTTGTATAAGTATATGGTTTGAAATTTGTGTGAACAAATGAAAAGGTTTTACTAGTGTGTTTTCCATTACCGGAATGTAGACACTAAATAAAGTAGACAAGTTATATAAAAACAAAAATTAATGTTCAATAATGACAACACTCAAAAGATTTTAACCCTCATCGAAGAGAGCACAATGGTGACATTGTTGTTGTGGTGAGAAAGTGTTGCAATCAGGTCTTCAGTTTTAAACTTACGGTAACCTTCATTCAACAGTACGACCATCTTGTCTAATTTCTCTGTACAGTTTTTAAGCATGAGTTCCACTACTGAAGCCACATGCTCTAATTTTGCATCCACACTGTCCTCGTTCCAAGAGGCTCCATCTATTGATTTAAAGTATTTGTCAAGAAACTTCACCTGTATAATAGAAAATACAAATTCGGTTCATGGATATATTCGAACTCAAATGATAGCTGGGAAAGAAAAAAAGAGAGGTTAATAGTGGTGAATATATATGTATACCGGTATGTGGAAGCGAGACCTTCCACGTACTGTTAGGTTCTCTAAATCAGGAGAGTTTTGTAACAGTCTTTCTATGCCAGGAATAAGATACGGACAGATCTTGGTATCAAGAGTCATTGCTTTGACCTTGAGCATCGGGAAAGGAACACCACGAATCTCAGCAAGAGATAAAATCTACAATTCATGAATTCAAAAGTTATTGGAACTATATATAAATTCAACGTCTAATGAAAAAATAATCCACATATAGAAGACGTTACCAACTGATTTTTAGGCATTAGAGAATGCAATAATTAATATGAGCCAAAAACATATATATATTAATATATACCTGAATAAAGTTTCTCCCAAGCTTAAGCGTCTCTGCGTTCTTTAACTTATCTAGCATCTTTAACACCATAACTTGGAGAAAATCAGCGTTGGAGTCAGAGTTCAATGAGACACAAGAAGTTTCCAGCCTAGCTTCGGTTAAAGAAGCGACATCAACCAAAGTAAATGATAAATGAGGGTCATACAATTTGAGATAATGGATGTGTGGTGCCACAATCTGTCTTGCGGCCTTAACTGACGTCATTTTACGTATTACTTCTAATTTTCTCAGACGTAGAGATTGGCTGAGATCAAGAACATTTAGTTCACCGCAGTGAGACAATGTTAAGTGTTCGAGAACCGGACAACCGGATAGAATCTTAGCCATGGATTCATCAGAGAGACTATAACAACAAGTCAATGATAACTTCTGCAAGGATGTCCATGACACATTGCACTCGGGAACAACAATCGTATGGTAACGATTTAAGGTAATGTTAAGTTGTTTGAAAGAAGAAGAAGAAGAGCTGTAGAAGAAATCAGGAAGCTTATAGTAGTCATAATAATCACGATAACGAGGACGAGGGAAATTCAGGGACAGATTCTCAAGGATGGGACAACCGGATAGAATCTTAGCCATGGATTCATCAGAGAGACTACCACAAGTCAGTGATAACTCCTGCAAGGATGTCCAAGACACGTTGCACTCGGGAACAATCGTACGGCAAGAGTTTAAAATAACGTTGAGTTTCTTGATAGAAGAAGAGCTGTAGAAAAAATCAGGAAGCTTATATTCATAATAATGACGATGGAAATCCAGGGACAGATTCTCAACGTTGTGTGACATGGCGAACTTGATCAACCTGTCGGTGTATTGCATGCTCTCCATTACGTATTCTACTGTGAGGTGAAAACTCTTCATCTTGAGAGCAGTGTAGCGAGTTAGGGTTTGGTTTACCGAAGCTATAGTCCGTGTATCCACGACTAAGGAGATAGAATTAAGGTACCTTGCACCATACATGCCTCCATCGTCTAGACAAGAGGGAAGTACTGATGGCTACTTTGGTCGGAACAAAGCTGAGTATGTGTTGGAGGATCGCATCTGGTAAATTGCTGATCAAGTCTTCAGCTCCTTCGATCATCATGTCGTCGGACATCTTTATTTGCGACATACTGTATATTCCTAGTGCTGTTATTAGCAGGGTTTTATGAAAACGTTAATATACTCGACCTCTTTCCATTCTTAGAGTATCCACAATGGTGGATTCCATTGTGGAATCCTTAGCCATATTTTATTAATTTTTTTCTTTTTTGTTTTTTGTTTAAATAGTTAAGGATTCATTGCAAAAAATTGTCTACAATGGTGTACTCCAATTTGGAGTCCTTAAAATAAAATAAAAAAATTTAAAAAAGAAAATTGAAATCCTTGTTCAGCTGATGTTACTTGCTGTCCAAGATACCCAAATCAAACCAGAAACACCGAGCATATGAAACTTCAAACGTTGCAACTTTTATTATCCTTTTTGAAAACTTACCTTCCAACCATAAGATTCTTTGAAGTTACAAGAACATAACAAGAACAAGAAACAACTAAAGAAACCTGACGTTCTATTAGTCTTCTCCTGCGTATAACTCAGATGACTTGCTCTATGCTCAAGCAAAAGAAACCCAACCGACACACATTTATGTGCTGCAGCCTGAAGCAAAAAAAGAAAAGAGGACTTAGCACTGAGAAAACAACGAGCACCAAACAAGAAGGAGAGAAGAGAGACCATAGTGACTCTTTCTGCAACACAAGGATGATGAAACCGAAGCCACGAGAACGTCCTGTGGTATAGCACAGAGTCGCAAAAGCTTACCTTCACACAGAGAACTCAAGTTCAGTATACAAAAAACACACACACCAAAAGTTTAAAAATATTAACAAGTAGCATCTAAATCAGTAATGTTCACAACCAATCACATTTTATAACCAAAGATTGCAACTTTGGATACCGAAGAGATATATCAGGTGTATATGAGAGTATATGTGATGCATTGTAGCAAACGTACCTTAGATTCTTCTTCTGTTGATCAAAATTAATAGCCATTTTCGAATCAGTTTCCTTGGCCACTCGAATTGTGGTTCCTCCTATTAGGGACATAAGTCCCACATCGGGTATTGGAAGGGATCTTAAGCTATATATAAGATGGTTGGGTCACTCCACTAATCACCAATTGGTTTTAAGTGTGAAGCCCATCTAGCTTAACATGGTATCAGAGCCCGATCCACGCAGTCCAACCCGATCCATCATCGATCTGGCCCAAAGTTGGCCCATCGATCCTTGCCCAAACATTCCGAGATTGACGCTCAAAGAGCCATCATCTCGAGGGGGCGTATTAGGGACATAAGTCCCACATCGGGTATTGGAAGGGATCTTAAGCTATATATAAGATGGTTGGGTCACTCCACTAATCACCAATTGGTTTTAAGTGTGAAGCCCATCTAGCTTAACACCTCCAATCTGAGCAGTTACAGATCTTTGTAAGATATATGAGATTACTGGGAAAAGAATGCAACTCAGTTTCTTAGAGCCTACCTGTGATGCAACTCTGTTCCAAGCTTGTCTGCTTCTTGTGATGGAATTGATAAATGTCTTATCTTTACGTTTCTCACCCGGTTTTGAGTTTTCGACTACTACTGCCACTGAAACCAATTGTAATCTCATTAGAGAATAGAAACCAATCCTAGACATCTAAAGTTTCAATTAAAATCCAATTAAAGTTACCATCTTGCAATACAACAAAGCTCTAGAACGGACTTCATCTTCGATCTAAGACAAAAGGGTACTTGCTTAGGAACAGAGTCTGGGCTTAACTCGAGTTTCGCTGCTTTTATGGCCCAAATTATTAATGGGCACGGCATTCGGATCCTAATCGGGTTTTGGTTTTGTCCAATCGAGTTTTGATTTTTCAGATTTATCAAAATTAGCCCCATAGAATTATCTGAAAGTTCTGTTCGGTACCGGTTCGGATTCTATCGGGTTCGGGATGGAGTTAGTAAATCTTCTAAAACCGGTATAACCCAATGTACTTTCACGTTCGGATCCCAATCGGTTATTCGGTTTAAAAATACCTAATTTATATATACTTTGTAACTAAAACATAAGTAAAATTGGTTCTTTGGTTTTAAAATACCTTATTTGTACATATCTTATATATTAAAATAGAAGTCGTGACTTTTTTCATGTATGATATTTTATTTTGGACCATCTCTTAGAAAATCATCACATTTACTTATTCTATCATTTATTACTATAATAAATATAATCACAAATATATCTTATTAATATCTTAACACAATATACTATTTTTAAGGAAGGAGAATCCCAAATATGAAATTCAAAAATCTATATTTAAGACCAATCAATTAAAATAAATAAATATACCAACTGATTTATGAAAACTATTTCAGCCTATAATATAATATTTATTAACAACATATATAATTATTTTGTAGGCCATTAATTATTTTGTAGGTCAGGTTATTAACAAAAAATTGTATTTTATGCAATCATTAATATATGATTATATACACATATGATCGTGTATATTTTATGCAACAATAAGATATTAATTGTTTAATTACTTACTTTTTAATTATAATCAAAGAAGATATAAGTATATCTTATATATTAAACAAAAGTTGATATTTTTGATTCATGTGTGACTTTTAAAAAAAATGGACTTTCACTAGAAATAAGTTATTATTCATTTATTACTAATAACATGGTTTAATAATATATAATAACTAATATAATCATCAACTCCTACAAAACTGGAATGGTAAACATAACCGATTTTTAATCTTTATTAAATGTAAAGTCAATTTATAGATAGCCAAGATGTAAACCATCATCAAACCAGTCTTTGAACCAATATATTATCCTATTATTATGATTCTGAACATGCAATATAAACCAAATTTCGACTAACCCCTTAGACTAACGATGAACACTATACCAAATGGTTTTAATTAATCACATATGTATACTGCGTTTATAAAAAAAAATATATACACCAAATCTGAATTATAAACTAACTAATTGCACTGTAATATTTTACAAGCACAATATATTATAGTGTTAAAAATTTGATGTTTTTAACAGTATCCCAAAAACATTTAGCTATTACCAATTTGATTTAGTTTTTAAGAGTAGGTCCAATTTGATTTAAATTTTATATATATATCAAATTTATAAGTAAAAAATATGTAAAATAATACTGTTACGTAATTATGTTTTCAAAAAAATTTGTTAAAAGAATACAAAATTTGATTTTCTTACAATAATAATATCATAAATCACATAAACATGGTATAATAGAGTTAAATAATACATAATACTAAACTATACTAATCTACTGATAAATTCTGTTTTATAAACTAAAATCATTTAGTATAGAAAATAAAACCTGCACGGTTGTGCGGGTCGAGATCTAGTTTTATAATTAAAACATAAGTAAAATCAATTCAAAAATAAGAAATGAACATCAATCTTGATCATTCAAAATCAAATGAAGATTAAATATTGTATGGATAGAAAGAAAACCAAATAAATGAAAGTATAAAACAAAAACCAAATTCTCATGAAATGAAAAAATTGTTCAATGAAACAAAACAAAAATCTAAAAAACAGAAACAAACCATCAAACCTAATTAATAAAATCGAGTTACATAATTTTTTTTTTCATCTGACTTTGGTCACTAACCACGTCGAATACAAAGGAAACTATTAATATATTAAAAGATTTGAAAATTAAGTATAAATATTTTGTTAGAGAAAAACATGTATATATATTAAAAATTATGAAAAATATAAAAAGTAATCAATACAATTAAAACAGCAGACTTATTTTAGAGATCCCCTTAGATTTTGCAAATAATTACAAGAGACTGCCATTATTTATTAATTAAAAATATAATACGTAATTACATAAATTGTTATATTCCACGATTTGTGGATCTATAAATATAATTCAGTTTGTTTTCCTACTTTGAAGGAATAGTCAATATTTTTAACGGTTTTTCATCAGATTAATTTTCAATATGAAAGCATCCATATTTTATTATGTTCCAGTTTAATGATTGTAATATTGACGAACTGATTTAACATTTTATATTATTATTTTATTTTTTCCACTGAAATATTTTTCCCTAAACCTTATAACACTGATAAAATCATGATTTAATTATATATCCACTGTCTATAAGTATAAATGGACTTCAGTTTAAAATGTAATGGACTTCATGATTTAAGTCCAATTTAATGATTGGAATTCGTATTGCATCATGATTTAATTCCCATTTCGTGTTTTAAAAATTAAATGGACTTAAAACATATAATGTGAGTATTTTAAATGAGTGAAAAGTCCAAGTTTCTTGAATTATAAACCCGATATTAATGATGGATTTCTTTTTTTGAAACCATTTTCTTAGAAAATATTAAATTTTAATTATTATGGAGAAAATATAAAATAAAATAAATTTGAAAGCTTTGTGTGATTAAAAATACAATTATTCTGGCCCATTTATTTATTTTTCCAAATGAAAACCACATGTGTTAAAATCTTTACTTATAATTTAAAAAAATATAAATCGATAATCAAACTAACATAACCAAACCTAATATATTAAAATAATCTTCCATGTATATATATATTTGTATAACATAACAACTAAAACTAAATTGAAACTTAATCAAGAACCGACACAGAATACAAAATATCCAAAACTAGCAAGATCAAAACAAAGCATCTAACGTTGAATCCATACATAATCGAGCTAATTTTATATATCTTTAATCTAAAAACATAAAATCACAATCGAGTTTGAACTGAACTGAAATAAAATCGCACTTATAACATGACAAACTAAAACTAAATTGAAAGTTATTCGAGAACCAATGCAGCGTAGAAAATATCCTAAACTAATCAAAGCATAAAGCTCGAATCTATACATAACCAAACGAATATTATATCTCTTTAACCTAAAAATATAAAATCACAAACAAACTTGAACAAAAGTGAGAAAAAAAATTCTGTGCTTTGAAAAGCGCGGGTCAAAATCTAGTCTATCTTATTAAAGCTGAAGTACAATTTCGGTGTGTTTGGATATTTGGATAAGAGTATTAAAAAAATTTGGTGTGTTTGGAAACATAAATTGTAGTCTTTTTTTAAAAAATATTTTGTTTGGAAACACAAATAGTAGTATTAAACAGAAAAAGTAATGGGCTTACGTTATTAAGTCCATTATAAAAGAATGTTGTCCTATATATAAGAAAAATACAATATAAAGGCCAATTTGAAATACCAACTCAAATTATGGGTTATATTTCATATTAAGTTTTTAAAATATAATATATGTAATTATTTTTCTGATGATACATATTAAATACTATTAATTATATGATTACTTATATAATAGTACATATAAAATACGATTAATTATATGATGAAATTATACGATATATAATAATGACTAAGGATGGGTTTTCAGACATCTATACGGGTTTGGTTCTGATCGGTTTGCGTTTTGGGTTTTCGAGGTCAAAGATTTCAGTCTTATTAAGATGTTTCTAAATTTTTGTTTGAGTTTGATTCGGATATTTGCAGGTTTGGTTTGGGTTTGGATAACATATCTAAATTATTTTTAAAGTTTTAAATCACTATATATTTTAAATTTCTCAAAATCTTAAATAAAGTAATATATTACCTATAAATTTAAATAACATATATCAAAATACCTAAGCTTAACATATCAATTGGTTTGATTTAAAATTTTGGATACGAAATCAATAATTATTTTAAGTATTTTTGGTGATTTGAGTATACTTTAATTATTTCAGATATTTGTTTTTGACTACCTATATATATTTTCAAGTATTTTAAACCAATTTAAAAGTATCATTCTTGATGTTTTATATACGTTAAATATAAAATAATTAATATATAAGTATATAAATCTATTTTTAGATAAATTCAGGTACACGAATACTTCGGTCCGATTCGGTTCTCTAACTAACAAAATTTTGAATAATTCGAATATTTAATCAATTTATGTTCAGGTTTGGTACTATATTTACGGATTGGTATCAGTTATGTTCCTCGGATTCATTTTGTCAAACCCTAATAATTACATGAAAAACAAATATCATCATATTTTTTAAAATATACATCCGCGGAGGTGCAGAGATTAAAGTCTATAATCATTTATTTTAACAACAAGTCAAATAAATATGTTGATTGAAGAGTGAATAAAACCAAACTAGAGAAATACATAGTTTACCAGAGACACTCTATGTGTTGAATTTATTATAATTTTTTATTAAAATAAATAAATTCAATAATTACAAACAAATAATATATTTCATAAAAGTGAAAAATAATATCCGCGCTTTCGAAGCGCGGGTCAAAATCTAGTTACTTATTAAAGATAACATAGACTTTAACCGGTCTAACTTTTAACGTGAGATATCCGTAGCGAAAAATTACTCCGGAAATAATAATATACATTTCGGATCGAGAATTGAACATTCAAACCATTCTTTTTGTAATCAGCGCGTGGCGTCACGCTCCGCTTAGGGTGACTTCCATTTCTTTTTCTGTCAACTCTCCGCTTAGGGTGACTTCGCGCTGAAACATTAGAAATTTTGTCTGAAACTTGACATGAATTGCTTAAAACACGTGTTTTTGCATCACAATCGTGCCATTAAAGATGGTCTAACCTTGACGACAATCTCCTCGAACCATCTCGTTGATCTCTACTCAAGAAACGGGTTGCTGCAGGAAGCTCGTAAGGTGTTCGACGAAATACCTAAGAGAAACGTTTATTCATGGAACGCTATGATCTCGGCCTACATAAAGTCCAACGATTTGAAAGAAGCACGTAAACTGTTCAGAACGGCTAATACTGAACGAGATCTGGTAACGTATAACACTCTGCTTTCAGGGTTTGCCAAAGCTGATGGGTGCGAGAGTGAAGCCATTGAGATGTTTGGTGAGATGCAGAGGAAAGAAGAGGATGTGATTTGGTTTGACGATTTCACTCTCACTACAATGCTTAAACTCTCTGCTAAGTTATCCAACGTGTTTTATGGCGAGCAGTTGCATGGCGTTATGGTGAAAACAGGGAATGATGCGAGCAAGTTTGCTGTGAGTTCTCTCGTTCACATGTACTCGAAGTGTGGGAAGTTTAAGGAAGTTTGTAATGTCTTTAATGGATCTTGCGTTGAGTTTATCGATGGTGTGGCTAAGAACGCGATGATTGCTGCTTATTGTAGAGAAGGTGACGTTGAAAGAGCTTTGAGTATATTCTGGAGAAATCCGGAATTGAATAATACAGTTTCTTGGAACACATTGATTTGGGGATATGCGCAGAATGGATTTGAAGAAGAAGCTTTGAAGATGGCTGTTAGTATGGAGGAAAGTGGATTGAGGTGGGACGAACACACTATTGCTTCTGTACTGAATGCTGTGAGTAGTTTAAAGAGTCTGAAGATGGGAAAGGAAGTACATGGCCGGGTGGTGATGAACGGATCATATTCTAATAAGTTTATAAGCAGTGGGATTGTTGATGTTTACTGTAAGTGTGGAGATATGAAGTACGCAGAGTCTGTCCATTTGTTATATGGTTTTAGCAACTTGTATTCAACTTATTCTATGATTGTGGGTTACTCGTCTCAGGGCAAGATGATGGAAGCGAAGAGGCTATTTGATTCTTTATCTGAGAAGAATCTAGTGGTGTGGAGTGCAATGTTCTTGGGATATCTCAAATCATGTCAACCTGATTCTGTGTTTGAACTTGCACGTGAGTTTATAGCCAAGGAGACCAAAGTTACTGATTCTTTGGTCATGGTTAGCATCCTTGCTGCATGCTCTTTACTAGCTTCAATCCAACCGGGGAAGGAGATTCACGGTCACAGCTTGAGAACGGGGATTTTAATGGATAAGAAACTTGTGACTGCATTTGTTGACATGTATTCAAAATGCGGGAACGTTGAGTATGCTGCAAAGGTTTTTGAAAGAAGTTTCGAGAGAGACATAGTTATGTACAACGCCATGATATCTGGTTATGCTCATCATGGCCATGACGAAAAATCTTTCAAGCTCTTTGAAGACATGACTGAGGCTGGACTCAAGCCGGATGAGATCACGTTTGTAGCCCTCCTATCAGCTTGTCGTCACCGTGGCTTAGTTCTAGAGGGTGAGAAGTACTTCAAGTTGATGACAGAGGTTTACAATATATCCCCCGAGGTTGATCACTATACCTGCATGATAGATTTGTATGGAAAGACCAATAGATTAGATAAAGCCATACAACTGATGAGAGGTATCGATCAAGTTGAAGAAGATGCTGTTATTCTTGGAGCGTTTTTAAATGCTTGTAACTTGAATAAGAATACAGAGCTTGTGAAGGAAATGGAAGAGAAACTGTTGGAGATTGATGGATGTAACGGGTCTCGTTATATTCACCTTGCTAACTTTTATGCCTCGTCTGGTAGATGGGATGAGATGAGACAGATAAGGAATCGTATGAGAGGGAAGGAGCTGGGAAAATTTTATGGGTGCAGCTGGGCATATATCGATAATCAACTTCATATGTTTAGGTCTTCTGATATTTCGCATTTCAGAACTGAAGCTATATATTCTATGCTACATTTTGTGACCAAGGATTCGACTGAAATCACTTCTTAAGAAAGAGGTATCAATTTTCTGTACATTATTATAGAATACTGAGAGAACCTAAGTAAGGTCCATGATCTCTGTTTTTGTGTAGTTTCACTGATTTTTGGTACTTGGTTTCTTTTTTACAGTTAGCTTTCTCAGTGTTCTCATCATCAGTGATTGTTGGCTACCACTTTTTTGAGTGTCAACATTCTATTTTACTTGCCTCTGTTGGAGGATCACTCTTTTAGAGCTGTTGGATCAGCCAAAGGCGTATAGTTCTTATCATGTACCTCAAGATGAATGTCATCGAGAAAGTTGAAGATTCAGAAACAAAAGACCAAGTTTTCTTATCCAACTTGGTATATAACTGACCAGACGACAAGGTCAGTTGACTACCACTGGAATCTCTGTTTTAGCTCAACTGTTCACTGTATGTTCCCTTTCTACACTGACTCTTACTAATATCTTTTTCTTTTTGTTATTATTGTGAAGAAATCAAGGAACACAATTGCAATGCAATACAATTAAGACAACAACAATGGAAACAATATCAGATCAGCACAGAACAACAAAACCAACAACAACAGGAACAGAAACAGTACAACAACAATGGAATCATGAAGAAAATCAAAACACAAAGCGAAACCTTCCAAAAGGAAACATGTCTTAGCAAGGTGCACCAGATAATCCACACTTCTCCGGGAGTTTAGAAGCGAGGTCGAGGTCGATCCCACTGAGGAAAGGATTAGTTTTGGTTTTCTGCTTGCAGAGACACTGGAAGTCAGCATTAGACAGGGCTGTGCAGCAAGGGCCCTTGGGATCAATCGCGGTGGTCACTGGGTTCTTAGTCTGCACATAGGGCTTGCAAGAGTACAGATCACCAACGCTCATACCACAGAACTCTCCGGTTGCTGCCGTGAGTGTCAAGGCAAGAACCAAGGTAATAAAGACAAGCTTAGTGTTTGGCTCCATTGGTCTTTAGTATTTTTAGAGAGTTTTTTTGCAACTACTTGTTTGCTCTTCTCTTAGCTTAGGATAGGCTAGGCTACCTGCTTCAAAGGGTTTATATAGAGAATATAGGCACGTTACTGCTGAGTCCTAGCATCATATAAGACAATAATCTTGTGACTAATTTCATGTGCATATTATTCAATATCCATTTTGATTTAAGAGCATATGTAGGGGAATATTGAATGTCTAACATGGTCTCTACTATACATGTAGTTTAATCAATATTCTTTTGTTGTCTCATGATACTTTAATATAATATAAAGTAAGAACACCCGTGAGACATTGGCATTACTTTCTTTCCAATGTGCTGCATTGTCACGGGCGTTCTTTGGTGTCCTCAAACTTTATCGGGGACTCAAATTTTAATTGCTTTCATATGCAGCTTCCTTTACCCTTTGATATATGTTGGACGTATTATCCCAATCTGACAATTTTTTAATGAGAATAATCGATCTTTTATTTTGTTTTTGGTGAAACTGTAGTGCCTCTGTGAGTTAAGTAGCAGTCACAGGTGTGTTATGGTTGTAGTTTTGTGTTCTTTACCTGCCAAGCTGTTAACATGTGTACATGAACCTATGGTGACATATAAGATAGACCTTATCATTTATTGCAGCTTGAGTTCACATTCCATAAGCAGAAATTGGATCTAGTCTCAACCTCAAAATATAATACTAAAATATAAATATTAAAAGATAGGTTTATTTATTTGCTAATTTGAAAGCTTGTTTTGCAGTCTCAACAAGTGGAGCAGGACGAAAGTTGAAATGAGTAGCATAGGTCAAGTAGGCACAGACCAAAGAGACATAGATCTTGAACCAGATCATCGACGAGAAGAAGGTGAGATGCGTACAGATGATGGTGAACACAATCACCGCCAAGCAGTAAATGAGGTGCTTTAAAGTGCTGAACTCTTTTTCTGTTCCTTCGTTAGGGAAATGGCCACGAGTGTAGAAGTCACTGAGCAACTGGTCTTTGATCTCGAATGTGCTCATTAACCAAGCATTGATTTCCTTTTCTTCATTTGGGATTTGGTTTTGGCTGATACGACGGATGTGGATGTGAACTTCTGATGGTTCAGTACCATAGACATTGTCTAAGAAAGACGGACAACGGGTTTTGTAACCGATGGTCACATCATAAACTGCAACAAGTGCAAATAGTTGCGTAAGAGTTTGTTTAAATCACTGATGCAAAAAGAAACAGCAAAAGTATAAGAAACAAACCTGCATCAAGTAAGCCATTCAACTCCTCCAAGCAGGAGACGAAACCTTTTGTCTTGGGAAGCAACACATTGTTCAGTACTGGAAGGCCATTTTCAGCTGCAAACTTCTTGCTCCTTTCGCATTTAGCCTCTCTGCATGGAAAGTCTATGCTTTAACCAAAAGGGTTTCTAAACAAGCAAAGAAGAGGGGACTTACGTGTAATCTGTGCCCTCGGGGAAAAGACCAAGCCACAAAGCATCTCGAGGATCCTTAAAACTGGAAACCATCTGCCTCAAGTTTGCTTCATCTACTTTCCATCTCCGCTCAACGGGGATAAACTCAAAGAGGTGAAACGCCCAACCAAACAGAGGCAACTTCATCAAACTGCTCTTGAGCACATACTTCATATTCCCAATCTGTCCTTTACGCAGTGCAAGATCCCAGAAGTACATCCAATCGACCTCTGTTCGGTGATTGGCAATGAGCAACACTCGTTCCTCGCAAGGAACCTTATCTCCAGAGAAGACAACTTTGGTTCTGTTGATCTTCTCGAAGAGGAAAGGCCACAAGGCGAGCCAGGAGCCAAAGAAGAAAGAAACACATCTACGGCTGTAGTGTAAGCTGAAAAGCCTCACCACTACAGCTGATAGGAAACCCCAGAAAATCAACATCATAAAAGCTGTTGAAACCAACACCATCAGACATGCTATACCTCTCAACATTCTTATTAGAGACATCTTATTAGAGTTTTTAAGTTTCTTTTCCATTTTTGTGACACCTTAAAGATAATCTATATATATACACTCCTGTTGTGTATATTCTTGATTCAATAGAAAGTGAATTTCACCAATCCGGGGTTATCATAGTCACCATTAGAGCTTATATGGTGATAAACATCATAATAGAGTTCTTAGCACAGAACATACTTCACCTGCAGTTATATGATCAAAGACTATATTTTAGGATGATAAAGAATTTAAGCACTTCATATTGATCAAAAGAGAAAAACAAACTATGAAAGAATTGTCTTTTTTTCTTCTTTTTTTTTAAAGACTTTGGAGCTGAGAAATCCTTAATTTTTAATTACTTAACACTAAGGGTTAAGAGATTAATTAATAGATCAAAAAACAAAACTAAAAATCTAAGGATTTTTAGCAAAAAGAAAAAAAGAATCTAAGGATCTGACTTATCGCTGGATTTAAAATAAAGAAATAAGCTTTATTTTCAGAAGCATCTTGTAGCTTATACTCTGTTTAAAAAAAACTTCCGACCATGATAGCTCAAAACTTTGGAAGGAATTAAAAAGGGAATATCAATCAGACAAGAGAACATTACAAACTTACAAAAAGAATCAGAATACAATGCAAGTTGTAAAATCCACCTATCAGATTTTTTATTAATTTTCTGAAAGTTTGCTGTGGAAGAAGAAGAAGTCAGCTTACTGCTTACCATGGACATGAAGCTTCGGGTGGGGTTTTATAAACAGTGCAAAAAGATGAATTAATGGCTGAGAAAGAGAGAGATAACCAAGGGGACTACGACCGGTTTTGAAAAAGGGCTCGGAGGTGGTTGTTAATTACGGTGTATGCCACCACTCTTGTAGAAAGAACCCAACAACGGAAGGTGCGGAAATTTAAACTACTGTCCGCTCCTCTTTCGCTAATATTAGATTCTACCACGTCACCATTTTGCCCCAAAAAAAAAAAGATTCCACCACGTCACCACCATCCTTGTTTTGTTTGTTCCCATTCTCTTTTTATATATTTTAAACAAATTCAAAAGAAAAGAAAAAACTATTTACTTAATTGGGCCGGGCTTTTAAGCCCATAAGAGACTGTTCCTTCTTTTCCTTTTATTTCGAGGGAAATATAATTTTTGTTAGTTTTATATTTCTCGGAAGATGCCTCTCCTCCTCCTCCCGCAAGTCAGTCACTTTTGAGTCGACGCTTTGGTCTCTCCTTCTCTGTTTGCTGATCGTTTCTCGATGATGATGGATGTCGATTTCAACGAATACAAGCTCAGATGCGAGCTTCGTGGCCACGACGACGATGTAAGATCTCTCTCTCGCTATTCACCTTGCCTTCTTTACTATGTCTTCGTGATCGATTCTCTTTCGAGATTTCGGAACTCCGTACCTTATAACTTAAGAGTCTGTTAGCTTGATCCAGCTCCGTTAACTTCGCTTGAATGTGATTTTGCATTGCTTCGATTTCAATTTCATGTGCGGATTTGATTATTATAGCGAGCCTTAGGTTCCTCATTAGATGCTCGATACTGTAATTTACCTAATTGTAAATTTTGATTCTCTCTCAGGTCCGTGGAATATGTGTGTGCACTGATGAGCACATAGCTACCTCATCAAGAGACAAAACCATTAGGGTATGGTCACTTGATTCTGATAACAAGCGCCGGTATTCACCTTCCAAGATTCTGTTGGGTCACACAAGCTTCGTTGGACCGCTTGCGTGGATCTCTCCCAACGAGGAGTATCCTGAAGGAAGGCTTGTCTCTGGGAGCATGGATACTTGTGTTTTCGTTTGGAACCTGACAAATGGAGAGATTGTTCAGGCGTTGAAGGGTCATAAGATGCAGGTCACTGGTGTTGCTCTTGATAACGATGACATTGTTTCATCTTCAGTTGATCAGTAAGTCCGTCTGTTCTAGAATACTTACAAACGGTTATTATTTCACGTTTCCTGCTGGAAATCCAGTGAGTGTATATTATTAGCCTACAGCTTTCCTATGCTGTTTATATGATTTTATTCTAAGTGTGTTTAGGAGTGTTAGGATGTTAACTGTGTGCGTTATGTCTTGATGTGCCTTGAATTAGTCTCTACTGTTCTGTAGTGTAACTTAAGTTCTCGTTTTTTCCCTTGTTCTGCAGAACTCTGAAACGATGGAAAAACGGCCAGCTTGTTGAATCTTGGGAGGCGCACCAGTCGCCTATCCAGGCAGTGTTAAGGTTGCCGTCTGGTGAGCTCGTTTCAGGTTCAAGCGATACCACTCTCAAACTCTGGAAGGGAAAAACAAGTCTACGAACCTTTCAAGGGCATGCAGGTGAATTTCTAATTGTGTATCTCTCAGGTTTTTCGTTTCAGTATGAGACGCTGCTGTAACATATATTATCTTGTGAAAGGGCCAAGCCACTGACATTTTGTTTTGCAATGTAGATACTGTTAGAGGTTTAGCCGTGATGCCTGATTTAGGATTTCTTTCAGCATCACACGATGGGTAAGTTATTTGCTTCCAGTAACCTCTTGCCTTATTTCATTCCATTTTCCCAGTTAATCACCCTCATCCGTATGTTCTTAATCAGATTTTTTTTTTTATAAATCTGAACAGCTCAGTCAGGCTGTGGGCTCTAAGTGGCGAAGTTCTTTTGGAGATGGTTGGGCACACCTCCATTGTTTACTCAGTTGACGCTCATGCATCTGGCCTTATTGTTAGTGGAAGTGAAGATCGCCATGCCAAAATTTGGAAAGGTAATGATGGTTTTCCTTTTGATGTGTGTTTTCCTTTAATTTGGAATCATGTTTTTATAGATTGATGTGTTGGTCTTACTTGTTGCTTTTGTTTGGTACAGATGGAGTATGCGTTCAGAGTTTGGAACACCCAGGCTGCGTCTGGGATGCCAAATTCTTGGAGAACGGAGACATTGTGACTGCATGTTCAGATGGAGTGGCTCGCGTCTGGACAGTACGTGATGGCATGATAGCAGATCAAATGGAGATTGATGCCTTTGACTCCCAACTTTCTCAATATAAATTGAGCAGGTAGTCTGATCATTAAATCCTGTGTCCATCCATAGAATATATCTTTCCGGTGGCAGTTTCATGATTTTGTATATTTTTCATAATCTCAGGAAAAAGGTTGGGGGAATGAAACTTGACGAGCTGCCAGGGCTTGATTCTCTGACGTTACCAGGTGCCTTTTAGTATCCAAACTTTGTATTTGAAACTTTTTATCATCCTGTCGTAAGCTGTAACTGATACTGTTTAGCTATGGTGATTCTTGTAACATCTTCTACTATTCAATGCATTCTATCAGGTACCAGTGATGGCCAGACAAAAGTCGTAAGGGAGGGAGACAATGGTGTTGCTTATGCATGGAATATGAAGGATCAGAGATGGGACAAAGTATGCCAACATAACGAGCTTTTATATCTTTTTTAAAACCTTTTTCGTTTGTTGACTACATATCATTTTTGTCTTGACTTGAATGCTGCTTTATTATTAACTTTTTTTTTTCAGATTGGTGAGGTTGTTGATGGCCCAGAGGGTGTGGCTGACCGTCCTATCCACGATGGAGTTCAGTATGATTTTGGTTAGATTATAAACCTATTATGGAAACTTAAGAAATCATTTTAAATGTAAGTGAACGAAATTCTTAGCCGGTTTTGTATTTTTTTTAGTCTTCGATGTTGACATTGGTGATGGGGAACCTATCCGGAAGCTTCCTTACAATCGATCAGGTACTTGAACTATGTTGCTGGCCTTATCTTTATTCCAAGTGCAACTACAAGCAAGTACTTCTGTTTATTTACGCCCAAAATGGTTTTTTATTTTGCAGACAATCCTTATGATGCAGCTGACAAATGGCTTCTAAGAGAGAATCTTCCCCTCGCATATCGGCAGCAGATTGTTGAATTTATATTACAGAACTCTGGGCAGAAGGACTTCAATTTTAATCCATCTTTTCGTGATCCCTTCACCGGCGGTATACCTTCTCATGATTTAAAAATATTTGGTCTGAGATTTTGTTTTCAGGTTTTTAATTTAAGTTTATGTTATGCTCGTCTTTGTGTAACAGCAAATGCTTATGTACCTGGGCAATCATCTCATACAGCTGGTATGAATATATTGTCTGTATTATTCTCACATACATTCTAGTTTCTTGTAATATTCTTCCTTTTGACCCATGCACTTTGACTCTTTTTCTGCTGCAGCAACTACGGCAAAACCCTACAAGCACATTCCAAAAGTACGCTAGTTTCTTCTTTCTTTATTCCTGTGTATTAGATACTGATCCCTGTTTTTCCATTGTTTCCTCCAGAGAGGTGTACTAGTTTTCGACGTTGCTCAATATGATGGGATAGTGAAAAAGATGACAGAGTTCAACAATACTCTACGATCTGATCCAGTAAGCTCTCACATAAGCACAGTTGCACCAAGAATGAATCATGGTTATTTTACTTTTTTTCTAGTGCTGGTAGTCAATGTTACTGATACTATTTTTCCCCTCATGAAGGTACATACTGACAAGTCGCTGACAGAAGTTGAAATATCTAGAGTTGGCGCAATGGTGAAAATACTCAAGGACACATCACATTACCATGCTACCAGTTTTGCTGATATGGATATTTCTCTACTTTTGAAAGTGTTACAAACATGGCCCCCTGCGATGATGTTTCCTGGTAGGTCTTCTCTTTTCAATCAATTAGCTAAATCAGTTACAACAATCTAAAATGAGATATGTTTTGGTTTCTTTGATAAGTATTATTGGTTTCCTGCAGGCCATAAAAGCAATTTACCTTTTGGTAGCGAATGTTTTTTCGTGTTAATTGTTGGATATATAGCGCTTATGCTTATGTTTTTGAATATGCAGCTACTGATTTAGTTAGGATGCTCGTTTTGCATCCTCATGGAGCAAGTCTACTTATTAAGCATGTGGAAAACAACAATGGTAATTATCTCACATGAAGCTAATGGTTTCCCAACATGATTAAAGTATCAGCTAATATTCTTTACTAACTTGCATCTCTCTGTAAATTAAATCAGAATTGCTTCTGGATGTTATAAAGAAAGTCACAGAAGATTCGGCTCTTCCTGCAAATCTTCTAACTACTGTTCGTGTCCTTGTCAATCTATTCAAGAATCCTTCATTTCATTACTGGCTACAGAGGCATCATAGTCAAGTGAGTACTATTTCGTTTCCTTGGTTTTATATCATAACTAGAATCTGAGATGATATTCATGAACATACTATTGGTATCCTTGTCGACTATCCGTGTCTCAGGCTCTGATCTGCGTCTGGGAATAGGAATTAAGTTTATAATTGCATTTTACTAAAGTGCCTAAGATTTGTGTTTGCGTGTTTTATTATGATGATGTGAAAGAGTGGTTTCTCGGGTACTCAGTCTTTAATCTCTGATATCCATCGATGCAGATTCTTGATGCCTTCTCAAGCTGTTATTCATCCCCAAATAAGAATCTGCAGTTGGCATATTCGACGTTGCTTCTCAAGTAAGATACTCTCTTATAATACGTTTGCTCTATAATCTATGATACTTATTGTTGAGTTTTTTCCTTTTTTTTGGCAGTTATGCAGTGCTATTAATAGAAAAGAAGGATCAAGAAGGCCAAGCTCAAGTCCTGTCAGCAGCGTTGCAGGTAGGCCTAAGTTTGGTCATATTCACACCATCGTTCATATTTTACCATTGAACTGAATCTCATCTGTTGTAGTAAATCTGAGAAAACCAATTTATTATATTTATCAATCTTTTGTCCTAAAAAAACATGAATCTCTAAACAGATTGCAGAAGAGGAGGCTGCAGATGTTGATTCCAAGTTCCGAAGTTTGGTAGCAATCGGCTCGCTGGTTAGTTCTTAACCCACTTAAAGAGTTCTTCCTTAACAATAGGTGTAGATATGCTTGTTGGTTACATTATTTTTCTTTACTGGACAGATGCTTGAAGGCCTCGTGAAGAAGATAGCGATAGATTTTGAGGTGGAGAGCATTGCGAAATCAGCAAAGGCATCTAAGGAAACTAAGATTGTGGAAGTTGGTACTGATATCGATCTTGTAATTCGCCAGCCTTGAAAGAGAGACTTGTGAATGTTGCCCTAGATTAGGATTCTTTTTCATATTGTTGTATTCACTTTTTATTATTTTAAACACACAAAGCTGAATTTTCTAGCAGAGCTGTCAAAAATAAATTCAAATCCAAAATAAGTGTCAGATAAAATTATACAAGAATCTAAGATGACCAAAATCCAAATGAGAGTAGATAACTGGCCTAAGATTTTTGAATACAAATTTGAATATCAACAGGAGAAAACAAAAAGAGTTTTGTCATGGTTTCCACTTGGAATAGAACTTGTGATCACCCCACATCAACATTCTACTAAGCGAAACCCTAACGCCCTTCTTCTTCAAATGCCAATGCCTCGGCTTTATCCTCCTCCCCAAGCTAAACCCAAAATACTGAGGAAACTTCTTCAACTCTTCCAACTCTCTCTCCATATCATAAACCAGAAACTCAAACTTGGGCCTCAAGTTATCCTCCACGCTGTACCCGAATATCGCCGGGATCCTCCCACAGACCCTAGCCGCCTCCTCGTGTCCAAACCCTATGCTCTTGAGGAACCTCATCTTCGCCTCTCAGCTTCTCCACCCTCGTGTTGAGCACGTGCGCGTTCGTCTTGCTCGCTCTGTTCAGATTCTTCACCCCCAGCTCCTTAAGGTAAACCAGCGTCGGTCTCAGACAGTACTCCACGTCGGAGAGGAGGATCTTGGGGCAGTTCACGATCAGTCCTCTGGATTCCGCCGCGGAGGCTCCGACCTCGCCGGCGAGAAAGTCGAAGACGGGATCGGTTTCGGAGATGGAGAAAGTCGGAGAGAAGAGCTGCGGGCAGAGGAATACGAGGCGAGGGAAGTCTTCGTCGGAGATTCCTTTTGATTTCAGGAAGTTCACGGCGGAGAGGATCGCGGGAAGGTTGTCCGCCGGAGGAGCAAGTCTCGGATTGTGAGGGATCACTCCGAGAGACGAGAGGTATCTTAGATTCTCGCGGTGAGAGGTATTAAACTTCAGATAGAGAGGTCTTGAGCTTGGAGGAGGAGAGGAAGACGAGGAGAGTGATGATAGAGGTCGAAGATGATGAAGTGAAGCGGTTACGGTAGCCATAGATTACCGTTATCCTCATCCCGGTTCGATCTTATATCTGGAAATAAACCAGATATTAATTTTGAACTGGTTCATATCTATGGGCCTTTTGTAATTTGGGCTTGAATCAAAAAGGCCCATGATTATAAAACCCTAGACGATCGTCTTCTTCGCCGGTCTCTCAGATTCTCGCTCACTTGTTTGTTGAGGTCTGTAGAAAATGAAGCCGGTGATAGGTACGGTGGTGTCGAACAAGATGCAGAAGTCGGTGGTGGTAGCCGTGGACAGACTCTTCCACAACAAGCTGTACAATCGCTACGTCAAGCGTACTTCCAAGTTCATGGCTCACGACGAGAAGAACGCCTGTAACATCGGCGATCGAGTAATTCCTTCTTATACTGTTTTCAATCTAAAGCTTTCAAAATCTGTGGGAGATGTGATAGTGAATTTGAGATACATTTGATCTAAGAGCTGAAAGGAAACTTGATTTATGGAATAATGCAGGTGAAATTGGATCCTTCGAGACCTTTGAGCAAGCATAAGAATTGGATTGTTGCTGAAATCATAAAGAAAGCAAGAATCTATTCTCCACAGGCTGCTGCTGCTCTCGATTTCTCAGCTGCGAAATCTCCCTCCTGAGTCTTCGGATTCCCCCTGTTTCATCTTCTTAAGCCGATTGCTATGTGTGTGGATTGTATCAGACTTCTCTTGGTTTTGAGTCTCATTTGCAAGTTCAGTATGGTGTGTCTCTTGGCACCTTAGGTAGTTTCATTGTTGAGGAACTGTTATGTGACTTTGCTGTTTCTGAAAAATTAAGTTATCTAACATTCGGCATATGTGGCAATGTAAGCTTTGTTGGGCATTTCGGTTTTACGTTTTGAAGTTGTTAGAACGATTTTGCTGGTGGCTTTGGTCTTGCCGCTTGCTACAATCCATAGATTTTTACCGGTCGCTTTCTCCTAAAGGGTTACCAGTTATTGTGGTGCATCTATGGCAAGTCTATAGAAAAACTTTTTGATTGTTTAGCCTTTACCTCCCTTCCTCACACTGCAGTTTTTGCGCTTACCCAGGGTCGAGAATTGTGTTTCTTAGACTGGCAGCGATGATAGAGGAGAATCATAAACAGAGATGTAGGATTAGTCCATCCTCTGTAGTCTAGGTGATGTTGGTCACTTGTATGATTGATGAATTTGATGCTACAGATGATATAATTCTCGCTTGATCTGCGAGAGTCGATGAAAAATGTTGATGCAGAGCAACCTACCTAGATACACAAACCCCTGACTAAATTTCTATATAACCAGAAAATTTCATACCTTATATGCGATGGATGATGATTAGGATTCAAACATCCGCATCCTGTTTTGCCAAGTCAACGAGCGGCCATCACAGCTATCTCCTAAGCGTCCTCTCAAGAAGCTACCTGTGCATGATGATTGACTCTCAGAATACCACTGCATACAGCTGGACTCCTCTTCTCTTCCATTTCCTTGCTTCTTCTTCTTCCTTACTAATGTATGGAATGATCGTCATTGTTTCAAACTGCAGGCAAGGTTTTTCTTGCAACTCTATCATTTAATATCAATCCGGTAGAGCAAGTAATACCGAGGGTACTTGGTGTGGACTGTGGAGTATGTAAACCGGTTTAAATTGAAAGTAGAGCTGCTTAAGCTCGATATTGAAGGTCCGGTTATTGAAGCTAGAAACGGTGGCGTTTTGGACTCACAAAACTAATGGTCTGGTGTGAAGTAAATGATGTTTTTTGTATGCCCCTCGTTGTCATGGGATAAGCATAATGTACCGACCAGAACCAACCTTTGCCATGTCAGCATTCTATCAAACATTGATTGGTCTCTCATGATGTTATGTAGGTCCCATCATATCAGGATGCAGTGGCACAACTCCTCGTCCTCTCTCTCTCTCCATCCAGAAGATATTAGAAAATTTTCGGTTAGTGTACAGGACTAGTCAAGAACCCACCACATTTGACTCAGCGTCTTCTCTAACAATGGAAGGAACTAGTTTTCTCCGAGGGCAACCTCTAACAACAACAGTATCCTCCTCTCTTCCCAGACAGATGTTCCTTCTCCAAGGATGGAAGAGCAATCGGATTGTCAGGTTTTCTGGTTTGAAGAATCACTCTGATTCTCGAAAGTCCAGGTCTTCTTCCTTCGATCTTAGCCTCAGAGCTTCAGGTAGTGTTCAACAGTTCCTAGCTTCTGTTGAGTTTCAACTTTTGATAATGTTTCTCTTTAAAATAGTGTTATTGCTATTGAGTTCTTTAACTTTAGCTTCTGATATCCTCTACATTTCAGTTTTCAAGTTAGAGAAAACAGTTCCGTTAATTAGTTTCTTACCTTGTCATTGTTTACACAAAGGTCCTATAAAGGCAAGCTCTGCCGTAACAGAGGCAAACCCTGCAAAATCAGAATTCAAGGAACAAGACCTTGTCTTTGTAGCTGGTGCTACCGGTAAAGTTGGTTCTAGGACTGTAAGGTTAGTTTCTTCTTTAAGTTTGAAGAACAGTAATTAGCCATGCTGGTTTGTTGGTTGGTTGGTTTACACTGTCTTCTTTTATTCAGAGAGCTACTGAAGCTCGGATTCCGAGTTAAAGCAGGAGTTCGAAGCGCTCAAAGAGCAGCAAGTCTTGTGCAAGTATGACTTTGCATTTTAAACACTCTATTGTCATCATGTGGTGCTTATGCTTATTCAAAATTAAATGCTTTTTGCAGAGTGTTAAGGATATGAAGACAGAAGAAGGAACTCAACGTAAGAAGAAAATGATCTGATTTATTATTATTTGCTACAATGATGTTTGTTTTGTGGTAAAAAGAAAAAGTAACAGGCAGGTGTCTGTGTCTTTAGCCCAGCTGTAGAAAAGCTTGAGATTGTGGAATGTGACTTGGAGAAGAAAGACTCAATACAGCCTGCTTTGGGGAATGCATCTGTGGTTATATGCTGTATAGGTGCTAGCGAGAAAGAAGTATCAGATATCACCGGTCCTTACAGGATTGATTACTTAGCCACTAAAAACCTTGTTGATGCTGGTAAGCCATAAAAAAAACAATACACTCTCAAAGAAGTTTGTTTCATTGTCCTTTCTTGTTTCATCTCCTCTTTGTGGTTTTATGAGAGCAGCAACATCTGCAAAGGTTAATAACTTCATCTTGGTGACATCCTTGGGGACAAATAAATTTGGATTTCCCGCTGCTATTCTCAAGTATGTTTGGAGAAACACACATAAAACTTTAATGTCATGTTCTTTGTAAATGTGACTTGATCTAAAACATCTTTGTCTTTGAAGTCCTATTCTGGGGAGTTCTTTGCTGGAAGAGAAAAGCTGAAGAAGCCTTGATTGCAAGCGGTCTCAACTACGCAGTGAGTTATGATTTACACTAAGAGTTTCACATACTCTTTTGATTGTATCACACACCTTAGAGTTTTGCTTTTGCAATCTTATTTTCATCTCAGATAGTTAGGCCTGGAGGAATGGAGAGACCAACTGATACATACAAGGAAACTCATAATCTCACTCTTGCTCTAGATGATACTTTGTTTGGTGGTCAGGTCTCAAATCTCCAGGTATTTTCTTTGCTTATTTGTTCCCACACAGTGATGATCACATTATGAAGAAGCTTTGATTTGTTTCTCTTTTTTTTTTGCTTCCTTGTGATTGAACTCCAGGTTGCAGAATTGCTAGCTTGTATGGCTAAGAACCCTCAACTTTCTTGCTCTAAGATTGTGGAAGTAGTTGCTGAAACAACTGCACCATTAACTCCAATTGAAAAACTTCTTGAAAAGATTCCTTCAAAACGTCTTTATGTGCCTCCTCCACCAAAGGTTTCAATCTCCTCTTCATTTACAAATCTTGATCTTATCTCCCTCCTGTGATTTAAGATGGTTTTCTTTATCTCCCTGCATTTCGATTGTGACAGGAATCAGTTGCTGCCAAAGAAGTAACACCAATCCCTGCAGAGCCTGTCACGCAAGAATCAGTTGCAGCCAAAGAGGTAACACCTGAGCCTGTCACGCAAGAACCAACACCTCCCAAGGAGGATGAAGCACAAGTAAAAGAAGTGAAACCTAGACCGTTGTCTCCATATGCCGCGTAAGACAAACAAACTAAAACATGTTACTGGAATGACTTGTTGACATTAGACCTGATTGTTTTTGAAGTCCCTTGTTTATTTATTTTTTTGTTTTGGAAATGTATTAGCTATGAAGACTTGAAACCTCCAACATCTCCTATTCCGGCCACAGCACTTGGTTCCACCAAAGCTAAGGAGGTGGATGCAACTCCGGTTCCGGAGGTGAAAGCAACTCAGGCTCCTGTTGAGGCCAATGTAGCTCCACCACCAGAAAATCCTGTTGAGGTCAATGTCCCAGAAGCAGTAGAAGTGAAACAAGTTGAGGAAAAGAAAGAGAGGCCTCTTTCTCCTTATGCTAGGTAAAAGAAAAAAAATTATCATCTTTGCGGCTTTCACCATATTCAGGAGTCACTAAATTGATGTTGATTATGATGAATTAAAAGCCTGAATGCTCTCTTTTTACTTTGGCCATGTTATGGATGCAGCTATGACAATCTAAAACCCCCTTCATCACCCACTCCTAAAGCTTCGGGTATCCGCAAGAGCGACTCTGTGGCGGCGCCTGTTCCAACCGATTCTGGTACTGTTGAAAGCTCAACAGTTGCAATAAGTGTCACTGAGGAGGCAGAAGCACCAGTTATACCAAAAATGAGACCTCTTTCTCCTTATGCAGCGTAACAACTTTTTCCTCTTGCTCTATATATAATATAACTCGGCTGTGGTTACTTCAAAGAGTCTTCACTGTGTGCAGTTACGCAGACCTGAAACCACCAACCTCACCAACTCCTGCATCAACCGGTCCCAAGAAAACAGCACCTGCAGAAGAAAACTCAGAGTTTCCTGGAGGCAATGACGTGGTGGAAACAGTTGATGGTAGTGTGTAAGTATCTAAGAAACCAGAATTGGAAAAGCATGCCTAGATTAAGGAGAAACGATCTCTACAATCTCTCAGGTTTTTTGCTTGTTGTTTGTGCAGAAAAACGACTGAATCTGCTTCCGTGCCAGAAGCAGAAACTGTTAACCATGTGACAGACACTTCCCTTACACCAGAAGAAAGTGCAGCTAATCCGCCAAAGCCAAGACCATTGTCACCTTACACAATGTGAGATATAGAAATAGAAGCATTCTGGCTATAAGTGTTGTTCATTTGTTTTTTAACTTCTCAGTTACGTGGACTGAGAGACTCAAATGTTTGCAGGTATGAGGACATGAAGCCTCCAACATCACCTCTTCCATCCCCGGTCATCAATCATTAGTTATTTGTGAAATGATTTGCCCTTAAACCCCTGGAGTTCTTCTTCTTCTTCTTTGCTTCAGATTTTAAGAAAAAATGAGAGAGGTGTGGGGCAAATCAGTTTTGCAGGTATGAATCATTGAGCTTATATATGTAAAAGTAATACAAGATTCATCTTTTGCCGCCTTGAGTTCTGTTCAAATACTCATCCATTTCTTATAACCCATTTGTTTCCTTCTCACATTTTTTTTTGCACACATATATATAACCAAAAAGTTTGTTAGCCACCTTTCATTCAATCAACTATAGATATGGAATATATGTGTGTGTGTGAGAAGCAAACTATAGGCCATCACATGGACATATATTTAGACAATACAAATATATCACTAATTACATGAACTATATTGTTAACATGACAGACATTTGTCAGTTAACACATGTTATGTAGGTAACACCATAACCATAATTTATTGTGGTCGAAAAATGGATTGTATGTCATCATTCGACAACCCAATATTAAAGACTGACAACGCCCAAAAAAAAAATCACTTGGTCTAATTTAACTAATTTGATCCATTGAATCGATAAGTTTAATTAGTTTGGACTGGTTAAACAATTTTTCATATGAACTGGATCGTTTTCAATACTGAGATGCCGAGTACTAACGCCTGAGGGGCATTTAATATGATTGTAGGCTTGTAGCGTTAAATACATAACATGTGTTAATACATGAATATCATATTAACCATATATTCATGTAATGGTTTAGCCGTTAGGTTTATAGTTGCTGGTAGGGGTGGGCGTTCGGATACCCGTTTGGGTTCGGATCGGGTATTTTAGATTTTTCGGGTATTTCGGTATAAGAGTGTAATATCCGTTCGGGTATTTCTTTACTTCGGATCGGGTTCAGGTATTTTTAGTTCGGGTTCGGGTATTTCGGATCGAGTTTTCGGATATTTAGATTTTGGAAAAAATATTAAATTTTTCATTTCTCAAATTTTTTTGTCTTTAAAAAATATAAATTTCACTTAACTGATTTTTTATTTTCTAATAATTGAATGATTAATAAATTTGAAGATAATATTTTACAAATAAAAGATAATAATTGATTATTATTTTTAAATTTTGAATATAACTTTTGTTAATGAATGAAATAAAAATCTTGATATGCATTTTAAGTGAGTAAAAATTCATCTTTTCCAATTATATGTAAATTATCTAATTTTGAACTATGTGCATAATAAAAATAAATATTTTGAATAAAATTAAAGAAGTAAACTAGGTATATAGACCTAAGTATACATATGTTAGGTTATTTTCGGATATTCATTCGGGTTCGGGTATTACCCGTTCGGGTTCGGATATCCAATCTCTCTTAATTTAATATACGTTCGGGTATTTTGCTACTTCGGTTCGGGTTTTTCAGTCGGGTTCGGATATCGGGTAAAATGCCCACCCCCAGTTGCTGGTGTATCTTACAACTTTTTCATATGTATATTCTGAAGCCATGTGTAACTAAATTACAGTAATTTTATAATCTGCTTTGCATCTTCCATTCTCTATGGTATCCTTGCAACTGTAGTATATATAATAGGTTGTGTAGGTCTTATACCTAAGGATAACAATGACGCAATAGATCCACACCTGACCTGATGAAATGTGAACATCATTCTCTATATTCATCAATTGTTTTTGGTCAAATTTAATCAACAGCCAAATAGAAAATTAGTAATATGAACAAAAAGTTGAGCAAACATAAAATTCCGTAATTAAAAAAGAAGAAGCATTAAGCGACCGACAATATAAAGTTATTATAGAAACGAAATCTGAAATCTAATGGGGTTTGTTGACTTCGTTTCTATAATAACTTTGGCAGCTTTGGAAGTTAATGCATTTTGATAACTCCAACGACAATACTATATACTAAACCAAAAAAAAAACAGTTAATACGTCGTCGTACAAGCCCCAATACTTTCACCGTCTTGCCGTCTCTGTTTCGTCGATTTTAATTCCATTTAATGCCAAACCCCACATTCCATTAATGCTCCCTCCTTCCACTTCAATTTCTCTCCCCATCATCCCCACCGTCGATTTCCATCTTACATATCCACCCTACACGTGTCCCTACTCCTCCATCTCTCCGGCGACAACAGCGCCTCTGGATCTCCGCATCTCAGCCGGCTCGACGAGTGCGGTGCCGTTCTAAAGAACATCGGACTCGTCATCGATTTCGTCCGCCGCGACGATGAGCTTCCCGTCGCCGGAATCCGCTCCGATATCGGGAAGAACACTCCCGATCGCCGCCGGGAAAACGGCGATTTCGCGCTTCTGTGGTGGTGGTAGCGTAACGAGAACACTCTCGATTTCGATATCAGGTTCCCGAACGGAGATTGACGCTGCTGCTTGCTCCACGTGGATCTTCGGTATCTCCACGGAGAAACCGTCGCTGGCATCTCCATCGTCACTCTCTCCGATGCTGATTCCTCCCTATCGTAATCGAACGAGTAGGATCTCTTCAGCTCTCGAAACCGAGAAATCGCCGGCGATTGCTCTTCCACCGCCGCTGTGATGATCTCCTCCTGATCGTCTGTAACCGTCGCGGTCGTGTTTAAATCACAACTCCGCGGCGGAGTTTCGCTCCGGACGATGATCGCGTTGCTCTCTTCGTCGAGGCTTGGACGGATTCGGGGAGCCATCAAGGGAACGAACGGCGACGTGGACGCGACGACGCCGGATCGGAGAATCGACGTGCGGCAGAGGGGACAGTTAGGGTGAGATCGGAGCCACTCGTCGATGCATTCAAGGTGGAAAGCGTGGAAGCACAACGGAAGCGTCCGCACGTAATCTCCCTCCTCGAACTCCAACAGACAAACAGCGCAGTCCACGGCGGCGGCGGCGGGGGGAGAGACGGTCTTCCCGGTGCAGGAGGCGGCGGAGTAGAGAAACAGAGGGAGCGTTTTGATGACGGACTCGTCCAGTCCGTAAGGAGAGTAGGTGGAGTAGTGGAAAGAGTCGAAAGGGAAAGGGGAGAAAGATCGGAGATCGGAGGATGAGTTAGAGGCGGAGGATAGGTGGAGGAGACGGCGCCGGCGATGTCGCCACCGTCGGAAACGGCGGAAAAGAGGAGAGAGGAAACGGCGGGAGATGAGGCGAGAGTAGGTGACGAATAGAAACGCGGCGGCTAAAACGACCACCATAGCGATCAAAGGAGGGGTGAACTGCAGAGGAGGATCAGAAGAGGTAGAAAGAATCTCCTCTGGTAGACCGGAATAGGGTGAAAGAGACGGCGAAGGAGAAGGTGATGGCGCCGGGAATCGCATGGTAGTTTTGTAATTTATGTAAAAACAGAATGAAAAAAAAAAGTGTAAGAAAGAAAGACACTAAAACAGAGCTTCACAGTGAAAGGTTTAAACGCAAAATGGGCATTTGGGCACTTTAGGGGGAAAAGAGAAGGAGTTGACTACGGTAAACGGTTTGGGAAGACTAATTGCCACGTCACTGTTTTTATATTTTTATTTTTATTCTTATTGCAGACAAATACGACGATCCAAAAAGTTATTCATAATTAATCAAAATCATTGCAAATTTGGAAGCAATCCCATCATGGAGTCTTCTTAACATTTGTAATGTTTTAATATTAACCTAACTGTAATTATTATACCAGGAAGAAGAGATTAGCAAAATCTAGCAATATAGAGTTTTTGTTGTAAAACTAGGTGGGGAAACTTGTTTCTATATTATTAATCTCGACCAGAGGTCTTACATATATATATACATCAGGTCGTGTTTATCCTAAGTGGATAAGTACAACAGTCGATAAGCATTATCTCCTGCGGTCGGTACGGTCCTGGTCAGTCCGGTTATGTCGATCACAATTTGGTACATAACACTCCCCCTTGATCGACACATCCGGTACTGGTTCGTTGCATGCTTAATGTTGCCTCATTAAAACCTCTCCTGGAAAACCCCAAAACCAATGTGGCAAAATGGGAAACCATGGACAGGAAAAAGAGTACAACACATGAACTCCCCCTGATGAATGCATCACTGTAGTAGACGCATTCCATCTGGTATCCGAGTCTTCCTGAACGTTGAAGATGCATGTGACTTGGTGAAGATGATCAACTGGATTCTCCTTGAATGAACTAGTGAATGTTGGACGTCTTGATGTCTTTGGAACTCCATAAAGATGTGGTCAGGATGTACATCTTTGCTGCTGATCACTCCATGTCATGGTCGGACTGATGGCGCTTCGAACGATGCTCGGATGGACTTTATAGTCTGCAATAAAACTTTACTTGCAGGTCCTTTTCATGTCCAACGGATATACTTTGGTTATATGGCTTTATCAAAACGTGGACATTCAATATATATTGAGTCTTCTGACCTAAACACATACGAACCACTTCTCTTTATATCTTTTGCCCATTTGGACTTATTTCTCTTCGTATGTGCCAATTGTTTTATCCATTGTAGCCAGTCTTTCTTTATTTCCTTTTGTCGATCAATGTTATGTTATAGACCTTGTCTATACACGTCCATTACCATGAGTGTCTAAGGTAAAACCATAAATAATTATTTGCTGCAATGGAACTCATCAAACTATGAATTCGCAGTCAAATTCACTCATGTCTTTTATACATAGCTATCGATCTTTTCTTGCCTTTAGCAATACTATACTTATTAAGCCACGACCAGATATGCTTCTGGTCACTATCTTAGATTATGGTTCTCACTTTAGGCGTGCTGACTTAATCATTCACACACTCACACGGCTATGATTTTTCTGCAGTTTTACCATATGTAAGACATAGCCTGTTTAATCAATTGATAACTTGTATCATTGAAATCATTGAACCTCTCTTTAGGTTGGTTTGTTATAAACATAACACAAGGAATTATAATATCCTCTATAGGGATATATGGACTGGCTGTACTAAATATTTTCTTAGTCTATCATTCGCAGCTGCCTTGTTTCAGTCCATGAATAGCTTAGGAACAAAACTATTCTATGAGAATTGCTTCTCATATTTTTGATACTTTTATCATTTCTTTATCCAGTGATCAATATGCTACTTACTACATTTCTTTCTACTTATATCCAGACCTTTTCGAATTTGTAGTAGCATCCACCACATAGGAGTATATCTCCTTATAATCTGTTCCTTTGGTCTCTGTGAGTATCCTTGTGTAATCAAGCCATTCCTTGAATACTTTAAATAGGAATATGAACACCTTAGTCCATGTCTCACGATTTCTTTTCCTTTCCCACACAAGACCTATTTTTCACTGGTTTTATCTTATCAGATGGTGTTTCTATATATGGCCAATACACCCATCTCTTTTATAGATTCTTTGAATCTTTCTTTGAACCCCCACGGTTTCCTTTAGTTTATGAATGCATTCTTGTATTCTCGTGGGTTCTGATCCTCGCTTATATCTTTTAAACTCAAGTGCTATTTCCTTATGCATCTTTATCTTTTATGTGTCGACACTTCTTTTATAGTGTTCCATTGTGTTCCAGACATGAACTAATCGATTAGAGATTTTACTCTTACTAAGAACCTTCATTTACCTTGCAGTTTGGCGTCCCAAACTACATGGTCTGGTATCTTAGATGTTTAGCTGCGCAGCCTTATCTCAATGTCTGGTCTGGTTTCTCTTATGACCTCAGATATGTCATTTCTATGCACCTTTCTTTTCATTTCTGAGGTTCCTTATCTTATGGAACATATTGGTCTATCTTTAGACTCTATAGCAACTTGATTATGTCTCTTCTACGACATTAATTTCGTGGTGCTTAAGCTGGTATGACTTAGTCATTCTTTTTCTTTTCTTTTCGGGTCTAATCTGTCTGGCATTCTTTTAGCTAGCTTTGTATGATCTTTTTTTGGACGTCTTAAATCATATTCTCTGGTCCGAGGATCTTGCCAAGACAAGGATGGTTAATATCATTCCATTTCTTTATACTTGTACCAGCTTATTTCTTTCTCCCCCTGATGTTGGATAGTCGGATTTAATCATACAATCCGTGAACCTTGCCTTAATCTGATCACTCATATTTGGCTCAAGGTTTCTTATAAAATCGTGGGAGAAAGCTTTCTCATATCCAACATATATTCCCAATCTTATCTCATCTTCTTATGAGGTTCCATGCACATATTATTGTGGTGGTCTAAACATAATCTCTTAGGATGGTCTATGTCTGGATCATGACCCTTTATCATCTTTAGATGGGAATATCTATGCTCACTTTATATGGCCTGATGCATATTATCATTACATGTAAATCTATGTGTTCCCAAGCATTAGCTAGTGATCTTTGTATCACAAAGAATTCGGCCAAGTTCTATCATGGTAATAGACCATGTCACTCGGATTTTTAGTGTTGTTCATGGACCACGGGAGTGTCATTTCTCCCCCTCATGAACATGCTATAAATCTTTTAGATGCTTGGAACATTATAGCCTATTGAGTTTCCCTTGTGTACATGTTACACAACGTGAGATTCTATGGGATAACTCTTTTGTGCCTTTTCTCGATATCAATCTTTGCATCAATTTTAAAGACCTGGATGGCTAGTCCAGTCATGCCATAAAGTGTATAAAATTTCGTGGTCAACCTATCTGGTTACCTAGGCCTTTTGCCTTTATCATACTGATATTTTAGCATAGTTTAGATCAGTTGGGAGTACAGTCTCGACCATTTTTATGCCTTGGGCAATTTTTACTTTCTTTATAATCTTAAGGAACTTATATTTCCTTTGCCCATTGGTTCAATGTGGAAACCATTCACTTTTCAAAATTTTATAACTCAAATGGGACTTTTATTTGGGTGAATAATTCATGTCCCTTTTAGGCAATGCCTTTGGTCGGATGATTTTTAATTACTATACTCATTTTCTAAATTTTCATTTGTCATTTATCAATCAAGGAATTATCAAGCAAATCAAGCAAGATAATATAAGACCAGAATCAACTTTTATTATTGCTATAAATTTTATAAATGACAAGCAAATCAAATCAAAACATAAAACATGAAATCAGAATGTCTGAATCTTTGATTCTTTAATCAATGTGTAAGCCAACCTCACCATTTATATTTTCATACGGCTTCTTCAGATTTTTCTTATATATCATTTTCATCCTCAATGTTTTCAGGAGGTTTCATATCATTGTCTTGTTTCTCAATGTATGTTTACTGAATTTTATCAATCAGTTGATGGTATCTCGAATTTTCTGCTTTCTTTGCTCAGCTGCCAATAGGCATGGTAATAAGTCTTTATAGGTCGTGAAACCTTTTAGACTTATGTGATAACAACATATCCTTTGAATGAAATGTGGAATAGTTCATATAAAATAAGTCCTCTTCTGTTACCACTTCAGCACATAGTTTAAAAACTATAGGTGATTCTCATTTGAGCAGAATGATATTTGTCCACGGATTCAAAATCCTAGAACCTGAGAATCTTTCATTCATCTATGGCCTTTTGCCATAATACCATTGAGAATCTGAAGTTTTGTTTTGACCAGAGGTCATAAGGATCCCTAGTATTTTCATACTGCTCTCTCAGATCCTTAGTGAGATGATAGCACATAATTGTTATGGTTTTATTTTTTTTCACTTTCAGTTACATAATTACCTTGATTAATACACTGTCCGAGTCCTCTTGACATCAGGACTACTGAAGTGTTCATTTGCCATTTTCAATCAATTATCTCCATAAAGATTTTAGGGTAGTATAATCTGAAGTTTCGAAATTCGACATCTGAAATCACATTATCCAAAACAGGTCTTAATTTATGTTAAGTAATCTTTTTAGAAAATTTTATTATTCATATCAATACTTTTTATCACACGCACCAAAGAAAGAATTTTTTTTTTTTTAAAGTATTGATGCAAGCAAAATAATCGAAGTTATGATGCAATCTTAGAAAACATTTCTAGATGATCAATGAATCAGAGAAGTTTCCCATAAAATTCCATAAAAAAAAAATTTCAGAAAAAGAAATTTCTATAAAAGGAAACTTTCTAAAAATGGAAACTTTATATTTTCGAAACTTTCTATAAATGGAAACTTTCTATTTTCGAAACTTTCTATAAATAGAAATTTTATATTTTCGAAATTTTCTATCAAACAATCAAGTAGACAATCGAATTTCAAGTTAATCAAAAAAATAGGGTTTTTTTTTTTTTTTTTTTTTTTTTTTTTTGATGAAATCGATCAGATTTAGATTTTAAAGGGGATTGATCGATTTCTAGGTTTTATCGATTTGATCATTAAGATCAAAGAGGTTTTGAGATTCAGAAACCATTGTGGTTTTGATTTTAATTGTAAAACAATCTCTTATCGAACTTTTGGTTTAAGAGTTTCGATTTACTCATGGAAGGGTTTGGACCTATTAATCTTTGCTAGGGTTTGATTTGGGGTTTTGCAAAATTTTAATGGTCATTCCTTTATCAATCAACCATGTTCGATTATGAGTTCTTTTAGGTTTCAAAGTTTACCTTTAGAACTTTGAAGTGTAGATTTGGACCACCGAGAGCTGGAACAAGTCGGATCGCGAACTGCATGACCGGAACGGATCAGGAGCTGGTCGTGTGTCTTAGGTTGAGCAAAAACCTCTTGTATCTTTAGAAACCTTAATCAAAAATGAATCAAAATAAGTTAGTATAGATAGATGAAGTAAATCGCAGAAAATAACAAAGTATAAAGAGAGGCTGCGGTTTAGGCTTTTGATTAGGGTTTTAGGGTAGTTGACGGCGCGGGTTGGAACGGAGCTTGAGGGCGCGTTTGATATCGGATTGATACGAGGTTTGCGGCGATGGATTCTTCACGTCAAGAGCTTCAATTTGATATATTACACGTCGTATGGATCCTTACGGTTTGAGAGAACGAACGGTTTGAAGTCGTCGAATGAGTTTTAGAATTTCAGGGTTTTAGGTCACTTGACGGCGCGTCTTAGAATAGAGCGTGCGGACGCGTCCGGAGTCAGATAGAGACGAGGCCGACGGCGTTAGATTCCTCTCGTCAAGAGCTTTAATATGATATATTACTCGTCGTCTGGTTCCTCATGGTTGAAGAGATCGATCGATTTGAAGTTGTGCCGAAATTAGGGTTTTTAGGGTTACTGGCGGCGCTTATTGAAATAGAGCGTGAGAGAGCGTCTGAGATCAGATTGACACGAGGTTTACGGCGTTGGTTTGGTTTCGTCGATAGCTTCGATTTGATATGTGGCTCGTCGTCTGGATCCTTACGGTTGGAGAGATAGAGCGATTTTAAGATGCGCCGTTTTTAGGGTTTTTGGGTAGCTCGGGTTTTAGAGAACGTATCGTGCTGATAACGTGTTGTAAAACTAGGTGGGGAAACTTGTTTCTATATTATTAATCTCGACCAGAGGTCTTACATATATATATACATCAGGTCGTGTTTATCCTAAGTGGATAAGTACAACAGTCGATAAGCATTATCTCCTGCGGTCGGTACGGTCCTGGTCAGTCCGGTTATGTCGATCACAATTTGGTACATAACAGTTTTGATGTTGATGTGGTGACCCACTCTGATATTGTGGCCTGAGAACTTTATTAAGTGGATTTTCACGACTTTTATTTACTATTATTATAGTCGTTGTTGGATTTGTAGAAAATTAGTCTCGTTACAATATGTTCCCTTCCTTTTCTAGACGTCTAGGCTAGTTGTTTCTGTATTGTCTAAGATTATTATACCAGTGACATGCTTCTTTGGTGGGTACTAGTACTACACTCATAACACTCCACGGATCTCTAATGTAGAAGAATGTACGCATTATGGTATTACATACCAAAAGAAAGAAGATTCAAAATAAGCAGTGTTCCTTAGAACATTAGAAATAGAGTTTGGGGGGGGGGGGTTTCTCATTTTAAGCATTTAAGTAATTTTTTTTTAATGTAGGGCGATGATGTGTAAGTCCTATATAAAGATATCTAATTATTCAGCATTAACTTTATTCTCAAGAAATATTAGAGTTAAATGAAGTTTTGCAATCAATCGATTATGTTTCTTACCAGCAATCATGACTCCGCTTACTAGACAGTAAGCAAGGCAACATGGTCATAACAAATAAGTCGTATGTGAATTTTCAGGTTTGCTAATGCGATAAAAGTCTAAGACCGTAATTTTAAGCGTACTAGACCAATCCAAAATTTTCATACAAAGTCAAACATTAAATTTAGCATAATATATTTTTATTCATAGTAATACTTTTATACATTTAAATTATAGAATGGTTCAACATATTACTAAATAAATAAGAAATTCTCAAATACTATTATAAATATATTAACCAACTATTACAGTTAAGTATTTTTTATAATTTGTGTATATATATATATATATGCATAAGGTTTCAAAAGACTACATTTGTTATATTTATTTATGTAACTTTGAATCGTTAACATTTTAGTTTACTTTTACTATTTGATTCTCGATTAAATTATACATAATCTTACTAAAATAAATATTTACAAATAACAAAATCAAAAATTTTAATCTGTACAGAAAAATTTCAATATCTCTTACAAATAAGCAATAAAAAATTGTGATTGTTTTTGAGAATTCATATTATATAAGTAAAATATAATTTATAGATTTATGTTTCGCTGTAATTGTAAGATATTATAGTCAACTATATATATGAATAATAAATAAAACATTTCAATAATAGTAATTATAAACTATTTTTAGTCAATTAAACATATATCGGTTTATATTAGTTAACTATTTTATGTAATCATCTAAGAAAATAGATAATATATTAAAATATTTCTATTACTTTGAAAATATTTATTTTTGTATTTCTTAAAATTATGTTTTAGAAATAATATTTTTCTAATATCAAGATTATATGTGTGAACTTTTTTATGAAATCAAGTTATATACAAATATATTTTTCATCAAAGAAAATATAGATATAAAAAAGTATTCTATTACCTCAAAAGTATATTTTATGTTATTTAAAATATGTTTTAAATGGAATATTAGTAAAATTTGATACAATCATAATAACCTCTGAAATTGGCACAAAACTTGCATAGAAACTATTTAAGTGTCCAATCCAGATTACTCGTGTTCCAGATGATAAGGGTGGGCATTTCGGTTGAAACTTGGATTTCAGTTGAGTTCGATTCAGTTTGGTTTGATTCAGTTCTAATAAAATTTTAACTGAAATCAACTGAGTTAGTTTGGTTTGTGTTTGGCTCAAGTTTAATTGAATTTGAGTGTAGTACAGTTCAATAGGTTTGGTTTTAATGTGGTTTTAATTTGGTGGAAAACAATTTATAAAATATAATATGAATCATCATTTGATGATCACAGATTCATTCACTTCTTCATTTTCAATAGAAGATTCAATCCAATAATTTGAATCATTATTTTCAAACATAGTAATCAAAGCTTTTGATAATGTAGAAAGTCACGTTTCTTATTGTCATGAAAAAACCATGTCTTTGTTGTTGTTTGTGTTTCTCTATTTACATAAAAGACAAGATATATAAACTTATGTTTTATTATATTGAATGATTAATTATCTTAAATTTCAGTGTTGTTAGTACATATAGTTTTTTCAGTCGAGTTTTGTGCATATAGTTAACCTAATAAAACACACTTTGAGTTTTCAGTTCGGTTTTAAACCAAACCAAACCGTTTGAATTGATAAAAACGTTAACCAAATGGTTGAGATATGCATTTCAATTCAGTTTAAATTGGTTTGGTTGATGATTCGGTTTGGTTTTGATTGTCATCCGAATATTATCATTAACAATCGTTTGAATTAATTTGGTTTGACAGAGGTGCTCTGCCATTTTCTGTTTTCTTCATTCACACCAAGAGTATCGTTAAATCTTTTCACCAAGAAGAACAACATAGGAGAAATTACCAATTTTTCGAAGAAGCTTCCTCTCAAGTTCTTTGGTAAAATATATGTCTCTAGGATTTAAAAACCTACACATAACTCTCCTCAATGTATATTGACGATTCCGTCAATATTTATAATAATTTATACTAAAAAAATATTATTATAATTGTGATATTATTATTAAAATATTAAAATATTATTATTATAAATATTATTATTAAAATACTATTATTAAAATACTATTACAATTTTCAAATATTTCTGGTTTAGGTTGTGGATGCATGTTTCCACTTATTTTAAAAGTAATAAGTTTTTATTTAAAATCTACCTATTTTAAAGTTATTAGAAAAAAAATTTAGATAACAGAAAATAAGATATTATCGTTTATTTATTTATTTAAGTTTTCTTTTTTATATTTTCCAAATAATATTTATAATGGAAAAATATTTATAAATTTTAAAACAAAAATATCTTTATATATAATGTGATCTCATTAAAAAATGTTTGCAAAATAATCTTGGTATTAAAATATATAAAAAAGTTTCTCTTTTAAAATTTATCAGTTATGTTTTTATGCTACATTGTACCCAATCATCACTTTATTTTTTAGTATTGCAACTTAGCATACACCAAATTATTTCAAAAATCAGAAACGTACTTACACAACCATGATGAAGAACCAAACTAATACAACGATTACAATTATTTTGATTTGGGTGAATTAGATTGAAAATTGTTTTACTTTAATTTGAAGTAATATGTAACAAAATAAGTAACTCGGCCAATCCAAATTCTTTTATCCAAACAAAAGAAATTCAACACAAATTAAATTATTATTATTATTTATAGTAATAATTTTATACAAAGAATTTATAGAATGACTTAGCATAAATATATATGTCCTTTTATTTTTTTGCCAATGTATATATATATATATATATATATATAATTCACAAATAATTATTTAAATGATGAAAAAACAAGAAACTGATTATTTAACAAGAAAAATATTTATTATTTATTAAATGTATAAATATATTAACCATCCAAACTTTTAATTTGGAAACTCTGTTGCGAAAAATCATTTTATTCTTCACTTATAAATATTATACATAAATAAGTTAAATAATTATAATAAAAAAATTCAAAAAAAAATTGGTTAGAAATATTTTGTTTGATACTAAGTTTTAATATGTCATAATAATAATGATAATGATTATCTATTTTATTTCATAAAAAATCTATTACGATATTAATATTTTAATATTTCAAGAATAAACAATTTTGAAAACATAAATATTTCATCTGCATAAATATTTTATATTATTTTATATATTATTATACGAAAAATAGTTCCATGATTTTATGTGGGTCAATGATCTTAATAAATAATTTTCGTAATATTTATAGATTAGATAATAAACACTTTTAAGAAAAATATGATAATATATAAAAATATTATTCTCTTATGTTTCATGAAAGTATTATATCAATATTTTGGTATAATAATGTTATATTAGGTGTTTCGTCTGCATATACGAACATATTTTTTACGTATTCTTACGTGATGATTTTTTTAGTTTTTAAAATATATTTTAGTTTTCCCAAATCCGTTTTCTATTCAAGCTTATATAAGGAATTTTTTGATAAATTATGAGAAAATAAAAACTGAAACAATATATGTTTATCCTGAAAATATAAGTTTGTAAAATAAATTATTAGAATATACATCGTCACATCAACCAGAGTATTAGGATATGCACTAATTATATTTATTTTCTTAAAACACATTTTTTTATTCTTCAAAACAGGCATAAGTTTAAGTCCATATGACCGAGTTCCCCACTCATTACTTCTTTGATTCTTTCAAGATTCAGAGCTAGTTGCATGTGACCCGAAGAAAAAACAAAGGTTTACTTGCATGAAAATATTTGTAAATTTATACTCAAGATTCAGAGTAGTATTGTTTCTGAAGGCAATAAAGGTGCATTAAAAAGCTGGTCAGAAGTACTTGGCTTGCCCTATCTCTATAAATTTAAAACACAATGACTCCAGAATTGATTGCTCAACTACTTTCTTTTCAGTCCCGGAGATATTTCTTACATTATTGTTGTTTGCACCCACAAATAAAGTTGATGTTCGGATTATGGTTTTGTGATTTTATCCTAATGGTCTAGAAACTTGTAGTCACCTCATCCCCTATGGCTATGGCTATGGCTATGGCTAGCCTGGCCAAGGGACTTACACTTTTAAACATCCATCATTTATGTTATTGTCTTTATACGAAATTGCAAATATATCTATTGATCACTTGTTTGATCCATCTATTCTATGATTCTTGATAGACTCTCAAGGGATATGACTTTCTAGTAAGTGAAATTTTACTTCTTTAAGTTTGCTATCCTGTAGACAGAATTCATGATGGAAAGAAAAAATAACAGATAAAGAGGTATCAGATTAAACATCTCAAATGTTCATCAACTTTTCCTTGTTTCATGTGTTTACTAAAACCTCTGTTTGACTTTATGAGCTCCAAGAACAGTCTTAGAACATGGACATATCCGGAGGAGCTCCATACATACTCTTCCACGAATACGGTATCCGCCATTTCCCACCTTCTTCCCCTGCAGGAAAGAAACTTCGTTGTAAGTTTAATCGTCTCACACGATTTATTGGCCGAGATGATCATACACTTGAACAAAGAGAATTTTAATTTACCATGGAACTTGTCAGGAGTTAAACCCGTAAGCTTAGATGCAGCCTCTGCTAGAAGGAATGCATCAGGAATGTTGTCTCCTTCAGAACAGTAACATAGCAGGCATGTCACCTTCAATCCTCTAGCCTAACAAACAAACAAACAACATAAGCACTGAGCAGATCATCTAAGTGCATCTATAATAACTCGGCAAGTGGGCATTCACAAACCTTAAAAGCTGAGAAAAGAGCTGCAAATGGCAAGCTTGGGTAATAGTCTACATCTTCAAGCTCATCTTCTGAAGGTAAAGTCAGCTCTTCTTTACTGCTCTTGTCAAAGACAGAGCTAAGATACTTCCAACATCTTCCTTGTGAATCATACTCGCGCAATCTTCCAAATCCGAGTCTTTCACAGCGATCATCTCTTCCATCGGATTCGGCGTTAGACAGATAATACACCTGTGGGCCTCTAAAGCAATTTTCCACAGAGAACACAAAATAAACACTTTGCTCTTAGTAAATGAAAGGAAGACAAAACAAAAAAAAAGGTGCAAGTGAAGCTCAGTTAAGTCTAAACTACCTAGACAAATCCAAGTTGTGTAGCCTCTGGAAGTCTAAACTCGAAAGCACAATAACATCCTTCTTTCCACTTGAAGCAGCAAACTCTGCTATATTCTCCGCAAATTTAATCATCATCCCCTGTTTTTTTTTAAAAAACATAACAGTATATAACTTTAGAACGTCTCACTAAGTTCTCAAAACTTTTTAACTGAGAAAGCAAATTCAAACTAACTGGATTAACATAGTCCCAAGACAGCAAGATTAAAGGAAATGTAATACCTTTGCAACAGGAGAGCGTTGCTGAGCAAGAGTAGTAGCAGTTGAAGATGACTCATAAACTGAAACGGCAAATAAAACTTGAGAGTTTCACAAGGCTGATTCCATTTAGTTTATTTATAAACCTTTTTCCATTTAACAACACGGACAAGAAGTCTTTAAGGGAAATCAATCCTTGTTGGAAAGAAGACGAAACAGTAACACCTGCCCTCACTACATGGAAGCATAAAAAAAATAAAAATTGAAAAAGAAGCAGATAGATTAGATTAGATTAGATTACCCTCGAGAGGGAGAGCGAGATCACCACAAGGAAGAGGGCCATAAGCGTCATTGCCAACACAAGGAAGGAGATTAGGATCATCGAGATAACCAACTCTCTCTGCAGCAGTAGATGACACTAGAAGATCAACACCTAGCTGCCCTACGTTCCCAATTGATAATGCAGGCTGGTTTGGAACAAAAAAAAAAAGGAGACAACCAATAAGTTCTTCAATTAAAAAATCTCTTAAAGTTTATTCTTGATTTCAGTAGAGCTGATACAAACCTAATTTCTTCAAGAAAGCTGCAGTTTTTTAAGATTTACAGATCGAAATAAGAAACGATAGAAAAAGCTTACGAGAATCAAAGTGGAACACTCTTCATGGACTCGCTTTCCTTCTTCAACTACAAACTCCATGAAATCGAAACGAAGCTAAACACTGCTGATTACAAAGACCAAATCCAGGAAGCTGTCTTGAAAAGGTTCGGCAATTAACACACTTTTTCTCTTTGGTCGTCGAGCTTTAAGAGCAAGCCAGGGACTGATTATGGCCCGATAAATATATATTTTTAAAGTATTATGGGCTAAGAGTTGTCTTAAGGCCCAATATATCTTTTGACAAGAAAATTACGAACTACAAGTCTCTTATGTGTAGAGTTAACGTAACCTTGGCTATATTTGATTTCGGATCTGTGAACTTGGCTTTTCAGCTTTAAACACTTTAACCTAACAAACTATTATTTATTTGACTTGAATTGATTCTTCTTTTTTTTTGACAACGACTTGAATTGATTCATGTAGCTACATCGGTTTGATTTCATATGAAACCTTGCAATTTTTTTAGTGACTTCACTAAAATTTTGACGTTTTGTTAAGTCAAATGCTATTGTTATTTATGAACTTGATCGATTAAATGAGGCCTGCTCTTTTGTGGGTTACACATGGAACAACTACGATTCTACACTAAGATGGTTTTTGTCATGGCGTTTATTTTGGTTTAACTCGGAACGGGTTTGCATTAGAGTCTTTGTAAGAAAACTCTTGCCATCTTTTTAATATATTGCACCAAATTTTAGCCAAAAAAAAAACTAGATCGATTATTGTAGGCTAGCTAGGTTTGTTTGCTCACGCTATATAATATGTGAAACCCGTTGAATTATCACATGTAGTTACCAACCAAATACCACAACCAATGTTCTAAATTTTTTGTTTGTGTATCATTATATCATAATCTAAGTTAGATATAGATGATATGTTTGTAGTTGCTGCAAAAGAAAAGAAAGCAAAATTGTATGAGTAAAAAACTGTGATCACTGGAACAGATAGTTAGATAGCCAACACTAAAAATATGTAATCAATGGATGATTATCACCAAAAAGTATAAAATGATAGAAAATCATTTTATCTGTGTGGTGTGATTTATTAGTCGGGTTTTATTCTTAGTAAGCCATGTCAATATGTCATATATGATATATATCATATGATGACAAATAAAAGATAATCATTCAAATGAATAAATTAATCATCTAAAATAACATGTAAAAACTTTATGATGCTGGTTGTCTATTAGGTATGGTATGGGTTCTGTTCCCTTATTGCTCTTTTATGATATACATGAAAATCATGGTGGTTTTCATTACGAGTAAAATTATCCACCTAGTCAGGTAGTTACAGTAATTGACATCAACCAATAATATGATTATTTTATGAAAAAATTATGCATGTATGGATTTAGAGTTAAGTAATTACTGTGGATACTAAAGAAAGAATGATTATTGTAGAAACGAAGTAAACAAAAAAAAAAGTTGAAAGACACCCGTCAAGGAGTGGTAGACCAAACAGTCCATATGATATATGATGATGAATCAAATCTTATCCACTAATTGAATATTATCGTTTCTTTTATTTAATTATGAAGTATGAACTGTCTCTTTGCGATCTTAATCATGTGTTCTAATTTACAACTCCAACTAAAATCTCAACAACCAACATTTATTTGATAAAGTTTTCCTTTTTGTAAATTACACATGTCCTTGCAATAGTCTCTCATGTGTGATGTCTCCATCAAAATCTCGATTTCGAGTAGTTTTCAGAAAAAAAAAAAGATATGGTCGTGTTTTTGCTTCGCAAAACAAGGCCAAGTGTGTAACATGATTTTAAGTTCTTTTTTCTCGAGACGCTTAAATAACTCACCGAACAAATACATTTAGAAAGTGTAGTTAACCGAAAATTTTAGGTGATTTATATTAAAATAAATCCGGTCGGAATGGTTCATTAAATAAGTTTTTAAAATTCACTATTATTAAATTTGACATTTCGTAAAATACTTTGAAATCCACTGTTATTGAAAATATTTTACGTTATAGAGCTTAATGATTTTAGAGATTTTCGGTGGAATTTCTTAGTTAAAAAATTAAAACTCAAACTCTTTGGTTTTAGATGATATTCTAGAGTGTTTTAACAAAATCACATAAATTTTTCCAACTTATTAAAATCACATCCTAGATATCTAAACCCCTAATTAATGAACTCTTCTGACCGGATTTAAATGTCATAATTAATTCGCTTTTAACGGTTCAAAAGTTCCGAGATTTCTAACCGATAATAGCCATCATCTAGAGAAGGGATATTAGGGATGTTATATATCTCACATCAGAAACTCTAAGGGATATCAACTAATATACAAATGGTTAGGGTTAATCCACTAATTGCCAATTAGTTTTAAGTTGGAAGTTCATGAAAATTAATATGGTATCAGAGCCCGATCCATGCAGTACAACCCGATTCACATCGATCTAGTCCAAAGTTAGTCCATCGATCTTTGTCCGAGCATTCCGAGATTGACGCTCAAAGGAACATCATCCCGAAATGGTGTATTAGATACAAAGTGTCTCACATCGATAGTTAGAAAGGATCATAAACAAATATATAAGATAGATGTGTCACTTTTCTTATCACCAATTAGTTTTAGGCTGAAGTCCATATAGATTTAACAGTAACTATCTGAGAATTCCTCACTAACTGGGTAACACAATTTTGTTTATTTGTCCATGGTACGGCTGTCCTGTGAAGAACCTCCAAAAAATCTTGATAATTGTTAGTTTTATGATAGTTAGCATTTGGTATTGTGTGTATATGGGGCTTGTACTCTTGACATAGTTGTGACGGGATGCGTACGTACCATAGATATTCATGACAACGATTTGATATCTGTGGAAATGTTGTTATATTATTAGATAGCGACTGATCATACAGTAATTCAAACTTATCACAAAATGTCGTGTGATCAAATGAATGACGTGCAAAATATAAACTACTATAATAGAGAAAAAGTGTAATTTTGTCTGATTAAAACGATGGTTAGTTCGGGTTACTGAAAGTGACAATTGCATTCTGAATCATTCAAGCATCTAGCGGAAAAATAAAGGAGATCTGTGGTAATATGTATTATAATTTTTATCATACCTCCCTGAACATCGAATCGATTTAAATATAAACTTCGTTTCTCATTGATATCGGAACAGTAATGTCCTGCAGATGGATCGCGTGTAAATGTAAAAGGCTTTGGGATTCGACGGGTTACTTACTGACAAACGTCTTTAAGAACGCAGTCGTTCTAGAATTTGCGGCCATGACCATTGACAATTACCATTTTTCGGATACTAATTAATGGAAAAGGTAAACGAGGGCATTGTTTTTATGAAATCCTAAAAATGTCAAAACTGTGGTAGCTCTGTCAAAGAATCGTTTTCAATTTAATTAGGGGTTGACAATAGAGAATCGGATCACTTCGAATGTCGCGGTTTCCATTTATAACTTTAACATGGATTATCAAGATCCAAGGTGGGTTTTATACATATAAAAAACTAAAATATGGGAATCTGAAGTTTTAATTCGTTTAGTATTGAATCGAGATTTATTTATCATAATTTAACGTTATACAAATGATGAACAAGTCTTATGTTAGTTACCACCTAAAACCCATATTTTATAAAGTTTATCTTGTCGATGAGATGATATAAATTATTTATTTTAAATAAAAGATTGTTACATGCATACAAACGAGGCACACATATATGTTATTAGAAACTTTAATTTCAACTGTCTAAGTTGAATAATTTTATATACGAACTCATACGTTTTAGAAAATCCCCATACTCCCCCAAAGTCCAAACTCCAAAGATATCCAAAAAGGTACTTTACGTAGAAAATATCTTTGGATATGAAAGTCAATCAAGACGAATAAGACCAGGTGTGAATAGTTTGGGAGACATAGACTCGTTCATTTCGGTTGTGTTCAATAGTCTTTCAAAAATAAAATACTTTGCAACAAGAAGAAAAGAAGTTTTGCAACTTGCTTTTTTTTTGCCGTATGCAACTTGCTTAATTTGTACGAGTAGACGATTCTAATAAAGAAAAAGAAATCCGAGGATCAAACTTTCTATCGTTCATGGGCAGTCAGGAAAGTCAAACATCTGGAAGAAAACCTTTTTTGCTCTCTCACATGTCAAAATTAAATTAAAAACTTACAAACCAAGTAATAAAAACCAATACGTAACAAAAAAACAGTTACGTAATGTTAATATTATGAACCGTGTGAAGATGATCAGCCGCCAACATAGATAGCCACACTCGCTTTGTCTTGTTTCTTTTTTTTTTCTTTTTTTTTCTGTAAACTGATTTGTCTTGTTTCTTCTATTACTCGTTTACTACCTCTGAATTATCCAACCAACTGATTTGTCGTCACCCGCCTCAGGTATTAGCACTACAGGATCCAACGCCGGAGACCTTTGCAGAGGAGAAGAATCTAAACATCAAGTGGCAGTTCATGAGGCAAATTGAGGAATGTTTTTTTAGACAGAAATCAAGGATTAAGTGGTTGAGAGAGGGAGACTTCAACACTACCTATTTTCATAGAGTCTGCTTAGCAAGGGCTAGTTACAATGCCATCAGATCCTTCATCCTGCAGTCGGGTGTTACACTCACTGACCCTCTCCTGATGAGTATCCATGCTGTAGACCACTTCAAGTCTGTGTTGGGACCAAACTGTTTGCGTCTCTGTTTGTACTCACCATCTGATTGGTTTCAAGGGTTAACACCTTTCCAATGCAGCCTGGTACAAACGCAACAGATCCTGAGGATGCCTACATCAGCAGAAATCACTAAGCAATTACTCAAGCAAAACCCGAACAAAGCTCCGGGCCCTGATGGACTTACCTCGGCCTTCTACAAGGGAGCGTGGAGCGTCGTTGGCGAGCAGGTGATAATTGCTATCAAAAATTTCTTCAACTCTGGATTTCTCCCTAAGGCTACAAACTCAACCATCTTATCTCTTGTGCCGAAGTTCCCGGGAGCCTCAAGGATCACTGATTACCGCCCCATATCTTGCCTCAACACAGTGTATAAGACCATCTCTCGTCTACTTGTCCACCGCCTAAAGCCGATTCTCAAGGACTTGATAGTCCCCAACCAAACGGCCTTCGTCGAAGGAAGACTCCTCCTGGAAAATACGGTGTTAGCGAGTGAATTAGTGAATGATATCACAAGAACAAAGGTTCCAAAAAGATCACAATTAAAGTAGACATTGCTAAAGCATTTGATACCTTGTCTTGGGACTTCTTGTTTGCGGCTCTTCATAGGTTCGGTCTCCCAGCCCCTTTTCTCTCGCTTCTCAGAGCTTGTGTCTGCACTACGTCCTTTACGGTGGGCTATAATGGAACTGTTAACGGATTCTTTAAAGGAAAACGTGGTTTGCGGCATGGAGACCCACTCTCGCCGTACTTATTCGTAATTGCTATGAACTGTCTATCGTTGATGTTGAATCATGAAGCTACTGCTGGCCGCCTTGCTTATCATCACAGGTGCAACAAAACTAAGTTGACCCATCTCTCCTTTGCTGATGATCTCCTTATCTTCATTGATGGATCGATAGAGTCCGTCCAGACTGTGTTGCAAATCCTTCATGACTTTGAGCTCAGATCAGGTTTGGCAGTAAGTCTTCAAAAGTCTAGTTTCTTCTCCTCTGGCCTATCACCAGCGGAAGTCTCGGCTATTGAAGTCTCGACTGGGATGCCAAGCGCCACTCTTCCTATGCGTTACTTAGGAGTGCCAATGGTCACTAAGAAACTTACACTACTGAACTGTGAGCCTCTCATTCATCAAGTCAAGGCGCGGTTCTCCTCTTGGTCCGCCAAATCGCTTTCGTTTGCAGGAAGGCTGTTGCTGATCAAGACAGTAATAAGCGGTATCACCACCTTTTGGTGCTCCTCTTTCGTTTTGCCTAAGAGATGCATAACGCGTATTAACTCCCTTTGTGGTTTGTTCCTGTGGAATGGCAAAGCGGAAGGACACCAATCAGCAAGAGTGGCATGGGAAAAAGTAACAATGACTAAGGAGCAGGGAGGTCTAGGAGTCAAAGACCTATACTCGTGGAACAAGGCATGTATTTTAAAACTTATCTGGCTTCTCTTTTTCAGGCCTGATTCTGTATGGGTGTGCTGGTACAAGGAAGTGATCCTCAAAGGCTCTCTCTCAAACTTCTGGACCATCAACACTAGCCCCTCCAACTCCTGGCTCGCAAACAAGCTCATTAAATGTCGTGATCTGGTCTTTCCTCTGATAAAGCGTCGTCTGGGAAATGGTCAGAGCACGCGGTTTTGGTTCGACAACTGGTCTCCCTTTGGTGGCCTTATGAACTACCTCAACGCTTCAACTAAGAGATTGGGAATCTCCAAAGAGGCAACTGTTGCTTCTTTATTTGATGGTAATCATTGGATTCTCCCACCTGCAAGAACGGAGCAACAGTTAGAGCTGCAGATTCATCTCACAACGGTCATCTTATCTATGGATGAGGACTCATATGAATGGGAAGTGGATGGGAGAAAGGGTGATAAGTTTCGCACTGGAGAATTGTATACTCACATCGTCGGACCTCAGCAATCAGTTCCTTGGGCTTCGGTGGTGTGGTGCTCTAACGGGATTCCAAGACAGAGCTTCTTAACTTGGTTAGTACAACTCGACAGATGTCCTACAAAAGACAGATTGACAGATGTCCTACAAAAGACAGATTATTGAGATGGGGATTGAATGGTGTTGATCCGGTTTGCTTATTGTGTAATACTAACGCTGAGTCAAGGAACCACCTGTTCTTCGAGTGTGTCTACAGTGGTTTGGTGTGGTCTGAAGTGGCGTTCAGATGCCAGCTTCTGCCCTCTACTGGTTGGGATTCCTCGATCGTTCAACTTCAATCGCTCAGGGGAAATAAACACTTGAGACGCCTCACTATCATCGCCTTCCAAGCCGTAACTTACTGGTTGTGGCAAGAAAGAAACACAAGACTCCATCAACACACCTTCCGTTCGGCCGATACTCTGATCTCCTTGATTGACAGGCAGTTACGCAATAGGATTCAGTCCATCAGAGAAACGAATGCTCGAGCTTCAATGGAGATGTCTCAGCTTTGGTTCCTCCGTTCTAGAAACTGATCGTCTCTTCCTCTACTCAGTGGCTAATGGGCCTCCTCTAACCAACTTCAGCTGTCCAACTTAGTTCTAAAATATGTGTGTTCATTTTTTCACTGGGCCTGGCCCAATGAACAAAAACTTAAGCCTCTAAGGTTATATCATTTTATTTTTTTTATGTTTTTAATATGAAAGCCCAGTTACAAAAAAAAAAAAAACTTTAAGTTCAAAAGAAAAATTATCCAACCAACTTCTCAGAAAAACCCCTAATCGTTGTACGGAGGCATCTCATGTTACAAGTACTTTCACATTGCCCAAGCAACATGTACTATGTAGGCATTACGTTTAACCTAGGACAAATCTATAAAATAACACTTTTTAAGTTTTTATCATAAAATAGCACTTAAAATATAAAATGACCAAAATAGCACTTTTTTGTTTTGAAAATTTTCATTTTTATTTTTTATTTTTAAAAATTTGAATACATTTCTAAAATCCTCACCCCTTAACTCTAAATCCTAAATCTTAGATTAATTAACCCAAAGGTTATAAATGCATATTTACCCTTCAATAAAAAAATTTTGGTCATTTCTTCTTTGTGATGATATTTTGTGACAAAAACTTGGTTTGGTGCTATTTTTATCTTTTTCTTTTTAACTTAATACATTTTGAATTATTTTTGGTGTTTTCGTTGTTTTTTTTTCTGAGAGAGGTGTTGTCGTTTTGTTAACGAGCTTCATATGCACATTTCTTTTTTGGTAAACAGCTTCATATATAAATTTGTTAACAAATGGTTGTCTAGTTAACAGTTTGAAGAATCCACTTTTCGAATCAACAAAGGCAAAAACTTTCTTTAGAATCAATAAAATGTTTATTTCTAAACAAAACAAAAAAAGAATCCAAATAAAGTGTTGATTAACATTATTCTCATCAACACGGTCTCATGTGAAAATTGGCGTTCACGGTATGTGACGGTCACGTCCCCAAGTCTCAAAACCACGCGTCAGTAACCCACGTCGTCCGCTCACCAACTTTTACTCCTTCATCTTCTCTATATATAATCCCAACTAAACTTCTTCCCCACTCTCTTTTATTTCTAAAAATCTCACAATTTGAAACTTTGTTCCCCTCAAAACTTCCCCACACGACAACGAAATTAAAACTCCATTTATAGAAACCCCACAAGGCCACAACAACTCCATTTATAGCTTTCTTCATTTTTTTTTGTCCAATTAAGAAAATATGGTTATAGCTGCAGACACCAGTGGTGGTACTCATCACCGGAGACCCACTTTCGCTGCTTTCTTAAACACCGACGAAGAAGAACAGAGCCATGATGTTGCTGATGTCATCAACAATGCGCCGACCACGAGCGGCGATTCGTCTCCAAATCAGGTCCCATCTCCATGGAATCAGACTTACTCTCCGTACTACACCGACACAACAACGACGCCCACCATGTCTCCGTCGCCGTGGAACCAGACTTACTCTCCCTATTACAAGTCTCCCTGGATCTACCAGACCCCCCGAAACGTAGATGATGATTCAGACAACGGTTTGATCGGTACGATCATGAGGCAAGAAGGTCATGTCTACTCGTTAGCTGCTTCAGGAGATCTTCTATTCACCGGATCCGATTCCAAGAACATTCGGGTCTGGAAAGATCTCAAGGACTTCGCAGGTTTTAAATCAACCAGTGGTTCAGTTAAAGCGATTGTGATAACCGGAAATAACCGGATTTTCACCGGTCATCAAGACGGTAAAATCCGGGTTTGGAGAGGGTCTAAGAGACGAACCGGAGTATATTCGCGAATCGGGAGCTTACCGAGTACGAAGCAGTCTCTGACCAAATCCGTGAACCCGAAGAACTACGTCGAGGTACGTCGCCATAAAAACGTTCTCAAGATACGACACTACGACGCCGTTTCGTGTCTAAGCTTAAACGAAGAGCTCGGTTTACTCTACTCCGGTTCGTGGGACAAGACTCTCAAAGTCTGGAGACTCTCCGATTCCAAATGCTTAGAATCGATTCAAGCTCACGACGACGCCGTCAACACCGTCGCCGCCGGGTTCGACGACTTGCTGTTCACCGGATCTGCCGACGGGAACTTTGAAAGCGTGGAAACGCGAGCTTCAAGGGAAAGGGACGAAGCATTTTCTCGCTAACGTGTTGATGAAGCAAGAGAGCGCCGTGACTGCGTTGGCGGTTAACTTAACGGCGTGCGTTGTTTACTGTGGAACTTCCGACGGTTCCGTTAATTTCTGGGAAGGTAAGAAGTATCTTTCTCACGGCGGGATTCTCCGCGGCCACCGTATGGCGGTGCTCTGCCTCGCCGCCGCCGGGAGTCTGGTGCTGAGCGGAGGAGCGGATAAGAACATTTGCGTGTGGAGGAGGAACGGCGATGGGACGCACTCGTGTCTCTCGGTGTTGACGGACCTCGCGGGACCGGTCAAGTGTTTGACGGCGGTGGAAGAGGCAGAGGAGAAAGGAGACGGGAGATGGGTTGTGTACAGTGGAAGCTTGGATAAATCGGTGAAGGTGTGGCGCGTGACGGAGACTGCGCCACAGGTGATTGGCTGATATGCTACGAGGAGGAGGGGAGATTACGCGCCGTCTTAGCGCGTGGGATGAGACTACGGGAAAAAAAAGAGAGAATGTCAAGACAAGTTTTATGGCCGGCAAACGGAAGCATATCTCACGACCAATTAAAGACAGCCATGTCATTAAAGCATCTAAAAGGTTTAGATTGGTCTTTTTTTTTCTTTTGTCGACGATTGGTCCTCTATTTTATTCGATTCTTCATTGTTAACTGCACATATTTGAATTCTGTCTGAAAAGAAACATAACAGTGTGGGGGAGGAATGATTCTGCCAACCAAACCCCTATATTATTCCATTTTGTTAAAATCAAATTTATTTGTATTTCATATGGAATTCGATCAAAATGCAGTGTTGGTCAATTTAAAACTGATATTGTATAATATAAATTTGAATATTAGACCTGTAATGTACTAATGTGTACGTTAAGTTGATTTGTTGGTTCTCTTTATTGACTAAGATTTAGACGTTGAAAAGAAAAGTTTTAGACGTTGAAAAATGAGATGTAAAATTTTTTATTGGTGTCTTCTTAAATTTATATAAAATGTCTCACTAGCGAGATCATAGGATGTGTAAGACAATTTAGTTACAAATTTACATTAACATTCAAATAACTAGGTCAGGAAAGAGTGCAAGGGCCATAGGCTTTACGTCCCTCTACTGCTCCTCTTCTTACTGCATCTGCTGCTTTCAATGCCCTTGGTTTCTGCTCCTTTTGTATATTCATCTCCTTGACAGGCCAAATATGGAATGGATGCAAACCAGGTCTTGCAGAAGCTTTTAATTTTTCAAAGGTTCTAGTGGAGTAACAAACAAGAAATCCAGACAAACCCATTTGATGTATGCTTGCATTGTGATGTGATATAACAAACAAGAAATCTAGCCAAATTTTTCAAAGGTTCTAGTTGATATTCAACAAGTAGTGGGAAAGTTACTTTTTCACCTTACCAGTATTGTGTGAATTCCTAGGCACGACAGTGAATCCAACTCTTGTCCTCTCATCTAACAACTAGAATCACAATATTCCACGATCAAACCTATGTGATGGGCAAGTCATATTGTTAGGCCCCCATACCCTACAAATGTTCGGCAAAACCCCAATTCAAATGAAAATTGGAGTGGAGGAACCAATGTTTAGTGAAGTTACTCTGGGAAAGGATTGGTCTTATAATATATGCTTGCATTGTGATGCGATACTTAAGTCTCTCTGTCACAATTTCTTATACATTATATTTAATATTTTAACATAATATATATATTTAATTAAATTTCGACCAAAAAATATATTTATTTAATTGAATTTAAATAATTAAAAATAGTTGTACAAATAGAAAAATAACACATGTAAAACTAATGTCGTAAAAACATTTCTCATTGTTAAGAGACTTTTTTAGAGACCACCACTAATTATGCTCTGACCTAAATCGTGAGTTTCTACAACTAGTTTGTGGAGCATCATGTATTGGAAGAGTATGCTTTCAAGGAACAATACCTTAGATTGTAGTCTACATATCGTTTTTTAGACATCAAACAATGGTCAACCATGATTGACTTCATATATAAAGAACTCCAATCATGGTCCTTCAACCCCCAAAATGAGTCATTCAGCCAGTTGGACTAAAATTATGCAGTTTTGCTAACACGTTTTTCATATATATAGCATATTCTAGAACTTTTGAATAAATCATCAAGGTTAGTATGTGCTTTCCAAAAGCAAAAAGAAGAACGAAACATGAAAAAATGGAGGTTGCACTTTACAAACGACGTGGTGTTAATCATCCTTCTTCAACTTAGTTAGGCAAAGCTCAATTAGGTTCTTGTCTATTTGACTTCAAATTAATTAAGAAGGAATAAGCCCATAAACTTGACTACCTTATATTTTCAGATCGTCAAATGGTAGCCTATGAATGGTCTTTCAAACTAATCATAAACTTCACTTTTTTCTATTTCAGTAATATCTAGACCTAAGGAATCTATTTGCTCCGTTTATTATATAAATACATGGATGGAATAATTTGTGAACACGATCACGATTTAAGAATGATATGATCTTACACGCAAGCACGCACTCAACATCTAGGCTCGTAGCTCTCACTAGAACTAGTATAACCTTTGAATGATACTATAAAGTTTAGGTAATAATAACGATATTGAGTTAAAAAAGCGTAACCGACCTTAGCTCAGTTGGTAGAGCGGAAGACTGTAGTAGTTGCAGAAAATCTTTAGGTCGCTGGTTCGATTCCGGCAGGTCGGAATTTGTTTTTTACACACACTTTTTGGACTTTTTGTAAAATCCAGCTCATCGTATCTTTTTAGAAACAAAACCCAAAAATATATCTCTTTTTTAATTCGTTGGCCTATCTGCGGATATTTTGTTGAACCACTGCAATAATACAAAACTACAAACACTGTCCCCTCACTTGCGTTTACGGTAGAGAAACGATCTTGTCCTAACTCGACAAAAGCAAAGAAGCGGCAAGATCTTTGAGCTCTGAAGCGATAGGAACAAATAATCAATCGCAATGGGAGAAGGCAACTTGTCGTTTCGCCGTCTCACCAGCATCCGCCACCGCAAGAAGCGCACTACGGCGAAGGATGAAGCTGAAGCTAGCCTCATCTCGTCTTCACCGCCTCCTACGCCGATAACACCAGCTGCGGTTGTCGGGAAGGCGAAGAAGAAAGCTATAGGAGCGAGGTTGTGGATGAGGTTTGATCGGACTGGAGCTATGGAAGTGGTGGAATGCGACAAGAGCACCATCATCAAACGTGCTTCTGTCCCCGCTAGAGATCTCAGGATTCTTGGCCCTGTCTTCTCCCACTCTTCTAACATTCTTGGTAACATTCTTGATTTGCCATTATACATAATAAACTTGACGGTAACTGAACACATTTTATCTTTGGTTCTGTGCAGCGAGGGAGAAAGCTATTGTCGTGAACTTAGAAGTCATAAAGCTAATAGTTACCGCTGAAGAAGTGCTTCTCTTGGATCCTCTCCGTCCTGAAGTTCTCCCATTCGTTGAACGACTCAAGCAACAGTTTCCTCAGAGTACTGATGCTTCTGAAAACGTTGTGCAATCCTCTGTTCTTGATCAAGAAGCTGGAGAAGGCTTGCAGAGTGAGCTTCCTTTTGAGTTCCAGGTTCTCGAGATTGCGCTAGAGACTGTCTGTTCGTTTCTTGATACTAGTGTCGATTCCCTTGAGATGGAAGCTTGGCCTGTTCTTGATGAACTAACCAAGAATGTCAGCACCGAGAATCTTGAATACGTTCGAAGCTTGAAAAGCAATCTCACCCGCTTGCTAGCCCGTGTACAGAAGGTTTGAACATTTTAGTCATGATTCTATATAATGTTTGTTGTGGTGGAGGGGAATTAAGTTTTTTTTTTTTTTAATGTTAATGGAATGATCACATTTTTGAATCAGATTAATGTGTGGAGTGTGGATTTGCTCTGATATGATATTAGATTTTATAAACTTCTAATTTAATTAGAAAAATAATTGACAATAAACGAATTTTTCTAAATCTTTTATATATTACTTAATTTTTTTTATATATTTCCGATGTGAAATTTTCTTTCCAACTATTCTTCTTGTAGGTGAGAGATGAAATTGAACATTTGTTAGATGACAACGAAGACATGGCAGACTTGTACTTAACAAGGAAATGGATCGAGCAGAACCAGCAATCCGAAGCAGAACTTGGAGAGACGGCATCAAACCTTCTTAGCCGGGCCACATCAAACAGAAGCTCCACTATGGTGACGAGTAGTACGAAGGAGGACGACGTGGAGGATCTAGAGATGTTGCTGGAGGCATACTTCATGCAACTAGAGGGGATGCGGAACAGGATACTTACGGTGAGAGAGTACATTGACGACACAGAAGACTACGTGAACATACAGCTTGATAACCAACGAAACGAAATGATCCAGCTGCAGCTGACGCTTACCATAGCCTCGTTCGCGATCACTGCAAACACGCTGTTGGTAAGTTTGTTCGGAATGAACATACCGTGTCCGTTGTATAAGATGGATGATGTCTTTGGTTACTTTTTGTCGAGTGTTATTGCGGTATGCGTTGTGATTTTCATGCTCACCCTTGGTTACGCCTGGTGGAAGAAGCTGCTTGGCTCGTAATCACTCTTTTTTCACTTGTGTAATCAAAACAAAACCCATTGCCACATGTTTAATATATATGCAACAACCATATATACAGTGAAAATTATAAATGAACAGTATCAAAATTATAAAAAATTGTTCAGTAAAGAAAAAATTCCTTTTAGGGTCATATTTCTATAAACGTTTGTGTTAAATGCATTTTCCAGATTTTAACAAGGTTTATCTCTGATTTTTGTGGTTTGTCATACCTTACTTTGGTAACTTAAATAATCTTTTACCTAATCAAGAGTCGACTTCTTTTTGAATGGTGAAAACTTTTATGACCGTCTTGGAAACTAGAAAAAATAAAATAGATCGTCTTGTCACTTGTCAGATACATAATCTCATAACATCACGACAAATAACTTTAGTCCTTCTCGGTTTCTCTTTTTATTGGCTTTAACTCACCACTCTGCTTCTCTCTTTGAGAAAGTAAAAATAATAAAAAGGGAGGAAATTTGTGTCACAAAAAAAAAAAAAAAAAAGGGAGGAAAAATGGTTACCACCCGGCAAACGAAGGCCAGAGTCACCACATCTTCTCACCGCCGGCAACTACCGGAGCCAGATTCTTCGGTGAAGAAGTTCTTCAAGGTGGTTTTACCGTCAACAATGAAGAGAAACATGCTGGTAATAGATAAAACACAGACTTTTAGAACAGAGTTTCATGCATATGCTGTTATTGGTTCGATTGTTTGTTGCTTTGAACTTGATTATATCAGCATATTTATTTAAACAATTCTACATTTTTATTATATATTATCTTGGATTAGAGATCTAAAAGGGACACAAAGATTTAGAAACTGTTCTTGACACATGCAGAGAATCCAAGATCTAACATTTTCTTACTTCTTGTCTGAACAGATGATTCCACCAAGATTTGTGAAGCTACAAGGGTCTACACTCTCTGAAGTCGTTACATTGGAGACTCCTGCGGGATTCAGGCGTTCGATAAAGCTTAAGCGGATCGGTGAAGAGATTTGGTTACATGTCGGTTGGAGTGAGTTTGCAGAGGCTCATTCCATCAGTGAAGGCCATTTTCTCTTCTTCGACTACAAAGGAAACTCAAGTTTCAGTGTAATGATCTTTAGTGTCTCGGCTTGCGAGATTGATTATCCACTGGATGCAGTTCATATCAGTGACAGCGACGATGACGTGATGGACGTTACAGACGAAGGGTTTCTTGGAACCCAAGGTGCTAGGAGAAATGATCAATCTGTTGATGATGGTGGTAAGAGAACAAGAGACGACGAGTTTGAAAAGATTCTAAACGGTAAGAACATACTTTTTCCTTATGATTATGAAGATTAAGAATCAAAAGTTCTTTATGTTTGTGCAGATGTTGATGGGATCAATTCAATCAAACCGCTTGAGGAAGAAGAAGAAGGCAAGAGAGTCTTCAGGGGACACCAGTTCTTTTAACAGTACAGAAGACCTGCATGTGTTTGTTGTTGTGTAATGTAAAATATTGTACTTCCTTAATGAAACTCAAAAAACTTGGAACTGTAATGTCTAAACAAAACTGTAACCAGGTCTTGTTTTGATTCTTATTTCTTTCATCTCATTCCTCAGTTTCTCTACCTCTACCCATTTCCCTTTATAAGCTAACACATTAGACAAAGCAACATAATCTTCGCATTCATCACCCTTCTCCTCTTGCTCCATCTCCATAAGAGCTTTTCCAATCTCTTCACCCATCACAGTCTCACCATATACGCTGCAGGCATTGCAGAGACTTCTCAACATGATAGAATCAGGTTTGATAGGCATAGCTAATACAAACTCATACGCTTCTCGTAACCGCCCTGCTTTGCCAAGAAGATCTACTACACATCCGTAGTGTTGAATAACCGGAGTGACACCGAACCTCGTCCTCATGCTCCGAAACAACTCCAGCCCTTCTTGAACAAGACCGATATGACGGTAAGCCGAAAGCAAGCTAGTGAAAGTTACTTCGTTTGGTCTGATCCCAGACTCCGCCATACGGTTTAGAAGACTCGGTGTTTCGCTTCCTCTTCCGTTGAGAGCTAGCCCCGTCGCCATCGAGGTCCATGTCAAGACATTCTTCACTCTCATCACCTCGAACACAGAGATAGCACTGGTTAAGCAGCCGCATTTCGAGTACATGTCCACAAGTCCAGTACCGATAAAGACATCAACTTCGGGTGTGAAACCAAGTTTCTCTACGTATCCATGAACAAGAGCACCCACTTCGAGCAAACCCATCTGAGAGATAGCTGAAAGAACGCATACCATGGTTGTATCAGTAGGTCTAACTCCATCACCGCAGCTGGAGAATCTGCGAAACAGAATCAACCCTTTTCTCGCGTTGTGATTCCCTTTGTCCTTACGCGAACAATACCCTCCGATCATCGCGTTCCACGTAACGGAAGTTCTCTCAGGCATTTCGTCGAACACCTTCCGTGCGTAACGCAGACCCCCGTGCTTAGCGTAGAAATGGAGTAGAGTGGTTCCAATCAACTCGGAGTTATGGAGAAACCCAAGCTTCATCACCATCCCATGAACCATCCTCCCGACCCCTGACGACGAAGAAGGTGACCTGGCGCAAGCGCCGAGGAGGAAGACGAACGTGCGCTCGTTGAGATAAAGCAACGAACTTTTCGATGCCCAGTTGGTGAAGATACGTATCGAGTCCTCTGGGTTGCTGCATTTAAGCAATGTGTTGAAGAGGAACTTGTCGGGACGAGAGAAGCGAGGGAAGGCCAGCGAATGAGCAAGCTTGGAGCTTTCTGTAGATTGCTTCGAGCAGTAATGGCCTATGAGTTTGCCGAGGAGAGAGTTGTCTCGGAAACAGCCGTTAATCACGAGCTGAGCATGGATTTGCTTTGCCTGAACTAGGGTTTTCGTGTTTCGTTGTAATAAAGACAATAATCTTGGTCCAGGAAAAACAGAGCTCATAGGGACAACAAAGTTCTAATGGGAGGATAGAAGAAGGGAAAACAAAAGCGAGGAGATTAAGAAATAACAAACCCTTCTTCATCATATCATCTTTCTTGGTGCACAAGTATCGATACCAAAGGTGTTTTACCTCTTAAACCTAACTTCTAATCAAACAATTTTGAGTTGCACACGGAGGTTACATATTATGATAAAACAACTTATCCACATCGAGAAGAAAACGACACAGCTGACGCAATGACACATAGATAGAGAGAGAGTTTAGTTGTTTTTAAATTAAGGAAACCCTACACGAAATTTGCAGTTTGATATCCCTCCTCCTCCTCCACTGCAGGTCAATCGATAAGGAGCACTACTAGATTCCGTTGACTCGATAGGCTGTTACTTTCAGGACGAAATCTCTGGTTCTGAGAAGCTCGAACACGCAGACGTCACCTTCTCCGAGGTTGTTCTCCAGAGTGAACTCGTACCATCCTTGGCTGAACTTGGCTCTCCCTGCTTTGTAAAGGCATCTCACTGGCCACTGTTTCTCCCCGAGCTGGACCTTGATGAACCCTGAGATCCCACTTAAGTACTTCTCAGCAAAACCAGAAGGCAGATACTGTTCAAAGCAACACAACAACATTTAAGAGACCATTGTGCAGATTTTGATAAGTTTTTGGCTTTACCATGATGCAGCCTCTGTATAGATAAGATGGTCGGAGAACAACTCTGAAGAAAGGGTTTGTTGGCTCGAACGTTTTGGCTGCATTGATGGCCCTCTCTCTTTCCTCTGCAGTCACCGTTCTCTTTCTAGCAGAAGCACTCTCGTAGAACTTAGAACGGCTCTCTGGGTCATCATCTCGTGGAGCAGATGAGTTTATCTCCTCTGGATGGACCACACCATCATGAGAATCAATCTAAGTATGAACAAGAGTTTGAGAGAAGAGTAAGCTTACCAGGAACAGCGTTCTTCTTCTTCCTCCCTCTCTTTTTAGCAACTTTAGGAGCTGGTGTTGTCTCTTCAGCTTTAACAGGTCCAGCGAAGAAGCTCTGGATAGCTGGACTAGTAGCATACCCTTTGTTAACGGCTACAGTAACTCCAGGATGATGTGATGATGGTGGATACACCGAAGAAGAAGAAGAGTAAACAACAACCTCGGCGGCGGCGGCGTCTTCGTCTTCAAGGTCTTCAAACAAACGGGCGCGTTTGAGGTGGTTGTGTGGAGTGTCCATGAGACCGGAGGAATGGTAGTTGATCTCGGAGTGTGATAAGTTGTAAATGTAGACGCTGAAGGCAGAGTTGCCTTCGTATCTAAAGACCAAAAGATAGCCAATGCGGATGGAGTAACGGTCGACAAACTCTTGCCAACCATCTTGAAACCAGATTTTGTTGTTGTCAGCTTTCCTGAGTCCTACACGCCAAACATGACCGTCTGGTACTGTGAGTGCAACTGCAACCGATAGCTCGTCCTTGAATTTACTCGCAAACTTATCTGGAACTCTCTGCACAAAAGCATAACCGGTATGAAACAATTTAAAAAAAAAAAGAGATTATATAAATATCCAAGAGATATAATACAAATGACACAGAAATATTGCTGGTTATGTTTTAGTTTCGTAGGCTGAGACACACAGTCCATGACTATACGTAAAACAAATGTACATATTATCTTTGGGTAGAGTGATTTGCTTATATGACTCCTATGATCGTATATGCTGAGTAGTAACTAGTATTTGAATATGTGTTACATGTTAATTCACAAAGTGTTATGACTAATCACTGTATCATAAATTTTACTTTTATTCTTCTACACACAGAAAACACTTTTCACTTACGAAAACAAGTAATGAGTCTTGTAACATAGACATACAAAGGGACCTTATAAGTCGATTATTTTTCACTTCTCAGATTTTTTTGGGAGTTTCACTCACAAGAGGAATCTAAAATCTCAGACCTCATGAGTCAAAACAGAGTAAACACAAACAGATCTCAACACTCTGTCCTTGCATCAATCTGACAAAACCATACATAAGTTATCATCATCAGAAGTCAGCTCACTCGAAACACATCTCCCAAACTACACTCACTTCGCTATTATTAGACTATGAAAAATTCTTAGACCGGATTTAGATTTCTCCCAACTTCAATTTTCTAGCAACACACAATGAACATGAGTTACTGACTTGCACTCTTCAGAATCGAAAATCTAATTAAGTTCTCATCGGACGAATTAGACAACACAAAGCTTTACAAAATCAAAAAAAAAAATCTAATTCAGTTCCCAACAGTGGAAAAAAAATCAACCTTGACCTGATTTCTAACGAGAATCAAGACAATTCAATTCAAGAATTCTAAGAAATGCATACAAGAATTAAAACCTTGAAAACTTCAATTTAGCACCAAAAAAAATAAAAAAAAAACTTTGAAAACCAAAAAAAAAAAAGAAGAGATTTTGAAGAAGCAGAGGAGGAAGAGGAGAAGGAGTTACCAGACGTTTCTCTTGGATAGTGGATGAGAAAATCAGCTTGTGGAAGAAAGGGCGTGGCATGTTCAGAAGTAGACCAAGTAAAAGAAAGAGAGAACAAAAAAAAGAGAGGGGAGAAGAAGAGACCAAAGTCAGATCATGAAACGACGCCGGAGAATACGCGACAGAGACTGGCGAGAGAAGCCCTTTCAGATCTGAAGTAGTTTTGATTCTGGTCAAAGGGATGTTACAAGTTACAACACACTCTCTCTCTTCTCCTTTACTCTTGACCTGAGTGACCCAACCAAACCAAACCAAAACCCAAAAGAATTAATTATGTAAAAGAAAAAAAAATGTTATAATAGAAAAAAAAGACCAACTTGTATAGCACTTTTAGTCTGGGTCCGTTTGTTTCTCCATCTGGATGAACCATTTGGATGAAAATGAAAGTTTTATTTGTTTAGACACTAAAAAGTGCAATTCATTCAGATGGATCATTCGAATGATTTTTGGAAATCTAGACTTAGTTTTAAAATCCATTTAAATGAACCAATTTGGATTATTTGAATGTAGATGGTTCATTTAAAATAGTATAATGTCTATTATGCCCCTAGTGTAATTCACAAATTATAAACCTAAACATAATATTATTTTGTCCCACGTAAAAATTGACAAAAGCACAAAAACATTTTTTCCGCCAAAACCGAAAAATTTCGTTTTCCTGTCAAAACTGAAAATCTCGTTTTCTCGCAAAAACGTGTTTCTCGCCAAAACAGCAAAAACGCATTTTTCCACCAAAACCGAAAATTTTCATTTTTCCGCAAAAACGTGTTTTCCCGCCAAAACCACAAAAATGTGTTTCCCACCAAAATAAAAAAAAAACTTATTTTCTAGCGAAAACCACAAAAATGCGTTTTTCTGGCAAAACCGAAAATCTTGTATTCCCGCAAAAACGCGTTTTACCGCTAAAACCACAAAATGCGTGTTTCCCGCTAAAACCACAAAAATGTGTGTTTCCCGCCAAAATCGAAAAATTTTCATTTTCCGGCGAAAAACTGCAAAATTTCATTTTTCCGCCAAAACAACAAAAATGTGTTTTCCCGCCAAAACCACAAAATCTCATTTTCCCGCCAAAACAGAAAAATCTCGTTTTTCGCCAAAACCGAAAAATCTTGTTTTCCCGCCAAAACAGCAAAAACGGGTTTTTCCGCCAAAAACGAAAAAAATCTCGTTTTCCAGTCAAAACCGCAAAAACGTGTTTCCGGCCAAAACCGAAAATCTTGTTTTCTCACAAAAACGCGTTTTCCCACAAAAATGCGTTTTCCCACAAAAACGCGTTTTTCTGCCAAAACCGAAAAGTCTTGTTTTCCCGCGAAACCGCAAAAAATGTGTTTTTCCGCCAAAATCACAAAAATGCGTTTTTCTGCTAAAACCACAAAATCTTATTTTTCCACCAAAACCAAAAAATCTCATTTTCCCGCCAAAATGAAAATATTGTTACCGCAAAAACGTATTTCCCGCCAAAATAAAAAAAAATTGTATTTTCACACCAAAACCAAAAAATGTGTTTGTCCGCTAAAACAGAAAAATTTTGTTTTCCTGCTTAAACCGCAAAAAAACTTGTTAATTTTTAAAATAATTCTAATGTAAATATATTAAACTAAATAATTAAATGTAGTATAGTTAAAAAATAATATCAACCATATAATTAAACTAACACAAGAGTATTTTAGTAATTTGTTTACTAAACTCATTTGAATGGAAATGAAAATAAAAAAACAAACATATGATTCATTTAAATGATTCATCTAGATTATGATATTTTGATAAACAAACAAACATGTACAAAAATCTAAGTGGATCATCTATATAGATTATATAAAGAGAATTTTACCCCCACAGACACAATCTGAGTTTTCAATTACTTAGACAGTCACATTGATTACTCTACACACTTTCTTCCTGCGAATTTACCTAGCTGTCCCTCATTTACACACTTCATCCCTTTCTTAACTAAACTAACGCTAAGCTAATTCTAGAGTCCTAAGTCTATCGAAACATCCTAACTAGTCTCCTCTTAATTCTTAGTTCGAAACCAAGAAATCTGTTTGTATTTCCTATTTCAAAATCAATTAAACCTTATGTCTCTCTCTTCTCTTTTTGGCTCTTGTTTCGAAATTCAACTAATCCTCTCTCACTCCTTTATTGTTTCTGTTCGTAGTGGAAAACCCTAATTTTCACTTTCTCCCCGTCGTTTTCGATTACCAGATTCAGGAAAATGCCAAAACCACTAATCAACTCTCAGTAAAAAGTTAATTTTCCTATAATTTTGTCCATCGATTCTCTTTTCCGTTCTTCCTCCGCCGTTCCCGTATAACCGCCGCAATTTTTCAACCTGTTTATCCCTCCGCCGCCGCTAATGGAAGGTACTTTTTGTTTAGCTTACCTCCTCTGTCTTTTTAAATAGTACACCCCCTCCGTCTCCTTTGACAATCTCTTTTGCTTTTACAGATTCTGCAGAGGATGCCGTAGACCACCGTCTTCCCGTGAGGCTGTTCGCAACCGATAGAGTCCCCCGCCGCCGTCTGAATATCTACTCAAGGCCTAACATCCTCACCTTCCTCCGACACGTGCTCCGTGCTTCTCCTGAGTTCACAAGGATTAGGGAATCTTCTTTCGGAAAGCTGTTCGATCTCCCCTTGCGACAGTGCCCCGTTTCATGCAAGCTCATACACTGCCTTCTCTCCCGACAGCTTCTATCCGAAGATGAACACACTCTGTGGACTGTGTTTGGCAGCGACCCACTGAAGTTTGGTCTTGAAGAATTTGGAACCATAACCGGTCTCAACTGTGGAGCTTTCCCAGAGGGGTACGAACCACCAGACCACAACCAGAAAGGTTCTAACAAGCAGAAGGATGCACACAAAGATCCGATATGGAAGAGACTCATTGGCAAGTACAACAACATCACCATAGCTGACTTAGCCGACGAGCTGGAGAACGACCAAGAGATGGATGAGTGGAGGCGTATCCGGCTAGCCCTCCTAATAATCGTGGATGGAGTCTTGATTGCATCACAGCAGATCCACCGTCCAACTCTTAGGTATGTTCAGATGTTAGACGACCTTGATGCTTTCCTGAATTTCCCATGGGGCCGCGAATCCTTTGTCCACACTGTACGATGTATGAAACCACCAAAGTTCGAGAAAGGGAAACCTGTTGCAGACCCCGTTCTTATGCTTGTAGATAAGCTCAAACAAGAGTCATTTCGCCTCACAGGGTTCCCGCTAGCACTGCAGCTACTCGCTTTCAGAGCTATACCATTGTTGCAGTTCAAGATCCCTGCTCCTCCGAACGAGCTTACCTTTATGGACTATACTGAGCGGAACTGGCCTAACCATCCCTCCATCGAACTAGACTCTGTTCTTATGGCAGAAGTTGACCCATCAGTAAGTATAATTTTCTTCACATTTTAACGTTTTGTACTCTGTGTGTCTCATTTTCAATTTGTCTCGCTAGAGATCTCGTGTTAAAACTGTAGTTGTTTAGTGTGTGATGAATTTTTCTAAGAGATTCATTGTTTGTTGCAGCTCACTGTGAGTCCATATATCCCTATCGTCCGAGGACCACAACCCGGGTGGGGTGTTTGGCCCAATGCAGTTGCAGACGAGAAGGTTGCATACATGGAGCACCTGATAGCAGACAACCACCGCTTCGCAAAATACATTTGGCCTGGAGGAGACTGCTCGGTACCTGTATTCAAAGTGACTCCACCAGAAGAGGCAGAGGAAGAACCTCCACACAAGAAGCACACTGTTCCGCGGAAAAGAAGAGTGTCAAAACTCAAACCAAAGCAAGTTTTAAAGAAAAGAGCCGCTACCACATCACAACGTCGGATCACCCGTTTGTTTGCTGCTTCCACCTCAAACACGGTTCCCACTAGCGAGCCAGTAGACGATAAAGTGTCTGTACTTGAAGCCAAAGTGTCTGACCTGGAAGAATTAACTGCTTCCCTGAAAGCATCTGTATCAACACTTACAGCTTCCAACGAGCGTATTAAGGGTCGTCTGAACCGTATACTAAATCGCAAGCGGAAAAGGAACACATCTGGTTCTTTAATTTCAAAGTTACCTGTCAAACATCGACGCAAGAGCACACCTCAATCCCCACAGAAGAATCAGGTATCACACTCATGTCTACAACATTTTTTTTTTGTATATACTCTTTGAAATTTTTTGGTGGTTGTTAAAAGGAACAGAACACCCGTGACGCCGTACTGGGTTCTCAATCTCCCATCCTCAGCCAATACCAGATGCAGCAGGATAATACCACCCACCTTTCACCTGACCATCACTCTCCTGTCCACCACTCTTCTCTCCATTCCGACAGCGACACAGCCAGGTCTGACCACGAAACCCCTTGTCACAAATCACACCCCCCTCAAACCCATCCTATCCATGATTCACCCGACCACCAAAACATAGAACCCCATGGACTCGGTCCCATCTGTAACCACAGAACTTACCACCAACCACAACTCTCCTAACCACCACTTATCAGAGACTCAGGGAGACCCCTTGACGCCACCTGTCCACAACTCTCCCGTCCACCGGGCACAGGCCCCAAATGCTAATGACTACGTCATAACTGCTCCACCACCAACCAATGAGCCAATAGCTACTGACCAGCAGACAGTCTCTCCAAGGTCACCTAACCATGTCTCTGCGCAAACCTCTCCCACCCACCAGTACCCATCTGAAGCGTTTAACCCCACTCAAGTAAGCCCTTCACAACAATACACTATAATTGGTACCTTACCCCAGTTTGACTCCACCCCTTTTGAGAAACCAGCCCCTCTAGAGCTCATGTCTGGACCTGATAGCCACCTCCCCATCTATGATTCGTCAGCGGTTAGACACTCTCCTCCCTCACCTGTTGACCCCACCCCACCAACCTGTCTCCTCCGCCCCCCTTTTCTAACCACGACACCTACCTGCTCCCCTATCAAGCCTGCTGTCTCCCCAGGAGGGTTTTCTGGACACTCCTCCTCACCAAATGCATTTGCTGCAACTGCATTGCTCAAAGGGTCAACAAGTACGTTCCAGTCAACACCAACTGAGGGACCCGACAAGGTATTTGGTCTTACACTTCATTAAGACTGACTATCGTTTATGTGGGTCATTACAATCACTTCCACGGTTTGCAGGAGGGCTTCGGGAAGGAAGTTAGTAGCTCCAGCTCAGCGGACACTAAAGTACGGAGGGTTGTCTGTGAAGTCAACGTATTGCTCTTAAGACTAATCCATCCATCATCTGCATGTTTTAGTATCTTTTATAGAACAGACCTTCAATCATTAAATCCTTCATTTGCAGGCACGTACGAGCGATCAAGAGGTTTGCGAACTTAGTGACTCCTCGCCAGCCAAAAAAAAGGCTCCGCATTCACCATCTGAAGAGGAGAAGGATCTACATCAAGCACTCTGCCGTCCTGATTTCCTTAGGTATATGCTCATCGCTGATCCTCCTCTCGACCTTTGGAATAAGTTCTCAAAAACATTATCTTCAAGGAAAAAAGTGTAAGTACCCCCACCCCTCTGTCTGCTCATCCACATTTAGTTTTTTACGTTTAAACGTTCTGGTTGTTTCTGGGTACCTATGGCAGATTCCACGTTACACCTTCTAAGCTTGATTTCGACAATCAATTCCTCCTACAGCTAGCAACACCCAGTCAATGGACAAGCACACTGGTGAGGCCTTATTCCTATGTTAATATCATATCTAAGACATGCTAGCTGTGTATCACTGCTTCATAACCAATCAATTCCTTTATGCAGCACATGCGTGTTCTAATGCACATCCTGTCAGAGCAGCACAAGGAAGTACTCGAGTGTATGAATGCGTCTTTCACAAGTCCCCTCTTAACCTCACTGATGATGTCAAAAGATCGTCAATTCCAAGCCGCTGTCAGGAAAGAAAGGCTTCGTTGGGATCCGCGAATAATAGAACTGATAATGCTCCCTGGTAAGACCTGGATGAAAGAGGTTCACACGGTCTACACCCCTATGATATTGGAAGACAGGCATTGGGTTGGGTTAGCTATAAACCTCGGTGTTGGGCATGTTGAACTTATGGACTCACAGCCTAGCTTGTACGACGATGGAGAGATCTTAGCGAAAATCAAGCCTATTCTTCATATGCTCCCGTATCTTCTCCGCTATGTGGCCAAGTACACCTCCCGTGATCTGTCACCTTTTACTTGGCAGCGCATCTCCGGCACCTACCAAAACCTCCCCTCAGGTGACTGCGGCCCTGTCTGTGCCAAGTTTATGGAGATGCACCTTTTCGACGAGCTGGAGCCACACATGTCTGGGATCACAGATTACAATGTAGACAAGTTCCGTCAGCTCTACGCAATGGAAGCCTACAAATGCATCGTCATGCCAGCATACCCATCGTCCTACCAACCACCACCCCCCCTGCCAGAATACCAGGGTGATGAATAGTGTTCTCATCAGACTTTCGTCGGTTTCAGTTACAAGGCACCCTACCTTTTTTGTATTTACTAATGTGCCTTTTTAGCGGAGTGTTGAACTTATGATTTTTTTTTGTGGCATAAAAGCCAGTACTTTCTCCGGATGTAATCTATCTCTACCAACTTAGACTGTTGTTTTTCTTCCTTTTTGCTTATCAACTAATGAACTCGTATTGTGTATGGTATGGTCCACTGGATTTGCTTCCAACGTGTGGAGAAAAACAATCAAATTACAAACCACACAATACTATCCATCAATATATATTAAAACGGAAAAGATATCTACTAACCATCGTTTGCCGTCCACCTTATTCGAAATACAAAGATAACCAACCAAATTACAAACAACTGAATACTATCCTTCGTCTTCCGTCCACCAACATGGCCGGTTGGCACCTTCTAACCATCGTATCCCGTCCACCATAATATCAGGGGTCTACGGACACCATTGTTAAATCAAAAACAGTTAACCAAAAGTTAATGAAAAATTCATAAAAAATATATATAAAAATATCTCTAACCTTTAAGTAAAATAATAGATGAGATATGCTCACTGATCCCACTTCTCCTAAATCTCAGATCTAAAAAACCTCTCAACATATATTCACACCCAACCTCCACGAAATGGAAAATGTTAACGGAATCCCCACGGTTTGCCACTGCAGGTCCCCGACCATTGTTCTCACATCCAAAACACAAGATAACCCGGGAAGGAGATTTTTTCGGTGCGGAACAACTTTCGGGCAGGGACATATTTTCAAGTGGGTTGATGAAGCAACTTCAGAAGAGCTTGCCCGCGTGGCTGACAAACAAGCTACTCTCCAACTAGACTTGGTCCAAGTTAAGGAAGATATTCTCGACATCAAGAAAGATATCCAGGAGATTGTTGCTATTTTAGAATGTATTAGGTCTTCTAAGGTCTAGATCTGTTTTAAAAATGCATTAGCTTCCTCTGTTGTCTCTCTAGTAATTGAGTCATTGTATCAGTATTGTAACCCAGCTAGCAGCTACTAACCACTACAATTCAACCACATATATTCACCACCATATTGTGCAAATTTGGTTTTTTTTATTTTGAAATAACAACCAACTACACTAAACCACCAATTGTCTTCTACACTAAACCACCAAAAACACTATAACCCAAAACCCCAATAGTACAAACAACATTAACTTCTATTTCTTAATTTTGTCTTCCTTAGTCTAGTCTTAGTTCATAATACTACAAGCAAACACTATAACCCTAAACCCCAATAGTACTAACACAAACCCTATACATATCGAGACATATCACCACTACATATTTTCGGTTCTGCATAGATACATTTGCTGCGGTTAGGAACCGAAGTCGTGGTCGGATTGAAACACATAACAAACTCCCATAATCAAACATCCATAGTAAGCATCCAAACATCACAATCCTAAGAAACTTAATACATTACATCCGAATTCCAACATGACTAACATCCAGCCATTCACAACAAAAACAATTGCACATCCTCTGCCGTTGTATGCTCCCCAACTCAGCACATTCTTACTCCGGCACAAAATCATCAGTCTCTTTGGCGAACTGACTTCAATCTAGGGGGACCGTACAGTTGGTCCTGTTATGCCCTATCCCCCTGCATCTCCCACACCTATTCTGTTTTTCTTTCTTATTTGGACCCTGGCACATAAATTATGATTACCACTTACTTCATGATCACAAACTCAACAGTAATTGAGAACTACAAAATATAAGGACAAAACAAACTCACAGGTATCTCTCCTGTCGATAGGTGGCGTTTTATTTTGCGCCGTCCCGCTGGCCTCTTTGTCACTGGTGGCATCAACACCTTCTTCCTTACATCCTCTGGAATATCCTCATCCCGTGGATCACCTATTGGACTGATCACCCCAGCATAGGTTTCCTTCCAAGTTTCTGTCTTATACCATTGACCAACCAGTGTCCCATAAGGTACCCCAAGGTTGTCAGCAGCTAGCATCGCATGACCACAAGGTATCTTCATGTGGTCAAAATATTTGCAGGTGCATTTCTTTTGATCAAGCATGACACTGTCGTGACCACCAAACTTACCAACCACCTGACTGCTCCAAGACGAAACCGAGTTGATTTTGCTGCCAGTTATCATCGCCATGCTTTTTGTCATAACCTTATCTACCTCAACCGTCATCACCCCCCTGTGCCTCTCTGATTTTTTCCTACGAGCACTAAACCACCTGGTCATCATCTCTTGAATAAACATAACCAACTCAACAATCGGTGACGATCTTCCTTCCACCAAAGCATTGTTAAGCTGCTCAGCTATGTTACTTGTCATGATATTGTATCTTTCCCCTTTGCAGTGCGTCCTTGACCAATGAGACGTCCCAATCTTACCCAATGGCACAGTCACTGTTCGCACCCCTTATCTTGTCACAGTAGTTCCGGTAGTCACGCATCCTGTGTGCACAAGCAGCGGCCGTCACCAACCTTGCAAGCCCCTTGCATGAATATTTTGCATTCACATTCCTTGCTAAATGAACAATGCAGTAAACGTGATGTGCCTGTGGATACACCCTACAAACAGCTGAGGCGATACTAGTTGCTCTGTCAGAAATAATAGTGACACTGGGAGAATCAGCAAGAATCCTTTCCAGCTTTTGCAGGAACCACGTCCAAGCATCTGTGTCCTCAGCATCAACCACAGCAAAGGCCAATGGAAACACTTCGAAATTTCCATCCTGACCACTGGCGGTCAGCAACACGCCTTTGTATTTGCCGCTAAGGTGTGTGCCATCAACCACCAATACCAACCTCAGCTTCTTGAAACCTCGTATAGAAGCACCAAACGCCAAAAACATGTACACAAATCGCTCCACTCCTTCCTTGTCTACTTCAAACTCTATATCAGCCATTGTTCCCGGGTTTGCTAGTTTCAGCATATACAAATACTCTCCCAGCTTTGTATAAGAATCATCATCTGGTCCCCTTAGATCAAACACAGCTTGCTCCTTTGCCCTATAACACTTCATGTAAGAAGCTGATATCCTAAGATCTTCCAGCACAAGCCTCTGCAATTCTCCCACCTTTGGCCCTTTAGTTGGATCCTTAAATTTAGACTTGTACACTGCCGCTATTACTCGAGCAGTTCCTCGCTTCATGTATCCATTCCTAGTCTCTATCGGGCAGGAATGAACAAGCTGGGCTTTTCTAATCTCATAATAGCCAGTGCCCCGTATCTCATGTGCTGTTACTCACCAATCGCACCTTTCTTCCGGACACTCGCATACAAATGAATCAACCTTCGTCCTGGTCTGGGTGTATCTGATTTGGTTTTTTATGGCATAAATGGCCAAAGCGATCTGGCAATCCACTTTGCTCCCATAGACCTTTCCAACATGCACAACACCATCCGCCCCTTCAATGTCCAAACCCGGTATCTCAGCAGCTTCGTACTCTGTATCATCATACAAAGGAGGGATATCAAACTCGTCGTCGTCCACATCGCGGAGGTTCCGTTTAACAGATCTGCTACCACCACTACTCTGACCACGCTTATCGCAACCACCAATTCTAGTTTGCCCCATCCACGATAAGTCCTCCAGATGGACACCAGCCATAACATCCTCTCCATCCCATCCACAAGAAGCCCCATCCCCCTGCAATCCACGAGACGATCCACCGGTATTAGAACTGTTTACACGTCTTCCATCTTCCATTTTTACAGAACCAGCTTTATCTTTGCCATTGAATACTGCCTCTAGCGCATCTGTTCCACCCAGATCACCAGCAATCAGTGGTTCCCAGAAATGATAATCATATCCTTTTGGCCTAACGTCCCTGTCATCCACCTCTTCCGGTCCACTGTAACCACTCAAATCACTGTCCAAACCTTCACTGCAACCACTCAAATCAGCGGCACCGGTGGACTTACTAGCCGACTTCATTCTCGCTTCAAACCTCTCAACCTCCTCCACCAATTCAACATCTTCCAAATTGATGAAATTGGTTTTTGACCCCACACTAGACACGTATTCCCCATTCCCGCTATAACCGCCTCCAACCTTCTTCTTCTCTTTAGCCATCACAGGTGTCTCAAATGCAACACCCACACTTCCAGAGCCTTGGAACAAATCTCCTCCTACACGTTCCAACGTTGCAAACATATTCATTGACCCCCTAACCTTCAGATGCGTGAAAAAATACTTCAAACCTCCATTGTTAGTCAACACAACCGGCGGTGTTTTAATCCCTGTTGCAAGCTCCAAACTGTCAGGTGGCCAATAAGACAACGAAGCAGAAGACTCGAACTCCACCAAATCGAACTCGCGGAGAACACGACGTTCAAGCTCTCTTATGGATATTCCCTCCTCAACACCTACCATTCTAGCCATCCGTTTCTTGTCCACCAAGAACTCCCACTTCCCATCATTACCACAATACCATCCTCCACACATTACCAAACACATCTCCTCCATCTGCATATCACCACCCAAAAACCAGAAAAAAATTACACAGCAACCATAACAGAAAAAGATAACAAAACTTACAAAAACAGGAAAACATAGACTCAACAAAACAGAGACAACAAACACACATACAAGTCACTCGAACATACAGAACACATGCCCCGACCAAACAAACATCCATATTCACTTAACCAAATACAACGATTCCACAAAGAAAAAAAAACCCCACTAATCTTACTGGTTTTACTCGAAGGAACTGTTTCTTCAAAGCAACATTACACTATTCATTCACCTCCCTTTCCTGCGGTCTCACTTTTCTCTTCAGATCTAAGAATCTTTACCCGAAATTATGAGAAGTTATGAGAGGAGTTATTGCTTTTTACATCACGTCGTTTCCTTCTTAATTGCACCAAGCTGTAGCCTAATACACTATTATATCCACAGCCGAAGGATATAAACGATTTTAAATCTTTAAATCTGGACCATTAGATACAACCACAACTTATAGTTTTTCTGTACCCAATAAAACAACTAATGTACTTGCTCGCTTTAACATTATTACAACACTCCCTAACGCTAGTTACAAACCAAGTAACTAACAATTAGAAAGACAACGAGAGAGAGAAGCTAGAGTTACGCCACATAAAGGCAGTGGTGGTCAAACAAAAGACAGCTGTCTTGCAAAAGTGTGTCAAACTCGACTTGTGTCTCTAAATGAGAAACAAACTCAGATTGTGCCTATTTGTATAAGTATCTCTTATATAAATGAATCATGTGAATGGAAATGACAAAAAGTGAAACAAACAGCCCTGAGTCTTATAGCTCGACCGAGCTGAATCTTTTTGAGTCGAATCGGCTGATCACTTGTGTGGTTTTATTTAAACTAAAATCAAAAGCCGACCTCCCCCACCTACTCCTTTTTCCACCACTATTTTTCTCTCACTTTTTTTGTTCTGTTTTTAATATTTGGCTCCTATTTCTCCTTTTAGATTTAACTATTCTATTTCCCCAAAGAAAAATATTTAAACTCAGATCTATCAAAAATATAGATATAACACTCTGATAAAAGATACAGTCCACGGCAAATTTTCTTCTGAATTTTTTTATACAGACAGATCCGCAACCATAATGAACAGAATTATATGAAATAGTTTCCATATCACTAAAACTATATGATATAGTTTTTCCCCTTTATCAATTTCACAGATAATATATTATAAACAAAAAAAATTGTTATTCAATTTCCCTCATTTACAAAAAAATATATTATAAATTATATTTCAAAACAAAAGGCATTGTCAATTATAAAACAAATGATACAGACAGGGGCAATTCCAGACTAGTATTATAATGGGTGCACTAGTATTAATTTAATAAATATTAAATCATCAGTTAAAATCTTATATATTATTATATTATATTATATTATAAAGTAAATACTTGTTAGATCATACCATAACATATTTTAATATTTACTTTTCATTAGTTTTTCACTATTGTATTTATAATATTTAAATTTATTTTAATAAAAACAGAATAGATAATCATTAAATTTTTATATTTACAACAAAATATCTGTTTATATAAAAATGTTTTTTCTGTAATTTCTTATTAAAAATAAGAAGTTTGTTTAAAAGTAAGATAGTTTGTTGTTTTTTGAGATTAATGATAAACTAGTAATTAAAAATATACAATTCAAAACATCAGTATGTAGTTTTTGGAGTTTAAATTATTATTTTTACTTAATACATTAAGCTTTTTTATGTTTAGAAACTTTTAACAGATAAAGATTTTAAAACAAAATGGCTTTAAAATTCAATTTATATCGATTTCTTAAATCTTTTAAATTATGCTTAACTTGTTAAATACATTTAATTTGTTTTGTTTGTGAAGTTTATCTATTTTTGTGGGTGCAAGTCATAGATTATGGGTGTACATAAAAAAAAATTGTAAAAAAATACATTAATTTCAAAAAAAATTATGGGTGCACAGGCACCCTTCCCACACACTAGCTTCGTCCCTGGATACAGACTGGTCGAGAGAAAATAAAATGATTATGAAAAGAGAAAAATCTTCATTACAGCTCATGCAACTGTACTAACATGTTAATAATGAAAAAAAATTAGCATTATCTTGTTTTCTGATTTTAAAGGATGAACACGATGAAGGTTTTGACTTTTGATTACAGTACGCAATGTACTCCGTACTAACGTTTAAGAATAAGCTATATATACATATGATCTAGCTACTAAGCGTTCTAGAAGAATGGATTTCTCTTTGTTCTTGATTCTAATAATTTGGACTATATAAAATATATTTTTTTTGCTAAAAAACTATATAAAATATACAAGATTTAAATATAACCATGTATATATCTAGCTACTAGATATATCATGTGACACCTGCATGTGACACAAAATATAAAGTACATATTACAATTATAAACTCAAATGAGTAGTGCCTATAAGTTTAGGTATATCATGAATAAATCTATTGAGATTATGTACAAATATATTTAAAATAGTTTTGCGGGTTTAAGGTATGAATAATGATAGAATTGGTATATTAAAAATAGGCCACAGCTAATAGTAATAAATACAAACCGATACAGGAAACGTTTACTAATGAACATAAGATGATTACAACTTGAAGTGATCAATCTGGATGTCCTCAACTTCGAGCTTCTTGAAATCACTTCTGTTTCTCGAAACAAAGAACTTGCCCCAATTGCACTTTTTGTAACAAGGCTGGTTTTCTTCATTTATAAGCTCCTCCAATGGCTCAATGTTGGTTTCATGGGATGGGAAAAAGAATAGTGGAATTGAGAATCTCTCTTTGCTCGTGTTCACTAAAACTCTATGTTCTGCACTCCAATACTTGTCATTTGTCCATACCTAGTCCACAACATATGTCATCGAATCTAAATATAGTATATTGTTTTCTTGATTGATAGCTGGTTTTACCTGCATACAATTGCCAATGTTAATGATCAAAGCATCGGGGATCGGTTTCACTGGGATCCATTCTCCATCGGATCTACGTCCCACTTGCAATCCACCAACACTATCTTGAGCCAAAACGGTAAGAGCTCCTCCATCTTTGTGACGTCCAACGCCTAATGCAAGCTCAGGGTTGGGACAAGGAGGGTAATGGTTGAACCGCAAAATGCTCGTTTGTTCCTTGAAGTAACCCGATAACCGATCACCGAGTAAACCCAAGCTAATGGAGATAAGTTCCAAAAGCTTGAAAGCTAACTTCTCAACCTCCCTTGCATATTCTTGGCATATCTCTCTACAAGGAGGATTACATGGTAAAAATTCACTTTCAGGATAACTAAAAGCATACTAAACGGAATCTAATCAAACCCAATGGGCCGTAACCACTATTAATGGGCCGAACGAATGATTATTAACAATAATAATTCAGACAGATGCATTTGACTTTAGTTTGAGCGAGAGATTGGTCTGAAATGATCACCTGAAGTCAGAAGGGTGTTGAGGCCACTGGTTAGTGAGCTTTCTGAGCTCGGCGTCTTCTGGCTCTGGACTCGCCGGAACGATCGTGGGATCTTGCAAGAAAAAATCAAAGATCTCTTTCCAGTCTCTAACGTTCTTAGTGTGTTCCTCGTCGTAATAGCCCATAGGATTCACTTCGTCCCTTTTCACTCTCCTCTTCTCCTCCGCCGTTAGGCTGAAAAACTCCGCCGCCGTGTTCTCTACGCGGCGCCTTAAGTCCAACGGCAAGCCGTGGTTGATCACCTGGAAAAATCCCCATCTCTCGCAAGCTTTTCCGATCTCTGTGGCGATCGTGGTCTTGTCGGAATCGGGGTCTTGGAGAGACGAGAGGTCGATGGTCGGGATCTCGTCGGAGGAAATGAAGTCACCGGAGTTTTTGAGATGAGTGATGGGTCTGTTTTCGGGAGCTTGGATGAAAGCTTCGTCGAGTCCTCCCATGGCGGTTTTTGCGGTGATTCTTATGTTGATTTTTGGTAGTACAAAAGGCTAATTTGCAGGAGTATAAATATCAAAATAATTAGTCGTGCGGTTGAGGTTTGTTTAAAAACAATTTTTTAAATTAATTATCAAAGTTTTCAATTAATTAAAGAAAATGAATGTACACGAATTTATGTGAAAATTAGTTTTATTTTAATCACAGTAGGTTAATTAGTAATTATAGTCAGGAATCTTAATCACGGTAGGTTAGAAAAAGAGTTACCAAAACAAGCCAACTATGTATGTAGACGGAATCGTCGTCAAAAAGGTCATGAGTATTATTGTTTCCGATATAAAACTCAATCTCACTAGACACACACAATAACATGTGTAAGTTTAATTGGTTAACTAGATTCTGACCCACCCTTCAGAGGGCGGGTATATTTTTGTTGAAAATATTAATTTTATGTCATGAATATTTTTATACTTGATAAATTATATTTTGTTAAGAATTTTATGAAATTTATCTAAAATTACTGTATGAATAATTTTTGTTATTTTAAATATGACAAAAATTTTGAAGACTCCAAATAATTTTGATCGTATTTTATGACTTTTATTTATTAATCTACTGTTAAACTTGTGAATTATTTCACAGTGATTTTATTTTTAGTATTTTAATTTAAAGAAAAAGTTTAATATTTTTAAACTATTTTTTTGTCATAGACCCGTTATGTATTAATAAAATCTGTTTTTGTGTATTTTAAAAAGTTTATATGATTTTTTATTTTAAATGAAACTATTTTTTTAAATATTTGAGAACATTCGGGTCTTCAGAATCCAGATTCTGACCCGCCCTTTCAAAAGGACATGTATATTTTTTGTTTAACTTTTTCTAGATATTTAATTGTAATACTTGTGTTTTTTTCTTAATCATATTTTTTTGTAGTCATATATGTGTATAAATCTTAATCAAAACTTATTTGATTTACTGTAGAAATAATAGTAATTTAAAGTTGGCCGGCATATACTCGTTTTTTTATAATTATAAATCTATTTTTTGTAATCATATTTATCTATTCAGATTAGGCCTAGGCATCTGGTCCTCGGATCAGGTCTTATTGGGTCCGCATCTTTCGGTTCCTGAAAATTTAGATTCATATAGATATCTATAGTTTTTCAGGTCTGCTCGGCCAAGAGCTTGTCGAACTCTTGTCGGTTCAAGTATATAATTCTAATATACGTAAAACACTCGTAATTTCAGTTTTATTTCGGATTCAGGTTGATTTGGGTATATAGGACCCGAAAAAACCTGACATATCCAAACTGAATTTGAAAACTCAAAAAGTATCTGCAAATCCTAAAAATACATGGAAAAAATATATCTGAAACTTACACAAAATCAGATCCGAAAACTCGAAAGGTATCTCAAATTTTACCCGAACACCCAAATTATATTTTTTGGAAATCTAAAATTTACCCGAAACCTGAAATTATACCTAAAAACCTGAATCTGAAATTTTTAAAAATATCTGAAATATCTAAAATACACACAATCATCCAAATTTACCTAATATATAATAATTTTTGAGTATTTCGAATACCTGATTGAGTCTCTTGTAGGACGTAGATCCAAACCGAGACTTGTGGATCCCCATAAAAAAAGATCCAATAAAATTTTTAGCATAAACTCGAATCTGAACTTGTATTTTCGAATCCGTTCTAGTTTGGTTTTTCGGGTCTGGTAAAATGTTAGACCTATATTAAATCTTGATTTGTACTTGAAGCGCATATATAGTGTTGTTTTGTATTTTTCTGTAAATATGTCTGAAATTAATTATTACTATTTTATTATTAACTTTCTAATCATAAATTTATGAATACAAATTGAAGATTTATTTTAAATTTTAAATATACTAATTTTTTAGTTTATTAAAAATATTGCAATACAAACTATAAATAATATACATATAAATATATATATATATATATATATATATATATACATACAGTTATGCTAAAGTATAACACATACCATAAAACCATAATTTTATATAAGAATTTGTATAGCATATTAATATATTTATGCGTGTGTTTGATTTTTTTAAACATGATAATCTTAAAATGTGTAGTGGTGTAGTGACAATTATAATCTAATATGTTTTTGCAGATATCTATATGTTAAATATTGGCAGTTAATTATTAGGAAAACATGATTATAAATAAATGGACTAAACAGTTATTAATTGGTCATGCTGGAAAATTAATAGTATTGATGAAGAAAAGTTAATTAAAAAATAGTTAGTACGTATATCATATTTTTTGGTTAAAACTTCCAAATGATCATAGATCCGTACATCATAATATTGGGTTGAAATATTTTTTTTCTTTTGAATTACCAAGAAATTCGGCTGAGGCCATCCTTTGGATCCAAAACCAGATCAGATCATGTATGTTAGTTTCGTTCCAGCCGGAGATTTCTGATACAATGACCAGACTCTTGAGTTAATGACTTCTTGTCACTATATGAACTACATTATGTTGTTTTCTTACTTTTGTTTCTGTCATTACATGAAATTAAGAAAGCGTCAATTTTCACTACTAATTCGGGTTGTTATCAAAACCTCACAAACTTCCATTAAACATTATCAACTTTATTGTTTCTGACAAAGACTCAGTCTCACACACATTATTACATTAATGGCTTACATTGAGATCATAGCTTGAAAAACCCAAGTCACACATAGTACCAGTAATTCTATGTTACAATTTTGAATTCATCGATCTGAATGTTTTGGATCTCGAGCTTTTTAAAATCGCTTCTGTTTCTGCTGACATAAAACTTGCCATATTTATATCCTTTGTATCTTGGAGGGTTTTCAGGACTCAGAAGCTCTTCTAATGGTTTCACTTCCACATCATGTGAAGGCAACAAGAAGAACGGTATTGAGTATCTTTCCCTTGTTGAGTTCACCACCACTCTATGTTCTGCACTCCAGTACTTATCATTCGTCCATCCCTAATAGTATATATAGTCATTACAATTCGATATTTAATTGTATATATTTTTCAAATGAGATATAATATGAAGAATTTTACCTCCATACAATTGCCAATATTGATGACAAGAGCATTAGGGACAGGTTTAATAGGAAACCAAACACCGTCCGATCTACGACTAATTTGTAACCCTCCAACTTCGTCTTGAGCCAATAGACTTATAACGTCTGCATCTTTGTGGTGGCCTACACCTAGAGCTAGGTCAGGCCGTGGACATGGTGGATAACGATTGATCCTGAAAAAACTCATTTGTTCTTTGAAGTAATCATGAAAACGGTCTTTTGGTAAGCCTAAGCTTAATGAGATGAGCTCTAAAAGTCTGAACGCTAGTTTTTCAGCGTGGCCTGCATATTCCTGACATGCCTCCCTAGAATCAAATTAGACCAACAAAAAAGAGAGAAGAGATTAGTTTACACCGTTGAAAAAGAAGATTTTTTCACCAAATTCTTGTTTGATATGTCCTACGTGTAAGTTGTAACGTCACATATGCAGCGTTGGAAGATAGCGTTCACGTGCCTTCAATAGATTTGTGGAAAAGTGATGAAGTTCTGATCATATTGGGATTTGAAGTTTTTGTTTTCAAGTTTGTATTTTTAATCGAAAATAGAGAAAAATAAATCACGAATAAGAAAGAAAACAAAGTAACTTGGTTACAAAATTGAAAGAACACTATAGTGTGTATATATATGTTAGACTGATGACTGCATATTATGTATAGAACACCATTATCCTATAATTTGATAAATAAATTTAGTATATAGTTCATCATTTAAAAAAAAATCATGTTTAAGGTCAAATTATTAGAAATATAAATATAAATATATAATATCTAAACTGGAGTAGGTTAGTTGCCTCTCATAATCACAAGTTCATGTAAATTAAAAAAACTGACCTGAAATCAGAAGGAAACTGAGGCCACTTGTTATAAACAACTCTTAAACGATCGTCTTCAGGATCTATGGAAAAAGGCATAACCATTGGATCTTTGAAATAAATATCAAACACTTCTTTCCAGTCTCTAACGTTCTTCGTGTGTTCTCCATCATGATACCCTGCTGGATTCACCTCGTCTCTCTTTACTTTGATCTTCTCTTCCATAGGCAAATCGAAAAATATCTTCACCGTCTCCTCCACACGCTTCCTCGCATCGCAAGGTACACCATGATTGATCACCTGGAAAAATCCCCATGTTTCACATGCATCACCTATCTCAGAGATCACGTTTTGGATATCTTCAGGGTCGTTGAGACGTGAGAGATCGATCACGGGTATTTCTTCCGGTTGGTTAGGGATGGAGTTGGAGTTTGATCTATGCTCTGGTGCTTGGATGAAAGTTGGATCAAGATCCTCCATTTGCTAAGTTTGGAGCAAGTCAAGAGAGTCTATGCTATGTCTGGATGGAATGTAGCTAACTATATACCACTTTAGTTTTTTTTTCTTTTAATTGTAATTCTATATAAATCAATTTTGTTTGTATGCGTATGTCAGTATCAATGATATGAGAGTAAGATATCTTTCTTTGACGAAACTCAACTACTGAGACTTTTTCTCGTTGAATTAGTTTTAAAATTAGTATTAAGCCGGTCAGAAGATATATATCGAATCATATGAAGTAATTAACAAGTTAATTGACAAATAAAAAATAGATCAGAGTCGAAGTTAAATTAGGGTAAAATTATGTGTTAGAAATCTGGACTAACAAAAGATACACATATTCTTAATATATTCTATTTTTATTTTATAACTAAATACTTCATCTGTCCCATTTTAAGTGGTGTTTTAGGATTTTTACTTTGTTTCATTTTAAGTGATGTTCTCACTAATCTAGGTAGAATTTAATATGATTTGAATTTTATGACCAATGTATTTTTATGTTACTAAGATAAACTACATAAAAATATATGTTTTCTTAATCTATGTGAAATAACCTAAAACATCACATAAAATGAGACAGAGGGAGTATCTTTTAGTTATGATTTTTTTTTAAGCTAGACTGGATGTGTTTTTCTTATCGTTGAAATTTGAAAGCTAATTTAATAAGATTGTTTTTTTAAAAATAATCTGGTGTATAACTTCCACCGAGATGAGTCTAAATTAGCGGTAAGTGTCTATATCAGTCTACTTATCGGTTGGAGTATACCTCGATCACCGGAAACTGTGTCTTCCAATATATGCTGACTTACTTGTCGTTATAAACAAGGAAAGTGATTCAAATAAGCAATAATTTGTTTGTCAAACTAAAATGTTCAATCTGAAGCTAGTTGAGAACACTTGAGACATAAGTTAAAAATATAATAGTTGCCAATAAAGACCAAAATTAAAATCAACTACCCATTATATATCTAAGTTGACAATTCAAAGATGGTTTCTTAAGTATAAGACCGTACGAAAATCATATTGATGGATTACTCTGAAAAGTAAACGAAAATGAACTTTGAGACCACAAAGGTATATGAAATACAAAGGAAACCAAAAAGATTTTGATGAATTTAGACTATAAACATAGAACTAAATATTTATATGTTTAAATCACTTGTAATATCTACTTATAAATTACAAAGGTCAAATTTGTAAATGTATTTTATTATAAATTTGGTTAATGAAAAGTGTAGACCAACGTGCAAAATATTATAAATAGTTCGTTGGTTTAATGGTGTCAGGAAACATTGGTGGTGGTGGTGATGCATATTGAAATCCAATGTTTGATAGGAGACTGAAATCATCGGCACTAGGCCTGGGCACGGATCGGATATTCGGGTTTTTGAAGGTATTTGTGATTTGCTTCGAATGTTACGGATATCTGATTTTTCGATTTGCTTTGCTTCGGAAAAATACGGATATTCGGAAAAACGGATATCCGGAAAATAAATAGATATTTGCGGATATTCGCGGATACTTACGGATCTCTCATTTGTTTTGATTAATACAAATAATCTTAAAAATTTGATACAAATTTGTTTTGTAAAATATATTTTTTGCATGATATAAAAGATAAAAATTAAAAAAAGCAATGAATCTTCATATTTTGTAAATTTTTAAACTTAGTTAAAATTATAATAACACAAAACTTAAAAAAAAATTATAATTATCGTAAATATTTTCTCTTCCTTTTATGTAATACTTTTATATAAGTAATAATATGAATAGAATCTATCAAATAATATATTAGAATAATAATTATATAATTTTATACATTTAAAACTTTAAATATAATCAAAATATACATGTATTTATATATTGACGGATCGGATCGGATATTCGCTTCCCAAAATTTTAATATTTGTGATTTGCTTCGATTTTGACGGATATTGAATTTTAGTATTTGCTTTGCTTCGAAAGCTTACGGATATTCGGAATTTTCGAATCGAATAGCAACGGATAACGAGAGGAAAACGGTCAGAAGCAGACCAACAAAACGGTTGTTGCTCACGTCTAACTCATTCATAAATGTCAGTTTTGAAAAGCTTTTCGGAATAATTCCGTAAAATCTGTTTGAATTAACGTGAAATACGTGACATAAGTCAACAAATCTAGTTCGGGAGGCAAATACCGGACACATGGTTCATATCAATTCCCGCCAGACCCATTATGTTTGGGTCATCAAGTGTGGCCGGTGCAGTACACACCTTTATAAGAACACACGTTTGGACCTACCCAGTTAGCTGATGTGTTTGAGGGATCAAAATACATTGATTTTTTCAAGCTTGAAGAGATATATTCATAAGCCGGTTATTAGTGAATTTCAGGTCTAAACCGCCATATTTTCCTTTTCTATTTTGATAAAATGTAAATGATTATAAACTCACTTTTGTAAGGATACGAAATAGCAAATTATTGTAGCTAATACAGAATTCGTTTACAACGGAACTTTTGTTTGTTTTACCTCATTCAAAAAAAATAAAACCTATATTTTTACACTGGAAAAGTAAAAAAAAAAAAAAACTTTTCTCAGTGTTGTGAACATGTTTCTTCTAGTTGGCGTTTGCGTTTTGAACTTTCAAAAACGCTAAAACAAATAAGAATATTTGGTCCTATAGTTTCTGATACTATATGCTATTTCTTTTCTCAGCATGATGGGAACTGTTTCTTAAAAAAAGATGGGATAAAGTAAACTAACAAAATAAAACGTCAAAAGCCGCTTAGATATACGAATTGCTGGAAAATAAATTGTTGAAAGACAAAGTCGTTTTTAGTTGTATGGCACTAAAAGAAAATTTCCAAGGATATCAAGAAAATGATTTCATCTAGTACACTATATCTGTTACTATAATTCCTTTTAAGAAATATCAAATAATATACCTGTGATGACATGAACATAAGAATTGTTCAATTTGTCAACACCTTGTTATTTAGTTCTACACTTCTACTATATAATTGTTTTGTAAACGCAATATATTTTCATCACAACCTTCCAGTAACTTGAAAAATATGGAGAGCAAAACCAACAAATACTTAGCCCTGATTCTTGTTACATTCTTGATCAGCCTGTACTACCATCCTATCTCCGCCACACCACAACATGGCCATGCCCATTTCGTGCTGGTTCATGGGGCAGGTCACGGGGCATGGTGTTGGTATAAACTCATACCAATATTGAAATCTCAAGGCCACAACGTAACTGCAGTCGACTTAGCTGCATCCGGGATCGATCTAAGTCGGGCTGAGACTCTCACGTCGATCAACGAGTATATTGAGCCATTGATGGACCTAATGAAGAGTCTAAATGTGGATGAAAAGGTGATTCTGGTGGCACATAGTTTTGGTGGGCTTGCTATTTCTAAGGCCATGGAGTTATTTCATGATAAGGTTCATATGGCTATTTTCGTTACTGCCCTAATGCCTGGCCCGACCTTCAATTTCACGTTTCTTTCTAAAGGGGTATGCTACTAATTGCATATTTCACTTCTACAGTAACATTCCTCGTTTACATAGTTTCAAAAATAATAATCATCGTGTGACACTCTTAAACTTTTTATAAGTTGGTGAGGTGGCAAGCTCCATTACTAGACATGAAGTTTATATTTGGAGATGGGCCTGATAAACCTCCTACTCTTTCCATTGGAGGTCCACTTTTCCTTTCATTAAATATGTATGACCTTAGTCCTAGAGAGGTAAACATACACAAAAATTTATCACGTAACTGGAAATAATAATTTTATTTTCATTTTTCTATACTTATATATATAACCACTTTTGGACTCGTACAATGTATGATTTGAAGGACGTTGAATTGGCGGGTGCATTGGTTCGGCCACAACGTTTATTCAGCAACGAAGATACAGACACAAGTCTTGTTCTCACTCCCGAGAGATACGGATCGGTAAACCGGATCTTTGTAGTGTCCGAGAAAGACAAAACGTTAATGAAAGAGTTCCAGCTCTGGATGATCAAGAACAATCCTCCTAACCACGTTGAGCATATCCAGGATTCTGATCATATGGTCATGATTTCCAAGCCGTTGGATCTTGGTGACCGTCTTCTATCTTTGGCTAAGAAGTTTGCTTGAAAATATTCCACATTTGATTCAACATGTTGTTGCGAGTCCTAATGGTTGTCAATTCTACTATGCTTATGTTGAACAAGCCATCATGGTGTGCATATTTATATTTTCGTGTGTGATATCACTTTATATTTGGTTTGACTTTTCAACATTTGCAATTCCGACTAAATTATTTCATAAATGATAAACTAATCAAAGTAAGTAGGCCACTTTAATTAGGCTGCCATTATGGAATCTGGATCATGAGACGATTAAAATCTAATGAATCGAATTTTATTGTTCCCTGAAAAACTAGATGAAATCAATCTTATAAAAAACAAAAATAATATGTAAATTAAATGCGATAGGAAATTTAATTCAGAGATCTATTAACTTGAACATGGATAAATATTTCATCTGAGACCTAATTCGTGTCAAGAACATACTCACGATTCGATCCGGTAGTCCTAAAGTTTTGAGACATGTTTTCTAGAAACCAATTAACTTAATTTACGCACCTAAAAATTTATTCCCAGCATTGTTTCTCCACAGAAAGTGATACATTTTTTTTGACAACACAGAAAGTGATACTTTTATTTCTCTGTAGTAAAACTTTTATTATTTGTTCTCATTCTCTACTTTTTTTTTTGTAAACTTTCTCATTCTCTACTTGCAATGGATGGAGTTCTTTTTTTGGAAAAATTGTCAATAATAGATTAGTAATAATGTAAGGCATAATACATATTATATGGTAACGAATATACACAGTTTTGTAACTGCAATTTAAATAAGGTGTGCTTAGTAGCTTAAAATGATCTTAAAGACGGTTAAAGCGATTAATACTCAAAAAGTTTTATAAACATCGACGATCGATTCATCTGTAACTCTTCATGATTCACTTGGTTATATTTATACACAAATCAACAACATTCCAAAACGCCTCATGGCACGAGAGCCAAACGAGGCCAAAACTAAAGAATAAAAGTTTAACAAACACAAAAAGCTCATCACATGAATCCAACAAGAGGAATGGGAACGTCGGCGTAACTGTTCCGGCGAACATCATGAGCTGACGGAAGCGCCGGCGGAGGCTTACGGAAAGCTTCTTCCACTGTTTCAGCCACGGTGGCTACAAAAGAGACGGCAGTCTTCACTAACTCGATGCAGATCTCCAGCTTTTGAGACACCATATTGTGTTTAATTTGTAGGAGAAAACTAAAGATGTACTTTTTCTTTTTGTGTATTGCGCTTTTGAGGTATGCGTGTTTCTTCTCTCTATGTTTTCCGCGTCTCGAGAGCTCTTATCTTTGTGAGGTCTTAACTTGCAACAGCCGAGTTATATTTATACACGTTTACGTAGAGCCATACAATTATTCTTGTGGATTATGATGAAAGTTTTAATATTTGATTTATAAAATGCCATGTGGCGTTTGGTTCTTTTAGCATTTATTTCTGGGAAGATGCATTTGTTGTTGTACTTTGGTTCATCCGAAGAGCCAAATATTCTTTGGGGGCATTTCTATACTTACTATGTGTAAGTACATGCCTAACGCATTACGCATGGTGATTAGGGATAGGCCTAATTAGGGATATACGAATATTTTGATTTGTATATATGCAACTATGTTTTCGGTATAATTTTTAAAGATACAAGTAGAAGTGTAAAAATGATCTAATTCGCTCAACTTAGCTTAAATCATAGTGAATTTGGATTTTTCACAAATTAGTTCAATTCAACTTATCTATTAAATTTCAACTTGAATTTAGATCGTTTAGATCATGAGTTACATGAGGTAAATCGCGATCTAATATAAAAATAATTATAAAATAGAATGTTAAAATAAGTTCTACAATATTTTTTCAAAACTTAAATATTAAACATCCAAAACATTAGTATTAAATTCTAAATACAAAAACAACACCTAAAATAAATTAAATTAAAGCTAAACTAATGATCTGAAATCCTATTCTTCTTGAAACTTCTGAGATGATTCAATCTTCAAAGTTTTCATTTGTATAAGTCATAAAATTAAAATACAACATTTATAAATATTTCATGTTAATTAATAACAAAATATAAATAATTAATTTGAGATATTAGATGATGAGTGATTTTTCACATTTTCTATATATATCTAAAAAAATTGGTTTTACAATTTAATTGTAAAAGATAAATATGATAAAATATAGAATTTTTTTTTTTGCATAAGAAAAATAGGTACTAATATATATATTATATATAATTTTCAGTATAAAAGTTACCAAACATATAAGTTGGCTCATATTCATTAGTGGTTGTTCATATAGCTCACAATCTAATTTAAGCTCATTCTTTAAACTTATATATATTAAATAAATGTATAAAATAGAATTCATACTCATAAAAAATTAAGTTGATCTGAGCTATCTCATGAAGTATAAAATTTTGGCACCCCTAGATACAAGCATGCAACTAAATGCTATAAGGTTACTTTTAATCATGAGGGGTCTCTCGAAAAGGTTTTAAACAATAAAATAAGTAAACCAAATTTATACATTTCATTTGAGATATTCATAAACTTTTTTTGAATATCTCATTTGGCATTTCATTTGAGATATTCATTTGAGATATTCAACACCAGTCCAGAATAGACATTTCATTTGAGATATTTTTAAACTCTTTTTGATAAACCTAAAAACACTTGTCTTGTTATAATTGCATTAGCATTTTTTCTTTAAAATTTATACAAATAATAATTAATTTAAAGTTTTATAGATGCTATGATGAGATATTTTTGAGAATATCTAACTACTAATGATGCTCCGTACTAATGAAAAAAGAATATATATATCTAACTGGATCACATTATTTATTTTAGTTATAAAATAACTAAATCAGGACATCCATCAACTAAAATTAGAGATCCTATAAATAACTTTTTCTAAAAGCGACAAATGACTTTTTTTTATATAACTATAGGGATCTGATGACCGACTAGTTCCACGAAATCTACAATACTCCACGTATTTTTACGATTTAACACTAATTTAGATGTTCAATGAGAATCAAATTTATTCGCTGTATTGAGATTATCTTTTAAGCGCCGGTGGTCCAACACGTTGGTTAAAAATGACTTATTCTTTAGTTTTTTGGGGGTATGGTTATTGTGTAGTTTAAGATTCATATAAATAGATCGTTTATGATAACATGTTCATGTTTATAATCCACGTGAAAACTTATGGTAGTTATAATTTTATTTTAAGATACAGCTCACATATATGTATATCTTGCACTAGGTTGGTTGATATGGATCAGGATGAAAATTCTGCACCAATAGGAGTGAAGGACACGGGGGACATCAAGACAATTAGATGTTGTTTTTGACTGGAATTTCAATATATATAATTGTGACCAACTTGCGTGGATATATAACACTTACAAAACTTCATGTCCCCTTTGCAGTGTAATGCTGACTAAGATTTTGATTAATATAGACATGCACATATACATCAGTAACATCACATGATGTAAGTTGATACTTTATTATGAGGAATCAAATTGTTATCAATACAAAAGATCAAAAAGTGCTGATCAATAAAGTGCACAAGATAGTGAATTTTTTTTTCTTTATTCCGAATTATTGACAGTTGTTTATCCCATAAAGTGGAAACTGTGTCATTAAGTTTGTGATATTTGCAAATAACAACATGGCTTGTTACTAAAACAATAAGATCGTCCTATTATTCAGATCTAATCTAAAACCAAACTCAATCAAACTTACCCAAATTATTGAATAAAAAATAAAAATCCAAACTACTTGATGAGGAAGAACAGTTTGTTTAATTGTGTCCAAACTTTCATAAATATAGCTAAACACTCACACAAAACCTTAGGAAAGCAAAGTTACCTGAAACAAGAGAATTTAGGGTCTTAAATAACAAATTAAAGATTGGGGTGGTTAATTAAATTAAAATAATTCGTGGGGTTGAAACGAAATTCAATAGAGTAGTCGATGGGACGTAGCACCAAACCCATAAGATGGACAACTGAGAAATATTATTACTAAAAATTTGCTACGACTTGAAAGGATCATCTAAACTATTGTTTCTTAAACTTTAAACTTAATTAAACGAAGCACTAAAATTATCTAACATTATGTTTGTTCTACGAGACCATGAGAGGCGTGCCACGTGTTTTCGTCGTCGTTGTTAAAGTCCCTCCAACCTTTATCTTTCAAAATCAAATGTAATGTCATCTCTAACCATTGGTGACATTTTAAATGTTTAGTACCTAAGAAAAAAAGAAAACATTTAAAAGGTAACCAATAGACAGCATAGAGAATCTCATTTCCAGATTCTACTGCCTACAAAGTGATGACTACATCAATGATATAGTGGAAACTCACTTAACGTTTTCATATTTGTTTTTCTTTAATGAAAGACACGCACAAGCAACGATAACCTTGAATGTCTGTTTATCAACTTGGATATGAGATAATGCGGAATTCGTATTATATTTGCATGCAACATGGAGTTGGATTTCATGTTCCAATAACTCTGAAGTCTAATATATACAATAAGTAATACGAATTAAACAAACGTAAGAAAATCTTGTGATGTATGTCGACCTTTAACGACCACATCCTCCTCTCTGATTATTCTTCTATTCCATAATCTTATCCACTTCTCCCCCGAATATATAAAAAATGCTCTTGAAAATTTAACTAATTGAGATCATAAAATAAAAATTGATGACGATCGCGTGTACTTTTAGCTTTTGTATTGTTCCATTTCAAACCAATTTTAACAATTATATACTTATATGTCTACAAGTACGTATATACAATAATACATTTCAGATGCAAATATGGAATTTAGAAATAATACATAGTGATCAATATTCAGGACCACCAAAGACTTTATTTCTCTTCTTAAATATAACGTACCAGATAAATAATTATTGGTACAACTTTTTTTTTTGTTTTCTAGCACAACTGTAACAAATATTATAGAAAACAATTTTTTATTTTTCCATTTTTGTTGGTTTCTTCTTAGAACTAAAATCAATCTTTTTTTGTTATTGTTGAAAAATGTCCATATTGATAAAACTTAAGCAATCTTGTATTTAAGAGCATAATTAACCCTGATTCTTAACAAGGGTTTAACAAAAAAAAAATATAAATTAATTGTGGGTCCCACAAAGTATTAAAATCTCATCTCTTTTACCTCTCACGCAAGAGGTGAAACATAACAACTCTTAGACTGTTCTTGGGCCCCACGTATCCATGATTGGTCACTTTTAATTTTTTTTTTTTTACTTCTAACAAAAAAGAAAGAAAAATAATAATAGAAAAAATATTAAGATCCCTTTAGGGATAATCATGCTCTAAGAGATTCTAGACTAACAGTTATACTTAGGGTCTGACTGAAAAGTAGTTTTAGCAAGAACATTTAGCGATTGTTAATTTTCTTTTCAGTTCAACTTAACTTTTGCTAATCAAACCAACTTACCTCTTTTACTCCTGTTACTTTGTTAGAGGTATATAGTTCACTTTGAGTGTGATTGGTAAAAGTGAGAGTAAAATGGAGTAAATGAAATGGTGGAAAAGGGAGAAAAATTAAAAAAAAATGGAAAGTGGAGAGAAAATAAAACCCAGCTCAAATCTTATATTCTTTTAAGCTATAGAGTAAAAACTAGCTCTGAATGTACAGTGAGTAGTTGAAAAGATAAAAAGTTACTAGTTAACCTGATTTGTATGTTTTTGGCTGAACATAGAATCAAAGCCAATAAATAGTTTGTTAGCTGTAAAAATTTATGTTTTATCCATCTTTTGTCTCCGGGTGATACATGTTATTACGCTGGCTTTTAACTCCGGAAGGATAGGCAATGTCCTTGCCGTCTTTGTTTGTAAACTTTGTTTGATCCAATCTTAATCTACCAGATGACAAAAAAAAAATCAAAGCCAATAAATTATGTTGAACTTTCATTTATTTTCATAACTCTACCTCTTTTCCTCTTAATCACTCTATTTAAATAACTTTCATTTACTCCAATATTCACCAGTTTATGCAACCTCCAATCAACTTAACAAATGTTCCAATTCAGTAGAAATTAAACGAATAACAAGCTGCGACATCTCACCATTGTCACGAATCCTAAGTCACATATCACCAAATGAATATTGGAGAGTTACTTGAGATTATAGCTCTTTCTTCTTCTTTTGCGCCTACTAATAAATCTGGAGAGGCTTATCAAGCTCTCGAGAGTCACCATCTGTCACTTCAAACCCTCTTTCCCTTTTGAAGATCACCTCCTTATATTTAAACCTGGAGAGGCGTAAGCCAAGTTGGTCTTTGATAGTTAGACACCCAGTAAAATCGAATTTCAAAACTTGATTTTGTTATTCAAGAGAATTAACCAACTTTAATCTTCGTCATTTCTATATACATAATAGTTTTGGCAGTACTCTCGCAACATCAGTGCAAGTTCCTTGCACAGCGTCCTCGCCTTGTTGTTGGCAACCGTTTAGAGAAGTCAAATTTCTCTACCAACAAAAAGTACGCTTAGGAAGAACAACTACATTAGGCCTGGTCATTTTACCCGGACCCGAAGACCCGACCCGAAACCGACCCGGAAAAACCCGGTCCGGGTAGGAACCGATCCGATCAAATTATCCTATCGGGTCTTGTTGTAGAGGACCCGCGGGTCTTGGACCCGACCCGACCCGAACCCAAAACCCGACGGGTACCCGAATTAATAATGTAAATTAAATAAAATGAATTTAGAGAGAGTCCACGACGGGTTATTTGTCTACAGAACAAAGGGATCAGCCATTAGGAGACAACCAATTATTGATCAATCTCGCATAGTTTAGTATATATACACATTTTAATATAATAAAAACACAAATTTTAAATAAAATGTCAAATATTTTCGGATATATTAATATTTTCAGATGCTTTTAAGGTATTTTTAGATATTTTTTAGGTCGAACCCGAACCGAACCCGACCCGAACCCGACCCAAAACCGAACCGATAAATTCTAATTACCCGAATGGGTCCAACTATATAAGACCCGATCCGACCCGAACCCGGTACGACCCGAACCGACCCGGAACCGAAAATTTGAAATTACCCTATCGGATCCTAAACTCGTAGACCCGAAGAACCCGGACCCGAAAGGACCCGGCCCGAACCCGACCCGACGACCCGAATGCCCATGCCTAAACTACATAAACAAAAGTTCCATGAAATCCATGTTTTTACGTCAGATGATTTAATCATACATAATTCTGAAAACCAGATTAAAAAAAAGGACTAGAACCTTTAGAGCGAAGTCGTAGGAATTAACAAGAAAAGTGGAATCCAGAGACAAAAAATTGGGTTTAAAGAAAGGGTAGAATACAAACTAAAATGTTCAATACTAACAGAAAAGTAAAAGAATTGCATGAGATATAAATTAAAATACAACCCAGGCGGTCAACATCACCTTGCTCAGCTTGAACACTTGTTGTATGTGCCAACAACTATAGAATTTAGAAACCCCAATTTTGTCATCCTAGTACACGAAAAAGGGGGCTTAAAATGTTCACTTAGAAGACTGACATGTAAAACTTTACTATAAACTCAAAGAGACAAGACTATAAAGAGTTAAAATGTCAAACCGTACTTGCATACAGAAGAGAGAAAGCAGATCCAGTTGGTTCCGGCGTACGGCCGGCGCGTGAGCGTCCGTGCCGTCGCCGGAGTCGTTTGTCTTTGAAGTTTATTCATCCGCTCCTTGTCTTCTTCCCGTTTCTTCCGGTGTCCGCTTTGTTTAAGCTCTGGACAGTCACCATCCGCGGTAGTTTCTGATCGTGGAGTGAGGACGCGGTTGTTGGAAGTCACGGCGCGGCGAGGTTTTCATAGATGGGATTTTTCCGGGAGGTGGAGGCTTACATAGATCCATCGCCGCCGGTCTTTGTTCTCCGCGAGGTGGAAGCTTCCATAGCTTCACCGACGTCGGTCTAGTCTCTGGGGCGTGGAGGCTACCACAGCTCGCGTCGTCGGCTTTAGGGTTTGTTTTTAATAAGTTGCGGTGTGTAAAAGGTGATGGGCTCGTGGGTCGTGATGGGAGATCTCGGTTGAAGCCGAAGATCTACGGCGATGGTGACGAAGCTCAAGAAGAAATAGCGGTGGAAAAGATGTTTCGTGGGCGGCACCTTATCTCTTGCGGTGGTTCGTTATTGTCGAAGGAATAGCTCTCGCTTGGCGATTAATGCTTTCCACTTCAGAAACCCCAAGAGATGGAGGCGCTCGCGGTGGATGTAGTGGAGTTGAGAACTCCGGTGTAATCCGGCGAAGCGCACGGTCGTTCGCGGACGGTGGTGAGAAACGGAGATAACGAGAGGGCTTTTGTGACGCGTGTCATCTCGGATCTGAGGATGAGTACACGTGGCGCCAAAATCGAGAGGAGATCTATGAAGAGCCGACGTCGTTTTGCGTTTCGAGTTGTCTGTCTGCTCAAGTTGGGCCGGGTGTTGTTTGGTTCAATTGGGGGATTTTAGTCTGTTTGCTCCTCTGTGGGCCTTGTAATGTTTTGGGCTTTAGCCCCTTTTTTAATCAAAATCTTTGACGAAAAAAAAAAGAGTTAAAATGTCACAACTACATCTGGCAGCGATGGAGCCAAGGCGTTTTGTAGAGTTGAATATAACATTAATAGCTGTCTCTACAAAGACAATAACAAAAGCGAGACCAAAACATCCATTACACTACTCTACTCCCTCTAACTAGTCGGGTTCTTTATTAAACCCGACCCGATTAAAGTATAGTAGTTCCGAGTCCAATTGTCAACCTTGATTAATAGTTATTAACCGATCAAAATCATACACTAACCGAAAACTAAACCAGTTTAAAATAAAGCGTTTTATGATCTCGAAATTTAATACTATTTGTAAGCCGCTGGGGGAGTATATATTTGTAATTAACAACGCAATATTTGAATTTAGGATGGGCCCTCATCTCCCCCCATAGTCGTTGAATATTTTCGAATAAAGGCAAAAAAAATGTTGTTTATTTACATATCTACCCTCACTAGCTTAAATTATTACGTTGGAAAGCCCTAAACCCAAAAATTCAAATTTGAACTCCGCCACAAAGCGAAGAACACAGGATGCAATCTCAGCCGTCCGTTTCATCATCCGCCTCTTTTACATCACCCATCTCTCTCTCTATCTCTCCATCCTCCTCCTCTCCTGCTGAAATCATGCGAATCTAGAGAGAGAAAAAACCATATTTTGAGAGAGAGATAATTATATCAGAACTAGTCAGTAGCTAGTTAAATTTTGAAACTTTGGTACACACTTACACTAACACAGCCACACAGGCAAGTAAAAGTTTCAATCTTTTTCAGCTTCATCTCTGATTCCAAAGTTTCTAACTTTTTTTACCAATTCTCTCACTGTAGGTTTAACGATGTTGAGGGATGCTAAGTTATCCCGTAGAGACTCAGGCAAGCACGAGGAGGAGATCGAGAACGTCCCTCAGAATCTCCTCCAACCTTCCTTCTTCTCTCAAACCACCAACGACTCCTCTTCTTCCTCTCTACCACGAGCTCCGCTTAACACGATCCACGACCCGTTAAACAACCCTGAGGACACCCGGAGTAGCAATAAGATGGATCGGACTCCGTCAAAGCCCAAACCCAAGAACCCAGATCCAGCATTGCCTTTGAAAACGCCTGATCACAAGCACCGGTTCGGTTGGGGCGAGAAGCGCGCTAACACGACTCCTAAGACCGGTAGAGTTGTGGGCGGGAGAGGAGCTGGTTCGTGCTACTACTTGGAGACCACGGGTTCGGCTCAGAATACGCCTAGTAAGAGCGTGTCTAAGCCTCCTCCTCCTCCGGGGTCTTGTTACAGAGGGAAGCTTGATGGGGGCAGCAGAGCTGGTGGAGGGTATGCCTCCTTGTACAAAGGCTTGTCTACCTCTGATAGGCAACTTTCTGGTGGTGCTGCTCTTGTTAATACCGTTGAAGTCCCTCACTTTGACCTTAAGGAAGATCCATCTTTCTGGATGGATCACAATGTCCAGGTATGTAAAGTGTTTTTTGATTTTCCATTGCTTAACGTAAAGCATTGGTTTCCTGATGAGTTTATTTGAATGTGTTGTAGATTCTTATACGTGTCCGGCCGCTTAATAGCATGGAGAGGAGTATAAATGGGTACAATAGGTGCTTAAAGCAGGAAAGCTCTCAATGTGTTGCGTGGACTGGACAACCTGAGACACGGTTTTTATTTGATCATGTGGCTTGTGAGACGATTGACCAGGTAGAAAAATTTGCTTTCCTATTCTTAGTTGAGATCATGTTTCACTTATCGAATTCTTGATTTTGCAGGAAACCCTTTTTCGGGTTGCTGGTCTGCCCATGGTGGAAAATTGCTTGTCTGGTTACAACAGCTGTATATTTGCGTATGGTCAGGTACATACATTCTTCTATCGTTCTAGAGATGAATTATGAGAATCCTTACAATGTTACAATGAGATGAGATGAGACAAGTTTCCAGAATAGGACTGAGTGGAGATAGTTTCCTTCTTTGCCTTTCATTTCCAAACTTGTAATATTTTGTTGGGGTTGTGCAGACAGGAAGTGGAAAAACATATACAATGCTTGGGGAAGTCGGTGATTTAGAAGTTAAACCAAGTCCCAACAGAGGAATGATGCCACGGATATTTGAGTTTTTGTTTGCAAGAATACAAGCTGTAATTTCTCTTAATGATATTTGCTTTGTCCATGTCTGTTAACGACATGATTAGCTTTGCTAATCACATCTTACATCACTGTTCTTGTTGGCAGGAGGAAGAGAGCAGAAGAGACGAGAGACTTCAATACAATTGCAAATGCTCTTTCCTTGAGATTTACAATGAACAGATCACAGACCTTCTTGAACCGTCTTCAACAAATTTGCAGGTAATCTTAAATTGTTTTGGTGGTAAAAACTACACAGATATGCAAGGCTTAGTATTCTAATGTGTTCTCGCTTTTTTAGCTTCGAGAGGACATTAAGAACGGTGTCTATGTGGAAAATCTCACTGAGTTTGAAGTAGGAGAGTGTTCAAGACATCTTAGGGCTTATCACACAGGTTAGTATTGTCGTCTCCCAAACATTTTTATGTTTAGTTGTTTCTAACTATATTTTGGTACAATAGGGTTCTTTGAATCGAAAAGTTGGAGCCACGAATATGAACAGAGAGAGCAGCCGATCACATAGTGTATTTACATGCGTGATCGAGAGCAGATGGGAAAAGGACTCAACAACTAATATGCGTTTTGCAAGACTGAACCTGGTTGATCTTGCTGGATCAGAGAGGTAAGTATGGTGCTTTGGCTTGGTATTTCCTTAGCAAACCTCTTCTTACATTCTACATTCTGTAACAGGCAAAAAACTTCCGGCGCTGAGGGTGACCGCCTAAAAGAAGCTGCTAGCATCAATAAATCATTGTCCACACTAGGGTAACCAAGGAACAGTTAAATCCCTCTTGCATAAAACGTTTTATCAATCACTTGATTATACTGAATCTTGCTATTCTGTTAATCTTGATTGCAGACATGTCATTATGGTTCTTGTGGATGTTGCAAATGGTAAACCTAGGCATATTCCATATCGTGATTCAAGGCTGACATTCCTTCTTCAGGTTAAATCTTGAATTCATTGCCGTTCTTCGTCTAAGTTTCAGTCTATCCTTTGATGGCATTATAACGGTAATCATTTCATCTACAGGACTCACTGGGTGGCAATTCAAAGACGATGATCATTGCTAATGCTAGTCCTTCCGTCAGGTAATTCTTTCAACACAAACTTCATCTAGCTATTCCATAAACTCGTTCAGTCAGTAAAGAATTTCAACTTAATTGTTTTTATGGATTATTACTGGCAGTTGTGCAGCAGAAACTCTAAACACTCTTAAATTTGCTCAGAGAGCAAAGCTAATCCAGAATAATGTAAGTTTGCACTGTTATCCATATTGTAGTTGAAGAGGATGATGAATCATGAATAAACTTTGGATAAAATGTTATGTTTCAAATGATTTAGGCTGTGGTCAACGAAGATTTCAATGGGGATGTCCTGGAATTACGCCGTCAAATCCGACTTCTAAAGGTGTGACATTTGAACTATCACTAGGTGATCTTTATGTGTATCTGTATTGATAGGCAATTAGCAATGTGTGCTGTGAACAGGAAGAGCTTTCCCTCCTCAAGCGCCAGAACATCTCCAGGGCATTGTCATTTGGATCAGCAACAGCCAACATTACAGAATTCCAAGTCGATTCTCCAGTCAATTACAGAATGTATTGCAGGAGACAGGAGGCCGTCAACATGCTAGTAACTCACTTGTGTATGAATCTGGAGGCTGTGTAAGGATGTCTAGAAAGCAGGTATACCTGACTTTCAGAAAGTTTAATTGATTCAAATGCCTCTGCCATGCGGTTCTGCTAAAACTATATGTATATGTCAGTTGAAATCGTTGGAGATAACACTTGCTGGCTCATTAAGAAGAGAGCATGTGGCTGATGCTTCAATTAAGAAGCTTGAAGCTGAGATTGAGCACCTAAACCGTTTGGTAATTCCTTTTCACTTACACTGCTGCTCCATTCCCACTTATGTTGTAGAACCTGAATCACTTGTTTATGTTAGGTTCGGCAAAGAGAGGAAGATACTAGGAGCACAAAAATGATGCTCAGGTTTCGAGAAGACAAGATACAGAGGCTGGAATCACTACTTGGCAACCAGATATCTGCAGATTCTTTTTTGTTGGAAGAGAATAACGTGCTGTCAGAAGAGAATCAGTTGCTTCAAGCTAAAATTGATAAAAATCCTGAATTGACCCGCTTTGCCCTGGAAAACATAAGGCTTCTGGACCAACTTAGAAGGTGGATATATGTTTAGAAAGTTTCTAAATCTGAAATAAAAGAAAAAAAATGTGTGCGTCTGTTTTCTGAAGCTTTGGTTTTATGGTACTTGTAGATTCCAAGAGTTCTATGAGGAAGGTGAGAGAGAAATTCTACAGGGCGAAGTCTCGAATCTGCGAAACCAGGTGACTATAGTTAGCACCGTATCCTGAAATAAAAGTCTTTTCGTTTGCAATGCCATACTTAACCCTAGCTATTGATGTTGCAGCTCGTTCAGTTTCTTAATGAAAGCTCTGACCGGCAAAAGCATCCTGATGATGTAACAGAGGCACAGGTAACATCTACTTTCCTCTTTAATCTTTACATGTGTTTAATTATCTCTTAAGATCCAGAGGGTTATGCTTCATTGGTTGCGTGTCATCATCAGTCTTGTTCTACTTTCTATTCTGTTCTGAAAAGATGTTGGGTTTTCTATGGCGCAGGATGAACGTATTAGCAAAGAAAATTATTCTCTACAGGAGGAGGTTGATTCACTTTCTTGCTCAGAAGTCATCCTACTGTTTTCTTTCTATTCTACCATTTTAATCACAGTTTCTTGATTTTTTTTTTCCATCGCAGTTAAAAAAGACCTCTAGCGAGCTTGAAAAATGCCGAAGCAAACTTGGTTCTTGCCTTGAAGAGAATGCAAAGCTTAGTAGGTTAGTAAATATGATTGACGATTCTTTTTTTTTTTTGTTTCTTTGCATATGGCCAAAGGACTTCTCATTTTCATCATATCCGTGATAACTGATAAGTCTACTCGCCCATCTTCTGCAGGGAAATAATGATCTTCAGGCTATGGTCAGCGATATCAGAGCTTCCACACCTGATGAACATAGTGCGAACAAACAAAAGGTCTACACAATAAGAACAGTGTGGTTTACTAATCTGCACAACCATCTGTGATGTTGTTACTTAACAGTTTAATATTGCCAAAAAATTGCAGGCCCTGCTGGAAACTCAAAATGTTAGTCGGCCGGAAACACTTGCTGATCAGCAGGTCAACCATGTCGAAGAAATCATCAAACTGCAGCTTGATTTGGATGTACTGAAAATTATACTGGATGAGGAAAGAACACTACGTGGTGATACAGAAGCACATGCAGTTAGCTTGAAACTTAATATTGGAGAGTTGAAGGACCAACTAATTATGATGAGCAAGCAGCAAGAAAATGTCAACAGTGAGCTGCGCGAGACAAAGTCTGTCGTTGAAGCTCTCGAGTCGCAAAACAGTATATTGATCCAAGAAGATCAAGAGTTTAGGAGAATCAAGGAGAACTATACTGAACTTTTACAAAAGTCAAGAGCTTGGCATCCCAGCAATGATGTCCAAACAGTGCAATGAGTTCAAAGATAATCCTGCAGCTGCAGAGGACAATGCAATTAATGCCAAGTTCAAGAAAATGCAAGCGTCTCTTGAAAAAGCTAAGAGGTTGAACATGAGGTTCAAGAATGATTGTGCTTCTAAGGCATTTGGAGTTGAAGAAAGGGACGAAGTTCACAGGCAAGCCGAGGCTGAGACTGCCGAGGTGATTGTCTGCTTGCAGAACGAGCTCGAAGTTCTTCAGAAGGAGGTTGATGATTTCCAATCAAAAGAAAACGTGACTGAAGAGCAGGTAAAGCTTTTGGAAACTCAGGATGGAGGAGCTTCAGGATAACTTGCGAGATATGACCATGGATAATGAGCAGTTGCAAGAAAATCTCAGAAGCAAAGGAAATGGAACTACAGATCGTTTCAAACGAAATGGAACTTCTCACATCTGAGCTTGAAGAAATTTTGATGAGTGGGAATGAAGGTCTTACGGATGCATGTTACCAGGCTGATCTAATTTCGGGTTCCTTTCCAGATAAAAGGATATGGATATCTGAACAGGTTGGAGGGTTAATAAGAACAATTTCTGAGAGGGAAGTAATGATCGAAGATCTTGAAAGCTGTTTAGAGGATGCCAATAAAAAGCAGTGTGATATAGAATCCATGTTGAAGTCTCTTAGAGGGGCAGCATTAGTTATGAGTGAAGCGCACCAGAGAGAGTACGAGGAAAAGGAGTCACATGTTCTCCTCTTGAAATCGCAGTTGTGCACAAAAACAGAGGCCATGACAAAGCTTCTAGAGAAGCTGAAGATGTCTGAAAGTTGGATTTATGAAGCATCACATTGTGCAACAGCTTCTCTAGTAATCGTCAACAGATATTCTGAGGTAATTGAATCCCACAGTTTTGAGTTGAAGCAAAAGGATCTCCAGCTTGAGGAATCTGCGGGATTAACTCTTTCTCTGAAGCAACAAGTAGAAGATTTGGAAGCAACCTGTGAAGAACTTAGAAGCAAGCTTCTGGAAGAAGAAAAGAATGCTTCTGTTATGGAACAAAAGCTTGAAGAAATTGAGGAGACTGGCATTTCAGCCATGAAAGAGAAGCTTTCTGAGCTTACAGGTGGCGTATCTGGACTGAGATCATGCATAAACATGTGTCAAGAACATGAGAAATACACTGAAGCAGAGAATTCACTAGGGCTCTCCAGCCCACTGTGGTGAAGGACAGGTGAGCGGCAATTTTTCATGTTTTAAGCGAACATGGCTTATTATGTATTGTATTGTTCTTAGTCCTTTGCTCGAATTTTTTTTTCATACAGGAAGTTGGGAGGAATGTGTCGTCTTGCATTGAGAAGACTCCAAACAAAAATCACATGGAGTCCTTGAGAGTTAGCAGCCAGATGTCTAGTGAGAGAGGTAAAGTGATTATTACTGCTAAAGCAAGAAATGGAATCTGCTCTTGCAAGCTTGAAGGAGGTTCAATTTGAGATGACCAGACTCCAGGCTGAGAAGGAAGAGCTAAAGGCGTCTGAGAAAAGAAGCTTAAGCAACTTGCACGATCTTGCTGCAGAGTTTTCCAGCCTTGAGACTGTGATGAATAGCATGAAAGAACAATATGAGCACAGATTGGAAGATGCAGATCATAAACTTAAGGTATGTAACACACTCAGATGCTATGATTTTTTTTTCTCTCTTCTTTTTTTTCTACTAATGTTCCCATGCTATTTTACAGACTTTGGAGCATGAAGTTTGCTAAGATGAAGCTCGAGGCTGGCCAGGACATGTAGAAAACTTATGTGTTCTTCAGAAATTCGAGGAGGCTCAATGGACTATTAAAGAAGCAGATATCACGATCAATGAGCTCATAATAGCGAATGAAATGATGAAACTCAACCTGGAGAAACAGAAGACAAGGGAAACCAGCTTGGTTGGAGAGAGAAACGCCTTAGTTGATGAACTGCAGGAGCTAGAATCCATAAATGTCAAAGGAAATGAAAAGGTTGAGTACCTTGAGAAGCTATTCGAGTCAAGTTTGATGGGTGTGGGAAATCTTGTCGAAGAGCTGGAAACTGTTGTCAGAAAACTACAAGACGAGTCATCTGAGGCCTTGACTGGGATGGCAAATGATTTATCTGAGTTAAAGTCTTGGGTTTCAGAGACAAAGTCAGCTAGGTTCTTCCTCGAGGATATCTGGTCTGAAATAATTATGAAGGATTGTGCTCTCTCAGTTCTACATCTATGCCATATGGGGGTTTTGTTAGAAACAGTTACAGGGGTCAATGCCGAAAATAGTCTGCTTCAACGTGGTCTCGGTGAATCAAACTCTTCCATAGCCGGATTAAGAGATAACAATCTCAGGTTAAGAAGGGAGCTTGAAATGTTCACGACGCTCAAGGGTAAGCTGCTAGCTGATGTAAAGAATGGTTTTGAGAGAATTTCAAGAAATGAAGAAGCAACTAATCTTCTCACTACAAAATTAAGCAGTTTTGAGCAGAAAATTTCAGGTTTGCAGTACCAGGAGGAGCTGATGTTGCAAAGATCTGACAGCATGGGGTCTCAGCTTGATAGTTTGATGAAAGAAATAGATTTGAGCAACGGGAACCTTGCAGAAACTCTGTTGGAGCAAAAGCTGCATCTGAATCAGAGAAGTGATTTCTTTGACTCTGAAGTTCAGCGTTATTTAATGGATCTCTGCTCAAAGGACGTTGAGACACTTGTTCTGGCGCTAAAAGTAAAAGAATGTTCTTCTTGTCTCGCAGTTTTGGATAGAGAGCTTCTTGATCATCAGGCCATCGTTGAGGATCTTAAAGAGAAACTGTTTGTTTCCCAGGTGGAGAGTGAGCTCAAAGACCTCTGTCTGGTTGATAACAAATTGGAGACAGTCTCAATGATACAAAAGCTGACTGAAGCACAAAGAAAGATCAAGGTTCTCTCATCAGATCTTAATCAAAGTGTGCAAAAAACCATCGAAATGGATGAAGCAAACAAGGGTTTTGGAGAAAGAGTCTTCTTCTTGGAGTCTCGCGTTTCCAACCTACAGCAAGATTTAGAGAGGAAAGCTTCTGAACTTGATAGTCTCCAACATTCCCAGTCTATTACTGCAGGAGAACTGGGTATCAAAGAAAGGGATATACAAGTTTATGCTGATGCTGTCAGGTGCGTTGAAGAATGAAAACAGATCACTTGGGGCACAAGTTTATACATTTTGTTGAAGATCAATCTAAAGCATTAAATGTCAACAGCTTAAGCATTGCCAAATGTTCTGAAGGTAGCACAATACTGGAGAAACTAAACAGGGATGGTTTGGTAATCTCTGATCAAATGTTTGAACTAATATGTGAGAACGCCAACAAAGCTTCGGAATTCGCAGATACTGTTCAGTCTTTGCAGATTGATGTAGAAGACTTGCTGTCTGAAAATCTGAATCTCCAGGACGAGCTTTTGCGAAAGGATGATGTTCTAAAGGGGTTGTCTTTTGACCTCAGCCTACTACAAGAATCTGCTTCCAATTCAAGGGACAAGGAAGATGAAACAAAGGAAATCATGGTTCATGTTGAAGCTTTGGAAAAGACACTAGCTTCGAGAACCTCTGAACTAGAAGATGCTGTTTCTTTCGCTCAAATGCTTGAAGTTCAGCTGCAAGAGAGCAAAGAAATTATCTGCAACCTTGAAGCGGAAACTGAAAAGGCAATGCAGTGTCAAAAACAGCTGTCTGAAGAAAATAAAGAAACTAGAGCAGAAGCTGAAGATCTCTTGGCAGAGAAAAGTTCTCTAGAGGAGGAGCTGATCCAGACAAAGAAGGTATCAGAGAGCATGGAGATGGAGCTCTTTAGTCTAAGAAATGCTCTCGGACAACTGAATGATAAAGTTGAGTTTACTCAGAGTAAATTAGATGAGACCATCGATGAGAGGGATAATCTCCAAGATGAGGTTTTGTATCTGACAGAAGAACTGGGGAAAATGAAAGCTGAGGCTAAAGAATTAGAAGTTATGTACATAGAAGCTCAAGAGGTAGACACCAAAGCCGTTAGTGTTAACAAAACATGTCTACTTCTCAATCCCTTTTTGTATTGCTTACTAAAACTCGCTTCCCCTCTTTCACAGATTGCTGAGTCAAGAAAGATGTATGCCGATCAGAGAGAAGAAGAAGTGAAGCTACTAGAGGGATCAGTTGAGCAGCTTGAGTATACTATCAATGTACTTGAAAATAAGGTTGGGATTAATCATTGTTTTTCTATGTAACAGCTTAATTTAGTCGCTGTGTTTACTTTGCTGATGGAGGCGTATTTTAATAGGTTAACGTTATCAAAGATGAAGCTGAAAGACAACGTCTGCAAAGGGAGGAGCTGGAGACAGAGCTTCACACAATACGCCAAGCAGATGGAAAGTGTTAGAAATGCTGATGAGGAAATGAAGAGGTTAGAAAAAAAACTAAGCAACATAAACTGTTACATGTTTAAAACAACTCATTTCTTTATTTTTTTGTGGTCAAAGAATTTTAGATGAAAAACGTATGGATCTTGAGGAAGCTCAGGGGCATATCGAAGCGCTTGAGAGAAATACTGCTAATCAAATGACCGAGGTAACAATCTATTTAAACAGTTGATTGATTCTTAACTCTTAAGTCACTCTTAAAATTGCTGAGGATTATATGTATGTTCACTCTCCAACAGATTACTCAACTCAGCTCGCATATCTCAGAATTAAATATGCATGCAGAGGCTCAGGCTAGAGAATACATGCATAAGGTAAAGATGGGTTCCTTATAGATTCACTAGCTGAATTATTTTTTTCCAAAAGACTGGCGTTACTTAAGACTGTTCCACTCCAAATAGGTTAAGGAACTGGAGGCAATGGCTGAGCAAGTGAAACCAGAAATTCATGTTTCTCAAGCTGTGGATTCTTCATTGAATAAAGGTTCAGGGAAGCCTCGGGGTTCTGGCTCTCCTTTCAGGTGCATAGGGTTGGGACTTGCACAACAAATGAGGTCTGAGAAGGATGAGGAGCTTGCTTCTGCAAGGCACCGAATTGAAGAGCTTGAAACTGTAGTTGCAACCAAGCAGAAAGAGGTAACTAGTTGAAAAAAGTGTTGTACGGAAACATTTAGCATTCATATAGTATTTATTTTTACCTCGTTTTTCTTGCTCCCAGATATTTTTATTGAACTCAAAACTCGCCAAGGTGGATAGCATGACCCATGACATTACTCGAGTTATGCTCGGACTCAAACAGAATTGTGCAGTAAGTAACTGTGTTTACATGTTCTTCTCTGCTCTTGTACCTGAAGTATATTCAGTCAATGATCTCTATATCTTCTTCTCTCTTTTTTTTATCAGTCATTATTGGATAGTCAGCAAGTATCAAAGATAGCAGAGATGCTTCAACGTTATAGTTCAGATTCACGAGAAACGGTATTTTCTTTGGAAGAATGAATAGTAAGTTGTTCATACTATAATCAAAACTCTCTTGTCTGAAAACTTTCTGTATATAGGATTTTGAAGTCTCTCAGCTCAAGCGGCAACTCAGTGAATATAATGAGGAAAAGCAAGGGTAAGCAACTGAATTACACTTGTCAAGTTTTAAATAGAAGGAAGATGGTCTTTTGGTTCCTTCCAGATGTTTTATCTTTACAATGTCTTGATGCAGATGGCTAGAGGAGATTGAAGGAAAGCAGACTGATTTAGTTACTGCGCAGATAGAACTGGAGGAACATAGACAGCATGAGCAACTGCTCAAGAAAGAAAACGAAGTTACTGAAGGTTAGATAACATTGGCGCTCCTATCTTGTTCCATTTTAGTAATATCACAGAAAGTATCTAACTCTTCTGACTTTTCAACAGAAGGAGAATGTTAGTCATAAAAGAAAACTAAGGGAGCTTGAAGGAGAAGTGGAGAAGCTTTCTTCTCAGCAAAACCCCGAGTGGCGGAACTCGTGATCATGCTAGAATCAAGGCAAGAAGAATCTCTTAACTTTCTAGTACTTGTCTGTGTGTTTCTCTTTTGTCACTTTTCTTTATTCTAGTACTGACCAACCCTTTTATGTACCTCTCTCATCATATGCAACAGGAAGAAAACAATGTGTTAAAACTTCAGCTTGATGAGCTGAATCTGAAGCTACGGAGAGCAGATGTGAATATTTCTCGTGCTAAAGAAGAGCTTGCTTGGTACCGAGCATCTTCAGGGAAGAACCAACATTCAAACTTCGAAAAAATGCATCATTTAAGTACCAAACTGAAGGAAAGCGAAGAGGATAGAATGCAGCTGGGTAAGCAGCTCTTATGTCTCTCCACCAGTATCTTAAAGGTAAGAGAAGAGGACATCACTGGTTTTATCAGTGTAATAAGTTTTTTAATTCCGATGATCTGAAACTTTGTTTTAATGCATTCTTGACATCATCTTTGTGTGGATTCAAATTTTTCCTCAGGCAGCAGGTGTAACAGGAGAAGATATCACAGACATAAACCCTGAAGTTGCTGAAGAGGCACTTGAACAGCTTAAGACAAGAGTTGGTTTACTTGAAAGTGAATTGGATAACTTTAGATTAAAGGTAAGATATAGTTAAGCTTGAAGCTTCAATCCTGTAGCTTTTGCAGATGAGTTAATAAGAGAAGTTTGTTAAAAAATCTTGATGCAGGGGAAGACAAAGAGTAGAAGAAGTAGAAATCCCGAGAGGACGATGCCTTCAATGCCTTCTTCGCCTAGAAGAAGATCATGGAGTCAGAGTCCAAGAAAGATGTCTCAGGTTCCTTTTTTCACTTCTTTAGACAGGTGAAAGATTTATATGTGTTTGTATGAGTAAAACTAGTCTTTGTAAGATTCATGAATACTTAAATGTAATTTGTAAATCATATTGAAGGGAATAGACATCATTTCACTCATCCCACTACCTAATGAGATAATACATACTACATCATTTCTAGTGGCCATATTCAGCTTTTTGCTATAACAAAATTTTCCATTAATTTCATCATTAGTATCTGGTTTTGGCATAAATTCTAGTTTCCATGAGTCTATGTTTCCAAACAACAGATTAGTTAATTTTGGAACCAATTGCTCCAATACCCTTATATCTCATTCCTTAATCTTTAATGGGTTCAGTTTTTTTTTTAATTTTATATGGCAAACGAAAAATCATAAAACTAAACTGGAAATGTGAGTATTTTTTATTTAATTTATAGAATTTGATAAAAATATTTCAAAAATCGAAAAACTGTTTTTTCATATTTTCGCGAAAATCATCAAAATATAATTAAAAACGATTTTAAAATTTTTTTTCCCAAATTTGAAAGGTATATAATTTAAATCTTTTCTCATGGGTTCACTAATCCATGGGGGTTAGGATTTAGTTTTGATGAAAGAGGAGAATTTGATTTGGTAATTTGAGTTTTAATCAAAAAAAGAATTATGAAAAAGACATAAAAGAGCACCGAAACCCATAGGAGATTGACTCTAAAAAATAGAGACAGTGAAGCTCATGATCCTTAATTTTGTGTCAAAAAAATATTAAAATTTATATTCCATATTTATTTTTAACCACATTTTATTATTTTATCATAAGCATGGACTTCATCTACTTATAATAATATCCAAGATTATTTTCTAACTGTATATTTGAAAGAAGACCGGTAGTGTAAAAGAAAGAACACAAGAAGAAAGAAACTACTTTTATATAAAAAAACGTGTAATTATATGTTACAAATATACATTTGGTAGCTTCGCATAAGTAATAAAAGACGAAATGAAGTTTTTGGTAGTTATAACTGGGAATGAGCACAAAACCGAATCAAACCAAGACAAACCAACCCATGCAGAACCAAATTAAACACAATTTTTAAGTAACTGAGTGCAGTTATTTTTATCGTTAGTACTAATCGAATTTGATTTTATGCTGTGATGTATATCATTTAAATAAATTATAACTAAACCGAGCATACAAGGAACCAAACTAATTTTGTAGAATTTAATTAGAATAACCCAAATTGAGATTGAACTGGATCCTAAATCTAAACAAAGTGGCCACCTCTAGTTATAACAATCAAAAGGGTAACTTAGACTAATTATAGGCGAAGAGTTAAACTGTAAATTATGTAAAGTAGTTGACGAAAACATAATTATAAAACTTTTTATTTTAACCCCCTTATAAAAGCTTGTTTACTGAACACGAACGAACTCATAATCAGTCGTCATGTTCAACAATATCGTGATCAAGCTGCCGAGCAGCTTTTTGGAAGATCTCGATGGAGCTCAAACTATTTTTGAGAACATCACTATAATTTGTGGGTATTTGAAGAAACTCAAAAATGCAAAGAAAGAGAAGGCTAAGTAGAGAAAACATTTTGAATAAAAGGCTAATCATTTTCAAAACCAGAAAAAACGCACTCAGACATCAGAAAAAGCAGATTGAGGATAAGAAGAAAGCACTCGATGAGCAAAAGGAAGCAATGGAGGATCGTGGTCAAATAAACTAGGAACGTAAGAAAAAAAAAACAGTGGATCAATTTAAACAGAAATCATATCTATAAAAAAGAAAAAAACAAACATGACGAAACACATGGTTACGTGAAAAAAGAAAGAAAACATCAACCATACATTGTGTATTGTGAATTGAAAGTAAGTTGGGAGATCAGAAAGATCGATAATTTGAAAATATCGTATATGTTTCTTTCGGTCTATGCTAATGAAACAATATACAATCCTCATTCATCAGTTTAGGTAAAGGTGCATCGTCTAGCGGACATATATCTCTTTTGTTGTCACATAATTTTCATCACTTCATCATTGCTTGAGATCTCTTTACAATATAAGAAAAAAACTGATACCGATTTTCGTAGACATAACATTATCTTTTCCATAATTGGTTCGTCCTAGTCTCTATGGGCATAAAATCCATAATCCGAAATCCGAACTCTGAACTATACCCAACCAAAAAAATTGATCCATATCCGATCCAAACTGTAAAAAATATATGAACAAATTTTGTAAAGCATTACAAAACATATTTAAATTCAAAGTATTATTAACCGAACCTGGATGGATAACCCAAAAAACCGAAAACTTGAAAAATATATGAATATTCAAATTAGTATGCAATATAAATATTCAAATACTAAATATATAATTTAAATATGCAGTTTTCCATATTTATTTTGATATGATATCTAATGATGAGTATTTGAAATTTATATAACTAAAACAGAAACCAATGTTTTATATCTAAATGTAAATCTGATTCATACTTACAAATTTTAGAATGTGAACTAAAATGTGATACAAATTAAAAGAAATTTGAAATAGCTGATTTGAACCTCAATGAATTAACAACCCATGGGCTTTCTCGAATATCAATGAATGTAAGATGTTATCATAATCTCTTAGGCCCAAAGAAGTATTGAGCTCTCACTCCATAGGGGTCTTGTCTTTGACTTTACAACTTGCCGTTAATGTTTCTTCTAAAACTTAACTTTACGAGTATAGTTAACGTTGTATTTTGTAAAGATGAAAAGTCGTAACCTTGGTGGTGATTGTTTTATTAGTTTTTGGTTTTAGTTTTTGGTTTTTAGATTTTGGTTTTTAGATTTTAGATTTTGGTTTTTTGATTTTCAGATTTTTATTTTTTGATTTTCAGTTTTTGGTTTTAGCTTTTGGTTTTTAGATTTGGTTTTTGGTTTTTGATTTAGTATATTTTTAGTTTTTTTCGAAAATAACTAAAATATTACTTTAAAATAATAGAAAAAAATAGCAATCAAATTTTAGAAGCTACTATTAAAATTGATCAAAATATTATGATTATTACTTACACATAAACATACATTAACATGCTTTTAATTACTATATTTTTAAAAAACTTACATTATACTAAAATATAAATAACAAAAATATCTGCTTTATTTTTAATTTTTAAAACTTGAATGACAATCTTTTTATTTTTCTAGATTAAAATATTATATTTTTCTAGATTAAAATATATAATCTAATAACTAATTGCTTACAGTTAGTTAAAATTATACATAAATAACTAAATGTATTTTACAGATATGAAACACAAATAAATTACTTCACATTATTAAAGGGGAAACTAGCAAAATAGTCCATATTGAAAATATAATTAGTAAAATAAAATTACTTAAGACAAAAAGTTAGAAAGTATATACATATAATGGTCTTGTGTTTAAATATTGATATTTAAAAGAAAATAAGAATATATAGATATGAGAAGTAATCGTACGGTTTTTACAAAACCACCAAAACAAGGCTTTTGGTTTTTCTTTGAAATTTGGTCAAAACATCTAAAAACCAGTTTCCCTATTTTATAGGAAAGATTTTTCGTGAGAATCTTGATTGGTTATGAAACAAGTTTTTTGCAAAACTAGTTTTCCTAATTTATAGGGAATCAAAACTTAATTGGCTAGAAAATGGTTTTTTAAGAAATAAAAACCAAAAACCAATCTAGAAACTGAAAACAATCAACCTCCTTATTACAATACAAGTCTGAAGATTATACATGATTGTGGTCCACACTCTTCATGCGGTAGATATGAGTTAACGAGAGTTGTCCATGAACACACATAAAGAAATCACTTTACTTGTACAGTACTTAATCTTTTACTAGATTTTGATCCGCGCTTTCACTTTTATGAAATATCTTCTTTTTGTAATTATTGAATGTATTTATCTTAGTAAAATTTTCTTTATAATAAATTCGACACATAGAATGTCTTTAGTAAACTATGTGTTTCTCTGACTTTGTTTTATTTTCTCTCCAATCAACATATTTATTTGGCTTATTGTTAAAATAAATGATTTTAGAACGCATCTGTACAATACTTTTACATTGATATTTTGTTTAAACAATATGATATATTTATATATTAATTTAATATTTACACTTTAATTTAAATTGGTATACAAATCAACATATTTGTGTAGTTTGTTATTAAAAGAAATGATTTTGAATTCAAATGTACAGTACTTTTATACTGATTTTTTTTCAGTTCTTATAAATATTTTAAATATATTTATTTCAACTGAACCAACTAATATTTTGTTAAGTTGGCCCCATAAATGTATTTTTATACATCGATATTTATTTTTCATAATTAGTGTTATATATTTTAGATGTATCATAATATAACTAATGATATTCAAAAGACCTGGACCGAATCAGGTTATATGGCTATTTTTGTCACAAATATCCGAACCCGTTTTATATACATTGGTTATTTAGATATTTTTAGGTTCCTATACATCAGAACCGAATTCATCCAGATCCAGAATGACTCAACTCAAAATCCACACATAAGTTTATAATATTCATGCAGGACTTAGTTTCAAAACAAAATAAAAAAACGATACCCGAAAGGAACAACATGTACCTAAATGGACAGATAATGTTCATGTCTAAGTCTAACCAGTGTTTTGAAAACCGGATCGGACCGGCCGGTCGATCCGGTCCGACCGTGACTCGCTGAAGAAGCTGAGTCCGGTTTGGTTTAAAACCCGGATTTGATAAAAACCAGTAAAACCGGCTAAAACCCGGTAAAACCGGTGACCCGGTTTAATTTTAAAACACGGTTCTTAAAAATTAACATATAATTAAGTGTTTTTAAAAACATTGTGTCTAACTGATTTTATAAATTAATAAAAAAACTCTTTCTATGTGTTTTGCTAAATTAAGTGAAATAGAAAGAGTTTTTTATACATAAATATTTATTTTTCATAATTAGTGTTATATATTTTAGATGTATCATAATATAACTAACGATATTCAAAAGACCTGGACCGAATCAGGTTACTGTATATGGCTATTTTTGCTACAAATATCCGAACTCGTTTTAGATACATTGGTTATTTAGATATTATTAGGTTTCAATACATCAGAATTGAATTCATCCAGATCCGGAATGACTCAACTCAAAATCCACACATAAGTTTATAATATTCAAGCGGGACTTGGTTTCAAAAAAAAACGATACCCAAAAGAACAACATATACCTAAATGGACATATAATGTTCATGTCTAACTGGTTTTATAAATTAATAAAAATTTCTTTCTATGTGTTTGGCTAAATTAAGTGAAATAGAAAGAGTTTTTTTATACATCAATATTTATTTTTCATAATTAGTGTTACATATTTTAGATGTATCATAATATAAATAATGATATTCAAAAGATCTGGACTGAATCAGGTTATATGGCTATTTTTGTTACAAATATCCGAACCCGTTTTAGATACATTGGTTATTTAGATATTTTTAGGTTCATATACATCAGAACCGAATTCATCCAGATCCAGAATGACCCAACTCAAAATCCACACCTTAGTTTATAATATTCAAGCGGGAGTTGGTTTAAAAAAAAACGATACCCGAAAGGAACAACATGTACCGAAATGGACAGATAATGTTCATGTTTAACTGATTTTATAAATTAATAAAAGACTCTTTCTATGTGTTTGGCTAAATTAAGTGAAATAGAAAGAGTTTTTTATCAAGTAAAATAATTATATAGAGTGAAAAATTAAGTGACAATAATGGTAGCACCTTTTAATTATTTTGATTTTAAGTTATTATTTTATTCACAAAATCGTATCTTTGAACTATGTTTTTGGGTACGTAATTTTCCACCGATTGAAACTAAAATATTTTTTTTAGTAAAATAAACTAAACCAAATGTTTAATCATATGTAACCCCTAATTATTTAACATTTTCCATTTTATAGTTAGCACAAAGTTAATATTGATTAACTAATAAATAAAAATATTCACTATTATTATTATGGTAATATAATTAATGATGTAAATTATTATTAAGGTAATATAATTAATTAAATTGTTAAACTAAGTGAAATATGGAAACATAATTAATAGATATTACTATTCAAGTATCCAAACAAATTTCATTAAGACTAATATTCAAGTTTCCAAACATTCCAAATTTTTTTAATCCTCATATTCAAGTCTCCAAACACTCCCATTTATAGATATTATAGGCAAAGATAGGAAAAATTAGTTATCATACTTTGACAAAAATTTTAAAAATATTTATATAATTTATTGTATAAGGAATGCGAAAATATTAGTGATCCAAGTAATGAGGATTCGTAGGAGATACGTGAGTTATTAAGTTAGCGAATAGCAATATATGTGGAAGATAGATGAGTAGATTTTGTCAAGTAAGTAGTTGACTAATATATTTGGTGCCATTAATTCAAACTTGGTGAGGAATTCATGTGGTATACTCAAATAGATTGTGCTATTAATCCGGTTTAATAGATTTTCGTCAACTATTTACGGTTTGATCATTAAAAATATAATATACTAATAAAACTTCACTATAATTAATTGATAATTTGGTGTAAACATCATCTGAACAATTATAGATTTTTATCTGGACTATTAATTACACATTTGCGGAGCACAGATGTTTGTTGATGCACTCTAATAATCAAATTGGTTCATCTTTAATTATTTCGGATTGACATGGCATTTTCGTGATCAAGCAGGATTATTCAAGCACTTATACATCATATATAAAACACAAACCAAAGTATTTGAAACAGTACTCTGATGACAAACACGATTGTTTAAGCTCTGTCTTTTGGCTATCATGTTATGAAATTCTGTTTTTTTTTTTTTAATTTTAAGACGACCAAGTAGAGTGAGGTATCAGAGTCAATTTTTGTATACGGAAGAATTTAATTAGATTAGCTTGTTAGTAAATTTATGGCGTGCATATTCTTAACAAAAAAGAGCAATAGTATTAATTACAGGCTATCCATGTTACCAAACACTTTTTTTTTAAATTTCTATACATGTTTCCAAACGACTCTATTTTGTACTTCAACTTTAATAATATAGACTAGATTTTGACCCGCACGCCCGTGCGGGTATATATTAAAATTATATTGCTACTTTTTAATGTCAATATCAAAGATAGATAAAAAAATTAAATCTGAAGAACCGAACCGATCACGATCCGAAAGAGTAATATCAAATCTGAACCAAGATTGATTAAATATCTAAATTATTCAAAATTTTGATATTTAGACAACTGAAACCATAACCAATTCAAACCGAAGTACTTTGGATATCAAAATTTATCCGAAAAAGATTTATAGACTTATATATATTTTAAACATTCAGAATATATATGATACTTTTAGGTTGGTTTAAATACTTAGAAATATATAAAAATGGTCAAATATAAATATTTAACATAGTGGAAGTTCACTCAAAACACCAAAAATATTTAAAATAATTATTGATTTTTGACCCAAAATTTAAACCAAACCAATTTATATATTAAGTTTAGGTATTATGACATATGTTATACAGATTTATATACAATATTTTATTTTATTCATAGATTTTAAGAAATTCAAAATATATAATAAATTTAAAAAAATAATTTAAATGGGTTATCCGAACCAAACCCGCAAAGATCCAAATATAATTTGAAATGAAATTTAGAAATATCTGAACGGGACTGAAATCTTTGATCCCGGAAACCCAAAACCCAAACAGATCCGAAACGAACCCGAATGGATACATGAACGCCCAGCCCTAGCCATAATTCGAACCAAAATTAAGACATATATGAATGTGACTGAAATCTTTGACCCTAGAAACCTGAAACTCAAACAGATCTGAAACGAACCGGAATAGATACATGAACACCCATCCCTAGTCACTATTATGTATCATATATATGTCATCATATAATTAATTGTACTGGTCCATCATATAAATAATCATATAATCAATAGTATTTTATATGTACCATCTTGTAAATAATCATATGTATATATTCTTAAAGTTTAATGTGAAATGTAAAAACCATAGTTTAAGTTGGTATATGAAATTAATCTTTTGTTATATTTTTTTATATATATTGGAAAAACTGATATAATGGATTTCCAATTTTTGTTAATAACATAAGCCATTACTTTTTTCTTCTTAATATACTTTTATCCATGTCTCAAAATTTTAATTTTTTGCATTAGTTCTCTATGAATTATTATTAATTTTAAAATATGTTTTCTTTTTGAAAATTGAACTCTTAAATTTTTTATATTTGACTAAACTAAATAAGGTAATAATATTGTTTTTAAATTTTTTTTTATATAATATATTATTTATATTTCGGTTTGTGTTTTTATTTTCACCATAAAATGTAAATAAAAATAATTGTAAATATAGTGACAGAATTATAAATACAAAAAAATATAGAAAGAATGTTGTTTAATTTACTGTAAAAATAATGGCTAAATTTTTAAATAAAAAGAAGTATTAAATATGTTATTAATGTTTCTAAACAATTCTCATTTGTTATTAATTTATTAAAAATAAAATGGCTAAATGTGTAAATAAAAGAAAGTATACATCTCTACTATCCATGTTTCCAAACATATTTTATTTATTCTAATATCCTTATTTCTAAACAATCCAATTGTGTACCTCAACTTTAATAATATAGATAGATGATTGACTATATTTTTGTATATAGGAAGTGTTTTGAAAGAGAATTTATCGAAAGTTGTTATATGGAGAGTGCGTAGAGTTAGGAAAATATATTGGAAACAGATTTGTAATTTAATTTTCGAACATTTAATTAGAAAAATCTCAGCTCAGCTCCACGGTTTAGAAAAAAATATCATTGTGAACTGATATGGGCCATAAAAATAGGTAAGCCCAATAATGGTTAGATGGAAACGAAATTTCGGTTAGAAAAAATGGAAGCAAAATGACAGGGTATGACAATGACATTCATTTGTAATTTTTGTGCAACTATTAGGGCTTAAATCTATTTGTACTTCAGCTTTAATAGTTTAGATGAGTGATGAAAAACTTCTAGAAGATCAAAATTATCTAAAAGCATCTCCAAATTGTCATAAACCATGATTATATCGTGACTATGGTCTTTAATTAAATTAACTACGAGAAAGCGAAGGATTAGAGAAAACGACGCCGTTACGAAACCGAAGGAACGAACCAGTAAGCGAATTTCCCAAAATACCCCTATGGTTGGTTTTTCAGTTCCACCTCAAGGATCGTTTTCCTTAACATCCATCAGCCGCTTCCTTTGTACTCTCTCTTTCTTAAGAGCATTTTCTCTCTCGTTAACGGCAAAAAAAAAAATGGTTAGCGACTCGGACCTGGTGACCCGACTCCGAGAGATTCTCCGTAGCTCCGACCTCGAAACGACGACTCCGGCAACCGTCCGGCGTCAACTGGAGGCGGATTTCGGTGTGGAATTGACGGATAAGAAGGCCTTCATCAGAGATCAAATCGATGCTTTCCTCGAGAGCAATGGCGGAGGAGCTGGAGAAGAAGAAAACCCAGATAGCCCCCCTAAGGCTGAAGAAGATGCCGATGATATGACCAAAGAAGGCGATGGAGAAGAAGAAGAAGACGACGATGAAGAGAAGGAAGAAAGGTAATCTCTTTTTGTTACTACTGATTTGTAATTTTATCATTTCTTTGTATGATTTGAATAGAAGGATATCATTACACAATCCAATCAAAAATGTTTTCCGACAATAGACATAGGTTTAACTGAGTCGAATTGAGTTTTAAGGGATTAATTAGTTGTTAAGGAAAAGAGATTAAACGTTGTTGTGTTAAATGTGTGAATGAATAGGCCAGTAAAGGCTAAGAAACGAGGTGGTGGTGGATTCGCCAAAGTATGTCAGCTTTCTCCTCACCTTGAGAAGTTTCTTGGTTCCTCTCAGTTAGCTCGCACTGAGGTAACTGTTTATCTTTTTTGTAGAATGGTTCAGATATGTTTTGTTGGATTAATTAATTATTTACTCTCTCTGTGTTTTGTTGCGTATGTGTTATTAGGTTGTGAAGAAAATGTGGGCATATATTAAAGAGAAAGACTTGCAAGACCCAAAGGATAGAAGGAAGATACTCTGTGATGAGTCTCTGCATTCCTTGTTCCATGTTAAGTCCATTAACATGTTTCAAATGAACAAGGCAGTTAGCCAAGCATATCTGGCCCTTGGGTGATGATGGTACCTTTCCTTTTCATTTACTACTCTGCATGCATAAATTCATAGTATTTTTAACTAAACTTGGGGGATAGAGTAGTGTTTATGATAATCATAGAGCTCTGTTTTAGACTGTATTCCTGAATTCTTTATGGACTCTCAGTCACTCAATGCTGCTTCTGGTACACACATTAGAGTGTATGTTATTTTATCCATCCATATTCTTCCTGTTCCTGTCAACCATTTGTCTTAAATACTTAAATCTCTTGATTGCCTAATCATTGTTTGATTGTGTGTTAATCTATGAGTCAGCCCTTAGATTTAATACATTGGTGTTTTTTTATGTTAGGGGGAACTGACTAAGTACTATGAAATTATTCTTTTTTCTCAGGGTGTGTAACCAGTGTGAAAGAAGAAGAAGATGAAGGTGATGCATCAGGGGAAAGAGACGAGAAAGAGGACAAAAACGAAGGAAGTGGAAGAGGATAATGAAGAAGAAAGTGAAGAGGAAGTCAGGAGTTTGCGTAAACGCAAGAGAAAGAAGTTAGCTTTCTATTTCCCTCTCACTTCTTGTATTGTCCTAGCTAGTTAATCACCCACCTTGATTGCACCATTCAACTAAGTTTACTCTAAATCAAATAGGCCAGCCTAAGTCCGAGGAGAAGCCCAAGAGGAAAGGAGGTGGTGGATTTGCTAAAGTTTGCAGCCTCTCGCCAGAGCTTCAGGCTTTTACTGGGATGACAAAATTAGCCAGGACAGAGGTACATGTCTCTCACACGAGTTGAAATCAGCTTCTCTTCATCCCTTGTTTTTTTTTTTTTTTTTGACATTTTGTCTGGTTGTTTCAGGTTGTGAAAATGCTTTGGAAGTACATAAAAGAGAACAATTTGCAAGATCCAAAGGATGGACGCACAATCATCTGCGACGAATCATTGAGATCTCTGTTCCCTCTCGAGTCCATCAATATGTTTCAAATGAATAAACATCTAACCAAGCACATATGGCCTTTAGAGGATAATGCAGGTACTTTGATGACTGGTACCTTCTTACATGGCCTTTTAAAACCGTATTCTAATCTGTTGCTCGTCTCTGGTCTAGGAGAATCAGCTGGCTCTAGCTCTCCGAAAAATGAAAAGCTAAAAATGGAAACAGAGGACGGAGGTAAGAAAGCTATAGGATGAATATTCAATTTGTCCCTTTTGTAAATCAAGGTTTAATCAGAGTATATACATTTGGTTAGACACAGAGAGTGAAGAACTAAACGAGAATGAAGAAAAGGCAAAGAAGGAAGGTTGTGGTCTTCTTGCTCCACTTCCACTTTCAGATGCTCTTATCAAGTTCTTGGGTGATGGAGGAGAAAGCTATTTGTCGAGGGCAGATGTGGTAAAGAGATTGTGGGAGTACATAGAACAGAATGATCTTCAGGTTTGCTATTTGCTCTCTTTGCACTGCTTCTTTTTTTTTTATACTCAAAACTGCTTTCCTTTACAATTTTTCATTTCATAAACTTAGGATCCTTCTGATAAGAGGAGAATCATATGCGATGAGAAGCTGAAAGAACTCTTTGAAGTTGATTCATTCGAGGACATATCAGTCTCAAAACTCCTCGACCAGCCACTACATCAAGATCGAACAATGACTTTGAAGCCTCTTTCAAAAGCGGATGGGAGACTTTTATTTCGGAACAGTAGAGGTCGGTTCAGGACTTTAAACTCGGCAAAGCCATAGAGTCAAAAGACTAAAAAGGTAATTGCATTTTGAGACTTGGAAGCATATGCGTTTTCTGAATTTGCTTGCAAGTGCATCCTTTTGAAGTGATCTCAAATGTTGTCTTTTTGGTATATAGTGACAAAACTAGAATGGATATGTTTTGAGACAAAACTAATTGTTTTAATCATTTCCTTTTTTTAATTATTGTAGACAATAAAAGTACACATCACTTTTGTCTTAATGATACAAAACATTATCGTTCTTGTTGACGTTTCTGCATTTTGTTTTGCTTGCATCTGTTCACAAGGACTTTGTCCACTAAAGCTGATATAAAATATGCTTAGTGGTTGGTTAACGAACTCTCACCAGCCTATCAATGCAGTCATAGCCTTTTTGTTTACGTCCAAAGTGTTCTAAATAAGGTAATTAAGGATTAGTTTTCATCAGATCTTCTAAAGAATTAACGATGACATATGAATCTATAAACAAGAAATCATAATGGCTATCTTCTATAATATTCTGCAGCGCAAAGACTCCTATCTATAACCTCCTCATTCACTAAGTGTCCTGAAACATAATTACACAAGAATGTTGTTCGCAAGTTTAGTGATCGTATATTTAACTACGATTTTGATCAGCGCAGATTTGTTTTCGAAATTAAATAAACTATTTAAAATAAATTTTATATAAAATAGTGTATAGGTTTGGACACATTTATCTCGAACCGTAAACCGGACTATACCAAACTGGAAAAATGAAAAAAATACTGAATTAGATTTCATAAATAATCGAACAAATCATATATCTCTAGGAACTGAAAAATTTGAAACCAAATCGAAATCAAATGGATATCTAAATTTTTAGAATACAAATTATATATTTACCAATATTAATTATATGTAATTTCTAAATAATCAAATATTTTAAAAATACTATTTATAAATCTATTTACCCAAATATTTTTATTCAAAATATTAAAAATTGTCTGAACTATATGATATTTTTATTCGAAGAACCCATATTACTCGATATTTAAACTGAAAACTATAAATTATCCGATATTTTTATCTATAAGTCCGTAATTACCTAGAAACCCAAAATTAGAGGGGAACTGAGTAAAAAAAAAGAGAGGAACTGAGCTAGATCTAAATTTTTTTTACATACTAACTGGTTCCCAACTTTGGTAATGAACCAAACTAAAAAACGAAAACAACCTAACTGAAACCAAAATACATGAACGGTTCCTAAATTTCTAAAACCAAAACACCTAAAAACCAAAATACTCAAACCAAAACCAAATGATGGGGACAATCAAGGACTCCGTCCCGCACCCCCGAAAGAAAGTCTCAACCATAACCACATTCCTTTTGCGACTAATAATGCATTTACATTTAAATGGTGCGAAGAAAGCATTCTATTTTTACAAATTTGTTAACTTTTTTTAGTGGGTACATGTGGTTTATAGATGAATTAAGATAATCAGTGTTTTTATATCTGATTTGGATCCACGATCAAAAAAGTAAACCCGTATATAATCAAGATTGGATTATATTCTTCCTGTAGTATTCTATTCGAGATTCTACCAATTGATATTTTTCACAAAATTCGATATTTAATGAATATTAATTCAAAATCGATAAAACTTAAAAACTCGCCATTGACTCGTGAATCGACACCGTTAACCTAGCAAAAACCCAAAAAAACTTATACAATTTTTTTCGAAAAAAGTTGATTAAACTTCTCATATACTTTATAATAGTTCATAAAACTGAATAGATTGTTTAATTTGTCATGTAAAGTAATTGTATATATGTTATGCATTTCAGTTTATAGGTTTTTTAATTGATAAATACTATTACAATTTTAATGTAAATAGTTTATTTCTTTTTTAGAAGCATACAATTTAGAATTATTAATAAAATCAAATTTATGATTACTGGAATGAATTTTCATAATGTATCATAGATGCAATGAAATAAATTAATGTGTATGTATAATTTGAATCCCAAAATCAAAACACAAAACTGTCATTAATGAAGATCAAATTTCCTTTAGAAGTTTAGGATATTTTTGGAAACTTGACATTTTAATTAAAGAGAAAAATATGAATGTTTCTATTTTAATGGTATAGACTAGATTTTGATCCGCGTTTTCAAAACGCGGGATAATTTTTGAAACAAATCAAATTTATATGATTTAAGTTTGTATTCTTGATTGTGTATCTAGATTTAAATGTTACACATGAAACACTATATCTAGTAATCAGAAATCCGGTCCGAACACACAATTAAACCGGCAATACCGATGATCGTATATGTAATCTGGTTTTTCTTTAACTCGTTATTTAAAAATTACATAAAACCTGCAAAAAACCGCTAAAACCTGTGACCGACTTTGGGTAGAACTGATGGATGACTCATTATGTAATACAGTTTGACTTACATTTTCATATTTAAAATATTATAATTCATGAATGTTTAGTTGAATGGTGGATATATTATGAATGTGATGCTCCAATTTAGCCATACAATTTTTTAGTCAAATTAATTTATCATTTTGTTGTCATCGTAATCGATTAATATTTAAGATAATACATAATAAAATAGAAATTGATTTGAGCCTCAAACTATTTGTATACGATTATTACAATCTAGTGATTTAAGCTTAAAATAAATATAATCATTTATTTATTTTACTTTTATTGTTCACATATTATTAGAATTTATTTCGATATCTTTTGGGTTTATTTTGCATTTTGAATTTAATTTTATTATTCATATTAGATATTTAATTATTAATAAATTTTTAATTTATATTTAATAATAATTTTTATTATTAGATTTGACCTGTTCTTTAATTTTATTCAAAAAATTATCTATGATAACATTTGTCTTTAAAGTATATATATAGTTAAATTAAGATTTACATGAATATAATTTTATGAAAATAAGATAATTCATTTATATAACATGCCTTGTATCAAGTTTAATTATATTTTAAACTTCAAATTATAATACAAAATTATTTTTAATTTTTACATTGGTAAAAATATATTCTATTATTATATTTTTCAGCATCATTATATAAATTAAATATTGGCACTCAATCTGCCTCATACATGATAAATATATATTAAATTATTTTAAATATATAAAATTATTTTAAATATATATATATATATATATATATATATATTAAATATGAAATTTATTAGTTTATATATCTTGGTTTAATATTTGTTTTAATAAGTTGGAGTATGTTGTAAAATTCATGAATATATTTTATTTTATTATTTTATGGTCTATAAAATAGTTAATAAATAGATTAAGTCATTTTATATTTATTAATTGGTGTATTAATTTAATTATTAATATAAGTTATGTATACATAAATGTTATAGAAATTTTATTTCTTGTCATATAAATGAAAAAATGTATCAATATTCGTTTTTAATAGTAGTTAATATTAATTATGATTTTTATTATTTAAGAATATATATTAAAAAGACATGTATATTTAAATTTTAAATAAAAGATAGTAAAATATATTTTCAAAATGTAATCTTACAAAAAGATACTTAAGAATATATGTTTAGATATCTTATTTTGAAAATATTTAAATAATTAATTAGATATGATATATATTTAATAATAACTATGTTAGTTATAGGAGAAATAATAGAAAGTTAAATAAATCTAATGATCCAACATAGACTCTTTGTAAGTAGATAAAAATGCACATGTTTTAATAGTATTGATTGATTGGTGTTATTTAATATATTGTTCCCATGTTACAGAATTTTCTAGATCTGTTCCTGACAACAATGGTTACTGGTTAACAGAAAATTGCATTTCTTCTCTTATAATTCTCCAGCTAAGCCACTCAAGGACCACATTGTGTGTTTTCTTTGATGGATCATCTTATGTGTTCTTCTAAATGGCTAAGATGAGTAGTGGAGATGAAAAGAAGAATTAAACAGATTGTTAAACATAACGAAATGGTACCCTAGATTGTGCAGAAGATTATGACAAAACAAGTTCTAAACTCTGATTTAACTGTGAAGCTGTGAACGTTTGTCATGTTTAATTGAGAACTTTATGTTAAAAAAAAAGAGACAAGATAAAACGCAAATATTTACTTGAGAACTTTGTCGATCTCGTGATCATAATTTTAAGACAAGGCTCATAAAAAAATACGTCAGAGCAATTTAACCATTCTTAGTTTGATCTATATGATAATTGGTTGAAATAAATATTTTTATATTTTATCGAAACAAATATATAAAAAGGTAATCAATGTAATCTTAATAAAAGGTTCCAAATTATAAAGGTTGTAGAATATAGTTTAGTAATTATGTTTAAAATTTTTTGACCCGGTACAAAATATTTCTGGCTCCGCCAGTGCATGTGAACATGGTGGAAACAACAAAAAAATTGCGATAATTTTTGTCACAAAAGTAGTTATCGATATGGCAAGTGTGAATCATACAACGGATGTTGTTGTCATTTTCAAAATTAATAATTATATGTTTCTAAAATGATATGGGTCTAAGATAAGATGTAATGGTATATTTATACAAAATTGCCATTTTATAATAATTCAAAGAGGAAAAAATAAAAAGTTTAAACTAGCAATTAACAACACTAAAATTATAGAAAACATTATTTAAATTTCAAAATAAAGTAAAACTGTTTAAATTTTAAATTTAAATGTATTCAAAATCGAACATCAAATACTATTGTAAGAATATAAAACCTCATACGTGGCTACATACCAAAAATATATCAAAAACTTTATATCTGAAATAATTTTTCATGTAACTGATAACTATTTATGTATTTGTTGGAATCTTTGAGCATATTAAGTACTTATTCTATATTGGTTGCGAATTTCATATTTTTTTGTTGAGATGTTTGAGTTATCTACTCAAATTTTGTTTTCAGGTCGGATAAAATAAAAAGCCCAAAATACTATGTATTTATATATGATTCAATTCGGATTTATGTTTTTCGGATCTGTATGATTCAGTTTTTTTGGTTTTTGTTTTGTACAGACCTAACTCTTCCACCCGATAACAAGAGCAATGAATGTCCAAAGCTAAATAAATGAACATGAGCAAAAAAATAATCTGAACATAAAACTCTGTAAGATAATAATCAGAAGTAAAATTTTGATATTTATATCTTATATGTGTGTCTCACTATTCTATAGAAGATTCATTATATTTTGGTGTTACAATCAGAAGATATTTTTTTTACTGTTACGTAAATTTTAATATTCAGTTATTATTTTAAATAATTTCAAGTTACAACCATTAAAATGTATTAACATTTGTAGAATTTTTTTATGGGAAATTTAAATATTTGATTATTTTAAGAATAATATAAATCATTTTAAAATTTAACATAATTAAGTAAGAAATGTTCTCTATACTTTTGCTACTATATATCTGCAAGGAAATAATCTGGTTTTTTACTTAAGATCTTTGACCAAGAAAAATACTTATTTTGTGTATGTTTGTGTTATTATATATAATTTCTCTTTATTTTGATATATTTATATTTATCGAAAATTACTAATATTTTGATGAGGAAAAAATTAACAGTTTAAGCTAGCAGCCAACAACTCTATTAATGATGAACACAATATTTAAATTTTAAAAATAAAATAAAATAAACATGTTTAAATTTAAATTTAAATTATTTATACTTAAACATCAAATGCAATTGTAAGAATATAAATTTTTTGTCAGCCAATTGTAAGAACATAAAAATCTCATATTTGACCAAATACCAAAACATATGTAAGAAATTGTGTAACAGAGTTAATTATTCATGTAATGGGTAATTATTTATGTATTTATCGAAAACTTTTGAGTATTTTAAGTATTTATTCCGTATTGGTTTTGAATTTGATATTTTATTGTTGAAATTTTTTAAGTTATCTACTTGAATTCATTTTTGGTTCGGATAAAAGCCAAACCCCAATAAACTGTGTATTTATATAAGAATCGATTCAGATTCATTATCTTCAGATCTGTCGGAGTTCAGATTTTGGGTTTACTTTTTTTTCCACGCCTAACGCTTCCAGCTGATAACCAGAGAAATGAAATGACCTAGCTAAAACAATGAACATGAGCAACAGAATAATCTAAAAACCAAATCTACAAGATAAAAGGCCAAAGTAAAATTTTGATATTTGTATTTAGATTTTTTATTTTTTTCTAGTCCCTACTCTCTACAGGATTCATCAGATTTTGATATTAAAATCATTTGATAGCAGAAAAGAATGTTTTTCATTTTTTGTAATTTTTTATTTCAACTATTAATACAAATAATTATTTTGGAGTTACAACCATTAACATTTATTAAAAATTCACGAATTTATTTATGCAAATTTACAAATTTGACTATTTTTAAATAGTAAATTTTTATTTTTAAATTAAAACTAATTAGGTAAGAAATATTATCAATACTTATATTACTATACAATTGTATGGAAATAATCTGATTTTATACTCTACATCTTTGAACATGAGAATACCTATTTGGTATATGTTTGTGTCACTATATATAGTTTTACTTTAAATAAAGAGAAATTTATAAAACAGAACAGAAATATCATAACAATGGGTATCAGCATGAAAAACTTAGTCATATTTGTTATACTTGTCATTCACATAATCTCTTTTGTTTCTTGTCGTGCAACAACTGCTAATACTCTAGGTTGGTTTTCTTATATCCACACTTTAACAATGGAGAGATAAAAATACAAATTGGTCTAATAATTTTTTATATTATATCTAGGTTTGGGCATAAATCAGGAAGCGTATGACTGTTACGCGGGACCATGTGAAAATGGTGGAAACAACGAAACATGCGATAATTTTTGTCACAAAAATAATTATCGATATGGCAAGTGTGAATTATACAACGCATGTTGTTGTCATTCTTAAAGTTAATAATTATATGTTTCTAAAATGATATGGGTCTAAGATAAGATGTAATATTACATTTATTCAAAATTGCCATTTTATAATAATTCAAAGAGGAAAAAATAAAAAGTTTAAACTAGCAATTAACAACACTACAAATATAGAAAACATTATTTAAATTTCAAAATTAAGTAAAATTGTTTAAATTTTAAATTTAAATTTATTCAAAATCGAACATCAAATACTATTGTAAGAATATAAAATCTCATACGTGGCTACATACCAAAAATATATCAAAAACTTTATATCTAAAATAATTTTTCATGTAACTGATAACTATTTATGTATTTGTTGGAATCTTTGAGCATCTTAAGTATATTTTAAACTTTAAAATTACACTGGTTAATATCGTTTATACCTTAATAAATTTTTACAAATAATTAAAACGAATTTTATATGGATAATATTAGATCTTTTAAACTAAGACAATTCTTATATATTTTGTGGTTATCTTGAAATAATAATTTCCACAAAATTTAAATAATTATACATATAAATAAAAACAATTTTATTAATAATATTTTTTTTTAAATAAGATAATTCTTATGTATATTTTGTTGTTATCTTGAAATAATAATTTCCATTACAAATTTAAATAATTAACAGATAAAATAATGTAGATTTAAATACTAATTAAGCAAAACAATCATATAAATATATTTTCTAAAATATTTTTAATATGTAAGTATTTTTTTTAAAGGAATTTTATATTAATAATATTAGATATTTAAAAAATAAGACAATTGTTATATATTCTGTTGTTATCTTGAAATAATATTTTCATTACAAAATTAAAATAGTTAAGAGATAAAATAATTTATATTTACAATGGAGCTCTGATGTTAAAATGGTTAATATCGTTTATAACCTTAATAAAATTTTATATATAATTAAGACAAATTTTCTGTGGATAATATTTGATTTTTAAAATAATTTAATGTTTATATATTTTGTTGTTATCTTGAAATAATCATTTCCACAAAAATTTAAATAATTATAAATAAAATAAAATCGGATTTTATATTAATAATATTATATTTTATTTTTTTAATAATTCTTATATATTTTGTGGTTATCTTGAAATAATAATTTCCATTACAACTTTAAGTAACTAAGAGATAAAATAATTTATATTTAAATATTAATTAAGAAAAAATATAAATATATTTCTAAAATAGTTTTAATATGTAAATATTTTAATATGTAAATATGTTTTAAAATAATATTTTTAATTACAAAATTAAAACAATTAAGAGATAAAATATTTTATATTTATATTTAAATATTGACTAAGCAAAAATATTTGTTTAAATATATTTTCGATTTTTTTTAATATGTAAGTCTTTTTTAAAACAAATTTTATATTAATAGTATTAGATTTTTTAAATAAGATAATTCTTATTTATTTTGTTGTTATTTTGAAATAATATTTTAATTACAAAATTAAAGCAATTAAGAGATAAAATCATTTATATTTCAATATTGATTAAGCAAAAAAATTTATATAAATTATGCCCGCATGTGCGGACATAACACCTAGAATATATATGTTATGCATGAATTTTGCATTACTTATTAAGACATCCATTACTAATTAAAATATTAAAATGATAAAATATTATAGTGATAAATTATTTTTTATGTTTTATTTGAAAATTCTTACGAGATTTTTTTAAAAATTCATAATAGTCTTTAAGTTTATAATATACGTACGAATAAGAACTTATAAAATGTATAAGTCTGCATGAAATTTAATTAATCTAAAGCAAAGATGTCCGGCCCAATCAAGAGTCCATAGATAACAGAAGAAATGTTATGTTTTGCTCAAATGTCGATTTCGATTTCAGAGAGATCGTTTCTAGCATGGTATGAGAGCATTTCTCATTGTAATTATAAGAATTATTCAAAATCTAAATCATATTTTAAATAGAAAAATAAATCTTATGTATATTGTGTTTTAATCTGAAAAATATTTTTTAATAGAAAAGTTAATGATTGAAAAAAGATATAATTTAATATCAATCAAGTCAATTTTTTTAATTTTATATAATTGAAAAGAGAATACTGAGTGATATTTAATATTTTTATTGATAATGAATATAATGCATATAGAACTTTTTCAAAAAAAAAATTATTTCTAAGAATTTCAAATAAAAAATATATGATAATTTGTTAGAAAACGTAAATAGTTTATCATTATAGTTTTCTATTAGTAATAAATGTATAAAATGTTTAAGCCCACAATTACCAACTCAATTAAAATATAGACTTGGATTTTTAACCAAGTCGATTAGATCTAGTGGATTTATGCGTCTTAGTAACTTGTAAAAAATCATTTAATCTAACCTCCAAAATGCATTCTTATATAGTTCTCCCCTGCCACCGACGAGTGATCCATTGAAGTTGTTCATGGAAGACATTGAAAATACTCAAAAAACTTTCTGGTAAATACGTCAAGATCCATGCATATCTTGTCTCTCTCAAGGAGGAGAAGAGTAAGATCAATGATCTCGACCTTCCTATCTCCAAAAAATTCTTGGATCATGGTAATATATATTCATTTTGTCTAATTAATATCATAATATGTATGGATCCACATCATCCATCGATCATTTTATATAAATTATATGTTTTTAAAAATAGTCTAATTGGCTTGAGAAGAAAAATAACTACATATTACTGATATTTTTTTTTGTTTGTTGAAATATAAGCTATCAATACTCTTGAGGTGGAACATGATTTTGTTTCAGAAAAAATAAAGAATATATTGAATCAAACAGGAATTACCGAAGTTGACGTGTTGCCGGAAGAGATGACATGAGTCTTTCAGAACCCAAGCCTCAACCAAAATTGTTTGTTTAAACTTGAAGTAGCTTGGGGTCAAGCTACTACTTTTCTATTTGGTTATGGAATAGGAAAGTTAAGAACAATAAGGAAGTTATCTATTTGTGTGTTCCTAATGAGTTTAGGAAATTAGTTTGAATATATAAGGAGATGCAAGGATGTTGCATAACTTATGAGATTTGAGATTGAAAGACTTAAGGTTTTTGAGTGTTTCCTTAAGAGAGATTAATAAAGAGTTCTTGAGTTTGAATTATTGTTTGATTCAATAATTGGTATCAGAGCATCTATTGGATCAAGCAGAGGTTGAGAGATATGGGAGAAGTTGTTGCTACGAGCAATAACGTAAAAGATAGCGGGTCTGCATCTATCAAGTGTCCTCTACTTAACGAGACTAATTATACGGTTTGGACGATACGTATGTCAGCTGCGCTACAAGTTCATAAAGCTTGGGAAGCTATCGAACCAGGAGAAGAAGCGGGAGAGAAGAACGCTTTAGCAAGGGCACTACTTTTCCAGAGCATACCGGAACCTATGCTATTACAGGTTGGGAACCTTAAAACAGCAAAAGAGATTTGGGAAGCAATTAAGACGAGACATGTAGGAGCTGATCGTGTGAAGAAAGCTAGGTTACAGACATTAACAGCAGAGTTTAGTCGCATGAAGATGAAGGAGACTGATTCTGTGGATAGTTTTGTCGGGAAACTCTCAGAACTAGCAACTAAATCGGCTACCCTAGGAGAAGTTATTGAACAACCGAAGCTTGTTAGGAAGTTTCTCTGTAGCTTACCTCGCAAGAAGTATATACTTATGACAGCAACATTGGAGCAACTTCTTGATCTCGATACGGCAAGCTTTGAAGAAGTAGTGGGAAGAATAAAAGCTTATGAAAAGAGAATCAATGATGAGGAAGAAGAGAAGCTTGAGGAACAGGGTCAAGATAAACTCATGTATGCTAATTCTGACTCACAACCACAACAAGAAAGGTACGAATCAGGAAGAGCTCGGGGCAGAGGAGGTCGATTTGGTTATCGAGGAAGAGGCCGAGGTCGGAATAATTATGGACAGAGGAACAACTATGGACAGAACTACGGACAGAACTACGGACAAAACGGAGGTTTTTACAGAGACGCGTCCAAGGTTATGTGCTTTCGATGTGATAAAGTGGGACACTTTGCGCAAAATTGTCCTGATCGATTACTTAAGCTTCAAGAAACACAAGAGAATGAAGAAGATTCTACCCGAGAAGCAGAAGAGTTAATGGTTCACGAAGTTGTATATCTCAATGAACGTAATGTGACGCCAAGCATACTTGTAGACAGATCAACTGAAGATAATCTGTGGTACTTGGATAACGGAGCTAGCAATCATATGACAGGAAACTTAGAGTTCTTCTCGAAGCTTGATAATAGAATAACTGGGAAGGTTAGGTTCGGCGACGACTCACGGATAGATATCAAAGGCAAAGGTTCTATCCGTTTCTTGACTAAAGATGGTGAAAGAAAGCTTCTCTCAGATGTATATTTTATACATGATCTTAAAAGCAATATTATAAGCATAGGACAGGCTACAGAGTCAGGGTGCGAGGTCAGGATGAAGGAAGACCACTTACTTCTATACGATCGAGATAACAAGTTGATGGTGAAGGCAAAAAGATCTAGAAATAGACTATATAAGGTGATTATGAAGGTAGAAGATACAAAGTGCTTACAACTAATGCATCTTAGTGATTTGTCAAAGTGGCATTCTCGGCTTGGACACATCGGACTAGAGAATTTGAAGTTGATGGTTAATAAGAGTTTAGTCATTGGAATGCCACAATTTAAAGTGGAAAATGAGACATGCGCATCTTGCCTGCGAGGGAAACAAGTGAGAAGATCGTTTCCACAAGCAAGCTCTTTCAGAGCTACTGAAATATTGGAACTAATACACGGAGACTTATGTGGTCCTATCACCCCACCTACTACCGGAGGAAAGAGATATGTGTTCGTTATAATTGATGATTGCTCTCGGTACATGTGGACCATTCTTATGAGTGAGAAAAGTGAAGCATTCTCTAAGTTTAAGCACTTTAAAGCACTGGTTGAGCAAGAAACAAGCAAAAAGATCAAGACGTTTCGTACAGACAGGGGTGGTGAGTTCACATCACATGAGTTCCAAGAGTTTTGCGATGGTTCAGGAATCAAACGACACTTGACTGCGCCATATTCTCCACAGCAGAATGGAGTGGTGGAGAGAAGAAACAGAACATTACTTGAGATGACGAGAAGCGTCTTGAAACATATGGAAGTTCCGAACTATCTTTGGGGAGAAGCAGTGAGGCATGCGACGTATCTTATCAACAGGATAGCCACACGAACACTAAAGGACCAGACCCCTTATGAGAGTTTCAAAGGGAAGACGCCTAACGTTGAGCATATAAGGGTATTTGGCTGTATCGCATACGTGAAAGTTGATGGAGTACACTTGAAAAAGTTAGATGATAGATCACGAGCACTTGTCCATCTTGGAACAGAGCCCGGATCTAAGGCTTATCGACTTTTAGATCCAACAACTCGACGCATAGTTGTGAGCAGAGACGTTGTCTTCGACGAGAATCAAGGATGGAAGTGGAATAAATCAGAGAGAGAAGCAAGTACTGAAACTGGTATAATAGACTTCGGTTTCAAAGAAGTTGAAGATCAAGGACCACAAGAAGAGTCACACGACGAAAACTTCGGTGGTGATGAGACTGGAGCTGGAGCAAAAGACGAAGAGAGGGGAGAGACTGAAACAGAACACTCACCTGCGGTATTACGACGGTCGTCACGTATAAGCAAGTTGCCGAGTTATCTTGAGGATTACGAGTTGTTATGCGAAGAAGATGAGGAGTATGAAACATTGTGCGAGATTGAAGTTGAGCATCTCCTGTTGCTAGTGAATGAAGAGCCTTGGAGTTTTGAAGAAGCGATGGAGTTAAAGGTGTGGAGAGATGCCTGCAAGGATGAGATAGATTCTATTGAGAAGAACAAAACATGGACTTTAGTCGATCTTCCTCCAAACTGTAAAGCCATTGGATTAAAGTGGGTATTCAAGGTCAAGAGAAACTCTGATGGAACCATAAACAAGTACAAAGCCAGGTTGGTAGCTAAAGGATATGTGCAAAGACATGGTGTAGATTTTGACGAAGTGTTCGCACCCGTCGCCCGGATAGAGACTGTGCGCTTAATTATTGGAATGGCTGCTACTCATCGCTGGGAACTGCATCATCTTGATGTTAAGACGGCATTCCTCCATGGAGAGCTAAAAGAAGAAGTCTTCGTCAAACAGCCTGAAGGTTACATAAGAAAAGGTCATGAGTCTAAGGTTTATAAATTAAAGAAGGCATTATACAGGTTACGTCAAGCGCCTAGGGCTTGGAACGAGAAGCTTAACGCCGTCCTACGTAGTCTAAAGTTTGAAAGATGCTTAAAGGAGCCATCTCTCTACCGAAAAGAAAAGCAAGGACATCTTCTCGTCGTTGCCATTTACGTCGACGATCTACTTGTGACTGGTTCGAGCATGGATTTTATACTAGAGTTTAAGCAGGACATGGCAACACGTTTTGAGATGAGTGATCTTGGAAGATTGAGTTATTATCTTGGGATAGAAGTAAAGCAGCAAGAAGGGAGCATAGTATTGAGTCAAGAATGATATGCGACTAGGATATTGGAGGAAGCAGGGATGCTTGGTTGTAATGCTGTACACATACCAATGGATGCAGGGTTGAAATTGAGCAAAGCAGAAGAGGAACAACGTGTTGATGAACGAGATTATCGAAGGAACATAGGATGCCTCAAGTACTTACTACACACAAGACCTGATCTTGCATATAGTGTTGGGGTGCTAAGCAGATATATGCATGATCCAAGGGAATCACATAAGGCGGCATTAAAACAAGTGTTACGGTATCTACAAGGTACATTAGCATGCGGTCTCGTGTTTAGTTCAAAGGCACAAGAAGGCTTGGTTGGATACAGTGATAGTAGTTATAATGTTGATCCGGATGATGGGAAGAGCACCACTGGTCACATCTTCTATCTCGGTGGGAATCCTATCACATGGTGTTCTCAAAAGCAAGAGATTGTTGCGTTATCTTCCTGTGAGGCAGAGTTTATGGCAGCAACAGAGACAGCCAAACAAGCAATTTGGCTACAAGACCTCCTTGGTGAGATCTTTGGAACGCAGGGGAAAGACAAGGTGGTGATAAAGATTGATAACAAGTCAGCGATAGCTTTAACCAAGAATCCAGTATTTCACGGTCGTAGCAAACACATACACACAAGGTTTCACTTCATAAGAGAGTGTGTTGAGAAGAATCAAGTAAGAGTAGAGCATATTGCAGGAAGCAAACAAAAGGCGGATATTCTTACCAAAGCGTTGGGAAGAATCAAGTTCAAGGAGATGAGGGAACTCATTGGAATCCAAGAAGTGTCAAATGGAGATTTCAAGTTTAAGGGGGAGAATGTTGGTTTAAACTTGAAGTAGCTTGGAGGTCAAGCTACTACTTTTCTATTTGGTTATGGAATAGGAAAGTTAAGAACAATAAGGAAGTTATCTATTTGTGTGTTCCTAATAAGTTTAGGAAATTAGTTTGAGTATATAAGGAGATGCAAGGGTGTTGCATAACTTATGAGATTTGAGATTGAAAGACTTAAAGTTTTTGAGTGTTTCCTTAAGAGAGATTAATAAAGAGTTCTTGAGTTTGAATTATTGTTTGATTCAATAAAAATAACACTGTACCACAAGCACCACAGGTATCGATGCAAAGTCAACAAGGGTTTGAGCAACAAGGATTGGGACAACAAGGATTGGTACAACAAGGGCTGGTGGGGCAACAAGGATCACTGCAAACGAAACTTCAGCAGAAAACGCAACTGCTCCAACATCAAGTTATGCAACAACAACCCCAAGGATTTCAACAACCACAAATTAACCTATTTGCAACAGCAACCATGATGATTTCAGCTACAACTACAAATGTTTAAACAAATTTAAATGCAACAACGACAAGGATTAATGTAATCAAAAATGATGAAACCAAGTCAAATGCCACAACTTCAAGACTTAGTGCAGCAAACAGGGCAACAAGTATTCGGTCCACAAGATGAGGAGAAACGTCCTTTGTAGTTTGGTTTCTTTCATGATGAGGAGATACAAATACTAGAGTTTTTTTAAAGGCAACGAGGATTACTGTGACGAGTTATTTTGTTCTCTTTCATTTACTCTTATGTTTTACATGTTTTTATATTTCACTAAAACTCTTTCTATTCCAGTAGAAAAAGTTATTTTTTTGGTTTTAACCTGATTCGAAATCTTTTTACAACTCTTATGCATTTTCTGAATTTGCTTGCAAGTACATTCATTTCAATCGGAGTTTGGCTATAAGCTCAACTCATTCCCGTGATACATTCTGGTGAAATTACACGAAAATAGACAATACACGGTTAAATCTAGATACTGGGTAGTAAGAAACTTGTTGGAAACAGAGAAAGAGACGGATATCCTAGAATCCAGTATAACTAAACTCCAAAAACATTTACTTGAAAGATTAAAGCTCCCCAGAAGATACATCATTTATATGGAAATTGATAACAGGACATGTGACTGTGATACGAAACCTCACACATTAAAATATGAGATGTGATAATTATTGTTCGAGATGTGGTGAGTCAGAAGAAACTATTTCTCATGCTATATTTGAATGTCCTCCAGCTCTACAAGTGTAAATCTCTACCAGCAACACCATTTAGTCCGAACACCATCCCGCTATCAAGCGTTTATGCCCACATGAATTACCTTTTCTGGAAAAAGAATATCATTGTTGAACCAGAAATACACAGAGATCCTTAACCCTGAATAATCTGGTATATTTTGAAAGCTCAAAATAATAAACTATTTAGAGGGATTGACAAAGATCTTTTGGAGCTAATTAGATATATATGCAGAAAGTGAATGCTAAGCATGGTTTAATACATATGAGATGACAAGCCCCATTTCAAAGTAGGATAGCATATAGAAATCCCAAATCATAAACTTGGAAAATAAATGTATATATGGTGGATGGTTCATATACCTCCATAGCCTAATTTAGTGGTTGCGGTTGGGTTTGGATATATAACTTGGAAAAGACACAACTAATGGGAATGCAAAATTTAAGAAGGCAAGAATCTGTTTTACATTCTAAAGTAGAAGTTCTATGATGGGCATTAGAAAGCATGTTTCAACATTTGTCATGTCAGAGTTTTGGAACACTATAGGAATCTATTTCTCATGCTATATTTGAATGTCCTCCAGTTCTACAAGTGTAATCTCTACCAGCAACACCATTTAGTCCGAACACCTTCCCGCAATCAAGCGTTTATGCCCACATGAATTACCTTTTCTGGAAAAAGAATATCATTGTTGAACCAGAAATACACAGAGATCATTAACCCTGAATAATCTGGTATATTTTGAAAGCTCAAAATAATAAATTATTTAGAGGGATTGACAAAGATCTTTTGGAGCTAATCAGATATACAGAAAGTGAATGCCAAGTATGGTTTAATACATATGAGATGACAAGCCCCATTTCAAAGTAGGATAGCATAGAGAAATCCCAAATCATAAATTTGGAAAATAAATGTATATATGGTGGATGGTTCATATACCTCCATAGCCTAATTTAGTGGTTGCGGTTGGGTTTGAATAGATAACTTGGAAAAGACACAACTAATGGGAATGCAAAATTTAAGAAGGCAAGAATCTGTTTTACATTCTAAAGTAGAAGTTCTATAATGGGCATTAGAAAGCATGTTTCAACATTTGTCATGTCAGAGTTTTGGAACAGACTGTACGAATTTAATCTCGATGATAAATGAGCTTCACGCCTGGCCAAATTTTACACCGGAGCTGAAAACGCTAAAGACACTCCTTATTTGTTTTCCGGACTTCAAGATATCTCATATCTCAAGAGCGTAAATTGGAATAGCGGATTCTTTAGCTAGGACTGCAAGATCTTTCTATGGAGATTTGTGCTATATTGGTTATTCTGTTTTGGTCTAGTTATCCAGATTGTCTCGAGTTTGAGTAATAAAATAGTCGTTTGTCTATCGTAAAAACAGATAAATAATAAGAATTTATTATTAGATTCTTCAAAAAAAAGTTTTCCACCTAAAAGCTGCCAAGTCATCGAGATTCGAGATTCAAGAGTTAAAAAAAAATAAAAATAATAATAATAATAATAATAATAATAATCGTCTACTATAAATTATAAATACTAATACTGGGGTTGAAAGAAAGAATAAAAGCCACGGGATCAAAATTAGGGTTTGCTTAGAAAAAAAGCTTATAAGGTCTTTTCTAAACTTGTCCAGTGTTTGAATTAAGAGTAATCGTATACGGAGACTTAGTTTTAACGATGAATACCATCATCATCAAACACGTATTCTCTCTTACTTTCCATGTTTTTACCTAATTGTTTTTTTTTTTGAATATGTAAACATAAATAGACGACCTAGCCTAACCCCTTAGCTGCTAAAATTATCCGAGAACGTTCGTATTAATCGGAGATCGACGACTTGGTACTATCAACGATGAACACTTGCACATCATCATCAAACACGTATTCTCTCTTCCCTTCCCTCTTTTTACCTATTTGTTATGATTTTTGCTGTTAAATATGTTAACATTGACCACCTAGCTAGGCCTGTATCTGCTCAAAATCATCCGAGAACATTCTGATATTATTCACCAACTAATTAAAAAAAATATAGACTTGGATTTTAAACCAAGTAGATCAGATTTATAGTCATCCAAGCGTTTGAAAATTCATGATGTATGCGTCCAACTAATATCATGTACAAAATCATTTAATCTAACCTCTGAGCATTCTAATATATAGTGCTCCCATGCCACCAACGAGTGATCCATTGAAGTTGTTCATGGAAGACATTGAAAAATCTCAAACATTAACACTTCATGGAAAATGCGTCAAGATCCATGTATATCTTGCCTCTCTCAAGGAGGAGATGAGTAAGATCAAGGATCTCGGACTTACTAACTCCAAACAACTCTTAGATCATGGTAATATTCACTTTCCGTCGTCTAATTCATAATATATGGATTCATCATGATCGATCGATCACATTCTATATAAATTATATTTTGAATTATTCAAATGATTTGAGAAGTAAAATAACTATATATAACTGACCCGTTTCTTTTTATTTATTTGTTTGTTTGTTGATAGCTATCAAGACTCTTGAGGTGGAACATGGTAGATTTTCAGAAAAACTAAAGAATAGTACGAATCAAACAGGAGTTATAGATGTGGACGTATTTCCGGAAGAGATAAGAGTCTCTCAGAATCCAAGCCTAAACCCAACTAACACTGTGCTACGAGCACAACCAATATCGATGCAAAGTAAACAAGGAACATTGCATCACGGATTGGCGCAACAAGGATCACTGCAACAACATCGAGAATTACTGCAACAATTAGGGCAACAAGTATTCGGGAAACAAGGATGAGAGTATAGTTTTTGAAAAAAAAAAAAAAAAATTTTAATTAAGTGCCCTTTTGAAGATTTTCATTTACTCTTAGGTTTTTCTATGTTTTGATATTTTATTTCTCTCTTATATTTCGGTATAGAAAAGAAAGTTTATTGGTATTCTATTCACCATGTTTCTGATTGGAAACTGAACATTTTCAGGCATCAGTAACATATAGGAAACTAAAGGTATTGAGAATGTTCAGTTTCTGAAATTACTTACTTTTTGCTGATAAACTTGAGAGGTTAGTAATTTTAATTGAACACTAGGAAACTAAAGGAAGTTTCGACTAACTAAGTACCAATGGTTGGTGGTATTGAGAATGTGTGTTTATTAGAAAACTAAAGTTCCGTAGAAAGCAATTTCAATTGACAATGTAAATAATCTGTTTATAGTTTTTGAAAAAATGTTTACACTAGAAATATGATTATTTCAATTTTTGACTGGTTAACGATTGAATAGTTTTTCTTTCATTTTTTATGGATTACAGATCTATAAATTAAATTACATCTAATAATCTATTTTATGTAACTAATCTCTTTTAGAAAGAGAAAAAAAAAGTTGAGAGGAAATAGTAAAAATACAAAGTCAAACCTAGTTTTTCTCGTTACAAATCCATAATTTGCGCGAAAAAACAAGGGCTTCAAAAAAAAATTCTTTGTTTTATAACTATTAGAGGAAGTAGTGAGAAAAAAACTAGAGAAGAAGAAATCAAATCCACAAACAACAAAAAAAAAATATTAATTTTGTTAGATTGAAAAAAATAGATAAACACCAAAAAAAAAAGAATTTATATTGTTTAAAGAGAGTTTTGCATTAGTGAGTGGAAAATGGCGCAGATGCACCGAGAAGATGTTGAATCCGTCACGAAAGTACTTGACGGAGGAGGAGGAGGCGGCGGCGGCGGATCTTCCGGCGCTCAGGCGGCGTCATCGTTCAAATTCAACGCCGAGGCACCGGAGTTCGTACCGCAATCGCGTGCCGCCGTACCAGCACCGCAGGTTTCTCCGATCTCCGGTTACTTTTATCCTTGCTTTCACTACAGCGACGGAGGAGGGACCGGCGTCGTCGGTTCTCAGGCGTCGGATTGGTTCTTCGTGGATCCTGCTCAGCATCAACACGTTCACGATCCGGCGGCTGCGTATTACGTTCCGACTCCGGCGGTTCAGTTTCCGGTGAATCAGAACTCTTCTTCTTCGTTGCTCTCCGATGATCTCCGCCTTAAGATCGTCAAACAGGTTAGTTACGTCTTCGTCTTTTTTTTTATTTCCCGCGTTTTTACTTATTGCTTAGTTTGCCTATTGAAAATGATTCGAATATGTGAGATCAGATTTACATTTACCATTAGGTAAGCAAACTAAAAAAATTATTATTGTGTTTAGGTATGGGCATTTTAACCAAAAACTTAACCGAACCAATGTTCATAAATTTTGGAATGGCGTATGCCCTATTTTTATATCCGAAAATCAAATCAAATCGAAACATAATGTATATATGAATATACAAAATATTATATATATATATATATATGTATATATATATTATGGATTTTTGGTTTTCTATTTATAAATCAAATTATCTAAAATTTTAACTAACCAAATATTTTTGTCATAAATATTTTAAAATAGCTGGATGACCAGATATTTTGTCTAAACAATCAGAATTTATCAATATTTAGTCAAAAAATAAATTCCAAATTATCTGAAATTATCCAAAAAAAAAGCTAAAGAAGAACTGAATTGGAATCAAACTAAACAGAACTTAATTGCATAGATACCCATACGGTTTCTATATCTATATATCTAAAAACCAAACCTAAAGATGACAAAAAATAATAAATAAAAAACAAAACAAACCGAACAGGGACATGCTAGATTGTGTTGTTTAGTTGATGTACCTGCACATAACCGATTAGTCAAATAAGATAAACCGATACTAGTTAGCCTTTCAATTCCAAATCAATTTCTTGACTCACAAGAAACCAACTAATTGGTTTCAAATTCTAGGTTGAGTACCAGTTCACAGACATGAGTCTTCTAGCCAATGAGTCCATCTCAAAGCACATGAACAAAGACCCTGAAGGTTATGGTAAGCCTTCAGTTTTCTGTAATATCTTGTGATGAAGATCTTGTAAACGTAAGTTTTGTTTTAACGTTCATATAAATGCATGTCTCTATTTAAAACTTAGTGCCAATATCTTACATTGCTTCGACCAAGAAGATTAAGGCTTTAACGAGTAACCACCACTTAGTTTCATTGGCTCTACGCTCCTCCTCTAAGCTTGTAAGTTTCTTTCTAGATACCAACATACTAATCATAAGATCTTAAGTATATATACTGAGAGATTTGTGAACAAATGAAGGTTGTGAGTGAAGACAACAAGAAAGTTAAGCGTAAAGTTCCATTTACTGAGAGAGACAGAGAAGATTTGCAGGTAATTAATTACCATGAAAGTATTATTATACGTATAATCAAAACTATATATATATCAACTGCTTCTTGTTTTTGTTTATTGTTCTTCAGGGCCGGACTGTTGTTGCAGAGAATTTGCCTGATGATCACTCTTACCAGAACCTTGAGAAGATCTTTGGAGTTGTTGGAAAGTAAGAAACACTCTACTTCATATACTTTCACTTAAACTTGGATTTTTCTACACAAATTTACCAAACAACAAGTATGGATTTGATTCAGCGTTAAAGCGATTCGAATCTGTCATCCTCCTGAATCAAACTCCTCTCGTCCAAAAGGAGATTTCTTGATGAGCAACAAAGTAAGTAGTACCACGATACTGTTTCTAACAATTTCCTCTGTTTCTTGAGCTTAACATTCTTGTTGTTCTGATCCAAAGATTCACGCACTTATTGAGTATGACCACACTGTTGTTGCGGATAAAGCTGTGAGTGAATCTTTTCTTCCACACGTTCATCTTTGAACCAAACCTCTGTATATTACTTAGATATATCAAATGTGATCCGTATCAGGTGGAGAAGCTGAACGATGAAAGAAACTGGAGGAAAGGACTTCGTGTGAGGCTGCTTCTTAGATGCTCGGTAAATCCATTACACACTTAATTATAATGTCAACCAGCATATATATATATATTTCTCGAAACTACAAAACCCTCTGAGATTAATTTGTAATTTACAGCCCAAATCAGTGCTCAAGCACAGAAGAAACTTTGATGGCATCCTCATAGATGATGAAAGTCCTTATGAATCTGGAGAAGAATCTCCACGTCTCCATTTAACCGAGCATCAGCTTGATAACGAGGTTAGTGTAGCTTATTCCCTTCAAATTATAACCTTTCCATACATAAACAAGGGGGAAAAGCGTTTTCTTGGTGTTCACGCTAGGGTGATGACAACAATCTTGGAGGACTATGGGGAAAAGGGAGAGGAAAAGGAAGAGGACGATCTCCAAGAACCTATGTGGTAGGAGGAGGAGGCGGAGAACGTAGCTTCGGTATCGGGCTCGGACTCAGCCTCGGCCCTATGTCACCGAGCCTAGGCTTACACGGATCTTCGTCTCCGAAAACAGCAACAAAGGGACCAAGGATGCCTGATGGGACAAGAGGCTTCACTATGGGACGTGGCAAACCTGTCAATCTCAGTCTTATCTAACAATCTCTAAGTAAAAGAGGTAAAAGCTATAGAATTAACCAAATAATACATGTTGGTTGTTGTTTTTTTGAGATATGGGTTCACAGAAGCAAGGACATGGGTTTGGGATGAGGTATGGTGAAGTTTTTTGAGTGTTTTTTCTTTCTTCTTTTTGCATTTCTTTTATTCTCTAATTTGGGCAATTTCTTTTGTATGTTTTGATTTGTTTATTTTTGTGTGAGACTAACTGAATAATAAAGGGTTTATAGCACAAGGACTGCAACCCTGTTGTGTATCAATCTCACCTCTGTTTTGACTATGTGACTCGAATATTGGTTGTAGAAAAAGAATCACTATTGCCATCTTTTATTAAACAAAAAATGAAAAGACGAATAATAAAAAAGATGAACTAAATCAAACACGAAACACCAATAACCAGCTTCTTAGTCTATACAGATGTACTAAAATGGGAAGATGAACTTAAAAATACGCAACTTCTATGATCTTGTGAAATATTCGGTAATCAAATCAAGAGTTAGTGAGAATAAACTAGAGAGGTGGACCAGTTATTGTTCTTGAAGATGCTGAAGTCTATTAAACATATTGAAATTGATATACATCCCTGTCCAGATACAATGAAGTTGTTGGGTTACAGATATAAACTTCTTTCAAGAACAAGAGCAGATACGTACATACAATCAATTGGTGATATATATATTTATATGTTAAGTTATCTTGATTTTGAGAGCGAAGTTAACTAGAAATAGATTTTCAAATCTAGCTTCTTAGCTGACCGTTTGATATTTACTAACTAGAGAAGATTAAACAAGATAACTACATATGTATATCCATGCAGGGACTACGGACTATGATTCATGGTTGATGTATAATCTTTAATAAATTCTCTACAAAATTACAAACTTATTATATACCGCCAACCACATACTATCGTTATGAAAAGGTTACAGTGGACCACTTTTTGTTTCCATGCCAAATAAAAAACTACTTTTTTTTTGGGGAAAAAAAACTACTTATGTCATAAGTTATTATGTGATAATTAACCCACAAAGAAAACGCATGTAGCTTGGTAACTTTGCTTGGGATGTTGTTTGCAAGTTTAGAATTCCGTTTTTGGGTTTATTTCTTAGAGATACGATCCAACAACTATATATATATATTGTCAAATATATAAGTCAAATATATAACACAAAGTTGAAAAATGTTATATAATACAATTCTAAGGAAAGTTAAAACTTCTTTTAAAATAACAGTATCTTTTCTTACTCTAAATACTTACAAATTATATTTTTAGAGTCTCTTTGGATCATCTAGATATGTACTCCCTCTATTTTTAATTTCAATAAATTTTATCAAAAATAATTTAATATATTTGGTTACATTTAATAATTTAATATATTTGGTTACATTTCAAATTTTATAATCTTATAAATAGTACATATAAAATTTAAATCTTAACAGTTTTAATATATTTTATTGGAAACAGAATGATAAGTATTTATTATTCCGTTTTTATTGAGAACCCGTTTTTATTTCTTATCTTCTCTGTATGATCTTTTTCCATAAACTGAGATCTACACAATTCACCAATATATGCAAAAACTTTTTATTGGTTTGATTTTTTTTTTTTGAGCAACACTTTTTATTGGTTTGATATTCCCTTAAATAAATATCAAAATACAAAAGACAAAAAAACTATAGGCCCCCACAAAATAAAAGACAAGAAAAAAGACAAAAAATAATGCTAAAACAAACCGAAAGTAAAACAAGAAAATGTAATAGTATTGTTTAACAAAGAAATTCAAAAAATAAAACACGTGGCAAAAAGCAACTAATATGCACCAATCCACATCTAACTTCATCAGATCAAAACGCCCCGCAGATTCTGCCATGTGGCCTCTCTCTCCTCTACAGCTCACTTCCTCTCTCTAAAGAAAAAAAAAAACCAGACCTTCCTCAATGTCTTTGCTGTGATTATCATAAAGCTCACTGTCCCAATTCTTCTTCTTCTGTCTTCTGTCTTTTTTGATTTTCCAAAATTGAATTTCTTTTTTTTTTCTTTTTAATTTTTCTGTAACCGGAGAAAGCTATGGGAGGTTGTACCTCCAAACCCTCCTCTTCCTCCTCCGTGAAACCCAAAGACGCGTTTCCACAAAATGACGATTCTACCCCTGCCCATCCCTGCAAATCGCCGGCTCGCACCTCAACCGCCGTAAAGTCTTCTCCTTTCCTCCCGTTCTACACTCCAAGCCCCGCCAGGCACCGCCGTAACAAGAGCCGCGACGGCGGAGGAGGAGAGAGCAACAAGAGCGTCACCAGCACTCCTCTCCGTCAGCTCGCGCGTGCTTTCCACCCTCCGTCACCGGCGAAACACATTCGTGACGTTCTGCGGCGGAGGAAGGGGAAAAAGGAGGCTACTTTACCGGCGGAGAGGCAGCAGCAGCAGACGGAGGAGAGAGAGGAGGTGGGGCTGGACAAGAGATTCGGATTCTCAAAGGAGTTTCAGAGTAGGATGGAGTTAGGGGAAGAGATCGGGAGAGGGCATTTTGGGTACACTTGCTCTGCTAAGTTCAAGAAAGGAGACCTCAAGGATCTTGAGGTTGCTGTTAAAGTCATCCCTAAATCTAAGGTCAAACCTTTCAACTTTATGTTTATGCTTCAATTGGCTTTGAGTTTGCATGTTGTTTGATGATTGGTTGAGGTGTTTGCTGAAATTTGTATCATTTTACAGATGTTTGTTGTCTGATTTGGTTTGTTACATGTTACCCTTATGAACTTATTGTCTTCATAGGTGTTATCTTGATAGTTTCTTTTCTTCTCTATGAACTAACTGTCTTCTTGTTGGAAAATTAGATGGAGTGTGGGGACTTTATGCTTATAAATTAATAGAAAAACAAAACATGATTTTGAATTCCGATTTAGGTTGTAAAGTTTTTTGATTAAGTTTAAATATGTATGTCAAAGGTGGAGATTTTCAATGGTAGTAGATGTAAATTTTGCTGACTTTTTTTCCTAGTGAAAAAGTTCTGCACGTTTTAAAATGGTCAATAATAATACAGTGGAAGCATAGTCATTTTTGTGCTTATGTCATCTAGGAAATGAAGAAGTATCTACGGTCCTTGTGCAATTTTGTGTCATGCAATCAAGTTATTTGACTTCTGGATTTGTGTGTGTGTTAGCTTAATCCATAATAGACTCTTTTGCTCGTTAGAGTATTTGGTTTTGGGCAGATGACAACTGCAATATCTATAGAGGATGTGAGAAGAGAAGTAAAAATCCTACGGGCGTTATCTGGACATAACAACCTGGTACAATTCTATGATGCTTTCGAGGACAATACCAACGTCTATATCGCTATGGAGTAAGATTCTAACTAGGGGAGCATATCAGATTCTTATTTTGTTGACTTCAAAAAAAATGTTCAGCTGTGAATAAAACATTTAACTTTATTCCAACTTTCAGGTTATGTGGTGGCGGTGAACTCCTTGACAGAATACTAGCAAGGTCTGCTATCAAAAGAAACAGATTCATTGCTTATGCTATTAGAGATTGTTCAATTGCATGTCTGACAATGTCACATATCTCTTTTAGGGGAGGGAAATACACTGAAGATGATGCAAAAGCTGTCCTTACACAGATCCTTAACGTTGTAGCATTCTGTCATCTCCAAGGAGTAGTTCATCGAGATTTAAAACCAGAGGTGAACAGCACACCTCTATACTCTGTCCTTTTTTTTTGCTTTGAAACTTCCCCTAATCTTTTAAATACTTTTTTATATGTACCAAGAACTTCTTGTACACTTCCAAGGAGGACAACTCTCAGTTGAAAGTGATAGACTTTGGTTTATCAGACTTCGTCAGACCAGACGAGAGACTGAACGATATAGTGGGCAGTGCGTATTACGTAGCCCCTGAAGTTCTACACAGATCTTACACCACGGAGGCGGATGTATGGAGCATAGGAGTGATATCATACATTCTCCTATGTGGAAGCCGTCCCTTTTGGGCAAGAACTGAGTCAGGAATTTTCAGAGCAGTTCTGAAAACTGAACCGAGTTTCAGTGAACCTCCTTGGCCTTCATTGTCCTTTGAAGCTAAAGATTTTGTTAAGCGGTTATTGTACAAAGACCCACGCAAAAGAATGACAGCCTCTCAAGCTTTGAGTCAGTGACTCTTAATATAATCTTTCTTTGATTTATCTTCTTTTTTTCATATATTCTGATGAATGCCTTTTCCAGTGCATCCATGGATCTCGGGATGTACGAAGATGAATATCCCATTTGATATACTGATCTTCAGGCAGATCAAAGCATACTTGAAATCTTCTTCTTTGCGCAAAGCTGCTTTGATGGTACAGTTTTTTTGCATTGTGTTTATCTAGGTTTTGGTGTTGGTCCTAATGCATATATTCTCTCTCTCTCTCTCTCTCTCTCTCTCTTCAGGCTCTATCCAAGACATTGATTACAGATGAACTCGTTTATCTGAAAGCACAGTTTGCACTCTTAGCACCTAACAAAAATGGCCTCATCACCTTGGATAACATCAGATCGGTATATGCATCTTATCTTCTCTTCTCTGTGTTACTTACAAACAGCTCAAATTAAGCTAGATTAATTGTTATGATGGGACAGGCACTTGCTTCAAATGCGACAGAAGCAATGAAAGAGTCAAGGATACCAGACTTTCTTGCATTGGTATATATATTGTTTGTCCTGCTTTTGTTTTACAGCTTCTTTTGCTTTATCTGACGGTTTGGGGGTGTTAAAATGAATGACAGTTAAATGGACTTGAATACAAAGGGATGGATTTTGGAGAGTTTTGCGCAGCTTCGATTAGTGTTCATCAGCATGAGTCACTTGATTGTTGGGAGCAGAGCGTTCGCCATGCTTATGAGCTCTTTGAGATGAATGGAAACCGAGTTATCGTCATCGAAGAACTCGCTTCCGTAAGTTTTCTTGTCTTCATCACTTTCTATTTCATTATGTTTTCAGCCAAGTGCTAAAAGGGAACATACATGTGTCTTTTTTTGGGTAGGAACTGGGTGTTGGATCAACGATCCCAGTACATACCATTCTACATGACTGGATTAGACACACTGATGGGAAACTAAGCTTCTTGGGTTTTGTCAAACTGTTGCATGGTGTCTCTACTCGACAACAGCCTTTAGCCAAAACACGGTGATGGATGAGATGTTATGATGGATTCGAAAGAGGAAAAAGCATACATAGGGAATGGAGAGATTGTCAAGAACTTCACTGATCTTTTGTTATGGAACTGAAAAAACTGGATTGTATTATGACTCATTAATCATTCCCATATTTAAAAGAAATGCAAAAGTTTTCAACAGAAGAAAGTAACTGTTAAATTCAGACAGGCCTGGCAAGTTGTAATAAGACAATAAAATCTATAACAATGACGAGAAGTTCCAGCTCTTGACCAAGAACTGTCATGTTCATGTCTTTTTTTACCTCCATCTTCAAGCCTCTGATGCAAATCATCAGCCAATGCTTCCTCAAAACTCACATCATGAGCTAATGAAACTGTTTTAGTAAAATTTATTTGTCTCAATTCTGGTAGGATCGCCCCTACCAACGTATTTTCTATAATAATTCACTAATCTAAATCGGTTAATTGTTCTCGGATAGTAAACCTGCCAGGATAAAAATTTCTCGATTTTATAAATAAAGGTTTTAACTTTAAAGCCGAAATGATCTAACGAGCATAACCATTATGTTAGTCTTCAGACAAAGACAACAGTAACCAACATGTTTTCAGTCTATCAAAACCAAATTAAATCTAACAAAATTCTCTTTTTTCGACTACAAGTTTAGCATTGATTGATGTCTTATGAATCACAGAAGGCTTAAACCACTATGATCCATGATCACACTCTTGAGTCTCTTATTCTCTTCAAGTAGTCTCGGCAGGATAGTTGTTGGAGTCGTGGTGGTTGTTAGCGTAGCCTCCATTGTTGTACCCTTGTCCTCGTGAATATCCTCCATTGTCTCCTCTCCACTGCAACAAAATAGACAATAGTAAGAAAGAGAGATCTATTGGATATTTATCAAAATGTGCGACATGAAACAAGAACTTGATGACCTCAAAGTTAACAGGGGAATGGGAACAAGTTATATAAAAATATAATCAATTTGAAGTCATACGAATATGTGGAACGAGAAGATCAAAATCAAGAACTTTGACCATGTTAAGGGAAGTGACAAGTTAGGTATGGTAGGAGTTCATGTGTTATATATTATTACAACTTGTATAGTCAAAAGATAGATTCCACCACCAGCTATTGCCTATTGTCTACCACTAACTTTAGTTATTATATAATGACACCAACAAGGCCCTATTGACAAAGTTTGACCCTATCAAAAATACTTGTTTTTAGTCTACTGATTGTAAAAAGAAATTCACCTGCTTGTTCGGAGTTCTACCCCAAGAGAGCCTGACAGTGTTCTTGCCGATGACTGTCCCGTTCAAGCTCTGGATGGCATCATCAGCACTCTTCCTATCAAAACCAAAGGCAGCAAGTAGCTTTGATATTACACATTTTTATATTATATAATAAGCACCTACAGTTACAGGTAGGTTGGCTCAGTATTCTGATTGAAATAAGCTCCACACTACACCTGTTAGAAAGTTGGACAAATCCACATCCTTTCCCTACTGGGATCTTCACTGAAACGACTTCGCCAAATTGTGTAAATGGTTGTCTGAGGTCTTCTTCAGTTACATCAGGGCCAACTCCGCCAACGAATATCTGCAGTAGAATAAAAGGAAATGAGCAATCAGAACTACAATAATCAAAAGCAGAGTGAAAAGGCTATGAAAAAAACTCACTGTTGAGTTGGTAGAATCACCATCAGACTGAGAGCTATGAGCAGTGAAACCATTTGCTCCATGTCCACCAGCCACTATCACAGCTACTCCAACCAAAAAACATAAAAGATTAAAAATAAAAAAAACTCTGTTGAATGTTATCATTATATGTCTATGTGTGGTCTCTCACCTTGTGAAGAATGTTGCTGCTGATTATTAGCAACCGCTCTTTTAGGAGTGGCAACACCGACACGCATCTGCCTGTTGCAACACAAAGCTCCATTCATCTCAGTCAAAGCCCTCGACCTCTCCTCCTCATCTCCGAACCTAACGAAACCGTAGCCTTTGGACCTCCCGGTGTTCGAATCGATCACAACTTTGGCGCTTTTGACAGAGGGATACCTCTCAGCGAACAACTCTTGCAACAGAGTGTCAGTCACATCGGGAGACAAGTCTCCGACGAAGATTGACAGCTCAGGACCGTTGTTCTCCACAGCTCTCTTCTCGCCGGTGCTGAAAGACGCCCAGTTTAGACGGAAAGGCTGCTCGGAGTTGGGCATTATGGAGCCACTGAAGCTCTGGAGAACCTCTTCGGCTGCAGCGCGTGTGTGAAACTCGACGAAACCGTATCCTTCTGACTGGAGAGTTTGCTTGTTACGAATCACTTTCACAGAAGAAACCTGCACATCAGTTAAAATAAATGATAAAAATGAAAAATATTATCCAATTGATAAACTCTCTATTATTTTTATTTTCTTCTTCTCCTTATCAAAGAAAAGTTCATCTAAACATGGCAACGTATCATGTCATTTTCAAAAGTCAATAATTGTTTATTTTTTTGTTTCTATGGAAAATTCAATAATAATCATTGGATGATCTTATCCAATCAGAAACAAAAACAAAAAAAAAAAGAGTCCTTGAAGCTTGAGAGAATGGATCAAACCAAACAGACAAGAACATGAGCAAGATCTGGAAACAAATCACTTTTTTCACACGTAACAAATCATTCATTGACATCATATTATATTATATATTACCTCGCGGGTGTGAGAAAAGCAGGTGTGGAGATAAGTCTCGTCCATCCAATGAAGAAGGTCACCAACCCATAGAGTCTTGACGTCTTCTCCTCCAGATCCGCCACGCTCGTGTGTCTTTTGGTGGTGGTGATGGTAGGGCGGGTATTGGAGGTGAGGAGGATAATGACCGCCGCCGTGATTGTAAGGAACGTATTGGTGAGGGTACATCATCATATGCTGCTGCTGCTGTTGCATCATCATCATCATCATCCACTGTTGATGCTGTTGCCACTGCTGAGCCTGCGGCGGAGGAGGAGGAGGAGGAGTTTGGTTAGCCGGAGGCGTTGAATCTGAGCCGTTCTGCATCTTGAACAGATCTGATCTGGTATCTCCGGGGAAGGAAAGAAAACGGAGACTCCGAGTAGGACAGACAGAAACTTCCTATAAGTCTTTCTCTCTCTCTGTCTCCCCTCTCCGAGACCGAAGAAGTGGCTTTTTAGAGAGTTGAGGTAGTGGCGGAAAGTGAGAGAGTGAGAGAGAGAGAGAGAGAGAGAGAGAGAGAGAGATTTGGTCGTCAAGGGAGGCGGGGGGAGAGAGAGAGAGAGTTTGTGGGTTTAAGGCTGAATCTATGGGTCTTTGGGAAGTGGCCGAAACGTGGGGCCCATTTTTTTTACCAAAGCCGTGTTTTTGTTTTTTTTTTTTTTTGGAGATGGACGGCTCTGATTTCACCGCGTTTTAGCCAGTTGCATTTAATGTCTGTTTTTGGAAAGTAACTGATTTGTTTAATCATATACTCACGAGGGTTCGGTTCGGTTCGGTTCGGTTTGGTTCGGTTTTGCAGAATAATTCTAAGCAAATAAAACTAAACCAAACTTTGGTTTATTACATACGGAGCATCATTATCAAAAACTTTGGTTTATTTTTAGTAGTAATTAAAACCCAACTCAAATTTTGTCGAATCCTAAACTCGAAGGGTGAGACTGGGCCTAATAGAATAAATACAACAAGGCCCAACGTTTTTAATTATCGGTCTGCACACTGTGATACTTTTTTTTCTGATTTCAGAGACTCGAATGATTTTGTTACTGCATGATGGTAGCTCCCCCTGGCTAGGCCTGGGTTGCGGGTCGGATCTCCGACCCGCTGCGGGTGCGGGTCATTTTTCTAGTTTCAAAAGTTACCCGCATGACCCGCTAAGAGTTGTACTGGTTATTCGCACCCGCTCCGCATTAATCAAGCGGGTCAAGTGGATACCCGCAAAAAATTTTAAAATTTTTTTTTTTTGCCAAAATCACGAAAAGAAAACAGAGCAAACACGGATTATTAAACTGTACATTTGTTTTTTATGTTAAAAACAGCAAACATACATTAGTTGAGTTACCAAACTATAAGTTAAAGTCCTCAAACAACAAACATCATAATGTCCAAACTAGAATCAGATTAAAAACAAGTTACATAGTATCTTCCTTCTTGTTCTTGCCATGATCTCGAGTTTCTCAGTTACATAGAGGTTTTACTTCGTACTCCATTTTGTTTGATAGACTCCTCTTAGTGCCTATACGTGGTAGAAACATCAAAAAAATACAGAGACATCAGATTTCAGACAGAGGAACAAACGACATACACATATAACCATCAACAAAGGATTTCAATTCTTCAGACAATCAACAAAATACTTCAATACTTCAAAGATAAACATCAACAAGAGACAGGGACATCACCAACGACAAAATATAGAGATACCAGATTCTAGACACGTTCGTGAGAGAGACAAAGACCCAAGATACTGAAGAGAGGATAGATCGACATTTACCTTGTTCTTGAAAAAAACTCAACAGTGAGAGAGAGAGAGAGTCGAGTAAGATAGAGGTTTGAGAGATACAGAGAGTAGACAGAGACAAACTGAGAAAAGACAGAGTCAAAACTCAAAAGAGACTCGACGATTTTCAGAGAGTGAAAGAGAGACTCGATTTAGGGTTCGACGGCTAAGAGATGAAAGAAAAATACTCGATCTAGGGCTTTCTCATTTGTTTTTATATGTACCAATAATAAAACCACACACAGTTACAACCAACAATTAAAAAACTACACACACTAACAACCAAAAATACAAAAACGACGCATAACAAAACAACATGTTTTTAATATATGCGGGTACCCGCTAACCCGCTACCAAAAATACCAGGATCCGCACCCGCCCCGCGTTTTCCTTGCCCGATCCGCTTGACCCGCGACTTTAAAATTTTCATTTTGGTTCAGCCCACACCCGCCCCGCCGCGGGTCTAATGGGCCGGGCCCCGCGGGTAAAGAACCAAATTCCCAGGACTACCCTGGCCCTTCTGCTAAAGCCAATAGGCGGTTGTGTGTGTATATATATATATCAAGATTGGTTGTTTTATATATCAAAGATTGCTTGTTCTATTTTTCCTATAATACTCAAATTAAATGATCTTGTAGCTCATGCATGGTTGCTGGTCCTCGAGCTAATGGCCCCATATACGACTATTAGAATAATGGTCAAAGTAAACTTTTCCGAAGTCTAAGCATTCCATAAAAGTGTAGTTTAAGTTCCAGAAACCCCACAGTGTCTAATTTAGAAAATTACAACTGCAAACATCATATGAGCTTTAATAGTGAGTAAGAAAATACTGCAATGCATGCAAATCTTGTTAATTAATAAAATATATAACATATAATAAAGGTAATAAATCAAGGGAAGATTGCATGCATCCAACCCCTAACAAAAATAATATTTGTTTTCATTTTAAAAAGATTCACGTTTTAGTAAGAAAAAAATATTTTAAGAAGTTTTTTTTACCTTTTCAATATATTATTTAATGGTAAATTGTAACTTAAAAATATAATTGTATTTATTAAAATTTATTGGTCAGAATTGTTAAATATATTCTCTTAATGTGTGAATTTTTTTAGAAAAAAAACTTACATTTAAAAAAAAACAGATGGAATACAATGAAGCAAATATAAAGGCTAATAAAACAGTAATGTGGAACATTTTGGCCATTTTAATTAAGAAGCCATGTTCATGTGATATAGAAGCAATATTATAGCTTTGTTATAAGCTTATGTATATAAGTTTCACCGGGACCGTCTCGAATTATATATGGACCCTGTTCAAAATCTATTAATGGTATATTTAACGATGTAATAAAACAGTTTTAAAAGTCTATAGATTTATTTTTATATATTTGACATCTTTTTTTTTGAAATTATCAGTTCTAAATTTAATACTATGTCTAAAAGTTTAAGTTTTATATCATAACTTATCTGTTTATCTCAAAAATTCTTAATGTTTTCTAATTTTTCAACTCGGACCCTGTTCAATCGCTCCACTTGCACGTGCTGTTAGACGGTCCTGAGTTTCACATTCTCTATAAAGGTGTAAGCTTTTACAATTCAGATTTTTTTATCAAACTACCATAGTGTTTTTGAAGTTGGGTTAGACATGGCCTACGCAACCCACAATTATGTATGTTATACACACGCAGACACATGTACAAATATTCTAACCATGTACACTAACACAAATGTATGGTTTGTTATTCATATTTGTGTAATTCCCAATATATATATGCAATTAACTGCAAAAGTATACATATGTATGTAATTAACGCTAGCTATATGGCTTCGCATGTTTACAAGTAAGCATGCACATGTGGTATCTCACTTCTTTATTTGAAAATAAGAAACTGGTGAATTATACTGTGATGATGATGGTCCGGGTACGTCGCAAAGGAGACAGGTGGAGGTAGAAAAGGACAGTTTCATTTGCATGATCACATTTTGTAAAATGCAGGCAGCTTAACGGCGTCCAAATGGACTGATTCTGCCAAGATATTATCTGATTTGATACCAAACTATAGAAAATAAAATAAAAGGCGATAATTAAATGGTGGAACAGAGGCACGTGCAGCCAAGACTGAAAGTAAAGAAAGAAAGAAATTGTAAAAAAGCATCCCAACCGATTCATGCAATGATGAGATTTACCTTTTTTTTGCTTGCCCCCTACGATCTGCTTCCCCCCTCTTCGTTGTACAATTTGTTTTCTTATTTTACAATACCAACAAACTAAACCACATACATACGCAATAGTTATAAATATAAGTTGTCAATTGTCATAATCTTTTTTTTTCTTTTTGAGCAGCGTCAATTGTGATAATCTTGTTATTTGAAAGTTCACTCTGATCACGGTTAAACTTACATTTGGAAAATTACATACTCAAACTCCAGTTAAGCTATTTTTGGTCTTATCTAACAAAAGACAAAATATTTCTTAGTGGTGGACCCACATTTTTAGAGGCGAGGCGGAACGGATCCATAAAGAAAAACCGGACGAAAATTCCGTAATGATAAAAGAAGTAATATTAACGAGAAATATATCGGAAGTTTTGTAGACAAGTACAGACCATGTATGTCTGTATCGTCACTTCATGTGCACATTTCCTCTTTTCCCCATTTTTCTTTTATAAAACCTTAAAACTATGAAACATTTAAATAATGATTTCTTGGGAAAACGAAAGAACAAGAAACACATGAAAACAAATGTTGAGATAAAATAATAGTAATAAGCATCCAATGTACAAAACGGAACAAGAGAAACATGAGAAACCAACAAAAAAAATCAATCTTCTGAAAAACCATCGTAGTTACTTGATAAGATCCGAACTAAACGGTTCAAGAACCAACTTTCCTTTGTTTATAGGAAGGAACTAACATAGGCTAAAACTGATTAGCAAAAAAGTAAAACGAAGAGCTGTACAAGTCAAGTGGAATGTTAAGTAGATGATAATAAACCTATTTTAATTTTTCTTCTTCATCCAATTCCAACCAACTCATGCGATTCATGGCTTAAGTCGATCCCACATGTAACGACCTTGAAGCGGTTTATCATTGACGATATCGAAGTTGTACCTGCGTGCGTGTCAAAAAGTGTTCGTCGTTAGGATTATGAATATATGCTAAACTACGCGTCGGATCATCATCTCTTATCCTGCGCAGACATTCTTCTTCCCAACGATTTTTTTGTACGGACTTGTAGAAAACAATCAATCCCCAAACCCCCAAAGCGAGCGGCGCACACGTGACGTGAGATATATATCATATGAGAAGAAACAAAAGGAAGATGATGATTCACTTACTTCTCAATGAATCGCTTCTGTTTATCGTCGTCGCCACTTTCTAGCTCCGATAAGAATGCTTCAATCTCCTCCGCCGTCGAAATCTTGCTCACTTCCGGTGGTGGTTTATCTCTCTTTAACGCCGATGATGACGATGATTCTGTTTTTTCTCCCAAAGCCTCGCTCGCTATCTCCTGAACAACACAACCAAACAAACAAACGGAACGAAAAATCAATGGCGATTTTAACAGAAGCGAGGAAAAAAGAGCCACGGATTCCAGAAATTTCACCTCCAGATCTACTACACCAGAGGATGGATTGTTCCTCACGGTTTCGTTCGATTCACTGCTGAAACAGTCGGAGCTGATGATGGAGCTCTTATCATCGTCGTCAGAGCATCTACCTTGCGTCGAAGCCACGGGAGGAGAAGGAATCGCGAGGACGACGGCACGAGAGTCCGCTGAAGAAGAAGAATCGTCGAGCTTCTTCTTCTTGAGTGGTGTGACGACGCTTGTGCTGGAAGCTTCAAGCTCTCGCGATTCTCGCTTGCTGTTGAGATTTCTCTCGCTCATCTTCTCTCTCTCTCTTTCTCTCTCTGTTCTCTGGTTTCTTTCTATTTTTGGTTCGCTTCTTATTAGTAAAAAGCAGAGGAGATTTTGGTGGGAGAGAGAGAGAGAAAGAGAGAGGAGAGTTGAAGGATTCATGAGCCGTTTGATTATTTCAACGGATGAGATTTTTTATTCCTTCGCAAGGGAACGGAGTTTATGGTTGTAGTCCCCGTTTCGAGTGCGACGGAGACTTGTAACGGCGCCGTTACGGAGTTTCGCTTTACTTACGTAAACGCTGTTGGGTTTCGAAACGCGCTTTCTTTTCATCTTCTTTCCTTTTTTCTTTTTGCCGTTTTTGGCTTCCTTTCAAAACAATTTTAACGCAATCATTTTCTTTTAGTTATGACGTAGTGGCAAGGTAACAATAACATGTAGTCTAGTACCTTTTTTTTTGTTTGTTTAAATGGTCATATATCACATGAGAATAGACAAACTCTAATTTTTTCCCTCAAATTAAGACTTACTAGAATTCGCGTTTTAAAGCGGGTTATATTTTTCACTTTCAAAACTAATAAAATAAAACGTTGAGTTTGTGTTGTAAATGTGAGCTGAGTTTGTGTTGTTGTTGTAAATGTTAAAATAAAATCAGTAAGCTACTTTGGAAATAAAATCTACAAACCTAAATCAGTAAGCTATTTTGGTTCAATAGGCTAAAATCTACAAACATGTGTTCAAGTCCATTTTAAACATGGGCCGAAAGTTAAGCCAGTAAGAAGTCTAAAAGGCCCATGTGAAAGTAATTCTCGACAAACTATCCAAGAGACGTGGTCACGTCATGTTTTACCCCTGACCTTAAGCCTCTCTCCGTTTCAGCGGGTTACCTGACCGTCACAAGAATAGAATGTCAATTTTTTCTCATCGAGTAAACAAACATACACAACCATGATTCTACCTTCTTCACTCTTATTCTAGGATTCATCCTCTGGAGCTAGCTACTACTCTCGAGCAATGCCAGTGGCCTACACATTTCCCGTTCTCCCTCCCTCTCTGCTCAGCGGAATCTCTAATCGCGGCACCAGCATCATCGTCCTTCACCCGGAGGTTCAGATCTCATGTTCTCTCGTCGCGCGTTCTGATCCCGGAGAACTCACCGGTCTTAGTTTCTCTTCCCGTCGGAGGAGGTTGAATGCCGCCGCTGCGGGTGGTGGTGGTGGTACGCATGTCGTCGATAACGCACCGTCTCGTACTTCTTCTCTCGCTGCATCCACAATCGAAATCCCGGTTACGTGTTACCAGGTACTATGCCCTTATTCCTCGAAATCCCTACTTAGGTTTAAGTGGAGTTCAAGTTGAAATAGCTTTTCGTGTTAGTCGAGTGTTGAGAATCTTTTGGATTTGGCTGTCAATGGAATTGAATGTGTAGCTTATCGGAGTTTCTGAAAAAGCTGAGAAAGACGAGGTGGTTAAGTCTGTGTTGAATTTGAAGAAGGCTGATGCTGAAGAGGGATATACAATGGAAGCTGCTGCAGCTCGCCAGGTTTTAAGTGATCCATAGCGTATGACAGCTCTCGTCTCTTGATGCCTTGTTCTCAATACATTGTAATGTGCAGGATCTTCTCATGGATGTTAGGGATAAGCTTCTTTTTGAACCAGAGTATGCTGGTAACCTTAAAGAAAATATTGCACCTAAGTCTCCTCTTAGAATCCCATGGGCTTGGTTGCCTGCTGCTCTTTGCCTTCTTCAAGAGGTATTACTACTGATTATTACCTGGTTATTTCCCTGCACATGTCCTGTACCTCTATCTTTCTGCACTGGTTTATCATTTCTATCAGCACCGTACCTCTTTTAAATGCAAATTTTAAGTTTTTTTGCTACAAGATTTAAGAGGGCTTTTGATGTTTTCTCTTTCAAGTTTGTGCCTTTTTGAGCTTAAGATATAAAGGACTTTGGATAGGAGAAAAACCGGTGATGTGAGCTACTATGCTTCAGGTTGGAGAAGAAAAACTCGTGCTGGATATTGGCCGGGCTGCTCTCAGGCACCTTGATTCAAAGCCATTTATTCATGATATATTTTTGTCTATGGCACTTGCTGAGGTAAGATCAGTCAACGAGGGATGGAACACTACTTACCAGCTTCCACTAATTCTTCTGTCTCTAATATGGTTGTTTTTTTGTGCGTGAAGTGTGCGGTCGCCAAGGATGCTTTCGAGGCGAACAAAGTCTCTCAAGGATTTGAAGCTCTTGCTCGTGCTCAATCTTTTCTCAAGAGTAAAGTTACTCTTGGGAAGCTTGCATTGTTATCTCAGGTAACAGCTGTCCTTGGCCCTTGCATCTTGGTTGCTACTACATCCGCTCTTACTTTCCAAAGACATAACCCACACCATATTTAAGGGATTTAAGCTGAAAATTTTAGATAGAAGAGTCCTTAGAGGAGCTTGCAGCGCCGTGCACATTGGATCTACTGGGCCTACCTCCCTTGCCGGAAAATGCGGAGAGGAGACGAGGTGCAGTTGCAGCGCTACGTGAACTTCTCAGACAAGGCCTTGATGTTGAAGCTTCGTGTCAAATTCAAGACTGGCCATGCTTTTTGAGCCAGGCAATCTGCAGACTATTGGCCACAGAGATTGTTGATCTTCTTCCATGGGATACTTTGGCCATTACACGGAAAAATAAAAAGTCACTTGAATCCCACAATCAAAGAGTGGTAATTGATTTTAATTGTTTCTACATGGTGTTGGTTGCTCATATAGCTGTTGGATTTTCTGGCAAGCAAAATGATAAGGTATGTAACTCATTTTCTGTCATTTGATAAATTTTAACTAACTCTTCCTCTCTTTCCTGGTCTATTTGGTTATAAAGCATAACATTCAGTATGCTTGTGTAGATTAATAAAGCAAAGTCTATATGCGAATGTCTCATAGCATCAGAAGGTGTTGATCTGAAATTTGAGGAAGCTTTTTGCTCATTTCTTCTAAACCAGGTACTTTTCCCCTCTCCATTACGATGTTGCATCTTAAGCACTTCAAATTTACTTAAGTCACTTGCTTCGCAAGATCCCATGCCTTGTACATTTAACTATACTAATGGACGTACATGTTGGATAGCACAGGGTTCCGAGGCAGAAGCCCTTGAAAAACTTAAGCAGCTGGATTCAAATTCAGACTCTGCAGTTCGTAATTCGATCTTGGGGAAAGAGTTGAGAAGTACTTCTGCAACACCATCGTTGGTAAACTGATGTCTTTTACCGAAATCTTTGTCTCTATGTTGCTAGGAGTGCGGACCTAATTATTCCTTGGCTGATGGTTCTCCTTGATATAAATGGCATGATCAACTTAATGAAATATGAATTGTGCTCTGTTTCAAAGCATAGACTGAAACAATGAAAATAGATATGTTGAGTGTGTAAAATTCATTGAATCTGCTTTAAAAGCATTGTGTATGGCTGCCTTCAGTTTCCATTTTAGTTTTTAGTATATAAGCTTTTTCGAATAAAATAATGGGTAATCGCTGGAATTGTTTCATTCAGTTGATCTTTTGTTGTTTTTGCATAGTCTTTAGTTTACGTATATCTCTTCTTTAGCTCTAATTTTCTTTAATAAAAATTGATATCGACCTTCTTACGTACGATCCAATAAAACTAAACAGGAAGCGTGGCTAAAGGATTCAGTGCTTGCCAACTTTCCAGACACAAGGGGTTGTTCGCCATCTTTGGTAAGAACCAGATCACTGAATGATTCTGTTAATCAGTTCTCCATTTAAGCAGAGGCGTATTTATACGTACAACTTTATGCAGGCCAACTTTTTCCGGGCTGAAAAGAAATATCCAGAGAACAAGAAAATGGGGTCACCGCCAATCATTAATAACAAGACGAACCAAAGACCAATTTCCTCTATGCAGTTCATGAACTCGTCACAACATCTTTATACAGCTGTCGAGCAATTGGCACCAACAAATCTGCAGAGCCCAGTGGCATCAACAAAGAATATTGATGAAAGCGGTGCCAGTAGGCCATCGGTTCAACTGAAAAGGAATCTTGGTTTACAGCAAAATAAAATATGGAATGGCTGGTTCTCTCAGAGCAGTTTGATCAAAAGGGTATCTGTTGTTGCTTTACTGGGTTGCACCGTGTTCTTCTCTCTAAAGCTAACAGGTATTCGATCTAGTAGTAGATTACAGAGCCTGCCTATATGGGGTTCTGCAAAGCCTCACTTAGAATCAGATTCTGGGACTTTCAGAAGAAACCCTGCTTCTGTGAACAGCAACATCAAAACACTCTTGGACATGTTGAAGATGCATCATGGGGAACATCCGGATGCCTTGTATCTAAAAAGCTTCGGCACATCAGCTACATTGTCTCATCCCACCTCAGAGGTACACAAAAGACCGATGCTTACAGAAGACGCAGAAGAGCTTGTGAGACAGTGGGAAAATATTAAAGCTGAAGCTCTTGGACCTACACATCAAGTTTATAGCCTTCCTGAAGTCCTTGACGAAGCCATGCTTGTCCAGGTATTGTTTCTCCACATATACTCTGTTTCTGAGTCAGTTTCAGTGATCTTATTTCTTTGAGTAGAAATCAATCAAAAGTTGGACTAGTTCTAGATTAAGATATAGAAAATTGATATCTTGCCGTAGTGAATGAAACATCATATTTTTCCTCCAAGAGGGAGAGGGGACGTGTAGACCACTTCACAAACATTAGGTTACATTTTGAACCCATATTAAGAACTGGATGAAGCATAGGAAGTGCTGGATAGACCTGAGATTGAACCTTGACCTCTAGGTGAGAAAGCGCTCACTTGGCCACCAGGTCAAATTTGGATCACTATTTTCCAACCTATTTCTAAAATAAGATCATCAGACCCTACATTGTTGTATACGTTACAAATGTCTGTTTAGGGTTTGCTCATTTGTTCTTACATGTGGGACTATGCAGTGGCAAACGTTGGCACAAACAGCAAAAGCTAAATCTTGTTATTGGAGATTCGTTTTGCTTAATCTTGAGATTTTGCAAGCACACATATTCACAGATGGTAGTATCGCTGGTGAGGTTGCCGAGATCGAGGCCCTTTTAGAGGAAGCAGCAGAACTAGTTGACGAATCTCAGCCCAAAAACGCAAAATATTACAGGTAAAAACATTTGCTTCACTTTTGGACTGAGTGCGTATTTTCACTGATGCTTGCGTTTCGTGTTATTTTCTGTAGCACTTACAAGATCCGCTATACTCTGAAGAAGCAAGAGGATGGATCATGGAGATTCTGCCAAAGCGATATCCAAATACAGAAATGATACGATCTAACTGAAGTTGTAGCATCAAACTATAGGAACATGAGTTCGTTCATCTAGCCTTTGTTCTGGTTTAGCTAACGATGTAAGGAAGTCTTTTAAGGTTTGTCTCTTATTCCTTGGTAATCCAAAGGAACGTGTCTTTGTAGATTCTTTTGATTTGAATGATGTGTTTGTGGATTAGCCACCCTTTTGAATTTTCTATAAAGCGTCACCGCACCAACTTCATTCAAAAGGCTTAAAGAATCCCCTATATATTATTTGAGAAGCATTGAGAATGATTTTTGCTTACGTGTCGTTCCCACAGTGATTCTCAGCAAAAATGCTAACGTGTCGTCTCGAGAATGAATTGCATTTAATTCGGCATTTAATTTTACATTTAATTTGGCATTTAATTCGGTATTTAATTCGGTAATCACTAAACATAAAATCGTAAAGGCTTAGGGATGGGCTTCAAATACTCATTCGGGTTTGGTTTCAGATTTATTCGGGTTTTAGGTTTTCGGGTTTAAAAATTTCAGCTCTACTCGGATATTTCTATATTTCGGTTTAGATCTTTGCGGGTTAGGTTCGGGTTCGGGTAACTCATTTAAATAATTTTAAAAAATTTAAAATTCGTTATATACTTACAGTATCTCAAAATATAGACAAAATATATATTACATGTACTTTTGGAAAATCTGTAGAAAAAATCATTTTAAACATACTTTTGACTATTTTATATATACTTTCAAGTATTTTTGACAGAATATATAATATGGTTTTTTTTTAGTATATACCATACAAACCGAATGTGATTTTATAAAAAACCATGAGATTTGGATATGGTTTGATTTATAACCGATTAAACTGAAAAACTGAATAAAAGTAGAAACATGTAAATATGTATATATTTATAACGACGCATGAATATCTATTTGTTATATAAGTTGAATTATAATTATAATTTGTAAATCACTTGAACTATAATTAAGTAACAACTCAATGCATCTGAGGCTTCTTATTTTCAATGTGTTCTGTTTTGATTTTTTCTCTTTATATTAACATTGAATAAATTTAAATAAAGATTATAAATTTGATAAACAACAATTAATTGAATTCTTTACAGCTTTTTTATCTTTAAATAAACAGAATTGTGTTCAATCGAAGACATAAAAATTTTATGAACACTAAATATGGAAGAATAGAAAAAAATTTCTTTCGTACTTCTATTTAATTTTTTTTCTAATTTCCGAAATTTAGAGCTTTTATATTAATTCTAAATTTGATTATTTTATTAGATGATAGAAGCGTCTTTTTGTTTTCTATTCTTTTATTTAAATATATAATATTTTTTCAATTAATGACTTTTTGACAACATGACTCTAAATTTGTATGATATATAATATGATCTCAAACTAAATAATTATGTTTTTAGGCATAAACCGAATAAACCGAAAATGACGGTATATAAATCGAACCAAACGAAATAAATATGGATTTAGCCTATTAGTTGTATTTTACTAACCGAAATATCGAAAACCGAAAAACCAAACCAAACCAAAATCAAACCGGTATGAACACCCGTAATCCAAATAAAAGCAACTATTGTTTCATTCTCTAAAACATAATAAAAATAATAACTTCACTCCGCGCAAGGCGCGGGTCTTATCCTAGTATAGAAACTAATTGTGAATTACGTAGGATTAAAAAAGTATTTATGAAGCTCATGAGTCATGACCACTTATCGTATTACAATTACATCGTGCTTAGTGCTTAAATATGCATTGACAATGCAGCATTCTTGAGAAAAATAGTAGTAAACACGTAGCGGTTTAAGAGAAACCCAAGCTGACACTCAAACTCATAAAAGGTAAAATCTTGGTTCTATCATCTATGTACAGATGTAATTATTTATAAGTTTTTTGTCAAACAGCAGTATAGATTTTTTGATGTTTAGTTTAAATTTTTATTTTAAAATTCTTTATATGAAACGATTATATATGGATAAAATTAAAAATGTTGCAACACGTGTCGTTTGTTTTTGACTATTTATAAATTTATTATTCAAATCAGAATTTAAATATGTTAATAATAATTAAATTGAAAAATTTGAGGAGGTTATGCCCAATAAGGGAATCGAGAAACCGGTTTTGACATAACCGGAACGGACCACCGCCAAAATTAGTTCCCCAATAAGATCCGTAACGGTTCTCAATTAAAGAAAGAGATAGATATATAGATAGGGAAAGAGGTTCCCGACACGGCAAAGCCAAAACCGTGACTCACTTTTGCTTCCGATCCTCTCTCTCTCTCTCTCTCTCTCTCTCTCTCTCTCTCTCTCTCTCTCTCCGCAATCACCACCAACTTTTTGACTCAATCCTCCAAATCCCCCGCGAACTCGAAAAACCCTAAATCTCCATAATCCTCCAAAATTAGGGCTCCTCCTCGAACTTCGAGTCAATTAATTCTCTGATCGGGCAAGGGGAACACGATGTTTCCTTGGAACTTCGCGGAGGCTGCTTTCTCGAGGTGGGCCGTGAAGAGGGTCGTCAAATTCCTCCTGAAGAAGAAACTCGGCAAATTCATACTCGGTGATATCGACCTCGATCAGCTCGATATCCAGCTTAGAGACGGCACAATCCAGCTCTCCGATCTCGCTATCAACGTTGACTATTTCAATGACAAGGTCTCTTAAAAAAAATCATCCAATTTTTTACTTATAGTTCAACTTATAGATACGTCAACGTTTTGAACTTTTGTTTGTCTTTTTTAGTTCGATGCTCCGCTGCTCATAAAGGAAGGTTCAATTGGTTCTCTGTTAGTTAAGATGCCTTGGAAGACTAACGGTTGTCAAGTTGAGCTCGACGAGGTCGAGCTTGTCCTCGCGCCACGTTTGGAGAGTAGTACTGCATCCTCTTCTTCTTCTTCAAATGAGCCAAGCACCTCCTCTTCTATTGCGAGGGATGATTCGCGTATTGGACTAGGGAATCACGAGAGTGAGATGTTGGTGAGCGTTGGTGCTAAGTCTGCGTCCGTTGATGTCCACGAAGGAGTTAAGACGGTTGCGAAGATTGTTAAATGGTTTCTTACGAGCTTTCATCTCAAAGTTAGGAACTTGATCAGTAGCGTTCGATCCTGATTTTGGCGGAGAAGGGAGTAGTGGAGACCCGACGTTGGTGCTTAGAATGGCGGAGATAGAGTGCGGAGTTTCGGAAGACCGAGGTTCGGCTAGTGAGCCTGATAGTTTCCTCGGTATTAATCGACTTGCAAACTGCGTCAAGTTTCGAGGAGCAGCTATAGAGCTTTTAAATATGGATGATGGTGATAATGGTAGAAATGTATCGGATGATGTGACTTTGATCATGACAGGCGAAGGAGGTGGCTTTTCAGGGAGTTTGAATTTGAGTATACCTTGGAAGAATGGTTCCTTAGACATTCGAAAAGTGGATGCTGATATTTGTATTGATCCCGTTGAAGTACGGTTTCAGCCATCTACGATTAGATGGTTCTTACGGTTGTGGAAGAATTTTAATAGCTTCGGATCAGACTGTTGTCCCTCAGTTTCACATTCTGATTCATCGTTGGGCTCACCTGCGGTACCTGCTAATGTAATGGTAACCCCTCCAGCTACATCATCCTTGTCAGGTGGGCAAGAAGTGGAGCCGGATGTTACACCTGAGTTACAGTTTATTTCAGATTGGTTTCCGTCTTCCTTCAGTAAGAAAGAAGAGGATGGAGAAGTTGATATTGGTGCAAGGTATAAACAATGTCTCTCTAGCATTCTGATTTTCACTAGTCTTTCAAATATATTGCATCCTTTGCTTGAGTTGTATCTTCATCTTTTATCACAATCTGGATATGATTATATCTTTAGTTTTATTATTTTTATTTTAAATGAGTTCTCTTATCGGTGGACCGTGTTATATCTTCTTGTTTCCTACAGTGTGGACCAGTTCTTTGAATGTTTTGATGCAATGAGGAGTTATCAATCAGCTTTTGGAAGCCAAGGAATGTGGAACTGGACATCCTCTGTCTTCACAGCTATTAATGCTGCGTCTAGCCTTGCTTCTGGTTCTTTGCTTCTTCCTTCTGGTAATAATGTTTTCCTGAATTATGTTTAAATGTGCATCAAGCATATTAGTCTGTGACACATAAGCTTAAACGCTTTTTTATAATCTTAGTTTTTTTTTCCTGTCTATCTATTCTTATTTTTGAACCTACACACGATCAAGCTCTGATTTACCCAGGCCTGTAATAAATTATCTGCAGTATCTGTAGCTTTTATTTACATAGGCCTGTATCTTTTCCTGTCCATATGCTTTGTCCTCAACTAACCATTTCTTCTTCATGTGCAACTATTCTCATCAATATGCAGAACAGAAACACGTTGAAACTAGTTGTAAGGTGTCTTTTGCTGGAGTTTCGGTGGTACTATTTTTCCAAGATGAAAACAATTGGAAGGATGTTTCCATGGGGATTCACTACTTGGGTGCAGAACTCAGAGATATTTCTGTCTCTTTCCAGGTAACTACTTTGATGAACTGTGTTCCGTTCCCTCATTAGTATCTGTGCTCGAGCTACTTAAAACATTCGGTAAGGTCAACAGGTATCCCCTCAGAATATGAGGTTAGAAGGAGAAGTGAACAGCGTGGAGATCGCTGATTATTATCAAGCTGGAAGTGTTCTTGACACCGCTAATGCTGAATATCAGAGTGGTTTAATTAAGGATTTACAAGCCAAAATTCAGAGTACACTTCCGCCCTTTGCCTCGTCTGAGATGAATGCTTACTCCGAAAAGTCAAGCGATATAGTTTCTGATGGCTTCCTCTTTCGGAACAAGGGTTCTGCAGTCAAGACATTGTTAGTTATAGCTGAAGGAGGGAATGGATTTCGGTTTGTTGTCAATTTCCAATCATCCAAAGCCAGCCTTAGAGGAACAAACTCATTCTCGTTGAGTTTACCACCTACCACACTCTGGTTGAACCTTCATTCAGTAGAAATGTTGGTAAATCTTTTCAACGATGTGTCAGAATCCATCCCCATAACCAGTCATAAAAAATATCAGGTTGCCTCCTCATCTAAATCAGAAAGATTGCGAGGTAGTGTGTCAATCGGGAATGCTCGAGCGATTTTGTGCTTCCCTTTGGAGAGCATTTCAGAAAGGTTGTGTGACTCGCTTGGCGAGCATTTTATTGTAGTCGACTTATCTTCCTCTGTGCCTTCTGACAAGGAAAGGCGTAAGGAAGGAAGTCCAGGGGAAAAGTACTTTACATCGGCTGCTCGTTCCATATGCTTCAGTGTTGGAGATGCTAGCATCTATTTGGTCACTTCTGACCATAAGGATTCTGAATCAGGGGGTGAATTCTATGCATATAATATTTTACTTACCAACAACAGAACTAGTCACCAACTTTCAACCATTGGTATGTTTTGGCAAGATGAACCTATCATTAGCCCTTGGTTAGTGGAGAGAGCTAAGATGCTGGCTACGCAGGAAGAATCTATTCAAACAGATAAATCTAGGAGGAACAGCCTTGAGTTTGCTGCTGTTGCTACTGCCAAAGATCAAGAAGACATCTACTCTCAGACCAAGAAAGAGATAATTTTGGCTTCTTCATTCTGCCTCTACGTTCACTTGCTTCCACTTGCCATCCGGTTAGATAGTTGGCAATACAGCAAGTTATGTAATCTCATAGATCAGGCAAAAAATTGGCTATCACGTATGGTAGCTAATACAAGTGAGAAACAAGAGGAAACCGTCTCTAAGAAAACAGAGGAATCTGTTGCGTGCCAAAGCGTCTCTGGTTGTAGAATGTGATTCTATTGACATCTTGGTTAGGCCAGAACCTCGAATGGGCATTAAAAATCAAATTCAGATTGAGCTTCCAGGATCATGGATTCAGCTAAACCTGAAAGTTCAGAAATTAAACCTTATGTCTGTCTCAAATCTTGGCAGTATCTCTGGTGCTGATTTATTTTGGTTAGCCCATGGGGAAGGCACCCTATGGGGCTCTGTCACAGGTCTACATGATCAAGAGTTGCAATTAATCTCGTGTAGCAACTCTGCCATCAAGCGCGGTAATGGAGGAGGTTCAAATGCGTTATCGTCAAGGTTGGCTGGCTTAGATGTTCTGCACTTACATGAACCTGGGGTCTGTTATGATTATTTAGCAATATCTGTCAGGGGCTGTACGATTTCATGCCGTAGGAGGACGCCTAGATTGGATAGATGTGGTTTCTTCTTTTTTCACTTCTCAAGTTGAAACAAATTCTGAAGAGAGAAACTCCAGCTCATCTAGTAGCTCCTCGTTTACTCTTAATTTGGTTGATGTTGGACTAAGCTATGAGCCTCACCACGAGAATGCACATCATTTACATCAATCAAGTGATCCGTGGGTGGCCTGTCTGGTAGCGGCATCTTCCTTTAGCCTTTCAAAGACGAAGTCTGTTTGATTCCATAAGAAATGACTACAGAATCAGGATTCAAGATCTCGGGCTTCTTCTGTCCTTGGATTTAGACCCTAGAAGACTTGACGGAACGTACAGTTCAGAGAATCTCCATAAGACTGGCTATGTTAAAGTTGCTACTGGAGCGCTAATTGAAGCAACTCTAAGGACTAATTCTGAAAGTGGCCTTCTCTGGGAGTTAGAGTGTTCAAAATCTCACTTATTAATTGAAACTTGCAGTGATACGACCTCCGGTTTGATTCGCTTGGCCGCACAGCTCCAACAGTTGCTTGCTCCTGATTTGGAGGAATCAGCTGTGCACTTGCAGACTCGATGGGACAACATTCAGCAGGCGAATGCTAGGAATGATTTTGACATCAGCGATACACTCAGTAGCTCTGATTCCAGTGGAGAAATGAGAAATTTAAGATTTGGTTCCGAAACTGAAACAGGGATCATTGGTTTGATGGACAAAATAAATGAAGATGCTTTCCGATTTGATGTCAATTCTAGTAGTCAGTCCGACTCTTTCGAATCTCAGAATAACTACATGTCATCTCATGGGCAGGCACCTAACTGGGTACCTGCTACTGCTGAGGAACCACCTTCTAATCTGTTTATTGGTGAGTCATCGTCCAGATTGAAAGCAGAAAGCAGCCAAATATTCCTAGAAAGAGATGGCCTACCTGAAATAATTGAAGACTATTGTTTTTCTGAGTTCCATCCACTTGTCAGAGGTACCTCAAGAAGGGGATTCATCAGGGAGACAAGTGTTTCTTGAGACTGATTTGAGTAGAGGGAACTCTGGGTGGTATGAGGACACGTCATTAAGAATTTTAGAAGACCATGTGTCTGAAGCAACTGAGGAAGATCATGAAGAACGTATGCTGGATGGAGACTTTCCATCTTTTGGCCGGACGTCTCATTCTAGAGAGACAGCTAATGGACGTGTAATTCTGAAAAACATCGACATCAAATGGAGGATTTACTCTGGCTCTGATTGGCATGATTCTGGAAAGAAATGTGGAAGTTCATAAAAATATAGTTGGCCGGGATTACAAGTTCTTGCCTTGAGCTGGAACTATCTGGGGTGCAGTGCCTATATGAGATCTTCCCAATTGGTGGAACATGCACTTCTAAGCTATGCCTCATGGTCCAAGATTTTTATCTTTATGATAGAAGCAAAGCTGCACCTTGGAGATTGGTAATTGATATTTTTTTTTTCACTTTTAAATGTCATAAGATTGGTTATACTAAGTGTAACTGAGTAGATAATTGAACTTTGTTCTCATGATTCATAGGTGCTTGGATATTATAACTCAAAAGATCACCCAAGAGATTCATCTTCAAATGCATTCAAGTTGGAACTAAAAGCTGTCAGACCTGACCCTGACACGCCACTTGAGGAAAACCGGTATGTTATCTCTATTAATCTTCAGTGCTATACTTCCTTTATATGTCTTACAATAAGGACCACGTTTTGACCTTATTTGGTACACAATATGTTTTCTTTAAGCAAATGTCCGTAGTAAAATATTAATTGCTGCAATATCAAATGCAATGCTTATCAAAGAAAAGACAGTTACATAAATAGTAAATAATTACTGTTATTTCAATGAAGGTAAACCTGATATTCATACAAAATAGTTTCCGCCAGATTTCCCTTTTTTGGCAAAAAATTTACATTACAGATGTATTCTTAGTAAACTTGAATTACGTCTTTCTGCTACTTATATATATTTGTTTCCCATTGGTAGATTTTGGTGCTACGTTATAACTTAAATGGACCTTCTATTTATGGCTTGAATAATAGTGACCGCCTATGTGAACCCTTTTATTTCTTATACTCATGAATTGCTTTCTTCTCAGGTTACGTGTTGCTTTACTCCCTATACTGTTGCACCTTCATCAAAGTCAACTGGATTTTCTCATCAGCTTTTTTGGAGCTAACAACCTAGAAAAGCCTGTAGTTTCCGGTGGAGACTCCGGGTGGTTCAACATTTTCGGTTTCTGTTAAGGGGACATAATGTCATAGAAGAAGCGCTTCTTCCATATTTTCAGGTTAATAAAGCTTCTTTCTATCTGTAAGCCAATATGGTGGTAGAGGAGGAGAAATATTCCACTCGTTACCTTCCTAGGACGTGTATAAACTATGTGTAGGGATAGGGTGTGTTTTCATGCTCGATACTAATCATGTTACCGTCTCGAATACAAATTTATGTTGTTGCTCAGCTGAAGTACAGATTTATATGTGTTTTCATGTTCCGAGGAAGTATGTTTCTATGAGGTTGATTTTTATCAAAAATGATCTGACTAAGTGAATTCACTTGCAGAAATTCGACATATGGCCTGTTACTGTTCGAGTTGATTACAGCCCACATCATGTTGATCTAGCAGCACTAACTGGAGGGAAATATGCAGAGCTAGTGAACTTTGTTCCCTGGAAGGTAGGGATAGAGTTTTCCAGATTTTGTAAGTTTTTTTCAGAATCGTTTATTCATCACAGAGGAACATATGCAGGGTATTGAACTACAGCTCAAACATGTGCATGCTGCTGGAATGTATGGCTGGGGTAATGTAGGCGAGACTGTACTAGGAGAGTGGTTGGAAGATATATCTCAGAATCAGGTTCGTTTCTCATAGCACGAATAATCATCCTTTTTATGAGTTTAGACTCTCGCAAGCTTTCGGTACTGGAAAAACACACAGAAAGGCTGACAAGCTCTTTAATGTTCTGTAATTGTATTTTTAGATTCATAAATTGTTAAAGGGTATCCCAACAGTAAGATCACTTTCTGCTCTTTATACTGCTGCTGCGAAGCTGGTCTCTTCACCTGTCCAAAGTTACAGAAAAGATCGAAGGCTTGTCAAGGGAGTCCAAAGAGGTAAGGCGTGAACTTGAAGTGCTCAATGCTCAATTTTCACTATTATTTTTTCTTGGTTCTTTTCTATTACCTGAAAGTAAGCTATCTATGATGCCCTTTGAGTTATCATATATGGTTATAACTGTTAAAAGACCACTTGCAAAAGTGAAGTTGGTCATAAATGGCTTATAGTGTCAATCTCACTCCTCTAGAACAAGGGTTAATAATATTTACTACTAGCCCTCTTAACCATGACTTATAAATACTAGTTCTAACATAGCTGATATTGGAATTGTCTCTCTCAAGCAAGATGCATAGCATCCGCTACTGTTGCTTGGTTCATCCACGAATTTTGTTTCTTTTTTGTGTGTGCTTGCTTACTATAGTACGCATGACTGATCTGAAACTATCCATTACCAGGTACTATAGCGTTTCTCAGAAGCATCTCACTTGAAGCCGTTGGACTTGGTGTTCACTTGGCAGCCGGGGCTCATGATATTTTGTTGAGAGCAGAATATATATTTGCAAGTTCACCATCATCGTCACAGCCCCAAGGCAAATCGAAAGCTAATGTTAGACATAACCAGCCTAGAAACGCTAAGCAAGGCATGCGTCAGGTGAGTGTAAAGGACAATACATGTGTTAGAGTTTTCTGCTGTCCGCTTCTGGGTCAGATGTTTACGTTTTCGAGAATCTTGTAGGCATACGAGAACATCGGTGATGGAATAGGAAAGACGGCTTCTGCATTAGTCCGCACACCGTTGAAGAAGTATCAACGGGGAGACGGAGCTGGATCGGCATTTGCAACGGTTGTTCAGGGAGTTCCAACAGCTGCTATAGCACCTGCTTCAGCTTGTGCTAGGGCGGTACATAGTGCTCTTGTTGGCATCAGAAACAGGTCAGTTTATACTCGAACTTTTTTCTTGTAAACAGGGCTGGAAACAAATGTTATTTTGCAAAGTACTAAAGACTCGTGGGGGATTTTTTCAGTCTTGATCCTGAACATAAAAAGGAATCCATGGAAAAGTACTTAGGACCTGATAAACAACGGAATCAAGACCAACAACACAGATAAATCCAGGTAAAATTTTCAGTCATTGTCCAGTGTTGTTATTGTAGTTGCGGTAATCCATCTTTCTGGCTGCATTTAATCATTTACTGCTCGTATTTCTAATCTGTTTGCTACAGATAATTATCCATCGTGGTGTCAGGTCTCTTTTACATACAGCATGTAAGTATATACTCAAACCAGTTAGGTGTTTTGGTTTCAAATTTGTTTATTTTTTCGCTCTTAAAGTTTTCAGCAAGTTCCAAATTTGATTATTTATCATTTTCTTGCAGGTGTATAGGTTTTGAATAGAGTAAAATGCAGAACCATTCTTTGTCCCTCGAAAAGTCATAGAGATGGGAATCATTTTGGTATATAGTATTATAGAATCATTCAGTTTGTCTCTGTACATAAGCAATTGTGCTCTTGCACCATTGTAAATATACCTGTACTACCCCCAACAAGGTTTGCCAAATGAGTGAAAAGTGTACAGTTTTCTTTTTTTATATATTGTTCAAAATATATTTATTCACTGCCTGTTTCTTTTCGTATTTTTCTATTTTTTATATTTATACTAATTAATTTAAATAATAAAATCGACTGTGAGTCTGTGACTTGACTGAATCAGACGTCTTAGATGATTGTGTTGGAATTTGGAGTACTAGTTTAATGCATACACATGAAAGGATTTTCTCAGCTGATTAATACATCCAAATATACTTAATTCTGACAAAACTGATCGGGATAATTGATAGTCCGGTTAAAAGGTGAAATGTTAACCAGAGAGTATAAAATAGTGAACCAGTTGCATAACAATTGCTCATGTGGTCATAAATAAAGGAAAACTACATAATAACAAGAGATAAGTCGAGAACTCAAAAGTAAAACAAGATCAATTAAAAAAAATCGGAAATAATTTATTTTGTCATTAGCATTAGAAGTCTAGGTCGCCGTAATTAGCTGGGTTTACTAGAGTCCATCTTTCAGTCGTCAGATTCCAATATACTTGCAAGACAATTCTGCACAATCAACATATATATAGAAGATTATACTACGTTGTTAGTATATATAGTATTTATATTTCGCATAAACATATTTTAAAATAAAATGGGTTTTAACTGAATTATGTTACCTGAGATTTGTGGGGAAGATTGAAACTGTTGTTGTTGTTGTTGTTGCTGCTGCTGTTCTTGGAGTGAATTTTCTTTGGTTTACTGAGACCTAGTTTCCACCAATTACGAGATCCTTTTGAGTTCGTACGGTCAGAATCTTGAACACTTAGCTCTTCTCTCAGTGTGGTCGCTTTCCTCTGAGTCTTCTCCAGTGGCAACAAAACTCCACCAAAGAAGATCTCATCAGCAGCAGAAAGGAAACCGTAATTTTCGACATTGAATTTGAAATCAGATGAGACAGGAGCTTCCTTGTACTTCATCTGGTCATGTCTTGATGATATTGTCTGATGAAGCTTCAGATGATCACTGTCTGCAAAGTCATTGGAGAATGAGATTCTTGCGTCTACAAAGGATGAATACAACGAGTCTTGTTCTACACTATTAGCCATCTCTTTCTCTCTATCTTTCTAACTAGTATGTGTTTCTTTTAATGTGCTAGTCTTTAATTTGGGATCTTTGTGCATCCACATGTTTTGCTTTTTATAGATATGAGATGTGGTGGGCATCCATGTGGACTTCTCCTTTACTTTTTTTAACCTAACAATACTAAACTTTTATAAACTTGTTTTTACACAGTACTGAGTTATACGGATTCAATGAACTAAAGATATTTAATTTTATAATTTGGACTCCTCATTGTGGATAACAAATAGTCAATGAGCTACGGCAATCAATACACTTACTTTATGGACATAGATATTAATCGAAGAATTAATGCGCCGTAAATATGGTATAAATTTATTGGGGTAAATAAGGGGATCGATAATAAGAGCATCATTAGTGGAGTATTTCTCAAAATGAATTTCTTAACATTTTTTTTTTTAACGTCTGGATCGATTATTATCGATTAATTATGCTATTACAATGATGAGAATATTACAAAGACGATTTTACAGCCGACAATTCTACCACCATGTGAGAATACTCGCCTGACTGCACCACTCTGAGCCGCACCACTCTGAGCCGCACCACTCTGAGCTGTCCTATGAGATCCATGTTCGATGGTACGCTCTGCACCAAACTGAAAATCTTCTGTAACCTGTTTATTCATAATCTGCATAATTTGGTATTTTATAAACTTTATTAATGAAATTAATTTTAATGTTTAATGATAATTATACCAATAAGAAAGGATACCTATTAAAATAGGTTTCTCAAAAGATGTTGAAAGTTCTTCTAATTGTTTTTACATTTTCTTTTTTAGTTTTTGATTTTTAATAATATTTTGAGCGAGAGACTCCCATGAAAAACCATTGATGTGGGTGCCCTAACACTCTCTTATTTTTTTTATATTCATTTATAAAAAAACAAAAAACAAAATGACCTACCAAAATTCAGTAATTCTATATTTTTCATCGACTATGTTCTTACAATTATTTAAAATTTGAAACTTAAAAACGATGTTGTTTACGTAACTATCAATTATGGACTGCAGTAGGGCTGGGCAAATAATCTGAATCCGAAAAATCGAACCGAACCCGATCCGAAAAAGTAGCACCGAACTCGAATCGAAATTAGATTAAATATCCGAACGGGTTCAAAATTTCGGTATTTAAAGAACCGAAACCAAACCCGACCCGAACCGAAGTATTTTGGGTACCCGAAATAAATTTATATACTTAAATATATACATTATTTTTATATATAATGTATATTAAAATATTAAAAATATATAAGATACCTTTAAGTTTTCCAAAATACTCGAAAAATATATGCAAATAGTCAAAAGTAAATGTTTAAAATAGCTAAAGTATACTGAAAATATCAAAAATAGTTAAATATCTATTGATTATTTATCCAAATATTCAAAGAAAACCGATTTATATGTTAAATTAAGGTATTTTGCATATATGTTATGAAAATTTATATGTAATATATTATCTTTCTTATAGATTTTGAAAATTTGTATATAATGAATTTTGAAAATTTAAAAACATTTTAAATGGGTTATCCGAACCCGAACCGAACCCGCAAAGATCCGAACCGAACCCGAACCAAAATTTAAAAATATCCGAATGGGGTTGAAATCTTTGACCCCGAAAACCCGAAACTCGAATGGACTAAACCGAAACCGAATGGGTACCCGAACGCCCAGCCCTAGACTACAGACTTCAGCTACTAGACTCATTAAAAACTTGAATCCAATATCTACATTTTCTTTAATCCAAACATGGTAGTAGTAGTTCTCTAGCCAAAAATATATTTTGTAAGAAAAGGTTATATTACTACTTCAATATAAATTCAGTTATATATTCTTCATGTTGACTATTTATCCTCTCTTTTGTTAATAATACCAAGGAATCATTCAAATTAGAACTACAACACTAACTATTTATCCGATATCAAGAAAATGAATTTATACATGTGAAGCAAACAAATCCAGATAAGATGAATAATCACTATAAAAACTCACATGGGCATCATCATCTATTTTATTCTAAAAAAATAGATCCGAATTAGATGCAGATTAAATCATGAAATATAAGATGGTAAACAAAAGAAATTCAACAACTATTTTGGTTACTTAGAATTCTTCCTTTAGTTTTAAATATATATAGATCTACAGATGCATTGCATATATCAGTTCAGTTATTTAATTTGCATGAATTTCTATTGTCTCTTACGCTTCGTTCGATCTAAAAATGTGGCACTTGTTAACCGACAAGAGTCCATCTTGTCCGCATCGGTTTCTCATAATTATTATCTTAGAAATAAGTACTATTCTATAGTAGTGTTTTATAAATCGCTAATCCGCAAGCATTATGCTACTTGCTTGTTTTATTCAAAGAAATGTTTGCAATTTTTTTTTTGTAACTGGAAATGTTTGCAATTTGCTTATTTATAAGATATCATTTCACTTTAACCATCTGCAACTCCATAAACTCGTAAATATTAGGCACTCGGAAGACGAGTGTGAACATATTTCTATAATCCATCTCTTTCTCATATGTTTTTCAATTCATTTAGTCATGTACATAAATGTAAAAATTGTCAAAAAATCAATAAAGATGGGCTACATTTAAGATAAAACTACAAAAAACAATATAGGTAGGATATATTGATATCCATCTATCTTATTAAAACAGAAACATTCTATTGGACCTAACATTTATTTTGTAAGTTTTTAAATTAAATACGTATTTATACTTTATAGTTAAACATACACTAAGTTACTAATGTTCCTTTCTTTATACTACTATCCATGTTCTCAAACAATATACTTATTTCTTTATACTACTATTAATGTTTCCAAACAATATATTTTTATACTACTATCAATGTTTCCAAATAATACAATAATTAATCTTAGTTATTTTATATCTATCATTTTCTCTTTAAAATTTTGTAGAAATGTCATAATTTCATAAATTACAAAATAGTGAACTTTAAAATTTTGATTATAAGATTACAAATTATGAAACTATTACAATTTAAATCCAATTAGATTACATATCAGTCATCCATCAGTTCAATCGGTTAGTCTCGGGTTTTAGTGATTTTTTAATATGAATATTTTAAAAACATAAATTGAATTGTCAGATCTCCGGATTAACCGGTATAATCACAATCGAATTGAATTTAAAAATACTGATTTAAATGCAAAAATATTTTAAATACACACTCTTTAAAAATAACCAAAATATTTGTTAAATTATTAGTGAAATTTTTCATCGTAAAATATCCCGCGCTTCAAAAGCGCGGATCAAAATCTAGTTAATACTTAATTTAGCAGAACACTCAAAACAAAAATTATATTTCACTCAAATAAATGAACAGATTATTACAGGTTAATTAGTAATTACGCAATCATACTTAGTTACAGACAAACAGATGAATCAATCAAGCAGACAAAGCACTGTAGCACCAAATGAGCCATGTGAGTCTGAGCTGTAAATGTTCGACTGATCAAAAGCCCCCAAAACAGAAAACAATATCTTTTTAAAAAGAGGTAAAATCTATCTTTTTGGATTCAGACTTTAGGGTTTGACTAACACTGTGGTAACATTTGTCTCGTTGTGACCCTCACGTGCTTCAGTTGCAGTCCTAATGGAATTTCCCCACGTTTCTTCAACTAGGGTTTTAACGCGTGGCGCTTTAGACCAAACTGAGCTCGTTCGGTTTACGTAACTATTTGTGTGCAACCATTCATTTACACAAAGCATAAATGCCATGTTCCGTTGAGTGCAATTTCATATCCAGCAAGTTTTTCGGATCGAGTTTTTCAAGTGATAGTGTGTTTAACTCCCATATCATTGATTACTAGCTAGACATTATTGATAATCAGACCTAGTTACATTATCATATTTTGCATTCTTTTCTTAAATAGTCTGAATTTACCAAATTGCATTAGTATATGGTTTTGATATTGAAAGAAGAGTTTTTGACTATTAAAAATGGCGCAAAGCATGGTAAGGGAATCTAGAGCATCATAGGACTTTTGTGGTGAATAAATAAGCTGTATCTAAAGTTTATTTTGGCTGTCTTCTTGTCTCCGGTTTACTCTACACCTTCTGTCTTCTTCCTCTTACTTAACTCTCTGCCTTTCTTGTGCTATTCATTTAAACAAGATAAAACAGCTTTTTACCTCACTACTTTTTATTTCTTAAAACTGAAGTACTTCAACTAAAAGACAAACAAACAAGTCCAATTATTGTCACGGTTTTTTCTCGGCGTTCACTTTTTCTGTAATAAAACTGAGCACAATAACGCAAAGAAATAGATAAGAATCAACTTGTATTTCAAAAAGAGATGGTAGATCTGTCTACTAAAGAAAGACCAATATCTCTGATGAATTTAACCGATCCGGCTCGATCAGCGTTTGTCAATTCTAAATAGCTTTGAAAGGTCAAAGCTTGGGCTTGCTATTGGTTCAATAATTTTGATTATGGATTATTAATAATTTGCAGTACCAAATTTAAAACCAACATGAAACATATATGATCGATTAATCATCGAAGCGTTACTATCAAAACAAATCCCACATGGGCCAGCTTAACAAAATTGTCCAAACTAATACACATGCGAGTAATATAAACAAAGTCTAATGAATCTCACATGAATTTCTTTTTTTTCTTCTTTAAACTCAATTATATATCCACAATATAGCACAACAATGTCTCTCTGAAAATTTCATACAAAATCATCATCGTGGTTTACAGGAACTTGATTTGGTCTTTGCAAAGGCATTTGCAGTTCGAGCACCATCAGTGTTACTAGTACAGTGTAAACGCTTATAAGTAGACAACTTCACTCTTTTGTTGCTCTCGTTGCAAGATAACGGTTGCAGCGGTTCCCGAGGTCTTTGTTGCGGTTTGTTGAAGCCACGGTTGCTTACAGCTTGGTTTCGGTTTGTTTCGGTTAGTTCTGGTTTTGGACTAGGATTTGATTTGATGGGAATGAGCTTCCCATCCACCTGGTTTGTGAATACAAATGTAACCTGCAATGTTTTTTATAGACCGTGAAAAGTTATCAGAAGCCTCTAAACTTCGTATAAAGCAGTGCTCGGCTTGGCGATTGATTAGATTGAACCAACACGCGGAGAGGCAACTCACCTCGTCACCAGCTGAAGCTTGCAGTATAGTATCTGGAACAGAGTTTGAGGTAAAATGATGACCCCAGCTTGCTAGATCTTCCTCCAATGGAGTGCCCACCTGAGAAATCTCAAACCTTTTTAGATGAAATCAGATAGCTTTAGATAGACTTAAGATTAATGCATGACGCAGTAATCAAGCACATGAAAGAACCTGTCTCTCGGAGATTTTCAACGAGTGAAGGCATCCTGCGTCGTTTGCAAATCCGCCTATATCTTCTTGATCAGTTCGGCAAGCATTGTCATCAACGTTGTTCTCATTTCCTTCTTCCATGTTTTCTGTACCAGAGGCATCAGTTTGGCACCTGGTGCAGCTCATCTTTTCATGGATTTCAGACCTAGCAAAAAGGCAGAGTACAAGCAATTGGACTACGTTACTACAGTACAGAGTGTCTTCATGAACACTGAGATGCAAAATCTATTTCAAGAAAAAGGACATGGGAACCATACATGAGAAGGCAAAAACATCGTGAATTCAGGAGAAACACATACCTAACATCTCCGTGGAAGGAAAATAAATCTCGTAAATCCTCTGTTGAAAGTAAGTTTCCCTGGAAATTCAAAGATGTTGGGGGTCGATATTCATGCATTAGGCACAAGATGGATGGATAATTAACAAAAGTAACATTCCAGCAAAAGACCTGTCTAGTGCTGTTATCCGTCTGTTCATGCTGAATAACTTTTTGAAGCCCTTCTTTTGACATCTGCCGCTGGTAAACCTACCAATATATCATGTGAATTACCAATATGAGAGTTTAGCAATTAATCCCGCCAGCAAAAAGTGAGGTCAGTTCTGAGATGTGTAGCAATACCTTTTCTTCAATAGTTCCTGTACTAAGAAACCTGTAGACATACACTCTTTTCTTTTGACCATCCCTCCAAACTCTAGCAGCAGCCTTTTTGACAGCGAAGTAATGTATGTATAGAGCACAATCAATCATCCCTTATACGCATAGTTCTGAAGCCGATAAAAACGGAAGTAATGATGATACTTACTTGTTTATCATTGGCAGGATTCCAATCGGGATCGAACAAAACAAGTCGATTAGCACCAATTAAATTCAATCCACAGCCACCTGCCTTGCTGCTTAAGAGAAATGCAAATTCGTCCTACAGAAGCAAAACCCGAACCAGGTGATTAGTGATCATTACTCAGGTTTGTAACAAAGGGGAGAAAAATATATATAAGATCAGCTACCTTTGTTGGGTCGTTCAACCGGTTAACAAGCTTCTGCCTTTTGCTGATTGATGTTGATCCATCCAGCCTCAGATAAGGATATCTTCTTTCACGACAGAGTTGAGCGAAAAGATCCAATGTCTAGTGCAAAAGATGCAAGCTATGATTATTGTATACAGACTGGATTTAAAATTGCTATCTATGTGGAACACACCGTGATGATGGCTTTATGGAATCAAACAACAAACATAGTTCAGTTATTGTGATGTTTGTAAGAAGAGTTGTTCTAATACAAACAGACCGATTAGCCTAGCGTGTTCTTTACCTTGCAAAAGCTTGCAAAATATAAGGGTTCATAAGCCTCGGGATAACACATAGCCTATGGGAAGACTAATTCAAAAGATATTTGAACATCCATAATTGACAAGTATGTCAGTAGTAACATCACTAGTGACGACCAGCAGCTGATTCTGTCCAAAATCCATGTGGAGGCACAATACAATGCTCTATGACCCCAATTACAATGCACTGACCCCTTAAACCTAAATAAAAGTAGCATACCTGTGTATAGTTTGATACAAGGACTATGCGGTCATCAGTATTCCGTCGTAGGTGGGCCAAAAGTCTGGAGAGAACATGCATTTTCCCAGAGAGCTCGACCCAGGCACCATCACCCCCGGTCCATGCTCCAGATCTGCATGGATGGTTCCATTTAAATCACAAGAAGTGACACACATGCTGTATGCAATGACTCAAACTAGAGAAAGAAGCCTACCTCCCAGAGAACATTTCTGCAGGGAAAAACTCTAAGCAATCCTCAAACCCAATAGTACCAGGACTTCTGCTCTTTATTGTGTCGTAAATTAGCTACATAGCAAGAAAGAAAATCATTAATCAGAAAGCATAATGGGATACATGGAATAAGTTTATCAATCACGTTGATCATGGACCACTCGACCATAGCACCCTTTTTTGTGCACCGATAGCACCTTAAGATTTCACCTTAAGATTTCATAATGATGCCTAAAAGTATTGGAAGAAACTTAATTGCAAATCGATACCTTTGGATGATTGCAGAGCTTCTTCAGAGCTGTTATATAAGCCAAAACTTTTGTCTGCTTTGCATTATCAGCAAGTGCTCGTTTAAGCTGCATACAGAGGCACCGATTGGATATAGTTTAACACATATTTTACATAGCGTAATAAGAACTGTGATCAATGCTTACATTTTTTGAGCTTATAAAATGATTGTACAAAGTGGACTGGAGAGTAGTCATCTTGCAACACACTACTTCAATTATCTGCAAAACATCCAGCAAGCATCAATATTTTAATGTATTTCTGGGTTCAAAATAAACAAAGCAGCGAATTAATAACTAGTAGCTAAGAAAAAGGTGTTCCTTCTATTTGTCCTCTCATCAGATGATTATGTCACTTCTAAAACTACAGTGTATTACTCAGTCTGACGATTCAACATATGAAGAAGTAATTAAGCCAATTCTATTGACAGAGAAATGTTTTAGGATCATAAGAAACTTTATTCAGAAGCCTGTGGCAGATGCAGAAGGAAAGGTACCTTAGGTGGTAAGTGATTGGAGAGCAATGCATTAGTTCTTCTCAATATAAACTGTAAGCAAAAGAAATTCTTCTTAAGGTAAATCAGTAAAATATAAGCAAAGTTATAATGATGCTCGATTGTCATAGTACCAAAATCATATAAGCCGACTGCATTAGTTTTAAGAGATATATATAGATGACGATGAAATCCCAATGACAATCAGATACATACAAAATGCCACAAGGAATTACCTGATTGACTTTTGAACTCAGTTCTGCCGAGCGGTCAGCAGCTAAGTTTTTCTCTTCCTCACTAGATGTCGGTTCTCTTCCACATATAATAGGTGCCTTATGTAAAATATATCAAAATAAGGATGCATCAAAAGAACCTATAGTCAGTCGAAATGAAGTTATAATACACAGATAACAGCGTAAGCAGATTCTCTAATCTCAAAAACTATCTTTATAAGCTTTCAACTTAGTGGAATCCACGAGCCATGAATCTGATATAACGGGAAATGAAACATAATAATGTGGCAGTAAAGTATACGCTACAAAGTAACATACGCTAAGCCTACAATTTATAGGCCAATAATCGGCTTGAAATACTGATTTTGACATAGTTACAGGATGAAAGAACACGGAATGATCGAATCAGCATCAAGGGAGGAACAAAGTTTAATGTCTCTCACCTCATAATAGTGGCGAAAATGCGCAGCATCGCCTAAACTTCCTGGATTTGTAAAGTTCACCATGGCAAAAAACTCTTCCAAGTCATTCTGGAACATTCGAATGCAGAAGAATCAGGAAGAACGAACGCAAGAAATGAAAAAATCAGTGAAATTTTCTTACCTGCATGGGAGTTCCAGACAACAAAATCCGCCTTTTGCATGTCAATGAAGCCAAAGCCTGCATCCAAACAAGATGACAGCCAAAATTAGAAAAGATAAAAGGTACCATTAGTACAAACCTGATACGAAATAAGTGTATTTGCATGCTACCTTGTTAGTTAGTGTCTGGTCATTTTTCAACCTATGAGCCTCATCGCATATTAGAAGATCACAGGATCCACTCTGGCCGAACTTGGATGAGTGCATTCGGAATGTCTCGTAAGAAATAATAAGTACCTGTTAACATTTATTACGTGATGAGTGCACTTTCAGAGTCAACGAGAAAAATATGCACAACTTATACCTGCAAAGTGCTTCGTGGTCGCGTGAAACTATCTATTCCAGACAAAACATCATCTCTGGTGCTTTCACAGAGGGCAATAAGCTGAATCCTGTCTCCAACCCATTTCTTAATTTCAGCTTCCCAGTTACTGACAAGACTCGTTGGTGTAACAATAATGGCCTTTTTAACCATAGGAGTCGTCCCATCAAATCCTTGACATAGAAGTGTGTATAGTAAAGTAATGGACTGCAAAGTCTTCCCCAAACTGTCAAATCAAATTTAGAGGGAGATAAGAATTCACATAGCAAAAAAAAACACATAACGAAGAAGATATGTCTAACCCCATGTCGTCAGCTAGAATGCAACCATTTATATTTTCCGAGCCATGTAATCCTGAAACACAATCGAACATGAACTGCACACCTTCTCTGCAGCATCAGAAAACCAATCTCACCATGTAAGTAAAGTTGTATATATCATCATTCGTGATTACACTCACTGGTTTGTTGTATACACCAGCCGTTCACTACGGTAAAATACTGAGAGCATATGACGATGTGTTTCTCATCTAGTAGTATGTGAGTGTTTTGGAAAATTTTAATATCACAGCAAAGATTGTAAGCAAGTTTTGACATTACTTGTTAGATAGAAACTTGAAATACCTTTGATGAGGCCGAAGAAATCGAACAAGCAACGGATGCACCGAAATTTTCGTTGCATCATCAGATTCTCCAAGTTGCCACAATACCAAAGGTTCAATTTCAGGTGGAAGAGAAACAACTTCCTCCTCTTCATCTCTCTCAGTAGTGGTTGGTTCACTCAGCTTAGTAGGCAGAGCAAACACAACTGGAGTTGAAGAACCCCAAGGGACAAAGCGTTTGCGAGCCGAAAGGCGACGAGAAAGCTGGCCAGTGGTATTATAACCATGAGAGCACGGAGGCTTGAAAGGCTTCCTACAAACTGCCGCTCCTTCTGATACCGAGAGCACCCTAGGAAGGAGTGGCTGCCGTTGCACCACCAGATTGCCCCTGTCAACAGTAGATTCGATTCCATAAACAATCAGAGATCAATCACAATCATCAGCTTTGAAGATGGAATCGCAAGAAACTGTATCAAATGTAAATCAATCGGAGTGAATGGAACAGGAATCGCGAAATCTCCTATTGAACCCTAAATCCCAACCTCGAAAACTCCAGAATAGACGCTTGCGAACAAAGCCTTAATCAGGCTTAATGCTCAAATTGAAATCGAGGAGATTCGATTACGTACCTCAGAAGATCGTTAACGTTCTTCGATTTCCGATCGGCGTCGGATGGAGGAGAGAACGGCGGGTGAGGTCTTCGCACTCAGTGTTTTCCGTCGGAATTATCGTATTCAGCCTTCCGAGTCTTGAGAATCTTCCTCGTAACTGTCGCTGGAATCTTCGGAATCGGAAGACGAAATGACGACTTCATCTTCTTCCTCCATTCTCGACGACGGTAACGACGAGAGTACAGAGGACGCTTTTGACGATTCTATTTGGCGGCAAGAAAGAAACCTAAAAACCAAATAATTTTGGAAAAAAAAAAATACAAAATTTACCAAAATACCCTTGAATTTAAGTTGGTTTAACCGTTGAAATAAACCTGTTATTGACTAAAGTACCGTTTAAGGTTAGCTTGGTTTAACCGGTTAAGCCTTCTTAAAATAATAGTATACGATAAAAAATAAAATAAAAAAAAATCAGAATATTTTTTTTTTAATTCGTCGAGGTTGATTTACGTCACCCAGTTTCATGGCCGCTCCTGCAAACTTGTCGTCTCAATGTTCCAATTCTACCCAAATCGCTCTCTACCCTCTCTTCCTTCTCTCGTCTTCCTTCCCCGCCTTCCTCCTTCTCGCTCCTTCCGTTGCCGCGCCACCGCCGACATCCCTCTAGGCGACGGAGTCCGGATACCACGCGAACCGGAGTCAACCTCTGACTCAGCGAGGTCTCGAGATGTCTCCGCCGGAGCCGGAGGGAAGGGTGAAGCGGGTAAGTGGAGGAAGAGGAGGTTGCTGTGGTCGAAAAGCGGAGTGAGTTACTTGGTGGGAGACGACGACGCGCTTCCCTCTGCCTATGACTTATCCCGATACGTCCCCTGTGTCGCCCGATGAGATTGACCGGAGGTTACAGTGTGATCCTGTTGTCGAGGTTTAATTTTATTTTTTTTTCATTTACTGATTTGATGATTTGGATAAGTGTCAAACATACTTGTGTTATAATTATCAGAGTAACATTTGAATTGCTGGGAGTTGGTATGGTTTAGGGTTTAGATGAATAACAAGAGATAAGGTCAGATTCTTGAAGGGGAGATGATGTTTCTGTAATGTGAATATTTAACAATGAGTTTAGATTTTCCTTGGATTTGTATGTTAAACGGGAGATATGTGGCTAAAGTTTTGACTTAAACTACCATACTCTTTACTGGGTTTTTTTATGCAATAGGCAGTGGTAACGTTATGCTTAAGAATATATTCTGATCATAATATTTACCCGACCAGGATTGCAAGGAAGTGGTTTATGAATGGACTGGCAAGTGTAGAAGTTGCCAAGGATCTGGATCTGTCAGCTATTACAAGAAAAGGGGTAAAGAGGTTATCTGCAAATGCATTCCTTGCCAAGGGATAGGTCAGTTTCTGATTTTACCTTTTTCTGAGATGCAAGTTCTAAAGATTCCTTTGAGCTGCTGCTGCTTCCTTGATTGGAAAGGAAATCAAAACCCCACTTTCTGAGTTTTGTACTTTGGTTCCTGTCTCTACTGTATTATTATGCAAAGTATTCTTGACTAAAAAAGTTTAAAACTGATTGCAGGATATGTGCAGAAGATAACATCTCGAAAGGACATTGATGTAATGGAAGATTTGGATAATGAAGAAGCATCTTGACCTTGGATTTGCTCAACCAGTGCACAACTATTAATACGAGTGCATGTGCGCTTGAGTTCGTTGTTGAAGTTGCTTCTTTGGGATGTTTGGCCCAAACAAGCTGATTGGATTGGAGGTATAGACAGAGACTACTGATTCTTGTTCCGATAATGGCTTCTTATTTTTATCAATACTACCCAGATAGGAAACTACTGTTCTATATGTATCACATCTTGAGCAACCATAAACGCTAGGAACCTTTCTTTTTGTATTTAGGTTGTTTCAGTTTTCCACAGAGAAAAATAAAGCGGTAATACAATCCTGTTATCTTCATGTGATTTATCTCTTACTTCAAGTTACTCTACAGGTCAACGGTGGTTCAATAACATGAACAGAATATTTACAAATGGTTTCCATAAACTAGAAAGGGTTAATACAGTTATCTAGAAGAATCTTGCATAAATAGAACTATCATGGCCCAAATGCTTCCTTGATCCAACCATTCTTCAGTTTTAGAGGCCAAGACAAATGACCCTGTAGTTTACAGATGCTCTGATATCTATCACTGATGAGCACTTGAATCTGATCAGTGTTAGCAACCCTAATTTGGCCCGGTGTTGTTTGTGCTTGGCATATTCTCAGGAGATGCCCTACAACAAGTAGGAAACAAAAAGTTGACATCAAAATTCATATGGACAAATGCTGCTGTTTCTTTTTGAAGTTTGAAACTTGGTAATGATTCTCACTGAATAGTTATGCCCCTTTCTCTGGAGGAGTGCACTAGGAATTGTACCTTGAAGCTTGTTGTTCTTGATCGACCTGCAGATTCACTATTAACACCAACAAAACCTGATGCTAGTTTTGATAATGATGCAAACTCTAACAGGTCAAAACCTTGGTTTGTCTTATAGCTAAAAATGAACACTGTCTAGTCATGTTATCAGATTCACGTGTAGGCTTGCTGCTATAAGCAGAGAGGAGGGGGAAAAATATGTTTACAGTATTCGGAGATTAGGCAGCCGTGCAAGTGACTCAGGAATCGTTCCATTGAACTGGTTGTCCTCTAAATGTCTGCCTCATCTCACAAAAGAAAATGGTAAAGTTAAAAATCTAAATCATTTGCGCAGCAGTTATAGAAGGCTTGGTTACAAGAATGGCAGTACATAGTTTCTAATCTCGTCATTGGACTCAAATCCGGAATCGGCCCTGTGAGCTTGTTCTTCCCTAACCATCTACATACCACGAAAGTTGCAGGGGAAGTCTTAGTTTTCCACAAATGAAACTCAGACATTAACAAACTTTTAAGGATGCCGAAAAGTCCTTACAGATCTTTAAGTGCAGTCATGTTGCTAATGCTTGGTGGTAGAGAGCCCTCTAGTCCACGGTTTGTCAGATTCCTAGCAATATAGATTAATGGTTCTTCTTGATTTAGACTTAGGTAGTTTGCAGCTACACAAGCTTCTCTTAAGAGTATTTGAGTTTTTATCACTTACAGAGAAATCACTTTGGTGAATTTTTCTTTGGAGCAAGTTACACCAGTCCAGGAGTGGGCAAGAGGAAGGCATGGATCACCAGACCAATCTACCGGAGGCTCGTTGATACTCTCTAACAAATCTTCCAACGCTGTTACTGCAGAACAATGTGTTGTTTCCAATGGCTTGATTCATCACAGAACACAGAGAAAAGAAAGAAAAAAACATGAAGCAGAAGGGAACATGGTAACATTATACCATCGCTAATATTAGTGGTTCCACCGAGAGGAATAACCTGAAACACTTCTCCAGCATTGATCACTGCTCCCATCGGTGAACCTTTAGCAGGAGTCAACGTGATGGTAGTCTGACCTGACAATGGCCACTGACCAGAGTAAACCATAACCCCATTGGTGCTCACATTGAGTTTTCTTGAAAAGGTAGCTCCATTGATTGATGCACCAAAGGCTCTCCAGCTCAAGGGGCCTGGACTCCTATCATCCTGAAAATACAGAGCTATATAGTACTTTGTGGCCGGGAGAGGAAACGGCGGCCATTGAAGCTCCTAGAGCCTTCTTCCCTTTACTCACTGTGAAACCTTCCATGAAAGCTTTAGCAGGTGGAATGTTCCAGAAGTCTAATGGGTTAACACTGCTTTGAGAGATCACCGTCTGATGCTTCTGGTCCGAGAACGGTTGCCATAGACGGTTGTATTGGTCATCTGGATAGCTAGATACATAAAATAAACATTACAAGTCGGTCTAAAATTAAATGAAAATGTCAGATCATCATCAAAGTATGATCACCTAATCATCTCTCCGTCTGCTCCAAAGCTGTTCCTAGCGATGAGGCTGAGCTTGTATAACCCGAGATCAGTTGAATTATACATTGTATCCTCAAGAGATTGCACATCTAACGCCGATATAAAAGGTGAAGAGAGGGTCTTTGCATTCTTGGCTAGACAAACACTTAGTGTCCGCCCAGGAACACCAACAATGATCTCGTAGTAAGAGCTCTGACCCTTGGAGTAATCCTCTGATGTATTCACGAACGCTCCATTTCGTACCTCCAACGATCTGGTCGAACACTGGTGGGCTGTTTTTGCCGTCGAAGTTGCCGTAGTAGTAAGTGGTTCGGATAAGGTACTTTGAGTTCTTGGCGACGGGGAAGTTGTAACAGTGTTTTCGAGATGACTTGTCCGGGAAGTAACGTAGTGTTGAGAGGATTGGGAGGAAGGTCTTTTTGCTTTATTGTTGTTGTGTTTCCTACGTTGATGAATCCTCTGTCTGATGTGTAGTTTATCTCGTTGAGTTTTGTTGTAGATGGTGATCCACAGTTTAAGTAGAAACCTTCCATATGAGATGGAAGGTGACGTATTAGGGCATGTATAAATGATGTTTAACATGGAATAACGAACGTTCAGATGAAATATATGAAATAAATCTTTGGCATTGTATCAAGAATCATACCTCGAGGAGGAGGGAGAGCTTGAGAGATAGAGAACGATGACAAGAGGAGGAAGAAGAAGAAGAAAGGAGCCATTTGTTTCTGAAGAGGAAGAAACAAACGATCAGATTGTTTCTCTGTCTTTAATGGAGATAGGGAGATTGAACAAGGGAATGATTCAAAGGTTAGAGAAAACAAAGTTGAAGGTGTCTGATATTTGTTTATTTTCTTATTTTAGCATCAATATGAGGTTTGTGTCTTGGTGATTAATAGGATGTAGGCAAAAGAAAAGGAGGTGGTTAATTAAATAAGCTACATGCATTTCTTTTTTTTGGTTGGTGTTTGTATTTCTTTAGCTTGTCTTGGTGGTCCTTTTTCATTAACAAGTGGTAGTATCATTAAGATTAGACGTGCTTTAATTTACACAGTTTTATGTACAAGTGATTCCTAAAACATGTACAGTTTTTGCCTGTCCTAAGCTCTCTGAGTTTTCCTTTTCACTCCAACAAACTCCCTTGCAAGTTACAATTTGTGCAGATCAGGAAACATCACTCATTTACTCACCCTTCAAAATCTGCCGCTAATTAAGCCACCTAAAGTTGAAGACATGCACACAAGGATGTTCACTCATGAACTGGTTTCACCTAAACTTGAACTAGAGAAATTAACTAAACTAACACATTCTTAGTATCACTTATGTTTAGTTTAGTTATATTTATATGTACTTTTAAACTGTTAGCTGCTGCTACAAAAGAACCACTAAAGCTTTGAATGCAATCCAAAATTATTGCAGGAGAAAAGCAGATAAAATCAACATGCACAAGGAAAAGATGTCAATTCAACTTAAAAAGTGTAGATCTAACTAAAAATAATAGATTCTATAGGTAAGATGTGTGGCGAAGGGCAGAGGATCAATGTATGTGCTTCAACACAATTTTGTCTATCAATTCAAAATACTCTTCACTCTTCATATTCATAAGTTCAGAAAATCTTTCCAACAAATAAGTTTTGTAGTTTTTGTAGTATTTACGTTTATATATATAGTATATATATATTAATTATCCCATTTTCTTTATAATATGTTAAAATGATAATTTTATCTTGTGATTAATTATTTTTAATATATTTTCAGGTTTTATATATAAGCATCATTAAAAATCAGAAATCAAGGTAAATTTTTATTTTCTTTCTTCAACGAATTATGAAAATTTTATCATCTTTAAAACACTAGAATTTATATTCAATAATACTAGTAGAAGATTTTATAATTCTCTTACAAGTATATTATGACAAATACATGCTTTTATGTTCTAAATTAATTAATTAATTTTAATTTTATATTAATTAGTTTATTAAATTAATGTCTGTAATTAATAATCATCTATATATATTTATAAATTAAATTTTGTTTATAACCAATTAATATTTCTAGACAATGAAATGGTAAATATATATTTTCCTTCCTTTACATATATATAAAAATATATGCAGTTTTTATGTGTATAATTAGTTTCTATATTTTAAGTTTTCTTTTTCGTTCTTATATACAATTTGAGGATTAAATTTTTAATAAAAATGTATAACATGATATATCTTTGCTTTGTATATGCTTTAGTTGGCACACTTTTGAAGTTTAATTTCTTGCATTTTATATATGTGCTCTTGTACAGAGAGAGGGGGGGAGCTAATTCAAGCTTTTCAAAGTAACTCGTAAAACATGACAAACCTAAACTTATGTTATTTTTCTTTGACAAAAAAATGTATTCAGATTTTTTTGCTTGTCCTCTGCTCTAAGTATTCGTTTGTCACCCAACTCATTCCCTTACAAGTCCAAGATTTTCACACAACATTTTTCTAGTTCCACCTCGTATATTCATAATTCATTCACCACTTTTCAAATCTCCAAAACTAGATTAAAATTACAGACGATAACAATCAACTAAGCGCCTGTAGCTCAGTGGATAGAGCGTCTGTTTCCTAAGCAGAAGGCCGTAGGTTCGACCCCTACCTGGCGCGTTATATCTTTTATATTCTTTTTTCTTAAATTACTTTTTCCCCAAAATAAAACGCCGACGCAAGTGACGGACGCGTTCAAAAAGCGTTGCGTCAGGGCGAAGCAAAGCCCAACGTTATATGGACGCTAAACGTCTTTCCCCCAACAGATCATCGTACCCTATAAAACCTCCTCTCAAATCCCTAACTTCTTCTCCTACAATCACTCTCTCTCTCCTCTCTCTCTCTTCATTTTCACGAGAAAATCATCAAAGAAAATTTTCAAACTCGTTTCGATTCATCCCACAAAACTTCGGTACCGACCGATCCGTTCTGATTCCACCTGCGAGAGAATTCAAAAACAGCAAAGTTTTTTTTTCCTTCGTCTAAGCTTTGATCAAACTCATGGGTACTTCTCAGAGCCGTGAAGATCGGATCACCGATTCCGACACCGAATCCGATTCTGATTACTACCAAGAAGAAGAAGAAGAAGATGACGATGATCAGAAGAAGAATCAAGGATCTTCTTCTGGTTCGAAACCTTTCTTCCTATTCATCATCGACTCTCGAAATCGAGAAGAAGCTAAGCGCCTTGAAGCTCAAATACCCATCACCACCCGTAACCCCCAACGCGGTGAAGCTTTACCGCCACATCGGAGGAAACACCCCCAAGGCGAAATGGATCACCGCGGAGAAACTCACATCCTACAAATTCGTCAAAACGACGTCGTTCGATGGAGACGATGTCGTTGATTACGACGACGGCGAAGAGACAAACGAGAAAGGTGAGTCCTTTTGGTTTCTCGGCGTCGGTGGTTCCAAGGTCAGAGCTAGGGTTTCGAGTGATATGCAGTTGAAGATGTTTGCGGACCAGCGCAGGGTCGATTTCGTTAGTAACAACGGTGTCTGGGCCTTGAAGTTCTTGTCGGATGAGGAGTATAGGAGGTTCGTTACTAGGTTTCAAGATTATCTGTTTGAGAATGTGTTTATGGTTAAAGCCTCTGAGGAGAGTAAGATGAAAGTCTACGGGAAAGATTTCATTGGGTGGGCTAACCCTGAGGCTGCTGATGATTCCATGTGGGAGGATGCTGAAGGTCCACCTGAGGATGAGGAGGAAGTTAATGAGATAGATAAGGACTTGACTGAAGAGTTTGAAGAGGTGGCTAACGGTGGAGTGCAGAGTCTTGCTTTGGGTGCGTTGGAGAATTCTTTCCTTGTGAATGATTCAGGTGTTCAGGTTTATAGGAATATGGACCGTGGGATTCACGGGAAAGGTGTGTGCGTTAGGTTTGATGGTGGAAGAGCTGCGAGCCAGACGACGCCGAACAAGGCGCTTTTGATGAGGGCGGAGACTAATATGATGCTGATGAGTCCTGCTAAGCAAGGGAAGCCGAACACGAGCGGTGTGAAGCAGCTTGATATCGAGTCCGGGAAGATTGTTAGTGAATGGAAGTTTGAGAAAGACGGGACTGAGATCACGATGAGAGATATAACGAATGATACTAAAGGTTCGCAGCTAGATCCGTCTGAGTCTACGTTCTTGGGGTTGGATGATAATAGGCTGTGTCAATGGGACATGAGGGACAAGAGAGGGATAGTGCAGAACATCGACTCGCCCGTCTTGGAGTGGACTCAAGGGCATCAGTTTTCGAGAGGGACTAATTTCCAGTGCTTTGCTAGTACTGGAGATGGGTCGATCGTTGTGGGATCGCGTGATGGGAAGATAAGGCTGTACTCTAAGACCTCGATGAGAATGGCGAAGACTGCTTTCCCGGGGCTTGGTTCGCCGGTGACTCATGTGGACGTGTCTTATGACGGGAAGTGGATCTTGGGGACAACGGATACGTACTTGGTTCTTATATGTACCCTTTTCACAGACAAAGATGGTCGGACTAAAACTGGTTTTAGCGGAAGGATGGGGAACAAGATACCAGCTCCGAGGCTGCTTAAGCTAACGCCACTAGATTCGCACTTGGCAGGAAAAGATAATAAGTTTCACGGCGCTCACTTCTCATGGGTAAGCTTCACTTGACATGTTTTTGTTTACAAATTGTTCATTCTTATAAAAGCAAAAACTCAGTCTTTGTTGTGTGTGTTTGTGAATGTTTACTTGCAGGTAACGGAGAGTGGGAAGCAAGAGAGGCACATTGTGGCAACAGTGGGGAAGTTCAGTGTGATATGGGACTTGGAACGGGTGAAGAACAGTGCGCATGAGTGCTATAGGAACCAGCAAGGGCTCAAGAGCTGTTACTGCTACAAGATCTTGTTGAAGGATGAGTCGATCGTGGAGAGCCGGTTCATGCACGATAGATTCTCTTTCTCTGGTAACAAGTCTCCTGAAGCTCCACTTGTGGTTGCCACTCCTCAGAAAGTCAGCTCCATTAGCCTCTCTGGAAGACGCTTGTGACAAACACGTACCTGAAACATTTTTTCATGTTGGTTTTTTTTGTAATGAAATTTGCTTGTAATGTTGATTTTCCTGTCTTGGTGTGAAGAAGGTTTGTGTGTGATGAATGATATTTGGCTTTCCTTAAATAAGTTTCCTGTAAACAGCTTCGTATGTGGTTTGAATCAAACTGGGTATGACTTTGGTTTCTCATAGTTCTTCATAACATACCCTAAAATCAGTGTTTTTAAACCGGGACTGAACTGGTGGTCGGATTAGATTGAACCATGAACCAAAAATAATTTAGATTCAGTTACTGTTAAAATCTAACTAAATTGAACCGGCTAAAAACTCATATCGAACTGTCAAAAATCCGGAAACTGGTAACTTATTGAACCTGCCAAACTCCGGTTAGTATATAAAACAAAACTTTATCAGTAAATTATTACCTTTTCTTCTTTTAAATTAAAAATAGGATTGAAACATTTTATTTTATGATCACTTGTGTTTTAAATAATATTATTTTAATAATATAACATATTATTTTAATAATAAGATTTTTATGGCTCCTCATTCTAACAAAAAAGCTCAAATATATTAAATATATCTAATATATTCAATAATAGCCCTGAAATAAAATTCTTGACTACTCTCAAATTTACTCCCTCTGTATCAATATAAGTGGGGTTTTATGATTTTTATTTTGTTTCAGAATAAGTGAAGTTCACACTAATCTAGATACAATTAATTGTCATTTGAAATCTCTAGCCAATTACAAAATAGTGTATCTTTTTTTAATTAGTTGAGATAGTATTGTTTAACTATTTTTATACAAACAAGACAAACCACATAAAATTTTGTGTTTTCTTAATCCTTGTGAAAAAATCTTAAAACTCACTTATAATGATATAGAGGAAGTATTTATTTCCGAGTTTCTGCTAACCCGTTAGGCCGAATCAAACGCTCGCTGTTATGCGTAGCTAAGTTTTGAACAAGACGTGTTATAATAAGTACTAGCTGTGCGGGCATAATCATTTTACTAATAGTTATTAATATATGTATTATAATTTAAAAATCATGATACTGTAACTTATTTTTTATATTCTTAATCATTTTAGTTTTTTTTTTTATTTCGATCTACGTCTTCTTAACACAAAAGAATGCTATAAAACTATGAGGCGAGACCATGAAAGCATAATTACATATCAAAAATATTTCACACAATAGAGTAAAGTAAGAATGTGAAATTTCGGTCTCTCTTAATCTACTTTGTATTTTTGAACCAGAAACATGTATTAAATTACCAAAAAATACAAAACACACAAAATGTGAACAAAATAAATAAAAATAAATAAAAAATAAAGTTCAATGATAATTTAGAAGAAAACCTTTTTTTTAAATGAACTGAGATAATGACAATATTTCATTGGTTTACTTGATCAATATATACATCGACTTATCTTAATATTTCATAAGTTTACTTTTAATGAAAGAAAAATAGATAATGACAGTTTTATTATTCAAGTTAATTTATGGTTAATTATATAATGATAAATCTAATTACTCATTAAAAATATATCTACTTTAGCCGTTTTAGAAATTAAACCATTAAACATATGTTCATAACATGATTACATATACAACTCTCTAAACTTTAATATCGAAGCATATTTTTCTTATAGATTAAACAGTAATAAAACATACACGTGAAATAAATACCGAAGTAATTCATAATTCCGAACTCCATGTTACAAAACCGATGTGCACATAGTCTTTCAAACTCAAAGAAAGAAGAAAAACATAGAACTCGAACTAAAAAAGCAAATATCAAAGTACATAAATACATATGTCAAAAACTATAATTGAAACAACTTAGAATGAATTAGAAAAATAAAACTATAAAGTTTAGAACATCTTACATCATATGAAAATAAGAATTGGTCCTAACTTATTTTAAATAATTATAATTGTAATTCCAATTGTAAAAGTTTGAAAATAGTTATATTATTTAAATTAATAAATTAATGAATTAAGCTTAAAACTAATAAGAATCTTGTGAAAGTTAAAATAATAATAATCATAATTACAATTATAAATTTCGAGATATTATATTATTTAAATTAATTAGAAAGTTTGAAATATTTATATTATCTAAATTAATAAATTGATGATTTAATCTAAAAACTAATAAGAATATGACAAACAAGCAAAATTATCTAAAATCATGGAGTTTGACAAATCAGCAAAATTACTTCATAAATAATAGTATAAATTATAGAATTTAGTCCAATTTTGATAATTCAAACATAAATTACTAAAAATTATATATTACAACAGTTATTTTATATTTTAATTTATTACAAAACAAAATATCAAATAAAAATAATTTATATGCTTAGCTATTTAATCATTAAGTATTGCTATTTTACTGACATATTATTTAATTAAAAATTAAATATTTTTTTTTTTTTTTGAAACACAGATTACTTTTCATTACTTCTCAACTTGATCGATTACAATAACTAGAGGGAATTTGCCATCCTCTTTGATTGAAAGCATAAACTACAACAATGTAAAATAAAAGAGATAATGAGTGCTATGAATAATGAGGCACTATAAGCCCCTATTCTTGCTTACTTGCTTGAGCCAAACTGTGTCTTTGGTTGAAGGGGGAATTTGTGAAATGTACATAAGAGAGGAAAAACCCAAGCATATAGCCATTCTACAGTTGCAAACGGTGGATGGGACAATTAGCACACAATCTTGACCAAACTCTCCTTTTAGGCGCGTGCGTTTGATTTTGAAGCTCTAAAACTGAATTTGTAATACTATACTATATAACATATAGTATAGTCGAAAGATTATGAAATTAAGAATATAGCCATACATGGAAAAATATTATCAAACGCTCGAACTATATACTATTCTATATATAACATAGATATAGAATAGATTATTCCAAACATAAATGTAAACCATAAACCCTAAACCCAAATCCTAAATCTTAAATCCAAACCTAAATCCTAAACCCAAACCATATACTTTAAACCCAAAACTCAAATCCTAAATCTTAAACCCAAATCTAAACCCTAAACCCAAACCATATACCCTAAACCCAAACACTAAACCATAAACCCTAAACCCAAATTCTGAACACTAAACCCAAACCAAAACCCTAAACCCAAACCATATACCCAAACCATGTACCCTAAACCCAAACCCTAATCCTAAACCCTAAACCCTAAACTCAAACTATTATTCATTGCATGACTATGTTATACAAATTATGGTATGGAAAACTCGACACACCCACAAACTTTGTATATATGAAATTCTCTAAAATTTCTTTAGAGAGAGAGCTGATGAGTGGCGATGGAGTTGGAAAACAAAATAATGTAACTGATCAAGTAGTGAGTAAGAAGAATCATAAGGCAGAGAAGGAAATACAAAGTGCAAAAGAAGAGAAAAAGAAACGTATCATACTATACTGTAATTTAAAATAGAGTATAATATAATAAATTGAGAGAGAGAGAGAGAGAAACCCTAAACCTAAACCCAAATCATATATTATAGGTAAAGACAAATAAACAAACACAAATTCATATACCCTAAACCCAAATCTAAAATTCTAAACCCAAATCATATACCCTAAACCCAAAGCCTAAACTATAAACCCTAAATCCAAACTATGAACCCTAAACCCAAACCATATACCCTAAACCCAAACCATATACGCTAAACCCAAACCATATACCCTAAACCCAAACCATATACCCTAAACCCAAACCCTAATCTTAAACCCTAAACCCTAAACCCAAACTTTTATCCATTACGTGACTATACTATACATATTATGGTATGGAATACTCGACACACCCACAAAATTTGTATATATGAAATTCTTTAAAGTTTCTTTAGAGATAGAGATGATGAGTGGCAACAGTGTTAGTGAACAAAACAGTGTAACTGATCAAGTAGTGAGTAAGAAGAATTATGAGGCAGAGAAGGAGATATAAATTACAAAAGAAGAGAAAAGAAAATTTATCATACTATACTGTGATTTAAAATAGTATGGAATATATGACGTATGATATGGGGATAGAGATTATGAAAAAAATTAGAACAGTTTAACCAATTGGGAGGGTCAAAGTTAATATGATAGTTTGAATATGGAATACTCGACACAACCACATAAACTTTTATTTTTAATATGTTCACAGTGTCTAACCAATTGGGAGGGTCAAAGTTAACATAACAACTTGAGAATGTCACCATAAATGTATGTGTTACGACACGAAGGAAAGCTTCCGTGAGAGTTGCGTGCACGTGGAGGAGGAGGAGTGGAGATGATGTAAGAGGAAGAGGAAAAAAAGGAGGAGGAGGAGGAGGAGGAGTGGAGATGATGTTATAGTACATTGTGTTGTACTATTCTATATTTATCAAATAGAATAGTACAACACAACATTTACTGTTCATCTTCTCCATTAGTTCTTACGTATCCTCTGTTTTTAATCCATATATATTAAGTATTAAAATTGTAAACTCAAACAAATATATGAAGAAACGTGATCAAACATAGTTATTGGATCAAATGATTACACAGTATGTGAAGTATCACTTTCCAAGAATTTCATAAAGCTTATAAATGATCATGAGACAAAAGAAAAAGAATAAAGATCAACATAAATTCTGGAAATAAAAGAGTTTCAGAAGAACAAATGAACGATGGAGTGAGAGTGAAAATGAAATAGTGGAATGAAGGGTAGTTTTTGTCTTTATACATATTATACAAAGAATATCATAGCCAAGAAATTCTTATGGTTATAAATTTTTTTTTTGGTTTTGCTATGTGTATGCAATGCAATTTCCCTTGGTTGAATGCTATATAGTAAGCCAAATATGTACAACAACAAAAAAAGCCAAATCTTTTTTTTTTAAAAGCCAAATATGTACATACCATTGGCAGTGTATCATATTCTTATGGAAAACCAGAAACAAATCAGAATGAAGATTTGGTCTAGAGCAGCAGCCTTCTTACTGATATTGGTGTGGAGTGGTCTAAACTCTAAAGCAGCAAACTACTACATATGAGTTTAGGTGGCAATGTGGCAGACCTGAGAGAAGACCTTGAATATGTATTCTGACATCTGCGTCGGTTGATGACTTTTTGTCTAAGCAAAGTGGTTATATACAGCCGTGACCTTCTAAAACAAACCGTGTGAGGGTTAGGTCCGGAAACCGCAATTGGTTTATTTTTATTAAGAGGTGTTGTGTACCTTTCTTTACTTTAGCGTTTTTACAGAAACCTTAGCAAGAGATGCTTTGAGAGCCAGGGGTAAAGCCAAAAGAAAGAGAGAGATGCATTAGTATCATCAGCTATTGATCAAAAAATAAATTCACACAAATGCTATTGACTTCTTTCCCTTCATCTACTTGTATGGTTCTGAGCTTAAGACAAAACCAAAATTCTTAACATCCCAACGACAAATAACGTGGTATATAAAGTGTCTGTGGCAAAGAAAATAAGAAGTGCTCAGCGCAAAACTTGATGATAAATAATCAGGTCACCGAAACATAAATAAGAAGTGATTTTAATATTAAAACACATTTTAATGTTACTAAAAAGACAAATAGTTTCAGAAAGAAGAAAAAGAGAGAGAGAGAGCTAGCAAGTTGCAATAGACAAGTATCCATTACGATACGAACTCCAAGAACATATCAAATACTATTGGAAGGAACACGAAATTTCCTCCCAACTACGATCCCATGAGGCTTAAAGGTTGTATTAACTTGGCACTGAAGCATTACAACTCAAGATATCAAGTAGAGGAGTTTATTGCTTATGGTCCAAAAAATACGCGGTATTGAATCCTATGGTATCAAATACCACAAAATGAAGACAGAAAATGTTAGGTGCCAAGGTACTCTAAAATCAGCTGGATGTTATGATTTTTTTTTGTGAATGATCCCACTGACGGTAGAAAAATTTTAATTGTAATATTTTTAAGTTGCCTTTTTAGTTTTTCCATTGTGTTAAACTTTTTTTTCTCTTTGTTTTTTTTTTCAGAAAAATTATTAGAACTACAGATATCGCATACTTACAGATACACATCAAGATACTCATGAAAATTCTCATGGGACGAGAAAACGTTTTGCTCATTGTCGTGGATGTGGATTTTAAGAATATCATGTATATATTTCGACGCAAACATTTTGTACTAGCCTTGAATGATGAGTTTGACGGACTTCTTAATTGACCACTAGCAGTTTGGAGATGGACTACTAACAACTCTGCTACCCAGACTATGTTAGAGGGAGGACCTCCTACACATCGGAATATGCTGGTGTGACGTGTACCTGTTATGTGTGTTATAACCTCTTCTACCAATCATGTGGTACTACTAGTATATATAACTTCCTTTTCTAATTCCATCATTTAAAAATAAAAGCATGCATCATTAAAAGTCTGAGTATAAATGGTTCCGTACTTCCACTGCTAGCGAAAGTAAATTGTTTTCCATTTTTAATTTGTACTATCTGACCTGAGATTGTAACTTCTGTAGAAGCCCTGACAAAGACATCAATAATTTATAGAGCAGTGTTCTTCATAAACAGAACACGAAAAAATTGCTAACTTGTAACCTTCTGCATAATTAAGCCCTCAGCGTCAAGAGGAACAAGAGCACGGTAGGAATGTCATTAGCTTAAACAAGACACAAAGACTAGATACCAGAATATTTAGCTTAAACAATATTCCCTCCATTTCTTTTTGTATGATGTTCTATAGAATATTTTTGTTTCAATTTGTATGATGTTTTGAAATTTTCTATGTGAAACTTTTAAATCAATTGATTAAAATATTAAAATTAATGCACAATTTTTGTTTTATTTGTTCAGAGTATCAATGATTAATTACGTTGATTACTTTTTCTGTTATAATCAAGTACTTTTGATAAAAGTTGATATTTTTCTTAATTTGTGTATATATACTAAAACATCTTATAAAAAGAAACAAAGAGAGAGTATATATTTTCTTTTTTTTTGTTGTTTTATAATGATTTATAAGAATCGTAACTATCATCATCTTTAACTTTATGGGCGGGTGTGGGTGGGTTGAATTACTACATGTCATTTGAATTCCCTTTATAAGTACCTTTGTGTTTCTTTGTTAATTTTTGACATTCATCCATCTCTCAATAAGTTAGTTAAATATCTCTCATTCTCCCTTTTGTTTTGTGTAATAAACATGCTTCAAAATTTATAAGATACATTAATTGATCTTTTGTTTGTTGTTCATGTTTTTCTTAAGATCGTTTGGTTTATGTCTTCTTTCGTCTCTCTGGGATGTTCTTCTTTGAACTTCCAATGTTTAAAAAAATCTTAAATAGTTTGTGTCTCTTGTAAATGATCATAGCTTGCTTACACTAATCTAAGTATTTATTGATACTGGTTTAAGGAACACTCTAAATGATCTTTTTCAGTTTATATATACTCTTGTTGGCTGTGTTTCTAGGAGACGAATATTAACTTAAATGGGCAACATGTTAGAGAAGGATTGACCTCTATTGTCTCATTCAAGATTTCTAATCCCACTACAAAAAGGTAATTAACATACTTGGCTTAAACAATACTCCCACTGTTTCTTTTTGTATTATGTTCTAGAGAATATTTTTGTTTCAATTTGTATATGATGTTTTGAATTTTTTATGTGAAACTTTTAAATCAATTGATTAAAATATTAAAATTAATGCACAATTTTTGTTTTATTTGTTCAGAGTATCAATGATTAATTACTTTGATTACTTTTTTGTTATAATCAAGTTCTTTTGATAAAAGTAGATATTTTTCTTAATTTGTGTATTTATACTAAAACATCTTACAAAAAGAAACAGAGAGAGTATATACTTTCCTCTTTATGTTGTTTTCATAATGATTCATAAGAATCGTAACTATCATCATCTTTAACTTCATGTGTGGGTGTGGGTGGGTTGAATGACATGAATGCGGTGGGTGGGTTGAATTACTACATTTCCTTTGAATTGAATTTTTGCAACTTCCCTTTGTAAGTACCTTTGTGTTTCTTTGTTATTTGTTGACATTCATCCATCTCTCAATAAGTTAGTCAAATATCTCTCCTTCTCCCTTTTGATTTTTGTAATAAACATGTTTCGAAATTTATAAGATACATTAATTGATCTTTGTTTGTTGTTCATGTTTCTTCCTTCGTCTCTCTCAGATGTTCTTTTTGAACTTCCAGTGTTTAAAAAAAGTCTTAAACAGTTAGTGTCTCTAGTAAATGATCATAGCTTGTTTGCACTAATTTAAGTATTTATTGCTACTGGTTTAGGAAACACTCTAAAACGATTTTTTTTCTCAGTTTGTATATAATCTTATTGGCTGTGTTTTCAGGAGAAGAATATTAACTTAAGTGGGGAACGTATTAGAGAAGGATTGACCTCTATTGTCTCATTCAAGATTTCTAATCCCACTACAAAAAGTTAATTAACATCATTTATTTTTTATTTTTGTATTAGTTTTAAGTGATGCAAAAAGAAATTACATCACCTAGTTTGCATCATTTATATTATTAGTTAATATTCATATATTTTGCTTATGTATCATGTTTTTCATAATTTTAGGTACTTTGATGCGGCAGTGTGTCATATTCTTATAGAAAACCAGAAACAAACAGAGCGAATATTTGGTCCAAAGCAGCAGCCTTCTTACTGATATTGGTGTGGAGTGGTCTAAACTCTAAAGCAGCAAACTACTACATATGAGTTTAGGTGGCAATGTGGCAGACCTGAGAGAAGACCTTGAATATGTATTCTCACATGTGCGTCGGTTGATGACTTATTGTCTATGTCTAAGCAATGTGGTTATTACCCGTGACCTTCTAAAACAAACCGTGTGAGGGTTAGGTCCGGAAACCACAGTTGGTTTATTTTTATTAAGAGGTGTTGTGTACCTTTTTTAGCGTTTCTACAGAAACCTTAGCAAGAGATGCTTTGAGAGCCAGTGGTAAAGCCAAAAGAAACAGAGAGATGCATTAGTATCAGCTATTGATCAAAAATTAATTCACACAAATGCTATTGACTTCTTTCCCTTCATCTACTTGTATGGTTCTGAGCTTAAGACAAAACCAAAATTCTTAACATCCCAACGACAAATAACGTGGTATATAAAGTGTCCGTGGCAAAGAAAATAAGAAGTGCTCAGCGCAAAACTTGATGATAAATAATCAGGTCACCGAAACATAAATAAGAAGTGATGTGAATATAAAAACACATTTTCAGAAAGAAGAAAAAAAGAGAGAGAAACTAGAAAGTTGCATGAACAAGTGATAAACTTGGAAAATAAGGAACAGCTAAGCCATAGTAACCAGGATAATAGAGATGATAAACAGTTGAGTCAGGATCAAGATCAAAGTCAACAAGGCTTCCTTCATAGGTAAGCGAGAGGACGACCTTGTTCTCAACCCTTGAAATGGCCAAAGGAGTGAGAGGCAGTGAAGTGATACGACCAAACCAACAGGAAGTAGAATTCAAGTCAACAGAAAAGATTCTCTCCCACTTGTCGCCGCATTCTTCAACCCTCCACCAAAACTCTTGCTTACAATCGCTCTTGAGCTCAGAAATGCACAGATGGCCGTCAAGATTGCATAGACCAATTTTGTCACCAGAGGCGCCAGGGGAAATAAAAGGTGGTGTTGAAGTGACTCGAAACATCTCTGTATGAATATCGAAAACTATGAGCTTGGTTTGTGTTGATGGGTATCCTCGTTCGTCACCCGTAGTAAGCCAGTATAATGATCCGTTTGCAAACGATGGCATCTGTTTAGACAAGATTTGGTGATGATCAAGAGGTCGGGTAGTCACAAATCTCCATCTCCACTCCTCAAAATCAAAAACCTCGCATCTGGTCTTCTTCTTCTTGTTCAAAGTGGCAGGATATATATTATAGAGCCACACTATCTTATATCGTCCTGTGACGCTGTCTTTCCCAAATCCAAACCTAGTATATAATACGAATGGCACTGGAACAGGATTTCGATCATCTTCATCATCACTCACGTCCTGCATCTCCTCCTCCAGATCTGGGTCTGGATGGTATTTATGGACCTGCTGAAATTTCGCCAAGGGGAGTGGTGGTACCAATGTTTCTGTGGCCATATTTACCACTCTCACTGCATACGTCAAGCCGTAAAAGCAGACAAGGCCATCGCAGCATTCGGAGATCGCAATAGCACCATTAATCTCTTCAATTTTCAAATCGAAGCTCTCTTCAAGAGAAGCCGTCTCCAAGTCCCTTTGCTCAAAACCGATATGATTCTGACCATAAGAGACAAACATGAGTTTAGGATCTTTGCTTCTCTGATGACTCATGTGTCTTGCCCCAAAATCTCTTGACCTAATCACCGATTCCCAATGCTTTGAAACGGTTTGGAACCTCGCAATCGATCTCACCGGAAGCCTCATCACGATTTCTTCCATCACATCATTGGGGATCTCAATCTTCCACTCTCTTCTTCCTTTTCTTCTTCGTTTGGTTTCTCTCACCATTCTCTGATAATTCTCCATCGACGCCACCATGTTCTTCCACTCCCAAATCTATAATTTATACAGCAAACCCTCGATTTTCTTTTTTTCCTTTTTGTTTTTGTTTTGTTATGGCAACCACCGTCTATTTCCTTTTTTTTTTTTTTTTTAAAAGACTCAAAACCTTCAATAAAGGTTTGATCTAATTAGCTAAAATATAAATCCCATATAGACAAAGGCAAAAGAGGCCTAAGCAAAAACTAGTAGTCACGAACCGGCCCAAATAAGGTGGGAAAGTTCACGTTTTGTATAAAGGACTTCTAATTCTAACACCTTGAGAGTGTTAAGGTGGATGGGATGTGAAGGAGTATGGCTGGCTGTTGTTGAGGATGTGAGTTATGTCTTGAGTCATGGAGTGGTGTACAAGCAAGAGGATGATGGTTTCTTCGGCGTTGGAGTTTAGCCGAGGATTGGAATGGCGATGACGAGTTTGAGTGATGAGGTTTTGCTTGTGAGGAGGGGGGGGAGTAATTAAGTAGATGTCGGACGTTGATGTTTTGACGGTTGGGAGTGATCGTCCGGTGTGGAGGAAGGTTGCTCCGATTACTAAGTGTCGTGGTACGGTGCTTGGTTATACGCAGTTGACAATATATGATGGGAGAGTGTGATGTTAAAGACTGTGTTTTCCCTCTTTTATCCTTTGTTTTGTATGTCACATTTTCCTTTTCTTTTTTTTGGGTTAGAGAGTATGTCTTTTGTTTTGTTATAATGTTTTTACTGCTGTTTCAGAATACTCTTTTGTAAGGAAAACGAAAGAAAGGACCATGGGTAAATTATTAGATGACGGTAAGACTGTGTCAATGGGACATGAGGCACATATGAGGTCTATAGTGCCGAACAAACAAAGAAGACATTCTCTAGGATCGTTTCTGTTGAGCTCCCTTTTAAATAAAAAACCATAAAAAGGCTATGGAATAGGAAACCATACAAAGAGGAATTCGCATTTACAAAGTGGATTCCACATTGTTTTATACCACATCATAGAACAACAACACAAGAATCCTGACTTTCTATTTTTTCTTTATATTTTCCAAACAGAATATGCAGTCTAATGTAGAGATATATACTCACCAATACAAAACTAAAGAAAGAAAACTATAACCTTTCCTCTTTATTTTTTTTAACCTCCAACTCTAATCAAGAAGGTGCTGAAACTGAGAACAAATTCATCAGCAGCAACAGAGTTTAGTTGGAGAAGTGGAAACATGTTCCGTATCTGTCATGCTTTCAAAGCGTCTATTCATCATCCTCTGAATCTGTCATTGATAATAACAAACAAATAAATTTTTAGGAAAAGAGCTCTAGTGGTTCCTCCACACTACACAGCCCACATAACTTTCAAAACCGGTGGGTTTAAACAAAATTACAGAATCCTTACCGGATCTTATGTCTTCTCCAACTTGTCCTCTGTTTTTAAGTAGTCTTGCAATCATTGCGCAAATGAGATACCACCAATATATGTGGAAAACAAGAAGCATCAGTAACAGTGTGTTGAAGGAATAGTACATGATGGTGCCTTCACCTGATGTCATATCCAAATGATCCAGGAGTTCAATGCTTTAACCCCAAAAAAAAGGTGAGAATGTCAGATATAGCATTGACAAAACAAAAGATAAAAGTTAAATATAATAGGTAAGAGGTAAGAATAAAGTGAGGGATACCTAGTGGCCCTGATGATCCAAAATGGAAAGTAAATCAACCTAAGCAGTAGCCAAGAGAGAGCAAAGAGTGAAAAACCAACACTCGCTCCAACTTCCTTTTCAGAGTACTTGCAAATTTTAGCAGTTTCCATAAACACGTCGCTTGCATCGTGAAGGGCTATGATGATTGCTCCAATTCTGAAAAAACTGCAAAAAAAAAAACAAAAAAAAAAAAACAGTTTCCTGAGTTTCTTGGTTGCTTGTTCTATAATTCACTACATATATCTAATCTCCCAGTCAAAAGTCAAATATTGTCACACATACATAATAATATTGTCCAGTGACAACCCTTTAATTATTATTATTATGAATGGACATGCAGGGCTGTGGACATGTAACTTAGCAAATTTGGTAATTTACTTAAGGTAAGCATCCATATGGAAATAGAATATGAATTGATTACCTGGTTAAGTAGGAGTAGGCAAGGAGGATGATGGTGATGACATGATGAGACATCGTAACAGAAAAATCTTTTCTTCTGGTCTCCCATCCAAGCAAGGCAGCAACAGCATACATATAGAAACCGCACTCACACATATAGTACAGCTTTATCGGAAGCCTAGAAAAAAAAAAGATAGTTAACATTATTCCACCGTATACATGCCGGTACTGAGATCCATGGAGCTTAAAAAATCATCAAACATATATTATTTATTAGGGACTGAATGATATAATACATGTAATATTTTAAGGGCCTTTAAGCGAACCAAGAAATTATAAAGTAAAAGGAGAAGGAAAAGTAACTCACTTCAGCTCTTGATTAGGCCAACCTTGAAAGTAGAGTTTGACATCTGTGGCCCATGGCTCGTGAAAAACGAATTTGAGAACGAATATGTCACAAGCACCGTAATACAGGAGCTTCCACAGAGACTCCTTGCATTTGACGAGCTTAGCAAGAGTAGAAGCATCGTTCATTTTAATAGGCGCAGTAGAAGCGGTGCTCAAAAGCCAGACAGCTATCCTCTATTTAAGACATATATAGTGGTGATCAATACTCCTAGCTCTTTTGCAAGATGCATGAACCATCTAATGAATCTCTTTGCTTATACAATCCAAAGTTGCAAAGGAGAAAAAACTGAGAATTTTATTTACTTAACTTGAAAGACGAATCTATCAAGGAAGAGTCTCAAGAAGAAGAATCCGAAGGCGAAATAGACTGCTATCTGGAAATGCCACGCCGTAATCGACGCTTCAAGATTCCTCACGCCGCCGCTAGAAGAATATACCTCCGGTTCCATGTCCGTAGACTGTTATTGAGTATTTGCCTTCTTCTTCTTCTTCTTTTATGAGTCTTCCTGAAAGTGAGCCACAGATGTAAATGTTTTGTCAAGCTTTGGAAATTGGGATCTTCCGACCAATTACCTTTTTTCTCTTATTTATTTTTTTATTACCAATCACTAGCCTTCAATAGAACAAAACACAAGTCATCAGCATGAGATTATTTATCTTCTTTTTAGACACGCTGATCCAGGGGATGATCAAGTCTGTATTTTTAGACACGCTGGTTCGTGATATTATTAAGGGAAATTGGGCCCTATAGCAAGGTAAAAACGTATAATGCACTGACTTACACAAAATCCCAAAATCCCTATTATTAAATTATTTTAATTTTTCTTACTACTAATTACATAACTTTTTGAGAATTATATTTCGATAAATGTGTCCCTCCTGTTTAATTGAACGGGATATATATACAACAAATACTACAAACTATGAGAAAATTAAGAGAGGTAAATGTGAATCATTATGTAACACTTGGAGTTAGAGTACACGATAAGCATTCTTTATAATAGGATTGATTCACTTTTAGCAAAGCAGCAGCAGCCATGACTGATGTTCAAGTGCGAGCATCAATCATCATGTCTAGCTAATTTTTTTAATTGGGGTCACTAGTGATGAGGATTAGGTTTTACAGTTCAGCTTATTCGAGTTAGAGTACTTACAATCCATATAAGAGTTGAACAGTTCTCGGATTATATCGGTTTGGATAATGTTGGATTAATGGGCAGGTTTTTAATTGGTTTGGGTTTAAATCCAGAAAATGAAAAATCTCAAAAACATTAACTAAACCCAAAAATATTTGAGTGATTCAGTTCTTGAATAATTATTTGTTTATAACTATATGTTAATACATTAAATATATATTTTTTTTTCACACTGAAACTTTTCATTGATGAAAACTACATATTACACAAGGGAGATATCAAACTTAAGCCAGCAATAAACAACAACATACTCTGGAGACAAAAGCCGGCAGATTTGACCAAAATCTCCAGAAACTAAAACAAAACATATGAACAGAAGTTAAAAGTTAAAAATAAAATCTAATCATAGTAACTAGATCTAATAAACAAAACACTCAAGCAAACGGATGTGCCGGAGGAAAACCGAAGAGATAAGCGCCACACTACATAGCAAACTTTATTAGGGGTGTACTGCTTCGAAGATATTGCTCCGACGACAGCCTGACAAGCCACAAGAAACCACAGACCACGAACCCTGGAGGATGATGAAGACCAAGCTTTTTAACAATCAAATCTCCACGCTAGGTGCAAAGAGACAGAACTCCAAATCCTTGAAAAACGAGCCGGATAAACCAATTCCAGAATAGGACAATGAACACTACTTCAGAACTTACCCGTCGCAAAAGCCTACAAGGATAATCACATCTTTTCTCCAACGGTGAATCCGCCACAAGAAGCAAACAACAAGCATATGCAAGTCAAACGGGCTAAAGAAGCTGAGACAGAACCAGAAAAAGGAGACATCATCAAAGCGTATGAACACCTTTAAGAAAGTCACCAAAAGCAAAGCACATCTCTGAAATCCAGACATGCAAATCTAGATCTAGAACTATAATCAGAAAACTTAAAACTTAAACAAGATAGATGCAAGCTAAATCAAAGAAAGGAAACGAATCCGACCGACAGTGGTTAGGAGAGCCAAAATCGTCGGCCGGAAAATTGATCGGATCTGAAATGATGCTAGAGACAAGTTGGAAGAATTTCTAGAGAGAAAGTGTAATTAAATTTCATTAGAAAATAGTTTTCTAAGACGACATTAAATATATATATATATAATTATGTCATAACTAAAAATAATTAATACTTTAAAATAAATAAATTTATTTTTGTTTATTCAAATAGTTGTTCTGCTCTCATATCTGTTTTGATTTTCTAATTTAGAAAAAATAGAACCATTCGAATTCTTATCAATTTTGATGTGTTTTTGGTTTCAGCGTTTCAATATGATTTCGGTTTGGTTTGGTTTGGTTTTTAGGTTTCCGATAATATGCCCAAAACTAAGGTTAACTTTTATTTCATCAGTATATATTATAATAACCACGTAAATCAATTTTGTTGTGTTTTATTTTCTTATTAAAAAAATATATAATTCATAGGTGTCAAAATGACCCTCTTCCATGAAGGTTGCTCGGCCAGTGACCATGTCCCCTCACCTTTCACCAGCCTTTCCACTTTTGATTTAATTTTTTTAGCATTTATGTTTTTTCTGTACCATATTTTCTTATTGCTTTTAGTTCTCATCTCCCAATTTGTCTTCTCAACCCAAAGCCGTCAACAACGATTATTGTTTTGGTCCCATTAGTCAAGTATTCTATGATATTTTTCTACGTTTTTTTCTATTTTGGAAATTTGTTTTCCTTCGTTACTTTATGCGTTTTTGATATTTTCTTTATGAACGGGATTTTTAGCAATTTTTAACCAAATACCACAAACCAAAAATCATCTTTTAATATCTGAAATTGAACAACATGTTAACATATATAAATTTGTATATACCTAAGTGATATATCAGCACATCCGGACCTGAGATTTTGGGGACCATATCCAAAAACAAAAAAAAATTATCTAATTTTTTTATTTTTTTCTCTAAAGATACTTTTTGAAAAATAATTTTAAATCATTTTAAGGTAAAATATCTTTTGGTTACTTAAAAATTAAAAAGAACATTTTAGTTTATTATAATATTGTTATTATAAATAATTATAATTTTAAAATTTTGTTTTCTGTCATTTTTTACTAATTTACATTAGACATTTATATATCTAACAAATATATAATTTTTTTTAAAAGTGGCTCCGTTTAAATGTTTCACAAGGATGGGGTCAAGCCAGAAGTGAAGCTAGGCTATTAACTATGGTACACTTTGTGCATCCATAAAATTCTTGTTATTTAAAATTTAGTAAAAGAAAACATGTAATTTTTTTTTGATAAAGAAAAACATGTAATTTTTTTTTTTTGAAACCTAAAAACATGTAATATTTGATAGAAGATATGGTAAAAGTCTTCTTGTGCCCCCACTGTCAACTCAAGTTCGAATCTTTTCTTATGTTCTTACTATTATGCACCCATGTAAAATATTCTCTAGCTTCCCCCCTCGGTCAAGCCCGACTCTGTATACCAATTAGATAGTATGCATGCTAAATATATATCTGCTAAGTATTATAGTCGCTATTGTTCTAGTTTATTTTTGTATGTTCTCACTTCTTAAGGTCATCCATCCACCACATTTAGACACTCATGCTTTTGGCACACATTCTTTTTTAATTTGTTACGCATGGAACTTTCTTTAAATTGAAAAATGACCAAAGCTATTTTCGTAAGTTTGACTTGTTGTGACAACAAAAAGAACTAGAATAAAATAAAGAACGACTTGGTAGACTTATTATTTTATTTCCAACCTCTTATAATGTAAAAATATTTGTATATTTTCAACGATAGACTTTTCTTTCTGCCAAGTCGTCCAGATATTGATAATGTAGTGACTTTTACACTATGAATTCATATAGTCATCTTTGATCACGTTTGACCCCAAAAAGAAAATTGTTTTACCAAAAAAAAAAAAAAAAAAAGAAAAAGAAAATTGTAATCTGTGATCAGTGACCACAATCTTTCTTCTCACCCCTAAAAATGTCCAGGACCAAGAAGAAACTAGGCTTGTTGGATTATCCTAAAGCCCATTAATAGAGCGACAATATGTAGATATGTTAGCCTAAGCCCTTGAACCCATCTGAGAGCCTAACCAATCTTGATAGTTTTTTTTTTATATAATCCGGGGATTCTCTACTTACGCGGATCATTTCCCCGGACCCAGTCAGACAACGATCTATTTCACCCGGAAGGGTTATATCTGGGCTGAAGACAAAGTCCAACACCCAATACCGCATTTGGTGACAGGGAAGAGGTAATTCCCCTCCAGGTGATTCGAACCCAGGAACATGACCATTGGCCTCCAAAGCTCTCAGCACCAAACATCTGAAATTCTCAATTCGGTGCTAACTCCGCTTCCTTTTTATTTGACTAATAAGTTTCTCACAACCTGACGTTAGGTAATTTACCGTAATTATATAACGTTTTTGATAACCATAATCATTGAACGTTGTCAAGGAAAAAGGATAATCACTGAACCAAACTTACCAAATTATATTCCGAATGGCTAGTTTTCATAAATGTTGATATTCAAATCCATATAACCATCAATATATTCAACATCCAACGTTACGTTCATTAGTTTTCATATCAAACCATCCGCATAAATTTATAAGTACGTGTCTGCACTACAATACCATGCATCAAGAGAACCAAAATTTATTTAATATACAATGTATAAACTCGTTACAATTACGATAATTGTAGGGAACTGTTTTGGCATTGTTTTTACCTTTTATAATCTAAGCTATCATTCTTTTTTTTGGGTTTATGTCACTTAGCCAAAATTAAATGTCAATTCTATACAAAATTCAGATTAATTATGATGTTCTATGCATTTACCCTGTCTGATTATTTGCTCAAAATACCCGGCTAGCAAAACAATTACTAGTCACTATCCTTACATAATATACATGCATCATTCATGTATATAATATCTTGTATGTTAATTAAAAATTCACCTACCACACACTCAAAGGGACGACAACTACTAAATTTCCAACACACAAAAATATAAGAACGAAATATAACTACACGTAAATATATAAGGATGAATCTTTTTCAAGAAAAACTATTTTAGCATGGAAAACAAAAAGGAATAATTGAAAATGGCGATGTTTGGTTGCATGAGTAGGAGCACCAAACAAAAATGGATATAAAATAGACTAAAACCCGAAAAGGAAATCAGTTCGTAAATTAGGTCCCCCCCTCCCAACTTTACATTTTCATTGGTACAACACTCAACACTCCCATGTTAATTTACACCCCAAATATTATTATTAATCATAACTAAAGCAAATAAATAAAAAGCTACTCTCCTTTCTATGATCAATGTTGATACTTCTTATTTTCTTTTATAAGCTTGTGGCTCTAATTTAAAATGTGATGATGATAAACCGTTGTGATGCTCAGAGTTCCTTTGATGATATTCTTTGTAAGACTTTATTTTGGAACTAATAAGATTGTTCAAATACTATCTATGATTCTATATACTATAAGCGCCCGGGGAAAAAGAGCTTTTACACTATTTCTAGTCTATATATGTTGCTATTTGATGGTTTAACTTGTTATTCAATTTAAAACCTAAAACACTGATTAGGGTTTATTGCTTCAAAATGTGTGTTTTATAGTTGAGTTTTCCTTACTAGTTAGTACTTTATATATTATTACAATATGAAAATACAACGAGCCCAAAAACAAATATTAGTTTAAATTTATTTAACATTTTACCAAAAAAAAAATATTAGTTTAAACAAATGTTGTTGCACACCCGAAGAATCATTTATATTTTTTGTTTAACATAATAATTAGTTGATAACAAATTTTCAATCGCTTAATATAGAGAAGAGTTAACTAGACCTAAACGAATACAAATTCAATCATCACACTACACGTACGTCTTGGAGGAATAAATCATGTTGAGTTAGGTATCCGAAGCTATGGATTAATTAGTAACATCTTCTAGAAATTATTTATATTGATGAAATTAACGATCAAATCAAAGCTTTTAGACTAACAGTTTCTACAAAGATCGTTAATTCATCACTATAATTTTTTTTTTGTAACTGAAATACTATACAAATTTGACAGTGGTTTGTAGTTGATGTGATTTAATTATAACAAGAATTATGAGTCTTCTTAATATAGTTCCACTAGCTGTAGCTATAATCGTTGTATTGTTATTACTATATGCTCTAGAACGAGTTAAATGGTGCTCCACGTGAGATTAAGTTATAACTACTATTAATTAGGTTTTAATTAAATACCGTTCACTAAGAAAATGCTGTGTTGCTATAACAACTACTAAGTCGTTAGTTAAATAGAATTGTAGACCAAGATTTACCAGTTTTGATTAGAAATAAGAGCAACTCTAATGGTGAGTTCTTGAATTTTCAAAATACATATATATATGTGTGTGTATTTTGAGAACTCAATAGTGAAAACCCACGATTGGGGTTGATCTAAAGATTTATTCGGCAATAATTTAGATGAAAGGGCCTGAACATAAAGGATTCAAACCAAACAAAAAAAAATTAAAGGAGGCAAAGGCCATTGTCAATGCTGGGGAGGACCATTCCTCCAAGATATGATGAAAACAGACCCATTTTTTTGTTCTTCTTTTTTATTTTGCTAAAATCAAAACATCTTTTTATAGGTGGCCAATTCATTAAACAACACGTGGAATAGCCTCATGAAAGTTAGAAGATGCTCTGTTTTTATGGCAGCCATGTCATTTTCACAGGCCACTCATAAATAGACACACACCTCTTTGATTTTTTTTCACATTCACGCTTTGTGGTCTTTCTGTTCCCTTCACGTGGCTCCCAGTCTTTTGATTTGGTTTGGTTTGGTTGTTAACCACGAAGAAAAGCTTGACCCAATTTCGACTGTAATTGAGAATACCGGAATAGACATTTTTTTACTCCATCATAGTTGTTGTAGCATGCAACATGTTAAACCCCCTCAAGGACTACGATAGTGGTTTAAAAAGGTAAAAAAATAATAATCCAAGGGGTTTTAAATATTCTTATCGAGTTTAGATAAAAAAATATAAATTAAGACTACTTAAGACAATTTCAATAATAATAAACTTTAAAGGTTGAAGAACTAAAGAGAATGTTGTAGAAATGTAGCGGGAAGACCATTTCGAGGGATTGGAAATGGACTGTACTCTATTCCTTTCTCTCCTCCCACCACTTCCCATCTGTATAATCCAATTAGATAAGAAAAAGAAAGTATGTGTTAAATTATTCATTTCTTATCACATGTAAAGCTTATATTTGAGTTATATTAGTAAAATACTAAAAAATTACCATTTATCAGTTAGAAATAGTGATGTGATTAATTATGCTTGGACAATGCACTGTTATTTTCTCTTTATATTATACACAGGAAAAAGCTTTTAAATGGTCATGTGGATGTGGGCAACTATGCTTTGTTATATAAGATCGTATCCAATATATAGATCAAATCATTTATTTCATTAATCCAAAGAACCGTGGTGCATGGAACTTAAAAGTATTAATTATATAGTAGACAGGAAGAGTACAAACTTACCGGAATTTGGAAACTAAATGGTGGAGAAATATAAGAATCTGTGACTTGGCGAGCTCGTTCCCTGGACAAGCATGGACTCCACTTCCAAAGGGCATGAATGTATTTGGCTTGGGATTCACCTTTAAATAGTTTCATTCATCACATTAACTCAGGACGCTCTCTTATAATATATAACTTATCAATATATATATATATATATATTATTCTAGTTTATCTATTATTACCTCAAATCTAGATGGATCGAAAACTTCAGGATTTGAAAAATATTTCGAATTGTGATGAATATTCCTAAAAAGTGGCATCACTTTCCATCCCTTGGGTATCAAATGTCCTGTATACATGCATGTTACAAGAATCATAAATATTTTTATATTTTTTTCTGGACCACAGCACTTTTATTTTGGTACATCTCATACAAATAAATAAATAATAGATAGAATGTTCTAGTAATGTGAAATGATTTAATTAGTACCCTTATATTCAACATCAACCACTGCTTCTCTGAATGTGAAGGATATGATGCTTGCCATCCTCAAGCTCTCAACTATTACCTATGTTACATAACAATAAAACATGAACTTCAAATTTATGGTAATCATAAAAACTATATAATATAATATTTTAATATTTATAAATTATCACCCTATGGGTTAGTGGCATATTCCTCGTTTGTCCCCATGTTAAAGGCTTCTTCTCTCGACTGTTTTCTTTGAGTAAAGCCCTATGCTCATCCTACGAACATTATAATGCAATATACATAGATTAAGCATACTAAATATACGTATATATATACACACAGAACAAGAGGATAAGATTCTACACATGTGATCAAACCTTAACAGCTTCTAGAAGCTTCTTATCATCGTGTAAGTACTTAAGAATCCAAGTTAGGCAACTAGCTGTCGTGTCTTGTGCGGCGAAAAGGACTCCGATGATGTTGTCCGCAATCTCTTCTTTGGTTAGCACACGGCCTTTATCGTCCTTGAAGTTGAGTAGATGACCAAGAAAGTCCGTTTTCAAGACACTTTTCTCTCTTCTTTCGCTTATAATCTCGCTTACTATTGTCTTTAGCCGCTTCCTCGCCTTTTTTAATAACACGTTTTAGTCAGCTTGGCAGAGTTTACTTAATGTATGAAGATTAATTGGTTCATTTATTTAAGAGATGAGATCATACCATGAGAGCTTTGTGGTAAGATGTTCCGGGGAGATTCATGGGGAAAGAGTTGTAGCCTTTGTCCACAATATTGTAGTTATGTTTCAATATCTCCTTGTAAGAACCCTCCAAATGGCCAAATATGGCTAGAATACCCACATCAAAAGCAAACTGCAAGCGAAAATATAACATTTGTTTTTATTAGGAGAGCTCAGAGAGAGGTAATTAAAGAGAGCAAGTGAAGGAATCGCATTGTGTATGTTTTTTTTTTGGCATTTAGAAAAGATAGACCTTCTTCATCTCTTTGTAGGTAGTGACAATACGCATATTGGTCCAAGATTGTAAAGAAGAGAGGGCAATGTGTTCGATATCAGGTATGAGTTTACGGATGGTTTCAGGGTATAAAGAGGATTGAACAAGTTTCCTTATATGGGCATGATAATCTCCTTGGTGGAAAAATAGAGCAGATGGTCCAATTAGCTTCTCTTTGCTTCTAGGATACGTTGGTTTGAACATATGAGCATGAGTCACCAAGACAAACCTTGCGGCCTCTGGGCTAGCCAGCATCACGCAAGGATAGCCAAGGATTCGTGTTTTGAATATCTCTCCATATCTATACATCAAAAGATAAAATCCATTCTTAATCTAACATCATAACAAACAAACAAAAAGTAACAAGGATTTAGGACAAGATTTTTAGGTTTACCTCTTTTGCTTGGAAGTGAAGAAAACATTTGGGTCTTGTGAATAAAGTTGTAGAGTCTGGCCTAAGTAAGGCCATCCCATGGAACCAGGAGGAAGCTTACATCTAGTGTTCCTCCTTTTCTTTTTCTTGTTATTCTTTGAAACCATCACCTTTACCAGAAGCAAGCAGAAGATGAGACTTGCTATAACAAAGAGCCAAAATCCAGCCATATTTTATTAGCCAATTTAATATTTGATGCTTCGCTTATAGTGAAATGTTTTGGAGGCTGAAACAATTTTGAACTCTAGAAGAGGAGAAGAGGGAGAAGAAAAAGAGAATATATGGAACAAAACACACAAAATACATAAGAGAGAGGTGGGTATATATATACACACACAAAAAATTGATGTAATTAATAAAGACAAATGTGAGAATATGTATTTGATTTTTTTTTTATTATTATGTTTTTTTCTCTCGCCCAAACGTGAGGAGATGACAATTGCTATCTATTCACAATTTTGGTTTCTCAGGCGAAAAAGCTGAATAAATCTAAATGTAGATCTTGTCCATTCTCATTTATGTTTAAATATTTGTAAATTTAGTTGACGAGAGTGCTAGAAATCGCGATTTAGTTTTATTCATGCTGATATAATTACTGCCTTGGTTTTCAAGGTAATGAGCAGTGCAATAAGATACAACTACAACTACAAGTTCCGTAATTTATTGGCACTAAACTACTTTTATATAATAGTATCAATTTTAATTCAGCTATTTATAACACAAAGACAAAAAATACCATCCACAAATTTGAATGTGTAAAATTCAGGTTCTTTTACAAAATTTAATAATATATTATGTATTTACAGTTATTATTTTTATGCTTAACGTATTTAGAATATCTCCAAACAAAAAATAAAAGCATTACTTTATTAATAAAAACTCAATTTCCACTCTAATTACTCTATAAATAGAATAAGATATGTAGTAGAGATGAATATGCCCTATTTTACAGTTATTGGAGCTGTAAATTCTTATAACCACATGATCCCTTGTTTTCCAACATTGATTGACACAAATAACAGGGCAACAACCTTAGGAATAGACGACCAATAAACGTTAGACAAATATAGAGGAAACAAAATGTAGCAAACTTCATTCACAGAATGATCATTTGACTTGCGAAGTTTCTAACAATATCGTCGATATCGAATTGTCTTTGCCACTAAATTTCCTCTATTCTACATTTTTATTTTTCCTTCATATATACTAATATATACATGCATGTTATATAGAGAATCATCCATAGATTAGTAAGGGTTTTATGGCAATTTTATTGGGATGTTCTCAAAGTATTTGTAAAAATATTATTTTATGTATAGATATTATTGTTGAGCAGTAAGATCTACAAGTTTCTTTTTTTAAACATATTTTTGTTCAAAACTCTCAGTGAAGTGTTTATTGAAACATAAATGTATATCTCTATTTCGGCTGACCCAAAAAACGAGATCTTTCTTTCTCTGTTATAATAGAGGAAATCTACCTTTCACCATTTTAGCCTTTATTTTAACATATTGTTTATCTACTATTATCACATTCTTAGCTCTATCTTTTATTGAAAAATTATTGATTCTTTTAATTAACTTTTACAAATAAACAAGGACATAGTTTAATTTAAGTTGGTCAAACCGTACTTTTGCATTATATCGTAGTAGTACATAGTTTTAGTGATAACATCCGGGCCGGATCTATGATTTTGGGGACGTGATTTAAAATATTTTTTAAGAATTTTAAAAATTTTGGAGGGCTGATGTCAATGTTTAAAGATTTATTTCTATGTGAAAAAACTTCAAAAAGTTTTTGAAACCAAAATTAATCTTTCATTTCTATGTGCCCAAATCCAATCCTAAATAACATGATTAAGTGGAGGGGTTTTTAGTTAGTGGTGGGAACACATATTTCTGGACCACTTTATTGCAATGATATATATATGAATGGCATTTACAGTTACTTAATGAACGGTTTGCTTACAAACTGATCAACGGCATTATATATGGTAATTGTTATGGAGATCTCGAATGGAATACGCGTCTTCTAGCCTCTAGGGAGAAAATTTGGAAGATGGCATAAAACATTAATCATCAATTTCTTGATTTGATACGTTTAACGTTTCTAGTTTCTTCTACATAATACGATGATAACATTTACATGTAGCTTTATTAAGTATATTCCAAATTTAATTATGTATCTCAAATTAGCCATTAGCTTTTGAAGTTCAGGTATCGCGATCTAAGAAAACAACAGGACAATGGTCGTGACATAATATTTCCATACAAGGAAGAATCCTTTTCTAGAAGGGATTTGCAGTTTTTAGTAACCTAACCGAAGATGGATGTTACCCTAATTGTTGCGTATCATTCTTTAGTCACGTTTTACATTGTGGATATATGGACAAGGAAAACTGAGATTAATATCTTATTACTATACGAATTATTTAGTCATATATTTGCATCACTTGATCAATACTAACGAATAAATTAGTATGAATCCCACTACACATCCAAATTAAAGGATTGAAACTTTGATTATAAAAAGAAAATACTATAACTTCAATGTTTAGAAGGCTAGTATGATTTTCCTTAGACGAATACATGTATGATGATTATTGATCAAATGAGAGGTGGCGAATTTGCCCGAATATTTATGAAGTCTACAATGAAATATTACGCGAGAGTAAATGAAATGGACTTATGAGGACAAAGTCGGTGCCTTACATATACCAATTGTCTCCGTCTGATTTGAACCTATAGGCTAATGCTATTCACAACTATATATCATCACAAGGTCACAGACATAAATAAATATCGTTATGTATTTTTCAAAGTACATATTGTAAGTTTTCCAAATGGTTGTGTTAGTGAATTCTTGAAATAATAGTAAACTTGTGTTTGCTTATAAACGGCAATGTTCTACATTCAAAATATACATGACGAGAAATGGTGAACTTACCGGAAAGAGTTTGAGCTGTATGCCTTAATCTTCTCTAAACCCGTAACTAATTTTTGCTAATACCATATATATGAAACATTATTTCCACTGAAACTAGGACTGAACTTATGCGCATAATCACTAGCTTACCGCATCTAGTGGTGAAACTTTAACTTTTAAGGCATTGGTTCCAAGAGTTAGCTTCTGTCAAATGGATTAAAAAATAAAGATAATGAAAATACTACATCTCAATCTTTGACTTCACTCAATATGTTTTTGGACAAGACTTAGGTTCAACTCCTATGGTGAACCTTTAAATTCACCACACCATTTATGACCAATGAAAATTACATATAGATAATTAAATAAAATATATTAAATTTATTTTAAAATAGTTAAAAAAAATAATGACAATTCTAAACCACAAATCTTAATTTTCAAACCCTAAATAGTAATTTCTAAATCTAAATCCTATACCCTAAATCAAAATTCTATACCCTAAACTCAAATCCTAGATCTTAAACCCAAACCCAAATTCTATACCCTAAACCCAAACCAAAATTCTAAACCCTAAACCGAAACCATAAATCTTAAATCTAAACCAAGTACCCTAAACCCAAATCGTAGACCCTAAACCCAAACCTTATACCCTAAACCCAAATTCTATACCCTAAACCCAAATCGTAAACCCTAAACTCAAACCGTATATCCTAAACCCGAATCCTAGACCTTAAATCCAAACCGTAAACCCTAAAATTTAAATTTAAATTTAGGGTTTACGGTTTAGGTTTAAGATCTAGGATTTGGGTTTAGGGTATACGGTTTGGGTTTAGGGTCTAGGATTTGGATTTAGGATATTAGATTTAGATTTAAGGTTTATGGTTTGGGTTTAGGATCTAAGATTTGGGTTTAGGGTATAGGATTTTGATTTAGGGTATAGAGTTTGGATTTAGAAATTAGTATTTAAGGTTTAAAAATTAAGATTTGTGGTTTAGAATTGACATTATTCTTTTTTAACTATTTTAAAATAAATTTATAATGTTTTATTTAATATGTCATTTTCATTGGTTATAAATGGTGTGGTGAATTTAAAGATTCACCATAAGGGGTGAACCTAAGTCTTGTCTGTATGTTTTCCCTACGGTTAACACTAATGTCATGTCTAATTAATACCTATTCCGTATTCTTATCAGAAAGTTGTGTTATATTGAAATCTCTGATAAGATTTTTTTTTTTTGTGTGTACTTTGTATTGGATTTTTTTAATGAAAGATTAGTTTCGTAAAATATGGCTGCCAGAAAAAAAAATAGTGGTGACGGACCGACTGTATGGTTGCCGTCAATTGATGAACAAAAACAGAAAGAGAAAATTAACCAAAAAGGAAATAATATAGGGAGAAGGGAAGAGAATCCAGTATAGTCGGCGTATCGTGTTCACGTGATGACGTGACATAAAGTGGGACCCATTTATATGCAATACAGCTCAGTTCCTTTTACCATCTGATGGCGGGAATCTCTATCCGTCGTTTCCGGTTAACCACTCGGGTCCCATAAACTATAGACCATGGGTCCCGTTTAACACGTGGCAGCTAGTTATGGAGCGTGAGCGTACGCTCGGCTGACATCAGGTGATTTTATTTTCTTGGTTTGATGAGAAAAAAAACGAGTGTTACTGTTTCGGGGGATCTACTGGTTATGAGTCTGAGATCGTATCGACACAATAAAAAGACAAAACCGAACAACTCAAGCTTTGTTGGTTTCACTGAGTTGGTCGGATCTGGAGACTTCCATTAAGGAACAACAACAATTTTTAGTTTTACTTGTATAAGCTATTATTGTACGACTTTTTATTTCTCAAGGTTACTTCCAAACTAACAAACCGTAATCCTACACATAATTTTCAAATATGTCTAGGGAGTAGAATAAATGAAAGTTTCTTACAAACATTGCCATAATATACTTTTTCTATTCCACCACATTCTTTGATATTTGCATCAACATTTTAGGTAGACAATCTATTTTCCAACAACACTATCATATTTAAATTTATATATTTAAAATATATTCTAGTTTATAAATAAAAATAATATTTTATACGTAAATAATCTATTTTAAAGTTTTTATCATAAAAAGAATCTACAAGAAAAAATGACAAAAAAATGTTTTATTAAAGAGGCAAAAGGCTCTATATCCTACATAAATAAATAAATTAAAATTAAATAATAAAATAAAATAATATTTTAATTTCGAAATATGTCTTCAAATTTGAACTTTTCATATAAAAAATTGATTTTTTAATTTTTTATATTTTTAAAAATTCTTTTTCAAATTCAAAAATGCTTTTGAAAACTATTTTAAAAAAATTATTTTAAAACTTTTAATATTTTTAAAAAATTTAAAAAAAAAATTTTCTCAAAAAGAAAAAAATATTTTTAAAAAATTTAAACACACCCCAAAACTCCACCTCGGTTAACTCTGAACCATAAAGTCTATATTATTTAGTCCTAAGAGTATAAGTGTATATTTACTTATTTAATGAAACATTTTTTGTTATTTTGATCCTTAGGAAATATATTTGTGACAAAAAAATCAAGGCTATCTAAACATACTTCTCATATTTTATTCATGATATTATATATTGATTAAACTTTTAAATTTTAATTTCTATTAGCATTATCAAATTCTTTAATATATTTTAAAGTACAATGAGATACATATCATATAATACAAATTCACTTTTATATATAGTTCGATAAAATGAAAAATGAATTCAAAATTTTGGAAAAAAAGATAAACATCAAAATGATTTGTGTATATGTACATACTAGGTATTTTGCCCGCATATGCAGGCTTAATCTTTTATTATTATTTATTAGTATATGCTTTAAAGATTTAAATACCAGCATAATAATTATTTTTTATGTTTTTAATATTTTTTGTGTTTTTATATTTTTTTCTTTTTCTTTCTATTTTCATTTTTAAACACCATGAAAATCTATAAAACTATATATGAGAATGTAATCACATATCAGAATGGAGATAAAGATAATATTTTTTTACTTTACTCTATCAATATATACACATACTTTTCTTACTATTTTATATATAGTTTATTTTCTGTGAAAGATAGACAAAACATTATCTAATAAAACATTATAGTCATTATGTGGGTGATTGGTTGGGCTGTTGCTGTAAAAATTTAGCTTTAAAATTTGGGTTGTAGGTGTTTTGGCTGTAGTTGTAAATTTGTTGCTCTAGATTTTTGGCAGAGATTTTTGCTGTAATTATGTTGACTGTAGCTGTAACTTATTTGAATGTAGATTTCAAAATAAAACATGATTGGCAATATAAAAATTGTAGCTGTAAATTTTTGGTTGTAGTATTTTAATGTAATATATATAAAAAAAATTATGTTATTGAACCCCCCCCCCCCCCAAATATTTTAATGTAATATACAAATAATTAAAAGAAATTCTATTGTAAGACAAAGAAATTCTACGTAAGAGCAAAAGAAATTCTACAGGAAAGGACAAAAGAGAAGATGAGAATAAAAGACTTACTTGTGCTTGAAAAATATGGAGCTGCCGTGGTTTTTTTTGTTCTTACGATTGAAAGATTACTACTCTTATATAAATCGTACGTTAGGGTTTTCTTTGATATTTGACTTTTTTTAATCGACAATTTCTGTTTTTATGTTTATCTAATAAATATAAATGCTTTTTTTTTGTTTTAAAACTTCTACAACCCAAAAAATAAGGATGTAGCACTTTAAACTAAAACAAAGAGAAAAAGGAAGTTTTTTTTTGGTGCTGTAACTTTGAAAAATAAATCTACATCTTGATTGGTAAAATTTTGTTGTAACTTTAAATTTTAAAATTAAAGCTACATCATGATTGGTTAGATATGTTGCTTTAAAAATAAATAAAGCTAAAGCAGTAAGTTAAATCCCAACCAATCACCCACTATGTCTTTTTGTACGAAAGTCCTTTTTTCTTTTGACAACTTCTTATAGTTAAAAATAATTCATTTATGTATGATCAATTATATAATGAATAAACATAATTATAATTAATTAATATTTAGTTATATGTTTTCTGTTTTTTTTTAACTTTTTATTAAAAGACTTTTTTCAGATTTCAGATAACAACATAATACATAGAGAAATTATCTTTTTGATTTTAAAATATATCTTTATACATTGGATAATTCTTACTATTATTAAATTTTACTTTTTATTTTATGGTAATTTATAATTATTTATTAATAAATAAAAAAATTATAATTACTTATTAATACATATTAATAATTAAAAATTATAATAATAAATTTTTATTTTATTTTATTTAGAAAATTGTTAAGTATTATAATTTTAAAAATTTCTTTGTACACTACATTCATTATTAATAAATAAATCTTAAAAATCACTCAAATTCTCTTTTCAATTATGTAAAATTAAAAATTGTACTTGATTAATATTTACTTATGTGTTTTTATTTTTGGAATTTCAACTTGTTTATTAAAATATATTTTCTGGATAACAACACAATATATAAGAGTTATATTTTTATTTTAAAATACAGTTTTAGATTTTGGATGATTCTTAACATGATGTGTTAATACATGTGTCTGGCCCCCGGATGTGAGCGTAAATAATTTATAATTACTTATTAATATATTCATTACTAAATAAAGTTTATAGTGAAAAAAATATTATTTATGTTTTCATCTAAAAAAATTAATGTCATGTAAATTTATTTGTAAACTAAAATATATTTAAAAATTATATTTTTTATTTTAAAATTTATTATCTTTTCAACTATCTAAAAATTAAAAAAATCTACTTGATTATTATTTATTTATGTATTTTGTTATCTAAAATATTTTTTTCTTGTCAATATATTTGTACAATAAATATATTTATAAATTTTATTTTTATTTTAAAAGTTATTTCCATTTAAATTATATAAAAATTAAAAATTTACTTGATTAATATTTAGTTATGTGTTTTGTTATCTAAAATAATTTTTTTCTTTTAAATTTATTTATACACTAAAGTATATTTATAAATGATCTTTTTATTTTAAAATTTATTTCTTTTTCAATTATAAAAAATTAAAAAATTTACCTCATTAATATTTAGGTATGTGGTTTGTGTTGTTTTTTTTTAACTCTTTTATTATAATTTTTTACAGAAAACAACACAATATGTATAAGAACTATTTTTATTTTAATATATATTTTAGATAAATCTTAATATTATTAGTTTTAATTACTTATCTAATCAAAAGAATTAAAACTATTTTTTTATTTTGAGGCTAATTTATATGTTGTATTCATTAAGAATATAAATGATGTTAACTACTCTAGCTTTTTATTTTAAAATATTTCTAGATTTTGGATAATCCTTATCATTATTAATTTTAGTCACTTATCTAATCAAACAATTAAAATTCATTTTTGTTTTATGTGTAATTTATATTTTATTCATTAAACGATATTAACCGCTCTAACTTTCAATGTGAGAATTCCTTTGCAAAAAAACACTTCGCAAATAATTGATTAATATTTAGTTATGTGGTTTGTGTTTTTTTTTTTAGTTTTTAACTCTTTTGTTATAAGATTTTTACAAAAACAACACAATATGTATAAGACCTATTTTATTTTAATATATATTTTTATATTTTAGATAATTCTTGATATTATTAGTTTTAATAATTTATCTAATCAAAAGAATTAAAATCCGTTTTTATTTTGTAGCTAATTTATATCATTATATGTATTCATTAAGATTATAGAAGATATTAACCGCTCTAAATTTTTATTTTAAAATATATTTCTAGATTTTGGATAATCCTTATCATTATTAATTTTAGTCACTTATCTAATCAAATAATTAAAATTCCTTTTTATTTTATGGAAAATTTATATTTTTATTCATTCAAGGTATAAACGATATTAACTGGTCTAACTTTCAATGTGAGAGCTCTGTTGCGAAAAAATCACTCTTTTAACTCTTTTATAATAAGATTTTTACAGAAAACAACACAATATGTATAAGAACTATTTTATTTAATATATATATTTATATTTTAGATAATTCTTGATATTATTAGTTTTAAATTCGTTTTTTATTTTGTGGCTAATTTATATGTTGTATTCATTAAGAATATAAATGATATTAACCGCTCTAACATTTTATTTTAAAATATATTTCTAGATTTTGGATAATCTTTATCATTATTAATTTTAGTCACTTATCTAATCAAATAATTAAAATTCGTTTTTATTTTATGGGTAATTTATATTTTTATTCATTAAGGGTAGTATCGATATTAACCGTTATAATTTTTACCGTGAGAGCTCCGTTGCAAAAAATCACTTTGCAAACAATAGTATAGATAGATTAATTATTAATTTATGATTTTAATGAAATCATATTTTACTTAAGGCTTTTTAAATTATCATTATTAAATTATTTTATCAAATTACACCGTATTTATACCAGTTTCAAATTAAATCATAAAATTTTATTAATTTTTTTATTTATTATATATTAAGTATTAGTTTATAGAATTTCTATTGTATTGTATATATAGCATTAGATATCTTTACAGTTATCAAGTATTAATTTATAGAGTTTCTACTTTGTATATAACATTAAATATCTTTCGAATTCTGATCACATTCTATATATTCTTGAAAACAAAGTTGAAGATTTATTTCTTCACAACCCTTAGTTTTGATGATACGAGATATAAACCTGTGAACAAATTGTCAAACCCTAAAACATAATTGGAAAATCGGTTCCTAAGTACTTAACGCCTGATCCGACTTAGCAACATTTTCGGTGGCCAAGCTAACATAGTATCAGGTTGGGTCATACGATCCATATAAACTGTTGTAAAAAAAGTTATGTACTTCTTACAAAAGAAATCTGATGAATTTATTTATTCACCTTTTTAAAATTCATTTATCAATTTGACCATCGTAAAAATATTTTTCCCTCTGCCACTGCCACTGGTCGTGTTGATTTGCAGGGCCGTGAGTATTAACAAAATTCAGAACATTGGCTTAGGACATATTTTGTTGAACTTTTATATAGGGTCATATTACATAACTATTATTTAATTTGATCTGTTGGTAAAAATACTTTCTTGAATTTTTTTTGTCAGGATAAACAAAAATGCAATTCAAGTCTCAAATCGGATATTAGAAAAAATAAATTCTAATATGTATATATGGTCCAGTCCTACTTAATATGAGGACTTATGGGAGTAACGATCCAAGAAAAATCCGTGAACGGATTAGATCCAAAGCGAATAATATCATATTAAGCGAAGACTTGGATATTTGGTGACAAACGTCTGGCGCCAGCTGAACGCCTGACCTCCAGTGTGAAGATCCGATCTGGCTCTAATAGAGCATCTAACCCAAGAATACATCTGGTCCATCACAACATTTTTAATCACTTAAACTAAGTATAAAATTAATTCTATTAAAAATGTCATTCTTTTTAAGTAAAAATTACATAATTATATAATATGGTTAATATATATATATATAAATTAATAATGTTGACTAATAACAATTTGATAACAATTTGTGTATTATCTATTATTTTTGTTTAATTTTATAATATTAAAACAAATTAAACAATTATATCAAGATATAACAAAATTTATATATTTTTTCTTGTATATTATTTTAGATTTTCTAAAACAACTATAAAGTACTATATATCATATTAAATATATATAAATAATTAAATTAAATTATTAAAATACATATATATCATATATGTGAAAAATTGATAGTAATTAGTAAAAAAGAAAAGAAATTAACAGGAACGTAATATTCTCTCTCGTACCTTTCTTTTAAGGTGGTCAGTGGACACCATTTAGACCCATAGATGTTTATGTGTATCTCATATAATCAAATATGCCATTACGACAAACTGTGGATTTTGCGGTACATATGGACGAATAAAAACAATAAAATTTATATAAATAAATCAGATGATCTACAGGAAATCCTACGGAAAACATAAGTGGAAGCAGTGATTTGGGCATATTTCCAACAAATGGCCCCGGTCAGAAATCAGGCAAATCATAGACCTTCTGATGATCTATCGTTAGAGGAGTTCAGGATCTGTTTTGTTGATGGAGTATGGAGGCTACAAGACAAATTTTCAGGACAAAAGTGGTTCTGCAGAATGAACCGTTCAACTGAGAAGATGATGGGTCCAATGAATTTCCGGAAAAGCTTATCCGCTTTGCATGCTGAATGTGAAACTTTGATATGCGCTATAGAGGGCATGAAGACTTTCAACTTTTCAGAAGTAGTTTTTGCAATAGATTGTTCTCAATTGGTGAAGATGGTGTCTTCATTAAGAGAATAACCAACTTTTGCTACACACTTGGAAGAATTCCAGCGCAGTAAGACTTTATTTCCTATCTTTAAGATCCGACTTATTTCGAAGACATATAATCTAGTGGCGGACAAACTTGCACGAGGTGCTAAGAGTTCTCATTCTACTATGTTTTATGTCGATTCTACGCCACCGATCTGGTTCTCTCGACATGACGTGTATAGATAATAGTTTTTAATTTCATTGTTGTAAAAAAAAAAAAGGACAAACTGTGTAGTCAAATTGCAGTGGTTGACTTGGCTCCACATAAATGCTCCAACTCTCTTTTTGCCAAGTCCTTTATTTTTGTTTTAATAATTGTTAAATCAGTAACAAAGGATTCGTTTAATGATTAAAATGTTGGAATCATAGTACTTGACATGCAAGGCATTGACACGAGTAAATCCCTTTTTCCTTTTTCTTTTTTCTTGTTTCCTTCCCATAACGGTTTTATAAACCTTACCAACTTTTAAGTAAGAATTTTTTACTGCTTCGAGTTTCATTTCATTATTTGTCGGTTTCAGTTTTTACTTTCTTGTGCTTGTATTTCGTGTAAGACAAATCTAGATATTTAAGACAATTTTCAAAAAAGAAAACATAGATATATTTTCTTGAGGTCACGCATGGCGAAAATAAAACTTTCCATTGCTTCTTATGCACCATACCTTTAATGATCAATAATGTCTCCCTTTTCTTTTCTTACGATACACTACCATGTTATGTATTCAGTGTTTAGAAGGTTATATCTATGTTAAATAAATAGAGAATATATATTGAGAGAGATAGAGAGAGATAAAGTGAGCGTGGGTAATGATTGGGAGGTTTACATGGAGCACAAAGAGGGATGACTCATAGACACTCCCAATTGTTTAGAGACTTTGCAGCATGATATTGAATCTTCTCCTTTTTTTTACTTATCTTTCTTCCATTTCTGTACGGCTCTTCCTCTATTATCTTAATTTTATTCTCTCTATGTATATCCACACCCAATAATAAAAATCTATAGAGATACGCAACTGTTACAATTTGAATAGATATAAACCATCAGACGTTATATATTCACAAAAGTTTGTTGTTTTAGAGATGTTATAACAATAGTTCAAATCCGTGAGTGTATGTCCATAACTCATACACGACAGGAAAAAACATTGATCATTATAAAAAGACGTAGATGTTATAAGAAAATAAACACATGTTTGCTATATAACGTGATTAGGTTAACACTAATATTCCCACTGACAATTAGTTTCAACAGCAACAAAACCATGCATAGTTTGAAGACATGTGTCTGGCTCATAAATGTCGAACAATTAAAGTGATGATTACAATGTACCCCTTAAGTGAATATATAACCATATCAATTATGATAAAGATACTACAAGCTTTGGTTGAAATGTGACAGAAGCATGTTTCAAGTATATCATTGGTCTTGTACATTTTTGTGGGATGCACACATATTACTTATCAGCGAATTTGGGACACAGTAACAAGATGGAGATTTAACGGTTTTTAGCCACTTTTGGTATAAGCAAGAATTGAAAATTGTCTATAAAGTGATTAATTTTGGAACAAATAAAAATAAATAATATAGAAAAGTTTATAAGAAAAAGTTACAAGATTGATATCGAAACAAAAGAAGAAGAAGAAAAGAGTAAACCCAAAATCATTGCCAAGTTTGTAACTCTCTTCACTCTACTCCACTCATGTCTAGTTCATTATCTCTTTGCATATATGTGATATTGATCAATTAAATAGATCCACTGCAAGAGAAATCGAATAAGCTAGACGGAATCAAAGATCTAGGGTTCTATCTTATCCATGATAGTGTCATATAACATCTCTCTGTGTGCTTAATAAATTATTAAGCTGGGGTGTTTTAAAAAGTGTTGCGTTCTAATATTAGACAAAATAAAAGCCTAGGAACTTTTATCAAACTTGTTCTAAAAAAAAAATCTGAATCGGTTGCGAGCTAGGTATGGTTATAAAAAGTTCCAATTCTTTGTAAATACATTTTGTGGTTTCCCTAAAATGATAAGAATTATGTTCAGATTTAAAAAAAAAGTCTGGTATTATATAGAAGTTTTATTATAATTCTGTGTATAATTTAACTATGAATACTGCATTACTGCATGTTAAACATATACTACAGTACAACTGAATCAAAGCTCGGTTGTTATATCTTATCCATCAAAATTAGATTACAACTGTTTTTGGTTTATGTACAGTATATGTACAATTTTAAATATCTGTAATTGTATGTCATTTGCCGTCAAGAATTTATATTTCATTTAGTTTCAACAAGGAATTTTGTTTCAATTTGTATATTTTGAATTCAGAACCAATATAACCTACATCGATATTAAAAGTATTTTAAAATGTAAAAGCAAATAAGTTCTCATCTATGAGAATATTATTAACCAACTACTTCTGCAAATTTTGTTTCAACAAGTTCCTTCTCACAACTTTAACGTTGTAATCGTCAAATAAATAAAAACACATGAGTGACGAATGCGTAATCCTCCCACACCTGATTCTTTTCTAAAAGATATAAAAGGATTAAGTCGATTGATTTGTGAAAGGATATACATTTATCAACATAAAGCTAGTGTAAATGACACAACAACATGAGACAAAAACTAAAGAAGAAGAAGATGCATGATGAGGCAAAATCCAAAAATAATTTTAGTCAAAGATCATGCTCGAGGCAAATCAGACAGTGGATTCTCTGTCAATGTAAGAGAAAATCTGATTTCTAGATTTTCCCACTTACATTCCATATCATCATCATCATGAGTTGTAATGTAACCCGATCATTAAAGATCTCTTTGCTTTTTTTTTTACACACATACAACGAAAGAAACAAAAGAAAAAGATGTTAGAGAACATGCCAAGCAAGTAAAAGATCCATGCAATATTTGTAACACTGTTAAAGCTGCTATGGAGATGTTAGTGTCTACAAAATCTTCTTGAAGAGGTGAACCAAATAAAACAAATAAAGAATTGTTGTATTTGTTTTTTTTTTTTTTGTGTGTGGAAGATACACTTTTTATCTTTCAACTAAACAAGGTCTGAATAAAAACTTAGACAAATACAACTTCGAATTTGGGACAGGGGTTTCTCTGGATGTGAGTACTGAGACTTGAGTTTCTTTCAAATTTGAAGTTGTAAAGGGCTTGTCTTTGAGTCAGACCAAGCGGGTATATCGCGTGTACTCTAAGCACACCGTCCCCTCTTAAGCTCTCGGGTCTTTCCTTCTTCCATATTGGTTCATGTCTCAGAGACTTGAACTTTGTGAGAACCGCAGATTCTAGAGCTTCCATAGTCAGATTACCATCCCTGTCGTCCAAACATATCGAGAAGAGAATATAGTAATGTTCTAAGGTTTTGAGACTAAGAGCTGGAACAGAGTAAATTAATGCTGGCTTTTTACCTTAAGAAGATGGATTCGACATCAAACGTGCCTCGTTCTCTAACAAACAAATGATAGACTGTTTCTGAGCCTCGGGTGCATTTACAGGGTCGTTTCTTAAACTCACGACCCTTCTCTTCTTGCTCACGGATCCTTGTAGCCACGAAAATGCAGAGACGACAAGAGGAATGTACTGCAGCCATATCAACAAGTGCCTTGAAAGAATCTGAAGGTCCTTCGTGTTTCCATCTAAATAAAAAACAAAAACAAAACAAAGCTTTTAAATATATGTTTTGAAACATGTTTTTTTTTTTAGTATTTTACAATTTTTTACAGCACCTTAGCATCTTATTATAGGCGTCAGGATGATCTGCAAGATGTTTCATTCTCTTTGCAACTGGCTCTATATCAGTCATATGTTTAATGTGAATGATTGAATCAGGAGAAGGTGCAAAATCTTGGATATTTGGAGCCCCAACGACCACAGGGACGGATCCTAAATAAAAAAAAGATTGATCATGAATTGCTTTATAAGAAGTAGATAAACAGGACAGCCTCAACACTCTCGTATATGATGGATGATCTACTTTATATAGTTCTGCCTATCATCGTTCATAAATGGACATAACATTGATAACCATAAGCTCGGATCATGCAAGATGACTACCAGTAGCTAACCAGTGATGCAGACACTAAAGTTGAAAATGAGCAGAGAGAGATGGAGAGGGTATATATATATATACCAGCGACAAGAGATTGGAAGAACTTCTCGGTGACGTAATCCTCCTCATTGGTGTTCTCAAAAGCTAGACTGAACTTATAGTGCTTAAGAGCTTCAACCTTCTCCACTGCAAACAATTTTTTTGCTTCAAAAGACTTGATGATAGCCACAGAACTAGCAATAATTCGATAGTCAATACATACCTCTCTCATCACGGTTCCGGTGGCAAGTACCATAAGAATCAACCGTAACATTGGCCTCCTCCTCCATCAAGGCTTCAAGAGCTTGCAGCCTAAAATTCTGAGCAATACAATTGGAAATGAAAGCAGCAGCAAGAGCTTTCTCCGTCTTGGGTTGAAGTGGAGCCATAATGTCATACTCGGCCCATGAGAAATACCCAACGGGAACATCTGATGATAGACTAGTTGTCATCACGATACCAAAACCCTTCCTGATGATGAAACAACATAAGATGCAAAAAGAAAAGAGAGTCAGACATGTAGTCCTCCTACTAGAAAGTATTAAAAGAGTGCTGTTGTTAAAGATTGTGCCTTACCCACCGTCGTGCGTGGGCAATATTGTTCTGAATGAAGTATCTTGCAGATTCCATGGAACGTAGTATACGGAGTGTTCCAGGGTGATGACCTAATAATCCAAACGCTGCATCTGGTGTCTTATTTGAATTCATTGCAATTACGCAATCAACTGAGCACGATTCAAAGTCCTACAAATTTGTAGAGAGAAGAAATCAATAACCATTTGTTTTCGCTACACTCAGTGGCAGAGGTAGATGGGCAAAGGGTGGGGCAGTTGCCCACCATGGTTTTCAAAATTTCAGTGTATTTTTCTCAATTTTTTAATAAATGCCCCTGTTGATATATTGATAAACTATATGTATGCCCCCACGGATCAAAATAACTTCTAGATCCGCCACTGGCTACACTAGCGAAAGTAGTTCTTTGTTTCAATAGATTTCAAATAGTTGTATCCGAACCAATGCTTATAAACAGTGTTCTAAGAATCGGTTTAGGCGTTTTAGGCTTCCCCAATATCAATAATTCCAATGTAAAAAGTCTAATTACCGCCTAACTATTTCTTGAACATTGCTTATAAATGAGTAAAGCTCTAAGACTTTTTGATCATTACATGGTCAGTCACAGACTCGGACACTGTTATGATCAATTCATCTAACAGCTAGCTAGCAAACAACAAGCAAAGACTAAACTTTTGTGTTAGTTCCAACTGAGAGAGTGGAAAGTAGTAAACCTTGTCACCACCGGAGATAAAGATGGGATCTTTACTGAAATTCCTGGCGTAACTAACTGAATCCTCTCTCTCCAGCCACTCCTCGCACCTCTCCGTTCTCGATTCGACATTCGAACCGGAGGACGGTTTAGTGGGAGATGATAGCTTGCCGAAAAAGCCCGTCAGTGCGTCGAGGAGAGAAGGGTTATCGAGGCGACCCAGAAACGCGATCTCGACGAGGACGACGGTAGCGACGCAGATGGGCAAAAAGCTCGAAACTTTGCGCCTGAGAGAGGCATTGGCTACTACTGGTAATCCTTCGTGGGTCGATCCAATTCTGGAGAAGACGCCCATCGGATTCGGTTGTTGTTGTTGTCGAATCAAATGGGTTTTGAAGAATTGGGATTGGGTTTATTGTGTTTAGGTGTTTGATTGTTGAGAAAGAGGCTAGAGTTTGCCATCTTTGGTTTTCAAAGTCTTGCCCCGCATGGCATGGGATTTTGACTCAATGCTCTCTCTATTACGTTATTTTTTTTAATACATTCAATACTTTTTTTTATCACGAAACTAGATTTTGATCCGTCTTTAAAAGAGCAGGTATATTTTTTGTTTTAAATTTAATTTTTGATATTTTTGTTTTTTATGAGTATATTTGTATTTTTTTAATCATATTTGTGTATAAATCTTAATCAAAATATATTTATTAAATAATAGCAATTTAAAAAATTGATCCGGTAAACGGAAGGTTAAAGCTGGATCGCGGGTCGAACCCGCTCCGCTGACCCGCCAACCCATGGATTTTCAATCTTTTTTTGGTCAAAAAATCCGATCCGCACAACCCGCAAACAAATAATTTTGTACCCGAACCCGCTCCGTTTAATTTTGTGGTTATCCGCGGGTTATATATATATTTTAAAAACCATCATTTAATTTAACTATTATAAAAATATATTTATAATAAAAAAATCATACATGATTTAAATTTTAAATTATTATTTTTAAATTCCTGTATTTCAAAAAAAAACTTATTTACTTTTTATTTTTTAAATACTTTGCGGATCGACAAGTAGTCGCGATCCAAAACTCACCAACCCACACTCACTCCGCATAAAATATTCATAACCCGTATCCGCAAATTGATTTTTCAAATAGTTAGACCAAACTTATGATCCGTTCTTAAAAGAACAGATATATTTTTAGGCTTAGAATATTTTAAAAATAAATAATTTTTAGTTGATTAAATTTACAAACAAAAATGAAGAAAATTGTTGACGTGTGAATTAGAGCGCAAAATGTATTAAAGAACATGCGGAATACCTAACTCACATGTAAAACCGGCCGTACTTTTTTCGAACACAAAAACGGTTTTGAAGATCACAACAGCATGGGTAGAAACAGTTATATATACACACGTATAAGCAATTATATATAGTAATCTATCTTATTAAAACAGAAACATTCGGTTGGACCTAATATTTATTTTGTAAGTTTTTAAATTAAATATACTTTTATACTTTATAGTTAAACCTACATTAAATTACTAATGTTTCTTTCTTTATATTACTATCCATGTTTTCAAACATCTATCTTATTAAAACAGAAACATTCGGTTGGACCTAACATTTATTTTGTAAGTTTTTAAATTAAATACACATTTATACTTTATAGTTAAACCTACATTAAATTACTAATGTTCCTTTCTTTATATTACTATACATGTTTCCAAAAAATATACTTATTTTTTTATACTACTATCAATGTTTCCAAACAATATATTTTTATACTACTATCAATGTTTCCAAACAATACAATAATTAATCTTAGTTATTTTATATTTATCATTTTCCCTTTAAAATTTTGTAGAAACGTTATAATTTCATAAATTGCAAAATAATGAACTTTAAAATTTAGATTATAAGACTACAAAATATGAAACTATTACAATTTAAATCCAATTAGATTACATATCGGTCATCCATCAGTTCAATCGGTTAGTCTCGGGTTTTAGTGATTTTTTTTAATATGAATATTTTAAAAACCTAAATTGAATTGTCAGATCTCCGGATTAACCGGTATAATCACAATCGGGTTGAATTTAAAAACACTGATTTAAATGCAAAAATATTTTAAATACACACTCTTTAAAAATTACCAAAATATTTGTTAAATTATTAGTAAAATTTTTCATCGTAAAATATTCCGCGTTTCCAAAGCGCGGATCAAAATCTAGTAATATTTATTTTAATTGGACTCAACTAATATTATAATTGATTTGATTCCTAGAATATTTTACTAAAGATTTGAGAACTTATAAAGCACAATCGAAACATAGTTTGGGCCTTTATATCGATAGTTTGGTTTTTATTGGATAGTTTGGTTGTCGAGTTTGGTTTCATAATTATTATTAGATAGTTAAATTGTCGTAATGGGTCTGATTTAATAGAATCAAGCGGCCGAGATATAAAGGTGTAAGGACAGTTATTATTCGAAGTAGAAAAGGCATTTATTGTTTTGATTAATAATCACGGACAGTTATAAATAACTAAATAAAGTGTATTAAAAAAGAGTTATAAAATTTAAAAGGTAGACATAACCTTTATCAATAGGACAAACTGCAGAATTAATAGAATAGATTAATTATGTTTTAAAATCTGTTTTGTATAATTTTCAATAAATAAGCTAGGATTTTCAGTTTTGGTATCGACAATTTATTAATAATGTTTTATTTTTGATTTACTTTGAATTTTAAATTTAATTTTATTATTCATATTACACATATAAATATTTATGAATTTATAATTTTTGATATTTAAAACTCAATAAAATCCACAAAAAACCACTAAAACTCGAAATCCGGTTACCGGTTGAACCACTGGTTGAGCCAATAGATAACTTTTACTCTTTTTTATTTTAGTTTTTATTTACGTTTTTTAAATCTGTTTTGTATAATTTTTAATAAAGAAGTTACGTTTTTCAATTTTGTTATCGACAATTATTAATAATGTTTTACTTTTCGTTTACTTTTTGAAAGTCAATTTTATTATTCACATTACACATATAAATATTTATGAATTTTAAGTCTTTATATTTAAAAATCTAACAAAATCCGCAAAAAATCATTAAAACATGGAATCCGGTTACCGGTTAAGCCACTAGTTGAACCAATAAATAAATTTTACCCTTTTTAGTTTTTAATTTTGTTTTTAAAATCTGATTTGTGATTTTTGATAAAGTAGTTAGGTTTTTAAGTCCTGTTATCGACAATTTATTAATAATATTTTACTTTTGTTTTACTTTGGATTTGAAGTTTAATTTTATTATTTACATTAAACAAATAAATATTTATAATTTTTTGATATTTTCAATTAAATGTCATAAATCTTAACTTGTTACAAAAAATATTTAAATAATCAAGATTATTTTTTATATTTTGTATGTCAAATGAAAATAAAATATAAAAACTAAATTTGTGTATTTTCTAAATATTATATATATATATATATATATATATATATATATTAATATCGTTACTGAGACTTGAATCAAGATATTAGTTAACAATTTAGCTAAATCAAATACACCAATGTTATATATATATACATATATGTACAGTGTACACATGTGTTGTTTTGTCAACATACGTATAATAATTCATTTTAGTTATTGGACATAATATATGGAGCAGTTATATTTAGATGGTTATCATTTCTGTCAACATACGTACATCTACATTTTGTTGCCATATTCATATCCCTTTAAAATAGGATTTTTAGTGGTTAGCAAACGTGGAGCAGTTATATTTTAGATACAGTATACTTTGTAATTAAAAATGAATATTTTGGACTGCAGAGAACATGGAGAATTCAGTCCCAATCGAATCGAATCGAATCGAAGAGCAGGTAAACGAGTTTTAGTTTAGTGCCCTAGGCGGCGGCTAAACCATGTGAAGCAGGAATGTTGTAGACTATATACTATTTTTAAAGAAAAATTATTTAAGAAGGGTTTGGGAGATCTTAATCTCATTTAATCTTGAACAGTGTACCGTAATACTAAAAACATGGCGCAAAATATGTTTTTCATCGGGTTTTGAACTACGCACAATAAAACCAACCATTACAAAGAGAAGATGGAAAGATCTCTTCATCTATCAGAGGAAGAAAGGCAAACCCAGCATTTGAGATGTGTATCAGAGCACTTGTGTGACCCTAAGAGAACAATTAGTTTTACAGGCAATTGTTACAGGAAACTCTTGTGACAGATGATATTTTTGTACAAAATTGTGTGTGCGGTGTCATTCAGTCGTATTAGAATAAAATGAAGTACGTGAAATGTTTCAGTCATTTTCTCTATTTTATATAATCAAGCCAAAAATCAGATTTCAGATTTTTAGTTAGGACGACAAGATCTTTCTATAGAGAATTTTATTTTATTGGCTGTTTTATTCCGATTTGATTATCAAGTTTGAATAATAGATTAGTCTTTCGTTGTTAAAAAAACATAATCAAGCTAAAAATGATTTCTGCTCGTTTATTCTAAGAGAGAAAAATAGAGTAAATTTCTTTCAATTTTTGTAAAACGAAAAAACTTTGATCCAACTTTATTATTTTTATCTCATTTTCCACTTTATTTCTTTCATATTTTTCCTCTACTTTCTAATCAGTCACATTATTATTGTTAAAGTTAATGGAACAATGGAACATTTGGAGATGCACTCTACTTAGAGCATCTCCAATAGCACACTATATTTTCCTCTATAATTTACACAAAAATAGAGTAACTCTATTATAGAGTAACTTTTGCTCTAATGGTGCACTCTATAATAGAGTTACTAATAGAGTAACTCTATTATAGAGTGAAATATAGAGGAATGTCATTTTTAACTCTATATTTGGAGTGGAAAAGTGAAATTCCTCTATATCTCACTCTATAATAGAGTTATTCTATTATAGAGTATATCATTGGAGCAAAAGTTACTCTATAATAGAGTTACTCTATTTTTGTGTAAATTATAGAAGAAAATATAGTGTACCATTGAAAATGCTCTTATCACTTCACTCGAGTTCCTATACATTTTTTACAGAGTTGATTTCTTTTCACTTGTTTACATCGAGAACAAAACAATATACTTGTACAACTTGATTTTCAACACTACATAGAAGTAGAGTGGAACCTTGTGGTCGGGTGATAGTGAACGAATTTGAGACACAAATACCTTTCACTTTGATCATGCGCCAATTAAATCATATTTTTGGTCAATGCAGATATGAATTCATATTTTAGGATCTTATAGAGAAGAGCTTTATCCGTGTATTTTGACTTTTCTAGATTTAATCAGATTTTAAAAAATTCCAAAAAGTAGAAAAACCTACATATGAGTCTTTTGGATATTGGTTTGAAACTCAGTAGCCGGCAACTCTGGCAACGGCTGAGTAACCAAATGATGATGTGTATGTGGTCATGAATGTTGATGATTACATTAACTTGTATTGAGACTGCATCATGGTTTTATTATGCTCATTCTAGTAACGTCGGCCTAACGTGACAAAAGTAGATGTTTCTTTGAATATAAAACAGAAATCAAAAGCAAAAATTGTAATTAATTTCGAAATGAGGAAATCGTTTAAATTTCTGTATCTGGAAGTGATGATCTTAGAGTCCACGCAACAGTGCTCTTTACTGTATTGTTTTAGACGACTGGTGTGATATATCCATTGGCTTGTAACCAAAATGGGCACTCAGAAAGAAAGCACCACCACTTCTATATGATAAAAAGAGACGCTTTCAAGAATTAAACAACTTGAGATCATTCATGATCATATAAATAAAGTTAACACAAAATAATGTAAATATATTATCCTAGATCACAACGATATTTAAACTAATCCACATCATAAATCTATATTATCATCTGGTTAACATTAATCACTTTTGTGAGATTTATAGTCTTCTCCCTTTTCTATCTGGTATGGATATTAATATCTTATCTAATATGGACATTTATGTATGGTCTTATCCAAAGGATGAAATTAGCAAATTGTTGAAAAACAGATCCATCCTTATCGTCAACCATTTTGAGATGTATATATATAATATATATATATATATTTACTTTTTTGTCAACTATTTATATAAGTCTCTAAAACATTAAGTAATTTAGTAAATGTTATTAATAGATGAATATTCAACATTATGATTTTAACTCAGAGAAAAAAATCCAAGCACGATCTTCAACCACTCGAATCCGCAATGTCGGAAGGCAAGAACAAAACGAACGGCCAATTATCTGCCACGTTACGTGGTATAATTGGCTAACATATTAAAAACATTAAAAATTTAAGTGTCTTTTATCATTGGTCCACGTAGCGCTACGTTGACGCAAATAATGAATATCTAATTATAAATTATAATGTTAAAGATATAATAAAAATAATTAAGAAAAATAAAAAAAAAATTGGGAGAAAAAAAAAGAAGAAAAGCTTTAACCCTTTAAAATGGCTGATCGTGTCGAGATGGCAACAACACACTTGTCGTCTCGCCCAGCAGCTTCTCTGGTGTGTTCGCAGTAGTAGCGAATCTAAATTCTCGAGAAATTTAATTAGGTAAGATGTATATATATATACTAGACCTGGTCCGATCTGTCTTTGTCGGATTATCCACTTCGCATGTCGGATCTGCTTAACATCTGTTCTTTGTTTTGTTGTTTGCGTGTGTTTTGAAGAATCAGATTATAGTGTACTAACACCTTTGGTAGTGAAATTACAGTCAAAGAGAGAGTCTTTTCGATCTGATTCTTGTAGCTATTAGGTTTCATTTTTTCTAGGTTTTTTTATTTATTTATTCAATCGATTACTTAAGAGAAACGGGGTTTGTTTTTCTCATGCTTTGTTCATGAAATGTTAATAGCAATCGAGTTTCTTCCTGCACTTAACTTCGCTTGATTATTGTAATTTGAGTATCCTCTGAAGATACAGAACAAGATGTGACAAGTGTTCTCTGCAATTTATCTGTAAGAATTTTGCTGATATGTTCATATTCATGGTCTTTGAGAAGACACTGTATATGGTATGAACTCATTTTGCTCAAAGAAGTCTTTTTTTTTATTGCATAACGTTATCTAAAGATCTTCTATTATTGATTTGACTTTCATTTGCTTTTACATGGACACACACATTAATGTGGTTTTGTTGCTTTGCTTCTCTTTACTTACTCTAGATATGCTTGTGAACATGCAATACAGCTCACAGTCTTTTAGTTCATGGATTCTTAGCATTGTGTTATCTGCTCTTAACTTCTTTACCTTTGACTCTGTTTTTTTAATGGTCTTTTTACCTCTCAAAAGGAAGCGATTTAGAGTGAACCAACACAAAGCACAAATGGGAACTCACATAAATTTCAACAACTTAGGAGGAGGCGGTGGGGAAGGATTTAACCAGATGAAGGCAACAGATACTACTGCCATCAATCCCTTGGCGAGACAGTCTTCCCTTTATTCCCTAACGTTTGATGAGCTCCAGACCACACTACTAGGTGGACCGGGAAAAGATCTCGGGTCGATGAACATGGATGAACTCTTGAAGAGCATATGGACTGCTGAGGAATCTCAGGCCATGGCCATGAACATGACTTCTTCAGCTCAGGCTACAGCACTAACGCAGCAACCCGGTGGTGGTGGTGGTGGGAATCTCCAGAGGCAAGGCTCGTTGACATTGCCTAGAACGATTAGTCAGAAGACTGTTGATGAGGTCTGGAAATTTTTGATCACCAAAGACGAGGGAGGTAGCAGTGGAGGAGGCGGTGGCGAGTCTAATGCGCCTCAGAGGCAACAGACTTTAGGGGAAATGACACTTGAGGAGTTTCTGTTCCGCGCTGGAGTGGTAAGAGAAGATAACAACAACTCTTCACAGCAGATGGGTCAGGTTGGAAACAACAACAACAGCAACGGGTTTTATGGTAACAACGGAGCTCCTGGGGGATTAGGCTTTGAGTTTGGTCAGCAAAATCACAACAGCATATCATTCAACAATGGTGCTAATGATTCTATGATCTTGAATCAGCCACCTGGTTTAGGCCTCAAAGTGGGCGGGACAATGCAGCAGCAGCAGCAGCTGAATCAGCCACATCCACAGCAGCAGCAGCAGAGAGTGCCTCAAACCATCTTTCCGAAACAAGCAAATTTTGCATTTGCTGCGCCTGGGGTTACTGCTGCAGCAACGTCTCCAGGGACAAGCAGCGCAGAAAATAACTCTCTGTCGCCGGTTCCTTATGTGCTTAATCGAGGAAGAAGAAGCAATACGGGTCTAGAGAAGGTTATCGAGAGGAGGCAAAGGAGAATGATCAAGAACCGAGAATCAGCTGCTAGATCCAGAGCTCGAAAGCAGGTGACTGTTACATAGCTTATCTGTTTTGTTTGAATTCGTGACTTGCAACCAGCAAAGCTTTTTTCTATCCTTAACCGCTTGTAGTAGTACTAAGATGTTTTTATCTTCCACTGTCCGTTAATTGCAGGCTTATACCTTGGAACTGGAAGCTGAAATTGAAAAGCTCAAGAAAGCGAATCAAGAACTGCGGAGAAAACAGGTACCTTATCAATGTTTTTTTTTGCTTCTCCATCTGAGAATATAATAGCCGCTTGGTTCTGAAACTGAGATATTCCTAATGTTGCAGGCTGAAATGGTGGAAATGCAGAAGAATGAGGTAGCTGTTTGAGGACTTTATTTGTTTTTATAAGTTAAATCTACAAAACGAACATCTCTCTGGCTGCAGCTCAATCTCTTATAGTTCTTCTTCTCCCCCTCTTCTCTTTTGAGTGACCTCATACTGAATTTGATTATGTTGCTCACTACTACTACTGCTTTTTTTGAATTAGCAGCTGAAGGAATCCTCGAAGAAACCGTGGGGCAGCAAAAGGCAATGTTTGAGAAGGACACTAACCGGTCCATGGTAATATCAGAACGAACCAATCAAACCAGACACCACTTGGCATGGATTATTAAATGTAATAGGAGATAGTGCTACCTGTGCAGGAGATTTATTGAGCGAAATCTAGGTTACAGAGTAGAAGAAGTTTTCTTTATGCATAAAAAACATATTTTGTTCAGTGGCCTTCACCATTAGTATATGTTAAGATGATAATCCTCTCTTTGTGTTTTCTAGTTTATAAAAGACATAGTTGTTTATATATATATCACTCTCGACTCTGTTAGAAAACATACATCTTCCAAAATTGCAATTAGAAAACAAGTTAATTATTATCCAAAATGCCAAATTTCTAGAATTGACTTAAAGACTCAAAAGGAGAGACCATTTGGTGGAGAGCCAGTCTCAAGCAAGAAACTCCTGCTACAATGCGACCTTGAAGTAGTACTAGATGAAGAAGCCAAGCCTGAGTCACCTCTCAGTGACCTCCCTTTGTGCTCCTCAACCGCCATTGCGAGCTCCAGATGCAACGGATCACAGCTCTCGCAAAGCAGCCTCAGGACTTGCTTGATCGATGGCCTAGCCACGCCTTCTTTCTCTGTGCACCATCTCACAACCGCCACCACTGTTTCCAGCTGTTCACCATCTATGCAGTCTTTGATTCTTGAATCCACAAGATCTACCCGTCTTGATTCTGATACCAGTAAAGGCTGAGACATTTCCACAAGGTTCCTACCTTCATCGACAGCTCTTCTGCCTGTTATGATCTCTAGTAACACCACTCCGTAGCTGTACACGTCGCTCTTCTCTGTTAGTTCTTGTGTTACAACGTACTCTGGATCTACATAGCCTGAAAGACTCAACAGTTAGTCTTTTTATATTTGAACTTTTGGTCAGATTTCAAGACAAGAATAGGTGATGTTCCTTTGAAATCCAGACCTGGAGTTCCACGGATATCAGTATTAATAGGTTCAAAACAAATGGAGCCGTCTCTGGAAGCATGTGCAAGGCCAAAATCTGCAAGCTGCATGGTAGAAGCCAAAAAGGAAAATTAATTTCCTTATTAGGTGAAACTAATAGACAAGTCAATGAGCAAGATATGTGATGAGACAGACACACCTTAGCAACAAAGTTCTCGTCGAGTAATATGTTGCTTGACTTTATGTCTCTGTGACAGAGAGGTGGGTCACAGTAGAGATGAAGGTATTCCTGAAGGAACAGAAAACACATCCCAGCCAAGAACTAAGAAGAGTAATAAGAACACCATAGCTGCCTTTGTAGATGAAGAAGGCTTTGGAAAATTACCAGAGCATTAGCCACATCGATTGCGATTTTCATCCTTGTTGCCCAACTAAGTGGAGGTTTCTCTGTGGCTACACAGAAGTAGAGAAGAACAAGGTTCAAGATTCTGAAGCATAGTCAATAACATAGCACAAGAAAATCTGAAAATCATTATTAGCATACAATGTAGATGATCCGTCAGGCTCCCATTTGCCATATACTCGTACACAAGGAACCTGGAAGTTTCTCAGGTTAGATGAGCAGAGGACAATCCAAATATCTTCCACATAAATGAAGAGAAAGAAAGAGTATTAATAATAAGAAGTCACCTCTCATTCTTCTTAGTACAAAAGCCTTTCAAAGCAACAAGATGGCGGTGATGCAGCCTGGCTAGAAGCTCTATCTCTCTGCAAAACTCATCATCTGCTTGTTCAGAGCTCCTGTTCATCCTTTTCACAGCTGCAACCAACCCATTACTAAACTCAGCTCTGTGAACAGTCCCAAATCCCCCACTGCCAATCACCGCGCTGAAATCTTTAGTGGCTTTCCTTATCTCCCTGTAGCTGAATTTCCTAAAAGCCAAAGAATGACCTGCAAAAAATGATAAAACCACATGTTTGGTTCTTTTAACATGCTCAAATCATCTCCCTAGAAGAACTTCACACACCTTCATGAATCATCATCACTTTAGGGCGGGGAGAAGAAGGAAGCGTCTTTGTTGGATTATGATCCTTGCTCTCGGAGTCATCATCATCCTCATCAAGTTCCCGTTTCTTTCTTTGGATAAGAACCATTAGGACAGCGAGCATCACAACGGAGAAAGCTGTAACAGCGATTCCAATAGCCGGAACCGCTGTCAAGCGATATGAATGGTGACTTTTCCTTGGAGACAAAACAAGATCATCGCCACTTGGACCATCAGCTACCACTGGAACTGGAGAAGCTTCTGGACTCAACGGAAACCCTGAGCAGACAAGACATCAAACAACTCAGAAAAAAACAACATTGACCAGTGTATTTATACACCTACCTGAAGTGGTGCTAAGCTCAGTCACATTAAAGAAGCAGCTAGCGAGTCCAAGAGCTGAAGAACTATCAACACGGCTAGCCAAAGCAGCATAGGTTGCATCACGACAAGTACTCATCTTAATGTTATTCCCTCTATCCACCAAACTACGAAGGTAAGTGATACCCGAGTTCAAGCAACCCCTGCACTGTTCTCCCGGCGAAAGAGGCAGCCTGCAGTTTCTTGAAACATCTCCAAACTTCGGGGACTGAAGCATTTGAGTTACAGTGGTGAGACCTTCGCAGTCGTAGCTGACGAGAATCTTGGTGCCTAGACCGCAGAAGAGGGTTGCGTTCGTTGGGATTCCGTAGAGCTCCATGGTTCTGGAGATGGAGGTAATGCAGGTGGAGGTTGAGTCCGGTGTGACTCCGAGATCTGATGTGTGGTTAGCGTAGCGGGAGACGGATACAGCGACGAAGGCGTTCATGTAGCGGCAGCATTTGGCTCTGTCGGTGTTGTTGGAGCAGACGGAGGCAACGAGAGTGAAGTTTGATGAAGTCAAGTCCAATGGACACTCTGTGTAACACACAAAGGAAGCAAAAGTGCCTTAACGAATAGTGCACATTGAGATTCGCAAAACCATAAAGGCTAAAACTTTTTTCAAGAAATCAAGATTTAGGATCAATTCTCTCTCCTAAATGCTAGCTAGGAATCTATAAGGGTGGGACGAACCTGCTTCTGTTGGTAAAGGGAGTTGGTGGATTCCAAGAAGTGCGATGAATGTGAGGAAGAGAGCTTGCTTGTGAAGTAACATGGCCAAGAACAGAGATGGAGAAAAGAGAGAGACTTTATTGAGAGAGGTCAATGGCAAGAGTCGCCTGAGAGAATGACAGTTGAAGGCTGTGTTGAGTAAGTGACAACGAGACCTAGAGAGAGAGAGCTCAGATTTGCCTATTTTGCTTTTTTCTTATGAAAACGACGAAATCACAGGAGATGCCCTTATTTTACCATTCTCTTACGTTTTCATCCGTAAGTTCTTTAAATTGCTTAAAACACCCAATGAGTATATATGTTCTTTTTTTGTTCTACTTTTCAAACATTGAGAACTTTTTCTGTATGATGCTTATCTGTGTGAAGCTTATAAGATAAGCATTGTTTTCTACTTTATTTTGTAGAAAAAGATCAAACTTTATTTACATGAAAAATAACTTTTTGTGTGTGTGATGCATATAAGATAAGCATTGTTTTCTACTTTTTGTAAAAAAATTCAACTTTATTTACATGAAAAAGACTTTATATATGTATAGCATGATCAAACATAATGATGGCAATGGATTGTTGTTTAGTAGTTTTTCTATTCATCAAACTGGTCGCATGATTTGGTTTCACAAAATTTCATATCATCAGTTCATCACATACATCAATATTTACTTTTGTCAATCAGAAACCATGGTTTTATTAATCTGAGGACATAACTTCTCTTAAACAATAAGCTAATACTATGTTGTAGAGGAATCTCCAATGTTTCATATATCTCAAGACTTTATGTATATCTAATTTATCACTCTTTTAAAACATAAAACACCTCTAATATGGGCAGTGTCAAAATGAGTTAATTCGCTTAACTCAGCTAAACTCATAATGAGCTCGATTTTTTCATGATCTACCTCAACTCATCTCATTTATTATTTGAACTTTAATTTCTAAACTCGAACTCAGATCATATAGATCATGAATCAAATGAGTTAACTCACGATCAGTATAAAAAATAAAAATGATAAAATAATTAAAATATATAATTATTTTTTTAATAATATAATTTAAATTTTAAATATTAGAAATCGAAAACGTTAATATTAAATACCGAATAAAACCAACACCTAATAATATATTGAATCAAAGTTAAATCAATGATCCAAAAATCTACTTCACATAAGAGTTTTGAGATGATTCATCTTCAAACTCTTCATCTATTCAAATCGTATAGATATATATTTCCATGAGAGTCTTAAAAATATTTTGTTTTATATTTTAATTCTAAAGATATATGATATGAGCATTGATATCAATATTCATCTATATATATATATATATATATATATATATATATATTTATATATATAAAAAATTGAAAACTTTTTAATTTTTAAAAATAAATAAGATTGATATGGAAACTATTTTTCTTGCGTAAGAAAAAAAATATATTAAATATAAGAAAACAAGTTCATGAGTTAGCTTATGTTCGTTAAAAGTCGTTCATATAATTCGTGATCTAATTTAAACTCGATCATTAAGCTCATTTATTAAATGAGTCTAAGAAATAGAGCTTATGTTCATGAAAAATTGAACTGAGCTGAACCAACTCATGAACCAACTCATGAGCTAACTCATTTTCCCCTACTAATATCCTAACATGCAGACACCTATGTCATACATAATGATCATAAAATGTAGTATTGTTATCCCTCATGTGAGGTTGCCTTTCTATCATTAATTTGGGGTCCGACACCAACGTAACTTTCAGAAGATTGATAAAGCAATTTTAAAATGTAGCTGGCATGTTATTTATAACTTTTTTTTTTTGCTAAAGCGTAAATATCATTGAAGAATAGAAGATTATACAAATAGAGTTATCTTAGGTTTGAATCCATCTTGGCAAAAAGAAAAGTAAAAAAACAAGATGGTTCAGAAACAAGCAGCAACAGATAATCTAACTCAACCACAAGGACATGAGGTTGAAGAAAGATTTTCTATGTCTTCTAGCTGAGATTATGTTTCTCAACTGTCTGTCGATAATCTGGAACAGCCTCTCAGCAGGGATGGACGTTTGGTTGTGAATAAGGTTGTTCCTTTGGCTCCATATATGAAAGATCACAGATTGAGTTGCAAGCTTCCTCAAGAGAGTGATCTTCCTAGATGGTGAAGATCGGATCCATGAGAGTAGCTCTGACCAGGTAGTGATCAACGCTAGAGATGACCTGCATCTGTGCAAGACCGGGCGCCAAACATCGTTACTGTACTGACAAGAGAGCAGGAGATGGTCTCTGGTCTCATCACATCGCGAACAGAATGGACAGGTGATAGGGATTGGAAGACCCCAAGACACCAGTCTAGATCTTGTGGGGAGTCTATCATAATTTGCCACCCACATAGTGAAAGCGAGCTTTGGAATTCCTCCTTTGAACCAGACCACATCAACCCAATCCTTTGGTTCCTCCCGCGGTCGCAGCGCCTCCCACGTTGAAGAAGACCTGAAACTAGAAAAAGAGCAATCACCAGCAACCCAATCATAAACATCACTCAAGTGTAAAGGAAGAGGCAGGTCAATAGTTGTAAGATGAGCATGAAGATCAACTTCCTTTTGTGAGCGAGGGTGAGGAAGCGACCAAGTGGAACCTCTTATCGCATCTGCCACCTTCGCGTTTCTCGGGATTCTCAGCGCTCTCGGACCCGCAGGTCCTATGTAGTGTATGAGTTGACCCAGAGGCGTCCAGGCGTCGAACCAGAAGCTAGCAGTGATTCCATTCCCCAACTTAATTTTACAGAATTGAATCGCTAAGGGTCGGAGCTCCAATAATTTTCTCCAGGTCCAAGAATCTGTTTGTCGAGGTTCAACAGCCCAGAAAGAAGATTCAGTCAAGTGCTTGCTCCAATGCCAGTCAGCCCAAAGGGAAGGGGAAGAAGACAGTAGTCTCCATATGAATTTAAGGCAGAGAACTTGATTCCAAACCGAGAAGCTTCTGATGCTCAAACCTCCCTCCTCTTTGGGAAGACAGACTGTTTTCCAAGAAACTTTTGCCACCCCTCTTTTCTCAATATTACCCGACCATAGAAACCTCCCGCATAGAGATTCAATGGTCTTGATGCATCCCTTAGGGAGAATAAAAGCTGAGAGCCAGAAGGATACAGTACCGAAGGTTACAGTTTTGAGAAGCTGTAGCCTACCAGCAAATGACAGAAGCTTCGATGACCAGGAGTTAAAGGTTGAAGTAATCTTGTTAATCAGCGCAGAGTACTCCGAGATCTTCAGCTTTCTACTCATGAGGGGGAGGCCGAGATACCTAATTGGAAGCTGACCCGTGGTGAATCCGTAACTAGTAATAGCAGTTGATTCAGATTGGTCGATTCCGGAGGTAAAAAGCTCTGTTTTCGAAGTGTTCATTTGTAGACCTGACCAGGAAACAAAATCCTCTAGACAATCAGAGATTCCATGAAGACTATTGCTAGTCCCATCGAAGAATACCATAACGTCGTCAGCAAACATCAGGTGTGAGATCTTTAATTGTTCAGCGCCAGGGTGGTACCTGATTATATCTGTCTCGTACCTAGAAAGGAGCAACCGGGACAAGCCCTCCATAGCAAGGACAAATAGATATGGCGATAACGGGTCTCCTTGGCGGATACCTTTAGTACTCTTGAAGAAACCCGATGCAGAACCATTAACACAAACCGAGAAAGCAGCCGTGGATATGCATTCAAAAATGAGGCCAACATATCTTTCTGGGATGCCAATCGCTTGCAGAGTAGCAATAATAAAATCCCATCTAACACAGTCAAAGGCTTTCCGGAGATCCACTTTCAACATGCCTCTTGGCGAGAGAGCCTGTGTGTTGTAACCATTCACGAGCTCAGTAGCTAACAGGACGTTCTCTGCAAGTAGCCGACCAGGGAGGAAGGCTGATTGCGACTTGGAGATTACCAATGGAAGGATATCCTGCAATCTAGAGGCCAACAGCTTGGATATAACTTTATATAACGTGTTGAGGCAAGAGATGGGCCTGAAATCAGTTGTTAGAGAAGCGTTTGACTTCTTGGGAATGAGGACCAGATTGGCTGCGTTCCACTGCTTCAATAAGCAACCTGACCGAAAGAATTCCATAACCGCTTCCGTGATTTCTGGACCGATGACGCTCCATGAAGTAGTAAAGAATTCCGTAGAGTACCCGTCAGGTCCTCCAGTCTTGTTCTTAGGCAATGAGAAGAAAGCTCTTTTAATATCCTCTGCTGTGAACTCTTTCTCAAAGCTTGAGACTTGATCCTATGAGCATCTGAATTCAAACAGGAGGTCCAAGTCGCTTTGGATAAACATAGGAGGAGAAACAGGGCCGCCAAGGAGTTGAGAAAAGTACTCAACACAGAGATCCTGAATGCCTTCTTGAGAGTCGATTCTTTCGCCGGTGTCAGAGATAAGGAAGTGAATGTGGTTTGAAGCTTGTCTCGCTGCCGCGTAACGGTGGAACAGAGTGGAATTTCCATCACCACAAGATAACCAGTTAATGTTCGATTTCTGATAGAAAAACGATGCTTCCGCAGCTGATAGATCATCCCATTCATGCTGAGCCTGGAGCTCTGCAGCGGCGTTTACAGTAGATGGCAGAGAAAGCATTATCGACTGAGCTTGCAGTAGCCTGTCATGTGCCTTTGCTGTTAGCTTTTCAATGCCTGAGTAATTTTGCTTGCTGAAATCTCTAATGACAGTCTTCAGGAGCTTCAACTTTTGAGATACCCGATACATCGCTGAGCCTCTAACATTGAATGAGAACCAACTTGTGCAAACAAGAACAAGGAAGTCCGCGTTTTGAAGCAGAAAATTATAGAAGCGGAATGGCTTTCTGGTTCTAGTTCGAGCAGGTTCGAGGATGATTGATAAAACTGCATGATCTGAAAAATCTGGAGGACCTACAAAAGCCACCGAGGAAGGGAACATCAAGTACCACTCATCATTCACCAAGCTCCTGTCTAGCTTCTTAGCTATGGGGGACGTTTTACTCTTGTTCCACCAAGTGAATGTTGTGCCCCTGAAATTAAGATCATCCAAACTTGCATCAGATAAACATTGATTAAACACTCTAGTTCTCTTATCCATATTTAAAGTAGGGATCAAAGAGTGTTCAGATGGGTCCCTGGTTTGGTTGAAGTCTCCAATAATTAACCAAGGCTTCATGCGTAGGCCGTAAGAGTCCGCTAAGTCCGCGATTTCCGCCCAAAGGAGAGACCGCTCAGCAGGATCATTAGAAGCGTACACAACGGAGATGAATGTCTTTGTGGAAGTAGAGACAGACCAAGTGACCTCCACCGTGATCATCTGAAGTGATTTCGAAAGAATTGTAACCAAAAGAGACGGGTGCCAGACGATCCAAATCTTTCCAAGAAGAGAAAAACCATAGTTGTCTTCAACAGACCAACCCGGAAAAAGCTGTGGCACAAACTTATTCATCTTGAGAGGCTTAACATGGGTCTCAAGGAGGCCACCAAAAAGGGGGGAATTATTCCTAACCCACTTACGTAATCCGCTGCGGTGTGAATACTTATTTAGTCCGCGTACATTCCAACAAAAAATATCTGACGACATTATTTAGATAAGTTTGGGGCCCCTGCCCCGATCACCCTTCTGGCCTGAGCTCTTCAGTCCTGCAAATTTCTTCTTGTTTCTCACAGTCTCAAAACCCAATTCCAACTCGTGTTTATCAAGCTCTCCTTCCTCCAATTCTGAATCCGTAGACTCAACGTCTGAGGAGTCAGGCTGGACATCTGAGTGAGAAGAACAGGAGGTGCCAGAACCACTTTTTTGCCTCGCTGGTTTGACTGGCCTGAGGTAATCCGGTGTGCTGCTAGACTCTCCAACAACCACGTCTCTAAGCGTTCCGAGTTTGGAGTCTTGCGGACGCAGAACTTGAGTTGAGTGAAGAGTGTTAGCAACCTGATTATGCGGCAGCTGATTCTCCACCACGGGTGGGGTTGAATGATCATGAGCAGCAGGGGGTTCTTCTTTACGATCTACCTCCTTCCAGACTGTCTTAGGTATCGATCTACCTCTTCTGGTCTTTTTACCCTTTGATTCTCCTCTCTGTTTCTGGGGGCAATTGACCAGAGTGTGCTTATCAGATTTGCAGTGAGCGCAAGTATTTAACACAGTGGGGCACCTCCTAGCTATATGACCGATAGCTTTGCAAACCTCACAAACCGGAGGCATCCAAGGACTGGAAACGAGCACTCTACTGATAGCACCAGATTGAAACTGGACGTTTACAGCTTCCGGTAGTGGCTTGCGAGGGTCGATTATAGTAAACACCTTGGCGACTTCCAAGTTTGTCTTGTTAGCAGTCGCTGGGTGGAGGAACTTAGGTTGACCCACCAAGCTTGCAATCCTCTCCAGACCGTCTTCGTTGAAGAATTGAAAGGGGACGTTTCGAAGCTCGAGCCAAATGGGAGCTGATGTGAGCTCGGGTTTCGTGGGCACTATTCCCGGTTCCCACTTATCAACGAACATTGTTTGCCCCTCGATCTGCCATAGCCTCTGATGGATAACTCTCTGCCTAGTTCCAGCGTTTGGAATTCTGAATAGAAATGCAAATCCTTCCATTTTTGAAACTGCTATGTCTCGGTACTGCTTGCTCCATATACCATTTACAATATTATGGAGAGTGCCTTGAGACGGGGGATCAGAGTAGAATTGGCCTAAGACAAATGGCTCCCATGATTTTCTGTTCTTCTCTATCACTGAGTTAGGAATCATGACGCACGCTTCACCTGAAGGGAGCGTGAATGCCTCTCCTTTCTTTGAGAGCCTCTTTCCAAGCCCTTTGGCATGCGCACACCAAGAGTCAGTTGGATCAGAGTTGGTGCTTTGTTTTGCAGCAGGCTGCCCGGGAGGAATTGGCGATTCTTTCGTGACTGCTACCACAACTGTTTCGGGTTCCTTTGCCTCTTCCACAATCGTTGGAGGCTTAGAAGCCTCAGCCGGGGTTGAGAGAGTGTTCAAGTCTGCAGCCTTGCCTACTTCTGGGACGTTTGCTGATGGTGAGACTTCCACTGGCGTGCTCAAAGTCACTTGCTTGGCACTGTCGGTGGTTGCTGTAAGAGACTCGGATCCGTTGAGCTCCTCAATTGAGATAGCTAGAACGTCGGAGACCGTAGCAGAGGAGCTGTGTGACAAATCAGCCGAGCTCGACTCCAGGTGGGTAGATCCTGTGACATCGCAAGCCGGAGGAGGATCCGCCGACATAACGGCGATCTCAGCCTCTTTACTCGGGATGATGACCTGAGCCGGATCTAGATCTGGCGAGACATAGGATTGTTGAGCAACCTTCGCGACGGAGCCGTCGATTGGTGCGTCTGAAACAACCGTTGTGTCAGGGGACGACGAGATCTTGGTATCAGGGATAGGGGATTCCTGAACAAGGGACTTCGGGGTCGATTTCCCCGGCGATTTAGCCGGAGTTCTTTTGGGTTTCTTCTTCTTCATCGGTTTCGTCGGAGAAGCAGATGACTCACTGAGACACCGACGTCGGATTAGACGCCGTTGAGAAGCCGACGGCGGCACTGTTGAGTTTGGGAATCGCCTAAAAATCGCACTTAGAGGAGAGAGAATGTAGCCGTTGTGTTTTCGCTTCTTTCTTCAGTCGTTTTTTCAATTTTCAATTTTCATTTTCGCTTCACTTCTCTATTCCAAATCTCTTTCACTCTTTTGCTAGTTTAAGGTTTGCATTGTGTTATTTATAACTTGACATTTTGTTATACAATGATGATGACGGTCTCATCTTATTTTCCATTTCTGGGAGAAATATATATCTATCTTATTAAAACAGAAACATTCTGTTGGACCTAACATTTATTTTGTAAGTTTTTAAATTAAATACACATTTATACTTTATAGTTAAACATACATTAAATCACTAATGTTCATTTCTTTATACTACTATTCATGTTCCCAAACAATATACTTATTTCTTTATACTACTATCAACGTTTCCAAACAATATACTTATTTCTTTATACTAACCGATTGAACTGATGGATGACCGATATATAATCTAATTGGATTTAAATTGTAATAGTTTCATAATTTGTAATCTTATAATCGAAATTTTAAAGTTCACTATTTTGAAATTTATGAAATTATGACGTTTCTACAAAAATTTAAAGAAAAAATGATATATATAAAATAATTAAGATTAATTATTGTATTATTTGGAAACATTGATAGTAGTATAAAAAATATATTGTTTGGAGTGATTTTTAATATGAATATTTTAGAAACATAAATTGAATTGTCAGATCTCCGGATTAACCGGTATAATCACAATCGGGTTGAATTTAAAAATACTGATTTAAATGCAAAAAAATTTTAAATACACACTCTTTAAAAATTACCAAAATATTTGTTAAGTTATTAGTGGAATTTTTCATCGTAAAATATCCCGCGCTTCAAAAGCGCGGGTCAAAATCTAGTATATATATATATTAGAAACATTTCTTAAAGCAAAAATAGAATATAAAAAGCATGAAGCAATCCATCAATGCAAAACGAGAAACCAAAAAAAGCATCTTCTCTTCTAGTAGCTTTTTTTTTTTGTAACAATCTTCTAGTAGCTATTAATATGATCATTGTCTCCGAGATGCCCGCAACCTCTTTCCCCTTTCAAGAGAAGAGACAAATTTAGACATAGGTTTTATATTTTCTTCTGTTGGTTGGTTGGTGCATTGCAAATTACCGGTTGGAAGTCTTTAGGGTTACAAAGTAGTTTCTTCTCTTTTGGCAAAAAAAAAAGTAGTTTCTTCTTCCCAAAGTCTTTGGGGCTTATTAAATTATTTTTCTCTTTTCAAAAGTTATATGGGATTTTGTAGCAAGAAAGAAGACAATGTTTCAGAAACTCACCTTCTTTCTAACTGTTCTTCTCATTCCATGTTTTCTCATCTTTAGCCCTGCTTCTGCCCTTAAGGTAAAGAATAACAATATGTGTATTCTCAAGATCATAAATGTGGTTTGAATGTATCATAAATGTGTTGATATTTGTGTTGATTATTAGGAAGGAGAAACATGCATCGTGAGCAAGAATTGTGATCCAGGACTTCACTGTGAATCCTGCCTCTCAAGCGATAATTTCCGACCTAGATGCTCCCGAATGCAAACCGTTAACCCCACCTCTAAGGTTCTTCTTTTTTTTTCTCTCTCTTTTCGTTTGACCATTTTAGATGATAGTGTATATTTTGATTAATCGATTGATTTTTTATTTGTTTCAAAAGGTGAAAGGGTTGCCTTACAACAAATACACATGGTTGATGACACACAATTCATATGCTCGAATAGGTGCAAAATCAGCGACAGGCTCTATGATTCTTGCTCCTTCCAACCAACAAGATTCAATCACAAGCCAACTTATTGTAAATATTCTTCACAATATAACTCATTCAAAAGTTTCATTCTTTCCTAAGGAAAAGAAGTTTAATTCTTTAGATAAACCCATTTCAAAAGCATCATTCTTTAAATTTGATGCCCTTTTATTTTTGAGAAATACCCAATGATAACACCAAAAGTATTCTTATTCCAAAACACACACAAAGGGAATAATTCCTAAATTATCATTTAAAAGTTAAAAATATTTATATTTGAATTTAAGGTATAGTGATTAGAGATTAGTATTTTTGAGTTGTGAGAGAATAATGTTTTGAGTTAAAACTAATTTAGTTACCTTTTAATAAATAATATTTTTAAGCGATCTAAAGGAAGGATTCGCCTTTTATTCTATCATGTGGGTTTGCAGAATGGTGTTAGAGGTTTTATGCTTGACATGTACGACTTCCAAAACGATATATGGCTTTGCCATTCTTACGGCGGAAATTGCTTCAATTACACGGCCTTCGTAAGTTCCATAGATTCTCACATGAGTCCATCGGTTCCAATATAAATAAGCATGTTTCTTATCGTGTTTTTGGTTCATATGTAGCAACCGGCGCTTAACATTTTACGCGAGTTTCAAGTGTTTTTAGACAAGAACAAGGATGTGATTGTGACGCTTATCATCGAGGACTACGTGAAATCTCCCAATGGTTTAGGCAGAGTGTTTGATGCATCTGGCTTGCGAAATTTCTGGTTTCCGGTAACAAGTATGCCTAAGAACGGAGAAGATTGGCCTACCATCGATGAAATGGTAACTAAGAACCAACGGTTGCTGGTTTTTACGTCAAATCCTCAAAAGGAAGCTACGGAAGGAATCGCATTTTTATGGAAATACATGGTAGAGAATCAATGTGAGTCCATCTCTATATTTTCCTAATAGATTTATTTATACACTATATTATTATTAGCATTTTAAAACTGATATGATGTTTTGTTTTTAGATGGAGATGGAGGCATGAGGCCTGGAGTATGTACCAATAGACCAGAGTCAGCTGGTATGGGAGATACATCGAGATCACTAGTTCTGGTAAACTATTTTCCGGACACTGCGAATTTGATGGGATCTTGTAAACAGAACTCTGCTCCTCTTCTTGACACCATCATGAAATGTCAAGAAGCCTCGGGACAACGCTGGCCTAATTTCATTGCAGTTGATTTCTACAAGGTATGTATAATGCGGTTAGGGTTTGGTGAGATTTGATCTGGTTTAAGTAATTTTATGTATATGTGTGGTTTAGAAAAGTGATGGTGGAGGAGCTCCAAAAGCAGTAGATGTTGCAAACGGCCGTTCACTTTGCGGCTGTGACGACATAGCCGCTTGTAAGGTTAGTATTCCTTCTTCTTTTTTTAACCACTAGAAGGTTCTGAGTCCCAAAGGTACGTAAATCCTCTAGAGTGAAGTTCAGACTATATTAAATCTAACTCTCATTAGAAGATAAAACTTCTCCCAACGGAAATCGAAAATCTGACCCATTAGATCCAATACTAGATGATTTTTAACTAATCGTTGCTAAATAGAAAGATATAATGGTGATAGGTTTCAAACCTGTGATCTTCCGCGTTATTATGGATTTTGCATGTTATTGACAAATGTTAACGTTGTGTATGCAGGAGAACATGCCGTATGGGACGTGTGAGAAACGTGAAGAAGAGCCGAACAAACTTGATTCGAAACTCATGATGATTGCTAGACTTACAGCCGATGCTACCAAACCGACCCAACTGGGGCTTTCTGTGTTTGTTGTAACCTTTGTCTCACTTCTCTCATTTTTTTGACATTGATGGTTACGTTATATACTAACTAATATATGTTCCGGTTTCGGTTCGCAAAGAATCAAACCCGATTAAACTCGGTACCAAGTCAAAACTTATTTTACTTGTAATGATACACACACATTGCATTTATTCAGCAAATCACATTTGCAATATAAAAATAAACAAGAATTATCCATAATTACGTAAAAACAATTTGGTTTTGCCTAGAGATTCCGAATCCGGTTCGGGTTAAGAGCATGGTAAGATACGGGTGGCGAAGCCTGACCGTCTAACTTTTCTTGCTCCGGTTTAATCCGGTGCGGAGCCTTGTCACAAGGCATATAAAAGAAAGACTCGGAGTTAGGACACTTCTGTTTCCGCATGAAGAATTTTGCGCACTCCCATGGCGTTCTCTGATAAGGAAGATCTAGAATACAGTTCATGCGAACGTCTAGAATCTTCTTCTTGATAAGTTCTCTACATTTTGGACCAACCTGCGTGAAGTAATTGAACGAGAGTGAAACGTTCTTGAGTGCTGAGAGCTCGCATACGATCTCCGGTATGGTACCGTAGAACTTGTTTCTAGCCAAGTTGAGCTGTTCCATCTTGTCTAGGCATCCGAAAGAGTACGGAATCGGACCGGTTAGCTGGTTAAACTCGACGTCAAAAACCGTAGCTTGGTTAAGCTTCCCGATTTGGTATGGTAAGCAACCGGTTAACTTGTTATTTAAGAAAAGGACTTCTTGTAGGGACTTGATGTCACCTATGCTTTCGGGAATAGGACCCGTGAATCTGCATCACGTCACATGAAAGTCCAAAGAAACTTCTTTAGATAATTAATTTCTATAGACATACATACCTAACCTACTCTCTGATCTGTTCTTTCTAACAAAACAGACTAATTAACTTTTTAAATGAAGAATTTCGTCAAAAAAAAAAAAACTTTTTAAATGAAGAATCTTGGATTACATATCTAAACTATTAAACACCATAATACTCTTTCTTTTTCAAAATATAAGATTTTTGATTTTTTTAAATCTGAAATGTTTTCAAACTTTTGGTAGTTTTTAACTTCACTAAAAATGTGAAACCAATTATACTTTATGGTGTATTTTCTAACTGGGTGAATGTATATTTTTAAGGTAAAAGTAAATTTCTTAGCATGTTTTACCTAAATATCATATATTTTGGAACATACTGTACGAAGTAGATTTTTGAAACCTTTTTAGATTTCATTCAATGAAAATAAAGAAAGAGCGAAGCTCTTGTGACCTGTTATTAGCGAATGTGAGGTAAAGAGCAGTGATGGATCCAAGATTCTCGGGAAGTCTCTGAACAAGATTGTTGTGGTTGATGAACAAGACGTCTAGGTCAAGATTGAAAACCTGGGGAGGAACACAACCGGAGAAAGAGTTGAATCTGAGATCGAGGAACGTGAGATTTGTTGCTTTTAAGACAGAGCTTGGAAACTCCCCTGAGAGCTTGTTGTTGCTGAGATCAAGCTCGAATAGGTACTTCAAGTTGCTGACTTCGGGAACAGAACCCACGAAATTGTTGCTGTTAGCGTGGAAGATGGTGACTTCTTCTAACTTGTTGAGAAAGTTATCTAGCCTTAGTTGCTTGCCTCCCAAGTTAAACTGGTTGAACTGGATGCTGGCGAGTGCGAGATCGTTTGTTCCCGGGAACTTTGCGCACTCGAGTCCTATGTATTTGTCCTCGGCGCAAACGTCGGTGCCTACCCATGTTTTGAGTATCTTCTTTGGATCATGTTCGACTAGGCTTTGGAACTTCTTGATTACTGGATACACTTTCTCTATTAATGGACTAGAGAATTGTGGCGGCGGTGGCGGTGAAGGAGGAGGACAGTGTTCTGGCTCTGGAGGGGGCGGTGGAGGACAGTCTTCTGGCCTCGGAGACGGCGCAGGAGAATAGTCATTGGAGCTTTCACCACCGCCGATGATGATTTCGAGAGCGTTTCTGTGGCTGTTTGCTGTGACTAGATTTGAAAGAAAGTGAAGAGACAGAATCAAGAAAATGAAACAAGAGGAATGGTGATAATTTGAGGCCATTGGTGACAGATTGATGCAAGCTTTGAGTATTGGCGTAGAGATAGATTATATAGAAAGAGTGTTTGCTAAAGTGAAGCTGAGAAGTCAATGCGGATGTATTATTCTTGTTGGCAGCTCTAGAGAGCATATAATTAGTAAAATCTAAAATTGAATTATTCGCTAGAATGAAAAAATATTAATGTAATTAAATGTCAATATTATAATGCCAAAGGGTGGTTGCATACATGTGTAACTTCGTTGGTGTTATCATTTTTCTTCCGTCAACGGCTATTCTAAATGATTGTCCTACTAATATTAAAAAGGTGACATTATTCTTTAGTACGAGTGGCAAAAATATGAGTAATTAATATGTGCAGAAACTATATTATTCACGTTAGGTGATTATAAAATTATAAACGTTAGGTTGAATCGAGCAGAGAACCAGTAACCAAAGTGATTATAAAATTATAAACGTTAGGTTGAATCGAGCAGAGAACCAGTAACCAAATTGATTTTAAAATGATGTCGATCGGTTCAACGTGAATAACCAGACCAAAACCGAAAACTTTGGTTTGGTTCGTTTTGGTAGTAAGACTTTATCTTGAAACATCGTTAAATTCATTTTTTACAAAAAGACATAATTAAATTCACTTTTCAAATCTTTTCTTTTTAATATATAGAGTATATATATGTATGTAATAATTTATTTTTTGAAATTTTTTTACATTTAATTTGTGATTTTATTTTATTATTAATAGAAATCTATTGTAGAAAAAGCTTTATTTGAGAACAGAACAAAGATGAATTTGTTCTTCCAAAAGTCAATGGAGCCACGACAGGCCTTGACTGTTATCTTCCCTCTGACCTCTTCTTGTTAGCAATGTGAAAGCATCATTGGCTTTTTCTTTGTTGAGTTCGTCGTACTCGTACGTGGTGAATAAAAAAGAAAGAGAGAAGAAAACTAAAAGAAAAAAAAACATGGCGTACTGGTGGGGGTGGTGGAGGGAACCGAGCATTTATGAAATGGCTGAAGCAGGGTATACGTTGCTGTACGTCGGTGATATTGAGCCGACCGTATCGGATTCTGTTCTGTTCGATGCGTTTTCCCAGGCAAGTCAAGTGGGTTCTGCTCGTGTTTGCGGAAATTCTATCAGCGGGAGATCTCTTGGCTATGGCTACGTTGGCTTTCACCATTCTCGTGATGGTAACTTTTGATTTTTTGTTTTTACTGTTTCTATGTTTCTACTTCTGATTTTCTTATTTGGTCGACCGGTTGATAGCACAAAGAGCACTAGAGATGATGAACGGCGCTGCTATTAATGGAAAACACATTAGAGTTATGTATCATGTCCATGATCCAAGTCTTCTTCGAAAGCCCCGGGTTGGTTGTATATTTATAAAGGTATACACATCGATCGCTTTAAGTGAAATGTGAAACTCTAAAGAATAGAATTTTTTGTTTCTTGATCTCCAATCTGACATGTTTTACAGAATCTTGAAGAGTCCATCGACCACAGAGCACTCTGCGACACATTTTCGAGCTTTGGGTCCATTCTAATATTCAAAATGGCTACTAATAATGACACTGGTCGGTCGAAAGGCTTTGGTTTTGTGCAGTATAAATGACAATGAAGAATCAGCTCTCAAAGCCATTGGTTATTTGAACGGAATGCTTCTTAACGATGAGTCAGTATACGTTGGACCGTTTCTTCAGAAAGATTCTCCATACGATAAGGGGTTCTTCACTGATATTTACGTCAAGAATCTCTCCGAGTCATTGGCTGATGAAGAGCTTGAGAAGATTTTTGGAGAGTTTGGACCGACGACGAACTGTCTGATAATAAGGGAAGGTGAAGTTTGTCAAGGAAAGTCTAGAGGCTATGGCTTTGTTAGCTTTGAAAAACCAGAGGATGCTGAGAAAGCTGTTGAGGCTTTAAACGGGAAGAAGTTTGAGGACAAGGAGTGGTTTGTCACGAAATCTAAAATGACGTATAAGAATGGATATAATTTGAAGCGAGGCTTGAAATATTCTATCAACATATCTCAGGGTTTGATCTACTTGTGTGTTAAAAAGCTGCATAAAAGCGTAACTGATGAAACCCTCAAAGACTATTTCTCTCCCTATGGAACTATAATGTCATGCAAGGTTTGTTTGTACATACATATATAGAAAATCTCGAGGATATATATTCTAGGTATAATACGTGTGGGTGTGGATAGGTCATGCGAGACTCTAGTGGAGTGAGTAGAGGATCAGGTTTTGTTGCGTTTTCGAAACATGAGGAAGCTTCTAAAGCTGTAAGTTTCTTAGATACACACACATGCATGCACATATAAAATGCATCACGTTACTTGAAAATTGAAATAGAGAAACTAATTAGTGGTTTTGTTTTCATGTATTCAGATGGAGGATATTAATGGAAAAATGAAGATAAGAAAACAAGTTTACATGGATCTAGCTATATCACTTGCAAATGCAACTCCAGACCAGCAGAGAACCGTAAGTGAATATGTTTTGTTTAATTAACTTCATAACTATACCCTTGTCTCTTTGTTTTTGTTGTGTTATTCTTCTAAGAAATGAAATATGATTTGTACAGATGCTAGGTGAGAGTCTTTACCGAATGGTGGAACAACTTGAGCTAGAGTCAGCAGCAAAGATCACAGGAATGCTTCTTGAAATGGACCAAACCAAAATTCTTCACTTGCTTGAATCCTTAGCTGCTCTCGAATCCAAAGTCGCAGAGGCAATGGAGATCCTGAGGACTGTAAAAGAGCAGCAGCAACAATATAGAGGTGGGTCTGAATCTGCGAGTGACTCAATACCCTCTCTAAGCACTGACTCAAAACTCTCTCTAAGCTCAAGTTTTATAAAGCCAAAGCTCAAGTCACTAGCGGGTGTGAACAGAGGTGGGTCTGCATCTGCGAGTGACTCAAAACCCTCTTTAAGCTCAAGTTTTATAAGCCCAAAGCCCAAGTCACTAGCGCGTGTGAACAGTCGACTATCGATTGGCGAGAGGTCGGTCGTGTTGCTGACCAACAGATTTGATTCCTTAGAAGAAGTCGGGGAATGATGTGGTTTCAGGAACAAGTTTCAATATCTGCGGTTGATAATGCTAATCTCCCTTAATCATTTGCAACGTAGTAGCAAACATCGAATTCTATAATGAAAATACTACATATTTCTCACAAAATTTGGTGAGTATGTGTATAAACTATACATACCAAAGAAAAGAAAAAAAGGAGATTATGTAAAACATTTTTTTTGCAACATAAAGTTAATATTATTTTAGAAGTCAGTTTCCTACGTATCACGCTCACGTTAATTCTCACGGTGGTTGATTACGATTATACCATTAATGAATCAAATATATCTAATTTTTATTATTAAACATTTATTTTATTTTATTTTTCCTTTTCTATTTAGGTTTCCCTTTTCTTTTTTCTTCAAATAACCTATACATAAAGAAAATTTATAAATTTAAAAACGAAAATATCATTTATATATAGTGTAATTCATAATAAGGAAATTTCACAAAATAATCTTGATTTTAATGTAAAAAAGTAATCTTCCTTTTTTAAAAAAATAATCTTAAGAATATAATATATATATTTGTAAAGAATTAATCATTTTATTTAAATCAATATATTTCTCATATTATTACCAAATAATTTAATTAGCATAAACTAAGATATCCTTAATGAATAAAATTTAATTTAATCTTTTATTTTCCCTTTTATATATTTCAAATAACATGTATGATAAAGAAAATATTTATGAACTTAAACCGAAAAATAACTTTTATATATAATTTGATTTCATAAGAAGGAAAGTTTAGAAAAATAATCTTGATATTAAGATAAAGAATTAATATTCCTTTTTAGAATGTATTGATTATCTTCTTATGCAATTTTGTACCTATCATCACTTTATTTTTATAATTTTATTTGTGATAATTAACATATTCCAAATTACCAAGTACTACAAAATTAACATAGTCATGGGCTATTACCAAGTACTGCAGTTTGGTAAAATCAATTTATGAATCATATTTTTATTATCAAAATAAGTGTAGTTATAATTATATATTTATCAAATTATATATGTAATATTTATCAATGTATATATGTTATTTAAATTAATGTATATATTTATTAGAACTAGTTCATATATTGACAAATACACATATTTAAAATAAAAGTAACTAAATAAAGTATAATATGAATAAAATAACTTTATAAAATTTTAATTATTATTACAACAATTTAAATAAAATAAAATTAAAAGGTTAAAGTAAACTTGAATAAATCAAACTAGAAAAGTTACATTATGGTTTTACTTTTTAACTAATAAAATTAAAATTTAATACTGAAAATTGAAAATTTGTTTATATAAAAATATTTTCAAAATTTTTATATCTACACATGGTCTAGAAAAACTCATAATTTAAAAGTATAATAAATAAATACATATTTATATATAATTGAATATTTAAGGTACTTATTTAAAATTTAAATACATAATTTTAAATATCATTTTAAAATAAATATTGAATTGAATATTTGAAATACATATTTATGTTTCTAATATTTATATTTGTGATTAGTTTGTACATTCGGATCAGTTCTTCATATTTTTTTGGTTTTTCTGTTTTTCAGATTACCTGTTCGGATTTGGTTAATAATACATTAGTTTTGAATATGTTTTGTACCATCTTACAAGATCCATTCTGGTATTTCTTATATTTTGGACCAGATTCAAATTGTTTTCTTTGTTTCATTCGATTTGGACTTAGGAATACAAATTTTTATGTCCAGATCTATGTTATAAAGGAAATGTGATTATTTGAAAATTTTGATGAAAATTATTTTCCATTTTAAATGTTAGGACTGGGTAAAATATCTGTAAATTTTGATTTAATTTGTTATCTATTTCGATTCGAACCAAGAAATCCAGATATTCGTAACTCTACAAAGCAAAACAAGTACTAATTTACAATATCCGTAAGAAATAAAGCAAATCACAAATACTAATATTTTTAGAAATGAATATCCAATCTGATCCGTTATATGCATATATGCATATATTAAAGAATTATATATATAAGTTATATAAATTTTATAGTTTACATAAGTTTTACAGTATTTTTATTTCCTAAATTTATTAAATTATCTATTAGAATTTTAAAAGGTAAATAAAATATTACTATTTTTAAAAATTTATTTTCTAATTTTTTATTTATTTTATACTGATCGAATCGGATATTCGGTAAAACCTAAATTTTCTATATATCTGGAACACTGAATATTCAGACGACAACAAAAATCGGATAATTTATTATTCAGACGAAAAAGATCGGATTAGAAATACCTTAAAAATCCGAATCTGATTTATGCACACCCCTAGTAAACATGACCGTTCAGGGATTTATAAAATTATTATAATTACGAATTGCAAGCCAAATGGTCTATATATAATATAATTTAAAAGTACATTTTAACAACTTAAAATTAAGATAAATGTTCTTCATCAGGATCGATCCTGACATAAAGCTTGATATATTTAGTACTTGGATTCCTGATTATTTTTCTCTCTTATAGTTATTATTAAATAAATAGTTAATAAATAAAATGAATGCTTCTGGTTAGGTTCAACCGATGCAAATAATGCAGAGTAAATCCATTTGAAAACTATATAACAGATCTTTATACCAAGTACCAGCAAAAGATCATTGTGGCTTCTTCCCCTACAACAAGACAACTAAGAAATATATCGATTTAACGGCTTAAAGTGGATTTAATATTTTGGTTATATCTTCATTAGTTTTATAATCATAGCTTTATTCTTTTCATAGACATCACAAATTATATGGCCCCCCAAACTTAATATTTTCGCAACGTCTCCTTTACTATATTCCCCACTTCTCCGTTCCATTTTGTGAACTTTTGTGATATTATATTTTCTTTTTCTTTTAAACAAGACATGATGGGTAATTAAAGAATGGTTGTGGTAGTAAAAACTGTCGGTGGAGACTGGAGAGCATTTGGAATCCTATGGCCATCCAAGAAAATCAAAAAGAAAGAAAATAATACTTGTCTTCTTGCTAGTGACATGGTGATTGCCTCACCATGATTAACTTATAATATAATTTACTCAGAAATAATAAAAGTAGGTAGAATCAATGTTTAGGCCAAACATTTTTTGTATACTTCTTTTCAAAGGGTCGACACTTCTATATATGGTTTATCAATAATCATGATTGTTGAAATTCTAACGTTGGAAATGTTTATTTTTCTTTTACGCAACCTTTGGAATTGTTTCTTTATTATCTTCTAGCAATATAATTTGCTTGTTAGAAGCCTACAAGAAAAAGAACCGAAAGAAGAAGAAGAAACCCCATTAAAAGAAGAGAAATGGCAAAAAGTAATTATCAAAGAAAAAGTTACAAGACAAATGTCATTGTCATTAGGTAGCACTAAATGTCTTGTGGACTTAATTTAACCCCTTAGTTAATTTGCAGGCACCTAATTCTTTTTAATATTTGCCCTCTCTTTCATTTTTTTTTTTCATTTGCCCTCTCTTTCATTTAAGGGTAGGTATTATCATATTAATAGCCTAATGTAAAAGAAAATGATTGTCAAGTGTTGAAATGGTATTATTAATAGGTGAATTGTATTTTCTTATGATTGTTTATTTAGTAAAATTTATGAAAGACAAGGTTTTAAAACAGTTTCTTCATAAATAAAACATTGTACTATAACTTCAGAATAAAAACAATTGAATAAAGCCTATAATATTTGGCCCCTTTAATGCTTATTTATGATTTGTAACGTAAACAATTAATATCAGAGTCATATAGTCACTTTGATGCTTCTCTCTACCTTATTTCCTTGTGAAGAGATTCATCTCTCCTCTTTTTATTTTGTTGTTGCAGATACTAGTCACACACTTGTTCAAGCTGGGAACTAACATAAAACTATGTAAGAAGTTGCATCCAAACCTTCCTTTGATCATTTACATTTTCTTGGGTCTTGTTCTTTGATTATTCTCAGTTCAATGCAGAGTTTGATGTTTAAGTTTATGCTCTATCCCAAAATCTTACAGAGAGAATGGATGCAAGCCAGTGGCGATCGAAGAAGAAAATAGAATCTGCAGCAGAAACACTTCAAGTTTCTTCTAGAAGAAACATCAAACCACAGGTAAATAAAAAAAAACTCTTGCAGAAGTAGCCAAGTTTGCTTCAAATGTTTTTGTCGTTTTATAACTCATGTTCTGTCTTTATTTGCTTTTCAACTTCAAGAGAGCTTAATAAAATGTCTTTTGAGTGATGATTGTGTGATTTGATTTTTTTGGGTATTTAGGCACGTACGGTTCCTCAAGTAAATGGAGGAACTAGAACCGAGAGAGCTCGAAAAAATCTAAACGAGAAGCTAGAAACGGTAGCCTTAAACTCTCCCAAGAAAGATTCTCGTGTGAATCTCTACGCCGACAAAGATGTAGCTGATGAGATGTTCTTGAAAGATGAAGAAATGAGTCTTGAAACTGGGTTGTTGGATGGAGGAGATTCATCTCCTTTTTGTGATAAGCTCCTCCAGCGAATGGAGCTTCTTGGGAGAGATCATGAGGCAAAGAGACTCGATCACCACAACAACTTTAGCACAAGACAAGAAGAACCTGCGTTTGATGATGCGATCGAGATGAAGAGAAAGATTCACACGTTAACCGCTGAGAACACTCAGCTTAAGAAGTCGCTCGTGGCGAAAGAAGAGCTCGCGGCTAGCCTACAAGAGCGTAAGCATCAAGTGGAATCAGAGTTCGAAGCGCTGATGACGAGATTAGACTCAACGGAGAAAGAGAACGCGTTCTTGAGATACGAGTACACCGTTCTTGAAAAGGATCTCGAAGTAAAAACAGAGGAAACAGAGTATACTCGCAAGTCTATGGAGCTAACGCATAAACAGCAGCTCAGGAACGTGAACAAGATCGTGGAGCTTGAAGGTGAGTGCAAGAGACTAAGACTTCTGTTTCGTAAGAAGTTTCCTGATAGGTCGATCTCCTCGGTGAGGAACGAAGGGGAAGAGATGAAAAGAAGAAACGCGAACAATAAGAGTGATTTGATGATGAGAGATGAAGCTCAGAGCCGGAAGCTTAAGTATGATCTGTTGATGGAGCAGATAGGTAACGTTAGAGCAGAGAACAAGAACCTTATGGACATCATTATGAGGAAGAACATGGAGATTAAAGATCTTAGCCGCGGGCAGAAGCCGTTGAGTGCTTCTAGTGAGAGTAGTGTGATTAGTCCTTCTGGTTCAAAGGAGATGAAGTTGCTTATGGATGACTTTAATGAGATGGAGAAGTTAGCTATTGTTTGTACTGAGAAAGCTTCAAGAGAGGAGGATGATGCTGAGAAAGACGACGGGTCTTTCGATTGGATTCAAGTTGTTTTGAGTGCTGTATCAAAGCAAGAGAGGATATCGAAACGTGGTGTTAAAGAGTTGTTACAAGACATCAAGATTGCTTTGGGATGTATGGATGATGATGATCCTCTCTGCATCACATGGAAATCTAATGTGGAATCAGGTCCAATGACAAAGGATGAGATCAAGAGACATTTGGGTCTAACAGCAGCAGATAAAGTTGAAACCGAACTGAGAGGTAAGCTTGAGGAAGGTGAGGCAAAGATCAGGAGCTTAGAGGGAGAGGTCAAAGCGTTGAGAGAGAGTAAGGAGAAGGTAGAGGGTGAGATGGAAGCTGAGAAATCGATGAAGGAAGATCTTGATACACAGCTACACATAGCTGAAGCTAATCTCAACGAGACGCAGAAGAAACTGTCTTCTCTTGAAGTAGAGTTTGATTACAGAAAGAGTTGCTGTGAAGAACTCGAAGGGACTTGCATCGAGCTTCAGCTTCAGTTAGAAAGGTAACCAAAACCGTAAACCACTTCTAAAGATCTCAATCGTTTCTCTCTTTTGCTATTGAAATTTTCATCACTTTTGTATGAGTTTTTTGCAGTGTTGAAACAAAGAAACCAATGCAGAGGAACAGAAGCGTGAGTAGAAAGGTACATAAATTCACAGACTAAATATATCAAAATTTAATGTTCATAGATGTTTATTATTTGTTGTCTATAAAGAAAACCGTATCGAGGCAAATATCCGTTTAGGATTTGTATATTGATTATGTGAACGGATAAATTTATAATTTCAACAAATGATGGCCTTTTTAAGACACTTCCAAAATTAACAGTTTTTGTTTGTAGGGATGGGACATTGCAGCAGCTTCTGTGAAGTTATCAGAGTGTCAAGAAACAATAACTAACCTAAGGAAGCAACTAAGAGCTTTATCGACAACAGAAACAAACAGCAATGTGAAATTTCTACACAAAAGACCTTCTCTCCGGGAAAGTATTGAAGACTCAACGGGGAAAGATTCATCATCTTACAAAGCAGAGGATGATAATAAGGGTGTTACTCATAATGATGGTAATAATAACAACGCCTTGATCGTGTACGAACCAGTGGAGGCGAGAGGTGAGAAGATGGTTCCAAGAAAGAAGCAAGGGGTAGGGTTCTTGAAGAGGCTGTTGTTCAGGAAGAAAAGAGTGAGCAGCAAGAAATATCTTGCCTTGACTATGTGATGAATAAATTAAAAGAAAAAGAGTTCTTACAAGGGCTTTGGTTTGTGTCTGTATATATTGGGTGAGTAATGATCTGTGTGTGTATGTTTGTGTTTCTGAGATGTGATGACTGATGAGTGTAGACTCTTTTCTGATTTTGATAATAAAACGAAATGTATCCCACGTAAACCTGGAAACTAAACTGAGTTTCGGCCCATACCTAAGCCCATAAAGAAGATAAACGAACAAGAGCTCTGCGATCATATAAAGCAGAGAATACTATAATGACATTTCATTAGAAAACTCATGGCCACCCAACAAGAGAGCTGTACATCATATAAAGAATGACTTCAAAGGCTTTTAGCATACCTTCCATTTGTTTTTTAACAACTTTTCCCAGCTCCAAAAGCCAATCAATAAGAAGAGAAATTAGTTACATACACTGGAGAAAAGAATCACTATATAAATTATGATCATCAAACCTTTTTGTATTTTTAATTCACATTTTTTTCGTAAAAATGACCACTTTACAAGTTTTCTTTTTCTACTAATTAAAAAAACATATATGACTAAAAATAATTACTGTGTAACACATAATTAATAAAAAAAAAGAATCAAAAGGGGACCACTTCGCTGCAGGCGAGACCATCGGAGTTAGCGAATGAGTAGTCAGGCCACGAGTCTCTCACAAGAAGCTTCAGCAGCTTCTGCCCTTTCCTCTTCGCCCTCTCCGTACACTCACTCTGCACCATCAGCAGCAACCGCACCACCACTCCCGCCTCCACCGCCTCCTCTCTCCACCGCTCCTCCGCCTCGCAGAGCGCTAGCAGCGCTCCCGCCGCGTACTCCGTCGCGCGATCCGAAACCCTCAGAATCGTCTTCACGAGCACCGGCACCGTCAGAGCGTGCTCGCCGAACGCCGCGCAACCCTCCGGCGTCCGGCAGAGCAGCTCCACCGTGGCCAGAGCTCGCTCCGCGTCGCACCTGTCGAAATCCTCCGACGCGAGCCTGTCGATCAGAATCTCCGCCGCGCCGGAGGAGACGGCGATTTGGCGCGTCTTTTTCGCGAGGCAGAGCGCGAACAGAGCTTTGGTTCCGATCTTGAGAGCTCGCCGTGTGTGAGACGTAACCGGATCACCACGTAGAAGATCGAGAACTCCTTCGAGTATGGACTCGGAGTTCGTAACCGTTCCTTTCGATCCCGTCAACACCATCTCTAACAACGCCGCGGCGTTAACGCGCGTTTCGACGAAAGAATCGAATAGTAACCGGGTCAGTAACCCGATCCGACCCGGATCCGAGATTATAGACACGCACTGAGAAGAGTCCTTCATCGGGAACATAACTAGAAGAGCGAGAGATTCGGAGACCAGCTCATGAGCCTCGTCGGAGAAGGAGAACAGAATCCTGATCAGAATCTCCTTACCGTTATTCCCCGCGATCAAAACGCGGTTCTTCTCGGAATCGCGCGCGAATCCACGCAAGCGTCTGAGAGCGGCGGCGCGGGAGCGGACGGAGACGTGGGCTCCGGAAGTTGCCGATGCTTGGCTGAGGAGAGTTCGGACGGAGGTGGGATCAGCGGGCTGTTTGGGAGTGGGGATGCGCTCGACGCCGTTGGAGCGGTTGGCGACGCACCATTCTTGGATGAGGCGGCGGAGAGTGTGGTTCGGGATGAGGGTGAAATCGGACAAGGGGGCACGTGTGACTGGGCATGTCGTGTTGTTGTTGTTTCCTGTGGAGGAGACCCATGACTCGATGCATGTTCGGTCGTAGGTTTGACCGGTGCAGACGGTTACCGGGTCACGCATCAGCTCTAGCGAGATCGGACATCTGAAATGGTACGGTATTTGGATTCCTAGATCCAACGGCTCTAAGCTTCTCGGCATTTAAACGAGTTTCGAATGTAGAAACTTAGAGAGAAAGCTGCGAAAGTGTGGAGGTAGAAGGGGAAGAATAAGAGGGAGCTTATCTGGCTATGAGAACACACGTGTGCCATTTATAACTTTGTAAAAAACTGCTGGAATTTTTAATTAAATAAATATGTTAGTAGAACATGATTAAGATGCCATCTACGTAATGTATCTTGTGTGGAAAGTCACATCTTAGAAGTGAAGCTTAAGCTTTATGTGAATGATATACAAGTATTATACATCTCGTTATGATAATCTTACAAGTTTATTTATGCTGTATTATACGTCCAAAACATTATAGACGTCGCATATAAAATAACAAGGTATTAATATTAGTTTGTTAGATATACAATGCTTGATTTCAGCTAAAAAACGAAAAAAAAAAAAACATACGTCATATGAAAGGTTGAAGATGAAGTATTTTGTATTTTTTTTACTATAATATACTACAAGCTTAATGCATCAGGCTCGGGCGTTAAGGTATGTATAAGACTAGAAATCCCAATTATCTATAATCATGACAATTCAAACTTTTTCAATTGAAAGCTTCGAGTTACAATCGCTTTTGGTCTAGACAATGATCGAATATCCGGATTTTAAAAGTTATTTGTGATTTGATTCGTATGTTAGAGATATCTAATTTTCTATTTGTTTTGTTTAAGAAAAATACATATATTCGAAAAAACGAACATCAAAAAAAAAAAATAGATATTTGCGGATATTTACGAATATTTACAGATATCTTATATGTTTTGATTAATACAAATAATCTTAAAAATTCAATACAATTTTTTTTTGTAAAATACTTTTTTGCATGATATAATTATAATAAAAGTTAAAAGAAGTAGTGAATCCATATTTTATAAATTTTTAAAAATTAGTAAACAATTATAATAACACAAAACTAAAAAACGTTATAATTATCATAATTTTTCTCTTACTTTTAAGTAATATTTTATATAAGTAATATTGTGAATAGAATTTGTCAAATCATATGTTAGAATAATAATTATATAATCTATACATTTAAAACTTTAAATAATATCAAAATATACATGTATTTAATATATTTTTTGATTGGATATCCGCTTCCTAAAATTTTAATATTTGTGATTTACTTCGATTTTAACAAATACTGATTTTTTAGTATTTTCTTTACTTCGAGAATTTACAGATATCTGGAATTTTTGGATTGAATCAAAACGAATAACAAATCAAATCAAATCAAATTTAGCGAATAAAATGTCCAACCCTACCAACAACCACAAAAACATTGATGTATAGATAAGGCTGAGCATTTTATCCGTTAAATTTGATTTGATTTATTATTCGTTTCAATTCGATCCAAAAGTTCCGGGTATCCGTAAACTTTTGAAGAAAGCAAATACTAAAAATCAATATCAGTTAAAAGCGAAGCAAATCACAAATATTAAAATTTTGGGAAGTGAATATTCGATCCGGCAATGTATAAATACATGTATATCTTGATTATATTTAAAGTTTTAAATGTATAAAATTATATAATTATATTCTAATATATGATTTGATAAATTATATTCACACTATTAATTATATAAAAGTAGTACATAAAAGGAGGAGAAAAAAAATATGACAATTATAAAATTTTCTTAAATTTTGTGTTATTATAATTGTTAACTAAGTTTAAAAAAATTACAAAATATATAGATTCATTATATCTTTTAATTTTTATCTTATATACCATGCAAAAAAATATTTACAAAACAAATTTGTATTGAATTTTTAAGATTATTTGTATCAATAAAAACATATTAGATATCCGTAATTATTCGTAAATATCCACAAATATATATTTTGAATATTTGTATTTTTCGAATCAAAGCAAATAAAAAAAATTAGATATTCCTAACATACAAAACAAATCACAAATACCTTTAAAAAACTCAGATATCCGATCCGTGTCTAGGGATATGTATAGTATACAAAATTGAAAATCAGGTCTCTATTTATATAAACAGTAGATTATGTATAGTATACAAAATTGAAAATCAGGTCTCGATTTATATAAACAGTAGATTTTGTTACTATAATAATAATGGAATTTGGTCAAACTAAATCAGTGAATTGCAAAAGACTAGGAACGATGAAGGTCCACCACGATCCAGAAGACAACTTCCACTTGCTTGTGTTAACATCAAAGCCCGTGATAATCACCCTACCCCATAATAATACAACCAAATCTAAAAAGCTTGACTGTTTTTTTTTTTTCTTTTATGGCAAAATCTTTGACTAGTTTTTGATTCACGTATACTAAGAAAACCACTTCTTTTTGCACACATCTATCAGTGCTTTATTGGTTTTTTTTTTCATAATAGAACTTCAGTCATAGAAACACATAATTCTACATAAATTATTAGCTATTCTATGGTCTTGAATTCATGAGTCAAAAACTAGTCACTAGCTCATAACTTTTATCTCTTGTTTCCTTTAGGTAATGATCCATAAGTCAATGACTATATATTTCAGTAGTCCTCGAGAATGGTAGGTAAGTCGAAACCATAGATCCATTTTGATATGTCACTTGAAAATGTAACCGATAACCATCAAGGAATGGTAGAAACGGATAGGAAAAAAATGAGTAGGAATAAAATTTAAAGAATAATGAAAATAATGATTTTTTATCAAAATTAATAAGAAACAAATATGTTATATAATTTTTACCGTATTCAAGAACGAAGAGGATGAAAAGAAAAAATTATTCCTTAAAAATGGTAAATTGTCTAAGGAATGTTGTGTTCTCCTTCGTTCTCTTGGTCACCACTCAAAGCCTAGACTTCACCCAATTATTTTCATTCGAAGTAGTGAAACTTTAAGATATATTGATGCGTTGGAGTTAAGTAGGATCGAAGCTTCAGCAATAACTTTATTGAGACTTCCGTGTACATAAATACTGATATCAATTCAAAAATAGCTAGGTAACATAATCGCATTTAGATGTCGGAAAAAACATAATCGCATTTAGAAACAATTTTTTTTTGCACACAGACAAGGTATAAAGATTTCTTCTATATACCGAAACAAATGTGTTATAATTTTAATTTTCTCAATGGAAGGGTTTGATATTTAAAAAATGGAAAAATCGCATAAAAAACCTTCAGAGTGGCATTCACTTACACTTTAAACCCTGAAGTTATTTAACTAGCATATCAAACATTCAAGTTGGCTTTTGTATCACTAAAAACCTTCAACGTGGCTTACTTGTTCATCAATCAAAAATGATGACTTGTTGACCTGTTAAAATGGTGATGTATCAGTTTTTATTTTTTATTAATATTTACTTATATTTAATTATAACCCATCTAAATTATAAATATTTAGTTAATATAAATAACTAACAATAAATACAGAAAATGATTTTTTTAAAAAAAGTTGAAATATTTTCTTAAAAATGGAAAAGATTTCTTTTCTAAAAAAATATTTTCATTTTTTTTTTTTAAAAATCAAAAAGGTTCTGAAATTTTCTAAAGAGTTAAGTGAAAGTCAATTTTTTTTAAAACATTGTTTGAAATTATTTATTAATTCTAATTTTCAGAAAATTTATTTTGAAAATAAATATATCAAAATTGGGTTTTAAATAAATATATCAAAACTGTCATTTACATAAATTGATAAATAATTTTAAACAAAATATTTATACTTCCCATTTTGATATATTTATTTAAAACCATCATTGTCATTATTAGTTTGTCAAAAGTCTTACCGTAAACAATGATATCGATTTAAAAGAAAAATTTAGAAAATTTCGAGATTTTGTATGATTTTCAAAAATAACTCAATGTCTTACTAAAAATATTTTTATTTTATTTTGAAAATATTTAGTTTTATTTATTATTTATGTAATTAAAATATATTTTCTAAATAAAATTTTTTGAAATCAATAAATAATTTCAAACAAATTTTTAAATACATATATCAAATTTTGCATTCACTTAACTCTTTAGAAAATTTTAGACTTTTTTACTTTAAAAAATAAAAATGTGAGAAGAAATTTATTTTTTTATAAAAAAAAATCCTTTTCATTTGAAAGAAAAATATTTCGATTTTTTAATGATCTATGATTTTTCAATTTTTATTTATTGTTAATTGCTTTAGTAACTAAATATAAGTAACTATTAATAATAAAACAAAAAAAACTGACATGTCATCATGTTAACAGGTCAACAAGTCACATTTTCGGCTTGATGAACAAGTAAGCCACGTTGAAGGTTTTTAGTGATACAAAAACCAACTTGAATGTTTAATGTGCTAGTTAAATAACTTCAGGGTTTAAAGTGTAAGTGATTGCCATTTTGGAAGTTTTTTATGCAATTTTCCCTTTAAAAAATTATCGAACGAAGACAAATATTCCACGACATAAACATCGAAATCAAAATAAATTCGGTAGGTACTTGAACCGAAAATTTGGGATCTGCCTCTTCTGATTTTAATTATTGATTGTTTCTTTTAAATTTTAGTTTAATTTATTTGCAGATATTAATGCGATGAACAACAAAAGGGCAGAACCTTCCTGTCTTTGCCTTGTCCTCATGGATTTAAAAACCTTTAGCATTGTCCTCATGGGATTAAAAAGCTTTCTTATGTGTATTTTTGTGAGTGACACAAATTTATTTGATTTATAATACCAGTAACCTAATTTTTTAGAACAAATAACCAAACTAGAATTCATGTGCACATCTTTTTACTACTTAGTAGCTATGAAGATGACATTATTAATTGATGACAGATTAATATTAAAGGCAATTAGATTGAGCGTGACAAATTAAAGACAACTAGAAAAAATAACGATTAGCACGTAAAAGAAAACAATGAATGTATGACTGTTTGATCTATAACAAGACGTGTTGTTATGTTAGTTGATACCAAAATCTTGTGAACTCTATTATTAAACCGTAGTTCGTCCAGAACCAACGTATACGATATACATAGATGTCATCAGAATAATTGTCACGGTCTCTCATGCATATGTGGTAATGGAGCAAGTCAAAAAGGTCCAGCTCCTCCCTCGTTTTCTCACCACACTTGCACACTCGACCCATTTTTACTTTAGTTATGAAGGAACTGGGAAGGCTAACCTGAGTTGGATGTTTTGTTTGGTACGGTCGGTTTGATATTGAAATATATTTTTATGTATATGTTTTGTACCGATCTAAAAAGATAGGTTCGATCCATTGTTGCAATATAACTTGACAACTCGTAAAAAAAAAAAAAAAAAAAAAAAAAAAAAAAAAAAAAAAACTTGACAACTCGTTGCAATTCTTGTTTTTCCACTAATATACATATATATGAATATATGATCTAATAATTTTTGTCTTTCAGCCCTTGGTATATATGCCTACTGTTAAGTTCACTCACACGTAGATGTCATATATAGTGTTATAGGAATCAATTAGGTAACTTATAATGCTCGATGTATAAAATACTATGCTAATATGCTTGTTTCAGTTGCTCGACACGTACCATCCATTATTTATTTTTCATAGTGAAGAAACGAGTGTAATCACGATCATTTAAATTCGTACCTCTTAAAAGATAAAATACAGAACTAGTATTATATTTCATGGTTTAGCGTTTTTACATGCACTACTTCTGTAACATCCCTATCCCGGGCCCTTGAGGTCTTTAATCAAATCGGGCTTCTCTACGGCCCAGAACCCGAAAACCCTAAGACCACCAGCTCCTACTCCTTATAAAAGGAGATGCAGCCCCTCTTTTTTGTCTCATTCACAAATCGAGAAGCGAAGCGCTGCAGAGATTCCCGGAGAACTGGAAACCCTAGCCGTCAAGCTCTCTTCCCTGCGCCGCCGTCTTTTCTCTTTTCTCTCCCTCTTCTCTCCTCTCTCCCGCGCGTCTCTCTTCTTCTTCTTCTCTCTCTTCTCGGCGTCCGATCTCTCTCCTCTTTGTCGGCGGCGTGTGGTGGTGGTCGTGGTGGTGATCGCCGGTGGTGGTGGTGATTGCCGTGTGGTGTGGTGGTGATCGGATCAGATCTCGTTTTCTCCTTGGTTCTTGTTTCAGATTCAGATCTAAGTTAAGGTGAGGTGTCTTGAACCCATCTTGCTCCCTTGATCTTTACATTGCTTATGTTGGATCTAGGATTGATTAGATCTTGCGTGAAAGTTAGGGTGTTAGTTCATGATGAAAACTAGGATGCTAGATGAGTGATCATGATGCATAAGAACGCTCACACTGTTAAATGGGACTTAATGGACTGCCTTGTGTTGATGTGGTTATTATTGATGTGGATGTTTATGTGATCGATCGTGTGTCCCATGTCTTGATGTGTGATTGAAAGCTAGGTGGATAGAAAGAAGAGAATATCTTAGTGATTGATGCATGTGAAGTGTACCACAAGTGGTATCTAGGATGTTAGAGCTATAAGTGATAAGTGATTGAGATATGAATGTTATTGAGATGTCTTTTGGTATCAATGCCATGTGAAGTAAAGTGTTTGAAAAAGAGTCCAAGTGTCAAGAGTAGGAGAAGTGTTATGTGTGATCTTGATTATGAGTCTAAGTGGAAGTGAAAGTGAAAGTGAAAGTGGAATGAGTAAAGTGAAAGAGATTGTGTAAAGTGAAAGTGGTTAAGAACGAGGATGAGAAATGAGTATGAGTATGAGAATGTGAAAGTGGAAGTGTCAATGAACTTGTTTGTAGTCCTGTCTGGACCACCGAGAACGGGTGGGCGTCTAGAGTCTAGGATGTGATGTGACCCGTGGGACAGTAGCCTAACACGAGGTACCCACGGGAAGTAATGTGGATGCCTACCGCGAGATGCGGGATATAAGAAGATGTGGCGCCTAGGATCGAGTCGAGTCAATGCCGAGTCGTGGCATAAGTATGGCTATTACGACCGGGGGGGCGGACAGAGCTGATGTGCCAACGAGCTGCAACTCGGATAGTCATTTAGGAAGCTGGAGAGGGGGACGGTTTTCCCGAGAGAGGGCGCCCCTTCCAGGATAGGCCGGCACGAGGTGGGACGTCCGTAAACGGCTATAGGTCCATACGTCTAGGTTGCTTGGTGTCGAGTCAGCTTATTTGTTGAAGTCTAGTTCTTTGAGTGAAGTGTAGTTGAGTATGTGTTCTTTGAGTTGATTGTTTATTAGGTTGTTAGAAATGGTGTTGTTATGAAATATCTTTTGTTGCATTGTTTGATTGTAGTGACTGGTCAGTTCTAGCTCCCGCATAGAGTAATGTTGAGTGTCTTGCGGGCAAGCTGGACTAGAGCCACTTCACTGAGTAATTCAATTGCTCACCCCTCCCATTTCCATTTCCCTATGCGCAGGACTGTAAGTAGAAGTAAATGGATACGGGTGGATTGGAATTTCAAAGAAAGCAATGCGTCCGTCGACTCTTGGGACCAGTAACGGACACGGCGGGTTGCCTTAAAGGGTATACGCGTGTCCATAACTCCCTTTCGATAACTCCGGTCGGGCGCCGGGGGACAGGGATGTTACAACTTCCGTTTAAAACCGCTAATTTTAACCATACTTGATTATCTGATTTTCTTTCATTATAAACGATGTCGTTCGTCGGCGGAGAGTAAGCGAGGGTACAGGCGTGTGTAGAGAACAGTGCGCCTCTCCACGACCCTACTGTCTCCAGTCAACCCTGCACTATCGTTGGTGCACGTGCTTCTCTCTTCTCCCACACGTTTTTCCCAGCTCATTCGTTCCTGGCTATATGTTTTTGTGTTAAAACACAATATTCGAAATACAACTTATAAATATTTGTTTGCAGTATAAAATTGGTTTGATTCCCACATTCCTAACAATTACTGCCACTCTCGAATACGTTTCTTTTTGTTTCGATGTGGAGATTTTGTCCAATCTTTTTTTTCCCTTTGCATTGTACTTTATTCTTTCTTCTCTATCTATGTATATGTTAAGACAGGAAGAAACAACGCGATTGCATGCATGTCTCAGACGAGCAGTAGCATGAACAATGAATCAATGATTAACTAAGTCGACCTTCCCCCCCCCCCCCCCCAATTACCATTGACATGTAATTAATCATACTTAATTCATTGCAATATCAGAACACCGTACCATTTGAATTTAATAGAACAAGCTTTGGACGTCCAAGGACCCAGGCAAACAACCTATTAGACGACTACTTTCCAAGACAATCTCATTTAGAAAAAAAAAACTATTTATATGCCTGAATATTTTTTTTTTTTGTAAACTCAATGCCTGAATATTTTGAGATGGATATTTGCCAAGAATCTTGAATTCCTAAGTGTTTGCAATAAAGCTTTTTGTTGTCCGGAGATATCCAGTTGACAAAAGCACGAAAATGCTGTATTCTACTTAAAATTAAACACTAGTAACATATACGTTTAAAAATTAAACAAACAAAAAGATAGCTTGTTGGTGCCTATACGATCGTTATTTAACTAGATTAGTTAGAACATAAGAATCGATGTTCAAAAAAAAGTTAGAACTTAGAATCAAAGAGGTTTTAAAGCATCATTATTGGAGGGATTCGGGAAAGTCCCTCCGTTAAGGGACTTAAATTTTTTTTTTGTCAGGATACGGTTAAAGAATGTTCTTTAATTAAGGAACTAGATTTTGACCCGCGCTTTGGAAGCGCAGAATATTTTACGATGAAAAAATTCACTAATAACTTAACAAATATTTTGGTAATTTTTAAAGAGTATGTATTTAAAATATTTTTTGCATTTAAATCAGTATTTTTAAATTCAACCTGATTATGATTATACCGGTTAATCCGGAGATCTAACAATTCAATTTTGGTTTTTAAAATATTCATATTAAAAAAAATCACTAAAACTTTTTAACCGATTGAACTGATGGATGACCGATATGTTATCTAATCGGATTTAAATTGTAATAGTTTCATAATTTGTAATTTTATAATCCAAATTTTAAAGTTTATTATTTTGCAATTTATGAAATTATAACGTTTCTACAAAATTTTAAAAAGAAAATGATATATATAAAATAACTAAGATTAATTATTGTATTGTTTGAAAACATTGATAGTAGTATAAAAAATATATTGTTTGGAAATATTGATAGTAGTATAAAGAAATAAGTATATTGTTTGGAAACATTGATAGTAGTATAAAGAAAGGAACATTAATGATTTAATGTAGGTTTAACTATAAAGTATAAAGATGTATTTAATTTAAAAACTTACAAAATAAATGTTAGGTCAAACAAAATGTTTCTGTTTTAATAAGATAGATTTTCTCTTCTCTTTTTCTTTCTTTTTCAGTCTCTGCATTTAGTGGTCTTTTTTTTTCTAAGAGATTCTACGCATCCCACCAATAATGATGGTCTAAGAAAGAAGTATTTGCCCATGATGTATAGAAGGGACTAACTATAGTCCATGAAATAAGTATTGGCCCAGTTAGTAGAAGATGTCTATTACAATTTACAAGTCCATGATAATCCGACGTATGTCACCGGGTCAGAAATAAATATTATTCAACTGGGCTTTTCTCTCTCATGTATAGTAAGCAAGCGTTAATAATAGGAAAATGATTATATGAAAACTTCAAAAGGATAGAAATGACCCCTCTGTCTTGTAGACAAGGAATCATCAATTTGGAGACTAAACTAACATAAATGATTTTTAAACTCTTTTTATAAGATTTCTTCATGATCAATGATGATCCTTTTGTCTTGCTAAGACGAGTCATCGTGTATCCCCTTATTATTAATAGAGGAGCAAATAATAAGAACAACCTTAAAAGAGTAAAATTATTACAATGTTGCCATTTTGCATAGGTGTCATCCTCACATTTTTCCTCAGCCTTAATATTGATTAATCTTTAATTTACTAGACTAATTACATCATTTGCCATTGGTATGTCACATATTTACAGCATGATCTTTCATTACATTTTAATTATAGTTAATATCATATTATTGATATAAATAACGGCCAATTGCCTCACGGATTTCATGTCGGCCAGAAGATTTAACTACAACTTTGGAATGTACGTAACTGTAGATTTCTTTTTAAAAACAATACGGATTTCTGAAAAAACCAAACAATTCAGCCGGATGAACAATTATATTTCTATTGTATTATTTATGTTTTTTTTTAAAAAATATCAAACGAAAAAAATCAAAACAAAAACACACACATTATGGATGTTTTAGGAAGGAGACCAGCATATAATTGAAATAATATTAAGAAAGCTATGTTAATAATGCATATTTTATAATGCATATATTTTACAAACATCTTAAACGTCCATCACGAAGCAAAGTAAAAACATAACATTTTTTTGGAAACAAAAACATTTTTTTCAAGTTTTTTTAACAAAAACTATATAAATGAAAACGTAGCTGAAACATTCTTGATGCATCGATTTTAAAACGTAACATATGTTCAAAATGTTTCCATAATTACGACCTTAAAATCTTCACAATGAAATTGGCAATATGGAAGTCACGGAGAAATCTATGCTTTCAGGAAGAGGTATTATATTTAATTCACTTAGTTTCTTAATTAAATATGTAAATATTTATGCTACTCAACTTTGTTTTTCCTCTTTATAGGATTGCAGACAATGGATTTTAATTTTACTAAGCGGCGATTCTGATGTTTTTAATGTTTTTAATTGTTTTTCGCTCTTTTGCTGTTTTATTATTATCGAGTTTTATTGTCTTATTTTTTTTTTAATATTATTCAGCACTTATATTATGAAAATAATTATGTCTTATAAGATTTAAGTGAAAGACCCATTCCAAAATTTAGATAGATTCTTTATTTTGAAACAAATACAAACTCATACTATAATCTTATTTTATTCTAATATGTCGATCCTCAACTTTTCAACATAAGACATGATGTTTGTTATTTGTATCCTCTAATGCATATATTCGTGTTATCCTTTTCTCATTTTTATCATATTTTACACATGCACACTATATATGTTTTTTATAAAAGATCAAACGAAAAAGTCAAAACAAAAACACACACATTATGAATGTTTTAGGAAGGAGACCAACATATAATTGAAATAATATTGAGAAAGCTATGTTAGTAATTCATATTTTATAATGCATATATTTTAACAAACATCTTAAACGCCCATCACGAAGCAAAGTAAAAACGTAACATTTTTTTGGAAACAAAAACAATTTTTCAAAATTTTTTAACAAAAACTATATAAATGAAAACGTAACTGAAACATTTTTGATGAGTCGATTTTAAAACGTAACCTATGTTCAAAATGTTTCCATAACTACGACTTTAAAGTCTTCAGAATGAAAATGGCAATATAGAAGTCACGGGAAAATCTATGCTTTGAGGAAAAGGTATTATATTTAATTCACTTAGTTTCTTAATTAAATAAGTAAATATTTATGCTACTCAATTCAAAAAAAAATTATTTATGCTACTAAACTTTGTTTTTCCTCTTTATAGGATTGCAGACAATGGATTTTAATTTTACTAAGCGGCGATTCTGATGTTTTTAATGTTTTTTTAATTGTTTTGCGCTCTTTTGCTGTTTTATTATTATCGAGTTTTATTGTCTTATTTATGTTTTTTTAATATTATTAAACACTTATATTATGAAAATAATTATGTCTTATAAGTTTTAAGTGAAAGACACATTCCAAAATTTACATAGATTCTTTTATTTTGAAACAAATAAAAACCCATACTATAATCTTATTTTATTCCAATATGTCGATCCTCAACTTTTCAACATAGGACATGATGTTTGTTATTTGTATCCTCTAATGCATATATTCGTGTTATTATTTTCTCACTTTTATCATATTTTACACATGCATACTATATATGTTTTTTTTAAAAAGATCAAACGAAAAAAGTCAAAACAAAAACACACACATTATGGATGTTTTAGGAAGGAGACCAATATATAATTAAATAATATTAAGAAAGATATATTAATAATGCATATTTTATAATGCATATATTTTAACAAACATCTTAAATGCCCATCACGAAGCAAAGTAAAAACGTAACATTTTTTTGGAAACAAAAACAATTTTTCAAATTTTTTTAACAAAAACTATATAAATGAAAACGTAACTGAAACATTCTTGATGCATCGATTTTAAAACGTAACATATGTTCAAAATGTTTCCATAATTACGACCTTAAAATCTTCACAATGAAAATGGCAATATGGAAGTCACGGAGAAATCTATGCTTTCATGAAGAGGTATTATATTTAATTCACTTAGTTTCTTAATTAAATATGTAAATATTTATGCTACTAAACTTTGTTTTTCCTCTTTATATGATTGCAGACAATGGATTTTAATTTTACTAAGCGGCGATTCTGATGTTTTTAATGTTTTTTAATTGTTTTTCGCTCTTTTGCTGTTTTATTATTATCGAGTTTTATTGTCTTATTTTTTTTTTAATATTATTCAGCACTTATATTATGAAAATAATTATGTCTTATAAGATTTAAGTGAAAGACTCATTCCAAAATTTAGATAGATTCTTTATTTGAAACAAATACAAACCCATACTATAATCTTATTTTATTCTAATATGTTGATCCTCAACTTTTCAACATAAGACATGATGTTTGTTATTTGTATCCTCTAATGCATATATTCGTGTTATTATTTTCTCACTTTTTATCATATTTTACACATGCATACTATATATGTTTTTTTTTTAAAGATCAAACGGAAAAAGTCAAAACAAAAACACACACATTATGAATGTTTTAGGAAGGAGACCAACATATAATTGAAATAATATTGAGAAAGTTATGTTAGTAATGCATATTTTATAATGCATATATTTTAAAAAAACATCTTAAACGCCCATCACGAAGCAAAGTAAAAACGTAACATTTTTTTGGAAACAAAAATAATTTTTCAAAATTTTTTAACAAAAACTATATAAATGAATACGTAACTGAAACATTTTTGATGAGTCAATTTTAAAATGTAACCTATGTTCAAAATGTTTCCATAACTACGACTTTAAAGTCTTCACAATGAAAATGGCAATATAGAAGTCACGGAGAAATCTATGCTTTGAGGAAGAGGTATTATATTTAATTCACTTAGTTTCTTAATTAAATAAGTAAATATTTATGCTACTCAATTCAAAAAAAAAAATTATTTATGCTACTAAACTTTGTTTTTCCTCTTTATAGGATTGCAGACAATGGATTTTAATTTTACTAAGCGGCGATTCTGATGTTTTAATGTTTTTTTAATTGTTTTGCGCTCTTTTGCTGTTTTATTATTATCGAGTTTTATTGTCTTATTTTTTTTTAATATTATTAAACACTTATATTATGAAAATAATTATGTCTTATAAGTTTTAAGTGAAAGACACATTCCAAAATTTACATAGATTCTTTTATTTTGAAACAAATACAAACCCATACTATAATCTTATTTTATTCCAATATGTCGATCCTCAACTTTTCAACATAAGACATGATGTTTGTTATTTGTATCCTCTAATGCATATATTCGTGTTATCATTTTCTCACTTTTATCATATTTTACACATGCATACTATATATACTTTTTTTAAAAGATCAAACGAAAAAAGTCAAAACAAAAACACACACATTATGGATGTTTTAGGAAGGAGACCAACATATAATTGAAATAATATTAAGAAATATATGTTAATAATACATATTTTATAATGCATATATTTTAACAAACATCTTAAATGCCTATCACGAAGCAAAGTAAAAACGTAACATTTTTTTTGGAAACAAAAACAATTTTTCAAATTTTTTTAACAAAAACTATATAAATGAAAACGTAACTGAAACATTCTTAATGCATCGATTTTAAAACGTAACATATGTTCAAAATGTTTCCATAATTACGACCTTAAAATCTTCACAATGAAAATGACAATATGGAAGTCACGGAGAAATCTATGCTTTCAGGAAGAGGTATTATATTTAATTCACTTAGTTTCTTAATTAAATATATAAATATTTATGCTACTAAACTTTGTTTTTCCTCTTTATATGATTGCAGACAATGGATTTTAATTTTACTAAGCGGCGATTCTGATGTTTTAATGTTTTTTTAATTGTTTTTCGCTCTTTTCCTATTTTATTATTATCGAATTTTATTGTCTTATTTATGTTTTTTAATATTATTCTGCACTTATATTATGAAAATAATTATGTCTTATAAGTTTTAAGTGAAAGACCCATTCCAAAATTTAGATAGATTCTTTTATTTTGAAACAAATACTAATCCATACTATAATCTTATTTTTTTCCAATATGTCGATCCTCAACTTTTCAACATAAGACATGATGTTTGTTATTTGTATCCTCTAATGCATATATTCGTGTTATCATTTTCTCACTTTTATCATATTTTACACATGCATACTATATATGTAGATTAATAATTAACAAATTAATATTATCTACGTAAAACTATTCATTATTTCTTTCACTCCGCGCAAAGCGCGGATCATATCCTAGTTAATGTATTATTAGTTATATAAAATTATGTAAGTCGGTACGCTAGTTAAAATAAATTTCTTGCACGTTGTCCGGCCATTTATCACGTTGCTTATGAATATATAATCTTATCTAACCAACTTTCTCACTTCTTGACTTATACAACATCAAAAAAGAACGATTCAACTTTATGAGAACTACATTTTCTTCTAGACCAAAAATAATAATAACTGTAGTCTGTAACTATTATAGTTAAAACAAAAACATAATACAACATAATCAAAGCTCGACTTCCCGGGAAGATAAAAAGATCCATGTGGTTCTAAAATGACACTTGACATAGTAATATATAAAACTTGGGAAGAACATTGAAATGTTATACTTTTCCTCTAAATTATTGAGCAAGTAGTGAATATAATATTTTACATGAACATACCACTTCACAATCTTCAAAATAATTAATAAAGACTTGGGAAGTACTGTATTAATAGTTTGGAGTTTCACCATAATTTATACAACTATATTGCGTGAATCTCTCAAATTGTGCAAAGAGACGCTATTGCATTCTTCTAAAACACTACACATCCAACCATATTCCAATTTGCTTAGTTTTAATACAAACTGGTTGCGCGGATGTTTTTTTCGGTTGTATATATTAGAACAAAATTAATATATGCGTTAAATAACATATTAAATATCATATTGTATTATATTTATGTTCAGCTTTGACCCACCAACTTTTAAAACCAAATTTTCTATTAGCAATATTTTTTACGTTTATTCATTTCAGATAATATATTATTATATATATACAAAAAAATGTAAGACATGTCAATTTTATACATGTATATGTATTATATAGTTTTGAAGTCGTTATGTCATCATATTATATTTTTAGCATAATTTATGAAATTATTTGTACAAATTTATTAATTTAATATAATGTTATCATATTTAGTTCAATATAATAGTTTCATTTAATATGAATTATTAAAATATTTTTCAACAGATTTGTTATATATATATATATATATATATATATATATATATATATATATATATATATTTAAAATAAAAAGATATCATGATTAAAATATTTTGTATTATTAACTTTAATGAAATACATGTTAATGTATATACATTTATATATAGTTTTCTAATGTTAACTTGTGTTACTTAGTTTTTTAATATATTGTGATTAACGTAGTTCAAAGATTCTATATATATTATTAGTTTTACTAAAATATAAAAATTTAAAGGATGGTCCAAATTATAAAATAAAACATGAAAGAATTCATTACTTTTAATTTAATAGACAAGATAGACTATACTTAGAAATTTTAAGAAAATAGTATACAATTTTTATTTTATTTTATAATAAAATCTTAACTAACATTAATTTATAATAATATTAGACTATTGATCTCGAAATTAATCAATGCTTAATTTTATAAAAAATGTTTAAAATTTTTGATAAGATTTTGTTAGATTTTTTTGGCAACAAATTTTTATAATTAGAAAATAAAATAATTTTATAGATGAAGTTGTTATATATGTCAATTATTTAAGATGTGATATTTTAATTATACCATAATGTTAATTTGAAATAAATGAAAAATAATTTTTTAAAGAAGGTTCATTTAAAAAAAATCACACAAATGAAGTTGTGACTTCTTTTTTAATATAATAGATGAAATGACTCAAGCTTCAATATTCACAGACTTACCTAAGAATGGTAGTATTAATGTCTTAGTAACCAATAGGAGGTCGCATATATGTGCAAAGATATTTTGTTTTATTTGGTTCAAAGCCGGCTTTGAACTCATTTTCAAGAAACAAATGCATGGGGCTATGATTTCCCCAAAAAAATTTGGGTCTGTTTCTCCTTGTTATTAATCTGTATTGTAAAACAAAAGCGTGAGATATGTAAAAAGGTTGTAGTAGGTCTTATTTTAGATTGCAGAACAAGACTAAAGTTTACATATCATTTTTATAATACGAGAATGAATAAGATATTAACTAAATTCTAGTGTATCTACTTTAGAAACACAACTATCTTTCACTCTTTTTACCAGATATACAAGACAAATACTTTCAACTTTTTTTATTTAACTATCATGTTTGTTTGATTGAAATTAACTTTCATAAAATCTTATTTATGATACATGTATCATAAAAACTAGTTGGTTTTAGTAATGCTGTCCACCAGAAAAACATGATAAAAATTCTGATTGCAAAATTTTTGATGGAGGATTTTGTAGAAAGAAAATTAAAAATCTTATTTTCTAATCTTGATAGAGTTTTGTTATCTTTCAGGCTTGTACATTATTTTATATAAATAGATTTAAGAGCCCAATTTTTGGTTTCGTATTTGATCTCGAATATCTTAAAATCGGCACTGATTTGGTTTAACAAGATTATCTGAAACGAGGTTTACATAATAGAGTTTATCTTAAGAGCTAAGACTTAGGAAGGAAGAGTTCCCCTTTCTTTTCCGAGTTGAAATTATCATATACGAGTTTGTAGGGTGCAAGCAACAAATTAAAATAATTGAAAACTAATATTTCATTGGCTGCTGGTGTAACCTACAATAATAATACTACCATGTATGAGACCTCGACTTCAAAACTGTATTTCTAAATATTTTATACTGATACAAAATGTGTTACTTTATAATTTTCAAAGTGCGTGCAGCACATATGGCCATATGGGTCATTGGGGTTAGGCTGGTTACCTAGTGAGAACGGTTAGAAGAGTCTGTAATAAACTACTCTGTGAAAGGTTCAAATTAGGTTTCCAAAACTAAGAAACACCCTGTAAATATTAAAGTTGGAAAAGTTTGTTTATGAAAACATACCATCTGTTAAGGTTTGATCTAAAAATCTAGTGTCTTGATGTAAAAATGAAACAAATAAACTATCAGAGGAAGTTTATCTAAGTTTTAATTTTTCGATATAAGCTACCGTTTAAACAATCTATTCTATTAAAAGAGAAACAGTTTTGAAAAGTCGACTTATATAAGTTGTTTGGATCCTCTTACTAGCTTAACATTTTTGGTCATACAATTAATTACTCTAACTATACACAATTAATAACTCTAACTAACGATATATATGTTTGTGTTACCATGAAAAATTAATGAAAATCTCTAATATTGTGGGATCCTAATAATTGTGTTTTGCGATCATAATCATATTTAAACTACGACCAGAATCAATATTAATGTCCCTAAGATCATAATCATATTTAAACTAAAGTAATATTCCATATCCTATACTTCTACTAATAATATCATTAGACATACTGTATCATAACATCTTACATTATATAGTTTCAAATATTTAGAAAATAAATTTTGATAAAATTATTTTCGAAAATCATATGTTAAAATAATATATATATATATATATATATATATATATATATTATCTTAAACTTAATATTTATAAAAAGTATTATAAGAAATATTAAGAAAGTTTAAAAACTATTTAAAATCCTACAAATATGTTCTATTGAAGTATTAAAAATCTACCAAGTAAATCTTAATCCATATCAATTTAACAAATGAAACTCTTATAAAATTCACACAAAATATAGTTAGATAGTAGATTTGAGTATTCGGGTATTTGGGTCGATTTTTTTCTATCTTGGTTATTTGAGTCCTAAACATTTGGGACCCAAATAGATAATTGATTTTTTTATTTGGATTTAGGTCGGTTCCTTTCATGTTCGGATCGGTTTTGGAATCATAATTTAAGTACATGTAATAATTAAGCACATAATATGTCTAGGTCGGTTCAGATATTTAAGTTCTGAAAAATATTAGAAGTACCTGAAACCTATGAAATGATCTGAAACTTAAAAAGTATTTGAAACCCAATAAATACCCAAAATATATTCAAATACCCGAAAAAAATCTGAAATGCTTTCCGAGATATAACCCGAGAAACTGAAAGTACCTAAACTTTTAGATAAGTACCAAAATATATTTTTTAACAGTATGAAATTTTATATGAAACTTGATATCAGTTAATAGAACCTCTGATAGAATTATATACATGAAAAGATAATACGTTCTGGATTATATATGGCCCATCAGTTTCACCGCATGTCGGAATTCGATATGAAAACACTTTTTATATCTAAATTCGTCTATAAACCACATATGTATCCCTACTAAAGGAAATAAATATTTTGTAAAAATAGAATGTTTTCTTCTAACCATTTAAACATAGATGCACTATTAGTCTGCACCGTTCAGTTTTGGTTTGGATATTTTTATACACTGTTTTCTTACAAAAGATTCATTAAAAAGTTATTTAATTTCAAATGAACCCGCGCTTAAAAAGCGCGGGTCAAAATCTAGTCTATTCTATTAAAAGGGAAGCAGTCTAAAAAAATCTACTTAAACAAGGTTGGTGCACTTTTACCTAGACTTATTTTTTTTTGTCCTACTATTAATGCTTCTAATTATACATAATTAATAACTAGAACTACCAATTTATCTTTTTGTGTTACCGTAAAAAATAAATGGAATACTCAAACCCCTATTATTATGGGATCACTATCTGATGGCGCGGGATATCTAAGCTAAAGTAATATTCGATATCCCATACATCAACTAATAAATCATTAAACATATTATTGTACCATAATATCTGACATTATATAATTTCAAATATTTACAAAAATAATTTGTTAAAACATATATATATATATATTACATTAACTTAATTTTTATAAAAGTACAAAGTAAAAAAATATATTAAGAAAGCTTAAAAACTATTAAAAACCTTACAAATATGTTCTATTGAGTTAGTAAAAAAAATATACCAAGTAAATCTTAAGTCATATAAATTTAAAATTATACAATTTTTATAAAATACAAATAAAATATAATGAGAGAGTAGATTTGAGTATTCGGCTATTCGAGTCGGTTTTTTTGTATTTGGTTCTTTGGGTCCTTGATATTTAGACCCTAATAGATGTTTGATTTATTTTTATTCTGATTTAGGTCATTTTCTTTTATGTCCGGGTCGGTTTGGAATCATAATTCATACATGTAAAATACATATAATATTAGGTACGTAGCAGGCCTAGGTCTGTTCAGATATTTAAGATCTGAAAAATATTAGAAGTACTCGAAAACCTGAAAATTATTTGAAATTTTAAAAATATTCAAACATTCAACAAACATAAAATATATTCAAATATCCAAAAAGATCTGAAATGCTTCCCGAAATATAACCCAAAAAATCAAGAATATCCAAACTTTTATCTGAATACCCGGAATATATTTTTTAAGAATTTGAAATTTTATCTCAAAAGTCTGAAAGTATAACTGAAAACTCAAACCCAAAGATACAAAAAATATCTATAATGCCAAAACATATTTAAAATATCCAAACATACATAATGTACACAAAACATTTCATATACTTTGTATATTCAACTGGGTTTTGGATAGGATCTGTACCGAACCAAAGTCTTCTGGTCTAAAGAAAAAATATGTACATTTCCCACGACGCGGATCCGATCAGTTTTTCTCTTTTGAATTCAAGTAATTCCTAGGCTTAATAGAGAGTTATATATAAATGTACATACTAAATCTTAGATAAACTAATTAATAAATTATATAATTTTAAACATATTCTCTTCTTCGATATAATACATTTGTAACATTGTAACGTACAATAATTCCAAAACAATAATTCATATCAAAATTATCTATAATCTATACTAATAAAGGGATCTTTCGAGGCTACAGAGAGCATCCACATCGTTTTAGAGACCCTCTTCGAAAAAAAACCACGTGGTATGACTAATATTATTATTTTATTATGTTTAGTTTTACATTTTTTGAAATATTGATATAATGTATAGTTTTACATTTTAATATTACTGATAAATTTAATTTCAAAAATAATAAATAATATGTAAATACACAAAACTATAAATGGAAATATTAAATTAAACATATGTAAGATTACCATAATATATATATATATAATTTTGAAAATAATAAATAATATGTAAATATACAACATTAGAAATGAAAAAAAAATAAACTTATGTAAGATTACCATATATCTATATCTATATATATTAAAAAAATCTGCGCTTTTAAAGCGCATATCAAAATCTAGTAGGTGATTTATTTACACATAGTAAGCAAGAAAAAAAGTTAACCCCGTTGAATCTAATTATGAATTATCAACTCTCTTTTTTTTTTTGGGGACAAAGAATTACCAACTCTCTTTAATCTTAAACGCATATAGTATATATTTAATAAAACGAAATTTCCTGAAACCACCTATATCCCCATGTGATGTGACATTTTCTCCTCTCTTTTCTAGATTAAACTATATTATAGTAATATAGAAATAATGACACGTCAGAGCCAATACGAAGAACACATCTATCCCTCTCGAAGACAAAACTTTCCTTCTCTATATATTCTCTGCCGCAACAGTTGCACAAATCTCATTGAAACATAACCCAAAACGAAAGACAATGTCTACTCCAATCACATTTACAACCCTAGCCCTCGTGACCCTCTCGGTGTTACTAGCTTCCTCCTCTCTCGGCGGCGTCACGGCAAAGGTGGATCATCGGAACTCTGAGGAAGTGAAGATGTTCGAGCGGTGGCTTGTGGAGAATCACAAGAACTACAATGGTCTAGGAGAGACGGATAAACGGTTCGAGATCTTCATGGACAACTTGAAGTTCGTGCAAGAGCACAACTCTGTCCCGAACCAGAGTTACGAGCTCGGGTTGACCAGGTTCGCCGATCTGACCAACGAAGAGTTTCGAGCCATCTACTTGAGGAGGAAGATGGAGAGGACTAGAGATTCGGTGAAGACAGAGAGGTATCTACATAACGTTGGAGACAAGTTGCCTGAAGAAGTTGACTGGAGAGCCAAAGGCGCCGTTGTTCCGGTCAAAAATCAAGGATCATGTGGTAACGAGACTTCGAGATCTCTTCTTTTCTTGTTTCTTGAATTGCGTTTGCGTTTTAATCGCTGTTAGTAATGATTTTTTAGGAAGTTGTTGGGCGTTTTCGGCGATTGGAGCGGTTGAAGGGATAAACCAGATCAAAACAGGGGAGTTGATATCTCTGTCGGAGCAAGAACTTGTTGATTGTGACACAAGTTACAATAGTGGATGTAATGGTGGTCTCATGGACTATGCTTTTCAGTTCATTATTAACAACGGTGGTATTGATACAGAGGAAGATTATCCTTATACCGCTACTGATGATAACATATGCAATACCGATAAGGTTTGATCATAGTGCCAATGTTTTTGTACTTTATGGTTACTAAATTTGGTAATTCTTATGAGCTAAGTTCTGTCTTTTTTTTTGCTCTCTTACTGCAGAAGAACACTCGTGTTGTTACCATCGATGGTTATGAGGATGTTCCTGAAAACGAGAATTCATTGAAGAAAGCTGTTGCTAATCAACCTATTAGTGTTGCCATCGAAGCTGGTGGCCGAGCCTTCCAGCTTTACAAATCCGTAATATACTTAACAAAACCTTCATTTAAAATTGGTTTACAATTAATTGAAGTATATATATATATATGTTCTATCGGCTGATCCGATCAGTTTAGGAGGAGAGAAACCCACTTAGTTTTGCAAAGTGGACCAACAACCAACTATCTGACCCGAGTTTGGAATGTCTTCTAACTAATGCTATGGTGTGTTTCTTTCAGGGTGTGTTCACTGGAAACATGTGGAACAGCTTTGGACCATGGTGTTGTAGCCGTGGGATATGGAACCTCAGGAGGCCAAGACTATTGGATTATTCGTAACTCATGGGGATCAAACTGGGGAGAGAGTGGATACGTTAAGCTCGAACGTAACATTAAAGATTCGTCAGGGAAATGTGGTGTGGCGATGATGGCTTCGTACCCAACCAAATCATCGAGCTCAAACCCACCAAAACCGCCACCACCTGCACCAGTTATTTGTGACAAAGCTTACACTTGTCCAGCCAAGTCCACTTGTTGTTGTCTCTATGAGTATAAAAGCAAATGCTATAGCTGGGGATGCTGTCCGCTAGAGTCAGCTACTTGCTGCGAGGATGGCTCTAGCTGCTGCCCTCAGGCGTACCCTGTCTGCGATTTGAAGGCCGGTACTTGTAGAATGGTTAGTTTTTTTGTGTTCTCTCTTATGAGTTAAAGACTTTGTTATTTGTTTAGTTGCTTTGACTGATTCGTTTATGGAATTTTGGTGTGGACAGAAGGCAAACAGTCCGTTAAGCGTAAAAGCTTTGACCCGAGGCCCAGCGACTGCGACCACGAAGGCTACTAACGTGCTTGTGAGCAGCGCTTGAGGAGAGACGTAAAGAAATAAAGGGATCATATTGTTTCAGCTTTTCATCCCTAATGTCCAAGATTCAGTCTATTGTCTTTAAGACAATTCAAGATGGATCATGCTCGTTAGCTTTTAATACTTTATCCTGTGTTTGATTTGATGTAAATGTTTAATAAGTAATCTGATATGAGCTCCATAGCATTATTCTCGTATCCTTTGAATAATAAAAATTTGACCCAATTGAAGTTAACTGAATACTATTCAGTTATAACTTAAATACATCTCTGTAAGTCGAATTTTAGTTTTATACAGTTCTAGACTTAATTAGCGTGTTAAATCTACAAAAAAAAAAACAGTGTTGATTAGTCAGATAACCAAGAAATAGCTAATCTGATTTAATCAAATTCAGATGCTGTGTAACCATTCTCTTCCACATTTTGATTTAATTTCATCCGAGTATAAGGAACACAAAGGCAGATAAAGTAGCACATAGTATTCAAAGTCTTCTTTCAAGTATACCTAAGAACATTTCCTATGATTTATTCTATTTTTTTTTCTTGTAGTGGCGTGTTACCATCGAGGGTGATGAGGATGTTCCTAGAGAGGATGAGAGGTCTATAAAGAAAGCTGTTGCTCATCAACCTGTTAGTGTTGCCATCGAAGCTAGTAGCCAAGCTTTTTAACTTTACAAATCTGTAATTACCCACCAAAAATTTAATTCATCTTAATTGGATATTATATTTTCTTCACACATATTTTTCTCTGTTTTTGTTTTGTCTGCTTCCTCAGGGTGTGTTAACAGGAATATGTGGTATATTTTTGGATCATTGGTGTGGTAGTCGTGGGATATAGATCATCAAGCGGTGAAGACTACTGGATCATTCGTAATTCATGGGGATCGAATTGTGGAGAAAGCGGATACGTTAAGCTCCAACGTAACGTGAATGATTCATTTGGGAAATGTGGTGTAACCGTGTAAGCAATGATGCCTTCTTACCAGACCAGTTCTGTTGATTTGTTGGTTGAGTTTTGATCTGGTTTTGCTTTCAAAATGTGTATTTAAGAATTTTTTTTTTGTATTTAAGAAGTATTTTAATATTTCAATATCTTAAGATGTTAGCCGTTATCTTTAATAAGGATTACCTACTAGATAGGGATGAACAAATTATTTGGGATTCATAACTCGATTCAAGATCCATTCCAATACTATATGTTCCAGAAAATAAGATACCCGAAACTAGGTATTATCATGTATATCAAGTATATATGTTCTAAGGATTTATACAGTTAATCTTTTTCTACATAATACTTTGATGGTATTTTTAAAAATGTATTTGGATTAGATATAGTATCATTTATATCCACATATATCGTGTTCCAAAAAGATAATACTACCTCAAAATAAGATTTTTTAGACTTTAGTTTTGTTCTATAATAATAGACTTTCTATATTTTTAAGGTATTTTAAAATTATTTTAAGACACATTAATTGAAAACAATTGAATTGATTAAATATTATTGGTTTATAGTTATTGAAAAGTGTATAATAAATATAAATAAAAAATTTAATTAAAAACATTGATTGTTTTCTTAATATGCGTGAATTGTTTAGAAAATCTTATTTTCAGAAACAGAGGAAGTACTATATCCACATATATCTGAGGACCCTTATCTAGATTATAATTTTTTTGAATTTAATGGATCTCGAATCAAGGACATTGAAATCTCATAGTAAATCGTGCCCGTCCCTACAAACAATAGATTAAATAATTATATTTTTCTTTTTTTTTTTTGTCAACTAATAATTATATTTTTCAAATGCTCATCACACAGTAACTCATCACACTGCATCCTAACACTGTTCACTAATTTATGTTTGGTTCATTCCTCTTCTCTTTTACTGAGAACCCCACTGGTTGATTAGGGTGAGACTGGATTTTTGAAATATATTTAACCGGTAAAAAGCAAAACACTATTGAATGATATTTGTAGGGACTACCATTAGTCACATGTTTTGTGACTTTACTTTCTGTTTTCCCATAATAGAATATGCAAATAATATTATTAAAATGATGGCAACCACCTACCTACCATTATTCATCTCTCACGCTCTCCACTTTTCTCCACGAAGACTATAATCTCCCACGCTACGCTATAAATGCTTTGACGCTACAGTTCTCAAGTGAAACAAAGCAACAGAAAGAAGCAAAAAAAATGGCTATTCCTATAAGATTTTTAACTATAGCTCTCGTGATCCTCTCCGCGTTACTACTTTCCTCGTCTCTCGGCGGCGTTACAGCGACGGAGACGAAAGGCAATGAGGCGGAAGTGCGCCGGACGTACGAGCTGTGGCTTGTGGAGAACCGGAAGAACTATAACGCTCTTGGAGAGAAAGAGAGACGTTTCAATATCTTCAAAGACAACTTGAAGTTGATAGAAGCACACAACTCGGTCCCGGACCGGACTTACGAACTCGGATTGACCCGGTTTGCAGATCTAACCGACGATGAGTTTCGAGCTATTCACTTAAGGGGGAAGATGGTAAGGACAAGCGATCCAGTGATAGGAGATAGGTACTTGTACAAAGAAGGAGACGTTTTGCCCGAGGAAGTTGACTGGAGAGAGAAAGGTGCAGTTGTTCCGGTCAAAAACCAAGGAGACTGTGGTATAAATGATTTTACAATATTTTTTTAGCGTTATATTTATATTGTGCATTTGCTATATATTGCGGTTGATATCGTGGTTGCGGTTGAAAAAATAGGAGGTTGTTGGGCGTTCGCGGCGGTTGGAGCCGTAGAGGGTTTAAACAAGATCAAGACAGGAGAGTTAGTATCTTTGTCGGAACAAGAACTCTTGGATTGCGACAGAGGGGAAGATTCGGGAAACTTTGGATGTTTAGGAGGTAACGCAGCCGATGCTTTTGAGTTCATTGTGGATAACGATGGTATTGTAACGGATAAAGTTTACCCTTATACTGAGAATGATACCGCCGCGTGCAAGGCCATTGAGGTTTGTAGAACGACCATTTTGAAGTTCTGATTATGGTTTCAATTTAGTAACTTATATATATATATATATATATATATCTTATTTTCATCATGCAGATGGTTACCACTCGGTATGTTACCATTGATAGTTATGAGGATGCTCCACATAACGATGAGATGTCTTTGAAGAAGGCTGTTGCACATCAACCTATTAGTGTTATGATTGAAGCCGAAAATATGAAACTCTACAAATCTGTAATTCTCAAACTTTTCACCAAAAAGCTTGATTTCCCTTGAAACCCAATACTAAATTGTATTTTTTTTTTCTCTGTCTTACTACAGGGTGTGTTTACAGGACCATGTGATCATTGGTATGGAAACCACAATGTGGTAGTCGTGGGGTATGGAACGACAGAAAAAGGTGAAGACTACTGGATTATTCGTAACTCATGGGGAGCAAACTGGGGTGAAAGTGGATACATTAAGCTTCAACGTAACTTCCACAACTCAACAGGGAATTGTGGAGTCGCAATACGGCCTGTGTACCCACTCAAGTCCAACTCAGCATTTGGTTTGGTGTCTCTAAGTGTATGTAAATTGGGGGTTTTATTTGTTTTAATTGGTTGGGTTTTGTTGTGAGATAGACGTTGCCAAGCTCTATCCGAAAGCCGGATGTCTTGTGTTGTTTGTTATCTTTAATTTAGTTCAATTCTCTCATCGAGGGTTTTTGAGAATAATTTAAGACTTTCATGTTCTTCCAGAATTGATTAAAAATATTAAATAAGAGACTTCTCCCCTTCTTTGTGTTATTAGAAAAAACTAATCAAAACAATAAACATAGTGCTGCACCAAGTATATCAGAAGAACCAAACAAGCCTTCCTCCCTTAATGGCCCAGGCGACTTTTGTTACAGAACAAGTCTACAAAGCTTTTAAATATTCGAGTTCGATCATCATCAACCATTTTACATTTGATTTGCTTCAATTTATATAAAAAGAAAAACCTATATTATATAACATACTCCACATGCAAAGATTATCAAAATGTGAGTTATTAGACAAATCAAACAAAATACACTGTTGTAGTAAACCCTCTTGTTCTGCAACAAAATATATCTAAAATGCAACAAAACCATTTTTAAAGAAGATAAAACAATAATCACCTTTCCTTCTTTGTTCCTTTAACCTGTCATTCACACTCCTCTAATCGATCTTAACAGAGGAATAGATGAGCCTTGTGAACCAGAGACAAGCATAGAACCCTATTGTCCCTGTGAGCACAAAAAATGCGTAAGACGCGATGAGCATGTACCCAAAGTAAAGCATCGCCGACACCAGTTTTGTGATTTGAAGCTTTGTGAAGAAGTAGAAGGTCGCGTAGAGGAATAGATACAGAGCTGATGAGCCAGATGTTAGGTACGATCTCCACCACCACAGGTAGTCCTCACTGCAGAGCTGGAAGTAGCAGAGTACTACGGTTATCTCGGCGCAAGTGACGATGAGGATTACAAAGACAAGGAAGAGGAAACCAAAGATGTAGTAGAACTGGTTGAGCCAGATGGATGTGAGGATAAAGAAGAGCTCGATGAAGACTGCACCAAACGGTAGGATTCCTCCAATGAGGATTGAGAAAACCGGGTTCATGTACCATGCTTGCTCTGGGATTTGCCTTGGGATTTTGTTGGTTTTCACTGGGTCATCAACCGCTGGTTTTTTGAAACCGAGGTAAGCTCCAACAAAGACGAGAGGAACCGAGATGCCAAACCAGAGGAAGATCAAGGCGAACATTGTTCCAAAGGGGACAGCACCAGATGACTTTTGTCCCCAGATGAGAGCGTTTAGGACAAAGAAGATGGAGGAGACAACTGCAGGGAACAAGAAGGCTGTTCTGAAGGCGATTCTCTTCCACTCTGTTCCTTTGAACATTTTGTAGAGACGTGAGGAAGCGTAACCAGCAAAGAGTCCCATGAAGACCCAGAGCAGAAGCATGGCCGTCATCAGACCACCCCGGTTCGAAGGGGAGAGAAACCCAAGCATGGCGAAGATCATTGTGACAAAAACCATGCCTAAACATTGGACCCCTGTGCCAACGTAGACGCAGAGGAGATCAGAATTGGTTGGAATCCTGAAAACATCACCATGGACAAGCTTCCATCCTGTCTCTTCTTGAGCTTCTTCTTGAGTCTCAAGCTCGTTGTATCGTGAAATGTCACGGTAAAGGGTCCTCAGCATTATCATCGCCACCATACCAGACAAGAACAGGACGATCATCAGAGAATTGACGATAGAGAACCAGTGAATTTGGTTATCGTTCATCAGAAGATATGCATCCCATCTAGATGCCCACTTGACTTCACTTTCCTGGCAGTAGGAAATCAGATAATTATTGAGAAGGAGAACCATAGCCTTTGTTGCAGAGTACATTTTATATTTAAGTAACTTGCCTGGAAATCAACATCATATGTGAAGATAATCTCCTTCTTTGGTTCGACTTCTTGAGGGGTAGAGGAGCTAACGACCAGGCGTTTTGTGTGAGGATCACAGGTCGTGAGGCGGGTCTTCTCACTCCACTTTCCATCGTACTCATGCTTAATACTAAAAATAAAGGGAAAAGCAATCAGTACAAAAGAAGAGGGAGGCACAAGAGAGAGAGACAAGAAATGCACCTGTAAGGTTTGACTTCAAATCCCACAATCCTAGCAGAATCAGTTTGCACATCTCTGTGATATCGGACAGTAAACGCCAAGTGATTGTGCATAAAGAACTTTTGCTCTTTGCTCTGTGTATACAAAAGGCAGTTTGAAAAAAAAAATCAAAAGCTTATTTGAAATGGTGTTGACAATAATCGAAACCTACTTACCCCTTCATACTGGCCTTTAAGACCAACATGATAGCCAAGCTGATAAACAACAGCGGGAGAACCAGGATCCCCTCTTTCGATTGGAACCACAAGAGGAAGATTGTCGAGGATCCTAGCATACACACAAAAGAAAAAACACTTGTAAGACAACTGACAGAGGGGAAAGCATGTTCTCCATCCATATAAGCAAAGAAAGTTTCTAAATTTGGGAAGTCTTACATGTTGACACGGTACTCATCATCAATCTTGTCTTTGAAGGCTTTGGCAGTCTTGTCATCAAGAGTGACCCGGCAGAGAACATTGCACATCTGTGCGTCCCGCATCTTAAACTGGAGTTGATTCAACTCCACATAGGTTAGAGATATAAATCACAGACTGATCACTTAAAATACAATAGAGAGAGAGAGAGAGAAACCGAATAAGGGGCATTTTCAATGCGGTCACCACGAAGAACTTCTCCAAGATTCTCAGTACTATCAACAATCTTGTTAGGTTGACAAAAAGGAAGGGAGTAATAGGAGTAGGGAAGCTGAGTCTTGATGGAGGTCAGTTTATTCACTTTAACCTTCAGCTCATCACCCTACAAACAAACAAGGAGATACATTCGATAAAAGACCATCACACATTTTAATATCATTCTACTGAAACTTCCAATGATACTCCTAACAGAGCATGCAGGACCAACATTGCGTTTGTAACTTTGAGAGAGACTAAGAACCTAACAAATCAATCAAAGCATCAGAGCACAAATCAATCATCACGTTCTCTTAAGCAAACGTCGGTGCATCATCACCACACCGACATTTCTGTAGCTTTCTCGCGGATCTAATCCTAAAGGTAAATCAAATCAGCATGATGCCAATTACGAGAAACTCAGATCCAGGAGATTCAATTAAGATCTAGAAAGAAGCCTATACTAGAGCGTCTACCTTCTCGAAGTCCTGAGGAGCTACACCTGGGAGGTAGAAAGAGTGAGCTACGTGAACGCAGAGCACAAGGATCAAGACGATCGCGGAGGATCTACAAGTTTTCGATATTCTCCTAAGCTCCGTACCCATGGCTGTGGAAAAAATAAAATCACTTAGATCTGAAGCTCCCCCCGCTACAGTTTCTTTATTTTTTGCTCATACGCTTGGAGACGGATACACGGTTCTAGAGTAATACAGCTCGGTTTACTTCTATGGTTCGGTTCGTTATTTTTCCATTTATATTGTAATTTTTTTTTTAATTTGATTAAAACTGTATAACAAATGATACTTTATAAAATATTAGATACAGCTATGTGCGTTGCAAGGGGTTTTTATTTGTTGTTTTAATTTAATAAAAAATATAAAATAATAAATCATTTTATATAGTTTATGATTGTTTTTGTATATATTGTGTGATATTTATTTAATAATTAAAATCTCGTTTTCATACATAAATTTAATATTTTCATTTTATAATTACGATGTACAGATGAATTGTTATCAACTTTGTACCTAGGAATAGAGAAAATACTATATTTAAGGAGGTGTTAGTGAGACTTACATTTATATAGAGTTTGTTGATTCTAAAAGTTGAGAGATTTGTTAAATTTGGAAAGAGTTGTAGAAAATTTTGTATATTGTAAAAATCTATGAAAATAAAGTAATGTAATGATTTTAAAAATCCAAGAGAAACATGTAGTATTCTCAAAATCTTGTTTTATGAATTAAAATATCAAGAATTCAACTCCCAATAACACTTATTTTAATAGATTTGTAAAATCATTAAAATCTAAACTTTTTGAATAACAAATGATTTTCTATAGAATTAGAGAATCAATAAACCTATAACACAAGATTTTAATGAGAATGTGAGGATCTATAAACTAGTAGACTTGAAAATTCTAAGAATCATTATAAATCCAATTTCCACTAACACCCCCTAAAAGTTTAAGTTGAATCAAACTTAGAAATAAGAATTAGAATGAAATAAAAAATTGAAAATTAAATAACACCAAATCAAGCCACTAACAGCATTATACAGTTTTTATGTACTAAATTAATGTTTAATTAATATCTGATTTATATGGATGAACTAAAACATATTTGAATTTTCAAAAATCTCAAATAACATACTTAATATTTATTTTCTGGCCAATCATATTTCAGCAACCACATCAGTTGTCACGTCATCTAATTTTGCTGACCTATATGATATATCAGCTAATTTTGTTAACGAAGATACCACGTATACATTATTTTGTAAGAACAAAATAGTTGTTTTATAAATTTTTACTATTTAGTGAAATTAACAAAAAATAGTTAAATAATTAAATTTTAATCTCTTATAAGAGATATACTTATAAATGTTTCGATCATGTCACATTACCTTTCTTATAAATATATATATGTAATAATTCAAATTCAATATTAGTATTGTAGTCTAATATTCTCGATTAATCATGGTTGTATTTATTTTAAAATTATGATATGTTAATCTAAATTCTTGAAATGTAAATAACATACTCATTAATCAATAGTAACAAGTTGCAACACTAGATATGAAATTGATGTTTTCCTCCGGAAATGGATCTATTAATAAATTTATACTCCATATGTTTCTATATATATAAGTAGTTTTGAAGGTTTTACTTTGTTTTTTGTTTCATAATATAGATTGTTTTCAAGATCCAGTGGTAAGGAAAATTGGGGTCTATAGCCATGAAAAAAATCATAATTGGCAGACTAACCATTTTACCTAACAAATCTATACACTCCGTTACATATACATATTAATATTGTATTATATTTTCTTTTGACCGGTGAAACCTGAAGATAAAAAATAATTATTATTATAGTGTGATATAATCTGTGGCAATTCAACATCCACATATCCCTTCTTTGTAACTCTTTACAGATTAGATCGACATCGTCACTACTATCTGAGTTCTGAGAATATTTTGTGATCTGAAAACTTTTCCAAGAATCCCAACCTCTCTGCTTTTGAAACAGCCGCTGCAGTTACCGTCGAGGCGGCGGAGATCATCACGCGAGCCGATTCGCCTCCATATATATCACACGGGTGAGGAGCATCACCCCGTTCCATGCATCTATCTTCTCAATCCAAGATTTTTCATTGAGTGAAGACGAAACGTGAAAACCTGTAAGTTTCCGATTTTGGGTTCGATGACGAGGCAGAAGATGAACAGTGAACGTGTTTCTATACTATCTTATGAAATGGAACATAATGTATTTCTTTCAAATTTGGCTATTTTATTATTTTAGTTTGATTCTTGAAAAGAAAGTTCAATCTTGTTTGTTGTTGTTTTATGTTCTATTGATATGAGTTTTGTATCAGTGTATATATGTGTTTATATTAGTGTGTATATGATTTTGTAAAGAGGAACAATATGTTAAACATAAATGAAATAGAATTTTTTACTATATCATTTGTCATCTTTTCTATTTTATATGCTCATGTAAAATTTAAATGCATATTACTGATAATTTGAAATTTAGGTATTTAACTTATAAAAGATTGGGGTTGAAAATTGGATTATGGTTTATAATTCCATGTAGGGTGTAATGATTAGTGACTAGGATTTAGTTTATGAAGATTTAGGTTAACCGCGGATTAGGGTTTATATTTCCGTGTAGGGTTTAGTGATAGTTAATAGGGTTTAATTTATGTACGATTGGGGTTGACATTAGAGCAACTATTACCACCTTTCATGAAGGCATAACCATATCAACATTTGAGAAATATGTTAAGATGATATATAAAGTTCAACTACATTTTCACATTTTCTATTTTATGTCTCATGTAGAATGGTAATGCATCTTACTAATCTTATGGAAGATTAAGGTTAACATTGGACTAGTGTTTATAATTCTGTGTAGGGTTTAATGTTTAGTTGATAGGATTTAGTTTAAAGTTCACTATTCAAATGTTGGGATTAGTTCACCGTGTAGGGTCTATATTTTCGTCTAGGGTTTAGTGATTAGTTGATAGGAACTACATTTGTATTTATACTACATTTGTATCTTTCAATTGGAACTACATTTGTATTTATACTATTCTATCTAATATACATAGTATGGAACTGCAATCTTGGTTTCTCCGTTTGTTTAACGCTGTTTTTTTACACTTACAATTGTTATCTACTCTTCTTTCTGCATCTTTTTTTCCTTTGATTTTGAATAAAGTTTTGTGACGCACTTCCTAAATTATGTCATCGTTATTATGAGACAGAAATTCACCACGTTGTTTGCTTTATGTGTTGAAATCGGTAACCTGTTGTTTAGAGGGATATAACCGGATGAAAGGAAGCCAAAAAGACAGAAAATGAATTATGTCAAAATCATGTCTACTTCTCTAATTTATCACCAAAATTACGCCAATTAGCCCTAAAAGTAATACTAGAAGTGTGATTTGTTATTGGTTCTTTTTTACAATTTAATAAACAGAGGGAGTGATTAAATTAGGGAGAGATCGGCTTTCTTAAAAAGAAAAGAAAAAGAAAAAGTAACAAGGAAATCGGAGAAAAGTTCTTACCTCCGACCGACGGTGAGGGCTTTTTCAGCCACCGTCGGTCCGGTCGTTTTGTCTTTCAGCCCTCTCCTTTAGTTTCTGCTAGTTTGGCCCCATCTGCTTCCGGCGGCGCATCCTCCTCGCGGTGGTCGCTCGGCTTTTGTTCCCGGCGTCGCATCCTCCTTGCGGTGGACGTTCGGTTCCTGCTTCCGGCGTGGCTCCTCTCCGTTAGAGGTGAACGGTCGGTTTTAGTTTTCACGGCGTATAGGCTTGCTGTAGTTGTCGGCGGCGTTATTAGGGTTTGGTTTGTCTCGTTCTTTTTGTTGGTTCTCGGTGTGGGTGGCGAATCGCTTCTTTCCAGTAGGAGATCTCGGGTTCCGATGAAGCTCAGCTCACTGGTGAAGGAAGGGTTTGTTTTGAAGTTGGTGACTTCGATGGCGGAGGATGGGATGAGATCTCGAGTGTGTCTCGACGAAGCTCCCCGTGGAAAAGTCAAGCGAAGAAAGGTTACGGTAGCTACGGCCTCCGGCGTTAACCGGAATGAAGATCAGGCGTACGCCGATGAAACGGAGGTTTCCGGCGGGTCTGCCGACGGTGAGGCGTAGCGGTGTCGGTCGGGTTGGTGTGGGCGTGACGCGTGTCTCCCCGAAGCGGTGGATTGAAACACGTGTCAGCAACACCTCGACTGTCGGTGGGGCATTTGGGCTTGAAAATCGGTTGGGTTTTAGGCCCATTTCGTTTATGTGTTTTGTTTTTTCGGCCCGCTTGTTTTTTGGGCTTTCGGACTTTGGTTGTATTGGGTTTTTACCCTGTTTGTTCTGGGCTTGGGCCCCTTAATATATCTATTGAGGAAAAAAAAAAAAGATTAAATTAGGGAGAGATCACGTGCAACGTTGGATTAAGATCCAATGGTCATGAGATCTAACGGCAGTGATTAAATGTTGACCGTAACTCCCCCACGTGACTTTGGATCTCCAATCCAATACTTTCCCCCAATCTGAAATCAATCCTCGAGCCCTAAAGGTCCGTAACCTCCCCGCTCTTTCAATTTTCATTTCGCTTCTCTTTGGATCTCTGGTTCTCGATCTATGAGGGTATTATTGCCCAGCTCCCTATTCCCTTTCTCAATGTTTTCGATTTGGTCATGATTTGTTTGTATAGATTTTTGGTTCTTTTATGTTGCTAAGTTGGGTCGTGATCGCCCAATTAAATTTAATTTTGATGTTAAAAGTCTTCAATTTTCAGATTATTTATATTCAAGAAAGTATCTAATTTTTATGTGTTGGTGTATTTGTGCAGAAAGAGGATTTGCAATAGCGAATATAATTCACATTCTGGAGTCTAAAGAATCAACCTTTAGTGACAATGTCATCTGAATCACCTACTTTGCCTGCTACGGTAACACCAGATGCTCACCCTCCTCCTCCTCCTCCTGCTGTAGAAGCTGGAAGTGATGATTCACCTAAAGGGGTAGCGTCAAAGCTAACTGCCACTGGGATATCAACATGGGCCAAAAGCTTGAAAGTGCCCCAGCCCTTTGCTTCCACCTCTTCTGATGTTGTTGATAATAACAACAACACTGAAAAGTCCGCCTTTGCGAAATTTACTAGTGGGTTAGGCCTTCGTTTGTCTCCCAAATCTCCTCAACCGGATGAGACCACGGACGGAGCCTCAGCTTCTTCTTCTGCACAGCCCGGTTTGTTTGGGGCGATTACTAAAGGTTTGGTTGATACCTCAAAGAACGCTGTCAAGGCAGTGCAGGTCAAGGCTCGACATGCTGTGTCTCAGAACAAAAGAAGATACCAGGTGCAGTTTTGACTTATACCGTTTAAAGCTACTTCCATGTTAGCTGTCTTCCTTATCTGAAGTTAAGTGTTTTGTTTTTGCTTGACTTGTGGTGTAGGAAGGAGGGTTTGATTTGGATCTGACTTACATAACGGAGAACATCATTGCAATGGGCTTTCCTGCTGGTGATATGAGTTCTGGCTTTTTTGGTTATGTCGAGGTTAGTTAGTCAATTAGTATGCTTGTAATCTGCTCTGTTTTAGCTTTTGCTGCCAGTTTTTTTGTTTTTTAAGTTAACCTGGCAAATGTTCGTTCAAAATTTCAATGCAGGGTTTCTACCGCAACCAGATGGAAGAGGTTATTAACTTTCTTGAAACTCAACACAAGGTAGTACTACTAATTTGCTTTCAAAATTTAGTATTTCGATACTCATATGTCAAAAATAGCTAATGTATCTCTAAGAATTTGTAAGTGTGTAGTCGCGGTGCTCTCATAATTTTTTCTTCTTATAGGGAAAATATAAGGTTTACAATCTTTGCTCAGAGAGGTTATATGATGTATCACTATTTGAAGGAAAGGTATGTCATACTCTATTCTTTTCCCCCCTCTATTTCCTTGCATTTCAACCGACGAATGATATCCTTGGGTAATAGTACCTTAGTCGATATTAAGGAACTTTCTCCATAGATGCACTATTTCAAGTTACTTAACTCCGAGGTAGTTGTGAAGGAGTTAGATATAAAAAGTGGTTCTGTACAATATTGTGATAATTTGCTCATTTCGTACCTGGACTGTTGGACGGTTATCATGCAAAGAACCTGTTGCAATGAAGTGTGTCAATTTTCTGTTCCAAATGATTTCTGTTTATAGGTTGATAGCTATATTCAGATTATCACAATAGTAAACTAGTTGCTCTGCTTCTTCTGCCAGCTCAATGTCCCTAAACTTCTTTTTTTTACACTTACATTTTTGCCTCCAGGTGGCCAGTTTCCCATTTGATGATCACAATTGCCCGCCAATCCATTTGATTACTTCATTTTGCCAAAGTGCATACTCGTGGTTGAAGGAGGACATAGAGAATGTTGTGGTTGTTCACTGTAAGGCGGGAATGGCCAGGACTGGGCTTATGATATGTAGTCTTCTTCTGTATTTGAAGGTAAAGCATTTACCGTATCATTGTGAAAAACATAGTCAAACACATGGAAACTAATCATGTCTCCTTGTCTTGTACAGTTTTTTCCTACTGCGGAAGAGTGCATGGACTTCTACAATCAGAAACGATGTGTGGATGGAAAAGGGCTTGTGCTACCTAGCCAAATTGTAAGCCTAGTTTTGCAATTTATAAAATTAAACCGCGTTTAAAACGTTACTTGCTCTTCCCCTGACTAGTGAGTCTGTTTAATTATTATTGTGTAGAGATATGTGAAATACTTTGAAAGAATATTGACCTACTTCAACGGGGAAAATCAACCAGGCCGCAAGTAAGCTACTTGTTTATATACCTTACCTTAAGGTAGCATACAACTGTGTATTGACATTGTACAATTCCTTTTGTTTAGGTGTATGCTTAGGGGATTCCGGCTCCACAGGTGTCCCTATTGGATCAGACCGTCCATCACCATTTCAGATCACAATGGTGAGTTGGGCGACCATTGTTTCATGACAACTTGCTAGTATCACCCTTAGCTAATATCTTCTTCTACCTTATATGCAGGTGTTCTCTTCACCACCAAAAAGCATCTTCGGACCAAGGATTTATCTGTAAGCCACTGTTATTATTACTTCATTGCTATATCAGGTTTTTGTTGAAGGCTTTGTAAATTTGCAGTGTATCATTTAAGATTTTTTTCATGTTTTTGCAGCCAGAAGACTTTTGGTTCAGTGCGCCAAAGAAAGGGGTTATGGTCTTTGCCCTACCCGGAGAGCCTGGTCTAACAGAACTGGCTGGCGACTTCAAAATCCATTTCCACGACCGCCAAGGAGATTTTTACTGGTTAGGAAGCTAGCACCTTGTTATCTAAATCCATTACCAATATATTTTTCCTTTCAATGTCTCAATGAATTTATTCTTGTTCTTCTTAGCTGGTTAAACACGACAATGATGGAAAACAGAGTGATCCTAAAAACCAGTGAGCTTGACGGGTTTGACAAGGTAATAATATACTTAATGTTTGACTTTGTGTGTGTTAGGTCGAGGTTGGGCTCCTGCTCCATCAGTTCTTCGGTTTGTAATGATATATATACATTTGTGTTTGGTTTTTTGTTCCAATACACAGAGGAAGCTACCTTCGCCTGGGTTTATGGTCGAAGTTGTTCTTGCTGATATTGACACAACAATCCCTGCAAAACCTAGTTCTGAACCAGCTTCCAAGGCACCCGAAGAAACTTCAGCAGCCAATTCTTCCCATGTAGAGGGTGTTACACCGGTTCCAGCACCTAAGAAAGAAACAGAGAGTTCTGATAAGGACGATGTGTTTTCTGATAACGAAGCAGACTCAACTGGTCCCGCCAAAACCACATCATCTGCTTCTTCTCAAACCCCAGAAGCCAAGCAGAGCGCAGATGAAACCTCTGGCCTGACTCGTGCCACTGAGAAAGTGTCTATTTCTGGAAACAAGGGATCATCATCATCATCACAGCCGGTGCAAGGAACGGTTAGCAAGGCTGAAGAGAAACCCACTGGGTCAGGGGTCAACGTGTCAAGCTCAGAGAGTAGTGAGTTCAAGGTTATGGCGGCTGATGCATCTGTGTTCTCGTTTGGAGATGAAGACGAGTTTGATAGCGATTGAAGAAATGATGATTTAAAAGAAGGAAGATGTGTGTACATAAGAAAAAAACAAGGGAGTGTTTTAAATCAATGAGATGAATCCATTCTTTGTGTTGTGGTTTCTTCTTGTTGATCTTGGATTTTTACGTTATGTTTTTTTCTTCTTCTTTTCTTGAATATTACTGCACAAAATTATACGTTGGTTGCTCACGTCTTTAATTTGTATTCCGACTTTTTATTATTTGGAATCATAAAACAAATCACGGTCTATCAACAGTTTTCAGTCTTTGGCTTTGATAAATTAGATGTTTTTTTTGAAAAAGATAAATTAGATGTTTTTTTGTTGTGTATTGTGCATCTAATCTACGTTAAGGAAAGATAAGCGTTTTGTGATACTCTCTCTCCTAATGCTCCATCTTCTCTCTAGAAAGCAGAAACAAAACACCACCGTCTCTGGTTTCTCCGGCCGACGGGTGGGTTCCCTCAACCATCGTCGGTCTTGGTTATTGTCTTTTTTAATTTTATTTTCGTTTTGCATGTGGATCACGGAAGGGAAGTAATCGGTTTTCTCCTTCGTTTTTGACTCTGGGGTGATGAAGCTTCTTCAGTTCGATCATTGTCGGTTCTGACTCCGGGAAGTAGAGACTTTCACAGCCTTGCGTCTCCGGCCTTAGGTTCCCAATCGGTATGGTTAGGATCTGGTCTCTTGGTTACGGTTGGTCAGACTTCTCGGAGTGACGGTTTGGTGAGATCTTGAACAGTTCGATGACGTTCACTGAATTTGAAGTCACGGCGAGGAAGTTGATCGGGAAGGAAGTTCGAGACATCTTCAATCTGGTTTGGTGGCTTGATAGCTCTGGATGAAATCGCGATGATGGTCGTTTAGAAGCTCTCCGCACAAGGAGCACATCCGTGGAAGATGCAGTAGATTCCGGTGGAGTTCCAGCGAAACGCCGTTTGGTTTCGTCGACGGTAGAGAAGATTTGGGTTATGTGACACATGTTGTCCTCATTGTCGAGGTTTCACCAAGTGTGGTAAACGTGACCCGTTTGCGGGCTCTGTTGTTTTCTTAGGTTTTTCGATTTGGATCTGTTCTGTGGATTTCAGTTTGTAGTTTCGGTTGGGCCTGATCCAGTTGGATTTGGTCCTTTTAAATAATAAAACTAACAGATGGCAAAAAAAAAAAAGTTGTGTATTGTGCAAAAGAGATCTGGAAGCGACTGTGTAGAACGGAAATACAAGTGTTAAGTCAGCAATGTGATTCGCAATGTGTAAAAGATGATCCAAAAATTCACTTTACCATATGGTAAAATCCTTAATACAGACAAAGAAACCAAGGTTGTATCTTTTCGTGGTTTTAGACTTTACAGTTACAAGAAAATTGATATTTTATTGGATTTGAAAACAAGAAAAGTCTTTATGGGAGAAAGTAATTGGATAATGTATGTTTTCCGTCTTTATGGGAGAATCACTTCATTATGAAGCGAATCAGTGGTCGGCAACTCGGCATGGTATTACGTGGTAGGCTACCAATGTTTTTGTTGACTGTAACCAAAATTACTAGGAAATGTGCACACATTGTTGAGTGTAACCAAAGTTACTAGGAAATTAATAATCAAGCAAAACAATGTTTTTTTTTTAAATGGTATATATATCATAAACTAATATATAAGGTGATATCAATGTTTTTGTTTTGCTAGTAGAATATAAAAATTATCTTACAAAGATGATCTAAAAAGTGATGTTTTTTACTTCACATGCATAATTTTTTTCATAACTTTCTTTCTTTTGTTTTTTTTTTTTTTGATAAAATTTCTTTTGCTAGTAGAATATAAAAATTATCTTACAAAGATGATCTAAAAGGTGATATTTTTTACTTGACATGCATAATTTTTTTCATAATTTTCTTTTGTTTCTTTTGTTATCATGTCGTATTTAACAATTTTCTAAAATCATTTGATTATTAAAACACACAAGGAAGATACTAATGTAAATTCAAATTTCGTTCAGTTTAAGAATAATACAATTACATTTTCCTTTCTCCATAATATTATTAATACAGAAAAAAACCGTGTTACAAATTTATTAAGTTGTACCATCTCTTGCAGAGCAAAGAAATGTCTATCTCTTGCAGACCACTTCCTTGCAACCTACGCCACTGGCACAACTCATTTCAGGGAGCTCCATTTTGCTCCGGCCACCGTTGCTACCTCTGTTACAAGTGAACCTTGCGGCTGAGCAGTCCGGTGGTCTGGAATTCCCTATCACCACCCACCCATCACAGGCACGTGGACTCCGATCTTGACTCGGCTTACGTAGTTAGACCTATACGTTTGTCCCAAAACACCATAATCGACATTGTCTCGCTAAGGTCTTGGAACTTGAAGCCTAAGTCGAGATGAGCGAGACAGTCGTCTTCCGTTACGTTGTAACCATGAATTCTCCAATCTTCCATTGTTATTTGCACCACTCCTGCTGTGATCTTAAGCATGCCCTCTACTTTAACCTGAATAAATTTTTTTATATCTAGACCAAAAAGCCTACCCCTTTGTTCAAGATTGAAAAAGTTATTGATTCTTTTGCCAGCTCAGATATTTGAATTTGACTATATTATACGGTTATTAATTATAATTCGATTTGCTGAAGACTGTGTAGAAGCAAGTTGGTGTATGTTGGAATCACAGATATGTCATGGCTACTCCTAATACATGTGATGTGATTACTATTTGTATCAGTACAGTGATAGCCAGTGGCGAGTCTACTTTGAATTTGGGTGGGGCAGCTGCCCACCATGATTTTGAAAATTTAGTGTAAGTTTATAAAGATTTTTTTAGTACTGTCCTTGTTAAATTCAAATTTATCAAGGTATTATATAGTATTTTATAGTTTTTCCCCGGATTAACATCATCTTTAGATCCGCCACTGGAGATAGCACCACTTCTGTTTGTTGCTTCTCTGCACCCTGATGAATCATGAATGTTGTGTTACTATTTATATTTCCCCGTTTTGTTCCCACTTTCATTTGGACTTCTCACCTGTCATAATGCAATGTTCTTATTTTTCAGTCATGTATGATGTATCTATTTACTTTACTGAAAGTATGAGAAAGACCAAAACATTTTGACCAAAAACGAATTTGTATTTTTTTAATAAAAAAGTGACAAGCATGCACCTGTTTCTTTTGGTTGCTCGCATGCTACCTTTGCTTCAAATTACTGATGAAACTAATAAGCAAAGATTGCTCGATTTCAAGTCTCTGAAGACAAAAAGACTTGTCTTGTACTCATAGAGTGAAGACAAAAAGACTTGTCTTGTACTCATAGAGTAACTTGGTCCCTCTATGCAAATGGGATAGGGTTAGATGTGGCCACTCACATAAGAGACTTACTTGTATGGACCTCCGAGGATTGCAGTTAAGGGGAGTGATATCACCTTATATATTAGTATAATATTTCGTTTCTCATATCAAATTTGTTTAGACTTGAAGACTTGGATATGGTGATAAGTTTCAACGTTGAACTGGATCAATCAAGAAGCAGAGATGACGTGGAGGTGGAGTAACAACTTTAGGCGGGAAAGTTTGTTGAGTCTTGAGTTGTATAGTTTAGACTATAAATACTGTGTCTTAGAGTTCCTTAGAGGTTGGCTTTTGGAAAAGAGTTCTTGGGATCTTGAGGAGCTTGCTCGTACTTGTAGGAGTAAGAGGTTCGTGTTTCATCAATATACAGCGTGTTTCTATACATCGTGCTCTATCGTATGGGTTTATCTATTAAGGCAACATACAAACTGGATAGTCAGCTCAACCAAGAAATACGATAGAATCCGTAACTTTTCTCAATAAGGAATGTTTGATATGAACTCAATTAAATCAACAAGGAAAAAAGAAAGAAACTCTCTTAGATTGAGACATACATGATGATAATGCTCCGTTTGGGAAAATACAACGAGAAACTTATTTGGGAAAATAATAAGACACGAGACTAGTGGGATACTTGACTCTGAGGACAAGGAGGTTGACGACAAGTAGACGAGAATTTTGAAAAGTCTTGCAGTTTTCTATATGTGGTTGTGAGCTAATGAATATCTTCTGCGTTGCATAACAACAACAATAAGATAAAATACATTATGCATTTGCTTCGTGTCATATATTCACTTTCCTGCACGAAAAGCTTTTAACACAAAAAAAAAGAGAGAGAAAAATGAGATTGTTTCTTTTATTTTCTTTCAGTGCTCTCATGATGCTACATGAAGCATATGGTTTTACCGATGAACCTGATAGGAAAGCTTTGCTCGACTTCAAATCTAAGGTTTCTGAAGAGAATCAAGATGTATTGTCCTCATGGAATAACTCATCCCCTCTCTGTAATTGGAAAGGGGTTACATGCGGCCTCAAACACAAGAGAGTTACCCGTTTGGACCTTGGAGCATGGCAGTTAAGGGGAATGATATCACCATCTATTGGTAATCTTTCCTTTCTCATATCACTTGATCTATCTGATAATTTTATTGGTGGAACCATCCCTTACGAGGTGGGAAACTTGTTTAGACTTAAGTATTTGAATATGAGCTATAATTTTCTCGGTGGAGAAATTCCAGTCAGTCTATTTAACTGCTCTAGATTGTTGGACCTTGATTTATGGGATAATCATCTTGGAGGAGGTGTTCCTTCAGAACTAGAATCATTGGAGAAGCTTGAATCTTTAGATCTTGGTGCAAACAACCTTAGAGGGAAGTTACCTGCATCTCTAGGAAACTTGACATCACTCATGCGAGTTCAACTTTCAGTGAACAATTTAGAAGGAAGGATTCCTGATGATCTAGCTAGATTGATTCAATTGGTGTCTTTTGAATTAGGAGTGAACAAATTCTCAGGCGGTTTTCCTCCTTCCATCTACAATTTTTCGTCGCTCGAGTACTTAAACATATTTAGTAATGTTTTTTCGGGTAGTTTAAAGCCTGATTTTGGTAATCTACTACCAAAACTTCGACTTTTACATATGGGAGCTAATAGCTTCACAGGACCCATCCCAACAACACTTTCAAATATCTCAAATCTTCAAGAATTTGGAATCGAGTATAACAAAATGATAGGAAGTATTCCTTCGAGCTTTGGAAAACTAAAGAATTTGCAAGAACTAAGTCTTAGCAATAATTCTTTGGGAAGTTACTCTTCTGGAGATCTTGAATTTCTTAAGGCTTTGAGTAATTGTACCCAACTTCATACATTACTTGTTGATATAAATAGGCTTGGAGGTGACTTGCCTACCTCTATAACGAACCTGTCCATCAACCTCTGGAAATTAGGACTTGGAACAAATTCAATCTCTGGAACAATTCCTAATGACATTGGGAATCTCATAAGCCTACAAAAACTTGTACTACGGGAAAACTTGTTGACCGGACCACTGCCAAGTTCTATTGGAAAGCTTTCTAGATTGGTGTTCTTAAGCCTCGCGTCAAATAGAATGTCAGGAGAGATACCTTCTTCAATAGGCAACATCACTTTGTTAGAAAAACTCAATTTGTCCAACAATATTTTTGAAGGAACTATTCCTCCCAGTCTTGGTCAGTGCAAATACATATTATATTTGCGTATTGGGTCTAATAAGTTGAACGGGACTATACCTCAAGAGATTATGCAAATTCAGTCCCTTGTTTACCTCGACTTGTCAAATAATTCCTTGACAGGCTCTCTTCCCAAGTATATTAAACCACTAGAACGTCTTTGCACACTGTCTGTTGCACATAATAAATTATATGGGCAACTCCCTCAAGTCTTGGGAAATTGTTTCTCAGTGGAGAATCTTTATCTACAAGGAAATTTTTTTGATGGTGATATCCCAAATCTAAAAGGGTTGATGGGTGCTAAAAGACTTGATTTCTCCAACAATAGTTTCTCTGGAAGTATACCTGGATATTTTGGAAACGTTTCTTCCTTGGAGTATCTAAATCTATCCATTAATAATTTCGAGGGAAAGATGCCAACAGAAGGAAAATTTCAAAATGCTACTGTAGTTTCAGTATTTGGAAACAAAGATCTCTGTGGAGGTATCAAGGAACTGAAACTAAATCCATGTGTGGTGCAAGCACAACCAAGCCATTCCTCTAGTTCGAAGAAAGTTGCCATTGAGTTAAGCATAGGCATAGCTTTGCTTTTGATGGTGCTCATGGCGTATGTTTCTATATGTTGGTTCAGAAAAAGAAGGCAGAGCAGTAATCCAACTTCTTCTTCCGCAGTGGAGGTTTTCCATGAAAAGATAAGTTATGCATATCTACGAAATGCGACAGATGGCTTCTCTTCCAGCAATTTGATTGGATCAGGCAGTTTTGGTACGGTGTTCAAGGCATTGCTTCCAACGGAGAACAAGTTTGTTGCGGTGAAAGTTTTAAACCTTCAGAGACGTGGAGCTATGAAGAGCTTTATGACAGAGTGTGAGTCACTCAAGGACGTAAGGCATCGTAATCTTGTGAAACTATTGACAGTTTGTTCGAGTACGGATTTTCAAGGAAATGATTTCAGAGCTCTTATCTACGAGTTGATGCCAAATGGAAGCCTAGACATGTGGTTGCACCCGGAGGAAGTGGAAGAGATTCGTAGACCCTCAAGAGCCTTGACCCTCTTTGAAAGGCTCAACATTGCCATAGATGTGATTTCTGTTTTGGAATATCTTCATGTTTATTGCCATGAACCTATAGCTCATTGCGATCTCAAGCCGAGCAACGTCCTCCTAGACGATGATCTGACTGGCCACGTTAGCGACTTTGGCATTGCTCGGCTGCTCATGAAACTTGATCAGGAGTCTTTGTTCAACCAACTAAGCTCGGCCGGCGTCAGAGGAACCATCGGCTATGCCGCACCAGGTAAAATTCTATCACGCATCAGTATTGTTTGAATAAATAAAATGATTGTGCTATCTTTTTATTATACTCTTGTTTCTGTGAATTATGGGGAAGAATATGGAATGGGAGGACAACCATCAATATATGGTGATGTGTATAGCTTCGGCGTTCTTCTGTTGGAAATGTTCACTGGAAAACGACCAACAAATGAGTTACTTGGGGGAAACGTTACCCTAGACAGCTACATCAAGTTGGCGTTGCCAGAGAGAGTGTTGGACATTGCAGACAGTTCAATTCTTAATGGCGGTCTCAGAGTTGGTTTCCCTCTTGGTGATTGCTTGACAATGGTTTTGAAGGTGGGACTTAGGTGTTGTGAAGAATCTCCGAAGAACCGCTTGGCAACCAGTGACACCAGAAAGGAGTTAATCTTAATTAGAGAGAGGTTCTTTATAGGCAGACGTTGATGTGTGTGTCGTTTCCTCTTCAGACTTTGCAACCCCCTTAATAGATGAGACTTGTATAATAATCGTCTTTTTGATAATTTGTGGTTTTTACTCAAAACATGATTATTTATCCGGAATGCTACATTATATGCAGACAATAGAATGGATGTCATGTTACCAGTTTTATACTTGCTAATCCTTAAAGCTCTGATTATGTATCTATGCTTTTCTTTCCCTTGGTGGATCGATATGAGGGTTTTTCTAAATCTGGATGATCAAGAAAAGTTTTGAAGGGTTTTTCCTTGGTGGATCGATATGAGGGTTTTTCCTTGGTGGATCGATATGACGGTTTTTCTAAAGCTCTGATTATGTATCTATGCTTTTCTTTCCCTTCCTTTTTATGAGAGAAAATAATTTGATTAATGTATGTTTCCATCTTTATGGGAGTATCACTTCATAATGAAGCGAGTCGGTGGTCAGCAGCATGCTACCTTTACGTGGTAGCACATTTTGTTGGAGTGTAAGTTAAAAAGAGTTATTCTTGGGTTCACAGTGAACCTATACAACCAATAGGATTTAGTTATTTCAAATTTGACATCATTTAAAAAAGGAAATAAAATATTGTCAAATTATATTACGTTTTAAAAATAAAAATAAAGTAAAAATAAATAAAATAAAGTAAAAATAAATAAAATAATACTAAAAATGCAAAAAATAAATATTTTTTCAAAAAATAAATTAATACCACAAAAAAACACTAATCTCTAAATGTTAAACCCTAAATCCTTTAGTAAACCTTTGGATAAATTATAAAACTTTGATTTAAAAAAAAACTATTTATAACACAATCAACAAAAAACTATACCCTAAATCCTAATCCTAAACCCTAAACCCTTGGGTAAACCCTAAACCCTTGAGTAAATCCAAAATTCTTGGATAAATCTTAAAATTTAAGATTTATCCAAAAATCTAAGATTTAATGTTTGTTGGGAGCGTTAAAAATATTTTTTGAAAATATTTTTTTAGATTAAAAAGTTTTTTTTGTGATTAGTATAATTTTATTTAATTTTTATTTTAAAAGTATAATATAATTCGATAATATTTTGTTTCCTTTTTTAAAAGATATTGAATCTTAAATGACACAATCCTATTGGTTGGTGAACTTAGAGGTTCACCCTAGGGAGTGAACCCAAGAATAAGTCAGTTAAAAATCAAGCAAAACAGTTTATGCTAGTAAAATATTAAAAAACAAAAACAATTTTAAACAGTTTATCCAAAAGATGATGTATTTTTTACTTGGCAATTATCTAATTTTATTTTACAACCTTTTCTTTTGTTATCAATTATCATGATGATGTTTAACAATTTTCTCAAATCATTTTGTTATTAAAACGTAAAAGGAAGCAATTAATATAAATTCACAATAAATTTATTTCAAGAATAGTAATAAAATAACATTTTCCTTTCTCCATTATTTTTTACTACTTACCATGTTGAATAGTAAAAACAGTGTTACATTTATTAATTAGCTTATAATATTATAGTTTACCACTTCCCATATTGTATAGTGGTAGTAATAGTAGTGAAGTTTAGAGCAAAAAAAACGTCTATCTCTTGCAGACCACTCCCTTGCCACCTACGCCACTAGCACAACTCATTTCAGGGAGCTCCATTCTGCTCTGGCCACCGTTGTTGCCTCTGTTACCAGTGAACTTTGCGGCTGAGCAGTCAGGTGCAAAAAGACCGGTGGTCTGAAATTCCCTGTCACCACCCATCACAGGCATGTGGACTCCGATCTTTACTCGGCTTACGTAGTTAGACCTATACGTTTGTCCCAAAACACCATCCACGTTGTCGCTAAGGTCTTGGAACTTGAAGCCTAAGTCGAGATGAGCCAGGCAGTCGTCCTCCGTTACGTTGTAACCATGAATTCTTGAATCTTCCATTGTTATTGGCACCACTCTTGCTGTGATCTTAAGCATGCCCTCTACTTCGACCTGGATAAAAGTTTTATATATGCACACCAAGTTATTAACTGATTACTATCTAAGTTCAGAAAATATCTAAAATGTTACAAATTAGTATAACAAAAGTTTATATACATGATACAAATAACAAAAGTTTATTTTCTTAGGTCGTACCTCGAGGTTGTTTGTATCAGCGTTGACTCGTTTGACTGAGACCTGAGGGTATACACCAGGGGACGAAGTCCACGTGGCACCGTCTAGTTGAGGAAGTGAGATAAGACTTCCATCGAAAGAGGCAGAGATCCGGTCAACGGAATCGTCCCACGTGGAGGTCTTGAGGGCTCCGACGTAGAAACGGTGAGTGCCGAAGAGGATAGCAATGGACTGGACCCATGTGAAGTCACGTGCCATACCAGACCTTCGTTTACCGATGAAATGTGCGTTGATGTGGAGGTTAGAATCGGAGATGAGGCAGAAGTTAGAGTCTTTCTTGCCGTGGAAGTAAAAGGTGAGACCATCTCCTCCAATGAAACGTGGGTCTTGGCAAACCGATCCTGGTTTGTCGCAATCTGCATCATCACATAGTAGACAAGATTATTTAGCATGTATTTGGTAAATGAATAATAAAGAATTAATGAGGGAGTTGGATGTAAATGAGGACATACTGCAAATAGGTTTGCAAGTAACGCAGTCAACGTTACAAGAACGGGGACAATCGGCCGGGCAAGTATACTCAACTCCATAACAAGGAGAGCCCTTCTTCTTACACCTGGCTCTTGTGACTCCTGCTCCTGCCTCCCCATCTGATGGCGGGGTTGGAGTAGGAGAAGACGGGGGGATGTAAGGAGGAGTGGAGCCAGGAGGTGTTGGAACAGAAGGAGGTGTAGGAATCACAGGTGGAGAATATGGAGGGACTGGTGCAGAGGGAGTACCAGGAGGACTTGGCACGGACGGTGTGGGAGGAGCAGGAGTAACATCAGGAGGAGTTGGGACTGCTGGTGTAGGAGTAGGAGGCGGTGGTGAAACTGGTGGAGTAGGGCTTGGCACGGCTGGTGTAGGAGTTGGAGGCGGTGGTGAAACTGGTGGAGTAGGGCTTGGCACGGCTGGTGTAGGAGTTGGAGGCGGTGGTGAAACTGGTGGAGTAGGGCTTGGCACGGAAGGTGTAGGAGGTGGTGGTGAAACAGGTGGAACTGGATCCGGGGGAGTGTATCCACCGTCATCAGCACCACCTTCATCACCGGGGGAAGGAGGGCCACATATGGGTTTGCAAGAAGCACATTCAACATGGCAAGAGTCAGGACAGAACTTGGGGCAAACATGTTCCAAGTTGTAGCAATGTTTGTACTTCTTGATCTTACATGTTGCATGGCTTGGGTTTTTGGCTATGCCCGGTGGTGTATCAGCCATTGTTAGTGCGAGTGATGCAAGGAGTATGCATCCCAATATCTGAACTCTCGTGTGTTTGGCTAGATCCATTGCCAAACCTAACAAAGAAGACAAAAATCTGTTTTTTTTTCTTCAGGTATTGTGTATTTAGGATTTGTAGTTTAGTGATATGGTTCAAGTACTCTGATATGGTTTATATAGATGAGTATGTAGGTATTGTTTATTATCAAGTTGGGTTCCTTGTTATCTTTTTAAGTAAGCGCTCCTATTTCTCTGGATGCTTGCCGTTTAGAATAGCTAGCTACGTGGTGCACACAAAAGAAGAAGAATAGCTAGCTACGTTACGGCATCTCCATCAGTCAACCCCTCCCATGAGGTTCACAAAGTATTTTTTTATTATTTTTTTTTTCTATTTGATTTTTCCTAAAAAAAAAAAAGATATTAATAATCTGACTATTTCGTGGGCCCAGGTTCACCACGAAGAGGTGCGGTTTGCTCAGGTTCATCTCCATTGAGAGATCTAGGATGAGGGTCACACCATTACCAAAAAAAAAATATTAAAATAAGACAAAGTGACCTAGATCTCTCAATGGAGATGGCTTTACAAATATTACCACTTGGCATAAATTTATAACATAAAACAACGTTACAAAAAAAACATTATAATTCCTACATGCTTCTAGTTATTTTATCGAAAGTAAATAGGTCTCCAAAATAGTATTTATTGAAGATTTCTCAGCCAATGAGACTCGATAAAAAATTATAGCTAACGAGTCTTTTTTTTGACAATTTTTTTTTAACCTGATTAAATCCAAGGGAGTCGCAATCCCGCGGATGAGCTAACGAGTCTTTACGTCTTTCACAATTGTAAGTGGTGTCATGATATCTGGTGATCCCTGGTTAAAATTTTGGGCTGGATAAAAAAGTCTGATGGTATATACAAGTTCGTTCAGTTTTGTTTTAGTAGCCGTTTTACGTTTATGGACACAAACTAAAAAATATTTAATTTTGTATATTTCTAAAATATAAATATTCTTACTTATACAGTTAACTATATTTAACTAATAAAAATAAATTAGAGAATATTTTTTAATAAATATCTATTGAAAATTTTAAACGATATTTATTTTCAAACAATTTTTTACTCTAAAAGATAACTAAACTAAAATGGAGAATATATATGATGCAAATTTGGTTCGGAATTTTTATTTAATAAATAGAAGATGGATTTGTTAAAATTTGATAATTATATATAAATCATAATAGTTCTTTACTTATTTGCATTCATTTTAATTATTATCAATATATTTAATATGTCCAATGTTTTATTTGGAACAAAGTATCCGAAAACATACAACACAGTATATCGATGATCTTAATTTTTGAAGTTAAATGATCCCGTAGAGATCTTTATATGCTGGAATATTGTAAATATGAATTAAAATTAAAATTTATTTTTAAACTGAAATTAAAAAAAAGATAAATTGAATTTTACTTTTTCTATATATCAATTAAACTAGGTGATTTTCCCGTGCTCATGCACGGATATAAATATTTATAAAGTAAATATAATATACTAATTAATTGTTATTTACTTTTAATTTTTATTAATTTATATTAATAATATTATATTATTTTAATTAGACATATGATTTTAGATATATTATATCTAGTCGGTTTTGTTATTTTTACAGTTGATTTAGTTATGATTTGGGTATATTGGATTGCATCTATTTCTCTGAATTCAACTATAATATTTTTTATTATATTATAGTCGGGTTTTTTTTTCTAAATATATTAAAATTTTGATTAGTTTTCTTATTAACATTTAGGTTCGTTGTTGTCTTAAATATGTAATTATATTTTAGGAAGATTATGTATAACTTAAGATATATTGTGCTGCAACAACCGTCTTACGTCATTCATATAGATTCGGAGCTACCAATTTGGTTCACAGAGTCCATATGAGTGTTTTGTTGTTGACAAAAAAAAAAGATATATTGTGCTTAAAATGAAATAAAAATAAACTAAAGTGTTTGAATCAAAATTATGTAAATAAATATAATGATAATATTCTGAAGTCTCATGCATATATATAAATTTTACAAAAAACTAAATTGTTACATTTGATTAATATTTTATTTTCATTTGTCAATGTGTTTTGAGTCATCCTATAATTTATATTTATGAAATAAATTATTATTATTGTAAAATTATATTTTCTTATTATAGTTAAATCTATGATTTTAGATATAAGTTGGATTAGTCGAATAACTCATGTTGTGAGTATATTAACTTACATATATTCTTTCAAATTCAAGCTGAAGTATAATTTTTTATTATAATTAAGTCAAGTCAAATTAATTTATTTATCGTTTAAATGTGAATGTATTTTTATAATATATATCAAATTAAATATTGATTTTATAAATTATATTAGAAAAGATGATATATAGAAAGTTACTTCTCATACTTTTTGGAAAGCTCGTGAACTCATATCAATATTTATAATAAAAAATATTTTTATAAATTCTAACTAATTTCATGTCTTCTCTGATTATGGTTATATTAAAAAGTTACACAAACATAAAAACATTGAATTTAAAAGCAAATTTAATATTAAAAAACATACAATTTTAATAATGATAAAATATAATATATTTACCTCGTTAAAGTATATAGTGTGATTTTAAATATTTTATAAGTATTTGATCAAAAAGATGTTTATTGTTAACCTTTATTTCTCGTTATATCTCTTAAAAATAAGCAGAAAAAAATTGTGATTGCATCTGAGAAATCATATGATATAAGTAAAGTATAATTTATAGATATTTTTTGTTGTAATTGAAAGATATTATAGTAACCAAAATATAGGAAATACAAATAGCATTTCAATAATACTAACTATAAATGATTTTAGTCAATATATCAGTTTATGTTACTTAATTATTTTATGTAATCATCTAAAAAATAGATAGATATATAAAAATTATTTCTGTTACTTTGAAAAATATAAAGAAAGTATTTTATTAGTATATTTTATGTTATTTTAAAAATATATTTAATACAATATTACTATTTTGTGAACTTTCCTTTTTAATGATAGCATATTATTTATTCATATATTTTCGTTTCTAAATTCAATTTATAGCCTTTATAAATATTTCCTTTTTATTATATATTTCATTTGTAAAATTTTACAAAAGAAATTTAAATAAAAAATCAATTATAGTATTTAAATATTCTATTTTTGATTCATTAAGGGTATCAATGTAATCAACCACCGTGAGAGTTAACGTGAGCGCGACACATAGGAAACTGACTTCTCAAATAATATTATAGAGATTTTAAATAAAAAGGAGGGAGGAACAAGCACGACCTTTATAGGTAAACAATCTTAGCGTTTCGTCAAAAGAAAAAACAATCTTTTAGTGTCAAGTCAATCTCATATTAAACTAGTCAATCGATATAATTCCGTGTATTATATAACTAAAGAAATTGTTAGAAGAGTTTGATTCTACTTTATGATGTTCTAAGTAATATGCATTAATTAGTATACACAAATGTTGTCAATATTATTTATATGTAATGCTACATGCAAGTTTATGGGGAATCACTTTGCTACGAAGTGAACCGCATGCTACTTTTTTCTATATGAGCAAATCCTGTATAATTTACGAATTTGAGTAAACGTTAAAGGCGAGTTTACTCATATAGTTCATATTTTTTGTTGGTATTATCCATGTTAATTAGAGAGGAGAACCTTTGACTTTTTGGGGGTCACATGATGAAACGAAAATGATAAGTTAAGCCATGCACCTTTACAGCTATGTTTTCATTTTTATAGTCTTCTATTCGAAGAAAATAAAATACTAGCATCTAAAGTGTTCTCTCAGTGACCAAAAAAAAAAAGCATCTAAAGTTTTCTCTATTAGCGTTAACATCTCACCGAGATTTATCTATCGATAATTATCTATTCCGAACTAACGAAACTTTCTATGCAATTCACTTGCATGCATGCATGAGCATGACTCAAGGCATATGTCGACTATAGGTCTAACTCTAACCGACTAAGCCCATTATTTTAATTTTACACTAGGGTAAGCCTGTTTTACTGACAGAAAACAGATCAGTAAATAATTTAAATAATCAGAATAAATATTTAATATTAGTTTTTATTATTTAAATATACATATTTGTTAAAAATTATATGTTATTTGATTTGAAGACTAAATAAATCAAGTTATTTGAATAATTGGTTATACTTTTTAATATAATTACTACCTATTATGTTGGGTTAGAATATGATTTTCTAAATAAACCATGTTATCTGAATAACTGGCTATGATTTTTTTAAAAATACTACTTATTATTTTAAAAGGTTAAAATGCTTTTCTTTTGTTTAGTAATTTATGTTTTAATTATAAATTAATAATTAGATGTGGTGTGGTTTTACATCATTTCTTATAATTTCCCAGGGATGGATATTGGATAACCAGAAAAATTAGTGAGATCCCTTTTTCATTTTTGTTAGTAGGAAAAGAAACAAACTGTAAATAGATTCATATATTTTTATTTTCATTAATTTTATATGTATTACTGTATTATGTTATATTTTTGCACTAAATTTAGTTTTACGGTAGGATTTTGATAGAATTTTATTTGTATTAAAATATATAATTAATTATAAAAATACTTATGTAATATTAGATGTTTGCATAAAGTAACATGAAGTAACAGAAGGTGAAGGAATCTAATCTGATATCAATTTTGCCAAACGTAAAACATCAGAACCTCACCATCCTAAATTACGATAATTAAGTCAACCGTACTCTCTGTCTTAAGCTTTTCTTCCGATAAACTGGTTACTCACACTTGGCCGAAGAAAAAAACCAATACTCACGGCTTCAGATAAAAAAAACCTTTGAGAATGTAAGAATGTTTGATGCTATTAGCAGAAGACACATCAGACTATACATGATAACACAATGTAATATACCATGCTCTTAAAGCTAACATAATAGTAAGTTTCAGGATTGGCCTAAAGTTTGCACATTTGGAGAATAGTCATAAAAATTCATAGGTTAATATTAATTATTTTTGTCTTTTAAAAAACTTTTAGCATTTTATGTTTCAGTTAAGACACTTTCTCGAGCTCACCAGTTCGTGGATGCAAGTTTATTCCAGTGTTATAAAAAAATTTATTTGATCAAGTGTAAAGAAATATCTTTTAACGAATTAGATTGATGTTAGTGAATTATCATTACATCTCACAACGTTTCTAACAATGTGGCACTCAGATTTTTGATTTTCAAATTCGTTGGAATTAAAAATAATTCACTTAATATTTTAACCTTTAAATAGTACTGTATATATAATATATATTTATACAATATTATATCCAGAAAAATATATACTTCTTTCTTTCATATTAATATTGAACTTATGTTTAAATTGTTTTTGGAATTTATGACGTCACCATTTAAAGAAAATAATTTTAATCTTTTGTCTATAGCATGAAAATATTTGTCTTATTTCTTGTTATATATATATTTATTGTTTCAAATTTATATTTTAGTTATGTATCTGTCCTTTGTTGTGGCTTTTGTCAATATTTTGTTAGTTTTTTCTTTACTTTTTTGAAAAGAGTTTTCTCTTTACTTTAAGTCTATTAACTACATTCTTCTAAATTTTTTGTTGGTCTTGCTTTTTAAATTATAAATGTTTTATAAAGACTGAGATCTAATAAGTCTGTATCTTTCATCCTCCCACGTTTAACTTTCATCAAAATATCATAGAAATATTTTATCATTAATTTTAATAAATCATTTTATATATTTTATCATCAAAATATCATAGAAATATTTTTAATTAATGATATTAATATCCAGATCTTAAAATGAAGTTTCAATCGCTCAGAGTCTACTTATATTGGTAAGAAAAATCAATGATATTACTAACTTTCAGATAAATTTAAAATCTTCAAACTTTAAAAACAAATCTCAGAATTTATGAATCGGGTTCTCAACCATTGACGAACACTCTATTGGAAACTACGCTAGACGCTAGTCGGGCGGCGAGTCCGGGCCTAGCGAGTTACCGAAAAATCGGGGAGTACTCGGAGATTATGCGGAGCCTAGTTTTAAATACAATTTAATATATTTATAATATGTTTAGTTAATTTTAAACATGATGACATAAGCTCTTATACATAATTATAACTTTTTTAGATAATTTTTTTAAACGATCTCCTTTAAATTTATCGAACATTTAGATTTGGGCGTGTTTGATACGAGAAAATCCCTAATGTAGTATATATGTGTTTGTTTTGGGTTGAATAACTAATTGTAACTATTTAGTAATCAATAATTATACAAATCTGTCAATAATGAGTAAAAATAATCAATCGTATTTCAGCTTTAAAAAAAAAAAAACCTTAGGCGGTCAACGCGGGATTAGGCGGGAATTAGGCGGTCAACGCGGGAATTAGGCGGTCAAATGCGGGTCAACACCTGGATTCACCGATTTGGCCCAACTCGCCGCAGTCACCCATCGAATAGCGTCCAGGCGGCCGTCTAGGCGGTAGGCGGCCGCGTTTTTGAACATGGGACGAACACCATGGAAAAGTACAGTTTTTGTTGTTGCCTGGGATGTCGTGATTTCACATGTCAGTAACTAGCCTCATTATCGAGTTTGTAACTGTCACTGTTGTTAATGAGCTAGACGACATATTTATGGACTTTGAAGTACATGTTTTCAGTTTTTTTGGGGGTCATCTTTTTAGTCCAAAGTGGAAACACATTTTAAATGTAACATTATACAGTATAATCTCTTTAAATTAATAATCGATAGATTAATATCTCTATAAATTAATATAAATTTTATAGTTCCAAATTGAGTTTTGAATTCAATTAGTATCTCGATAAATTAATAATCTCTATAAATTAATAAAAAAATATAATTTTGGTGTAGTCCCAACATTATTAATTTTTAGAGGTTTCACTGTACTAATATTTAATTCCGGCGGACTCGACCTGAAATTTTCAGACAAACTCCAAAGATAGGGGACCGACATGTGACAATAGTCTATACCACTTCTGTGGGACTATGATATCCCTCCATAATTTAAAAAATGACAAACCCCATTCTCTACCACTACTTTTTGATGTGTTCAAAAAGGTCCATTACATGTCAAGAAAATAAGAAGAAGCAAGGATCCAAAGGGAATGAGTTGGGTTGAAAAAAGAAAAAGAAAGAGGTAAGAAGAGCAGAGCTAGGCTCCGTTTGGGACTTTTTACTTTGGACTACTTCAGGTCCATTTTATTTTTAAGATTTTGATAAAATAATTGGCCCAAACGAGACCCTGGTTTGCTCTTCAATCCAGCACTAAGAACAGTCCTACTTTGAAGCAGAGTCTTGGGCAAATTGCAATCAGTGTTTTGCTTGGTTTCTTCTTTGATTCATGAACCTCTGGTTGAATTGAAGGAAAGATACTGCTACTGCATGAAGCATGCTCCAGTTTGATTCTCAGGAAATTGTTTCGTTTTCTAATTAAGGTTTTCTGATGTGGATATGTTCCCTCCTCCTATGCACTTCATGGAAGTTCCTTCCAGGAGAAACGTACACAAGAGCTTGAGTTTCCCTTCCCAAGACATATATAGATTATTACTAAACTTACTATTTGCATCTTTTTCTTAGCTTTAAGGGTAAAAATGCATTATGATGAACAAATTATCCACACGCTCACTCCTAGTTTATAGATGATTCCAAAACTGGAGTCTATGTATGTTGTTTGAGGTTAGGCAAAACTCAAAAGGTTTGGGACTGAGAATGACATGACTCTCCTATGTTACCGTTCTGAAGGAGACAACATCACCAGTTATTAGCTTCCTATCTCTGATAAATGCCACATCTTAATAAAAAATAAAGATTCATTGATTAATTCTTCAAAGCACAAAATCAACGGTTAATGAAAAAAATCTGCTCAAAGGAATACTAAAACTTAAAAGAATGACCAAGATAGATTAAGAAAATACACAAAAGGTTGAAAGTAGCAGCCACCTCTTTTCCTTTAGCCTCCACCTGCCTAGATATAAGTCAAACTTGGAAAATAATCAAGAATTGGCCAAAAGTATGTAACTTCTCCAAAATTAATTAGTTTGATTTCATTATCCTCCCCAGCAATGTATACCAAATCTTTGAATTCAAACACATATTTCTCATAACATAGGGCGACTTTCTTCTCCTCGTCCACCAAAAAACAACTTACCGTAAGCAACGTATCATTGGGGTAACCAACTGTTAAGAACTTTCTCCAGGTCACCTCTTTAATCCCATCGATCTTATTTGTTACCCATATCTCTTTCTCCCGTGTATTTTTCCGTGGTAATAACACTGAAAGCTTCTCTCCTCTAACAACGGATAGAGCCACATCTCGAAAAAACCCTAAAGGATATTTATAAGGAAGATTCAAGCGTCCAAATTTCTCTGTTGTATAATCAAAACTGACCAAGAACATGCCGAGTTGGTCATCTTCTCTATCCGAAGCAAACCAATACGTATTTCCCTTGAAAGACACGCTGGTACCAATATACAATAAATGGAAGTCGGAAGTGACGTCAAGTGTTCTCCATGTTTTAGAGTTCCTCTCGTACATTTCAAACTCATATTCATCAGTACAAACTCTATAGCTCAATATTTTGTAGCTACTAGTTCCACATCTAGGTTCTTTGTAGGATGCGAGAGCATATCTGTTCGTTGTACTTTTGGTTTGGATCCACCTGGTCTTACCAGTACACGGATTCCAAAGCACGATTTTAGTGTCGCTACTGATAGTACACAACAATAACCCGTCGCAATGAAAGATTTGTGATATCATGACTTGATTTGAGTGCGAATTGAGTAGGCCAAGCTCACCTTTAAACTCTACAGTTGGAGTTCCATAGAGATTGACACTCATCAAACAGATACTACAATCATTTTTCATCTTGAAAACCAGAGACTGCTTTGCTGCTTTATCCAAGTGCTTACTTGCAAACTGCTTATCGTTGAATAAACTGTTCCGACGTTTGCAAGAAGATCGTAGACGTTTCAGAGATATGGCTGGGACGCGACAGAGTATCTCCTCTATTAATTCTCCTGGAAGATCCGACATCATGGTCATTGTGATTTCTCAAAGAAAGAGAGTGTCGGTGGCCTGGACTTATTGTTTAGGGTTTTCGTATATGTACCCGAACCAAACTATTTCGTTTATTTGGAGTCATAAATCTTCTTTTTTTTCTTTCTTTTAATGAATTTTTATTCACATCAAAAACCATTGTCACAAGCAATCTTTATAATAAGATGGTTAATTACACATGCACCTTTACTGCTGTAAAAATATTACATACAACTACTATTATCAAAATTGATTTTCCTTTTTATTTAATAATTTATTTTAATTAGAAATATCCTTTTCTATTTTTCCAAATTACATATATAGTTAAAAATTATCAATTTTTAAACGAATTTTAAAGAAGAAAATAGCATTATATATAATGTGATTTCATAGAAAGGAAAATTAAGAAAATAATCTTGATATTAATAAAAATCATATTTCCTCTAAAATATAATCTTAAGAAACATAAAATAAATTTTAGAAGTAATAAAACTATTTTTGTTATATCTATTATTTTTTAGATAATTACCGAAAATAAAAAAAACTTAAACCAAGATATCTTTTGTTGGACAATAATATTTTATAATTAGTATTATCGAGATATTTATTCAATTTTTAATCTTTAGTTAACTAAAAGTTTTTATAGTTATTCCGAAAATCAACAAGTAAAATAAAAATATTTTGTTTTCACAGTTATGCCTTATTTTTATACATATAAATTATGAGATGCTTCAAACTATAAGAATAAATAAAAATAAAAAATTAACTAATTATTAAAATATAACTGTTTTGTAAAATATATATGCGCAAATTTTCAAAATCTTATTGTTATCTTTATATATGTACTTCTGAATCGATCAGTACCTTAGTTTTTGTTAGATTTTAAAAACAATTTATATAATGTTAGATATAATCTTACTAAAATAATTTACATATCTAAAAACAACCAATCTAAATGTAAATAACAAAATTAATCAAAGTTAATTTATTTAGAGTAGAAAAATATTATGATTGAATTCCGAGAAATTAATGCTATCTAACATACTCAAGTGATAATCAAATTAATTAGATATTACATATCCAAAATCACATTTTTAATTAGAACAGTATAAGATTATTAATATAAATTACTAATCAATTATTGTAATATATGTATTTTATAAATATTTTTATGCGTGCATGAGCACAGAAAAACACTAAGTATTGCTATTGGTTGTCGGAGTGATTGAAGTTGTTTTTAAAAATTGGTTGGGAGTTGTGGAAGGTTTGTCAAAAGATTTATCCCATAGCTATAAGGTTCTTACTCTTTTTCCCTATTAGAGTTTTGTCCCATTTGGGTTTTCTCTAATATGGGTTTTAATGAGGAGAACTTTATAGCATTTCTAAATTTGACTTGTTTCACATGGTCAATTTGAGGGGGATTGGGGTTTTTAGAATAGGGATTTTCTGAAGTTGGTTATTGTGTTGTTAGGTTCCTTCTCCTTTTGGTTTTTTTTTTTTGCTTGTTGCACAAGTATTCAGGTTTCATTGATTGTAAAAAGGCTTTTTGATGAATAAAATTTAACATTCATTCAAAAAAAAAAAAAAAAAAATCTTAAGTAAAAAACTGAGAGATTACTCTGAAAAACTAAAGAAATCTGTTCAATGCCTTGCAAACCAGATTTCCGTGGGTTTTTTCATGCTTCCTTTCCCTCTTATAGATGAAATCATGTTCCTAACAAGCTTATCAAGATTGTTGTTAGTGGAAACTGTCCTACTCGACAAGAGTTGCACTCATAAGTTTATTTGACCAAAACAAAATCTTCTTTTTGCCATTAAAAACCAGGTCCAGTTTTTGTTAGAAGAAAAATTTGTATTGTACTTGAATCGGTAAAACTAGGGAAACTCGGGTATCCAGTGACCCAGAAATAATTTGAGTCAGCCGGTTTCTTGTTTAAATATTGGTCCGTCGTTTTATAGGTTGACTTAGTGACTTTCTAGTCTACGCATGCGTTATTACCCGAACTAACTAGAAAACAAACCAAAAAGTTTGGTCTTTGGTTAGAAGATTTAGTTCAGCTCGGTAACTAAAAAATTGGTTTTCGGTTCTTGGTTCGGTAATCGGCTAGTTCCATTTTCTAAAAAACGAATAATACCAATATTAAGCAAAATACTCTAAACCGAACTAACCAAGTCCAAACCGAAATACCTCAACTAACTGAATAACCAATTTTCAAAATTTATTCAATTCGAACCAAAAATTTAACAAATCTAACCGTAAAACCAAAGTTTGATTAAAATTTAAAAACCAAACTAACCAAAAACCGAACCAAATTTCTTTTTGGTTCACTACTGTGAGATTTCAACCGTTCAGAACTAAACCTGCATGCCTACTTAGTCTTTAGAAAAAGTCAAAAGCAACGAGAATGTCTTTTAAAACTGAACTCTAGAGATGTTGTTGATTGGGTTCCATCTTCCTTTACAAACAAGAAACTGAAATCAATTTGTAAATAGATAATGCCTATGTTGTGTATTTTAATTTGAAAGATTCTAATTCTAGGTTCCTAGTGCCAAACTAACATTCATACAAAATTATTATTTAAATTGAAATTTCTAAAGGTGTATTCAGTTTAGAGTTTTAAAATGAATTTATTTTTAATAACTATTTATATGATTTTACATGAATTGGGGAGTTTAATATGATTTTAATGAAATACATAGATTCGTTAATTAAGTCTGTGATTGGTTAATGTCAGAGTAAAATGGTAGAAAATGAAATGAGAAAGAGAAGAAATATTTTTTAAAAAATTGGAGTAAAACGTTATACTTGTTTAAAGTGAAGTAATAATTTACTCTACATACCTTCATTTTTGGAGTAAATTGGTGGAAAACTTATTTCACATGATTGGCAGAAAAGGTGAAAATGAGAGTAAAATTTGAATTGAGAGTAAATATTTACTCTGATATGTATATACCGTCACATCCTAATTATTCCAAAGACAAGACCACTTGTTAATGAAATTTCTGCTCAAATGACATGACCAAGATAGATAAAGAAACCCTCCCTCCCTCCAAGCTTGGAAAATAATCAAGAACTGGCCAGTGATCCGAATGTAGCGACTCCAAAATCAATTAGTTTGACTTAATTATCCTCCCCAACTCTTTGATCCGAATGGAACCAACTCTTTGATCTCGGTATTGCAGTCCAACATACATTTCTCGCAACATAAGCCGACTTTCTTCTCCTTGTCGACCAAAAAACAACTAAATGTAATCCAACATATCAATTATTTTTTGGTTGATTTTATTATATCTATTAAATGAATTATCAAATTTAAAACTTTTACTTTTAAATATTTTTGACTAATTTTATATTAGTTTATAATTATTAATCTAATAAATAAATTTAACTACTTTTAAAGATAATAACTACTATGTGTTTTCCTACCCTATGTGCAGTAAGAAATTTTTCAAAAATTTAATTTATATTTAAAAATAAAGTATATTATTATTTTTACCAATATTTAAATGTATATTTGATTTAGTTAAATATTAAATTAAGATAAAATGTTTTTTATTTAAAAATGTATTGAAGAATATATATATATATATATGTATATATTTAAATTATAAACTTAGATAGTATTTTCTATCTCTATTTATTGTTTAAATATATTAAATCAATTTTTAAAAACTAAAAATGATATAAAATTGTATAATTATCAAAAATTTAAACTAAACAATATTTATAAAATTTGTAGATATATAAGAAACTAATGATTTTATGGTTAGAATTTTTTTTTAAAAAAATTGTAGCAGTTTTTGAAAGAAATCGAAATCGAAATCAATTTGTAACGTGAGATATTTGTTGACTGGGTTCCAACTTCCTTCCTTCAAACAAGAAGTCGAAATCAATTTGTAAATTATAATCCTCCATGTCTTTTACTAGACTCCATTCAAATATCATCAAGCCGGTTCAACTGTTTGGTTAAGGAAAGTAGAGAACAGCTACCGGTTTACAGAAACCACACCCAAAAAAAAAAATCTCTAAAACAACTTTCCGTGCCTTAAACCCATAAAACCCTAAATGGCCAATTGGAGAATTGCGACCGCGACCCTCCGTCGTCATCTCCGATCACCACCGCCTACTATCTCTGCCGCCTACAGAGATCCGACCAGAGCCTTGTATTTGCCTAATCAGCTTAGAAGCTACAGTTCAGCTCTCGCCGACGATGACGATGATGATCGGAGAGGGAAATGGCTAACTCTGCCTCCTTTCTCTCCCACCATAGACGCCGCCGCGGTAGGAAAGGAGCTCTCTTTCGACGGAGACTCCATCGCCAAAGGCTCAACGACGGCGCTGAGGTGGATTCTTCGTTGCCGTCCCGACCTACCTAGAAACCTCGTACAGAAACTCTTTCGTTTAAGACAGGTCCGTGTCTCTCTTCAGCTAAAGATTGTGTTTTTTTTTTGGAGATTGAATGATAAGAGATTTGTCAAATGTGATTCAGGTTAGAAGAGAAGTGTCTTTGAGTTGTGACGGTGATGAACTACAAAGAAGCCAACTTAAAAGGGTAAATAGTACTTCTGTCGTCTCTTGGTTAGGACAAGAACTGTTTTTTTTTTAAGAAGCTGATGTTGTTTTGATGGTATTGATCGAAGGTGGCAGCCAAGGAGTCACTGAATGTAGGAGATAGAATTTACCTTCCTTTGTCTGTAGGCAATGATGCGCCGTCGCCTGCTAAGAAAGAACGCTTTCGTTGCAGTGAAGAAGAGCGCAAATTCGTTTGCAGTTTAGTGTTGTACAAGGTTCTTCTTAAAACTCTCTATACACTTGGTTTAGTATCTATTTTTTTTTTAATGTTATATAGATTGGTAGATTTTAACTGTGAGTTAATTTGCCAGGATCCAGCCATTATTGTCTTGAATAAACCTCATGGTATGGCTGTTCAAGTAAGTCATGTATACTTCTTCATGCTTTCTGATGATTCATCGTGTTCTTTGGAGCTTGTGAAAGCTAATAGACGTTTGCTATGAAACAGGGAGGGACTGGGGTCAAAACCAGCATCGACGAACTCGCTGCCACTTGCTTGACTTTTGATAAGTCAGAATCTCCCCGGCTGGTTAGTAGCAAATCATATATACGGAAGGAGTTTATGAATCTCTTGGCTTATGCAAGTATGGTGGTGTATGTTATTAGGTGCACAGACTCGACAGAGACTGTAGTGGACTTTTGGTGTTGGGAAGAACACAAACGGCTGCAACGCTTCTTCATTCTATATTCCGCGAGAAAACATCTGGTGCATCTGCATATGTAACTTAACTCCTCTGCTTTCTCTCACAAGTTTTTCGTACTGAGAAATCCACATTAATTTTCTCTTTCGGTGTTAATGTTTTAGGGTGTCAAAAAGAACATAAAAACCTTGAAAAGGAAATATCTGGCACTCGTGATCGGGTGTCCAAGACGTCAAAGGGGACAGATCTCAGCGCCACTCAGAAAGGTGAGTTTACACTCTGTTCTCAGCTATCAGAAAGTTTCATTCACCCGTCTGAGGTTTTGTCCACTTTGGTTCGATCTAAGACATGGTTTGGTCTGTTGTGTACATTCATTCAATCCATTGCTTTTTTTTTTTTGTTTTACTGGAGTAAAACTATTTACTAAAACATATGTGGATTGCCTGCCTGTGTAGGTTGTTGTGGATGATGGAAAATCTGATCGTATCACAGTTGATGACAACGGAGAACTCGTTTCCACTCAGCATGCTATCACTGAATACCGAGTAGTCGAATCTTCACCACATGGTTAGTATAATAAATGACTTTTGTATCGTTTCAGCTAAACTTAGAAACAAATGGTTTGGCCTTGATTTTTGAGCACATTGTTGCTTTATAGGATACACATGGCTGGAGCTTCGTCCTTTAACCGGCAGAAAACATCAGGTCTCTTCTAAAAACATCCTCAGTTTCTGCTTCTGTTCCCTTAAAACAAAACAAAATGTTTTGGAACTGATATCTTCGATTGCGACAGCTCCGTGTACACTGCGCAGAAGTTCTGGGAACACCGATACTGGGGGACTATAAATACGGTTGGCAAGCTCATAAAACCAGGGAACCTTTTGTCTCTTCAGAAAACACCACGACCAAGCCATCATCTTCGTCTCCTTTTGGCCTGGATATGGAAGGTGGAGATGTATCTTCGAAACAGCCACACCTTCATCTCCATTCTAAGCAAATTGATCTGCCAAACATCTGTCAGCTCTTGGAGAAATTGCATGTTTCTTCAGATTCTGATATCTCGGATATCGATAGCCTTAAGTTCGATGCTCCCTTGCCTACTCATATGCAGCTAAGCTTCAACTTGTTGAAATCTAGAGTCGAAACCTGTGACAATAGTTAGATTTGTTATCATTTGTTTCATTTTTTTTGTAACCGAACTTTATTGTACGTGCTTTGTGTCCCTTTTGGACCTGAATCACTCTCATACCAAGATAAATGATTATTTTCACATATATTAATGTTTTTTATTATCAACAGAAATAGATTCGGTTTCCTTTGACTCCAGATGCACACTTTTATAGTCCACTGGTATAAGATACTTTGGTTAGGTTAGTTTGTTATTAATCTAATAAAATATAATTAAACTAGAACGATAATGATATCATTGTTTAGATAATATTAAGTTGTCCACCAAAAAATAATCTGTTTAACCTCTGGAAAACGAAAGGGGGTGACGCTATGAATATAAAAATACCAGTAGTTATACCTAACCAAACAAAGACTGGCTAGTTTTTTATACTATTTTTATATTAATTTTGATTGAAAAATGTAATGAATAATTGTGAAGTATCCTGTCTAAAAAAACTGTTCGATGACGTGGCGTTATATGATTGAACGAGCTTAAGAACAAAAGAGTAGCGTCGAATCTTTCACCAACCTCACTTTTGTAGTACCTACTCCATCCTTGATCAAACGTCCCTTTCCAGTGATACATTCGATGTTTGCTCTATTATTTCTTTTATTTTATTAGTCATTTAAAATACTTGTAACTAATTGAAAAATATTTACGTCTTATTTCCACAGAAGTTAATACTTTCGATCGATGTTTATATAATAAATTTAAAGTATAACAATAATTTTATTTTTTAGTGAATCTAAGATAATCCAGCAGTTGAAACTCTGTAAATACGTTGTATGGTCTGTTTGATTAAAATAAGATCTATCTTTGAATAAGATTAGATATTAGCAAACATGTGTCCAGCCACGCCACCAAAAAGCTAATAGAGTAGTGTTTTATTGCATAAGGAAACAAGAATATCCACCTAAACTTATGGTGTCATATCTCTTTCTCATTTAGTTTTTATTTATTTAATGTAACTTTCTCATTTAGTTTATATTTGTTTCTATATATATATATATATTTATATATGCATGTCCAACTTTAGTTATGCTGCTTATATCTAATTATCTATGTTTCCCTCTCAACAACTACTGTCCAGATTTTATTTACATCTATATCCAAAGTGTAATTTGGCTCAACTTGCACCACATGTTGATGTTATTAATAATGGAAGATCAGTATATTAAAAGAGTGTATTTTGATTTCTTTCTTGGTTTGAAATTAAACTAATTTACTCCTTTTATTTTGGCATGGTTTTATAAAAAAAAATTATCAAAACTAAAACCAGATTTCTTCCATTTGGTTTGATTATCTCAATTCTTACTCATAGCTCTCAAGTTATAAATTTGTATTGTATATAGTTTGGTTGAACCACCGGTCCGAAAAAAAAGATAAGAGGTTTGGGTGGTCGAGATTACTGATTAAAAAAGGCATGCACACCAAAAAACAAATAATATCCCTTATTTACTCTTCTTTTTTATGGTATTATTGACCAACTTTTTAATCTCCCCCATTTACTTTGTACTTTATATACATATGCCAATACGTGCCTTTATAGTCCGTAGAGACATCTCTCAAAACAGTTTTCTCTGCAAGACTAATATAAACAACCACACAAAATAAAAAGTCAGAGAAACCAAGAAAGAACTAGAAGAATGGGAAGTGTAGAAGTTGGAGAAAAGAAAGCTTTAGGATGGGCAGCAAGAGATCCTTCTGGTGTTCTCTCTCCTTATTCCTACACTCTGAGGTTCTATTTTCTCTTCTTTTTTTTTGTAAAGGGCTTCTCTTCTTCTTTTATGAGACTTTTTTTAAGTTGAAGTAATATGATTTTTTTTATCTCTCTTCAAGAGTTATTGAACGTCTTTTGTTTCTTTGTTGAAAATTGATTTTTGGATTTGTTAATAGGAGCACAGGGCCAGCTGATGTGTACATAAAGGTTATATGCTGTGGAATCTGCCATACTGATATTCACCAGATTAAAAATGATCTTGGAATGTCCAACTATCCTATGGTTCCTGGGTAATTTCTTGTTTGACTCTCTTCTTCTCTTTTATTTTTTCTGCTCTTTTTTATTCTATGCTCATTTCTTTTTTGTTTATGATGTTAATATCTTTTCCATATGAATTGTAGTTTTATTTTTATCGGTTAAAAATGGATCCCATAGTTATCTATTGACTTCAGTTTAGATCTCAATCATAAACAATATGGTTTCAGATCTTATAGGAACCACATCCATCTTTTCTATGGAGTCAGGTGAAATTTTTTGTTTGCATGTAACTGAAATAATACACTATTTTCTAAGCGTGCTAGAGATAACTCCAAAGTCCAAACAGTACAACCTGTCGCACTCACACTTCACTGTTAAAAAAATTTCAATTAATATAGTCAATGTGGAATTTGTACAATAGCTATCTATCTATATATCATGCAAGTTATAAAATTACAAATAAATTTTGATATACAGACACGAGGTGGTAGGTGAAGTGGTTGAAGTGGGATCAGATGTGAGCAAGTTCACCGTAGGTGATGTGGTCGGAGTCGGCGTCATCGTCGGCTGCTGCGGTAGCTGCAACCCCTGCAGCTCAGATCTTGAACAGTACTGTAACAAGAGGATCTGGAGTTACAACGATGTGTACACCGACGGAAAACCAACTCAAGGTGGCTTCGCAGACACTATGATCGTCAATCAGAAGTAAGCATACACAAATAAACCTTTCTTGTCTCACAAGAAAACACATAGCGTCTACTTCTTGCTCCACACGTAATCTCATGTTTACCAACTTTGTTTCAAAAAGGTTTGTCGTGAAGATTCCCGAAGGTATGCCAGTGGAACAGGCTGCCCCGCTGCTCTGCGCTGGAGTAACTGTGTACAGTCCGTTGAGCCACTTCGGTCTAATGTCAAGCGGGCTCAAAGGAGGGATTCTAGGGTTAGGAGGAGTTGGGCACATGGGTGTGAAGATAGCTAAAGCAATGGGACATCACGTGACGGTGATAAGCTCGTCAGAGAGGAAAAGAGAAGAAGCAATGGATCATCTAGGAGCTGACGACTACGTAGTGAGTTCTGATCAAGCAGAGATGCAAAGAATCGCAGATTCTCTTGACTATATCATCGATACCGTACCGGTGTTTCACCCACTGGAGCCTTACTTGGCTTGTCTTAAACTCGACGGGAAGTTGATTCTCATGGGCGTTATTAACACTCCTCTTCAGTTCGTCACCCCTCTCATCATTCTTGGTTAGTCTTTCTTGATTTAAAAAAAAAAAAAATTAATGATCTCTAGTTAATTAGCAAAGTTTTGATTCATTTGTTTTGTTTGTATTGGATGATAGGGAGGAAAGTAATATCAGGAAGCTTTATTGGGAGCATTAAAGAGACAGAAGAAGTGTTGGCTTTCTGCAAAGAGAAAGGTCTTACGTCGACAATTGAAGTGGTGAAGATGGGTGAGCTCAACACTGCTTTTGAGAGGCTTCACAAGAACGATGTGCGTTACAGGTTTGTGGTTGATGTTGCCGGAAGCAATCTGGTCGAGGAGGCTGCAACAGCTACAAAATGAAACAGAGTAACTAAGTAATGCGATATGGGTCCTATGTATGTTTTGTGGTGTCTTATTCAATGGTTCAGAAGTGAATGCTTTGGTGTATCATTTGATGTTTACTTTTGCTTTAAATGTGGATTTTATGTCATTGTCTTTTTCACCTAAAGATAAAAGAATAAATATTAATATGAGCATTTATATGCTACTATGTACTTCCTCTCTGAAAAGATCCATGCATTAGAAAAAAACTGTTTAAAAAAAATAATAGATCTATATATATATATATATATATATATATATATATATATATTTTTACATTTTCATACATTAACTAATGATAAATTGTAACTATTAAAAATATAATTGTGTTTATTAAAATTTTGTTGGTAAAAAATTGTGGGGATAGTTAACTACAAAATGAATGCATTGGTAACTAAAATTTATTTATTTTTTAGTTAAGTATGAAAATTCTAAAAATAAGCTTTTTGAACAGATGGAGTATTTGAAGTTCTTTGTGTTAGTTGGAGGAACCCATTATTTTCTTCTACCCTGATTTATTCTAATTGTTTTGTTACGTGCATAATATAGAGCCTGTTCATTTGTCTATTCAGGTTAGTACCTAATCGTGAGTGTATAAAATAACTTCTCTCTAGAAATCTCTCTGACCTCTTTCAAAAACCAAACTCGCAGTGAATCACGATTCCGGCTGACGGGTAAGCTTCCACAGCCACTGTCGGTCCGGTTTGCGTTTTGAATCTTTCTCTTTTTCGGTTTCTATTTATATAATATCGGCTCGGGTGTTTTCCCGTTTTTTGACTCCAGCGGCATTCTTATCTGACTGAAGCTGTCCGGCTTTGACTCTGGCATCGTCATTTCTTTTCTGGTGATGACGGCCGGCGGTAGGTGTGGTTCTATGGAGTCTGTTTGACCCTAGTCCAGGATGAGATCTCGATATCTATCGAGCGATGCTCTCTGATGGAAGTGGTGGTGGCGATGAAGATGGATGCGTTGCAGACGCATGCCGTGGAAGTGGCCCGGTGAAGCGTTGTTTAGTTTTGCGGCGTTTTCACCGGTTTCAGGCACCGATGCAATCCTATACCTTCAATACAGTAGTTGGAGGTGGGTTTTGTCGGCAAAGATAGCGGAGATGATGATTCTCCGATTTGGATCTGGTTCGATGCGGGGGGCGCCGATCGGAAGCTTTCTCTGGTGTTTGGACCCCGATATGATGAAAAGGAGACGCATGTTTCGAACGGTGGAAGGAGTAGACACATGGGAGGTCACGTGAAGGCTTCAAATGCGTGGCTGTATGTCACACCGTTTCGCTTGTAGTTTGGGCTAGGCCCATGTTTTAAATGCCCTTCATGTCGGGTTCATGGCTTGTTGTAATCAGGCCTTGATGGCTTTTCTGTTTTCAGTTTTGGCTAGGTCTAATTTTTTGGGCCTTGACTTTTAATAAAATAATACAATAGACAGAAAAAAAAAGAGCATGTTCATTTGTCTATATATCATTTCCTTTTAGACGATCCATGCAAATGATCTATATAGATGTTTTTGGACTATTAGTTTCATGGTTCATCTAAATGAGCTTTTGTTTGTTTGCTCATTTCTATTTCTGTCTACATAAATTTACTAAAGATATGATTTAGATATCTTTGTTTTAGTTTAACTAAACAATGTTTTGCAATTTGGTGAAAAATACATTTTTGTTATGTTTACACTTTACAGGATTTTATTGTTATGGCGGGAAATATTGTTTTACAATTTTGGCGTAAAATATTTTTTATGACAAAATACGTTTTTCGAGTATGGTGAAAAAATGTGTTTTTTGTGATTTTAGTAGGAAAACATAATTTTAACGGTTTAGCAAAAAATTGAACTTTGTGATTTTGATAGAAAAAAATCTGTTTTGTAGATTTCTAAGAAAATATATCAAAGTTATTTGTTTGTTTAAACTTTATTTTAATTATTTTATTACAAAATGGTAAGTTATCTTTTGTTATTTTGGACATGTTCATTTTCATCCGGATTTAGATGATTCCCATTTTAACATAAAACAAACATCAATTTTCATTTTATCGAGATAATTCATTTGAGTCGACAAACATATATGCCTAAAATAAATAACCATAAATTTCATGACCTTCGGTTGTTAAATCATATATGAATTCATAAAACAGATTCAAAACTCATAATGTAAACTAGAATTTTTTTGTAAGCTATGTAAACTAGAATGATGAACGGCTGATTTTGAAGTTTTGAATGGTTACACAATGAACTACACTGTATCACAGTTGATAACAATAAAAAGAAAATTATATTTGACCAAAAAAAAAGAAAATTATATATATATTTATATATTTTTGTTAATATTAGAAATGAACTGTTTACCATTGAGAACCTAAGAATCGTAAGTCAAAAGTGATTTTTGAATCATAATAAATGAAAAATTGAAATCTTTAGGCTTTTTTTTTTTATAATTAGAAAGGTAACCAAAAGAGAATACAATATAAATCTATTCTATTAATTCTTCAGCATGACCAATTGATATGAAGTTATGTCCAATTATTTATAATATGTCTTTTAATCCACGATCTATTTCTATGAAAACAATCAGTTATGTTTTCCGGATACATAGATATGTCTTGGTTTTTAAACTGTCTTTTATTAACCGTTTGTTATCACTTATTGCATCACATTAAAAAGGAATTTACTGTATCAGTATGTTGTATTATACTATCTATTAATAAAACTTAACTAAATAAAAACCAGCCATCGATGTATAGTAACATAGATAACCGAAACGTATGCAATAATGGCCACGATATTAATATAGTCACCAGTTCCATTCTTCTAACCAAATTAACTCAGATCCAAAATGAATATGGACCATAATATTTAATACTATTAGAACATTTCAATGTATTGTCTTAACAACTGAAATACTTACATTAAACATCAAAAATATTTTATACAATATAAACCATTAATGTAAATAGTATAGTTATTTTACTATATTTAATCAAGGGGTAGAAATTATTCATTTATTCATTATTATATTTAATCAATGTACATTTATTATATAATATGATTATATATCATACTGCTATATAATCGTATTATTCATTATTCATTTTCTTTTTGGTAAAAATCATTATTCATTATTCATGCTACAATATAATAAGTAGCACTATAAACATAAGAATTTTTCATCCAACTATCAAATTTCAGTTCCATTCCGAACATCTAAACATTTAATAATTAGTGAAAATAAGTGCATTTTTGCAGCTATATTTATAGGTTCAGAAATATGAGAAAAATTAGAGATTCAGAGATATAATTGGTTACAACCTGGATTTTATAAAAATTATATTTCTTAAAAAATATAAAATAAAAATATATCCTTTATTTTAAGAGTGTATCATAAATTTGGTTCAATTATTTGAAAAAATCAATTTGCGGATGCGGGTTATGAGTATTTTATTCGGGGTGGGTGCGGGTTGTTAGATTTTGGATTGCGGGTATCCGCCGACCCGAAAAGTATTTAAAAATAAAATAAAAAGAAAAATAAACACTTTTTCAAAAACGTGGTAATTTAAAAACAATTTAAAGTTTTTAAAATATATTTTTAATTATAAATATAGTTTTATATTTTTATAATAATTAAATTAAATAATTATTTTTTTAAAAAAAAATATAATCTGTGGATATCCGCAAAATTAAATGGGGTGGGTCCCGGTATATATTATTTTTTTGCGGGTTGTGCAGTTTATATTTTTGACCAAAACAAAATTGAAACCCGCGGGTTGGCGGGTTCGACCGGCAATATACCGGATCAATTTTTAAATTGCTATTATTTAATAAAATACAAAGAAAAATACAAATATAATCACAAAGAAAAAATATAAGAATTAAATTAAAACAAAAAATATACCCGCCCTCTAAAGGGCGGGTCAAAATCTAGTACTTTAATTAAACTTTGTGGCCGAAGCGTAAAGGAAGAAGCTTTGATCTCTGCGGTGGTTTAGAAAGAGAGAGAGAAAGAAAGGAGGCACGATTCATCCAAAAGCTTTCATCTTTTTCCCTTGAAAACTCTATCATATGCGGAAAGAACCATAACTGATAAAAATCGCCATGGGAGATGATTCCGCGCGCGTTTCTGTTCACAAATCTCTCGGTGGTGCTTCAGGCAAAGTCTCTTTCCCCTTTATTAGGGTTATCATCATAAAACTCTAATTTTGCTTTTCTTTTACATCGTCTCCAGATTATTAGGGTTTTGTGCATTTGGGGGGGATCATTAGTTATTAATTCGTTTAAACCAATTTGATGAATTTAGGGAAACAGTTAGGAATCATTCGGACATGGAACTAGTGTTTTTTGTGTTGAATCTGAAGTTTTGAGTTTCCTTTTTTTTTTTTTTTTGGGTGTGTGCAGTTGCTGATTTGCTGTTATGGAGAAACCGGAGTGGTGCATTCATCTTGTTAGCTTCTTCAACTGTGTTTTGGTTTCTGTTTGAGAGAGCTGGTTACAATCTCTTGTCTTTCGTCTCCAATGTTCTCCTTCTTCTTGTTGCCATCCTCTTCTTATGGGCCAAGTCTGCTTCACTTCTCAACCGGTAATATAGAGAGAATATTGCATTAGCTTCTTGTTTGGTTAATATATATTCCTATTTTATTAGAATTGAGTATCTGCTTCCAACGACGGTTTTGTTTCAGACCTTTACCACCAGTTCCCAATATGGAGATCCCTGAGGAGTTTGCAGTCAAGGCTGCCGATGATATTAGGGTCTTGATCAATCGTGTACTGTCAATTGCAAGTGATATCACCATTGCTAGAAATCCCATTCGTCTCCTTCAGGTTATACTTTATTCTTTTTTAGTTTTCATAAAACTATTTCTTTTAAATCTTTTTTATATTTTTGCTGGCTTTTGATGTTAAATAGATGTCATTGGTCTTGTGGGCTGTATCCTACGTGGGGACGTTAATCAACTCCCTCACTCTTGTCTACGTTGGTGAGCCTCGTCTTAACCTTTGACCACCCTGGTGTTTTATAATGTATGAACTCTCATTTGTTTCAATTGTTTTATCTAATAACAGGGATTCTTCTGAGTCTTTCTCTTCCTCTTGTGTACGAGAAGTACCAAGACCACATTAACGAGAAACTGAACTCGACTTCTAAACTCATTCGAAGTCTCTCAAGTAAGATTCCGATGATGATGCCCGTAAGCAAAGAAAAGAAGTATCAGTAGGTAGTGCAAGTAAGTAAGTAAAGCCTTTTTCATCTGAAACAACGTTTCTGTTCATGACTTGTCTTAACTGCTGTTTTACTGAACCGCTGCATTGTTTTGTCAGCCGATTTGTTCACAAGACTAAGTAACACACACATTACTGGACTGCTTGCTCTAAGAAGATGATCAAGCAGCGGAAAAAAAAGTGAATCGCAGTACAGTTTTTTTTTTGTTCATTTCTTTCTGATCTATAGCATGCTAGTTTTTTTTTTCTTCTTCTATATTTGTCCTGTTCTATATTCATGAGTTCCTGGGGTTGTTTTCTTTTGGCATCATCTCGTCTTTTAGTTTACACAGTAATGCTTTGTGGGATTGTTGTTGCAGTAGAATCAAGAAAGATACAAACTAATACAATTTGTGTGGTTTTTTGTTCAATAACAATGGCTGAATCTTGAAGATTATAGTTGCTGTGAAAGTCTTACAGTTTATGTCCCACAAACTAGTCTTACAGTTTCCAAAGAAACACATAAACTCGAAATGCAAAGTCTTACTATAACAGAATCGAGTATATATGAAACAAATAACATATAGTTGAGTGTTTTTTTTTTTTTTGCCAAAGCAGCATGTCGACGAAGTGATGTGTTTTTTTTTTAATTATTGCAGCCAGCTAGAGATTTCACTTCTGTACTGTTCTTTTTCATAGAGAAGAAACACACAATGTTGCAGCTCACGAACCAGTGAGAAATGGGATCTGAGCCACCGTTGTAGGGATCGAAAAATGAACACTTTGGAGTGCCAAATAGGCCGCTATACCAGCAGCATAACCAGCAAAAGCAAAACCACTTACCTGCAAGGGGCAAAACAAAAACAGAGTTTCTTGCTCAGAGCCTCTTAAGAGTATTGAGCCTTACACAAGCAAAAAAGAATGTATCTTTACCTTCCGGAAGTACCAAAAGAAATCAATTTTCTCCATTCCCATAAAGGCTACACCAGCAGCAGATCCTATGATAAGCATCGAACCACCAGTACCAGCGCAGAACGCAACCAGCTGCCAAAACTCGGAGTCTTGAGGGAAGGATGTGAGGTCATACATCCCCATAGTCGCTGCAACTAATGGAACATTGTCTATGATTGCTGACACAACACCTATTGCACTAGCTATCAGCTCAATGTTTGGTATATTAGCATCAAGGTAGTTTGCAATCTCCCTGAGGATCCCAGCCGACTCAAGGCTGCAAGAAAATATAAAAAAAGACATAACAGAAGGTTTCTAATCCATAAGATTTGTTGATTTAGTACCTGCTAACGGATAAAAGGATGCCCAGGAAAAACAGAGCGCCTTGTGTGTCGATTCGAGACAAGGCTTGAGGTACTTTGAGCTTTTGCCTTTCTGATTCGCCGTAGTGGATGGCATCAGTTAAGACCCAAAGTACTCCAAGACCCAACAAGATACCCATGTAAGGAGGCAATCCAGTTAGAGCCTTAAAGACGGGAACAAAAACCAATGCTCCAAGGCCAACTCCAAACACTAGCTTCCCTCTTGGAGCCATTTTTTCAGAAGCTAATACATCTGAAGAATCCTGTCCCTTTTCGTTTACCTCACTGAGGAAGAAAAATAGATAAACATACATCAATTGAAGCCAAGCTTAGTTTCAGTTTCTGTTCGAGAATGAAAGGAAGAGTTTATAACCTGCTCAAGGACATGAGGGCTAGCGGAACAGCAAGAGATATGGCCGAAGGTATGAAAAGGCCCTAAAAGGAAAGAAAGTTAACCTCCATCAGAGTTGGAATGACCAAATACTTTTAACTACTTATACAAGCCTGTAACCTAGAGTATCTAGTTCCACTTCTAATCATTTGGTGTTCTTAAATAAAACTCTAGTCCTGTAACCTAGAGTAACGATACTAGTTGCGAATCTTGCGATTGAGAGAGAAAGGTAGTATGATAACATTATGTGACTATCTCAGAAGAGGAGAAGAACCTGTATAGTCGGCAAAGTGGTTATCTGACCATGAATCCATAGCATAGTTGTAGTAACATCACCAATTGGAGTCCATGCTCCTCCTGCATTTGCTGCTATCACCACAACAGCTCCTAGAAGTCTGCCATTGGTTATTAAGCATGAAAACTTACGTCAATATGACAATAATACTGGACACAATACAGTAACGGTTAAAATAAACTAAAAAATCAACGTCCTGACATGACCAATAAGTTTTATTCAGAATCTAAGGTCTATATCTAGTACAGAGCTAATATGTTTCTCAACGTGAACAGCTTAACAAAGAAAATAACTAACAGGAGCATACAGAATTAAAGAAAAGTCATACTTGCGGTACTCTGATTGAGGAACCAGTTTCCTCAGTAAAGAAACCATGACAATGGTAGAGGTCAGGTTGTCTAGAATCGAACTGAGGAAAAAAGTCACAAACCCAACCTGCGATACCACAAGTCAACTAAGAGTAAAACCCCTTGAAGAAGGAGATAAAACATTCAAGCTAGAGAGACTAAAATCACATACCACCCATAAAAGAGTCTTTGGCTTCCGAGTGGTTATATTGTCAGTAACCAGCTTAAACCCTTGGTGAGCATCAACAATCTCCACAATGGTCATTGCACCGAGTATGAAAAATACAATCTCGCTTACTTCGGCTGTTGCATGTTGAAGCTCTGCAACAGCTATTTCAGTTGAAGGAGCCTGTCACAAGCAATCTACTTAAGATATTCATCCAACAAATAATGAACATTAATCATAATAGATTCTTACCCCTATGCCCCTCACAACCCACAGACTCACAGCCATCAGAAGCCCTACTCCACTTTTATTAAAAGCTAAAGACTCTTCAAAGATGATTCCTGCGTATCCTATTCCAAACAGCAATGCCATTGCAACATCCTGTAAAAACATAACAATTGTTTAGAGATAAGCATTCTAAAAAAAAAAACAAAAGAAACACAAAAAGAACCTGATTAGCAGCGACCCATGAGTGATTAATGGCAGCTGTTCCCGTAAGAGCAGCTGCAAGAATAGCAACAGCTTTGACTATATCCGTCTTAGGCTGGTAATTAGCTTCGAAGTAACTCGAGCTAGGTTCATCCACCGAACAAATAGGGTCGCATGATCCTTCCAGCAAATCCTGATTGTGGAGATCATATACACGTAAAGGAATAAACTTTCGATTAGTTTGATCGATAAGAGGAAATGGGTACTTGGCAAAAAATTGAATTTTTTTTTTGTAGGAAGATGAAAAACGCAAACCTCAAGGTCAGAGTCATCGAGTGGTTGAGATGGTTCCTCGAGAGGAGGAGGAGAAGAGACTCTGATCTTATCCTCGGCCCTTGCGAGGACACTGTGTCTGGACAGCCTCGAGTTTGTTGTTGTTCCTGAGAGTTTGGAAACGGAGACGTTTTGAGGCAATCGGGTTGAGAGGGTGATAGGGGGTGATGAAGTGTATCTCTTGGTCAGTTTGTGCGGCGGGGCGAAGTGAGAGCCGATTGGTAACACCGCCATCGGCGAACACCGGGGAAAGAGAGACAGAGACAGAGATTTAAAAGTAGGGGAAGAATCTACGGTCGTACGGCGAAGTATAGTGAGAGATTATTATCGGTAGCGACTGAAGTGTTTTTGATTTGTAATTTATCCTCAAGATCTTGTCTTTTTTTTTAACAATATAACCCTTATTAAAAAGTAAATTAAAGTGTAATCCCATTTTAAATCTTGAGTGACATGATTATCTTTAAAGTTTAGACAAACATCAGGATTAAGATTGTTTCACAAAACTTTTTTTTTCTTTTTCTTTTTCTTTGTTATTGCTTTGTGAAAGTAGGAATAAAATAAAAAACGTTTCTCACGTCTCAACTCTAGTGAGTGATGTAGTTTGGTAGCAGCGTTACAACAGTTGAGGTGTGTGTGTGACAACGTAAACAATATTAGCCTCTCAGTTCTACTCTTTAGACGCGATTGAATCATTATTGGAGAAACATTGGGAAAACACTTGTAATTTGAATATTGTGTGTTATATTATTAGAGATTTAACCATATTCTTTCTTGTGTCACCCAAGATGATCCTTAGAATACAAAAAGAACTGGACGAATTTCGTAAATAGTAGTTCTTGAGCAAAAAAAACTCAAGAATAGTGTGTGACCCACTGAGAGTAGGGTGACATAGGAAAGTAATCTAATATCCCTTGATTCACTGAGAGGGTGACATAGTGTGACCCATACTAGCAGTAGCAGGTGACCACAAATCAGCACCATTAGAGTTTTCAACGTTTACAGTGGACGAGACAGGTACTAGGCATAATCCTCTGCTCCTCAAGTCTCTTACTTTCTTCCCCGGTGTAATATCTCCGGTAACAGCTCCACCGTCCTGAACACCGGCAGTCAGACATTAAATTAATAAAATATATAATTTAAATATAATAGAAAATCATAGAGACTTTATTACAAGAGAATAGTTGATCAGGTAAGGAGAGCAGAGGACTTGGATCTGGTCTTGTAAGAACTTGATGTAACCCATCGCTTCATGCAGCACAGAAGCTGCATCTGTCTGCCAAAGTAACAAAAATGGTTATTTAGTTCCTATTCGATTCTCATCAGTAATGAGAAAAGTCAAGTTCAACTATTTGGGTAGAGTGTTTCACTCCTCTAGAAAAATTACACGATTTGATCCAAAAAAAAAGAGAGTACACGATATCATTAATTAATGTACACTGTAATAATGATTATTCAAAATAAAGAAAAACAAATCTACTTTAGTTTATGACCAAGTTTCATAGTCTTTGATGTCTTTTTGATTTTCACATAGGATGCCACTTTACACTATGCCCCAAATCGCGACTTCTTAACTTTTGGAAAACTAAATAATACTAATATAATAATATTCTACATCAAAATACTATGAAATGTTTTTCACTTATTTGCTGATAGAGATCTTGTTTTGCTTTTATAATTAAACAACATTACATTTAAGAAATAGGTATAAAAACATGAAAAAGTTAATTATTGAAGTATGAGTAGAAATGTTGTTGAGTAGAAATAAAAGTTACCTTTCCGTATGGAGAAACCAATTGCTGCAACGCTGCAATTCTTTCCCCTAACCTTTCTTTCCTTACCTATTATATTGATTAGATATTAACAGTAACAAATGATAAGATAGAGTAACTTTTATAACATTATAAAATGTAATTTCTGATGACACACCTTTGCAATTCCAACTGATGATTTATCCTGATTTTTCTGGCACTTTTTGCTTGGTTTTCGATTATGATCCATGTTTTGCCCATTACCCGACCCGGTTCTCTTCTTCTTCAAGCACACAAGAATCATCTTTAAACTTTTGATAAGGCACAAAATATCCAGAAAAATAAAACATGCAAGACCAATTTTTATTTCTTGTTTTTTTAGAAAAAAAACAAATACGCAAAGGAATCAGAAATCAGAGCCTTACGTTTGTTGGTTTAGTTGATTTTTCCTCAGTACAAGTGTCACTCGACTTCTTGCAAATGTCAACAGTGCATGAAGAAGGGTCAGAAAGGGATACTCCGGAAGGAAGAGAAGGTTCTTGGAAGAGCGATTCGTCGCCGTTTTGACAGTCTCCGCTGAAACAGAGCATTTTTGACCCATTTGTACCAGAGAATACAAAACTGAAGCTGTCTTCTCCACCATCGCCGCCGTTAGCTTCGCGCTGGTGGCCTTCAGAGGAGCTGAGGAACCCGTCCGACAACATAAGAAGCTCCGAGAAGCTCGGGGCTCCGGGAGTTTCCACCATAGCTTGGTCGCCTACGGTATCTCCCATTGTGATTTTTCTTAAGTAATTTATTTATAAGTACTTTCGTGGAAAAAGCTGAGTAAGAGACTGATTGAAGGTGAGAACCATGAAGTAGAAGACAATCGTTGGTAAATGGTTTCTCTCTACCTTTTAGGCTTTTTATAACTGGTTTAACTTGCTGATGGTTGATGTATTTATTTTCACTTTTACCCAATTATTGTTTTTTTGCTTATACATTTTAAAAGATTTTTTTTCCTGAAATCACATAAATTATAATATATTATTGGTAACTGTAACAAAAATTGCGTTTTTGAATGAGAAAAAAAAAGAAAATGATGCTTTTATTGGTAAATATATTAGTGAATATGCAAGAAAATTTACTGATTGATTTACAACTTCAGATCCTAATCAAATCGTTATATAACGACTCTTCACCGTATCAGTTAAGAAAGGATTAGTGACGTTGATATTTGATTATATGACTGATACTTGTCGAGAGAGGGGTAGAAAGGGAAATTTTGAAATTTGAAGATAATCCTGGTCAAAGCCACCTGCCCCGAGGAAACTGTAGATTTTGAATTACTCGAAGCTAATGTTCGTTTCTCAGCTTAGTAACTGCTGCTTTCTTTTCTCCCTTTCTGGAAGATAGACAAGTAATTAATGTCACACACATTCATATCCATTATTCAATCAACCCATTCTATTACATTATGACAAAACCATATAGTAATTTTCAGAAATTGCCATTATCATGTTTATCATTAACATAATGACACTCTGGCTTCAATAATACAACAGATACTATATCAAAGAAACAAAAGAAAGGAAGAAATTTTAACATACTGACATGTACCAGGTTTGACACGTGTAAATACTGCAGAGACGTGTGAGAGGGAGAAAAACACAAGTCCATAACTATTAACCAGGCCAACTTGTTTTTAGCCTGTTCTGACTCTTGAGAAGGAAAAACAATCTTCAGACACACTTTGGTTTAGTTAGGTTCGTTTCATGTAAACATTTTTCGAGTGCCGACAAGGACCTAAAGACTTAGGTGTGGACTCATACCGTCACTGTGAATATATTGTCCTTTGCTAGATGACAAATCACTTGTACCCAAACAATCCCTACTCTCTTGTTCGTTATTACAACACTGCCACTTCGCTATGATGAGTAGTTTCTCTCGTTACTAAAGAGGGGTGATATTATTTTTTGTCGAGTAATGGGATGTTTTGAACTATAAGAATGTAAAATCATAGCGATTTCTTTAAGATGAAGCAAACAAACAAGAAACTACTTAAACAAGACATGACTTATTGAGCAGTCAACAAAATTGCCTGCAGCAAAAGTCGAGAGAAACAAAAGGAAAGAAAAAGACACATGAGCAAACCTCTGTTCTTGATATAGCTATTACACTAAAATCAAAAGTAGTATACTTGATGGTACTCGTTCAACAAATCACTGAAGCATTTTTTAAAAAAGGGGTTCGAAATCTCTCCCTCGCGTACTTGGCGTAGTATGGCCTTGTGTCCACCGGCAACAGCCGCACTAGCCTTAAAACGCCGCCGTATACTCTTAGCACCTTCTTCATTTTCCACTACCTTCTGCAACACGTTACACAACATAGGCTTTGTATCATCCCATTGTGGGCCCAGCCCATCTTGATTAAATACATTTCGGACCGGTTAAACTTTATAAAATCATGATCGCAAACCCGTTATATTAGACCATTTCGGTAAATAGTAAACCGGTTTCTCTATCCATTACACAAACCACAACAGAAAAAAACTGTCAAAATCTTAGCAGAAACTTTCATGATCATAATAATAAAATTCATAACATACAAATTCAAATGAACCTATCCAAATTTTTTTTTATTTGAAGACATATTTTCTTTTCTTTTGTCTCAACTATTCACTTTAGCCATCACTGATTCTTCAAATGTAAACAACTTTGAGGTCTTCAGATCCACACAAGTTATAACTAAAATCCAAATCTACCTTCTCCTTCTTTTTCTTGATCCAGTACTAGTTGACTCCGCTGCTCCGTTCTTATTCTCTGCGATTGGTTCGGTTTCCATGGCTTGTTTGCTACTTCCAGCAACAGATGTCTCAACATCTTCCTTTGAAGACATTGTTTTGCTTGTTGAAAAACGTGTATTCCTAAACCAGTTACTAACCTATACAGTAACATAAAACAGCTTATAAGATTGGAACTGGGATCAACTAAAAGTAAGAAAAAAAAGGATGAAAGAAACCATTTTACTAGGAGGGTAAACTCCTTACTTGTTTAACTGTCATCTGTAGCTCTTTGGCTAAGTTCTCCCTTGTGGTAACGTCTGGATATCTATTCTCATGAAAAGATTCGAATAATCTCTGCATAAAGGAGAAAAAAAAAATTAAACCTATAAATCTTTTCTCATAATGCTTTAGCAGCATTGTCATCTTTCAGGCGTAAAAGACAACTTTACTTTGTTTTTACCTGAGTTTTGGGATTTGTCTGTTTAGATGATGCAGAGCTGCTTTTTTCAACAGAGCAGCAACCATTTTCTCTGGGTGGTGGTGTTTCTTGTGGCGCTATCAGAGTAGCCTTTTTATATTCTCTTTTCGGTTTCTGTGTAGGTTTTTGAGCAGGAGTATGATCTTCTGCTTTGGAAGGCTGTTCCAGAGGCACAGTGTCTCCTTCATCTGCTGACTCGGAGTCTTCTTTTCCAGCAACTTTATCCCAATCCTCATCATCACTAGATGACGTCGGAACGTTCTCATATTCCTCCTGCACATAACAACACAACAGAATATATAAGATTTCTCAGAAACAAAGTAGAAGAATGTAATTAGAACAGAACACTCACGTCATAGAGCTTTTTGTAGTCCAGCCTTTCAACCTTCCTCCTCCCCGGAACATCATCACCAATCCCAGCATCTGTCTCTGAGATGGAAACATCTGAGAGCTGTGCTTTGTTTCTTCCTTGTTTCCCACGTGGTGTAACTTTATCTTGCTGATCAGACTCATCGCCTTTGGAGGAAGTCTCCACATCCTCGGAGTCTGAATCGTCTGAATTTGAACTTTCTTGCATTTTATCTTCTTCATCAAGAGTAGGGGCATCAGGATCATAGTCATCATCCTCAGAATCATCAGACGGAAGGTTCATTATATCTTTTGCATCTTTGAACGATCCAATCATTACGTCAGATGCAGATTCATCTGAACTTCCATCTTCGTTTTCAGACTCATCATCATCACTGTCATCACTGCCATCTCCATCACCTTCAGCATCATTCAAACCATCCGGATCATACTCTTCGTCCTCAGAATCATCAGAAGGAAGATCACAGTCCAGATTTTGACTTCCACCACCAGCCATTGCTGCTGCTGCCTCAGGAAATACTTTCTGCACAAAAGCCGTTGAGTCAGGTGAAGAAGTTTCTAATCATTTTTAACAAATAAAAGAAACATCTTCATATATATTACCTCCCAACTGTCGCTAACCGAAAGCTTTGTCCCTAAAGAATCATTAAGCAAGTCGAAGCTGTAATCTTTGCAAGCACATCCGGGGCATAACCAACTCTCATCATCCGGAGGAACTAACAAGAAAAAATTTAAAAAAAAAACAATTAATAAAAACCAGCAAGAACTGCTCAGAAAAAACACAACAAAGTAGGTAGGGAAGAAGTGATTACTATCTTCTTTCCGCAAAGGTGGTTCAACACAGTACTGGTGAAAGCCTCGGTCACAAAACCCATCGCATAGTATGATATCATTATCAACATGCAACTCCTCCGAACCACATTTTGAACAGAATATCTGAAACATTAAACAAATGCTCGTATTAGCAAAAAAACACTTTCTAGAGACACAAGCTGCTTCTATCAGGACAAAAACAGGGGAACAAAGCTTGAGTTTTGAAATAAAAAGTTGTCTTACATCCTCACTAGAAATCTCTCCATTAGAGTTGAATAAAGACTCTGGAATGTTTCCTTGGGCGCAGAGTGTGTCCAGATGCTGAATAAGCTCTCTGATTTTAACCTTGCGTCTTAGAATCTCCTTCTTAGCTCGTTCAAGCTCTTTCTCTGGCCTTAGCTTTTCCGCGCTACAAAAGAAAGAACACATAATCAAAATATCATCACACAAGCAGGAACAAAGGAGAAAAAAAAAATGGGTAAGAAAAGAGACAACAAACCTTGAACCTTTCCAGCCTTCTAAAGAATAGGCGTCAATGAGGCTTTGCTCGTAGTTAATCCGGTTTAGAAAGTACCGAAGTTTCTTCTTGATCCTTGTGTACTCATCATCTTCTCTAACTTCTAATTTATTAGTATACTTCTTCCTTTTCTTTGATCCATTTACAGACACTGGATTAGCATCAACTGGAGATGATACAGAAGTAGCCGCTTCTTTAGATCTCTGAGCTCTCTTGTGACTTGAAACCATCACAACATTCTTTTTACCACCATTACCTCCTAGCTTCTTGGAGCTCCGTTTAATCTCAAATTGTCCGCGGCAAGGAAGACCAAGTACAAGTTCACGATGGGAACCTGAGAATTTGGTACCGGAACTCTTCTTTCCGGTTACAGGGGCTGTTGTTGCTTGTTGCTCTTCACCACAAACCCCATTGGCTATCCCTTTTCCGTTTACATCATTAGTGGATTCCTTTAGATCATTCATGTGAGGCAAACTCTCTGCCTCCTCTGGTGTTTTTTTAAGAGGTAATAATACAGAGACATTGCTTGCTTTGTTGTTGAGATACTTTGTCAGGAGGTGGAGTAACCTCTCCTCCTCCGTTAGTCTGGTCCAAAGCAGATCCACTACTACTCCTCGTTCTCCTCCTTCTATTACCTCTTTCCATGTTTATAATTCTTATACTCACGCGTCTCTTGATGATCCCCCCGTGAATGTTAAATACTTGTATCAGATTCCTAAACCTGTCACCAAGATGCACAAATAATAAATAACATAAATCAGAATGGTGAAACAACAAAAGCTGATAGATCTGAATCGATGTATAATCAAAAACGCAAGAAACCCACACAAAGAAAGAGGGCAGCTTCGTAATTATTCTCTGAGATTTGCTTAGTGTAGCTTTAAGACAAGAAACAGATCGATGATCCTTTGATTTAGATATTGAGATACTACAAGAATACTAATCCTAAGCTGCTGCGATATCAATTCTTCGCTAATAAAACAATTTTGAGAAGAAAGCAAATGAAAACAAGGCAAAGCCGCGAAAACAAACGAAAAAACTACCTTTCTTTTCCCTCGCCCGCGAAATGGGAATTTTTTACAATAACCGCGAAAACAGAAGAAACTCGGTGGTTTAGGTGGAAGAAGAGAAGCGAGATGAGTTGAAGGGGACGAGAACAAACGGTGCGAGTTTCATCTTATTGGGCCTCCTTTTTGAATTTTATTATTAATGGGCCTCATATATGATCCGTTAACATATGCTTGTCTCTATCTTGTTATCTCGGACTTTCTGTATCTTAGATTTGATTACATTGGATCAGAACACTATTTTAGTAGGCATATAAACTAATTAGATTGTTTCTTGTACTATTAGCAGCCGCTGTGCTAATCACTCTACTAATATAATTAATGTATAGTGCTTGATTGATTTGATTTGGCACTAGCTACCAGAGCTATATATAAGTTAATGTTAGATCTCTGGCCATTATATAGCATCTAGACGGTAGTTGGTTGTTTATTTTAAGTATATGCAGTTTAAATGAACGGTTATAGATGTTTAAAAAGGGTATAGATGCTAAGGCTTATGTCTTGTTAATTATGAAGCTATGTGTCGTGTTGCTGAAACTGTAGGACGAAATAATATGAGTTGACAGAGACATCATCGAGCATATCAACGAATGTAAGATTGCATTCATTTCAAGAATCGCAATCATCGACCAATTTGATTTTCGCGTCTAGACAAATTACATAACCATTTCGGTTTGAGAAATTAAGGCGGTCGTAACATAGGATGTCTATAAGTGAATCATATCACTGGTTGGTTCTTGTAAGAATGTACCACCCAAGAGAAAATGGCCTTCAATCATTATATTCTCTTTTTGAGTTTCTTGGATATGGCTTTCATCCTTCTCTTCGTGTTTTGCCTTGCCACGCATGCAAGTCTCGATCTCTCCTTGTATTTTTAGACATGCATATGTTTTAAGTGAAAATTAGTTGGAATTATTAGTTTTTCTTTGTTGGAGAGTACCAAAGATATTGGATGAGTTAGTTACTCAAGAAGAGCCGCTTAGTAGTTCAGCTAGCTTGTTTAAAAAACGCTTTTGTTTAGTTGGATCTTAGTTCGAGTAGTTCAAATAGTGTGCTCAGAAAACATTACTCTATACTTTGTGAGACTATTAGATAGATTCTAGACTTTTAACTTCTATAAAGTTCACCTACTTGTAATTGTTTGGATGCCAACTTGAACTAGTTGCTGACTTGTTGGTTCCTTATCAGAGTCTACAACTCCACTATATGTTTGGCCGTTTGGTTGACTAACATGCCTTGAGTTCACACTCTTCTTGCAACTTCGATTTTTAAAAGTTTTGGGGGTTACTAGAATCTGATTAGTAAAAAAGAACTACGAGGAAGAAGTAAAGTTGTTTAATTGATTACCATTTATCAGGACAACTGCCTCGTCTTTAAGAAGGACCAGTATTATTAGCGCTAGAGAGTTACACGTGGGACTTACTTAATGTCCCTACCATCGAATTTTTAGTACACAAATGCGTCATTAGTAGTTTCTCATCGACCAAGAGAACTTTTACACTTTTAAAATAAGCCCTACCTTAGCTGTAACCACTATCACACTGAAAAAGTTAACGCGTATGCGTTTTTTTTTTCCCTTTCTCTTCTTCGCTCTTTTGACCATTCAAAACGAATTTCAAAGATATTCACGTGCTGTTTGTCTTTCTATTCTCACGCTTCAAACGTTACTAATTTTCACATAAATATATGATATATCCTCAGGTTTACTACGGAAATATTTATTGTTGATTATGAATTTTTGACCACAATTTTAAAATATTCTTTCCAAATGCATCCTCCTACATTTATGGCATTTTAATTTTATAGGATATTTTAACAATATTCCATTTAATTTTTAAAAGGGTGCATTTGTGTAAAGATATTTACTTTTGAATTCGATTGAATTTATTTTTTTTTGTTTTCGCATGAAAATATTATTGGTTATCAATAGCAATAAATTACCAAATAAATTTGTTATTTTATATTAAACTAAGTTGGCATTGTTTCATTAACCAGTTCCATATAAATATCCAAATAATAATTTTACTAAAATATTATCTATCTTATTAAAACAGAAGTACACATATAGAAATACCCTTAATTTTCAAATTTAATTATATTTCCATGCCACTGAGAATTAAATTGATTTTCCTATTTTTATGCTTATCTTTTTCAGTTAGGTTAATGTCTTTTCCTTAAATAAATTTGAGTTAAATGTAATTAAATTGAATGTCATATTTTAATACTTGTTTTTTCTAATTAAATTAATGTGTTTTCCTTAAATAAATTTTAGTCAAATGTAATTAAATCAACTTAAAAATACATATATATTCAAAAAACTATTGAAACAAATATTAACAAACTATTGAAACAACCTGAACTATGTAATTTGTTTTTAAAAGTTAGCTTCCACGTTTTTGGTGTTATAATATGTATACCATATATAAATAAATTAATGATTACTACTATAACTTACGAATAAAGTATTCTACATATATATTAGGCTGATTCACTTGTGTTTTAAATTTCCTAATTATATTTTTTGGAATATTATCATCAATTTTTTATAACAAGAATATTCCAGCGATATCATCTTCATGTATTTTGAAAATAAAATTAATTTTATTGCCATGATTTTGTTAAAATAGACCGGTCAAATTATATCCCGTCCAATTGAGTTTTTAGAATATTTGTAACTTATTTTTAGTTTGATCCAAACTTATAATATACTAATAATACATTTCTATCATGCAATTAAATATGAAAAATGTCAATATAATTAGGATCCAGCATAGTATATTAATATATATGTACATCCAATCTTTTTGTATCGTTATATAACTGCTGCAACGCACATCTAATAAATAATATATAATACGATACAATAACAAAATATATGATATACATAAATCACTAAATAAACATCTGTGCGGTCGCACGGGTCAATATCTAATTTTATATTAAGTTAAGTAATTTGTTTCATTAATATTAATTTCATTAGAAACAACCAGGAGTCTGCTAAGTAAAGAAGTTACGATTCAACTGGTCCAGTTTTTAAAACAATCAATATAAATTTATTAGCTTAGGTATTAAATAAAAACAATACATATAGATATATAAAAATATATTTTAAATTTCATTTTAATATGTAAATACTATATTATATAAATTTGTCTATAATTATTTATTATGTATTACTACCTCTGTTTCGTAATAAGTGTCACTCTGAGCTCATTTTCTTGTTACACAAAGAGTGTTACTTTACAATTCCAATGTAAATTATACTAACTTTCAGCTGAAAATTAATTGCAAACTACATTGATTTTATAAATAATTTTATTTATCTAAAATACTATTGGTCAAAGAGGTATAATTAATTACAACTTACATATATTTCAACAGGTTTCTTAATCTGTGTGAAAAATGTCACAACGACACTCTTTAAGAAACGGAGGGAGTATAATATTTAAATTACTTTTTCGTTTTGTGTGGAGATTTCAGGACAGGTTGGTCACGTGCCAGAAGAATTATATTGTTTAAAAGTTTGAAAGAAAAAAAAACAGAATAAGTCAATTCATGTAGTAAATGAATTTCGGTTGTAATTTCTATCATCAATGTTCAATTTGCGGGTGAGGAACTTGGGTTCCCGACAAAGATCCAAAACATTTTTTTATCCAAAACATTTTTTTCTACCAAAAGAAGGTGAAAGAGTAGCTGAAAGAAAAAAAAAGCGGAGTATAAAAGGTCTGATTGGTTGGTGTAACCGCTGCGGTTGTGGATATTTGCGGATGCAGATATTTACGATTTTAAGCGTTTTTGAAAGATTTGTACAATTAATACATCAGTTATAAATGTGTGCATTTGTGAGATACTTATGAATGGTTAATTACCGACTGCAACAGTTGTTAAATAATAAATTAACAATATTTATATTTTATATAATTATTAAAAATCATAATATTATAATATATATATATATATATATATATATATATTGATAAAATATACTACTGTATTAAATTTTTCAAAATTATAAATATATATATATATATTTTTAACTTTATAATATAATATAAATTAAAATATAATATATAAATTTTAGTATTTCTATTATTCAATTTAATTTTTTTATTTATATGTTTATATTTTTTAAAAAATATTTATCCAATCGCAATCGTCCGCAACCACATACGCTAATTAGAACCAATTTTTTAATTTATGAGATTTAGAGGAATTTGTAGTGATTTATATATTTTTTTGTGATTGTTACAAAATATCAGCAACCGCTATCAACCGCAAAACCTGCTTTTGCGGGTGGTACGGAAAAAACTAGTCATGCCCTAAGTGAAGGATATGAGTTCAGCATGTTTTACAAGAACCACCCTCGCCATTATCAACCGGTAGCACATACGAATCCGACTAATCCTGAGAGTGGACTAGCTCAACTGGAAAAACCTGTCCAATCTTCACTTATGTGACGTCTACCTACTTACTTATACGTACTGTTTCTACTAAAAAACGAGCTCCGATGAAAGCAAGTATTACCATGTCCCAAAATACTGCTAGACACATATTAAAACATCTTTATTAGAACCAAATATTATTTACACGTCTGTCGTCACTTATTTATGTATTTAGTTATATACTATATATTTACTCGTACAGCTAATGACAACTTGTGTACATAAACAATATTTCTAAAAATAACAAACAATATTTCTATACAAAAGGTTGCAATATGAAAACAGAGAAAATACTAGTGATAAAAAAAACATACGTCAACAAAAAACATATGCTAAAAAGTTGAAACGCATACAAATATATAGTATAAAATCTGTATTGATTCTTAGACAACCAAGTTATAATATATTTTATCATACAAACATTTAGTTTGTATCAATAGTTTATTAGTGTGTCTTGGTTATACGCCATTCACAAGTGAACCGTACTGTACTGGTAACATCGATCGGTTCAGCCGTGGTTAGGACCGAGGTGGAGTGCTAGCGTTGGGTGGATGCATGACTCGGAGTCCTATCTAATAGTATCTGTAAACAAACTGATAAATTATCAAAATCAATCATTTAATTAGTAAAAAACAATGAATTAATTAATCAAGAAGAATATTACGGCCGTTTAACCTAGAAGACTACAAAGTTCGCATCACATGGGATGAGAATGAGATATATAAGCTCGAGATTAGTTCCTACATAACTATCACTTGCCTCTTGGTTGTGTTTATTAGTAATGATTTAGTTCGAGACGCAATGAAAACCTTGTTTATACGAGATACTCCACTTGTACAAGTAAAAACCCTGTGTTTCAAAAAAAAAAAACAAGTAAAACTCTACGAGATATCAAATAGATTACGTAAACCCAAAGCACACATGAATGAACTTGAATGGAATATTTCCTGAAATTTTTTATCAGAACCAGGATGAATGTTGGAGCCCCTACAATTATATAACTGACTATTCACAAAAGTAATACCAGCGCTCATTCATGTTTCCTATAGATATTTTCTACAGTTTGAATTTAAGTGTGTTGTTTATCCCATTATAAAAGTAGAGGCTATGGCGTTATGCACATATTGCAAACCTAATCAAAAAGATACTCCAATACAAACAAAATTAATAGTTTTGGAATTATTAACTGTACATCAAACTCATAACTTCAATGTTGATATTGAAGCTTTAATAAGAGAAAGCTCTAGTATTGAAGTGTACAATAAGCTAGCTTTTGTTCACATTATGCCGTGAGCATGTCGATGTAAGGTGTGTATTCAATCATTATTACATTACAGAACGAAAGTGCAAGATTGTGAAATAAATTATAGATTTTTAATCGAGACATATATAAGAGGAAGAGTTGCTATCTTTACGCAATTGGCCAATGAAAACACACACAAATGGTTGTTCTCCTCTGTCGGATAAAGAAGAAACCCTCTCCTATGACCTCTTTTTTGTTCCTTTCTCTCGAAGAAACACAGTACTCACATAATTCTAAATCCAGTTAATATCTATATATCCATTCGCGAAATAAGTAAAATTCTTCAAAAATCCTCCGGTGTATAACGAATATATACGAATCATAAATATAAAATGAAAATTCATACTTGATTAGCATTTTTGTTCCATTTGCAACTGGTGTACTGTTCAACAGCTGAGAAATAAAAAGAAAGATATGTATACTTTGCCATGATGCGCGTACCAGACATATATAGGAGACTGCATTTTTTTTATAACTTCTAGGAGACTGCATTTTATGATAAAGTATTACAATACTAATCGATCGAGATCAATGATCTATTTTGGAACTTTAAGATGAATGATCACCTTAAAAGTACAGTGAGCCACATCCATGTTTACATGTATAAAACTTATAGAACTGGTCGTCTATGTGGTTTAAATATTTTGTATATGCTATGCTTTTTAAAGCGCTCTTGTTGGATCATAGTTAGTAATCTTAGACGTACATATACCAATTTTATGCAAATTTGAGTACTTTTTGGCGTTTTAAACAATAAATTTTCATCACCATAAAAATGGAATTTATAAACCTCGACAGTAAACAGTTACTATACCAACCATCAAAAGAGACAAACATTTTCAGCAAGAAACATTTATAGAAATGTTTTAAGAATAGTGCAGAAGAATGAATTTGCAAGATCATCTTTGGTCATATAGAAATTGTAAGAGGAGGAGTACAAATCAAATTTATGCAGTTAAAAAAAGTAACAGACCATTCCTAATTAACCGCTGACACTTTTTTAACTGTGAACTTAACGAAAACTGTTTTAAAAAAAACGAACACAAAATAAAAATCAAAGAGATCGTCCACCATCCTTAACGGCGCGAACCTCACAAAACTCCAACACTACTGCGAGTACGGTCAAATCAAAACACTCGCAATCTCTCTCCGTCCACGTGTCCCTCATGCGTTAGCCAGGTTGGAAAGAATATATACCCCAAGCGCGTGAATCACCAGATAGCGCGTGTCGTTACCCGACTGGAGATTCCGAAAACAAATAAAGGGCAAAATAGTCAATCAACACACCCGGAGATCTCTGTCTTCTCGCTTTCCTCTCTCTCCGTTGTTAAATTAAACAGAAACTCTCTCTTTCTCCGGAGTCACTGCGAGAGACTTGGAAAAAAGAAAAAAAAAGAAAAACTTTCTCTCCTCTCTGAGTGCTCTTTAACTGTGTGTATTGTTACGAAGAAGAAGAAGAAGAGAAGCAAATGGAGAAAAAGCAAGGATTTTTCTCTGCTCTCAGAGGTCTATCTCCGTCGCGTTCAAGAGCAAGGTCTCGCTCAGTTAGTCCAGCTCGGTCTACCTCCCCGATGAAAGCTCTCTCCTGGGGGAAGAAGAAGACCTCCACCGCCGGGTACTGTTTGTCTCAGCCGGAGCTTTCGGTCGGGAGATCCGGAAGCTTGAGACCCGTGATGGAAGGTCCTGATCCAGACGAAGAAGAAGGAGTAGGAGGAGGAGGAGGAGGGAATGTAGGAGACTCGAAACGGCTCGGGTCGGGTCTAGGTCACTGGGTCAAGGGACAGCTGTCACGCGCTCCGTCTGTCGCTGCTACCGCCGTTTGTCGGAGAAACGATCTCAGGCTCCTTCTCGGAGTCATGGGAGCTCCTCTTGCTCCTATCCACGTCTCCTCCTCTGATCCTCTGCCTCATCTCAGCATCAAAAACACTCCGATCGTAAAGCCTCTCTCTCTATCAGAGGGTCTCTTTGTATTTGTTTTTTTTTAGGTGAAGAGTGAAACGTCATCGTTTCGTTTTTTGTTTTTTTTGCAGGAGACATCATCTGCTCAGTACATTCTTCAGCAGTACACGGCGGCTTCTGGCGGACAGAAGCTACAGAGCTCCGTCAAGAACGCTTACGCTATGGGGAAGCTCAAGATGATTACTTCCGAGCTCGAGACCGCCACGAGAACCGTTAGGAACCGGAACCCGTCGAAGGCTGAGAGCGGAGGTTTCGTTCTCTGGCAGATGGATCCGGACATGTGGTACGTTGAGCTCTCTGTTGGTGGCAATAAGGTTCGTGCTGGTTGCAACGGGAAGCTCGTGTGGAGACACACTCCTTGGCTTGGTTCTCATTCCGCTAAAGGACCCGTTAGACCTCTCCGCCGTGGGCTTCAGGTAAAAAAAGATCCACACTTTTCTTGGACTTAAGTTAGGTCGAGAGATCCAAGGAGAACGATCCTTAGTGTGTTTTGTGAATGATCTCAGGGGCTAGATCCGAGGACTACTGCTGCTATGTTTGCGGAGGCCAAGTGTATAGGAGAGAAGAATGTGAACGGTGAAGATTGCTTCATTCTCAAGCTATGCACTGACCCTGAAACGCTGAAAGCGAGGAGTGAAGGACCAGCTGAGATCATAAGGCATGTTCTCTCAGTGTTTTTTGCTAATGCCATTATCCCATCCACTTGTACCAGAAAGTGAAGAAGATAATGTGAAAACTAGAAAGACGCTAAAGAGAATATAACCAAATAACGTTTCACATTCATCAAGATAATATGAAAAATTGGTGTTTATCATGAATCATGGTAATAATAATATGAACATACACTCTGTTCCTACTTGTTTGGCAACTAATGAAAGAAGAAGATGACCCCTCGAGAGTCGAGTCCACACATTCACACACACACGGCCACATTTATGGCAATCCACACTCTAAAGTCTTATTTCCACAATTTTATTTATCAAATTCCAGATACTAATAGTCTGTGCAACTGGTTTTATCATATACTTCTGTTGAAAACTGTGTCATATTTAATGAAAGATACTTACTTCTTAAACCTTCATTAAATCCTAGAATATTTATTTTGGTTTATTGAATTGAATGTTGTGGGGATGAGATCTTGAAAATGAAGGGGGTCCATTTTGACGCTCTTTCAATGTTTGGGGGACTAACTTTCTGCTTTTGGTTAAATTAATGACCTCTTTTGATTTTCTTTTCAGATCACAACTGTCTACTCTTCTTTTCATTTCTCAAATTTTTAGCATTAATACAAGCAATTTATGTATTATATACTCCATCCATTTCAAAATAAATGTTTTAATTTTTTTTCCACACATTTTAATAGAACATATTAAAACTTAGTTATAAATGTTTAGTTTTCTATAATTTTATATTTTCTATATTATAAAACCAATAAAACTTTACAAAATACAATTAATATTTTTCAATTTAATAGTTTCTATTATTAATTGATAAAAATCACATTTAAAATAAAAAATATATATCTTCTGATTTTTTTTTGTTAGAACATACCTTTTCTGAAACAGAAGGATTATTTATGGGTCAATTTGCTTAATAATCATAGCAGCACCATATATAAAGAATATAGCCATGCATGAAAAGTTGTGTCAATTTGGCATAAAATTAGACAATGCTCTCCTTTCCAGCGAGTGAGAAATAATGAACACAACGCTCAATATCATACTATACTATATTTATCCAGTATATAGTACATAACAATTATTTTATAACAACAACCATTATGAAGAAAATGAAGAAAAACCATTATGAAAAGAAAGAAAAAATAAAAAAGTTAAAAAAGATGAAGGGTTTGTGAAGAGTACACTATACTCTAAACCCAAACTATATACCATAAACCCAAACTATATACCCAAACCATATACACTAAACCCTAAACCCAAACCATATATATTAAACCCAAACCCTAAACCCAAACCATATACCCAAACACTAAACCCTAAACCCAAATATTAAACCCTAAACCCAAACCCTAAACCCAAATCATATACCATAAACTCAAACCCTAAACCATCAACCCAAACTCTGAACCCTAAACCCAAACCATATACCCAAACCATATACCCTAAACTCAAACCCTAATCTTAAACCTTAAACCCTAAATCTAAACATTTATCAATTTCGTGACTATGCTATACATATTATAGTATGGAATACTCGACACTCCTACAAACTTTGTATATATGAAATTCTCTAAAAAAATTTTAGAGAGAGAGAGATGATGAGTGGCGACAGTGTTGGAGAACAAAACAGTGTAACTGATCAAGTAGTGAGTAAGAAAAATCATGAAGCAGAGAAAGAGATATAAATTACAAAAGAAGAGAAAAAAAAATTTATCAGACTATACTGTAATTTAAAATAGTATAGATTCAAAATTGCGATTATGAAATATTATATTAAATTTATAAAATATATGTTTGTTTTAAAATTTTCAAAACATATTATGTGTAGAAAAAAAAGACTTGTTTTTATTATCTAAACAACAAAATTGTATAATTGTTTTTACAGAAATTGAAAGCAATTAAAAATTGAAGGGGAAACCATATTTATAAAAAGAAAAAAAAAAGAAAAAAGAAAAAAACCCATTAAAGGACAATACGACAAATATTACACAAATATCATATCCATCAGCTTGTTATGGATATATAGTTGATATTTTTTCTACTGGCTCCAAATTTCCCATTATTTATTAGTGTTTTCATGTATGTAACAAGTAGGATTGTTGAATTGAATATATGTATCCTTTTGTAGTGGGCACATCATGTTCCAAATTTTGCAATCCCTTCGCTTATAAGATATGCCATTTTCTTCTCTTTTGGTAAAGACTAAAAAGTTACATATGGTTTTTAGAAAGTTAGGAAAAAGTCACGGAGAAAGTCTAATATTTTAGCGCTTTTTTTCATTTGACATTTTAAACACTCTGGGTGTTAGCATTTGACATTTTGAATACTTATGTGGTAAAAATCATTATTTGAAAAGGGATATAACATTGAATTGGTTAGTTGACATACGCATTTATACAGTATATTCACATTTACAAGAACAATGATATTATTTCACTGATTTGGAGAAGCAAATTTTAGAATATCTAGTTTGGATCATAATACACATTCTCGTTATTTTTTAATATGTACTTACAAAAAGCATGTGATCAAATCACAAATAACCTTGGACATTTGTTCTAACTTCATCATAAATACTCCAATAGTGTTAAAAGTTAGAATTGAGCAAAATATTCATTAAAGTTGATTCAAAATCCGAATTAAACGGTGGATCATGGATACCACCAAAATCCACAATAGTTACTCCATGACCACCTCTATTAAAAGTTACCACTCTCATGTTTTTAATTTGAACCTTTTAACAAAGTAGTTTTTACTTTGTACTAAACACTTTTTAAAAAGCTAATGATATATGATCCAAATGTTCAAATAGACCGAAACTTTGAGGGCATTGCATCATTAAATGATGGCTAGACAACATACTGTACATTCCAACTTTTACTTGTACTATCAAAATACAAAAGATAACGTTCTTAAATCTTGCAAAATAGTTAACTATTAATATGTTGTCTGTAAACCTAGCGACATATATACAAGGGACAAAGTCACAACTATTTTATGGATTAAGAAACGATAAATTATTATACTTGTACCATGTAATTTGATTTGATTTTCAATAAAATCCAAAAGGTTTCAATCAAATGAACGACCTCCATTCTAACGACTAATAAGATCAGCTCTTTATATATATAAGCAATTTATTTGATTGTATAATAAATAAATCATATATATCATAAATAAATCATATATATCAACCGCTATGAATAATGGTATACCATTGCCGGAATTAAGTTCAAAATTGGTTGAAAGAATGACAATTTAGCTTTGTGGAGTAGCAACGGTATATCAAAGACTGGTTCTAGTCGTGTAAGGAATACCGACATCCGAAGAAACAAGGTTAAACCCACCTTTTATGGGGTTATCGACAATGTTTGAGAAGGGAAATTGGTTATTTAGAGATTATGGAATAGATACGAACGGAGCCCGCCAGTTTAATTTAGGTGGTTGATACAAAGTTCGTTTTAGAATATTTGAATCTAGATAAATTTTGGTTGAAATCTGGATTGTAATTGACATTGTATTTCCTTTAACGGGTTTTTAACTCTATAATAATATTATCATTTCCAAAAAACTTATTAATCGATACATATGAGAAGGAAAATAAAGAGAAGATTGGTTCCAGTCTTGGATCCTATACGAATTATAGGAAAACCCAACACTTTTCTGTAAAGACAACAGAAAATCGAGGAAATAAAACACATTACTATATATAGAATAATAATGTAGAAATAAATAGAAACAAAAAAATGGAAGAGCATGCATGTGAAAGAACGTGGGAAGGTTTTAGAGCATATGATCTGAGACATGGATGTGTAAGAAGCTTTGCCTCACTGTCACTAAACCACTCTGTGTTTTGACTGCTTTTACTCGCAGCTCTTATCTGTCTTTTTACTCTTTGCACACCAACTCTTTGGATTCTATTCCTTTTTAAGTTTAACCAACAAATTAAATTCGTTAAAACTAGATGAGTATTTTTTTTTTACTTATTGATGTGAACTAACAGTACTATCTCTGAGCAAATTAGTCTGTTATCACTTTAGTGTTCGTAATTTAAGAATATAACTGATCACTTGTCCAAGAAGATGAAGATCACATTCATAGCTGAAGTGGTTTCGATCTTAGTTAAGGAATATAACTCACTTTAAAGTGTGAAAGGAAATCTTTATCATTAATTAAGTGTTCACCATAAAACATGGTTTAAAAAAAGTAGTTCATGTTATGGTAATGGTGTTTATTCAATTGGTCGTTTTCACAGTTCACTATAATAATTCGCAATACATAAGGTTACTTAATTAGAACTTAGAAATACATATGATCAACTGATCAGCTTCTGCTTCATTTTTGTATTCATGGCCCAGAGAAGAAAATGTTTGAGATGAAGTTAAGACTTGAGATATAAAAAAATGGACACCCTAAACTTGTGAAGCACTTTAAGACTAAAATGTACTTGTGCTAGCTTTAACCACACGCTAAACTGAACAAAATGTCGGCAAGGATTGGGAAGTGATTGTACATAGAAAAACATTTTAAACGAAATGGGTGGGTTTCAGTCATTCATTGATGTGTATACTGCCATTCTGAGGAGTTGACAGTTATGTTGTAGAATTTATTTCCCTGAAGACTTGTAATATTACCCATATTTAAGGGCAACCCAGTTCGTTGAATAATCTTTCTTTAAACTCTTCGTTTTTTTGGGTTGCACTTAGGAGAGTACCCACCGGCCGGCACCACCTATCAGACTTATATTTTGATTATACTTTTAGACCAAGTAGCATTGTTACCCTACAACAAAAGATCGTTCATAATAAGCCGAACTAGTATGGCCACTGCATTTATTTATAAGATGCAACATTTTAGTCGTATGTTAACAATATGATTCCTTCATAACATCCCATACAAATTATTTATATACTTTCATACCCTTACTATAATCTATCGTGACGTCGCTTAAGAGAAGTTCGGTCATAATATTTTTGTTTTTGACCGCTTACCTCGCGTGGAACAGAAGTGGCATTGGGATTGTAGGAGTGGGTGTACAAGAAACTATATACAAGAGGAAATAAAATCAAGTTATACAATTTTCTGATTAAATAGGAAATATACAAAGTTGAAAATAACAAACGGAAGTATAAATAGCCATGTGCGGATGATAATCATAAGGTGACCGTTCCCAAGCTATGACTGTTCACTATCGAATTGTCATATTTCATGAACTGTTTTATGCATTCAAAGCATTTGAACTATTATCATATAGTACCTTCAATTAATTTTATCAAATAATATTAGGTAAAAATGGTTGTATAGCAGAATGATTCAAAAGTTATATTATGTCTCAAAACCATGAAAACGGACTACAGCAGATAGTGTTCAAACCAAAACTACGGAAGTAAGGGCAATTAATATCCATGAATCTTAAGCCGAGGATCAAAGCAAGCTAAATGGTAGAATATGGCTTGTTTACACGTTTCGCAATTCGCCAGACTCTCCAAAACAAAAGATACATTCTCTCGTCTCAGTGTCCAGCTTTAAACCACTAATATAAGCATCTTGTGGATTCTTGTCGGTGCAGGGTACTTCTGCTGAGCTACATACCTGTAGCTCCTTTTTTTGTGAAAGTGAAACACATACCTCTCGTGCTGGCACTAAACCGTTTTTGTTGCTAGAGAGTTCGCAATTAAGCGTATTGCCACACACTCTCGTGCTGGAGTTTACAATTCAGCTGAGCTAACTTCCTGTATTTGTAAACTGTTTGTTACGTCCAGAGCTTGTGGATTCTTGCTGCATTCCTTGTAAAATTGCGGTCTTTCTTGGATGAAATATCGGTCTTTAAGGGAGCTAAAACTTTGTTACGTAACCTTGATAAAATTATGAGTAGTTTCAAAAGGTAAAGAATGGGGTCACAGAGTCAGGTCAGGCGGTAATCAAACTAATAAACCTGTTAAGAACATAGTAATTCATGTAAGCTGCAGAAGGAAAATAAATTTACCTTTCTCTATGTAAATTATTACATCAATGCCATATTTTTATATTCAATAATAAAATATAACATTAAAATTAAACTAAAGTCAGATCACATACACATACACGATACATCATACATCCATAATCTAGTAGTTGCACAAACTAGCACACATAAAATGATCAGATCGCAACAAATATATTAATTATGTATTCTTATTTAACCAATCATGCATCATACGAAAGTATCATAATCAAAGTTGCGTACAAACCATTCATCAGGAATGAGATTATTTTGCTATAGTTACATAGTATAGTCCCATTATAATTTCTTACATAACTCGATCATTGTAGCATTTTCAGTTAGGAAAATGATAAGCAGGCTCAGGTTTGTCCACACCGTCTACGTTCCTAAGCCAAAACGTCATGTCAAAGGAAGCTGCACCGTCAGGGATACCGTCCATCACCGACTCATGTCGTGGCGGAAAGAATATTCCGGTACGTGGGTGTGGGATCCACTCCTCTTCGCCTCCACAGTTGATCTCTACTCTATGATCGGAAATGTCTTCAGAGTAGTCGACTACCATAGGATTTGGTTTTGCAGCTTTGCTGCTTATCCCTGCTCGTCCTTGAACTAGCTTCCAACTCCTATATTGGTAGCATAAAACTATAGTTACTTCTTTCCTTTTTTTTTCACAAATGACCTCAAAGTTGTCTATACTTCACATATTGATCACACATTTTAGTTACTACCTATGTAGCTTTTCCTCGAACACCCACCCTAGCTACTAGCTAAATTTTTATAAAAGCTAGATATTGAAACGTATTTGTATAAACATTTATTTTATAACAGCTCGAATCGGATACGGATTCAGGTTCGGTTTTAATATCGGGTTTCGAGTATTTTGTCCGTGTCTACTATGGGCCATAACTATATTAATTTCAAAAAAGTTTAGTTTACAAATTTTTTTTTTGTAAAAGTTATGACGATAAGAAGGTTTTGAACACAAAATATGAAAAATTTATAGTTTACTGATTAAGCAATTAACAAGATGATTTATTTGGGGGTTGTTTTCAGCTTTTGTGATGTATACGTGGCTAATAGAATTTGATATGTGAAAATAAAAGAAGAATGATGAGAAAGTTGTGGCGTTGACCTTAAGAACAGCTTTGGTGCTTTGGTGATCACAGTTCTTCCCATCAACTGTGTATGTGAACCCACGAACGTAAAACAAAGACACAAACTAGTTTTTTCTTGTAAATTTTTGTTATGTATATATGGAATTATCTATTTACCCTATATAAACTTGTATATCGGTACAAGTATATTGCTTTCAATATATGACTCGAGCTTGTGTTCTGAAATATATTTGGTCTCTTCTATAGTTGCTATATATATATATATATATACACACTAGAAACTGCACGGATAGAGAATCTGAAAGGGGGGGGGGGGAGGGGGAATAAGAAGAGGACAAATAACTTGTAATTAATTCAAAAGAATTTGACGTGTCGATAAACTATCATCGATCGAGTGTGGTAGATAGAGATTTGGGTTTCAGATTCCAGAAATATGCATGGTAGTTAGCTGTAGATTATGGGTGCATCATGTATGAGTATGTGAAATCTCAATATCTTGCCGTTTGAATCGAGTTTTTAATATATGGCATTTGTGAATAGTTTAATGGGTTCACTATACAATTAGCTGTAAGTAGTTTTAACAAAAGAAATTTGTTTCATAATACAAGTAGTTTATATATTTTAATACATATTTTTCATTTATTGGATATTGAGTGACTATTAAAATAATTTTAGATTTTTTTACAATTGGTTAAATTAATTAATTAAATAATATTGTTTTAAAAAAAATTAAGAACTTTCAAAATATTTGTGTTTTTAAGTAAAACTACTGACGATTAGAAATGGAGGGAGTACAAAGATGATTAAAAAAGCTTAAGAACTTCACCTAAAAAGTCTTCAAGAATATCAAAGTACAAAAGTGTTATTATTTGATCACAATAAATAAATTAATGTTGATTAATGAGTACCGTTAGTTATAAAGAAGTTCCGAATTTGATGATGGGATTATGATGTAGGATGGTGATACTTTGCAAGAAGCATATATTTCAATTCACGTTCACGTGTTGTAGATGCAATGCTTTTTTTTTGGAACACAGATGTAATGCTTTTTATAATGAAAACTTGATACTAATATGAAGACCTAGCTAAGAGACTAAAATTGCCCTTAATAAACAACCCAATAAATTCGGGTGCTCAAAGTTTTGTTTCAATACGTCTGTACTTTTGTAATTTAAATTGTTGTTTCATAAGTTGTTTTGTTTTTCTTTACTTAACTTCCAAAACTTTGAACATGGAATCTTCTTTCAAATTTTACAAAGTAACATATGCATCTATTTCATTATAAAGGTATAAACTACTTCATTTGGTTGCAACCATTTTAAACAGAAAACTTAGCATATATTCCATTGTGCACATTGTATAGCTTCATATGGAAAAATGCGAAATCCAATGGAAGATATTGGAAGATATTGTTTGTTAAAAGAAGATGAGACTGTTTTTTTGCGAGACAAGTTCAGTTCAACAAATCCTTTCTTTTGTCAAGTTTTAGTAAAATGATGTCAATTTTCTTACTTGATGTAATTGGTTCTTATAGCTTATGATTCCAAAATTAAAAAACGATTTGTGGGGGTAGGGAAATTTATCTGGTAAAAATAGAATACAAAAGACCATCTAGATCATATAGTTTATATGAACGTGATCTGTTCATCAAAATCTTGATACGTTAGTCAAAAAAAAAAATCTTGATACGTTACACTGAGCTAACTGTGTTCGTCTTGTTTTGATTCAAACTGATGTCTTGGGAAATTTATCATGCCAATTGAGTGTACTCGATCTAGCATGTTTACCTCTGTTATAAGGTGCCACGACCCAAGGCTTGATCCATTTTGACAGGCCTATTTTTATGAAGTGACCCATCTTAATACTACTGCTTAAAAGAAAATATGCCTTTTCATAATTGGTGTAAAGAAACCTCTGAAAAGTGAAAACCTCAGGTGGGAATCTACCAAAAGAAGTTCTTATCCTCGTTTTCCCCTTTCCCTTTTTTTTTTTCATTCGATGTGATATAAATCTTTAATTTAGAACCTCTCAAGTGAAAAGTCTAACTTTAGTTTTAAAAAATAGGATCATGGTTTATAAAACATAAAATGGAATGAACATATGAAAAATTAGGAAACAAGGATAATCAAATATCATAGTTTTACAACAAACTTCAATTCGCCAAAAGATACAGAAAATGAACAAAACTCTGATATTAAATCAGGAAATGGAGTAGTCATAACTTCTCATCTGTTATGGCTTGGTCTTTTTCTGGCAGATATTGGAGAACAAATTCTTTTTTTTTTCTATATTTTCAGAAAACGAAAATTTATATATAATCTAATCGAAGATGTCACCGGTATGAGAATGATGCATAATTTTTTTCATATTGGAGGAATAGCGGCGGATTTACCTTATGGTAGGGTAGATAAATGCTTGAAATTTTGTGATTATTTTTTAACATAGATTGTTAGAATATCAAAAACTTATTACAAAAAATCATTTTTTAGAACCGAGTTTAAACAGTGGAGTACCCTTAATCTACGACTACAGATTTATTAAAGATTCTATACTAAGTTTGGATTTTGAGTTTTAAAGAAAAATAGCACACAAATTAATAAAATATATATATATAAGCTATTCATCAAAAGTGTAAATAAAATCGGCATACGTGAGTCTTCATGACAAAACGAACTGTAAAATTATCGATGTAATATCTGTTGGAACTCGTTTTTAACGAGATAGTTTTAGATCATTTTTTTGATAAATGTCCGGACGAAGACGTTCGTCGGAATAACCTAATGTTTGACAAACACTATGAAATAGTGTATTCATATGTCAAAAAACAAAGTTCGTTTGAATAAAAAATATTAGTCTAAAATCATTAACTTGGAAAGCTTGTAAAGTTCGACAATTTGACTATGCTTGAGATTAGTAAATGTCCCACATAAAAATACCAGGTGATAGTTTTCTTGTTTATATATGGAGAAGTAATAAAATGGATCATGACCATATAAATATACTATGGTATATTGGTGGAAAGATATATTCGATTAAAATGTGTGAACATTAAACCGAGTTAACTAAATAAAATTTGGAATAGACTGGTTTGGAATTAAAAGTTAATTTGATAAATAGACAGCTAGTCTATTACCCTAATAATGCTTTGGGTCAAATTCAAATTAATTTTATAATTCAAAAATATTTTTGCCATTGATGATAAAATTGTTGCCATTGACTTTGTCTTAATGGTTGATCAAAATTTATTATTTTGAATCAATGCTTCTGTTGTACGTTTTATCATTAGCATTCTTTGGAACAAGCATATAAAAGCACTTCTTCATATTATTTTTATAAATATCAGTTGTCTCCATTATAGCGAAATAAGGTTCATACAATATTTTCTTATGAAAAAAGACCATCGCTTTTTAACAAAAAAATTATTCAAAAATCAGGTTTAACGGTGAAGTAAAACTCAGTCTATGTCTCTATCTCCATCATGCACCCCCGCACACACGAGATTACAAACTCAGAACAGCAGTAAAGCGAGAAAAACAGGGTAAATATGTAGATTCTTTCTAAACACTGCAGTTTACTTGCAGCTTCATGTTCTGAATCATATTCACTACAAAGTGCAAACATAGTAGACAATGAATGACGTAACTGAACAAACTTTGTACACTAAAACAAAGTTATATGATCACTCTTTCTAAGTTACTGTTCCCCAATCTCTCTAACCTCTTTCTTCAAACTTTGAGCATTTGCTCCGACACGTGGAGACATCGGCGGTTGGCCGGCGTGCGTTTGCTCCACCGCCAGAGGGTTATTTCTCCATGTTCCTACTGTGCTAGTTATTTCTCGAGGTGTCTTACTCGAAATGGAGTGGGTCGTGAAGCTTTCTCTCTTGGCGGTGCTGGGTGTCTTTGTTTGTTTGTCTGATTAGGAGAGGCGGCGGTTCTTCTCTGCCAGTGCATCCACGGTTTCACGGGTGTCTTTGTTGTTTGGTATCTGCAACTTCGGCGTTGTTCGAGGAACTGTCTTCTATAGCAGTGTTCTCGTCGTCTCTTGCGGTTGCTCTCTCCTTGAAGATCCGTTCTCATGTCTGGCACAACATTTAGAACATATCGCGAGTGATCTTGCTATCTTCTCCCTATCTATCGGTCGTCTTGTGTGTCTCCAGCATGGAGTGTCCCAGCAGTTCAAAAAGGGTAGAATTAGGTTCTCTAAGTTCGGACCAGGTCGCCTTTATGCTTGCTCGTTTGAGTATTTGGGTAGCAAAAGGCAGGGAGGCCTGGGCGGAGTTTAGTCATCCGAGTGTGGAGGAGGCTTCTTGGTCTTCTGTGTAGGCTAATCTTTATTTTCTTTACAGGGTATTGAATTTGTTCTGGTGTCGCCTCCACTGCAACCGGTTTGTCAGGAGGGTTGGTTTCGTCTGTTTACGCTTTGTCCCTCGGCCTAGGCTTCTTGCTCCCTCCGCTGTTGCGGTTCTGAGGTTTTGATGGCACTTCGTAAGGTTTGCTAATTCTCTACTCATTCCGATGTGTCGAGCTTCATGGACGGTTTAAGCTACGAGCTTGAAGAGATTCTCATAATCCAGCTACTATGATGATGTCATGAGAAGACCGGCATCCTAGGCAACTAGGTAAACCTACATTCGAGTGGTTAACATCATCGGCAGAAAATGGGGTTTGATATTTTAAAAATTTCCGAGAGAAGTTTGCGGATGGTGTCGATTAAGTAGGCGAGCGAAACGAGTCTAGTTAGATTTGATGTAGAACATTTTGGTCGAATTAAGTTTGTAACTGGTGCTGTGATTCCACTTGTGGCTGAATAATAGTAAATATGAATGAATGAGGTAACCACTTGTGGTTCTTAAGTGATACTTTTCATGATCTCAAGACATACAATCTGTCTCATACCGTCTAAGATTTGGATAACTATTACTATATGGTAAAGAAAACATGTCTCCAATCTAAACAAAGAGGCCAATAAGTAAAGAAGATATAAGAAGACTTGACGAAAATGTTGACAGTAAAAGAAAATGTGTACTTTAATCAATAACTACTTACATAATCATACTATAATCTTAGACAATTCCACACATAAATTTTCATGTACTCTAAGCCAAAACCTGAACAAGACATAAATAAACTGAATTCTTACAGACTATACAAGACAAAGTTTTCATGTCTCTTTATAAGACCTATGCAAAATAGTTTCTGTTGATCTGTCTTTTGAGATCATCGGAGAAGACTAGCAGAAGACTCGTCTCCATGTTCTCCTGAAACTGGTCTTTGTTCCTCTGGGATGAATCTCGCCCATCGTTTCTCCTTCACGAGTTCTAAGAACGGGTACAAGCAGAACCCAACAACAATGATCACACCGCTGATTAAAAACGTCTTTGGGGCGGCCAAAACCATCACAAGAACAACAAGCAAGGAAGGAGGCAAACACAGTATCAAAGTTCCAAAGGTGTTTAAGGGGACTCTATAAGGTCGATTAAGATCCGGTTTCTTGATCCTTAGCTTCACAAAGGCTGCAAACTCAAGAAGCATTCCTAACGCGTACAAGAAATTCAGAAACTCTATGATCTCTTGAAAGCTCAACCACGACAAGAATATAACTCCTGTAGCTGAGCACAGAATACTAATCGTTGGTGTTCCATACTTCGACCTGCAGCAACACACAAACAACGTTAAACCGAGTTCTACAAAGGCATGACTAGTCCTGGCATATCATCCACGGTAGTCTTGGTGGAGAGCGTTCTCTGGTTCTCATCCCTAGTGAAATTTCAAGTGAAGAAAACCGAAAAACCAAACCGAAAACAAACAAAAAACCAAGACAGAAATCGGACTGAAAATTACAAAAATACAAACGGTTCCTATTTGTCTGAACCAAAAAAGCCAAAACCGAATTGAAAACCGAACAAAACCCAAATATATTTAATATAATTAAAATATATTAGTTATTTAATAATTTTAAAATAGTTATATAAAAATATCATTTATAAATAGATAATTATTAAAAAAAATGAATTACCTAAAGTTTCTGGTTTTACTAGGGTTTTCTGGTTTTTTGGTTTTCTTTCGATTTTTAAACCGGAACCATTTATAGTCCGGTTATGTTTTGGCTTTTGGACAAAAATAGAAACCCAATCCTAGTCCGACCGAAGCAATCCAATCAAAAAGATGTCGGGTTCCTAAATGGGTTCTATATACACCAGCCCGAATAGCCCGATCCGTACAAGAAACCCAAATGCCCAACGCTAAGAATGATTCATAACCTAAAACTTGCGTACTAAGAAACTAACCTCTGGGCGAAAAACGCAGGGAGCATCCCAATCTCGCTCATACCAAGAAGCTGGAACGCATCACTACTCATCTCAGCTTCAAACAATCCAAGATTCGACATAGCAGCAGCAGCTTGTATCCAGCCCTTGAGCCAAACACCTCCAATAAGCATTCCAACCTCAGCAAAATACCCATCACTCCACTCACCTGAAGAAGACTCGCTCAAAGCTCCAGTCCCAGCCATAAGCGGGATCAAATACGACCCCATGACCAACAAAACCGCTCCAAACAAAGCCTTTGGAAACGTCTCCCCAGGGCTCTCAACTTCTCCTGCAAGAGTACTAGCCTTGTCCCAATAGTTCAGATTCCAAAACATCGTATTGAAGTACCCTCTCCAGTTAACTTTCTTGAAATCCACAAAGAGCCAACGCTTAGGCTTGATCCTAGGAACAGCAAGCAAAGCCATTACAAGAAAAGGACAGAGCGAGAAAACAGCTAACAGGACAGCTGAAAAGCCGACAATATGCAACCCTCTGTAGTTCAGATACGTCAGTGAGAATGTAATGCCTAACAGAGCAGGAACGCGGGCAGCTACATGGTTCAAAACAGGGAAGGAATGTTTCAGGTAATCAAGAAACAGAACAGGGTAGAGAGCATTGTCCATAACACCACTGAACCATTTCCAAAACCCTTCTTGGAATCCCCAGAAGGGACCAAACGCTGAAGAGATCCAAACCACGTAGCCACCGTTCTCCGGGAAGCTTGTGGCGAGCTCTGCTGTGATCAGAGCTTCGGGTATGCTCCAAATGAGAGGGAAGATTAGGAAGCCTAGAAGGGCTAAGAGAGGACCACCACCTGATTTAACAGAGTCCTCCACACCAAAAGGGCCACCAGAAACTTCATAGAATATCAGAAACACTAGAGGTAATAGTGTCAGCTTTGGACTTGGTTTTGTCTTGACAACCTTTTCATCGTTTGCGATTGTCTCTTCACCCATCAGACAAGTACCACCTGCAGATTTGTCTTAACAAAGAGATGAAAACTTTGGAGAGTTTATTCTTGAAAATGAAACCTCTACCGGAAAAAGATGTAACAAAACAAGAGCCTTTAAAAGACTCTGCTAAAAAAACAGAGGATTGGCAAAAACAGAGTAAAATTAAACCGATGGATTTCAAAAGTCGAGAATCTAACCTTGAAAGGTATCTCTCTCTGTCTTTCTGTGATGAAAATTTTGGAGAGTTATTCTTCAAAAATGAAGCCTTTACGGAGAAAATGAAACAAAGCAGGGGCCTCTAAGATACTCTGTTCAGAAAACAGAGGATTGGCAAAACAGAGTCCAACTAAAAATATGGGTTTCAGGTGGAGAATCTAACCTTGAAAGGTATCTCTCTCTGTTTCTGTGATGAACCACAGAAATAGATGGAGAGAAAGAAGATGAGAATTGATTGTAAAGATTCAGCTTTCCTTCTCAGATTCAATATTGGATGTGACGTTGGATTTGAAGAATCTTGTAGAATCATTTTTTGCTGTGGGGTAAGTACATTAAAGACGCCACATGGCTCGTGCTATTACACTACGACGCCATCTATCGCAGACTTCGTCAAACTATTTTGCTTCTATCTCTCTTTTGTCTTTTCCCGCAACAACCATCGCTTCTCTTCTTCATTTGGGTTGATAAAAATAAGAACTTGGCTATTGTATTGGCCGGCCCTAGGGATGTTAAACGGATCGGTCTGGCCTGACCAAGCTCGAAACTCGTAAAACCCATAAATATTATGGTTTGATATCGTCCGGCCTAAAAATATTTTAGGGCTATAAGTTTTTGGAACTTTCCGAACTTCTGGAAATAATTTATTATAACATTGTAAATGTAATTTTACCATTTTAAAATATCTTAATTTATAGAAAAAATCAATTTTTAATTTTTCGTTTGTTGCTCAAAAATTTTTTTTTTTTCGTTTCAAATCTAAATGTCCTCAAGATCTTATAACCTATTCCATATGAATTTTAATTTTCATATTCAAGATTGAGCCTAACAAAGTGTTGTGGAACAAGTTCTAAGGAGAGGATATGAGAAGTTTGACTAGAGAACGAGGTTATTCTAGTCATGAAGTTGGTCATGGATATGAGAGTTTCTTCGTTGATGTCGAGGATGAAGAAAGTGGCAGTTGGTTGTGATATAATATATGATATAATATACATATTTAAGAACTTAACTACCCACATGATAGCTGAAATAAATCTATGCTATGCTTTATGAGCAAAGAGAGTCACTGAGGTTAGTTCTCAAACTAGTTCTTTTTGAGTATAAAGGTTATGTCGAAAGCGTACACAACATGCAGTTGCAATAACCAATCCCTAAAAGAGATGATGAACGATTACAGAGAAGGAGTTCTCTAGAATGAAAAGGTATTGGTTTGATGCGTTTTGAGATTCTGCATACATTTTTATATGATTACTTAGAGGAGAAGTAGACTAAAACGACTACTGAAAAATCTGTATTAACCTCTTAAGTTTTTTTTTTGACCTCTGAAAAATCTGTATTAACCTCTTAAGTTTTAGAGTTTTTGTACATAGTAATGTTAGAATAAAAAGAAACAAATATTCGTGATCATCTGGTTCCTCTGTTTTGGAAATTAAGAGAAAAGGAAAAATAAATCAGATCAAGAATTCTACCAAATAAGCTGTTTCCATTTTTAGTTTTTGAAAACATGTAACCATATCTGTGAAGGAAAAGGAAAATTTGAAGCGGAATATGCTTCTTTGTGACGCATAAATAGTAACATAACTTAGTTGTCTTTGTAAGAAGATTACTAGGCAAGTTAAATAAAAAACCCCTAATTTTTTTTTGCTTAGAAACAATGACAAGAATCTCTGATCTTCCACAAGATTTAATAGAGGAGATACTCTCTAGGGTTCCGTTAACTTCTCAGCGAGCGGCCAAATCCACTTGCAAACAATGGAACGGTTTATATAAAGATGAAAATTTTACTAAGAAGCACCGTGGCAAAGCAGCTAACGATACCATGATGATCATGGTGTATGATTCTAGGGTTCGTTTAGTGAGCGTCGATCTCCATGGAATCCATAAGCAAAAACGTGTCTTCTTTGAGGTAATAGGTAAACTTAAACGAATCGAGGTATCTGAAGTCTGTTATCATTGTGATGGCTTATTGTTATGCCTTACCGATTGCAGAATGATAAAGTCTGATGATGCCGTCGTATGGAACCCGTACTTGGGACAAGTCAGGTGGATCAAACCCAGAAGAAAATTAACCATCTCGGGTAGCTATATGTATTGTATGGGATACGACAACAAGAACAACCACAAAATCTTGAGGTTTTTGGATCATGACGATGGTACTACTGCTGAGCACGACATATTCGATTTTAAATCTGATTCATGGAGGGTTCTTGATCTCACTCCTGACTGGATTATACCGGATTATCGTGAGGGCTTGTCTTTGAAAGGTAATACTTACTTTGTTGCTCGAGAAAGAGAAGTAGAGTATAGAGAATCTTTAATCTGTTTTGATTTTACAAGTGAGAGATTTAGACATTGCCTTGATCTGGAATCTAACTACCGTAATGGAGACACTGTGATCCTATCTGCTGTTAGAGAAGAACAGCTTGCAGTGTTATTTTCCCGCGTGGATACAAATACGATTGAGATACGGATTACAACAAAGATTGAGGCCAATGAGGTGTCGTGGAGAAATTTCTTAAAAGTTGATGTGGAGCCGTCCATGCTCAGGGGAATGTTCTCGGGGTTTGCTTCGTATAGGAGTTCTTTCTTGGTCGACGAGAAAAAGAAAGTGGCATTGATTTATGATAATGTCTTCACCAGCGCTTACAAGATTGCAGAGAATAATTACTCCAATATAGTTGCTCGTGGAAGAACTACATGTTGGCCACCGGTTGTGTGCTCTTATGTTCCGAGTTCGGTGCAGATTCAGAAAGGTCCAGTACTTGCACGAGGCAAAAGGAAATTACGGGATTTTTAGTCCATTGTCTCTGTGTAGTTTAACAAAACATTTTTTTTTTCTATTTAGCTCATGTGTAGACTTAAACATTGTTTTGCTGATTTGAAACTAAACTTGATTATTGTCGAATGATTTTTGCTCTCTTGTAGAAGATACATTCAAGTTGTACATTTTTTTTAAAAATGTGCAGAAAGACTTTGATATCTGTCAAGCCTTATATGTTTTTTGTTATATATATTTAGCTCATGTGTTATTGAGATCCAATTGCTGGATGTTGTTTCCGACAATTCTTGTCATCCTAATCTAGTCTCAAGTGAGCCTGCAATGTGGAACATGTTAGATTTGTGAGAATAAGAGATGTTTAATGAGAAAATATTGTTGGATAATGAAGAATAAAAGAAAGAAAATGAGAGAATATTTTTTCCTTAAATCTTAAAAATGTCATTACAATACATTATTAAGGAGAAGAAGCAGGACATAACAGTTTTACCCTAGTATCTAAACACACTTGATTTACTAGGAAAGTTACAATAAAATATTTGTCTATTTTTATTCTACCTTCGCAGATACTGTTCATTCTGGTAGGACTTTACTGAATTTTCTTTGGTAACACTGACTATTTTTAATCTTGGGTAGATCTTGCTGGATAATTTTTTTTTTATTTCTTTATGTCAATATGCAACAAACATTATTAACTTGATAGTTTCATATGCATTTTTGTTGTTTTTATATATCTAGCCTATGTGGTTGCCTTAGAAAATAGAGCAAGAATCCCAGATATGGACAAATAATTCCTCCTTTTTGGGTCAAAATTCCATTACTTTCTTATATATGTCAAATCTAACAAGAAGTACAAAAATATATATATATATATATATATGACGTTCGGGTATGCTTTTAGATTCGGTTTGGATTTATGAATGTTTCAGATTTTTCATGCTAAGAATATAATAGTATACTAGATTTTGATCCGTGATCTCAAAGCGGAAGATTATTTTTTGTTTGACAAAACATAAATGGAAATTATAATTCCATATGTTATGTATATATTTTGTGAAGTTATAAACTTTACTTTATTTATCTTTTATAATGAGCTACACTACCTAGTATTTTAATTAAAATACTTGAAATTTAGATGAGAACAAAAGATTAAAATTGTAATATTAATTTTGTTATAACTGCATATTTGTTTTATTAGAGTTGAAGTACCAATATGAACCAACTCTTAAAAATAGCACCTAATGCCATTATACACTAACTAATCTTAATTTTATCATTAATTGTCTTAATATAATATTTTTCAAAAATACAATCAATTAATTTCATTTATGGTCAGTATTAATGATTGTTTCAAATAACAATATATCTTAACAGTTTTTTTTTGTTAAAGTAAATAATTAATTAGTTTTATCCGTAACTGATTGCATATATATAAATTATTAAAAATAATATGATATAAAATAAATATAAAAATCATTTTACCATTTCCAAAACCTTAAAACATATGAATTTTCCTAATCAAAAATAAGTAGTCTGTTTATATTATGTATAAAACTAATTTCAAAACTATATATATTAATATACATGAATAATATAAACTGAAATAATAACAATTCAAATAATTATTTATTTATTGTACTACTAATAATTGTATATGCGCTAAAAGTCCGAAGATACAAACAACATTTAATATTGTATATAATTAGTATATAATAAAAATAAAATAACATTCAAAACAAATAATAATCCAATGCTAATATCATAATATTTACGTACAATAAACATATAAGATATATTTTAAAAATTTAAAACAAATATTCACATGGGTGTACGGATCAAAATCTAGTTTTAGTTATGTTCTTAAATTTATGAATAAATGGTGAAAATTTATTCTGTGATGTATAATATATTTACCGTTTGTGTTTGTGAATATTGGAATATATATTGCAAAGCTTTATTTACATATTTTTAGGCTCTAATCTGTTTTATGACGTGAGGTTGAAAAAATATTATATTTTAATTTAGTAAAAATATTCAAAGTTATCATGTGTTATATTAATATATATTTTGAATGTTATAAAACTAAAATGATATATATATATATATATATATATATATATATTAACCCATTTCATATTGGTACACTTTCATATTTTTTTGTTTAACCCATTTGTACTTGATTAATATTTTAAACATGTATTTATATGAATTTGATAAACAATAATTGAAATTGACTTATATGATATCTCCGGCATATTTTAGGATATAAAAAAAAAAGTAGAGATTTTATAGAGAGAAATTCCATAGGATAACGGTAAAAAACTTTTTTGTCACAAATATAGCACAAAATGAAGAAAATGACCAAAATGTTTCATTAAAGAAGTTAATTTACATTTATAAATCTAGGGTTAATTAATCTAAATCTTAGGGTTTAGAGTTAAGGGGTGGGGTTTTGAGTTTAGGTTTTAAAGTTTTATAAAAATAAAAAATAAAAAATACTAAAAATTTGAAAAAAGTTAAAAATAGTTTCAAAAAGCATTTTCAAATTTCAAAAAAATGAAAGTTAATCTTTTTCTGAAAAAAACCAATTTATAAAAAAGTATCAAATTTCAAAACATATAATTCGAAATTATAAATATTTTTTTTGTTTTGTTTACTTTTTATTTATTTGTATTTATATATCTAGGATATAAAAGTCTTTTATCCACTTAAATGATATTTTTTTGTCATTTTCTTATTTGTGTGCTATTTTTGTGACAAAACATAAAAATTGTCATATCTTGGAGAATTGTCCTTTATTTCTTCTCGCGGCTGAATTTTTTGATAGGGGTGAACTGCACCTTAGCACTTGCGGAGGAAGCTACGGTCGCTCACAGGTCGTTGCTCGCTCTCTTCACTGATGGAAAAGGCGTAACTACTCTTGGCTCGTCATTTCATATCATCAGATAAAACGACTATTAATTTCAAGTCAGTCCGTTTGGCTAGCCCCACGCGGGCTGGTTCATAGATCTGGGAAAGATACATTTTTGAAGTTGCAGTATTCATTAGTGAATATCTAGTATGTGGTGATATTTATACTTTTTTCCACATGCTGCGACAAAAGCAAGCTTAGGAATGAATCTAAGAAATTTAGAGCCATATAGCTTTATCAGTTGGGAGTTGTCCTTGACGAATTCCGATTCAGTAGCTATCAGTTCAGAGTAAATCTGTCTAGAGGTCGATTCATCTACACCTCTATATAAAAGAAGCCATTTTCATTTATCGCTCATATAAATCTATCATAGGGTCATTGCTAAATTTTAGGATTTATAAAATCTTTTTCTTTTTAACACGAAGGTTTGTCAAATCTTATAGTGCGTAAATGTAGTATACAAATATAGATACCAACTCAAATCTGTATAAGAAGAATATTCAAATAACTAAAAATTAAAATAGAGATGATATATTCAACTTTAGTTATTTCCTGTGAAAATGAATATCTTATGTTTGATAGACGATAAATGAAACTGGATTGAATAATATCTCCACTGTATTTTAGGATATAGAAAAATATAGTAGAGATTTTATAGAAGCCATTTTCATTTTTATGTCGCTCCTAAAAACATATCTTATATTAGGTCATTGCTAAATTTTAGGGTTTATAAAATCTTATTTTTTTGGTACACGGAGGTTTATCAAATCTTATAGTGCGTAAATGAAGTATAAAAAATATAGATACCAACTCAAATCTGTATAAGAAGAATATTCAAATAACTAAAATTTAAATTGAGATGATATATTCGACATTAATTTTTCTTGTGAAAGTGAATATCTTATGTTCCATACTGTACCAATTTGCAGAGATCTAGGGATCAATATAGGGAAATAAATTATTCAAGATTTCATTTGATTGTAAGATTTAATGGTAAATTTAAAATGGCAAATTAAAAAATTCTTTCCCATTTTTGTTTTTGAAATGTATGTATGATCAACAATATTTGATACCATGTATAATATCTTCTGTATTATTAAACTTGAGATACAAATTAGTTTTTTTCTTTTGAAAAAGTGAGATTCGAATTAATTTTCAATTCGAATTATACTAAAAATATCAGTGTATAATCTATATATAGATTTGGTGTACATTAGGTTATGCTTAGAACATGTATAAGGTTTAATTAGAAGTATATGGAATAGTGTTTAGATTATTGGGTTTGGTACTTTGGTTTGTATTGAAAAATGCAAAATATTTCTAACAGTTGAGGTATTGTATATTTGAAAAGTTATAAAATTAGTGTGTATAATATATATCTTAGATGAAATTGGTTCGATTCTCTACATTTTGAAACATACATTTTTCATAACGTGAACAAACTTTATATTCAGCAAAAATATAATAATGTGATTTTGAAGAGAAGAAATCCCCTTAGTATTAAAATGGAAGCAAAAAAAAAGAATAACCTTGAAAGAGTAATATATTTTTGAGATTGCCATTTTGACGACGTGTCGGTATGAGGTTCCTTCTCAGACCCTTTATGAAAAAAGGTTTACTCACTCTAGGATATTACGGCTATTGCCATTGGACAGACATGCATATTCGTATGAAAATGATACATAGTTTCATGTCCGCATATGTATATAAGGAAATAAGTCAATTTCGTGATTCGAGTCTATTGTCCACGTGATTTTTGCATTCATTCCCACTTTCTGTATTTGTAATGATCTTTAAGAAGATTTATAATTTATAATTTTCTTTTGCATATGGAAACCCAATCATGAATCATATTAAATAGAGAGGGGAAAGAGCTTATTTTTTTGGCAATGGAAATCGAATTATTACTCATATGGAAATCGAATTGTGACTCATATTAAATATGAGAGTTAATTATGATATTTTTTTTTCGAAATCGAATTTTGATTAATCGATTTCCTTTCCACTTTCCATTTTCTTAAATTATCTTTACGAAGATTTCAAAAAATTGTTTTGCATATGGAAACTAAACCAAGTAAAATATTAAATAGTGAGTGAATTAGGAAGTAAGATGATTCGTTTTTCCATGATTTGCATACGAAATTTACTGCATTATTTTTCCTTTCTATATATTTTGAAACAAGATCAGTCATCGATATGACAGATTTTGCCTACCACGGCAAATACGCATTAACTATTATATGTATGTTCTACTCACTATATAAACAAGTTTACTGCTTCGTTTTATACCACACCAATCTAAGTTTCAATAGTATTATTTATCAACTAAGAAGCAAAAGTTTTTGAGATTTTACTATGGCAGGTTTTGACATGACAGCCGATCTAAAGCCTAAGAAAAACATGTGGAAGATCAGGGTTAAGATCATCCGACTTTGGAAGCAATACTCGGTGGTTGGTGGAGAGAGTATTGAAATGGTCTTGGTCGATTCAAATGTAATCTTCGTCATCGCTTTTTTTTTTAAGCAAGTGGTAATAGGTTTGTTAAAAAACGTCTCTTTTATACTAACTTGAGTTTGTTCCAATTTTTTTCTTTGTAGGGTGATACGTATTATCGAATTATGTGTTGGTAACTTATATTCTAATCCTATCAACCCTGAATTTGTTTAATATCTTAAACGTTTATTATGATGTTCACTTTTTTATCATGATCAGGTGGGCTCAACCAAGTGAGAACAATTGATGGATTTTCGAGGATTTTATTCGAGTCTGACGATGTGCCAGAGATCCAGTCTTTCAGAAAGAAGTAATACTATTTGATAGTGAGATAGACATTATATAATAAACTAACTTAAATTATATTGTTTTAATAGGATTCCCTTCTATAACTATTAAGGAATTTGGCAAGGATGTTCTGCTTACGATCTTGAATTTTATTCTGTCCAAATCTTATCTGTTTTGTTGTTTCGCATTATGAGTTCACACTTTTTTATTTTGGTTTTTTTTCATTCTGTTATCTTTTAATTTTAAGCTTTTATTTATAATATCTTTTTCCCCATAATTACTTTTTAAATCAAATAAACCTGAAATTATATATATATATATATATATATATATATATATATATATATATATATATATATATATTTCAATAAAATTTAAAATTGAGCAAACAAGTATAATATTAAACATAAAAACAGTGGAAGTATACGGTGCTATATTAGAGGCTATTATCCAATTAAGTGTAACATGATTTTATTTTAGACTGAAAAAAATATTTATTCACAATTTTAGACAATTGTGAATTAAGTCACAACAAAACATAATTATTATATAGACCAAATTCTTCTAAATATAAACCAAAAATACAAGAATGATAATAATGACAATAAGGCCAAATATATCATGTATATAGATTATATTCTATTTTCTAAAAATATGTATTTCTAGATTCTAGATAATTCCCTATAATATATTCAGAACAGGAAAATAACATTTAGTATTTCCAAAAAAAAGTTTCAATATCTTATGTATTGCCCGTTTATATTACATTTGTTAGAATTTAATACTTCTACAACGTATTCTTTTAATTTTATAAAATACATAATGTTGGAAAATAAAATTTCAAACTTTAATTTTTTTTAAAGGGCTTATCTCACTCCGCGCAGGGCGCGGGTCTCACCCTAGTGGTAGGTAAAGGAGAAGACTTAACCAAAAGGCAAAATGATTGGTTTAATTTTCTGATCGATATTCATTTATTATGTTTTGCAAAAGTGAAGGAGTGACATTTCTTTGTAAATAATTTAAAAATTAAGGGGCAGAATTCTATATATTAAGAATAATAACAAATTTTATATTCTGATTTAATAATATAAATTTGGATATTCTAAGATATTTACTTTTATCTATTTTATGGATACTTCAAAGTATTTTGTACAATTATAATTTTTTTAACACAAGACAATTCCGCCTATCTTTAAATATTAAGAATATTAAATCTAAAGTTAATTAATATATTTAAATATATATTTCTAGTTCAGATATTTTTTGGTTATCCAAAATATTTGAGTTCAAATCGAGTTAAATCATAATTTTGGATACCAAAATAGTAGATCCATTTTGATATTTTACTAATTTTAGTTTGAGTATTTTACCCAATCTTATATAGACTATCCAATTATATCAGAAAGGATGTCAGCATATTCTTTTATATATATATATATATCGATTGCTTAGAGAAGAAGTATAGAAAATCGACTATTGAAAACTGTATTAAATCTTTAAGTTTTAGATATTTTGAACATAGGAAAGTTTTAGAATTAAAAGAAACAAATATTGGTGATCTGATTCATTTTTTTAAAATGTTTATAAGGGAAAAATAAACCAAATCAAGAATTCTATATCACATAAGCAATTTCCATTTCTTAATATTTAAAAACATATAAATTTTAAAGCTTAAATTAACCTTTTTATAAGCAATATATATAATTATCATCAGCGAACTAACAAGATGGGTTTCATTTTTGAGAGTCTCGTAAAAAGATTACTGGTAAGTTTTCTGTAGAACACCTAATTTTCTTTTTGCTTGAAACAATGACAAGAATCTCTGATCTTTCACAAGATTTGATAGAGGAGATACTCTCTAGAGTTCCGTTACCGTTAACTTCTCAGGTGAGATCCACTTGCAAAAAATGGAACGGTTTGTATAAAGATGAAAGTTTTACAAAGAAGCACCGTGGTAAAGCAGCTAATGATACCATGGTGATCATGGTGCGTGATTCTAGGGTTTGTTTAGTGAACCTCGATGTCCAGGGAGTCCTTAAGAAAAAACAAGGCTTAGTTGAGCTATCCAAAAAGCTAATAGGTCAACTTAACCATATCACGGTATCTGATGTCTACCATTGTGATGGCTTATTGTTATGCCTTCCCAAAAACGGTATGCTGGAGTCAGATCCCGTGGTATGGAACCCGTTTTTGGGACAAGCCAGGTGGATTAAACCCAGAAGAAAATTAACCATCTTGGGTAGGTATAGGTATTGTATGGGATACGACAACAAGAGCAACCACAAAATCTTGAGGTTTTTGAAGCATGACGATGGTACTACTGTTGAGCACGAAGTATTCAATTTCAAATCTGATTCGTGGAGGGTTCTTCGTCTCACTCCAGACTGGATTATACCGTATGATCGCCAGGGCTTGTCTTTGAAAGGAAATACGTACTTTGCTGCTAAGGAAAGAAAAGTAGGGATGAGAAAATCTTTAATCTGTTTTGATTTTACAAGTCTGAAATTTAGACACTGTATGGATCTGGAATCTAACTCCCGTAAGGGAGACTCTGTGATTCTATCTTCTGTTGGAGAAGAACAGCTTGCAGTGTTATTTTACAGTGCTTATACATATGAGATTGAGATACGGATTACAACAAAGATTGAGGAGGCCAATGAGGTGACGTGGAGAAATTTCTTGAAAGTTGATGTGAAGCCGTTCGGGTTCAGTGGAAAGTTTTGGATGTTTCTTTTGTATGGGAGTTTCTTCGTCGACGAGGAAAAGAAAGTGGCATTGGTTTGTGATAATGTCTTCAGCAGAGTTTACATGATTGGAGAGGATAATTACCTCAAAGTAGTGGCTCCCGAAGGACCTACAAGTGGGCAACATGTGTGCTCTTATGTTCCGAGTTCGGTGCAGATTCGGAAAGGTCCAGTACGAGGCAAAAGGAAGATCCGGGATTGTTAGTCATTGTCATTCGTTTTTTTTGTTTTTGAAAAAGACTTGTCTCTGTGTAGTTAGCAAGACTTAAACATTGTTTTGATGATTTGAAACTAAACTTGATTCTTGTCGAATAAGTCTTGCTCTCTTGTAGAATACTAGTACATTTTTAATGTACAAAAAGACTTTGATATCTCTCAAGGTCTCATGTGTTTTTTGTTATCTATATCTAGCTCATGTATTATCGAGATCCAATTACTGTGTGTTATTTATTTCCGACAATTCTTGTCATCATAATCTAGACTCAAGCTGTGAGCCTTCAAGGTAACAAACATTATTAAGTTGATAGTTTCATATGCGTTTTTCTGTTGTTATTGTTACCTAACTCTTTTCGGAAACTATAATATATATAATACTAGTTTGTCTCTAAAAGCCCTATTTCTTTTTTTTTTTTTTTTTTGATATCTCTGGTGTCTGGGCAGCCACTTTCCCAAATATCCCCCGAAGGGGTCCAGCGCCCCAGCAGTAAGGATGTTAAATCGCTGTGGCCGGGTTTCGAAGCTGGGTGGCGGGCACCTCAGCCCCTATTTCTTTTTTTTGCTTGAAACAATGACAAGAATCTCTTATCTTTCACAGGATTTGATAGAGGAGGTACTCTCTAGGGTTCCGTTAGCATCTCAGCGAGCGGATATATCCACTTGCAAACAATGGAACGGTCTGTATAAAGATGAAAGCTTTACAAAGAATCATCGTGGTTAAAGCAACTTATGATAATTAATATGGTGGTGATGGTGTGTTATTCTAGGGTTTGTTTAGTGCGCGTCGATCTCGAGGGAGTCCATAACCACAAAGATGGCTTAGTTGAGCTATCTGCAAAGCTAATAGGTCAACTTAATCGAATCCAAGGTACATCGTGAATTTATGGTGTGTGACGGCTTATTATTATGCTTTCGGAAAAACAGTATGGCCTTGGTATGGAACCCGTATTTGGGACAAGTCAGGTGGATTGAACCCAAAAGGAAGTGGCATTGATTTGGAATAATCACTCCAACAAAGCTTATGTGACTGGAGAGAATAATTTCTTCAAAGAAGTGGCTCCCGGAGGATCTCCATGTTTGCCACGTGTGTTCTCTTATGTTCCGAGTTCGGTGCAGATTCGGAAAGGTCCGGAACATGCAGGGGACAACAGGAAATTACGGGATTGTTAGTCCTTGTCGTTCGTTTATTTTTTTAAAATCAAGACTGGTCCATTGTTTCTAATTAGTTAACAAAACACCAACATTGTTAATCAAATTTTTTTCTTTATGACTCTGGTATCCGGATGCCTCAAGAGAAATCCGACTAGCGCCTAATGACCGTCTCGAAAATCTGGACATTGTCCGCCAGAAAACCCGCCGAAAATATCCAGGAGAATTGATGATCACCCTATGTTAAGCCACCAATGACCACGTGCAGTAGATCTGAGCTTCTCAGCTAGTGATCGCGGACGGCTGTAGAAGGATAAATAATATTTTTTATATAGAAATAAAAATAGTCAATAAAAATTTAAATTGAAATAATAGAAATACCAAAATGTATATATTATATTTTAATTTATATTATAAACTTTTAAAAAAATCTTATATATTTAAAATAAATGTATAATTTTATAAATATAACTTTTATATTTTAATATTTTGTTATAATATTGTGATTTTAATATTTTTATAATTATATAAATATTGTTAATTTATTATTTAACAATTATTGCATCTGCTAGTTAATCTGTCATAAATATTCCACAAACACACCAACTTTTAACCATTGTATTAATCATGCAAATCTTTTAAAAAAACTTAAAACAACAACCATCTCTATCCGTACGCAGCGCTGCAGTTAAGCAGGTCAAGGTCTAAATTTGTAAACTAACAAGCAAGTGAATAAGCTAACCTTTGAATAGATGAAGAGAAATAAGATGAGGTTCTTTAAAAAAAGAAAAAAAGATGAGGTTTGATTAGGGAGATTCAGCTTTCCTTCTCAGATTAAAGATTAGATGTGTAGCCGGATTGAAAGAATTGTTAATCTTTTACCAACCGCTTGTGTTACACAAAGATCACAGTGTGTTACACACGAGTTCGGAATAAAAGATAAGATAGACGCTTTAGGCTTATTCAACAAGTTACGAATTTTGTATACTTGTCTGGAAATACTTTGTCTTTATTGAGATTCTGTGATAATGTTTACAACAAATGATTGATCTTTATATAGAGATCGAATCAATACATAGAAGAGACACACCTCTTCATGAAGAGTTACAACTCTTTGTGTAATAACTAACAAATAACTAACTTATTTAAATGTATTAAGGAGAGATTAGATTATATAGTTTAACACTCCTCCTTAATCATATCTCGACTTGACTCCAAGCTGCTTCCTGAGATCTTCAAACCTTGAACCGCCCAATGCCTTTGTGAGAATGTCTGCGAGTTGATCATCCCCTTTACAATACTCGAGTTCAATGATTCCTTTCTGCTCAACTTCCCTCACGAAGTGATACTTGATCTCTATGTGCTTCGTCCTTCTGTGTTGCACTGGATTCTTTCCAATTGCTATTGCTGATTTGTTGTCACATAGGATCGGAATGCCTCCTTCAAACTTATGTCCAAAGTCTTCAAGTAACCTTTGTAACCACACGGCTTGATTTGCTGCTGCACACTCGGCTATGTACTCCGCCTCAGCCGTTGATTGTGCCACTGTTTGTTGCTTACTTGACTGCCAACAAAACATGGCTGAACCAAGAGTAAACACATAACCTGAAGTGCTTTTCTTGTCTTCCTTAGAACCACCCCAGTCGCTGTCCGAGTAGCCTACAAGTCTTGGTTCTTCCACACTTGTAAAGTATACTCCAAAGTCTGAAGTTCCTTTGACATACCTTAACACCCTTTTGGCTTCTTGGTAGTGCTTCATGCGAGGTGATGACATGTATCTTGAGAGATAGGCGCTTGCATACATCACATCCGGTCTTGATGCACACAAGTACAAAAGCCCTCCAACAATGCTTCTATACTTAGTCGGATCTCCATACTCCTTGTCATCTTCAATTTTTCCTCCTTTCCCTTGTGGTGTAAGTGGATTGCTTACACTCTTGCTGTCTCGCATCCCAAACTTGTCTACAAGTTTGTTTGCATATTTTTCTTGTGAAAGAAATATGCCTCCATCGTCTTGAATAACTTCCATTCCAAGGAAGTAGTTCAACAATCCAAGATCCACCATCTCGAACTCCTTCTTCATGTTCTCCTTGAATGTGTTGATGATCTGAGTATTGTTTCCTGTGATGATTATATCATCCACATACAAACTCACGATCAACACATCTCCTCCTTGCTTCATGATGTATAAGGCTGCATCATTCATACTCCTCTTGAAACCGTTGTGAAGAAAGTATGAATCTATCCTTCCATACCATGCCCTTGGGGCTTGCTTTAACCCATATAAAGCCTTGTGTAGCCTCAACACCTTGTGTTCCTTCCCATGAGTCACATACCCAGGCGGTTGTGTGACATATTCTTCTTCTCTTAACTCCCCATTGAGAAAAGCTGACTTCACATCCATTTGATACAAACGCCACTTCATCTGAGCTGCATATGCGAGTATGGCTCTTATTGTATCATGTCTTGAGACAGGGGCAAACGTCTCAAGATAGTCAACACCATATTCTTGAGAGAACCCTCTAGCAACTAGCCGCGCCTTGTACTTGATGTGATTGCCATTTGCATCGGTCTTGATCTTGTAGATCCACTTCACACTGATCACATTCTTCTTCTCTGGCTTGTCTACTAGTTCCCATGTCTTGTTCTTCTCTATCATGGCGATTTCCTCATCCATTGCCTTTCTCCATTCCTTCTTACCACACGCTTCATCATAAGTGTATGGTTCTTCTTGTGCATGAAGACAAGCTTCTATTGCTTGAGCCGCCTCATCAAGGTCTACTCTCGGTGCCTTTTCCATGATTTCAATCATAGACTTGTACTTCTTTGGTGGCTCAGACGTTTCTCCATCTTCATCACTAGTATCATGATTATCATTTTGAATGAAAACAGGACTAGGAGTACCTTCGGTTTGTTGAGTAGGCGTTTGAGTGTCTTCCATAGACAACTCCAATGTCTTCTTGACTTCTTCTTGCCTTTCCCAATCCCACTTCTTATTTTCTTCAAACTCTACATCTCTTGATACTTCAATCTTCTCATTCTCCAGAATGAAAACTCTATAGCCTTTGGATTGATTGCTATATCCAACAAAGACTCCACGCTTTGCCTTGACGTCTAGCTTCCTCCTCTTTTGATCCGGGATATGTATGTAGCATAAGCTACCAAACATCCTCATGTGTGACACATCTGGTTTGTGTCCACACCACTTCTCTATAGGAGTGACATCATCTTCTATTGCCTTTGATGGTAGACGGTTCTGAAGGTATGAGGCAGTGTATACCGCCTCTGCCCATAACTTGAGCGGTAAGTCTTGGTCTGCCAACATCGATCTAGCCATCTCCACCAAGGTCCTATTCATCCTCTCTGCTGCACCATTTTGTTGTGGTGAATAAGGCAAAGTAACTTGCTTACTGATTCCTTCTTCTTCACAGAACCGGTTGAATTCTTGTGAAGTGAACTCACCACCTCCATCTGATCTCAACGTCTTGATGGAACAATCCGATTGCTTCTCTACCATTGCCTTGAACTTCTTGAACAGTGAGAAGGCTTCTGACTTTTGCTTCATGAAGTATACCCAACACATGTGAGTATAATCATCTAAGAATAGCAAAAAGTACCTGCTTCCATCAATAGATTGATGCTGCATCGGTCCACATACATCAGTATGCACAATCTCAAGCTTTTCTCTTGTCTTAGTTTGAGATTCCTTTGGGAAGCTCTTGCGTGATTGCTTTCCAAGCCTACACGCTTCACATGCTTCCTTCTTGACTTTAAACTTTGGTAACCCCTTTACCAAGTCCTTGTCTTGCATTTGTTGCAACCTTTTGTCGCCTACATGACCAAGTCTCTTGTGCCATGTCTCCATCTTGGCTTGTTCACTTGCGCTCATGGCTCCTTCTTCTTGAGCCGATCTCATCCTGATCTTGTAGCTTTTGTGAGTCATTGGGATATCCATTATCCTCCTGCCTTTTGCATCATCTATGATGCATCTCTTCTCTTGGAAGTTCACTCGGTATCCGCTTGAAACAATTTGTGGAACACTCAACAAATTTTTCGCCATACCAGGAACCAAGAACACATTTCTGATGGTCCTCTTGCCACCTTTGGTTATGACAGTGATATCTCCTTTACCGGCTGTCATGACCATGCTTCAATTTCCAATTTGTATTGGAACCTTGATACTCCTATCAAGCTTTGAGAAATAATTCTCCTCCTTTGTCATATGATTAGTTGCTCCACTGTCAACTATCCAGACATCTTCCATCACTGTTGTTGCTGCTTCACTCGCACTGAACAACGTGTGGTCTTCATTCAAGTCTTCTTCTTCAAGACTTAGATGTGCTTTCTCCTTTTTCTTTGAGTAGCACTGATTCGCAAAGTGGCCTAACTTACCACAATTATAACACTTCTTGTTACTCTTGTGATCCTTCTCTGGATCATCCTTCTTCTGTTTCTTCAGACACTCACTCTCATTGTGGTTGTTCTTCTTGCAGAAACCGCACCACTTCTTGCCTCCACGGCGCTTTGAGTTGTCGTGTGTGACACCAGAATTTTTCTGTTTAGCACGAGCATCGAATGCTCCTTCACTTGTGCTTTCTTCTCTTACAGCCAGCCTTGCTTCATGAGCCTTCAAGATCCCGATCAACTCTGCCATCCTTGTTGAAGTCAAATCGCTTGTTTGCTCCAATACACTGACTATGCTATCGAACTTGGCTGGGAGAGAGATGAGTATCTTTTGTATGAGTTGAACATCGGTCATCTGCTCTCCATGGTAAGTTAATTGATTTGCCAAAGCAACCAACTTATCCGTGAAGGTCTTAACGTCTTCATCCTCGTTCATCTTCAGATTCTCATACTCCCTTTGCAACGTTTGAAGCCGAATCAAACGAACCTGAGGAGAGCCTTCATACTCTGCCTTCAATGCATCCCACGCCTCTTTGGATGTTGATGCTGCTGTAATCCGTGAGAAAATCTCATCTGATACGGCAGTTTGCAAAATTTGCAAGGCCATTGTATCATTCGCCATTGCTTCTTCTCTAAGCGATCTCTCCCTCGTTGTTTCAGGGGTATCATTCACTTGTGCTGGTGGCACTGCCACGCCTTCTTCAACCACAGACCATAACTTCCTGGTCTTGAGAATGGTTGTCATCTTAATGCTCCAGAAGTTATACTTCTCCCCATCGAATATGGGTATAACTTGATTGTGATTTTGCATCGTCATCCTTCTTGATAAATCGTATGCAAAAATCCTCTATTCTCCACGCAAAGTGTTTCTCTCAATAGTGCTTTCTTTTTCGTCCTCTCAAACGTAAAGCTCTGATACCATGTTAATCTTTTACCAACCGCTTGTGTTACACAAAGATCACAGTGTGTTACACACGAGTTCGGAATAAAAGATAAGATAGACGCTTTAGGCTTATTCAACAAGTTACGAATTTTGTATACTTGTCTGGAAATACTTTGTCTTTATTGAGATTCTGTGATAATGTTTACAACAAATGATTGATCTTTATATAGAGATCGAATCAATACATAGAAGAGACACACCTCTTCATGAAGAGTTACAACTCTTTGTGTAATAACTAACAAATAACTAACTTATTTAAATGTATTAAGGAGAGATTAGATTATATAGTTTAACAAGAATCTTGTAGAATCGTTTTTTTTTGTGGGGATTACATTAAAGACCTCACATGGCTCCCACAATTACACTTCTACGCCATCTATCTCAGACTTCGTCGAACTCTTTTGCTTCTGTCTCCCTTTTGAGTTTCCCGACAGCAACTTCGCTTCTCTTCTTCATTTGGTTGATAAAATGAAAACAGTATGTAACTTGGCTAATATATATTAGAAGTTTATTCTGAGACCACTTTATATAAATGATAATGTCCTCAAGATTTATATATGTGAATTTTAATTTTCATATTAAAAAACATTAATTTTCATATTAATTTGGTTGATAAAACAAAGTGTTGTAAAACAAGTTCTTAGAAAAGGTCGTATATATGAAGCTTGACTAGAGCACGAGGTCATTAAACTTATGGAGTTGGTATTGAATATGAAAAATTTCTTTGTTCACGTTTAAGGAGGAGAGAAAGTGGCAAATGGTTGTGATATATATAGATAAAGAGAATATGACCAACAACACAGCCTCCGTGAATAAAGATATGATTGGAGTTTACGGTGAAGTGGATCTCGGAAACTTGATTGTCGAGAAGACTCTTCACTCAAGAAAATACAATATGGCAAGTTGTTTTGTTGTCATTGAGCTCCTGTGTTGTTGAGATTCAACACTGTTTTTTTGTTTCACCATCTCAATTTACACATTCTTCAATTTGAGGCAATAGATGTGATAGCATGTTTTCTATGATGTTTCAAGAAGGAACAAAATTGAAGATGCTAACTGGTTGTTTCTTGTGGGCATTCTTTGGGTTGTCTCATGCTTAGATGAATTCTTAATATGGTTTCATTAGTATTCGTCTACTATATATGTTAGTATTTTCTGGTGTTCCTGCTACATGCCCAAGAACTTAACTAACTATGAGAGCTGAAACAGATCTATGCTATGCTTTATGAGAAAAGAGAGTCATTGAGCTTAGTTCTCAAACTAGTTCTTTTTCAGTATAAAGGTTACGCTTAGAGAAAAAGTAGAGTAAAACGACTACTGAAAATCTGTATTAACCTCTTAAGTTTTTCCGTTTTTGTACATAGTAATGTTCGAATGAAAAGAAATAAATATTCGTGATCATCTGGTTCCTCTGTTTTGGAAATTAAGAGAAAAGGAAAAATAAACCAGATCTAGAATTTTACCACATAAGCAATTTCCATTTTTAAATTTTAAAAGCATGTAAATTTTTTTAGCTTAAATTAACTTCTTAAACTATATTTGAGAAGGAAAAGGAGTTTTTGAAGCGGAATACGCTTCTTTGTGAAGAGTAAATAGTAACCTAGTCTCTATAAAAAGATTACTGAGTAAGTTTCTATAGAAAAACCTATTTTCGTTTTTTTTGCTTAGAAACAATGACAAGAATCTCTGATCTTTCACAAGATTTGATAGAAGAAATACTCTCTAGGGTTCCGTTAACGTCTCAGCGAGCGGTACAATCCACTTGCAAACGATGGAACAGGTTTATATAAAGATGAAAGTTTTACAAAGAAGCACCTTGGTAAACAAGCTAACAATGATATGGTGATCATGGTGCGTGATTCTAGGGTTTGTTTAGTGAGCCTCGATCTCCAGGGAGTCTTTAAGAAAAGACAAAGCTTAGTTGAGCTATCCAAAAAGTTAATAGGTCAACTTAACCATATCACGGTATCTGATGTCTATCATTGTGATGGCTTATTGTTTTGCCTTTCCAAAAACGATATCCCCTTGGTGTGGAACCCGTATTCGGGACAAGTAAGGTGGATCAAAGCCCAGAAGAAAATTAATCACCTCGGATAGCTATAGGTATTGTATGGGATACGACAACAAGAACAACCACAAAATCTTGAGGTTGTTGCATAGTTGCAGTTACTGTTCAGTATGAAATATTACGATTTAAAATCTGATTCATGGAGGGTTCTTCATCTCACTCCTGACTGGATTATACCATATAAGGGTCAGGGAGGCTTGTCTTTGAAAGGAAATACTTACTTTGTCACTCAGAGAGTGAAAAAAGTAGAGATGAGAGAATCTTTAATCTGTTTTGATTTTACAAGTGAGAGATTTAGACATTGTCTTGATCTGGAACTTAACTACCGGTAATGGAGACTCTGTCATTCTATCTGCTGTTAGAGAAGACCAGCTTGCAGTGTTACTTTCACCGCGTATATACATATGAGATTGAGATACGGATTACAACAAAGATTGAGGAGGCCAATGAGGTGACTTGGAGAACTTTCTTAAAAGTTGATGTGAAGCCGTTCGGGTTCAGTGGAAAGTTTTGGACGTTTATTCGGTATGGGAGTTTCTACGTCGACGAGAAAAAGAAAGTGGCATTGATTTGTGATAATCCCTTCAGCAAAGCTTACGTGATTGGAGACGATAATTACTTCAAGGTAGTGGCTCTCGGGGAATCTCCACTTTGGCAACATGAGTGCTCTTATGTTCCTAGTTCGGTGCAGATTCAGAAAGCTCAAGTACATGCAGGAGGCAAAAGGAAAGTGCGGGATTATTAGTCATTGTCATTAGTTTTTGTTTTTTAACAAGACTAGTCCATTGTCTCTATGTAATTAACAAGACTTAAACTTTGTTTTGTTGATTTGAAACTAAGCTTACTTGATTATTTTCGATTGACTCTTACTCAGGTAAAAGTACGTACAAGTATTACATTTAAAACGTGCAAAGAGACTTTGAAATTTGTCAAGACTCATATGTCTGTTTGTTATTTATCTATCTCATGTGTTATTGGGATTCTATTGATGGGTGTTCTTTCTGACTATGTAGATACAAGTGAGGCTGCTGGTTACTCCAAACATTACTAGATACATAGTTTTATATGTATTGTTTTGTTATTATCTAGTTCATGTCAGTGGTTGCTTGTATTGGAAGTTATAAACAGAGCAAGAATAGGGACAAACAACTTTTCCCGTCTTTTCTTATATCTGTCAAATCTAGCAAGAATTACAAAGCACATATATATATATATATATTTGGAGCTTTACAACGTGCACAGGTTCTTGAATATAATCTTGAATTGGACTTGCTCCATTGCTTCTAGATAAGTAGAACGAATGCTGAATGGCTCGTTTGTTGGTTTCACTCAAGAATTAGAAACCACATATCTAATTTCTGAGAGCTTTCTTAAAAGTGTTTAATTTATGTTTTCATGATCTTCTTATCACGCACAATCTTGCATTGGACTTCCTCCACGTAGCAGCGTTCTTGAGAATTGCATCCAACCTCATGATGCTCTCTTGTTTAGATCTTTCTTTCCCAGTTTCATTCATCTTCTTTTGTTTAGTCAGTATGTTATTTTGTGACGGTTCCTGGCTTCCTGCTAGTGTTAGCTCATAGAATGTCATTATTATTTTCTTTTCTTTTTTTTCCTAAAATGAAAAGGTTATGTGGTTTAAGGTTTCTTTTGAGATTCTGCATACATTTAAATCGTTCGGTTAGAGAAGGAGACTGCTGAGAAAATATCGGTCATGTAGTTTTCGTACATAACAAAGTGTTAGGTTACAGACTGTGGAATGAAGACGCACATAGTAGAACTAAGACGGATCCGGATACAAACCACTTAACAACTGTAGAAACTAATATCTCCTCTGAGCAGAGCAGCTCTTGAGATTTTTGAAGCCCTATTAAAATTTTAAAAACCTATATATTTTTAAAAATATATAACTTTTTAGTTAATTTTTAAAAAATACAAAAATCCCGTTTAGATTATTTATTTTGTTTAAAGAAAAATCACAATTGTAAATTTTAATAACATAAAATATATATTTTCCTATTTTAATTATACTACTAAATTTTTTATTTAAATTATATTAAAATATATATGTAACTAAATTTATTTTCGAATGTTTCACAAAACTGCCTTCAAGCCCGGCTCTGCCTCTGCCTCCGAGCTTATGAATACTCTCAAACCACTCCACAACATGATTTCTAACAGTGTTTACATTCCCATGGCCTTCCCTCTCGGTCCCTATCGTTTTTAAACTGGAACATCGTGAGATTCTCGGGTAAAATATTTGTATCTACGTAAGTTCTTGTTTTGGAAATAACATAAAGAAAGGTAAAAAGAATTAATAGAAAGTGGTGTTTGTATACAATGAATCTCTTGCCTTTGTTCTCTAGTGAAGTAAGAAACATGTAAATAAAAAGGAAATGTTTTGATTAGTAACTGTCTGATCACTGATTTGCCGATTTGTCGTGTTGCTTCTCCTTATGGATTGACACATTCAAATTTATTTTATTTAGAAGAGCATCACATTTTCCTATGATCATTCAATTTACTTTATTTTAGAAGTTTAAACTTACCATTCCAGATCGTTACTTCTTTTGTATGTGTAGACTTCTTGTCGTTTTTCAAATGTCTTGTCGTTTTTTCCTTCAGGGCCGGATCAATTCATTCGGAGTACGTGTTTCAGTGTTTGTGTCATTGTGTGTGCTTAACGAACCAGACAAATGACGTCATTATTCTTGATTGTTAAGTACAATCGACAGAGACACCAAGACTTGGTGACCAAGTGATCCTTTTTCTATTATTTTTTGTTTAGAAGAACACAAAAATAAAATAAAAGTTTTTTTAAGGATGTGTTTGGATAAGCTTATAGTTTGGCAACACGTTAAGAACATCACAGTTTATCTGCAAAACAAACACGAATGGAATGAATTCGATGATATTTATATTGGTATTTTCATTATTCTTATCTTTCTAAAAGTCTATAGATTACATTTTTTGTACTCTTATCATTTACATATTTTATTTATTTCTCTTCTAATGACCATACTTGCGGTCCGTTTCCTCATAACGTCCCACTTTATATACAAAATTAAATAAAAATGACAGTCACTTTATAACTACACATAGGATGTTATTTTATCGGTACAAAGGTTAATAAAGTATGGTTGAGAACACAGAATCAACGAAGACGTGCCTATGTTGTGGTTCTGTTGAATTTGCGACCCGTATTAATTAATAACTTTAGTGTACTTAATAACGTGTTTGGTTCTCACTAGTGGGGTTAGGTGAAACCGTACACGAGCAAATACAGTTTCAGTAGTATGAAAGCAAAACAAAACAACCAATTAATCAAGAGGGTTAACATAAGAGGTAGAAAGAAGTTAGGCTCAAATTAATGTTTAGTGGCCAAGGAAGTTACGCAAAGTTAAGCAGATACCTAAGAACCAATGAACCGATTCGTGGTCACATCCGTATTTATGATTCGATATGATCCAAAAATTAAAAATAACGATGCATGAATTGCTAAACGCATGTGCAATTAATTACGATGGAATATGAATAAAGAAAAGAACTAGGAGTATACACTATAGTTTTAGTGGCTACTAACCATTCGGAAGAATAAACAAATATAATTTGTTATTTATGGACCAAATTAATAATACATGTGGTAAATGCTAATCAAGGCAACGAATCCACATGGAAGTATTCTTGTTCGTTCCCTCAACTATTTATACTTTGCATTCACATAGGAAACGCCACGTGTCATGTATTTTACAGAGTGGATTCAATAGACTAGAGCTGTAACAACAATTAAAAAAAAAGAAAATTCTGATTTAATCAAACAATCCATCAAATTCTATATCAAATCCCTAAACATATATGAATATATCCAATCCCAGAATTATGAAGAAATCTGTAAAACAAATGAAACTAGAAAAAAGTATAACAGACGGATTATTAGATTCTTAGGGAGAAATCTTCTTTCTTGATGACTTGGTCGTGATCGGTCAACGACAAAAGCGGTTTTTTACCGGTCAAAGGACTTTGAATCTCTTCGTCGACGACTGTGTTGTGGTGGCTAAGGCTGAGCTCCGGTAACGCAGGGAGGTTTAGATCGATGAACTGCACGCGGTTGTTTCGTTCTTCCGAAACCGTACTCGTCACGCTTCCACTCTGGCTAACCGATTTGGTTCCCCCGCCGCCGATGGTTCCTTCGTAGTGACAGCGTTTGTGGCCGCCGAGAGCTTGACCCGTCGGGAACACTCTATGGCAGATGGAACACTCGTGGATCTTCCCGGAAGGTGCGATGGTGGTGGAAGTCGGATGCTTTTCTCCCGCGACGGAGACGGGGATGGTCGGAGATGTCGAGTTATCATCGGCGGCGGCGGTTGTTGGAGGCTTGATTCGGTGGCTTGCTTTGTGGCCGCCTAAAGCTTGGTAAGAAGGAAACGCTTTCCCGCAAACGCTGCACTCGTGCGAAAGCTTCGTGGTGGATTCTTGCGGCGGCGGCCGCGTCGGCGTCTTGGTGGGTTGGTGGTGGTCGTTGGCGAGCATGAGGAGACAGAGAGCGAGATACTCTTCCTCCGCAAGATCCTGAATCTGGGATTTGGGGCGAGAACGAGGCGGCGACGGCGAGGAGGAGGACGGCGAAGAAGAAGGGCTGCGAGAACGCTGGCGTTTCGAGCGTTTGCGTTTCAGCCAAGGCTCCAAGAAAACGGCGTCGTTCGTCATCAGATCGTCTGTTGCTTCGATTCTGTCTTTCCGTGCTGTGAACGAAGACATGTTCGTCGGACAATTCAACGCTTCGAGGGCCATAATCAGACTGGATCTTTTACGTGTTGTGTCTTTCTTTCTTCGGGTTGAGATCGGAAAACTTTGAGAGATGTTTCAGAGTCTATCGCTTGAGAGAGAGAGAGAGAGAATGGAGTGAAGTGCTAAAAGAAATGTTTGGACTCTGTTTTATATATGGAAACCACGTGGCGAACGAACGAGTATTAAGTCGGTCAATATCTTTATCTTTATCGTGTCAGAGTACTATATAACTCTGTTACTTAAGAAGCCTAAACACTACAGTGATATATAGAATGAAATTCTTATGAAATTAAAAATATTTAAATTATAATATCAAGAATGATTTTTAACAATTTTACTAACATGTTAGCTCTTGAATATGTATCAGATAATAACATAAAAAGAAAATGCAATCGGATAAAATTTTATATTCACTATCGAATCATATGTTTGTTAACTCAATTTTTCTTTAATACCTTCGTATTTATGTCTTTTGTTTATTTTTATATAAATTATTACGTTTGTGATAATAAATTCATTTTAATAAAGAGATACAGAAAATCTGGATTGTAAACTAAAATTGACCAAAGAATCTAGAGGAAGTATCAATGAATTTTACTGTTAAATACCGGGTTATGTCTTGGTCACGGCTGACCTAATAAGTATTCGTCATCACGAGTGAGAGACCGGTTCAAAGTCAAAAACCAAGAAAAATAATAAATTGGTTAACCGAAAATAGATGAAACTTTAGCTAATAAAAATTAACCAAATAATTTTTTTAAAGGACCATACCTTTCCCGTGGAGCTGACTTAGGTGTTGGTTAACGCGCCATGAGTCGTGGGGGGCACGCCTTAAACCAAACGCGTACACGCCTAATTACGTTTTTGAGGTAATAATCTTTCCAAGATCTATCAGATTTTGTGGATTAATCTATCTTATTAAAACAGAAACATTCTGTTGGACCTAACATTTATTTTGTAAATTTTTAAATTAAATACACTTTTATACTTTATAGTTAAACATATATTAAATCACTAATGTTCATTTCTTTATACTACTATCCATGTTTCCAAACAATATACTTATTTCTTTATACTACTATCAACATTTCCAAACAATATACTTATTTCTTTATACTACTATCAATGTTTCCAAACAATATATTTATTATACTACTATCAATGTTTCCAAATAATACAATAATTAATCTTAATTATTTTATATCTATCATTTTCTCTTTAAAATTTTGTAGAAACGTCATAATTTCATAAATTGCAAAATAGTGAACTTTAGAATTTCGATTATAAGATTACAAATTATGAAACTATTACAATTTAAATCCAATTAGATTACATATCGGTCATCCATCAGTTCAATCGGTTAGTCTCGGGTTTTAGTGATTTTTTAATATGAATATTTTAAAAACATAAATTGAATTGTCAGATCTCCGGATTAACCGGTATAATCACAATTGGGTTGAATTTAAAAATACTGGTTTAAATGCAAAAATATTTTAAATACACACTTTTTGAAAATTACCAAAATATTTGTTAAATTATTAGTGAAATTTTTCATGTTAAAATATCCCGCGCTTCGAAAGCGCGGATCAAAATCTAGTTTTCATTATATAAGCAACATGATCACAACTATTTATTAATCCTTAGCGCATGGCAATAATCACTAAATAATCTCTAACTAGATGATAACCCGCGCCATTCGCGGAGTGAGTTTTTTTAAATATGTTGTATTGAAATATTACAATTAGAATGCATCTTGTTATCAAGATTTTTTTTACATTTGATTTGGACATTCGGATACCATTTGGTTCAGTTTAGTTTGGTTCGGTTCAGTTATATTTCGATTTTTTGTGAGTTCGATCCGGTTCGGATCTGCGGGTTCGGTTTGGATTTGGACTTAGATAACTCATTTTATTTTTAAAAAAATAAAATTCGTATATACTTTAAATTTCTCAAAATATAAAAATAAAAAAATTATTTATAACATATAAATGTGTATAATGCAAGCTAAAATACTTAAACTTAACATAAAATTTGGTTAGCTTCAATATTCGGATAAGAAATCAATAGATATTTGAAGTATTGGTATTTTGAATATCATTTAACTATTTTAATCATCTATTTTTAACTATTTGTAAATATTTTCAAGTATTTTGGACAACTTAATAACATTTTATATATTTTTAATATTCTTTTAGATATTAAATTCTAAAAAACTTAATATATTTAAGTATATAAATCTGGTTTCGATATATTCGATATCCGAAATATTTCGTTTAGGATCATGTTATGTTCTAAAAAATATCATCTTAATAACATCTTACAATTTTTGGTAATTTATAGACGTTTTAAAAAATTCAAAATATAACATATATGAAAAATCTATTTTTTAAAATATGTTTAAGTGATTTTTTTTTGATAATATTAATTAAAATAAAATGTAGAGGATACAAATTTTTTTATCAAATATTTTTGATTTGTAATCATTAATTATCATATATACGTTAATCATATTAGGTAATTTCGTAGCTTTTATTTAAGGAAATAAACTTACGTAGCTTTTATTTAAGGAAATAAACTTACGTAACTTTTATTTAAGGAAAAAATTTAAGACTATTAATTAATATGATAATTAGTTTAATAAAAAGTATAATATATATTTATATGGACAACATATTTTTCTAAGGATTTCTGAGAATCATCCTAGTAATGACACGTGGCTACAAAACATGTTGTAATGTTCCAAGATTAATATATAGGGGATTAGTATCTCATAAAACAAAATAAATATTTAGAAATAACTCGTTAATATTCGTCTAATGAAACACCTACCATGAATAACCAAGGAGATTTTTTTTTTTTGCAGAGAAAAGAATGTTGAGCTAACTTCAGTGGAGTTGAGTGTAGCTGAGGAAAAGATTGTGTTCGGCATGGCGTACCGTATTAGCAACTAGAACGGGGCGCTTTTAAAGGACACGTGGTAGTTCCGTCACCACTTGTAGCCCCATGTCACTTTGTTGTTACACCCAACAAGCAAAAAAGTGGACGTGATTTATCCAAACGCGTTGGCGGAGACTCACGTGGCGACATTACACGTGTCAGCTTGGTAGACAGACAAACATGTGTTGATGAGAGACATTGTATAGACCATCTGCAACGGGAGTCCGTCGAGAGTCCTTAGCGTTTTAACCTAGGCAAATTAGTTAGAATAATATTATTTAAACTAAATAACCTTAAGGATCAATCCTTAACTAAGAGATTTAAGGATTTGATCCTTAGCACAGCTGGCAGCTCGAGATCCCCTTCTCTCTTCTCTCTCTTTTGCCTTCTCGTCACTTCCAAGATGTGTTCTTGCTCCTGTAAAACTTCAGACTGTTGAGTTCCCTTGCTTCTGATCGAGTTCTTTGTTAATGGTCATCATTAATCATCATCATTGGCATTTGTTGACACTCCAAGTATGCGTCTTTGTCCCTCTTTAACATCTGCTTCTGCACAATCTCAGGGTACCCATTTCACTACCTTCATAAAAGTTTTCATTTTTTTTTATTTAGTGTTTTTGAATTGCAGATTCATAAAGCTAAAACCTTGTTTGATCCGATCCCTTTTTGACGGATGTGGAGAGACAGCTCTGAAAAAAGTGAAAATTAAACCCAAAAAAGGTCAGTGTTGACCGTATTGCTTTTTTTGTAATAATACTTTTTTGTTTCTGTAAGAAGAGAGATTGATTTTTGTTTCTGTAAAAGAAGAGTTAGAGATGCAGGAGGCCTGTGCTAAAAGAGAATATGAGAATATCCAACCCATCAGGTTTTCGTGCTGATTTGATCGATTTTTTTTTGTATAACTATGCTTGCTTTCTGCATTGAATCTTCCCCAGCTCCTCCTCCTTTCATGTCTCTGTGTTCTTCAATTTTCTCCAGTTTTTTTGATTTTTTTAATACATATTGAAATTGATGTTTTCTGATGGGTTTCAACGTGGGATCATGTCTTTTGCTGTACAATTCTGAAAGAGTTCATTTTTATTGGTTTACAGCTCAATTTTTCTGCAAAAGTTTCTCTCTTTCTGATCCAAACTGTCAATTTTTAGTTTGATCGGATACATAGTTATGACACTGATGTGAGATCATGTTGTGTTGCTTGCTGCAGATGGCATCATCATGCTAATATGATTAGATTGAGTGTCTGGTAGGGACTAAGTTTTAAGTGGCGAAAGCTGTCATCATTAGTTCCTAATGGGGGTGAGGTACTTGCAGTTCTCCGTCGCATCAACAGCTCTGAGCTTTGCGGGGCTTCAAGTCTGGACAGAGCTGTCTCTGGATAGACTTAGAGCAGATGTGAACAACTAGGTACTCTCTGAGATCTTTTCTGTATTAGAGCGTAACTGAAAACATTGCTTGCTGAGAGGAGACAAGGCGATGCAGCTTCTTGAGAGTGGCTTGAAAGTGAAGTAACACTGGCTGCTTTGGATTTGGATTTTGAGGAGATTAATTTTGGAATCAAGTAAGCGTTGTGATAAGGTCATTCTCTGTATCAAACACTGGTTGATGATGGCTCTCTGATTTTTCGTTAAAGGATTATGTTGCATACAGAATGTGTCATACTCTGTTATCACACTCTGTAGAGCTGTTACAATTGGCAACTGATATGGAGAATATAGATTGGATCATTTATTTATGAATATAAGGATTCCTTAATGAATCCACCATTGGACTCATTTTTTTATTTAAAGTCTTTGGCTATTCAACTTAAAAAAAAATATAGTAAAATAATAGCTAAGGATTACTTAGTGGAATCCACCATTGTGGATGGTTTCTATGATTCTAATCTCTTCTCTTTGCTTGCTTGCAAAGAATAATGGGCCTTTTCGTTAAGCCCATTCAAACCCATACCCCCAAAATATGTGAAGCTACTATCAGACATTTAATTGTCCAGCTTTTATCCCGAGTTTTAGTGTCTTCTTTTTGTTTTTGTAAGAGAAAATAATCTTAGCCAATAAACAGTAGAACTAAACTTCATATGGTATGGTTATAATCTTGGATTAATTTTCAGTTCTTTTCAAATTTCAATCCGCTGATTTGCATTATGAGTACAGTTTGTTATATCTTTACCAAAGCTTTTTTCTGAAAAAAACCTTCAACTGATTTTGTTTACATTTTTATCTTTGATCGAATGCTTATAGAGAATAAAATAGTATTCTAATAAATCTAAAACTTAGATCCACATAAACTTTCATAGCCTACTGGAATAAAGGCTTAAACCCAACACTTGAGGATCGTAATCTTGGATACTTGTTGAACATATATATTTATATGGAATAAGCTTTAAAGTTTTCTATTCAAAATAACTTTGGAAAGCTCTTACATTATGAACGAGATCACAGAGTTACAATGCTTAAATGAAGTTACAACAGAATAAAAGATTCTTAGTATAGTACACTACGATTGAATTCAATCTCTTGTAGCAACAACCTCACGTCATTCGACTCCAACTCCTCCTCTTCAACTCTAAAGAATCCACAGTGAACTTCTTTCAGCAAACTCAAAACATTAGCCAACCCACTGTTGCATTCACTTTCGTCCGTCCTCTCCTCAGAGTATGCCCTCGAACACTGGCCGTTGCTCGTCCTGAAATAGTTGTATTTGCTAATCTCAACCAAGTTACTCTTGTGATGAGGCCACACATCACGCGTATCATCAACAATCACCACGCCGCGCTCATCCGCCAAGATCAAATCCAGCGTCTTCACAAAAAAAAAAGAGAGAAATATTTTTCAAAATAACCCCAAATATATACTATAGCTAGTGTTGATTTTTTTTTGTCATCTAGCTAGTGTTGATTAAGAATGAATAAACAAGAAATTCTATCGTGATTCGTATTTTTGTAATAGAATGCATGTAGAATGATTTTATACACTTGTTTATACAGGTTATTCCAAATAGTTTAATGCTACTGAAAAGTGAAATTTAGGGCTGGACCCAAGTTGCTATTTTATGTATACTTGATACTTGACTTATCTTATATGAGTAATAAAAATTTAGATTTGTATTTGGCTTGTTAGAACAAATATCTATTATCTCAAATATTTGCTCAAAAATGAGTTATAACAAAGTTATTGGGACTTCTATTATTTTTGTTTGCAATTTTTTTATAATTATAAAATCAATTCTGAGTATTTAAAAACTACTTGAAAGAAACATAAGAGTTAATTTAAATATAAAAGAGAAGAAGGGGAAAAATGAATCTTTTGGTACAGGAGTATTCAGAGCCGTGCTTACCATGTACTCTTTCCGTTTCAAAATAGATGATGATTTAAAGAGTTATTGATGCTTCAAAATACATGATATTTGATATTTTTAAATTAATTTAAATTTTGTTGAAAACTGTGGGACGACGAATGATGTTTTATAATATTTTTTGATGATTGGTTGAGTTATGTTTTTTAAATATTTTTAGTATTACTTTTTAGGAGAATGTTTGTGCCTTAATTCTTATGCCTCCATCCAAAATATCAACTATTTTGAAATAGAGAGAGTATTTAGAAAAGAATTTGCCATATGCATCCGATTTTACGAAAGTTTTTAAGACTCCCGATTATACAAAGTGAGATGTATCATATTGGTTTTTATTTTGAGTATCAAACCCCACTGTTATTAATCCACGTTTGAATGATTCAATTCATTCTTGTTTTCTTATGTTTTTTTTATTTATTTTTGGTTGAATTTTAGAAACAATTTTCCTAGATAGATTTTTCGAAATACTAGAAATAAAAAAGTTAAATAACATGTTTGATGACCATATTGTCATTGTTTAGTTTTTGTTCGGAGTCATCAATCTTTTTTGCACAGTTATTAGCTATGTTTTTGGTTGTTGGTAATAGTATAAAATTTATAAGCTATGTTTTTGGTTTCATTCTTTTATACTGTTTTAAAACTATATTAAATATGTAATAAATTTTCTATTGAAGGACCTCAGTTTTAAAATTTGCCTGAGGTCTTTAGAAACCTATGCACTGGGGGTATTGTTTACTTCTTGGTTCTTACGAAAAAAAATTCTATTGCAAGTAATGAGTAATGCGGAACCGAGTAGCTAACATTCTTTCGTACTTATTCTTGTTTTGTATTTGCAAGTATTTAAACATACTACTTCATACCCAATCCTCTTCTTATTATTCGAGGAGACCATCTAGAAATAAACTTTTGTCTTATGTGGGATTTACAAGTGTGCCATTTCTTAGGTGTCACAACCACAATCCACCTCACAACTTTTTTGGAAAAACCCTCTTCAACCTAGACTAATTACATATTATGCCATTACATTTAATATATAGTATATGTTTCATTTTATACATATTCACTAAAGACAAACAATGGAATTTAATGAGTTGCTACATAAGAAAAATATCAATATTGTTATGTATATTTTTATGTTTTGTAATTTACATATATAGTAGAATATATTATTTTATAATATAGATGTTTGATAATAATATTTTTATTTGCACAAAATATTATATTTAAAATCTATAACTTAATTCAATTTGATGTAACTGTACTATTCATATATTGACATGTTGTTCTTTTGTAAAGTTATTTTAAAATGAAACAATATACTAATTTTTTTGCATAAGTTTTCTATGAGTTAGTATTAATTTTATGATATTTTATTTAATTCAAAATTAAACTCTCAATTTTTTTATATTCGACTTAACTAAATAAGAAAATACTATATTTAAATATATATATATATATATATATATATATATATATATATATATATATATATATATGTATATAGAAAATCTCTTAATTTAAGCCTAAGATTTTTTAACTAAGCAATCAACATAAATGCTAATAGACAAATAATTTTGACCATATAAATTATTAGATTCTTTGATATGGTCAAATATCATAGTTAATATTGTTTTATATTTGTTGATTTTTAGTTATAATACTTTTTAAAAAAAATTAATTATATGCTAAAGTATGGTATTATTCGAATTAAATTTTTAGCGATAGAATATTTGTTTTCTTTAAAATTGAGGTGAAATCAATATTTGCATTAAATAACAAGAAATTAGACATGTAATCATTCAATCTATATGTAGTCAAAATATGTATGATATTATGGAAACATAAATTTCGAAAATATCGACCGTTTTATACTTTATACTATAAAATGTCGTATGATATTATGGAAACATAAATTTCGATATTATACTTTATACATAAATTTTGAAAGTGTCCAAAATATAATAGAAATTATAATTTGATCTGCGCCTCCGCGTGGATGTTTGATTTAATTTGTGTTCAACGTAAACTTATAAACTACTGGTTTTATAAGAAAATTTCATGTATATTTTTATGGTTTGTAAGTTACATATATAGTAGAATATATTATTTTATAATATAGATGTTTGATAATAATATTTTTATTTGCACAAAATATTATATTAAAAATCTATAACTTTATCCAATTTGATGCAATTGTAATATTCATATATTGACATGTTGTTCTTTTGTAAATTTACTTTAAAATGAAACAATATACTAATTTTTTTTACATTAGTTTTCTATGAGTTATTATTAATTTTGTTATATTTTATTTACTTCAAAATTAAACTCTCGGAATTTTTATATTCGAATAAACTAAATAAGAGAATACTATATATAGACAATCCCTTAATTTAAGCTTAAGACTTTTTAAGTAAGCAATCAACATAAATGCTAATAAAGAAATAATTTTGACCATATAAATTATTAGATTATTTAATATAGTCAGATCTCATAGTTAATATTGTTTCATATTTGTTGATTTTTAGTTATAATACTTTTTAAAAAAAATTATAAACTAAAAGTTAGGTATTATTCGGATTATTTGGCGATATAATATTTGTTTTCTTTCAAATCGAGGTGAAATTAACCCTTTTAGTTATTAATTTGTTCTTGAGTTTATGTTTATTAAGGAAATAAAAAATAAATCTAGAACCAATTAATATCATTTTACAAATATTCTAAATTATATTGAAAATAATAATTTACTTGGTGGATAATTTGTAAATTTATTTGTTTTAATTTAGATTTAAAATAAAAAATAATTCTAGAAACCAACTAATACTTTACAAAAGTATTAGTTACAATTTTTTTTTTAAATATTCAAAATGTGAACATCAATATATATGTTATCATAAAAAGTTAGTGACATATACATTACATGTTCTACGTTTTTTTACTTCATCTCAATCTCTTTCTGACTAAACTTGGTATGCAATTCTATTGACCGAAATAAATACACCTATTATTTTTTATAATACATTGCAAAACATAATCATGTCATTATGATAATGGCCATCACCCCTATAAGTCATAATCATGTCACTAATTGTGTCTATATTAGTTCAATTTTCTGTGTTTAGGCAAATCACAATGTCAATCATGTCATTAATATTTTTAATATTATGAATTGATATTATGAAGTACATAAAATTCAAAATAAAAATTTATAATAAATTGAAATCTTTTCACTTAAGAAACAAGACCTTGAGTTTAAGAAATCTCAATAAATGTTAATAGATTAATAAAGTTATTATTCATTAATTTGCATATGAATCAAAAAGATAGGTTATGACCGTAATTTAACCAAATTCGATTAAATATTAAATTTAAGTTTCATATGCAAATTTAAATAACATTATCCTAAGAAAAATAGATATTAAAGAAATTTAAATTTGACCGTAATTTATGCAATATTAAAAATAAAAAACTGATATACGCAATCATCATATGGTTTCGGTTATTATAAAAAATTATTATAAACTTATTTAAATTATCATAACTAATTAAAAATCACACACAAAATTTTGGGAATTTAATTGAGAAACATTATTAAACAAATTTTTTAAATAATTAAACAAAAATATAACCGATTACACAAGTTAAAAAAAATCAAAGCTTACTTTCTATAATATGCACAATGTCCTTCAATCTTTTATTATATAACATGTATGTAATATTTGTGACTAAAACTTTTACCATTCTAATATCTATAGATTAAAATTTTTAATTTCTATTTAGTTCGTTCACTCTGCGCAAGGCGCGGGTATCACCTAGTTTGACAAGTATTCTAAAAACTCTATTTACAAAAGTTTGTTGACCTTCTTATTAATTATATATTATATTTTGGTCCTACTTTTATTTTCTCTAACTATATAAATAATTTACAAAAAATAATAAATAATAAATTAATAATTTAATTGAACTCATTTATTACTCTCCATAATTTAACAATAGATCCCCATGAATATAGGACATACTCTAACATGTTTACCGTGTATAACATCTTTACATGAATTGAAATTAAATTCATGTAATTAATTACATGCAATAAATTATTTTGATCTTACATTCTTATACATTGAATTAAACGATTAATTTTACTATTAAAAAATCAAATGTGTCTAAATGGGTTGGAAATTTAAACGGAATTAATAAAAAAACTGGTTTAAATAGGATATGGTAATCTTGGATACTTGTTGAACATATATATATATGGAATCAGCTTTAAAGTTTTCTATTCAAAAATAACTTTGCAAAGCTCTTACATTATGAACGAGATCACAGAGTTAGAGTGCTTAAATGAAGTTACAACAGAATAAAAGATTCTTAGTTTAGTACACCACGATTGAATTCAATCTCTTGTAGCAACAACCTCACGTCATTCGACTCCAACTCCTCCTCTTCAACTCTAAAGAATCCACAGTGAACTTCTTTCAGCAAACTCAAAACATTAGCCAACACACTGTTGCATTCACTTTCGTCCGTCCTCTCCTCAGAGTATGCCCTCGAACACTGGCAGTTGCTCGTCCTGAAATAGTTGTATTTGCTAATCTCAACCAAGTTACTCTTGTGATGAGGCCACACATCACGCGTATCATCAACAATAACCACGCCGCGCTCATCCGCCAAGATCAAATCCAGCGTCTTCACGTAAGGACTCTCCTCCCTCGTTATCACTCTCTTACCGAAATAGATCCGCTCCGGATCGATCAGCTCCAAGACGGACTCGGCGTAGACGCGGTTACCCATCGTGTAGACAGACATCTTGAACATCTCGTGCGCTTCTCTCAAGAAATCGTGGACAAAAGGACGTAGCTTTATCAAGTGTTGGACGGGATCTTCGTCGGATCCCAACGGCCAGAGATCGTGCCTCGAACCCGTTTCTTGGATGAGATACTTCTCGGCTTCGGTGAGAGACGGAACGCTTGCGGTGTGGACAAGGGTGTGGTCAAGATCGAGGACTAAGACGAGTTTCTTGTCGCACAAACAAGAGTACCTGGTCATGAGACGCTTCGTCAACGGGATAGCGTCGTGGCGTACCTGTGAGCACTCGGAGTCGGAGAGACAGTGGAACGATCTGTAGTGGCGTTCGTCGACCATTGAATTGCAGGCGGTGCAGACTCCGTTACAAGCGAAGGAGTGAAGACATGTGGTGGGAGAAGGTGAAGAGAAGTAGTCGATGTACACCGGTTCTTCGATCTTCCGTCTTTTGGGGTTTGGTTCGAGAGACAGAGTTTCGACTATAGACATGGTCTTTTTTGTCTCTGATTAGGTTGAGAATCAACAGAGGATTGATCAGAGACAAGAAAATCAACGGAGAATCGCTGAATCGAGAGAGGACAACAACAACAAAAAAAACCTAATTTTTCGTAAGGAGAAGTAGAGAACTAGTAATGGGAGGGCTAACACGGAACAAGTGTTGTGATTTATAGAGGGAAGAGCGAGAGACTCTCTAGGAAAAAAAGGAAAGTGGAAACTATGATTGACCATTATGCCCTTTTTACTTATCCGCGTTTTCCGTTTTTTTAGGAGCGCGTCAAAAAATCTTCTCATTGACTTTTTGACTCTTTTTTCCTCTTAGTTTGACTAGTTTCAATTTCTATGGAATTTGGGTTTTGTGCTTTCTACTCACATTACTACAAATACAATATTATCAGTTTCAATTCATATGAAAAATAAATTATACGGATTACTACCGAGAAAACTTACATGAGATTTTGAGTCATGAAAAAACAAATTAAACGGATTATTAAAGAAAAAACTCAAAAAACAAACTCCAGTGTGGTACAAAAAATATTATGAGACTTGGTTCCAAACAGATTCAAGGTAGTGAATCTTCATAAGACTAGGGGAATTATCATTTATCAGAACGTCAATATAACAAAAAAAACAAAAACTAGTGTGAAAAAGAGAGAAATATTTTTCAAAATAACCCCAAATATATACTATAGCTAGTGTTGATTTTTTTTTGTCATCTAGCTAGTGTTGATTAAGAATGAATAAACAAGAAATTCTATCGTGATTCGTATTTTTGTAATAGAATGCATGTAGAATGATTTTATACACTTGTTTATACAGGTTATTCCAAATAGTTTAATGCTACTGAAAAGTGAAATTTAGGGCTGGACCCAAGTTGCTATTTTATGTATACTTGATACTTAACTTATCTTATATGAGTAACAAAAATTTAGATTTGTATCTGGCTTGTTAGAACAAATATCTCTTATCTCAAATATTTGCTCAAAAATGAGTTATAACAAAGTTATTGGGACTTCTATTATTTTTGTTTGCAATTTTTTTATAATTATAAAATCAATTCTGAGTATTTAAAAACTACTTGAAAGAAACATAAGAGTTAATTTAAATATAAAAGAGAAGAAGGGGAAAAATGAATCTTTTGGTACAGGAGTATTCAGAGCCGTGCTTACCATGTACTCTTTCCGTTTCAAAATAGATGATGTTTTAAAGAGTTATTGGTGCTTCAAAATACATGATATTTGATATTTTTAAATTAGTTTAAATTTTGTTGAAAACTGTGTGACGAATGATGTTTTATAATATTTTTTGATGATTGGTTGAGTTATGTTTTTTAAATATTTTTAGTATTACTCATTTTCTTTTTGAAACATTTACATTAGAGGTCAGTTTTCTAGTTTAATATTACATTATAAGACACTTTCTTCTACTAGGGTAGTTTTTCTAAACCAAATCTACTTTCTACTTATAATCTAACTAAATAAGCTAACTAATGTGGGTCCCAACTTTCTCTTTCTTATCAACTTTTTTCTTTTCCAATCAACTTCTTCTCTTTCTTATCGTCATATATATATATTTTTTGTTTAGATGATTAGAAAATTCAAATCTGATTCTTAATTTTTTTTTCTTAAACTATTTTTTATGAAATCGTTTTCTCCATCACTCGATCTATCTTTTGAGATCTGTGAAGGTGCATCTCCGATGTTGGTGCACACTTTATTTAATGTACACATGTTATTTTGTGTACGCTATTTGACATATACACGTGTACATTCAAAATGAACCAATATATGTGAATAAGTTGTACACATAAAGTAGACCGGTGGTTGCTTACTAATGTGTACAATCATATGATGTCCATGTGTACAAAAATTTTACTATCATGTACAATAATTCACTTGTATGATATTGTCCACGTACATAAAACCAATTTTTATTTTTGAGCAAGAACAACAAACGACATGTGTGTACACTTTGTGACGTGTACACATGTAGGAACTTGAACAAATTAGATGTTTAAAATAAATGGACATGTTATTTTGCGTACACTCAGTAACGTGTACACATGTACATAGAAAATGAACCAATATATGTAAAAAAGTTGTACACATATTGGTTCATTTTCTAGAAAATGAACCAATATATGTAAAATTATTGAACCAATATTTTGTGTACACCCAGTAACGTGTACACATGTACGTAGAAGATATGAGGCACCACAAAAGTTATTAAAGAATTGTGTTTATTTTATAAAACCACTAGCCTAAAAAAAAAAATCTGAGAAAAAAATAAGATGAAAATCAGTGAGTCCTACAGATAAGATGAGAAATCAGTTGTCTATTTTTACAAAAAAAAAACAAATAGCGTATACATGTGTACAATATGAGATTATGTACATATGTACACTGTGAATGTCCACATGGATCATTCAAAGAGAACATGTTTTAAAAATCTTTCAGTGGCTATGAAAATGTAAAAAAACTCTAAAAAGAATTATATTTCAGATCCTAATGTATATATATGTTTGAAGATATGTGTAGTTGCTTTGACAGCTCATGGTCAAAAAGTACATGTTTCACAATGTACATATGTACATTAACTTCATATGGATCACAATGATGTACACATTGATATAATTCATCAAACATACATGTGGATAATATATCATGTGTACATGTTGATAATTTTTTGCATATTCATGTGTTTTAACAGTTTGAAGCATGATAAAGAGTGATGTCACAACAGAGATAACACTTATGTCAATGTACATATTGAGCTAACAAAAAAATAACACTCAAACATATGTGTACATGTAAATATCTGAGAATAATATATCTCAAACATATACACAACTTTACAACATGCATGACATCTAACATGTATCTCAAACATATGTGTAAATGTAAAACAAATGTACAAATTTCTTTGATTTTTCACCATAAGAAATAAAAGTACACATGTCTATTTTTACAAAAAAACAAATAGCGTACACATGTACAATATTAGGTATGTACATATGTACACAGTAAATGTCCACATGATCATTCAAAGAGAATGTCCACATGTTAGCCTTTGTCGATGTCAAAAACATATGTGTACATGTAAATTTCTTTTTTAAGTATATGTTAAACACACAAACACCTTTAGATGTGCTTACAAATTACTAATATAATAGTGTACATACATATTATTATCCATGTGTACGACTCATGGATATGTACATGTTTTTTTCAATTTTTAAAGCAGTGGCATTTTAATAAATATGTCTTCGTCTTCCTTAGATTTTTAGGGTTTTCTGCAACAATTTTGCAGCCGCCATTGATTTCTTTCACATAATCTTTCATTCTTTTACATTTTAATTATAGGTTACATACACTTCAAGATCGTAGTGTTATCATTTAGAAAATGTTTTTCAAATTCAGATTTCAAAAATAGTGAGTTTTTTTTGGTCAAAGGAGATGAGTTGAAGAGAACAAGAGAGATGAATTAGCACAAGAGAGATGAATTGAAACACGGCCACCGCCGCGGAATTCAAACATCACAACCACGAGCACAAGAGAGATGAATTGTGAGAAAAGAAAACGTTTGTGTTACAGAGAAAAAGAAAGAGAAAGAGAAAGAGAAAGAGAAGAAAAATAAAATTAAAAATTGTAGGACCCATTTAGTTTAAAGAATGCACATAGTTAGGAAATAATTAGCTTGTGGTTTTAATAAATTACCTTAGGAGCAACAACTGCCCTAAAGTGTAATAAGAAACTTAAAAGTGTCCTACAATGAAAATAACTCTTACTTTTTAGGAGAATGTTTGTGCCTTAATTCTTATGCCTCCATCCAAAATATCAACTATTTTGAAATAGAGAGAACATTTAGAAAGGAATTTGCCATATGCCTCCGATTTTACGAAAGTTTTTAAGACTCCCGATTATACAAAGTGAGATGTATCATAGCGGTTTTTATTTTGAGTATCAAACCCTATTGTTATTAATCCACGTTTGAATGATTCAATTCATTCTTGTTTTCTTATGTTTTTTTATTTATTTTTGGTTGAATTTTAGAAACAATTTTCCTAGATAGATTTTTCGAAATACTAGAAATAAAAGAGTTAAATAACATGTTTGATGACCATATTGTCATTGTTTAGTTTTTGTTCGGAGTCATCAATCTTTTTTGCACAGTTATTAGCTATGTTTTTGGTTGTTGGTAATAGTATTAAATTTATAAGCTATGTTTTTGGTTTCATTCTTTTATACTGTTTTAAAACTATATTAAATATGTAATAAATTTTCTATTGAAGGACCTCAGTTTTAAAATTTGCCTGAGGTCTTTAGAAACCTATGCACTGGGGGTATTGTTTACTTCTTGGTTCTTACGAAAAAAAATTCTATTGCAAGTAATGAGTAATGCGGAACCGAGTAGCTAACATTCTTTCGTACTTATTCTTGTTTTGTATTTGCAAGTATTTAAACATTACTACTTCATACCCAATTTGACAAGTATTCTAAAAACTCTATTTACAAAAGTTTGTTGACCTTCTTATTAATTATATATTATATTTTGGTCCTACTTTTATTTTCTCTAACTATATAAATAATTTACAAAAAATAATAAATAATAAATTAATAATTTACATAATTTAATTGAACTCATTTATTACTCTCCATAATTTAACAATAGATCCCCATGAATATAGGACATACTCTAACATGTTTACCGTGTATAACATCTTTACATGAATTGAAATTAAATTCATGTAGTTAATTACATGCAATAAATTATTTTGATCTTACATTCTTATACATTGAATTAAACGATTAATTTTACTATTAAAAAAATCAAATGTGTCTAAATGGGTTGGAAATTTAAACGGAATTAATAAAAAAACTGGTTTAAATAGGATATGTTTATTTATTTTACAAATTATAACAATGCATATGATACGTTTTTATTGAATTTTTAAAAATGTAAAATATCATGCGTTTAAAATATCAGATAATTCGGGTTGTTTGGATAATTTGGGCATTAAATTTTCTTTTTAATATATGAACTTTATTTTTGCGAAATTAATTATATATATATAATTACTAAAAATTTTTTAAAAATAATATATATATATATATAATTTTTAAACCAATATAAAAAAGAATCAAAGATAGTAAAAATTAAACATAATATTTTAAATTTATTAAGGATACTTTTATAATTAGCTATAGATATAATTAATTTGAAAACAACACAGAGTAAACTAAATTCTAAAATAATATTATATAGATTTAATATAATAAATAGAGAAATATAAATTTAATCAAAACATAATCTATAATAATTTATTGAATGAACTATGTTTTTAGTGAAAATGTAAAAAAATCTTAACATTGTTAGAATATTTTTGTTAACTAAAAAAACAAAATCTATACTATTATTTAAGAAGTAAATTTGCTTACTTGTCACATTCTCCATAATTTTAGGTTTAGTCGATAGTTTTAATAAATAATAAATAATTTTAATTAAACTGATTAAAGTTTTGAGATCTTTAATAAATAATTATATAATCTAACTAATTTCAAATTAATATTATAAAAAATTTCACAAAATAAATGAACAACATATTTTTAAGAAGATTAGATAATTCATGTATTTGTTTTGTGTTTATCTGCATCTTTAATTAAACTGATTACATTTTTTAGATATTTAATAAATAACTATATAATTCCCTGTCTAACTGATTACAAATTAATATTATAAAAATTATCATAAAATAAATGGAAAATATATTCTTTTAAAAAGATTAGATAATTCTTGTATTTGTTTTGTGTTTATACATCTTTCTTTCTTATTTGTTAGTTTTTATAACTAATAGTATATATACACATATAATAAGTAGATGTATCATTATAGTAAAATATTGAAAATAGTTCTATAATTTTTTTTTATATTTGTTTGTTTAAACAAGTACCTTATATTAAAAAGATGAACTCTATTTACTTTTATTTTTTTCAAGAGTTTCACAGATTTATAACTTTGTTTAAACCAACATTTCTCTAAAAGACTATTACGAAGAAAAATGTGATCTATTATTATATATAAACTGTATTTTGTATAATTATTATTTTTTAGTTATAGTTATTAAAATGTGAAACTTAAAAAACCATTTGAAAATAACAAATTATGATTTTATAATAAATAAATATTATTTTAAATGAAAATAGCAATCTCTATTTTAAAGTAAAAATATAGAGTGACTGTAGCTTATTTTTCTCTCTTAGAAATTTAGAAAAAATATCACTAGATAGAAAATGTTCTTATCTTAAATAATTACATATTAACATTTTGTTTGTCAACATGGTTCATCTGTTTGAGTGTTTATTCAGTTATTATGAGAGGTATTTCACAATGTAGGTATACATATATTAACAGTTTTATATACTTTTATTCATATAATATGTAAAGTTGGATTTGGTTTAACATTCTTGTGTTTTTGATTTATTTTTAGGTTTGTAGGTTTTGGTAATTCCAAGAATTTTTTTAGTAACATCACTTTATATTACAATTATATATTTCTTTATTAATTATTTAATTTTATATAAATTAACATAACAAAATTTGGTTAAAGATAACAACATATTTTTAAATAAAATATATTAATGTTGTTATCCAAAATAATGATTTTAAATAAATAAAAATTAAAAAATGAGAGATTGAAAGATTCATAAAATAGTTTAAACTAATGTCTATTTAATTTTTTTTGATCTTTAAACTAATAGGGGGGATAGTAAATTTATTAATAAATATCTATAAAATAATTATGTCCAGCAAATCACCTAGTAAAATACTGTATATATAAGATGATCTTACTGTTATGTCTTACATCGATACGCTCACGATGTCAGTTGTAGCCGCCTCCAATTCTAAGAAATCATCATCATTTTCGTCATTGCCAGAGGAAGTTGTTTTGAAGTGCTTATCCCGCATTCCGAGATGGTATGACCCATACCTCTCTTTGGTCTCCAAAACCATAAGGTCGCTCGTGCGCTCACCAGAACTCCACCGTTTGCGATCCCCGCATAAGTCCGTCTTTCTCTCTTATGATTTGTATCAAGGCAGGTTGAGCCGGCCCCTTCACTACTGGATCACATTTCTTCCCGGTGAGAAGACCACTGACTATAAGCTGGCGCAGAGATCTCTGTCGGATGTCCTCCCGACACCTTCTCTTGGTGTTGGTTCTGCTCTGTCCGTTGGATCAGAGATCTATTTCATTGGTGGAAGAAGCTTTGGACCTACCTCCAATAGACTTTGGATCCTTGATACTCGATCTGGTCATTTACGTACGGCTCCAAGCATGAAAGTGGGTCGTCGGTCGGACTGCAAACTAGCAGTGGGAGTGGTCGGCGGGAAGGTATACGTAATTGGAGGAAGTGTTGAAGATAGCCAAGTGGAAGTGTTTGATCCAGAAACGCAAACATGGGACTTCGCAGGCGAGGAGAACGTGAAATGTGAATCCAGGTTTAGTGCGATACTTGAGGAAAAGGTTTATATGGTGGACAAGGATGGGAGAGTCAGCGCGTATAGTCCGAGAGAAGGTATTATAAACAATGAAGCAACGGAGATACTAAGTGTAGTTGATAGAGTAAAGTTATTGTGTGTGGTAGAGAATGTGCTCTACGCTTGTTTTGAGTGGAATGGGTTAATGTGGTTTAACACAAAGCTCAAGGTTTGGACAAGAGTGGTTGATCGTGATGGTAAGGATGGCAAGTTAGAACTGTATTCATTTGCTGCTGCAAAAATGGTGGACTACGAAGGAACGATAGCGTTTTTCTGGTCACTACCTAATATTGATCGCACCAAGAAGGATGTTACGTGTAAATTGATCGCATTGGATAGGGAAGGAGATAATATTCGTGGGTGGATTGAGTGGTCTGGTATTGTGGCCACATTGCCGCATAACATTCTTTTGAGTGATTGTTTAGTTGTTACCGGTTGATGGGTTCATTATATATATGATTTAACGTGCTATACTATTCTCCATGCTCACAAGTTGTTATGTGAAATGAATAAAGGGAGGCACATATGTTGAACTTTCTGATAGCCCATACTGAGCAAATTATCATGTTCTTAATGTTTACTAATTTTATTTTATTTCTATACATTACTATACATACGTACCTATCTTCCTTAGTTTACTTGTCTAACACCGTCTGATTCTTAGGGCATGTGCAACGGAGGTCCAAGACCAATCCTTAGCACGTTAACTTAGGTAAATAAAATAAAAATAATAATAAAAAAAGTTGATAATGGAAGGATTGATCCTTAGTTAAGGTGTTTAAGGATTGAATCCTTAGAAACGTGGCAATGCATGAGTGGTCATGAACAGAACAGAACAATCCTCTTTTTTCTTCTTCTACGCCTGAGTTCGATCCGCCTCCTGATTTCTCCATCATGGGATTCGATCAGATCCAAGAGGAGATGGCTAAACGCACTTTCGGACCGATGATATGGTTCAGCGTTCTAAGGTTGACTGATGATATGGTTCCACCTGGTGTTGCGTGGAGGAGGAGGCTGGTGGGTGTAGGAGGGTTGGGTACAGCGGAGGGTATGGACGCGAGGGGTTTGCTTCTGTTGGTTGCTTGTTTTGGGATTCCGGAGAGTTTTAAGAGTGTGGATCTGTTGGATTTGGTTAGGCGGAGTGGTGTTGATGGGATTGGTGGTGCTCTTAAACGGTCACCATTTCTTGTCCCTATGATGTCAGGTAACTTGTTCTTTTTATTTAGTTGATGAATTTACGTTACAAAAGGTGGTTTCTTTTGGTGTAGAATGAGTTTATAAAGAATCAAGTTTTCATCTTATGATCTTGCGAGTATAAAATAGGACAGAGCATAGCATTCTAGAGTTGAGTGATACGTTATAAAGCTGCACATCCACGAAATTGTAATTTGTTAGAAGGTTTTGGATATTGCAAGTGAAAATCATGCGACTTTGGTGCTGACTCTAATCAAGTCTTGAGCAATGTTGACTAAAAGGGTTTCTCTATGGACTGTAGGTATAGTTGATTCGAGTATCAAGCGTGGAATGCATATTGAAGCTCATAAGAGGGTTTATACCTTTGGGATAGAGGAGAGGTTTTCAGCTTCTTCAATTCTAACTTCATTCCTAAGGATGAGCAAGGACTCTTTTGAGAGAGAGATTGTATAGCCAACAGATGAAACGTCCAAGGTTGTCAGACATGGAGATGCCACCAACAGCTTCCTCATCTTATTCTCCTGTATACCGTGACCGAAGCTTCCCTAGTCACAGAGACATAGACGCCGATGAAATATCAGCTCTTGTGAGTAGCTACCTCGGCCAAGTATCAGGTTTTCCTCATCAGTCAAGTCTAATGAGATCTCCTGAATATATGGTTCCACCTGGTGGGTTAGGAAGAAGCGTATCTGCCTATGATCATATGAAAATTGCAGGGTTTTTTCATGTTTCTTTTGTGAAGTTAGAAAGATCATATACCATGACAATTTTTTAAAGCCATTCTTGGATCTTGCTATATGTTTTGTTTTTTGCGTAATTCTCTCGAGTCATATCATTATTAATTACAGTGTGTTGATGTTCATGTTGTGGTTGAGATAGATTTTTTTCTCTGTTCACAAGTATATGTCTTCATAGGGTTCATCTTCTTTTGTTCTGTTTTTGATCTTGTTCAAAGAAAAGAAAATAGAGAAACGTTTGTGTGTAACAAGAAAACACAAAGACTTATTAGAGTAACACCATTGCACACAACATTTGGTTTCAAATCCTTAACTATTCAAAAAGTTAAAAAAAAAAAAAAATTATTATTAAACTAATCCTAAGGATTACTCCTACAATACCACCATTGTGGATGGTCTTATAAACAACAAACACGTCTGACATCATCGGTTGGTTGGTTTTCCGGCTACTGCACACAATGTATTATGATGTTTTTGTGAATAACATTTTAACCTTTGTTTAAAAGAGCTGCAAAAGTAGATGAGATACCAAATCTTTTATTTAGTCTTTAGTCATTTATGATGGTGATAGAATTACAGTATTGACTTTGACAACATGAAGTCATGAACTATGGCCTCTCTTTGTTTTTTTTTTTCAGAAAGAAACAGTTGAATCTCCAGCCAACCTAACGTTGAGATGATGGATGATTTGTTGGTCGCTGTTAGATCCAATAACAACCTTGTGGTGTCCAGGGATTAGTTTCCTTGTACCGTCAGTATCCACCAGACTAAGTCCTTTGCATATATCAAACTCAACAGTAACTTTCTCTGTCATGGTTCTCCCAACTTCTACTCTCTCAAACGCCACCAGTTGCGTATGTGGCACGCCACCACCCACCAGAGACTTTGAAGACTCTGGGGGTATCCAGAACACGAGAACCACGTGGCTCCCGGACCTTGACCCATGGTTCTTGACTCCGATGACGATCTTGACCTTCAGATCGTGGCAGTTAACCGTGGAGATATCGACAGATGTTGTCTTGTTTAGTTTCAAGATTGGGTTAGTTTTGATATGTATGGTTGATGGAGCTGAGAGAAGAGAAGTAGAGAAAGAAGAGTAACTTAGTCCATGTCCAAATTTGTAAATTGGTTTGCCTGTGTAGAATCTATAAGATCGTCCAGGGAAGCCTGTTGTCGAGTTAGGTCTCATGTTCATATCAGTCATAGCAACCTTGTCCGCAAACTCTTGTGAGTACCATGTCTCTGGTAGTCTCCCAGCTGATGCAAACAACAAAAACAAATAAGTAATTAGTATCTAGGGTTTTAATTAGGGTTAGGCTTAGAGTTAGCCTTACAAGGATTGTGATCACCAAAGATGACTTGAGCTATAGCATCTCCTCCAGCTTCACCAGGATAACCAACCCATAAAACCGCTCGAATCTTGCTCAGATTCTTGGCAAATGAGATATCAATAGGTCCAGCAGCCATTATGACCAAAACAACAGTTTTCTTAGCAGCATTAGTCACATCTTTAACCAGCTTTTCTTGATAGCCCGGAAGTGTTAGATTAACCCGGTCAAGACCCTCTGCTTCCACCGTCTGATCCAATCCAACCACTAAAACCGTGACATCAGCCTCTGATGCCGCTTTAACTGCTGCTGCGATCAGCGTTTGGTCACCGCACTTGACATCTTTACACCCCGGCTCGTAAACAACACCTTTTGGTACATACTTTTGCATCCCTTGTAACGGGCTTGTGTACTTACAAGGCACGCCTGCGTAGTTACTAATCATTACCTTCGTAGCGTTTGCATTTGGACCTATGATAGCTAGTTTCTTGACCGCGGTTTTTGATAAGGGAAGATCTCCTCTGTTCTCAAGTAGCACAATCCCCTGCTTTGCGGCTTCTAATGCAAGCATCTGATGATCGTTGCTGCATACATCAGACGGTTCAAGATGGCCAAATGGAAGCGATTTCGGATCCCCGTCAAAGAATCCAAGCCTCATGAGGACAATGTAGTTGTAAATCAGCGCTTCATCAACCTCTGATCCGTTCAGTTTCTTTTGATTCACTGCATTCTCTGTGTACTTGCCTAGAAAGTCTCCACAGTTCATGTTTAAACCTGTTTCAGAACAAGAAACACACATTTCAACTCTCAAATATCATATGTATACTGTGTTACCCTGAAACTTTGGAGGCAAATATTTAAATAATTTTAGGGGTCTATATTCATATATATTATAATCACGAAAATTTTTGGGGACTCAAAGGTCAATGTTTCACTTGGTTACGCATTAGACCGGCTCTGAATATAGTGGTTATTAGTTATCATCATTTAAAGAACTTTGCCTGCTTTGAGAGCGAGAGCAACAGCGTCTTCACGTGTCTTAGTGTAATGAATGGAGTCGTAGTAGACCTCGATGGAATCACAGTCCGAAACTATGTACCTGCCACCAAGAAAGTTTTCGGATAACTTGATTTTTCATCTCAAACTGGTTCTTGTAAAATGGTAAGAAACAAAGACTGACCCATCAAGATGCCATTGGCCTCGGATAACGCCACGAAGAAGATTAGGGTCAGCACAAGTTGGTATGCCATTAACCCTATTGTAAGAACACATCACACTGCTCACATCTCCGTCTTCTACACAGCTCTTGAATGGTGGCTGATACGTGTCTTCCAAGTCTTGCTTCGTCACCTTGGCGTCAAAGTGGAATCTATCGATGCCTTTCCAGTTATCAAGATCGTATGCTGTGTAATGCTTACAGCAGCTGGACACTTTAAGCCGCCGTGATTTTCCTCCGGCTTCGTGAACGTCTTGTAAACCGTTGACGTAGTTCACGGCGTATTTGGAAACAACGAGAGGATCCTCTCCTGGCGTCTCTTGGCCACGACCCCACCTTGGATCTCTGAAGACGTTAATGTTTGGACTCCAATACGTGAGACCAGCGAGTCCAACGTTGTGCATGGCTCGAGCCTCCGTTGAAACCACTTCTCCCATTTTTAGCCATAACGATGTGTTAAAGCTCGCCGCAGTTAGTATCACCGCCGGGAAACTCGTGGCTCCAGGAACCGTCCCGTTGAAACGCACCTAAGGAAAGAAATAACTCAAAAACATAAGCGTTTCATTACAAAACAAGTCATGATTCATGAACTACTAGGGGGCCGGGGGTCGTCTTGCAACTGAACGGTCGAAAAAACAAAGACTCTAAAGAAACCTTAATTAAAAAAAATTGTATAGATTTGAATTTAAAATTTTAATTATATTTTTAAGTTTAGGATCTATAGTTAAAAACATTTATAGATTGAGCTATTAATTCTTAAAATTATTAAACATACAGTTTTTCTGTTAAACAGAGTATAAAAAATATTTTGAAATGACACTGTGAACTATGTATAGTTAATGAGTTTTTTTTTACCCCTGGTCCAACGTTGGAGACGCCGTGAAGAGCTTCTGACCACCACTCGTACGGAGGAACACCGAGCCTTGGAACTCCGGTGGCTTTGTTAACGAGTTGCTGGACTTTTTCCTTAAGGGAGAGACGTGAGACCAAATCTTTGGCACGTGTCTCGTACGACAAGGAGACGTTGCAGAAACCGTACTTAGCTGTCGCGGGATCATTTCTATCACACGCAAAATTATTCTGGGACTCGCATAGTGATGAAACTAGAGCTGCTATTAGCAGAGAGACGCTCACAAATCTTCTTACACTCATCTTTCTTTTGTTTTTGCGCTCTTATGGAAGAGAAGACAGTGCATGGGGTTGTTTTATAGGCGGGAAAGAGTTGTTTATTTATTTACCATTAAGCCATTTGATTCTTAAACTTTTGATGACATGAGTTGGTGAGTATTTTAACTGAGAAGTTAAATGTCCATGTGCTAAAGTTTAACAAGGACCATCTCTTTTTACTTGCTTCCATATAAGAGTGAGCCAAGTGTTTTCCACCGAATAACTAGAACAAGTTGTGAAGTTTAAGAAAAGGGTTTTTGAAGAGTGACTTCGAAGATAATACAAACCATTTATCTTTTGTCTCTTCAGATGTCTGTTTCATGTGTATATGGTCCTAAAGTTAGAGATGCAGATCTTCGATGTCTCTAAGTGATTCTACAATTCCGTGGAGTACTCACTCTTATTGTCCGGTTGGTTCACGAGTACTAGCTGACCGCACGCACCGATAATATTCTGAACCATTTCTTTGCGAATCGTGGCTCGGATTTGTAGATTTCTCAGAATAGTGGACCCGATTGGGTTGAATGGAATCAAATTTATCAACTGTTTTGAGAAAACGGCACATGTGTTTCCATCAGATAATCTCAGAAAGTTTTCTACGATTATCAAGAAAATTATAGATTTTATCACTAGAAATATAGCCATTCCCGAGTCAATGATCTCCTCTTGATCATTTACTCCATCAAGCATGACTTGTACTCAATGAAGATCTTTTGTTTTACCACTTACTCATCCTGGGGGAAATGACTCACGGTTTACCGTTTATCGATGGTTTGAATGCCAAATTTTCGTCTTAGTCAAAACTGAGTTTTTGTTTGAACTCTCGGATTTGTTTTTTTGTATCTACAAACCCTAACCACTACAATGCATCTTTCAAGTTATATTCGATCTGTTGGTTGTGTTTGCGTGTGTTTGGTCTAACATGTTTGCAGGTCAAGAAATGAGTTAACATGTGCAGGAAAATTGTAGGTTCATCAAAAAATGCGCACAATGAAAACTACTTATGATGCTATGCGATGCGATGCAAATCAATGAAGAAGATTGTCATTTCTAAGTAGTGACATGGCACCAAAAAAAAAAGAAGAAGAAAAAGCATATATTAAAGCACACATAATGGAGACTAGGTTAGCCGTTCTAGAGCAACAAGTACGAGGCAGAAAACACGAATTCAGAGCTTTTAGTGAATGAGATTTCTTGTGAGAAAAGTATTTGTTTAAGAAATTTTTTATATCTGTGATATTTTTCATTATCCATGTTCTAGGTTTTTACTTACAAGCAAACGAAATTAGAAGATGAGTTAGTGGAGAAGAAGAAAATAACAAAGAGAATCATATTTCTCCCAAAATTAAAAAACAAAATTTAAACCATGAAACCCTGTAACAAAAAACGAAGGGTTTATTGAGTTGAGGTTTATCATCTCCCTTTTTCACACCGAACCCTCATGGAATCACATTAACTGAAGGATAGTAATACCAACTTGAAAGAATATTTCTCTGATTTAAAAATCTTTCAGGATAGCTTTCACGTTAAAATTCGCAGCTCCCCAGTTAAAAATCGTCTCACCGTAAACCGTGAAAAGAAACGCTACACCCGGTTTTATGTCGACGAAAAGTCGAAAACTATAATACCGGTTATCTGAACCGATTCTCACCGGTTTAACTTTTCGCTGACGAGCCGGTTATTAATTCCCAATTTCAGAATCATCGCCATCGGAACTTCACAGAGAGAGAGAGAGGCTCCTCCTCCTCCTCCTCAATCTACCTGATCACTGAGATCACAACCATCACCCGAAGCCGCCATGAGAGGCCCTAGGCCGGAAGATTTCGAAACGAATCCATCCACGCCGATCACCGGCCAACCGACGCCTTCGTATCCCGCCGGCGCCAGGAAGAAAGGCGTCGGCGTGAGGACATGGCTGGTCCTCTGCTCGAGAGGCCAGGCTCAGACGACGGAAGTCGGCAAACACGCCATCATGCGTCGGACGGGCCTACCGGCGCGAGATCTTCGGATCCTCGATCCGCTCCTGTCGTATCCGTCGACGGTCCTGGGGAGAGAGAGGGCGATCGTGATCAATCTGGAGCATATCAAGGCGATCATCACGGCTCAGGAGGTTCTGCTGCTCAACTCGAAGGATCCTTCCGTGGCGCCGTTTATCGATGAGTTGCAGAGGCGGATTCTGTGTCACTATCGCGCCACTAAGCCTAAGGTAGAAATTAGGGTTTTGAAAACTTATGCCTAATTGTAATTAGACGTTTTATAGATAATTAGTGCCTATGCGCCTAGGCTGAGTTGAGTGTTTTTGTATATTGAAGATGTTGTTTGTTAAGTTTTAGATAATAATTAGTCTCTGCTTTCTTTTTGTATGTGTTGTTGTGTGAAGGAGGAAGAGAACTATGAGGGAGAGACTCGGATGAGTATGGATCAAGGGCAAGGAGGAGCTGCTGGAACGCCACTATTATTTGGGGATGAAGCCAAGAAGGATGCGAAGCAAAGCCTTGAGAATCAAGATGGATCCAAGGTTCTTCCTTTTGAGTTTGTTGCTCTTGAAGCTTGTCTTGAAGCTGCATCCAGCAGTTTGGAAAGTGAGGTAAAATGATTATGGTCAAGGCTCTAGTTAAACGGAGCATTTTGCTTATATTGTGTGTGAAGTTTGCATTGATTCTTCTCTAATGTAGGCCGTAAGATTGGAGTTAGAAGCTCATCCAGCCTTGGATAAGCTTACTTCGAAGATCAGTACCCTCAATTTGGAGCGGGTTCGACAGATTAAGAGCAGGCTTGTTGCTATAACTGGACGTGTTCAGAAGGTGTTAAGAATCAGACTTTCCGTAGCTCCTTTGATCTTATGTTTACCATATATATAAACCCTTCTCGCTCTTGGCTTTTTCTAGGTAAGGGACGAACTAGAACATCTGCTAGACGATGATGAAGATATGGCTGAGATGTATCTTACAGAGAAATTAGCTCAGAAACTTGAGAATTCGTCGGCTTCCTCTATGAATGAGAGTGATACGGTCGAGGTCGATCTCCCTGAAGGAGACGAGGATGACAGGCATGCAGCACCAGACTTTCTGAACTTACTACCTTCGACTGTTGTGATCCAAGTTTAACATCTCCCTTTCTTTTTTACAATAAATCTGCCAGGATTCCTGCGGAGTTTGCTTCTGAGTCTAACAGAGATGAAAGCTACCTTCGAGCAGATGATGACGCCCACGATCTTCTCATGAGTGCTCATAGCGCACTTAGCAGAAACAGCCGTGGGACTCATACAAGCTCAACCAGGAGTGCCATGACCAACAAGTTCGACGTGGAAGAGCTTGAAATGCTTTTGGAAGCATATTTCGTGCAGATCGATGGTACACTGAACAAACTATCAACAGTAAGTAAAACACAAGTTGCTTTAGTACTTATCTGACACATTCTTGATGTTTCATCTTACACATAGTTGTGTTGTTTGAATGGGGGGAAAAAAATAGCTAAGGGAGTACGTGGATGACACAGAGGACTACATCAACATAATGCTAGATGACAAACAGAATCATCTGCTGCAAATGGGTGTGATGCTAACGACGGCGACTCTGGTGATGAGTGCATTTATCGCTGTAGCTGGAGTGTTCGGGATGAACATTAACATAGAGCTGTTCAATGATGATAAAGCTGGTCCGATGAGATTCGCGTGGACTGTAATTGGAGGTTTTATCGGGAGTATAGTCCTTTATGTTGGTGCCATCGGGTGGTGGAAGCAGAAGCGCTTGCTTGAATGAGTCAACCGAACATTGGGAAGAATGATGTGTCTTGCCAAAATATTTGTACACTAATAAGATTTTATGGGGGTGTTTAATTTTCTATTATTGAGAATAATGTCCCTTTGCATAGTTAAATTGTAAGACAGAGCAAATTGGAAATTACATGATTTACATATTTGCAAGATTTTGAAATGCATATAGAGTTTAGTTGAGTTTGGTTGTTTTGTGTTTGGGGGTATTGTATAAAATGAACTCATAATCTTAAATAATTGTAAACAAGAATCTTTAGTTTTGATAGTGAAAGAGCTATGTAAACGTAAAATGGTTCTGATTTCCTACTACGTTTGAATATCGTCATCTGATGGGGGTTCCTTTTAAAAAGTTTGTAACTTAAGGGGGCTTTTTCTGATGTTGGAAGAAAAACAAGGGGGTAAAATGAAAGTTTGAGGAGATTATCATTTTAAGCCCTAAAAAGTGAAAAACAATCTCTTGCAGGGAGAAGGGAGAAGGGAGAAGGGAGAAGATGTCGAGGCGAGAGAGCAGAGATTCAGAGCCTAAACGAGATCGTTCTAGATTCGATCGCGAATCCAGGTCTGCTTCTCTACTCCCTAACCTCTCTACTTCGCTGATTGTCTTCGTCTGGTTTATCTTTAGCTTTGAAGTAAAGTTGGCAAGGACAAATCTCGTGTCTTTCGTCTAGAAAATCGAAAAATGCAGATGGATTGAGCGATTGTTTTTATATATTAAGGAAGAGCTTGACTAAAATTGGTCAGTTGTTTCGAGCGTAAACATTGCAGTAGCTCATAACTCAAATAGTTGAGTTTGATAACACTTTTTTTTTTTTTTTGAGAAACTTAGTGCAGTGGATGAGTACTCTTAATACTTCTCTAGCTTGCTCTTCAGCAATCACTCTTAATACTTCTCTAGCTTGCTCTTCAGCAATCACTCTTCCTAGAGCTTATGTATAACAATACATGCTTTCTAGTATTATTATTATTATTATTACAGTAGCACAAAATGATTGTTTATGTTTTGTTTCTTTAGCCCTAAGAGGTCTAGGAGAGATGCACAACCTGAAGCTGAAGGAGTTCTTCTGAGTAAGAAGGATTTTGATGTTAGTACTGAGACAGATAAGAAGCCACGCCAGTCCCTGAGAGATGCTGCTCCACTCGAACCTGATTCTCAGGGCTTGACAAAAGACGATGACAAGAAGACGACCAAACGAGCTCCCCATCTGTCAGAAGGACCTCGTTCTAGACCTTACCATCAGGTTTCACAAGCTCTATATTTATCGTCTTCCTTTTGATAATAAATTACTATTAGTCAAAAGTAGATGTCATCTTTGTGAATCGCATTGCCAATTTAAAAAAAGGCTAAAACTTTTTGATATGAATTTGCCTTCAAATGCTCAGATATATATGTTATCTTTGGCTTCTTGCCTGTGCCTCTCTTATAACAGCAGCATGATGATCGTCGTACTACTGGGAGAGGAGACAGAAGGCCAACTCCTGGTAACTTTCTCCAACATTACTCTTTTTTTTTCTCCAACATAACTCTCCAACATCACTCTTTTTTTTTACTCTTCTTACGTATGTGCATATATGTCTTCAGCTATGTACTGGCAAAAGAGTTGGCAAAGTCTTATAAACATTTTACTTGGCTTTATATGTTTGAAGAGAGAGGATCTTGGAGAGGTTCGAGAGATCAGAGCAATCGTCGAGCTGGAGATGATCGTAGAGACCAAGACAAAAGCACTTGGCGACACGACAAGTTCCGTGAGGGTGACGACACCAAAGGAGCACTCTCTCGGAAACGCCCTGCCTTCAGGGAGAAGAAGATTCCAGAGGAATCTAGGAACGGCACAGACAGAACAAGAACTGAGGAGGCAAAAGACACGAATCTAAACGGTCGCAGACAGAACGAGAGAAACTGGAAGAGCAACAATGAGAGACCTGCAACGGGAAGAGACAGGGTGTGGAACAGAGACGATGGAAGCAGACAGAGTTATCGAGCTGATAGAGAGGGATTCAACAGAAACGGACGAAGTGGGTTTCATGGAAGCTGGACAAAGGCCGAGAAGAAATGGGACCATGACTTGTACGAGGAGGCGAACAAGAGTCCTGCTAGAGCCAACGAGGAAGAACAGATTGCAAAGGTCGAAGCTTTGTTGGCTTCTTAAAGCTATTGCTTATTGTTATGTTTCTTGGTGTGGATTTTGCATCTAATCTCTTTTAATGTCTTAGTTTTGCAAGTGTAGAAGATAATCTCTGAGTTTATATAATGAAAAACTTTGTTCTATTTCAAGTTTTAACATATAACCGGCTTTACATTCCGTAAACCGGTTTCTTCTTGGATACAAAGTAAAGAGGGACTCAAGAATCTACAACAAACAAATCATTTTTTACTAGTTTTATCCTTGTTTCAACAAACAAATCATGAATGAATCATCTTATGCGTTTATGTATTGTTTTTCTTCTATTTATTCCAAGAAATATACATATATACTTTTTTTTCTGGTCAAATACATATATACTTGATATCCTGAAGAAAGAGAAACAAAAATCTGAGAAAATAGAGAAGAAGAGTTTATATCATCAAAGAGCTCGTTGGCCAGGACGATCAGCTACCTTCAAAGTCTTATTGATGAGATCTCTGGTCTTCTTACGACGGATCTCGACCCTGACGCTGCTGCTTTTATCCATTTTGATGTATGGTTTATTCTTCTTCTTCCTCCTCAGCAAACTCACCTTTGACTTTATCGTCTCCACCAAGCTCTCCAAGTGTAGTCCCATTATCAAGCAGTACTTCTTGATTTTCTCTGTTTCAACTAAGATTGGAGAGTTTGTAGTTGCAGCCCCTCAGACATAGTCCTGCGTTTGTGTTTTTGATTGTTATTACTGTAAAAACATACGTTACGCTACTACTTGGAGTTCTTTACCCTCGAGACTTGTTTTGGTATTTATGGAACATAATGTGGGAAACAGGGCTTTGAGGTTGAGATATTTTCGAGATTTGCCACTGCTTGTCCTTATTTGACTTTACATTTTGAATACTCTCTCTGTTTTTGAAATATCCATGTTCTAGAAAAAAAATTTGTTTTAAAAAGATATATTTTTTACTTTTTTAATGTATTATTTAATGAAAATCTGTTAATTTCAAGAAAATTAATTGTGTTTATTGGATTTTTATTGGTTAAAGATTATGGAAAATTGTTATTCACAAAAATCAATGCATTTTTAATGTGATTTCTTAATATATGTGAAAAGTCTAGAATATGTATCTTTAAAAAACAGAGGGACTATTTGATTAGTCTTTTTTTTCTTGTGCACCTAACATTTGATTAGTCAACTAGATTTGTTATCGCATTTGCTTTTTTTCAACAACCACATTTACAATCTATATGATTCATTTACACACGCAACAAAAAAGAATATCTTATCAATTTTGTTCTTCTTCTTCGTCTGTGTTCACATGGTCTAATAAAATGAGTTATGAATACTATATGAGATGCTGCATTTAGTGCATGGACGTTGTCTTTATCCAGACGTATATAATAATATGCAGCATGGACGTTGTCTTTATCCAGACGTATATAATAATAGTACGGTTCATACCAGTGTTGTTAAACCCGGACCGAACCGACGGTCGGACCGGGTTCAACCGTGAACCGGACACCAAACCGGGTTGGGTTAATGCTAAAATCCAACTAAAATTGAACCGGTTAAAAACCCATTTGAACCGCTAAAAATCCAAGAACCGACGACCCAACGAACCGGACAAACCCTGGTTCGTAGAGAAAACAAAAAAAATATTAATAAAATAATTAGTTTTAAAAATGAAATAAAAATAGAGTTTGTGACAAACTGTAATTCACAAGGTTTTGTCATTTTGACGTTTTTTTCTTTTTGAGTCTGAGACGTCTCTCAAAAACTGCAATTCACAAAGTATTTTATACTTTTGTGTTTTGATGTCTTTGCAAAACTTTTGTGATGTACTAAGAAATAGAAGAGAATGATCAATAAATTTGATTTCCACCAAATTCAAACACAGAAAATCAACTTTAATGAAAATTAACAACCGTCGCAACGTTGCACTAATGTGTATAATTTTTTTTAAAGGTGATAAAAATTTATAGTAATATGGAGAGTAAACTTTAAATGTGTTTTTTTCTATTGATTTATATTTGAACTATTAGACTTTTTACTTTTGTTATTACATTTCAGTTTGCTATTTTCTAAAATATGCATATCATATTATATACAAAATATTATTAAATTCAGTTTAATACATCAAACCCGGTTGAATCTAATCGAACCAGATCGAACCACATTGACCCATGACCCAAAATATTTTTGGTTCGGTCGCCGGTCCGGTTTTAAAAACACTGGTTCATACCTGGTCTCTTTGAAACGGTTAGAAAACATGCAAAGATAATAAAAATGAATTAGAGAAAGACTATTTTAAGTAATCCCTCTGTTTCCTAATAAAATATTTTAGGTTTTTTTATTTTGTTCAAAATAAATGTTATTCTACGATTTTAATGTAATTTTTTAAATTAAATCTAATTTTTATTTTTTTGAATAATCAATAGTTTTTTATGTAAATCATTCTTATTTAATTAATCATACATTAAATAACGATACATTAGTCAATTATATAATTTTTTTAATCTACATAAAAAATAGAAAGAGTATATTTGTATATGGAAGAGAAGAAGACCCTAACCATCCTGAATCCATGGTCATTAAAATTTTAAAGTTCAGTTTTTATTTAAATGGTCACATAACATGACCAAATTTCTCTAATGCATCTTTGAAAATAAAATACTTCAGTTTGTTGTTCATTTCTAATTATCTGAAAAGTTACAAGGCTTGATATAGCAAATAGTCTTCCCAGGTGAATTAGAACAACCGGAACCTTGATAACGCCACTAGACCATATTTGTAGTTTCAGTTTTGAACCCAAGAGGATATATAAATTCAACAAAAACGGTGATGAAACAAGGAAAAACTCCTCTACTCATCCATCTCTGATTACGTTAAAAGCTGCAGCTCGGCTTTGACAATTTGTTTGTGACAAAAGAGTTTAATGGCTTCAAGAATCTCAACCCAAGCAAATTAGAAGCCTAACATCTCTCTCCCAATTGATGGGAGTAGATATATATATATATATATTTTAATACCTACTACATTCTCCATCTTCAAGCTCCTCTTCCTTTTCCGCACCCTTTGTATGTTGCTCACTCTCTCCCTCTTTTCTACGCCTCTTTTCCCTGCCTTCATCCTCTGCTTCTAGCCCCAAACCTCGCTGCAAATTGCACCACTCGAGAGTTTTATAAGCTTGACACTACTAAATGTAGCTAAATAACCTAATATGTCAAATGGTTTTAGAACCTAGCTCTACACTGACTTCAGTAAATTATAAAAACTAGGTTTATCAAATCATATATTATACACACAGTCTACACCAACGGCTATTTTTCGATTTTTATGCATCTCTCTCCCTTGAGAATAAGGCAAAAACGTAAAGAAGTGTACCTCTTGTCTTGATTTCTTATGGCCACCACCAGCTTTATGAGATTCTTTGTAATGGTCCGTCTCAATTTCCTTCACGCTAGTATGTCTTTCTCCATGTCTACTGTGGCTATCTCTTCCTGATCTTCTACCTTCTTTTCCACGGAGTTCGTCCACATTATGGTTGTGATTATCAGCTGAACCTTGCTTACGATGATCTCTATTGTCTCTTTCTCGCACTCTGTCCTTCTCTCTTCCGTACTTATCATTCCCCTTGTAATGTTCCTCTCTAACATGTTCCTGCAGTAATAGAACAGTCTGTGAGCTTGCGGGCTTGCGGACATGTCATTGCGTAATAGCTGAATCATCTATAACAAAAAAACTGCAGTATGCTAGCTAGCATGCAGTTATGATTGCATCTAAGACATAAAGACTCTTAACAGGTGAATTTACAACAATCGAGTGACAAACTAAACGAAGTACTTTGAAAAATCACCAAAAACTACCATTACCTTCTTGTTCTGTTTGACCCTTTTTGCTTGGTCTTTGAGGTGTGACACGTAATCCTCGAATGTCTTCTTCCGGAAGCTCTCATCTCCTATAGAACTACATACAACAAGGAAACATATAACTGATGATTAGCTTTAAAATACCTGTTCAACGATTACATAATATAACCGTATTAGAAAGGGACCCAATTCTCCTGAGATTTGAGAAGGATGTGGAATAATAGCAGAAAAACAGGGTCCAGTCATGGGCTCGACCATGAAGGGTTAGAGTAACTGAAAAACGTACCGGAATTTTTCACTACCTTCTACAAGATGCTTAGAATCCTCCCAGGATGAAGAGGCAGTTATATACTGCACCAAAACTAATAATCAGGGCGAAAACAAAACCACCACCCAAAAGTTCACCCATTACATAGGATCAGAACAAATAGATTTAATACCTTGAAGGAGCGAAGCATATCCACCAATTTCTCAGTATTCCGAGTCTGTTTTCTAGCTTCCTTCTCTTCCTTCTCCTTTGCCCTTTCCAGCAAATCATCAAAAACTATCTGCGAAGCATCACAAAAAAGAAAAATGTTGAAGTTATCCAATGAGACTCTGAATGTAATATGGTGGCAGTGAAGTGAGTTCCTTTGTACTATTCCATGTACACACATCATATGGAACTACCATGAAAAACTAAAAGTGAAGGCAAATAACCAGAGACCTTTAGTTTGACGTCAGGAATAGATGGGAAACCGATACCCTCAGAAACTGAGACTTTGAACTCATCAAACGTCGATCCAGCGGATAACGTTACCTGGAAAGAAAACGAGATCAAACCACCAATAAAATCAATATATGCTTACATAAAGAAAACACGTACCTTTCTCAGCTTCAATACGTCCTTTATCTGAGATTTGAGCTCATGGTACTGTGAAGACAAAAACGCGTAATATGTAACAGATGATTAATTCAGGATTTAAGGGCCATACAAGAAATGGAAATAGAAGAACCCAATACTCATAAACCAATAAACATAATGCTACTATAGCAATACAAATTACCTTCTTTTACTAAAGAAAAATAATCTAGAGACCTCATAGCAGTTTTGCTCATCATGTAATTATTACAGTCTCTTTCATGATATCTTGAAAATAACACGAACCATGAAAAGAGTCTAGTACCTTTCTTTTCAAATCCTCAACAGCATCTTCAAATAAGTCTTTTGGAGTAGCTCCAGAGGAGTTCGATGCGATTGCTAAATATATGGGTAAATCTTTAACCTGAGATGCAGTATTTCAAAACCGTTAGTTCAACACTTAAAATGAAAAATATTTATGTGTCTTATTCTATTTAATTATAACCTTCATTAAATAATCACGCCAACTAGTTTTGGCAGTAAGGTCTCCTGTAGCAATATGTTCATCTATCAGCCCACGGAACTCATCACGATGCTTTCGCTCTGCTTTTTTTAGTTCCTCCTGTTGTCATGAATGACAGATATAATGTGGTAGTGTCCAATAAAACAAACAAAGAGATGCCAAATACGAAAGATGTCTAGTATCCAAGTACCTTTTGTATCTTCTTTCTCTCCTCTTCTTCTCTTTCCAGATCGCGCAGATACTCCTGTACAGCACTTTAAATTTAGCTGAGTGTGGAATTCGAAGATAGTACCTAATCAATGAGCTGACCTGAAAGATTTGTAACTGATCAATTTTCTCAAGACGTGAACATCTTTCATCCACTTCTAGGCGGTCCTGAACTTTGCGCCATTGGCTATCAGGCTGAAGAGAGAAAAGGGTCGGAATAAATTAGCAGAAGATAGTGTTGGAGTTAAGAAATAGAGAGGGATGCTTACCTTGATGAAATTACAAGATTCCAAAAACTTCCTGTATTCAGTTATGTTCCGCTTGCGATCCTCAAGAGCTTTCACCCGCTCCTTACAGAATTAACCACAAATAGAACAACAGAACGAATCAAAGGTTAGGTCCTTGAACACTTTAGAACAATTTGATATTTGGTCCACGCAAAGCTAAAGACGCACATAGAGAGAGGTATACACTTGCACATAGTAAACAATGAACATCAGATTTCAAATGAATGACCAAGTTTTGATTTAATTAAGAAGTCTCAAATGACTCGCTTGATGAGGATTTTGCGGAGGAAAACTAATGTCAGAAGTGCATGCATATTTACAGACAAGAAATGGGTAAACAAAAAAGGCAATTACTTTTCGAACTACACAAGAATCAATAATGAATACACCATACAGTACCTTCTGCTTTAGGTCACTGATATGATCGTCAAAAATATTACGACGGTCTTTTTCTCGTTCAACAACTTTGAAACGCTCATCGTCTTCCAACATAGACACAGCCTTGCTGGATAGAGAAGAAACATTATATCACCAAATCAATCGCACTGTAAGAGTTCTAGTAGAGGGGGAAAATAGGAATCAAAATTATGCTGGAGAACAAACAAACCTCCACCGAGTAGAAGAAGTAAGCTCCACGCATTCCTGGTAACCAATGTCCATAAAACGATCAGCGGTTTGGAATAGCCTGAGATTGCCCAAAAAGAAAGGCAGAAATATCAAGAAGTAGCAGATCTGAAACTTACCTCTAACATCGTTTTAAAATTTTCATATCGTTTTATCTGTCTGGCTATCTTTTCCTCCTCCGCTGCTTTTCTCATTTGAGCTAAGAACTGAACCACAGCAAAAAAAGTTCCAACAAAGCGCAATTAACATTTATGACCAGATGTACTGCTTAAGCATAACTGTTCAAAACGTCAAGCGTATTTGAATGTATTTACACCTAAACATCGCAACTAATGATAAATTATCTTGCTATTTGTAGAGTAGGTGGTAAAAAGAAGTAACCTCATTGAAGGCTTGCTTCCGCTCTCCAAGAGTCCTCAGAACCCCGTATCTTCTATCATTAATTATTTCTCTCATGGCCTGTGGCAGAATCATGTGAAACTTCAGCGACATGCTCAAAGAACAACTAATAGCAAAAGTTGTACTACCTGTTCCCATGTCCAGTCAGATCCAATTTTGGCAGATTTCAAAAGTGATTTGAAGACATCTACAGCTTCCTATATAATAAAGTATAATTAATAATTTATGCAGACAGATAAGACCAGGAATATGCTCATGGACATGAAACCAATCATACCGATTTGTTGGTATAAGAAAGATTCTCTTGATGAATTTGTTTTCCTTCCGACTGACTGTCAACTCTTTCACTATCCACAACATGTTTTTGGCTTTCTTTTGGTCCAGTCCCACTACCTTGCTGGAGAGCAGGTAAACAATTGTGATAAACAGATACAGAGGAAATGCATGCTTACAAGAAATAAACATGGCTTAGCTTCAAGTACATTTGTGCTTTTAGCTGACACGACATCTGCATTTCCACTGTTCTCAGTTGATACTAATTCCTTGTCAACCCTACACGGATAGTTAAAACAAAATTATTTAGCACATGATTCTCACAACTAAAACTAAAATGGAACTTGAGCGAATAAAATTGCTGCAACTGTTAGTACAATGTAGCAGTAGAAGTTATCATCAAAGTGGCAGAAGAATTATCAGTTTTTGCAGTATCACACAATTCTGATGTTTTTTCTGCAATTGCCTGAACGTGATCAACATTTTCGACCGGAGAAGAGCTTCCAGGAACTGAAGCTGCCTGCTCCCAATCAGAAGTAGGAGCTAGTTTCTCACTGGTATGCTCCCAATCAAAAGTAGGAGCTAGTTTCTCACTGGTATCAGATGTGGGAAGTATAGATGGTGTTTGGCTTGGTAAACCAGTCGGAGCTGCAGTCGATGCTGTATCAGAACGAGAAAGCACCTTAGAAGCATCAACCACGCCTTCTGCATGAAGCCCTTGAACAGATGCTTTTTCTGCTTGTTCACGGGCAATCTGGCGAAAAGATTTAAAATTTTACACATTGGGAACAGAGAAATTTGAAAGCAAAACTCAGAAAAGGAGACAATAAATCGACTTAAAAGAAACCTTCATCTCCTCAGGCATTGTCCATGTTGATTGCTTGGTAACCTTATTATAAAAATACCTGCAACCATATCAAATTAGAAAGAGATTCAACATAGCTACAAAATGAGATGTTTCTTGCTCATCTGTTGTTTGCTAATGAAAGAAGGCCTTTAGTTCCACACTTACTTTCTTCCATCAGGACTTGAATGTTCTTTCCAGTCAGTTTTTGCATCAGCTCTCTGTAACAGCGTATTCACATCATATACATTAGCTATACAGAACCTTGGGTGATTTTAAAGGACAAAAATTAAATACATAAACAGATGAGATCCAAAATAACTCAACTCACCTCAAATAGAGTCATCAACTCAACAGGCTTCTCCCAAGTGGACTGCTTCGTTTTCTTGTTGAAAAAATATCTAATACCACGCAAATACTCAATGTCACACACAATATACTTGATACACTGGGAAACATTGAACTAAAGTAATTCACTGCACAAGTTAAATAATGAGCACAATATGTGCCATCAGTTTAGGGAATATGGTTTCAAAAGGTACACAACGATTAATCATCAGGAAATAGAGACAACATAAAACAAGGAGCAGAAAACACTTTCTCCTCAGCAAAAGGAAAGGAAATGCGGTTGCCCAGCCAGTAAATCTTGCGATTTTTAGCACATAAAACCATCGAAATCTACGATTTCATGATTAAGCAAGCAATATGAATGACAAGCACTAGATATAATTCGTGTAAAAAAAGCAAGAAAGAGTTTCACTGAGTGAAGAGATCACATACCATTACATTAAACAGAACTGGTAAGTTTAATAATAAGTTTTCACCGAATTCAACAGAAGTACAAGCTAAAAAAAATAAAATAGTGAAAACCTCAAACAGAACAAACAGTTCCATAAATCCAATTACTAAGGAAAATATCATCTACACTAATAAAAAAAAACCGTTTTTGACAAAATTCTGCACAAACTTATTGGGTGGTTTCCCGTTGCCAGCAGTTTATCTCCTTTGAATTTCAATATGTTAGCTTAGCACCGTAAGTGAAAACGCAAGTAAGACCACAAAAGAGGATGAAATGAGAAACAAAAAGTCACAAGACTTATAACTCTTACCTCTTTCCATCCGCCGAGGTATGCTCAACCCAGTCTGTTACAGCCTCTTGAGAAGGGATAGGTTGAGAAAAATCTACCTTCAAGGCGCAAAAGAAAAATTAGATTAAAGTTGTAACCAGAAACAGTACAGAAGGTAGTTACAATAAAAGACACGGTAGTAACCTTTGGATGTTCAAATGTTGGATTCATTATAGAAGATGGAGCATTAGCCTGGCTGATAGGTGCTATTTGTTGCGCCTGACTCTGACTAAGACTGCTTGGTCCAGTGACTTGAGTTGGTGCCCTCAGATGTTCGAAAGAAGAGGCACTCTGTTTGTTCACAAAGTTAGGAACTCAAGATATTCTGTAAATATAACTGTAAAAATTCCCTTCATTCATTACCTGATAAGAAAAGAGTGCCCTAGGTCCACCATTCATATTAATATCTGAAGTTTGTACGTAAGGCTCCGGCAAGAAGGTACCAGAGGCAATCGACACATTTGGCGGTAAAACTAGAGACGGATGTCCTAGTGGCACATGTTGCACCTGATTTGATTGGCTAGGTCTTTCGAGCGAATGGTGCATTGGCTGTAGTAACTGAGGCGCATAAGATTGAGGTGGAAATCCAATGTTCATCGCTGTGCCACCTCTCCCAACACTCTGAAAATTTCGAGAAGCCAAACGAGCACCTTGCTCAGAATGCGGAGCTTGAATGGTAGGACGAAGCTAAAAAAAAATCTCCGCGTAAGTTAAGGGCTGAGCTAATAAACAGTCTTCACAAACATAGAAAACATACAACATTACCTGAAAATTCATGGATGGAGCAAAGCCTCGGGGCACATCTATGGAGCTGGCATTCGGATGCTGGAATGGCTTTTCAAGACAGAAATTGCTAATTAGATATATTTAGAAAAATAATACCAACAATAAAAACATATCTCAATTCACTCGCTTTTTTTAAAAATGGGCTAAACTATCAAACAACAAAATTCAGATAAGAAAAAGCTCTGCTCCTGGGAGAGTGTGGGGGAAAAGAGTATAAACAGAAATCTAGTGCACAATTAATGCTTAAGTTTGTAGAAGTCGCATTTTAATTTCTTATCCACGCGATGAAAGGAGAAAGCATAAGGAAAACATGATTTCTCTCTCATTTGAAAACAAGCACATCAATATTGTTAATCAGTGAGGATACACCAGCCAGTTAAAGGCGCCATGGAAACTCAAAACACCAAAAAATATATCCTAACACCATAAAATTCAATACAACCAGCAGCCTCAAGGTGGAAAGACTAAAATAGAACACACATAGAACGGAAAAAAGTGAGCATGTTCAATAGTTTAATCTTAGGCCTACCTGAATGCCAGGATAGTGGGGGTTATTAGCCATCCTCCAGCAGTATGACCCTCACTGCCACCAAAGAACAACAGAATCTGGCTGTATTTGCTCTCTGTATGCTCTGTTGAAAAGAAAAAAAATGGAAAAGAACGCTACGCACACCTGTACCATAACCACAACAAATAAGAGGAAAAAAATGACATGAACGCCTCTGCAGATATATTCAGTATGCAAACAAACAGTCATACCCCTGTCTTCTACAGTTTATGATATATGATATCTAAGATGGCCTACCACAAATGTTACCTCCCCCAATACATTTTAAAAGGCACAGTTCTCAGCAAACATATGTACATTCAAAAGTGATTCGAAACAAGTTCACAACTTCTACTAATATCTCATAAAATCGAAACTAATCAGGAGGTTGAAGTTTTCAACTCTAGGGTTTTCAATCTTGCAGATTACAGCTAAATTATGCGGAAACGAACCAAGAAATGAAATCTATTCAATCAAACTCTACCCAGAAGACACGAACTGATAACCAAACCCTAAACAGATAATCAAACGTACATACAAACTGCTCGGTTGATTTAATTGACTCCCAGAATTCAAAAAACGCTTCCTAAAGAAAAGCTACGATTCTCGGGAAAGAGAAGGACGGAATTGCAGAAAATTACCAATCGCCGGCGAGGACTCAAGTTCAGAGCGACGGAGCTGCACTTCACCTCCTGATAGCGATAGATTATATATAATTAAGTAAATACAAATCAAAAATAAATAAGCAAATTGGTATCTAGATGGGCCTACTGACCCACAAGTTTTCTGGCCCAAATCGCTACACATGTGGGTATTTCGATTCATTGTTCGAATCGGTTTAGTATAGCTCGGTTTATTATTGTTTAGACATGTGTTCTTTGACCCAAATCCATCCAAGTATTTTATCAAACCAAAATTACTTGTGTCAATTCTATTAAAACATGACACTATTGATAAATGTTATATCTAACTATGTATTTTATTTATTTAGTGGAATATTCTATCAAATTAAATTAATATTAAATACAAATATGATTACAAAAATAACTCAAATATAAAAATTATGTTTTTTCAAAAACAAATAAAACAAAAAATATACACATCTTTTGAATGGATGGATCAGAATCTAGTTTCTAGCTTAATTTTGATTATCAACCCTTCTAAAACCAAACTCTTCACTTAGGTTAATAATATAGTCTAATTTCAGTAACTCATGTTAGAGCATCTTCGATAATATTTTATTTTTCTTTTAAATGTTATTTGTAAATCAAGAACATTTCTAATGATACACTAGATTTTATATCTATCTTATTAAAACAGAAACATTCTGTTGGATCTAACATTTATTTTGTAAGTTTTTAAATTAAATACATCTTTATACTTTATAGTTAAACCTACATTAAATCACTAATGTTCCTTTCTTTATACTACTATCCATGTTTCCAAACAATATACTTATTTCTTTATACTACTATCAATGCTTTCAAACAATATATTTTTTATACTACTATCTATGTTTCCAAACAATACAATAATTAATCTTAGTTATTTTATATATATCATTTTCTTTTTAAAATTTTGTAGAAACGTTATAATTTCATAAATTGCAAAATATTGAACTTTAAAATTTGGATTATATGATTACAAATTATGAAACTATTACAATTTAAATCCAATTAGATTACATATCGGTATCCATCAGTTCAATCGGTTAATCTCGGGTTTTAGTGATTTTTTTTTAATATGAATATTTTAAAAACCTAAATTGAATTGTCAGATCTCCGGATTAACCGGTATAATCACAATCGGGTTGAATTTAAAAACACTGATTTAAATGCAAAAAATATTTTAAATACATACTCTTTAAAAATTACCAAAATATTTGTTAAGTTATTAGTGAATTTTTTCATCGTAAAATATTCCGCGCTTCCAAAGCGCGGGTCAAAATCTAGTTGACTTGTAAAAGAAGAACATCATTACGGCAGCTGTCAACTGGACTAGAAGTGTCCATGTGTCCATATCTAGATAAACATTCATTTTTTGTCATAAATAATGAATATATTCATTAAAGACCTGACCCATTGAAGATCAAACCCATTATATAAAAGAGACTAAAATTACAAATCAAATCTATTACAATAAATTTGGGCCGAAAACTTGTTTTTTGTGGTTTTGGTAGAGAATGGGTTTGGCAAAAAATTATTTCGACCAAAAAGTAAGATTTTACGGGAGAACTTATTTTACGTTTTCGGTGGAAAATTTGTTTTGTGATTTTGTTTTAGAACTCGTTTTGTGAGAAAACTAGATTTTGAGAATTTGGCGAAAAAATTCAATGTTTTGATTTTGGAGAAAAAATTGATTTTGTAGTTTTGGCAAAAACTTGAATCAGTGATAAAGCTCGTTTTAAGGTTTTGGGAGGAAATATTCTTTTGTGGTTTTGACTGAAATTTTAACTTTACGATTTTAGTAAAAAATAATTTATGATTTTGAGCGAAATTTTGTTTTTGACAGAAAACTTGTTTGTGGATTAAGCAGGAAAGCTCATTTTTGCAAAAAAAAAACAGTTTTATGTTTAGAAATTTAATTTTGTGGTTGTTATGAGAACTCGATTTTAAATTTTTGATAAAATATATAATTTCTATAAATCTCTTATTTTCTCCAAGTTTAAATTATGTCAAATCTCTATTTATTTTAAATTATTGGATGGACCATGTTTATATAGCCAAATCACTTTTGTCCATGGACAAATTAGGCATGTCCTATTTTAGTTTGCATTGTAATTGAGCTTGACCAGAATCGGCCCATTTGGATTTAGACACGGTCGACCCATGATCAATCCGTCCGTTTGAGAACCCTAAGTAATACCCCAAATACAAAGAAATACTATTTGTTTACTTTATTTTTGGAGTTCGGTTTTTTTACAAAGAATAATCTCTCACTTTTTATATGTTTCCATTTTATTTCTAAATAAAATTATATATTATAACTTTGAACATTTAAATGTCATTATATTATTTAAACTCTTAGTAATAATAATAATAATAATGATGATGATGACAGTAACAATAATAACAATAATAATAATAATAATAATAATAATAATAATAATAATAATAATAATAATAATAATAATAGTAATAACTTATACAGCAGTTTTTTATTCAAAGAATTTCTTACACAATATAGAAAAATCAAAGATAAAAAATTATTTCTCAATTTGAAAGGTGTTAATTGATTATTTTCGAAATCACACTAATGATTATGATGGCTGAAATAATATATATTTCGTTTAGTTTTTATTATATCATAGTTGTATTGTTTTATTATTACAAGATAAGACAAAAAGGTAAACTTTTAACATTCTCAAAGTTATGGGTTATAGAATAAATTAATAAATAAATATATAACACATATGTTTATAATATTTATTTTAAGAGTAAAAATAGAATATTCATTGTAATAGAATAGTCATTGTAAAAAAAAAATTTGCTCTATAATTAAGTATTTTATTTTGTAGTAAAAAAAAAGAGTAAGAAATAACCAATGAAGATGATCTTAAAGCTTTAAGTACTGCCTTGAACATGGCATTCATGTTCGTCTCTCCCTCTTTTAGTCAGGGCCCCCGCTGTGGAAACAGCATAAGCTGCCGGTTAGGCCCCAACATCTATCCAATTTTTTTATATGTACTGTTTATTGATTTTTGTTTACACAGATGAAACCAGTTTTGAGTGTGGTTCATAACATAGAAGATTGATTAAACTTACTTTTACATTGAGTAATATATTTAAATATAAATTTTAATATTTTAATAGACAAAAATATTGCTATTACTATCCTCTCTTGTGTTTTAAAAATTAATTAAAAATAAAAATAAATATTTATACGGTGTTTATATTTAATAAAATGATTTTCGAATATTAAAATATTTTTAAAACGTGTCAAAATATCTAAAATTAATTTTGCATGTTACTATAATCTTAATATCATATAATAAATTTCAAGTGCAATTTGTTTTAAGTATATGGTAATGAACCTTTTAAAAAGTAATATTATTTTTAAAATATATTTTTGTCAGCATAGATTAACTTTTATAAATGTAAATCACATATAGTTTTCCAGAAAAGTTTATTTGCAAAATTCAAAACATTATAAATGCTAAAATATAGAGCAGTTATTTTTTAAGAGTATAATTATGAGATATAAATTTAAGAATGAATTATTTTCTTATTATTTAACATATTTGGATAAATTTTCATTATAAACATTAAAAATATATAAAATACTAATAATAATAAATGCTTTTTATTAAAATTTTCAATGTGTAAATATAATATTAATTCCATCTCAAATTAAATTATCTTATTTATATCTTTTAACTATGGTAATAATTATATATTCAATCTTTTAATTTGGGTAGAAATTATATACATAATATTTTATATTTGAATTTTATTAATTGAATTTTGTGTTGTAATTGTGTTAAGTCATGTCATAATTAGGTAGGATTCATGTCATTATTTAAGTGATCTGTGTCATCATTCTTTTGTTAGAATGATTATGTTGATGACATATAAACAAATCACTTGGTAAATAATGTATAAAGAATTCGCTCTGATATTTTCCACACTATATAACATGGCACATAAACAGATTCAAATGGGCTGGTATGTCCATATCATTTACGCACCAATTCCCTATAATACTTTTGAGGTGGCCACACAATCATGCTGCAATCACTACAAGAAATAGTTCAGTTTCTGACCTTTAATTTCATTAGAAAGTGGTCAGAAACACCATATTTTGACCACTTTGTGACCATATACAATCGTCAAAAAAGCTCCGTCAGAAATTCACAACGATCAGAAAGTGGTCACAAATTTTTGACCATATTAAGAGATCGGAAATGTCGTCAAAAACAAACGTCAGAAAATGGTCAAAAATAGTTATCCATTTACTGATGGGTTTCTGACCACTCTTTGTGTTAATTTTTTTGATTACTAGTTAATCTTTTACCAGAGTAATTGTTTAAATTAAATAATTATAATAATAACATGAAAATAGTAAAAAGTACTGAAAATCGAATAAATATGAAATAAATGCTATTTTATTTGACAGAAGAAAATAAAATATTTTAGCAACATGAGAACAAGTGTTCTTAAAACAAGAATACATATATTATAAAGCAATAGTAGAAACAAAATGGAGTGCCATGTCAATCGATTCCTCTGTTCTTCTTAGTTTTTTTTTCGTTCTTCTTAGTCTTCGTTTTCTCCATGGTCTCAATAAACTGAACTGCCTTAGTTGTGTTTTGACAAAAATGATAACATAAATTAGAACAATTGAAAAAGTAAATTAATATGAGACTATAAAACAAAACAAAAAACAAAAACCAAACATCTTTAATCCAGATTTAGATATATCAATCAGGTTCAGTTCTATACTCATTTACAAAGTATGATACTAAATAACAGTTCTTTAAACACAAAATATGGATCTCACCTTAAAAAGGGTAGAGGAAGGATAACGATGAAAGCAGTAACACTGAAGCATTTCCACCGGACCTGCAATAAAAGAAAGAGAGGTTATGATGATGAACTAGCAAAGTAGAAAAAAAAAACAGACAAATAGAAAAGGAATGAGGAGGTCTTTCAACTAAGAGAAACGTAGATTTAAGATCTAGGTTAAACTACATATATCCTTAGAAAATGGTAAGAATATGGTCAAAATTTTCTGACCACCTTTTGACTATATTTTCGGTTAAAAAGTTCTAACCATTTTCTGACCATATTTCTTATTCATCACAGAATGGTTAGAATTTGGTCATAACTATTTTTGACCATTTCGAGTGGTCAGAAATGTGGTCAAAATATAATATATTTTCTGACCACTTTTTGATAATATATTTTGGTTAATAAATTCTGACCATTTTTTAACCATTTTTCGTATTGATCACAAATTGGTGAGAGTGGTCACAATTATTTTTGACCATTTTGGTTGGTCAGAAAAATGGTCAAAATGTGTAATGTTTTCTTGTAGTGAATGGTTTAAAGTCAATTGTCCTTACTCATCAATTTACTTATAACACTATAACATTATTCAAATACCCCTAGAGTTGGACCATAAAATTTCGCTTACATTAGTTACAGTTGAAGCTAAGAAAAGGGATAAGAAAAAATTATATCATCATTAGTAAATTAGTTATTTGGAGGGATCAAAATAGCCAAGAGAAATAACTAAAAAAACTGTGAATTTAGGAATTTGGAAAGATGACCGGAGATTTGGATGATTATGAAAAAAAAAGATGAAGTTTTATTTTAAAGTTGACACTAATAGTTCTCAACTCAAAATAAATCAAAACTAATTTTGATTAGAATAATATATGAATGGCCGGTCAACAAAAATAGAGATCTGGCTTATTAAGGAACCAATTTTATTTACAAAACGCATTAATTCAAATATTGACCATTTTCTATATGTTTTAATAATAAATATTTAAATTAATATGCATTTTATATAGATTTGACACTGATTACTTTGAAAAGAAAATTAGGGTGGGTACATGTGAGGCAGAGTACAAACAAGGTATCCGCATTTTTTGATTATTTGTGATTCACTTCGTTTCGTCCTCAGTTTTATGATTCAATTGCTTTGACACTATTTGTATTTCTGATGTCAGAATATCCGGTAAAATATATATTCTTTTAACCAGAGTTTATTTTGATTTACAAAAAATAAATTAAATTTCATTTTTAGAAAAGTTTAAAACTTCTAAAAACAATAATATTTCATTATAAAAATAAAATAATCATATTTTTAAAATCTGATAACTAAATAATGAATTTATTGATTATAAATATTGTATAACTTGTATAGATAGAATAATTATATAATACATGTCACCAAAAATTGTAAAGAATAATTATACGATATAATATATCCTTGTATAGGTAAATAGTTGTAACTAATAGTATTACCAAGAACCAGCATTACGGATTTTCAAGAACGGAATCTTATGATATGTTAGGAAGCACTTATGATAGCCATTTATCTTTACAATATGTATATACATATGTGTATATATAATTTATATACATATATATACACTGGATCATATCGGATATTCGTCTTTTAAAGTTTTATATTTTTAATTTGATTCATTTTAATGGATATTTCATATTAGTATTTGTTTTGATCCGCATAGTTATGAATATCCAGATTTTTTCGAATAGAATTAAAACGAATAATGAAAACAATCAAAATTTACAGATGTTTTTCGATCCATGCATGACGCGCTTCGTTTAATCGTACATCTGGCACTGTGTGATACATGTATCCCGCAGATTTTGATGCACCGTAACAGATGAAATAACGACGTTACGTCAAAATATCATAAATTTTATTCTAATTTTGATAGAATATAAAGATTTTATTTTGTTACTTAAATGGTAAAAACAAATTCTAATCTAAAAGATAATAAACTAAAAATAAGTTTATTCAAAACCAGTCAAAATGCTAACGGTTGGTATTTCATATTCAACTATAAATACAAGACAGTCTTTAGACTGTTAATACCAAATCATATTCTGTCTTTTCACAGATCCGAAAAAAATGGTGAGAAAAAGTAAAGGTCGTCAAAAAATAGAGATGGTGAAAATGAAAAACGAAAACAATCTTCAGGTTACTTTCTCAAAAAGAAGATCTGGTCTTTTCAAAAAAGCTAGTGAGCTTTGCACACTTTGTGGTGCTGAAATCGTTGTTATTGTATTTTCTCCTGGTAAAAAAGTTTTTTCTTTTGGTCATCCAAATGTTGACTGTGTAATAGATCGCTTCGTAAACATTAATCCACCACATCCTCGTGAACACACCGACATGCAACTTAGCGAAGCCCATCGAAATGCAATTGTGCGAGATCTCAACAATCATCTCACTCAAGTAAGTTTTACATTACCACTTATTTATTTTAATTAGAAGATATTTTAAATTTAAAAACTATAGGTATGGAAGATCAATTAATTTACTGGATTATACTATGTTGATTTGTTAGAGTATTTTACAATGTCTATAATACTTTCTATTTAACTATTAAGTTATTAACAACAATTGGAAAACAAAATTTCCATCGGTCTTCTGGGATAATAGTCATGATTTCTCTTCTTTAGAATTTATTGTCTATTCAGATTTCAAAATGTTTTCAAATACATCTTATTTTTACAAATTTATCATAAGAATAAAAGGATTATATATGGCCAAGTGCTTATAAAACCGTGAATGAAAGTAATATAGATATATGTATTTTTATTTATTATAAGGATTTAGTAGATAGCTTTCAATTTTTTTTGTTAAAGTACATTTTAATGATGTGGATTTAATTAAATGATATGAAAAACAGGTAACAGAAGAATTCGAAATTGAGAAAAAGAGGAATGAAGAGTTAAAGAAAAAGAGAAAGAATAGAAAAATGCCTGAGAATTGGTGGGAAGAACCTATAGAAAAATTAACCTTAAGCCAGCTTACTGAATTCAAATGTGGTTTGAAAAATTTGAGAAAGACAGTGACTGCTGAAGCCTCCAAGAATCTTCAAGCAATTGTTCCGCGTCATACCTTCTATGCTGGAAGTTCAAATAATGCTGCTTTTGGGATCTGTGATGATAAAGGTAATATCCACAGTGATTTAGATGTGTATAATCATCAAAGAATGGTGGCAGCGAATACATTCGCTTGCAATCATCACAACGTGATTGTTCCTCATCATATTACAACACCATTTGGGAACAGTGTAACTGAAGGGTTCGCTCCAGAATACAATCAAAACCAGAACCAGTTATGTTTTAAGCAAGAACACATTTCTGAGTGTGACCATCATTCAAATCATCCTCCTCGTTTCGGACATGGTTACTATTAATTTTCGATTTTTTTCCATAAACACAATGTTTTATGTATTGCTTTTGTTTTGTTGTTATTTTATACATGTGGGGTGGCGTTAGTTTGGACATTATTACTGTCAATGTTTCTTTTTCAAACTTGTTGAACACAATTTTAGTTTGTTGTTATTTTTATATTTGAAACTTTTCAAAATCGATAATATGCTCTTTTTAACTAATGTGATAAACTATATAAGTCTTCTATATCTTCTTACACTTCTCAGCACAATTTTATATTTGCAATACCCCTTATACATAAGATAGTAATCTGTTTGGGATGTGTTTGTTCAAAAAAAAATCATATGAAATCATGAATACTGATTTAGAATGATCAATTATAGATGCTTAGAGTTGTTATTGGGTCATTTAAAAATAGTTTTGATGATTTTTAAAATTAAACAGTATTTTGAATTAAAAAGTCTTAATGATTCTAATTATTTTTAAAAGTTTTGTTAAAGAGTTTTGCAGATTATTGGAGTTTTAACTGAAGATAATTATAAACTTCAACATAGTTTATCTTTAAATATTTTACTATAATTTAACATGCGCGTCCTTTTGTCAGAAAAAAGAGTTTGACACATTTAAGTTAATATATAATACCAATATATTAAACGTGATTTGCATGCACAAATTTATCTTTGAAATATCGAAAATCAAGATCTTACAAGCTTTTGCTCCCCCTAAAATTGTATTCAGTAAATCACGATTTCTAACAAAAAAGGTAAATATTTCAATACAATTCTACGAAGTTAGTTGTTCTCATTAATTGAGAATATATTGAACTTAGACATGCACTACTCTAACGCCCATATGTATATATATAAACTACACAACCTAGGTATTACATCTATATATCATCGGGTTAGTTTGCATACAAACAAACATTGTATAAAATTTCAAAGAGTGTACAATATGTAATACATAATTCCTTATACGAATAGTGTACATGGAACTCAAACAATGTACAATATGCAATACAAAATTCATTTATAAATGTTCATTCCGCGCACGGCGCAGATTATAACCAAATAGTTAAGATTTAGATTTTGAAAATTATATTGCTACCATATATTTTAATGTTGTTATCATCTATTGTGGAGATAAAAAAATTCTGAAATTTATAAAGATGTCCGAATTAGTTAGTTTGATTATACATCAATATTATATAAAATAAAATCATATTTTAAAAAGATGTAACAATTTAGTACCACAAAACTAACTATTTTAGTTTATCAACTAACCAGTTCATATAATTATTTTGTATAATACTTTCATAAATGTCTATTTATGTTGGTATAATAGTTTCATAAAATGTATTTTCGATTTTATGTGATCCGGTTGGACGGAATTAAAGATTTAGTACTACGAAAAATATTCACAATGGTATATTATAAGTATTATGAACTATGAACCACTATTTGAAATATGAAATAGTAGTCCCGTTTAGATTAAAAATTCATTATTTTTGGGTGTGTAACGAGGATAGTTGCAAATATAGACTAAATTATTTGAAAATAGCTATCACTGGTTAGTAGAAGTTAAATTATTTTCTAAAGGGAATATCCAACTATAACCCCCAAATCTGGTGTTGAAATTACATCAAATTTTATGTTTTGGTGTTAAATTTTATTTTTCATCTCCAACCACTACACCATATTTTACACTAAAACAATATTGTATATTAGTATTAATTTTTTTGTTTTGGAAATTTCATACATTAATTATTTATAATTGACCAATTATATTTATCACATTTAGTTTTTATATTTACAGATTAATTTTAATGCTCATTTCCTTATTTTATTAAAAATATTAGTCGGCATTAATATTGTATACATATAACATAAAAATCATTTTTATTTTGTTACAGTTTTATATAATTGATAATACTAATTTAATTATATACTCAAAAGTATAAATAAAATAATATTTTAAGGTTTTAGAATGTGAAAATATAAATAAAAGAAAAAAGATTATGATATATTCATTTAAGCTAGAAGCTAAAAATAATAAATAAATCTAATCTATCTATAATTACATAACAATTGATAAAAATATATTTATTTTAATATTTGGTGTGATAAATAGTATAACATCAAATTAATAGATTAATTTGGTATAACATTATTCACACTATATCAAATTTGGTGGGGTAATATCATTTTTGGTGTTTCACTAAAAATGAAAGTACATCAAAAATGAAATTACACTAAATGAAATTACATCTTATTGGAATCTCCATGGTTCTTCTTTTTTGTGTGGACGCTATCTTTATATTGAACCTTAGTGGACAGCATCTTCTCTAAAACAATTTATTTCAATGTCTGTTAGTAACTGTTAACAAATTGAAGCAAAAAAAAAACTGAAAAAAACATTCATTCCATCATGCATATCCTCCTATGTGTTAATTAAGAAGTCACTTAAGTGAATTTTGTTTATGTGTCGTTCATAGGTGAAGTTTAGAATTAATTTTCTTAATTCGATAGGTTGTTGTTATTTGAATTTTCATTTATTTAATTAAGTTTTAATCTATATTACTAATCAAACAATTAAACATCATAAACATAGATTAATTAACATAATTTTCTTATGGAAACAATTAAATATTACAGGTATATTATAGGTATTTAAAATATACATATAAATACATATGATATTATTGAAATAATTTTATAAAAGATTTCAAGCATACATATTTTTATTAATAGTGAATACAATAAATCTTATGTCTAATTAATTTAAACCTAATAATATTTCTTATACACACTATATATTTTTCTAAAAATATATCCAATGAATGCAAAACTGTCAAATATACAATTTTTTTTAAAAAATAGTCATTTTCAGTGACAAATATTGATGGTATAGTTGAGTTATCACTTCTAGTCATTTTTCAGTGACAAATATTGATGGTATAGTTGAGTTATCACTTCTATAAATGATTAAATTATTTATTTATTAAAATAATATTAATAAATAAAAAGTTTATTATAATATTTTTTTTTAAAAAAACGGAACATTATACTAATATGAGACTAGAGTTAATACTTTATAATATGATTCATATAGCTATGATTATAATAAAACTATATGGTAAGTTTTTTAAATAAATATTAATCAATAAAAAACTTTATTATAATATAACTAAAAATTGGAATCATTATACTAATACGAGACTAGAGTTAATACTCTATCATATAATTTATATAGCTTTGATTATAATAAAATTGGCATGCTTATTTTAAATAGGAAAGGAAAAAAAAACTTAAAAACACAAGTGAAGAATAATAAAAGCTTGCTTGTTGTATTTTTGGTTATTTTATATTTTATGTTCTTAATTTTTCATTTGTTAGTCGAAATAAATGTGTTTTATGCAATACTATAAATGTGAATCAATCAGTTTTGTGTGTGTTTTACAGCATGAAGATAAACTGACTAAAGAAAATCAATATAAATGATAAGTTCTAAAATTGATAAGATCAAATACGTAAAAAAAAATTGAATTTAAAAGAAAATTAATAACAATATGTATTTTTATGGTATAATAAATTTTTACAATTTATGATAAAAAAAATTCTAAAGAAGTTATACAAATAAAAACATGATATTCTGATGTAATAAAACGACTGAATTTCACATTATTTTAAGTATATATGTCTAAATAATGATATCATATTTAAATATATAAATATAATTTCTGATATGTAATTAGTTAATCAGATATAATTAAAATAGGATGTATAAAAGTAATTAAAAATGAAAATAATATTGTTAAAATATCTAAATTATAGTTATTTTAATGAAAATCTTGGTCAAAGGAATCAGTATCAGATAAAATAGTGTGATGATTAACAAGCATTAAGGATGATTTTTTTTGGTTAACCAAGTCTGAGATTTATGTTAAACACTAACTAAAAATGTGTGCTAAAGTGATTTGTAATTTGACAAAATTATGGAAATTTTGTAACAAATTTGCATCTAAATAAAATAAAGTGGGAGGCAAGATGATGCGCAAAATATAAATTTTTTTTCATTAATCCTCGGATTTTTCTAATCATAGATTATGCCATAAAAAAGAATTTTGGAAACTTAGATTAAAATTAAGATAATTATCAGTGTATTTCAAACTATTCTAAAATTTATAATACTGACAATTTTGATTTTGAAATATTTTAAATTTAAAGTTTAGTTTAATAATTATGGTTTATTCAATGCCACAAATTATAAATATAATACTATATAATTTTCATAAAATGTTTATACCTTTAAAATTGGGGACAATCACTAGTTAGTCTTAGTGTCATAAATTCGGTGATTGAAATTGATTTGAATATCTTACGTCATTTCTTAGGATCTGATGATTTACCTTCCACGCATGTGTCGCTAACGTATATGAATCTGATGATTTGAGGTACGTTTGATGTTAGTTAGTAAAATAATATATTGGCTGTATGTGGGTGGCGGCCATCTATAAAGTTGCGGCTCGACAGTCTCCTCGAGATCCTCTCTGTAGAACAGATTGGTCGTTTTGTTCATCTAACTCTATTTTCGTTCTTATCTGTCATTCTAATTATTTCAACTAATTTATCACTTTTTTTTTCATCTGAAAATCCTTTATTATAGTAAAAAGCTAAAATCCAAATACAAAGACTCAACTAAAAACACAAACTTAGAAACCTACAAAAAAAACTCATCCAAAAGACAACCCAACCGTAAAACCCAACAACAGGCAACCGGACACGCAACAATAGATCAACGTAGCTGACCATGACCACGTAGCTGGCCACGTGTTTGCACCTCAGAAAATAGAGACCACGAGTCACCAAACCTCCACCGCTTGTCACTGCCTCGAGAATCAACACCGGAGTGGGAGAGCTCACCAACAATTCACTGTAGCCCACCGTATTCCACCAGAGTCATCTCGGAACTACGAGACTCCATCATCTTTTCCACCGTATCAAATGGAACCTTTAACCAGCCGAATCTATCGGCGCTCAAACTCAATCACCAAAAAATCCCACCCCCAACAACTGTATTGGAGGTATTGGGCTTTGTCGATTTCACCACAAATCTCGAGCTTTGGAGAGCATCAATCGATTACCATCGAGATCTCATCCAAACCCACCATCTTTTGCTTCCTAGCAAACCTTCAAACAAGATTAATCCTCCAAAACGAACACCGATTGTACACCCGGAGAAGAGATCCATCGACGAAACACAAAACCAGCGGGACTTAACCACCAGAATACACCAAAGCTGGATGATTCCACCAGAGAAAAGCGGTAATCACCAGAGTCAAGGTTGGCTATACCGTGTCAAGGAGAATGTCGTGTACCAGAGTCGATGTCCCAAGCCAGAAAAAAGGGGGAGAAAAGAAGGGAACCACCGCGACTCTCTCTCTCTCTCAAGGAAATTTTAGAGATAAGGAAAAGAGTCTACCATTCCCTTGGGTTCCCACTTCAACTAATTTTTCACTTATCATCATCAGTTAATAAAAAGATACATATAAAAAAAAGATAATTAGGCATGCGTCGGATAGCGGTTTGGATTCAGACTGAATATTTCAAATTTTTGTGTTTTCGGATTTTCTTAGTTTCTATTATAATATTTTATAAATACGGGCGGATTCAAATAATAACATTTCGTATTCGGTTTTAATTGGTAATACATCTTAAATTTCATAGAGTAATCAAATATTGTTCGGATTTGGTTCATATATATCTGAAGTAAGAAAACAAAATTTCAAAGCAAAACATAAAGAAAAACATTTAAATTTAATAGAAACTAATCCAACACATCAAAATGATAAAATAACAATAAAATATTAAATCAAGCATAAAAACAAACATTGTTTGTAAACAATATGCATTATCTTATAAATAGAGTAGACTTGTTATTTAAACAAGCAAATTTATAAAATACTTATTTATAAATAATTAAGTTTTAAGGTATTCAGTTAAATTTTAGTGTTTGTTTTCTTATATCATATCAACTAAGTATTGAATTTGAGTATTTGAAATGCTTATATGTATTTCAAATATTTATATTAACTATTACCTTTGGATTTTTCGAATTACCTATTCGGGTCAATTAATAACACTTCGATTCGAATATATTTTGTACCATTTTATAATATTCTTTCAGATATTTTTATATTTCAGATCGAATAACTAATTGAGTTTTTCGGTTTGGATCTCGGGTTCCAGATATTAAGCCTTGGCCTAGAAATAAGAAATGTCGATTTAATTTGATGTGATGAAACCATACGTGTGGGAACAGAGCCAAACGACAGAAGTTAATGAAATAAATGACAGAAGTTAATGAAACGTTAAAATATTTTAGATAATAATTATCTTGACTTTTAATGAAAAGAAATAATTTTAGATTTTGAATGAGTCCATATTATTAGCAGCCCACTGAAGATGGTGCCAACTGCCAACTATATACCGACGAGCTCCACTTTGGGGCCAGCTCATCCCTCACCTCGAAATGGAGAACAGAGAGACAGATAAAAGATTGCGTAAGCGAAGATGCACTGTAGCTTATCTCAGTCCCCACCTGGGTATCCAATGGCAGCGCCGCAGCGATCATTAAGCTCTTGCATGCGTCCACGGTGTTCCCCTATAATTAGTGTTATTATTTTTGTTCCATTATTAAAAATAATTGCATACGAGTTTCAGACTCAATAAGAATATCTATTCCCACTGTTTACTAATGGTACAAATTCCAGGAAAGCAATTTATTACGATCGCATGAATCATACAGCTAGCTAAACAAAGTTTCAGTTCAAAAACAAGGCTTGAGAAAAATATTCAGGGTAGGAAACAAATAAAAATAAAAAGATTTGAAACAAAAAAAAGAATGAAAGGAAAACACTTTGAAAAACATTTCAAAAGTAGAATGAACAGAGAACATAACTAACTCTGCCTCTCTGGAATCTGATAGGTGAAGAAGGTAAGCTCGGTGTTTCACATTTGACCCCACAGAATCTTTATTTTTGTTAAACCAAATATTTTTATTTTTATTTAATTAGCTCCTATAATCAAATATACATCCCCCCAGCTATTTTCCAGGCTGTTTCTCTTCCTCAACTCTTTCCATTTTTAATACCTTCTTCTCCCTTTCTTTCTCCACTCAGCATCTCTCTCTCTGTCAAACCTTAAATCGTGTTTCCTTCAGCTCTCTCTCTCCAATCTCCAAATTCAAATGGATCCGTGCTCTTTCGTGCGGATCATAGTCGGGAACTTGGCCGTTAGATTCCCGTCTTCTTCATCTGAACCGTCTGTTTCCGGAACCCACACTTCCTCAGCCTCAGCTCCAAACTGCTACTGCAAAATCAAATTCAAAAGTTTCCCTCGCCAGATCGTCTCTGTCCCGGTTATCTTCCGAACCGAATCTGAACCGGAGACTCGTTGCTCAACCGTCGCTGCTTTCTTCAGTCTAACCAAATCTCAGATCGAGGCCTCCTCGAAGAAACCTAATCTGAGCATCCTCTCCATCGAGACTTACTCGCGCGGCGAAGGCGTTACAGGCGCGTCGTGCGGACTCGCCTCCGCGAGTGAGAAGTTGCTAGGACGGTTCGAGGTTTCGCTGGATTTGAAAGCCGCGGAGACCAAGACGTGCTTGGCGCAGAACGGATGGGTTGCCTTGGGATCCAAGAAAGAAGGAAAAAGAAGGAATAAAACTGGATCCGATCCGGAGCTCCACGTTAGTATACGGGTTGAACCCGACCCGAGATTCGTGTTTCGGTTCGACGGCGAACCGGAGTGTAGCCCTCAGGTTTTCCAAGTGCAAGGAAAGACGAAACAAGCCGTCTTCACTTGCAAGTTCGGCGCTAGAAACTCCGGTTCAGGCGATCGGAATCTTCTTCACAGGTTAGCTAAAAATAGAAACATTTCCTTTTTCGGATATATTCTTTGCTTAGTAAGATAGCAAGAAATATTTTTATTACCGAAACCTAAATTGATTTTGTTATTTATTTATTTATTATTATACAGTTCTTCGATGATGTCCGAAACGAGAAGTAGTTGCATATCGTCGATGAAATCTGAGAAGGAACAACAGTCGAAAGAGAGAAAAGGCTGGTCCGTAACGGTCCACGATCTCTCCGGGTCGCCCGTAGCGATGGCCTCTATGGTAACACCTTTTGTTCCATCTCCCGGTTCGAACCGGGTCACGCGATCGAGTCCAGGCGCGTGGCTCATACTCCGTCCCGACGGTTGCACGTGGAAGCCGTGGGGGAGACTAGAGGCGTGGCGTGAAGCTGGCTACTCCGACGCGCTCGGTTACCGTTTCGAGCTCTTCCAAGACGGAATCGCCACCGAGGTCTCCTCGTCGTCGTCTGTCAGTTTAAAAAATGGCGGGAGTTTTGTCATCGACGTCACCGGCGGGACAACCACGGCGGGGTCTACGCCGACGACGAGTCCTCAGGGAAGTTTGGATCTCGGATCCGGGTCAAGTACTGGGTCCAGACCCGCTTCGAGACCAGGATCGGGGTCCGGGTCGGACTTCGGGTATCTGCTGCCGCAGCATCCGGCGCAGAGCAGAGGGTTCGTGATGTCAGCTTCGGTGGAAGGAGTGGGGAAACAGAGCAAACCGGAGGTGGAAGTCGGCGTGACGCACGTGACATGCACGGAGGATGCAGCAGCTCACGTGGCGTTAGCTGCGGCGGTGGATCTGAGTTTGGACGCTTGCAGGCTGTTTTCTCAGAAGCTAAGGAAAGAGCTGAGACAGCAAAGCCAGCTTGGTGTCGTTTGACGTGTGCTGCTTTGTCGTTTTACAAATTCATGAGTTGTCTTCCACTCGCAATTTTTTTTCTTCTCGATTTACTTGAGTTTTCTTTTGAGGTAGCGTTAGGAATTAGCCAGCCAAATTTTGAGAAGGTGGATGTCATCATTATTAAAATTGTTTATATATGTCATGTACAGCTAAGAAATGGCAGAAGCAACTTCTTATCTCGTTATCCTGTTCCTATCGTAGTCCAAACGGTCCACTCGAATGGAACATGTAGGGGCAGTACTGATCCTCTGGTTTGCTTAGCTCGAGGTATAAACATCGACCTCATTGTCCCACCAATTCAATGGGTCTAACTATGGGCCTCAAAGGATTATTGGTCTGTATACAAACAGCCTTTTTTTTTTATCAAACAAACAGCCTTATTTGCAACATCTACGATGGAAAAGATTACTTAAGTTATATAGCCCATAGATTGGACGTTTCGTTAAGAATCTTAAGATCGAGCTGATTTTCAAAAAAAAAAAAAAAAATTCTAATAGTTTTGACTTTTGATAGTTAATACTGGATTCTTAGGAGAAAGGTTTAATTTTTATCATACAAGTTTTTTATTTATCATCAAATGTTTCGAATCATTGTTTCCCAAAAACGGTCAATTAACTATCCCCTAATAAGCCAAAATTGAGAATTAAAATTCAAAAGTTAGCCAAATTCTGAAGAGCTATATATATACTATACACAATACTTAAACAACAATGACAGTTTGGCCGAGTGGTCTAAGGCGCCAGATTTAGGCTCTGGTCCGAAAGGGCGTGGGTTCAAATCCCACAGCTGTCATAATTTATATTTATTTTTTATACATTTTTCGGGTATTAACTATTTAATCGATTTCAGGTTCTTCGCCTCAATGTTCACAAAATGAAATGTTCGTCTTCTCCTCTTTGACGGTATATTCGTTTCCTTCGATAGAGCAAAGTACTAATTTGCAAATAACTACAAATTAGAACAAAAGGAGTGGTGTATCGTGCATATTAGGCCTGGATGTTCGGGTACTCGTTGGCATTCGAGTCGGGTTTTTCCGGTTTTCGGATTTACGTTAATAGGTTTCATAGTAAAATTTCATTAATACGGATCAGGTTCAGTAACAACACTTCGAATTCAGTTAAAAATTATATTGCGTCCTAAAACCCATAAAGTAACCATAAATCATTCAGATTGAGGTTATATCAGTTCGGTTCGAATATAAGCAAAGTAAAAAGAAAAAAAACTTAAAGAAAAATATAAAGAAAAACAACTAAACTAATAAAAATTAATCAATCACATAAAATTGCTAAAATAACAATATACATTATATTATAGAGAGTAAACTTGTTATTCCAAAGAACAAATTATAAATTACTTATTTATAACTAATTGTGTACTTAAAACATTTTAATATCGTTAATATTTATTATTATATCATATTACCACGAATATTAAATTTAATAACTAAAATACTTATATATATATTAAAATATTTATCTTAAATATTAGTTTCGGATTTTTCGGGTTATCCGTTCGGGTTCGGTTAATAACACTTCGGATTTGGATTTTTTTATACCACCCTACAAGACCCGTTCGGATATTTTTATATTTTGGATCAAATAACAGATTGGGTTTTTCGGTTCGGATTCGGTTCGGATTTCGGGTTCTGGATTTTATGCCCAAGCCTAGTGCACATACATGATAGCACAGAAATATAAAGTGGGATGGGGGGCAGCGATAATAGTTTGAAAAATGAATTAATATGTACGGTGCAACTGGAATGCATTTTTTTAGAATAGAAACTTTCTGAGTGCTTAATTCATTTTCATTCCATAAAAATATATTTACTAGTTGCAATGAAAAAAAGGAATGAGTATTCCATATTATTCCTTTCCATTCCAAAAAAAAATTCAACACTCTTGTGAAAAATCATTCCAAGCAAAAATAGTTTTGGAAATGGAATACTAATTCCATTCCTTTAGATTCCACCAATTATCATTCCTTTAATTTTACGTATTCCTTTTATTAACATCCGGTTACAGCCGTAGATATAACGTGTTGGTGGTGCATGCAACGATGTAAAATAGTGATTAAAACAAATATTCTAGTTTCTAATCATTTTGAGTTTATAAAATATATCACCCTAATCAAAATGGATAATTCTCTCAAATAACATTTTTTAAGTTTTTGTCATAAAATAGCACTTAAAAAATAGAGTAATTGCATCATATATACACAGAATAAAGATTAATTAGCTATGTTGTATGAGTACTGTTTCTATTTCAAATATACCTATCATACCCCTATGTCTATGTGCGTCTTTCTCTCTCTCACTAACGCCGTAGACGATGAAACCTAGATCGCATCCCTCCTAAAATCATTCGACCTCTTCCCTCTCCCTCAAAGCATCAAACTTTCGTACAGAACATGTGGATTCCGAAGCGACGCAAATCTCTTATACTCCACCGTCTACAGAGTCGGCATCCTCGCAGCTCTCCGCTCCCTCAAACTTAAACCATCCACCGTCGGGCTCATGATCACAGCCTCGCACAACAAAGTCTCCGACAAAGGCGTCAAAGTCTCCCACCCGTCTTGCGGAATACTCTCTCAGGAATGGGAGCCCTTTGCTGATCAGATTGCTAACACGCCTTCCTCTCAAAAGCTCGTCTCGTTGATCCGAGAGTTCGTGGAAAGGGAAGAGATTTCAATCGGAGGAGGTGGAGAGGTGGGAGAAGTGTGGTTAGGGAGATACACTAGACTTAGCGGCGAGTCTCTTCTCCGGGTGTGCTTAACGAAACTTAGGTGCTGACTTCGTTCAGAAAGAAAAAATTGTGCCTTTAGGGTTTGAGCAGAAAGATGATGTTGGGGTGAGGTTGCTAGTTTTGACGGTGATAAGATTGACTTGCTAGATGTTGACAAGATTCTGTCTTTGTTTGATTTGTTTATCAAAGAGCAGCTAAACGGTCTTGCTCTGTTTATTTCAGAGTTGTACTTTTCTCTTCTATCTCTGCTTCTTCTCCCGTTTCTTTCCAATAAAGTTATAAAATTGGAATGTATTTTCTTTCTTCTCCTGAAATAGTATAAGTGAGAGATGATCGGCGGATTGATGAGAGGCGGATTGATGAGAGGCGTGTAGAGGACAATGCAGTAACTTCCCACTCTTTCATTTAACCGAATAGCTAATTAAAAAGTTTTTTGACTGGATTCCTAATTATCTTTTATTTTGTGTATATCCAGCTAAATGACTCAAAAAAATAAAATGACCAAAATATCATATTTTTGTTTTGAAAATTTTAATTTTAATTTTTTTTTATTTTTAAAAATTTAAACACATTCTTAAAATCCTACCCCTTAAATCTAAATCCTAACTCTTAGATTAGTTAATATAAATGCATATTTACCGTTTAATAAAAAAATTTGGTTATTTTTCTTCTTGTAATGCTATTTTTGTGACAAAAAAATTGGTTTGGCGCTATCTTAATCTTTTTCTCGATCGAAAATTGATGAAATCCTAGTTTTTATGAAACATTACACGTGACAAATAGTAATTTTGAAGGGAGACTCGTGAAAACTGTAAAAGTTATGAGAGTTTTATTTATAATATTTCATACCAACTTTTTAAATACATCACAGCATGCATGACATAATATTCCATATGATATGATAAACACAAAAGATCCGAGACATCTTCTGATGTTTCTTAATTATAACACGTCACGTTACAGCTTCAAAGTTTCACACTGGTGGCATCGATCAATCTCCACCGTCCACCCATTCTCATCCTCAACCCGACCCAACTGGATATCCGTTAACGTCGCAAAGAGCTTCGCAGCCAATGTCTTATCACCTGTTTTGAATCCGGTCCTGTACGTGTTGAATACATAACATCCATTTATTTAGTCAACTTATACGAAATTATAACAAAAGTCAGACTCGATTCTGATCTGGCTATAGTATTATGTATAGTTGTTGAAAGCTTAGGCTAGATTACTTTTTGTCCTTGAAGGTGACGGACGCAATAGTTGTCACAATTGCAGCAGTGCCAGAGCAGAAAACTTCTTCCGCATCGAGAAGATCCTCAACGGGAACAACACGTTCCTCAACCTATTATAATGATGAGAAATCAAAGCAAATTAATGATGATTTAATGAATATTGTTTTACAAACTTGTATCAAATATGATATTGAAAATATTCAAACCTTGTATCCGAAATCACGAGTTAACTCGATGATACATTTTCGTGTGATTCCAGGCAATATGGTTCCTGAAATTTCTGGAGTCGACACAACATTTCCCTACAAAACAATATCACATATCGATCATAATCTACTCTTTAACAACTTAATAAAACGTCTATGTGACTATTTTTTTCTTATTACCTTGACTATGAAAACGTTAGAAGCGTAAAGCTCTTCAACGTTTTTGCCAGTTGCAGCATCCAAAAACAAAACATCAGAGAAACCTTGTGCTTTCGCCTCTGCTACTGTTATCCAAACCTTCAACAAATAACATTTTCCAATACATTATTAATTAACTAGCTAGTCGTTCAGGAAATAAAAAGACAGTTAACGTTAATTCTAACATTCTGTGTATTTAATTTTTTATTTTAAACTTACAGGAGAATAGTTTGTGATACTCTTCACACCACCGGTTCCACCTGGAAAAGCACGACGAAACTTATCTTCAATTTTCAGGTTCAACCCTGCGTTATCCTATACCAAGAAGCAAAATTACACCAAAATCATTCAAAAAATCATTTAAAGAAAAAAAAGATGATGTTGAGAAGAACACACTCACGCTGTGATAACGACCAACAGGACATGCAAACATTGTGAAGGTGTACTCGGAAACAGGAAATGAGCCAAGTATAGGACCGCTCCCAAACAAGATAGATCTGATATACAGTGTTCCTCTCCCCGGAGGAGGAATCTGATATATATACAAAATCAAATAGACTCATTACATATTCTTGGTCAAAAAAGGATTCATTATTTCAAAAATAATTCATTTATTAAGACTTATTATCATGTGTATATATGGCATAGAATTTTGAGTATAGCGTTGTACATACCCATTTCTTGTTGGCAAGAACAACTTGTTTGACAGCGGAGATGAATTGATCGACCGAGGGACAAGGCATACAAAGTCTGTGGGCTCCGGACTGAAGGCGGAGAGCGTTTTGGTCTGGTCGGAATAGCATAATTCGACCATCTTCTGTCCTGTAAGCCTTCAGCCCTTCATATAACCCCTATTCATGTCCAAACCACAAATATTTCAGGTTATTTTGTTTGCGCATCACTCTTCCCACCATCAAAATTTTGTTGTTCCATAAAGATTTAAGAAAATCTCACTTGTACATTTTTATGGAAAGTCAAGCTAGCTATTCATTTTGTTTTACATATCTATCTTCATGTGTTTTTAATTTAAGCATGTTATAGTAGTAATTAAATTATACAATTACTTGAAAATGGTTTATTGTTCCATCGATCTATGTCTATACAACTACACAAGTATGTAGATCACAATAAAATGATATCAATATCATCAGCCCTTTTACTAATACAAAATATCATCACATCATCACTTTCAAACTATTTCGTTTGGTTTAGCACACTATATACATAACCTAACGGTATATGTGATGATGAATAATTATGTTCTGATTATATAATGTTTATTAATTAGTTAGTCTCTCTATGAATTAATAACAAACCTGGCCATAGTTAAGAACTGCAGAGCAAGGGCTGATTTGGAGATCAGCATAAGGAACGATCTTTCCCTCTTGGAAACTCTCTCCATGTTTGCACTTCGCAACATACATACTGTCCGTACGATAAAACCCGAATCCCAATTCTTCCCATTTCACATTCGCGTATTTCTCATCAGAAACACTGTTCATCAATCATATATCATATGATCAAATTAACATAAGTAAATGCGAGACTATTATGATTATGTATATCATTAATTAAGACATAACGGTCTTTTTTCAAAAAACGATATATTATACCTTGTAGGAAGAGATTGCGCAGAAGGAGCCATATGGATTTGCTGTTTGAGTCGAGTTGCTATTGTGTAAGAAACTCGAGTTGTCTGTCTATTAAGCTTTGGACTGCTTCTCTTTATATATACGTTAAAAACAACTTTTTCTTATTTCTTGTATAATAATACTAAGCGAAAGTTGATATATTTAATCTCTTTTCTTTCTTTTTTTGTAATAAAGAAATCAACTTGTACTCCTTCGAGTGACGTGAAACCGAAAACAAAAATAAATAAATAATAGTTTTTTCTTAATAGATTTATATAATTTTCTTGTTTTTTTGTAAGTGATATAATTTTTTTGTTAATCAACACTTTACTCACTGATCGGATTAAATTTGTCAATGCAAATGTTTTTCCGATCAGTTACAAAAAAAAAGTTTTTTCGACCATTAATGTTATAATGTGATGAAGCTTTTGGTCGGTTATTTCACTAATGTCTTTAACGAAAAAAACTGGCTAGTTTAGATCACAGAGTAAGCACCACGTGTAGAATACACAGTTGTTTCTCATCACGTGGAGAAAACTTTATGATTTCAGATTCTGTTTGTAATTATTATTGTGAGGATATGGATGAAAGAAAGATAGTGTTTAAAATGTGAATGTGCTCTTAGTTAGGTGAAGGTTAATGGGTAGGAGGAGGGTAGGTCAAATGTGTATTAGTGAAGGATTCAAATGTAAAACACACAAAAATTCCAAGCTGTAGCTTTTTTTTTTTTTTTTTTTTTGTTCACTTCCAAGCTGTAGCTAATTTCTGATAAAGAAACATATACTTGAATATTGTAAGAATATACAAACCGAAGCACATATCTCTTTATCTAGTTCAATAATAATAACTTCACATTCCTTTTTTCATACTCATAATTATAGTTATCTCATGTTTATTTTAAAATTTCTAACTTAGATTTACTGTAGAAAATACTAATTATATCACTTGTCTCAAACTAATATCCAACTAAAAAACCCTAAATACCAAAGATATGATGGTAATTAAGATATTACACTGTAAATTATAAGCTGGGCTGATATTTAGATTAAAACACTCGTATGGTATCATGCCTGCGGAAGTTACATTTTCAGCTATTAACAGAAAACGCTAATTACAGTTTGGTTAAATAAGTTTCTCTAGAACTTCATGCATTCACGTGCTAGAATATTAAATATTTCGTAAATGGTGAACAGTGTGGGGGTCTCCTTCAAAAGCACCACTAATATTCCAAATGATTGGAACAGATAATAAAACTATTTTTACCAAAAAAATAAGAGAAATATTCCATCATACGTTTTTTTCTTTTGCCATCTATATTTTATTAAAAGAGACTAAGCGCAAAGATAACCCAAATACACATACATAAGGTCCACAGCCTAAAAACCCGAAACATTACAGATAAAACAGACGGGCTTTAACCTAGCCCACTAATCCAAGTCGAGACCCAACTTGTCGCACGTCCCCCCTGTAGCAGCTGGACACCACGTGTCGGGACCCAACGCCTCACCGAACCACGCGTCTTCACGTCACACCACCGTGACTCAATCACCGAGACCAACGCCGGAGAAGACGAAACGAACAGCCGTTTCGCCGGAACACGTCGGAGCCGAAATAAACCCATCTTCGCCGCCTATTCTCTTTTCCCCGGAAAGCTTCATCGGAACAGTTCTGAAATCTCATCTGGATCTATCATCTCATCTCTTGCGACCGAAGATCACCCACGCTTCTTCCTACTTCAAACGCCATGGCCGCTATACTGAAAGCTTCAGTCAAAACCGAATCGAGATTTCTCCGCAAGCCAACCAGACATCAAAGCTAAAAAATCCAAACCAGACAGGGACCCCGCTCTAAGGTAAAGCCAAAAGCCAGCCACCCAACACCGGAGAAAATAGTTAGGGCGCTAGAGTCATGCGCCGGAGAAAGACGGTGCTAGATCAGCCACCGCTTCCCGGAGTCAAAGTCAGACAACCACCGTGACGAAGGTACTCCGCCGAAGTCAAAAACTTTTAACAAACGAAATAAAAAACGAAAGCCGAAAGCAAAGAAAAAGAAAACGGAATCTAAGAAAACCGGACCGGCGGTGGCTGTGGAAGCCCACTCCGCCAGCCGGAGGCCACTGTTTACGCCGGAAACTTAGTGAGAGGTCAGAGCGGTTTTTGTCTTATATCTATATATATTTCTTTGTGTGCCAACTTTCATCATACGTTATATTCGGAAGAATAAACTAATGTAGGCAGGGCTTTAAACTTCCAATCATTTGTTTAGTTTTAGTATGGGACATGCATGAAAATCTATCTTATTACAATTGGAATACAAAATAAAATTAACTATATTTTCAACAAATTTATTATATTATTTTGTTTCCTAATTTTCATTTATCTAGGGATGTTCGATAAGATATCTGTTTGGTTTTGATTCGTTTTTCAAGTTTTAGTATTTTTGTTTATAAAAATAATATTAAAACTATATTTACTTTAGTTTGGTTTGATTTATATACCATTGATTTTCGATTTATTCAGTTTATACCAAAAATCATAAATTTATTTATCATTTAGAATATTATATGAATTTTACTTTATATGATTAGGCATCGGCTTTTATATAACATGAAAATTTTTAAAACTTTTAATAACCATTTTTATTTTTTTGTTTTACTATTTTAGATAATTAGTAAACATATTAATTTAATAATTATAAAAGTTTTATAGAATAAAATAATAGTAAATAGTAATCCATAATATTATAAATAACTAAACATTAGCACATATATCTGTTTACAAAAAGTTAAAATTTATTTTTATATAATTTAACAAAAATTAATCATAACTTTTAATTTAAAATAAAATATTAGATTACTAAAATCAACATTTTAAATATGAAGATTCTGTCAATAAAACAAATCATGTATATATTCTTAATTATCTTACAATTTACGTATAATTATAATTGATCGATTTATTCAGTTTTATCGGTTATATATCAAACTATATTCATATACCACAGTGTTTTTAAAAATGACATCTATTTGATATATTTGGTATTACCAAATTCAAATCAATATCTCTATTTTCGTTCGATTCTTTTATATTAATTTGGTTTTACTGGATTGAATACTCATACTTATCATAACTACTTTATTAATTTTACTTTTCAAATAAATTGACAACATTTCATTAAGCTTTTCTTTATTTCTAATTTAGTACATCAGATTTTATTTCCATAACAGCATACCAATTAAAGTGTCATTCCATTACAATTAATTTTTTATTCAAAATATTTTTAGAAATAAAGAAAATTAGCGTATTAAATTGATAATTTTAATTTTTTTGAACAAATTGATAATTTTAATTAAATTGGTGTATTACTATGGAACTTTTCCCTTTTTCTGATTAATATGGGCCTTTTAGTATGGGTGACATTCCACAGGCCCATATAAAGAGTCGGTTATTAGACACAAAGTGTCCCAAATCGGTAGTTGGAAGGGATCCTTAGTAATATATAAGATAAATGGACATCTCCACTAATCACCAATTGGTTTTAAGTGTGAAGCTCATCTAGCTTAACATGGTATCAGAGTCCGATCCATGCAGTCCAACCCGATCCACATCGATCTGGTCCAAAGTTGGCCAATCGATCCTTGCCCGAATATTCTGAGACTGACGCTCAGAGAGCCATCATCTCGAGGGGGCGTATTAGACACAAAGTGTCCCACATCGGTAGTTGGAAGGGATCCTTAGTAATATATAAGATAGATGAGCCTCCCCACTAATCACCAATTGGTTTTAGTGTAAAGCCCATCTAGCTTAACATCGGTATTTCAATTTTGATACAAAAGCCCAAATAAGTCATCGAAAATTAACAATCGTATCCACTTCGAGCCGCGCCTATCTCACGAACAACTCGTTCCAGAGAGAAACCAAACGATCGAAAAGCAATGGCGGAATCGAATCCTGGCCGTGGAGGAGGCAGAAGAGGCGGTGGACCAATGGACGACGATAAATTGGTCTTCGAGACGACCGAAGGGATCGAGCCCATCACGAATTTCAACGATATGGGGATCAAGGAGGGAAAACGGCCTATTCCTACATCAACACTGCTCAGCGGTCCCGATCCGGACATAAACTGATCACCTGTGCTAAAACATACATTAACTCAAAATTTATTTGAATTTCATACACCAACTCATAAAAATCGGTTTTTCATACATTGACTAACGGTGACCCGAAATCCGTCATTTGACCTTTTATTATTGGTGATGTGGCATTGACATGTCATTTGAATCGGATTAAAATATTTATAATACAAAACGACTGTATTATACAACGTCGTTTCATTAAGTAAATAAAATTTTTAAAAAAGAAGAAAAGCTTGTTATTGGCTGGAGACAAAGCTGGGTGGGGAAGGGATTGAATATAAATCAGGCGCCACTGTGATATATCATCTTTTGGAGGATAAACACTTCAGAATAATATATCTCCTAAAGTTTCATTAAATACATGAGTTTTTCCTTCATCTTCCTGGTCATTTTCTCAATGTAGTGAAGGAGTAGACATGGAAGGCAATGAGATTCTCCGCCATTCGGATTGTCGGGTTGCAATTCAGATCGGTTATAAGACTGTTTGATGGGCCGGATGGTTTCTAAGCTAATCCGATGAAGACGACAAGGGTGAAGAGAGAGCCTAGACGACCTTTCATGAAACTATTTTATACAGATCAATCTTTAAAAAAGCAGTTGACAAAACTCTGTAATTTTTTTGCTAAAATTCAAGAAAAGAAAACGAAGAAACTTCCAGTAACCGATCAGATATGCAACCCGACGATCTCTATGGCGGAGAATCTCGTCGCAAACCAATATTTAAGAATTTAGGAGATTAATTTGCCAAAAGATGATATAGCACAGTGGCTCCTGATTTATATTCAACTCCTACCCCACCCAGCTTCGACTCCAGTCAACAACAAGCTTTTCTTCTTTTTAAAAAATTTGATTTACTTAACGAAAAAACGTCATTTTGTATTATAAATATTTTAATCCGATTCATATGACATGTCAATGCCACGTCACCAATAATAAACGGTCAAATGACGGATTTCGGGTCACCATTAGTCAATGTATGAAAAACCGATTTTTATGAGTTGGTGTATGAAATTCAAGTAATTTTTGAGTTAATGTATGTTTTAGCACAGGTGATTAGTTTATGTCCGGATCGGGACCGCTAAACAGTGTTGATGTAGGAATAGACCGTTTTCCCGATCAAAGAGGACGTTCTCCGCGGCGTCTAGCCCTCCACAGTCCAGCAGAGAGCAGTTATGCCGATCTTCCAAGGACGAGATGTCATCGCTCAGGCTCAGTCCGGTACGGGAAAGACCTCGATGATTGCTCTCTTCGTCTGCCAAATCGTTGACACTTCGTCTAGAGAGTATGGTTTGAAAAAAAAAAACCTAATTTCAATTTTAGATGGTTTCTTATGTTCGGTTTTCGTTATGGTTCTTTTGATTTGTAGAGTTCAGGCGTTGATATTGTCTCCAATGAGGGAGCTGTCTTCGCAGACGGAGAAGACTACTCAAGCTATTGGGTTACATGCTAATATCCAGGCGCATGCGTGTATTGTTTTTTAAATCTATTCTATTAATTTTTCAGCATGACCAGTTGATAAAAGTAGTGTCCAACAACTTCAAAATATAATTGCATTAACAACATAACTGTATAACATAATATGTAACTGCACTTAAAAAACGTAACCACCCATTTTTAAAAAAAAACGTAACCACCCCTTTTAAACAAAAACGTAACCACCTTTCATAATTAATTCAACTCCTATTTTATGGGCTATGCTATACAAACAACAAATATGGAACTCATATTTGGTATCTAATTTATATGGCCAATATAATAACAGACTACTAACAATGATTATATCCTTGAAAGGCTATACTATGTAGTGCGTATATTATATACATGCAAGCCCAAAAATATATATGTTAAAATAAAAAAATTGAAAAGCAAGCACAATCTATGAATACTATAACAAACAACAAAGTATATTTTTACAAATAAAACCATCTAAGTTGATATTATTATGGAAGTATTATTTATAAAATTATATACTTATAAAAAGACCAGCGGTATTATTTATTAAAAATATATAATTTTCTTAAATAAATAATAAGAGATCTTAATAATTGTATTAACGACGTATTAATAATGTAGTTGGATCATACCTATATCAGTATTAAACATTTTTTTCAAAACATGTCTTCCGTTTTCGGTGCTGGTTGAATTTGATATTGATTGTGGGATGTAAACTTTAAAAACCGCCCGACTATATACGCCAGGTCTAATAGAATATGAGATTTTGATTTCTGAGTCGATTTCGCGTCGGGTTTGAACTATTCTTCACTAATTATGTTAGCTAACTAATAAAAAAATATAATATATTATAAACTTTATGAATAAAGTGTGAAAATAATTTATGATATGTATATGGCACAACTGTATAGTTGTGCAACTTGACATATTTAATACAATTACCAAAAATTATCTATTCTATTAAATTAATATTAAACAAAAATATGAATACGAAAAAATCACAAATATAAAAAGTAATTTTCTCCGAAAAAAGTAAAATAAAAAATATACCCGTCTCTGAAAAGACGGGTTAGAATTTAATATCAATCAATACTATTAAAACATGAACATGACCTATTGATATAAGTGTGGTCCAACTATCTTAATAGTATCGATTAAAAAAAATATTAATCATTTAAGAAAACTATATATAAATAAAAAAACAACTATTATTAAAAACACAAATACAAAAATTAAATTTTAAAAAATGTAAAACAAAAAATATACCCGCCCTTTTAAGGGCGGGTCTCAATCTAGTTATATCTTAAAATTTTACTTTTCAAATGTAAATCATACGTCTAGATTAGTTAAACTTATAGGTAAATATGGTTTTTATGTTTCAACTATATTTATGATAAAAAATAGTGTGTTCTTGAAGTTTTGTAGACTTTAGCCAGACAATGATTAAGGACCTGTCTGGTTCAAATGCAGCGGTTGTGGGTGCGGAATTTGCGGATGCGAATGATTGCGGTTTCAAGCATTTTATAAAATTGGTACAAAGTTTGAAAATTATTGTGTTTGCGGATCGTTTTTGACTGGTTTACCCACTGATGCAAAATTTAATTAATAAAAATGATTTAATAAACAAAAATAATTTAAAAAAGTTACAACTAAAAATGATAACTTTAAAACCCAATAACAAAAATAATAAATAATAATTAATAATTAAAAAAATTAAATTTATGGCATCATTATTGTATCATGCATTCTAATGATTATCAAATATTTTATCAAGTTGTGTACCATACTTGAAAAAAATTTGTTCCAAGACATGGAATTTCTAGTTTCTTCTTATACATATTGTAAATTTGAACGGCCTTTGACGAATAGAAGAAACTTCTTCCAATCAACTATATATTGATTGATGTAATAACATTTCAACGCAATATGAGTTGCGAAGAACATGTAATGAGTTTGATGTGAACAGAGAATCACGTCGCTTATCCCTTTTCTTAAGCACATTTATATATGAGTTAATCTTTTATTAACAGGTGCAATCAGAAAGACTGGAGTTTGAATGCTAATCAAGTGAGAAGGACTGGAGTAATGAAATTTGGTGATAAATTTGATCAGGAGAAGTGAGACTTAGATATATTTTATGCATGTGAATAGGATGGTGCCATAAAACTGCATTGACCAAAAAACAGCAAATTTGATTGTGTGACTCTAGTAGTTAGTATTTGGATCTATAACTGCCAGTTGGTCTTAATGTTTAAAAGACTGAATTAACTTTATTGTTGATATACAACATTTTATTTTAATAATTTATTTAATGTATACAATATCTCTAAAGAAAATACTATGAAGCAGCAACATGTGCTCTATATTGCTAACACATGCTTATATTCTTTTCATACACACACAAAAAAAAACAGTTTTAATGCGGAATGATTTATCATGAGGCTTTCTAACAATCATATAATTATTTTTAATGCCAAAAAATATTTTTAATCATTTAATAACAAATAATAAAACTAGGATAATTTAAAGAAGATAACTTAAGCACCAATGCAATTGCATTACATTTAAATGACAATAGTTTATAAGATTAGATCAATCCTACTAAATTTTCAAGACAAAGAAACAATATTTGATATTTTTTTACCATTCGTTAAACATTGTTTGATTACTATATAATCAACTCGGAGTTACAACAGTAAGCCTATTAAATAATTTTAAAATAATAACAGATTCAACTAAATTTCTCTGAAGTTGTAGTTAAGAACATAGCATAATACCAACAATTTCTATGCATAAAAGAGATGACTTTCAATATATGAAAAATATATGGAGACCAAATTATATCAATCGTTATTTTTTTGACTAAGATCAGTTATTTATTTTCACCCAAGAATGTTTCTACTAATTATATGCAAAATATTATAATACAAATTATATTTATTGTTAAATAAAATAAATCTCAAACATAGTTTATCAGTAATAGAAATCAGATTTATCTGTCTGAGGAAAAAACACAGATATAACCTATTTTAGACTATTTTTAATTTTTAAAATTATATTCTAAAGATTTTCTTCAAATAAGTTCAGAATGGCTGCCACATTTGAAATTTAAAATTCTACAATTTTCTCTTATCTATCATTATATATAATACTTTAAATTTTCACTAATTTAATATATATATATATACCCTCAGTGAATCTATTTTTATCTAGTCTCTTAATTGATCATACAGTTACATTTTTAACAAACAAATGTTTCCGTTAGTTTTAAGCTAATAAGATTCCATTACAACTAAATGACAACGGTTAAAGTGATTATTTCAACATTTTAATTTTCATTATAATTATGTAATATTGGATACATTAACAAATAATTAATCAAAGCTATGTTTTCTAAATGAATAGAAAATATTGGATCCAAAGACCATGTTAATCGAGTGAGAAGGACTAGAATAATGAATTTTAGTGATAAGTTTGATCAGGAGAAGTGAGCCTAAGATGAATCTTAGGCATGTGAACAGAACTGTGCCATAAAAGTGCATTGACAAAAAAAACAGCAAATTTTGATTGTGTGACTGTAGTAGTTAGTATTTGGATCTATAACTGCTAGTTGGTCTTATTTTTTAAAAGTCAAATTAAGGTTCTGTTTGACAGAATTAATTTTATTGTTGATATACAATATTATACTTTTAATAATCTATTTAATGTATAATATATCTCTAAAGAAAATCCTATGAATCAGCAACATGTGCTCTATATTGCTAACACATACTTTTATTCTTTAGATACATAATATCTTAAAAAGATAAAACAGTTTTAATGCTAAATGATTTATCATGAGGCTTTCTAACAACCATCTAACTATTTTTATTGCCAAAAAAAAAATTTTAATCATTTAATTACAAATAATAAAACTACGATAATTAAAAGATGAAAACTTAAGAACCAATGCAATTGCATTACATTTAAATGACAATAGTTTATAAGGTTAGATCAATCCTACAAAAACATTATGACAAATAAAAAACATTTAATAATTTTTTTAAAATTCGTGAAACATTATTTGATTTACTATATAATCAACTCGGAGTTACAACAATAAGCACATAAAATAATTTTAAAATAATAACAGATTCACTAAATTTCTCTGAAGTTGTAATTAATAACATAGCGTAAGACTAACTATTGCTATGCATAAAAGAGATGACTTTCAATAAATGAAAAATATAAAAAGACCAAACTATATCAATCTTTATTTTTTTGACTAAGATCAGTTATTTATTTTCACCGAAGAATTTTTCTACTGATTATATGCAAAACACTGATATAACCTATTTTAGACTATTTTAAATTTTTAAATTTATATTCTAAAGATTTTCTTAAAATAAGGTAAGAATGGCTGCCACATTTGAAATTTAAAATTATACAATTTTCTCTTATCTATCATCATATATAATACTTTAAATTTTCATTAATTGAATATATATATATATATATACCGTCACTTATAACAAACAAATGTTTCCACTCGTTTTAAGCTAATAAGATTCCAATAAAACAAAATGACAACAGTAAAAGTGATTTGTTCAACATTTTAATTTTCATTACAAGTATGCAATATTGGATACATTGACAAATAATTCATCAAAAAGCTATGTCTTCTAAATGAATAATAAATATTGGATCCAAAGACCAGGCTAATGAATGCTAATCACGTGAGAAGGACTGGAGTAATGAGTTTTAGTGATAAGATTGATCAGGAGAAGTGAACCTAAGATGAATTTTAGGAATGTGAACAGGATGGTGCCATAAAAGTGCATGACAAAGAAAACAGCAAATTTGATTGTGTGACTGTAGTAGTTAGTATTTGGATCTATAGCTGCTAATTGGTCTTATTTTTTTTATAAAAACAAATTATGGTTTTGTTTATCTGAATTAATTTTATTGGCTATATAAAATATTCTATTTTTAATAATTTTAATATATTATATATATTATATATATCTCTATAGAGAATCCTATGAAGCAGCAACATGTGCTCTATATTGCTAACACATGCTTCTATTCTTTTCATACATATAATATCTTAAAAAATAAAATAGTTTTAATGAGTTATGATGAGGCTTTCTAAAAGAGAAATTGTCAAAAATACCATTTTCATAGTACCACTTTTCATATTTACACTAATCATTTTTACAACCACTTTTAATGAATGGTTTAGATATGAAGGTTTAGAATTTAGGATTTAGATTTGATGTTTTAGGATTTATGGTATATAGTTTAGAGTTTAGAATTGAGGATTTAGTGTTTATATTTGAAGTTTTAGGGTTTAGGGTTTATGATATGGAATTGAGGGTATAGAGTTTAGGGTTTAGAGTTGAGGATTTATGGTTTAGGGTTTAGAATTGGGGCTTTAGAATTTAGAGTTTGTGGTTAGAATTTTGAAAAGCATATAAAAATAAAGATATAAGAGTTCTTAACCTTTTAATAAATAAGATATTTTTGAAAATATGTCTTTAGTGGTGGTAAAGATGAATAATGGTACATTCAAAGTTGTATTTTTGAAAATTCTCCTTCTAACAACCATATAACTATTTCTATTGCCAAAAAATATTTTTAATCATTTAGTTACAAATAATAAAACTAGGATAATTTAAAGAAGAAAACTTAAGCACCAATGCAATTGCATTACATCTAGATGACAATAGTTTATAAGATTAGATCAATCCTACCAAATTTTTATGACAAAGAAACAACATTCAATTATTTTTTTTACAATTCATTAAACATTATTTGATTACTATATAATCAACTTGGAGTTACAAAAATAAGCCTATAAAATAATTTAAAATAATAACAGATTTAATTAAATTTCTCTGAATTTGTAGTTAAAAACATAGCATAAGACCAAGTATTGCTATGCATAAAAGAGATGACTTTCAATATATGAAAATATATAAATACTAAGTTATATAAAATATATAAATAATTTTTAAATATTATTATTTAGTCGAGGGAAGGTATTGAGCTCTACTTAGTATACACAACTCAGTTGATCACATGAAATTGAATAAATACAAAAATTGCATGCAAATGTGAAAAAAATTATACTTTGAAAATGAAAAATATTCTAAAACATTTTGTAGCATAAAACAGATGAAATATTTTCTATATAAAAAAAATTTGAGCTTCACCAATAGTCATCAGAGAATACTCTGAGTCGTTACTGTTCTTTTAATCCTCATGCCTCTTTCCACCGAGTCTTTTTAAGAAACCAAATAATTGTATTTAGCCTCTATTAATGGCTGTGATTTTCCTTCAAGTCTCATTCTCTTGATAGATTGATGATAATAACAAACAACTGAACACTTTGTCAAAATAATAATGATAGTAACAAAAAGATGGAGAGAGAGGTAAATGCAAGAAATTAGTGTGGGAAACCTGCAATTTCACACCATGTTCTAGCAAAGATGATCGAGAGAAACATTCGAGAAGCAGGGAAGAAGAGATACAATGATGCACTGAGTATGTGGTTGGCATAACCACATACTAGAAGGAGGAGATTACCCAGATTTTTATAGCTACGTATGTAATTTTTTTTTTTTTTTGAACACGAGCTACGTATGTAAATTATAAAGCTTTTTGTAATTATAAAGCTTTTTTAAAAGACTAAAACTGAAGCATTCTTTGTAAACATGTTTAATTTTTTTGTTTGAATGAATTTGAAATTCACTTTTACTAAGGTCCTGATTGACAAAAAAAGATGGTAAATGCAGTAGAAGTATGCTATAGAAGCAATATTCTACAGAAACCGTATGTTTTTGCTATATTGTTTAATAGATTGATTGGTAAAACAATATGAACATGCTATTTAAAATTATTATAAAAACTAGTATATAATATATAATATATTTATTTATAAATGAATATATTTCTTATATATATATATATGAGAGCATTAGTATTTAGTAAATGTTCTTTTAAATGGTTTTCTAACGCATGCTATTTTTTTGTCAATAATTTATATACTTCATTAATATTTTTATAAACGTAAGCATCACATGGATGGATAGTTGTAATGGCAAAACGTGCACATTTATTTATTTGTTTCGACGACTTCTCAACGTCAGTCAAATCAACCACATGGTGCTAATTAATGTTAACTATGTACTTTCGGGTAATATAAAAATGTTTTAAATGGAACTAACCCAGCTTTCTCTCGACGCTGAAATCTAGGAATCCATGGTACAAATTGCAACAAGTAGATGTGTTGGTTCGTTTGTTACGTCATTGAATTTTTTGAAGAAATTCAATACAATTAAACCCCAAATCCTTCCACATCTCCACTATAAATATGGCATCACGATTCCAAATTTAAAGGAACAAACTAAAGCCGAAAATGGAAAACAGAGAAACTCTTGCTTACACTCTCATTTGGATCTTTCTTTTTCTCAAATCCTTGTTTTGGAGATTCAGGCCGCGTTACACTGTAGTTAAAACTATCTTCTTCAGACTGGCCCACCACCTTAACATCCCCCGTTTAGCTGCAGTAACAAGCTATAACTTCGACTTCAAGTTGTATATGGTCAATAAGGTCGAGTCTGTCAACAAAGCACTAGACAAGGCGGTTCCTCTCCGCGAGCCAGCACTCAAAATCCGTAAATCCATGAGGTACACGCTTCTCTCCGGTGGAAAACGTGTAAGGCCAATGCTTTGCTTAGCTGCGTGCGAGCTCGTAGGCGGCAAAGAGTCCACCGCAATGCCCGCTGCGTGTGCTGTTGAGATGCTGCACGTGTCATCTCTCATCCAAGACGATCTCCCTTGTATGGATAACGACGACCTTCGTCGTGGACAACCCAGCAACCATAAATTCTTTAGCGAAGGTATAGCCCTCTTGACATCTGATGCACTCATAGCTCTGGCTGTCAAGAAGATGGCCGCGTCCATCTCTTTGGGAGTTTCTTCGGAGAGAGTTCTCCGGGCCGTTATGGAGATGACACGAGCGGTGGGAACGGAAGGGCTCGTTGCGGGTCAAGCGGCGGATATAGCCGCAGAAGGGATGAGCTTTGAGGAAATCAAAGGGTTGGAACATCTCGAGTTTATACATATTCACAAAACGGCGGCGTTGCTTGAAGCTTCTGTAGTGGCGGGAGCTCTAGTGGGAGGTGGGTCCGATGAAGAGATTGAAAGGCTTAGGAAGTACGCAAGATGCATTGGGCTTTTGTTTCAAGTCGTGGATGATGTGTTGGACGTGACAAAGTCGTCGGAGGAGCTGGGGAAGACGGCCGGTAAAGATTTGGTGGCTAGAAAGCTAACGTATCCGAGTCTCATGGGAGTGGAGAAGTCGAATGAATATGCGAAGAAGTTAAACGTACAAGCGAGAGAGCATCTTCAAGGGTTTGATTCACATAAGGTGGCGCCTTTGTTGTCTCTTGCTGATTACATTGTCAACAGACAAAACTGACTTGATATATGTTGGCGGTTAAATCCAAAATATATATATATCAATTTGGAGTTTTTTTTTTCGTAAAATCAATTTGGGACTTTTGGAAAGTCTTTTTTTTTTTTTTGAAAGCTGACTTTTGGAAAGTTTTTTTAAATGTTGAAATGGATCTATCAAAGTTTAATAAATCCAAACAGTAGTGTTACGTAAGTCAAAAAAACCTCTAGTATATAAAATGCGGGTTTACATTATTATAGTCGAAACTTGGATTTAAATAACTAACTAGATTTTCGGGTATTTATTTTATGTTTTTAGTTTTTAATATTAAATTATGTATTTATAATACTTAAATATAAATTTAGATTGAAAAATAATCTTTACAGTTATAATAAAAATTAAACTAAAATTTCAATAAAATATTATGATATAAATTTTAAAGTTCCTAATTAAAATAATATAGAAGGGAGTCATAATTTTTTTTAATTCAAAAATCTTAGCATCCCATAAAAACAAAAAAAATTATAAATACATGAAATATACAAACATATTTGAAACTATAATTTCTATTAAAATAAAATTGTTAAAGAAAAATAATCTTACGTTGTTATTGTTTATTTTTAGAGTTTGACCCTTAACTGTATAGAAATTTTCTTTCACTTTAGTTTTTTTTTGTGTACTAATGGTATATTATATATATATATATATATATGTAAATTAAAATGTATTACATAATTGTTAATATAACATTTTAAAACATAAAAAATTATTTAAAATAATTATATTTTGTGATTTAATCGTCTATTATACCACAGTGTATCATATAAACCAATCTTATATTTATAACTAATTGAATTTATATTATGAAAGCATTATGCTAATAATATATAAATAAATTATTTTATATTTTATTTATATATTATATAAATTGATTATGACATGTGATTTTTTATTTTATTATTTGTTACTAATAAATATTAAAAATATTTAATATGTTAATACAAAATATATTAGGAAATCTATTTTGGTTAAATTTTTTTTAAAAAATCTATTATTTAAATTAGAAAAAGACATTAAATGTTTAAATCTATTATTTAAATTATGAAAAACAATGATACTTAAATATAACTTAATTTAATATCTCAGTGGCATGGCAATGTAATTCTAGTGGAAAACTAAGGGTTAATCTAATTTTGTACTCCACTTTTAATAGACTAGATTTATGGCAAATCTTCCTGACAAATCCAAAACATGTTTTCTGATCATAATATCATAAAAGAATAAAAATGACCAAAATAAATTTTATTAAAAGGGTAAAATAATTAATTTCTTATATTTGTTTTTTGCCATCTACCCATATTTTATAGATACATAAATATACATAATTATTTAAATAAAAGTATTTTTCAAAAAAGTTTTTTAATTCATATTTTCTGAATTTTTATTTTCAAAAAAATAAAATTTTATTTTGAAATATAAAAAAGTGAAACTATTTGTAGTTATTATTTAAAATTTTAGATTTTAATTTATTTGTTGTTTAAATCATATCTTAAAATTTCACTATTCAAATGTAAACTATATGTCTAGTTTAGTTAATTTTATAGGTAGAAATGGTTTTTATGTTTCAACTATATTTATGATAAAAAAAATAGTGTGTTCTTGAAGTTTTTTAGACTTTAGCCAGATAATGATTAAAGATCTGACTGGTTCAAATGCAGCGGTTGCGGTTGTGGGTGCGAGAGTTTGCGGATACGGATGATTACCGTTTTAAGCGTTATTAAGCGTTTTAGATGATTGACACAACGTTTAAAAATTATTGTGTTTGCAGATCATTTTTGACTGGTTTACCCACCGATGCAAAATTTAATTAATAAAAATGATTTAACAAACAAAATTAAATTTAAAATGTTACAATTAAAAATGATAACTTCAAAACCCAATAACAAAAATAATAAATAATAATTAACAACAATTAAATTTATAGCATAATTACTGTTTCATGCATTCTAACGATTATCAAATATTTCATCAAGTTGTGTAACATACTTAAAACAAAATTGTTCCAAGACATGGAATTTCTAGTTTCTTCTTATACATATTGTAAATTTGAACGGCCTTTGACGAATATAAGAAACTTCTTCCAATCAACTATATATGGATTGATGTAATAACATTTCAACGCAAAAGGTGCTTACTCTATGATCTCTTATTCTCTTATATGAGTTATGAAGAACATATAATGAGTCAATGAGTTATGAAGAACATATAATGAGTCAACTTTTCTCATGTTCGTATTTTTTTAGAGCCAATTTCTTATGGGCTCACTTGATCTTCTATGTTTTTTTCTAATAATTTTTTTTTTATCAAAACCTAAATTCCCAAATCAAATCTTCCCCTCTCTTCAACACTAAACCTTAACACCCCTTTATGGATTAGTGAACCCATGGACAAATATTTATGTTCTATACCTTTCAAATTTGGAAAAAAAATATTTTAAAATCGTTTTAAATTATATTTTGATGATTTTCGCGAAAATATGAAAAACAGTTTTTCGATTTTTAAAATATTTTTATCAAATTCTATAAATCAAATAAAAAATATTCACGTTTCCAAATTAATTTTATGATTTTTCATTTGACATATAAAATTAAAGGAAAAAATATGTCCTAGAGAGATCAAGGAATAAGATATAGGGGCAAATAACAAATAAGGATTTATATGAGTTTGATGTGAACAGAGAATCACGTCGCTTATCCCTTCTCTTAAGACACATTTATATGAGTTAATCTTTTATTAACAGGTGTGATCCGAAGCTTTCCAACTTGCAACTGATTTCAAAACTTTTGAGTTTCTCTTAAAGGTGTTTGCATAATCGTATAAAGATTCTACCTTTTGCCTTAAAACTGGTCAGTCGTGGAACTGTGAATATGTGTAGTTCTTCTTAAATTTGGTCACTCATAACACGATTAAAATGCTATAAAACATTAATTTATAGCTCACGAATAAATGGTACAGTATTTCTACTTATCATAACACATGAAAAAACACTACGATAGAAGGGGTCTATTGTAACGGCGACTGTCATAGCGTTAATGAAAAATCTACGAAAACCATACGGTAACATTTTGCGTGTACTACTAATACCAATATTTCATGTATTATATACAAAACAAATGTTTCCATTCATTTACGATAATAAGATTCCATTGCAAATAAATAATAAAGAGAGTTTTTCCACATTTTATTGACTCCATTACAAATAATAAAGAGAGCTTTCCACATTTTATTTTTCATTACAACTATGCAATATTTGATACATTAACAAAATTTCATCAAATCTATTTCTTCTAAACGAATAGGAAGTACTGGACCCAAAGACTGGGCTAATGAATGCTACTCAAGTGAGAAAGACTGGAGTAATAAATTCGAGTGATTAGTTTGATCAGGAGAACTGAACCTAAGATGAATTTTAGGCAGGTAAACATGATGATGCCAGAAAAGTGCATTGACAAAAAAACAGCAAATTTGATTGTATGACTGTGGTAGTTAGTGTTTAGATCTATAACTGCTAGCTGGTCTTATTTTTTAAAGGTCGAATTAAGATTTTGTTTGACCAATTGTTTTTATTGTTGATATACAATACTCTATATTAAACTATTTTATTTAATATATAATATATTTCTAAGAAAATCCTATGAAACATAACATGTGCGCATAATGTACGTCAATGTACGCATTAGCAGGACCTACACACAAATTATAACTAACCGTTAAATTTATAGTCACAAAGACGCACTCAATAAACTACGACTCGATTAGATTAAGGTTATAACTATTGAAGACAAGCCCAAAACAAGTCATGAAGCCCATTATAAGCCTATGTGTTTAGGGTTCTCTTTGCAAGTAGTGTCATATAAATATTGTTCTTTGGTGTTTAGAGTTGTAATCTTGGCTGCTGAGAAAGCAGCCTCCTTACCATTTTATATGTTATCGATCTTTATATTTTAGCTCTTGCAGACAAACTTCCAAGCTTCTTTCTTTCTATTTTCTGCACTTAAATAAAGCTTTAATAAGCTATTTATTTTTCAATAAATCTCTGTTTTATATTTATCTTCATGGTATCAGAGCATCAGGGATTAGATCCTGAGGCTCATATTATTCTCCTCTAGTTTTCATTAAAAAAAAAAAAAGTCTTGTTCGAGCTACTTACTACCTAGAGTAATCAACACAGTCCAAGCCCTAACCAGAGACGACTGGATCTACTGCTGCAGTTACTCAGCCTGAGAGAGCCACAACGAAGCTTTCTCTGAAGCAAGCAGATGATGCCTCAAGATAAAGCTGAAGACTTCAACGCTCCTTACTGGGCCAGACAAAGCCCGTTATCGGCCTAGGTGCAGGTCTGGAGCAAAAGAGAAGAACGCTCCTGCCGTGTCTTCATCAGCATAAATCTTCTGGTATTTTATAAATGGTTTAGGGCTATAGGCTTCCATTCTGGGAAGATAACGATTAGGCTGGATTGGGTTTGCTAGGATGTATGGCTACAAGTACCTGGTTTAATGGAATGATGAAGAGAATAGCTGGTTTTAGAATGCAAAGTTTTGGTAGCATATGGATTGGGAATAGAGAGTTGAGATTTAGGTTGTTGTAGGCTGGATATTCTCTTTGGTGGTGAGATAGCTTAGTCCAGTTAGGAGGATAAAAAAAAAAAATCCCCAACTTGTTGTGAGACAAATAGGTCAAAAGAACCATGTTCTCACACTTTTGTCTATTCTCCAAGCTGAATAGAGTTATCTACCTACTGCCCGTGAATTTTGAACTACTTGTGCTCCTTCCAAAAGCCCCATTTATTTGCATCTTCAAACTAAGCGTAGTTGTGCCATCCACGCTGAGTTTGTGGGGGAATATTGAAGACAAGCCCAAAACAAGTCATGAAACCCATTATAAGCCCATGTGTTTAGGGTTTTCTTTGCAAGTAGTGTCATATAAATATTGTTCTTTGGTGTTTAGAATTGTAATCTTGGGTGCTGAGAAAGCAGCCTCCTTACAGACAAACTTCCAAACTTCTTCCTTTCTATTTTCTGCACTTAAATAAAGCTTTAATAAGCTATTTATATTTCAATAAATCTCAATTTTATATTTATCTTCAATATCACCTTACCTTCAATGCTATTGTTACCGATTTCCTTCCCTTTACCACAAGAACTTTCGCCACGGCTACAGGTTCCGTTATTAGTTTCCATCATTTTTAGACCTGGTGGATGCATTTCACCCAAATCTGACACACAACAATTATGCTTCTATGAGGGTTCTGTTATATTATCCACCACTCTTATATTATGTCTCACAATTACCAGTTAAGCAGAACCGCATCTTAAATGATTAATATAATCAACAAACTAACTTCTACGTTTTGGTGGAAACTAATTGGCGCGGCTAAAACTACCGAAATGAAAGTAACCAGTCACTCTCACACATGTGGGGAAGGAAAGTTTTAGAGTTATATAAGTTATTGGGTCGTACTCGTAGTCACTAGGTCGGAAGACGTAAGTTACTTAGGTAACAAAACAGAACTTTATGAATCAAAGGGCCAGAACCATCACCGATTGTTTCTCTCTCCTATAGGTGTGCAAATGCCCAATAAAGACTTGTGCTGACCCACTCTCACATTTAAAAACTTGATGCGACCCATACTCAAAACTGACTCAGATGAGCAGAGCAAGTGTTCATTTCCCAAAATAATTTCCCAATAAGGTTTAGAGTAAAAAGGGAATTAAATTAGTTAGGAGATATAGCAAAATGAGAGAGGAAGAGTGGAAAAAATCTCGACAAAGGAAAGAGAAAAGAAACTGATCTAAACTATATTCTTCTGAAGTTTTGGCATGAAATTTTTAAAAGGTAATTTACTTATTTTTCTTACAAAAATTCCATATTAATACATCAATTTAATTTTAATTTCCATATTAATACAATATACTAATTTTAAAAATGTGCTTCCATAAATATTAAAATCGTATTCAAAATATTGTTAGAAATAAAGAAAATCAGCGTTTTAATTTGATAATCTAAATTAAATTGGTGTATTACTATGGAACTTTCCATTTTCTGATTAATATGGGCCTTTTAGTATGGGCCACATCCCACAAACCCATCTATAGAGTCGGTATTCTATTTCTGATACAAAAAGCCCAAATAAGTCGTTGAATATTTACAATCGGTATCTACTTCCAGCCGCGCCTATCTCCCGAGAACAGCTCATTCCAGCAGAGAGAAACCAAACGTTTGAAACCCTAGAAAAAAGCAATGGCGGAAGCGAATCCTAGCCGTGGAGGTGGAAGAAGAGGCGGCGGACCAATGGACGACGACAAATTGGTCTTCGAGACGAGCGAAGGGATCGAGCCCATCACGAATTTCAACGACATGGGGATCAAGGAGGACGTTCTCCGCGGCGTCTACGAGTACGGTTTCGAGAAGCCCTCCGCGATCCAGCAGAGAGCGGTGATGCCGATTCTCCAAGGACGCGATGTCATCGCTCAGGCTCAGTCCGGTACGGGAAAGACCTCGATGATTGCTCTCTCCGTCTGCCAAATCGTTGACACTTCTTCTAGAGAGTATGGTTTGAGAAGAAAAAAACCCTAATTTCCAATTTTTGGAGATTTGATTGCTTTTTCTTATGTTTTTTTTTTTGATTTTGTAGAGTTCAGGCGTTGATATTGTCGCCAACGAGGGAGCTGGCATCACAGACGGAGAAGACTATTCAAGCGATTGGGTTACACGCTAATATACAGGCGCATGCTTGCATTGGTGGGAAGAGCGTTGGAGAGGATATCAGGAAGCTGGAGAATGGTGTCCATGTTGTGTCTGGGACACCTGGTCGTGTCTGTGATATGATTAAGAGGAGGAGTCTGCGGACCAGAGCTATTAAGCTTTTGATTCTTGATGAGTCGGATGAGATGCTTAGCAGAGGGTTCAAGGACCAAATCTATGATGTTTACAGATATCTTCCACCTGATCTTCAGGTTAAATTTCACTGCTCTAACATTGGCTGCTTGGACCCGGTTTAATAGACTTTTAGTTTTGTAAAGAACATTGTTGAGTTGCTTGAATGATCCATGTGATTTTTTTGGTAGCAATTAACTGTAGCTGGACAATCTTAGTTCAATTTTTCACTAACCTAAAGCTCTTTGTTTATAGGTTTGCTTGGTGTCTGCAACTCTTCCTCACGAGATTTTGGAGATGACCTCCAAGTTTATGACGGAGCCAGTGAAGATACTTGTGAAGCGTGATGAGTTGACTCTTGAGGTACGTTTCTTATTCTGAATCTGTATTCGTTGTTATGTTTAGTTTTAAAGTGGCTAACTTTACTGTAAAACGATTTCAGGGCATTAAACAATTTTTCGTTGCTGTGGAGAAGGAGGAATGGAAATTTGATACGCTCTGTGATCTTTATGACACACTTACTATCACTCAAGCTGTTATCTTCTGCAACACAAAAAGAAAGGTAAATCCTTGTGCTCATCTTATTTTATTTGAAACGTTTTTAGATGATCAGGTATCTCATTTTGTTACACTGAGCTGCTCCTAGCTCTGCGATCTTAACTTGATTTGGAATCTTGTATTGTCCTGGAAAATTGTCCTCGCTTGTGAGGCTATTTGTACCCTTTTACTCTTTAAAAGGAACACACCTCCATTGCTCTAGAAACTTACAGTCTGTACTCACCTGCAGATTTTAGTAGATTCTATTGGCCTTTTAATTTATTCAATGATGCCAATCTTGATACTTTCTGAACTTTGGTTTCAGTTGCTTTAGTAACTATTCTTTTCAATGCCTCGCTTCCTCATTTGTCATAGGTGGATTGGCTAAGTGAGAAAATGAGGACTAACAACTTCACAGTCTCATCAATGCACGGTGACATGCCACAGAAGGAAAGAGACGAGATCATGAATCAGTTTCGGTCAGGCGACAGTCGTGTTTTGATCACAACAGATGTATGGGCACGTGGTATTGATGTGCAGCAAGTAAGTGATTCGCTATATCTCGTGTAGATACTAGTGCAAGAAAAGTGTTTTAAGTCTCCTCTCTTATTTATGTCTCTGATTATGGTAGAGTTCGAATTGACATGTTGAACTTTCTTCAACAGGTTTCTCTTGTCATAAATTATGATCTCCCCAACAACCGTGAGCTCTACATCCACCGTATTGGACGATCTGGTCGTTTTGGGCGTAAGGTAACTGATTTATTATATAACTTGTGCATTTTTTATTGTCGATTCGTATGTCAAAACCTGTGAATTCTTTTGACCCGGAAACACTAAATAGATATATCTCTTTTTTAACCAAACTTTGCGGTGATCATTATAGGGAGTTGCGATCAACTTTGTTAAAAGCGACGACATAAAGATCCTCCGAGACATTGAGCAGTACTACAGTACCCAGATTGACGAGATGCCAATGAATGTAGCTGATCTTATCTAAAAGAAGACCTTGTGTGAGATTTTTTTTTTATGATGGGTCTTTCGGCTTTTTAAAGTGAGAAGTATCTGAATGAGAAAGGTGTTCGGAGCTTATGTAAGATTGTTGCACTATCTAATGATACTTTTTCACACTCAGTACCTCCCTTTGATGTTTCTTTGGAGTTTTCATGGGTTCTTTTGAAACAATTGTGGTAAATGTTTAATGATTTGAGAATCTATTTGGGTCTTCTTTCCATCGTAATTGATTGATTTTGGCGTCTCTCAACTATCGTTACATGTAAGACTTAGATCAACATTCAAAATGGTTCAGCCTCTTGGATCAGACATGTATCTCTCGTCATGTTCTTCGGATAATACCCGTTTGTTGTTTGATCAATTGATGAGTTGGGTAAATGATTGGGACATTACTAAACCAAGATACATAACCGGTTAACACCGAAACACATCCACCACACCAACTTCATAAAACGACTGTCGTTTTTCGTTTTGTCGTAGTCAGCGAAGCAGAACTCAACTTTGTCTTTTGATCTCTGTTCTAGCTTTTTGGTCAAATCGTCATCGGAGATAAATAAGTTTTTTTGATTGACGTCAATCGTACGACGGCGAATCCGGTGGTCGACGATGGAGAATAACACTGACGTTTCTATTCATGACTTCCTGGAGCGGATGCGCAAACCATCCGCCGGCGATCTTGTTAAATCCATCAAAAGGTTCTCCCTTTGCTACCTCTCTCTCTCTTATGAGGACAATCATGTGTGTGTTTTAGCTTCTGTTTCCTATTGAATGATACATTTGAGCTAGATTTTGTACTAAATAGCTATGCTGGATTTGATTTGACTCGGTGTCATATGATTTTTGCTAGATAAAATCTTCTTTTTTGTGATAGCAATATCTTAAAAAGCTTAGATCTTGTCCAATGCAGTTCCATGATTTATCATTGTTAGTCTCTACTTGAGGGTTTGTGGGTTTGCATTACTTTTTGTTTTTTTTTTTGGCTTCATAAGACAAGTGTTGTGTATGTGTTGCAGTTTCATTGTTTCGTTCTTGAACAATGAGCCAGACCCAGAAAAGGATTCTGCTGCAGTTCAAGACTTCTTTTCCAAGATGGAAGCTGCTTTCAGAGCTCATCCACTTTGGTCCGGTTGTTCTGAGGATGAACTAGACAGCGCTGGAGATGTGAGTGTCGGTCTCCTTCTCTCTGGACCGTTTGCATCTTCTTCTTGCCTTAATCATTTGCCTCTTAAAATGTACACGCAGGGTCTAGAGAAGTATGTCATGACAAAGCTGTTTCCCCGTGTCTTTGCTTCAAACACCGAGGATGTTATATCTGATGAGAAACTCTTTCAGAAGATGTCTTTGGTTCAACACTTCATTTCTCCTGAGTATTTGGATATAAAACCAACTTTTCAAAATGAAACATCCTGGCTGGTAACCCAATCTAGCTCCTCTCGCATCGTATAGTGTTCCACCTTCTTGTTAGTGTTTGAATATTTTACCCTCTCCTTTCCGCAGCTAGCTCAGAAAGAGCTCCAGAAGATAAACATGTACAAAGCTCCTCGTGATAAGCTTGTGTGTGTCCTTAACTGCTGCAAAGTGATTAACAACTTACTCCTAAACGCTTCCATCGCTTCAAAAGAGAATACACCTGGAGCCGACGAGTTTCTCCCTGTCTTGATATATGTCACAATAAAGGTATTTTTTAATGTAATGCATGTTTATGTGCGTCTACGTGTACTAGTGCTCATTGTTGACTCTGTTTTTGCAGGCTAATCCTCCACAGCTTCACTCGAACCTGTTGTACATACAAAGATATAGGCGTGAATTTAAACTCGTTGGTGAAGCTGCCTACTTCTTCACAAACATTCTCTCTGCAGAGTCTTTCATCTCAAACATTGATGCGAAGTCACTTTCGATGGATGAAGCTGAGTTCGAGAAGAACATGGAATCTGCTAGGGCACGGATCTCTGGCCTAAGCACCCAGTCTACTGCACCACCACCACCACCCCCTCGTGATGAGTCCACTGTTCATAGAACTCAAACGCTGAATCCCAAGAGAGAAACCACTTTTTTCCAGTCAAGATCGTCGGATAGTCTCTCTGGAACCAGTGACATGCTCAACGCCAACAGTGAAATACCAACGAAGAAAGTTGAATCCGTATCTGATTTGGAAAGTAAAGGTGCTGCAACGCTTCTGAAGGATACGGAGGCAAGCAAAATCTTCCAAGAGTATCCTTACTTGTTTGCCAGTGCTGGTGATCTGAGGATAGGTGATGTTGAAGGCTTGTTGAATAGTTATAAACAGCTTGTTTTCAAATATGTGTGCCTTTCCAAAGGATTGGGTGATGCAGCAACAACATCTTTAGCTTCTTCATCTTTAGCTGGTTTTGATACGGCTAAAGAATCTGAGGAGCATACGGCATCATCTTCAGATGTTAAGGAAACTGACAGGAGCGTTGATGATCTGTTTCGAGCTCTACAGGGTGAAGGGGAAAGCTGTTGATAAGGTGGTCTTAGATGTAAAACAAGAAGTTTTGGCAGAAGAACAAACATGAAGGAGATGCGACAAAAAAAAAAGGATTTGATGAAGCAGAGGTCCAAAGAGTGAGTGTGTCAATTCAAGTACACGGACCTGCAGGAGATGAGAGAAACCAATGAATCAATTTGTAGGAAACATTAGAAAAGGTTTCTCTTCTTGAAGGAATGACGCCATCCGAAAATAACTTTACCATCTTATTTTTTAAATAAAATTATCAACTATATTTAAAAACTGTAAAAAGCAAAGAAAATAATAGTAATTTATGCTTTGCAATACAAATCTTGTATAATTTTATTCAACACTAGGTTTGTCTGAGTGGAGATTTTTGATTTTGTCAAAGTGTTTGACTTTATATTTTTTTAGCTTCTTGGTTGTATATTTTTGTGTATTGCAGTGCTAGTCCAAACTTTACAGCTATTTTCTTTAATCTGCATTGTTATAATTGTCTTTTATTGGCTTGAGCTGGCTATTTGGTAAGGAAAGCTTAGACTTCTCTGACAATTAGCTTTCCAACTTCGTAACCATGTTAGATATTCTTTGGTGAGAGAGAAGAAAAGAACTGCGATGATGACATGGAGATAAACGCCACTCGCCCCGAGCACGGAGAAGACAGTTAAAAGCGTGGTTATCTGAATACAGAATATTGTACTACACAGTGCATTAACAAAAATACGTGACTAAACCAAGCCAACGTGTGAACCTCTTTTCATATTAACACGGATGTGCTAGTTGCCAAAGTGTTTGTGGGGGGGGGGGGGAGGGGGAATCGGGTGAGTGTAAGAGTCTGTTCACCTCCAATATTTTGCGAGCAAGAGCACGGTAGGGGCAGCTAGGAGTGATTTTTTTTTTCCCTGAACCCTGCAGCCGCCTTGTCCCATAAGTACACGTTGACGTTGACCACTGACGGATCACACATTTGGATGCAAGTTTGTTAGCAGACGTGCAAAGTTTGATGTCGTTCTGAAACAGTGCTCACTCTTTAGGCTCCATGCATGCATGTGTATAGATGCATAATCGTTTATGGCTACAACATTGAATCAAGGACAAGAAAGACGACTAATAGGTGGGACTTTTGGGTGTGTCTGTGTGTGAGTTAGCATAATGATTGCCTCTCCTGTCGTCGTTAGCTTCAAATTCATCAAAATAGTGCGACCTCTGGAACTCAGTCGGAGGAACTCAGTTCAGCTTTGTTTTTATATGCAACCCATGAGAATCATGTGATCTAAAGACAGTTTGAAAGTAAAAATAAAATTACGATATAATATGATGCTATTTTATCTGAGACATAGTTTGTAACGTTCCTAGCTTGAGCAATTCATGCTTTGTAAAAAAAATTACGATGAAAACCAAGAAAAAAGAGAGCGAACAACAAACTGTTTCAAAGACATAATACTATTTTAAAGGTTACAAAGACATAAGACTTTCAATGTGATTCGGGAAAGCCATCACAGAGTGCCCAATTTTTTCATCTTCGATTCCTTCAAGTTCGAGTCTTCTAAAACTGTTTCTCACCGGATCGTAGAATTCAATATAAGGCGATTTGTGGAAAGGTAAATAAATAAACTCACCAGCATGAGTGGAACCTTGTAGTTGGAGAGACTTATATATAGGTGATAGAAAGTATTGAAACGACCACTTGTGTTTTTTATCATTCATCATCCAAACTCCACAATTTTTTATCATCATTTTCATCAATACAAGCTAATCTTCCCTTGTAAGTTATCAGCATATCCCAATGAATACTTGAGGGTAGTTCTATCATGTGGAATATTTCAGATCTCACATCAAAATTCATTACAACCATTTCATACCCTTGACGACCACCTGCTAGATAATATATCATCCCCTTAATACATCGACCAAAAGCAAAGGCTCCAACACTATTCTTAAAGTTAGTTCTGACGGTCCTCCATGATTCTTGCCCTGTTCCCAAAGTAAAAACTCGACAGACGTAGCAAGTTTTTTTACGGGGAAGGGCCAGTACTTTATGTTTACCTTCTACCGGATCGTATCCTAAAAACACATTCTTATGTCTGGAGCTCATTTTGGGTTTGGGTAAAACTAATAACTGTCCCGTGGTAGGGTTCCAAACTAGGGGCATCTTGGAGTTCAGATCATCAATGCAGATCAAGCCGTGCACAGAATCCATATGAGAGAGTAAGACCTGATCGAAGTAACAAACATATCATGACCTTTTATTGAACAGACTAGAAGACTTGGCCGCCGTGTAGTTCCAAACGACTTGATAAAAAGTGGATCGGTGGTGATTGATAACCAAAGCTTCGACACGCAACGAAACCTCCCAACGGATTTGGCAGGCAACCGAAAGAGAATCTCTGAGGTTAGATCGCTGGGTAAAGAAGAACCTGATCTCGTCGATTGTTGCTCCATCATCTTACGTGAAGACTCAAAATTGTTCTGTCGACCTAATCTTAATACATCATATGCTGTAGGGTTTTACCTTTTTTATGTATTACTAGATTTTTTTCTGCCCGCTTTAACGTGGCGAGAAAGAAAGAAAGGCAACTGATCCATCCGTCTTCTGAGTTACTAACATCATTACATGTGGGCCTCATTTCTTGGGCCTTCATGTTTCACCTTCAATGAATCCAGCCCTCTAATCCTGGGCCTATTGACTTCGTTTCTAACTTCATACTCAGGCCCCAGCTAAACTCTCAGTTGAAACTGAGTTGACTAAAAACAAAATAAAACTAGATTTTGACCTGCACGCCCGTGCGGATATATATTTTTATAAAATATATGTATTTTTCATGTCAATATTAGAGTTGAGCAAAAAATCCAAATCTAAAAAATCGAACTGTTCCTGACCCAAAAAAAAGTACAACACCCGGACCAAAATTGATTAAATATCAAAATTTTGTTATTTAGAGAACTGAAACTGAATCTGATCCGAACCGAAGTATTTCAGATACCTGAATGTATTCGGAATAGATTTATATATTTATATATATATTATTTTTTAGACTTAATGTATATAAAAACATTCAGAATATATATGGTACTTATAAGTTGGTTTAAATAATTGAAAATATGTATAGATAGTCAAATGTAAATATCTAAAATAGTTAAAGTATACTCAAATTACAAAAAATATTTAACATAATTATTGATTCTCTATCCAAATATTTAAATCAAACCAATTTAAGTGTTAAGTTTAAGTATTCTGATATATTTTATTCAAATTTATATGTAATATATTATTTTGTTTATATATTTTGAAAAATTTAAAGTATATAATGAATTTAAATGGGTTATCCGAACATGAACAAACCCGCAAAGATCCGAATCGAATCCGAACCAAAATTTAGAAATATCCGAACATGACTGAAATCTTTGACCCCGGAAACCCGAAACTCAAACAGACCTAAACCGAACCCGAATGAGTATCCGAACGCCCACCCCTAATTCACAATTTATTTTTTCCTTTAAAAACACATCAAACATATGATTAATAGTAATTTATACGTACTATCATATAAATAATCACATATATTATATTTTCAATAATCACATATATTGAAAATATTTTTTAATAGTGGTTATTAAAAAATACTTTAGTAAAAATATTTTTTGAATATATATATATATATTTTAAATCAATTTTTGATATAAATCAAATTTAAATTATTATTTTGATTTGAAATAAGAGTAAACCCAATTTAGTAAGAATGGATGGTTGATCTATACATTCTTCTGGCAGGACTGAGAGTAAAATTATTAATTCTTGATGTTTTTCCATCCTCTAATGGATAGAAATATGGATGAAGACGTTAGGTATGCATATTAATAGGAGTGGTTTAGTCAATCAAATATGTAACCGAAATATATATCCTTAGCAATATAATTGCATAATTTTGGAAGTTCCTAGATTCTTGATGTAATCAAATCTTTTTAATAATCGCTAAGTTTATTATCCTAATAATTGCACAATATATAGGGACCGAAATCTTTTGATCTACTGATCGAAGGTTCTATAATATAGGGACTATTGATTGTTTGTGGTTTCTAAAACAGTTTTTAGTTTTTGTTTTTCTAAAATCTACTTTTTTACCAATCAAGTTTCTTAGAAAATAGATTTCCTATATTTTAGGGAAACCCGATTTTAAAAATAACCACTTCTTCTTCACAAAAACCAAAATCCACATTTTCTTGGTTTTTTCTTCAATGTAACGTGAGTTTTTTTTTCTTCTTTTTTTTTGGTTTCAATATTCTTATATTAGTGCATTAATATAGGAAACTACCTTACATACATTAAACTGATTAAATCATTATTACATTAAACTATCTTACATACACTAAACAGTACGTATACTGTTTACATGAAAACAAATAATTTATCAGAGATCACAAATTCAATAGGAAAATATCTTTATTTTTATTTACTAAGCTTTATTTAGATAAATTATTTAATAATGTTTTAACTAATATTTTAACATATAATTTAATTATAGAAATATGATTAAAGTTGTTATAAATTTATATGTACTATATATTTATTGCACTTTATATTATTATTTTTTACTTTTGAACTCCAGTGACTAATATTTAAATTACATAAAGTAATACACTTATCATAGTGTTAGAATATATATAATTTTTTGGTTTGTTTTCTAAGAGATAATATATTTAACTTTATAACAAAAATAATAACTTAAATAAAGTCAAAATCCAAAAAACTAAATATAAATCATCATTCAAGATTTTCAAAATCTAAAATCTACAACAAAATAAAAATTTACATATAAGAACAAGGTTTTTATACTTGTATATTAAAAGAAGTAACTATTTAATTAATTGTTATAATTTATTTACACAGAAAATAAATAACCATACAAATATTTGGTTAAAAATAATTTTATCAGTTAATTTTATACGTTTTTGATGATAATATTTTAAATCTGATTACTTTAAAATAAATATTTCATTATTAATAATATTTTTATTTCAAAGCAAAAAACTAAAAACTAAAAACTAAAATTTAAAACAACCATTCAAGTTTTTCAAAAAGCCAAAATCTACTGCAGAATCAAAATCTAAAAATCAAAAACTAAAATCTAAAAACCCAAAACTAAAATCCAAAAACCAGAAACCAAAATCTAAAAACTATTAAAACAATCATCACCTAAATCTTTCCTTATCAATAGGTCTAATTTCGGTTAAGGTAGAGAAACAAAATCGTAAATCTCGGTTAGTTATAATGATCAAAACTCAGAGTTTAATACTAATGGCATTCTATGTAATTATTATGCAAAACTAAGGGTTAAGTACTTTTGTACTTCAGTTTTAATAGTTTACTAGATTTTGATCCGCGCTTTCAAAGCGCGGGTTTATTTTCCTTTATTTTTTTTTTAAATTGACAAATATTTAGTAAATGTCATACTTTTATATATTTGTTTTTTTATAAAAGACGTAAGCTTTTTTATTTTTCTTTATCGTATTTCATTTTAAAAGAGTATAGGTCAGAACACAATATTTGGACCCGAAGAACCAACCCGAAACCGATCCGAAAATCAGGGTCCCGAACCCGATCAGACCCGGAGTAAATATCCGAATGAGTTCTAAATTGCTATATCCGAAGAACCGGTCCTGAATCCGACCCGAACCGAGAACCAAATGAGTACCCGAAGATATCCGAAATATATCTAAAAATATATGTTATAATTATATTTATAATTATTTTAATTTTTTAATTAATTTTATAAGTTAACTATAGTAGTTATTTTCGGTAATTTGAGTATTTTGGGATAAAATATGATAGTTTGGATAAAAATTTACCCAAAAAACTGTATAAATGTATAGTTTTGGTTACTATTGAATAATTTGGATACAAAAATTTGAACCGAATCAGATACTTTGGTTACTTTAAGTACAAATAACCGACCCCGTTAGATACTTTGGTTATTTGGTTATTTTGCAGGTTCTTATGCATGAGAACCGAACCCACCCGGACCCGAAAGATCCGACTCGAACCCAACCCGAAATTTTATAATACCCGAATGAGGTTTAATTTCAAAACCCGAATGGGGTTTAATTTTAAAACCCGAAAAACTCGATATCCGAAAGAACCAATCCGTACCAAAATGGGTATCCGAACGTCCAGGTCTAATGAGTATTTATGTTTAGAAAATTAAACTTTATTTTTTTAATTAATTAAGTTGGTATAACTCTGATATATTAATTTTATTATGTGGTTAATTTTTTAATAAAAAAATATATACTTTTAATAAAGATTTATACTTTTCAATGAAAAAAATCAATTTTTTTTATGAATGCTTAAATTATATTAAAAATAAAAAACATAATAATTAAGTTATTAATTACACAAAATATTAAGAATGGTTGAAAATAAATTATTTGAATTAGGAAAAAAAATAAGAATTGGATTTGATTTTCCTAATCAGCCCAAATGGCTCAAGAAAGATGATGTGAGCAGTGGACTGGATCAAAAAAAAATAACCCAATAAAAATGTGTTATTAATATTACTTGATTGCCCTTAGTGAAATAAGTAATGTAAGTTAAAGAAAGAGCATGTTTAGTAAAAAATCCAAATGTGCTTGTATTTTAATAGTATAGATATAGAATATAGATATCCTTCAAACTATACACGTGGCAGCACACATCTCCTCCATCGAACCGGTGAAATGCGATCTCTGGGATAATTTGATCCACTAAACCGAACCAAACAATAAAAATCGAATCACCGACGACGAGAAAAAGGGAAAAAAAAAAGACGCGACGACTGAGTGAGAGTGAGCGGCGTCCCGATGAGAACTCCGGCGCTCCTCCTCCTCCTCCTCCTCCTTCTCCTAGCCTTCGTATCCATCATTCCTCCATCAAACGGCCATGGCGAATGGGGTATACTCACGGAGCAAAACTTCTCTTCTCAGATCCGTCTCCACCCTCACATCCTCCTCTTCGTCACCGCTCCATGTACATACCTCCCTCTCTGTTTCTTGCGTACCTTTGCATAGTTTCCGTATAAATGTACTTCAGATGAGTCAAATACGTCGAAGCTATCATTCATTCCCACTGATTCGAAACGCTGAGGCCTGATCATAGCGAGATGTATATATCATTTGGCTCTTAATTGATTAAAAATATATATATGTATTGATCATTAAGCTTCAATCCGTAATTGGATATAAATCTCAGAACCTCCACGTGGAGTTTCCTGATTTGGTTTCCATTGCTGATCTTGTAGGGTGTGGAGAGTCAAGATCCCTTAAGAATGAAATAACTCAGTTGGTTCATACTAGTGAGGAGTTTGGCTCGTTGAAGTTGATGGTTGTATACAGAAACTCGGAGAAGGTGTTAGCACAAGCCATTGGTGCTGCCAACGAGATTACGATCTTGTACTATCACCATGCTGTGCCTTACAACTATCGCGGGAAACTCCGAGCTTCTAATATACTGTCGTCTCTTCGTCCTTATTTGGCGTCTCCTCCTGAAGAACTCCCTCTCAAACATTTGAAGTCTCCAGAGAGTTTGAAGGATTTTCTTGAATCATCTGACAAGGCTTTGATTCTGTTTGAGTTTTGCGGATGGACAAGTACACTTCTCTCTGAGTTGAAGAGGAATGTTACCGAAGATAACATTTGGCATGGTGAGTTGACTATGTATCTTTAGTGTTTATTATATGATTTGGTTTCGAAAGAGTTTTTCTTGAACTCCTGATACATCAGGTTAGTATTTTGTTAAGGTGAGTGAACTCTGTCGAGTGTTAGTTCATTAGAGTTTAGTGTATAAATATTTCTATCTAACATCTCTAATCTCAAACAAATAGCCATTACTTTTCTAGTCTACTAATCTCACCGTGAGATTAGTCTCTTCTGGTATAAGTCTAAGAATCTATGAAGTTATTTTTGTTTATTGTTGTCACTAGATTACTCTCTACCAGTAATGTATTTGGTTTACCTTCTTCAATCATCAATATAGTGTGTGATGGCCATAGTGGCGTAGGATCTTTGTTACTGTTTATCAAAAGCTGGAGTGTTTGGCTGATTCCTTAGACGTTCTGAATCTAACTTTGCAGGTAACTTCTCCAAAAAAGTTGAAACCGACCGAGTGCTGAAGCTAAGAGGAAAAAATAACCAGAAGGTGCCTGGTAGATTCTCACTTTTATGTCTAGACCTTGTGATACGTTTACTGTTTGTCTATTGCCTCCATAATTTGCCATTTTCTTCGTGAACCTAGTTACGGACCATGCAAAATGGGAACCGATGTGTAGACTTCAAAGCGGATTTGGTAGAGTTCCTTGGCTTGAGGATTTTAGCTATGTCAATGATACTGCTGCTTTGCAGGAGAATGATAGAGCGAACGGCGGTTCTGGACAGACATGTAACCATGAACAGTACAAGCAATTCAGTTCATTCCTCTCGAAATTGATTGCCGCCGCAAAAGAGTTTTCTCTGCCTCCTGAGAGGCAAAAATTTGGTCTGATCACAGAAAAATCACTGGCTTCACCATTCACTGTTAGAGAATCTGATTCGTGGGCAGCGGTCCTTCAACTGGCAGGATGTCCACATTGTTCAAAGATTCTCAAGGCCGGGGATGACATTCAGAGGTTCTTAAAGATGGAAAATCCCATAGTCTCGGAGGTATGATTCTTTTAATGTCCATGTGTTTTAGTTAATTTTGCTTATTTTCAGGTATCTTTATTCTTGTTGGGGAGAATCACTTGTAGCTAAATGAATGTGTAACTTGCTAAGTGTGATCGTGTACTTGCTTGCTGTATTTGTTGATAGAAACCACTCTCTGTAACTTAAACTACTTGAAATCTGACAATATGATGGACACAGTGGAGTTTTTAATTTCAGAAGAGATGTTAGAAGAAAAGTAGAAAATCATGAAGTGACATATATAATTCAAGATTTTGCTTCCACTTATGAAAAGCTTAATCTGGTTTTGGGTTTTACTTTGTATAAAGCTTCTTTTGTTCTTTAATATGTCAGGGTGTTGTGTGATTAGAACTGGGTTTTTATATGGTTTTCTTGTAGTGACCTTCTTTGTTAAACTTATTTTGTAGCACTCCTGACTCTAGTGATAGTATATCTATAACAGATACGGACACTTTTCATCAAAACAAGATCTCTATGTTGTTTGAGTCAATACAACTTGAAATTGTAGTTGCATTTCTGTTCGTTTTATTAATTTATCAATTACTGTATTTCCAGACCCCCATATATTATTAAGCTTGTATAACTCTGACCATTTAAAACTGTCCACTGTGCCTTCAAAAATATCAATCCTCTTTGTTTTTCTCATGTAGCTGGAGGATAACCGGCAGGACCATGAGTCATCTTTGCCTGCAAATAAACCGTCGCTTATTCTTTTTGTGGATAGATCAAGTGGCTCCGTGGAAGATAGGAGGAAGAGTATGAAAGCACTTCGTACTTTCAGAGAGGTAGCTGCACAGTATAAAGTGTCTGACATAATAGACTGGGGAAATGATATTAAGTCTGAGAACTCCGTTAGCCAGGCTACTGAAGAATCGGGCTCCGTGTCTCTTCAGAAAACTGCCCGAACATTTAAGACGATTAAGCTAGAGAATAAGGTCTCTTTTGTGATTATGGATGGGGATAAAAATGTAGCCCTAGATACTATAGCTTCAGGACTAGAAGGCAGTAGTTCCCTGCAGGAGATACTGTCAAACCTTGTTCACAGAAGAAAAGAAAATAAATTAAGCTCGATCGCTAAGGATGTTGGTTTCCGTCTACTATCCGATGATGTGCACATAAAAGTACTGGATGCATTACCATCACAAGCAGAAGTTATACCTGGTCAAGACACATCTTCTGCAGAAGGTTCCAGTGAAAGTTCTCTTGACCCTAAAGAAGGAGATGTGCAGAAGAGGGTCGGTTTGAGTTCTGAAGAAAAGAACGAAATGAAACCTGAAGAAAGTGAATCATCCTCCCAAGATGATAAAGAGCAGCTTTCTACAAACAGAAGTGAACAATTAGTAATGGCGGAGACCGATAAGGCTGGGGTTTATAAAACAAAAAATGTTGAAGAAGAGATCAAGGTATTGTTGAACTCGGAATCGAAGGAGGATCTGGTGCATAGTTTCACGGGTTCATTTTTCTTCTCTGACGCAAACTTTGCGTTGCTTAGGGGTCTGACTGGTGATGTAAAGATTCCATCAGCAGTAATAATTGATCCTGCTTTACAACAGCACTACGTCCTTCAAGATGAGTTAGCATTCAGCCATTCGTCACTGGTCGAATTTCTTCATGGATATCTCAATGGAAGTCTATCACCTTATACACGGTCGGAATCTACTATTCAAAAGCCTAAAGAAGCTACAGTTCCACCTTTTGTTAATCTGGATTTTCACGAGGCAGATTCTATTCCACGTATCACAGTCAATACGTTCTCCCATTTGGTTCAGGCATGGAATCAGTCCAGTGGAGAGCAGGCTCCCTGTCCTTTGTGCCAGGACGTTTTGGTCCTCTTTAGCAATAGCTGGTGTGGCTTTTGTCAGAGGATGGAGCTAGCTGTGCGTGAAGTATACCGATCACTAAAGGATTATAAAGCGATTATACAAAAAGAATCCAAGAACAATCATAAATCTGGTAATTGAATCTTTATTATTATGCGACTTAGAATGACTAGTATCTGGTTCTCTTCTGGATGTATTATTATACATAAAGTGAAATGGACATGTATTCAAATTTTCTTCATCGACCTTCTTCTGTTGATTTTACGTTTTGAAGCAGAGACACCAACTAGTGGCGAGAATCTAAAATCTCCATTGATCTACTTAATGGACTGCACGTTGAACGACTGCAGCTTGATCCTAAACTCAATAAATCAGGTACTTCTCGTGATAGCTTGTCTGATTTGTTCTATTCATTATAGTATTTGCATATCACAGTAATGCCTTTGTTTTTATCACAATGCAAAAATTTCTTCCTCTCAAAACAAATTTAAATATCGAGAGTTTATTTATACACCTAGACCTAGTCTCATTTCAGAATTCACTCGCTCTATGAATATGTAACGTTGCAGAGAGAAGTGTATCCCTCCGTGGTGTTCTTTCCAGCTGAGAGAAACAAAGTTATTTTATATGAAGGGGAGACGTCTGTAACTGACATAACAGAATTTCTAGCTCGACATGCAAATAACTCTCGTGAGTTTTTCAGTAAGTCAACACCTGCATCCTTGTTTGTTCACTTGTTTTACACATACAGTATATGCCAAAATATATCTCAAGGCACACCATGACGTCACTCACTGAATTTCCAGAGAAAAAATAATATAAAAGGAACATAGTTATGCAAGATCTTAATATGCTTGGCAACTAGTGACCCTGTTTCTTTCAGGCTTAGCTAGTTGCGAAACTGCAATTCTTATACCTTTGTTTTAATCTGGAGCCTAAACAAAGCAAGTTATGAATCTATCTTTGGCAGGAATCGTTCCTACTCTGTCTGGAAAAGGAAGAAGAAACTCATACAAGCTCGATGAATCTCAATCAGCTGTTAACAATGAAGTGAAAGACGTGGATAAACTTGTTGAGGTCGTTGTAAGTAACAGAGATCCCCATGAAAGAGAGGTAACTCAGGACCAGGTTGTCAATTCCCAGTCGCCTCCAACGCACTCGGTCAAAGCCACTGCTCCCAAAGTGAAAGTTGGCACAATCCTGGTTGCTACAGAAAGGTTAGGTGACAGTCCGCCCTTTGCGAAATCAAAGATCCTGATCCTAAAAGCAGGCCGTGAATCCGGTTTCATGGGTGTCATCTTCAACAAACGGTTACGCTGGACATCGTTCCCTGACTTGGACGGTGGCGAAACAGCTGAGCTCTTGAAAGACACGATTCTGTCGCTCGGAGGTCCAGTGATGGATCCAGAAAAACCGCTTTTGGCTCTGAGCCGAGAGGGAGACCCCTCGACAGATTTTGAACTCTCACCAGGCGTGTATTTCCTTGATCATGAGTCAGTGGCCCGTCGAATCCAAGAGTTGAAATCTAGAGATGTGAATCCAAGTGATTATTGGTTTTTCGTGGGGTACTCAAGCTGGAGCTATGAACAGTTGTTTGATGAGATCGGTCTTGGAGTATGGGATGTTGATAACAATCAGCTTGACTTCGCTTGGCCTTGAAGCAAGCTGTTAGCATCTATGTTTCTTTGTGATCTCACGGTCACGCGATATAGGTTTCATGTTTTCTTTTAGAAGGAAGGGTCTTGAAAAGCATAGATGGTAAAGAACCCATTTTGTGGGTAGAAAGATATGTTGGTTAACTGTAACACTTTAAAATGTTTTCTTTACTACAGATAAGATATTTACATAGCTTCTTCCTCTTGCGTTTGTTATTGAATTAAGTTTTAACATAACACTAGATTTTGACCCGCACGCCCGTGCGGGTGTATATTTCAAAAATATATTGCTATTTGTTTTTCATGTCAATATCAAAGTTGGATAAAAGTTCAAATCTGAAGAACCGAACCGATCACAATTCGAAAGAGTAATACCAAACCCGAACCAAAATTGATTAAATATTTTCAAGTATTCAAAATTTTGATATTTAGACAACCGAAACCATAACCGATTTGAACCAAAGTATTTTGGATATCAAAATGTATCCGAAAAATTTATATACTTATATATATATTAATTATTTTTAGTTTTAATGTATATAAAAACATTCAGAATATATATGATACTTTTAAGTTGGTTTAAATACTTGAAAATATATAAAAATAGTCAAATATAAATATCTAACATAGTGAAAGTACACTCAAAACACCAAAATTATTTAAAATAATTATTAATTTTTGATCCAAAATTTAAACCAAACCAATTTATATGTTAAATTTAGGTATTCTGACATATGTTATTCAGATTTATATACAATATATTATTTTATTTATAGATTTTAAGAAATTCAAAATATATAATGAATTTTTAAAAATAATTTAAATAGATTATCCGAACCCGAACTGAACCCGCAAATATCCGAATATAATTCGAACTGAAATTTAGAAATATTAGAATGGGGCTAAAATCTTTGACCCCAGAAACCCAAAACCCAAAGAGATCCGAAACGAATCCGAATGGATACCTGAACGCCCAACCCTAGTCATAACTCGAACTGAAATTTAGATTTATATGAATGAAGGTGAAATCTTTGATCCCGAAAATCCAAAACCCAAACAGATCCGAAACGATCCGGAATGGATACCTGAACGCCCAGTCCTAGTGACTATTATGTATCATATATATGTCATCATATAATTAATTGTATTGGTCCATCATATAAATAATCACATAATTAATAGTATTTTATATGTACCATCTTATAAATAATCACATATATTATATTCTTAAAGTTTAATTTAAAATATAAAAATCATAATTTAAGTTAGTATATGAAATTAATCTTTTTGTTGTATTTTTCTTATATATATTGAAAACATTTTTTAATAATGGTTATTGGAAAATATTTTAGTAAAAATAAAATTTTGAATATATAGATATTTTAAATCATTTTTGATATAAATAAACTTTAAATTATTATTTTTGATTTGAAATATGTATATAAAATTTAAATTTTATTTTATGATTATTTTAGACAAAACAATGTTTATAGGTAATTAGATTAGTCCATTTTGTATATTTTAAAACTGATATACTTTTATCCATGTTTCAAATTTTTAATTTTTTGCATTAGTTTTCTACGAATTATTATTAATTTTATGATAATATTCTTTTGAAAATTGAACTCTTGAAATTTTTATATTTGACTAAACTAAATAAGATAATGATATTGTTTTTAAAAAATGTGTTATATAATATACTATTTATATTTTTAAAAATTATTTTATAAAATATACTATTTATATTTCAGTTTGTGTTTTTATTTTCACCATAAAGAATTGTAAATATAGTGATAGAATTGTAAACAAAAAAATATAGAAAGAAGGTTGTTGAATTTATTGTAAAAACAATGGCTAAATATTTAAATAAAAAGAAGTATTAAATATGTTATTCATGTTTCTAAACAATTTTCATTTGTTATTAATTTATTGAAAATACAATGGCTAAATGTGTAAATAAAAGAAAGTACACATCTCTACTATCTATGTTTCCAAACATATCTCATTTATTGTAATATCCATTTTTCCAAACATATCTCATTTATTCTAATATATTTGTTTCTAAACAATCCAATTGTGTACTTCAACTTTAATAATATAGATGCTTTACCTTTCATTCAGGTTCGAAAACAGCCCAAGGTTCATCTCTAGCTTTTAGTTGATACCAAGATTAGTATATTGTTGAGTCAAAAACACGCATTATTGCAGTATGTTATAAGCTCTTCGTACAAATATTTACCACTTACTTTTGAACAATTGAGTGTCGGACTAGAGTTAACCATTGCTTATCTAAGATAACCAAAGCACTTTCCTTGGAGCTTATAACATACTGCAATAATGCGTATTCATATTTTTGAACAATTGTGTTTTAACAATGAATTGTTTGGTTATCTTAGATAGGGGAGCTGGCCTGCAGCTAGGGTTTATTTAGGGAGCATTGATCTCCTTGGAGCTCACGGCAACATTGTAAACATAAAAAGTCAGTTTAGCCTCAAAGATATTCTTTCTAACTCTTCCAAAGAAGTAAATATCCTTGAGGTTTTTAACTGCCAAGGCTTGTTGTTATGCACCACTGAAGAACTAGTGGTTTGGAATCCATGCATAGATGAAACCACTTGGATCAAACCAAGAAGTTACTGCGGGAGACACGACATCTTTGCTCTCGGTAAATCCTCGTGCAACAAGTACAAAATCTTGAGGATTGCTCTATATGCACTTGGAGATGTACATATGATGCCACGCCTATACGAAATCTATGACTTTACTTCTAACTCATGGAGGGTAGTTGACCAGACTAGTGACTGGTTCATTCTACGGTTATGGCGTCGGGCACGTGTGTGGATGGAAATACTTACCGGCTTGCTTTTGGTTATACTAGTCAACGGCTGATGGGTATCTTACTAAGATTCGATTTTTCAACTGAGAGATTGAGAAGTATGTATATTCCATTCCTTCTTCTAGCATAAAAATTGTTTTGTCCATGACTAGAGAAGAGAAAAAACTCTGTATGTTAGCTTTCTCGTGACTACGATGTATATGTATGGATGGCAACCAATTCTTATATTACTGGAGCCATGTCATGGAGCAAGTTCCTAACATTGAAACGAGTCTACAACACGGAATCTGTTTTTTATAACTGGGATGTATTCTTCACTTCTCCTCAACTATGCTCCAACTCTGGTCTCTGCTTCAAATCCAACAATGTTCTCTAGGGTAGGTACAAGGAAAGCACCAATCACATGGCTTGTGATTGTCACACTAGGTCTGGTTATGCATTGTCTATCCAAATCCGCATATATTATTTTATAAAAATAAATGCTCGCTTTGCTACTTTATATTATATGTTGAATTTTCATTTGAGTTTAATTAGTATCTCTTCCTTACATAAAGAACACAGTCAAGACATGATAATTAAAGTAAGTAAATTCATACAAAAGCAAATAACAAGATAATTCATCTCTCTTCTTCCTTCCCAGTCTTGTACTCCAAGTAACAAACCTTATCCTCGGGATCAGGAAATGCTAAGTAGGCCTCTCGGTGACTTACATCAGCTTTGAATATGAGCCATCGATGCAATGTATAAAGGAGAGACCACATCCTCATACCAGAGAGGTTATTGAGGATTATTGAGGATCTGATTGCTAACTGAAAATCTGCTCTAAAATCTGCTTAGTGCGGGTTTAAAATGCGATACTTAATAAAGAGATGCTCGCTGCAATAACATTATCCAACTCATCTTCCCAATCATCATCAAGCAATGTCTACATCCTCAAAGTCGTTAGAGACTGCAAGAGAAAGACGAAGATGCCATTCATAGCTTCAGCGACTGCAATTACTGCATCCTCAACAGTTGTGTGTAATTAACATAAAGATTCACATTCAGCTACATCACGCCCACAATATGTTGTAGACAGCCTCGATACAAATCAAATTAGTTTCGGAATTTCGGATAAGATAACGATGAAATCGAATGAGGTTAAGGATACCTGACCTCCTAGACTCCGCTGAACAAGGCAGGAACCAAAGACATTTTAGCTTCCCGGTTTAGGACAATTGTCGGTTAAGCTTTATTCAAACCCGCTGAACCGGAAAGAGTGTTTCATTTGTCTTGTATGACTCTTTTAAGAGTCCCACATCGCTAACAATACAAGAGTGGAAGGCATGAGGAGTTATATAAAAGAAGAGGCTATGCAACCTAACAAATCATACCTTTCTCGGCCTTTTGGCTAAGATCAAGTGTAGTATCTGTTCTTATCAGTTTAATATCTGATATGTGGCCCATCGGGTTACACGATATTAACTCTATTTTTTGAGGGATGAGGCCCATCAAGGTAGCTTGCTATCTGGGTCTCAATGAGTCGCCCATGCGTTGCACTATTGCACGGGCCCGGCTCATCCCGCCATATCTTTAGTTTAAATTTTAACTTCTTTACCCAAATGAAATGGGCCTACGAACTCAAATTTCGACACAAAGCATATAAGATAACGATTTTACAGTCCTGAAAATCATATAAAGTACAGATTCGGGCCAACTCTTGATTTACTGATATCTTATTTTTGATAACCAATCACACAGACGATTAAACCGAAACTAATCATCCTATAACCAATCACACACACTATTAAACCGAAATAACTCACTAAACCATCAATTACAACCTGAGTACCCTACTTTACAATTTACATGCCTGAATCCTCGGTTTCTTCATCTCCCAAAAACAAAAACAAAAAACTAAAGAACGAACCCTATTATCGATATCACCGAAATCGTTGAAACTGAGAAGAGACTTTTGAGGGTTTTTGCTTGATTACATCCGATAATCAATGTCTGTTGTGTCGTTGCATGGAGTTCCTTCTCTTGTTGACGGATCCGACGATGAAGAAGCTACGGAGCGAAACGCGCTTCGAACGGAAGAAGGAGAGTATCTTCCGGATGATTTGCTAGTGGACATACTCTCTAGGGTTCCATTGGCATCACTAGCAAGATTTCGATCGGTATCCAAGAGATGGAAAGCTCTGATCAAAGACTTCAAAATTGACAAGTCTTCTCAAATCATGTTGATTGATTCTAGGGTTTATCTAGTGAACATTAACTTACTTGGAGATCAAGAAAATATTATAAAGGTAACAAGTCAGTTTAGTCTCAACCTCTTTCAAAAGAAGTCAATATTCGTGAGGTTTTTCACTGCGAAGGCTTGTTGTTATGCACCACCGAAGACAATAGACTAGCGGTTTGGAATCCATGCTTAGATGAAACCACTTGGATCAAACCAAGAAGTTACTACAACAGATCTGACATCTTTGCTCTCGGTAAATCCTCATGCAACAACAAGTACAAAATCTTGAGGATTGCTCTACATGGACCTCGACCTGTTTTTAAATTTATGAAGCCGTGCCTATATGAAATCTATGACTTTACCTCTAACTCGTGGAGGGTTGTTGACCAGAATAAAGACTGGTCCATTCTAGGGTTAGGGCGTCGCGACGCGTGTGTGGATGGAAATACTTACTGGCTTGCTTTTAGCTCAAGTCATTACCAGTGGATGGATATTTTACTGAGATTTGATTTTTCAACAGAGAGATTCACAAGTATGTGTATTCCTTTTTCCGGCGGAACTTTTGCTTTGTCTGTGACAAGAGAAGAGCAAAAGCTTTGTATGTTAGCTTGTGTTGCCGACGATATCGTAGATGTATGGATGGTGAACAAGATTGATGATAGTACTGGAGCCATGTCATGGAGCAAGTTCCTAACAGTGAAACGAGTCTATAACAATAACCAATGGATGTTCTTAACTGGGATGAATTTCTTGGTCGACGAGGAGAATAAAGTAATAGTGTGTCCCGGTAAATCTTTGGACTCTGACAGATTCTTACACATTGTGGGAGAGGATAAATACATATATGTGGACCATCATGATGCAGGATCTAGATGCTCACTTCTCCTCAACTATGCTCCAACTCTGGTCTCGGGTTCGGATATTTTATAAAAATAAATGTAGGTTTTGCTGCTTTTATTATATGTTGAACTAGGTGTCTTCCTGCACCATGTGCAGTAAAAAAAAATTAAAATATGTTTTAACAGATAAATATAAATTATATTTAAATTTTTTATTAATATTATAAATTTTCTTTTTCTTATCAATATTTTAGTATAAATTTGATTTAACTAAACATAAAAATAAAGATAAAAATAAAGATAAAAATAAATTGTTTATTTAAAATTATAATTAAGAATATGCAAATATATATTTAAAATTCTAATCTTAGATAGATTTTTCTATCTATTTATTTTAATTAAATATATTAAATAAATATGTAAAAATTGCATAATTTTTAAAAAATTAAAATTAAACAATACTTATAAAATTTGTAGATATATATAAGAAACTAATGATTTACGATTTAATTTTATAATTTTTTTAAAAAATTGTATACATTTTTTTGAAAATTTTATAATTTTAAAATAAATAAATAAATGATATTTCGAAATTTTAAAAATATTTGTAACAGATAAATATGAATTATATTTAATTTTTTATTAATATTGTAAATTTTGTTTTTATTATCAATATTTTAGTATAAATTTGATTTAACTAAACATAAAAATAAAGATAAAAACAATTTTGTTTATTTTAAATTATAATTAAGAATATGCATGTATATATTTAAAATTCTAATCTTAGATAGATTTTTTCTATCTATTTATTTTAATTAAATATATTACATAAATATGTCAAAATTGCATAATTTTCAAAAAAATAAAATTAAACAATACTTATAAAATTTGTAGATATATATAAGAAACTAATGATTTACGATTTACTTTTATAATTTTTTAAAAAATTGTATACATTTTTTTTTGAAAATTTTATAATTTTAAAATAAACAATTAAATGATATTTCGAAATTTTCAAAAAAAAAATTAAAATTAAACAATACTTATAAAATTTGTAGATATATATAAGAAACTAATGATTTACGATTTAATTTTATAATTTTTAATGATGAACAATTAAATGATATTTCAAAATTTTAGATGCCATAGTTGAATATATTGATTTAATGATGATTTATGTATTATTACCATATTCTAAAAAAAATCCAAAATATAAATCAACAATAAGTGTAATATATGAGTTGTTACCATATTTTAAAAACTTTACAAAAATATAAATTAACATTAAATGTAAGTGTAATATATGAGTTGTTACCATATTTTAAAAATTTTACCAAAAATATAAATTAAAATTAAATGTAATTGTCCATGTCATATTAATCTATAAGCCATATCATCAATATTAGTAGCCATGTCATATTATTTTTCTGAAAACGATTGTAGAGATGACATGTGGCAAAATCACTTCTCAAATATAGTATAGGGGATTTTTCATTTGAGTATTGTATCTCTTTTTTTTTTTTTCATTTGAGTATTGTATCTCTTTTTTTTTTTTGAAAAAATGTTAAATTAATTCAAACCAAAAAAGCTGTTTTACACTTTGTGTTACATTGGAATAATTTTTTTTTTAAGAACAGAGGAAAGCTTCAAGAGACTATCTCGTTGCAAACCATTGAGTTAAACCTCCCATGTGCGCGTGGACGCGAATAGAATACAGCCTGTTACGAACGTTCTTTTCCATCATCTGGATCAGCTGACTCGGCGACAGTGGACTTTCTCCATGCTTGCGTTGGTTACGTTCCCTCCAAAGAACATACAAAGTTGCTTGGAACACATATCTCACTATGTAAAACTCTGTTTTGTCTCTGTTTTGAGCGAGCAACAGCTGTATAATCTGATCCCACTGGTTTGTGTAGCGCGAAGCCAGCAGTTTCTGGGTTAAACCTTTCCAAACCTCCTCTGAACGAAACCTTTCCAAATCTGATATTTACAACTGGGATGAATTTCTTGGCAGAAGTTATAGTGTGCCCCGGTAAATCTATGTTATCTGACAGGCTCTTACACATAGTGGGAGAGGATAAACACGTAAAGGTGGACCATCACGAAGCAGGATCTAGATGCTCATCACTTCTCCTCAACTATGCTCCAACTATGGTCTCTCCTTCAAATCCAACAAGGTTCGTTGGGGTAGGTGCAAGGAAAGCACCAATCACATGGCTTGCTATTGTCACGCTAGGTTTGGTTATGCATTATCTATCCAAATCCTCATATGATATATTTTATAAAACATGAAAAGTACGTTTTGCTACTTTTATATATTGATTTTTTTCATTTGAGTTAATTTGTATACCTTCCTTACATAAAGAATTTCATCTCTCTTATTACCAGTCTTGTACTCCGAGTAGTAAACCTTATCCTCCGGATCAGTAAAAACGCTGAGAAGGCCTCTCGGTGAGTTACATCAGCTTGAATATGAGCCATTGATGCAATGTATAAAGGCGACCACATCCTCTCACACCAGAGAGATTATTGAAAACATTCATTGTGTGAAACACACTGAAAATCTGCTCTACAATTTGCTTAGTGCGGGTTTGAAATACGATACTTGAAGAGATGCTTGCTGCAATGACATTATCCTAACTCATCAAGCATTTCATACAGCATAAAATTCGAAACGTTTTCTACTTGGCTTGATCCTCCTGAGTAGCTTGCATAATCACTGGTAACCTCCTCCTCAGAAACATCCATATTAGGAATCTAACTTGTTCTTATTATATATTTCTGGCTTCAGGCTAACTCCTATAATCAATTTTTTTTTTAAATTATAAGGGTTAAAAGCCATGAATATCTGGACCTGCTTTGTCACTTGCTAAGCATGTTACTGTTATATATGTCACTTGCTAGTTGCTACATTGTAGTGTGCCAAGTTCAGAACATTGTTTAGAAAAAAGTATATCAAGTCTGTCATCACTCCATAACAAAAGACGACATTGTTAACAAGATAAACACAAACCAGCATCTAGTAAACAGTTTTTGCCTAGCACCCAAAATAGTCTCTGTGGGATCGCATTTAATAAAGTAAGTGCCTTTCATGCGCTTCACACGGAGCAAACAAGATCAACGCAGACTAACCAGTTCTGGCTAAAGCTCTCAACTTTCCCAGTCGAATCAAGATGACTGTGCTAATACAAATCGAACCCATCAAGCTGAACCTGGCAAGACAACGACTGGACAATCCCCTCTTCTTCCGTAGCCGATTCCGGTGAACACGCAAGGACCAAATACCACTCCTATTGGCTTCAGGTTTAGGACTATTGTCGGTTTTAAAATTTTGTTCAAACCCGCTGAATCGGAGAGAGTGTTTTCATTTATCTTGTATTGCGCTTTCTAAAGTCCCACATCGCTAACAATGCAAGAGTGGAAGGCATGAGGAGTAGTATAAAATAAGAGGCCTTGGGACTGAACAAATCATACCTTTCTCGGCCTTTTGGCTAAGATCAAGTGTAGTATCTGTTCTTATCAGTTTAATATCTGATATGTGGCCCATCGGGTCACACGATATTAACTCTATTTTTTGAGGGAGGAGGCCCGCTAAGATAGCTTGCTATCTGGGCTTTCACGAGTCGCCCATGCGTTGCACTACTGCACGGGCCTGGCTCAGCCCATCATACCTACAGTTTAACTTTACTCTAATAGTAACCCAAGCAAAGTGGGTCTGTGAGCTTAATGTTCTATCCAAAATATTTGAATTATGATTTTTACAGGCCTGATAACATTCTTTTTTTTTGCGGCCACGGCCTGATAACATTCTAAGCATTTTGTCTCGCTATTTCATATGGCATCTAGATTTGTATGCCCTGTGTATATATAAACTTAATTTCAAAATCAAGTTTCTTAATTTGATTATTAGTATAAAAAAGATTTTGATCCATTATCTGCATCCCATAAAAAACTAAAACAAAAAGTATATATATATTAATACATTGATTACTAATAGAAAATGAAAATTTATAATTTATAATATTGATGTAAAATTTGTGTCAAATTTAATAATTTAACTTTTCTTATTAAAATAAACATTAAAAATGTTAGGTATATAATTAGGCATATCAACTAGTTGAAACTTTATTTATATCCGCTGCCGGGGCTAATTCTTGATTTACTGTATTTTTAAAAAAACTAATCATCCTATAACCACACACGATTAAACCGAAATAACTCACTTAACTAGGGCTGGGCGTTCGGATACCCATTCGAGTTTCGGTTCAGTCCATTCGGATTTCGGGTTTTCGGGGTCAAAGATTTCAGCCCCATTCGGATATTTTAAATTTCGGTTCGGGTTCTGTTCGGATCTTTGCGGGTTCGGTTCGGGTTCGGATAACCCGTTTAAAATGTTTTCAAATTTTCAAAATTCATACTTTAAATTTTCAAAATCTATAAGAAAGATAATATATTACATATAAATTTTCATAACATATATGTCAAAATACCTTAATTTAACATATAAATTGGTTTTCTTTGAATATTTGGATAAAGAATCAATAGATATTTAACTATTTTGCTGTTTTCAGTATACTTTAGCTATTTTAAACATTTACTTTTGACTATTTGCATATATTTTCCGAGTATTGGAAAACTTAAAGGTATCTTATATTTTTTTAATATTTTTAATATACATTATATATAAAAATAATGTATATATTTAAGTAAATAAATTTATTTCGGATACATTCGGGTACCCAAAATATTTCGGTTCGGATCGGGTTTGGTTTCGGTTCTTTAAATACCGAAATTTTGAACCCGTTCGGATATTTAATCAATTTCGGTTCGGGTTCGGTGCTACTTTTTCGGATCGGATTCGGTTCGATTTTTTGGGTTTGGATTTTTTGCCCATCCCTACACTTAACCATCAGTTACAACCAGATTACCCTACTCTACATGCCTGAATCCTCGGTTTCTTCATCCCAGAAGAACAATATCTACTGAACCCCAAAATCGTTGAAATTGAGAGGAGATTCTTGAGGGGGTTTGATTGATTACAATCCAATAATCAATGTCTGTTGTGTCATTTCACGGAGTTCCTTCTCTTGTTGACGAATCCGACGATGGAGAAGCTATGGAGCCAAATTCGTTTCGAATCGGATCAGAAGAGTATCTTCCAGAGGATTTGGTATTGGACATACTCTCAAGGGTTCCACTGGCATCTCTAGCAAGATTTCGATCGGTATCCAAAAGATGGAAAGCTCTGATCAATTATGTGAGATTCCAGAAATCCTCTCAGATCATGTTGATTGATTCTAGGGTTTATCTAGGGAACATTAATTTCCTTGGAGCTCAAGAAAAAATTGTAAACATAACAAGTCAGTTTAGCCTCAAAGATCCTCTTTCAAATTCTTCCAAAGAAGTCAATAATATCCGTGAGGTTTTTCACTGTGAAGGCTTGTTGTTATGCACCACTGAAGACAATAGACTATTGGTTTGGAACCCATGCTTAGATGAAACCACTTGGATCAAACCAACAAGTTACTACGAGAGAAGATCTGACATCTTTGCTTTCGGTAAATCCTCATGCAACAAGTACAAAATCTTGAGGATTGCTCTACATGGACCCAGACCTGCTTTTGAATTTATGAAGCCGCGCTTATATGAAATCTATGACTTTACCTCTAAGTCATGGAGGGTTATTGTACATGATGAGACTAGAGACTGGTCCATTCTAGGGTTAGGGCGTCGCGGCACGTGTGTGGATGGAAATGCCTACTGGCTTGCTTTTAGCTCAATTCAACACCAGTGGATGGATATCTTACTGAGGTTCGATTTTTCAATAGAGAGATTCACAAGTACGGATATTCCATCTTCTAGCAAAACTTTTGCATTGTCTGTGACTAGAGAAGAGCAAAAGCTTTGTTTGTTAGCTTGTGTTGCCGCCGCTGACGATGTAGATGTATGGATGGCGAACAAGATTGATAGTACTGGAGCCATGTCATGGAGCAAGTTCCTAACAGTGAAACATGTCTATAACAATAACCAATGGATGTTCTTAACTGGGATGAATTTCTTGGTCTACGAGGAGAATAAAGTGATAGTGTGTCCTGGTAAATCTTTGGACTCTGACAGATTCTTGCACATTGTGGGAGAGGATAAATGCATACAAGTGGACCAGCATGATGTAGGAGGATCTAGATGCTCACTTCTCCTCAGCTATGCTCCAACTTTGGTCTCTATTTCAGATATTTTATAAAATAAATGTTGGTTTTGCTACTTTTTTTTTATTTGAGTTTAGTATCTCTTCCTTTTACATAACCAAAAGAAACAGATAGTGTTTTTGGTTTAGGTAAGCCGAAAAAAATACAGTGAAATCATGATAATAAGAGTAGGTAAGTTCATAGAAAAACACTATCTGTTTTCATCTTATGAGTTTCAAAAGAGTACATGAAGCAGCCATGATCATATATAGAAGAGAAGATGAGTTACAGCTTGTAAATTTAATATTGTTAATATTGTTTGAAAAGAAACATTAAATAGACTAATCACTAATCTGTTAACTTAGATTTGCACAGAGCTTGGAACATAATAGCCCACAAGATTGTCAAGCCGTGAGTGTGGAGCTTCTATGCTCTCCGCTTTTCTGAAATGCCCACTCTCCCAATCAATGATGTATGTCTCAAAAGATTCTTCGCAACTATCAAAAATTACAAAGGTCTTACTCTCCTCGTCGATCAAGAAACTCCCAAACAGAGAACGACAATTGAGTCGTTTAAACGTTTCAAATTTGAATAACTTGCTCCAGGACACAGCATCGGGCTCAATCTTATCCGTAACCCAAACATCAATAGTCTCAAATATTCCACCCCGTGGTTTAAACAACACTGCAAGCTTCTCTTCTTTAACGGAAGATAGAGAGACATTGCATCCATAAGTAAAATCAAATGGTAGAGGCAGACGCGCTCCAAACCTCTCTCTAGTAAAATCAAAACAGAGTAAGTAACAATTTTCTGAGTCTCTACCTTTAGCAAGCCAGTAAGTGTTCCCCTTCAAAGACACGCCAGGTTTCTTATACTCTATTAAACTGCTGTGAAAAGCTTCGTCAGGGGTCTTCCATAAGTCACAACTCAAGTCGTAGATGTCTACGTGGATGACAATATTATCATCGCTGCTTAACCTAAGGACTTTGTGGGTACGACGACATGATTTATCGTATCCAAAAGCAAACATCTCATAAGAACGTTCTGTTGGGTTTTTAATCCATCTTCTTTTACCCCAATACGGGTTACAAACCACAAGCCCACGTTTGTTGTTGCCTCTACATAGACACAGAAGTAAACCGTTGCAATGAAAGACATGATGTACAGAGACTACTTGATCTGACTTTTCTCGTGTACTAAGTATACCGTTACGGTTTATGGATGGATCAAAGTTTTTGTCGTGAAAGTCATAAAATTTGACGCTAATCAAATGATCTTTGGTATTCACCGTGATCACAAGAACCTCCTTATCTCGTTGTGATGCTGCTGTTTTCTCAATGTGTTTATTGGCAAATCTCTCATCTTTAGATAACACGTTCCATTTTTTACAAGTAGATCGCACTGCTCCAATAGATTTCAACAAAACCCTAGAGAGAATGTCCTCTAGCAAGTCCACAGGAAGATCGGATATCATCATCGTCTTCATATTGTTTCAAGCTTAGATCGATGAACACAAATAGGCCTTGATCAATCCTCCAAGACTCCTTTTCTTTTTCTCTCTGTACGTTTCTTTTCTAACCCAGAGATGTTAAACTACTTAAAAAGCTGAAAATTAAATGTTTTAAAAAAAAAAATTTGAGAAAATCAATTATTTAATTCAACATGGATATTGTTCTTTTTACAAAATTAAAAATTAATTATTAAAATTTATAAAACTGGTAAACAATCTTACTTGTAAATATATTGACTTCAAAATTTAATTTAATTGAATATAAATTTACGGTTTTATTTTTTTAGTATCAGTTTTAAATATTTTTTTACTGACAATTATATACTTTTATATGAATAAATCTTTTAAATTGAAATTTTGGATCTATTTTGAGACGTTGTGAGATATATTGTTCTTTTTTAAGGACTCTTAAAAAGTTCTCACAACTTTTTTGGAAATTGAAATTAATTTAATATTTTAAGAACATTTAATACTCATATGATGGTTTCCCACTAAAAAATTAAAAAATTATTTATATTATAGAGATTATATTTTATATACTTTAAATAATGAAAAATTTATTTCTAATCCTGTTGATATAAATTTATATAGTATATTCTATAAAAAATAATTTGATAGTTTACAAAATCTGTGATAAAAATATTTCATAGTAATTTTATTTTTAAAATATAAATTTTTAAATTTTAATATTTATATAAAATCTGTAACAAAAGATAATTATTAATTGCAATATTCATTTTTGATTATAAGATATACATATTGCTAAGAAATCTGATTTCTTTCTTACATAATAATTAATTCTCTTAATTTGTTTGGTTGTTGGTATTTGATTTTTCATTTATTTAATTAAGAAGTTTCTTTAAAAACTAATATTAGAGTTACCTAATCTAATCTATATTACCAAACAAACAATTTCAAATTATTTATACTGTATGTGTATATATGTCCAATGAGTCCAATAAATATTTTTTTCAATTTCAAACAAACAATATGATTGTATTTTTAATAATTATTAATCTCTTACAATGTCCATATATGCTTTATAAATAATTAGGCTTTAAATATTGAACGAATTATATTAATGGAACATGTGAGAATTTTGTTAAATTTTTTTTTGCCTTTAAATCAAATAATAAAGTGAATAAGGTAATTTTATGATTGAAAACAATTATAAGATTACTTTTGGTTCATTTATTACTATTTAGAGAGAGAAATATATATTTAGCAGAAAATATGTAAAAAAAATAGGAAAACATTAGAAAAATTAATAAAAAGAACAAAATAATAATAAAAATAAAATAAAAAGTCAAAAAGATGTGTAAAATGTGTTGAGAAAGTTAATGTGATAATTACATATATAATTTTACAATTATTTGTTATTACTAAATATTTATCAGTTATTTTTTATCAAATTTATGAAAAATTTACCACATTTTATACATTATAATATTTATATCCACGAATTCGCGGGTAACCACCTAGTAAATATTATTCTTAAAGACTAAGATGAAATCGAAACAAAATACATAAGATAGGGATAAATCAGAAATAAGTTCAATACAATAAACATACTTCTCAAACTACGAATTCATGATAGTAGTGACTCCTTGAGGGCATCGTCTGCATGAGCCTCTCGACGACTCTATGTGCTCTGTACTGGATAATGGACCCAAAGACTATGATTTTCACCATCTTCCACAACCGTATCTGTTCTCTTAGTTGGTTGTTGAAGAAGGCCATAAATATGGATAAAAGGCCTTCGGAGACCCCTAGCATATCCATCCTTCGATCCAGCGTTGATAGCACAACATATTACGCCAATAACCACAAGACACAAACAGTAGCATAACTATCAGCCGATTCAGAAAGCACCTCGAGTTATTCAGTTAGGAAGTCGACGGCTGATGAAAGAAGCCACACTGGACTCCTATGAACAGTACGCCATGGTTTTGAGGTATTTGTGGCGCTTCTTGGTCTGCGTCAAAGGTCCTAGCGAGGTAGAACGCATGAGCTAGTTATATAGCAATTGAGAAATCAATTAAGTAATTTTTGCTTATGTGTTGTTCATAGGTGAAGTTTCAAAAAAATGTTATACTTTAATTGATTGATTACTTTTATTAATTATTTATTTTAATCAGATCTAAAAATAAAATGTAACTCTATAACCCATTAATGTTAAGTTAAAATATAGAAAACAATCAAATAATAAAATAAAACAAATCAGCAAATTTGATATGAGAGATATAGAAGCTTTTGGGTATTATTTGTGAGCCACACAAAAAACAATTTTTTCTCTCTCTCTCTCTATCTTTAGATATGTTATTTAAGTTTTTAGGTATTATAATAAAATAAAAAATAATTCCACAACCAATTACATGATCCACTTTTATTATTGTTTTTATGTACGTAAATTTTATAGTGACTTAGATTTATGTTGTTAAAATATCTTAAATCTCACAACATGTAAAAAAAAGATATTGAAATTTTTATTATCAAATTATTTATCTTATTAAATCAGACACATTGCACCGGACCTAACCTTTATTTGGCATGTTTTAAATTAGATACACATTTCTATTTTATAATTAAATCTACATTAAATCATTAATATATTTTTATACTACTATCCATATTTCTAAACAATACACTTTTTATACTACTATTCATGTTTCCAAACAACACTATAATTAAAATTATGTCCAAACAATACAAAATATTAGATCTAATATGATTTCAAATCTTTCAAATTATTTAGATAAATTAAATAATTAAGTAATTCAAATAATTTATAAAACAACGAAAAATAATAGAACTTATTTTTACAGGTTAAATACTACAAAAAACTTTCAGTCAATAATAGATCAATTAAATTAACAGATTATTTAATTTGTATTTCCTAAATAATGGTTATATATTTAAGTAACATAATAATCCAATAATGGTTATATATATATATGTAAACATTATACATTGTACAATAAATATAATAACAAAACTAACTATGAAAAATGTTCAAAATATATCTAAAGAAAAATGCTTAACATTAATTGTTAACAACAAATTTAAACCGATTATAACATAAACCAAATTATTAACAAGATAATTACACAAAAAATTCTAATAAATTAATTAAGATATAACATAATTTTAATGGTTTAAACCCAAAAATAAGAGAATTAAATATAATTTTTTAATTTATAATTAAACCTACATCAAATTACTAATATTCATTTCTTTATACTACAGTGAAACCTTTATAAATTAACAATGTTAGGACTACACCAGAATTATATTTTTTATTAATTTATAGAGATTATTAATTTATCGATATACCAATTGAACCAAAAACTCAATTTGGAACTATAAAATTATATTATTTTAGAAATTTTAGTGTGTATTACTTTATAGAGTATTAATTTAAAGAGGTTATATTGTACTATTCATGTTTAAAAACAATACAATTCTCGTTTTATACTACAATTCATGTTTCCAAACAACACTATAATTAATATTATGTCCAAACGGTACAAAATATTAGATCTCATCTTTTTAATAATTTAAAAAAAAATTCTTTCAAATTATTTAGATAAATTAAATAATTAAAAATTCAAATAATTTACAAAACAACGAAAATAATATAACTTATTTTTACAGGTTTAAATACTACAAAAGAAAACTTTCAATCAATAATAAATCAATTAAATTAACAGATTATTTAATTTATATTTCCTAAATAATGGTTATATCATTTATTTAAGTAACATAATAATTCAATAATAGCCATTGCATATATATATATATATATATATATGTTGTACATTGTACAATAAATATAATAACAAAAGTAAAATATGAAATGTTCAAAATATATGTTATCTAAAGAAAAATGTTTAACACTAATTGTTAACAACAAATTTAAACCGATTATAACATAAACCAAATTAGTAACAAGATAAATTACACAAAACAAATTACACAAAACAATTCTAATAAATTAATTAAGATATATAAAAATGAGTAATATTGAGAGATGTTCATAATTTTCCAACTTTTTTTTTTTTGAAAATGAAAAAAAAAGTTAGAAATTATGTTCCAGTTCTGTCCAGCGATGAGGCAGTTTTAGTTTCTTTATTGTTGTTTTTCTGCGCCTGCGTGTCTATCATGTCCTACAAAATCATCAAAGATTTTCCAATTTTGTTCACTGACAGAAGCAGGCGGTCCTCTCATTTTTGTCAAAGAAATTGTAGAGGTGTTGTAATGATTCAGGCATCTGTTTATGTTTTCTGAGACATTGGTTATTGGTTATGTAAGTGTTATACTATGTTATGGTGTACAATGTTGTTGAGAAGCTGAAACTAGCAGGAGAAGAAAAACAGTTCTTCGCCATGTACGTACTCGGGCGTTGTTGGCGGAATAGCAACCGATGGAGCAGCTATGGTTCATCCGTAATGTAGTAGTGTGTCAATTTGAGAACATTGTTGAGAAAAAAGTATATCAAGGACCTGTTCATCACTCCATAATAAAACGAGGGCATTGTTAAGAAAAATAAACACAAACCATCATCTAATAAGCATGTACTAACTACAAGTAACAACACAGAGCATAAAGAGAGCGCAACAGTGATGAATTACGATGCAATATAAAATTGATTTTAAGTGAAAGGCACGCAGAGTATTGTTATAAGCTCACGACATAACTATTTAGAAGTCAATTTTGACACAGTTTAGTTTCTCAGTCTCTCTCTTCACTGCCACAATCACACTTGCTCTTATTCAGATTAGCACCGCACTTCAAGCACATTCCTTTACACTGCATTCATTCCCCAGCATTCAAAATGTTTGATACCTTGTGCTCTGCTTTCTCTGAATACTTCCTCAGTAGACATTATTAAGATTAGACGCTGATTGCTAATTGGTTGGGTTTTTGCTTAACATCCAAAACAATCTCTGTAAATAAAGTAATTGCCTTTCCCACGGAGCAAACAAGATCACGCAGACTAATCAGTCTTACAACCAAGGCTTTAGCTCTCAACTTTCCCAGTTAAATAAGCACATAACGATCGAATCAAGCTGACTGTGCTAACCAAAACCAAACCGATCAAGCCAACGACTGAACAATCCTCCTCTTCTTCCGTGGCCGATTCCAGGTAAAATCTGCTTCAAATACGCAAAAAAAAGATTCAAACTTTCGAATGAGATTAAGGATACAGAGCACGAGAATGGAAAATCTGAGAAACTTGGCTGCTTCTTCTCAGACTCGGCTGAACCAAAGAGTTGTTTGGCTTCAGGGTTTAGGACTATTGTCGGTTAAGCTATTCAAATCCAGAGATTGTTTTATTTTTGTACATATTTACTCTTTTCAAAGTCCCACATCGCTTACAATAGAAGAGTAGAAGGCACGAGGAGTAGTATAAACGACGATGCCACGCCTCTTTACAAATCATACCTTTCTCGGCCTTTTGGCTAAGATCAAGTGTAGTATCTGTTCTTATCAGTTTAATATCTGATATGTGGCCCATCGGGTCACACGATATTAACTCTATTTTTTGAGGGAGGAGGTCCGCTAAGATAGCTTGCTATCTGGGCCTTCACGAGTCGCCCATGCGTTGCACTATTGCACGGGCCTGGCTCAGCCCATCATATCTTCAGTGTTAAATTGAGCTTTTTTATCCTAAAACTAAATGGGCTTAATGGTCCAAAACAGGCCGACAACTATGAAAAATGGTTTTGTTTTCTTATAACAATTATAAGCATTTCGTGTCTTTGATAATCTATCTAATTAAGCTTTCGAAAAAAATAATTAAGGTGCTGTCACTAATGAGGTAGTTTTTGTCCTTTTGTTTTTGTGCTTTTTGCTCTTTACATATCTGGCACTTGCTTGTCCATCGTCTTAAAAAATAATCAAGCCTGTTCCTGTTTTGTTCATTGACAAGAAGCAGGCTGTCTTCTCAGTTTTGTCATTGAATTATAGATGTAGAGGTGCTCTAATGATCTAGGCATTTTTGTTTGTCTATCTTATGTTTCTCAGACGTTTGTCATGTATTTGTGGACTATGTTTTGTGTACAATGTAGTATTATTATAAGCTCACCACGCAAAGTATTGAGCAGTCACTTTTGACACAATTGTCTTCTCAGAGAGTTAAGTGGTGAATACTACCGTATGTACTAGTGCATTGTGTGTTCTTTACAGAGGCTAACATGAACAGTAACTTGCTTATCTCAGCAAACAAAATAAGCCAAAAAGTATGAAGAGCAATGGGAATGAGATCAATGCTTGCTTACATACTCAACAAAGAACAATCTAGCACGACAATTCTGAAAATCTGCAACTAATTTCATTGTTGTTGTGTTGTATACCATTCACACTGAATGATGAGCTTGAAGTAAGTTTTAGCCACTGCAGATTCTCTTTTGATTTTTTTTTTGGTACAAACGAGTGTGAGTTTTATACCAGTAAACCGAGAAAGAAGAAGATACAAATCCAAAAAAAAAAAAGTAGTTCTCAGGGTCTAGTTTCTAAGACCCTCTTTCTGTTGCATTTGCTTTCTCAGGTTTCCAAGAGGCCCATATCCTTTATCCTTCTCTTCACTGCCACAATCACACTTCCTCTTATTTAGATTAGCACCGCATTTCAAGCACATTCCTTTACACGCAGGATCGCATATAGCATTCATCGTGATCTCTAAATGCACCAAGTCTCTTATATGCTTTGATATATCTACCTCTTTCACCTCTGGCGGAAAATGGAGCTTATCCTCCCAGTCTATCTCATCATCATCATCATCCTCATCTTCTTCTCTGTCGTCCATAGAGAAGGAATTGGCTTTGTCATTACCGAACGTAAATCCTAGATCAATGACATCCGGTTCTTCAACCGCCTCTTCGGTTAGTAGCAACGAGAAGTTGGAGAAGATGCTCTCACCTGCTTCCTCACCACATCTTCAAACACATAAGAGAAAACACCAGTAAACACAACAAAGTTGATGCAACGACAATGACAAACAAAGAAGCTTTGACGAGTTCATAAGAAAGCTACCTGTTGCATCCAAGTGTGATAACAGTTCTGACAATCCCATCGAGTCTCAGCTTCTTCTTCTTCCTTACGACATCAACCGAAACTTGAACTGGTGTCCCCTCCGGATAATCCTTCACATCTTTCGTCACTCTTAGCCCCATTGAAGAAGCTCTCTTCTTCGACACCTCAGTGGACAGCTTCCCCAACCCAAGCCTCTCCAAAGTGGTACAGTATTCCACATGTGTAACTGACGCATTTCTCCTATACATAACCGAGCCTTCCCAAGGCGAACCGGTATCCTCAACGTCCTCCTGATCTTCCCAATCAATATCCATTGTGCTGTTCTCTGTAAAAGACTCAGGACTAACTAATATCTGACTCTTTGCTAGCCTATGAAGCTTATGTGGTCCCGCAAACAAGTAACTGATGTGCTTCTTGATACCAGTGGTAAATCTAGGGTAGCTGATGGAAGAACATAGAATTAGGGTAGGTCCTTCGAGTATCTTAAAATTTGGGCATGATCGATTGGTCTGTGGCAAAGGGGGAGCTACACAAGATGAAGAGCAAAGCAGAGACATTTTTTACCGCACTTGTCAAGCTATCATACTCGTATAAGACTGAGAGTAGAGATAACACGAGGATGGGGAACAAGTAGACAAGACTCAAGTACCAGCCTTTCACAACACCTGCAAGAAACATATGGTATTGCAGTGTTAAGAGACAGGAAGAATTAACTAAAGAGATTCTAGTAAGCATTTTGTCGAACACCTGCTATGCGTCATTTCATATAGATAAAGGTCACACCTTTCGACTTCCAAATTTACAGCCCGATAAACAAAATGATGATCGAAATTTTCCAAATTGTTGAGTGTAACAGAAAAGAGAAAAGAAAAGGGTTTAAGGTACGAGATTGCTTACGGATAAAACTCGCTTCAGGACGGAACTGTGTTCCTCTTCTTTATCACTTTAGAGAGGAATCCTTAATTTTATATGCTTGGACAACGTCTTGAAGAGAACAGCTCCCTCGTCGTTTATCTTAAACCCCCACCCAATCCACTCCTCACTCGGTCCAATTCGGTTCAAATTCCCGGTTTATGCTAACCAAACCAAATTGAAGTGATTTGGTTGGGGTAGTTTGGTTTCTGATAATTCTATTGAATTTAAATGAGTATTTGTTTTTGGTAATATTTAGTTTAAATTGATTTTGGTTAGTTCTGAATAAATTGAATTATTATTTATTTGAAATTTTGGATATTGGTTAAAAGTAAACTAAACAAATCTGAAAATCGAACTAATCCAATATCATACCAAACATGAATTTTAAAAAGTGCATGAAACTGAACCAAATTCATCATCAAACATGAATCGTTTTGGTTTTTTTTTTTTTATATTGTATCATTTTCATTTTGATTTAACTGGATTCAATTCTATAGACTGGGAAATCGAGCTATGTGTCTACAGAGAATCATGCAACGATCCAACAATCCAACTGCAATGCATGCGGTAATATGGTACATGGCGGCGGCAAAAGCTGTGAAGAGGAAACAATATTGTAAAAACTTACAATATAGTTAGATTACTAATGTAGCTTTCTATGCATAGATTCTGTGTTTTTCATTTTTGTTTTTAGATCTTTGTTAACTCAATATATTCTTTTATACTAACATAAGGTAGCGTTGTTCCTAAATGCCTCATTGACCCTTCTCGAGATCGTGTGTTCTATCTTGATTTTCTCGACATTGGTATTGATGCTTTTGGGAACGATCATACTTCAAACTGGTAAGGAAGAGACAAATACAATATTTGTGTACTTTACTTATTGGATATGAAAATTATGGATAGTTACATATGTATGGTTGATAAATTATACAGAGAAGATTATCTTCAACTGTATAAAGCTACTCAAAATTAGATTTAGTACATCATTTTTAAGTTTGCAGCTTTATTGCTTTTGCAAAAAGTTGATTAACTATTTTTGCTATATCAAACAAATAAAAGTGAGCATAAAAAAAGAGAGATTAGAGACCCAGAGCACATATCAAACATCAAACTCTAGTCAATTCCAATAGACAAATATCCATTACGAATACGAACTCTAAGAACAAACAATTACAAAAGAACTATAATATAGAAATGAATATAGTGAATAATAAGCTAACATATTTGTTATTTGTAATCCTGAGAACCAATTAAATTTTTTATCACAGATGACATACCAAGTTTACACCACACAAATGTAATCCAAACATTCATTTTATGAAGAACAAAAACTTGTATTCATCAACTGAAACAAGATGTGTAAGTTGTCTCTTTCGAATTGCAAGAATAAATGTCCAATACAGAAACTCTGATGGATTAGAATCCAAACAACATAAAATCAAGCTCAAAATCTCCAAAGCAACAATGACAAATAAAATCAAGAGAAAAGATAGTGAAAAGAACGAGGATCAATTTGGAAAGTTGAATAGATCAATTTACAAACTATACCAAAAGATGTAAACTATATTGATTCATGAAGTAACACTGCAACCTCACTACGAAACTTAGATGCTTATCCCTAAAATCCAATTGACATTAAGCTTTTCCGTTGAAGAGAGTATAAAATAAATTAATTTGAACTGAATTAATTTGAAGAGAATATCATATGTTGTAAATCACACATGAAGTAAAGGTTAAATCTAATGTGTAGTTCTCTTTTAATAGAGAAAATTTCTTGTCAAAATTCCAGCGCTAATTCCTACTATCAAAAGTGACATGTCATGAATGACCCAAAAAATCTCAAACCAAAAGTCTCAAAGCAAATCCAATCTTAAATTATAAAATCCATTCAAACCATAAGTCAAACAAGAACCAAACAACAATAAGCATCATCAAAGACAATACTAAACTGAAAACTGGAAACACATAACAAACAAAACAAAAGAAACACTACACCCATAACAACAATAATAATAATCTCAACCCTCTCTCAAAGCGCATATTTTCATGGCTTAATCTGCCTCAGAATAAGCTGTTTCGAGATGAGCTTGCTCTGCCTCTCTAACTTCTTTCTCAGTCTTCCTCCCTTTCTTCGACTTGTAGTAAACACTCATGAACGTTCCAACAGCTCTGTACTTCTTGCGGCAATGCTCGTACAAGTCACCATCAAACATCCTCCAGAAGCTCTTCTCGTCAAGCTCAGAGACAGCATACTGAGGCTGGAACCCGTGGTTCTCTATCAGCCATTTCTCCATCCTACGCACAGCTTCCGACCCATCAAACTCCTCACCTCTTAGGACAGGACCTGGTGCGTAGTAGACTCCAACGTCAGTGTACATCTGAGCATCTTCCGTGTCTCCTTGTCTCTTCTCGTACTCAAAACCTGGTTCAGGGTAGATCTGTTGCTTGATTGGTGCCTTGTAGAGCTTGTGTGGGCATAGCCAGATTGGATACACCTGAAATAAATAAAAAATACAAACATATTGATTGGCTCTTGGGACGAAACTAATATTACATGTTGTGGTTTCGGGCCTATGAAATTATGGGCTGTACTAAAAAAAAGAGCTTCTACTATACATACCTCCATTTCGCGGTGGACCCATTCAAGAGCATCACCAACTTTGTAAAGAGGAACAAGCATGTCCTGAATAACATGCATATCATGGTAATAGTTTCTGATAGCTTCACCTTGAGTAGCCTTAAGAAGAGAGACCTTCGGAGGCATCAACCAACCAAAGAGGAACCTAAACCAAAACTGATCACCAAAAGGAAGAATCAGCTTCCCTTCCCAGTACAAACACCTCGTGTGCCTGTGGTAGTACTCACGCGTCGGAATGTACTCAACGAACTGTCCCCTTTTCAGCGCGGTCTGCGCATGCTGGTAAAACCACGGCTTGAACCACCATCCCACGTTGTTGATCTTGTTCCCTTTCTTCTTGGCCTCTTCTTTCGACGCATACGTTCCAACCATCATCACACCTTCCGTAGGGTTGTAAACCATGCCTTCGACGAAGTCAGGGATCTTCGACGTGTCACCATCTTTAGGGCGCGAAAGAATCAATGTAGCCTTGAGCTAAGGTTTGTAAGATCTCCTTTAACCGGTATGTAAGTGAGCCTCATGTACTCCTTAACCGGTATAAGCCTGATCTCAGCTAGCAACAAGGAGTCCTAGCGTTCCTTGTGACCAAGGGATCGCGTAGAAGAGATCAGAGTACTCGTTATCCCTCGTGGCACGGACAAGCTCCCCACCAGCTAAGAACAATCTCGTAAGCCTCGACGGTGTCAGCAAACAAACCGTAGAGATGCGAACTACCTTCGATACCGTAACCGTTGATGAGACCACCAACGGTGAGATCATCAAGCTCAGCGACAACGGCGAGAGAGAGGTTCATGGGGACGGTGGCGCGAGAGATCTGTCCCATGTTGACGAGAGGCTCGACTCTGGCGATCATCTTCTCCTTGTTGATCTCGAGGATGTTGCGGAACTCTCCCAAGTCGACCTCGAAGTGGCGAGCTCTCTTGTAGTCCACGTTCCTCATGCCGACGGCGATCCACGGCTTGCGCGCGGTGCAGACGAGACCGTCCTTGCCTGCGTCTCTCTCCTTGAGGCGTTTGACTGACTTTGGCGACGTTCTCGGTCGTGTTCCTTGCGGCGTTTCTCGTAGGATTTGGACTCTGACCACACGTCTCCGAGGTAGATGAGGAAGTAGAGCGTGGCGGAGATGGGAAGGACGACGAAGATGACGATGATCCATCTGAACTTGACGAAGTAGTCAACCCATGTCTTCTTTCTCTTTGGTCTTACCAGCGGTGCCTGAAGATCCGACATTTTGAGTTTTTCCTCTCCTCTCTGCATCAAAACAAAACAAAAGCTTCTTAATGAGTTTTCAGATCCATCATCACTGTACAACTAACTCAATGAGAAACATCAAACCACAAGAATCAAAATATGAATATATATATATATGTGTGTGATCAATCTGTAAGCACTATAGTGTGGGCTCCACGGAAAGAGAGAGATACTGGGTAGAAGACAACTAGACATGAAGTTATACGGTTGTGGAAAGGACAAGGAGACAGAAAGTTTATGGGGTTGGTTCTAGTCCTTAGATCTACACATCTAGTCTTCTTACAAAGTCATCAAAATAATGTTGAGCAAGTTCTGAATTTTTCAAGATGGAGATGGTTAAACTCACATGGTTGACTTGTGGTATGTAGTAAACTATATATCAACAAAGTTAGAGAGATCTAAGAAACGAAAAAAGAGACAATAACTAGAGACTGAGAGAGGGAAAGAGAGTACCTGAAGAATCCAAAGGAGGAGATAGGGGGAGGAGGATAAGTGAAAGTGTCCGGACAGTGAGAGAGGATTGCCTTTATAACTCAAAAAAGGTGATTGATTACAGCCAGCCCGATTCACGTGTACTAACAAAACAATTTGATTTCCCACTATTATTATGATTTTTTTTATTATACTAAAAGTTTAATATTTTGGTCAAAGATTATAAATAAATACCAACCAATACTAAGAAAATTATGCCAGAAAGTAATATCTAAATATGGGGTTTTTTACTTTTCTTATTAACGGCAAAAAATCCAACAATCTGAAAGTTTTTTTTTTTATAAATGTAACTCAAAATATTGATGAGAAAAAGATAGAAAGTGTATATCTTTTAATAGTTTCTATTTCCCATTGGTAGAAATTACAACAAATATAGATTTACAAAGCTGGAAGACATGCATCCAATCAAGGAATATATGTCAAATCTAAGTTTTCTAAATGCATTTTAAGAGTTTATTGTATTAAAATTCCTCTCAATAATTTACAGTGAAAAAGTCCTACATGTTTTTTTTTAAATGTCCCTACCCTGGGTATATGCTTGCTGATCATAATGAATTAAAGATATCTATTTTTCTCATCAGAATTCATATTCGAAAATTATTGGTAGCATTATAAGTGCCTGCATAGTGACGATTGATTTTAAAAATGTATCGTGTAATTTGGTGGAAAGGCGTCAATAAACATTTCTAATGTATAGGCTAATCTATAGCCAATTATCTTTTAATAAGATCTGCTTAAAAGAAATTATGATCTGATTTAGCAAATAGAATATTATGCACTTTAACTTTTGACAATAAAATCATGAGCTTTTGAAAAATGGCACAACATAAAGTAATCAATTGCTCAAAAAGTAATGGTTTTATTTTATTTTATTTTCGTCACCAAAACTTAATTATTTATGTGAGATAGAGAAAGGTTTACAGGGGTGATTGCACGTTTGAGGAGGATATCCAGCTCTAGCAAAATCTCTTAAACTGTATTTTAAATATGCCAACTATTATCATTATGTTTACCATTCCAAACCATATTTCAATGCAAGTAAATATGTAATCGTAAGTTCAAAAAAAAAAAAAAATGTAATCGTAAGTTCTTGTTTCATCTTACAAGATTGTATTCCATTTTGAATGCAAATATATGTATTCAGAAATTTGGAAAATGAAATTTGATAATTTTGTTGACAGAAATTTTAGACTGTAATTCAAAAGATTGGTCTTTGCATGGAGTACAAGAAATTGGGAGCACCAATGTTTGCATCGAAGAAATCAAATTTTTACAGCAGCAGCAATTTTGTTTTTATAGGAAAATCCAATACACGACAATACTATTTGGTCCACGCAAATAAAACCCATGCGTTCTCTCCATCAACAAGTGTGACGAACCAAAATACAAGTGATACAGATTGTGATTTGTAAAAAAGAGGAGCGCGCATAATTGTTCCTCTTTTCCATCTCGTAGTTGTAATTAAAGATATTAAATGACTATTTGCTACATTAAAGAATCAGTGAAGTAACTGAAGTTGAAATGAAATAAAATGAGAGTAAAAAGACAAAAGAGAACGGAGAAACCGAAGAAGAGAGTTTAGTAAAACAAACCTATAAACAAGAACTGTCCACCACATGTGCCTGACGTGATCTCAACTCCTTCACGTGAGTTCTCTCCCTCATCTATGGTGTGGTGTAATATAATCATATACCATCTCTAGTCTCCAACTCTCTCACTTATTAATCCCTTTTTTATATCATGGATTACTGTTTTGCTTCTGTCACTTAGCCTTAATTTAATGCACGTACGATCCCGTCACTATTCTATATGTTTGGTTGCGTATATTCTTTTAATAAATGTAGATCTAACTGCCCTCTTAACGTGCAATTAATTAACAGACATATATAGTGTAAGTTGTGATTCTAGTAATAACAATCAATCATTCCAGTTCCAGCAACATATCTTCTAGTTTTTGTGGCTTTTTCATCAGATGCTACTATCCTACTAACACTTACTAAAAACTAATTACTTCTTAACTACATCACAGAATATGGAATAGCTAACTGAAAACCATGAAGAACTTAACAATCCTCCTAACATGATCTAGCAAAACGAAGTTGAGAACCAAGAAACCATTCAAAAAGAAGAACAAACAGAAAGAAGATAAATTGTACCTTGTTTATACTCTTGGTCCTCTAGGCACATTCATGGCAGAGTATTGCAGTTGTTGTACATGTACCTGAAATATGGACAAAACTAAACTGAACAGCATTATTTCTACTTCCAAGTGTAAACTTCCACCAACAGATTCACAGAGGAATACTTTTTTTTTAAAGCCTTCAAGTTGGTGACTGCTAATAGCAAGCGTCACTACTGTGCTACGTGTTATGGAAAACAGAATCGTTTACTTGCAGAAAGAATAAACTTCATTTGAATGGAGAATAAATTCTCCATGTACTATATAAGAAACCACTGGTATACACGTTGATTCACTGTTGCAAGAGATTGTGTGAAATATATCCTAAAACTTTCTGCCGCCAATAAGTGCCCCTCTTCTAATGACATGCATACAAATGGCACTAGAATGTAAACACAAAACTGCGACTTCGTTATAAGCCATCTCCAAGGTCGACAAGAGAGAATGAACCGACCTGCCGTTAAATAAGGGACTTTGGTCAGTCAAACAAAAATGGGGTACTAATGAATGCAAACAGCAGAACTGGAAGCTGGACTATGTCATATCAAATACAAGACTCCACCAGACCATTAAGCAAATCTCACACACAATCATTACAGAACACTACATTCTATTTGAAGTTTCTACTATAAACTGAATGCCAGGTTCTCAGTATTTCCCAATTCCCATTTACAGACGTCGGTTCATTATTTTCAACTTACGTAGTTTTATCTAACTGACAATTTTTCGTGTTTCAGTATTGATATGAACTAATGAAAGGCTAAAACAGAAACTATGCCAGCTAAAACACAGTTGAAGATTGCAGGTTTGGTTCTCAACTATATGCAAAGATTCCATTTATCTATTCAAGTGAATTTCAACTGATATTGGAAACGATAGGCAGAACTTACGAAGTTTCCATTTCTAGGTTCCGAGACTTACGTTGGAAAAATAAATCGCTAGTGATCACAACACCATGTTACGGGTTGAAGAAACTTGAGCCGCCCATGTTAATAGCAACGAGCACCAATACAGAAGTGATTACACTGAACCACAGTAATGCTAATCCTGATATTAGAAAGCTCAATAGTTTTAGACAAAGCAACCATGGAAGCAAATCATAATAAGACAGAACCTCGATTTACCTCCATCATCAACGGAGCTTCTATCAGAACTCGGGCTTTTCACTTCCAAATCTGATATGCCCCCATTTCCAGAGTCGTCCGGTTGAGATTTTGAGTCCGTTGTAGCCTTTGAGGATACTGGTGACACGCTTTCTTCACCTTCATAAAGTTTGTTCCCAGCTTCTGATGAAACTATGCCTTGAAATTCCTCGCTTAAAATTAATGCAGACAGCACATTCATAAACGATTCTTGACTAAGATCATCAGAAGGAATCTTATCGGTCTGCACGAATGAGCTAGGCTCTTCAGAATCAGACATTTCATCATCCGAAGCATCTGCATTAATGGCTTTTGCATTGCGTTTATCATCTTCTTCATCCTCCACGTATGCTTTGTATGTAAGCCGCAGTAGTATTTCTCCAGCAGATCCCTTTCCGAACAAACTCCAACCTCCTTGCAAAACAACAAATCTGTCTGTAGGAACCGTATCTGGCAGTGATCCGAGAGCAACCTGGATGCATAATTAAGTAATAAGGTTAGTACTAAGGTTATGCAAACAGCATATAAGGTCAGAGTAAGGTTATTCAGACAGAAAATAAGGTTAGAATAAGCTTATGCAGACAGCAAAAGTGATTAATTCAGAGATTCTCGGATTAGACAAGTAACAAATCGGCTGACAGTGACAAGTTATCAGAGTAGATGCTGAGTACACAAACTGCAGCATCAATAAATAATTACATGCGCTGTCAGGTTTTTGTGCATGAACATGTAAATTGGTCGCATACAACCTGAAGATGGAATTGTGCCAAGAAATAGTTATGTGAATATTTGTATACTGACAAGGAAGATCGATAACCTATGGGGTGCGTAACCTGAGCAATCAGACACAAACTTTTACGAGAGGTGTGACACGCTCACATAATACCAGGTATTATACTAATACAGTAAAGTCATTGTCCGTGCAGTAACTGACTGTTCAACGACTGTTTTCTTACTCGTTCAGTCACATATATTTTAATTTTTACATCAAACTAAAAGCAGGCTCCTATATTATCAGAGCATTGGTGCTAGTTCTCAAACTCATCTTCTCACTTCAAACCCTTTAATCAAAATACAGTGCAGAGAATAAGGGGAAGAAAGTGGATAATGTTTTTATTAAACAGTGAATTACAGAGTAGCCGACACTTAGCAAACATAAATAAAGCATGACACAGAAGTAGACAACGATCATCTTGAGAAATCATTTCATACAACATATCAAGCATGTTCTATGCAGCTAACAAACAAAATAAAAGGAAAGATGATTTACCTCTCCGGTGCCAATAGCCATATCGGCGAATCCAAGACAGTCATTGACTTCAATTTGTAATACTTGTTCTCTAGGATTTGAAACAAGAAATTGGAAGTCCTGAAAAATATTTATGATACAGAAATATTCTTTACAACTTTAGCGAATTAAACACAAACTAATTCACAACCAGAATATGAATAAGCCTGTGAATAAGCCATTGAGATATTTAAGCACTTTACCTGATTCCAGATTGGCTGACCAGGAGCCCCAATCACAGTAGTTTGGCTATTCTTCTTACTGCGGATAACTTGATCACCCATTCGTAATATAACATATGGATCCGTTCTACCTATTACAAAATATAAAGAAAATGTTATTAATGGAGAACAAGTTAAGTGATGAAGAATATGTGATGGATGCCTAAGTATAACTAATTTTTGTTGCTCAACGTATTCGAATGAATCTGGGGGTATATAGAGACACTAAAATAACACAAACAGCCAGAAAATAATCAATGGAAGAAGAAATAAAATATGGAGGGAATATAAGTTACCAGAGAACATGTATGGAAGTTTCTGGGCATTTACAAGAGTAACAGACAGTTCCCCAACAAAATCCTTGTTCCCTTCCTGCATGTCTCCAGATTTTAGGTCTTCTGAAACAGGTCCAACAGCTTTTCCTTTCTGGAAATCCAAGACAATTTTCTTTGGCCGTACAAATAAGCGAGGCAAATCTTCTGTCAGCAGTTTGGTCAAGAACCTGAAAGAGAGAAAGCAGAGAAAAGAGGGAAGAAACTGATATATCAGAGCATCGAGGAGGGTGAACAATCTAGAGAGAGAAAAAGCTAAAAGAATACCATTATCAGATCAAATTATCCAGTACTGAAACTTAAACTATATGCTCCCAAAATTCGGCTAAAGGAGGTTACGGAACTCATATCTACAACTATATACCTCATCTAAACAGGAAACAATTTTTTCAAGTACATAGCACATAAACCAATGCAGCATTGAACCATTGGCTGAAAAAAACAGTTACGTTCAGCAAACCAGATGCATGAAGATAAGCATAGTAGGACTTACATTGATAGAACAGGAATTCCTGATGTTATCATCCGAAGCATTCATGCAAAAAGAAGAAAAATATATGAGCAATTATTACTCATGTCCATCCTTCAAAATTTAAAGGAAATGCTTTGTACATTAGTCATCAGTAGTTAATAGCATAACATATCCACATTTTATATGATCAACATTTCACCAATCAAAAGATTGTGTATTTACTCTTTAAGAGGATAGAAAATCATATATGACATAATTTGAGATTACGAGAAAGCAACAGACGATCATAATTAACTCATACCCATCAGATTAAACAATCGGAATGGTGCCAGCTCAAATTTGATCTTTGGAAGTGATACAAATGCCCATGATGCAGCTCCAACCCAAGGCGCTGAAGGTATCAATCTTAACTTAACCCAAAGCTCACCGTCGATGTCAAAATCCCGAATACCAACTGGCACGACTACTGGGATGATACCAAACTTTAAAGTGAGCATTAACAACATCCGAGCACCACCAGTATACCTAAGACCAATCTGGTACCTATAATAAGAACAAAATGACAACATAAGCAACCTTGAACTCATGTCCAACTGTTTAACTTTCTCTACCTTAAACCTGACAAACAACAACTAAAACCAAATAAGAACAATGCCACCATTTGATCAACTTGCACAATAGCACCCAAAAGGTATGAACTTACTGCAAGTCATTGACGCGTCTCGACGTCCTCCTCTCAACATTTCTAACAGACAAAGGCTCATCCCCAAGCGAAAACTGCTTGATCTCAACTCTCTTAACATAATCAGGTTTCTTCAAGTCATCAATCACAGGCTGCAACAGCCCAACGAGCCAATTCTCAATCCCTCCTCTGTAAACTTTCCAGAGCTTCACCAGCACCATGTTCACCCACTCCACCGACTCTTTCCTCTGCAGATCCTTCTCGAAGGACGGGAGAGGGGAAGCTGCGCCCACTGGCCCGGCTCTCTGCTGCCTGTCTTGCCTCCGCCTCTTCCTCCACGCCCAGAGCTTGTCGCAGACGAACGCCGACGAAGAAGAAGAAGGCGAAGAGACCAATCGCGCTGCGGTTGATCATCGGTGGAGAGGGGATGGGGTGGATAGGCGCCGAGCTGAGTCCTGAGCTTGTCCACGATCGGATCTTCTCGGTAGTTAGTGAAATTGCTTCGGTCACTCTGAATCGTAGACTCATGCGATGATGATGATGATGATTCTTGTTCGTCTTCGAATTCGTTCGAGAACCGAGCAAGGACGAGACTCCTCGCGACCTTTCTCGCGGACTCCACGCGAATTCCGCTGGAAACGAGCTTCGAGTTCGCATTCGTCACCTGAAATCTCGTCTTGCGGCGGAGAATCCGCCGCCTAGCGGAATCTATCGGGGAAGAGAATCAGGCCGTGCTCGTTGGAGCAGGGACATAGCAGACGGCGTGAGACGTTAGCGTGAGATAAGAAATCGAAGCTAGAAGAGGAAGATGATTGTGGAATCATTTATCAATCGCGTTTTTATCACCGGAAGCTCCACGCAGGAATGTCTAATTGACGCATCTCCGTCGCTGACGCAAAATAGCGAAGGTCTGTCTCTCTCACAGCAATATGAACAGTACGGCAGTGACGAAACGTTTCTCCCTTAGGGTTTTCGGGAAGAAATTCGAAATCGCGACGATGATGATAGAATACGAGAAGATGTGAGTAAGCAGAGAGATAGAGAGAGAGAGAGAGAGAGAGAGAGAGCGAGAGAGAGAGAGAGAAAAAATTGGCGTCTGTAGTTTTGCGAACCAGAATATGCGAGAATATTAAGAAAGCTAGAAATACCCGTCAGGACATTTTAATGTGCGCTTTATTTGTGGAAACTCCTTAGTCCACTAGTTTTTTTTTTTTTTCCCGCCAATAGATTATATTAAATAAACGGGCCAAGCCCAAACAAACGGCCGAAGCCCAGTTACACTAAAATCCGCGACAGAACTCAAAAGCCAACGGGCTACACTAAAACAAGGGCAACAAGCCCACAGCCCAAGCAGTGCACAGAGAATCTAAAAACGGCCCACGGCCCAACCTTGAAACCCGTCCGACCCAGACCAGAAAGCGCGTCGAGGAGGTAACTCGCCACGTGGGGAGCTCTGCACCAAAAACGCGACACGCGTCTTCATCTCCTCAACTCGACCGCTTCAGTCTCACCGTCGCCGGAACCAACACTTTCACATCACCCGTTCGTCGGAGCTCGGAAAACGCCAGAGCCTCCACCCGAAACCATTACATCTCTTCACCGCGTTGTCATCACGCCGATAAGATCAATCGACATCCCGATATCTTCATCGACTTTGTAACACTTGAAACCCTTGACACGCACTCGAAGAAGCCAACACCTTTTCCACGGATTCGTCATCTTACCGGAGATCTCTCGTCTACCGGAGTGACTCCTTCCGCCGTAACCGCAAACAACCAAACTAAAAAAACGACAGAACGAACCTAACCCAAAAGACCCGGATTCCTGAGCGGCAGCGCAGATCTTTAGTAGCCTCCGCACTCCGAAGACCAAAGCCGGCGAAGACAGATCTGAGGGAGATCTTCTTCCCGGAAGCTTGAACCGGCGTTTGTGAATCTGAAGAAGCCTCCACCACCCGGAGAACACACCGCTTGACGAAGCTGACCGCTCCCTCTCCACTGAAACCTTCCGACGGACGCGTCGTTACTCCATTCCCGAGACCATCGACAGAGATGGGGGCGGAACCAGAGCTCAGACAAGGCCTCCGCTGCCAGCTCTAGGAAGAAGGAGCCAAGAGGAGCAAAACAATAGAACAGAAGGGAACTCCGGCGTCGGCACGGACGCTCACACGCCGGCCGAACGCCGGAGATCTAGAAACTCTATCTAGAAACTCTCTCTCCCTTAGTCCACTAGTTTTCCTAAGCTAATACTAAATACTTGTTTTTTTTAAACTAATTAAATTTTTTTTTTTTTGAAACTAACTAATACTAAATACTTTTATAACAAACTTTGAATTATGGAAAATATTATTTTTATAGTTATTCAATTTAATAAAATAAATTTACTATGGTATAAATAAAACTATTAGGTTACATTTTTATACCAAAATTTGGGTGTGATGCAATTTTTGGTTTGATTGCATCATTAATTAATGTAACAATCTTCATAAGTTTATAATTAAAGTATAAATCAACGGAAATTTTATTTTTAATTCTGTTGGTAAAGGACTAGTTAGATTGTTTCATATGTTTAGGCTATAAACATTTATCATGCAGCTTAATCCGTTCGTTTGATATCGTCTATTGTGTTGATGCACGAACAGCATAATACGTTTTAAGAATCTTAGGGGTTACTGTCTTTGATATCTTGAGAGGTCGGCGACCTAAAAGAAGAATGGTACTAGTTTTACCCGTAATCTTGGGCTTCTTGGACTCTTCCACACGTTAGTCGGCGCTCTCCCACCATTTCCTGTCCACACAATTGGAAAAGAGAACACAATAAGACAATGGCTTAAGAAGCATGTTAGTTAATGGCCCAGCTCCGACCATAGATTAGCGAGTGGTAGTGAATAGTACCAAGTTAGATAGATCTATCTCATCATTCTTTGCAATTTTGCTACCTTCCTCTCCACCAAGAACAAAATGTAGAAAGTAGCATACTCCCTTTAGACTCGAATTATAATCATTACCATCACGATACTTATGGTCAACTTTCAAACTGCTTTATAACGTGAATATGCTTTCTTATACCGTATTGAATTTAAAACATTAACCACGTGCGTCCAACATGGTCGTATTTTATTTTGACCCGTATGAGATAGACGACTTAGGGGTGGCTAAAAACAGATTAAAGAAGCGGGCCATTTCGACATTTATCTGAAAATAAAAGGTCTTTATCATTAAATAAATAAAATACATCGTTTTCTTTTTCGACGGAACGTAATCTCAACCGTCCATCGTTTCCCATCTCCACGCCATCTATCTTTACCGTCGGCTGAACTGTCTTCTCCTGAATCGGGGACATTGATTGATTCCTATTTCATAAACCCTAACCTCCCTCGTTCGCGCTCAGACGACGAACGAAGCCGCCGGTAAATTCAATCAACCTCGATGGAAGGGGAGAATGCAACGGAGCCGATGGATACAGCGGCGCCATCTACTGGAGAGGGTATCTTCGCCCCAGCTCCTCCTCCAAGTGATTCAGTATCGGCTACTGCTGCTTCGAGTGTCTCTCCAAGCAGTAAATCTCAGCCGGAGCAATCCTCTATGTCTGTATGTTGTCTTTATTCTTATTTCTCTCAGCTCTTACGTTTCCCCTTGTTCCCTCTCGATTGGCTCAACTCCTTTAGAAGCTTTAAGTTAGCTGAAACATCTTGGCTTGTGATGTGGTTTCCCGTAGAAGAACGTGTGATTGTATGATCAGATGAATTCATGTGTTTGGATAAGTCTATTCTGGTTTCAATCACTAATAGAATTTGCCAAGACTCAATGATGTTTTGGTTGTTGTTGTACAGATTGCCACTACAGGGTTTCTCTCTCAATCAGTACCATCTTCCCTTACTGCGCAATTGAGTGCTAATCCCATACCTCAAGCTTCGCATATGGTACAAAACCCGCCTTTTGGTCAACCAGGAACACTCGCTCCTCCTGGACTCATGGCTTTTCCTGGTTCTAACCCTTTCTCCACAATTCCAAGACCCGGGGGTCCTGCTCAAATCAACCCTGGTATTCATCCACACATGTATCCTCCTTATCATTCTCTGCCAGCAATGCATGGAACACCTCAAGGAATGTGGTTGCAGCCTCCACCTATGGGTGGTGGTATCCCCAGGGCACATTTCCCTTCGCATCCTACTCCTTTTCCTGGTTCTTACCCATTTCCAGTTCGTGGAGCTTCTTCTCACCTGCCGTATCCTGGTTCTCAACCGCTTCCTGTGGGAAATGCTGGCATTGTTCACCAACCGTTAGATGTTCCTCCTGGTCAAAAGACAGGAAGCACTCTCAGGAATTGGTATGCTTGATGATTACTGATCCATGTAAGAGATGTTTAACCTTAATGGTTATTCTAGTTTAATTTACATACCCTTTATCAGGATCATCGTGTATTTTGCAGATGACAGAGCTGGTTCTCAACTAGTAGGAAAGCGAGTAGATGCCTGGACTGCACATAGGATCAGAAACAGGAGTTGTTTACTATTATAATTCGGTGACAGGGCAGTCGACTTATGAAAAGCCTCCTGGTTTTGAAGGGGAGGTGGGTTTTACTGATTAGATGGCTTATTCTTTAGTTAACACTACATCTGTTTAAGTACGGTATTAAGTGATCTACCTTGCTTCAAAACATGTCACTTAGGAGTTCATGTCTATAATATGTATATGCATTTTTTTTGTATATGTGAGTCCCAGCTAGAAAATTTCAGATGTGATTCAAACCTTTTTAATAACTAGATGACATGTTCACTAGCTGCTGAAGCAATGGTTTTCAGTATTCGTTTATTTGAGTGTACCTTTGGTAATGTATGCACGGTATATACACGTTGATCTATTTCTCTGTTTTGAGCAATTTATAATCTATACTTTTTCTTAACTTCTGCAGCCTGATAAAGTGCCGGTTCAGCCAATTCCTATCTCTATGTAAGTTCTTAGATTGAGATCATAACTTTGTCCGATAAAGTTAGCTTTCATACTTTTTAAAGATACAGTGTAGGTTGCTTCTGAATGAGACATTGGATTGTTGGATAGCTTGTGTATGAATCTTCTACTAGGCCACCAACTATTTCATGTCCATGAAATTAATATATTTATATTTGGTTGCTTCACTTTCAGCCTGCTAACTTGTACCAAATGTAGGGAGAATTTACATGGGACGGAATTGGGCTCTTGTGTCTACAAATGATGGCAAAAAATATTACTACAACAATAAAACAAAGGTAAATACATGTAAAGAGGAGGCACCATTTTTATTGACTTTGGAACTAGTGTTCTGTTACTCTATATTTTTCTGTTAAGACTTCTTGAACCCTCCAACTTTTTTTGATCAGGTAAGTAGCTGGCAGATTCCAGCCGAGGTGAAAGATTTGGTGAAGAAAACGGAGGAGAGGTCAGCGGAGAGTTTAGCTTCTGTGCCGAGCGCAGATTTAACTGAAAAGGGTTCTGAGCAATCAAGTTTGAACGCACCTGCTATTATCAATGGTGGCCGGGAGGCCGCATCGCTCAGACCTACAGTTGTTCCTGGTTTCTCAGCATTGGATTTAGTTAAAAAGAAACTACATGATTCTGGAGTGCCTGTCTCCTCTACGACAACATCTGAAGCAAATGGTGGTAAAGCAAACGAGGTCACACCTAGTGGAGAGAGTGGAGATGGCATGGGTAAAGATGCTCCCGGAGCTGGTGACCTTTCTGATTCTACTTCAGATTCCGAAGATGAAGATAGTGGACCGTCAAAGGAAGAGTGTATCAAACAGTTCAAGGTATTGCCTAGTCTGGACGTATGAATAGTTCTCATGGTCTTCGTTCCTGTGCTTTTTGACGTAGTGTTTGGTATAGATACTTTTCATTTTTTTTTCTTTCTGCACGTCAAATGTATTCAGGTGTATCTAATATAGGCAGCCTAGGAAAGGAGTAGAGAAGATCACATATTGTAATTTTCTTCTATGAATATCTTGTTGGGAATAGTTGAATGTCGTGAATTCACATGTTTAAGTACCATTTGTAATGGTGTTAATTAGTAGGGGAAATTTTCAATCGTGGAAATCTTGAAATTATCCAGGCTGATGTTTATTTGACTAGACTTCTTATATCTCGTTTCTTATTTGCTTATCTTTATTAAATTTTGCAGGAAATGCTCAAGGAGAGAGGAGTAGCACCGTTTTCTAAATGGGAGAAGGAATTGCCAAAAATTATCTTTGACCCTCGCTTTAAGGTTTGTCGTGACTAAAGATCATAACAACTGACAATATTTTGATACTTCACCTGTTCGTATATTTCACGTTTATTGTTCCTTTTCTTGCATTGCACTTGCAGCTTGTACATTTCCTTCACTTTTTTCTTTGCTAGCATTGCAACATCCATTCGTTCTAGGTAGAGAACAAGTAAAAGCTTATCTCCTACTCCAGGTGTCGAATGATATCATTTGCATGGAAACGTGGCAATAACATCATGCTCTTTTCTTTTCACTGATATTCGAAAACATGACTTTCAATTTGCTTATCTTTGAGTCTAAAACCAGTATCCTCTCTGATTAATTGCGATGGTGTTTTGTATGCCGGCTAAACCATTTTTTGTAGAAGAAAGAACTATGTTTTTGGTTTCTTCCAATATTGACTAAGAACGATTTGAGAATATAAAGTCTTTACGTGATGTTAAGTGTTTATCCCCCCATCCATCATATGTCATGTTCCAACTTCATTCTTTGTTAGCTCATGTAATGACGAGGATCTAGTGCTGTGTCAAATTTTCATTCTGCCTGTGCTACTGTCACAGCTTGCACTGTGGACTTTTACGATGCTATATTTTTATGTGGGAGTTCATTTTTCTTGCAGGCAATACAAAGTCATTCTGTTAGAAGATCTTTATTTGAGCAGTACGTAAAGACTCGCGCTGAAGAAGAACGTAGGGAAAAGCGTGCTGCTCATAAGGCAGCTGTTGAAGGTTTCAGGCAGTTGCTGGACGAAGCGTCTAAGGCATGTTTTTCTATTGAACTGAGTTCCGCTTTGCTTTGAGATACCTTACGTAACATTTTTCTTATTTGGTTTTCGAGGTTTCTTAACCCGTACGTCTCTTGTGGGAATTTATTATCATCTTGATATTTTCAGGACATTGATAAACACACTGATTATCATACTTTAAAAAAGAAATGGGGACATGATATACGGTTCGAAGCACTTGACCGCAAGGAAAGAGAAGCTTTGCTGAATGAAAGGTATCCATTCCATATTTTGCAATCAGATTTCTATGAATGTAATAAAAGTCTACACTGAATAAAATTTTATCTTCATGTGGGTCTTTGAGTGTCTTATACCTTATTCCCTGTTTTCGTTCTTATATATTTCCCTGATTTTGTTGTAGAGTTCTCTCTTTGAAACGTGCTGCTGAACAAAAGGCACAAGAAATCCGCGCAGCAGCTGCCTCGGAGTTTAAAAAGATGCTACGTGAAAGAGAAGTGTCCACAAATTCACATTGGTCCAAGGTTGGTGTCATATTTGTTTCGTCCCTTAGCGAGCAAATAGATATAATAGAGTACCGAAACTGTCTAAAGTTTTCAGCAACTTCTGCCATTTGAGGGAATGACCATAATCTATGTTTCGATTCCCATAATAATAGCAGTGCTTACGAATCGAAGTTGTGAGTATTCATTGTGTTATATTTTCTTATCTGTTATCTAAATTTTCCTTGATTCGCACAATTTTTACTGGTTAGCATGCACTACCTGCCTATATGATTTTTTTCTCCCCTGTTACGTATTAGGTTAAGGATAGCCTGAGAAATGATTCAAGATATAGATCTGCTGCGCACGAGGACCGGGAGGTCTTTTATAATGAGTACATTGCGGAGGTAAAAGCTGCACAAAAGGGAGATGATTATGAGATGAAAAGCAGAGGCGAAGAGGTAAACTAACTTTATATATATTCACAATCCATGTGAGCCGCGAGGAAGTTCTTTTGATTTTTGTTTCTGGATTTTGATCTATGTTTCATGTTGGGCAACCAATAAGACACTTATGTGCTTACATCTTCTGTGATTTCTGAATTTGGGAACAGGATAAACTGAGAGAGCGAGAGCGGGAGTTGCGGAAACGGAAAGAAAGAGAAGTGCTAGAGGTGGAAAGGGTACGACAAAAAATTAGAAGAAAAGAAGGCACTCGCCTCTTATCAGGCCTTGCTAGGTGGAGAAGATCAGAGACCCTGAGGTATTTCTTTCGATCTGTGTTCACTTCTCCTATGCAGCGTGGCTAAAGCTTTTCGTAGAGCGGCGCAGCAGCACTGCATTTAATCCTCTATTGGAACATGTTAAACAATTAGAATAGTGTCAGCTTGTATTTTTCTTTACTCTTCCGTTCTATATTTATATATAATCCTGGAGATTCTTATCTGTCTTTTGTCTACCTTGTTCAACATCCAAAGGCATCCTGGACAGAATCTAAACCAAAACTTGAGAGGGATCCTCAGAAACGCGCCTCTAATCCGGATTTAGACCCTGCTGATAAAGAGAAGCTATTCCGAGACCATATAAAGACATTGTACGAGGTACTTTATCTGTAAACCTTGCCAAATTAAACTCTTAGGGATTGTATCGCTTACCTCTTTTCTACTTGATTTGTCTTCTTCCCATGTAATCACCTCCTCGTTGTGTGTTTGCAGAGGTGTGCCCGTGACTTCAAAGCTCTTCTAGTTGAAGTCTTGTCATCGGAAGCTGCTTCTCAACAGACGGAAGATGCAAAGACCGTGCTCAACTCTTGGTCGACGGCTAAACAAGTACTCAAATCCGATGTCCGATACAGCAAGATGCCTAGAGATGACAGGGAAGTCATATGGCGCCGATATGCTGAAGATATTTTGAGGAAACAGAACCAAGATAGCCCTCAAAAGGAAGAGAAACAAAGAGATTACAAGATCTAAAAGCTGCAGAATGCATTTTCGTAAGATTAAAAGAAGCCTCAGTTTCTGTACGAAGCTCATTTGATTTATCATTCATCAATCAGCTTTGTATATTCAACAGAACCGCGAACTCAAATGCGAGTTCTTTTGGTTTTCTCCTTAGAGGATAATGTGCGTTTTGCAATTTTAGAACTGTAACAAGACCCTGTCTTTGTTTGATGTCTACTTTTACTATATAATTCGGTCTATATGTTGAAACCTTTGTATTCATGTCAACAGAAAACTAAGTTTACGGTTTAGTAAGATGCAGAAAGTGGGCATGTTGGGAAATGACAGTTTCCGTCTACGTTTGTGTTTTAATATAATTATCAAATCTAGAGGGCCATGTGACGTCGTGCATAACTAAGACAATAATTTCTCCCGTGATATGATTTTGAATTGTTTTGTATATAATGCTCAATGTAGGACATTAGAAAGGCCAACGTGTTGATTTAATAGTTTGTTTCGTTAGCCTTTTTGTTTTGTTTTGTTTTGTTTTTTATGTACCAGACGTTCGAAAAGGAAAGCTCAAACTAATATATGATTTCTGAATGTGAACAATCTTTTGTTTTGCACCAAAATGCTTGCAATAAACATAAGACATGCATCTGTGTGATGATCATATGATGATCTCAAACTATGCAAAAGAGAAACAAAAAACTACAGTACATAGAGAAGTAGTTAATTTAAAAAAAAAATGGGTTCTATGATCATCATCAGCAATATCTAAAATGAGCGATAAGGACCATATAAGATAGTAAATGAGCCCATATAATTGATAATGGGCTTTCATTTCACGATCTACGCGTCGTCGCCGACTACTCTAACACCATAGCCGCCACAACCGAGGGTTTAACGTATAAATTGAAACTTAACCTTCGATTTTGTCAATAGTCAATCACCGGAAATCACAAGTCAGAGATGGAGAACGGAGATATTCCAGAGAACGCGAATGAACGTAAGCAAACATCAATCCAGTTTTTTTTGTCTTCAGCTCATGAGCTGTTTTTAACCTAATTTCGTCATCTTCTTTGGTTTTATAGATTGCCCAGGTCCTCAATCGGAAAGTGCTGGAAAGTCAGATTCTTGCGCAGGTTGCCCTAATCAGGAAGCATGCGCAACTGCTCCCAAAGGACCTGACCCAGGTTACGATTTTTTTTTTCCATTTACTCTCGCGATTGATTTTCTCTCTCAGATTAAACTTAAACTAGGATTTTGTATGTGTCTTGTTTTGTATCCATACTGAAGATTATATCACAGAAGTTCGTTTTTAGTTGAAATCTCTGGGTTTTGAAGATTCTTACAGCTTCTTAATTCAATTCATTTTGATTTGTTTTTTTTTTCAAGTCCATGCGTCGTTGTATCTCTGTGTCCATGAGAGCTTACATCTCTTACTTATTGAATCTGTTTGTTAGTTCGAGGTCGATGTATTTTTGTAATATAGGATCTGGATCTCTAGAATAGCAGCTAAAGTTACTGTTTTTAGCTAACTCAGAACATACGCTTGAAAAATCTGTGAGCTATATACGACTTGTGGCTGTATTGTTCTTCTGTTAGTAACATCTTGCGACGAGTTGACCAGCTGTCTGTTCAAACCTCAGCCTCACTTGTTTACTAGTTAAGAGTTTTTTAATTCTCAGCGCTGACACTTTGTGTTTCCTTCAGATTTGGTTGCCATAGCAGAGAGGATGAGCACTGTTAAGCACAAGATTCTTGTCTTGTCCGGTAAAGGCGGGGTTGGGAAGAGCACTTTCTCTGCTCAGCTCTCCTTTGCCCTCGCGGGAATGGACCATCAGGTAGGGCCTGATGGACATTGATATATGCGGTCCAAGCATGCCTAAAATGTTAGGTCTTGAAGGGCACGAGATTCACCAGAGCAACCTCGGATGGTCCCCTGTCTATGTGGAAGAGAACCTTGGTGTCATGTCCATAGGTTTCATGCTCCCGAACTCTGACGAAGCCGTGGTCTGGAGAGGTCCTCGCAAGAACGCTCTCATCAAACAGTTCTTGAAAGACGTCTACTGGAGAGACATCGATTACCTCGTGGTTGATGCCCCGCCGGGAACTTCGGACGAGCACATCTCCATCGTCCAGTACCTTCAAGCCACTGGCATCGACGGTGCGATCATCGTGACGACCCCACAGGAAGTCTCGTTGATCGATGTCAGGAAAGAGGTGAGCTTTTGCAAGAAAGTTGGAGTTCCTGTGCTAGGAGTGGTAGAGAACATGAGCGGTTTGTCTCAGCCGTTAGCGGATGTCAAGTTCATGGAGATTGGCTCTTCCGTCGACGTGACGCAAGACGTAATCGCTTGCTTGAGAGAGAACGCGCCAGAGCTTCTTAACGTGTTGGCTTGCAGCGAAGTGTTTGACAGCAGCGGAGGCGGTGCGGAGAGGATGTGCAGGGAAATGGGAGTGCCGTTTCTTGGGAAAGTTCCTTTGGATCCACAGCTTTGCAAAGCAGCTGAACAAGGTAAGTCGTGCTTTGAGGGGAACAACAAGTGTTCTGTTAGCGCACCTGCGCTCAAGAGCATCATACAGAAGGTTCTTGCTTCGATGACCGAGTGAAGAATTCCACTAAATAGATCCATGCTACTATGAAGGTGTGTAGGCTTTTTGTGCAAGCTATAGGCATTGTCTTCGCATGTGTAATACGATTGGTTTTTATGAGATTGAACCATTAAATCTTGTCGACCATAATTTACTATCGTTGAAATTCATTTGAGTATTTGTCTAATGACGGTCTGTTTCGATAAATGCATAAATTTAAGGCGAAAGTTGAAAATAATAATGTTTTTAAAAAAAAGTTGAAAATAATCCATACTTTCTGTCATCTACAAGAAATATGGATATCTGATGTCTGAGTCGAAATAATTTGATGTTGTCGGGAAACAAAGCATGTAATAATGCTAGTAGAGTAGTGAGTAGTTCAGTTGTTGAAAGAGCTCACATCAGAAGTCAAACAAACTAAAATCTGAGTACACCGAGTCTCGAGAGGTTCATATTCTAATCTATCACTCTCTTGGCAGTCCCATATGACCTGTTGATGTAAGATATGTGACTGTGTTGTGTCTTGTATGATATAGATACTTAAAGTAGACCATAGGTTGCTAATGATTTGTATAACCAATGGTTTCTTTCTGTATCTGACACAGGAGAAGAGCGATTTGAGAGAAGACTGAAGTCAGATATATATTAGCGATTCTCAGTCTCCAATACCAGCAAAGAGTAAAATCAATGTCTCCATGTGGATCTACACTGTCATGATGACTCCACCACCATCTTTTCATTCATCAATGCCATCTTACACATACTTTGGGAACCATAACCCTAGCATGATCCCAGCTCCATGTACTACTTACATGCCTCCTAATACCGTCGTTGAGCACCTCAAAACCCGAGTAAACGTTCCGGGGAACCTAGAACAAAGGTTTCAAGAGAGAGCAGAGGACTCTAATGATGTCGCAACACAACACTTGAGTTAGAAAAACTCCTGGTTCTAATTCTGATAAAGGTGGTTCTAATTCCGATAAGGTAAAGAGTGTTTAGAAAAAGAACTTGTGATCAGTTAGAAATCTCCTTATTTATTAATAGAAGTGTATGTTGTATAGGATACATCATCATGGCAAAGGCCAGAGAAGACGAAGAGATGTAAGAGAAACAGCAAGAGACAAAGCAACAACTCTATAGAAGAAAGCTCTCATTCTAGCAAATGTTCATCTTTTCCGAGCTTGCATGTACGTGACAACAGTTCTTCCGGTAGTGTAGCTGGTGGCCAAAAACCTGACGTGCAATCAACAAAATGAGGATCGCAAGAGACGGCGTTTCAACAAGTATATGTTGCAAGTACAAAACATAGTCTCTGTTTTGAACAGCGTTCTAATTAAATTTCTCATATAGGTTTGCTTAGTTTTACACACATGTTTTGTAATCTTCAATAATTATATTAAACTAAATCCCACCAAATATATTAAATTTAAAAGCAGTAGTCTCAACAATTAAAAAGTTGCTCTATGACACTACATTGGGCTCAATCTTAGTTGTCAACCAGATCTTTACCTCAAAGGAATCGTATGATTTAAATAACAGCACAAGTGATCTTCTCTAACACAAGATAAAGCCACCATATCCAAAACATAATAGTGATCCAAATCTCTCTCTTGTAAAAATAAAATAGTGAAAAACTTAACTTTATGGTGATCCTTCTTTGTCCTGTTTCGTTTCCTCCAACAACAATGTAACATTTCTCTTTAATGACACGGTCTTGGATTTTATGGTGGTAAGGATGGAAAACCCTCAAGATCTTGACCGTTTCTTTACCAAAGTAATGGACTTTTATTTACTTGTGTTCTTTTGTCAAAATGGGCCCAATAGTTATTACCCTGTCCCACATCGCTAATGACTGAAGGCGACACTGACTATATATAAGGTATAACTCATGTGATAGAATGTCAACCACTTGTCTGATAGAGGCTCATGATTTTTGATATGGAGAAGTGTCTAAAGAGGTCTTCGGACTGAGGATTAACTCTGTAAAGGGAGTCAAGAGCCAATGTAACTCATTGTTGGTTGACTTTTTAAATCATTCTAGTAAATTGTATGATTCTTGATATGGAGAAGTGTCTAAAGAGGTCTTCGGACTGAGGATTAACTCTGTAAAGGGAGTCAAGAGCCAATGTAACTCATTGTTGGTTGACTTTTTAAATCATTCTAGTAAATTGTATGTTTCTAGTATCAAGGATACAATAGATTTTGTGGCGATCACCTTCTAATGATGATATAGAGAAGTGTCTAAATAGGTCTTCAGACTGAAGATTAACTCTGTGATAGAATGTCAACCACTTGTGTGATAGAGGCTCATGATTCTTGATATGGAGAAGTGTCTAAAGAGGTCTTCAGACTGAGGATTAACTCTGTAAAGGGAGTCAAGAGCCAACGTAACTCATTGTTGGTTGACTTTTTAAATCATTCTAGTAAATTGTATGTTTCTAGTATCAAGGATACAATAGATTTTGTGGCGATCACCTTCTAATGATGATATAGAGAAGTGTCTAAATAGGTCTTCAGACTGAAGATTAACTCTGTGATAGAATGTCAACCACTTGTGTGATAGAGGCTCATGATTCTTGATATGGAGAAGTGTCTAAAGAGGTCTTCGGACTGAGGATTAACTCTGTAAAGGGAGTCAAGAGCCAACGTAACTCATTGTTGGTTGACTTTTTAAATCATTCTAGTAAATTGTATGTTTCTAGTATCAAGGATACAATAGATTTTGTGGCGATCACCTTCTAATGATGATATAGAGAAGTGTCTAAATAGGTCTTCAGACTGAAGATTAACTCTGTGATAGAATGTCAACCACTTGTGTGATAGAGGCTCATGATTCTTGATATGGAGAAGTGTCTAAAGAGGTCTTCGGACTGAGGATTAACTCTGTAAAGGGAGTCAAGAGCCAACGTAACTCATTGTTGGTTGACTTTTTAAATCATTCTAGTAAATTTTATGTTTCTAGTATCAAGGATACAATAGATTTTGTGGCGATCACCTTCTAATGATGATATAGAGAAGTGTCTAAATAGGTCTTCAGACTGAAGATTAACTCTGTGATAGAATGTCAACCACTTGTGTGATAGAGGCTCATGATTCTTGATATGGAGAAGTGTCTAAAGAGGTCTTCGGACTGAGGATTAACTTTGTAAAGGGAGTCAAGAGCCAACGTAACTCATTGTTGGTTGACTTTTTAAATCATTCTAGTAAATTGTATGTTTCTAGTATCAAGGATACAATAGATTTTGTGGCGATCACCTTCTAATGATGATATAGAGAAGTGTCTAAATAGGTCTTCAGACTGAAGATTAACTCTGTATAAGGAGTCAACCACTTGTGTGATAGAGGCTCATGATTCTTGATATGGAGAAGTATCTAAAGAGGTCTTTGGACTGAGGATTAACTCTGTAAAGGGAGTCAAGAGCCAACGTAACTCATTGTTGGTTGACTTTTTAAATCATTCTAGTAAATTGTATGTTTCTAGTATCAAGGATACAATAGATTTTGTGGCGATCACCTTCTAATGATGATATAGAGAAGTGTCTAAATAGGTCTTCAGACTGAAGATTAACTCTGTATAAGGAGTCAAGAACCAACATAACTCATTGTTGGTTGACTTTTTAAATAATTCTAGTATATTGTATGTTTTCTTATATATGGATTTTCGATAACCACACAAACATGAAAGCATACAGTGATTCAGGCAACAGGTCAATGATTAAACTCATGGTTTGAACTCTGATAGACACAAGTATACAATATATACAAAGCAGTGAACAAAAACATGAGAACACATACAGATCAATGAACGCCACATAAACTTTCTCTTTGAAAATAATCATGTGTTCAAAAAAAAGAGTTGAAAATAATCAAAACTTTCTGTTATCTACTACAAGAAATATGGATATCTGATGGCTAAGTTGAAATAATTTTACTTTTGGAACGCCAATAGGCATGAAATGAAAAAAAGTCCTTATTACTTCTTGGGTTGTAATTGCTATCTTATTAGGTCACCTATGGTCCAACCAATTGGGAGAGAATCATACTTAGCCATTGTCTTATCGCATCCAAGTTTGATACAGCTAAGTGTCTCACCACCATTCTGAATGATACTGTTCAGTTGTTGAAAGAGATCACATCAGAAGTCAAACAAACTAAAATCTGAGTACACTGAGTCTCGAGAGGTTCATATTCTAATCTATGACTCTCTTGACAGTTCCATATGACCTGTTGATGTAAGATATGTGACTGTGTTGTGTCTTGTATGATATAGATACTTAAAGTAGACCATAGGTTGCTAATGATTTGTATAACCAATGGTTTCTTTCTGTATCTGACACAGAGCGATTTGAGAGAAGACTGAAGTCAGATATGTATTAGCGATTCTCAGTCTCCAATACCAGCAAAGAGTAAGGTCAATGTCTCAAGTGGATCTACACTGTCATGATGACTCCACCACCATCTTTTCATTCATCAATGCCATCTTACACATACTTTGGGAACCATAACCCTGGCATGATCCCAGCTCCATGTACTACTTACATGCCTCCTAATACCGTCGTTGAGCACCTCAAAACCCGAGTAAACGTTCCGGGGAACCTAGAACAAAGGTTTCAAGAGAGAGCATGATGTCGCAACACAACACTTGAGTTAGAAAAACTCCTGGTTCTAATTTCGATAAGGTAAAGAGTGTTTAGAAAAAGAACTTGTGATCAGTTAGAAATCTCCTTATTTATTAATAGAAGTGTATGTTGTATAGGATACATCATCATGGCAAAGGCCAGAGAAGACGAAGAGATCTAAGAGACACCGCAACAACTCCATAGAAGAAAGCTCTCATTCTAGCAAATGCTCATCTTCTCTGAGCTTGCATGTACGTGACAACAGTTTTTCCAGTGCCAAAAACCTGATGTGCAATCAACAAAATGAGTAGTATCTGTTTTGAACAGCGTTCTGATTAAATTTCTCATATAGGTTTGCTTAGTTTTACACACATGTTTTCTAACCTTCAATAATTATATTAAACTAAATCCCACCAAATATATTAAATTTAAAAGCACTAGTCTCAACAATTAAAAAGTTGCTCTATCACACTATATTGGGGTCAATCTTAGTTGTCAACCAGATTTTATTTACCTCAAAGGAATCGTATGATTTAAATAACAGCACAAGTGATCTTCTCTAACACGAGATAGAGCCATCATATCCAAAACATAATAGTGATCCAAATCTCTCTCTTGTAAAAATAAAATAGAGTATATCCTTCTTTGCCCTGTTTTGTTCCTCTAACAACAATGTAAGTACTTCTCTTTAATGACCCAAGGTCTTGGATTTTATGGTGTTAAGAATGGAAAACTTTAAGAGCTTAACCGTTGCTTTGTAAACGTTCAGTTTTCTTTACCAAAGTAATGGACTTTTATTTGTGCTCTTCTATCTATTTGGGTCCAATAGTTATTACCCAATCCCACATCGCTAATTGCTGGAGGCGACATCGAGTATATATAAGGTATAACTAATGTGATAGAATGTCAACCACTTGTGTGATAGAGGCTCATGATTCTTGATATGGAGAAGTGTCTAAAGAGGTCTTCGGACTGAGGATTAACTCTGTAAAGGGAGTCATGAGTCAACATAACTCATTGTTGGTTGACTGTTTAAATCATTCTAGTAAGTTTTATGTTTTCTTATGTATAGATTTTCGATAAATATAACCAGCGAAACAGCTCATGTATCATCAAACTATACTTACAAAGGCTACAGTAGATTTTGTGGCGATCACCTTTGTCATGAATATGGTCTCTTCTTTAATAGCATAAAAATTATATCTAAGACAATAACCAACGTGCAACACAACACATTACAACCATCTATTTGTTTGCACATGTTTTTAATATTTTACATTACAAAATTCCACACAGATCGTGATTGAACAATGGATATGTACATAACATCTAAGCAACAACAAGCAACTTTTATCTTCAACGATTGCTCTCATCAAGTTCAACACACATGAAAAAACGCAGAGAAGCTAACATTCAACAAGAACCAACCAACAAGATCTCAATTACGTAATCGAAACAAACAAGATAGCCATTACTAATCAGAACTATAGAAGAAGAAGGAGCTTACCATGATCTGCATGAAACTCCTGGAGATTGCAGTAACCAAGTTGTCTCTTACGTAGTCTCTTACTTGGAACTTCTTCGATTGGAGGTTCAGGTCCTGCCATTGAGCTGAGAGAGAAATTTGGGAGTTACGTTGGTTTTTTTTGAATTATTGATTTTATATGGAGAAGAAGAAGAAATTCTAACCGCCTTCAAATTTATGGAATTTGAGCTTTTAAATTAATAATAGAAGTCACTTCATTTAATCTGTGTCATCAAAAAAATGTAATGATGAAAGATTTATTCATTTTTGGTAAGATAAAGACACTCAGATCCCGTTTAAATTTCAGGTTTCTAGGACTAAAGATCTAAAAAGGTGTAATTAACTAGGAGTTTGAAGTGATTTGTATTAAAATGACAAATATACTGTTATTTAAACATGAATTTTAAAAAACATTTTAGAATCAATATTATTGAACTTGACATTTCATAAAACACTCTAAAATCCACAGTTTTTGAACAAAATTTAAGTTGAAGATTTTAGAGTACTTTAAAGAGATGTATTCAACTAGGAGTTTGAAGTGATTTGTATTAAAATGATAAATTCACTGTTATTCAAACGTGAATTTTTAAAAACACTTCAAAATCCAATGTTATTGAATTTGACATTTTATAAAAAACTCTGAAATCCATTTCAAGAAGGATCTTACCATGATCTGGATGAAACTCCTGGAGATTCCAGTAACCAAGTGGTCTCTTACTTAGTCTCTTACTTAGAACTTCTTGGATCAGAGGTTTAGCTCCTGCCATTAAGCTGAGAGAGAGAAATTTGGGAGCTACATTGGTTTCTTTTTTGAATTATTATCTTATAATGGGGAAGAAGAAGAAACTCTAACCGCCAACAACGGGAGGAGAGGACTTTTTTTTATTTTTTGACTTTTTTTTTTTACTTGTACTAACTGTAATTAAGAAAGTATACACTCCTTTCTTGAGCAATCGAGAGACGATGTAACCGCACATCATCGTCGGAGCTCTTTCTGAGATTCCAAATTCTTTCTCTAGTTTAAGGATTTCAGACTTTAGATTATTTATAAGCTGTCTTCCCCTGTGGTATCATTAAAAAAACCTTCAAAATTATGGATTTTGAGCTTTTAAATTAATAATAGAAATCACTTCATTTAATCTGTGTCATCAAAAAAATGTAATGATGAAAGATTTGTTCATTTTTGGTAAGATAAAGACACTCAGATCCCGTTTAAATTTCAGGTTTTTAGGACTAAAGATCTAAATGGGTGTAATTAACTAGGAGTCTGAAGTGATCTGTATTAAAATAACAAATATACTGTTATTTAAACATGAATTTTAAAAAACATTTTAGAATTAGTGTTATTGAACTTGACATTTCATAAATTTAAGTTGGAGATTTTAGAGTACTTTAAGGAGATGTATTCAACTAGGAGTTTGAAGTGATTTGTATTAAAATGACAAATTCACTGTTATTCAAACGTGAATTTTAAACTATTGAATTTGACATTTTATAAAAGACTTCAAAATCCACTGTTATTGAACAAAATTTAAGTTGAAGATTTTAGAGTTATTTAAGTGTTTCAAGAGCGTTTGAGGAGAGCTCCTTAATTATAAAAATAAAATTCAAATCCCACTGTTTTAGATAAAATTCTAGAGTGTTTTAGAAAAATCACACCAAATTCTCTATTCAATTTAATATTTGATGTGATTTGATTTTTAATGGAGTTTTAGATGATTTTAATAAGTTGCAGAGATTTAGGTGATTTTTTCAAACTACTCTAGAATATCATCTAAAACCATGAGATTTGAGTTTTAATTTTTGTTAACTAAGAAACTCCACACAAACACCCTAAAATCACCTCAAAACTTTATAACTCCATAACTTAAAATATTTTCAATAACAGTGGATTTCAGAGTGTTTTATGAAATGTCAAGTTCAATAACAGTGGATTTTGAATGAGTTTTTAAAATTCATGTTTGAATAACAGTGGATTTGTCATTTTAATACAAATCACCTCAAACTCTCGGTTGAATACACCTCCCTCTAAGTGTTTGAGGAGAGTTTCTTAGTTATAAAAATAAAAAACCAAATCCCATTGTTTTACAAAAGATTCTAAAGTGTTTTAACAAAAATTACACCAAATTTTCTAATTCTCCTGCAATCATCTACAAACTCATTAAAAATCAAAGCACTTCAAATTTCAATATACCCTCTAGGTCTCAGTCAGGTATTTATAATTTATAAATTTTATTTCAGATTTGATTTGGGTTACAATTCGACTCGGATTCGGATATCCATTTAATATTTAATATATGTAAATAAATTAAAATTTTCAAATATTTTAAAATTCTTTAAAAATAACAATACAACATATAAATTTGAGTAATATATGTTACATATGTAAAAATAACATGGAAATTGGTTTGTTTATGTATGTTTTGATAGAAAGTCAATAGGTATTTTAGTATTTTGAATATTATTGGATATTTATTTTTAGTTATTTTCAAGTAACTTGGATAATTTCGTGTATTTATGAATATTTGGATAATTTATTGAATTTAAAAATTTATACTTCTAAATATACTCCCTCTGTTCATTATGTAAGTAGTTTTAATTAAATGTACAAAGACTAAGAAATATATTATTTATATTATTTGATTAGTCGCATTATACCCAATAAAAGTAAAAATTGCATAGAATAATAAAAACTACTTAAATTTTGAAACAAACAGTTCTTTAAACTACTTATAATATGAAACAAAGAGAGTATAAATTTTGATTCAAGCTTTTTATGTACCCGGTGTTTGGGTCGGATTTGGATTTAGTCCTCAGCAACCAAAACTTTAGATTTGTTTGCATATTTTTCTGGTTCTTGATTCGTATTTAGTATAATCGTTTTGATGGATTTGACTCAGTTTTTCGGATTTGGGTATTTTTCCCAATAATATGCTTGTTTACTTAGATTTTCCAGTAAAATTAGTTTTAATACAAACTAAAATTTGTATGTTAAATTATTTGATGTGTGTTTAAATTTTGGTGTCTTGTATAAGATAACTTAATTTTTGATATTTAAATGGTCGGGTTGAGACTTTTGGAAATTATATGTTATATATACCCATGAATGTTATTCAAGAAATGGCCCAAGGTTACATAAATGCCAAAACTAAATGAGAAAGTTTTACAAATGACAAAGAAGATGGGAAGATTCACATAGAGGATTCAAGTTCAACACATGTGACATTGTCATAATATATTCGTTTAAAAAAATTATAAAGAATAAACGTCTAAAATTAAAATATACCAGTCATAAGAAGACAAAGAAGAAGAACTATATAATATGTTCATAAAAACTAGTTCTGAGAAATGTTTCAAAAATAAATATTATAAACGTAAAGAAATGTGCTTCAGATAGCACAAAACATGCTGTTCACGAAAAAAGCTATACATATACTGTAACAACACTCTTAAAAATAATAATAATTTTTGACACGAAAAACATTTATTCCAGAAAACATTAACAATTGTGTTAACAATACGCCAAGTTTTTGTATATATTTGTTTACTCACGGCTCCCCGAAAAGATTTGCAGTCCAGGCCCTTCTGCACATATTAACATGTTTATTTATACCGCCTGGCATTTGGTCGGCTCCTTATCTGCATTTGTTTTTTTTGTCACTACTCTTGATTTGTTTTTCTTCTTCTTATAGATAGGAAGCAAGAATCGAAAAATTATCAAAAGATCTAGATAATAATTGGATTATAGGTATCTACGAATAATAAATAATTAAAATAATTAAATAATTATAGCATCATATAGAAATAAAATAATAAAAAATTATAGTCGACATCAAAAGTTAATTAAATCTTATATCTTTTATAAGATGAATATTGCATTACTTAATTTATCAACCTCAATCTTATTATTAACACATACCACCTACAATGTGTGAGTACTAGAAGTGGACACAGAGTGGATATTCAGAATTTTTAAGAATATTTGTGATCCGATCCGTCTCTTCTGAATAATCAAATTATTTTAAAATACATATTTTGAAGAAAAAAAATGACCAAATAATTAATTTAGTGGATAAAATAAATAAAAATTTATATGGAAATATAAAATTATATATATATATATATGTATATATATATGTGTATATATATGTATATTACAGATCAGATCGGATATCCGTTTTTATGAATATTTGATATATATATATATATATATATATTACAGATCAGATCGAATATCCGTTTTTTATGAATATTTGATATATATGTATATATATATATATATATATATATATTACAGATCAGATCGGATATCCGTTTTTTATGAATATTTGATTTGCTCCTTATTTAACGGGTTGAATATTAATATTTACTTCGATTCGTAAAGTTATGAATATCCAGATTTTTCGAATACGGATCAAATCAAACTTTATGGATATTTTGTTCACTCCTAGCGAGACGGTTGCGAATGATAAACAAAAGAGGTGAAATTAGAAAGAAAAACAAAAAAAAGAGGGTCCATGAAGTAAATCGCATATTTTCAAAATTTGAAATCAAAAGCATACTAAAACAAACACTATTCGTATTTCCCTTTCTCGTCTCTGCGTCGGCGTCGTGTCATCGTTTTCTCAGATTCCTGGAATCATTCTCTTTCGATACCCAACCCCTTCCTCCCTTCATTCTCCGATTCGAAAACCCTAGCTTCCAATCATGCCCATGGAGAACGACAAGTGACCACGCCGTCAACGTCGTCGTCACCGCCGAGCAAGCGAGCAAGGTTAACGACAGCACTGACGTACGGTTACCGGAGAATCTTCAGACCGGCGTCGTATCGGATTCCGGAGGTGGAAGCGAGAAAGGAGATGAATCGGTGGTGGATACGGCGGTGGCGGTGGCGGTGGCTGCGGATGGGAGCGGATCGAACTCGGTGGGAGAGCTACCTCCCCGATCCTCCTCCGCGAGAGTTCCGTTCACTAATCTGAGCCAGATTGATGCCGATCTTGCTCTCGCTCGCACGCTCCAAGAACAGGTGGCTCTTTCATCTAGAATTTCTCCAATTTTAGGTTATTCAATGCTGTTTGGGCTTTCTTGATTCGAGAATAGTTCGAAGATTTGGTGGATTATTGAATATTGTTGTTTTGTATGTGTAGGAGCGGGCGTATATGATGCTGACGATGAACAGTGAGGTCAGTGACTATGGGAGCTGGGAAACTGGAAGCTATGTATACGAAGATGACGAATATGAAACAGATGATGATCCTCAGGAAGATGCGCCAGTTGTTAATGCTCATGAAGAGGATCAAGAAGATGAGGAAGAAGCTGGCTGTTCAGATGATGAAACCTTTGCTAGAGCTCTTCATGGAAGCTGAGCAAATCTTATCTGGGTTAGGAAATCGTGAGTACACTAAGTTCTCTTTGATGGGAGTCTTAGGATTAGTTTGGGATTTATGCTATAACTGTTATTGGTTTCAGGGGTTGAAGATCCGGAGGATGAGGAGGATCATACTTCTCAGGTAGGCTCCCTACACTATAGCAGAACTATTTTTTTTGATTTTGACCTTTAAACCTTTTTTCTGCTTGACAATATGAACCTTTGTGACCCTGTATGTGAAAAAAGAACTACTGTCCAACTCCCTTTTTGTTTAGTCATGTGGTGGCTAAAGTACAAAGTTGTGACATAGAACTTGCCATTGTCGAAGTGATACTGATACATGGTTCCGTTTTATCTACTATCCTTCTGTCATGGGCATAGCTTGTTTTCTTTTCGTGACAGTTTTATCTGTGGTGCTAGCCTTTTGGTGGGGAGGCAAACTTATAAACCCCTCTCCGTGTGTATTTAAGAGAGTTATTGTTTGTAGCTGTATACCATTGAATAACTTTGACACAGTCTTACTCTATGAAGTTGTTTGGTACCTTAGTACTAGGTATGCCTAACACTCCCTACTTATTTACGGTTTGTGCAGCTAGAACTTTGCAAAAATGTATGTTTGGAGGTCATAGATGCATTGACCAGTATAATCATAACAATTGTAATCTGGTTTGGAGGTCATAGATGCATTGACCAGTATAATCATAAAAATTGTAATCTGGTAGTGTTAAGTGGTCACTGGCATTGGAGATAGTTATGGTAACACCTTGCGGCATAGTTCCTCGCCGTGGACAAAATTAGATAAAGAGTCTGGTCCACTTTGTGAAGAAAGGAACTGAAGATTATAGGGTATAGGAACTTATAAAGTAAGGCTTTTTGAGGTGTTTCGACTCTACTTCTACTCACGTTATGTATGCTTTATTTTTGCAGGAAGCGTGGGACGAGATGGATCCTGATGAGCTTTCATATGAGGTATGAAAACACATTCATGGGTACTACGCCTTTTGGATCGTCTCATTATTTTGTGAAACGATTTACTGTCAAAGTGAATAATATCGTTGTGTTCAGATCTGTCGCGTACTTTATTATCCAAACTTCAGTTGCTCAAGACGTCTGTTGGCTTATAACTTTACGCTATCTAATGTTTGCAGGAGTTACTTGCACTTGGCGATATTGTAGGAACCGAGAGTAGAGGGTTGTCTGCTGATATGATTGCATCTTTGCCTTCAAAAAGATATAAAGATGGAGACAATCAGAACGGAACCAATGAATCGTAATGCATTTTACTTAAATCAATTTAGTAGACCATTGACAACTTCGTGCATGTAGCTTGATAATTAACTTTTATGCTTTTGATGCAGGTGTGTTATATGTCGTTTAGACTATGAGGATGACGATAACTTGATACTGCTTCCATGCAAACATTCTTACCATTCGGAGTGCATAAATAACTGGTTGAAGATAAACAAGGTACGCCTTTCAAAGAGAATGGTATTAAGGATCCTGTTAGAGAAGATGAAATCACTCAGACACTCAGTTAACGTAGTCAGCTCTGCTACCTACACCCTTTTTGATCAGGATAGATATTAACCGCCACAGTACCTTCTAATTCCATAAACAATGCCTGCTTACGATAGGGGATTTTATGGTCAGTAGAAATGTAGAATATAGAGACATATGTAGTTTCATGTTTGTTGAGTCTAAGGATTTCAAATATACAGACATACAAGCTGTAGATAGTCTTAGGGTGGTATAATAACAATTAACAAGTTCAAAGTTCAAATCCCCGCTTACTAGAAACAAAATACCCTTAGTTTCGAACACACGTCGATGAACAATATCGGCAGAAGCATAAATGCAATCGTAAGACTATCTACAGCTTGTATCGTCTCATCAACTTCCATGGGGATTAGGAACATCTATTAACTTTCTCAACTTTTTTGAAAAAGTAGTTATAGAAATTGGATTATTCTCTGTTCAGCGTTCATACACGCCAAAGACTAACAATCCGAAACTAACACAATATTCTCTGCAGATTTGCCCGGTATGCAGCGCAGAAGTTTCAACTTCCACAGCTGGACAAGAAAGCTAATGAGAGGAAACGAAAAGGTTTCCAGGAGAGAAAAAATTGTAAGCTAAGAACTGTGTTATAGCTTAGCTGTCTGTTTGTACACTATATAAACAAAACCATCATCAGATTTGCTTGGATCCTTTGAACAATCTCATAAATTGGAACTTTCTCAAAGCTTTTCTTAAGTTATTCGTTCTACTATCTGCTTTCATTTGTTCCGTATTAGCAATCTCTAGATTTTAGAACAGGTACGATCGATCCGTTTGTTTTTCCAGACAAAAAAAAGCATCTAAGCATAGAACTACTGATTCTTTGACTAGATAAACTAGTCTTATTACGCAGATATGAATATCTGGACACAAAAAAAAGTATTACGAGACGCATCCATGTGTTCGTTGTCCTTTTTGGAACATGAACTTAACGACTATAATATTGGTCGCCTACATGACAAACTGGCGAGTGGAGTTGCACCAACGGTCGTATGCTGGGGTGAGATCAGGCCACTCAGTGGCCGAGACTGAGAAATCTTGGAGCCAGTTTGTGAGTAAGATTTCCTGGTCTAATGCAGGCAATGTTGAGATAGCTTTGTCTATGGCTCGTTCCACCTCAACCTTCTCATAACCCGTCAGAACGGGAAACGCTAGCCCAAGCCTTGCGTGACTGAACAACGGTAGCCAGTTTGCAAGGAGCCTGAACTTCACTTGTCCTGGAACTTGTGTGCCGTCCCGTGCCATCTCTCCGATTAAGAGCGCTGCAAAATATAGTGAGAATTTTTTAGCAACCAATGGATACAAATGAATAAAGACCTGGTGACCTAGAATTATACTTAGTACCACCAAATTTTTTTTATTTTTTTTAACACTAGAAGATTATATTGAAATTTAGTGGTAGAATACAGCACCGGCGGTAATAAACCCCAGAGACTAAAGCCAGCGAATAACAGGCCTGTCACCCGAGACGAGAGCCCACGCATGGGAACCAAGATGCTAAGATTTAGTACCAGCAAATCTAATAAAGTGAAATTATTAAAAACGAATGATATATTTAATCAAAACAGGCTAAACTAAGATCAACTAGGTAACATTAATTTAAATTCACAACGCCAAGCAGAAAAAATAATGCAAATGTTACCTGTAATCTTAACTAGGAGACCTTGAACCCTAGGAGCAGCCGTAAGAGACAAGGAAGCTAAACCAGAAGCATAGCTCCACCGTTTTATACCTTCTTCCACCGCACCATAACGCCTGAGTTTCTCAGTCAACCACAACAGCTCCTCCGCCAGCTTCTCCACCGCCAGTTCAACCTCACTCTCCTCAAAACCACCCGCTCTCATCAACGCAGACTCCCTCCTCCTACTCTGCGATAACAAGTTACCGGTCATATCCGCCAAGGACCTGACAGTGTTGATGCACGTGCTCACCCCTCTCACGTAAGAGGTAACATAGCCTCCTAGAGGGAGGGCGCCGACCAGACGCAGGGGGAGACCAACGACGGGCTCGTCTGCGATTCTTGAGCGTTTCAAGGAGTCTTGTAGACGCGCAGTGGTGCGTGCAAAAGAAGACGCCAGGGCCACTCTATTGACGTCGAGTAGTTCCACGTTGCAGCTCTGGGCGTTGTCTTCCATGATTTTCTCAGCCATTCCCATGGCATATTGGTATTTTCTTGAGGTCACTGGAATCTCGTTCATCAGCGCCAGTGCCTACTCGTAGGTAAGTTTTAGACATATACAACGGCAAATCAAAACCATTAGTAAAGAAAATAGGAGTAAAGGACCATAGTCGACCAAATTATGCAAACATATTAAAGTTTTGTATATGTGCATTACGCATATATACAGATACTAACTAAACGTACATCAGAGATCCCAATAATCATTTTATAAATAGTTATGATAATTAGTTAATGAGTGTCGACACACTAATTAAGAATAAAATTACCACCTAATAGATATTGTTATCGACCCTATGATTCATCCACTTCCCTTTTTGTTTTCATTTATGACGTGGCACCATGCATGTTGACCACGTGGAAATTACAGAGTAAATGTCCACGTTAGGCACCTCGTGTAGTATCCAATAGTAGAAAGCTCCAAAATCAAATGTTTATGATAATGTAAGAAACCACACTATTCAACCAAAGATCGGATCTATACGAAACATAACCAAGCAAAGAACACAGCAAGTCTACGTATGATAGTCATGTCGTGATTGGACCACAGCCAAACAAGTTGAGAAAACATTAAAATCAAAGTACAACCAAAACGTTAAACGTTTAGAAATGTTAACCAAATCAAAAACAAAAATTGAACGTTAACGCCAACTTAAAATCAAAGTATTGAAAGATTACATATTAACACTTACGTGACAAAGTGCTCTACCGAGAGAGTTAACGGAAGGCATATCAACGCCATCACAAACCATCGTACCCAAATCCGCGGACCCTGAATACTTCACCAACGCTGTTGACGACGACGAGGGAGCGGAAGTCGGTACCAACGCCTTCTCCGCTGCCGCGGTAAGAAGACCCGAAGCGAAACTAAAGGGATGATGATAAGAATCAGAATAAGCAGAAGAAGAAGTGAGAGGAAGAGGACGATAGTCCAAGAAAATCCTAAGAACCCAAAGGGCGAGCCACGCCATCATCATAGACATGAACCTGAGGTGGTCTGAAGCCGACCATCGCCTAGAAGCCAGCTCCGGTGTTGAGACGGTGGTGGCGACGGAGACGAGAGAACGAGCGGCGGTGTTGACGGTGGTCATGAAGATGGAGTTGAGGAGACCCGTTGTGGGACGATTGTTTCTGTATGTGGACTCTAAGTATTGTAGCTCCCTTGACGAAGACATTCTCTTCTCTCTTGTCTTTGTTCTCTCTTAGAGAGGTTAATAATTGTTTTACCAGTTATGTATGCCTATATATATAAAGTTAGATGTCGGTTTGGATATTTCTTCTCCTCGAAGTATATGATGAGATGCACCGCCTATGATCCACAGGTGTGTTTCTCATTGTCGTGTAAGTATTTGATGTATTGTCGGCTAAATCTTTGTCGGGGTCCATGCGTCGTTTGTCCCACATTTGTTAAAATGGTGAACTATATTGTCCACAAAAAGTTAGATGTGCGTAGAAATTAACTACTGGAGTTTACATATATGGTTACTGGGATTTCTTTTTACATTTTTGCCTTACTATATTTATCATGAATTGGAATAGTTATTTTGTATTCTTGGTTTGGAGATATCTTTTGGTGCGTGTTGGTTGATATGTACGTACGTTAATACGGTCAAGATAATCTTTAGAAGATGCCGTTCCGAATAATTAGCGTGTATGTGATACAATTGATCGATCATGAACGTATGATATATTACATTTCATGCAATTTCTGATAGCTAAAGACCAAATATTAGTAATTAGTAACGTGACATATATAAAAAGGAATACAAAATCCATGTTGTTAAAAAAAAATTTCATCCAAATTACTTTATAAACAAATAGTATATGTACGACTGTTTAGTTGTCTTTCCTTTTTCAATTTATTTCCTCTTGATGTTCTGTTGTCTTATTTTATCTTATTCGTACTTTGGTTTTTGGTTTTTCTATTGTCAGCAAATGTACAAAACAAATATCTAAAAGCCAAGTTGAATTTACCCATGTGATCTAAGTTCTTAGCTGTCTTGTTCAATGCTCTATAGCTTGCAGCAACGTTACAACATCTATCTACTTGTCGAAATTAGTGGCTTTGATTAGTAAACAATTAACACTATCAAAAGAGAAAATAATAACATAAAAGACGTAACTGACAATGAAGTTTACTGGTTCTTGATGAGTCAAAAAACAAGATCTGATGAGTCGAAGAAGGATGTGATTGATCCGAATTCAGTATCAAGTACATTACGGAAAGCAAGCCGAAAAGTCAACATAATATGCTTCTCTTGGTCTGCTTGTTAAACTGGTCAAAACTTTATTATGTCATGTACTCAGGTCTGCATGTACTCATGTTAAAATCGACTGATATATGTTCTTGAAGGCCGATTGTTTAAGATTTATATTTGTCACTCAGTTATATAACCTTGAGGAAAGACTTCAACTAAGATGGTTATATTTGAGGGACTAACGATAGATTCCACATTTTAGCTATGTTTAGAGCATTGAGTAGTTTATGCCGGTCTTGAGGCTAAGTCCATACACTTCATGTAGCAAAACATAAGCTTAAGTCACACTGTTTTAATAGAATGCCTTTTAGCAAAAAGAAAAAAAAAATAAGCTCAAGTCACACTGTTTTACAGGAAAAGGGAAAATTACATCCTATATACATTTTTTGTTTTGTTTTTGGTTTAACACCGCCTATATACATACATACAATATATTATCATTACATCATTAATACGAATATGACGAAAACGTTGTGGAAACATCATGATAAATGAAATAATGTCACCCGACGACTTGAATTTCCAATGTAGACTAATGGAGTATAGATCACAACGAAAGAGTACGACTGAAAAGTATGGAACTACGTATAGTTTACGAATAATTAATTATCCATATATATATATATATATAAATAAGGGCTGATAGTCAACTTTTTGTTTCCATATCGTAATCAATAGCCCCACAGATACAACGTACTTTTTGAATAACATTGTTTGATTATCTTCTGACACATGAATATTATCTTACAGCAATTTGACGTACAATATGCTTTTGATAGTCAATAAATACATAGATTTCCACTAAAGTTTGTTCTGGATAATATCAAAATGTTACATTCAATTAGATCAAGGCATTCATGTGAATGGAAAGGTTGTCACGAGTAACAAAAATGTTATTAAGGTATCAAATGCTGACCTCAGATTTTGGATATAGATTGACAATTAAGCATCACTTTAAAATTCCAAAGGATAAAAGTAACAGTAAAGACTAAAGAGCTTTTCTGTAAAATTTCTCAAATGAATATCTAAACTAAATAATATTAATATTTACTAAGATTTAATAATTTAATTAAGTTTTAACATTTTTAGAATTTTGAAATATTTATAAATTGACAAACGTAATGAGATTTTTCTCATGATTATTATTAAGTTTCTTATTTAAAAATTTTGGTCTTACTTTTTATTTTATTTCTTTATTTTGTAGGTATACATATCTATTAGAGTTCAACTAATGTAGAGGCTCTAAAAAGAACAAAACTTGGCTTCACCCCCTAAGGTGAACCTCTACATTCACCCACCAATAAGAATGAGTTAATTGAGATTTGATATCTTTTAAAAAAGGAAACCAAGTAATAAGAATTTAATGAAATAAAATTATGTTTTTAGATAAATAAAAAATAGTAGCAATTATAAAAAAATATTTTTTTTAGTATTAATAAATCCGTCAGAAAATATTAAACCCTAAACCCTAAATTCTAAATACTAAACCCTAAACCTTTGGGGAAAGCCTGAACCCTTGGGCAAATCCTATACCCTAAATCGTTAATCTTAAACCCTAAACCCTTAATCATAAACCATAATATTAAACCCTAAATTCTAAACACAAAACCCTAAACCCTAAACTCTTTGACAAATATTAAATCATAAATTCTTAATACTAAACTATAAACCATTTTGAAATTAATGATTTAGGGTTTAGTATTAGAGGTTATGATTTAGGGTTTAGGGATTAGAATTTAGTTTATGATTTAAAGTTTGGTTTAAATTTAAAAATTTAGGGTATAGGATTTGCCCAAGGGTTCAGGCTTTTCCCAAGGGTTTAGGGTTTAGTATTTAGAATTTAAGGTTTAGGGCTTAGAATTTAGGGTTTAGGGTTTAGTATTTTCTGACGGATTTATTAATATTAAAAAGAATATATTTTTTTTTGATACTTGCTACTATTTTTATTTATCTAAAAACATAATTTTATTTTATTAAATTCTTATTACTTGGTTTCCTTTTTTAAGAGATATCAAATCTTAATAAACTAATTCCTATTGGTGGGTGAATGTAGAGGTTCACCTTAGGGGGTGAAGCTAAGTTTTGTTCCTCTAAAAATACCCATTAGGTAGAATGTAATTTTGAATGTAGCTTCAAAAGGAAAAGAAAATCTGACTAAAAATCTTATCTGATTTTAATTACAAAAGAAAAAGAAGCTGGCAATAAAATCTTATCTAACAAAAAAATAGTAGCGGTCTTCTCCGTCTATTGACCCAGTTTTGCGGGCGTTTACTCATTTAAAGCCACAAAATCAATTAAAAATATCTGTCTTTTTGAAAAAGTGTCAAGAGAAAAGAAAAATAGATTTAATCGAGTCAAAATTGTAGTTCTACTGATACACAAATGTGAAGGTGTGTGTGTCTGTGTTTTTATCTTATAACTTTTTGTGTAATACTACTTTGCAGCGTTATTCTTCACCTAACGTTATACTTCATCTAACACAACGTTATATTTAACAAAAATCAACAAATAAAAACTATAAAAAGACACGAGATTTATGGAAGAAGATTAGATCCAGAGGAATAGGCAAGTGGGTAAGAACGAGAACAGCTGTTCTTCTTCTTCTTCTTCATTGTCATCTCAAAGTCAGCCCGAAAGTTACTTCTCATCCTATAAATTTCAACTCTTCTTCCCCATTTCCATAATCATATCGCTTCTTGTCTCTTCTTAAACTTTTTCTTCTCCGAATCCTTTTCGGACAAGATCTACCACGGGTAAACAATTGTCTGAAAGAAACAAACACAAACACCAAGTAGAAGAACAAGATCTGCTCTGTTTGTTTCCCTTGTCTGAAACAGAAAAAAAGTCAACACTGCTCTCCACGACGTCGTTTTAGCAAATCGGAGAAATGGCCGGAGGGTTCGTTAGTCAGACGCCGGGAGTTCGGAACTATAACTACAAACTCACACCGAAAGTGTTCGTAACATGTTTCATCGGTGCTTTTGGTGGTCTCATTTTCGGATACGATCTCGGAATCTCAGGTTTTTTTTTTTTCAAGTCTTGTTCTTCTTTGTCCTAATCTTGGAGATATCCAGTGAGTAAACTTTGGGGCTTTTTGTTTCTTGTAGGAGGGGTAACCCAAATGGAGCCGTTCTTGGAAGAGTTTTTCCCTTACGTGCACAAGAAGATGAAGAACGCACACGAGAACGAGTACTGTCGTTTCGATAGTCAGCTTCTCACTCTCTTCACTTCGTCTCTCTATCTAGCGGCTTTGGTCTCTTCCTTGTTCGCCTCCACGATAACCCGAGTCTTCGGAAGGAAGTGGTCCATGTTCCTCGGTGGTCTCACCTTCTTCATCGGCTCTGCTTTCAACGGCTTTGCTCAAAACATCGCCATGCTTCTCATCGGTCGTATATTGCTCGGTTTCGGAGTCGGATTCGCCAATCAAGTAAGTTCTAAAAAAAAAAGTAACCTAACTTGACAAAGAAGAAACAACATCAGCTTTTATTAATAGATTTTGGTTTTGGTTTTGGTTTCAGTCTGTTCCGGTTTATCTGTCGGAAATGGCTCCTCCGAATCTAAGAGGAGCGTTCAACAATGGGTTTCAAGTAGCGATTATATTCGGTATCGTTGTTGCAACGATCATCAACTACTTCACCGCACAGATCAAAGGCAACATGGGATGGAGAATCTCGCTAGGGCTAGCTTGCGTCCCTGCGATGATGATCATGATCGGAGCTCTTGTCCTTCCCGACACACCCAACTCTCTCATCGAACGTGGCTTCACCGAAGATGCCAAGAAAATGCTTCAATCTATCCGAGGAACGAGTGAAGTCGATGAAGAGTTTCAAGATCTCATCGATGCGAGTGAGGAGTCTAAGCAAGTGAAACACCCGTGGAAGAATATCATGCTTCCTCGTTACAGACCACAGTTGATCATGACATGCTTCATTCCTTTCTTCCAACAGCTTACCGGAATCAATGTCATTACGTTTTATGCGCCGGTTCTGTTTCAGACACTAGGGTTCGGTAGTAAAGCCTCGCTCTTGTCGGCCATGGTAACGGGAATCATCGAGCTCTTGTGTACATTTGTCTCTGTTTTCACAGTTGATAGGTTTGGAAGAAGAGTCTTGTTCCTCCAGGGAGGAATCCAGATGCTTATCTCTCAGGTAACACAAAAACCCTAACCCTAAACCTAGTTTCTTGATAAACACGCAATCTCTTTAACGCCATCATGTGTGTTGCAGATCGCTATTGGAGTCATGATTGGAGTCAAATTTGGAACGGTTGGAACAGGGAACATAGGGAAAACAGATGCTAATCTGATCGTGGCGCTGATCTGCATTTATGTAGCGGGTTTCGCCTGGTCATGGGGACCGTTGGGATGGCTGGTACCTAGTGAGATATCTCCACTAGAGATCCGATCAGCAGCTCAAGCTATAAACGTAGCGGTCAACATGTTCTTCACGTTCCTTGTAGCTCAGCTCTTCCTGACAATGCTCTGTCACATGAAGTTTGGACTATTCTTCTTCTTTGCGGTGTTTGTCTTCATAATGACGATATTCATCTACTTGATGTTGCCCTGAGACGAAGAATGTACCCATTGAAGAGATGAACAGAGTGTGGAAGGCACACTGGTTCTGGGGAAGGTTTATTCCTGATGAAGCTGTTGGTGTTAGTGCTGCTGAGATGCAGCAAAAGTCTGTATGATGATGATGAGTAATGTTTTATTTGAGCAAAAAGACTTGTGAGAAAATTTAAAAGAAAATGCCAAAAATATGTTTATTCCTGAAAGAAAGCTGCTCTGCTTTTTGATGCATAGACTTAATTTAAATGTGGTTAAAAAAAAAAGACTTAATTTAAATATTTTCCTTGTTCACTGTCTCTGTTGCAATCCTAGTTTGGACTAAAGAAAGCTAAGAAAACTAAAAAGTATTCAAAAGTGAAATCAGTTTGTCTTATACTTTTGTACTCTTAACATTTCTATGAATTTTTATTTGAGAAAATGAGTTCTAATGCTAACTAACAAACAAGTAATAGTCATCAGTTGAATAAGAATAGTTTTATATTTGAGAAAAGGAGTTATATAACAAGTTTCTACTGTTTTTTAAAAGAGATTATGGATTTATTTCATGACAGGTTTCAGTTTCTAGTACTATTGCCCAAAGTAAAATTAAATTAAAACTCTAACGAAAGGATATTTTCTGATCTCTTATGTGAAAATGCAAAACAAAATAAGAAGTCAGGATCCGTAAAAGAAACATTCAAACAAACAGTCAAACCTGTCCATGATATTTAGTAATGGTATCTAACACTGATAAACTCCTGTTACCAACACTTTCATCCGAAGATGACAAAGATAAGGTAGGTAAATAACTTGTTACACAACACAAGACACAACACCTAAACAAAGATAAGGTAGGTAAATAACTATATGAGTCAATATATTATCTATTAAAAAGACCACAATAGTGAATCAATTTTCTAGTTTTTAGTATTTAAATTTTATTCAATTTTTTTTTTCTAGTTATACTGATTGTTGTTTCCTGCTATCATGTGGTATACCAGTTAAACTCTGAATATATTTATCTCTCAAATTCAGTTTTTTTGGGTCAAAATCTCAAATTCAGTTTTGTTAATAAATTTGTAAAAGAAAAGTCTCAACATTCAATAGATTCTATTAAAATCTATTTTTGGAGAAATTAGTATAGAATCCACAAAAAGGATAGCAATTCCACAAAAATATCTTCAAAGTCAGTAACATTCCTTTGATAAAAAAAGTCAGTAACATTCCTTGATAGTAAACATGGGCCGTATGCTAAAGCCCAACTATCGTTAAGGACGGTGTCTGAGTCGGCCACATTCCAAACTATTTTCTCTCTCCTCTCTCTCACTTGACGGTTTCTCTCTCTCTCACCTCGCGCTCCGACGAAATTTCGCAGACTCCGTCATGTCCACCGGCGGAAACCCAACTCCCACCACCGCTCCCGCGGTCGAAAAGATGTACTTCTGCTACCAGTGCAACCGCACAGTCACAATCTCAATCTCCTCCTCCGCCGACGATCCCTCTTGCCCTCTCTGCTCCGGCGGCTTTCTCGAAGAAGACGACGAACCCGTCCCCAATCTCCCCCGAAGTTTCTTCCCCATGTCCGACCCTTTCTCCACCTTCCTCCCTCTCCTCTTCGGACGCTCCTCTCCTCAAGGCAACAACAACAACGCCTTTGATCCGGTGTCGTTTCTCCAGAGCCATCTCCACCACCTGCAATCCACCGGCACGCACGTGCAGTTCCTGATCGAGGACCACCATCCTCTTGATCCCTTCTCTAACCGAAACTTCGGGGACTACTTCTTGGGCCCTGGTCTCGAGCAGTTGATTCAGCAGCTGGCGGAGAACGATCCCAACCGCTACGGGACTCCTCCGGCTTCGAAGTCGGCTGTGGATGGGTTGCCGACTGTTAAGGTGAGTAAGGATAGGTTGTCGAAGGATGATGAGATGATGAACCAGTGTGCTGTTTGTATGGATGAGTTTGAGGATGGTTGCGATGTGAAGGAGATGCCTTGCAAGCATGTGTTCCATCAGGATTGTTTGATGCCTTGGCTTCGGTTGCATAACTCTTGTCCCGTTTGTCGGTTTGAGTTGCCTACCGATGATCCTGATTACTAGAGCAGGGGTCGAGGAGGTGGGACGAGTGGGGATGGTCAGCAGACTCCGAGGAGGTTTAGTGTGCAGCTTCCTTGGCCGTTGGGGAGACAGGAGGGTTCTTCAGGGTCTGGAGGCACCTGGAAGTGGTGGTGGTGGCTGGTGGGTCTAATCTTGAGACCAGGCAGGAAGATTTGGATTGAGGTTTGTATATCCTTGCCTTACTGATAAACCTTTGCGTTGATTGCATCGATGCATACATTTGAGGCTGAAGTTGAAAATTTTGGTTTAGGCATCTGTTTTGTAATGATGATAGATATGGAGCTCAAATGTGACTGCTTGATCAAGAAAATTCATAGGCAAAAACTTAGTTCCTGCTGCTCCTTTCTCTGTTTGCTATATATAAACCCTTGCTTTTTATGGGTATCTTTTGGGTATCCGAGCTAAAGCTCCCTGTAATGCTCTAATCCTATAACCTTGGTTGTTTAGATCATATAAAGGAACTTTTTTTTTTGACTCCTGTCTTAACCCTAAGTAATAAAAGAGGGTGCTGAAAGCCTTGCAGAAAATCGAAAGTTTGTTGCAGTATAGGAATAGGTAATCTTCTCTAGATGTGCCGTGCGTGCATATATGAGTGTCAAATTGTCTAGAAACTTCTCTGGTGATTTGTTCGGTGTGCTTTAGTATGTAAAAAATTGTGCTTTTGTAATTGTAAACCGAGAATTTGGATAGTTCTGAGGGGGTCTCACTGTGACTATCTTAACATGATGATATGGAAAATTAGTTCTGCTGGGCAGTGTAATCTATCCTTTCGATGCAAAAATACTAGAGAGGAAAGCAACTTATAGTTTATAGTGGTTGTAAAGAATGCAGAAGAAGTGTATCATGATGAACTGCATATTAAGTTATATAAGACTAGCATAAATATTGAATTATAGGTCATCGACAGATTAGTTGGAAACGTTGGCCTTTAAGTTTCTGTACGAGCAGTTAAAAGCGTTAGAGTTGTTACTTGAGTTAATTGCTGATACTTTATCATACTTGAGGTTTGGACCTTTATAGTTGGAGCTTCTTAAACCACTTTACAACTACATGTTTTGGGATCCATGAGGTTTACATTGCAAGTGCGTGGCAGATAATGAAACAACTGTCCTAAAAAATTTACTTGCTTTTATTTGTGGCTTGCAGTTATCGCCAGATTCATTGCTTGGAAAGTTGGATTGGGAGAAGGATGTTCACAAGTTCTCACCAAACAAAAGGCAGTTTCATTAGGAAGAACTGACATTGATGTTTTGCAATATTTTGTACATTTACAACAAAGAAAAAAAAGAGAGTATTTTCCTTGTCGGTGTTCTTTTGGGATTATATAACGAATGTGAGTTTTTAATATCACAATGTTCCATATATGTTATTTTGGTTATTTTCTCGTAAAAAAATCGTTCTATGGATTGGGTCTATGAAAATGAAATGGAGACCAGAGACTGAAGTGGCAGACAAAGTTGATTGATAAATATCTACATAAAAGATATATCTAACAAACAGTCCCTTGTGGTGTGTTTTGTGACATTTTATATCATACGACTTTACAGCTTTTTGTTTTCAAAAGTTCTCCTTATATTTACTCATTCGCACATTTGCAGAGCATTTTCCCACTGCTTTTTCTTCTCAAATGGCATGTAATGTATAGTGCGGGAGGCAATGGAATGTGATTTTCCAAAGGCACACTTCATCACATGCAATATGTTAAAAGTATTTGTAAAATTGAATGAAATATATATATGGATAATGTTCTATAGATGATGAGGACTCCGTCGCCAAAATCACCAACTTTCACCCACCATCTAGGTAACGACTTAACAAACATATGAGGAATTAAGGACGCAGGACCTTTGCATGGCGACCAAGGAACTATCTCTAGGTTAAAAATATTATGGGTTTGGTGGTTTCATCCAGAAGTCATTAGGTACGTGTTCTCCTCTCTTCTCACGTGCTTCAAAGACTGCGGTTACATCAGATAGGAGGAGAGTGGGACTCAGTTCCCTTACAGGATTAACCGGAGAGATGGTGATGGGGGAAGGATCCAATGACTCAAAACTATTAATCCAATGGTTGTACCTTTTATTTTGCTCGATTCTTGTATGCTTGTAATCGTAACGATGCCCATATGGGATGATCAAATAAAAATTCGTATTTCTTAAAAAAAAAAAGAAAAAAAAATATATAATGGGTTAGAAGTTGATCATCCAAAGGTCTAATCGTATCTTTTTACTCATAAGGGTTCTAAGTACACTTTTTTGGGGGTTACTTTTTAAATTACTAGATGAAGGAATTAATTTTTGGTTCATCTTTGAAAAATGGTTTATGCATTAATCGTTCTTGGAGTGGCCATAACATAAACATTGATAGGAATTTGATGATAACTCTTTTTATCTACCTCCCTCTAAATTATGTTGATGGAATTATGATTGATAGGACTTCAATCAATGATTGAATAGTTTTGTGAGAGGCAGTAACCAAGGTGGTTTTGTCTTTTTGCTGTTGTTGGTGTAGTAAGTTACTATACAATATGTTTTTTTTGACTAATACTATACAATATGTTTGCATGGTGTTGACATAATTAGTGCGATTCACAAGAGTGTGAAAATGATTGTTGTTAGACATCTTTGCATGTTCTAAGACTTCGTTGCTGCTTTTATGTGTGGTTCAGTGTGTCCTATCATCCTATGATCTGAAGATGGTGGTTGGTGGCTAGAGTCATTGTTTGGAACTCTGAGAAGAAAAATTTGATCAAAATAGTTTCACAGAAATGGTAGTTTCAATACGTAAAAGAGATATATTAAAATGTTATTAGTATAGTCTTACCCTCATGGCCCCAAGTTTACATGATTCGGATCATATGCGATGAAGAAGATCATGAATTTTAATCATATTCCAGTCATACTCTCTAACCATAACTATGTCTAATCCTACTCTCACATGTTAGAAGAAAGAATGTTTTTATTTGGTTCCGTGATTATATCGTCTAGTGATCTTTAGTTATAAAATACAGTTTTTCTTTCATTTGCATTATTATTCATCTTTCTTCACGCACAGCTTTGGATTGACCCAAACCAAACCCAATCTATATTCGGACATGAAATCTAAACATTGATAAAGATGGAACACGACGAAACGTAGAAAGTGGGAAACAAAGTTGATAGTATATCTAAAAGAAGACATGATATCATATAAATAATCCCTTGTGATGTGTTTGAAAGTCTTCGAGACCTTTTCATCATATGAGTTCAACCTTTTATATTTTTGGCTGAGAACTGAAAATGAGTTGAGGATTTACACATAATCGCAACTTTGCAATTACGATTTTCCCCACGGCAATTTGTTTAAGTGACATTATAATGTGGTCGACATATTAAAAACTGATTTAGAAAGGCATACTTGATCACATGGTCGGAACATGTTTTTTATAATCGAAAAGGTAGCAATATACTCATGAGATTCAGTAAAATATGTGGATCCATGTTTTTGTAGGCCAATTGGTATATAATTGAATTCAAATATGTATACAATATATTATATCAAGACACATGTATGTACTTGAAGATTAATAAATAAGTAATGATAACGTGAAATAGAAGGCGGTGTCACAAATAAAATCGCAGTTAGATTTGATAATCTAATTTATTAAGAACACACATCATATACCAAATTGTTAAAGCTAATGACGATTTGAGTTGTGTACTGTACACACCATTAACTTTACCTCTACTTAGTCTTTTTGTTTCATTGAGGTATGTACGTTGTATAAGTTGAATGATTTCACAATCTATAGCTGATATCAAATTATAACTTAAGAACTTGGTTTCAGAATATTAAGAAGATTTCTATTAGAGATCTTTAACATATTTGTTGTGTGTTAATAACGTTTGCCACTCGTTAATGTGACCTTCAAAAGGATGTTTGTACCTTTTCTATTAAAACCTAGTATACATAAAAAAATCCCCATCTTGTTAATTAATTTTTGGGTTACTTAATTGTTGAAAATGAAATTTAATATTTTTATTTGCAACCATTTTTTAAATGATAGACACATCTGGATAGATAATAATACTCTTTATATCTTACACTTTAATTTGGCTGTTCGTTTTTGAGAAAGGAATTTAATTTGTTTGTTGATAATTCAATGGCCGAGATAACATGGTACGTTGGATTTATTCATTTAGTTCTTTTTCTCAACGAAACAATCTGCTGATCAAAATGCACGTAAACTGAAATTGTCATATGGCAAATATAAATAGAGCAGATTTTATATCGAAAACTAAAGTTTGGAAGAACATATACAGTATAAAAACTCTATAAATTAATACTCGATAAGCTATTAAACACCATAACTTAATAATTTTTTTCTGATCTCAAATTAAAACGATTCAAATTTACCACAAATCGATAAAATTATAAGATAATAATTTTTCAGAAATTACATATAAATATATGGTTTCACTAAAACTATAAATTAATAATTATATGTATATACATTTTATATAACTACAAACAAATCATTATATTGTTAGTTTTATATTCACGATGGAATTATTTTTATGTTTTTAATATTTAATATATTTTAGTGAGATTTAATATAATTATATCTAAAACACATTTAAATTCTATGAAATAAATTTTATATACACCAAATAATATAATAAAAATGTAGAATTTTAAAATGTTAATTAACGTCTATATACTAAAATTAAATGTTTTTTTACTTTAGGAAAAATATATTTTAAAATAGAAAAATGTAAAAAATGAGATTTTTAGTAAATTAATAGTTCTATAAAGTAATAAAATATCAAAAGTATCAAAGTCTCAAAATTATTAATTTATAGAGTTTTTACTCTTAATGTTTCTCAAAAAAATTAAAGATGGAGACGTATGTGTAATCCGAATTAAGAACATTAAATTAAATATCCTGTAACAGCAAAAAATTTGAAACTTCAGTTAAGATAAAAGACGAAGAAAAAGAGGGTATAGTCGTCATTTCAGACAAAAATTCAGTTGGTGGTAAAAACATTCAAAATTGTCGTAATAAAAAAAAGGAAATAAAATAAAATAAAGGCTCAGAGAAAATAAAACAGCAGTTTCCTTTTTTATTCTTGTGAAGCAGAGAAAAAGCTCTGCTGCCTGAATCTTCTTCACTCACTCGCAGCACTTGGCGATTTTATCTTCCAAAAATTCTCAGTAAATTGAAATCTTTCGAGCAAGTCTCACCAGTGTTACTTCCCTTTTTTTTTACTCTCATTGTCTGAAGTTCACTGAATCAGAACTCTCTTCTGTTTCTGAGATCTCTGTCTCTAAGAAAACTCAAAATCTTCTCTAAGAATCTGACGTTTTCTCCCCAGCATCTAAATTTTGTAAGGTACTTAGAAGATTTGAAGAGCCTTCGAGTTTTTTTATAATTGGTCTTAAATCGAACAAATTTGAAAGTTTCTGCATTTTTTTTGTGTGCGTGTATTCTCATTCTATGTATTCTGTTTTACTGGAGATAAAGTTCGTTTCTTTATTCTGATTAGTTGTGTTTAGTGAGTGTTTTGTATCTTCAAGATTTGAGTTAACTTAGTATTTTTTTTTGTCAATCAGATTTGTTGGAAGTTTCTTTCTTGGTCCTAGTTATTTATTATCTTCAGCAAGAAAAGCTTTGAAATGTCAACCAAAGAAGCCTTTAGGTTTTTATTGAAAGAATGTGTGATTCTGGATTAATCTGAGTTGTTGAAACTTTCTTTCTTTCTTTCTTTAAGAATCTTCTTAAGATCAATTTTTTGGTGAATGTATGCATGAGATCTTTAGATAAGACTCCAGTTTTGTCCAAGAGATAGGCCTAATATTGATTGAGGAACTTGAAAACAGCGACTGAAGCTGGAGAGAAAGAAAGCAGTTTCGGTCTATGTCCTAGAGTATGGTCCCCGCCATTCTGTTAATCAAACACTAAATAGGTCTTTTTGAGTGGGGTTCTTCTTCAAAAAAGCTTTGATTATGAATGGGATTGTCTTCTTTTTTTTTTCTTGAAATACTTTCATTTGAGCTTATTAGCTTCCTTCTTTCTTGCAGCAACAATGTCCCAAAAGGTGTCTCCATCCATGCAGTCTCTTAAATCTTTGCCCGCAGACTACAGATTTGATGGTGAAAATTCTAGTGTTGGCCTGACCAATTCGAGTATTCCAAGAAAAGGCGGCTTAAGGAATGGTGTTAGTCAAGCTGGGGATAGTGAGGATTCACCATATAGTAGGCATGGTGTTTCTGTTGAAGAGCAGTCTTTAGTTGATGATGTGGAGCCTGGTGCTGCTCCTATCCCCTTGCCTCAGAGTGATGAACGCAGGTGGAGCGACACTAGTGCATATACTCGGAAGAAGGTGGGGTTTCTAACTAAGCTGAGAACAAAACTTATATATATATATATATATATATATATATATGGAATGAGATTTTGACAGTTTTTGACTTTAGATACTGCAATCTTGGGTTCAACTTCCAAATGGTAACTGGGAGCTTGGGAAGATACTGTCAACTTCAGGAGAGGAGTCTGTCGTTTCTTTGCCGGAGGGAAAAGTAAGTGACCTTTTGTATTCCTAAGATAAGCATGAGTTAATAATATTTCAAGTGTTTGATTCCGCGCTTGATTTAACAGGTTATAAAAGTTATATCAGAGACTCTGGTACCTGCAAATCCTGATATTCTTGATGGAGTGGATGATCTAATGCAACTAAGTTACTTAAATGAGCCATCAGTGTTGTATAATCTCAACTATAGGTACAACCAAGACATGATATATGTAAGTCTTTTGTTTTGATATAATTTTTCGTATCATTAAGTTAAGAGAAAGTTAATAGTCTTTGCCCCGAATCTGTAATCATATGTGTTCTAGCGTTTATTGCACTTCTAAACTTTTTCTTTTTATGGTGGTAGACAAAAGCAGGGCCAGTTTTGGTGGCTGTGAATCCTTTCAAGGAGGTTCCTTTATATGGAAATCGCTACATTGAAGCATACAGGAAGAAAACAAATGAAAGTCCTCATGTGTATGCCATTGCAGATACAGCAATTCGTGAAATGATACGCGGTGGGATCATGCTTCTTTGTTTGTTAGATGATGAATGTTATCATTGCAATTCTTATGAGCCTTAAAAGCATTTCAGTTCTCACACCGTTTTATCTTTTCCTATCCAGATGAAGTTAACCAATCTATCATCATCAGGTTAGTAAAATGTCCTCTTTTAACCTGAGTTATTGCACATTTTTCACGCCTATTGGATTTCATATGGCACCAGTGACCCATTAGTTGTGACACGCTGGGACTAGTGGATTTGTTGAATGAAGTAGTGCTTCTAGTTTGTGTATACTGCGGTGTATCTTTATCACATGATTCTCTTTCCCATACAGCGGCGAGAGTGGAGCAGGGAAAACATGAGACAGCTAAGATAGCTATGCAATACTTGGCTGCTCTTGGAGGTGGAAGCTGGGATCGAGTATGAGATACTTAAGACTAATCCCATCTTGGAAGCATTTGGAAATGCAAAAACTTTGAGAAATGATAACTCTAGTCGTTTTGTAAGCCCTTCATCATTGTTTTTTTGTACATTTTGATTCTCTAATGTGTCTGACAATACTGTTTTGATATTATAATTTACAGGGGAAGCTGATAGAGATTCATTTTAGTGAAAGCGGAAAGATATCGGGTGCTCAAGTTCAAACCTGTAAGTGTAAACCTTACAACCTCACTACTTCACGTTGTTTGTTCATTTCCTCTACAAAGCTAACTTAACTTCATTCTTTTTTGCCTGTTCTTCAAATTTTGCAGTTTTACTAGAAAAGGTAGTTTCTTTTAGATGACTTTCCCTACTTCATATCTTTCCTTTTTGAAATGGGTCATTGACATTTTTTTTTCTTTAATACCTTGACGCATTTTAACAGTCTAGAGTGGTCCAATGTGCTGAAGGGGAAAGGTCATACCATATATTTTACCAACTTTGTGCTGGGGCTTCACCTGCACTTAGAGGTATGGTTTGGAAAAACATGAACACTATAAGCAGTCTTATACTCATATGATACTTTTAAAACCTTCTGATCTGATTATTGATGGCCGTGATCAAGTCTATAAAATGTCTTATATGGGTTTAAGGATTAAATTTCGATGGACCTGGACTGTCTTTTTGTGCTTAATACATCTTTGCTTGCATCCTTTCATAAATAAAACTGTGACAACTATAAGTTGTTAATTGTCGTAACTGGTGGAAAATTATTTATGTCCTCATTTATACACAGAGAAGCTGAATTTGACAAGCGCACAAGATTATAAATACTTGGGACAGAGTAACTGCTATTCAATCAATGGAGTTGATGATGCTGAACGTTTTCATAGTGTTAAGGTAATTCTCTCTTTCACTAAGAGACTTTCTTATTCCTCTTCTCTACTCATATTTCAGACTTCTATTTTGTCTCTCTCTCGATTAATTTAAAAACTCTTGATGTTACAGGAAGCTCTTGACATTGTTCATGTTAGTAAAGAAGATCAAGAAAGTGTGTTCGCAATGCTAGCTGCAGTATTATGGCTGGGGAATGTTTCCTTCACCGTTATTGACAATGAAAACCATGTTGAGCCTGTAGCAGATGAAAGTAAGCCTGTTCAATCCACTTTATGTTTCTCTTTTCTTGTGTCTATGAACGTTGAATTTGCATTCACTACGACTTCTTATGATGTTGCCTTACTGATGTCTTTTATTTATATTCCTGATATTGCTACAAGCGTCATATTTTTTTAGTTATCTTGTGTCTTAGTGTTTGGAAGTATGAGAGCGTTTGTTGCTTAATTAGTATGTATCATCTCATCTGGCAGGAGACTTACCTACGTGATGTATTGCAATTTTCAGGTTTGTCGACTGTTGCTAAATTAATTGGGTGCAACATCAATGAGCTTAAGCTAAGTTTATCAAAACGTAACATGAGAGTTGGAAAAGATACCATTGTGCAGAAGCTAACACTACCGCAGGTGATTTATAACGAGAACTACTATCATTTTTGTGTATAATAAAAAATTGAAGTCGCATTTTTTGACATTTTCTCTCTGCTGATTTGCTTTCAGGCCATTGATGCAAGAGATGCTTTAGCAAAATCGGTTTATTCGTGCCTGTTTGACTGGCTAGTTGAACAGATCAACAAGTCTCTTGCAGTGGGGAAGAGGCGAACTGGCAGATCCATCAGCATTCTTGATATATACGGTTTCGAATCATTTGATGTATGCTTCCTTTCTGTCCTTAAGAAAGTTACAGTTGCAATCTGACATCATTAGACCTTAAGTTGGCATTTACATCTTTAAATAATGACAACTATATTTGGTAAATGAATACTGATTGCTCCTAAGTATCTACGTGCGGTTATGTATGCATTTTTGTTTTCTGTGTCTTACTGATATGTAGAACAACTTTACACTTCTTGTGCAGAAAAATAGCTTTGAGCAGTTCTGTATAAATTATGCAAATGAGAGATTGCAGCAACACTTTAACCGTCATCTATTCAAGCTAGAGCAAGAGGTAAAGTATCCCTTCCTACTAAAAATATAAAATCTCAGTTTTCTCCAGTAGAAGGTATTAATATTTCTTTCTATTGTTTCAGGAATATATCCAGGATGGTATTGACTGGACAAGGGTTGATTTTGAGGACAACCAAGATTGTCTTAGTCTCTTTGAAAAGGTAAGAAGCTCAGGAAGCTAGATGGACACCTTAATAATATATAACAGAGTTCAACTTTTAATACACTAGAAAACCATAGTTTAATTGGTTGAAATGCTTACAGCAACCTATGTCTCAATGTGTGTGCAGAAACCATTGGGGCTGCTTTCTCTTTTGGACGAGGAATCAACATTTCCGAATGGCACAGATTTGACACTGGCAAACAAGCTAAAACAGCATCTACACTCTAATTCATGTTTCAGAGGAGATCGAGAGAAGCTTTTCACAGTTGTGCATTATGCAGGAGAGGTAATTTATTTATAGCTCTTGAAACCTCTCAGTGCAGGGCTTTCTAGAAAAATAAAAAAAAATCGATAGCAAGTAATTAATCTAGTTGGATGCTTCTTGATTATCTTGTTTTGTTCCGAATCAGGTTACATATGACACGACAGGATTTCTAGAGAAGAACAGAGACTTGCTGCATTTGGACTCTATTCAACTTCTGTCCTCTTGTTCCTGCCACCTTCCTCAATCGTTTGCTTCTAGCATGCTGATCCAATCTGAAAAACCTGTAGTTGGTCCTTTGTACAAAGCAGGTGGTGCTGATTCCCAGCGGTTGAGTGTAGCTACTAAATTTAAGGTAGTTTGTTTTGGCCTCAAACACAAACCTAATGTTGCTTTAGCTTTGGTTACCTGCTTTACTTTAAAGCTCATTACCTGCATTGATGTGATGTCAAGATTACCAGTTGTTGCCTCTCTCACTATGATATTTGATTATTAACTATCTACCTGGATCTTTTTTTGTCTAGGGTCAACTATTCCAATTGATGCAACGTTTAGGGAACACAACCCCACATTTTATTCGCTGCATCAAGCCAAACAACGTTCAGTCTCCAGGGGTGTATGAGCAAGGACTTGTCTTACAGCAGCTAAGATGTTGTGGGGTCCTTGAAGTGGTTCGGATTTCACGGTCTGGATTTCCTACAAGAATGTCTCATCAGAAATTTGCCAGAAGGTGACAAACACCATTCATCATTTAGCAGTTATGCAAGGGACCTTAAAAGGCTTTTCTTGTAACCGCATTGTTTTGAAATGATCACGCTACAGGTATGGTTTCCTTCTGGTGGAGAACATTGCTGATAAAGATCCTCTAAGTGTCTCGGTTGCGATCCTCCATCAGTTTAATATCTTGCCGGAGATGTACCAAGTTGGCTACACGAAGTTGTTTTTCAGAACCGGCCAGGTATAATAGCTAGTCGGCTTGATGTCAAAGACTCTTTTAGAAGAGGCACGAATAATAGTCTCGATTCTCATGTGCATTGCAGATTGGAGTTCTTGAAGATACAAGGAACCGTACGCTCCATGGCATCTTACGTGTACAAAGCTCTTTTAGAGGATACCAAGCACGTTGTCACCTAAAGAAGATTAAAATGGGAATTTCTATTCTCCAGTCATGTATGAACTCTCTTGTCTCAAGTGCCTTTTTGCATCTTTATCTCATTGTAATGGATAAAACTTGAGCTTAACATGAGATATGGCCTTTTGTCCCACCTCTTATTTCAACAGTTATTCGTGGAGAGAATGTAAGAAAAGAGTTTGCCGAGCTACGAAGGAAGCACAGGGCTGCTACTACTATACAAAGCCAAGTTAAAAGCAAGATTGCTAGGCAACAGTTCAAGAGTATAGCCGATGCGTCAGTTTTGATACAGTCAGGTAAAAGGGTTTGTTGTTGTAATCTCAAGCTGATTTTTCATCTTTAGACACTGAGTTACTGTTATATTCTTGCAGCAATTCGTGGTTGGTTGGTTAGAAAATGCTCAGGAGATCTTAGATGGCTAAAATCTGTAGGCACTAAGGTACTAATAAGATTATATATTCACATTCATATCCTCTCACAGTATCTATTTGTTTTAGTAATATATTTTTACTTTGGGAACTAATCAACTGCGCAGCCAAACGAGTCAGGCGAGGTGCTAGTAAAGGCATCTGTACTCTCCGACCTTCAACGCAGGGTGCTTAAATCTGAAGCTGCTCTGCGTGAGAAAGAAGAGGAGAACGACATTCTTCAACAGAGGCTTCAACAGTACGAGAACAGGTGGTCAGAGTACGAGACAAAGATGAAATCGATGGAAGAAATCTGGCAGAAGCAGATGCGTTCATTGCAGTCAAGTCTCTCCATAGCAAAGAAAAGCCTAGCGGTTGAGGACTCGGCTAGAAACTCTGATGCATCGGTCAATGCAAGCGACGCAACGGATTGGGACTCGAGCAGTAATCAGTTCAAGAGCCAGACGAGCAATGGAGGAAGGACGAGGCAACAACAACAACAACAGCAACAGCCTATGAGTGCTGGTCTTAGTGTGATTGGACGGTTGGCGGAGGAGTTCGAACAGAGAGCTCAAGTGTTTGGTGATGATGCGAAGTTCTTGGTGGAAGTGAAGTCTGGACAGGTGGAAGCAAACTTGAACCCGGAGAGAGAGCTGAGGAGGTTGAAACAGATGTTTGAGACGTGGAAGAAGGATTATGGAGGGAGGTTGAGGGAAACGAAGATGATACTGAGCAAGCTTGGGAGTGAAGAGAGTAGTGGTTCGATGGAGAAGGTGAAGAGGAAGTGGTGGGGAAGGAGGAATAGCACTAGGTATTGATTGATATGTGATGGAAAGTGAAGACTATTATTCTTACAGGCAAACTCTGTTCGTTTGCTGTTTAAGGATTTGGCGGTTTTTTTTTTTTTGCTTTTCTGGTAATGAAAGTAGTTAATGACATTTGCTATTCAATGTGAAGGATCGTACGAATGATAACTTAAGTTTGTAAATTATTTTGTAGTTTTACTATAATATCCAAAGCTAAGTTTGTGATCTTTTTGTTGCTTAAGCAATGGGTAATAGAACTGCTTGATGCCTTGATTGCATACTTGATTATCTATTCTATTAATTCTTCAGCATGACCTATTGATATTTGTTGTGTCCAACTTAAAATATAACTGCATTTAAATTAACCACTTTAACTAGCAACAAATTTTATGCAACCGTAATATTCCTTTTTTTTAGAAGTAACCGTAATGTGCCTTTGATATTATCATGATAAATAACTACCGTACGTGAGAGGTATAACTAACTACTGTAACGTGCCTTTGATATTTCATGAAGTATATATTATCATACTATTAAAAATTGAGAGGTACTTATGTGATTATATAGACTTTATGGAATATTCTTTTGATGATGATTTCCACATACAAATCATTAATAGAAATAACTATACAACCCAGATACAAACCTACTTTTAATAATTTTTGTTAGTTTTAGACAAAAATAAATATTATTTATTAGCTTGATAATATTTTTGTCATCGTTAGCTTTATAACATGTTAATATATTTTTTGATTGGTGGTATTTTTGAAAAGTGGTACTTAACTTGTGATATTTCTAACCATTTATCTGAATTTAACATAATTTCATTAATTTTACAATCATTATTATCTAAAAATATTCTATATTATTATTATTGGTGTTATCCAAAATATTTTAGACCATAATAATTTAAAAATAAATATAAATCCATGTATATAGTTTTACTATATATGGATGTTTTGAAATTTATTTTACGTGATAAATTTTTTAACTAAAATATAAAATTTTATATAAAATTTTAATGTATAAATATTTCAAAAATATGAAAACAATTTTTTTCTAAAAGCTTTTGAATTGATAATATATTTATTTACAAAACTTTGTAAAATTTTAAGCTCACAAGTGCAAGCAAAATACCTAGTAAAATATAAGGAACCCGTAGTAACATAATATATTTATTTAATTTTTTAATTCACATTGAACATTTTACATTTCAAAATAAAAGATTGTATTTTAAATATTTCGTGACAATGCATTATTTTACTTATGTATAAAAAATTCACTTAATTTTGTATAAACTCCAATAAGATTTGCTGCATTAATTTATAGGGGTGGACACTTAAGTTATTTTATCGGTACGGGTCGGGCTTGGTTTGGTTTGGTTAATTCGGTTTAGAATTTTTCTAGTTGAAGTAAACCATAATTAGTTTGGTTTGGATCTGTTTCGGTTCGATTTGTATCCGGTCCGGTTTGTGTTTTGGTTTGGTTTAATCGGATTTTCTTAATTTAATTTTTTAAGAGAAATCATGTTTTGAAACATCAACACATGATTATGAAATCATCATATTAGTGACAACAAAAAATAAATTATGTGAACTAAATCCAATATATAACTAAATCAATAATTTCTTTGTGTTTAAACGTAAAAACAAACGTAAAACCAAACATTAAAATGTAATCTACGTATTTTAGATTATTATTTTTAAACCTAATATAAATATTATAGGCAGTAAGAGTGACACATCGGTTTTATTGATTCGGTTTAGTTCCGGTTCGGTTTGGTTAATTCAGTTCTAGAATTTTTTCGACTGAAATAAACTATAACTAGTTTGGTTCGATTTTGACTTGGTTCGATTTGACTCGGTTCGGTTCGTTTTTTTTCATCCCTATTAATTTAGAATTCATAGTAACTATATAAATATACTAAAATATAATTAAATTAGAACATTATAACATTAATATGAATGTGTATTAAATATTATTATATAGCAATATTAAGTATATATTAAACAGATTATCAATTTCATTTAAAATCGATGCGTTAATATTAATTTTTAAACTAACATTACTTTTTGTCGTAGAGAAAAATAATTTATATGAGAGAAGTGACTTCAAAGTTTTTTTTAGGTATTAATTAATGTTATAGTATTGTCCAATAGATATTTATATAGAGTTTTTATCGTTAAAATATTGTTTAAAGAAACAGGAAAAAAAAAGCTAATACAGTATTACCTCTGGGTAATATATGCGGTACGATTTTGTCATAGAGAAAAAAGGCTAATACAGTATTACCCCTGGGTAATATATGCGGATTTCACTGGACCGCTGGGTAATATATGCGGTACGATTTTAGAAAGCATTATTATCTTTATTAGCTTATTCTTTCACTATTTTTTAAGTGCGTTTTTGGTTTACTGTTTGCAACAAAACCGCATTTAGAAACAAATTAAAACGAATCCAAACACTTTGGTCCGATGATTACTGATTAGGAATAAAAATCAAATCTCACATCACTTCCGAAGAAAGAAGGAAGAGATTGAAATGGTGGTGGTGGGGACAACTTGGCGTAGTGTAAAACCAAGATTCTCCCATACCTATTTCTTATTGGATATCCAAATCGAATATTCTTTTGCGTAAAAATTGATGAGAAATTATTATATATTTTTTCTAAAAAAATATGTTCTTCATCTCCCGCCCACTTCATTTTTCATTTATTTTGAAGTAGGTTTTACTCAAATCCTATTTTATTTCTTGTTTCAACAGTGTTACTTCAAATTTGAAAATTTACTGTGCATATCTTCTTTTTTTTAAGATGAATTTTTCAAATTGTAAACTGATCCTTAACTTTTAGTTATTTTTATCTTTTACCAAAATAAATAATATACATTAATATTATCCTTAAAAATACACAGACTTTTTCTTTTGCTGAAAAAATACACGAACTTTTTTGACTTCCCAAAAAATACACAAACTAATTTTGATTGTCCATAAAATACACAAACTTTTGAATTTTGAAGGTTTCACATCTCAATTTTAACGGTGTAAACAGTGACTAACAGAATAGTAAGACGCCGTTAGACGCCGTTAACTCTGATTAAAAAGTTCATGTATTTTATGGACAACCAAAATTAGTTCGTGTATTTTTCGGGAAGCCTAAAAAGTTAGTGTATTTTTTCAGCAAAGGAAATTTAGTATGTGTATTTTTAAGGAATTTTCAAATGGAGTTTGGATATTTCATATATTATTCAGAGGCTGAATATCTGGACCCAATACATATCCAAAATTTTATATTTGTAAACTTTCGGTTTGGTTTTGGACCAGATATTTTCGATCTGAAAAATCCAGATCCGGAAAAAAACGGCCCAAACCCGACCCAAAGACCTGAAAAAAAAACACATTCTCTATCACATGATACATGTCTGAAATTTTATATTTGTAAACTTTCGGTTTGATTTTGGACCGAATATTTCCGGGTCAGTTCTGATTCAAGTTTTTGAATCCGGCTAGACATTTTAGCCGGATTCAAAAACTTGAATCGGAACTGACCCAAAAATATTCTGTCCAAAACCAAACCAAAAGTTTACAAATATTTGTTGAGTCCAATTTAGTCAAAATCTATCATATATATCTAAAATTTCACAAACAACTCTAAATTTTACATTGAAAGTTTCATATTAATTAAAAATATTTCTGTTACAAAAACAAAACTAAAAAATATTGCAAAAATAATAACAAAATTGTTAGCAGAAAGATCTTGTCGGATTGAATCTATTCGTGTCGATTTTATTAGGCTCAGGTCTATTCGGATCAGTTCTTTTTGGTTTCAATTCTTTCAAGTAGAAGAGTTTTGGACCCAACAAATATTTGTAAACTTTCGGTTTGGTTTTGGACTGAATATTTTTGGGTCAGTTCCAATTCAAGATTTTGAATCCGGCTAAAATGTCAAGATTAGGTCTAGATATTTTAGCCGGATTCAAAAACTTGGATCGAAATTGATCCGAAAATATTCGGTCCAAAACCAAACCGAAAGTTTACAAATATAAAATTTTGGATCTGTATTGGGTCCAAATATTTAGCATCTGAATAGGATATGAAATATCCAAACTCCATTTGAAAATTCCTTAAAAATACACATACTAAATTTCCTTTGCTGAAAAAATACACGAACTTTTTAGGCTTCTCGAAAAATACACGGACTAATTTTGGTTGTCCATAAAATACATGAACTTTTTATTCAGAGTTAACGGCGTCTAACAGCGTCTTACTATTCTGTTAGTCACTGTTTACACCGTTAAAATCGAGGTGTGAAACCTTCAAAATTCAAAAGTTCGTGTATTTTATGGACAATCAAAATTAGTTTGTGTATTTTTTGGGAAGCAAAAAAAGTTCGTGTATTTTTTCAGCAAAAGAAATTCAGTCTGTGTATTTTTAAGGAATTTTCCCTATTTTGAAGTAGGTTTTACTCAAATCCTATTTTATTTCTTGTTTCAACAGTGTTACTTCAAATTTGAAGATTTACTGTACATATCTTCATTTTTTTAAGATGAATTTTTCAAATTGTAAACTGATCCTTAACTTTTAGTTATTTTTATCTTTTACCAAAATAAATAATATACATTAATATTATCCAATTAATTTCACAATTTTGACTATTATTTTTATATAATCAGATTTTTATATTTAAAATCATATGAATATTTAGTTTTAAGAATCAAATATAAATAAACTCATTTTACTTTAAACACTTTTGTTAACCAATTGTAGAAAAGAATTATATATATGGAGTTTTTACAAATTATGATGTTTTGTGTTTGTTTATTCACGTTATATAATAAATTTATTATGCAACAATTTTTAATTTATATAAAATCATAATTGTGTTGGATTATTGTTAAGATAAAATAGTTAGGTAAAATAAGTAAATATGAAAAAGTATAAAGTTTTTATTAGTAATTAATAATAAAATGGAGATATAATATACTTGCAATATTTCTTTTACAATAAAAAAATGAAGCAAACTATTAGAGTAAATGTTGCTTCATTTTTTTAAAAAAAAAGAAAGTGAATTTTTAAAGATAAAAATGAACTGACCATTGGAATGCAATAAGGATTCTTTAATAATTATGCCCTGCCTTCATTACGCCGTCTGATTCTCAGCCACATGATAACTTGTTTATAGTTATTTTAAAAAATACTGGCGTCACAAAAAAAATGTCTTCCATATCCAAGTGGTGGGGATGGTATGATTCATACGTTAATGGAACATTTTTCTGGTTAGATAAAAGTTTACTAAAGGAAATGTCATTTATTTCATATCGATAACGTACTTTTTCTAACTCATATTTGTACACTATATTTGAAAAGAAAGTAAATAATAGATAACTTATCTAGGATTATGCTAAAAAGTTTATATTATCATAAGCATATTGTATAAAAGTTCAAATGACCAAAATATTCCAAAAAAAAAAAAAAAAAAAAAAAAAAAAAAAAAAAAAAAAAAAAAAAATATTCCATTAACGAAATATAAGACATTTACATTCATATAGTTTTACATTTTATGATTTTAGATTTGAAAGGTGAAGTTTTGAAAGAAGATGGGTTTAAGATTTCTTTTTCAAAAAAAATATCTTTAAAATTTAAAATAATAATTTTAAAATAAAATTTCAAACAATTCAGAAAGGAAAATTTTCAAAAAAATAGAACCAAAATATGTATTTTTCAAGACAATTTTTTGTTATTTATTTTAACATTTATTTATATTTACAGATTTATAAACTAAAGCGTAGAAGAGTTTTTTTTTTGTTTTTTTAGTGAAACATTTTTTTAACATTTTCTGTTTCTGTGCTATTTTGGTAAAAAAAATGTTTCGGGATATTTTATAAGATTTGTGCTAAATAATCTTACACTTGTAATTTTGAATTCTGCTAATAAAAGATCATACATTCGAAATGATCTTACATTTATACTATTAAAAAAAATTTCTCATATGATTATGACATTAATTTTTTTAAACTATCTATTACTAATTAATAATATTAATTATTTTAAAGATATTTATATATACTATCAGAAAATAACTATGAATATAAGTTTATTGGGGTGTTTTGTATCTAAAGTATCTATTTCTATTTATAAATACCAAAATAAAAAATATATTTGATTTATAATTTTAATTTTAGGTATTAATATTATTATAAGTATCTATAAAGATATTTATAGAAATATCTATGAATATAAGTTTATTGGGGTATTTTGTATCTAAAGTATCTATTTCTATCTATAAATACCAAAATAACTATTATATTTGATTTACAATTTTAATTTTAGGTATTACTATTATTATAAGTATAATTATAACTAATATATATATATTATGTTCGGATAATACGGATATTCATTCGAATCTCGATACCAATCTGTTTGATATTGATTTTCGGGTGTTTTGAAAAATGGATCCATTTAGATATTTAAAGCAAATTCAATTGGGTTTGATATTTTAATTTTTGGGTCGGTTCCAAAACATTTTGGGTGCGGACATTAAGCACAAACTTTATATCAAGAGTCTCGATTGGTACAATTTAAGAAGAAGTACTAGCAGTATGTTGTAGATCAGTATGATGAAAAACTGTATTAAATACTGTTTTTAATACGATGATTAGTAAAACAGTAGCAATATACAATTTTAAAATTATAATAAAAGTTAGTATATAATATATTTATTTTAAAGTAATATTTATTTTAAAATAATATTTATTAATAATATATTTGTTATATAAAATAATGAATCTTATTTAATTGTACAAATTAAATTAAAATTTAATGTTAAATATTATTATTTAAAAATAATGTAGAATTTATTTAAAATATAAATTTATTTTTGGATAGAAAATAATTTTGAATATTATTAAATAAAATAAAGAAATTATATTTAAATTATCATTATTTAGTAATTGATAGACTGTAAATGATTCATATATAATATTATCATAAAAATTAATATATGAAATATGATCTATTTATTTCTAAATAATATAAATAAGTTTTATTTCATAATATATAATATATAAATCTATATTATATTATGTTATTTTTTATTAAAAGTAATGAATGATTATGTGTAATTATATAAATTATATTATATTTTTGTCAAAAATTAAATTATATTATATTTTTAATGTGAAATATTGTTCTTTTAAAAAATTTAAAATATTTAATCTCATTTTTTATTTTTAAATATATATTTTATTTTTATATTATTGAATAAAAATGGAATAATTAAATTAATTTAATATATTCTAAATGTAAATGTTCTACCAAAAACTCTATATGAAAGCATCGAAGAAAAAACATTTGAAGAACATTAGCATTTTATAAATACTATTCTAAATAATTTTTTAATAAATGGTAATTGGATATTAACGAACATAATATTTATTTTAATGTTCTACCAATTAAGCCCTTATATCAAAAATTAACACATAATTTTATTATTAACAGTTTTTGTTAGTAAAATATTTAAAAGGGGAAAAGATATATTTTAAAAACGCAGATCAAGATCTAATTTATTTATTTAATTTTTTTGACAAATTTCATTGCACTCTTTTAGCCTAATTTTACTAGTTATTAAATCCAAAACTTATGAAAAGGACTACTAAATTGTTCTACGATGTTGTCAAAAAAAATTGTTCTACGATAACTAAACTAGTTTTTTTTACATCAGTAGTTTTATAATTAAACTAGGTATCTCCCTGCACCATGTGCAGTAAAAAAAATTTCAAAATTTAATTTATATTTAAAAATAAAGTTTATTAAATATTATAGATTGTTTTTACCAATATTTAAATATAGATTTGATTTTGTTAAATATTAATTGAGATAAAATGATTTTGTTTATTTAAAATTATATTGAAGAATATATATGTATATATTTAAATTATAATCTTAGATATTATTTTCTATCTATTTATATTGTTTAAATATATCAAATCAATTTATATAAAACTAATAAAATGATATAAAATTGTATAATTATCAAAAATTCAAACTAAACAATATTTATAAAATTGTAGATATACAAGAAACTAATGATTTTATGATTAAAAATCTAATTTTTAAAAAAAAATTGTAGCAATTTTTTAAAGCTTTACTAATACAAATTTTATAATTACAGAAAATAAAATAATATTTCGAAATTTGTAATGTTATATATGAATATATTTATTTTATACATAATGTATGAGATATTACCATATTTAAAAAGGTTTACCAAAAATAAAAATCAATATTAAATGTAATATATGAGTTATTACCATATTCTAAAAAGTTTACCTAAAATTTAAATCAACATTAAATAAAATAATCAATGTCATATTTTTCGGAAACCATGTCATCAATTTTAATAGCCATGTCATATTTTTAATACAAATTGTATAATTACAGAAAATAAAATAAAATAATATTTCGAAAATTTTAATGTCATATATGAATATATTTATTTTATATATAATGTATGAGATATTACCATATTTAAAAAGTTTTGTCAAAAATAAAAATCAATATTAAATGTAATATATGAGTTATTATCATATTTTAAAAAGTTTACCTAAAATTTAAATCAATATTAAATGAAATAATCTATGTCATATTTTTCAGAAGCTATGTCATCAATTTTAATAACCATGATATTTTTTTTGTGAAACTGATTATAGAGAGGACATGTGGCAAAATTACTTCTAAAATATAGTCTACGGGATTTGTTATATAAGGAAAAACAATATATTGTTTTTTGTTCTCTCTGGTTCGGTTATGCATATAAGAGATCATCAAATCGTCACAAACACAAAGGCCAAATAAAAATAAAATTCATTCCTCTTTTTTCCCTCTTCATCCGTATCTCTCCGTGGTGAGTTCTCCTCTCTCTCTCTCTCTCTCTCTCTAATCCCACAACATTACTCATAATCGTTTTCTCTATCTCTCCTCAGCTTTACATTGATTAATCTTCTTCGATTTTTTATAATCAAACAGTGAGTTTTTGCTTTCCGTCGGTTTATCTATAGAATGTTATGGTTGCAATCACCATGCGATTAAATTCTGGATTTCTCGTGTCGTGTCTTTGTGGGAAACGAGCAATTTGACTCCATTGTTAATTTTTTAGGGATTATTATGATTTTATCTTTGAATGTTCATATTTTTTTTTGAGAAGATATCTTTTCACCTAAAAAATCATATATTTTTTTAATTATTACTGGAGGTGGGATCCTCATGATTTTACAGAACATCAAAGTGTTTTTTTTTCCTTTGTGTCAACATCATAGTAAATCTTTTTTCTCTTTTAGTAGTTAGCTTCGAGCTGTTTAATTTAAAAGAATACATGTGATTTGACTTGAATTGATTTCTTGCAGAGAAGGAGCCGCGTGTAAAAGAGAGATTTGACTCTGACCAAGCAATTACTACTTTGTGGTCGGGCTGTCATAACTTGACAGCCCGAGTTCGCTAGTTTCAAGCACCAAAACGAAGCTTCCTTCCTGGTAATTTAACTTACACGCGTTTTCAACATGTGTTTTGTATGCGCGTGTTATACTTATATCTACACAACTATCTCTCTTCTTATATAACAGGACTCGTTTCCATTGCATTCGAGACTTGTATGCTAGATTGTGGTCATCATGGGTTCTTTGTCTGGTAATATTCAACGGCCACTTGTTGCCGCTGCTGCTGTTATCGCCGCTTCTGTCTCTGCTGATGTCTCTGACAAGTTCTCCTCTCTTAGATCACTACTTCTAGGTTCTGAACCAGAGCCTATTGCTTCTGCTTCAGTGTCTAGTTCTGTTCAGGACGAAAAGTCGTTATGGGTTTCTCATATCTCAGCCTCCAAGCTCGCTGATTTGTCTTTCCTGTCGAGGAGGATTAGTCTCCCTGTACCAAATGTTGATCTCCTAGCTCCTAACCCCAGCTGTACTCTTGCTCCTTCTCTTACTTCGTTACCTGCTCTTCGTAGCGCTTATCTGTCTGCGGAGTTGGTTAAGGCATCAAAACCAGCAGCATTCACAATAGGAGCCTCGTCGCTCGTGGTTCCTGATGTTTCTTACAAATGGCATTTGCCTGAGACTAGTGCGGTAGATCTCTCTGGCTCCTCGAGTTGTGCGTTGGAGAAGAACAGGACCGTTGTGGTTTTGCTTGGGTGGCTTGGATCGAAGCAGAAGCATATGAAGAAATACGCGGAATGGTATACTTCAAGGGGTTACCATGTCATTACGTTTACTCTCCCATGAATGAGATTATGAGTTATCAAGTCGGAGGAAAAGCAGAGAAGAACATCGAGTCGCTGGTTAATCATTTGGCTGATTGGTTGGATGAAGAGCAACATAAGAATCTCGTCTTTCACACCTTCAGCAACACCGGATGGTTAACGTGAGTTCTATATCTCTGGTTTGTTCATGTGTTGACATATGGCTGTTTTGACATTTCACTCCCGTGTTACAGATATGGAGCTATTTTGGAAAAGTTTCAGAAGCAAGATTCATCATTGATGACAAGGGTTAAAGGGTGCATAGTAGACTCAGCTCCTGTTGCTGCTGCTGATCCTACTGTAAGCGATTGATTCTTGCATTCATTGCTTGTTTCATATGGTCATGTAGCCATAGAATAAGATTATCAGTATTGGGACTTGACTTGTGAGGATTATGGTTCTTGGTTTGTTAAATGATTTTTAAACTTCCTTTATACTAATTTGACTTGTAAAAACAGGTATGGGCGTCAGGTTTCTCAGCAGCGTTCTTGAAGAAAAACAGTGTAGCTACTAAAGGATCCGCAAGCTCATCATGTGAGTCAAACATGGGAGCACGTATAAACTTCTCAGAACCTAAACCCGCTGCAACAGAAACAGCTTTGCTTTTGATTCTCGAAAAGTTCTTCTCGGTGATTCTTAATCTTCCCAAAGTAAACAGGTAAAAAGCTCTCTCTCTCTCACACACACACAAAACCAATGTTTCACGTTAACCAAACTCGCAAAATCATATTGTTAACAGGAGACTAGCTGATGTTCTAGACACTTTATCATCATCACAACCAAGATGTCCACAGTTGTACATTTACAGCTCCGCGGATAGAGTTATACCCGCGGGCCAAGTTGAGTCATTCATTGTAGAGCAGAGGAAAGCAGGACACGAGGTCCGTGCCTGCAACTTCATATCTTCACCTCATGTAGACCATTTCAGGAGTAACCCAGAGCTTTATACGGCTGAGCTTAACCATTTCATGGACAACTTTGTCCTTGCTTCTTGCAACCATTCTTCTTAGCGACCGTCCACACAAGTGTTGTTGTTGTTGTTACTAACTTTTATTCTTTGGGTCATTTTTCTACAGAGAAGAAAAAAAAGGACAACTTGATGATTCTTTTGGTTTGGATTGGTATATGTAGATTGAATTATTACAGTTAACCGACTGTATCTTCTCTTGTAAATGGTTGGATTATTTTTTTTTTAATTTTTAATTTTTATTTTTTTTCATAAACAAAAGTCTCAGACATTATTAACTAAGAGGAAAAAAAAACCTCTAAGGATCAATCCTTGCAAGGATGTTATCGATGATTTGACCCAGGCGGTTGATTAAAGCGGCAATCTCCACTTAGTTCAGTTGCTCAATCTGGACTAGAGACACCGTTTTGTGGAGAGCAACGATGGGAGCTTCCTGTTGAACGTTAAGAAATCTGGTAACTATTTGATCGAAACTTGAGCTACCAAAAGTGACACTGGAACCATCCTCTCTGTAACAGACGAAAGCAGATTGTGCACCGAGCTCATCTGATAAGCGGTTTACTTCACGCTTCATAACATGAAGGTATTGACCGAATGCGGCGTTGTTGGCCATGGTTGAGATAGAGAGAAAGAGACAAGAATGAGATGTTTTGGTAAGAAGGAAAGTATTGGTTGGATTATTGTACATTTAGGAGAATGGAGATTCAAGAGAGGGACCTTGTGTTGTTTTTTTATTGTTATTTATACATCTGACAGGCATGAGAAGATTTGAACGTAAGATTTGAACTTGAATTTGTATTCAGGCAGAGTATTTAATCAGAACTGAAAAAATATCTGAATGGATTTTGTATAGAGAGAGTTTGGATATTGGATAGTCGAAACCTAAAAATCTGGAAAACTCAAAAAGAATTGAACAAACCCGATTAAAGAACTACTAGTTAAAAGTTAAAACCTTAATAACCACTTAAATACTTAATTTATGCTTATTTTGATTTTCAGGTGAGAATATCTGAACACTTATTAACAGAATCTGAAAGGATATAACAACCAAAAAATTTTAAAATCAAAAAGAATATTGAACAAATTTTATCCGGAGTACCGAATTATCACATAAAACTAGTTATTTGTCTGTATTTGGATATGTTTATGTTTTTATCTTCAGTAGATGGATCATATTGAAATATGTGGAAAGTTTTATTTCTTCAATTTTCTTTTGTCATCTGGTAGATTAATTGAAAATTAATACAATGCCTAAGAAACTAAATCAGAACGCGAAATGTAATACATGAAACAAAGCGGAAAAACAATATTTCGAATCCAAGAAGCAAACAAGGGACACATAAACAAATACTTAAACAACATGACTACAATCCAAAAACTAAAATTTTCTATTAAAACCGAAGATAGGAGAAACCAAGCAGACACCATGAAATGAGATAACTATTACCAACAGAAGTGCCAAAACACAAGACTTGAAAGCCATCCTTTTCTCTCTATGAAAAAATAAGTGGATATTGAAGATATAGATAACAAGAATGTAATTTGTTTATCTTTTTAACCTTTCCGGAATTATTTTCTAAAAAAAAATTTATATATATTTAACTGAAAATCACCGACAATCAAAATAGCCAATTCAAATGAAGTAGGTTGATTGTATATTCAGTCATTTTTTGACAATTCTGAATCAAAATCAATGACACATCTTCACATTCAGATTCATCGTAAAATCTATCGTTTACATTACAAAAGTTCTTCACATGAACATTACACACCTAATATTTTTATAATAGACTCCACCAAAATATGCTTCTAATATTAAAATAATCAATGTACTCCAAGTTAACAAAAAAAAATTGGGAATCCAATATAGTTAAATGCATAAATAAATAACCAAATTTGATTGATGGGCAATACTGAAATAAGTAAGTTTCATACCTTAATGCAGAAAGATCAATGCTATACCTCAAAATTTCCATATTACAAATAGTACTAACTAACACAAATCTTAAAAGTATCAAATAGCAAAAAATCAATTTATCTACGTATGTTGAGATTCTCGTATAAGTATACTAAAATCAACTAGAAGTACACTTATCCACAATAGTATTTACACAAATAATATATTGCTAAATTTTAGTGATTACCATATATTTCACATTTAAGGGTGTACTAGATTTTGACCCGCCTTTGAAAGAGCGGGTACTTTTTTGTTGTTTTTTCAATATAAAAATTTGATAATTCTTCGTTTTAATTATATAAACTGTGGCATGATCAAGTTTCAATTATGCGACGAAATTTAAAATGCGTCACACAACCATTTTATGTTTGTAAATAAGTTAGTTTGTAAATAAGTTAAACAATTGTTTTATCCGAAATTCTTACTTGGGCTATTATATAATTTTAAAGATTTATAATTTATATAAATTATTGCTAAACATAAAAGTGGCCACTAATATTTTTGATTAAGTCTTATCCTCGTGTAGTTACAAAATTTCGATCTCTAATATCAACTTATTAAAATTATTGCAGACTTTAATATATGGTATTGATATTAAAAAGTTTATGGGATATGAAATTGATTATATAAAAATATAACCTATTTAATTAGTTAGTAAGTCCATCTAAATGTTGAAATAGGCCCACAAAACCGAAAGACATTAATGCTATTAATGATTTTTTTTAGTTAGTCATATCATTAAAAATATTTTTGAATTTCTTTAACATTTCATTAAGAATATAATATAGGAATGATTCCCCTTTTAACGGTATTGATGTTATTAATGAGAAATCTTATTAAAGCTAATATTGGACACTACTCCAAATAAATTAAATGTTGACCGGTATTCATATTTGGGTTGTTAACTTGGTAAATATCAATTAAATATCTCAAAATTTCCATATGTTTTTACATTTTAACGTGTGTTATTAATGTGAAATATTAGTCAAACCAATTAGTGTTAAATAAATTTTAGAATGAAATGTATTTAAACTATAAAGGATTAGAATCAATTTTTCATATTTTGAGGTATATTTTAAGATTAATAAAATCTAATCTAATTTATATTTTAAATGATAAATAATATATTTAAGAGTTTTGTTATGTAAATTAAGGGGGTGTTATTGAATCATGGAATTGAAAACAAGTATTGGAATTTAAAGTATGCAAGTACTTCAATGGAAAAAATATCCCACGTCCCTTTTCCTTCAGAATATTCATAAAAGAGGTAGGATTTGTTTTAGTTAAAAAGACACAATGAATTCCATTAAAATCCCATCATAACTGAATTCTAAAGACATTTTAAAAATATTGAATAACAGAAAATTTCAATAGATTTAAATTCTATCTAGCAAATACTCAATCCAATAACACTAGAATTAGGCCTGGATTTAAATTACACTCAATTCTATTAAATTATTGTATTGAATAACACCTCCTAAATATGAAAGCAATGTGTTGTTGTCTACTATAGACCTGGCAAAATCATGTTTATAAGAAACATGAAATAAAATTGGCAATTTTAAAAATAAACTAAATTTAGAAATACAAATTATACAATTATCGTGTTTAAAAATACCTAAATTTACAATTTGTTGTAGAATTATTGTTAGTTTATTTACTAGTAATTATATTAAAAAAATATTAGTGTATAAAAATAAAAACAAATAATTGTGCAGATGCGTGGATCATTTAAAGTTTACTATCTTAGAAGTAGAATTAGGATAATAATTTAAGGTTTTGAGTAATTTGTCATTTAATCCTTCGATTTTTTCTCTATGTACATTATTTCGTCATAACCTTTTTATAGCTAAGAGATTTGCACTGAAGTATTTTGCTCTTTTCGTAATTATAAGAATCATGAGGGATCACAATCATACTTTTTCTACCATGAAACGCTGTTTAACTGCAATTGCGTTTCGAGTAAAAACCCAAACGGGAAAAGTGTGATTTGCGTTTGAAGCGGCGGAGAGCGATGTGGCGACAGATCTTTTTATTTCTCGAACCTCTCATTCTCTCTCTCATCTCCTCCTCTTACTTACGTAACCCTAGCGAATCTCTGCTAGATCTATCTTGATTCCATTTTCAAATCGCCCTTGAAATCGGGGACGCAAGGTGTGTGGGATTGATTCTTACTAGTCACAGAGAGATAGAGAGTAATGGATTTGGATCAATGGATTTCGAAGGTTAAAGACGGTCAGCATCTCTCCGAGGACGAGCTTCAGCTTCTCTGCGAATACGTACGACCTTCTTCTTCCTTACTTGCTTAATCTGTGTATCTTGGTGAGGGAGGCGACTTTGAATCTGGTCTCTTCCCTTATGTATTGTATTGTATCACTTTGGTTTATTAGATTTAGGGTTCAATTGAGACTTTCTCCTTACTCAGCGATTGGATTATCTTGGTGTTTCTGTTGGTTGGTTGCAGGTGAAAGAGATTCTGATTGAGGAGTCGAACGTTCAGCCTGTCAACAGTCCGGTCACCGTCTGTGGTGACATCCATGGCCAGTTTCATGATCTCATGAAGCTTTTTCAGACCGGTGGTCATGTTCCCGACACTAACTACATTTTTATGGTACAAAAGTTTCTCTTTTTTCTAATCCTGTGTCTGTTGGATATGAATAGAAATCAATGACCTGGCGGTGGGGTTTTTTTTTCGCAGGGGGACTTTGTGGATAGAGGTTACAACAGCCTTGAAGTCTTCACTATTCTTTTGCTTCTTAAAGCTAGGTACAAGTGTTCCTTAACTGTTCCAGAGACCACCTTATTATGCTGCTGCTTGTGTTTGATACTAAGTTCTTGACTGTTAAGCCACTGGTCTTGACAATTATTAATCTTTCTTTGAATGAGATAGGCCCTATAATACTGTACACGAAATTAGTTTACTTGAGAATGCTAATTAATGTGTAAATTCCATTGCTATTTTTGAAGTGTATCTTCGTTTTGGGCATTAAATTGTTTTCTTTTTTGTTTCTTTTGTATTGTGTTGTGTAGACATCCCGCCAATATTACACTTCTGCGTGGAAATCATGAAAGTAGGCAGCTAACGCAGGTATGCAATATTCTCTTCCGCTTTATCTATTTTTGTTTTCTTCACGCACTTTCTAGGAGGCAAGCAGTTTCAATACTCTTCCAGCTCTCGTTGTTATAGCAAGTTTTTGAGAAATTCTGATTTTGTACATGTGGGAATTTTTTTGTTAGATGTAGACATGGAAGTTAGCTGAGATGCATTTTATGTGAATTGAGTAGTGTGGAAACCTAATTTGAGAAGATGATTTTATATAGTAGTATAAGTGGTCTCCTTAGCGCTCTTGATGTATTAGTCTTCTCTACATTGCTGTATCTCATAGTTGATACATGCATTCCTAGCAAAACTTCATTAATATTAAGCTTACGAGTGTATCTCATGGTGCATTAATATGTGTATCCTCGAATGTGCCTAAAATATAATCTTATGTATTTTTACATGATGATAAGTCGCAAAGTTGATGTTTTTACACGTAAACAGCTCCAAAAGATGGATGAAGTATTGTTATTATAGATCTTAAATATTCCTTTGTAACACAGAACCATTCAATAGATTAACCAAGACATCCACAATATAAATAAGTGATGGGGGTCTGTTTACTCGTATCTAGCTCTCTGTTTTGTATTGTTTCCAAGTTAATGTTTACGAATCTGGTTTTATTTTCTGATTAAATTTTAGTGAGGTGCTTGTGCCGTTGGAAGGCATATTTCTTATGTCACTTATAGTGTTAAGTTTAACGTTCTCATCCTGATTTTTTTTTCAGGTATATGGTTTCTATGACGAATGCCAGAGGAAGTATGGTAACGCCAATGCGTGGCGATATTGCACAGATGTTTTTGACTATCTTACCCTATCAGCTATTATAGATGGCACAGTAAGTAATTTTCTTCAACAACATGGCATCATCGATGAATATGCATATGTTTGATGTATCTCATAGTAACAAATAACATTTTCTTTGTCTAGGTTCTATGTGTTCATGGCGGCCTGTCACCTGATGTCCGGACAATTGATCAGGTTAAACTCTGCTAATATTTCTTTTGGCTTTCACCCGTAAAGTTTGTTTCTTGCCTCAGCATGTTATTAAGGTCATCACTCACTTTAGATCTTATTGTGATCTCTAGATAAGACTGGTCGATCGAAATTGTGAAATTCCCCACGAAGGGCCCTTTTGCGATCTTATGTGGAGCGATCCTGAGGACATTGAAACATGGGCTGTTAGTCCACGTGGAGCTGGTTGGCTTTTCGGATCCAGGGTCACCACTGAGGTATGTTTTCCTATTCATCAATACTGTAACTGATACACCGATTTCTCACAGGTCTGATATCTGGTTTTGGCTTCTTGTGCAGTTTAACCATATCAACAAGCTTGATCTAGTATGCCGGGCACACCAGCTTGTACAAGAAGGTCTTAAGTACATGTTCCAAGATAAAGGCCTTGTAACTGTGAGTACATTACTTCTTATGACTTGACTTTTTAACGCTAGATAACTGGAAATATTACTATACTTGATGTGTTTTTTCTTCTTCGTCTTCTTTGGTGTGAAGGTATGGTCTGCGCCTAATTACTGCTACCGCTGTGGGAATGTAGCTTCTATATTGAGTTTCGATGACAACATGGTGAGCCATCTCTTCAAGTCTTTCCCATTTAGTAGTCTAATACATAGTATCCATACCACCTTCTCTCTCAACAAGAGGGATTCTGTTACTTCAGTGATACCATTCGTTTAGTTTCGATACTATGCTCTCTACCAGAGCAGGCACACATTTCTGCTTTTTGAATTAGCGGTTTAAGGAGAAGTGTAGAAAGAAATTTAGATAAGCAAGCCGTTTGCGTTAGAATATCTGCTTTGCCACAAGTTCTCTAACTGCGTTATCCTGGATCATAATTGTCAATGGTTTAGTGAATAAAATCGGTGGAAATGGTTTGTTTTTAACAGGAAAAATCAGTGAAGTACTTCACAGAGACGGAAGAGAACAATCAAATGAGAGGGCCAAGGACTGGAGTTCCATATTTCCTATGATGATTACGCTTATATTATATTTGTGCCTCCTTACATTGCTGTGATGATGATGATGAAGCCATTGCTGCTACCATTGGCAATATGTTCAGTCTCAGAAGGTGTTATTATGTAGATATATAATATTATCTACTAATGGGTTTCACTTACTTCCATTATCTATGTCCTCCTCTACGTTAAAACATTTTTTGCCTTGTGAAATTCAAAAAAGGTGAACACTTTGGTAACAGTTTGTAGTAGTTTTTGAGTCTACTCGTGGATTCTCTCTACTTTGTTTTTGTTTTTGTTTTCCCACAATCTTTTCTTCTGTATTTGTTCACTTACAATGTGTTTTCTCAACTCTTTTGCTTTTGTTAAAATGACATTAATTCCTATTTGAATTCAGATATTGCATGCTTATATATATTTTGTTATTAGAAAAACGAAACACTGAGAAGTGGGAAGCTGTTGTAGACTGTAGTGCCTGGTCGTCGAATAAATCGTAAATATTGTCAGACGGTTACTGTTTGGTCATTCTTTATAGTTTTGTAAATGACTAAAAAGCTAATAAAAAGAGAGGTTCATCACTCTTTATGGTAAGAGAGTGATATAGAGTCGGAGAGAAACAATGAGCTCATCATCATTATCTCCGGTACTTGAACTAGCCCGGCCTTTTCTCCGAGGTGAGCTAGAGAAGATCAACCCCAAACTCCCCTCGTTGATCGCCGTCCTCAAAAGCGTCGGAGCAGGCGAGTGTTGGCACAAACACGGCAGCTTCCTACACCACTTGATCGACGTGTACAAGATCCTCAAGCTATGGAAAGCTCCCGAGTCCGTCTGCCTCTGTGGTCTGTTCCACTCTGCATACTCCAACTCCTACGTCAACTTAGCCATATTTGATCCTTCCACTGGCCGTGACGTCGTCCGTGGCCATGTTGGTGAAGAAGCTGAGTCTCTAATCCATCTCTTCTGCGTTTTACCGAGACAAACTTTGATCCACGACGAGCTTCTCTTCAAATACTCTGATCTCGAACTCGTCGAGCATCTTGAACTCTCTGAGGTTTCATTGAGGAACGCCAAGGAGGAAGGTGTTTTCGATGGAGAGGAAGCGTGGAGGAAGAAGCTGAACGGTTTGGTGCCTGAGAACGGTGTCGTTGTGAAGCATATCAAGACAGGTGAAGGGGTTCTTGTTTCGAGGAGAGTAGTTGGTGTTTTCTTGCTGATGACGATGGCGGATTTCAGCGACCAGTTTTTTGGGTTTCAAGACGAGCTGTTCTGTAACAACGACGGGAGACTGGAGTTTAGAGGCAACAACGTGACGGCGTTATGGCCAGGGGATGGGAAACCTGGGCTGTGGATGAACTCTAGCTCGAGGATGGGTGCCATCTATAGTTTGATAGTGAGAGAAGAAGAGATTTTGATGGAGCAGAGGAGAAGAGGTTCTGGTGCTGAGTTTGTGGTGAGGAAGGAGAGAGATGAAGACATCGAGCTCGTGGTGCCTCCTGTTTTCAGATTCGGCACCAAGGTATATAACTCCTTCTTATTGCATGTAGTTAGCTAATGTGGTGGTTCTGTCTCGTCAGTTCGTGTCATGATCCTCCTATTTTTCTAGAGATCGTATGCTTCTTTAATTGAGTAGCTTTCATGAAATTGATACTTCACAAAGAAACTGATTATCAAAGACTCAGAGTTGTCACTTGCTCTTAAGAATTAGACTGAGCTTAATAGTTTCTTGATGGACACACACTTATATATACAAATGATACATGTGTCTAGTTAGGTAACTGGTTTCAGTTCAAGATCATTGTGATGTTCTTCTTTTATCTAGTTAGCTAAGTAGGTTCTTTTTCATGTTATGATCATCGTGTCCATGTGTTTTTTCTAATTTTTATCTTTTTTAATTATAGTAGCTTTCATTAAACTGATACTCCCACCAATAAAACTGATCAAGAAAGAAAGAAAGAAATTACACATATACAAATTACACATGAGTACTGCATGCTTTCAAAAATTAACCAGAGTTTCTATGTTTCTTAATAGCATCACATATACAAATTACACATATATATTTAGTTAGCTAACTATTTTCGTGTCTAGATCCTTATGTTTTCTATGATTGTATCTCTCATTTGGTTAAGGTGCTTTCACAAAATGACACAAGAAGTGTCACCTGGTACTTGGTTAGAAACTTGACCATCAAAGAACATATAGACTTAGATAGATTATCCGGTTGTTATCAAGGGATTAAGAAATGATGAGCTGCACATGTACCGGAACAGGTATTGGAAGCAAAAGAGCAAATAGAAGCAAGAGACATGTACTGGGAAGCTGTGAGCAGTGACGCGAGCCAAGAAGGGTACTTGGATAGAGCAGAGGAGATGTTGTTGGGGTGTATTGAGAAGAATCCATATGTGGGAGAGCCACATGTGTTGTTGAGTCAAGTGTATTTGGGAAAGAAGAGATTCGTGGAGGCAGAAAGAGAAGCAGAGAGAGGGTTTCTTCTGCTATTGCAGTGGGGAAGTCCTTGGGACAAGAGGATGTCATGGGAAGGTTGGATAGCTTGGGTTAGAGTTCTTCTCATGAAGTCACATGATCAGTCTTGGCCAGATGTTTCTTGGGGGATCTTGAACTTGGGTCTTGTGCGCTAAATAGTATCGTTTACCAACGACAACTTGCACGTCCTTGTTTACTCAGGTAAAGTTTAATAAAAGGATTTGATAATTCGATGCATGTACAACAAATCGTCTTATAATTGTCTTTCATTAGATAAAACGTTAATTCTATATGGAGATACTACATAAAAATCTAACAAGTAATAAAAGGAGAATATGGAGCCTTGTGAGACTGTCCACGTAGGACAAAAAAATCGTCCAATGGAGTGGTTTCTTTTTGACATGTCAGCTGGGCTTTGCGTTTTTTTTTTAATTCTGCCGTGATATGAGTTTGGGCCATAAAGCCTATTATTTTCGAAAGACGGAGACCCGATAATTTGCCGACGCAGCTCCCCCTTAGTCAGATCTTCAAACCCCTTCGGACCTTTTGATTTTCCTCTTTTTTTCCGTTTCACGATCAGAGTTTCATAACAATAGATTTAGATAAAGACAAATAATGTTACTTAAAGAATCGATCCTTTTCATGTCGTTAATATCTATGGCTTCTTCCTGTTCTTCTAATTCTTTGCTTTCGTTTTTTCATTTCCTTCTTCTCTGTCATTTTTTAAATTATTTTATTTATGGATCTTTAAAGATATAGCAAAAGGAGACTCTGAGGAGATGTCTTCAACGTACAACAACTCAATTTCATCATCTTCCACTCAGTCTTTTCTCCTGGCCAGCGCCGCCACCGGAGCAAACAACTTTAACCGTGAAGAGACGGCGATGACGATGATTCAACAACCCAACTCCGTTGTTCCACTACCACCACCCAAGAAACAAAGAAACCAACCCGGAAACCCAAGTAAATCTTCTTTATATATGTTACTATACATAAACATATATTATACGTGAGTGTGTTCCAAATTACAGAAAGGAAAAAATAAATTGATAAGCCTTAGTGAAGAACTTTCCTTTTAGGAATTAATAAGCTTAGATTTAATTCAATTTTACTTTGTGTATTAACAATTAAGATTTATCATCATTCGATCTGATTAGATTGTATATTTAATTATTTGGAATTGCTTGTGCTCTCTATTCAACAATATTTACAAGAAGGTTAGTTCATTCAATATTTGCTTATGTCTATGTATTATGTTTTGTTTGTAATAAGGTATGTGCCTCCGGCAATGAGTAGGCAAGATGAGGAGGATTCTCCTAGGAAGTGGGAATGATTACAGAGAAATGGATACAGATTTTGACGGCTTTGGACCTGTGAATGTGAAACCTACCAGTAGTGGATTTACAATAGAGTTCCCCTGAGCCTTAATGGCCTTTTAAGGTGCGCAGTGAAAAGCTTTGCCTCTTTCTAATAGGCATAGCCAAGATTCAACAACCACTAAGAAAATTGTTAACTTTTAGTTGGAGTATCAATGGTTGCTTGCAGTATTTTTAAGTAAGCTTTTTGAATCTTTTGCTGTTTTCTTTTTCTTTCTTTTGCGCCTTGTGTCACATCATTGATCTCAGTTTTGTGTGTTATCTCTGATGTTTCCTTTCCTCAGATTGATTAACATTTGGCCGGGGGTCCATAATTGAGAATCTTGATCAGCCTGCTTCCCTTAATCCGTCTGCTGTGTCAAGAAGATTGGTGTTGTGTATTGTGTCTCTGGAATAGAAAACAGTTACATTTTACAATCCAAGCTAAAAGAGCTTACAAAAGCTTTGTATTATCTGTGCTATCTATTTTTGTATTTTGTCATATCCAACATGTTTAATAACTTCCTCTTTTCATGGTCATCAAAGTTGATGATAATAATACAGGACCAAATTAATATTATAGAAAAACTATAAGTATAAGGTATGTGGATATATGTGGTCTTGAGTGATTCTTACAGATAGTAGGTTAGGTGTTTATGGGTTTTGTTTACGGTACCTGACATGTTGACGAAGTGGTCGCCCGACTTTGAACCCACCAATGCTGACGATGTGTCCCTCTCCTGACAGATGCCAATATTGGTTTGAGAGACTGGGATGATGAAACCATTGATCATGGGAACCTTTTGAGGATAAAAATATGAGATATTAATCGAGTGTATGCCATGCCAATATCTCATCTTTTTTTGTCATGTGCAACTTCACCAAGTGGTCTAGAAATTATTGATAGCTACAGAAAGAATGAATGCAAGACTTATCTTTCAAAGATCTACCATCACAAAAAGTAATTACTACTACTATCAAAAATTTACAATACATATGAAACTGGAAACACACGCACAAATTATATGTTCGTGAGAATGATAAGTCTGCTCTATGTATGTGAGAAACCAAGCAAAATGAAATTGAACAGTTTATATTTTAACTGAAAATAAAATATTAAATGCATGGGATGAAGAAGAAAAAAGATTAAATGAACTGGAAAATGGAGGTTCACATAAGAAGAGCATGGCAACTTGAAAGAATGATGTTTCTTTCACAATTTTAATTACGCAGGCAGTGTAACAAAATTAGACCATTGCAAACGTCTAGGAATTTGAGAAAAAAAATATTTAAAAACAAACAGCGACGCATGAACACAATCAGTTTAGAGAAACGACTTGGCCGACCGTTGGACGAACATTACAAAACATCAAATACGTGGAAAATGATACAAGAGGAAATTCAATAAAACCATTTGATATGACTACTCTCCACCTGTACAGTCTAAACAAACTTAAACAGAAGCATGAGTTCGAAACATGGAATATGCTGTGAAGACAAAATGAAGAAATAACAAAAAAAAAGTCAGGAGATTTGGTCAATGTCGCAGAGTATTAGAATCACAAACGTTCAATTAAAATTGACTGTAGTTTCTATGGGAGAGTAGCATCTACTGCGGAAAAAATATATTGGGAAATATGACAATGCTAAACATCAAAATAACAGTGAAATGGCACTTGGAGAAGAAACATCAAAATAGATGTAGCAAAATATTAATATGAATATATGATTAAGGATATTTTGTTCTAAATTTCGTTCTCGCATGGCAAAAAAAATAATGACATGATTCTTAGGACTACTTCTCATGACCATTGTATTTTCAATCACTGTGATTTCAGTTGTTCCTAATTCCACCACGTTCTAAAGGAAGATAAAAAAAACGAATCGATATAGATACTTGAATTATATAATGAAAAGTGAAAACCAAAGGACCAATGCAAAAGAGTATAATTTTCGATAGCATAAATAAAAACTTATTGTTAGTAGAAAAATGAAAAACAATTATTCCAAAGTTTACATTAGTTGTCAATTTAACAATTGTTTTCATAAGAACCTATATCAGAAATAAAAGAATAACTAGATCATATATAACTAGAAATTTTGAGTTCTAATTATCTTAAATTTGTTTGACATTAATAGTAAATCTTTAATATTTATTTGAGGATTTTTATTTCTATAATTGATACCATTATATATATACATATATTCAAATAAAAATGCAAAAACCGTAAATTCTATTAAATTTGTGAAATAACCCGGACGTAGCCCGGAAAAATCTCTAGTTGTTATAAAGGTTGACAACAACTATGAGTAAGAGTAATAGGCATGCAATTATAAAGATTGATCGATCATAATACCATATGTACTAATTTCCACAATGTGCAACACGAGAAAGTATGGGAATGGGACGATTAGAGAACTCAAATGGGAACCTAATTATTCCAACCAAACTAACACGACATTTCACCATTCAAAAAACTACATGGCAAAATGATTTAACACAAACATAAAAGAACAAAACTTTAGAAAACATCTTACAAGTACGAGAATGTTAGAGATGCAGAGAAGCAATGTCAGGACTCAGGAGTACATTCTGCTGATAAAGTCCCGTAACACGGACTTCATCGCTGAAGCTGCTTTTGGAGCCAAAGCGATTCCACATCTCTATCTCTTCCCCAATGTACCTATTTGGTTTGCTCAACTAACGAGGCTTCTTTAATCGACTGCTATACCTATAACTGATCTATAAAGCAATGTTAATGTAACTAGATTCACATAATCACATTTTACAACTAGTAAGTTTGTACAGTATTACATGTTCTTTATTTACTTTTTAACTGAACCAGATGAAATTAATTGTTTTAATACCCGAATTGGATGGGACCGGAGAATGAACGGTCCAGAACCGGTTTAACACTAATAACCGAGATTGGGAAAAAAAAAAAAGGGAAAAAAGGCCAAAGCTACAAAACCCTTGAAAAGCAACAAAACCCAAAAGAGGATCTCTCGCCCCCAAATCCTCCTCTCAAGAGAAAACCCTTAACACACTTCTTCTTCTCCTTCCCTTCTACTCTCGCCGTAAGTGATTTTTTTTTCGGTAGCGACGGCGATGGCGGATCTTTTCCCACCTCTCGTGACGGCTCAAATCGACGACAAGCCTAAAGCCGACGAGAAAGTCGATTACTCGAATCTCCCTTGCCCTGTTCCCTATGAGGAACTCCACCGCGAAGCTTACAGTTCAGTATCTACTTCTTCTCGATCTAGATTTCCTTTTATATTTAAAAAAATATCTCAATCTGCGTGGTGATCTGATCTGTGTTGATAGGAGATGAGTGTTGGCTTTTTAGTGCATTGGATTATATTGACTTAGAGATTCTTAAGATTTATATAGTTCAACTAGGCCTGGCCGTTGGAGTAACCCTAATCAGATTCTGATTAGGTTTTAGGGATTTTATATATATGTTCCAATCGAGTTAGGTTTAATAACACTTCTGTTCAATTGATTCAGATTTGACTCTGTTCATTGTCATGTTTTTAACTGTGGTTTGATTACTGTTTGCAGTGTCTTTAAAGCCAGACACTTTCGAGGGTCTACGCTTCGACTTTACCAAGGGGTTGAATCAAAAGTTTGGTCTCTGCCACAGGTAGTAACATTATGGTTTACAGTTAAAAAACATGTACACTTTTTTTTTTTTTGCGTTTCTCTCATAAAGCCTGTATATTGATTTTGGAAACAGTGTAATGATGGGTCCAACCGAAGTTCCTTCTCAGTCGCCTGACACGGTGATTAAAATTCCAACTGCCCACTATGAGTTTGGTGCCAATTATATTGACCCGAAGGTATTGTAATCGATTTGTTTTCGTATCCTTATGGCTATCAAGAAGATATGAAAATTGACAAAAATAGAGAGATATGTTTATGCAGTTGATGCTTGTTGGAAGGGTTATGACTGATGGTAGACAAAGTGCAAGAGTGAGAGCTGATTTAACTGATAAGTTGATGGTGAAGGCCAATGCTCAGGTAAGTGCTGCAACCGGATAATTTGTTTTTTTTTTTGGTTCTATGGTGTGCATTTGATCTCTGAAATAATTGTATTTAACATTTACGCTATTTTCCAGCTTGCAAATGAGCCTCATATGTCGCAAGCAATGTTCAACTTTGATTACATGGTGAGGAATTTTTCCAGCTTTTACATTCATCTTTGTGATGCTACCCTTTGCTAGCGTTTGCTTCATCTGTAGTTTTTCTTGTCTCATGTTTGTGTAGGGATCAGACTACAGAGCCCAACTTCAATTTGGGAACAATGCTCTAGTTGGAGCAAACTATATTCAGGTAAAGTAAACTATTTTCCCTTGCAACAGCTGCATATTTTTTTCTGAATCTTTCTGCGCAAAGTCACATAGTTAAGAAAAGGGCTAGCCCCATATTTGAATTTATTCATCTAGCTGTAACGCAGTGATGGGATATGAACTATAAATCGTTCTAATCAACAATTTGTGGTTAGTTTTATGGCGATAAGAAAAGTCTGTCTTTCATCTTTCATAAGTCTTTTGAGTTTAGAACTGTGATAGTAAATTTTTTTGGTACGCCGAATGTGCGAGGTGATGCTTGTGTTTGTTTAGTGTTTCATTGTAACTCAACTGTATTTTCGTGAAAAATTGGACAGAGTGTGACACCCCGTCTATCTTTGGGTGGGGAAGTTTTCTGGGTTGGTGTCCCTCGGAAGTCGGGTATAGGTTACGCTGCAAGATACGAAACTGATAAGATGGTAATTCGTCTTCTCATTGGTCTCAAGAACAGTACTCTAACCGTTTGTGTCCTTATCATAACTAAGAACCTCTCTTTACCAACAGGTCGCCTCTGGGCAAGTTGCTAGCACTGGTCTTATGGCTATGAACTATGTTCAGAAGGTTTCCGATAAGGTAATGAATGCACTTCTTATGACTGAGCTCATCTTATAACTCTATGGAGATAGAGATAAAACATGATGACATCTTTCTTCTCATGATCAGGTCTCACTTGCCACTGATTTTATGTACAACTACTTTTCAAGAGAAGCTGTAGCTAGTGTTGGGTATGACTACATGCTCAGACAGGTAAAGTCGCCATTTTTTTTTCTTCTCTGGATTGTAATGGAGTTGAAAAGCAAGATATTTGATTTCTTGACAATCTATGTGTGTTTTGTATCAGTCTCGTGTGCGGGGAAAGATAGATTCGAACGGTGTTGCATCCGCTCTTCTGGAAGAAAGATTGAGTATGGGACTCAATTTTCTTATGTCTGCAGAGGTACACAGTTCTCTCCTTAGTTCTCTGCACTAAGAGATGAAATGGAAGATTCTACCTTTTGCTAACTGTTGATTGTTTAACCCCAGCTTGACCATAAGAAGAAGGACTACAAGTTTGGATTCGGTTTAACAGTCGGCTAATAAGCACAGCGACGCACGGAATAAGCCCTGGCAGCTGCAGCTGTTGTGCGGGGGGATCGGTTCAATTTTATTATATTCTCCCTTCAAGATTTTCAGTTTAGGCTATTTTCGTTGGGAAGTTGAACAAAAAACAAAGGAAATATTGTGTTGTTTATTTGCGGTTTAGGTTTTCTCTCCAAGAACATCCAATTAAAGGAGGTTTTTTTTTTTGTGTTTTAACTTTCTTGCTTCAGGTCTGGTATAATACTACCGAGAGGTCTAATTCATTTCCTTTCTATTGAAGAATAAATCGGTTGGCTAAAGTAAAAATTGATATGTGAAGTTTCACCTAGCAAATAAGAGAAATTCTATCAAATTGTAAACAAAAAGTGTTTTATGGTTTACTAAAGAGAAAATTAAATATGATTTATACAATTTGGTTTCAGTTGAAAATCACGATTTTTTTCAAAATAATAATAAACCTATTGTTTCACAAATTTTATGCCAGTTACGTTGAAATTTTGTCAGATTACTAACACATTGACTTTCATTTCTGATTCTTTTTTTTTTGAAAAGAAAAAATCATTTCTGATTCTTAAAGTTTTAAGAAATATCTCTCTAAACTTGATAAAAAACAAAATGACAAGTTTTTATTTTTATTTATTCAGTCATTCAAATGAAATTTTGTTTATTTTTTCTCTTGTTCATCAAAATATCAAATGTTCACCAGTTGAAGTCTTTGTTTAGTTTTGTGGTTCGATTAAGAAGGAAAAAATATTTATTATTATTTTTGTATTTACGGCCGGAGACAAAAAAGGAGTAAGCAGAAATGGCGGGATAATGGAAATGGAACACATATTTCGATTTTGTATTAAGTATTAACCCTATCAGGCTGCCCTACAGCTACAGGTAACTCCATCTTCTCTTATGTTGGCCTTCAAGTCTTCAACACTTGGTTGTTCTTTTCTCCTTGCATATGTCTTGTATCCCTTGTACCAGCTTTACCGTTTTCTGGCTCCTTTATTCTCTTGGTATGATTGCAATAGTGAATATGGAGGAATAAAATTCTAAAAAGCGGTTGAGATAATTGTGGGAATGGTTGAGTTTTTTTTATCTACATTAATTTTAAATAAATGCTAAACCCGTAAACAGAGGCGGTGAGATGACAAATCAGTTTTGACCGTCTCAACAAAAAAAAGGATAAAAAGAAATCGATAAACCTTATTCGAATAGTTAAGTTTTCAGTCGATAAAAAATTAAAGGCTACAGTTACGATCTAGGGTTCTTCTCCATATATATATATTGCTAGATTTATAGAAGAAAATTTTGACTCTGAATTGATTATTTGTATCTTGAAACAGATGACTGATCACACAAAGAGACTACCACAGTCTAGATGTTCCCCTTTCACTAATGGGTCAGTGATGATATTCATTCCCTTTGAGCAGAAAGAAGAAGCTGTGCGACTCGGAGTTGAGCTCTCGCTCTTTATGGCTGAAGCAATGTTCATATTATCCGACGACAGACGTTCTATGACACACTTCTGTTTTTGGATATTGTTTAAAACAAAGATGGATCGTCGCGGTCCCGTTCTAGGACGGCTGTGGCGTGTTACACAACAGGTGTTTGCAACCTATATCAAACCCAAGAACAGAGTCTACATTGATGGTGGAAAATCCAGTCAATCACAACTGATGAGGACGTTGCAACAGGATTTTGTTTCTGCGATCACAGGTTTGGCTCACATTGTTTCCACTCTCGAAATCGGTTGCCTAGTGAAACCGTCTGCTTTTGAACAATACAACCAAGAGCTGAAGATGCTAGAGGAGAATTTGAGGCCTGTCAAGCATGTTTCAGAGGCAAATGGGTTTGCTAGGGAAGCAATAGAGCGTGAGATTCTTCCCTTGTGGAAGTCTCTCTTTGACACAACAAGTGGTTCTCAAGTGATAAAACTTGATAAAACTATTACTCGTGAGCTGGTTAGGCCTCTCTTGAACGATGTCAAAAAGGAGATTTGTGCTCGTAGTCTTGCTTCTTTAGTCATCAAGCCACCCTGTAAATGATATCATCATACAAGAGGTTTGATGGTTATTTTATTGCCATATTGTTGACTTTGGATGGTCATTTTATCGCATATTATTAAAGATGTTTATATTAAAGATGTATCAACACGTGGAAACGGTTATACTCCCCCACTCCCCCCAACAAACGAATATGATGATCTTATGTAGTTTTGAGATTCCCTTATGGACTCATCTCATCTTTTGTGTTTAATAATTTACAAACATCTTTATCAAACGTATCAAAAGTGGCTTCCTTCTTCTCCAACTCGCTGCTTCCTTGGTACGACCAGTTAGTTCTATTTTCACGATTCTCAATCTTCCTCGTCTTCTTCTTCTTTGATCGTCTCTATTTACCCTTTTTAACTTTTTACCTCATAGTGTAGGTAGGGTTTTTCAAAACCGAATTGTGTTTCGTTTCCATTATCCCGCGCCTTTATTTCATTTCCTTAGCTTTTAAAATTGTTCCTGATTACAGGTGCAAGCAGTTTCCTTTCCTTCGATTAGCTTCGTTAATCGGATCTTAAATTCTTGAACACTGATATTGCTTCAGCTTAGTCGCATTTGATTACATGTTTCAATTCGGAGAATGTTTTTGCATCGCAGGCTGATTCGATTTCTGAGAAGCTCGACTGCTGAGAAGAGTGAAGCCGAAGAAGATCCCATGATGGAATCTGCTATTGAAATCAGTTCAGGCAGTAGTACTATGCGGTCCAGTTATGAGCAGTCCTTGCCCTGGATCTCCCCAATTTTCTCCTCTTTCCTCCACTACTGTTCCCACTCAAGGTATTGTTTTTATGAAGGTATCTCACTATTGGTTGTTAGGCTAATTTTTTTTTTGTAAAAAAACCTTTTTTTATTGTTAAAGTGGATATAGTTCTAAATGGAGCCATTGCGGGAGGAGTGGCTCCTTTATTATTTGCTGCCCTTGCATTGGCTTTTGTTTGGTGGCGTAGGAGAAAACCTCAAGACTTCTTCTTTGATGTTCATGGTTAATTAAAATAGTCCAAAACTTCTTCTTTTTTTTTATTGGAGAATTTGGTTTAGTAAGTAACTATTATTAATGATGCAGCCAAAGAGGACCCATGAGTTTCAGCAAATAAAAAAAACATCTTGGGACGAGGTGGGTTCGGTAAAGTCTTCAAAGGCCGTCTCTCGCTGATGGAACAATTGTGGCAGTCAAACAGCTTAAAGAAGAGCTCACACCAGGTGGCCATCTCCAGTTTCAAACAGAAGTGGAGATGATAAGCATGACTGTTCACTGAAATCTTCTTAGGCTACCGAGAGATTGCTTGTTTACCCCTTACATGGCTAATGGAAGTGTTGCTTCTTGTTTGAGAGGTAACCTCAGTGTTTAGAGTTTGCAAATAAAATGTTTTATCCATCTTTTTCAATTTCTTGAAATGGATTGCAGAACGTCTACCATCACAGTTACCTTTGGCCTGGCCAATAAGACATCAAACTGCGGTAGGAGGGGTTTGTCTTATCTTCATGATCATTGCGACCCAAAAAATCATTTGCCTATGATGTGAAAGCTGCTAATTTTCTGCCGGACGAAGAGTTTGAAGCTGTGGTAGGCTACTTCGGTTTAGCTACGATTCAGAAAATCTTCAGAGAAAACCGATGTTTATGGCTACGAAATCATGCTTTTGGAACTGATCACAGGTCAGAGAGCTTTTGATCTTGCAAGACTGGCCAATGACGATGACTATATGCTTCTAGATTGGGTATTGATTATCTGTTAGAGCCCATTAATAAACTCACAAAGCTTAAATATCTCAATTGATCTTATTTCTCACGTGAAATGAGATGGCTTTTGAAGGAGAAAAAACTGTGGAGATGCTTGTGGATCATGATATGCACATAAATTACACAAAAACACAAGTAGAACAGTTCATACAAGTGGATCTTCTCTGCACACAGAGCTCACCAATGGAACGTCCTAAGATGTCTGACGTTGTTGTTCGAATGCTTGAAGATGACGGTTTGGCTGAGAAACCGGACGAGTGGCAGAGAGTGGAAATTATCAGGCAGGAAGTGGAGCTGTCTTCTCATCCCACCTCTGATTGGATCCTTTGGTTACTGAGAATCTTCATGCTGTCGAGTTTGTCTAATATAAACAGAAATATAAAGAAAATCCACTTGGCGTTGATGAGATTAAATCAACATCAGCTCAGAGTTGAGATTTGGGGCTCATGAAGACGAGCTGATTCAATACGCAACACACACTCTTTCAATGAACAAAAGTGGCTTGTAATAAGTATGGAGACGGCACATACCCTTTTAGAGGAAAGAGTAAATAAAGTTCATCTTCCATTATTGTGTAGAATATGTAAATGAGTATATATATGTATAATATGAGAATGAACCGGGAAAATTGGAAAAGGGAAGGTGAAAGTATATGGAGATCCTTCAGAATACTCGTAAGCTAGATAAATTCTTTTGTAGCAAAACACATAGCTCTATATCCAAGCCTCAGTTGAGGTCAATGAAAAGTGTCATAAGCAGAAACAGATAGTATAATATATGGATCTACTATCCAATCTAAATCAGTAAAACCACTGACTGAAAGATTCGGGTCAGATAAAAAGAAAAGACATGCTCCAATACTTCCACTGAGATACCTGAGAATCTCACAAGCAGCTTGGCAATGTACCTCTCTGGGAGCTTAACAAAATGGCAAAGTTTAGTGACAACATATCAATGTCAGGACTAGTTGAAAAGAGATATAAAAGCTTGTCCATTAATCATCTGTTACCCCTCTTCATCTGTCAAGATAGGAGGAGTATTATCTTTGTGCAATGAATGATTAGGATTCTTAGATATGGAGTATGGTTTACGACCAAGGAATTATGTATCTATAAGAGCTCCAAAACATACTTTTGTTGACAGACTGAAATAATTTTGGAGGATCGAACAATTTCGTGACCAAAAAAGTATTGGAGATTACCAAGATCTTTTTGATCTTGAAGAAATCATTCAATTGAATCTGCAATATAAGAAGTATGTTGTTATCACTGCTTATGATGATTATTTCATCCACATAAGCCAGAATAGCAATGAAAATTCCATTGTGAATCTTATAATTAAAGAGGATATAATCATCATGTGATTGTTTAAACCACAGTTGAAAAAAAACTATGTCGTAATTCTTTTTTTTCTTCGACAAAAACTACGTCGTAATTCTTGTAATACAATTTTTGCTATGTCGTTTCAAATTTCGAGTTGCAAGTTTCATTTACTCACTAACGTAGATAAATAGAGAACAATGGCAGAATTGACTCAGTGCTCCAAGAAGTCAATGACAATAGCATAATCGACTCAATGCTCTAAGAACTCGCCAAGAAGGTTGCTACATGGAAATCATGAAGACAACCCAACAGAAACGGCGGAAACGGAGCAGGCCAAGAGATCTTTCCACAGCTGCATGACGTGAATAGGAACGGAAACATGCAACATAATCTGGTTCAGAACGCGTGCAGCATTATCTGGTTCAGAATGCGAACGTCCAACAAAATTTCGGGGTGATGCTCCAACACGATGAAAACGAGGGGGTTCTAAAAGACGACGATGACGTTCTTGATCCTGACATGAGTATTTAAGTGAAGATGATTGTGCAGCTGTGCACGGTGAAGATATGATCATGGAACATGCGGTAAATACTCAAACAAGTCATGTAGACTTCCTTATAATGTTATGTTTCTCCTCCGATCTGTGACATATAGGTACTTAGAAATCTAGGTCATTGAATTCTTCAATACTTGACCTATGGTTTGAACGTTTGCAGCAAAATCAGTCTTGTAGACTTCTTTATAATGTTATGTTTCTCCTCTGATCTGTGACATACACAAACCAAAGCATAAGGAACTTATAATTCTATTTCATTCGACTATGTAAATACTTAACTTATGATTGAGAATCTGAACATGCATGAAAACGTTGAGCAGATTCAAAACGAGGAGGTGGTTCAAAACCAAAAGGATGATGATGTCGATGAGGCTGAGGTCTGAGGAAGGTTGTGATATGATAGACCATGAGAACGTGGATACTGATATAACTTTATACACAATTGTACATTTTAAAAATTGATACAACTGTGTTATTACATTTGAATTGTTTATCACATTTCAGTTGTGTATTCATTCATCAATTCTCAATCTCCTTTTCAGCATGGTACAAGCAACAAAGATTACTCTCGTTCTATGAAAGTGAGAAGTCTACCATCTAATATTAAGACAACTCAAGTATTGTATTCATTCATCAATTCTTATCACATTTTAGTTGTGTATTCATTCATCAATTCTCAATCTCTTTTTCAGCATGGTACAAGCAACAAAGATTACTCTCGTACTATGAAAGTGAGAAGTCTACCATCTAATATTAAGACAACTCAAGTATTGTCGTACTTAAACTATGTATAACTATTATCTAGGGGTGTCAAAATGAGCTAACTCGCTCAATTCAGCGAGCTCATGGTGAGTTTGGATCTTTCATGAGCTAAATCAGCTCAGATCATTTATTATATGAGTTTCAATATGCAAACCCGAACTCATATCATCTAGATCATGAGTTAAATGAGCTAACTCGCGATCAAAATAAAAGTAAAAATTATAAAATAGTTAAAAATAAAATATAGAATATTTTTTTATAATATAATTTAAATTTAAAATTCCAAAACGTTAATATTAAATACTGAATAAAACCAAGACCTAATAATATATTAAATCAAAACTAAATCAATGATCAAAAAATATATTCCACGTAAGAGTCTTGTGATGATTCATCTTCAAACTCTTCATGTATTCAAATCTTAAAGATGTATATTCCACATGAGAGTCTTAGGAATATTTAGTTTTATATTTTAATTCTAAAGATATATGATATTAGGATTGATATCAATATTCCTTTGTATTATATATATACACTAGTGATATTCCGGCGCTACGCGCCGGGTTCGTATGTTATACTTTTACATAAATTTATAAATTATTATATGGTCTTAACAAATAAAATATGTAAATAAAAATATATTAAAAATGATATTTTTCTGATCTTTTTTATAGTGGTTAGTGATCGTAGTGTATTACTTTGTTTGAAATTGTTTAGTTCAAAGTGGAATAGGATAAGTGATTGTTACTAATCGATTTAATAAAAATAGAATAAAAAGCCGATAGTCATAAACAAAGTTGGTGTTTTATATAGAGAACATACTTATATTATTAATTATTAAAATAACTATATATGAACTATAAAACTTTTACTAATATATTTAGTTCAAATAATAGAAAGGTGTAATACGTTTCAAATTTTAGAAATTTAATAAAAAATAAGGGTGAAGTGTCAATTTTTGATAAAATAATTGGTGAGTATCTAATATATATTTTTAAAATTACCATGTTGACTTTTAAAATATAGAGTGCGAGTTGTATGTGTTATTTTAATTTCAAGGTCTCTCAAAAATATGTATCTTAAAATAAGAAACATAAAATTATTTTCTATATTAGTTTTGTTATAATGGAAGATTTTGTGTGTGTTCATAACGAAATTCTTGTTTGTCTACCCTTATTTAGAAATATCAACGAATCTTAATATGAATTTAAATATGTTTTTTAGCTAAAAACTATAAATAGTTCATATACTCTTCTATTTAATGGATAACTTCTATTTTAACCGGAATTGAACAATTTCACCAAATCTTCCTGGTAAAAAATCAATTTGTTAATTAGTAAATGAGATGATAGCATCTATAACGATCATAAGAAAGACAATTTCTAACTATCTGTGACATTCAGGCTTGCTGACTTGTTGCATTTAGTAATGGTTTTGACAATAAATGGTTAGTGTGGTGCAAAGGATTAATGGTGAGGGTGGTGTGTGGTTTATATCAATTTTAAATAACTTTAGCAACCACGCAACATTTTTAAATTTCTCTCAGATTGGAAGTAATGATTTTTTTTGTTTAGTTAAGTTTTAAGAGTATGTTAATCATGTTCATGGTTTTTAAAATGTAAACACGGATAGCATGCATCAGGGAAGTTATTGGTTTCCTTGCATAGTGTAACATGGGAAGATACTATAGAGTTTTTGTGCCAATACCAATAGATCAAATGTTAGTCTTTTGGACTTGAATAGCCATCAGTTACTAAACATTATTAGAAGTGGAATTTCTAGATTGATTATACGACGGTTACGTCGATTGCGTTAAAGAAGGAGAATCATAGAGGCTTCATTTTCCATCGTCAACATCAAATATAAAGAAATCCTATAAACCAATGTTTTGACACCCGATCCGGACACTGAACCGGACGATTTACCGGGTCTCTGGATCATTGGATCAACCGTGGGTGAACCGTGGTTTAGTAAATGAATTAGTTTTATTATAAGATAATATATTAGGTATGAAAATAAATATATAAAAACTAAAGTTAATATTTTAAATGTTTTAAAACATAAAGTATTAGTTTGGATATGTATCTATTTTATGTTTAAATTTTTTGAAAATACTTAACTTTACTTTCCATTTTTGTATTTTTATTTGACATACAAAATACTAAGAAATAGTTTAAAAGTATTTTTAAAAAAAATATGTAACATAAGAGTTATGAAACTAAAGAAAATCAAGACATAAAATCTTATATAATAAATTAAACTTTCAATCCAAAATTAAAACATCATTGTAATAAATTGTCAATAACAAAAATAAACTAACATCTAATAACAATTAACACCAAAACATATTAAATAAAGTTGAGAAAAGATTTTAATTATTAAAAGGAAAATGCCACAAGACATTTTTCCCCACAAGGAGAAAAAAACTCAAGTTTATTATATAAGATATACATATATTTATTAATCTTTAGTTTTACATTTTAATTTTAGAACATAAATATGATTGATATAGAAACTATCTTGCATAAGAAAAATAGAAGTTATTCATATACATATAAAATATAAAAACTAACAAGCTAATGAGTTACCTCATGTTCATATAACTCGTGACATAATTTAAACTCGATCACTAAATTCATTTATTAAATGAACTTAAAAAATAGAGATCATACTCATGAAAAATCGAGTTGAGCTGAGTCAGTTGTACCAGTGAAGCTAATATTAACTAGATTTTGATCCGCGCTTCGAAAGCGCGGATATTATTTTTCACTTTTATGAAATATATAATTTTTTTTTGTAATTATTGAATATATTTATCTTAGTAAAATATTTTTATAATAAATTTGACACATAGAGTGTCTCTGGTAAACTATGTATTTCTCTGGCTTTGTTTTATTTCCTCTCCAACTAACATATTTATTTAGCTTATTGTTAATATAAATGATTATAGACTTTGATCTAGGTGCGCGGATGCATATTTTGAAAAATATGATGATATTTGTTTTTTATGTAATTATTAGGATTTGGCAAGGAACATAACAGATACCGATCCGAAAATATAGTACCAAACCCGAACATAAATTGATTAAATATTCAAATTATTCAAAATTTTGTTATGTAAAGAACCGAATCTAATCCGAACCGAAGGATTTGGGTACCTGAATTTATCTAAATAGATTTATATACTTATATATATATATATATATTAATTATTTTTAGATTTAACGTATATAAAACATCAAAAATGATACTTTAAATTGGTTTAAAATACTTAAAAATATATATAGATAGTCAAAAATAAATATCTGAAATAGTTAAAGTATATTCAAATCACCAAAAAATACTTAAAATAATTATTGATTTTGTATTCATAATTTTAAATCAAGCCAATTGTTATGTTAAGCTTAGGTATTCTGACATATGTTATTTAAACTTATAGGTATTATATTATTTTATTTAAAGATTTTGAGAAATTTAAAATATATAGTGATTTAAAACTTTAAAAATAATTTAAATGAGTTATCCAAACCCGAACAAAACCCGCAAAGATCCGAATCAAACTCAAACAAAAATTTAGAAACATCCTAAGAGCACCATTAACCCAAAACCCCAAATAGAGGTGTTTATTCTTTTTTTAATAATTTTAAGTTGTAAAAGTGATCTAAGATACAACACTAAGCACCCCGAACATTTTTGTGCTCCAATGGGAGATTCTTATTTTGGGTTCTTAAAAAAAAATTATTTTTTGAAAGATGCAATTTATTTATTAAATAAAACATAAAAAGAAACATTTAAACATAGATTCTAAAATTAAAACAATGTTTCAGAAAAAAATAAGAAAAACAAAAAAAAATTGGTGTTAGTTAGGTCATTTTCATATTTGGGTATCATTTTAGTCATAAAATAGTGTTTGAGAAAGAAAAAAAGAACGATTTTTTTTTCCATTTTTGATTGTAGTTTTGGTCATTTTAAAAAAGGTGGTGCTAGTTAGGTCATTTTCATATTTGGATGTCATTGTGGTCATAAAAGCAGTATTTGAGAAAGAAAAAAAAAGAACAAAACAAAATATTTTTTTATTTTCCATTTTTGGGTGTCATTTTAATTATTTTCAAAAAGTAATTGGTGCTAATTAGATCATTTTTATATTTGGATGTCATTTTGGTCATAAAACAGTGTTTGAGAAAAAAAATTACAAAAACAAACAAATTTTTTTTTTCCATTTTTGGGTGTCATTTTGGCTATTTTAAAAAAAAATTTGGTGCTAATTAAATCATTTTCATATTTGGATGTCATTTTAGTCATAAACACAGTGTTTGAGAAAGAAAAAAATAACAAAAAAAGTTTTTTTCATCTTTGGTTATCATTTTTGTTATTTGTTTAAAAAAAATAAGTGCTATTTAGGTAATTTTTATATTTGGGTGTTATTTTGGTCATTAAAAATAGTGTTGCAAAAAAAAAAATATTTGAAAAAAGAAAGTTGCTCACTGGCAACGCGCCACGCGTCTATAAAACACGGCGCTTGTGATGCTTAAACAAGCGTCCATGCTTGTCGTTGCTTCCTCTTTTTCATATTTTTTTTTTAAAGCTGTTAAGCACCGGGGGTTAGGACTGAAATCTTTGACCTCGAAAAACGATCAGAACCAAACCTATATGGGTATCCGAAAACCCATCCTTAGTCATTATTATATATCGTATATTTTCATCATATAATTAATAGTATTTTATACGTACTATCATATAAGTAATCATATAATTAATAATATTTTATACGTACCATTATATAAATAATTACATATATTATATTTTTAAAACTTAATATGAAATATAAAAACTATAATTTGAGTTGGTATTTCAAATCGGATTTTGTATTATATTTTTGTTATATATATTGACAACATTTTTTTATAATGGATTTAATAACTTAAGTCTATTACTTTTTTTTGCATAATACTACTATTTTTATTTCCAAACAAAATTAATTAATTTTTAAAAAGACTACAATCCATGTTTTCAAACCCTTTAATTTTTTTAATATTCCTATCTTTGTATCCAAACATCTCCATTTTATATTACAACTTTAATAATATAGATGTAGTTAAACTAGTAATACTACTTATACCATTCATTTGCAAAGAAAATACAACATTGTTATGGTAACTATATCATCATTTACGATATGCTCTTTTGAATCCTTCTTTTCTGAAATATTTTCCGGTTACGTCGCTGCTTCTTCAAGTTTCGAGAGAAAAAGTTGAAAATAATTTTTCTTTGAACATAGTATAATTAGTGTAACTAGTAAAACTACTAAAATAAATAATTTCATACTAAATTTTACAACTAGTACAACGAATAATAGTTATAATAGATAAGTCTCACAGACCACACAACTAATAATAATTTTGGTGGCTAAGGTTCTAGAGCCAATCCTTCTTTTCAAAGCTGGCATTTTGTGGCTCTAGGATGCCTCCATAGGTGGTCTCGAAGGCGGTAAATCCACAGTCTGGTCCTAGACACGCCAACTTTGGTGAAGTCTCGTTCATATTTTTTCTGCCAATTTTGTCGATCTAAATGAAAAGTTATATTTAGCATGTCAACTGTACAACTAATATAACTGGTATAAGTAATAAAATTGTACAACTAATACAACTGTAAAACTAGTATAACTGTATAATTAATAAAATAAATTTAATATTTAAAAGATTAATTGGATTTGGACTGAATTTTGGGTATATGGATTTGAGTCTGAATTTAGATGGTTGCATTGGTAAATAAGTTAAAAATATTAAATTTCAAAGACATTTTACGCAACTTTTTAATAAATTTAATTTAAAAAGAAAATCATAAAACAATCAGTAGATTTTTGGACTCTGTGTGGTCTTGTATTTGATCCGGGCAAGTGTCGTTTTTAACCTTTGTTTCCATACTTTTTTGTTGGAATGGTAATTAGTAAAGTTTTTTATTAAAAAGGAACCATCCTGGTCACATTTCCTCTATTCGCCGTCCAAATCGCAACTAAGCCGTCGTGACAGAAAGGGTAAAAAAAGCTCTATGCACAGTGGCTTCCTTCTTCTCCAACTCGCTGCTTCCTTGGTACGACCAGTTCTCTTCTTCTTCTTCCTCTTTAGTCTCTTTTATTTTTATTTTAACTTTTTACCTGACCGTTAGGGTTTTACAAAAATCGAAATTCCCCGTTTAGTTTTCCATTATCCCGCCATTGCTGCTTGGCTTCGTTTTGTTTCCTTTAGCTTTTGGATCTGTTTCGCTTGATTCAATTAGCTTCGTTGTTGATCGTCAATTCGTTTAACAATGCACTGATTTCGCTTTCGTATTTTTATGTGATGGTGTTTCAATTTGGAGAATGTTTTTGCATTGGCAGGCTGTTTCGGTTTCTTAGAGGCTCGACGAGTGAAGACGAAGGAGATCTCATGATGGAATCTGCTATTGAGATAAGTTCAGGTAGTAGCAGTAGTAGTAGTAGTGATGAGGAGGAGGAGGTATCAGAGCCCATTAGGGAAGAAGTTAGAACCAGGAAGAATCCCCCTTGGCTAGATGGTATTATTATACTCTCTATCTCTCTCACTTATGTTAGCTTTATGGGAGTAATCAAACCACATTGCTTTGTGTGTGTGTTGTTTTTTTTTCAGGCAGCAGTAGCTTTCCTCAAAAGGCTGGTAATACTCAAGCTAAAGCTAAACCTACAATTAATCCTGCTTCTCGCTATGCATCTCGGCCAAGAGACAGCTCTAGAACTACTACTACAGGGAATGTTAACTCGAGGACTCCCAGTGTTCCTTCTGGTGCAGATTATGAGAAGAAGCTTCCTCTGAAAAGAACTCTTCCACCATCTTTCAGTACCACTCCTGTTCCTCCAAGAAGTTCTACTAACAGTGTAATTCAAGGCAATGTGGGTCGCTCTGGTGCGGATTATAGTAGTAATCTAGCTGTAAGCAACAGGAGTGCGTTTGGTGATCGTCACCGTGGTGCTCATTCTGAGATAGGAATTCACCGTGGCATGAATGGGGTTAGGATCCTTCCTCCATCTATGACCACCCATGGTATATCTCCTCCTCTCCTTTACATTATGGTGGTCCAAGCGATCCAATCCACAGGGTTGGCGTTGGTGAAGATAGGAATTCTGAGAACGATGAGAGGTTGATCTATCAGGCTGCCCTTCAGGTAACTCTATCTTCTCTTATGTTATGGTCTTAAACACTTGGCTGTTCTTTTTTGATTGCATGTCTTGTGTCCCTTGTGTTGTGCCAGTTTTACAGTTTTCTGACTCCTTTCTCTTGGTATGATTGCAATAGTGAATATGGTGCAATGCACAGCTCCGAATTTTGGCTCATTTCTTTTTGGTTTTAATATTTGTCAGGTTTATGGTCACATTGTATGTTTATCTGGCATCTCATAGATGCTGGAGTCACCATGCTGAATCTACTTAGTTTAGACCCAGAATCCTAGTTATGCTACGAGCTGCTTTATTTTTTTTACAATATATGATATTTTAGATCATTTGACTTTATAAGTAGCATTCATTTTCGACTTTACACAGGTGCATTGTAAATATGTTGAGAGCTTGGTGTTGTTCCATAATCAACTTGGTATTCGGTAGTTCATTCAGTGCATTTTTTGTTAATAAAGTATGTTAATCCTGTAGGATTTGAATCAACCCAGGACCGAAATTGATCTACCTCCTGGTGTTCTTTCAGTTCCTCTTATGAGGCATCAGGTATTTTCATGTTTTAATGTTACCATTTATTGGCCGTTGAAACTGGTTTGTGTACTAAATACTGTTGTTGTTTGTCAGAAAATTGCATTGGCATGGATGTTTCAGAAGGAAACAAGTAGTTTGCACTGTTCGGGAGGGATATTAGCAGATGATCAGGTCACGTATAATTAAATCTCTTCCCCAGTTAATATCTGTTACGTGGATATTCCCCCTCAAACTACGTAGCGTCACTTTTTGCAGGGACTTGGTAAAACAGTTTCGATGATTGCTCTTATCCTGAAGCAAAAGTTTGAGTCACAATTAAAGTCTGAAATCTCAAGTAAGGAAGAAGCTGAAATATTGGACCTGGATGCTGATGATGACTTAGAAAATGCAAAGTATGAAAGTAAAAGTCATGCAAAACCAGAGCTCATTTCAAGCTACAGTGAAACCACGGTTCTGTCTATCAAGGCAGAAGCTGAAATATTGGACCTGGATGCTGATGATGAGTACAGAAAATGCAAAGCATGAGAATGAAAGCCATACAAAAACAGAGCTCAAGGTTTTAACCAACAGCGAGACCACAGTTCTGAGTGTAGGTGATAGTGATGAGAATGACAGTTCAGATACGGAGAAAGTCAAAGAATGAAGAAGCGAGCACTTCAGTAAGGGAATTCAAAAGAAAGAGACCAGCTGCTGGTACATTAGTTGTTTGTCCAGCGAGTCTTGTGAGGCAATGGGCAAGAGAGCTTGATGAGAAGGTTTCTGATGAATCCAAACTTTCTGTTTTAGTCTACCATGGTGGCAATAGAACCAAAGATCCTATAGAATTAGCAAATTATGATGTGGTTGTCACAACTTACGCCATTGTTACAAATGAAGTTCCCAAACAGTCTTTGTTGGACGAGGATGAGAACGATGAAGACAATAACGAAAAACATGGTCTCAACAAGAAGAAACGCAAGGTTGCAATGAAGGCCAGTAAGAAGAGTAAGAAAAGAGGTAGAAAAAGCGTGGACGGTTCTTCTTTTGACTCTGATTGTGGTACTTTATCAAAAGTTGGGTGGCTCAGAGTAGTACTAGATGAAGCTCAGACAATCAAGAATCATACAACACAAGTAGCAAGAGCATGTTGCACTCTTCGAGCCAAGAGGAGGTGGTGTTTGTCTGGAACGCCAATTCAAAATACGATTGATGATCTATACAGCTATTTCAGGTTCCTTAGATATAATCCATATGCCGTGTACAAGTCATTTTACCATACAATCAAGGTTCCGATTTCCAAAAGTTCTCTTCATGGTTACAAGAAGCTTCAAGTTGTTCTAAAGGCTATTATGCTGCGCCGTACCAAAGGTAATCCGATCATCTCTTGAGTGATTTCTGGTGGTCTGGGCTTCACAATCTGTTTAACATTATTTTATGTTATCTTGACTCTTGCTGGAATGCGGTTGATGATTTGTGCTAAATATCTCCTGTTCTGATATCTAGGAACATTGCTTGATGGGAAACCCATTATTAATCTACCTCCAAAGAAAATTAGTTTGAGCAAGGTGGACTTTTCAGTGGAGGAGCGGTCTTTCTACAAGAAGCTTGAAGCAGATTCACGATCACAATTCAAGGTTTTCTTTTTTCTTTCTCCACAATTTATAAGTTCATACTTGGTTTGAATTTGATGTGCACTTTGGTGCCTGATAAGATGATTAATATATTCTTTTGCAGGCTTATGCTGCTGCAGGAACTTTGGGCCAAAACTACGGAAATATTCTTCTGATGCTTTTGCGTTTACGCCAAGCTTGTGACCACCCACAACTTGTTCACGGATATAACTCAGATCCTCTTGGCAAAGAATCAGAAGAAGCAGTCGAAAGACTCCCTAGGGAGGCTCGAATCAACCTGCTCAATCGTTTAGAGTCATCATCCGCCATCTGCAACATATGTGATGTAAATACAGAGTGTTTGAGAGCTAAGAAAAAGCCTGTCCTCAGGCTCACTAGTCTCTCTTATTCGAATGCCAGTTCTGAAAATATTTACTCTTGTTACCTGTTTATCTGCAGGATCCACCAGAAAACCCTGTTGTTTCGCTGTGCGGCCATGTATTTTGCTATCAGTGTGTTTCAGAACATATCACTGGGGATGAGAACGTGTGCCCTGTACGGAGATGCAGAGAAGACATTGGGCGTGATGTTGTTTTCTCTGAATCTTCCCTGCGAAAATGCATCACCAATGATATAGGCTGTAGTTCTTCACAGGACAAATCAGTTTTCCGAAAAAGCGAGTTTAGTTCATCAAAAATCAAAGCTGTCCTAGATATCCTGAAGTCCCTTTCCGAACATGGTCAAATGCCTTCTTCTTCCTCACAGCCACATGACGATGACGAAGATGTTACCATTGTAGAGCCAACGAGTCTTCAGTCATCTTCACCTAGCCAGGGGCCAATAAAGACGATAGTATTCTCTCAGTGGACGGGTATGCTTGACTTGGTTGAGCAGAGTTTTTTTGAAAATGGGATTGAATTCAGAAGATTAGATGGTACAATGAGCCTAGCAGCAAGAGACAGAGCTGTAAAAGAATTCTGCAATGATCCAGATGTGAGTGATATGAATATCTTAGATATGTTTCTCTTGAATCATGGAAGGTGTCTAACAGTGAAAAGTCTAATAACAGGTAGAGGTGATGCTGATGTCGCTAAAAGCTGGAAACCTTGGGTTGAATATGGTAGCTGCATGTCATGTTATTCTTTTGGATCTTTGGTGGAATCCGACAACGGAAGATCAAGCTATTGATCGTGCACATCGTATTGGACAAACTCGGCCAGTTAGTGTAACTCGCATTACTATAAAAGGCACCGTTGAGGATAGAATCTTGTCACTTCAGGTATTCTACGCAATATTTCAGTGTCCTTGTAGTTTCCTCTACAGATTAATTCAGCACTAATCATTTTCAATTTTTTTTTTAAAAAATCATCAGGAAGAGAAAAGGAAGATTGTTGCATCTGCGTATGGTGAAGATCATGGTGGAAGCTCTGCCACTAGACTGACAGTTGATGATCTCAAATATCTTTTTATGGTGTAGACCATTGATTGCAATGCTCTACCCGTAGCTTTTCAATCGCTACTTGAATTAGGTTGCATAGTATTTATTATGGGAGATTATGCACAGAGCTTTTTTGATCAGGAAGAAACCTCTACCTGCTTTTGTAATTTAGCTTCAATACTCTGTGCCTCTCCTAGGATTTCGTGTTTGGTTTTGTGAGGCTTTGGAGCCAGTCTAGTTTTTTTTGTGTGTTCGGAGTTGCATCGGTTAGAAGTATGCCATATGTAAATAACTAAATCGTTTCATGGTATGTATGTATAATGCGTAAGAGTTTGACGGTAAACCTTAAGGATCTACTGCTGTATATTTGATACCATTGGGCAGCTGATCTTTTTTTTTCTTATAATGACAGTTTCTTATGTATTCTTGGCTTGTCATTCCAAGCATTCTTTAAAGCTTGCAGGCTCTACTTCTGTTTTGGAAACACTTGCTGTGTGCATCTATGCATTGTGTTTACCTCTTCAGCTATGTAGATGGGGTGAGAGAACCTCGGTATGTACATATCTTGTTCCTTTATAGTGCTTTGTTTGAAGCAGATGAGGATGGTTTCCTCTAATCAGGTCTTAGTGATTGACTCGACCATCCTAGGTACGTCTTTGACTTGCGGCTATCTTCCCGTTTTGAACATAAATACACCTTGCAGTTTAGAGGAAGGTATATGATGTGGAAGATGCACTCAGTGTCTTAGAACAAATAAATGCAGAGCCTAAAGATAGTTTAGGACAAAACTCTCTGCATTTTAGGTGGGAGATTAGGGGAGGAACCAATGTTACATATATATAACATAAGTATGAGTGGGGAGACTGCTAAGAAAGTTAAAGTTTGGTTCTGTGTAAGAAGCAGCTTTAAGATTCAAGATGATGAATCATTACTGTGATACACAGTGGTGGAACTTTTTATTGATTAAATGCCCTATGAAGGGGACAACATAGAAGACAATGGGACCTCTTCTATGTATGACTTTTCTCTTTTTTTTTTGGCCCTTTAAGTCATTTCTCTTTTCCATTTTTCACCGGAGGCTTTTTTGGGGTTTAGTTTTCACAAGAGGTTGATAATTATGATGGTATGAATGCACGTGCTTCTCGTCGGTTAGTGCTCTCTGCTCATATTTCATATCTTGATTTTTTTTTTTCCTTTTTTCATGTTACAGTGTGAACAGATTTGACTCTGTTGTTAAATTTTCAAGGTATCCAACGGCATCTAGAAAATAAGTCAGATAATAGAAGAAAGATGAAAAATTATTCTGACAATTCGAAAGGTACACTTCTGGGCCTTTTCATCAACTAGATTGGGTCCTGTGTTGTGATTATCATGAAACCCACTTAAAAGGACACAAAAAGTGAAAATTGAAAGTTATTTTTATTTATTTTTCTTTCTAACGAACTTTGAAAAATACCACGGGGAAGTAATGAATTAAAGAGGTGCATCACGATTGTGACTAGAGATTATTAAGTTGCTTTAAATGATGCACCTTTCACTCCTTTTGAATAAAAATGTCCAGCTTTTGTTGGTCTCTCTGGCTTCAGGTACTCATGTACAAACTTAAAGACTGGCACCATATAATTTTTGCCCATCAGGCCTGCTTCTTTTAGCCTCGCTGCCAAATCAAAATTCATTGCAAACATTTTTGGTAATACTTACTATCAGGTTATGTAGAATTTACAACACAAAGGGGCTTATGAAAATTCATCACAATCTAGCTTTTTGTGTGTAAATGTCAAACTTCAGAAGTGTTAATCTCTGACTGAACATGTGCTGCTAACTGCTTAGTAAACCGTATTTACTGTAACGTTAACTTTGGTCAATACAAAAGGTTCATTCCCCGATGTCCTCACGCTTCACCACCAAAGGGTTCTGCTATTTTTAATCCTTTTTGCTGTTTAATTACTTTTTGACTTGGTAATCTCACTCTATTATCACAAATCAAACAGTGAGACTCATATCATTAAAGATTCCTCAATCAAAAATCCAAAAGACAATTTTGGTCAAATCATATACATTTCAGTACTCTCTATACTAATTACCACTTATTAAAAACTGAAAACCAAAGCTAATAAATAAAAGACAGATACATATTGAGACAAAAGTTTTTTACTTACTAGCAAACAAAAAAACGTAAATATCTTTTATTTTTTTTGTTAAACGCTAGCAAACATTGGGACCAAACCCAACAAAGCCATTGGCTCCGTCGAAAGATACTTGGATCCCTTCTTGTTGTATGTTCCCTATTATCGACAAACCCGTCGGAGACGCCGCGAACGCGAAACAGTACGTCCCCGAATCATCCACCGGCATCAAGAAATTCCTCGCCGGTAGAGTCAAAACCGGACCTTCCGTGAAATAGAAAGACACGGTCGGGACTCGGACCGAAACAAACCCGGACAGGTCGTAACACGTGTCGAATATCGATACGCCGGAAGCTCGCGGCAAGTTCGCTGTCTGCGACTTGAACCCGTCCCGGAAAGCGGCGTAAGCCGCCGTGGGGAGTCTAGTCACGGCGGTTCCGGTGTCCATAACCACCCCGCCGTCGCCGGTTTCGGTTAAGTCGAAAACATCGTCCGGTAGAGGGATTCTGACGCCGCCGACTCCTAGGCCCTTGAGACCAACGTAGTAGAAGCTCGGCGCGCGCGGGTTACGGACGAGCGGGACCCACGAGGCACCAACTGGCAAATGCTTCACGCCCGAAAACCAACGAACCGGTCGAGTCGGTTCCGCGGCTCACTAGACAATAACCGAACGCACCTCCGGTTTGACCGGTTAACTGTCCCACGAAAGACATCGAACCGCCTCCGATACCTAGTAAACCGGCATGCTCCGACGAACATCCCTCTGTTCCGGTGTCCGCATCCCATCGCCACGTTTCGAATCACCGTCCTGCCAAACGTCAGCGTTTCGAGGGCTAACGTCCCTTTAGTGTAGGACCCGTCTCCGTACATGACCTCGTAGCGACACCCGCCGGAGTGGCAGCCGGAGTTTTCGATCCGGTCGCAGACGGAAGACCCGCAGGATACTCCGGTGTAGGACCCGGATTTAGCCGGGTCGAAAACCGGGTCGGACTGTTTGTAGCAGAGCTTGCAAGGCTGGCACTGGACCCAGACCATGTCGCTCCCGGAGTCGATCACCATGTACTGATCTCGCGGCGGACTTCCGACGCCGATTCCTCACGAAGTACTCGCCGCTCCCTTGGTCCATACCGGAAACCACATCGGAGCCGAAGTCGTCGACTTCGTACTTGGAACCGGAAGAAACGGTTTTTCCCTGAGATGCGGCGGAGAATGGCGGCGACTCGGTCTGTGTCTCGGCGCATACGGGCGTGGAGACGGTGGTGGTGGTTACGGTAAGAAACAGAAGGGAATCTATCGCGGTGGAGGAGACGGAGAGTGTATTTAGACCCATCGGTGGTGTTGAAATCGGGGAGGGTTCCGGTGCCGGTGACGGTGAGCGGTTGTAGAACGTCGATGATCTGAAAATCAGGGAAGGAGATTGAGGAGGAGGAGGAAGAGAGATGGAGATTGAGGAGGAGGAGGGAGAAGAAGAGAGGAAGCAGCATTGTTTACAACGCCGAACACAGAGACCCGTGTGGGAGCGTGAAGATGTGGTTCTTGGATTTTGGGTTTTTGATGTCAGAAGATGAGAGTTTATGTTCGGTGTCTTCTTCTTCCCTCTCCAATTTGTTTATTGGAGGTGAGAGAGAGACCACTTGAGACTTGTGATTATGTAATGGTTTGGAAGTGATGGGTCGATATCTCTTATTGCTATTTTTTTTATTATGCCTACGTGGATTTTTTTTGGTGACATGTGGGGCCCTCTCTTTTTCTTCGTTGATTTTGCACGTCGACTTCGATCTCTTCTTTACTTTCAGGACTCTCTCGTCTTTCTTTGTTTGAGAGTTGTATAGATTTTTTCTTCAAGTCCGGTCCATTTTCAAAATTAAAACATACGAGGAATATGTTTTTTTTCTTTTTGATAATTGTGATACGCAAATACATGGTATTAGCATTTATTTCACAAATTATCTGTAAAACAAATTTTGTATTATCTTGAAAAAAATATTTCGTAAATTATCTGTAAAACTATATTATCTTGTAATTTCTTTTAACTACTTATTGTGAACAATAATACGTCACTCATATATTCTTCAATTTTATATTTTTACTAAAAAGTATTACTGTTTTTATTTACTTCAAATTATTACTATTTTTATGTTGTTGTCGTGGCTACAAAATATATAGTCTGTACTTAGTATTTAGTATTTACACCTCTAAAACCAATACTTTCTATTTGACTTCTTAAAATGACATCGAAACTTTACATATCTGGAATTAGGAGATCTGATTCAAAGATAAGATGCAAGTTAAGATTCGACCTGGAAATTGTAAAATTTCAAATTATCCTTATGTGATCAGCTGACCATTCATACTTCATAGTGATGATGACATGTGAGAAACTAAACCAGCGGTTGAGTTGATAGTTCTGACATCTGGATCTTGGTTATAGACTGAAGCAGTATTCGTTTGATTCATCCAATTATATACTTTTTAACGATCCGTGACACATATATCACTTACTCCTCTCTCTGCCATAATCAGAGATGCCAGCAAGCAAGCCTATCAATTATTCAAAGAGAGTCCATAAAACAGCTACAGGTTCATGCCCGTCTCAGACGGAAGGAGGAGGAGACTTGGAAGATGCAGGTGCTACACTGACTGCTAGTGCCATGTTGCATCTTTTTCTTTTTAATGAAAAAAATATTGTCAGAAGTGGGGTTTGAACCCACGCCCTCTTACGAGGACCAGAACTTGAGTCTGGCGCCTTAGACCACTCGGCCATCCTGACTTTGATATTCCATTATCTAAAGAACAATTATACTTACTAATTTAACATGGCCTGCATACTCATTACTATTTTTTTATTTGTAAACATCATGGTCATTATTTTCATATTAACCACATGAACTACTCATATGCACCAGAATTCTCGGTATCATGTTAATATGTATATACGCCTAAAGGAGCAGCCATCCCAACCAGGTAAACATATATATGAAGGTTCAATCCCCAGTTTATATTATATTGGACTTGGTAGTTAAAGATATCAGTTTAACTTCTTGAGTTTATTTACCTTCATGTTTGTTTCTTAATCATATCAATACGATGTCATTTCTTAATATTTGATATTCAAGTTTAACTATCTATCAAAAAATTTAGATTTACATGTTAATTATGAAAATTTTAAGGTATTACGAAAACATATGCTTATTTTAATTATTTAATCTCCATCGTTCTTTTCTTTTTACTTTTGTTTGTTGAGTTCAACATATCCTAATCTCCATTGCTTACGTTTTAAGCTATGAAATGTAAGAACTTCATATGCAAGAATGGCTATTCGTATATGATGAAAGCCACAACCTATTTTCACGATCAAGGACAAAGTTTCGTCGTATGAGCCAAAACTTTGATTAATTTGAAAATATTATCTTTTTATTTTAGTATAAACGCCACATTAAAAACATATTTAAGGTTGGACATAATGCAAGAGTAGCTCAAAAGTAAATGTTGGTTGCAACTATACATATGTGGTTTCTTAGATCATCTTTTTGGCATATTTGTATCATCCAATCTTCTTGTACTGTACCAAAACAATATCTAGTTCATACTTGGAAACCACGAGACAGTTGAAATGCTTTATTGAATAAAGAAGTATATATAGTCATTGTGGAAATTACATTGTCGTGTACACGTACGTAGTGTTAATGATTTCACTGGCTTATAGGACTACTTGTCTTTGGTAATCATATCATCATCATGGAAAGCAAAGTATTCTCTCCTCTGATTTTGGTCGCTGTTATTGCTTACTCTCTGTGTTTCATGTTCATGGTATATGCGCGCTACCAAATATATACAATAAAACTACAAAACCCCGAAAGGAGTGAATCTGAGGCTAAGGAAGAGATCTCCAAACTAAAAAACTTGTTGAAAGACTTCTGTAAAAAGGCGCGGTTTGTGATTATTACACTGGTTAAATAATTTCTCAAAGAGACCTAGAAGGTATTGTCTATTCATGTGCCCCTCCCTTCCATGTCTTTCTGATTTTAGCAACGGTTTGTTTTTGGATAAACGAAGATCTGGATGTATCAAGTGAGTTATTTTGATATTGGCATACTGTTTCTCAACTAGAATCACCACATCCTGTGTTGAATGGTACAATTGACACATGATTGATTCATCTAAAAGGCGATCATTATTAATAAACAAAAAGCATAGCTAAACCGAAATATATTTCTCGTGTACTAAACCGCACCAAAACAGTTCGGTTATGTTTGATAAAATAGAATATCCTAACCCAATAATTCACAAAAAAAGTTCTATCCAAACCAAACAAGTATACGAAATGGCTACGCTTTTTTAAAAAGTAATGCAATTACCTAGAAAAGAATAACTAATATTTTTCAAAAAAAAAGAATAACTAATAGAATAGTGCATGTAAAACTGTTTTTTTAATTCCAAACCAACTTATATAAAATTCCAAAAGTCTGTATATTTTTTGGTTCATGAATGCTTTTTAACAGGTTAAGAAGAATTCATATACCATTTGGGAACGCTTTTAAACTTTTTGATTTTTTTTTCTAAATCAAATGTTTATCTATTTTTATTTTTGAACTTTTAAGAAGTATTGTAAAATAGAACATAAAATGATAAGATATAAAAACATTATAAATCTATTATATTTTTAATCTATAGTATTAAAAAGTAATAATATGAAGGCAACTTCATAATTACATGTTATATTACGGAATATGTCACTGGAGTTTATCTTAAATATCATGTTATTTAGAGATAATTTTATTATATTAGTTAGTGACATATTCAACATGAAAGGACCCTAACATATTCATGTGACTACGAAAATAAACATATTAGATTATAACTAAGCTCATCTAAAATGACTAAAATAAATTATATAACTTTTAATATAAATTATCTAGAACATTTAAAACGCATTAATTATGTAAATTATATAATTTTCATTTAATAAAAAAATTCCAACCAACAACTAATCCTATATGTTAAAATACAGATCAAAATAAGTTTTTTTTTTAGAGTCTAGACGTTAGGAATGATAAGACTACGAGAGTCAACCGATCAATCAAAGGGATTTCACTTATTCGAACCAAAGTTGGAATGGTTTGTGGATTGCTAATCAGTAAAGCTGCGGAACCTAATAAGATAGAAATTGTGGAAAAATATGAGTTTGTTTTTTGTTTTGGCATTACACGAGGATGTGTAATCCAATTTGACGTTGCTCAGTTGCTCCATTAACTTTAAAAGATTTCCCATTAGATAATAATATAACGCAAATCTAATCTGTTATCTAAATACAATCTAATAAATAATAAATTATAAAATCATGAAAAAAATAATTTACGAAAAAAATGGTGCTACGTGATTCATACATTTGTGGGCGTGCCCAAAAGTTATAAAGCTATTGAGATTATAAAAACTTAAATAATTTCGATGGCTGTTGCTATTAGCATGTAATACAAGAACGACAACACCAACTACAAATAATTTGGATATATTAATAGATAATTAATTTTAATTAAATGGGCATGCATTAGTTGGGTATTACATACAGAGACATGCACCACTTAGCAATAATTGAGCAATTATTACACCTAAAAGTTTCTCATATTTTATAATCGAATGATACATGTATATGTATATTTAAATGGGTTAGTTCCATGCAATATGAATGGGAAAATAATTTCAAGAATTCTAGCTAGAATATGATGATCCTATCTGGTAACATGTTCATCAATGCATGTATACTTAATATGAAAGACTGGTTGAGCTCATTTTTTAGAAGTCTACATCTAATAGCCAATGCATAACAACTTGTATAAATCGTGAGAAAACCTTTGAGATAAGTAAATAATTAACTAAAGGGATTGGGTTAGTACCTTAGTGGTACTTAGAAACCTAATACGGTAATCCGCAGTTGGGTTCCTATTAGCCACCGGAGGATTAAAAATATCAGTATTATTGATGAGAAATATCCCACATCGGAAATATAAGAATTATTCTACTACTATATAAAGGGTTAGGACCAATCCACTAATTGCCAATTGGTTTTAAGTTGGAAGCCCATAATTAACCCGAATCTAACATGGTATCAGAGTGATAAGATCATTTGACCTAATTTACTACAACTACTACTATACCGGTGTTGGGCCCTCTGTGGATGTTATTCCCACAATTGTCCACGCTTCAGACCTAGATGTCTGAGCGTGAGGGAGGGTATTGATGAGAAACATCCCACATCGGAAATATAAGAATTATTCTACTACTATATAAAGGGTTAGGACCAATCCACTAATTGCCAATTGGTTTTAAGTGGAAGCCCAAGAAACTTATCATTATAGAGTAGTCGATTGGTTTCGCGTGCCAAATACTGTGATTAATTAGAAAAAGGATAAATAAATAATCATTTACTTTTGTGTGTTATTTCGCAAAAAGTATTGTCCCAAATAAATTTGTAAGTTCCAAAAGTATTAGAATAAGGTTTTAGGTTTAGAAAGATCTGCATCTATTTCTAAAAATGAAGAAAGTAAATATTCAAAAATCAAACAGAGAGATATGATTTCATCACCTGTTGTTTTATTCCATTCCATTTTGCTGCGAATTATAATATTATACTATTTTATTAGAAGAGTAGACACGTATAAACAAATTGAATTGGTATACCAATTCAAAAGCAGAACTACAATAGTAGAATTTAGAGTAATTTACAGTTTAAGTCACTTTATGAGTTTTGATAACACTCTAAGACACTTTCAGCTCCTTAGACACTTTCTTTTAACGTTGTCTTTGAAACAGAACTAAATGGTAATTAATAGGACCCACTAGCCCACTTGACATCTGCTCTTAAACATAAATGCACTTTAAAAAAAAAAATTATGTTTCTCATTTCTTCCTCTGTAGTAACAGAGACGTGTTTAATCTTTGATTCTTCAGCATGCTCAAGCTTAATCCGCGAACACGTACCTGTGATAAGTCCGGATCGACGTGACAGAGCAGGAGAGCTCCGTTTTCGGCGACCTCAAATTACGACTCCGCCCAGACAGATCTCTATAGCAATATGTGTCAAATTCAAGTCGTCTTCCTCACAGTGGTCACAGTGGTCGGGACACAGAGTTGTGGCCCTCGAAATCATCATCCAGTTGTGGTGAGGTCCTACGGCGAGCACCTCCACAGTCGAGTAGAGTAACGGCGAGCTCCTACGGCTAATTACCTCCCCATCACTCCGGCCACATTCGTCATCGAAGAAGAATCACCTCCGCATCACTCCGAAGTGCTCAGATCCACCGTCGTGGCCGTTCGGAGTCCTTGTGGTTCGTCTTCTCCGTCGCATAATACAAGGTCGAGAGCAACAATGGTGAAGTTTATGCATTTTGCCGTTTGGTCCTTCGAGTTTTAGATTTTTCAGTTTTGACTTCAAACTTTCAGATTTATGGAAATGATCTTTTTAATTACACCCCAAACTTTATGATGTACATTTTAACACCTAATATACCATTTAAATGATCAAAAGTAATTAAATTACTCTTAAATTAATAGTCTAAAACTCAGAAAAATTATGAGATCCAAGACAAACAGACCGTTGGATGTAAAAAGATTTACATGTACACTGAAAATATTTTTTTCCACTATCCACATGTTCAACTATTTATATGTACATCAATAATAATTTTTCACCGTACACATGTACCAAGTTTTATGAAAAATTAAATGTACCAAATTTTACAAAAAGTCACAAGTTTACCAATATGTTTGTACAATGTTCATGTTATGATATTTGATGATTTTAGTGTTTTTAGTATAGTTGCTAAGATAATATTTTGAGTAACTTGATTTAATCTTTTGATTGTTTTAGTTCTCATTAGATTTATAAATTGAATTTGTTTGTTCAATAACATGTACACCTGATAATTTTTTTTATGTACATTTGCAAGTTTCATTATCCATATGTACACATGATAAATTTTCAAATATCATCACTATGTACGCAGGTATTTCATTGTCCACGTGTACAACAGTGAAGGATATAATCGTAATTTCACAATCTTCTTCTTCCTTGACCTAATTTTTTTTCCTGCGTAGCCACCATTGTTACCACGAAAATGTTCACTCATTTCTCACACAATCAACAGATTGCTTTACAAAGTTAACTTGATTTCTATATAGAACTCTAAATCATGTTATTAATACACGTTTTTGACTCAAAAAACAACAAATCTGAATTTTCTTTTTCTTTTCTGTGTTTTTTTCGATTTGGGTAAAGTCCCCACGATTCATCACTTTATCGAGTCTACAACCACTGAAACCCCATGAGAGAATAAAGAAACAAAGAAGAAGAAGAAGAAGAAAAGAAAAAAAAATTAATGTTTTTTATCGTTAAAAAAAAAGAGGAAGCAAATGGAGTTGAGAGTCAACTAAAACAACCTCTCTCCTCTATTTGTAAAGAGCAGTTACAAAAAAGTGCTCAGGTATAAGAAAGTGACTATATCTGATATTAATAAGACAATAAGTGACTCAGTATGTAAATTATTCTTGAGTAATTTACAGTTTAGGTCACTTTATGAGTTTTGATAACACTCTAAGACACTTTCAGCTCCTTAGACACTTTCTTTTAACGTTGTATTTGAAACAGAACTAAATGGTAACTAATAGGACCCACTAGCCCACTTGACATCTGCTCTTAAACATAAATGCACTTTAAAAAAAAATTATGTTTCTCATTTTTTCCTCTGTAGTAACAGAGACGTGTTTAATCTTTGATTCTTCAGCATGCTCAAGCTTAATCCGCGAACACGTACCTGTGATAAGTCCGGATCGACGTGACAGAGCAGGAGAGCTCCGTTTTCGGCGACCTCAAATTACGACTCCGCCCAGACAGATCTCTATAGCAATATGTGTCAAATTCAAGTCGTCTTCCTCACAGTGGTCACAGTGGTCGGGACACAGAGTTGTGGCCGCCGAAATCATCATCCAGTTGTGGTGAGGTCCTACGGCGAGCACCTCCACAGTCGAGTAGAGTAACGGCAAGCTCCTACGGCTAATTACCTCCCCATCACTCCGGCCACATTCGTCATCGAAGAAGAATCACCTCCGCATCACTCCGAAGTGCTCAGATCCACCGTCGTGGCCGTTCGGAGTCCTTGTGGTTCGTCTTCTCCGTCGCATAATACAAGGCCGAGAGCAACAATGGTGAAGTTTATGCATTTTGCCGTTTGGTCCTTCGAGTTTTAGATTTTTCAGTTTTGACTTCAAACTTTCAGATTTATGGAAATGATCTTTTTAATTACACCCCAAACTTTATGATGTACATTTTAACACCTAATATACCATTTAAATGATCAAAAATAATTAAAAAACTCTTAAATTAATAGTCTAAAACTCAGAAAAATTATGAGATCCAAGACAAACAGACCGTTGGATGTAAAAAGATTTACATGTACACTGAAAATATTTTTTTCCACTATCCACATGTTCAACTATTTATATGTACATCAATAATAATTTTTCACCGTACACATGTACCAAGTTTTATGAAAAATTAAATGTACCAAATTTTACAAAAAGTCACAAGTTTACCAATATGTTTGTACAATGTTCATGTTATGATATTTGATGATTTTAGTGTTTTTAGTATAGTTGCTAAGATAATATTTTGAGTAACTTGATTTAATCTTTTGATTGTTTTAGTTCTCATTAGATTTATAAATTGAATTTGTTTGTTCAATAACATGTACACCTGATAATTTTTTTTATGTACATTTGCAAGTTTCATTATCCATATGTACACATGATAAATTTTCAAATATCATCACTATGTACGCAGGTATTTCATTGTCCACGTGTACAACAGTGAAGGATATAATCGTAATTTCATGATCTTCTTCTTCTTGACCTAATTTTTTTTCCTGCGTAGCCACCATTGTTACCACGAAAATGTTCACTCATTTCTCACACAATCAACAGATTGCTTTACAAAGTTAACTTGATTTCTATATAGAACTCTAAATCATGTTATAGATACACGTTTTTGACTCAAAAAACAACAAATCTGAATTTTCTTTTTCTTTTCTGTGTTTGGATTTGGGTAAAGTCCCCACGATTCATCACTTTATCGAGTCTACAACCACTGAAACCCCATGAGAGAATAAAGAAATAAAGAAGAAGAAGAAGAAGAAAAGAAAAAAAAAATTAGGGTCTAACTGGTGACCAAGGAATGAAGAGGAATAATGCATTCCTTAATGTTCCTAACAAATTTTATCATTCATTAGGAATAGTCATTCCTTTTCATTCCTTCTCATTCCTTTTATTGTAGAGAATTAAAGAACAAATTTATTCCTCACCAAATTTGATATGGAATAACCGTTCCTCATTATTCCCATAATTTTATTCCCATCAATTCTTTTCCTTTTTGTTCCTACTATTCCCGAAGTGGTCACCAGTTAGACCCTTAATGTTAAAATATCAGTATCGGTATCGGCAAATTTATTAAGAGCGGTCTGTCTGTACACAACTAAAATAAAATAAGTTAAAATATTACTCTAAAATGTTTTACTTGTTTTCAAACTATAAAAATGTAAATATTACATAAAATTAATTAGGGGAACTTTTCATATTTGCCATTTTTGATTTTTGTTTTTTACATATCTCCCAAAAAGAAAAATCTCAAATTCGCTTTTCAGTAAGGAATTAAAAGACAATTACTATTTTACTTAACTATTTATTGAATAAAAATATATTAAAAATCCAAAATAATAAAATAATAAAATAAAAAATATTGTTTTAACTGTTTTTCGAATTTAAAAAATGTCTTTGAAATGTGTAAGTGTAGATAAACTTTATAAAATGTAACTTGTATGTATATCTAGGATGATAATCCTAAATATGTAAGATATCTTTCAAAACATAGAAAATATTTTATAAACATGAACATAAGTCAAATTCTGAAAAAAAAATCCTAAATTTTAGAAATATGTTATAACATATTAAAAATATCTTAGTAAAATACATATAACTCAAATTCAGTAAGGTATTCATAAAATATATTTATATATATTTATGAAGATCTTCCTGAACACACATTCATGAAAGTAATTATAAATATACGTTTTATGGAGGTTTTTCTAACTTTATGAAAATATTAAAAATATTTATCAGTAGCTTCTTAAATTTTAGGTTGATATTAAAAGTATCTAGTAATGATTTTTAAAATATGTATACAACTAAAATTCAGAAAGATATCATATCTATTAAAGAAAGTATTTATAAACTGTTTTATTAAAATATTTTTTTAATTGCTTGGAAATAAATTTTTTCGTATTTTTTGAAATTTCTTAAAAATATTTAGAAAATTTGAAATTTTGAAAAAAATGAAAAATAAATCATTTATTTAATATATTTGTAGGAAAGAGGTAGAATTACCACAGTACAACTTTTAGCCGTCTTCTTCCACACTTCTGTTATCAGCTGATTGTCCTGATGCTCTTCTGTAGCCACAGGTGTCTCTGTGGGTGAAAGTTGGGTATGTAGACGTAGAGCGTTCACATCTTTTTTTTTATTTTGTAACAAAGAGTCCATGGACATGTACTTGATATTCTCCAGCACGTAGTTTAGTTTGTTTGCTTGTAAAAGTGATCTGTGGAACAAAGATAATATTGTAATTAACCTTTAGAAATGCTATTTTTAATGAAGTAAACAAATAAAGATATTTGTATTCATTAATTTATAACTATAAATAATACTTTAAATTCCCATCAAAACTATTTGACAGATTTTACTAACAACATTTCTATTTTCTAATAAGATGGAAAGTTTAAAATTTATAAAAATGATTAATTTAAAAGACCTTGGTTTCATATTATTTTTCATATTACATACAATAAGGATAGATTTGAGATAAAAATGAAATTCTCAATTATCCAATAAGTACCTTAACTTGTTCTACAAATATTTAAATTTCCAACTAATAGTTTAAGTTTTTAACTGTTCAGATTAGAAAATATATCAATATAATCAGTGAGGATAAATTATTTTAAACAAAAATTTGACTTTTTCGACCTTAATGTATTAGTTAAACAAATGTACAAATAAAATGCATGATCAATACGTAAGCCATAGAGAAGTGTTGAAAACTTTCATAATTTTTTGAATTTTTTTGTTATTATTTATTTGTTGAAGTAGTACGAGATTTTAAATCGCTAGGTGTAGACACAAAACAACTCTATAAAATGGTAATATATATATCCACAATATTTTGAAAACTAAATTTATTTTACAATTATGTATTTTAAAATCTATAGTTGTGAAACTGAACAAAAACCAAAATAAAAATAAATTAGATTTAACCAGCCAGACAAAAACAACTAACATTATTTTAAAATTTAAAATCCATTTATATTTCCCAATATTTTATATAACTTTAACTAAAACTGATAATAGTTTGAGTTCACATGTTAATATTTATATGGATTTTTTAAATCAATATTCTATATTTTTCTGTATTTTTTTAATTTTTTACTTTCGATTTATATAGTTTTGCTTAAATAATGATAAAATAATTTTATAGGTTTATGATACCACTTGGTTCCTAGTGATCTTGTACTCATTATTTTCACCTCCATAAACTGGCAACAACACATTTATCATACATGTAAGGCACAAAAAAACTAAGTAACATGAGTGAACTTAAGAAGATCTTCCCATAGATCAAAATCTATCATTATATCATTGTAGTGATTCTTCCATTATATTTTTGTGAATAATAATATTATATTATATTTTATTAGTAGAATATATACATGGTATAAATAAATCGAATTGGTATACCAACTCAAAAGTAGAAATAAGATTTAACTAAACTTTAGTGTGCATCTAATCTTTTAATTTAGATTCTTATTTTTTATTTACTGATAAAAGGTTGTCATTTAAATTTTGGACCTATACATTTCTATTTATTAAATAGTAATATTATTGAAATCTAATCTATTAATTTATAGTTCTATTTAAAATAACTCAATCTAATTAAGAATATTTGGAAACTAAAAAAATGACCTCCTAAACTACCAACTTAAATATCACATACTAATTATTGCTATTTATATTATGCTCACACATGGGGAAATTTAATAGAAAGGTTTGTTATACTATAAAAGCGAGTGTTTGACAAATGTTGAATCCATATCATATTCTTATCTATTCACTCTTCCATAATTTTATATGTACACTTATAGGAATGAATCCTACAATTTTGGTTAAAAATTTTCCTAAAACAATCCTAGAAATACATTCAAAATATATGTAGGTTTTAAAATGTTACAAATTATATTGGTAATGGAAAGTTAACGATTTTGAAAACTTCAGCATAAAAAATCTTAGAACATTCTGTATATATATAAACAACGTAATTTTTATCCTATGAAACTGATAAAAAATAAAAAATTTTGGCATCATTTCTATATAGACTTATTTGAAATAATAGATAGGACACTTTAAAATATTGGATCTTAAAACGACTATACAAAGTATAAGTTTAAGAAATAGTCTTTGTAACCACTAAAATGTATTTATTACTTTTATTAAATTTTGGTAGTTTCGCATTCATTAGATAAGTAACAAAATCAGATATGATCGATCACTACATTAGTGACAAAAGTCTAAACAACTAAACATCTAATCTATTGGTGTAACATTTAAAATAAGTCTTTTTTTTGTCGGGTTTATTATGCTATTAGAAACAACAAGAAACATTACATAGACGATATTACAGCTGACCATTCTACCTGCCTTATAAAAATTCATGTCTGACTGCATCATCCTGAGCCGCCATATGAGATCCATTCCTGACGGTATTCCTTTACGCCATGCTGAAGATTCCTTGTAAGACTTTGTCTCCAATATTCTGCATAATTCGCCTTCTCCGGGAATTGAAACCCAGACCTCCTGGTGTAGAAATTGCGTCGCCTGGGATTCGAACCCCAGACTTTGGTGTAGAAACCTTTAAACCTTGACCACTAGGCCACGGTGCTTCCACGACATTTAAAATAAGTCTATTCGCCGGTTTTATAAATCAAACAACAAAAATAACATAATCCGTATTTTATCGCGGGTCAAAATCTAGTTAGTCTTATTTAGAGCGTTCTATACTATATAAACACAGCTAAAATGAAATAACTTGAAAGTTATATTGTAAGACAATTTTATATATCTTCAAACTATAAACATATATAAATACAAGCAAAATTTATCAAAATGATTAAAAAAAATCGCGCTTTGAAATCAGATCAAAATCTAGTTCATATATTATAATCTATAAATAAGATTTATGATTGTTTTATAAGGTTTTTTTGTTAGGAAAATAGGCACACAATAAAGGTGAAATTTCCACATAATAAGATAATAAAATAGTATATGAAAATAATACTAGTTCATATATAACTCTGCAAATAGTAATGAAAATAGTAAATGTTTTTAATTTATTGGTTTTATTTCATACCAAAACTGTCAGTCATGTATTTATGCTTATGTATGTTCTGGATCACTAACAAGATCACCAGATCACTAAATCGACTGTAGTTAACGATGAATCACAAATATTAATTTACATAAATACAACTGAATATTTAAATTTTTGTTAAAATTTTCATTTCTTATATAACTAAATTTTTTTAAACAAGTTAAAAGTTATGGTAGAATTAAGATAATAAATAACCAAATAAAATATATTATAAGATTAATGTAACATCTAGAATAAGCCAAAAGGGAATATTGTATAAATTATCAGTATTAAAATATATTAATATTAATTTAATTCACATCAGTTACTTTTAGTTCTTTATATCATAATTATTTTTAAGGATATAATAGAAGTTTTATGAAAATTTGAATAACCACAAATCAAGTTTAGTCATTGTTATGTACAGCTAAATATGTATTTTAAATTCAATTTTTATTAAAACACTATCGAGTTTTATGGATTTCTTACCAGCTAACCAGTGCATGAACAGATTGATGGCATTTTTTCTGAGTTTCAGCATATTTTTAGTTAACATTTTTAATTAAATTCAAACCAAACTATAGACAAATCACGAGTTTACGTAGTTGACTACAGATCAGACTCGCATATTTTAACATTGATTTCACTGATTTTAAAAATGTTAAGAAAATAATAACTACACTAAACACTGATTAAAAATGAAATGCGAATAAAAATAAATGAGAATATATAATCAAAACAATTATTTATATGATTACATATATAATTAATAAAATATTATGAATAAGTGTGTATTGACAAAACACAAATTATACATTTTGAAAAATGAAATATATACAATATTATATTTTTAATATGTATTTGTTTGAAATATATTTCCCATATTTTTAAACCTAAATCAAAATCTAGCTCTCTTATTAGGAAAAACCTGCATAGATGAAATATTAAAAATCTATACAAATGATTAATTCTTGGATTTCATACTATTTTCAAAAAGAATTAAATACAATAAAAGATGAGAAAATTTGGAAAAATACATTTAGATAAGATGATATTCTGAAAACTGCACCATCTTTTTTATTTTTTTTGAAAAATATACTTCCTAACATGTGAAATGACAAAATTATCCAATTTTAATTTGTATCTAACTAATATCTAAATTAATAATATAAATTTAATACAGAAAACTAATAAGCTTTTAACAACAAATCAGGTTTATTACTTTTCAAATAGTATTTTTGATATCAAAACACACATTTTCAGCTTATTATCGCAGTCAACTACATCCTTGTTTATAGAAATTTTTAATAAACAAAAGCAAGCAGTTAATGATACAAAAGTCTTTGTTATGATTTGAGGATTTCTGTTTATAAGACGAACACACATGAAACAAACCCATACAAAAATATGAAAATCAAACAGTGTGTTGATTATTTCTTTTCTCTTTATCCAATTTTACTACTACCTTGATCAAGAATTCAAGATGAAGATGATATTTTGAAAACCTGTGCACATGGAGCACAGTCATAAAGAAATTGTTGTAAATAATTTTGATGTACTCTTTCATCATTCTTAAAATATATGAATCGTCTTTTCTTTATATTGAGATTGACGAACTGCCAAAGCAAAGAAGAAATCAAGTAATAATAAGTTGAACAATTGAAATAGCAGCAAAGATTAGGGAGAATAATCGAAAACAGGATTATAATAATTTTATTAATTATATTTTCAAAGTATTAATTATTTACATTTGTAATTTTAGTAAAATATAGATAAAATGTCTTATCACTTATGAAAAAGTGTAGTTTTCCAAAAATAATTAAAACTAGATTTCGACCGCACAACCGTGCGGATATTGATTTTTAGTTTATATACATAAATATTTGGATTGATGCTAAGGTAAAGAAAATCAAATGTTCAGAATTAGAATAATAGGATTACATGTAATAAGAAATCAAATAATAATAAAGAATCAAATAAATTTTTTTGAAAATTTTAATTTTATATTTGATTTTTTTTTTTGTAATTACATTTGTTTAGTATTAATTTAATTTGATAGAATAATCTTTTAAATAAATTAAATATATAGTTATTTAAACTTAATATTTATCAATAGGTCATGTTCAATTTTTAATAGAATGGATACACATATTTAAATTTAAAGATGCCAAAAATATATCCATATTTACTGTTGATATTTAATCTATTAAGCATAAACCAAAAAAATACAAAAAATTAATTTCGTTCATTTTGCCAACCATCAAACTAAATAATGTTTCTAATGATGTACTATATAATTTAAAACATAGTTATTTTTTATAATCTAGTAGTATTTGTAATGTTGGTACCACGAAGTTTATTTATAAAGTAACTAAACTATGTTATCAGTCCAATAATTTTATAATGAAATGTTGTTAAGATCATCTATAAAACTATCAAACAACTCTTTATTAAGAAAATAAATTAATAGCAAACAGTTATACATGAATTAATAAATTAATATATAATGTATTAATATATAATAATATTTCATAACTAATTTCGAAATTAGTGAATATATTTACATATAATCTTTGAAAATTAAGATCTTGTTAAATTTTTAGAATTTTTAAAATATATATTTATATTTAATAAAAAGATATCAAAAATATTGTGATTAAAGTAGTTAAAAGATTCTATATATTATTAGTCTTAGTCAAATACATTTAATAAAAATTAAAAGATGGTCCAAACAAAAAAAAAATCACACATGAAAAAAGTCAGGACTTCTGTTTTAATATATAACTAGATTTCGACCCGCACAATCGTGCGGGTGTTGATTTTCATTTTATATACATAAATATTTGGATTGATGGTAAGGTAAAAAAAAAGTAAATGTTCAGAATTATAATAATAGGATTACATTTAATAAGGAAACAAATAATAATAAAGAATCAAATATTAGTTTGTTAACCAATCTGATTTTGTATGAGTCGATAGTTATATTAGGAGTGATATTTATAAGACCATATTAATAGTAATAAATGAATGATAATTGATTTTTAGTGAGGGTCCATTTTTTTAAAAAATCACGTATGAATTGAAGTTGAGATTTCTGTTTTAATATATAAGATATTATTAATAATAAATGATAATTGATTTCTAGTTAGAATCTATTTTTAAAAATAACCACACATAAATTGAAGTTATAACTTCAGTTTTAATATATAAGAAATGTAATTTTCAAAATTTAAAACATAAAGATTGTTGTGAATGTGTGTGTCTTATTAATGTCGAATATGAACTCCTTATATAGAGAATTATAAGATGGACTACTAATGGGCCAAAGCCTAGTAAGTATCTTTTGGATAAACATCCACCTGAACCAGTCGGTTCATAACACTTCCCCTGGATGTTGAATCCATCTTGAGTTCGCCAGATACCAAATCCTTTTGGGTTCGTGATACACTTTACCAATTTACCAATTACTTGGTGTTGCCTCATTAAAACCTTACCAGGAAAACCCAATGGGACAAAACCATGGTGAAGGAAAAAGAGTACAACATGTATCACTTCCCCTGATTTGTACCTCCGTATATGATCTTGAGGTTGGCGCATGGGTAGACTGGTGAGAACTCCATGGACGCCAAGTCTTTGAGCTGGTCTTCTAATGTGCACGTCCTGGACTGATAGGAAGGTCTCATGGACGTGGTGCTGTTGTAGACATGGTGAAGAAGCAGGTTGACATGTCTTTGGTTGGACTCGTACTTCTTCATATTTGTTTTCCAACGTGTGCATACTGCTTGTTTGAGAACTATCCATGTATGGATCCAATGTTATAACCTGTATCATAATCAAAAATAAAACCAAGCAAACACATCTTTGGGTTTGGTTAGTATAAAATAATCTCAAACATAATAAAAGGATATTTCAATCATGTCCCATTGCCTTTATATTTGGACATAGCTTAAGCTTAGTTCAAAGCTCATGTTTATATGTGTATAACAAATACATCAAGGCAAGGCGCCAATGGCACCTTTGACAAGGGACATGTATGGTTTTATTTCCAATGCCTCATGGTCTGATCATTAACAACATATATGATCATACTGCACTTTGAAATTATTTAGATGTATAGTATTAAGTTTAGACTTAACTATGGTTTCACTTGTGAATATTTACATCTGGATGTGCCTTGAGTCTTTCTAGATTAAGAACATATGTCTTTGTCCAATCTAGGATCAAAGGATCCGTGACCAATCTTAGATGGTCTTATGACCATGTTCGTCCTTAGGACAAAGTGGGTCAGTACTTGGACCGAGTGAAAACCATTCGACCATGAGTCTTACATTGGCTTGTATCCAGACTAAGGTACAACTTCTTTGTCCTTCTTATGACCTAATGAGTTTATGTCCGGATCTAGGGACTATGGGACTATGTTACCATACAATGGGGCTAGCCATATTTATATAGTAAACATTTAGATTCAATGAACCTTATAGACTTCACACAATGGTTCATGCCTAATGTTTTGTCATCTTTTATATATGCCTTATTGATGCACAAGGATTTCATCTCTAAGTATATTTAAGATACTTACTTTGTAATCCCAAACAATCTTTGTTTGTCCCAAACTTAATCTTTCCCAAAACATTCATTTCAATGCTTTCTTTAGATAGTCTTTTGGGAAGTGTCTATAGAGGTTCCTAGGATATTTTTAGATCATTATCATACACTTATACACTTTAGTTCTCGAGAACTTGTTGCATTTGGCAACTTAATATCCTCTGAGACTTTCATTTCTATTCATTATCCAGTGGACTTATTCATAGTCGGTTTTTACATCCTTTAAACCAAAAATCTAATATCTTTTTTATGGCCAGACTTACTAGGAATCTAATCGTTTGTTGCATCCACCACAAGGAGTATGTCTCCTTTATAATTGATTCCTGGTATTTGTGAGATCCTTGTGCATATGGTCGTGCCTTATACTTGGCTATCTCACCATGTTTGATTTCTTTTACTCACAAAGAATCATTCCTGTCCAACTGGTTTTCTGTCTAGAGGTGTCCGAACTATAGGACCAAAACCTCTCTTTCTTTATGAACTTAACTCCACGTCTCCTTATCCATTTGATCTTAATCTCTTGTTGAATGCATTCATCTATGGACGTGGGTTTATGATCCTCATTAATAATCTCATGTGCTACATTGCATGCATAGTATATAATTAATCTCGAGCTCGTTTGTTCTTTTGAGTCCTAGACATGACTTAACTCTTTGAGGTTTCATTGTAGCCTTTAATACCCTGAAGCTTGGCGTCCCAAGCATCATTAGGTACCTTAGGTACAACCATATCCTATGGTTTCCTCATCCGTGGCCACGGCTTTTAGGTTTGTCCATCTTTGGATCGACTATGTCTAGGAGTCCCTCATCCACGGTTTCATTTGCACCTTTCTATATTTATACGAGGGATCTTATCTTTGGAATTCATTGGTCTATCATGTTTTCAAAACATGTCTTAGACTTAGTAGCAACCTGATTGTGTTCTTCTTGAACATCAAACGAATTTGGTGCATTTATAGCTGGTATAGATGACTTAGTCATTCTATTCGGGTCAGTGGAATCTGGCAATTGTTTAAGCTAGCTTTTGTATACTCTTCTGGACTTTCTAAGTCTCATTCTCTAGTCTGAGGATCTTGCCAATATCAGGATGTATGATTCCATGTAATCTCATTTTATCCAGCTTATTCTTTTCTCCCCTTGATGTTGGATGTTCGGATTCACTGAGGTGATTATCCTTGTACCTGGCCTTTAATCATCCGTGGTTGGCTCAAGGTTCTTATGAACGTGGGGAACTTATATCAAGTCATATCCAACATCTATTCCCATCCTCTCATCTTATATTTCTGTGGTGGAGCGATAGAATTTATAAGTGGCACTTCTTTATGTGCTAAGATGAGGTGTGGCTGGCCTTTGACCCGTTTCAATCAATGGGATGGGTATCAATATTCATTTCTGTGTGTGTATGTCCATGTAGAATAAAATGTGGGTTTTATTCTTATCCTTCCCCCATGGACATATCATTCATTCTTAAAATACTTTTAGAATGTGAATCATGTAAAGATATGTAGCCTTTTTAGGCGAATTTTCTTTCTGTTCTTGTCCTTTCATTGTGAATATTCGTGTCCATATTGAGTCATGAAATGTTTTCTACATTCTCCATGATCATATAATGTTTATCAAACCCTTTGGGACGTGAGCACTTTAATCTATATTCACTTGGACGTTTTGAAGTAACATGTTTTTCTTTATCCTTAGTTTTAATCCGAATGGGATAAGTCTATCTTTATTCTTGTGAACTTTTTTGATGTATCAATATTGTGTATGTCCATGTTACATGAAATGATTAACACTTACCCCCATAGACATATCATATTTGGATACTTTTAGCGTGAGTTAACTTAGCTTTTACCATTATACAATCTTCTTTGGGCGGTTTCTATTTAAGGAAACACTTTGTTTCTTTTGCCCATGGATTCATTATGAAACTGTCCATTCATCAATTCTTAAGTCTTTCACTTATAAGAATGATTATTGTACACGTCCTCTCTTTGTGTACATAGCCTCAAATGTGAATACAATGCACACGATCTCTATATTGTACACGTCCTCTCTTTGTGTACCTTTGAGGCAATTGGATATTTGGTCGTGGATTTTGTGTCTTAAGATGTATGTGGTTTGATCCACTGTACATCATAAGGGTATTCACATGAATGAACGTTTTGTTTATGATATAAAAGCTTTCATTTATTGATTCTTTCAAAGATAGCAACTAAAGGAAGTGAATAATGTTTAAAGGAAAATAATAAGGTATGAAATAACTAAGTAAGAACACTAAGGGCTTGATGTCGAGTCATCATGGTGATCTATTCTCTAATGCTTTGTTGGATCATCCTTTCTTGTGATCCATACGATCACACTTGTCATGATCCATGGGAACATCTTTGACAATTTTCCTTCATCTTTCCGAACCATCTTAGCTTTTCTTTTAAAGCTTTGCTGATAAAGAGTAGCTAGATACTTAGGAGTTCTGCATCTCTTAGCCAAATGGTTGTCCATTCCACAATTATTGCACAACTTAGACCATCCCCCATGTCCATATCCTCTCTTGACACGGTTGGTTTCTAGATCAGCCCTTTCGGCTGGTAGTGCATAAGTTGGTGGTAATGGAGTTGGCCTCATAAACTCTCTTTCACTACTGTTCATTAGCAATTCATGATTTTGCTCAGCTTGCAACAATCTTGCTATTAGAGATGTATAGGTAGTGAAGCCCATTTCTCTGTATTGTTGTAGTAACAATAAGTTGGTAGGGTGAAAGGTGGAATGTCTTTTCCAACATATCTTCATCAGTCACTTCCTCACCACATAGTTTCATTTCGAAAACTATTTTTAGTAGGGCAAAGTTATATTCTCCCACAGTTTTATAGTCTCGGAATCTGAGGTTGATCCATTCTCGTAAAGCTTTGGTATGTATAACCTCTTGGATACAATTTCTATTTTCTAGATCTGTCCAAAGCTTTGAGGGATCATCGGTCAGATATAGACTTTTGAGTTTTTCACAAATATGATGGCGAGTGTTCAGGAGTTCTCTTGCAATGCTATCGTCTGTGATGCATTCACTAAGTTCATCAGACTCAAGTGTGGTTTTAATATCTTGTGCCCATTGCATATATTGCAAGTAGTTTTCTCCTGAGATTATGATGGAGGAAATTCGACATCTAAAATATTTAGTGTTTCTCTAGTTAGATCTTAGTAATATGTTCTCAGGAACTGATTTCAAAAGTTTTCCAGAAAATTCTATAAAAAGAAACTTTCTAAAAATGGAAACTTTCTAAAAAAGGAAACTTTCTAGAAATGTAAACTTTCTAAAAATTGAAACTTTCTAAAAATTGAAACTTTCTAGAAATGAAAACTTTCTATCTACCAAATTAGGGTTTATAATATCGATTGGTTTAGGGATTTATAAACTGATTTGGTTTAATGTTTTCACAATTCGGATTTGATTTTTATAAGTTTCATAAACCGGTTTAGATTAGGGTTTAATAATCGATATGGTTTAAAGGGTTTCATAATTCGATTCGGTTTAGGGTTTTATACAAGTTTTAAATTTCATGAACTTTAGGGTTTGTTTATTAAACAAATTTATTATATCAAATCTAGAAATCTAATGATTCAATCAATCAGGGTATACGAGTTCTCTAGATTTCTAATCTCAATCGATCAAGATATAAACTTAAACATTTCTTTTATGAAATCGGATCTATCAAACAACTAGGGTTTGATGACTTACTTTTAGATCTCGATTTGCTCTTTGGTTCCTTTGAAAATCTCAACCTCAATTGATCTGATTAGATTTGATCCTTTGTTTTCCTTAAACAAATTGATGAAAGAAGTTAGTAAGATCAAATAATAAATCGGCTATAAACAAACTAGAAAGAAAAGTTAGCAGCCTTAGGTTTTCTTTTGACGGCGCGGCTTGTAGATGGCGGTGAGGGCGCGTCTATGATCTGATCGCGGCGCGGTCTGCGGTGCTGGATTCTCCTCGTCCAGATCTTCAAATTGATATGTCGCACGTCTTCTGGATCGTTACGGTTTGGGAGAACGATCGATTTGAAGTTGAATCAAAATTAGGGTTTTTGTGCAATTGACGGCGCGCACTAAAACAGAGATTGGCGGGGCGTCTGAGATCTGATTGACGCGAGGTTTCCGGCTATGGATTCTTCTCTTCAATATCTTCAAGTTGGTATATCGCACGTCGTTTGGATCGTTATGGTTTGAAAGAACGATCGATTTGAAGTTGCGTCAAAATTAGGGTTCTTGAGCAATTGACGGCACGTACTAAAACAGAGCGTGTCGGCGCGTCAGAGATCGGATCCTCGCGAGGTTAGCGGCGCTGGCTTCGTCTCGTCGAGATCTTCAGATTGATAGGTGGCTCGCCGTCTAGGTCATTACGGTTAGGGAGATATGACTGTTTTAAGATGCGACTAGTTTTTAAGGTTTTTGGTGACCTACGAATTTTGCTAGGGTTTTGAGCTTAGCTCGTGCTGATAACGTGTTGTGAATGTGTGTGTCTTATTAATGTCGAATATGAACTCCTTATATAGGGAATTATAAGATGGACTACTAATGGGCCAAAGCCTAGTAAGTATCTTTTGGATAAACATCCACCTGAACCAGTCGGTTCATAACAAAGATGGTATTTTTAGCAAGAAGTACCTAACTTGTTTTCAGATATTTTAAATTGCCAATGAATATTTTAACTGTTCTAGATTTGAAATAATTTTAAAATCAATATAGTCAATGGATATAAATTAATTTAAACACAAATTTGACTATTCCGACCTTCATGTATTAGTTACACGAAAGTCCCACATAAAATGCATGATCAACAAAAGCAGTCATATATGCTATGCTGAGTTACTAGTAAAGAAGCTAAATGGCTTCAAGAACAATCTCCTATAATTGCTTCCTTCTGTTCTACACCTTAATACTCTCACAAGAACAAATATGGTTTCGCAGACTAAAAAATAACTTTTGTTGTTAAAGTCTTCAAGTCTGGATTCTGGACTACTGATTGCTTTAGCAGAAGAGACTAAATCTTACAGACCCTTCTAAGGTAAGGGAGATGTCGTCAGAGAATCTCTCGCCTTCTTAACGCATTACCGACTCCTTTACAAAGGAACGGCCGGCCGAGCTGCAAAAACCGCAAGATTTGAGCATTGGTAGGAACTCGGAAAAGTTGAAATGCGTAAAAGAGTGGGGTTTGGTTACTCACGTATATTCGAGGTGGATGTTCATGAACCTCCGGTTCTCTTTACTTTGAGAAAGAGTAACGGAACCTTCAATGACTTGGTCTTGCTCTACGTCTATTGGATCATAGAAATATACAATCGTCTGTACAAGAAAAGTTATCATAACCAGGGAGAGTTGAAGAAACTGGAAAAAGAAAAAAAAAACATGGACTTACTTGCTGCCAATGGGTTGGAGGAGCCTCAGGAGAAGTGGACAGCACGAGTGCATCACTCGGATTACTCCGCTTCTTCTGATTTCCTTCTCTAGAAGGACTTATTGATGAAGAAGAACCATTAGCAACGCCTGTTGCACTAGTATTCTTGGCAGGCTCGCTGAACTCAACGTCAAACCAAAATGCAAAACCATGCATAGGAGCTACAACAAGAAAAGTTAAAAAACCTCAGCACAGAGAGGAGAAGGAAGAGTGTCTCCCATCTAAAAATGAACACAAACACCCGGATAGTTTGATGTAATGAAAGTGATATATATACCTCTCATCATTGACTTGAATTTATATCTTGCAGTAACCGAGTCTAGCTCTTGGATTTTTATTGTTTGACAGTCTATATGTTTAACCTGCATTTTAAATGCTCTATGTAAAAATATAGTGGGTAGTTTGGTCTATGATCATTTACTCAGTATAGCTTAGCAGAGAGCTCAAAGATTTTTGCAGGTAACAAGCACTCAGAGAAGAAGGAAATACCACTTCGGGCCACGTTAAAACGGTCTCGCCTGATATGGACTCCACGCTAGGTTCTTCAAATGCACACTGTTTAGCTAATTGCATCATTGCAGACACTGCAAAGTTCAAACATCATTACTGAAAGCTTTGAAAGCTTTCTGCGAGGTACTTCTTTATCAAAACATCACATTCACATAAAATTACGGAAATCCTAAGTTCCTAACTCGGTTTTAACTAAAATAAAAATCGAATTTTGTCCCAAAGTTGAAGTCGATATAATACTTACTATCAATCCCATAAACGTTGCGCCAAAAATCAATGCTGTGACTGTATCTGTCAGGGTGTGAAATAGGTGCCATGTACAACTATCAACAGAAAGTAAATAACAACATATATCAAATGTTGCATTGTTTCACAAGAGTATTAGAGCATACTGTGATATATATAATATTTGAAGAGATGATAATCATACAGTTGCATGTGATGGGAGAATTAAACCTCCAGGCTTCAACCAGCGATCTCTAGCTGTAATAACACTTCCCAGCATGCTCTACACCACATCAACAAACAATAATACGAGAATGAGAACCCCGAGAGAGTTAATAAAATTTAATAATTCGGTAGATTATCATTTGAACATCAACATAAAAGTTATAAGGAAACAACCTCATACAAGAGCATGTAACCCATCCACTCTGAAATTATAACATCAACCTCCTCGTCGATTTCAACATCCTGAAGAACGTCACAGCAAAAGAAGAAATTACTAAAGAATGAGGGTTGGTTTGCATACAAACTTGGATGTTTGTTGCACCCAACCAACCAATAGAGTATCCCAAATTCTTCATCTAATTCATTTACTTTACTTATATGGACATCAACCTTAAGCATGTCTGACATATAAGACAAACTTTTATCATATAAAAGAATTTACCTCCACTCTTCCATGCAAAACAATGACCTTATCAGATAAACCGTTGGCTTTTACAACTTCCATTGCCTGGTGGTATTAGGAGAAAAAAAAACAAAGAATGAATAGAAGCCATGAGTAAGAATCACAAAAACATTTCAGCTCTGATAGGGAACAAAAAAAACAAATGAAAACCATATGCAGAGATAAAACACCAGACTCAATGATAAATTCTTCGTTAGATCATCAACTTCACAGAGCCTAATATTCTCAGAAACATTCTCAAGATTTCTTTTATTGATCTGATTGATGTCAAGGGTGATACAAAACATGAAGCAACAAATAGAGTTAGATTCAAATACAAACAACGTCTGGGTTAGGGTCAGCTTAACTGTTGAAATTTCAAGACAATAGGACATACTATCATCACACTCTAAATATACTCCCACCAAAGCAAAATGCAACACCTTACATCGAAGAACTCCTTTTCTATTCCAAGTTCAAATTTAAACGTATGACAACTGGTTTTATTTGAAATGAAAAATCCAAACTATCTCAGTTGGAAAAAATTTCCAAGCCATTAAACCATATGATGATGATAAGAAATGGCCAATCTCGTCACTTCACGAAAGTTGCACAAAAAAAAAAAGCTAAGGTGGAGAGCAATCCAAGTAACTGGATAATACCTGGACTGCAATATCACTTGCATCTACAGCATATACCTGCAAGGAAGTAAGAAACACATTTGGTGGTTAACCCCAGAGGTTTATGGAATATATACAGACAACAGAGGCAGAGATACAAGCTTAAGTAATGCTACATTCTTCAAAAATGTTAAATAACAAAGTTGTGTCAACAACATACTCGTTTAGCACCCGCTTGAGCACAGAAAATTGAAAGGATGCCTGTTCCACAGCCAACGTCCACCACAACCTGTTACATTACAAGCAATCGTTGCAGAAACAAGTTTTCAAACAAAATTGTAAACTACCACATAACAATTTTCCAAACGAAAGCCTTCACACAAAAGAATCGTATATTGAGACAGGCTAAGTAAAAAAAACTAAAGAAGAGTCCCGGTTTGAATCTTGTTCAATATCATAATTTACCTTGCCTTGGATGAAGCTCTGATGCTGCATTATAGCTTCCCTATAAGTCTCCGTCCTTGCCCGATCCTGTATCAACCAGATGACATTCAACAACGAAGTGAGATGGTCACAAGGACCAAAGTCAGCAGCAGAAAGTTTTATCAAGATGAAGAAGACACACAAAAACCTAATCTGATATATAACTGAATAATTAAGTTCTCTAGAATCATATACATCAAATCAAATCAAAATCAACAAGAGGGTAACTTCCCCAAACCAAAAAGGATTCAACTTTAACTTTTTCAATTTCAAAGCTCTCGAACCAGAGTAGTGATAAAGCAAGAAGCGTACCTTGATCATCTCTTCGTGAATCCCAACGTGAGCATAGGAATGAAAATAGGCGACATCGAAGTCGGTACAAGGCGGAGGAGGAGGAGAGTCCTGAGTCTCCAGTGGCTTCTGCTCGCCGAGCTGGTCTGAAACCCTAACCCCATTGGTGAGACCGCCTCTAGGGTCACGAGCGCGCCTCTTGGCTCTACCAAAGGAGCTGAGACAGGGGACTTGCTTGTCTACCCGTTCAAGTTCGCGGTGACCGTCGCCGTGGAAGCCGTTGGTGTAATCGCCGCCAGATTGCATAGTTTCTTTCAGTTAAAACCAAAGACAAGAGCAGGGAGGACCTTGTCTGACGCTTGACGACTGTTGTAAACAAAAGGAGCCTCCTTTTCTTTATTGTAATTAAAGATCCCCTGAAGTGATGTTTTTTTAAACACAGTAATTGTTTATACAGTTTTTTAACATTTAACCCTGTTTTTGGGTCCTCTTTGTTAGTCTTCTGTATTATTAAAATAGAGGTACAAAATTAAATTAGCCCTAAATTTTTTATTTTATATACAATAATATACCATTGAAGTATTAAATGAAGCTATATTTAAAGAGGTTTTGTATTTTCTTTATTTATATAATAGATTTAAGTATTTAATGTATTTTCTTAATTTAAATAATAGATTTCCTTAATCGAATTTTAACCAAAATAGATTTACTAATAGATTTTGTATTAATATTTTCAATATTTAGTAATAAGAAATAATAAATAAAAAATCACACATCAAAATCAATTTATATAACATATAAATAAAATATAAAATAATTTATTCATAAATTATTATTCTAACGCTTTCATAATATAAGTCTAATTAGTTATAAATATTAGATTTTTGTATGCTATACTATGATATAATAGATGACTAAAATCACAAAATATAATTATTCAAATTAATAAATAAAATTGTGGTTTTAAAATGTTATATTAACAATTATGTAATTACAATATATATATATATATATATATATATACATATATTATCATTAGTACAAAGAAAAATAATTTATTCATAAATTATTAGTATAATGCTTTCATAATATAAGTCCAAATATTAGATTTTTATATGTTACACTGTGATATAATAGACGATTAAAATCACAAAATATAATTATTCAAAGTAATAAATAAAATTGTTGTTTTAAAATGTTATACTAACAATTATGTAATACATATTAATTTAAAATATATATATATACATATTATCATTAGTACAAAGAAAAAAATTAAAGTGAGCAAATATTTATACGGCCACGCGTCAAGCTATAGAAATAAACAACAGTGCAAGATTATTTTTCCTTGACAAATTTATTTTAATTAGAAAATTTAAAATTTATATCAAAATATTTTTAAACTTTTAATTTTTATTATAACTACAAATTTTAATTTCAATCTAAATTTATGTTTAAATATTACAAATATATCATTTAGTATAAACAGAAAAACTAAAAAATAAAATAAATACATGTCCGGTTGGAGGGGTCAAGATCTAGTTCAAATTAAAAGGATCGAGCAAACTAAAAACCCTTTATAAGACCACAAAACATTTTTCATGATCAAAGAAAAAAAATAAAGAGAGAGAAAGTCTAGCATTTTTGTTTGAACAACCGTAAGACCATTGAAGACCATGGTTTCTTTTTTTTTGACAACAATAAAAAACTAAAACTATGATCTATACTCATCCGATTCAGAAAACCAAGCTGGAGGCATAGAATCGACATAGAACTATTTTTTACATTAAAATATAGTAATTCTATAATAGATTTGAAGTTTACTCTAATGATACTCTATTTTATAGTAGAAAATAGAATGATGAACAAATAACTCTATATTTTAAGTAAACTTATTTTTCAATCTATTATAGAGTAAGAAATATAGTACCATTGAAGCACTTTTACTATAAACTCTATTTTAAAATAAAAAATAGAGTGAGATTGGAGATGTACTAAAAATGTGATTGACAAGTATTTTAGAAATGTCCAATAGCCCAATTTCTTTCTAAACTATAAACTCTCTCAACCATCTTTTACAGATTTTTTTTAAATTACAAATTTTTTTCTTATTTTTTTAGCTATAGAAAGAAAATTTGCTAGAAAACTTATATTTAGCCTTAAAAATTCTACAAGTAAATCAGTAAATCTTTTCAAATTTACAGTCAAAATCTTATAGTTAAAATATATACATCGACAACACAAAAATATAAAACTACAACTCATTCCAATTAAACCCTGAAGCAAAGGGATTTGCAATTCAACCCAATTGTTCCCCCTCCCCCCCCAACACATCTCTATTCTTTTAACATTGATTTACTATACTACTACAAATTATTAAAAACTATGTAAATGATTATTTGCCAAACAATTTCATTTATCTTATAAAAATTCAGGTATGACAGTTTTACTTTCATTACTCTAAACAATTTTTATGAATATCAATGTTTAATAAATCTAATTGTATTTTGCTTTTTACCAAGTAATCTACAAATTATAGGTGAATCGTTGTTCAAGACTTGAAGGAAATACACTCATCAAACTACTGAGCTAAAGAATTTTACTTTTTTATATATTTAAATAATTTTCCCTCTATTTTATATTAAGAGAAATACTCATTTTCTTTTCTTTTTTAGAATTTTGAAGAAAGTGGCTCTTTCGTGCATTTTAAATGAAATTCACCTCTTTTATGTAGCGACTTTGTTAAAAAGTGTTGAAATTAAGTAGATCTTTGTATTGATAACTAGCTGAATCAGTTGATATAGTCGTGTTTTGTAAGCTTGGTGATCTATCATAAGCATCTGCATCGCAAAAAGGCCAAAATATATACATTATATTTTTTATGATATATTTTTTTCTTTATGATATCATTAGCGATAACATTATCAACAGTTTGAAAGTTTCTTAAGAAGAGTTTTTTTCAATCTTGATGAACTAGTTAGTGCAAATTAAATCTATAACTCGGATCTCAAATGGAATTTCAATGAAATATATTGATATGGAATGTTTTATTTCTTCAATTCTATCAAAAAAAAATATATTTTTAATTAAATGAAAGAATCAATTTAAATATCTATAAAAGATGTTCCATTTAAATTTGATCAGAAATGAGTGAAATAAAGTTATTTCATTTTTCTTATTTTATATATTTCATTCTTTTTATTATTTATTTTTGTACTTGCCAATATATCTTTACATTTCACAAGAAATCATTCTTTTCACCCAATCTATAATATAAAATGTGTGTATATTGTCTATCATCAACTATATTCGTTCAACCTTGATGCATAAATCTTTGATTTAGTTTTTATTTATTGACATTTTCATAAACAAGATCGTTTTAGTTGTGTAAACTATAAATTACCTACAAAACTGAATAATGTTATAGATATTTCAGTGGTACTTGTAAACTATCTAGTGAAATGTGGTTAACTGAGTCCATCAACATTAATTAGTCTAAAATGCACAATTTGTCTTCTGCATCTTCCTCCTCTTCTTTACATCAATGATGTCCATTAACATTAAATTTTGCTTTTAATTTACATTATTCTTGCTTAAATAGTGACAAATATTTTTATGTTTAATTATGTCATAGTTGAATTAATTAATTAAACTTATAAAAATATTTGTCATTATTTAAGCAAGAATAACGTAAACTAAAAGCAAAACTTAAAAAAACACAGAAAACAATAAAATCACAACTTAAAATTTTATATAAATATTAACATATGAACTCAAACTATTATCAGTTTTTAGTTAAAGTTGTATTAAAATTATCAGAAAATATAAACAAATTCTAAATTAAAAGTGACTTTTAATTTTAATATGATGCGACAGAAAAACCATCATAAACAATTTTTTGTATTTTTATTCTAGTTTTCTTTTCTGAATTAGATTCAGTTTAAATCTTCAAATTTGGTTTTTCAATCTAATCTACAAAGTATCTAATAATTCTCATATACACCATAATTATTAAAACATAAATACTAATAACTTATGTGGATAAATGAATTCTTATTCACAAAATAAGTCTTACACACAACATATGTAAAAAGTCACAAAACTACAATAATTTTTTTTATTTTTTATGTTTTCATAAAATTAAAACATCTAACAAAACTTGTGCAACATCTGAGCCAATATCTAGGCTAGTAATAAAGTTACACAATGAATTTTATAATATTATTTGAGAAGTTACTTTCTTACGTGTCATGCTCATATTAATTCTTATGATGATTAATTATAGATGTACAATTAATAAATTAAAATATTATTAACTGCCATTATTAAAAATTATTTAAGAATTTATGCCAATTAAATTTTTAATTTTAGTTTCCTTTTTCTATTTTCCAGATCATGTATAATAAAAAGGAAATACTCATATAATAACAACGTTTGAGAAAATAAATATACGAGAATGAAAAGATATTTTATAAAAAGGAAAAATATATGTTGTGAAAATAAGTATATGAGAATGAAAATATATCTTATAATAATGTGATTTCATAAAAAGGAAAGTTAAAAAAAAACATTTTTGATGTTTTATTGTAAAACATAATATATTTTTAAATTAAAAAAAAATTATTGTATCAATCTATTTTATCAGATTATTACAAATGTTAATTTAAGTAACGTATAATAAAATATATTTGATGAACTAAAAATATTTTATAATTGCTACTATCGAGATCTTTTTTCACTTTTGCATTTTCCTTCTTTTGATAAATTTTAATTTTGTTTCATAGTATGTATATACTTGTTTAGCAAACTACATATATAAAAATATATCAAAAATTTAATCAAACATAATATACCACTAATTGTTTTTAATTCTTAATATTTTTTTTTGTTTTTTATATATTATACAACATAAGATACTTATAATAAGAATACAAAAAATGTGAACATTTATGGTTAAGATTATTTATAATATTTTTTAGTTTTTCTTCTATACAACTAAAGTCTAAAGTTACTTAGAATTGACAAAACATTATTATTTACAAATCGATATCTATTCATGAGTTTGAAAATTGTTATCGATAATTTCCGTTGATAAAAATTGTGCATATCACACTTCAGTTTTATACTATTTTTACAAATGAAAAATATAAAATTAACTATGAAATTAAAATTACATATTTAAGATGAAATACTGAACTAAAGCAATAAATAAAACTTATCAAATTAGCTTAAGAGAAGCAAACGTAGTTATACTCAATTTCAAGAAACACGTGTAACTCAATATAACCCACAAGATAAGTAATTTACATAATAAAAATTTCTATATCAAAAATAAAAAGTATAAATACCAATAAACAAATTAATTAAAATTTTATTCTATTTCAGCACAAAAATACTATGGTTGTTGAACACATATTATGATTATATTTAAAGAAATAAATGCAATCTAATATACTCAAATAATAACCAAATCAACTAAATATTATATATCCAAATTACATATCTAAGTAAAATAAAATAATATTATTTAAAATAAATCATACATAAAATGAAAAACAATTTAATTAAAATTAGAATATAAACTAATTTTATAATATATTTATTTTGTAATTATTTATATTTGTGCGCATAGCGGAAACACACAAAAAAACCTAGTGGGCTTAGGGATAGGAACATCAAGCCCAATAAATAGAATTGGAAAGACGAATCAAGTGGATTTTAAAAATAGAAAGAGAGTTGGGAGGAGGGGGGAGGGCGGATTGGATTACACAGTTGTATTCTTCATTCCATCAAAGGCAAGAAAATGTTTATGGGATTATCTTCTCCTTCTGCACTCAAATCCAATCCTCCCGCTAACTCCATCCGGCCAACAGACTCATCAAATACGCAGATCGAGGATCTATCCGCGATCACCGATCACAACAACCCAAACCTGTAGAAAAGTCAAAACATTTCTCAAATGGGGAGGGTACTGGCGATGTTGACGGCGGCCGCGGCGGTCGTGGCTTGCTCGGTGGCGGCGGTGATGGTGAGAGGGAGGGTGAGGCGTCGGAGGAAGTGGAGGAAGGTGGTTGGGTTACTGAAGGATCTGGAGGAATCGTTTGAGACGCCGTTGGGGAGGCTGAGGCAGATGGTGGATGCTGTGGCTGTGGAGATGCAAGCTGGTTTGGTCTCTGAAGGAGGTTCTAAGCTTAAGATGCTCCTCACTTTCGTCGATGATCTTCCCAATGGGTTAGATATATATATATATATATTCTTACATGTGCCAATGTTTGTTGGTTAAAGATAAATGACATAAAGGATCGAATTTTATGTAATGTATTTAATCTCAGGAGGGAGAGAGGAACTTATTACGCGCTTCATCTAGGAGGATCATACTTTAGGATCATAAGGGTTCATTTGGGTGGAGAAAGGTCGAGTCTTGAAGTTGAAGATATCGAAAGACATAGCATACCCACTTCTTTGTTGAATAGCACCAGCGAGGTAACTATGCTCGTGGTTGTCTTGTTCCATTTTAAGCTCGGTTTTTAATATATATATACTACTTGTTTTATTTTATTTTTGTTGATTTGCAGGTTCTCTTTGACTTTCTGGCATCATCCTTGCAGAAGTTTATTGAGAAAGAAGGAAAGGAGTCCAGTTCGTCGCAAGATGTAAAAAAAGAACTTGCGTTTACTTTTTCTTTCCCAGTCAAACAAACGTCTCTCTCTTCCGGTGTTCTCATCAAATGGACCAAAGGTTTCGCTATTAGTGAAATGGTTAGTTCCATTTTTTTTCTGGGACTTTTTTTATACATGTCTGCCTTATAAAGGTCATCTCAATCTGTGACGCAGTTAGGATAATTGTTGGATCAAATGAAACGTATAACCATCTCAATCCATATCATATTCTTCTTGCATTTTGAGTTCGGTTTGAGGGAAAATGTAGTCACCTATTCTGCGTCAAGCGTTTGCGCATCCAAAGTTAACCATTTTTTTTTCTTATGTTTCTTGACACGTTGATAATATTAGGCTGGGGAAGATATTGCTGAATGTTTACAAGGAGCGTTGGACAGGAGAGGGCTAGATATACACGTTGCTGCTCTTGTAAGTGCTTTTGTTACTGCAATAGACTCATATCCTTGGGCAACTCCTCCTTCATCCATTATTACGATTCCTTTGAAGTTTCTCCGTTATTTTTCACACTCCGTTTACAAAATTCTATTAAAAAGGAAGTAGCATGGGGGATTGGTTCTGATATTAGTTTCACTGTTCGAGCAGGTGAATGATACAGTTGGGGCCCTGTCCTATGGACATTATCATGACCCAGACACGATTGCCGCTGTTGTCTTTGGAACAGGTAGTAATGCATGTTACCTCGAACGAACTGACGCTATAATCAAGTGTCAGAATCCGCGCACAACTTCTGGAAGCATGGTATTCATCCTAAGAAACCTGTGGGTTCAGCATAAAATATTACCTTTTAACGCTTTGCTCTTTATGTGTTAGGTGGTGAACATGGAGTGGGGAAACTTTTGGTCATCTCGTCTGCCAAGAACTTTATATGACATTGAGTTGGATGCAGAGAGTTTAAACTCAAATGACATGGTAATGTTTTGCTAAAATCCCTTTTTTCCTCTTTTAGTTTCGTCTTGTTTTCGAGGTTTATATCATCAGGTAACTATTGAGCAGTGAAAATGAACTGGTGAGTGTTGTTTTTCATATAGGGATTTGAGAAGATGATAGGAGGGATGTATCTGGGAGACATTGTCCGCAGAGTAATTCTTCGTATGTCTCAAGAGTCTGACGTCTTTGGACCCATCTCATCCATTTTATCGACGCCTTTTGTTCTAAGGTTCATTTCCTTCTGTATCTGTTTTATTTACGAAGTTATCACGAATTATATGTGCTAAAAGTCTCAGGTAATGGTAGCTAGTAGTTTGTATTTTGCGTAGTGTAGTCATCCGAGTTTATATATAATACATGTTTAAATCCTCACAGAACAAATTCAGTGTCAGCAATGCACGAAGATGACACACCGGAGTTACATGAAGTAGCAACAATCTTGAAACATTTAGGGGTAAATGTTTATGCTATTGCTATTCCACAATTATCGAAAACAAATGAATGATGATCTACAATCCCATCACTTAAACGACCTATCTCCCTGGTTCATAACAACAGGTACCGAAGGTACCACTGAAGGTGAGGAAACTTGTAGTGAAGATATGCGATGTAGTGACACGCAGAGCAGCTAGGCTATCAGCAGCAGGAATCTCAGGAATCTTGAAGAAGGTAGGGCGAGATGGGAGCGGAGGAGGAGAAGGAAGAAGAAGAAATAGCGGTAAGCAGATGATGAGAAGAACGGTTGTTGCAGTAGAAGGTGGTCTCTATTCGAATTACAAGATGTTTAGAGAATACATGGACGAAGCTTTGAGAGATATATTGGGAGACGACGTGGCTCGACATGTAGTGATTAAGGCCATGGAAGATGGTTCAAGCATCGGTTCTGCATTGTTGTTGGCTTCATCCCATAGCGTTCGGACAATATCGAACATATGAATAGTTGCTTAGATTAAGTATGTATAGTTATAATATCGATTGTTTCAGACGCTTGTAGATAAATATTTTTGTTTCTTCTGTTCATGTCCATAATTATATGACACTTAACTATTTAATATAAAATTTGACACTATTTTCCAGAAACAACGAATTAAAATCTTGTTCACAAAAACGATAAATCTGAAAGACAGATTAATTGAAGTAAAAAGCGAAAAACATAAACTGCTGTTTCAGATGATATGTCATTGTTACAGCTAGAAAAAGAAGCCGACAGAAACGAACACTAAAGATATGACAAACAAAGAGAAGCTTTGAGGATTGGTTACTCATCGCCTTGGCCATCTTCCTTCACCAGTTTGATCATGTCATCAATTCGCAGAATGGTAATGGCTGCCTCGGTTGCAAACTGGTCACAAGACAAAAGCTCGTTTAAGACAACTCGGTTTTATAATAAATCTGTTTGATGTGAAAAACTAAAGTCAAAGGCTTCACCTGAATAATTTTCACTTTGCTCATCGCTGGTTCGATCACTCCAGCTTCCAAATTGTTACGGATGGTTCCATTAACAAGGTCAAGTCCCATGCTGCATTTGCGTTTTCCCAATAAGCATAAAGCCAATGAGCTAAACATTTTCAAGCGAGACCTCAAGAGGAGAAATATATAGATAACAATATAGCTTGTTACCTTGAATAGTGTTTCTTATCAGCCTTGGTTTGTGCGGTGTGGTGGTATGCTCTCAGTTTAGCTACCAACTCGGTTGCATCCTTAGCAGCGTTTACTGCAAGCACCTACATGTTAATAAGGATGATGAGCATTGGATAATAAGACCAGATTAAAAGATCAGTTATATATATATATATATGAAATAGGATTTTAGGTCGCACCTTTGGTATAATCAATAGTGCATCAGCAAATTCAGCAATTGCCAATTGTTCGCGAGAGCCCAAGGTTGTAGCAAGGTGTTCCAGATACACAGACAACGCTGATTCTACTGCACCTCCACCAGCAACCACCTGTTTGACACGAAACAGAGTGTTGCGTAAAACCAGAAATGTGATAATCGTCACCAAATGAAACGAATGTCTCTTAATAGGTAGGAAAAGGATATTACCGTGTTGGACTCGAGGGTCCTCTTGACAATACATAACGAATCGTGCAGTGCTCTCTCCATTTCATCAAGCATGTAGTCATTTGCACCTCTCAAGATCAAGGAGACCTAACAGACAAGAAACTTATGAAGTCATGACAAAGGTAGTCTAAACTCTGATTTTGGGAATAACTGTATATAAAATATATGATTGATTCGTACCGCACTGCTAGTTTTGGTTCCCTTTATCAATACAACATCATCATCTGCGATTCTCTCCTCCACAACTTCTTCTGCAGTTCCAAGGTGTGCTGGATCAAATGTTTCTTCACCCTCCATGTCAGCAAAAGTGGTGACCTGAAAGCAAAGAACAAGGATTTAGATATGATCTGAAGTTTCACAAACATAATTTAGTTTTTGTAAATTAGGTTCTAATGCTTATAGTACTAAAAAGGAAGAATAACTGAGGAAGTACCAGGGTTGCTCCAGTTGCTTTGGCAACATGGCGCATGTCTTCTTTGCGGACACGCCTAACAGCAATAGCTCCAGCCTCAACAAAGTACTGAAATAAACGCAAACGAAGTGAGAACACAAGGATTTCAATAACTTTGATGAATAAACATAAAAGAAGGTAATACGTTGTAACTAAGTAATGCGTAAGAGTAGATAAAAATATCATTTGTCTTCAATCTTACTTTAAGTGCCATGTCGTCAATTCCCTTCGTGGTCAAAATGACATTGGCACCAGCTTTAAGAAGCTTCTCTATCCGCTCTTTGGTCATGTCAGCTTCTCTGTAAAAAATATCAGCAACATATTATTTGGAGAAAACTATATCTGAAAGATAGATAAAATAAGCAGTACAAGCTTATAAGAGAGCTACGAATCTTAGGCTTTATTTATCCCGGAAGGATTAAGAGAGAAAATCGATTGCATACGTAGAAGAAAAAAAAAACTAAGTACTCTGAATGTAAGGAACTCAGTGAAAATTACCTTTGACGGATTTTCTCAAGCTCTCGTGGATCGTTAACGACAACTTGGACACCCAGCTGCATTTTCGTCTTCTGAAGATTGAAGTCGAGGCAAGCAATCTTCGCTGGAGAAACTCGCAATGGCATCCCTTGGGCAGCACGGCCAGTGTTGAGTGCATATCCATTCAACAAATAGCTGTCTTTTGCACTTTGGCCATGAGCTTTCAGAATATTAATCCCCTACAACGTAGTAAGCAGAAGGGTTTAACAATAAGGTTATCATCCTCACACCAGATTCTATGTTTAAAACTTTGAGAGAAGAGCATAAACAGACCTTGATAGGGTATTTAATCTCCCCCCGCTGATTTGTCATCTTAACTGACAGAACTGCATCCACAACCTTGAAAAGAAAAATACGATTATAACAGTTGAAAAATGCAATGATCAGGGTCGTATTGCAAGAAATTATCAACGCTATAGGAAATTTCATGACAGACTTATGTAGAATGAGAACTGGAAGCAATACCAAATTGGCAAAGAAGTCGCTGTCACCAGAGATTAGTTTGGAGGACATGCTGGTTTTAGCACAGTTTATCAATGGAGCTTTCCCAAGCTTTTCGACCTATAAAAGCAATAGAAGTAGTTAATTAACGGGCAGACACATGCAATACCAACACAAACTCATGTATAGAAGTTACCAACATAAATTAAAGTTTCCTCACATGCTGTATACTAATTAAAAAAATACAAAAATCAGAGCGCAAAATATAAACCATCACAACAGGACTAACCTTAGTGACCAATTTCTCTTCAATGTATTTGCAAGCTTCCCTCATCGCTAGCTGCCAACAGTAACACAGATTATGAACACAACGGAAACACTCGTGTAACACTACATAAGAAAACCAAAGTCGCAGCCTACTCTGTATCCACTGATAATCGAGGTAGGGTGTATTTTGTTCCTGACAAGATCATTTGCCCTCTGCAGATACATGCGTAAGACCATTAATCATCAAGAAGCAGCAGTTACCATGTGACAAAACCATAGACAACATGAATAAAAATAAAAAGAAAGAAAACCTTGAGCAGCTCAGCAGCAACAATAACAACAGATGTAGTCCCATCACCAACTTCTCTATCCTGGAGTTCAGCTAACTCAACAAGAACCTGTCCCAATAACAACAAAATAAAAAAGATTCAAATAAATTACTATAGCAGACATAAACGTAACTATGTAAAATCAAATTAGTCACCTTAGCAGCAGGGTGTTCGACCTCCAGCATCCTAAGGATGGTAGCACCGTCATTTGTAATGGTCACATCACCAATATCATCCACCAACATCTGATTTATAGTTGGGTTATATATATTGCAAATCAGAAACCAATAAAATAAATCTGAACAGTCGCAAAGTACTAGAGAACCAGAGTACGCACCTTGTCGAGTCCCACAGGACCAAGCGAGGTTTTAACAATGTTTGAAACGGCTTGACAAGCCATCACTGCATATATAATCAAATCCAATTCGAGTTATATATATACTAACTAAAAAGGAAAAAAAACCCTAGATATCGAACACCGATGAGAATAGATTAGTATAAAATGTGAGAGAAGAAGAGTACCGTTCTGAGTACGAACATCTTGGCCGGATTGTCTTTCGCCGGAAATATCCGGATTTTGAGCGGAGATCGACATATCAAGTTAAGCGATGAACACAATAGATCAGAGATCTGAGCTCGCGAGATGAGAGAGATTGTTCGCCTTCTTAAACAAAAGGAAAAAATGCTTCTCTGCTGGAGATGCGACAGTGAAGACTCCGGCGGGTTTTTATTCACTTTCCAAGGTTTCTTTCTTGAGTGTGTGCGGCCAGGGTATGAAACAAGCAACGTCGTTTTTATAACTTGGGCTGGAGATCTCGTATAAACTGAGGCCCATTTGCTTTACCAGGTCAAAACATCTGCCTCTTGGGCCTTGGGATGTATATAGATTAAAGTTTTGAGACATTCGTACTACATTTTTGAACTTCCATTGATTGGGAAAAAAAGAGTTTTGATCTGGTTGCATGGAAGATATTACTAGTTTTGATTGCTAAGACTGGCACGAATTGAGATTACAAAGTTTAATAAAAAGGTAACATGATCATTTGAATGCAGTGACAAGAGGCTTTTCAGAATCATGCGTTTAACGGTTTGTAGAGCTTCTCTACCATCTTCCTATACTCTGTACATCAGCAAACCAAATAGAAAAAAAACAGACATAAGAAGTACATTCATTATTGAAATTTTTTTAAAAAGTGGAGAAAACCAGAGATGTGTATTAATCTGATTATTATTATGACTGCAAATTACCTTCTTGGTTGCTCCAAAGCTGAGCGGCTTGGTTGTTCAATGGTGAGCTGATGTTCGGTTCTGATGAATCAAAACAAATAAACAGTCAAAACCAATTAAGAAAAGTCAGTGGTAGATTATATCTGTAGGCCATAGGTGTTACCTCCAAGAAGGCTTTGAATAGAGAGTAATATCGTCCTCACATCATAGGCAGATGACCATTTATCCTACAAACAATGTGAAAACAGTTTGTTTTAAAGCTCCCGTGAGATTGATATATACCACTACCACACAAAGCAAAATGATTTGTTTAGTACCTGAAGAATATCCAAGCAAATATTGCCATAGAGATCGACATTAGGATGGAAGCAGCAAGTCTCAAACTTGATCTTGGGAGGTTTGAAAGGATAATCGTTGGAGAAAGCGAGTGAGAGTCTGTACTCAGTTCCTTCAAACACAGTCTCTTTGCTCCCTGTGATTGTTCCTTTCCAGCAGAATATGTTGTCTTCCTCTGGGAAAGCCGATATCCCCGGATCACCTCCCATCTGAAAGAACAAAAACACCAAATCAAAAGACCAGGTTCAGTTTTGACTCTTCACATAGAAAAGCTTAGGGAAGGATGGAAGGATGGATAGCTTACCATTAAACCCATTAGTTCAGATTGCAACCTGCGTATCAAGGGAGCACAATGGATTAGGTTAAAAATCGTGAATTTGCTTAACCAAGATAAGCCATGCTTATTAGTTCCCACTCTATTCTGTCTCAAATCTATTATCTCTTATCCCGTTTCTTCAACGACAGATAAGCCATGCTAATTATCAGAAGAGTATATAAAAGAACTGAGATCTGATTCAGAACCAACCACCATAGTGAAATGTGATACGTATACAGTTCAATGCATCGTTTCTCTCAGAGGCATTCTAGCAAACAGTTGGTAGACAAACAAGGATAAAATCCACAAGGGAACAAGAGAAGTCACAATCAGTTTTTTGGATTCACCGACTATCTAAAAAGATAATCTAGAAGCATATGTACGACCCACAAGAGATCAGATATGGTTGGAGCCAATTGCTAATCTAAATATGAAACTCCATAAACAAAAAGAATTAATCAAATCGAAGCCAACAACGGAGATACAACGAAATTCCCTTTTTAATCGGAGGCGAAATATGCCAAGATCGGAAGAAAAGGGAAGAACCTTTTGAGAACGGATTGGCTATCGACGGTCTTAGTCGGAGGAGCAGGTTGCTTCGATCCGGTGGCTGCCGGCGTTGTCTCCGCCGGAGTATTTCCTTGGTACCCATTCACCGCCGCCATCCCCTTTTTCTGGTTTGACAGACCAGGAACGCGAAAATCGAAAATTTATGAAATTGAAATGGTTTGGATCTAAGGAGAAACAGATTCACGAATGATCCAAGTAAAAGAGAGAGAGATCAGAAAGAGCCTTCTTTTACTTTTTCTTTTCTTTCTCCGGAGAGAGAGAGAGAGAGAGTCTGGGTTATAAAACGTGTGCTATAGAAGAAACGATGCGAAAGAAATAGCCCAATAAGAAATAATTTTTTTTATTCTTTTCGGAAATGTTGAAAAGAGCGGTTCTTTGATGCATTTGAAATAAAATTCACCTAACTTATATGTAATGTAACGGATACTTGCTTTCTACAATCTTATATAATATTTTTTTCTATAAGGAAAAAATGTCATATGTCCTCATAAAAATTATGGTGGGCCATAATATATTTTAAATGTTAGAAGATAATATGAAAGATGATTATCCATTTACTTACCGCCTTTGACCAACCGACTTAGTATTATTTTATGTATTTCTTGACAGTATAAATAGCCTACTTCCCCTTCATTTGTATACGAATGTAAGACATCAAAAAGATCAAATAAAAAGGCTTTATCATTCCTCTCTATCTCACATATACGATACATATATAAAACCAAAATATAATTTTGGTTTCTCGCTTATTATTCAACACGTTATCAGCACGACGAGCTCTTTTATACCAACTATTCTTAAACTAAGGAAGCGAGGTGATGTTTAAATTTATGTCTTTAAATATATTTAATTTATTTAAATTTTTATTTATTATTTCGGAGTGAGAGGCTAGGCCTTCTCCGTTTATTTTCCGGGATGATAGCCGTTGCCTTCCCCGACTGATCGTTAAGATAGGCTAGGCCTTCACGATCAGAGAAACACGTGGTAGGTTTTACCTCCGTGAATAAAAGGTCAAAAATGGAAGGCTAAGCCTCCTCGGACCTTGATTAAAAGAAAAGGTTAATATGGCTGACTATGTCGCCTCGAACCTTTAAAAATGATCAAATATGGAAGTCTAAGACTCCTGGATCATATGGTGGGCTGGGCCCCCAATTTTATTTATGCTATTTAAATTTCTGCAATTTAAGTTTACGCAATTTAATTTTTGCATTTATTTTATGCTTTTAATTTCTGCATTTAAATTATGCATTTATTCTCGTCTATATTTATATTATTATTCTATGATACAGTAATCATGTCGAATTTGACAAAGCTCGAAATTAATGCCCTGGATATTACGGGAAATAATTATATGACCTGGGCAGTAGGTGCAAAAATGCACCTAAGAGGTAGCGGGCTTTTGGAAACCATCGATAATACTAAAACGGTGTCGGATGAGAAAAAGGCTAAAGCCATGATATTTTTACGACACCACATACATGATGGTTTAAAAGATGAATATATTACAAAAGAGGATCCTGGGGACCTCTGGCAATCTCTTAAAGAGAGGTTTGATCACCAGAAATATGTGATCTTACCAAAAGCCAAACACGAGTGGATCCATCTCCGGTTCCAGGACTACAAAAGTGTAAGTGAGTTTAATTCCGCTATGTTCGGAATTACCTCGAGGATGATGTTATGTGGAGAGAAAATAAGCGATTATGATATAATCGAGAAAACTCTCTCCACGTTCCATCCTGAAAATGTAGTCTTGCAGCAACAGTACCGGGTGAATGGATTTAAGCGTTACTCGGAGCTGATGCAAATCCTCCTTGTAGCGGAACAAAATAATCAACTCGTGTTGTTAAACCATCAAGCTCGTCCCACTGGATCTGCTCCATTCCCCGAAGTGAATGTTGCATCATCCAGTTATGATAATTGGAGAGGACGAGGACGTGGACGTGGTCGAGGTCGAAATCATGGTCGTGGGAGAGGACGAGGAAGAAGATTCCGTCCATATGATGAAAGAAATAAAAAGGACTCCCAAGAGAATGAAAGGGGCCGGGATGATAAAAGGCAAACAGAAAAGGTTTGCTACAGATGCGGCATGAAAGGTCATTGGGTACGTACTTGTCGTACGCCAAGACACTTAGCCGATCTGTATAGAGAATCCCAAAAGGGAAAAGAGAAAAGTGGAGGTGAAACGAATTTCATCTCTGATGAACCCGGGCCATCCTTTCATGGTTTAAATGATGATACTCATCTCGACGTATCAGATTTTCTGGTTGAGCCAGAAAACATCGATGTGTGATATAAGATCGATGTGATATAAGTTTACTGTATTATAGTATCGTTATCTTTTGTTTTTGTAAAATAGATGTTATGTTTTATGTTTTATGTTTAATAATATATGTTTTATAAATATTTTAAATTCAGAAAGAATGCCAGACTTTGAGACTTTGGATGGAGATATGTGCTTGGCGGATAGTGCGTCAACGCACACTATAATTAAAGATAAGAAATATTTCTCCAGTCTCAAAATGAAAGATTACGCTGGAAGCGTAAGTACAATATCTGGTAATGCAAAGATTATTATGGGCTCTGGTAGAGCGAAATTTTCAATGCCAGGGGGAACAATATTTGAAGTAAATGATGCATTGTATTCCCCCAAGTCTCATAGAAATTTGTTAAGTTTTAAGGATATCCGAAAGAATGGATATCATATTGAGACTATGAGTAAAGATGGCATTGAGTTTCTTTGCATTAAGTCCGAGAGGAAACATATATTGGAAGAGTTAAGAATGTTATCCTCTGGACTATATTGTACAAAAATAAACATGACTGAGTCCTATGCCGTGGTAAACATGAAGTTTACAAATACATTTAAAATCTGGCATGAAAGGCTAGGACACCCTGGTTCAGTCATGATGAGAAAGATAGTGCAAAACTCGAATGGCCATCCGTTGAAACACGGAAAAGTTTTGCAAACGGGCGAGTTTACATGTAAAGCATGTTCTCAAGGAAAGCTTATAACTCGGCCATCACCAACAAAAGTAGGCAATGAATCACCAATGTTTTTAGAAAGAATACATGGTGATATATGTGGGCCGATTCACCCACCTTGCGGGCCATTTAAGTATTTCATGGTATTGATTGACGCATCTACTAGATGGTCAAGTGTGTGTCTTTTGACAACACGAAATACGGTTTTCGCAAAGTTCATTGCCCAGATAATAAAGCTGAGAACGCAGTTCTCAGAATATGCCATTAAGAAAGTAAGGCTTGATAATGCTGGTGAGTTTACATCACAAGCCTTTGATGATTATTGTATGTCAATGGGGATTGATGTGGAACATCCAGTTCCCCATGTGCATACACAAAATGGCATGGCCGAGTCGTTGATAAAACGGTTGCAGTTGATTGCAAGACCATTAGTCTTGAGAACAAAGCTCCCAATTTCTGTATGGGGTCATGCTATTTTGCATGCGGCTGCACTGATTCGGTTGAGACCGAGTGCATATCATAAGTACTCCCCATCACAATTGGCATCTGGGCAAGAGCCAGATGTATCCCATCTCCGTGTCTTTGGGTGTGCGGTCTATGTTCCGATAGCTCCGCCACAAAGAACAAAAATGGGCCCACAAAGGAGATTGGGAATATATGTGGGTTATACGTCACCAAGTATTATAAGATATCTGGAACCAGTAACTGGTGATATGTTTATGGCAAGATTCGCCGATTGCCATTTTAATGAGGATGAATTTCCAGCGTTAGGGGGAGGAATTAGAGAAATTCCTAAAGAGATTACTTGGTGTACACAGTCGTTGTTACACCTTGATCCCCCTACGAATCAAAGAGAGCTGGAAGTTCAGAAAATTGTGCATTTGCATAAATTGGCAAACCAGTTACCAGATGCGTTCACAGATACGAGAAGGGTGACGAAATCATATATACCCGCTGAAAATATTCCATCAAGAGTTGTTGTTTCTGGGGAACAAACTGATGGAAACAAAATAAATGAACCTGGGGTTCAGTTAAAGAGGGGGAGACCAGCGGGTTCGAAAGATAAAAATCCCCGAAAGAAAAAGAAATTGGTTGAGGAAAGTGAAAAGGTTCCAGAAGAACCTGATATTGAAAAATGTCTGAAAGAAGACATAAGTGAAAAGGTTCAAAAAGAACCAAATAAAGATAAGGATCCAGATGACGAGGAGGGAACAGAAAAGTATGAGATTTCCATCAACTACGCCCTTGATCAAAAGTTATTGATCAGAAATAAAATAAAAGATATTGATGGAATGTTCTCCTTTTCTGTGTCCAAAGAAATCGATCACGAAAGTGATGATCCCGATCCAAGGTCCATTTTAGAATGTCAGAAAAGACATGATTGGGAGGAGTGGAAGAAGGCCATTCAAATTGAATTACTCTCCCTGAATAAAAGAGATGTCTTTGGACCTATTGTCATAACGCCTGAGAATATAAATCCTGTTGGGTATAAGTGGGTATTCGTGAGAAAAAGAAATGAAAAGAATGAAGTAACACGATATAAAGCCCGATTAGTAGCCCAAGGTTTTTCTCAGAGACCGGGAATTGATTTTGAGGAAACGTATTCCCCGGTAATGGATGCAATTACATTTAGATTTTTGATGAGCCTTACGGCGTCAAAAAGTCTTGAAATGCATCTCATGGACGTTGTGACAGCTTATTTGTATGGATCGTTGGATAATGATATATATATGAGACTCCCTGAAGGATTGAAAATGCCAGGGGCATTGAAAGAAAAATCCAGGGAGGTATGTTCGGTCAAGTTACAGCGATCACTATACGGATTAAAGCAATCCGGACGCATGTGGTACAATCGCTTAAGTGACTATCTCTTGAGTAAAGGATATGTGAACAATGCGATATGTCCCTGCGTTTTTGTTAAGAAATCGTCATCTGGCTTTGTGATCATTGCTGTATATGTAGATGACCTGAACATGATTGGAACTCAAAAGGAGGTTGATGATGCTCGAACTCATATGAAAGAGGAGTTCGAAATGAAAGATCTCGGCAAGACAAAGTTTTGTCTTGGGCTCCAGATAGAGCATCTCCGAGAAGGAATATTTGTGCATCAATCAAACTATACGAAAAGGTTATTGAAACGCTTTCGTATGGACCAAGCGACTCCTTTGAGTACTCCAATGATTGGTAGATCTCTCAATATTGAGAGTGATCCTTTTAGGCCCTGTGAAGATAGCGAAAAGATATTAGGTCCTGAAGTACCTTATATGAGTGCTATCGGTGGGCTTTTATACTTGGCAAACTGTACCCGGCCTGATATTGCTTTTGCAACTAATCTCTTAGCAAGATATAGCTCTGCTCCTACTCACAGGCATTGGAACGGAATAAAACATCTATTCCGTTATTTACAAGGTACAGTTGATTTAGGGTTAATGTATTTTAGAAAACCCGAGTTTGGTATGGTTGGTTTTGCAGATGCAGGATATTTATCAGATCCTCATAAGGCTCGATCGCAAAGCGGCTATGTTTTTACAATTGGTGGAACTGCGATCTCTTGGCGGTCCCAAAAACAAACTCTGGTTGCAACATCTTCGAATCATGCAGAGACTATTGCGCTTCACGAAGCATGTCGAGAATGTGTGTGGCTGAGATCAATGAGTCACCACATACAAGATTCAAGCGGAATAATTAACAAGAAAGAGCCGACGAAAGTTTTTGAAGATAACTCGGCTTGCGTCGCTCAACTCAAAGAAGGCTATATTAAGAGCGACAGAACGAAGCACATCCCTCCAAGATTTTTCTCGTACATTCGGGAACTCGAGAAAAATAAAGAAGTGGACATCGAATATGTACGGTCATGCGATAATCCGGCTGACTTGTTCACCAAGTCTCTTCCGACTACAACATTCCGGAAACACGTCGACGGTATCGGGATGCGGCGTTTACGTGACTTATGAAGAAAAACTATGTCCATTACTCTCAGGGGGAGATTACGTCAGTGTACTCTTTTTCCCTTGTCATGGTTTTTATCCCATTGGGTTTTTCCATGATTAGGTTTTTAACGAGGCACTACGTAATACAAAATGGATAATCAAGGGGGAGTGTTAGAAGATAATATGAAAGATGATTATCCATTTACTTACCGCCTTTGACCAACCGACTTAGTATTATTTTATGTATTTCTTGACAGTATAAATAGCCTACTTCCCCTTCATTTGTATACGAATGTAAGACATCAAAAAGATCAAATAAAAAGGCTTTATCACTCCTCTCTATCTCACATATACGATACATATATAAAACCAAAATATAATTTTGGTTTCTCGCTTATTATTCAACATTAAAGTCTTATTCATTAATGTGATGCAATATTCACATAGAAGTCCAGTTAATCATCTACAAAATCCAATTCGTTTAATCAGTTACTTCAAGTAACTTGCTTGTTACCATTCACTGTCTTACACCAAATGAAGAATACAACTCCTCTGCAAATCCAGCATCGTCATGTCTCTAGCCAGCATTCAATCAATGTAGTTAATAATCTTATTCACATCACTTAAACCACTACAACTCATTCAACACCCCTTCCCTTCTTCATGGTTATAGAAGAAATCTTCTCCTATAAATAAGAATGTCACCTTTGATTGATCTCAACACTCATCAATCCGATGGGAAAGTGTTGGGTTTATCAAGGAATATTTTTTTTATTTTTTATTTTTTGGACAAGGTTTATCAAGGAATATAAACGTGTCTTTGATCGGGTAAATCTTTGTTCCTTATTCTTTTTGATTGGTTCATACTTTCTTTTTGTAAAGACTTATTTTGGTCATAATAAAAATGATTAATATATGATATTAAATATTGTATTTGAATCCAATAGATTATAACAAGTATATAGCGAACAAAAATGTCGCTTATGGTTTATACTTCCCAACATGTTTTATGGATTATTTATGTTTTGATGTGATTGGCTAGCTTGCACTGAACATATCCCTGCAAGGACTTGCACACTCAAAATAGATGAAGAAAGCATTTGCAAAAAACCGGGCTTCGTAGCCTGGTGGTAATGGAACCTCGGCTGAGGTGCCCGCCACCCAGCTTCGAAACCCGGCCACAGCGATTTAACATCCTTACTGCTGGGGCGCTGGACCCCTTCGGGGGATATTTGGGAAAGTGGCTGCCCAGACACCAGAGATATCAAAAAAAAAGCATTTGCAAAATGTTCTTAGATATGTTCTTGTAGGTTTTTTCATTATTAAACAAAACAAAATAATAGAACGTGAAGAAAGAGAATGTAATGGTGTTCTAGCTTTTGAAACAATTTTATTATTTTAAGAGCAGTAATAGACATTTGTCAACTCTTAGTTAATCTAAAATTTAGTTCAAGATTAAAATAAGAGATTTCAAGTATATTACACTATTAATACTAATATTTTTGTTGGAAAATTCCATAAAAATACCCGAACTAAATTTTGTTAAGTTTTTTAATATCCAAACTTTTTTATTACCCAGTTTAATACCCCAACTAATTATTTTGCTCATTTTAATACTCAAACTTTTAACATTATACCCACTTGAATACCCAAACTTTATTTATTTAAATAAAAATACTAATAAGTTTCAAACCAAACTTAATAAAATCTCAAAAATCTAAGAAAAAAATATTAAAAATTCTAGTTTTATTTTAAGATTTAGAAAAGTAGGTAGAAAACCATGGGAAATTTATTTTTTAAAAAATAAATGAATTTGAATGATAAAAATAATTTTCGTTTATTATTTCAGAAAACAAACTAAATACAATATTTAAAACTTAGAAATTTTATTACAAAAATTTAATATTTCACACTATTTAGTTATTTTTATTTCTCAAACACCAAAAAATTTAGAATTTTCTGAGTTTATTTTGTAAATTTTAAAGATTTTTAAAAATTTTATTTGAAACTTATTAGTATTTTTATTAAAATAAATAAAGTTCGGATATTAAAGTGGGCACAGTTTTAAAAGTTTGGATATTAAAATGAGCAAAATAATTAATTGGGGTATTAAACTGGATAATGAAAAAGTTTGGATATTAAAAATCTTAACAAAATTTAGTTCGGATATTTTTATGGAATTTTCCCTATTTTTGTTTAAGAACCGTTAAGTGTTCTCATGGATAATCAAGATCTAGGAGCACTTGTTACTCGAAGGAAGATGGTGAGGCAGAGAGAGAAGGGGTCTAGTTATCGAGTCATTTGCCTTGTTTAAGAAGATTTTCTTGGCAACATTGCTTCACAAGCCGCTCAAGAAGTTCAGAATCTCACTGTTCAAGAAGGATATAATGTGTGTTTCCGAGATTTGACGAGTTGCTTGAGAGGGTTCTACTGAAACATGGAGAAAAGAAGCCGAGTGAGCATCAAACTGAGATGAAAAGGCCGAGTATAAAATCACTAGGAACCATATTAAGAATTTTTCATTGCAAGTGTTCTTCCCCTCATTAAGAATTCAAAGTCATTATCTTGACTAAGAAGTGTTTTTTGTTAAACAAATGCAGGAATTTTTCATTTCAGGCACTGATAGTATGGGACAAACTACATAGTGGGCAACGGTTGAGCTGATGAACAACCCCAACATTCTTGAGAGACTGAGAAAAGAAATTGAATCAGTTGTAGGGAAAACAAGTTTGATTCAAGAACAGATTTACCAAGCCTCCCTTATCTGCAAGCAATGGTCAAACAAGTGCTTAGACTGCACCCACCAGCTCCACTCTTTGCAAGGACCTCAAGAGAGGAGTGTAGAATCAGAGGCTGCTACATATTGGAGAACACAACACTCTTAGTTAATGGTTACGCTGTGATGAGACATCCTGATTCCTTGGAAGATCCTAATGAGGTTAAGCCAGAAAGGTTTCTAGCTTCTTTAGGAACTGGGGAAGAGGATGATAGAAGAGAGCAAGCACACAAGTACATTCCTTTTGGGAGCGGAAGGAGAGGCTGTCCTGGAGCAAATCTAGCATACATCTTTGTAGGAACTGCAGTTGGGATGACGGTCCAATATTTTGACTGGAAAATCAAAGGGGTGAGGTTAAATTGGAAGAGGCTGCTGGAGAACTTCAACCTGACTTTGGCTCATCCCCTTAAGTGCACTCCTGTAGCTCGAAACATAAAACCCTTTGGCTTCAAATAACCTGCAAATGGTACCTAGTTCGCAGGGGTTCTTGATGATGGGTTAGAGTAACAAGGAAGCCTCGGCTTTCAGATCTTATGTTCATCTTTTTTCAGAGACCTTTTGAGTAGAAATAGTATTGGAGCAAGAAATGTTTTGTGTATTTACATGTTTGACTGGATTAGATAATTTGTTTTGTAACAACTGATTAATTAAGTAGCGTTGTTGCTCTCAATGTACCTTTTCTGTACATACTGGCTTTTAACGTGTTGAATCACACAAATGCACATTAAGATCAAATAGTAAAGGGAACTTACAAGAGAGAAAAGGACAATTAAACATCTTGACACATTGAAAAGGACTACAATTAAGTCTTCATAACCAACGGCAAAGCTAAAAAGAGGGATACAAACATTTCTATAGACACAAGTAACTTCCCTACCCCTTTTTGACCTACTGAGAAACACCAAACTAAGAAGTAAGAAGCCATTCAAAGATGATGGCCGAAGTTAAGGGAGGCAGATGTAGATACCGATCAATCTCGGGGCTTAATGACCCGAGAGACTCTTTCGAAGAAGACAGGAATCATACTTGTGCTAAACTTGATAACATCTCTCATCCATTCAGGCACAACTCTCTGAAACGTCCCCAACGACTCAACCTTGTAGAGCAGCTCATCTTCTTCTTCTTCACCAGTTGAGTTATTTACCCAAGTCAAGGTGAATGACAAACCTGTCATATAGTCAAAACGCCAGGGAGAACGATTCAAAAACTGTTGGAAGGTTTATTTATAGAAGTCAAGTAAATGAATTGACAGAAATTACCACTTGATGGATGAGTGGCAACAATGCAGTCTCGTTCGCCTTCATTATTAGTCGACAGTTTCATTCCTATCAAGTGTTCGCCCAGAGCTTGAAATGGACAACGAGCAGAGTTGCTTGATCCACAGCATTGGGGTTGAGAAACCAAGAGAGTTTCCTTGGAAACAAAAAGTAAAAGTTAGCAAAAAAATTTGATGATTCAGCTTAGAATTGGAAAAGGATGCAAGGCAAAATTTGTTAATACCGTGGTTGATTCACGAGGTATGCTAATGTGAGGTGATACCATGATATCCTCTGTGAGCTGCCTGCTACGTCTCCTCGAGCTCCTCGTGGGTGATACCGTGTCTGTTTCCACCATATTATTATCCTCAGACTGCCTTGTACGTTTCCTCATGCTCCTCGTTGTAACTTGAGGAGATTCTGGAGTCTTTCGTTTTGTTCCACTTTGATCTTTGTGGTTGTGAGGAGGAACTCCCTCTGAGATAAGCTCTTTAAGTTTCTCAACTTGGTAGGAAAGTGCCTTGTCTGTCAAAGAAAAAAAAAAGGGTATGCTCAGTTAGTAAAAAATGATGGAGAAAACAGAACAGTCTCGTCAAAATCTTACTCTTTAGTTCTTCTTCCAAAAGACGCTTTTGAAGCTCAAGACGCTCCTCGTCCCTGGTGGATCTGTGGACCAAAGAAGACACCCATTTGATTTTACATTATATCCAGGGTGAAGAAGATTAACAGAGTCAGTGATGATAAGTGTTACATGCCTGAGTTCAGTGTTCTCATCCCTCAAATTCTGGTTTTCGCTTCTCAAATGCTGCGTCAACGCCTCTGAGGCTACAAAAGAGCAAAACAGAGAGAAGGACAGACTAAGAACAATCTTTCAAAACAAGGCCTCGGAGTGGAGGCATTGATGCTCTCTACTGTCTTAACAAATTAGCAAATCTAAACCCTAACGAGAGAGAAGCAAGCGAAGAGAGTGTTGAAGTCAAAGGAAGAGACTTTCGAAGAAGAAGAATGGTACCTTTAACAAAGTTAAGGAACTTCTCTTCTTGTTCCCTATTGATCTCATCCAGTTCCGAAAACTTCCTCGTCTGAGGACGAAAACAACAAATCGAATTGAGAGTTTTGTAAAATTCGAAATCCCTAGAAATTAAAAATGAGGGAAATTAAAACCTTGAGGGTGGTGTATTTGTCGTAGAGCTTGGCGTAGAGAGCTTCCATCTCCTACTGAAGAAAAAAAAAATCAAGAAATTAACAATTTGGGGGAAATAGCGACCCGAAGAAGACGAAGCAATATCCAAGGAAGAGAGACAGAGCTTACATTTTTACGAGCAGCAGCAACAGCACCCGATTTGATTGTGAGGGACAGACGACGAGAATAAAATGGATTCAAAATTTTCCAGAGTGACCGCTTTCTTTTTTGTCAACCGAGAGTGACATCTTGAAACCAAAAAAAAAAAACCTAACACGAACCAAGAAAATTATTAATTAGACTACTTACAATGGCCTATTGAAACTTGGGTGAATTGGCGTAATAGCCATATTTTGGAGTGTAATAGAAGAAATGGACATGATTTTGACATAATTTAGCAACTGTCTTTTTGCCTTTAATCCAGCCGGTAATACCCTTGTGAGGGAAAGGTTTCCGGTTTCCTTCACATAAAGGAAGAACGTGTTTCATTTGTGAGTCACAGTTACAATCACGGAAACATCGAAGCGCGTGGAATGAAAATCAAAGAAAAAAAAATGTTGTGGGATGGGAATAGAGAAATTTTCTAAGTGTTGAATAACGTTAGACAAACGGAGTGTACTAGATTCATATTTCTAAACTATATAACATGGATACTATATAGCATGGATAGAATATTATCTGTCCAAATATAGAATGACGTGACCCGTTACACTTTATGTACTAGAAGTGTAAGTTACTTAGGCCTTGATTGGTAGAGCATTAGCATTAGCATTATGCTCCACATTATCCAATCAACATTTGTTAGAAAAGCATTTAGAAAAGCATTTACTAAATGCTAATGCTCTCCAAATGCTCTCTGGCAAATGCTTTCATATGAAGCTTTTGGAAAAGCATTTGCATTTACAATTTATAAATTTAAGAAATAAATATAATTAGTTCATTTATTTGATTTAATAATATCATAAAATTATTTTTATATCCAGAAAATGAAAATTTGATTTATAAAATAAATTTACTATATAAATATTTTTTTTAAATAGTATTTCATATTTAAAATATAATTTAATTATATAAATTATATTATATTTTAAATGCAGAATATTATTTTTAGAAATAGATATTTTAATTGTAAATTTTATTTTTTAAATAATATTTTCGATATAAACATAATTTTGAAATTAGTATATAAAATAAATTAATTAAATCTCTTTTATATATTAATATATAAAATAAAAAGATATATATAATGATAATTTATTTATTTTGTTTAATAATATTAAAATTATTTATATCCAAAAATAAATTTAGATTTTATTTATTTTATTTAATAATATTCAAAATTATTTTATATCCAAAAATTATATTTTAAAAAATTATATTTTTTAAATAATAATATGTCACATTTAAAATTAATTTAATTTTTGTTATTAATTGAGATTCATTATTTTTAATAACAAATATATTATTAATATATATATTATAATTTAATATATATAATTTTAAAATAAATATATTATATACTAACTTTTATAAAAAAAATTAAAATTTTATATTGCTACTGCTTTACCAATCATCTTAGTAAAAGTTTTAATAAGAGCATACAGCTTCTGCAGCATACTGCTTCTACAGCATACTGCTACTGCTTCTTCATCAGCTGTACCAATCGAGGCCTTATACAAGAAAAGATGAGCCGTAAACCGAGAATAAGAAGGAGAACGTACAATTTAGGTGTAAGCATGTGTAATTGACAGGGAAGTTGAAGTCCGGCAGGGAGAAGCGAAAACTTGTAATGAGACAGTATGATTATAAGGTTACATTTTATGTGACATTATATTACATTCCACATGAACAAAATAGAATAGCGTGCCGTTTACTAAATTAGTAATGGCACGCTATTACATTCCACATGAACAAACTTGTAACCATGATTCATTGGGGAAGCTTTCCAATATGAAACATTGGGGGAAGCTTTCCTATTTGCTCATAACTAGGGTTTGACATCCTATTAGATAGTATCATAGATCCTGTAGGAAACCATTATTACGGTTAATCAGAGTCTGTGTCTGGATAGGAATTTGAGGAATAGAATTAGGGTTTGGGCGTTCCCGGGTTGTTGCCGTCATGGCTTTTTGAATTTGAATTGTTTCATGTAGTTGTAAAATATGTGGGGTAGTAAGTCATACTAAAAATGTGTAGTATTTTATAAATTTGGAATGATTTGTTTAAACATAGTATGGAATTTTAGTTCTGGTTTCTATTTGGAATGAAATAGTTTTCAGTTACCTGTGAACTATGTGTTGTAGTATGAAAATATTTTCATTATTAGTCTTCATAGAATTAGTAGATGTGTGTGGTTTCATTGTTTTTACTACCAAGAGGAGGATTTGGTCGACTGCTTTATATGCAATTGGTAGTATTAACCACTGCGAAGGGTAACTGATGCATTTTGTTGCTAAATACACACATAAGTGGAGTAATGTCATTTAAGGATGTGTTTGTGATGTAGCTAGTAAGGTGACCCTGTAATATTAAACATCAGGTGTGTTTAACGAAAAACCCTGTAACCTTCTATTTTGGTAATATTAAATGATGCTAGATGACAATATATGTGTGTTAAAAGCTGAAATCACATTTAGAATGTATCATCCGGGATTAGTTATATTCCTTATAATAGGATTACTAGGTTCTATTTAGTCATACTACTATTCCACTTAACATAAAGCAATTTAATTACATATTAGGTACATATGATGTCATGAAATATTTAAGTAATATAATGGGGAGGATTAGAGATGGAGAGACAAGTCTAATGCGACATATGAAATAAAAACCTAACGGAACAGTTCATAGAACATTTCAAAGTAATCACTAAACCCTAGTTTGAGAATTTCAACCCAAATCCATTGAGAAACCAAAACTTTCTAAAACAAAATTCAAGTGCAATAACAGAAAGAGGAATGTAATTAATGTCTTCATTACGCATATGAACTTCATATTAATGGCCATGATGATAGGAAATTTGTCTGTGAACACTAAACCCAAGTTAAGGAACTATAAACCCAAATACATGTGTAAAACATTTTACCATATCTAATACCTGATATATGATTCACCTAAACCCAAACTTTCAAAACACAAATAGAAATATATAAAGCCATGGAGTAGTAGTAAAAGTATTCCATTCCATTTAACAAATTAGAAATAGAAAAGCCACCAAAGTTCGAAATCCTTCTCTGTTACCAACTGGCGTGAAAGGATGTAATGAAGAAACATAACGGAGAAGGTATGGGAACCCATCCTCATGACTTGGCTAAACTGTGATGCATTCAACAACGCAAGGTCCTCATCCTCCAATGCTCCCTTTATTGTTTCAATCTAACGGAGATGGAAGTAGTTGTTAACCATTTTCCTGCCAGTGGGTTCAAAGCCCGTCTCAAACAATCTACTTGGAAGCTCTAACTCCTCCATACCAATCCTGCATAATGAAAACAAGGAGAAAGAGTGAGAATGATTGACAGTGGGATATTTAATATAAAAATGAATAACAAAAATACAGTCGGACATCACATGGCACATATATACTATTCCACACCAGATGGAATATAATTATTAGCATTCTATTCTGTTTGATTGTGACTACCTAATACTCCTTTTGGTAGTAAAAACAATGAAAGCACACACATGTACTAATTCTATGAAGACTAATAACGAAAATATTTCCAGACTGCAACAGACTGTATTCATAGGTAACTGAAAACTATTTCATTCCAAATAGAAACTAGAACAAAAATTACATACTATTCTGTTTGGTTTCGAATCACTAATACGCCTCTTGGTAGTAAAAACAATGAAACCACACACATCAACCAATTATAAGAACAATAATTACGAAAAGAATTACATACTACAACACATAGTTCATAGGTAACTTAAAACTATTTCATTCCAAATGGAAACCAGAACTAAAAATCCATACTACTCTGTTTGGTTTCGAGTACAAAATCCTCCTCTTGGTAGTAAAAACAATAAAACCACACACATCTATCAATTCTATGAAGACTAATAATGAAAATATTTTCATACTACAACACATAGTTCACAGGTAACTGAAAACTATTTCATTCTAAATGGAAACCAGAACTAAAATTTCATACTATGTTTAAACAAACCATTCCAAATTTATAAAATACTACACAGCTTTAGTATGACTTACTACCCCACATATTTTACAGCTACATGAAACAATTCAAATTCAAAAAGCCATGACGGCAACAACCCGGGAACGCCCAAACCCTAATTCTATTCCTCAAATTCCTATCCAGACACAGACTCTGATTAACCGTAATAATGGTTTCCTACAGGATCTATGATACTATCTAATAGGATGTCAAACCCTAGTTATGAGCAAATCGGAAAATTGGAATCCAACAAACAGAGGTGAAAGAGAGAACGACAATAGCTTACAGAGGGGGGAGAGGTAAGCGGCAGAAAGCAACTATAAAGGAGTACACAACCACCGGCGGTATTATTCCCCTCCGCCGAGACCGTAACAAAAAGGATAACCAGGCGATTGGAAGAGAGACGGACTGAGATAGAGCAGACTTTGAGTAGATGCACCGTCGAACTGATTGTGGAGGAGCTATAGCGGAATTGCGGATGGAGATTTCTGAGAGGGAGAGACGGGGAGGATGAAAGCAAAGAGAGACTTTCTGTGGAAGGAGAAAAGACACGAGTTACTTTGCAGGTAAAATTTTTAATTCTTTTTTTTATTTCTATCAGGTCACCCGGTAATTTATCAAGGATAGCATAGTAATATTATGTATTAAAGACGCCGTATATCGTTTCGTTAGGTTAAAAGGCTATTCTTCTAAATAGTGTTTTTTTCATGGCTATAGCTCCTAATTCCCCTTGAAACTTTTGGTTCAATAGTTGAAAAGCTCCAGTGGGGTATTGAAAAAAAAAAATTGAAACCTACGTGTATTCAACTCTATTGAATCAATTCAACATTGTTGAATCGCTGAAGGAAGAGATAAAGTGGACCCTCCAAAACCATTTGTCCTTGATACATTGGTCACTGAAATTTCTGATTTGTTTTTTTCCTCTCAATTATTCAAGATCAATTATTTCTTAAACTTTTATTTTTAAAAAATATATTTTTACATCAAAATTTTTCATTTTTCATACTCTATGAATAAAGACTTGTTTCATTTGATTTGGACACAAAAAAACCATCTCTTTCTACTATAATTTTTCTATCACTCTACAAAAAATTATTGCTTTTTCTTTCATGTGAAATGAATCCTAATAACAATCCATTTAACACCCAAAATTCTAATTTAAGACATAATTACAAAGGATATTGTAATTTGAAACAAAATTATTTAAAACATTTTTCATGTAAAAAATAAAATTATTTAAAATATTGTAATTTGATTATAAAATATTAGCTCAGTCCTTTTTCATGTAAACAAATAAAATTATTTAAAATATTTTTTGACTATAAAATATTGTAATTTGATTTTATTCAATAATAGTTAATATATAATTACAAAAATATATAAGAAAAGTATTTTAAAAACAATTGTAAGGTAGAGTATTGAATAAAATTCAACAAACCATTGTAAGTGGTGAGTGTTGAATTATTAGATAGAAGAGAGAAAATATGATGTGGAAGAGAGAGTAGATGATGTGGAGGGTCTTGATTTTGTGAACCATTGTTGATAGCCTTAGTGATTGTTTTGAAAGGGAAAATAGGTTGTACTTATTATTCTATAGGTAATGGTATATATATATATACTGATACAAAACTGAGTATTAGAATCCTCTAGAATATGGGTTTATGGGTCTAAGGGACATCTACATAATTAATTCATAACAATTTCTTTAGATGTTTATTAAAAACATATTTCCTAAAATGCATAAAAGACTGCTTCATTAAAAATCTTACTAGAAAAATTCAGTGGAAAAAAGAGTGCAGCGTACATCTACTTCCCCTGACCCTTAATGAAAATATAACTTGAAATATCTGATAAGACATAATCCAATGTGATGAATTAACTCATTAGTTTTGTGTTTAGACTGGTTCATTTCTCTTGGCAGATTTAACATTTCTCATTGAAACTTGAATATCTTGATGATTATAGGACAAAAATGACTTTAAACCACTTGAAAATCTAAACTAACTTCCATGTCTAATTTTATGTACCGATCGAGCAATATTTGGGATATCAGATGATATTAGGTATTCTGAAACAGCATGTACATATCTCAGAGAAATGTTCATATCTCAAGTTATATCATCAAAAATGACTTGATTCAAATTAGAAACGAAAATATAGTTTTCAAAAAATTATTATATTATTTATTATTTTATTTTTATTTAGTTATTAATTAATATAGACTAAAATATCTTTCTCTCGACACCAAGTACATATAAGCATATTCTTATTTAATTATTTCAAATTTAGAGTTTTGCGAACTTTAGAATTCTTTTGGAGATGTTTTTATGTAATAGATATTTGTGGTGGACACATGTTCGACGCAAGTGAATGATTCAACTTCGCATACAGAAGAAATAATTGAGTGTAACGGATTAAAAACTATACGAAGAAAAAAAAACTATACGAAGAAGGAAAGATACTTGTCGGCGCGATAAGATGCACGCAAGTTATTTTTAGTATTATTTTATTTATTCTGTTTTTAAAGAAAAAAAATTTACCCTCCCGCAACCGCCCGCAACCGCAAACGCTAACTGGAACCAGCTTTTGATTTTAAGAGGTTCGGAGCGGTTTGAAGCGATTTGTAGCGTTTTCTGTGATTGTTTCGAAACGTCAACAACCGCTATAAACCGCAAAAGCTGCGTTTGCGGGTGGTAGCGGGAAAACCAGTCAGCCCCTGAGTTGTGTAAAAGTCATAGACAGATGCGAGTGCTTGCCTAAGTTTTTTGTTTTCTTATAGAATGCTTACCTTATCGAATTACTAGCATTTTAAATGTAAACGTATGATTATGGATAAGAGTAGTTGTTTACTCGTGTCTTAATTTTGAAGTCAAGCTACAAAAAGACATAAGTGGTAGTTAAAGGATTCTAATCCAAACAAAAATCATCTGGTTTGTAAGCAAGGCCGTCTATAGTACTTACATGGACTAATTTACTTGTTTATTATGGAAGTGAAGTGATTTAATTTTCTTTGCACAGTAAAACGGCATATTAATTTGGTATCGGATTTTTGAAACTAATATAAATATGGGTTAAAAATTGTAAATTATTCATTCACATTATTAATATACACTTTATCTCTATTTTTTTTTCGATATCAATTTGCTAACTACTAGTGGTTTCTATTAGAAGAAGAGTTGTCTTGTTCGTCCAGGTAAAGAATTGATTATTCTCTAGTACAAAATTATTAGTTCTATATGTAGCCACGTGAATATGGATTTGTTGCTTACAGTCCATTTAATTACCCAGAAAAAGTCTATATGTAAAGTACATTCCCCACCTGAAAATTAGATATATGTCTTTAATAGATTAAGTTTAACCTACACCTCTCACCTGAAAGTTAGGTCTATATCTTTAATAGATCAAGTTTAACTCTTTTCATTTTAGTATTTTACAATAAAAAATATTCGCATCCATTCACAATAGTTGTTCCGGTCTCCAGTCCATGTAGATGTACGGCGTTAGAACATGTTTATTGGAGGACTTTTATGGTAGGGTTCTTAGCGGATTATAAGAACACGAAAGTTTAATCCGCTAAGAACCAACCCCCTTATAATCCGCTAAGAACCAACCCCCAATAAACCACCCAATAAACATGCTCTTACTATATCACTACTTGGCAACTTGCTTTCACGTGTTCTGACTTCATTACGGCGTACGACGTCCCCACTCCATTACTTTCACGTGTTCTGACTTCTAAAAGAACCTTTCATCCGCTGGTCTGGTCTCTATAATAAGCAGAGCGTGTTCGATCCTTGAACAAACAACGAACACCTCTTGTTTCATTTTCGTTTTATTCACTTTGAGCAACAATGATCAAAGTCGAGTTTCAGAACTTTTTCATAATGATTCTCCTATGCCTTTTCTCACTCCTCTGTTTCTTTACCTTCTTCGTCAAGAAACCAAAAGATAGCTCTGATTTGCCTCCAAGCCCTCCTTCCCTACCAATTATTGGCCATCTTCACCTTCTTCTCTCTTCTTTAATCCACAAATCTTTCCAGAAAATCTCATCCAACTACGGTTCTCTCCTCCATCTCCGCATCTTTAACGTCCCTATACTCCTCGTCTCCTCTGCTTCAGTGGCTAACGAGATATTCAAGACCCATGACGTTAACATCTCCTCTCGAGGTCTCCCTCCCATCGACGAGTCCCTCTTTTTCGGATCTTCAGGTTTCTTCTCCGCTCCACATGGAGATTACTGGAAGTTCATGAAGAAGATCGTTGTCGCCAAGCTTCTTGGACCGCAAGCAATCGAGCGGTCAAGAGCCCTCCGTGCGGAGGAGCTAGAGAGGTTTTACTTTGATCTGCTCGAGAAAGCGATGAAGAAAGAGACCGTTGAGATACGTAGAGAAGCGATGAAGTTCACTAACAACAGCACATGCAAGATGATTATTGGGAGGAGGTGTTTGGAAGAGAATGGTGAAGGTGAGAGAGTCAGGGGATTGATTACTGAATCCATTGCCTTGACGAAGAATGTTTTATTTGCAACCTTGTTGCGCAAGCCACTTGAGAAGCTAGGGATCCCACTTTTCAAGAAGGAGATAATGGATATTTCCAGCAGGTACAACGAGGTGCTTGAGAGGTTTCTTGTGGAGCACGAAGAGAAGCACCATCATCAACATCAAGGTAAGGATCTGATGGACGTGTTGTTAGAAGCTAAAGAAGACGAAAACGCAGAGTATAAGATCACTAGAGATCACATCAAGTCCTTGTTTGTGGTAATTAAAAATCTTCCTCACATCACATATATGTTGATAATTGATTAGTTCATATATCTCACTGAGAAACGTTTATAAACTTGCAGGAGCTTTTCCTTGGAGGCACTGACACATCAAAGCAAACAATACAGTGGACAATGGCCCAAATCATTAACAACCCTAAAGTTATTGAGAGATTAAGAGAAGAGATGGATTCCGTAGTAGGGAAATCAAGATTGATTCAAGAAACTGACTTACCAAACCTGCCTTACTTGCAAGCTGTAGTCAAGGAAGGGCTAAGGATGTATCCACCGGTACCTCTCTTTGGAAGGAGGCTACAAGAAGGATGTATGATGGGAGGGTTCTATGTCGCGGAGAAGACAACCCTTGTAGTTAATGGTTATGCTATCATGAGAGATCCTAATTACTGGGAAGATCCTGATGAGTTTAAGCCAGAGAGGTTCCTAGAAAAGCAAGGGGACGAGATAAGAGAGCAAGTACTGAAGTACCTGTCTTTCGGGAGCGGTCGGAGAGGATGTCCTGGATCAAATCTAGCTTATATCTTTCTAGGAACAGCTATCGGAATGATGATTCAGTGCTTCGATTGGAGAGTCAAAGGTGTTGAGGTTAGCATGGAAGAGACTCTTTCAGGAATGGTCTTGACAATGGCTCATCCCCTTAAGTGCACTCCTGTTTCTCGAATCTGTAGCTTCCCTGTTCATCACTGAGCCCTCATTACCTATAGTTAAAGTGTCTGTTTGATTGTTAAGGATTAGTAGTATACTAGTAGTAATATAAATAAGGAAGCTCTGTTAAGTGTCCCTTGTTCACTTTGGTCTAATATAGTTTGGTTTACTTTATAGTCCAAAGGTTGAATAACCCAATGACTAGAGACTGTTCCAATGTTAAGTGTCCCGGTTCATTGGTACATGATCTGTGTATTTCACATGCACATTTTGACCAGAAGACAACGAAAGTAAATGCTTACTGAAAAAAGAAGAAGTAAATGCTTATTAATTGAAATATCTTTGCCCCATGCTCATAACATCCACGTGGAACCCCAGTTGTCACCGTAGAGGTGAGGTTTTTTTATACAGTTATTGAATGGTTCTTATGATCACGTCTGTCTCAAGGGACTCCATATATATTTATATAAAAGGAACACTTAAGCTCCGGATTAGATAAGTAAGAGGATGCTTTGTCTCATGATCTGCCTCTTCACTTTGAGCAACAATGGTAGGTAACTTTCAAGACTATTTGATCTTAATCATCGCATGCTTATTTGCACTCTTATGTTACTCCATCTTCTTCAAGAAACCAAAGGATGGTTTTAAATTGCCTCCAAGCCCTCCTTCTCTGCCAATCATTGGGAATCTCCACCTTCTCCTCTTTGGTTCTACTCACAAGTCCTTACAGAAACTCTCCTCCAAGTATGGGCCTCTCTTCCATCTCAACATCTTCAGTGTCCCGGTTATATTTGTTTCCTCGGCCTCAGTGGCCTACGAGATCTTCAGGGCACACGATCTAAACTTCTCCTTTCGTGGAACCCCTCCTATCCATGAGTCCCTCTTGGTCGGATCCTTTGGATTTTTCACCGCTCCTTATGGAGATTACTGGAAGTTCATGAAAAAGCTAATGGTCACGAAATTACTCGGACCGCAAGCGCTCGAGCGGTCACGAGGTATCAGGGACTACGAGGTAGAACGGTTTTACGCTAGCCTGCTTGATAAGGCAGTGAAGAATGAGAGCGTTGAGATTGGCAAGGAAGCAATGAAGTTTACAAACAACATCATCTGCAAGATGGTCATGGGAAGGAGTTGTAATGAGGAGAATGGTGAGGCGGAGAGAGTCAGAGACTTAGTGACAGAGTCCACTGCCTTGACCATGAAGATTTTTTTGGCAAACATGTTTCACAAGCCTCTCAAGAAGCTCGGAATATCACTGTTTAGGAAGGAGGTAATGAGTGTTTCTTGTAGATTCGATGAGGTGCTGGAGAGGATTCTTGAGGAGCACGAAAATAAAAAAGATGATGATCAAGATATGGACTTGATGGACGTGTTGCTGGAATCTTGTAGAGACGAAACCGCAGAGTATAGGATCACTAGGAACCACATAAAGTCCTTGTTTGTGGTAAATGTCTAGAATTTCAAAAAGAACATCATTTAGTTATCTTGTAGTCTGAAAACCTTTTTTTGCAAGTGCAGGATCTTGTCATTGCAGGCAGTGACACTTCAAGACATGGAACACAATGGACAATGGCAGAGATCATTAAAAATCCTAATGTTCTTGAAAGACTAAGAGAAGAGATTGGTTCCGTTGTTGGGGAAACAAGGTTGGTTCAAGAAACGGATCTGCAGAACCTCCCTTACTTGCAGGCGACTGTTAAGGAAGGACTGAGACTGCACCCTCCAGGAGCTCTCTTTGCAAGGAGCTCTCGCAAAGGGTGTAAGATTAGAGGCTTTTATGTACCAGAGAACACACCACTTGTTGTCAATGCTTATGCTGTGATGAGAGATCCTGACTCTTGGGAAGATCCTAATGAGTTTAAGCCAGAGAGGTTTCTAGGTTCTCCAAGATCAGGAGAAGAAGATGACAGAGAGCATGCACTTAAGTACATTCCATTTGGAAGTGGAAGGAGAGGCTGTCCTGGATCAAATCTAGCTTATATTATTGTTGGAATTGCAATAGGAGTGATGGTGCAGTGTTTTGACTGGAAGATAAAAGAAGATAAGGTTGACATGGAAGAAGCTCCTAGAGCACTGGTGTTGACCATGGCTCGACCCCTTAGGTGCATTCCTGTTGTTCGAACTCTCAGACATAATTCTTAAGGTGATTAGGAAAGCTTGTGATGCACTCAGTTGTTCGGTTAATTGATTTATTTTGGGGATTACTGGTTTGTCTTAGCATGGAAATGAAAATCAGTTGTACAGTTTAGAATTTATATTTGAAATACAAAAGGGAATTGTCTTCACTTTTGTCTTCTTTTATCCAACTTTTTGAGGGGTTCTTTTACTTATAGTTTGCTTTCTTATTATGTGTAGCAAATAGGTTTTGAATGAGGAAGAGAAAGAACGTATTGCATCATTGCAAGAAAGCAATAGTGACGGATTTTGCTTACACTCTCTGTTACTTAATCTTTAATCGTGCTTAGTTGTTTTCTCAGCCTGGGAGGATGTGGCCTCATCTTTTAATCCTTGATACTATCAGTTTGTCTATGAGTGTGTATTATTTAGGGAAACAAGGTTCTAACGGTCCATTATTTCACGTTCTTCCCAAGCGAACGCATTATTTTAAGTAAGAAACGATGCATGTTTGATCATACTTTATTTATAGGAACAATTAGATGTACTTAAAAATATGATCTAAGTGCACATGAGATAACATATCATAAATTTACTACAATATTTTAGGCATGAATTGCCAACATTACTCTCAAGCCATTAGTTTTTTTTTTTTTTTTTGACGGCAAAGGGTTATTCTATTACTCAAACTTTGAGGTGGTCTGGGTAACCAGACTAGAATAGAACAACCAATAAAATGTAACTTCCTATGCAAAGATCTAGCTGTCTTACCTAAAAAATCTGAAATCTGATTACGCGCTGTAGAAACATAAAAAATCTTGAAATCTGGGAAGCATATGAGCAGTGTCTCTATCCTCTCTAGTTCCGTAGTAAAATTTGGCCAAACATGAGGTTCCTTAATCATAGCAATCAAATCCTTGCAGTTTGTTCCAAGCCATTAGGTAACTTTCCCTGGAACTATATATTTCACATACTCATGACTAGTCTGACAGTTTTTTGAATCTGACACGGACAGTTTTGAGTATTTAATAAATTTGGAATCTGAAATATTTCATTGATGAGATATCAACGAGTTTTTTTTTCTAAACTTGCAATTTTTTTAAAACGGACAACTTTTTTTTTAAAAAAGCTTTCGGTTGTTTTAAAACGGGAATCTCAAGTATTTTCATTGGCGAGATATTAGGAAGTATTTCTTTAATATAATTTATTATAAATATTTTAATATAACTAAAGATAAGGAAAAATTCTATAAAAATGTTCCAACTAAATTTTGTTAAATCTTTTAATACCTGAATTATTTTATTATCCAGTTTAATACTCAAACTAATTATCTAATTCATTTTAATTTTTAAAATATGCTAATTTTAATATCTAAATTATGCTCATTTTAATAAGTTGTTTCAAACAAAACTTCAAAAATCTTAAATTTTTTTAAAAAAATCTTAAAGATTTCAAGTTTTCTTTTAACTATTAAGAATCAAAGTAACCAATTTTGTATAATATTTTAAGACTTTAAAAAAATTAATTATGAATTAAATTAATTATTTTTAAACTTCATAAACAAATTAAATTTGAAACTAAAACTAAACATATTTTTTACCTAAAACCAAAAATAATTTAATTTTTAAATCATCCAAAATTTAGTTAATTTTATTTTTAAACTTAAAATAAAATTTGAAAATTTTAAGATTTATTTTTGAATCTTAGAGATTTTTTAGTTTCTTTTGAACTTACTAATATTTTTAACTACAATTAGCATACTTTGAATATTAACGTGCACAGTTTTAAATTTAGTGTATTAAAATAAACAAAATAATTAATTTAGGTATTAAATAGAATAGTAAAAATTTTTGGGTGTTAAAATTTTTTAAAAATTTAACCGGGGTATATTTATGGAATTTTCTCAAATATAATTATAAGAGATACGTGTTAAAGAGTATAGAAAGTTTTGAAAGCTTTTAAATAAAAAGCATATCTCCAATTATCTATCATGAAAATATCTATGGAAAAAGGGGAATTTTCAAAAATACCAATTTCAAGATACCATTATTCATTTTTACCACCAGTAAAGATACATTTTCAAAAATACCTTATTTATTAAAATGGTAAAGACTCTTACATCTTTGTTTTTATATGATTTTCAAAATTCTAATCCAAAATTCTAAATCCTAAACTTCCAATTCTAAACCCTAAACCCAAAATCTTCAACTCTAAACCCTAAACCCTAAACTATATACCCTAAATTCAATATCCTAAACCCTAAACCCTAAAGTCTAAACTATAAACCCTAAATCCTCAACTCTAAACCTTAAATCCTCAACTCTAAACCCTAAACTATATACCTTAAACCCTAAAACATCAAATCTAAACCCTAAATCCTAAACATTCAAATCTAAACCCTTTATTAAAAGTAGTGGTAAAAGTGGTTAGTGTAAACATGAAAAGTGGTACTATGAAAATAGTATTTTTGGCAATTTCTCATGGAAAAACTAGTAATGGAGGTGTTCTTTTTTTTTTGGACAAAGTAATGGAGGTGTTCTAGACACGTTATTGTCGAGGTTAATGACTCATAGCTGTCACTTTATTGGATGAAAATAATACCTTTATTAAGCTGATCACGAGATTGTTTTATCTTCATACTCTTTAAGAAGACATGCCTCATACGCTTTTGAGCAACAATGGCAGCAATGATCAGCGGTGACTTTCTTGACTGTTTCATCTTCATTCTCCTCTGCTTCTTTTCACTCTTTTGTTATTCTCTTTTCTTTAAGAAAACAAAGGACTCACGAGTTGGTTGTGATCTGCCTCCGAGCCCTCCCTCTCTTCCAGTCATTGGTCATCTTCACCTTCTTCTCTCTACCCTAGTTCACAAGTCTTTACACAAAATATCTTCCAGCTATGGATCTTTCCTCCACCTCCGGATCTTTAATACACCCATCATTCTCGTCTCCTCAGCCTCTGTGGCCTACGAGATATTCAGAGCCCATGACGTGAACGTCTCCTCTCGGGGTGTTCCTGCCATCGATGAGTCCCTCTTGTTTGGATCATCTGGCGTGATCAACGCTCCTTGTGACGATTACTGGAAGTTCATGAAGAAGCTAATGGTCACAAAGCTTCTCGGACCACAAGCGCAAGAGCAGTCGCGAGGCATCCGTGCAGATGAGATAAACCGTTTTTACAGGAAGTTGCTTGATAAGGCGAGGAAGAAGGAGAGTGTTGAGGTGGGTAAGGAAGCATTGAAGCTTGTTAACAACATCATGTGTAGGATGAGCATGGGAAGGAGGTTTTCAGAGGAGGATGGTGAAGAAGCAGAGAGGCTTAAGGGTTTGGTTACCGAGTGGAGCGGCTTGATAAAGAGAATGTTCTTGGCAGTCTTGTTCCGTAGACAGCTAGAGAAGCTTGGAATCTCACTATTCAAGAATGAAATAATGAGGGTTTCCAATAGATGTGATGAAATGCTAGAAAGGGTTCTAGTGGAACACAAAGAGGAACAACCAGACAAGGAGGATCAAGGAACAGATATGATGGATGTGTTGTTGGCAGCAGCTTATGAAAACAAAAATGCTGAGTACAAGATCACTAGGAACCACATCAAGGCGTTTTTTGTGGTACATGTTCCTTTCATAACGGGAATTTGTTGAAAATCATGTCAAAATAAGAAACATGTTTTTTAATGGCAGGAGCTTTTGTTTGGAGCCATTGACACCTCTTCAACAACAATAATGTGGGCAATGGCTGAGATCATCAACAACCCCAACGTCCTTGAGAAAATGAGAGAAGAACTCGATTCCGTTGTAGGGAAAACAAGGTTGATTCAAGAAACAGATATACCAAACCTCCCTTATTTGCAAGCGGTCGTCAAGGAAACACTAAGGCTGCACCCGCCTGGGCCTCTCTTGCCAAGAGAATTTCAAAAAGAGTGTGAGATCGGAGGATTCTATATACCGGAGAAGACAAGACTTGTAGTTAATGTTTATGATATAATGAGAGATCCTGATCTTTGGGTAGATCCTCTTAAATTTATGCCAGAGAGGTTTCTAGCTTCTTCAAAATCAGGCAAAGAAGATGAGAGAAAAGAGAAAGTACTAAAGTACCTTCCCTTTGGTAGCGGAAGGAGAGGATGCCCTGGCTCAGCTCTAGGTTATGTCGTAGTGGGAACCGCAATAGGAGTTATAGTGCATGGCTTTGAGTGGAGAATTGATGGAGATAAAGTCAATATGGAAGAGGTTATGGAAGGGGTCATCCTAACCATGGCTCATCCTCTTAAGTTCACTCCCGTTACTCGATATGTACCATTGCCTTAGAAATGAAACTGAATCCCATATATTATAAGGGTCTAGCTGATCCTTAAAAGTAATAAAGAGAGCTTGTTGTTTTTGTTCATGTTCATATTCTATATGAAATTGATGGAAACATCCAAAAAACACAACTCTAACAAAAAGAAAGATTAAGGGCTTCTTTGATCGCACACTGTTTTGGTTCCATACCAAAGCGTCTGAAGAAATCACTCTACTAATCTAGATGCACCTTATCTTGATTCTCTTGTTCGGCAAGAAACTAAGTAGTATAGTAAAAGATCAAGTGATATTTTTTCTTTTAAAGATAATCTATTTTTTGGCCACTGATATTTAAAAAAAGAATAGATACTTGAAAGTTCTAAATCTGAAAAATACTCCATTGGATGTAACTTTTTAATTGAATTGAAAGTTCTGAATCCGAAAACCTGTGTATTTTTTTTTATCGTTGGATTGTATTATTAAGTCTTCAAGGCAAAGAGTTCTAAACAATGAGAACCAACAAAACAACATAGAAAAGGAATACACCAGTAGGGATCCAAAATAAACTAACACATCTATTTTGCATATGGATGACTAAAGATTTTTTTATATAAAAGCTTTATATTTGCTTCTAGAATAGATGAATTTCAAAGGAGATCTTCGTATTAATCCAAAAGCACCAGACTTCAGAGTGAGTTGAAAACGATTGTCATTCTCTTTTTATTACTCCAGTAGGAGCCACCGAGATAAGACAACTCTTTATTTTTCTCTATTAGCAGAATCAAAGAGATTACCGTTCCATAGAACTTCATGCCTTTCGAAGTAACCATAGTTTGCAGCAAGAACTCCATCACCATCGAATGAAAAACCATCAACGATTGAAGCCGGTAAGACTCGTCGCCACCATCCGCAGTAGATCTGTCAATTATCTTTTCTAAACAGTTCAACTGAACCAAAAGTTTTGTCTTTCCAAACCAATTGGAAAAAGCCATACAGAAGAACAAAAAACTTTGCCAGATTCAAAATAAATTGGCAATAAAACAACGACTGGAAACAAAACAGATTAAAGAAAGAGAAGCAAAACGAATTAAACAAGCCGATGTCAGAGCTGGAGAAGCCTCCGATCATCGGCTTAAAACTATGAAAATTTTCTTTTTTTCTCTCTTAACGACTAGAAAACCTGTGTATCTCTCTACAGAGAAATCTAAACCACATTAAATTAATTATTTGTAGGAGAATACACCCCTCCCAACAAAAACTCTAATAGATAGTTGCAATAAAAGTGCTCTAGATTGTTATTCTAGGCTCTGTTCGGAACTACTCTAAGCGCTAGTCGGACGATAATTCTGGGCTAGCGAATTGCCAAAAGATACGGGGATTAAATGGAGTATATACAGAAACTAATTTTTATTATTTTAATTATAACTATATATTAATAGGAGTGAAAACTAGACGAAGAAACAACTTAGGCCAGTGGTTCGAGATTCATTTGCTGCAGCAAGAGGTACAATTCTCCTCTGGTGAAACATTTCTTTTGTTTTAAAATGCGCAAGTCAGGAAAAAGAAAATTAAAAACCAACTGAATTTGTCCCAGTCAATGTAGTCAAATTGTGGCAGTTCTTCACTGTCCTAAAATACTATTTATAACATCTATTCACTTCACATATATAGTGAATACATTTTTAACAGTAAAGTAACATTAGTAATCTTTATAAATTGAGTCATTCTTAATTTTCCCTCTCTTTCATTTTTTTGTCCTTTTATCTTTTGTTTATACCATCGAGTTTTAAATCTAAACTAGTTATAGACCCGTTTTTGAAAATGCGGATTTGTTTTCGAAATCAAATAAATTATTTTAAGTTACTTTCTATGTATGATAGTATATAGATTTGGGTATATTTATTCAGAACCGTGAACCGAACCATACCAAATTAAAAAAAACGAAACCAAAAAACTAATTTTATAAATAATCAAGCAAAGCATATATCTCTTGAACCAAAAAATAAAACAACACCGAGAACCAAATGAGTACCTAAATATTAAAAATACAAATTATATATTTACAAATATTTAATTATATTTAATTCCTAAATAACCAATCCTAAAATACTATTTATAAAACAAAATTACCCTGAAAACCAAATTAGCTGGATACTTTTCTCCAAAAATAATAAATTATCTGAATTATCCGATACTTTATCCAAATAACCCAAATTACTCGATTTTTAAACTAAAAACTCCCAATTATTCGATACTTTTATCTATAAATCCGTATTTACCCAAAAACCAGAATAACCCGAAACTGAATTGGACCCACTTTTTGCAAAAAAAAAAACAAAATAAACCAACTGAAACGAAACCGAAGTTTATAAATACTTGAACGGTTCCTAAATTTCTAGAACCAAAAAACAAAATACTCAAACGAAAACAAAATTCTAAGGACTAATAGTGCATCTACATTTAGATGGTCTGAAGAAAGTATTCTATTTTTAAAAATTATTTAACTTCATTTAGTGGGGGTATATATGTGATTTATAGAAAAATTAAAATATTAAAAATTTGTTATATCTGATCATGATCCGCGGTCGAACTAGTAAATTCGGTGGCTGTATACAATAGGAACTGGTTTATGTTCTTCATGTAGAATTCTATAGAATTCCATTAGAGGTTCTACCAACTGATATGTTTCCACAAAATTTGGATTTAATGAAAACCTATTCATTAAAAATATGATAAAATCCAAAAACCCATCATTAACATGTGAACAACACGGTTGATCTGGAAAACCCCCAGAAAATCTTATAATGTGTTTTTTTAAATTGATTAAAGATCCGCTATAATTTATAATAGTACATAAAACTGAATAAACTATTTAATTTGTCAAAAACAAATGCATCATATTTATGTCATTCATTTTAATTTATAGGTTTTGTAATGGTCAACTAGACCTTGACCCGCCCGACCGGGCGGGTATTATTTTATGTTTTTAGTTTTTTATTTATACTAAATGATATATTTGTAATATTTAGACATAAATTTAGATTGGAAATTAATTTTATAGTTATAATAAAAATTAAGATTAAATGTTTAACAAAATATTTTGATATAAATTTTAAAATGTCTAATTAAAATAATATAAAGATTGGTCATAATTTTTTCCAATTCCAAAATCTTAACATTCTTTACAAAAATATAAATGAATAAAATATAATCTTGCGCTGTTGTTGTTTATTTCTATAGCTTGATCCGTGGCCGTGTAAATATTTGTTTTCACTAAATTTTTTCTTTGTACTACTGATAATATATATATATATATATATAGATAATTTATTATTCACCAAATTTTAGAAGTTAGCATAATTATAGGATAAGTTTCTGTGTTTTATAGGTATATTAAATATTTGAGAGTGATTATATGTTAGAACTTATTGTCAGCAAATATATTCTGTTTAGATATTGAATTTATTTTGGCTAAAGAAAAAAATTAATAATCATCTATTGGTATAGGTGATTTATCTCTATCATTGATTAAGTCATTAAAGATCAAATAAATAAATTTCTTCTATGTGAAGATGTTGTTTCCGATTTTTAAGGAAAAATCAGAGTAAAAAACATGCATTTAATAATCTAAAAAGATAAGATTTTTTTTATGAATGTTAATTAATAGGTTCAGTGGCATGGAAGTGTAATTAAAATTGAAAATTCAGGGGCATTTCCTAAGTGTACTTCTCTTTTAATAATAGAGATGATATTTTACCAAATTTAGTTTCATATTAATGCACATACTCAGTTCAATAGCAGTCATAGCTTTGGAGTATGGTAAGTGTAATTTACTAATTGTAAAAGGACCACTTCAATTTGTTAAAGGAGCAAATAGTTTAGTAAATCCATAATAAAAAGCCCATAATCACCTAAACCTAATTAACCTACAAATGGCAACGGTTAGTTTCTTAATTTTAGTTTTTTTTTTGTTATTTCACCAATTCTCCCTAAAAAATGGCAATATCAAAGAAACTCTCTTCTTTCTTATGCTTCTCTTTGCTCCCGTCTTTTCTTTACTACTAACCAAAGATATCTTAATCCGACCACATGGGGACTTTCTGCGACATATCATCTGGAAACTTCACTCGCAACTGAACTTACAACACAAATCTCAATACTCTTCTCTCCACTTTAAACAACCAATCCTCCCTCGGTAACTATCACAACCTCACCACCAGTCTAGCTGCAGACACAATCCATTGAATGTTCGTATGCACAGGGGAGGTCAAAGGAAAACTTGCAACTCCACTATGGTTGGAGGCGGTCAGTTGTGCATAAATGATTATTTAAAAATTCTTTAATTGTTTTTTAAAAGTTTATTTATTTTCAAAATTGCATATGTATCTTCACTACATTGATTTGAAAAATGACGTTTTAACATTAAGACCAAAAATAATATGACGTGATTTAATGAAAAATATGTCATTCCTAACACTATATGTTATGATATGTACACTTTAACGATAAAAATATTTGTATGGTAAAATTTCTAAAGTAAGATATAGTTAAATTTGGTTACATACCATAATTTAAATCAAAAGAAGTATTATTATTAAAATATTTAAAATATAATATGATTACAAGTATATTTTTCCATTTTAACTTATGAATAAAGTTAACAATCTGTATAAATATCTAAATTTCGTCAAAATTAATTATGTTTATATTAACAAAAAAATAATATATTTTATTAGAATATAAAATTTTAAATTTAATTAAATATTTAAACCATAAATTACAATATATGAAAATATACTTAACAATTATTATAACTTTTTATGTATTATAATTTGGGATATAAATGAATACCTTCTAAGTTCTAAGTTCTAACTAAAGACTAGATATTGATCCGTGCGACCGCACGGGTATTTATTTTATGTTTTTAGTTTTTTGTTTGTATTAAATGATATATTTGTAATATTTGATCATAAATTTAGATCGAAAACTAAATTTTTGCAGTTATAAAAAAATTAAAATTTTAATAAAATATTCTTATATAAATTCAATTATCATAACTAAAATAGTATAGGTGTGGATCATAATGCTTTCGAATTCCAAATATTTGGAATTTTTATTAATATAAATTTGTTAAGAAAATAATCTCACTTGGAATTTAATTTTAAATTTTATTTTGGGTGTACTAAATGTTATATTTGTAAATATAATCATATTAAATTAAGTAATTTAATAATTTTGCGTTTAACGTAAAATGTATCACCGATACTGGAGATCACCTAAATAAATCTAACATTTATATGATTAGATGTATCAATGTATGTGTAAGATATATAGCAAACAAAGTTTTCGAATGATAAGTATGATGCATTAGTTATAAAATTTGTAAGAAAAAAATAATTTTTAGACTTTTAACAAATTTGTGACATATAAAAATTAAGATTAAAATTTGTAAGAAAATGAAATGTAATATAATATATATTTGATCTAACTGCCAATTTATTATAAATGGGCTTACGTGTTCAATAATTTTCAGATTGGATTTTGACAATTAGTTTTATAATTACTGTAGACTGATGAAAAAGTCAATGGAAAATAATTTTTCGAAAATAAATAAGGTGATTATGTTTCTATATCTTGTAGTAGGGTGGGCGTTCGGATGTCCATTCGGGGTTGATTCAGGTCTCTTTGGGTTTTAGGTTTTCGGGGTGAAAGGTCTTAGTCTCATTCGGGTATTTATAATTTCGGTTCATATTCTGGTTCGGATAACTCATTTAAATTGTTTAAAAAAACTTAAAAATCTTAAAATATAAAGTAAAAAATATATATAAAAAATAAATTTAAATAATGTATGCCAAAAACTTAAACTTAACATAAAAATTGATTTGGTTCGAATATTAAAAGATAGTGATGGCACAATAATTTTCCTACCATACCATATGCGATTTTTATTATCATTAAATGTGATAAATTTAGAATTAGGAAATGTATTTATTAAACTGAAAAGACATCAATTAATAAAACTATAAATAATTTCAAAATTAATTTAAGAGATTAGGAAAGTTAAATTTTATATTTGGATAACACATTAACTCAACTGAAAAAGACAAACATTAAAATAGGTAACTTAATTAATATTAGAAGATCACATTAACTCAACTGAAAAAGACAAACATTAAAATTAGTAATTTATTTAATTCTCAGTGGCATAGTAGTGTAAATAACTTTGAAAATTTAGAGGCAATTTATATGTGTACTTTTCTTTTAATAATATAGATAGTATTACATTTTTAATGTGGATAATTTATTTCTTTTGTTTAGAAACATACAATGGGGTTAGACCTCTTAATAAATTTCTATTTATGATTGCTGGAATGAGCTTTCTTAATGAGTCATAGATGCAAAGAATTCAATTAATGGGCATTTAAGCCAAAAAACAAAACACAAAATTGCCATTAATGAGAATAAATTTTTCTTTTCAAAATGTATGATTATTATTGGAAAATTTGACATTTTTATTAAAGAAAACAGATTTTTTTTTGTTTTAATAGTATATATATATTATAATAATATAATTTATTAAAAATAGCACATAATTTTTTATAATACTTTTAAAAATTAACATTAATCTATATAATATTATTCTACTAATTACAAAATTAATTTATTTATCAGTAAATTATATTTTTACTTTTATTTTGATAGATTTTTTTTCACAATATATTTTCGTATAAATAAAAATAAAATTTATAGTTAACATTGTATTTTATAAATATATTTTTAATTATTAAGATTTTTTTTGAAAATTTATACATTTGATTGATTAACGTAAATAATTAAATATATCAAATTTAATAATAAATTAAATTGTTATGCTATGGGTTTTTAAGAGTAGAGATAAATAGTGACTGTATTTTAATAGAATAAACTAGTTGTGATATAAGTTTTTTTTTGACAACAGTTGTGACATAAATAGATATGTCATCTTGATGAAATTATAGGTAAATAAATGCTTCTGGCAATCTATTTTATATCAAAATCATTAGTAATAACGATGTCTATATAGTAGTATACCAAGAATGTGTTATATCTGGCTATGCATAGTCATGTAAAATGATAACTAACGATTTCTATAGTATGTTTGTTAAAACCAATGTATAATAAATGATTATAATATGGTGCTAGTCTAAATAATATAATTGATAACTAAATCATATCAACAATTCCTTCAAGTTAATAGAATTTATTACAGGAGACAACAAAATTAAAACGAAAAAAGATTAGTAAACGTTGGTTTGATAAAAGTCATTATATATTGTCTACCACATTTCTGATTTGTTCACATAGATGAGCACAAACTTATGTACTTTTCAGAATAGTAGTACCTAACTTAATTTGGTTGATATAATAGAATTAAGTTATGAACATTAAATGTATATAATGGATTAGGTCTAATTAATAGATCCAACAACATTTCACAGCAGATTATTAGAATAATTCTCTTTTAGTAGTATAGATAATTAATCAATGCATATCAGATCAGATGCTTATATATATATATATATATGTATGTAACATGGACTTGACAATGAAACCGCGAGACTTCAATTTGGTTAAAACATTTGATCTGAAGGATATATAAAAAGGATGTCTTATTTGCCTATAGGGGTAGACAGATTTTGTTTTGTGTGAAACATATTAGGCCAACTATTTAAAAAAACATAGTAGGACACTATAAGCATGCAATCAAGAATTTAAGGCAACTAGATAAATCAATTATAAAATTTCTTCAAAAAGAACTAAATTTTTTTTTTTTTTAACATCAAAACAACTAGATAAAAATTGAAATATAAATAATGAATAACTGATGCAATGATCCAAAACAGGATTGTGGTAGTTGAGCGGTAGGCGAACTATCACCACTCATCATATACATCATAATTAATTTTCCGGATCCATCCCTAGATTATCTCACGTGAAACACATGAGTGGTCCATGATGTTTGGATTCAATCTCTTTCGATCCAGACTATTAACATTCCCATTCTTCATTCATCCATCTCTGAATAATAAACATATTTGAAGAGCTTTTGATATCCCAACATTTTAGGTGATTCACGGTCGTTCTACATGCAACACTGCAACTTTATTTAATTCATCCACTCAAATATCAAAGTTTTTAAATCATTAGAAATTCAGTTTATCCTTCTTTCTTATCCTTACATGTCTCCACCATTATCTTTAGACCATCTCAAATAATTTACCTTATTTTTCACTCTAAAATAGAATAATTCTATAATAGAGTAGTGAAAAATAGAGTGATGAACAAAAAATAAACAACTTACTCTATATATAGGATAAATCCATTTTACTCTATTAGAAAGTGATAAAAATAGTATACCAAAAATGTGTTATATCTATTTTATATCAAAATCATTAGTAATAACGATGTCTATATAGTAGTATACCAAGAATGTACTTAAAATGATGATTAACGATTTCTATAGGTATGTTAGTAGAAATTGATGTATAAATGATTATAATATGGTGCTAGTCTAAATAATATAATTAATACCTAAATCATATCAACAAATCCTTCAAATTAATAGAATTTATTATCTTATAAAATTATCTACGGACATGTAGTCGATTCATGTTACAGGAGACAGCAAAATTATAACATAAAAAAGATTAGTAAACGTTGGTCTGATAAAAATCATTATTTATTGTCTACCACATTTCTGATTTGTTCACATAGATGAGTACAAACCAATGTTCAAAATTGCGCTAGGCGTAACGCGTTCGGTTGGGTAGGGCCTAGCGTCGAATCAATTAATCAGTGATTATACGGAGATTAATCGGGGCGTAATTTTGAAAAAAAAATATTTTTAAGGTTTAATATAAGATTAAAGAAAAGATTTGATTTGTTGCAGTAATTCTGGATTTCTTAAACCCTCAATTGGGCTATGTCCATGGGCTAAAGGTCCATATTTTACTTTTACTTAGTTTAATGAAAGGATGAAAAAGTCATTTTGCATTTCATCTCCTTCAACGTGACCTGCAGCCCTAAAAAATACGCAGACATTCACCTTTCCACCATTTTTTTCATCATTTTCTTTCAGTTTTCGTCAAGGATTTACACAAACCTTATAGATCTAAGATAAGTACAACAGGTATTAAACAAAAACGAAGGCGAGAACAAGTTTTCACAACATTTCCGAGTTATTGGCCGAGTTGGCCCAACTCGCGGCGGTACTCTACCGTGGAGCGTTTTTCCGCCGGTTAATCGGCTGCGTACGCCGCGTTTTCGAACAGGGGTACAAACTAATGTACATTTCAGAATAATAGTAACTAACTTTGGTTGATATAATAGAGTTAAGCTATGAACATTAATTGTATATAATAGATTAAGTCTAATTAATTGATCCAACAACATTTTACCGCAGATTTTTAGAATAATTCTCTTTTAATAATATAGATGATTAATCAATGCATATGGGATCAGATGCCTATATATGTATATAACAAGGACTTGACAATAAAACCACAAGACTTCAATTTGGTTAAAACATATGATCTTAAGGATACATAAAAAAGGATATCTTTTGTTCCTAGGGGTAGAAAGATTTTGTTTAGTGTGAAACATATTAGGCCAACATGCTTAAAAAAACATACTAGGACACTATGCGCATGCAATCAAGAATTTAAGGCAACTAGATAAATCAATTATAAAATTTCTTTTAAAAAAACCAGATCTGTTTTTTTTAACATCAAAAACAACTAGATAAAAATTTAAACGCTAATATAATAATGAATAACTGATGGCGAACTAGCACCAGTCATCATACACATCATAATTTATTTTTTTGATCCATCCCTAGATTATCCCATGTGAAACACATGAGTGGTCTTTGATGTTTGGATTCGATCTCTTTCGATCCAAACTATTAACATTTTCATTCTTCATTCATCATCCATCTTTGAATAATAAGCAGATTTGAAGAGTTTTTGATATCCCAACCGTTTTAGGTGATTCACAGTTGTTCAACATGCAACGCAGCAATTTTATTTAATTCATTCACTTAAATCCATGTTTCCACCATTATCTAAGATCATCTCCAATAGTTCACCTAATTTTGTACTTTAAACTATAATAATTCTATATTAAAATTGTGATATATTTTAATAGTATTCTACTTTAGAAACAAAAATAAAGTGATGAACAAAAACAAACAATTTACTTTATTTATTGGATAAACCAATTTTTATTCTATTAGAAAGTGAAAATAGTACTATATCATTGGAATATTTTTAGTCTCAATTATATTTTAGAATAGAAAATAAAATGTGGTTGAGGATGGCCTTATCCAATCCCATTTAACTTTTATTGATCACCCGCTTTGGGGTCAACAACATTTATGTCTGATAGTTGAATTTTTTAAATAGCAAATGACAAAAGACATGATTGTGATGGCTAAAAACTATACAATAATAACATATGTTGTCAAAAGTGGACGTAGAATAGAAAAGTCATGTTTGTAAGACTTGAATGCAAACAAATAATTCAATTTTGTAGGGAATAAAACTTTGAAATTTTTTTTTATATTTTCTTGAAACTTTTTGATGCATTAATTTACTAGTGGTGACTTTTTTTCTTTGGGTTAAAACCAAAAACAAATAAATAAATTTATATTAAAAATAAAACCTCTCTGAATATTAAAAATCAAAAATTTTATTTTATTTTAAAATTAGAAATAATCATTAGAGTAAAATTTATTTCTTTTCTTATGAAAATATTTTCAAAAATATAAACTACAATAAACCATTTAAATGAATAAACTCGATTAAACTTAAAGTCTATAAACAACAAAATATCTTAAGATATGAATCATGATTGATGGTTTTTATGTGTTTTCAAAATAAAATAGATAAATAAATAAAAAAATGATAAGAAAGAGAAAGTAAAGAAAACAAGAATGAGATATTGTTTAAAATGTTTTTTGTAAGTGTAAGAGACTAATATGTTATATGTATCTTTGTGTGGTGCATTTTAGATATAAATTTAATTACATAAATAAATTATTTATTTATTTTTTATATATCTAAAAATAAAACTATTTAAATTATTATATAAAGATGTCTTGGAATTCTATTTAAAAACTCATCAGATATTTCTTCTATATATTTTTCTTTGTAAATATGATATCGTTTAAAATTTTCATACAAACTAAAAGTAATTTAATATTTAATTTAATTATTATTTGAATATGAAAAATATGTAAAATAAATTTATTTTAATAAAATAAAATATATAAATTTATTAAAATTATATTAAAATCATAAAATGATATTTAATTTGAATTGAAAGGAATAGATGACTGTGACATAATTAAAATATTTTTGTCTTAGCCGTATAACACAACATGTGGAACATAGTCCTACCAATAAGTCAATAAGCAGTCACATCCTTCTGACATAGAAATTAACTAGTAGGGACAACTAGTCCTACATAGAAATCAAATCTTGTCGCAGAAGCACCCTTAAGTTACTGATTAAAGTCTAAAAGCTTGGGGTTCGATCCTATACAATGCATTTCTTTAGATTATTACAAAATGCAAAACTTACCAGAGACTTTAGAGTATTGCAGAATGCAGACAGAACTGTTTGGTTAGCTGCTGAGGAGAGAGAATGTTTTACATGCATAATCATCGATCGATCTAAGTGTTTCACACAGAGATTTATCGTGGAATTGTTTTTTTTGAGAAAGATTTATCGTGGAATTGTTCATCAGTATCACATACGTTGATCATGCTATATTCATATACGTTGTAGGTAACCGATTGTGCTATATAATATAATTAGAGATTATATAATGTTGTAATTTTTATCCAAAATTAAGAAAGTTCTGATCTGACTATACTTTAGGAATAAAATTCTTTTGCTTTCCATCATTTCAGTATTTTTTTTGTGGTTTATAGACCAATTATGTTTCAAAATATAAACAAAGTTCAAAATTGTTATTTTTCAAGAATATCATTTTTATTTTTTATAAAAATGGTTGTAAAATGTTTTAGACTATATACAGATATACAAATATATCTTTGTATTTGATTAGAATTTTCTATGCAGAATCGGTCCTGATATTTTAAAGGCTATAAATAATTTAGTAAACGTTTTTATATAAAAAGTTTGTATAATTTGAATACCTATTTATATGTGAATTACTTTTTACATATTTCTATGTAAATTATTTTTAACTTTTAAATTTATAGACCATTATTTCACTTTGCTATGTTTAGGTGGTAAATCTATATAAAGTCTTTAATAACATAGGGAAGGTATTGTGCTCTACTTAGTATACACAACTCGGTTTATCACATAATATTTAATAAGTACAAAATTTTCATGCAAATGTGAAACAGTTTATAGTTTGAAATAGAAAAATATTCTAAAAAAAATTATAGCATAAAACATATGAAATATTTTCAAAATGATAATAACAAATAAATGTTTATAATAATAATTGTTATCAAATTTTTATAAAGTTACGTTAAAATGCACAAACTTATAGAAATTGTATAAATCTAGTTTTAAATTGATATAAAATACTGTAACTTAATTTTATGATCTTAGATTTTAAAATAGTGATATTCTTTATTTTCCGAATGTTCCAAAAATTGATAAGGTCAATTTTATCAATATCTTAATACCTTCCAACAAGATCATATGTGATAAACACATGCATAAAAATTAGATTAATTTCAAATTATCAGTTTTATACCTAGCAATTAGGTCATCAGTAACGTTTATATTTAATTGTCGTATTGTGGTGTTATCATCAGCCTTTTATATAGCGTTTTATATCCAGCCTTTGTGGAATCAATGATTTTTTGACTAAAAGCGTGAATCAATGATGTTAATATTCAACCGTATGGTTATTCAAATAGTAAGAGATAAAAACATCTGATTACGATTTTTAGAAGATAGTCGCAGAATAAATTTTGAACTTTTTTGAATAATATACTCCCTCCGTTTTTTTATATTTGACGTTTTACATACTTTCACACCAAACAAGAAATGTTGTAGAATACCTTTCCTAGCCTCATTCATTAATTAATGCAAACATTTCTATTCGTTAAAAAGAATAATATGAAGGGTAAGTGAAGTCATTACCACTATATTTCACCTAGTTTTTTTGGAAAACGTCAGGTATATTGGTACAAAAGAACAGTTCTAAAACATCATTTATATCCGAACAGAGGGAGTATAACATTTTATTTACAAAATTATTTTCTAACTTTCATATATTTTATTATAATAATAACGATATATTTTAATTATATATAAAATATTTATTAACAATACTAGTTATATATTTTAAAAATATTACAAATTTTGAAATGCAACCATATAGTTATATATTTTATAGCATAGTAAGCTTGTTGATCTTAAGATTTATGTTTGTGATTGAAACATATGCACAACTAAATAACTAATTCAATCTTACTAGAATTTAAGTTTTGAAATAAAATTTTGTTTTCTTCCTAGTCTTATGCATAATTATATAATAATAATAATTGAAATACAAGTTTGTTTCAAACATATGCATAATTCTTACTTTGAATTTGAAAATGGTTGAAAAGTTTTCTTTGGCTAAAGCAGAAAAAGGGTACAGTTTGTATATTTCTTAATGAAGGTTTTAAATAGTTATTTAAAGTAAAATATAGATAATTGTTGGAGTAAATTTCCTTTTTATTTTTATATTACTCTATTTTGAATTATAAAAGAGAGAAACCATTAAAGATAGAGTTATTTTTGGGTTCACCCTTGGTGAACCTTTAGATTCACCAACCAATAGGAATCAAGTATTTCATAATCAATATTTTTTTAAAAAGGAAACAAAATATTGTCAAATTATATTATGTTTTTAAAATAAATAAACTAAAAACAAATAAAAATAATAGTAGTTACAAAAAATGATTTAAAAAATATTTTTAACATCGTAAAAAAAACACTAAACCCTAAACTCTAAATCCTAAACCCTAAACCTTGGGTATATCCTAAAACCTTGGGTACACGCTAAACCATTGGATAATCTTAAACTCTAAACTCTAAACTCTAGTATATGCAAAAAATAGATATTTTAATGTCGTCATCGAAATAATAAACCCTAAACCCCAAACTATAAATCTTAAACCCTTGGGTAAACCCTAAACACTTGGATAATCCTAAATTTTAAATCAAAAACATTAAACACTAAAACACTAAATCTTAAAAATACTAAACCCTTAATCATAAACTCTTTTTATGATTAAAGATTTGGTATTTTTTAAGATTTAGTGTTTAATATTTTTAATTTAGATTTTAGTATTTATCCAAGGGTTTTAGGATTTAAAGTTTAGGGTTTAGGGTTTAGTATTTTAATGACGGAGTTAAAATAATTTTAGTTTTTTTTTGCATATATTACTATTTTTATTTATTTTTAACATTTTTTATTTAAAAATATAATATAACTCAATAATATTTTGTTTCTTTTCTAAAAGATATCAATTGTAAAATGACTGATTTATATTGGTTGGGTTAACCTAGAGGTTCACTTTAAGGGTGAACCCAAGAATAAGTCGATAACATAAACCATTAATATTAAATGTTGGATGACTAACATAATTTAATACTCATTGCCATAAAAGAATTCCAATACATGTTGAACATAGTGCCACCAATAAGATAATATATTCTGTATCTTCAATTCCACTCCATATTTTATTACAAAATGGAATAATAAATAAAAATTTACTCTAAATAAACTAAGTTTTTATTTTTTTGTTCATTACTCAATTTCAAATCAATTTTAAATATGGAGTATAATTGAAAATGCTCTAAGAAAGTAACACACATTTAATTTATGCAACTCGCATGGCTGTGAGGTTCCCACGGAGTATGTGTCATTATGGCCCATCCTTTTCAGTAGAAAAGGCGGATCGTTTGCATTATTATTGAGGGTTTCCACTTTCCAAGTTACCGCTTGAAGCTAAGAATGGGAGGCTTATATTTAGCGGTTCTCACGTCCAAGTGGAGGCTCCACAACTTAATCACCCATTCAATAAAATTATTAATTTTGATGCATTTGGCAGAGGACACACCATAAACAGTAAGACAGTCCTTATCATGAAGAAAAATCAAGAACCACAAGTGGATCAAAGTATACTTGCTATTTGAAGTGTAACAAGTGGTCCATTATTTTTTTTCTAAGAAAAACAACATATAATGATAACAATACTAATTAATGTAATTACATTAAGTAAATATAATTTATAGTAATTTTGTTTGTCAGGAACATAAATCATTTATAGTAATAAAATATTAAAATAATATCTTCACACTAAATGTAACTTGATATTACTATTTACATTTTAAGTTTAACGTATTTAAGTTTAAAACTCAAAATCTCTCTATATATATATGTTTAAACTAATCTTCTATAATATTAATAAAAATAAATTTATTACATTTATAAGTTATTTATCGATTTTGATATGTAACTCATTTACTGAGTAAATATCATATAAGTCCATCTTAATTTTTTATTGTCTTTTGATTTTCTTTGAACGTTGAGTATTGTATTTACGATGTTATCAAAAATATTCTTTTCGATATACATCATATCAAAATTGTGGCGTAGAAAATATTATTTCAATATGGTAACTCTCAAAATATATTTCTATCGTGTAAATTGTATGAATCCCATAATCATCAGGAATATTCTCCTTATTTTAAAATGTTTTTAAGATAAAATTTCTCTTCTCTCATAAATTTTTCGAAAATTACATGTGTTTTATGAAAAAAAATTGTTCTCGTAAAATTATTTTGACTGTACGACGAATTTGTTTCTTTAGGTAAACGTCTTGTTATGTCTTCATAAAATTATGAAACCATAATTCCTTGTAAATGTTCCTCATTTTACAGATGCTTTCTTGTAGTGATTATTTGAAATAAAAACTTCATATCACTTAATTTATAACTTATAAGCTGTCTATTTCACTTATATGATCTTCTTTTAATTTGTTTGGGTTTTGGTCTTGAATGTATTAATTTATACACTTACATCTTTTAATTTTGACTTAGACTAGTATATTTCGAATATTAAACATATTGTATGACTTGGTTAACAAATAATTTCTAAGAATTTTGAAATTTTATAAATAATCAAGTGAATTTTTTATTATTTTAAAATAATTAAAAAAAATATTTGCTATTTATATCAGATTAAATTATATTTTGTTAGATCCCATTGTCTTACTCATGCCTAATGCATTTCCCAAACACATGTATTATCAGACTTTTCTTTACAAAATAGGGGGAACTTTTCTTTTCACATGGGTCATATGACCGCCCTGGTTCTATGCTAGCTCCCCCACTGTGTATTTTATCAAGCATTTGCCAAACATGTTTTAATGATGTCTTTAAATATTTTTGTAATAAAAACTTCATATCACTTAATTTATAACTTATAAGCTGTCTATTTCACTTATATGATCTTCTTTTAATTTGTTTGGGTTATGGTCTTGAATGTATTAATTTATACACTTACATCTTTTAAATTATATTAAATGTGAAATACTATTTTAACATATAATATAATTTATATAATTAAATTATATTTTAAATGTGAAATACTATTTTTAAAAATATTATTTATATTTATTTTAGAAATCAAAATTTCATTTTCTAGATATAAAAATAATTTAATGATATTATTAAATCAAATAAATAAACTAATTATATATTTTTCTTAAATTTATAAATTGTAAATGCAAATGTTCTTTCAAAAGCTTCACATGAAAGCATTTACCAGAGAACATTGGGAGAGCATTAGCATTTAATAAATGATTTTTTAACAAATGTTGATTGGATAATGTAGAGCATAATGCTAATGCTAATGTTCTACCAAACAAGACCTTAGACCGTCTCCAATGTATTTTGCTATTTTCACTTCTAAAATAGGAGAACTCTATAAAGAGGTGAGATATACTCCAATGTATTCCCTTAAAATAGCAATCTCTAAAATATAAAGTAAAAAAATAGAGGAATGCTATTTCTTCCTCTATAAATAGAGGAAAAAATAGAGATCTCTATTATAGAAAAAGAAATATATGTGGGTTGAAGTAATTTCACCTCTAAATGCTATTATAGAGGTGAAAATAGCAATGAGTTGGGGATGCTATTAGACTAGTATATTTCGAATACTAAACATATTGTATGACTTGGTTAACAAATAATTTCTAAGAATTTCGAAATTTTATAAATAATCAAGTGAAATTTTTATTTTAAACTAATTTGAAAAAAAAACATTTTCTATTTATATCGAATTAATTTATAATTTGTTAGATCCCATTGTCTGACTCATGCCTAATGCATTTCCCAAACACATGTATTATCAGACTTTTCTTTACAAAATAGGGGGAACTTTTCTTTTCACATGGGTCATATGACCACCCTGGTTCTATGCTAGCTCCCCCACTGTGTATTTTATCAAGCATTTGCCACATCTGTTCAAAAATCTAGTTACGAAGTTTTTTGAATCGTAATTGGTGAGCACGTAGGAGAATACTGATAGCATATAATATGTGGAGGCTGAGGATCGGAGCGGTGGCTAGAGATGAACATCACTTGTTTAGCACCAACAACTACGTGGGCAGACAGACTTGGGAGTTTGATGCAGAAGCAGGCTCTCCCGAAGAACTAGCTGGGATGGAACAGGCTCGCCGGAATTTCTCGCTCAACCGGTCACGTTTCAAAACCAGTGGCGATCTCCTATGGCGTATGCAGGTGAGTGAGGTAGTCAATTTTTTAATTGTAAGCATATACTACTAGTAATACTAATATTTTGACTTTATTTGGACTCAAGTTTTTGAGTGAGAAGAAGTTTGAGCAAAAGATCCCGCGAGTGAGAATAGAGGACGCGGATAAAATAACGTATGAAGATGCCAAGAAGACGATGAGAAGAGGAATACTCTATCTTGCGGCGTTGCAGGCTAAAGATGGACACTGGCCTGCTGAGAACTCTGGTATCATGTTCTTGAACTCCCCATTTGTAAGCTCATGCTCTTTCTCCAACAGTTTATAAGGTTTCAATTTTACACATGATTATAGACCTTTTTTTGGAACACAACTTGCATTTAAACTAAAAGGTTCAAATTCCTCTAGAGGGAGCTGTTAGACTTTTACCAACCGCTTGTGTTACACAAAGATCACAGTGTGTTACACACGAGTTCGGAATAAGAAATAAGATAGACGCTTTAGGCTTATTCAACAAGTTACGAATTTTGTATACTTGTCTGGAAATATTTTGTCTTTATTGAAATTCTGTGATTATGTTTACAACAAATGATTGATCTTTATATATAGATCGAATCAATACTAAGAAGAGACACACCTCTTCATGAAGAGTTACAACTCTTTGTGTAATAACCGAATAATAACTAACTTATGTAAATGTATTAAGGAGAGATTAGATTATATAGTTTAACACTCCTCCTTAATCATATCTCGACTTGTAGTTCCTTTGACATACCTTAACACCCTTTTGGCTTCTTGGTAGTGTTTCATGCGAGGTGATGACATGTATCTTGAGAGATAGGCGCTTGCATACATCACATCCGGTCTTGATGCACACAAGTACAAAAGCCCTCCAACAATGCTTCTATACTTAGTCGGATCTCCATACTCCTTGTCATCTTCAATTTTTCCTCCTTTCCCTTGTGGTGTAAGTGGATTGCTTACACTCTTGCTGTCTCGCATCCCAAACTTGTATACAAGTTTGTTTGCATATTTTTCTTGTGAAAGAAATATGCCTCCATCGTCTTGAATAACTTCCATTCCAAGGAAGTAGTTCAACAATCCAAGATCCACCATCTCGAACTCCTTCTTCATGTTCTCCTTGAATGTGTTGATGATCTGAGTATTGTTTCCTGTGATGATTATATCATCCACATACAAACTTACGATCAACACATCTCCTCCTTGCTTCATGAGGTATAAGGCTGCATCATTCATACTCCTCTTGAAACCGTTGTGGAGAAAGTATGAATCTATCCTTCCATACCATGCCCTTGGAGCTTGCTTTAAACCATATAAAGCCTTGTGTAGCCTTAACACCTTGTGTTCCTTCTCATGCGTCACATACCCAGGCGGTTGTGTGACATACACTTCTTCTCTTAACTCCCCATTGAGAAAAGGTGACTTCACATCCATTTAATACAAACGCCACTTCATCTGAGCTGCATATGCGAGTATGGCTCTTATTGTATCATGTCTTGAGACAGGGGCAAACGTCTCAAGGTAGTCAACACCATATTCTTGAGAGAATCCTCTAGCAACTAGCCGCGCCTTGTGCTTGATGTGATTGCCATTTGCATCTGTCTTGATCTTGTAGATCCACTTCACACTTATCACATTCTTCTTCTTTGGCTTGTCTACTAGTTCCCATGTCTTGTTCTTCTCTATCATGGCGATTTTCTCATCCATTGCCTTTCTCCATTCCTTCTTACCACACGCTTCATCATAAGTGTATGGTTCTTCTTGTGCATGAAGACAAGCTTCTATTGCTTGAGCCGCCTCATCAAGGTCCACTCTTGGTGCCTTTTCCATGATTTCAATCATGGACTTGAACTTCTTTGGTGGCTCAGACGTTTCTCCATCTTCATAACTAGTATCATGATCATCATTTTGAATGAAAACAGGGCTAGAAGTACCTTCGGTTTGTTGAGTAGGCATTTGAATGTCTTCCATAGACAACTCCAGTGTCTTCCTGACTTCTTCTTGCCTTTTCCAATCCCACTTCTTGTTTTCTTCAAACTTTACATCTCTTGATACTTCAATCTTCTCATTCTCCAGAATGAAAACTCTATAGCCTTTGGATTGATTGCTATATCCAACAAAGACTCCACGCTTTGCCTTGACGTCTAGCTTTCTCCTCTTTTGATCTGGAATATGTATGTAGCATAAGCTACCAAACATCCTCATGTGTGACACATCTGGCTTGTGTCCACACCACTTCTCTATAGGAGTGACATCATCTTCTATTGCCTTTGATGGTAGACGGTTCTGAAGGTATGAAGCAGTGTATACCGCCTCTGCCCAAAACTTGAGCGGTAAGTCTTGCTCTGCCAACATCGATCTAGCCATCTCTACCAAGGTCCTATTCATCCTCTCTGCTGCACCATTTTGTTGTGGTGAATAAGGCAAGGTAACTTGCTTGTTGATTCCTTCTTCTTCACAGAACCGGTTGAATTCTTGTGAAGTGAACTCACCACCTCCATCTGATCTCAACGTCTTGATGGAACAATCCGATTGCTTCTCTACCATTGCCTTGAACTTCTTGAACAGTGAGAAGGCTTCTGACTTTTGCTTCATGAAGTATACCCAACACATGTGAGTATAATCATCTAAGAATAGCAAAAAGTACCTGCTTCCATCAATAGATTGGTGCTGCATCGGTCCACATACATCAGTATGCACAATCTCAAGCTTTTCTCTTGTCTTAGTTTGAGATTCCTTTGGGAAGCTCTTGCGTGATTGCTTTCCAAGCCTACACGCTTCACATGCTTCCTTCTTGACTTTAAACTTTGGTAACCCCTTTACCAAGTCTTTGTCTTGCATTTGTTGCAACCTTTTGTCGCCTACATGACCAAGTCTCTTGTGCCATGTCTCCATCTTGGCTTGCTCACTTGCGCTCATGGCTCCTTCTTCTTGAGCCGATCTCATCCTGATCTTGTAGCTTTTGTGAGTCATTGGGATATCCATTATCCTCCTGCCTTTTGCATCATCTATGATGCATCTCTTTTCTTGGAAGTTCACTCGGTATCCGCTTGAAACAATTTGTGGAACACTCAACAAATTTTTCGCCATACCCGGAACCAAGAACACATTTCTGATGGTCCTCTTGCCACCTTTGGTTATGACAGTGATATCTCCTTTACCGGCTGTCATGACCATGCTTCCATTTCCAATTTGTATTGGAACCTTGATACTCCTATCAAATTTTGAGAAATAATTCTCCTCCTTTGTCATATGATTAGTTGCTCCACTGTCAACTATCCAGACATCTTCCATCACTGTTGTTGCTGCTTCACTCGCACTGAACAACGTGTGATCTTCATTCAAGTCTTCTTCTTCAAGACTTAGATGTGCTTTCTCCTTTTTCTTTGAGTAGCACTGATTTGCAAAGTGGCCTAACTTACCACAGTTGTAACACTTCTTGTTACTCTTGTGATCCTTCTCTGGATCATCCTTCTTCTGTTTCTTCAGACACTCACTCTCATTGTGGTTGTTCTTCTTGCAGAAACCGCACCACTTCTTGCCTCCACGGCGCTTTGAGTTGTCGTGTGTGACACCAGAATTTTTCTGTTTAGCACGAGCATCGAATGCTCCTTCACTTGTGCTTTCTTCTCTTACAGCCAGCCTTGCTTCATGAGCCTTCAAGATCCCGATCAACTCTGCCATCCTTGTTGAAGTCAAATCGCTTGTTTGCTCCAATACACTGACTATGCTATCGAACTTGGCTGGGAGAGAGATGAGTATCTTTTGTATGAGTTGAACATCGGTCTTCTGCTCTCCATGATAAGTTAATTGATTTGACAAAGCAACCAACTTATCTGTGAAGGTCTTGACGTCTTCATCCTCATTCATCTTCAGATTCTCATACTCCCTTCGCAACGTTTGAAGCCGAATCAAACGAACCTGAGGAGAGCCTTCATACTCTGCCTTCAATGCATCCCACGCCTCTTTGGATGTTGATGCTGCTGCAATCCGTGAGAAGATCTCATCTGATACGGCAGTTTGCAAAATTTGCAAAGCCATCGTATCATTCGCCATCGCTTCTTCTCTAAGCGATCTCTCCCTCGTTGTCTCAGGGGTATCATTCACTTGTGCTGGTGGCACTGCCACGCCTTCTTCAACCACAGACCATAACTTCCTGGTCTTGAGAATGGTTGTCATCTTAATGCTCCAGAAGTTATACTTCTCCCCATCGAATATGGGTATAACTTGATTGTGATTTTGCATCGTCATCCTTCTTGATAAATTGTATGCAAAAATCCTCTATTCTCCACGCAAAGTGTTTCTCTCAATAGTGCTTTCTTCTTCGTCCTCTCAAACGTAAAGCTCTGATACCATGTTAGACTTTTACCAACCGCTTGTGTTACACAAAGATCACAGTGTGTTACACACGAGTTCGGAATAAGAAATAAGATAGACGCTTTAGGCTTATTCAACAAGTTACGAATTTTGTATACTTGTCTGGAAATACTTTGTCTTTATTGAGATTCTGTGATTATGTTTACAACAAATGATTGATCTTTATATATAGATCGAATCAATACTAAGAAGAGACACACCTCTTCATGAAGAGTTACAACTCTTTGTGTAATAACCGAATAATAACTAACTTATGTAAATGTATTAAGGAGAAATTAGATTATATAGTTTAACAGGAGCATGATTACAACAGACGCATCTAATAGGACCTGCTTTGCCAAAGGATTCCTTTATTGTTATTTGTACGTCGAATCCAAGAAATAGAAAGGAACACAGATTATAGACCTTTGTTTTTTTTTGGAACACAGATTATATATATAGACCTATTATGTTATTTTCACCGAGACTTCTTATTAAATGTGGAAACACTTATAATTGGACTGGCAAATCATCTAATTCCGTAAATTCACGTATATTAAACTTTTCTATTCAACTTTTTAATTCACGTATATTAAAATTTCTAAAAATTATGTTTTATCATTATTTAAAATAATATTTTTAATTTTGTTATTTAATGAGTTAAAAGACTAAAAGTAAAATTTCTAATGATGTTGGTGTTTTTCCATGACCGTGGAAAAAACAATAGTTCATATGCTTATACATAACTGGACACCTGGAAGAAATCTTCACTGTGGAGCATCGCAAAGAGTTTCTACGTTACATGTACAACCATCAGGTATCCATTTGTGCACTACACATTTAACCAATCAAACATATTGTAAGACTACGAATTTCCAATTTTAAAATTAATTAGTATTAACTGTAAACATCTATATCATATATATATATTATTGTTGAATCATCTCCCAAAAAATGCAAGAAAGTACAACCTAACTTATTGTATTTGCTTTTACGTGTAATAGGAACCTTCAAACAAGTTTCAAACATGTTACCGTTTCTCTGTCTCTCTGTCGTAAAGCATCATATCGACTTCATTACCCAAAAACCGTCTCTCTGTCAATCATGTTACCGTTTCTTAGTCTCAAGGAAAATGTTGATGCAGTATAGATTTAAGATAAATATGAATTATTTCTGTTTTGATTATTATATTTATTTGTATCATATTTTGGTTATTTAGATAGAGGTTTTTAAATTTATCATTAGGTGTTTGGTGTTTTATCTAATTGTAGGAGTTTTCATCTATAAATAGTTTTTGTAATCTTATTTCTTATTCAATTATATTGATACTGATATTTTATTAAGAACTTTTTAAGAACTGAGAAGAAGATTCTCGGTCATTGTTTTTGGTAGCTTCTTTTGGTAGATTGGTGAATCCCGTAAGACATTAATTCTTAGGTATCACAGACTATATAAGATTCACTGCATTTATCTATATTCCGCTAGTTCAAATGTCCTATCAGTTTTACCACAAATTAAACAAATTTAGATTAGAATTGTCAATAACGATGTTTGAACAAGAAGATTGTAGGATGTTTTTCTGAAACCCAAATTTCAAATACATATTGTAGATGGTTGCGCATCAATGTGTCAAGAGCCAGATCTGATCTTCATAATTAACAGAGTTTGGAAGCGAACCTAAACACAATATAGTTATATTAAAAAATATATTTGGTATTTTGATTAAAAATATAAAACATAGTTGCTAAAATCAAGTGATATAATATTCACGTTAGTTTTCAATTTATGTTTAAAAGGTTTTCTTAAGGTTTTTATTTTTTATTGATCTTTTAATGATTATGAGGTTTAGGTTTAGGTATTTAATTGTTTTGTTGGAGTATGCATACACCTTTAATTTTGTTACAGAGTTTAGGTGAAATGATTTAGGTTGGGTTCTTTTCACAAATATCCCAATCATATCCACTTTAACTCAAATATCCCAACACATATGCTTGAATATAGACATATTACATATATACTATACATGACTATAGTAGGATTTTGTAGAACGTAGATGGTGGGTGGGGAATAGACATAGAGAGCGACAGTTGTATGCTAAGCACGGTCCTCAACTACATCTGCCTACGGATTCTAGGAGTAGAACCAGACCAAGGAAGTACTTGTGCAATGGCTCGTAAATGGATTCTCGACCACGGTGGTGCTACTTATACCCCCTTGTTTGGGAAAGTTTGGCTTTCGGTACATTTATTGAACTAATTAAATCACCAAAAGATAATTATCATCATCGAGATTTGCCCTTAGTCTTGCTATTTTCATAGGTTCTTGGAGTTTACGATTGGTCTGGCTGCAAATCTATACCACCCGAGTTCTGGATGCTCCCTTCTTTTTCTCCTATTAATGGAGGTTGAATTTTGCGGCGGCTTTATTATTTTTCTTCATATGGTGAGATTGGCTCGCAGTTCGTTTGATATTTATACGTGCAGGTACCGTGTGGATTTATTTCCGGGAGAGTTTTATGGCATTGTCATACCTATACGGTAAAAAATTTGTAGCTACACCAACACCTCTTGTTCTACAGCTCCGCGAAGAGCTTTATCTGCACCCTTATGCCCAAATCGTTTGGAGCCAAGCCCAAAACCTATGCGCAAAGGTGAGTCTTTTGTCAAACAAACCATGGAATAACATTTCATGGTGCAAATGTTAGTTTAAGTCCAGTATAGGACGTGATTTTTTTTTTTTTTTTTTTTTTTTTTGGAAAAAGAAAAGTAATGTAAATCTCACGGACCAAACGCATACTTCATATAAAATACAAATCTTTGTTTCCTATTTAACTACATCCAACAATTCCGGTTAATTTTTGAAAACGTTTTATTGATTACAATGGGTATATATCACAATGTTGGTGTAAATGAGTGCAGGAAGATAAATACAATCAACAATCATATCTACAAGATTTGTTTTGGAAAAGTGTTTATAAGTTCTCTGAGAACATCCTAAACCGTTGGCCTTTCAACAAAATCATAAGGCAAAGATCTCTTCAAACCACAATGAAACTCATTCACTACCATGAAGAATCCACCCGATACCTTACCACTGGATGTGTGCCAAAGGTTGCACTCTTAAAATAATCCCTCTTCAAAATTTATACTTTTTGCATTTAATTTTAGGTAAATTATTATGTCTGATTTTTATTTAATCGAGAAGAAACATTTTGTGGTCATGTTTGATAGGTGCTTTGTATGCTTGCATGCTGGGTAGAAGAACCAGAGGGTGATTACTTCAAGAAACATCTTGCTCGACTCCACGATTTTGTATGGATTGGTGATGACGGTCTGAAATTCCAGGTTAGTTCTTTTGGGGATGGCAGTATGTCATCATATATAAACAGATGATTATACGTTAACTGAATTCAAATATATTTGAATGTGGATGTGGTTATATGCGACTGGCGGGCTCAAATTAACATGTGACTTGTGAGAGACGTGACATCACTGACATGTGCCGTGCGACAAGCACATTTATCGTAATTTTTATATTAATTCAAAAAAATATTTGAAATAATTTTAAAAGACTTTTCCATAAAATATCAAGTATAATGTGTGTTCAACTTTTGAGAGACAAAACTTGAAAACCCCAAATAATAATGCCGTTACATAACAAAATTAGATGATTCATCCATAGCAATTTGAACTTGATGTTTTAAATGAGCAGATTTGTGGTAGTCAAATATGGGATACAGCCTTCTCGCTCCAAGTTCTTTTAGCTGCAGATGACGATGATGAGATTATTCGATCAACGCTGATCAAAGGATACGACTTTTTGAAGAAATCTCAGGTAACAGAAAACCCACCTGGTGACCATCTCAAAATGTTTAGGCACATTACAAAAGGTGGTTGGAATTTTCCTGACAAAGATCAAGGATTGCCTGATTCAGATTGTACTGCTGAAAGTTTAGAGGTGGCTTCTCATAATTGATCATGAATTGATCCTTAATTAGTTTACAGTTACACCTTGAGGCTAATTATATATATGCATGTCTAGTGCTGCCTGATGTTCGAAACCATGCCGCAAGAGTTCATTGGTGAGAAAATGGATGTAAAGAGGCTCTACGATGCTGTCAATTTGATTCTCCATTTTCAGGTTATATATAAACATATCTTATTAATTAATACGCTTAAATAATTACTATTATCAACATTTTTATCAAATTTATAGAGCAAGAATGGAGGTGTAACAGCGTGGGAACCAGCGCCTGGGAAATCTTGGTTAGAGGTATCTTATATATCATTTTTCTATGTTTTCAAGATTATTGAGGAAGTGTGTATAACAAATGCCTAAACATAATCAATTAAATGCAGTGGTTTAGTCCAGTGGAGTTTATGAAAGACGCAGTTGTGGAGCATGAGTAATATATTTCTTAAGTATCTATATAGATGTAGAATCACTCTTTTTCTTGTAAATATATTAATTACGGTATAAACCGTCTTTAGGTTTGTTGAATGCACTGGGTCGGCACTAGTAGCAATAGCTCGGTTCATGAAACAGTTTCCGGAATACAAGAGAGAACAAGTGAAACATTTTATAAATAATGGAGTCAAATACTTGGAAAATCTTCAAATGTCGGATGGTTCGTGGTATGGAAGCTGGGGAGTGTGTTTCATTTACGGAACCTTCTTTGCGGTAAGAGGCCTGGTGGCTGCAGGTAAGACTTACAACGACTGTGAGGCTATCCGTAGAGCGGTTAGGTTCCTTCTTGAGACACAAAACGAGGAAGGTGGTTGGGGGGAGAGTTTTCTCTCTTGTTCAAAAAGGAGATACATTCCACTTAGTGGAAGAAACAAGACAAATCTTGTGAATACAGGCCAAGCGCTTATAAGTTTAATTTTGGGTGGTCAGATGGAGAGAGATCCACGTCCGGTTAATCGTGCTGCCAAAGTCTTGATCAATTCACAGTTGGAGAACGGAGATTACCCACAAGAGGTGATCTATATTATTGGGAGTGTTTTTCTTTGGACGCATCTTACATAATCATTATAGATTTAGAATTTTTTCATATCATAAATTATGATTTACGTTTGAGAGACTTATTAATTACTTAAATATCTGGTCTTCTCTCTTTTTTTTTTCAGGAAATGAGTGGGGTGTTAAGTGTAAATCTGAAGCTCCATTATCCTATGTATAGGAACATTTTCACTCTTTGGGCACTCACACATTACACGCAGGCTCTACGTATGTTCCAGTGAGCACTTCACTATTCATTCTATCTTTTTTTTTTGGTCAAACACTATTCATTCTATCTATACTTTTCTTTACGTAAGTTTTTTTCTCTTGGAATATTGGTCTTAAAGTCAAACATTCTTAATTTATGTAAACATATTTTTCCTATCTCTATGTTCTATGTATATAATGGGGCGCAACAATTTTATTTTCTACTTCGAAATATATAATATATTAAAGGTAATAACAATTCAATATGAATAATTTAACGAATCATTTTTTCAGTAGATATATCAGAATCCAAAGTTTGCTATTGCATGAGTTGAGTCATAGTTATTTGGGAATTAAACTTGTGATGTTGGTGTGTATTTGTAAGGGAAAAAGGTTTACACCATTCAAAAGAGATAATATTTGTAAACAAGCCACCAAAACTATGTGAAATCATTAAAATGTGAAAATATTTGTAAACAAGCCCCGAAAACTATGTGAAAATATTTGTAAACAAGCCACCAAAACTATGTGAAAATCAATTCTCAAAAAAAAAAATACTACGTGAAATCATTAAAATGTCCCAAGTCCTTGTTTTCCCCTTTCTTGAATATGCACGGCTCTGCTCTCAGCACGATATACAATGTCTTGTGAAAGCTCATCCTTTGTTGTCAGGTAATATGTCCATGCCTTAGTTTGCCTATAGAAATTTTGGTGAATGATCTTTAAAATCGAGTTTTAATTAATGATAACAACAACAAACACACAAAACATGGTAAAGGATTGTAGTCATGTAGATATAGATGAACAAACACTTGTAAATGACGACTGGAATCAGTTTTTTTTTTCTATGACCATGACAGTAAAAGTAACTGTAAATTGAGAAGTCAACTTCTCAAATGATACAGGTCTAGAATCAACTTCATACACACTGGGTGAGTCAGTCAGTCCGGTTACACATTAAACCGAGCAAACCAATAATCCAACATGAATTCAAATTAATTCTCCTGGTACATGCACTCTAAACCGATGCCGGCTCCATCATACACAGTTCATTCAATATTTGTAATTCCTTGTAGTCGCAGACGTGAGTGAATCTCCATTTTCATTTCTTTTCAAGCTTTTTTCGTCCCATCTGAAGGTTCTTCAGAAATGGAAAGTACTCGAAACCCAGATTGGGAAACCGAGTTCAATCGCTTCGATTGCGGAGGATGCGTTCTGTGTACTGGCTGTAGCTGAGGATAATGCTGTTGTGATAGCGGAGGAGCTTGTGAGGGTCTTGAGAGAGGGAGATGAGGAAGCCAAGTTTGCTGCTTCTGATGTGTTGTGAGATCTTGCTGGTTATAGGCGCTGTGTGTCTGTTATTAGAGACTCTGGCGCGATGCCTTTGCTGGTGGAGCTTGTGAGAGATGGGTCGGTTGAGTTTAAGGAGAGGGTTTCTGGAGCTATTTCTCAGTTGTGTTACAACGAGAACGACCGTGAGGCTTTGTCTGAGTCTGGTATGGTACCGATTCTGATTGAATGGCTGGGGGATGAGTCTGAAAAGCTTAGGGGTAATGCAGCTGAGGCGCTTATTAATTTCTCCGAAGACCAAGATGATTGTGGTGTGGAGTGCGTGAGGCTCTAAGCCATCCCGTGATTCAGAGTATGCAGAGCAGACTTGCTAGAATCAGAGCCTCTCATGAACATTTGGTTAGGTCAATGCGAAGGGTTACAATCGATCCTTATTTTCCCTGATGAGCAAATCCAACCTGTTTTGATGTATGTTTAAAATATAATTTCAAATTTTTGCGACTTTTGTTTCCTTCAGATGTTTGTATACATGTACAAATAGATATTGACCTTGAATGTACATGGATTACCACATTATTTATCTCCCTTTACATGATTGTGCATCTAGTGGTTGGACCATACGAATCATAGACTACTACTTCATACATCTCAGGGTGTGGATGCTCATAGCAAATTGTGGAGCATTCAGCTAAGCAGCAATGTGCTGGAACGTTTTGATCTGTACCGTTGTTATCATCATCAGCAGTCTCCATGTTATTGGAATTGTCGGTATCATCCTCTTCTTGTGGCTTCTCCACCTGATCATCATCAGGAGTGAGAATTTCTGGGTTAAACTCTTCAAGAGTCTCTAACATGGCATAGCAAGCTTTCTTCCTCAAGGAGTCAACCAAACAAGCTGCATCAACTCCATCTCCGACCACTACAAGCTCGTCCTCGAGTTCCCCTTCTATAGCCACAGAGATTACACCTGCAAGCAAGGTACACAGTTTTCATCCTTTAATTAGAAAACAGTTATGTTATTCTCTTTGTTATAACTGGAATATTTCACCCTTTGCATTGACTGCTACTTCCATTGCTTTCCTCCTGCATCTGTCGCAATTCACTGACAGTTTGATACACATCTTCTTCTGCAAAATGCTCCAATAAAACCAAAATAGAGAAACAGGTTAAGAGTAGCTGTAAGCAAAACGAAAGATGATGCAACAAGGCTGTTGGCAAGAGTCAGACCTTCATTTTCTTCTGACAGGGAAGCTCTGTTTTGGCCAAAGTGGAGGATTGAAGAAAAAACTATCACTGGGCTTGCGAAATGTACTTTGTTTCGAAAGCTATGTTTTGTGCTGAGCACGAAGAGCTAAGGGAGCAAAGTGAGACTTCTTCAAATGAAATGAGAGAAAGTCAAGATAATGTTTTTTTTCTTTGTAATCAAACACATCATATAAATCTTGTGGATAGAAAATATCTTTTCCTTTTTCTGTTTGTCTGATGATATAACTCGATAGCACATCATCTCGAGTACCATTTCATATACTCACAAGCATACATCTTCTAAGGAAGCATTGTATAACAAAACTAAAAGAATGTAAAATGGTTAAGGTAAGATCTCTTTAAATTCTTGACATGTTCGTCTTTGAAGCAGTGATCACGACGTATATTTTATAGGGGATAGTCTATTTTATAGGGGATAGTCTTTCCTCTTTTATGGGTTTGAGACTAGAAAAAATGCTTTGTCTCAGCTAAACATTATGTGGATCAAAAAAAAAAAAAAAAAAACATTGGATCAACCTGGAATGGATTGGCCAACAAGGCTAAAGATTATACAAGGAGTGGCTAAGGGCAGCTTTGTAATTCTGGGTTTCTTAGTTGTTTATTTGGTAAATGAAAACATAAATAAACGGCTAGATTTAGCTTTTTGCACACTGTATAAAATCTCTGAAGTGTCAAATCAACAAATTCACTTCGTCTGCAAGAAAAAACAAATGTCAAATTTTGTTTGCAAATTAAAGAAACTTTGAGAGAAGATAGCAAAAGCAAACAAAGAACACTCTCTCTCCTAACTGGTTCTGTCTATAAACAAACCCTCTAAGAGGGAAGAAGAAGAAGAGACACTACACTGGCTCTTGCTTTCTGGAAAAAATAGTAAAAAAAATGTTGACTACTTCGTCGTATCTTATCGGCACCACCAACCAAGCTTCTTTGCAGTCAGAGATATCTCTTTCGAGCAGCGTCGAAAACGTTCTGAAGAGAATCTACTGGAAACACAATCATCCTACCGTAATAAAGGCGGAGACAAGACGGAGACTTTCTTCGATTCCCCAAAAAGTGGCTTTGGAAACACTCAGTAAAGTTTTCAATGCGAGACGTCTTAAAAGAACCCTTGATGGGTTCATCATCTATCTTCTTGACCATTCCGTTTCTGTTTGTGCCTCTCCACCCCCGTCCCCTCCTGCTCCGGTACTGTCTCCTACAACTCCTGGGACAAAAAGTTGCAGCCTTTTTCAAGGTCAGTAGATGATGATATCTGTCCAAATCTGTTAAAGACTGAAACTTTCTTATGCACAAGAGTTTACTTTGGTCCATTGTAGCAAAGATGTCTCTTCTTGATTCTCAAGTTCCTTCTCCTCACTCTTGGAAACTACAAGGCAATGATTGGATTCAACCTGAGCTCTTGGCTTTGGGTGAACTCGAGTTTAGAAAGGCCTTTATGTTGCTTAGCTATATTCCAGGGTATGTTTATGCTGTCAAAGCTTCTATCTTTTTTTTTTTTTAATCTGTTTTAAAGTGATGGGTTTTGTTGAAAATTACTTTGTTTGAATGTTCTGCAGGCAATCTCTGAGCCAAGTTATAACTGCTGATGAGATCAGACAATGGAAGAATTTGCCTATGGTTGAATACGAAGTTGCAGTTTGGAACCGCTTAGGCTGGCGTTATTGTTCCTCAAAAGACCGAAGAGTTGTATGTCTTCTGTTCCTTTATGTTTTTTTTTCTTGCATGTCTTGAATTGAGAAGAAATGTAGAGAGACTTGTTTGTTGGAAACTAGACATTCCTTTGTACTTTATGACTTTGTTATTGTATTGTACTAACTGCTTCATCTTTATATGCTTCTTCTATTTTCCCCAGCCGCTTGAATGGGACAGCGGGAATACACACTATTATCAGTGTCTTGTTTCTCCCGACGGTAGCTACAGACTCAAGGTTTAAACAACTCTCCAAGCACCATCTTTCATCGTCTCTGAGTTCAGGGTCTACTTCAGAGGCCATTGCCATAAGTTGTTATCATATGTCTATCGAACATGTGCATCCCAAGTCCTTGATTGTGACTAAATAAGCTGTTGCTTATGTGCTTGCTCATAGGGCCCTCTTGTGGAGAGCACTGGAACACACCTTCACAAGGTTTTGGGTGATGATAATGTTTTAACTGTCAAATTCGCCGACGTTCCAGGCCATGAATTGTACTATTCTACATATAGAGAATTTGCGAAGAATGGTATCATGATTGGTTTACGCCGTTATCAGTTTTTTGGTGGGTATATAATTTTTCTTTATTGCACATACAACAGTTTTCATTGTAGAGGTGCTAATGCCATGTCTAGCAACATATCATAAAAGTTATATAGCTTGTTTGTTTACCTTACTTTTTAATACAGTTTTCAAAGATGGAGGAAAAGAAGAGAAGAAGAAAGATTTTGCTACCAAGGGAGTGAAATGTTACTTTATACGCACAAATTCTACAGCTTCGTATGATATGAGAAACCCCTATTATATCTTCTCTGGAAAGTCAATTCATGAAGCACGTATGCATTTTATGCACGCCCTTTGCCCAAATATATGGCAAGGTACACTCTTGTAGAGATGTTCTCCTTATAATGAATGATATTCTACTTTCTCATCTTTAAAACTCTTGTAGAGATGTTCTCTTTTTCTTGTCCTTTGATGCTTCTTCAGGTTTTCCTTAATTCTCTCAAAGACTAAGAAGCTTGAAGTTGACATGAATGGGATTACATTCAAGCAAATCCATGATATACACTGCCATGTACTTCTTCCTTAACTCGTCTTGCGTTTCTTTTTAATTGGGCTGGACGTAGTTAGTTGTATTTACTAATGTGCTTTGACCTTTGTTTCCTACTCTTCCAATTTGCAGGATCAAGATGGGAATGATGTTCTTGATAAGAATGGAAAACCTTGTATCCATTCAGATGGAACTGGCTACATCTCTGAGGACCTCGCTCGGATGTGTCCAACAGATCTTTTTAAAGGAAAACGCATCAGAAATTATGATAAGCAGGTCTTTCTTCTGCTTCCACACAACTTTATAGTTACTTCTGTTCCCTCTTGTTCTCTTATCATGTTTGTTTTACAGCACAGGCAACCAGTGTTGAAGATCCGGTATGTTGTCTACACTCGATTCTCTATCACTTAACACAAGTAGTAACAATACTGTTTTTTTTTTTTTACAAACAGCCTCTGCTAATCCAGTTTCGGATGTTTCACTCTGGATATGCTGTTAAAGGGACTTTTCTCTTAAACAAAAAAAGTAAGTTAGCCTCTCTTTCATGTCAGAAATTCAGGCTATTCCTAATTTTTTCTTCTGCATTATTTGCCAGCTTCCTCCTCGGACAGTCCAGGTTCGTCCGTCTATGGTCAAGGTGTCCAAAGATCAAGCCTTGTCTGATTTTAGCACCTTTAACTCCCTGGAGGTTGTCACTACAAGGTAGGTGTCTCTCTCTCGAGGGTCTTTTGTTAACTTCTTTCTTAAGGTTCTTAAATTGATGTTTCCATCTTCCAGTAACCCACCAAGAAGAACTAAGCTATCGAGGAACTTGGTCGCGCTTCTGAGCTATGGTGGAGTTCCTGATGACTTCTTTTTGGATATAGTGCGCAACACGTTGGAAGAGTCGAGAACAATATTCGAAAACAAACGTGCTGCTGTGAATGGTACTTAAAACACCCTCAAAAGTTACTTACACTATAGGAAGTAGAAGGAAACTCTCAATGAAGGTAGAGTTCGTTTGTGCATGCAGCTGCTCGTAGTTATGGGGATATGGACGACTATAAAGCTTACGAAATGATCATGTCGCGTATCCCACTTGACGAACCACACTTGAAGGATCATCTGTCTATTCTTCTAAAGACAGAAAAGAATGATCTGAAAGCAGGAAAGCTTCTTGTTACCGAGTCATACTATCTCATGGGCACGGTTGATCCCACCGGAAAGCTCAAGCAAAACGAAGTCTGCGTCATCCTGTATGCTCTACTCAGTTAATTCTCTTTGCTCTTTGAGTGCATAAATGGTAATACTACTTTTGGGTTTTGTGTAGACAAGACGGGCAAATATCAGGGGATGTGCTAGTTTACAGGAACCCTGGACTACATTTTGGAGACATACATGTACTCAAGGCTACATATGTGAAGGCCTTGGAAGAGTATGTAGGAAACTCCAAGTATGGTGTGTTCTTCCCTCAGAAAGGTCCAAGATCTTTGGGTGATGAGATTGCAGGCGGTGACTTTGATGGTGATATGTATTTTATATCAAGAAATCCCAAGGTAACCACCAATTTTAAAGTAAAATTATTCAACGCTTGAGACCTGTAATATTTTCTTGTTTAGCTACTGGAACACTTCAAGCCCTGTGTAGTACCATGGGTTAGCTCTTCTCCTCCTAGTAGAATTTATACTGGTCCAGCGCCAAGTGAACTTACACCAGAAATGCTGGAAGAAAAGCTTTTCAGCATGTTTTTGGACGCAAGATTTAATTCCAGGTGCACAAATATAATTCGAAGTGTACTCTCGTTTTTGTATTGGGTTTTATGTATTTTTTTGGGTTAAAATATGTCTTGTTTTCTCGGTTAAAAGCAACGTTGTAGGGGCAGCTGCTGATAGCTGGCTAAGCATAATGGACCGTTTCCTCACGTTAGGAGATGAGAGAGCTAAGGAAAAAGCTGGGAGGAAGAAACAAATTCTGAAGGCTATTGATGTATACTATGATGCACCAAAAAACGGTGCCAGGGTCGAACTCCCATTAGACTTAAGACTCGTGGATTTTCCACATTACATGGAGAATAAGCATAAGAAAAGTTTCAACTCCACTTCTATTCTTGGATTGATCTATGACACCGTAGTATCTCAGAATGAAGAGGAACCCCCTCCATGCGGTAAAAATCTTGTTACTGTCAATGGATATAGGAGCTTACCTTGTTTTAAAAACATTTTTAACTCTCTGTTACAATTCAGAAATCAAGAAACTCCCGTGTTTTGAAGATGAGATGGTCCCTGATTTTTACATGGAGAAATATAGACGGTGGTACCAGGAATATAAAAGTGAAATGAACCAGGCGATGGGAACCGATGAAAATAATAATAAGAAGGAATCAGCCAGTGAAGTCATCCAGAAATACAAGCAGGTAAGCTCCTCCTATATCCCATTAACAACGATTTTTTGTTAATACAATTCGATCTAATGCGTTACAAAACAAGCTTACCGGTAGAAAGATTTCTTCCCTGTATGTCTGTATCAGGACTTCTATGGTGGTGCAGGGTTGAAGACAGCAATAAAAGCTTTGAAGAACTCTATCAACAAGCCTTGGCACTTTACAACATCGTGTACGATTATGCCATCATAAAGAACAAAGTTCGTTACTGCGGGTTTGTCTGGAAGGTTGCAGGACCAGTCCTGTGCAAATTCTACCTTAAGAAAAAGAAGGAGAAGTCAGTCTTCTCTGCTGTTTCAATGCACAAAGAGCTCTATGGTTGAACTCTTACTTGTCATGTTCTATTCTGGTAAAAATAAGCATTCTGTAGTCTTCATGTCTCATAAGATGCGTGTTAAAGCAAGTATCTAACCAAGTAACCTAACTTATAGGCTAGGCTATGTGGTGAAGTGCCCTTATGTATTAGTTCTAATCCTTAGATGTGCTATCTACTGTACAAATTTTTGCTTATATTTGCTTATGAAATAAAAGAATAAACATGTTAAATAAGACTCCGCTTTTATTCTATTTTCAACTAGCTGTGTACATGGCGACTTATGGAGTCCATACGGTGTACAGAGCTGTCTTCAAGCTTCCATTTCGATCTAAAATCTTTTCAATAAAATGAAAAAATGTAGACCTGTGCCACATTTAATTGTTAAGGGCGGCAGTGTGAGTGTGTGACTTTGTTAGAAACATACTAACAGATATGCCAAACTTGAGACACATCTTTGAGGAACAACGAGTAGTTGAAGTAGTAGAGTTTGTTGCTCTCCTTGCTCCCGAACTATTTTAACCTCAACATTTCCTAGAGGCAAAACCAGCCCACTGACTGAAGTTTAAGAAGTGCAACACATTCAATGTCAAAATCTTCTACCATGATTATGAAAAAGATTTTAGAAGTTTTCAGAATTTTAAAGATGCAAAATATAGTTCGGTGGATATTGGAATAGGACTTCACAAGAAAGAAAATTCTTGTTCTTTAATGTTAGTTGTCCTTTTTTCATTTAATCTAATCTATTAATTTAGGGATTATCTACTATTTGAAGTTCTTATTTAAATTTTGGATTCTTTCATAGTTGTTGCTAGAATATATTATGCCTCCTATACAATGCAACCTACCAACTTAAATTAAACCAAATCTTAACCAACATAAATTAGTTAAACCTAACCAGTAACACTTTTATAATATTTTTGGTTAATCTCTTAATATAATTAGATCATATAAAACTGAACCACTCTTAAATCAACGAGTTCCATATCATTCCAGACATAAGAGAAAAAATATCCGACTCATTTACAACGTAAGCATACAAAGACTGTGTATGCTTATGCTCATTGATCTTACAAAAACCAAATAATTGTGGCATAGACCAACATAGGCTCATGTTCGTATCACTAACTTTATTTCCATATATTTACTCTTCGCCTACATCATATCACAACATACACAGTTATGCAAGAACATGATTTTTTTTGTTCAAACAACCAAACAATGGTGGCATATGGTCAGTAGATTTTTTAAATATGTTTTTTATATATTACATTTTACGAGACTATGTGTATAATTTTTTTTTGATAAAGGGCATAACTATGTGTATAAGTTAAAAGGTAAAAGATGTGACAAGGCAAATTATTATACTAAAAATGAAAGAAGATTAAATACAAACTAATAACAAGTACAACACAAATTATAACACTATTAAATTCTATATATATTTAATAAAATATTATATATATGTCTAATATGTATATATATATATATAAATGTTACACAAAATATATATAATATTATATACACATATTATATATACCATATATTATTAATTGAAATTTGACAAATCAATTTCCGCCCTTTAGGGCGGGTCCTAATCTAGTTTTTTTTTTAAACGTGAATGTCCATTTGAGTATTCTGCAAGTGGCCCTTCAAAAGTATATTCTTTTAATGTCCGTCAATGATTATTTTCTATTGTTGATCACCTAATTAATTATTTTATCAACTATCTGACTTGTATTTTTTTGCTAATTGACTATTTCAGTTGATTTTTTTTAATTGTTAACTGAAGCGTTTTTTAAATCACCTTCCCTTGAATAACGTCCATTTGACCTATTTTTCCAATTGTCCTTTTAATTAAAATTATTTTTTAAATAAGTGTCCGCCAATGATTATTTTCTTCAACAATCAATTATTAATCACCTAATTAGCTGTTTTTTGCAAACATATCTGACTTTTTTGTTAATTGACTGTTTCATCCTAAGAAGTCATGTCATCTAAATTTTTAACGGTTACGTGTGGGCTGGATATGCGCCTTACTGCAATGTCCTCGGACGGACCTCGGCTACATTCGTGTTGTCAAACATTGTTATTCATTAGTATAGTATTGTTTTTCTTAAAAAAAAGTTGAATGATTAAATGACGTCTTGTTATTTGTTTTATTTTTGTGGATCGTCTTGTTAATTGTTATTTTTTTACCCGTCCATGAAAATTTTCTTTTGTGAGTGTTTATATAATCGTCAAACAAGATGGATATCCAAAAACGCAATGAGAGACGTAGGGGGTTTATTGAACTAGGGGTTTTAAATATAGAGAGATTTAGTGGGTTTTAAAAATTTAAATTAAAATAACCTTGTTTTTAACTTACATGTTTTCGTTCAAAACATTTAGATCGAATAAACTTATTTCGGTTGAATAGAGATTCAGGGTATGATTGGTTTCTTCACTATCACCCACATATGCAGTTTTATAGATGATAACAATTATTGACGTTTTGAAATAATCATAAAAAATACTATATATCACTTCAAATTGTTTTAAACTTCTTAAAAAAATGGTTCATACGTTACGGGCGATTACGAACGGTTGTGGAAGGATGGTGACTTTTTAAATGAAAATAAAACTAAAAGTATTCAATAAAAAGTTTTAAATTGAAATAATAGAAATTGTGAAATGTATACTATACATACTATATTTTAATTTATATTAGAAAATTTTAAAACAAAAATATTTATATTTTTAAACAATTAATAGTATGATTTTATATATATAATTTTATATTATTAAAATATTATGATTTTAATACTTTTATAATTATATAAAATGTAAATATTATAAATTTATGATTTAATAGATGTTGCATTTAATAGTTAACCAGTCATAAGAGTTTCGCTAACTCTTCAATTTCTAACCGATATACTAGTCGTACAAATCTTTAAAAATGTTTGAAACTGCAAGTTTACAACTATTTGTATTCGCAAATTCTCGCAACCACTGCAATTAGTGTAACCAGGCCCTTAACTGAGTACGTTTTGGTGCAATAGCTTTTTTATTACCATGGAAGATTGGTTCAATAGTTGAACCCAATTCTACTAAAATATGATTTGACGTATATAAAACCGCGCCACGGTTTCATTACTTCACGGCACTTAGCTAAAAACAGAAACAATAAAAATGAAGAGACATCTCATTCTTAACAACCTCGTCTCAGCCTTTCTCGTCGTTGTTCTGGCCGCGGAGTTGGGGAAGGGACAGAATACGACAACGCAAGTTATTAATGTTGGTGTTGTGACTGATGTCGGAACGACTGCGTCGAACTTGAGCTTGATCGCCATTAACATGTCCCTCTCAGATTTTTACTCTGCTCGTCCAGGATCTCGGACCAGGCTTCTTCTTAACTTTGGCGACTCCAGGGATGATGTTGTTGGCGCCGCAGCCGCTGGTATGATCTTCATACACATTTATTTGTGTATTTTCTTTAAAATCAATGAACTAACAATTATATCATATCAAGCAAATTTTTTTTACTAGCTAATTGAAAATATAAAGTCGAATACAATGGAAAGAAAATTTTCCGTTTGGATTACCAAAAAAAAAAAAAAATTCCGTTTGCTTTTGCATATCACAAAAATGAATTATATAAATTATTTAAGTCATGTTTCAAGAAAATTTAATTTTTCTACTTAATTTTATTTTATTCGTGTAAGCACAAACACAACTATTATTTTCGAAATAATTGAGGCAAAATATTTGAGAATCTTATATATCTCCAATGATTTTTTTTCCTTTATAATACATGAATTCAATAATAGAAGGTTTAGTATCCCGTAGACTATATTTGAGAAGTGATTTTGCCACATGTCTTCTCTACAATATTTCTCACAAAAATAATATGACATGGTTACTAAAATCGATTTATATTTTTGGATTTTTTAAAATATGGTAATAACTCATAAATCATCATTAAAATAAATATATTCAATTATGACATTTCAAATTTCGAAATATCATTTTATTAAAAATATTTCAAAAATATATACATATTTTTAGAAAATTATAAAAATTAAATCATAAAATCAAATTAAATCGTAAAATTATTAGTTTCTTATATATATCTACAGATTTTATAAATATTTTTTAATTTTAATTTTTGACAATTATGAAATTTTACATCCCCTAGACTATATTTGAGAATTGATTTTGCCACATGTCTTCTCTGCAATCATTTTCGCAAAAATAATATGACATGACTACCAAAATTGATGACATGTCCTATAGATTAATATGACATGGACAATTATATTTAATGTTAATTTATATTTTTGGTAAAATTTTTAAAATATGGTAATAGCTCATATATTACATTTATTGCCGATTTATATTTTTAGACTTTTTAAAAATATGGTAATAACTCATAAATCATCATTAAAAGTAAATATATTCAATTATGGCATTTCAAATTTCGAAATATCATTTAAATTAAAAATATTTCAAAAATATATACATATTTTTAAAAAATTATAAAAATTAAATCATAAAATCAAATTAAATCGTAAAATTATTAGTTTCTTATATATATATCTAAAGATTTTATAAATATTGTTTAATTTTAATTTTTGACAATTATAAAATTTTACATATTTATTTAATATATTTAATTAAAATAAATAGATAAAAAAATCTACCTAAGATTATAATTTTAAATATATACATGCACATTCTTAAATATAATTCAAAATAAACAAAATTGTTTTTATCTTAATTTTAATGTTCAGTTAAATCAAATTTATATTAAAATATTGATAAGAAAAAGAAAATTTATAATATTAATAAAAATTAAATATAATTTATATTTATCTGTTAAAAAAATTTTACTGCACATGGTGCAGGAAAACACCTAGTAATATATATATTTTTAAGAATTTAAGGTGTTCATCCTTTATACTGTACAAGATAGAAATATAAAGGAATTCTATGAAGAAGAAAAATATGATGAGGTGTAGTTGCATGATTAGTTTAACTTATTTTGAATAGCATTTTGAAAATGATTTTCTGTTGGCAAATTATTTACAGCTATGCGATTTTACTATGGAAAATGAAATAAGATTGAATTTAAAATTTAGTATGACAAAAAGATATCATGAATTTCTTGAGTCGAAAACTCATGATTTCCAAAAACTTATTTAAAGCAGAAATATATATTAATCTTTCTTTATCATTTTGGAAATGGCCCTAAATTCGAGACAACTTTATTTACAACAGTCATGTTTCCATCTGGCTTGGCTTTTCACGTTACTCATTTAAGCCTAACATTATCCATGTTTCCACAGCTCTTGATCTTATAAAGAATAAGGAAGTGAAAGCAATACTGGGACCAAGAACTTCGAATGCAAGCTTCTTTTATGATAGAGGTAGGCCAAAAATCTCAGGTGCCAATTATTTCATTTTCTGCAACGAGCCCTTTCCTTGATTCAGGCCGTAGTCCATATTTCTTTCGCTCTACTTACGACTGACTCATCTCAAGTGCAAGCCATAAGTGAGATCATCAAGGTGTTTGGTTGGAGAGAGGTGGTGCCTGTGTATGAGGACAATGCTTTTGGTGAAGGTATAATGCCAGGTCTTACTGATGCATTACAAGCTATCAACATCCGGCATACCTTATAGGACTGTGATTTCACCTAATGCAACTGATGATGAAATATCTGCGGAACTTCTTACACTGATGACCAAACCAACTAGAGTGTTTGTGGTTCATATGAACCGGTTCCTTGCTTCAAGATTGTTTCCAAAAGCCAAGGAAACAGGTTTAATGAAAGAAGGGTATGCTTGGATCCTCACTAATGGAGTTATAGATAATCTTGGTTTGATGAATGAAACCGATATTAAAGCAATGCAAGGGGTCTTAGGGATAAGGACCCATTTTCCGATATCTGAAGAGCTCAAAACATTTAGATCAAGATTGGCAAAGGCGTTTCCTGTTTCCGACTTGAATGTCTATGGAGTGAGAGCTTATGATGCAACCACAGCGTTGGCTATGGCTGTTGAAGGAGCAGGAACAAGTAACTTGACTTTCAGTGAGGACGGATGGTAGAAACATATCTGATTTGGAAGCACTTAGTGTCTCAGAATATGGTCCAAGGCTTATCCGCGCCCTCTCGGAGATTAAGTTCAGAGGACTTGCTGGTGATTATCATTTCATTGATAGACAACTGCAAGTACCAGTGTTCGAGATTGTCAACGTGGTCGGAAGTGGAGAAATGGTGGTCGGAAGTGGAGAAATGGTGGTCGGATTCTGGACGCAGGAGAAAGGACTGGTGAAGAGATTTGAGTCCAAGTTCAAGAAGTACACGAACTTTCTCTACATGGAAAGATCATCTGAACCCAATCATATGGCCTGGGATTAGCACTACTGTTCCAAGAGGATGGGAGATACCAACAAACGGGAAGAAGCTGCAGATTGGTGTTCCTGTTGATACTTTCCCTCAGTTTGTGAAAGTTAAGAAGGACCCTATAACACATGAAACCATAGTTACAGGTTTCTCCATTGATTTCTTTGAAGCTGTTATTCAAGCCATGCCTTATGATGTCTCCCATAGATACATTCCTTTTGGAGATCAAGATGGCAAACCTTACGGTAACTTCAACGACTTGATAAACCAAGTCTATCTCGGGGTGAGCCATGAGACCAACCTGCTTCTCTTTTTTCATTTTTTTCTGGTCTGAATCATAAATGTAATACTCTTCCATGAATGTCTATGAGGCAGGTATATGATGCTGTGGTTGGTGATACAACAATACTGGCAAATAGATCCTCCTATGTAGATTTCACTTTGCCATACACAACATCGGGTGTAGGCATGGTTGTTCCTCTAAAAGACAGCGTGACAAGAAGTAGCTTCATCTTCTTTACACCTTTGACATGGGAACTTTGGGTCACAACACTTGCTTCTTTTTTTGTTCTTGGTTTTGTTGTGTGGATTCTTGAACATAGAGTGAACACAGACTTTACTGGACCTTGGCAGTACCAGATCAGCACTATGTTCTGGTTTTCCTTCTCCATTATGGTTTTTGCACCCAGTATGTTCCCCCCTCTTAAACCAATCAATAAACGAAGAGACTGTTTTGTGTAAAAGTGTTAATCTTTGTTTTATTAGGAGAAAGAGTGTTGAGCTTCTCAGCAAGGGTTGTGGTTATCTCCTGGTACTTCATTGTTCTTGTGCTAACTCAAAGTTACACTGCTAGTTTGTCATCGCTTCTTACCACACAACAGCTTAATCCAACTGAAACGAGCATGAAGAACTTGCTTGCAAAAGGGGGACATGTTGGATACCAGAGAGATTCCTACATCTCGGGGAAACTAAGAGAATCAGGTTTCCCAAACTCTAGACTCGTGCCGTTTAACTCTGCAGAAGAATGTGAGGAGCTTCTGAGAAAGGGCCCGTCAAAAGGTGGCGTTTCCGCAGCTTTCATGGAGGTACCATACGTGAAAGTCTTTCTTGGACAATACTGCAAGAAGTATAGAATGGTGGAAGTTTCGTTTGATGTCGACGGGTTTGGCTTTGTAAGTTCCATCACTTTGTGGCTTCTCAAAACTCTATTGTGTATAACTAAGTTCCGGTACTTTTGTAGGTATTTCCAATAGGATCACCTCTAGTGGCTGATGTATCAAGGGCCATTTTGAAAGTGGCTGAGTCTAACAAAGCAACTCAACTTGAAGATGCGTGGTTCAAGAACATCGACGAAACTTGTCCTAATCCAATCACTAATCCTGATCCAAACCCCACAGTCACCTTTCGCAGGCTAGGCCTTGATAGTTTCTGGGTTCTGTTTGCTGCTGCTGCTGTCGTCTGGTTCATTGCCTTGTTGAGATTTTGTGGTTTATTTCTTCATGAATAATAGGGATATACTGAGAGAAGATGGAACCCATCGAGAAAGAATGCAGATTATGTGGCGAAGATTCATTGCCCCTGTAGTAACACCACCCGGGGAGCAGAACCCTGGTCATGGTCCGGGAAACAACTAAAAAGTTTTTTAAAATTTTTCTTTAGCCACAGTTATCTTTGTATTATTGTATATCACCAACGTACAACTATGTTGTCACTAGGAGCGAATTAATGTCTGAACCCATCAAAAACTTTGGATGCTTCTTCAACCATTTTCTATTAGTGTACCTCGAAAGCTTAACGTTACAAGATCTCCATGCAAAGTGTTCACTGAGAGGAACCATGTTTTTTTTCAGATTTCCAAAAATGATAAAAGATCATGGGTTCTCCTTTTGCATACAAGCGTCACAAACAGCATCACCCTCATCTATTCAGCAAAATTATGATGACTACAAAACCAAGATATTTATAGTAGATCATGCTAGAAGAATATTCAGTCACAGATTGTTTCAAAATTAGCGGTCATCGTGGTCTCATTTGTAATCTTGATATTAAATTCATTTTGCATAGTTTCACAAAGTTTCACTCATTTGTCTCCATTTGATTATCTAAATATGTATTTCTGCTTTTCAATACTATATAATATATAAGACACTGAATCCATGCGTAATAACATGATTTTGGGTTTCAAACTTTTTCTTGAGATATGTAAAAAAGATTTGAAATTTAAGCCTAAACTGTATTTTCAAGGCTATACTAATTACCATAGCGGAGAATCCGCGAGGACCCGAAGCTGTCGGAGAGAGATACGGAGACACAAAGATGACGACGAGACAGAGAAAACGAGCGGTGGTAACGAAACCAATGTTTTTCAGTCAACCACTGAATCTCAGTTTCCTATTTAGACTATTCTCCAAAACCCTAAATTTAGGAAATACCGCAGGTTTCTTTAGGTCTTTGAGAATGGAAACCCTCCAAGAAGATAGAGGCAAAGGTTCTTGGAAGAGGCTCGTAAAGCTACTTTTTGTAATCGATGAAGTCACAAAAGGGTAACGTGAAGAAGAAGAATGCGAATTCAGGGTTGGTCGCCTGTAGCATGTTGATAAAGATAAAGGGAAGCCAACATGCTCTCAAATGGGCAGCTGATCATCTCGTCTCCAAAGGAGAAACCATCATCCTCCTCCATGTTATCCATCGATCCTCATCTGATTCAGGTCTCTGAGGAGGAATGCTCTTCTTATATTACCAAACCCATCTTGTTCTGTATTCTTGTTGTTGCTGTCTGAGTTTTCAAGATTCTGTAGAAACTGATGTTGTTTTGGTGCAAATGGGGTTTGTAGTTGAGGTTAAGTGCAGAGAAACATAAGCAGGCTGAAAACCTTTTCGTCACGTTTCATTGCTACTGCAGTCGAAAAGAGGTACAAACAGCGATATAAGATAATTACTCTTGTCCTTTCTTGATTGGTCTTAATATTGTATATCTCTGTTGTTGCTGCTAGATACAATGCCTTGACGTCACGCTTGAGGATGACAGCATAGTCAAGTCCCTTGCGGAATACGTTTCCTCTGGTGTGATTGAGAATCTGGTTCTTGGTGCTCCTTCCAGGCATGGATTCATGAGGTATTTTTTAATAGATATGAATCTCTTCCTTTTCATCGATAAGAATCGAAACATCTTTCTGCTCCTTATGTTTGTTTTATATCCTTAAGAAGAAAATTCAAGATGTCTGATACACCGAGCAATGTAGCCAAAGCAGCACCTGATTTCTGTACAGTTTACATCATTTCAAAAGGGAAGATATCATCAGTCCGTCACGCCACGCGAGATGCTCCTTACCAGTCTCCCCTTACGGCTCAGATTGAGGAATCATTCTGCAGTGACTAACTACGAAAAGTTCAGGAACACCATGAGCTTTAGAGGTAAAGATTGTTAAACTACTTCTTTGAGGCTTAAACCACATGAATCTTGAAACTGTACTTTTGATGCTACAAACAGATAGGGCTCCACCGCCAAGGTCTTCGGTCTCAAGCTCTATCGAAGACTTTGGAAAGTAATGTTTCCTCTTTACCAAGAAACTAATCTGGTTTTGAAAGGTTAAACTTAGCATTCATTTTCAACAGGTCGCCTATGGCAAGGACATCAAACTACGCAAACTCATTCTATGATTTGTCGGACACGGACAACGACATATCATTTGTTTCATCAGGCAGGCCAAGCATCACGAGCCCAGGCCGGAGAAGTATCGCAAGCTCAGGAAGGCCGAGTACAAGCACTAACGAAAGGTCTGACATATCTTTTGTGAGCTCAGGCAGGCCGAGTACAAGCACTACAGGAAGCCCTTCCTTCATCTACGAGTTCCCTGATTCTGGTTTAACTCCGAGAATGTCTACTGGCTCTGGACAAAGCGTTGGCTCTATGCGTCTAGGGATCAATATCCAGCATGACTTCTCATTCGTCTCACAAGATAGTGGCCGCTCTTCTTGTTCTTGTTCACCCCAAAACTTGGTAAGACCAGTTAGATTGGTTATAGACAGTGAAGTATGGTTTTGATTTGAGTAGCCCTGCGGTTTCAGATACTTCCGGTATTTTTGGTTCAAGTTTATTAGATTCGACCACAATTATATCGAAGTGAACCGAAAAAAATATCAGTTCGGTTTTTCGCCTAGTTTTGGTTTTTATTTTATTTCCGAATCAACCAATTTTTTCCGTTAGATTTCGGTATAATTTTTTTTAAAAGTTCAGATATATTTCTAATAATTTCGTTATATTTATTATTTTTATTTATTCCGTTTTTTCGGTTATTTTAGTTTTTAATATTTGAAAAAAAAAAACAAACCAATATTCAAAACCCTACCGAACCCAAAACCAAAAGTTTCAGTTCAGTTAGGCTTGATCGGTTCGGACAAAAGTCACAAGGCGAGTTTTGAAAATGGTTAGTATATATATATGTTTCTTGGAATGTACAGGAAGACGTGGAAGCTGAGATGCGGAGACTGAAACTGGAACTGAAACACACTATGGCCTTGTATGGATCAGCTTGCAGAGAAGCACTAGCAGCAAAGCAAGAGGTAAACTAATATTACATGACACCTTGTGCAGTGTTGACTAGACTGAAAGATATTTTTAACTTTTTGGTTGTAAAGGCAAAGGAGCTCCAGCGTCAGAAAATGGAAGAGGAAGGATGGGTGCAAGAAGGACAGTTATCAGAGAAATCAACAAAGCTGATAGCTGAAAAAGAGAGAGCAAACAAAGCTGCAATGGATGCTTCTGAAACAGCAAACAAGATAGCAGATCTTGAAACACAGAGAAGAGCCATAGAATCTGGAGATGCTTTCTCTGATTCCAACTTGAAGGTACCGGAGGTATGTTATCGGTGAGATTGAAGAAGCAACAAACTCATTCGACAAGGCTAATAAGATTGGTGAAGGTGGATACGGTCCCGTTTTCAAGGGTCACCTTGATCATACCCCTGTTGCTATTAAGGTTTTGAGACCAGATGCAGCTCAAGGAAGATCTCAGTTTCAAAGAGAGGTAAGCTAACCTAAGACAGATTTTATCTTAGATGTGAACTAAACAACTCTTGAGTATTGTTACAGGTGGAGGTTCTTAGCTGCATAAGACATCCACATATGGTGCTACTCATTGGAGCATGTCCAGAGTACGGAGTGCTTGTTTATGAGTATATGGCTAAAGGGAGTTTAGCTGATAGGCTCTATAGGAGCGGTAAACACGCCGCCACTCTCAGTGGGAGCTCAGGTTCAGAATTGCAGCTGAAGTTGCTACTGGTCTGCTCTTCCTTCACCAGACCAAACCTGAGCCTATAGTGCACCGTGATCTGAAGCCAGGGAACATCTTGATCGACCAGAACTACGTGAGCAAAATCGGGGACGTTGGATTAGCAAGACTAGTCCCTGCAGTTGCGGAAAACGTGACGCAGTGCCACGTCACGTCAACCGCAGGGACGTTCTGTTACATTGACCCGGAGTACCAACAAACAGGAATGCTTGGTGTGAAGTCAGATGTCTACTCCTTCGGTATCTTGCTTCTCGGAGCTGCTTCACAGCGAAGAAGCCTACGGGTTTGTCTTATACCTGTTGAGCAAGCGATAGAGAAAGGGACGTTCAAGGATATGTTGGATCCGGCAGTGCATAACTGGCCGGTGGAAGAGGCTTTGTCTTTGGCAAAGGTTGCGCTTAAATGTGCACAGCTGAGAAGGAAAGACAGACCAGACCTTGGGAAAGAGGTGTTGCCAGAACTTAACAGACTGAGAGCTCTTGGCAGATGCTAATATGGAGTGGATTATGTTCAACTATAGCAGAGGTCCATCACCAAAACATAGCGTAATCTCCTTGCCAACAGTTGTGAGTACTAAAGAAAATGCTCTTAGCAGTTTTCAACAGTTTGGATTTTATCCTCAACTGTAAAATGAAAAATGATTCCATTGCAGGATGAAATGAGTGTAACCTCAGATGGCTCGAATACACATTCAAGTACTCTATCAGACATGGAGAAGAACTTAGGTGCATTATTACTCAGCATTTTTATAAGACATTATCATGTGTGTTGCTGATCAAAATCTCACTGTTTCTCATCTATGCTACTTTACTTTCTTTTTGTTTCAGAAGATGAAGAGGATTAGCATTCTTGTTTGGTGATGGAAGATGGTGAAGCCATTCTTGTGTCTTTAGTTTTGCTCAAGCTATTTTATTAATGAATATAGTGTGTATACATTCTTGTTTGTATTCGTAAAGAGGAAACAATGATAAGTTTGTGCTAATTCCTCTACTAGATGTAAATTCTGTTTTTGAATATGTAATAAGACGAGATTTAGACCGCACAATTACTGATTGCTAATTTGGTGATTCTAATATCTATGATATTATTTGAAAAGTGTTTTTGCTTATTTTTCATTTTCTTCAAAATTTTAGGAATAAGCAATAGTTCTTATAATTTAATAAAAATTCTATATTATATTTATATAATTTAATATTAAAAATTTTGAAAAATAAATTATGAAACAATTACGATAATTACATGTATAATCCACATATTTATATTATTTTATCTATATTATTATTGAAAATTAAATTTTTCTTTCTTTCATGCCACTAAAATATAAATAATTTTTCTATAAAACTAATTAAGAATTACTTTTGTTTATTTTCAAGTTTTCCTAGACCCCAACGGGTGACCATGTTTTAGGAAAAAAAAAGATGATGAATTCTTTGTTCTTCTAATTTTATACCATTCATGTTGGTTTTTTTGTCAATTTTATTACATGTAGGTCTCACCAAATTTCTCTCTTTTCCTCATGTTTAGATGAATTTATGAAGAAATTTAATCCTTCTAAATTTTGATGAGGAACAAATAGAATTTTTTTAAAACAGATTATTCATCGTCATTCCTCCTTTTATAATTTATTCATTTTTTCAAATGAAAATTTGTTCATTTATTTTTTCATTTTTTTATTCATCAAAGTGTCACCAATTGAAGATTTAGGAGTGATCAATAGTTTTAATAATTTCAATAAATATCTATCATTATATATTTTAATAATAAACAGTTTAAAACTATAGCTCTTTAATAATCTAAATTTTGTTCTCTTTTATTATTTTTAGTTGAGTCATTAATTTATTAACTTAAATAATATATATATTTCAAATTTGTAATTAGAATTATATTTATTTATACTTTAATGTTTTAGTACCAATTCTTATTTGTCATGTGATGTAAAACGTTTTAATTAGTGAATTTTTTTATCATATGTAAATACTAGATATTATGTGTATACATTATTTAATTATTATGCTTCAGATTTTTTTCAAAAAAATAATATATATACATAATGAATTGCACGTCACCGTGTTTGATTAAAAGTTTAATGTTTTCACAATTATCAAACAGATAATTCCCTAAATATTATTTACCAAATAATTGATTTTACATATCATCACCATAATTATTCTAGCAAAAAAATGATGAAATAGCTCACTTAAATTATGACATGGATCCTACTTAATGATGATATAGCTTAACACATCTAGTACTCAAAATTCAATTAAATAAATTAAAATATAAAATATTAAGTATATAATTATTAACATAATTCAAAGATTCAGTATATAATTATTACCATAATTAAAAGATATAAATAAAATAATTTAAGTTAAATATGGGATCAATATTAAACTTACACTTTGAACAATTCAATTAAAAAGCAACTAAATTTATTTATTATTTTAGTATTTTATATATATTTTAATGCTTATAATGAAAATTTATCTAAATATGATAAAATTATAAGAAAGTATTTCATTCCTAAATTTATATCTCATAATTTAAGGATTTTTAGTAATTTAAACCCCCAACTAAAGATCAATCGTAAAATAAACCCTCAACTAAAAATTTTGTGAAATAAACCCTCATCTTTATTTCCGTTAATATTTTCTCCCCTCCGTCACATTTATCGTTAACTGTTGACGGAGAAACGTTAACTATTGACGACCAAAGTTACACAGGGGCGAAAACATTAATAGACATAAAGATGAGGGTTTATTTCACAAGATTTTTAGTTCAGAGTTTATTTTACGACCTATCTTTAGTTGAGGGTTTAAATTACTAAAAAATAAAATTTAAACATGCAATGAAAAATAAAAAAAGTGAATAAACTCATAGTTAAATCAGTTATAAAGTGAATTAATTTCATCAATTTTTTGAACAAGTCAAACCTTATCTTGTAAATCTAAGTACACTACAAGAAAACATGATGATACTAAGGGATAAAATCCTTGGTATGTCGTCAGAAGAACCGTATTCCGACGACTTAACGAGGAAAAAAATCCTCGAAAAAAATTCCTTGAAATTTCATTTTCCCTCGAAATTTCCTCGAAATTTTCTGACGAAATTTTGAGGAACTAAAATTCCGAAGAAATTTAGAGGATACATGTTCGTCGAACGAGTCCTCGGAATATACTGAGGAACGAATCCCTCCAAAATTTCCGAGGGACAAATCCTCTGAAAATTTTCGAGGAACAAATACCGAAAAAAGCTTCCCTCGAAAATTTCCGAGGACCGGTGCCCTCGAAAAATTTCGAGGAACAGCAGTCCTCGGAAAATTCCGAGGAAACCTTCCCTCGGTATATACCGAGGACTGCTGTTCCTCGGAATATTCAAAAAAATCTGTCGAACATTTAGATTAAGGTGTGTTTGATATAAAAAAATCCCTAACGTAGTATACATGTATTTGTTTTGGATTAGATAGCTAATTGTAACTATTTAGTAATCAATAAATATACAAATCTGTCAATAATGAGTAAAAATAATCAACCGTATTTCAGTTTATTTAAAAAAAAAACAAAAAAAAAATTAGACGGTCAACGTGGGATTACGCGGGAATTAGGCGGTCAAACGCGGGTCAACGCATAGATTCACCGATTTGGTCCAACTCGTTGCGGTCACCCACCGAGTAGCGCCTAGGCGACTGCGTTTTGAACAGGGGTATTAATAATAGAGTCAGTCTTTGAAATTTATGAAGTTTGAAATAATTACGAAATAACCAACACTTATAGGATTTTCTAAAAAAAAAAGATTTTTAGTAATTTAAACTCTCAACTAAAGATAGGTCGTAAAATAAACTCTGAACTAAAAATCTTGTGAAATAAACCCTCATCTTTATATCCATTAATGTTTTTGCCTCTGTGTAACCTTGGTCATCAATAGTTAACGTTTCTCGGTCAACAGTTAACGATAAATGTGACGGAGGGGAGAAAATATTAACGGAAATAAAGATGAGGGTTTATTTCACAAAATTTTTAGTCGAGGGTTTGTTTTACGATTGATCTTTAGTTGGGGGTTTAAATTACTAAAAATCCATAATTTAATTGTTTTATATACTGTAAATACAACAAGTGCTCTATATTAGAACATTTATAGTGTTTTAAATTTTGCATAAAAACATTTATATTTCAAAGAATATACTATTTTATTTATACATAGTTAATTAAAAAGATGTGTGTTTTCTCATAATCGAAGGTTTTGCTAATAGGAATATAATATGAAATACTGAAAGATAGCCTAGATTTTTAAACATTTAAATATATATTAAATTTAAATAAAAATATATATTAAATTTAAATATTATTGGATATATATTAGTTCACACAAGGTGTAGGCACTAACCTAGTTAACTTTTTAATGGAGCAATATTTGATGATTTGTCAAATTATGAAAGTAGTACTACTTATAGATATTTGTGACAAGCCTAATAATATAACTCTAAATGTGAGTAATAGTACACTATCATCTTACGAATATTTATTACCACATGTATTATTAATTTAAAATCATGATAAGTTATGGTTTATACTCTAAATAAATTAAATATAAGATAAAAAATTATTCATATATAAAAATTAATCTATAATCTAATAATAATTAGTCTATATATTATGAATTCAAAGATCACAATAATTTATAGTTTATGATCTAAATAAATTTAATTGAACATCAAATATTTGTATATGAATTTTCTTGATCTATAATCTAATAATATTATCTATTATTTTAAATATTATTTTTGGATGAGAAATATAATATATACATAATTATATTTTCTAATCTTAGATGTTTTGTTCACACATGCGAACATCATCTTCTTGTATATCTTATCAATTCAAAAATCAACATAATAAGTTATTGTTTATGTTCTCGAAAATTTTAAATCAAATATTTAATTATTTGCATATGACGAAGCTTTTCCATCAATATATATACCTGTTATTGTGTTGAAATTTTAAAATCATTCATATATTAGAAATATTTTAAAAAGTATCTTTATATAAATGTTTTTACTTGATTAACATTTAATTATAATTGTTTATGTATATGACGAAGCTTTTCCATCAATATATACCTGTTATTGTGTTGAAATTTTAAAATCATTCATATATTAGAAATATTTTAGGAAGCATCTTTATACAATTTTTTTTACTTGATTAACATTTAATTATAATTTTTTATGTATATGACGAAGCTTTTCCATCAATATACGTATATATATATATATATATATATATATATATATATATATATATATATAAAGACACTTTCTATATATATATGAATGATTTTAAAATTTCAACACATGTATTTATATATATATATATATATATATATAAATTGTGTTGAAATTTTAAAATCATACACATATTAGAAATATTTTAGAAGGTATCTTTATACAGATGTTTTTACTTGATTAAAATTTAATTAATTTTTTTATATCTTAATTTTATAACTTCTATAATAGAAAATATTATTTTCAGATAACGACAATATATAATAATTATTATTTTAATATGTTTTTAATATTATTATATTAAATTATAATCAGTTATCAAATATAAAATATAAATCTAATATTATAATATAAATTCGTTTTAATTATATAATAAATTATATATAAACTGATTAAGCTTAACAATGACTTTAGCCTCTCTCATTTTTATCGTGAGAGCTCGAATGCAAAAACTCATTTCGCAAATGTTAGTATAGAAGATTAAATTCATTAACAAAACAAAATCTGTTTTATACCTTTTTAACTGCTATTTTTACTTTTTATCTAACAATTAAGGAAATGTGAAAAGAAAAAGATCTAACAATTAAGAAAAGTGAAAGTTGTATATAATTATTAATTATTTTTCTCTTGTTGTTAATCACTGATTAATATGCATTCATAGATATATAGAAAAGGCTGGTCAAAAGACATTCTAAAGATGAGAATTAAAAAATGGGAAAAAACCACAAGCTAAAAAACAAAGCAATTAACATTTCAAGGCAGTTAGTTAATATCATGCAATGCTCTTAGGTGTGACAACGTCATGCGTTACTTTTTGCATCCACACACTGAAAACCCAGTACGCAAATTACTTTTGTTATATAAACAAGCTATATACTAATGTATTTCCTCACATATCATCAGACTTCAAGAACATTTTACCCAGAGAGCAAAACAACAGTTCTTAATCATTCAAAAAAAAAAAACAACAACAGTTCTTTAGGAGTAATTTTCTGACAATGTCTTCTCTTGGTCACTTACACGTTCTTGTTTTTCTCTATGCTCTGCTCTTTTACTCAGCCGATTCTCGCAAACACCAATTACTTCATGATACTGGATCTGAAGATGGTGCAAAAGGCACAAGATGGGCTGTTCTAATTGCTGGGTCAAATTATTACTATAACTACAGGCATCAGGTTTTTTATTTGTTATCCAGAAGTTTTTAACTATAAGAAGAAAAGGTGATTCTAAAGAGATTTTTCCATGAACTAAATCTACTGATGTTTTGGTTCACAGGCTGACATATGCCATGCATATCAGATACTTGCGAAAAGGCGGTCTAAAAGATGAAAACATTATAGTGTTTATGTATGATGATATCGCGTTTAACTCAGAGAATCCCAGGCCTGGAGTTATCATCAATAGACCTGATGGGCCCGATGTATATGAAGGAGTTCCTAAGGTTCTTATTTTCTTACTTTTTATGCATTTTATATACTTATAAATGAATCAACATATTAAGGTTTAAGATTTTGTTGGTCTTTGTGGTTGATACAGGACTACACTAAAGAATCTGTTAACGTGAAGAACTTTTATAATGTGATACTTGGAAACGAAAGTGGTATCACAGGAGGAAGTGGCAAAGTTGTTAAAAGTGGTCCTAATGATACTATATTCATCTACTATGCTGACCATGGATCTCCTGGTTTACTATGTATTTTATCATGAATCTTCATCTGTTCTTTTTTAATGAATGTTTAAATTAATTCAAAAAATCAGTTGGTACATCAAGTGAAACAGTGTTTGAATGTGAAACCTATACACAAGTTTGAATCTACAATCTATCATTAAGATGTTTCTCATGATTATACTAATAGGCGATTTCTTGATCCATGTTTATTATTCTCAGCAATGCCTAATGGTGAAGATCTCCATGCAAAAGATTTCATCAAAGTCTTGGAGAAGATGCATAGGCTTAAAAGATACAAGAAGATGGTAGTAATAACTCATTTCATTCATTGTCATCTGTCTAGCATCTTTTTATATAGTGTTCTGTTCTTGAATCTTTGAGTTGTTATGTGTTTGTGATGTTAGGCTGATTTATGTTGAAGCATGTGAGGCTGGAAGTATGTTTGAAGGGATTTTAAAGAGCAATCCTAAACATATTTGCTGTAACTGCTTCTAATGCGACAGAGAGCAGTTATGGAACCTACTGTGCTGGTGAATATCCTACCCCTCCTCTTGAATATAATGGTGTTTGTCTCGGGCGATACATTTAGCATCTCTTGGCTTGAGGACAGGTACTTCAACCAAAAAAAAACTCAAATCTGTATGTAATATCAGATGATTTTATTGTTCGAGAAACACTTCTTTTTGTTCAAATGTTTCTCTGTTTTGTGTGTTTTGGGGGCAGTGACCTTCATGACATGAGCAAAGAGACGTTGAAACAGCAATACAAAGTTGTAAAGAGAAGAACAGGTCCTGATGCTGAACCAGGGATGAGTTCTCAATGTCTGCCGTTTCGGATCAGAGAAGCTTCTTAAAGACTATCTTGTCTCTTACATTGGAACCAATCCTGAAAACGAAAACTTCACTTTCTCTGGATTCACTGCTCCACAAATCTCTAGTTCAAGCTTCGGTTAATGCCCGCGATATCCCTTTGTTATATCTCCAGAGCAAGGTAAAGTCTGATCTTTCAAGAAGGAATAATAAACAAAAGAGGTGCATGTTTTTGATGTTTCACTATTTATCTCTCAGATTCAAAGATCTCCAATGGAGTCACCTGAAAGACAAGAACTTCAGAAGAAACTATTTGAAGAAATGAATCATAGGCAGCAAATCGATCACAACATTATAGAGATTCTGAGACTTTCACTTAAACAAATCAATGTCTTAAATCTCTTAACCTCCACAAGAACAACAGGGCAACCTCTTGTAGACGACTGGGATTGCTTCAAGACTCTGGTAACCAACCAAATCTCAAATCTTGTTTACTTGTGTACTACGCAATAACTATTAAACTAGTATATTATCAAATGAAAATCGCAGGTTAATAGCTTCAAGAATCACTGCGGAGCAACTATAGATTACGGTTTGAAGTATACAGGAGCGCTTGCCAATATCTGTAATATGGGAGTGGATGTGAATCAAACTGTTTCAGCTATTGAACAAGCTTGTATACATTAAATGAAATGATGTGCATAAATAATGTGATCGACTTTAAAATATGAAAGGTATTGCATAAGATATATGATCTGTGGAGATGGTTAATGCCTATTTTTACTTGATAAAAATTTTAGTTGATAACGCGAATGTTTTGGTGTAAATTTGTGAACTGGATTCACCGGACAATAACCTCGTACCAACTGTACGGTACAGACTACTGTATTTTGGTTGGTGTTGCCAATAATAGTCTTCTTACATAGCTTGTGGTCCAAGACATAAAAGGTAGACAGATCATTCAAAACAAGAAAAAAAAAATAAAGAAACAAGAGCAACTAGGGCTTCTATAACCTAGCTTGTTCTTTATTTTTCATTTTTTTCTATGAAGATAACAACTTCAAGGAGATCTTTACAGTTCTATGATCTATCAAATGAAAAGTCATTAGACTTTGATTAAATAAAATATTTTTTGACACAATTTTCTGTTTGGTTTTGCTTATCTTTTGAATCATACAACCAAAAAATGATATCGCTAGATTTCATCGTACGCCTCAAGAACCAGGAGAAGAGAAGGAACAGAAGGTCTGAAAGGAACATAAAGGCCAGTCTTCTCTCAGGGGAACTGTCTGATGGTAGGAGACGAGCCAGAGACCAAAACGCTGTACCGAGAGGGCATCTTGCGGTCTATGTGGGTGACTGGGATGCAGAGGTTCGTGATACCGACCAAGTATCTTCAGTATCCTGAGTTTAAAGTTTTGATGGATGAAGTAGCGGACGAGTTTGGTTATGAACATGAAGGAGGGATTCATATCCCTTGTGAGGAAAGTGTTTTTGAAGAGATTTTGATTAGATACATGACTTGTGACAAGAAGAAATAAAGTGTACATACTATATAATAATAATAATAATATGATCATCTTTTTAATACTCCCCTACACTGTCTTGTCACAAGAATTACAAGCAATCCAAAACAGATAATGAAAATGGCTAATCAAGGAACAAAAACAATGCCATGTTCCTTAATGGTGTCGATAACAATCCCTAGCTTCCCTTCGATCCTCTCTCCCTTTCTAGGCTCATAAGACACAGCATAGACGTCTGCTTCCATAGAACGCTCAGCGATGAGCTTGCCGATGAGCCTGCAGGCTTCGTCATCGACAAGAGAGGGTATGTTGGTCCTTATATCTCTAGCGTTAGTGGTGGCAACCGAAATGACTTTGCTTGTAGGTCTATGCATCACCTTGGCGTGTATGAACTTCCTGGAGAAGAAGACGTTGAGCAGGAAAGGTCTCATGTACATGTCTGTTCTTTGCTTCCATGACTTCTTGTTTGGTCTTTTCGCTGCTTCAGCCTCGTGATCTTCTAGTCCACGCAGCTTGCACAAATGAGTCCTGAACAATCAATCCATCAATACACAACTCTTGTTGATGAAAGAAACAAACTTTGAAGGAACCCAACAGATAAAGTAATGAACTTTGAAGAGAAATCAACAAGAACCCTAGATTCTGACTCCCCTCAACCCACAGAAATTACAGAACCAGCTCAAACAGACAAGAACACAAAGTAAGCTTCCAAACGAAATCAAGAACAGCATAAAGCTAAATAAGGCAGGCCATTTACGAAGCTATAGTTAGTGGATTATGTAGAGACAAACGCAATGAGAAGGCTTTTCTTACCTTCTTGACAATGGGAGACGAGATAACAGAGCCGATATCGATGGAGAATTTGGGAAATGAAGATTGCCATGAGAGCGAAGAGCCGAGTTTGCTGGAACGAGTTGAACGAGTGAGACTCGAGTCGAAGGGGACGAGCGAGCAAGTTGATGAGACCAAGCAAGACATCTTCGTCGAGCTTTGATTGTGAGAAAGTTAACTGGTCGGATAAGACTCGGCGGCTCACTTCACCGTCTCGATTAACATATTTTTTTACAAACCGTACTCTGAAAACGTTGGACCGAACCGGCTGATTAAATCCTGATGAACCGGTTCGAACCGCTTCCAAAGAAAAGCAAAAGATATTTGTGGAGAAAATAAAGGGACAGAAATGAGCACACCCCACCACATAAACCCTAAAAAGACTTAAATCTTTCCCATAAAATCTAAACACCAGCTTCACTTGCAGAATGTTGACAGAGACTCCATTTCTGTCTCAACCTCAAACAAAACTCTTTTAGATCTCTCTTCATAATCTTAAAAAAGTTTGTTCTTTTTTTATGGTTATGTTTTAACTGGATATTCTCTCTTTTAGCCCTTTTTGGATCTCCTGTTCTGTCTGTCTCTCTGCCTAAAAAAAATAATCTTTCAGGCAGATTAAACAGGAGTCAGATAGAGAGAGATAGAGAGATAATGACAATGGTTGTTCCAAAAGAAGGGTTCGTTGGTATGGTGAAGGACTCTGTTTCCTCTGCTCCATCGGAGTCTCCTATTCGTCTCCAGCCTCAGTTTCCTGACTTTACCATTCCTGTTAAAGTGAGTTCCTTTTCGCTTTTAGAGTCTTGCGTTGTTGTTGTTCTGGTGTATGTCTGATGGGAAACTGAATGCTATGATATGATGTTTCTCTATGCTGTTTGATTTTTTGTTGATTCAGGACTTCTTCAAGTCTAGAGAAGCTCGTGAAGTTTCTGAGTGGGGCTTTAGCTGGAGCTATGACTAAAGCTGTTCTTGCTCCACTTGAGACTATAAGGTCTGCATACTTACTCCACACTTGTTATCTCCTCAAATGAATTAACTTTTGTCTTAAACTGCATTTTGTGCTACTTGTGTGGAACACCTGGCAGGACGAGGATGATTGTTGGTGTTGGGATCGAGAACCATTCCAGGTAGCTTTCGTGGAAATAATACAGAAGCAAGGATGGGTAGGTCTCTGGGCTGGCAACGAGATCAACATGATCCGTATCATCCCAACTCAAGCCATCGAGTTGAGCACGTTTCGAGTGCGTGAAGCGTGTAATGACATCAGCGCAAGAGAAGCTGAAGAAGATTGAGCAGGCGAAGATTGAGATCGGTGACTTTAGTTTCAGTCCGTCCATTTCTTGGCTCTCTCCCGTTGCTGTTGCTGGTGCAGCTGCAGGTGTTGCCAGTACACTTGTTTGCCATCCTCTCGAAGTCCTCAAGGTTCGATCAAAACTCCATTGAATGTAAAAGCTTTTCTTGTTGCTGTTGTTAGTGTTGATAAGAGACTGATTTTTTTTTCTATGATTCTTTTTTTACCAGGATAGATTGACTGTGAGTCCCTGAGATTTATCCAAGCTTAAGACTTGCGGTTCCAAGGATTTTAGAGAAGATGGAATCCGTGGATTCTACGCTGGCTTGGGGCCAACACTGGTCGGGATGCTTCCTTACAGCACATGTTATTACTTCATGTATGACACAATGAAAACCACTTACTGCAAATCCAAGAACAAGAAGGCTTTAAGCCGTCCAGAGATGCTTCTTCTTGGAGCTCTAGCCGGTAAAAAAAATGAAATAAAATAAAAAGTTTCTTTTGTTTTTTTCTTTCTCTCGACTCAAAGTCATGTAAATGTGGTGTGTCAGGTCTAACGGCTAGCACCATTAGCTTCCCGTTGGAAGTGGCGAGGAAGCGGTTGATGGTGGGAGCTTTGAAAGGGGAATGCCCACCCAACATGGCTGCGGCAATAGCAGAAGTAGTGAAGGAAAGAGGAGTGATGGGACTCTACAGAGGTTGGGGAGCAAGTTGTTTGAAAGTCATGCCGTCTTCAGGCATCACTTGGGTCTTCTACTGAAGCCTGGAAAGATATTTTGCTCGCCTCCAACACCAAGCCACTCATATAATGACGAAATTGAAACTTAGATTACTATTGTTGTTACTTGAAGCTTAGGCCGCTTCATCACATTTACTGTGGTGGCTTGGCTTTGTTACATGAGATGTTTTTTTGGCACTTGGGAGTGTTTTGATTCCCATGAGAAGTGATAAGCTGAGTTCTTTTTTGTTAAGGCTATAAACAATCCTCTATGTGCTTACACAGTGAAAAGAGAAAGAGCAAATCAACTTTAATCACAAATTATGTCCACACATAATATACACAAACCATCACACTTTCATTCCATAGTTACAAGCACATATATACACATAAGCATTTTCAAATACATATTTATTCTTCTAACAACTCCCAACATTGTCCAAATCTGTAAACCCCAAATGAAACCTCCTGTCTAACCTTCTGTTCCTCCTTCTGAAGCTTCACTCTCTACAACAATGAAACAGAACATTACAGCATAAACTTAATTGTTTTTGGTTTCAAAGAAAACAAATACCTTCACCAAACAGTTGTTCGAAGCGGGCTACTATGTGTTTCCCATATGTGTACTTCCTCAAACTCTCCAGATGAATTTTCATTCGCTGCACCAGAATCTCCCTTTGCTCATCTTTACTGATCTCCAAGACTTTCTGGACCACATAATTTGCATACTGATCTTTCATCATCGCCTGCGAAGAAAATAGTATATATGTTAAAACAAGTCCAGTGTGGTTTCAGAGACTTTTCTTTACGGGTTTGTGTTCTTACCAGCAAGTGATTGTCTTCCTCGGATTTTCCCATTATCTCTTCAATCAGCAACTCTCTCTCGGTACTATCAGCATGTTCCAGACACTTCTCCACAACGTTTGACGCGTATTTGTGCTGACTCATCTGAACAACATTCCCTGTCAACTTCTCAATGATCTGTCTTCTTTCGTCAGGCTTCCCTCTCTCCAGGACATGCTATAAAGACACAAAAAAAACCAAAGACTAAGAACAGAATGAGATACAAGAACATGCCAAGGGAGACACTTATCCATACCTGAGTGACATAGTTCCCATACTGATCATGAGCAAGAGCAAAAGCTGACTCCAAGATTTCATCTATTATACAACGAGTCTCCTCATCATCTGAGCAGTGCTCCAAGATTCTCTATAGCAAAAACAGAAGGAGAAATGAGTGAATATTTCAAGTCACAACACACAAAAGAAAGCCTCACTCTTATTCCATTTACCTGGATGACTCGGCATCCATAAGGATGAGTAGAAAGAGTGGCAACCTGACCACGGAAAGCTGCAATTATAAATCCAATCCTAGAGGCAGGCATACTCTCTATACACTTTTGAATAACATGATTCCCGTTCTGATCTCTAACGCACTTCAGCACATTCCCATCGAGCTCACGAGTCAGTTCTGTCTTTTGGTCAACATCTATCACTTCAAGTGCCTATAAATATCATATCATATAATACATATAACGAACTTAACAACCATTTACTTCAGACATTGACATTTATATGTAGAAACTAATATTATTTACTCATTTTACCTTTTGTATCACACGACATCCATACATCTGCAAGCTTAGAGAAACCATCTGACCAGCAAGCTGCTTCACAAGTTCTTCCCTCTGCGCTGGAGTTCCATGTTCTATGAACTGTGCAAACAAACATCACTATGTATCAACAAACTTATAATGAAGAAGAAAAAACTTTTCAATTTAGAAGAAAAAGTGGGCTCACTTTTTGGATAACATAATTTCCAAAGACGTCAGTCATCAATTTCGAAGCTTGTGGAAGAACCTCACTGAAAACAGATGCCTTCTCCTCATCAGAGCAGTGCTCCAACTTCTGTTGAATAAACCGGCTGCCATGCTGATCAACGCTGAAGTTAACAAAAAAACGAATATTATCTTTTGATGCTCTCAAAATACTAACTCAAGGAATTAAAGAAAACAGAATAGAAACACTGCCTGAATTCAATAACACGCCCTGCGATATCAGACAGCTCCATTTTACGAGCGTTTGGAGACTTGAGTTCATCAAGAAAAGAATGTCTTTTAAAATCATCGACGCTGCTGCTGCTGCTGGCCTCCTACTCCTCTGTTCCCTTGCCATCCACCAGGGTAAATCCCTGTGTTTCTACTAGCTCCTTGTTGTTGATGATACCTTGTTTCACTTCGTCTTCCAAAGTGGCTCATCATCCCACCACCAACCGGTGAGGATGGCATCACTGGACTAGCAAGAGGTGATCCCTGATACTGCGGCATGACTCTTCACACCAGGCGGCACTGCAAAGTAGTTTCCCATGTGCCGCGGACTTTGCAACCCAAAACTTGGACTCAGTTGATTGCTCTGAGGTTCTTGATTGGTCATAAACCCACCAGCTTGTTGGTCTTTCTGCCCAAAAGAATCAGTGCTGGTCTGAAACGAAGGAGAATACGGGTCTGCTTGAGACTGTTGATAGTATTGCAACTGAAAAGGATCCACGAAAGGAGTGTGCTGCTGTCCAGTAGGTGAAAAGGATCCATCGAGAGAAGGAGTTGTTGTAGCCCGAAGAAGGCGACGAGATATCATACGGCATAGGAACGGTAGCTTCATGAGATGGGTATCCACTCATGTACTGAGGGACAACACCAGAGGACAGGAGGTGGTAACCGCTGTAACTATACTGCGGGAGGTACATACCAGAGGACTGAAAGTTTTGATTGTAAAACGGGCTCAGTGATGTCATATAAGCTGCTGTTGATGATGTATACATATGAGGCGATGGCAAACCATGAGGAGGAGATTGGAAACTCGAATGTACCTCTCCAGTAGCAATCCTAGGCAAGTTCTGCATCATGTCGTGCGTACCACCACCCATCCTCGGATAGGTCATTTGTTGTGGCGAACTAGCTTGAACTTGATAGGATGAAGGTGTGTATTGCACAGGTATTCTCCTTCCCTGAGATTGTTGTTCTTCTTGGTTCCTCATCAATTCTAGAAGCAGCAGAGGATGGACCAGAAGCATCAAAAGCAGATAGATTGTTGTCCTCGTGGCTGGCTAGCGCTACCCTCGCGTTTGATCTCTCTTTCTGCGTGTTAGTAGAACTCTGTGAGCCCAAATCAGTGGTAAAAGTATCCTCACTAGCAACAGCCTCCACAGAGAGAGAATCTGTTTCCCTCAGAAGACTCACCGAACTTATATCAGACTCTGGTACTCTTCTTGTGCTTTCTGGAGCTATACCAGAAGAAAAGGCATGGACGTCTTCTGCTATTGGATGATTCCCTGCCGAATGAGGCCGCTTGAACACAAAAGAAAGTGTTAAAGAGAGAATCTTCCTTTAAGACCTTAAGATCAAAAGTCTAATAAGTGATAGAATCAAGCTATACCTGAATGATATCAGCAAAGCTCTTACGACGAGCAGGGAAAGAAGCATAAGTAAGTTGCTCACCAGAAGAAGCCTCCTCCTCAGGCTCCTCTCTATGTGTCGAAAGCGCAGTTCTAGAAGCAAGCAAGGAAGAAGATCTTACACCCATATCATCCCAAGACGCTGTTGGACTACCATCACCAACCCCACCCAAATGACGCAGCAAGTGCTGATTCTCACGTGAGATCAACGGAGGAGGAAGCCTCGGATTCAAGTTGATGTTGGACAAATAGTAAGCTACATAAGCAGGATCGCCACGTATCTCTTCTTCAGAGCCGTAACTCTCAATAGCCCTACTGAAAACATCAGAGCTGCTACTACTACTACCCACTACCTTCCTGTTGTTTCAAGAGATTCCTAAGAGCTGCAAATGAACCTTCCATGCTAGGCGGCGCGCTCCCACTCCTACTAGGGATCTTCCCTGTATGATCACTTACCACCACCACTACCACTATCCAATCTGTTTCTTTCCATAAGGAACCTTAAATCTTCAACAGCCATATCATGTGAACCAAATATCCCAGTAGTGTCCCTAGAGGAACCCTGCCAACTTTTCAAATGATCACCTTCCACCATCCTCATAGCGCTCTGCGTCGTCGTCATACTTTCTATACATCAAACAACAAACAAAAGAAGTAAAAGCTAAAACCATAGTCCATAACAGAATCAAAAGCTGAGAACTTTATAAGATAATGATCCTTTTTAATTGAACTTTCCCACAAAAGTCCCAAACTTTGGATAATCAACGTTTATTTTGTAATCTAACCATAAAGGATCGAAATTTCAGACCATTTCATAAGCTGAAAACTTAGTCAACCCTAAACCATCATCAAGGATCATCACCATCTTTTAAAAAAAAAGTAAACGAAGCCTTTGGACTGTTTTTTTTATCAACCTCAGTAGATCGTATACCAAGTCTATATCCAACGATCAAAATTCTAAAGACACAACATACTTTAACTTTATCCTTCTTTATTCATTCATAAACTAGCTCCCTTCCTTCCTTGTGTGACTTGTGGAATAAACAAAAGTAGATAAACTGAGAGGCTGATACAGAGAGTTAAAGAGTTTACCTGATGGTGATGTTTAAGCCTCCATGAAAGTGTTTTCAATCAAAAAGCTCGAGATGATATGTCTCAGAGAAGAGACCTTAGAGAGAGAGATTAAAACTAACCCCTTTGAAAAGTTTGTCTCAAAGTCGAGTCACCAAGTCAAGAGTTTTTTTTAATTTGTTTTTTATTTTAATTCTTTCCCCCAAGGCAATTATTGGGGATGTTTAATTTTAATTTTTACGTATTTAAACAACACTAACCTCAGAAAAAAATTAAGAATCACGACGGATTCGCACACGAAGATGTCCTCTTAGCTGAGTAATGACTGAAGTACCCCCTATCGGTTTCTCTATCATGGTGGTAAAGCAAAGCTCTTTTTTCGTCATTTTGTTCTAGAATTGATGAATAGGTTCGCCACGTGTTGACACACTTCTAATTGAAAGAGATACGTTCACGTGGCTCTGTCTCTGTTGCCTGCTGCTTTGCTACCACCAAACACACACACTTTAGTTTCTTTTTCTTTTCCCTCTTACACAAATGTTAAAACTTTTTACAGGAATTTAAAACTTTAATAACAGACGCTCATGATATTCATTTATAGTTCTTAAGATTTGGTTTAAATATTTAAATCTTTAACGACACATCAATAATTTGTCCAAAAACAATGAAAGTGATGGAAGAAGAATTAAGATTTGTCCATCACCATCATTAGATCTAGCTTCCCATCAACAAGACAAACATTGGATTCTTTCATATGTGCTTTACATCCACACGACAACACATGAGAAAATGGTCCCTTAATACTTAAATCTAACGACCGGAAAGAAAAAAAAAGCAAACTGTTATTGGATTTGGAACATCTTAATGCAGAGATAATTAAGCTAATGTTAACAACACAAATTACTTCAAAATGGTGTTAACATCATTATTATTATTATTATTATCAACAAGAAGGGAAAAGAACTGGAGATGGGTGTCTTTGAAGCTTCCCACCAGAAAAGTTGAGTTTCTTCATCTTCTCTTCACACCATAGCAGCTGCTCTTTACTGATTTTTCCCCATCCTCAAAACCCTTGTTGCTAGTTTGATGTCAATGCCTGCAAACAAGAGCTGGACTCCTTCCCATGTCTGAGGCCAAGACTTCTTTCTAAGCCCTTTTGTCTTCTTGGACAGCTCCTTGGCTTTCGCCCTCTTCTGCAAAGGGACACTCCAATCTTGTGAGAGAGACAACCCAAAGAAGCATTTATAGAGACAGACATTGCTTAAAAGATAAACCATACCTTTTCAATAGATGACTGAACTAGTTGCAAAGGGGTTGTGGAATTGATATTGTGGTTACCAAACAAGTTGTTAACCCCATTTGGTTTCTTCTTATCCATCTTCAAGAAAACGTTGAATGTAAGGATAGAGCTTTCAATGATTTTGATGAGATCCTCAGCTAGGACCATGAACTCTGTATCTTTCTCCATCTCCGTTTTATCCGTCCCTGAGATGTTTCAACTTAAAGTGTTTGTTACTACTTTCACTAAAGGTTGTAAAGTGGTGGAAACGCAAAACTACCTTGGATCTTGGGAGCTTGAAGTAGCTTAGGCATTGCGTTTCTGGCACGTGCATAAAGCTCAGATCTAGATCCCTGCTCAAACGGTTCATTCTCTATGTACCTCTGCAACAAGACGAGGAACTGCTGAAACTGTTGAGCGGTATGGTTGTAGCAAGTCGAGGTTTCGGGTTGGCATGAGATCAAGTGGCTAAGCTGCGTGTACTGACAGTGAAGTGCTTCCCAAGTGAGGCAGAGGTGAGCAACGTAGGCCGTCTCAAGATCTTGAAAAGGGTCGATCCCTGTCTGCTGCTGCAGATGCTGCTCCATATCTTCATCCTCGGGAACATCAAACCTTTTCAGAGAAAGACATCGAAAAGGAGATGGCAGCTTCTTAGATGCAGATCTTGGAGATGGAGTGGAAGGAGATGAAGCAACAACTCCAATGCCTAAAGAAAGTGTGAAGAACAAAGTTAATAATAAGGCATTACAGAAAATCATAGCTTAGGTTAAGCTTATTATTACCAGATTCTTTAAGCTGGTTGGAGCTTAAGCGATCGAATAAGAGCATACGCTCGCAATACTTTTCATAGACAGCATCGAAACCACCCCACCATTGAAGTCCTTCAGCGACAACATCTCTCCACACAGTTGATGAACACTTGTCTTCTTCTCCTTCATCTTCGCCTAGATAAGACTCCTTGTCTTCTTCTTCTTCATCTTCTTCAGGTATCAAGACCATGAAACTGTTTCTCCTCAGCTCCTTCAGCCTTTTCTTAACCTCATTGGTGATGAAATCATCGTCTTCGTCGTCGTCTTGGATCTCGTCTGCTTTGGTGGAATCTGTCACAGTGTTGTTGTCACTCCTTGGTTGCTCTTGCTCATCTTTCTTCTCCTTGTCTAGGTTTGGCTTCCTTGACTTGAGAAAGTTTCCAACTTTCAAGAAGTTCATTTCCCTCGACTACTTGGCGGAGAGTGTGTCTTTTTAGATCTAAATTCAGATTCTTTGCATGAACAAACAAAGGATCAGAGAATCAAACACATCACAAAATGGATGAATCTAGAAAGATCTCAACAGAGACCCTTTTTTTGTATGAAACTTCAGATTCGGAATCGTCTACCTAGCAAATAAGAACACACTGGCATTATCTGCTAAACCTATCTAAACAGTCCACTGAAGCTTACACTTAGAGAGTGTGATGGAGAAAAAAAAAAGACAAAAAGGTTGGAACTTTAAGTAAGTAGGCAAGCAAAATTGAAAGATGAGAGAGAGAAAGAGAGACGAAGACCAAAGACAAAGACAAAGACAGGAGCTATCAAATGAAAGAGAGATTGGTGAACAATTTGCAAGAGAGAGAGAGAGAGAGAGCTTTAATATGTCTTCTACTACTAATCAAGTTTTATATTGAGGAGCACAAGGATAATGTGAGAGGTATTAATTTCGAAACAGATCTCATTAGATTCATAATTAACTTTGCGATTTCAAATTCCCAAAAAAAAAAAGAAAAAACCCTTACCAAGAGGAAAGGTTCGGTTCTTTCTTGGGTCAATTGACCCGACCTTTTTTTTCTTATAGGTCGTTCACTTTCATTAAAGTCTTATTTCTTTTATTAATAAAGAAGAAAATACAATAGTAATTTGAAAAAGAAAAATTAAAAAGAAGGAAAAAAAGGTCTTTTGGTTATGGTCTGAGCAGCGAGAGAGATCTAAGAAAAACGTGGGGGCAATTGGGGTTAAACAGGACAGAGAATATTGTCAGTAAAAGCCACAATCTCTAGTTTGGTCACAATCACATTGCCTCTCTTGTCTAAAATTTACTTCTTTAACCTTCTTCCTCCCACATCTCTCTGTATCTACTATATCTACAACCGTGGTACTGAAAAATAGTGGGCTTCTCTTTATTGGGTTTCTTCCTATCCATTCAATTCTCTAGTCTTAATCTCTGTTCCGAAACTCGTTAGGCGCTACGCGTGCGGCGAGTCCGGGCCTAGCGAGTTATTAAAAATACGGGGGAGTACGCGGGATATACGCGGGTTGGAATTTTTCTTACTAATTTAATATTTGTTAGTGTTACATAGCTTTAACAATCATACACACGATGAGTAATGTGTTAAGTGTCGTAGTCCAGTGGCTATTCAAAGGTTGTTTGACTTCCCAGCCCAGGTTCGATGGGCAATCAATGCAATTTTTATTTTTTTTCTTTAAAAGGGGCAAATTTGTAATTTTCAATGTGTCTTCTTCCTTAACCTACTTTTACAGATGCGGCCATTTTTCGTTGTTCTTCATCGTAAATCATCATTTTCGGGTCAATTAACTTCGATTCAACTTTGTTTCTTTGTATATAGCATTAAAATAGGACATATCTATGGTGTATTTATCGATTTCAGATTCGAAATCATTAAAACATGGATGAACTCTTTTCTTACCGCGTTTTGACCGAATATACCATAACCGCGGCGGTTGTGCTCCGCCGAGCGCGTCAACGGCGCGGAATCGGCCGGATTGGCCGCGTTTTCGAACAGGGGTCTTAATTGATTACGTTTTGTTTTTTTTGTTGGTTGATATAAAATAGAATTGGTTTGGGTTTGGAATCTAACTCCAGTTTCCGGTTCGGTCTTGGATTAGATTAAACCGAAACCGAATCAGGGAGCCTGGTGGTGGTCATGGATCCATGTGATCATTGCTCAGTTGTCTTGTCTGTGTGTTTGTTTTTGTTTCCTCTGCCACGTCGTCTCTTCTATCTCACACACTAGTTTCTTTCTTCTCTTCTTCTCCAGGGACTTCCTCACCTCTGGTAAGTTAATTCGATCGTTCGCTGATGGAAACCGTTACTACTATTTGTTTTTCTTATTCTGCACCGAGTTTAATTAAGTTGATTCTCTTTCTCAGTTTTCACTTATTTCAAGAGGATTCTTTTGGTTCCCTTTTTATTTCCAATGAATCAGAATTGATACGATCAAATCTTTTAGTATGTTTTCTTTTGTTATGTTAAATCTAATATTCCTTTGCAACTGAACTAAAATGTTATCCTAATCCCCTCTGCTTAGTCTTTGTTGGTTGCCATATGAAATTGTCTAACAATCTTATTATATATATGTGAGATTCTATGTTACTGTTGTGTTTGTTACTCTTAATAGGCATTACCAAGTTACTAAATGGGTACTAATCACAACAACAAAAAATGATGTGTTTACTGAATTTTTGGAGACCCCTCCTCTGTATGTAAAAACATGTGTTGTTTCAGGATTTGTCAAATGTCAGTGAACCGAAACAAAGATAAAGTTGTCCCAACAATAAAAGATGATAGTCCATTTGAGTATCTTCAAGAAGATATCTTGATAGAGATATTCATCAGAGTTCCAATATCAGACTGGGAACAAATATCCTCCGTTAGAAAGCAGTGGGCTCATTTGTTCCGTGGAGAATGCTTATGGCAGGCCGCTTTGAACCGGTCGTATCCTCTTGCTAGCAAAACTCAGAGATGGACTGGACCAATCAGTCAAGGGTCAAGCAAACGGTTTATAAAGAAGCCACCTGAAACGTTTTCATTCTTCCATATATTCTTATTAGGTAGATTCAAGAAACTTAATAGAGTTTTTAGCTTTGCAGGAGATTTGTGGCTCTATACATCAGCAGAAACATATTAGGCGTGGATACAGAAGACATAGATGAAATGCTGGGACATATTTACTTATTCTTGAAAGATCGGCTTCAACTTTCAACTACGCCTGCTTCTGGCATTCTGCACGGAACCATGATCGGTAATTATCTTCTCTATTACTATGTCATTGAATCTGCTTAATGAGTAATGACTCGTTGTTTTGAGCCTGCTGATGACATGTATGTTACCTTCAGACCAATTGATTGTTTGTGGCAAATCCAAAGAAGAGGCTGATGAGCTCGTGACAAATATTTGGCTGGCTCTTCTCGACAACTTAGAGGACACAAAACATACATTTCTTGTTCTGAAATCCATTGCACAAGAATATGATGTAAGAAAGAGAAAAAAACATGAAAGACTTATGTTTTGTAAAGAAAACCAATTCATGATGTGATTATCAAGTTGCAGGGCTTTCTTCCGTATCCATATTCAAGACCGATCAAAGTGCAATGGAAAGTGTTTGAGAAACTGTTTGTGGACTTCCGGGACTTGTTGTTTGATCATTCAGAGTACTGCGACTTAATAGGAATCGCCAAGAAGAAGTTTCAGACATTACCACATCTTTGGTTAGGCTATTAACTTAAACCAAGTCTCCATCTTCTGTAAGAAAAACGTATAAAACACTGATTCTTTATGGGTCATGTAATATTCATGTTTGCTTTCCAAAAGTAGAAAAGTCAAAAACCTTTCAAAGACTCTTTTAACAAATCTCTTCCTTGTTAGCAAACCCACTTCTTCAAATATGGTTCTCATAAAAGTGATAACGTTTCTTGCTCTCTTCGTCTCTCTACTACCACCGTCCTTGGCCTTGCCCCAGGCCAAAGATGGTGGTGGACACGTCTCGTTACTCGTCTCTCAAACGGGTCTTGACTTCGCTAAAGACTTCCTCGTCCACAAGGTGATATCCACGACCCTTCCGCTTCAGCTACCTGAGATAGAGAAGAAGGTTAAGATTCCTTTGGTTGGGAAAGTAAGGATGGGTCTGACGAACATAAAGATATACGCGGTTGATGTTCGGTCGTCGAGGGTCGAGACCGGAGGAGATGGAATGGTTTTGAGTGTTTCAGGGGCGACGGCAGATGTGAGCATGGACTGGTCTTATGCTTACAAAGCTTCCTTCTTTCATATCTCTGATCATGGTGTTGCTTCTGTTAAGGTAACAGTAGAAACAAAGTTATGTTCTTTATGATATGTGTCTTGTTCTTTTGTGTTCATCTCATTTGAGTAAATGATGATGATGATGATTGTGATGATGAATGGAAGGTTAAAGGAATGGATTTGAGAAGCACTGTCAGTTTGGTTGGTGAAAATGGAAGTCTAAAGATTGCTTCAAGGGATAGTGATTGTAAAGTGAAGAGCATTGGTATTCATATCAATGGTGGTGCTTCTTGGCTATATCAAGGGTATATATATATCACTTGCAGCTTGTAGTCTAAAAAGATTTAAAAAAAAGATTCTTACCATTTTTTTTGTTTGTTTGCAGGGTGGTTGATGCATTTGAGAAGAAGATTATTTCAACTATTGAAGAGACTGTTTCTACTAAGATTCTGGAGAAGATGAAGAAGCTTGATGCTAAGTTGCAGTCACTTCCAAAAGAGAGGAAGATCGATGACAATGTTGCTGTGAACCTCACTTTTACAGGAAGCCCTGTCTTGGATGATTCTTCTGTTGAATTTGGAATCAATGGTTTGTTGTTCATGCCAAATGGTGATGGTGGTAAAGCTTCAGGATCTCGGTCTTCTTCTTCTTCTTCCTCTTTTCCCAAGGTTAAAAGAATGATGGGAATTGCAATTAAAGAAGAAGTTTTCAACTCTGCAACACTTGTCTACTTCATTGTAAGAGAGTTCCAAAAGATGAGTTTGGTGGAACAATAAAAGTTTCTAAAGCTTGTATTCTTTTTTTTTTTGAATCCTCTAGGCAAGGAAGATGCATGTGGATATCGAGCAAACGAAGAACGGGTCGGCTCTAAGCACATCTGACTGGAAACTCATACTTCCAGAGCTCTACAAACAATATCCAAATGTTAAAATGATGCTTAACATGTCGGTTACATCTCCTCCTGCTGTCAACATCAGAGAGACTGGCATTGATGCAATCATTGACTTAGAGATATCAATCGATGTCCAAAACTCTGGGGTAGTCCTATCCGTGGCACGCATGTCAACGGTATATGCTAATAATAATAAAATAATCCACAAACAATCTAGTTAAGAAGCAAGCAGTCCATGATCACTAAAAAGTCAGAATGTTTGCAGGTTCTGGAAGTTGCGGGTACTGCAGAGATAGCAGAGAACAATTTAGCAGGTAGCCTAAGAATAAAAGGTTTCAATGCAACAATGACTTGGAGTAAACTTGGAGATCTTCAAGCAAACTATATTCAGGTAAAGTTGTGTGTTCCTTGTATCATAAGACTTTATTGCTTGAGACTAACTTTTTTTTTTTTTTTTTTGAGCAACTAAAATTTCATTAAGGAAAGAGTTTAGTGTGGGCTCAAGCCCAACACTGAATATTTGTTACAAAGTGAGGCCTTAGCCAAAGAGTCAGCAAGCCCATTTTGTGATCTTGGAATAAATGAAGCGTGAAAAGAGAGAAAAGCAGTAGAGATAGACGATTTAATGTCCGCAAGAACTCCAAAGAGTTCAATCGAGCGATGAATCGTGGTGATGGCTTGAATAAGCCCTTTGCAGTCTGATCTGAGCCAGATTGTAGTGAGATCGAGCGAAGCGGCGTGTCCTAGAGCAGCCCGAATCGCCAGAGATTCCGCCATGATTGCCGAGGAGACGTGTTCCTGATAGAGGCAACCGCGTGTGATTTCCAGTCCCGATTGAGTAGTGAGGATCCAAGCCAGTCCTGCTTCGTTGGTTGTCTTGTTCCAAGCCGCATCGGTGTAACAGACGGTTGTTGAGTTCGCTGCGATCTGACACGGGATCGGTGGAGGTGGGATATTTGGGGCTAGCGGAGGCAAGATCTGTGCGTGATCCCAGTCTTTGAGAAGACGGATCGATTTGGAGAGGATTTCGATCGGAGACAGCTGTTTGTTCTCAAAAGCCAGCTGGTTCCTGTTCAACCACAAACTCCAACATATCCAGGCAAAGAGGTTAGCAGAAGTACCTATTGGTGGCAGGTTTACTCTAAGGAAAGATGTCTGGAGCATGTCGCGAAAAGTAGTCGCGTCCTGGTGATTTGGCGTCACTGTCCAGGGGCAGAGTTCCCACACTTTCTTGGCTGTTTCGCATTGAAACAGAATGTGTTCCAATGTCTCAAACTCTCCACATTTAGCGCATAAAGTATGGGTAAGCAAACCTCTCTTATGTAAGTTTTCACCTGTAGGTAGATTGTTTATGGCACATCTCCACATGAAGAATTTTATCTTAGGTAGTAGCTTTGAATTCCAGATGTTCTTTTGCCAGTTCCAGTTAGGATGATCCAAGAGTGTAGATGTCGATTGGATTTTTTCTTTTTGGGCTGCAAAATAGCCTGACTTTGCGGTATATACTCCCGAATTCTGTTGTGTCCAGATGTAGGAGTCACAGGTGCCAGTGGTACTGGGGCGTATGCTGAGAATATGATCCTTCAACTCCGGGAGCAATCTCTCTATTAGCGCTTTATTCCATTCCTTCGTTTCTCTTGAGAGGAGGTCCGATACCAAGAGATCCTGATCCTGGAGAAGCACTGGTCCGTGAGGTATGAGCTCCGCTGTTTTCCCAATCCAAGGTTCTGACCAAACCTTAGTGCTTTCTCCATCACCTATTACTTTGCCTAGGTGTTTAAGGAGGAGGTCTCTTCCCAGGAGCACACCTTTCCACCCGTGTGAGCAATTGGAGGGTTTGGAAGCTTTGAGGAAGGATGTCGAGTGACAGTACTTGCCTAGCAGGGTTCGGGCTAGAAGACAGTCTGGCTTGGTGATTATTCTCCAGCCTATTTTTGCCAACAGAGCCTGATTGAACAGTTGAATGTCGCGAAAACCCAGTCCTCCTAGCTGTTTAGGTAAGGTCAGTTTATCCCATGATGTCCAGCATATTTTCTTCTCACCTTCCTTTGAGTTCCAGTAGAACCTCGTTAGCTCAGATTGTATTTGTTTACATAGTCCTACTGGTAGCTCGAAACAAGACATGGCAAAGGAGGGGATTGGAGATAACACAGATTGGAGCATCGTTGCTCTGCCCGCATTGGAAAGGAATCGGGAGCTGTAGCTTACTGCCTTCTGGTGGATTTTGTCCACTATGGAAGCAAAGAGATCTCTCTTCTTCCTGCCGAAGTGCTCAGGTAAGCCTAAATACTTCCCTGCTCCTCCTTCTTTTTCGATTCCGAGTTGATCCTTTACTCTTTGTCTGACTTCCTGAGGCGTTTTTGCAGAGAAAGAGATAGAGGATTTTGCAGTGTTTATCTTCTGGCCGGAGGCTGCTTCATATCTGTGAAGGATGCTAAGAAGAGAGGCGCAGCATTGGGGGTCTGTCTTAGTAAAAAACATGGTATCATCAGCGAAGAGTAAGTGGTTGATATTTGGGCTATTTCTAGCCACTTTCAGACCAGCTAAAGTTCCTCTTGCTTGTTCTTTCTTGCATAGACCAGAAAGCACCTCTCCACACAGGATGAAAACATAGGGCGAGAGAGGATCACCCTGTCGAATCCCTCTTTGTGGATGCACGTCCCCCGCAACCTCGTTGTTTATCAGGAAAGAGTAAGTGACTGTGGTTATACATTGCATTACCCAATGTACTATTAGTCGATGAAAGCCCATTCTTTCTAATACTTCTCTAACAAATGTCCACTCCAATCTATCGTAGGCCTTGCTGATGTCAGTCTTGACAGCCATGGAGCAGTGGATGGTGGCTCCTGAGTTTTTCAAATAGTGGAGCATTTCGTGCGTGATCAAGACATTGTCTGAGATAGCTCTCCCAGGTACGAAAGCCGACTGATTTTCTGATATAACCTCCTGTAGCACCGGTTTTAGTCTTAGGGAGAGAACTTTCGAGATGATTTTGTAATATACATTACAAAGGGCTATGGGTCTGTAGTCTGCCACTGATTTAGCTCCCGTGAACTTAGGAATTAACCTGATATGGGTAGCGTTGATAGAGTATGGTAGGACTCCGGTTGTGAAGAATTCCTGAATCTCAGTTGTTATTGCAGATCCCACAATGTCCCAGTTGGATTGGAAGAAGCTTGCCGAGAATCCATCAGGTCCAGGAGCCTTATCAGGGTGGATGGAGAACAATGCTGTCTTGATTTCCCGTAGAGAGGGTATGTCAGTCAGTTTCTCATTAGTATCGTCTGATATACAGGGATATAAAGCCTCAGAGATTAGTTCTGCTGACGGAGGGTTTGTCGACTCAAAAATGCCAGAGTAGTAGGAGGAGATGGTAGCTGCTATCTGTTCGTCTTCAAAAACTGGGACTCCCTCGGATGTTTCTATTACAGTGATCCTGTTGCGTGCGCGTCTCCCCTTCGTTTGTGCATGGAAGTATGCTGTGTTGCGATCTCCCAACGCTAGCCATGTCTGCCGACTTCTTTGCTTCCAGTATTCCTCCTCTGCTTTGTATGCAAGGAGGAGGTTTCTGTTGAGTGAGGATATGAGGGTATCATCTGCTACAAGGTCAGTCATAGCCTTATCCAACTTTTTCCGGAGATCCGAAATTTGTTGTTGGCTGTTGATATAATGCTTTCTGCTCCAGTTGGAGATGGCTTTCCTGCATTGTCCTATTCTCTCTGATATTTGAAGGTGATGTCCTTCTCTCCATACTTTGTCGATAAGTTGCTTGACTTCAGTATTATCTCTCATTCTTCTGTCATATCTGAATAACCTCTGTGCTTTTTTCAACTTTGAATCGAAGATGGATAGAATGGGCCGGTGATCAGACCCTTCAAAGGGGAGGTAATGAGCTCTGCCGTTAGGGAATTTATCAGACCAGCCACTGTTAGCCATAGCACGATCCAGACGACAATGTACTAAGTGGGAGCCTCGCTGACCTCTCCAGGACAAGAAATTACCAGTATGTCTGATGTCGAATAGATCACAGGAGGAGAGGAAGGAGCGGAACAATGAGAACGTGCTTTCAGGTCTCTCTCTTCCTCCTGATTTCTCCGAGTTGTCTGTGATTTCATTGAAATCTCCTGTTAAGAACCAGGGGTCTCCGTTTCTGATTTCTGAAATATTTGTTAACATCTCCCAGACAGCTCTACGATTAGGTATTTCTGGCGCACCATAGACGAAGGTACTGTGAAATTTCTGCCCTTTATAGGTAATGCTGGTGTCAATATGGTTCTGACTCGAGCTTAGCACTTGTAGGTTGATCTCTTTCCTCCACAAGAGTGCAAGACCTCCAGCTGACTGCCCGTGGGGGGGAACTAAAAAGTGTGAGTCGAAATTAAGTGTCTCTGTTTCTTTCAGCACAAACTCATCTGTATTTTTTGTCTCTTGCAGGAACAATATATCCGGGGAATTTTTTGTGTTGAGGTCCTTGAGTCTCTGGGCTGTCTGTGGATTCCCCAATCCACAGCAGTTCCAGCTCAGTACGGCTAAGGAAGATGATGGGCCTCTGCGGGAAAATCCTGAGAGGATCCCTGTTGTGTCGACGTGGAAGCTCTGTTAGTTGTTGTTGTTGTCCGGTTCCTCTGCTGAATCGGTGAAGCAAACGGGAAGCCATGTCTTGTGGGAGTAGGGCGGGCTTGGGCTTGGGATAGTAGGATTCTTCTGGAGCTTACGCCAGAACGGAGAAGAGGGCTCTGAGAGGGTCGTCTAGCTCTACGTTGTCGTCCCGGTGTTGCAGCAGAGTCAGTAGTAGGGTCTCTCTCCTCTGGTCTTCTGCTGCTATCTACCTCGTACTGCAGCGTCTGGTTTTCAGGGATTGGCGTTAAGGAGGCTGTTGCTGTAGCTATGATGTTAGCTGCCGTTGTCGCCATCAGATTATGCTCTTCTTCTCTGAGACATCTTTGGATGCGTGCTGCTCTCTCTATGGGGTCCTCAACGTTGGTGTATTGGTACGTGACTTCCATCAACTCATTCATCACCTCTTCTGTGGTTGGAATTTGGGGAATAGTTGGTGGCATTTGAGTCGGGTAGTCTGTTTCTGCCAAGTTCCTTCCTAGAGGTCTTTCACGTTCCATTTGGGGAGAGGTAGGTAGGGACGTTTCTTCTAGACGCTCGGTCTCTTCAGCATTTTGTGTGGGGGTCGTTCTGTTCCTTTGGTTTCGCTCCCTCCATTGGAGGTTGGGAACTCGGTGGCGATGATCTCTTGTTGTGTTGAGCGAGATCTCGGGGGCCGCTTGTCTCTGTTCTCTACGTCTTGTCTCTTGTGTATTTTGTTCAGAGTTTGCATCATGGGGCGTGATCTTATTTCGTAGAGGGAGGGAACGAGAGACAGGGAGAGGTAGTCTCTCTCCAAAAGGCCTACCGTGTCGATCTAACCTTCTATGGAAAGGCTCCTCAACCATAGGTGCTTTACCTTCTCTGTGTTCGCTTTGTCTCTGGGGGTTTCTCTGTCTGGGGGAGGTTGATCTGTAGCTAGAGCGAGTATGGACTTCGCGAGTTGAATCTCTAGCTGGAGGGTCCGCCAGAGGGCATTCTCTGGGAGGGTGAGTTAGTTTGAAGCAGATATTGCAGTGATTCTCTAATCCTTCGTATTCGAGGGTGACAGGGAGCTCCTCCCCAGTGGAGAATTCGATAAGTGCTTCCTTCGTTAGCGGCTGGAGGGCATCTACCGAGACACGGATTTTTGCCGAGGTTTTGGAGATAATGTAGTGCTCCAAAGTACCCAGATCGTGGGCTATGTTGTAGATCATTTCATCTTGCCAGTAGTGCAGAGGGAGGCCGTGTAGACTGATCCAGAATGGTATCTGAGAGGGGAATGATGGAGAGAGGATAGGTTCCCACCTCTGCAGCACCACCATCCAGCGTCCGTAGTGATAGGGTCGTCCCGCTAGGACCTGAAGCAGGTCTTCTTCCAGTTCAAATCTAAACTGAAAGGTGTGTTGGCCCAGATCTGAGCCAGAGACCCTTCCTTTCAGAGTCCACTTTCGAGGTAGTCTTGTGATGAGCTCTTCAACCGGCTGTTCCTTAGGGTAAGTCATCCTTCCAATCATTGTGAGATTATGTTCCATGATAAGCGCCGATGTGTCGATTTCCGGTGCTTTGATGCGCTTGCTTGGGGGTTTCCTTCGGGGAGCTAGGTCTTTGTTGCCTTTGTTGTCTGTAGAGTATCGTGAGCGTGAAGCCATCTTGGTATTGTAGTGCAGCGAGTGAGGTCTGTGAGTAGAAAAGTTAGATCTCAAAATTGCTTTGAGACTATGAGGAGGTTGTGACGTTGGTGGAGAGAACCAGATCTGAGAAGGTCGTGCTTGAGGAGTCCCTGTCGACTCAAGCCCGCCTGAGCTCCGTCACGGAGAGGTGTTCTCTCCGCTCAAAACCAGCTTTTTGAACAAAACTTGCCTTAAAGGGAAAGAAACCGGGTGGTTGGGGTTTAGCAGGCAAGACAAAACCAGCAAAAGATGTACCAAAGGGGAAGAAAACCAGCTTTGGTTTAGAGCCTCGAAGATCGTGCCTGAGAGAGAAAAAGACTCTTTGACATAAAGTTCTTTGCTTGAGACTAACTAAACTGGGATGTTTCTTGCTCTTTTTGTTAGGATGTAGCGTCGACGATTCTTGAATCCTTGTTTTTGCCGTACGTAAACGCACGTCTCAAAAAAGGTTTCCCTTTGCCGTTTACGCACGGTTTCAAGATCAAAAACACAGAGATAGTCTATGTTGAAAATGGCATTATGGTGTGCAGTGATGTAGCCTTTGGTTAGGTTAATGAACAGCCTCTCACGATTAGTGATACTTGTGAATCTGTTGCTATTTCTGTATAAAGCTGCGTTATAAATTTGTTAAGACTTGAAAGTATCATCATGTATATATCTATCTCTCAGGTACTAGTTTGAATTACCTATGTTGTTACACACATGTTAGAACAACATTTATACAGCTTGTAGATAATTTACGTAGTTTATACTGTTTGTGTATAATATAAATACAAGTTACGCGTTAAAAAAACATTTACATTGATCCTGTTTATAATTTCATTAACAACAATTATACTGTTTGTGTATATGTAAATACAAGTTGAAGTCTTTTATATAATTTTGTTAATTAAAATGCTAAATGATAAATTTAATGAAAAATAATTATGTTTATTAAATTGTTGTTGATTTAAAATTATTAAAAAAAATAATCAAATAAAATATTTATATTTTAATTAAATTTTCATATGTGTAAAATCTTAAAAACATTTATTAATTTGAAACAAATGCAGTAAAAATTTCATTACATCTAAATGTAACTTCATTGTGAGATTTGCTTTACATGGGTAAGATCTATATCAGTTATGGGCCTATATTGTATATATGGACCCAATTACTGCTATTTTAATTAAATTTTCATATGTGTAAAATCTAAAGAACATTAATTAATTTGAAACAAATGCAGTAAAAGTTCTTTGTCAAAAAAAGAAAACAAATGCAGTAAAAATATTATTACATCTATAACTATTGTGAGATTTGCTTTACATGGGTAAGATCTTTATCAGCTATGGGCCTATTTTGTATATATGGGCCCAACTACATATATTTTTGGGAGAAAATCTATTTATTGATTTATTTCTTCAAAATAATGAGAAAATCTTTTTAATCTCTCTCTAGAGAAAAAGAAAGTCATCATCAACTTTCTCTCTCTAACTATCCTCGGCCTCTCTCTCCTTGGTGACTCATTGGGTATCATCATCAAACTCGTTACAACAACTCACAGAGTCATACAATTCTACCCGCCAATAATAAAAAGGAAGCTCCTTTTCAAACTTTATAAAAAAACCCAATCTAGGGTTTCTCCTCGATCTTCTTCTTCTAGGGTTTCTCTCAATGGATGTGGATGTTCCGGTTAGCAACGGAGGAGAACCAATGTCTCCTCCTCCTCTTCCTGCGAAAAAGCGACGCTTTAACGAAGATATGAACAGAGTGGCGGAGATTGTGCTGGTTTTGTCGGCGCTGGGGAGGATGCGAGGAGGGAAAGCCCCGACGGAGATGGAACTCGAGCTGATGGTCGAAGCTAGGTCGAAGCTAGCGGAGATGTGTCAAGAGTTCACTCCTAAGGATATCATCGGGGGCGGTGATGTTAGAGGTGTGATTGAAGATCTGGGTTTGAATCGTAATGGCCAGAGATTAGGTTTCCGAGCTCCTAAGATCAGTATCTCCGAGAAGCTGTCTCTTGGCAAAAGAAAGGTTGGAGCTTTTGTTTTTAGATTCTTGAAAGGATTGTCACTTTTTTTTTCTTTGTGGGGTTTTTGATCATGAACTTTTTTTTTTCTACAGATGGAAGAAGCAAAACAGTTTCTGACGCCTATGGTATCTCACTTGTCACGGCCTAACAATGGTGTTGCGTCTCCAGGTCTTGGTACGGCTTATGCATACTGTAATGCGCCATCTTGCTCTGTTTTCAGGCATCGTGAATGTTTCTTTCTTTGCCATTTGTTTCTGCAGGTAAGAGTGTTTCTGTGGCTAATAAGTGCATTAGTGGTGAAGGTACTGCTGTTAATCCAGCTGGGAGCCATCTCAGGCCTAAGATGGTGCTTAATGGTGCTGCTCCTCAGGGCACTGGTAAGTCCTGTTCTTAACTCTTTATGTCCCCTCTTTGTAGTGATAAGAAATTGATAGCCCTTTGACTCTGAGAATAGTGTATCCTGGTTGGTTTTCTATAGCTTTATACAGTAAAGAGTTACCAAAGGTTGATTATAATAGCCATATATCCAGATGCTATCATTAGGTTCTTAGCCCTGTAGCTGTAACTAGTCCTATAAGCTCAGAAATTAGAATACTTTTCGTGAATGCAATCATTTTCTTGCTTTGAAGTTCATGACTCGTGAGAAATGATAAATACCGCTCATGTTTTCTATTATGTTGCTCATGTTTCTGGTTCTCTAATAGCTTCTTAATCGCCTGATATTAATTTTTTTCAAATTTTACTTGTTTAGGTGTTCCAGCAAATTCTTCTGCAAATTACTATGCTGGATCCTGGTCTACCCAACCTCAATCAACCATGTCATTCGCTTCTGCACCAAGTAAGAAGGTGCCTATTCAAAGTTCTGTCAGGGTAAGAGATCCAACCTTTAGGCCAGTCATGTCTCAAGCTCCACATGGTACATTCCCCGTCACAAATCAGCCGATGCAGGGAGTGCAATACGGTCAGACTTCTTCGTTTCAAAACAACCATAGTGTAATCGCTAAGATAGTCCATAATGTTCTGCATCCACGGGTCAAACAGTGTCCTGTGTGGACTCCACCGTCCAGAGATTACATGAGCAGAGCAATGACATGCCAGATGTGTGAAGTTACTATCAATGAAGTGGAGACTGTACTGATCTGTGACGCCTGTGAAAAAGCATACCACTTGAAATGTCTGCAGGCGAACAATTTCAAAGGGGTTCCAAAATCTGAATGGCATTGCTCAAAGTGTGTGCATGCAGCCAATGGGAAGCCATTCCCTCCTAAATACGGCCGTGCTGTTAATACGGCTAGTGCAAAGAAGGTTGGTTCAGTGGATACGAAGGTTAATCTACAGAAACCAATTGTAACTACGGGTCCCAGAGTACAAAATGTTCCTGGCTTTGTTGCTGGAGCAGCAACTACATCTCGTTCCGTGACTGCTAGTGTGAATGCAAATACAACTGCAAGCGCAGCAAAGACCACTAACACTGGGACACAAAGCTTTAAGGATAGTCTTATCCGTTGTACTAATTCTCCAGCACTGGCATCTCTTACCAAGACTGTAAATCCTACAGCGATTGCAAATAAAAGTGCTGGGATAAACAATGGCTTCATATCAAAAACTCTGAAACCAAGTGGCACTATGAGTAGTAGCACTTCTCCATTGCCTGTTGGTAACCTGGTTCCTGTGAATGCAATCTCAAACGCTACTTTGAGTGCGCCAGTAACTTGTAGCCTTGTAGCAGAAGCCCCATCAGTTACCGGAAATGGAGACAGCAGCTCAAGCGCCTCTGGTACTACTGACCATTGTATGCGAAAAACCGAGGTTACTACTCCAGTGCAGGCATTGACCGTTACTTCAAGTGGCAATTCTCAACCGGAAGTGTCACAATCTGAGACTGCAAAACCAACTGAAGATGCAGCTATAGGTCAATCATTGAATGCTGATGATGGACTCCAAGCTCCTATGGAAAATGTTTCTAGGTGTGAGAGTCCATCAGAGTCTCTGAATGATAAAACAACGCCAGTGAACGGCCAAGAATCAAGCAAGGATGCCACTGAGGAAGTTGCTTCTGAAACTTGCCAGAACCACTCAACAGAAACCCCAACGGCAGTTGAATCAGATCATGACTTGAAGATGACTGCCGAACCATCCATGCCAAAAGAGAATCCAGCTTACCAGACAGAGGAAACAGCGTCCCAGCCTCCTTCAGTGTCATCTAACTGTCAGTCACAAACCGAGAAGGAAACAGCAAATGCTCGAGATACTGTACAGAATGCCCCGGGAGATTCGCAAGAAGGCAAAGTGTTGAATGGTTTAGATGCTAGACATAATGAACAGCCTTCAGATCCTTAGTTTGATAAATGAGATTCGATTAAGGAAGCAAACGCTGCGTAAAATTTTTGAGCAATTAACATGGGCTCAAACTTCACCAGCAACTGTTATCTTCTTTCAACTTTAGTTGTCGATGATATAAAAGTGAACAAAAAAAGTTGTCGATGATAGGAATATACATCTCATCTGTTAGGTAAAAGCAGAGGAATGCTCAGAACATTTGGAGCAATGAACTTGCGAAAGCAATAGCAATAATAGATATGATGGTTTTGATATAACATATGGGTGTACTTGCATATGTGTTCTAAATCTTTAAAGTTTTCGGAATTAATAGAATCAAGATACAGGGTTAACCTTGAACCTATGAATTAAAGTTACTTGTATATTAGTTCAAACCAATTTGGATTCTACAATTCATGTTTAGAATTCATTTGTTTTACTGGGAACTGATTGTCCTCTCACGAGTCCCGAGTCGTTCCAAACTTCTCAAATATTATTGTTAGATGAAATGATACATGTGTTACAAAAAAAAAAGAAGATGAAATGATACATAATCCAAAAGTGCACCAACATAAACCAAACTATGTTAAGACTTGATATTGATACTCAGTACTTTTGATTTTGTGTCTTTATAGTGTACAAGTCTTTTAAGATGAGTGCATGGTTTGGGTTAAAACAGTAAGCACATAGCTAAAACTGGGGGATGATGGGTATTAATCATAAGGGTTTTTGAAATTTTTCAAGAGCTCCGGAATGTTATACCCCAACATATCATCAACAGTCTGCAACATTTTTGGCTTTAGCTTCTCAAACTTGTCGAAGTTGTAACCACTTAGCACCTCCCTAAAATGGTCCACGTTTGGGAAATCTCCTTTTGGTAAATGATGCTCTCTTTGTACCTGTTTCCATGTCACACTTATTGTCACTAAGGTTCTCGGGATTAGAAATTTGCATATTTATAAAGATCCTTAGATATCAGATTAACCTTTCCAAAGACTTCTTCCAAGTTATCCATCAGTCTCTGTTGAGTTTTGGCTTTTCCCATTATGGCTGGCATCTCTTTCTTTAAATGGCTGATGATGTACGCATGTATCTTTGCAGCTCTTGCCCGTTTCACAAACTCATTTATCTGTTATACAGAGAGAGAACACGGTTAGATCCAATCCGGAGGGGAGGAAGGAAGAGAAGGAAGCTTCACAGTCACACTCACTCGACGATCACAAGCTTTCTTTGGAATGTTTTTCAAATCAGAGAGAAGGTCTTCTTGCTCCATTTCAAACAATTCTCTCCCAGTTGGACCAGTCGCAGCTTCATTTATGGGTTTATCACTGAAGGAGCTGTTACAAAGCAAGCAAACAAGAACAACAAAACATAAAATTCAGCTTCAAACCGCCCCTTTTTTGTTAAGCAAACCACTGCCAACAAGGTAAAAATACAGGTAGAATTTACCCAATGTAGACACGGACAACCTCAGGAGTATTGAGAACTTTCCCAAGTGACCACATGAGAGCTCCATACACCCTCATTAGCTATACAAGACAGAGAGACAAGGGTGTAAATGTATCAGAACGTGGAAAACAATCAAAAGGAGTGTGTGAAAGAAGGAACGGATTGGAGGGTCAACCTGTTGGGTGTCCACTTGGTCAGCCTTATTCAAAACAACGCGGATCTTGTCATCATGGCCGCGTAAAGATGAAATAACCCGCTTGAACTCATCGCTTACATCCAGCTTGTGTGGATCGAACAGGAGGAGGATGAGATCGCACTTCGAGGCAAACCATGACGTAACACCAGTGAATTCATATGCTCGCTGTGTCCGTTGCTTTTCTCCTGATAAAACTCCGGGAGTGTCAACAAATGTTACGTGCTCCAGCAGCTTTAACAAAAATGAATGGATCAAAAAGTTATCAGTAAATCAATATACGCAATAATAAAGAAAAATCTCTAATGGGAAGCGTGAGGTTATACATACAGGATGAGGCATCTGAGAACATTCAAACTTTGACAAAAAGGCAGTCCCAAAAGTTGTAAGACCATTGAATGGCATATCTGCTTGAACCGCTACCGTGTTCCCTGGAATGCTTCTTTCATCAGGTCCAGACTGTGAAACACAATAAACTCATCACAATCACCTTTTATGCAAGGTGAAATGAAATGCCGAAATGGTTAACACATCCTCCCACAAATGAAACCACTGGTAAACTACAAATTACCATACCATGACAACAACAAATCTGTCAGTAGTTGGTTCCGGTCCGATATGAGCTCCTGAAACCATTATAGTTGAGGTTACAAGAAGCAGTTTTATAGCGTAGATCTGCTTTTATCCTTTTTAACATCTAAACTACTCAAGTCCCAGAAGGAGAAGGAGAGAGGATAAGGTGGATAACTTGCCTGGATAATTTGATTTAAGCATATGCTTAATGAATGTTGTTTTCCCTGTGGAGTACTGACCCAGAAGCATTACCATAGGTTTTGCATCAAAATCACTGTTCGTCTAAGCAAAACACAAAAGTAATTAGTTCGATGGACAGTTCAATACCATTATCCAGAATTATAGACTTATAGTTAGAGAGTACCAATATGCAATGCCAACTTACCAACAAAGGGGATACAAAATCGTTAAACTGATAAGCAACTTCAAGTGGCTTTAGCTTTTGAATGTACAACCTCTTCAAGCCATCAACTATAGATGTTACGGAGGACAGAGATATCTGAGACACCAAGATGTTAAGTTTCAAAAACTGTAGATGTTATTAACTAAAACAGTTGTAAGCAGCTAAGAAATGATCTTTTTGAATCCATAATAAAGATTAGGTAAGTACGACTATCAAATAAATACAGTAATTACTAGATATGGAAGAATTGGTGGTTACATAGACTGCTTGGAGCAAAAAAAGACAAACCTTTTTTGAAGATTTTGAAGAGAACCAATGAGCTGTAAGTGATGGATCTGCAGCAGGAGTACCTGAATGAACGATATGAATCAAATGAGATATAAAAACTACGAAAGTTGAAACTGTTCTGTTTTAGTAATAACGAGATTCGTTGTACCATTCGGATCACTCGACTTCGGTGAATGCTTCTTCTTCTTCTGTGTTAAATTGCACAGTCGTAAGTAACATTTATTAAAACTTGAAAAGACATGAAACGGGAAAATGCAGGCCCAAATACTAACCGCCATTAATACAATGAGACCATCCATAACAGGAGGATTCATATTTTTGAAATCAACTGCAATTAAACCAGAAGAAACATGTCAGGAACTAGAACAATATATTAAACTAGCCTTACGAAGCTAATATACATTGAGCGTATACTGCGATGAAAACAAATAACTGATTCTAGTTTTTGATCAACATACCGTCGCTATGAAGAACTTCATGAGATATCTCATGTCCAGTTTGAGCCAAAGAAACAAGCTGATATAACATTGAAAGATGTCAATAAGAATAGATAAGATTCACACAATTTAAAAAAAAATGGGAGATGCAAACATGAATCAGCTAGGAACCTGCATAGCAACGATGAACTCTTTGAAACCAAGATACCCTTGCCTCTTAGCATCTGCAATTGCCCACACCTACAAGAAGAAGACTTCATCAACAAGTGTAGAAGCAATCAATTCGATTACAAATCTCCGTACCTGCTTCAACTCAGGTCGAGGCAAATTGGACATGGAGAAGAACTTGATCGCATCGCCACCAGTAATGCGTCCATCTCCGTCTGCTCAAACAGAGGAAGCTATCAGCTGCCATAGATTGAATCTAGAGAATCCTACGACTGAAGAAACGATCAAAAAGTGAGACCACCTGAATCGGCGAATTCGAACCAGTCCTTGTAGATGATTTGATTCTCCTTGGAGCAAGAACCAGCTGCGACGGGATCGATCTCCATCTCCGATTTCGAAAATCTGGAGATGTGTGTGAATCCTCCAGATTTGCAGAGGTATTCAAAGTTCAGAAAAGGGGAGTTTTGAATACGTGAGATTACGGTTTCTGAGAAAGCGGGTTCTTCGTCCCGACGCCAAGGGAGGGGACGGAGATTTAGAAATGCAAGAAACTGCCCTTTATTTATATAAAGTTGTACATTTGCCCCCAATTCTTTTGATTGATCGTAGTGGCCCCTATTAGTTATTGATGCCAAATATTTCTGTTTGGTTCTCAGTTATTTATTGCTAGAAAATTTTCCTCCAAAATATAGAAATTTTATTATAGAGGTTGATTTGCTTTTTAATAATATATATATATAGAGTTTCCTATTTATAAAAAAATATAGATATTAACCATTTATATCTCTAAATATAGAGATAAAAAGTATGATTTTCTATATCTTTCTCTAAAACAGAATTTTTTTTATTATTGAGACATACAGTAGAAGTAAATTCACATCTATAATAAAAATATATATTTAAGAGAAAAATGTAGATGTTTTAAGACTTTAACCCTAAAAGCATTTCCAATCCCATTTTATTTTTCTACACTAAAATAAAATTTAAAGTAAAAATTCTTCAATAATACTTCATTTTCTATTCTATAATAGATAAAAAAATATTTACTAGATATATAAATTAACTTGTTTTCTTATCATCACTCTATTTTTTATTCTAAATTATAGTACTATTAGAACAACACCTCTATTATAAAATTATTATATTTAAAATAAAAATAGAATAAATCATTGGTGATTGTCTTAGTAAATATTCTTTTCTGCCAACGTAAATACAAAATATTTTGAGACAATGAGTCAGATTTATATGATAATGGAAATTAATAGATTCTTAATGAAAATATATGGAGTATATTCAATCTAAAATTTGAGATGATTTGATTTTTACCGAGGTTTTAGGTGATTTCAATAAATTGAATGACATTAAAATATTTTTTGTTAAACCACCCTAAAATATCACCTAAAACTATGAGATTTGGATTTTTTTTAACTAAGAAACTCCACTCAAACATTCTAAATTCTTTTGAAAACTTTAAAACTTTATAACTTAAAATATTTTCAATAAAGTGAATTGCACAGTATAAAATTTTAAGTTCAATAACACTATATTTCAAAAGTTTTTAAAATTCATATTTAAATGATAATAGATTTGTCATTTTGATAAAAATCACCTAAAACTCTCAATTGAATGCACCTCGTAGTGTTTTGAAATCTACAACACAATTGACCTAATTTAAAATCTGTTTTTCTATTAAAATATATGTATATATACCCAAAAAAAAAATAGAATGCACTAGGGGTGGGCGTTCGGGTACCCATTCGGCTTTCGGTTCAGTCCATTCGGGTTTCGGATTTTCGGAGTCAAAGATTTCAGCCCCATTCGGGTATTTATAAATGTCGGTTCGGGTTCAGTTCGGATCTTTGCGGGTTTGGTTCGGGTTCGAATAACCCATTCAAATTATTTTTAAAATTTTGAAATTCGTTATATACTTTAAATTTTCAAAATCTATAAGAAAAATAATATATTACATATAAACTTTAATAACAAATATGTCAAAATACCTAAATTTAACATATATATTGGTTTTCTTTGAATATTTGGATAGAGAATCAATATATATTTAACTATTTTGGTGTTTTTAGTATACTTTAGCTATTTTAAACATTTACTTTTTACTATTTTCATATATTTTTCGAGTATTTTAGAAAACTTAAAGGTATCTTATATATTTTAAATATTTTTAATATACATTATATCTAAAAATAATTTATATATTTAAGTATATAAATCTATTTCGGATACATTCGGGTACCCGAAATACTTCGGTTCGGATCGGGTTCGGTTTTGGTTTTTTAAATACCAAAATTTTGAACCCGTTCGGATATTTAATTAGTTTTGGTTCGGGTTCGGTGCTACTTTTTCGGAACGGGTTCGATTCAGTTTTTCGGGTTCGGATTTTTTGCTCAGCCCTAGAATGCACAAAACAGAACTTTGAGAACTTTCAAGTTTATACTTCAAAAAGAGAACTTTGAAGTATTAAGTTTATACTTCAAAAGAGAACTTTCAGATTCGTTTCAAATCTTGCAAGTAAACTGACTTAAATTTTGTTTTTTTTATTGAACTAACAAAGAAAACAGATTCAGAAAACAAAATCACAAAGTCAAATATAACAAGTTCAAACTCACAAAACAGAAGCAACAAAGGTATGGGACTTTGTAAGACCAAATATAATTTACCGTAGGATCTCTCGTTGAACATATGAAACTTTTTTTTTTTTTTGAATTATACAGAGGTATCCTGGCCCCACCAAAATGGTCCAGACTAGTCACGTGTTGACACATGTCGGTCCTCTGTCTCTGGCGATGCCGAAATATTAATTCCCCAGTAGCCGGGATTCGAACCCAGGTGGCGGAACTCACAGCTGTGAACCCTTTACCAACTGAGCTAGAAGCCCCGGTTGAACATATGAAACTCGTTACAAACTCAACGCATTAAAAGAACAAACAAGATGATTTACAAATGATCAAAGAAAATTAGGAAATGGTATATGTTACAAAGAGCCTCTGTAAGCAATATCATCCAACAAGGGGAGCCAAAACTTCGATGATCCAAAGAATGCTTCAAGAAATCCCAATGGTCTTACCCAAAAGCCAGAGAACAAGTGACATTTCAATCCCGAATATAGTATGAAGAGTACTTCTATCAAGTGTAAACCCAAAAACCGTGATTCCTGCTTTGTTGTTCTCAAAGTAATTCACTGCAACATCCAACAAATTGTTGTGAAGATGAGTATAAATAACTAGACATGTCAAAGATAATGAGATTTGGTGTGAATAATGTTACCTAGAGCCTGTCGTTTTTGGAATGATATGGTGCTATAAGCATAAGCAGGGATGAGCTCATTGTTATCAAAATCATCTTCTTCGTCTCCATAATCCTCACTATCATCTATATCTCCAGCATCAACATCTGTTGCATAGTACCCGTGTCCGCTTGCTCTATCAACCAACCGTGGAGTCTCTCCATCCACTGTCTCAAAAGACTCTATTGTCGCGCAGACATGCCACTTGGCAGCAAGGCAAGTAACCGCCTGAGCCTTGTGTGTGATCTTTGAAGCACTCCGTAGTAGAATGAGCAGCGCGGTGAGTAGCGTCATTGAACATAGCTGAGAGAAACAAAAGAGTTGGCATAAATTTGTCATCAAGATCATTTAGTAAGTTTTAAAAGAACAAAAACTCACTGCGAGTTCTCCAGCTCTGTAGATATTCAATTCAGCATAGGCCTTAGTGGTGATAAGCAGAGAGTAAAACTGGCTTCCGGTGACAAGAATCAACGACAATAATATGAAGGTTCGGTATCTGTGGCTGATGATCCTCAGGTGACGTCTGATGCGGAGATGTTCAGACAAGATTGTACCAACGTCCGAATCCATCTGAAAGACCTGAGCGAAGTCTTGGAGCCTAAGGATCTGGAGATGGCAGATGAGACGGAACAGGACACAAACGAGGAAGATCACGGTAGTACGGTATAGCCAGGAACAAAGCTCCATAACACAAGCGACCGTATCACTCAAGATAACGTTACCAAGAAATGGAATCTGAGAAGCTCCTGAAGCGTACCACCATATCTTGTACGAACTCATAGCTAAGAAACAAGGAGTGACGAAGTAGGACAGAATCTTAACCGATCTCTGCATAAATTCAAGAAATGAAACTAAAATTTCAAGAAAATTAAATCAAGAATGCAAAAAAAAAAAAAAAAAAAACTTACGTTGAGCTGATTGGTGTATCCTCGCCTGACAGTCTCGCTCTCGTCCCAAAGCTTATCGAAGAAGAGGAACCGTCGGAGACCATATTTACTAACGAATCTAGAGAGGCAGAGGAAAGAAAGAGCAGCGAAGCTGCTGAGAGAAAGCTGGACAATGGAATCGTACGGCCTCGAGTGATGACTATCGCAGTCAGCGCAAGCGAGCATGAAGTGAGACGTGGCAGGAACAACGATCGTGAAAACAACGAACATGGACCAAGAGAGAACCGCCGTCCAGGGGCTCGACTGATCCACGCACATCCATCTCAGATACTTCCGGAAACTCTGGAGCTCGTCCTGCGCGTGGGAGACACATCGCGTGAACTTGCTTTCACGGTTGATCAACGGCTCTCGTCCTCCTCCTCCTCCTCCTGCTGTTCCGACATTGTCGATGATGTCAGCCATGAACTTGTTCTCTGTTTTCTTTCCAAATATGATTTGATGACGCGGTAACTGGAAGCAGAAAGGACAAAATCAGGGAACAGGTATAGTAGTTGAGGTTATTTATAGACATGATTGATGCTTACGTGGCATTTTGACAACTCATAAAGATACAAGATACAACTACAAATTGTTAACCACTTGCTTATGATTGATTACATCGCGTCTCTGTGTGGAGCCAAAGTGTAAATCTGAGTTTAACAAGCGAACTTTTGTTGTTGAACCATTTGTAAGATTTGACTTTGGTTTTGTAATAAAACAAAAAGAAAATGTAGTTATTCGTAAGACAATCATGATTTTGACAATCACGGGACACGTAGTATTGCTGATAAAGTTTTTTTCTTTTCCTTTAGAGATTTTTTTAGTTTTATAACCTAACTACACTAATGGTTTAAGAGCATGAATTAGTTTGCTTCTGACATTATGGGTCTAAATGGCAACATGTGTAACAACTGCGGTGCAGTATAGTACAGTTTGTAGATATTCAGACCCTATGTAAACATTATGCTAACCGGAGATTTAAAGAAAAATCAAAGTATAATTCTTTTCAGTCATAAAAAGGGTACAAACTCTTCCTAATTTATAAAATATGTATACATGTCAAATAGCTATTGCTTTTCTATTTGTAACAAAATTGATGTAATCAGTTTATTTTTAAATAATTGTCCACATTTCTTAGTTTTTAAAAGTGAATTTCTTTGTCTTATGGACTACACTTTTTATTATTATCATTTATCGGCGGGAGAAAATACGTGGTGATTGAAAAAGTAATACAAAATATGAAGAGTTGAAAGAATACAAAGATGCTAGTGAACAAAACAGGCTGTAGGACAGTGACATGTGATGTTGTAATATTTAAGCCGTAGATTACGCAGATCACCGTACCTACGGCGCCACGTATGTTGTCAAGCTGTTCCTAATCACCATTAAATTAATTTGATGTCTAAACAAAGAAAGAAAATATATAATTAGATCAAACTCACCTAGTAAACTCTCAATTTGTCTTCTTAATCTTTTAATCATACGATTACTTAAACAAATTGCAAATCCCCGGCGGCATGTTTTAAGTTCATTGGAAGGATGATGGAATCTATTTAGAAGGCACTAGAAATGAATATAAATAAATAAGTAATATTTTACAATTTTAAAAGAATTATCAATTTGTTCCGAACACTTTATGGGCTTGGTTTCTGATTGCTTGTGACCTTGTGAATGGCTACCCATTCATGTCTGTGGTGTAAATTTTTCTTAAAAATATAATACTATCAAGGCAAGACAGAGTTTAATGTATTCGCAATTATCTTTCTTCAAATGGAGAGGTTGTATATATTTTATTTTCTCAATAGTGAAACACGTTGAGTTGTTAGATTGAAGATTTTCTTTATTGAAGAGTAAACGATTGTTACATATTAATATATTATGATTCTTAACTCTAGTACAAACTATGATACCTTTGTAGTACTACTTTGCGTTTTATTACGAGTATATGTTACAAACAGTTTTCTTTTTGTCAACATGTTACAAACAGTTTAGCATACACGAAAATGAATGATAATCGTATGGACGTATTGACAGTTTCATGGTAAATATGCAGTTAGCAGCTGATGGATCTTAAGATTCAAACTTTTCGGTATGCCATGATCAGAGGCGGTTCTATGTAGTTGCATAAAACCAAAATTTTGCCCCATAATACCATTACACCATATATTTTGATATCTTTATATATATATATAGATTCGGTGCATAAATCTAGCATTTCATGAGCTTTTATTACTGCCCTCATCCTAATTTCTAATTTTTTTTTTTTGTGACAAACTGCACGCAGCGTATGTTATTAAGTGGTGAATGAAGTGGGAGAGATCTGTAGAAACGGGCCGGCATAAGCCTTTATGGGATGACAGAATTTCTGTCACAAAAATACAAGTCGCGCCCGGAACACGCAACCCACTAAGCCATTTCTCGTATAAAAATTGTGTTTAGACATCTTCAGACGTTGTCAGAAATTCTTAAATCTCCAACGGACAATTTTATAATTTGCGACTGGTTTTTGTTAGTACATCTTCTCAAGAAATTAGCTGATAATATATTGTTTTTTGATGGTTTGGATAAGAAAGAATCTATTGAAGATTATGATTTAGCATATGCATGCTATAAGTTATTCTGAGGAAATATGTGAACAATTTTTAAGTTAGAAGAAGCTAAAATGTAATACCCAAAATATTCGATCCTACAGCAAACGTAGCCATTATGAGAAACTCAAGCTTGAACCCCTCAATTCTCGAAAGGCTACAACAGTAAAGGAACATACTTTTTGACCAGAATTTCGAACCCCAATAAGAAAAGAGAAAGTGACTAGAGGAATTGAGTTAGGTTCAAGCAATAAATCTTTACAGTAAATAACAAGACACATCATGGCTTTTTACCTCAAAGCCGGGAAAAAAACAAATACAAAAAGATCGGTTTTGCTTCAAACCCAGAAGATTCACTGTCTGAATCCGTAGCAGAGAAGTAAAGTAGATACCAAATCCGGGACAACTCAACCAGCAAAATCTTTAATCAGATGGTCAAAACATAACTTCTAACACCCAACAGCATTTACAGATCGGCATCACCTCAGCCACCAAACTTTAACCTAATGATTTGGCCTTTGCTCATTGAGCTTTATCAATCACCCAACTCACTCACCGCCCATTGACCATGCCCATCTCCATCTCCACACGAAAGAGAAAGTCTTTCTCGTCTCCAAGCATCTGCAACTAAAAGGCTGAATGAACAAACATCAGGCTTAGCACTAACAATGAGTATTCCAACTTCTTTCTTCGAATCACCCAATCTAAGGTAGCAAAGCCGCTTTCACCATTTTCCTTCTTTCAAAGCTTATTACCACAAGGTGAAGGCATTCGGATCTTCTGCATATGTCTCAGTAGCTCAGATTTCTATAGTAGAAACCCTAAATGTAACAAGAACAAAGACAAAACAAGTTTCTGTGTTACAGAGCAAACTGTTTATAACAATGCAGCCTCATACCCCAAAACATAAAGCACATCAAGGATACTCTAAAAAAATGTACAGACATTGGATTTGAATCATTAAGAATCATCATCATCAGCTATAGAATGTTACATGTAACAAAGGGTTGATCTTAATAAGAAACAGACAAATGAAAACATAGATCTGGTTCTTACAGTAACAGATCTTACACACAATCTCTCTCTCTTTTATATATCGTCACCCATCTTCGTTGTCATTGTGATTCCAACAACGATGAAATCATCATCATCGCTGCTCACTTTTTTTTTTTTTTTAATTCCTTGTTTTAATTTTACTTTCAATATAAGATCAAAGGAAAATTAAAAATTTTGAGATTTGGTAAATCTTTTTTTTTAAGTACCCACACAAATCAAAGACGTAGATCGGTGCAGTGGAGATCATCATCGAATAAGTCAACGCCATCCAACGGCGGATAATTAAGATCAAACTGAAACGGCGGTTTCCTTCTCGAAACGATGTCGTCTCCGTCGTCAATCACCGACGACGACGAATCGCAGCCGCTGTGGCAATCCTCCGGAGCCACCGGCGGAGTCCGCGGATACCTCTTCGCCGTCGCCTGCTTCGCCACGGAAGAAGAAGACGGCCTCTGTCCGCTGAACGATTTAACGGTGCTGCTCATGCTGCTGCTCGCCGGGCGGCTGATAATCTGGTTCTGCTGCTGCTCGCCTCCTCCGCCGTATAACCGATGGTCCATGAACGGATCGATCTGGTTCCGATTCGCGGCGGAGCGGTGGTAGAGCGGCGGTTGTTGGAGAGGGGAAGAAGGAGAGCAGTCGATGGGGAAGTTGGTTTTGGCCTTGGGACCACGGAGGTTACGAGCGGCTTGATCGTAGGCTCGGGCGGCTTCGACGGCGGAGTCGAACGTGCCGAGCCAGACTCGGGATTTCTTTAACGGATCGCGGATCTCGGCGGCGAATCGGCCCCATGGTCTCTTCCTGACGCCTCTATACCTCGGCTCCTTCGCGGATCCGTTGGCGGTTACCGGAAGGGCGGGTGGAACGGCGGAGGAGACTCTCCCTTTCCTCATGGTTGGAGAAACCAGAAGTAATGTGGTTGAGAAGAGATCTGTTGTCTGAAGAAGAAGATGAAGAAGAAGATGGAGGGACAAGGGTAGCAGTTGGAAAAACAAAACCAAAAAAACTCTCTTACAGCATAAAGTCATTTTTTAAAAAAAATCAATATATTATTATTTCTTTTTAAAAATTATTTAAAGAGTTTTTTACTGTTATTATTTGTAATAAACAATAATTTGTGGTTGGAATAGTTTTTTTTTTTTTCATTCTCTACCTTCCATCCCAACCAGACCGACCAAATCGTTTTAACTTCGATTCTTTTTTTCCTTTTTGCTTTAAACTTTTATTCGCTGTTTATTTATATTTGTTGTTCGAAAAAATAATAATCTCATTTTTTGGTTTTAGAAACAAAATATGAAAGTCTTGAAAAGAGTTCACATGAGATATGTCTTGAAGAAAGCAAAAGAGGGTAAGCACTTGCTCTCTGTCCTGACCCTGACCACAACCTATAGAGTATTAAAATTTTCTTTGTTTATTAATTTTTTATTATTTTAATCGCCTAAAAAGACCAAATAGTCGGACGGAATGACCAAAACACCCTCGTCTATTTTTTCTTTTTTTTTTGAATTTAAAATAATATTATAACAATTATGAAATTATGAAGTGAGGTCTTCTCCTTCCTTGGGACCCTACACGAAAACGAGACGCGCTCTCCCGTGTGAAAAGTAAATGATTTTTGAGAAAATGCATTAATGCAGAACACACGGATTTGCTGTTCGTATACACTGAATAAACTCTCGTTTTGAACCCAATTTTTTTATAAAAAAAAACACATTCAAAGAAAAAGAATCAACATTGCTCACCTTTTAAAAAACTTGGTTTCATAATAGCCTACTGAGGGATTTGATGAGTAGTTTAAGGTTTTTTCTTGTGGCTTCATCGCCTGTGAATCCCAGAATATCTGAGCTTATGCTCTACAATGAAACAATCAGAAACCATGTTAAAAACATTTTCTTTAACTTGTTCAAAAGCTCTCTTACTTGTGTTGAATAATAGCACAAAGTTACCTCCACGTTCTTCAGAGTGTAAACCAGAGTGTAGATCGACTTCTGGATTAGTTCAGTATTCTCAGGTGTCATAATCGACGAATGAACCTTTCTGCAATGCAACAAGAATGAAAAATGTAAAGTTTTATCCCTCAAGAAGATTTACATTCTCACAATCTTACTACCATATTATCTAACCACAGAGTTCATCTCTCAGTCAGGCATTAGTATGTTAACGAGCTTTGACATAGATGTGGTTTTAGTAAATACATTAAAGTGATAGAAACAGCAAACTTTGGTTTTAGAAGATAAAAAGGGTAAACAAGATCATCAACTGTTCCAGATTGTAAGACAGTAGATCAAATCCGACACTTCATTTGACATGGAGCTAGTAAGATAGACACATCTAAAAAGTTCTGCGGTGTTGTTCTGAAGTTAGTCCACAAATAATGTTTAAGCCACAAAATATACCAAAAAAACAGAGATGTAATTCAAGGGCACATGGAGTATCTAAAAGTTGACACTTTCTATGCGAACTTCCTCACAAGACTATCTAACCTAAAGCCCCAATTTTGGTGACAGAGAGTCAATTACCTCATATCGTCAGAAGCTTGAGTAAGGCTTCGAGTAAGAGACTCAACTTCCTTGAGCAAACCGCTGTCACGAAACTCAGAGAGCAAAGGTTGAGCATCTTCAGCCATGGCTTGAATCTGTGACATCACTACATCGAAACCCCAACCGGTTAAGCATATTGACAATACATATTTTTCCCTCCCTCAATTCTTCTCAATCTCAAGATTCATCACCTAATGAAAATAATATAAACTAGAAACCAGCAAAAGGGCTACCAAAAAGTTACTCATATCAATCACCTTTCTGAGCAACGGTTTCGCTTCTTCAATAACTGACGCTGCTCTCTCAGCAAGCGTATAGGCATTGACAACACCAATCGCCTCTACTTCACGTCCAATTCGAGTGAATATCCCAACTAGTGCATCTAAACTCACTCCCTGCTCTCCCTTTATCTTCTGCCTATCACAAACAATCAGCCCTTCCCTACCACATTCCGGATCCAGAGGCCCAACGGAAGGTTCCGGTATAGGATTCCTCGGCGTGATATCGATCATGGTTTCCATCAGAAGACCAGACTGATTCACCTCCACCAATGAATTCTTAGGGATGATGAATCTTATCATCTTCAATCTACATAAAAAAAAAACCTAACATAAGAAATTGACAAAAAAAAACATGATTCAAAATAACAAAACCAAAAAAAGCCCATACCTCAGCAACAGCTTCAATGTTCTTCAACGAAGGATTCACACGGATAACCGTACCAACAGTCACACCACGGATCCTAACCGCCGTCCCCGTGCAAATACCAGAGGCTTGACTAAGCTCAAAGACGGTCTGATACTTCCTGAACTTGGACCGCATTTGAAACCCTCGCATCCAAGCCCAGCTAAGTGCAAGAAGCGTAGCTCCAGAGACGATAAACAAACCGACCCCACCTTCCCAAACACTTCTCTTACCAAACCCAAAATCACTCAGAGGCTTCAGAGTCTGTCTCCAGATATTCCTCGGGACATCCAAAACAACGGTGAGAGGACTCTTCCCTTCTTCATCAGAGGATGGTTGACCATGTGAATTGGATGCAGCTCTGACCACTAAATGCCTGGTTCTAGGTTTGGGTGGGAGATAAGGAATCCCATTGGGAGAAACTCGAGGGCGAGCCATCATTGAAGACGATGGCATTAGTGATGAGGGGACTTGAATTACAGGATTCCCTATCATCTTCCACAAAAAAAAACTAAGTTCCAATTTTTTTCCGACCTGCAGGGGTGTTAAAGAGATTGTTCAATAAACCAGGGAAAAGACAAAGAACATGTGAATTGCCTGAAACTTCTACTTTATTGATCGAAAGAGAGATAGATAGATACCTTGGCTCGAGGGAGGTTTTATTACCGAACTGCTGTCGTGAATCTGAGAATGGCTTCAAAGACTTGCTGCTAGGAAGATAGTACACATAGACGGCAAATCCCATGTGTTATTTTTTTACCTTATTAATAATAATAAATCGCTGTAAAAGTACTTTACTAATAATAATAAATAATAATAAAAAATTATACTAGTTAAAGTGTAAAAGGGAGTTGTGGAAAGAGGGGCAGTTTCGTAATAATAAAAAGTATACAGTGAATTGAACCACTCTTAATCTGATGTACTACTTGTAATGCTTCGCCCTTTGGAGAAGCGGTAAGACAGAAGTGTTTGCTTTCCCGTTTGAATACAAATGGTGGATAATAACTCATAATCAATTTATTCATAAAGCTTAACAACAACACTTCCTCGGATAAGGTCGATTAATGTAATGTCAAGATCAACAAACCAACCATCATTATCTTCTTTGAAGTAACATCATGCTGAACACACAAACACTGAGTTTGAGTTTCAGATTTTATTTATTGCGAGACCTTACGCTGATGATACGTCTCTTGTGTCACACAAGCTTCGGTACGCTGGAGGATATTTTACTTTTAGACCATCTTTTTACCAACCGACAAGTAGTAACTTCAGAAGAGCCATTCTAATGAACAAACCATTCTTTGCTTGTCTGAAGTAAGCAGCTCTTGGATCAGCGTCGACGTCTGGAGTTATCTACTCACATAAAAAATACAGAGAGTGAGGATTGTGTTGCGGTTCATAGACCAAGAAACAGGAGTTGGTTTGATCAACTTACTTCATCCAATCTAGGTAAAGGATGCATGATAACAGCATTTTTCTGCATCACTCCTAACAGTGCCTTGTCTACGATATACTTCCCACGAGCTGCTTCGTAAAGGTCAAGCCTTTCTCCAAACCGCTCTCTCTGGATTCTGGTTTGGTAAACTACGTCACACTTGGATGCTACTTCCATTAAATCTGAGCTTTCTTCCCATTCCACACCATTTGATGTCAAATACTCTTTTATATCATCCTACCCATTCAAATAATAAACCAAATGATGTTATCGACTATGCCATTATCTTCGAATAAGCAAGGTCAGAAGTTAAGAAAAACAAACCTTCATCTTAACGATTTCAGGTGAGACAAAGTAGATCTTCACGTCTTTAAATTTGGCAAGCAAGTACGCAAGGGACCGTACTGTCCTTCCATTGGCAAGATCACCAACCAAGGCTACACTGATGCCATCTAGTTTTCCAATTTCACTTTGGATGGTATAGACATCCAAGAGAGCCTTCACAAGACATGAGAAACAAGGATAAAAAGCGAGAAAACTAAAAGGCTAATATAGGTTATGATGAACACAAAACAGACCTGAGTGGGATGCTCTCCAGGACCATCACCTGCGTTAATGACAGGTATATTGGCAGTAGCTGCAGCTCTTTTAGCAGCACCGCTTTCAAAATGTCGCATCACTATTATATCTGAGTAACCCTCCACCGTTCTTATCGTGTCTGAAAAAGCCCCCCCACACAATCAACAAGGTCACAAGAGTACCAATAATTATATACTTAGCTGAAAAGATGAGAGATACCTTCAAGTGTTTCCCCTTTAGCAGCAGATGAGAACTCTCTAGCGTTCTCAGTAGTCAAGACTTCTCCTCCCAAACGTTTCATGGCAGATTCGAAGGAGAGCCTGGTACGCGTAGAAGGCTCGTAAAAGAGTGTAGCCATTAGATAACCCTTGAGTAACTCACTCTGAGAAGAGCTCTTTTCTATCTTCTCCATCTCACGTGCAACATCGAAGATAGCACTTAGCATCTCCCTATCAAACTGTTGCCCTTCAATCACATCGCTCAGTTGAAACTTCTTCCCAGCGGTAAACAGCTCCTTCGTCTCAACCTGCATAGCGTGACACCTGGTTGCTAGGATCGGAGCAATGTTTCTGGTCAGATTCCAAGTAGAATTTTTCTTGGGATGTGTAGTCAAACAAATCTTCGAGCAGGTTTCGAAAGGACTCGAGAGATGAGTTCTTGGGAACTCATTGCTGCAAGCTAAAGCTTTTGGAAAAACTGAGGGCCCGCAAAGTGTGGCTGAAGTAAGTGATGATGTGATAGACATTGTGGTTAGATTACACACTTCCAGAATCTGCAAAGGTTATATTGGTTTACTTATAATACATCAACAAATGAGAAGAGAAAAGGAACTACCAAATGTAACAATGAAACATACTGATGGAAATATTATCTCTTTTGTAAAAGAAGTAACCATAACCATGCTTTCACATTTGTACTATTCAATTTAACTATAAACTTTTTTTAATATGAGAATATTGATCTTTCTCTTATCATAATCTGAAAATAGCAAAGTCCAATTTTTTTTTCTACAATAACGTAATCAAAAGCGACCAGCAGAACAGAATCTCAGGAATTTACAAAGAGAAAAACTTGCACAGACCTTAAGGATCGTTTAAATCAGTAGAGCAGTGAAGTAGTGAGACTCTTCCGTCACTGTATAACGCCGCCGAGAGAGAAAAAGTTCAGTTTTTTAGCCGGAGAACTGACGGCGGGAGCCGGAGGAGGAGCGTAGGGTTTATAGATATGAATTCGAGACGTTTTTGGAATAGCGGAGGGAAGAAAACGATTATGTTGGTGGGCTTATAAGGCCCCAAAAGGCCCAACTAGATAGTTAGTCAGGTAATCATGGTATGACCCACCGGTCAAGGTTTGGATTCTGTTTATTTATCATTAACATAATATTATTTATGTTTATGTTTATTATTATTTATTATTATTTAATTTATTGTATATTTAAGTGATTTAGAGTCTGACAAAGAAAACAAAAACTTAAAATTTACATCAACATCCTACCCTAAAACTAAAGAAACCCACTAACGAAAATATAATATGGTCTCATCCTGAAAATCTTTCAATTAACCTCTGGTATGCTCTGCAAAACCGGTTTCCATAACCGGTGCTGGTTGCATTCTTCAGTTTTACGATCAAGACCAGGCGCTGCAGCAGAACCGGTTAAGTCATGGACGTTGACTTTACTAAGCAAATCTTGGAGTTGCTTCTTCGTTAGTCTGATCTTGATCTCGTAACGAGATGGATCACATGATTTACCGTCTTCTGTGACAGTTTCTGATTTTGCTAGCCTTAGTGGAGGTCTTCTTAGAGCTATGATGATGACGATGGTCTTCTTCATCTTGTGTGGTGAAATCATCCCAGTCTTCACCAGCCCAGTGCATTTCTGACTCGTGCCTTAGACAATTCCCCATTCTTTCTTTTCTTCTCTGTGGAAGTATAATTAAGTGAGGTCAGAGATGATTTATATAGGACGTAGGTAGAAGGTGGTGGGATATTAGAATCATATAAATAAGATAAAGATTAGATCAAATGCAACAAGAACATACACTATTTGCCACGTCGGATTTAATAGTACTTTTGTCCCACGTGGACACGTACTGTTTGTTGAACTGATCACGATCACCAGCTTCTGTCATTTTTTTCCATGTGTCTTTCGCGGCATGGATGTTCGGCTTGGATATTTTTGTTGATTATAATTTGTTTTTTTTATTTCCAGTTTGTCGGTGAAAATACAAAGCCCATGGAAGATGGAAGAAGAAGGATGATAATTGTATACCTAACGTGACGTCTGACGAAAACAGAAATTCACACGAGAGTTTGTATATCACATGGCTAAAGAAACATGTAAAGCATGAATCTTCTCCATTTCCATTATCCAATACTCCCTTTTTCATTATTTACAGGAAACTATTTTGAGTAAAAATTCTACAGGAAGCTTTGTTTGTATATGAACAGATTTCATTTATCATTTTCCCAAAAAGACATTTCTTTACAATTTTGAGCATGTAAAATATATAACACATGTATGTTCAGAAATATACATATATGTAATGTATAACTTATATAAAGCGGATATGAACTATTACTTTCGGTCTATTTGAATATCTGAGAGAAGATCTATTCATGAGCTGCACCTGATATATGAGATTAAGTCTATGTTTTTAATAGATCCAGATTTAATTTTTCAGAACGGGTTTTTTGATTAAATGCCAGTGGAAGAGTCTGAAACGCTAACATGTTTTAGATTCGATCCTCCTATTATGTGAAACTAAGTTACATTATTATATCCACCTAACCTAGATATACATCTATGCTTTAGAATCTATTTTGAATACCTTAGAAAATAAGTTAATTTGTGGATTTACGACTCACTGGATTCAACTAAATTTAAAAAAAAATAGTTTACAAAAAAAAACTCATATAACGCAACCATCCAAATCATAATATTTATCCGGAAATGCTAATTTAATTTTTATAGTATATATGATTAATGTAAATGTATTAATATAAATATTCACATTCTTTTTAAAACAAAAAGATAATTTTGTATAAGATTATATTTGAGGTAAAAGACTATTAACATGTAAAAATCTAAGACATCATAACACTGAAAATATATGAAATTTGATAATTTATTTTAGGAAGGTGTTATTTATATACACACAAAAAAACAATTAGAAATGTGGATCGAGCCGAGCTTGTAGGAAGCCGAGTGAAGTGAAGTGTGAACACGGCACTTGAGGAGGGATCTTCAAAGTGTGAACGCAGGCAAAGGGAACAGAATCTCTGAAGCCAAAGATGCCATCCAATTTTTCAATTACTCGACTAAGCCATAAGACATTATTATTTATCATTTATTCACATGCACGTCTCCGCCACCTTTAACCCCCATAATTTTCACTACACTTTACTTTTCTCTCGATTAGTTTTAAATATAGAGGTGGCCTTGGATTAATCGTTTTCCATTTTTTTTTGGTCAAAATTATTCGTTTTCCATTTAGTTCCCCTATTTAAAATTATAAAAATGGTTCAACCTTGATAGTTGATAGCTATAATGCCATTTGACCGTACTATTGTTGGTGTGAAACAAACAAAAAACTTCATATTGTTTATTTGTCCATTACTTTTTTTTTACAAAAGTTTTTTTTATTTCTTACAAAATGTTATTGGTAAGTAAACTTGGACATGCCAAAAATAATGAAATTAAAGAACTAAATCGATCCTAGCAAGCTGAACAAATAGCATTTCTATTTATTATGGAAACATATTAGTTTTTCACATATGGACCGAGCTTAACATCAGTGTTAGTGTGTTACCCTACAAATATTTTTTTAAATATACTTTCAAACGTAACTCAACAACTAATATACAAGACGAAATATCATTTATTAAAAGTCAAAATCTCAAAGTTGGTGCTACGTCAAACTTATCACACTATACTAGTATACTACAACTAGCTTTTTATGTAGTATCGAATCGACCAAGAGCTCGAAGTTGGTGCTACACCGAATTTATCCTATTACTAGTAGTTTTTGTTTTCTGTATTATCGATCACTTTGAACCACAGAATCAAGTAACATTTCTAGGCGAACCTGAATTGTAGGGATGTATTGGTTGATCTATCGATCTCTCGCACGTCTTATTTCTTTTGTAAATCAAAACCGAATTATAAATATGTTAGAGAATCTTGGTGTTCATACCCACTATATAGATACGACAAACATGATCATTTCTATATAAATGCTTTAATATAATAATATCTATCCGTATATATTCATATTCTTATTGTAAGATAAAATATTACAATACATACATAGCTTAGTGCCTAGTGGAGTTAGGGAATCAATACGATGTGTCTGTTTTCAATTGCTGTGCATTTTTAGCTTTAATTTCTAGGTGTTACATTACATATCTTTTAATTATTTCAGCTGATCTAGTCGCATGGTAGTTCCACCAGCCATTTCTATGATTTTTTTCCAATCATTTCATTATACTAAAATAAACAAATTGAGTAGCATACGTCCTAGTCTTAGAATAGTGACGATTCAAACTGAGATTCTAATTATTTCTATTGACCTGGTGACCAAGTCCATCCGAAGACTTTTTGATGGAAGACTAAGGTTTAGAACTAGTTTTTCGTCCATAAAATGAAATCTTAAGATGTAAACTAGATAAGAACTTCCCTGGCGTTTATACAATATTTAGTTTCAAATATAATAAACGATTTATATATTCAACGATCTACATACACATTGGCACGGCACATAAGACCCATGCAATGCTTAAACGGGACCATGCTACAAATATGTAATGAGGTATATATGGATCAATGATTCAATGTACGCAACCGCAGATAGTATTCAAGTTGTTCTGTCTCGATATATATAACAGATAAAAAGGATAAATCTAATAAATCCAATAATCCAGCTTATAGTGTTCAGATTGTTCATTGTATAATCCATATAACAATAGATACCAATGATGGCCACCGATCCACCACACAAGACAAGGGCACATGAACAAATTAAAGGCTCATAGTTGAGGATTGAACCCCTACTACAACATCTAAATCCTTCGTAAGTAAATGGGCCTTGATTTCATCATATATGTTGTTGGGCTTTTGATGCTGAAAGAATCATACACATAAAAATGTTTCCTTTTGCTCTCTCACCCCATGATTTGGACATGTGAAAGTAATCAATTTTATACAAATCAAAGATACAGTAAGTATCCTCACACCACACTCATATGCATCTTGTTTCTGTGTCACAGTTCCAAATCAAGCAAGTCTGCATCAATCATCATCACGAGCTCTCAACCTTCCATATCTATCTCTCTCTCTCTCTCTCTCACGCATTCTCCTTAGCTTTCAGATTCTTCTTCTCTCCGACAAGTAATTGAACCTCAAATTCGACAGCTACATTTACCCGCCACAGGACCGAATCGGAAGATGAAACCGAGATCGACCCGTCAGCGGAGATCCGGCGTCTCCCGCAGGAGGCGGACCAGACCGGAGACTTCTCCAGTGAAATGTAAAGCGGAGGATCGGAACAGGGAGCGATGCTGCGCGGTTGAAGAGGATGAGGATGATGGTGGTGATTGGAGCAATCAGGCTGATGAGACACAGAGCAAGGAAGGAAGGGGAAGTGTGAAACCTGATACTGGAAGGAAACTCGCGGCGGGAGTGTGGCGGTTGCAAGTCCCTGATGCGGTTTCTAGCGGGGGAGATGAGAGGAGGAGAATGGATGGGTTAGGGTTTCAGGTACCCTTTTTAAAGTTTTGAGCTTTTGGCTCTTTCTACGGTTCTCCGTTTTCTGAAAGTTTTGAGCTTTTTTTTGGTTTAGCTTTGAATCAAAAGATTGGTTTGATTCTAGGATCTCCACACTAGCCGTCACTGTTTGATCATATTTCTGGAATCTGATATACTCTGTTTTTTTTGGTGTGATGGATCTGAAGTACTCTGTTTTTAGTTCATATGGAAGATTAAAATTTTCTATGGTGTTATCCTTCAGGGAAGTGGTTGTGGACATTTGGGTCCTCTGTTTTTCTACCACCATGATCACAAACATTCTGGCTTTCAAACTAACAAGTTAAGAAGCATCCATTGTCCTCCAACAAAGGGTGGGTTCTTGTGTAAGGTGTGTTTTCATATCCTTAAGTAAGCTCCAAGTGTCTCAATTTTGATATGCTTCAACAGTCACACTTATACATGTTGCTTGATCATAAGTAAATCTTGTGGTTAAGATGAAGCTTTAGAGAGTTTAGAGTTGTTACATGACCTAGTAACATGTTAAGACATTTTTTTACTCTGCACATCTCTTTCCATGCGACTGTTTCTCTTTAATAATCTCCTTTTCGGTGTTCTTGATCTGACATATTTAACTTCTTCTGCTGTTAACAGGAGCCTTCGATTCCATTTCCTGACTCCGCGATGGAGGCGGCAACAAAATGGGATCCTATACGCTTAGATACAAGGGATGACCTCCACCAAATCTACAGCAACGTGAAGCTGATTGATCAACAAGTGAATGCTGCTTCTTCTATGGAGCTGAAACTGGAGGAAGCTCGTGCTCGCATCCAGGATCTCGAGAGTGAGAAGCGATCTCAGAGAAAGAAGCTTGAGCAGTTTCTGAGGAAAGTCAGCGAGGAGAGGGCGGCTTGGCGGAGCAAGGAGCATGAGAAGGTCCGAGCAATCATTGATGACTTGAAAGATGGCATCAACCGTGAAAAGAAAGCTCGTCAGAGATTAGAAGCTGTTAATCTAAAACTAGTCAATGAGCTTGCAGATTCAAAGCTGGCTGTGAAGCGTCACATGCATGATTACCAAAAGGAAAGGAAGGCAAGAGAGTTAATGGAAGAAGTCTGCGACGAACTCGCCAAGGAGATAGAAGAAGATAAAGCTGAGATTGATGCATTGAAGAGTGAATCCATGAGTTTGAGAGAGGAAGTAGACGATGAGAGAAGAATGCTGCAGATGGCTGAGGTTTGGCGTGAGGAACGTGTCCAAATGAAGCTTATTGATGCCAAAATAACACTCGAGGAGAAGTACTCGCAAATGAACAAGCTTGTAGGAGACTTGGAGGCGTTTCTCAGTTCAAGAAATGATACTACAAGTGTGAAAGAGGTGAGAGAGGCTGAAGTGTTAAGAGAGACTGTTGCATCAGTCAGTAATGTGCAAGAAGTCAAGGAGTTTACGTATGAACCTTCAAAACCGGATGATATCTTCATGTTATTTGAAGAAATGAACTTGGGTGAAGCCAACCAAGATGAAGAAGGCCACGGTTCAGAAGTTCACAGGGTAAGCTCAGATGTCAATTTGATCAACAATGGGAGACACTCTAATGCCTTCACCGACCATAATGGTGAGTTTGAAGAAGAAGATGACAGTGGTTGGGAAACTGTGAGCCATCAGGAAGAACACAGATCAAGTTTCTCTCCAGATGAGAGCGTCCATTTCAGTAGCAACAATCATCAACGTGACAGCAATGTAACGGCGAATGGCACAGTGTTTCAGAAGACTCCATTAAGAGAAATAAAAGAAGTATGCTCGGTTCCTAGAAGGCAATCCAAGAAGGTGTCGTCAATGGCGAAGCTATGGAGTTCATTAGAAGGTATCAACGGAAGGGTTTCAAACGCGAGAAAGTCAAATGCGGGGATGGTTTCACCAGGGAAAGGCGGATTCAGCAGGTTGGACTTGGTGGGCTCATCACCGGACTCAGCATATGCTAATGTAAACCGAGGAGGGATGAAAGGGTGCATAGAGTGGCCTAGAGGTACTACACATAAGAACAGCGTGAAGACAAAGCTTATGGAAACACAAGTCGAGAGGCAAAAGGTTCAGCTGAAACATGTCCTTGAGCATAAGATCTAGGCTACTGCATACTCTGAAGCTAGTCTTTGTGGCTGAGCAGCAGCTCAACTGCTATTACCATTGTCTTGTGATCTAGCCGGTCAAGCCAATCACGGTGTATTATTGATGGTAGCTATAGCAAAATAACCTTGTGTTTTGAAAACTGCCATAGGCTGGCTGAGCTAGCTTCAGCAGACTAACCCAACTACTTGTTGGTTGCTAGGAGCAAAGACTTTAATGGTACTTTTCTTTGACCAATTTTGTGGCCATCTTAGCCCAAATTGAGATATTAGGTCAATGATATATCTTCTTATATTTTACTACTACATTCTCGATATACTTGTAAAACTGTATGATGCATGTCTCTAGCTATAACTTCACAATAATGGAGAGAAGTATCTTTAAATGAGACCTTGAGCGTTATCCTTTTCCCGTTGAGGTACAAATTCTAGTTTCATATAATCCATGTCAAAAACAGGGTGACCACAACCTGTGGATATTTGCATTTAGTGTTTTTGGCAGTGGTAGCATTGCCAGACCTAGATGCTTAGTTATGAAAAGAAACGACACTCTTTATACCAGAATTTTCTTTTGAAGTAAAGCTCAAAAATCAAAATTGTCAGAAGATAAATAAAGTAAAGCTCAAAAATCAAAATTGTCAGAAGATAAAAAAAGGTAAAACTCCAAATATTAGTTTTAGGGAAAATAGAGGAAATCAGTGATCTATATCCAAAAAGTTGCGTAATGTGGCAAGTAATCAATCACCTTAAGCTGTTACTATTACTAAATCACCCAAGATAAGAGTACGTTTGGTTACTATTTGTTATTCTTTCATGTTTCCCTGACACGAGTTGAGCCAAATTATATTATATTATCTCTGTTTTACGAATAGTATCACTTACATATTTTTTGTACGTATTAAAAAATTGATTAAAATACATTATTTTCGTTAATATTATCTATTTAACCAATAACATTTTAGACAAATAATTTCTTTTATAAGATCAATGTATTTTGCAATTAATATTAAATTGAAAGTAAGTATAATTGTGTTGAAATTATAAAATGACACTTTTTATGTAACAAAAAAAATAATAAAGTGACATTTAATTTAATATGAAATGTATGTTTTTTCAGTCGGGTTAATTTGAATATTGTTTGTTTGAATACGAGGAGGACTAGTCAGCACCACAAACTTTCCATCTCTCTCTATAATACTCCCGTTAATTTTTTAAAAATATATGTTTTAGAGTTTTCATATTTCTTAAGAAAATACGGAAAATTTTGACAATAAATTAATACATTTAGCTATTTTCTAATTTTTAATCAATTAAAATTTAATAAATACAATTAATATTTTTAAAATTCATATTTGCTATTATTATATACATTAAATATGTAAAATATGAATCTTTTAAAAACACAATTTTTTTTCTAAAACATGAATCATTTTGACAGAGAGATTATTAAATATCATTGACATTCCCGAAAAACAATAGAAGCAAGCAGGCAAAACAAGGAAGTGTTCAAATCAACGTTATCAATATGCAACAATAAACCACCTGAGTCAGTGAGCATTACCATTAATTACATTTAGTTACACCAGTCTCCGTTTCATTTTTTCCATAGATGGAAGAATAAACTTGAAGAACACGATACACTTTGAGAGGTATTTTGCAATATTCCCATGATAAATATAACCACCACCACTTTTATTGTCAGCCAAACAAAGATGCTTCAACTTTTAGTTTTTACATTTCAAACACGAGGCAACAAACACAACAGTTAGGTATTAAGAATAAAGAATCAACAGTAGTGTCATGCAATATAACTTCATAATTATCTGGAGTCTTCCTAGCATCTCCTTCTACTCTATATATATCTCTCACTAATCTCTGTTCTCTGCACTTCATTCACATCCAGTATAACAATAAAAGATGAAGAGTCACTACACAAAGACCGTTTCTTCTGTAGTTCTCTTGTTTTCTCTTTTCATCACGTCTGCCTCTTCAAGTTCCTTCATACGGCAAGTCACTGATGACTTCATCACAACCTTGCAACGTACGCAAAACTCTTTTCCTCTTACATACCATATAGTTTATGTGTGTTTGAGTCTTTTTGGGACTGTATTTTTTTAAACATTGTGACACATCAAATGATATCTTCTCTGTCTCAAAACAGATGATGATGGAGATGGAGCAGACCCAATCCGAGGAGAAGCGCACTACTTGCGTAAACATGTTCAAGATGGAGATGGACCAGACCCAATTCAAGGAGAAGCCCATTACTTACATAACCATGATCAAGAGATCTCATCACGTGACTATAAAGTCTCAGCTTCAAACACAATGAAGGGTCTAAGAAGTCGTCCACCATCTTCTTACTCTCTAAAGATGGAGTCGTTCAACACGCTACTCAAGTCAAAGTACTCGGAGAGATATGTATCTCGTCCTTTCTCAGCCGCTGGCTATAACTGGTATATACTTTTGATAATCTGATCTTCATTCACTCAGATTAAGTAGTATATACTAAAAAAACATCTAAAAAAAAAAAAAAAATACAGGACACTTGTGTGTACCCGAACGGGAACAAGAATGACAAAGGTGCAGGGTACCTCTCGCTTTACGCAGCCATAGACAACTCCACTCTCGCTCCACATGAAGAGGTTTACGTTGATCTCAGGTTTTACGTCTTCAACAAGAAACAGAAGAAGTATTTTACCATCCAAGGTTTTTTTTTTTTGCTAATTTAATACCTATGAAAATATGATATTTTTAACAAGAAAACTGCTATTATATGCACTAATATATCTATGTATCGTTACTGCAGATACTGATGTATGGAGATTTAATATCTTCAAAACGATGTGGGGGTTCTCTCAGGTTCTCCCTGGTTATACATTTAAAAGTCCGTATAATGGATACCTCTACGATGGAGACCACTGTGAGTTTGGTGTTGATGTGACCATACCTTCTGTCTTTCAAACATCAGAACTTTTTTCAGTCACTGGTAACTTCAAAAACCCTACATTCACCTGGACACTTCAGAAGTTCTCCACATTGCTCGGAGATACTTACTTCTCTGATGTGTTCTCCATCGGAGGAAGACGTTGGTGAGTCTCATGACATTATTTCAAAGTAGAATCTCTTTTGAGTTAGTTGAAGTAAAAGGGTATAGTAACAACCAAAATTTCCTAAAAATTGGTTAAAGCGGCGCCTATGCGTCGCACAATTTAGTTATAGCCGAAATGATTTCTAAAAATATAATTTAAGCCGTTGAAATCTGTTTAAATCATATTATGACTAATTTAATTATCAATTTCACCATCAGTTTGTGTCAAATCATAATTTTCTTTTCTCTAATTTTCTTTCTTAGTACAATTTTAAAAGTTTGTCTGAGTTTTTTGTATATCTATATTTTATCAAAGTAATTTTGTACTTAAATATGAAAATATCACTTATAAATATAAAATATAGGTAAGAAATATTTGTGAACGTGCAGACTTTGACTATATTTCAAATAATCAGTTTAATCTTTAATTTTCTTTGAAACGTTTAGTTATCGTCTAACGTTTCTTTTGAACGTTGGTAACAACTAACAAGTTCTCTTTTATATGATCAGGAATATACAAGTGAATCCAAGTGGTCGTGACAAGGGAAAGGGAAAAGCTTTGTCCATGTATCTTATCGTTAATGAGAACGAGGAACTCAGACCCTATGAGAGAATTTATGTTCGAGCCAAGCTTCGAGTTCTTAACAAATCCAAATTCAGAAACGTTGAAAGGCAAAGTAAGCAGATGATGATATTTATACATATATGCACATATTAATAGCTACGAACTACTACTAATGAGTGTTTTTGGTAGTTGATAACTGGTTCAATCGCTGGGAAACTGGACGTGCATATGGTTGGGGTTCTAGTGAATTTGTCCCTCTCTCTAATCTCAGAGATTTATCGAAGGGCTTCCTTGTTGATGATAAGTTGACTGTCCAAGTCGAAATTGAAGTCGTTTCTAAAACCATGTACTTTCCTAGTTAGAGTTCTAGCTCTAACCACGTACGGACATGCCACTCCATGTGTTTGCTTTGTTAATTGTTATCAACCACCTAAGTACTAATAAGTCCGTCTATGTGTTCCAATAAGTGAGTTTGTATTAACAAGTACGTGTTTGTGTTACAATAAACGAGTTTGTATTCTCATGCATCTATCAAACATCTCTCGTCTTTTAAGCACAAAGAAGTTTTAATTTACCGCAACACAAAACCATTTTTTTGGGTAACACAACGCAACCCAAAACCTCCTAGGTTAACGTATGTAAGTGAGTGTTTTGTCTCTTCAAGCATAAAAAGAAAATACAAAGCATTTATTTTATCTTAACATTTACATCAACAAAAAGAAAAGAAAATACAAAGCATGTGGAGACGATTTAAGCCCTCAACGCCGAAAATTGGAACAACCAAGTTATATTAATATTCTTTTCGAAAAAAGTTATATTAATATTGGGATTCAAATGCTCATTGCAAAAAAGAAAGGGTTTCAAAACTGAAAAGTACTATGTATTTTTATGTATTACCCGTCTTTATGGAAAGATCGTTACAAAACATACCTAACAATGGCGACAACAACTGGAATCTGATTTTGTAGAATCAGATTCCAGTTGTTTTTTTGCTAATCTGAATGATTTCTCTTATTGAAGAATATAATAATAACATTATCCAAATGTCCATTTTTATTATATTTTTTTTAAGACTCTGATATCCGAATGTCTTGAGAGGAACTCGACTAACACCTAATGATTGTATCAAAAATCTGGGTATTATCCACCAGAGAATCCGCCAAAAGCATCCAGAAGATTGGTGATCACTCGATGTTAAGCCATCAATGACCATGCGCAGCATATTTGGATTTCTCTGTATTGGGCCCAAAAACCCTTCAAAATAATTACTACAAATCTGCGAGAGATATCCCGAACCCTCGATTTTGCGGACAACAGAAAAGAGCACATATCAGTCGACACTGACATGTGATTATACTCTCTTTTAATATAGACGATGTTTCAAAAAGATTTTATTATTTTATAATATAAAATATTTACAAATTTAATTAATTTTAGTTTTATCGAAAACTTATACTAATTTTTTATCTTTATTATATCTATTTATAATTAAATAAACTAATTTTAAATTATATTTGATGATTTTTTTTTAATTTTTTTCAACACAATAGTAATGTTTTTGATAAAAAAAGTAGTTTTGCAAGGTAAGACATTCAAATAATATGAAACGGAGTATATCATAAATAACAAAAGACTATATGTTGTAAATTGTACCTAAAACTTCAAACGCCAATATCAGATTGGGATCAAAAGCCAGTGATAATAATCACAGACACCGTTAGTAAACCAATTTGATATTTCAAATTTTTGATTGAGAACCCTAAATCATTTGCACAAGTTAATTTAACGGTTGTAACATATAAACTGGAGTACCTTCTGACTAAATTGAACACCAGCTATGAACCTCAAATCATTAAGGAATTCTAATCAAATATTGTACTTAATACATATTAAGTCAACAGCACACGAAGGTCCTAAAACAAAACCATTTATTCTTGATTAAGGTAGTGGGTTTTGCAACCAACCTAATGGTTGATATTATAATCCCACCTAAACCATGGTTTCCTCTTATTTGTTCTGACATTTTCCCGAATCTAAACCCTTCCTGGATGAGATTTGATGGTGCTCTAGAGTGTTGCAATACATTCAATCTCAATCTTGGCGTTTAGTGGCAAAGCTGCGACTTGATATGTCGATCTTGCGGGAGAAGGAGCTGGGAAGTCTGCACCAGGAGAAAAAAAAGAAGAAAATGGTTCCCACTAATTTCAAAATGAGTTAATAGAACAAAAGTAAGGACACTAATGGATCTTATCAACGAACTCACATTTGGCGTAAATCTCGTTCACTTTCTTGAAGTCGCCCAAGTCAGCAAGCCTGTTGAAATAAAAAACAAAAGAGATCAGTTTTTTTTTGTTTTTCTTCTTAGATTCATAACTTGCAAGGATAATGATTATGTTTTAACACAACATACATGATGGTTGTCTTCACCACGGAGGCGTAATCAACACCACTAGCTTTCAGTATCTCCCCCATGTTCTTGAGGACCTTCGATATTCCAAGAAAAGACAAATTATAGAAGCAATCAGACAAAGGAGAACAGAGCAACTCAAAACCTCGGTAACACTAGGAGTAAATGTCAAGACTAAAATATACCAAATCAAACAGGCTTCTTCTAGTGTCGTGAAGGTAAAATTAATCTCAGCTTGAGTTAAGCACAATAATTATATTTCAGTTTGTCAAACAACATCTAAGACAACCTAACATCTCCTCCTTTACTTTGGATTAGATCACCAAACTAGTGTAAGCAAAAGCAATCATTATAGAGACCGACCATGGTGGTGAGAGTTTAAAAGTTACTTCACCTGCTCAGTCTGATCTTCAACGTCGTCCGAAACAAACTTTCCAGTCTAGCAGTCCACACAGAACCAAAAAGAAAAAAGAAAAGAGAATCTTAGAACCCCCACAATATTGGTGAATTTTCAGAGTGCAGGTAATATAATTAAAAATAAACTACAAAGCAGAGACCTCAGGTATAAGACCAAGAACACCGGAGACGAAAACGAGATTGTTGGCTTTGATGGCCTGAGAGTATGGTCCCAAAGCAGCTGGTGCTTTCTCTGTAGCCACCACTTCCTTCTTACCTTCATTTATTAAAAAAAAAAAGATTCAAACACTGTCAATAACTCTCATTATCCTCCTTAAAACCCATACACACAACATTACACATTGTCTTATGAAACTTTAACGAAAACACTGAAAGGTTTAAGACCCAATACTAATCAACAGATGAATTCAAGATAATCGATATCAAAATCAAAACTTTCGATCCGGACAATCATCAAAATCACAACTTTAGCAACTGCCCACCAATATGAGAGATGTATAGTGGTTACCAGAAGCAGCAGAAGCTGAGACAGTGAGAGAAGCGAAAGGAGGAGATCTCGAAGAAGACATTCGGAAGAGAGAAACACCAGCGAGTGTTGTTGCGCAGCCTGCACCTGCGGCGAACAATGGGCTACGAGTGGAGGAGCGAAATGCGGCTGAGATGTCGAGAGTTTGAGGGTTTATGGATCTGAAGACCGACCAAGTCATTTCACTCTCTCTCTCTCTCCCCGGCGCTGTCGAGAGGTACAAAAAGGCAGAGTGAGTGAGTGAGATAGAAGAATGGTAGGTGAAGGAGAAAAGACTTTAAGCTAATGTCCGAAGCGATGTGGATTTTAAGCAGATGATACTCGTGCTCCTCATCCTGCTTTTCGTCTTCCAAAATATCTTTTTCATTTCCGACTTTACCCTTAGTTAGGTACACTGTGTTAGCTCAGAAATAATTAAAAAGGCCTTTTATTTTACAACTGGATAGTCATTTTTATATTGTGGAGTTTGGACCCACTACACCATGAAGCCCATATCTATCCCATAGCGTGTTATTTATTTCCTTCCAATTTTTTAAAAACATCTTGGATTGGATTTTTGTTCATTTGGCATGTTAACTCTGACAAGAACGCATTTAGCTTTATAGAGTTAGATCACGATATTATCTGATTTGAGTTTGAAATATTTCCGATTAGTATTAAGGCATCACAGTATCGCATGTTACCAGATTGACCAAGGTCCGAGTGAAATGATGTGAGAAGTGTTTTTAGCATATATTTTACATGGAATTGCTTAGGAAAATACATATTTAAATTTGTAAAAATGTTATGAAAGATGGTCTCTACAAATGGGGCAACTGACTTGCCTAAGGAACCACTCATCTATGCATTTCATATGAAACGTGTGGCCACATCTCTCTAGCTTTCTTCCCGCTTGTCCTTCTTCCCAGTCCTATCCACCAATCAATTAATATAAATGATGAAATTATGATTACATTTAATAACGTACGTCCTGATTTTGGTTACAAATTCATTACCTGTAAGCAAATCGAACAACTCGAAGTTGTTTGATGATCACTTGAACAACTGAAGTAAAACGTAGGGATGTTCTTGATAGAGTTCACCGTTAACCCTTTTGGTTCTTGGTCATAGTGGTACATGTCTGATATTTCCAAATAACTTGTGTCCAATCCCATTATCTGCAATATAGTAGTTTGTTGATTCTTTTAATCTTCTTGTTTTAGACAAAAAGATCAAAACTCAAATTTCTTGGCATTGAATTGAGATGGGCACACCATCAACTAATACAAAACTATTATATTACACATGGTCAAATTTCACAACCGAAACTAAAACTAAAAATGTTTATTAAAACGAGATGAAAAAAATAGAAGAATAGAAAAGGGAGTACTTACTTGCCATTGATATGCTTTGAGCACAGCTGGTCTAACCAATCCCATGATGGCTTTCCCATTCATTATTCTCCTTATTAAAGCACTAACCTGCTCAGATCTTCTTATTATTATTATTATTATTATCAACAAACTAGTGTTACCAAAGCATATGATTGATTTGCCTTTAATTGGTTGTATATAGAATGACAGTGACCTTGGACAAAGGCTGATCACTATGTAGCATTAGTCCAAAGAGTTGGACCGCGGTGATAACTCCAGCGACAACTCCTAGCACACCACCTCGAATAAACCCAATATCTGTGGTTTGACCTTCCATGGCTCCTGCAATGGTGGCTACCACAACACTAGCTGCATCAAAAATAGTGACAATTAGTGATCTTAATTATGAAATAGGTATACATAAGAATGTGGATAAAATCAAGCCATGTGATATGTTAAACACTACACTACTAAAAGGAAACTGTCTTTTGAAAAAGAATGTAACATTACAACTACTAAATAAGTATTTGAAGTTTTTTTGAACCTAATTAATATTTGAAGTTCTTTTTGAAATTAAAAAAAAAATATTTAAAGTTCCCTTTGTTTTTGTGTTAGTTAGATAGATTATTTTTATACACTAATCATTTTTATTAAATTTTAAATAAGTTATTATATATAGTATAAATAGACTACTTATTCGGGGACACGAAAAAATTATATATGTTTTAATCTTATAAAATGTTAAAAATAATTTTATATTTATTTTATATTATGAAAATTTATTTAATGTATTTATAATGGGGGAAATTATGATTAACACAATAAGTAAAAAGTTATTTGAAGTTTTCCTTTTTATGTCAATTTTAAATTATTCATGTACACTATTAAAACAACATTCGGTTTTCTATTGTAACAACATTCAGTTTTTAATTAAAAATTCTATTAAAACAACATTCAGTTTTTATTTACATTTGTATGAAAATTATTTAATATATTAAGTTTTTTATAATTTACATAAATTATTTTTATAAAATTTATAAGATTATTTTAATTTATTACTTTATTTTTTTTAATTTTGTAATAAATCTTATTTTTAAAATAGGAATACTGTAATGTAATTATTTTACATAAACTGATGTTCTATTTTAAAAAATTAAAAACAATATATTATAATTTTGGTGAAGATTTGTATATAAAATGATAATATTGTAACAATTATTTTGCAGTGTTAATGAAAAGTAACAATTATTTTGCACGGATATTCAAAAATGGACCTTTAACATTTATATATGAATTTAACAAAGTTTAGTTAGTCCATCAATTTATTATTTGACGCAAAAACCAACACAGAATTTTATTCTTGTAACTAAAAAAGTTATTGATAATTTTTTTGTTAAGAGTTGGTAGTGCAGAAGTCGAGCTACGATAAATATCGGTATTTATAGATACATGCTAAGATATCACGAGGATATCTATCACTTAAAGCTTGGATGTTTAAAAACTAAAAAAATATAAGATGTAGGGAATCCATAGATGAGATAACTTATTGAATTCAATTAAGGTAGTAGGCATGAATACATAGTGGGTGTGGCCATATCACACAAAGTTTGGACCCCCACCATCTTACTATATATGTACTCTACGAATTAATAAGCTTATTGTACTGTACATTCTTGTGTTTGTTTGTTTTTCTGTCAACTGAACTCTTATTAAGTCAAATTTCGAATAGGTTGTCTTGTCTTCCTCGACAACTAGTCATTTAGGTGAAAATTTTAAGGCGAATGAAATGCAAACAAAATCCCGACTTCAGATAGTTTCTGGAAAGAAAAAGAATTGCTTATCTACTGAACGCTCTAGAATGCTTGAGAAGATGAAGATCCATGAACCTTCTCTTTAATTCTTTTCATCATACACACACAAGCTAAGTAATGTGATAATGTGAATATTATCGCAAGTAATCTTATAATATACCTAATGAAAGGTTTTTTTTGGAAAATGATTCTTCACGTTTTATCTTTAATTCTTTATAAGTATGTTAAACTAATGGGCATGTATGTAGAAGAGCAAAAATAGAAGAAACCATTAAATGATGATTAGCTGATTAAGATCACTTGTAGGATTACCGGAAGCAAGAATGAGGATGAATAAGCCCAAGAAAACTCTTTTGATTGCTCTAATCAACATTATGTGAACCGTGCCAAGAATCCAAAAGGGAACATCGTATGTGAATTTTTGAAGAATCATCTGAGCAATGCACATGAAGAACTATTATATTTTTATGTGATTTAGTTTGTTTTATGGGGGGTGAGAGCTTGAATTGGAGAGTGGAGTGGAGAGTGGAAGAAGAGCCTTTTATAAAGAGAAAAAGAAAAGAAAAGAGAAGGATTTGCATTTAAGAAGCTGACCTACCCATACTCCTAATCTACATTGCATAGAGCATCTCTATTGGTGCATGCATGCATTCGCCCACAGAGTCTTAAACTAAATAGTAAGAGAATTAATGGAGAAGTTAATGCAGCTTTTGAAAAATGGATGGCAAGGCATGGGATAAGCTTGGCATGAGTCCAGTTTAAGTCCCAGCATGATGTGAAAATGAGTTGTCATTTTATTTCCCATATCAGATCAACGGTCCTCCTAGTTTAAAAAAAAAAATTCAATGTTAAATTCTTACAGTGTTGTTGCATCACTGCATGTAGTAAAAGAAAGGGAAATTTGATCACATATAGATAACACAAACCAAAACTAAGTTTATACCCGATGTTATGATATTTATATAATAATTGCTATTCTAATTTTACCCACTTTCGCCTTTCTTTTTTAATTAATTTTATAAGTTTAAAAATTAATTATTCAAAACTTTTATTTACTTATAAAACATAAATTCTTTTGTATATGCCATGGTTTGTATTTTGTAGAACTAACATATATTTATAAAATTAAATATGTACATCCATATTAAGATTTTGTTATATTCTATTCTATTTACAAAACATAGAATATAATTGTAATTATACACTCTTTCTTTGTTCAATTTCTCCTTTGCTCTCTTTCTTATTTCCCTCCCTCCTCTCTCTCTCTCTAATATATAATATATAGTGTTAAAATAACATATTGTTGTATTCTATTCTATAGTTGTATTTCTGTTAAAAATCATATATTCTATATTGATATTGTAAATATAATATTATCTAATTGTTAAAACGATCTATTCAATATCGATATTATGTTAGTTTTATTTCTATTAAAACGATATATTTCTATATTGATATTATAAATAAAATAGGTTGTGACATACAAACGCTCATGCGCTTCGTTCGATACTGATGTCCATTTATGTGGTAAATTGACATGATTCCCAAGTCATGAATATATTGTTAATTCTTTGCGTATTATGGTAATACACAAATTCTCCCTAAAAGAAACAAGTAAACATTTTTAATCAATGGAGTGATCAATTTGTATTGGTCGATCTTATTATACTAAAAGATTGAAAACTTTAAGCAATTATACAATAATTTTGCATAAAAAATGAGGACTCATCATCTCTTTTGCATAAAATGTATGAACAAATACATTACAATAGACGAGCTGGAAATGGCATTGAAGGAATATGGAATGGGAGATGATGCAACAATCAAATAAGTTCTCTCAGATGTCGACTCTGATAACGCAAGTAAAACATATCCTCTTTTTCTTTCAAGAAAACTAGTCTTGCTTAAGTCCATAATGTTTTGCTCATCATGCAGGATGGAATGAAGAGTTCTGCGCCATGATGAGAAGTGTAAATCCACGACAACAACAACCCCGGCTATTCTAGGGGACATTGCTCAATATGATTCAAGTTTTTTTGTTTGTTTTTTCTTGTAATCCCAGAGATTTCCAAGATCAAAGGATAGACGGTTTGTATCTAATCAAGAGGAGCTGTATTGATTTGATATTTATTCAGACAACGACCACATTAACACATGAAAATACTCAAAACTCTTAATGATTGTGTTTTGTACTATTCCTGAACTGTTTTGTCCTTTTGTGTGTTCTGTACCCCAGTACCAACGTTGTTGTGATAAACAGAGGGAGAGAGGTTACATTCTTTTAAAATGATTTAACTATAACAGTTTATATTAAACTCAAGGAAAATTTGAATCAAACCAAACTACAATTCTTACTTGTGTAAACCACAAACCCCAAAACAGCAACAAAAACCAAACTAATACTACTACAACACACAGACATTTGCCTGACACAAGACAAGAGGTCGTCTTCTTTTCTCCTCAACTATCACCCTAATAGAAGTTTTTCTTCTTCACCTGAATAACTTAGATTTGCACTTTTGCAACTTTGCAACATCAATCAAGAACTCATTAAAGATAATTGGATTTTCTTAGGGCTCTTATCATGTGGTAGGCTGACGAGTTTTCAGCTTTCTTTTTCCTGGATTCCTCATCCCCCTTTATATATAATGGACTCTCTTCACTAGGTATCTTTATTCTAGCTGAACACACAAATCTCTTCCCATTAACCGACCCTCTTTCTTCCTCAACACTGAGAAAAAAAAGAGTTAGACACAGTAACAAAGTGTTTAAGCAACGGAAACTCTTATTGACTAGCAAACATGTTCTGCAACTATGGATTATCAAACATGCTCTGCTTTTCCCGTATATTAAAAACTCTAGAAAGACTAGAACTAGTCAAAGATTCATATCAATATTAGACTTTGGATCATGGTACCTGTAAATTGGTTTAGGCCACTTTTTCTTGGAGCAAATTTCATACAATTTCCTTTTAGCATCTTCAAGTTCAACCTCCACACTAGCCTCATCAATAACCATAGCAATAGGGGTACATTCAGAAAACTTCCTTACTGCTTCCTTGGCAGCGAGCAGCTTGGCGGTATCTTTGTTCTCAGCACTCCCAGAACCAAACAACTCATTATCAAGATATACACCAGCGACATTGCTTTTGCCTTCTTTCAAATACTTGATCTCAAGTCGCTTGTCGTGTTTATGACACAACTGGAAAATCATACTAATAGGCTGAGGTTCCCGCTGCAGTTCATCTAGTGTCCTTATAGGTTCCAAAAGACCCCTAGAGATCTGCAAATCCAACAATAGGAAAGCCTTAACATTAAATGTTCTAAAAACGTTTTTCATAAAAACTCTAAAAAAGTCGGTCTAGGCGTCCGCTTAGTCAACAATCTCATATAAAACGTCTAACTATTGAACGTTTTAAGCAATGATAGAAACAGAGACAAGACACAGACCACCCAGAATCTTTGCAGATCAAAGTTGACATCTATGTAAACAGCTCCTGCTATAGACTCCACGAGGTCAGCGAGAACTTTGGGAGCTTTCACTACTCCACCGTAATAAACCGAATCGTCCTCTTTGCATACAGCCTCTGAGAACTCTGTCACCTATCAAAACGACACCAAAGCAAACAATCACTCTTGTTCCGACCAAAGTCAAGATTCAAGAAAATAGAACAAGATCTGATTAACCTTTTCATCTAACGAAGGAGCATTGCGTCGGAGAAACCGGTAGAGACCGTGTTTGAGTGCGACACGAGCGAACTTCTCGTTACTCACGTTAGCAGCTCTCAGCTGAGACAGCACGTGGGGTTCGAGGTTAGGGTAAGCGAGGTACAAGTAGTTGGTGAGGGCAGAGCTTATGGCGCTGTCGCCTAACCACTCGAGCCTTTCGTAAGAAGGAAAGTCGACGCAAGATGTGTGCGTAAGCGCTTCCTCGAGAAGACTCTTGTTCGTGAAATTGTAGTTGACGATCTTCTCCACGGCTTGCAGAGACTCCATCTTCTCCGGCGAAAGCGAATAGGATAAGTTAGAGGGAGTGATCGTAGGAGAGTTGAAGTCCAGAGAGAGGAAAGTGATCCATGGAGAGGAAAAGAATCTATAAAGCGAACTCCAAGCGACGCCAGTTCTTTTGCTTTCTCAATATTTAAATGTTTATTTCCCAATTTAATTACTTTTGACTTTTCATCGACTAACAGAAAAAACATTAAATACAACAATAAAAGATTTTTAAAATATGAGTCGTCGTCAGTGTTCTCAAAATAAAGCTGTAACCTGAAGTTGAATTTTTTTGAAAAAATTACTCCTAGATACATTTATGTCTTTGTATTAATATTATTAGACACTTTGTGTTTGGTAGACACTTTCTCATCGGCTAAAGACCAAAATATCCTAGTGACATAATTTATTCTTGTTACACTTTCTCCAACTCTCTCTCCCTCGTTCACCTCTCTCTCTAATTCTTGATATCCTTTCTCCAATTCACTCTCATTAAATCAAAAAAAAAAAAACAAAAAAAAACAACTTTTTCCAAATATTATCTCAATTCATAAACTCTAACTTCTCATTAAATCTCTAATTTTTCCAGATGGAGACCTTTATCGAGCTGAAGATGGATTTCATGGTATCATTGGAGGTCGGTTGTTCTTCTGTCGCCTCCAAATTCCATCTTTCTTGGCTTTCACAAGCTTAACCGGCGGCGAAAACTTAATCGCCATGAAGAATGCGACTTCACACTGAAGCTGACAGCAGACAAGCTTTCTAGACTTGAACGGAGGAGAATTGTAGAATTCAGTAAAGTTATGAAGGAGATGTGAGTTCCGACCAACCACCTCCGGTGATTAGAGCAATTAATCCGTTAAAGAGGTTTCGAACTGAGATTGAGGCTGAGACGGTGAGCTTTTGAAGCTTGAGGGAGATCTGGGGATTTGTGGTGGAGACGCAGAGGAGATGTGAGTTCCGACGAAACTAATTCCGATGACTAAAGCAGTGAGAATGCGGTGATAAAATACTTGAAGATGTATACAATGGTCGTAGATACCGGTGACGAGACGGAGGACATGTTCATGGATACCGCAGTGGAGATAATTGTGGATTTGGAGGAAGCTGTGGTGGAAGACATGAGTGTGGATACGGTGGTTGTGGATACGGCGAGATGGAAGATATGAGAGTGGGGGATACAGAGGTGAAAACCTGTGGATATCACAGTGGAGATTGTGGTGGTTATTGATGGGGGGTAATGGATACAGAGGTGAAAAACAGGAGTTGACACAGTGGTGGTAGAAATGGCTACTCGAAAAGAGGAGGTGGTGTTGGTTAAATGAAAGTTGTGTGGTTATGGATGAGGAGGTGGTGTTGGTTACAATGAAAGTTGTGTGGTTATAGATGAGGAGGTGGTGGATACAGAGGTGAAGAAGTGAGTGGATACAATTATGGTAGAGATGGCTGCAGAGGAGGTGGTGTTAGGTTACAGTGGAGATGAAAGACGTGAAAGTGAAACTACAAAAGTGGAAGTGGCAGTGGATACTATGGTGAATGTTATAGTGGTTGGTAATTTAATTAGGTTTGAGACTATTTTGACCTGATTAATTTTGTTCTTCAAATTAAACTAATTAACATCTAAATAAACTATATATCCTTCGGCTTTTTATTTAGACTAAAATAATAAGAAAATAACCATTAGATAAAAACATGCACGTACATGTACAAATTTTTCTGTCCACATTTTTTCTGTCCATATATATTTATATAATTTTTAAAATATAAAAAATAAGTATAGGAAAGTGGATCTCAAAATACAGAGAAAAGAAATTACAATCCATTGATGTAATTATATTTGCTTTATATATTTTAAATTTTGTGAAAAAGTAAATGTAAACATTAGAGAAAATAAATATTAATAACTAAAAAGAAACTAATGGCAGACGAGACAAAAGGGCATGAAAACTGTGGACATGAAGATTGATTGTTGTGGACAAAGAACTATGGATAAAAGATGTTGAAAATATACATTGATTATTTTACTTGGACCAAAAAATCTGAACCTTAACCAATCCAGAAATACAGATTTAGTTCAGGTCTAGATCCATGAATAAGTACATATTGGTTGTACGTGGATGGATATTATGGAAGGTTATTTGTGTATGAAGATGGTGGGCTTGCATGTATGTTCATGTGTATGGCTATCAGTAGACGGTAATTTGTGAATGGTTTCTACAGCCACATTTTAGTGTCTATGTCCACAATTAATCTATAACTTTATTATCCATATTTTGATATCCATGTCCATATTTTTTTGTATATATATATATATATATATATATATATATATATATATATATAGATGTTAAAAGATAGATAATTTTATATATAATCCAGTGTGATAATTATTTTTATTTTATGTATTATAAAATTTGAGATAAAAGTTAATTAAAACTTGACATTAATAGACCAATCTGAGATAAAATTTGGTCCCCCCACTCTCCTTTACACACGACACACTCATCTTCCTTCACTGATCCACAAATGAAGAACATTAATGTCACGAATAAAGACAGCACATCAAATATGTGTCTGACCAGCAACAAGTGTTTCATTGTGTTAAAAAAGAGAACAATGTATCCTATCAGATAATGCACTCAATTTTTTTAGGCTCGTACAAATCAAAATATGGTTCGATGGGGGTTTAACCGAATTTAATATTTTTTGAATAAAAATTTATTTAATCGAATTTAGTTAATTTTGATCATACATTAAATTTAAATAGTTTGTTAGTTGGTTTTGGCAAGTTTTATAAATATAACCGAATTTAATTATTAAAATTTGCAGTAAAATTAATTATGAAATAAAATTTAAATACAAAATAAAATCAAAATGAAATTTAAAATATAATTAATATTTTAATTTACATATTTATATTTTACTGTGAGTTATGAAACTTTTTTAAAAAATATTTAATATAATAAAAGTTGATGTTTTATTTATTTATGATAGTTATAGTAAATTATAAATAAATTCGATTTTTATCTATCCAATCTAAATATGTTCCCCGATTGAAGGTTTAATCTGACCGCCGGTTCCGTCTGGTTCAAAAACGAACACTGGTCGTCGTCATTAAAAGGGCAATAAATGAAAATAAGCGGTTTAAAACCCTAAACGGATTGTTGTCTTCCTCATTGTATCGTTGATGAGGTGAGGTGTGTTCTCTGATGATATCTCGAGTATAGTTCAGAGAAGATCGGAGGTGTTTCGAGGTTAGCTTCCTTCTCTGTTTCTATCTACCGATTCATTTTAAAAGTATTGATTTTTAGATTATTTTTTATTGCTAATTCATTTATAAAGATCGTTCCTTTGATGTCGTATAGCGATTTTTTTTGGAGGAATCGCGTATACTATTCACTCACAATCGTTCTTTTGAAATGGGGTTTGCTGTAAAAGTTCGGTTTTGCAAGTTTTGTTTGAGTGGATCAGAGTGTGAACTTTGTTTTATGGGAAGCTGTGTTTGATTTTTGTTGTTGTTGTTGTTGGGATTTTAGGTTTTGGTCATGGAGGGAGAAGAAAGTGTGTTGGATGCTATATATGAAGAAAATGACGGGTTTGATACCATGGAAGATGTTGATATGGTTGATGTGGAAGAAGGAGAGATTCTCGCAGAGCATGATTTACATTCTGGAGAGAGACAAAATGGTGACGGGGAGGATAAAGAAGGGATCTTGGGTACGAAGGATGGGCAGAATCAGCCAAACAAGAACAAGAGGAAGAAGAATAAGAAGAAGAAACGAAGAAATGGTCCTGTGGTTGGCAAACCCATGGATTTAGACAGGTATCCTTTTGTTGTTCTGTAACTCTTGCATGATTTGTCGACCTGTTGTGTGATTTTTTTAAGTTTTATGTTCATTTTTGTTGGATATGGTTGAACCATTATCTGTTGTGGCAGGTTTGTTAGGGATACTTGTAGACGCCTCAAGGAGAAGAAGTCTTACATGGTTTACACTGCTGTTGGGTGTCTTGGAATCCCTGCCTTGAGTGATCTTGTCAATGAGGTATGATGCTAAGTATGACCATCATGAGTCGTAATGTTGTGTTAGCTATTTTTTTACCTGCCGTTGAAGATGTTTCTAGTTGCAGCCTTCTCTGCTGTGTCTTGTCCTGAGATTTAGCTGGTGAAAACTTCATATATTAGGGTTGATTTTCTTTTTCCCTCTTTTGCACACATTGGTGTTTTTATTTGTTTCTATTGATTAGAAAATGTGAACCAAACCATGGGTAGATAGATGCAGTTTTTTTTAACAAACGCATACTGTGATTTCATTTAATCTATGACTATGAGTGAGAACAACAGTGTCAAACGAGAGATGACTGTCTATCAAACCACGCTTTGTGGATTTTCCTCTCTTGGTCGCTCTATTTGCTTGAACTTGGTTTTAAAGATTTATATTCCGGTTTTGTCCTACTAAAGTTCTTGAGATATGATTGGTGATGGCAAGATATGTATGTTTGTCTCAGGTGGAAGCAATCGAGACATGTGGAGGTCAGGTGACTGCTGATGGCAGTAGGAAACGGTCAGGAGGTGGTGTGCTGTGGAACATCATCAAAGCGAGACAGCCCGCATCTTACAGAGAGATAATGAAAAAGACCAAGGAGTTTGAGGTTTGTTCTTGCCTATTGTCTTATCACAACATGCTTTGATATATCTTGTGTTTCTTTAGCTTACATTGTTATGCCATGTTTTCTTTACTACGCTTCTCACCTCTCTCTGTCTTAAACTATTCAAACATTGCAGAGGCAGTTTAGGTACCCAAACACAAGACCGAAGTTAGGGCCGAAAAGAGATGAGGGTAGCTCCTCCGAAGGACTTGCCTCTGCAAATGCATCTTCTGATGAAGCTCTGGTCACTGAGATGTGTGCTATGCCTGTAGCTGAGCAGACTGAATCCAACCCGCAGAAAGAAAGGAAGTCGGTTCACGAGAGGATCAGAGTACCTGTTTCATATGACGACCTTTTCGGAGAAGTACCTGTGGATACTTCAGAGGCACAAGCACAAGACTCTTCTGTTTAAGTTCTTCACGTTATAACATGTTTGCCTTGGAATTTTTATTTTTGACTGGGTAAACAATTATAAGTTTATATAACTAAGCAGCTGGGTTACTTGCGGAAAGCAAAGATTTTGTTGAGAAATATATTAACCGATCTATAATACCCCACTACTAAAGGCTATCTACCTAAAAAAGTTACTACATAGGATCAGTCAAAGCCATACAATATTGATATGTTAAAGTTTCCGTAACATGCCGCTGGTTTAAAAGATTTGTTTTGTTGTTTCTTCATCTCTCATCTACGAAGGCCATTATTCTCAATTCCCATCACTACTTGCAAGGGCCATGTCTATATATCACCTCTGGTACTGACGTTGGGTTCACAGAGCTAGCTTCAAACATGTTGGTGTTCGTATACGCCATACATAGCGAGAGGATCATATTCGGAGAATCCGGGTCAACTTGTAAACCTGGAAATATAAAAATGGAGTTCGAATCAATGAACTTGTAAATGGTAAGTAACAGGGAGAGAGAGAGAGAGCTGACTTGTGCAGTCCTGCTAGGTAAAGACACCTCTAAGCAATTTCTTTGACCATCAATTCTGTAAAAACGTGGATTTGGTTCAAAATGATGAACAGAACACATCTTATTTCAATGAGAACTAGGACTTCAAAGAATAAACTATGTGAAAATTTAAAACCTCCTGCTATTCGAACGTTGAAGATACTGGTCCTCTTGTAGAAGTCCTTGACCCCCATATTTCGCTTCATCAGAGTTCAGTATCATCTGCAGAATCCAGGTAATATTTTCAGGTGAAATGCAAAAAAAAAAAAAAAAAAAAAAAACCTTAATAGTAATTGGAGGCTCTTATTATGATGGATGAATATTATATACAGAAAGGGAAAAAAACTTACGGTATATTCACCAGCTTCCTCTACGCCGACACCATACTTTTCATATGAATTCGATGGGTGGAAGTTAAAGATAAACAGGAAAGGACCCCTTGAGAATGAAATTACCTATAGATGATGAACAATACGTTGTAAGTACCTTTTTCATTCCTGATGCATATTTTTGGCACTCTCATTTTGCTAATTGTTAATTTTCTGATTTCGTAATTCTGTAAATGTGTTTAGAGAAACCTTATCATTCGAGCGGCCAACTGGTTGTATTTCTTTTGTTGCCACTAGCTAGAAAATATTGTATATAAAGAAGGCATTTGCAAACACTAGCATACTTTGAATATATTATCTTCTGGTTCCTACGCTGAACCCAAACAATTTTAAGTAGGAAAAAAAGCAAGGAAAGGAGTCAAAATACCATATTTGTATCATTAACATGGTGGATGCTGGGTAGACCTCTTGAAAGGATGCCCTTGCTTTTATCCAAGTCCATTAGGTCCTACAAATATAAAAAGTTAAGATCAGTAACTATGAAGCATTTCTTCTGATCCAAGAGCAAATAGGGTTGCAACAATTTTTTCTACTCCTTACAATGTATGAATGTACAATTTTAATAAGGAAGCAAGATATATATATACAAAACTAGTTGCCATTGAGGATCATCGACAGTAAATCTTTTCAAGGTCAAGTTCTCGAGTATTAGTGATAACATTCATTCACCTCCTTCATAGACCAGTGCAGTATTGAATTGCTATGACATTTTACATACACAAGCAGTTTTCTAGAGAGGCTACCAAATTGATTGTTTTGGAAGCAGTAGTTGTATAAAGAAATGTCAAGGAAGATACCTTGTCAAAGGAAAACAACTGATGATGGATTCCACTTTCCAGCAGGTCCCAACGGCGGTTAGCCAGTGAAAACGAGAATTTATTGCTCTGTGTAGGAAACTCAACCCTCTGACACAAGGGTGATACGTCAGAAACATTGACTGATGATGTCTTTAGAACAGTGAGAACATGGAAAGTTACCTCAGGATGTCCAAATTCGTTTCCCATGAAGTTGAGGTATGCACGGCCACCAATTGTAAACGTAAGAAGTCTAATCATCTGGTTTAAACAAAGACAAAAGAAACAACGCTTTCAGATAAAATTTCTTTTGCTGGATGCAGTTCATCTTAAGAGTTGGAATAAGACAATATTCTTCTCTTAATGAGCTGGATGCAGTTTAGAAGTAGGAGATATAAAAGCAGTAAACCTAGCGCAGAGAATATTTGAGGCAACAATATGCTTCTGGTGAAAACAGAGGCTAGTAATTAGACAATCTTCCAGGTTTCATCTTTTCAGTTTTCAATGCAAAATAAAAGAGTAGTATTCAGTCTCATCCTACCGTTGCTCTCATCACGAATAAGGATTATGCTAGGTTGTGGATGTAGTGTGTAAAGGAGTAGAAGATATCTAACGAAAGGGGTACCTTATGTAGTGAAACGCCCCTGTCTAGCAACTTTATCTCCTTTTGGACTCCACCAATCAAGATTTCGGCAAATGAACGCCCTCCTGATATGGACTAGTGGGGAAAGTAGAACACACAACAATGTCAATGCAACCTAAAAGTAAAGTGGTATAGTAGATAGCATAAAGGTTTAGACATCTAAAGTTACAGAGTAAATACTTGGTTGTGACTTTCGGCATAGCTGAGCATCTTGTCCGTATACTCTTTGTTAGCCACCAATGTACTGACAATCTGCAGCACCGGCCAAACATCAGAGAAAGGGACCAAAGTCTTGTTCTGTCATATCTAACAATGAAACTTAAAAAGATAAGACCTTGCTCATGCTCCATTCACTATCCGGTACGCTGTCAAGGAGAGAAACCCACATTTCTGTCGCAGAAAGGTTCACATAATAATCAAATCCTAGTCCACCTTGAGAAACTGGCTCACACAACCCAGGGTAATATGTAGCCTGATAGCAAAAAGAAACTTCATTAAGTTTCACACTGATTGCATAATGTAACCCCAATGATGCAGATCAGCAGAAAAAAAAAACTGAACAAACTTATTAATTTTTAACCACTGTACAGCTGAGCATCATAAAAGATAATTTGTCAGAAAACTGTTTTCACTGCCTATGGTCAACTTCATTGGACACTACACAAGCCAGTCGACACAGTGGTTTGCTGTTATGGGTTGTACATGAGAAAACACATATATGCAAGTTATCTTCTGCTCATCGATTTTCATTAAACTAGTATTTAAACAAAATTATATCATTTTAAACAAAAATATGACTTAACCTGAAACCAATGCCTAAGCGCCATATGCCCAAACTAACTATGCTTTAAATATAAGGAACATTAAAAGGATGTGTAACTTATTGACAGAAGAAGAACGATGTGTAGCTTACATCCTCAGCAATTGTTATTATATCTGGATGTAGATCGTGTAGGATTTCATTGGCCATAATGAGGTACATCAGCGCATCTCGGTCAACATACTGATTGCAATAGCTGCAGCAGGACAAACATCAACAATTTGACCAAAATTACACAAAGCATCTAAAGAAATGTAGATGTCTTACTCATCAAAACCGCTATTAAAGGGAGCAAAACCATTGTGCGTGTAGATCATCGAGGCAAGCGAGTGAAATTGGTAACCATCAACTTGATACTCTGTGATCCACCTACAAAATCCAATTGCAACAGCAATCAGAGATTCCTATCCCAGAAGTGCAAGATACTTTTCTGCTAGACCAAAAGAGTGAGTACACCCAATACATTATTCACATAACAATGACGTTGCCTTTACCAGTTCAGATTTGAAATGAGAAAATGAAAAACATCCAAGTCGCCGTATTTGAACATCCGTGTGCCCCAGTGTTTGTGATGCCCCCTTTTACCTATTTACAAGGTAAAAATTGGAACATGGTGTTTTAAGAAACGCAGTCATATTCAGCTATATCGAACATATTTGAGGGCATGTTTAGACTTCAAAAGAATATGAATATACATTGGTTGTAGCACAATAACTATGTTGCTTACTTTCCAATTAACATAGCGATGACTAGGCCATCAACACATTAAACATTAAGGAATGCATGAGCTCTGTTTGAACATCCAAAGGCATGAAAGATATTAAAGTAAATTGCTAATTACCATAATGAAAATAGCAATCGTTTGAACCATCAAAAAGCGAAAGCCCAACCATTTGATCAGCTGCTGCATAAGAATGCACAATGTCTAAGAAGACAAGGAGTCCTAGGCCTGTATGTAGATTAGTTCAATTTATTATATATATACTTCATCAACAACATGTTTGACTCAAAGGTTCTGCAAGAGACGCGAGAAATACTTACCATGTGCTTCATCAACTAATCGTTTGAAGTCATCTGGGGTTCCAAATCGGCTACTGACAGCAAAGAAATTAGTAACCTGAAATGGTGATGGATAGAAATTATGGAAAATGAGGAAAGATATACCAACTTTTCATAAGCCCAATCATTTTCAGTTCAAAGACATTAGTGAAGTAACTAGTAATTTCTCAGTATTTGGTAAAAAGCTGGGATGTACTCCACATTCTAACAAAATAATGAAATAGTAATTCTGGTTATCAACTAGATTTCCACAGCTGTTATTTCTTCATATTACTGTATTAGCATATTCAAATTTAACTAGCAGGAAAGACATGATTAAATGAGATCCACATTGCCCCCTAACAAATTGTTTCTCACCACTTCATTTCGGTCAAAATTATTCTATTCTCGCTTCATATATCATTCAACCTATTCTCTCCATTCTATCACTATTTTCTATTGTTCTGTTTTTTACCAAATCATTAGGCAAAGAACCTTCAAAAGCTTTTATGCACAATAGACAACGAAGCCAAAGATGATGTATAAATTAGCACTAGCCCTATAAGGATAGAATCAGTCAATAAAAGATAGGCTAAAGAGAGACTGACCCTATAACCGACAGTATAATAATCCTTGTGCTCAGGGATACCAATCAACTGGATTGCATTGTATCCTGCTCTTTTCACATGAGGAAGGACCTGATGTTTCATAAGACACAGAAAGACTTAAGATATGTGCATAACAAGATTACATTTGCAAGAATACAATGGACGCACTAGGAGGTACCTTATTGGTAAATTCTTCGAAAGATGAGATTTTCGCCTCAGACCCACTGATTCCAACATGACATTCATATATGCGCAAGGACTTTGGTTTGTCAGGCTTGGAGTGTTTCCACTTGTATGCAGATTCAGGAGATGGTTCCCAGTGAATTGCATAAGCTTGCTTTGCCTCATCCTCTGTTTAGAGATCAGTGGCTCAATGCTACATTATCAACATAACAAATAAAATAGCAGATGCTATCAATACCTGGTTGCACATAGGTAGCCCAAGCAGGGACCCGTTCAAGCGGTCCATCAGGAGTATTGAAATACAATCTATACTTGCTTCCATGTGGAACAGCAGGAATGTATTTATTCAACCACGCCTTCCTTCCTTTACGCGTCTCTAACCAATACGGAATCGGAGGTGACTTCTCATAAAACTTCTTAGTCCATTCCGGAGATGTCACGACGTTATAGATATCATATGGTTTGCCTCGACCGTCATCAATGATGTCGCATGGAGGTAGATTACTTGGTGGATCATTCTTGTGCTCCTCTTTGTACTGCTTGTACCTCGTCTCTGCATCCGGTATATCTCCTAGATCTTCTAACGTCTGTGGACTGTTGGGACCAAACAGCTGCTCGTACAGCTTTGCAGGAACTTCATAACGGTTCTTAATGAACCGGTCCTCACCAGGCTCCCAGTACTCATCATTAGCTTTCTGAAGACCTCTTCAGCTGTTACACCGCTGTCACCTTTATCATAGTCATCGACGTAGTTGTACTGCTGGAAGTATAGTTCTTCTGGCTCTTCGCCTTCTCTCAACTTATCTTCAAGGAATGATGAACCAATACCCGTAGTCATCATGGCCAAACAGTCCTTCTCTGGCGGAGTTTTCAGTTGGAGACCATCCGTTGAAATCTCCAATAATAGCACCATAGCGAGCACCTGAGGAGTTAAGAGTAAGTTAGAGTATTATCAAGTAAAGAAACTGAGGAGTAATGAAGTTGTGAGACAGAACCTGGACCCCAGTCCATGAAATCAACACGGTGCTTCCATGTGGCGATGCATCCCAAGTAACTCAAACCTAACAAAGAGAAGAATGAAAATTCATTAGACAAAAAAAACCATTTTGGCTAGCTAAATAGTAGTAAGTGGGATGGGATAGATTACCCTGAAGCAAGATCTCTGAGATCGAAGTGACGCTTGAGAATCTCGTCTCTAAGGTCTTTTAGAGCTTTATGCCTACAGATTTTAACAAAAGGAACAGGCTTTTTAGCAAAGGTTACAACTTCAAAACTCTTTCTTCTCTGTTCTATACAGAGATATAAGCAAAGAGCTAAAGTTTCGAACTTTATAGAAAGATTACAACTTTGAACTCTGTGTTCTACCATTTTCTGATCAAAGTTGATATTTTTTTAACCTTTCTCGGAGAAACTGAGCGAAGATTCTGTCAGCGATTCCGAGTTTGGTGAGAAACCCAACTGGGTCGACTCCTGACTCGGCGTCGCTAGTAGTGCTCTGACTCTGACTCTTCTTTTTCTTCTTTTGCTGCTGCTGGCGTGGTTGGTCGGCGGCCAAGCATGTGATTTTCACCTTGATTTTTCTGGGGAAGTTGAGTCCGGCGACTCCCAGGCGCGTCTTCTCGGGAACGAAACGGTTGTTTGGGTAGAAAGAAAAGCTGGTTTGATTAGAGAGGGAAACCATTGTTCGGTTTGGTGCCAGAGAGAGAGAGAGCCAGAGAGATTTGTTTAATATACACACACACACTCAGGGTTTAAGATAAGAGGTTTCTTGAGTCGACTCGTGATCAGATGAGAACGAGTTCACTCACCATTTGTCTTTCGATTTTTTTGTATTCTCTTTCATTTTTGTTTAATTTTATATTATTAAAAAAATTAAATAATCACATCAATTATGTATATGTTATATTTTGAATATTTTAAAATGACTATATGAAAAATTTGTGATCAATGAATGAATTTTGTTTTTGTTATAACAAGCTACAAATAATCATAAAATAGTATGAATATGAATTCTCATTTAATATGTATTCATATATTAATATCATTTATATTAAAATATGTACAATATAAAAATACATAAATATGTCAATTTTGATGTTTAAATTTTGGGATTAATGGTCTAAATTTTTTGTTACAACAAATGTTAATAAAACCATACGATAATAAATAATTATATTGAAATATATTTATATCTATCTCAATATCATTCAAATTTAATAATATACCATATAAAATAAATAAAATAATTATTTTGATTTACATACCATAAAAATATTGTAAATAAATAAGATGTATTCTTTTAATTTACGCGATTATTCTAATCACATAGATATATATATATATATATATATATTAATTAAGAAACAATTGATTACTTTATAGTGTAAGATCTTATTAATTAATATTTTTAAAAATCTTACAAGAGAACGATACATCGAAAATTTATTTAGAAGCTATTAAAATCACTTATCGAGAATATGGATTGCACAATAAATTTGCTTTCCTAAACCTAACCTCTTTTCTCTTCCTCGCAAAACTGACAAAGAATAATCTTGGAATTTGAAAATCTGAAATAGTAACATTTTTTAGTCTAGTCCATCGTTTCTTTAAATAGGTCTAGAATAATTTTTAATGATTAACTAAATGGATCAAATACATAGTAGAATGTGATTTTGCATTAAAAAAAAATTGCATACCCAAAATAAATATGAACAATCATCATTTTCATTTAAAATTTTGTTACAATAAAAATATAGGGTTGGCAAAATCTGAATCCAAAAAGAAGAACCAAATTCAATATGAAAAAAGTAGTACTAAACTTTAACCGAAATTTTGTCAAATATCCGAAATGGTTCAAAATTTTGGTATTTAGAGAACCGGAACCAAACTGAACCCAAATATAAGTATATCCCAACCAGATTTGTATACTTAAATATATTAATTATTTTTAAATTTTATATCTAAAAGAATATTTAAAATATATAAGATGTTTTTAGGTTGTCTAAAATACTTGGAAATATATACAAATAAAGTACATGTTTAAAATAATTAAATGATACTCAAAATACCAAAAATACTTAAAATTTCTATTGATTTCTTATCCAAATATTTAAGCTAAACCATTTTTTATGTTAAGTTTAAGTATTTTGGCATACATTATTAAAATTTATATGTTATATATTATTTTTATTTTTAGTTTTTAGAAATTCAAATTATATATGAAATTTAATTTAAAAAAATTAAATGGGTTGTTAGAACCCAAACCGAACCCGCAAATATCTGAACCAAACCGAACCAAATGATACCTGAATTCTCATCTTTAATCAAATATAAAAAAGTTATCGATAACAAAATGAGTATCGTTTATAATATTTAAATACATCATAGTTTAAAAAAATTCATTCTGCGCAAGGTATTAAATCACTAGATGGTAGTTAGATCATGTATAGGAAGATTATTGTTTATGCAATTATGCGTGGTTAATTAGACCAATCTTTTGAAGAGCCTAGTCATTTTAAAAGTATCACTAGAGTTTGACCCGTGCGTCTGCACGGGTTTCATTTCTTTTAGTTTTTTTTATAAATTTGTTTAATGACATTTTTAAATAATAGATTATTTGAATATTTTTAATCTCTTACCAATTTATCTGGACCTTAGAAAGATTTGACGTGAATTACGATCGGACCTAGAACGATTCGACGTGAATTTTTATCTGAAACTTGTAATAATCCGAATGAAGTTTAATTTTAAACCAAAAAGCTGATATTCCAAAAAATTGATTTGTACTCAACTGAATACTTGAATATATATGCATTTATAACTGATTAATGTAATAAATAAAAGTTCTTTATTAACCGGTTTGAATTTTTGTTACGAATGAAGACAATTTATTCATACATGTGAAATTGTTACTCCATCCGTTTCATATTCAGTGTCGTTGTAGAAAAAACATTTTGTTGCAAAATAAGTGTCGTTTTAGCATATTGATGTATAATTTACTATCTTTATTATGCATTTTATATTTCTATTGGTTGAAACAGGAGTAGGTGTATGAATAATGATGCTTTTATATGAAAAACATGCAAAATTAAATTATTTTTAATCTATGTGCATAAGCCTCAAACAACATTTATAATGAAACAGAGTGAGTACTGTTTACATATAAAATAAATAAATGATGTTAAATTATTATAATAAATATAATTGATATAATTAGAAAAGTGATAAAACAATTAATAAAGGGCAATTCTCCATAATAGCACTTTTGAAGTTTTTATCTCCAAAATAGCACTAGAAGGAGAAAGTCACAAAAATAACATTCATTAATAGACTAAATTACATTAGTATCCTTGCTTTATATTAATCAAAAAAATAAAATAAAAAGAAAGTTGATCGTCTTCCCCGAAGAGAGTCGTCGGCTGCTTGAGGATTCTCAATCGGCGAATCACTTCCTGCTTAGGGAAAGCTAGGGTTTCGATGTTCCTCTCGTCGGCTAGGGATTTGGAATCAGCGATGATCGCAGCTGCTGCCTCCGATGCGATTTGGAAGCTGTTGAAGAGCCAGGAGCAGAAGAACCCTGATTCACATCGTTCACTGGTATGGAAGCTGTACCACTTGCGATGTTCTAAAATTGGGATTATAATGTTTTCCCTTCAAGTGTTATGTGGCTAGTCATGCTTTCATTTTGGGGGTTAATGCTTTTGAACTTGGATGGCAGGTTTACAAGTGCTCCGACGACTGAAGCTGAGAAACTTCGTTGGAGTGTCCTAGAAGCTGAGCGCCAATCAATCAGGTGTCTACTATATTATTGAACAATGCTGGTTTTAGCTATTGATGTGTGTTACTGATGAGTTTGATGCATTTTTTTTCAGGGCAGCGCAGTCCATAAAACCAAAGGAGATTGAAACCAAGGTTCCGGGGAAGGACATCCCTAAAGAGAAGGATTAGTGTGTGCGCTTTGTTGTATACAGGACGGTTTTTTTTTTTTAGTTAGAGTTGGAGTTATGACTTTGGTTTCAACACCATTGTCTCTGCTTAACTATTGTAGCTATCTTTGTTTTCTGTTTAAAGTTTGTTTGTTTGTTTGTTCTGTATGTCTTACCTCTTAAACGTTTGAGCACTCTTGGAAGTGAAACTTAATAATATATAACATTATATCTCTAGTCTTTCAAGTATTTAGTTTTGTCCCTTTTTAATTGACAACAGTTTGAGATCTCATAAAAGTCATGGATCCTATCTTTCACTTTAACATTAACTGCTACTGCTTTTCTCCTCTCTCGCTTTTTGTGTAAAGCCTTTCTGCAGAGAGTCAGCAGCCTTGGTTGATCTGTGGTGAGAATGGAATCAGATGGTGTTCTTCTTGCAGAACGTCCACCAGGTTAGCTCAATATTCACTATTGCCGAAGGATACATACCAGGTTTGGCTTGGGTTCTTTACCCAGGCTTTAGTTTATTATTGCCTGAAGTTTTAAGATCATTGCTATGTCTTTTACTGTAGGCTATCTAAGTTCTTTTGTATAGGAGATAATGACATGTTATGGCTTATCAGTTGGTAGACTATCTAAGTTATCTTTTAGGATATCAAACAATATATTCAGGAAGGGCTTCCTGAAAATTTTAATATTTAATTAAAAAAAGAAAGTGTTAGGATAACAAGATGAAATATTTATGAATGGCTTCTTAAAAATTTAATATTTAACTAAAAGGTAATATGTTAGATTATCAAGTTAAAATGTATATATTAGCAAAACTTGCATATATCATATTTAGGATATCAAATAATATATTCAGAAAGGGCTTCCTGAAAAATTTAATATTTAATTAAAAATAAAAAATGTTAGGATAACAATTTGAAATATTTATGAATGACTTCTTGAAAATTTAATATTTAATTAGACAGGTAAAATGTTAGAATATCAAGTTAAAATGTATTTATTAACAAAACTTACATATATATCATATTTAGGATATCAAGTAATATATTCAGGAAGAGCTTCCTGAAAATTTTAATATTTAATTAAAAAAGAAAATGTTAGGATAACAAGATGAAATATTTATGAATGGCTTCTTAAAAATTTAATATTTAACTAAAAGATAATATGTTAGAATAGCAAGTTAAAATGTATATATTAGCAAAACTTGCATATATATCATATTTAGGATATCAAGTAATATTCAGGAAGGGCTTCCTGAAAAATTTAATATTTAATTAAAAAGGAAAAATGTTAGGAAACAATTTGAAATATTTAGGAATGACTTCTTGAAAATTTAATATTTAATTAGAAAGGTAAAATGTTAGAATAGCAAGTTAAAATGAATTTATTAACAAAATTTACATATATATCATATTTAGGATATCAAGTAATATATTCAGGAAGGGCTTCCTGAAAATTTTAATATTTAATTAAAACAAATGTTAGGATAACAAGATGAAATATTTAGGAATGGCTTTTTAAAAATTTAATATTTAATTAAAAGGTAATATGTTAGAATAGCAAGTTAAAATGTATAATATTAGCAAAACTTGCATATATATCATATTTAGGATATCAAGTAATATATTCAGGAAGGGCTTCCTGAAAAATTTAATATTTAATTAAAAAGGAAAAATGTTAGGATAACAATTTGAAATATTTAGGAATGACTTCTTGAAAATTTAATATATAATTAGAAAGGTAAAATGTTAGAATAGCAAGTTAAAATGTATTTATTAACAAAAACTTACATATATATCATATTTAAGATATCAAGTAATATATTCAGGAAGAGCTTCCTGAAAATTTAATATTTAATTAGAAAGGTAAAATGTTAGAGTGGCAAGTTAAAATGTATTTATTAACAAAACTTACATATATATCATATTTAGGATATCAAAGTAATATATTCAGGAAGGGCTATCAGAAAATTTTAATAATTAATTAAAAAAGAGAAAAATGTTAGGATAACAAGTTGAAATATTTAGAAATTGCTTCTTGAAAATTTAAATATAGGATGACAAGAAGCAATTTCTAAATATTTGATTAGAAAGATAAAATGTTAGAATAGCAAGTTAAAATGTATATATATTAACAAAACCTACATATATATAATATTTAGGATATCAAGTAATATATTTAGGAAGAGCTTCCTGAAAATTTAATATTCCATTTAAAAAAAATGTTAGGATAGTAAATAACATATTTAGGAAGAGCTGCGGGAATATTTAATATTTAAAAAGGAAAAATGTTAGGATATAAAGTAAAATATTTAAGAATGGTTTCTTAAAAATTTAAAATTTAATTAAAAAGGAAAAATGTTAGAATAGCAAGTTAAAATATATATATTAATAAAAATTACATATATATCATATTTAGGATAGAAAGTTACATATTTAGAAAGGGTGTCCTGAAAATTTATTAGTTAACTAAAAAACAAAATGTTAAGAAAACAAGTAAAATACTGCCTTAAGCTTAACTTTCTTAAGTGACATATTTTTTTGATTTCTTCTTTAATTTCTACTTTTATATCTCTACTTACATATTCATTTGTTGTTTGTTTGCATCTATTGAATGTGTTTAGGAAATGTTGCTTATAACATTGTTAGTCTTTTGTTACTTGTGTTTGTGAAACTTTGTAGTGTTTAGAAAAAAATTCAGGAATGGTTTGTGTAGTTTTAGGAAAGCCTTCCAGAAAATCAAAAATTTGCTTGGTGTCTTGTTCTCTTTAAGCATGTTGATATTTTTGGTAGGCTCGTGAATTTTCTTATGATATTATTAGTCTCTTGTTGCATGTGCTTGTGAAAATGTGTAGAGTTTTAAAAATTTCAAAAAAGATTTGTGTAGTTTCAGGAACGCATTCTAGAAAATAATTATCAAAACAATCTTAAGATAATTCTTGTTCAGGATAGGTATCCTAAATTTGAACAAAGGCTTCCAAAATCGGCAAAGGAAAAAGTAAATATTTAATATTTAATTAAAAGCCAACCAAAGCCAGGCATGACACAGCGAGCAGAACTAGAATAAAGACTGAAGCGCTCCGGATAGTCACCATAGCTTTACAACTATGGAGTAAAGTATTACCAACTACAAAGATCACACAAAAATAATTAAAAATTTAGGATGGGTTTCCAGAAAATTTAATACTTAATTAAAGATAAAATGTTAAGATAGCAAGTAAAATATTTAGGTAGTACTTCTTGAAAATTTAATAAGAAAAAATTAGGATAGTAAGGAAACATGTATATATTAACAAACTTACATATATATTATATTTATGATAGCAAATAAAATATTTAGAGAGAGCTTCATGAAAATTTAATATTTAATTGAAAATTATATATTAGGATAGCAGGTAAAATATTTAGAAAAGTTTTCCAGAAATTTGAAAGTTTTCTAGAAAATTTGATGATAACAAATTTGAATATATTTTTTTGTTTGGTGTCTTCTTGTTTGGCTTACGCATGTTCATATCTTTGGTAGGCTCGTGAATTTTCTTATGACATTGTTAGTCTCTTGCTTGTGATTGTGTTTGTGCTTGTGAAATTGTGTAGTGTTTTTAAAATTTTAGGAAGGATTTGTGTAGTTTCAGGAAGGAATTGTGTAGTTTCAGGAAAGCTTTCCATAGAATTTAATGATAACAAATTTGATTTTTTTTTTTGCTTTGTGTCTTCTTGTTTGGCTTACGCATGTTGATATCTTTGGTAGGCTCATGAATTTGCTAAAAACATTGTTAGTCTCTTACTTTCTTGTGAAACTGTGTAGTATTTTTAAAATTACAGGAAAGATTTATTTAGTTTCAGGAAAGCTTTCCAGAAAAATCGATGTTAACAAATTTGGAAAACTTTTTGCTTGGTGTCTTCTTGTTTGGCTTACGTATACATGCACTCAAAATTCAGAACTCGTAAGCTAGATAAATCAAGAAAAAACTGCAAATTTTGAAATTTTGGATGGTTTAGTACATCAATTTTTCATGTTTCTTAGATTGTTGTTCATAAAATAATCTACTTCCTTTCCTTTGCAGTCAAAGTGAGTCTTAGCAACAATTTTTTTTATGGTATCAACCCTTTGAGTTTTTAGTGGCTTAATATATCTGTGTCTAATGAGGGCAATTTAAAACTATCCAAAAATAATATTTTTAAATCAATAAAAAATTATGTACCAAAAACACATGAATTTGAGGACGGATATTCTAACACAAAGTGTCAGGAAACAATCGTTTTTTTTTTTTGGAAAACATTGTAATCAAGTTAAAGAAGGGAAATATCTAGTGTTTACATAAACACAGTCCACATTGTTTCTTTGGTCACTGCTATTTAGATATTTCTGCAATTTAAAAATAATATGGGATCACATCTGAGAAACCAGATCCTCTCCATCTGCATTAGTAGTTACAGCATCTCCTCCACTAAGCGAATTCTCCATCCATCCCTTCAACATTTCCAACGCAGCTTTTGGCTGGTCCATTGGAACCATGTGTCCCGCATCGTGCACCTGTTTATTTTATATATCATCAAGACCTCTTTTGTCTTTCGCTATAAAAAGACAATCAGTAGAACAGAAGAAAGACTCTGGTTTTATGTAAGAAAGAGCCTGACCTTGAGGAGACTGAGTTTTCCATAACTCTTCAACTTGCCAGCTTCTTTCCCATCAACCACAAAGGGAACTTCCTTACTCGCCTTAAAGTTCTCTTTCCCTGACCAATCCATTGCATTCACTCACCTCGAGTTACCTGCTCCAATTCAATATATCATGTATCACAAAATCTCCAGTTTCTACTCTAATGCCAAAGATACATTAACCATTGCACTTTTACTAGTTAATTAAGTTTATTATGTTCAGTTCGCAACTGGAATCTTCTATTTCAATTATTCTCAAGTCTGGATTTAGTTATGCTATGTTTTTTTGGAACTCACCGAGCCAGTTGCAGATGAGATCATATTCTCCTGCGTACACAAGAAGGTTGATTCCATCTTCCAAGAGCGTGGGAATCCCAACCTCGAGATTCCTCATCCAGTCTTGTAGCATTGCCTGATATACACTAGTACTACAGGAGACAAACTCTATGTCCCCAACACCAAGCGACTTTCTCACCGATTGCATATTCAAGAATTTCTCCATGTTTGAGAAGTAGCACAAACTCCTTCGCACTTCTTCCTGATGTATGCTACACAAGAAGTGCCTCAAGTTATCACTTCACTACTTTAAATACAGAAAGATTAAACAAAATTACTTTTATACAAGTGATGACTTCTCTTAGCAACGGTTTATCTAAGGTCTCATTCATCCAAAGGAAGTTGCTAGAAACAATATTATCTGTAAATCCAATTAACAAATGAAAGTCAATAATTTTGGGCTTACGTTTACTCCACCAGCATGTTTCATTACACCAGTGAACAAGGTGTTGCAAACAAGATATGACGCCAAACAAGAAGTTGTTCCATCAGTTCCTGAAAAACCCCAAACAAACCAAGAAAAAAAAAAGGCAAGGATTCAGGATCCATCAAAACACATGGAGCAATTTTAAAGAAAAAACTTGATAATGAAAGGAGGGAAGTACCACAAAGCTTAATGGATAGTTCACACAGTGGGACAATCTTTTCTAAACGATCATGCTCTGCTTGCAAAATCAAACCCATTTCCAGCGCATAGTCAGGATAGGCTGGGTATTGGATTACAGGATTTGTAAGACCATTTCCAATGGGAAATCCCTGCAACACTATTCTCGTAAGTACCAACCCCTACATTAACACCTTTAAACCAAACTCAAAAAAATTCATCCAAATGGATCATAGCATAAATGCTTCATCAAATTGAAAAGTAATGATGCCATATACCTATGATTCGACGAAATTCAAAATCTATATAAGATAAAGGGCAATCAAAATAAAAAATCCATGGATCGAAGATACCTTTTCGAAACAGAGACTGTGGCGCAGCAGCAGAGCTGAGGGAGACAGACGTGATGAGTGACGGCGAGAGATGAGCGACGCCGGAGATGGTGAAGAGAGATGATTGACGCCGGAAATGTGAGAAGTCGTCGGCATCGGAGATGGGAGAAGCCGTCGACATCGTGACTTCGATTTTTTAAAACATTATTAATTAGACAAAGAGAGGGTACTATAGTAAATTGTCATATTAATGAAACCTAGTTTGGGGATTTTGGATCCTGAGTGCTAGTTTGGGAATAAAAACTTGGATTGGTGCTATCCTGGTCTTTTTCTCATTAATAAAAGTAAATTATGTTTTATACTTCTTAATAAATACTGTCGAATAAATTAGAAAAGATAATAAATGAAATAGTTATAATTAGTTTAAAGGAAATTAAAATCTGCAAAATTAAGAAACATCATTAAAATAGGTAAACATTATTTTGTACTTTAATTTTAGTAATAGTAAAATAAATAATGGATTAAAATATGTAAGGATTTTTACATGTTACGTGATATAATTGGGATACGAATTTATTAGTTTAGATTTGGTGGAGAAAAAGATATCTTTGTATATTAACTAACCAATTTAGAATTTTTCAATATATTTTGGATATAATTAACACAAAGTGTTCATGGAAATGTTGGATTTGATTCTATTGACAAAACCAAATAATCTAAACCAATTCTGTATCATGTTTCAAAACCAATCATTATATAAAATATTTAATTGTGCCGTTAATAGATTAATTGGATTGATAATAATTATTAAAACCGATATATAATTGGTTTACTATATTTTTAATATTCTTCTGCCGTATAATGGCATGTTCGAAGAACGATGTTATATAATGGATCGATTTGTTGTGGTACGTTTTAGAAACTTTGTATACAAAAGTAGTCAATTGAATTTTGGAAATGTTTGATTCGATTATGTTGAAAACACTAAACAAATTGTGTACGTGTTCCTAAACCAAATGGTATATATATAAGTATTTAATTGAATTTTGGATAGAAATAGTTGGATTGTTTAAATAATACCTAATCGGGATATACTTGGTTATGTATCACGTTTAAATTTGGTGAGATATGTAATAATACTATCACTGGTAACCGAGAATTAAAAGCAATGGCATTTCACCGTAATTATTGAAGAAAACTCAGGGTTAAGTACAAAATATACTTCACTTTTAATAGATTAGATTTATGAATCGTTCTCATTTAAATCCGATTTACCACCTAAACAAATTTAAACCGAGTTTTAGTATATTGAAATATTTGGCATTTGATTTCGCATCAGATTTTCAAGTTTTGGGTTTAGCCTCGTAAAATCTAGTTTTGTATAGGTTTCGTTGAGTTCTGTTAGTAATATTTCAAATTCATATATATTTTATAATTCTGTCTAATCTTCCTTTCGAATGTGAACTCAATTCAAGTTAGGTTCATGATGTTTTAGATTTGGATACGTTTTAAAATTGAATAAAGATAAATGTGAAATTGAGTATATATTTAGATTGCTTATTTAGGTTTTAAATGTTTAACGGGGTTGTTTCTTTGGAGGGGGGGTTAAAAAAAACTAGGTTTTCATGTTTTTGGGATAATCTCTCTCGAATTTGGAGATGATTATGATGATACCAGTTACTCATACCATCCTGCATGATCCTTCAGATATTTATACAAATAGTACGCAATAAATATTTGAATATTTTGGTTCTGATTCACTACAAATGTCCGGGTGTAGTTTTGAAATTCAAATCAATTTTGATAAATTATTTATAGTTGAATTTTTGACCCCAATTTGTTTGGCATTAAGCAGCTGTTTTGGTCTTCTTTACTGCAGCTTCCAAGTTTCTTCTTGTAATTTGAAGCTCTCTTGTGTAGTAATGCATTCTATCTATCACCATTGCCAAGAACAACACAGTCCCTTTTTCACACAGAAGATTCAAAAGAAAGCAATCATGAATACATCATAAACGCATGCAAAAATGATGTATGAAATGAAATGGTGTTTTTATTTATATTACCCATGAGGAAGGCCTCTAGGAGGCGATTCGCAAACATGACTTGATCAGTCGTGTTGATCTGAATCGTGCTGAACAGAACAGAGCCAAACAACACAAGCATAGTGACTGCAACCGTTTTTGTAACCAGTGGTCCTCGGCCTCGCTTCAACAAGTCTAGTAATTTCACCACCACTCTTCTTACTGGAGTCCCAAAGCCAAGTGTTAATATTAGAACGGCTTCGATTGATACGACCGTGAATAGAAGCTGGAACATCTCTATGAACATCTTTTTAGTAACATGGAGAGGTTGTTTAGAATGGATCAGATACAAATTTGCTTGAGTTTGTTATAAACAGTGTTGAAAGAGAACGTGTAGTTGAATATAAAGAATATTAAAGTAGCTTGATGCAATGGATATGTATAATGCAGGAGTAGAACTAAGCCTTTGGAATCAAATGGAACTGTGTACTTTATGGGCTCTCAAGAAACATTCAATTTTGGGTTTCCAGCGTTATCTTGTGCTACACGAAAAAATCAATATTCTTTTAACTTGGCAAAAATATCCAATCATGCGATCAGTCTAACTCTACCATATAGGGAAAATGTAAAATATTTATTTCGAATTAACGGAACATTGAATCATCAATAGTATGGAATGTTTCTGGCATCCCATCACCCAAAATAACATCAGATGTGATTTGACCAAAAAAAATGTGTCCGAGTATTATAGTTTTGATTTGGAAAACGTAAATTATTAATGCAAATGATTTGCATAAGCTATAAATTAAAGGGAAAATTGTTTTTTGGACCAAAAATGATAATTATGTCTCATTAGATTAATCTCATATATTTTATGTCCCATTAGACTAATTATTTTTAAAATGGTAATAATGCCTTTAATTTTAATTATAAATTCGAAATTACAATTAACAAAACAATTGTTAAGTATTAAAATATAATTTTTAATTAAAGTAACGAAAATTATAGAAAACATTAAAATCCTCAAATAAAGAAAAATAAACGTAGTAGTTTGTGAAAATAGATTTTTAATATATAGAAACTGAACATTTCCAAATATTTTATTTTCATATTTTCAAAATTGATTATCCTTATCCATTGAATATGTATTCTACTATATGTAGAATACAATAAACATATTTGAAATCGATTTCTACTGGTTTTAAATTCATAGAAATGAGAAATTTCTACATTTTTAGATTTATAGTAATATGTAGATTCTGATTTTTACAGAATTTAGAGCAATCGGTTACGCACAGGAAGGTGTATTCCAATTTTTTTTAGATTACTATTATTTACGTAGATCATGTATTCTAAGCATGGTAGATTTAATGATAAACACTGATTACATTTTCTACTGCATATAATGTCAATTCTAACTTTTTGTAGAACGTTGCTCAAAAAAAAACTTTTTGTAGAATAAAGTATGAAATTATGATTTAAATATTTTTTATAACTGGAAAAAATACCACTAAATTGATATCGATATTTATTAGTAATTACTATTTTTGAATTTTTTTTTGTTTGTAAAATCTATTTATTTGGTTATTTTCGAAATACTAAAGAGTATTAGAGGTAAAAAATGGTACAAAATATATATTAACCTAATGAGACATATTTATCATTTTTGCCTAAAAAAAATAATTTTCCCTAAATTCAAATCCTACTTGAACATTCAAAGAATGGATGTATACAGATTGGATTGATAGATTGACGCCATCGACATTTTATATGTCTAGAATAATGATCCGGTCGCATGAACATCTTGTTTACCAGTTTTACAATACTTAACAATAAGAAAACTAAAAAAAAAAACAAAAAAAAAAACTATGGACATCAAACATGTGTTGTAATTTTATCTTTTGATTGTGTAAATATATGTAGTCTCTAGAAAGATAGAAACCATAACTTTGGGTGGAATCTAGAGATGGCATTTTATGGACTTGTCCGGGTGAAATCTCTAAAGTAGTTTTGAAATGCTTCCAAAATCTCCATTTTACTCAAAATGACTCCTGAATCTGTAAACATACTAAATAGACTTCAAAACATAATAATTATATCTTAAAATACTTATATACCTATGGTTGAAATCAGGTAAATTTCATGGTATATCATCCGTTCATTCGATTGGCCTCTTGAGGGATTAATCCATCTTTAACAATAAGCCCTTCTCTGTTCATTGTGAGAGAAAGACGAACAATTCTCAGGTTTGTTCTGGAGAAAATGAACAGTCTTTCATGGAATCTTCCGATTCTGTGCCATCCACTAAGTCTCTATTAATTCGCATAATTATGTTTTCTCTGTGCCACTCTCTAAATCTCTATTAATTCACATAATTCTTTTTTCTTCAGTCTTCTTTATTAATAGAGTATCAACTCTAATAATTTCCTTGCGAGCTTTAAATCTTCGCCGCAAAATTAATACCTATTTTCTTTGTTGAATTATGTTGAGCTTATCCCAAATTAGAACTATAGATAGTTTCGGTATGGAATCCAATATACTGATTCAACCGTGAAACCAAAAATTTGAGATAGCCAAATTTGAGATATCCAATATACTGATTCAACCGTTCCTTAACCGCTTTTATGTAAGTGAAAGTCAACCTAGATTTGATCGCCTTTTACTACGTATTTGCTTTTTCTTTTTTAATATTTTGTTTAATGAGGTGAGGAAGGCAAAAAATAGCCTTGTCTTCTGCAATTTGTTTCACGAGTTATGTAGCCCTAAGTCACGCCGTTATACTTTTTGTTGCATTAAACACGAGATCTGATCGTATTTTGACGATTTCCTCGTTATAACTCGCCGATTTTTACAATTCAAAGGCCAAGACGGGATAAAGTCACCGCATAATATCTCTGAACAATCACTTTTCGCCACGGATAAAGATCAGATCTACGAGTTTGCAGCTGCGTTCTCAGGCAATCCAGCCGTGTTTTTGAAAAAGATTAAATATGTATAATTAATAAGAACATAAATACATTACAGTCATTTTTTAATTTGTATGAAAAATATTGAAGTGACGCGTTTTATAAAAATGAAGGAGTATCATCTTTACTAAAAATAAATCATGTCATCAGTTAAAAGCTTAAAAGTACTTTCTTGTAGATGATTCTGATAAATTATACTCTCTTAGTTTCACAAAAATATCGATTTAAAATTTTCACATAAATTAAGAAAAAATGTAAATACATTTATATTCTTATTAACTATTCATATTTAACCAATAGTATTTAAAATAAATGAACTATTTATAATATTAATTTATTTAGTAACTAATATTAATATTAAATAAGTATAAGTTGCATTAAATTTTAAAATAACTCTCTTTGTTTAAACCGTCAACAGACAAAGTCATAAATGTATTATTTTGAAAAGTACAATGGTTTCTTGTTGAGATTCCATTTATGTTAGAAACAAACGTTTTTAAACCCCAATAGTGGAACGTATTGTGTCTGTCTACTATGTGGACTCCATGTCTTGCATGATTTCCAAATGAAATTAACTCTGCAATCATTAGTCGTATACTAATAAATAACAAAAAACGGTGTCTCCCTGATTGTCTTTCTCTTTTGTTTAACAACTATGACAAACAAAAAAAAAAAATCCGAAAGTATGCATAAACATAATTAATTAGCCACTAATCCTACTCATTTAATTGTTCTAAATCCAAATTTATACTAAGTCAGTTAATTACTAATATACGAAAGTATTCAATTACCATTTGATGCAGTCATGTAGACCCATAAATGATAAAAACACGTGTTATTTATCTCTATTTTTTTCACAACTTGGGTCGTTTGAAGGGTTCTGTGTTCAAGTTTGTTTATACTTACAAATCTCCTCGTTATCTGTCATTTATCATACACATTAAATGGAATTAGCCCAATAACTCTCTCCTTAAGTTCTCTTTTCTTGGAAGAAAAAACTCTCGCTCTCATTTCTTTGTCTCTCACACTGGTGATCACAGCCATGAATAAAGAACCACTGGTTCAGAAAGTGAGGATTCAGGAAGAAATCGAATCAGATAAGAAGACTCATGTGAATGGCGGAGACGATGACGGCCCCATCACGTTTGTTTTACTCCTCACAACCTTAACTGCTCTCTGGGGCACTTTCTCCTATGGCACTGCCGTAAGTTTCCACATCTTCACTTTTCGTGCTTTCTCTCTTGTGTTTGCTAGGGTTGTAAACCGAGTGCCTAATAGAATAGATAAAGAACAAAAACTATCGACGTATGTTTCATTCATAATTAGACCATAATTATCTCAGTTCCTTAGAGAGTTTTACAACAAAAAAAAATCATATGGGCCTCACAATTTACCCAAAAATCGGTAACAGAAGTCACAAATTAAAAATCGATACTGTTCAGCGGACTCCACTAACACGTAGCGATCAGCGATTGATTTTTTTATTTATTTATTTTTTAGACAAAAACAAAAAGAAAAAAAATTAAGAAACCCTCTCTCTTACTTACTGGTAATCATGCTCTTATATGTTTTTTTGAAACTTTTCATAATTATGTGTTATAACTAATAACTTAGTTTGTTTATTTGGTTATGTCATGTATAGTAGTACTAAGTAGGTTAGATATCCAATGACAAATCATTTATGTGTTGGAAAATTGCTGACTTACATGTTTTCTTCTGTTTCTACTTCTCTTGAGGGTCTAACTTCAAGAAAATAGTTTATCAATTGATGTAGATTTTCGCTGTCACACGAGAGCTGGCATTTTTAGTATAATTTTACAAGACTTTTTAGCTTTTAATTTTGGCAGGCCGGCTTTACGTCACCAGCTCAAACTGGGATGATGGAAGGACTAAATCTCTCGTTGGCTGAGGTCAGTGTTGAATTGTTGGTTTTATTTGCCGGTTGCTGATATTCAGTAATTTTAAAAAGATATTATTACAAAAAAAAAGAGAAGATATTATTACGTTGAATAACAAATAAAATAAAAAAGTAATCAAAATTATTGTTCTTTATACGAATGCAGTTTTCATTCTTTGGATCTGTATTAACAATTGGTGGACTCGTGGGAGCCGCGTTGTCGGGAAGATCCGCCGATCTTTTTGGTCGGAGAGGCGTAAGCCCATTTTCTCATTTTCCTGAAACTAATTTACAATCCCATATTTTACATATATATTCCAAGAGAAACTAGGTTTTGATTTTATCAAAAAGAAAACTAGGTTTTGATGAGTTATTCTATGCGCAGGCTTTGTGGGTTTCAAACTCATTTTCAATGGCCGGCTGGCTTATGATAGCCTTCTCTCAGGTTTCTAAAAATCAGTCAAAATTTTATTAATTTTTTATATCTAATTTAATTTGTCGCATATTGGTGTTACCTCAACCCATATAATGTTCGAAATAATTAACTCCGATTTGGAGTTTCCCGCCTGACATTAATAGACAAAACAGAATATATCTCGAATCAAAGTCTCGACTAGTTTTTATGCAGCGGATTTAGTTATCAACTAGATTTTGATCCGCACTTTAAAACCCAGAATTATTTTTATTTATCAAAAATATATTAAAACATATTAAAACTAGACATATTTTATATATTTTCACATTTCAATGTGCATAAATTTTCTTTTTGACAATACATATTTTATATAATATCTTTTTATTTAATTATATTTGTAATTATTTAAATTATTTGGTTGTATCTATTTTAATCTTATTTTATTTATTTACCCAAACCTTAGGTGATTATTTTTGAGTTATTCTTGGGTTCACCCCTAAAGTGAATTTAGAGGTTCACCCAACCAATAGGAATCACTCATTTCACAATTGATATCTTTTAAAAAAAGAAACAAAATATTGTCAAGTTATATTATGTTTTTAAAATAAATAAAATAAAAACAAATAAAAATAATAGTAGTTACAAAAAATGATTTAAAAAAAATATTTTTAACATCATCAAAAAAAAATAAACCCTAAACCCTAAATCATAAACCCTAAACCCTTGAGTATACCCTAAACCCTTGGGTATACGCTAAACCATTGGATAATCTTAAACTCTAAACCCTAAACTCTAGTATATGCAAAAAAAAATTAGATACTTTAACGTCATCATCAAAATACTAAATCCTAAATCCTAAATTCTAAACCATAAACCCTTGGGTAAATCATAAACAATTAGATAATCCTAAATTTTAAATCAAAAACACTAAACACTAAAACAATAAATCTTAAAAATACTAAACCCTTAATCTTAATCCCTGAACTCTTTTTAGGATTAAGGATTTGGTATTTTTAAGATTTAGTGTTTAATGTTTTTAGTTTAGAGTTTAGAGTTTAGGGTTTAGCGTTTTGATGACGGAGTTAAAATATTTTTAAAACTTTTTTTTTTCATATATTATTATTTTATTTATTTTAAACATTTTTTAATTTTAAAAACATAATATAACTTGATAATATTTTGTTTCCTTTTTTAAAAGACATCAATTGTGAAATGAGTGATTCCTATTGGTTGGATTAACCTCTAGGTTCACTCTAGGGGTGAACCCAAGAATAAGTCATTATTTTTGATTAATTATTAAGATGAAATAATGTTCAGATTTGATATGGATATGTGGTCGAACAGAGAGTATGACCTGTAAATACTTGGTCTAACTTAATAAAAATTGTTAATTAAAAATCTACCATTAAATTACGACCCGTCACTATTGATCCGGTAAAAACTTAAAATGCTCTTATTTGAGTTTAGATTTAGTAAGTAGACGCATGAGTATTTGAGTTTGAATGAAATTATATGTATTTGTATTGTAGAATCATGTGTATAAATTCACTTATTTAGTTTTATTTTTTTATATTTTTCTATTTTTTTTACCAACACTATCATTTTGATGAATTTTTAGTTATAATATTTTTAGTGTTCGCTGAATTTCTTTTCAGGTCACAAATACAAAAAAAAAAAATTAAATCCAAATTTCCTAATTTGATTAATACCAAAAAGGATTTTTTTTATCCAAAATCTACATCTTATAAATAAAACTATAAAACAAAAATACACAATTTAATACATTGATTACCAATATGAGTATTGAAGGTTTAATAGTTATAATATTAAACTATAATTTGTATCTTGTTAATAATTTTTGTTATAAAAAATAACATTAAAATTAAAGTTTATTACGTATATATATTAGTCTGCACTATCAACTAATTTATCAAAATTTATGTATATACATACTAATAAATGGTTTAATATAATAATAATATATATTAGGCTACTTTGTCACTTGATATTGGAAGATTTCTTCTCGGGGTCGCATCTGGCGTAACTTCTTATGTGGTATGTTCACTAATTTAATAATCTTTTTTTCTTTTTTTTTTCTAATTTAATGATCTTTGGTTTCAGTATAATACATATTTTATATTTTCCACACATATTAATAAAATATTAAATAAATGTATAACTTTTTATAGTTATTTTTTCATAATTCTAGATAATTATATTTTAATAATTACAATTAAGTTTTTCGAATTTTACAATTAATCATTATTAATTGATAATACATGTATTGAAAATTTTAAAATATTTTTAAATATTTTCTGAGAAATACTCTAGAATAGCACTAAAATTTTTGTTTTCACAAATATAGATTCTAAGGATCAAAATAACCAAAATATTTGATTAAAGAGATAAATATACACATATACCTCTTGAATTAACTAATATAGATTTTTAGAGTTTAGAGTTAAAGGGATGTGGATTTGAGATTAAGGTTTAAAATTTTAATATAAAACACAAATACTAAAAATATTTTCAAAAAATATTTTCGAATTTCATAAAGAAAACTTGAAAAAAAAATTGAAGGAAAAACTATAAAACGTTAGAATTTGAAAACAAATAATCTGAAACTATAAAAATTATTTATTTATTATTTTTATTTATTTTTAATTATATATATAGGGTATTAGAATATTTTTTATATTAAATAAAATATTTTAGTTATTTTCTTCTTTAGGGTATAAAAACTTGAAAATAATCTATTAATTAGGAGAATTGACCTAGTAACTTATAAGGCTATAAGGAACGTTTGAGTTAATTATTAACTCCAAATATATGTAATCTCGATCTACAGGTACCTGTCTACATTGTAGAAATTGCACCCAAAAGAATCAGAGGCGCGTTCTCTGCTGTTAGCATGGTAATACCGCTAAATATGATATCGTTACTAACAATATATTTAAAAAGTTTCTAATATGTTTTTTTCTTACAGCTTGTGATGTGTGCTAGCATGTCCTTCAGTTTCCTTGTTGGATCAGTAATTTCATGGCAGAACTTAGCTCTCTTCAGTAATTTGTTTTTACTTTTTCTACCAAAAAATGATAAAAGCGATTTAGTTAAATTTAGCACCATGTTCTTATGATTTAAATCTACTCTAAATCAAGTTGATACGAGTTGTGCAGGTACGGTTCCTTGTGTTTTAGAATTCACCGGTTTGTTCTTTATACCGGAGTCTCCTAGGTGGCTGGTAAGTAATTACTCTTGTAGTTTTTTTTCATGGGCATGTAGCTCCGACGTGCATACTTGCGAGTAAGTACGTAGTAGGGTTGATGGTTTTGTAATTTTTAGTCTAGAAATGGGCGGGTTAAAGAATCGGAAGTTGCACTCCAACGTCTACGAGGAAACAGCACTGATATCACCAAAGAGGCTGCAGAAATCAAAGTAAAAAAGATGTTCAAGAATTTGGCATCATTTAGATATTTTTTTAATAATCTTCTTCTTTTTCAGAAATATATGGAAAATCTTCAAGAATCCAAAGAAGATAGTTTTCTTGAACTCTTCAAACCGCGATATTCTCGTGCGGTTGTTGTAAGTGTTTAATGAAAATTGTAGTTTCTTTTAAAAAACGTGTTACTGAATGAATCGGTTATCTTTAGGTGGGGATTGGATTGCTAGCACTGCAACAACTCGGAGGTCTCAGTGGCTATACATTTTACATGAGCTCGATTTTTAACAAAGCGGGTACACAGTAGAATTCAAGTCCCTTACTGGACAAGGATTAAACCTTTTTTTTTCTTTTTGTAAAACTGAGGATTAAACCTTTTTGTCACAAAAGAAAGGACAATGATTAATTAAAAATTGATTTTTTGTAGAGGAAAATAATCTGCAATTTAATTATTCCACAGGGTTTCCTAACAACGTAGGAGTGACGATAATTACCGTGGTGCAAGCCACGATGAGCGTTTTCGGATTAGTAATCGTGGATAAATTTGGGAGACGACCTCTTTTAATGGTTGGCTTATTTTAAATCCCTGTTCTTTTATTTTTTTGAACTTAAATCCCTGTTGTTAAATGGTCCTATTGTTAAACGAAACTATATAAAATATGTTTAATGCTAGAAACGATATTAAATACAGTCGAGAAATAAGATATTAGCGTCGTTTTGTTTATGTGAAATACTTATAGGTTGCGACGGGCATGATGTGTCTGGGGTCACTCATCACAGGGCTGTCGTTTTTGTTTCAGGTACTTTTGTTCACCTGAAAGAATTAGTATATTAGTTAACAATATAAATTCAGCTTATATTTTTTCCAATATATAAAAAAATGGCTGATATAAATTCAGCTTATATTTTTCCAATATATAACTGAAGCAATCAAACTAATTTGCAGAGTTATGCTTTGCTCGAAAATTACACCTCGATTTCAACACTGATCGGAGTGCTGGTACGTGATCAATTTCTTCCGTTCAAAGAGATTAAATAGTCTTGCATTGATAATTTTAATGTTAACTAAGGCTACTATCTTGGTAATAAGTGGCTTGCCACAACTCTTGTAAACGAAAATATTTTAGTATAAATTTTAACATTTGCACCTAGAAAAAATTAATACTACTATATATCTATTATTTTAAAACGAATGTTTTAAAATACAAAAGTTTTAATATATTTATTAACTAATAATAATGCATTAGAAATTTTAAAACATAAATTTATGAGAAATATCCTAGTATAACCCTAATAAATTTTTGGTCATAAATATAGCTTTTAAAGATCAAAATGACTAAAATATTTCATTAAATAGGTAAATATACACTTATACATTTACGGTTAACTAATTTAGATCTTAGTTTACAGTTAAAGAATAAGGCTTTAGGATTGGAGTTTAATATTTTATAATATAAAAATAAATATTAAAAATTAAAAATATTCTTTTTAAAAATATTTTCAATTTTTTTTTGAATTTAAAAACGAAAATTTGAAAAACAAAATTCGAAAAAAATTAAAAATATTATAAAAAGTTTTTAATTTGAAAACAAATAATTCGAAACTATAAAAATAATTATTTTTTATTTTTTATTTTATTTTTATTTTTATTTATATATCTAAAGTACAAAGTTTTTTAACTATTAAATGAAATATTTTGATCATTTTTCTTCTTAAAAGTTATTTATATGACAAAAACTTGAAAAATATCTATTTAAGAGAATTGCCGTAAATTTATTAAGTTACTATTATTTTCAATTTGTTAAAAATATTTAATCACAAATAATGTATTTATAAGTAAACTTTAGTTTGTTTTCTTAAGATATTATACAGACTATTAGATAAACAATTACGGAAAATTATTGCAGGTGTTTCTAACTTCGGGCACAATTGGAATAGGTGGTATTCCTTGGGTCATTGTCTCCGAGGTAATCGTGGTTTTCAATATGATGTAACTACATAATTAAATAGTTAGTTAAAAAAAAAAATAGTTAAACAAAATAGTTAGGTTTTAATACACACAACAATAATATATGTATACCGTTGAATTAATTTTAGAAAACATAACTGATGACTGATATACACTTACCAAATATTAATTTCTATATTTCAATTTTCATTGTGGGATAATTAGATGACACCGATGAATATAAAGGGTTCATCAGGGACGCTATGCAATATAACTAGCTGGTCCACTAATTGGTTCGTTTCGTACACATTCAACTTCCTCTTCCAGTGGAGCTCTTCTGGTAATTCACTTCATTTTTTTTACAAATAATTAAGTAAATCCAGTTATTTAATTATTGACCAATTTAATATTCTGTTGATATTTGTAAAATCACAGGTGTGTTTTTCATATATTCAATTATATCTGGTGTGGGCATCGTATTTGTGATGAAAATGGTACCAGAGACTCGAGGTCGTTCCCTCGAAGAAATTCAAGCCGATATTACCCGATAAGTTTATAAAATGTCATTGGTTCTAGCCATTATCTTGATCAATGCTTCATAACAGTATTAACTAAGAACACAAACACTTCTTTTTTTGGATAGTTTTGACTACAACTTTATTTTTCATTATTTTAAATATAAAACGAAGACATAATGGAAAATGTCTAAGACAACGGTTGCACTATCAACTATACAAGTAAGGATAATGGAAAATGTAGAAGAGACTCTCTTAAACAAAAAGTCGAGAAGAAACAGAGAATTCAAACAGCACCACCTATAAAATGTGAGAAAGCAGAAATCAAAATTCTAATTAATGGGAACTATTGTATGTACACAATGCACTTGGAAGCAACTTCTATTATCTCGATCCTTATTTTTAAAATTAAAATTAACCTAAATTAATGTTCCCCTAAGATTGACCTCCACCCATATAATATTTAATTTTGGTGATGTCTCAAGCACGTATGACTTAATGGCTTCTACTTCAAAAGGCACAGTCCATAAAGCCATTGTGGAGACGACTTGTATGCTCAAGAAGAACATGGGTATATCGGCCATTGTTAAGTTTTACAAATCGTTTCAACCATAGCTTGGTGGTAATCATCAGATGCGACAGATGCAAAATCTCATAAATTTTTCATCACCCACATAACGCTCATTGAAGTTCTGTGACAATTCTGTTCGGGGAGCATGTGAAGGCTTCTCTAACATAAAATAACAACGATCCAGTATGGTCTTTAATAATCCAAGCACCTCTACTATGTAAAACATGATTTCTACAATTGGCATCTATAATCTTTGATTTACTAGTGGTCTTAACCAAGATTTAATTCCACATTAGAACGAAATATTTTCAAATAAAATACAACAGCTCATATAGGAATAAACTTTGTTCTTTTGAATGGGTTACAAATTAAATACTTGTTAAACCACATGTCTAATTCTAAAAAACAATGAATCTTAAGGATTTCTAAATCTTGTGGATTTTCAAAATAGCAGCCGTTAATTCAGCGATAATGTCGGAGGTGACTTGATCAAAGAATTCGGTTTATTGATACGCAATTCTATAAATGCCAATGATATTACACAAGCCATATATTAATATTAAAATTATATCTGAACATTCAAACAATTTTGTGAATAGATCCCCTGATAGATAATGATATTGACGTTTTATCTGCCTTTTTTTGTTGCTACAGTGACATTTTATCTGTCAATACTCAAATAGTTTTGATCTGGTCATATTTATGTTCTTCATGAATCTTACTATGGTATATGTGGAGCAGAGGCGGACCCACAGAGGAAGAAGGGGTTGCGCATGACACTCCTTAAATCTCTATAAATATAAATTCGGTTGTAAAACCAGTAAAGAATCAGTAGTTCTGCTGGTAAAATACTCTTCCTGACACCCCTAAACCCCAGTACGAAACCCCTCTATGACATTTTTATACATTTCCTTACTTTTAAACAACCAGTTTGACCCATGTTAAATTAATCCCTGGGTCCGCCACTGATGTGGAGGAACATTTTGTTTACAAATCATGTTGTGTCATATACAAATGAATAAGATAAAATTGTGAAGCAATATTCAGATACTCAGTGGTTGTGATATGACTTTGTTTTTGCTTAGGGAAATAAGTATAATGTCTAAATAAACAGAAATATGACGATCTTATAAAAATAATACTGGGTGGAATCCAAATAAAATTATGATCTCTGGAACTTTGTTGGATGAAATATATTATGAAATAGAACTTATTATATATTACATATTCTCACTAGCAACTTATATAAAATAGCTCATTTTCTGATGTTATTTTGCAAAGCTAGCATCAAACAAAATATAGATTCCATTTATAATTATATGGAAACGTAGTGCCTGTATGGACTCCATGTCTACCACGGTTTCCAAATGAATGAACTTTGGTCCATTTTAGTCGTGTCTCCCAATTTTAGTCGTAAATAACAAAAGCATGCATAAATTTATAGCTCTTCCATTAAATTTAACGCGATATTGGTTGAATCCAAACGCTAACCAAGTCAATTAGTAGTTATTAATGAATGAACCAACAACCAACTACCATTTCATATCATAACTCATAATCATTTAGTTGTAGACCATGAATTGGAATTTGGAAATCACACTATTCATGTGTGTTAACTTTTTATTATTATTTTCCCCCAGTAGTTTCCAGGATAAAGTTTACAGTCTTTAAAAAACTGCTATAGGAATTTGCTATTGCCAAAAAATGACCACTAGAGTAAATTCGCCTGGTTCCATTCTTATATACGTTTACGTTACCATATTTCCATAAAATATATTGGCGAAGATTTTTTTTTTTTTTTTTTTTTTTTTTTTTGGCGAAGAATTTTATACCTTTGATTATGTAAGAAGCGGAGGACTCAAAAAAAAGATTGAATATAAATAGAAATTTATTTGAAGAAATAGTTTAACGAAGATCAAAGTTTGACTCAGCGATTAGAAACGGTCAATAAAAGTAAGGTTAATTTGTGGTTAACCCAATTTGATCCATTAATATTCCTTTATTTTGTTATTTATTTCTAACACCTGTATTTTACAGAAACGACCTTTAGTGAATTTAATATCACTATTCTTTATTTCTTTGAATGAATATATATCACTATTCACGAATGGCATTTCTCTGACTGATGTACAATTTGTAAATTTTCTTACTAGAGATCAATGTGTAATTTTTTTTACAAATATATAATTGAAAATGTTAATAACTTACGGACTTCCACAAGTTTCTAACACTCGTATGTAAACATTATTCAATTTAGTTAGAAAACTCAATTTTAAAAGAAGGGGTCAATTTTGTGGGAAACTTTCACACCTTTTAGGAGACATCCCCAAGGTTGATCTATAATTTTTAATCTTAAACTCTAAATTCAAAAATATGTCTTGCGGTCAAGTGGTAGTGTACGGATCTGGGACGCAAACACATTTCAGATTGGTTGACAATATATAAGAATGATTCAAATGAGAACAATTTATTTATATATATATAAAAAAACTTTTTGTTAAGACTTGCACGTCATACCTTGCTGTTTACATATTTCATTACACATTAAATTGAACTAGCCCAAACGAAACTCAGTCTCTCGCTTCTTAATTTGTCTCCTCTTCAATCTATCTTTCTATCTCACACTGATCGGCCATGGGAAAAGAACCACTGCTTCAGAAACTCAGTATTCAAAAAGACATCGAATCAGCCAAACACAAACTTGTTATTGATGACGTTGACGACGGTGATGGTCCAGTCACTTTTATTTTACTCTTCACAACCTTCACTGCTCTCTGCGGCACCTTCTCTTATGGCACTGCCGTAATTTTCTTCGTCTTCATCTATTTTTGTTTTATGGTGATTTTCTGTTTTCATTGTAGATTTTGTGGTGATAAAATACATTTAGAATGCTCAATAAAACAGGGTAAAAAGTAAAATCAAAGTAAATTTGAAAAAAATAATTCTTCTTTATCGAAAAAATACTTCCCATTTTCATACAGCAAAAGTAAAAGAAAAATTAGAAAACATAAACAACTCTTTTCTTTTGAATTTTTTTTTTTTTTTTAATTCGAAATATCTAGAATACCAAGACTCAACCAACTAATCTACGGATGTCTGATCACCGGTATCAGTCAGACACAGATTACTCGCAAGAGAAATTATATATTCATATTATCTCACTACACACTAGGATAATATGGAAAAGACAGATTCGAATCCGCAAACCTTAAAATTATTGTGGAACGCTAGGTATCACCTGACTACTAAAGCATGGTTCTTCCTTTTTTTTTATAGTATGGAAAGTTGGTTATGATTTAGGAGTATTAAACTATCTTCAATGTATTTCTCTATTTTTATCTCTAAAATAGAGGAATTCTATAATAGAAATGAGATTTAATCTAATGTATTTTTCTAAAATAGAAATCTCTAAATATAGAATTAAATACAGAATAATGCTATTTTTTCCTCTATTAATAAATGGAACGTATAGCAATCTCTATTTTAGAGATGAAAATAGAGGTGGGTTGGAGTGATTTTGACTGTATATCATATATCAAATCATTAATCATTCGTTTTTGGAAGATCACCGGTCATATCGAACGATAGCAATGCTTTTTCTGTTTCTATTTCTCAGGAAGGTCCAATTCAAGAGAATCATCTATAAAGCTGTCACGAAAAGCGACGTATATTTATGATTAATATATATCCACATGATTTTTTGGTTTTATCTTATTTTGGGCAGGCCGGCTTTACGTCACCAGCTCAATCTGGGATGATGGCAGGACTAAACCTCTCTTTGGCTGAGGTCAGTGTTGAATTGTTGATTTTCTTTCCTGTATACTAATATGATTTTTTTTTGAATACTAATATGATTTCAGTCCTAGCTATTATTAATAATTATTTGTTATCTAATACAGAAGATAGTATTATGAGTAAAGGGACATATGTCTGTATTAATTATTTCATAATAGGAATATTAGTCAACCTGAAACATTCAATAAAAAATACGAATTCTTCTACCTTAACTTTTTACACATAGTCTAATTAATTAACCACTATACTGCTGGGTTCATACTTCATCCGTTTGAATTAATTAGAGTTTCTACTTAAAAGTACATGTCAATGTCATAGTAATATTTAGTCAAAAAAAAAATGTCATAGTAATATAGTTTTGCTTAGTTACCATTTTAAAATATGTATATACGAGAATAATATAATATACAAATAAAATTGTGTTATCTTATAGAGGAAAGGCAATTAAGAAATTGTTCATTACATGAATCTAGTTCTCATTCTTTGGATCAATATTAACAATTGGTGGACTTGTGGGAGCCGCGATGTCCGGAAAACTCGCTGATCTTCTTGGTCGGAGAGGTGTAAGTTTTTAATCCATTATTAAATCTAATACTCCATATCATAATGACTAAAATTACAATTCAGTTACGTCATTTTTTAGAAATACCAATAAAAATAAATAGCGTCTTGATATTTGAATATACGCAGGCTTTATGGGTTTCAAACTCGTTTTGCATGACCGGCTGGCTTATGATCGCCTACTCTCAGGTTTCTAAAGATCATTCAATGTCATATTAAGATCATATCAGATATAAGTATATAACTACAAGTATGTCAGAATAGGATGATTAGACATTATCCCTTTTTATCCCCAATATTGTACACAAAATAATTCAGTTATAATAAGACAAAAGTTAATATTTATTGTTAGCTGTTTGACTGTTTCTAATAATATGCTACTATTTAAGGCAACTTGGTCACTTGACATCGGAAGACTTTTTCTCGGCGTTGCAGCTGGTTTATCTTGTTACGTGGTACGTATATTTTCATTAGACTCTAACTAGGGTTAGTGATTTTCACTCCAAGCAACAAATAAGTTACACTTTTTTTTTGAAACACTTTTTTTAAGCACAGCAAATAAATTAATTATTAACTACAAATCTAATCCCAATGTACAGGTACCAGTCTACATTGTAGAAATCTCACCCAGACAGATAAGAGGCGCGTTTACTGCGATTAATGCGGTAATTAATATACGGCAGATTGTTACTTTTTGTTCATTTTTAGTTAATTATTTTCTTAAAAAATTAACTTCTTATCGTTTTTCTTCTTCTGCAGCTTGTGATGTCTTCTAGCGTCTCCGTTACATTACTCGTTGGATCAGTCACTTCGTGGAAAACATTAGCTCTCATAAGTAAAATAAAATCTTGGACTCTGCCAACAAAAAAATTTACATATACTTTAGTTGAAATTAAATCTGTTTTCTTATGATTCTAAGTAACCGTCCAAGTTGATACAAATAAAACTAAAATTTCTTTTTACGTTTGGAATTGTGCAGGTACGGTTCCTTGTGTTTTAGAATTCGTCGGTTTATTCTTTATACCGGAGTCTCCTAGGTGGCTGGTAACGAATTAGTCTTGTAGGCTTGTAGTAGTTGATCAAAATTTTAACATATACATCTACCATATTAAGAAACAGTATTGCAAGTAATTCATATAACTATAACAGCTTGTTTTTGTGCGATTTATAGGCTAGAAATGGTCGGGTAAAAGAATCGGTAGCTGCACTCCAACGTCTACGAGGAAACAACACTAATATCACCAAAGAGGCAGCAGAAATCAAAGTAAAAACAACCTGTTTAAGAAACTAAATTAGTACAACATATTGCCTGACTGAAACTATTTGATTCCGCTGTTATAATGCTTCAACTTTTTTTCTGAACAAATTATAATGCTTCAACTATATTTTAGATATACATGGAAAATCTTCATGAAGAATTCAAAGAAGATTGCTTTCTCGAGCTCTTCAAACCACGATACTCCCGTGTTATTAGTGTAAGAACTCGACTAAAAATTAGAGTTTATGCACAGAAACGCGTTTTACTGAATTTTCTGTATCTTTTAGGTGGGAATTGGATTGTTAGTACTGCAACAAGTCGGAGGCCTAAGTGGCTATACATTTTACATGAGCTCGATTTTTCACAAATCGGGTATATTAAGAACTTAAACGAAGCATTAGTATGAAGTATAATATAATTATCAAATAATAATGATAACATACAAGTTAATTGTCTCACAGGGTTTCCTAACAGCTTAGGAGTATCAATAACGAGCGCGGTGCAGTTGGTGACAAGCATTTTCGGATTAATAATCGTGGATAAATATGGGAGACGATCCCTTCTAACGGTTATGCCTTATTTTCAGTTATTGAAACTATACAATATATGGTGGACAAATTAGAAGTTAACACAGTTTTTGTTTATGTGAATTTCTCATATGCAGGTTGCGACGGTCATGATGTGCATGGGGTCATTAATCACAGGACTATCGTTTTTATTTCAGGTTCTTTATTCGAAAAGAATCACATTGGTTAAATTATAAGATATAAACTGTTCATGTAAATTATGTTTGCATTCTTTTACCAATATAATTGAAGAGATCCATACTAATTTGCAGAGCTATGCTTTACTCAACAACTACACTTCGATTTCAACATTCATTGGAGTGTTGGTACGTACTCCGTCCAAAAATCATAAGAATCCTTCTTACCTCTTTTGTCAACTATACATTTTATATATGTTTTGTTAAAATATTTTTTTCGTATTTTTTGTCGACCCTAATTGCAGGTTTTTTTCGTTTCCATCACAGTCGGAATAGGAGGTATTCCATGGGTGATGGTCTCCGAGGTATTGCTTTGTCTTTAGATGATCGTACGTAACCAGACTAATAACAATATAGTTTTGTAACTTAACATTTTTACCAAAAAAAAAAAACAATATAGTTTTGTGCCAAAATGCATAAGAACATTATTGTATGTCGAATTCAGAAGCATAACAATATATAGATGATGACTGCCCTAGATGAATAAACGTAAATACATTTTGGAAACAAGAAAATTAAATGTATGAATTGTATTGTATATACTCTTTCTGCTTAGTATAGTTATTATATATGTCAAAACCATGGAAATTTAGTGTTCTTTAGTATATTCGAGAATATTAATTGGGTAATTGGTCTTTTAGTCCCAACTATTATATGAACTAACCAGTCGTTTCTAAGATATTTAATTGTTTAGTTTTGTGGGAAATTTAGATGACACCGATAAATGTAAAGGGATCGGCAGGAACGCTATGCAATCTAACGAGCTGGTCCTGCAATTGGTTTGTTTCTTACACGTTCAACTTTCTCTTCCAGTGGAGTACTTCTGGTAATTTACATCGTTTTTTTTCTTCCAACTAAATAACTATTTCTAATTTCACTTATTACTGATAAATTTAATAATTTTCTATATTTTTATTACAGGTGTGTTTTTCATATATTCAATAATCTCTGGTTTGGGCATTCTATTTGTGTTGAAAATGGTACCAGAGACTCGAGGTCGTTCACTCGAAGAAATCCAAGCTGATATTACCCGATAATTTAATTTGTACATAGTAATATTTCTTTTTATTTGGTATCCAGTTCATATAAATTAATAAATGGTTTCACTTATCAGTCAATTCAATCTTCGTCTGGCCATAACTAAATACAGTATCAATACTATTAAAAGTGAAGGAGTTTTAATAAATCCACTTATAAAATTTGTTTGGATCTATTCATTAATGTTTTATGAACCTACCTTTATTTTCTCTAACTATATAACATTATTGTTAATTACCATACTGATACATGATACATTGAATACAACAACAACATAAACAATATTACTCTGCCGATCACTAATTTAAGATCTCTTGCTATTATTTGATATCTTTTTTTCTTAAATAATAATTTGATACCTTGGTAGATTTTTTTTTTTGTTTAAAAATCGACAAGTACCATACACTGATTTTGATATGAACATTTTATTTCTTCATATAACTTTTCTTTCAATACTTAGAATCACCTCTCTCACCCAAGTTTATTTGTGTGTTATTATTATCAGTATATCCAAATATTTACAAAACAATATGATAAAAACACTTTAACAAATCATATGTTAAATAAAATTATTTATGTTACGTTAGATTGACTTTTTATAAAAATGTTAATATTAAAAATTTATTATGTAAAATAAGTTTAAAAGTATTAAAACTCATACAAAATTTATACTATTAAGTTACCTGAAAATATGCTAAAAAAATCTTAAGCATCACCGATTTAACAAATATAACGTTTATGAAATGCACACAAAAAGATAGTAGGCTTGAACATTTGGATCTTTGGGATAGGTAGGAGTAGGTTTCTTTTTGTGTCTGGATTAGTTTGGACCTATAATTTAAATACGTATAAAATACATGTAAATAATTTTACCGGGTTTGGATTGGTTCCAATATTTAGACCCTCAAAAAAACCCAAAGTACCAGAAAAACCCGAAAACACCCAAACCCCGAACAAACATCCAAAACCCAAAAAAAAAACCAAAAATATTCCAAAACCCCAAAAATACCCAAGTTATTTCAAAATTCGAAAAGACTAATTTTTTTCCAAAATCTCACCTGGTTAACCAAAAATTATCTAAATATCTAAAATATATTTTACAATTTTAAAATTTTACCTGAACTCAAAACTATAGTCGAAAACCCGAACTTGAAAGTTAAAAGAATATATGTAATACCAAAAATATATATGGAATACCAAATAAACCTAATATACACAAAATATTTCGCATATTCTGGGGATCTAATCGGGCCTCGGTAGGATCCAGACCAAAACCGAGATCCACATGTCCAAAAAATACCAAATATGTGTTTGCCATATACTCGGGTCCGAACCAAACATATATTTTTGGGTCAGTTTCGGTTGAGTTTTTTGAATCTGAATAAATTTTCCATACTTCGGAGAAAGCTACATAAGATATACATACAAAATCTCAGATAAACTAATACTTAAATTATATAAGTTTAAACAAATTCTATATTTTGATATAATACAGATTTTATAACATAATGATGTACAACCCGAAATACTAATTCATATTAATTTTTTTACAATCCAAGAAAAACCCGGCTTTGAAAACGCGGATCAATATCTAGTAACCTCTTTGAATTAATAATCTATAAATTAATATTTCTATAAATTAATATAATTTCATAGTTCTAAATTAAGTTTTTGGTTCAATTATTATCTCGATAAATTAATAATCTCTAGTTTTAATGTAATCCCAACATTATTAATTTATAGAGGTATCACTGTATGCATAATTTGCACATATACCACTAAACAATTGGTTGGTTCTTTTTTTTGTAAGGTCGATTGGTGCATTTTAATTTTATGTATGGTGATGGTGACACACTACAAGAAAACATCGGTATTCTGAGGGACATACCGAGGGAAAATGAGTTCCTCGAAATTTTCTGACGAAAAATCGAGGAAATACCGAGGAAACCAAGAAATGTGGTTTATTAAACTAAGAAAATGAGTTCCTCGGTATTTTTTGTAATTATTAAACTATTTTATATATATTAAAACTTTTTTTGTAATTATGAAATTGTTGTTTTATTTTTTTTCGATTTATTTTGTGTTTTGGTAAAAATTCAAAACGTTTTTCATGTTTTAAAACATTTTTTGATTTTTTAAAACGTTTTTTGATTTTAAAAATGTGTATATGATTTTTTAAAACGTTTTTTGTAATTACTAAACTATTTTTTATATATTTAAACTCTTTTTTATATATTCAAATTATTTTTGTAATTATTAAACTATTTTATATATATTAAAACGTTTTTTAAAGTTTACAGTAATAATAAAACGTTTTTTATAAATTTTAAAAATATTTAAAACCTTTTTCTATATTTATAAACGATTTGTAATTTTTTATAAATATATATATATATGTATAAATCATGTATACTAAAAACTATATATAGTAATTATTAAACTATTTTTTATATATTTATATTTTTGTGATTAAAAACTATTTTTGGATTTTTAAAATTTTTATTTATTAAAACTAATTTTTAATATATTTTAATTTGTACAATTTTGAATAATATTATCTAATATATTTTCAATTTCAATTTTTATTTTATATTTTATATTTTCGAATTTCATTAAAAAAATTAATATTTTTTTTATTTATTTTTTTGAAAATTCCGAGGAAAGGGTTCCCTCAGAATATTTCGACGACCACGTCCGTAGGAAAATTTTGAGAATTTTTGTGACGAACCCTCGTCTTCACAGCTTCTTCGGAATTACTGTTCCTCGAAATTTCGTTAGAAAATTTCGAGGAAATTTCGAGGGAAAATGAAATTTCGATGAGTTTTTTTCGAAGATCTTTTTCCTCGGTATGTCGTCGGAATACGGTTATTCCGACGACATACTGAGGAAAAAGTCCCTCAGTATCTGCGTGTTTTCTTGTAGTGACATATATTACAAGATAAATTAAAATTTAATCACATTACATTACTTTATGTTGCTATAGTCGAACCAATACAAAGTTTGTATATGTAGGTATTTGGGGTACCATCTAGTATTAATATTGATCGGCTGTGATTCAAAAGTATCAGAAAAATATGAATTGTTGCTATTTAATTAATGTTCTTTCGTTTTCAGATATATATAGTAATTTTCTTTTTCCATTTCTATTCCTTTGTGGGTTGTTAGTCAGACATTAGTATCTCACTAAGTAGGTTTGCCATTTCCGTCTAATTAGACGGGCATATTTTAGCTCCATCTATATATAAGTCCAAATCGAAATTTATTTATTTGCTGAATTTCATATCAGTTATAGCAGATATAACTACGAGTATGTCGGAATAGGATGCTTAGACATTAGCTCACACATCTTTTTTTATCAAGGCTAGGTTTTGGAGAAAAGGAGGGTTTATTACGTAGCGTATTGTCGTGAATCGTCGTCACATCGTTAGTGTTACATCTATTTTGTTAGGGTTTTATAAGGTAACTAGATTTTGATCCGCCCTTAGAAGGGCGGGTATATTTTTTGTTTTACATTTTTATATAAATTTAATTTTTATATTTATGTTTTTATTTACGTTTTTTTCATTATATAATATCAATATACTAAAACAGGAATATGACCTATTGATATATGTGTGGTCAAATTATTTTACGATAATTATTAAAACCTCTTATTAATTATTTAAAAGAAATATTATACAAAGAAAAATATAAATATGATAAAAAACATAAATATAAAAATTAAATTTCTAAAATATGTAAAACAAAAAAATATACCAGCTCTTTTAAAGGCGAATCCGAATCTAGTCAATACTATTAAAATAGAAACATAACATATTGATATATGTATGGTAAAACTATTTTAATACAATGATTAAAACCTCCTATTAATTATTTAAGAGAAATGTTATACAATGAAAAACACAAATCTGACTAAAACATATAAATATAAAAATTAAATTTCTAAAAGAATATAAAACTAAAAAATATAAAAAGGCGGGTCCAAATGTAGAAATCTATTTAAACCCCGTTAAACTAAAATCTGTAGAATATCGGATCATGATAATAATTTTTAATTTTAATTTTAGTTGTTTAGTTTTAGTTTTTTTAAAGAAACATAATTTTTATGTTTGTGTGTTTGTATAATCATATTCTGTATGATATGAATTTAATAGAATAGATAAGTTTTGTAAGTATGTACATGTATCATATGGTAAGGCTTCGTCTTTTTGTCAATATTCAGTCCAAATTATTTGTTTTTTTTATTTGAACATAAAAACAGGAATATAGGGAAGTTACGAACGGTTAACAATATTCAAAGCCCAAATTATCGTTTCATAATATAAATTTTTAAAGGGCGGGTCATATGTTTTTTATTTTTATTTTTTTGAAATATTTAATTTTTATATTTTTGTTTTCTTAGTCATATTTGTTTTTTGTAATATATTTGTGTTTTTTATAATCATATTTGCATTTAATATAAATTTAATATAATTTTTGGTAACTATATTAAATAGTTTAAATTGCATAATTATACACTTATGCTATATGCATTTCAAAAATTATTTTTAAACTTTATTCCTAGTTTTTGCAACATATTATATTTTCCTTGTAATTAGCTAACATAATTAGTCAAAAATATTCGTATAAAAAAGAAAACCGATTCGGAATCGACTCGAAAATAATGTCTCATACTTTATTAGACCTAGTATATATACTCAAACGGTTCTTAAAGTGTTATATCTGAAAATCAATATCAAATCCAACCCGCCCCAAAGACTGACCAAAAATTTTTAAAATCTGAAAAAAAATATTAACTTTATACTTTTAGTTTAAGTATACTAATTTCATTTTTAAAATTTATATTTCTAAATTTTTTTTTATAAATTTAATTTAATTATTATGCCAAATTCTTGTTTAATTATCAAGAAAATGTATTCTTTGCATCTATTCTATTAATTCTTCAACATGTCCAATTAATCTTAAAATAATAGATTTGGTTCTTAGAATATATTTGTTTGTTACGTAAATAAGATATGGGCTTATATTATTAGGTAACAAAAAGGAGTAAGAAAAAAATATATTAAAAAAAAAAGAAAACTTAAGGTAACAAATATTTTTAACTGTCCGTCTAAATTTTTATTTAATTGTTATTTAATATATTGATGCAGTTATTGGGGTTGTTGCACCCGATTATTAAGGGGATATGGTGGCTGTTTCATTCATCATGTAAATGTCGAAACTGTTTAGTTTAAAATGTATATTTAGTTTAAATAATATTTGGACACAACCTCATATCAATGAAGTATATTGGACACAACTAATATCAATTGTACATGTTGAAGAATTAATAGAATATATTTTTTTTTCACTTTGTTTGCGTTGACTATTAGCCGATTGAAAAAAGGATCAAAGAAACCATTGAATAAGGTTGGGATTGAATTTTTTTTAAAAGGCTAGTCTACTATAGCTCAATAAATTATTTTTAACTAATTCGTTTATTTCTTAAGAGCCAGATAATAATGACAACGTAATGACACAAAATGATGGAATGAATGACATATTTTAGGTGAAATTATATTTTATGTTTTTTTTCATAATACGCTTGTGTTGCCATGCATTGCATTCCATGCTTTTACGTTAAACATATAGATCTCATCAAGGAAGTCCACTGGTTCGGTAACCACCACCAGCACCTGCTCCACCACCGAATCCACCACCTGCTCCTCCTCCAAACCCACCACCAGCTCCTCCTCCAAATCCACCACCAGCTCCACCTCCACCTCCAGCTCCTCCTCCGAGTCCACCTCCACCACCAGCTCCACCTCCAAATCCACCACCAGCACCTCCACCAGCACCACCTCCAGCTCCTCCACCAAATCCTCCTCCTGCTCCACCACCAGCTCCTCCACCTAAACCACCGCCGCCTCCAGCTCCTCCACCAAGGCCGCCTCCTCCGCCAAGACCACCTCCTCCACCGAGGCCGCCTCCTCCTCCAAGGCCGCCTCCTCCTCCAAGGCCACCGCCTCCTCCAAGACCACCGCCTCCACCAAGACCCCCGCCTGGATGGTGGAAGAACGTCTTTTGATCCTCGAGACCACTCTTAAGCTTCCTGTTAGGGACACTAGCAAATGAAGTGAAAGCTAGAGAACCGACAAGGAAGGCAACAAGAAGCATTGACTTGGAAGCCATGTTGAACTTGTGTTTTGTGTATGTGATGATGAGGAACTCTATCCGCTAAATAGGCCTTTATATAGATCATGCAGCTAGAGATGAAGAATTTAAAAACTTAAATAAAAGGAGAGAATAGTAAAGATTTACAGTGAATAATGATCATCATCAATTCATCTGCCCATCTAATTCATGTTGGCAAATTTAATGCAATCCCTAACTACCAAATGTTGACTAACTAGTCACTCACCCACATGTAGTAGACCCCTTCTTCATTCTTTGTGCTAGTACTACTTAAGACCATGGTACTAACTTTCTTGCCTTTCACATTTAAATTTGTCTATAAGGTTCTTTGATGCGTCCGAGTTTTTTAATTATTCTATGTCCAGAGTTCTTAAATGTCTTCTTAACATGCTTATTATATTTTGTAGTATCCATATTATACACAGGGGTGGATCTAGAAAATTAGTTAATATGGGGCACCAATATATGAATTTATGTTGTATAAAATATAATTTAATAAATTAAATCAAACTATATTTTAAAAGGTACATTAGTTATTAATTTTGCTCAAAGTGAATAAAATAGAAAAGAAATAATTTTTGCAATTTTAAATATTAATTTTCAATAATATGATAAAATTATGTATGCATATAGTATATTTCATTGTAAAATTTTATTCCATTCAGTTTTCTTTTTGTCTAACTATTGAAAAATAAACTAAATAAAAATGTCAAATTTAAATATTAATAATTATGAATTTTCATTTAGAAAAGGTTGTATTAAAAATGATTGAAATTCTATAAGTTGGATACATTTTTCAAAAAAAATACCTTAACATTTGGGTTTATTGAATATTGTTTGAGATTTAATATCTAAGGGATAATGTTAGATTTCTATTTAAAAAAAAAAAAAATTAAGAGAGTTATTTTAATCACTTTTAATCACAAATTTAAAGTATTTATGAAAATAGTCATCTTTAAAATATAAATTTAAACAGTGACATAAAATTTGTAGTAAAATTGGAATTTTTCCTATTCAAAACAGAAAATAAAACAGTTATTAATAATATATTTGGTAGTAAAATCAAAAGAAAATATTTGATGGACCAGTAAACTAAAAATTTGTAAAAGAATTGAAACTACGTAAACACATTACATGGGTTCGACGTGAGCTGGGTGGGGCACACTGGCCTTCATCACCGAATTAGCAACATAGTTCTCTTTAAAATCTTGATTGCGTTAAAAAAAAAATTTAAGGCAGTATGTGGCACGCGCCACAGGTACCTCCAGTGTGGGTCAGCCCCTGATTATACATGTGTATATACATTGTAATGTTGACAGTATTTCTTCTAATGTATTTTCCCACTATATAGAGGAGTAAAATAATGTATGAAATCACAATTTTCTCTAGATATTCTTTTCATTTTGCTTGGCGTGGACGAGGTAGAATCGGCATCTGCCTCACACGGCTGCAATGCATAAAATCAATCTCGTTTTAGAATTCTTTTGTTAAAGAAAATTATTCGCGGTGACTATTTTTGTGAAATAGAATAATATGCTATAGCCCGAGCCGTGCCTGACATTTTCTAGGTTAGAAGCACATAATTTATTTTGGCCCCTTAGTTTGTTTTTTAATATAAAACTAGATTTTGACCCGCGCTTTTAAAGCGCGGGTTTATTTTTCTTTATCTTTTTTTAAATTGACAAATATTTAATAAATGTCATATTTTCATATATTTGTTTTTTTTTATAAAAGACTTAAGCTTTTTATCTTTCTTTATCGTGTTTCATTTTAAATGAGTATAGACCTGATCACAATATCCGGACCCGAAGAACCAACCCAAAACCGACCCAAAAATCAGGGTTCCGAACCCGATCAGACCCGGGGTAAATATCCGAATGAATTCTAAATTGCTATATCCGAAGAACCGATCCGAACCCGATCCGAACCGAGAACCAAATGAGTACCCGAAGATACCCGAAATATGAATATATATCTAAAAATATATGTTATAATTATATTTATAATTATTTTAATATTTTAAATTAATATCATAAGTTAACTATAGTAGTCATTTTTAGTACTTTTGAATATTTTTGGATAAAATATGATAGTTTGGATAAAAGTTTACCCAAAAAACTGTATAGAATTGATATTTTTGGTTACTTTTGGTTACTTTTGGTTACTTTTGAGTAATTTGGATACAAAAATTTGAATCGAATCGGATACTTTGGTTACTCTGAGTATAAATAACCGAACCCGTTTTAGATATTTTGGTTATTTGGTTATTTTTCAGGTTTTTATGCATGAGAACCGAACCCACCCGGACCCGGAAAGATCCGATTCGAACCCAATCCGAAAAAAATAAAAATTGAATCTGATTTGTTAATCGGCCCAAATGGTCCAAAAGAGATGATGTGAGCAATGGAGTGAATTTAAAAAATGTGACCCAATATAGATGTGTTATTAATATTACTTGATTGCCGTTAATGAAATATGCAATGTTATTAAAGAAATGGGTAGTTTTAGTAAAAAAGCCAATAGGATCCTGCTTTAATAGTATAGATATTTTAACCTCAAATAACTGATAAAAACAAAGATAATACAAAAAGAATGTGCAAATCAATTCGAACTTGGGACCTGGTCAGTTGTAACTGTTAACTCAACCACTGAACCATAGACAACTTTAACAAAATTGTCCCCAATAAAATATTTAGTCCAACCGGCCCCAAAGCCAATGCTTGATCAGCTTCCTATCAGGCACGGCTCTGGCTATAGCCTATAAGCCAACAAGTTTTTAAATCTTGGTGCTCTTCTTGGATTAAATGCTTTCTTCTTAGTTAATCTACTTTTTCATCCATAATTTTAACGTCCAATAGTAGTTGTCAAAGTCATGTGGTCCCCACAGTTAAATTAATATAGGAAAACAACTTTACACCATTAAATAAAATCAGATCCAGATACGATTTAATTAAGTTCTTTTTACTCGATTGAAAATCTTAACAAAAAGGCCAGGAAGGAGTTTTGATCATTTTAATGTTGTTGGTTACACATGAAGAAATGGTACATTTGCGTAGTGATATAGAACATCTTTTTTTTTCTTTTTGTAAATTGCATTCTTTATAGAACATCTTTTTCCTGATCAGATGTCTTATTACAATCATAAAACCCGTTTCAGTATTTCAATTCATTTACTAAATAAGTAACATAAAAAGAGAAAAAAATTTAAGGTCAAGAGTTTGAATATCACCAAAGTGACAGAAAATAACCAGTTATTTAAAAAGAAAATGTACAGTATCCAGTCACATATATAGTCTGTACAATGCTATCCTACACCATCACCAATTCACCATATGCAGACGTATGACCTATTACCTATATGCTAAATTGCACTATAGTAACTTCACATACATGTAATAAGATGTTGCATCTGCGGTCCGAGTAGATTTATGAAACTCATAAATTTCTGGTTACAAAATAAAACTAAAAATCAGTCTTCTTACACTTCAGAGAACAAAGATACGGAATGTGAGTTTTGAGCCGTTTGTGAATAGAATGAGAGTTTTCTGTAAAGGTCGAAGATTTTTCTCAATTGCAGATCGACTACAGTTCATTAAACCGATATTTTTTTAGCATTGTCAATTTCTAGTGTTTTTTTAAACTAATTGTCAATTTCTAGTGTTTGTTTTTTATATTATCAAAAATGTCTGCATGTTGTTAAAAGTATGTATAGTGCATTCTTGTTATCTGGTTCACCAAATGATATGCATAACGCTAAATCATTCTGAAAGGATGTTTATTTATCTAAAAGCAGAAGGAAGTTTAAGTATTAGTCTACTTTGGGATTCTTCTAAGTTTTTTTTTGAATACATGTTAAATTTATTCATCCCAAAAAATATTTTGTCAACGTAACTAAGAGTTTTTCTTTAGCTGACAGCTATAGCAATGATAGAAAAGTGTAGAAAGCTTTTGAAAAAAATGTAGCAGTTCAGATTAAGGACCAAAGATGAAGATCATCTGAAACTGAACTAGAACGACATAGCTTTGCTGTAATAATCAACTTTTCTCCCTCTGAAAGAATCTATGCATTATTTGAATTTTATCTTCAAAAAAAAAAAAAAGAATCTATGCGATTGCGTTGATTTGATTTGGAGGAAGAGGAGCTTCTCCATGTGTCCATTTCTCTTCTTCCAAATAGTATGAACTGCAGCTTGGAAGACATACCTTACTAGGAACATGGTGGTTTTATCTCTCATTGTACCCACTAATAAATCCACTATCATTCATTAGTATAGCGAACCCCGAGCAGCTGCTTAGTTGATATGCACCTTCAAAGTAAGGACAAACAAAAAAACAAGCCGATCTTTGTGATAATTTTCTTAGGCTTCTAATGTAAAACCAATTGGCGTTAAATGGAGTGATCCAAATCTTTTGTATATTATTCAAGTCTCATTCATATTTCTGATGTGTGTTCTATTCTCCAACACCCTTCCTCGAAATAATGATGGTATAACCATTAATTTCGTAGAGTTTATCATAACCCCTCCGAGACAATTTTATTTTCTAACAATTTTGGTAGAACTGAGCCTCTTCTATAGGTCATATAGCTAATGGATTGATCGGACCACTATCCGAGTCGGATTAATGGATCAAGGTGTTGACCCGTTCTGATACAGTGTTAGATTCAGATTTATTATGAGTTTCCAACTTAAAATCAAATTGGTAAATAGTTGATTGATCATAATCCTTTATATGTTAGTTAATGTCATTTATTATAGGGAAAATTGCCAATAGAGAACAAAAAAACAAGGGTGTTGTCCCCTTGGTATAAATCCATCTCATAGTTGTCCTAATGGTATAAATCTTTTCATAATCCCAAAATTAACCTTTCCTTAAGTAATTTAAAATCAAATTAAAATGAAATTAAAAGGTTTATATACATTTATAATGAAAAAACTATATTAAAAGATTTCTAAAAAGCAAAAGAAATGAGTAGAAACATTATTTTTAACATAGCCAACAAAATTCTTTTTAACATAGCCAACATTTTATAAAAATTGCTTACAAAGTTTTATTTTTATAAAATGTTTAAAACGTTAATAAAACTTTAATTAAATAAAATTTTTAAAATTTATAAAAATAAAAATAAATTTACAAAATATTTTTGATAAAAACTTTAAACTAACTTTATAAAAAACATTTTACAAAGTTTTATTTTATTTAAATTTTAAAATATTTGTAACCTTTTTAATTTTATCAAACTTTTTAATAAAAATAAAACTTTTAAAAATGTTTTTAATAAAAATTTTAATAAAAATAAAATTTGTAAACTTTATTAAAAAAAGAAAAAAACTTTACAAAAAAATTGTACCTAATTTCAAAACACCACATGTTGTATAGATATGTATCATAGAGAACAAGAGTTTGTGAAAAAAAATCAAAAGAAAAACTATGGAAAAACCATAGATTAATGAAGAAGACAAGGGAGAATCATTTTTTAAAAAACTTTGACAAGTAAAATCAAAAATAACACGTTTTAGGAAGTTAGAATATTTTTAGGAGATTTTTAGAATATTTCCTTAACTGAAACTTTCATTAATTTTCACAAAAAACAGGTAATCTTATCCGTAGAAAGCGCTTTCTAAAAGTTTAGAACATTGAAAAAAATCCAGAACACGCTTTCTACTTTTAGTAGACGGAAGAGTAAACTTTAGAAAACACATTCCGCGAAATTTAGAATACTTAATAAAAGTAGAAAATGCTTCCGGACGAAAAGTAGTTAGCTTTAGGATTAGTAGAATGCGAATTCCACATTTTTAGAAAATTAGTAAATAGTAGAATGTACGTTCTAAAAATAGTAGATGAATGTATTTATTTTAGAAATAGCTTTCTACTATACCATTTTCCGTAGAAGGCACTTTCTACCTTTAGTAGAACGTATTTTCAAATTTTTATTTATGAACTTTTTGAAAAAGAAAAAATACCAGCATGTGTATATAGGTGTTTTATTAATTGTTTATATTTTTAATATTTTTTTTGTTTCACAAAAGTATTTATTTCATTAATTTTCAAAAATATAAAGGGTAAAAAGGAGAAAATTTGGACAAAAAAAGATTTATACCAAGGGGACAATACCCTTGTTTTTTTGTTCTCTTTTGACAATTTTCCCATTATAATTCCTAATGTAGGATATAATATCCCTAATACCTCTTTTCGAGATGATGATTCTTATCGGCCATAAATTTTGGAATTTTAGAACAGTTATACCTGGTCGAGAAGGATTAAGTACAACCTTTTGAACCCGGTCGGAAGAGTTATATTAATTGGGATTTAGGGTATTTAAGATCTGAACTCTAATACCATAATAATTTTCATAAGTTTCAAATTTAAAACTAATTGACGGTAAGTAAAGTGACCCAAATCCATTATATATTATTCAAGACCCATTCATAATTCCAATGAGGGATCTTCTCTATAACACCTTGTTTCAATAAGACCATTACAGAGAATGCACTATGGATTATAATGGCAGTTCCATATCAGGATACTGTCCCCTGTGGCTAATCCATCATGTGCTGCGATCCAGGCCAACACTGAGTATTTAGGAGTAGATTGAGCAAACCAAAAATGCCCTTATACCACTGAACTTGCTGGTTTGTCGAGTGCTGAACGTTGCCTTGAAGATACATTTTTTTTTTCTGTTGCTTTTAACTTTGAACTACCTTTGAATTACTCTATCTAACTTAAATTAAATACATACTGTATACAGTGGCGGATGCAGGACGACATTTAGACGGGGGCACGCAACCTTTTTACAATATGTATATTTTTTTAAACATAGACATTTCTTAGATTTTGTACATATTACTACAAGAAAAATAAAAATTAGCCGGGGTCACGTGACCCCTTACCGTTAGCCTTGCGTCCGCAGTCTGTATATTTGTTCTGAGATATGAATTTTTTGGGAATGCTAATGAGGTATAAAAATTCTTCGTGCATAGAAAAATGTTAAAGACCAATGATGGATAAAGTAATTATTTGATGCTGGCGACTAGCTACACATATAAAAACTATTTCACGTTTTGAAAGAATTGGTCAAAATCTAGTATATATCCTCTATATATTAATATTGGAGAATTATAACATGTTTTCGTAACCACGAGTTATCACTAAAATGATTTTCAAAGTCATTAAAGAAATGTGTTGATCCATTAAACATATATTATATATTTCATTAAACTAATCATAAAATTAATAATGTGTAATTTTTTTTTCTTTCTTTAAATAAAAACTACGAGATTACCTAATATGATTAACATATATAATGATTATGAATCATGTATTTGATAATAATTTTTGTATCCTCTCTCTTTTTGTTTAATTTTATATTATTAACAAAATTAAACAATCACATTAAGTATATAATAAAAAAATTAGATTTTTCTTTATATGTTATATTTTGAATTTTTAATACAATTATAAATCAATAAAAATCTCACATTGAAAATTTTGTGATCGATAGTTTATTTGTTTTTTGTACAAGCAATATAAAAATGATCATAAATCTTATGAATATGAAGTCTCATTAACAGATATTCATATTATATATCATTTAAATTAAATTATATACTATATAAAAATATGTTAATTTCAAAATTTGCATTGAAAAATTATTGAGATCTTAATATTATATATATATATATATATATTAATAAAAGTTAAATAAACTATCTACAACATAAAATACATAAATATGTTAATTTTGAATTTTGCATTGAAAAAATATTGAGACCTTAATATTTATATTTGAAATTTGCATTGGAAAAATATGACATCGAAAATTTTGGGTTTAATGGTTTAAGTTTTTTGTTACACCAAATATACAAATGTTAATAAAACCATATGAGTAGAAAGTCTTATAAATATTTATATTAAAATCTATTAATTATCTATGCCAATACCATTGAAATTTAATTAGATACCATATAAAATAAATAAATTGATCTATTTACCTTAAAAATATTGCAAATAAACAAAAAATATTGTTTTAATTTATGTGATTACTCTAATCCTATATATATTAATTGCGAGACAATTGATTACTCTAACAAATGTAAGATTTTATTAATTAATATTTTTAAAAATTTTACAAGACATAAATATTTATTTAAAAGCTATTGAAATCACCTAGTGAAAACATGAATTGCACAAAATATTTGTTTTCCTAACCCTAACCTCTTTTCTCTTCGTCACGACACCAGCAAAGAATAATTTGGAAATGTTGATTGACGATCTGAAAGGTAACGTTTTCTTTAGTTCAGCCCATTCTTTTTCTTAAATGAGCCAAGACAATTTTAATGATTAACTAAATTGACACGTACGTATAAGAATATGTTTTCGTTTAAAAATTATTGCTTACTAAATATCAATATGAACCATCATCACTTTTGTTTAAAAGTTTGTTATAATAAAGAATATAAGCTTGGGAAAAAAATCTGATACAAAAAAATCGAACCAAATCTAATCCAAAAAAGTAGTACTGAAATTCAACCAAAATTGATTAGATATCTGAACGGGTTCAAACTTTTGCTACCTAGAGAACCATACCGGAATCCTATCTAAAACAAAATATTTCGGATATCCAAATATATTTGAACCATATTTATATACTTAAATACATTAATTATTTTTAAAATTTAATATCTAAAGAATATATAATATATATAAGATATTTTAAGTTGTCCAAAATACTTGAAAATAGATATATAAAAATAGTTAAAAGTACATGTCTAAAATATTTAAACGATATTCAAAATACCAAAAAACAAATAAAATATCTATTGATTTCTTGTTCAAATATTTAAGTTAAACCAATTTTATGCTAAGTTTAAGTATTTTGAAATACATGATTCAAACTAATGTGCTATATAATATTTTTATTTTAGATTTTGAGAAATTTAAAGTATATATGAACTTTTTTTTTAAATTAGGAGACTTATCTGAATCCAAACTCAAATCAAACTCGCAAAGATCCGAACCGAATCAAACCCACAACAGAACCAAACCAAATGGTATCCGAATACCCACCATTTTCAAATGTTGAAAAGAGTTATTGATAAAAGAATGTGTATTATTTATAATATTTGAATATAACATATTTTTATATGAACTTTATTTTTAAAACCAAAGATTCGAACCGAATCGAACTCACAACAGAACCAAACCAAATGATATCCGAATACCCACCATTTTCAAATGATGAAAAGAGTTATTGATAATAAAATATGTATTGTTTATACTATTTGAATCTAACATATTTTTAAAAAATCATCTCGCTCATGGCGCGGATTAACATCTAGTTTGATATTAATGAAGATAAAAAACAAAAAGTAAATTAATAGATCAAAGTTTATATAGAAAAAGAAAACAGTTCAAAAACATAATCGATTGATTTTGAACATGGGATGAGATATTATGACAAAATTTAGGATAGTGTTTCTCAAAACTAGGGAATTTTTTTTCTGTTTTTGTAAAACATAATTCACGTGTCAAATTTATTTGTTAAATGACTTGAGGTTTAATATGTAAAAGATTACAATTTAAAACACACAATTTTTATAGGTTAAGAATCTTAAATTGTTATTAAAAATCTCCCTAATATTATTTGAGAATTCAACTTACGTACGTTTCGCATTCACTTTAATTTTATGGGGGCTTCTGTTAAATATATATTTAATTTTATTTTATTTTTAGTAATATATATAATAAAAAGTAAAATTTACAAATTTAAATTATTTTATAATAATATAATATAATTTGATCTCACAAAAGGAAAGTCAACAAAAATAATCTTGACACTAAAAAATAAAACATATTATTTTATAGTAATATTTTATTTATTCCATACATATAAATTGTGAGATATCTAAAACATATAAAAAAAATATTAGCTAATTTTAACAATTTATTCTTTTCTAAAATAGATATATGCATGAGATTCAAAATATTATTATATTATTATATGTAATATTTAATCAAACCACACATTAGTTTATTTTTATTGGATTCTATATATATATATATATATTATTATTATTATATACAAAATATATTAAAATCTAACAAATGATCTAAATTAAAAGTAACAAAATAAATCAAAATTTCAATATATTTAGAACAAAAAGATATTATTGTTAAATTCAGAGAATTAGATGCAATATAATAAATTCAAGTGAAAACTAAATAGACTAAATGTTACAACACAAAATCACACGCCTAATTCAAAAGCCTATATTATTATTGGTTTAAATCATACATATAAATTATAAATTATTTAAGTTAAAGTAAAATACTAATAAATTATTGTAATATATTTATTTTTAAAATATCCACCTAGTAGTAATTGTCTAGAAAAAGTATCTATTTCAACATAAACTTTACGCGTCGTGCCTATTCTTTCACGAACTTTGTAGTAGTGCACTGTTCACAAATTTTTTAAAATATTACATGAACTTTACTCGTCGTGTCTATTTCTTGTGAACTTTATAGTAGTGCGTATTTCACACTGAACTAAAAAAAAATTCAAAAAATACTACATGGACTCTCAAAATCGTGCTTATTTATATATTAACTGTTAAAGGTGTTAATCATCTGTTAATTTATCAAAACGACGTCATTTTGAATAAATTCTGTAAAATTAAAAAGAAAATATAGACTCTCAAAATAGTACTTAAATATATTGACTGTCAAAATGTTAGTCATCTTTTAATTTATCAAAAGATTTTATTTTGGATAAATTCTACAAAATTATCCGTCGTTTTATAATTTTTTTTAATTTTACAAAATCTATCTAAAATGACGTTGTTTTTATAAATTAACAAATGACTAATACTTTTGTTTTGCTGGCAAAAAAATACTAACACATTTGACGGTTAATGTATATATATATCAACCGTCAAAGGTGTTAGTCTTTTTTGTCAACAAGTCAAAGTTGTTAATCATATATTAATTTATCAAAACAATGTCATCTTGGATAAATTTTGTAAAACTAAAAAATTAAAAAAACGACGGATAATTTCATATAATTTATCCAAAATAAAGTCTTTTGATAAATTAAAGGATGAATATTACCTTTGACAGTTAATATATACAAGTACGATTTTGAAAGTCTATATTCTTTTAATTTTACATAATTTATTTAAAATGAAGTTGTTTTGATAAATTAACGGATGACTAATACTTTTATCGATTGATATATAAATAAGCACGATTTTAAGAGTCTATATAGTATTTTTTGAATTTTTGTTTAGTTCAATATGAAATACGCACTACTATAAAGTTCGTGAAAGAATAGGTACGACTTATAAATTCATATCTATTCTATTAATTTTGCAGCATGACCTATTGATATTTAGTTGTGTCCAACTATTATTTCAACAATACATATCTTTTTAATTTAATTGCTTTGAAATTTAATCTCTAAATGACCACCACGTATATCCTCATAATAATCAAGAACCATAAATTTGATAACTGCATAATACATCTTAATTAATCAAACATTAAACAGTAATTAAATAAAGCTGCGAATTTGTAGGGGACATCTAAAAATATGTAACTCCCGGTTTTTATTTGTTTCCTGATAATCTTGACCCTATAAAATCTATTTGCTGGATCTAATCAACATTTAAATTGCCTACTAATCGACATATGTTTGATACTATGGGAAAGCGTAACTTTATTGTCGACCAAATATCTCATATATATACATGGGACTTGTAGTTATCAAATCTATAAGATAAGTACTAGAAAGGTGATAAGTATCGTAACAGATTATGTCGATCATATATTCTCGGATCACAACACTCCCCCTTGATCGACACATCCGGTTCAGGGTTCATTCATGCTTTTGATGTTGCCTCATTAAAACCTTTCCAGGAAAACCCAATGGGACAAAACCGTGGATAAGGAAAAAGAGTACAACACATGAACTCCCCCTGATGAATGCATCACTGAAGATCCTTCAGTCGACGCATGCCTATCTGGTGCACGAGCTTCTTGAACACTGATGTGGCTAAGGACTTAGTGAAGAGATCGGCTGAATTCTCACTTGAACTGACTTGTAGCACTTGGACCTCTCCTGCCTTCTGGAGCTCGTGGGTAAAGAAGAACTTTGGAAGAATGTGCTTCGTTCGGTCTCCTTTGATGTATCCATCTTTAAGCTGGGCAAATGCAGGCTGTGTTATCTTCGTATAGGATGGTAGGTGGATCCTTTCCTTTGGTTATACCACAAGTGGTACTGATGTGTTGTGTCATGGATCTCAACCATACACTCTCTCGACTGGCCTCATGCATCGCCAATATTTCTGCATGATTTGAGGAAGTAGCCGCCATGGTCTGTTTCATGGACCGCCAAGATATTGCTGTCCCTCCATGTGTAAAAACATATCCAGTCTGAGATCTACCACAATGTGGATCAGATAGGTAACCTGCATCAGCAAAACCAACTAAACCTTCCTTAGATTGGTTAGTAAACATAAGGCCCAAATCCTTCGTTCCTTGTAGATAACGAAGTACATGTTTTATCCCATTCCAATGCTTTTGGGTCGGACATGAGCTGAACCTAGATAGTAAGTTCACAGCAAAACTGATGTCTGGTCGTGTATGGCCAGCTAAATACATCAGAGCTCCTATGGCACTGAGATATGGCACCTCTGGACCTAGGATGTCTTCATCGTCTCTCTTTGGACCAAATGGATCCGTGTCCGGACCAAGGCTTCTCACGACCATGGGACTGTTTAATGGGTGAGATTTGTCCATATTAAATTTCTTGAGTATCTTTTCTGTATATGTTTCTTGATGCACAAGGATTCCATCTTTTACATATTCAAATTGTAAACCCAAACAAAACTTTGTTTTCCCGAGATCTTTCATCTCGAATTCTTTCTTGAGATATTCAACAGTTTGGGAAATTTCTCCAGATGTTCCTAGGATATTTAAATCATCTACATATACTGCAATGATTACAAAACCCTTATTGAACTTCTTTATGAAAATACATGGACAGACCTGGTCGTTTTTGTATCCTTCTTTCAGGAGATATTCAGATAGTCTATTATACCACATTCGACCTGATTGCTTTAATCCATAAAGAGACTTGTTCAATTTGATACAATGTTGTTCTCGAGAACTCTCTTTGTTTTTCATTTCAATACCATCTGGAATTTTCATGTATATCTCATTATCCAGTGGACCATACAAGTAGGCAGTTACAACATCCATTAACCGCATATCTAGACCTTCTCTTATAGCCAGACTTATTAAAAATCTCAAGGTCGTAGCATCCACCACAGGGGAATAAGTTTCCTCATAATCTATTCCTGGTCTTTGTGAGAATCCTTGTGCAACTAGTCGTGCTTTGTATCTCACAACTTCACCTTTCTCATTTCTTTTTCTCACAAAAACCCATTTGTATCCCACTGGTTTTATATCATGGGGTGTCCGGATGATCAGTCCAAATACACCTCTCTTTTTCAAAGATTCTAACTCCACATTAATGGCTTCTTTCCATTTTAACCAATTTGGTCGTTGCATGCATTCATATATAGATGTGGGTTCTAGATCCTCATTTTCCATCAATTCAAGTGCTACATTGTATGCAAATATATCATCCATGTCGACATGTTTTCTGTTCCATTCCCTTCCAGACATGACATAATTTATTGAGATCTCATTATTGTCAGGAACCTCAGTACCTTGATCCTTGGCGTCCCAAGTTTCTTTTGATGGTACATGAGTTCCCTTTTCCATGTCTAGGGTTTCAAAGGATTCGGATTTCTTTGCACCTTTTCTTTTCCGAACTTCTTTGTCTTTGGAACCTGATGGTCTACCACGTTTTAACTGTGGTTTAGACGTAGTAGCAGCTTGATTATGTCCCTCATGGACATCAAGTCTTATCGGTGCATTGGCAGCTGGTATATATGACTTGGTTACTCTATTTGGGTCAGCAAAGGAATCTGGCAATTTATTAGCTAGCTCTTGCAAATGTATTATTTTCTGGACTTCTAGATCACAATCTCTAGTCCGAGGATCCTGCCATGTTAAGGATGTTTGATTCCATTTTATATCTTTTTCCAGCTTACCAAAATATCCCCCTAATGCTGGATACTTAGATTCATCAAAATGACAATCCGCAAATCTGGCCTTAAAGAAATCACCAGTTGTTGGCTCTAGGTATTTAATAATAGTAGGGGAATCGTATCCAACATATACTCCCATCCTCCTTTGAGGTCCCATCTTTGTTCTCTGTGGTGGTGCTATAGGCACTTGGACTGCACATCCAAAAACTCTTAGATGGGAAATATCTGGCTCATGACCCGTAATTAGTTGGGATGGCGAGTATTTATGCTCACTTGAAGGCCTGAGTCTAATTAACTCGGCTGCATGTAGCACATCATGTCCCCAAGCTGATATTGGGAGTTTGGTATTCATTAAGAGTGGTCGGGCAATCCACTGAATTCTTTTTATAAAAGATTCAGCCAGACCGTTCTGAGTATGGACATGTGCTACAGAATGTTCCACACTTACCCCCATGGACATACAGTAGTCATTAAAAGCTTGGGAAGTGAATTCACTAGCATTGTCAAGACGTATAGTCTTTAAAGGAAAATCTGGAAAGTGTGCTCTAAGTCTTATGATCTGAGCTAGCAACCTCGCAAGTGCTAAATTACGAGTTGATAAGAGACAAACGTGTGACCATCTTGTAGATGCATCAATTAAGACCATAAAATATCTGAAAGTCCCACAGGGTGGGTGTATCGGTCCACAAATATCAACTTGTATTCTTTCCAGAAAATTTATCATTTCCTTATTCACTTTGGCTGGTGATGGCCTAGTGATTAATTTCCCTTGTGAACATGCTTCACATGTGAGGTATTTAGGAATAACTCTTTTATTTTTCCAATTGTGGCCATTTGATTTTGTTATGATTTTTCTCATCATCACTGATCCGGGGTGACCCAACCTGTCATGCCAAAGAGTGAACTCTTCTTTGAGTTCTTTGTTCATCACGGCATTAGCCTCAACCAGACTAGTCTTAACATAGTAAAGTCCAGTCCCACATGCTGGTATAGTCTCAAGGACTCTTTTATTGCCTTGGGTGATATTATAAATCTGAAGAAATTCTTTATTTCCTTCACCCTTGGTTTCAACATGAAAACCATTGAGTCTTATGTCTTTGAAACTTAACAAGCTCCTATTAGAGCTAGGTGAGTACAATGCATCATCTATCTCTAGATGTGTACCATTAGGCAATAAAATGCATGCTTGGCCGTAGCCTTCGATTAGATTAGCTGTACCAGCTATGGTTGTGATGTCGGCTGTTTTATTAATCAGGTTTATGAAGTATCGTTTGTCTCTCAGGATGGTATGGCTGGTGCCACTGTCTACCACAAATGAGTCCATTCCACTTTTCATTCACTACAAGAAAAACTGCATATATCCACAAATCGGCAACAAAAAATTTGTGGCTAAAATTTTTTAGTCACAAATAACCACAAAATAGCAACAAACAAAATTTTGTGTCTATCACGTAGATATTTGTAGCTAAATAGTTACAAATTATGTTTCGTAGCTATTTGAAGAAAGTTAGCCACAAATAATCACAATTTATTTTGTGGAAATTAATATCTACTAATAGCTACGGTAGAAATTGTGGAATTAAGTAGACACAATATAATTTATAGCTATTCACAGAAAACTGAAACCCTAAATATTTCCTAAACTCTAAAATTTTATATTTTTAAAGAATTAAAAAAGAATATTTATTTGAAAAAATCCAACACTAAAATAAAATTCACAATTTGTAGATACAATAAAAATTATCACAAAAATTTCAAATATAACTAGTTTTCCAAACTCTAAACCTTAAATAGAAATATAAGTAACATATATATTCTCTATCATGAAATTGAAATCTATTAACTTAAAATAAAACCCCTGTTATGACTCTTAACCACATTCTAGGCCATGACCTATCTCACGTTTCATATATACTCACGTTTCAAACTCTATCTCGTTCTTTAAGCCAAACCCCAAAATCTATCATCACATACATACTCTATGAATACCCTAAACCTCTAAACATCAAAGACAATTCTTAATTTTTTTTTATCATTTATCATAAACTCTAGAGAATTGTTAAAGTTTTACCATTATGTAAATCAAATGTCATCAAATAATTTTATAAACAGTGTTGAATATAAAAAAGTTGTTTATCATAATCTACAACACAAATCTTAATTAAATGAAAAGAATACAAATATAGCTACTATTAAATACACACCAATTCATAGTAATCTGAAAATCTATAAGTTTGACCACCAAATATGTTTCCCGGGCAAATTATAAATCAGGGGGTAAATGAAAATTTGGGGGGAAATAATTAAATAAATAAAACTCTTAATTCTTATTGGTCGAATCAAGATGGCAGGGATCACGCACCACTTCATATCCACCGTCTATGACATTTGATTCAATGGTTAGATTTAACCAATCTTGTTTTTCTTTTGTTCCTTTTATCTTCTAATAGTATGTTTCTTCCTCTCTCTCAGATCTAACCAATCTCTCTATTTCTCTTTCTCCCAGATTCATCCAATTCGTTTCTTCTTTCTTCAACGCTACCCAGCTCTCTCCTTCTCTTCCGTCAATGCTACCTATCTTCTTCTCATTCTCACTCCAGTCTTCAAACCCCACTATACTACTTCTTCCTCTGTAATTCTCAAAAGCAAACATGCAATATACTTCCCATTTTCTCTCTTGCACGTCGACATCTGCTCACCTTTTTCGATTGAGTTCCTGAAACTCCCGTCACAAATCCCGTGCTCGGCGAATGGTTCTCGCCACGCCAAAACTCCACTGTCACAGCTGCTTGAGATTTTGGTTGGAGAAGAGCCGATCTAGGAAGAGGAAGAAGAAGAGGAGCGAGAGGAAGAAAGAATCGGTGGTGCTCACCGTCAACTCGAAGCAAAGAAGCGGCGCGGCGGAGAAGATGATGAACAATTTTTTTAGGTTTAGCTTTTTTTGGTTTATTCTTTTTTTTAATAATTTGTTTTAGCTTTTGTAATTAATTTGATTTAGTCAGTAAATGGTTTAATTTGTAAACTGACATTAATCTATAAATAATTTGTTTTCGTAAATCAGTTTATTATATATAAAAAATTAGTATAGCATTCATATTTTATATTCGACCACAACAAAAAGCATAAATACTTTATATTTTTATTCATAATTTATTTTGGGATTTGTGATTTTATTATTTGAAAATAAAACATTTTTTACTATTAAGAATATGGTTTTTCGTGGCTAAAATAGCTACAAAGATCATTTGCTGCTATTTGTGGATATTAGCTACAAATATCATTTGTGGCTATGTCGTAGAAAGAAAGCCACAAAGAGCAGCATTCAACTGATATCCACAAGCTCATACTCAACGAATTATATTTGTGGCTATTTGTAGTTATAAGTCAAATAGCCACAAAAACCAATCAATAGCCACAAAATTTATAGTGGCTATTACCAGATTTTCTTGTAGTGATTCTTTGATCTCGGAAGGGTTGATCGGTCTCGTCGTCGAGGCAGTACTGGTTCGTTTCTTCTCGCCGAAGATCACTTCTCGTCACGAGCAGCTTCTCCGTCTCAAGCAGCTTCTCGTCAACGAAGGAGGCTTTTTGGCTATTAGCTAGGGTTTCTAAGAACAAACGAGCTGATAACGTGTTTGATACTATGGGAAAGCGTAACTTTATTGTCGACCAAATATCTCATATATATACATGGGACTTGTAGTTATCAAATCTATAAGATAAGTACTAGAAAGGTGATAAGTATCGTAACAGATTATGTCGATCATATATTCTCGGATCACAACAACATCAATTTTTTGTAAGTTAAATAAATATGATTAAGGTGAAGGATAGCTACATAACGTTAGTTTTGTCGATCTGTGTTGCTAATAATATGGATTATATACATTTTACATTAGAAGCAAATAATATAAATCCACTTCGATCCAGTAAACTTAAAATTACTTTTATTTTATAATCAAAAATCCAAACAGTAAATGTATATATGTAATAAAGTATGAAATATAAAAACTTGAAATTTATAGAAATAAAAGTATTTAAAATAACAAAATAGGTTTCTATTTTATAATCAAAAATCCAAACAGTAAATGTATATATGTAATAAAGTATGAAATATAAAAACTTGCAATTTATAGAAATAAAAGTATTTAAAAAAAAGGTTTCGAAAACAAAAATACGCATTTTGATTATAAAGAATATGAATTAATGTAAAGAATAGGCTTACTTAATAATTACAGAATAATTTGGCATAATAACTAAATTAAATATATAAAAAGTTTTTAAAAATTTAAAATGTTCAAATGAAATTAATATACTTAAATTAAGAGTATAAAATTAATATACATAATATATATATATATATATATATATATATATATATATATATATATATATATATATATATTTAACATAATATATTAAAAACTATTTTTCACATTTTTAAAACATTTGTTCGGTCTTCGAGGCGGGTTGGATCTGATATTGGTCTCCAAATATAACACTTTAAAAACCGTTTGAGTATATATAACATGTCTAATAGAGTATGAATCTTTGATTTTCGGGTTGATTCCGAATCATTTTTTGTACCAATAATTTGACTAATTATGTTAGGTATCTACTAAGAAAATATAATATGTTGTAAAAATTAGGAATAAAGTTTAAAAAAATATGAAATGTAGCACAAGTGTATAGCTATGCAATTTGACATATTTAATATAATTACCAAATATTATATTAAATTAATATTAATATTAATATTAATATTAATTTTAAACACAATATGAATAAAAACACATATATGACTAAAAATATGATTACAAAAAAAAATTAAAATATAAAAATTAAAATTTTCAAAACAAATTAAAACAAAAATATACCCGCCCTTTGAAGGGCGGATCAAAATCTAGTAGTATTTTAAAATTTTTGTTTAGTTGAATGTGAAATAACGTATTACTACGAAATTTGTGAATGAAAAGGCACAACTCGTATGACGTTGAGATAGTCACTTTAAGCTAACTAGATTCGTTCTCCGCGCTACGCGCGGAAAAGTGTATTGATAATTTATTTGCCGATCATATATTTCAATATTTGTGTTCGGAATGAAATTGTTCTATTTCTCAAAGCAATAAGAAAGTCGGTGAATTATTTAGGAGTGTTCAATCTAGGGGTTGCTCCGCCCTACGGACGGTTGAGTTTACGTTAAAATTATTTTATATAACATTTTAGAGATTATTTTAAATTAAACATGATAAAAATCATATTGTAATTTAATTTAACTTTGTTAATTTTAGTTGGAAGAACCACTAATGTTTTCTAAAAGAAGACAAAATTCAAATTACAATTTTAAAAATGTAATGGTTTATATTTTTTTGATTTTTATTTCACTTTGATATAATCGAAGAAATCTAAAGTTAGAATACATAATACATTTTTTCATAAGAGTTTCAAATTATAAAATTATCAATCTAATTAATTTTCTCACGATGATAAACTAATCCATCTCCAAGATAAATCAACTGAGAATATAAATGTCATGTGATAAAATTATAAAAAGTAATATTTTAAAATACTATATAAATAGTTTCATTAATTTCATAGATAATAAATAATATATTTTATTTAACGACAAATGATATTTATAATATATGTCTGTTTCAATTTATAATGAAATGTGATTTAACTTTTAGTGTTTGAGCAGAAGACTCTCTTAGCTAAATCATGAAGCCGAAAAAATACAATCCTCACAGAAGTAATACTTGCATTTGGTGACAAATAGAGCCATGAAAGGCTCTTTGCATATGAAGCAAGCAAAGGGGAATGTACATCTGTCTTTGTAGCTATTGTTGTTAGTATCATCATTATCCTCATCTTTAATTCCCATATCTTTATTTCTCTTCATAACTCTCTCTGTCTTTTCCCACTCTTTTTCTATCCTCATCCCAGTTTGTAATCTCCATTGTGATGCAAGACTTACATCCATCTCCATATCTGCACTTTCCGTTTTCTTTGATCCTTACAAATGTTTGGCTAGCAATCAAATCTCGATGAGATACAATGAGAAGAAGCTTTTAATGGCCCGGGTAAGCCTTCAACTACTTCGTCATATATTGTATGATGATCAGATTCATGCTATACATAGTTGTACGATTTCCTCAATTTTGAATTTATGATAATCATAATTATGTCTTCTTATTTCACATTGTCCAAAAAGACATCACTTTTCGACTTCATCAACAATTTTTATTTTAATATAATAATGCAATCATGCTTGAATATTGTGTAATCACTAATAATTTAACCACTTTGTCATTAACTAATCTTGCACATTTGCTTTTTCTTTCATTATACAAAAAATATATGTCCAATATCAATGGTGCTTTTTTTTAAAGAAACAATACATCGTTAAAAAAACAATTACGCGCTGAATGTTGTTTGATATATAATGTGCGGTTTTTCTAGGACAATAACTTTCAATCTAGGATACAATTTGATGATCACGCAAACCACTTATCCAGTCGATCATATATTATTGTGGACACTGTACTTCTTTCTTGACCAGCCACAATATTTCGTTGAGCTCTCTACATATATCAAAAAATAACGGAGTCTCAAATAGGTATCAGATACAATATCTTTGATTACTCAGTTTTGTGAAACATATACATATTTATCTCAAATAAGCGAAATACAAAGAATACAATGCAACGAAAGTTTTCAAAGATCATCTTGCTGTTCAGAAACTCTATATCAGATTTGTTCATCTACTTCTCTGGTCGTTTATCCTGTCACTGCGAGCAGTGCCATATCCTCTTCATCAGCTCTAACATCCTTAATCCTTGAAAGCTCTTATTATTTCTCTTCTTGCTGCTCTAGTGATAATAAAAAGTCCGTTTAATAAAGATCCTTATATCTCTTAATCTTGGAGGTGCTTTGACTCCTACAAACAACAAAAAGCAAGAGCCAGAAGGTTTTTATATAAGTTTTTTTCGTCTGACAGTCTCGGTCTGAGTCATGGCATACAAACCCATGATGCCTGCTGGGAATAAAAAGAATCAAGATCAAGACAACTCTGAGTACGTGCTCTCTTTTTTCTGGAGAAAATAGAATTAAGAACATACCTGATTTTTGGTCATGGAGTGGAAACTGATGAGTTGATCAGACATGTTAGTAGCTTGATGAGAAACCCAAGAATAGTGATCAGCAACAACTGCATCCCAATCCATTTAGTAAGAAACAATTCCTGACATATAAAACACACAGAATTAACTATATATTAATGGACCAATGCTGTTAAGGAGATACATATATAAGCTTAGACGGCTAAACAAACTAAATCACTTGGACTAAAACCAGTGATATATTCATAATTAAAAAAAAAGTATGCAGTGTGCAGTGTGCAGTATAGGGATGCATATTAATTAAAAAAAGTTTAAAATCACACAAAGAAGGAGCAGAGACCTTAACAACTTGGTGGTGTGGAAAACTGTAGCAGTCCCTAGAAGCTTGAACTCAAGCCATTTATGAGCGTATAGAGCTGAAATCAGGCAGAAATAAATACCAACAAAAGGAAAAAGATCTGTCGTTAGATATGATAGGGACCAACCCAAAAAAGATAACAAAACATCAAAACTCTGATCATATGGTTGTAACGAAAACACTCCGGGATTTCTAAGCAAGAGTAAGGATATATGTTTAGAGAATAACCTATCATAACTCTAAATTAAAACAGAGAAGACAGAGATTCTCAACAGATACTTTACGTCACGGTGAACAATCTTCTATGAATGAAGGTGACTCAACCTGAAAAAGCAACAGAGTTTTTTAAAAGATGCTTCTTCTTAATAAAATCACTGTCAGAAAAGGGAAGGATGCTAATACCCCCTAGCGAGGTCAAGAGCGAGCTGAACAACAACACTAAATGCTAACTTTCTTCTTCTGTTCTTGATCAAGAAGGATTTCAAAGCACCACCTTGAAGTTATTCAACAACAACACAACATATACTGTTTGGCATTGCTAGTGGACCACTCTCTGTTTGTAGTTGTAAACATGATGCACCCATTGTAGCTCCTATGAACTGCAAATTTCAAATGATATCCTCACCATCAATATCTGACAGTGATTGTAAGAAAAGGGTAACTGCATAAGTAAAATATGTACCTTAGTAACATTTGGATGGTCCAGTTTATGCCAAACAGCAACTTCCTGAGCAAAATCTGCCTTCAAAGACACAATCTCAGCTTCTGATGTATGCCCTTCCTCACCCCAATCAAGCAGCTTCACTGCTCAGTTTTACCACAATTATTAGCTCAATTTAATTACAGTAATAAAGCTTCTTTAAATATTTGCATTCATGGAATCTATTAGCCATTCATCCCCATTTTTTCTCCTTAAATTAAATTCTTGAAAAAGAGAGATTGGGACAACAACAGCTGGAATCACATGAAAGAGATCCACAAAGCAAGAATCATAATTAGCCAAGTAGGCCTTTCTAGTAGCTGAAAAAACTTAAACCCGTGTCGGCTTCACCGAGATCACAAGAGTCACCCACTAACGAAATAAACTAAATTTATTTAGCAAACTTAATCAAAGCTTTTTTTTTCTTTTTTTTTTCTTCCAGAAATGGATGAATCTGAAAAGCAACTTTTTGTTCAAGTAAAAAGCTGTAAGAAAAAACCAGAAACAGCGACAGAGTACGGCTCAATGTTGTAACTTAAAGTAATCTGATTTAACTGTAAGACTAAAAGTCTCAAGTAAACAACACTTTACAGTTACTAAATCATATAATCAAAAGGGGGAATACTTAGTGATGGAAGATAAAACGACGGTTAGGTGACTCACCGGCGACATCTTGACCGTCGTAGACACCACGAAGCTCTGTTACTGAAAAATTTAGGGATGTTGTCGTGGGCAAAAAAACCCGACCCGGCCCGAACCCGAATAAAACCCGCCCACGAAATACCCTAAACTAAAAAACCCGAAAAAAACCCGGTATCATTAGGGTAACCCGCGAAAAACCCTAAAAGTTTAGGGTTACCCACGGGTACCCGCAAAAAATCATATTTCTGTTTTTTTTTTAGTTTTGTGTTTTTGTATTTAAACCTTTATAGTTTTAAATTAAATTTATATGTATTGAATATATTTATAATCATGTTTTGTATACAATTTGATTAATTGTCCATTTGCATATTTATTTTCTGTAAATAATAACAAATAGCTATAGTGTGATCATAGAATCACGTGTTCCACACGCAGTATTGCATTTTGTCCTTTTTAAATGTTTTCTCTTACAGAATGGCAAAACTGTAAATACTTCTTCTTCTTCCTTTAGTTATCGATTAAGCTTTCTGCAATTTCTACCATGGCTTATAACTCTCAGATCTAACATCTTTCACACTCAAATGTTGCTTTTCTTATTGTTTCTTCATCAAATATGTAGATTTCACATCTAATTTTCGAATTTCAAGCATCAAACGCTAAAAAAATTGGGTAAAAGTCAATATAAAAACGTCGTTTCCAATTACTTTTAAAAGAAAAAAAACCCATAGGGTACCCGAACCCGATAGGGTAAAACCCGAACGGGTAATTTGTAAGTCGAGACCCGCCCGAAATGAACCCGCGAGATTTGAAACCTAAACATACGGGTTTTGGGTTTAAAATTTTAATAGGGTTTTGGGTACCCAATGGGTTTTTACCCATTGTTAACATCCCTGCTGAAAATTCATTCCAAAAGCTAAAGTCTATTATTTCACTCTTAACATCTGTGAACTCACATGTTTTTATCCCTAACGAAATCAGAGACTTGTTAAAGCTTCAAGTTTTTTTTTTGTTTCACCAGCAATTCTATCCCTAGTGATTTGCGAATCTTGTCACTAAAGGTCTCGCCATTAAAAATCTCTCCGGTAAACTTCTGACGTCGAACGGAAACCTGAAACATGTTCAGAAAACAGTTAATCAGTCAATGAGGTTGAGAGATAACACTGAAAAGAGTTGTAAAGATGTTCTTCGAGAACATTCTTAAACGTTTGATCAAATTCAAAGATCGATTCTAAGAGAGATCAGAATATAGGGTTTTGGTTTGTAGACATGAAAGGGGGAAAAATATACGAAAGGGGAAAAAATATATGAAGAAGGAGAAAAAGAAGGAGGTGAAACGTATTCATTAAGACGATATTGAAGAACTCCATTGATTGATGACAAATAGGCTCAGTAACAGTGAATGTATGAAGAGGAAAGGAGAAGATGATGACAAATAGAGTTATACTGGCACCGTAGTATCCACCTATCCAACCAGTCATTCTGGTCAATAGAAGCGGCACAAACAGATTCTTGGGCATGGAAAAGAATTCTCAAATTGAGACCTCTAGCGATTCAATTCTGCAAGTCAGTTTTAGGAAATGGAGAGACTACCAGCTTCTGGTTCGACTCTTGGACCCCATTCGGTCAGCTTATCAATCATATAGGTCCCTTGGGACCAAGAGCGCTTAGAGTAAGAAGGGATTCATCGGTCTCGGATGCAATCAGCGGATCGAATTGGAACTTGCCTCATCCACGATCACAACAGGAAGTTGATCTACACTCTTATCTCACCACTATAACTCTACCATTACCTCATGATATTCTTGATGTTTATGAATGGATTGCTGGTGATTCTCCTGCTTCTGTTTTCAGTGCATTTGATACATGGGAAACCATAAGACCGAGACAGGAGATCCAAGACTGGCACGACGTGGTGTGGTTCAAGGGAGCGCTACCTAAGCACGCATTCACCATGTGGATTGCTAACTATGACAGGATGCCGACAAGAGCAAGGCTTGCATCATGGGGTCTGCCGATCTCACCACTCTGCGCCTTCTGCTCCAAAGAACCAGAAACTAGGGACCATTTGCTGTTGACTTGTGACTACAGCCGAGAGGTGTGGAGTTACATTTTTGGAAGATGCTTACCGTCAACCAGGCTTCTAACAGACTGGGCAGAGCTTTTATCATGGATACGAGCTCCGCGCTCTAAGAGCACCTCACTGCTGAGGAGACTAGCAACTCAAGCACTGGTGTTTCACATATGGAAACAGCGTAACAACCTGACGCACAACCTTGTTTCCATCCCGGCGGCGACGGTTTTCAGAAACATTGATAGAGAGCTGAGAAACATCATCTCCTCTAGGAAGGACTTTAAAAGTTTCAGAAACCTTATGACCAAGTGGCTGTCTTAGGCCTCTAGCAATTTGTTTTCTTCTTATGCATCACCTTGTTTTTTCTTTCTTTTTGCCAAGTTTGATGCAAACATAAGATTTTACCTTGTAACTTCTTCTCTTCATATATGATATTTACCTTTTAGCAAAAAAAGAAGATGAGGACAAAGGAAAGAGACGATATAGTTTCAAAACGGCGTATATCGTAAGATAACATTAATCTAAGTCCATAACATTAACTGGGCTATGTTTTACGAAGCCCAACAGAGAAATGCGATTGAAGTCCAACTGATTTGATTTAAGTGATGAATCTGACATGGCAATTTTCTCTTCTCTGATTGGTTTGAATTAAATCGCTGATGTGGACATGCTCTCCTTTGATCTTATTAGCTTTTTAGTATAGTATATACTAGGACCGGCCCGCCCTACGGGCGGAATAATAATTTAAAAAGTTAGAGTAAATATTTTATATTTTTATATTTGTTTTTTATTTTAAAATGTTTTTGTCCAGTTTCATTCTCTTTACAATTAACTAAATTTTTACTTACAATTAATAAGATTGTTTATTTGGAATTTTATTCTGTTTTTATTTTGATAGTATAGAATTGCCGATTTATTTGTTTAATTTGAAGTTATCTGGTTTTATATATGCTCTTACATTATTTTATATCATGTGTCTCTTATCGACTATATAACTATATGTTTTATTTTTCACAGTTGTGAATCTTTTTTATTGTTTTTTAGCATTCTTCACATAAATAACTTAAATTATCTATTTTATATCAAAATTATTCATTTTTATTTTTATATTTTTTACTTCTGTATTTTATTATATTTTCGTAACAATTATTTTTGATTTTTATTATCTATTAATTTTTTGTTGTGATCTTATTTTCGTAGAAACTTTTTTTAATCTATTAATTTTTCCTCAATCATTCCACTTGAGATCACTTCAATCTGAATCAACCAGAGCAAAATTAAAGTTTAGAACTTTTAATATCTCATGTTTTTATAGGTCTTTAGCATGTCCCTAAAGTTCATATAAGTCATTTTAGAGAGCATTTTAAATACTAATTTTACTCTTTTTAAAAACATCTATATCATTAAACTGTGAAAAGTGCCGATCTGTAGAAAAAGTGCCAATCTGCACGGTTGTTCCAAAAAAAAAGTGCATACATTTGTACATTTGCATGTAACAGGATTTTATTGCACATTTAAGAAGTTTTGGCCGAAAATCGAGGGTCAATCTGCACGTTTTATGACTTTGGGGTCAAACTGAAAATAAGCAAAAGCCAACGCACCATTATGCAAATACACGGAGGGCCAGATTGCAACATTAAAAGTATGGAGTTTAATTTAAGAAGATATTTCTCAATTTCAATAAAGCTGGGGTCAAAGAGTAAATAGCTAAAACTTTAATGGCTAGATGTGCAAATTATCTAAAATCCACCATTGGAGAGAACGAGCTTTCCCTTCCCCAAACTTGAGGCTGATTCCGATAATGGCAATGGCTGAGAGCACGACGGAGAGCTGATACGGCCTGGATGAGAATCCCGTGGTGGATCAAAGCCGCGGAGATGGAGACTTGACGCCATGGAAGAAGCTTGGTCGCGGTGAAGCTCCGAGACGGTGAGGTTGAAGACGATTCGACAGGGACAAATCTGGCACTGAGAAGTGACCGCGGGCGACCGCTTCGGAGTAAGAGAGACCGCGTTTTCTTGGCAGAGATTCGTAGATTGGAAACCACTCGAGACGGACCACAACCGCGAGTAGAAGAAGCCGCTCGGTAAGTCGGACAAAGTTGAAAGCTTCAGAGCAGCTTGACAAAACGGGTTGGTGAAGTCGCCGTCATGAGTGTGAGCTAGAGATTAAACGATACGGTAGGTTATATCTGGATCGTCATCGTCTCCGCTAAACGAAAGGATACGAAGAACACAAACGCATTCAACGGATTGACCTAGGGTTTGCGCGTACTTACTATTCGACGGGCCGCAATAAACAAATGATAATAAACCTAAAAATGCAAGTCCAGACGGAACACAAAACCAAGACGCATCGTTTCATTAAAGATGACACGTGTCGAATGCTCAGCGACCGAATTTCTTATGTGGCATCTGACGTGTTAGCAGGAGAGAACCAGCTCTTTTTTATAGTAATAGATATTGATTCCCGATGTGGTAAATACACTTTACTAGCGGGTACTACATGGAAGTTTCGATATTTACAATACGGAACACAAAATTAGAAGTATTTCCTTAAAAACCCTTCAGAGATATTTTGATTTTCAAAATAAAAATCCGTCGAGACTTCGGATTCCCTCTCGCGCCCTTGTCTCGTTATCATCTTCCCAACGTCTCTACTCTCTCCTCTCTCCCTCCCTCTCGTTCTAATTCACAGCGATGGAGGAAACGGACGACTCGGAAATCGAATCGCAGGTATCTCCGATTACATTATCTGATTTTGCTGTTCGTCTCGCCTGAGAATATCGGATGTTATGTCGTTGTGATCCAAGTTGATATCTAGCTTCGCTAATTTACGATTTCGAAGATTCAAAATCTGTTTCCGGCTTCGATTTACACCGATCTCGATTGTAGAGAGCTTGACGAAACCCTAGTCGCTCCTGTTTGAACCTAGATTAGCCTAATCGGGACTCTAATTGTTGCGTCGAGTTGAAAAGTTTGCATTGCAGATCATTGGAATCATTCATACTTACACTGCTGTTTATTTCAATTGCAATGCAGGTTTATATGGCTTGCATTCAGCACGGTCGTCGGTTAGTAATTTAACTTCACATTCTTGTTTTTAGATGAGAATATTATTGTGAAAATATGCTAAGAGAGTTAACAATTTGTCAATTATATCTGAGTGAATGCTTATGTGATTCAGTGGCTTCTTTTGTTAGCTGGTTATCAGATGGAGAAACTCATTTTAGCTTACAAAATCTCTTATTTTATTCCAGTGTTGGAGTTTCTTACTACGACTGTAGTGTACGCCAGCTTCATGTGCTTGAAGTTTGGGAGGAAGATTGCTCTGATTTTACTCTGATCAATATGGGTATGGATTTTCAATACGATATGAAATTGAATCTTTACATGTAGTAGTTGCCTGTATGCAATTCCATGTATTGATCTACTATCACACTTTAGTGGAAAGTTTGAGTCAAGCAGGTTCTTGATTTACAGCTACTTTTTCGCAGTTTTTGTTCTGCTACACTTGTCCTCGTCTCATTAGGTATTTGTTCGCTTCATTTGTGTTGGTTGTATTTCTTCAGTTAAATATCAAGCGAAGCCATTGGTCATTTACACAAGCACTAAAAGTGATGAATCCTTTGTATCTGCTCTACAGAAGAGTGGTATGGCGCCATCTATTTTTTTTTGTGATTGTATGGGCCCTATAATTTATGGTCTTGCATAATTATTTGATTCTGCAGATGGAACTGACGAGGATACCACGGTGAAGCTGGTAAAGAGCTCAACATTCAGCTACGAGCAAGCGTGGCACAGGTAAAGAAAGTGTAACCAGTTCCCTTTATTTGCGGTGGTTTCGGTTAATCAGATGACATGATGAATCTAGTAGGAAACTGGTTCCTGCAGTTCTAGTCATAATAGCCTACTTGACTCATAATATCTGTTGTTTTACAATGATTGTTACCCCAATATTCTGTAGGCTGGTATATCTTCGAGTAACAGGAATGGATGAAGGGTTGAACATCAAAGAACGGGTTTGTTATGTAAGTTACAGAAAGGAAATGATAATTTTTTTTAAACTATGGATTCTCTTTAATCCCACTGTATAACGTGCTCATTCTTAGTATAGAGTTTATTCGATGCCACAATGTAAACAGTTTGGCATCGTCAGTAAATTCTCTGTGTAAAGCAAAACAAATCTAGCTGTTAGTCTTCCAACTAACTTAATAATTGGTGACGTAATTGATTTCTTCATGATCTTGTTAATTGCAGCTGAGTTCTATGATGGACGTAGGCAGTGAAGTCCAAGTTCGTGTTAGTGGGGGTCTTCTTGCTATATTAGAAAGTGAGCGAATTGTAGATACCCTGGAACAAAACGAATCTGGGACTGCGTCAATTGCAATTGACTCAGTCATGGAAGTACCATTGTATCCTTCAATGTTTCTGTTCTGTTTCTTTTCATCTTGGTGAAAATATTTTCCTAAATTATGGGATGGTAGTGCTGCCTGAAAATCCTTGACAATTGTTTCCTTAGGAACAAGTTTCTTAAACTTGATGCAGCTGCTCACGAGGCTCTACAGATATTTCAAATAGATAAACATCCAAGCCATATGGGCATTGGCAGGGCAAAAGAAGGGTAAATGGCTAAATGGTTCAACTGTTGAATGTTATATTTTCTTCTTCTTTGCCTTATGAATGATCTTCAATAATTCTTTGAAATGAAGGTTCTCGGTGTTTGGCATGATGAATAAGGTTTGCTTTCCTTGCATTGGGCATTCTAGGTTTTGCTCCTTGTATATATGATTTAACTTACCTGGCCTATTTCAGTGTGCCACACCAATGGGTAGACGGCTTTTAAGGTAATAAATCTGAATGGTAGGTATATAAAAACTTTCCTGTGATCTTAAGGTATCAGTTTCGTTCTCTCTATTTCAGAAGCTGGTTTATGAGGCCAATTCTGGATCTTGAAGTGTTAGACCGTCGTCTCAATGCTGTATCCTTTCCCTTCGCCTTATGTCACGTAGAATAGGAGTTAGCAATCAATAAGAAAGAAGAGAAACAAAGGACAAAATTTGAAGTCTGCTTAAGCCTTATCAGCATAAAAAACGATCACCATTTATCCTGAATGAGAAAAAAGATTTTGATTGCTTATTGAGAAGTTTCTCTTGACTGTATGAGATTTCCTTTTTCATATCTTCTGTAGAGCTGATGACATCTTTGCGGGAGACACTGAAATCTGTGAAGGACATTCCCCATTTGCTCAAGGTAAGAAGGTATCCGTATTCTGTATATAATGTATATTCGTGGCAGCATAAGCCTATTTGCTTCAGTCATAAGAACATGTGAAACAGATTCTTGAATTAGAAACTAATAGCACAGAGAATACTTTCCATATAGCGTGTGGTGTATATGTTAATTGTTAATTTGTTGGCAGAATCAGTGTTCTCTTGCATGCCTTATGTGTTCTTATATCCCAATTCTGTACATTCCTTTTTTGGGTAAACATTTGATTTTGCTAAATACTGTATCTCATTCTTATGTGAAAACAAGAAATTCAACTCCCCGACGACCCTGTGTACCAGTAATGATTGGACAGCTTTTATGAAGGTAGTCTCTCTTGTCTCACTCTACGATCAGCTTTCATATCTCCTCTCACTTATTGATTGCAGGCTTTCTTATATTATTTTCCTTCACTACACTCTCACCACTCTATTCATTAGTTTTTTTCTAAAAGTGGACTCTGTAACCAGAGTTCCTATGAAGTCTTGTCGGGTAGATCCTAGCTGCAATATTGACGGAATCATACAAAATAGTTTCCGAAGATAATGCGCTCTTTTTGTGTGCATTAGAGTATAGGTGCGCTCTTGCACGTGAATAAGATATTTGAAGTTGGAATCTCAGAAAATCTCCGAGAGCATATGAGACGCTTCAACTTAGACATTATTGAGAAGGTTACTAATATTTCTTATCAAGAAACAGCTTATGAAGCTTTAAATGCTATTTTCTCAGTCGTTATCCGATTGCATGGTTGTTTTGCTAAGTTCTCTTGCGATTTTGCAGGCCGACTTATGTATCAGCACAGAGCTAGATTATGTATATGATTTGGTCAGTTGATTTTACACTCTGTCTCTTTCATTCCATTATAATCGGTAGTATCTTCTTCAAATTAACATCTCTCTTTTCCTCTCCCTGGAGAACTACAACCTTTATATATGATTATGTTGTTTATAAATGGGAATGAGACCATCCATATGAAACATTTTAAGGTGGCAAAAATTCTTAAGTTTCAATTCAAAGTTATTCAGAAGTTGGATATTCGTTTAAACAAATTCAGAAGGCCTCTGAGTGAGAGATGCGTAAGATATGTGAAACAATCATGACTAATATTGCAGTTACAATGGACTTAATTCCGCAGGTACTTGGAGTCATTGATGTAACTAGAAGCAAAGAGAAGGGTTATCAAACATTGGTTAAAGATGGATTCTGTGCTGAGGTTATTTTTAGAAATTGTTTTCGTTCAGGCTGTCATATCTCTGATTTTTCTTCAAGTAATTCATTTCTTGTGTTTACCAGTTGGATGAGCTGAGGCTAATATACGAAGAGTTGCCGGAATTCCTGCAAGAGGTTATTCTATGTGATAATTTCTGTTAGTTGATAATTGAAGTAAACTCGTTTGGATGATTCCAATTTCCAACAGGTTTCATCGATGGAGTTAGAACACTTTCCTCATCTGCATAAGGAGAAGCTCCCTCCTTGCATCGTCTATATTCAACAAATTGGTGGGTCTGAAGTTTCATGATTTAGTTCTCACATACGTTCTATACAGTGCGTTGTTATATACTTAAAATTTAGCTAGAATGATTTTCTAAACATAATTGCCTTTTAGGAACTAAAAATCATTCCTAACAAAAGTGAGATACAGTTGCACAAATTCAATTTTCTTGGAACCTATATGCCCTGGGATTACCAGTTCAACTATGGTGACTTATGCTTCTAGATTTCTAGATAGCCTTTCAAGTTATGATGTGTCATTTAAGAAATCACGACCATGCGTCTTTATTCACACTCTGTTAACAGTCGTTCTTTTATGTAAACGAGTATATAACTTTTCCGTTGATTTGCCTGTTCCGCAGGGTACCTCATGTGTATTTTTGAAGAAAAGCTTGATGAAACTGCACTTCATAGGCTTACCGAATTTGAATTTGCGGTACATTGTGTTTGTGTTAAAAGATTTTGGAATTAATAGTTTGGACGCTATGCATATATGTCACTAGGAAGTATAACTTTCTTATCTACAAATATCTATTGTAATTAGTTCTCTGATCTGGATGGAGAGACTCAGCGATTCTTTTATCATACTCCAAAGACAAGAGAGTTAGACAACATTCTTGGAGATATCTACCACAAAATTTTAGGTATGTTCTCCGTGCTAGTTAATTGTTTACATGGCACAGTGCGTTTTGCGTAAGATGATGTAGTATTTTTTTTTACAAAACTTGCTGACAGATATGGAGAGAGCAATTATAAGGGACTTGCTGTCGCACATACTTTTGTTCTCGGCACACATGTTGAAGGCAGTAAATTTTGTTGCAGAACTTGATTGGTAATCAATATTCCAAAAACTACTGATATCCCCTTTCATTCTAGCCTTTCCTATTCCCCTGTTCGAGAAATATAAACGTTTTCATGTTAACTGATTGGCTGCCTAATGATTAGTAACTAATAAATATGTATTCTTCTTGGCATTTGTAGCATTTTATCGCTGGCTTGTGTAGCCCATCAGAATCACTACGTAAGGCCTGTTCTGACAATGGAATCATTGCTTGATATTCGAAACGGAAGGTGAAGTTGACTCTTTTAGCTTCATTTATGTCTTATTATAAGTAAACTCTTAACAAAAACTTGTATCCGTAAATATCTATACTGGATGCAGGCATGTTTTGCAGGAAATGGCGGTGGATACATTTATTCCGAACGACACTGAAATCAATGATAACGGTGAGCTGATTGTTTATATGTGTTGACTGTACAGACATAACTTGTGAACTAGTCTGTGTTCATCACCTGATTGCAAGCGTTTCCTGCCTCAGGTCGAATTCATATCATTACCGGTCCTAATTACTCAGGAAAGAGCATATATGTAAAGCAGGTCGGCTTTACTAAGTCATGTTTCACTTCGTCCAATGAATGTGTAGATCATCACCATGAATTGGCAACTCAAGTCGAGCATTCTTTCGGGCTTGCTATTTCCAGGTGGCTTTAATTGTTTTCCTATCCCATATTGGAAGCTTTGTACCAGCAGATGCTGCAACTGTTGGTTTAACTGACAGGTTAAACGTCCTGGATTCTCTTCTCCTTCTACAATCTCTTCTGTTTTTTAACGTATATCCGTCCTTACTAAGATCAGTAACAGGATCTTTTGTGCAATGGGAAGCAAGTTCATGACCGCGGAGCAATCTACATTTATGATAGATCTACATCAAGTAGGAATGATGCTAAGGTATCTCTGAACTGCTTCTACCTTAAATAAACTTTATTTTAACCTCCTGAATCAGTTAGTGATTTCTTGTTCGGGTTTGTTCACGAGCTCTGTTATTTTAAAGTTCATGGAGACCCAAGATTGAAAATGTCAATCAGCAGCCAAGATGTTCATTGTTTATGAGTTATGATCATGTTTCTAATGATTTTGATTGCCATTTATTCTCCAGGCAGGCAACTTCAAGATCTCTGTGTCTCTTAGACGAGTTTGGTAAAGGCACTCTTACAGAAGGTTTGTTTGTCTGTTTATGAATTTTTTTCTGCTCTCTGCTTTGCATAAAAGGCATGTGTTTGTGAAAAAAAAATTCTGCCTTACGTACACTCTAATTAAGGGCAGATGGTATTGGCTTGCTTGGTGGGACAATTAGTCACTTTGCTTCATGTAATGAGCCACCAAGGGTATAGTGTTCTCTTATCCGTCTTTCCTTAAAACCTTATATGTTCCTTTACAACCCTTGAGTAGCATGTTACATGACATGGATTGTTGCTGCACGCTTCCAGGTTCTAGTATGCACCCACTTGACTGAACTACTTAACGAGAGCTGCTTGCCCGTTGTAAGTAATCCGAATCAATTGCTCACATAACATTCTCAAATTTCGAGTTTCGAGTTTTATTCCTAAAGATTCCTTTTTTTACTCCAGTCTGAGAAGATTAGATTCTACACGATGAGCGTTCTGAGACCAGACACAGAATCTGCAAACATGGAAGAAATTGTCTTTCTTTATCGGTATGAAGTCTCGACTAGCATTCTTCCTGAACTTTCTACATTGTTAAGACTTCACGTCACTGTTTAAACGAAATGGTCTTGACGCAGGTTAATCCCGGGACAAACGCTGCTCAGTTACGGTGAGCATTTTCATTCTTTGTTTTATTGTCTACATACGATAATGCAAACACCAAATGACATCAACCTGTTTATGAAATGCAGGTCTACATTGTGCACTACTCGCTGGTACATTTATATATAATCAATTAATGGCAATGTCGTTGGGATCTATTTACTAATTAATGTGGATTAAAAAGTAACAGAATGAATTCCACTGTTTATTGATTCGCAAGGTGTCCCAGAGGAAGTGGTGAAAAGAGCAGCCATCGTGTTGGACGCCTTTGAGAGTAACAACAACGTGGATAAACTAAACCTTGACAACATATCGTCTCAAGATCAAGCATTCAAGGTCTTTTCGCTTCTCTCTCACTTACATCCTCTACACAAACTTACCCCTTATCTCTTATGTCCTCATGGCTTTACCAAACTTTTTACCTTACCGAATGAAACTCGCAGGATGCTGTTGACAAGTTTATGGAGTTTGATATCAGTAAAGGTGATATCCTTGCTTTCTTTCAAGACATGTTCACTTCTTAAACCGTAGTTAGATCACGGCACATAAGGTTACATCTCTTAACTACGAAAGCTAATTTCCATGAAGATTTATATACTGATTTGTAAGAAGAAATTAAATTCATCATCAAAATTATTTGTTTGAAAAGATTAACGACACAAGAAAAAGAGAAATGCAGTAAGACATCCTTGAATATAGTTGAATTGGTGACAGGGAGAAAATACCAATAACTACACATATATCCATGTTTTTCTAGATCATTTATCAAAACACATATGCATTTTTAAGAGGTCCAAAATTAACAAATACATATCCAATCAGCCTTGGAAATAATGTGATAGACAAACTTGTTATACAAAAAAGTGAAATAAAGATTTTGAACGTATCAACTATTATAGTTTCTTTTATTTTATATTTGTTTTTGGTTTTTAAATGATGGCCGACGTTTTGTCTGTGATATCTCTTTTTGTTCTATCTTCTTTGCGTATAAGCTAAGAATTTTCCTTTGCATTTGCTCATCTTGACCACATCTTTGGTCTCACCACTCACTTTACCGGTTTTACTTTTTCTTTAACTTTCCTTTCTATATCATTTTAACTTTCTCTTCTTTTATTTTTTGAGAAATTGAGCTCTATACACTAAACTTTTGTCATAATTAAACCAACACTCTAAATTTTATACCATAATATCTTCCTCCATAGACACAAACTTATCACATCATAAATATTTTCTTAATTTTTTTATTCTTTTAAGGTTTTAAACAAATTCACTCTTTATTTTTATTGTTTAAGTGCAATGGTTTCACGATTTTAGTCGGCAAACGAAAAAATGCTTTCATTATTTTGAATTTTAGTATATGCGAAAAAGTACCAAAGGAAATTAACTTTATCGAGGAAAAGAAAACAATTTTAAAACACACTATTAGACAGACAACATTTTTGTTCAAAAAAAAGAAAAGAAAAAAAAGGACAGACAACATATTCAACTACGATTTCACCCTTATGTAAATCAAAATCATCACATTCACACGAGAAATAACGAGGGCAATGTGGTCATATAAACGTGGCCTCCTCCCCGCGTAGATATAATAGTATTCCATTTCCCTTTCCCCACTGAATCTGAAGGAGCTCTATCTTCAGAAATGGAAAGAAAGCTTCTTGTGACCTTGTCTGTGTTACTCTTTTCTTCTGTTGTTGCGGCAGATGATTACGTCCGACCAAAACCTCGTCAAGCTTTACAGTTTCCATGGAAACAAAAGTCCACTTCTCAACCCGAGCAGGTAACTTAGGCTACCCCCCTTCCTCTGTTTTTTTATCTTCTTCTTCTGATCTGAATCATCTGATCCATTTCTGTGAAACCCATGTTTCTTCTGGTCTTATCTATGTCTGTTCTTGTACTGCATGTTGGTGGGTCTACGCTTGTTTTTCTCCGCAAAATCCGATCTCCGCATGTGGATCTGTTTTTTCTCCTGCTTAGTCAAGATGTTTACTGTTTTCGAATCTTTAAAACTGTTGTTGATCATGAAAGACAACACTGTTGTCTGAGACCAAATAGAGCGATGATATAATTGAAAATGAGCATCAAATGTTCTGTTTTTTTTTTTTAATTTTTAAATGTCATGTTTTTTATATATACTGAGATGAGATTCATACACGCAGGTGCATATCTCATTGGCTGGAGAAAAACATATGCGAGTGGGTTGGGTCACCAACGACAAATCTTCCCCTTCCTTTGTTGAATACGGAACATCTCCAGGGAAATACTCCTTTCTTGGTCAAGGAGAGAGCACCTCTTACAGCTACATATTCTACAGATCAGGGAAGATACACCACGCCGTCATCGGCCCATTGGAACCGAACACGGTTTACTATTACCGTTGCGGTGGAGGAGGACCTGAGTTTCATCTGAAAACACCACCGGCTCAGTTCCCGATCACTTTCGCAGTGGCTGGTGATCTTGGTCAAACCGGTTGGACCAAGTCGACGCTAGATCACATCGATCAGTGCAGGTACGAAGTGCATCTGCTCCCCGGTGATCTTTCTTATGCTGACTATATGCAGCACAAGTGGGACACGTTCGGAGAGCTTGTTCAGCCTCTGGCGAGTGTGAGGCCCTGGATGGTGACTCAAGGAAACCATGAGAAAGAGAATATTCCGTTTGTGGTGGATGAGTTTGTGTCGTATAACTCGAGGTGGAAGATGCCTTATGCAGAGAGTGGATCAAATTCGAATTTGTATTACTCTTTTGAGGTTGCTGGTGTCCATGTGATCATGCTTGGCTCATACACAGATTATGATCGGTACTCAGATCAATACAATTGGTTAAAGGTGAGAGTTTTTACTCATCATCCATTTGTTATGTACTACTAATCATTAGTAGAAAGAATTGGTTTTTATACTAATCAACTGTTTTGTCATTGTAGTTTTTTAGGTTCTGCTGTTACTGTTTTTTTTTGTGTTTATAAGTTGTGTGCATATGATATGTGTAGGGTGATCTCTCAAAGGTGGACAGAGAAAGGACTCCGTGGCTAATAGCCTTGTTCCATGTACCATGGTATAACAGTAACGATGCCCATCAAAATGAAGGTGATGGGATGATGGCTGAAATGGAGCCTTTGCTTTATGCGAGCGGTGTTGATATTGTATTCACTGGTCATGTTCATGCTTATGAACGCACGGTATGAGTCTAACAGAAAATAAACATGTCAGCTTGGCGTCTTGGTTTCCTATGATATTAATTGTTTTATTGTGCTGCTTCAACAGAAACGTGTCAACAATGGTAAATCAGATCCATGTGGTCCTGTACATATAACTATAGGAGATGGAGGAAACAGAGAAGGACTAGCTCGCAAGTAATACCTCAAACTTATTTTTCTATGTTATAAGTAAATTCATCAAAAAAAAAAAAAGCTTCTGATGTGTCCATGCTAAACCTGCTTCGTCTTAGTTGTCTAGATTTGTTGAGCTAATTCAACAGATTATCTACCAGGACCTACTCACACTTTGGAGTATCCTTGTCCTATGATGAAAGTAGGTGATACTGATCTTAATGTATCATGTTTTTTTTTCTCTGTCAGGTACAAAGATCCGTCGCCAGAGTGGTCAGTCTTCAGGGAAGCAAGCTTTGGACATGGCGAACTTCAGATGGTGAATTCAACCCATGCGCATTGGACCTGGCATAGGAACGATGACGATGAGCCAACAAAGTCTGATGAAGTTTGGTTAACCTCACTTGTGGACTCAGGATGTTGGACGGAGAAGAAATGGAATGAAAACCTCAGGAAAATACTCATGGAACCTTGATGATAAGTGAGAATTGCAGTAAAGTAGTACGAAGTATATATAAAAATCTACAAGGTTGTTGTGTTAGACTATTGGCCACACCATAGTAGAAGACGTCCACAAGCTGCATAGAATTCGTAGTTTCAACTTTGAAATTTTGTAAGCTTGTAAACTGTGTTGTGATGTGTTGTTGTATTGTTGTCACGTTACTTGCATACAGTTTTTATCTTAATGTGTTTTATATCCAATGTTCTTCTCCAAATGTTCTAAATCTTAGCTAATGTAGACAACATGTTTAAATTTCGATTTTGCTTTGAAAGATTGCCAACGATAAAGCTCCTATGGCGTTTACTAAAATGAAACAGAATCATAGTGTTGTTGTGTGTTTCTGATTAATTGAAGTTTATACTAAATTTTGATCTAAATATAACTATGACTAATAAAAAAGATCCAAAAGTTGTAGAGGTTTTTAGGAGCACAAGTCACTCACTGATCTTATTTCATTTGACAATGATTCTGATTCGATATAAATGGTTGCAACTACTGACATTAAACTTTCATTATTGACATTATGTCATTTTCTTAAATACTACTCCACCCCTTTTATAAAAAATGTTATTTAGAAATGTTATGTTGATTAATTTTCGGGCAATTTTTTCAAATAACACTTTTTAAAATTTTGTCACAAAAATAACATTCAAAAAATAAAATGACCAAAATAACATTTTTTGTTTTGAAAATTTTAATATTTTTTTTTAAAAATATTTAAACAAATTCCTAAAATTCCACCCCTTAACTCTAAACATTAAATTTTAAATTAATTAACCGAAAAGTTATAAATACATATTTACCTTTAAATAAAACTTTTTTTGATCATTTTCCTTCTTGTGATACTATTTTTATAACAAAAACTTAGTTTGGTGCTATTTTAGTCTTTTTCTCTTAATTTTTTAAAAGATATTAATATATATGATTAATTAAATAAATATATATTAATTATTAAAAAGATAAAAGACAAATATGTAAAAATACACTGAAAATATGGAATGAATTCCTTTCGAAATAAAAAATAATTCTATAATAATGCTCTTTGTAAAAAGAGAGGGATTTTTTTTTTTAATTCAAAACATTCCCCCATTGCATTAATAGATACAATTTTCAATTCTAAATTATTAATTAGATTGTCCAAAATAAATAATTAATTAATTAGATAAGGCCGTAAAAGTAATGGGCTGTTAAATGGGTAGTTGTCTCAAAACGATCGTTGACTTAAACAAAAAGAGACGGACTTCTTCCACGCGCCTCACCACCACATCAAACTCATTAGAAAAGTAAAATAAAAAACTCATCCGTCCTTTTTTCATTACAAAACATATTATTGGGACTTTAATCTGTTATGGGACAAATGGATGAAAAAAAATCTACAACCACCAAAATTAATCTACATGGGATAATAGTTAAAAAATTACAATATTGCCAGTAATGAAAGAATAATCTGAACCATTCGATTATATTTTCTCTCTTTAAACCAGAGCCATCGGATCATAAAGAAAAAAGAGAATCTGATATTTACGAAAATGCCATTATTGAAATATCAACCATAGCCGTTAGATCGTCTTGTCTACGATTTAATCTTAGCCACACGATTACATATGTATCTCCTTCTCTCTCTTCCATCTAATCTCAACCGCATGATCATTTATTCCTTCTTCAGTTACAGCCATAGGATCTTCCATATCTCATTCATTAATTCGACTGGGTATAACTAGTATAACTCGTACAACTGAACATGTGAAGAAATTTTATAACTAGTATATAAATGTTATAATCTATATATAATATGTAGCTACTATAACTAACCGGACTAGTAAATCATGTTTTACATGTGAAATAAACAAACAAATATCCTAATTTGTATATGATGACAAAATTTCATATATTTTATTTGAGTTTATAAACTATATTAGTCATGTTATTAAGATAAAAAAAATATCAAACATATTTTTGCAAAGCTATAAAGTGAAAATATTGGTACAATCTCTAAGCCTAGACATATAAACAATTGGTATCATTTTTATTATATATTAAACAAGTATTACTGGTATAACTGGTACAACTTTGACATTTCATAAATTTGACAAAACCAATTTGGTATTTTATATGAGAAAAACAATCAAATATCTCAATTTGTATCTGCTCGTAAGTTTCTCTTAATTTATTTGAAGTTTTGGATTTTTTTTTTTTGAAAATTATTACAGAACTCCACAAGCTTACATGATCTACCTTATACTTTTAAGGTTTGTTAACTTGTTTGTCCACTTAATTTTTAGAAAACATACATGAAATGTATTTTTATGAAAATGATGATTTCATTGTAACCGGGCAAAGACATGTAAACATAAATAAGTGGTACAACTGATGTAATTGTATTTATTATATGGTACAACTGATATTTTACGATTTCACTGCCAAAGTACAACTATGCACAAACTGGTATAACTCAAAAACTAGTACAACTATGTATAATTTGTACAACTAGAAAATTGGTAGAACTACTTGTTATTTTATATATTATAAATGACAAAACTGCCTTTGATGAAAATGCATTCTCAACCATTAGATCGTCTCATCTCTTTTAATTTGAACCACAAAATATTTTTTCTCTTCATCTCTCTTTCACCTGGGACCCACTTTCTCTCAACCCTAGATCATTTTTTCCTTGTTTGATCATAACCACACGACTTCTCTTATTTCTATTTATATAACTAATATAACTTGTACAACTAAACATGCAAACAAATGATATAACTAGTATAACTGATATAATTGGTATATATAAATTAAATAATTCATATATAATATACAATTAATGTAACTAACACGACTAATAAATCATGTTTTCCATATGAATTAAACGAACAAATATCTTAATTGGTTAATGGTGACAAAATTTAATTTATTTTAATTGAGAGTTTTCAATATTTTGTTTTATTTACCAAATGGAGATGTGGTTTCTCTCTCACGGTTCCGAACCTGCCTGGTTAGATTTGACGAGGACCACCGTGGACACCACCATCGAGCTTCTTCTTCTTTGTCATGACTTCACTCTTTTTTGTTGTATCTCTCTTCTTCTTCTTCGTTGTATCTCTCTTCTTATTCTTCATTGTATATTTATTCTTCTTCGTTGCGGCACCTCTCTTTTTCATAGTAGAGTCCTTTTTGTTCATCGCCGACACTCCCTCTCTCATCTTTTTCCGGTGACTCGTGTATTTGGAACCATGGTTGAATTTTTTTCTGGTTCCGTATCTACCTTTTTGGTCTCGAGAGCAAAAAGATGAAGATGATTTTTTTCCGAAAATAGTACAACTAGTATAACTAGTACAACTTGTAACAAATCATTAGTCAAATTAAATATTATTAAAAATATATTATTCATGTATTTGATACATGTATGCGGGGAAGATTAGACCAATATGTCTTCTTGGTTCTACATCATCTTTTTTTATCATCTTTATACGTGAAAACAAAAAAAATAAAAATCACTATATTAATTGCAAAGTTGTAGACATATTTTACTTGTATCAGTTATACTTGGTATACTAGTTATACACATTATAGTTGTACTAGTTGTATTAGTAATACTCTGCGTTTTTCTTTATCTTGAATCTCATAAGAAAAAGATGAAATTTGATTCTAGATAAGATATAATTGATTGAACATGACTATGGGTTGATCGATTTGGTATAAGAAAAAGAAATTTAGTAGATTATTAAAGAAAATTTTTGATTTTGTTTTATGGTGGAAGAACATTAATGGAGAAGAAAGAAGAAGAAAAAGAAGATTAGGGTTAAAATTGCATCGGGTTTTGGGTCGGATTTTGGGTCTGGATCCGGGTCAAATCTGGGTAGGATAGTCATGGCATAAACTAGTAAATATGTTTAATTCTTTAAGTCTTATGGTCTTTTCCCCAAATTTTGATTTATTTTTAATTTATTTTTTAATTAAAATTAGAAGTGTCCCATTCTAGATTTTTTCAACCCCCTTTGTCCCATACCAGAATTTGATCCATATTATTGTCTTCATCTCAAGTTTCTTCTTCTACTTTCCCTGAAAAACAGGAATTTCACAAAACCCAATCCCGAGAAAATGCATGATTTCTGCTTCACAATCCCGTACGGGATGCTTCTAATCGGCGGTGGGTTCATCGGATACATGAAGAAAGGAAGTATTACATCTTTCGCCGGAGGTGCAGGCACTGGCTTACTACTCATCCTCGCTGGATATCTCAGTCTCAAGGCTTTCGAGAAGAAGAAGAATTCATCCATCGCTGTTGTTCTTCAGACAGGTTTTTCTTTTATGTCCCACCTTTTGATTAACGTCTTTTTCAGGTTTAAGATGTCTTATGATGTTTAGAAAGATTTCGACTTTGCATCATTTGGTTCGGTTGTCTTGATCGTTACATTAAATAAAATAGATTTTTCACTGACTTGTCAATTGAGGAAGGAATGTTCTTTTTTGCCAATGGTTCACTGTTTGGATCAAGAACTTGGGTTTAGTTATAGTCTATAGATATGTTATGAAGGTTCCGGATCTTAATTAGACCACTTAGATCTGGATCTGAACAAATAGTTTTATCTGATGATCTGATTCGTGTGATAATCAAAGATGAAAAAAGCCTACAGTTTACTGGTTTCTTGCCGGTAACATAGTAGTGTATATATCTCTTAAAACAAGATAATGTGTTAAGTGCTAATAATAGTCAAGGGTTGTTTCATATTTGATTTGTAAGATGTTGTAGTTGAGTAGGTTCCTGATTTTAATTAGTCTTCTTACCAACCTTCAAGAACATTTCAAACAAGCTCACAGAATCTGTTTTCATTTTGCTATTTCAGTCACTGAATGTTTTTTTTTTTTGTATACAGTAATCTCAGCTGCCCTCACACTAGTCATGGGACAGCGTTACTTGCTCACTCAAAAGGTTATGCCAGCTGGTCTAGTTGCTGGGATCAGGTAAATATTTATTTCATCTTCTTTCTCATTTCCTTCCTGTCGTCAAATATCTAGCTTGACTATTGTATCTTTGTTTGCATCCAAGATTTGGCTTTTTTTGAGTTTCTACTCCGTTCACTTTTTAACACTAGAGAACCATATTTGTATTGCAGTGCTCTCATGACCTGTTTTTACGTATACAAGATCGCTACTGGTGGCAATAAAATCCCATCAAAATCTGAATGATGGTTGTGCAACTATGGTTTCTCTTTTTTTCCTTTTCTTGTGGATTATAAATATCGTATGTGTTTCTGAGATTATTTTGTATTAGTTGTAGAAAGAACTTCATATAGTCATATGTGTTTCTGAGATTAGTTTCTGGTCATCGTGTTATTGTTAATAACAAACTGTTTTTGAGTCACATTTTATAATATCTGACGTTTTCGTACACATTATTGGTCTGAGTATTGAGCAACTTGATATTCAAAACTTCTTTGTACATATGAGAACGGCAATTCTTGAACGTTAGATGATCTATTTCTAAAAGCATACATGGGTCCATAAATGGAGGTGACACAGTTTTAGAAATTGGGCGTCCCTCTAGCTAGAAATGTTAAGGAGACCCAATGAGATATGTGGAGATAGATTCACATGCTAGCTATCTTTACTTAAAGTCTCCAGCTAAGATGAATTTTGATTCCATTTTCCACATAAACGACATTAGTCTCAACAAAGATAGAATAAAGTTGCAATAAGTGCTGCTGTAGAATAAGATTACGTTTTCAAGCTGAACTTTCCTTTTTAAGGAAGTGGTAGTTAATGTAACTTTATTGCTAAACAGCTCATAAGTACAATTATTCACTCCCATCTTCATCAAGAAAACACTAACCATGGCGTTCCCTAGGATGGTTTTACTGATTCTGCTCAACTTTTTCATTTTACAGATTGTTTCGTCAAGTTCTTGGAAGACATTGCATGGTCAGAGACAGTTTCTTTCTTTCACTTTTACAACACATGAATCTTTATGATGTTGTTTACACTTTTGTTTTATTTGTTTCTTGGCAGGGAAACCTCCTGTTGTGGTTGCTAGAGGAGGGTTCTCTGGTTTGCTTCCAGCTTCCAGTGAAAATGCATACAGGATGGTGAGCTTGACAACTTCTCCAGACGTAAAACTGTGGTGTGACCTTCAGCTAACAAAGGACGGTGTCGGAATCTGCTTCCCAAACCTGAATCTTGACAACGGTTCTAATGTCAAGGACGTTTACCCAAATCACAAAGAATGGTATTCTGTTGGTTTCACATGGAAGGAACTCTCCACTGTGGCTTGTAAGTGGTTCTCTAAATATCTTTTTTTCTTTGAACCCTCTTTTTGCAAGTAAAGGTTTCTTTGAATCAAAATGTTGTTCAACAACTCTGAAACTGTTTCAATTCAATTTTTTTCTGATGATTATATGCTCAAGTTTTTTTCCTCTCAACAGTGAAACAGGGTGTTTTCTCAAGACTACAAATCTTTGATGATGTTTCATATATGTTGCCTGTTGAAGAAGTAGCGAAACTAGGGACTTCAGGCCTTTGGTTAAACATTCAGGTCAAGTGTATATACACTCTTTTATATACCATTTTTTCATAAGATCATTACTAAATCTTCTCCTTGTTACTGTTCTTACAGCACAGTGATTTCTACACGCAACACAACTTGAGCATGAGAAACTATGTTGTCTCTCTATTAAGCCACATGAAAATCAACTTCATATCGTCTCCAGACATCAGTTTCCTGAAGAGCATGAAAAAAGATGTCAAACCAACTAAGACAAAGCTCATCTTTAGGTTTTTGAGTCAAGACCAGATAGATCCTTTCACCAACCAATCTTACGCCTCTCTTGCCAAGAACCTAAGCTATATAAAAGATTTTGCATCTGGCGTTCTTGTTCCAAAATCTTACATATGGCCTGTAAGTTCAGATCTTTACATGCAACCCCACACGTCGCTTGTCGCAGATGCTCATAGACATGGCTTGCAAGTCTTCGCATCAGAGTTCGCCAATGATGCCGTTTTAGCCTATAACTACAGCTATGATCCGACGAATGAGTACTTATATTTCATTGACAATGGAAACTTCTCTGTTGATGGTTTCTTATCAGATTTTCCTCTGACTCCATACAGAGCCATCAGTAAGTAAAACAAAACTTTACTTCTAAACTTTCTCTTCCCATTTCATACTAAGTAACCAAGACTCTTCTTGTTTGGTTACTCCACAGATTGCTTCTCTCATTTGAACAAGAAAAAAGCTAAAAAGCAAGGTAGATGCATTGACTATATAAATGACCTTTCTTACATTTATTTATTGCAGTCTCACCCATTTTGATATTTACAGCTAATGTAACTATTATTTCCAAGGACGGAGCGAGTGGAGACTTCCCTAGCAGTACTGACTTGGCGTATGAGAAAGCTGTGAGGGACGGCGTTGACATTATTGATTGTAATGTTCAGATGTCTAAAGACAAGATCCCATTTTGCATGAGCTCCGTAGATCTTATGAGCAGCACCAATGTCGTTGACACAAGCTTCAAAAATCTGTCATCAACAGCTTCAGATATTAAGGAGACAACTCAGAGAAGTGGAATCTTCACTTACAGCCTGACCATGTCTGAGATACAAACCTTGAAGCGTAAGAAAGAAGCTACAAAGCTAAAATGAAGATTCAACCAGTATATGCACTAATAATGTCTTCCCTTTCATTTGCAGCTGTCATTTCGAATCCTCTGGGGAAGTTTGGTTTATACAGAAACCCAAGAAACAAAAACCTCGGAAAGTTTCTTACACTATCCGAGTTCTTGTTGCTTCCCAACCGTCACAGCTCTCTCTCGGGCATCTTGATAAAAGTGGAGGTCAGACTTCTGTATGTGTGAATAATGACCAACCACATGGTTCTTGTCGTTGATATAGCATTCTCTGTTTCTTAGAATGCAGCTTCTCTAGCAAAAGATCAAGGAATCAGCATAGTTGATGCTGTACTAGATGAACTCAAGAGAGCTACTGCTACTCGAGAAACCTATACAATATTGATCCAGTCTACTGATAAGGCTGTCTTGATGGAGTTCAAGGAGAAGAGGAAGATGAGTAACGATGAGCTGGTCTATGTAGTTGATCAAAACGTCGACGGTGTGACAGATTCCCGCAATCAAAGACATCAAGAGTTTTGCAGGATCCGTTGTCATCAGTAAGAAGTCAGTTGTTCCATACAGCGGAGGGATCGCCAGGCTTAAAAGCGAGACAAGCGTTGTCCCAAGGCTGAGATCAAGCGGTCTTCGTGTGTACGTTGAGACATTTAGCAACGAGTTTATAAGCCAACCGTATGACTTTTTCTCTGATCCAACTGTGGAGATAGACTACTTTGTCCGAGGAGATCCCGAGGTTGATGGCATCATTACTGACTTCCCAGCGACCACTGCAAGATACATAAGTAAGTAAAGAGTCTCCTCTTCTCTATCTTTGCTTCTTTTAAATGTTTCTTGAGCCAAATCTGAAGTAAAATATTTGATTTGCAGAGAACCAGTGCTACAGCAAAATGGGTCTGATTGGAACCGGTGGGCTCGTGCCTTTGGCCAATCCAGAGATTATTTCGCCAGCTGAAGCTCCATATCCACCACTATTTGACTCAAATGTCACGGAACCACCTCTGCCTGTACGTAAGAAGCCAGCCTCCTGCTCCTACTCCTGCTGCACCAGCAAAGGCGAAGTCAAAGGCACAATCCGTACAAGTTTCCTTTACGTCTAGAACCATGCTGGTTCTTGTGAGCTTCTTTATCATAGTTTAGTGCTTTAACTGCAGAGTATCTGCAAGTAAAACTATGAAGCACAATGTTTAATTAAGTATGTCAGATTTCTATTAAAATATTTGAAAATTTTCAGTTTCTAGAAGAGTATATTAATAGAAATATGGAAATGGATTAAACAGTACATACCTAAAAATCCAACAAAAACCAAATTTAGATGATCTTATCTCATCTCTGTTCCAACGGATTCTTCACCAACACTAACAAAAAGTAAAAAAAATTAAACATATTTGGTAGCAAAATCAACATCTCATTTGCGTTGTTCCTCCTCCATTTGAGGCCAAAGAGAAGAGACCAGATTCATATCTTTTGGTTTCTTCAACGGCCAATCATATGTTCTCAGCAAACCCTTTTGTCATCTTCCAAACAGCAACCAAAATCTTGTTCGTCTGAGAATTGTCTCGATCCCTTTTGGTTTCGAGGTTGAAAGAACATCCATGAACTTCCAGTAATTAAATCATTTTTCTTGTAGTAAAAAACTCCAGGAAGATACAATATAAACAACATAGCATTACATGATGAAAACGAAGTGCTTGTTCTGTTGTACGTCGGAGAGACGATCATCATCGAGACAAAGCATCAAAGACTGCCATCTTTCTAGATCTGACAACATCTCTTGTAAAACAGGTCCCCAGTTTACATATCAAATCCTTAAAAGCTTTTCTATCTAAAAGAAAAAAAAAGCTGACATATAGATAGAACTGCAGATAGTAGTAGGAGAAGATATATATCCGAGGAGATAGCAAAACTCGGGAGAGGGAACATCATCAGTGCTCAGATCTTTACATTCAGAGAGCTCTGCGTCGCCACCAATAACTTTAACCCTGAGAATCTGCTCGGTGAAGGCGGTTTCGGAAGGGTTTACAAAGGCCACATAGAAACCAATGAAAAGGTATATATACAACATCTCCTTTTATATATCCTTGTTGAAGTGGTTTTGATTCTGATTCTTTGAATTTGAATTATTCAGGTTGTTGCGGTTAAGAAGCTAGACAGGAATGGCTACCAAGGGAACAGAGAGTTCCTTGTTGAAGTCATGATGTTGAGTCTCTTACATCATCAAAACCTTGTCAATTTGGTTGGTTACTGCGCAGATGGTGATCAACGGATTCTTGTCTACGAATATATGCAAAATGGCTCATTAGAAGATCATCTTTTCGGTATTATATATAACTCAACGTTACAAAACAACATACATACTTTTATATTTTATAGTTTTAAAATATGTTATATTTTTTATAGTTTTAAAATATGTTATAGTTTAAAAATATGTATTCTATAGTTTAAAAATATATTATATTTTTTTTATTTCAGAATTGGCGCGGAACAAGAAGAAACCGTTGGATTGGGACACGCGGATGAAAGTTGCAGCAGGAGCAGCGAGGGGGCTTGAGTATCTACACGAAATAGCTGATCCTCCCGTGATCTACAGAGACTTCAAGGCCTCCAACATATTACTTGACGAACAATTCAACCCAAAGCTTTCGGATTTCGGTTTAGCCAAAGTCGGTCCGATCGGTGGACAGACTCATGTCTCGACCAGAGTGATGGGAACGTACGGCTACTGCGCGCCTGAGTATGCTCTTACAGGACAGCTCACTGTGAAGTCCGATGTGTACAGCTTCGGAGTCGTGTTCTTGGAGATGATCACAGGCAGAAGAGTGATCGACACGACAAAACCAAGTAAAGAAGAGAATCTTGTGACTTGGGTAATGATGATAACAATGACGTGCAAAGTCTTTTTTTTTTTTCACTTTCTCTCTTTTGTTTATAGGAGTTTTCTTGAATGGGTGAAATTGTGCAGGCGATTCCGTTGTTTAGAGATAGGAGAAAGTTCACGCTAATGGCGGATCCGTTGCTTGAAGGGAAGTACCCGGTAATAGGATTGTATCAAGCGCTTGCGGTTGCAGCGATGTGTCTTCAAGAAGAAGCAGCAACGAGACCAATGATGAGTGATGTGGTCAGTGCGCTCGAGTACTTAGCTATGACCAAAGACAAAGTATATGGAGAAGCTGTACAAGACAAGGGGAATAATAATAAACATATTAACTAGATCTTGATCCGCCCACCTACGCGGATTTTGATTTTTTTAATAAATTGTTTGATGATATTTTTAAAATATAGGTTATTTGAATATTTTTAGGTTTTTACAAGTCTATTCGGACCCTGAATGATCCGACTCGAACTCTATCCATAAATTTATAATATCCGAATGAAGTTTAATTTTTTTTTAAAAATGATTAAAAATAATTCATATTCGAATGTGTATTTGGATGTCCGTATCTAACTGATTCTGTGAACAAATATTTATTTTTAACCAGAATTTTCGTCACGAATGAAGAAATTTCATTCAAATATATGAAGTTATTATTGTTAACACGTAAAATAAGTGATGTGAATTATTATAATAAAAGAAAGATATAATAAAATATTTTAAAATATGTAAATTCTATTTAATACTTTATGAAAAATTCTGTCAAATTAATTAAAATAAAATAATTGAAGTAGTTCAAGTTAGTTTAAAAATTAATGAAAATCTGTAAAAATTTACTTAAAATAGACAATTAATATTTTTTTCTTCTGTTTTATAAAATAGATAAAACAAATGATAACAGAGAAGAGGAAAAATCTAAGCTTTAAGCAATATTTTGCTTATTTGTAATTTTAATGATCTGTTTTAGGAAATTTGAAAAGTTTTTGCTGAGAATATATTTTTGTTGGTTTCAGGTTTCAGAATTTTCTCCTGGTACATTGCGCAAATTAGGCATGGGTGTGTTCATGTATCCGTTTAGATTTTCAGGCATAGTTTTCTAGTTCTCATCAGAGTTTTATATACATATGGACCAATGTTCTAAAAATCGTTCCAACAACTATTACACCTCTATTATGTAGTAGAGTAGTCATAATCGAAATGATTTTAAAAATTTGATTTAAATTGGTTTAATCGAATTAAACCGATCCAAATTAGTTTAAATAATTTAGTTATCTAAATCAATACAATTAGTCTAATTAGTTAAATCAAATAGACTAATTATATTATATTCACCAACAATTTGTCTAAATAAGTGATCATCTTTTCTTCTCTTAATTTTGTTTCTTTTTTGTTTATCTAATTTTTAAATATTTCATCAAAGTAATTTTAATTAAATACAGTTACATGGAATATGTAATATAAATATATAATAAATAAAGAAATGATTGGTTATTGACTATATCTCGGATGGGTTTTGCATAATCCGTTTAAACACCGCCTAAAAGTTTCTTAAACATTAATTTGGATTAAATTCGGTTAATATATATAATATAATAGGCTAAATATCATAATTTACAGAATATTCATATTATTATAATTTATAAATAGTAAAATATTTATATTTATATTATTATATTATAATTGTTTAGGCATTTTATATTACTGGCTAGGCAACATTTAGAATAAAAAAAATCAAAACTTTTTCGGACAAGATGTGGATAAATTATTAAATCTAAACAAATATTTCACTTTCAGCAGATTCTTAATTAAGAAAAGGAGAAAGGGTTTAAAGGGATTGGTCATTGAGGGTTGGTAATGGCGACCAGCTCAGCTGTGTGAGAAAACGACAAAACAAAACTCGCCACCACCAAAACCCTTTTTCTTCTTTTATCCCCTCCTCCTCTCTAATCCTTTCAAGCTGGGAAGAAGACTATCTTCGCTTACGGCCATGGGGGTCTCTCTCCGCCACTTCTCTCCTTCTTCTTTCTGGCTCTCGCGCCGTCCTCGCTCTTCTTCTTCTTCTTCTTCTTCCCTTCTTTCCTCACTCGTGCCTCGCCATACAATCCTTACCAGGTCTTATCTCTTCTCCCACTCCTTTTGTCTGCTCTTTGCTGAAGTTTTAGCAAAAGGGTTTTACAAAAAAAAAAAAAACTCATCTTTACTGATTCCTCAATTGCGTCTGTTTGATAGTTTTATAGTTGAAGAAGCATGTAAAGCTGTATAGAGGCTAATGTGTTCCTGTGAAAGTTTCATACTTTGAATATTTAACCGTTTTGGTTAAGTAGAGAGCAATGTATCTAAAATTGATAGCATTTTCTTATGATTTGCAGAAAAGTAGCAATCACTAATGGAAACGCTAGATATTCCACTGCTACAGCTTCTGGTGGTTCCCATGGGTTTCACCCTTCAGGTCGTCAAGGGACTTCTACCATTGAGTTCAGTGGAGAGTGGAAACTTAGTGTTGGATCTAAGACGGCCATAATGGTTCCACCAACTGTGAAACTAACCGGAGCTGTAAGTGCTTGGAGAAAAGGGGAAGTCAATCAGGATGATGCTTCCGGTAACTATTTCAGAAGCTTCGTCCCAAAGATAGATGATGTTCAATCTTATGGAAACTACCAGACCTTGGAGCACCAGCTAGAAGAACCCAGAGGTGATGTTACCACGGCTGATAGAGAATTTAATAGCTTTCCGAAACAGAAGAGTCTAAGAGGACCACCTCTCGTAGCGTTGCCAAGGAAGAATGTTAAGGCTAGGGAGAAGATAGATGACGAGGATGTGCGTGGAAGACAAAGAAGACCTCTTGTTGCTTCTTTTGACAGTGCAAGAAATGAGAATACGGTAACCATTTCCAAAGTGGGGAAACGGACCGACCTGTCGAAAGTACGCGCGAACCTTACAAAAATATATAATAAGGTTCGTGTTGTGGATAATGTGTCTACTGCAAAGGAGATTGTGGCTAAGCTCGTGAGTCAATATAGGGATCTCGTCCATGCTTGCGATACAGAGGTATGTGGTCACTTACATTGTTATTCAAAAAGCCTCTGAACTGCTAATACTGATTATGAATTCTTTAGGTGTCGAGGATTGATGTGAAGAGTGAAACACCTGTGGACCATGGGGAGCTTATATGTTTCAGTATATATTGTGGATCACAAGCAGACTTTGGAGATGGAAAGTCATGTATATGGGTGGATGTTCTTGGTGAAAACGGCAAAGATGTCTTGGCTGAGTTTAAGCCATTTTTCGAAGACTCATCCATTAAAAAAGTGAGTTATAAATTAAAAAAACAACTTGCTGCTGTTCTTCACTTTGCCTCTCTCCTTTGTTTAGTGAAGGTACTCACGACTTCTGATTGGTGATGTTTAACTTATAGGTATGGCATAACTACAGCTTTGATAACCACATTATAAGAAATTACGGAATCCAGCTTTCTGGTTTTCATGGTGATACAATGCACATGGCACGATTGTGGGATTCTTCTAGACAGACATCGGGTGGTTATTCGCTGGAAGCACTCACAAGTGACCCAAGAGTTCTTGGGGGAACTGATACAAAGGAGGAAGCAGAGCTATTCGGTAAAATATCAATGAAGACGATTTTCGGCAAGGGAAAACTGAAGAAAGATGGAACTGAGGGGAAACTGGTGGTCATTCCACCTGTTGAGGAGCTACAAAAAGACGACCGAGAAGCTTGGATCTCGTACTCTGCGTTGGATTCGATAAGCACACTAAAGCTTTACGAGAGCATGAAGAAACAACTGCAGGTGAAGAAATGGTTTCTTGATGGGAAGCTAGTTTCTGGAAAGAACATGTTTGACTTTTACCAAGAGTATTGGCAACCTTTTGGTGAACTTCTTGCTACAATGGAAGCGGAGGGGATGCTAGTAGATAGGGAATATCTTGCGCAGATTGAGATTGTAGCCAAGGGAGAACAGGAAGTTGCTGTTTCTAGGTTCAGGAGTTGGGCCTCGAAGCATTGTCCTGATGCAAAGCATATGAATGTTGGCAGTGACACGCAGTTAAGACAGCTCTTTTTCGGTGGCATTTCTAACAGGTATGCTTCTTCCAAGTCTTCATCTGAACTGCCTTTGAAACCAAGAAACACACATGCAGCTCTCAATTAAATTTTTTTTCTTAGTGCTTGTTTTCTAACTCTTAAGTTTTGTTAAATTTCTGTTACAGTTTTAATGGTGAGGATCTTCCATATGAAAAACTGTTCAAAGTCCCCAATGTTGATAATGTGATTGAAGAAGGCAAAAAAAGAGCCACGAAGTTCCGGAATATAAAACTGCATAGGATTAGTGAGAATCCTTTGCCGACTGAAAAGTTCACCGCCTCAGGCTGGCCTTCTGTTAGTGGAGATACTTTGAAAGCCTTAGCTGGGAAAGTCTCTGCAGCGTATGACTTTACCGAGGTCGCTGCAGATGATAATTCTCTAGAAGAAAACATCGGAGATGAGGAGTCTATGTCGCTACCAGATGAAATTTTGGAACCACAAACATCTGTTGAATCAGACACATCTGCTTTTGGAACAGCGTTTGATGCGTTTGGTGGGGGTGAAAGTGGAAAGGAGGCTTGCCATGCAATTGCTTCACTATGCGAAGTTTGCTCCATTGATTCCTTAATATCAAATTTTATTCTTCCTTTGCAGGTATATATTTTTTCTTGTTAAAATAATGGTCCATGTGTTTTGAGCTTCTATAGGTAACTTGAATACTTCCTTGTTTCTTTTTTCTATAATGCAGGGAAGTAATGTGTCAGGCAAAGATGGTCGTGTCCACTGCTCCCTGAATATCAACACTGAAACTGGACGGTTGTCAGCTAGAAGGCCAAATTTGCAGGTACATCATACATGGCGTGAACTTTGATTGAAGATGCAATTAAGTAACTAAGCTTTCTCTATTTCTGTACTGGTGAAGGCTTTCAAAAATTTGAAAATGTTGTGCTGTGAAAAAGGACTATACCAGTAGTACTTATGGTCTAGTGATTGTATCCTAGAATTTGTTAGTGAAGTTTTCTATTTCTCGCTGTCTAGAACCAACCTGCGCTGGAGAAAGATCGGTACAAGATCCGTCAGGCCTTTATAGCGTCACCTGGAAACTCTCTTATTGTTGCTGATTATGGCCAGGTGAAAATATAAAGCTATTATTATCTTCTATGATGACTAGTACGTTACATTCGCCTGTTGACTGAAGCGATATATTTCTATCTACAGCTGGAACTTAGGATTCTGGCACATCTTGCTCGTTGCAAAAGCATGATGGAAGCTTTTGTGGCCGGTGGTGACTTCCACTCAAGAACAGCCATGAATATGTATCCGCATATTCGTGAAGCTGTCGAAAATGGTGAAGTGCTCCTTGAATGGCATCCACAACCTGGACAGGAGAAACCACCAGTGCCATTATTAAAGGTTTACTTCTGCTTCATGTGAAACAAATAGATTCTGGAAAGTTAAATCTTAAAGATTAGGTTAGGAAACTAGACTATGTACCTGATTTAACAAAATGTTATGTTACTTACTCAGGACGCCTTTGCTTCTGAGAGAAGAAAAGCTAAGATGCTTAACTTTTCGATTGCGTATGGGAAGACTGCTATTGGGCTTTCTAGAGACTGGAAGGTACTATCCAACTAACCTCCTGGAGTTGTTGCTTGAGTTCTGATAATAAGCTTACAATAGCCCACTTCCACACTTCAGGTTTCGGTAGAAGAAGCTCAAGAAACAGTTAATCTCTGGTATAATGACAGACAAGAAGTCCGGAAATGGCAAGAGCTACGCAAGAAAGAAGCTATACAAAATGGGTATGTACTGACTTTATTGGGAAGGGCTCGTAAGTTTCCTGCATACCGTTCACGTGCCCAAAAGAACCATATCGAACGAGCAGCAATCAACACTCCTGTTCAGGTCTGTTTGCCCCTATCATCAGATCTTTAACCGTCTTCCACTTCCTCGACTTTAAACCCCCCATTGCTACTATTACTGCAGGGAAGTGCGGCTGATGTCGCCATGTGCGCTATGCTGGAGATAACAACAAATGAACGACTAAAGGAGCTCGGTTGGAAGCTGCTTCTACAAGTAAACACTAGACACACACTCTTCAACATAACCAGGCTCAAATCAGATGATTGCATATCTAAATGGGCTACTTTTGTGGAAACAGGTTCATGATGAAGTAATCTTGGAAGGACCAAGTGAATCAGCCGAGATAGCTAAAGCCATAGTTGTGGACTGCATGTGTAGACCTTTCAACGGCAAGAACATCCTCTCAGTCGATTTATCTGTTGATGCCAAGTGTGCTCAGAACTGGTATGCTGCTAAGTAAGATAAATAGAGCCAACAATCTTTTTCTTCACGGCTACTAAAAGCTTAACTAGGAGGCAGTGCTGTAGGTTTGTTTTTGTTTAGCTCATCAGCTTTGTAAAAAAATATGTTCATATTCGGGGAAAACAAACGTCCACTTTGCTTATTACAATGAAAGCTAACTGTATTGAAACAGTTTTATTGAAGACGCATTGCTTAAAGTAAATGATAAGATTTTGACAATTGCTCCAGCTTGCTAGTGTTAAATTTGATGCTTGTAGAGCCTCTAAACCGAAAAGAGGCTTCTCCATGATTATCTAATCCAACGGATGGGAAGTTGACCAATAAGAGAACTAAGTGATCTTATCGAGATAACATAAAGACGAGAAAACGAGTGGATGATATTAACTAAAATCTCAGAAGAAGCTTTGAGGCAGCCATGGCTTCCATTTCATCATGCACAGCTCCTTCTGCGAGCTCCTTCTTCTCCACCACCAAAACTATCAACAGTTCTTCTCCTTCCTCAGTAAGACTCTCCTCTCGGTTTCTTGGAACTCGGGTTGTGAAGCTCAGTATCCGACTCGGACCCTCCAATGGGTCTAGAGCCACTTGCTGGTTCAAGTTCGGAAAGAACGGCGTAGATGCTGAGAATGCTGGCATCTATGGCAGCCAGTCACGGGATGATTTCGACAGAGACGATGTCGAGCAGGTTTGTCTTCACTTCTACGTTCTTGAATCACTTATAAAGCTTTAATATATGTTCTTGGTTCTTGGTGATTTGCAGTATTTCAACTATATGGGGATGCTTGCGGTGGAAGGAACCTACGATAAGATGGAGGCTCTTCTCAACCAAAACATTCATCCTGTAGATATCCTTTTGATGTTAGCAGCATCAGAAGGAGACAAGCCTAAGATCGAGGAGCTTCCTCAGAGCCGGTGCTAACTACACTGTCAAGGACGCTGATGGAAGAACTGCTCTTGACAGAGCCAACAGCGAGGAGATCCGTGATTTGATCCTTGGATCCATCACTCAAAAGGCTTGACAAAATCTTCACTACAAGCTTCTTATTACAGAGAAGGTGATATCTGTTTTTGGTACCTGTAGTTGAAATCTCAGTCGTCTCAATGTGTTGTTAACTTTTAAAGTTTGGTCCAAAGCCTAAGTGAGTGAGCTGCAACTTTAAAGTATAGACTGATTATATTACCAGAAGGTAGGGATGTCAATTTGGACATCATGTCATTGGTCACCCATGTCCAAACCCATTTGGATTAAACCAAATTAGACCAACAAATAAAGATGTTCAATTGGGTTTAACCAATTAGACCTAAATCCAATGGTCTTAACTCAAATGGACATGAGCGGCCAAATGATACAAAAATCATAGGATTTTATTTTGAGAAAAAAATCAAGTTTTCCCTCCAAAACCGTAAATCGAGATTTCTTGATAGAACCGTAAATTGAGTTTTCCCGTCAAAACCGTAAAATGAAGATTTCCCGCCAAAATCTTAAAATCGAGTTTTCGAGTTTTCCCGTCAAAACTGTTGATACGTCCTGGGTCGGGACAGGATCACTCAAACGGACTTAGGGGATATGAACTCGCCAAAAGGGAGAACTAATGGTTTGAACGGTGACATAAAGGGTTGTGGAAGGCCCAATGATACTACCAGAGGTGAACTCCGAAGAGAACTGATGGATTGAACGGTGACACAAAGGGTTGCGGAAGGCCCGATGATACTACCAGAGGTGAACTCCGAAGAGAACTGATGGATTGAACGGTGACACAAAGGGTTGCGGAAGGCCCGATGATACTACCAGAGGTGCTTGATTGTCGCCTGATATGACTCACAGGTCCGACAAGGAAGCAAACTCGATCTGTTGCCGGATGTGACGCACCGGTCCAACGAGAAAGAGAGTGTTACTTGGAGCTAACCACACCAAGAACAAAAAAGTGAGATTCCCTCTCAAGTTCCAAAAATAAACTCTCAAAGCTTATTTTATTTCATTGATCAACTAGCCTTTATATAATAGGCAAAGCATACAAAAGGTTGGAATACAAAAGACTAGTCAAACATAGAATTTAGCAATTTATAAAAACAAGGAAGACTTGACCAAAGACTTTGAATTGACCGAAAATCATAAATGTCATGACTTGACCCAAACTGAAGGATTGTAGTCGTCACACTCTTTGGATGGTCTCGTGCTTCCTCGTGGTCGATTGTCTCGGAATTGCCGTCAGATTGATATATTATTCGACCATAGCTTGTATTTTTTTGTTGGGCCTTTCTTTCTTTGGACTGAAGCATGTCCATAAACATATTTCCATAAATCATCAAGCCCATCTCGTTTAAACTAAAACCCGTAAGCCAAGTTTTCTTGATTTGTTTCTGCTGCTGATTTAGGGCGCATCATTCCCTCCTTCTTTAAAAAGATTTGCCCTCAATCTGTCTTTCTTTAGCTTCAGATAGAATGATCTCTTGGTTTTTCGTAGAACTCTTTTTTTTTTTTTTTTTTTTTTTAAAGAAGATGAAAGGTAGAAGATGGATGAAGAAGATGGAAAGATGAGAAAAAAAATGAACGGACAAGTACCGGTTGAGTGGCTCTGATACCACTTGATACGTCCTGGGTCGGGACAGGATCACTCAAACGGACTTAGGGGATATGAACTCGCCAAAAGGGAGAACTAATGGTTTGAACGGTGACACAAAGGGTTATGGAAGGCCCAATGATACTACCAGAGGTGAACTCCGAAGAGAACTGATGGATTGAACGGTAACACAAAGGGTTGCGGAAGGCCCGATGATACTACCAGAGGTGAACTCCGAAGAGAACTGATGGATTGAACGGTGACACAAAGGGTTGCGGAAGGCCCGATGATACTACCAGAGGTGCTTGATTGTCGCCTGATATGACTCACAGGTCCGACAAGGAAGCAAACTCGATCTGTTGCCGGATGTGACGCACCGGTCCAACGAGAAAGAGAGTGTTACTTGGAGCTAACCACACCAAGAACAAAAAAGTGAGATTCCCTCTCAAGGTTCCAAAAATAAACTCTCAAAGCTTATTTTATTTCATTGATCAACTAGCCTTTATATAATAGGCGAAGCATACAAAAGGTTGGAATACAAAAGACTAGTCAAACATAGAATTTAGCAATTTATAAAAACAAGGAAGACTTGACCAAAGACTTTGAATTGACCGAAAATCATAAATGTCATGACTTGACCCAAACTGAAGGATTGTAGTCGTCACACTCTTCGGATGGTCTCGTGCTTCCTCGTGGTCGACTGTCTCGGAATTGCCGTCAGATTGATATATTATTCGACCATAGCTTGTATTTTTTTGTTGGGCCTTTCTTTCTTTGGACTGAAGCATGTCCATAAACATATTTCCATAAATCATCAAGCTCATCTCGTTTAAACTAAAACCCGTAAGCTAAGTTTTCTTGATTTGTTTCTGCTGCTGATTTAGGGCGCATCAACTGTAAATCTAATTTTTCCGTCAAAACTGTAAATCGAGTTTTCCTGCCAAAACCGTAAAGTCGAGTTTTCCCGCCAAAACCGTAAAATCGAGTTTTCCCGTCAAAACCGTAAAATCGAGTTTTCCCGTCAAAACTGTATATTGAGTTTTTCCGTCAAAACTGTAAATCGAGTTTTTCCGCCAAAACCGTTAAATTGAGATTTTCCGCCAAAATCGTAAAATCGAGTTTTCCCACCAAAACCGTGAAAACAAGTTTTTTTTTCCAAAACCGTAAAATTGAGATTTCTCACCAAAATCATAAAATCGAATTTTTAGTTTTTTCCGTCAAAACCGTAAAATCGAGTTTTCCTGCCAAAACCGTAAAATTGAGTTTTCCCGTCAAAACCGTAAAATCAAGTTTTCTCGCCAAAATCGTATCTATGCTTTTGAATTAAAAAACAATGAAATTATATTTTTTTGTTAAAAATGAATTTTTGGATGTTAAAGTAGAGATTGTATTTGGGCTTTGTGAATGCCCATTTGAAATGAGCCAATTTGGTCTGGACAATTTGGTCTGGTACAATCTGGGCTTAAAAAAAATAATGTCCATTTGGACTGGTGTGTCCATTTGGACAGCCCAAATGGACTTGGACAGTCCAATTGACACCTCTAACTGAAGGCAACCTTTTTTCTCTTAGCAAACGTTTACAAAACCAAAAAAATATTTAAAGCCAAATTAAGATTCAAACTGAAATAGACACCAGAAACCAGTCACAACGTATCATTAAACATGGGATAATTATATTCATTTAAGTTAGATTGACAACTTCTACTGAGCATCAGGGTGTAGTTTGGCTACTATATATATCAGCAGCTGCATACTCAATCATCAACTAATAACAGTTTTTGAAGTGTTCATATGTGACAGGATAAGTCACATATTATACTATCGTTATCTAGTATCGTTATCTGCAACTATCAAGCGTAAGTTCCTTAGAACTCAAGCAACTGAACATAGTTCTTTGAGTTGATCTTTCTACCTCAGTGATCATCTCCTAGGTCTTTGTTTACCCGTTCTTCGAATCCACAGTAGAATTTCTAGTTTGGGATCTATCTATCTATTTCCCGTCTAAAAAAACGCGGCCGCGTTACCAATTTTGCGGCCGCATAATCGCTCGGCGGATGATGAGCGCACCGATTATCATCGATTCGGTTGTGTTGAACAGTAACCCGCATAATGTCGGCTTAAAACGTAGAATAAGAGAACGCGGACGTCCAATTGAAACTTCGTTTTGTTCGAATCTCGTAAACATCAGAAGAAAAACTCAGATTTGTTAGTTTTAGATTGAAAGCAAAAAGTCTCAAACTTTTATTGGGTTTTGCTAGCCTATGGTGGTGCCTCATTGAAGAGAAGTGTGATTTTCTTATATATATTTTTTTTAGAAGAAGACTGTGATACCTACAAAATAGGGTTGGGCATAACTACTCGGTACTCGGCTTCAGGGGCGGACCCACGTAGGGACTATCTGTGGCACGTGCCACATACTAAGATATAAAAAGGTTTTATGTATATCACCATACGAAGCAAGCTATGTAGCTCAATTGGTCATGCAATAATCATTGAGCCCCACCCAACCCGAGTTCAAACCCATTTCTTTTTTTTTTGTGCTTTCAGTTTTTCTACAAATTTTAATTATTATCCCATCAAATATTTTCTTTTGGTTTTACGACCAAAACAATGTTTAATGACTGCTTTATTTTCTGATTTTAATAAAAAATTCTTATTTTGCTACAAATTTGATATCACTTATCAAATTTATATTTAAAAGATAATTATTTTTATAAATATTTTAATTTGTGATGAAAATAACTTAACTAACTGTTTTTAATTATTTATAAAGTTTTATAAATTTAAATTAATCCCTTAAATATTAAATTATAAACAATAATCCTAAACCCAAATGTTAAAGTTGTTTTACTGAATTTGTTTTTTGAGAAATATTACTTAACTTATAGTATTTCAATCACTTTTTAATATATTTTTTTCAAAATAAAAAAATCAGGATTTATTAATATGTAAATTTAACAATTATTTTATTAAGTATTTTTAAATAGTTATAAAAGATAAAATAAATAAATTTTATAATGAAATTACTATGTGCATGTATAGTTTTATGATATTATTGAAAATGAATATTTGAAATTGTGAAATTATGTCTTTTATATTCTTTGAATTTGATAAAATTAACACTACAAGAAAACATGCCTTGAACGACTACAGAATTGGTAGTAAATTGGTCGTTAATGGTGGTTTACGACCAAGTTACGACCAATTGCGATTGGTCGTTAATCACTGGTCGTAATCACCAATTGGTCGTACATTGGTCGTAAATGTACGACTAAAAGATTTGGTCGTAAATGAGTCGTAAATGTACGACTAGGACGATTGGTCGTAAAGCAGTCGTACATTTACGACTACACTTTTGGTCGTAAAACAGATGTAAACAAGTGGTCGTAAATGAGTCGGAAGATGTAGTCGTATATTAGATGTAACGTTTTGGTCGTAAATGTGTCGGAAATATTAGTCGTATATTAGATGTAAAAATGTCGCAAATTTACGACTAAAGTACATCGATTTTGATGTAAATTGGTCGTAATTTAACGACCAATTTACAACGCCGGTTATTAATTACGAAATTCTTTAAATAAAATAAATATATTAAATAATTAAAATTCTTAAAATTAAAAAAATACGAATTTGATAAATTCCATAAAATATAATATATAACATTCATAAAATTAAAATATTCAAAATACTAAATAATTAAAACCGAGAAAAACTAAACATTAAGGTTTATTTCATCGAAGATTTCAGCAGTCCTCTCATCCGCTTCCCGTTCCAAATTTGCCTGCTGTTCCGGAGTAGGGTCGGGACCGGCAAAACTCGAACGCATGCTTTGCCACGCTGACGCAACCGTCGGGTCGACGTGTGGGGTTGAACCCAACAGCATATCGAAGATGTTAGCCATAGCCTTAAATTTGTCGTTGTGGTCGGCTATGGTTCGGTTCGCAGTTTCCAAATCCCTCCGGAACATGGAATCTGCTTCCCGTCTAGCAGCGTGTTCAACTCTCGCCCTCGGAACATCGTTCACACTCCCGATTCCTGCTATACGTCCCCTTTTCTTCGGAGCAATCTTCAATTTATAAATAGATATTAATTAGTACATATGTAAAAAATATGTAAACATAAATTAAAAATATTGAATATCGAATATTTTACCTGCTCAAAAATTTTGTCTTGTTCGATGGGAGAAAGCTCGACCGGTGCACCATCCGGATTTTCTTGCGTCAGCTGAGTCTGGACCTCTTGAATCCGAGCATCTACATCGTTGCAGAGCTGCTCTGCTCGAGGATGAGAGAAAGTTCCATCGGCATGCTGGTGGGTCAACTTGTAAAGTCGGGCCAGAGTCGGTGGTGCTCCTTCTGCGGCAGCCTATATTAAAAAAAATGAATTAAACTAGCATCTAATAAATACTTAATTAACATATATGTCATAAAAAATAAGAAATATAAAAAACTTACAATTTCCAGGGCCCTTTGGGCGTGTGGAATCTGTCCGGAAGTATGAGGTATGGGCAGATTACCCTCAGCATCTCGGGTCATCCGGGCCGCAGAGCAAGTGAGAGACCTTTGGACTGACTCAGGCAAATTCCAATAAGCCTTCAAGTTAGTCCAAACGTCCTCGCTGAGGTAGCTTTGTTTGGAGTCATCCCCGTAATGAGTCCACTTTTCCTTCCAGTCGGCAACAATGTTCTTGAGGCGAGTCCCCGCCTTTTTGTAGAACTCTGCCTTGACCGTCTCATTGATCCCAAGAGGCCAATTCCATTTTTGCTACAAAAAAATCATGAAAATATATTAATTAACCAAATTATTGTTATTTAAATCTAAAATAAAAATAATTAAATTTAAAACTTACCGCGAAGACCTTGAACCAAGTAATGCGAACATGGTCCGGTGTAAGAGTCCAGTTCGGATGCGCGTGCCGGAAGTTTGATCTGATGAGATTCCCAACGCTCTTTCCCACCTTATTGGTCGCTTTAAACCTACAAAATTTGAAATAATATATATAATTAATTGTTATATATAAATTTAAAATTTAATCTAATTAATTTAAAAATAATTACCAAGTCGTGCCGGGTCGTAGATCTGGATCGAGGATTGGTAAACCTTCTCGTCCCGGCATCTGGAGAATGTCTTCCACAGAATATCTTGCATATGGTGCATTCGGTGGCACCAACAAATCCGGATGAAGACCGGGAGCTATAGGAACCTGCTCTGGAATCTGGTATGCACCAGCCTGTGGGCCTGGGTGTGGAGCAGGTTGTGGAGCAGGCTGTGGAGCAGGCTGTGGAGGCTGCTGTTGAGACTGTTGTGGAGGCTGCTGCGGCTGCTGATCCTGAGACTGCTGCTGCGGCTGCTGATCACGCTCAGGCTCCTCATACGGAAAGTACGAGGCATCATACTGCGGATAGTATGGAGGTACGACTGCAGCAGGATCGTACGCCTGCGGACGCACATAAGGGACGCTGGGAATTTGGCTCTCGGGGACATAGTCGGAAGAGTGGGAAGTAGAAGCTGATGGATCCGACGTCTGACCGAGAAAAGTATTCCCGTATGAAGTCCCTCCGCCACGGTTTCTAAGTCTCTTTCTACCGCCAGCCATAACAATATCGTCAATCTGAAAAAAAATAGATGGTTATAAACAATTCAAATAATTAATTAAAAATAATCTAAAACAAATAATCTAATTTCATCATAAACTAATTACATCCTAAACTAATTCCAAACCTAAACTAATTCCAAACCTAATCTAATCACCTAACTAACCACCTAAAACTAAAAAAAAAAATTACCTAGAGAGAAGTCGATTGGTTGTAAGGGAGAGGGAAGTGAGATGTGAGTGTGCAACCAAATGGCGAGGCTTTGGTTATATAAAGGATTTTAGGGCTGGTCGTAAATGGGTCGTACATGTACGACCAAATAAAGACGATTGGTCGTACAATGGTCGTACATGTACGACCCATTTACGACTAATCGAAGTTTGGTCGTAAGGTGGTTGTAAATTTACGACCAATGAGGGACTAGTGGTCGTAATGTGGTTGTAAATTTACGACCAATGAGGGACTAGGCCATTTACGACCAATTAGTGACTCACACACATTACGACCAATGAGGGACTAGTAGTCGTAAAGTGGTTGTCAATTTACGACCATTTAGTGACTAACTTGACAATACGAAAAATTTGAAGAGGTTTATCAAATTTTGATAAACCTCTTCAAACATTTTTTATCTATTACATTTTAAATTCTAATAAAAGAAAAAGAAGAAAGATACTAGAATCCCAAGTCGAAATAGAAAACACGAAATTAAAAATGAATTCTGTTTCGACTTATGATTCTAGATCTTTCATCTTTTTTTTTTTTTTAAGATTTCTAAATTTGTTTTTGTGATTTGAGAAAATAACTAGCGGGTATATATAGGAAATTTTAAAAAATAATTAACAACCAATTTACGACTAATAGTGGCATTAGTCGTAAACTAGTCATTAATTAACAACCAGTTTACGACTAATGCAATTATTGGTCGTAAATTAGTCATTAATGAACAACCAATTTACGACCAACAGTTGCATTAGTCGTAAATTGGTTGTTCATTAATGACTAATTTACGAGTCGTTAATGAACAACCAATTTACGACTAATGCAACTGTTAGTCGTAAATTGGTTGTTCATTAATGACTAATTTACGACCAAAATTGCATACCCTAACAGTTGCAGAGGTTTGGAGTTTGGGGTTTCGAGTTTAGGGTATAATGTAATATCGGTCGTAAAGTGGTTGTGAATAAACAACCAATTTACGACCAATGACATCATTGGTCGTAAAGTGGTCGTTTATTAACAACCACTTTACGACCAATGATGCCATTGGTCGTATATTGGTTGTTTATTCACAACCACTTTACGACCAATATTACATTATACCCTAAACTCAAAACCCCAAACCCCAAACCTCAAACCTCCTATCCCAAATATCATTATAGTAAAACATAAATGTTCGAACAAAATATAACATGATCCCTCGTCATCAGAAACATCATTTCTTCAAATTCACATAAGTAAGATAACATCTTCCGCTTGTTCGGGTACTTCTACTTGATTCACGGCATCTTCTTGTAAATGCGGTTGTTCATCAGTACTTAATAATATATAACTTCTCATTTTGTTTGCTTAATTATAGATGAAATTTGGGATAAGAGGTTTGGGGTTTGGGGTTTGGGGTTTCGAGTTTAGGGTATAATGTAATATTGGTCGTAAAGTGGTCGTTTATTAACAACCACTTTACGACCAATGATACCATTGGTCGTATATTGGTTGTTTATTCACAACCACTTTACGACCAATATTACATTATACCCTAAACTCGAAACACCAAACCCCAAACCCCTAACCCCAAATCTCATATCCCAAATATCATAAGTTTTAAACACTTTCATACCCAAAATACAATGTTTTATTTTTGAAACAAAAATTCTATAATTGAGCACAAACATTATGATAAGTTATACCAAAAGTTTAATTATAGTAAAACACAAATGTTTGAACATGATGAAACATTATCACTCGTCATCAGAAACATCATCCACTTCATCATTTTCTTCAAATTCATCTTCGTTGGCTTCGTCCATTGTATCTTCTGGAAGTTCTTCATATCCCGGATTATGCGGATCAATGAGTAAGATAACATCTTCCGCTTGTTCGGGTACTTCTACTTCATTCACGGCATCTTCTTGTAAAGGCGGTTGTTCATCAGTACTCAATACTCGGCCCCGAGGTGTAACTTTCATAGCGGCTAACCAAGATATTCCAGATTGTCTGATCCTCGGGTATGGAACAAAACAAACTTGGTCTGCTTGAGAAGCCAATATGTAAGGTTCAAATTTGTTGTACCTCCGTGTAGCATTTACATCAACAACACCAAAGTTGCTATACCGAACACCTCTGTTGACTGTGGGGTCAAACCAGTCACATTTGAAAAGAACGCATTTAAGCTTTATTACGCCGGGAAACTCCACTTCGATGATCTCTTTTATGATTCCATAGAAATCTGTTTCACCTTTTACACAAACTCCATAATTCATTGTTGCTCGCCGACTTCCATATTCGTAAGTGTGAAAAGTGTATCCTCGTGTGAAATACATTGGTGCTGTGGTGACCTTACCGACCGGACCTTGTATCAATTCGTGAAACCACTGAGGATAAAATTGATCATCATACTGAACCTGGAACATCAACATATATACAACTTCACTGAATATATATATATATAACTTTGTTAATTATACATAGTGTGATATGTATACCTGCGTTTTTAACCATTTCACAAAGTGTTGGTCTTTCCTTTTGTTGAGATCATTGTTTGATACTCCTGGTATAGCCTCTTCGACTTGGGCAACAAAATCACTGTTTTAAAACAAAATGATCATTAAAGTGTATATATGTGTGATAAAATTTAGAAGCAAAATAATTTTAATTACCTTTCAAATAACTCAATCTCCTCGCAGTTAAGGAGTATATATGTGTGGGCACTATGAGCGTCTTCTGAACTCGACCACCAAACTTCTTTCAGTTTTCCACCTAGCCGTCCAATCTGACAGAAAATGTCTGGAACATCTTCACCAAAATATGTCGGTATAACACCACCATCATCATATCTGCTCGTAGTCCTTTTCCGTGTCCGGACTTGTGACCCAAAGTAGTAGGACGTAAAGTGAGATGTTTCCTCATTCAAACTCCCAGCAACTATTGAACCTTCCACCCTTGCCAGATTTTTTGCTTTCCCTTTCAAATATTTCATAGCTCGCTCGTAAGGATACATCCATCCATTATGAACAGGTCCACGAAGTAGTGCCTCATACGGAAGATGGATAACCAGATGTTCCATGACGTCAAAAAAGGACGGAGGAAAAATTTTCTCCAAATTGCACATCAAGATCCGGATATTCTCATCAAGTTGTCTGATGACATCTACAGTTAAGGTGCGTGCACTGAGATCTCTGAAAAAAGCTCCGATGCCTACAAATAATTTACAATTATAAGTTTATTTCCAAAAAGAAGAACTAATAACTTTAATAATTTGTTACCTGCAAGTGCTTCGTGAACATTTTTTGGAAGCAACTCCGCAAATGCAAATGGTAGAAGTCGTTGCATAAAAACATGACAGTCATGACTCTTCATCCCTGAAAACTTCTGTCCCTGATGATCAACACATCTTGATAGATTTGAAACATATCCATCAGAAAACTTCACATCTGATGACACCCACTTGAACAACGCTGCTTTTGCTTCTGCTGACAATCTGAAAATGGGAACTGGAATTCTCCCATCGTTTCTAATATGCAGCTCAATCCGAGAACATAATGCAGGCAAATCCAACCTTGAGTTCTTGTTATCTTTTGTCTTGCCGGGGACATTCAACAATGTATTGATGATGTTGTCAAAGAAGTTCTTCTCTATATGCATCACGTCAAGATTGTGGCGCAGAAGTAGATCTTTCCAATATGGAAGTTCCCAAAATATACTCTTCTTGTGCCAATTATGTTGAGTCCCGTAACCATCAGGCATATTTGCAGGAGTATGCCAATTACCGCCTTTGATGACTGTGCTGCATCCACCATAGTAATCAATATCCTTCTCGATTTCCTCTCCAGATAAATATGGTGGAGCGGTGTCCCGTACAACCCTTTTTGACCGAAACAATTTCTTGTTCCTTCGGTATGGATGGTTAATGGGAAGAAATCTTCGATGGCAATCAAACCAAGACGTTTTCCTACCATTCTTCAACTGAAATGCGTCTGTGCTTCCCATACAATATGGACAAGATAGTCTTCCATGCGTCGTCCAACCCGACAACATCCCATATGCAGGAAAGTCACTAATAGTCCACAATAGAACTGCTCGCATTGTAAAGTTTGTTTTCGTCGAACAATCATATGTTTGCACGCCTGTTGACCACAATTCCTTCAATTCTTCTATCAAAGGTTGTAGAAAAACATCAAGGGACCTCTTAGGATGTTTTGGTCCAGGTATCAATATACTCATGAAAAGCAATTCTTTTTCCATACACATCTCTGGTGGAAGGTTGTATGGCGTCAAGAAGACTGGCCAAAGCGAGTATTGTCTTCCAGACATTCCAAATGGACTAAAGCCATCTGTGCAGAGCCCAAGATAAACGTTGCGGGGGTTGCTTGCAAAATCAGGGTACACCGAATTCAAGTGCTTCCAAGCTTTTGCATCAGAGGGATGATTGATCTCTCCTTCCTTCTGATCATGTTCTGCATGCCATCTCATCGATGCTGCCGTCTTCGCAGATTGATATAATCTCTTCAGTCTATCCTTAATAGGTAAGTACCACATCCGCTGGTACGGCACCCTATTCCGTCCACGTCCTTGCGGTTTATATCGTGGCTTCTTGCAAAATTTACACTCTAACAATTCTGCGTCTTTTCCCCAGTATATCATACAGTTGTCTATACAAACATCAATCATCTCCGAAGGTAAACCAAGACTATGAACAAGTTTCTGAATCTCATAATAAGATTCAGCACACAAATTCTCTTCAGGCAAATACTCTTTAAACAACTCAGCCCATGCATCCATACAAACTTCAGGTAAGTTATGATCAGTTTTGATATTCATCATCCTAGCTGCCAATGATAATTTAGAAAGACCTTCTCTACAACCTTCATAAATTGGCTCATTAGCTGCTGCTAGCATTTCATAAAATCTTTTTGCATCCAAGTTAGGCCCCTCTACATTTTCGACCTCCTCTATTACTGATGTAGTTTCACGAAATGCATCGGTAACCATATCATGCATTCTATCATGATCTACCATATGATCTTCTTGAATGACACTTTCAGAAGGCAAATGTGGTTCAACTCTATTACGAACATTTTCAACCTGATTACTACTACTAGCTTCATTCCTACTATCACCTTCTCCGTGGTTAAACCAAATATAGTAATGTGGAGTAAATCCTCTATTTACTATATGTTTCCAAACGGTATCACTAGCAGCAAACTTCGTATTGTTGCATTTACGACAAGGACAGAACATTTTACCCGTTTCCTTTGTCAGAGGCGTCTGTCCGGCCTGATACATGAATATCTCTGCTCCGCTGAGAAATTCGTCTGTTACTCTTCCGCTTGAATCTTTATGCGCATACATCCAACTCCGAACCTCATAAATATTTCCAGACATTTTTTTTATTTTTTTCGTTTTTTTTTGCTCTTTTCGTTTTTTTGGTGCATCTTAAGAATGAGGGAAAAGATCATATTTATAGAGAAATTTCGATTTTGGTAGGTGACCATCTTACAACGGTTTTACGTGTAATGATAAATTAACTACCAAAGTGCTACTAATGTCCTCGTGATTCAGTCGTTAATTGGATGTAAATAATTGGTTGTAAAGAAGTCGTAAATTTACAACTATTTTACGATTAGCTGGGAAGGTAGTCGTAAACTAGATGTAAAATTACAACTAATTTACGACTACACTTATTAGTTGCAAATTTACTACCAATTTACGACCAGTTCTGCTTTGGTCGTAAGTGGGTCGTAATCTAGATCCAAAATTACGACTACAATTTTGTGGTCGTTAATGTTGGTCGTTAAGGCCACGTTTTCTTGTAGTGTAATGACTAATGTATTTTGTATTTTTTTAAATATATTTTAATTTGATTTATTAAATTATTTTTAATTCAATATAAATTTATATATTGTGCCCCACATTAAATTATTTTCTGGATCCGCCCCTGCTCGGCTTGTACCCGCTACTTGCTCCGTACTCGGCTTGAAAAAACAAGTACTTGATATTAACAAATCAAGTAACAAATATCTAATTTTTATTACTTGCAAATACAAGTTAAGTATCAAGTTTCACTATTTTTTTAACTATTTGCCTCGTTACTTGCTATTCGTTTTCTCATATAACAATTATGCATAATATCTATTAAAATGTGTTGTTTACATTTATGTCTTTACAAACAAAACTCAATATAGATGTTGACATTTACATTTTTATAAACAAAACTCAATAGTTTTGTGATTTAAAAATCAAAATTTCTTATTAAAATATTAAAGCCTAGTAATCTAATTTTAAATCCATAACATATTATAGTTTGAGTTTCAAATATTTTAAATTCAAGTACATATTTACTAATCAAGTATTTAGATTTAAGTAACGGATTTGAGCAAGTAACAGAACAAGTCAAGTAACTTGCAAATATTCAAAATTTTGACAAGTACTTGGTACGGCAAGTACTCGTTTTAAACGAATCAAGTATAAGTATTTAATTTGACTACTTGAACAAGTTAAGTCGAGTATCAAGTATCCAAAATTATTTAATTGTCATCTTTTCTTTAAAGTTTTTATGCGTCCCTAATTTGTTATACGGTTTTGACGGAAAAACTCGAAAACTCGATTTTAAGATCGTAGCGGGAAATCTCGATACAGTATCGGCAGAAAAACTCGATATTTATGATTTTGGCAGGAAATCTCGATTTTATGGTTTTGGCGGGAAAACTCGAAAATTCGATTTTACGATTTTGGCGAGAAGTCTTGATTTTACGGTCTTGGAGGAAAACTCGATTTACGGTTTTGGCGGGAACTCGAAAAAAACGATTTTACGATTTTGGCAGGAAATCTCGATTTTATAGTTTTGGCGGGAAAACTCGATTTACAAATTTTATGGGAAAACTCGAAAACTCAATTTTACGATTTTGGCGAGAAATCTCGATTTTACAGTTTTGGCGGAAAACTCGATTTACGGTTTTAACGGGAAAACTCGAAAACTCGATTTACGATTTTGGCGGGAAATCTCGATTTTATGGTTTTGGCGGAAAAACTCGATTTACGGTTTTGACGAAAAAACTTGAAAATTCGATTTTACGATTTTGGCGAGAAATCTTGATTTTACGATTTTGGCGAGAAATCTTGATTTTACGATTTTGGCGAGAAATCTTGATTTTACGATTTTGGCGAGAAATCTTGATTTTACGATTTTGGCGAGAAATCTTGATTTTACGGCTTTGGCAGGAAAACTCGATTTACGGTTTTGACGGAAAAACTCGATTTTACTATTTTGGCGGAATATCTCTATTTTACGGTTTTGGCGGAAAACTCAATTTACAATTTTGACAGAAAATATCGATTTACGATTCTGACAAAAAATTTTGATTTTTTATCCAAAATGAAAACTCTAAGCTTTTTATATCATTGGACCGCCCATGTCCATTTGATTTAAATCTATTGGATTTGGATCTAATTTGCTTTATTTATGGGTGTAATTTGGTTAGTTCAAATGGGTTTGGACATAATCTACCCTCTGCACATCCTGTGAAAAAATAACTTAAGATCTGCAAAATCTTGTTTAGACTATTACACATATGTTGTCAACCTAGTAGTATTACGATAAAGTCCAAATTAATTAGGTCAAATATTTTAAAGCTATTAAGGAGCCACTTATCCCATACATGGTTGATGGAGAAGGGACACAATTGTTGTAGCAGTTCTAAATCCATCAAAGATTCGGTTCATCACTTCATGGCTCACCAACTAAAAGTACAATATGTTGTACATGTTTCATAACAAAAATACTAATGCAATATTAAAACAATTATCCTGCTGGACATATTATCTACGGTCATTTGTTTTTTGATTAACTAGCTCTTTTAGTTTATAGCCTAGGGTGTAATGTTGCCTTCATCACGTTTTCTGTTTTAGTTTTTTTTTTCTAGCAAACGAAGACTAAATCTGCTTGCCACGTTATAAACCCATTTCATCGCTGAACACTTAGTAGCAGTTCCCCACGAATTATATATATGTCTCCATCATTGACTAAGTTGTATCAATAAATTGTTGTTCTTTTACCTACTTTTAAATTTGATACCTACCTAGCACAGAAAATGTATTTAAAACGGAATATATAAGACACTGTAAAATGTAATCCGTCTCTACTATATATTGTTGCAAATTTGTGATAGGAACTTTGCACACAACAAAGTGTATTCAGGTTCACCCATTAAAATTCCATCATTCTTTTAATATTAATTTTTGTCTTAACTTTTAACTAGTGAGATTTAAACAATGTAGGAAGTCTCAAAGTTACTTATATTTATATACAAGTTTGTATATATATTTAATTAAACAATAATTAAACTAAAGGGACAAATTATGCCAGACCTACAAGCTTCATGAGCCCTCCTCCTCCATTCATATATATATATGTCACATTTGAAAGGATTTGACAAACAAAAAGTCTAAATACGATTTTAGCTTCCACATCTTTCTTTTCAACAAAAGCACTCTTCAGTCTTCATCAAGGTCTTCTCTCAGAAAGCTCAAATGGAAAACTCAGCACTAAGCAATGTCGTGAGGCGAACAGTAATCTCTAATCAACAGAGAACAATACAAGAGGGTCTAGAAGAGAGTAGTTGGGATATGTACGTTGAAACCGAAGATGGTATCAGCCACTATGAAGATTCCTCTATGATCTCAGACGCTGCGTCTCCTATAGTCTATGTCGAAGAAGACACAGACACGGCTTCATCTCCTTCTAAGAGAACCAAGGTTAGCCCAAAGAGAAGACTAACTTGATGTATATGCTTAATACATACATTGATAGGCCTCACTAATTGCAATACACATATCTATATATGATGTCCCATGTGTTATACTTATACTTATATATATTAATCTTAGACATATTTGTTTTTAGGGTTGCAGCGAAATGGAGAATAATTCGATAGAAGGAAAAACCGTGAACAATTCTAAAACTAAGGTAAGGAGTTTTCAGCCATCTCATATTTTTATAAATATAATTTTGTTAAATTTAAACTGATGTGGACGACTAACAAAATAATCAATCGGGTGTTTATAGGAGAAAGGGATAATGAATGAGGAATATTGTGCAGAACTGAAGAAGAGAGGACTTTGCTTAGTTCCTTTGTCGATGTTGTCCAACTACATTGGTTGATACTAGCTAATTCGATTGTTTTTAACGTAATCGTTATTCTTTCATTGTGATTAATTATTTTTGATCCGTAAAATCTGTAGAAGACTACTAATTAAATTTAGCGCAAGTCGAACAATGATGGGTGAGTATTTGTATGTTTTAAATTGTGCAAGCAAGAGTGCATTTGTATGTTTTAAATTGTGCAAGCAAGAGTGCATATTTGTAAAAAAATGTCGGAAACATGTGTAATGCAAAGTTAACATGTTTCCATGTGTAATAAAAAGTTATCATGTGTTCATGTGTAGCATAATATTGGTACAATCACGTAAATATATCTAATTTTGTAATGCCTTGTTAGGGGTTGGAAACTTTACCCGATACCTGAAGCCGCATATGAACCCTCCGACCCGGAAAATCTGAACCGAAGTAGCAAAATATTCGAACGGGTATTAAGTTAGAAGAAATTGGATATCCCAACCCGAATGAGTAATACCTGAATCCGAATGGATATCCGAAAATAACTAAACATATGTATATTTTACATCTCTTTTTTATTTAAAATATTTATATTGATGTTACACATATTTTAAAATCATATAGTATATATATAATTATGATGGAAAAATAATTTGATATTCATTTAAAATGCATGTCAAACTTTTTTGTTTTATGTATTAACAAAGTTACATCTAAAGTTTAAAAACAATAGCCAAATTAATATATATATATATATATATATATATATATATATTTTTATATTTTGAAATGTTATCTCCAAATCTATTAATCATTCAATCTATAAAAAATAGAAAATCAGTTAAGCGAAGTCTATATTTTTAAATACAAGAAACTTAAAAATCAAAAAAAAAAATATTTTATTTTAAAATTTAAATATCTGAATCCGATCCGATCTTGACAATACTTAAATATATAACAATTTTTTCTTCTTGCCTTAGCTAATTTTGAGTGTGTTTTAAACTCCATTAAACTAATATAGATATCTCAAATTTTTGATTTAAAAAAAATTATCACGGAACTATATTCTTTTCAAAATGTTTGATTTAAAAGCTCTATTAAAAATTTAGAAACATTATTCAAATTGATTGTTTATGAAAACTAACAAGAAAATACAAACAAATTGTAAGAATTGAAAGTAATTATGAAGATTTTAAAATCAAGTATATTTTATCTAGAATTGTAGAATTTCAACGCTTGTTATTTAAAATCAAGTATCTTTAAAAAAAACAAACATAATGCTAGACAAAGTAGTCATTTTCGGACCCAAAAAAATAATAATAAAAAGACAAATTAATATGGTTACATAACTTACATGACATACTTGCATGAACTCTTGGAGATGGACCGAAATGCATTCTAAATAAATAAATAAAAATGGGGGGTGGGGATTTGAAACGCAAAAAGGTTTCCTTCACTTCACGGTGATTCACGGATTCCGCATTACAGGAGAAAGCGAGAAAGAGAGAGATAACTCATCTTCCTCTTCACATTCTTCTTCTTCTTCCCATCACACACACTAGATCGATCTGCTCTCTCACTCTTCTTCTGATCCAATCATCAGCTATGGTTTCCCCTACCAAACTCAAAGCCATGGATTTCTACAGGTGCGCCATCCTCTGTTTTCATGCACACACACACACACACACACATTTCTCGATTAAATGCGTTTTTTTGTTTATTCGGAAATGTGGGTTCGGTTAACGTATCCTTGATTGTTACCGAAAGTTGGATTCTTTCTCTTTAATTAATAATATCTATCTCAGAAAGGATCTGACTTTTCTTGTTTAGGAAAATACCGAGAGATTTGACAGAGGCATCTCTATCAGGTGCTGGCTTGTCCATTGTTGCTGCTCTCATTATGATGCTTTTGTTCGGAATGGTAACAACAACATACCTGAATGATCTCTGTTTGATGAGGTGGTACGTTAGTGGTCTTTTCTTGGTTAAATATATCAATCATCTTTCTATTTTTTTGCAGGAGCTGAGTAGTTATTTGGCTGTCAACACTACCACAACTGTCGTCGTTGACAAGAGCGCTGATGGTGACTTCTTACGCATTGATTTCAACATCAGGTTCCACTCTTTTTTTGTCTTCTTTCTTCTCTGTTGCTAATTAAGTCTGCTCTTAGACCTCTAGGGAACATGGGTGGTAACAATCACTAAATAATTTGCTCTGATAGTTTCAAAATTTTCATCTTCTGATATTAGTTTCTTTATCTTCATTCTCTTTTCTTTTTGTAGTTTCCCTGCTCTTTCATGTGAATTTGCATCCGTTGATGTGAGTGACGTGTTGGGAACAGTAAGTATCTACTCCTGCCTCTCTATTTTGATGATCTCTTCCTCACTGTTACAATGATTTTCGCTATAAATGCTTGTATGATTATCATTCAAGAAAGTAAAAACGCAAAAGGAAAAGCTTACCTCTATAGACTATCCTTTATCGATTCAAGCTTATTATTTTATCCCTGACTCCCTGTTTCAGTAGTGCATAAAAGTCTTCTTATGCATCAATTTAAAAAGCAACACTTACTGCCTTTAACCGGAACTATGATAACTATATATGTGTACCCTGCATATTATTTATATGATTAGCTGGGGCCTGCCTGGATCTAAATTTGATGTTTTCGAATTTTTCAGAACAGGTTGAATATAACTAAAACAATTCGCAAGTTTCCAATAGATCAGCATTTAAAGACCACTGGTGGAGAGTTCCACTCTGGTTTTGCGTCACATCACATCAACCACGGAGAAGAAATTAAGGAAGAGATTCCTGATGGCGCTGTACCACTTGTCAGCGCTAGTTTTGATTCTTTTACAAAACAGTGAGTACGCAGCTTCTCTTTTTTTTTTTTTTTAATTGTGCTAGTACTATCTGAGGATTTGAATATAGATTAATGTAATCTGGCTTTCTTTTGCAGCTTTCCGATATTGATTGTTAACTTTAATGCACCATGGTGCTACTGGAGTAACCGTCTGGTAATTCTTATACAGCTATGGCTTAGGCTAAGAGTTTTCAAAATTCATGTTCATTTTCATCTGATACGCAAGCACTAGCTGTCCAGTTCTGGATGTATTCATCATAACTTGTTCTTTCTGCTTGAACGAGGGAGAACGAATCTGCCCTATTACATTCTTGACTGCTATTACTGAATATATTCAATCAGGATATGTGAAATCCATGTTCATGTCATTTTTATAGGGAACGGAACTTTCTTGATTGCTATTTGGTTATGCTGAGTTTCTTTTTTTTTTTTTTGTGTGTGTGTGTGTGTGTGTGTGTTCGTTTCAGAAACCGTCTTGGGAGAAAGCAGCTTCTATTATAATCCACAAGTTTGCACTAAAAACGCTTCTTAAATTCAGTTGTGATTTTCCCTATTCTTTCTGAAAATGGTTATTGCTAATATTCTGCCTGCAGATATGATCCTGAAACTGATGGGCGTGTTCTTCTCGGAAACGTTGATTGCACAGTACAAGCTGAGCTATGTAAGAGGTACGCAAAACGTTGATGTGTTTCCTCAAGTATTCTTCTTCTTATTTTGGCTTAAAATATAAAACTTGTTGACTTGTTTCTAAATTTGCTAAGAAAGAGCTAGTTACTTTCTTGCTGATAACTTGTTAATATGTTATTTTTGACTTAACATAAATTTTTGGATTGTATTTTTCAGGAATCATATACAAGGCTATCCATCTATTCGGATTTTCCGCCAAGGCAGTGATCTTAAGTGAGAACCTAATAAGATGTTTAAACTGCCACTAGCATAGTTATAGTAATGCAGCTATAAAATCGATTCTGTCTCCTAATTGTGTAGTCAGTACTGTCAAATGTTGACACACGTGCAATCATCACCGTAGAATTGTACAAAACCTTGAATTTATTTATGTTCTTCTTTTACATTTTTAGTTTCCGTTGGATGTCCTAATGCAAGCCACATATCTGCTAGTGCCAACATTATTATTCAAAGTTTTACTTGTTTTGATGTTTCCAGAGAGGACCATGGACACCACGAGCATGAATCTTACTATGGAGATCGGGACACAGATAGTATAGTCAAGGTAAAAGATAAAATCCAGATTTCATTAACGGATCAGGATGTTATGTGTGTGTTCGTTAGTTCGTCTATTTATATAAAAACATGTGGTTGTGTCTGTCAACTATATAGATATATGCACATCATATCTTTTTGCTGCGTTCTCACTCAGTATTAAGACAAGGATTTTTTTCCTTCTTGCAGATGGTGGATGAACTGGTCGCACCTATCCACCCCGAGGCTCACACGCTACATTTGAATGGTATATCCAATGAGACATTAAAACATCTTAAAAAGGCACCAGTTACCGGAGGTTGTAGAATTGAAGGTTATGTCCGTGTAAAGAAGGTAAAGAAAAAAAACAATTCTGACTGAAGACAGAATCAATGTCCCTCTATTACTGATTTTCGGTGAAACAATTCGTTTGTACGTTTCAGGTTCCAGGAAACCTTGTGGTCTCAGCTCATTCAGGAGCACATTCGTTCGATTCTTCTAAAATGAACATGTCGCATGTTGTTACCCATCTTTCATTTGGGAGGATGATATCCCCAAGATTATTGACCGATATGAAGCGGTTGTTGCCATATCTTGGCCTAAGCCATGACAAGCTGGATGAAAAAGCATTCATAAACCAACACGAGTTCGGTGCCAATGTTACTGTTAAGTCCCTAAAGACCTTTCATATGAAAACCGTAGTAAAAAATATTCTTTTACTGACCCCTTGACGCTGTATACAGATCGAACACTACCTTCAAGTAGTCAAAACAGAGGTCACAACAACAAGAACCGGTCATGAAGATTCATTGATCGAGGAATATGAATACACTGCTCACAGCAGCATAGCTCAGACTTACTACTTACCCGTTGCAAAGTTCCACTATGAGCTCTCTCCCATGCAGGTTCAAGTCAATATCTCTCTTACATTTCTTAATATATTTACTCTCCTCTTTATTGGCTGCTCTGTTTTTTTTTTTTGCAGATTATGATAACTGAAAACCCAAAGTCCTTCTCACACTTCATCACAAACCTATGCGCCATTATCGGTGGTGTATTCACGGTTAGTATGTTCTCAATATTTCTTCATCATACGCTCATAGATTCCATGGTGTTTTTAATGTTGATTTTTTTATTTTCAGGTTGCGGGAATACTAGATTCGATTTTCCACAATACAATAAGACTGGTCAAGAAGGTGGAGCTCGGGAAAAACTTTTGATTGGAGAGACTGGAGGTTAGAGTTTACCATTAATATCTATAACACCATAGAAGAACCTCAGACTGTTTATTTGGAACAGCTGTTCCTACAGAGAAAAAAACTCAAAAAGAGAAAGAAATTTTGTTTTGACGCTATCTTTGTTTCTTGGAAATAATACACACAAGTGGAACTTTTATTCATTTACATGAGAAACAAATGTCTATAAATCAAGTTACAAACACAAGAGTGATGATAGAAGACAAAAGATAAACTTCTTAGTGTAGAAATAGAGTAGAAGCAAAGGCAGCTGCGAGAAGAGCAGCGAGAAAGGAAGAAGATGGAGGAGAAGCTGCGTTGTTTGGAGTTTCTTGAGTTGGAGTAGGCGTAGGTGCTGGTGTATCAAAGGGTCCTGTCATTGGCGGTGTAGAAGGAGGGGACTCTCCCGAGGGAGCAGGAGCTGGAGAAGGAAGTGGTGGTGATGATGTGTTTCTGTCAGCCATGACGATGACCACTAGCTTCTCGTTTTTATTGCAGTTGTCTTTGTTTCCGCTGATGAAATAGTATGGACCAGAGTGGGTTAGTGCGAAAGAAGTTTTGCCATCAGCGAACTTAGCGGTTGGTGCATCCGTGTTGCAGCTGTCGTATGCGTCTCTTGTGACTTGGAGCACTGAATCTTGGTTTGGTTGGTAGACGAACACTGCAGTTGTATACATTTTTTAGTGCGTCACATGTGAAACAAAGCTATGATTATATGGTTTAGTTAGTAACTTACGCAGAGAGTCGCCGATTTGGAATCTGCTCTGTTCTGCCCATTGACTGTAAACTTGAGAACTTGAAGGCACTGTCCATCCTTTTGCACCACCAACCGCAAACTCTCTAGCGTAGGCTTTGTCAACGATCATGAAGACACACACAAGACCTAACCCACGGAGCATCATGTTCTTGAGGTTTAAAACCATTTTTTTTTAAAAAAGATGTGGTGGAGAGATGTATGTGAATTTAGTGTGTTATTAAAGGTTGATGAGACACGATGAAAGACGTTTTAGTTAGTTTATATAAAGTTGAGGCTTTCGAGGAAATGTTGCGGAGCTTTTTTATTATCTTTCTCAGATTCTAAGCAAAGCATTGCTTTCAAGAAGCGTTTTAGTTTTCGAATCTCATGTGACTTTGCTTCTCTCAATAGTTTTTGTTCTTTATTTCCGCATCTTTGGTTTTGTATCTTAAAGACCAAAGAGAGACTTGATAGAAAAAAAGCTTCAAATCAAAAGACTAAGATTTTTTCATGTCAAAAAATAGCCGACGTTGTTCTGAGCTTTTCGGATTAGCTGAGAACAACATCCAAATGAACACTTGAATAGATCAAAAAAGTATTAATACATGTGCATTTTCAATCATATTACAAAGATACTCTCCACATTTGCGCCTTTAGATCCTTCCTTTGTTCGAAAACTGACCGGTAATGCTAACTTTAGTTACTTCTTCAGTAACTAATCCATCATTAGTGCAAAAGGCCGCAAAAACAATTGACACCAAGACACTGATACCACGTCTATGTCCTGAGCTCTTCTTTGGAAAATGTTTTGGAAGCGCACACTCTTCTCCATTGCAGAAAAGTTTTGTCGGAAAGCCATCTCCTCCGGGTATATTCAGTCCATTAATGTTCTTCTTACTGAAAGAAATAACAGACTGTTGCTTTCCAGGCACGGCAGGGTCTCTAAGTTGTATTGGTTCCGTTAACTTGACCCACAAGGTAGTTCAAACCAGGCAAGCCTTGGAACATAACAGTTCTATTGTTTGGTGGAACGCGTGTTCCGTTAAAGGAGTAAACGTTTTCATACCCTGGTCCTGCTTTGCCCATATCAACCGCTACGAACCAACCCTCAAACAAGAATTCTCTCCGGTTGAAAACGGTGTACTTAGCGGTCCAAGCGTCTCTGTAATCAGTGTTAACGTGCCAGTTAATACTGACTCCATAGTTGTCCGGACAAGGGAGTTTCTTGGTTATTATTGGCATGTGGTTTTGTTTGACCCATGCTTTAGCTTTTAAGGTTCGGTTCTCGAAAGGGACAAGGAGGGCGTCGGGAGGGAGGAGGAGCGGGTTGCGGTCAGCATTGCAAGTGTCGGTATCGATGTCATTGCATGTAGGGATGTCAATTGGACATCATGTCCATGGTTCATCCATGTCCAAATCCATTTGGACTAAATCGAATTAAACCAACAAATAAAGATATTCAATTAAGTTTAACCAATTAGATTCAAATTCAATGGCCTTAGTTCAAATGGACATAGACAGCCTAATGATACACAAATTATAAAATTTTTATTTTGAAAAAAAAATCAAGTTTTTCATCGAAAACCGTAAATTGAGATTTCTCGATAAAACCGTAAAATTGAGTTTTTTCGCTAAAATCGTATCTATATTTTAAATTCAACAAAGTATAATGAAATTATGTTAAAATGAATTTTTTGGATGTTAAAACTGATTTTGTATTTGAACTTCTGCGGAAGGTCCATTTGGAACTGAATAATTTGGTTTGGACAATTTACATTTTGACCATTTAAACTTAAAAAATATAATGTCCAATAAACTATTTGTCTCCTTGAACCCCATTTGACATCCCTACTCCTCGTAAAGTAAATTGATTTATTTTTCTCTTCACTTTTTTTGTTCATTGACTTAGATTAATTTGACATTTGTTGATATAAGACAAATATCAAACATTAAAATAAAATAATTGTTTGGCATTCTTTGGTTTGTTACTCATTTATACTAATAAACAAATATGTATTTTCTAAAATCACAGTACGAAATAACTTGTTTATATTTCTATTTTTTTAGTTAATCAGACATAAGTGATATATTTATATAAGCATGCTGAAATTTTTCTTTAAAAAATTATATTTTGTTCTTTAAATTGACAAAATTATATAAAACAATAAAATATCTCTATAAATAGTAAAATTTTGAAATATCTTTATAATATTTAAATGACTGTAGTTGGCAACTTGGAATACTCTTATCCAAATTGAAATATTTTACTTCTCAGCATATTTTTTCAAAATCTTTTTAAAACTTGGGAAAGTTCTTCGCGTGAAAAACGCGAGTCTTTATAGAGTAGACTCGTCTGTCTGAAATGTGTTTGAATATATCATAAAAACAAACTATAATCGAACTTGTCCTGAAGGCAGGTAAAATTCTTTTCCCTTTACTTAGTGAAAATGTGAAAGAAGAATGTATCTGTAAATGATATAAGATAGTAATTAATTAGGCCTTTTTTGAAAAAAAGACAGTAATTAATTATTAGCTATATAATCAAGTATTTTAATTATTTTAACTGGAAAGTATATTAAATATGAAGTCGAGGGATCACACGATCAGGTGATGCTTATAATGAAACTACTATTTGTACATGATGTGAATTAAGATCTACACGAATTAAAAATGTTCGATCCGGTAAAACCGAACCAATTAAAACTGAACCGAATCAAAATAGACAAAGTGGTTTGGATTTGGTAGTACCGAATCAAAATGTTAAATTAAAAAAAAAAATATTATAAATAGCAATATATACACATTTTATATATTAATTCAAATTCACAAACAGTACCATAATTTTTTTTATAAAAACTTTAAATTAACTATTCATTAGACTTTTATAAAATTAATATAATTATAAATATAAAGATATACAGATATAAACCGAAACAAAATATCATTTTAAAAAACCGCGGTACATAGATATGGGTTGTATATAAACCGATTAAACTGAATAAACCGAATAAATCAGCAATTAAAATATAGTGGTATAAGTATATGTAAATTATATATATATATAATTTATTTTGTTGATACGATCCTCATACTTAAATGATGATTTTTAGTAATTTAAATTTTTAATTTAAGTTCAAAATTATTTTTATCAAATTAAACAAAACATAATTTTTATTTTTTTGTTGACAAATATGTGTGTTGATATTTAGTTATTTAATAATATTATCGATTACTATTATTTCTTATTTTTATTCTATAAAAATATTACTATTATTAACTAATATGTTTACTAATTATTTAAATAGAAAAAAATAAAATAAAAATAATCTATTTAAAAACCAAAATATCGTCGTGTTATATTAAATTTAAAACCGATATATAATCATATAAAATAAAATTCACGAAATATTATAAATGATAAATATATTTATAGTTTTTTAGTATAAAACCAAATAAATCGAAAAAAACGGTATATAAAATGAACCAAAACAAAGTTGAATTGAAATACCGGAAACCAAAAAAACCAAACCGATATTCGAACTGAACACTCCTAATAGGAATTATATGGTTTCAGTGCACGATATTTTGGTGATTAAAAAATGAGTATCCAACAGATACAATGTAAAAACAATTTGATCTGTTATTGAACATCCCTTTTCGGACGAACATTCCGTTTTGGTCTTTTTTATATATTTGTTTTGGAAACAGCTTTGGTCTTTCTATATAAGACCGAAAGAAGTCTTCCAATTAAAAAAAAAAGAGAAAATTGCCAAGTGTGACTCAAAACTTGGAGTCAAACCCAAAAGAATACCCCAACTTGGGTCAAAGGCAAAAGTAATCTAAAAGGCTATTGAAATTACAACTATCTCCTTGTGAACAAACAAAAAAACGGAATTTTTTTTACGTTTCTACCCCTCGCAAGTCGTCTGTTTAGACGACTTGAAAATAAGTCGTCCAGACGACTTAACTTAAAGTCGTCTGGACAGTTATTCTTAAACATAATTTAAAAATTTTGTAAAAAATATTTTGATAAGTGAAAAATTGGAATTATGTAATTAACATATGTCTTAAGAGATATAAATTAATATATAACAAATTTCAATTGTTTTCAGCCCAGATGAGTGAAAATAGTGAGTCATGATATTCTTTAGTTTATGTTTCATCAACATATGTTGTAGTATTGTATGTGTTCTTAGGGTTAGATTTTGGAAAGCATTAAAACCGTTTTTGAAAATTTTTAAAATTACCTAAGCGTGTTCATTTCTGTGTATAGTAAACACTATTGAAGAATTATTTGATTTTATAACGTGGTTAGTAAGTTAATTTAGTCATTTTAGTTTAGGGGTTCATTTTAGGGTCTGGGACGACTTAATATTTAGTCTTCTGTGCACAGACGACTAAATATTAGGTCGTCTGGTGTACATTATCAGCCAGAATAAGTCGTCTAAACCGGACCAAACCTTAAAGTTTACCAATGTACTTTTAAAGCTAACCGGATTATTTACCCAATATATAAGGTGATTTTTTTTTTTTTCATTTTCCGCGAAATTTAGAAACCCTAACAGTTCTCTCTCACCGGCGATATCAAAGGCGATTCGAATTCCCACTATTTCCGAACAAACCATCGTTCTCAACGTCGGCTATCTATCTCACTTCATTCTCACCGTTGTCGCCGCAGCTTCTTCTAACCCTAGCGCCGCCGATTCCTCTAAACCCTAGCGCCCCCGCTTCCACTGTTTCCGAACAAACCGTCGCCCTCGCCACCGTGCTCACCAACGTTCTCACCGCCGCTTCCTCTAAACACTAGCTAGCACCGCCGCTTCTTCTAAACCCTAGCGCCGCCGCTTCTTCTCTGTAAACCGTAGCGCCGTTTCTCTGTAAACCCTAACGCCGGTAAGTCATCAATCTCGAGGAAAAGATGAACATAAAACATTGTCTCTATCAATTTACTCATTCTCACCGTTTCACGTTTATTTTTTCAGATCTATAACCACAATGACGAGTACTCCAACTCCTTCTGCGACTAATCAGGTCCGCTTGAAATTTTTCTACTGGAAGACTTGTAAGTAAGTCGTCTGGAAAGTCTTCCAACTGGACGACTTAGTAGACGACTTAAATATAAGTCGTCCATTTGGAAGACTTTTCAGACGACTTAAATATAAGTCGTCAACTAAGTCGTCCAGTTGGACGACTTTCCAGACGACTTATATTAAAGTCGTCTACTAAGTCGTCTGGAGTAACAATTAAGTCGAGATTGGGAGTTTTCATCAAGTTCAAGGAGCAGGGATTTGGTTGGGCTTCAAGGCTGGTTCACCACATGCTCTGTTTAAAGCTGGACATTAAGAAGAAGTACGAGATGTGGTGTCTCGTTGGTCCAGAACCTTTGAGGTTTTCACTGTTAGAGTTTGAAATGATCACTGGTCTAAACTGCGAGTACATCGAGGACCTTGACACACCAAAATGTGATGTTACCCCAGAGATGGTTTCTTTCTGGGGGAAGATGGGAGTTTATCTGAAAGCTGGGCCAACTACTGATCAGATAATAGATGCACTGAAGAGATGCGGGGATTGGTCCACGGAAGATCGCAAGCGGCTCGCGTACCTTTCCATCTTCACTGGATTCATTGAAGGGAGAAAGTTTTCAACCGCTACACGAGCTACTCTGGCAAGGCTAGTGATGGATTTGGAACGGTTTGAGAATTATCCATGGGGGAGAGTCTCGTTTAAGGTGCTGATGGACTCTTTGTGGAACAAAGAGATTACTGGCTGTTACACTGTGGATGGGTTTATACAAGTTCTTCAGGTCTGGGCGTACACAGCTCTGCCGGGAATGGGTGCTAGTATTGGTAGTTCCAGATTAAACAGTTCGCTTCCACCGCCTCCACCGATTCTGGCTTACGATGGCAGCAGAGGCCGCAGATTCATGAAAGCTGCTATCTTGAGTCAGGTACCTTTCCATCTTCACTTAATTAAGTCGCCTGGAAGGTCTTCCAGCTGGACGACTTAGTAGACGACTTATTATAAGTCGTCTGGATGGTCTTCCAGCTGGACGACTTAGTAGACGACTTATAATAAGTCTTCTGGAATGTCTTCCAGTTGGACGACTTAGTAGACGACTTATTATAAGTCGTCTGGAAGGTCGTCCAGCTGGACGACTTAGCAGACGACTTATAATAAGTCGTCTGGAAGGTCATCCAGCTGGACGACTTAGTAGATGACTTATAATTAAGTCGTCTATTTAGTATTTTGTTTCAAATATCTAACTCGATTCTTCTTCTATTTACTGCAGACCCGCGTGATCAACTTTGTTGAGAAGGACATTAGTGAAATGTGGCCAAAATAGGACTCTGAGGTTGAGGACGTGCCCGTGGAGAACATCATTAAAGTCATGTATGATCGGAGACCGTGGAAGTGGACCATGGATTGCTGGGAAGTCACTGGTACAAAAACTAAGTTTGTGACTCCATCGAAAAGAGCCAAAGAGATGGTTGTGGTGGAGGTGGAGGAGGAGGAGGAAGACAATCAGAGACCTCGGAAGAAAGCTCGTAAAGAGGCTCCTAAAGAGGCTCGTAAAGAGGCTCCTAAAGAGGCTAGAGAAGAGGCTAGAGAAGAGGCTAGAGAAGAGGCTAGCGAAGAGGCTAGAGAAGAGGCTAGAGAAGAGGCTAGTTGGGTGACCAGAGAGGAGTTGGAAAATATGTTCAAGGACTTAAGAAGTGGCTTAGGTGACATGATGAAAGATGGGTTTAAGAAGTGCATCAGGGAGATTAAGAAGTTGTCCGATAGATTGGAAGCTGTGGAGAAGAAGGTTGGTGTCACCAATCAGGCTACCCCTACCCCTCAAGCCAAAGAAACCGGGGTTAGTAACAAACAGCCTACCCCTCAAGCCAAAGAAACTGGGGTTAGTAACAAACAGCCTACCCCTACTCCTCAAACCCAGCCTACTCCTCAAAAGGATCAGCCTACACTTCAAACCAATCATCCTACTCCTCAAACCAGACAGCGTACTCCTCAAAAGGCAAAGCCTACTCCTCAAGCCAAAGAAACCGGGGTTAGTAACAAACAGCCTACCCCTACTCCTCAAACCCAGCCTACTCCTCAAAAGGCAAAGCCTACTCCTCAAAAGGCAAAGCCTACTCCTCAAAAGAAACAGCCTTCTCCTCAAACGAAACAGCCTTCTCCTCTGCCCAAAGAGGTTAGTATCAACTAGTCGTCCAGACAACTTTTATTTAAGTCGTCCAGGGTTAACTTGTGTGCAACTTTTATTGTAGAGATTGTTGCCGGAGGATACAGCAGATGAGGCGATCTCGGTATATAAGATCTTGCCGGAGGATAAAGCAGATGGTGTCACCTCCAAAGAGATTGTTCCTCTCACTTCCACTGACCAACCGAGCTTCGCTTCCAACGATCAACAACCGAGCTTCGCCTCCAACGATCAACAACCGAGCTTCGCTTCCACCGATCCAAGTGTTCCAGTTTCAGAACCGAGCCTGGTTGTATTGGACAAAACAGCTCCCACTACTTCTGTGCGTGCAAGGAGTGAACGAACGAAGAAACCTGCTCCCACGCAGATATCTCCTTATACGGCAGAGAGAAAGAAACTCCTTAGAGTGGGAAAGTATAATCCATTTCCCTCACTAAACAGACCTAAGTTGAAGGAGCTCGCTGATTGGTTGAAAACTGATCCGTAAGTGATTGCTTTACCCATAATAGCTTGATTTAGTCTACCAAAACTGATTGCTTTTTTGTTTGCAGTGATTATTACACTAAGCTTGAGGACAAACCACGTACATCACCAACTTGGTGGTATCATAAACTCCGGACACCCAAAGCATGGCTGGAAGACGTAGTAAGTCTTCTGCTTATCTTTAAGTCGTCTGGTAACTTGTCTTTGTATAGATTTGTAAATATATAAGTCGTCTGGAAGGTTTTCCAGCTGGACGACTTACAAATAAGTCGTCTGGAAGGTTTTCCAGCTGGACGACTTACAAATAAGTCGTCTGGTAGGTTTTCCAGCTGGACGACTTACAAATAAGTCGTCTGGAAGGTTTTCCAGCTGGACGACTTACAAATAAGTCGTCTGGTAGGTTTTCCAGCTGGACGACTTACAAATAAGTCGTCTGGGAGGTTCTAACTTGTATTATTTTATATGCAGCATATGGATGCTTGGATGAATGTGCTGAGGCAGAGGTATCAGGAGAACCCACAAGCTTTCCGGAGCGAGCGAATGTGCTTCCTGGATCACAACTTTTCCCATTCTTGGAGAGACCAGTATCTGTTCTTCAAAGCATCGGCACCTGATCACAAAGGTTTAGGAAGAATGCTACCTAGTGGGGCGTCGTTGTTTTATGACGGATCAATGCCTTCATTTTGCCAATCAAACAAGAAGTTGGGGGAGGACATTGATGATATCTATGCGCCAGTGAACTTGAACAACAAACATTGGGTTGCTATCTGGATATCGATCCCTAAGAGGCACATAGTCGTCTGGGACAGCATACCTTCATCTAGCGTACCAGAAGCATGGGATGAGATAATGGAGCCTTTTCTCGAGATGGTCCCTTATATGCTTGTTGAGTGCGCAGCCACCGAGGAAGAACGGGTCAAATACGGGTTGGAGCGATACACATATGAGAGACTGCTGAAAGATGTACCCACGGCCAACAATGGTGATTGTGGCGTGTACGCTCTAAAGTACATTGAATGTCATGCTCTTGGGGTCCCCTTTAGCGCTAAAGACTTTGCTAGGTCCAATGCGAAGACTATGAGGGATAATATGGCTGTGGTTATATGGACGGAGCTTGTTGATCAGCATTTGAAAGATAATGAGGATGGTGGTATGTTCGTGGGCATGTATGATTAGATACACAAATCTAACTTGTATAGATTTTCTAACTTGTGTATGGCTTTAGATACACAAATCTAACTCCGTATCTCAGCCATGTACCGGTCAAAATCGTAAACCGTGTGCGCATAAGCAGCCCCTTTCACCAAGTACATGAGATGTTTCCCTTTAAACTTTTTGACAATGTTATCTTGAAGGTGATAGTAACATATTCCTCGGGTTGCCCAAGGAAACACCTTCTCACACGCACTTTTAATGGCCGCGTGCCGGTCAGAGACTATCACCAGAGGCTTGTCATGAGATATACAACTAGCCAATTTTGTGAAAAACCATTCCCAAGAAGGTTCATCTTCAGCATCCACGATCCCAAAAGCCAATGGGAATATCTGAAAATTGCCATCTTGTGCGGCTGCAACTAACATAACACCTCCATACTTTCCACTTAGGTGAGTTCCATCCACCACAATGACCCTTCTCTGATACTTAAAACCTTTGATAGAAGCTCCAAAAGAGAGAAATAGATACTTAAATCTTTTCTTAGAATCAAGTTCTATAGCCGTGATAGAATCAGGATTTGCAATGGAGATTTGCTCGAGATATGAAGGCAAACGCGAATACCCTTCTTCTGCTGATCCTCTCACCAATTTTTGTGCATATAACAGTGCTCTGTATGAAGTGGTGTAATCAAGCGTCATGCCAAACATGTTCTTCATTGCATCAGTGATATGCTGTGGAGTTATCCCGTCAATGATCCCAACACGATCAATGAAAAGACTACCAACATACTTTGGAGTACAGTGTCTCCGCTGAGCGATTCGGTCTCCAATTGAGAATAAATGTTTTTCCACATACTTTGTTACCCAAAACGTGTTTGGCCCATGTTTCACACTCGCTCTGATCTTCCATCCACAACCGCTAACCCGACATATTGCCACAAGGAGAGTTTTTGTTGATTTGTATATTCTGAAAGAAAATTTACCCCTCACTGCTGTCAACCGCAGCTCTGAAAGCAGTGCATCCTTGCTAACAAAACTCTGGTTGACATAGATGCTGGTACAATCCGATTTTCCTCCTTCAATAGCATTTGTCTTAGCATATGTCTTTTCAATTTCTTCAAAACAAATATTATCATCATCTTCCTCGTCCTCATCTAGAACCTTTCCATAAAGACTGTAATCCCCACCATTCTGATCCGTTTCACCAACAATAGTGTTATCAGCATCCTCCTCCCCATTTTCCTCCTCCCCATTTTCCTCCTCCCCATCTTGATTTTCATCTTCAACAGACTCATTATCACCAACATCTTCAGAACATTCATCAGCTTCATCATTATCACCAACATCTTCTTCCCATTCACCAGCTTCATTATTATCACCAACATCTTCTTCCCATTCACCAGCTTCTTCTCTTTTCTCTGAAACCGTTTCCACCTTGCTGCGGCTTGATACACAAAGACATACTCTATGCGTTTTGAGTATCTCGAGCAAGTTTCGAACTTGTCTATCACTTGTAACATGAATGGGAGGACTGCCTGGAGTCATCATCATTTCTGCTGGTAATGAGTAGCTAATCACCACAGTCACTGATCTCATGTCCAGGTTATAATCTTCTTGAGCCATTGTAACAAGTTCAGCATGTGTTGAATCTTCATTCAATAAAAACAATCTTGCTCCTTTGAGATCATCAACCACAAAATCCCAACGGAAATCTCTCAACAACCATTGTCCATACACTGCATGTAACTTAAAAATCATCTGCAAATATTCAAAATAAAACACATTAGTAAACATAGAGAAAATGAAGAAGTTCAATAAACATTATCGCAGACGACTTATAATTAAGTCGTCCAGAAGACTTAAAGGTAAGTCGTCTAAAGAGGTCACTTTTGCAATTGAAAATTAAAAGGGACGACTTAATTCTAAGTCGTCCGGCTTTGTTTGTTAAAAAAAAAATTTCAGACGACTTATATATAAGTCGTCTACGAGAAACGGGCTAGTTTTGCATTTGACCGAATTGTGTCAGATCTTTGACTATTTTTGGACGACTTATAATTCAGTCGTCTCTGGAAAGTAAGAATTTCAATATTTTATTCAAACTAGACGACTTACATGTAAGTCGTCCTAGGTTAGTTTTGTAATTGAAAAATAAAACTTGAAATTTAACTTTCTCTAGACGACTTAATTTAAGGTCGTCCGGGATAAGCAAGGTTTGACCAGAAAATTGGGAAAAATTCTGGACGACTTTGCTTTCCCCGGACGACTTTAAATTAAGTCTTCTGACGGGACGACTTTATATTATGTCGTCTGGTAAAAGTTAAATTATGAAGTTTTATTTTTCAACTACAAAACTAACCTAAGACGACTTACACGTAAGTCGTCTAGTTTAATAAAATATTGAAATTTTAACTTTCCCAGAGACGACTGAATTATAAGTCGTCCAGAAATAGTCAAAGATCTGACACGATTCGGTCAAATGCAAAACTAGCATGTTTCTCGTAGACGACTTATATATAAGTCGTCTGGAGTGTTTATTTTCAACAAACAAAGCTGGACGACTTAGTTTAAGTCGTCCGTTTGACCTGAAGACTCAGCAGTAAGTCTTCTACATACAGAAGACTTACAAGTAAGTCTTCTACGCGAACAGATTTTGAAAAAAATTCAAATTCGTACCTTAAACTAGGTGAGATGACTTCGTTTGCACACAGGGTCTTCTCCAACCACCCAGAACCTCAAACGAAAGCAACCGTAAGTCAAAACGAAAGAAATATGGCTCTGTCAACCATCGCCCATATTTTGAATCAAAAGCTTGAGTTTTTTGGATGAATATGGAGAGAAAGTGAAAGAAATGTTGTTTTTAGTTCATAACAATTGAAATAGAGAGAGTGTTAAGAGATTTACGTGCATTAAAGGGCATTAAAAGCTCCAAACAGTTCGTACAAGGTTGTTCCCACTATTCATGGCAGTGGCAATATTGTAAATACTTGAAGAAAATGTGGTTGAGACAGTAAAGAAGCCATTTTCGAAAAAAAAAAAAAAAGGTTAATGGCATTTTCGTAGATAAAATGCAGATGTGGGGTTAAAAACTCAAAAAAAAAATGAGTCAAAAGAAAAGGTTAGTTTTGTGTTTGACTTCAAGTTTTGAGTCACTTTTGCAATAAGCCCAAAAAAAAATTCTTCCACTTATATTATTTATCTTCAATCATGCATAAATTATTTTAATTTTTAATATTTTTAAATCTGCCTCCAGGCTCTGATTTAGTCGTGTCTTTGAGTTGCCAATTTGAAATATCAGTAAAAGAAATGCCCAACGATTTGACATCTTCATCTTCAATTTTTCAAATCAAAATATCAAAATTTTGAGATAAAGATGAATCGTACAAGTTGCTGGTGGCGCTTCGGGTTTTGGTTAATCATCACAGCTGGAACCATCATCCTCATAGTTTGGATAAATCTACGTCCGAAGGGCTCAGACATTCCAAAATGCTCAATCGAGTACTTTTACGTTCCAGCCCTCAACAAAACCCTAAACTCACAACTCAACACCACTCTCAACTTCATGGTTCGTCTAGATAATCCAAACAGTGAACAAGGAATCTACTACGACGACGTCCACCTTTCCTTCTCCAGCGTCACCTATGTATTCATCGGTAACTACACGGTGCCAAGATTCTACCAGGGACGCAAGAAGAAAGCCAAGAAGTGGGGCCAGGTTGTGCCTTTGAACAACCAGACGGTTTTAGAAGCAGTTTTGCCTAATGGATTGGCGAGTTTTAGGATAAACCTGAAGACGCAAGTGAGGTACAAGAACTCGTTTTGGAAAACTAGGAGTATAGCTGTAAACTGGGCGAGTCCACGTCCATTAGCCCGTATCCATTTGTCCATTTATTGTTTGTGGACAAAAAGTGACCATGTCCATTAGAACCATGTCTATTAAGAACCATATCCACTAAAACCCATATTTTAATGGGCTGCCATAGAGTCCATAATATACCATATAAGAAAACTTTAGATTTTAATTTATAAGCCTATAATTATATATACAAGTTCATAAAATTAAAATTAATCCATAAATACAACAATTTTGGTTTTGGCAAGAAAACTTGATTTTGCGGTTTTAACGGAAAAATTCGATTTTAAGATTTTGGCGGAAAAATCTGATTTTTTTGTTATGGCGGAAAATCCCGATTTTGCGGTTTTGGTAGAAAAACTCGATTTTGCAGTTTTGACGGGAAAATCGATTTTGCGGTTTTGGCCGAAAAACCTGATTTAAGGTTTTGGCGGGAAAACCCGATTTTACGGTTTTGGCGGGAAACCCCGATTTTACGGTTTTGGCGGGAAAACCCGATTTTTCGGTTTTGGCGGGAAACCCCGATTTTATGATTTTGGCGGGATAACCCGATTTTACGGTTTTGGCGGGAAAACCCGATTTTCCGGTTTTGGCGGGAAAACCCGATTTCTCAGTTTTGGCAAGAAAACTTGATTTTACGGTTTTGGCGATTTTACGGTTTTAGCGGAAAACTCGATTTTCCGATTTTGGCGGGAAAACTAGATTTCCCGGTTTTGGCGGAAAAATCCGATTTCTCTGTTTTGGCGGAAAAACTCGATTTCTCGGTTTCGGCGGGAAAACTCGATTTTACGGTTTTAGCGGAAAACTCAATTTCTCGATTTTGGCAGGAAAACTCGATTTTTTCCGGTTTTGGCGGAAAATTCGATTTCTCGGTTTTGGCGGGAAAATCCAATTTCTCAATTTTTCCGATTTTACAGTTTGTGCGATTTTACAATTTTGACAGAGAAAATTCAATTTCCCGATTTTGGCGAGAAAACTCGATTTCTCGGTTTTGGTAGAAAAACTCAATTTTTTTTAAACCCTAGATTTTTTTTGTCCATTGGACAACCCATGTCCATGAAACCCAAAATCCGTAAAGACCAGTTTTTAAATGGTCATCCATATTTTGTCCATTAATAATCCATGGAAAAAATGGGTGTGTCCATATTAAGTCCATTTAAATATGGACGTGGACGACCCGCCCATTTGACACCTATAACTAGGAGGTTTGGGGTCGATGTTGGTGCTGAAGTTGGAGTTGACGGGGATGGAGTTAAAGCTAATAAGAAAGGGATTAGGATGAAGAAGTCAGACTCTTCTTCATCTTCTTCATTAAGAAGCTATTTTCCTGTTTGTGTTTTGATGAATCTGCTTGTTTTCTTTGCTATTTGTTGAACTGTTTGGTGCTTTTGATTTTCGTTTGCTTATTTGTTGTTGTTGTTATTGTTGGTTTTATTTACTCCTTCATTACTATTGCTTTGAGTTTCTTTTTCTTGAACTTTTATTGTCTTTTTGTGTTGTTCTATCTTTTTCTTTGTAGCTTCTCAAGTCAACCAAGTACTTCATTGAATAATTGATCATATTATTGTTTTGTTTTTAACTACTTGTAATATTAGTTTCTCTATCAACAAAAATAGATTTGAAAATCAATTAGAAAAATGTACAAGACATATTTATATATGGGCTTGAAAACAAGGACCAAAGTGCGAAAATAAAAACATAACAACAGTAAAGTGAAACTAAGTAACTGGTAAAATATGTAGTTTTTAATGAATATTAAATTTATTCATCACAAAAACCTATTTTACAATCAATGCATCTATTGTGTGGAAACAAATATGGTGTTGAGAGTAAATAGAGAACTTTTAAGAAATCATCGGCTTGCAAACCACAAGCTCATGGCCGTGTCGTGTCTCTTCCCCCATCTGCCTCTGATCGAAGTAATGCCATTTTAAATCAGTTTATCCAGATACGAAACTAGTGCCTCTGGTGATTTTGAAGGTTCGCCAACTCGTCTCGTGTTTCTTTCCTGCCACACTGCGTACATTATCGCCTGGAAATAATACCGAAGCAGAAATGTATGAGTTTTATCTTGTAATCCAGTTACCACAAACCTGCAGTAGTTGTTTCCACTGATTAGAATATTTCCCTCCTATAATGTCTTGTGTTTTTTTTTCTTCATATAAAACAAATATGCAGATATTTTTAATCGACAAAGTATAGATTAAAAGTTACTACTATTTGGGCGTAGGTTTCAGTCCATGCAATATTTTACATGTTAATTCTGTAACTGACAATCTAACTAACTCCTGGAATAGTTAGAAGACATTCTAAACCCGGATCATTCGGTTTGGTATCGATACCCAGTGCACTTTATATCATTAAGTCTGATTTTCTCTGGGCCTAGCTATCTGATTAGCCGATAGGTCATATTGAAAAGATATAGAACAAAATGAATATACATAATGAATAGCGTGAGTCCCAAGGTATCACTATAAATCATTCAGTAGTCTTTTTTTTTTTGATCAAACCAACTTGTATTGAACTTAAAAGAGTTTAACTCCATGAAAGGAGGGTACAACAAAGCTACAAGAGCCAAATCGCATATGAAACAGACAAAACATAAGATAGAATGAAAACACAGATCATAAATTTCTTGAAAGATTGCATCTCGTGTAACCCTAATTAAGAGTCACAACCACTGCACTAAAGGCAGGGCAGAGAGTTAGCGGGGAGGAGAATCCTTGCAATACCAGCCACATATGTTCATCCCATCCACTCCATACATGAAGAAATATTGGGAAAATAGACTGCTCCAAACAGGAGTCAAACGGTCAATCAATATCCGCCATAACCATATCCACCAAGCCACAAATCACACTGATTTTCTCTTTCAACTGCTTACCAAGAAGAGAAATACACAGACAATGCACCAGATACCAGGTTGAGTACAATAATAGGACTGCTATTGTTGTACACATACAATGCACCAGATACCAGGTTGAGTACAATAATATGATTGATGATATTGTAGTCTATTATTATTTATTAATAGAATAATTACTTTTATTGTTTTAAGGTTTTAATGGTTTTTCCTATATTAAATAAGATTAGGTTTTGATTATTGATTTATTATAAATAGGCAGTCAAACCTAAAGTTGTATTCACAGACAATGCACCAGATACCAGGTTGACTACAATAATATGATTGATGATATTGTAGTCTATTATTATTTATTAATAGAATAACTACTTTTATTGTTTTAAGGTTTTAATGGTTTTTCCTATATATTAAATAAGATTAGGTTTTGATTATTGATTTATATAAATAGGCAGTTAAGTCTAAAGTTGTATTCAGTTTTTGATGATGATTTAATAAGAAAAGAGTTTTTCTAAAGAGTTTCTGTAAATCACTGAGAAGAGTATTCTCAAATCATAAAGAGCTTTTGATTAAGTACTATGAAAAGTATTAACAAACTCTAGTTTTCGTGTATTCTTAGAATCAACGGATATAATTTTATCCCTAAAAGCTTCCACTACATCAGTTGGTATCAGAGCCAAACAGTTTTATCATCTTGATCGCAGATGCATCTACAACAACAACTATGGAGATCATGAAAGAGTTTAAACAAGATCTCTGCAAAGAGTTGAAGAAGTTTGAACAAGATCTATGTGAGAAGTTACAACAAGCTCTTGAACAAGGATTTGATAAGTTAGAACATGCGTTAAAGATCGAAAAAGCACAAGCTCAAGATATGCAATGGGATGATGATGAAGATGACGAGAGTTTTATCGAAGATGATGTCCGTGTTGTCGACTTTATCTTTAAAGACAGATCTTTTGAAAATCGGAACCGTGCAAAAACATGGTGAAATCTTATTGATAAAGATTTTGTGCAGAATCTTAATAATCTGTTACGTGCAAATTTTGTGCAAAAACGGATTTTGAAGATTCAAGTTACAAACATATCCATGCAAAAATAGTGCAAAACAGGTTATTGAAGATTCGAGGAATAGTTTTTCTTAGAAAATGTATTGGATTTGAAGAATATGATCAAGATTCAAGGACGAATATTCTCCAACTCGGATGCAAAGAATATTCGGATATATTCCAAATATTATTATTATTTATTAATAGGATAATTACTTTTATTGTTTTAAGGTTTTAATGGGTTTTCCTATACTAAATTAGATTAGGGTTTTCTAAGATTATTGATTTATTATAAATAGGTATTTAAGTCTAAAGTTGTATTCAGTTTTTGATGATGATTTAATAAGAAAAGATTTTTCCTAAAGATGTTTCTGTAAACCACTAAAAAGAGTATTTTCAAACCCTAAAGAGTTTTTGATTAAGCACTATGAAGAGTATTCACAAATCCTAGTTTCCGGCTATTATTAGAATCAAATGATCTAATTCTATCCTTAGAAGTTTCTACTACATCAGTTGGTATCAGAGTCAAACGGTTATTTTATCTACCAGGGATAGAACTAGATCCTTTGATACCAACTGATGTAGCAGAAGCTTCTAGAATAGAACTAAATCCGTTGATTTTAAAAATATCCTGAAACTAGAATTTTTAAATATCTTCACAGTGCTTAATTAAAAGTTTTAGGGTTTGAGAATATTTTTCTCAATGGTTTACAAAAATCTCTTTAGGAATATTCTTTTTATTAATCAAATCATCATAAAACTGAATACAATGCATATTTATAATAAATCACTAATATTAGAAAATCCTAATCCTAATCTAATTTAAATCATATGGGCTTAAGATGATTATTTATATGAAAATTAAATAACCTTAAAAGTATTGAAAATCTATAAAATAATTTTAACTAATTAAGATAAATTCAAAAACAAATAATAAACTAGATAATTATAATATTTGGAGTAAATCTAAATATCTATCTGAATCATATATGATTATAAACAGCAACATATCTCAACAATCACACATGAAGATGATTTTTCAAATTGTCAGTATCTTTAGTTTCATATAAAATCTGAAATTGCAACCTAAGATCTGGATTCATATATAGATTGCCATCACTTTTTATTGCATTTTAATTAGGCTTCTTAGCATTACCATTTAAATATTATGGTTCGTGTAGATATGCAACATGATATGACAAACAAAATAACGGCAATGACATAAGCGACAAAATTAGATCATGAAACTCAACACCGTAATCCCAAAAATTCCATCAATTCAATTCTATAAGATTTCCGTTTTCGCCAAACCTAGATTCTAAGCCACAAATATTTTTTTTTCTTTATAAACACAGCTTACCTGATAGCTACAAGAAACAGGCGAAATATTCAGATGGAACACGTTACATGAGGAATTTATTTTCGTCAACAGCCCTGTTCGTTTGTGAGACGCAGTCTCAGCTCCGTGCGCCAAGAAAATATAGAAGGATTGACAATTTTAGGTCAGCAACAAGTCAGAACAGATAGTTACGAAATACAATATTTGAGATGCGCGCGTCGGCGTCTAGCCGCTAATATTTACAGCTTCAACGAAAATACGGACAAGGTCAGCAGCGACGGACGCCGGCGGCAACTTTATAATGACGCTGCAATTAAAATTATCGGTCTTGTTTGTTAGTTGTTGATATCAACGCTGACGCGCGGCGTTAGCGAAACGAACAAGGCTAACATCAACAATTTTATGAGAAACTTTGAAGAACACGTTGAAAGGTAAGTTCAAAAAGAAAAAAAAACTTTAAAGAACACGTTGTATGAGAAGAAAAGAGTATTCGTGTTTCTTGGGGGAATTTATTCAGATAGAACACGTTACATGGGGAATTTATTTTCGTCAATTTCGACAAGTTTATGAGAAACTTTGAAGAACACATTGAAAGTTTAAAAAAAATTTTTTTGAAAAACACGTTCCATGAGAAGAAGAAAGTATTCGTGTTTCTTTTTTCCTGAGATTCTTGAGCGGGATGAGTGTTTAACAAATCTCCCAATCATCATTATATAACCACCAAACGATAAGTGCCACATCACATGAGAAAAAGAGATAGATATGAAATAACTTCAAACTTGACTAGGTTAGCTGTTCTTCTTTTACTTTAGGAAACAAACCTTTTCAAAGAATAGGTTCATGAGTCATGTATATCTATTTGATTGGTTACTTAATATATACAATTAGGTGTATATGTTTCCGTATTATGTGAGAATATTTTAAACTTCCTTTTCAGAGTAGCTTTTATTTAGACATTTTAAAATTTTATTTGTTCCTTTTTTTTTAATAGACCATTTGTCATAAACTCCTTTTTGAAACACTTTTTTTTAAGAACACTAACTCCTAACTTATCTTTAGGCTTGATCGTAGCTTTTGTGGTGTTGTTAGTTTAGTTGTAAACAATACAGAATGATATATATATATATATGCAGACTTAAAGCCTATATATACACACATACATATATATATGCAGATTCGTCTCTTCTTTTTACAGTAAATGAATAATTAAGAGATAAGATATTGTATTTAAGTAATGTTTATTATAATATTGTATATAACATTCAAAAATGAGGGAGAATACTTGAGTTTTATGTTCTTTTTTCTACATCAAATACTTGAGTTTTATGTATACCATGTTTTCTTTTACCAAAAATATAATATTTTTTTACTGTTAGAATATTGTTAAAAAATCTTCATTGGACATATCTCATCAAATATTTTATAAGTACAAAGGAAAAAATAGTATAGAAAACAATTATGAGAGAGTGAAGAAAAGTTTTTGAATAAGAATAATTTTGTTTAAAAATTTTGAAAGTTCTAAGCAATGGAGATGCTCTAAGAAACAGGTTAAACAGCATGTGGTATAGATACTATGTGAACCCAAGAATTACTCAAACCAAAGCCCACGCTGCATCAGTCCAGACTTAATAAAAGCTCCTAAATGAAACAAAACTGATTTCAAGTTCAAACTGATGGAGTTAATGCAAAGTTTCAGGCCTTGACAATTTACAGTTTCATCTAATCTCTAACATATATATATATATATATATATATGTTCATGCACTTGTCTCTCTTATATCACCAAGATAAATCAGAAGCAATAATGAAGACCTCCATGAGCACCATTGTCTTCCTCCTAATCGTTCTCTCTATTTCTGCTATCTCATTAGCCAAGCAGAGCCCTTTGGAAGCTTGCATAAGAAAAAACATTGCCCCATCTCCCCCCGCACCTTCAAACAAACCCGAAACATCTAATTTCGAGGTGTCAGACGAATTGTGCAGAGATGAGACACGAAACATCATGTACTACTTGAAATTGAACGGAAAGTTCCCACCATATTACGTGAAGGCCTTGTGCAATGTATTTGGTAGCGATCATGAAAAGGAAGTGAAGGCATACATTACTTCTAAATTGCTGAATCATTTGAAGAAGCTCCTCAATAGCTTAACTTGTGTAAAAAGAACTACCTTGGTAAACAAGAATAGAAGCCCTGTGGAAACTTGCATACGAAGAAACATTCCTCAATCCGTCTCTCCTTCTCCTTCGAACAATCCCATTACATCTCATTCCAACGTCACGGGAGCCCAATTATGCAGAGACGAGACACGATTCATCATTTACTTCTTGAAAATGAACCGGAAGTTCCCAACTTACTACATTGAGGCATTGTGCAATGTACTTGGAGATGACGAAAAGGAAGTGAAGGAATACGTTATTAAGAGATGGTTGGATCATTCGAAGAAGTTCATCGATAGTTTAGCTTGTGCTTCTCCATAAAAGATCTGTATGTTTGATGATAAAAAGGAATAAAAAACTTTATATTTAAAAAAATGTTTATATTGTTTTCTAAAAATTGCAGATTACCTAGAAAAGTGATCGTGAGTCCAAATAAACAACACTTATACTATATATTCATTCACTTTCGGGGTGGGTATTTCATTTTAATTTTGGGTTTGGTTTAGGATCAGGTTCAGTTCGATTTAGTAATTTGATTCTAATTTTTTAAAAGCAAACTTAACTGAAATTAGTTTGGGTTAGTTTATGTCCGGTTCAGTTTACTCAGATAATTAATTTGGTTCTAACTCGTTTAAAAATAATCGATAAAAGTATATAAATTCAATAAACTAAAATTATTATTTTTTCAAACCTAATACAATTACCATATGTAGTTTTGGTTTTGATGATAATCTAAGAGGATTTGTAAGAATTTTGAAGAAGGAATCTAATCTAATACTATAAAGTAGAGTTTTTTTTTCTATATGACATTTCTGCTATGTTTTGTTCTATCATTTGCCGAAGGTTATTTTTAGGTCCATTTATAAGAATCGTTGTGACTATTACGTTATGGATTTGGGCTGTTTATATATTGATATGTTAGGCTCTACTAAATTTAATTAAGTGAAGCCCGGAAAGATTTCCTGCATCACACATTATCTATCGACGGTCCTCTGCAAGCGCCGGCGTTCAGCTTCAGTCTTTATCCAACTGTCAATAAAGATTGGTATGGGTTACTGGAAACGTTATTGTCCGACCAGTCACTAACGCTTCCCTTTTCATATAAATGAAAACCTTGGTTCGGAAACACAGCTTATTACTATTGATAAAGGCTTACAAACCGAAACAAACGATAAAACACAAAGTTCAAAACCAAAAGATTAGGACATGATGCAAACCAGAAACCTTAAACGAAATAAAAAGTTTTAGAACGGAAAAATAAAAACAGAGCATCCAGTGAGAAACAAGTAAGCCTCTGCAAGATAAATCAAGCACCACCAAGCAAAGACTTTGTCCATCACCACCAACAAGCCAGAGATGATAAATACTCTTCTTCACCTTCCTTCTAGCCTCACCCCGCCATTGCCTGGCTCAATAATACAACATATCAGGATTCATGTTATCATACATACATGTATATATATATAGTATTTAAAGACAGAGAGCTTACATGGAAGAAGGCTTTCGGTGAAGGGGAACGTAGCAGGATATATAGATCGAGTAGGAGGCCTGTCCCTTCTTTTCCACTTTCTAATATTCAGATGATAAGTCCACAAGTCCGACCCAGTCACAAACAGGATCTCCTTCTCTGATGAGGTCACGGATGATACAATTTCATAGTCCATATCTGGCAATTCATCTCTTTCTTCAAGTTCCCAACTAGCTTCTTTCCACTCCCATATGTCAAAGTACTCGCCATGTAGAACTACAACCGACAGAGACCCTCCCAGATCGATCAGATATGTACAAATTGTTATCCTGTCTTCTTCACGCAATCCTTTTGGATAGTGAGGCAGCTCCATAACTTCGAATCTCTCTTCCATATCAACACTGAGGATTAAACCAGGATCTTCCAAAGAAACAAGCCAGTAGATCTTTCCTCCTACAAAGACATGACCGGATCTGTGTGGGATAAAATAATTATACATTGGAAGATGAGGCACAGAGCCGATGCTCCTCCTCCAAGCACCAGTGATAGAAGAATACACCTCACATTCTACGAGCAAACCTTCTCCAGCGTTTTTCTCACCATCAGAGAATATGCGGAAAATTTTGTACTCGCTAATGTCAGGACCATATGCAACTCCGATACTTGGTTCAGTCCAAAACGATGGTCTTCCTTGAGGAAGAAGCAGAGTCTCTTCAGTAGAAGGATTGCAGATCCATATCTGATAATCTACTTCATATTCATCAGAAAGTTGGTTGATGCAGCACACTAATCCATTGAATGATGCTATCATGTGCATGTGGTGATCAGCGCTTCTTCCGGGAGGATCAACTGTAGCATGGTGTTGAAATTTGAACTTCCCCGGCTTCAAAAGATACAGGTTCATAGCGTTGTCTACTCTAGGACAAGCTATGTATGTGGGCTTCTTCCTTGATTGAGCTAGATGCATCGTAGCAAAATGTTTGTCCCTAACAGAGCCATACCAGTATTTGTTAACCGTTTTCACTGAACGGATAGACCTTACTGAGAGTCGAGATAAGATGTCACAAAAGACACCTCGGTCAGATTCTACTCCATCCCATGTCACTCGCCTGCGATGCTGAACTCGCGTCTCTACCATTTTTTTTTGTTTGCTTCTTGTTGCTAAGGCTCTGCATGGACAAAAAAAAAACATCGATTAGCCAATAAAAAAGGTTTCAGAAACAGATATATTTGCAACATCTATGTGTATTTATTTGACTGTAATCAGCGCACAACTGCTAACGACTCATACATAAACATAGTTAGATCCACAGATAAAGACCAAAAAAGAACAGCTAACGAACACCCATCAGAACCAAGCAAAAGGGTGTAACAGAAGGGAAAATGCATCAAAGCCTTCTTTCATATCTATGCATGAGAAAAAAAACTGGAAAGAATCCAAAGAGCCTAGAAATATGATCTAAATCAGTGTCCTAAAAAGTCTTCTAGGCGGCGGCCCTAGGCCTTCTAAGCGATTATCTTCTAAACCGCCTAGAAAATTATAATATCATAATAGTAAATAAGCGATCGAGAAAGGAGTAACATCATACACTAAAAAAAATCAAGAATTAGTTGCAGAAGCAAAATCCATGTCCTAAAATATGATCTAAATCAGTGTCCTAAAAAGTCTTCTAGGCGGCGGACCTAGACCTTCTAAAACCACGGCGATTATCTTCTAAACCGCCTATAGTAAATAAGCGATCGAGAAATGAGTAACGTCATATACTACAAAAATCAAGAATTAGTTGCAGAAGCAAAATCCATGTCCTAAAATATGATCTAAATCAGTGTCTTAAAAAGTCTTCTAGGCGGCGGCCCTAGGTCTTCTAAAACCATGACGATTATCTTCTAAACCGCCTAGAAAACTATAATATTATAATAGTAAATAAGCGATCGAGAAAGGAGTAACATCATACACTACATAAAATCAAGAATTAGTTGCAGAAGCAAAATCTATTACCACAGAATCAAAACAATTGTTTCACCAGCGTCTGTCACAGAATCAGAACCACAAATAAATGATGATACCTAATCCTAACCAAAAGGAAACAAATATAACAAAATTATCATGTTGCAAAATTCAGATATGTTGGGATTTGTCGAGCCCATGTCTAACTCTACTTAGGCCGATAAGTACGAACTTTGGGCTTAAAAGCCACATGGATTTGCTATTGGACTTTTTTCCTAAAACGCCTCGTATTAATCAGAGTGAGACATCCTTTAACATTCTAGACAATATTTGTTTCTAATGTGGAATTTTGTTTTCATTCACAACAAAATCTAATATGATGCAGTATTATCACAAAGTGGAAAGAAACAGTGAATATCTATGAGACCTTTTCCCGGCTTTGAGATGCTTTTGCTGAAATGAGAAATTACTGAGAAAGTAATGGTTGGGGTAAAACTAGAGGATCAGATAATAGCTTACAAAGAATCTTAGAGACATATATAAACATATTGAATACCATAATAGAGTTGATATGTACTCAAGTCGTCGAAAAATATAGTAAACACTTGTTACTTTTTCGGATATTGACCAGAAGGAATGCTTGGAAGTATGCAAACGGAATAACTCTCATCAACGGCTATAATTTAGTTGCTAAACAATTTTGATTTGTTTCAAAAAAAAAAAAAAAAAAAAACAATTTTGATTAAGATTTTACTAGACGAGATGCTTGTAAGCCTAAGTAAGAAGAACTTTCTTCACATGGACAAATTGATATTTCAAGTTACTGGAATAGTGTATGAACAGAGTACAATCTAATACATGCATTGATTTAGAATTGAACCCTCTCACAAAAATTATTACAGTGTCAAATGTGAGCATTCATGTATACCCACTATTTTGGCCATGAGTTCCTATAAAATTGCTTACATATATATACATGCAGAGAAAATGAGCTATGGATTCTGCCATTTTCCAAAATACAGATTTCAGAAAATGCAGACTCTGGGAATAGCAAAGATGACTGGTAAAATGCATATCTTAAAATAAAAACATGCCTAGTTAGATTTCTAATTAATGGGTCCAATTTGCAAAATAGATAAATAAATTATTTAAATTCAGAAAGAATATTTCTCGGAAATTATTTAAATTCAGAGAGCTCAAGGAGCAACAAGTCCCACTTCACAGGCATGCAGAACAGTTGGGGCGTCATTCTATCTTAGGCATAGAAGTAGTCCTTAAGCAGAATACAATTCTACTAAAATAACCTCATCAAAAACAAGTAATATTTATCTAAAACAGAGATTTAGTCAAGAAGCTTCTATCAAGAGGTATATGCAAGACATATGAAATAAAAGGAAAGAATAAAAGGATTGTTGATGATGTCCCAATGCCTAATCAATGTGTATGATGATGTTAAAGGATATATATTTGTACTTCCACTTATGTCAAATCAATGTATGTGAACACACAATAGAACCAGATCATGAAACCAACTATAACCTTGTGAGGTGTGTTCTGCTTCAGCAACAATCCACAAACTCATAATCTTTTAGCCGTGACCCTCCTTCATCAAAGCTTCCTTCCCTTTGAAAACGAAATTCACAGTTCCGAATTAGCAACAAATCCATGAACATTCCCACATGATCACATCAAATCAGCAACACAATCAATAAATTCAATTCTATCTGGTTTCCGTTTTTGCCATCAATTACCAACGCTCAAATCATAACGGATTCAGAATCAGAAAACGGCAAAGAAACAATCATCGCTCTACCTCTTAAAGACGAGATAACGGCGAGAAATTGATACGGAACCAAGTGAGAGAACGTCCAAAAACGGAAACAAATTCTTCATGACGGCAAAAAAATCTATTTATTTTTGTTTTTCACTTTCTTTTCCGTGAAAATCGAGATGCTGAAGAACACGTGTTTGCTAAGAGAGGAAGAAGAATGAATTCGTGTTGCTGATTCTGATATTAGAGTGACTGACGAGTATTTATTTAGCTTTTGATCCCTAGAAACTAATTGGGATTTGGGTATTCGTATATATCCCCGTTTCTAGGAGTAAGCTTGAAAGCCGTTCCGTTTCGTGTCGGATAATTTAAACTTTTTGAATCTTTCGCGCGCTTTTCTCTTAATCGTTGTCCGATAATTTTATCCGAAATATTTATTAAATTTTATAATAGTTATAAATAAATACATGTTTTGTCTTTGTAAATTACATAGCATTAGAATTTTCTTGATGTTTTAAATAAAATATTATAATTTTAAATTTTATTAAAATTATGTAATTAATTATATTCTATAGTGTATTTTATTTATATTTTAAAGGTAAAAACAAATTTTTAATGACTATGAATTATCTTAAAATTAAAGTATTTTGGAACAGAGAAAATATTAAATAATGATAAATGAAATGTATATATTGCCGATTTTAAAAATATTGATTAATATGATCAATAACATATGAAGACGTTGAAAAGATAATGTTAACCTCTGGTACATACGGGCTATTAGAGTTCGGTTTGATTCTAAAACTTAAAACCGGAAAGGCAACAGATACCTCATCATTATTAATTTATACGGACGATGCATTTATAATCTCTTGGATGTATGACCGAAAATGATTTACTACTGTATGCTATATGAAATGTGACAGTGGAGATGAGCATTATACTGACAAAAAAATAGAGATGGGAGGAAGCTTGGTTATCGAAGTGCATGATTGTGATATCATAATCTTCAAATTAAGAGCCCTCTTATTAATGAACATATTTTCAAATCCTTTGAAAATCAGAAGAAATAGCCGATACTAAAAGGAGACCTGTTCTTGATGCTTTTATCATCACAGTTAACCATTAGTAATTTTGTCATAATCCACAAGTAAAATTTGGGAAACCAAACAATTCATCACCCAAAATCCAAATCTTAAACCCCTAAAAATTCTATAGAAAGAAAGGACTAGTTTCTGTCTCTTTTTCTTCCATCCATAGAATATCAACACTCTCTCGGTCTCTTTAATCAATTGTCGAGACGCTGAAAGAAGTAGAGATAACCCATGTCTTTAGGAGGATCTGTCGAGACACCTACTTTGCTGTCATTGAATATAACCCAACGACCTTCTTTCAATATGTGTGCCACATAGTGACCACAGTGTGTTGATGTTCCCATGTGGCTTACTATCCCAAACAGCTTGTATCCTGCATTTTTGGAAGATTTTAGAGTTAGGATCTGGTTATGTTTTGGAAGGTGATAAGGTAATAAAGAGTTTTCAAGAAACTAACTCCCTCCCCCGTCTGGTAATAATCCACTTTCAGCTGGAGTTTGAGCTGAACTGCTGGAGGAAACGTCCATGTCTGAAACAGATGCATTAGGGTTGTTGAATATCCAATCTGTTGCCTTCTCAATATCTCCTCCCTGAATATAAAGAATGTCAGTGAGAAAAGAAAAAAGACTTCATTTGCTCAAAAGCGTAGAAACAAGACTTTACCGAGGCTTTGAGTGCCTTTCGAGCAACCTCTTCCGCAAAACCAAAGGAGATTAAGGTATCAACGCTTGATTGATCAACGTCAGATGTCTGATTGGAGATTGGTGCGTCGATATCTATAACATCATCATGTTAGAAGTTGGTCTAATCAAGCCTCAGCTGCAGACTTGTGGAAATATATTCAGTTACCTGGATCATCCATGTGAGAAAATAACCAGTTCGTCGCCTCTTCAACCCCAGCATTAGACGTATTTATGGCGGCTTTCTGGCAATGAAGCTGGTTAAATCCCATTGAGACGAGTTGTGCAACTATCTCCTCATTAGCCACAGGCTGTGCTGATTCCATCTCTTCTTCTGGAACTGTATACAGAATTAAGTCAATCATTATTCAGGTGAATTAGATGAAAACACGATTCTTTTAAAAATATATATAGAGACATACCTCTATCTGGCAACAGTTCTTCTCCAGGTTGAAGCCCTTTGCTGCGCATGTGGCTGATATCAATTACATCCGGAACATCAATGTACACATCTATCTCAGCACATCAAGAAAAAAAAATATAATCAGCATTTTTATATAAAGTGCAAGTAAGTAAATACTAAAAGGATTGGAGTTTCAGAAAGAGACCAAGTTTCTTTGGCACCCAGCCTGCCTCCATAACAAACTTCCGCATGTGCAAGACCAAGTAATCTGGGAAAGATGTCAAACCAGTTGTCCTGCATAAATGTTCACCCTCTCAAAGACGTTAGTTTACTTTCATTCTAATCTCAGTTGTGCTAGGATTCACTTAGAAAAGAAACATCATACTTGATAGCTGTTGTCTTTCCCTTCAGAGCAGTGCTGTAGTAATCATGAATCTGCTCTGGTGATGCAAACGTTGCTAGACAAGCTTCTAAAGGAACTCGTGGGCGTACAATTTCAGTCAGTTGACCTGCTTAGAATAAATATATTAGATATTGCAGAAAAACTATGAAGTATGAAACATATTAAACTTGAGTAAACTAACTAACATATTATTTTCTTCCAGTCCTTGACCTGCTTTCTGGTTGTTGAAGGCTTCTAGTTCATCTTGATCACCAAAGGTTTAGCAAAACAAAAAACCACATTGTTAAGAAGCAGGCTAAATGATAAAAGAAAGTGGAACAGAGAAGGAACAACAAGATATACCTTTATTAGTTGCCTCCTGCAACGGAATGTTCAAAGAAAGAATACAGTCTTCCCTCTTATTATACGAGACCTTTCCAGATGAACAAAGTATCTTCTCTTCTACTCCAAACTTGAAAGCTCCTCGTGGGGTCTAAATCTGATCTCGTGTTGTTGCCACGCTCAACTTTGTCCTAGCAAGTGGAGAAAAAAGTCAAGAGCATCCTACAAGAGAGAATGGTGTTAGTGAGTGTGAAATCTTAATGGATTTAGTAAATACATGTGTAGACAGGAGCACCACTCAAAATTCTGAACAATTCAAAAGACATGGTTTTCACCTGCTGTCTCATAGAAGAGAATTCTGCATGGCCTGCAGCAACTACCGATTTGAACATGCGAGGAGGTATTCCTTCTTGTCTCTATAGTCAATTAAAGCCAAACAAACATGTAAAGTCATTAGAAATCAACACAATGCAATACAATGTGTGCCATATTTGGGTATGTATATGGATAAGAAATGTTATAAACATATCGAATAAGAATCTTACAGCATCTCCAGTTGCAGCATCCTTCTGCAATCATACGAACGGGAAAATCAATAAACTGAGGTCAAATAAGGTGGTTTGGATTATACATATGTATTAGTTCAAATTTTCTCTCTTGAAATAGGCATACCTCTGTTACAGGAATAGAGTACTTCCCAGATAGTAAACCATGTCCAAGCTTTGTCCTGCCACCAAAATTTTAGCAAATAAATATGCATAACTGTCATGCAATTGTCCCTCATGGAATTCAGATATTATACAGCATAGGATAACCAAGCGGAGAAATAAGAAAAACTGGAGGATGGATCATGAAGATACAGAGGCATGCACATATACAATGTCAAAACCTTTTTATCTTTACAATATTAAAAGTTCAACCGCATGATAACAGGAAATCCAGCGTACAAAACAATGAAATAAAATTCTGGCAGAAACTCACAATTGCATATTGAGGTCCAAAGTTGGATCAGCAGGAGCCGTCTCAAATGCCAACTTTAAGCTCTGATGTGAATAGTATCTGTAACAATTTCAGTACCAGAGCTTACCACATGGATTCTAAGAGTAGAAGGTTGTTTTGTATTTACTTATACAAGTTTTAGAAAAAAGGAAACATGGGCAATGCCATCTACCGGCAAATATTTGCTTATAGTTACCTTGAAATAAATGAATGGGTCGAGAAAAGAATCTGCATCGTAGCTGCCAAGTAGCAACTAGCAAAAGAAATGAAACAGGAATAAGGCATCAAACAAGTTATTGATATTCCCTGAAAAGTTTTTAATTACAAAAAGTACCTGTTCCCAAGATTGACAAGTCCGGTATATCCAGGTCCAAAAACTGGTACCAATTCTTTTCCACTCTCTTGTATACGGTTCCAGTCAAAATTCGTATTTTGATCAAGTTCTCTTTCAGCAGTAGTCATTTCTGTCTGCAAAGATTGATTCAAACAACCCAAGAAAGTTATGATTATTCAAATGGAAGATTATTCATCAAATGGAATATCTTTAAGCAAAAAAAAAAGAAGAAGAAGAAGAAATCAGGCGGTCTAAACTGGCAAACGAGGACAAAAGAATTAGGAAACGAAGCGTATTTAATGGGCCGTTAATAAAAGAATACCCAAGCTTGAACCTTTGATAAAGATTCAGTAAACGAGAATCATAACTTAGACAACCAACCTTCTGCATGGAGGAGAAGTCGATTCCAAAATGGGCCAGATGCTGAGCCAGGAGCGGGTCCAAAACACTGTCATCTTCTGGATAGGAATAAACATCTACAAAATATTTGCAACGGTAAGTACTGAATACTTGCAATGAACATGAAAATCTACATTTTATCATCATAAAGAGAAAAAAAAAGTGATGCGGGAAGTCCCCCTTATCCAGGCAAAGAGATAAAGTTTACAACAGATAGGTCACCAGTGACTAATCTGGTTCTTATGAAAACAGATTTCAACAGATAGGTCACCAGCCACATATAACATTACTCCAAAAGGTTTCAACATCCTCTCGACGCTGACTTTGCATCAAGAACTTAAAATAAGATTTTAGGAAACAACAAGACAAATTTTTACCTGCTGCTTCCAAGTCAGCGGTGATAGTCCCAAGCTTAACAGCAAGAGGGAAGCCTGTTTCCTTGTAGTGCTCAACGGCATGGTTGTTTCCACCAGTCCCATCCCAGTTCTTCCTCCCACAGAGAATCATCCCATCGGTGAGATTAAGCCAGAGATTCTCCTTCTTATCACACTTGGCACATTTCCATCCAGAGGGTGGAATGACAACGCCGCTCTTCATCTGCTGCAGCGTCAACGCATGCTCACTAGCTTTCTTGTCCTCAGCTGTCCAAGCTGCAACTTGCTCTCTCCGCTCAGCACCTACCGCACTCAGTACAGTATCAACCGCAATCCTCACCTACAAAAAAAAAAAATAATTAAATAAATAAATAAACACAGGTTGATGTAATCTCTTTCCTCTAATATAGCTAGCCACCTTCTCTGGGAGTTCAACAGAGGGAAAAGGAAGTGAAACGAAATCGGGAAGTATGACTATGCTATACGATTCCTCATACTCAGTCTCATTGTTATCAAATCCCCCATCTACTCCTGCACAATCATATCCAAGAAAATCGTTATAAAACAGTTACGACATTGCAATTACGAATGTTTCATCTAGCTATGCCTCAAGTGTATATATACCTATAGCGAGAAGAGTAGGTTTCTTGAGAGGACGATCCTCGGGAAGAGACTTGGGAGTCTCCTTGATGTGGAGATAAACAGGATTCCCCGTCTTCTCGTGATTCCAAGCAACGTAGTCTTTTCCGAAAGCAAGGAAACTGTTCATATCCACGAACAATCCTCCTTCCGATCTCTGAAAACAAAAAAAAATCAAAAATCATCAGTTCGAAAGAGTAGTCGGTGATTGAATGAAGAGTAAGAAGAAGAAGAAGAGGTTTATTTACCGGAGTGTCGAAGGAGAGGCAGCACTCGTGCTTGTAGATGCGATGAGTGGGTTCTGGGATCTGCACCCTAGCCAAGTTGGATCGGAGATGCTCCATCAGGGTTTGTTTTCGACGGTGAATGGGTTGGTATGTTGTGATTATCGGCAGAGTCTTTGTTTTAGAAAAAAAAAAGCTTTCAGATGGAACGGTGACGTTCGGCTGCAGTCCTTTTCTCTTGATTCTTGCCTCAACTTTTGGGTTTCATATTGAGAGGAGAATATCGCAATAATTAAGCAATAAAAATCGTGTCAATTTAGATAAACTCGAAATCTATTCTATTAAATGGAGGAATATTAGTATTATTGGATAGAAGTTGGATAATAACAATAATCATAATAATAATAATGCACATGAGAAATCTGTACGGCCCAGAGCGAATTTTCTATTTACCCAATCCTTGGGGGTACACATGAGAATATTGTACGGCCCAATAGATTTTGTAGTTACCCAATCCAAAACAGAAAGATCCACTGCAAAATATTTAATTTATCAGCTTTATAATACTGTATACAATAGTTATAATTTTCATTGTTTATTTTTTTGTTAAATGATTTTGCACTTCAAAATTAAATAAAAGATTAATCTAATGTTCCAATTTCATGCTTGGCATGGATATAGTGCAATCATAATCTAAGATATTATGCTCTAGATTTCAGATTTAAAAATTAAACACAACATTTAAAAACTTTAAAATATCGGACTGTCTTCCTGTCAACGGTTTATTAGATGACAATGTCAAAACAATGCCATTACTTGGAATTGCTTATTCTAGATCATAATGTTTTGGAAGATGGGACAGTATTTCCCTTGCAGAAGAAAGTGTATGATCCATAAAACAAAGTATTTAGTGAAGATAATATGGAGTAGAGCGGATGAATTGTAAACAATGGATTAGACAAGAACTAGATATCATCATGTAACAACAAATCAGGTTCAACAAAAGTGTAGTAAAGTAAGCCACCAGGTACATGTGTTTCAGTAATGATGCGAATTCCCAAGTGGAAGTGCAAGAAATGAATGTTGGCTTATTCTCATATATTCACAAGAGCCACATTTTGTCTAATATCTAGGCTTGAGTTAGCTTTCTTTGATATAATGCATGGTACTATGATAACAAGAAGATAATGTTGGCTAGGTGATTTCAAGATAGATTTACATGTATTGGACGAAAAAATAGATAGTGGAGTTTTGGGAAAGAGGCAATTAAAGTACATGTTATGATGATCCTGAAGAAGGAATAGTTATAATTTCAGTACTTTCAATATAGATTTTCAAAACAAAACCAAAATACTGTTTTCGAAAAATAACTATCACAGCCGATACCAAATAAACAAGATAATTTGACATATAGCATAATTTATTTTCTGACAAAAATATCTTATTAAAATACATCGTACATGTCTAGTTAGTCACTCAGAGCATCATTAATCTAGCATCTTATAGTGGGATGCTTAAAAAAAAATTTTGTGGAATTGAAAAAAAAAATTAATAAATGAACCAATTGCGGGTCGTCATGTGTCTGTGGAACCCGAAAAAAAAAACTTCGGTGCTTAAACAAACTGCGGAGAAGGGTGTTTAATTTTTCTGTGGGACCCGCCCACTATTATATTAGTTTTTTCTAAGCTCCCCCTACTGCATTAATGGTGCTCTCATGAATCCTCCTATACATTAAAAGAGAAGTCACTTTAGTGATTTCTGCTTACGTGGCACTCATACAAGCCACTATCGAATTAATTCTCTTAATTCTATTGGTTCATTTTTTCTAATTTCTTTTTGATTTATTTTAAAATCGGCAGAGAAGAATAAACCTAGAACCACTTAATCTAGGCTTCCAAACACTCTCATCCTAGAGTTAACCTAAAACCTATTAAATCTAGGCTTTCAAACACTTTCATTCTTAGAAGTAGTACGAATATATATATATATATTATACTCTTTAGAACATTATTATAAATTATATATACTAACTCTTTAAAACATTAGTACATATTTTTTTATATATATATATATATATATATATATATATATATATATATAAATTTAGTATAAAATATAATTTGGTTTTCAACCTGCGAATGAGAATGGTAAAAAATAGAGTTAAAAATTAGTGTCTTATCATTTATATAATTATTGATAGAAAAACACACATACATATTATACTAAACTATGTTTAAAATTAGTAATTATTTCTTATCCTTTATATAAAATATTTAAATACATTATCGCAGATCGCCAACAGAAAATGTATTTTTTAAAAATACTACATAAAGGCTATTTAAGAATTGAAGGATTAATAAATTATTGTGTGTATGTATAATTGTGAAATCCGCATAAATATTATATAAGTGTATTAAAGAAAAATATATTAAATATTTACCCACCAAAAAAAGAAGGATTAAATATTTACCGACCAAAAATCTAGCGATTCTATTGACACATGGCGCTCATACAGAGCTTCTCACGAAAAATCTAGCGATTCTATTGGTCGAATTTTTGTATTTTTCTTTTTGATTTATTTTTGTAATCGAGCTACTAATTGGAAAGTCACATTAATTGTTAATCGCACTAATTATTTCTTGCGCTAGAATCTTAATAAATGTCGACCATTAATTATAACTTGCAGAACAATTTTAATAAATGTCGACCAATCATTAAATGTCTTAATGGCATAATACGTTTTATATCTAATTAGGAAACTTAATATTATTAACATACCTTATTTATACTGATTACTTGCGCAAGTCTCGCATCATATAATATGCATAATCGTTTTTAACACTACAAATTTAATATGTTTCCTTTAATCAAACGTAATTTAATTTACATACCTTATTATAACCAATTACTTTCACAAATCTAGCAAGTAATATTCTTGGCGTCATTAATACTTTTCACCATCACTTTATATATATAGAGTTCAATGTCGAGTTCAAGCAACACAACCATTCTTTAGTCTCACGCATCTATTGTTTAAGCTTTTTTTATGTTTTTGATCGTTCTAATTTAAATTATATTTTGTGATCCTGAGCAGGTTTATGATCCAAGGGATGATAATCAATACTTAGCTCACAGACGAACATCATTACTGGTAATTTATTCAAGACTTTTCTTCTCCAATTATTTTGTTCTCTTGTTCTCCACATTGTCTCTCTATCAATCTTTGAGACGAAAAAGTTTTGTTTTGTCACCAAAAAGACCACAAAACTTCCTCCATCCATTCATGATGCATCTCATCGGGTTTGTTCTATCAACTATACAATTTTGTTTTTGTTTCGGGATTGTATACATCTTCAAATCGTTTTGTTATAATCAATGTCACTAAATTTGGTGAAACTGATCTTGCAGAGCTGGAGCCTTGGATTTGAGTCTAAGTTTTGGGGTTGAATCTATATGTATTTTATAATATATTTTTTCTTTGTTTTCTTATATGCAGAATTACAATAAACACCATCATTGACGTTTCGTCACAATTCATTGTTGGAACCTCATCAATGTAATTTCCTTTTTTGTTGATTTTTTGTTGTTTCTTTTTTGATTTATTGGTTCTATTGGTTGATTTTTTGTAATAACCTCATCAACCAATTTCATGAATGTAATAACCTCATCAACCAAGCGATTCTATGAGCTGATTTTTTGTAATTTCTTTTTTGATTTATTTTTCTAATCAAGCTACTAATCGGAAAGTTACATTAATTGTTAATCTCATTAATCATAACTTGCGTAAGAATCTTAATAAATGTCGACCATTTAAATTAATTCCTAATCTCATTAATCATAACTTGCGCAAGAATATTAATAAATGTCGACCATTTATTAAATGTATTAATGGCATAATACGTGTAATATTATAACTTTCTCCCAAAAACGTTTTTATTATGTTTATATTATTAATAAAAACTTGATAATATTAATTAAATTCAGTCATTCACTATACATATATATATATAGTATAAAAATGATTCAAATGAAGGCAAAACAATCAAATATATAATTATAAAAATACCAATCATTTTCCAAT